>OX382264.1:27090906-36363770 GCA_947507595.1 Pyralis farinalis
CCACAGCATACAGTCATAGACAACAGCGACGCCAGTCATGCGTTGCCGACCCTCTAAAAAAATTTCGCCCTTCTCTTGAAGAACTCCATGCTGTAGTCTCTTGGAAAAACCTCGGCTGAGAGTTCATTCCACAACTTAAGAGTTCTCAGAAGAAAACTTCTCAGAAACAGCACAGTATGCGACCATTACCGTTGCGGCGTGTGAAGGTAAACTCCTCGCCGTTGGAGAGCGGTGCGATTGTAAAATAAAGCTATTGGCATCATATGGATCAACTTTTCAGAACACACCTCGTTGTACAATAGATAGAACAAAGAAAGGTAGGCAAAATCTCTCTTTGAACCGTAGGGTTCAATACCGTTTTTAAGCTTAAATCGTTTACAAATCTCACTGCTCATCTCTGAACCGAATCACATGGTCCAACTTGGTATCTAGTGCTCCCGTGCAAAGATGTATTTACAAGATGCGGAGGGTTCCTTCACGTCATGCGGGAAACTACATTTAAACTACTATATCTATTGCTAAGATCAGACAACTTGAGCTGTTAGAAAGTGAACGCTTGTACAAGAAGTGTAGTTTGATAGTTACAAGGAACGACTAATCTGTATACTTCCGTGGCTCGGTTAAGAAACAAGTACAGCAGGCTGATAGAAATTATATTATTATTTGTAATTCAGATTCTACTAGATCAGCACCTGATAACGTTCTATTGGACACTGGCTTTCCACCCACGGTTTCGCTTGTCTAGGCCATTTAAGATTTATTCAACTACAATGTTGTTTATTCAAAAAAAGATTCAGTCTTATCCATAGACCCTTTACTCCTTTGTCACGAAATATATGTATACATACAATTTGGCTACTGAGAGCAGGACAATAACTTTGTAAATGCAGAAACACATGTGTTTAATTTTTTCCATATCCAGGAAAATGTTATTTCCCATACTTCATAAACTTTGCTACCTTTTTTTTATATATAAGACGTCGGGAGGCACACAAGCATACAGCCCACCTAATGATCCTATGAGCGCATACATTAAGTTATCACAATCATTCATAGGCTATTGTAACCGCTTTACATCAGGTGTTCTGTATGCTTGTATACCTCCCGACGTCGTTAAAAACAAAAAAAATATATATGTATCGCTTGCGCGATGCCACTTCTGCAGCTAATACAGCAAATCCTTAGAAGTTTGCTGGTAACCTCACTCACTTGCAGAAACACAACAACTCTTCGATGAATTGTAATTTGGCTTCGGTTTTCTATGAGGTTCTTCTCCAGATGGGCTGCTTTGATGCGCCCACCTCTCTTAAAATACCTACACCAAGACAAACAGACATGTTCATGCACACAAATGTTTGTCCTGTATTGGAATCTAACCCACGAGCCCTGAAGTCAAGGCAGCGTTATTAACTACTACGCCACCGAGCGTCATAAGCTGTTTTTTTTTCAAAGGGGCTACGTATCTAGAGTCCGTTTTAAAATTGATGCCTGGGATATAAAACCAACTACATATAATTCGGTCCTCAATGACTGTTTTCAAATAAAGTCATACAATTGAAGTCAAACGTTCATGAGCATATTTAGAATGAAAGGAAACCCTAAAAACCAAACTATTGCAGAATAACCTCAGCCTGGTTTTCCTACGTATTCTTAACACGTAAGAATGCGAAATGTAGCTTTATCTTACATAAATATTTTAATTTTAAAATTACTTTCGTTTGCGATCAGCAAACCAGTATGAGGGACTCATTACTACCTGTGCTTGCGCATTTTTTTTTTCATTTTGTGCAAAATAAAATAAGCAATTAAGGGGCTTTAATATATCTGCTGTTTTAATTTTGTGCTTTATTTTTTATCATTCTGTGATTTTATTGGCGCCATTGCGGTGGCGGATTATGTTTAAGTAAATGCATACTAAACTTATTAGGTTGGTAATATTCACCTCTCTTATCTTTTTCAGGGTAAACAAATGTACCTCTAGAGACTTCTTCCCGTGCTTTTGACGAGTGATATTGTTGTTATACTTGAAATTTTTACAATTCAGTATAAAATTAATTTTGTGTGACAATTTTGATAGTATTTTGTAACATAAGTGCTAGTGAAATTATATAGTAATGAAAAAACTCAAATATAACACGTTTATGTACTTTTTGGAAGACGTGAATAAGTTCATCAAGAACACCTTGTAAAAATCACTATCGTTTTACGGGTGGTATTTAAACTGGGTTGATTGGGTCTAGGTACCCTTCCCAAATATTTTTTCAGCACAGTTCTTGAAGCTGGAAAATGGAATTAAGATTTTCAACTGGTCCTATACTGAAGACTTTGACACTGGCATAAAGTAGCAACACTATTGCCATATATATTAAAAAAAAAATGTACCTCTCTTTCTTTTTGCTTTGAAACAAGAACCTGTAACTGTGGCGCTGTAATTAGTAACGCTATTTTGACACCAACGCTCGTGGATTCGATTCCTACACAAGATTAACATTTGTGTGCATGAACATGTCTGTTTGTCTTGGTCTGTGTATTTGAAGAGAGGTAGGGCGTACAGCAGTAGTCAGTCTGGGAAAGTACCTCCACCTCCCAGAAAACTGCAGCCATGTAATAACTCCCTCGAGAGTTTTTGTATTCCTGCGAGTGAGTGGGATCATCAGTAAGCTCCTAAGGAGTAGGTAGCAGCAGTGGCAACGCGCAAGCAATACTTAATATATTGCATGCACTCATATAAAAAAAAAAACGTGATACGTAGATCGACTTTTCGTAGAGGTATATAACGGGTTCTGAAGGCTTAATAGATTTCATCTTATGAAAGAAAATAGTTTAACGTTAGTTTACACAATTTTCTTCCGCTATATCTAGTCTTAAAACTTACGCTCTGTCACCTTCGAGGAAGTAAGGTAAAAGCGATTGACACGCAATTATGTAATAGACCTATTAATATTTTTAGGATATCTTATTATTGATAAATAGTGTATGAAATTTATTTAGTTTAGTATAAGGACGCAAAAAGTAGCGGCAGCACAGGTCTGCGCTGCTGACAGCTTTATGTTACATAAAGTTTTATCGTGTACGAGTTTAAGAATAAGGGAGTTATTTCACTGTACCTACACCTTTATTTCCTACTCGATATAGTTCCTGAGAACTGTCATTGATTTAAATGTAGAACGTGAAGGCGAGCGTTTTCCCGCAGCGCGGAGCCGCCGCAGGCCGCGCCCCGCCCTCCATTGTACCCCACAATGCGTCGTTCTTCACGCTAACGAGCCCTCCAAGCAAACCAGACACATTTGTAAAAACAGCAATAAGCGTTCCATTTCGGCATATTGTTTTGACATATAATAAATATTTGTAAAATTACACCGGGTTGAGATTACTGGTCTGATTTTAAAGGGGATAGCGGTCGTTTTGTTGCCGTGCGAGATGGCTATTGTCTTGGGTCGGTAGGCGTACTGCACAACGCAACCGCATACGTTTGACTGTATTACACACGGTTGCGATCGGAAGCTCGGTGTACCAGGTGCTTTTGGGGTTCTGGGCATTGAGATGTTATCGACGTTCAGGTTTAGATAACACACCGCAGAAATTAAAATGTTAATTACTGGAAGCCATTTATGCGTCCTGGCTTCTTTGCTAAGATTTTATGCTCATGTATCTGTGATATGATATCTAAACGATTATAGTAATAACTTGTACTGATTGCTGCAGTAAAGATCTTATTTTCCTTAGCGAAAGCAATACAGTCAATTCATTGAACGCCTCCCGACGTTGTGTTGTATAAAAAAAAATATTCGTTTTCATTAAAAAAACAAATAGTGAGTTATGAAATGTTTTCGAAAGTAAAATATATTATTTGTTTTCATTAGAAAACTAATAATGTAGTTTTTATACTTACCCATCCTGATATAAAGTGGTTAGTGAAGCCTATGAGCGCTCGCCATGAACAGCAAATACAGAAAGTATCACTCGCGTGTTTCCACACAGCCACTCCTTAGAAGCCTTACTGGTAAACCCTACACACTCACGGGAACACAAAAACTCTCTAAGGAGTTGTTGTTGCTTGTTTTTAGATTATCATTATTAGTGGCAGTCATTTCTATAAGTCTACTTGTATATCTTCGAATATATTTTGTTTTTTACCACTGCAGATTCTAGAGAACTCGGGGTATTGTCCTGACCATAATAAGACTTACGATCCATATCCATATGTGTAAATTAAAGTAAATCAGAGCCCGCATTGCTGCCGCCAGCATAAGTTACTACAGCAATGCACGTCCAGCAAATTGCAGGTTGTAGCCCAGTTAGCGCCTCGTAGGTGTCAGAATTGCCATAATTTGCCGGTGGGCCCCAGGGGCTGTCGTCACGTGCCTGGTACAAATACTTTTATCATTGAGGAAACGCTGATTTTGCAGTGTTATGTTACCAATGTTACGCCCAATGCGCCGAAGGTGTTAAAATGAATGAGTATTTTCGTTTAAGACAAATTGGACCGTAGATGCTGTGTTTATTAGGATACTTACTCACCATGAGTATGCGATATAATTAAAACATCTCGATTTAATTGACAAGTATAATAAAGGATGAAGACTGAACATTTTTTTTATATTATACATCTTTTGGCGCGTTACGGACAAATGATAAGAGTGTTTTTTACGACATTGACATCTAAAATCGACACCATGAAGGTGGTTGGCAAATGTCACGCAAGTTTTGTTTGTGATTATATTCAAGGTTTATTCAAATATATATTTATGAATCTACAACACCGGTTTTTTTATATCAGTACATATAAAATACCTATGTGTTTGTATCTTTAAATTATATACGATGGTGAATGATCTTATTTAAAAAATTATCGTTTTGTTTTATAAACGGATATTTTTGTTATGTTACGCCAAAGAAGTATAACTTCTTACGTGCGTATATAAATATACACACACTTTTTTTAGCTAAATATATTTGTTTAACAATTGTTTTTAATAAATGGTACGTCACAGGTGTTGATATAAATAGGTATTTCTTGTTGTTCAACTTTAGACGCCCGAATGGAGAAATACCACTCTACCTTACAGAATACAAACGCCTAATAACAATCCAAAGAGATGTTATTATAGTATTGGAGAAAATACATCTTTTACTATGTAATAAAATATTCAAAATGATGAATATTAAAACTAAAGATTATATATGCAGTGAAGTGAAGTGACCTTTAATAGATCAAAACTACTAGGGTAGTGGTGAGTAGTAGGATCGCTGGGACATATTGCGGGGGTGGGACATATATTACTGCATGCTGTATAGTCCACTTATGTTATGTTATGTTTCATATATGAGGGTGTGAGCATGTGTGCTGGTAGGTGGTTGCTTATTCCCAGTGGATAATTAAACGACATTAGCTTTTTAATCGACTTCAAAAAAAGGAGGAGGTTATCAATTCGTCGGTATATATATATTTATATATATACATATTCTTATATTATGTATGACCTGACATAACTTCATTTACGCTTTTATAGATTTTATTGCATTGTATTCAGTATAGCTCCAAGGTGGTCACATTTTAATTTCACTAGTATTGGACATTCCCTTTCGGAGATGCAATAGAAAAATCCTGAACAAATATGGAAATGTGACTGAGGTATTGTTAGGTTTATCTATCTATCTATCTATAACTTCACGCCAAATCCCTTGCGGGGTAGGCAGAGAGTAGTTAGGTTTATGATAATGCTAAAAAGGTAAAATCTACTAAGACGGACTGTACAAAGACGTCCTAAACCGGACCGGATTTGGTCTACGAAGCCACACAACAGAACTTCTTAACAAGAAAGAACACGAATATACAGATTGAGTATATAGGTATAGAATTACTATAGAAGTAAGTTGTGCACCACGAACACAACTAGTTTCGTACATTGATGTCTCTGTAATCAACTGGGTGTAAATCTGGTTGAAACCTAATCATCGAATGGTAAGAGGTATCTTCAACCATTAAGGTTAAATAAAGCTGAAAAGGTAATTTCGACGTCTTTCGAAATATAATTTCGTGGACGTGCGCGTCTTCTCACGATATTTTCCCTTATCGCCATGCAAGTGATAATCAAAATTTGAAGCGGGCACAAGTTGATCAATAGGCCGGTACTTTATCTACCGGTCTATCATTGCACCAGGTATTTAACAAATGACTGTGTGATAATATTTATCGCTTTTTTTTTTTTTTTTTTTTTTTATTAGTAAAATCTATCCACAGGCTCTTTGGCCCGTGCCATTGTTTGTTTGAGAGGTTGTTTGTCAGGTTGTTAGTCACTATATTATTTATCGCTCCGCAAGTGCGATTACAATAGAATTAATAGTGCTTAAATATATTGGTCAATACATGCTATTAATATCATTTTCGACAAATCAGGGATTTTTTTTTTTTTTTTTTTTTTTTTTTTTTTTTTTTTTTTTTTTTTGCATGGTCAATAGTTTTTGTTATAGGCAGAAAGTGGGACGAGAGACGCGGGCAGACCAGTCCCCCCGAGCGGCACCCGTTCACGAGTTGACGCAGAGGGCAGCCATCACCGTGCTCAACCATATTGTAGGGAACTCGATGACCCGCCCCCCAACGCCGCCGCTCGTCTAGACATTTTAGTGAGCATGACTGCTCGCATCTCTCATCCCTGTCTCTGCTTCGTTCAGTTTTTCCGGAAACGAAGGGAGATGGCATCCCGGAGCCTTGCCATGACGCCCTTCCCCTCTCTCTGTCTGCTGGTTTGGGAGGAGGAGGAGGAGGGACCGCTCGCTGGGTCCTCGGAGCTTTCAGTCAACTTTCTGATGACCTCCTCGTCTCTCGCCCTCATCGCCATCTTAAGGTTATAGTCCCTGATGTGTTCCGTTGTCGCGGTCTCGGCTCGCTGGATAAACCGAGCTGTCGCGTCGTTGTCAGTACAGTCTGTGTGGTATACACAGCTGTCCGTGTGTCTAGAGACCGCGACAACGGCATGGGGGACACTTTGGAGGAGATGGGATCTTTTGGAAGTTGTACGCACAATAATCACTGACTCGCACGTTAGTCCCTGTGCTTCATGTATGGTTAGGGTGCGGGAACCCGAATTCGCTCCGTAGCCCTGGCTGATAAGGAGTGCCTTCTCAGCCTGGGTGTGGACAAGGTAAAGCGTGTTGTCCTGTTTCGGGATCCGCTCCCCTGTGAACCGCTTCAGCGATAGGGATTTAGCGCGAGTCTTGGCCGAGTATATGCCACTGTAGATTTCTCTTAGAGCATACGCTACGTCCTGTGGATTCCTGTACGTACAAAGGAGATTTTGGGAGATTGACGTCACAAGGTTGGGTCTGTTATATAAGGTGTTGAACAGATTGTTCCTGTCGATGTAGGGAAGCTGGTTGTCGTCTCCGATCAGCAGGGCTTCACTGGCTCTGGCTAGTTGTATTGCCATGACTATGGATCCGAAATGGTTCATAAGGGCTTCGTCCACCATTAGGCGTGTACACGATTCGCCCTTATGTAGTCCATTTACTAGTAGGGATGCCATAGTCCGCACTCTCTTTTTGGCTAGGTCACCAAAGCGCGTTTCCAGTTTTTCCCTGAGATCGGTGGCGGCCTCAGTTGTCGTTGTCACTATGATGTCTCCAGCCAGGTCGGCTTGTGACACCACCCACGTGGATTTCCCGCAGCCGGGGACTCCGTTAACCCATGTGATAGTGGGTCTCACCCAATGCTTCGGGCTTCCGCCTTTGAACAGGTCCCCCGCTATGGCTTCTGCCATATCGAGGATCCTGTCGTCCAGCATTACCTTTGTGCACTTGGCTACCACCACTACCGGGTCTTCGGTCGGTGTTTTAAAGGTGATCCTCCCTTCCTCGCTCTTCTCGTCCAGGGGCACAAAACCGCCGGTTACGCTGTATGCTGCCATGTACGACCCCGACATGTTACCCAGTATTACTAGGTTCCTGTCGCTGTCGTAAATAGCTGCCTCAGCTTCGCCCAATTTTATCCGTAGCAGTTCCTGCGAGCCGCGGTGATGAGTCTGCAAGATGGAGTTGCAGGTATCCATGTTTACTTTCCGCGTTGCTCTGGTGACTGCCACGAACTCGATGAAGGCGTTTACCATGTGGTCTTGCGGCTCCCTTGCCGGTCTGAGTTTGGGGGGGGTCACTTGTCCCATGTCTGCTCTTGTGCGGGGGCCAGTGGGGGGTTCCGATCCGTGGCGGGGAGGCGTCTGTGTGAACTTTTCGACCGCCGCTTCCAAGGACAGGGCCCTTTCCGCTGCTCTTTTTTTTCTTGCGGAGGGTTGGGCCACCGACTGGACACTCCCATTGAGGGTCGCCAATATGGTGGAGAGTATATGGCTAGGTTCCTTGCGCTTCTGTTCTGCCAGACATCTTTCCTGCATCACCCGTTGTTGAAGGCGTTCCGACCCACTGACGTGGGGGTTAACAATCGGGTGATCCCAGCAGTCCGTGGGAATCAGTTTGGCGCCTGGGTCCCGGGATTGGGCCTTAAGGAAACTTAGGTTTTGTCCTCTGTCCTCGTATACCACGATTTCGTGATGCTGCGAGGCCAGGAGAGCTCCTTCGTAATATTTATCGCTTAATATTATTCAGGTTTAGCCAAGGTATAGCGCCATCGATAAATCGATGTTCTATGTATCTGCACCTTCACTCTAGTGGAGGTATTCATATGGAATTGGAAAGCCATATTCGAAACGGATTCGAAAAGTATTTACTCAGATTCCATACATTTTGACTTTCTTTCCAATATGAATACCCCCGCAGGTTCCTTGCTTGTAGTAAGAGAGCACCGAGCGCCATAAGATTCTTACACACTTCGTTCGTTTCCTTAACATTCATATGACCTTTTTTGTAGGGCTCCTGACATCTTCTGATAAAGCACGACTAATTTGGTCGTGGGATCTTGTATGAGTCTTTGCTTTCCTCATCTCCTACATCTTTACACAATACGAAATTGTATATCAGTATCGTCATTCTTTCATCCTATGTTTTTTCTACATAGCCGAACCAACAGAGCACGCATTTTTTTTTGTCTTAACACCGACGCTTTCTTTCAGATCAACTACCTTTCTTACATCATCGTTGCGAACACGGTCAGCAGGCGTTACGTTATAGATTTTACGCAACGCTTGTATCTCGACCGCGTTTATTACAAGTTACATATGTATACGTATTCTCTCTGCTATACTTACTCAGCTTTTATGACCATAAGTTAGGATTAAGATTAGCACCGCGGTGTGTATATACAGTGAGCTGTGCCTTCTGGTTTAGGCTTCGGTTATCTAGAAGTTTAACAATATTCTAATGTTTAAAAATTTTCCGCTAAATTTTCCTAAATTTTCCGAAAACAATTTCTAAATGCACCGAGATCGGGGGTGTAGTGGTTAGTAACGCTATTTTGACATCACCGTGAAGTTCGAACTGCGAATTCGATTCTCACACAGGATGAACATTTGTGTGCATGAACATGTTTGTTAGTCCTACTCTGGGTATATTTATAAGAGAGTTATGGCGCATCAAAGTAGCCTGTCTGGGGAAGTTCCTCCACCTCACAGAAAACTGTAACCGAATAACAAGTCTCTGGAGGGTTATTATATTACAAGTGAGTGAGTTTACCAGGCTCCTAAGGAGTTGTTGTGGTATCGCACGGGTGATACTTAATACATCAGTTCGTACGTTTTAGTTTGTTATTTAAGCATCGGTGGGCCGTATGCTTGTATGACTCTCGACACTGTATAAAGAAAAATGAGTACAGTAATTATTATCGTAACAGGGTTCGCGATAAATATCATTTGAATATCTACTATGAACAAAGTCACACATGAATACTATTCAATCACTTCACAGTTCTAAATCACAATGAAATACTTGTCGCATGTTAAATGTCATTGGAATAGAGAGGCACATTATTTCATTGAGCTCGTGTGATCGACGACAGAACAACAAAATATATCTCGTTCCAGTGTCACACTTCGTGTCCGCTTGTCGTGGCCATGTCGAAGTCCCAGGACCTGCCCCTGTCTCTGAATGGAAGCTGTAGTTCGATCTGAGATAATGTTAAACAATTCAAGACAGCGATAAACAACACATTCGCACGAAAAGAATATTAAAAGTGCTTTTAGTTTTTGCTTAGATGTAGCATAAGTTGTGATGTAGAATTGACAGTAGTATCTCATTGTTTGTTTTGGTCTTTGGTCTCCACTGACATTATAAATGGGTTGATTTTGAGCCTTTGTGATGATCTATGCGTCAGCAGATTTTTATTTATTTCTATTTATTTATATCTACATATGCATAATCTCACGCCAAATCCCTTACGGGGTAGACTGAAACAACACATGATTCGATCCTTACACACCTGACTTTAACATTCATTGCTTTTCTCATGCACGCTCACCGGTTTCTTTGGCTCCTGACATCACCTTCTGATAAAACCACGATCAATTTGATCATAGTATATCAGTCTTGGCTTTCCTCGGCTCCCATATCCTTCTACTTTTGCATTAGAATTATATCTGTTCGGTAATTTTTTCCTCTTTTATTCTTTTTACACGTCCGAACTAATGGATCATGCCTCTTCTTATTTTAACACCGACGCTCTCTTTTAGGAACCTTATAAATAAATATATACTTGTAGGTTTATGTGTACGGTCTCTGGTTCGAATCTAGCATGTAATACTAAATTCGTATTTTCTGATTTATGTACATATTTATATTTCTCATTTGTTTATCGGTGAAGGAAAACATCGTGGGGAAACCGCACGGACAATAAATCATATTTCAAAAAGTGGTGTGACTTAAGAAAGGTATGATTTGCCCTCTGGATTGTAGATGTCTGAGGGCAGTCGGTCCTTTTAAAAATCAATATATCTTTGATAAGTTCCTTTGATTAGGTAGCGGACTTCGCCAATTAGGAACCAGGATAACGCTGAGAAGATATATATATATATATATATATATATATATATATATATATATATATAATAACTTACTGACTTATATTTTATTCGCTAGTATACCCATCATCGGATTGCGCTAAAACTTTGTCAACTTATAGACTGCGCATGCGTGAAGGTTGTAGAATATATACATTATACACATATAAAATTCGTGAAAAAAGATGTGACGTCAGTTTGACAGTTGTACCAGCTAGTATTATAAAAGAATTTTGTTTTTACGAAGAAATGTAATATCAGCATTTGCCTAAATCATACATCATTGTGACGTTCATATGTACCTTAGAACAAACTTTTTCATTCAATTAATCATATATTAAACCTATTTAGAAATTTCTGCAATATAGATAGGACTATTGAATTAACAATTGCAAACAATATAGTTCAAAATTATTGGGAAAATGTTAAAACTCCTGAAAAACAACTACTACGAAGCGGTAAATTCACCAAATTTAAATGGACCAGAAAGTGCTATCAAATAAAAATAGATTTTTCAAAAACGATAAAGAAACCAGGGAGCACGTATGAGAAGAGCTATAAATGTTAAAGATCTCGGTTTTCTCTGCCTGTCCCGAAACGTAATCAGCGTGAAGTTGTAGACACTATGTAATATTTCTATAATAACAACATATTGTAATATTTTTTTCGTTTTTAATACTTGATCAGAAGGTAAACAGGTACATTGCTTGCAATATGAACTTTATGAACTTGTGTAAATTCATTTTACGAACGTATAATTACTATCTATCTATTTAATAATTATATATGGACAATGTTACATGAAAGGAGACGCTTCATCGTATTTTAAACAAATCATTTTGACTTCTGTTTCTTTTATTTTTACAATTCATTGTGAAGAAGACGTTTAAAAAACGGGTGTTGTAATAGCAGTTGAGTACATATAACAATATCTATCTATGTCTATATATATATATATATATATATATGTCTATAACTTCACGCCAAATCTCTTGCGGGGTAGGCAGAGAGAACCGAGCGCCACGCGACTCGATCCTTACATACCGCTTCTTTAAATTAACATTCATTGCTCTTCTCATGCACGCTCGCCGGTTTCTAACACTCATCACATCACCTTCTGATAAAACATGATCAATGTGGTCATGGTAGGTAAGTCTTCGCCTTCCTCGGCTCCTACATCCTTCTACTTTCGCGTTGTGTATAACAATATCGAAATATATAAACTACTAGCTGTAAATACAGTATTAACTGCACCCCGCCATTTCGTTCGTGCGTAACCCGGTATACCGTAAGAACCACTTCTTTTGCTTACTTATGTATTAGTAAAGACTCACGTACACGTATACCCCTTTCACGATGTTATTAGAAACGATTTATAAATTCATACGTATCTACTTTTTACGTTATTATTTTTAGTGAATATTACATTATTTCATTATCTTGTATACATTATCTAATACATCTTAAGTTTCTTTTTTATTTATAATTATATCATGCCAGAATGTCATTGGGTGCAGTTCTAGATAGCGGGCGATCGCGGAGACGACTACAGCAAACAAGGTAGAGACGACTGGAGCAGCAATGGCAGCGACGGTACGCATCTACTAATGGAAGTGGGTGGGTGTCAGTCGGTGCTAGTTCGCATTAATAAATTGGTGGCGTAGGCGCACAAAGCAAGTTAAATTGAATTGCATGTAAATTGAAGTTCGCAAAATATCATCTAAATCTAGTTAAGATGACGGATATGTAAACTACGAGTATAAAGGTCATGTTGGAGTATCTTTCTTTCTCATTCAAACGAAGCAACAAATTGAAATATTTTACAAAAACATAAATTTGAAGACGAATTAATGACGCCTACATAATTGAAATCCTGCGCAAGCGAAACCACGGTCAACAACTAGGTAAGAATAAACAAACATGCAGTAGTAAATTATTCAACGATTAACGAATTCATTGAGGGAATCGGAGATTTCTGCTGCAAAGGGGAAACAGATTAAATCTTATTCAATCATGGAACGTGCTTTGGAAGCGAATGCCTTCCGATTCTAAGCAGATTAAAGTCAAACTTGTCCGAACCACTGTTCAATGTGTCCTCTTAAACCTACCTTCTCATTTATATTTAAAATATTTCCCAAAACTGCTGCCAGCGTATACGTGAATAATCCCTTTTTGTTTACCTCTAAGGACGAACAAACAATAATAGATTTTTGTATTATTATAATTATGACTTCTGTTTTTGACATTCACATTCAATTGTATTCTGACGATGAATACGAGAAATTCAACTAACGAGCTCGGTGGGATTTATAAAAATATGTCACTTCAGAACGATTTTCGAAGTAGGTGAGCTTTTTCACACATGAATACGCCTCTTGACTTTGAGATTTCCCTTCAAGCATCGGCTATAAATTCTGAAACATCAATATTGTATGATGAGATTAATGCCCATGTTCGTTCGGCCATTAGGGCTGCATAATCCCATTGTGTTTTTTATTCAGCTTTGAAATGGAGCTCAAAGCCGCCAAATTGACGTCAACCCGTCGGAAGAGACGGTTAAAAAGTGATGAATTTATTTATAATAATCCCGGCTCATTTACATTAAATACAACATGTGTGATATCTCCACGAAAATACATTTCTTGAAAAAATAAATAGTAGCATCGTGATTGTAATTGGAATATTTTGATGCATTCAAATCATTTATCAGGTTCCAGTGCTCGATCCTATCAGTAGCTTTCATAATTCAATGCGCATATCAGACGTTGTCACAATGTCCCGTTTAAGGCTATGGTTGACATGCGGTCCATAGTCTGGGGCTTTACTTAATGCCCGGCCATCTTTCATATCGCTGGGATCCATTCATGATCCGGCGGGCGTTCGACGACACTCCGCTTGGATTTATGCACTTGTTATATAGCGGCTTCTGTAAATGGACGATTTCTCACTACTCACAGAGACAGGCCTTTGAATTTATTAGGTACAGGAGATCCGACTGACGTATGCAAGTCGCCTTTAAAGTGTACCGAGGTTATTGTTTGATTGCTGATTTATGTGTAATACTACACGTTTTATTTTGTTTTGGAGTACTACACATTTCCAACGAGACCATTTTTGATTGTCTTTTATTTAATAAAAATCTTAAATCAATTACATTTTACAATAAAGAAAAGAATTATTAGCATACGGACCGACTATGTACTATAAACAGGTTATCGCTTCGCTCATTGCTTGCACATCGTTAGGTACATCATTACCATTATCTTTGATGCACTTATAGGTTTCCTGATGACCTTACTCACTACAAAGCAACATTTCAGTGTTATTAGATCCGGTAACATGGTTGCCATTTAGGCTGTTTCGTCAGAGGAAAGAGAAATATAACCGTAATATATAAGCAAGCACGTTGCTGCATCTAATAACATGACACTCCAGGGTTGTTGTGCAGTGAGTCAAGTCTTCAGGAAGCCGATGAGTTAATCGGCTAGCTTGCTAATCGGTAAGGTGCAGTACGTACAGATAAGTTGCTGTGGTTCTAAACATAATGCTCAGTGAATATATTTAAATTACATAAAAAAAGCAAAATATGAAATCAAACTAAGCGAATTCAAATCTCTTCATCAAATATAATTCAAGCGTAAGTATTAAGGTATTCATTCATCCATCGAAGTTACAATATATTTATTTTTTAAATAATAAAATATCCAAAGCCCCGTTAATACTCGTAGATTCCATTATATGTATAAGATATTTAGTTGCGTGACTGTCATTGCTTCTTTTATCACTTCATGAATTACGGCCGGAGTTGCATTTTATTAAGTCATAATTTTGGGCGGAACGAAACTTAAGCTCCCTACTTTTATTTGGGATTCTTATCACTCAATTATAAATTCGATATTACCGAGTTGAACGCGTATAATTATTAAATCTTTACTAATCTAAGTAATTAAAAGTGTCATATAAAATTATTACATCAGCAGTGATTTTGTTTTAGGGTTCCGTTGTAGATAAGAAACTTATTGTTTGTCATGTCTCTACATCAGTCTGTATCGTCGTACTAGCAGACTATCTGATTTAGGAATTTGTTTTTGTTATATGTTTATGACGATAAAAAGTTAGGAATAAAATATAAAAAATACAATTAAATGTCCCTTTCCCTACATCTAAATTTCGAGATGATTTTATTACAAATAATATTTACGATGATTTAATGTGCACTTTGTAAAGTTTCTTTAATCATGTGAATTCCACGTGGAGTAGGTTTTCATGTATTATTTATGACGAAATGAAACATTTGACTGAAATAAATATTGAGATTTTAAGGGGACCATTTGCTAGATTTCAGGCTCCCTCTAAAACTACAATTACCCTATTTTTCTTTTCGAATTTACAGTTTTAATATAAGTAAATTTGACGAGTTTAAAATAAAGCCTGTCACGGAGATGTAGGATTTATTTGCATACTACTAACCAGTAATTAGTACTAATTTGGTCAGGAGCGAATTTATAAATTTTATGGTAGATAAAAAACATCTTTGCATATTTTCAACTAATATTTACTGCCTACTAGTAGTCAAAGTAATCCCAAAGGACTACTAAGCTGACTTATTTACTTAAAGACCTAGTATAGTAGGGATCGCATTTTTTTAATATGCTATGTCGGGAGGCATACATGCATACGGTCCACCTGATGGAAAGCTGTTACCGTGGCCTATGAACGCTCGCAATACACTCGCGTGATGCCACCTCTGCTGTTTAAGCTTATTGATGATCTCACTCACACGCAGGAGCACAACAATCCTCTAGGGAGTTATTTGGTTGCGGTTTTCAGTGAGATGGAGGTACTTCCCCAGACGGGCCCGTGTTTTAATGCGCCCTACCTCTTTTAGACACATAATGTTCAGTTAACAATTATAATAAAAACAGGGATGCTATTGAACTTTTTTTTTTTTTTTATACCACTAAGGTGGCAAACAAGCGTACGGCCTGCCTGATGGTAAGCAGTTACCGTAGCCTATGGGCATTTGCAACACCAGGGGTGTCACTCTTGCGTTGCCGACCCTGTAAGAACCTCTTCACGCCTTTCTTGAAGAACCCCATACTGTAGTCCCTTGGGAAAATTTCGGCAGGGAGCTCATTCCACAACATAATAGTTCTCGGTAGAAAACTTCTCGTGAAGCGCACAGTGCGCGACCATTGAGGTTCCAGTGTGTGCGGATGAACTCCCAGCCGCCGGCGAGCTGTGCGATTGTATGAATGAAAATACTATGAATTGTATATTGATAATCAAATAATATTAAACATGTAATATTACCTCTATGACTACAGAACCCTTTCTTGCATTATCCCGACTCGCACTTCCCTGAATATTTGATCGTGAATATAGCATAATCCACCACAGTAGCTTCAAAAGCAATTCTTAATAGGCTTTTGAGGTATTTTCTCTCAAGTCTCATGTTTCTTACGTTTATCTGTCGTTTTTATTTTTATGTCTTTCATATAGGGAAGTCCACAATGTAATATGTATTTATTCCTTGGTAATACTTAGAGACGAACATCGAACAAACAAATGGTGACATTAGTCTTTTTACAATCGCATCGTAAATTGAAACGAGAGAACTACCCAAAGAATTCAAGTTTATTACGCTTGTGCCCGACAAATGTTGTCTTAAGACAAATAGCTCCTTACTCTTTAACAAATTGCTTGTATTCGCAGTACAGGCCCTAAGGATAGCAAAGGACCATTTCTCCTGAAATGGTCTTAGGTAGTCCAATCACGTATTTTTAAATGTTGTCTATTGTATAGTAAGCCCACTGCGTAGATTTATATACGTACGTATTTTAATTGAAATCGAGTTTTCGATACATTAAATCTTTTTCTTCTTAGCTTTGTTCCGTTTCCTAATTCATTAAGTTGGCGGGGTCCGCTAACTGAGCCTAAAGATTCGGCCAAGATACAGATTTTTTACTTCGACAGATGAGCAGAGACAGCCCCATGGATAAGGAATAGGCTTATTGTCCACCTGATCCCTGGTTCGTGACCTAGCTGGGGCATGTACCACTAAATTAATGTTTTGGGATTTATGACATATTTATCACTTGCTCGGCGGTGAAGGAAAACATCGTGAGGAAACTCACGAATTCAAGAAATTATATTTCGAAAGACGTGTGACCTAACCTAAGAAAGATCTGGTTTTCCCTCTGGGTTATGGAGGTCTGACGGCGGTCGCTCTAAATAAACATTAGTGTCTACGCCAAATCCTTAGGCTTTGGTAGCGGATCCGACCAATCATAATGGATTAGGAAGATAAGATAATAGGAGACAAGACAAGAAGACTGTTTTTTACATGGACCGACTGCTGTCAGACCTCTACTACCCAGAGGAAATACTACACCATTCTTAAGTTAAGTCGAAATATAATTCCTTGGACTAGCGGGTTTCCTCCCCATAATTTACTTCGCCGCTGAGCAAGTGATAATACATATATGTACAAAAAACCGAAAACAACAATTTATTGGTACATTATCGAACCTGGTCAACAGGCAGGTTGTTTGTACACTGGACTATCAATGCTGGTTAATTTGATATATTCAACAATATATACTACTTACTTACTCTTGTTAGATTTTGTGATCTGCAGAGAGGAGAGGGGAGCGTGCATGAAAAGATCTATGAATGTTAGAGAAGCGAGTGAAATGTGTAAGGACCGCGTCTTATGGCGCTCGGTACTCTCTTCTTACCCCGCAAGGGACCTGGGGTGAAGATATACATACATACATCCACAAAATATATGGAAACCTTGAATTGAATTCTTCATCCTGCTATAGATCATGGTATTAAAATAACATTAAGTTTTATACATAGGTACTGTATTGTATTTATTATTAGCATAATTAAAAAATTACAATCATACCTGTAATACTTAAAACCCAATGTTAGCACGACTTGTGTCCTCATTTAAGAGCGGTAGGACGCATCAAAGCAGCCCCACTGGGGAAGTACCATCACCTCACAGAAAACCCCTGCCAAATACCAACGACCTGGAGTGGTCTTGTGCTCCTGCGAGTCAACAGGGATACCAGTAAGCGCCTGAGAAGTGGCTGTGTTAGCAGCAGAAGTGGCATTACTCGAGCGGTACTTAATACATTGTAAGCATTCACAGGTTACGGTAACCACTTTGCATTAGGTAGCCCATATTTGTATTTATCCTGCTATGTGTATAAATAAAAACTGGATAATAGACGTACGAGTGATATTTCTATATGAAAAATTGGTATTTATATCAAAAATGGACGTAATATAGATTAGAATAAAAGTAGATTGATATAAACTTACAACACTCATCTTGCTTATACGGGATTACACAATTGTTAAACTAAAAAGAAGTAAGTAATGCAACATCTCATTTTATACGATTATATAATATCATGGGATTAGACATCGGAGTATCTGACTCCAATCTCTGTTGCAATGCAAAGATATTGACAAATGCGTGCGATTCGCGAATATGAATATTGTAATTTTGATACAATGAATAATATCTAGGCCTCTTTAGGCGCAATATGTATTAATCTTATGAAATAACATATAATCTCTGTTACTTTAAATGAATAATTCTTGTATATACGAGTATTTATGTTGTGTATCTCGGAAATAAAATTTTGTATTTATTTTACTTTTAATGTTCATGTATCTATAGAGGCACTGACAGATTTAATTGCAAAAAATATGTTTTGAAGATAAACACAAAAAACTTGTAGTTTACCGTTTTGTTAATTATCGTATTAAACTATTGTTTTTGTTTTCTTGTCAAGTGAATTAAACGATAAATTGGAAATGCGGCAACAAAATTGATCGAGTAATAAAACAGCCGTAATGAGTACGATTTATTTCTATGCCCAAAATAAAATCCGCATGACCAGAGAAGCTTCCATATGTGAATGTTTATATGGATAAATCTGAATGACACGGTGTGGAAGCGGTGCGATATGCCGAAGATGGACATCATCAGCCGGCGGCGTGACATCCCGTTGAAGGTTTATTTAATCAAGGAGCGGTATCATGCCCTCCGAGCCCGGGGCCTGGCTGCGCAATCCTGCCGTCTCAATCTCGACTGCCTCTGTACAATTGCTTATTGTCCGCGGGTGATAGAGAATTTAATGAAATTTCTTCACGGCTATCGTCAAATTATAACATTGGTTGTTCGAATCAGTAGTTGTTTTACTGTTTGCGCTCAATCACGGCAAGAGAGAATTCATTTTTTTTGCTTTTGTATGGGGTTCGTTTAATTTGAAATTTGTATTTCTTTTTACAAAACGGCTACACGTTCTTCGTCAGTCGTCGATGTTGCATCTAAATTAAAAGACTATTGAATGTAGGCAAGTGAGTATATATTTATATTAGCGATACTTAATGAAGAAGAAAAGTTGTAATTGTTTCTAATTTCACTTTGAAGTTGAATGGTTAGACTATTGAACTTTTAGATTGTTCTTAATTAATTATCACGTAAAATTAAACCATTTGCTTATTGCATATATATATTATAAAATATGTACTGGATAAATTATAGACAGGACGAATTCCGAGGCTTCACCCGTGTGGATATTCATTTGTCAAGTTTTTAATAAGAGAACCTAAATATTTGAATTTTGAGATGAAAAATAATCTTAATATTGATATCATTCATACGTGAAATTTTATAAAAATCCGTCAAGTCGTTTTTGAGAGGTGCATGCACAACGGACGACCAGACAAATAAAAAAAAAAAATACCGTTAAATTTCTGTATCATTACTACTACAGTCCACCTGTATTACTATTTCAAAAATCGTTCGATGTATAAATTTAATTATACTACAACTTATATAGACTTCAGTTTTATATGTAAAGTATACGTAGTATAATCACTTATGGGTAAATAGATCACTTAATGATGTAGTTTCCATACCTATAACGCCTTGCCAATTCTATCACAGATGATTATTAGATCTTCTTGTTTCGTTTATAAACATTTTTTATCACTCACATTTTTGATAATAATCGTTGTTCAAAATCTAAAAGTTCCGCCACAGGATCCGTTGTTTCCCTCGGAGGGTAGTATAAAATTTGTATAACAAATTAGGGGCGTGGCGGAATCCGTCACAGTGGCGAGCTTCGCGTGGGGGCTAGATGGGTGGTCAAGGAAACTCATGGCACTATACCCTGGTGTACAAGATAAATGCTCATAATGCGTACGTGGACTTCTGCATGTCGAAATTAATATCTGTTGATAGATAGTTTTAGCGTTCCTTCAGGCGTATTGTTTTACCGCTCGTTGAGATCCTTTTGTCATTTGGACATCCAGAAATTTCTTCCGTTTTAAGTGGGCTTTTCGTCATTCCCATTTCATGTTTAATTTCTTGTGAGGTGTATTTCCATATACGAATATATGGAAATACATTCTAAATTACTGTAAGGTTACAGTTTGTAGAATTCATATAAAGTTCTACTTAGTTTGGCAACACTTAGATGTTTGTGCCATTCTAATGCTAATAACAGAAACTAAACTTTGATTACGAAGACTGGTGTGTGTTATTGAGTATACGATATACACTATCAAATTTCGCTTTGAAAACTTTTAGCTCTATCAATAACTGTAAGTTTAGGTTATCAGAAAAAAAATGTAATCCAATGTCTTATTATTGCACACAGAGCGGTGAGGGTGTGTCTATTAGTGCTTACGCTTTATTAAATCTTAAGTTTCTGCGATAAAAGTAATTAACAATACGTGATTTCTTAACAAATCATTTTATAGTTCGTGGTAAGAATAGATTCTATCCTAGGTATGTCCTGATCGAAAATTATAATATATTAATTCAGATCCAAAGCGGATGAGTTTTCGGTAATGTAGCATTTTTTTTCGGCTTAGTTGGTTTAAGGGGTTTAGTCTAAATATGGAACAGATTACAGTTTGGGTTAAATTTGCGTTAGATTTCGGAATAGCTGAGTTTTTGATGACAGGTTTAGGACATGTTTATATCGGATTTAAGCCATCAATCGGGGTTAGGTCTCGTTTAGATCAGTATTAGACCCGTAAGTTTTTATTCAGCATTAGGTACATGTAATTTAGGTCCTGCTTAGGACTAATTTTGAGATCCCGATAAGCTCGGCTTTAGGACCGCTAGATACATTACCACAATCGTGGCATGTAGAAAAACAGTTCAATGGTACCTACCAATTACCAGTATACATATGAATGCCATTAAAATTACTCACTAATATAAAGTTCAGTGGAAACACAATAATTTGAAATTCAATTCAACTTATGTCCTTATACTCTACTGTCAATATGTTGACAAGTCGACTGAATAGAAATAAAAATGACCTGTTGATCATGCTAAAAACTCTGTTGGATAAGAAGTCGATCAATTATGAAAATGTTTGAAATATGTGAAAAAAAAGTAACGCCTCATTATAAAATGGTACGAGTATTTTTAAAGTAATAGATGTAACAAAATAAAAACTTTTTCTTCTTACGACGAATTATTTATTCTGCTGGCTGCAGAAGAATATTTTGAATACGAGTCATGACAACGAAATATAATGTAAGCCCGCCAAATCCACAGACCAGACTCCCGTGAAGATGACAACGTATCATGGACTGTGAATCCAAAACAAAGCACATAAATTTAAAAAAGCAGAAGTAACCAGAACTACCTGCGGTCCATTACTAAAACTAAAGAAGCTTAAGTGGTACTGGCTAGAGAAATTTCAACACTCTCGCTATTGCAACACAGTATTGTAATGTGATCACAATATAAATGCCGTAGAAGTCGAATGAAGGTGACAATACAAATACTATAAATATGGTGCTAATTATGACGATGTTGATGGGATGTACGGTGGGCCAACTTTGTTGGAGAAATTAAGCCCTCGCACACGGCGTACTGGCGAGTTGCTAAATCTCTCCGTTCCGACCAAATAACCCAATGCCCTCCCCTGACCCGACCAGACGGTACGATAGCGTTCGATGATGACGAAAAGGCTGAATGCTTTGCAGACAGCCTGGAGAGCCAATGCTCTCCTAGTCTAGAACCAACCGACGACGAACACGTTCAGATGGTTGACTCCGAGGTGGAACGAATCCTCGCGACACCTCCCACGATCCCCCTCGAGCCTACAACGGTTGAGGAGGTCCAAACGATCATCAGGGACCTTCGGAGCCGGAAAGCTCCCGGAGCTGACGGCATCACGAACTCGGTCCTCAAACTCCTCCCAGGCCCCCTGTTAGTCCTTCTCGTGGCGATATTCAACGCCGCTCTCGCGAACTGCAGATTTCCAGACTCCTGGAAAGATGCAGACGTAGTTGGCATCCCCAAACCAGGCAAATGCCTGAAGAACCCCGCCTCTTACAGGCCCATTAGTCTCCTCAAATGCCTGGGGAAAGTCTATGAGCGCATCATAGCCATTCGCCTCAAAAAGTTCGTTGAACTTAGAGGCCTTCTCATAGACGAGCAGTTTGGGTTCCGTCCCAAACACTCGGCAGTCCACCAAGTGCACCGCATCACGGAGCACGTCCTCTCCAACTTTCAAACAGGGCGCCATACCGGTGCCCTGTTTTTCGACGTCGCGAAAGCGTTCGACAAAGTCTGGCACAATGGCTTAATATATAAGCTACACCAAATGGAAGTGCCAGACAGTCTCGTGCACATCTTACGAGACTACTTGTCGAATCGCTCCCTCCGCGTCAGAGTCCACGGCACTCTCTCGAGGCCGCACCCTATCCGAGCCGGGGTCCCTCAGGGCTCCGTGCTCGGCCCTATCCTATACACGTTGTACACCAACGATGTTCCCAAGACTCCCTTCGTGGAGCTAGCCCTCTTTGCCGATGATACGGCACTTTACACTTCCGAACGAGCCAAATCCAATATATCGGATAGGCTCCAGAGAGCGGCTAACGCTCTAGGCGAATGGTTCCGACGTTGGCGAATCGAAGTGAATCCGGAGAAAAGTGCCGCTGTGTTCTTTTCTCGGGATCCACGAGGTCTTACGAGACCAGATTCCCAACATAGGACCGTGAGCCCCATCTCATTGTTCGGCCGACCCATCCCATGGGTCGAGAAGGCCAAATACCTAGGTGTCATCCTAGACTCCAGAATGACGTTTGGACCTCACATCACCGCTGTTAGGAACAAAGCCGCGTTCTATCTAGGCCGGCTCGGTCCGATATTCAGGAATCGTAGAATGTCACTTAGAAATAAGTGTACACTCTACAAAGCCTGCATCCGCCCCGTTCTCACATACGCCAGCGTAGTGTTCGCACACGCTGCGCGCTCCCATCTGGCTAAGCTCCAGATTATCCAAAACCGGTTTGCCCGTAATGCAACCGCTGCCCCTCACTATCTCAGGGTCGCAGATCTCCATCTCGACCTTGAACTCCCTTCCATCATTAGTTTCATGAAGAAAGCGTCTAGACGCTACTTCGAAACTGCCTCTCAACATCCCAACCCATTGATAGCCCGGGCTGTCAATTACACCCCGCGGATCGACGCCCGGGGGTTCCGGCGCAGACCGCGGAATTCACTCTTTGATCCCGAAGATCGCATTACTGTTGCGAACGCCCCCTACCTCTCCCCCTCCAACCCCAACACTCCAGACACACACCGCGCTCGGCGGCTCCGGGCGCGAAGAGTAAGGACTTCTGCGCGATACACCAGGTACCGGTAGCCCACGGTACCTGGGCGCCTCTCTCTCCGACAGGCCCTTAAGGCACGAACCCGCGTGTTCGATTTGTTTCTCCAGCGACGTCCTGAGCCGAGGTCCGACCCCTCTCGGGGGCCCTTAGGCTGTCGCTTAACTTTGTTTTTCAGGCTGTGGCGCCTCACGCCCGCCCTCTAGTCCGGTGACGTAGTGACAGCCCAACCGGGGCTAACTACATAGTCAGGTCAAAAAAAAAAAAAAAAAAAAAAAAAAAAAAAAATGACGATGTTAGAATCTTTACTTGCTTGCAACTCAATGATGCATAAAAATATTAACGAATATAATTTCACACACATAAAATATCTTATCAATGGATACATATTATTGGGTACATATGGTTTATAAAAAAAAAGGGTTAGACTATAAATGTAACTGTCAAAATAGGAGCTGTATTGACGAAATTAATTTTGCAAACTGTATGCTAGCCTTATGGCTATATTAACTATTAGTACTATTTATAATAAACTTAAGCCAAGATAACGTGCACATTTTTTGGTTAAGTTAACAGATTCAAAATCAGAGTAGTGATTAAAAATAAAGGCTTAACGTTTAAATTTGAATATCAAACAGTGGTTCAGTAAACGCTATTGTTCTTGGTTATTTGTTAGCGTTTCGAAATTGTTAATAACATACATTTGTTAAACGGAGTCTGCAGCCACGGCTCAGCCGAGAAAACAGGCACCTTCTCGGCCCTCTGTGGTATTAAGCTATTACTTATCCCGCCAAATTAGTTGTTTTCGCCAAACAAATAAACTTCGGCTAAAATACTCCTAACTAGTTTTGATACTTGATCTGAGTTTCGGTTATTATTGTCTTCTATAGATGATTAATCGTTTTTATTTTTATGATGCAAAATATTTGATGGTCTAATAAAAAGGCAGGGCATGTAAAAAGAAGGCGAAATAAAAGAATAACGAAACAGATTACTAGCACCAATGTGGAAGAATGTAGGAGTCAGGGAAAACTAATACTCATCATAACCAAATCGGTCGTGATTTAACTAAAGGTAAGGCCAGGAACCCTAAAAACAGTCTGTTTTTGACAGGATGTCGGTAAATAAAAAAAGTGACACAAGTGTGTGAGAAATGCGTCTTGTGACTTTCTTTACTTACTTCAGAATGCATATGATAATGACTGCAAAAAACTAAAAAACAAAATAATACGTACTTAGATCAAAATTATTGCAGCCGCAGATATCAAATCCAACTCATACCAGGAGAATTAAATTGACTGCTGATCTTGATATGCAAATATGTTTGTTTATCGAAGTAAACAGTATCAATTTTGCAGATCTCCGAGATGATCCCACCCGAAATGGATACATCATTTGCTATTCAAATAACCTAAGGCAACTGTAGATGAAATCCTGATATTGATGAACGGATACGGAATCTTTTTGCTCGTGCGAAAGATCAAAATTCTGGAGTCACCAACGCTTTAGAATTGATTTTACAGCGAAGAAATGTTATGTGATAACTTGTAGTTAAAAAGAGGAATAAAAGAAGAGTACGCCGTATTGCCAATGCGGTTGGAAATTAATTCCTCATGAGTTTACTGGTAACCTCACTCAATAGCAAGAATACAACTACGTCGAGGGAGTTGTGTCCTCTTCCCTTGTGATATAAAGGACTTAGTATAAATGTATTTATATCTTCATGCCGGAATCTCTTGCGGGGTAGACAGAGAGCCGGTTTTTAAGGCTACTGACATCACCTTTTGATAAAATACGACCAACTTGGACATAGTCTTCCTCGACATCCTTCAACTTTCTCATTGTATATCTTTTTCGTCATTTTTTGGACTTAGTGCCTTGACATAATTTAACCTTGGTAGGGAGTACGTTCCATAGACGTGTGACATTAACTGCAAAGATTTTGAAGTACTATTTAGAGTTTTAAAATTTCTAAGAAAGCCTATATGAACTTATAAGAAGGCTGAAATTAAAACGCACAAAACGGAACTTTAAACACTCAAAGATATAATTTTGAGTTGTCTTGGAATAGATGAGATAGGATAGAATAGAGAATAGAGAGACAACGAACATTTATCATTGCTACAGTCGATCAAAGTCGACAATGTCATGTTCACCGGTCAATATGATGGAAACTCCGATTTTATTATTAAGCTATCTATAGAAATTGCCATTATATGGATTATTCATGGGTCTGCATATAGGGATTTAAGTTTAGCAGTTGACTTTCTAACACTTGATGGTACGACGACGAAATAGGCTATCGTAGATGATATCGTATCTTTAACCACCGACATCAGGTAGACGCATATTTCGGCGTAATATATTCGATAGATTGATGTCAGTTTATGGCAATTCAGATTGTTTCATTCATTTGATTCTTCTTCGCAGTTTTTTCTTTGGGCAAATATCATCAGTGAGGCGTCGAAATTTAGCTTTAAGAAAAGTTTCGGTAAGATGAATCCCGTCTTGATGAACTGACTGAAAGGTAATGCACTGCCTTAATTGAAAATTGAGACACATTTTAAAATAATAATGTAATGTAGGGTAACTAATAGTTTATTTGCTAAGAGCAGTTCGAATTTTCTTTATTAGTTAATTATTTCCTATAAATCCAACACGGGTCATTAAATATTGTCCAGAAATTATATAATTCAAAAATGTAAACCGCAGTTCACTATGCATTTTAGTGCTGAATGTTTGATGTTGTAACTCTGCTACACAGCTATTGCCTGCTCATCGGTTCCAATGTGCGATGTGGATCACATAAAAAGAAAACGAGAAATGCTTTCGTTTGGTTAATTGGCTTGTGTTTTTGATTTGTTCAGTATATTTTGAAATTTAAAGCAAAATTCTTGTGAAAACGGACGAATTCGTAGTACAAAAAGTTGCATATTCATTTTACATTCGTAATGCTAATTTAACCTTTAATTAAAATTCATTAGTTGTTAGTAAATGTTTAGATAAAACTGTTTTCAAGTCAATGACTATCTAATATTTCGAGTTCGGAGTATATAAGAATGAGATGTTTGTTATTCCACTAAGGTGGCAAAAAAGCCTGCGGCCTGTGTGATGGTAAGCAGTATTTATTAAGATAATAATGAAAAGTAATGTTTATTATTATTGTTTACTAAAACGGATATGTGTAATTGAATTCTTGGAGATAAAATAATCGATGCAAAGTATTCTTTACTTTATAGTACTGTACTTTATAGTAGCCAAAGGATTAATAATACAAATTTATATTCATTCATGTTTATATTATATTCAATAAAATATTTGTTAAACTTTTTATTTTATACCACTAAGCTGGAAAATAAGCATACGGCCTGCTTGATGTAAGTATTTGGGGGTGTCATTAATGCGTTGCCGACCCTGTAAAAACCTTTCCATGGGGTTTTCTTAGCAGAGATTGCGCAGACTTGTATCTCGGCAGGGTTAAATTGAATCAAATTTAATCATCCCCAATCAGATACCACGTGGCCTCGGCGTAAGAGTAGGCCACCCCGTATCAACCCATGGGTGTTGTAAAAGGCGACTAAGGGAAAGATTCAGAAGACGGGCAGCAGCCCTCCTGAGTACATGGATAATTACTGTGGTTGCCAACCCACATGCCAAGTGTAGCGTCTACAGAAAAGTCCCTATGGCACAGTCACTTGGCAGGCCGTTATGGTAAAAGCTAAATTATGTGTAGTACAGTAACGAGACGGCTCCCAGTCTAGTAGTGGTCAGAGTATCGGCGGAGTAGGAAGTGCTAAAAACTCCGGATCTGAGGATATCCACTGTAAAACTGTAATTGCTAAAGTAACAGACATAGCCCAAAAGTGTTTATGTGTGTAGGTACATGCACTGTTTTTTTAAATAAGTAGTTTTCTTCTTAATGTTGTTCCGTTCCTAATCCACTAGTATTGGAGGAATGCGCTACCTAAGTACAGCTCTGTCTAATTATTACAGGGTCAAGTTAATGTAGGTCAAAGCGCAGAGTGCTTTTATATGATGAATGGTGTTGAAGTTGAATTAAACAATTTTTAACGGAGTATCGCGTGTTTTATTTATTTCGCAGTCTTCCTGCGACCGCGGGTGCTGCAAAGCATTCGAAACGTCAGGTTCAACAAAATAAATAAAACACGCGATATTTCCGTTAAAAATTGTTTAATTCAATGTGTAACAATCGCGAAAACCTAAGACAAATACTATGGTGTTGAAGTTTCCAAATTCTGTCTTTTTTTTTATACTACGTCGGGATGCATACAAGCATACGGCCCACCTGATGTAAAGCGGGTACCGTAGCCTATAAACGCTTGCGATATATTAAGTATCACTCGCGCGATGCCTCCTCTGCTGCTTACATAGCAACTCCTTGGGAGCTTACTGGTGACCTCACTCACACGCAGGAACACAACAACCCTCTAGGGAGTTGTTATTTGGCTGAGGTTTTCTGTGAGGTGGAGGTACTTCCCCAGACGGGCTGCTTTGATGTGCCCTACCTAACTTAAAATACTAGTATTGGAGGAGTCCGCAACCTAAGTACAGCTCTCTTCAATTGTTATGGTCAAGTTAATGTAGGTCAAAGCGCAGAGTGCTAATTATAAACTATGATCTTCATTTAATGTAATTACTTGATAAATGGTGTTGAAGTTTTCCAAATTCTGTCTAACCTAGTCAGAGCATTTATCAAATTTTTTGTTGGATTTACGTCGATCAAGATATATCTCTTGACCGAGGTGGTCATAGTCGTTAGCTATTTCGATTATTGCATCCGAGATATATATAGGGTGACAAATTGTAAGCTTCAATAAGTTGTCATTTCAATAATTCATATATATCTCACTGATGATGGTAAACACGGAATGATAATCTGTACAGTATTTGAGATTAGTAGCTATACACAGACATAGAAACGGAATATAACGAGTTTTAACCCGGTGATCGAGGTTACCAAAGGCTACTTTAGCACTAAGGGTGGTGGGTTCTTGTCCCACACAAGACAACCATTGCGTACGTGAACATGACTGATTGTCTTGGCTTAGATGTTTCCTATTTGTGCTGAGTATGTATTAAAAGAAGTGTATAGATGTACGTATGTTTAGTTGTCTAGTACTTATTCATAAAAGGCTGTTGAGAAAACAAAACAAATATTTATCACCACCACCACCTCATCCCACTGCATCCCTACAGTGGGATGAGGTGGTTGGAAGTTGAAGTGAGACTTGTATCCCTACGAGTCTCCCTTCAACCGAAGGGGTTTAGAGGATACTCCAACACGCTGCTCAAATGCGGATGCGGATTGGCGGTGGCCAGTGTTTTCAAGCCGCCCGAGGGCCACTGACTTAGCTTAACGACTGTCATCTATCGACAACAGCCGGGACCGACGGGTTAACGTGCCCTCCGAGCACGGAGAAACTCGAGATAGATAAAGCCATCCATAGACAGGCTGCGGTGGACGTTACTTAACCTGCGTGTTAGACTAGAATGATACGCGCAACGACGCCATCGAGATCTCAAATATTTATGCTTATACTTAATTACTAGACAACTAATAAACTATGTAAGATGAATAAAATATTATTTATATTCATTACATGAAGTGAATGATTGGATGTAAGTAATCAGACTAAAATATTTGTTAGTTTCTCTCAAATGTTTTATGAATTCCCATAACCAATACAAATTTCGTTTCATACAATTTATAACCCATGCATAACTCAACCATCGAAAACCAATATACTTAGGTGGAAGTAATTTGTGGATGTTGCCGATTTTGTAAATTACACGTATCCATATCGTACTACAGCAAATTGGTGTGAAAATAAATACCGACGTGTTATATTTGACATGTTAATTTAAACCATACGCTGGAACTCAATGTATACCTACACATGTTTCCTTTATGAACCATACTTTTATTTAGTCTTTATTTTCCTCTAAAAGTTAAATTTTTTAGAGAGATTTTAAAGAGTTTGGTATGTGTGTCTTTAAAAAACGGTGGACGAACGAAGTGACGGAATGGTGCCCTAGATAAAGCGAAGAAAAGGCAGACAGCATCGAAGATGGGAGGATGATATCAAGGAGGTAATAGAACCATGCTGGATGAGGATAGCAAGAGATAGATCGTTGTGGAGAACACATGGGGAGGCCTATGCCAAAGAGCAAGACAATCACGAAACGGGTGTCTAATACAAATAATAACATTGAATTAGGTTGTTTCATGACCAACCATGTTTAATATTATTAATACATAAATAGTTATAAGATGAAATGTAACATATAAGATTGTTAATAAAGGCTTTTATTATTATATTATTCCTCTAAAAGATTTTAAAGAGTTTGGTATGTGTGTCTTAGTAAGTATGTATTTTTTTATATTCTTTGACTGAAAGGAGGTTTGTTATATATATGTTTGAATCCTGACTCTATCCTTGTCCTCTCCTGATTGTTTACTGCACGGATATCGCTACGAGTTACACAAATAAGAGTACTATTCGACATGAATGACCAATGGGTGGACCAATTGTTACAATTGCCATCTACTCATAAGACACATTTATGTTAGGTCCAGGTTGAATTTAATAATGAAGTGAGGTGGGGCATTTTAGGAGGAATTTTAAGAGAGGTGGGCTGCATCAAAGCAGTCCGTCTGGGGTAGTACCTCCACCTCACAGAAAACCGCAGCCAAGTAACAGGAGGGTCTTTGTGTTCCTGCAAGTGCGTGACATCACCGGTAAGCTCCTAAGGAGTTGCTGTGTTAGCAGCAGAGATGAAATGCGCGAATGATACTTAATATATTGTAAGCATTTATAGGCTACGGTAACCGCTTTACTTCAGGTGGGCAGAAGGTATACTTGTATGCCTCCCGACATTATATAGAAAGAAAAAGTGAAATGAGAAATTGTTTGCAGAATGTTATTGATTGCTAGAACAAGGGGAGGGGAGCAAAATCTTAGTTAAATAAATAGATGTGACAAAATCATATGTCGTATATAATATACTATCGACTAAACTAGTGGATACGATAGACGTTGTCCTACCCGAAAATGAAAATAAAAGCTAGAACCTACAAATTAAACACAATGCAATTGTATACTAAACACTATCCAATTGTATGTATATATCATACAGAGGCCCACTTAAACACACAGAAATTTAATCAAAATCGGTTCAGCCGCATCACAAGATTCCTGTGCCCATTCTAACGGGTACACTCTATAATTATATGACAGGTTGCATTATTATTCACCTTTATAACATAAAAGAATCTTCTTGGCACGCCATAAAAGACCTTCGAAACCATTCTGATTGCTAATAGAATTTAAAATTTCTTGCCACAAATTAAAACATTCCCATGCTCAACTCTAAATTAACCGGAGCATTTTGACCAGTAATAAATTGTCACGGCGAATCAATGTTTACGAGTCACCTATATACGCTCCTACTGTATACTCCAGAAGTTCTAACCTTAACGATAGCAATTTTCGATGGTCCATTTCTCATTGAGTCGAAATATTTTAACATTCAGATATGTTAGAGACCACCCTGCAGCAAGCGTTAAGTCATAATGACATATCCACTTGATTTGAATTAATAACGCATTATAACCAATTCGGTAATGAGCATTGGCGTCTATAAAATATAACACGTAGTTTTAGAACATTTTAAAGGATATTTATTTCTTGAAATTAAGCGCTGAGGAGTATGTATGCAGTGAGAATGATTGATAGAGTAAAAAATAGCACGATACGAGAACTGTGTGGAATAAAAGACGATGTGGTGACAAAAATGGGTGGTTTGGACATTTTTGAAAGAATGAATGATAAAAGTGTTACGAAAGAAGTGTATCAGGCAAGAGTGAATGAAGATATCGGTAGGGGCCGCCCAAGACACATAAATCAAACTGGTGATGTGTTGAAAATTGGCCAAATCAAAAGCACTCAAAACCGAAGAGCATGAAGAGGCTGATGAGTATGGAAGAAGCGAGAGGGGTATGTTTGGATCGGTGCACATGGCGTTCCATAGTATCTGCCTTCCCCAAAGGGAGACAGGCAAAATTATATGGGTTGTATTTAGAGTAATTGTTTCATATCATGATGAGGTTGATCGTACCTTGACATGTAAAAAAGGCTCTCTCTTGAGGATTTTACAGGAGGCTACTTTGGGGCTCTAAAACATAAAGTGAATTCTCTAGAAATTCTATCTCATTATTCTCTCAACAACGCGCGAACGTGCTCATTCATCTTAATAACAAAAATAATATAAAAAGCTGTTATTGTATTTCATATCATGACATTTAATACGGCTAGAATATTAGATTGTAAATTTAAAAGTAACACGCAAAATTTATTTAATAATATGCTTTTGTAAGAAGTAATCCGTTCTAAAAAAACACCGATTTAATTTTGTATAATAGGGATAATTTTGTTTCATTAAGACATATTATTGTTTTAAATCTTCTGAGGTCTGCTGCAGAAGCGAGATTTGACCCTTGCGGCAAAATTAAGGTAATATTTCATCGGACTCTAACACGGTGAAAAACGAATATTTCGGTGAAATAACCTCACATAAATGACTTGCCTAATAGCCCGAACCAATGTGTTTTGTTTGCCGGTCATTATGGTATTCCTTACACAATGAGTTATGTTAAATACTAATTAGTAATTAAGTTGGAACTCCGCTTACTAAAACTACTAGACGTCAAAGGTTTTAGTAGGATAATTAACGTTTACGAGCTCCTAATTGAATTTAAATTTGCGTCTACCTGCGGGATGCGCCGCGGATCGTGGGCACCGATAATGGTTATTAAAATCATTTATAGCGATACTAAAAACTTTCTAATTCAATCTTCGAACCACACACGTGACAATGGGTAAGAAGAAATAAATATTGACCAAAGAACGTCTGAGGTTTGTAAACATATGGGCACAATAGCTGAAAAGGGCCTTTAAAAACCTAATATTATTATGTCAATGGGGGCCACAGCGTTGCGCAACAATATGCCATTTTGTGTACACTGTCATGCGTGTATAACTTTATTAAATGAATCCCCCCGTGGAGGATTGATAGACAGCACGCCACTATTTATAGGATGACACTTTAGGGAAAAAAACTTAATCTTGAGTGGTGTATGGTTACTTTGTAAGATTAAGCCTGTCCTTTTAAGTAATGATATACCGATAAGATCTTAGAATATTTTGCTTTTTACAGCGTAATGTAAACTAGTTGAAGCCTTGTGAAACTTACCGAACTACCGAACTACCGAAATGTAAACTTTTACAAAATAATATGTATTACTTGCGTAGTAAATCTTTATTTTGTTAGTTCAAATCACATTTACGAGACGATTTTAATACAAATTTAAACTTTTGTATATTTAATTTGCCTTTTTATGGCACCTACTACTTTTTTAGCATTATCGTGTTTCCTAATAAATTAGAATTACATCGGTGTATCCCATCACTCTGTTCAAGCTTGGGTTCGCTAACATCCGCGGACTCCAGTCCGCGATCCATACCTTAATGCCGTCCACCAACACCATGACGCGTCACGGCCTGCCATGCTCTTCCTGACGGAGACACAGATCTAGCGTTCAGCAGACACGTCCTACCCCCAGTACCCCGGTTACGTGCTCGAGGTCCGCTCGGATGTATGTTGTCGCCAAAACGTTGTTTGCGCTGTCTACAGGATTCCTCCTTTCCCCGTCCTCTGTGTGCATGTAAACCTGGGCCTTCAGAACCGTATTTACATGCATGTGCCTATATCAACCTCATACTAGGGATAAGGTGACAACTCAGCTTTTTGAGAACATGAGCCGGGCGGTAAATGAAACGCAGGAGCGGTACCCTACTGCAGTGATGGTGTGTTTGGTATACTCTACAACTAACTGTCCAGGAAGGACCGCCCACGCTTTCACTATTTCGCATAGCCTGACGCTATTGGTAGACCAATCTACCAGATTACCAGATATTGCTGGTCATGAGCCCTCTCTACTGGACCTACTGTTGACCACCCACCTTGCTAGCTACCGGGTTGAGGTCAGGGTGCCCCTGGGCAATTCTAGCCACTGCCTAGTAACCAGCACAGTGCCAAGTGCGGTTCCATAACCCACGAAGGTTAAGCGTTGTGTGTGGCACTACATGTCAGCAGATTGGGACGGCAAGTGCGACTACTTTGCTTCCGCACCATGGGAGCAGCGCTGTATCAGTGGGCAAGTTCTGCGGCCTTTGTTGACGAGATCGGCGTTGGCATGGAATACTACATTCCTTACTCCGATGTCGTTTCTCTCGTTTCACGAGTCGTCGTCTAACTAGTATCGCACCCTAATGGTTCGCGTAACTACTGTCGACTAGCCAAAGCCGTGCAGGCCAACTTCTGCCAACCTTCGCTGCCACCGCTGCGATGCCCCGATGGCTCATTTTCGCATTAGAAAGCCGATCTTATAGCTATATAGCTAACTCCCGGATCGATGACTGTAGCATGCAACCACCTATGGTACTCGTACCCTCCAGTGAATCCGTTATGCCTGATATTCACATCAGGCAGCGCGATGTGCGTTTTGAACTACAGTCACTCGATGTCTGAAAACCCAGTGGTCCTGATAGTATCCCAACTATCTTTTATTTTGATTATTCTAAAAAAATGTGGAGAGGAGGATGTCTCCGGTGTAGGCGAAACACGCGATTAGCACGCGCCGTGGTTTCAAAAACAGCCTGTTTGAGAAGTTGCCTTCTCTACACGGCCTCTTTTTAGGTCCTGCAGCAGCCACTAAGCTATTCAGAATGTAGCATTCCATGCCACCAATATCGCCGCTACCGCAGTCGCACTGGTTTCGACATCCTATGTTTTGATGCAAAGCTGCCTCCACGAGTACGATGCGTAGAATTCACACAATCCGTTCCAGTCTGCAGGCTTATAGTGCCATAGGCGACGCCATCCGGTAGGCCGAGGTGGGTTACGTCTGGTGCAGGGTATTTGAGTCCGATTAGACAGTGGTCCGATGAGGCAAGCGGCGCATCAACTGATATGTTATACTAATCCGGACGTGTGATCAGCAGAAGGTCCCGTAAGGAGCTTGCATGGTCCTCTACATCCGCTCCGGTTTCCTCCTCCGGCCCAACCACTGCAGTAGTGAGTTTTCGCGGATTGGCGGTTTACCCTCCCGGGGCGGAGATTATATAATCCCCGGGTTCGTGAACCCTACTGACCCACGGGTGGCCCGCCTTCCGCGCCCACACCGTTCGTGGCGGTTCGATATTAGCTTAACTGCTGTCTTCTGTAAGGTGGAGATACTTACCCAGACGGGTTGCTTTGATGCGCCCTACCTCTCTTAAACTTTATCAGCTGATTGAATAATTTGCTGGGGAATGGGGAAGCCAACAAAATTTTAATTTTATTATATTAAATAAAAAGTTATAAAATAACTAAAAAAAGATAAAGTTGTTATTATTCATGTGAATTTAATTTTCTTAAATATTGATAAACCCAACGAATATTGAAGAAGCGAGTGCGGTGTGTGCATGTAGCATGTAGCCACGAAGCATAGAATAAAAGAACAACATTTTTTTTTCGTTGCAAAACTTCGCATAATGAGAAGATTATAGACGAGATCGGTGGCTCAGTCGTGAATGACGTGACTTTGACACCAACGCTCGTGGGTTCGATTGCCACACAAGGCAAACATTTGTGTGCATGAACATGTTTGTTTATCTTGGTCTGGATGTTTAAAGAGAGGTAGGGCGCATCAAAGCAAGGAAGTACGTAAGTCTGGGGAAGTACCCTCACCTCACAGAAAACCACAGCCAAGTAACAACTCCCTAGAGGGTTGTTGTGTACCTGTGTGTGAGTGAGGTCACTAGTAAGCTCCTAAGGAGTTGCAGTGTAAGCAGCAGAGGAGGCATCGCGCGAGTGATACTTAATATATTACAAGTGTTAATAGGCTACGGTAACTGCTTTACATCAGGTGGGCCGTATGCTTTTATGTCTCCCAACGTTGTATAAAAAAAAGTTAAACTAATTTCCTAGTTTTATTGAATTTATTGGCTACTTGAATGTTTAGAGTATTCTATAGTTGAATGAACAGAATCCTGCAACATTTCTTGTTTAAAATAGATAAATCATGGTTGTATATCGGCATCTCCTATGTCCTAGGTTTACACGTAATGAAATGAGACACTCACACTATATCCGCGAAATAAGATTGCTGCGTTTAAAATAATACTGATGAAATATGAATTCATTATTTTTCACTTGATAAAAAATAGTAAATTCATATGTGTATGTATGAGCGTTTGTCCTTAGAATTTTATTTTGCCGTGATTAAATCTGTTGAGTTTTTGTCAGTTTTTTATAAGATTCGTGAGGGAGCAAAAATGTTTCGAGTTATGTTATGATACAGGCTAATAATAAAATAAAATATAAATATTTTATACTTATTATTCCATGGAATTTGATATAACATTGTTTGTGTGCTTAGATCATGTAAATATGACTTTTTCAAAATAATGCCTGAATCTATTAACTACTTCTCATTGCATGAGGTTCTTCAACACAGACAAACACAGTGATACCTAATTGCGAGTATTCATAGGTACTTGCTTGTCATCGGGCAGGACGTACGCTCACCTTACTTGTTTAAAAAAAACATTATTACATACATTAAATGTCATAATCAATTATATATACCTTATCATGGAGTCACAAAGCTTCATTTTTGCGAAAAAGAATTGAAGACTTCAGCCAAAGAGTATCAAGGAATTGTCTAGGATCATGTTGTGAAACCTCTCAGCAATACACTTTTTAAAAATATACCATGAACTTTCCAACAGGACTGTGTACCTGGTCACAAGGCGTGAACTACCCAAGCCTGGCTCGAAACCAACATTCCGGAATTTATAGGAGCTGAAGACTGGCTCATCTAGCTCAGATCTGAACCCCTTAGACTATAAATTATGGTCAGTTTTAGAGAACATGGCCTGCTAGAAACGACACGCCGACATTGTGTCTCTCAAGGAATCTCTTTATTTTTTTAGATATTTGATTATATTTGATATAAATAATGTATAGACTGATAAGTATAATAATTGCATATAAATTAAATAGAAATAAATAAAAAAAACATGCTGACTCAGCAAACCTTTAAAATAAAATTTGTAATAATTTTATAGGATAGGTAACATCCGCTGCCGTAACACATCCGGAAAGGTGCTATCGGAGATAAAAGCGCAGACATAATTCGTCATATTATTCATAAATAGAAATCAGTGCAAGATCGGCAGATGCAAAAGGATTGCACACACGCATATGTTGGCAAGGTGCGTTTGCGTACAATGTATTGGCTTGTGCCAAACTTCTACAAATATCTCCAGTAACACTAGGTTATACATCTGTCGTGACGCATCTCTTTCACCTTATGTGACCCCTTTCACATCCCATTTGAGTATCAGACTCATTTTTTTTTACAATAATTCGCAGACGTATGAAAATAGTATCTATAAATCGGTTAAAACGGTAGTGAAACTTCTTTTTAAGGTTTTGGTCATATTTGTATTTGTTTTACGTATACTTTATAAGCATGCCTTCAAAAATAAATGAAAATACATTGTGTCGTTAACATCTAGAGTCAAAGCCGACCTCACCACGATGCACCCCGCCTATTGGCAAACGAGATTCTGGCGAAAAAGTGTTAAAAATAAATATAGATGGGCGAGCTGGTATTCCGTATATACATTCTGTGTACTAAGTATCGGGAATTTGTCAATAAAACAAAAAATACAAATTATTCATCTAAATTTATTTTATCGCCTTCAAAGTAGGCCCCATCGCTTGCAATACAACATCTCCACCGCTTCACCCAGTCTTCCATACATTTTTCATAGGCTATTTGCGGTATGGCCTTTAGCTCATTCAGCGAATTTTCTTTTATGGCTTCTATCGACTCAAAACGTTTTCCTCGAAGTGGTAATTTTAACTTGGGAAATAAAAAAAAGTCAGACGGAGCCATATCAGGTGAATACGGTGCTTGGTCGAGAACTTTTGTTGAATTTTTCGCTAAAAACTCTTTCACTATAATGGCTGTGTGTGATGGTGCATTATCATGGTGCAGCATCCATGAGTTGTGTTGCCACAAATCTGGACGTTTTCGGCGGATACTCTCACGCAAACGCTTCATGACGCCTAAATAATATTCTTTATTCACTGTTTCTCCCTCTGGAAGGAATTCGGAGTGAACCACACCACGGTAGTCAAAAAAAACTGTCAGCATCACCTTGATTTTGGAGCGACTTTGCCGCGGTTTTTTGGGTTTCGGCTCGTTTTCGAGACGCCATTCTGAAGACTGTTGGCTTGTTTGCATGTCGTACTCATAAACCCATGTCTCGTCGCCAGTTATTATACGTTTCATAAAGGTCGGATCCGTAGAAGCTCGGGAAACCATGTCTTCAGCGACATGCTTTCGCTGCGCTTTTTGAACAAAATTGAGCTCTTTTGGAACTAGTCGAGCGGCGACGCGTTTCATGCCTAAAATGTCAATGAGAATGTTGTGGACGGACTTAAAAGATATGTTCACCTCACTAGCCAACTCTCTCAGACTCATACGTCGATTTTCGAGCACTAGCTTCTTGATTCTGTCGATGTTTTCTCTGGTCGTAGCGGTTGAAGGTCTACCAGAACGAGGCAAGTCTACTACTACTTCTCGGCCTTCTTTAAAAGCCTTATACCATTCATAAGCCCTTGTTTTCGATATACACGATTCGCCGTAGGTATTTCGCAACATTTTTAGTGATTCACCACATGAAATATCATTTGAAATACAAAATTTAAGGCACACTCTTTGTTCAACAATATTTTCCATTGTAAAAATCGCCGAGGACTCAAAACTATGACCAACAAAAAGTGTAGTTTAAAACAAATTAAATGACAGATCCCGCTCAAATTTTGCGCGCTAAATCAGTACAGTGCTACCAACATGCAGTAAAAAAATTAGAACGACCTCTTTTACGCGGGTCTTTTTATTGACATATTCCCGATACTTTTTACACAGAGTAGTACATGTAAACTTTATAATTTATGCAATTTTATCACAGTGTAACTTTTCCTCAAGGTTAATTAAAATATGTTGAGTTCAGTGTAGAAAGAATAATAGTAAATATTTTGGATTTTGCAGAATTTTTAATTTATGAGCAGTCTAAAATGAAATTTTTAAACATTAAAATATCTCAAAAACTAGCCATCGTTAATTCGAATAAAAAACGTATGAATGTGTGGAAGGTTGCAGCTTCTGAGAAAGGATAATATTGATCTACTATTACGAAATTGGTCACATATTATCACAAGGTGATATCAGGAACCGATGAACATGTTCGAAATGAAGTATGAATGTTAGGAAGCGAGCATGGTTTTTAAGGACTGCGTTTTGTGGCGTTCAGTTTTCTCTGCCTACCACACAAGGAAACAGATGTTATATAGATAAAATAAAGTCTTCGCAAAAAGCAAATGTTTATTTATAAACTATATGATTTACGTTTAATTTCTTACACATTGCTTTTGTAAATACTTCGTGAGTAGATAACCATTTCATGTAACATTTCATTTTGTATGTCTGACTTTCATAATTCTGGGAGGGTTTCGTTTATCGCTACGGATCTCTAAAAACGTATAATTAACGGAACTTTACAAGACAACCAAACACTGGATTGAATAATTTCCTTGGCTGCAATTTTTATTATTGTACTGCACAATAAACAAATAAAGGAGTTCACAGGCTCACCTCTCATTACCATCGTGACATTAATTTTATTTATATGTATAGATTAATCAGAGTTTACTTAAATTATGGTATAGATGTTCGCCATAAATTTCAGCATTGACATTCGCATATATGTAAACGTTTATATGGGGCACTCGAAGGAACGCGTGGCGCGGTTCTTTTGAGATGGACTCGATTCCAGTTTAGTAATTAAACTTACAACTTTATCGATCAAAGAGTTATCCTATACACGAAGGACCACCGGGCTCTATCTGCTAGGGTTGTATTGAACGGTTTATAAATATAAACTAGTCTTCAGTCGCGTAATGGAACTGTCACAAGACTGCTCCTTGTCTATAATCCGCCGAATGAGTTTATCACGAGTGCTCTGCCCACTTATATGTAGATTCGATCGGTTGCGCTATGAACATATACGCGTAAATGTCCATTAATTTTGCAAGTAAAGACTTTGGACACATTTTCATTTTGTTTTTCATTTTTAATGACGCACGTAAATGAAGTTGCGTGCGTTGATAGTAAAGGCATAGCTAATATTATGAAGAAACGGTACTATCTTGCGGAATGTTTCTTGACTAAAATAATAGTCAGTCTATAGTACATTCAACTAATTAGCGGTATTTTATTTTGCACTACGGTTGTTTTAAAATTTTAATGAATAATAGGTTAAAAATTCTAATTTTGCTGTTTAAAGCTTAGTAGTTATTCAGTCTAATATACACAAACGCTTCTAGCGGTGCTCAATCAAAAAACATTTCTTTTCCAATTTCGACAATGGCTTCTATTCAGTTTATTGTTAGGTTCGTTTTAAAATCGCAAAATATACATGTTACAAAGGCTGTAATTATCAGTTATGGTTCCGTATGCTCCTTCATGAGGCTTTGTGTTCGTAGATGACTCTATTTTGCGATTTTCTAAGGTGTGGGGTGGCTAAATGTTATTTGACGATCACATTGTGAGCACGCCTGTGGTGCTATTGTGTCTTCACTTTGTATCGCGATGTATCACTCCCACAATTTCATTATATTTCGGGAATTCACTTGCAGGAAGGAGATTTGAGCTGAAATGATCGATGGGACTAATATTCGTCTTGGGACTCAATTGTTAAGATGTGAGGAGTTATACGACCCAAGAGTATTGATTATAATATGGGTATGTATGAAATATGCCCAGTACCAGACTTTGAGAATTTCACAGGCATTCAAATATCTTTGATTTGGGTCTTTGGGTCAGTATTTATTATAATTAATTCCCTTATTTACCTACCTAATTTCCATATTTATCGTAAATATAGTTAATTTCAAAGTATTACCTGTCTTAAGTGAGTAGGTTTTCATACTTCATACCTAAATTCACTCATACATACGTATAGTTTGCACAATGTAGTATGTTATGCAAATGTATATACATGTGTATTTTATTTATTATAGACTAGCGACCCGTCTTAGTTTCGCACGTATACAGTTTACTAATAAAGAAAATGACAATTGCGTTTAGCAAAACATAATAAGTACATTTATTTTATAACTTATCTAAATGACGTCATTACTACTCGTATTTCTTTCTTTTTTATTTTATCTCCAGTGGTTTCGGCTGTGCTTTGTCCGTCAATATTTCACACAACTCTTGTGTCGGCTACGCTTAATTATTAAAATACGCTTATCATATTTTTTCACATCTAAGCTGCTTTATGAAAACAATTCAATTATCGATAGAGGGATAGGAAAACCAAAGCGAATCAATAGACAATTGAAATGAAATGGACATTTATTTCTATAATGATATCATTTCAAGCTTAATAACTATTACCTTAGCAGCTACATGAATAAACTTCTGTGATGGTTCGCAGCTATTATCGCCAACCTAAATAGGGACTATGAATTGTACAAAAAAATAATATGATTACAAGAATCAAATTTGTCCCACCATTATTTTGAGTTTAAGGCAATCATCATCTGCGTGTGGTAAACCTGCCGTTTATCAAACGAGACTATTCATCATCATTCTTCAGTCCGTATTCGTACACTGATAAAGATAGGCTCTAGACAGCCATTAGCCTCGATCCTGTGCCTTCTGCATCCATCGACTCTCTACACGTTAAGCGACCTTGAGTTTCCCCGTACGACCTATTACTACTATTGCTAATCTAATTTTACTTATTACCTCCATATTCAGCACTCTTCTTCTTGTTAGCGTTATCTCGTTTCTTAATTCATTAGGATTGCCGGGGTCCACTACCTAAGCCTAAGTATTTGGCGAAAATTGTTTTTATACGAAGAGACTGCCGGCTGACCTCTACAAACCAAAGGGAAACCCAGATCTTTCTTAGGTAAGGTCACACATCTTTGGAAACCTATATATTTTTTGGACGTGCAAGTTTCCTCAAGATGTTTTCCTTCACCGCTAAGCAAGTGATACTTACAAATATGTACATAAATCCGAAAATACGAATTTAGTGGTACATGCCAGGATTCAAACCTGTTGTTCACTAGGCCAGTTCTTTATGCACTGGGCTATCACCGCTCTTACCTCTGTAAAGATTATCACTGCTCATACTTATGATGAAATATCTCATTATTCTTGCAGCAGTATGTTACTCAGTAGGGCGTTTCTTTTAAGTACCACTAAAGGGACAAGCACTACCTAACAGCACTACTAATGCTTATTTCATCAGGATTTTAGGGAATTTCAGAGGATTGCAATTTTTTTACCGGGAGTACCCTTGTGGCACAAGCGACCATAGGTTACGGTGATCGCTTTACTTCAGGAGAACTGTATGGATTTTTTTTTGCAAAAAGTCATGACAAAAAAAAATACTTTACCAAGAGCAGGTAAACCAAAAAGAATCAATGGAATGAAATTTAATTTGAATTGCTTCTCAGAGGCGACTCGAAGTCTATTAAAATGACGTTTAGCGCCCCCGTCAATGGATGATTGAAAGCCCCTAAACAATTCTTCCCACTGTCTCAATGGCATGGCCCACATTCCTTGTGTAATCTTTTTACAGCACAATAGAATCACAATAGCCTTTTGAGAACATGTAAAATACTGAGGCACTCTATTCTAAATTAATATAAGCTTTTTTCAGTGTTCAGCGAAGGCACAGCCGCCCAATGCGTCGTTTGCTATGTTACCCACTATGATTCGAGTCTTAGATTTCATTGCCATTGAAAATGTTACCTATTGCATTAGTACACAAAATCTAATATTAATTGCTTGGGTGTTCGCGATTGCATCGTAAGCTTTATTTTGTTATAGGTTAGCTACGGTGTTCGTTGTTACAGTAAATACAATGAAAGTCCGTTGTTTAATTTCACTTTGCGACCGTAATAAATTTTCTACAGTACTTTATACACCTCAGAAGGATTTCAACTTGTCCGCTCTAACATGAATCTAATGAAAGTTTATGCAATCTATTCAGCAACCGACGTTTTTTGTAGGCGCCTCTGTATTGTATTTAGTTATTTATTAGGAAGTATTTTTGTTTGGAGAAAGAATTTGTTTGTTTACCAGAGAGAAAAAAAAAATGATTTTGCACTGGGATAATATCTCCAGGTCACAGAAGATCGCGGCAAAATAACAATTCCATGGATACCAGTACGCTCCTTTCGCGACATCGATAATTCTTATAGTAAGCGTTCATGAGTCACGGCATGAAGGACCTATGGATAACCAATGTGACCGATTATGCGTAGTAACTCAATTCACCGTTTCGAGTCGGGGGGGGGGGGGGGGGGGGAGTAGAATGCACGTCTTTTATTGGCTAGTTCATGGATCAACATCGCAGCAGTTAACTGCTCATTTATTCAAATATCCTTACATTAGTCACTAGGCTCGAATTGCCGAGATATTTAGGCGCTAAAATGCAACGTTCTTGTGAGCGCCGGATACCGTCATGCACAGACAAGTGGTTTATTGGTTTGTGGACGACGGTAACTAGTTCATATCAGCTGGGCTTTATGCTTGTTTGCCTCCCGTTATCATATAAAAAAGTATTGTCGGATTTTTTTTAAATCTATGCATGCAGTTTTTCTTATGTTTATTTCCAAAATTGTGATCAGATTTCTATCTTTTATATTTTTTTATACCATGATCGATCGTAAACAGAGTGAACTGGTTACTGTAGACTATGGAAAACTTGCTGCAATCTGTTTTTGCTATAAGAAGGGGGGCAAATGCAAGAGATTTCTTGTTTTGCTACATGCGATTGTTCAAAGGCTACGGTTAACGTTTCTTATAAGATGGTCCGTATACTTATTTGCCACCCATTGTAGTATAAACAAAACTAGGGGCGTAGCTCTAGGATACTGAAAATGAACTTTCTTAAGTTTAATTGAATTCTGATATTTGTATGTAACAATCAAGAAAGTACCTATATATATTTTAATACACTTAGTATACTTTCTTATACCTTAAAGTTCTTTTTAAATTGTATAATATATTATAAATATATTATTATTGGTTGTAAATTATTTTCATTTGGTACTCTTTTACAACAATTACCGATAAACCAATTTTGTTTGAGTTTGATGTAGAAATAGGTTGAATCCCAGTGAAGTATACATATATAAGTATAATATATAGGTTAATATTCGCAAGTAAAGTCGCCAGATTATACTAGTGTATTTATAAAGCATAGCAAAGGCTGCTAAAAGAAACAATAATTTGATCCTGGTCAACAAATTCAATTCAATGGCACGTGTACAAAGGGCCACATATATTTCATTCGGTTTAGCCGAGTACCTCAGGTAAGAAACAAAAAAAAGTAAGGGAGCAAGGGTTCCCTATCCAATTTTTTTGGGAAAGGTGCGTCCATATAACGCGGCGTAGGTGCCCGGAGCGCTCATTCATTACTTTGCTGTCGGGAAGGAACCTTATAAACTTATAGACGAATCAAACGAACACGCATTTAAACATGCTCCAAGGGATACGACAAGTAATGCCATACATCAAGAGCGATTTGCCAAAAATGGTGCCGATTGCCCCAGCACCTGAAAAATATACTACGATGGAAAAGAAAAGATATACGTACAAAAGTAATCCATATATCGGGGCTCAGGCAGCTTCGATAGCAAGACGAAATGCGCGCGAAAGGAATCGTGTGAAACAAGTAAATGACGGGTTCAACGCTTTGAGGAAGAGATTGCCGGCAACTGTAGTAGCAGCTCTATCGGGAGGTGCCCGCCGAGGATCTGGGAAGAAGCTTAGCAAAGTCGACACACTTCGCATGGTCGTCGAGTATATAAGACATTTGGAAACAGTACTAGACGAGAGTGACAGAAAACTTGGAATCAGAAAAGAAGATACACAAATGGCTGTGGAATTTTCTTATGAAGATGAAGGCGTTCTTAGTGGAAGTTCACCTTATTCGGAATCAGTGCCTTCGCCGGTCAGCTCGGACTGTTCTTCTGGTGTATCGTCGAATTTTTCTCCGGTAACAAATTATTATCATTTACAAAATTATCAAGTGACTAATGAAGCAACATCTATTGTAGAAGATGAATTATTTGATGCTATATCTTGGTGGCAACAAAAGTAGCACGTGAACGTTATTATGTATTCCCCATCGTTGGTGTTCTAGTCATTCTATTAATCATTGTTATCCAAATGTAAATATTATTGTTTGCTAAATAATAATGCGGCTGTGAATTATACATAAGTAAATGTAATATAAATATTATATGGCTTATTCTTGTACTTTTATAGTATGTACAGTGTATATAGCTAGATGTAACTTGATAGAAAGCTGAAGAAAATAAATATTATTTTGCTGATGTCCTGAATTTCATTCCCTCATATATTGTGAACATTTGAAGTAAGTATAACTAAACCTAGATTTTTAAATATTTTTATACTACTAAGGTGACTAAAACAAAACGTAGGGCCCGCTTGATGGTAAGCAGTTACCCGGTGGACACTTTCAATGCATTGCCGATTCTATAAGAACCATTATACATACGAGTATATTATACTCGGTACTTTATAAAGATATTGTAATAATACTTTGTTCATCTTCTTCTTCCTTGCATTATCCCATTTTCAATCCATTATTGGCTATTGAATTTGACGAAGACAATGATTTTGACTTTGTGCTTTGAACATATTTAATATTAATTGCCTATATAAAACCAGCCTTTCCGATTAATTAATTACTGCAAATTGTTTTCAAAAGGGAAAAGTTTCCATAATTACATTTCGTTGTCCGTCTATCATTCCTATGTCAGGAATCACACATCTAAACCTACATACAAAATATAAAATCACTTTCTGTTACCCGTATGATCATACAATTTGACAACGGGCTGGGGCTCGTGGAAATATTTTAGGGGAAAAAATTAAAATCCTAAATTGTGGTAACTTAGAATTTTAAAATGTTTAGTTAGTTTTATCTATCTATTAGCTTTATCTGACGGTATAAATGAAAGAATGAACTTATGGCGTATGAAATTTAGCAGAATATTTTTTTAAGCAGGTATTTTAACGCTATTACAGTAGAAAAATCTAAAAATCACCAATTTGTGTTCACAAATTGTTGCATGCAAAATGCGTATCGATCTATGTACTTTATTAGAAATTAAAATATAAATTATATATAACGCCAATATAAAATATATATAACTTACGTATTGTTGACCTTGGATCATGAAACGTATTAATAACATGATAAACAGGTATTAAAAAAAGTAAGACCTTAATAATTTTAGTTTTTTTTTATACAATTAAGGTGGCAATCAAGCATACGGCCTGCCTGATGGTAAACAGTCACCGTGACCTATGGACATTTGCAACACCAGGAGTGTTACTCATGCGTTGCCGACCTTCTAAAAACCTCTTCACGCATTTCTTGAAGAACTCCATGCTGTAGTCCCTTGGAAAAACCGCAGCTGGGAGCTCATTCCACAGCTTGAGAGTTCTCGGAAGAAAACTTCTCTGGAACCGTACACTACGCGACCATTGCGGTTCCAGTGTGTGAGGGTGAACTTCCCGCCGTCGGCGAGCGGTGCGGTTATAAAAAGTAGCTGTCGGCATCATGTCGAACAACTCTTCAGAACGCACCCCATTGTACAATCGGTAGAACACGCAAAGGGAGGCAAAAGTTTAGTTCTAGGAATTAAACATCTGGAATTAAAATTGATATCATATCGATTACTCTATGGTTACTATGTCTCAGTCGTTTTGTTGAGATTAATAAGTTAAGTATAATAAGTGTCACATAGTAGAGTTAGGGCAAAAAAAATGCTTTTTTGTATGATATATTTTTGTATGCGATTACTTCCTACCTACTTACCTACTTATATACGGAGTGCGGAAGTCTCGTTGTGCGAGTCTAACTCGCACTTGACTAGTTTTCTTTAGAATATACATCGGATATCGAGTGCGCCTCGATACCCCCAAATTTGTTTTTACAATGCCTGCTGGCAAACAAGCATAAACCGCTTAAAAAGAAGCAAACAATACTAGGAGTATGCCCTTGTTTGCTCTTAGTCATTCGCAGACACACAAAAATCAGTCAAAAAATTTTGTGGTCTTCTGTAAGACTGGGACAATTCCACAGTTGGACGGATCATGATTAAAGTAGCCTATTATGCTACATCTCTTTCTTTCTAACTGCAGCACAAACTATGTTGAAGAGTCACTTCCACCTAAAAAAAGTATGTTATTTGAAAGTTTTAAATGTAATCGGTAACCTGAATGAAGTTAATTTCTAACACGACTCCTTCATTTGCTTTCAGTTTTTCAAACCAAGTAATAAATTACATAAAGTATAATGGATGGTCCATATAAGGATCGTTAATGATATAAATTAAAGTAACGAACTCAAATTAATCATAAGAAATTAAATGAATCATACAAAAGACATTCTTTAGCGCTATGATAGTACATTATGTCACAGAGTCGCCTACGTTGCAGATTAAAATTATCTTTACAATAAGAAGAATATCTCTGATATTGAGTCCACAGGGCTTGATTAAGCCGTCGATGCGCACACACCGCTTCGGTACATTGTTATACAAGATTAATGGTGTTCACCCAGATAAGAAGGTGGGAGCTAAATGCATTTACATACATGTGCGAATAAAAAGACTGATAAAGGGACAAAGAAGATCGCGACGAATAAAAACGGTATCATTTATGCCTGTACACACAGTTGAAACACCTGAAGAACAAGATATAGTTTCGAACATATGACAAACACACTATGCAATTAGAATGTAAATAGTGCTTCCATTTGTGAGTGTCACAAAAAAAAATGTATTATCATAACCTATATATCATTTTACTAATAGAAAACAAGTCACAATCGCTAACAATTATTATCAAAATTTTATAAATCCTGAAATTCTTTTTTTTTTTTTTGTACAATTAATTTGTGTGTGAAAATTTTACTAAATTATTCATCAAACATCACCAACCAAATCAAAAAAATACTAAATGTTTGCAAATCTGTAACTGTAATAACTGGTTTAAACTAATTATTATATATAAATAAAAAATACTTCCGTCACAAAATCGTAATTATAAAGATATTAAAGTAATATGCGAAGTATAAAATGATATCTGTAGGAGAGTATTTTTTGATTTTTCCATAAATTTGGCATCGATACAGGCAGTGTGTCCACGCAGAACGATTTATAGAGAATTGCAGATTGAACTTTACGATTATGGAAAACGCAGATAGAAAAGGAGCCTTACTGATTGCAATTAACCTAACGTTGGTAAATCGGAAAACGGATTTACGTGGTTCAGATACAACTGTATTATTTTTATCCTGAGTAAGTAGTCCGATAAGCATGTGAGAAACGACGACTAAATGAACACTGCGTGCTTCTCTCCACAAGAATAAAGATTACACGAGACGATACGATTGTAACTAATGTATTTGTATTTCAATTTTGCTTATATTTGCTTCCGTTTTCTCGTTTGCCACAAAAAAATCGCATTGAGGTATCGTAACAGAAACGTTTTAGTGGATTCCGGAAACTCGAAATCGAATCATTCGATTCTTTTTTGTTACAGTAATCTTATTACATGGGGCACGTGATCTTTGTTGCTGTTCGTGATTTTTGCTAAAAGTTAACGATAAGCTTCAGAATGAATGAATTCGATTTTGAGGGGATAAATTGAAAGTTGAACATACTACTATTTAATTGCTCTGGTTTAAAACTTCGGCTTTCCGTTGCAGTTATACCAAATGGCACCTTAATAAGAAAAATATACGCATATTTTCTATTTGTTTGTCTCAAGGTTATATTCAAATTAAAATCAATACTGTACAATCTTTTCATTAAATGTATGCCAAAATTTAAATGAAATGTATGTAATATACTATCTATCTATATTTTCAAATCCTTGCACAGAGACCGAGGTACCATAGGTATACCATAGGTATTTCGTTTTCAAGGGCTCCTGATGTCGCTGAGCTGAGGTGAGTCCTGGCCTTCCTCAGCTTCTACATCCTTCCACTTTTGTATTGTATATATGTATCGTCATTCTTTTGTCCTGCATTATTTCTACATAATATACGTACATATTTATTTGATTACAATTATTTTTCTATAATCTACCACAACACTACATTAATTTTTTAGTGTGCTAAGTAAGGACATAGCAGTAACAATGTCAGCACTACAATATTACGCGTTTGTCACTATTAGCAACAGCTTTATTTATTTAAATATTTATCGGAAGATCTTCGTGTTTAGCGAAGATGGTATCTGTGTCTGTAATCTGTTGTTCAATAGATACCATTGTTTGGAGATTTCGCTCAACTTGTCGGTACAAACGAGTATAATGCGATTGTTAATGTTAATTCTCTATCATCTCTTTTACCACTTTCAATAGATGTATTCATTCGTTAAGTTTTAATTAATCTTTGCTTTCACTGCCATTGTTATTTTTTTCCAATTGAAACTGCTTTTAAAAGTACCTTTTTGAATATCATAAATTATTATTTAGAAATAGATTGTTGTTATTAATGTACGCGCTGGAATTCATATTCCTATGACAAAGTTTTTTTTTTATATATAACGTCGGGAGACACACGAGCATACGGTCCACCTGATGTAAAGTGGTTACCGTAATCTATGAATGCTTGTAATACATTAAGTATCACTCGCGCGATGCCACCTCTGCTGTTAACTCCTTAGGAACTTACTAGTGACACCTTTTACACACAAGAACACAACAACCCTCAGTAGTTTTTACTTGGCGGAGTTTTTCTGTGAGGTGGAGGTACTTATACGAACGGCGGCTGCTTTGATGCGCTCTACCTTTCTTAAAAACATACAGACTACAACAATCAGAGATATGATAGGGATCGAACCCACGAGCGTTGTTGTCAAAGTAACGTAACAGCGCGTTTCACCACTGCGCCACCAAGCTCGTCAAAACCAGTAAAATTTTAAATAATATGGGTATGTAAAATGCAAGTAATATTTCAAAATGTAAAAAATACGATCTTTATGAATTCATCAATTTGTTATGCTATGTTTTATTTTAGTTTTCAATTTGTCGTATTTCTGGATTCTCCGATTGTAGAATGAAGAATGAATATAATATTATATAAAGTAAGAGCTATCGCTTATGCAAATGCTTTATGGCCTCCGCTCGACTGTCGCAGTGCCCTCTCAACCACCATAAGATTTATTATGATACATGCACTTAACTTGCAGTTACGCTACGTCCGATGCTTCTCTCAATTTTCGATCAGACCCGCTTATGCAAGAAATCAATTAAGTTAAACTCATTTTACGGTCAAAAAATTAATAGCTTTGTAAAAAACTCAATGTCTCCAGTTTTTTAAAGATTCCATTACCGATAAGGGGATGCGGAATTCAGTTTGATGCATATACTCAGTTTGGTTGTTATTGCGCAAAAAAGCATTATGAACGCCGCTTAATGAGATTCGTAATTATTAATACTACTTCTTCTTCTAGCGTTATCGCGTTAGGCGAGTGAGTGCTGGGAATAGTGTGAATGGAGCGTTGGGAAAACTTCTTGGCAGTAAAAACCTGAGCCAGAAGGCGCAGCTGGCTATACACAATGCAGTGCTGGTCCAAATGACGCTTACTTATGGAAGCGAGAGCTGGGTATGGCAGAGAGAGCATGAAAGTAGGATAAACGCGGTTGAAATGCGAGCGTTGCGCAAAATCTGTGGTGTAACGCTTGCAGACCGTATCCGCAATGATGAGGTTAGAAGCAGAGTTGGTCTGAAAGAGAGCGTCGGTGTTAAAATAAGAAGAGGCATGCTCCGTTGGTTCGGACATGTAGAAAGAATGCAGGATGAAAGAATGACGAAGCAGATATACAATGCAAAAGTGGAAGGATGTAGGAGCCGAGAAGGGCCAAGACTTACCAATCATGATCAGATTGGTCGTGTTCTATCAGAAGGTGATGTCAGGAGCCTTAGAAACCGGCGAGCGTGCATGAAAAGAGCAATGAATGTGAAAGAAGCGAGTGAGGTATGTAAGGATCGAGTCGCGTGGCGCTCGGTTCTCTCTGCCTACCGCGTAAGGGATTTGGCGTGAAGTTATAGATAGATAGATAGACCTGTTGGTCGGATCATGGATCGGTGCTTAAAATTCGTGTTTATTATTACAAATTCCCAGTTATTACATTCCGTAATAAATACGGAAGCATGCACACTCTTTTTTTCTGAATATACTGGAACACAAAAGTTAATACATTCAACACTATCATTGGTAGGTAAATAGATTTAATAAACTCAAAAAAGAAATTGTCGTCTTTAACAATGGTGCGATTTAACGTTCACTCTTCATTCGTTTTTGAACACCAACATTCGTCTTCGTATATTCCCCGAGTGTATTTAAGAACAGTGTTCGAGAAGTAAGGCTGGCGGCATGCGGTAGACAGATACATAAATAATTGTCGGATATCGGCTTCCTCCTCCGCCGCTGGGAACTGGCCGCGTACTAATAGATGAGGGGTCAGCGTATCGGGGAATCTCAATGAATGGAAACAGGGTGATGGAATCGATGGAATGGATGGAATTTTCGTGACAATCATGAACCATTCGTGCATAAAGTTGTCGACTATAGGTAATCCTGTCCAAAACATAATCGTCCTTGCACCTCTGTATGCTAACATAACAGGCAATTGACCTCAGCACCGGTAACTGAAAAAATAGCTCTCAGATGATGATAAAGGTTATAAAATTGAAATTTGAAAATACACATATGTATATATATACATTTATATACATTCGTGTAAGTAACGTACGTATGTATCTACGTCTCTGATCTGTTAAGAACCGATCTATAGTATGCAACCATAGTTGCGTGATACCAATGAATGTGGAAGCATAGACGAGCTCGGTGTCGCAGTGTTGAAATGCGCTGTTACGCTATTTTGACACCAACGCTCGTGGGTTCGATTCCCACACAGTACAAATATTTGTGTGCATGAACATGTCTGTTTGCATTGGTCTCAGTATTTTCTATGTATAATAAGTGTGTATTTGCAAAAAAATATATGTATATTTACGTATGTTTATCAGTTGTCTAGTACCCATAACACAAGCTTCGCTTACTTTGGGGCTAGGTGGCGCTGTGTAATTTGTCCGACAATATTTAAAAAAAACTCTTTTTTTCTAAGTTTATTTATAAGTAATTGCTTTACAATATGACTACTTGTGACTTGAAAATATAAGTGATGCGTGTCAAATGATATTAAATATGTTATATATAGTTATTCAAAGATAAATTTCGGCTTAATTCAAGTAATATTAATATGCGATACATGATTTTATCTTTCCAGGAAAATATATTAAAAGTACTATTAAGGAATTGCTCCCAACACCAGTACATTTGTCTTTGTATTTAAGGATGGCGCACCAAATGACAATAGCACACACAAATATATTTCTGCTACATAAATAAACAGTACTTGGTAGAAGTGTATATATGTACTAAATAAACATTAATTTGAGTATAATAATTCGCACCTTCGCATGTTTAAAAACATAATTTCGCATGTTTAAGACAAGCTCGGTGGCGCAGTGGCGAAGCCGATGTTACGTTACTTTGACACCAAGCTAGTGGGTTCGATTCCCACACAGGCAAACATTTGTGTGCATAAATATGTCTGTTTGTTTTGGTATGGATATTTTAGAAGAGGTAGGGCGCATCGAAGCAGCCCGTCTGGGAAAGTACCTCCATCTCCCAAAAAACCGCAGCCAAATAACAGCTCCCTAGAGGGTTGTTGTGTTCCTGCGTTTGAGTGAGGTCACCAGTAAGCTCCTATGGAGTTGCTATATTAGCAGTGGAGGTGGCATCGCGCGAATACAGCGCGGTAACCGCATGCCTCCCGACATTGTATAAAAAAATACAAAATGTTATGCTACTTAATTAGCATTTATTAGGAATTTGTGCAAAACATCTGGCTTGCAGTAGTAACAAAAAACAGTTATGAATTATAATATTTTTGCTGTTTGAAAAATTTCTACAGAAGTCACTTGACCGCCAAATTCGGAATATCAAGTTTCAAACTAAAATTTGCTAGTAGTCATGGATATTCGATATTGCAATAATTGAGAACAACTTACAACAAAGAAAAGAGCAACTTACAAGCAAAAATAATTTAACATTCATATGAAAGAAGTTCAATGAATTTTTTGAGACATACAAAAAATACTACTTCAAAATATCATGCAACTTTCGCAATCGGAAGATGATTCTGCGATGTGCAATTTGAGAATGATTTCCGCTTGAAATGCAACAAACTGTTAACACTCCAAAATTATTGGATGCTTTTTTTATTTTATTTCCTTTTGCTTCTTGCGTTACTTTATTGTGGTTAGAGTTTGTATCGGAATGGTTTTTTGGATGATGGAATCTTTTTTCGGTAAGCTTTTAGTATTTTGTTTTTTCTTTGAGTGCATGTAATAACTTCAAGTACGTCTTTAGTGGCTTTAATGTTTCTTCTTTGAATGATGCCGAATGTTTCTGCATATTTACGCATGTAATAATAATATCTGTTCTATGATAGTTATGGCAGGCGTCCGTCCTTCTTCTGCAATAGCCCGGTTCTAATAATACCGCCAAATCTCACTTTAATAGCCCACTTTTTTCCGACATATTTCCAATAGTCCCAATACCTGCCGTGACCTGTTCATTGGTATATTGTCCCATTGATATCTCATGGAGCGGGTCACGGCTGGTGTACAACATTACATACAGTCTTTTCGAAGGGGCTTCTACGCGTTGGATCCTTATCCCCTAAATCCTTATATATTAAATGAACGGGATTAATACCCGTGAGTGGAAAGATATCTATTCAATAATCATTATAGCTTGATACAATTGTGTTATTATTTATTTAAACTCACGGATATTACTCCTATTCAATTGATTGACTTACCCTGGGATATTAGATGCCCCTCCAATGTAATGTAAAGTAGTACTCCCGTCCGGGGATATCAATGCGACATATATTTAAGATCATTATCGCGGCAACTATTGGAAATATTGCGAATATCTAGGAAATTATTTTGATCTTTTAATGAGAGATCTAGAGGCGTTATCGGTACTGAGCTATTATAGAAGAAGGAGGGACGCTTGTAATAACTATCGAACCTGATTGCTAATTCCATGCGGTGGCTCGTCTCTCACAGTATGGACACCCGGAATGCCAGAGAAAATCAGTCGGAGCATAATTGAGTTATTATTATACCTACCCACTGCATTTAAACGAACTTTAACAATATCTTCTACTATATTTTATGAAACAACACTAATATTAGAAGCATTCGTAAATATGGCATTGTGTGGTGTTTACATTATCATGCGAGATGAAGACATCGAAGTACAGAACAGGACAGTGGCATGTGATTTACTTAGAACACCGCTGCGCCCAGCGTGACCAAAGCAATAACTTACAATAGAAATTCATTGATTACTTTGTAGTTCGACGGGCAATCGATGTTGGTAGTGTAGTAAAACTTATATAGTATTTTATTGAGTAATACATGAGTATTTATGCGCAATGCGCCTTGTATTGCGCGCTATTTATTGTTTGACATGAATTTTCTATCGAATATACGGAAGACATAATGTATTTTTTAAAGCTAATACTAATCCAATCAATCTATGGAACATGAGAGGTGACTTTTTATATTTAAGACTTTTTATTCGCATTAATACTGGCATGCGTTCAACGCGACATAGCATTGTCAAAACATAGAATCTCATTTTTAACTCCATAGACGTCGCGTCTACGCGTGCTATCACTGTCAAGAAACAAGTGATCGCGACACTTTCAAAAAATAAAATACCACTATTAATTAAACCACTACACTACTCGTCCCTCTTTAATATTATTATATATCTTTAAATAAAACAAAAAAGCACGATGAAGGTTGAAGGGATGAAGTTATAGTATTTTCAACCCTAGGAACCAGTGAGGGTACACGAAAAGAGCTATGAATCTTAAAGAAGCTGAAATAAAGTGAGCTTTGACCACTGTGTGAAGTGTGTATACTGGTGTGAAATAAAGTGAAGATTGTCACTGCCTACCTCGGAAGGGACTTGACGTGATTTCGATATAATCATGTAAAAAATAATGGATCTCTAAAAATTCCATTAAAATTTCTACTAATGAATAATGATTGGATCTTCACAAAATATGGTACCCACATACTATACACATACTGAAATATGTTTTCTAAGTATCTAGAATGATTTTAACGGTTTTTTTTAAATTTTATAAGAAGCTTCCACACATTAAATGATCAATATTGAAAGAAAAAAAAATAACATTACTCTGTTACACAAAATCATATTATTAAAAGAAAAATTATTAATTATTTGGAGTTATACTGAAAGTATTTCCTGATAAAACGCAATTGCCCTGGTACTGAATATATAATATGCGAAGTCTGTGGATCAAGTTCTTACTTAACTAAAACGACTCCTATTTCAGATTCTAACGCACCTTGTTCTTAATTTACTTATTCAAGGGACAAAAAATTAATATCTCCAGGCAGTTAAGCAGTGATCCTTAAAAACTGTCGGCGTGAAACTCATAAAAGGGATTATAGGCTGAGGGAGTTAATGCGCTAGGATTCAATTAGGCGAAATAAGCTTAAGTGGGGAATATCCGCTGTTGTGACAGCAGTCAAATTATCAAAGGGTTCCCTTCCGTCATGACCAGAGTACGTTTGATTGTTAAGAAGTTCTGTATTTACAATCAACTATCATTTACATTTATGAGTGTCAACATTCTGATACAACACTCACACTGAATAAATATCAAAAGTGAATAGGTATTTCATTTTACTGGAGAATAATTCTTTTACTGCAAAAATATTTTTTTAAAATTGCTCATATCCAGCGACGTATCAAAAGATAGACACGTTATACACCAACATTATTGTATTTAAAAATGGCGCAAGTAGCACTATATCTACGTACAGTTATTTATTATGACACTTGATACCTGTCGTTAGAAAGAGATGAATATAGATGTATTGTATTGTATTGTATATATCTTAAGACATTTATGCTTTGTGGCGAAGTACGTATAGCCACGGCGCGAGAGCGTGGTTAACTGAATGCGAGTTGGGCAATTATCTTACTTTCGTTTTGCCATTCTAGAGCGTATGCGACGTATCTATAACTATAAAAACATCTTAACTCATACCTTTATATATCTCTTAGCAGTGATAGCTCAGTATACAAAGAACCAAGTTCCCGGCGTGATACCACTAAATTCGCTTTTCCCGATTTATGTACATACGAGCATGTGTAATTATCACTTGCTGGCCGGTAGAGGACATCGTGAGAATACCCGTACGTTCAGGAAATTATATTTCGAAAGACGTATGACCTAATCTAAGGAAGCTCTGATTTTGCCTGTGGGTTGTGGAAGTCTAATGGCGGTCGTTTTATGTACAAATCCTTAGGCTTAGGTAGCGGATCACTACTTGAAGCCATCCCACCAATCGTAATATATTATGAAACGGGAGAAAACTAGCAAGAAGAAGAACACCCTTATCCATCTCCCATATGTTTAAAATACCTGTAATTTATCGTGTATATTTCATACAACGTCGGGAGGCATACAAGCATGCACAATATATGTGAAAATAATATATAAATAAATAAATAAATAGTAATAAATAAATATTGTCGGACAAATTACACAGCGCCATCTAGCCCCAAAGTAAGCGAAGCTTGTGTTATGGGCACTAGACAACTGATAAACATACGTAAATACATTGTTTTTTTTGTAAATACATACTTATTATTATAGAAAATACCCAGACCAAGACAAACAGACATGTTCATGCACACAAATGTTTGTATTGTGTGGGAATCGAACCCACGAGCGTTGGTGTCAAAGTAGCGTAACAACGCGTTTCACCACTGCGCCACCGAGTTACCGTAGCACATAAGCGCTTGCAATACAGGCAGCTTGAGCGTTGCCACCCCTGCTGCTAACTTGGTTAATATGGCCATCGTTTTGTATCGATTTATTAAATTCCATATTCGAAACCATCCCATAACATCGTGATTTGCAAATATTTGTTAATATTAGCATATTATATATTGCGCTACCAATATCACAATTAGTATCGTCGATAAGGAATTCATTCATATGGATACATTGAAACTTCAATGGTCGCGTACTGTGCAGTTTACCCAAGAGATAGTTGAGATTGAGAGAAGCATGGGGTTCTTGTAAAACGTGTAAATTGGTTCATACAGGGATGCCTGGAATTATATAAAAAAATTACATACATACCATCCAACCTGTATTTATAGGATCATTAGGATAGCCAGAGGCTATGCCAGATCCACCGATCCACACAAACCTATTTCGCTTCTTCTAAATTTATCAACATTTTTATGCATTATTGTCGTTTTTGGGTGCTTTCAATTTTGTTATTTTTCAGCACAACGGCTAAGTAGTCGAAGTGTGTGCATCTAGGGTGGCTCATCTTCAAGTGAAAAAAGTTAAAGTTCCCTATCAGCTTTAGAGTCAAAGATAACCTCATCTGCATACTGTGCCAAATAGCTAATGAGACTCTAGCGAAAGAAAGGTAATGAAAGAAAGAAGTGTACCTGTACCTCACAGAAGACTGCAGCCACATAACACTTCCCTGGAGGATGGTAATGTTTCTGCGAGAGAGAGAGAGTGGTTACCAGGACGCAGGAGCGTTAGCAACCAAAGTGACAACACGCGAGCGATATTTCTTTTGTTGGTTTTTTTTTATACTACGTCGGGATGCATACAAGCATACGGCCCACCCATACCCATACGCATACCCTTTTAAATTCTTGTCACCGCGCCATCTTAACTTCAAACATACTCCTCGGAGATGTACTCGTATATCATCAAAAATATATCTTAAATAAAACCAGTTGAGAATGTGCAAGCTTGCATTGCCAGAGGGACACCTGGCTCGTCAATTATATAACAATTTAATTACTTTTTTTAAAACTTTGTAGGTTATTTTGACCATGTTCCTTAAGAAATATGATAATGGTTTTTAAGATATTCCTATTCTACTTTTTAATTTACTTTTCAAATCTGAAATAAAAATTCAATTTTTTTTTTAATTTGTCGATCATTTTGACCATGTTCCTTAAGAGATCGGAGGTTGGTTTTTCAGACATTCCTATTCTACTTTTTATGCTGAATCCGAATCTGAAGTCAAAATTGGAACATTCGAAAAAAAAGCGACAGACACACACAGACAAACATATAGATTTCATATAGGCACGGTGTTCCCTGAAAATAGTCTATATTATCCAGACCATAATAATGAATCAATTAACATCCCAATTTTCAAAATCGGATGAATAGTTCAGATATTACGTTGGAACACATGTAAATACATACCAGACCTCTGAGTCTCCCCTTAGTCTGTCATCAAATCTTCGCCACACAGTGGCGATTTGAAAACTGTATAACGCTGGAAAGAAGAAGACCAGTGTTCCATGTCGGCAATGCTTACATAGGGTTAACCCAGCGGTCTTACTCAGCATTTATTCACATAGTTCATATCAACGGTGTAGGAGGTAAGATATCACGTACGACCAGCTGGAGTAGCAACGTAGAAGCAATACCCTTTGTATTAGTTGTTTCTGATGCTAAACTAACCCCTCCACATCAGTGTATTCATATTGCGAACATTCGAAACGGATTTGAAAAGTATTTACTCAGATTTAATACGCTTTGACATATAATTATTAATGATTTTGTCACCTAACGTAGAATAAAATAAATTTATAAAGTGCATGATCCGTATAATTATTTTTTTATTAAAATTGTATGAGAGTTGTCCCTGACACTTGGCATTTTGTTAAATTACCATATATTAATAACAAAAGATCTAACAACTAAATATCAATCACTGCTTTGTTATTTAAGTTTGCGAATACCGTATTCTTATCTGTAGGCATTAAGCTTACAAGTTACTTAAACTCAATAGTTAATAGATGGACTGCATGCAATCATAATCTCAGAGCACGCCCGCCGCCGTGTGTACAAGTCAAATGGAAAACAAGGCCTTTCTTAGATTAGGTCACACGTCTTTCGAAAATATGTGGGGATTTGGACGTGCGGATTTCTTCACGGTGTTTTCCTTCACCGCCGAGCAAGTGATAATTACATATATGTACATAAAACCGAAAACATAAATTTAGTGGTACATGCCAGGATACGAAACGGGGACCAGTTGGTCAATTGGCCGGTTCCTTATCTACTGACCTATCAGTGCTCTAAATAAAACATACATGACGAGCTCGGTGGCTCAGTCGTGAAAGACGCGACTTTGACACCAACGCTCGTGGGTTCGATTCCCACACCAGACAAACATTAGTGTGCATGAACATGTCTGATTGTCTTGGTCTGGATGTTTTAAGAGAGGCAGGGCGCATCAAAGCAGCCCCTCTGGGGAAGTTCCTCCACCTCACAGAAAACCGTAGCCAAATAACAACTCCCTAGAGGGTGTTGTGTTCCTGCGTGTGAGTGAGGTCACCAGTAAGCTCCTATGGAGTTGCTGTGTAAGCAGCAGAGGAGGCATCGCGCGAGTGATATATGTTACAAGCGTTAATATGCTACGGTAACTGCTTTACATCAGGTGGACCATATGCTTGTACGTCTCACGACGTTGTATAAAAAAAATACTGTACATCACCTTTGCCGTAGTCAGCTAAATATTGCTAAAGTAAAGTAAACTTAATGCGGTTGCTACCTTGCTCTTGAAGTTTTATAGTAAATAATGCATATCTTAAGAGTCAAGTGCAAGAGATAGCATATCTTTAGCGCACCGACGCGTGTCAAGGTGCATTTATGTATGCGGGCGCCGGCAGTGCAAACTCATTTAAAACTTTACTAAATGAGAATTGAGTCTAAAATGTATTAAATTCTAATTTGTATTATGATGCAGTGTATGCTAAGCGTATTGTTGGCAGTATCTAGAACGTGACCAACGAAGCTATTGAACTTCTTCGGAACATGTTCTGGTATGCAGTTTAAGATAATTCACCAGTATTTTACTCAATTTAATCAGAAGGAACTAGATACCTTATTAAGTATCTACTCACAATTTAAACGTATACTGTCATCTTCACACCAGTTTCCTTGCAGGATGAATCAGTCAAATCACTTAGACCGAGTGCGGTAAGACACGGTCCCTACACTCTACTCGTTACTTTAACATTCACAGATCTTGTTATGCATGTTCGCAGACTGACTGCTGATACTACTTTGACACCAAAGCTTGTGGGTCCAATTTGGAAACAGGACAAACATATGTGTGAACTTGAACCATGAACATATCTGTTGGTGGTCTGGGTGCTTTTAAAAGAGACAGCGCGCATAGAAGCAGCTCGTCTACGGAAATACCTTTACCTCATAGAAAACCGCATGCAAATAACATCTCTCTTGGGGGTAGTTTTGTTTTTGAGAATGAGTTATCTCCAGCCTACTCCTTAATCTATTGCGAGCGTTCATACGCTACGGTAACCGCTTTTAAATCAGATGGGCCGTATGCTTGTATGCATCCCGACTTTGTATATAAAATAATGAGAATCCTATAAATAATAATAATAATAAATATTGTCGGACAAATTACACAGCGCCACCTACCCCCAAAGTAAGCGAAGCTTGTGTTATGGGTACTAGACAACTGATAAACATACGTAAATACATTTTTTTTTTTTTTGTAAATACATACTTATTATACATAGAAAATACCCAGACCAAGACAAACAGACATGTTCATGCACACAAATGTTTGTACTGTGTGGGAATCGAACCCACGAGCATTGGTGTCAAAGTAGTGTAACAACGCGTTTCACCACTGCGCCACCGAGCTCGCCATAGATATCTATTACTTTCTAAGAAAGGATGTGGCCATTGTAAACTTGGCCTTTCTCTGCTCCTACATCCACCAACTTTTATGTTGTCAGCTAAGAGCTGATCACGCTTAGCACTTGAAGTACGACTGTAACTCTTATCACGAATGGCATAAGAATGGTACAAAGGCCAAAGTGTAAAGCTTGAGCTGCACTTAGCTGTACTTAAACATTTATGTCCGTATAAATTGTATTAAATTGTAGTATGTTATTTCGTGTAATGAAACAATAACCAAGGAAATAATTAGCTTAAAACTTGACTGACTGAAAGTGGTTATCGCCGCCGACAGAACTTGCAAGAGACGTATCACTTGCGCTGTGCCCAAAGCCAAAACTTTTCGAATTTCATGCCATAATTTTGTAGGAAAACCAGATAACCATTTACATTGAGAGATGAGTTGAGAAAAGAAAAAAAAAACCTCTGGAATCAAATAGTTCGCGACCATTTTGATTCCGATGTGGAGAACTGATTCCATGTGGGTATCTAACAAGTCTTCACTATCATTTTTAGGGTTTCGTACATAAAGTTTGACGAGCTCTGTGGCTCAGTCGTGAATGACGCGACTTTGACACCAACGCTCATGAGTTCGATACCCACACAAGGCAAACATTTGTGTGCAAGAACATGTCTATTTGTCTTGGTTTGGATGATTTAAGAGAAGTATCAAAGCAACCCGAAAACCGCAGCCAAATAACAACTCCCTACAGGGTTGTTGTGTTTCTGCGTGTGGGCGACGTCACCAATAAGCTCCCAAGGAGTTGCTGTGTAAGCTGCAGAGGAGGCATCGCGCGAGTGATACTTAATATATTACAAGCGTTAATAGGCTACGTTACCTGCTTTACATCAGGTGGGCCGTATGCTTTAGGTGCTTTTAATAGTAAACTTACTTGAGCATACGCGTTATTGATATTTATTTTCTATTAGGTCACGGTAGAATGTCTGTTGAACACGCAATATAAGCTACGAGCGGAGTCATTCCCAAATATTCTTATAAACCAGTGAATGTTAGTGTAACCGTAACTTTAAATTCACTTCTTTAATTGTATTGTTTGCCCATTAGATTATTTTATTCAACTAGATTGGCAAGCAAACATGCGGCCCGCATTAGATGGTATGGTCACCGCAGCCTATTGACGCTCGCCACACCACGGGGATATTACTCGCGCGCTGCCAATCTTGTGTTCTAAAGATGTTTCGTCACAGTATCCAGTAATTAGTTATATAAATATAGCTGCTTGGCGGTAGAAATAGGTGAGACAGAGGTACCCATGCAGACGACTTATGCACAAAGCCGGGGTAGATAAATATATAAATATTCATTTTCTTAATTCATATTTTTTGGCGTTCTTTTTCTATTGAATTCTTTATTTCTTTCTTTATTGAAGATGTGACGAACCATTAATGAGGACATAGCTAGAACTCTACTCATCAAGAATGGTCTAAATCTAATCCGAATGGCTAGATTATTGCCAAATCATAGTAACACTCATGCACACGCTACCTATCCATGACAAAGTAAGTTGTTTAAAATTTTATTTAAAAATACTTTTTTTAATAGTAAACACATATAATGCTTTGGTCGCAAAATCTCCTTTTGTGAACTTGGTTAAAAATCCTCGACTCCTGTTCCCACGAAACGCGCAAATAGCTTCCGCATCAGGTGTCAGCCGAAAGGGTTTATAAATAATTCTACAAAAAGGGTTCCATTATTATTGTTATTCTGATTGACAATCGTCCTCTCAAGTGTCAGTCTTTTTTCTGCGAGATATAAAACTAATATTGGAAGGCCCCATCCTCTTCCGCTTGTTTTTTGCCCGCCATTACATTTTGGGAAAAAAGTTACTTTATTTGAAATGCTTTTAGTTTTTTCTTCTATATTGATTCAGTAATAATTCTGCTGATAGTATTAATGTTAATTAGTTATAAAGCATTATCTGTATGTAAATTTTTATACTCAAAGAAAATTGCAGGTATAATAAGTATATCGCATTAATTAATGTTATTTAAATGCATTGGGAATTAAAAACAAATAAAAAAGCTTTCATCGGTAATTTTCTTTATAGCATTTACGTTAAGTGATAATAAAAGATTTACAATGTAACAGAATAAGTCAGAAAAATGCTAAGTGAATCGAAGTTGATATCATTTACATAGCATATCTAATTTTTATACGTTTTATTTCCTATGTCTGAGTGTGACACAGAATATTTCGGATAAGCGTATCAGAATGTTCTGCCACCCAAAGGCGAGAATGGAATTTTATTTAATTATATTATCTAATTAGATACAGCATACACCATAATGCTTGCACCTTCGTTTATACCATTATAGTGAATCCTAAGCATAAAAGATACAAATTGTGCTTTTACGTTATTAGTGGCAGGGTTGAAATTTGGTTGCACGGTGCAACAATTATTGCATTTGAACCATATATAAAGTGTCGCATTGGTGATGAATGGGCAGGCGTTGATTTAAAAGGGTACTATTTGGATGAAAAAAGACTTGATATTTTGTATCTCGGAACAAGGGTTAAATGTAATAAAACTGTAAAAGTAAACATGCATTTATCTTGAACTGTAATGGACAAACAGGGCACAGTAACATGTAAAAGGAGCAAAAAATAGATGGTGAGATACACCGTTGGGAGAAGGTGCGAAAAAACGATCAAAATATATAGATCAAATCTAAACATGTAAGACAAATCGGTTCTAAGTTTGTCAAGCCTTGGGTGCTCAAAAGACAGCGCCTATAACGATTCATCCATTTTTTAGATCAGGAACCTACAACTAACAATAACAGAGCGGTCAGATTGCGTTTAAAAAAGTTACCAAAAACGAATTTTTACGAAATGAAGAATTCAATTTTTTTAATCCGTTATGAATGGACGTGGTTGGGATTTTATTGCATTTAGCATTTTGTTCATATCTATACTTTATGAGGTTTCTTATAGCGGCTTTTATAAGACAAGATTTACATCGGTTTCCTTTGTGTTTCGGTGGGTGATCCCATTTGACAAAAGTGTTAACGTATAATAAATATTGTGACTTTTCATTTAGTAGACGCAAAGCGACAGGTGAATTTTTATAGGTTCTTCATAATAAAATGTCTCAACCAAAACACCACACGTAAAACAAGTTGCCAAGACTCGCAAGTTCATGACAATTTCGGTTATGAAAACCTATCATACCTCACATAGACAAAAATATCAACTCTACAAGCCATAATTGTACAATCACTAACAAAGTTTCTTAGTTAATATGATTATTTTTATAAAATAGTTAATAAGTTTCTTTGATAGTTTAGACGTAATCCAACACACTGATATTTCCATGAATTTAGGACAAAAATATGTAATTAACTAAATGTAGGTAACTTTTTGGCTATGATGTAGGATTTCTAAACCTAGAACTTGTAAAAATAGAAATAAAAAAATCGCTGTTTATGTATAAATAAGTTGGATAGTTTTTATTGCTGAAAATTACTTATGGCTGGAGCAGAAAGGGCGGCGGCGCTGAGAGTGGCCTTTGATGTCACAGTGTTCAAATATAACTTTCTCTTGCTAAATGCTTATACATAAAAGTTAGTGTTAAAGGAAGTACCTTTCGATCATCTTGACGGAGGCACTGCCATGAGCCCAGTTTTAGTTTTAAGAGTATACAAATTAAAATAACCGATATATTTGAACAGGATTCTCAGTTATTTTTTTTTATATTCCTTATCAATATTGTAAGAAATCCGCGTTTTAACACACACTGAAAGTATCAAATTAGATTTAATATCAAGATATACGTTGAAATATCAGTTAGTCGAAGCCGATATTGGGACTTTTCTCTTTAAAACATATTAACACAGAAATTTTGATTCTAAATTTCATATGTAGAAATTCGAAAACACAGTTATATACCTTACCAAGTTTATACATTTATTTTAAAAGTACAATTAGTTTTTTTGTTATAAATTGTCGAATAACATTTCTTAATAACATGGCTCCTAAAACGAAATACTTAACTTTTCTTACCCCTTCTTAAATTGGCTTAATTATCAGTTGTCTAAAACGGGGTTATTAAAAACTATTAGAATATTTTTAAATTATAGAACCCACCTCATCCTTTTGTCTGCAACACGTAGCATATGGTAATTAAATTATAATTACTAGGTCTTCTTACTATATATCATCAGATCTTTATTGCGCATATTTACAAGAATATGTTACATCGTACGTAAATAGGTATAGGTATAAATCAAATCAATTGTGTATAAGAAACTATAGGTATAATATTTCTTTCTAACAAAATATCGAGAGCGACCATGCATGGACGGCTGTCAAAAGTTGTTTTTATTTTCTTTGCAAATTCATAGAATTTTGCGAATCCCGTATGTTTGCGGGCAGAGCGCATTATGCGCGAGCGCATCGCATGTATGCACAAAGGGCGCAACCCTTTGGCGACACAATGTGCGTCACTAATCTAGATCATGGTGCGCTATTGTGCACCATTGTTATATTCCGACCACCTCGCTCCCCCCTATCCCCGCCTCGGGAAAAGAGCAGCAAATCTGGATATCTCACTCGATGTCGATTTATAAGAAATTACAGCGCCGCAGGGGGCAGGTAGTTGCTCCCACGGATGCGTACGAGAGTACAATGCAAAAACTGTGCACTCCAAAATTCTAGTTGCTTTTCAAACAGGAAATGAAAAATATTATTTCTTTGCTTCCCATTACAATTTGTGTATGGCATTATTTACAATGTCGATTGCAACGTTTCCTCAAAACGGCTTCCGAATTTTTTTCATATTACTTTCTCAGAGTTTTAATGACGGTATACGTAGCTTTTTGAAAAAGCTCAGTGGTTAGAGCGCTCTCGCTCGATCATTAGCTGGTACAGAATAATTTCGGTTAAAATTATGTAAAAGTATTGGCAGCGGTTCCTTGTATGTTTAACCGCTTATTACCAAGTATCCCCAGGCTTGGACTAACGGGGCTAAAAGTTTCCTTAAAAGAAGGATTGACCCGTGTTATTGGACTTAATATTACTGATATTTTAAATAGTCTTTACTATTTAAAATATTAGTGATAGGTCTTTGATATAGTATCTATAGACTCAAAGCTAAGCTCACCACGTAGTAGGGCATCACTGTCTACTCAAAAGGAGCTGACTGGGAATCTGGGGAAGCAGGCATAGACTACTACTGCTACTACTGTAGCGATGTCTCATTAGACCTATTTCTCTATAAGGTCTGTCCCGCCACCTGACGACGCAATCTTTAGATGAGGCTGCTCTGACAATCTCTAGGAGTGAGGATATTCCTAGTGAAATACAACATGATTGCAGAGCAGTAAGTAGTAAGTAGGAGTTAGATGGTAGAAGAGAATGAACATTCCAATCAAGAAATTGATTTCTGTGACTTGTATTGGCAGGTACGGTGGTAGGTGGTAAGAGTGGATGAGCATTCCTTTCAAGTGCCTTGTAATTTCTGTGATTTATGTTCATAAGTGGAAATCGTATGTCGATCTTGACGAAATCTGTAGATTCTACAAGATGAACAAAGTTACTTCGTATGCGAGCTTGTGAGAATAGATCATTTCGTGTTAATTTATTTATTCTTTGCTTTGATTGTTAATAAGTAACGTGCTTAAAATTCCATATAACCTAGCAACCTAGCTAGTTTCCTAAAATATTCTTCTTACCATTATCCCTAATCCTGCCTTAACCGAATTTCTTAAAATACTATCGTAATATAATGGAAATTTCGACGTGAATAAAATAAATGAATAAAAATATTTAAAATGCAAATGTAGCAATTTGTCGTCATCCTTATTTATTATGAACACGTCTTTGAAAAACCTCAAGAAGTCGATTAATATTTTACAATCCATAATATTATAATTGCCGAAGCAATTTTAGTATCGTTTTATTTTTCAGTGATGCGAGTCTCCATATAGCATGTTGTTCCGATTTGTACGTCCACCGGCGTGTGCCCAAAGGACATCTTCTGTTGTCGCGGGAGACTGCCGCCGCTTAATCGCTACAGTAATTTTATAACGAACTCGTAACTACCAGGTTTTATAACAGTAAATTGCAATAAATGATGGAGGGGGTTTATGAAATCTGTATTTTAGCTTACGTGTTTTGTTTCCATTATATGCGAGTTGTTATAACGTTTAAGTGCCGCGTTATATGCAAAAATCTTTAAAGTAATCAAGAAAAATCATATTTTATTAAAATTTATTAGTATTTAAGGCTTTTGGATATCGTCAGTAGTAGTAGTGAATAGTAGGGCATGAGTAGGTACGATAGGTAAATATTTGGTTAGTAGAATGGTAATAAGATGGCGTAGTAGAAAATGAAGAAAAATAATGGAAGTAAAGAGAAGAATATTAAAGGGAAGTAAATCCTCGTGATTTTTTGGGCGACAGGAAAGACGTGTATAAGAGAAGTTTTGGTGATTTTCTAACGTACATTTTGCCAATTAATTCTTATTTTAAATAATTTAGTTGAGGTAACGCGCATCAAATCAGCCCGACCAGATAATTACTCCACTACAACGCAGCTAAATAACTACTTTCTGGAGGCTTGTCATGTTCCTGCGAAGGAGTGAAGCAGCTCGCGAGTGATACTTACTGTATTGCAAGTGTTTATAGGTTACGGTAACTGCTATACATCAGGTGAGCCGTATATATGTGTAATTCCCGGCGTTGTATAAACAAACGAATATTTTTTTATATTTATAGACAATAGTAAGATGTACAAGCCAAGTAATAGTGTCAATTTGAAATAAACAAAATTGTACCATTCAATTGTTAGGTAAATGTATAAGGTAGGGCGTGCATATAAAGGGTTGAATGGTACGAAGGCCATTCAACCCTTTATATGCAGGGCCAGCTATTGTATACAATCCGAGATCGTGTTTAGATTTCTTCTTATCGCACATCAACAATTGTTTGTACAAACATTTGGCTTCACGCCTTACAAACAAAACTGTTGCTATTTTGACAGCATATTCCACACTTTAGATTCAAAAAGGAGTAATATTCACCTCCATTTATTAATATTGTGTAAGTATTGACGACAAAATAAGGCTGTAAAACGCGTATTTTATGCTAAAAATATTCTTTACTAGTCAAATCTTTGTGAAATCGCAAGCAGCCGATTCTATAAATAATCAAATTCAGAGACTGAAACAATAAAAAATCTTTTTACATATTCCATTATTAAACTGTAATTACAAATATGGCTGAAGACGACATATGTTAGGCTGCATAGTATTCTAGATATAATAAGGGAATAATAAACACAAAATATTTTTTTCGAGCTTAAAGTACTTTCGATTCGATCCCCAAATAGGACAAACATTTGTGTGCATGAACATGTCTTTCTGTCTTGGTCTGGGTGTTTTTAATAGAGGTAGGGTGCATCAAAGCAGCTCGTTTGGGGAAGTACCTCCACCTCACAGAAAACCGCGACCAAATATCAACTCCGGAGAATGTTGTTGTGTCGGAGAGTGAAGTCACCAGTAAGCTCCTATAGAGTTGCTGTGTTTCCAGCATTGGTGGCTTCGAGCGAGTGATACTCGATTTATTACAGCCGTTCATAGGCTACGGTAACCGCTTTACGTCAGGTGGTGCATATGCTTGTATGCCTCTCAACGTTGTATACAAAAAAGCACTTGCTTGTAAGTCTAAACTAACTAAGAATAATCTTCTTGTAATGATGGTATTATGTTAATTTGCATTTCGAATATTTATGTTTAATGTTTTATTAATAAATATTCATTTATTAATTAAGCTTTACGGTTAAAAATGTTGTTGGGAAATTATTATTAATTCTGATTTAATTTCCTTATTCACAATGTATCTGTTCTGGTCATGTATCTATCGGAGATTTAAGTTGAAAGAAGGTGTGAAAGAATGTCCTGATGGTTATCTATTGCTTCGAGACAAATTGCTTCCAGTTTAACCACTGTCGCCGAACATCGAAGTTGGTTACCTTTTACTGATTTATTTTTTAGATGTCTCCCTTAATTGGGTTCATGAAGAAGGAACAAAATATATGCCTTTTTAATACGCTCAGTGATCAATATATCGTGAGGCTACGGCTATATCTTTATAGCTGTTAAATTAAGAATGATGGTGTTATTCATGTTTTTAATTTTATTTATTCGCTGTTAACAAACTTCGTTGTAAAGATGTTCTTACGCTTTTCAACGGAATATAGAGTTCAAGAGTTAATCAGAAATAATGCCATGCTTACTAACTTCTTTTTAGTTTACTACGTTTTCTATACCATTAGGGTAGGTGAGCTCCTCTTTTCAAACCTAAGCATTTGGCGAAGATACTGATTTTGATCTGAAGCAATTGTCATCAGATCTTTACAACCCAGAAGGAAAACAAGTCCTTTCTTAGGTTGGATCACACATCTTTCGAAAATATATTTTATTGGATGTGCAGGTGTCCTGCCTATGTTTTCTTTAACTCCCGAGCAAGTGATAATTTCACTTACGTGGTATGGGTATATACCCATGCACCAGGTTCCGAACCAGGGACCAGGGGGTTAACAGTCTGGCCTTATCTTTTATCCACTTGGCTCTTCTGAAGCTTTGTTTACACTGCTTTGACGAACCCTGCAATATTCAAATACTAGCTGATGCCCGCGGCTGCGCCCGCGTGGAGTCAAATAACTTAGCCTATGTGTTAATCCAGATCATAATCTATCTACGTGCCAAATTTCTTTCAAATCCGTTCAGCCGTTTAAGCGTAAAAGAGCAACAAACATCCATCCATACATACAAACTTTCGCATTTATAATACGTATTAGTAGGATTTGCTGATTATCTTAATCTCTTTATTTTTAGCTCTCAATTACGCTATCAGACAATTAATTTTACAGTTTTGTAGTTCACAAATTATCCTATCGATTGTGGTAACATCGCATGTTACATAGGAAATTTAGTTTTTAGACAATCTATTTTAATCTCCCTTTATGTCCCAGAATAAAGCGTATCCTATATTTTATGTTAGATATCATTTCTCATTTTAAGTATTATCAAAACGCACTTAGTAATTTTCATGTAATATTTGATACGTCTCTTTTTTTATACAACGTCGGGAGGCCGTGCCTATGAACGCTGGTAATACATAAAGTATCACTCGCGCGATGCCACCTCTCCTGCTGGCACAACAACTTCTTAGGAACTTACTCATACACAGGAACACAACAACCCTCCAGAGAGTTGTTATTTGGCTTCGGTTTTCTGTGAGGTGGAGGCAGTTTCCCAGACGGTCTTCTGTTGCAGTGTTATTATACGTATGTGCATAAGGTCAGCCTGTAATGGTGTATACTAATATACTTTCGTGCCAAGTAAGCAAGTAGGAGGGCGTATTGTTTAATTAGTACCTTCATTGATACAATTAAATAAATAAATAAATATTGCCGGACAAATTACAATTAGAAACTATACTAAAAAATAAACCAGAAGAGTTTAATGAACGCGCTGATCTCTACCAGCCGGATTTGAAATATTCGCTTTGCAGTTAATTGCTCAATATTTGAGGAAGGTTATAAAGTATTCAACATCACGATACGACGAAGGCGAGGAAAAAAAAGTATAAAAAACGGTTCCCACGGGATACCGGGATAAGCACGAACGAAATCGCGGGCTGCAGCTAGTAATTTTTACACAGCTCCTACTGGTTTATCCTCCTCCTGCCTAGGTCGCAGATTAAGTCAAAAGTAACATTCTTAAGTTAATAGCAACTGATTAAATGATTGAACTCTGTGTTAACGATTTTAGGATATTGCAGATGGTTTCATTAAAATCGTCAGGCGATGTTGTCGTTTTTGATTACTTCGCTTGTCTACCCCTCTTATAGCTTTTGATCAATACCAAGAGCAATGTTTCCCCTTCCATAGATAAGTTCTAGGCGTGGAATTATTTTTCAACAGGTCTCTGTCAATCTGGAAAACTGCTTGTCCAGTCGGAAGCGGTAACTTCAAACATCACTATTATTTATTTAGGTAGTTATTTTTCTTTTATTCCCATTACTGAAATACGATAACAAAGAAAAAAAAATGTAAACATATTCCCATGCATATCCGCGAAGCGGCAACGCCATTTTTTCTCCTTTCGCAGCATAAGGCACGTGTATAAATCTGCGTTGCCCTCCATGGCCTAGGGGTGGACGCTTCCTTTTTACTTTAGCTTTGTTACGCTTGCCATGAATTTATTTCTTATTCGCGCGTTGAGTTGCTCTTCCTGGGCGGTTGGCGGTAGCCGCTGGCGGTAGCGAGGAGCACACTGCAGACAAGGATAGTGAACTTGATATTTATTGTAAATTCAATTCTCTATTAAGGATAACTTTTACGTCACTTAAATAGGCTACAGATATAGGCCGGAATAACGGTTGTTTTTTTTAATTACCATTAAAGGGACGGTGTATATCCGTCGCTTATTCAATTTGGACGTGTTCTGTTACTAAAAAAAAATACTTCTTTGGGGATGACTATATTACCTTTTTCTTCATTACGAACAATATAAGAGCCTGATTAATTTGCATAGTAAATATTAATTGTACAGATGTTTATATTCCTACATCTTTTTTTATGACTTATATGAATTATATGCTTTTTATATGTAATATGAGTCTTAATTTTAAGAAAATATGCGTGAGATAGAGAATGATCTTGACAGTCTACTGACTATAGAACTGGTCGTGTTTCGAGGACTCGTTTTATAATCGCACCACTTGTCGACTGCTGCGAATTGACACTCACATACTCACAGAATAATAGCTGCATACAGTGCATTTCCAGAGAAGTTTTTCGACTCAGGACTCAATTATGGAATGATCCTCTCCGAGGTTTTCCCTAGGTATGGGGTTCTTCAAACAAGGCATTGACGAGTTCGGTGGCTCAGTCGTGAATGACACGACTTTGACACCAACACTTGTGGGTTCGATTCCCACAAAAGGCAAACATTTGTGTGCATGAACATGTGTGTTTGTTTTGGTCTGGATGTTTTGTTAGAGGTAGGGCGCATCAAAGCAGTCCGTCTGGGGAAGTACCTCCACCTCACAGAAAACCGCAGCCAAATAACAATTTCCCAGAGGGTTGTTGTCTTCCTGCGTGTGAGTTAGGTCACCAGTAACCTCCCAAGGAGTTGCTGTGTAAGCAGCAGAGGAGGCATCGTGCGAGTGATACTTAATATATCGCAAGCGTTAATAGGCTACGGTATCCGCTTTATATCAGGTGGGCTGTATGCGTGTATGCCTCCCGACGTAGCATAAAAAAAGGCATAAAGAAGTTTTTACAGGATCGTCAACACAGAAGTGACATTCCTGGTTCTGCAAATGCTACGAAAACTGCTTATCATAAGGCAGACCGTATGCTTGTTTGCTATCTTAGACGTATGAAGAAAGTTACGATGAACCACTCCCTATGCTACTTGAATTTTAAGTAATTATTACTATGTAAAATTTACACTATCTATATATTAAAAGACCCTTGCGGTGCAGGCAGAGACAAAATTAAAATTCACCTATATGTTAAAATATTAGATTATAATAATAAAATAATTTAAAATTGATCAATTTTAAATTATTTTGTCCGAAATAATGAGCAGTCCAAAACCAAGAACGGAAATTTTATGGGATTATATGAGATGTGTTCCTAACTACGAGTGCACTAATTCGAACTCGTAAACTAGATTGTTCAGAATTACGAAGGAAGGTATGAAACGATATAAGTATTCTTCTTCTTCTTAGCGTCATCCCGTTTCGTAATCCGTTAGGTTTGGCGGGGTCCGTTACCTAAGCCGGCGGATTCGGCGAAAATACTGATTTCTACATGGAGTGACTGGCGTCAGACCACTGTCTGTGGGGTCTATCTGTCAAAACCATTTCTTCTATTATTATTTCAATCGCTCCACATTTAGCTACAATTTTCAATTGTTGTGTGGCATCTTGTGTATTTACTGACTTGATGAAACATAGTAAAATCATTCCATTATTTAAATCTGGTGATAGTTCGGACTTCGAATTTTCGACCTGTTTCCATACTACCCATTCTCAGTAAAATTTTTGAAAAACTAATGCTTAGCCAGTTGCTCAGACATTTCAATGCACATAATTTGCTTCATAGGAAACAGTTCGGATTTACGAGAGGTTGTTCAACTATAGACGCAGGGATTCATTTGATTACAAGTATATTCGCGGCATGGGAGGGTTCGCAAGATGCCTTGGGAATTTTCTGTGATCTGACTAAAGCGTTTGACTGCGTGCACCATGACACTCTTGTCAGAAAATTACACCACTACGGTATCAGGAACAAGGCTCTCGAACTTCTGTCTTCTTATCTGGGCAATAGGATACAGAAGGTCGATGTTAATGGTAAAAGATCTTCGGGGTCCCCTGTAGTTATGGGAGTCCCACAGGGGTCAATTCTAGGTCCATTCTTATTTTTAGTATATATAAATGACTTACCTTATTATGTAAAGGATAAAGATGGGATTGTATTGTTTGCGGATGATACCTCTTTGACATTCAAAATTAATAGACAGTTAGGTAATTATGACGAAGTTAACGATGCTCTCTCTAAAGTTATGCATTGGTTTAATGTTAATAATCTGCTTTTAAATGATAAAAAGACTAAAGTAATTAAGTTCTCAACACCTAATGTAAGACAGGTGACTACCAATGTACATGTTAATGGAACTAATTTAGCCCCTGTGGAGACAACTGTGTTCTTGGGTATAACAATTGACTCCAGACTACAATGGGGCCCACAAATTGAAAAATTATCAGGAAAACTAAGTTCTGCAGCCTATGCAGTGAAAACTATTAGACGGCTCACTGATATTGATACGGCTAGAATAGTTTATTTCAGCTACTTTCATAGTATTATGTCATATGGAATTCTTCTTTGGGGTAACACCGCGGACATTAACACCATCTTTTTATTGCAAAAGAGAGCCATAAGAGCTATCTACAAACTTGGTCCCCGGGAGAGCCTTAGAGAAAAATTCAAAGAAATAAATATTTTAACAGTCGCATCGCAATATATCTATGAAAATCTTTTGTATGTCCATAAAAACATAGACTCATTTTGTAAAAAGAGTGATACTCATAGCATAAATACTAGATATAAGCATAATCTTGTGTTACATGCAAGCCGTCTCCACAAAATAAGTAATTCTTTTATGGGGCAATGTATACGGTTCTATAACAAACTTCCCAGCAATATAAGAGAATTGTCAATAAACAAATTTAAAACTACTATTAAAGCCAAATTGTGTAGCAGGGCATATTATAAAGTATCTGACTATATTAATGATAAAAATGCCTGGGAGTGAGTCGATCCAATTATAATGTATTTAAAAAAATATGTAAATTTGTTTGGACACCAAAAGAGGGATGCCTGAGTTTTTTGGCAGTATTTTTATCAGTGCTCACCTAGTCATAAACTGCACGGTAGGGAAAAAAATTGTGACGATTCCAAACAAATGTAGCCATTTTTACGGAATAAAAAGATTTTGACTTTGACTTTGACTTTGACTTTGACCTCCACAGTGCAGAGCGAAAACCAAATTTTTTGAAGGTTAGGTCATGGGTTTCGATAAATATAATCAATAAACAATGATACTTGGCTTGTTATGCCTATATTATCCTAGGTTAGGTCACACATTTTCGAAATATAATTTCTTGGAAGTGCAGGTTTCCTCACGATGTTTTCCTTCACCGCCAAGCAAGCGACAATTACAAATACGTACATAAATCCGAAAAGACGAATTTTGTGGTACACAGTGTACTATACCCACGCCAGGATAAGAATACGGGACCGTCAAATAAGAGGCCGGTTCTTTATCCACTGAGCTGTCACTACTTAAAAATAAAATAAGTATTATTAATGCATAATTTTGCCCCCTCAGTTGTTATGTTATGTATCTAATTTTATAAGCTTAGTCTTAGAAAAAGTAAATAATTATTTCCAAAAGAAAATCCGCTTACGCTTAGCTAATCAAACTTTGACGTAAAGCACACTTTGAAGAGCTTGGTCGCACAGTGGTTAGTAACGCTTCTTTTACGACAAAGCTCGATTCGATTCTCAGACAGGACCAACATGTCTTGTTCTGTGTATATTAAGAGAGGTGGGGTGTATCAAAGCAACCCGTCTGGGGAAGTACCTCCTCCTCACAGAAAACCGTAACCATACGACAACTCCGTAGAGGGTTGTTACTACGGTAACCGTTTTATGTACGTGGGCCGTATGCTTCTATGGCTAGCGATGTTACAAAAAAAAATACCAGATATTTTGTAATAGCTTTACAGTTGTTCCGCCTGTGTGTCAGGCGATTGTTGGCAGCAAGGAGCATTCGTTAATCCGCGGATTGCCGTGAATTTCGCGGTGTTTTCAGTGAGTCGTGTACCACATGCATATGCACCGCAATAAGCTGTGGTGATTTATATAACTTATACGTTGTATTGTTCACGTATATTGTTACCTGAGTTTGACATCTGCTTGTACAACTGTTTATTACAAAAATTTTATATCAAAATCTATCATTTTGTTTACATACGTTATAATATAATAATGTTTTAATACAAGTAAAAAACGCATATATGTGTATGTCCCAGGGCAGCTTGTGGCGAGCTGTTGGTGCGTAACGACACCACGGGCACCCGAGTGCTCCAGAGAGTCGATCAGGGCCTTCGTCTCCAGTGTGTCTTCGTCGGTCGGAGTGGAAACCCAAGAAGACCCGCAGGACTCTTAGCTCAAGCTTGCTTTCGTTGGTCGTCCAGAGAGGAGTCGATAGAGTATATTGCTCTAGCAGTTGATATGCTCCAGGTGTTAAGGGGCATAACGCTGCGAGTAACTTAGGGGTAAGCTGAGTCACTCACGCCGGTGTTGTCCCCGGCCGACTTTCTCTTGTATTTCGGGGGTCCATCTAGTGAGTGGCGAGCCACTACCAGCCGAAAGTAACATCAGATATGATACTTATGGCAGGTTTTTAGCTATATAATTTCCGACACATTTGCAATAGTACCAATACCTGCCATGACCTGTTCGTGTGTTTATTCTCCCATTGTTATCATATCTTCTGTAAAGCATTTATGATACATAGAAAGTAAGAAAACACAAACAGATATGTTCATGCAAATAAATGTGTATCCTAAACTGACATCAAACCAAGTACCCTTTGGTGTTAAAGTAAAGTAAGTAAGTAAAGTTACTAGACACTTTCAACAGATGCGTCTAAAAATAAAAAAAATCGGCCAAGTTCGAGTCGGACTCGCACACGAAGGGTTCCGTACCATTATCTATAAAAACGGCAAATAAAATCACGTTTGTTGTATGGGAGCCCCCTTAAATATTTGTTTTATTTTAATTTAATTATTTGTTCTTAAAGTAAATATATAACTAAATATTCTATGAATATTTCAAGCGTCTACCTGTTGCCGTTATCAATATCGAGCAAAAATGGGCAATAAAATCACGTTTGTTGTATGGGAGCCCCTTTAAATATTGATTTTATTCAATTTTTTAGTATTTGTTGTTATAGCGGCTACAGAAATACACCATCTGTGAAAATCTCAACTGTCTAACTACCACGGTTCATGAGATACAGCCTGGTGACAGACGGGCGGACGGACGGACGGACGGACAGCGGAGCCTCAGTAATAGGGTTCCGTTTTACCCTTTGGGTACGGAACCCTAAAAACTAGCTCAAAAAATAAAATCAGTAAAATACAAATATTAGGCACTTACATCTATTACGCATTAAATATTCCAATAACAATATTACTAAACGTAGAGTCGCAGTTATTCCTTGAAATATACACTTATAGAGACTCGGGTAAAAGATCACAGCCAAGAAACTATTCTTGGAGGCATTGACTACTAGTAAAAAATACCAATAAATAAAGATCGATTGCCTTTGAGGGGTTATTTTGGTCATTAAGATAAGGAGCGTTAGCGTTGAGGGCGGCAATGCCCGAGTCAACTTCGTGTATTGCAAGTATTTGTAGGGTACGGTAACCGTTTCCTATTAGGTAGGGCGCGTCAAGTTTGTATATGACTGTTTTCAAATTACAGGTTGTACGGACCTATCCGTCTATGAGTTATACATGATTCCTGCCAAAAGTACTAAAAATATTTGATAAAATATTACACGATGCTAGCACATATCTGGGGTCACCATTTAAACTACTTTTGGCCCAGAAATAGCTATAATGATTACGTAAAATTTAAAAACCTATCTTTACACGGATGAAGCAATGGACAGTGGCTAGTTATTAATATATAGCGTACCTCAAGAGTCAGGATAAAAAGAAATAAAAATACTTTTTGAATTTTCTAAACAGACGTTTTCTTAAATGGAACTGCTCTTCAGTCTATTTTATTTATTAGTTCTATCCCACCTATCTCTTTATATTTACGTAATCTTCGCACGTTAAACTTAATCTATGAGACTAAATTCACGAACGGTTTAAATACATCAATATTGTCAGATTGAACCCTTACCGTGGGAGCTTTGATGTTTGCCTTGGCAATATCCGCTCGCCGTACAAAGCTTTCATTTTCTCTTTTATTTCAGACATTGATTTATATCCCTGGCTATTTTATTTAACACAAATTACTCTCATAAAGTGTAGGAATGTTTGTTTTGCAAATTAAAAATACTTTTAATAATAATTATACATAAAATAAGTAATTATAGGTTTAGCAGTAAAATCTCTTTACTGTAATGTAATTTCTTCTTTATGTACAAAAACTAAATATAGTTCACATAAAACACTAAAATAAAATCATAATCGTAAAGTCGATGTATAAAAGAAAAAAAAATACCGTTTCGGTATACCACAGTCGGCTAAATGCTAAGTTCTAACATCCTAATTAGATGCAAATCTGAACTGAATACTAACAAGCGCCGGTTAGTGCTACGTCCAAACGGAGAGCTATAAATCAAAGAAATGAGACCGGATTGATAGCATCTATGCTTCATTTAGGGTAAGTTTATATTATCAGAACGAAAAACAGAATTGCCGAATTTAAGTGAAAAGAAGATAAAGATAAAATCTTTATTTCGCATTGGACCCTCGCGCGCATTTAGAGATGTCTTACACGGTTAAATCAAATCTTATTATTTGATAATTTTTCATTGTATTCGTTTTTCGTTTTTAATTTACTAGCATTTGGAAAATGATCATAGAAGAAAAAAGAAACTTGCCAATATAGGTCATTTTTAAAGAATACCTTTTCCTAAGAGTACCTATTTTTTTTACAATATCTTTATCAGGATAGGATAGAATTATTTGAGGCAATTAATTTTGGAATCGAATACAACTGTCAACAAAAGATTTAGTCTCAGCAAGCCGATGTACCGCCATGCGCAACTTATTTCTGCTTTTTACATATATTCACTGCATTTTGAAAATAACTTTTTTTACGAAAATACTTTATATTTTCATAAAGAGAGTGAATGTCTATACATACATAAAGTCACAGCAAGATCATAGATAGCCCAAACTATGGAAATCTCACCTATAGTGCTATATTGCATTCACGTATTAAAGCTTAACCTGTACAGTCTTATCGCGTCAAGTAGCCGCAATCTGTACATACGTATAGTAAAACATAAGTTTTAAAATCTTGTTTACCTGTCTATACACGCGTCATGTATATGTAAAAGCTACGACCCGATTTTAATAAAAACTTCGGGTTGCTGAGTAAAACTTGAAACAACTTCACGTGGGTAAAGCCATAACGCGGAACTGATGTTATTTATATGGCCGCCGTTTAAGAAACTATTATAATCACAACACATGTTAATATTATTTATTACGAAATTTTTATTATTTTCCCATCAATAACATTCAGTAGGGAAACATGAGGAAATTCATTAGATTTCATTGATAAAACAAATTTTTAATATAAATCATTACGCATCATATAGGTGTATCCTGTAGGGGCATTCTAAAAGAAAGTTTAGAATAATTTCTTTACAATTGATGGCTACAAGAGCAAATACCCTACTATCCACTATGACCGAAAACTAACCTTAAATACCACCTTTGACCGTCTTAGAAACTACGTCAATCTTTGACTATTTGTTACACAAAGTTAATACTGAACCATAAAAAATCAACTATAAAAATGACAACTCAGAAATATAACTAAAGTAAGAAGAAATCTCTACAAGCCGGCAGCCATGACATTTTTAATATGATTCGAAACGCGTTTATACTTTTAGCACGTCTTTTTCTTAAGTAATCTTACCTTAATTTTTTTTTCTTACAATTGACGAAATAAAAGTATATCCTCAATATACTTTTATCTCGTCAATTGTAATATTAATGTAAAACACAAACGGTAATATGAAAGGTTCCTTACCTAATATTAAAAAACATTCTAAGCGTTGGACTAAACAGTGGCCCTCCGCAACGATGCCTCAGGCTGGCGAGTTTTAGACGTATTATTTTTTCCATTCTATAATTGCTCTAATATTTCAAAACTGATTGCTTAGTGTGAGATATGGCCATATTTTAGAACAATGCCGATTCATAAAAAATATCGACCATATCTCTTATTACCTAACAAAAGGGACGTAGGCGATATTTTTTTATGAATTTACTTTCATGTAACTTGCTCGAAACAACTGTATCAGCAGCATTAACTGAATGCATGTGCATATTATGGAAACCGTAAAAGGTATACATACATAAAAATTAATATGTGTATGTATGTTCTATATGGCTCGAAAACTGCTAAACCGACTGTGATGAAACTTTCAGGTGATCTCCAGATTAGCCAGCCGATGATTCTGTAAAGCTTAGTAATAATCGCATCACCTGTGCAAAGCCGGGATGGCTCACTAGTATTTTGTAAATGTTGAGCTGGTATTCCAGCTATGACAGTGTAAAAGCTCACCAAAACCCGTTCAGCGATTTTTGTTTCATACGTTCAAAATTCACGGAGATAGATAGACAGAAAATAGTAACTATAATATAACAGATATAGCTCTATTTAAAAACAATTTAAATAGAGCTATATCTGTTATTGATACAGTCGTCAAAAAAGACAAAAAACATTCTCGAGCCCTTTACTATTTCAATACATGTAGGGCTCTCGCACCCGTTTGCCCGCTGTTTTCGCCCCTTATTGTCCAAAAGTCTCCATTCACCACTTTTTACAGTACCCACTCGCCTCTGGAACGGGGCGAACTTATTTTTATTACTTATAAAATACCCATGTAGAAATAATGCAGGATGAAAGAATGACGAAATAGATATACAATGCGAAAGTGGAAGGATGTAGGAGCCGAGACTAAGACTGACCTACCATAACCAAATTGGTCGTGTTTTATCAGAAGGTGATATCTGTAGCCCCAGGAAAATAGCTAGGATGGTAGAGAAGCGAGTGCAGTGTGTAAGGATCACGTCTTATGGCGCTCGGTCCTCTCTGCCTACCCCGTAAGGGACCTGGCATGAAGGTATACATACATATATAAAATACCCATTCGCCCCTTGTAATAGTTATTTGAAAAAATCTGTTTTAATACCTCTGAGTATAGATTTGACACAACCCACATTATAACTATAAACACAACACTAACTCTGTCTATGTGTTTATGTGTTTCTTTTTTGTGGTTAAACCCCTTAACAGATCGTAAGAAATATGATACGCTTACAGCGCCGCGGACAGAAGCTACTTGTACACTTACGTAATTTCGTACCGCAGTAGGTGTACATATCCGAGATGTACACCTACCATCCAACACAAGTAACTACATAATTCAGACATAATTATCCGTTTAAGGCATATAAATCTCCGGTTGTTATTTGTGTGATTTATCGCCGTGCCTTATGGCGACCGCTGCCGGTGGAAACGGTTTCCCACGTCGACCGGTGTCTGTCAGTGCTTATTACGTGACTCTCGTTTTGTTTGATCCGACGGTAAGGATGTTACATTAAAGGTTAATATGCAACTAGATGTTGGTCGCATGTACATCGGTATTCCGAGTTTTCGAAAATACTACCTTAGAAGAAACTATGTAAGGTAGTTCAATAGAAGATTTTTAAGTTTCTAGTGACATTTTTTTATACAAAGTCGGGAGGCATACAAGCATATGGCCCACCTATGAATGTCCACCATTCATTCAGTATTACTCGCGCGATTTCACCTCTCCTGCTAGCATAGCAACTTCTTACTGGGAGCTTACTGGTGACCTCATTCACACACAGGAACACAACAACACTCTAGGGCTAGGCAGTTGTTATTTGGCTGCGGTTTTCTGTGAGGTGAATGTACTTCCCCCGACGGGTTGCTTTCATGCAACCTACTCTCTTAAAAGTATCAAGATATAAACAGACATGTTCATGCACACGAATGTTTGCCCTGTGTGGGAATCGAACCCACGAGCGTAGGTGTCAAAGTAAGACAACAGCGCGTTTCGCCACAACGCCACCGAGCTCATCAAAATGACATATTACGAATATCTACAGATAGGTTTTGACGAGTCCGGGTGCGGGGTAGTTAGCAGTGCTGCACACCGAACAACACCAAGGCTCGACGAGGTTTGATTCTCACACTGGACAAACATGTGCGCATGAATGTGTCCCTTTATCAGGTATTTTTAAGAGAGTTAGAACGTATCAAAACAGCCCATCTAGGAAAGTACCCCCATTTCATAAAAAACCGCAGCCAAATAACGAGTCCCTGGAGAGTTGTTGTATTCCTGCGTGTGACTCACCAGTAAGCTCCTAAGGAGTTGCTGTGCTAACAGAGGTGACATCGCGCCAGTGATACCTAATGTATTGTAAGCGATCATAGGCTACGGTAACCACTTTTCATCAGATGGGTCGCAAGCATGTATGCCATCCGACGCCGTATAAAAAAAATATTTAGTATTTATAATTAAGTGTATCGTAAGAATATTCGAAAATTCTTCTTAGGAGATACCTATGTATTGTAAGATAGTTCTATGTAACATTTCATGTTCCTAGAGCTAGGGGCATGGACTATGCATTAATATATCAGACGGTCAGATGTAACTTTTATATTTCATATAGATAGGTTACTATGAGTAATATAATTTGTTAATGATATAAATACATACTTCAATAATAACTCGAATCTGTTACCTGCAGGGTAGCGACGCTACAAATATCGAGTGCTCCAAAAAGTCGGTAAGGGCTTTGTCTGTGCAAGCCACCACCTGCCATAAATAGCGATTACAATTGACAATTATGGTAAGCGTCCTTCCCTATTTTGTATTAGTGATGGACACTTGCTTATTTATAATACCTGTAATCTCCCAGACTTCATATCGATATATTATCCGACACATTTCGCAATTATCTACCGACACCTTATCATGGGTATATTGCCCCACTGTCATCTCCTGGAGCGGGTCGTGATGAGTGTACGACATTATATTAGTTATCTTAAACGGACCTCTACGCGTTGGATCCATTTCCGGACATGCGCTCATCAAATGCCGATCGTTTGAAAAGCATACGCGCGATATGGTATCGTATCGATGTATCATTCATTTTAGGGAGACTTATATGTTACCTCAAATTTTCAATAAACTAATTTCCTATCAGGCATTATAAAATACATGCCAATGATTCTTATGCAAAATAAGGTATGTAATGACCATAGATTAAAACTGCACGTTTTCGAAGTGCTGTCTTGTATCATTGCGTGTTCCATTTGTATATATCATTACTATTTTCGATTGCACTATGTAATAAATTAACCACAGCTATTGTTAATATATTATTTATGATTCTTTGATCATTAAGTACAAAAATAAATTTAATAATGCCATGGCGAATTCTTGCGAAAACTTCATTTAAAATTCAGCAATGCCATTAAAAAATAACATTCAATATTAATCCCAGGGTGGTCCATGCCTCTAAAATAATATATTTTCAAAAACCATTAATTAAAGAAGAGATAGTATTTTTTGCACATTATTAGATATGTCCTTAGGCTACACGCGATAAACCGTCGAGACTCTTATCAAAGGGTAAGAGTTCTTTTTAGATTTGGCGCCACACAGATTAAGATATCTGCCCCTAATGTGTTAATTAAAAAAAAAACTTCTCAGCCTTATTCGGCGCTATCGTCCACTTAAACGAACGACCTATATTTTATCACAGTTTTTACACTTTGGAAACGTAAAATTGAAACATCAAGATTGGTGTAATATTTTAAGGCATCGTTTTAGGTAGTCCCTAATGATACAGTAATAATGTTGATAATATTTTTAAAACTAAAATTGATATATGTAGGTGTGTTGTAATTTAATTCATTATAGTTTAGTTTAGATGGTTTTGTTATATTTGCTTTGCCTTCTAGAGTTTTTGTGTATCTAATGTGTGACAGATTGTTTGTGATCGTGAAATATATCTTCATCTTTCCAGCGTTATCCCGTCTCCTAATCTTTAATAATTAGTATTGGCAGCGTCCACTACCTAAGCGTAAGGATTTGGCGAAGATACTGATTTTTACATGGAGCGACAGCCGTCAGACCTCCACGACCCTCAGGGAAAACTGGATCTTTTTTCGGTTACGTAATCCGTCTTTCTTAATATAATATGTATTTTTTTATACTACGTCGGGAGGCATTCAAGCATACGGCCCACCTGATGTAAAGCGGCTACCGTTGCCTATTAACGCTTGCGATATATTAATTATACCTCGCGTGATGCCTCCTCTGCTGTTTGCACAGCAACTCCTTGGGAGCTTACTGGTGACCTCACTCACACGCAGGAACACAACAACTCTCTAGGGAGTCGTTATTTGGCTGCGGTTTTCTGTGAGGTGGAGGTACTTCCCCAGACGGGCTTCTTTGATGCGCCCTACCTCTCTTAAAACATCCAGCCCAAGACAAACAGACATGCAGAGCTACCGAGCTCGTCAAATTTATTTTTCATGTAATTTTTTTGACATGCTGGTTATCTAACAATATTTTCCTTCACCACCGAGCAAGTGATAATTACAAATTTGTACTTCTTCTTCCTAGCATTATCTCTATTATGATTGGCGGATGCCGTTACCTAAGCCGCATCTCGTCGTCAGTATACATCGGTCTCCACATAATGTCACCGTAAATTTCATTATTACTCAGAGGCCAGTGGATAAAGAATCAACCTATTTATTATCCGACGATCTCTAGTTTCGATCCTGGTGTGGCATGTACCAATAAATTTATGTATTCGGATTTATGAACATATTTCAAGTTATCACTAGTTCGACGGTGAAGCAAAATATCGCGAAAAAACCCGCGCATCCAAGAAATTATATTTCGAAAGATGTGGACGACGAGGAGGTCTGATGACAATCGCTTCATGTAGAAATCTGTATTTTCGCCAAATTCTAAAGCTTTGGTAGCGGTCCCCGCCAATCCTGATGTATTAGGAAACGGTATAACGCTAAGAATTAGAGATCAGTTTAAAAGACATAGTGTATATTTTATACTATATCCGCTGGAAACTAAAAAACTCAAAATATTTGATGTGCAAAGTCGGCATTGCTTATAAACGCTTGTAACGCAAGGCGTATCGCTCAGATGTGTAGATATTATTAAGAAGTTCCTATGGCTATCGCCGTCCTTTGTCATCGGGCTGTCTCTATGTCATTCCTACGTAATGGCTAATTCCAGGAACTAAATTTACATAGTTACATGCAGCTTATCATTTTCGTAATATGATAACTCACACTAATCAACACATTTGCACTTTCAAAACAAACTTTTTTTATTTATATACTCCATAGTAAAACAGTAAATCACATTTAATCCCTTCGAAGAGCATACCACTTCGAGAATTTCCAATGCCTATTACATTTTACAGTGTAATAAAGATATTTCATTAATATACAATATTTATACGTTCGCATTGAGGTGTCTCCTTCTGACTCTAGCGGTAAAGATTTATGTACAGACACAAAACTTTTATAGAGGGATGGCTCGTTAACGCCGATGTAAACGTCGCAACATAAAATATTTTGGACTGACTGGCTTGTTTACTTTACGCCTTCCTCATTGTCATTCAAATTCTGACGAATTAATAGGACGTCATAATAGCCCTGACCGGAGAAATCTTTATTAACAAATATTTGGGATTTTTTTTTCTATTTACACTATGAAGACGGCAAACTGGCGCGTATTGCCGATAGAATTTTGATGATTTCCCTTCTGTGTTTTTGGGCAAACTTGACACTATGTATATTCCATAACTTGATAGGCCTTTGATAGATCTGGAAATGCACAATACGGTCAGAGTGAATACTCCTGTCTCGGAAGCAAAGTGCTTTTCTAAACAGAAGAATTAATAAATGAAAGTGAAATATTTACTCAGACTTAATTGTTAACTATCTGTATGTATAAAATTCAATTAGATTGAGATACCAAATAATAATGTCAGCACAAATATATTACTAAACGTTTAGGTGTCTTTTTTGTTTTTGAGTAATATTGGGGTTTTCAGGAAATACATAACTACATAGTTAATAATTAAAAATACAAAACTTTATCTGTGTACTAATTTTTATCCAAATCGTTAGAACCATTTCCAAGATATGTGAAATATATCTGTATAATACTCGACATATTATTTTGAAGTAATGATATAATATTATTTATACGCATCTATACTCCTCGAATCTGATTAAGGCGTCTTTTAAATATAAAATCTTCAAATTACGTCTGACGTAATTACGTTTATATTCTTTTTAGTACCGATAATAATACGAATTATGGATATGAATTATGAACGAGTGCTTTCAGAATATTAAAGGTTATATCACCTTTGAAATCAACAGACATAACTATCAATCCTTGCTTGCACCTGGTGTAGCGTATGCCGAAAGTGTCAATTGTGCAAACTTTGAAGTTTCGGGTTGCACAAAAGGAAAGGGTAGACAAAGTAGAAAGTTTTTGCGCAAACGCGTACATGCTCCATTTGACCGATAAACATCAATGGCATAATTTGGAATGTTAAATCTGTTGTGTTATGCAGCTTTCGTTAGCATTTTGCACATGTGTAGTGACGAATGGCACGAGACAAAACTTTTGTGCTTCTATGTCAGTGTTAGTAGAACTGAATGTAGTTACTTAGTTATACGATACGAGTTGTGTTCCGGGGAGTTGTTCGATAGATGCTAATGGCCTCATTTTACAATCGTACTGCTCGCCGACGGCTGGTTCTAGTAGAATGAAACGATCTTCAATCTACGGGAGCCGCAATGGTCACGTACTGTGCGGTATCAGAGAAGTTTTCTACTGAGAACCCTTAAGTTGTGCAATGAGCTCCCCGCCGAAGTTTTCCCAAGGGACGACAGCTACGCCGATGACTATTATTAGTAAAAGCTAATTCCAGATCAAGTATAGAAAGACTAGCCAGTACTTGCTTTGGCCTGATTTCAGATTGGGGCTATCGTAACCGTCTCGACTTGGCACCCCGCAAAACGTATCAGCTGTTACTTAAGTTAAATTTGCACGGAATAAAAGTGACACATGTTTTAAATTATCAATTTATGCGTCACATAAACAATATCTATACAAAAGTAGCTATCCTACAGTAGTTATAATTGTTTCCGGAATAAAAAATCAAATCTACGATACGATAATCGTAGTTAATATCATAATCCTAAGCAAATTCATATTTCAATTACAATATATATTAGGGATTTAAAGCATGAAATTGCCGATTTGTACTGAAAAATTAAAACTCGTTTTTTTTCTAAGATGAAACATATTTATTTAATCAAAATATTTACCCTCAATATTTATACATTACTGCTATCTAATCGGAAATTTATTTAAGCCTTTGCGATAGAACTCTGGGGATCTAGATTGGACAAACTGTGTGAAAGGATTTTGTACTGCCTCCTGGGAAGAAAATTTTTACACCACATAGAAAATTGTTCAAATCACGGTAATAATGATAGTCAGTTAGAACAAGGTCTGGTGAGTACGGAGGATGACGTATGGTTTCTAACTGCAGCTCCTGTAGAGTACCAACGGTTTCTCGTACAGTGTGAGGTATTGGGTTATCATGGAACAATAATGGTGAAGATCGATTCACGAGTCAGGGCTGTTTCACTGCCAGTTTCGCCATCATTGTTCGAAGTTCGGCACAGTAAACATCTGCTGTTATTGCATGACCGGACCTGAGAAAGCTATAGTGAATAACGCCATGAAGAGACCACCAAACCATTACCATTACCTTTTTATTGGTAAGCTTAGCTTTAGGGCACTATTGCGGCATTGGCCAGGGGTCAGCCATTGTATTTTTCGCTTACAGTTATCGTAAAAAATCCACTTTTCGTCACATGTTACAATTCGATATTCCTTCATTTCTGTATCGATTCAACAAGGCAACACAAGTTTCAACAGGCGTTTCTTTCTGCAGGTCAGTTAAATCATGACGCACTCATTTTTCATATTATTATACCTTACTGATTTGGTGCAAATGACTCAATATTATAGATAATGTAACGTTAGACCATGCCGCTAATTCCTGGGTAGTTTGACTCGGATCAGCTTCCACCATCTCCTTCAATTCAACGTTATTCACCTGTGTGGGCGGTCTTCCACGTGGTTTGTTCTACAAGTCGACGTTTCCATTACGAAAGCGTTTAAACCAAAAACGCACGGTGCGTTCATTAGCAGTCTCCTGTCCAAACGTAGCATTGATATTGCGAGCCGTTCCTGCCGCGTAAGCTCCGCGTCGGAACTCGTATTCAAAAATTACTCGGATTTCGGAGTATCCATCTTTCCCGTCTAAGCTGAATAAAAAAAACAATTGAAATTCGAAAATCAAATGTTGCACATTGTTAAAAGAAAAACCTCATAGGTATCATGTGAAGAAAGTTTCACTCGAAAATCTCACGCTATGAAGGTTTAATGTCAATTCAAAGTATCTATTACTAAAAAACGGCTATTTCATACTTCAACCCCTATTACTTCTGTAGACGATATTATAAGACCGATTACTTTCGGCGAACACATGCAAATTTTGGGCACTCGAAATTCGGAAGCACCCTACATGAACTTGGCTAATAGTGGGGAAACTCTGGGTAAAGCAAATTTTTCGCGAAAGGGTCATCCCACAGGAACACATCACTGGGATAAAAGGTAGCCTTTTTATCCTGGTGATGTGTTCCTGTGGGATAGTGTGGGATAGTAGTAGATGAAAAGCCGCTGATGCGTGAAAGCGAAATAAAACATCTTTATTTAGTACGATTCGTATGTATGTATCTATCTACCTACAAAATTTCATCCAAATCATTTCACTCGTGAAAACGGAGCAAACATTTCGCGTTTATAATATTAATGGGATAATAAGAAAAATCGACTTTTCATTCACGGTTGTAAAATTAAATTAGTTTTTTCTAAATTTTATATTCAGGTCTCCTGGTACATTTATTTAGTTTTATGAACTCAGCTATGATCTACAAACTGAGCCAAAGATAATGTATAACTCGCAATAAGTTTCCGAACTGGTTTTTGTAGGCATTCGTGCTAAGTACGTGCAAGTAGATAGTTTATATAACAAGAAAACTTCACGATTTCCACTATAAGGCTTCTTATAAAATTTATTAGTTATCCGAAATATAATTTTTCAATTTAATTGTCTCGTGCTACTTTCGCACTACCCGTGTACATCGGGGCGGATGTTGAAAAAATTCTCATAAACTCGTGTTATACAGTTGCGCACATAACTGTTTTGATACATTCATTTTTTGTATACATCGGGAGGCATACAAGCATACGGCCCTCCTGATGTAAAGCGGTTACCTTAGCCTATAAACGCTTACAATACATTAAGTACTCCATTTCATAGAAAATCGTAGTAAAATAACAGTTTCCTGGAGGGTTGTTGTGTTCCTGCATGTAAGTGTGGTCGCCAGTAATCTCCTAAAGAGTTGTTAGCAGTATCATCGTAGTCGGTAGTGATATTTAAATTATTGCAAGCGTTCAAAGGTAACCGATTTACATCAGGTGGGCCGTATCCTTATATTCCTCCTGACGTTGTATAAAATAAACGAGTGTGCTTTAGACCACACGACTGAAGTAAAACTTCTTTAGCTCCATAGTGTGATACAGACAATAGGCCTGCACTGTGTCTTAGATATACGAAACTTAACTCGCTATGAGAGAAAGAGAGAAAGAAAATGTGTGCTCGCACCTCTCTCTCTTGCCCCTACAGTAATATACGAAACGTAACTCTCTCGCCCTTTCTATCTTCACTAACTTATATCTCCCTCTTAATATTTCGTTCGCCTCGCCCTTTTCGTAACACTCTCGTCACGCATTCACCAGCTTACTCCCCAAGTTAAGCGCGCGTAAAGAAGTTTTACTTCAAGAATATTAAGTGATTTGATCTGACGATACAGCATCCTTAAGTTATAGGTTCTAGTCGTACTTGCTAGTAGTTTTCATATTATTATAGGTTTCTATAAATATAGTGGGGCAAAACAATATAAGCTTATGTTTTTTATCCCATAACCTTCGTGTAAGTGCGAGTAATAACTTGAGAAACTTTTAGCGCAGTTTGACGAATGATATAAAATGCAAACATACAAATAACCAAATATTGATCAGGAACACCGTTCCTATATGAATTCTATATGTTTGTCTGGGCGCTTGTCTGTCGCTTTTTTTCGAATATTCGTATTTTGACTTCAGATTCAGCATAAAAAAGTAGAATAGGAATGTTCAGGAACACCATTCCTATCTCTAAAGGAACATGGTCAAAATGGCCGATAAATTAAAAAAAAAATGATTTGTTATAATGATTGATGTTGTATAATTGACGAGCCAGGTGTTCCTCTGGCAATGCAAGCTTGCGCATTTTCAACTGGTTTTTATATATAATATATACAATTTGTACTATGTTATGAAACTATAATATGTCTCAATTTAAATCATTGTAGTATGTGCTCGACTGTACTCGTTGACAGTTCTGTGGCTTGTGCCACTCCAGGCCGGCACCTGAGACCTGCGGGACACCTTGCTACCAATCCAAACATCTGCCCATTGCTGTGACTGCGATCACTTTATGTCGCCCGCAAGAATTCAGCTCCCGAGACATCATATCATATGAATTGATTAAGATGTTGCCTTCAGATAAATATTTACTAACTGTACGCTGGGAATTATTACTCACATTACATTTTATTTATATGTCGTCCACTTGTTATTTTTTATGAGTTTACCACCGAGAAGTAATCTTGACGGGAATGAAGCGATGCTGCCAATACTGTAACTCACTAAAACCACGAAACTCCCGTTACATATGGACGTTTTGTACAGCACAATAAATTCGGTGTTGTTCAGGTAATAGAAGAGACAAATTTAAGAGAAGCTGTCTTATCTACTTACCGTATTCCATTGTTACTCTAGGTATTGTAGGCTACTCAACTTTATAGGTACTTAAACTAAATATTACGTATGTAGGTACATTGTGTTATTAATGGCAATTACATAGTTTACATCACAGTTATAACTTGTAAATTAGGTAAAAAAGTGGAGGTTCTCATGTCAATTGTACCTTTTGTGTGTAAGAATCGAGTTAAATTATTTTATATTTGTTGTAATCCTGGCATATTGGTCGTTCCCTATAAATTTTGTTGAATGAGTTTCATTGTTTTTAAACCTTTGTAATTAATATATTGATAAACTGCAACGGTTAGAATTCCATATAAATGAGATTGAGACTTGATCGAGCAAGTTGAGATAGTATGTATATTTTTATTTTTAAAATACCATTAAAAGTTCCAATATCGAACAATGAGTACTTAGTTGCAAATAATATCAAGTTAAGTAAACTGGTTTAATAATAAAAAAACATTCATAATTCAATTATGATTATAGATGTGGCTATGAAGTAGGCGGCAGCGTTACGTTATCGTTATCCTTTCGCTATAGCAACGCATTGGAAGGGACTACTTATTGGATCTAAGTGATTTATTATCCTATTATGCATTAAATATATTGTAATGTAAAAAGTATGCATATAGTGAAAATAACATCAAATACACGGGATGCACGACGGATTAAGACCAGGCCTAGAGGAAGAAAGAGAGGTAGGGCGCTTCGAAGCAGACTATTTAGGAAAGCACATTTACCCCATAAGAGAGAGTAACCAATAACAATTCCCTGGAGAATATTATTTTCTGGGAGTGAGGTAGATTAGTTAATATCCTGTGTGTTAACACCGCAGTGGAAAGGCACGAACAGTCCTCCTTGTGTTATGTCGAAGCTAGGCTACAATGACCCTTTTCATCATGCTAGTCGTATGCGTGTTGGTCTCCTTTTGATGTATAAAAAAATATTATTATCTCTTTGCCTACCCCGCAAGGGATTTGGCGTGAAGTTATAAAAAAATATATCAATAAATAACTAAATGAGGGCTACGGGAGAATCCATTGTATTTCATGGCACCGTCAAGAATCCATGGCCACCGGGCATGTAACTTGCTTCTATTTACAAGAATCAATTTCACGCTACAAAGCATTATTTGCAATAAGTGTATGAGATTGACAATGTTTTGCAAACATTCGTAGATTTAACGATAGTGAATGGGAACAATTTGTCTGTTGAAGCTTGAATTTTGATCTTATCGCGGCATTGTGGTCGAGTTTGGCGAAGATTATATCTATCGCCTCGACACCTTTATTTAGTACCAATGCTCTGTTTACGTTTGTTATTATTTCTGTATGTAATATAAAAGTAACCATTTTTTTCTTCTTTTCGTTTAGTATTATTAAAATTAAAACAAATTATTGTCATCATATCAAACGCAGGTTTAGACTCCCACCACGGTCGGTTCTTTGCTTTTTCATCTATCAGCTCTTTTTGCCAGTTCTCCAGCTCATCTGGTAGAAGTATCATTCTACCGCGAAAGTTAAAGTTCTACTATTCTATACTGTGCTACGTTTTTCAGTACATTGTTGTCTTTTCAGAAACTGTCTATTCATGTATTATTTCTAAACGGTTTTAATTATATCATATCTAGTCTAAAGATTGGACGAAGATTCTGATTTTTATATAGAGCGACTGCAGTCAGACATCCACGACACAGAGGGAAAACTAAACCTTTCTTAGGTTAGGTCACACGTTTTCTGAACTATATTTTCTTGGACGTACGGGTTTCCTTACGATGTTTTCCTTCACCGCCGATCAAGAGAAATCCGCCGATCAAATATGTAGGTACATAAATCTGAAAATACGAATTTAGTGGTACCGCACCGAGATTCGAACCACCGACCGTCAGATATTTATCAACTGGACTATGAGTAGTCTCCATAAATCTAAAGCGAATAAATATCCATTAAAAAAAGTTGCAAGTAAACTCGGTTTATCACTTGGTACAAAATTTTCAACCACATTAGACATACAAAGTAGGCTGCATACAAGTTAAACGGAACCTGTTGAACTCGTATTTCGCGTGGCTCTTAATGTTTAAAATATTAAAAAAATATTTATACAACCACGCGTTTAGAATGTGTCATCGGTTCACTTTGTAAATTACTTCGAAGCCAGCACTTTGCTAAGATAGTTTTATGCAAAATATATAAGACTCTAACTACGAGGCATTGACTGTAGAATAGACAAAATTAAATTTTTAAACGTACCATTAGGTTGTGGAATGAACTGGCTGTCAAGCTTTATCCAAAAGTTTACATCAGCAAGTATCAAAAAGTGAAAAGCTTGATACAGGATCGGCAATGCACGGAAGATGTCACTGTTGTGTTGTAAGTTTATATAAACAGCGGTTTCTGTTTCCCATTAGGCAGACGGTGTGCTTGGATACCATCTTAACGGTATAAAAATGCACATACTGTTTACTGTGTGTTACATGTACGAAATGACAATTCCATCTAGTTCTACTATCCAGTTCTTTTTTTTATATACAACGTCGGGAGGCAAGCATACGGCCCACCTGATATAAAGCACTTACTGTAGCCTACTAACGCTTGTAATATATTAAGTATCACTCGCGCGATGCATCCTCTGCTGTTTACACAGCAACTCCTTAGGAGCTTACTGTAGTGACCTCACTCACACGCAGGAGTACAACGACCCTCTAGGGAATTGTCACTTGGCTGCGGTTCTCTGGGAGCTGGAGGTACTTTCCCAGACGGGCTGCTTTGATGCGCCCTACCTCTCTTAAATCATTCAGACCAAGACAAAGAGACATGTTCATGCACAAAAATGTTTACCTTGTGTGGGAATAGAACCCACGACCGTTGGCGTCAAAGTCGCGTCATTCACGACTGAGCCACCGAGCTAGTCAAAAGTTCACTTTCAGTGAAACTATTTTCTCATCAGTTATTACCATTACGAACTAATAGTTCCCATCAGTTAAATACAGATCGTGAGAACCTGCGTTCTGCACTGTCCACGTTGACGCATTATTTCCCGCGGCATGGGGTCGTTGCAATTAAGTAAAATGTGAAACTTGACCACACGTCACCGGAGTTCCGTAGATAATAACTCTACCATAAAATAAGTTTTCGCTTATGTTCATAAAATAAAGGAATATATGGATTTTGCATTACTCCTGGGTCAATTTGTCGCAGTATAATATTTTATTTATATACGATAATGAAAATATTGACGAGCTCGGTGGCTATACAAACAAATGTTTGCGCTGTTGTGAAACGAATCCATGAACGTTGGTGTCAAAGTAGCTTTATTAACCACTGCGCTGTACTTGTAAATCGTAATTCACTACTAAATATGTCACTATTTAGTAGAGAATTACGATTTACAATTACACAAAAACAAATTACAATTGGGAAGCCTAAGGTGGAAAGTTTTTAGTGATTCAAGTGATCAAGATTTTAATTCCTATACCACCCGCGTTACATGAAACATTCCTCATTATATTTGCACATCGTAGAAATGATGAGAGCAGCCAGGGTAGTGACAGTGGCGGATGAATGCGGATCATGTTTAGATAGCGGACAATCGCTAAGACAACCTCAGAAGTGAAGGTAGAGTTAAACAGAGGAGACATATCATGGACGGCCTGCAACCAGTCATGATAGTGGGTGTGTACCAGTCGACGTTAGATCGCATGTCCTAATTGATGGCAGAAGCACAGAAAGTATTTAGATCAAATTACCTGTAAATTAACGCATGATTCTATTAATTATTCTAAATTACATCCTGATTATTTCTGTTTATTCTTTGTTAAGTTTTTGTTATTAATGTTTTATCTTAATATCATCGATTTTAAATTTTTAAGCAGATCCCCAAAAGACACAAATCAGTCGGACCGCTGTCAAAAGTTATATTTATTTTCTTTACAAATTCATAGAATCGTGTGAATCCCGTATCGAGATGTTTGCGGGCAGCGCGCATTATGCGCGGGCGCACCGTTTGCGCGCACAAAGCATGCAACCCTTTGGCGACACAATGCGCATCACTAATCTAGATCATGTGCGCCATTGTGCACACACGAACACAATGCCGCATTTCTGGATATCTCACTCGATGTCGATTTGAAAGAAATTACTGTACATCGGTGGCGCAGGTAATAAATTCATTGATGGAATATGCTTATCATCTAAACTTTTTGTGTTCCTGTGGGAAAGAAAACTCTTAAGTTGTTACTAAAGTGCAACTTCTAGCGACTAACATGATTTTAATTACAAATTCGTGACCGTTTTCTGAAGCAGATTTATCACTACTGTGTATATCAATGACATGTACCAAACATGTCATTGATATTGTATGTACGTATGTATGTATATCTTCACGCCAGGTCCCTTGCGGAGTAGGCAGACAGAACCGAGCGCCATAAGACGCGGTACTTAAACACTTCACTCGCTTCTCTACCATTCATAGCTACATCACCTTCTGATAAAACATGACCAATTTGGTCATGATAGGTTAGTCTTGGTATTCCTCGGCTCCTACATCCTTCCACTCTTGCATTGTATATCTGTTTCGTCATTCATCCTACATTTCTAAATGTCAACGGAGCATGCCCATTTTTATCTTAGACACTCTTTTTCAGACCAATTATCTTTCGTACGTCATCATTACGAGCGCGGTCAGCAAGCGTTATGCCACAAATTTTGCGCAGTTCTCGTATCTCGACCGCATTTGTCTTACTTTCATGCTCTCTCTGCCATACATAGCTTTCACTTCCATAAGTTGGCGTTGGAATTAGTACCGTGTTGTGTACAGCGAGTTGTGCTTTCTGGCTTAGATTTCAGCAGTCTAGAAGTTTAACCAACGCTCCATTCACGCCATTCCCTGCACTCACCTTCTCTCCATATCAGCGGTGATCATTTATATTAATGTCATTTATTTATTAGAACAGCTAACAAGACACGCTACATGAATAAAAAATGACGATATGTGGAAGTAAATTCATGATTTGTGTTAGTGTGACCTTAATTATAGGTCGCCACATCACGCACTATGAATACTATGCACATTAATTGTGTACACTATGCACATTAATTATTCACTATGTACATTAATTGTGTACAACAGCGTCGGGTACAGTTATTATATTCACTGTATTATACCTCGTTTCTATATCAAGTAAAGTATAGTGTCTGTTTCTGAGTAGATTATTCAATTGGTAGCGACAGACTCAGTCGATTTTTTCTGTGTACTCTTCAATATCATAACCCCATTTACTATAGCTTAGTAATTATGTAACATGCCCCTTTCTATCGCCAATAGATCGCCGGCGATGTTAAAAAAATCTCAAAGCTGTGGCTAACACTATTAAAACGCTATCTGCCAATTTCTTCAATGTTGAAGACATGCTGCAAGTACAAATTATTCTAAACTTAGCTCGCTAATATTAAGTAATTTTCTAACAAACATCTGCACTCCGTCGTCTAAAAACTAGACCATCACGAGATAATACATGAACGGCAAAATGGCTGCAAATTTCACGCATTGGAGCCAAATTAATGATAATGGATCCTTACCGATATGGGGCAATATGCTATAATTATGTCCTAAACTTGTTTTTATTACCTTCTCTTTTAGTATCTTCGCGTTTCTAGTCGATTAAAGAAATATTCACTCCACTATCTAATTCAGTGAATACTTTTTGATACGTGTTAGCAATACAGCATTTGTTAAAAAAATGATAGATGTTTCTTAGCTATTTAATATTTGAGACTTGAACGATTTAAAACTAATGACCATAATTTTGCTATAAGCGAAGGTTTAGTAATAGTAATTTTTGATAACTTTGTGATTTTGGTGGAAATGTGTGACTTTAATAAAATTATAAAAAAAAAGAGGACGCCTAGTTATGTGTCTAACTGAAGGTTGCTTGAAGTTATAATTTAATCTTATAATATTTAGTTGATATATTGTATTTTATAAATATCTGGAATATATATATATATATATATATATATATGTAGGTATCGTAGAGAGATAAATCTAAAATTTATAATTGTCCTTCTACTATTAGATAAACCACATTAAAATATTTTTTTAACTACACCACAAGATATCTATCTGGCTTGATATATAATAGATAGGTAGATAGCTTCTTTTCTCTCTTACAGAGTTATTACAATCTTATTATTGACGCCTACCATACCAATACCTATAGACGCTAATTAAACTAGAGCTATGATTTATTGAATTAAACAATTTTTAATGGAAGTATCGCGTGTTTTATTTATTTTATTGAACCTGACGTTTCGAATGCTTTGCAGCATCCGTGGTCGGAGGAAGTCTTCCTGACATAATTTAAATAAAACATGCGATATATACATTGAATTAAACATCTTTTAACGGAATTAAAAATTGTTTAATTCAATGTATAACAATCGCGAAAACCTAAGACAATACTAGGTATGATTTAGTAATTGGTACTCGCTGCTGACGCTGCTGACTCCTAACTCATTGACACACAACACACTTTCAGAACATTGTTATTTGGCTGCGGTATTCTGAAAGGTGAATGTAGTTACCCAGTCGGGATCGTTCTTTATGTGACGACGGTTCAATTCACACTGTGTAAGTACCACTTCTCTTTTACCGGTGCCTCATTTATTAGTCAACAGAGAGTACATGTATACGCAGGGTTAGATTCTACCCATCGTGGCGGTGACAGTAAGCCACCCACAAATACTAAACTAAATAAACCAATACAAGGTAATCAATAATTATTATCTGGTTAATAGATTTAGGCGTTACTTTGTGAAAGTCAAATTTACAGGCAATTTGATCTAAATTACTTTGTGTGTTTCCACTCCCAATTAGTTTAGTAGATGCGGACTACTGCCGGCCGGCACCCACCCACTAACGTTAGTAGATGCATGCTGCCGCTGCCATAGCTACACCGATCATCTCTGCCTCGGCTGCTGCTACGACTAACATCTACAGTGCCTGAGAATGCCTCGTGAAGAGGCGAAACATGTGTCGCAGAGGCGACTGGAGCAGCCAGGTTAGCAACGGTGGCGGATGCATTTGGTTCACATTTCAGATGGCGAACACTCGCAGAGACGACCGCAGCAGCCGAGGCAGAGACGCCTGGAGCAGCCAAAGCAGCGGCGGCATGCTATTACTAATGGTAGTGGGTGGGTGCCCGCTGGCAGTAGTTCGCATGAACTAATCGAGAGCGAAAGCAAAGTAGGTTAAGTCAAATTGCCAACTATTATCTGAAAATATTAAAGTATGATATTTCCTTTTTTTAATATTTTTTTTAATCCCAAGAAAAACAAACCAATGCAAACAATCATGGCCATGAAACACACAAAATTAAGTTCTTATATTATGCTACATAAGAATTCAAACGCATTAGGTACCGCAGGCAATTGAAATCCGAGAATACTGAACTGATTCTACATATACTAGACAACTTGACTTCCGAGTCTATTTATCAGCAATCAGTTCTTAACCGTAGACAGACAATGGTTATCCTAAACATGGTTATTTATAATCGTTGCATCGGATGGCCCGCGGCTCGCGGCGTCCGATCCTTTGAGGGCGCCCATACATCACGCTTACTAAGTAGACAGTATATCAACCGATATTCAGAGTAATTAGCCCTTTGGCGACGGACCTCCGCGATTTATTGTGGTAGGGCGTTAATGCGACCGACAGCCGTGTAGCCGCCCTTTGTTCTCCTGCCCGAAATATTCAATTGGATTATTTTGAGGTCTAAGAAAGCACCCAACATTTACTATGCTATAATGTAAGTTTAAGCCCTTACGAATCAAAACAGAGCAGTATACAGATTAAGATACAAGTCAGCACAATATATTTAGAGAGGTCGACATGACACCGGCGGCGCTACACATACCGTAAGATTATCATTTTGCGTATACATCAAACAATATTATTAATTTTTGAGAAATAAAAGTGATGGTGCTTAATCAAGGCGTAGAGAAAATAACCTATCTACGCGTAATATGTAACAGAAAACCACACCAGGGAATATTTTAATAGCACACTTTAATATAGATTATGTAGTAGGTATACAGAATAGTTTTGTTTACTTATTTGTTATATGTATGTCTTTATAGTATGAAAAATGGGTCCTCTTATCCTAAAAAAGAATCTCTTTCTTTCAATTATTAATGTCTAATTTGAAAGAAATCAGTAGCTTAGTGGCGAGGTAGTTTGATAAAGTAAAGGAGTTGATATTTGTACTAAATAAGAACATAAATGAAATATATATTGTGTTAAATAAATTTAAACGAAAATCTTCTACCTGTGGCACAACAACGCGGTCTCTAAATATGGGCCACATACGAAAGTTTAAGGAAAGGTTGATGGAGAGAGCCCTACTCGGCGTTTCTCTACATGATAGATATAGGACTTACAGGATAAATGAACAGGCCACATAGCCAGGCCACAATTTCACAGCACCTTGCACGATCCATTCATGTACACATTTTAATTCATGTATATTCTTATCTTACGAATATATTCGAGTTTGAGTTATAAACATTTGAAGTTACATAACAATTTTATTATGTACTGGGCCCTAAATTTTAATGACTCGCACACAAATATAATTACACTTTCACATTACCTAATTTTTATAGATATGGATATATTATTGTGAGCTACTTATTCACTCATTCGTAAATATATTTCGTGGGTCATCAAGTCATAGCTATCTTCATTTTGACGGCTCATTCCGAGACGTATAATCTATAAGATAAGTTGATTGACTAAAGAGTTCGGGTGTCGCACAAAAAGAGCACTAATCGTGCGGCTACTGCAATCCGTCAATTAATTAACTCTCTTTCAGATATGAGAGGCGGCAAAGGTTCAGCCGATGGGAAGATGCTACTACACTTTGATACTGTAACGGCTGTACCATTTAACGATATCCTTACTACTGTAAAAATAAAGCTTATTTTCAATTTTATAGACTACCTAAGGATATATGCATCAGCTACCGTAGGCGACGGTGAAAGATAACGCGGAATGGAGCTACATCGTAAAACATCATTAGCAAGATAAACCTCCTAAAAGCAACTTTTATGTTACCGAGCGCAGGAAGTGCCCGGCTACGTACCTCTTCTGATTAATGTCTAATAACGATATGTGATTAATTGATATCTCCAAATAAAAAAACTGGAGCTGTTCATTTTTTTTAGTATTAACTACAAAAAGGTATGATATTTTCGCCAAATTATACCATAATGACCTCGTTATAACGCAATTAATGAAAAGATACGTTTGAAAACAGTAATTTTCTGTATCCAATCGTTTGTAAGACAAACAGTCGTATATCTATTGTCAGGGAAGTGCGACATGAAAAAAGGGACAAACAAAGGGAGACCGATGTTAGAACTTAATTTTACACCCGAATCAAAACATCAACCCGTATTGTTGTGGTGCTAACCAATTCCCTTTTGTTGTAACCCCACCTACGCCTATTATCAGATGCTTGCGTGTCATTTTTTATCAAAACAATAACATTTTTTAGGCGCTGTCGGGTAACGCGGCCGGTCTCACGCGTAGGATTCAATAACAAGTGAATTTGTCAAAAGCTTAACAAACGAATCAAATATAATTTACGTAGACGTATAAATTAGAAAGTTTCACGTGGTTTATTTCCCAGAAATTTTGAACAAAGGATCGTAGTAAGGCATGAAAATTACTTTTTTTATCCTTCGTCGGGTTGAAGACAACCATACAACCCAACACAAGAAATATCTCTCATTCGCTAATAACGCAACAACACCTAAAAACTTTCTAAACTTATAAACTTACCTTTTAATACAATATAATAAAAGAACAATGGTAGTTATATAGTTTTAAGAAGAAGCACTTGTGTGGATCAGCAACCTACACTAATAGAAGAACTATAAACATAACAAAAGTTATGGACGAACAAAGCCTATTTTTGCCACCTGATTTAAAGCGGTTACCCTAGCCTATGAATGCACATTGAATGTACATGTACATGTATGCACATGAATTGTAGTGTCACATGCAGGGACACTACAACCCTCCAGGGAGTTGTTATTTGGTTACGGTTTTCTGTGAGGTGGAGAACTGCTTTTATGCGCCCTACCTCTCTTAGAAAAACCTAGACCAATACAAACAGACGTGTTCATGCAGACAAATGTTTGACGTGTGTGGAAATCGAACCCACAAGCATTGGTGTCAAAGTAGCGTTATTAAAAACTGCGCCACCGAGCTCGTCAATATCTTACGAGCTAAATTGTTAATAATAAGAACAACCTTGTAACTGAAAACTTTTAAACCTAACACATTGACCACTTTGTTCAGCTGACAATATGTCTGAAAAGCCTATATATTCTGCAAAGTAAATATGTGTAACTAATCATTTTTGACATCAGAGGCCTCAACTTTTTGTGTGTGAACGTGGCCCTCCTTGTAAAATGTACACTTTGTACATTTTGCGTGTTGTGTTCATTTTGCGTTTAGTGCATTTTGAATGTGGTGCTCATTTTGCTTCTTGTACATTATGCTCTGAAGGGTCGGGATCGACATATAGCATTACTCTCGCATCTAATTTGAAAGACATTTAAAAATCAATTCCAAAGTATTGAGGAAAATTTTGTTGTCGACCTATATCATTGTCACCATGAAATTGAATATTATCACTGCTTTGTATCGATTTATTTTATTTGATCAATCAATTACGATCAAGTGAATTTAATTTCAAGTCTAACCCATATGGTTTTTCATATGCAAGGAATGCAATACCATCTCACGCACTGCGTATCCAACATTAACATAACATTACAAGATGTATCAGAAAGTGTTATTTTTTCAGGAACACCGTTCCTATATGAAATCTATATGTTTGTCTGTGTGTGCGTTTTTTTCGAATATTCGAATTTTGACTTCAGATTCGGATTCAGCATAAAAAAAGTAGAATAGGAATGTTCAGGAACACCGTTCCTATCTGGTGACCTGTCTAAACTCGGTGGTACCGTTACTCCATATATGTGTCGTAAGCGAGTGCCATATATATGGCAGTCGGGACTCGAAACATGGTCAAAATGGCAGACAAATAAAATATATATATATATATATATTGTTATATAATTGACGAGCCAGGTGTTCCTCTGACAATGCAAGCTTGCGCATTCTCAATGGTTATACTTACTTAACATATTTTTAAGATCCCAGATCCTCAAACAGAACCCTCGTATCGTTTGTGTGGTATATCTGCCAGGGAGATATTTTTCAGAAAAATACGCAACGCATCTAAAGTTCGGTCACACGCCCCAACCCTTGCAATAATTTACCCATCCAACATCTCAATAAAAAGTTTTTGATTACTGTTATTCCTTCAAACATGCTCTGCGACATAAAAAAATAATGTCAGTTTATCCACCCACATTGGTTATAAATTAATAGAATCTGCCCTCATCTTGTGTCATATAATAATGGTTGATTGGGCGCGTGTGAGGTATTTTTTTATTATTTTTAGGAAATATTTCCTCGATCATATCGTATCGTCTAATTCTGTACATTGTACATCTGGGCGACGATGATTTATTGTTAAAGGGTAATAACAAGATTGCCATCGCTGTGTTTGGTGATATAATTGATGATGATGTTTAAAGTTATTCTGCTTTATATCAAAACATACAAGTTGTTATTACTAACAAATCCTTTACTTTAAATGAGAAATTATTGTATATCTATACAAGGTTTTCCCACTGGGAAATAAGGTCTGACGGCAGTCACTCTATGTAAAAATCAGTATCTTCGCCAAATCCTTAGGCTTAGGTAGCGGACCCCGCCAATCCTAATGGATTATGAAAACGGGATAACGCTAAGAAGAAGGAGATAATATGTAATAAAACTGCAACTAAGCAAAATAAATACATTTGATTTATTTTATGTATTTATTATGTGGTCAATACACAGGCCAAATATACATTTTTTTTGTCTGTCTGTATGTACGGTAAGCGTCAAAAATGCATACATAGTTTAAATGCACAGGTCAATAAGCATAATTATGCTAATGACACACACCACACACACATTGACACATTTAGTTCAATATTGTCAAACTTAAAACAAGTACGTCTAGGTTCAAAATATTTTATATGATTATCTTCTATGCTGATGTATTCCCAACCTTATGAGGACGATTTTAAGTTCAAAATATTATTAAATGTATACTTAGCTAACTTTACATTTTAAAAGCATATGCATATTTCGTCCACTAATTCGTGGCAGATTCTGGTTCAAAACTTACAATATATGTGTTTTAAATGAATAATAAGATATTATTCATTTAAAACACATATATTGTTATCAGCATAATGATAATACAATAAAAAATAGGTCAACATACCCGTAATATGTAATAATAATAAAAACTAGATAATAAAGTAATATTTCTTTTTATTTCATATTACGCTTAATACAAAACAATCTTGGAAGATTTTTCTGCATACCTACTTTACTGCAAAGTTGTTAAGGTTATAGCTTAAATAATCGTTTTCCTGACGAAAAGATAAATTGAAGCTAGATCTTATAACAATAAAATTTAAGATATTTATAATTCGGCAGGGTTACAGTATAGTTTATATAACGAAAATAATATGTTACCTATGTTCTACCCTTCTACTAACTACTAGCATCCACTACGGCGAGCTCGGGGGCGCAGTAGTAAAACGCGCTGTTACGCTACTTTGACACTGATGACTACGGGTTCGATTCCCACACAGTACAAACATTTGTGTGCATGAACATGTCTGTTTGTATTGGTCTGGGTATTTTCTATGTATAATAAGTATGTATTTACAAAAAAGAAAATAAATGCATTTACGTATCTTTATCAGTTGTCTAGTACCCATAACCCAAACTTCGCTTACTTTGGGGCTAGGTGGAGCTGTGTAATTTGTCCGACAATATTAATTGTTAAATATTAAAATATTACTACCCTATATTAAAATGTAATGAAATCTATATGTTATAATCAACAATTTTTACATTAAATTAATTTTAAATACTTGAATAAGATATTAATTACTACCATTTTTCCCACTCTAAAATTAATATGTAATAAACGCACCGTCGTTTACAATATTAGAAATTAATACAGATATTGATAGACACACCGCACTGTTGGTAACATACTGTCCTCTAACACTTCCGCATAATGAGCAGCTACAGCGCGTCCTGCTATTGGCACCAATTCACCAGGTCTTCACAGAAATTCGTCCAGATTACCTATTTGAGAACACATTTTTTTCCACATAACGGGTTCCATTCTTTGCCATAAATGTAGCCTACCGTTTTGAAATATATGTCTTCTCGTCAGTGAAGATGACGTTCATCCAGACCACTAAAGTTAAATTAACATAAACTTGTTATAGATTACTAATTTAAAAGTCTTAATTTAATTTCGTCAAACACTTCATAGGTATGAGACATAGTTTATGTTTAGTATATGTATCCAACGCGTAGATATCCCTTCGAAAAGGATGATGTGTAATGTATTAAATCCGCTGTGATCTGCTCAAAGGGGCAGTAATGGAAGAATATACCCACGAACAGGTCACGGTAGGCACTGAGACTATTGCAAATGTGTTGGAAATTATTGAGCTATTGAAATAAGATCTGGAGGGATTATTAGTACTGGGCTATTAGAGAAGAGGGACAGACACCTGCTATAACTACCATATCTGATGTTACTTTCGGTAGGCGGTGACTCGCCACTCACTAGATGGACCACCGAAATGCCAGAGAAAGTCGGCCGGGGACAACACCAGTGTGAGTGACTTAGGGGTGTTGAGAGGTGTGCTGCGCTTTCTCCGAAGTTACTCGCGGCGTAATGCGCTTTAACACTTCCACCCCTGGAGCATATCACCTGCTAGAGCAATATACTCTATCGACTCCTCTCTGGTCGGCCAATGAAGGCAAGTCAGAGCTGAGAGTCCAGCGGGCCTTCTTGAGTTTCCACTCCTACCGATGAAGATACACCGGAGACGAAGGCCCTGATCGACTCTCTGGAGCACTCAGAATAAAAACAATTAATATAAATAAATTATTATTATCAATATATATATTATATACACCAAAACATTGACACAAACACGAAAATACTTACAGTAAAACCCGTATTATCACAAATTTGAGATGTATTATATCCTATATAAATGCAACGCAAAAATGCGTGCTCTATCATGCATACTGATATTATACTGCATATTTGAAACAGTAAGTAGTACCTACAGAACGTAAAGAAATCTAATTAGGCATCTTAAGTTCTAAAACGGGCAAGCAGAGTTTCGTACGATGTGCTCTCAACGAAAAGAGGCCTCAAAATGTTTTTTTTTTTCACTGATTATGCAGTTGGCCCCTGTGGGCCGTTACTACGTCACCGTGAGGGGCCTCAGAATGGTTAGGTTTAGGTTAGATTTTTGACCTGACTATGTAGTTGGCCCCTGTGGCGCCGTGACTACGTCACCGGTATCAGAGTAGTGTGGGTCATCTCACAACCTCCTCACGGTGGCTGGGGAGTCAGTTCCGAGATATATATCTCTCTACAATCAATCTCTCAATCGCAGTATGTGAATACATACCGGGCGTTGTGTTGTGTTGGCCGTATAGGCCGAGATGCGCTCTACGTTTCTAGTTCCACCCGGTATCAGAATGTTTTTTTTTTTTTTTTTTTTGACCTGACTATGTAGGGTCAAAAAAAAAAGGTAAAAAAGGTATCAGAATGAAGTGCGCCGCCCTTTTATAGGCAACGTTCTTACCACCACCATCCCCTCTCCAATGACAGTAGCGTGTCAATGTCTGCTAATAATATAATAAATCAGTTTTCATAATAAACTATTATTTATTATTATTTTATATTTCTCTGCGCTAGATAACGCTGTGCTGTTGATCTGTTTTATTTTAAACTTTTATTTTTCCTTTATAAGCAATTTACTTCGGCTTTGTACGGCGGGTTTTTCAATATGATAAATATACAATAAATATAGCTATTATATTTGGACTCGGTTTTGAGTCTTCCCATTTGGGTGAAGACTCGTTGTATAACCTATATCTATAATGAATATTTACTATATTTATATAATACGTTCATTCACTTTATACATACAATTATTTAATCGATTTGTAAAACAGTGTTTCTATCCGGGGCAAACGTTTACATGTTATCTTGGGATAAAGGTTGCCTCGGTACAGGCTTGCCTAGTGAGGCAAACAATAGATATTCTTTATTTGTAAAATTAAGTCTACCTACATACAACCACTGAAATAACTGTATTAATTTATTCCACTGCTTGTAATGTGTATTTTGTGCGTTGTAGTAATTTCCAATCGTAAAATGTGAAATCCCAAAAACCACATGACATGACACACAAAATATATTTATCTACAATTCTAGTCATATAATAGGAAGATAGGAAAAAATATCCTATATAATTTTAAATTCTTTAAGCGCATCATGAAACCGTTCACCAAAATTATGCAACGGCACCATATTAGGGGTTACAAATTTACAACAAAGCGTAATAAAAACTGAAATTTTGAGAGGGTGTGGCGATAGTGTTTTTATCCCCGGGATTTCGCTTATTGCAAATAATATTAATTTCGCCTTAAGCCCCCATAAATGAATATGCAATAACAATAAACATAGGCCAAGGAGAAGCCTTATGCGACCAGATATTTTGAGTTGACATAAAACCTTCATGGTGTGAGATGTTCGAGAGAAACTTTTTTCACATAATACCTATGAGGATTTTCTTTAAAAAAATGTGCAATATTTGATTTTCGAATTTCAATTGTTTCTTTTATTCAGCTTAGACGGGAAAGATGGATACTTCGAAAATCCGAGTCATTTTTGAATACGAGTTTCGACGCGGAACTAACGCGGCAGATACAGCTCGCAATATCAATGCTGCGTTTGGAGACGAGACTACTAATGAACGCACTGTGCGTTTTTGGTTTAAACGCTTTCGTAATTGAAACTTCGACTTGAAGAATGAACCACGTCGAAGACCGCCCACACAGGTGAATAACGCTGAAGAATTGACGGAGATTGTGGACGCAGATCAGAGTCAAACTACCCAGGAATTAGCGGCATGGTTTAACGTTACCTTACCTACGATATTGACTCATTTGCATCAAATCAATAAGATAAAAAAAATGAAAAATGGGTGCCTCATAATTTGGCTGATCTGCAGAAAGAAACGCGTGTTGAAACTTGTGTTGCCTTTTTGAATCGGTACAGAAATGAAGGAATATTGGATAGAATTGTGACATGTGACGCCAAGTGGATTCTTTACGATAACCGTAAGCGAAAAATGCAATGGCTGACCCCAGGTCAAACGTCGCAACAGTGCCCTAAACCAAAGCTTAATAATAAAAAGGTAATGGTAACTGCTTGGTGGTCTTTTATTGGCGTTATTCACTATAGCTTTCTCAGGTCTGGTCGAGTAATAAAGTCCCGAACTTCGAACAATTATGGCGAAACTGGCAGTGAAACAGCCCCGACTCGTGAATCGATCTTCACCATTATTGCTCCACGATAATGCAGGACCTAACACTGCACGAGAAACCGTTGTAAGTCTACAAGAGTTGCAGTTAGAAACCATACGTTATCCTTCGTACTCGCCAGACCTTGCTCCAACTGACTACCATTTTTTTTTTCGTGATTTGGACAATTTTCTACGTGGTAAAAAATTTTCTTCCCAGGAGGTAGTACAAAATGCTTTCATACAGTTTGTCGAATCTAGATTTAGAATCCAAAGAGTTTTATCGCAAACGCATAAATAAACTTCCAATTAGATGGTAGCAATGAATGGATAATGAGGGTAAATATTTTAATTAAATAAATATGCTAGCATATTAGAAAAAAACTAGTTTTAATTTTTCAGTACAAATCTGCATACTTTAACCCCTAATATATATGTTTTTCGATACGGAAATCAGCAGATACTATAAATCATAATCTGATAGCTCACATTTGTAATGACTCCTCTAATTGCAGTTGTTCCCCGTTAGAACGTACCATAGAGTAAACAATCTGGGCATTATAATAGATAACGACCTCTCTTTTAAACGAACATTAAAATGCTCAGCAGTAGAATCCGCAAACTTATAGTAGTTTTCAAAAAACTGCATGTTATGGAACCCAAACTGCTAAAACTGACGTATCTGGCGCGGTACAAACTTTATGCACGTACTGCATCTTGGCTTGGGGTAGTTCACCGAAAACAATATTAAAACTAATGGAAATAGCGCAACGAGCATTGCTTAAAGTATCAACCTCTCGCCTTTTCCTATTCCCTACGAGATTACTCTACCAGAATTGCGAAGGACTCACGATAAGACAATTAGTTATCTAGCCGCCGTTATGAAACAACATGAACATTTAATTTATTACCCATATTGCTATTACACAAACGAACATTTTTCAAGGTCTGCAGACAGAACACAAAATTTAAAACACCTTTTGCTCAATGATTCTTCGATTTCCTTGCACCCTATTTATATAATAATGCCAACAAAAAATTAATGATATACATTGATTAAGACCTCGTGTAAAAAGAAAATCATGAATTGGTTACTCTCCCTATCATATGACGACACTGAAGAGTTACTTACTATACTAAAATAAAATTAAGACCTATTTCTACCACTAAAAAGCATACAATTGGAAAAATACTAAATAAAGAATTTACCAACTCACATACAATACAAAAACTTAACTCACTCACTCACAAACATTACCTATGTACACATTCATCCTTACAAGAATTTGCTGAGATGTAAAATTGTCCAAACCTACATCTCACAGCTTTTAATTTTAATTGCTACAATTTACCTATAATTAATTATCCAGAGGGAGCCTGGAGTTCTGTAATGCAGGTCTTGGCCTAGTTCAGACTCCAGACTCTCACAAAGACCTACTTGTAAGCATAATGTGCAATATATTAATTTTATGTCTATGTAACATTCCTTGTGAGAAGTAAAACTCTTTCACGCTTCATGGCGACTACTATGGATTAATCAATACCACTGCGAATTTAGTTGACAACTCTTCCACGCCAGCAGACATGTCGTTCACCAACTAAATTAGTGGTAGCCTCTGTGTCAGAATCTCGATTATAACCATAATAATGCAATGCTGTCCTGCAAACTGCAGCCATCAACGTCATTTGATTTACACATTTGACCAAGTGGCAATTCGTGTTTCCGGTTATTATTTTCACAATTTCATATCATATTTTCCACTGGAACCACAAAAAAAATCTGCTATACTACTCTGTGTAAAAAGTATCGGGAATATGTCAATAAAAAGACCCGCGTAAAAGAGGTCGTTCTAATTTTTTTACTGCATGTTGGTAGCACTGTACTGATTTAGCGCGCAAAATTTGAGCGGGATCAGTCATTTAATTTGTTTTAAACTACACTTTTTGTTGGTCATAGTTTTGAGTCCTCGGCGATTTTTACAATGGAAAATATTGTTGAACAAAGAGTGTGCCTTAAATTTTGTGTTTCAAATGATATTTCATGTGGTGAATCACTAAAAATGTTGCGAAATACCTACGGCGAATCGTGTATATCGAAAACAAGGGCTTATGAATGGTATAAGGCTTTTAAAGAAGGCCGAGAAGTAGTAGTAGACTTGCCTCGTTCTGGTAGACCTTCAACCGCTACGACCAGAGAAAACATCGACAGAATCAAGAAGCTAGTGCTCGAAAATCGACGTATGAGTCTGAGAGAGTTGGCTAGTGAGGTGAACATATCTTTTAAGTCCGTCCACAACATTCTCATTGACATTTTAGGCATGAAACGCGTCGCCGCTCGACTAGTTCCAAAAGAGCTCAATTTTGTTCAAAAAGCGCAGCGAAAGCATGTCGCTGAAGACATGGTTTCCCGAGCTTCTACGGATCCGACCTTTATGAAACGTATAATAACTGGCGACGAGACATGGGTTTATGAGTACGACATGCAAACAAGCCAACAGTCTTCAGAATGGCGTCTCGAAAACGAGCCGAAACCCAAAAAACCGCGGCAAAGTCGCTCCAAAATCAAGGTGATGCTGACAGTTTTTTTTGACTACCGTGGTGTGGTTCACTCCGAATTCCTTCCAGAGGGAGAAACAGTGAATAAAGAATATTATTTAGGCGTCATGAAGCGTTTGCGTGAGAGTATCCGCCGAAAACGTCCAGATTTGTGGCAACACAACTCATGGATGCTGCACCATGATAATGCACCATCACACACAGCCATTATAGTGAAAGAGTTTTTAGCGAAAAATTCAACAAAAGTTCTCGACCAAGCACCGTATTCACCTGATATGGCTCCGTCTGACTTTTTTTTATTTCCCAAGTTAAAATTACCACTTCGAGGAAAACGTTTTGAGTCGATAGAAGCCATAAAAGAAAATTCGCTGAATGAGCTAAAGGCCATACCGCAAATAGCCTATGAAAAATGTATGGAAGACTGGGTGAAGCGGTGGAGATGTTGTATTGCAAGCGATGGGGCCTACTTTGAAGGCGATAAAATAAATTTAGATGAATAATTTGTATTTTTTGTTTTATTGACAAATTCCCGATACTTAGTACACAGAATGTATATCGTAACTTTTTTCTCAAGGCTCATCGGAAAGGGGCAAAACATAGGCAATTTTTGTCAAAGCATAGATCAACTTTACTAGATATTTTCTTTCTATTTACAGATCTGACATTACAGAAAAATAAATCTTCATAATATGAATAATTATACTCTCATACAAAAGCAAAAACAGTCAATGGAAGGAGCAAAAAGGGCGCACAGCTGAGGTTAATGAACGTCAGACCGATCGGGTAGTTATTAAAAACTGGATCTCATATCGTGAAATTATTATTTTACCTTTACGTTCCAATTACGCTAATTAAAAACTATAAAATCCATTGTATGTTTTCTTCAACTGCAACGCTTCTACTATTCTATATACTGGACATAATATACGGAAATAATACTATATTGTGATAGTTGTGAGGAGGTCGACAATCGATCATTGTCGACAGTCGAGAAATGGGTATTTTCACATCGATTAGGTGGCAATTGGGACATTTTTGGATTTGTCTTCCTCTAGATTTTTCTATTTCTTTTTTTTTTTGACGTTCTCAATAGCGCAGTGGCGAAACGCGCTGTTATGTTACTTTGACACTAACGCTCGTGGGCACGATTCCCTCGTAGGGCAACATTTGTGTGCATGAACATGTCTGTTTGTCTTGGTCTGGGTATAGAGAGTTAGGGCGCATCAAAGCACCTCGTCTGGAGAAGTACCTCCACCTCACGGAAAACCGCAGCCAAATAACAACTCCCTAGAGAGTTGTTGTGTTCCTGCGTGTGAGTGAGATCATCAGTAAGCTCCTATGGCGCTGCTGTGTTAGCAGCAGAGGTGGCATCGCGCGAGTGATAGATACTTAATGTATTGCTAGCGTTTATAGGCTACGGTAACAGCTTTACATCAGATGGGCCATATGTTTGTATGTCTCCTGACGTAGGATAAAAAAAAAAAAATATATATATACTTATATTCCCTGGGAACCGCTTTTTCTTACTATCTTTCGTTTTCATTGGCTTCTAAAGGGCGCATCTTGATGTAGAATAGCCTATAAGCTTACTCAATCATTAGGCTATCAAATGCAAAAAACATTTTTTCCAATCCGCCTGGCAGTTGGAGAAATTAGCGCGTTTAAAGAAACAAGCAAATTCTCCACTGTTGTGTTAGTATAGATTATCCGTGATACAAGTTTACTTTGTAGGGAACTAGATGGCGCTGTGTACCTAATTTGCCCAGCGAAGTTCGAACCAACCATTCGAAAGTGGAAAACGCTGATGTTGATAGGCGATGGTACTGCTCACCATCACATATATCTATTTCATACTTTATCAGTGCAATGATTAATGTAAATGTTAAATTGAATTCTCAAAATCTCAGTCAGTGTTATTTGTTATTGTATTATTTTATACTACTACGATGGCAAACAGGCGTACAACCTGCCTGATGTTGAGTAGTTACCGTTAGCCTTCGGACTATTGCGGTACTATGTCGACGAGCTCGGTGACGCAGTGGTGAAACGCGCTGTTACGCTACTTTCACATCAACGCTCGTAGGTTCGATTCCCACACAGGACAAACATTTGTGTGCATGAGCATGTCTGTTTGTCTGGGTATTTTCCATATATAATAAGTATGTATTTATAAAAAAAAATGTATTTACGTATGTTTATCAGTTGTCTAGTACCCATAACACAAGCTTCGCTTACTTTGGGGCAAAATGACGCCGTGTAATTTGTCTGAAAAGATTTATTTATTCTTTACTATGAGCATCCCGCGAAGAATCTGCTGTTTTAGTATTTATTCTAAAATAATAATAATCTAATATTAAATAAATAGTTCATAGTGAATGTCTAGTTCAAGCTAATCTCTTTTCAAAAGGAGGTAAAGACATAATTTTAAAATAAATTTGCATCTTTACCGTCTTCATTAAACAAATTATTCGTCATAAAATGAATTAATTAAATTTAAAGGGTAAAATAAAATAAATAGTTAACCATTTCAATAAATAATTTATTTCTATTTTAACTTATATGTTAATATTTACAAGTCAACTGGCTTTGAAGTCGGTTTTATTATACATTGTCTTTTGATGTGCCCTGACAGTATTCACAAGCAGGTAACAAAGTACAGGTAAGTTCATAAATGCAGACATTCTGAATGTTTATTTTTAAAAAGAATATACCATTTATTAGAGTATTTAAATGTTCGGGCATTAATCCAATTAATAATAAATAAGGGATGTATTCATAATTTCGTATTTTATTCCTAAATTCGTCCCTACTGTACTTGTAACTTTTAACTGTACATTAAGATCAATTTTATTAACCTTATTACTTGGAAATTACAGGACAATACAATAAATCGGCACATCTAGAAATAGTACAACATTCGTTACTTACACGTTGTGTGCGTGTCGCAATGCGAAATTTACAACTAAAAGCTTACCTAATCTTACTAATTAAACTAGTTTTTGATGTGTCAATTTAATTGTCTAAAACAGTACTTCAATTAGCATCTTATCAAAGGCACGGTGGTTATCGATACTTATTTCATAAATTATGACACTAATATTTTGACTAGATATACAAGAGTCTTTTCGTATGTTATTCACAATAAATGCAAACAATATAATGCACTTTCTCGGAGGGAATCGTCCAAAATTGCAGTCTTTTACCTGTAAATAGAGAAAGACATAATTAGTCAAAATATATTAGATGCAGTAACAGAATACTAAAAACATTGTACTCTAAAATACTTATATAAATATATGTACAGTACTATGATAAAAAAATTCACGCTTAAGTTTATTCAGAAAAGTAAAAACTCAACTATTTACACTGGGAATATATAAAATCCAACAATTTACACGGGGGCGTAATTGGTACTGTCGTCTCGTGTATTTTAAAATGTAATTCTACTTACATGATTGTTATTTTTGTTGCCACCAAGAGATAACGTCGAGCAATTCTTCCTCGTCCATATGGTCTAGGTGTTGCTGCGTTGAAACTTCATACCGGTCCACCGCAGAGTAAGCTGAAGAAACCCCAGACGAACACTCCGAAGGGGCTGGTGACCCGGCCTTCTCTGAACTAGGTGATCCACTTCCATAGAAAAAGCCATCGTCCATATCCATCGAAGTCAAAACTTGTGTATTGCTATTCGGTATATTTTCCCTGTTTTCCTGGTCACGCGTAATTCCTAAAGAGGCATCACTTTCTTCTAATAATTGCTGTAGGTATCTTATGTATTCTACCACCATTCGTAATGTGTCAACTTTACTAAGTTTCTTCCCGGAACCGCGCCTGGCGCCACCCGATAAGGCGGCGACCACAGAAGCGGGCAGATGCCGGCGCAGCGCGTTAAATCCGTCATTCACTTGTTTAACGCGATTTCGCTCTCTTGCATTGCGACGTGCGATAGATACCGCCTGAGGTCCAGTGTACGGGTTCGTCCTAAAGTGCACCTTCTTTCTATACTGAAGATTGGGGGGACTATCATGTGTGACGTAGTTTTTCTCCGGAGCAGGAGCGATAGGTATATTCCTTTTCTCCATGGTGGTCTTCGTTACAGTTGCCGTTGGGTATCCAGATGATACGACGACGTAATTCGTCTGACCTTGAACGAGTTGTATTTCTTGAAGCATCGTGTTTACGTACTCGCGAGAGATAAGAGCGCACGACCGGTCCGCGGGGCGATCGACAAGGCACTGTGCGATAGCGCGGAGGCTTCGTGGGAGCTTTAGTTATATGGAGCGCGGGCGACAGCGGCGGAGCTTCGCTTACAAGTGAGCCGCCGGCGCACGCGCACACGTTATATCACCTGCGCCGGCTGCAAAAAATATAAATTTTAAAATTCTCTTCCCCTATTATTTTCGATCATCCCTTCCCCGAGTATGTGCGGGCCTGTACCTGGTGTAGCGACTAGGGGAGCGCACCACGGGCCAGGACGCATTGGCTAACGCGTGCTCAGTTTTTTGTGGGCTGACCACTGAATACAGAAATGAATTCAATATTATGGAATTGGGTATTATCAGCTATACAAATATTTTCTTTTCGCAAAAATTTGATATTTGTTCAAGAAATGAGGAATTTTTCGCTAGAGGGTTACGGCTTTATCAACATGCATTAGTTTTTAACTTGCTTCGTGAATTTAGAATTATTAGGTTATAGTCAATTTTAAAGTTTTGGCTGATGTGCATTTCACCATAACTTTCTTTGTGAGCTGTGGTAGCACAGTGGTTAAAAAACCGGCTTATTGATCCACTGGTCCCCGGTTCGAAACTTGGTTTGTACCACTAAATTAGTGTTTTTGTATTTATATACATATATGTATCACTAGCTCGGCGGTAAAAGTAAACATAGTGAAGAAACTCGCAAGTCCAAGAAAGTATATTTCGAAAGTGTGACCTAACCTACCAAAGGTCTGGTTTTCCCTCTGGCCTGTGGAGATCTGACGGTAGTCGCTCCAAATAAAAATCAATATCTTTGTCAAGTCCTTAAGTTTAAGTAGCGGATCCGTTTTCTAATGGATTAGGAAACGGGATAACGCTAAGAAGGTTGCTGTGCTTTTAAATTATTGTTTTTTTTACTTACTTTTTAATAAAATGAAATTATTACAGAATTTAGTGGCGATGCTTGTACGTGTTATTTATTATCGAATACGCAAGTAAAGCAACGTTGGTCATGTCTATGTCCCATATTATTTAGCTCGAGTTAAGTTACTTAGTAGTAAGGAGGGGGGGGGGGGGGGGGGTCCAGCGGTTGCAGCCCATTCGTTCGTATATATGTCATTAGCGGTTAGCAGAGGTTATGGCTACTGGGTACTTTGTTTTAAAGAAGCTGAAAGGAGTACTTTAAAAAAAATGTATATGCCAGCTAACTCTGTGTACAAGTGGCACATTATTATCATTATAAAAGCCAACCTCACCTGCTCTTCGTGATCCCTGCCAACTAGCAAACGAGCTTCTGGTTAAAGAACAGGTATAGGTAGGTATATGATTTGATTATGTCAAGCTCGATGGTGCAGTGGTTAGCAACGCTACTTTGACATTAAGGCTCGTAGGTTCGATTACCACACAGGACAAATATTTGTGTGTATGAACACGTCTGTATCTCTTTCTCTTGGTGTTTTAAGAAAGGTACGGTGTATCAAAGCAGCCCATCTGGGGAAGTACCTCCATCTGACAGTAAACTGCCGTCAAATAACTACGTGGAGGGTTGTGTTTTCATGCGTGTGAGTAAGGTCACCAATAAACTCCTTAGGAGTTGCTGTATTACCAGCAGAGATGGCATCGCGCGAGTAATACTTAATGTACGCACACGTTCATAGGCTACGATTGCCGCTTTACATCAAGTGGACCGTATGCTTGTATGCCTCCCGATATGATGTTAAAAAAAAAGAACCGTATCCCAAAATTGGGCATAGTTATATTACGGATATAGTAAAGATTAATGTAGGGCAGTTCAAAAATAATATTAATACGATATAGAGAAGCATAAGATCAGTGGTAGCCCAATGGATGGAAACGGCTTATTGATCAATTGGTCATCAGTTCGATCCTGGCGTGTCTAAATTCGTGTTTCCGGATATATGTTCAATTTGCAATTATCACTATCTCGGCGGTGAAGTTAAACATCATGAGGAATACCGCAAGTCCAAGAAATTATATTTCGAAAGACGTGTGACCTATCATTCAGAAAGGTCTGGTTTTCCCTCCGAGTTGTGGAGATCTGACGACAGTCGCTCCATGTAAAAATCAATATCTTCGCTAAATCCTTCGGCTTAGGTGGCCGACCCCGCCAATCCTAATGGAAAACGAAACGATATAACGCTAGAAGACGAAGAGAATCAAGTCGAAGGGAACGAAGTCAAGTTTATAATGATAATAAAATCATTTATATCTTTCACAAAAGCGTACTACATCATGAGCAATTGACTTCACCTTTTAAGTGGAACCACATGCGTCAGAAGAGGTCGCTCCTCCATAACAAATGTTTGTTCATAACATACATTACTTGAAGTATGAAATTACTAACAAAAACATTTAACAATGACGTATATCCTCACGCCAGGTCCTCTGAAGTTAGGCACTGGTAGGCAGAGAAAACCGAGCGCCATAACACGCGTTCCATACACACTTCACTTCTTTAACATTCATAGCTCTTTTCATGCACGCTCGCCGGTTCTTAGGGCTGTTGCTGCGGCGTTCTTCCTCGGTTCCTACACCCTTTCACTTTCATATTGTATATATGTTTCGTCATTCTTTCATCCTACATTCTTTCTACATATCGGAACCAACGGAGCATGCCTTTTCTTATCTTAACAGCGATACTCTCTTTCTTACGTCATCATTAACAATAATAATAATTTATAATAAATTGTTGTTCACCAAAATAATTGGTGCCACCACAAGTTACTAAGTTGCTGATGGTAACTTCTCCAAAATAGTTTGAATAAATTACATTGAAACAGCCAGCAAACCACTGAAGAACGTGATTTCTGAAACCATAAAACCGGTTTATTCAATAAAGGGCGTAAATACCGCATTACAATCATCCTATCGATTTCGGAACACTTTGAATAAATCAATCGTATTAAGAATCCACATCAGCGTTATCTGTACCGAAGTATCTTATTAAGTGTTCGACCATGGAATTTCTCATAAAGGCAGTCAAACCCAGTGGATAAAAGTCGCACCAATGTTTATCGAAATTTTATCAGTAAAATACGGTTGACATTTACATAATGAATTCGGAACCTTCAAAATTAAAAACTCTAAAATTATATCTCTTAATCATGATTAAGACTTTCTTTACTAATTACAATCCTAATGATTAAACGTGAAAATATAAAAGATTCTGTTTCCTACCGCTGGGATATTTTAGTATCATACATTATTCAGTAAAATCTTACCAAACGTCAAAGTACTCGTAGCAAAGAAAAAATCTGTTATATTTGTATACAACGTCGTTGTATGCATGAACATGTCTGTTTGTCTTGGTCTGGATGTTTTATCGTCATGTATATGACGTATATAGGTCAACGTAAGCTCCCAAGGAGTTGATGTGTAAAGCAGCAGAGGAGGCATCACGCGAGTGATACTTAGTATATCGCAAGAGTTAATAGTCTACGGCATCCGCTTTGCATCAGGTGGGCCGTATGCCTGTATGCTTCCCGATGTAGTATAAAAAAGGCATACGGCCCACCTGATGTGAAACAATTACCGTCGCCTATGCACATGCATATTACATTAAGTATCTCTCGCGCGATGCCACCTCTACTGCTAACACAGCAACTCACGATGTTTTCCTTCACCGTCAAGCAAGTGATAATTACAAATATGTACATAAATCTCAAAACACGAATTTAGTGGTATATATATGTATTCAATTTCTAATCATTCCACTTGCAGTAATTAATTCCATAGTAAGTATGTATGTAACTTACGCTAGGTCCCTTGCGGTAGGCAGACAGAACCGAGAGCTATAAGACATGGTCCTTATATATTTATGTCAACATAGGAAAACGGGGATCACTCGAGTTTGTCCGGCAGTCACAGCGAATAAACAGTACATATATAAATTTATATGGACCATGAATATGTACCGCAAATAAATGATTTGATTGTAAATGAGGCTGTAGCGAAAGATACCATATTTAATCTACCTATGAGTGGTAGCGGAGATGGGGGTCACCTCACTGGAGACTATAGTCAACTAACAATTCGTTCGAGACTGCACAAACACTCTCCAGCGATTGTTGGTTCGTTGTAGGGCTTGTTGTTGTCAGCGCCGAAGTAACAACACGATGGCAACACTTTTTGTGTTACAAGTATTTATAGAATCGTCTGAAAAGCATTTAACATCAAACAACCCTATACTTTCCAAATGAGTGGAAATATACATTAGAGTCTACATCAAGAAGCGAGATAGGATGTACCGCGTGTTGTTGTTGGTTTTTGGTTTTAACGATGGTGGAGCGGTACTAAGTGTTAACCAAATTATGTTTTTTATCATTCGAACATAGACTCTACTGACTGATTTGAATATGTTAATAATTTTGCATTCCAAAAACAAACATGCAATAGATATTTTAATGTACATTGTAAACTTAATTTTTTTACAGTTGTATAGTATTTTGTTCGTTATTTTAATGGAATACAGTTTCAGTAGTCAAGAGACTTTCTGTTATCCAATAACTAGTAAGAATGTAACGCAATGTCAATTAATCTACAGTTCAGTCCATACATATAACATCATTAAAGTTGACAGTTTTGAAAAAATGTTATCTATTTGGGCAATATTTTAAATTAGGAAAAATATATTAATTTTATGCAAAAAGTGAAGAAAAATACAAGCGATCCTAACAGTAGTCTCTCTCGTATTTTTCTTGTCTTTTCTCCTCACCGTAGTTTTTTTTTTATACTACTAAGGTGGTAAACAAGCGTACGGTTTGCCTGATGGTATGCAGTTACCGTAGCCTATGGACATTTGCAATACCAGGGGTATCACTCTTGCGTTGCCGAACCTAACATAACTTAACATAAGCAACATTAACATTACGTCCTGAAGAAAATGATTCAGGTATTATTTAAAATTATTCTTCGTAACGAAGAATAATTCTTTTGAATGAAAATAGTATTTTTTTAAATTAATTAATTCCCTTTGTCTTTCTCGTCACACACTGAGTAACAACCTCTCGGAAAATGTGTTGGTACAGTCTGATGGTCAACTCTACTACTGCACGCGCTCTTTGGTCGAATCAAACAGCGCGCGCTTCGCCAGCTTCCTGTTACACACTTCGAGCGAAAGCGAGAGAAAAGGTGTTACACATCAATATATAACTAAACTTTTTATTTATCTAGTAATTAATAAACTTACTTGTATAGAAAAACATTTTCGGAATTTTGTAGTTACTCGAACTAATGGCATACCAAAACAAAAATTCATAGCGTAACTACAAATTTATTAAACTTTCGAATTTCAATGATTACTATACGACATTTTTCTTATAAATGGTATGCCAATGGCTCTAAGCGCGTATGCATCGCCGCTATACTGACAGTTGTCGGCGTCTTAACCAAACTCATCGTCAATTAGACCCAAAGCCAGCATGCTACGAATTGCACTTCTTACTGATAATGTGTTATTTGTTTTATTTGTCGGCCCTTTGATCAAAGACAACCGTCAATATACTTGGGTGTATCGAATAACGATCATTCTACTAATTTTACCTCACTAATTGAATCGAAATGGTGTTTAGAAAGGCATTTGCTTTCATTAGTTAACACTCATGGTATGTCTATTCAACAATTATGACTGTAGATTTGTAAAAGAAAGTTAAGAATTCAGCTAAGGGCATTGATTCGCGAAACGAAATTACTGTGATTTTAGTTGTACTATTTTTATACACCAAATGCAAAAAATACGCATGTCAATTATACACTATATTTTTTTTTACATTTCTAACTTTGTTTCTTTATTAATAATGACTAACCCCCGCACTAAATATAATGAGATTTAAGTAAAAGGTGAGGTTTCCGGAAGGCTTTAGGGTAAGGTAAGTAGCTTAATAAAATACGCTTGTAGACATAGACTTATCTTTACAATCTAGTACAATTAGCATTAAATACACTCTTTTTAATTAAAAAAAAAGAACAGTTGAATTCAGACGTTTATGTGCACTATAATGCAATAAAATACTCTTTATGCTATATTTATTTAGTTCCGTTTGTGTGCTCAGTGATATCGAAGAAAAATTGCATTTTATAAATTAAAATGCAATTTTTCTTCGAAATCACTGATGCTGGCTGAGAATTCTGCGATATACATTTTACTAATTGGAAGTAGCATATGTGAATTTAGATTTTTATATGCACTTACATAAAATACCCTTTACGCTCTATTCATTTAGTTTAGTTTGTTTGCTTTAAAGGTTAAATTATGTCGGTGAGTACAATAAATAAATAGCCACTGAGTTTTATTGAAATCGTAAACCAACGTAATCGCCTATTGCCGAGAACCATTTCAACATCTTACATAAAGTGAGCACAATAGAATGATCCTATTGAAAAGTTTTCTTTTGCGAATGACTTCGCAACAAGAAAAATATCTATTGTAGCAAATCTTTTTTTTTGTACAACGTAGGATTATACAAGCATTCCGTCCACTTGATGTAAGGCGGCTACAGTAGCCTATGAATGCTTGTTGAACATTACGCATCACTCCCGCGATGCCTCCTCTGCTACTTACACACCAATTACTTAGGGGCTTACTGATGACCTCACTCACACGCTGGAACGTAACAACCCTCTAGGGAGTTGTTATTTGGCCGCGGTTTTCTGTGACGTGGAGGTACTTCCCCAGGCTTCGATGCGCCCTACCTTTCTTAACCCTTCGATACCCGGGTGGTCGTATACGACCGCGAAATGTATGGGAAAACGTATATAACGTGTTCTGACTGCTCAAAATAATCAGACCAAGACAAACAGACATGTTCATGCACATCAGCTACATTTGTAATGATATATGAGCTCGGTAGCGCTGTGGTGAATCACGCTGTTATATTACTTTGACCACAACGCTTGTAGGTTCGATTCCCACACAGGACAAACATTTGTGTACATGAATATGTCTGTTTGTCTTGGTCTGGGTATTTTTTAAGAAACGTAGGGCATATCAAAGAGGTCCCTCTAGGCAAGTACCACCACCTCACAGAAAACCGTAGCCAAATAACAACACACTAGGCGGTTGTTGTATTCCTGCGTGTGAGTATCTGTCACCTTGTAGACAGACAGTTGTATTATGCGCTTAAATCATATGAAATATTATGTTCTTCTTTTTCGCGTTACCACGTTTCCTAATCCATTAGGATTTGGCCCCCTATGTAACCCTATGGATGATCCTGATTTTTAGATGCAGCGACTGCCGTCAGAGGTCCTCAAACCGGAGGGGAAAACCAGATTTATTCTTAGGTTAGATCACACGTCTTTCGAAATATGATTTCTTGAACGTGTGTATTTCCTCACGATGTTTTTCTTTCACCGTCGAGCAAGTGATAAATATGTACAATAAATCCGAAAACACAAATTTAGTGGAACATGATCCCGCCTCAATTCGAACCGGAGACCAGTTCTTCAATGACCTGATTCCTTATCCACTGAGATCTGCTCTGAGTTAACACTGGTGAAATATTATGTTATGCCAAGATATTAGATGAAAATATTAATAGTTGCCCAAGGGGAATTGTAACTTTTTTTCATAAAATACTTAAAATCACTTATCGTGTATTAGATTTAAATTGCCTTTGTAACGAGGCATAGTTCGACTAGTCATCTTTGGGGTTCAAACCCCGTGATTTTATACCGGATATAACCTGCGGGGAGGTGCTAATGGGTTCCGTAAATAACTGTTTTTTTTTCTTTATTATTACACGTAATCGATGATTGAGGTATGTTCCGTTAGGGTTGGAATATACGGGAGTAGGTTAAATGTTATGGAATAAGGGTTAGGCTTGTGAACTAATGCACATCACAAATGTAGCGCAATATTTATATTCCAAATAATTGGTCAATAGCATGTCGGGCTATGCTTAATGTAGGGGTCCATAAGTTATTATATTCAATAAAATAGAGTTATAAAGCTAAATTCATCATTCATAGAGTGAAGCCGTATATTATAACGTAGAATTTGTGATTTTTCTTCAATATGTTTCCTTTGGCAAGTCGTGTTATTTTCGAAATAAAGTTTTCTTAACTTCCTTTTGAGATGTTTTTGCACCTTGTCTATTTTTTTAAGGTGCAATTAAGTCTATCTAGGTAATATACCTACACGAATATGTATAAGCTTGAATACTTTAAAAACAAAAATCAATTTTAAATAAGTTTAGAAAAGCTTTTCTACGTTACTTACGAAACTCTATGCGTTTGACAAAGGCAACATCGTTACAGGATAGGTACATCGCATGGTGGAAAAAACTAAAATGTTAATCCCTTTAAATTTAAATTTTGTATCTGGTACATCGGCTGTAGTACTGGTTGGTACATAAGTTACTTTAACATACGGATGGACGGACATAAATAACCCATCGTACTTTCTTATTTATTACTAGCAGGACATAAAGCGTCCAGCAAAAATGCCTACGTATGTAATATTGCAAAAAAAAAAATGATTTCGAATTCATACAGCACTCATACAGACTTTGAAGGCTACATAGTTGTATCCAAGGAGATTTTCCATATAATGTCCACAATACTTTAAATACATTTCTAATAATAAAAAAGAAAAATATATTTATTTACCAATTAATTAATATCATACTGCCACATGATATTGAGTACTAAGTTATAAGCTTTTGAAATGCAGTGTTGGCAGAGAATGAAAAGAAGTGAGAGGAAGTGCTGAATAAAGTAGGAGAAAAAACAATCTTGTTCAAAATAATTGCGAATAGAAGAGGAAATAATGACAGAGCACTTGATACTGTAGCTTCACGGAAACGCAATTGACGGAAAGATAAAAGGAAAAAGGAAACCGGGAAGGCAAAGGCATATTAAGTAGTATCAAATTACAGAAAAGCGAAAGCAATGTCGTATCAAGAACTAAAACAAACTGGCGGGAGAGAGAGGAAGATGGAAAAATTTCCACCGTCAAGAGTGTAGATCTCAAATTTTGTGATGATGGAACAGAAGAAATTTATCAGTTACATTTATTCAGCATTTGATTACTTACTACTTCTATTGTAATTTTATAACCAAAGAAGCAACGACGCCGAATGGTATACTACCAAATGCTTGGCAGAAGTTTTCTCTGTTGTGAGCAACAAGAAACGAAACACAGAGCTCCGCGGGCAACTGCTCCATCACGACAATGCGCACGCGCACACCGTGCTCAAATCGAGGGACTTCCTGGATAGCACGCCGGTCAAACTTCAGGGCCACCCTTCTTACAGCTCTAACCTAGAATCGTGTGACTTCTTTTTATTCCCGAAAATAAAAAAAAAACAACTGAAAGGGATACAATTGTCGCCAGGATATGTGCTGCGAGCGTTAGAGCAAGCTGTAAATGAGGTGTCTGCGGCGGACTGGAAAAAGTGTTTCGAAAACTGGTTCAGACGCATGAAACTTTATATAAAGGCTGGTGAAGAGTACTTTGAAAAGATTAATTAAAAAAATACCTATAGAACACTTTATTTATTTTCGCAATACTTTATGAGTGTCCCACGTATGTTCACAAATTTTCAATTCAACCAAATCAGCAATAGAGATTCGAAAATCGAAGAATCGATACTACTAATGTCGGTAGTAATAAAAATTCACGTCATCGATTAAAACCATCAAGCCGATACATAAAAAGTCACATATCCTTTAAATGAAGCTATTCACGACATGTAAGCATAACAATAACAGTTCAAATTGTAAGCCCAAGTATCATGTTATAAGTCAATTTACAGAATTAGTAACCGATATCGATACGAAAAGTCATTGTTAGCGTCGAATGCGACGCACCACCCACGAATCATGTAGTTTATTTTTAAGAGCACGTAGATGTTGATTTGTTACGGAAGTTTTTGTATCTTGATTATGACATCAAATGTATAATAAACTATAGTTCACTTAATTAAGAACGTATAGTATATAGCATGTATTGTAGCTCAATTCGTATTTGTTTGCACACAGCAAATTTTACGCTAAATTTATTTATATGTCACTAACATTATTTTAGTTTTTCTACTCTTTTAAATCCCGTCTTGTTATGTTATACATTGGCGACACTTGAGCTTAATTTTTATATTTCATTGTGTAGTCTTAATTTATTTTATTAAATTTATTGGTAATTTGGATTTTATATTCCTATATTCTTGTGTAATATTGTTTTATTATTCGTGTTACCACAATTTTCTTTATGTTGCATAGTTTATGTATAGATATGTTGTTAATTATGTGTTCTCCTCAATTATTGTTGTAGGTACAATCTGTAATGTACATGTGCTTATACGACACTGTAAAATTCTCTATCAATGACTAAGGTTGGCTGGTAGAGATCCCCTTATGGGATAAGTCCACTTTTGTACCATTGTCTCTTTTAATACTTATTATTATTATTGTGTATTTCTTAATGTACATTAAACAAACAAACATTAGCACTCTTAAAATTTACAAAATTATTAGATTTTTATGTCGTTCAAACTTATTACCAGTTATTAAAAAAGTATCATAAAAATGTGTCCTTTAAAACTTTTAAATACTTTCTAAATTTAAATATTTACGATTTCAAATAAAAATCGATTTCCATTTAAGTGAACCCATCGGATTTTAATGTTGTCCTGCAGATTGCAGATACGCAGTTTTTACGCGTTAATTTCATTTAACAAGTTGTCACAACAAAATGTCAGTAATTTCACCTCCCGTTGACCAATTAAACCCTGTTCTCTCACCAGAGGGGTCTTTGGAAGAGCTGATTGCTTTACACCAAATGAAACAATTATAACTTGACAACTTCATTTCGGAAGTGTCAGAGATATGCCATTTTATTAATGTTACTTTTAACAAAATACGCGATGTGACTTTATTTACCGAGACGTTTTATGAAAATCCGTTGTGTAGGGTGATTACGTAACATTTTAGATAGATTACATTGTATTGTTTTAATTAATCAGTAGTTCGTTTTTTGGTCAAGATACTCCTTTTTATTTTTTTATAGATAGAATATTTTAGATTCTAGTAAATAGCCATGTGAAACAAATAACAAATTCACGTATTATAAACATAGTGTCGTATTAAAACAATTCTGATAGCTCGAATATGTATAATTACTCTACATATCGTATAATTGATATAGCTAACATGATGTCTACTAAATTATAATATTTAGTAAATGCAAGTTGCGATCTTACATTATTTAGTTATTACCCGCACATGATCAATAAATAGTACAAAATTCACATCGGATCAAATACAGATGAAAAACCTAATTAGGTATATAATTTACGTGACCTGTTCATAAATGATCTAATATCTTTCCTTGACATATCGAGTCTCGATGAGGTTTGTAAGCACCCAACAGCAGCTAATATTTTAACTCAACTCTCACATTGTGTACGTATTTATATATTTAAGGTTTTCGAGGCGAATACGTATCCATCACAATGTATTTTCATGATGACTGTAGTCACCATTAAGTGGGAGCACCTCGTTACCACCTTAGGCCTTGTAATTCATGTGACAATTAATATGCGAGGATTGTCTGCAGAGACAATCAAATGTTCCTCTTTAAGTGATCTATCGATGATACAAGAGTCGATGAGAGTATACCCCGGCTTCTAACAATCATGGCTCGCCGTCGACGAGAAATTGATTATCTTATATTGAAATAGAAGTAGTCGTATACTATGCAGTTAAGGTGTGAAAAGAACATGTTGAGGTTTTTCCAGAATTATACTGTATGAAGTTGTACAAAAAGTGCATGAAGAAGCTTTTTAAACAGTTGACAACACGCATATGATATTGTAAGTGTCTAAGTTATGTATACGCTAACATCCGACAGAAAGTATGTCAGTTTGCCAATTTAGTAATATAAAAATGTATGTAATAAAATATTTGTGTAATAAATAAATCAGATTGCAAAAATCGTTTTTTGTATTTTCCACATCATAATTGTATTTTAAAATAAAACTAATTGTGACAAGTATTAGCGATAATACTAACTGTTATTTATCTACTACTGTGACTCGTTCGCGTGACATATCTGAATGTTAAGAAGTTTTATAAATGCAAAGAATAGTTCATGTATAGGATAAAAAAGGTTTTAATACCTACATGTGCAGTTTTAAAGTGTTCCTTTGTGTTTATTGTACAGACTCAGACTCCATCTTGTGGATTTTATATGAGAATCTAGGTAATCATACAGGTATTCACAGTACCTAGTAGGTAGTTGTATGCTTATTTGAAACCTTGTGCAAATAAAAACGCTGCAAAGGAAGAAAATCTATTGTTTTCTTGTATAACTTGCGGATTTCAACGGCGTGTTTGTGTGCGTGTGTTTATTTGTTTGTCCCGTACCTATAAATAAAATAAAATTATACTGTGTCTGTTCGTCTGTCTGTCACAGATAATTCTTTTTTAATGGTGACGTAGATACTTCAAATTTGGCATTACGATAGATTAAAATTAAATAACTTCGAACCCTAATTGTATGAATCTGATTAGATTTCATATCCTAATGCAATCTATGAACGTATGGATTTACGTATTATACCAGAATGGACAAACAGATTTTAAATGAGATTTGCCTACGAAAACTGTATGAACTGAAATAGTTAACATTTCTATTTTGCGAACAGTGCTTTTTAGTATGTGGTGAACGGCATCAAAACAGTTGAGAGATTTTCATTGCAAATTTTAAAATCTGTCTGTAAACTAACATTCTAAAACATTATAATATAAAACTTAAATCCCGACTTAGACCTTAACTAAGCTGGACTTAAAATGGACCTAAGCCGTACGTGACTAAGGCAAAGCTCAATACGAAGTTTCAATATTAGTATTGTAATTGTTTTATCTCCCATCTACAACTTCACGCTAAATCACTTGCGGGATAGGCAGAGAGAACCAAGCGCCACGTGCCTCGATCCTTACATACCTTTCTCGCTTCTTTAACGTTCATTAGTTCCCATTAGCTAGAAAAGCCCTATTTGGAGCTAAAATATAATTGTTTTAGTTATTTTTTTCCATTAACAAAAAGCAATACACATAGCTATTTTCTGTAGGTACCTAACCCTTTCTCTAGAATAATTTACAATCATCTTTGCCTAATTACAATGAATTGCAGAGTAAGTTGACCTAAACCTTTCGTCGCAAACCAGAGAAAAGTACTACACATATATCATCCGAAATTGCAATTACCGGCCTCGAATAGTTAAAAAGGACTCGTTTTATGTCTCGTCCCTTTAAAAGTCGCTTCGGACGTTTACTTTTCTATTACTTTGCCAATTAAGAAACGTAAGTGCTGTGCATATTTTCCATTAGTAGCAAATAATGGCCTTATATAGATAAAAAAGACTCAGATGAGGCTTTGTCTCTGCACAATTACGTCGGAAATACTCGGTTTTGCCTTGATCTTTCAATATTTCACAGCTATTAATTGATTAATTTCCAGCATCGACAGTAATGTACATAATATTGTTGAGGTATAACGGAAATTGAGTGACATTTACGTTGAGCGATTATTCGTGCAATAAAACAATTAGGTGAAACAAATGAGATGTCCAACGTGGGATTTGGGGGCGATGATTGTGGGAATCGCATCATCTGCTATTAGGTTACGCTCCGGTGATCTGGAATCGATGGACATCATTGCTATTGTGTTTGTTTTGCTAAATTCACCGTTAGTACTACAAGAGAGGGTTATAATTTTCGTCCTTAAATTTGTAATATCCTTTATGACAACAAATTCATATGTCATATTATTTAATCGTTACAATATTTGGATCTGGACAACAGTCCAGGGATTCTATAACAGATTGTTATGTAACATATTAAATATGGTAGTCACAGTATGGAATCGTGATTTTGTTGACGAAAAATAACAATTGTTACACTGTAAGCGTAATGTAATTTTTAAGGATTTATTTAAAATTTACATTCGTAAGTTTGAGCCACTTTAGCTGCCTGGCGTGGATGCATTTGATTTTAATTATTTACATTGTAGGTTCAACTTCGTTAGATAAATTACTTTGCTCAATATTTTTTAATTTGCAGTTGTTAAATCGAGCTTAAACTTTGTGTATGTATGTATAATATAAAATTATGTTTAAATTCCATTAAAGGCTATGTGTATGATTTGCTAGTACTTTGGTGGCAAACAAACCTACACACACCTGGAATGTCACACGTACGTTACCGACCTTTACCAAAGAACCTCTTCACCCCTTTTTTGAAGAATCTCATGTTGTAGTCCCTTGGGAAAATCTCGGCAGGGAATTCAATCTAGAATTTAAAAGAACCCAGTACAGAACATAGTTCTTGACCATTCACACACGATGTGTGAGGATGTATTCCACACCTACGGCGATCGGTACAGTGGTAGAAGGAAGCAGTTAGTATCATATCGAAAACCCCTGAACATACAATTCATTGTACAATAAATATATACACAAAAGTAAGTAAAACCTGTCCAAAAACTTATGGGCATTTCGTTGTATGTAAGTCTAGGATCACCGATAATTCTCATAGCTCGTCGTAGAACCGAACCATCACAAAGTCTTTGATGATATATAGATTCTTCTGTTCAAAGTCGACTAGAGAACTCCAAGTGCGGTCTGCCTTGAGACCTAAAAACACAAGCCTCGAGACTGATGTACTATTACGCTCTGTTAAGTACTCCGAATTTCTTAAATCTCAGCCTGGCCACCTCTAGGTGACTTCGTAACTAAAATTCGCTGGAGATTTACACATCAAGAATCCCAATGCTTTTGGTAATGTTAGGGTCATGTTCTGGAAGTGAGAGACGTGCAAATGATTTCTTGGATGGATTTTCTTAGCAGTAAACGCACAGGATTGATGGTATCAAAATAAAATAATCTTAGCTTAGCTTATTTCATTTCATTATCAAGAATCATAAGATTTCCAATCGTATACCTATATATAACTCTTCTTAATAGTTTTTTCCCTATGCTCTTCACTACACATAAGCTCCACATTATATATTTTGTTTAAAAAATGATAGACCGTAGTGAGTTGGTACAAAACTCTACATCTTAACTATTGAGTGTAAATAAAAACACAAATTATAATATTTTGAATTAAATATTGTATACTTACTACATGCATAATGCTGGCAATACATTTTATAAACAAAACGAGAAGTATATACGGATTATATTATATTACATAAATAAAAGTCTATCATACTATTTAATGAATATATATGCTAATGATATAATTATCATGGATGACTACTAGTTTTTTATCATTATTAGAGACAAGGGATAATCGCAAATGGCTCTTGTTTGTCTCCTATAATGATAAAAATATTTTGTAATATAACGTATCATAATAACGTACATGAAACAGTATAAATTATTGAGTGTATATTCAATCTAATATTCCTTATCATCGTTTAAATACAAAATGTACAAAAAGAAACAACTCGGCTCTTCAACATCGTATAGATTTAAAGTATGCTCAATCCTGTCAGTAAATATTCAAGTATTTTCAAGATCCATTAGTTTCAAGTCAAATACTTTTGCTTAATGCCTTTATCAATTGACAACAACCGTGACAAACAGATTAACATGCTCTTCATTGCATATGAGCTCAAGATTATCGTCATTAAATGGTCTAGTAATCCAGCTGACAGCAATAAGTGACGTTTAGTACGTGCGTTTAAGTATAATTATCGTCATACAATTTTTTTGCTTTCTATGTATAGTTTTAGTTATACCAATGTAAGTGATTCCCTTTTCTACCCTAAAACTATTCCGCATTTTGATCTACGAACCAAGAATAGCTACAAAAATTCATGCAACATAACTTTAATGATTATTTTTAACGACTTATGAAAAATATGTTTATAACATGCAAGTTTAATCATAATTATGTTCAGTACCTGAAACGTACTCATTCCTTCGTTAGGCATCCCATCTTACTGAAGAATAGATATTTGATACAATGAAAAATCGTATGTTCTTGAAGACGGGATGGCGCTCATATTTCCACGAGTTAGTGAACAAGCAGCAGCGCTTGCAATACATTAAGTATCACTCGCACCACCTCTGCTGCTAACACAGCAACTCCTTACTCATACGCATGAATATAACAACCCTCCAGGGATTGTTATTTAGCTGTGGTTTTCTGTGACGTGGAGATACTTCCCCAGACAGGCTATTTCGATACACCCAACCTCTTCATAAAATACCCAGACCAAGGTAAACAGAGATGCTCATGCATACAAAATTTGCCTTATGTGGGAAGCGAACCCACGAGCATTGGTGTCAAAGTAGTGTTACTAACCATTGCACCACCGAGCTCGTCTAGATCGTCAATCGTCATCTCGATTCCAATTCTCTAGTTAGGACTGATATAGGCGGTACACAACCCTTTCCGATCACCATCGGGTTCCATGAAGGATCCGTCCTTAGTTCAATTCTATTCAGCGTACAATTAGACGTAGTGTCAGCCATCATTAGAGATACATATGAGCTGCCTCCATAATTGTTTATGTATGCTGAGGATATTGCACTGGCGGATGCGAACAGGGGATGGCTGGTGCGATACAAGCGTTTGAGAATGGCGGGCTGAAACTTAATGTGGCGAAAACTGACTACGTACTCTGCTATTCCATAGACCCCACATTGGTCCGCATTGGCAACAAAATCTTGATCGAGGGCACTGACAAGCAGCTTGGGCCAAGTGGCCTGAGATGACTGGTATCATATGTAACCCTTTCATTTCATTCATCATTAGACCTGTGCTTTCTTATGGCAGAGAAGTGTCGCCGGTACTTGAGAGGCACAAGCAGGAGCTGCGTGTCATGGAGCTGAATATGTTACGCTGGACGTATGAAGTGACGCCATACCATAGTGATCGCATAAAGAACTCTCGCATACGCAGAGATCATCACGTCTGTGACATAGCAGACAATCGCCAGAGCGTCACTTACACGGGTACGGCCACATCTAACGAAAATCGGTAAGTTACATAGGAGACAAACATCTCTGCCGTCCATGGCTCCGCTGCCGGGTTTCTGTAGAAGAAGTAGACCCAAGAAGTATTCACTTGATGTCGCAAAGAATGACATACACTTATGGTAAGGGATGCCGAAGATTGCGCGAAGTGGTGAAATAGAAGCCGGAATGTGAACTTCGGGCTCCGAAGCGAAAGCTTAAGAATTCTCGGATGTCATACTTTCAAGTGCCTAATTAATTTTGGGAATAAGTTTTGTGACCTTTAGTGACATAAATAATGATCGGTCAATTGCGAAGAAATGTTTTGAAATGTTGTCCTTTAGTAACGGAAGTATGCGGTAAAATTTGCTCAGGAAATTATATTTTCTTTGTCAAGTTTAGTTCAAAGTTTAGTAAGAATTAATCATCTATACAATACATTGCTATACATAATTGGTAAAGAGATAAAGACACCCGAAGTAGAGGGGAAACATATATATATATTCTTTAACTCTGAAACGGCTGGAACGAATTAGATCATTTTTTGTATGTATATAACGTTTTGCTTTTGAGGTTTGGTATTTCTTAATAAAAAAACACGACTTTGTACAAGAAGCATAAAAAAACTACGCCTCATGTTAAACGGTAATACCATCTATTCGACATAATGATTACCTATTGCGTATTTAGTACCACCGTATGTATGTATCGGTCTAACTATTTGGATCACATTTTGTATTTAGATAAAGTTTTACATATTCAGTATACGTGACTTTACATAGAAAAAGTAAAAACCCCTCAAGAAGTTCGGTCGTCCAAGTAAATACCAGAGCTGAATTATTAACAGGACGTAGAAATTCCTTTAGTATGATCTGAACCAAGCGCTTACCTCAAAAAAATAACAAATTAATTTCAAAAGCAGATATACAATACAAAAGTGGAAGGATGTAGGAGCCGGGGAAGGCCAAGACTTACCTACCATGACCAAATTGGTCATGTTCTATCAGAAGGTGATGTCAGGAGCCCTAGAAACCGGCGTGCGTGCATGAGAAGAGCAATGAATGTTAAAGAAGCGAGTGAGATATGTAAGGATCGAGTCACGTGGCGCTCGGTTCTCTCTGCCTACCCCGCAAGGGATTTGGCGTGAAGTTATAGATAGATAATTTCAAAAGATATACTAATTGTGGAATAAATAAGAGTACCAAATATGATCGTACATCGAAAACAAAAATCACGTAGAAATATTTTATATGCCTTAAAAACAGATTCAGAAGTCAATGAAAACTGTACACCTATATTTTGTTAAGTCACGCTTCCAAGTAGAACGATCAACCCGTGTTACGTTGTGGTAGCCAACTTACCCACAGTCCTCACTTGTCGATTTTCATTGACGAATCAAACTTGGTCTATTAATTCTTTAAAAATTACACTAGTCTATAAATCATACCAGTAAAGCTCGCCGACACAATAAAACTACCTGATTCGTATCCAATATCGTTTGATTAACGACTTGTTGAGTGACTCCTATTCATCGCAACGTCAAAGGGTGATCACATTAAGTATTAATAAAGGGAATGTTTTACATTTCACCTCAAGCGTGGTCGGTTTTGACAACATAAAGGGAGGATTCATAAAGCATTCCGGCAACAAGGTCGTGGTATTAAACCAATGATTTGCCGTTTCCTTTACTATTTGTGTACATAAGAAGTATAAACTGAATATATTATTTATCATTAGAGGCAAAAACCGTAATTTTCTGCTTTAATATACCTAAAAAACAAAACCTATTATTTAAATAAACAAGTCTTGTACATAAATATTAATATATAAAATCTAAACGGGTAGAGCCACAACATATTTATATGTAAAAGAATTATTCGTTCGAAGTAATAGAATGTAAGTATCAATTTATTAAGAAATTTATTTTACTAATAAAGACAAAACAAATAAGTCACTCACTTTCACTCACCTTAGTAAATAAATAGCTGTAGAGTATAACAAATTACTCAGAAGATATTTCTTACCAGCAAAAATATTTTTTATGCGTTGAGAGGCAAACAAACCCTCGCGCAATATCACCCCGCTGCAAATACAACCAACTCCTCAGGAATCCCACCTCTCTTTCACCAGAGCCTCATTTATTAACTAGAAGCGTACGCCATGGTGAGGATGGCTTTGGCACTAAAGATGATATAGTTAGTCACTTATAGGTACCCCAAATGAGAAACGAACGTCTGAAATTCAAATCTTGCCCTATTCTAATCCTAAACCATTTGCCAATGTTCTAACTTAACATAAAAACTTTTAATTAAAAAAGTGAAACGGACTCCAGTGATCTACGTCCAGTTCTTCACTTCCTAATAAATTAAACATTTCTTTTTATTTTAAAACGACTTAAGCCAACTATTTCAATGGAAGCCTCGATTACTTATCATGTTACCTGTTATCTGTACTTAGCTACCGCCTAAACATATGAGGAATCCTTTTGACGTAAATAGAGTCTTCAAAGTACAAAAAAATGTATTCGTGCCATCTGCAACGCCTTGATAGACGGCAATTGCAAACCACTTAAAAAATCTTTCATTACCACGTTTATGTAAAAGAGAATATTTGTGGAGTACATACATACATATCATCACGCCTGTCTCCCATTGGGGTAGGCATAGACTATAACGCCAGGTGCACCGATCCAAACATTCCGCTCTCGCTTCTTCCACACTCATCGATCTCTTCATGCACGCTCTTCGGTTTTGGGTACTTTTGATTTGGCCCTTTTTCAACACATCACCAATTTGATCTATATGTGTGCGTCTAGGGCGGCTAATTTGTGGAGTCTCGTCTAGAATTTTGAATAGGAGTGAAGTTAACCTGAGACAGATTTGAATTAAAATTGAGATCAAATCTCATTAAAATCAGAGCACAATGATAGTCCTACTGCTTAACGTGATTTCGGATTTATGAACATTTTTGTAATTATGACTTATTCGGCAGTGAATTATCATCATCATATCAGCCCGTATTCCACTGCTGGTTCACTGTCACTGCCGAACGTAGGCTTACTCTCTAGAGTGCTATTCATTTCGATCCTGTGCCATCTGTATCCATCGACTCCTTATAAATCTTTTGTGGTCGTCGCTTCATCTAGTGGGGAGTCAACCCACAATGCGTGTACCAGTATGGAGATGCTATTTGAGAACCTTTCTTCCCCAGCGGTTGTCACTGCCACTTCAGCTTGCTTATTATATGGGCTATGTCGGTTACCTTAGTTTTACTGCTTATATCCTCATTTCTGATTCTATCACGCAAAGACACCTCGAGCATAACTCTTTCCATAGCACTCTCACTTTCCAAGTCTCGAGTAACCGAGTTATTGACTGATTGTATCAACCCATAAAAGATAATCATAAACATATCAATATATATATTTGATCAATTCCTTTCCTACTGACATCAAATCGTTAGAAGGTAAAGTCTTCATGATGGGATTAACAAAATGGTTATTGAGACACTGTTTTAATCAATAGAGGAACATATTGACCATTATAAATTACACAAAGTTGAAATTAGTGATATTACAATTACCATTGTTTTAATAATATATACAAATAAATAAAGTGACGGTGTCTGTTTGTAATGTGAAAATAATAGCTTTTTACTAAATGCGTATAAATGTATATGTCGCAGGGAATTGAGCATGCCAGAGATTTTACGAAATCCCTAACGATACCACGAAATCTCGGTAGATGTCGAATAACCTTTTCTATTGCGTCTTCTCACTAAAAGTGTCTAGTGATATGACAAGGTAGCTAGATAGATAATACTTACAAAATTTAAGTAATAAGTCGTTTCACTGTCTATGTACCTAAGACAAGATCTCTACCCACTGCATTTTGGCAAATAAATATGCTTCTATCCTATTAATTTAGTCTGCGCCTATTGCTTGATTTAAGTCATTAACGTCAACTTCAATGAAATCAATTTCACTTTTTTATTTTAATATTTTTATTTCATCAGTACTTTGTCATAAAAGTTTACCAAAATTACATATACGATAAATTACAATTATATATTATCAAATGACTTCGCTTATGAAAGAAAACTCATTTGCCAATCGCATACAAAATAACACATTAAGAAATTCGGTTTTAGATATTTTTGATTTTTGGTGTCCGACAGCAATAAACTTCACTAAAAAGATGAACTCAGCTCAAAATATAATTTCTAATTTTCATAAAGATATTACTAATTTGAAATGCATAAAGCTTTACTCGATTTTAGTTAAAACATGGGATAGAATATCCATAATATATGAGTGATGATACATGAAACAATTTGGTACAATAAATGGAGATTCTCCTTCGGTTGTCTCAAATGTATGCAAAGCAGTAACACAAAGTTATCTACACACTGTATCAGTAACAGCACTCTGACGCCAAACATCAGACTTCAAACGTATCGGCCAACGGTTCGTCGACACCCGACTGGTTGACACGACATGCTGTCCGCGATTGTGTCCGAGATACGATTCGATTGGCTTGATCCGATTTTGTATTGTAATCGATTGTGGATTGCCGATCGACATGTAAATATTTTGATAAAAACATTTTGGTCTGAAGTAACGCGAATTATTATTTTTATTATGGTATTCCTCAATAGCTATTCTAAACAAATGCTTACTTGTATCCGTACGAATAGCATGAATGTGAAAATAAATCTATCTAGCTACCTTTTCACATTTTAAACTATGTACGATCAATAAACATTTAATCTGGAACCTTAAAAAGGTTTCCGACTACATGTAATCGCGATAAATTAGTATCATGGCTTGTCTATAATTTTTATTATTTACGGTATTTTTTCTTTATGTTACTTTCAAACAAACTCGCTCATAACAAACATTCAGAGGCCTTAGAAACAAGATTTGGATCTTCGCGTATAGATACTTAAATTATCCTGATCAACGCGGAAATAGAAACCGCGAGCCTTTGTACCCATTCTGGCCTCTTAATCACCAGGACATGGTTATTTAGATTAATATACAGATGTAGTTTCCGATATTACATACATTTTTTTACTCTATGTGCGATTTTACATACGGCCTACATGATATGCAATTACCGTAGTTTATGAATGCAACACACATTAGTATCACTCGCGCGATGTCAGATCTGCTGCTAATGCTGCAACTCTTTTGGAACTTACTGGTTGATTGACAAAATATGTCAATAATCACTCAAAACAAGACAGACAATGCCGCAGACAACAAACTAATATTAATGATGAGGAACTAAAACTTTGTTGCATTTGTAAAAGTGTTAATCAATTAAATATGTACCTACGTATTTCATTGTACTGACCTGAATTTTCAAATATAGCTAAATATGTAATTAGTCACACTAGTACCGTAAACGAATTATATATTTATTACTGAACGTCATTTACGTTTGAAAACGTTATTTCCATCTGAAAAGAACCGCTTTACTCGTTATATCGCATCGAAAGAATTTAACTTAAAAACATACATTAATAATAATATATTTATAATTTTAATTTAATACTCTAATTGCTTATTTTACTAAGGTGAGATGTTATACATCATATGGACTACTGTACGTCTCACTCGTTTTTTTATGGGTCAGTGATTGGACGCGTACAGATTTCGGGAAGAATACAAGCCAACCTAATGTGATGGGTTTATGTAGCCTACAATACAAGAAACACCCCCTCCTAACACAGCACTATTCAGAAGTCAGGGAGTAATTATTTAGTTGAGGAACTCTAGGAGATAGAATGTATATCTCTCCTCTAACCTCTCTTAAAAAACAAATGAGCAATTACAGCTTTATTCAGTTAGAATTTTCAAAACTCAAGTTGATTTTCAGTGTTTTTAAACCATATAATTCATTAACTATCAAATTAATGTAGATCCCGATTTTGCTCGTTTTTAAATTTATTACGTTATGTATTCCACAAATATGTAACTTAATAAATTTAGAAACATATACGATCACCACAGAGTTTTGTCCATATGAGGTTCGCTTAAAGCTCACCGCTTGACATGTTGTTATTACTGCATGGACAGTTTGTTATTACTGGTGTACGGAGTTGTTACAACAATTTTCAATTGAATTGATTTATTCTTCTATTATTCTGTCATTTCTGTTGCTTTAGCAAATTCAATCATTCAAATCATTAGTTATCCGTAAAAACACTATTTCGAATAGTTCAAACCATTGATTGATTTATTTAAGTACCGTGTTTGAATATATATAAACATACCATGATATATAACAGTTAATATGACAGCATATTTCGAAAGCAATATTAAATAATATGAACCTCTCTTAAATTTCAATTTGTTAGAGTAGGTAAGCTGCCCAAATAAGCGTAGGATCTGCCTGTTGGTAAGTTATCGTAGCTTAAAATGGGATTAATAAACAGTAGATACCTATATATCTGATAAAAAGTTTATAAAAATGTTACCCGCTTTTGAATACGACGCGGATTTGTATCTAATGAGAATTCTTGTCTTGTTTATTGCTTTATATTTCACGTATCTTTAGAAATGTTTTTCGAAGGACTATAAATAAGGCCAAGGGAAATTTGGGGCATTTGCTGACAAACAAGTCGTACAATTCTTTTATAGGTTTACGACACCTCGTTAGCTGCGGCGATAAGATACGCTTAAATAGTTAATTAGTATTGTTTCCTAGTTAGGTCGTATTGTTTTTTTTTTGTTGACAGCTTTATAAGTGTGATAGGGTTGACAGGTGAATGAATTGCCGACATAAATACGCTATCGAATTTAGATTGGCAATAAACCAACTTGATATTTTGTACCATTTAATACGATACGATCAAGCAAATATGGTCGTTAATAAAATGTTTGTGGAGTACCGTTGGCGCGTGGCGGGCGCGCGCCGGGCATCCGTCGACGGCCGCGGTCGGCCGGAGGACGGGTTTACTCGGTTTAACCATACCTTAATTACGGTGAGGCGTTATCGAGTAAGAATGTGCACACGCGACATTGGTATTAATTTTAATGAAAGAAGTGTGCGCCCGAACAGCACCTGCCCAGTCGTCGACTCACTGAAAACTACGCAACAAGGAAAACCGCGGAGTAGTTTTGTTTGAATATGTTTATTTGTGTGGCAGGTTGTGGTGTTCATTTTTTTTTGGTAATACAACGTCGTGAGGTAAACAAGCACATGTGCAAGTTGTAAGTTACCCGATGTAAAGTAGGCGCCATAAGCAATACACGAAGTATCGCGCGGAGGTTACTACCCCATCATTTTCGCGTTAATATCCATGTTTTACAAGACTTCCTATACACCAAATTTCATTGTTATCTGATTAGGGGTTTAATTGTGTAAAGTGATTGCCCGACAAAATACTTGCATGTTTAAAATATTATATATAATATGATTCATAATAAACTAATTTAAATCGCTTTTTAACAAAAAGTATATTATAGTCATATTACGAGTATTAAGTGATCTCTTAAACATCTTTTTGTATTGTTGTATATACTCGTATATCGTGTCAATATATTTCACAAAGTGTTAATTAGAAGAGGACCTTGACTGAAGTTGGAATGAGATAATATTTTTTTGGTTACAATTTAGTAGTAATCATTTACAGCTTAGGATTGTGTTGACCTTCACAATCCTCAATAGCATTTAGTATGTTACGAATTTCTATTTTTTTTTATGTGAAGTTAATCACGACTCTACGCATCTGTATAAACTTTACGAGTACAATTATGAATTCGTTTCCAAAAGACATCGTTAACTCCTTCGAAGTAGAGTCCTATTTTCTATGTGTTGCATTATTATATAAAAAGCACAAAGTAAAATGGTAAGAACTGGTAACTGTGTATTCATAATGTTATGAAGTATGTATCTACTTACTCTGATGCGGCATTTGTGTGTGCTCCTTGAAATTTTGAGTATTTATGTCGTTGAACCATAATTGAGTAATTAAAATAGTGACACCTGCTTTTTCGGTACATTTTGGAATGTTTCCTATTATAAATACAGTTTAATATCGTAATATATTTCAATATTTTAATAGCTTTCTTATTACCCCGTTCTGATAAAGGTAAAATGTTTAATATCTTACTCTCTTGATTCTATTACACGGTAGTAAAATAAATTATCAATATTTACTACAATTAATGAGGTAATGGGAATTTCATAAAGTTAGAGGATATGTGAGAGTAAATAAAAACACATGGTATGCGATCATTACTTAATCCGAAAAACTGGTAAAACGCAAATCAGTTTTTAAGAAGGTAGGGTAATGTTAGATACAATAGATAATATGGGTGTTACAAAGTTCTCACTTCTGCCGGCACTCCCGTAGTGCAACCCGTTTTTTTTTTTGTAAAAGTCAATATCGTGTTGATAATAATAAAGAAAAATATGCCGAAGGTAACATCAGATTATGACAGTTATGTCATGCGTCCGTCCTTCTTCTGTAATAGCCCTCTTCTGTAATAGCCCTCCACCTCCAGATCTTATTTTAATAGCCCTCTTTTTCCGACATATTTCCAATAATCTCAATACCTGCCGTGACTTGTGACTTAAGAGAAAGAAAATATTCTTTAATGGAATAACCACTTGACCCTTCAAATGTACTTTGCGCGCATTGGTAAGTAAGTTAGAATACATTTTTGATGTCGCAATTAATCCAGCTTATTTATAATTTCTATTTGATCGTTTTTGCATCGTTGGTTTAGTACTCGTAAGTTATTTTTCATAATTAATTAGTATCTTCGTCAAATCATTAGGCTTAGGTAGTGAACTTCACTATCCTAAAGGATTAGAAAACAGGCTATCCTGTTTCCGTCTCCGCTAAAAAGAAGAGAAGAGTTAGGTGTACCAACTTTTCACAAATATAAGGTAGTGTCAACGGCTGATTATGATTATCTTTACTGCGCCCCACCTACCATTGACAGTTTACATTTTCTTCTACGAAGGGGTTATATATAGGCCATAATGAAATCAATTTACTATATTGTATTTTGTATCTTTAGTATTGAGCCAACCACACCTCATCGTGTACTGATCAAAGGATCAAAAACAAAATCCCCGAAGGGTTGATGTGTTCCAGTGGGTGCATAATGTTACCAGAAAGTTGGTGAAGAGTGAGTTCGCGTGAACTACTTGGTAGCGGAAGCACACAAATTAATTTTTAATCAATCAAATTGCTAGCTACCCTTTACATCAGATGGATCGAATGATTGTTTGGCAACTGACGCAGAATAAATAAACACACCCTTTCTTTTAAAGGAAAAATGGCATTCTAGATGACTTCACTTTCACGTCAAATACCTTGTGAACTGTCATAATACTTAATAAGCTCGGCGAAATCCATATTTTTATCCTTGCTGAATACCTCAACAATATTACGAAGCCACTAAACTATTTATATAAGTTGTATAATTGGACAATTACTTGAAGAAATGTTTTTGTAAACAGTGCGAAGGGGAGACAAAAACACTGTTAACCTAATAATGTACAATTATGGATAAACTTACATGTTAAATGGAACACCTACTGTACAATGTTGCATTCTGGAATTTCCAGTGTGAATGGCACTACACGAGTGTACAGGTGTCTCAGTTTTATCAGCATATATGAATTGACACATAAGACATTAACACAGTGATCGAATCAAAATGCAGATTGTATGTTGTGTGAGAATGTTAGTAGACAAAATTTTAATGAACATCTCATTAAAATTTTGATGTTTAATTGATCCATATAAATACTACAGGATCTTTGAACGCTAGCTTTCCAAGGATGCCGAGACTTTTGTTTATCAAAGCGAGATCGTTCAAGTACATATAAGGCCCACACAGGGTCAACATTTGTGTGAACATGTCTGTTTATCTTTGCCTTGGTATTTTTAACAGAGGCTGGGCGCATCAAAGCAGGCAGCTCACAGAAAACCACACACAAGAAACAACTCCTTGGAGGGTTGTTGTGTTCCTGCCTAGCCTATTAACACTTGTAAATATTAAGTATCACTCGCGCGATGCCTCCTCTACTGCTTACACTGCAACTCCTTAGGAGCTTACTGGGACACACACGCACGGGAACACAACAACCATCAAGGGAGTTGTTATTTGACTGCAGTTTTCTGTGGGGTGGAGGTACTTTCACAGACGGGCTGCTTTGTTGCGCCCTACCTCTCTTTAATAAGGAAAAACGTGTCAATAAAATTTCTTGTGCATGATAATTTTTATTTTTAGGCTACCTGTCGTTGATTATTAGAACAATTAAAAAATGGCTAAAGATACATATGCTCTAAAATAACATATCATTCTGTAAACGAATTGTATGGTGAAAAAAAATCAGAAGTCTGACACAAAAATACACGGAGATGGATATTGTAAAAATCAATTACCGCCACACTGGTCTAATTAGGGCGGTAATCGATTTACTAACTATCTTGTTAAATCTTTGCATGTACTTACCAAAATATGTCTAAATACACGTACATAAATGTCTATTCAATTTATGTACGTGTATTATTTTATTACGCTTGGGACTAAAAACTGGCCGATTACTAATCGCGATTAGAATTACGACACCAAGGCAGCGCACTGCTACCTTAAATACAAACAGGGACATACGCTAATGTTACAGAATATAGTAACAATTAATATGATTACAAGTAGCAGTTAAGTATTATATATGTTAATAGATTCAGGCGTTATTTTGCGAAAGTCAAATTTACATGCAATTTGATCTAACCTGCTTTGTGTGCTTCCGCCACCAATTAGTTCATGCGGCCTAGCGTGGCTGCTCCGGTAGTCTCAGCGTCGGCATGTTGCACGTACTAACAGTAGTGGGTAGGTGCCGGCCGGCGTTAGGCCGCATGAACTAATTGGTGGCGGAAGCACACAAAGCAGGTTAGATCAAATTGCATGTAAATTATATATGTGGTTGGTATTTACAATTATAGCAAATACGAGTAGTATATTGAAAGAAAGTAGAATGGCATGAGTAATAAAAAATTTGAGGAAAATATAAACCTTTAGTTAGTATGTAGCTTTTTTAGTGCTTTTAATATTTTTATTGGTAATCAAAAAAAAAATGTTCTGTGGACATACAGAAAAGGATAAACAAAAAATAAAAAACTAAAAAAAAGAAGTTTTTATCAAAAAAAAACTTGCGAAATATAAAAAACTTAAAAAAAATTAAAAGCTAATTGATGCTATAGATGCGAGTTGACAAAGCATTCGCGCAACTCATTGTAGCAAGCATTCATGGGTAACAGAAATCGCTATATATCTGCTGGGCTATAATATACTACATTGCCTCCCGAAACTGTATAAAAAATAACAGTAAGTCGCTCATTAGAAGTCCGTCCAAAATGACCTACCAAGACTAAATTCATTGTGTTTTATCAGAAGGCAATGTGAGAAGGCCTAGAATCCGGCGAGTATGCATGAGAAGATCTATGAATGTTAAAGAAACCAGTGAGATGTGTAAGGACTGAGTCATGTGGTGCTCGGTTTTCTCTGCCTACCTCGCAGGGGACTTGGCGTGAAGTGGTGAAGAAGAAGGTGAAGAAGAATAGATAGATTTATTGCTACACGAGCTCGGTAGCGCAGTGGTTAGTAATACTATTTTGACACCAACGCTCATGGGTTCGATTCCCACACAGGACAAACATTTGTGTGCATGAACATGTCTGTTTGTCTTGGCCTGGTTGTTTTTAAGAGAGGTAGGGTGCATCAAAGTAGCTAGTTTGAGGAAGTACCACCGCCTCACAGAAAACTGCAGCCAAAGGTCTCCAGTAAACTCCTAAGGAGTTGCTGGTTAGCAGCAGAGGTGGCATCGTGTGAGTTATACTTAATCTATTGCAAGCGTTCATGCTGCGATAACCGCTTTACATCAGGTGGGCCATTTGCCTCCCGATGTTGCATATACAAAATAAAACTTCTTTATAAAAGCTTGTTAACAATAGTAATTATTTGAGCAGTCAGAACCCGTTATATACGTTTTCCCATACATTTCGCGGTCGTATACGTCCACCCGGGTTTCGAAGGGTTAAATGATGATCAATATTGCAACTTACTTACAAAGTCTTATCCGTACATTTTCAATAAAACATCATCATCAACCTTTTTCTATCCTGAATATCGCCCTAGTGCTTTTCTTCCACCATAGGCAAGTTTCTGTTTTCCACATCCTCCCACTTCGATCTCCTCATTTGAGATAATCGGTCCGTTTAGACAGAATACAATGCTCAAAGAATAAACTTGTGCGACTAGTTCCTGTTTATTATGTTTACCAAGCAATTCTCTCAGTGTACTCGAGAACTAGAGAAGTTTTGGGAGTCTATGAGGGACATTCTGGATTTAGCTGAAGGGAATGAAAGAGTGATGTGTGTGATGAGAGTGGGTTGGGACCAAGCGAGACAGCTATGAAGCTGTTCTTGGTCCCTATGGAGATAAGAGAGTGAACAAAGCAGATAAGTCAATTCTAGATTCATGTACGGTATATATATGGTACGGATAATGTAAGGCTTATAAAAGCAAGCTTTTCGGACTCAGATGTGGATGATTGCTGGAAAGTTTTGAAAGAAAGTATGGTGGATAGTGCAGAACAAGCATGTGGATGTGCAAAGAGGCATAAAAACCTTGAAAGAAGATGCCTGGTCGGACGCGGCGGTTGAGTCCTCCGTAGCAAGAAAGAGGAACGCGTGGCTGAATTATGTATCATCTTTGCCCTTAAATGAAAATATTAGAGAGAAGAAGAAAGAAATGTACCGTCTACGCAAGAACGACACCAAGGCTTTAATAAAAGAGAAGCATGAAAGATCGAGGCAAATACTCTTTTGGAGAGATGTAAAGAAGTCTCGGAATTGTTCGTCGACATCCAGAACACGATAAAATTTAAAATCGGAGACATTCTTGCTACAACTCAAGAAGTGTTAGAACGGTGGAGTGAATATTTTGATGAAATGTAGAGTATGCCCCGGACGCTGGCAACGAGAGTGAGTCTGATGCTTACACCACGTTGACGGCGTCCAACGAAGGTATAACTATGGATGAGATCGAATGTCGATACGAAGCTTGAAAAAGCCGTATAGTGCGAGTTGTTTTTTCACTGTCCGAAGGGATTGCAGACCTGAGTATTTTTTTTCGTCTCTATGATAGGCACGCGTTCACTCTAGGTACTTTGTTCTTACTGTCTAATCGTATTATATTTGTCAGGTGGAAGTCAGTTCCCTTTGTCTATCCAGTAAGGGACTTAGCGTGAAGTATTACATACATATATTTTCTTTATCATTATCAAAAAATATTTTTTCATGCATTATACGTAGGTCACACTATAAGTTTTGCGTAACTTAAAAAATAACATGTTATAACCAAAATATTATGTTTATTGCTTTTCAAAATACTCTCCTTTACATTTTAAACATTTTTTCATGCGATCAAATCAATTTTTAAAACAGGAGGACCACAGATCTGATGGCATATTTTCTACGTGCTGATTGAACGCTATCACTGCCTCTTCGGAGTTGGTAAAAGTGAAACCTCTCATCAAATCTTTGATTTTGGGGAAAATACAGAAATCACAGGGTGCTAGGTCGGGGCTATGCGCAGGATGGGTGACGAGTTGTACTTTTTCGGAAGTTAAAAATGACTTTGTTTTGTTGGCCGTGTGTGAAGCGTTGTCATGATGTAGGAGAACGCGGCTTTTTGGTCGTCTTTCGCGAACTTTTTCTAACACCCTGGGTAAACAAATGGTAGAATACCACTCGGCATTAACACTCTTTTGATCTTCAAGTGGAATTGTGTAGATGGGACCCGTAGCTGAGAAAAAAAACGCGATCATTTTTTTACCAACGTTTCTCGCCTGCCTCACTTTTGTTGGCCTGTGCTCATTTTCAAACACCCATTCACAAGATTGCTGGTTTTTTTTCGGGTTCAAAACAATAAATCAACGTTTCATCTCCTGTGATAATGTCATAAACAGCATTAGAATGTCCGTGGTCGTACTTCAGTAGCATCTGTGAGCACCATTCCACGCGAGCCCGCTTCTGCTCCGCTGTCAGTTCATGAGGGATCCAACGACAACAAAGTTTCCGAACTTTCAATTCTTCGTGTAAAAAATTCTGAATTTGGCTCATACCAATCCCCAATAGTTCTCGAATTGTCTCATAGGTAATCCGCGGGTTTTCTTCAATTAGCCGCTTAACAGTAGCTACATTATTTACGTTGACGACAGTTGAAGGCCGCCCTTCACGAAATTCGTCATGTAAAGTAACTCGACCTCTCTCAAATTTAGCAAACCATCGTCTCACGGTGCTAAAAGAAGGTGCTTCTCTCCCAAAAGCATTTTGAAGACGAGCAGCACAGTCTTGCGGAGAGAGAGAACTTTTAAAATCATAAAAAATTATCGCTCTAAAATATTTTCGACTCAATTCCATTTTCGTTGCGTACGTAGAACTTTAATGTGTGATAAAAAACAATTGACAAATGATTTCCCGCCAATTGTTTTTTTTTATTACTAAGTAGGTTGCAACGTTTCAAAAAATATAACATTCGAAATTCAAATAGTTCCGATTAGCTAGAAGTGCAAAACTTTTAGTGTGCCCCATGTACCTGTACAGTCGATTAGAAATCACTAAGCTAGATAGTAGGGGGTGTAAATTGTAGAAGGGCAGGTGTCACGACGCATCTGCGCGGGCGCTGACCAGCACTCCCTCCTTCCCTCCACTAAGTATTAGCAAGAAAAAAAAAGAATATCGAATAGATTATCACCAAGAATAACTTGTATTGAATATGACAGTATTGTCATTAGAGCACATGAGATAAGTAATTAATGTTTAATTGATATTCATGAGTCTGCGTATCGGGGTATTAATCATACTTTTGACGTTTTCTCGGTGAAATCAATGACGGTGCTTGAGTAGCAGATAATCAATGCAATGACCTTATAAAAAGTTTGCTTCGCTGTTGGAATTAATTTTATTGTTAATAAATTGTATGTTAATTAGTTAATAGATTCAGGCTTATTTAGGTTCAGGTCATTTCACGAAAATTTACGTGCAATTTGATCTAACCTACATTGTGTGCTTTCGCCACCAGTAAGTTTATGCGAACTAGCTAACAAGTGAGCGTTAATACAGTGTGCGAGACGTGAAAGAACCACAAATTAATTTAAGAACCGTATCTTGCGGCGCTCGGTTACTCGCTCACTGTCTACCAAGAGACTTGGTGTGAATATATAATATAGTATATTTAAAGATAATTCGTTCTCCACAAATAAATGCACGCGTTTAAGGTGTCTTGTTGCCAAACTGGTAAAATTTGTTACGCGCATTTGATGGCGATAAATAATTCATATTACGTCTGGAGCAGGAAAATATTAACAGTTTATTATGTCAAGTTCATAGGGAAGAATGGTTCTCGAATGACCAGAACGGGTAGTTCTGGTACACACAGTATCGGAAACGGCACGTCCAAGAAAATGTATTTCAAAAGAAGTGTGACATAACTTAAGTAAGGTCTGGATTTCCCTCTGAGTTGTGGAAGTTTGACGGCGGTCACTCAAGTCAAATCAGTTTCGTCACCAAATCCTCAGGATTAGAAAAGAGGATGACGCTAAGAAGAAGAGGATTGTATTAGAAAAAATCATTAACTATTTGTGCGGATACCGAATCATTGTAAAGCATTCAAGAAACATATTATTCAAAACATATTTATTAGAACAATCACATTGATAATTAATCGTTATGATCTAACGAGGCATGACTAATTTGATTAGCATGTTTGTAATTATGAAAAAAAGAAAATTAGAAATGTGTTTTTTTTTTTGTAACTGTTACAAAATTACATATCTTTTTCTTTATGCAAAGTTGGAAGGATTACAGGCATACGCGGCCCACCTTATATAATGCGGTTACTGTAGCCTATTAACGCTTGTAATATTTTAAATATCACTCACGCGATGCCTTCTCTACTGTCTACGCTGCAGCCTCTTAGAAGCTTACTGGTGAACTCACTCACACGCAGAAATAACATCAACCCTCTAGTAGGGAGTTGTTATTTGGCTGCGCCCTACCTCTCTTAAAACATCCAGACCAAAACAAACAGATTCATGCACACAAATGTTTGTTTTGTGTGGGAACCGAAGCCACGAGCGTTAGTATCAAAGTCGCGTCATTCACCACTGAGCCACCGAGCTAGCTAACCGAAGTATTTATTTTGGAGCAGATTTTATGTAATAATTTATACATCTAATTAGAACTGAATTTACTTAGAATTTTCGCGACAATATCATTTATTCCACAACAAATTTAGCTTACACTCAATAAAGATATTAATTTGACAGGTGTTAAGTGGCTGCTATCTCGATGAGATCAAAAACGCCTTCAAATACTGCGATATTTAACAGAAGTGAAATATTTAGTGTAATACAACCGAAAAGTCTAATTAGCGCGGACGTTTTCAAATTGGCACAACACGTTTAAAGCTTGTTGTACACGTACAGCAGTGCTGTTACTGAGAGATACAGCAGCATTGGTTTAGACATTTAATATAGTATTGAGAAATACTCAATCGTCATAATTTTAGAGTAGCGATATCTCCTCTGATAAAAAACTTAATATTTCAATAATAGAATACATAATTATTTTTTAGAACTAAAATCAACTGAGTGGATTTTTTTCTAAAGCATTTTAATGGAAAAAATCATGTCTTCTTACACGAGAGAGGAGAACTTTCTATGTAAATATTTATGAAAATAAAATGTATTGTATTTCAATCTATATAAAGAAGAAACAGAACCAAATTAAATAGCGAATATAATCATTTGTAGGTCAATACACTAGATATAATTATGTTAATCACGTAGCTTTCCATGTTAGAATTTTTTAACTTAAAACAATTGATAATATTTACTATCTTTGGGACAATAATACTACAAGATTCTTGAATATTCTCACGATACATGACTCCTACGATCAGATAGGGGTTAAAAATAAAGTCATTGCCGTATTGTATGCTTTTTGTATACATATTTTTATAACATAGGAATTACCTAACGCACAGTATGGTAGCACTACTATTTTATCTGCGCAGTGTAAACAAGGCCTAAAACATTCGTTCCTGCCAGTGGTTAAGTGCAGACGACAGCTTAATTTCAAGAATAAATTGACGTGCTCCAATGGTGTACTTTTATGGGACGCTGCGTGTAAGCCAAGGTCCATAATAGAGGCTTAGTAGGTCCTATAGGATACAGCTGTCCTTTGGGCGTGGACAACGGTTCTGAGCACACTCGCTTGAATTTTTAGTGCATATTTTTCACGCGTGTTTTTAAATGCTGTATATTAACAGATTAAGTTCGTTAACGAAGAAAAATTAACTGGACTTTCTCGTTTCTTATGCCGCCGACATGTGCCTTATTTAAATATGATTACTAGAGTCAGTATGTCATTGCTTTATCGCACATACAATACAATAGTGTAGTGATGATATTTATTTGTACCAGATTATTACCGATAGAATGTATATTATTTTTAAAAGTTGTTGATTATTTAAGGCATATATATATTTTGATGTTATTGCTTACTAAGCTATTTGGCTTAGTTGATTAGTTATAAAAGGAAAACCAAAAAAGTTTTTTTTTTGTATAATCTATCCTATCAACAATGTTGCTGTTATTCTTACAATAATTTTATTAAAATTATATTAATAACAATTAGTAAATTGAGTATGTCTTTTTACTAATGTGATATATTTAAATATTGGAAACGATTTTAAATGAAAAGATGAATGTACAATTTACTCATAGGGTTTTAAAATGTTTTCTACTCGTTTATACATAAATTTTGAGAGTTCTTTCGTGAATGCTTACATTATTACTTGAGTTGCTTGCCACAATTTTTTTAAGAGCAACGAATCATATCTAATAATAATGATTTTTAAACATAACATGTTATGGATTATTTAAAAATAGTGTGAAGCATTTATCACAGTATCAAACCAGGTCTAGCAGACTTTTTACGTGATATGCACTTACATCAGGAGTATGATTGATTGACACTGAGTGTTAAAAACGTAATGCTACTAGCGACTCGCGCCGGCTTATAACCCGCTGGGCTAATCTGAATATTCCCTGTCAATTTCACCAGAATTAGTTCAGCCGTTTTCCAGTCCACAGAGGACAAACATAGTTACATTGATGTGTATTTATATAGACAGAAGGAAATTCAATGATTGCTCGAATAACTTGTGGACTATATAGCATCTAAAGAGACTATGCGATGCGATGCGCTGCCAAAGTTCTGCAGCTGATTTTGCATTCAGTCATATTCGTTTGACCTGACATCATCATTTTAACCTAGGACGTCCACTGCTGAACATATGCTTAGACTACCCACGATGATCGGTCCTGTGATGCCTGCATCCATTGGCACCCTGCGATCTTCAACAGGTCGTCGGTTCATCATGTTCAAGAAAATTTAAGTGACCATCGGTTCTTACAGTGATGTGGTCTGCCCACTGCGACTACAGCTGGCAAATCCTTAAAGTGACATTGATAACACTAGATATATTACTGATGTACTCATTGCTGAATCTATTATGTAAAATAACCCCGATCATAGCTCTCTCTCTCTATAGGAAGCTGTGCAACCTTATGTAACACAACACACCAAAGTCATGCTCAATAAAATTTACAATCATGCGGAATGGACGAAGTGCAGTTTGTTCAGTGAAGGCACGGGTAGTGGTGATCACACAGAACTTTCCGTTGCGTATGATGTATCGCTTCTCTTACAAAATTCATTGAATGTTGTAATGTTACAACCTTATTTAATGATTTATATACAATCTTTTCTTAGCATGCTCTGTTTAGTTTATGACAATTTGTCAAAAATAATGATTTGTAATTCAAAATTTTAAAATATTACATTTTAGTGTCGGAAAACAGAAAACAAGTCAGTCTGGAGGAAGCTTTCGAGAAGTAGAGATTCAGTGCACCACGTCGGAGACCACCAGCCTCCTGCTGAGGGCTACGTGGCGAAACCTCGGGATATTGCTACCCTTTTCCAAACTCGATAATTTTCGGACATCTAACTAATCTAAAAATTATAATACCTGCAGCCCCTGTTGTGGACTACGGCGGCTGACAAAGATACCGCTGCGGTGTTGGTCCGTAAGGCGGTCCCCACCATTACCAACAACCTCTACGTCTGGATCTGCGTGCTGGCTAGCACGCTAACCTGCCGTCTACAGTCGTCGACCACTATAGCCGGCGGCCACTAAGTACACCCACCAGTGATTCTATCAGTGATATACCGGTTAGACAAATTAAAGCGCGAGTTCTTAAAGACCTTATTTAGCCGAACTTAAAGTGAACCCTTTTTTTATATTTATTATATTTTGTAAAAAATAGACCTATTAAATTAGTATCGCTTTTAATACTCCCTTTTCTTCATCTAGTAACATAACAATGTGTTGTTCCATTTACCCCACTTCCAAAAGTATTTTTTTCTTGCTTCATTTTCTTATGTTAATCTTTTCATATAAAATGCGAAAGTGGAAGGATGTAGGAGTCGAGGAAGGGCAAGGCACCTATCATGACATTGGTCGTGTTTTATCTGAAGGTGATGTCAGGAGCCCTAGGAACCGGCGAACGTGCGTGAAAAGAGTTATGAATGTTACAAAAGTGAGTGAAATATGTAAGGACCGTGTCTTACGACGCTCTGTTCACCCTGCCTACCCCGCAACGAAACTAGGATGACGATATGTACACAAACATCTTTTTATTTTTCAGAATATGAATTTACCGTTATATTGTCGCTCGATATGAATCTTCTACATTTCTTCTATCCTTTCATATAGAATTTACAATCTTTCCAGTAGTTTCAAATAATGCGTGCATAGACAGACAATGCATGACCTATGTATATCTTGCCATCTAAGATACAGCATTTTCATAATACCGTATTCATAGTACCTTTGGCACATACCAAAATCAATAAGTACATCATTTTTCGTAATTCTTATAGTACAGCTGAAAGCAGAACACGCTTTATACTCTAAGTGCGGTTGTAACTCTTATTGCATGCTGCATTTACAGTATAAGGGTCAAAGTGTTACGCTTGACTTCACTGTGCTGTATTATGTACCGTACCATTATAGTACCGTACATGAATATTTTGTGCTTCTATTGTGTTATCGTTATGTAAGAGATTTTTTTTTGTTTAGTTTAATGTATGAAATGGTCTTCATAGTAAATTTATACACACGCCATCCTAGCAGCAATACAAGTGACGACTTTCGCATGTATCTACTAATGGTAGTAGGTCAGCCCTCATTTAGATGAACTTACTTATCCAAATCCACATAACTCCTAACTCATCCTATTGCAGGGATACGGGTTTCCCTTCAACAGAAGGAGTTTAGAGCATACTGTATCACGCTGCTCATATAGGGATTGGCAAAAGCCAGTGTTCGCCAACCGCCTGAGAGCCTCTGTCTCAGCTTAACGATTGTCATCAAGCGACAACAGCTGGGACTGACGGGTTAACGTGCCCTCCGAGCACGGAGAAACTCGAGATAGATAAACCCATCCATAGACAAGTTGCAGTCGACAATACTTAATCTGCGTGTTCAGTTAAAATATCACGTGCAACGACGCCATCGAGCTCTTACTTATAGAAGTACATAAATAAGTAAATCAAAGTGCCTTTAAAAAAGTAGTATACTTTGGTTGAGTGATATTCTGTGTACAGCAAACTTGAAGGAAATTTTCTATGGAAGGTTCTCCATGAGGCCAATATTATGATATCACGGGCAAAGTATAACGCGCAGCTCTAATTGGTTAATTCGCTTATCAATGTCGCGGCACTTTAGTCACTTTGGGCCTATTGACCAATAAGAGAATATTTATGCATGCATGGGATCTGAGATATATATAATGTTAATAATAAAATTGTGTATCGTTTTAGTATTCTAGACGTACATTGATAATTTATCTAAATTTTAGTTAGTCCCTTTATAAAAGTTATTCAACTATCAACACCAAGTTAATACTGTTATAAAAAGTCACTTTTATTTTTTTCTCGTGTTTCCGCTAACTTTTTACAGATTATAGATTAAATGCCCTATTAAGTACGGTTAGTTATGTAGTTTATTTACTTTAGTTATTTTCTGTCAACTTCTTATTAGGTAGGTACAATTGTTTGCGTATGCACCAATCGCGAATTCGTCTCGCCGCTGGATTCGTGAATTTTAAAATTGAATTAGTAACCTACAAACAAACAGAGGCAGCTGCCCGCCAAGGTTTCCTCGTTGCCCATTTGATTGATTGATACATATATTATATACAAAGTTGGAACGTGCTCACTAAGTAAATACGCTGGCCAACACTTCAAGTATAAGTTTATGCATTCCTGCTCTTATTTGTTTTATTTAACTTTAGATGTAAGTTGAAGATACATGTTTTAGTGTCAATTAACAATATTTTATGTTGAAGGAAACAAAGGAATGCGTGGATATCAGTCTGCTATTAAAATGGAGTTCAGAAGTAAAAATAGCAATCCTCCATCATAGATTATTCGCAAAATGCCCCTCATCTCATCAATATTAATAACTAGTACTTGTTTTACCTTTCAGGTCACTGGTAAAGAAAATCTTCTGTGCTTGAACTGTACCTGAATGGATAGTAAATAAGGCAAAACTTGCTGTAGGAAAAAGAATATAGTCATTGAAGTTATTTATATATTTTATTATTTAGTTTATTATATAAATATTTAATAAAATTGAAAAACAATCCACGTACGGGTACGGATCCTATTAGCATTTACCCAGTGTATTTAAAAAGGTACGAGTATGACGACCGAGAAGTCGTATCCTCCTGGAACATAACAATGATTTTTGTCTGCGGCAAATAAAATATATTTGGCCTCAGACAATTATTTCATTGGTAACTTACCCGCAGTTAGACGAGGCCAAGCAGTGCTCGCGTTTTGAAAAATAGTTAGACGTAATGAAAATAATACTAAATTTGTTTGGTTTTAATTTGTTGTATTCATGAGTTTCAGGGCACCTTTCGGGCTTTGTTACACAAACCTGAAGTCCGACCCGTCATTTATCAGCATATTTTTAGTATTAGAACAATATATTTCCATATTTGAAAATTTAAAAGGCTTTATTTGCTAAATCTAGCTATTAAATGAAATTTTAATGTATGATATCTGTACACGTATGTTTTCAAACCGCAATTTGTACACTAACCGTGAACAAACAAACCCATAAAGCACCAACGATAGGCGGTGGCTTTATCTAGATGAAACTTATAAAATTAAATGGCTCAATCCGAGCTCGCGGCGAAGCGAACATTGGGTTATCTTAGTACTAACGCAAACAACCGATGAGATCAGACAGCAATGGGTGTTGGTTAACGGTGATAATAATTTAGTTTGAAATAGTATTATTTGAGTTGGCTAAGGCTAAAAAGCGCATTTTAATACTATAGTAAATAACAAAAAATATATTAAACATAAGTATTATATTCGAAATATATACATACCTCATCGTATAATGCTTGACCTATATTCACGAGAAAGAATAATTTGTGTTATAAATTATAGTTAGCACAGTATTCGTCATATGAAATTATGTTATAGTAATAAGTAATAACATACCAAGTATTTTATTACGCTAAACAATAATCGCTTTCAAGATATTCTTTTATTGACTGGTATTAAAGGGATAAGTATAGCAATAAATAGTTATGAGTGTTATAAAAATGTATAATAATCGTAATCACAGATGGTCAGAACTACGAGTATTTGCTCAGAAAGCAGACAGAAAATAATTTAGTTATTATCTTGCTAATTGATATAAACAAGACATATCCTCCTAATGTCTACAACATACAGGTCATACAAACAAACGCTTTAGGTCGTGATATATCTGTTCACGCAATGAAATATAAATCAGGGCAGGCTGATCCGCCTCTCATGCGCTTCGTGCAACGGATACGATAATTTGCGGCAACAAAACAATTAGCTGCTTAGTTGCACTTACCATTACGTAGATCGGAGATAGGGACGGTATTGCGCTGGATATTGCACTAAAGTTTATGCGAATCGTTTGATGTTATGTACAGATGTGTCGATACATTCTGAAAGGCCAGTCTTAAAAATATTTTATATCCTAAATATCTCTGTGCTGTCCGCCGTTTCACACGCGTTGAGTTTAAAGTTTCGAGTTTTACGTAGCAATCCTGAATGTTTCCGAGATAAATATACCCAGCCTATATCTTGACCGATATAATATAAATGCCGGTAAAATATAAGGTATATTTATCTTGAAACTTCTTGCGTGCTAGGTATTCAAACTTCTTTGGGCGCGCCTTGAGAGGTAAAAATATTGGCGTTACGATTTTTGAAACGAAACGGTTACGCTGGGCCGTTACATCACGCGAAGAATGTATGAGTGTGTTTTATAAGTATGGCTACTCGTAAGTAGGTCAATATTTAGTTTAGTACTAAATTAATTAAAAATTTATATTTTGATTGTCGCCGTAGGTATATATCAAATAAAAAACTAGATAATATTATTAGTTTTCTCCATTAATGGTTAATTTCACTTCCTGCACATTGATACACGAATTGATATAGTGTTTTTTAAAAACAAAAAGTAATTAGGTACCTTTTATATTATGTCTACACAACATACATGTGAACAAATATATAAAAAAAACGGGTTGCACTCCGGGAGTGCCGGCAGAAGTGAAAACTTGAACATTAATGTTGTGCATTTTTTAATATTTTGGAATGGTTAGGGAATAATTTCGCACGAATTGCTTTATTTATCAGTATAAACGTATAATCATGTATGTGGTAAAATACAATATTCATTTATTGCGCTATCGTACACAAACATGACAATTCAAGCACCCTGCGCCGCTTCAACCAAACAGCGATGTTGATAAACTTCATTGAACGAAACGCGTAACCGCCAACAATTTCATGGCGCATACAACGTTTTGGTCGCGAGAAAATAATGCCCTATGAACGATCTAGCGCTTTATGTTTTAATTGTTTTATTAGAGGTAGCTAATGTTCTAGCGCTGCAGCGACCTTAAGTTCTAATTCTCACCAAAATCTTGCGGTCAGGGTCACGTGACCCTGACGCTCGACGCGAGTTTAGCATTTTTTACTCATCCCAAAAAGTACACAATGCCGCTAAAGAAGTTTTCACTTCAAAAATATTTATTGGTTTCTGCCTCGGTAGTACTATTTCACATACAAACTGGACTAGGCTACGATTTTGTTACATGTATAGATTCTAATTCTATCTATCTATAACTTCACACTAAATCCCATGTGGGGTATGCAGAGAGGACCGAGCCCCACGTGACTCGATCCTTACAGAACTCACTGGCTTCTTTAATTCATTGCTCTACTCGTGCACGCTCGCCAGTTTCTAATCCTCCTGATATCACCTTTTGATAGCACACGATAAACTTGGTCATTGTAGGTAAGTCTTGGCCTTCCTCGGCTCCTACATCCTTCCACTTTTGCGTAATAATAGTTTTATTACATATGTACTTGTACTGTTTCAGATCCATTCAAGACTTACAAGCATTAAAATTACAATCTTGCCTTATATACTACGTAGAAAAAATATTTTATACTATATTGCTGTAAATAAAAAATATCTAAATAAGTAATTTTGGAGTGTAAACCCTAATCGACTAATTTAAGCAACTTTAACTTTAGATTCCTAAAGTGATAAAGTTGCGTAAATTAGTCGAGAGTTGCGTGAGTACATCCTTCTATCTGCTAAAACAGTCTTTCTTTAAAATCATTGTTATTTTCATTGATGTTAGCTTTGGAATAGTTATATAAAGCTTATATACACTCATTATCTAATTAAAAATAAAAGAATTGAACCTCAAACTGATACCGAACGTTCTAACTAATTAACGAGTCCCCACAATCGCTAGCAACTAAGTCGAGCCCCAAAGCTACAAATTGAACGATATAAAACAAACGTGGGATTGAATCGCGAATTTTGATATCTCAATCTGAGGGTCAGAGATGCCGCGGTCACGACACCCTTCGGTGGTCACGAGCGTATCGCTTATTAATTATTATCGGACGCATTACATGCGTTAAAGGATGTATAAAACAGTATTCATAGTATGACCTAAATGTGTAGTAACATAATAATTATAGTTTACAAAAATTTGTCTGCACCGTTATTCATGAAGATACTTTAAAAGTGGTTCTTACTGACGATTTACAATATGTCTATTTTTCTATAGTATGTCGGATGATGAACAAATACGACCTGTTTGATAGTTAACGATTACTAGTGCCGAAATATATATTCACGTAGATAATTGCTCATGTAATATAATCCCTCTGCTGACGCAATAAGTCCTGATATGCTTCTTGTTGATATCATTAACTTGGAACACAGAAGTACAAATTTCTATGGTTCCGTAGTTCAGATACCGTAAGATATGGAGGTCGTTTATTGAGTGAGCATCGAAATAACATTCGGCGGCATTTCATTTTTATTTATCCCGTTATCTAGGACCCATTATATACGTTTCCTTAGTTTGGATCTAAACAGCGGTGTTAAATATATTTCTATTATTATTGTTTCATTTTCTATCTATTTTTTTAATATAATATGATGATTCAATTCTACATTTATAAAATATAAATCGGACATTAACGGAGTGCAGGCCCAAGCTACCAGATGGTTAGGAATGCTTTAATTAATACTTTTATCCATACATCAGCATAAAGTAATTATTGATTTCTTGCCAATAATACATACAAGGCTGGTATAGTTTGTTATGTGAATTTGTAACACAAATAAATAAAAACAGAGAATTAACTTTAAACTCAAAAAAGTTGAGCCCACGGACTTAGTTAATATTAAAAAAATATTATTAATAAAAGTTTACTAAAATTGCAAAGTTTTAAATACTAAGATCGATGGAATGGATTTTAATCGGACGATCGAAATAAATCATACCTGGCACAAGTTTAAAGCTATTAAGCGATAATTGGAGTATGATTTAAATATAATAAAGAAAAGAAATATTTAATGGTCAAAATCTCTTCTAACTATATTTTTCTATTTGATCGATATAATAATTATTATTACATTTGTATATAGAAGGGAATTTGGGTATATGAGGTGTAATATGCCTGTTGAAATGTAATCTTGTATACATATTTCATACATTATAAAAGTCTCCTAATTCGAGAATTATAGTTTATTGGGTAACGACGCACTTTAAATAATTTTGTCTTTTTCTTTTAAAATGCACTCCGGTAAGTTTGTATGCGGTATTATTCAAAAACGACGCATGGTAGGATGTTTGCCAATTTTACACGTTAACTGTGTTGTTGTGACCACCGGAACTGAAGACAGTTTCATATCAACTCATGCTCATTCCATTGCTGAGGATATTCCATGCTTCTTTATTGAAATGTGACTACTTAACTTGTGTACTTAAAAATTCATAACAAAATAATTAAACATTCTTATTTGCAGGTCTGTACTGTTGATACGGCTCTACAGGGCAAAAGGTCTTGATTCAGATCAAACCAAAATTAAATACACGACACACACGCTTAAGGCTCGGATGTCATAAATTTATAGCATAAGTGATTTCTGACTTTGTATATTGCAACCACGTTGTGAAACACTTTGGAAGCCGCCTGGTGTCTAATGATGCTTGCATTTATAATCTTAGTAGGACTAATACTAGGGTAGAAAGTATCATCGGCATATATAAATGAAGATAAATATACAAGTACGAGTTACAAAGTGGTAATTGTGTGTTATTTTGTATAATGTACCGATCATCTGGATCTGGATGAGAACACAATAACAGTTGCTAAATGAGATTTAAATGAGGCAATGACATTGTAATATCTGGTTATTTTAATAATGGAATTATTCGTCCAAAGTAACCTAAGATAAAGAGTACTTTTATGAGTTTTTAATTATAAATCAGTGGCATTACAACTAAAGCCAATGGCGAACCAATTCCAAAGTCAAAGTATAGAAATAATGTTTCAAAACATGTGTGACCTAACCTAAGAAAGGTCTGGTTTTCACTGTTACGAGTGGGTTATGGAGGTCTGACGATAGTGGCTGCATGTCAAAATCAGTATCGTCGTCGTAAAATCCTTAGGGATAAGGCTAAGAATAAGAAGATAACTTTGAATTTGGAAAAACCAAAATTAAACTCAACTGTTCAATCAGAAAATATTTGAAATAAAGTACTTAATTAATAAATGCGAATGATTAACTTCTCTGAATTTTGTTTATATTAAAAAAAAATAAGAGAATACTGCCTGTTTCTGTGACAAGATCGGTAAGGGCCTAATCGACGGAGCCTATTTCTAGTTGTGGCATCTCATAAAAAGACCTACACTAGACTAAGACCTAACACACTTACTTGTGACGTTGGGTGAATTTTTTTTCATGGTAGGGGACACGGATATTTGGGAGTTATAACAATAGAGTAGTGTTGTATGTGACTAACAATTAAGAATAATCATTATGAAGTAAATGCTTCGAGAAACATTTTGTGGCGGATTCAAAACTTCTATATTACGAGCTCGGTGGCGCAGTGGTGAAACGCGTTGTAACGCTACTTTGACACCAACGCTCGTGGGTTCGATTCCCACACAGTACAAACATTTGTGTGCATGAACATGTCTGTTTGTATTGGTCTGGGTATTTTCTATGTATAATAAGTATGTATTTACAAAAAAAAAAATTACGTATGTTTATCAGTTGTCTAGTACCCATAACACAAGCTTTGCTTACTTTGGGGCTAGATGGCGCTGTGTAATTTGTCCGACAATATTTATTATTTATTTATTTATATATATTACTACATAGTCTATATACCTTTACACCAACTTATTTGTGGAAGCCAGAGGGAACCGAGGGCTAGAAAGAACCTTATATATACCTCTATTTTCTTCTTTAACATTCATAGCTACTGGCATTTGCCGATAAAACTTCAGAGCATAGCAGTTAAATACTTATCAACCGGATACTACATCTGAAAGCCGAGTTTTCATTGCACGGAATCCCCTGCTGCGTCAAGTATGTGCAGAATGCGATAACATACAGTACGTTATTATTTTGCGGCGTATTTGAATGTCAAAAGACTGGAACACTGACATAATTATGAGCAGTAATTTTACGGTTGGCAGTATTCGTTGTAGACCTGAGGGCATGAGAGTCTTGCTGACAGACTATTTACACTCAATTTTGTTAGGGCATTACTACATTGTATAAGATAGCTACAGATTACTGAAGTATTATTTGTACTATAGAGGAGTTGCAAACAAACAAATATACTGTATGTGTATGTAAAGCAGCAGGCTGCGTACAGTAGCACCTAGTTCGTAAACGTGTGAATTGTAAGGAGCATACTCATGCATTGTCAATACTTGTTGGAAAGGAAGCAAGTCCGTGCCATTTATTGCCGACCTTGAACTCACAGAGTCTTCCTGTGATTATTTAAGGTCAGCAAACCACTCCTGCAGATAATAATTACTAGGCTACAGTTCTACAAGATTTTTACCTATTTTTCCAGTTTAGTCCACGATTATTAAATTATAAAAGGTTGTCTGAAAGAGATCGCGTCGCGATAAGACCGCTGTTGTACTGGTATGTACTTTCTTGTTTTTATTTATGTATTTTTCTGTTGATACAATGAAATGCATTGTATTGTAAATTTCTGTGTCCTATCCTATCCCCCTTTCACCTAAGCCTCGTTTGCTATGATTAGCAAAAGAGGCCCAGGTGTAAGAGGTGTTACACAATGTGCAGGCGAGCTTTGCTTTACATTTTAAAATAACAGTGAGTCACCTATATACTCAGAACTGCTAAACACTCTTAATTGTCAAATCTATAGTTGAGATACAGAATATACAGAATGGTGCAAAACTGATACTTAGAGCTAAAGCTATTGATATTAATTCTACTAATTCATATAAATATCTTTTACTATGACTGATATGACAAAAATGAAAGAAAATTACTTCCTTATAAAAAAAATGGTTTTTATGGGAACGTTGTATTGTACCTATATATTTCTATCCACCGTTATTTTTACTAGATCGTATCGTTAGAAACCATAAGTCGCAAGCTATACCGTCGTGGAACTGGTTTCCAAAATAACAACAATAAGATATATATAGACAAACATATAATAATAATAATAAATTTCTTAACTTGACTTGACACAGATATTAGTAAAACTTGGCTTACATGGCAATTAAATTCTTCTTCTACCACTAACTACTCTTTAACCACGGCGTGTAACAATTATTTATGTCGTAGGTTGTAAAACTTCTCAAATTGAAAATGAACAGCCTGCATTCGATACATAAAAAAAATCAAAAGAAAAAATAAAATAAAACCTGCTGTGGTTAAGACAGGAAACAATTTAGCATGCCTAAGAACATTTACTTTGAATTAATTCTCTAATAAAAATCGAACTGTTCAGAACACGTAATCCTTAAAGTTATTGAGACAAGGCATAAAGTTCTGCTAGATACGTGACACGGTGATCGTGTGACCAATTTTTTGAGCATATGCAATGACCGGCGCCTCAGTGGTGATTGCAGTAAAAAACAAATAAAAATGGGTTAGAACTAATGAGTGTGTAATTTCGTTAGTCGAGGAGGGTGGCTCTCTGCCGGCGGTCTGCCAACCCTTACCTGAAAGGGTGGATCTATCATTAGGGTATAGAATACTGCCTCAGCATTAATCAAAGCTTGTATAATCATTATGAGAATGCAGTGCATTACTAATAGTTCATTGGATTAATACAAAGTGTAGCAAATTATTATTTAACAAAAACTTAAAAATCAATAACCGGCTTCATATATACATCAAATAAATTTTAGTTTATACATATTTTACTCAAAACACGTTATATGCTCCTAGAGTTTTTTAAATTAAAACCTCTGATGATTGTGCTTATTTCAATATAACCATATGTAATAATTTGTCATACACAAACGTATAAGCTACATAGAGATATGCGATTTCTTAAATCTTAAGTCGTAATTTTATTGTTGTTTTATTTATGTATCAACTTAGTTGCTGAATCACAAGTTTCCTATATTTTTTACCACCTCTGTCGAAGCGAAGCCTTATTATTGTAAAAAAAAGACCGTTAATCTCGATAATAATCATCAATCATATATTGTAGTACTTCTACTGTGTTTTCAAATAATGTGTTTGAAACACGTTGTTCGTAGTAGTTTTTGTATGGGTAACGGGTAACGTTTCGTTTACCTATGTTATATATATATATATATATATATATATAAGCAAAATATATATATATATATATATGTGTGTGTTATAGTATTCTATGCTGTTACCCCGGGAAAATGCCGTATGAAATTAACAAATCGTAAAAAAATTAACAATGATATAAAAGTCAATGAGGGTACTGCATATTTGGTATTAAGTTCTCGGTACTCGAAGTATCAGCTTTCAAAGAACTAAACGTTTAAGGGTAAATATTAAAAGTATATACTTTATAAATCATTTCATGAATAGGGTTGTACCTACCAATAGTGAGCAATGTGTTTACATCGATGTAAATACAAAGGGAAATTTAGGGATGAACTTATGATTCATCGCTAACCCCAAGCTATTGATGCAGATTACTTCGTATCGATATTACAAAAGGTATTGTTTTGGTTTTTTTCATTCAGTGATTTGACTTTTTGGTTGGGGTCATTTAGATGATTAAGTTAGGGTGAAATATTTCATTATTAGTAAGTTCGTTTCATTTTTTTTTGTATGCACAACGTCGACAGGCATACAAACATACGGCCCACCTGATGTAAAGCGGTTACCGTAATCTGTAAACGCAATATATTAAATATCCCTCGCGCGATGCCACTTTTACTGCTAACACAGCAACATAGGAACTTACTGGTGACCTCATTCACACGCAGGAAAATAAAAACCCTCTAGCAGTTGTTATTTGGCTGCGGTGGCTTCGTCTAGGGAACTACCTACACCTCACAGAAATGTGTCCCTCTTAAAAACCTCTCTTATTCTGAATTATTCGCAACTAACGTAATAAGTGATTGATGAAATTATAAAGTTTATAGTTTCAGGTTCTTAACATATTGCTTGAACTTCTTAGTCCAAATTATTCTAGAAATTTATCTAATTTCAAGACATATCGCAATTAAAATTATGTTAAATTAAAAATGATGTTATATTAACTATGTAAAATAATTTGAATAATATATTGTAGTGTCCTTAATGAAATTAGAGTTTAATTGTTCTCAATACTGTGAATTCTTCGAAATTAATACAAGACATAAAAATGTAATAGTTCTATAAAAATGAACTGTATTCAAAAGGTATTTTTCTCTGCATCTGGACCATGTTATTTTTATCACTTTGGTATGAATTTCATAGTTTCAAGTGATATGCTTGTTATATGACAGAAAAAATACTTCGTTTCTCAAAACTATGAACCTAAATACCCTTAAAAACCTAGCTAGAATCTATAGATAATAATAGCTCTCATGGCCTTTATTTTCTATAGACAAAAATCCAAATATGACATGGCGCTTACACGAATGACTGTACCTAACCTTATGTAAACAAGGAAGAGCTTAGCAACTATCATCGCAACTAATAATCGTACAGGGGTTACCAACAATGAGTAGCATTGAGAAAAGTTCATTCGCAATACCTTCGAACGCGTCCACCCACGCAAAGCAAATAGCAAGTGAAGACATCTGCTCACTGATATAATATTAAGTAACGGGTACAGTTAGTACTACAATAAAATATCTTCAGAATAAAACCATATTTATTTATTGAGCGAATATTGTTAAAATATTATGAAGCGTGACTTCTTGAATTTCGCGAGAAGAAAGAATCCAAAATACATGCGCGTCGACAAATGCCAGACGCACTGGAAACCAACGTTTCTTTGCGATGGTGCATAGTATTCATAATACCAACACGAGAAAAAATCTGTGTTCCGGTTTGAAGGGTGAGATATGATAGAGAAATTACCGAGTACTGTGGCGAAATATCCATAGGTCACAAGATTGGCGCGCGAGTAACATCCCCGTGGTGTTGCTAGCGTCAATATGCTGCGGTTTCCGCTTACCATCTAATGCGGGCCGTATGCTTGTTGGCCAATCTAGTTCCAAAAATGTTATTTATTAGCAATGTATTAAAATATTGTTCTCTTACTTGGTTACGTACGTAAGTGTTATACTTACGTCTAAAAGAATTGCTGTCTAACGTCTTAAAAGTTGTTTGAAGAATGTAAAAAACTCTACTGATCTCACTTGCTCGTATACTCTTTCATATATATAAAATGGGCATTACGGTGTTTATAATATCCAAAGGCGTAATATCATTTTAAAATATTATTACATCACATTTTCATTTATCAAATTACAATTCAATAACTTTTTTTAGTTTACTATATTGACGTTGAATCCGAAGTGTTTTCAGCGTTTGTGATTCAGCGTTTTTTAATGTTATTTTTTATGTATAAACAAGAAGAATGCGAATGAGAAGAAAAAAGAAGAGTTAGTGGGCTTCGACTCGGGGACCATTATAAGATAGACCGTACATACGACGGGAACAAATACGCAATAATCTTAATGTCGAACAGCTGGTATTAGTGTTCAATACATTCCGTAATTCTTATGTTTTTTTCTATAAATCGCGTTTTACTATTTAATACATTTTGCGTTTGAATACACCTTATGTAGGTGTGTTCAAAATGTTAGTTTAAAATTAAAATCTTATCTAACTACAAAATTGATCCAAATTGTTGCAGCCGTTTTCGAGATACACGATATATTTATACGATTTCATATATATATATATATATATATATATATATATATATATATATATATATATATATATATATAGGTATATATACAAGAATTGTTCATTTATATGTATAAGATTGTATGTGTTTGCAAATACTGCAACACTCCTGGAATAAACCGCCTGGCTGGCCCTAGAAAGACAACAGTGGAGAATTCTTCGGAACAAATGGGTATAGTGGCGACACGAAAAAGAAAATTTATTAAGTGGATCTATCTGTTCTGACTTAGTTAAAGAGTCTGAACATTGCCGTTTTTACTTACCTACCTTACACACCTTATTTACTGAGAAATTGAATGTGCATATCATTGGTGTATTCTGGGTGTACGTAGATTGTTGTGTGTCTGTTGGCGTTACTATTATTTTTTACTATTACGTTCCTGAAGAATTATTTCTATTAAAGGCGGAGGAGACGACGCAACGCACTTATTGCAAGCGTTCATAAACTACGGTGACCAGTTTACAGCATGTGGGCTGTATGTTTGTGTGTCTAATGACGTTAAATATATAGCGAAATATTGTTTATTTCGTTATTAAATAATCAAATCGATTATTTATTTAAAAAAATACGAAGAAGTTTTAACAACGCATAAGTCACTGTTATTGCAGATAAGACTTGCTTTTTTGCCGAATTGTTCATTGTGGTGTAAAACTAAATGATTGCATCAATAATAGAAAGAGAAGGTGTATGGGACACTGCAGTAGGTAGATATGTGCTGATGATACTGATGATGAATATAAAGTAATTCTACCAATGTGAAATTAACTAGATACAAGCGCCAACTTTTTTTCTATAATGCTTACTGGAATCTCGTTCAACAGAGAAAACGTTGATGATCTATTTGTTCAAGGCACCTTTTAAGTGGCATATAATTCCAAGTGCCTGGGTGCCATTACGATTCGACTGCAGGGCTATTAGAGTCATTGACCGTGCCGACAAATTATTTGAGAAAGATTTCAATTTACTTTATTATCTATTTATTTATGCGTAATCTTCGAATGATGAGTGATGCCCTATTATGGGAATAACAAAAATGCACTAGAATAGACCTCATTTTAATAATAATAATATAAATTAGAAATCGGTCGTATTTTATCAGAAAGGTGATGTGAGCCCTAGGAATCGGCGAGAGTGCATAAAAAGAGCTATGAATGTCAAAGAAACGAGTGAGGTGTGTAAGGACCGCGTCTTAAGGCGCTCGGTTCTCTGTCTACCCCGCAACCGACCTTGCGTGAAGATATACGTAGATACAATATAAATTAAATCCTAATGTAATGTCTTTTGTTTCACACGTAAATATGTAAACTTAAGTAACTTAACAAAATTAAATTATATTAAATTTTGCCATTATTATTTTCTGCAATAACATGCCGATGCAAGAAGAAGTATTTTTAAATATTTTGTTTAAATATTTGTGAAATTGAAAGTCTTATCGAAAACTATTATTTTAATCTGCAATCACCATAATGTATACGCAGTCGTAACTGATTCATAACATCTCTTTTAACATTTTAGGTATGCAAAAAATAGGTGCTGCATAATTATGCTAGTCAGTACATTGCGTGTGCACTTTACACCCTTGTTCCCCCGCTGTCGGTTGTAAACAATAAAGTCGCTTTACAATATTCATTATTCAAATAAACTGCTCGTAAACACAATCCTATCTTGGCTGGCAATGAAATTATGCGGTCTGTTTTTCTGCTTAAAGCATTGACTGTATTCTTAAAAAATCTTGTAAAGGTTTTTAAGGTATTTTATTGTAGCATTCAACACGCAGTATACAATATGTCAATTAATATTTTTATATTATCGTTGTCACTATCCCATACGTGACAGCGATAATATAAAAAGTGAGTGATAATATGAAACTTATTAGTTAATACTAGAATAGCGTATCTATGCATTGGACTGTTCTTAACCTAACAAATATTATAGACTTACCCACCTTCCTATGATTAAAAGCATTATGTTTATAGCTTGGAATTGCTTTGGCATTAAATGGATCTAATGGGAAACGATTATCTTAATTTTAGTCTTCCACAAAACGTTTGACGCGACTCTATAATAGCATGTAGTTGACCAAAGTTGACAAAAAACGATTATGCTTGCACTAAATGAATACCCTAATAAAAACAAAAAAATAAATCCATTTTATAGAAAAACCGGAGCGTTAAGTTTGTTCACAGGAATACACGCTAATACTATTTTAAGTGATACTCCATAAAATCTTTTTGCAGCCGAGTTCGCATCTTTAGTTTTTATTTTAACGACGGCCCGTGTAAGTGAAAAATGTTATTAAATCTGAGTTAAATTGAAAAATGCTTCAAAAACAAACAAAACATTATAAATAACCCGGTGTTTTCGTATATTCTAAATTAAATTTAGGCGTGATTAACTCACTCGAGGCGTTTTCTCTGTTCATCAATCAAACGTAGGCACGAAGAAGTGGAAGCAGAATTTACTTCCTAAGCTCTGTCCTTTTTAGCCCTATTGAAATATTGGTGGTGAAGAAAGAGATGCTGAACAATTGATTAGACAGTACGTAGTTATAATTTTCAGAGTTCACACGGATGCCTTGGGTGCAGTCAGACGGCTGACTTCAGAAGCCTGGTAATCAATTTTGTACACAAACGGCGGTTATTAATTGATTTTTTTTTCAGCTAATGACCAAAAAGAACATCTGCCGACAGGAGTGGTCGTTAACGAACGTGCCAAAATTTATATAGCGGCCAGTAATCTGGCTATATCATGCGTACACGTGCCACAAATTGACAACTTGGAGAAATATTAATATACAACATTTTAATCAATAATATGACGTATAAGGAACATTGAATATATATTTATTTTGAAAGTCTATGCGATCCCCTAGATGTGAAAGCTATATACGCCTAAAAACAAATAGTATCCCATGTAATCCCTCCCTCGTGGCATCCTACTCGTGGAGATACAAGGAGCCTCCATGAAATTTACAAATTACTATTTGACTATATTCTATAAGGTAATTGTTGCGAGTTTCTTCCCCAGGCTGGCTGCTTCATAATTACTCTACTTCATTCATTAGAGCCTCGTTTATTTATTAGCAGGGTGAACCCCGTGTAGGTGATGCTATAGCTCCAAATACAATGGCATTTTGACACCAACTATTACAACTTTAAACAAATTCCAACAACAGAGTTATTGATTTATGGGAGGTTAGAATGTGAAAGGATCCCATTTATTCTCCCCGGGTGTTTACATAACTCAAAATTAGATTAAAAATTCTAAATTGACGGTAGACGATCGAAGAGAATCGTAATGAGGATTATTTGTTTACATCAGATCTTTGTATTCAAATCATGTAAGTGCGTTCTGTCATACGCATCGATGCAATTCGATCTACATACTGACCGTGTGATTGAACTAAACAATTGAGATGGCATTCGGATAAGCTCTTGAGACTATTCGATGTTTCTGATACTTACTCGTTTTCGTCGACATCCTACGTTTCCTTAAATCAAACAGCGGACTTGTGAGTATCCCGTTTTGCATCCGTCCGTATATCAAGATTGCTATCGGAGATAGATTTACAAGAGTTGTCGTTATTGAGAGAGCGTTCCCTGTTTCGTTTGATACAAAGGAATTATTTGTTTATTTCAATTATCTTAAGGCAGATTTTTCTGAACAACTCGCAGCGGTATTGTAAACTACTCATTACAAATATACGACATAAATAAGGTAACTTGAGGGTTTTGCGATCGACACTGGAATTACTGGATGACATCATTTAAAGTTTGGCGCAATTGATGCGAATGAATACAGGAGCAAACTAATTTTATGTACCTCGGTTCATTTCTGCGTTATCCTTTATCAGGCATCTTTGCCTGAAACACAATGAATAGTAGCCTTTATGAAGTAAACATTGAGTTCTTTAGTTTCATGTTTTTATTGTATAGTACGTCGGGTGACAAGCATACTGTCCATCTAAAGTGGATTGTTATGTGCTGGGCAATATTTAGTATCGCTGCATTTCTATTGCCATTGTTATCGCAGCAATCACTCAGGAGTTTCTTGGCACTAAAAACTGTGGCCTTTTAGCATTTAAATATCTCTGTGCCATACCTGTCTCTCGGCATAACATTGGTATGGTTGCCTTTAGCTAGAAAGATGACTGTGAGCCATTTATTTTTACCCGACTATAGGAAAACCAAAAGGAGAGTTATGATTTTATCAGGCTATATATTTTCATCTCTCACTCATCAAGCGGTAAGTCCCGTTTGCATCCACCACGGAGCCCAGGGTTCGGTATGATTATGATCCAAGATATGGTGAGTCCTGTTATTACATTGGAGCGACTGCCATCTGACCTCCCTAACCTTAGTAGGCTCTGCAACTCGGATGCAATAATTATACAGTATATATAAGTTATATATACTGAATACCTAGCTATCTTATGTAGAAACTTATGCTGCTGACCTTATAGGTAGATGATATTTATAGCGCTAGAAACTAATTAATAAGTTCGCTTATGTGATAGAAAATGACGTGATAATTCATCCGTGACACAAACCTTTTGTCAAAGCGGCAAAACCAAAGGCAAGTTAAACAAATAACACGTTGGGTTGATTTAATGCTATTGGTGAACTCTGGCTACATCACCACACCTATGGGTGGCCGGCGTCTCAAAGTTCAAAAAAGTTTTATGGTCAAATAGCTGTCATGAGTCTTGTCGATACGATTTACGATCTCGAAAGGCGGAAACGTTCTTATCCACATTAATTAGATCAGTTTTGGATGGTACTGCGATTACTCAACCTGTACTAGTTTGTTAAAATGTAATTATTATTTATCTTACACACTTACATCTGGGCTTCTATTAACAAAATTTACACGCATTGCTCAATTAGCTGGCTTGGTTAGTTTTGTTTCCAAATTTTAATTGTCTATTAGGATTCTTCGTACTGAAGTGCACTGCCAGAAAATTGAAGAGATTTTACTTGGTAGTTCTGGGTTATGTATTACGGTCCATTGCTAATTCATCCCTTGGGACATATACAGGTTGAACGATGGGTCAGCAATAAATATGATGAAGGGGTTAAGATTGATATAATAAGTATTGTACTACGACAGGTAAAGAGCGTCTCAAAGCAACTCAAATGGGTAAGTACCTGTACCACGTAGAAAATCGCAGCGAAATAACAACTCCCTAGAGGGTTGTTGAATCTCAGCAAGTGAGTGAGGTTAATTACATTATTAATTTTATTGCTAGTGTTCATTGACTACGGCAATTGCTTTACATTAGCTGGGCGGTATGTTTGTATGCTTTTCGAAGTTGTACAAAACAAGAAAGGTACTTCTAGTTGAATACATTGCAGATCTTGTGATACAATACGATATATTTCTGAATATTTTAGATTGTGCTTAGTACTACCTACTACGACTACCACATATTGATCCCAGGCAGAGAGAACCCACCACCGTATGACAAGTTTCTTACACACCTCGCTCTCTTTAATTTGACGAGCTCGGTGGCGTTACGCTACTTGGACACCAAAGCTCGTGGGTTCGATTCCCACACAGAACAAACATTTGTGTGCATGAACATGTCTGTTTGTCTTGGTCTGGGTATTTACTATGTATAATAAGTATGTATTTACAAAAAAAAAAATGTATTTACGTATGTTTATCAGTTGTCTAGCACCCATAACACAAGCTTCGCTTACTTTGGGGCTAGGTGGCGCTGTGTAATTTGTCCGAGAATATTTATTATTATTTATTATTATTCAAAAGTACCTATCAAAGTCTTGTTCGCATACAAATATTGATTCCTAGGGCTTGCAACTTACGGAAACAATCTACTTGCATGAACTCAAATATGGGTATCCCGTTAAAATTTTATAAGTAATTTTAATAGAAGCCTTAACCAAACCTAAGGAATATCCATACAAAATTTTAAGTATCTGCGCCCAGCGTTGTCTTTTTCGTTCATATTCCAGTCAACCGATTCTAAGTCAGCTTTTTTTACATCGAGACAGCTCACTTAACTGAGAACGTAGATATTGTTATTTTTTTTTTTCAAAATCTTATCAATTTCACCGCCTCTACTCGAATGAAAAGATACGCCATGTATATCTATATGGATCTATGTCAGCGTAAAATTATCGAATATTCATAAAATAGCTGCCCAATTCACCCTTTCGTTTTAGCATTCAATGCTGTTTCCGGGTTGCGAATACGTCTCAATCGATTCCCGCCGGAAGTTGCGATGGTTCATTAGCCTTATATTATGGACCGCTAAAGTGCATAAATCCTTTTTGCAAGACCGACAATGCGTCGCCCTTTCATATTTCGCGCTTTTATGAACGATAACTGGAACTCCTAAACCCATTCGATATGGATATGGTACCATAAATGGGTGGTGCATGATTAACTCTAATGAATGAAAGATAAAAGTTCATAAACTGTAATTTAGTTTTAGAGGTAGTGATTCCATTTTAAACACATTTATAAATTATGTTTATATCAGAAGCCCTAAGAGCTGGCGAGCATATTTCAAAAGATTGATGAATGTTAAAGAAGCGAGTAAGGTGTGGAAGGATTGCTTCTTCCGGCGCTCGAATCTCCCTACCTACACCGCAAGCGACATGATGTAAATAAAAATGTTTATTTGCAATTTATACATGTAGAAATGGCTGTTTGGAGTTTCCTTTTAGGCAAACAAACTGACTGTATTAGGAATCTCTAATATATACCTAGACCGGCCATAAATCCTGTTACAAATGAATATGCATTTATTTCTTTATGAAGTAACGTAATGTTAATAAAACTTATATGTACATATTTATGGAAGTCTCAGCAAAAACAAAAAATTAAATTCTATTCGAAATGGCCACCCTTGGTTTTTGATTCAGACCTTTAATCTGTCTGGCCACGTATCTATAAATTTACTCACTATTTCCATGGGAAATTTAGCCACTGATTCCTAGAGATTTCTTATGAGACACAATGTCGATGTGTTATTTCGAGTAGGCCATGTCCTCTAAAACTTACCATAATTTGTAGTCTAAGGGGTTCACATCTGGGCTAAACGAGGGACAGTCTTCAGCTGTTATAAAGTCCGGAACGTTGGTTTCGAGCCAGGCTTGGGCAGTTCGTGCCTTGTGACCTGGTTCAGAGTCCTGCTGGAAAGTTCAAATAACAACTCCCTAAAGGGTTGCTGTGTTCCTCCGTGTGAGTGAGGTCACCAGTAAGCTCCTAAGGAGTTGCTGTGTAAGCAGCAGAGGAGCCATCGTGCGAATGATACTTACTATATCACAAATGTTGATAGGCTACGGTAACTGTTTTACGGTAACTTGTTTACGTCAGGTGGGCCGTATGCTTCAATGTCTCCTGACGATGTATAAAAAAAAAGTCCGCCGTACATTTTTAGAAAGTGTATTGCTGAGAGGTTTCACAACATGATCCAAGACAGTCACTTGATACACTTTGGCTGAAGTCTTCACTCCTTTTTCACAAAAATGAAGCTGTGTGACTCCTTAATAAGACACTCTCCATCAAACCATTACAGACGCAGGATGATGACCACGTTGTGCCTTTCCGACCACTTCGGCGGCTTCTTTAGATCTGTGTGCGTACACTTTGTCATTTTACTTGTTGTAATGCTTCTAGAGGATATTTCTGGCCTTTCACCTGCGTATCGGAACCGAAGGCATTTTGATCGACCTACTCTCTTCAACTGTAGGGATTGATATAGGGCATGCCATATACATGAACGATAAGCGCTGAGCTTCAGGTCTTGTTTTATTATACGGGGTAGGGTCCCAACGGGAATCTTAATTTTCCGCGATATTTTTTTTTGTTTACTAATGGGGTTTCAGAGAATTCCTTTATACTTCTAAAAGCACGCGGTCGCCCCAATCTTTTATGGTCTCCAACAGAGGATGTGTTAGTAGATAGGTAGGATAGTACGATATACGAGCATACGTCTGATACCAAGCTTTTGAAGTGTCTTGAAATGATACACGGCTCCATACCTATTTTGCGCAAGGCAATCACTGCAATCCTATGTTCTTTACTAACCCATTCTATATTGCTATTTGATAATAAACATGAAAAAAAAAATATAAAACGGCGGGAAATCGAAAAAAGTTTCTTAATAAACGCGTTCCAAATTCAAAATAATTAAATAGTTGAAAAAAAGAAATGTTTCTATGTAACAATATTTACGGCAAGACTCGTTAGTACAGGCGTTGTTGCGCGTGTCATTCTAATCGAGCACGCAGGTTAAGTAACGTCGACAGCTAGCTGTCTGTGGATGGGTTTCTATTTATGTAGTTTCTCCGAGCAGGACAACACGTTAAGCCATCGGTGTCAGCTGTTGCACATAGACGACAGTGACGACGACAGACCCAAGTCAGTAGCCTTGCATGGACGGCTCGAAAACATTGGCATCCGCCAATCCACAGTTGAGCAGCTTAGTGGAACAAAACTCCAGCTGTAGAAAGGAGATCACATGTTCTTGTGGTGAAATGAGTAAAAATTAATACGGAAATATGTAAGGAAATTTCAATGAAAACTTTTGAACAAATACTAGAAACTGACTTCTCTGAAATCCACTTACAGAAAGCAGATTGGTAGCCATATGTCATCATAATAGGGAATATGCATGAAATTTATTTTTCGTTTTATATCACACATTGGCATATATAAAGTAAAATAAATATTTTTTTGCAGTTTTGTTTTTTGTAGGTTATCTAGTTTAGTTTAGGCGTTAAACTCTTTAAAAAAATCAAACAGTTTCTGTAATAAAACAAACTTCATAATTTGAATCACTGTTATATTTTGAATATGTTTTAATATGACAGTATCAATGTGAATGCTTGAATTGCTAATATTTAGATGAAATCCATATATTTCTTCATAGCCACACGACTTGTGACGTCATCGCCGCGGCCTTTTAGTATGAAGCATTTTCAGGTCACGTGATGAAATGCCACTTTGAAACAGCATTATCTCGCAAACTGATTATCGTAGAAAAATATACTTTGAGATATCTTCCTGTCTATATCTCCTGTAAAATCTGTCGTAAAATTTTTTCATGCATATTCCCTATTGTTTCTTTCTGTTGTTCCTTTTTTTATTCCTTATGTTCAGATTACTTATGATATGACAAGCCCAGTGGCCATATGGTTAGCAATGGCAACTTTAATGCCAAAGCTCGTTGGTTCGATCACCACCAGACAAACATTTGTGTGCATGAACGTGTCTGTTGGTCTTGGCCAGTTTATTTTTAATAAACGTAAGGTAAAGCAGCCCAACTGGGGAAGTATCTTCACCTGACAGAAAACCGCGACCAATGCCTTAGATGGTTATGGTGTTGCTGTGAGTGAGGTTACCAGTAAGCTCCTAACGAGTGTGTTAGCAACAGGGGTGGCATCGCGTAAGAGGTATTTCTTGTATAGCAAATGTTCATGGGCTACAGTTACTATACATCAGGTGGACCGTATGCTTGTATTCCTCTCCACGTTGTATAAAAGAACAATATAATAATTTATATTTTACCAAATTGACCTTAATCAAGCTAACTAAACTTTGGCAAAAGAGTGGTAGGGTATAGTGATATGTAATAAGGTGCACAATAGAAACGAATATTTTTACTACGGTAACACCTATACATCAGGTCGGTGGCTGCTTGCAAACCTCCCGACCCGACGTTGTATAAAAGAAGAGAAGTTCCACAAAGTAAATCATGTCACCGGTGTCTGAAAAGATGCTTCAACAACAGCAACAGTAGCGTTATACCAGGCGGGATCTTGTTTATCTGTTGAGTGTAACAAATAAACATCGTCGATGTTTTTAATCACATAGAACTAGATAGAAGAAAGGTCTATGTGCTTTAAAGTCAAAGTTAAAGTCAAAATCTTTTTATTCCGTAAAAATGGCTACATTTGTTTGGAATCGTCACAATTTTTTTAAGTTTAAGTTCATGACTAGGTGAACACTGATAAAAATACTGCCAAAAAACTCAGTCAACTTTAACAGGCACGTTACCAATAACATCGGAGTATATCGACATTGAATTCGTACGACAAAAAAAAAATACATAAATGAACAAACAACTATACCTTAAGTTAAACTTTATACCGTTCTTATAGCGTACGCAATAAGGGTTAAAAATCATACTGTAAGTACTTAAATGACTTGTCGGTGTGTGTACATGACACGTCTACGTTTTAGTCCTTTGGTGTACTTCTATCCATGTTATAAAAAATAAGAAAGATTTGACGAAGATACTGATTTCGCCTTGGAGCGATTTCCGTTTGACCTCCACAACCCAGAAGGAAATCCAGACCATCCTAGGCTTAGGCCACACGTCTCTAGAAAATATAATTTCTTGGGCGTGCAGGTTTCCTAACGATGTTTTTCATCACCATCGAGCAACTTATAATTACAAATATGTACATAAATCTGTAAACGCGAATTTAGTTATGCTAGGATTTGAACAGGCGTAACATCAAACTCACATTAAAACTGCAAGTAACAAAAATGAATACCGTCTACAGGATGTTAATTTGCGAGTTTTCCAACTATCGTTAATTAAAATGCTGCAGCTAAGTCGTTCATCTAGTTCAGCTGCACACTTTGTTCTCTCGAGCTAAATTATGTCTTTATATCACGTTATCGGTGACCACCATCTCGGTGATCGAATCCCGGCCCAGTAATTTGTACCTGGCTCTATATTTCCAGCAAGATTTGATCGGGACTACATCGATGCCATTTATATGTCATGGATGTTAAGTGACACACGGTGCGAAAGAATTTACAGCTATTCAAGTTTCAAATACTTTGGAACTTGTGTAAAACAAAAGATATTTAGTTTCATATTAATATCTATATATCTATAACTTCTCACCAAATCTCTTGCGGGGTTGGCAGAGAGAACCGAGCGCCACGTGACTCGATCGTTACACATCTCATTCGCTTCTTTAATATTCATTGCTCTTCTCATGCACGCTCACCGGTTTCTAAGGCTCCTGACATCACCTTCTGATAGAACACGACCAATTTAGTCATGGTTGGCCTTCCTCGGCTCCTACATAAATAATATAAATTATAAAAAAATACTGGTGTGTTAATAATGAATATTAATTGTAAAAATATCGGCTAAATTGATTGATAGTTCTAGAGAAAATTGAAGGCAAAATTTTGTTTGCATATTCACGGATATGTATCATCTCATTCTCTCACTCATTAATACTACGAATAATAATAATAAGTTTCCAAGAAATTTTATTTAGATACCGGCATGATGTTTCAAATGTTAGCTGGATCAGCTGGTAATTCACTCGACGCTGTCCAGTAGTAACACCTGACATATCTCCATATATAATCATTTGTTATGTATTTTTTAACCCCCTACCAAGAGACATGTTTGACTTTGACGCATCTACAGGCACACAGAATAGATGAGATAATTTCGGGCTCAACTTGAATCCTGACCATTCTATACTTAAAACGCGTAAATAATACATAAAACGAAATCTACGCGACTACGACCACAAGTAATTTTTGGGTATATTATAAGCTATAAGGCGTCATTATTTTTCCACGTGTTCGACATTTTTATTCACCGTGTGTCCATACTGTCCGGTATGTCGAATACAAATTATTCGGCTTCTTAAAAGATTGATATTTTTTGAGTGCCCTGTCGATTGTTTTAGTTTGCATCCGGAAGCGGTATTCATTTTGTTTGTTTGATTAATGTTCTCATAAGAACGGCCTGATTGAGACTTCAAGTTGATCTATATAATGAGTAAGAAATATAGATGCCGTTCAATTTATGATACTTAAATGTATCACAATCAATGTATTTAGTATTAAGTAGTTATTATTTTAAGTTACAGCTGTAACAAAAGTTATCATTATGAAAAGTATATCGAGTGAAATATACAGTAGGTACATTCCACGACTATACCACATGGAGAAAAGTATTTCAAATATTGTACGAGATAGGCCTTTTAGTGAAAAGATTTCATTTCACTTTCAAATATAGTAGATTCTCAGATTTCTGAAAAATCGCCTGCCTCAGCCAAAACTCGACCCCCTCGTCCCCCTCCCGCCCCTCCCCAAACTTTACTTCCAGCATTTTTAAAATTCTGATTTAAGTGGTCAATTATAAGAAATATTAAGACACTTAGTCTCTTTTTGATTTGAAGTACTTATGTTAATTACAAAGAATTGATTACTATAATTGACTCTTTTGATCAGAATCATGAAGATACGAGTTGTTTTTTTTTATATTTGGCATTTCCGGTTGAGATTGGCGGTTGTCAAAAAGTTTTTCTGTTAATGTAATTCTACCTATATTTTACATATTACATTTAAGTCTTACTTTATTATTGTGTATTTACATTGAAGTTGAAATTCAATTGGCCCTGCCTGATTGTACTCATACGTAATCTATGGACGCTTACGACGGTATCGCGCTCGCGCTTTACCGAACCTGTACCTATACCCCGACGTAGGATTCGAATCGACATAGGATCTTATGTTTCGTATTGTTATTTGGAAAAGGTTAGATTTCAATACATTTCACTACTTAAATGTTCGCGGAAAAAACCAACAAAGTACGCGACCATTTTAGTGCTAGTGTGGCTTAGGTGTGAGTGTGAATTCTCTTTAGAAGAAGGCTATAGACATATCGAACGGCTTAATGAACACATTCCATTGTATAATCGGTAGAACACACAATTAGAGACAATATCTTTCCTTTGGCTGAAGGGATAAACACCAGAGAGATTAAATTCGTTAATGTACAAAAGCCAAAAACAAAAAATACTTTTTTTTTTGTTTTTAGCTTTTGTTTAACAAACGAAATGTACTAATAAATAATAAAATTTTAATTTTGATTGAATGTTTTTGTACAGAGCTATGAATGTTAAAGAAACGAGCAAGGTATGTAAGTGAGTCAAGTGCTCGGTTTTCGCTGCAGCAATTCAAGCAGGAAACTTAGTTTAGACTTAGACTTGTTCCTCATGCTTATATGTGCTATAATATTTGTCCAAAATAAAAACCATTGCAAAAATGATGAAGATAGATGGAATTGACGTGTGTACCTAAACAAATGCATGGATGTCTCAAATTACAGGCGCCAGTGGGCAAACTGCAATATTTGTTTAGGTCATCTTTTTATAATACACATCAAATAGGAGGCGCGGGCATTACAATCCACAACAAAGTACGTACTACAGTCAAAAAGAAGCTATGTATATATTACGGCAAAATGTGGTGGTGAAGATTAAGTAATGTTTAGTGGCAACCTTTTGGTTAAAAATGTGAATGCGTATAAAATAAAAAAAAAATATTTTAGGAATTGATACAAAACTTGTATAATTTAGAGCAAGATATATCCATACAAAAATAGATAGATAAATGATTTATTTTGCTTCTAAAACACACACGTACACAAAAAAAAAATACAAATAAGAATATACATACCGTGATGAGGATGTCTTATTTTAGGGTAAGTGTGTGCTGCAGCAGCGCTTACGGGTTATAGCTCAGTGAGTAATATCGCTCAGAGAGAGCGACCACTGATTTTTTATCACTCTTGAGATGCCGAGGACAAGTGCAATAAACATCCTTTAGTCTTTTTCTATAGTAGAGAAGTGTCTGTGTAGTACAAAAAATGTAATTTAAAATACCTAATATAAAAGTTCATTGCTCCCACGAAACACTGATTTGATGATGAGGATTCCATTCTAGTTACTCGCTGTCTGTGGTCGCTGGTTCGATACGATTTGATTTCACGCATTTGTGTTTTTAGACCTTGAATTTAGGCTAATATTAAGTTTATTGTATTTCTCAATTTCAGCCATAATGCAATAGGTAGTTCTCGGAACGAGGTAGTAGGGTTTAAACTACTCTTGTTTGTTGACTGCACAACACGAATAAGACTTTGCTTCTAATTATTTTCATTGAATTGTAGGAAGCTTCTTTCATTAATTTTCCAATATCCGGTACCTATTAAAATTTGTAGTAACAGTTCTAAATTCGATAGAGCACCAACTAAAAGTGAAAATTAAAGTCGCTATCCACTTTTCTTTTATGTATTATATAAAATTTTATTGTGTAATCAAATATTCGTCATAATTATATGGGAGCATAACAGAAGTATATCATGAATGAATAATGAAAATCTGATACTACAACGTTATGCAGACGACATAATTAATATATTTGATACTGAATTAGTACGATTATTCTAAATTTGTTAGAAAGTAATGTACTCGTACTTTTTAAGGAACGTTCCAAATATTTTATTTAACTGAAAAAACGATCATGAGTTTGTTATTAAAAATGAATGATTTGAGATACTATCACATAAGATGTGATTATCATATAATCACGAGTGTGAATTTAAAACTAAAGATAGAAGAGTGGAGCATATGCAGGCATAAATGTATTTTTTATATATTTATAATACATACGTCGACTGCTATTACCGGTTATATCTGGCTATTTGTTCATGTTAAATGCATAAAAACATTAAGTTTATGTAGGCCACATAACCTAAAACTGGCGTCTAATTTAGTGTTAGCACATAGCGGTCTTTTTCAAAATACTATTTAGATATATAGATGGATAGTATTTTGATACAGAGACTGGACTCCTTGTACAAGGATTCGATTGCCTGTGTTAGGGCAAGTGGGATTTATACAGACTGATTCGGCATCGAACGTGGTGTTAGACAGGGCTGTATAGCATCCCCTTGGCTGTTCAACTTATTTATGGACAGTTGTTTGAGAGACTTGAAAGAGTACGACTGTAGAATAAGAATGAATGGAATCAATATTTAAAACCTTGTTGAACACCGATGACCAGGTCCTTCTGGCATCTTCAGCGGAAGAACTGCATAAAAACACTAATACCTGTAATGTATGAGGCCTTTAAAAGGAAAGGTATGAAAGTGAATATAATGAAGACGAAAGTGTTGAAACGAAAGAAATGAAACTGTTACAGAGTGGCAGATAATGATCGGAGATGAAAAAGTGGCACAAATGAATGAATTTGTTTTCCATTTTTACGAAAGATGGGAAATGTGACGCCAACATTGACATAGGGTAGTGAGTCATGGGTATAGTGGAAGAAGTACGAAAGAAGGGTCAACGCTGTTGAAATCAGAGTGCTAAGTAGTGGTGGAGTTAGAATGATTGATAGAGAAGGAATAGCCACGATACGAGAACATTGTGAAATGAAAGATGATGTAGTGACAAAAATTGAAAAGCGTATGCTGAGATTTAGACATTTAGAAAGAATGAATGACAAAAGAGTTACGAAATAAATAATCAATCATTCAAGATCAAATAACTGATGTACTGAAAAAGGGCCAAATGAAAAGCACCCGAAACCGAAGAGCAGGCAGAAGTGGTTGATGAGAGTGGAAGAGGCGAGAGAGGTATGTTGGGATCGGTGCACCTAGACTCCCATAGTCTCTACCTACCCCAATGGAAGACAGACGTGATGATATGTATGTATATATATATTCGTTTATGCATACAGATTTACATATACAGATTTATATTAGTGTATTTTTTATCTTCTGATAAATTAACGAAATACTGGACGGAACACACTTATGATTTATTTATTTATTTATTACATTAAATGCAAGTTTACAGAGTATACTAACTCCAACGCACCAGCAAGTCATACTAATACAATAGTTGCAGATTAAATTAAGTTGATTACAAACGACCACATGTTACTCGAAACAATTATGATAGATTATTATGTTAAATTACGATAGTGTCACAAATTACAATAGAATAAGAATATCAGGTCCCAATTCAATTATCAACATCCTAAGTCAGCATCATATCATTTATATCAAAAAATAAAATAAAATTAACAAATAAAATTCAAATACAAATTGTAATGTCAAAAACAATTACTATTGAGGATGATATGATATCTACCCTTTATCTCTATGACTGACAAACAAAATATAATATGTGATGTTGTACTCGTAAGTATTACCGTATTGTGATTTTGCTATGGATCTCCAAAAAAATATTCTCTTTCTTGAAGTTAGTTAAAAAGAAGATATTAATCATGCATATATAATTATAAACTGAAAAACAGTTCAGTATCTTTATCTCCTCCGTTTACCATTTTCTTTTTACCCAACTATGGCTAAACCAAAAGAGTTATGATTTTAGTAATATATGTAGATATGCATGTAGCATTGTATTTGATCGATGTTAATCGATTTGTTATTATGATCGAGGCAGCATAATATTTTGCTGAAGCAATGATTGTAAAAAAATAAAATATTTACTACATGAGAGTAGGAGGAAAGATCCAGGAATGCCAAGACTTATACTCTTATCTACCACTAAGTATAATGTTTTATCCCAGGATGATGTCAGGAGCCCTAGGAACGGCCGAACGAAATGAAAAGATTTATGCATAAACGAAGCGACCGAGGTGTGTATAGGCTGAACTCAGCACCTGGTTCCTTCTGCCTGCCCCGCAAGGGACTTGTCGTCAATATACAGATAGACATTAATACATTAATCTTATACTTAAAACACTATATTCTTTCTTAGCGACTTGGATTCGAAAGAGACACTATATCCACGCTAAATATTAGAACGAGCAATAAAGCAACTATGTGAAGGAATTTAAGTAGCTAACTAAAATTCCAATGCTTAGAGCAAATTTCTACACTTCTTTATATATTTTTTATTTTAGTAATTTTTACTAAAATTCTTTTTGTTATTTTTATTGTTACCTCTCATTTAATTTTGTCACTTCTAGCCGTTATAAAATTACTAAAGTTATAATACAAATCGCTAAGGTTCAATGTTAGGGACGTATAGGTACAACTTTGTAATTTATTATAGTGACATTTCACTATCTTCTGTCTGCTAGCTTTTTCACAGCCACAATAGAATTTAGCCAATGAATATTTCACTTTGGATTTGCACACGTGCTGCTATCAAAAAGGGTTTGCCAAGTGTTAGGTTACATCATTTGACCGTGAAGTACCCCTATGAATTGCATTGCATTGCACTCCACCCTTTCATCTGGTGCATTGTGTAATGATACGTCATCTGTCATAGACCTTTGAGTATTTGCCGACAACCCAAATTGCATGGACGGTAGTGACATATTGTTATACTGGCATCTTTTTATTTAATGCATTTACTGAAATTAACACTATGTATCAATAACCTTCGATCTGCGATCATATATGTATGAGCGAGGATTATTTTTTAGGGATTCAAGCTGTTAATGTACTTACAAAATAAAAATTATTCTATTGTATTTTATTCAAAAGTGCACATTGTGCAAGTCCAATATACCACATTTCGGGATTACACCACGTGCAGCTTAGGCTTACACAATGTATGGAATCTCTTATGTATTATATCCTCATTCAGTCTTTCTTTTCTACATAGGACATACCTAGGTAGTGGGATCGAGACGCAGAGAGTATTCACTCCTTGAAATATTGGCAATTTAATACTGACTATTGTTTAGAACAGTTAAACATTAGTACAAAAATGGGTTCATTTCAGATTTAGTCATGATTTAGATCTGCAGTCGCTTAAAAAGGAATTTTCGAAAATGGTAATAAACTGCGACCTGCAGCGTATAACTGCAGTATGTAATCATACAAACAACTGCATATCGTTTTAAGATACAAGTTCAAGCCTCATTAAATATTTTTTTTAATTTGAATTGATCTAAGATGATAGAAAGAGAAAAGAGACGAGCTCGGTGGCGCAGTGGTGAAACGCGTTGTAACGCTACTTTGACACCAACGCTCGTGGGTTCGATTCCCACACAGTACAAACATTTGTGTGCATGAACATGTCTGTTTGTCTTGGTCTGGGTATTTTCTATGTATAATAAGTATGTATTTACAAAAAAAATGTATTTACGTATGCTTATCAGTTGTCTAGTACCCATAACACAAGCTTCGCTTACTTTGGGGCTAAATGGTGCTGTGTAATTTGTCCGCCAATATTTAAAAAAAAATCTCTTTTTTTCTAAGTTTATTCATAAGTAGGTAATTGCTTTACAATATGACTACTTGTGACTTGAAAATAAAAGTGATGCATGTCAAATGATATTAAATATGTTATAGTTTTAAAATAAATCCAATAGATAAAGAAATAAGTGTATATGCATATATTAAAAAAAATATGGCGCATGTCATCTAAAAATCTACAAGTACACCTTGCCGTAAGGTTCATTCAAAATTTAACAACAATACTTTATAAAGACACAATAACCCTTCTACATCTGCATCTCCAACCAGCGGCGTATATATCAATAGATAGAGATAGATATAGAACAAAATAAATAAAATATGTAACTCAAATCATATTGATTCCATTTGACGTCCAACAACGAGATATGAAGAAGCGTGCCAAACTTAAACACCTGGAATTGCCTTTTCAATTGATAAACAGCGGTCCCATTCGATCACATTTAATTTTGGAAGTGGATTCTAAGGGTGCCGCACCACCTTGCTCTAACGCAATTGTTTGCAATGAGGATTATATTACATTATCTTTATGTATGTGCTCCGTAATTAAGCGCCCACATCAAGACACTCGCACAAAGTCTGTCGAAAAAAATAATGCGCGTTCCCCTAGCAGATGCAAACCTTCTGCAATCCAAATCTACTCCAATAGTAATTCAATAACATAAAGTTGATCGCTGAGTAAAAATAATATATTGCTTCCTTACACCTTGAAGTAATATTACTTCGATCGAGTTTCGAAAGCTTAGGGATGTGATACAGTTATGTCAAAAAGTGTAACAGTTCATTTTTTTGGTCATCATAACGGCACAGTGCAGCACCGTTCTCTAATATCAAAGGACAAATAAAACACATTGGTGCATCGTTTTATAAGGATCTTTTGCTTAAAGTGTGTGGATAAAAAGATGTAAGGTGTTCATACAATATTCCGTTGGGTCCGTTATATCAATAGAGATTAGAGGCACGAGTCTACGCTCCAGTAATATCCATACCAAGATCCGGGTTCATTGTCGGTTGTTCCTTTGATGTGGCTGCAAAAGACGTCTATTTGGACAATAGTTTGTAGATAATTTGGCAAAACCTCAGTCAGGTGGAAATTTAGTAGCTTAAGGATTGTGTTTGACCGCAACTGGCAACTTAACGGTATCCGATTTGAAATATAGGTACACAATTCTTTGCGAATTCTTATTGATGGACATGTTCACGTGTATAGGGACATGTTCCCGTACATTTATTGCTGGCTTCATTACCAGATTTTTTTTTATACAACGTCGGGAGTCATGCGAGCATACAGTCCACCTGATGTAAAGCAGTTACCGTAGCCTATTAACGCGTGTAATATATTGAGTATCACTCGCGCGATGCCTCCTCTGCTGCTTACACAGCAGCTCCTTAGGAGCTTACTGGTGACCTCACTCAAACACAGGAACACAACAACCCTCTAGGGAGTTGTTATTTGGCTGTGGTTTTCTGTGAGGTGGAGGTACATCCCCAGACGGGCTGCTTTGATGCGCCCTACCTCTCTTAAAACATCCAGACCAAGGCAAACAGACATGTTCATGCACACAAAATGTTTGTCTTGTGTGAGAATCGAACCTACGAGCATTGGTGTAAAAGTAGCGACTTTCACGACTCAGCCACCGAGCTCGTCAGATTGCAAGAGGGTTATATTTTCATACGTATCTGTACATATTATTTTTTTATTCACTGTTAGCTGGATTGTACATTATATATATTTTCTTTTAAACATGTATATTTTTCATCCGATTTATAATCGAGTTTCCATTTGTAATCCACGTTCTTATACTATAGTAATATTTGAATGTTTTAATTATCTAACTGGTTTAATATAGAACGTTACAATATATCGCGTTTTTTTAGAAAACTTGATAGTGTTAACTGATCACGAGGTACCGGTACGAAAATTGATATCATCCATCAGCATGAAAGCCTCTCAGATGGTGCTCCAATTACTTGCGTATTATTAATCGGATTTAAGATTCCCCCGAAGAGGGGACCAATTAAATGAAGTTGTTTGATTAAAGTGTAGGCTACGTTACTTAACAAGACACCGATAAAGATGATTTCCTTCGTTAAATAAATGTTGGTGATACTAAAGCCGCTTCTTGTTAAACCAAAACCGACATAAGAAAAAACGAAGATATTATCAACAAATCGTTAACTAATACTGACACTTTAGATGGGATTTTTTATGTTAATAAATGACATTGTTGCACTAGTTCCATTTAAGTTAATAAGTATTTCATTAATAGTGGTTGAATAAAAAAATAATATGTCCTAAGAAGCTATAATTGGTACCTACCTTATCTTCTCTCACGTGTATAACTCTGAAGTCATCATTCATAGAATTAATTTTGATAAGTATGACGCCTAGCCTTAGATACAGAAGCCGATGCTTTTAACTACTATCTCCTCTTCATTTTATCCACCGCGAGTCATATTGAAAAATGAAACGTAGTCACGATAATTCTGATCGCAAAAGGTGTTAGTTTGGGTCAGTTGATTAGAAGCTTTTTGGTTAGACCGTTGTGTTTCTACCCGTCATATATTATGTGATAAGAATCTTTTGTGGTCATCTCGAAAGGATTTCGTTCTTTACACTAATTTAGTTGTCCAATTTTGTAAACAAGAAAAAAATGGGACCGTTCCCGTTATGTTTATTTTGCGTTTGGCAGGTCAAGGTTATATTTCAGTCAAAATAATATATTTGGTACTGATTTTAAATTTTGTTCTGCTGATTTGATGTCTAGGTTGATAAGTTCTTTGAACGATGAAGATATATTATGATTGCAAGCGACTGTAAACCTTATAGTCCAATTTAAGTTATTATCGTTATTATCATTGCGATTTTAATTACACGAATTACTTCTTACTACTACTTCCATTTACTGGACTTACATGTTGCTGAAGTAAAATGATTAAGCTTACTCCTGGTGTTGGTACTTCTTGATTGAACTTCATACTTAAGTTATTATAAAGTAAAGTATTCGCACTTTATTCCACAGTTTTTCTTTGTTATTTAATAATCATCTACTAATTCAATAAATAATTTTGTGTAACAGAATATGCAACTGAGTACGAGTCAAATATGGGTAAAATAAATATGTATTGTCATAGGTTTTCGCGATTGTTACACATTGAATTAAACAATTTTTAACAATTTTTAAGTCTTCCTGCGACCACGGACGCTGCAAAGCGTTCGAAACGTCAGGTTCAACAAAATAAATAAAATACGCGATACTTCCGTTAAAAATTGTTTAATTCAAAATAAATATGTATTTCGAAGAGTCATTTATTTATTCTTTCTTTTTCATAAACCTTTTGCGCAAATATTTTGAGAATATTCACAAACTTATAATACTACATATTATTATTTTCATCTCAAATTATGGTAAATTGCTCATAAATTTTAATGCCAAACACTTCTTTCTTATTTCAGTGAATACGTGTGTTAACCATCGAACCAAACCCGAGCCAACACAACAGAATTAAAGCAAAGAAAACAAACAAAAACAGGATTTCGTTGTAATTCCCTATTCTTCTCAGCTTAGAAGGACGTTCGTACGTTTCATATTTGTTTAAAATCAGAAATGCGTTCAAAAGATATGTCGATAAAATTCTCCAATACTTCCGGTTGGTTGCCATGAATAATTGGGTACGCCATTTATTTCCTTCTCCCGGAATTTGTATGAAATAATACAATTTTAAAGTAGGATGCGAATTTACGATTGCTATTATGTTAAGATATAAATCTTGTTAATGGCACGAGCTTTTCATTGTGCCTGAGGGCGTGAGTGATTGTACTAATAAAATATTTTGTATTTTCAAGTACATGTGTCGCCAATTCTTAATTTCATAATTTATTACAATTTGCACAATTTATTGGCGTGTCTACCACAACTTAGTTCTTATATAAAAAATAAAAATGTGTGCAACTAGTTGTTGCCTTCGGTTTTGCTAGCTTCTGATTTAGTCTGTCATCACAGTTTAGATTTTCGTTGCAAAATTAACAAAAAATAATGCTTACTGCATATCCTAGTTCCTCTTTATACCTGTCACAAGATTTAAGAATCATATGGTACAAGTTATTTGCTCAAAGTTTGATACATATTATAGCCTGTGTGCCAATTCTGTGTGCTTATATATAAAATGTCAGATGTTTAGGGGTTAAATGAAAAATATATTAACTAACACGAAAATCAAATGCCGAAGTAGATTTTTTTCTACGTTCAGTACATTCACAAAATTGCATTTTTCTGTTTATCATAAACATTCCACTTATTATGAACAAACCGTATTAAATGAATGTATCTGCTAGATGCAGTTTACGATTAATAACTAACCTACCTTGAATTAATCATAACAGAAGCTTATGATTAATTCAAGTTAGAAATTAATAGAAGTACATCTTAAATTTTGTAAATATAAAAATAATATTCAAATTAATTGTCCCAAGTACAAAACACATAAAACTTTAACTATATGACTAGGTGCTTTATCATAGTTAAGAGTAAGTGTTTAATTTATACTGAAAATACTAAATATAATTTTACAAAGGTGTTGGAGATTTTTTATGTGCTTCCTGTACGAAAAAATGATAAGCATCCTATCGCCGGTTATCTATTGTAAAAATCTATTTCACATAATAGGCGTAAAAACGGCTTTAGTTTTGGCGCGCAAAAAATCTTTTCACAAATTTCACGGCCTTTGTATTTCATTAATGATGTAACTTATTTTTGAATTTGGAACGATTTGTATCTAAAAATACAATTTTGGTTAGAAGATAATTGTTTTTGATTTATTTATATGTAGGTGCACATAATTGTATATACTGTCAGACGAGCTCGGTGGCTCAGTCGTGATGACGCGACTTTGACACCAACGCTCGTGGGTTCGATTCCCACGCAAGACTAACATTTCGTGTGCATGAACATGTCTGTTTGTCTTGGTCTGAATGTTTTAAGAGAGGTAGGGCACATCTAAGCAGCCCGCCTGAGGAAGTAATGCCTTCACCTCAAATAAAACCGAACCCAAATAACAACTCCCTTGAGGGTTGTGGTGTTCCTGCGTGTGAGGATACCAGTAAGCTCCTAAGGAGGTGCTATGTAAGCAGCAGAGGAGGCATCGCGCGAGTGATACTTAATATATTACGAACGTTAATAGGCTACCGTATGCTTGTATGCCTCCCGACGTTGTATAAAAAAAACCCAAAAGAATTCTATTGAAAATACTTGATCAAGTTTGTACTTATACTCGTATCTTAAGAATAATTTTCATAATCAAAAATTTTGCTATTTTACATTAACATTAGGTATATATATACCTGGCTAGTAGACGAAAAAGCGTAGAAATTTTTCACTCTAAAATGGACAATGAAAAACCATGATTTTTATAATAATATCTATCCATTTAAATAGCTTTTTTAGAGTAGTTTAGAATTAGTACTACAATCTGCGAGATAACGGTTCCATTTTAAACTCTGATGAACAGCGACAAAAAATACACAAAAACGCACCAAGTTCTATTGACCATGACGCAACAATTGTTTAGAAGTTTACCGAAACCCTTAAGTCCATCTTGTTGACTTCCACGCAGAACGAAACGCTACGCGAAAAAAAATCTGAAGGCCCTTAAGTAGATTGAACGAAGGGTTCCCTATTGTGAATATTGTGTAATGCACCGAGACGACACCATACCCTCTTGAGTCCAAGTTTTGCCACTATCTCGTTTAGATAGTTAAAAGGTTAACTAGAAAACTTTTTCAATCGATTGTACGGCATGCAGGTAGAACCCTTTTTGCACAATTCGCCGTATCGGACAACAAAGGTAAACCGAATTGTTGTCGCCACACTTCTCTGGACGAAGTACATCAAACATACCCAATTTCACGTCTGGTTGACCGATGAATACATGTGTCTAATTTTGTGTATCAATACACATTAAAGCGTAAGATATATTGTATTCAAGGCCTAATGAATCTACAAATTTGCGTAAAATAGACGGTTGCCAAAACATATTTTTTGGGGATAATTTCTAGAAACAAGTAGAGCGTGGCTGCTATACTACATATAAAAACATGTGATATAGATAAAGATAAAAAATCTTTATTTGCCTTTAGACCCTCACGGGCACGGGTGCCACGTCCTATATTCTCAATATTGTATCTTATTATTTTTTTAAAGTTTCGATGTCTCTTTTTTAATCTACCAGCATTTCAAATGACCATTGGCGAAGAAGAAATGCCAAAAGAAACTTGTCAATATATCATCAATACATATTACAATAAATATAATTAATATAACTTTAATTGTACCACTTGATGAATACATGTGCTGAATCATTTCCAAATATCTCTGTCAGTTAGATATTCATCGATTCTATAATAACCCTTTATACATAGAGTATTTTTGACTAGCCTTTTGAACATAATATAGTCAGGTAAGAACTATTTCAGGTAATTTATTATAGAATTGAATACAATTTACAACAAATGATCTATTAGTCTTAAAAAACCGATGTACTGGCATACACAATTTATTCCTGCTTCTAAGATTTTCACTACATTTGCAAAATAGCAGCCATGCTCTACTTGTTAAAGTACATAATGAAAAAAGAGAAATTACATCATGACCGGCAACGCGCGAGTTTTTCTGGTGTTACAGTAATTGGTTGTTAGGTAGGCCGGTCCTTGTTTACCACCCTAGTGACACAAAAAATAGGTTAAGTGCTTGTCTTGGCTAGTACACTGAGAGTTCCGTACCAATATAAGTATGTATGTATAATGTACCCAACATCAACGGAATTATTCTTCAATAAAAGTACAAATTTAACTTTGTGTTTCAAAACAATGTATTCTCATACATCGGTCACTGTCAATGCTTCAACGGCAAATGTCAAATTATTCTTAAGATATTTTCTTTACTTGTGCTATAAAATCTAAAAGCTTCTTCCCAATTTTCATAATTTTAGGGCAATAGGAAGTACTTCCTACAAGCACACAAGCATACCGCCCACCTGATATAAAGCGGTTGCCGTAGTCAATGAATGCTTGCTATACATTAAGTATCACTGCGTGATGCCACCTCTGCTGCTAACACAGCATCTCCTTAGGAGCTTACTGGTGACCAACGACCCTTTAGGAAGTTGTTATTTGGCTGTGGTTTAATAGGTTATGATTTGTAATGTAGATATGGCATTTCTTTTCATTTCAACTTGATACTTCCTACATGCCCCTAAGAAAATGGGTCTCAACAATCAGACACACGAACTTACTGAGTGATTTCTATAAAGATTACTTTATAGATTCTCTTTTTTAAAGCGGTACCTGAAAAAATAAGGCTCAGTGACATTTTGTGTATCAGAAAGTTGAAGACTTCTCATTTTAGATGGTGTGTGTAAACTTCATATTTTAAACGGCTCGACCGATTTGGATGAAATTTTGTGTGTATATTTCAATGGGTTCCTTGATGGTTTCAAAACACAACTGGACCCGGTGGGTGGTGTCGATGTCGGTATGTCACCAAATCTTGAGATTAAATTGAATGTGGTGCTGCTCCGGACAGATCGACGTCTGCCGGATCCGCAAGTATGTATGAGTATATACATACATCATATATATTTACCTACAAGGAACGTGTTCAGGAGAAGAATATATTCTGTTAAAGTCTCAGATTATATTGAAATTTCAACGCAAATAACGTTTTTATAATACAATATTCTGATAAACGGACCACTATTAGATTCCAGTCTATTCACAATAATGAACCCATCGGGAATTTGAATGATTGTAATATAGATCGATTGTTAGAAATCGAATGTGTCTATCGAATATGAGAGCGGAACTAATGGAATCAAATGCAGTTCGAATTCTATGAACTTGATCTTCTAATTGGATTACTTATATTTTTTAACCTACTTGCCCTTTAAAACTTCCATTTATAAAGCGTACGTAGAGGTTATAAGAAGAAATATGAATGAGAGAAAGTTTAGTATTACGTAAGTCAAAAATAGTTATTCTTTGTGAGTGAATTCTTTAAACTTATTCCAACATGAATCAAACAGTAGGGTCAAGTATATTTCATATGCAGCAAAGCAACTGCAAAAGCACCCCCATTTACTTCTGATAGCATCCTAAGGATTGTTGTGTTCTTGCCATTGTGAATGTTTATACCACCTCACCGAAAACCGCAGCTAAATAACAACACCCTGACGGGTTGTTGTGATCATGCGTGTGAGCGAGGTCACCAGTTAGCACCTAAGTAGTTGCTGTATTAGCAGCAGAGGTGGCATCACCCGAGTGTTACATAACGTATTGCAAGTTTTCCTAGGGTTTAACCTGTTTAACCGCTTCACATCAAGTGGGCCATACATTTGTACGCCTTTCGACGTTATATAAAAAAATATATGTAATTCTCATTCAAACGTTCTTGTCTGCAGTAACCCAACGATTAGGTTGGCTCAATACTTGTTTTCAGCTAACGCAGTATAAAAATCGAAATTTCTCAATAGAAATGACAATTTATGTTATTCATTTCGATAACAAACTATTAAACTATTATATTTAATCATCTTGATATTTACACTACAATGAAATTTTTTGTGGCAGTACAAAAATCGTTTACTCCAATATTATTCGAAACAGACAATTGAACTATCGTTCATTTCTGTAACGCACCTTTATTAATTTAGTATAAAGTATTTTACTACAGTACATCTTATGATACATCAAATTAATAGTCGCACGTTATTTTATTTTATCTTCTTTGCATATCGTAGAAGACCGTACTTAGCTCTACCTATCTCTCGTTATAGAAATAAGTTAGATAATCCATATTACCATTACTCATGAATGAATATGCATCGTCATCATCTCATAATTGAAAGTAAATCTTGTTTGGACGATAAGCGTGGCAATGCTGTTATTGTTTATAAATAAGAAATTAAATAAGCCAGTCACGCTACGTAGAAGCAAAGAAAGTGAGAGGATCCCGAGCGGAAGTCGAACAATTGTTTAGTTTGTTTGTTGGTATAGTTAAGTACACAATATGTTTTAACAGGTTAATGATCCTTCTGACCAAGTTTGATGGTAAAACGTAAATCATACACACACAAACTTGATTTTTTTTGCTTATGCCTGAACGTTCATAGGTAATGTATCCATAGATACTATGTTCTATCTAGATCCCACTACTTCAAGGTCCTACTACATGAGCAGACTACATAGAGACATACGACATAATTCAACTGTGTTGGGCAGCATACCCCATCGTGCAAATGTAGTTGTTGGATCGTTGGGGTATAAATGGCCAAACATCCACCCATCTTTAGAGTTAAAGACAGTCTCACCGGTTTGTATAATAACTCCTTGAATGTTTGTTGTATTCCTGCGAGTGAATGAAGTTACCAGTAAGCTTTGAAGGAGTTGCCGTATTAGCAAAGGGCGTAGCGATACGTAAGCGAACTTGATATATTGCGTTTATAAACTACAGTAAACACTTATCAGGTGGGCCGTATGAATGTTTGCCTTCTGACAATGTATCAGAAAATTTAAGTATAGAGATTGGAAACAGAGCCCATTCTCTATATCCTTCTAATTCTTAGCATTATCCCATTAGGATTCTATCCATTAGGATTGGCAGAGTCCGCTGCCGAAGTTTAAGGATTTGACGGAGATACTGATTTTTACATGGCGCGACTGCCATCGGACCTCCACAACCCAGAGGGAAAACATGACATTTCTTAGGTTAAGTCACACGTATTGAACTTATGGGATTCCTCACGAGCTTTTCCTTCACACTGGGCTATCACTGCTCACGATGATGGCTTATTCTTTATACCCATAGGATATTTTATACAAAGGGGTTTTAATGGTTAAAAGTCACACAACGAACGTTGGAGAGAACTGAACTCTGAGTTATGTATATACTCTAGTACATAGAGTTCGGAATAAGGAAATTGGGCGCAAAACTAAAGCACAGACACAGCTGAGGACAGTGTCATATGCAGTAGCGATATCCACGAAGTGTTATTCCATCACAAATACCAAAAAGTTCAACTCTAGATCCCTAATTATCAAAATAACGTTATAAAAATCGTACTTTGATGCAACGATGCACTTGTTAATCACGTAAAAACATATCTTAAAAAATAATCCCTCAAAACCATATTCACACGATTGATCAGCCTTTGTTTTTCGATCGTCCAATTTCTGAATATCGGTTGCGGCCACAAATCAGTAAAAAATCGAATTTCGGTTCGAGCAAAAAGTCGGCTTGCTTTGGAAGAGGCGGGGTGTACATCGCCCTTGGAAATTATGGCAATTTTGACACCTATAAAGTGCTAAGTTTTCTTCCATCCTCCCTATAATTTAGACGACGTGGGCTTCTTGCTTGCGAAAGACTCCCGGTTATGTAATCGTACGTGTTCGTCCAGAATCGCTCCCTGATCATAACTCTCATGTTTTTTAATAATATTCAAGTTGTGCAGCGTCATTCAGTTTTAATGATGTGCCCAATCATGGAAGTTATTGCATCTAGCGCTCTGTAATTTCTATGGAATGAATGGGTGATAATCTGATACTTGATAGTTATCTAGATGAAAGCAGAGGACTGAAACTAAGAACGTATTTCATGCTGAATACCATTCTAAACATATAAGACGTAAGTTTGTTTGCTATTATCTCACAAGTTCCTTAAATTCTTTAAAAAAAAAAAGTATATATATATATATATATATATATATATATATAGTCAGTAAGTCCATAAATGTTGTAGTACCAAAATCTCTACTACTACTTTACTTATTTCTGTTTCTGAAACATCTTATCAACGTAAACATGAGTATTTTGTATGGATTGCAGCTATTATTCCTTTTTATTTTTTCAGTTTTATTTAGACGCTGTCATCCTATCACAACATTAGGTAAAGATGAGAAAACTAGTGAGGAGGCGGGAGATCAGCAAGTTTCAATTGTATTGCCGCGATAGTTGAATGCATAAATCAATAAGAACTCTAAACATCTAAGCAATTTACTGCCGGAAATGTATTCTCACTGAGTTATATTATGTTGTACACGGAAGGAGTAGCAGACCCCTGGGATGCGTGATTTATTTTTTATAGGCATAAAAAACAGTAGCAAAAATGAAAAATTGCCGATTGCTTGGTAGCTATTACCGAAAGCTATAATTTTGAAGTTGGCCTATGATTAAAGCAAGCCTACCTGTTAAATTAAATTAGGCTTTTTAAGGGTGGCGTTCGCGAGCATTCCGATATTATAAGTTGAATTAAGAGAGTTAAAAAAGAAACAAGAAAGTATTAATTTACAGACTCATCGATGTTGAGGCGGACATGTGTTAATAGTTTTTATGATTGCTTTTAATGTTTTGGTCTACGTACGTAGAAAGCCAAATATTGTTTTTTTTTTACTTTTATCAATGATAATAAAACCGTAAGTGTTTTTACATTGATTATTTTAGTCGTACGTTATAGGAGGTGATTTCCAGTAAATATAAATCGAAACAATATTTTTTAGGTGTCGGTGTTTCCAGAAGGTAAAAGGAAGCTATTAATATCTCCGTACCGCTGTCACTCTGCTATTATATAGGACTCTAGCACATAAACGATTTATGTTACAGGACTACATTTTGTATAGAACGATGACCCAAATAGGCATTTAGATTTAATTAGGAGTCGCTTAAATATAAAGATGAGAGCCTAGTTTTATTTTACAGTAGGTACATTCTGTAATTAAATGTGTCAACTTTGTAGACAGAATAAAATAATACGGAACAATTGGGTGCATGCAAGTTGCATCGTAAATGATGTGTCTCGAACATACGAATAATGGAGAATAATAAGAAATAGGTAGGGACAAAATTGAATAGCTCCTAAGAGTAGTCCTTCAGAGCCACAACCATATTTCTCTACGACGTTTACAGATAGCTTGAACTTATTACTTCTGATTTTTTTTTATATTTGTGTAACTTGTCGCAAAAAAATATTTATGGCATCAAATAGAAGTAACACATGTGAACTGAAATAACGCTTCAAATTTTGCATATAAAAGTTATTACCTATTAGTTTCTCATTTGTTTAATGTTGTATAAAGTAGCAAAGGAAAGGAAACAATTCTACTAGTAGTATTATGCATCCTGCCAATATATTAATGTAAAAAAGTGGCAAAGAGCTTTTTGTATTATCAAAATGTTAAATAAAACGAAATGACAAATTAAAGAGTCCTTAGAACAACTGAAAAGTATCTGTTAGAAAATTATACAACTGTATTTGTATGGTGTGCATTATAACAATAAATAATAATACCACTGCTGGAAACCACCTCCTAGAAGCCTACAGCGGCTTAGAATACTTTGACACGCTGCTCTATTGCAAATTGTCGAAAGCTAGTATTTTTCAGCTGGCCGAGCCGAATGTTACTGGTTGACCTAGACAAAAGCTAGGAACCGATGGCTTGTTGTGCCTGATATGAATAAATTTATTAATTTACAGGTTAAAGTCGACATTGCATAACGTGTACTTTATATTAGATAAGCGCAAGGATCATGCCATGGAGGTGCTCAAATTATTAAGCATAATGTGACTATGAGTATGTATAATTGTGATCTAAATGACTTAGTGTTATTCTCATTATAATTCTTTAGTAGTAAGTGAAATCCGTTCTTACCTGTTCGTGATGCATCTCCCAGAGCTTTAAACTAGGGTCAAACGATAGGAAGATATTTATCGGTTAATTAATAATTTCGTAGAAGGTCATTCTGTTTCGGTGAGCGAGCGAGATTATAAAAAAGCTCAGAAGCGGGCCGTTATGGGTCTTCAGTAATGAGATAGATACATACAATCTAAATTGTATGAAAAAATAACGACAATTTGACAATTGATAATTGCTTGATGTGGATCAGCTAAAATTCCGGCCTTAATTTGAAGAAATATGAAACAAAATAAATGATCTGTAAACCATACAAATTCCGCAGTGATCGAGTATTTCTCGACGACTATCTAGTAATTTACAAAAACGAGTTATGTACACCGGTATAATATTGTTTATACATAGATGACTTGGCTAGTGAACTACCATGCTTAGATCACCTGGAGCTACTCGAAGTGATCGGAGCTACAATCTCGGCGCAGCGTAATCTTGCAAATATTTATCGCGTGTCAATGCAATATGCCAAAAGCGCGCTTATTATGGTTTTTACAAATGTGAGTTCGCTGCAGGCGAATGCGTGTGGTATAATTTAAAGGCAGCAGCGGAAAAAAAAACATACAACACGAATCTTACATATTGTAGGTACCATAGCAAAATATGCATTTACAGTTTATAATTCAAATTTAATACGACAAATTTAGTACAACAGGTCTTAATGTTAAACGTAATGTCTTAGACAAAGAAAAGGAATTTGAAGTATGTTAAATGGAGCAGTGTAAACTGTAGCTATCAAAATGAGAGAGATAAAAAGTTGTTACCTGTCTACAATATTAACAATAGTGCACATATTTTATATCAGTAATAGTTAAAATAAAAATATAAATGAAAGTAAGCGATCGATTGTTACTATTCTGAGAAATTCATAAGTTTAATTACATATGATTTTGCTTCTTCTTAAGGAGTAAGCCATTAGAAAAGTTCTAACCACAAAGTAAGTGCCAGAAGCAATGTTGTAAGCTCCAAAAAGTCTAGCCATAAAAAGTTTTCTGACGTCATACTTTTAGTGTCCAAAAATTAGAGTGTAAGATTAAATTAAATGCAATTTAAAATTTTAATATAAAACGACTTATGTTTTGTTTAATTTCGTCTCTAAACTACTTTACTAATATAATGCGTTGAAAAAAAATGTATTTTATAATTTTTGCACATTGTGGAAGAATTTTAAATTAATATTAAAACTCATCATGGCTATTAGACTACTAGGGTTAGGACAATGTAATTCAATATTTCCGTTAGCTAATTATCCCATTTATCCCCAGCAATTTGTTGGTCTACTATTTTCAGGCCACGCCCTTTAGCAGACAATACTTACGAAATCTGTTATTTTTGCAAGTAAGGCCAAAATTTATTTTAACACTTACACACACGAAAATACAGATGTGTTTTTCTACACATGTATTTGATGCTATTTGCCTGTGACTTACGCACGATTTGATCTCGTTAGTGAGAAGTTACAGTGTATTGTCCAATACAATGGTAGGAGGAGAGTTGGCTTGAGGCAACCTCGTGGCTAAGCACCGAGATGTGTTTCAAGTGTACTTAGGTATTGCATATCAGGAACCATCATGCATGCATACGTACAGTAATGCAATGCAGATGCAGCAAGAAAATAATTACTTATTCCGTTCTTTACTATCCCGCTACCAATTAATGAATATAGAAATTTCTGTACCAATTCATCCAAATTATTATTAATCTATGCATCTTCGTGCTAAGCTATCCTTTGCACATGTATAGAGTGTAGGCAGGCAGCATGAATAGAGTGTCGAATGACTCGGTCTTAATGTCTCACTCACTTTTTAGGGCTCCGTACCTTAAAAGGAAAAACGGAACCCTTAGAGGATCACTTTGTTGTCCATCTGTCCGTATGTCTGTCTGCCAGTCTGTCAATACCTTTTTCTCAGGAACGGGTAGAGTTATCAAGCTGAAATTAATATCAAATACTCAAGTCTGTAATCCCACTGAGTAGCGAAAAAAACAAACTTCTAAGTAAGTCAACGCAATCAAAAGATACGGCGGTGTATGCCTCGCTTATGCGCATATTTTGACACTCGCAAGGGAATCAAAACCTATAGGGTACTTCCCGTTAACCTAGAATCATGAGATTTGGTAAGAAGCAATGTCATGTAGCATAAGTTAAGAAAAAAATCCGAAAACTGTAAATTTGTAGTTACATCACAAAAAAAAAATACTTTTTAGTGATGTGATTACGGTACCCTCAGAGCGCGAGACGGACACGCGGATCTTTTCATGCACGCTCACCGGTTTTGAAGGCTCCTAACATCACCTGGTAAAACATGACCAATTGGGTGATTCTTGGCCTTTCTCGGTTCCCTTTGCCAATTCTGAAAATACCTAATAATATCCATATGCATATCAACTGGAGGAAGTGCATTTCAACGAGAAAGATTAATTTACAACATACCTTGTATTGAGTGACAAAACAAGAGCTTTCTGTCCATAAAACTACTTTATAGTTTGATTATTAAGAAAACTTTACTAGAACTACTCTTGTCGCTAAAATATATGGCATGTATTATGTATATACCCACGCTGGTGGGGTGTACAATTATCAGTGCATTCTCAGCGATTTTAACGTGATAGCCTTATAAAGGCATGACCTTTTCGAGCATTTCCATCCCTTACAGCACTCCCACGATATGCAGGCTACTAAGTAACTGATACGCATGTGATCAATTTATCAATGCGCATGATCTTCATTGCGTATCTCTTTGTATCTCCGGTTGAGTGGTTCACGCGAATCTCATGCGAAATCAAAATCTTGCCACACGAGCGCTCGTAATGGTTCAAGATCTTGTTTGTAATCGATAAACGAAGTAAGAATAAGAGAAGACGTAAAGTTTGCATTTTCTCGGTATAAGCGTATTCCTTGATTCCGACCTGGATTTACCATCCTGGATGAATGGATTTCCCGTCGTATAAATCCATCTTCAGGATTTTTTTTAATGCAAACATGACAACTATTTCGAAAGACTTGTATTTTTTTATACAATGTATACAAGCATACGGCTCACTAGATATAAAGCGGTTACCGTAGCCTACAAAAGCTGGCAATACATTAAGTATCACTCGCGCGATGCCACCTCTGCTGATAACACAGCAAATTCTTAGGAGCTTACCGGTGACCTCACTCACACGCAGGAACACAACAACCCTCTAAGGAGTTTTTATTTGGCTGCGGTTTTATTGTGAGGTGGAGGTACTTCTCCAGACGGGCTGCTTTGATGCGACTTACCTCTCTTAAAAATACCTAAACCGACACATACAGATATGTTCATGCACACAAATTTTTGTCCTGTGTGGGAATGAACCCATGAGCGTTAGTGTCAAAGTAGCGTAGCAGCGCGTCATAATTTCGTCATTAGGACAGAATCTATATAGAATATAATTATTGACTAAAGGTTTACTTTATATGAGGCCTTTGTTTAATAGTTATATAGTCGTATTATACATTTTAGCAACTATTAGCTGCTAAATGCTTTCAATTTCTTTTTTTTTTATGAACGCATTTCATATTTTTGTATGAACGTATACTATATTAAAAAATATTTTTATCCTATTTAAAGAATGTAGAAAATTATCGGATTAGATACGATTGTAGCTATACATATTCCACTGAAACACTCAAACGTCGTCGATTGGAAGGGATCCTTTACATTACAGGCATAAGTCAGCCTTGGTAAAAGCTTTTCTTGTGTAATTTTTAGGTAGGGACAATAAAGACATAACAAGAAACCAGTGACAAGGAAGATATGATCTCTTAATCTGATTCTAATTGCAGGAAGCTCGTTTTGTGATGTATAAAAGATTATTAACCCACTAGGTGCTAAACCTGCTCCTATAAAAAATGCTTAAGAGAGGTAGGGCGTATCAAAGCAGCCCGTCTGGGGAAGTACCTTCACTTCACAGAAAACCGCAGTCAAATAACAACTCCCTAGAGGGTTGTTGTGTTTCTGCGTGTGAGTGAGGTCACCAGTAAACTCCCATGGAGTTGCTGTGTAAGCAGCAGAAGAGGCATCTCGCGAGTGATATTTAATATATCGCAAGCGTTAATAGGCTACGGTACCCGCTTTACATCAGGTGGGCCGTATGCTTGTATACCTACCGACGTAGTATAAAAAAAAATGTCATTTAAAATGTTAGACTACATTAAATCATATATATAAATCATATATATATACATTTAGTTGGAGATATACAGGATTATGCGATAACGTTCGTTATCGTTGTGAATTGGCGGGCGCGCATTAGTGTACTTTCGAATTCAATCTAAATTTCCAAGAAAAACAATATCAAAATGCCGACATTGATCGAACATCGGATTACCGTAGATGGATTGACGGCTAGTTCTGTTCGTATGGCCCTAGTTCGTCATACGCCTAGCTTATTCGTTTAAATGGTCATAATTGGTCCAGAAAGCTTTAAAACACAGTTGATCATTAAAACGTATAAAGCTTATCGTACCTGCGGTCTATCATACCACGCAATACATTTTTTCTCATCTAGTTAAATAAATTTATAGAAACGAAGACTGGAAGCACACCGCAGGTTATTTTCTTTTCACAGGCCCTCATTCTTACTTCGAATTATGTGAGTATAATTTTGAAAATAGAACAAATAATAATTTTGTAAGAATTTCGTATTGTTACACAATTTAAATGGGATTGTGAAGCGGGAGCAAGCGGCTATTATATATATAACATATTTGCTTCTTGAAAAAAAATCTTAATGTTAGGTTCCCTGAATTTAAATAATTTGCTATGAAGAAACAAATTATATTTAATGATAATAAGGTTTAACAAAACCCTCAATTTATCTATTTGCTTTGTCGTATCATATTAACGTGGATGCCGTACAACATAAAGTCTCATCGCATAGCAATTTTATATGACAACATAGGATACATAAAAGATATCAATGACGGTAGTATATAGAAATGAAAATATTACCATATCTATATATGACTTAATAAACACATATCATAACTTATGTGACATGCATAAATTCACACAATATATAAATAGTTTCGATGTAACTTGATAGAATTCGAATACTGTAAAAGCTATCATATTGCATTTATCACGTCATTTTTGTAGTATATAATTGTTTTATAGAAATTCCAAATTACCACCGAATTTAAATACCACTCCGACAAAGTCACGAGAAAATAGCTAGCATTTGTCCATATTTTAAAACCACATCATGTTCAGTAGCTGAATAATAAATAACTAAAAATATATGAGGAACGTCAGCTCTGGGAGCCAGTTGAAAGATGTGCGTGACTGAATATTTAAAAGTTGCAATATACTGGTCCCTAGTTGTTTAAGTACTGAGATGTCCGAGGCGATGAAGTGATAAAGATGTTTATTGATGATCTTTGGTTACATTAATTGCCAACAGCGGCGGCGCTTGTGTTGGTACGCGACGTCGTTGGCCAGCGTTGACTCGAGCGCGAATGACAAAGATTCGACGGCAGATATGCGCAGGCGACGGCTAGCGGCCGCCTTTGATCTCTGCATTATATTGACGGGCTGCGCGACCAATCAAAGTATTTTGTAAAACAGTGGGAAAAATTTAGAGAATTTTGCTATAATTTTTTCAACGTTATTGCTGTGAAATTTATGTTATTTTTTAATCATCCATTTGTAGTACATATTCACTAATTATTATTGTAGTATGGTATTCAATTAAAAGAAAATTATTATCGGAATTGCAATTTAACAATTTAAATAAATTGTACTATTTAGATTAAGTATCTTTCTGATCAATGGATAAAGTATGTAAAATTCTCTGGTGCTTTTTATATAAAAGTCTCTAACGCAGTACATTTTCATCTAAATAAATAATATCAAAAGTCAAATCTAAAGACTTCTATGATTTCTTATTCAAGATACAAGGTAGACAGTTTTGCAGGCGTGGCATTTAATTTTTAACTAATGACACTCAAACTCAATCCTTTAATAATACATAATTCATATTATTAATAAATGGCACATGCAGATTTCATCACATTGATACATGGCTACAAAAAAATCAATTTTCGTTTTTTTTTCTATACCACCGGTACAAGAAAAAAAAACAAAACTAGTCCGGCCATAAGTTCTGTTAAAAATGAATATGCATTTATTTTTTAACGAAGTAATCTTAATAAAGCTTATATGTACCTCTTCATGTAAGTCTCAGCAAAAAATGAAAACTGATTCAATTCGAAATGGCCACATTTGGCTTTGACACAGGCCTTTAATCTGTCTGAACACGAATCTATGGATTTAAGCATTGTTTTCATGGGAAATTTAGCCACTGCTTGCTCCAGAAATTTCTTAAGAGACGTAATGTCGGCGTGTCGTTTCGAGCATGCTAAAACTGACCATAATTTGTAGTCTAAGTTCAGGGTTCAGATCTGGGCTAGTCGAGAGCCAGTCGTCAGCTCTTATAACGTCCGGAATGTTAGTTTCGAGCCAGACTTGTGTAATTCATTCGTTCATACGGTCATTGTGACCAGTCCTTCTGGTAAGTCCACGGTAGATTTTTAAAATGTGTAGTGCTGAGAGATTTTACAACACGATCAAAGACAGTCTCATGATACATTTTGGCATTTGGTACGTAACAGTCTGAAGACTTCAGCCATAATGTATCATTTTTCACAAAAATAAAGCTTTGTGACTCCTTGATAAGACACCCATCAAACCATCACAGACGCAGGATGTTGACCACATTGTACCTTTCCGACCTCTTCGACGGCTTATTCAGAACAGTGTGCGTACAGTTTGTCATTTTGCTTGTTGTAGTGCTCTTCAATCGTGAAAATGTTTTCATCAGTATTGACGATATTTCTGTGCCTTTCACCTGTGTATTGGAATACAAGCCGCTTTGATCGATCCACTCTATTTAACTGTAGGGATTGATTTAGGACATATCCTGTATACCGATGATAAGCGACGAGTTTCTGGTCTTGTTTTATTACACACGACAGAGTCCTAGCGGGAATCTCTCGCGATAAGTTTTTTTGTTTGGTATTAGAGTTTCGCGAATTCTGGCTTTAACAGCATTAACAGCCTTTGTAGTTCTAATAGAACGCGGTCGCCCTGATCTTTTTCGGTCTTCAACAGAGGAAGTGTTGGTATATCTGTCGATAGTACGATATACGAACATACTGCTTCGGCTGATACTAATCTTTTGAAGTGTTTTGACTATAATCGACGGCTCCATACCTACTTTGTACAAGTCAATCACTGGAATCCTATTTTATTTTAACACCCCATTCCATATTGTAATTTGATAATAAACACGAAAGAAATATATAAAACGACGAGATATCGAAGGAACATTTTAACAACTAAATAGTTGAAAAAAAAACGAAAATTTTCTAGGTAATAGTATTTATGATCAGATTAGTTATTTATAATTAGTACTTTTAAACTCTTTCTTGCTACTTATCAAGTTTAATGGCCCAAAGTCAATGAGAAGTTTCTGTAGATTTTGATTTACGATCCATTGATTTACAGGTAAGAAAGCGATCCCTGTAGGACGTCCATTGAAAAGAACAAAGTTACTAGTAGTCACCTAAATTACCCCCTAAATTAACTCTAGACAAAAGAGAGTTTATTAATGTGAGAAAATTATGTCCTATAATTTTAGAAATAATCATTATAAGTGATGTGTTGATAAAAGGTCAAATCAAATTCATCCGAAACCGACGACCATGCATGAAGAGGTTGATGAAGGTAAAAGAAGCGAAAGAAGTAAGATTTGATCGATGCATCTGAAGTTCCATAGTCTCTGCCTACCCCAATGAGAGATAGACGTATTGTTGTGTATGGAATTGAATATTTCATTTAAAAATATATGTATAACAAGAATTAGAACTAAATAATACCATTCAAGGAATGCCAGACAATGATACATCGAAAACAAAAACTTTAGACAAGTTTGTAGAAGTTATTCGTGGTATCGTTATGTTTTTGCGAGTGAGTATTTAATGTTGTCATTGCAATATAAGGTCGAGGAATTTAGTGTCAACCCTACTGTCTTCTATTTTTATTTCAATAAAACGTCAAGACATCATACCGAAAAAGGCGTTCGCGAGTCAGCCTCGTGCTTGTATTATAAAATACCTTGCCGGGAATTAATCTTGGCATTTTGTTCAAGGTCACGCCTGAAAAAGGCATTCTGAGATAGATCTGCTTTTAATGAAGTAAGTTTGTGTATTCATAAGTTAAAAAAGAAAAGAAATAATTATGTTGACGGGGCCAGGCGCCTTATTGGTAGTAGTAATTAACATGGCGCACGACGCGCGGGCGACGCACGCGCAGCCTGTGGTCGGTTGACAGCGCAGGTCACTCACACGCACACCACGCGCGGCCTTCGCGAAGGACGGTTATTTGACTCCTTTCATGCTATATTTTTAAGACGTTATTTATCCCTCGGAGTGTGGACAGAGGTTAAGACCGTCTAGGATGTTTGTTACTATTTCAGTATCAAATTTAGTACCGTATATGCCATTGCCAATGGGCCCTGGCGGGCACTTACAATCTTATTCTGTCTATTTTTACTATTTATGTTTTTAATCTGCTAGCATTCCGGAAGTGACTATTCGTGAAGAGGAAATGGCGAAAAAAACTTGCCAATATAGGTCTCTTTTAAAATTGACAATTATATATTACAATAAATTCACATCAGCATATGGGTACAATAATGATATCAAATGGTAGAATTAAACATTATTAAGGACAGGTCTGTGCTGAATTATTTCCAGACAATTACATATTCATCATTTTTTTAGAGTATTTTTAATGTGCTTTTTGAATACATTATCAGGAAAGAACAGAACTTTCAGGCAACCTTATTATTAAAAACGCATACAATTTACAAGAAAAGATCTACCAGTCCTAGCCGAGCCTGTTTCGGCATACACAACTTATTTCTACTTTCGGCATACACAAGTTATTCGCTGAAAATGAAAATGTAATGAACGACTTTAATTTTTTACGGGCATACATTATGTTTTTATAAATATATTGAGAAGTAACAGTGAGGATATTTATGTCTTTGAACAGTTCCCTGAGCGATTCTCTGGAGCCCATGTTATAAATAAAGCGATGGGCTCTTTTTGTAAGATAAAAATTGTCTCAATGTCAGCCGCCGTTCCCCACAACCGTATGACACAATGCTGTGAAATTAGCTGAAATAGACTAAGCGCGCAGTAGCCACTAGCCACATCCGTCTGAGCTTACTAGCAAGTTTATTTATGTGGGGGGGGGGGGGGGGGGGCTTTGTAATTTGGAGTCTGCTATAATTCTAAGAAAAACAGTGGGTATTATTAACAAATTCTAATTAATAATTGCCAATGAGAACTTTTGTATTGGCAGAAGTCACATTTTATAGTATCATACAACATAATTCTTTATCATACATCACATTTTTCAATGAATATAAGTCATTTATAATCGAAAGTACCAAAACCGCCCTGAGTTGATAGATAATGGCAAACATTATTTAATATTAGCAGAGTTTCAAAGTAATTTATTAATGTCTATCTAACAAACTCTATGTTTGATGACACATTTTAATATATTAATTTACTATATTGATGTATTGACCCACAATAGACAGATAATGACTGCATTATTTTGCATTTTTTACATGCTCATAATGAATAGTGATAAGTTAGTGTCTGTGTGTGTTATTTTTGTATGTCTCTCAATAAAGAGACCAAGGTATTTATCGATCGCAGCTTTGCATCTATTATCATTATTAGTCCCAAAGATAATATCTCCAGAACATCCCTAACATCCCAGAGATAATCTTTCAAAGATTCAATAATATACATTTTTCTGTTTATTTGCTGCATATTTTGACGAGCTTGACGAGCTCGGTGGCTCAGTGGTGGAACGCGCTGTTACGCTACTTTGACACCAACGCTCGTGGGTTCGATTCCCACACAGTACAAACATTTGTGTGCATGAACATGTCTGTTTGTATTGGTCTGGGTATTTTCTATGTATAATAAGTATGTATTTACAAAAAAAAATGTATTTACGTATGTTTATCAGTTGTCTAGTACCCATAACACAAGCTTCGCTTATTTGGGGCTAAGTGGCGCTGTGTAATTTGTCCGACAATATTTATTATTTATTAATATTTCTGATAAAACTGGAATTGAATCCGTTCTTTATGTCTCCGTAAGGTTAATCAGCTTCCTTTAGACTAGTTATATCAACAATTAGAGCAATTATTAGGGTTTAGCAGGTGTAATCCTTAGAAGAGTTAATTGTACTGGTACGCATCGAGCGACATCATACCTGCATATTATTTGTGCTAGAGAAAAAAACACGCTCTGTTATAAGGACTTAATGATAGTCCAAGTTAGATACTCGCAAAAAGTATTCAGTCGCATCGAACGGATGCAATATTTAAATTACACTATAATAGTAGAATGTCTAAGTGTTGTATCCTGCTGTTTAATATGGACATAGGATTTTTTTTGTGTTTTACCGAAACATTAATGCCAAGGATTAATAAAAACAGTCAGTTTCGAAATGAATTACATTCATGGTAATTAAGCAGAGATAGTCTACTTCTTTATAGTCATCATATCATATGCACGCATAAAATATTCTTTCCTTGTTCTTAACTTAGAAATTAATTGCTACTGTAATTCTGCGGCCTACATGTTCTAAAGATTATATAAACATGTAACCATAATCTGTTTTTGTGTCTTTGTGTTCTTGGTTAATATTTCTTCAGAAGACGCGTCAAGCTGTTTTCTCACTTGGATGATTCGCGAAAATAAGCAATTGTTCAATTGGTGATTAGTAGATGCAGCATTAATGCATGCATGCAAAATAGCGTAAAGTATTGAACATCCCTTCAATACTTTACGCTATTTTTATTTAGGTTTGCTGCGTAAACTTTAGGCAGTCGAACTCAAAGCGGGTGCAGTACTGGGCAGCCGCAGTAGTTGGTACTATAGCTATAAAGAGGCAGTACTTGCTAGCCTAGTTTACGAACGCTCCGACATTTAATGACAATGCTATAGAAATGTACGAGATGTAGTAGAGTAGTAATAGCGTAGCGGATAAAGAATAAATCAATGAACCGAATGATCCCTGGTTCAAGCATGTGGTGGGCAAGTAGCACTAAATTAGTTTTTCGAATTTCTGTCATATTTGTAATCATCACTTGCTCAGCGGGGTGTAATAAAAATATCGCGAGGAACGTGACCTGCACGTTCAAGAAATTATATTTCGAAACACGTGTGACCTACCTAAGAAAGGTCTGGATTTCTCTCTGGGTTGTAGAAGACTTACGAGAGTCGCTCGGTGCTGCTTAGGTAATGGACCCCACCAAACCTAAACGATTAAGAAACGGGATGGCGCTAGTAAGAAGTTATACTCGTATAAATGTTTGAGTAGGTAGCTGAAATGTTTTTCACAGATATATATATATATATTACGGTCTAAATTAATAACAAAACGCTTTGAGGGTCAAAAATAAAAGACGACTTTGTCTTAATTTTATTTTCTTTCTAAATCTTCTCGGTTATGTGCTAAACATACCAAAAAAAAAATTTTATCATTTAAGACATTTTCGAGTTTTTTGTAAGACTTAACTCACGGAAATTGATTATTATTTGTACAGATAGTTTATTTTTGAAGAGTTGACATTATGAAAAATAATTAAAATCCAGGTGTGCTTGACTTTAGCTACTCTAAAGATGACACGATATACTTAACCACCAAACTAGCACTTACTCTAATAGCTAGAATATTAGTGCTAGTGATAAGAATATTTATACACGCTGTATTTATCTTACAAAAAATATTAAACTTTTTACCTTCAATATTAAAATGCAAAGGACCCCATCTCAATAAAGATGGTGACAAATTACTTTTTCAAGTTCCAGTATTGTGATCATATTGAGATTTTTTTAATCCTAATGCCTTAATACTCGGTACGGGGAGAAACAATTTATATGTAGATAGCGCATCGACTAATAGACCTCTAACTATCAGCTGCAAGTCTGGTTTGCGTACTACCACATCCCACTACACCCACATAAAATTCAAATGAACGGTAGAGTCGTCAACAACTATACGTCAATATTACTTTGGCAGTAGTACCAATCACTAGAAAAATATATCTAGTGAAGTTGTATGAGCATATGAAGGAACGATTGGCTTCACAAATGTCTAATCTATAATAGTTACGAGTTTCTGTATTCGTACTACTTTGGGTTAAATATGTATACGACCTGATGTTAAATATGTAGCGTAACCTATGAAGACTTATCGTTACCAGCCCTCCGAAGCTTCCTGATAGTTTGAATTATAGTACAATTTGACCATTATGCTGCCATAAATTTATTGTAATATTTGACGATTTGAAAATTGTTAAGTATCTTTCGTCATTTTAAAAGAAGGAAAATTGAATCTATGGAATATAAATAAAATACAATAGAATTTTACTTTAAAAATGAATAACGAAGTGTATGTGCCAAAATCGCAAATACAGAGTTTTTATTGTTTTATTAACTAAACAAAGCCATTCGAAGGTAAGCTACTTATGTCGTTGCTTCACTCGCATATGTAGGCTTATGCTGGTAAACATAAGCTAGTATTAGTCTTTAATTCACGACATGTCATGAGTATTAGATTCTAGGCGTGGTCAAACTAAGATTCTTAATTTTATTCTAGATATCTATCGAGAAAAGTAGTGTGGCTTTCCACGTGATTTAATTATTCGCAACGACTTTGTATTGCTCTGTTTCTTTAATAAACAATAAAAGTGATATGTCGTTAAAAACTATATAAGGCGCCATAATTAATGCCACTACTGAACAAAATAAATCTGTGAATAAATTATAAAATCGGCCAAGTGCGAGTCGGACTCGCGCACGAAGGGTTCCGTACCATTATCTATAAAAACGGCAAAAAAATTACGTTTGTTGTATGGGAGCCCCCCTTAAATATTTGTTTTATTTTAATTTAATTATTTATTCTTAAAGTGAATATATAACTAAATATTCTGTCAATATTTCAAGCGTCTACCTGTTGCCGTTATCAATATGGGGCAAAAATGAGCAAAAAAATCACGTTTGTTGTATGGGAGCCCCCTTAAATATTTATTTTATTCTATTTTTTAGTATTTGTTGTTATAGCGGCAACAGAAATGCATCATCTGTGAAAATTTCAACTGTCTAATTATCACGGTTCATGAGATACAGCCTGGTGACAGACGGACGGACGGACGGACGGACGGACGGACGGACGGACGGACGGACGGACGGACGGACAGCGGAGCCTCAGTAATAGGGTTCCGTTTTACCCTTTGGGTACGGAACCCTAAAAAATCGGCCAAGTGCGAGTCGGACTCGCACATGAAGGGTTCCGTACCATTGTCGATAAAAACGGCAAAAAAATCACGTTTGTTGTATGGGAGCCCCCTTAAATATTTATTTTATTCTATTTTTTAGTATTTGTTGTTATAGCGGCAATAGAAATACATCATCTGTGAAAATTTCAACTGTCTAACTATCACGGTTCATGAGATACAGCCTGGTGACAGACGGACGGACGGACGGACGGACGGACGGACGGACGGACGGACGGACGGACGGACAGCGGAGCCTCAGTAATAGGGTTCCGTTTTTACCCTTTGGGTACGGAACCCTAAAAATGACAATCTTGCGTCTCAAAAATCAGTGCGCCTTGCTAAATAATAATCATGACTATGTCGTAAGAGAGTTAGAGGACCTCAAAGCAACCCTACCGTCTCCACCTCTGACTGGAGTATCTCTGCGAAGACTGCAGTGAAAAAACAACACCCTTCTTGGTTGTGTTCCTGTGAGTGAAATAAGTTACTAGTAAGCTCGAGAGAACATGCAATATTAACAGCGGTTGTAGTACCGATATGCACAAATGATACTTGTTTGCCTCCCGATATTGTATGAAAAGATAATGATACCGTTTCATTTCGAGCTATCTACATTCATTTTTAGATAAATTCCTAATTTTCGCCCATTTCAACATTTCGCATAGTCAAACTATGAGACTTTAGTCTCAGTTACATAACCGTATTGTTTTTAAGGACAACTGATTAGTCCATAAAGTCACTTTAATTAAGTCCTAAAAGACCGCGAGCCTCAAAGTAATGGGCGGGGTTAATTATTTCGAAGTGTGACTGTACATTTAAAAAGTGTTCACACTGACCAGTCTTTTATCTCACATCAGAATATCATTTTCTCGCAACAGTATGTAAACTGTCCATCATTTAAAAGTAATATCGTGACCACACATCTCATTTATTTAACGAGAAAATACATAATCGAATTCCGCTAAAGTTCCGATACAACATTACCCACATTCTCGATACTTTATTTTTTCCTTAGGTATCTCTTCCACAACTTGTCTTCGGTTTATTTAGAATGTCCACCTTATTTGAATATTCTAACATTATGCAAATTAAGTTGCAGCGTTTTAAGTCTATAATAAATTTATTTTTTATCTTGCTTGTCGTCTCTATGCAGTTTCCAAGCCGGCTAGATCCTAACATTATCCAGCATCTATTTTTATGCTTCAAATGGGAATACGGGCAACGGGTCTGTAGGTGAGCGCTGCTAAGTGCCACTCGGAATCCTAATACATGCAGGTAGGGCCCTTAAAGGGACTCGCTTAAGACCCGCATTTTTAATGTGGCTTGATAATCGTTTTGCTGGGTAGAACGTGTTGTTATTTTGACGTGTAGCTATTATATATTGATGCTACTTCTAACATTGTGGCTTGCCGTTGCCCATATTTGATGAAATAAATTGCTGGAGAAATTTGATGAATATTTTTCTTTCATACAGTGCTTAAGTGGTAAGTAATGATAAATGATAAGTTTTTTAATAGGTACATAAATAGCATACTCATTATTTTGAGTTTTGTTATTAATTGAAATATGAGTGTATTTAATTACAAAAAGGGTGAGTTTTTCACTTCAATTCATATTTTTTGTGTAATTTACGCGATATCTTCACCCGTCTAGTGATTGTGTGTTTTTTATTTTATTGGGATGACGCTGGCATCCAATTGGCCTCACATAAACACTGTGAAGATATTTGTACAGTTTTTAAGCCTAGTAATTGCACAAAATATGATAATAGTTAATAAAATGGCTAGCAAGAGTTTGTGGATCTGATTCCTTCCTAAGACCAACGGGTGGGTTAGAAGCTTCGGGTGTATAATAGTGTCGGTTTATCTTCGTCTGTGAGGTTTATATATATCAGAATTGTTATTAGATTAATAATAATCTAGGATATAGCTTTGATAGTTACTACTTAGTTATTAGTTTGTGTTATGTAGCATACTCGGAAATATTATTTTTTTATTTACCTTTATGTACTATGTTAACACGAACTCATCCCAATGCAGGAATAAGTGGTCTTCCTTCAACCGAAGAGGTTTAGAACATACTTCGCAATGCTGATCAACTACGGCTTGGCAGAGGCCAGTGTTTTTAAGCCGCGCGAACGACGGCTCGACGGCCGGACACGGAGAAGTTAGAGATAGATAAACCTATTCATAGACAGACTGCAACGGACGTTGCTTAACATGCGTATTCGGTTAGAATGACACGCGCAACGTTGCCATCGAGCTCTCGAGAGCTATCTTTATGCTGGGCATGTTAACCTTGAAACACTGTACTATATATCGTAGACATTGCGGTTACCACTATCAAGTCTATGATATAATACGTATTGAAGAAGAGATACGATAGAATATTGATCACTGGATGAATCGATAGCCTATGTCGATCGATATATATTATAGTGTTAAATAGCATACATTTGACATTATAATATATTTGTATACACCTTCTATATAGGTTATATATAGACATTCTTCACTGAGAGCATATACATGCACTAGACTATATCGAGATAGAGTTATAAGAAATATATTAATTAAAAATCATCAAGTGGCTTGATTTGAGCGTTAACTTGATTGATATTCTAATGCATAACGCAATCATTCTATTAAAAAAGCCGGTCTAGTGCGCGTCGCACTGTCTCATCGCGAATAAATTTGTTTATTAGTGACCTTCAAGATGAATCTATTTCCTTATAATATACAAATCTTTCATAACTGTAATTATTTTGGATTTTTCGCTTTGTAAACTGAGGATACATACGGACAGATCTCTATGTCAGACAAACGACATACGTCCGTACATATTATTAGCATAATGATTCATTATTTCCATTTTTATCCGTAATTTCAAAATGCCTTGTTATCGATTAATGCCCTTTTTACCACCACAATCTAACACTAAAGTCAAAAAAAATAGCATATATACGTAGTTTTAACTGCAAAGTATGCCCCACAACAACTCATAGCCAATAAAATATACCTGAGTCACAAATCAACATTATACAAAGTTCCCTGACAACTTTTTGAACATATAGTTGCTACCATTTAACTACCTTGGCACAATACACCCTACCCTTAAGCAATGTGATACGGACAGTGCCTGTAGGCGTGATTACATGAATAATGGTTCTTGAGACCATCACAGTAGATTTATTGATAGAAATGTGGGCTAGTGATATTAGCGCAACCTATGTTTAGACTTCAGTCACATACATGCTACATCAGAGATTACACATTGTAAGTAATATGATGATTACGCGTAAAAAATCTTCGTAATGTTCATAATAAAATTGTATGTAAATAAGGAACAAGACACCTGCCAATATTAAAACAACACGTGGAAACGAATAAGTATTTAAGATTATTAAATGTGTAATAAAAATATAATATAAAAAAGTAAAGTGAAAGTGAAGGATGTAGGAGCCGAGAAAGGCCAAGACTTACCTACCGTGACCAAATTAATCGTGTTTTATCAGAAAGTGACGTCAGGAGCCTTAAAAACCGGCGAGCGTGCATAAAAGAGCAATGAATGTTAAAGAACCGAGTGAGGTGTGTAAGGATCGAGTCATGTGGCGCCCGGTTCTTTCTGCCTACCCCAGAAGGGGTTTCGCGAGAAGTTATAGATAGATAGAATAGAATATTCAATATAAAGTTAATTGAATACATAATTTTCTTTTTAATTAAGAAGTAGCTTTAAATATACAAGTTGTATATATTTTTGAGACCATCTTTCAAAACTCTTTATTTTGATACCCCAATCGATAGGGTTGGTAGATTTTTTCTTCAGTCTACACAATATTGAGTACGTTATTTGCGATATTGTTTTCATTGTGACGTCACATAGTTTATATTATATGAGAACCGTAAGGATTGTGATGATACCTCACACATTTGAATCAGTTAAATGCGTTTAGTAGTCATGGTGGAATAAAGAAAAAAGAACAAACATAGACAAAATAAATTCTGATAACGTTACACTCTGTTACAACCTCTATTCATCAATTCTCTATTACAAACACTGTTTAAGCTGGATTCGATAAAACATCATAGAACATGTATGTAAGATAGTATATAATTGACACATGCGCATTTGCATTCCATCACGTTGACTGTCATTATGTAAAAGCAACTCTATTAAAAAGTGCGAGTCTTAAACAAGTTCTATGAAGGATCCGCCCGCGGCTTGTTTGGGTATGACAACCATTTCTGTTCTCAGTAATTATTATCATACTTACTTCTCCCTAATCTGGTATATTTTTATTTCTTGCCATACTACTTTGCATCAGTAGCATTATAATTCTAAATTCAGTCATCTCTCTCAACTCTCAACAGTTACTTCAGTTACGTTCACATTATTAACCGTAACTTTTCTAACATTTTTTTTTTATTAGAGGGGGGCAAATGAGCATGTGGGTCACCTGATGGTAAGTAGTCACTACCGCCCATAGACATCAGCAACACCAAAGGGTCCCTGATCCGTTGCCAGCCTTTTTAGGTAAACATAACACAACATTAAGTAGAACAGCTCTTCTGAACACTCCCCATGATACAATTTATACAGTACACAAAGAGAAGCAACGTCTCGTCTCTTCTTGTACAAAGCGAGTCACCGTCCGGAGATCACCGAGTCGCCGACGATTCGAACTCGTACTCTACGTTGTATGCGATCAAATGGAGTAAGCAAATATCGTGGCGCGCCAGCCCAAAGATGTGTACAGTACTCCATGTGAGGCTGAACCTGGGCCTTCTAAAGTTGAAAGCATTTAGGAATGACCTTAATCTTTAACTTTCAGTTTATCATCGATCTATTCAAGATTATTACTATTATGACGAGCTCGGTGGCGCAGTGGCGAAACGCGCTGTAACGCTACTTTGACACCAACGCTCGTGGGTTCGATTCCCACACTGTACAAACATTTGTGTGCATGAACATGCCTGTTTGTAAAAAAAAAGTATTTACGTATGTTTATCAGTTGTCTAGTACACATAACACAAGTTTCGCTTATTTTGGGGCTAGGTGGCGCTGTGTAATTTGTCCGACAATATTTATTTATATTTATTTCAGGATAACTTGTATAAGTAACGCAATACTTTCTCCATTGATTCATAGATTTCATTGCATGACGTGATAGAATCGTGTCAATATATACCTCTTTACTCTGTACATAACTGGTTTTCAGGTTTCCACTTATAATCTCATTCTGTCTCGTCTGTTGTTATACCAGTAATTTTAGTATTTGGTATATTTAAAAAATCTGTCCCAATTTTCCTAACAAATAGCATTTATATACAGTCGTGAACTGAGTAATAATAATTTGTTACCCATTTTTGAACCACTTCTAGAAAAGTTAAATATTTGCAACGAAGACATATTGACTAACTGGCTCCTGTTGGCAGCGTGTAGAACCAAATTCCTCTTTTCAGATTTATGTACATATTTGTAATTATTACTTGCTTGGTGATGAAGGAAAACATCTTGAAAACCCGCACGTCAATAATTTCTTGGAATTATAATTATAATTTTAGAAAGACGTGTGACCTAACCTAAGAGATGTATGGTTTACCCTCTGGGCTGTGATGGTCTGACGGCAGGTGCTCCATGTAAAAATCAGTATCTTCGCCAAATCCTTAGGTAGCGGACACTGAATGAATTCTGAAACGGGACAACGCTAATAAGAAAGAGATATACATATAAATACATATCCATTTATTTTCACTTTTAATTGATGGTATTTTTTTTTATACTACGTCGGAAGGCATACAAGCATACGGCCCACCTGATGTAAAGCGGGCATCGTAGCCTATTAACGCTTGCGATATATTAAGCATCACTCGCGTGATGGCTCCTCTGCTGCTTACACAGAAACTCCTTGGGAGCTTACTAGTGACCTCACTCACATGCAGGAACACAACAACCCTCTAGGGAGTTATTATTTGGCTGCGGTTCTCTGTGAGTTGGAGGTACTTCCCCAGATGCGCCCTACCTCTCTTAAAAATAGTGTTATTACATATGACTTGGTTCCATTTCGGATTTCTTATCATGCAAGGGCCATGGCGTGATGTTATAGATAGATTGATATATATGTTAATAGTTGTTCAAGGTATGTTGTACGATTAAATTAATCCTATCTTCGATCAGCTGCTTAGAAAATTGACATCGGACAAGATATGGCAACTATGTAATAAATTGGTCCTGAATCCTTATTCCCTATTCATCTTAGGCAAATGAACACCTGGTACGTCGTCCGTCGGTCACTCGGTTGACTGTTTATAGAAGATATTTGCATATGCATGTCAGATAAAACACCTAGATCATACGCAAAATATGCATGACTAATTCTGACTCTAGCTAGACTTTTTGTAAGTAAGTAAGTGGTACTGCATGTAGAAACGGGATATAGTACTTTTATTTAACATATTAGAGATTTATAGAGCTATCTGGGGATGTAACTGTTATAGACATATTTTAGCATCACGCAGGCGATTTTTCCCATTATATCTTTAAGTATAAGGTCCATCTTTAGAATCTTGCAAAAATATCAACATTTCGATTAATCAATTATTCGATCAACTACCACTTTTGCAAATAGAAGTCGATAGTTTCACTATTTCTACATTGCACTATTAACAAAAAGTTGTTGAAATTATTTGGGACCTCAAGAGGCTTTCCTGTATTATTTAAATATTTAGATTAGATATACATTATACTAATGCTTACCTATTTGCAAATTTGAAAAGGGCTCGAAGTCGCCATATTACTAATATTTCACATTCATGAACGGCAACGTGCAATAATAGCGATATTATAATGGCACCAAGAATAAACTACCCAAAATTGTACTCGAAATTGATAATTTGTTCACCTTCAAATGAATTGTAAAAGACATTCTTATTGATAAATCGTATTATACAATTAATGACAAACAGTCATTACATACAGTGTGATTAATATTTGAACGCAATGTGGCTATTTTGACATTAAATCATATAAGTGCTCAATTTCTCGAACGATACGAAATGAACGAAAATCGAATGCCAGTTTAAATTAGTAAGAATTGTGTTTATATCTTAGTTTGAGTATTGTAAAATCGAAATATTTAAAAATTTTGACAATGTATTTACATGCCCTAATGATAATTTACGGCCTAGAATATTTATGTATTGTATTATCTGTATTCATGCAAGTAAACAATTTGATTGATTCATTGATAAGATTCACGAATGAAGTAGACTAATAAGATATTTTTTGATTACGTATTTTGTAACAGACATTCATGTGTAGCCGCGTATTCGACTACTCGGATATATTTTTTTTTATAGAGGCTGACGGCTATTTTTTACTTCTGATAAAAAAAGAACAAATTCGTGTAAGCTATCAATATATCAAACAATACGACGGGAAATATCTCTTTTATTCTTTCAAAATTAAGTTAGCCCACATAAAAGAGTTTGTTTAAAACATTAGATGTTTTAAGATGTTATCAAGAGTGTTTGGTGTCAAAATTCTCGCATCATGCCGAACGCATTTGTGTAGTGCGATAGGGATCTTTTCGCTTTGTGTTCGGCGATCACTTCGTAAACAAGAATAGCGGGAGTCCGTATAAATCACTTTTTACTTAAAAAAATATGATCGGGTACGTGCGGGTGCGCGCAGTATTCTCTCAATGCTTGGCGTTCAAGCATCGTATCGTTTTGATACAAATTCAGGATTTTGCTTGAATAGAGACGTAACATGAGCTATATGAAAGCAAGTACAGCTATAATTTAGACAGGGACAACCTTTTTTTTATACATCGTCGGGAGATATACAAGCATACGGTCCACCTGATGTAAATCAGCGTACCGTAGCCTATTAACGCTTGTAACATATATCACTCGCGCAATGCTTCCTCTGCTGCTTACACAGCAACTCCTTAAGAGCTTACTGGTGACCTCACACACACGCAGGACACAACAACTTCTAGGGAGTTGTTATTTGGCTGCGGTTTTCTGTGAGGTGGAGATACTTCCCCAGGCGGGTTGCTTTGATGAGCCCTACCTTTCTTAAAACATCCAGACCAAGACAAACAGACATGTTCATGTACATAAATGTTTGTCTTGTGTGGGAATGGAACCCACGAGCGTTGGTGTCGTGTCAACAAAGTCGCGTCTTTCACGACTGAGCCACCGAGCTCGTGAAAACCTTGCAAATACTTAATGAATAATGAACCAGCCTATTGTACGTCTGGTCCCTGGTTCGAATCCGGGTGTTGGCATGTATGGGTTGTACCCCATGTATGGGTTGGACCCCTCCAAATCTAATTAATTGTAAAATACGATAACACTAGTAAAATGTTACAAAAATGTACATGAATGAATGAAGCTGAATTGTTGAAGGCGCCGATTCGAATCCCTAAATACACGATTAAGTTCGTATTTTCGGATTTACATCGTGAGGAAATCCGCAAGTCCAAGTAATTATATTTTAAAATATGTGTGACCTAACCTAAGAAAAGTTTGGTTATAGCTTTCAGTTATGGAGATTCGCAACTTCCGAAAAAAAAACGAATCTGAAATGAGCGCCAAAGAAGAAACTATATTTCACGCTTTATTTAAAAGCTCATATATGCAAATTCTTAACCTCATTATTAATTTATTCTTAACCTCCTACCATCATCATGCAAGCGTTATTCTCGGTTGCATCTTACGCTTTCATTTCAGAGCCAGGGGTCCGTTAAACTAGACCTCTTAGATATATCATTATATGCTCGCAAGTATAACAGAAGAGAGTGGGTAACCGTAAAAGATGAGACAGTTTTTTTTTAAATCAAATGGATCAATTTCACCTTATTACACGTAAGTCATTAACATGGTAATAATACTATAAATTAACAATAATAATATGATACGTATTGAAATGATACGTCCATAAAACGCATAAGAATTTTTGCTTAATATTAACTTATCTTACCTAATAAAGACATCAACGAGTTAATTTTTCTGCGCGCACATCTAGAGTAAGATATAAGGAAAGTAATTTAAGAAAAAAACCTGTGAAAGACGATCTGGGTCCAATACTTTGGCTGTTTTACATAATAATATGATTAGATTGCGTACAAAATGCGACATGAACGTTAATAATTTAATTTTAGTGCCGTGGCAATTACCAAAAAAGAGGACTAAACATCAACTGACACTCGTGTTCACGAAAACCAGTCCACTCTGAAGTAATAGTTATGACAAGTAAATGGCAATATTTATGTTGTAAATATATTTAAAATTCTCCAGCGCGTTTTCATGAGCCCGAATACAAATTTTCAAAATAACACGCGCCAACCCAGCCAATTATGTTATTACGCACATCCAACATAATTATAAAATTGAATGACTTTGTTTACATTCAGGATATGGTGTAGTATTATGTTAATAATCCTATCTACTTAGTAAGCAATTATTTCTTTGGATGTGTCCTGGTAGCTAGTTTAACTATGTAAAATAAAAAAGTGTTGCGAGTTGATAACTGGTTGTAGAAAGAATTCGAAGCTATGCTTGGGTCTCTCGCGAATGATTTGTGCCACGAGTCGTATGTTTACTTTAAAATTATAGTTCTGTAATAAAACCGAAGGTAAAACCAGTAAATATGTTTTAGTATTTATTTCTTTACTTCGTTATAAATCATTTTGCGGTTGAGATTACTTTCGTAGTTTGGTCAGAAAAGATATTTATAATGTAAGAAAAATGAGTTTTGATAGGAAAACAGATTACAAAGATTTACAAGGATACTTTGATGTCGATTGATAAAATTTGTTTCGAAATTAAAACTACTGTTGTGAAGTATTTCGGCTATAATATAAAGTACATTCACAAATTTGATTGTGGTTAACTGGTAAACTATGAAATTTAACATTAAGTCTGTCGTTTGTGATTGTTAGCATTGATTGTAATTTATCCAATCTTTGCAGTTCAAATGGTAATGGTAAATAATATAACAAAAAATTTTAATAGTGTAGAATAGAATACACTTTATTTGTACTAAAATAAATACATTTAATAAACAATTCATTAAAGGAGTACAATAGATAAAATAAAACCCTAACACAAAACGTCTTTTTATGTTTTATTTAAGTATAAGTGTTTAGATAGATAATTTAAAGAGGTAAACAAACGATCATGTGGGTTACACTGATAATAAGGGATCACCACCGCTCAATAAGGGATTACCTAAGTATAACCTACCGTTGCTAGCATTTTCAGATAAATATTCTCACATAGCGTATTTGATCGGTAACAACGTTTTTCCCACAGTTGATCCCACAATTTCTCTGTACATAAAATAAATTACTTTCAAAAGTGCTGTGAATAGAATGCCAATCATCTAGGTAGTACGGTTGGCATTTTTACGATAGTAGAACTCAGCGGCTGGTAGTAAATCGAGAGAGATAAAACTGAGAGAGATAGAGAGAAAGATTCAAATTTTTTTTCACCAGATGAAATGCTTGTATGCCACCCGACTTTTTAAAAAATCATTTCGGAAGCTAATTTAGCTTTAACTCTAAGTGCCTATCACAGTAAAAGCAAGTAAAGTAGCTCGTCTAGCCAAATAACAACTCCCCTGGAGGGTTGTAATGTTCCTGAGAGTGAGTGAGGTTACTAGTAAGCTCCTGAGGAGAAGCTGATTAGCAATGAGGGTTTTAACGCATGAGCATACTTCTTGTATTGCAAGCATTCATAGGTTACAGTAAGCACAACAGACCAGATGGGCTGTAGTTTTTGTATGCCTCCCGAGTAAAAATGTATATTTTTTCCTCAATAATATTCTTTAATACTAATGCAAAATGGTCTTGCGTCACAAGGTAGCAGGTGTATAGGCGACAGTAAGCCATTACCAAGTGGACAGACTGCTTATTTCTGAAAAAATATTGCGATTTTAATTGAAAATGAAGAGATAAAGCATTGACACAGTGCATATACTACGGAATATTATTTATTATCCACTTAAATACAAGATCCTATGAAAATGTCTACTCATTTGTATGTACGTGTTAAACAAAGTTGTAGTATTAATAACAAGTTAATTGCTAGTGGCAGTTACTCTTAATAAAAAGGATAAAATAACGTATATGGTGAAGTTAGCCAATGCACTCCATATATAATCATAAAAGTCGCAAACTGAAAGTTCCGTATGTTTCCTGGATCACATAAATAATTTGTAAAAGGTTTCCTATGATTTTTAAAAGAATGAATTTGATTTGAATTTTTCTTCATCTTTGTATAAAAACTGGACACAAAACGTAAATTTGATCTAAATTGATCCAAATATGACCCAAACCTGACACAAACTTGAATAAACCTGGTCCAAACCTAACCTAAATGTGTATCAGGTTTAAGTTACGTTTCGATCAGGTTTGCTCGGGTTTAACTTAGGTTAGAACCAAAGTGACTCAAATCGTCCCCAAACGTGATCTCAACTTGACACGAAACATTTTTTTTGTCAAATCAAACAAACCTGAACTATTCGTCAATGTTAAGTACGATAAGGCTGGAAGGTCAACAAAAGAGAAGGTGTTTAGCCTTCCTATTCAGAATTTGCGATAGGCGATGAAATCAGTTCCGTTAATATGACAGGACAAGTTAATAGCACAGTTACGAGTTATCTGTGCCACAGACAAAAGCGCAAATCTGGTTTAATTACTCCCGAATATTGTAGAATGCGTTTAATTTTATAAAGTTTCTTATATCATTTAGCTTAACGCAGAGCATAGGAAACGATGCTATTGTATTTTTGATCTGTTCTTTATAGTAATAAGTGCTAGATTAAGTGCCCGCTCATAATTTTTTCAGCTGGTCTAGGTGACAAAACGCAAGCAGGATTTTTCTGTTTTTTAGAAGTACTCTCTTGGCGTATCCTTCTTTTCTTTATTTAAATATGGCTGCTATATCAGAGATACAATAGCATGCTATTATTTTGGATAGATGCAGGCGGCAAGATCGTAGAGTCTCTCTCTAGAGGCGAGGTCAGTAGTGGACGAATATGGACGTTGCAATGATCAAGATGATGCTATTATTTTACAATGCTTTTCTGTAAGTGAGTGATACTGCGACGAAGGAGACGGTCTTATTATTAGCTATTGGTCTTAGTAGCCGACATCAACTGCCCTCGCTAATTGATGATAGCTTGGCTGTATCACTTCTATAAAATTAAAATTATGCGTTGAAAAAATTTAAAGACAGGTCAAAACTTATCATAGTACCCGTATATTTTATTTGTCATATTTTACTGTCAGATACTGCTATGTTTGCTAATATTTATTCATATAATTTATGTGTCCGTATGTAAGTCACTGAACTCCTCCTAAACGGATGAACCGGTGTTGATGTGAAAACTTCTTTAACATCGTTGTGATTGGAAACTCGATGAAACGAAAACGCGACAGTAAAAAGAGACGACCACATACATCTATTGGATTTAACGTGCGAGAGAATAAGATAGTAGTATCCATAGGATTTAACGTGCGAGAGAATGAGATAGAAGACATTATACAGTGTTTATTACAGGCTCCGAGCGTTGTACGTGTGTATGCGCCCCTGCGTATTGCTAAGCTTGGGATAAGGCGTCATAACGACCGTGGTGTATTGTACACGTATATTGTTTACATAAATATTACATTATTAGAACAAAACATTTTTAAGTATGATCAATATTATCATAAATAAACCATACAATTATCCTACTCCTGAAATTGTACGTTCGTCTCGTTATCTGGAAGGTCACATTTTTTAAGTTTTCACTTCTATCGCGTGTGAACTGGACAAATATTTTTATGTGTTTAAGTAGGTTCCAGAATAGTTTAGATTCACAACTGGATCCAATATGTGGCTACCTGCGATCAGGTTACATGACTTATTGGTTTCATTTTCGGAAGGGGAACATCTGTCGGCACCGCTAGTTTTCTTATAAATACTGCGATATTTTGTCTCTGACAATAACTAATGTGACAAAATATGGCAACCACACGTCTGACATTCAATACCATTTACAACAGTAATGCGTTTCGTCTCGCAACATTTTATAACTCGATCAATTAATATTCTGTGGAAGTTTTCATTACTTTTTAATGAAACAGGAGCTACTATCAGTCGATCGCTAATTTTATGTTTTAATTTACGCCTTCTCATCCTATCTACGAGACATTAATCACTGTAACGGGACGTCGATTGCGTTCTCTGACTTAACTGCATTATAAGCACTTTGGCAATTGATTTATGTAGAATATTATTATCGTAATTTTATGCTTTTATTTTTGGACAAACACACATATGTGTGAAAAATAAGTAAATATATTGTTGATATAAATACATTACTTTTAAACAACGTTCCAAAACATACAAATATACTGCTCACTTAATGTACGAACGCTACCAATACATTAAGTATCACTGGTGCGTTGTCACCCCTGCTGATAACTTAGCAACTCCTTAGGAGTCTACTGATAATCCCAAATTCTTGCAGGAATGTGAAACAACCCCCCAGAGAGTTGTTATTTGGTTACGATTTTCTGTGAGGTACTTCCCCAGTCGGGCTGCTTTGGAGCTCTATACCTCTCTTGAAAACACCTAGACGAAGGCAAATATACATGTTCATCCACACAAATGTTTGTCCTGTTTGGGAATCCAACCCACGAGTCTTGGTGTTAAAGTAGCAATGCTAACACTCCACCACCCAGCTCAGAATTCTTATCATTACTAGATTACACTTCTTTTCTCTACAGTTATCCCGTTTCCTAATCTATTTAAATAGGCGGGATCCGCTACCTAAGCCTAAAGGTTTGGCGAAGACACTGATTTTCACACAGAGTGGCTGTCATTAAACCTTCACAACTCACTGCGAAAACCAGACCTTTCTTGTGTGAGATAATACGTTTTTCGAATTACTTGGATATGCTGGTTTCCTTACGACGTTTTTCTTCACCGCCGAGTACGCGATAACTACAATATGTACAAAAATCCGATACACCACTTTATTCATTCGAACCAGGGCCAGCCGGTTAACGGGCTTTATCTACTGTGCTATCACTATTACTCTTGTTTAATAGATTTCTTTTTGCATCAAACAAATAAAGTGAAGAACAATTGTATTTTAATACTTTTTTTTTTCTTTCTTTCGGTAGTGAGAGGTTACTGTGAAAAATGATGATAACAAGATCGAAGAATGATACAGTTTGGTGTTGTAATTTCAAATATATCGCTTACGTCCAAAATTTGATTACACTACTTGATAGCCAAATAATAAGAAGATTCGTTATGTTAGGTAAGGACTGTGATGCATCGCGCTCGACAAGGGGTTTTTTGAAATAATTTGCAGCATCATACAATTTCCTTTCATTATAACTTACCTACTTCCGTTTACAAATTACGAAGACACGTAAAACTCACGGCCGTGTCCACGACAAAGCCATATTCTGTTTTTTTAAACTATTGTGTGATTTGTAACATTTTATCTAACGAACTAAATTGTCCTTAGGGTAAATTTAAATAGTTCTAAACTTATGTTACTTGAAACAAGAAATCCGTACTCTCAAGCAAATTGATTATACTCATGCATAGAAACTACCCTAAGGCATCAGAGGGAATGAATATTATCTACATGCTTTTCAATCATACATATGCCATCCTTCTCTATTATTGTTACGTAGAAAGAGACATAGAATTAGACCATTTGTTTGCGATCCTTGATTGATGGAGATGCCGCCGCGAGTGTGCGTCTTAAATTAAATTTCGTAAATGCCTCATCTGTTAGTCATTAGTAGGATCTTGTTTACTTTAGGGGTGGTTTAAGCACCACTAGATTACAGGTGGTATATGGGAAAGTAATTATTTTATTTATTTTATTTATTTATAAATTCTATTACATTAAACTAGCGATTTTTGTATGTTTTAATACAATAACCAACACATTAACTACATTCCGCAACTTTGTTTACCTGGTATCGTGTAGGAACTGCTTATTTTAAAAGTCAAAGTAAAGAAAATCCATTTTTCAAATCCGACCAGTAGTTCTAGAAATTAGCGCATTCAAACAAAGAAACTCTTCCATTTATATATGTATATTCTGTATGCGTCTATGTCATTGAACTCTTCCTACACGGGTGGACCAAGTTTGAAATTTAGGCGTTTTTGAATGGGTTTTTGCATGGTTTAGATTCACATTTAGATCCGATAGGTGGAGCTGCAATCGAGTTCTAGGATTTTTTTTATTATCGGGCAGGATAACGCCTGTCCGGCATGTTAATATATAAATAATTCGTGTATTCGTGATTTCGTATTTAAAAAGATTTTGCTTTCTAAGTTTATCCATATAAATGTTTTTAGAAAAAATGCAATTTGGCACAAAAACGCAAAGTTACTATTATATAAAGTAGGTAAATTAGGAAGAAACATAACTATTATTCATTGACAATCTCGTTGTATTCTACATATTTTTACATCTTAGTGCTTGATTCCTATTCTCTCCGATGTTTTATTATACTAAAATCCGTCAATATTAAAAACCTATCATTTTTTTTTAGATTCGGATTACGGTTTCACAGAGACTCGTCCCTTTTTTGTGCCTTGAGACATTTTAAACAAAAAACCTCCTAATTTTTTAAATAAAAAAATCAGTTTTGTATAATATGATTCGTTGTGATGACTCTCTCTCTCTCATTATTTCTTTACCCCTTTTGTAAAGCCGATAGTTATTTTCAGTTCTGGATATTTTAAACATTTTTACTAGTATTCAATTGATGTTCATGGCATTTTTATACATCTTTTATATATCTGATGAGAAGTGGCTACGAACTGTTGCAATACAGGAAGTATCGCTCGCGCGTTGCTCCCCTGCTGCTAACACAGCGCCTTCTTGGGAGGTTATTGGTAATCCCTCTTACTCTAATAAACACAACAACACAGTTATTTAGCTGCGATTTTCTGTGAGGTGGAGGTACTTCCGCTGCTTTCTTGCGCCCCACCTCTCTATAAAACACATGCAATATCTTCAGAGCCGATTCATATATATATTTTTTAACATTTCTTATATAGTTTATAATTTTAAGTTATGTTTAAAACTGTTTGAAATTTTATGTTCTCTTTTCCGTTTTATCTCTGAAGTCAACTAAAAAGTTTGAAAAAGAAATGATGCTGTAAAGACAGGAAATCGATGGTCGCCATACGTATTTTAATGATTACATTTACTAAAAACGCAAGATGTCAAGGAATACACAAAATCCTCGGAGTGTAAGTCTGATTATTTTTATACAACGTCGAGAGGCATTCTGGCATACAGCTCACCTGATCTAAAGCGATTATCTTAGTCTATGAACTTTTGCCATTAAGTATATCTCTCCCGATCCGCCTTTGCTGCTAACACAGCAACTGCTTTGGAACTTACTTGTGACCTTACTCCGACGCAGAAATACAACAACCATCTAGAGAGTTTTTATTTGGCTGCAGTTTTCTATGAGATGGAATACTTCCCCAGTCTAGTTGCACTCAACCTCTCTTAAAAACATCTAGACCAAAACATAGAGGCATGATCACAAATGTTTCTCTTGTGTGGGAATCGAACCCATCGAGCTCGTAAATCTTTGAATTTAATCGGTATTTTTTCTGTTATACCGGTTTTAATGCACCTTTATTTAAATTATTACACATCACAATTACTCGTATAATAGAAGTGGTAGATCCAAGCTATCGCAACGGTCACTACATGACCGCGGGCATTTTGTGACAACAGAATGAGAAGGGTACAGAGTCTCCGCTCTCTGCAAAATTAGGCAATGGCGTTAAAAAGAAAGTCCCTTGGTGAAAGAGACTCCTTCCTTGATTTCCGCCTGTAGTATTTCAGGTCGGTACTACGTCACTCTATAATGTAATCAAGAAGAAACACAGTAAGAAGACAATAGCATCACCCGTTATGCCCCACTTTAAAGTAAGTACCGCTACCACCACTCGTTCGCAACAATTAAGCCAGACTTACTCCTTTGACGGAGATATGTATATCCTGCCCAGCAAATAATCTCATACCTGCTCTACTCCGAACATAAGCAGAAATAAAAATTTGTATTTTTTTTTTTTTGCGCGTGCTTTATATGCATCAATCAACAAATAATTAGCAATATTTGTTTGTCAAATTGTCATCATAGTTACGCGAATAATATGTAATATAGTATTGGTAGAACTCTTACTACATGAGATGTTGATGAAAATGTTATATTGTATAAAAACCGACACGAAAGTGGTATAGCTTTTTAACTACTCGATTATTTTGAGAATTATTCATGAGTTGTGAGTAACCTACCATCATCTATCTTATTTATAACGGTATCCTGTTTCCTAATCCATTAGGATTGGCGGGGTCCGCTACCTAAGCATTTGGCGGAGATACTACTTTTTACATGGAGCGACTGCCGTCTGATCGCACAAATCACAACCCAGAGGAAAAACCAGACCTTTCTGATGTTAGGACACACGTCTTTCGAAATATAATTTCTTGGACTTGCGATTTTGCTCATGATCTTTTCCTCCACCGCTGAGCAAGTAATAATTACAAATATGTAATAAATCCAGAAACACAAATATAGTAGTACATGCCAGGATTCGAACCAGTTGGTCAATAGGTCGGTTCCTTATCCACTGAGCTATAACTGCTTTATTAACCACCATGATTTATATGACATTTAAGGGCTCCAAGAAGTTCAAACAACGTTTTAAATAATTACGCTTTATTTCTCCTTATCCACAATCGCACTGCACAATATATCACTTTCAAGCACAAACGCGTGTCTGTCTCCATTGCCATGCGCTACCGAGTACCACGTGCCGGAAGCGCTTATTACATTAGTTCATAATTATTGTATAATCAACGTAAACTTCCATAAATAATTACAAATAAATTTTACAATATTACACATATTTTAAAATACAGAATTAAAATAATACTCAATTTTTTCTACACCGGAAATCCATCTTTTGCACCACCGTGTAAGGCAGCGGAATGGACAAATATTCTTTAAACCAATTTTATAATTTTAGTAAATATCTTTATAATTAATTTCAATTTGTTATTTATTAATGCATTTTACAAATTATTTATATTTTTACATAATAGACTGAAAACATTATAGCAATACACTTTATTAGTAGAGGGATATTAAAGGTAGCGTAATATTTAAATAATCAATAACTCCGATTTATCCACATTATCTTAATACAATATCTAACAGAATTATTTTTAATAGAAAAGTTATACCTAATTAATAAACTAACCCTAACAGACATTAGAAATTATAATGACCCATTCTCACCTGTACGTAAGTAGCTTTATACTGGAAAGCGAACAAGATCCTTCATAAAAAGAGGTATGTGAGACTCCTGTCCAATTCCAGATCGTGGAGGGCCCAACTGACATACATTTGAAAGTTGTGTTCCTGCGAGTGCATGAGGTCCACCAGTAAGTTCCTGAGGACTTTCATTTTAACAGCAGGGGTGGCAATGCACGCGCGATACTTTCTGTATTTAAAGACTATGTTACCCACGTTACTCATGTGAATATTACATTAGATAGAAAAAAAAACATAATAATTGAAAATGCCTAGAAATTAATTTATTGAAAATATTTTCTAAACTATTCAGTGCGAGTAACGTAAAAGTGCTTGTTTCACAAGGGATAATATACTCTCTGCTAAAGCCGCGCTTCGATGGAAACTTTTTTTTTCTACTACGACGGATAGCAAACAAGCATAAAGTCCGCGGTGTCAAGCGGTTACTAGCAACAAAATAAATTTAAGCCACCCCCGCTATCAACACAGCAACTCCCCATCTTCTGGCGACCTCACTCACTCGCAGGAACACTATAACCCTCCAGGGAGTTATTGGCTGCCGTCTTCTATGAGGTGGAGGTACTTCCCCAGACAGACTAACGTTGTGGCCTACTCTTACGCCAGAGCCTCGTCTGTTGATAAGTAGGGTGCACCACGTGCAGGTGAGGTTGGCTTTGGCTCTAAAGGTGACCATTGAGCTACTTACACCCCAATATAATATAACATATGTATATTAGCTTTCTAATAATTTTATTTTGGTTACGTTCGTAATGTACTTACTGCAATTTGTGTTTCTATTTTCCCGATATTTCTAAGTCCTCTATTCAATTACTACTCAATTACACAAACAAGAAACAACCATGAAAGTTTAGTGGGATTGACAACCCTAACATACATACTAATGAAATAAATCGACTCGAATCACTAAATAAAGCCCAATTTCAATCACTCAACCCCATTGAAGCATAAGTCCCATATATTAAGCTTCAATCTGCCGTCTGCAGAACATTATACACTTTTCAATTGGCTCAGAAACCTTTTGTTTCCTTTTTCAGTGTTTATTTTCTTTCGGACGTAAGTTTCGGTGGGCTGGCTATAACATCCGTGTTTGACTTACACCTGCGTCCGGCCGTATTTTGACCACGGGATTAAAATTATATTGAATATTATATTATATATCCACCATGTAATTATAAATTTTGACAGTTTTACATAATAATTGGTCACTTGTCATATATTGCTATGTTTAGTATAATAATACGTATTTTACCGCTGTAATTTAGCCAAATACAGGCAGAAATGTTATGATAATGTTGAAAATGATACAGAGTTATTTTTTTTCTGTTTTACGTAACAGTTTTTTAGACCAAAACAAGTTTGAACAGATATTATAGATATTTATTGACCGTAACATCGGAGTCAAACAAAATAAACAATGTGAAAGAATTTACACAACTTTCTAACTTCTGACTGTTTCACAAGTACTCGTACCTATTTCAAGCTAATGGAATAAGTGAAAACTGAAACAGAACCAGTATTATTGTAGTACCGTTCAAGAGATCTTAATTATGAATTACTTATTACTCGTACCTAGTACTTATCGTAAACTAATAGAATAGCGTAAACTTTTAGCCTCAACTGATACTTCCGCATTAGATTATCTCAACATTATATTAAGTTAATTGTAAAAAAAGTCCATTATTATTTTATTAACCTAAGGTCACTATTACTTTGAAAGGGTTCATTGATTTAGATCCTATTAAAACTGAACAAAATCACATTTCAAATGCCTATAACCATGTCGATGATGTTCAACATGTTAGTAGCAACAGGGATTAAATAATAAAAAAAAATCTTTTTATAATCACAAAAATAATCGGTATTGTGATTAGTACCAAAAAATCTGATTGACATAATATATAAATTTGAGAAAAACACTTAGCTAATATTTGCATCTTTTTGAATAGTATTTTGATAAAAAAGAATGTATTTTTGGTTTCATTATTCAAAGATTTCATTTATGTATATAACTATCCATCTCTTTATTCCTGATTGTTCAATATTTTGTTACCAAACATTTCGTATATAGTGTTAATAAAGTAGGATTTAGAAAAATTTGACTAGTATTTATGAAACCAATGATAAGAAATATAGGGCTGTATAAAGAAAACATAAAACAGTGTTTTAAAATCTCTCCAATACCTCATGATGACATTTTCATATAGATATTGCCATCGTACAAGTTGTTTGTTAGTAGGGAAGTGGTTAGTATAATTATAAAATGTAAACCTTTCTATTTAATAGACATGAGTAATATCATAATATAACATAATATTGTAGTTGGGGATCTCGAAATAAAGTCAAATACAAGTGCAGAAACTCCAAGCTCCTTTAAAATGCGTATACTACGGTAAATACTTACCATCTGTAATGTTGTAAATGTTCCAAATGTTTAATTAAGTTGTGAATATTCTTAATGTCATGTTATAAAGATTGCTAATGTTGTACTGCTTTACAATTGCGTATTAGCGAGAATTCTTAAGCTTACAAGAAGGTTGCGAGAACAGCGAGAAGACGATTCAATTATGTTATTATGTTAATAATATGACTATAACTGTTTTAATTATCTTCTAGACACATACCACGTTTACTTTTGTTTGAGCCCTATGCTTATTTGTAGCCAAAGTGTTCAAAAGAATAAGTTATATATCTACTGCTCAATTAACAATTTGAATGGAAAATATACCTATTTATATAGTTTTATAATCAGACATTCGCAATAAATGAATTTAATTAAATGGGCACTTTCTAGCTCTGTTTGAAGACTTTAACCTAAAAATCAAAGCAGCTTCATCAAACCATTTGGATACTAGTGTGTCCTCGAAGGGCACCTGCGTCCGCTGACGAGCCTCCTTCTTGGGGTGTCCAGTTGTGGTGGATAATGATGGATATTTTCGTAACAAGTATTCCTCTTAAAGGTTATATAGCACATATTTTTGTCAAGAACAATTAGAAAGATCTGATGGTTAGGTACGGTTAACTATATAAGTGAATAACGTAAATATTGTTAGTTCTACTACTCTCATTGCAAGTAATAGCATAATAATGTCCGCAATTTTTCTGTTTATTCATAAATCCTATGAAATATAATTATGTAACACAAGCCATTTTTCACTTTCGGGATTCGCACGGCAAGTACTAATTATTTATAGGTGGACAACTGCTGGTGGATGGATGGTTTAAACACCTTAAAACTACATAAGTACTACGCACTGTGTAAGCTTAAAACACCTTCTCGAATAAACCTTTTACACTAAACTTGATCTAAAAGTCCTGGTCTAAAACTCCACCATTACGCAACGTAAGCCACCGTAATATTCAATGCATGTTTTTTTCCCCACTTAATTCACAAACATAATCATAACGTCAGCTTATTTTCACAAAATGTAAATAAAATACAATCTGTAAGCTTTCTAGATTATCACCCCTTCTTTTGGTGAAAGCCATATGAAAACCGGTGCAGTATTATAATACAATAATACTGTACCGATTATAATACGACTTTCGTATGAAAATCGGTACCTATAGTATTAGAATACTGTATCGATTTTCATACGGTTTCATATTAAGTATCACAAATTGTTTTGCGTTGCGTTGATTTTTGTACAAAGTGACAAAGAAGTAGTATTAACGATATTGGACGATATGGTGAACCTAATTCTTGATTTACTTTAATACCGAAGTAAAACGACACAAGTGAAACAATACAGCGCGAACCCTCTCCCCACGTAACATGGACAGGAAGTCGGTGAAAAAAGTCCATCGGGGTTGAATCAGGCTGCATCATCCATCATTCATTCCCCGTGAGGTTGAGACAATAATTCCAACTACAAATCTCTTTCGACCACCGACCAAAATCAAGAGGTCAGCTGGGTCTCTTGATTTTGAAGTTAAATTGGTGATAATATGTCTCATTATCGCTACTGAATTCCTTCTTTTTCTAGATAATAATTCTTTTTCTTCATTTCTCTAGATAACTAACAATGGCAATAGCAATTTTAAGATTCCTAATGGTAACTTATCTTTGTTTTGAATTAATTACCTGTTTGACATACGTTACCTGCAGTACCTATTTATTAATAAGATGACTTGTCTACCTTACATCTCTATCAGTTACATAAAACAACGTTAGTGGATATTGCAGGTAGACAGAGTGAACCGGTTTTTTAACATTCATAGTTCTTCTCATGCACGCTCGCCAGTTTCTAGGGCTCCTGACATCACCTCTCCAAAACACTATCAATTTGGTCATGGTAGGTAAGTCTTGGCCTTTCTCAACTCCTACATCCTTTATTAGGATACTGTGATCAGAGTAAGTTGGACACCTTTCACGTGATTTATAAAATATCGTACCTACAAAATATGTCTTTCGTGATTTACTGTTTTTTCAGCGTGTACATTATTTAAACTTCGTCAGGCAGCAACAAACAGACCTACGCTTCCTGGATATTAATTAGTTATCGTAGCTTAGGAATTCCTGCAATACAATAAGCAGCGTACCTGCAATGTTAGGTCTTGCTGATGCACCAACTCGCTCTTGGCATTATTTTCGCCATTTGTATCCTTGTATTGTAATTGTTAAAAATTATATGGGTTAACAAATAAATGAATAAAAATCACTAATCAAACTGTCCTTCTGTGCTAACGAGTAAGTTCTTTTTTCCATTATTCAAAATTATTTCATAATATATCGTACATAAAACCGCATGCTAGAAGCCTCACAGGGCTTATCTTAGTGTCAGTTGGTCGCTGACATATAGTGTTTTGAGTAGTTTTTTAAGTACAAACATTTTACTTTTTGGGTAGGTACATATCTTGAATTTGTGGTGTAGTTCCATTTAGTTAACACGGAATGAGATAGTTAGAAGTTTGTGTACCATACGTATTGATAAATTTAGGCAGTGTTTGATTTCAAAGATCTTAGATTACTAGGTCTTGATTTTATCTGTAATTGAGCTTGTTGTTTACATTCAGTTAATACAAGGAGTTTGACTTTATCGAAGATATTAATAACTTTGCAGTACTTAAATATGGCTGCGTCATTATTTTTATACATCTTTCTGATATTAAGTGGTATAATGTATTATAATGGTTTTTAAAATTCTTAATTGTAGATTATAGACATCCAATATACTCGTTTTGGATGTCCTACCATAGCTGCTCAAGCCATAGCTGATCACCGAGTCGGCAAGTGCCATATACTCGTACAAGAGTCTTAGTGTGTTATAAGGTAGTCTATGTTTTAGTATAACCAATTTACTGAGGATTGCTCTAAGTTTATTGCACACGTAGTCTTTATGAGGACCCCAGTTGAGCCTGCTGTCAGTTTTAAGTCCGATATACATGTGTTGCTCAACGAACTCTAGACAGAAGCATCTCGGATGGTTCTGAGAGGCGCTAACGGCGTGAAGACAGTCGTGACTGTGAGCAGCTATTGTAGGCGGTACACTGATTATATGATGTCAGGAATGTATGTGTATTGCTGTTTTTGCTGCGTTAATAACTAATTTTAAGTCGTGTGACCACTCACTTATCAAGTAAATTTTTTCTTGTAATACTTTTTCTGCTTCGGACACATTTTTAATATTACACAATTGAATGTCGGAAATTTTGTGATTTTTTTCTGTACAATAAATATAATACAAATTTATGTACAATAAATATGAGCCGTCGGATGTAAAAAGTAACCTCACACAGTTGTGCAAACATAACAATTCTCCAGGAAGTTGCTATTAGTCACAGTATTCTGTAAGGTAAGTACTTCCCTAGTCGGAATGCTTGTTTTGCAGTACATCAGGAGACAAAATCGTACAGCCCATCTGATATAAATGGTTATGCCTGTTACACAGGAAGTATCGCTCGCACGTTCTTACTCCCGTTGCTAATATACCAACTCCTTAGGAGCTTACTGGTGACCTCACTCGCTCTCGGAAACATACGAGTAATAACACTCTATGAAATTCTCATTTGGCTGCAGTTTTCCGTGAGTTGGAGGTGCTACCCAAGTCGGCAGATATTATTAAAGGAAGCTCTAATCAAAGAAAATTTGGCTACAGTAAGCCAACAGCCAAATATTTCAACTCATATTTGGTTATTGGTTTTAGTTACTACATTAAAAGATTAATTTCGTCGTTCAGCACACAACTATTCACCAGACAACTGACAAATTTTTACTTCAATAAAAAATATATACCTGCAATATGTTGAATTGCTTACGAATAAAATTATTACATTGTTGGTTCTGATGTATTAAGGGCAGCTGGTTAAATTATTGAATACAAATTCCATACATCGCGCACGAGCAGAGGCGCGGGACCGACACGGCCGGGCGGCACGTTCGCACCCTCAAATACAGACATCGATTAAGATACTTTAAGGTATGTGTACACTTATCATATGGTAAATGTACACGTGAATTAAATGTGAGTACTTGAGATGAAACCGCGAAGTCCAAGGAACAAAGAAATTAATGGAGAAGGCAGGTTTTGATTGTGTGGTCTATTTAGTGATGAATAGAAACGTGTCATTGTTTTATAATAATTATTATCTATTTATTTTCACGTCAACTCCCGTGCAGGATAGGTAGGGGTAACTGAGCGCCTCATAACTTGGTCCTTTACTACAGATAAAACACAACGAAACTAATCATGATAGGAAAATCTAGGTCTTCTTTTGTTCAACGCAAAGGCGTACCTTCCACTTTTGCATTGTATAACTGTTTCATTAATAATTATCTGCTTAATATCTGTAGGTAATATCTCGTAGCATAATTATCTAGTTAAATATTACGTTCATCATATTAAAGTATCACTCTTAATACATCATAATTATTAATATGTCTATCTATCTATCGAGCGCCACCTGACTCGATCCTTACATACCTGACTCGCTTCTTTAACATTCATTGCTCTTCTCATGCACGCTCGCCGGCTTCTAGGGCTCCTGACATCACCTTCTGATAGAACACGACTAATTTGGTCATGGTATTTTTTTATACTATGTCGGGAGGTATACAAGCATACGGCCCACCTGATGTAAAGAGGGTACCGCAGCCTATTAACGCTTGCGATATATTAAGTGAGTATCACTCGCGCTATGCCTCCTCTGCTGCTTACACAGCAACTCCTTCGGAGCTTACTGGTGACCTCACTCACACGCAGGAATACAACAACCATTTAGGGAGTTGTTATTTGGCTGCGGTTTTCTGTGAGGTGGAGGTACTTCCCCAGATGGGCTGCTTTGATGCGCCCTATCTCTCATAAACTTCTCTTCTCTCTTGGTAGGTAAGTTGGCCTTCCTCGGCACCTTCATCCTTCCACTTTTGCATTGTACACCTGCTTTCTCATTCTTACATCCTGCATTCTTTCTACATGTCCGAACCAATTTATATGTAATAAATAATTATCTATATCAAAATAATGACTTTTTTGTACTACATGCATGTTTACCGAAAAATCCCAATGAGGTTTTGACAGTGTGGGTGACGTAGGGCGAGAGGCACTCGTAGTATGTTAACAAAGCAGAAGAAATGGGGCATCCTGTTATCAGACATTGTAGGTATCTATAGTCATCCCATCAAAAGTGCTTGTTAATATATTACCTAAATATAAAAGATTTTTGGTATTTACAATTCCTTTAACAAATAAATGTGGGCATTATCCAATTAAATTTATAAAAACCTGTACTAGGATAAAGCCGCTCCTCTCAAGCCTTAACTGTGATATGTTTATAAACAATACTAATTTGATACAATAACATATAAACAAAAGAAAAATAAACATAAAGAAATGAAAAACAAACCTAAATAGTATAAAAACATGTAATAATAAAGTTAATTCACAATACTTAGACAAAATTTCTCAAGGGACACTTATGTACATCGTGCATATATGTACGAGTATATTCATCAATTGTTGTTACAAATCTATCAGCTATGCGGTGACTGTTTACCATCGGGCACGCCGTGTGCTTGATTGCCACCTTAGTGTCTATGGGAGAAACGGAAATCCTGATCAAATATAATATTTACAATTAAGATAAACGTCCTCGATCACGATTTATTAAAATTTAGTTTCATTATATTTGTAATGATTTCTACTAGAACATCTTCACGACAAGCCCCTTGCGTTGCGAAGTAGGCGGACAGAACCGAGTGCCACAAGACACGGTCCTTACACACCTCGCTCGCTTCTTTACTATTCATGCACGATCGCTAGTTCCTAGGGCTCTTGACAACACCTTCTGATAAAACACGATCAATTAATATTTATATTTCCAACTAAGGTGAATACAATAAGTTTAGAGAATACAGTACATGAATTGTGATTGTTCAGTTACGGCTCGTGCGAACCGTGCCTACGACTCAAGTCAAACAGTTCAATATTATACATGCACAAGAGAAGCAGCCGGTGGGTGTTGGGTTCGTGCGAGTGAGCGAGGTTAACAGCAAGCTTCTAGGACTTTCTGTGTTTGCCGCAGAGGTGGCACCGCGCGAGCTATACTTAATGTATTACAAGCCTTCGTAGGCTACCGTAACCACTTTACATCAGGCGGGCCATTAGCTAGGTATCCCGACGTTGTATAAAAAAGTCCAGATATGTAAGAAATCTTTGACCGTTTTTATTTTGAAATATTTCAACCTAGTTGACAAATATTGATTTATGCCACTCTCGGATTGAATGATCAATAACCACTGCCACCAGAGGCCTGTCTCATAGCTTCACATTTCCTTTTCATTCATTTTTATAGTTCCCTTGTTCAATAAATTATAATCAACGAAACTTGTTGGTTAATCCTCAAAAAAACTGAATACTTCATAGTGAGTTTAATTGAAAACTACGTGTCATAAACTAAAGGTTTAAAGGCGCCATGTTACACGAAAATAAATTGTTTCCTCTATTGATGTTGCGTTAACCGTATATGTATTTGATAAAGAGAGAGGAAAAGGGCGTTATTTTTAATTACGTCTTTATTCATCTGAGCCGTCGGCGTAACGATGCCGACGTGATTTTATGTCGCTCGTAAGAAAGCTTAATGCGTAATCCAATTCGATTTTCGGAACGTTTAATTGTACTGAACCTGATGAGATCTCAGTTGCGATGGAGTAGACTAAAATCATATTTTAGCTTAATAACAGTTGCCTTTTGAGCAATCAGGAAGACGTAACCGTAAAATTCGTATAAAGCTATAATTGCTACGTAACTGCCGCCTCGGTCTGTAAATACTCGTACTGTCGGAGATATCAAAGTCGATTTAAAGCGATGGGATAATTAAGTTATTAAGTCATGAGTTGCGAAAATATTTGCTTATGCTGTCTTGTTCCATTAAGTTTTGATAGACGACTGTCAATCTGCATTATTTATATGAGTCAACATAGTTTCAAGGCTATTTTATACGGTTATTTTTTTAGTTTAGAAGATTTCATATTTTGAGAAGTTTTCAGAAGGAAACTGTTGAAAATAAACTAATAAAAATAAAAAATACAACATCGCTGACATTTCTAAATATTAAATATTAAAGAAACATAAAGTATATGTTAAAAATGGTTTAAATTATTCGATTTTGAACAATAACACTAAATCAAATAACTAAAATATCGTTTTCCAGAACGTATTATTTATCTGAACGATTTAAACTCTATTTAACATATCTTCATTTATATTTTATACCTTGTCAATATGCTGTACGTAGAATGAATGCTAGTTAGTTGAAATTGCTAAAAGGAGTACTCTTTGACTGGAGAATATATTTTAAAACAAAAGGTAAACTTAATAAGGTTTACGAGACCCGCCTGTTATGTCTTATGGAGTGGAATGCTCGATATCTAAAAAAGATCATAACAGCCAATCTTCACGCGGTAGAAAGTAAAATCATTAATTGGGCTGCCAACGGTTGATGATGGTTCAATCCCAAAAAACACAAAAGCCACGCACTGAAATAATTTCAAATTATTCCTCTATAGCGATCATGGTCATTAGGTTAAAATTGCATGAAATTTACTACCGCAAGGAAAAATAACCCTGAGGACGCATAACCTACGTACAGATATCTCGAAAATCCATCCCAAGATATTCCAGCTAACTCCTGTGACAGAGATTCCTTAGCTCCCATGCATGCAGTAATTGAATCATCATTCCAAGACTCTGGACCACCTCTGTACTTGCCATTGTCTTCTTCTACCTTGCGTTATCCTGTTTGCTTAATCCATTGGAATTGGCGGGGTCTTCTACTTACCCTAGGATTTGGTGGAGATACAGATATTTACATAGAGCGACTATGTAAAAATCTGTATGACTGAGGTCTGACCTCCACAAACAAGAGGGAAAACCAGACCAGACCACAGGTCACACGTCTTCCGAGATATATAAATTCTTAGACATGCGGGTTTCCTTCACCGCCGAGAAAATGATAATTACTAATGTGTACAAATCCGAAAACAAAAAATTTTGTGGCACATACCCACAACAGGATTCGAACCCCGGATCGTCGAATAATAGGTTCCTTATCAACTGAGCTATCACTGCACTTACCATTCTAATTATGCGTAGGTAATTATTTTGTGATTATGTTCTGTCTGTCACAGGTATCATCTACCTCTCTTCTGCTCCCCTTTATCTCCAACACTTGTCAAATGAAAAATCTGAAATAATTACAGACGATAAAAAGTTTAATAAATACAACCGATTATTCATGTCATTTACCTTCGAAGTTTGCAGAATGAAGAATCCGCGATAATTGCAGTTGACAGAGCTAGTGTAAAGAAAGAAGAAAGAAAGAAAACGGTTAACTAGGCGTAGCACAACACTATACACACAATAAACAATATACAATAAGTAGTGAAGCAATAATAGTGCTGTGTTTTCAGAAAAGACTCATTAAAATTGCTGATGCCAATTTTTCTAGCTTTTTCCGAAGTAGTATAGAAAAAAATGTGAAATATTTAAAGTCGATAAACTTTAATATTGATAAATATACTAGCGACCCGCGCCAGCTTCAGGCGGGTGATCCGATCACCACCAACTGTAATAAAGGTGTCCCGTGGGAACCATTTTATCTTACTTCATTTCTATTTCCTCGGCTTCTAAATGTCCTATCCTGATGGCCCTCCTCAATAATAGGCCTGTCAAATATTAAAACACTTTTCAAATTCGATTGTTCCAGAAATTAGCGTGTTCAAACAAATGAAAAACTCTTCCGCCTTATATATTTAGTGCAATAGCAATTTGGCAGAAATCATTTAAATTCTAGAACTCATAACTAACCTTGTCTATGAATTGTGTTTTCTTTAGAAAGAAACCAAGGTGTGTGATTTAAGGACGATATCTACATAAAGTAATTACAAATACGTCGGAGCGAGCGGATTTTGGAAGTAGCACCAAGAGGAACGTTCTCGCGATTCTGACCACATATCCTAATCACTATATCACTGTACTGTTCCGTGTTCGTTTCGTTTTACGCTATCATTATTCACTCATTTATTTATGGAAGCGAGAGCTGGGGATGGCAGAGAGAGCATTAAAGTATAGGATAAACCCGGTGGAAATGCGAGTGGCGCACAAAAATTGTGGCGTAACGCTTATAGACCTTATTCGTAATGATGATGTTTGTCTGAAAGAGAGCGTCGGTGTTAAAATAAGAAGAGGCGTGCTCCATTGGTTCGGACATGTAGAAATAATGCAGGTATAAAGAATGACGAAGCAGATATACAACGCAAAAGTGAAAAGATGTAGAAACCGAGGAATGCCAAGACTTACCTACCATGACCATATTGATCGTGTTCTATCAGAAGGTGATGTCAGGAGCCTTAGAATCCGGCAAGCGTGCATGAGAACGTGAATGTTAAAAAAGCGAGTGAGGTGTGTAAGGATCGAGTCACGAGGCGCTCGGTTCCCTCTGCCTATTTGGCGTGAAGTTGTAGATTATTCAGTCAAACTGCGAAACACACACAAAATTAAAAAAAAAATGCTAAGCGACTACAACTAAGCCTGAACAGTGTTTCAGTTAGAATCCCATATAAATCTTTTCATTTTACATGCTTAATTATAAACATGGCTGTAAAATGCGCGGGAATGTAATGCAGTAATAGTTAATGATTCAGCCGTTACTTTGCGAAAGACAAATTTACAGGCAATTTGATCTAAACTACTTTGTGTGCCACTCCCGATTAGTTCGTGCGAACTACTGCCGGCCGGCACCCACCCACTACCGTTAGTAGTCTCCGCGAAGACGACCGGAGCAGCCAGGGCAGCAACGGTGGCGGGTGCATGCGGTTCACATTTCAGATGGGGAACACTCGCAGACACGACCGGAGCAGCGAGCAACGGCGGCATGCATCTACTAACAACGGTAGTGGGTGGGTGCCGGCCGGCAGTAGTTCGCACGAACTAATGGGGAGCGGAAGCACACAAAGTAATTTAGATCAAATTGTCTAATACAGTAATAGCATAATAGTGTAAGCAGCGAGCATGCGTGGAAAAAAATACAAATGAGGCATGTAACTGAGACAGGTGACGCTAGAATGTTTTTGCCAACCCGACTATAGCTCTGACATAAAGATCGCCTATCTTCTACACCCAAAAATTACAGATTATGAAACAGAGGTACCAATTAATTCGCTGGTGTATTTTCCATTTCGCCAGTCAACATAAATTAAGACGTAAAATCAATTCTACTCATTCCCCATAAAGCTCAATATCAAATATCATATAAACTTTGAGTATTAGCTTAGATTACTTAAACATTTATCTTGCCTCGTTACTAATTGACTTTTTGCGTGCTTTTATACATTATGCTCTTAAAGACCAATGTCACGAATTCGAACATGAATTAGATGTTCAAAGTTCTTTGATTAAATAAATGAGGCATAACTTAAAGTAATTTATAAATTAATTTTATTGTAGGTTTAATTACCCAAACAAATTGCTTTAGAGTAATTTAATCACAGTCAATAACTGTAAATTTTACTTTTAGTATCGGTTAACATAGAGTGCGGTAGTAAATTAAATGTAGGTAAAAAATGCCCTTCTTAATTAACATAGGCGGTTTATACTTTCCTGAATCGGCGAGAGTAGGGTTATTTATGTTTATATAACGTAATAGGGTATGTAACATTCATAATAAAATGTTAATATATGAAGTAGTGTATGTAACATTTTAAATGAAAACTGTTTAATATATTACATAACTGCACCCTGTCGTCGCGTATCCTGTAGGAATAATTTTTCTACTTCCTTTATTTTTTGTCGATTTCTAAGGGTCATATCGTAATGTTTAATAGCCTACAATCTTTCTCGAGAACCTACATGTGATATATAAAAAGATTTTTTCATATCTGACTCGATGTTCTAAATATTAACGCGTTGAAACAAACTCTGTCGTTAGTATAGATATTTGTAGCAATGACGGTAAAATCAACCCAAAATTACCGTTATGATAAACTATGACGTCGTATTGCGGCCAATAATGTTGTATTTCAAAATTTTGAATTTCTCTGGCATTTATTTTTTCACTTATCATTAATTATAAGGACATGAAGAAAATAAATTTTGTTGGTGTAATTCTAGAGTACCATGTGGATACTGCATTGATTCTAATATCGTTGTGTATGTCACAACGATATTAGAATCAATCAGTTAACAGTTCAATATATATCTTTACATTATTAGTACTAATGTTTTCTAATAGAACAATGCAAATAATCGTTATATATGTCGCAGGGAAATGACGATACCGGAGATTTCGAGGATACAATGAAATCACGGCAGATATCGAATACTCTTTCCTTTTACGTCTTCTCACTAAACAGAATCTAGTAACATTAAAAAAATTTTAACCGATATAATATAAAACAAAATGAAGTAATGGAAAAATTTTAGAGAAAATAGTATTATTTTTGACCACCATACCCGGTTGATTCATGGCACTCTGCAAGGTTACCATAGTAATCTTCCGTTAAATTAATTTCAACAATTGATTCAGACAGTCAACATTTTTAGGAAGAAGATGCAATAGAAAATATTATTCGATATCTGCTGTGATTTCATGATATACATATGATGTGCAATATATACACTGTTATTGATCATTTTACAGACTCGATTTTTTAAAATTTGAGGTGACAAAAGAGCACATCGTTTATTTAATCGCTGTTCACTGGCGACCACTGACACCACACATACACCGTTACCGATCTCTTGCCAGTATTTCTAATATAGTTACGTAAATACCATGAAATATTCAAACACAATCTAATTTGATTTCACTGATCTAGGTAAAAAGGAACTAATTATATTAAGAAATCAAAAATCAATCGGGACGAAAGAATGACGAAACAGATATACAATGCAAAAGTGGAAGGATGTAGGAGCCGAGGAAGGCCGAGACTAACCTACCATGACCAAATTGGTCGTGTTTTATCAGAAGGTGATGTCAGAAGCCCCAGGAACCGGCGAGCGTGCATGAAAAGAGCTATGAATGTCACAGAAGCGAGTGAAGTATGCAAGGACCGCGTCTTATGGCGCTCGGTTGTCTCTGCCTACCCCGCAAGGGACTTGGCGTGAAGATATACATACATACATACATCAAAAATCAAGCCCATGGGTTTTTATACGAGTACGTCGGACTTACAAGCTTTTGTAAATTTGGTATTACAATGACAGTAAGTTTTAATGCTTGACATTAAAATAATAATTTATCTTCTATTTATTACTGTTACAAAATGTGCATGTTTGTACAAATTTATAATAATATAAAGATGGAGACTTGTTTATGGCACATAAATATTTATCGTAATATATATTAAAATTGCCGTTAGACATCCAAATATAAATAAATAAATAAATAAAACTAAATATATATTAAGTCACACATAGAATGTTAAACGGATTTGAATTAACTGATCATCTAAATTATACTTGCCAGTATTATAATTACTTACTAATAATTTATTCTTATTAGAGTGGATTCATTAAAAAGCCTTCACAACATTTAATTCTTATGATTATCAAAGCTTACTAGCAACATTACTCGCATAATCTTAATAATAACTGACAGTTCCAGTCATATACCGCTACTCTTGCAGCATCTCTACGGTGGCAGAGAAAAGATACGCCGGTTAGCTAATTTAACGTCTCACGCAATGCCTGTAAAACGAATGCTTAACGAATGATCGGCACGTTAGATACGATAGTTAACTTCGGGTTAATAAAGCGGATGATTCATACTGCCCAACATTTATTGGCGCCTTTAATTGACTTTATTTAAATGGAAAGTTGGTAGCGAACAGTAGATGGCAATAATGTCCAGTAATAAATACTTGAGAGATTGTGTTTATAAATTCTACTCTCGAATATTGATCTAAGATTTTTTTTAAATCAAGACTAATTAGATAGGTAGTAAACTACTTTCTTTAAAAAGTATTTATATCATGTAAAGTCAGTTGCGTATCCTTTAAGAGTGTTACATGTTTATTTTGTTAGCGGAATGCATCTTAGAGATGAAATTTTTATATTAAAAACTACTGGAATGCGCCACGTTAAAACATGATTTGCGAGTTTAATTAAAATCGTCATAATATAATGATGACGTCATTCACTGGCAAAATGTTAATAACATAATAACAGGTCCATTATTTCATGGCCATTGCTCATTTAATTTCTGATACATTTCACAATGATTCTAATATCTATCTCTCTATGACCTGCTCATAGGTATATTATCTCAAAGATTTCCCCTGGAGCAGGTACAGAATGTACTGCATTATACCATCTTTGACTTCTCGTCCTGACCTCTAGGTGTTTGACATGTATCACTATCGTCAAGTGATTAATGCCTGTAATTTAAAAAAAAGATAGGTATAGTATAATTTAAAAAATATTAATAGAATAGAATTATTAATAGAATATTTACAATCCAGACCGCATATGGAGTACTGAAACCATCCATGGGCGGGGCACCTGAATACCAGCTAGAACCTTATGACTCGGTGCAAAGACGAGCTGTGGCGATTGTGGATGATACTAAACACACACACGATATTGAGCCCTTGAGTTTAAGGACAGATTTTGCCGGCCGGTTATACCGATTGTACGAGAGGTTGTATTGCGAGGAGTTGTTCGTCACGGTGCTAATAGCCTCATTTTACAATCGCACCTCTTGCCGACGGCTGGGACCTCATATAATGGAGCGGCAATGGTCACGTATTGTGCGGTTCCTGAAATGTTTTCTACCGAGAACTCTAAAGTTGTGGAATTCTCTGCCGAGGTTTTTCCTAGAGACTAACGCACGGGGTTCTTTAAGAAACGCGTGAGCCGCCTCACTTTTTACAGGATTGGGAACGCAAGAGTGAAATCCCTGGTGTTGCAAATGTCCATAGGCTACGGTAAATTCTTACCATCAGGCAGGCCGCACGCTTGTTTGACACCTTAGTGGTATAAAACAAAAATTTTGTTGTATTTATTTTATATGGTATTTTTTATGTACCTGTAGCTCTAGGAATCGACGAGCTTGCTTGATAAGAGAGATAAATGTTAAAGAAGCGAGTGATGTGTGTAAGTACCGCTTCTTATGGCGCTTAGTTCTCTCTGCTTACTACGTAAGAAACTTGTGAAGATATAGATAATATAATAAAATTCATGTCACAATAAAATTCATTTTATTCATATAAATCTTATCTACATAGCGATTGATAACATAACATTAAGTCCGCTGAACAAGTCTAAAGCGCATCAGATAAAATACAAGCACATTAAGATTATCATATTTGCAGCTGTCAAAATTTCTTTATCGTCACGGCTAAGTCACCTCATTGTACGTGCAATTATTAATTTAGTATGCTCCCAAAGCAATATGGCGGGCCTAAGAACATTCGGTACGCTTGTTGCTGTGATGATGTTGTTAGCAACGTAAGTTTTTGTCCTGTGTTTGATTTGAGAGTGCCCCTTTGAGTCGAAAATGTAATTTGCATTATTGTTGATGAACTTGTATCACGTTTGTCTTTCAGATTGTGGTATTCTAAACTTCATTTGTAATTCTGCCGTGATCCACAAAGTTTGTGAAAACAATAGAGTTGACCTGAGCAAGTCGGATAATCCTAATAGTAGCAATGATCATCGAATAATGGTATGATTTTTAGGGCATGCAAGTGACATTAACAGTTTGTGCACAAGATCAACTCGCAGTGAGTTTTTGTTAAGAAATTGTAATCCTGTCATTGAATTACTAATATTTTCTGTTGCTATATTATGAGAACATTAAGTCCAAATCTACAGCTAATCAAATAAGTATCGATCGTATTAGAGTTTTAGAATTAATTACGTGGTTACCTTAAAACAAAAAGAGAAACCGAGATTTTATGCATAAGTTTTTCGTTATGTCTACGTTCTTGTTTTTAATTTCGAGTATTTAATGGACTGACATCGAGATTTTAATGGAAATATGTTCAGGAACGTTAATAGTTAATAGAGTTCAAATACTTGATTGTTCATGTGTCATGAGACTCGTGAGTCACAATAACCCCTTTACATAAGACAGGCTTATTATTGTTAGCTACGCCATCGCAGTACAAAAGGTAGTCAAGAGATGAATCTAATAGTTTTAATATTCCTAAGATATCGTATACTAAATAAACTCCGGAATTATTGAAGTTCATCCAGTTTATAGAATATATATGGAAGCTCATACATGATTTTATTGTGTATACGTTTTGTATATATATGTTACGTGCTTGCGCCGTGCATCAATAACACGTTAATTTTCATATTTTTAGGACTTCATACCAAAAAAATTTTCAGTTATGGAGATAAACGTCAAACATTCTAAGATATCCTGTCTAGAAATATCTGGAAGCTGACATATGTTTTTTTTTATACAACGTCCGGAGGCATGCAAGCATACAGTCCACCTAATGTAAAGCAGTTACCGTAGGCTATTAACTCTTGTAACATATATCGCTCGCGCGATGCCTCCTCTGCTGCTTACACAACAACTCCTTAGGAGCTTACTGGTGACCTCACTCACACGCCGGAACACACCAACTCTCTAGGGAGTTGTTATTTGGCTGTGGTTTTCTGTGAGGTGCAGGTACTTCCCCAGGTGGGCTGCTTTAATGCGCCCTACCTCTCTTAAAACATCCAGACCAAGACAAACAGGCATGTTCATGCACACAAATGTTCGTCTTGTGTGGAAAGCAAACCCACGAGCGTTGGTGTCAAAGTCGCGTCTTTCACGACTGAGCCACCGAGCTCGTAAAATATTAATATTGTCTCAGTTATAGGATGCCTATGATATAAAACAAGTTCAACATATTATATGTATGTATAATTGTATTAGGTTATATTAATGCTCTTCTTAATTAATGACTTTGTTTTATGTACGTAAAGAACATAATGATTTATGATTAAATGTCACTGCTGTAAAAAAGACGATAGATTTTTGATTGCTCAAATTAAAAAACTCTTTTATTAGCCATCACTAATAATTAAGCCTTAAAATAGCATATACAAATTATTGAAATTATACAAATTTCCCAATGATTGTCATCTCCCAAATAACGAGCGAGTCGTTCGGTAAAATATACTAAAAGCTTGTTGTTTGACCATGTCCGATATGTGATAATTATTTATTGATCGCGTCCGTTTAAATTAACAGACTTAGTTGTCACCTCAGCGTGTATGCTCCAACGAGCAGACATCGCGATAGTCGCGATTCGCGCGATAGAGGACGCCCCGGCTTTTGATCAGTCCCACAAGTCGACCATCCATTACGACTCGTGGGAAACTTCTGACAGAATCTCGGTGGGAAGATGTATGCGTTCTAATTTTTATTTGACTGTAAGAGTTATATGTTTTTAGTGATTATAATATGCTTGTATGTTTAGTACATCTAGATGACAGGCTGAATTATTAACTGATTGTTATTTTGACATGTACGTTCACCGATCATTGTAAACGTGGTGCATAAGTTGCATACATGTCAAAACTACAACTCATTTGTGTAATAAATACAAGTAAGGGTTCTAATTAATAAAGAAATTAAGTGTTGCAAACGTTGTCTGTTTTCTATTGTTACAACAACATCCGGCTAATGTCTAATTAAATTGCAATTTTGACATAATTATGCACGTATGTAATTTGTAAAATAGTTGTAAAAAGAGTGTATGGAAAAATAAATGCTAGGAGAATGAGTGAAATCCTAGGGAATGCTGGGAGATACACGAAGGATTCCAAAATGGGAGGATATGAACATAACAAGTTTTTTCACTTAAGAATATCATAGAGAAGCATCGCACACTAAACCAGAAAGTATTCTGTGGTTTATAGAATTTGAATAAGCATTTGAAAGGGTCGGGTGGAAGGACCTCGGGAACTTATTGGGATATGGGATTGACAGTGCCCTGCTCTGTCCTGTATATATATATACTGTCTGTTCCTCAAAGCACTATTTAAACTAATGAAAGATGAGTGTATGGTTTAAAACTGAATTCGAAGCAAATAATGAGAACGATATTTAGAAGAAAGGAAATAATAACGAACAAGGATTACGGTACAGTGTTAGAACAGATGAAAGAATTTATATAGGTACCTTGAATGCGCTTTCAACAGGGATGCAATGTATACTGCTTATGTGGAAATACGAGTAAGTCCTGTAAATAGGGTGAACTGAGCATGGAGAAAACTTCTAGGCCATTTTTTTATTAAGAGTTTTGGAATAGGTACACTAACGATTTTTTAAAAGCAAATCCACCATTTCACCTTTTTAGGGTATCAATTTTCCTCTTCATGAGGTGTATATATTATAAGAAACGAGCCAATTTTAAATATTACCGGTCCAGCGGTTTAAGCTGTAGAATGATACATCAGATAAATTAATATCTTTATCCGATAAATGTCCATAATTTGGTTTTATATGTGTAGCAATTTTCTAATACCTAACATATTAAATTAAATATTATGTAAATAAGTGAGCAATAAGATGTACATACCCCCCGTGGGGAGGTGCTATGACGTTGATGATATCTCGTCTCATCGCCGTCATCGCAACATCTCGGATGACGGAGTGCCGACGATGTATCGATACGCTTTTGACGAATCGGTCGCGGTCTTTGTTACCAAATAATACATCTCGTCGTTGACCTTTATCAGTTGCCTGTTGACAAATTACTATCGATTAAATCGACTTCATGATTTGATTTATAAGATGCAATTTAAGCAGCGTTCTGTATTGTAACGTAGTGTAACGTAATTACATTTACATTACATTACATTCGGTGTATAAGTTATAATGTAATTGTAATTATTGAATTCGTGTATAGTACATATAGCGAAAAGTTATATGTAAATGCGCTCATTTATTAGAAATAAGTCTTCCGTGACTATTTTAATCTCATTGTAAGAGAAAAGGGAGATGTATTAGTGAGAAAAGCCTTTGGTTGACGATATGTATGGCGATTTTTCAACGATAAACGTTGCATAAATACTAGTATAGTCCTCTAATCCAAATTTTCAAAACGTGATTGGAACTTGTTGACTTATCATACTGATAATGTTCTCATACACTCTACAATTTTTTTATGCAACATGGGATGGCATCCAAGCACACGCTCCACCTGATGGAAAGTGTTTACCGTAGCCTACAAACGCTTGCAATATATTAAGTATCACTCGCGCGATACCAACTCTGCTGTAAAACAACAACTCCTTAAGAGCTTATTGGTGACCTCGCTCACTCTCTAGAACACAACAAGCTTTCAGGTAGTTTTATTTGGCTGCAGTTTTCTGTGAGGTGGAGGTACTTCTCCATACGGGTGGCTTTGCGCTCTACCTCTCTTAAAAACACCCAGAACAAAACCAATGGACATATTCATACACAAAAATGATGTCCTGTGTGGGAATCGTACCCACGAGCGTTGGTGTCAAAGTAACGTAGAAGCGCGTTTCACCATTGCGCCATCGAGCTCGTCACAATACTATGTACATACATACATATCATCACGCCTGTCTCCCATTGAGGTAGATAGAGACTATGGAACGCCAGGTGCACCGATCCAAACATACCCCTCTCGCTTCTTCCACACTCGTCAACCTCTTCTGCATGCTCTTCGATTTTGGGTGCTTTTGATTTGATCCTTTTTTTAACACATCACCTAGTGAGTATCTAGGGCGGCCCCAATCAAACTCTTCGTTCATTCTTGCCTGATACACTTCTTTTGTAACTCTTTTGTGATTCATTCTTTCTGCAGAAGAAGCATGAAAGCAGGGTCATCGCCATAGAAAAGAGTGCGCTGAGGAGTATGTGTGGAGTGAGAATGATTAATAGAGTAAAAAATAGCACGATACAGGAGCTTTGTGGAAAAGATGATGCAGTGACAAAAATTTAGAAAGGTGTGCTGAGATTGTTTATTCATTTAGAAAGAAGAATATTATGTAATATTCAATATTACGTATATATAATATTGATATGATACATATATTTGTAATTCCTAGATAAATAAATGGGGTAATACAACATACACAGCAAAAATGAATGCTAGAAAGCTACAACTATAAATTTTAATTGTCATAAATGTTTAACCGTTAAATACTTATGGGTATGATCAGTGCCATCATATCTAGTATCATTGAAGTTCGAAAGTAGCAATACATTTATGAAAGTAAATAATTTTGAAGGTAAGTAGTATTAATAGACTTATTACATATTAAATTGTACAACGCAAAGCGGTACAAGTAAGCAGTATTAACTCATTAATATCCACAAAAAAGGAACAATAAGTTGTTTTCCTTGAAGATACCGTCGGATTAATACAATTCTGAATATTGAAATTACCTGGCATTAACACTATGTTCAATGTGTTTATTTAACACTCAAGATCAGATCAACTAGATCTTTTATTTATTCAAGTTAATGCAATGTATAGTTAAGTTAATTAACTTACAAAAGTGAGGCGACTATATGGTTAAAATCGTCAAGTGCGAGTCTGTCTCGAGTAAACGAGGGATCCATAAAAAATATTGTAGCAATATTTTTTTTTGTGATATAACAACAAATATTTGGGTTTTGGATTTTTTCCTTTACTTGTGTTACATGACATTGCTTCTTTCCAAATTTTATAATTCTAGATCAACGAGAAGTACCCTATGGGTTTTGTTTTACTTGCGAGTGTCAAAATATGCGTATAAACGAGGCATAAAGAATTTAGAACGTTGATATTTTCACTGCGCGAAGGGATTGCAGGCTTGTGTGCATTTTTACGAAAATATGTGTAAAATCAACCATTGCTTATTCTACTTTTTACCCGCCTATGTCGAAGCCACAACGATAGTTACAATTTTAGAAGGTGTCACGGCATACCTCCTAAACTAATCGTTGTATCAAACTGGGTAACACTGAGACGGCTGTTGGGGTTAAAAAGTTCGGGATTGGCATCAAAGGATTACAAAATACAGCTTAGGGTTCATTAGATGTACAACTGATGAAGAGAACCCTAAGCTGCAGTACTAATGATAATGGCTCCTTCTCGATTGAGCTGAATATAACTCGTCTTAAGCTTGTCCAGTAGGGAGTTTAGAGCTTTATCTAATAAGCTACTCGTATATACAACATGTGACCGATTTGATGATCGTATTTAGTTCAGGCAGAAGAGCCGAAGTCAAGGCAAACGATCGCAACTCTCTGTTACAAAAAGCAATATATAATGCTACATCATATCATCAAATATTAGAATTAGACATCTATATATCCAACTAAATCTGGAATGATGATGATATACTTAATATTATGGGGATTTATTACTTACCAGTTTAATTCCAGGTAACGCAAGTTGATTCATATAATCAACTTGCGTTTCCTCAGAATTGGATAGGCAAGTTGTAAAAGACTGACTTTTACTTATTTGTATATTTACTTTAGGATTTCAGATTCCTTAACAGTTGTTCAAATTATAATTAATTCAACGAAACCATGACGTTATTTATATTTGTAATAATGTCAATTTTCATATGCAATTTCAATGTTACTATAAAAATATGGAAGCATTAAGATAGTAGAACAGGACCGCAGGATGGAATGTCGCAGGCAACGTTCGTCCGATTAAGTTTTTCATACCTCCTCTGAAGTTGGTTATTTATCTACATTTTGATCGTAAATTAAAACTGGTTCATTAATGATCATAACTTTTAATTTATATCTCGTTGGACGTGTCCATGCAAATATTGCAATTCTGCGTGTGAAGCCGTTTGCTTTATGTGAAGATTCTATCATGTTTTTTATGAACTTCTTGTCGAGATATTAAATAGAAAAGGTCAATTCCTATCATAATTGGTAAAGTAAAAATAAAAGATATATTCTGAAAAAAATTATCCGCTTTGAAACTCGTTACTGCACGCAATATTTTAATCACTGTTCAGCGTATACATTAACCTACTCGACGACTTACTAAAATAAAATCGAAATGTATATACATAGCGATATTACGATATTACGAAAGGCTTGTTATGACAGCTTCTGTAACGTTTTATACTTTACGATCATACAAACTACAATAATAAAACAATTTATTGAAAGTTAATTGGAGTTTAGTCCGCCGCTGACATTGTCTCGCGAAGCGTCCAGTGTCGGTACTTTGTAGCGCAATTTCGCGTTATTCCGATCATGAGTTGATGCTGATGTAAACATTGTTATAAACATTGACTCGATTACACCGCAATTTGCCCAAGAAGGAAAAGCCTCTATAAATATTTATTGTTCCTTATATTCGCCTGCAAAATTATACAACCGATCGCGAAAGTTTTTACCATATCGGCGATTACAATAGCACATCTCACTGCTGTTGTAAACGGGCCGATTATGCTACTGCTGTATCGCAAACTGCATGCGCGCACGCTCAACTGCCTAGCAGTACACAGGCAATAAATTTAGTACGTGACATTCCAAAATGATAGCTACCGACCATATTGTATAATTACTATATATCATGGCGTTTTTATTTCGATAAATATTATCAGGGAATCCATAAATACCAAATGAATCGAAAATAAAATGCAAACATTACATTATTTAACTTTCTCAAAATCTTTTTTCTGTCATCATATTTCCGTGTACGTATGTTAGATCGAATTAATTCACTTAATCAGTGAGAAGACAGTGTTGAAACAAATATCTAAGGCCGATTAATAAATGTTTATTGCCCGCGCCATGCATTTAGAGCTCTAATCTGTTGTTAGCGGGAGGCCAGCGCCCACCCAGAGGTGTGGACATCTCTAACTAAATCGAATTATAGAGAAACAACATTAACGTTACGAATAGAAATTTCTTTCAGGGCTTTTATTACCAACAACGCAGGTACTAAATTTAAATAAATTTATTATTTAGTACTGGTATGTTATAAATTGGTTGATCAATGGTTATGAACCATAGTAGGTCAATCGTGTTGAAATACCATTCATATTTGTTTTTTAAGTCTTTGATCAGACCGTACTTTGGAAATGATATAAAGCACAGCCTCTTTCATTGATATGAATGTACATAATGTCTAATGTAATTTCGTTTATTACCTATGTTTTAAATTTTAAACACAGGTTCCTAATTTAAACATACTCGTTAGAAGTAAATAAATTATACGAATATAGCTAGGCCATAGTGATATATCTATCTATAACTTCACGCCAAGTCCCTTGCGAGGTAGGCAGTGAGAACCGAGTGCCACATGACTGAGACCTTATCCTACATACCTCACTCTTTTATATTCATAGCTCTTTCATATATGTTCATCAGTTCCTAGGATGCTGACACCACATTGATAACATACAATTTATTTGATGTTAATTTTATAACTGTTAGTTAACTGAAGTTTATTCCATAACTGTTAAGATATACATAATAATGTATGATATATATATCTTGATATTTAAAGCTTTTAGATGCTAAGATTTAAGTCAAGCAGAAAATATGATTGACCCTTGTTTCGATATAAACTTGCAAACTCAATTATTTATATGAATCAAATTTCATACAACATGTAGTTTAACAAAAAATGTTCTATATGGCGTACTGCTACTAATATTTTGTAAACATGGGCAAAATTCGTTAATGGTCGAGCAAATCACCAAAAATACAACAAAAGAGCTGGGATATCAAGACAGAAAAAGAAAGTAATATATAGCAGTGACACAGCTGACATAACTGAGCTCAGTGGCGCAATGGTGAAACACGCTGTTACGCTACTTTGACACCAACGCTCGTGGGTTCGATTCCCACACAGTACAAACATTTGTGTGCATGAACATGTCTGTTTGTATTGGTCTGGGTATTTTCTATGTATAATAAGTATGTATTTACAAAAAAAAAATGTATTTACGTATGTTTATCAGTTGTCTAGTACCCATAACACAAGCTTCGCTTACTTTGGGGCTAGGTGGTGCTGTGTAATTTGTCCGACAATATTTATTTATTTATTTATATTCAGCAACCATACTCGTCTTCTTTGCCTATAACCTCATATGGTGTTGGTCATTTTTTCACCAAAGACGAGACGTCCGTAAATCATTTTTATCGAGTCCTTCTCGCGTACAGTTGTAGGAATCATGCGGTGTGTGGAATCCATTCAATATTATTTATTGTGATTTAAGACAAACAGGATCAAAATTCCCGCTGCGTTTTTTATTTACGAGAGCAAGAAATTGAAAGTAAGTAATTTCATTATTAACAGTTTTTCCAATTCAATTGCTATGCATAATAGCAAATCTGCGTGCTATATGGAACAATTAAATAAATGAAATGTATCCTATTTTTTATGTATTTTATTTTGGGGCAATAAAGTGTATTTTATTGCATTATATTATGTTGTATTGTCATATGAACCTTACCGTTGCCAAATTCCGTGATGATAAAGTAATTAGAAACAGTTAATAAATTCAGGCGTTACTTTGCGAAAGTCAAATTTACAGGCAATTTGATCTAAACTACTTTCTGTGCTTCCGCTCCCGATTAGTTCATGCGAACTACTGCCGGCCGGCACCCACCCACTACCGTTAGCAGATGCATGCCGCCGCTGCCATGGCTGCTCCGGTCGTCTCTGCGAGTGTTCGCCATCTGAAATGTGAACCGCATGCACCCGCCACCGTTGCTGCCCTGGCTGCTCCGGTCGTCTCCGCGACACGTGTTTCGCCTCTCCACGAGGCATCATCAGGCGCTGTAGATGTTAGGCCTTAGAATAACATAGAATAACACACGAGAGAGAGATGGAGCAGCCATGGCAGCGGCGGCATGCATCTACTAACGGTAGTGGGTGTGTGCCGGCCGGCAGTAGTTCGCATGAACTAATCGGGACCGGAAGCACACAAAGTAGTTTAGATCAAATTGCCTGTAATTAGAAACGGCGGGCCTAGTAAAAATGTAGGTGCACTAGTACAGTTCAGAGTCTGAACTTCAGACCACTATTCATAAATGATAATTAAACTATGCGAGGAATAGTTCTTAAAAGCAATAAGGTTAATTATGGCAGTATACTCTTCGTATAAAAAAGATAAAATATGTTAATAATTCTTAATACGTAGAACAACGCTACAATCACAATTGCCATGGTCAATGTATCGCTGAAATGTAAATGTATGCCTAATCTGAAAGTATATATATATATATATACTTTCAGATTAGGCGTCCATTAGATAATAATATGTTATTTGTTTGATACCTGTGTCAAGCAATTGTCGAAATAATAGTAAAAAAAGTAACAATTCATAAAATATCTGAATAATATCACAAACAAATTATTCCCAACTATGCTCTTTGCTGCCTCAATTGAAAACCTTCAAATTGACATGTACAATTTGAACAGTAGGTAACAGAAATATTCATAGTAAATAACAATATGGCAGAAATTATTTTCTTGAATTAAAAAAAGTATTAAACAATTTTTAACGGAAGTATCGCGTTGCGCAGGAAGAATCTTCCTGCGACCACGGACGCTGCAAAGCGTTCGAAACGTCAGGTTCAACAAAATAAATAAAATACGCGATACTTCCGTTAAAAATTGTTTAATTCAATGTGTAACAATCGCGAAAACCTAAGACAATACTAAAAAAAGTATTGATTTACTACTTTGAAATTAAATGCTTATTGTATGCTCAACGGCTTGTGACCATTACATAGTTTGCAGAGCACTCATGTCTATCAACATGCCTTGTTAAATGCTGATATTCCATTGCACAGTGTTGTGTGAGAACAATTTGCAAGAATTTGCGTACACAGAGACCGAATTTAAATTTCTTATATAGTCTACTACTGCAAATTGCTACAACCTAAGGGTTTAATATGGCGAATTGTGTGTATGCATTTCTGATTTTTGTTCGTTCGTATTGATAACATTAGACTTTTTATCTGTTATATTTTGATTGATTTTGTACATTGATAATAGACGTATATTTGCACTTGACAATAACCCGTAGTTTCATTTTAGTATGGAATTAAAAGAGAACGAAAACTGTAGAAAAATATAGATGGTTGTAATAAAATCGATTTCGGAAACCAAATATACAGATATACTTAAGGATATACTTTTGTATCTCTATACTTAAAGCAGTTAGTGGATTCGTCCTTGTAAGTCCGCACTTTCCAGTCACAGGAATATTGTTAGCGCGCCAGACATAGTATTTGCATGCGCTCGTTAACGCATTGCGGCCCTGAATGACATGCGTCTGCGTTACTGATTGTTCTCAGATCGAGAAGAATTGCGTCAACACGCCATGTACGTGTTTACATACAGGACAATCTTGAAGTCCTAAAGCTTCATTATCTGTATTTATTTTGAGCGAATTCTTGTTGATACATTTTTTCAGTTACATCTATACAGTTTTATCATCTCGAGGTTCAGTTTTCACTATATGTAGTGCAATATCTTGAAAAACTACCTTCATAATATCGTAGTGTTTTAAGTATGAAAAAGACACAAAATAAGACATGTTCTGGAGATTTTGGCAATTTAAAACAAAGCCTAATAAGCTAAATACTAGTAGATCTTCAAAATGACAACGTAAATGTTTGTTTGTTGCTTATTTTTTAGTCAATACAAATAAATAATAATTAATTTTTTATACATACATACATATGATCACGCTTGCCTCCCATTAGAGTAGGCAGAGACTACTCATGGCATCCAAGAAACTTGGTGTAGGTACTCTACAGAGCACACCAAGTTTCTTTGATGCCATGAGTAGTCTCTGCCTACTCTAATGGGAGGCAAGCGTGATCATATGTATGTATGTATAAAAAATTAATTATTATTTATTCTATGATATGATACGATATGAATATAGATGTAGCTCACTTTGCCAAGAGGGGAAGTCAATTTGAAAACTTCCTACTCTTACAATTGTTTTCTCATTAAATTCATTGTGAGTACCAAGGCAGATCCAAGAAACTTGGTGTGCTCTGTAGAGTACCTACACCAAGTTTCTTGGATGCCAGCTTGCAGTACTTCTACTCGTGAAGTCAAACTAGCCAAGGAGTACTTTTTTTTATTGGGACAGGCCCACCACTCATTCCCACCATTATTATTATGGAATTAACAGCGGCGACCACAAAAAGGCAATGAACAGTTAAGTCCATTGCTGTCCCGGGGTTTAAACTACAGCTGCCTTGGAACTCACAATGAATTTAATGAGAAAAAAATTGTAAGAGTAGGAAGTTTTCAAATTGACTTCCCCTCTTGGCAAAGTGAGCTACAGCAATATGACAAACAAGGCATTAAAAACCTCATAGAGATGGCTAGTCAAGTGAAGCTCAACTGCCGTGCACCACAGTTTATCAGATATCTAACACTTTTGGAACTAAATTGTGAGTTATTACCTACCACATCGATTCTAATCAAACAAAAACAAAGATCTAACGCCCGGTAATTCTCCCTTGTTGCGATCAAAGTAGAATAGTATACTACCCCGGATGTGACATGCAAGGAATTTAACATATCGTCCCGCTCCCGACGCCAGAGATCGCACTCCCAGCGAACATGATGTGCTGTTTGCTGAATTCATGATTTGTATTAGAACACTCACATAAAGGCGATGACACAAGTGTAAACGAAAAGAGCTTAGCTCTAAAGTTTCTATGTCCAGTTAAAAACTGCGCAACGGGATGATCGATTTCTAACCACTCATAATCTGTCTCGCACTGATTGGAAAAACAGAAACAAGTGGCGTCCTTTAGTAGAAGTTTCACATCTTTCTTGGCATTCAGACAATAAAGTTTCATATACCACATACCGTCAATTGGTTTGAACAATCTAAGTATTTTGTTAATATCGCGGTGTTTTAGACAGTCAGGGGGTATGTTTTAGAGGTGTAATACATTGAAGCCCGGCGTTGAATTTCTATGTCAACCGGTAATACGCCTGCCAGCCATGGAGTACTGTAGACAACTCTGAGTAGGAGCACCTGAATATCAGCTAGGACCTTATGATTTGGTTCAGAGACGAGCTGTAAGAATTGTCGTCAATCCAAAGCTTACACACATTATTGAACCCTTGAGTTTAGGAAAAAACTTTGCCGCCCTTTGTATAGGATATTGTATCGATTGTACCGCGGATTGTGTTCGAGAAGTTGTTCGATATGATACCAACAGCTTCCTTCTACAACCGCACGCATCACATGCGTTGCCTTTTCCGAGATATTTAAGTTAAAGTTTAGGATCTTCATAAAAGATGTAAAGACATCTACAATACAGGCGGTGGTGGAGGGTCACACATATAATGTTATCGTCGACAACACCAGACATACAAAAGACATTTTATGGACTCAATTATCACTTCTGAACATATTTTCATCAAAATCTCGAAATCGTAAAACTAATCATCACAATCCTTCGATCGCTCAAATCTCGAAAATAAAAGGCTTTTACGCCGTGAGATCGTGAGTGCCGCTTGCGTGCATGTTATGAAGTTGTTTACAAGCAAACGGAATAAAAAAAATACTGTTTTAGATAGTATAATATATACGTAATGGGTGTCCTTTGGCTCGCCTAAAATTATTAGTCCTAATTTTATTTGGCCGAAAATCGTTGGCCTAAACTCTCAAATACAATTATTGTCTAGCCTTACTGATGTTTCTACACTATTAAAGTTTAATCTAAAAATCGAAAGCTAATTTTAGAATCTCTAAAATTAAATGTACTGGAATCTATTGGCGTATCTTTTGAGATAATGATGACTACACCGAAGTATTGTAAGTCCTAAAATTGTAATAATTGTCATTTGTTTGGATGATTTCATAATAATATAATTCAAATCTAATAATGGGAAAAAAGAGTAACGACACGGGAGGGGGGAGGGGCGAAGCCCCCCACCGTTAATAAAAGAAGTCACCGGCCCCGACTTCTCGCAGACTTGTCACCCCAATACTAGAGTGTTATTCTTAACCCAGAGACGCGGAGGAAAGGTTTTTTTTTACGTATAACACACACAATTGTTCAATATTACCAAAAAAGATATGTTACCAAAATTTTAAAATGCTTGTCTGCTTGCATGTTTTTTTGCATACCTTGACCGAGTGTATTACAAACATTAGATAAATAAAATTTAGTAATTGTAAAGAGTAGGGATAATGAATTGTTCCGCCTAATGACGAATTAGGGAAGTTACAATTCGGGAAAAAATATTTTGGGAATTGAAAATAGGCTAAATAAATTGGACTAGGACAAGTAACAAATGTGCGAAAATAAATTAGGCCAATAGTTTGGGCGCCAATGACAGTTAGGCGTAAAAAAAAGTAGGCGATCCAATATCCATATGTAATTTTATGTAAATATTTAATGATATTTAATTATTATATAATATTTTATTATTAAGTAATGTAGAAAGAGTGCAGGATGAAAGAATGTCGAAGCAGATATACAATGCGAAAGTGGAACGATGTAGGAGCCGAGGAAGGCCAAAACTAACCTACCATGATCAAATTTGGTCGCGTTCTATCAGAAGGTTATACAGGAGCCCTAGAAACCGGCGAACGTGCATAAGAAGAGCAATGAATGTTAAAGAAGCGAGTGAGGTATGTAAGGATCGAGTCACGTGGCGCTCGGTTCTCTCTGCCTACCCCGCAAGGGATTTGGCATGAAGTTATAGATAGAAAGAAATAATACTTAATTTAACCATTAAATTATTAGTAAAATGTTGTATTGGCTACCATTAAATCTATATTATGAACTGATTTCAATTATTCTTTCACGAATATGTAAGCACGCTACTATAATTGTTGCATATAATCGTACAGTTATATCCATAAACTGAAGAATTTTGATAATGAACAGAATAATAATAATATATATTTTTAATCTAAAACAAAGTAACTAGTTTTACCGAAGACCATTCACGTAGGTGTTATAATTTTCACGTTCACTACAGTGAAAGAAAGGGATACATTTTTATGTATTTATTTTATTTTTATAAGTTTTTTTACAACAAATACCTCATTTACAACTTAATTCGTACAACCACAAGATTAACTATATTACGACAGCTATAAAATTTGTATCAAAACAAAGAAGAAAAATAGTAGAGTAATTTCAAATCTGAGTCAGATCAGGTAACAATGAGTTTAATTTCGTGAGGAAGAAATCAATTACTCCATTTAAATAGTGGTGAAAGGTTAATGCAAGATTTTACGGTCCCGTTTAATCTCGAGGTTTATGGTGCTCTAAATTAAATGAAGATACGATCACTCCACCGCGCTTTCCTCAAACGGTATGCCATTTAAGGGACGGTTTTGCGATGGTACTTCATTAAAGGTATCTAAATTGGTTTTATTGCCGTGCTTAGTGATCGGTAGTGGACCTCTGCTAGAAGGTCTAGAAGTATATTGCTATAAATTACACACATTATAAATATGTTGTACCTATACATTATTAGCCTATTAAGTTCTATTTTAGGGAAACTATTCAAATATAGCATATGGAGATTTTTTCTTTCCTATTAGATTTCTTTATTCAAATTATTTCTTATACAGTCAGGACATGTATTTTCAAAATTCTATTATTCAATTTTTTTCCTCCGTTCAAGTTTTATTTACGCTGCTGTTTTTGTGACAATGGAAAAATTTAATTTGATTTTGGAAATAATTGTTTTGAAATGTTTTGACACTCAATACCTACACATTGTAGTTATTAAGGTTTTTATACAGAACTAGTAATTTGTTTTTACGCTGTCAGGATTTGATAAAATTGAATACTTTTATTTACATGAGTATGGGCGATATTGCAAATCAACAAATATTTTGGAAGAAGGCATACTACCTATTTATTTTTTGTTAATCCCCATGGCGCCCGTATGGAATATTAATTTCCTCTATCCATGCACTGTGGACCGCCTACATAGAGCCTCCCTAACGAAATTACACACTCATTAGTTCTACGGAATGTTTGTTTGTTTTTCACTGCGGCGCCGCGGGTACAGCGTAAAAACTAACAAAATTAGTCACAGTCAAAATAAAATAAAGCGGAATTGGATTTATTGGGTTAAAAATGTACTATTGACGGAAATCGGAACATAAATCAAGGGTTGTTTTCTTATTTTGAGACCGAAAGAAAAAGTATATGGCTATTAAAGTCCTCTTTTAGTGAAATTACTCCAATTATAACGGATACCTTGAAGTGACTTCTTTAAGTTTTAGTTGCAATAAGTGATTGTGACTTATTAGAATACTCGCTACTGTAAAGATTTCTTTCATTTCTCTTAGATATAGACAGATACATATTAATTTTTAATGCAGTTGTGACAATACTTTTCAAACTCAGTTCTTCATTTAATTTCTACTCAAGTTTCGTCTGCTGTTTTAGTGACTATAAAAATAGTGCGAATTTGTGCGTTATTTTTAATCCGTTATACTAACGCAACACAGATGGCATGAATTGTCAGTAAATGTACGGTACGTTTTTGGTAATTCGGTTTTAGTGATTTTGATCTCAAAAATGAGTCCGTGGCTATTTGATAACGTATATAGTCGATGTACGCCACCGAATATACGGATTTTATATATTCTATAAAAGAATATATTCATACAATGGCTAATATAATATATTCATAGAATGGCTAAAATCATTCTTATGTTGAATGCAAAAATAATTCTTATGTTGTCGATTTTATATGTCGTCAAGGCCTTTTCAACCAAAACATTTTTATCTTCTTAGTTACCGAAAGTACAAATACATATAGTCGAAAATGCGATTTCCTCGCTTATCATTTATCTTTAGTCGTAATATAGTTCAGAATATACCAAGTGTGTCATTATAAGCTTTTTGTAGTGTATGACTCCTAACTCAGGAGCTAAGTCATACCACATTTTATAATAATAAATAAAAACGTAATTTTTAAATTAAAACATAAACTCAATTAAAACGCAACACTGAATATAAACATGCCTGAGCCCATATTAGTCATGAGAAATGTCAGGACAATCTCGATAATTAAAAGGCAATTTCTCAGAGGCTGACTTGGGACAAGGCGGAGTGACGTCGCGTCGCGTCGTGCGACATCGCCGCCGTCCTGCGCTGTCCGCCGACGTCGACGTATGAATAAGTGCGTGTTGATTGGAATTTTAATGGGCGATAATGGTCCACACAATGATATAATCGCCCTTAGCGGCGATTTTATCGTTTCTATGTCCTGATAAGATACCAATCGCGGCTGTTTCAAAGGCAAATTGAAGACAGAACTCTCAAATGTGCTCCTGTGGTCCTCGTAAAACGCACCAAAAAAAAAAATCGCTACCAAACTGCGTATCACTTTATGTGTATACCATTAATTAAGAACAATCTTGAAATGAAACGCTGCTTCTTGTAATCGTTAATATTGCCAATATATTTCGTGTCACCAGCTGCGTTAACATTAATTTGTAAATTAGCCTACTTTCATTAAGTATCCTGGCATACTGTGAACTCATCAAATGTGAAATTATAGTAGCAAGAAAGAGTGCCAGTGTATATATATAGTTTCATTCTGCTATATTCACACTACTTAAACAATATTTTGCATTACTTAGGTATATTTAAATACATTTTTCAAGTTTATTCATATTCGCTCTGGCAGCCTAAATCGTACAAAATTCTGTAATTACGAAACACCTTACAGATCCATAGGCGTAGTTCGAGTAAACAATAATTAATCGTTAAATACTTGACACAAACCTTACCTAATCCTGACGCACACTTGTCCCAAACGCCAAGTTAAATCGCGAGTCAGGCGCCTGAGATCTATAACTATGTTTGTATTTGAAGATAAATAATCCCTTACAAAATTGCTAGACAAAGATATTTAATTTTTCTTATAATGATTACATAAGCTTTCATGAAGTCGTAACATATTTTTAAGGATTTTCATTATTTTTAGAATGAGAGAGAAATATTATTGTATTTTTTAATTATTATTTTAATTTTTGTTTCACAAAATTTTATGTTTACTAACTGTGTAAATAAGAATATCTATATATGACAGAGATGCGAACAGAGGAATATGAACATTTGGGTTTTTTATTTGTTTTTGAAACGGAATTCCAAAAATGTTAACTAAAAAAGTGGTAATGATATCATTTTAGAAACAAAATAGCATATTAAGTATTTTTTAAAATACTTGTAGTGAAAATGTAATAACGTATTCAAAGCCTTCTTGTGAAATACTTGTTTATGTAAAAAATAAAGGATTATTATTATTAAATTTTATTATCATTGTAATTATAGTCATAAAATCAGGCATCTAAAATAATCGTGAAACTCTCTTGTAAAATATTTAAAATTGGTCTCTCTTCTAAAGCAAAAATCTATATATACTTTAACGCGATTTGCCCTAGTGAGTAAATACAGCAGGGAGCTTATTGAAACTGTGATTGCGTAATGATAATGAATTAACTTTAAGACGCATTTACATTTTGTGTGTACTATATAGCTAAATTTATAAAAGATATTCTGTAAACATCTCGTTTCAGTCTTGTGCAATTATTATTTAATTGTAGCAAATACGACATTCACATAAAAAAGTCGTAATGTAAAAAAAAATATTAAAATAAATATCTAGGGAGACATTTATTTTAATTGTTTTTATTACATCGTGAGAAGTAATTGCGTAATGAAAATGAAAAAAACTTCAAAGACGCATTTACATTTGTGAGTATTATATGCATGTGTAAGTAGGTTTAAATTTTGTAGATTTATAATTTTTTACGTAAATAAAATATCGATTTTCAATTGTAAACAAAAACGACTTACCTATAAGTCGTAATCATTTGACAATTATTACATTACTTTATATATAAGTCGTAATAACTTGACAACTTTTTTAAAATTAATGTAATAACCATAATCATGTACATTAATATACATTAATTACCGGGAAGTGAAATCTTCAATACCGTATTTTATTTTCATTGTGAAGTTGAAATGTATTTCCGAAAGAAATTATTGTAACATTTTTTCTAATTATTGCTATTTGCGGTCTAATTAATCTTCCATCATATAAAAATCCGTTCTGTAATTTTACACTGATTTTTCTATTTAGAAAAAAAACATCGGGATAATGGTTGCTTGCCATCCCAAAAATCACAGTTCCCTTTATGCGTGGGAATGTGTTTACGGATATGATTATTAACCCGTAATTGTGTTTACTTTGAGGTGATATCTTTAGGGTCACTAAACATGGTTGGGGACATTTCACAAAAGCCGGAAGTGAGGGTGATAATGACTAAACGGTTTATCACACCGGCAAATCATCATGCAAAGCGATATTTACGTGGGAATAATAAAATTATTCACGTGTTCTTGCTGCTAACATAGCAACTCCTCAGGAACTTATTGGTAGCAACTACTGACCTACTAGAACACAGCAACCCCCCAGAGAGTTATTGTTTAGCTGCAGTTTTCTATTGAGATAGTTCTTCAGTCGAGCTGTGTCCATCGAAAGGTAACGGGAGCGAGCCTTACATGCCCTTAGAACATTAAGGAAGTAACCTATGGAAACTCAATGGTATTTTGCAAAGTAAATGAAATCACCGCTATTAGTTGGGGACTAAAGTATAATTCGCAGGTCTTATTGCACATGGCTCAACATTGCATCCCTTATCGTCTTTAGGTAAGCCTTCAGAACCCGTTATATACCTTTTCCCATACATTTCGCGGTCATATATGACCACACGGGTTTCGAAGGGTACTCGTAAGTACTCGTATATACTCCCATTGGCCAGTAGGCCCGAATTTCTAAGATATTTAGGTGTTAAAGTACTACGTTTTGGTGGACGGGGCATAATGACCATTTTACTCGCAGACTGTCTGAGTTAACATTTGTTATGATAACATAAGGCTAACAAAGTTTGAATATTAAAAATCAAAACGTACAATTAAGACTAACTTCCCCAAGAGGAGTACTGAATAGGTTTTTCAATACGTTGCCTATAAGTCAGTGATATTATAGACAAGTCTGCCTGAAAACGAGTGCCAGCCGGCATAATAAACTATGGCATTAGACTGAGATGAGACCTTCTTGAGAAATCAAACAGAACTATGTTGTATGTTAATTGTTAATTGTTGTATATATTTGTTACCACATATAAACACAACCAAAGTTCGAATACATATGACAATAATTACTGCGTCAGTGTCCGGTAAGCTGACTAATAATCACAGGAACACAATGTCCGTTGCCGACCTTACGAACTTTTAGGGTTGACAAACAATTTATTTGAGATTTATTACTGACAGCCGTTTTAACCGTGAGAATTTATACACTATATGAATGATAGCTTTCTGATGACAATTTACTATAAAATAAATATAGCCGCCAAGTAAACTACAGTGATAGTCTAATGGATAAAGAACCGGTATACCTAGTCTTGCCATAAATACTGAAACAAGAAAAAAAAATTCTATTGCAAATAACACTTATTACTTTTACAGTATGTTAGTTTAATGCATAAATATAAAACAATTTAAAATATAAAAAGCTTACTCGTAGTGATCTCCATTGGCTGCCATACAGTCCTTTAAACGTTGAGGCCAGTTATCAATAGAAGCATGCACTCTTTCCATGGGAAAGTTCTTCACTGCCAATCGTACGGATTGTTTTAGGGACTCCAAATTATCATGGCGTTTAGAGCAAGCTGTACTCTCTAAAACTGACCATAAATCATAATCCAGCGGATTAAGATCGGGACTAGACGACGGCCAGTCTTCAGCTCTGATGAAGTTCGAAACGTTCGTTTCCAACTAAGACTGCGTAGACCGAGCTTTATGACCCGGCGCCGAGTCTTGCTGAAAGGACCATTTTTGGTTATTGAACATGGTGTTGTTAAGGGGCTTCACTACCTTCTCAAGAATGGTATCTTGATACACTTGTGCCGATGTTTTGATACATTTTTCACAAAAGGATGGAGCAGTCACTCGTTAATAGCTAATACCCCACCAAACCGTCACTGAAGTCGGATAGTGCCCACGTTGCACTCTGTCGACTAATTGGGAAGCTTCTTTAGAGCTTTGAGCATAAATATGGTCATTTTGTTTGTTAAAATGTTGCTCAATTGTAAAAATTTTCTCATCCGTAAACAAAATTATTCTGTGACCTCCCTTTGCGTACCACTTCAGTAGCTGTTTCGATTTTACCATCCTATTCTTTTTTAAATTATCAGTTAAGAAATGACCAGTACGTCTCTTATAGGCTGTAAGTCCTAACTCATCTTTTAAAATACGCGACATGGTTTTAGGTGCTATCTTCATCTCCCGAGATAAAATCTTTTGCTTTCGGACAGAATTTCTTCGAATTCTTTCCCTTACTGCTTTGACCACCTTTTTCGTACGAACACTACGTGGACGGCCAGATCTTTTCTGTTACAAATAGAGGAGGTCTCATTGTACCTATTAATAGCCCGGTACACAAACATTTTACTAATACCAAGCGTATGGAGAGTTTTAAAAATTGCATTTGGCTCCATACCTACTTTGTGTAATGCAATCATAACGGTTCGGTTCTCTTTATCACCCCACTCCATTTTAATATCGCAAAATGAGAAAACTCAATGAACAATCATATAAAAATGACAGATTCCAAATTCAAATGTAATATTTTGTTTATTTTTAATTGTAACAGTATTTATGGCCAGACTAAGTATCACTAAATTTGTGTTTTTTTGATATATGTCACCATTGTCATCATTGTCATTTCAGCCGAAGGATATCCATTGCTGAAAACAGGCCTCCCTCTTAGACTTCCACAGCAATCGGTCACATGCCACGTGCATATTTTTATTTATATTATATAACGTCACTTGATGTAAAGCGGTTACCGCAGCATATAAGCGCAATACATTAAGTATTACTTGCGCGATGCCAACACAGCATCGGCTGACTCTGCTGCTAACACAGCAATTCCTTAGGAGCTAACTGGTAAACTCACTCACATGCAGGAACACGTCAACCCGTTACGGAGTTGCTGTTTGGTTGTGGTTTTCTGTTAGGTGGTGGTAATTCCCCAGACTTTGACATGCTTTGATGCGCCCTACTTCTATTAAAAAACACCCAGACCAAGACAAACGGACATGTTCAAGAACACCAATGTTTGTCCTGTGTGGAAATAGAACCCACAAGCATTGGTGTCAAAGTAGCGTTAACGGTGCGTTTCGCCACTGCACCACCGAGCTCATCTAAATTGCATCCATCGGCCTCGTATCTTTACAACCCCATCGGCCCATCGTGTGGGAGCGTATTTTGTTTCATGGTCACCATTCAAGAACCTTTCTGTCCCAATGGCCCGTCGATTCTTTGAGGTATGTGGCTTGCTCACTGCCGCTTCAGCTTGCAGGGCCATGTCAGTAACTCCGGTTCTACTACGATTATGCTCATTTTTAGGGTTCCGTACCCAAAGGGTAAAACGGAACCCTATTACTGAGGCTCCGCTGTCCGTCCGTCCGTCCGTCTGTCACCAGGCTGTATCTCATGAACCGTGATAGTTAGACAGTTGAAATTTTCACAGATGATGTATTTCTGTTGCCGCTATAACAACAAATACTAAAAAATAGAATAAAATAAATATTTAAGGGGACTCCCATACAACAAACGTGATTTTTTTTGCCATTTTTATAGATAATGGTACGGAACCCTTCGTGTGCGAGTCCGACTCGCACTTGGCCGATTTTTGAATCTATCTCGCAGAGGAATTATGAGTAGGTATGACATGGATGGAGAGATCCATTGTAAGGGATTGCGTTTCGGTGCCGTAAGTTATCAGTAGCAACACGCACTGATCAAATACTTTCGTCTTGAGACATTGAGGCATTTTTAGGGCTCCGTACTCAAATTGTAAAATTGATCCTATTACTGAGACTCCTCTGTCCGTCCTTCCGTCCGTCTGTCACCAGGCTGTATCTCACGAACCGCAATAGTAAGACAGTTGAAATTTTGACAGATGATGTATTTCTGTTTCCGCTATAACAACAAATACTAAAAAAATAAATAAATAAATATTTAAGTGGTGCTCCCATACAAAAGACATCATTTTTTTGCCGTTTTGCTGCTGCTGCGGCCCGCGGCTCCGCCCGCGTGGAGTCAAATAACGTAGCCTATGTGTTAATCCAGATCATAATCTATCTTTAGGGGGTCATGTGCCAGAAGCGTGCTCGTTCGCGACCCCTGCCAATCAGTCGATTGCAATTCTGGACCAAGAGCGCACCGACGTGCGGATTAGGGCGTCCCCCGTAGGCGACGCGCACCGATCCGCCCCTGTCGGTGCGAATACAGCCGCATGCGGCGGTGGGGGCCGCCACCCACCACGCAGCGCCAATTCCGGCGGGACGAGGGGAGCCGAGTGCCGCATAGGCACGTGGAATGTGAGAGGTGGATTGAAAGATAAGACGAATGAACTGATAGACGTAATGAATGATAGACGTTTGGATGCTTTATGTGTGACAGAGACTAAGCGCAAGGGGAGCGACACCGATGATCTGCCCGGTGGTATGATGGCCCTATGGTCTGGGGTAGACCGTGACGATCATGCCAGTGCTGGTGTAGGTGTCGTACTCTCCTCTCGCTTAGCCACTGGTGTAAGAGATTACTGTTTGGTAGGGCCTAGACTTCTCTGGGTTCGTATTAAACTGGGCATCACGCGAGTATTTTTGGTTGCAACATACGCTCCCGTAAGCTCAGCGTGTGCTCAAGAACTGGAGAAGTTTTGGGAGTCTGTGAGGGATGTTCTGGACTTAGTCGAAGGGAACGAAAGAGTGATTATGTGTGGAGACTTGAATGGATGGGTTGGGACCAAGCGATACAGCTATGAAGCTGTTCTTGGTCCGTATGGAGATAAGAGAGTGAACGAAGCAGGTAAGTCTATACTAGATTTATGTATGGAACGAGGCCTCCTCGTGTCGAATACTTTATTTCATCATAAGGATATTCACACGTATACATGGAGAAGGAATGATCAAAAAAGTGTGATTGATTTGATTTTAATAGATAGACGTCTCCGAAATGTTTTAATGGATACAAGAGCCTTTAGAGGCCCCACTCTTGAGACGGACCACTACCTGGTGGTAAGCCGGTTTGTGGGCCTTTTTAGGAAGTGGAGGCACTGGCGAGTGCGTATCCCTTTCGGAGATCATGAAAGGATAATGAGCGAAAAATTGCAAGATGAAAGTGTAAGGAGAATGTATGTGCATCTGGTAAGTGAGAGACTTGCAAATGCAAGCCTCTCCGACTCAGATGTGGATGATTGTTGGAAAATTTTGAAAGAAAGTATGGTGGATAGTGCAAAAGAAGCTTGTGGATGCGCAAAGAGACGTAAAACAGCGAAAGGAGATGCCTGGTGGGATGCGGAGGTTGAATCCTCCGTAGCAAGAAAGAGGAAAGCGTGGCTGGATTACGTATCATCTTTGCCTTTAAATGAAAATATGAGAGAAAAGAAGAAAGAAATGTACCATCTATGCAAGAATGAAACCAAGGCTTTAGTGAAAGAGAAGCGTGAAAGACAAATTATGAATGAGGAAGAGAGGCTGACGAAAAACTTCGAGGCAAATACCAAACTCTTTTGGAGAGAGGTAAAGAAGTCTCGGAGTGGTTCGTCGGCATCCAGAATGGATAAGATAAAGTCTAAAGCTGGTGTCATTCTTGCCAACACTCAGGAAGTGTTAGAACGGTGGAGTGAATATTTTGAGGAAATGTATGAGTATGCCTCGGACGCTGGCAATGAGAGTGAGTCGGATGCTTACTCCACGTTGACGGCGTCCGACAAAGGCATAACTATGGATGAGATCGAATGGTCGATACGAAGCTTGAAAAATGGAAAATCAGCGGGAATTGATCTGATCACAGCTGAGATGATCAAATTAGGTGGCACTTACGTCCGGGACGCCTTCTGGTACCTATGCAACCTATGCTGGAGAACTGGAAGGGTCCCAATGGACTGGAGACGCGCAGTCATCGTGCCCTTGTATAAAGGCAAGGGATCACGCATGGACTGCGCCAACTATAGGGCCATCAGTTTGATCAGCTTAGCAGCAAAAGTATATGGAAAGGTGATTGAAAGGAGAATGAGGGTGAAATCCGATGAAATGCTGTGGGACGCACAAGGAGGTTTCCGAAATGGAAAGGGATGTACGGATCAAGTTTTCTCGCTCCGCAATATCGTAGAGAAGCATCTGGCCATAGACCGGAAGGTTTTCTGCGGTTTTGTGGATCTTGAGAAAGCCTTTGATAGGGTTGTGCGAAAGGAACTGTGGGACATATTGCCGAGATATGGGATTGACGGTTCACTGCTCCGTGCTGTGCAGTCCACTTACAAGGATTGCTCAGCATGTGTGCGGATAGACGGTGGCATGTCACCCTGGTTTGATGTCAAAATTGGTGTCAAACAGGGTTGCATGCTATCTGCTAGGCTGTTTATCCTGTATCTCGATAGTTGTCTGCAGAGAATAAGGTCAACGAATGTGGGATTGCGCATGGGTGACCAAGTGGTGAACTGTCTGCTGTATGCAGACGATGCCGTGCTATTAGCAGATACACCATCTAAACTGCAAACACTGGTCACAGCGATGAAAGACGACTGTATGGAGAAAGGCTTACTACTGAATGCGAAGAAAACAAAGATAATGGTATTTGAAAGAGAAGAATCCAGAACTAATGTAAGGATTACGATTGATGATGAAGTGTTGGAACAAGTGGATGAGTTTGTATATCTTGGATGCGCTTTCAGCAGGGATGGAAGGTACACCGCAGATGTGGAAAGACGAGTGAGTGCTGGGAATAGTGTGAATGGAGCGTTGGGAAAACTTCTTGGCAGTAAAATCCTGAGCCAGAAGGCACAACTCGCTATACACAATGCAGTGTTGGTCCCAACGCTAACTTATGGAAGCGAGAGTTGGGTATGGCAGAAAGAGCATGAAAGTAGAATAAACGCGGTTGAAATGCGAGCGCTGCGCAAAATTTGTGGCGTAAGGCTCGTAGACCGTATTCGCAATGATGATGTTAGAAATAGAGTTGGTCTGAAAGAGAGCGTCGGTGTTAAAATAAGAAGAGGCATGCTCCGATGGTTCGGGCATGTAGAAAGAATGCAAGATGAAAGAATGACGAAGCAGATATACAATGCAAAAGTGGAAGGATGTAGGAGCCGGGGAAGGCCAAGACTTACCTACCATGACCAAATTGGTCATGTTCTATCAGAAGGTGATGTCAGAAGCCCTAGAAACCGGCGTGCGTGCATGAGAAGAGCAATGAATGTTAAAGAAGCGAGTGAGATATGTAAGGATCGAGTCACGTGGCGCTCGGTTCTCTCTGCCTACCCCGCAAGGGATTTGGCGTGAAGTTATAGATAATCTATCTACGTGTTAAATTTCATTTAAATCCGTTCAGCCGTTTAAGCGTGAAAGAGCAACAAACATCCATCCATGCATACAAACTTTCGCATTTATAATATTAGTAGGATGGTACGGAACCCTTCGTGCGCGAGTCCGACTCGCACTTGGCCGGTATTTTTACGGACATATGTTCATATTTGTTATTAGCATTTCCTCAGGTGTGAAAGAAACCATTAACAGGAATCCAGCACACCCAAAAAAAATTATTTCAAAAGAATCTAACTTAAGGATGGTCATAAGCGTATGTATCGGAATTAAATTATTTTGATTGAATAAATAAATTTATTTGGTGAATTACAACTCTTTGGTAACTACAGTCAATCTGGCTATCTTTGGCCCAGTTTGCACATAAAAAGTTAAACCAATGCGTAAAATAATACTTTACTCAAAAAGATACACTTATTATGGTGGCTTTATGTAGTCTACTTTCAAAAAATTTACTCATTTACTAACAATCTCTAGGAAAATATTTTCAAAAAATCCATTTAACCACTGGGCCAATGTTAGATTGTGAGTTGGGCTTGGATTGGCCCAGGTCCCAATTGTAGGTTGTTTTTGCTTATTTTATTTTATTTTATTTAAAGCATTTTGCTAACATTGGCGTGCATATTTACCATAAAAACTACAGCTGAGAGCCATAGACAATAATTATGGATCATTAGTTTTCATTTATTAGTACTAAAATGGGTAAATAAAATGTTGCCGTAGGAAAATCAACACAGTTTTTATTAAATCTTATATTTTTGGTCAACAATTAGGAACTTGCGTTTTTAACTTATTTGCTGACTTACCATACAGCTAAGAAAATGAAAAAAGTATCAAAATAATAAAAAAAATTACTTAATCCTACATTATTATACACATCATGAGGTTAAGCTTTCAAAAATTAGTCACCCCATTCCATGGCCAGGAAGTCGTCTTCTATGATAAAATATCCTTTCTTTCTATGAATGTCAGTGTCATTCAGCAATCGTATGATATTTGTATCATTCAGAGAAGCAACTTGTACAGTCTTGGGCCAAATCCAGCCTTCGTCAGCCTTTGTCATAACACATACATTGTATTTCGGGTGATCAGCTTGTGTGATACGACCCGGGAATAGTGTTCCTTCGTAATTAATTATACAAAACCGATCCACGGCCTTTAGCACATTATCGTTAATCATCTGAAGTCCCAGTCTACCGTCATGTATTTCGTATGTCTCTATTGAAAAATTTTCCTCCTGTGCTATATCCAATCCACTTTCGTCTTCATTTATGTCTATTTCCTCTGCCCTTTCTTCACACTCATCGAATATATCTCCTCCCAATATATTACCTACATTTTGAGAATTTTCGAGATCTTCGTTTTGATCATCCATGTTTTCATTTTCATTGGCAGCATTCACACAGTTTTTCCTTCCACTCCCTGAAGGCTGTGGATCATCCATTTGGTGGCTTGTTTTTTTTCTGTTTTGCCTGACTGCTTTTGGAGCCAACAGGCCGCCCCCTTTTTTTAGTTGAAATTTGAGGTTTATTTTTACGTTGTTCCCTTTGTTCTATATACTTTTTAACCTCCTCTGCTGAGACACTTTTCCCGGCTCTAACAGGAATTTGGAACTTTTGAGCTGTTTGTTTGACACCTAAGTCATTGTTTCGTAATTCATTTATATATTTTTTAAAACTTTCTCCAACCCTCTCTCTTATTTCGCCAATTGGCTTGCCGTAGTCAGGGAGTTTGTTTAATGGTACACTGACATCACAAGGATACAATCCGGTTGCCTTAAATCCTGCTCTTATATTAGGTCCCGCAGTATCAGCTCCCAAATCTAGAGTTATTTTTAATAAGGCAGCAAAAACATTCTTTGGCAGTGCAGTTGCAATTTTTCCGCGTCTTGTGTTTCTCCAGTCGCTTAAAACGGATCGCCATATATTTTTTAAAGAACTAAAATAGGCAACGTCTAGAGGCTGCAACAAATATGTAGAATTTGGAATCAAACATATAAATTTAATATTATTCTGCTCACATAGCTGCAAAGTTTTCACAGAGATGTGTGAACTCAGGTTGTCTCCAATGATTGCCTTTTTTCCTGGTTTGGTTTTCAGCACTGGTAAAACAACGGATTGGAACCACTCATCAAATGTCTCTGTATCTATCCAGCCACTTTTTGTAACAGCCATTCTAGTCCCGGCCGGTGCTCCATCGAGCCAGTTACTCCATTTTTGCTTTGCTTTGTAAATAATAAATGGTGGAAAAAACTCTCCTACTGCATTTCCACAAAACATAGTAGTAAAACAAGACTTGGTGGCGTTTTTTATTATTTCAGGATTTCTGCAACCTCGTCTAAACAGAAGCTTTGCCTTTTTCGGATTATCATGGAATCCGGTTTCATCAAAATTGTACAGATTTTCGGGCGGTACATCAATTAATTCGCTTTTAAGGTGTTCAAAAAATGTTTCTATCATATTTTTATTTATCTGGGCCCTTTTCCGGCTAATATTATGAGCAATGCGCTGTTTAATATCCGGATGACGGTCTAAAAAGTTCTTCCCCCATTCCCAGCCTGGCATGTTATTTTTGAATAATTTTATAGATTTTCCTTCATCATCCAAATATTTTTTTATTATTAAACGTACATCATGCATTCCTATCGGGATCCCCAAGTCAGCTAAAGCTATAATATGACTGACAAAAATATTTTCTTCAGATTCTGATAGAGCAATTGGCTTTCCTACAGGTTTACAATGCTGTCCTTTTAATTTATACTTTATTGTACTTCTTGGAATCTTGTAGAATTTTGATGCATCCCTTTGAGAGATTTTGCAGGTTTTTATTTTATCTAAAGCCTCTTGTAAGTTTTTCTCAGAATAGTCGGTTTTGGTTCCATATTTTCTGACTCCTACTACTGATTTTTTCTTGCGACCCATACTGACTCGATAACCTGATACAAAGGAAAAAATGATCTCTGTTTTATTACGAAACCATAATCATTGTACTTACATACAAACCCTTTTTAAAACTAGGATAAAACTTGAAATATAAAAGTAGCAACACTTCTGTTTCAAAATAGTGAAAATCGCGGTAACTTTGGCCCGGGCTCAAGTTACCCTTATTCACCGGTAATAATTTACCTGGTCCATATTTATGGCAATATCATGAGAATTAGCTAATTAACTCTCGTAATTTTTGAAATAAAATGGTAGATAGACACATATAAGACAGTTTAAAATAACACTTACCTCCTTGAGTATTCAAATGACAAAACAGCAGACAACTTTTTGGCGCTTTCGTAACAAACCGCTCTATTCACACCACAGAAAAAAGCAACTGACGTCTCAACCATGACAGATGTCAATTATTTGGCAGAATCTAAGCATGTACGAAGATATATTTGAATCGAAGTTTACAAAGCTAGTTTGAAATAAATAAAATCATAGCAAAAAAAAAATTATAATATGCATTTTAAATTTTGGGCCAATTTTATATTGAAGGCTTAAGTTACCCAGATCGACTGTAACTGGTAAAGCTGATAAGTTGAGTTTTCCATAAATTTTTGAATTAAAACAAAGTCACCACATTTTTTTGCTATATCAAGTTAGGAAACAGGTAAACGAAAGACAGAGCTACAAAATATGCATTACAAAAAACTATTAACGCATGGTTACAAAAACGACAATTTAGTTTATTGGGCAATAAACTAAATAATAAAAAACCTACATCGTAGCAAAATCCCTTTTTAAGGAGGGCCCCTTAAAAAGGGATTTTGCTACGATGTAGGTTCATATTCTGCTAAAGTAAAACCAAATTTTCCATTCAAAAAATATTGGAGGGGTTGGGTAAATTTCCAGGTAGCCGAAACCTAAGCCAGAAGGCTGTACACAACGTGGTGCTAAGTCCTACGCTAATTTATAGAAGTGCATGGCAGAATTGTGTACGGCAGAGTGACCATGACACTAGAATAAATGCGGTCAAGATGCGAGCATTGACCAAAATTTGAGGCATAACACTCGCTGACTAGGCTCGTAATGATGATGAAATAATCTTTCTTACATCAGAGCTGATCTGAAGAGTGTCGGTGCTAAGATAAGAAAAGGCATGCTCCGTTGGGTCGGCCATGCAGAAAAAATGCAGGATGAATTACGAAATGATATATAATGTGAAAGTGGAGCGAGGAAGACCAAGACTCATCATAACCAAATTGGTCGTGTTTTATCAGAAGATAATATAAGAAGATCTAGAAACCGGCTAGCTACGAGTATTAAAGAAGCGAGTGACGTGCGTAAGAATCGCGATTTTTGGCGCTGTTTCCCTCTACTTACCCCGCAAGAGACCTGGTGTGAATATATATATACATACCTAACATCGTTGTAAAAACCAGTTGAGAATGCGCAAGCTTGCATTGCCAGAGGAACACCTGGCTCGTCAATTATATAACAATTCAAAATATATTTAAAAAAAAATTTTCGGCCTTTTTACCATGTTCCTTAAGAGATAGGAACGGTGTTCCTGAACATTCCTATTCTTCTTTTTATGCTGAACCCGAATCTCAAGTCAAAATTCGAATATTCGAAAAAAAGCGACAGACAAACATACAGACAAACGCACAGACTAACATATAGATTTCATATAGGAACGTGTTCCTGAAAATATTTTATTTTGAAAGGCAATTTATTTGATAAAAATTAAGTAACGCGTGAAATTAAGTAAGCAAAAAAAACAAAATACTTTAATGACAAATCACCCATGTTTTAATGACAGTTTACGTCTCTCATAAATTTTGTATGAGAAGGGCCACGCAATTACCCTTGCAATTAGCGTCCAATCACATAAATACACATTTCTTCTCAAGTATTTGGGTTACCATTTTCAGTGCAATAGTTGTAACTTAAAATAAACAATTATTGTTCATTTCCTGGCTTACAATCGTGTTACATTAAATGAAATTCTTATGTTTTTTATTCAATTCACGGTGTGTTTAATATAATATATTTGACGAGTAACCCTAAAAGCACGTGGGTCGCATGCGGATCAACATAATATATTTATATTGCACTCTCGAAGACTTTATTGCCGGCACTGTGTTTATGAGTCAAGAATTTTGTATCAACCTCAATTGTATATTTGGATTCTTTTGTTTCTTTTTATTCTAATCTATACTAATACATAAAACAGTTTGTTTGTTTGAACGCATTAATTAATGAATCTACCAGTGGGATATGATTTTTTTTGGTGATGCCCGATTCTCGAGGAAACATAGAGAAATATATATATATACATAAGGCAAACAAAGAGAAGCATAGGTACTCGAGTGAAAGAACACATTGCTGACATGAAGAATAGGCGTGATAAAAACTCTACAGTATGTGAACATACCTACACTGGACCAGCCAAACCATTACATACGTTTCGATAAGCCACAAATCCTTGCCAAGAAGGATCGCTACAAGCCTAGAATACTACGCGAAATAAGAAAACACCCCAATTTCAATAGAGAAGATGGTTGGCAAGTTCTACCTACTACGGATCCAGTTCTAAAAATAATCAAGTCACAAACCCAGAGATCTACTCAAAAACATTCGGACACCGTGAGCGATTTTTGTGTGAATCGGAACGCATATAATGAATTCATCCATGTCGGTAGATGTAATAATTGAATAACCAATGTAAGACAAATGTCACCTTAGTCTTCCTGCGACCACGGACTCTGCAAAGCATTCGAAAGGTCAGGTTCAACAAAATAAATAAAACACACGATACTTCCGTTCAAAATTGTTTAATTCAATGTAACAATCGTGAAAACCTAAGACAATTCTCGAGGAATGTTTGGGGTTATTTAATATTCCGCTACGGCGAAGCCGCAAGCAAGAGCTTTCTCCCAATACGGTTTGCATTAGTTTAGTCGTATGCAAAGACATCTAGACTAGAGAGCAGTATTAGTTCGGTGTATAAAAAACTGACATATTGATGGAGCCTGGTCCCCGGTTCTGGTATCTAAATTCCTGTTTTCGGATTTATGTATAAATTTGTACACTTGCTTGGCGTAGTCAAACATCGTGTGGAAACTCGCACATTCAAGAAATTATATTTCGTAAGACGTATGACCTAACCTATTATCAGCAGCCTCATAAAATTGCGTATGTTTTCGTATGCCCATAACTCAACTGTCACGGGATCTAGAGATCTATCACGGGAGCATTGATTATAATAACCACAAATTTTGACGAGCTCGGTGACGCAGTGGTTAATAACGCTGCTTTGACACCAGGATTCGTCGGTTTGAAACTCATACGTTTGAGCGTGTTTAGGTGTTTTAAAAGAGGTGGGGTGCATCAAAGCAAACCCATCTGAGGTAATACCTCCTCCTCAAAATACCGCAGCCAGATAGCAACTCTCTAGAACTCTATAACGAGTAGCTGTGTTCTTACGTGTGAGTGAAGTTATTAATAAATTCCTAAAGAGTGACTATGTTAGCAGCAGAGGTGGCCGATACATTACGGTTAAGGTTAAAACTTAACGTTTTACATCAGGTGAGCTGTATTTTTGAATACCTAATGCGACATAAAAATTTTTTTTAGATACCACCTATATCCCATAAATCCTTAAAAACTCTATTTTGTATTGTACTTGTATTCCCAATTTGTTGTATGTTATTATACACAATTTGTATTATCTTTCTCTATTATGTGTGTATTGAAAGTTCTAAACCACTTTCGTATGTACGAGTAGAAATATCTTCGTATCGTTGTAAGTATTTTATCAGTCTTAGTACCTATCTACTCACATTGTTCCTATAATGCGCCAAGTTTATATCTCCTTGAGGTTCTATATAGTTGACTGAAAGAGATTTCTAATGGCATAAGTCCGCCATTATACAGTAGTAATTCTCTCTAAACTACGTGGGCGATGATGTATTTGTATCGCTCGGAGTAAAAATAATAACGTCGTTCAAGTAGCAGCCATGTTAATGGAATGTATTACAAACAAGTCAAAGTCAAGCACAAACATTATACATCCTCAAATATAGCGGCAATATACTGTGGACATTTAATATCACGTCAATGTGCAACTAACATTTTATATAATTGTTAAGAGAGAGAGCGCTGAAATAGATATTGTCCGCTATGTAATTATATATTGTAATGTTGGTTATTGTACAATAAAGTTTACTACGATAACAATATCTCTAGTTAAAATTAATAATTATTATATTTAGCAAAACGGGCTGTTTAGTTTTAACAAAACATTGTAACGATTCTGACCGACTCAGGCAAAGTAATAACTCTAATACCAATTATACATATAATATCGCCGATATTATATCACGAATTGTTTGAAATTCAACATTTTCATCTCACCTACATAAATTCTCTTACGGAGGCCACAATTTATTCTAATTAGTTAGTACACAATTCCAATTAGTTGGATTTCGGATGGAACGTCTATCAGTAGTTAACATAAACTGCGCAGATAAAATTTAAACTCTTTTATTGAACATCGATTGTATTATTAACTACTGAATTAATAAATTTTCAGTGAGCTTTTGTGCACCGATTTAAATAATGAATATCTAATAATAAGCAAGGGTATTTCGTGTCGCGCGCTTGTTTATCTTAAATTTCTTGCACGTGAAAACTAAAAATGGTCTGTCATTACGAGGATGTATCTTTTATTTTGGTATTATTATATATTTATTTGTAATTGCAGGCGTCACAATATACTGCTCGTAACATTAGATGAAATCAGTAGTTTAACTAGTATTATTTTGAGTAATACTTATGAATGTTAATGGAGCGAATGACATGTAAAGAACGAATCGTGTGGTGATAAGTTTTCCCTATGTACTCCATAAGAGACGTGGCATGAAGTTATAGATAGATAAATAGAATACTTCGCTTGAGACATTTTTAAGAAAATCTTTATGTTTATATTGACTAATAAAGAAGCTTAAACCTGATTAAAATATATTCAGATAAAGTTGATTTGTTTTTTTAATAGAATTAAGGCGCCAATAGGTATATGACTATACTCACGTACTACAAATTTATGTGAAATCAATCGGATGATGAAATATTGTTTCAATGGCAAGTACCTTACCAATGAAACAATATTTTTAAAATTTGGCTTATAATTGCCAAAGATTTGACGTTACATACACAAAAAAAAATATGGTTGACTTGACAACAAATTTTTTTTGAAGTAGATAAAACTATTGTTAAGTTAAAAAGAATTTGGAGTATGTAATCAAAATTAGTTTTTGGAAATATAATATTACATGTTTTCATTTAGAAAATTATGTAATGAAAAAAATGATCGTAAATTATTGTCTCATTTCAATGGATTATGATGAAAAAAAAAACATTAAAATAAAACACACTTTTTGCATATTTTGCATCAATTTTTCGTACAAGCAAATGTCCTTAATTAAATGATCACAAAATTGGAAATGAATTAAAATAATGACCTTTCCCGAAATCACCACTTTCAGGTCGATTGTGATCGCGCGGTCAACATCCCCAAGTATGCAATAATGGCCCTAATAATAGCCCCAGGAAAAGGTGTTAAGGTGTTAAAACGTTTATTGGAATACGTCTAAAATTAATAGCTTTTTAACAAGCCGATGCCGATGATTTTAGGTGTGAACCTACAGTTTTTTAACGTTTTTTTCCAATCGTCTAAAAAGCCTCGGTGTCAGTTATCAACGAATTCGATTATTTCGAAACCAATTATAAGACAAATACAGAAAATGTGTTATATGTTAATGTAAATGTGTTAAATGTCATTGGGAAAATAATTATATGTATAGATAATTAACTTTCACAATTGAAAAAAAGAAATGAAATGATAGCTACATAGTTTGAAGTCAATTTGCTTTTCTCGCTTAAATTTCAAATATTAATCCAGTTTTGGCATTTCTTCTAAAAAAATATATAAATAAGTAAACAGCCTAATTGATCAGCCTGTATGTTTACCTATTTAGAATAAAAATTCTATTGAAAGAAACCTAAATGAGTCTTCGTTCAACCGAAGATTAGTTTAGAGCATACTCTGCCACGCTGCTCAATTTCGAATTGCCAGAGGATAGTAAACACTGGCCTCTGCCAATCCGAAGTTGAGCTGTGCAGTAACTAAGTCAGTGACCTTCGGGTGGTTTAAAAACTCAAACAACCTGAAGGTAAGTCAGCTAACGATTGTTATCTATAGACAAGAACTGGACCGATGGGTTAAAGTGATATTGATAAACCTCGCAATAGACAGGCTACAGTCGAAATAGCTTAACATGTTTGATTAGACTGACACGAAGAACGACGTCATTGAGCTCCTTTCCTTTGGATTAACAACAAAGTAAAATAACATAAAAATAATAGATTAAGGTATTATTTTGCTACAGTCAAATTTACAGAAAATTTGATGGGTGCTACTGTGTGAATTTCCGCCAATATATTCATAAAACATAACGTAAAAGTAAATTATAAGAAATAAACATAAAAGATATATTTGCAAGGTACAATACACGTAAACCATTCAACTCATAATTAATATTTGTATATGAATTTTATTAAACTTATTATTTTACAAAGTTGCAGATGAATTACTTAACATATTGCACAGGTGGAAACATGGTAACTGTAAGTAATACTCACGGTACGGTCATGGTAACCGCGAGTATGATTAAAGTATGATTTTCAATTACCGTTACATTAATTATTAAATTAATACATTTTCGACTTGCTACGGAGACCTCACCTCATCATTACAAGTAAAAGCGCACGTTACTGTTAATCAAGAAGAACAATATAAGGATTTATAATCAGTTTTGACAGACGTTAATGCTGGGTTTGCGACAACTGCGTGCGGTGTGAACGAGCAATGCACCAAAAAATGGTTGCTATCAATTTGGTTTCCATCGGTACTTAATATGAAGTAAGCAGCTGTCCATTAAGATTATCAGATGCTTAATCGTATTTCACAAATTTAGTAATCGTAATATGGAATTATTTTTACGCAAAATAAGGTCAATTACTTTTAATACTTGCTTTATCATTACTACTTTTGAATCTCGATTTCCGTTAAGATTTTGTGCGGTCGCGTCACTAAAATATGTTTACGTACAACATCGACTTCTACACTTTGTAATTTAATAATAATTCCTACCGCATGTAAAATAAGTAGTAAATACCTTCCGTTCCATTCTATAATACGGTTCGGTTCACCTAAATAGTTTATGACCTATGTTTACAATGTCTACTTAGACTTCTATGACTATTTTTAATAGATAAAAAATCTCTTGTAGCAAAGTTTGAAAATCTCAAGACCCCTTACGAGTGTGTCTTAAGATAAACATGATCAGAAACAAGATAACGCTGAATGAACATATTGTACCCACTCCAGTTACAGTTAGGAGTTCGGTTCTTGATGTTGTGGACGAGTATATATGTACGTGGGATGAAGAGTCTAGCTAGGTATTTCGCGAAAGAGATTTCTCGGCATATGTAATACGGATGAAAAATCGATGTAGTAGTCTAAGAGGTAGGCCTATGTTCAGCAGTGGGCATCCTTCATCTGAAAGATGAATAGATGAAATACCTTTCGAACGATTGTCCTCCATACAGGCGGTAGACCTGACAATAGATCGAAACTAAAAATACATAATAACGACATATAACGATTGTTCTAACATCATAAAAAAAAAAATTCTGTCAACCCTTAAAATTTACAGTAAGACTAGTGAGGTTCCTTTAGAAATAGTTTGAATTTATCATATTCAACCGAAGCTAAATTGGTTGGTGGAGGCTGACTTAGTGTTCCAAAATGAGACATTTTGTATTGAGGAATTTTGTAGTAAGTACATTAACTGTAGATGAATAGTCCCTTAGGTTTAATCTTAACGTTAAGTCTTTTGAAATCAAGTATTTCGACCATTAGTGAACTATAGAATAACAAAAGTATTAATAAATCAATTCTAAGTCATCTAACACGTAACCATATAAATATGTGTTGGTGGTAACTTTGTATTACATGAAATGGAAAAACAAGTGCTAAGGAATTCTTTAATCGCCAGTTCCAGCTACTGATTTAAAAATTCAGCGATGCCTCCAGAAACCGTTGGTCTCCGCCCAACACTTCATACCAATGCCGATAATTTCATACTAGAAGCTCGAGCAAATGCTCCCCGTCAGTGAATTGTGGAGGTATCGATTTATTATTGAAATCAGCCTGTCGCAGGTGAGCTTCCTGTTTGCGAAATTGCTTATAAAATTGGCGACCGCTCGTGCCGACCACACAATGTTGTTAATGATACCAAAAAAACTGAACATGGCTTTACTTTTCAATTATGATCGAGATTGACATATAGAGGGCAATTTATCTTATAGCAGGTTCTCATTGTTTTTCTCATAATCATAGCTGCATTAATGTCTTCATCAAATACTAACCAGTTGATAAAAAGCACGTTATTATAGACCAGATTATTGAAAATACAGAAAAAGTTAGAAAATCTATGACAAAGTACGTATAATCCACTGAAGGCTTTAGTGGTGAAGCACGTGCCGATCAGTGCGCACGCGCAGATGTATCGTGACACCTGCCCGTAGGTATTATCGGAATACTTATTCACACATTCGTTATAAGCAATCTTTTGTCTCTCTCTACTGTACGTACTTTCAATTCCAACAAAGTACACTTAAACGATGATCAGATCCACTGCATTTTACATTATGTGACCTGTTTCTTAATGATATATTCTAAAATAGTTCGCAGTACTCATTAGTATTCCTGGCGCGCGTTGACCCACCCTGGAGCCTATGACCATGTATAATGCTGCAGCTTCCAACATGTTTGGTAACTCGTTCTGGACCATTCGAAGCACTAGATAGTCATTTTATAAAGTCTAGTCTGTCACTTGCCAATCGCCGGCGGCGGGGAGACGTGGGTGTGTCAGAAAAACTAATATTATACGAGAAGTATGTACGATAAAAGTTTTTGTCGAGTATAAACCCTTTAGAATTTATTTGCCGACATTTGTAATGCATTGGATTTTGGCATAACCATTTTCTTTGAAGCGGGTAGCGAGGCGCAACAAAAGAACTAGTTAAGTGTAGCCAGACCTCGTGCACTGAGAATATGCTATGTGGTCTGAAAGAACCAACTTGACGATTAATCAATACAAAATAATATTAAGGAGAAACTACTATCTACTCGTTCGCCATCCTAGTAAATATATAAAACTCAAACTAGGAATAATTAATTATAACAAATAGAAATAATAAAATAGGAGTACTTTGCTGAAAAACTTAAGAAAACGTCTTCGGCCCTCACAACAATACATTTGCATTATGATTTTTATTTAATAAGGTCCCTTGATTTCTATAAAATCTAGTTGTTTCCACTTAATCATTATATAAATAAAACATAATACGTAATTTCACAAAGTTGTTAAAATTATGATAAAAAATATATTACACTAAAACATGCCACTCTCACTGTTTAATTTTACTTGTAATCCCACAAAGAACCACAACATCCCTCCACGGAGTTGTTATTTGACTGCGGTTGTGTTTTGATGCGCACTATCTCTCTAAGAAATCCCTTGACCAAGATAACAGATATCTTTATGCACAAAATACTTGACCTGTGTGGGAATCGAAGCTATCGTAGCTTCGATTCCCAACTTGCCGTTAAAGTAATATTGCTAACCACTTGGCCACCGGGATTGTCGGAAAATATATATATTTTTATTATTTTTATGTATGTATGTATATATATTCATGCCAGGTCCCCTTCGGAGTAGGCAGAGAGAACCGAGCGTATTAAGACGCGGTCCTTACACACTTCACTCGCTTCATTAATATTCATAGCTCTTTTCATGCACCCTCGCCGCGCCGGTTCCTTGGTCCCCTGGTATCACCTTCTGATAAAACACAACCAATTTGGTCATGGTCGGTTAACTTTGGTCTTACTCGGCTCCTACATTCATCCACTTTCGCATTGTATATCTGTTTCGTAATTCTTTCATCCTGCAATCTTTCTACATGCCCGAACCAATGGGGCATGCCTTTTGTTATCATAACACCGACACTCTCTTTCAGACAAACTCTCTTTCTTACGTCATTATTACGAACGCGGTCAGCAAGCGTTACGTTACAAATTTTGCGTAATGCTCTCATCTCGACCGCCTTTATTTACTCTTAAATAAATAATTATTTACTTTTATTTACCTTTCTACTTTCATGCGCTCTCTGCCTACCCAGCTTTTACTTCCATAATTTAGCGTTGGGATTAGCACCTCGTTGTGAACAGTGAGCTATTAATTATGTTTATTCGTAGTTAATTTTACTTACAATAAAGGTAATCCAAATTCAATATCACTAGATATTGAATTTAGTGGATAATCAAAAACACAATGCAAGTACTATAAAATTTAAAAAAAGTTAATAAATATTTTCCACAACAACACTTTCAGCAAATCTCACTTTTATTGAGAGTGAGTTTCATGGAAGGTTACCCTTAGTGCTGCTCGGCTGCTTTGATGCGCCCTACCTCTTTTTCGTCATAGTGTAGTTTGTTAATTAGCTTGGTGCAGCACATGCACATGAAGTAAGCATTTATTGCATTTATTCAAAATATATTATTATATTTATAGCAAGCTATTTGTACCTTAAATCATCTTTCTTAAGAAAAAGTTAAATGATTGAGAGTTCCTAAAAAAATATCTATGCCCAATCTTTTATACCTGACATGTCCAAATTTACATTTGCTATAAAATTCTTTCTGGTAGAGTGCCAAGCAACTTTAATAAGTCTCATTAAAAACGTTAAGTGACCTTGATTAATGATTTCTGTATGGACAAAAGCGCAGCATGGCGGACCACTCGCTGGGAAATTGGACAGGGTGCTTCAAACAGGGGCACCGTGGTGATACCTATATGTCATTTAACAAAAGACATCGGTCCATCAAACCGTGACATGGGAATCGAGAATTTAAAAAATGTTTGCATTCAGGACAAAATGTTTCTTAATTTAAAATTGTGTATTTATTTTTAGAACACTTGACTGTGTATTTATATAATTTTATCTTATTATTGTACGTCAAGTTAAGCACAACCAACGTAGTAAGAATTATAAGTGGTAAATTTGATAGAATTATGAAAAGACCACTTCTGGATAAAGCTTATTATTCAGTTAAAGAATACCTAGAGGATAAATTGTAAAAATGATTAAATATTTAAATTGTTGTACATATCCATAATAAATAATAAAATATCTCTTTAGAACAATAACCAATCGTAAATGTTATAATGTAATCATAAGTGAAATTATATTGTAAATTGTCATAAATGTTATTATTGTAAGGTCAAATCACGTGTGCCTTGACAAGGTAATTTATAACATATTGACCATCCCGCATACCACTTTTATAAGTACTTAATTAATGTTATAAATTGAAGTAATTATAAATAAATAAATAACCACACTTCTATTCTTAGCTTGAAGGAAATGACTTATGGAGAAACATTGAGACTGATATTACATACATAGTGTTTCAATTCACTACAGGTCAGTGGTAAAGTAGAACGCTGAGCTCTTATTGGCTACTTTAAGCATTAACATCGCGTTATTTATCGGCTAATTCGTTCAAATATTTCACCATTGGTCAGTAGGCTCGATGAGATATTTAGGCGCGTTATTGAAAAAAATGTTTTTTTGAGTGCTGGGAACCTTCATGCGCAGTCGTTTATTGATTTGTCGTTCTTAGGCAAGCAGTAAATACAAACTCAAAATTGGATACATTAATACAATGGCATATATTTATTTATGGAATAGTTTTTTTTTATATTGAAAAAGTGGGAAATAGTCATATGGTCTACTTGGTAGCTGTGACTGTAGAATATGGCCATATACAAAATCAGGAGATAACTCGTGCGTTGGCGATTCTAATTGTATGTTATAATTATTTCATTGTATTCTAGTTGTCCTATTTTATCCTATCCTATTATGTCTTATTCGTTTAGAAATTTCCTCGTCTGATAATAGTAAGAACGAGATAATTGCGAGTAAAGCCATTGAGGTATTATGTACTACGTACGTACATGGTAGTTCAATGAGTAAAGCCCTATTAGGGGTTCGAATCAAAAATCTTTTAAATAAATTTCATACGAAAAATAAAGTAGAAAGAAGTTTTCCTTTACTTGATTTCTATAATGTTCCGATACATAATCTCTTTATTATTATTACCCTATAGGTTTTGATGACGTGTCCTGCTCCTGAGTTCTTATACAACTTTGTGAGCAATTTTTTACACAAACTTGCACTTGGTCTATTTGGCATATTAACACTTCCGATACAAAGTGTACATTCTGTGTACTAAGTATCGGGAATTTGTCAATAAAACAAAAAATACAAATTATTCATCTAAATTTATTTTATCGCCTTCAAAGTAGGCCCCATCGCTTGCAATACAACATCTCCACCGCTTCACCCAGTCTTCCATACATTTTTCATAGGCTATTTGCGGTATGGCCTTTAGCTCATTCAGCGAATTTTCTTTTATGGCTTCTATCGACTCAAAACGTTTTCCTCGAAGTGGTAATTTTAACTTGGGAAATAAAAAAAAGTCAGACGGAGCCATATCAGGTGAATACGGTGCTTGGTCGAGAACTTTTGTTGAATTTTTCGCTAAAAACTCTTTCACTATAATGGCTGTGTGTGATGGTGCATTATCATGGTGCAGCATCCATGAGTTGTGTTGCCACAAATCTGGACGTTTTCGGCGGATACTCTCACGCAAACGCTTCATGACGCCTAAATAATATTCTTTATTCACTGTTTCTCCCTCTGGAAGGAATTCGGAGTGAACCACACCACGGTAGTCAAAAAAAACTGTCAGCATCACCTTGATTTTGGAGCGACTTTGCCGCGGTTTTTTGGGTTTCGGCTCGTTTTCGAGACGCCATTCTGAAGACTGTTGGCTTGTTTGCATGTCGTACTCATAAACCCATGTCTCGTCGCCAGTTATTATACGTTTCATAAAGGTCGGATCCGTAGAAGCTCGGGAAACCATGTCTTCAGCGACATGCTTTCGCTGCGCTTTTTGAACAAAATTGAGCTCTTTTGGAACTAGTCGAGCGGCGACGCGTTTCATGCCTAAAATGTCAATGAGAATGTTGTGGACGGACTTAAAAGATATGTTCACCTCACTAGCCAACTCTCTCAGACTCATACGTCGATTTTCGAGCACTAGCTTCTTGATTCTGTCGATGTTTTCTCTGGTCGTAGCGGTTGAAGGTCTACCAGAACGAGGCAAGTCTACTACTACTTCTCGGCCTTCTTTAAAAGCCTTATACCATTCATAAGCCCTTGTTTTCGATATACACGATTCGCCGTAGGTATTTCGCAACATTTTTAGTGATTCACCACATGAAATATCATTTGAAACACAAAATTTAAGGCACACTCTTTGTTCAACAATATTTTCCATTGTAAAAATCGCCGAGGACTCAAAACTATGACCAACAAAAAGTGTAGTTTAAAACAAATTAAATGACAGATCCCGCTCAAATTTTGCGCGCTAAATCAGTACAGTGCTACCAACATGCAGTAAAAAAATTAGAACAACCTCTTTTACGCGGGTCTTTTTATTGACATATTCCCGATACTTTTTACACAGAGTAGTATATAATCCCGCGCGCTGCTAACCCCGCTGCTAACACAGAAACTTTTCAGGAAGGAATCTCAAGCACACACTAGTCTCAATTACTTGCAGGAATGCCAACAATCCTCGGTGGAGGAAGAGTATATTCCTCTATCACTCTTGATGCACTCTAGGAACCTAGAGAAGAGAACTACTTCTTCTCTAGGTTCCAAAATACCTCTTTGTTAAATCTCATTAATGTCAATTCAGAGATTTTGTCAAGAATAGATTGCAAATAGACGGATTTCATAGTTTTAATCTTCTTCTTAGCGTTATACCACTTCCTAATTCATTAAGATTAACGGGGTCCGCTCCTTAAACCTAAATATTTGATGAAAATACCGATTTACATGATTTATATATATTTTTTTTTTATACTACTAAGGTGGCAATCAAGCATACGGCCTGCCTGATGTTAAACAGTCACCGTAGCCTATGGACATTTGCAACACCAGGGGCGTCACTCATGCGTTGCCGACCCTCTAAAAACCTCTTCACGCATTTCTTGAAGAACTCCATGCTGTAGTTCCTTGGAAAAACCTCGGCTGGGAGCTCATTCCACAGCTTGAGTGTTCTCGGAAGAAAACTTCTCTGGAACCGGATTGAATTTATTGATTTATATAATTGATTGAACCTTATGGAGCAACTGTCGTCAGACCTCCACAAAAGCAAAATTAGATATTTCTTAGTTTAAGTCACACGTCGAGAAATGCACATGCATTTGATTTTTTTTATTCTTGATTCCAAAATGTCAATGTTCTTGAGATGAGAGAGACTCTTTCTTAAACAACAATTTTTATTTTATTTCTATAAAAATGTTCATAGTAATAATGTACTCAAATTATCATTTTCTATTTATTAGGCTTCCGAAGATTTTTTATGTCTTACGACCGCCCCGAATGCAACGGTTGTATTTTTTCAATGCCTCAGATTATTAGTTGGTGCCTTTTATAGCATGAAAATTCTTTAATTAAACACAAATATGAATCCATTCTTCGTGGTTAACGCCTTTTTTGTTAAAGGATATTGCCGCTCATCAATTTAATAACTTATTTTTGATGTGTAATAATCTATTTTTTACCACAATCGTTGGGTCTATAATTTTTATTGTGTAATATAAAAAAAGACTGACGTTGTTTACTGTATGGCTACCCAAAAATTAAAACTACGTATATGTGATATCAATTGAATATACAATTTTGATAACTTGGAAAATTTATGCAGATTTTTGTGATTTACAATGTAAACAAAAAACTAAAACAATTCGCATGTCAATGGCATTACCGTAATTGGTTTTGATGCTTAAATAAATTATATGTTTAGTACCTGTTCAAATGTTTCTTCACCTCTACTTATTAGGCTGTATATTACTTAATTTTATTGTGTTGTTTTCTTAGTGGCATTCTTATAAAATCATTACGATACGAAAATTAAAAAAAAATGTCATCTCCGCCATCTGGAACTGAAACCGCATGCACTACTGCCGTCGCTACAATGCCTACATAACATGTTATTCTAACGACTAATATCTACATCGTCTAAGGGTGCCTCATGGAGAGGCGAAACACATATCGCAGCGATGACCAGAATAGTCGTGGCAGCGACGGTGGTGGGTGCATGCGGTTTCTGTTCCAGATGGCGGACGACCACAGCAGCCGAAGCAGAGACTACCGGAGCAGCCATGGCCGCGACGGCATTTTGCATCTACTAACGGTAATGAGTGGGTGCCGGCTGGCGCTAGTCCGAATGGACTACTTGGTGGAGGAAGCACACAAAGTCGGTTACATCAAATCGCATGTAAATTTGAGTTTCGCAAAATAACGCCTGAATCTATTAAATACCTATATTATATCTATCCGTCTATCTGTCAATATCTTCACGCCAAGTACATGTTAAGTAGAGAGAACTAAGCGTACACATATGTAACTTGGCCCTGATTTATCTCACACGCTTCTCTAACATACGTAGCCCCTTTCATGCACACTCGCAGGTTTTTAGGGTTCTATATATCCCTATCTGGTAAAACACAGTTGGGCTTTCATCTAAAAGTGATAGGGACATATATAATAAGGTGGTGATAAAGTGGCATAGAATATAATCTGTTCACCAGCTATGTTATATTCCGACGAAATATGGTAGAGTGGAAATGCCAATTTATATGTACAATATTTTACAACTATTTGGCTTTACTCTTTTTCTTTTCCTTCTTATCTAAAATTTCCATAGAAATACTATGATTATTAAGAGTTCTGTGGTGACACAAGTAAGTTAATATTTTACTGCTATATTTTTATAACTCATAAAGTGGGCGCTTGTGGTATTAAAGCAGATATGCAATAAGAAACAGGGGCATAAAACTTGTCATAGTAACTAACTAAACACGATAACTGAATGGTAAGCTTAATGAAGGTTGTGTATCTAGGATTTATTATGTGAAATAAGAACGTCGTTCGGTTGAAGATTATAGACATCATGCAAAATGCTCATATTTTTTTTGGCGAAGATACTGATTTTACACCGAGCGATTGTCATCAGTTACAAATCAGAGGGAAACCAGATCCTTCATAGGTAAGATCACATGTTTTTCGAAATATAATTTCTTGTTACTAAAGACTGCGTAAAAATTACGCATCGCAAGTGTCGCTAACTTAGCGGAAACTCAATAGCGTAAATTAAACGTGAAATTTTCTGCATGCTATGTATATAAAAAGACTTTGTTAAAACGTAAATTAAACCGCGCAATAATGATAATCGTATAGATAAAGTTATATGGATATTCAGTTTAATACAGATTTTTAATGCAATTCTGATGATTTATAAGAATAACTTATGTATGGCATATAACGATACAACTACTAACTACTACGAACTACCTAAGTGTATGATGTGGTAATAATAATACTCTATATCGAGATTCTCCTAAGATAATATAGCATAGGTTCCTTGGAGATAAGGGGACTGAATATATCTTCATACGCTTCTCAAGCAACGAGTGGGTCTCTGGTATTGTAAGTTTTGGCCCTACTCCAAAGTCTTATTTTCTTAATTAAAATATAAAACTTTAATGTTTAAGATGCCTTTTAATAACATATTACTACTACCATCTAATTTCGACATACAACTGTCTATGAACGCTAGACAGACTTATTTTTTTTTTCAAAATGCATAAACTATAAATATTCCGTAGCATATTTTTATTTGTGCGTAATACGTTCCATCCTATTTCGGTCGAAAAAATTATCTGTCGGCATACTCTTCATAATATTATATATACAAAATATTTTACAAAACATTTTCAAAAAAAAACAAATCATATGGTTATTACATTACGTTAGTACCTACTAGATACTGAATCTAAATGTATATCATTCTGTACATACACTACTCTGTACATACAAACCAATAAACGAGTCAACGGAACTTTCTAATCTCGTTTTCCATTTAATTACGGGGAATGGTAAAAATCATTAAAATGTTCCATTTACCACTGTCATAAACCCCAGTAAGGTTCTACCTACGTGTACCTGCGACCACCGCGCTCGCAGGGAAATTCGCTCAGACGTTACAATTTAATTAAGGCCACTCTACTAATTAATACTTCCTCTGGCGGCTGTTTGTGACAGTCGTTCACGTTCGATTTAACAGTTTTGTTAGAAAATTGATGCGGTGATGCTTAGTAAAGCATGAAAAATTGGTCACCAAATATTTATTTCTAGAAATGTAAAGAATTATCTTTCGCTTCTTAGCGTTATCCCGTTTTCTAATCAATTAGAATTGGTGGGATTCGCCACTTAAGCCTAAGGATTTGGTGAAGATACTGATTTTTACATGGAGTGACTGCCTTTAGACTTCCATCTCCAATAGGCCGGTTATTTATTCACTATTACTGCCATATGTTGTGATGCTTTGTAAAACATGAAAAATTGGTAATCATACATTTATTTCTAAAAATGTAAAGGATTATCAATAAATTAAAATACAGAAATTTAAAGCGAATAAATTCGTTAACTCGTCTAAAATATAGACAAACTCATCCACTCCAGTTCCTGATATACGCTTTACTCCACTACCTAATAAATAATAAATAAATAAATAAAAAGGATTTTTGAGAATTCATCCCTAAAGAAGCTAAAAAAAGTGATATATATTTTTAGGAGTATTGCTGCTTTTTAAAGCTATTTATTTGCTATTTATATTTTTACTATTACTATTTATAAAAAACAGTATAAAATCAAATAATCAAAAGTTAAGGTTTACTGCATTATTTTTATTGAAAATTCAGCACTGAGGTTAGTTCGCAAGTTTTGAAGATAGAAATTCAATGTTGGTTACAAACCAAGTTTATGGTTTAAGAAGAAGTACTCTTTATTGAAAAGTGAACCTTAAGAAGGTTAAAAAGGGATTATGTTAGTTAATTATCTTTTTGTACATTTCGCACCAACCGTCATATAGCCTGTTACACCAAGGTGTCGTGAGTATAGGGGGTGATCCTTGAGTTAATATTGTTTTTCTATAATTATTAAAAATATAGTAACTGACTTACTGAATGAGAAATAATGCACAGTCTTTATTACTGGATTCAGAAAATGTCAATTTAGACAATATCTATAATTTGTCCTAGTGTTTCTTCAGGATACACTAACAAATGACAATTTCAAATACACAAAGATTACGTACCTGCGTACGAGAATCCTCTAGTATCCTAAAAGTGCAATATGAACTAACACAAAATATGCGCCGCGCAAGCTTTAATGTTTTTGAGTAAAGTACCACAGACTCTTTAAGCCGTTCAATAATAGGTGGGTGAGTTTCAAATGATAAGATTTGATTGTGGTTAAAGAATAATAAATTAAATGCAGCAAAAACAAATATCAAATGTAATACAACTAAGTTTATACTTACAGTACAGTGCTACTCCAATAGTTAACAAAATAATTAGGCGAAGTTGGGTAAAGTTTATCATCATTTGTTTCTTTTCAATATTAATGATTCAAAATATTTGAAATACAATAGCTATAGCTATTGTAATAGAAACAAATTAAAAAATTCTAATATTGTCCTTTTATGCCGACTGTATATACGATTGAAATGTTATCTGTAAGGAGATCTTCCCAGCCACCGGGTAAGTGATGTCTTAATAATGACACAAGGTTAATATCGTGAGACACATCTCCTTGTTTTGGTCACAGTATAAAATTCGGAAACAGTAGCCCAATATTTATGTAACTCTAAGAGCATAAAGTTCAAACTTCACTATTTGGTATACATACATATGTTGCTTATTCCATATGTATAATATTGCTATATGTATTATGCAATTAATTATTAATGGAGGAATATGAAACTTGATGTTTTTCTTCTACAGAGGGACAAGATTATATAATTATTAAATGCATAATGTATGTACAGTTATATATTAAATAAATTATATAATTCTGTTCCATTTATCTGATATCGTTTTATGAAATGAATTTCCACAAAAATTGTATTATTTAATTATAATATTAAATATCATACCGCATAAGCTGCTTCTTCTAAAGAGAATAACTCGCACACAAATGTATAGTGTAAAATTTACGCCGATGGGCATCCATTGATGTCAATTTTATATGATTTTTATTTTTATACTTAAGTCAACACAATCACTTATAATGGGGTAAAATATTCTACTACAACAAATTAAAAAACTCGTAGTAATTTACTTTTGTCAAAATAATTGTGTATCGCACTAGACTTAAACTATAATGGTTATCATTACATGTGTAGCTTATTAAAATAAACAAAAAAAAAGTGCAAGGCAGAAAAGTTCATGTGGCAGTTCTTATTCAAGTCTTACATTACAGTAACAATTGGTTACTTGTATAACAAATTAATTTAATTTCAAATAATCTCACACCTACTTCAGTGGTCCTCTTAAAATTTTGTTTCTGTTTCTAATAATTGTATTATGTTTCGATACTCGTATTTCTGACAAAGGAATACATTTTTATGTCACTCCGAGTATTTTGTCACTGTTAAACTGATCCAATCAGTTCCCTGGCGTACAAAGGCGTCCTATAAAAAACAACCATCTAAAAGGGTTGTTACAAATTTTTGTTACGAAGTATGCGATAAAAAATTAAATACGGTAGGAAGACTTAGAGTTGTTAATTTCTATCATTTGATAGTGAATAACTTCTATAATATTAATGTGTAATGTCACGAAAGCGATTACAGCCAATACGTCATTAGTTCGTGATAATACCACACGCAGTCAGTGATTTTAAAATGTTAAAAAGAAAATAAGTTTGGTTTGAAACATGTAATTTGAACTTTTGAATGAGACATCAAATCAATTGTTGTGATGAAAAGGGTTTGTTTTATCTGAATCAATCATGCTATTATTTTTAATTGGGCATGTGATGTAACATCTGCTTGTTTTGAAGTTTGGTAGCAGGTATCTATAAAAAAAAAATCGTTTACAACATAATCTGGCAGCATTTTCACACGCAAACTAATAACTAGAAATAAATAGTTACCTGCTATATTTGCTGACGTGCACAATATGTAACCATTTAAATCAATTGAGCTCTTGTAACGGCAATTACATCTAGCTTAAGTTACTCAACTTATTAATTTATTTACAATATTAAAAACGTCGCCATGAATCCTTTCGATTTAAATAGCCATATAAGTATATTAATTACTTTATTATATATATATATACACATATATATATACATATATATATACATATATATGTATATATATATATTATACATATATATTTATAGACATTATAATATGGATGAGATTGAATGGTCGATATGAAGCTTGAAAAATGGAAAGTTAGCGGGAATTGATGAAATATGATCACAGCTGAGATGATGAAACTAGGTGCTATTTACGTCCAAGACGCTTTCTGCGATTTTGGGGATCGGGAAGGGTTTCAATGTATTGGAGAGACCTTCATGTAAGTAGGTATCATAGATCATGTGTGGCCCACATGATCGGCGCTAGCTATAGGATCATTAGTTTGATCAGTTTAGCAGCAAAAATACTGTAAGATGGTTGAAAAGAGAATGAGGGTGAAATTCGATGGAATGCTGTTTGAGTTAAGTTGATTTCTAAATGGAAGGGGATATACGGATCATGTTTATTTACTCCGCAATAATGTGCAGAAGCACGTGGCCATAGAACATAAAGTTTTCCGCGGTTTTGTAGATGTTGAGAAAGCAACAAACAGGGTTACGCAAGAAAAGCTATGAGGAATGTTGTCAAGATATGGAATTTACGGTGGAGTGCTCCTTGCTGTGCAATCCACGTACAAGGTTTCCTCAACATATGAGCAGATAAATGGCTGCATATCATACTGGTTTGATGTCAAAATTGGTGTCAAATAGGGTTTCATGTTTTTTGATCGGCTGTTTATTCCGTATCTCTGTAATCGTCTGCAGAGAATAAGATCTACGAATTTAAGACTGCGCGTGAGTGACCCAGACGTAACTTTTCGCGTTATGCAGTGGACATCTTGTTATTAGCAAAAACACGAGCTGAACTGAAAATAATAATGAAAACGATTGTATAGAGCGGGGCTTCCTACTGATTTCGAAGGTAACAAAAATTATAAATTTATTTGAAATATTATTACTTAATACTATTTGAAAAAAGGAAACCAGACCAATGTTACGGTTGATGATAAAGTGCTGGCTTAAGTCTCTCCTCTTCCATACCAATCAATAAGAGGAATGGCACTACACGAATAGATGGATTTGTCATTTGTAGCATGTCATGTTAATGACTAACGTCTATATTACTCGTATAATAGAGACAACCAACAATGGTAGCGGGTGCATGCAGTTCCGGTTTCAGATGGCGAACAATCGCAATGACGACCGCAGCAGCCGTTCCAGAAACGAGAACACAACAATTACGACATGCATCTACAAACGGTAGTGAAATCGGTGGTGCCGGTCGACGCTGGTTTTCATGAACTAATCAGTAAGGTAAGCCCACAAAATAGGTTAAATCGTATTGTCCGTAATTATTTATCCGCATCTATCTAATTTTAATACATATTATCTTTGTTTGTGTTTGTAGGGTGATAAATTTGTCAGGCATGTCTGGTATAAAGAGATTACTGTACTATAGATGCTTACAACAGAAGGACTTGAGCGCTGTTAACGTAGAACTCCTTAACAGGTTGCCGATATCTTTATTCTCTCGCAGGAGTACAACAACGTTTATAGAAGACAGCTGTCAAATAACATCCCTGAGTTCTTATTTAGCCACGGTATTTTCTATGACGGTAATATTTTATAGTAAAGTAGTTCTAAGAAAGTATGAAAGGTAATTCTTGTCACATACACATTCTTAACTGCATCCGTGTATTGCGGCATGTTTTTGTCAACGAGACAACAACAGTATATCATTTAGTCTCAAGCTTAAAACCCCGATTTTATGTAAAATCATTAATGAAGACGTCATTTCCCTGAATCGTCCAAGTTGCATAACTTTCATACAAACGGTTTTTAATCTGCAATATAAAAATCCGGTTCCTCTTGGTGTCACATGCGTCGTTGATATTTTTATATTCCGCCACCCAGAGAGCAAAAGCGTTGAATAAAATATCAATTAGAGCATTTTTTGATTCGCAAAAAGTTTCTTCATTTCTCAATTTCGCTAAGTGAATTCGTTCGCGTATTGTAGTATATCATTTGCCGTTTTTGTATGCGCTGCGGTTTGGGCGGTAGGGTAATGAGGAAACAGAAGTATTTATTATAACCTGAGTAACTTAAGGAGAATGGTGCATTAGCTAGCGCCACCAATAAATATATTATCATAAAATGAATACAAAATTAAAATGATCAAAGAAGATTTACAATTAACACATAAAATAATAGTAGATTGGAAACAACTTTATGGCAAATTTCCTAACGTAACTCAATAAGCGAAGCCAATAGTAAATGTCTGTTCTATTTTGAACAAGTTCTTAAAACAACAATAAAAGCGACATTACGCATCTTAATCAAATATCTCCCTGATATTGTACATTATGTGATTACTTCCAAAAAAGATATACCTTGTTTATTACATTCATACTATATCTCGAAATAATACCAAAAAGCAATAAATTACAAAAACTTGAGAAGAATTCTCTTATGCAAAACTATATGTGAACGCATCACGTTGTTATATAAGAAAATAATCGATATCTCTTTTGTGTATATAACAGAAAATAGAGATTTTTGCATGAGTAGTTTCTAGCGAGGAAAATGTGATTCTCCCTGCTACATAAATAATGTTTGTACAAGTACAAATGTTCATATTATTGCTTAAAGACAGAGACGTTAACTGGGCAAGAAAATTGATACTGCAAACTTTAAATTAACTTTTAATTAACTTTAATTTAAATATGATATTATCATATTACAATTACATAATCAGCGGCAGCTATTATAATTACATATATAATTATACATTTTAAGATTTCTTATGCAATCTATTTATATGTAAATCTACGCAAAGTCGCTTGCGGGGCAGACAGAGAAAACTGAGCGCGTTTGTACTATGTATGTATGTATATCTTCACGCCGAGTCCCTTGCGTTTGTACTAAAAAAATAAAACCCTTTTTTCTAAGATGTAACATATTTATTTAATCAAAATATTACCTTCATTACCTATACATTGCTGCCATCTAATCGGAAGTTTATAGGGTTATTTGCGATAGAACTCTGGGGATCTATATTCATCAAACTATGTGAAAGCATTTTGTACTGCCTCCTGGGAAGAAAATTTTTTACCACGTAGAAAGTATTCGTTACCTACATTTGCAAATAAATGAATTGAATTGAAAATTGGCCAAATCATGAAAAAAATGGTAGTCAGTTGGAGCAAGGTCTGGCGAGTACGGACGTATAGCTTCTAACTGCAGCTCTTGTAGAGTTACAACGATTTCTCGTGCAGTGTGAGGCCTTGCGTTATCATGGAGCAATAATGGTGAAGATCGATTCACGAGTCGGGGCTGTTTCACTACCAGTTTCGCCATCATTGTTCGAAGTTCGGCACAGTTAACATCTGCTGTTATTGCTTGACGAGACCTGAGAAAGCTATAGTGAATAACGCCATGGAGAGACCACCAAACAGTTACCATTACCTTTTTATTGGTAAGCTTTGCTTTAGGGCACTGTTGCAGCGTTTGACCTGGGGTCACCTATTGCATTTTTCGCTTACGGTTATCGTAATAAATACACTTTTCGTCGCATGTCACAATTCAATTCAACATTCCTTCATTTTTGTACCGATTCAACAAGGCAACACAAGTTTCAACATGCGTTTCTTTCTGCAGATCAGACAAATCATGAGGCACCCATTTTTCAAACTTTTTATGTTATTGATTTAATGCAAATGAGTCAATATTGTAGATAAGGTAATGTTAAACCGTGCCGCTAATTCCTAGTAGCTTGACTCTGATCGACTTCCACCATCTCCTTCGATTCAACATTATTCACCCGTGTGGGGCGGTCTTTCACGTGGTTCGTTCTTCAAGTCGAAGTTTCCATTACGAAAGCGTTTAAACCAAAAACGTACGTTTATTAGCAGTCTCCTCTCCAAAAGTAGCATTGATATTGTGAGCCGTTTCTGCCGCGTTGGTTCCGCATCGGAACTCGTATTCAAAAATTACTCGACTTTTCGAAGTATCCACCTTTCTCGTGTAAGATGAATAAAAAAATAATTGAAATTCAATAATCAAGTACTGCACATTTTTTAAAAGAAGAATCTCAAAGGTATATGTGAAAAAAAAATCTCTCGAAAATCTCACACCATGAAGGTTTAATGCCAATTCAAAGTATCTATTACTAGAAAACGGAAATTTCATGCTCTAACCCCTATTATTATTACAATGTGACATTTTTATCTAATTTGCTTTGAGATTACTTAGTGTTCGATTCATTTTTGTTTTGCCTTATGCACATTCACAATGGTTGTCAGCAAGAGTAGTATTGAAGTTCCAATTGGATTTCTCCCAAAGATAAAGTTATTTGATGAAAGTAGCAAGTGAATTCTACTACAGCGGACTCTTTTTGTCTATAGCCGATACTTACGGTAACTCCTATAAGTCAGTAGTCAACTACGTTTTACCGTTAAATCGTCTCCATCTATTCGTGTATTATATCTTACTTAGTATGTTGTCTATAGTAAAGTTCACCGAACCCTTAACAAAACCTCATAAAGTGACATACGGGGCTTTTTATCGTCTTTGGGGAACTTTATTATAAATAATCATACTCCATAACATCATTAAACTATAATGAAAATGCTATTAAAAATTCCCACATAGAAAAAATACTTCGAGGAAAAAACAATAATAGCATCACATATTCAGACTAGAATAAATTATTTATATAATTATATCACTATGTATACATTGAGATATAATGTTATTAAATCTCATATCAATAGTTCAATATCTATCACCAACCAAACTATTCGGGCACTACTATCGTGTTTGTATCCGTTTGTATCGTGTGTGTATTCGTCCGATTGGAATTCGTTATATGAGTAACTGTAATGATCAGTAATTTTTTTGAGTAGCTATTATATATAAAGAAACAATCTTTTATTCATGAACTTGACAACTTGATATTAATGTTTACAGAAATTGGTCTGGCACTGTGTTCGTTACTTTCTTAATAATTGAATAACTTCGCCTTAAAAGTCCGAACTGCAATACTCTTTGTCTTTAACCCGTGCGACAATGTCGATGCGTATGTGTAAACAACGGGGCTCGATAACACGTAGTTTTTGTACTTTGATTTATTGTTTCACGTTTCAGAAGTGGGTTTTTGTTCGCGCCACACACAGCCATTGTGACGAAGGACATGCAAATTATTGCAAAACGCACTAAATTATCGGATTTAAAAGCTACTTCGTGCCGCCTCGGTCGCTATTTCATTTCACAGAAAATGATTAAGAAGTAATATTAATTTGGTATTTAGCTATGCTTTAAATATTTCATTCGAACGTTTATGCGTATAATTATATTAAATATTGCATTGAATTGGTAAAAATATTCACTATGTGCATTTTGTAATAAATCACATGCTTTACTTAATCGCATCTGCAAAATATTATTTGGTATCTAAAAATAAATGACTGTAATGAAAGTAGATATAAACAACAGCATTGCAGTGTAAGCTAATACTTTATTAAACCTTTGAAATAGTAAACAAATTAAATGCGTTGTAAATATAATTGCATTAAACGAGTTAAATTACTGCAGTGATTATAATAAGATGTGATAAATGTCAAATATTTTTATGTTGGTCCGATATTAAAACAGGACGGTGGAATACATTCAGGCGTCCATTGACGCAGTTCTAATTGGTGTCTTATTTAAATTCTTAAGGGGATTATTTCGGGAGTGGAACTTGCATATCTGGTTTATATAAAATCTACTTCTTTATTAAGTAAAGAACTTTTATGCCGCGATAATGGTAAGCATACTTGCAAAGCGATCCGGTAATTTCATCGCCATTTTTATTCCGTTAGCAGAACTTGCCGATCTCGGGCGCCTGTGCTAAAAAAAGACATTAGTGGTCTTGTTTAAATGGACATCTTCACTGTTAAACGAAACGAAGTTGTAAGTTTTTAATGTAAAATAATTTTATTGAAAATTCCATTGCGTTTTTAATGGATAATCGACTCATTTGGGGTTTTAATTTTGGCAGGTTTATTAATATTTCATGAAATTTTACTTTCATGATTGTTTTCAATTTCATTAAGCCCATTATTTTTGGTTTTCTTCTTTGTTATACATATAGTCTTTGCATAACTATGGCGTAATATACTGCAGAAGCACACGAGACAAGACTACTTTGTTGGTTTGAAGATATGCACACGCTATTATGTTAACAGCACAAGACTTGGCTGACATTTAGCAAAGTCGAATTGGATGGAGAATGTAAAAGATTTTCATACTGCTGACTGAGACACGAATAGCGAATGGGAAAACATTATTCAGTTCGGGTATAGGCAAAATTCCCATTGTAAATAGTTTTAAATCAGAAGGAGTAAAACGAAGAATATTTAATATATAAAATGAAACAATAGTTTGTAGTTTAAATAGATATCTACTAATTATTTTTTTATAAAATACTTTTCAAGTTGCGAAAATACTTTGGTCTGATGATGATAACTTTATCTTATATATATTACGCGAATACTCAATTTATTATATTAGAAGAAAAATAAATTAAATATAGGTTTGTGATTTTAAAATTTTGATAAAATTAAAGTTAGGCTTAAATATTCTTTCTTTTTTCTTGCGTTCAGATAATACGATGGAGTAGGTGTATGAATGTGGATATGAACACAGATATCCACAAGACGAAGTATGGGATAGAACGAATAGATCAATATTAAAAGAAGGCGCATCCTTTGCTTTCAGATAGTTCAGGGTATAAAATATATCATACTGGTATCATACTGTCGAGACTGCAGTTAATTTAAAGAATAGATTTGCCATGTGTGCCGGTGGGTGCCGGCTGGCGCTAGCCCGCACGAACTAATTGGTGGCGGAAGCACACAAAGCAGGTTATATCAAATTGCATGTTAATTGATTTTGATGAATATTTAACAGACAAAGAAGTTTCAAAATGATTCAGTATTAACACTCACATAATATATTTAATTCTAACGCTTGATATCATATTGTACCAAAATGCTATAACTTCACGTCAAATCCCGTGCGCGTTCGTGATTCATTCTTCCTTTTATTATACCACTAAGGTGGCAAACAAACATACGGCCTGCCTTATGGTAAGCAGTTACCGTAGCCTATGGACATTTGCAACACCAGGGGTGTCACTCTTGCGTTGCCGATCCTGTAAGAACCTCTTCATGCCTTTCTTGAAGAACCCCATACTGTAGTCCTTTGGGAAAACCTCGGCAGGGTGCTCATTCCACAACTTAATAGTTCTCGGTAGAAAGCTTCTCAGGAACCGCACAGTACGCGACCATTGCGGTTCCAGTACATGAGGGTGAAATCCCAGCCGCGAGCAGTGCGATTGTAAAACGAAGCTGTTGGCATGATATCGAACAATTACTCAGAACACAACCCATTGTACAATCGGTAGAACACGCAAAGAGAGGCGAAATCTCTCCTTAGACTCAAGGGCTCAATACCGTGTGTGAGTTTAGGATCATCGACGATTCTCACAGCTCGTCTTTGCACCGAGTCACAAGGTCCTAGCTGGTAAGCAGGTGCCCCCGCCCAGAGATGACTACAGCACTCCATATGCGGTCTGACTTGGGACTTATATAATATAAGCCTTTACCCCGCGCTGAAATATTGTTTGGCTCTGTTGAGCACACCAAGTTTCTTTGACACCAGCTTGACCTTTTCTTCCAAGTGGCTTCGGTACTGAACTTCGCTGGAGAGCTCGATGCCGAGAATCCCAATATTCTTGGCAATAGTATTGGTTAGTGGCGTGTACTGGAATTAGGGGACCACAGCAAACAGGTTTTTTTTGGCGGTGAACGCGCAGACTGGTCTTGGTAGGGTTGAATTGAACCAAGTTCAACCATCCCCAGTCGGACACTTTGCCCAAAGCACACTCTATTTTAGACACAATTCTAACGCGGCTTTCCTCCACAAGTGAACGAGGGGTACTAGCATGGCCTGTGTAATAAGTGTCCCCATAGTATCGTCCGCATAACAATGAATGCTGTCAATTGATATGCAGCAGAAACAACGTTGGGGACAATACAGAGCCAATACATTGTAATCCATGCTATTGGAGCAACCACCGTCGTGCCAGGAGTCGTGTGTTTATCACACGCTCCATCACCTTGGAGAGAAGGGAGGTTATGGCAATAGGCCTGTAATTCGATGGGTCTATCTGATCTGATCTATCACCCTTTTTGGGCACCTGGTGCACATTGGCGGTCTTCCACGAAATCGGGATTTGCCCAGTGGAGTAGGAAAGCACGAAAAGGCGCATTAGCACAGAACACAGCTCAGGAGCACACTGCTTTAGCGCCACTGCTGGTATGCCATCTGGTCCACTCGACTTTTGAATGCCGAGGGAGAGCAACGCCCGCTGGACATCTCGCTGGTCAATTGAGATTTTCGGCATTGAGCTACTGCACCTCGAGATGGTAGGTGGCACAGCTCCCCCGTCATTCAAAGTCAAGTTAGAGGCAAGATTACCCAGTAAATCGGCTTTCTCTTTAGCACTGTAGGCGAGACTACCATCCGGTTTTTGCAATGGTGGCATAGATTTCCCTCGGCAGTTTTAGCCAGCGACCAGAAAGCACGGCTCCCAGACGGAAGACTTGCAAGCTGCTCGCCAACTCTACCGACGAAATCAAACTTCGCTCCGGCGATTACCCTCTTACTGGACCTCGAGGCAGCGTTCAGTTTACGTTTCAGTACAGAGATATCTGGATTTCCATTAGCACGAGCCGTGGTCCAAGCCTCGAAAGCAGCCTGTTTGAGAAGTTTGGCTTCTTTATAAGGCCGATTAAACCACGGTTGCTTTTTAGCTCCCGCAGCAGCCACAAAGCGATTGGGAATGTAGCATTCCACGCCACCCAATATCGTCACAGCTACTGCAGTCGCACAGGATTCGACATCATATGTTTTGAAACATAGCTGCCTCCACGGGTAGAATTCACGCAATCCATCCTAGTCTGCCGACTTATAGTGCCATACGCGACGCCACCCGGTAGGCCGATGTGGGGTCACGCCTGGCACAGGACACTTGGGTCCGGATGAGACAGTGGTCCGATGAGCAAGCGACGCATCCACTGAGATGTTGTACTCATCTGGACGTGTGGTCAGTAGAAGGTCCAGTAAGGAGCTTGTATGGTCCTCTATATATGGTACTCTCGTGGGAGAATGTACCAGTTGAGAGAAACCATAGGCCAAAGAAAAGTCATGAGCAGATCTCCCCGCGGAATCAGTGCACCGAGAGCCAAGCCATTCGGTGTGGTGGGCATTAAAATCTCCCAAAATCACTAACTCCGCGTAGGGATACTGCTCGATAACTTTGTCAGTTGCCATTTGCAGGTGCTCAAATAGACGGGCTGTGTCTGTATCACCGCTATAGGACCTGTAAAGGCACGCGTAGATTCGGGTGTGACCGCCATGATCCACGCGCATCCATAATAATGACAGGTCCCTGTCTTCCAGGCTATGAAGACGGCGACAACAAATATCCTCCCGAACGTACATACATAATCCGGCACGACGTACAAATAGGTGTTCAAGTTTATACCCGGGGTAATGTAAGTAAGATGTGTCGGCCGATGAGGATATTTGTGTCTCCGTGAGGAAAAGAACGGTCGGCTGAGCGGTCTCAAGGTGGTAGTTAACCGCATTAATGTTGGAGTGAAGTCCCCTGATGTTGCAAAAATCCACATTTAATGTGGAAGGGGTAGCCGCTGTAATTTCTTGTTTTCCTTTTTTCTTCACAGGCATATTTGTTGAGGTTCTTTGAAAATGAGAAGTCGCTGAGCCGACAGAGTAGAGGACAAAAGCGCGGTATCTTCCATCACTGGACAATGCAGGTTATGCGATTTGCTGGCACGGCGGGCGGAAGGGGGTCCTGCTGCAGCAGCCGGGTCCACTCCGGTCTCCTTCTCCGGCACGACCACTACAATAGGGATTTTTCGCGGGTTGGCGGTTCAGTCTCCCGGGGCGGAGATTAAGTAATCTCCGGGTTCGGGAACGCTACTGACCAGCGGGCGCCCAGTGGTCAGGGTCTCCCTGACCTGTTTTTAAGATGTAACATATTTATTTAATCAAAATATTAGTTTCATTATCTATACATTGCTGCCATCAAATGGGAAGTTTATTTATGCCTTTGTGATAGAACTCTGGGGATCTAGGTATATTCGACAAACTGTGTGATAGCATGACCACGAAGCAGTCCTGAAAAAGTTATGAGTAACGCCAAGAAGAGACCATAAAACAGTTACCATTACCTTTTCATTGGTAAGCTTTGCTTTAGGGCACTGTTGCGGCGTTTGACCTGGGGTCAGCTATTGCATTTTTCGCTTACTGTTATTGTAATAAATACATTTTTCGTCGCATGTCACAATTCGATCCAATATTCCTTCATTCCTGTTCCGCAAAAGCAACACAAGTTTCAACACGCGTTTCTTTCTGCAGATCAGTCAAATCATGAGGCACCCATTTTTTATATTTTTTTATGTTATTGATTTGATGCAAATGAGTCAATTTTGTAAGTAAGGTCGGATCTCTCAGATCGGCTTCTACCATCTTCTTTAATTCAGCGTTATTCACCTGAGTGGGCGATCTTTCCGCGTCGGAACTCGTATTCAAGAAATTACTCGGATTTTCGAATTATCAATATTTCCCGTCTAAGCTGAATATAAAAAAACGATTGAAATTTGAAAATCAAATGTTGCACATTTAAAAAAAAAAACCTCTGGGTATCATGTCAAAAAAGTTTCACTCGAAAATCCATGAAGGTTTAATGACAATTCAAAGTATCTAATACTATAAAACGGCAATTTCATACTTTAACCCATAATATTATTTAAACCTTCTACAGAAGGTTGTTTTGAAGATATGAAACTTAATATCTTTTAACTTGCCGATATTTATATATTTTTTAATTTCAGTCCATATCCTGAAAATAGCAACTGCACGCATTCAAACAAGACATATCTCTACCTACCCTCGTATATCCTAAATTCTACTACTAGTACTACTATAACATCACGCCAAATCCCTTACGGGGTAGGCAGAGAGAACCGAGCGCCACGCGACTCGATCCTTACTATATACCTCACTCGCTTCTTTAACATTCATTGCTCTTTTCATGCACGCTCGCCGGTTTCTAGGGCTCCTGATATCGCCTGAATTGATGCATTTCATCAACTATCCTAAATTCTCATATAGTATAATACTAAGTTAGAACCTACTTAACTACTGAGCCTACTATAATAATAGGAGGTACAAAATCAACTTTATAACAGTAAATTGACACTGGAAACACCCCGCTGGCAACCTCATGTAGCGTTCTCATATCTCCAGAAAATCGGTTTTTACCGCATAACCCGATCAATTCTAAATTAACTGAATCGTGATATTTATGTATCACTTCTAGATGGCACCCCACCGTGGACTGATGTTAATTAATCGGCATTTCATCAATTGTTATGATGGTCTGATTTTTTTCGAGACCTCCCGTAGAAGACTGGCCAGTTAATATAAGTGGTATTAATATTTTCGTCGCAATAAGTAATTATGATAATTTTTGTTCCCATAAACTTTGTTTCCACGTAAGTTTTTATAAAGCCTATAAAAAAATATTGTTTCGAAATTTTCTAGCGATGTAATATATACATTTATGTTCAAATCATAGTTATGATTTAAATGCTAGGAATTTAATTGGTAATGCTTAAAACGTACGTTTAAATTTAGGTCCTTGATGACTGCATATAATATTAAAACCTATTCACAGCATATAACTATAACCTGAAAAATAATAAGTGGTACTTATATATTTTCTATTAAATATTTTCCCCTAAAAACTAAATATTAATATAACTATCGACCAAAGTCTGTCTTCGATAATGAGAACAAAGACTTTACTTTTTATAAATTTAGGGATCATACATTTTAATGTGTTACAGATTCCAAGTTTTAGATTTTTAATTAGGGGAGATGTCTTCATCATTCGGTTCAAAACAAAAAGCGAATGCTCATGTTAGCTGTTGGAATCCATTTTATTTATTTACAACCTCGTAAAACCTTAGAATGGCAATTAGTTTTATAGTTTCTTTTTCTTTTATAAGACTGCGACAGCTATAACTACCACGATGACGATGAGAATTTCTTCAGACGATTTATAAATGTTAAATTGTTGTGCACTGCCCGGCATTAAGTCCACTCATCACATTTTGCTGATGAGTTTTATTTATTTTACTATCTCTTGTAAATGTTTCAACATAGATTACCGTTTTCAGGAACACCGTTCCTATATGAAATCTATATGTTTGTCTGTGTGTGCGTTTGTCTGTGTATGCGTTTTTTTTTCGAATATTCGAATTTTGACTTCAGATTCGGATTCAGCATAAAAAAGTAGAACAGGAATGTTCAGGAACACCGTTCCTATCTCTTAAGGAACATGGTCAAAATTGCCACCAAATAAAAAAAAAAAATTGAATTGTTATATAATTGACGAGCTAGGTGTTCCTCTGGCAATGTAAGCTAGCGCATTCGCAACTGGTTGAAGGTTTAATGTCGATACCATACGTACTGCCATTCAAAAGACATAGTTCGTACATCAAGCTATCACAGTGAATCCATCGCGAGTAATAATAATTATCATAGTAATGAAAAGAATTGACCTATTGACCAATCCCCGGGTCGAATTCTGGCATATGCCACTAAATTCGTATTTTAGGATTTATGTGTACGTTTATAATTATCACATGTTCGTCGGTGAGGGAAAACATCGTGAGGAAACCCGAACGTCAAAGAAATTATATTTCAAAAGACTTATGACCTAACCAAAGGGAAGGTCTGGTTTTCTCTGTGGGTTGTGGAGGTCGGATGTCGTGTCATGTCAATATCAGTATTTCACCAAATCGGTAGCGGACTCTGCTACACACAAAGGATTAAAAAACGGGATTACGCTAGGAAGAAGAATGAGTCGGAAATTGTAAGTTTTTAAATTTTCACGTTGCATATATACATAAAATAATAAGTCCCACATCATATAAATTGATAATAAATAAATAAATATTGTCGGACAAATTACACAGCGCCACCTAGCCCTAAAGTAAGCGAAGCTTGTGTTATGGGTACTAGACAACTGATAAACATACGTAAATACATTTTTTTTTTGTAAATACATACTTATTATTCATAGAAAATACCCAGACCCATACAAACAGACATGTTCATGCACACAAATGCTTGAACAGTGTGGGAATCGAACCCACGAGCGTTGGTGTCCAAGTAGCGTAACAGCGCGTTTCACCACTGCGCCACCGAGCTCGTCGAGTCGTCGATGAGTCTGAAATTGTTAAAGAAGCCTATCTAAGTTGATTAAGAAAACGTTTTACCTAGTTGCTGTATTGTGGGGTAGGCAGAGAGAACCGAGCGCCACCCGACTCCATCCTTACACACCTTACTCGCATCTTTAACATTCATAGCTCTTCTCAAGAACGCTCGTCGTTTTCTAATACTCCTATGACTAAGATTTATTATCATTGTGGTATCTATGTGATGAATGACAGACTGCTCCATCTTAAAGAATCAGAAGCCATATTGCCATGTTATGTTTCTACAAAAGTCAACAGAAAACGATACCCCTTTTATACCTTTGGTTTAAAAGGGGTACCGTTATCTCCTTTGCCGCGAACACCGCATCTTATTTATTTTCTGCTGGCTTTTGTAGGAACACAACATGGTGTAATGTTTAAAATATTTAATGTAATAACCTTTTTGAATAATATGTTTTATAAAACCTTTGTAGAGATATACACTACATTGTCTCTGTGAACCGAATGATGTTTGTCAAAAATATTTATTTGTAATTCAAAATTTTATTTTTTTTAAAATATTACATTTTAGTGTCGGAAAACAGAAAACAAGGCAGTCTGGAGGAAGCTTTCGAGTAGTAGAGATTCAGTGCACCACGTCTGAGACCACCAGCCTCCTGCTGAGGGCTATGTGGTGAACCCTCGGGATATTACTACCTTTTCCAAACTCGATAATCTCCGGACATCTAACTAATCTAAAAATTATAATACCTGCAGCCTCTGTTGTGGACCACGGCGGCTGACGGAGTTACCGCTGTGGTGTTGGTCCGTAAGGCGGTCCACCAACAACTTCTACATCTGGATCTGCGTGCTGGCTAGCACGCTAACCAGCTGTCTACAGTCGTCGGCCACTATAGCCGGCGGCCACTCAGTGCCACATTCCAGTGAACATAATAGTGATATTCCGGTTAGACAAAGATAACGCGAGTTCTTAAAGACCTTATTTAGCCGAACTTAACGTGAACCTTTTTTTATATTTTGTATAAATAGCCCTAATAAATTTGTAACCCTTTTTGTACACTCTTTTCCTCAATAAGTAAAATAACAATGGCTATATGGATGATTTTAAGATGGAGCAGTCTGTCATTGGGTTACTGCAAATTTTTGACAAGCTTGGTGGCGCAATAGTTACTAACGCTAATTTGACACCGCTCATTGATTCGATTCCCACACAGGACAAACATTTGTGTGCATGAACATTGACATGTCTGTTTTTTAAGGTCTGTATGTTTATAAGAGAGATAGGGTGCATCAAAGCCCATCTTGGTAAGTACCTTCACGGGTAAGTACCTTCACCTCATGTAAGCACACGGCCAAATATCAAGTTCCTGGAAAGTTGGTGTATTCCTGCGAGAGAATGAGGTTACCAGTAAGCTCCTAAGGAGGTACTGCGTAAGCAGCAGAGATGGCATCGCGCTAGAGATACTTATTTACCAGCGTTCATAGGCTGTGGTAATCACTTTATATCAGGTGGGTCGTATGCCTTCCGACATAATATAAAAAAACTTAAACAAAAAGTTTTCTTTATTAAATCACGTCACTGATTCAACCTGTTCTAACAAAAAAATTCTCTGTTTGTATCTTTTAAAACAGTCTTTATGCACATGTATAATGAAATATTTAAGTATTTTTATTTTTATGCTACGATGGATAGCAAACAAACATAAGGTCTGCCTGATGTAAAGCTGTAACCGTAGCCTATGAACGTAGCAACAAAATTAATGTCGCTAGCGCGTTGCCACCCCCGCTGTCAACACAGCAACTGCCCATCTTCTGGTGACCTCACTCACCCGCAGGAACACAACAACCCTCCAGGGAGTTGTTATTTGGCTGCTGTCCTCAGTGAGGTTGAGGTACTTTCCCATTCGAGCTAACGTCGTGCCCTACGTCTCTTTCGCCAGAGTCTCCTCTGTTGGAAAGCAGGGTGCACGTGAGATTAGCTTTAGCTCTAAAGGTGACTATGAGCCACTTACACCCTATTTAGTCAATTGGAATTCGCTAAAATCGGAATTCATTATAGTCGACATTATGACTCAACGTTACTTCCTTTATCTTTAGTGTTAAATAATAGGCGTTAAAGTATGAAATTGTTATACAGATAATTTGAAATGACATTAAACCTTCACGGTGTGAGATTTTCGAGTGAAACATTTTTCACAGGATACCTATGCGGCTTTTCTTTCAAAAAATGTGCAACATTTGATTTTAGAACTTCAATTGTGTTTTTTATTCAGCTTATACGGGAAAGATGGATACTTCAAAAATCCGAATAATTTTTGAATACGAGTTCCGACGCGGAACTAACGCGACAGAAACGGCTCGCAATATCAATACTGCGTTTGGAAAGGCACTGCACCGTTTGCGTTTTAGGTTTAAACATTTTCGCAATGGAAAGACCGCCCACACAAGTGAGTAACGCGGAATATAAGGAGATGGCGGAAGCTGATCCAAGTCAAACTACCCTGGAATTAGCGGCATTGTTTAACGTTACCTTACCTACAATATTGACTCGTTTGTATCAAATCAATAACATAAAAAGAAATCTTAGGAGGCAGTACAAAATACTTTCACACAGTTTGTCGAATCAAGATCCCCATAGTTCTATCACAAAAACTTTCGATTAGATGGCAGCAATGTATAGATAATGAGGGTAAATATATTAATTAAATTAATTAATTATTTTTTCAATACAGATCGGCAATTTTATACTTTAACCTCTAATATTTGTTAGCAATCATTTTTAAAAGAAACGCGATTGGCTTAATATTTTATGTTTAATAACCTGGTCACCACACTTCCTTCGCACGTGAAAAAGTATTTTCATAATGACCAGCAATCATTTCAAATTAAGTATCACTTAATGTTTGGATCTGTTTTTGGATGCAAGTCCAGACAATGGTATTACGTGAGCTCTGTCATCATTGACAGATACATTGTGATTGTCAAATTGCTACTTGCAGATATTTATTGGTCCCTAATTATGGCTTATTACGTAATGTACATTTTGGTAATTGGAGTTTAATTTTTATTGCAAGAACGTTTGTCGAAAGCCTGGTTGCATTGTTAATAATACTTTGTGTTAAAAACTGTCTTCACTGACGGTGCAACTTGTAAGAAGTAGTTTTTATTTTTATATATATTATATACGCCATAATCCTTCTTATAGTAACGTTGTATCAAAAGTGAATCAGAAATAGAGATGCGTGCACGAAAATAACTATGTAAGCTAAAGATGCGAGTGATTATTTAATAAATATAGAATCTACTTATGTGGCGTTCGGTTCTCTCTACCTTCCCCGTAAAAAATTCTGATAGGAGTGATAATGTATAGATACACAAACATAAAGAGACATGACACTACCATATTAAACCATGCTTTGAAGCAGTGGACGGTGGTGGTCTTTCTATGAACTAAGAGTTTGTAAGGCATACTCCTAGCCACTCATTTACCTTTATGATTTGTTATCAGGGTTGTTATATATCGATAACAGCCGGGATCGACAGATTTACGATCTTCCTTCAAAAGTCTAAAAGGAAACAAACCTCGGGAGAAATAAACAAAAATTGCTTAACTTGTCTGTTTAATTGACATGTGTAATAAATATCTTAATATCTTCAAATTATACATAATTAAATATTTTAATGTATCTGTAAACATTTTCAGAAGAACATAATTAGTATAAAGAAATAAACTGCCTAGTCGTTGATGTCTTTTTGAAAGAGAATGAAATATCTATAGCGCATTCGTAATAGTTAACTCCAATCATCAAAATATATACCGTAAAAAGCCACAATTACCGTACAAACCAACAAATTTCTGCAAGCAATAATTTCACTTAATATATGTATATTTAATTTATTTATTTGATTTCTTCCACAACAATAACGACAATTTACAATGTTAAACTTAAATTACAAACAAATATGGCATGGTGATGTAACCATTTACATTATTTTATTATTTGCTAATAGACTAACAACTAGACAAATAAAATAAACTAAAAAATATAGAGAAAACAAAACTACCATACTACTTTCTATAGCTGTATGATTTGGGAAAACATACCTACATCTATTTAAAAACAACTCATAAATTATACCTTTTTACGAATCTAAGCACGTTCACATGTCCTCAATTTGTAATTCGAATGCCACCAACCGTCAAACAATAAGAATGTGGCGCCACAGATTATGACACGTTCACCTTAATGACGGGGAAATTGTAACTACGTGACGTATCGAATATCTTTTTTTAAGAAAGTAAAAGTCTCGATCGCTATCCCATCCCTATCTCATAGTGGCGTGTATTCGGAAGTCAAATTGTCAATGTGACTTGAATAAATAATCGGGATTGTGGTCACATTATGAATGAAACTTGTTTCCGAGTATTCGAATTAACTCTTTCAAGAAAGTTCGTGTTGTTCTTTCAAGAACTAAATATTTTATAAATTTATTACTCACTGATTTTCGTGAGACTATCTAGTAACTTATTGTTGTTAGAAAAAAGAAAACATAAATATTTTTTTTTAATCTAAAGCATTGAAAATTTCTAATTAGATTTCAGTCTTCTTCTTCTTAGCGTTCTCCCGCTTCCTAACCATTTGGATTGGCATGGTCCGCTAACTAAAGATTTGTCAAAGATACTGACTTTGACATGGAGCGACTACTGTCAGACCTCCACAACCCAGAGGGAAAAACAAACTATAAATATAATTAAATTTCAGTCATTTATTATATAAATATATGCCTTATATGCGAGTGATGTGAATTTCTAGTTATCATTATCATCGTTCAGTAGACCAAATTATCTTCTATTCGATCTCTTTGAATTGTATTAATTATGCCTAATCATAGAATGCTTAAGAATAAGGTACTGTTCAAGACTCCTTTACAGTCCAACTAGATTAGACAGGTTCTTTACTCTCTGCAGGGAATCTAATTGGACTGTGTAGATTTTCTGAGAACGCATAAGTTCTTATTTAGATTAAAACTGTTTTAATAATGATTATCAGTTAATATAAATAAGTACATTATACGCAAATTAACTATTCAGGCATATCTACATAATACTTACATGTAAATATATATTTTACTTAACACGTTATTATTATTCACATTAGTTGAAATACTGATATACTATTACAAATATTACGTTATTTTTTACGTTAATTATATAATTTATAATTATTTATTTAGATAGGTACAGTTCGCTCTGCCTACCCCGCTAGAAAGTTGGCGCGCAAATAAACAAACATATGAAATAGAAATAAAACGATTGTATTATTATATTATACAAATATTAATGCATACAATGTTCAAAAGATTATTATAATCGTTATTTTCCGAAATACCATTTCGTAATTATTACTTTCTCTAGCTATGATATCTGCTGTAGCTCAAACCCGGACATACACACATATAGGTGCATACTATGCATACTCGTATACCTAACAGTAAAACAGTCACAAATCTACGTCTAGTTAGTGCCTCTCTCCGCCGTGATTGGAGGAAAAGGTACTTACAAGCCAGGCGACTGCCAATGAACGCAGGCAGAGCAACAATAGGCTGGCTCTCTACGCCTGTAACGGTACTCACGGTTAGATGTGCTTAGAGGCTTTAATACCTATACCTACTCGGCACCAACTTCATATATTAGTATAGATTATGACAGTAGTTGTGCACGTATATGTTCTTCCCTAGGTCTTATTGTTTTTCAATCAGGTCTGGGATTTACTAGTGAATAAGTAAAAAACAAACAGAGCACATTGCGCATGTACTCATTAGTGTGGATGAAATCAAGATTTTTTTTAAATGCTCACGTGTGGTTTTGTTAGCACTATTCTTGTAGTATTATGAATCTCGATTATTACCTATAACCTTTTATAGTGTAATAGAAGTGTGTTAACTAAAAGTTGCTAGATAAGAAATTTATTTATTTAAAATGCAAATTGAGTTAAAATTTGTTAATTATTGGCAGCTGCAAGTTTTTTTATACAACTTCGTGAGGTATACAGCCACACGGTCCACTTGATGTACACAGCAACTCAGTGTACAGCAATATTTACCAAGGTAATAATGAAGAACTCGACTGGTAAAGTATTTCCACTGACTGGTAATCGCAGCCAAATAAGAATATCCTGTAGGGTTATAGACCCTGCAAGTAAGTAAAATTATCAATGAGCGGGTGGGAAATTGCTGCTTCAGTAGCAGGAATGAATTATGAGTGATACTCGTTATATTTTAAGGATCCATAGTTTACGGTAACTGGTTGAAATAAGGTAGATAGTATGTTTATTTGTAACTCGAAGTGTTGTAAAAAAATATACGCATAACCTAGCCTACTCAATTCTGAATAAAGCTCATAAAATTTTCCATTAACCCTTCGAAACCCGTGTGGTCATATATGACCGCGAAATGTATGGGAAAAGGTATATACATATATATATATATTATAGGTTCTGAAGGCTTAAGGCGAGCCCTGTTACAATCAATTCTTATAAGAAAGCAATTTTAGTAGTATATTAATTACAAAGTTTATAAAGTTGAGAGTATGTGGAGGGTACAGCGGTGATAGCCCGGTGGATAAAGAGCTGACCTATTAACAGACTGATCCTCGGTTCCAGTACTGTTGTAGGAATGATGTTACACATACAATAAATCCGAAAACAAAAAAAGAATGTAACATTATGGTTTTGATTTCGGATTTGTTGTATGTGTTACACATAGAATAAATCAGAAAACATCAACATCCGAAATCATCATAAGTAAATCCGCACGTCTAAGAAATCATATTTCGATAGTCGTATGACTAAGAAAGATATGGTATTATATCTGAGTTGTGTCGGTCTGACATCCTATGTAAAAATTAATATCTTCACCAAATCCTTAGGCTTAGATAGCGGACCCCACACTTATTGGATTAGGAAACGGGATAAAGCTTAGAAGAAATAAAGTAGGGAGTATATTTGATTTCCAACGTTACTCGTCTCAAATATAATATTGTTGTTGATGATTTAAAACACTGGTGCATTAAAGCCATTAACAACTATTAGTTAACAGCATGCAATTTAAAATAATCATCAAAGTTTTGAGTTAACAAATGACTTTCACTCCTCGCTATATATTTAAGCTCTTAATAAGTGTTTTGATAGTTATACTAATGAAAAATATAATCACGGGCACGTCACGAGGTAACAGAAAGATATGATAGCCCTCCAGCAATAGCAAGATTATAATTAGAAAGACGCATTAATTTCTTTACGCCAACTAATTTAAAATAAATAATTAACAGGGTGGCGTTTTGCCTATTGGCAAGATGCAAAGATTTTTCATTTTGAAATCCGCAAAAAGTACTACTTTTTAAATTAACAAAATTTATAATTCCGATTATACCTACCTATTAATTAATTAGGGCTTAGGTATACATCGATTGATCAACTCAAAAAAAAAATCAGCTCTATTGCTTCAATGGCTTAGGAGAAACTTTAGAAAATATATGATTATATACCGTGAACGTAGATACATACAACTATCCTTTCAAAAAAGTATAAAATGGCTTGGGCAGCCTTAAATTGCTTTAAAACCAAATTTCTTTCAACTTTTCTGGCAATCTCATTAATTTCCCCTAGAATGGGAAGTTAAAAAGCTACAAGCCGCCTTAAAACGTATAAATTCGACACTCTGACCAATGTCACAACCCACTTAATTTTTTTGCAACGATGTCCGCTTATTTTGAGTTAAAAATTGCTCTTGGGTACTCACGCAATTATCGTGTTGATATAGACGTATGTACTAACGAAGATCGAGGGGCTTGGCAATTTCTTCGTAAAAAGCCATAGCCATTTTAAAACCAGTGAAATATTTGCGTCGGACAAACCTGATCGGAAATATTTAATAATCGTAATCGCATAATCGATGCTTAAATGTTAAATAGTCGAAGCTTCGATTGCAGAAAAATCTGTCACGCAATGCTAGTAAAAAAGGTTTGGTATCCTTATTCGTTGCATCTTTCCTATTAACTTGATTTACCGACAAAACATTTTATTTTAATTAGATGCCAGTTTACTTTGCAATTTCAATATTTAATTAGCTTTTTCCAATAAAATATTAACTACTACTAAGATTGAAAACCTAACGGCAGTATATAGTTTATTGTAATCCCATGGCTGGTCGCTATTAAAACAAGACAATGACTACATAGATTAAGCGTAAATTATGATGTTGATTATAGATTTGCATTTACTATATTATCATGCATCAACGTCATGAAATATCCAAGATATGGGTCTCGGACAAAAAAAAGCATGAAGCAACAGAATAATTTACGTTGCCAACATTATGTTAAATACCCGTATCTACGAGTAGTAACATAAACAGCATTAAACATTGCTTCAATCGGCACCTCAAAATAAATCCAATAATTAATATTAAATACGATACAAGCTAAGATTGGAAAGATAGGTATTCTTTTGATAAAGATTCGCCATTTGTTTGATATATGAATAATCGTTTTCTTGGTCAAATAAAAATAAAAGTTAAAGTTGTTGCGCGAACTTTACACCGTGGATGCAAACAAATAAAAAAATACGTTGTTGCGGGACTCAGTACTAGGGTACAGTCGAACAACATAATTTATGACCAAATTTATTAACCTGTTAATACTGTAAATTCCCATGGTAATACACAGTGTTACTTCTTGATTAGCCATATAAATTGTGAGAAGATAAAAGTACTTAGGACCAAACTTGCTATCAAGGTTGCTTCCCAGTTAACTAACAAACGTGTAAAACTAACAAACGGTTTATAACAGTTTTGTAACAGCGAAAACTAAAGATGTAAAGTTTAGCCTGGTTATAATAGTAATTGAATACTGTGCGTTACGTTACGGACATTATATGATATGTACATAAATAAATATATGTATATAATATACATAAATGATTATAAACATAGTGAGTGTTGTAACCACAATAAACAGCAAATTTTGTAGATATCGCTACTACTCTTAAGCAACGACAAAATTTACCACTTCCGCATTCAAGCGAGACAATTATATAATGTATGTTCAAATAAATATATATGAATGAAGATCAATCAACGTCATCTAAATGTCTATACTATAAGTATATTTTGGAAAAATGAAGTAAATGGACAATGCGTAACCTAAGCCGCCTATTATGTTCAAATTTTTGTAGAAAATATTTATATTTCAACGTCTGTATGTGTATGTTTTATGAACGTTAGCATTGAGATGAGTAGATACATGTTTTTAGTAACCTTATTTAAATTTTGGACATCTGTTATGTAAAAAGTTATGTAATTTGTCACGCGGTGGCAACCCAAAATTCAATTTGCAAGTATATGTATTTCGAATCATATGCAAGAGTTAACTGTCGAACTATCAAGAAACAACGTAAAACTCATGAAACGTGATTTTTTGCAATCGAATATCATTTAAAAATAATCTATTTGTAAATCATATTCGATTGGCTAAAATGCACTCCACTAAATATGCACACTTAAGCAATGTGTTATAAATAACAAAGTAACTTTGTTTTTATTATGGTCTGTTCACACTATAAACTGCTTAATGGCTACTAAATATTTAGGAGAAGCTATGATATACTTTACGTCATTATTTATTTATTCATTGCAATACATGTATACATTGTGACACTGTAACTATATAATACACAGCACAAATATACACATGAACCTTTTCAGGCACAGCAAGGTGAAAGAGAGAGAGAGAGAGAGAGGCAGACTTTTTATAGTATTCTATCTTCTAAGTATTCCTTTATAGAATAATACGCTTTTGTAGGAGTAATTCTTTTATCAATGTAACAAATTTACCAAATGACTTTTCAGATTTGATGTTAGTTGGTTGGTTGATTAGATTATGGTGCCCCATAGCCCATATATATGTACATACATGCATATGATTATGTAAGTTTTTAAATTTTCCCGTTGCTTAATTACATAAATTTATATAATGCTGGACTTAACGCCTAATTTAGGTAAAAACATTACTTTGTATTTGACTATGACAAATACAAAGACCAAGAGAGGGTAGATGAAGAAAACACCTCCGAGCGCAGCCGGCGACGCCGCGCACCACCCGTCCGCCCGCGACCACGGCTGATGTAACTCAGCCGAATCGTCGAGAAATACAAAGGTAAAATGTTTACCTAAATTACCCTTGACTTAAGGGTAATTTGAATTATATAAATTTATGCATAATATAATGTATTAATATATATATAGTGTATCAATATCTCCTATCTCCAAAATTAAAATGGGCGATATTGGTTTTAACCGTTAAGAGATCCTCATATAATGATCAATATCGCCTATATCAACTTTTGAGATAGGCGATATTGATTTTTCACCAATCCTTTGTTACTTAGTCTGGCATAACAAATCCAATGTATCATAATTAAATGGCACTGTTTTAATCTGAAGGATTAATAACATAAATATCGAAAAATAACCTTGCTTTTACCTTCGCACGAACTGATAAAAAAGGAACTAGAAATTAATAGCAAAATCTTTCGTTGTATTAGTAATTTATACAAACATTGATCTATTACATAGAACTAATGTTACAGGCCATTTAGAACTATCATGTAGAGCCATACAAGGGCCATTTAATCAAATGCCCTACGATAGCGCGCCTAGGGCACTCTGTAATATCGGCTGAGTGTACACGAATGCGTCGGTCGCGTGGTTACGTGCTATTAGCCGTGTCGGGCGCCTTGCTACTAGTCAACGGTAGCCTATAAATTACACGAATTATACACTATGGTAGCTACGCGGCCACGTGATATATTGTAGACTGTGAGCATAGAAGAGGCAGCACGTCAACGGCGCGAAATTATACACCAGCTGGGTTGTTTGCCGTTCTATAATGTAAGGTGTATACGAAAATTGTCCTTTGTTTGTGACTGTGTACTCATATTATTTTACTATTCTGATAATCATGTGATCTCCGAAATTGAATTCTGACAGAGCAATGTCTTTCAGGATGGGGCGTATGCTAAGAAAGGGTTTTTAGAAAATCAACTATGAAGAGCACATACAGTAAAAAATTACAGTAGGTTGATTTCAAAGAAACGTAGAAAATCGTCGCACCTATACAGTATCGAGCAAATCAACAATCTCCTCATGATAGCAGCATATTTTGCCACATCATTAAGGAACTATAAAGATATGAAATTGATTTAATGCGTTATGCAGTTACATTCATGTTGTTGTATTTTAGTTTAGCAACTTACAAGCATTACAAATGATAATACAATGTCCGCGGACACAGATAGATTCTGATTGTTATCGAAACAAACTTTGTCCTACGCTTTCTCTCAGTAAATAATGTCACCTTGCCAGCAATAACTTCGGCTATACAGAGCTATCATTTACGAATATGCTTACTAGTATTTTGCTGTGTCTACGCACAAATTAATTTTGTAGATAGGTAAGTAGTAGTTACGTTAAATGTAAAGTGTAAAAAAAAAGTGTAAATGTTATTTATAACAATATTATGTCAGATGACAAACAAGCTGATTGATGTAAATTGGTTACCTCAGCACTATCAGTTACATTATTTGTAATTACTGGTTTCAAACCATTTGACTGTGCATAAAGGCACTCCACATTCAAAATAAAGTTGTGATTTATACCAATGATATTACGTGGTAATATCGTCCTCATTGGTATAAATCACGACTCATTGGTCCACGGCTTATTTCCTTCATGCTTTCAATATAAAAAGCATCGCTCGTGCGTACCCCGCTGATGTAATATTATGTAACTGGTAACCGATCTCATTCGCAGAAACACCACATTTCTCCAGGTAGTTGTGATTTGACGACGGATCTTTGTTATTACAAGGGAGGTACTTTATTCCCTAGACACACCGATCGCTAAATATGGCTGTGCCCTACCTCTCTATAACTAAATCGCTAGGTGTTAGAGGGCAGAATTTTCAAGTGGGATCGACTTTAGCCCCAAAGTCGATGCTAAACCACTTCCATCACATGATGTCGAGTCGATAGAATGGAACTTTTGTATAGAAAGGCAAATGTTTGCTATACGGTTCAGTAGCCATAGTTGGGAGTATATTAACTTACTTCGTAATCTTCTTTGATAAAAACATACTCATATATCCCATGCTTAAATTATAATAAATAAATAATGATCATTCGTTTATAAAGCTAATAATAATCTAGAATTTTCTACTACAAACTCCAGAGATTTACAGACCACAAATGCGACAAATGGTCGCAACCCGACTGCGGCTCTTGATGAAAATGTAGCCATTTGCAACCACTGGACCACCGTCGTTGTCAGAAAAAGTATGCTAATATCGGTGGTGTACCATTGCAACAATAATAGTTTTATATTACTGCAAGTATTGATTACTGAAGGGCGTTCGACAAGATGAGATAAAAACCGGCCAAGTGCGAGTCGGACTCACGAAGGGTTCCGTACCATTATCTATAAAAACGGCAAAAAAAAATCACGTTAAATATTTGTTTTATTTTATTTTTATTTTTTATTTTTAAAGTGAATATATAACTAAATATTCTGTGAATATTTCAAATGTCTACCTGTTGCCGTTATCAATATAGAGCAAAAACGAGCAAAAAAATCACGTTTGTTGTATGGGAGCCTTAAGGGGGCTATTTATATTTATATTAAATATTTATTTTATTCTGTTTTTTAGTATTTGTTGTTATAACGGCAACAGAAATACATCATCTGTGAAAATTTTAACTGTCTAACTATCACGGTTCATGAGATACAGCCTGGTGACAGACGGACGGACAGCGGAGCTCAGTAATAGGGTTAATTTTACCCTTTGGGTACGGAACCCTAAAAATTACTAACACTCCGGCTTTTACTGAGTTTCGTTACAAATCCAGGGATAAGCACCTCTATTATTTTTTCTCGTAGAAGAAATGGCGGCGCGACCATCGTTAAGTGTTACAGTCTTTATATTTATAAGATTGTGTCGCCAATTAGTTACTCTAGTTAGCTATGCCTGTTTAAATAAATATTTCGATATAGAATAGTAGAAGGTAAGAGAATCCGAGAAAAATATTGAGAGAATAGAAAGAGCAAAGGGAAGACTTATAAAAAAATGTAAATTAAAAGTTAATTTAATGGATAGAAAGAGGATATTCTGAATACTCTACTAAACATTGAGTATATTTATTTACAAGTTATAAAACTCTTCCATAAGCTATGTCAAAGTTAATAAATAAGTATAGACGGAAATATTCTCGCAGACTGTGCGAGAATAGAGGGTGTCGTGTCATTGAAAACCATTATGTTTTCTGAACGAGCATCAAACCCATTAGAAAAATGACTAAGTTCTATAACGAATACGTGTGACTGCGATAAAGCATGCATCCCATAATTTTATTAACATAATTTACATGTCCTTTAATTTTAATAATCCAGCTCCATGATTGCGTGAAACCGATACGGTTATTAAAAATTACAATAAATCCGTCCAATGACAGTATAATTGCATGGTTCTATTGAAATTTTCTTCAGTGCTCGCAATCCGTAAGGCAGTGTGACTATACTTCTCATTCCGTTAAGTCAGATGCAAAGTTGATCAATTGAACTATCAATCAATGCAAATTACACATTGTAGAGACTAAAATTACACATTTTTGACGTAAGAAGCAAATAATACATATGTAGGGTACAATAAATCTTAACTGCATAAATATATAGTACTTAATGTAAACTTTAGTAAACGTTACCTACCCATTTATTTTGAATGAAGACTTCTCATTAACATTAGAGAGACCTATTAATAAACCAGGCTCTGGTGAAATAGGCCTGCAGCTATATTTAATAAGAAGCTGTTTTTAAGAAGAATTTCTTCTATACTGGAAAGTACATCTACCTTACCGGAGACTGCAACCCAATAGCAACCTCCTCGCGAATTATAGTGTTGATGTGAAATAGAGATAATGCGACCATGATGCTGGTGAGTAGTCAGTCCATGACGATAGTCATTGCTTGCATGCATCCATAGATTACAGAACAGGCATCAGGTGAATATTTATGAATGCATAGGTATCTGATTAAAAAACCTAATACCACATCAACCCTTACTCATCCCACTGCAGGGATACGGGTCTCCCTTCAACCGAAGGGGTTTAGAGCATACTCCGCCACGCTGCTCAAATGCGGATTGGCGGAGGCCAGTGTTCAAACCGCCCGAGGGCCACTGACTTAGCTTAACGACTGTCATCTATCGAGAGCAGCCAGGACCGACGGCTTAACGCGTAACTCGCGATAGATTAACCCATCCATAGACAGGCTGCGGTCAATATTGCTTAACCTGCGTGTTCGGTTAGAATGACACGCGCTATGACGCCATCGAGCTCTCTAGAAAACATAATACAACTATCCAGTTTTTGGCGTCAGCTAAGTTTGCATTTTTAATAAAGAAAGCAGATTCGTCAAAATTGTAACACGTGCAGAACCTTTGAAGACACTTGCCGATGTAGTGTATTAGTAACGAAAGAGAAAATGGAATGTCGGTTGGCTATATTCAATATATTTTAGCAAAGATACGTTCGCATGCAGCGATTAAAATAGGCATATCTCTTTAGCGGCTGTAGAACAATAACTTTTGTGTTTAAAAGATAATTAAAATTAGGTTACAATAAGGCTGCCGTGTTTATAAAATCCTAATCTTTAAAAATAAATAAAGAGAAAAACGTTCCATTTCAGTGAACTTTTTGTAATATTTATACGTTTCAAGGCCTCCGGTGTTATTCATTTGTCGTGTTTACATATACTTAAATATATATGTATGTATATGCATGTCTTAAATTACGTAAAAACGAGTTAGAACTCAAGTTTTTTTCGGGTCCGATCCGAAGAAACAATTGAGGATATGTTTTATAGTATTTGCACGTAATTTAGCCCTGACTAAAACTTCAGTTCAATCGGATCAGTACCTATTTCGTGGTTGAAATAAAACATTTTTACACCTCTTAGAATGGGTGTTTGCAATTTGTCAATTGGCGAAATACTCTATCCCCTCCCTATATGATTTATAACAACCGATATGTAAATATCATATGGTACATATAAATAGTATAATATAGCTGTAGACCAATAGACTCAACATATGGAGTGAATACCTTTACTGCTGTACATCGTGTAACAGCATTCCAGCGGTATCTAATTGGGTTGAAATATTTTACTACACTCAATAAATATTGAGTTTAGCAATTTTGATGTCTGTGTGCAGGGTGGAAATTACTAGTATTAACATCTTTGTCAAACCGTTAAAGTTGCCATTGTGAAATAACTCGACTGATGAAATTAATATTTTTCATGAAATAGCAGATTTTAGCACAAGGATCAAATATTCTTTGGTTACAGTGATTGTTCACCATCAAGCAGACCGTAATACCATCTCCGTCAAGAGTGGTATGCTTGTTAACTCAGTTGTATAAAAGTATATTGAGCTGATTACCAGTTCCTATTTATTCAGAAGCAATTTTTTAATTAAATGTTATTTATCCGCTCATATTCTTTTTTGCATTGATTTGATATGAAATGATATACTATTAACAGAAATGTTAATTATGTAGATTTTTATCGAATGTTCAATACAGTAGCATTTTGAATTAATTGACACCTTTTATGGAACCATTAATTTATCTTTATCATCGGATATGGAACTGCTTATGCAAACAATATAAAAACGTACAGCGTGTTTCTATTTCACAATACACTAATGATGTAGGCTTAATATATTAAACTTTAATTTTGTAATCCTATATTTACACAGTAGGTATTTTTAATTAATATGCACAGTAACCCATAAAAGTGAGTGATTGCTGCGCAAGTACTTTTTTGATTCCTGTGTGGATGTATTGCTATGCATTTACATAATTTAAGAGAGGTTGTTGAAGATTTTTTTATTCTTCGAGTTTCCAGTAATTCAAAATGCGAAGTACACGCCAAAATAAATTTACTACATTCAATAATTGAGTTATTTCAGTTCAATTCTTACTTCGGCACTTAATTCTTACCTCACTAGAGGCTTCATATAATTGACATTTGTTCATAAGGTCACCGTGATCTTCTAAATATGAATTTAAAACATATTTTTTTACAAATTAATATTAAGTGATATTTACTTTTTAAAATGCCGTTACTTGTGCATGGTAATATTTAGAAATATAACTTGGTATTTCTCTGACGTATTTTTTTTTTCCTTTCACAAGTTAATGGTTATAAATTGAATCGACGATATTTAATCAAATTGTTGTGTAAAACTGTCATGTTGATCGTGTTATTGAATATTAGTTATTCATAAAAACGACAAAATCGCTTTAGATGACATTGATCAACCGATATTTCGGTCAACTTTCACATTGAATATAATATAGGTATATACTTAATTGTGTATTCAAATTAGCCTATATTCCATATTTACCAAATGTTTAGAATTTTAGGCAGGAGTGTAGTTTAGAAATTATTTGCGTGTACACATACTATGTCTAATTTTATTTAAGGAACTAGTCGTTTTACCCTTTTTAGTAAAATCCAATGCAGGTATGGGTATTTTTCCATTTATTGTTCATTTACGTAAAATTTACTAATGGATTATTTAAAATAAAAAGCATTAATTATAGCCATTTTAAGTAATCCATTAGTTAATTTACGCTAAAGGCCAATCAAAATATCAAAACGACAAAAATAAAATTGTTTTTCCTTCTAAAACTGCAATTCGAATGACTAAGCTGACTATAACAATACAATCTGCTCTCTACAACTAGTAATTAATCGAAGCTTTGTCGCTTATAATTTAGGCGGATTACATCCGTACCCATGCTTCTAAAATATAATTACATTCTGTGTACTACACGAGATACATTGTATTTGTTTATACAACGTCGTCTTACAAGCATACGGCCCACTTGATGTAAAGTATTACTCGCGCGATGCCACCTCTGCTGCTAACACAGCAACTCATTAGGAGCTTACTGGAGACCTTACTTACACACAGGAACATAACAACGCCCTAGGGAGTTGTTATTTGGCTATGGTTTTCTGTGAGGTGGAGGTACTTCCGTAGGCAAGTTGCTTTAATGCGCTTAAAACTTCTCTTAAAAAAATATAAATACGTACCGGCACTGCCTTTGCATACTGGTAACTGAAGTACTGCACGCACATGGGGAATCGAATACACGCGTCATGCAGCCTAGTCATTACGTACTGTTTTCAGTGACGTTGATGTAGATTTTCGTAAATGTATATGAAAAAGCCCCCCTTTTTGAACAAAGTTATCCAGTTTGCGGCAAGTTAACGTAGGTACCAGATAATCAGCTCTAGAGAGTATCTATATCTTCGAATACATCGTATGCGTTCTGGTTTGAGTAAAGTCCCTCGAATATACGAGTATAGCTCAACGGAGAGCATAGTTACCTTTTACTTGTATTTGCCATTGAGCAATGGGAATACCTTAACCAACTGTGACGATACCACTAACATTTTAAGGTAGGTATATTATTGTTTCTGATATCGCTGCCATGCCCTGTACTCATTATATGTTATAGTTAGAGACTATGCTCCAGAATTTGGCTCAAGCTATCTTTATCACTTTACACTTACCACAAAATGGAATCTGGATAAACCGCCGAGATTGCTAATAATATGATTAAATAAATAACATGAAACGGCAATTGGTTATGTTCATAACATGGAATATCGATTATATCGGCACTGCAAAGAGTTGGCAATTAAACGGGGAATAATAAGCAATTCAGTTGGAAGTTTATTATCTTTTTAATTAATGGCTCTATAATTTTCAGGGTTAGGCGCAGGAGTCTACCTACTCACTAATTGGTTGACTGCTACTGTAGGTTGGTACTTTAAGTTTAAGTTATTGTTTCTAAAATAGAATGGGACGGAATGAGCGATTGTTATAACTTCATAAAATATAAGAAGTATCTAGATATATAGTTATCTATATAGAGTAGTTTATCCCTTTCAAATTTACGAAATATGCATCATGCAACATACACATCTATATATAATCCATCAAGCTGCATATATCTTTGTCTGTAAAATAGTACCGCGACTGACATACTAACTGACAAACAATGAACAGCCTCGTCGGCTGGACCAGAATTGTTATTTGAGTTTACTTTCTTTATTTTGATTTTGGCACTCATTTATTGAATTGTGGACACTTAGCCAGACACGTCTTAATATTTTCTAATATGATTATATGTATTTCGCCATAGGCATCATTTTTATGTCAAATAATACAAGACAATAAACCGTTAATAATCACTTTATTAACTTCGGAAACTTAGTTATGTACTCCAAAGAAAGTACGGAACCCTCAGTGCGCCATTCCGAATCACGCTTAATTGAAAATGATCATTAGCGAATAAGTTTATAAAGTTTTATTCGCAACTATTACAGAAAAGATAGAATGATATTTTTATATATTGTATTACTTTCATTAATTTTTATAACGTTACCAAACAAGTATACGGCTCGCGTGATGTGAAGCGATTACCGTAGGCCATGATCACTTACAATAGATTCGCGCGTCCGCCCCCGCTGATTGCATTACAACGCGCGAGCAATACTCGTATTGCAAGCGTCCATAGGCTGTATGACTGCTTCTAATGTGATGGTCCGTATGTATAAATAAATAAATATTGTCGGACAAATTACACAGCGCCACCTAGCCCCAAAGTAAGCGAAGCTTGTGTTATGGGTACTAGACAACTGATAAACATACGTAAATACATTTTTTTTTTTGTAAATACATACTTATTATACATAGAAATACCCAGACCAATACAAACAGACATGTTCATGCACACAAATGTGTGTACTGTGTGGGAATCGAATCCACGAGCGTTGGTGTCAAAGTAGCGTAACAGCGCGTTTCAAAATAACGAATATTAGGTTTAGAAAACTTTAACTTACTCACTCCTCATCAAGTGGTAAGTCCCGGTTGCATCCACTACGGAGTCCGGGGTTCGTTATGATCATGATCAAGATATAGCGAGTCCAGTTATTACATTGGAGCGACTGCCATCTGACCTCCGTAACCCTCAATGGGAAACCAGACAAGACAATGAATCATGATTGCACATCCAGAAGATCGGCATGTGAAGGTTTACTAACGGTGTTTTCCCTCACCGAAAGCAAGTGGTAGCTGAACGCAAGTAAATTGTACCTACTCGTAAAAACCGAGCAGGGTTCGAACGCGGAACCTCAAGCTGTTTGGTGTGCTGTTATACCGCGGGGCCACCATCGCTCCAAACTAAAAAAACTTTAACTTAATATTATGGTTAATTAGCTTAAACGACGTATGCACGTAATATTTGCCGAGATTCTGAAAGATTTAAATATTTTACAGAGCAACACTTTTAGTGGTGGATATTTTTTTAAACAATATCGGGAGGTATACAAGCACCTGATGTAAAGTGGCTACCGTAACCTATGAAATGAAATCCTTTATTCTCACTCACAATGTCGCAACATTAAACAGTTTAACTTAATCTAGAACTTACAATTTGCTATGATCTCGTGCAATACAAGACGTCGCGAGTTACCACCGCTCCTGTTACCACACCAACTCCTTAGGACTCCTTTCTAACCCCACTCACACACAAGAACACAATAACCCTCCAGGGAATTGTATTTGGTTCAGGTTTCTGTGAGGTAATTACCGGTCGACTGTTTTGATTCGCCCTACCTATCCCAAAACATCCACGTATGCCCATCAAGATGGGCATGTTAATGCACCCAAATGTTTGTCCTATATGGGATTCGAACCTATCATGCTAAAAGTGTTCAATAGCATTGCTAACCACTGCACCATCGGGCATGTCAGAATAGGGAGAGAATAGAATCTTTGTAGTTTACGTCGACGAAAGAGTCAATTTAAGCTGGAACCTATAAGAAGACATAACATCGAACTTAAAAATGTAACAGCATACTTAAAAATGTACATTGGTATGATATTTTTAAACCAAGAACGTTGTGACTAAATTCAGCAAAAATGGGGCTTTAACTTTCAATTAAGCATTAAAAAACAAAAGATGCTTGCTTGATTAAGAAAATTTATATAATGCAATGCATGACTTATTTAGTTATTGTAGTCATAGCACTTAGCAGTGATAGACCAGTGAATAAAGAACCGGCCTAATAGCTAACTGGTCCGCGGTTCGAAACCTGCATCTACCACTAAATTCGTGTTTTCGGATTTACATACGTATTTGTAATTATCACTTGCTCGGCGATGAAGTCGAAAGATGTGATTTTCCCGGCTGTGGAGGTCTGACGGCAGCCGCTCCAGTAAAAATCAGGATCTTCTCCAAACCCTTAGGCTTAGGTAACGGATAAAAGATATTGTCATGTTTAAATTTTAATATTTTATTCAAAAAGGTTTAACAAGCACTTTTAAATCGTCACTTATGTACTAAAAATAACAGTACAATGAAATAAATTTCATATTATTACTGATCTATCACTTGAATAGTATTTTTTTGTAACCTTTTGCCATAAATGTCTTTCTGACATAGGTTTTAAAATTAAACGTCCAGTAATTTAGAAATGATTCAGGAATCTATGCTAATGTATAGAGCGGAAGAGTTTGTCTGTTCGAACACGCTAACTTCTGAAACTACTCGTCGGATTTGAAAAATTCTTATTGCATTTGATATCTCAATTCTTGAGGATGGCTATAGGATATTCAACATTACGATACAACCCTTAGGAGCTAAGAAAAAGGAAAGGAAGCACGAAAAAGCTGTTTCCATAGAATACCAGCTTACACTAGAACAAAGTCGCAGGGTGCAGCTAGTATTATTATGTAATCGGCTCTCACACTAAAATCCATAAACTAATTCTGCGCTTTACCTAATCGTGGTTGTATTGTAACTCCATACATTTTTTTCTAATATTTCTGCCATGGAAAACGCATATTTTCTTTATTTGATATTCGATCATCGATCTACTCTTGATCTTATCTACCAATGAATAGTAAGGTCGTCAAATTTTGTTCTGTAGCCAACGCCACCTAGTGAAAGACATCGAAACTTTTTTACTTCTCGTTTTTGTTTCGCTATGTCATTTCACACCCTTATTTCCTGCCCTTTACATTCGTGTACATGACGCCATCTAGGGAAAAACTTTGGCTATGCTAAACAAATAAAAGGCATGGTTCGATTTTAGTTCATTAAAATAGGGGTGCAATGTAGATGGCAGCATTGAGTCGTTTTAAGGGTTGATGCATATAAAGTAATTCTTTTATGAGCAAATGCAAGTACCAGTTTTACAAAAATGATTGATTGTACACTAAGCATAACATTAAAGTTGGTGCAATAAAGAGTTTTGTATTGTATTGTAAAGTATTTAGGAGCAATTGTTTAGGCTTTTAAAAAACATGCATAATACTCTCTCTTGAACTTTGGTCAAATTCTACTACACGATATACAGACAAATCAACAATGAGCCTTAAAAGATCTTCCCCTAATAGAATACCGCAGTTAAATTACAAAACTCCGGAGGGTTGTAGCATTTTGCGAGTGAGTAAGATTACCAGTAAACTCGTTAAAAGTTACCACGTTTATTTTAACACAACGTCGGTTTACGTACTAGCATACGGCCCAACTGATGTAAAGTGGTTACTGTAGCCTATGAAAGCTTGCAATACATAGTCGGGTTACAGCGATGAGCCCTATTTCTTGTTAGCAGTTCTTTGTATTGCAACCATTAATAAGTCATCGTGACTACGTCAATATTGACAGTCAGATCTGAGGAAAGTAAAACTATATATAATACATAGAAATTCAAAACAAAAATATAAAATTCGACTGGAATTTTGATTTGGAGTTAACTAGGGGCAAAATACCTACAGAACAGGTGAAGAACGGAGAAATAGTTGAAGCACCTGTCCGCATCCCGGCACCCATTCTGGTGAGAATATGTGAATTAGTATTAAATGACCAGATAAGTAGTTTGAAAATGAAACCTTTAAAGGATTTTAAGAATTCGATATTTCCGAATGCAAAAACGGACCACTTGTGGGTATGTCCATCTTTCACTACAATTTGCTCAAAATCTCTTGGAACAATTAAGATAAAATACCCAATTTTATCTTAATTGTTCCAAGAGATTTTGCATATGAAATTCTGTGACTTAAATATAGGTATAGCAATTATGAATAGCTATGAGAGGTCATATTTGAGCCAAAAGTTTTGCAAACTATACCATGACATATCAAATGAAATTTAGGTAGGCACTTTATATTTTTATATATTGTCGCAAGTATAACATTCTGTATTAAATATTTTTTTAAATACATTATTTGAAAAACATATATAAATAGATGAATATCGACCAACGAGATCCGCTTCGGAGAATATTGATGGAACAATTAGCACGTCACGGCAGGTATTGAGCTATTGCGAATGTGTGAGAAATTATTAGTATATTGTAATGAGGTCTGGAGGGATTATTGGTATTGAGCTATTGCAGAAGAGAGACGGACATCAACTATAACTATGATACCTGATTGTTACTTACGGCAGGCGGTGGCTCGCCACTCACTGAATGGATCTCCAAAATGCTCGAAAAGTCGGCCGGGGGCAACACCGGTGTGAGTGACTCTTGTCAAGAGTCAAAAGGTGTGCTGTGCTTTCTCCGAAGTTATTAGCGGCGTTATGCTCTTTAACACTTCCACCCCTGGAGCATATCACCTGATAGAGCAATATGCTCTATCGACTCTTCTCTCGACGGCCAATATAGGCAAGTCAGAGCCGAGAGTCCGGCGGGCCTTCTTGATTTACTACTCCGACAGATGAAAACACGCCGGAGACTAAGGCCCTGATCGACTCCCTGGAGCACTCGGGTACCCGTGGTGTTAGCAGCTCACCACAAACTGCCCTGCGGGCTTATTATTATTATAATACTAATGAGTAGACTGCACCGCACGTAGCACTTTTTGTATACCACTAAGGTGGCAAACAAGCGTACAGCCTGTCTGATGGTAAGCAGTTACCGTAGCCTATGGACATTTGCAACACCAGGGGTGTCACTCTTGCATTGCCGACCCTGTAAGAACCACTACACGCCTTTCTTGAAGAACCCCATACTGTAGTCCCTTGGGAGCCCATTCCACAACTAATAGTTCTCGATAGAAAAAATCTCTGGAACCGCACAGTACGCGGTAATTGCGGTTCCAGTGTATGAGGATGAACTGCCAGCCGTCGGCGAGCTGTGTGATTGTAAAACGAAGAATCCCGTAAAAAACGTAACCACTGAAAAAGACATCCCAAAGAAATTTCAACCAATAGCAAAAGATCTTCAGAAATGAGTCCCCTACATAAATAAACTTGCCGGTAAACTCAGTTCCGCTGCATATGCAGTTAGGAGAATCAGATAATTGACGGATCTGGCTACTGCGCGCTTAGTCCATTTCAGTTACTTTCACGGCATTATGTCGTATGTTATACTGTTGTGTGGAACGGCGGCTGATATAGAGACAATTTTTATCGTGCAAAAAAATCATTCGCTCTATTTATAACATAGGCTCCAATATATTTATGAAAATATGATGTACGAGTATGTCCGTATAAAATAAAATACCAATTGTACCATATTGTGACATGAATTTTTAGTAATATTTGATTGACAATTTGAAAAGATACCTATATTGGTAAGAAAAATAGTAACATAAGTGTACCTATCGACTATGATTCAATAAGATTATTATGAAAAAATGTAAGACATGTCTCAGTTCCCACGATAGGCGCTGAGTGCCAGGGAATTTATCCCCACACACTGGAATCGCAGCGATCGCGCACTGTGTGGTGTAAATCATAGAATGAAGAAACGCCCTGCTGAAGAAATCCTAAGATACTACAGCACAAAGATTTTTTATTTACTTTAAAATACTAATAAGTATAAAAACAATTCATCCCCAATGCGTAAACTGACGTTAGAATATTTTTATGAAAAAGATATTATGGTCCGATTCTTGAAACAGTTCCCTGTAAGCTGAACAACATTGTTCCTTACGCAACCTAAAAATGATATTTTTCAGCAATACTGAATCATAAATATTAGTGAACTTAAACATGGTTCTAATTGAACGTTTTTGATATTATTAGGTTTTTAGGGTACCGTACCCAAATGGTGCCCACAAACCAAAGCTCTTCTCCTCAGTCCGTGGTCCGTTTATTACAGGACAGTATATTTTGACCTGCAATAGGTAAAATTTTCCTTGTATGTGTATTGCTAAGGTAGATGTAACTTAGAATATAATAGGTACTTCTTCTTTCCAACGTTATCATATATATGCTGATTTTAATCCACTAGGCTATCACATGGCAGCTATACAAATAATAAAAATAATATTAAGTTACAAAGTTATACTACAGGTGTTGCCCTCTGCGTTGTCACCTACACGTGTCCGACTTTTGCCCAGTTTCATCAATAGTCGTCTTCAGAAATCACGAGCTTTTTTAAACAGTGTATGAAATATGTCATAAGAATGACTATGTCGGATTTTCTCATTTTCAGCTGCAATTGGCTGCAATGGCAATAAATTAAAAATAAATCGGAGTTGTGTAAATTATTATCATCATCATCATCTCAGCCCACATCCATCCGCATCCATCGACTCACTATAAACATCTAGTCGGGAGGTCGTCTCACACTGCGATTACCAGTACGGGGACGCAATTCAAGAACCTTTCTTCCTCAGCAGTTGCCGGTCCTACGAACTATGTTGCCACTTCTGCTTACTTAGCCATTAGGCTATGCCGGTTACTTTAGTTGCACTGTGGATGTCCTCATTTCTGAGAAAACCCCAGCATAGCTCTTTCCATAGAGACTTCCGACATAGAGCTTCCCCAGACGGCCCGTATTGTAGGGCCACGTCTTAATTGTGTATGTCATTACTGGCATCACACACTGTTCGAAGACCTTACTCTTTGGGCGTTGAGGTATTTTGGACGAGAAGATGTGTCGAAGTTTCCCGAACGCTGCCCAGCTGAGCTGGATCCGTCTGTTGATCTCTCGGTCGAAGTTGGACTTACCTAACTGAATAACCTGCCCTAGGTAGAAATAAATTATTAAGCTACTTTAATTATGTCTTTATAACATGCACGTACGCACACGCAAACACTCTCAAAACACCTTCCTTCTAGACGAAATTGTATGTAATCATGTCTTTGGTTTCTTGGTATTCCAAAGCTCATGCGAATTCAACTTAAAACGCTCTACATAACAATATGATGCACACAAGCTAATGACATAAAAATTAGTCATTAAATAAACTGCCGACGGCGAATTGCAAACATAGTCGTACATAATCTATGTTTACGCATTGATGTTTCTTGCTAGACACCTGCCTGCGGTGCTATTATAACCTATTGAGGCATTGCGATTTTATATTTACGAGAAACTAAAAGCGAAAAAGCTGTAAATATAACAGAGACGATAACAAATAAAACAGCGAACATATTATTATATCTCATGTATACTACATTTTAGGTACCTCCCTTGTGAAATGCAAATTATGTTACTGCTTTCCTCTACGATTTTACGCGCTTTTTCACACAATGGAGCAGACAATAAAATATCCATAAGTGTATGTAGGCGTTCTTGTGAACAGTGAACACTATTACAAAAACTTTATGAAGCTTATTAAGGACAACAAAAGCTCGAGACATTAATAAAACAATATCGTCGCTGATACATTTACAGCGTCTATTCTCCTTAACGACTTCTAAATAGACGACGCGAACGAATCCCGTCTTCCGAACAAGGTAATGGACGGGATAATTACGCGCAACGACGTGCAACAATAGCGGCGCGAGCTTACCGCTCTATGGCATAATAAGCGCCGGCGTATTTTGATCAGAGCTCAGCAAGTAGCAGCACATGCGGCGCGGGGAGAGGCGGCCCGTGCGAGTGCGCGCGCGCCCGGCACGCGCCCCAGCCCCCACCGCCTCGGCGTGCTGCCCGCGCCGCCGCCGCCTCCCGCGCCGCCCGCCGGCGCTCGCGCTACTTAGCGTCGGGGGTGCGCGCCACCTCCGCCAATCCACCGGCAACCTCCGCGCGGCACGCACTCGTGCGCTTTCGATACACTCATCACTGATTACGTTCGCGATGCCGATGGCAGCCATTCACGCCTATCAAACTCTTGGTGTCGATCAGAAGCTGACGCACCTCCAGAGTCCTGTACAGAGGAAATTGGCACCCGCTCCTGTTGACATATCCCGTTGCAAGAAGAAATCTTACCTTCATCAACCTTATCCATCTCAGCCTGCTTCGGTTGCTAGAAGAAACGCCAGGGAACGGAACAGAGTGAAGCAAGTTAACAATGGATTTGCGGCCCTCCGACAACATATACCTTCGGCCGTGACAGCGGCATTGGCTGGTGGTAGGGGTTCATCTCGGAAATTGAGTAAAGTGGACACATTAAGATTAGCCGTAGAATATATCAGAAGCTTAAAACGATTGCTAGAAGAAAACGAAGAAGGATGTTCGGACTCACAAAGCCTAAGTTTGAATACTATTGGACCACAAACTCCTCCATCGTCTGAAGAATCGCACTCACCGGCACCATCCTTTGTTTCTGAAAGTTCAGCAGGGCCCGGCTGTCATGACGCATATGATTCATATGAACCTATGAGTCCGGAAGATGAAGAGCTCCTAGATGTTATATCATGGTGGCAGCAACAATGATAAACAAGGTAAGAATTATAAAATTTTCTTAAAATAACAATCTCAATGTCAGATGTAATCTTTCCGAAAAACGATAAGATAGCACATATTTTATGAATGAGTCCTTAAAATGTGTTTACATAGAAGTAATCTACAGAGCTTTGATAACAATATTTTTATCACACTGTTGACATTTGTCGCGACGTTTGTTGACTTTTTGATACCTTCAAATTTTAATTTTAAACTTTGACGTGATTTCGAATACCTGTTCTGTCTTGTAATGGAAAAAGTTGGCAAGAAGTCAGGTAACATAAGATTTCAAAGAGCCCTTTAGGGACGCGGGTTTTTTTTTTATATAGAATCCGTTAGTCACGGTTACCTACTGGGTCGATCCTGCACAGTGCCTTTATGTTGCACAAGTTGAATGGAGATTCACGGCCTTCATTCCTGCAGGCAAAAAGCAAACACATAAATACTATTATGGTTGCGCATTGAACCATCGGATAGACTTTATCTCTCATTGTTAAATTAGGATGGCACAATGGTATGTCTCCAACAATAGCGAATCTCAAAATATGTCGTTTCATAAAAGCTCGAAGCTAGGTAGACGTTTTTTATTATGATAAAGAAAATATATTTGCCTAAGTTTTATAGAACAGACACCACCCGCATTCCATCTTCTTATTTGCTTCAATAGCAAAGTGCAATTACTTCTAACAATTTTGTGGTTTGGCCCGCATATAGTGTGCAAAACTGCATACAAAAAGTGATATATTCTAATAATAGCCAGCCATAAGAACAAAACTAATTCATTAAAAGTGGAAACAGGTTTTGCCTGCGTTATATCCTCAACATCAAGATGTCACATCCGGTCAACGGGAATATTACTATCACCATATGGGCCTATTTTATGGATTAGTAAAAGTAACATATTTTTTATTCCAAAAACTAGATTAAAGTTGCAAAAAATGTTTAGACTCTCCCGTCGACTATTAATTTGTTTTACCGGAAGACCAAATCTCAAGAGGAAATAGAAGGGCGGTGAGCGAGGCACACGTGTTATAATATTTGCTAAGCTGTAAACATCTGTTGATGGCGGTGTAGTATCCATGGGATTCACCGACATGCGAAGTACTACATGATGCGAAACTGAATACGTCGTAATTGTCGTCGAAAAATTTAAGATATCGTTATCAAAGTTTGCGGACACTTCTACTTATTTATGGTACCGATCCGAAGTATTTGAAATAACCTTACTTTTTTTTTGTTCTCAGGAACCGTGCATTACGGTGATCAAACTACGGCCATTGAGCGGCTTGTGAAAAAACAAGTATTCCTCGAGAAGTCTCCGAGCGTCGAGCGCGAGGGACTCTGAGAGAACCTCTAATTAAGCGCAATCAGTATATTCCTAATGAGAGGGGATAATGGTGGACTATAACGACCTCATCGATGCATTCCGCCGACAGACCACCGAACGAATACCCTTAACTGCATTTCATACAAGGATGAAATAGCGAAACAAAGACTGAATTGATCATTTGTTCCACATAAGCATTTAGTAATAGTATAGTAAGATTCCAGATATCGCTGTGCCTTAGTATAGCCTTTGTAACTGATATAACTTCCAGTTAAGTAATATTAACATAGTTTATTACTGTTATCTAGTCATTAGTTTTAATTGATCTTGTAAATTCAATATTCCCTTAAGTTGATCTAAATTGTGACTTTTGTTTAGGGTAGTTACCATAGATTGGATTATTCTACAAAAGCTCATATTTTTAAACTTTTGGAAATCTAAAGACAAAGACTTCTAGTGTATATAAAATGTGTAGTACCATAAGACAGATTCCTAATATTATAAGATTTTTATCAAATGAACTGTTTATAATAAAAAAAAGAATACCAGTGATTCAACCAGTTGGTATTTTTTGTAAATAAACATTTTACAAGAAATTGACGTTTTTCGTTATTCCTGTCTATGAAAATTAATTTACGAATTTTGCAAATGTTTGTGATTGAGGTACTAAAATAATAGTCTCAATTCTATCAGAAAATTATAAACTGATTATAAGTAACTGGAATCCTTGAACTACTGGGATCACTCAACACGAAGACTGAATCGACTTTCACGATAGCTAATCTGATATTTAATTTTTATATCTGCTAAAGTTTCCGATTGATGTCAAATTTTTACTATGAACAATTTATAATCTAATCCTCGTGACTTTGCCAAGATCCCTACTAAGACTTTTATCAATGGCAAAACATCCTAAGAATAAAAGATGATTGTAGTATCTATTATCTACCTGATTTAATGAAGATGGGTACAAGAACACCTGAACGTGTAATAGCGAGAATGCCGTGTAGCTTCGTAAATAAGTGCATCCAAATCTTACAAGCATCATTACACGCGATATTTTACAAGTTTGTTATATGAAATCATAGGATTGTTGTCTGTTAATTATAGCCTGTCCAGTTTATGAATAAGGGTAAGTGTTCATGGTCTGTGTACTTATCCGCTAACCTGTTTCTCGGATAAAAAGTCTCAAATATAAAAGAAAAACCGTCGTCCTTAAGTCAATGCCTATTACATTGCCACTTGTTTTTATGAAAAATAAAGGGATTATTGTTACAACGACATAACTTTTTAATTTAACTATAATTTAATCAAGCTATGATTAAAGTAAAACTAAACAGTACTTCAGCGCGGAGCAAAGACTAATGTTATTTATGTTCCAAGTCAAACCGCATATGGTGTACTGTAGCCACCTTTGGGCGGGAGCACCTAGATACCAGCTAGGAACTTGTGACTCGGTACAGAGACGAGCTGTGAGGATTATCGATGATCCTGAACTCGTACATGGCATTGAGCCCTTGAGTTTGAGAAGAGATTTCGCCTCCCTTTGCGTGTTCTACCGGTTGTATAATGGGTCGTGTGCTGAGGAGTTGTTTGACATTATGCCAACAGCCTCGTTTTAAATCGCACAGCTCGCCGACGGCTGGGAGGGGTCTCCCTCCTGGAACCGCAATGATCGTACGGTTCACGAGAAGTTTTCTACCGAGAACTATTAAGTTGCAGAATGAGCTCCCTGCCGAGGTTTTCCCAAGGGACTACAGTATGGGGTTCTTCAAGAAAGGCGTGAAGAGGTTCTTACAGGGTCGGTAACGTAAGAGTGACACCCCTGGTGTTGCAAATGCCCGTAGGCTACGGTAACTGCTTACCATCAGGCAGCCCATACGGTTGTTTGACACACCTTAGTGGTATAAAAAATATATAGTTAAATTAAAGTGAATGTTCGGGTTATTTAGAGCAACCTGAATGACTGCAGGACTGGAGTACTTTCTGTGTTGTACTCATATATCCATAGTGTAAACGTCCACGTGGTAAAAATATGAGGATTTAACATATGAAATTTACTGATATGAATTTAGGACATTTAAATTTTGCTAAGGTGTGTCCTTAGTGGTATAAAAAATATATAGTTAAATTAAAGTGAATGTTCGGGTTATTTAGAGCAACCTGAATGACTGCAGGACTGGAGTACTTTCTGTGTTGTACTCACATATCCATAGTGTAAACGTCCACGTGGTAAAAATATGAGGATTTAACATATGAAATTTACTGATATGAATTTAGGACATTTAAATTTTGCACGAAGACTCCTTAGTGCGTTTACAATGCATATGACGTATATGCTTAATAAAACTTTATTATGTAAATATAAAAGTTTATAAACTACTAAAACGGGCTTCAACGAATTTGTGAAGTCGTAACTTTACTGTATTTTGTGAAACTAATAAGCTCCAAAGCTCTAGAAACAGAGATTTTGTATATTTATAAAAGGTTTATAACTTTTTAAAACTAAATTTAGAGATCACCAATTTGATATGTCACCACTCCGATGTTAGATCTCCTAACGAAAAAAAAATTAATAACCGGCAAAGATATGTAATGCGTGCCTAATATAGGCACTTTTTAGAGTATACTAAAAAGAAGTAATTCGAAATGATCAATCTTTATTATTGTTTGAAGTCGGTTAAAAAGGAATTAGCTTCAACCATATAGATATACACCTATTTTAGGAGGACATGAGCCTTGAAAAATAAGCTATTACTATAACATATAATTCGGTGGCTTTTAAAGTTCAACTGTATACAATCCAATGTTTGTTATTTGATAAAAAAATGCTTACGTATAAATTACTAATATTCAAATACAAATATTTAAAGCCTTTTAATAAAATATTTAAATATCTTTAATGAATTTTACTCAAATGGACTTTAAAACGCGGGTAGGCATCAACTTCAATCAAGTCTCTTTAAATTTTATGGAACCAGTGCTTCAGATGTAGTAGCTTGAATTACTACTAAGAAGAAATTTCTATTTATCTATGTATACGCCTAGTCTTGCCTGTCTTGTGGGGTAGGCAGAGACAAAAAAGGACCATTGCAGGCGGTTCTGATACATCTCACCTCATTTCTTTAAAGAACGTCGGAAATCCATCTGATGTAACGTGGTTATAATAATAGTGGTGGCATCAAAGCAGCCCGATTGGGAAAGTACCTCCCCCTCATATAAAACCGCAGCCAAACAACAATTCTCCGAAAAGGTGCTGTATTCCCGAGAATGTAAGCAGTAAGCTTCTAAGGAGTTGCTCCGTTATCAGTAGGGGTAGCAGTGAGAGTTTCATAGGCTACGGTGACTACCTTACATCAAGTAGGCCATATGCATGAAGACATTGCGACGCTGTTGAAAACCATTAACGCTTATAAGTCAAAGAGTGTCCCACGTGTACTTCTCCAGCCAGTAGCCAGTATTAATTTACCATTAGTAGCTCTTCTTATAAATGCTTCTCGATTTCAGGACTCTTGATGTCACCTTTTGATAATCTTTATTTCTGTTACCTCTTATCACCTCACTATATTTATATGAGGTTATAAACAAATATCATTATCATCATCATCATGTGAGCGTTAAACTCGGTCGCGTTCCAAGCTTCGGAGTCTGGAATCCGCCTTCCAACTTCTACTTCTCCGTTTCGCGCGATCTTCGACATCCCTTACTGTGAGACCATTGGCACATCCCTTACGAAGCCAAGCTAACACTTTTTGGGCCTACCCCATCTACCGAGACTCTATTTGTTCCCTACACTATTTGTAAATAAATATCATAATGTGTATAAATTATATAAATAGATGTACTACACTATGATTACCACTTTACAGAAACGGGTTATGTACGTATTTCAAAAATTCTATGAAAGAACATTGCAAATTAAAAAAAAATAATGGTTACAACACGTGCCTTAGGTCAAATTACATTTTGCAACATAACATATGCAGTATAGAACCCCAAACATGATTTGAACAACATTTAATTTGAAAAAGACAATAACGCTGCAACAGGATCACGTCTCTGATCCGCCCATCGAAATCAAATTGCAATAGTAATTTTTGATAATGGAAGGGAAGCTCGATTCATATTGAGCGGGGTGGATAACTTCCGTCCTTATTAATAGCTGAAACTTGTTTCTTTATAGAACAAGATCTAGTAGCTGCGGAAACGTACACACCTGTATATTCGCGAATCATTTTGTCGGTGTTGTGCTTGCGTCTCTTTATATTAATTGTCGGTTACTATGCACTTCTGCATCCGTTTGCGACCAAATTGCTACTCATTATATTGTCCGTCCAATTAGCAATGTTAGTTGCCTATGCTGTACGTTTTACTATGTCATCGTTCAATTTGTTGATGTAATTATCAGCTTGGCTAACATTGTGTGAGAATGTTTTAAAAGTAAAATATATGTATTTTTAAACATTACTTCTCATTATACATATTAGTTTGTAAAGCAAACAGGTATGTGCACTTGTCTCCTGTCCTGTCATTATGTCTTATACAAAATGTCAATGGAAAAAACTCAATTATAGTTATTTTCAACGTGTATAGATGAAAATTTTGTTCGTTTTGTTACAATGGGCTATCGCGAAATTTGTTCGCCTTCAAATTACATCTTATTATATTTCACGCAGGTGATCACAGATATGCTTTCGTAGCTGGTGATTAGTACAAGGAAAATACGTCTAAAATTTCTAGGAAATGATAAAAAAAGTCGATGGATAGTGAAATTAGGACCTTTAGATCATACCGACCTTAATTAGTTGTCTATTTCGCGTCGTTAGATCAAATTAGAATTTTGCAATAGGCATATCAAAAGGACGACGGTAATAATGATAATCTTTGTAATGATTTATGGTATCATTATTCTTCTTAGAAATACAATAGCGTTATCCCTTTCCCTAATTCATTAGTATTGGCGAGGTCCATTATCTAAGCTTGATGGTCAGGCGAAGATACTAATTTTGATATGGAATGACTACCGTCAGACCTCCTAAATATGATATTTGTACCAATGAGCATTGTTTAGTGAATTTAGTATTCGTAGTTTGTACAAAAATGCGTACATGGATGGTTTCATATTGGTATAACATTGGGAATAGTATATGCGATTTTTATCACAGTATATATCTGCCTTACAGTCTATTTTACGCTGGTCAAATTATATAGTTGAGTTAGCGCATGAGAATTGGTCAAGGGTGACTCGAATTCGAATTTTAAGGATATCCCATGCGTTCTTTATTTTGTACTTCATTTATCATTCAAGAAAAGCGATTTTTTTTTCTCGATATCCATTGAAATACGTTAGACCGCTTTAGTTTTCTTATAAGTATTGATACACGCTTTAATTATTATTTTCTATAGTTCGAATTACAATCTTTGACACTGAGATTGAGGTCGAACTAGTATAGCCAAAGGTTTTAAATAACAGATGTGTTAAAAAAATATGAAATAGCTATGGTGTGTGAGTGTGACGTTCCAACATAAAAGTAGGTGAATTTATAAGTGTTTGGTTTTTGTTTTAATTAAGCTAAAAATCAATACAATGAAATGTATATCATAAAAATCACGCTGATTTAATGTCAGCGTTGTGAAACAGGTTTCTTCTCATATTACTTATTCCTGATTAGTCCAATTATATTATATTAGACCGAGCTTTGCTCGGCTTTTTCTATGCTTTTTTGTATCGAATCGCATAGAATTTTTAAGGAAAGACATCTGTATAAAGAAATTTACAAAGCAAACTTGATCCAAATCGTTCGATTCCGACATACACGAAATATTTAGAAATCTAAATATACAATAGATAGACAATAGATCGATTAAAGTAAAAGGATCGTTATAATGATAAGAATTTCATTTAATATATTCTAATGACAAAAAATATGTTTTTATCTCGACGCAGAGTCCAATCAACAGTTATTTAAAAATTCGATTCGATAATCCATCCATCATGTGATTAAAATGAGAATAGGTATATAATAATAATATATATAATACACACGAGACTCCTTTAAATTGTTATTGTGCACATGCCGAAGTAAACGTTTGTAGTAGGTGCGATACCACATCTTTTCAGGAACACCGTTCCTACATGAAATCTATATGTTTGTCTGTGTGTTTGTCTGTCGCTTTTTTTCGAATATTCGAATTTTGACTTCAGATTCGGATTCAGCATAAAAAAGTAGAATAGGAATGTTCAGGAACACCGTTCCTATCTCTTAAGAAATTACGTCAAAATGGCCAACAAATTAAAAAAAAAAAATTGAATTGTTATATAATTGACGAGCCAGGTGTTCCTCTGGCAATGCAAGCTTGCGCATTCTCAACTGGTTTTTTATGTAACGTCGGAAGGCTTATAAACATACAGTCTACCTGATGTAAAGCAGTTACCGTAGCCTATGAACGCTTGTAATACATTAAGTATCACTCGCGCGATGCGTTCTCTGCTGCTAACACAGAAACTCCTTAGGAGCTTACTGATGACCTCACTCACACGCAGGTACACAACAACCCTCTAGGGAGTTGTCATTTGGCTGCGGTTTCCTGTGAGGTGGAGGTACTACAGACCTACCTCTCTTAAAATATCCAGACCAAGTAAAACAGTCATGTTTATGGACACAAATGTTTGTACTGTGTGGGAATCGAACCCACGAGCGTTGGTGGCGCAGTCGCGTACGACGCAACCGTCGACCAAGTACGACCAAGCCGTCAAAACATCGCAGCGCAAGCGCACAAGCGGCTGTACTCGTGCGCCATCGGATCCGCTCGTGCGTTTACGAGGCACGCGACGGTCGCGCGCATTGCAGCTGCCGAATGGTGACCGGTGCAGAACGGTTTATGGGGAAAAAGTCAAAATTAATCGATTTACCATTTTAGCTATACAAAGTGTACCTGTTCACTTGTTTACACTTGTTACACTTAGAGATGTTCGATATACAGAACAAGAGAAAGTATTGATACGAAATAGATATTTGTTATATCTGACAACACCAATGAAGTTTATAAAACGGCAACTATTCAATTATATAAAAAATGTAAAAAAACACACACAGATATGATATCATTATTGTACCAATATGCTAATGTGAATTTACGAGTATTGTAATATCTAATTGACAATTTTAAAAGAGATCTGTACCTATTGGCAAGTTTCTTTCGGCATTTCTTCTTCGCCAATGGTCATTTCCGAAATGTTAGGTAGCAGATTAAAAAAGAAGAAGTAAAATAAGAGAATTGAATAAGATATAATAAGACTATAACTAAGCTAGAGCCCAATGGCAAATCCTACTAATATTATAAATGCGAAAGTTTGTATGTATGGATGGATGTTTGTTGCTCTTTCAAGCTTAAACGGCTGAACGGATTTGAATGAAATTTGGCACGTAGATAGATTATGATTTGGATTAACACATAGGCTACGTTACTTGACTCCACGCGGGCGGAGCCGCGGGAAGCAGTTAGTAAAGAATATTTATCTTTTATCTTTTTTTAAAAAGATTCGAAAGAAAAAATATATCTATTGTGCGCATATAATTAACACTTGTTACATGCGTACTTAAATTAAAAATAATATATGTTTGAAGAAGTTGAATGATTAGATGTTTAATTATAATATATCATTATTAACCTTCTTCTGTAAATCACTTTATACAATTGCCTAAGTAGGTCAAAAAATTAAAGTGCAAGCTTAAATTGCCACGAAACGTTTTCGAAACATCAGATTATAGAAATACGTACAAGTATATCAATGTACATTCATAAAATGTGCAATAATCTACTAAGCACAGACCAAACACAGCTGTACTAGCAGGTAATAAAAATATTCAAAATAAGAGAAAAATAACTCGTTGCGGTGTACACGGAAACCTGAAACATCAATTTCACGTGCGCAAGAGTGCCGTCTCAAGGTCCCGTGTTCTTGCTCGCCAGTGTAATATTGCATGCAGTGTAACTTGCCGCCAATGAGCGTGTGACCCAAATCCCTGAACGCCAGCACGCTCGCTGCTATTTTTGAATATCGATCAAGTTCAAGTGGTAGGGAATGGTCTGCAAAAAAGAACTTGCCTTTTACCATAAAAAATGTAACATGTCAATGTCCTGCCGACGCATACAAACAACACAGCGCGCAAGACATATGAAGTGATTTCATCATCGTTAGATGCATCTGAGTGAACTAAAAGAAATTGTGAATAAAAAGTTTAACTATTTCCGTTCCAATGAATATATTTGTTTTTTCAATTGTTATTGAATTATAAAAATTAAATAAGAAATTCATAGAATTGTTGAGAATATTTGACGACAATAAAAACCCTAATATTGAGACTAACCAGTTAAAACGAAACGGAAACGACTTTTGTCAACGACATCTTGGATATAGGAAAAAGTCAAAATGAAAATCAATTTCATTACGCCTTATTTCATACCAAGAAAATGTTTCCAAGTCAATTCTTTAGGACGATAGCCCACATTGGTTCTTGCCCTTCCCCACGACAACTTTGCTTCGTTTCTGTGCTCAATGTTGTCTATTGGCAGTTACTGTGTTAGAGTATGCGCAGATCAGTCTTTCACTGTGCTACTGCAGCGATATTACACAATCGATTAGACGCTGCGTACCGCCTGACCGGTCACCTTATATGCTCTTCTCGTACCTCGATCTTCTCATACCTGTCCAATATGACCACACGATGGGCTTACTTAATGGTATTGGACTGTCTAAGTTCTAACTTCGAGATAAAAATATTGTTTTTTTATTATTAGGATTATTTAAAATCAAATCGATATACTTGTTCATTCAAGAGCAGTGACAGCTTAGTGGTAAAGTGGTTAGTAAAGAATCGGCCTAATAACCTACAGGTCCTCGGTTAGAATCCTGGTATGTATTATTTATGTACTCATTTATAATAACTAGCTCGGCGATGAAAGAAAACTTTATGAGGAAACCCATACGTCTAAGAAACTACATTTAAAAGACGTGTGACCTTACCTAAGAATGATTGGTATTCCCTCTGGGTTGCGGAGGTCACACGGCAGTCGCTCCGTGTAAAAATCAGTATCTTCGCCAAATCCTTAGGCTAATGTAGCGGGCCCGCCAATCCAATGTGTTAGGAAAACAGGATAATGCTAAGAAGAAATCGATAGATTAGTTGTAGAGATATAATGTAGATATAATGTAAGCTTATAAAGGTATAATATAATATAATAGCGTTATCTATGTACAAATACACCTACAACAAAGCAAACCTACAACGAATCTGAATACCAATTGCATATAGCAGTATTATCTATGGTTATTGTCCAACAGAATGACTTGAATTAATCTGCCTCTAGGGTAATATAATAAATTGTCAGCCCCCAATAAAACTCATTAATAGCCTTTAATGAATTGGAACTCGGTAGCAGGTAGTCTCAGAGATATCTCAAATATCTCCACAGAATTCCAATAAAAGTAACAATTATGCCGTGGAGGGTGCGACTCGTCAATTCGTGAATTTTCAGACAGCTACCCTTAAATCCACATTTAATTGTGAGACCCAAATATTTAGGTTAGATATTCGAAATTCCTTTTTTTTATCTAAGCGGTCCCTTTTTCTTTTTTTTTGCATTTTGATAATATCTTTCGTAACAAAGACCTCCCGAATTATTTTATTATTTCGAGTATTTTTGTAGCCCATTGTAAACTTGGTATTAAATGAAACACATATTCTTTTTCTTCGTCCGTAATGATGTCGCTTGAAATTCCTAAAAGCTGCAAAAATATATGAATTCAGATAATTTAATGAAATATCTGTACTTTTGTAATACATAGATATACTCTTATAATTGTCCAAAGTTATTGTGTCCAAGCATTTAATAAAAAAAAAACAACAATATCAGCCACCAACCATTTTACTATTCGTGCCAGTTACCGGCTTTGTTCAAAGGAACGTCGCCCGTCGTGTCGCGCTATTCAAATAATTAGGGTCGATACAGCCACTGGTTGGATCGAATTAAACCACATAAAAATCGTCGTGAGGACGCGCTGCCCACAAAAACGTCCCACCAGTAGTGATATATCGATGCTCTGAGAACACCCGACAATCATACTCGTTTCCAATAAAGCCTTACTGAACTCGGAAAATAATGGCCAACTCTGATTATACGGTGTTTCACTTGGAGTGAGACAATATTTGGTAACACGATTAAGTCTTCACTCAGCCACTCTTGTCATTGCCACTATAGAAAAGCGGCCGATCAAAATGGAAACTTGATCAACAAAGAAGTTCGTTGACCCAACCAGGTGCCGAGTGACAGTAAATATTATGACTGTATCAATAACGGAAGAGATTCCTTCAACGATGTCAGTCAATATCATACCGAACTGACCTCACATAATACGTCCTAGATTACTTTCAACTACAATGAACCCTACAATGACGTTAATTTGACTAGAGAATTTAAAAAGGACAGCTGTCTACAACGTTGACGACTATATTTAATACATTGTTGCGTGGAAAGAAACTGAATTAAAGTGGGCCATTTTTTACACCAGGCATTTGTCTCCGCACAGTTAATTGCCTAAGGTCCCAGACTGTAATTAAAGAAATATTTCCAAATGCAAATTGATTCGACATACGCAGGAAAACTCTCAGTAGCATGTCATCCACTTGCGCTCTAATGAAGGCATATTCAAAAAACAGTGTTCGCCGCCGGTGGTCTGAGCTGTCACCGGGCCTTGAGACTGAGACTGATCTCGTCATTATGCAACCTAAAGGTACTGATGAGGATTACTTCACATAGGAGATACTATAAACTAGGAAATCCTTTTACATGCAATAAATAATGAAGATCAACTATATTTAGCATGAAATAAATAGAAAGCCTACATTTCAATAACGGAGTTAAATAAATACAAACAATTGAAGTGAAGCTGTAAAAGTAGTTAATAATTTGAGATGTTATATTGCGGAAGTTAGATTTACGGGCAATTTTGTGCACACTACTTCATTTATTTCCATTATCTGTTCACACAAACTATCGGCACCAACAACGTGCTAGAGGCAGCAATAGTGACGATTGCATGATTTTTTTGATGCAGGACCTGTACAAAAATAACCCCAACAATGATAGTAGTTCAATGCATCATCTGTTATAAGTAGCAGCAATCGCAGAGGCGACCACTCCAGTCGGGGCACAAAGGACCAGGGCCACTGGAGTAGTAGCGGAATGAGTACCTAATGATAGTGTAGAGCAGGCGCAGGTAGATAAGTTTATGAACTAATATACGCCGGAAGCATGTACAGAACTAATTTCCACTAAAGATACTAAACTACCACTAATGACATCAAACGCACTAATTTATTATTAAATTACAAATGTGATCAAAATAAAATAAAACTGCTTGTAGCGCACAAATTTGGATTGCATCTCATTCGAAATGGTTATTCTTGGGCTAATTAAACCGGTCACGGTGGTTATAAATTTGTGCAATTTGGTACTTAATAATATCCTTATACAAAAGAGCGATCTAAAGCGGGTGAATGCTAAAAGATTATTAAACGTTAACGTGTTGGTGTGGGCAAGCATTTATTACTGGCAACACCACCCAGATGCTTACTCTTTGGCGATGAAATGGTCGATTATATAGCGGAATCAGATACAAGGTAATCGTAGTGCAAGCTTTTCCGCAATCATGTAATCACAAGAAATATCTTAACGCCAACAGGTAGCCTTCAGGTAGTGCGTTCTCATCTATTCTGATTCCAGACTGCGTGTTGAACAATTTTCTAATTCTTTTAAATTAACAATAATTACCACAGCGCTGTTACCTGTTGTGATTGTGATATATTACCAATACGATACGATTGTTAACAAATTTATTTCAAAGTTTCGTCAAAGCCTTTCTTTGGAAGATTTTGTAGAAGCATTCTCACAGTACTGATCAACGCTATCATCTTGATAAACTGCTTTATAATCATAGAGCAATCGAATCACATTTATCAGAGACTAACGAGCCGATAAATTGATCACTAAAGATAACCCATTCACAAACAAGCAACATTACAAAAATATCTGTCCTAAAGCAATTTGTTTGTAGTCGTTTTTAAAAAGGTAGCTCCGCATAGGTAGGTACCTGGTTTGCTCATTTTCATTTATAACTGTCTCTTTGGACGTTAAATTTGATAAAGAGACGCATTTAATAAACTGTAATGATATCTTACTGGATATACTAATTCCAAAGCCATTATATATTTATTCTCGAACATAGATAACATTATCTTCATCAAAGCGATCTCCATACAATTTTCTAATGGTATCTTTGAATTTGAAGCTCAAATAAGTTTAGTATTTTGTTAAAGGAAATTACATAAAGCCACATTTTTATTATTTTAATGCTTCAGTGCGTCTCCTTGGTATAATGCTTATTGTATTGTATTTACCATAATATGATATTATGATTGAGAGATTTCTATAGGTATAAAGTCAATGACATTCAAACTCGACTATTCCCTCAGAAAGGTCATTGTCAAGAAGGTTACTGTAACCGCATCATTTTCTCACCAATTTTCTAATCCAATGAGCAAATAATGGTATGGCACGAGTCGACGCTACCGAAGTGAGACAGTAAGATATTATTCTTACCACAATATTTTTAGATATAGTCATTTCAAAAAGCGGCCTACCTAACTGCTACAATTTATAAAATAAGTTTATTTGCAGCGGTTGCTAACAAAACAATAATTTATTGTCAGGGTAAGTACAAAATGAGGTCAATATACCTATTAATCGAAAAATTGATGAACTAAATTGATCTTCATGGAAGAAAGACCACCAGCATTAGCGATAAAATACATCTTCGGAAACTCGAATAAATTAAAGGTTTGGAACAAAGTGAGTAGCTGCGTAGTTCCGGTGTCGAACGAATCATTCCTGAGCCGTTTTTGATAATTGGATGAAGTTTATGGTGCATTCCCATGAAACGTATTAGTGCAGTATTAAATTAGTTGTGTTTGTAACAAGGTTTTAATATGAGGCATCTTACTGTACAGATTATGGGTTACACCATAATCTGTACTGAATATGGTGTAATCATATTACATTATTGGCCAGCTGGCAAAAATATGCAACGCTCATAAAATATTTTGTGTATTAATTTAAGTATACATTCAAACTTTTTGGCGTAATGATGATATTTATTTCGACAATAATACCACGTAAATTAAGAAAGGGATAATCTCCAATCGCGTATCTTGGATACAATTTGTCATTTGCCTGGATCAATTTTCTATACTATGTTGGTATTTTCTATTTACATGCAATGTCATCTATCCTGCTTTGTGTGCTTCCGCCAATAAAAAGGTTATATCAAATTACACGTAAATTTGACTTTTACTAAATATCGCCTGAATCTATTATCCATATATTCTATTAGTAACTAACATTATATAGTCATCGTTATTGGCAACATTATCTATATAATTAATGTGTATATAAATGTATGCAATGTCATCTATCCTGCTTTGTGTGCTCCCTCCACTAAAAAGGTTATATCAAATTACACGTAAATTTGACTTTCACAAAATAACGCCTGAAACTATTAGCCATATATTTTAATAGTAACTAACATTATTTAGTCATTGTTATTGGCAACATTAACTATATAATTAATGTGTCTATAAATTTATTATAAGTAGTTAAGTTCGTAGTTGACGGTAAAGAAGGAATATCTATAAGCCAATAGAAGCAACCATAGATAACAGAAACATTCTGTTATCTATGGAAGCAACATATAATTAATCTTTCTGTGCGACTGCAAACACTGTTAAAATGTTTTTGTTTATTATTTAACTTTACTTGGCAATTTAGTAAAATTTTCAGCAAAGTTTAGTTTCAATCCATTCAGTAGATCCACGGCAATACTTTAAGATCTCCGTGTACTATATACCATAAGAAACCGGGATCTTGATATCTGTTCTTTGTAAAACTGCCCACAAGAACGTAACTGCAGTAAGTAGCTAATCCACATTCCATAACAATTTTATAAATGCGAAAACAAGTTTGTTTGTCACCTTTTCTCAACTAAATCCCTGCATTTATGATAATGAGATTTGGTGATGCGGTAGTCTGACATGATGGAACCGAGTAATGCGACATTAATGCAATGACAGAATCTTTATCGCAATAATCTGATCTGTGCATGCGAAGCCGTGAATAGAAGTTAGTTACTAATATTGTATTTTAAATTAGTAAATAAAATAACCGAATGGTTCTTCAATTGCTGTATGCTAATTTGAGTTGTGCAGTGTAGGTATTCTATTAAAGGAAATAGTTTTTTTTAACATACTAGTACTTGTTAATATAAAACATATTAAATCACATTTTTACGAAGCTGTAATCCTCTAATTGTTAAACCCTTTATACCATTTAATTCTGGAGACTATTATTTTCTAAATAATAAATTTAAAACTGAGAGCATTCATAACAAAACCAAAAACTTTATGTCTTGATCACCTTAATTATCAAATGGAGCGTGACCAATAGTAATCGTTATAATTGTCGTTAAGGTAAGAGTGTCAGCTAGACGTTAAACCATAGAAAATTTGTTGTAGAAAGCAATCAGAAGCAGTAGCTTAATGGTCGGTAGTTGCATAACGAATGAGACAATCAAAGATAGTGGTGTGGACGTCATGGAACCAATCAATGATGGAACTAATACAGCCTTGTGATACGGCATGTTCATGGTGTGACATTATAGGTACATTAATCTGACTATTGTTGAAATTATATTATTTATGACGATTCTGTGCGCTCATGATTGGACTGACTTTTCTTTAATCTCTGTGAAAGACAAAAGCATCACAGGGTTATTGAGATTTTAGTTCTTATGATTTTAGGTCAGATAATTAATTGAGGAGTACAGGTAAGTTAGGCAGGCTAATTGATCACGTAAGTTAGGCAGCATCGACTGCAGCTTGTCTTTGGGTGGGTCTATTTATATCGACCTCCTATGACACGGAGGCCACGCTAAGCCGTCAGCTATACCTGTTATCGATAAACAGTTGTTGAGCCACGTCAATAAATTTGGGCGGCTCTTTGTCAATCCACAATTAGGTGTTATGTAAATATTAGTGATCAGACAGATGTGCCGAGGTAGGTACATGAATTGTCAAAATAAGGAAAATTTAGAAAATAACATATTCCGATATTTCGGGTCCGTGACGAGGAGATGTGCCTACTACACGAATGAGGAAGATTTAGGCAGACGAATGCCAAAACTCAGCTACCACCAAATGAATCGTGTATTTATCAGGCGGTATCTGGAACCGATGGAACCGGCGAGCATACATAAAAAGTGCTATGAATGGCAAAGAAGGGAGTGAGGTGTGTAAGGATCGAGTCATCTGGCGCTTAGTTCCATCTTTCTACCCCGCAAAGAACTTGGCATGAAGATATAGATAGATAGATCGATATATGCGGAGGACATGAACGTGATAACGATGATACAAAATATAGAAACATACAACAAAATGGCAGAAACGGTGACAAAGATCTCATGTATGAAGTACTCGTAGGATATGTAAATATAAATGAATATTAATACAAAAAAGTGAAATATGGAAGAATTAGGTAGGTAAAACAACGATAATGCTGACACGCATATAAAATTAAAAAAAAAAATAGTTTTAGAATTTTTTCACTTACACATTTTATAGCAAATAAGTATGTAACAAAACATATTTGTATAAATAATTGAAACCACACCATTATAAGTGACCCAAACGAATTTAATAGCATTATAGATAGAAATTCTAAAATAGTTGCATTGGTCTCATATGGTAGCCGATACACAGATCAATCTAATAGCGGTGACGAATCAAATAACCTGCCGGGACCATTACCCTAATGGATTAATTGCTCATAGCTTGAGAAAATCTTGAATTTACTGCTCCTATTGGATAGATAATAGGTGCAGTAAATTCAACCACGAAGATTTTTGATTTCCCACAATGTTTTGAACATAAAGATGAAAGAATATGTATGAAAATAATAACACGCACTTATTAACTATTCTTACAGTAGAATCGGAATATGATTCTTTTTCATTATTTTTTTTTTGTTTTGTAATAATTACAATTTTTGTAACTTTCATGTGAATTAAAGATTGTAAAAGATGATAAGCTTTGATAATTGTACAAGTTTCTATACGGTTTATAAATTTTTGTTAGAGCTATTAAATAAAAATGCTATTCAGAGAATTCAGAGTATTGAACAAAATATCATCATTTTAATGTATATATTACTACAAGAATGTATGTGTATATAAAGCACCACCGCTTCATTACATAAATGATCCTAACTGTGCTTAATATAATTCATATTCAAAGCAATATGAAGTTTAATTATGCCATTACTTTCAATCCTCTTTAGACGAGAGACCAATTTCTCTTAAGGACTGCCTCGAAGTGACTCAAATGGTAGCAGTCACGCATGCTCAGCGATTAATTCAAACCAATCAGGGACTGATTACACGCATTATGTGCTTACCAATTAATATGTGCTGTTTTGATGATCCTTAAAATTATCGTTATAAAGACTATGTTGGAGACATACAATATTCAAGATATCCTATGATCTGGATCGGTTTAGTCGATAGTAAATTTCACGCAGTGTCACTCAGCTACTCGTTTTAAATTCTACCCTTAGGCAAATTATTGCGAGTTAATTCAGGTACACGTAGGTTGTAAATATATCTTTAATTTATTATTTATACATATTCAAATATGTTTATAAAGATACGGTATTATTCACAATTACATTTATACTATATGGTACGCTATGAATTGACGTGTAATTCATAGCGTACCCTATGCTATGAATTATTGTTAATGTATGTATATGTATATCTTCACGCCAAGTCCCTTGCGGGGTAGGCAGAGAGAACCGAGCGCCATAAGACGTGGTTACATACTTCACTCGCTTCTGTGACATTCATATTTCTTTTCATGCACGCTCGCCGGTTCCTGGGGCTCCTGACATCACCTTCTGATAAAACACGACTAATTTGGTTATGGTAGGTTAATCTCGTTATTGTTGTTATTGTTAATATGTTTTAATAATACTCTCATTTCGTGTATATGAAATGCACACACAGCTACACACGCGAGCACACACACAATAACACACACGCATCCATACACAAACATATACATGTAGTATCGCATACAGATCATGTAGTTGTATGCCTAGAAAAGCTACAGAATCGAATAGATATGCAGTACGTTATTTAACGTTATTTATAAGCTGTGCATAGAGACCGTAAATGCTCCGCATAATAAGGCCATCACTTAGCCTGGTATAAAGTAGATAACGTACCATATGACCACGTGCAATATAAAAAGTATCGGTCATGCGTTGTCACCCCTACTACTAACACGACACCTCTTTAGGAGTTAACTGGTAAACTCACTCGTTCGTAAGAATACAACAATCATCCAGTAGGTTATTATTTGGCTACAGTTTTCTATGGTGTAGTGTGTGGTGCTTTCAACGTAGCTCCAGCTGCTTTAATGTGTACTACCTGCCTTAGAACAACTACTTTAATGACTACTTTTGTCCACCACACCCACCCTTACTCATCTCACTGCAGGGATACGGGTCTCCCTTCAACCGAAGGGGTTTAGAGCATACTCCACCACGCTGCCCAAATACGGATTGGGTGAGGCTAGTGTTTTAAAGCCGCCCGAGGACCACTGACTTAGCTTAACGACTGTCATCTATCGACAACAGCCGGGACCGACGGCTTAACGTGCCCTCCGAGCACGGAGAAACTCGAGATAGATAAACCCATCCATAGGCGGGCTGCGGTCGAGGTTGCTTAACCTACGTGTTTGGTCAAAATGACACGCGCAACGACGCCATTGAGCTCTCCTACTACTTTTGGGACATTACACAAAATATAGTTTTATTACTGTATCAGTATCGTTAAATATCAGTAAGCTTAGTTATCTTAAAATACGGAGAAGGATTCTACTACTCTACTCTACCAATATATCTGTCTATATCTTCGCACAAATTCTTTCGGTGTCTCTAGGAATGTATGGAAACGTTTAGTATTAAAACTACGTACAAATTCATATACTTACAAATAATTAAATTTAAAACACTTGCAGTACACTTCTAGGGTTACTTACATAATACACAATAAAGAAACCTTCACGGTTCCCTTTTAGTTTTATTTGCCATCATATCTTTAGATGCTTACACACTATGACAGTCTGTCACTGGTACCATTTCGCCCTTTATCTCCGATATTTGTAAAATGGAAAGCTTGATATAATTGCAAATGATAAAGGATTTGGTAACTGTTGCTATGGAAAAGTACAATAATACTGTTTTTTTAAAACTACTGGGGTGGTAAATATTTATAGGCCTTCATAAAAATTTACCATCCCCACTCACTCTCCCACTCCATCAACGAAGTTTGTAAAACAAGAATTTTGAAATAAGTTAATAATAATCTAAGTTGATAAAAGCTTAATTAAATATTACATGAAAATTAAAACAATCTTTCTAACTAGCATTGTATTTCAGATATTATAAAAGTTCATTAAAAAATACTTTTAATTATTATTAATTAATGCCGCATTCTTTTAATAGACTCTTAAATAAGCAAAAATATCTTATATTGATAGAATAGAATTTTAGTTTTGCGTCTCTACAAATAGTCAGATATCTAAAATTATTACAGTTAATGAAAGTTTATATACGTATAATAAAATAAAAGTAATGATGTTTCTGACAACGTTTTTTAGAAGTCATCGAAAGTTCTGGAGACATCATTTAGTTTATTTATGAAATAATAGTAGTTTTTTCACCAACAAACTTGACTATGCGGTTGAAGTACGGCGTAACTGTCCTACTTTATCTTGAGATTTGGTCAGAATTCAGACAATGTTAAGTTTGTTTGAGTCTCGTTGAATCTGATTATCTAACTAGCACAGATTTTTAAAAGTCATTAAAAACCTACCCAAAACTTAGTTATGTAGTCCGAGGAATGTCTGAATTCTCAATAGGCGAGCTGACTCGTACTTGACCGATTTAGTTTTATTTGCCATCATATCTTTAGATGCTTACACACTATGACTATAACTAGAGATTTACCACCCCATTAAATCTTCAATGTGTTACAAGCGTTCATAGGCTACGGTAACCGCTGTATATCAGGTGGGTCGTATGCTTGTATTCCTTTTGACGTTGTATAAAATAAAAATAAACCGGTGAGCCTGCCATAAATAAGAAAATTATATAAATAAAGATATAAATAAACATGTTATAGACGCGAGCGGAGTGTATTCATCAAAAGACAGCCATATTCTTCAGGCCAAGTCCCTTGCTACGGAATACGCAGAGAAAACCAAATGCCTTTGTTTCCTAGATAGGTCTCTTCAAGATGTAGAGTACTTCCTTTATCAGGCTTACGAGTATTATATGTCACTACTTACTACTTCTACTTCTAAAAATAAATTTATTAAAAAAAAAAATTTAAGGTCAAGTTGCAAAAACGAATTATGGTATAATAACATAAATTGTATATAGTTTGTTATTATTGACACTTTTTGCTTTACCACAACAATTTAAAGGACACCCAAGTTCGAATAGATTACTTCCGATCACGACATATTTGTCACAGCACGATAGCCCACATAAATTATTAGGAGACCAATATTCTGAAGAATTGACAAAATTATATTACGAACAATTGGGACCTCCTGTGATCTGCAGTCAACAATTTGTCAAATATCAACCCTTATGGTCTTATTTAAGGTAAGTAAGACGTCACCTTGTGTGGTCACATACCTCCTGGAATCACCTTCCTGTATCACGCAGCGCGTCGGACATAAGTTTTGACACCATTACTGATAAAATGGCGATAAGAATAATCAGGGCTTGACCACATTTAACATCTAACGTTACTTTTAATGCCACAAATATCTTGCAAAGAATTTTAATCCTTACACCCACGTATAAAGTCCGTTTTTGACATTCACAATTTTTGCGGAGATCTTATTTGCAACAAAAACAATTTATCATTCGAACCCCAAACAAGCTTTTGTACTATCTGATCTACTTACTCTTTTTTGTATTGTTTCTCGTCGGGAATAATGGTATTTGACTTTTTTGTTTTAAATCCCAAGATGCAGATGGAAGTGCAAATAAATTTAGCGAGAATGGGCCCACTAGGTGACTGGATTGGGGTTTATCTTGACATAGGGGCTCTGTGAGATTAAAAGTGTTTAATTCTCGAGAATACGCTTTCGTTGTTCCCCAAGTCAAATAATAGAGATTGGTTCTTGACTGACGGAAGTTTGTCAATGAGAAATACGATTGTTCGATTCCTCATTATTTGCTTTCGATTTCAACCGCGATTAAAAAGTTCCGATATCATTAACGAAATCGAAACCTACGATGCGTTCTGAATGTCCTGCACACAATGCGACCGCACAAAAGCCGTCCAGACCGCGTTATAAAAGGTTCCAAATAAAAAGTAAAATCGGAGTAAAGGAAGTGCATGGCGGGCGGAAATGCAAACTCTCATTGTGCGAAACTCGCACGTGTTCCGGTGCGTTTTGTGCACGCCCCTGGCACACTGCACTCACTAAAAGCCTGCCCAGCCTGGCCGTTTGAAATTCTGCCTATTTTCAGAATCTCACCTTAGCAACAGTGCAGCGAGAACAAAGTGAAAATATTTTTTTTTTTTCACAGAAATCGTCATTACAGGTTTAATTATAACAAGTTTTACTATCTACTGCTAGTAGAATATCGCGAATAAAATCACATGTTTAAGTTGAGTAGGTCATTGACCTTTTGTACAGAACAGCTGGATTTTCTAAGCGAATTTCATTTATTTTTTCATAATAAGTTGTCATTATTCACTAATGTATTGACTCGGGAAACAATTTACTTAAGTTGCGTATTTTACCGATTTCCTGTTGTGATGCTATTTAAAATAATAACTAACTACCTGCATAACAATATATGAGTTACAGTTATTGCGCAAATCAAAAGTAAAATAATTTCTCAAATAAAAAATTGCTAAAAAGGGTGTAATGGGAGGTGTGTGGGGGCCGAGTCACTCAACCTACCGCGCAATGGACTTAGTGTGAAGATAAATTAAATAAATTGATATACAGATTGTACGTTTTTTAAGAGCAGTGATAGCCCAGTGGCTAAGGAACCGGCCGCCTGTTTATTCTTATTGGCCAACTGGCCTCCTGTTCGAATCCAGGCGAGGACATGTATCACATAAGTACATATTTATCACTTACTCTACGGTGAAGGAAAACATCGTGAGGAAACTCACACGTAAAAAAAGTGTCTTCGCCAAATCCTTAGGCTTAGGTAGCGGACCCCGACGAGCTCGGTGGCTCAGTCGTGCATGACGCGACTTTGACACCAACGCTCGTGGGTTCGATTCCCACACAAGGCAAACATTTATGTGCACGAACATGTCTGTATGGCTTGGTCTGGATGTTTTAAGAGAGGTAGGGCGCATCAAAGCAGTTCGTCTGTGGAAGTACCTGCACCTCACAGAAAAGCGCAGCCAAATAACAATGCGTATGAGTAAGGTCACCAGTAAGCTCCCAAGTAGTTGCTGTGAGTAAACAGCAGAGGAGGCATCGTGCGACTGATACTTCATATATCGCAAGCGTTAATAGCGCAACATCAGGTGGGCCGTTTGTATGCCTCCCAACGTAGTATAAAAAAAACCCCCCGTCAATTCTAATGGATTAAGAAATAGATAACATAAAGAAGAACAAGAAGGTCGTATGTGCATAACGCGTAAATGTCGTATGTAATCTTTGAGAACTGTTAGATAAAAAAGCGGAGATGAGTACAAAAAACTGACGCATTCACATAGTAGTATTATTTTTTCTGGCATTAACTTTGATGAAGTCGCCTACAATTTCATCCATGAAAGTTATTTATTTTAATACTTTAGTCTATCAGTAGAGGGAGACTTTGTACTTGTACTGCACTTTAGTACATAAGTCGTCTGCGCAGGTACTCTGTCTCACCTATTTCTACCGCCAAACATCTATATTTATATAGCTGTGTTCTGGTTTGAAGGATGAGATATATGGCAGAGAAATTACTGGGCACTGTGACGAAACAGCCTTAGGTCACAAAATTGGTAGCGCGCGAGTAACATCTCCGTGGTGTTGCGCTATATGCGCTTTATATATAGCTGCTTGGCGGTAGAAATAGGTGATACAGAGTTACCCGCGCAGACGACTTTTGTACAAAGTCTCCCTCTGGTAAATATATTCATATAAATATGTCTGGTATATAATGCAATATATTCGTATATTCAAGTGATTTAACTCGCGAAAACTATGTAACTCAATTATATTTTTTACTAATTCTGGACAAATTACGCAGCACTATCTAGTCCTAAATAAAACAAGGCTATTATTATTGTTACTACGTATTGATAAACTAAATACCTGTTTTCCGTAAACGTTTATTTATAATACAAACACCCAAACAACACAAGACACCCAAACCAAGACAAACCGAAACGTTCGTGCACATAAGTCTTGTATTGTGCGGGAATCGAAACCACGACCTATGGTGTTAAAGTAACCTCCACCACTGGGCTCATATTCTACGAAGAAAATGCATCTCTTTCATTACTAACACGAAATTATGCATATACATTCTGTGTACTAAGTATCGGGAATTTGTCAATAAAACAAAAAATACAAATTATTCATCTAAATTTATTTTATCGCCTTCAAAGTAGGCCCCATCGCTTGCATACAACATCTCCACCGCTTCACCCAGTCTTCCATACATTTTTCATAGGCTATTTGCGGTATGGCCTTTAGCTCATTCAGCGAATTTTCTTTTATGGCTTCTATCGACTCAAAACGTTTTCCTCGAAGTGGTAATTTTAACTTGGGAAATAAAAAAAAGTCAGACGGAGCCATATCAGGTGAATACGGTGCTTGGTCGAGAACTTTTGTTGAATTTTTCGCTAAAAACTCTTTCACTATAATGGCTGTGTGTGATGGTGCATTATCATGGTGCAGCATCCATGAGTTGTGTTGCCACAAATCTGGACGTTTTCGGCGGATACTCTCACGCAAACGCTTCATGACGCCTAAATAATATTCTTTATTCACTGTTTCTCCCTCTGGAAGGAATTCGGAGTGAACCACACCACGGTAGTCAAAAAAAACTGTCAACATCACCTTGATTTTGGAGCGACTCTGCCGCGGTTTTTTGGGTTTCGGCTCGTTTTCGAGACGCCATTCTGAAGACTGTTGGCTTGTTTGCATGTCGTACTCATAAACCCATGTCTCGTCGCCAGTTATTATACGTTTCATAAAGGTCGGATCCGTAGAAGCTCGGGAAACCATGTCTTCAGCGACATGCTTTCGCTGCGCTTTTTGAACAAAATTGAGCTCTTTTGGAACTAGTCGAGCGGCGACGCGTTTCATGCCTAAAATGTCAATGAGAATGTTGTGGACGGACTTAAAAGATATGTTCACCTCACTAGCCAACTCTCTCAGACTCATACGTCGATTTTCGAGCACTAGCTTCTTGATTCTGTCGATGTTTTCTCTGGTCGTAGCGGTTGAAGGTCTACCAGAACGAGGCAAGTCTACTACTACTTCTCGGCCTTCTTTAAAAGCCTTATACCATTCATAAGCCCTTGTTTTCGATATACACGATTCGCCGTAGGTATTTCGCAACATTTTTAGTGATTCACCACATGAAATATCATTTGAAACACAAAATTTAAGGCACACTCTTTGTTCAACAATATTTTCCATTGTAAAAATCGCCGAGGACTCAAAACTATGACCAACAAAAAGTGTAGTTTAAAACAAATTAAATGACAGATCCCGCTCAAATTTTGCGCGCTAAATCAGTACAGTGCTACCAACATGCAGTAAAAAAATTAGAACGACCTCTTTTACGCGGGTCTTTTTATTGACATATTCCCGATACTTTTTACACAGAGTAGTATATGCTGTTGTTTAATTTGCTACTTTTCTGTAGCCAATATTAATTAAACGTGTTTCCGGAGATCATATAAATTAATACACTTTAATTCATTTAATAATTAATTAATTTTCTTTTTTGCAAAAATAAATTGTTTTCTTGTTCAACTAAGAAAAAAAATTTGTTCCACTTTTATTGAATTCTATTTATTACTATCTTCAATTGAAGGTAAAAAATATTGTTTTTACATGGGCACCTACCTGAACCACAGTGCGACTTGAAGCTGACCAGTAAAGTCGACCACAAAGATATCCCAGAATAATAGACACTCTGCCTACAAGGCGATATATCATGATGCATCTTCTATTACGTTTTTTTTCAACCTTTTACATGTAAGACATTTTTTTCTACGTATTGAGATTCAATAAACGGAATAAAATACGAAATTTTGGCAAAAAATCTGTCGGTCGCTCAGCAGGGTATGTTTGCGGCTTTGTCGCGCCCACTATCACAAAAGGCAAATAAGAGAACAGTGCCTATATACGAGATGAAAAAATATCATCTAAATACATTCCTATTGATGTTTAAAAGCCGTAGAGAAACGCGTATTGTTCGCGCGCAGAATGCGGTGGCGAAATTATCATCACATTATTTCGCTGGACGATATGCCTGCCGAATTTTTGGACGAAAACCGTTAAAATCTAAGGACACGCTAATACTGAAAATGACAGTATTTTATTAGCTTTTTGCACCTGCATCTGTAGTTCTTATATAACTTGTTTAACATTTTCTTGTCTAAACGATAAATATACAGACAAAACATCGAAGTATTCATTTGGACAAATAGATCGCGATAATTCCAGTTATTTTAACACTTGCTGTAGAAAACGATTTCATTTAGCTTTTATTTTTTATACCACGTCGGGAGGCATACAAGCATACGACCTACCTGATATGAAGCGGTTACCGTAACCTATGAACGCCTGTAATACATTAAGTATCAGTCGGGCGATGTCACGTCTGCTACTAACACAGCAACTCCTTAGGAGCTTACTGGTGACCTCACTCATACGCGGGACCACAAAACCCTCTTGGGAATGGATATTTTGGCTGCTCTGTGAGGTGGAATTACTTCCCCAGACGGGAACTGACGGGACTGTTTTTGCGTCCTATCTCTCTTAAAAACACTCAGACTAAGGCAAAAAGATATGTTCATGCACACAAATGTGTGTCCGTATGAGAATAGAACCGACGAGCGTTGGTGTCAAAGTAACAGCGCGTTTCACCACTGCGCCACCGAGCTCGTCAACTTTATACCTCTATAATCTTAAAAAGTGAACACACAATATCAGAATAGTGGTTGATTATATATAGTATAATTGAAAAAGCCACATTGTTCTTCGAAATTCAAATAATCCCTTGGATTAATATTTCTTTCCTCACGGTAAACCTAACATTATTGTTAGTACTCGTACTATTAATTGCTTTTGTTGAAGTGATTATCTAAATTAAAATCAAGAGCAGTGAATGTTAAAGAAGCGAGTGAGGTACCTATGTAAGGATCGAGTAACGTGGCGCTCGGTTCTCTCCACCTACCTCGCAAGGGATTTGGCGTGAAGTTATAAATAGATAAAATAGATTATCAAAATCCTCTCGCTCCGTCGGTTCGAACATGTAGAAAGAATTCAAGAGGAAAGAATGACGAAACAGACCAATTGCAGGAGTCAAAAAGGCTATGACTTACCTAACCCACTACGACCAGATTGGCCGTGTGTTATCAGAAGATGGAATCAGAAGCCCTGGGATGGTACTCCTGCGATCATGGATGAAAAGAGCGATGAATGTCAAAACGCGAGTGAGGTGTGTAAGAACTGACTCATGTAGCGCGCTTCTCTCTGTCTACCCCGTAAGCAACTTGCCATGAATATGTTTACATGACAATCAAAATTATGTCATAACCGTGGCATTGTACTCATTTATTTTACGGAACCATATTTGATTTTAAACTGATTTTTGCATTACACATTTTTCTTGATACATATTAAACCAAATGAAAATATCCAACAAGAACTTGTAGACGAGTAAATACATTGTAAATATTCAAACCATGTTTTTAGTTCCTTATAAACAGTGAGTTGTTTGCTACTCGGCGGCACAGCGGCAGTGTCTTTTTTTTTTCTTAAATTTTTTCGTTCACCGCTGGTACCCGTGGCCGAATGTAATTCGACCTGATCGTATCTGCTACTTTTTGTGCTTGTGGTCAACGACAGCTGTCCTATAAAGTGCCGTGTTTGGTATTTATTGTTTATAGTCTAGCGCCATCATATGACAAATCGGCAGATTTCGCAAGCATCGGACTCATTAGCTTTTTTCGAAAGTCTGCTTTGGTAGCTTCTTTATAGTAACAATTATGTCCGATGTTAACTGTATTTTGTCTTCTATTGAAATGAAATCGTTGACATATACTATATCTGATGGGAATTTCGATCGTCGGATTACTTTGATGCTCCTTACCTTACCTCTTTTGAAATACACAAATATGTGTACAGTGTAGAAATTGAACCCATATGACTTGGTAACCACTTCGCTCGATAGTCATGTCATACATGCATGTTATGCATGCATATGCATTGAAAACATACTACATATTATGCAACAACAAGGTCTTATTACTAAAGGCAATCTTTTTATTGGTCGATGTATAGAAAAAGAGAGGATTAGCTAGTATCGAATGATGAAGTATTTAATATGATCCGTTATTCGTTGAGTTATCGAAAGACAAGAATTTCTTCCCCGAATCTGCCTTTAAATTGTGAAAGAACGCTGAGCTGAGGTTTGGAATCGGAAACGAGAGAGTGATGCTTCTGATGTTGCAAGCGTCTATAGACTATGGTAACTACTTACACTCACTCTACACTCAGTTTGACCGTACGTTAATTTGTCACGTTAGAAATTTAAGGAAATTCTGAAAAAAGTCTTCCTATGAAAATAACCAGATTTTTTAATGTAAATACAGTCAGTTTGTTACAGTCTACAATAATGAGTTCATAGTTGGAAATACTTGAGTTTGCTAATAATAAATAAAATTTTATTGTAATCAGATAGGTTATAAAATAACTAGCAATATACGTCAGTTTAAATATCATCAATAACTAATCAGGCTAACAGAACTGATGACGCTGACAAAAAAGAAATATCTAAAATATCCTGCGAAAAAAAAACTACATAAGTTATGAATAAAAACTTAATCAGCGGCCAAGGATAAAGCATAGAAAGGCAAACAAATCGATTAAAAACAAACAGGTCTGAAAAAGAGGCGTGTTGATTAATTTTGTGGGCGCGTCGGGGCCTACTACGAACATGTGAAATCGAATTTGGCGTTGCACATTGTCAAAGTTGACGCGAGCGTCTCCCACTCAGTAGGGTGACCTTAATTTTAGTGTATAAATAATTTAACTTCTCGTATGTTTTAACACACGAATGAGCACCGAAGTATGTATGATGTAGAAAACGAACAACAATGTAGAAAAAATCACTTAAGAAACCCTAGTCTATATAGATAATTAAAAAAAAAACAAATTAACTATATATTAACATTATTTAAATACAAAATTTGATCCATATTGTTAGAGCCGATTCCGAGATACACGAAATATATGTATTTATATAAATACACAAAAATTGCTCGTTTAAAACAATACGATATCGAAAATATAAAGTTAAATTTCAGAATAACAATTTGAATTGAATTCTTTTACTTCTTTTTACGTTTTCACATGAATCTTGTCCGCCGTAATTGGTCCGTGGAACTTGTCTATAGTTTGAAAGCCAAACTGTAAGCAATGAAGAATACTGTGCTTTAAGTTTGTTTAAGGGATATAATCTGCAATTATGTACATAATAATCAGTATCTATGTAGAAATCAGTATATTCGCCAAATACTTAGACTTAGGTACCCTGCCACTCTTAACGTTAGGAAGGAGAGTAATATGTCTTTGGTTGTTTCGTTTACATTAAAAACGTATAGAAAAAACTTTTACAGGAGCAATCAACATATAACTACGTAATTTAAATTGTTTTAACTCACACGAGAAATACAGTGTACTTAAAGTCCTGATTACATATTATAGATAGTTTTTTTTAGGAAGGAGTACCTATGCTTAAATTTACCATTTATTTTAAAGACGCAGCATAATAAAATGTTTTCAAGTTCGAAGAGAGTTCTTAGAATCATAACTAAGGTAATAATTGTTACATATAGCATACAAAACAAACTGTTTTTATTTGTAAGGTCTCTTTTTATTACTTCAACCATGTATAAATATATACAAGTAACATTATATTATGAGAACCGCAATAATGACTTAAAAGATGTTTAGAATAGTATCTACTTCAGCTTGATGTCGAGGTTGAAACTGGACATCAAAATTTAAACTTGCAGATTCTTCGTCATGGTCACCCTAAATGAGCATATAACGGTTCAGAATTGCGTTATTAATATTTATAGTCACAGTTTAGCGTTCATTCTTTTCAATCTTATTTATTTAACAGCAAGGGGGGCACAGGTGCCGCCTTTGAAGTTTTACCGAAACGATCGAAACGGAATCAAAACTTAATACGTTGAAAATATGGAAAGGTTAAACATACCGCGAAATCCATGTTAAATTTATGACCGTACAGCCATAAAACGGAGTTTGAAAACTTAATTTCATCTAAAGTGTGGCAGTTAAAGTTTATATACTACAATATATTTTTACATAATCTCTTTTATAAACATATTATGCTATTAGTGTTATATACATACATACCTACTACATAATTATAATAAACCAAAGAAAAAGGAATATACTTTTTAATTCATAATGTTCAAATTGCTCAAAAATGATGATCAGCTAAGCAAAATATGTGATTACTTAGGTAATATGGGAAGAAGACCGCACATTCATATTTTCTTTTATTTACACTAGTTGTTTCAGTTTCTGAATTTCACATATTTAAGAAATTATATTAAAAAAGGTTGCAAAATTATGCTCCGCCTATCTCTATCTCAGATATCGGTCAACCAAATAATCTTTAAATAAAAATTAGTTAATGAGACATTAAAATTAACATGAATGTTAATACATAATACGTCCCATGAAACAAATTTAAATTACCTTTAATATTACGTCATCTTATAAGAAAGTTTTAGTTACCAATTAGTACCTACATAATCTGTACCAGCTATCTTCATATACCAACTATTAGGCGCCCATTAAACTAATTCAATTAAATCCCAACAGTGTTTCGAAAAGCCCTCCCGATTTTATGACGACAATCAAACCATTAGCCCTATTAAAGGTCATTATGCCTATTATTATTATACCAGAAACTCGAAAGACCATGTCATGAATAGTAATGATAGCTATACAAGATGTTAAAGATAAATAATGTTATATTTTATGCACAGTTTACTGTATCAGTATTATGTTATGGTATTTTGTAATTGCACAGCAGATTAATTGCTGTCTCTAGAAAACTTCAGTACGTGCCTAAACTTAATGATAGCTAATATTGTATAAAAAACGTTTTAATGTATAACGTCGAAAGGCAAACCTACAAGCATGCAGCCCACCTACCTACCTAACTTTAAGGTATGAACGCTTGTAATACAGGAAATATCGCTACGCGTTGCCACTCCAGCACTCACTCGCAAAAACCATTTGGCTGCAGTTTCTTGTTAGGTAAGAGGTACTTCGCCAGTCTTGATGTGCCCTACCTCTCTAAAAGCACCCTGACTAAGACAAACATACATGTTCATGCACATAAATGTTTGTATTGTGTGGGAATCGAATGCACGAGCCTTAGTGTTAAGGAAGCATTGTTAACCACTCCGCCACCAGGTTTGTCGGAAACATCAAATGTTACTTCGAATTTATTTTCATTTTAGTGTTTAATAGTGTTGTTCCCTTTTTAACTTTATAAAATAAAATCTTGTTTCCTACCTAAATCTACTAGGATAATTTTCTCTGTGTGGTCCAACTAACAAAAAAATCTTTTCCTACTATTCTAAGTTAAAGGAACAAATACCAGCTTAAAATTACTTATGCGTACTCACGATTATATTGAATAACTTTCTAGATCTATCTATGACAATCATTTTGAATCAAAGACGCTTTGTGTTACAATGGCAATAACAATGCCTAATGTTACTTGCGGACGTAATGATGGACAATGAATAGAGTGACTTTGTAGCGATCCATGAACATAATGTAATAATATCACAGTGTAATTATAGATTGTTTAAATTAACGTTGACCTTGTTAACAACAGGCCATTCTGTCTTTTTCATATTTCTAAGGCTTCATAGGTCGCGCATGCGTACCATGTCTCTGCCAATCGAGATCAAAACATCCTTTTTTTATCCGTCAAGCCACATGCCTCCATAAACTTTATAATCATTACTCAATCTTGGTTAAATTGGATTCGCTTGCAAGCTAGTCTTAAAGGGCTTGAATTAAAAATCTTTAAGTAGCATATACGAGCATCAACATTTTAATGAATGTACTCGAGTTGATAACACGTGCTTGATATAACGGCGAACCGACTTCCAAGATTTCATTTTGTGATAATCATTGGACAGGCGAGAATCGCCAACCTCCTACATAATAACCGAGAGCTACTTAATTGGAACCTCCTCATTGATTTGTTAATGGTATCGTTAATTTTTATTCGCAACGCGTCTGTTTGGTGTGTGTGAAAACTTTATCTGATATTAAACATAAATTGCATAGTGACGATAAGGCACTTTCCAATACCACGTTATGCTGTTCAATATGCCATGAATATCTTTAATGTCCAGCGCTGAAACTGGTACGTGTTAAAACAATTAATATTGTAAATTAAGACCTCGACTTTTGTTTAAGTCGAGAATTAATACTATCTAAATTCCCAGAGTCAAATGATACAATATTTTATAAAATAAAACGTTTGAACCCTAATTAAGACGTTAGTGACCGGATAAAAAGTGATTCCGTTAAAAATACAACCAAAATATACGACGTCTCGGCTGCTAACACAGAGCGGCCGAACTAATAGCTGAGTCTACAATTTATTTGGCTCAAAACCTATCAGAGTTACCATGGAAGGGCCATTATAGCCGTTGATTGGTCGATGCCGCGCGGTTTGGATCAGAAAGCGCGGTCACAACTCAAACGGATTTGCATTTAGTTTGTAAATGAAGCGTTATTGGACACTAATGAGGTGTTAGAGAATTAATCCGTGAGATCGTCTCCGAGATAATAAAGATTCTAACGATAAAATCATGATAACACAGCACGGATGCTATTCACGTGACATTAACAAGTGACTTCCTATTTCTAGTTTCCAGTTAAATTTTGATAGTAAAGTAGCCACACATAATGGACCAAGTGTTGTAATGGTATTATGAACTCCAGGAATTTAAAATCCAATGATTTAAAGTTAATAAAAAGAAGAAGAATATGTTGTCTATACATACGCCTTTTAAAATTAACGCTAAGCCATTTTGTTAATTAGATATATGTCAAAATATAAAATGTATATCAGTTGCTACAAGCGTAAAATAATGAAGTAATAGTATTTTGATAAATTTTGCAATGCAACTGTTTTATCCGAGATGTGGTCAACATATCGAATAAAGTCATGATTTAAAGCGATGATAGTATTAGACGACGGGCTTTATTTTGTATTTTTCTATCCCACTTAGGTATTCATACATATTACCCCAGTTCAGAATCATGAATCAATTGTGGTCATAATTGCTGTATTATAACCTGTGAAAGCTATAAATCTAACGATATCATCGGCGGCTGTGATACAGAATCAATCGGAATAATAGCCTCTGACGATCACTAACAAGAAGCACGTGATCATTAAGCCAATCATATACAAAAGCTAGAAGCAGTCGAACGTAGTCTCGAAAATCATCTGTACGATCAATATGGTTATCTCGTCTAATGGGCCCACGATGACTTTCTATAAATTAATAACAACAATCTCTTGATGCCTCCGACGATTGGGCTGAGTTAATTAGGAAGCCATCTTTATCATTCCACCCAATACACTTTTGTTAAGCCTCTGATGTCAATTTTGTTTTTCCTTTTTGATAATATTCATTCATGTTTGTCTGCTGTGTAGATTTACATATTTCTTTACTGTTATCTGAAAATTTGTATCTGTGGTTGCTTTGTTATCATAATTTATACTTAAATTATTATTTTCATAACAGTATTTTTTATAGTAGTTCCTTGCTACCGAGAACCTGTGTGTATAAATCATGGGTATAAAAAGGTTTCGTTATGGCAATTTATATTGTTTAATAAGCCTTTTTGTATGATGTGCCATAAACACTTTATGGCATAGCGATGATTTTATTGCTATTGCAGTGTTACTTCCTTCGTCAGATATTTGGAGTATTTTCAATGATACTGGCAAAAAAATGTTGTATATACTATAATAATGAATATAATAAATGAAATTACAGTATATAATATGTATATTTTTATTTATATTACATTTTTTAATATGACATAACATAATACACATACATTATTCTCTTAAATCTATGACGTATTGTTAATTCTGCAGCTAGTAAGTATTATATAAATGTGACAAGTAAACTAGTTCATGCGAATATTTTTAAAGACCACATAATTTGGTACAAAAGGTAAATTTATACACTTCTGATTTGAGTAGGTATTACTATAACAGGCAGAGAGAATCGAGCGCCACATGACTCGAACCTTACACACCTTATATGAGTTTAACACCCATTATTCGGTTCACTAAGTACTGGGCCATATTAACTTAAATACGAGTAAGCCTAGCGGATCAATGCGTTCGGTTAATGCTACAGAATAGATCATGGCATAGTTACCAACAAAAAGTAGCGACATAAAAAGGGCCCTTAGGTCATTGGTGCTAAAAGATACAAATAATAGGTTAATAATGCGCTTAGGTCTTTTGCGACATCATTTCCAAAGTTTGCGTGAGAGCACAAGTCATCCTGAACAATTAGCGATACTTTAGACAAAGTTTAAAGTGTGGTCAAAGCCAGTTGTTACTGATTTGACTGCGAAGCAACTAGGGCTATTTCATACGTTTATTTTTTGAAGTTATGTATGTCACTATTAGGCCAAAGATACCTGGAAGAGAGAGCATTGTGATATAATTGCACTACTTCGAAATTCTTTTTTAATATATTTTTCTTTAGGTGCATTAAGGATTTTTATGAATGTGATTTCCAGATCAACTAGTAGTTATTGGTCATATTCTGCCTAGAATCAGCAGCAGTGATATCCAAGTGGATAAAAAATTGTCCATTGACCAACTTATTCCCGGTTCAATCTTTGGAAAAAAATGTATATGCTGATTGCATATAAATATTAAAGTAACCTAGATTTTGATAGATTTTTCAACCAATGTTTCATAACTGTTTTGTACTATGTATTACAATGAAAAATTGTATGAATTATATTTAATTAATTGAGGTTGTAATTGCATAAAGAAAATTAATGGTTCCATATTACATACACCTAGTTAATTTCAATGTTTCAAAATTTCTATTTCCTAGTGGAAATATATAAGCTATAAATCAGCGCATTAAATTCTATTTAGCGGTCAGTCAGCTGTTGTCCGGACAGAACAAGTTGAACCTACTGTCCTTACAAACTGCTGTGTCAAAGGATTGCGCCGCCGGTGCTCAAAGCCTCTTCAGTCTTCACACATCTGGTAGTCTCTTTGTAATGTTTATTTATAATGTCTGTAACACAATGCGGGACACTCGACGCGCAAATTGTTATCTAGTGGAGGGCCTGACAATGGATCACGCCTCGAAATTTCCGTGTAATTCTTACTTTTATCTTTCGTTACCATTGTGGTGTAGTTGGCCATTTATTCTCCATTATTGTTTATTCACCAGGGGGAGTAGTTCACGAAGGCGTTATGTTTGCTTTGATGTCGCTAAAATTTGGTATCATTGAAATCTCTACGTAGATTTCACCAGTCAATTCTAAACCTTTCTCTTACAAAAGAAAGGTTAAAATTTTTAAATACAAATTTTGGACTTATCACTTTTAAAATTGAAATACTTTGAAGTTGTAATTGTGAATGAATAGGTTTTGTCGCGTGACAAGTGGCACATTTATTATTAAACTACATTAGCACAATGTAACGACATGTTGTTATATGGAATGGTTCGTTAGTTGTTCAGTAGCCCTCGTATTTATTCCTTGTAAAGGTGAAACGGTTTTAAGTTTAAAGTAAAATTCAACATGTAGGTAATATTTATCCGAAGCTTAACATTTTTGCGAGGAACAATTACTTTGGCTGGATTGAGACGATAACTTCTACAGTCTTCGCAAATTGCTGGGCAATGTGCTCCAGTTTAATTATTGAGGTAGGGTAATTTAATGTTAAGTTATTTACCTAATAATTATGTTTTTCTCCCGCATTTAAGATTATAACTTTAAATCAAACCCCTTGTATAATAATCAAATTTTGGTTATACCAAGCCTGTTTATCATTATGCAGCCTGCAAGGAAGTGTTTTGTGATAAATAAATCATGATGTTATTCTAAAATGTAAAGTACTCATCAGATATGGTAATTTTTTTGCCGTGTAATTTGACAAAAGAACGCATTTTATTATTAAAATGGCACTTTTTTCTTGCTTTGCAGTGTATAAATTACTTTTAAACTTATTCCGTACCTACCGCAGTCGGGTGTTTATTTTTTTTATTAATAACTTTTTAATTAATATATGTATATATCTTCACGCCAGATCTCTTATAGGATAAGCAAAGCTTTGTTTATGCGAATTGGCGAAAAATTGCGCATTGATAAGCTGAGTGAGACGGTATTTGCAATTGAATTAAATCTAGATGTACCTTTAATTTTTTTTTTTCTTTGTGTATTGTTTGTCATTAAATTACTATTTTACAAAATATACCGGTTACCTTTTAACAACAAAATTTTGTATAAGTAGCTATGTAGTAGTTTACTTCAATGCACATTCTGTATTTCCTTTTCTTTTTGAGCTGAGCAGCCCATGTCTACAAATTGATTTTAGAATGTATACATATTTAATTAGATTTTAATATTTTCTCATGTAAATGGCTTTATGTTGTAATGAGAAATTAATAAAAAAGATTCTTTAAACTGAAGCAAAAAGAACCAGGCGCCATGAGCTGCGATTTTTACACATATTACTTGCTTTTTTAACATTCATAGCTCGATTCACGCACGCTCGTCGGTTCCTGGGGCTGCTAACGTAGGTAAATCTTGGTCTTCCTCACCTTCTACAGTCTTCTACTTCCGCATTGTACCTTTGTTTCGTCATTCCTTAATCCTGCATTCTTTCTATATGCCCGAACCAAAGGAGCAAATCTTTTCTTATACTTTCTTACAGACCAACTCTCTTTCTACATCATCATTGCCATCGCGGTCAGCAAGCGTTATGGCATAAATTTTACGCAATGTTCGCATCTTGACCGCATTTATCATCTACTTTCATGCTCTCTCTGTCATACCCAGCTTTAATGTTCACAAGTTAGCGTTGGGATTAGCACCGAGTTATGTGCCTTCTGGCTTAGATTTCGAATGCCTAGAAGTTAACCCAATGCTCCATTCACACTGTTCCCTGCACTCACTCATCTCTCCACCTCAACAGTGTACCTTCTATCCCTGCTAAAAGCACTTCCAAGATATACAATGTAATCCACTCGTACTTTATTTCATCATAAGAATATTCACTGGTGTACTATCTATATCCATGAAGTCGAAATGACCAAATAAGTGTGATTGGTTTCATTTTAATTCTTTATTGAAAGCGATGTCAGGAGCCTTAAAAATAGCGAGCGTATGAGAAGAGCAAAGGATGTTAAAGAAGCCAGTGAGGTGTATAAGAATTGAGTCATGTAACGCTCCGTTCTCTTTGTTTACCCCGCAAGGGTATTGGCGTGAAGTTATAGATAGATAGCCAGATCCACTTGTTCCAATACTACATCGTTTACCGTAATCTCGTGTTCGTTGGTTTCCTTTCTTTTAATCTATCTCTATCTATAACTTCACGCCAAATCCCTTACGGGGTAGGCAGAGAGAACCGAGCGCCACGCGACTCGATCCTTACATACCTCACTCGCTTCTTTCACATTCATTGCTCTTTTCATGCACGCTCGCCGGTTTCTAGGGCTCCTGACATCACCTTCTGATAGAACACGACCAATCTGATCATGATAGGTAAGTCTTGGCCTTCCTCGGCTCCTACATCCTTCCACTTTTGCATTGTATATCTGCTTCGTCATTCTTTCATCCTGCATTCTTTCTACATGTCCGAACCAACGGAGCATGCCTCTTCTTATTTTAACACCGACGCTCTCTTTCAGACCAACTCTGCTTCTAACCTCATCATTGCGGATACGGTCTGCAAGCGTTACACCACAGATTTTGCGCAACGCTCGCATTTCAATCGCGTTTATCCTACTTTCATGCTCTCTCTGCCATACCCAGCTCTCGCTTCCATAAGTAAGCGTTGGGACCAGCACTGCATTGTGTATAGCCAGCTGCGCCTTCTGGCTCAGGTTTTTACTGCCAAGAAGTTTTCCCAACGCTCCATTCACACTATTCCCAGCACTCACTCGCCTTTCCACATCTGCGGTGTACCTTCCATCCCTGCTGAAAGCGCATCCAAGATATACAAACTCATTCACTTGTTCCAACACTTCATCATCTACCGTAATTCTTACATTGGTTCTGGTTTCTTCTCTTTCAAATACCATAATCTTTGTTTTCTTCGCATTCAATAGTAAGCCTTCCTTCATACATTCGTCTTTCATCATTGTGACTAGTGTTTGCAGCTCAGATGGTGTTTCTGCTAACAGGACAACATCATCTGCATACAGCAGACAGTTCACCACTAGGTCACCCATGCGTAATCCTACATTCGTCGATCTTATTCTCTGTAGACAACTATCGAGATACAGAATAAACAGCCTAGCAGACAACATGCAGCCCTGTTTGACACCAATTTTGACATCAAACCAGGGTGACGTGTTGCCATCTATTCGCACACATGCTGAGCAATCCTTGTAGGTGGACTGCACAGCACGCAGCAGTGAGCCGTCAATCCCATATCTCGGCAATATGCACCACAGTTCCTTTCGCACAACCCTATCAAATGCCTTCTCAAGATCCACAAAACCGCAGAAAACCTTCTGGTCTGTGGCCAGATGCTTCTCTACGATATTGCGGAGCGAGAAAACTTGATCCGTACATCCCCTTCCATTTCGGAATCCTCCTTGTGCCTCCCACAGCATTTCGTCAGATTTCACCCTCATTCTCCTTTCAATTATCTTTCCATATACTTTTGCTGCTAAGCTGATCAAACTGATGGCCCTATAGTTGGCGCAGTCCATGCGTGATCCCTTGCCTTTATACAAGGGTACGATGACTGCGCGTCCCCAGTCCATTGGGACCCTTCCAGTTCTCCAGCAAAGGTTGCATAAGTACCAGAAGGCGTCCCGGACGTAAGTGCCACCTAGTTTGATCATCTCAGCTGTAATCATATCAATTCCCGCAGACTTTCCATTTTTCAAACTTCGTATCGACCATTCTATCTCATCCATAGTTATACCTTCATCGGACGCCGTCAACGCGGAGTGAGCATCAGACTCACTCTCATTGTCAGCGTCCGAGGCATATTCGTACATTTCTTCAAAATATTCACTCCACCGTTCTAACACTTCCTGAGTGTTTGCAAGAATGATACCAGCTTTAGACTTAATCTTGTTCATACTGGATGCCGACGAACCACCCCGAGACTTCTTTACCTCTCTCCAAAAGAGTTTGGTATTTGCCTCGAAGTTTCTCGTCAGCCTCTCTTCCTCATTCATAATTTGTCTTTCACGCTTCTCTTTCACTAAAGCCTTGGTTTCATTCTTGCATTGACGGTACATTTCTTTCTTCTTCTCTCTCATACTTTCATTTAAGGGCAAAGATGATACATAATCCAGCCACGCTTTCCTCTTTCTTGCTACGGAGGATTCAACCTCCGCATCCCACCAGGCATCCCCTTTCAATGTTTTATGCCTCTTTGCGCATCCACATGCTTCTTTTGCACTATCCACCATACTTTCTTTCAGAACTTTCCAGCAATCATCCACATCTGTGCCGGAAAGACTTGCATTTGCAAGTCTTTCGCTTACCAGATGTACATACATTCTCCTTACACTTTCATCTTGCAATTTTTCACTCCTTATCCTTTCATGATCTCCGAAAGGGATACGCACTCGCCAATGCCTCCACTTCTTGAAAAGTCCCACAAACCGGCTTACCACCAGGTAGTGGTCCGTTTCAAGAGTGGGACCTCTAAAGGCTCTTGTATCCATTATAGTATTTCGGAGACGTCTATCAATTATAATCAAATCAATCACACTTTTTTGGTCATTCCGTCTCCATGTATACGTGTGAATATCCTTGTGACGAAATAAAGTATTCGACACGAGGAGGTTTCGTTCCATACATAAATCTAGAATCGACTTACCTGCTTCGTTCACTCTCTTATCTCCATAGGGACCAAGAGCAGCTTCATAGCCGTCTCGTTTGGTCCCAACCCATCCATTCAAATCTCCACACATAATCACTCTTTCATTCCCTTCAGCTAAATCCAGAACATCCCTCACAGACTCCCAAAACTTCTCTAGTTCTTGGGCACACGCTGAGCTTACGGGAGCGTATGCTGCAACCAGCAATACTCGCGTGATGCCCAGTTTTATACGTACCCAGAGAAGTCTAGGCCCTACCAAACAGTAATCTTTCACACCAGGGGCTAAGCGAGAGGAGAGTATGACACCTACACCAGCACTGGCATGATCGTCCCGGTCTACACCAGACCATAGGGCCATCATCCCATCGGGCAGATCATCGGTGTCGCTCCCCTTGCGCTTAGTCTCTGTCACACACAAAGCATCTAAGCGTCTCTCATTCATTACGTCCATCAGCTCATTCATCTTATCACTCAGTCCACCTCTCACATTCCACGTGCCTATGCAGCACTCGGCTCTCTTCGACCCGCCGGAATTGGCGCTGCGTGGTGGGTGGCGGCCCCCACCGCCGCATGCACCTATGTTCGCACCGACGGGGGCGGATCGGTGCGCGTCGCCTCCGGGGGACGCCCTAATCCGCACATCGGTGCGTTTTCGGTCCAGAATTGCAATCTACTCGATTGGCAGGGGTCGCGAACGAGCACGCTTCTGGCACATGACCCCCTACTTTCTTTTAAATACCATTATTACCTTGTTTTAAAGTAACATAGACAATACGCGCTGTCACAAGTACTTTTTTTGTAAATTCTCATTCCAAATTACATTTAAACATATAAGTTGTATATATTTTTGTAATCACCTTTTAAACCCCTTCATTTCTATACTGCACTCGATGTAATTAGGAGAAACTTTTTTTTTCATAGCAAACGTTTTGGCGTAAAATTCACCGTTTGTATTTTTTATAATTTTAGTGAACACTCGCGCAATAAAAACGAATCTAACGATGTATCATTCATCATAATCGGTTCAGCCATTTAGCAGTTATGAGAGAACATAGGGACAGACCTACAAACATACATACAGGTCAAACACATAACCCTCCTTTTTAGACTTCCCCGTAGTCGGGTAATAAAAGAGAGGTAGTACACATCGGAGCTGCCCAACTAAAAAAGGACTTACACAGAAGACCGCTGCCAAATAACAACTGCCAAGTCTGTTGCGTTGAGTGAGGTTGTCAGTAAGCTTCTAAGAGCTTGCTGTTGTAAGCGTGCATATAACGCGGATAGACAGAGGATATCATCAGAGCTACACTTATTTGACCAGTTCGTTTTTACACAACTTCGGGAGGCATACAAGCATAAGCCTACCTGATGTGGTTACCGCAGGCTATGAACATTTGCAATCGCTCTGCTTTTGACATAACAACTCCTTAGGAGCTTACTGATAACCTTTTTCACTCGCAGGAACACAACAACTCACCGCGAAATTGGTATTTAGCTGCAGTTTTCTGAGAGGTGAAGATACTTCTCCAGACGAGCTGCTTATATACGCCCTGGCTCTCTTAAAAGCACCCAGACCGAGACAAACAGACATTTTCATGCACATACACATTAGACATTTTTGACGTTCTTAGATTCTATCACAAAGGTAAGGTTCGTCTAATAAAAGTAAGTTAAAAAGAAGCCAAGCAGATACCATTGTACTATATCCTATCAGTATTTATACATACATAACATTAGATTATTATGACAAAAGAATATTTCTAGAAACCGTACTCCTCAGCTCAAGATATCTAGGATTTACAATTTTAAATTGGTGTCACAATTGATAAGTTTAAATTACAAATGTCGGCTGCCAGAGGAAGAGTCGTGGAATGTATTTTAGTTCGTTCGATTACAATTCGACGGCACATTGAAAACAATCAATTCTGTTGTATAAATGTATAAAACTTTGTGTTGATTTACAGTCGTGACTGAAGAATGAAAGACTACTGGAAAAAGTGTATATACTGTCTATAATATAAGATGGTCCACATTGTGTCAAACTAGTTCTAAGGAAGTGTCCGGTGGTAAGATGACATAGACATATTGCTTGTCTTAGACTTTGTGTAAAAACTTATTTTATGTCGGCCTTTATCAATAAAACATAATATTAAGGTGACGCAGAGAGTATTAGTGCTGTAGTACTAAATTCATGGAAAGATATTACATACAATTTTAAATAAACTTGTGTTTAGAAAAACATGTAGGATATATCTTCGTTGCTGAAATCCATGAGTTAGATTTCAAAAGAATCTTTTATTCGATTCCTAGATATCACAGAATACCATATTGCAAGAATTTTGATTCCAAGTATACTATCTACGTATTAGTAGGTACACATTCGTTGACTTGATTATGACGCACTGATCTGTATGCATAAGATTTTATTTACTAGCCATTTAATTTTCAGTGTAGACGCGTAAGTCGGTAGTAAACTCTCCGTCATATTTAAAGCTATAGCAAAAATACCAGCACGTGGTGCACTCTGCAGAAGAGCAAAAGAGGTTCAGTGGGCAGTGATATGGCACAACTATTTAAACTAAGACAAGAAAATATAAACAAACTAAAAACAAACTTCATCTATTCAAAAGTACGGGTATTCTCTGTACGTACCGATCTGACTCTGAAACAGTTTCACTAGTAGGTAACTACAGTATCCCCGAGTACTGTATACCAATTTTTGTTTAGGATGCCTGTAATAATTAAAAAAGCCGAACTTCATGCGGGCAAAATCACGGGCAGCAGTTACTTTTTATTATGTAGTTGTTTTGCGCAACTGTGACTAGCATTTTGTGTGTATGAACCCACGTGGTATATACACAATATCAAAATTTGCGGAGACGATTAAGATATTGTTTTTTGAGCTATAAATGCCTTTATATTTAGATCCAAAGGAAATCTTTCTGCAGTTAGTGCAGGCTGGTAACTAAGAAATAAGGCTAAAGAGAGGAAAAATATCTGAGATAACAACGTTACTTAATAAGACTTCAACTCAGGAAATAATTTGACTTAACCTGGAGGGCTGATGTGTCCCAGCAAATGAGTGAGATTACCACCGCTCTTTAGTTAACTAATCTTAAGGAAGCTAATAGTAAACATTAACAGTGGCCATCTTGATAGGAATATAATTGTATAATTATATTGTAACCTATATAACCAATCCAATTTAATATTGCTCATAATGGCAGCTGTAGAGCTAGAGAGAAGATGCGTCGCGTTCAAATTCACTTTTAAATTAGAACTTGTACTTACTTTTGAATGTGAATATGTCATTTTATGAACGTGTCATTGTGAAAAATTAACCTTGTGCAAATTCGTTATTACATGAAGTTATCATTTTGCATCCGATGAGTCGAAACGATATTATATAGATAAATATTGAGCTGGAAAGGATCAGATATTAGTCTAGCGTGGCATGTATAAACGAATGATCTATCGATATGTATCCCTTACATTTGATACTATGACAAGTATGTTGTAATTCTAATGGTGTCAAGTAATTCAACGGCGTATTTATCCTCGCATCGATCGGGGAGCCGACGCGGCATGTTATCAGTACAAATTTCCAAGTAACACTTCCTCAGTCGTAAGTCGTATCTTTGGTAAATATTGACCGAGCGTGGGTGGAGTGTCGATTTAAATGCAATCAATATCAGCTAAGCACCGGCTTGACGACAGGGTCGGTGCGCGTGCGTTGGACAAATTGTACGATTTGTGCTTTATTAAATATTGTTAACCGAACGAAGGAGTACGTCTTCGGTGAAAAGCTATACAAGTCTCAAGTACGAGGACACGTGGAGCATTGTTCTCATTTTTGGGTGGGAGTTCCTGAATTGAACCTAGTGACTCGGTTAAGAAAAGATTTGTATAGATTAGGTATTTACGATCCCCGGCTGTAATAAGCTATTAGGTACCTTTAACGAGAAACTTTTACTATTTGTATTTTCTATCAATTATAAGTTCAATGGTTTGTGTTCGGAGGAGTAGTTGAATGTGATAACTATAACCTCGACATGTAACGCATCTTCACACATTTGGACCAAAATAATCGTATACCTATGCGTATTCGAAGAGATTTTCTATGGATACAGTTACGTTGCAGAATGAACTCTTTAGAAAAATGTTCTCAAAAGACGACAGCATGCGCGTTTTTTAAATATTGAGTGAAGAGGTTTTTTACTATCTCTACTACGTGCGAGTGATGCCCTTGGTATTTTAAGCATCTATAGTCTACGATAACTCCTTATCAGAAGTAGTCTAAAAAACATTATATATGTAACGTTGTTTAAGTTCGAATTTAGTAACACATTTTGATGCCTGATGTGATTTTACTTTCGCTTTTAATATTTCTTCCATTTTGTTTTTACAATAATCATTACTAATTTGTTTATCATCTTAGTTGCCGTATTCAAATAACAAATATCTTTTATTGTCCTTTACTTTCGATGAATGCATTTTTTTTGATAAATGCTAATCTATTTATACCTACCAAAAAAACTCTATCTATCTATCTATAATTTCACGCCAAATCCCTTGCGGGGTAGGCAGAGAGACCCGAGCGCCACGTGACTCGATCCTTAGATATCTCACTCGCTTCTTTAACATCACCTTCTGATAGAACATGACCAATTTGGTCATGGTAGGTAAGCCTTGGCCTTCCTCGGCTCCTATGTCCTTCCACTTTTGCATTGTATATCTGATTCGTCATTCTTTAATCTTGCATTCTTTCTACATGTCCGAACCAACGGAGCATGCCTCTTCTTATTTTAACACCGACACTCTCTTTCAGACCAACTCTGTTTCTAACATCATCATTGCGAATACGGTCTACAAGCCTTACGCCACAAATTTTGCGCAGCGCTCGGATTTCGAGCGCGTTTATTCTACTTTCATGCTCTTTCTACCATACCCAGCTTACGCTTCCATAGGTTAGCGTTGGGACTAGCGCTGCATTGTGTATAGCGAGTTGTGCCTTCTGGCGCAGGTTTTTACTGCCAAGAAGTTTTCCCAACGCTGTGTGTGGTGCTGGGAATAGTGTGAATGACACTATTCCCAGCACTCACTCGTCTTTCCACATCTGGGGTGTAGGGTTAAGCGCTGCCGTGTGCAGCCTAATTATTGATGGGCTATCTGTCTCTAGCGTCTGTGTACTTCGAAGCGCACATTAAGCTGTCGGTTCCAGCTTTTATCAATATATGATAGGCGTTAAGCTTAGTCATTAGCCTTCGGTAGACTGGAAATCACCGGCTTCCATAAATTCACAGTTGTGCAGCGTTGTGGAGTACGCTCTAAACCCTTTCAGTGAGATAAGTAAGGATTGGTGTGGTGATGATGTGACAGAATAAGTAATGGAATTGAATTAATTATGTATATTTTATTTTTATTTAGTATCAATAATTCATCGTCATACATTGCATTAAAAATTGTTGAGCACTATGCAATTCTAGAGATGTATTACACAACGCCCTGTCTTTTTTTTGGAGTCATAGAAGCATACAGCCCACCTGATGTAAATCGTTTACCGTAGCCTATGAACGCTTGCAACACATTAAGTATCACTAGATGTCACCTATGCTGCTTACCCAGCAACTCCTTGAGAGCTTATTGGTGACCTCACTCACTCGCAGGAACACAATAACCCTCTAAGGAGTTGTTATTTGAGAGGTGGAGGTACTTCGCCAGACGGGCTGCTTTGTCAATTCCAAAACTTCCTACAAATTTCTTCTGATTAAATTCGTTATGAGTTTTAAGGCAGCTGTAGATTAACCCCCGGGACAGCAATGAACTTCGCCGTTTATAGCCTTTTTGGTGGCCGCTGCTGTTAACTCTGACTACACAAGAGCGACAGTGATGGGAATGAGTGTGACTGTCCCGAAGACGGGCTGCTTTGGTGCGCCCTACCTCTCTCAAAAATCAGCAGACCAAGACAAACAGACATGTTCATGCATCAAAGTTTCTCCTTTATGGGAATCAAACCCACAACCGCTAGTGTCAAAATAACGTAAACAGCGGGTTAAACTGTTTCTCAGGGGCCTAAAGCGCGGGGTTCTTGCAAAAGACGCGAAGATGTTTTGCAAAGCGCGAATCATGTATCTGGCATCGTGTGCATTCATAGACTATGACACCTATTATATACCATATATACACTATCAGGCAGGTCGTGCGATTGTTTGCACTTTAGTGATATAGTAAAAATCTATTTAAGACCACTTCATGAGATATTTTATTATATCGGCCACGAAATATCTAATATTCTGCGATAACTAGAGCCATAGGGCGCCGTGTAATCTGTCCGGAGATATTTATTCAAAGTTTTAAATCTATGCAACTGAATTATACTCTAGTCGTTCCTACGAGTGTTTGACGCTTCCGCAACAGCGTTGATAGGATAGAAATCCGTGACTGAAAGTGCGCACTGTTTTCGATACTTTGTTGCGAGAGCAATGAGGCTAATGTACAAGGAAATTATCCCAGCGTATTCTGACAGATCTCATTGCGCCGTTCAGACGTTGCATAATGTGATACACTCTCTTAACATATCCATATCTGCCGCCATACTACATTCATAGAAAGAAATTAAAGATCAATAATATAGTTAGTATAAAATAAAGCGACAAAGCTAGATTCGACTCACTGCAAAGGCAGTAATTGTTGACTGTTATCTATCTATCTATTTATAACTTTACGCCAAAAATGTTGTTGCAGCAACACACACTGAGTCCCCATAAATTTTGATCCAAAAATGAAGTTTCCTCGGACGATGAGTTGTACTGCCTACTTATAAAAAATTACCATGACCTGCCAGCATATCGTACGTAACAACCCTCGCTTTTAAGATATGAATTCCCTACCGATATTTACAAATGTGTCATAAAACTTTACACTACAAAAAGTATGCCTACCAAAACTGTATGTAGGTCTACGAGTTCCTTTCTATCGTTGTTCATCACATACCATTGCATATACTGCCACTTCTCACTCTAGTTCTACTATAATGGTCTGTGGCGGTGTTTTAAAACATTTTTATTTCAATGGCGAAATATCAATGTCAATATTCGAATACAAAATATTTCAGTACATTAGATCAGTGACAGCTCAGTGTACAATGAACCAGCCTATTAACCGACCGGTCGCCGGTTCGAATCCTGTTTGGATTTCTTTCCCTCTGGGTTGTGGAGGTGTGACGGCAGTCGCTCGATGTAAAAATCTATGTCTTTGTCAAATTTGAGACCCATACGAATCTCGTACAGACCTTGTACCGGATATCTTCGGTATAGTGTAGGGACAGTTTAGCTCTTGGATCATTAATAGCGCTGTTCTGTTCGGCTGCAACGACGACGTATACGTGTCCATAGAACTTCTCCATCTCACTCAGAACCTCAGCTGTCCTAAAAATAATGGCTGTAGTATTACTCTTGAGCTTCGTCAGTTGACTTTGACCAGAGATAGATCTTTGGCGAAACTTTAGAGCCTTTGTACCGCTTTATCACCTCTTTAATATGAATTGTATTGTATATCTTACCATGTTCATTTGGAGATCCGTCTGTTCAGTTACCTATGCTCTAAAGATAATAGCTCTAAAGATTACAACCATATTTCGTGTTTGTACAATTATTAGGCACTGAAAATGATTATGAAGTTTGAGCTGAAAGCCTTCCGGGTTTTAAATCAAAGAGATCTAAGATCAATGTGCTCACTTTAGTTCTATATTATTTCTATACCTTCGCAGTACAAGTTCGACCCGGTTTAGGACATCCTTGACTACAGTAGATACCTTATTTTAAGTTTATCATAAACCTAAAACTACCTCAATCTTTATAAATCTCCGACATTTTCGAGGATTTTCCTGGTGTATCTTCGAACTGGAAGCTCTAATACTAATTTAAATTAAAATAAAATATTGGAACTATACTAAACCCAATGCAAAAAATCATTAAAATCGATTCATAAATAAATAAGTTATGCCCGAAAAACAAAAATTATATATCTGCAGATGAATTGATAAGCTCCTCCTTTTTTTTGAAGTCGATTAAAAATGGTCGATTTTCAAAAGTACGGGCAAACACTTACCTTACCTTAATTTTAGAAATAGAAAACTTTGATTTCATTACAAGCTCTTATTTAACTGGCACTGTTAGTATGGGTGGGTTAAATCTTGGAAGCTAAACTAAAACCGCTTCCAGACGTTCGATTGGATTCAAATTTGGTATACTCGCACTTGCGCATCTTCGCTGACAATACAATGATATGATACTATGGAGCTGATCTGATGATGGAGACGAGATGGTGGATGAGAGAGAGATGGTCATAGAAACTTCAGAACTTAGAGAAAGAAGAACTAAAGATAGACTCGTCGTGTCGTTATTATTGTCGCTCGTTTGATTTGTCTTGGTAAACACACTGGTACTGCGTGATGTTCAGGGCCTGAAGATGAAGTTGGAAAGTGGCTATAGGAACTCTGTAATGAAACCGCACTCCCTATTGAGTTTGGGTTAATTTGTTTTATCTTGGCACACACGCTAGTCCTATATGATATCTAGATGTTTTTCAACTCCCGAGGAGCTTACTAGGTTATGAAGATGAAGACGGAATGTAAACATAGGAACTTCGGAACTAATCAAAATTAACAGGAAAAATACCTTGTCATAATGATGGTTTACTAGAAATGCACGGATAAAGACAAAACTAAAAAGTTGATACTAAAATTACCAAGAAAAATAACTTTTTTAATTCAAGCTTTAAAAAAACAGTCGTACTAAAACGAAAATAATAATTATATTAGGAAAAGATAATTTCAAAAGCTTATAGCGCAAGTAGAAAATAGAAAAGAGGAACTTAAACGAAATAAATTTCATGCACGAAACAACTTTTGAAATTATTTGTGACTTTTAAAATTATTGTTTTAGTTTTGGTACAACTATTTTTTTTAATATCAGATTGTTTTTAAAAAAGCTTTTATTATCTTATTTTATTTTACATTGTGTCGTGGATAAGTACGAGTATTGAGTCCATCTGATGTGAAGTGTTATGATTGCTTCAATTTAGAGATTTACTTGTAGCTACCATATATCTACAAGTAGTACGAGTATATTATATGGAATGACGGTTATTCGTAGAGTATACCTATATAATATATTATTATTGATATCCAACATACAAGATTTAGAACAAATATTTATTTTCTTTTGTGTGTATTTCATCTTTAGAATCAAAGCTAATCACACCTGCATGTGCTACACCCTAATAATTAACAAAGCTTTAGCGACGACGAATGACAGATGAGGCTCATCAAAGCAGCCTATCTGGGGAAATCCACTCTACAGAAGACCGCATCCAAATAACAACTGCCGGAAAGTCTGTAGCATTCCTGCAAGTTAGCGAAGTTAAGTAACCTTCCAAGGAGTCGCTGTGTAAACAACGGGGTTGGCAACGCGCGAGTGATATAGCGTTCACAGGTTACAGTACATTACGTCATGTATGCATGGTGGGCCGTAAATTAAAATAAAAACAAAATCTTTCTTCTGCTTCTTATTTTTCTGTACATTTTTGAGTAAATTATATCTCGCTTACATATTATTATGAATATTACTGAGCCAGAGTAATATGTTTTTCAGAATGCTCTTAAACATACTCATTATTTGAAAGTAGCAAGTAAATAATCTTTTGGGAAGTAAAAAGGTATAATTATCTTGTCACCAAAATTACAAAAAAGTATGTTTGTTGCAATTAAAACTAACATTGTAACGAATTCTAAATCTCTTCTAAAATGTACAAAAAATCAAGAACAAATTGCATCAAAAGACGTATGTGTATAACAAAGTACAGGAATGAAAGAAAACAATGTGATGCCGAAAAAGGCCAAAGAATGAATGCTTGTGCGATAGAATCTAACGTAATGTTTACTTACTTTGCAATGCACAAAACCAATGATTAGACACTACAGAAATACGTGAAAGCTTTTTTATATTTGAAATGTCATACGTGACTATCACAATGAATATAACTACTTACAATAGATCTCAAACAGAGTACTTTAGAGGAATTTTATAAATAGCTCTAGGACATTGAATTGGTAAAGGTTAAACGGTTTCGTTGTGCAATAGATGCTATTACAGTAGAAATTTCTTAACTGTTTCCTATTAAAAATCACAATCCACTTTCTACTTTCTATCAACAACACTTGGATCAAAATCATCTGATAGTGTATTAATAGATGTGTCATTTTTGAACGAGCTCAGCGATAGCAGTACCTAGTCCTGAATTAATCTCAATTTGTAAGCCGCGTCTTGTCACGGTGTTTGTATAATGAAATGGACCAAGTCTGTATCATTCATTAGAGTCGGACACTTCTATACAGTTAATTGTTTGAACTTGGTCGGAGTGCCGTTTAACATCGTCTCGGCTAATCAAGCCACTGTTAACAACATCCGTTGGGTAAGTGGCCGGCCGATGACTCGACGCACCCGATGATGCAATTGTCTTGGGTTCAAACTGTTATGCAGAGAATCGCGCCTCCAATTGGAGTAACTTCCGATTGGATGTCAAGGATGAGATGTCAATGGAATTGAACTACAGCAAATTGAGTTGTGTATTATATAAAATAGCTGTATATGTAAATTTGTTATAAATCAATCATAATGGTGATGATGATGATAAGACAGTAACGTGTTTCTATTTAATTGAGTTTCTTCTTTCGAGATGTAAATGTTTTTTTTATTTCTTTTACGAGTTTAGAAGCAGGTTTTTCTTACCTTTTTTGATATTAGATTCTAAATGTCGAGCTTTAATTTTTTCATGCAATGTTGGGAGACATACAAGCATTCGGTCTATTTGATGTGATGTGATTACCGTAGCCTATTAACATTTCCAATACATTAAGTATCGCTGGCGTGATGTCAGCATTGCTGCTAACAACACGGCAACTCCCAAAAATCTAGCTGGTGACTTTACTCATCGCAGGAATACAACAACCCTCCAGGGAGTTATCATTTGGGAAGTACCATGTCCATGCATACAAATGTTTGTCCTGTGTATGTGAATGGAACCCACGAACCATTTGTCAAATAGTGCGTCAAAATATATAGTAAATCAACGAAATATATACTCGCGCTTTCCCATCACATCCGGTGTCGTCTTTGTATCACCTCTATAGATTCTTCATGATGACCTCACTCAGTTACAGGATGTAGCAATTTTCAAGAAATTACTATTTTGGTGCGTTCTCCTGTAACATGAAAACCTTCCTCACACAGGATGCACTAGACATAATATCTGTGAATCCTTGTTCTCGCCAGAATAGCATTTGCTAATTGACAGATTACATATTTAGGTGAAGTTGGCTTTGGCTTAAATGATCAGATCTTATCTGGAAATTGAAATTATGCAGTAAAGGCACTTTTAATATTATGTATTAAATCAAGTCATTGCGCCAACTAGATAGCTCCACTAAAACAGCAGGGACTCCTATTATTAATGGTTTCAATCAAAATACTTTGAGATATGACGATAAATGACACTACGATCTGAAATTCGATGAAAGCTCACGCAACGCAGTGGTGCTACCCTTTCGTTATCGATTTTTTTATCGAATTTCATTTTGTCTACAATTATTGAACTTCACCAAATTAGCAAATATTTAATTTATTATTCATAAACTAACAATTTGTCTATGATGTTGCCGCTACTTTAGTATAAGCGTGTATTATATAACTAATAGTTAGGTGTGTAACAATACTTCAACCACAGTGATAACGGATAACTATGCACACAGACACACCTGTGTGCGTTGCGTGGTTGGTTATCCGTTATCACTATGGCTTGTGTGTAGCGTATTTGTTACCATTAATAGCGTGCTGTATACGTAATTCCCTTATTTAATAATCTAAGAATTAGGTATGAATGTTTATGGTAATCCGTTATCATTGTGGCGTGTGCGCGGCGTCGTCATTGTTGCCATTCGTTATTCGTTCCCATTTGGTGATACTGTTAAATATATTTGAGTGCGGGCATCGTTTTGCGATATATTTTATACTAGTGAAGTTGTAATCAGGCGTGCAGCGAGCCTGTTGGAAGGAATTATCGTAGCCTATAGAGGCTTGAATCACCAGGAGTATCACTTACGTGTTAAAGTATTTGTCACAACACGAACTCTGTAAAATTCTTTCTTCTTAATTTTTTTTAATTTCAGAATTTTCTAAAATATTGGAGAGACCTAGGTACGAAATACATACCCTGCTGAAGGTGAGCGATGTAGTAGCCTACACCTAAATACAATTTCACCGGTACAGATAATTCCCATTCCGGACGAAATAAATTATTTTATTTATCTTTTATATCATTTTCATTAGGGTTAGTTCTACCGTCACCCACCTGATACCAAGCCGGATACATTTCAATTTACACTATTCATGAATAAAAAATATTCAGGGAATAATTGGCAGCTGATCATTCTAATAGAAAATTGTAATAGTACGTATTCATTTTGCTTCTGGGGTGTGAAGATACATCCCCTGCAGACGAGCGGTGTAATTGAGGTTATTACCTAAAGAATGTCCGTGAAGACAGCTCATTTGTGGAATGATACATAAATAGACTACAATAGGCTCTCCTCAGGCTTAAAGTGTCAGTACAGTTTTCTAAGCGTAATAATCTCAATCTGCCGTGTGGCCTCGGCGTAAGCGTAAGGCGTAAGTAAAATAGGTCATAGTCCAGGAGACAGGCAGCAGCGTCCCCTTATTTTTAATATATTTTAATAACTTTTGCCAACGGTTGCCAACCCGCCTGCCAAGCGTGACAACTATGGCAAAAACCCCCTCATTAGAGAGAAGGCCTATGTTCAGCACTGGACGAATACAGGCTGAGATGATGAATAATGCTGATACTCAAACTAAAAGTAATAAAATGATAAAGAAGTGAAAAATACTTCATTGTAATCAACGCCAGTTAAGTTCAAGTTCAGCTCACTGATATGCTCGGTGGCGCAAATGTGAATGACGCGACGTTGATACCAACGCTCGTGGGTTCGATTCCCTACACAGGACAAATATTTGTGTGCATGAACATGTCTGCTTGTCTTGGTTGGGATGTTTTTAAGAGAGGTAGGGCGCATCAAAGCAGCCCGTCTGGGGAAGTGCCTCCACCCCACAGAAATCCGCAGCCAAATAGCAAATCCCGAGAGCATGTTATGTTCCTGCGTGTGAGTGAGGTCACCAGTAAGCTCCTAAAGAAGTTTTTGTGCTACCAGCAGAGGAAGCATCGAGCGAGTGATACTTAATGTATTACAAGCATTTATACGCTACGATCGCCGCTTTACATCAGAAGGACCATATATTTGTATGCTTTCGACAATGTTAAAACAAAAGTAATTTTTGCAGTGTTTGAACACGAATACACACTTAAAATTGTTTATCCTTTGTCGATAAAATTAAGTTGTGCCCCATCACTATCCCGAAGACAGGTCCAACGACGTCTCGCCGCATCAATTAACCACCGGCCATTACAATTCATTCACGATTATTGTTATTCCGTGCTGCGCCCGCGCCGCGCTGTCACTGACATCGATACGACACACGCGAACTGACAAGAAACATCGAAATATTTTTTTTATCACTAAAATTTAAGGAGCAACTTTGTAATGCTGTTTGGGTAGTTTTTGTATCTGTGGACATTGAACTTAATAATATGAAATATTTGACAACTGATGCTGATTAAAAAGGATGACATATTTTTCCTGTTATGGCGGTCAATCGAACCATGTTCCCTTTTCTGCTGGAATATGAAACATGGTTCGTTCTCCAATACATTGGAGAGATTTCTGCGAGATCATTCCTATTGTACTAATGATAACAATCTAGCACAATACAGGGGACTTGTACAATTCTTCATTTAAATTACAATTTTGTACGATTAGATACACATATCTCGTGGACGGACACAAAATGTGTGTCATGGATTCAAAAAGCTGGAAGCATATTATGTAGCTTAGTTTCTGTACTCTTCCTGACTTGTGAGCGAATTTTATCGGTCATCTAAAAAATTTTGCTAGAAAATCTAAACATTTAGATTTCTTAGAGACAGAACTAGTGACCTGTCATTTTTACTATGAAAGTAATAAGACTAAACTTCTAAGGTGAAGACAATATCCGTATACTTCACCTGTTTGCCCTCTCAGAAAGTACAATATTCACCTCACTGAAGCTCAGCTAAGTACCTACCTAAAAACTCAATGGTATGTTCTCGTGTTCCTACGAGCAATTGAGGTTACCAGTAAACTCCTAAATAGTTGCTGTGTTACTAGGTAGGAAAGCACTAGCGAACTTCCTGTATCGCAGGCGTTGTTGTTGTTCGGCTACGGTGACGACTTTATATCAGATGGACGATATGCTTGTATACCTACCGACTCTGCATAAAAAAGTCTGTTTGATGGGCACACACCTAAAAGACAGTTTCTATAATAATCGCATAGCATTTCATTTTCTATATATACCCTCATCTGCAGAAGTTTCAAGTGGTGCACCGTATTAATTAACAAACGCCGCTCCAGCCAAATAGAGACAGGGCGCATCTGAATAGGGAAGTACCTAATCTGACTAGACAAATACCCCAGATAGTAAGCGCGGAACCTAACGTTTTGTTGTATTCAAATCTTACCAGATATGAACGAAATGATATTTAGAAATAAGATTTCGCACAGTCATGTCTATGAATGGTGATAGCCCAGTGAACTATAGATGCAGTCTGTTTACAGACTGGTTCTTAGTTCGAATTCCAACCCTGGTATGACCAAGTACAGCTTATGACAAGCTCGGTGGCTCAGTCGTGCACTCGTGCATGACGTGACTTTGACACCAACGATTGTGGGTTCGTCTGGGGAAGTACCTCCACCTCACAGAAAACCGCAGCCAAATAACAACTCCCTAGAGGGTTGTTGTGTTCCTTCGTGTGAGTGAGGTAACCAGTAGGCTCCCAAGAAGTTGCTGCGTAAGCAGCAGAGGAGGCATCGCGCGAGTGATAATTAGTATATCACAAGCGTTAATAGGCTACGGTACCCGCTTTACATCAGGTGGGCCGTATGCTTGTATGGCTCCCGACGTAGTATAAAAACAAATCGTGTTCTCGGATTTATGTACCTACTAGCTGTCACCCGCGGCTTCGTCCAAGTGGTCAAAGGGAAACTAAGCAAGCAGCGTTCAGAGAACATATCACCGGGATAAAAAAAAATAGCCTATATGTTATTCCAGTATTCATCATCATTATCTCATCTATCTACCTACCAAATTTCATCAAAATCCGTTCAGCCGTTGAGGTGTGAAAACGGAACAAACATTCAAACATCCATACTTTCACATTTTACACATTTATAATATAAGTAGGATTGGAAGGATTTCTACCTATTTGATTGTTATAGCTCACTTTAAAAAAAAAATTTCTTAACTCTTCAACTTTTAATTGTTTGACCCCCATTACACCCTTTAAGGGGTGGAATTTTTGGAAACGCTGAAATCACTTTTTTTGGCTTCTATTATCTGTACAAAGTATCTGTACAAAGTTCCAAATGACTAACTCCAAAAAATATTTCTACTCCATACAAACTATCAATCCCCTTTTCACCCACTTAGGGGTTGAATTTCAAAAAATCCTTTCTTATCTCTCGTGCGCATTACAAAAGTAACCTCTATGCAAACTTTTACCTATCTAGGTCAAAGTTCAGGGGTTTGGCCTGGGTGTTGATGAGTCAGTGAAGTCAATCAGGAACTCCATTTTTATTAATATAGATTAAAAGGTATTGTGTTATTAGGTACCTATAGCCAAGGTTGAGATGTAAAATAAGTGTTAGAAAAATATCATAATTTCACCATTTTTTTCATAAATACTTCATTTGTCACAAAATTTGGATTATATAAACATAAACTTTATTTTTTGAACACACGTCCAATAAATTATAGTTCTAAAGATGTGTGACCTAACCTAAGAAATATTTTCAAGAGAGGTATGACGCATTAATGCAGCCCGTCTAGAGCTCCACCTCACAGAAAACCGCAGCCAAATAACAACTCGCTAGATTGTTGTCCTGCGTATGAGTGCGGTCATCGAGAAGGCATCGCGCGAGTGATAGTTAATGTATTACAAGCGTTCATAGGGTACGGTCACCGCTTCACATCAGGTGAGCCGTATGCTTGTTGCCTTTCGACATTGTATAAAAAAAGGTAGGCAACGGAAGAAGAAGACTCATGAGAAATTAATTAAAAACAATCAAACTTTCTGAAGGGTTTCTTTGGAATAACTATCAGACAATATCCTGGGTCAACATTTGGGCCACTTTTTATCTCAAAAATGTTTAAATTAATAAATTATGGTCAGAGTCGCTGACAGCAACTAGTTTATATTAGCAAATAATTGAGATTTTCAACATACATGGTAGGTCACCGTGGGGATTAAGAAAAAGCTGTCGCAGGAAGACGTAATTCAGTGGCATTGCAAACACTCGGTCTTGGACCGCGAAACAGTATCCTTGGTCGGAGATGTTTATGATATTTCCCGTAATTACTGTAACAGTAAATGAGTCTTTTTATTTACTAACCGTACATAAATTACGCTATTTACTGTTATCTTGATGTCCAGTTATGCATTTTGTTTTAATATGGTTTTAAAATATCCGGTTAAGAGTCCATTCACTAATACTTACATGTAGATTAGTAACATTCCACCTGAGTTTACCTATAAGTATTACCCACAAGCTTCTACCCGCAGCTTAGCCCGCGCGGGATCTCGGTACTGCTTTAGTTGGTAGCCCACGGAATAGGTAAAAGTTTCTAGATACCATAGAATCTTGACACAAAATTCATCAATATTCTTTCAGTGGTTGATGTGTGAAAAAGTAATAAACAGCTAGATTTACATATTTTATTATTGTGAATTAAGAGGGATGATGCAAGATTTGTTAGAAAAAGGTGATATGCTTTAAGTACGAAAGTTGTACAAAAAGGTGAGTTGTATCTTTAAGAAATGAGAGGTGTAGAAGCGAGAAGTAAGGGATAAGATAATATAAGATAGAAAAAGTTATAACAGAAGGTGAAATTTTAAATATAAAATATGTGCATGGTTTGAGAAATGAATAAAAGTAGGAATAAGAAGGAGTAGGAATAAATAATGATAAGGAGGTAGGGAGGTTATACAATTGGCATAAGTTTCTGTAGTTAACGGAACGTCGAATCCTTGTAGTGCAATTTTCATCACATGTAGATCAATCTTGATACCAAAAGTAACATGTCATATGATTTGCATAAAATATGCTTACTTATCATCTACATAGAATCTTTAGAATGTATATACACCATTGCCAATGTAAAAGTCATATAAAATCAATCGAACGTTAAGATGCTAAGGTTAACAAAAACAAAATGATTGCTAGGAGATTGCTATTAAAAATATAGTTTTCTAGATCCTTCATTCATCCATAAGAGAAGATAATGTATACGATACAAACTCAAGAAAAAGTTGTTTGAAGTTGATTAAAACTGACAAATAAGTTAAATTACAAACAAGCTAAGCACAGTAAGAACCATATTCTTAAATAATCAAAGCGGATTTTCCAGAAACAAGAGCAAAAGCTTGTTAAATGCTCGTATTTTGAAGTCTTATTAAGCTTCCGTGTAGTGCCGACGTAAGGCTTTCGAAAAGAACTTACCTTTTATTATTACAGAAAATCGTTTCTCGAAAATAATAAGCCAAATTGTTATTAAGTTTTCCATTTATTTTAAAATAGCCGAGAGGTTCATTTTTTCAAAATCCATCATTTGTGTTCAAGTTGCAAGATTTTTATCGTTTCCAAATAAGTATTTCGTCTGTTTTTAAGTGACACCCTTATAGTCTAGTAATGACTATTTATTAAAAAGCTATAAATCTTCTCTTAAGTATTTTCCGTCGATAGATAAATCATAGTATTTTGCTGTATTGCCCTGCTGACCTATTTATTATAGAATATTGCTAATACTTATCGAGCTTTGTATCTCGATAGAATAACTGTTTGGATTTTTTGTAAAAGGACACCGAAGTCTCCTATAAAATTACCTGCTTTTATGAAATTTTCTTGTAAAAAGCTACATAGCATTTTGTCAGAAGACAGTTACAATTTTGGCCGTTATAATTGTATAGAATTTCTTTGTGATCCGCAAGAATTAAAGGAAACAAAAATCTATAGACTCGTGTCTTTTGTTGTAGATTTTACAGTCTTATATTTAACGTCCGTACGTCTGTTCATACACGCATGATTATTGTACTATCGATGAAGAATGGACAAAATAGGCTTTGGAATTCTTTAAAAAAATAATTGCCGTAAATAGACAAAATTGTTTGGTAAATCATAATTTTAAGCTGGTTACGTATCAAAAAATCTTCATTAGGTTGCAAATTTCGATGCAATGCATGTATATGAATTTATAAATTGTAAATTGATTCTTTATAAAATACTAGGTTCTACTCGCATCGTTCAATTCGACATAGAAATAACATCACAAATATCCCAAGTTACCTTCTCACCAAGTCTCATTCTTTATAGCTCAGATGATCAGTCGTGAAATTATAATAATATGCAGACAGTGATTTGTGTACTTATTAGTGAGACGGACAGTTAGAGTTAGTTTCGTATTTATAATAATAGAAGATATTGTGAAATGTTGTCTGATTTATAAATACAATTTATATAAATACTATTAACAAAGTACAAAACACAGACAGAACAAAAAAGTCAGGTAATGTAAACGACATTACGTGACTTTTTTATTACTTTAGACAGAAATTAAAATAATAGTACATCATGGCTTCTTTTCCGCTCCTCCGTTACATCCATTTCAGAGCCAAATGGTATATGCTAGTGTACCACTACAGTGATATAGGGTATTTAGATTTAAGTTTACCATGGAGGCATGCATCACACCAGTTGCATTTATCTAACATTGTAATAAAAAGCTTATCACATATTTTTTTTAAGAATCGGGAGCAACTATAGACGATTGAAAAGTAGGTATGGAGTTATATGCATATTCACGGAAGAGAGAGAAGAAAGCAGTAGGACTCCTCTTTTAGGAGAGAGAAGATTGTGTGTATTATTTTAAATAACTTCCCCGAATGCAACCTAGGATATACAAAGATGCAATTGATAGAACATACAATGAGCTACCTCTCTTTGTCTCTCCTTACACTACGATTTGATTAATTTAAAATACTTACTAGTAATTTTGAAAAGCAACAATATCGTTGAATTTTAAACATCTACTCAACAGTTTTTTTGTTCTGCCACGTTCGTACCTGACCCACCTCTGCACGGAGCGCTGAGAAAATCTTCAAAAACATAATCTATAATCCATCGACAACACGTGCATACGACCATTATTGATTTTGCTGTTTTTTGTGCGAGATTGTATGCTCGTCGCGAGTTGACGTTGAAAAAACATCTACCAGAGTTTTGTGTGAATGGGCCTTATTATAAGCTTGCGCAATGACATTTCAGTTTTTGTAGAAGGCCTTTAGTCGCGTGGCATCTACGAGGGAATGCGAAGGTTTCTTACGTTCCCACACAACAGTCAATGCTTTAAGTACAAGATAAGCAATCTTCGCTGTAATTTTCAGATATTGTCATTAAATTCTTTATTTTATAAATTGAGAAAGACAGGAATACGTTCTTGTATATATATATACCTGCTTTATGTATGATATAAAACAAGTAACAGTTGATATATGTAAGAAACAACGATACTTATTTAGTGAGCTGTGAAAGTACTTCAAATTCAAGAAAGACCACAGTATACACTAGTAGATTGTTGTGTTCTTGCGATCGAATGAGGTTACTAATAAGCTCTCGAGGAGTTACGGTATTGCGTGAAATTTTATTTAGATAATTCATTTTGTTATCGTATAATGTACTAGCTGCTGCCCGCGGCTCCGCTCGCGTGGAGTCAAATAACATAGCCTATATGTTAATCTAGCTCATAATCTATCTACGTGCCAAATTTCATTCAAATCCGTTCAGCCGTTTAAGCATGAAAGAGAAACAAACATCCATACATACAAATTTTCACATTTATAATATTAGTAGGATAGTATGTCTTCAATAAAAATCAATACTAATATAAGTAGCTATACTATACTAAAATATAATATTATTGTTAGTTTTGGTCCCACACATGACAAACATTTGTGTGCACGAATATGTCAATTAGTCTTGGTCTGGGTGTTTTTAAGAGAGGTAGTGCGCATCAAAGCTGCTAATCTGGGAAGACCTCGACCTCACAGAAAATCACAGCTAAATAACAACTCATCGGAGGATTGTTGTGTTTCTGCGAGTGAGTGAAATCACCAGTAAGCTCCTGAGTCGCTGGGATCGCGCGAGTGATACTTATGTACTTCTCTTACTACTTTATCTACTTATTTTATGTGCTTATGTTTGTATCGCTAGCGTTCATAAGCTGCGGTAACCGCTTTTCATCATTTGTTTGTTTGTTTGACCAACGCTACCATAATAGCGTTTCAAATAAACAAACAATTACATTATTGTATCTTATTTTCTTTTTTTTTTATTCAACATCGGGAGGCATACAAGTATAAGACACAAATGATGAAAAGCGGTTACCGCGGCCTATAAATAAATAAATAAATATTGTCGGACAAATTACACAGCGCCATCTAGCCCCAAAGTAAGCGAAGCTTGTGTTATGGGTACTAGAAAACTGATAAACATACGTAAATATTTTTTTTTTGTAAATACATACTTATTATACATAGAAAATACCCAGACCAAGACAAACAGACATGTTCATGCACACAAATGTTTGTACTGTGTGGGAATCGAACCCACGAGCGTCGGTGTCAAAGTAGTGTAACAGCGCGTTTCACCACTGCGCCACCGAGCTCGCCTATGAACGCTAACTAGTGGTCAGATATGTAAGAATATTTTTTATTCGACAGCTCAATTCTTGAGCAAGGCTATTCAACATTACGATACGACTCTTAGAAGCCGAGTAAAGAGAAAGAGAGTAAGAAAAAGTGACTCTCAGAGGATACCAGAATACGAGCAGATGAAATCGCGGACTTCAGCTAGTAATCTTGTAAAACACTATGGAGATAAACTAGCACACATACAGCCTGACGATGAGCAGTTATAATGGTCGTTTGAAACACCAGAGGCGATACTCGTATACACTATGTATACTAAAACCCTACCATAAAAAATTTGATTCGTTTAGTTACCGCATTTATCTAATAAGAGAACAGGAACACATGCAATTGCTTTAAACATGCAAATATATACAAACATATTTCGTATATCTCGGAAATGTCTATAATAATTTGGATCAAATTTTGTATTTCAATATGGTTTTCTTTTCAAGTTTGTCTAGAGATGTCTCTATTGGAACGAAAATAAAAACAGGAAACGCCGGATGCTCAGGTATTAAAATATAAAATAATGCTTAATTAAAATGTTTTGAAGTTTGATTTATTGAAATCACTATCTTAAACCTCTGATAATTTGAATTAAAATTTGTATGTAATAATGTGTTATATTTGAATTATGGTTTTGTTTTTTTAAGTTTATGTACTTGCATATATAAGTATCTCCCTTAAAAGTAAAGCGCGAATTCATTCAAAATAAAAAAACATAAAAAATACCGGTGGCCCCGTTACGCAAACTAACGTTTAATTAAAATGAAAGGATGTTTGATTTATCGAAATCACTTTCTTAAACCTCTAATAATTTGAATCAAATTGTGTATGTAATAATTTGGATAAAACATTGTATGTGAATATGGTTTTGTTTTTTAAGTTTATATACATATACAAGCGTCTCTCTTAAAAGGAAAATGCGATTTCACAAAATGAAAAACATAAAAAACCTCGGTCGTCTACACTAGATTCATAAAATAACTTTTATTTAATATATTAGGAAGATTGATTTATTGAAATCACTTTCTTAAACCTCAAATAATTTAAATCAAATTTTGTACCCCATAATTTGGATAAAACATTGTATGTTTATTAATATTGTTGTTTTTTTTAATTTTATGTACATATAATCTCTCTCTTAAAAGGAAAACGCGATATCGTATATATTTTTTTTGTATGAAAACGCGTTTTCCTTACATAAAATACGCCGGTCGCCCAGGTTCATAAAATAACATTTAATTAAAATGAAAGAAAGTTTGATTTATCGAAATCATTTTCTAAAACCTGTAATAATTTAAATTAAATTTTGTATCTAATAATTTAGATAAAACGTTTTATCCAAATTATGACATATAAAACATACATGCAATTGTTTTAAACAAGCGATTCACTTTCAAATATATATAAACATATTTCGTGTATCTCAGAAATGGCTATAATAATTTGGATCAAATTTTGTATTTCAATAAGGTTTTCTTTTTCAAGTTTGTCTATTAAATAAAACGTTTTATGTGAATATGGTTGTTTTTTTTAATTTATATACATACGTGTCTCTTAAAAAGAAAACGCGATTTCATACAAAAAAAAACCGACCAAGTGCGAGTCGGACTCGCGCACGAAGGGTTCCGTACATCATTCATTTATAAAAACGGCCTTTGCCCCCTTAAATAGTTGTTTTATTTTAATTTAATTGTTTCTTTTTAAAGTGAATATATAACTAAATATTCTGTGAATATTTCAAACATCTACCTGTTGCCGTTATCAATATCGAGTAAAAACGAGCAAAAAAAAATCGGCCAAGTGCGAGTCGGACTCGCGCACGAAGGGTTCCGTACCATTATCTATAAAAACGGCAAAAAAAATCACGTTTGTTGTATGGGAGCCCCCTTAAATATTTATTTTATTCTATTTTTTAGTATTTGTTGTTATAGCGGCAACAGAAATACATCATCTGTGAAAATTTCAACTCTCTAGCTATCACGGTTCATGAGATACAGCCTGGTGACAGACGGACGGACGGACGGACGGACGGACGGACGGACAGCGGAGCCTCAGTAATAGGGTTCCGTTTTACCCTTTGGGTACGGAACCCTAAAAATCACGTTTGTTATATGGGAGCCCCCTTAAATATTTATTTTATTCTATATTTTAGTATTTGTTGTTATAGCGGCAACAGAAATACATCATCTGTGATCAGATACAGCCTGGTGACAGACGGACGGACGGACGGACGAACAGCGGAGTCTCTTTAATATGGTCCGTTTTACCCTGTGGGTACGGAACCCTAAAAAACATAAAATACGCCGGTCGCCCAGGTTCATAAAATAATCTTTAATTAAAATGAAAGGAAATTTGATTTATAGAAATCACTTTCTTAGACCAGTAGCTATGAAAAACGTTGGAAACTAAACAAGTTAATATTAGTACGGATGTCAACAAACATGACTCTCGACCCTTTCTCCAGGACTCCAGGAAATCGAGTTTAGAGTTACACGCCATCGCATGTAAATGTAACCCTTTATGTGAAAAAAAGTAAATATTGGAAAGTCGGTGACAATTCACTCTCGTTTCGTAACCTGTCAACAGTTTCGATGACATAGGGTTAAAGAAAACACAGTCTTGTTGCCAACGTAACTGGCGCCCTTTCTGGGTTTCTATGAATTAAAAAAAAATAAGAAATACACTTTGCAGTGGAATTTTGACTAGCTCGGTGGCGGTGGTTAACAATGCTACTTTAGCATCAACGCTCGTGGGTTCGATTCTCACATAGGACAAACATTTGTGTGTAAGAACATGTCTGTTCAGCTTGGCCTGGTTGTTTTGAAAAGTAGAACGCATAATAGCAGTTCGTCTAGGGAAGTACCTCCATCTCACAGAATAGCCACTTTATATGAGGTGGGCCGTATGTATGCCTCCCGTCGTTGTATAAAAAACTGTATTTTAATGTGTGTAATTTTATGGCTTATCTCGTAGTTGTGAGCCTATGAACGGTTGCAATACAAGAAGTGCAGCTTTTCAAATCCACCCCTGATGCTACACATCAACTCCTTTGGAGCTTACCAGTAATCTCGACGGAACTTAACAACCCTACATGAAGTTGTTATCTGGCTGCGCTTTTCTGTGAAGCCGAAATTAGATGGTTCATTTTTGCTTTCATTTTCGATGCTCCATCGATGAATGACCGAAAATGAAATGTCCAAATTGACATTCATCGGAATGTGACTTCGCGATGAAAACTTCAAGCTTCCGATTGTTTTCACTAGCATCTGTCATCATTCATTGGCAATGAATGACAAGCGAAACGTCTAAACAGCAACAGCTTATTCACAGTTCATCTCTTTCACTGCCGCCTCCGCGCGCGTTGTGTTGTCCATTCATTCGCAGGTGATTTGTAAAGGAATCAGAATGTTCTTCTGCTAATTCATTTAAAGCTCCTATGTGATTCTTTCTTGCAATCCAAGGTTGGATCCACCAACGTCGACGTTTCCTTTTCTTTTCCTCTCACTCTTTTAGTAAATTGTTTACAACAAAGAAACGCCACACACGACTTGTTCCCGCGACATAATTAGGTATTCTTTAATTAAACCACTCTACACAGTTGATGTTCATGCGGGAATTAGACGAGAAATGAAATAATAGCTTTCATCAAAAGCGAAGCATCTATAGGTATACAAACAACGCAATTCACTGTTGATCTTTCACTATTCTCTGCAAAAATGAATCACTTTTGATGGACCGTCTAATTCCGGCTTAAGGTGAAGGTTGTTCCTCAGTTGAGGTGCCTAAAACACCCAGGGCAAGAAATATAACCATGTCCATGTTCTCAAATATTTGTTCCGTGTGGGAATTAAACGCTACCGCCTGTATCATCGTTATATGTAATATATATAAAATAATATGTATGGGTATAAGTAATAGGTATAATAAACGGAAAACGCAGCGTAGAACGCACCGTCACGATGGGCCGACGATCTTGTGAAGATCGAAGGGAGCCGATGGACGCAAGCAGCACAGGACCGATCGCTGTGGAAGTCAAAGGAGGAGGCCTATGTTCAGTCGTGGACGTCTTTCGGCTGATATGATGATGATGACGTATATAATAAACAAAAATAAAACCCCAAAAGTGCGTGGCGGGTCAAAGCCCAACACCTATACTTGAGCTTTAAAAAACTTATTACCTTTTTGAGGATACCCCTATTTGTTTTCTGAGATTTTTATTATTGGTTTACTTGTCTGTGAAAATTTAGGGTCTTATGGAAATTTGCAAAAGTTTTTGTCCTTTATTAGGATAACAAACGAACCGACAGTGTAGGTTAAGGTAGTTAGGTAGGTAGTATAGAGCCCGGCACGGAACCCTACAAAACTAAACATAACAAACAAATATTTGTACAGTCACCAACGGAAATAGGATTGGATGGTTGTCTGCTATTACCTTATTCTATCGTATTACTTTTAACAATCAATTCATGTGCATATAAATATTGCGAAAACGGCTTTACCGATTTGCATATTTAGATAAGGTTTTGATTCATACATTTATCTATAACTATTCTTTTTCAGTTTATTTAAACTGCAATTAAGTATTACACTTAAAAATCGCGGTATACTCGATAAAACGAGGTTCAACGGTGTCATGTCTGTGTCCAGCTGTAAGTTTTACGTTAATATGTTTTCATAACGGGTAAACGGAAGGTATCCTATAACGAAATTATTTAATGCGGTGCAAAGATCCAAACCGCCGCATGCGATCAGTCCTCATTCAACGTAACGAATTTTTGATTTTTAGCTATCAAGTGGTGTAATTATTTTTTTTAATGTAAACCACACTAACGATACGTATCTACGACACTAAACGGTATCCCCCGATTTTGTAATTATCAGTATTTTTTGAATTGCCTCCAATTACGGAAGCAAATTGAAAGACGTAATCACGTCAAAAATGCCGAGCTAAACTAAAGCTATTGTAAACGATGTTATGTACTTACATTGGCGACCGAGTTTAGCTTTATTATATAGATTAAAAAATACAAAATATTTTCCATAATTATCTGTGCAACGGATTTATGTGTGTCTTTCTTTATGTAATGTGTGTGTATGTTTTTCTTGAAATATAGTGTATTTTGCAGTTACGGTTTCCGAATGATGATGCGTTTATAAATCTCCTCCAGATATAAACTCTATACAGATATAGAGACTATATAGATAGTTTCTTATTTGAATAGAATGAACAACGAGGCCGAAATAAGCTCCGTAATTTGACACAGTAAGATAAGATAGAACGATCAACGTCGCTAGAACAAGAACCCACACTTGGAGGCGGAGCATAGACAAATGTAAAGAACGATGGTGTCAAAATATTTATAATATCAATGAATTTATTAAGCGTATACCGGTCGAGGTCGTGAGAAAGGTTCATCTTATTGATATATTATGAGATTGTATGTAACTTTATCGAATATCATGTTTACACTTCATCGGAGTTCTGTTTATAATAAATCGCCTTTGATTTAAAAAAAATGTCTCCCATTACGGAAATTAGCAATTTATCACTAAATGCGAATGTGGCTTGCAAATGATAGGTATTAATAATTGAGAATATTAAAAATTGTAATTGTCATGATGAGCCGATGTCTTATATCATCATTTGAGTGTTTTCCAATTCGCGCGGTCTTCGGCAACCATTATCGTGAGATCATTGGCATGCATGTCATCCCTCACAACGTCAAGTCATCCCTTCTTGCGCCTAACAGGACCTGGTGGAGTTGGCATAGGCATATGACATTTGTTTCCCGGGTAACTCTTCTTTTACATCGTCGGAGGTATACAAGAGAGAGAGAGAGTATTTAAGAGAGGTAGGGCGCATCAAAGCTGCTCGTCAGGCACAGAAAACCGCAGCCAAATAACAACTCCCTAGAGGGTTGTTGTGTTCCTGCGTGTGAGTGAGGTTACCAGTAAGCTCCCAAGGATTTGCTGTGTAAGCAGCAGAGAAGCCATTGCGCGAGTGATACTTAATATATCGCAAGCGTTAATAGGCTACGGTACCCGCTTTACATCAGGTGGGCCGTATACCTCCCGACGTAGTATTAAAAAAAAAATAGAAACATACGGCCCACCTGATTTAAAACGGTTACCGTATCCAATGAAAGCTTGCAATACATCAAGTATCACTCGCTTAATGCCACATCTGCTGCTTAAACAGTAAGAGGAGGAGTTACTCACGCACAGGAACACAACTACCCTCTAGGGAGTTGTTATTTGGCTGCGATTTCCTGTGAGATGGAGGTACTTCCCATGACGGGGTACTTTAATACCCCCAACCTTTCTTAAAAACAGCCAGACCAAGACAAACAAAAAGTTCATGCACACAAATGTTTGTTCTGTGTGGTAATTGAACCTACAAGCGTTGGTGTCAAAGTGAGGTTACAGCGCGTTTCACCATTGCGCCAGCGAGCTCATCAACACTCGTCGGTTTTCATGAGATATGGCCGTACCAGTGTTAACACTCATACAGTTTATATGCTATAATGGCTACCGGGAATACGGGAGTCCCTTGCGATCTTTCCGCATCACTCTGCACATACAAAACAATACATAACTCTTCCAGACAACCTTAGGGTGGAGGAGAAGTGAAGTAACAAGGTAGAGTGGCGCAGAGCATAACTCAAAGGAAATAAAATATTATATAAATAGGCGTAAATAAAATACACAAATATACACTTGCGAGCATAAAAATCGACCCACCCCATGCGTTTCCACCCGGAACAAGATAAGTCCAAAATTTTAGTTAAATTAAGGTATGTATGTATGTATATCTTCATGCTAAGTCCCTTGCGGGGTAGGCAGAGACAACCGAGCGCCATGAGACGCGGTCCTTACATACTTCACTCGCTTCTGTGACATTCACAGCTAGTTAAATTAAAATAACTTTATAAATAATAAATAAATATTGTCGGACAAATTACACAGCGCCATCTAGCCCCAAAGTAAGCAAAGCTTGTGTTATGGGTAGTAGACAACTGATAAACATACGTAAATACATTTTTTTTTGTAAATACATACTTATTATACGAGTACATAGAAAATACCCAGACCAAGACAAACAGACATGTTCATGCACACAAATGTTTGTACTGTGTGGGATTCGAACCCGCGAGCGTTGGTGTCAAAGTAGCATAACAACGCTTTTCACCACTGCACCACCGAGCTCGTCTTTTAATGCCTTGTTGTGGATGAAAAGGTACTGTTTAAATAACCATCCTACTAATATTATAAATGCGAAAGTTTGTATGTATGGATGTTTGTTGCTCTTTCACGCTTAAACGGCTGAACGGATTTGAATGAAATTTGGCACGTAGATAGATTATGATCTGGATTAACACATAGGCTACGTTATTTGACTCCAGGCGGGCGGAGCCGCGGGCAGCAGCTAGTATTGCATATAAGCACAATGTATTTATCTCTGTGACACACAGCTCCTGCTTGTATCACTCAAGTGCCGGTCACGCCTCGCTACCATATGACATTTAGTTACAGACCGCCCAAGTACGCGTGACATCAGGCGATCGTCAGCATACATAAGCAATCACGGAGGCTGCTCACGGGTATCCCTGATGCTGTTCGACCATGATGGAAATAACCTATGGAGAACAGATGAGGCCGATATTAGATAGTAACACAATTGACCGCTACGGGTCGGGGGGTATGCGCAGTCAAGTGATTTGTGTGTGTGATACTACGCCTAATATTACTTTATTTGCCATTTTAACACCTCATTGCTTAAAATAGACCACCCGACTAACTTAGCAGCCGTACAAAAAATTCCAACTAATTAATTTATGAAAAAGTATTTACTTTTCATTTTTTTTATACTACGTCGGGAGGCATACAAACATACGGCCCACCTGATGTAAAGCGGATACCGTAGCCTATTAACACTTGCGATATATTAAGTATCACTCGCGCGATGCTTCCTCTGCTGCTTACACAGCAAATCCTTGGGAGCTTACAGGTGACCTCACTCACACGCAAGGACACAACGACCCTCTAGGGAGTTGTTATATGGCTGCGGTTTTCTGTGAGGTGGAGGTACTTCCCCAGATGGGCTGATTTGATGCGCCCTACCTCTCTTAAAACATCCAGACCAAGACAAACAGACATGTTCATGTACACAAATGTTTGCCTTGTGAGGGAATCGAACCCACGAGCGTTGATGTCAAAGTCGCGTATTCACGACTGAGCCACCGAGCTCGTCATTCACGACTGAGCCACCGAGCTCGTCATTCACGACTGAGCCACCGAGCTCGTCATTCACGACTGAGCCACCGAGCTCGCCATTCACGACTGAGCCACCGAGCTCGCCATTCACGACTGAGCCACCGAGCTCGTCATTCACGACTGAGCCACCGAGCTCGCCATTCACGACTGAGCCACCGAGCTCGCCATTCACGACTGAGCCACCGAGCTCGTCATTCACGACTGAGCCACCGAGCTCGTCATTCACGACTGAGCCACCGAGCTCGTCATTCACGACTGAGCCACCGAGCTCGCTATTCACGACTGAGCCACCGAGCTCGTCATTCACGACTGAGCCACCGAGCTCGCCATTCACGACTGAGCCACCGAGCTCGTCATTCACGACTGAGCCACCGAGCTCGCCATTCACGACTGAGCCACCGAGCCCGCCATTCACGACTGAGCCACCGAGCTCGTCATTCACGACTGAGCCACCGAGCTCGTCATTCACGACTGAGCCACCGAGCTCGTCATTCACGACTGAGCCACCGAGCTCGTCATTCACGACTGAGCCACCGAGCCCGCCATTCACGACTGAGCCACCGAGCTCGTCATTCACGACTGAGCCACCGAGCTCGTCATTCACGACTGAGCCACCGAGCTCGTCATTCACGACTGAGCCACCGAGCTCGTCATTCACGACTGAGCCACCGAGCTCGTATTCATTATTTGCAATAAGGTTAAATAAGCGCATCTTAGAAATATTCCAAATTTCAAAACATTATTACCAGAGGGAGACTTTGTACAAAAGTCGTCTACGTGGGTAGTTGAGACAGAGCTCAACTATTTGTACCGCCATGCAGCTATATTTATATAGCTGTGTTCCGGTTTGAAGGGTGATATATGGCTGAGAAAATACTGGGTACTGTGACGAAACATCCTTAGGTCGCAAAATTGGCAGCGCGTGAGTAAACATCCCCGTGGTGTTGCGAGCGTCAATAGACTGCGGTGACCGGAACCGAACGCCACGTGACTCGATACTTACATATCTCACTCGCTTCTTTAACATTCATTGCTCTTCTCATGCACGCCCGCCGGTTTCTAGGGCTCCTGACATCACCTTCTAATAGAACACGACCAATTAGGTCATGGTAGGTAAGTCTTGGCCTTCCCTGGTTCCTACATCCTTTCACTTTTGCATTGTATATCTGCTTCGTCATTCTTTCATCTTGCATTCTTTCTACATGTCCGAACCAATTGTTTGCCAATCTAGTTGTATAAAAAAAAAAAATTAAGACTTGCTAAAATATGTCACTATGATTGACAGAAACGAAGTCTCACCATAATTGCTCCTTTTTTGGGGCAGAACTCAATAAAGAATACGACTTAAAGTTTTCATAATACTTTTTATGACGTGGAAGTACAATGAACACAACACAGGCAAGTGTCATGAGACAAAATGTACAACTGGTCTTATCTTTCAATGACATTTTTTTGCTGAAGATCCACAACACATTTTGAATGATAATGACAACTCGAGACAACTCTGGAACTCACACGACTCGTTCGGTACCATCTAACACATCGAATACAAGATTGATGGCATAATAAAATCACGTTTTTATAACTTATACATTATTACTTTATAATCTCAAATTTGACTTTTATCTTTTAGAAAGCTTGTACACAGATAAAGTATCTTGGAGACAAGATGGCGTTGATTAGGCGGCCGGTCTATTGGCTGTGTCATACAACCGCCGCTAATTAAGACTTATAAATAAAAAGAAATTAGTTATAATAAACATTAAGTGTGGGTTTAGAAGGTTAACGAGTTATTTTGAACGCTATAACCTAATGATGTGCCAACTTTTTATGGTTGTTGCTTGTAGAAATAACACTGAATTAATTGAATATATTGTTTTTTTTGAAAATGTTATCTATGAGAAACTCTGTATTGAGTTAAAGAAAGATAAAATTCATGGAGTCGGATGTTATATTACGGAAGTCAAAGTTACATGAAGATTGACATAAACTTTGTTTCGAGCACCAGTCAGTTTATGGAACTAGCGCTGGCCAGTAGTTATTCTTTACCGTAGTAGATGCACGTCTTCGGCATATAAGCATGTAATGGACTAAACATAAATGATAAAACTTGTGAACTAAAGATTATATAAAGGATTGTTTAGTGGAAAAATCAAGCACACATTCTACGTCACTAAGAAGAAACAAGCAAATCAAAGAACGCACCCACCACTGTCATTCACTTTATCTAGCTCCACGTTGTCGAAGAAATCTTCGATTTTCAACGTGTCAAACGTCGAAGACGAGCAATTGCCATCCCTGATGCCACCACTCCACCAAGATCTGCTTGATATAGAGGGCAAGCCACATTGCCGGCCTGTTTAGGGTTTTTACGGTAGCTTGTTCCGTGATAGACTACCGCTACCGTTGGTGTAGTGTGACACGAAGGTGGACATATTTAATTAATACCCCTGCCTTCGCATAGGGTCCCTATGCGGTAAACAATATAATGTAGGCCTTGCATTGTTTCCCACCGTTGACCGTATGGTGACGCCGACTAAGTACCACGGGATAAGAGAGCAAGGGGCCTGACGAAATGGTATTAGCGCCCTAGTATATGACGCTACTTGTATTGACACACTCTCTCGGTCACTGTGTCTAAGTCCGGATCGGCGGTTGCGATATCTCTGATCTGTGATCTGAGTCTCGCAAATGACGCAAATATATAATAATTAGTGCTTATTTGCTTATTTGAGCTATGTAGCGTAGAAACGCGTATTGGTAGTGGGATCCGTTAGTCTATAAATTTTATATATATAGTAGGGATATATATATAGTAAGTTGATCGAGGCCTCATGTGACCCGAATGTTAGCTATTAGACTGCGTAGTGAATTAACATTACCATACGGCGAGGGAATGTTGTCAGCCTATTGAAAACCATATCGATGGGTAACGATGCTTTTCTAAAAAATGTATAATAATATTGTCTTAGGTTTTCGCGATTGTTACACTTTCAAAATGTACAATATTTTTTTATAGAAAAATAATAATTGAAAAAAGACGAACGACGAAAGAAGACGGAATTCAAAATCAAACGGTATTGAATTCTGCTAGATAATAAAAAAATATTTATTAGGGAAAACTTTAATTTGTATAAAAACGAATCGCTTTATATAAATAGGTACTATGAAAATAGCACTAAGAAAATCTTCAGGAGAAAAGCTTCTTTGGTATATACCCAACTTGTAAATGTGACACATTTTGTATTCTTATTCTGAATGTAATTGGATACCTTCTCACATGTTTGACGAAAAAGTTATACTCAATACATCTAAACTTTAATACTACATTTTGTATTAAAGTTATCACATCAATAGAAAAAAGATAACGGTAAGTACCAACTATCAATGTACAAGCGGAAGTTACTAGTCTTACTCACGCAGATTTTGATTCACAAGTGCATTCGCAATGAAATGAATGGGTCTGCGTGAGAGCACTATCTGATGCGACCATTCGCAGCTATGCTGGTTCTAAGGTGTCTTACTACTTTTTACGTGCTCTAGACCAATGTATCGTGTAAGCTTGCGTGCCTGTATGTCATTTTTATGACGTAATACGATTGCATTCAGGACAAAATCTCGGACAGCGATTTATGAATGTTTAGAACTGTACGGTGGTACTTATTTAAATAACACACACAAATTCTGTGTAACCTTAACATCCGACACAAAGCTGTTATAAGATTACCAGCGCTTTTCCTTTTTAGTAATCTGCAATGTAAAACATTTAATTCTCACTCTTACAATCGTGTTATCGATTTCAATACCTGACTCAGAGTCAAACCCGTCTCCTGTATAATGTACAGCACGTGGATTGTATTTGGGGAGGCTTTCAAATGTTGGAGAGTTTTTAAACTTGTAATATAACTTGTGTAGTTGGCAGAGCTGTTTTTACATAGGTACTCTTAACGAGCCTAGTGGTATAGTGGTATAGAGTCATCGAAGTCTATCATTGACTATAATAGTATCTACATAGTTAATATATTTGGATATATTTTATGCGAAAAATACCACAAATTTTATTGTTAAACACGAGAAAAGTGGCCTACAAGAATATTCTATATCCAAATAAAAATAATCCATTTTACTATTGGAATAGACAGCAATGGGTGATAAAACTATGAATAAATACCATTTAATTTTATATTTTTAGGAAGTAAAATGGATCCATTAGGTATCCAATAAAACCATATGAATTGATAAAGCAAGCACGAACAATTAATTAAGCTGTCACTCAGCTCACAATATCTACAACAGTAATAATGATCTCGTAAACTTTTTATTGCCTCGCATTAAAAATTCTATATTTCACGTAATTTAAAAAGAATATAACGATTATCTTTTTTAAACTCCCCGGCTGATAAAAGTCGCTGTGAGACTTTTAAATACGGACGTATGGTAGTGAACATAATTTTATATTATTATACTTCTAAATGAGCAATTGACTGGGAAATTATCTTTTGTAAATAAGTGGACGAAGTTCTACTTCCTAGCGTATCACGTTTCCTAATTCGTTAGGATTGGCGACGTTCGGTACCTAAGGATTTTAAAAAGATATTGATTTTTATATGGAGCGACTGCCGTCATACCTCCACAACCCAGAAGAAAAACCAAAGTGTTCTTAGTTTAGGTCACATCTCGAGCAGGCGATAATGAAAAATATGTAAATAAATCCGAAAACACGAATTTAGTGGTATACATGCTAGGATTCGAACCAGAAATAGTCAATTAATATGCTGGTTATTTATCCACTAGGCTATCTGGAAGATATCGCTATGAGATAAGACCGCCTTTGGTATTGTCTGTTGTCATTTTAATATGTATACTGTTCTATGTGGTGCAATATAGAATTTTGTATTGTATTGTATCACTGCTCTGGTTGACGAAGATCAATTAGCTGATATTAAATTAATTTATTGTTTTACTTTTAATGTTATCGAAGCGCACATAATGATCTGTGATAAACCGTATAATAATAAAGTGTTTATTTTTGATTTAAATGCAACAGTCAAGAATTTTTACGAACACGAATTTAAGACGCATGTGCTGTTCTTGATTATTTCTAATTCAAAGTTCTCAAAATAATTGTACTTATAAGACGTTGGGGTGTAGATATACTGCCCGCCTGATGTTGGGCAGTTACCATAGCTAATGAACGTTCGCTCGCACATTGCCAAGCACCGACTAATGCAGCAGTTGTTCAGGACATACATATATAAAGAAATTAGATTCATACAGTTATAATTATAACTCAGGTCTCAGACAACATCTACGTAAATGTTTATAAATGGATAGATAATGGATAGACTTACTAATAGAATCTAAAATATTAGCGTAAAAATAATTTAAAAAATCTAATGTGAAATTTCAGAGATTAGCACTCTCAACAAACTCTTCCGCTTTATATATATATATATATAGTGAACCGATTTAGAAAAGGTTTTTTATTGTGAAAGTCTTGGCGTCAAATTGATTCTACACATAAACATTTCAACCTAACCCATCATCTAAAACATCAAGAATGACCTGAGTGACAGAAGCCGATGGATGGCTAACGAACGGAATGTTTTTTTTGACATATACAAAGCCTTTTGACCATATTTGACATATATATGTATGTATATATTCATAGAATTTGTAATTTTATTTTATTTTCATTTGTAAAGATAGAGCCATGTGGCGCTCGGTTCTCTCTGCTTAGACCGCAAGGGATTTGGCATGAAGTTATAGATAGACATATTTATTATATAAACATTACGAGCAAGGCCATAGCAATGATAGCCCAGTGGATAAAGAATCGCCCTCTTGCATGTCCTACTACCTACCTACTAGTGGGACCTACCACTAAATTCGAGTTTTCGGATGTATGCACATATTTGTAATTATAACTTGCTCGGTGGTGACGGAAAACATCATGAAGAAACCCTCACGTCCAAGAAATTATATTTCCAAAGACGTGTGTTCTTATCTAAGAAACGTCTGGTTTTCCTTCTAACTTGCGGAAGTCTGACGGCAGTCGCTACATGTAATATCAGTAGGTACTTTCGCCAAATCCTTACGCTTAAGTAGGTACAGACCCTAATGGTCTAGGAAACGGAATAACGCTATGAAGAAGAAGTAGAAGACTATGAGCAAAGCTACGTCAACCACCACTGTTTTTAAAAACAAAATAATATTTATTCCGTCTCTATCGCTTTTTAACTCTATGATAAAATCATATCACAGTGCAATGTCATTCAAAGATTTTCCGAGTGCAGCATCCCGACTACTGTACTTTTTTATACGTCCAATAAGAATTTGTTCCTGGTTGACTGGCGAAGGCATCTCGCTGGCTCTGTCGTTAAATACCGCTCCATCATAAAATGTAAATGGTAGCTTTACATCACTGTTACAAACCATGAAACAATTACGAATTATATCGCGTTACATTTTTTTTTCTCATGAGAATTCCAATCAATGTGAACATCTTTTCAATTGAACAAGGTTTTTTGAATGACAAATTATTAGCAGCGGTAACGGAACTCTTATTGAACTGTTGAATTCCGATTGACTATATTGAAGACATAAATAGCCATTTGCGAATTCTCCTTATTCGTTTTGGCGTTTTTCTCTTAAGTTTCAACTTATCGACGGGCAGTCGAAATAATCTGTCGACAACGGCTTTTGTAAGAGACGTAATGTTATTAAAATTAAATATATATCGAGTAGATACTGAAGTTCAATTTATTATTATAGATCAGTGTATTGATCAACTCGTCCCCGGTTAGAATTCTGATATGTACCACTAAATTCGCCCTTTCGGATTTATGTACATATTTTTAATTATCGTTAGCTTCGCGGTGAAGGAAAGCATCATGAGGAATCCTGCAAGTCTAAGAAATTATATGTTGGAGGACGTGTGACCTAACCTAAGAAATGTTTGGTTTTCCCTATGGGTTTTATTTTTATTATTTTTTTGTGGGTGTAGCATTATATGATACGGCAATCACTTTACATCGGTGACCTTAGCATCCAAATCTCTTGATGTTCTATAAAAAAATAAAAACCAACGTGGGATTGTAGCTAGCGATTGGCGGGAGATTGCGCGGGATCGGGAGTAGTGGAACCGTCTTTTCTCAGAGGCCAATACGCAGTCACTCAAAGCCAGTAAGTATGTACTAATAAGTTGACTATTGTAACCATATAATAATTATTAATATACGTCATAGTTATGAGTATTCAAACATATACAACAAATAACATGTATAAGAGCCGTATTAGTTTTTATCAAACGGTATTTTATATCAAAATCAATTGTTTGATTGTTTCGGCATTGATTCGCTTTGCTCGAGAATTCTTTTTTACCGTCTCTATAAGTAAGCAAGCTACAGTAGCTATCATTCAGCCTTAGCTCTCACTTTCAAAGGTTACAAAAGGTATCGGACACATGTAGATGGGATCACTAACGCTGAATTTAACAGCAGACAAGCAAACAGACGTGTCGGCGGCTTTGCACGCCGGACTCGTGACTTCGAAGAACCGATACCCCATTGTTATGCCTGTTAAAGAGTGTACTGTTACATTTCTTATGGCACATTACTAATGTTCCTTTTGTATTGTGTTTTTTTTAACTCAAGTGCCTGCTTTTGCGCATTTTAATGCGAAGTTTTTGTATATAATATATCTACACTTTTTCCTGCGAGGGAGTGAGGTTACTAGTAAGCTTATGCGTAACTTAATGAATGTATTGCAAGCGTTTATAGACTTGTGCGTTTATATACACTTTACATCAGGTGGGCCATATGAATGAATGCTTCCGGACATTGTATGAAAAATATAGTACATGCAACGTTTTTCGCCTTAAATCTATCATAAAAAAGTCTATCATAAAAATTGTACTCTATCAACGTGGACTTCATACAAAAACTGTTACCCGCGAAATCAAAGCAAATCTACTTTACAGTTACCGATATATTTGAACATAAAAATATTCTTACGTTCCAGAACTATTAGACCGACCGAGTAACAACATTTGAAAGAAACCCAAGATTTTTTCTCCTATTTTTTAAGATTCTTGAAAAAGTTGCTACAGTTTGCAATAATAATTTCCGTTCAGAAGCACAAAGCAAAAACATTAATGCTATTCTCATCAAACTGAGAGTAAAGTTGTACCCTTCTATATAAAAAGGATTATTCTAATTTACTTTTAATTGTAATCTAATGGGACCAATTTATTTTACGATGTCTTTTATCAATCTCCAGTAGAACCTCCCGCAGGCTCTAACCGCCAGAGGGCAGATAGTAAAAATGCCTACATCTTAGAAACTGGTAGTTTTAAAACAATTATTCAGCTGTCTTTATAGTACGCTGCGATTAAACGCATAACCACTATGCAATTCTATGCAGTTTTAACTTACACTTAAGCCGTCCCACATTCTTTAGAACCGATCTAGGTGTACGTGAGGTTGTTATTAAGCTTTTTTTTTCTTTTTGTGAAAGCACCGCACAACTTGTGTGCAACAAAAATGCTCACCCAGATGTTAAGTTTTAAATCACCTTACTGAGATAATATCAAGTTGTTAGATTCACGCTAATGAATGTTAATAATATAAATGGGAAAGGAGATCGGTCTGTCTATTTTCATCTGTTTTGTTAGGATTTGAAGAAGGCTACCTACCTTCTAGAACAGAAGCTATTTCACAAAGCATTTTTAGTATTATTATACCTACATCACTCTATCATTTAATACTGGCATTTCATTTCTATGCGGAAAGCAAACATTTTTATTTTTACATATAAACACACGAAATACAAAAAAAAATCCCACTGAAAAAAATTCCAACGCTGAAAAAAAATTCCAACACTGAAAAAAATTTTTGCTTTTTAACTTCACTTTATTCACAACGGTAACCATAACAATTTATTTGTACTAGTCGGTAATGACACAACTACTTGGGTTGAATGGTCGATTATATTAAGTTTATACTAAATTGTAATCATTATCAAAATTTTGAGCAAAACATATACGAATTTGCATGATTTTAACTTTTTTATGTACTTAGCCATATATTTTTGTTGATGACACTACTAAATTAAAAAGAAATACGGTTGACAAACAGAGAAGAAAGGATATTGAACTGTTTTATTTTTGCCTTATATACGAGTATATATAGATATTGTGGCATGGCAAGTCATGTTATTTCATCCCAGCATCAGCGGACCACCGCGTAGAAAATAAGACGTCAGGCAAATTGAATCGAATGAAAGAAAGCTCGCGCGCCATTAGAATAGACGTTTGTGTGCATTTCAAACAAATGTTACGGAATACTCTATCGAAATTGCGAATATCGGCATTAAACTATCCAGATATACAGGCTGTTGCCTACGCTGATAAAAATACTTCAATAAAGGTATAAAATTATACTAAAAGTGTATTTAGTTATACTTTTATGCTAGTTGTGTATTTGTATACCTATAGTGGCTTTTATTGGCTAAGTCTACTGAAGGGGATGAACTCGTGAACAAGGGGACTCATTCTGAAATCGTTTGTAACATTTCAGATAAATATGTAGATTTTTTTTTCATGATTTCTGAACGAATCCTACTGAAGATATTTTTATTTATGAGCACATTAACTTATTTTCGTGATAGTAACTAATCATAATATATTTCTATAGAAAAAAAATTACATTTCACTTTATGGTACACAGCAAAAGAAAGTGATGTCAGGAGCATTAGAAAGCGGCAATCGTGTATGAGAAAAGCTATCAATATTTCAAAAGTGAGTGTAGTTATGTAAGGACATCAGTCATAGTCATGTGACGCTTGGTTCTCTCTGCCTACCCTGTGAGCGAAGGGTCGCATGAAGATATTGACAGATATATAGTGATGATGCTACATTAGTACCATTTATAAAACGGGGTTCATCGAGCAAATGTATGAGATTAGACGAATCTACATATTACTGTGTGTGACTCGATGAGAAATAATCGACAAACAGGCTGAATACAATAAATATGGGCGTATATTGAATTTCCAACCTTTCATTTGTCCTGTAGTTAGCTAAACCCACGTTTTAATGTAATCTGCAAAAATAAAGCAATCCTAAACTGTCTCAAATGTTCAATCACAAATCGCTGAGGCCACCCGTTACATCGTTTTCCCCGGTGGTCCAATCTTCAAGATGATTAAATTAGGATACGAACAGATATAACATGCGAAATGATATACAACAGAGTCCGATTCCGCATAATGAAGCAATCAAATAGGTAGTTTCCATTGTACCTCATTCGATGTTAGTATATCGAACGGAACGCAAACTTTTACGTTTACCCGCCAAGAAGTTCGGTGACATTACACGCTCAGTGATGTAAGACATATTCTGTAAAAAAAGTTGTCTTAGAAATTATTTTACTAAACTGATAGTTGATAGTTAGCAATTTTATACAAGATGTATCTATAAATAACATGTCCAAGTAGTGCAAGTGTTACTGAAAAATCTATCGTCATCTCTTAGCGTTAAGAAGACTCAAAAGTTTGCGTTTACGTTGCGTGCAGTTCGGCCGGACCGGAACGTTTTGCATACGATAATCCTGTTCGAATACTTACTACGCACAAAAACACATTGCATTTTAAAATCCCTTTCGAAAAGCAAACATTTGACGTTTCGGGGGAAATTGAGCGGAAGGCCTTTTGTACAGTACACATTTATAATGGAGCCTGGATTACGTTCGGATACATGCACTAAGCTGACACGGTAGCGGTCCACTCGAGATCACAATCGAGAATCGGACTTTTGACTGGGCGTCTCGGAGGTGATTTAAATCATCATCGATATTGATTTACTCGATATCTGAGCCGATATATTTTAATATCACCGTCCGGCCATCCATTTATCGATATTATATTCCGAGACATTGTCAATATGGCGCCTTTGTTCGCACAAAAATTTATAAGTTAGACGTCTGTCCATTGAACGGCATCGTAAAAGGCCTGAGTACAATGCGAGGTATTTTATACCGATCATATCCTGACGTGTGGTCAAAATGTGTCGAAGCGTTAAAGATTTATATCAACGGTCAAACTTTTAGGCCATTGGGATATTTTTTCGGATTTTTTTTATTAAAATATAAGTCTATTCAGAAACTGTGACTGTTTACTATCAGGTAGTTCGTATGCTTGTGATAGCCCAAGTGGATAAAGAACCGGCCTAGTGAAAAACAAGTACCCAGTTTGAATCCTGGTGAGGGCATGTACCACTAAATTCGTATTTTCGGATTTACGCACAATATTTGTAATTATCACTTGCTCAGCGGTGAGGGAAAGCATCATGAGGAAACCCACACGTCCAAGAAATTATATTTCGAAGGACATAACTTACCTAAGAATGATCTGGTTTTCCCTCTGGGTTGCGGAGGTCTGACGGCAATTGCTTCATGTAAAAATCAGTATCTTCGCCAAATCCTTAGGCTTAGGTAGCGGATCCCGCCAATCCTAATGGATTAAGAAACGGGATAACGCTGAGAGGAAGAACAAGAAGTTCGTAAGCTTGTATCCTATCTTCGTAGTGCAAAAAAAGACAAATTTCTTGTGAAAGCCAAGTATAGTCATTATTGATAAACTTAGACAAAATACTTAACTTGATTACATTATCATAAAACAGAATATTCATACCATCAAAATGAAAAATATATAACCTGCCTAATATTATGTAGGATTCCCATTCACTTGAATCCACGAGAGAAAATCTCTCTGGACCCGCACAGTACGTGACCTCAACAGAAAATTTATCCTAAAATATCCGTTCCAAATGTAAGTTTCCCGTCAATTACTAGAGCCACGCTTTTAATAGACCGAGAGCATCATATCAAGTCACTCTTTTGGACTCAATATATTGTACAATCTGAAGAATACATAAGAAAAGGCAAAGTCTATTCTCAAAGTCAATGATTCCTTGAAATTGTGCAAGGGACAAGGATCGACAACAATCCTCACAGCTTTTCTACGAGCGAAGTCACTAGGCTGATACTATGGCAGGTACTAGACTTAGTATTTGATTCCTTCACCCAAACGAGTCATCATTGCTTTACATAGGATCGTATTGTGTCATATATACAAGGTGAAAAATTCTGCTTTACGAAACAGAATTGAAGAATACTCGAGGTAATGACTCCGAGCTGCAGACGTATTCACATTGACTTGAAATATTTTTATTCGAATCGAAAAGTTGTTACACTGAAATTGGAATTGTTTGCCTGTGAAATGCATTTCACGTTCATTCATATTGACAAGGAATGCCATATTCGTTACGAAATCGAAATCTTTTCGATACTATTTGAATCCATGAAGTTATTTTAAGAGAGGTAGAGTACATCAAAGCTGGGCGGCGTCTGGGGAAGTACTTTCAACCCACAAGAAACCGCAGCCAAATAACATCTCCCTAGAGGTTCGTTGTGTTTTTACGTTTGAAGGACGTCACCAGTAAGCCTTTAAGCAGTCACTGTGTTAGCAGCAGATGAGACATCGCGCGAGTGATACTTAATGTATTACAAGTATTCATAGGCTACGGTAACCACTTTACATAAGGTGGGCCGTATGCTTGTATGTCTTCCGATAAAAAAACTGATTTCGTGCCAAAACGATTTCTTCTTCTTTATTAATAAAATTGCGGCTATTTTGACTCGAAATGTTATCAAGAACTAGGCTCGCGAAATTTTCCCGACGACACGTGGAAATTGATCCCACGAACCTTAGTGTTAAAGGAGCATCGCTATCCACTCCGCCACCGGGCTCGTTATGTCATTTCTAGTACTCACGACAGGTAATATTAGCGTTATTACTAGAACGTTGCCAACCCTACAAGATCTTTTATATTATAACACTGCAATATACTTATCATCCGCTACATATAACACCCACAATACATTTAATGAGCCAGATACTGCGTTTATGAACTATAAAGTCAATTTTACATTCCATAACATGCATTTACACCAGTCGAAAACCCGCCCTTGCCCGTCGGTCTTTCACTACTGTCACCAACGGTACTAATTTTATTTATTAGTGTCTTTTATTACTTGTCAAATTGCGGAATAGTAGGTTTTTGTCGGTAGGTGGGCGGTGCTTTTGTACCGTGCGTTGTGTCGAATCGATTTGTTTAGGGTACCGTTTTAAAATACAGTGAAGCTGTATTTGTTTTAAATGTAATAAGAAAGAATTATACGTAGATGTTTATGATTATTAAAATAAATGAAATTGCGACGTCACTTGTAGTGGAAAGTAACTGGTGATCACACTCTCTCTCATCTCTTTCATGTTCTTTGCTGATCACATACTGAGCTCGCCTCACTTTTAGGCTCTTGCATTTTTCTACATTATATTTTCTACTGTGAAGCGTTCAAATTTCCTACCTACTGCTAGATTTAACGGCACGATTTTAGCTTTATCTTTGAATAATTAACTAAGGACCCTTTGGTCCCGAGCAGGACCAATTTTCAGTAATCCTTCCTTATTTGACATAAGCAACATTCATACCGTAAGCAAAGCAACATTTTAACAGAAACAAAAAGATTGATAGCGTATTGATAGTCTGTTGATTATAATTTCGTTTAAACGTGCGAATACTAACATATATGCACACATGCCTAAAGATGTATATAGTACGTAATCTTGAATATTCTAATTAAAGGCACAATTATATTGAAATTCATGAAATCCACCTTCTTTTCTATTGGGCTATTAACTTCCAAGTATACCACGATTCGAACATCGTTTATTATATTACTGTATTTGTATTCTTGGATATTGAACAACACCTAAAAATACAATTATATATTTTAGGTGTTGTTCATAGATATGTAGAAAGAATGCAATTGGAAATAATGATAAAACAGATATACAACGCCAAAGTGGAAAGGCGCATGAGTCGGAGAAGTGCAAGACTCTTTTGTAATCAAACTGACCGTGTTTTATCATAAGGTGTTCTTAAGAGCTGTCTCCAAAAGTCACGCCAAGAGACTCCAGGTCCCTAGTACTAGGACTTAACACCATCTTCTTGTCCTCACCAGTTATAAATGGTGAAGAAGCAAGTAAGGCATGTAACACCCGAGCCATGTGGAGCTTACTGCTTATCCTCCAAGGTGCATGGCGTAGATATGTAGATTTTATTTAAAGGTACTTATGAATAAAATTCCTATTATATATTTATCTCAATATTACATGGTATAACATAACGTACTTATAATGATATACGGAACCCAAAACAAATGGAAATTTTAATATTTTTAATGCAAAGCAGTGACGATCTCAATGTGCTAATGAAGTGTTTTTGTTACCTTTCTACTAAATTGGAGAAAGGCCGTCGCAATTATTATTAAAACAAATAAAATGTGCATGTAATTTTACATGTCAGATTTCATCTTGACTTACGATTCGACACTGTCTACTGACTGTATTAATTAGAGATGTTAAGATTACAAAGATAGTATAGATCTACGAAAAAAATCTACGCAGGTAAAATCGGGTAAAGATCCAAAATATCCAGGATGTGTACCCATGATATATTCCCACTATTGTGAGAAAGTGTGCTGGATTTGTCAAAATTAATGGCGGCAACCATAGAAGTGATTATGAATAGTTAGTATATTTCAGTAGCACCAACTTGGAATAGTAAAACTGTAGCTTTTTGGAATTAAAGCTTATTCTTTGAGGGTTTATTTTAACGACTGGACAAATTTTTAGTCTTATATAACGAAGTGGTACGGAACATTATTACTAAAGCTCCGCTATTTGTCCGTCAATCCCTCTGTCACAGGGTATATCTTTTGAATCGTAATAGATACTTGAAATTTACATACATACAAGTAAAACTAAATTAAATAAAAAAGTGTTTTTTGGAGTTGTTTTAACTAAAGTATTAAAAATATTTACGAGTCGTATAAATAAATTTCAATTTCAAAAAGTGTACTATGCATGCCCCCCGAAATTTACAACAAATTACCAACTGCTATTGTTCAGTTGTATCTTACCAAGTTTCAAACACATATTACACAATTTATTGACGGAAAAAGCGTATATAATATCAAAAACTTGAAAAGTGAAAAATTATAATAATTATTTTCGTATTAATCATTATTCGTGTAACATATTTTTTAGTTTATTTTATATTCAACTTCATGTGACATATTTTCTATTTTGTTTATAATATTGTGACGTGACTTGTTTTTGTAATTGTATTTTGTAATTTAGTATGTTACTATTTCGTAATTTTCAAGTCGAAAAGCAAAATATGGTTGCTCATAACTATATATTAGACAACTGCGTAGGTACTAAGCATGTTCGCAAATATTAAATGATTTAATTTTATTTATTAATATATTTGTGGCTATTGGAACGAGTTTTTAATATTCACCTACTTTTTTACCACTTTTAACTATTAATAAAAAATAAACGGCACTTTTATCGTCCGTTTAAGTATTTTTGTAGTTTCACTTAATCCACTTAGAACTCTAATAAACTCAGTATTGTCTCCAACCATTCAGCTTACTATTAAGCTCCTGAGAAGTTGCTGTGTTAACAGCGTGTTGGCAACAGTATTCCTTCTATTGCCAGGCTACTATTAGGTATTCTATAAATAGAATTAAGTTATTTAGAAGTTAATAGTTATATTAAATAGCCATATATAATAATACATGAACCTTAAAAACACTTTTCTTCTTCGCTTTATCTCGTTTTCTAATCCATTAGGATTGGCAGGGTCCGCTACATAAGCCTAAGTATTTGACGAAGACAGTGATTTTTACATATAGTGACTGACCATTAGACCTCCACAACCCAGAAAAGCAGATGTTTCTTAGATTAATCACATGTCTTTCGAAATATAACTTCTTGAACTAGATTTCTTCACCGCCTAGAAAGTGATAAATATCATAAATCCGAAAACACGAATTTAGTAGTACAGCCAGGATTCGAATCCGGGACCAGCTGGTCAATAGATTCTGTATTCACTGGGCTATCAATACTCTAAACAATAAAAAGCCTATACTCCCTTTATTGGACAGTCGTATGTAAAAAGACGATTATTGAACTTAGAACTACTTCCTGCTTTGAAGTAAAATTATAATCTTATTATATTACATGCCAATTATTGCTGGAAATATTTACACACGTTATGTGTGCGTTATTCCCAATTTGCATATTATCATGCCATATATAGACATACTACTTTTGCGAACGGAAAAGTGATTATTATAATTTTCACAAGCAATAAAATTTTACTAGGCTCGCTAAAAGGTTTCAATTAAAGAAAGAGATAATTTAACGTAGCTATAAATTGACTACGTATGCAAGTGAATATTAACCCTTGTTGACAAGTACAAGGAAACGCCTGCTATAAAAGAAATTTCCTTAAACGTCACTTACAAAAATGCAATATCCTTCTAGGGACTTGTGGTTTTGACACGATCTTCTGTATGGCGAATTATTTGTCTCGGTAAGCAGTTGACACATCAACTATGTGGTTTCAGATGAATTATTTGGCATTAAATGCAACTAATCCTAAATTATTATTATATTACTTGATAGTGGTTAAAATTCTTCTTCTTAAATAAGTATGGTATCGCAGACATCGTATCAGAAACCGACGACTATTCACACCTTGTAGTTAGTCAATAACTTGATGATAATGTACGCACCCTATTAAAATCCATATCGCATTGGTCAGTGACTGGCGACTTGAAACAGCCCTTACAGATACGTACATACAGTCAAGTAGTTCGGCCAACCAAACTACTTTCGTAACAGATCTCAAACATTTTACATTAAATGATAATAAATTATGGAGCTGTCGTCTAATAAAGTTGACTTGTCATCTTTATGAACTGAATAAAGCAAACGGCTTGTGAATGTGACAGTTAAAATTCTATCAAGTGTCAAGTACTCATTCTTTGTAATTTGCAGACCTATTAAATAGAACTACAAAATACATATACGAAATGCAAGACGAAAATGTTCATAACTCTGTACCTAAGTACTTGTTTATTTTTTTATTAAAAACAGACTAACAAGTTAAGTATGATTAAGTCTTGTTCGTTGTAGTTATTAAGCAAATGTATAACATAAATAAATAATTTCAAATACCCCAAATTACTATCTATAATATCTATATGTAAGTTATATCATATTGGGGTCACTTTAGTTTTTCACATTTTAATACAGTGAAATTGCATGTCGCTTAGTCTAGATTATTATTTCCTATGCTAAAAGTTTTTTTCATCAGAACTGAACTGGTAATGTAGCCCACATTACCAGTTCAGTTCTATAAATCAATAAATAGAAAACCTAGATGAACCTTATAAGCAAGACAAAACCGCATCTACTTCGTTGCATTAGTCAAGTAGAAAATGTTTGATGGATCAGGCAGCAAGTAGATTATAATTGGACTCTTGATAGTGAACTTTACAGTGCGATACTGCATATATCGAAGACCAATGTTTATTTTTGATCGGTGAGTTATCACATAGTTAGGATATTTGAATGCATCCATAAGACATACACGAAGTATTTCACGTTCAGAAGATTGGACAACGTTGTCTATTAATTAGTAACTTAGTCACGGTAGTGTTTCATAAATATAGGAAGATAGGAGTAGGGTAAATTTCGTCATGTTCGACGAACAAAATATTCGTGTATCCTACTTCTAACATCTGCCTAACTCGTGCATGCGTAATCAAAATAAAAATATTATTTTAGTAGATTTATTTGATAGTGGTAGGCAGATGTGTTGGCGCGCGTTCCTTACTCTCTATTTTTGTTGATCCTCATTGTGTTTGGGCAGGCAAAGGGTCAATATCTAATGTGGCTTCCGTTCGATATTCGCCTTACATCTTGTTTTGTCTTTAAACATCTTAAATGTACACTGTCAATCAAAAAATAGGACTCTTGCTTGTGAATTTCATGTTACTTTTCTGGCTCTAAACATGACAGTGAACCCTACAACACAAAATTGCATGTATTACGATACTTACTCTTCTTCAAGTAGCTTCGAAAGCGAATGCAGCTGGAACTGTTGAAGGTCTGTGCCTGTGGCGATTGTTACGGATGTGTCCTGGAATCGTGAAGCCACGGCAAATTTTCCGCCATTGTGAATTAAATTTTCTTATGTGTATGCATTTTGTTGGTGCAAAAAATTGGTACGATACCTCTAACTAAAGGACGTTCACGATTTGTACAGTCGGTGGTAGATTTGTAGACACGGAATACTTAGACTTTTACACCGTCCTTAAATCGACGCAATAATAATGATTTTTGCAATACGACTGTCACATCTGATGCTAGATAATAGAGAAAGAGAATAGCTTTATTCTTCTTATTAATCTTTAAAAAAAAATATATAATGACAACAAACTATAGGGGTATAACACGTATGTTCTTAAGAAGATGTATAAAGCTAAGAGGCGCCTTCATTTTCTTTGACCGCTGAATTTAAGACGAATTCCAAAAAAAAAAAAACGCACAATACTGGCACTGCAGAACTATATTTATGCTTTTTTTAAACGTATCTTGTATTTGTTATCCATGTATAAGTAATCAAAGTTTTAATTATTGCTTATTGTGGTCACTTATAGCAATAATCACAAACACGACTAATTGTACATAAATAATAAATACAGAAAATGTCTACATACATTGGCAGTATTGAACGTTTTTTTTTTTTTTGAAATTGGTCTTAACTTCAGCGTTGTTAATAAAAACAAAATGAGGCCGCCACTAAGCTTTTTCATAAAACATTCATTAGAAATGCTCTTTTGCACATTTGATGAAAACTGGTATTAAAAAAAGAAAAAGTTGTGTCTTCACAAAACATATCAAAACAACAATTCATATAAACGTCATATGTTAAAGTTCTTATTTTCTTTTAATTTAATTTTAGGGTATGGTACGAATAACTTAATATAATAAAATAACTTTATAATAAATAACTTTATATCACGTCTCGCCTTCCATCATCTCACATAACACCGAAGTATATTGTGTATCATATACTTAGTCTGGCCATAAATACTATTACAATTAAAAATAAACAAAATATTACATTTGAATTTCTCATTTTGGCGCCAATATATTGTACAATATTTTGCTATATTAAAATGGAGTGGGATGATAAAGAGAACCGAATCGCTGTGATTGCATTACACAAAATAGCTATGGAGCCAAATGCAATTTTTAAAACTCTCCATACGCTTGGTATTTGTAAAATGTTTGCGTACCGGGCTATTAATAGGTACAATGAGACCTCCTCTGTTTGTGGCAGAAAAAGACTGAGGTGTTTTTCTGTGGAAAAGGTGTGAAAACCAGCGCCGTGGTTTACCTAAACACCGTCCTAACAAACATAGTAGAACCTCTTTCTCAAACAATGTTCAAAAACAGACACTGGATATTCCAACAGGACTCTGCACCAGCTTATAAGGCACGAAGTACTCAAAACTGGTTGACCGCCCGTGGAATTGACATCATCAGGCATGAAGACTGGCCCTCTTCTAGTCCAGATTTAAACCCACTGGACTACAAGATATGGCAACATTTGGAGGAGGAAATCTGCGCTAATCCTCATCAGAATTTGGAGTCTCTTCGACCATCTCTGGTTAAAATATATATAGAAATAGATATAAATGTGGTGCGTGCTGCGATCGATGACTGGCCGCATGGATTAAGGGCATGTATTCAAAATGGAGGAGGGCATTTCGATTAATGTAAATAAAATTTTATTGTACATTTAATTACCTTTCATTTCATATATAACTTTTCCATAATTATCAAAAAGTGTATCATTAATTACATCAAAAGTTTTTGACAGAACTTATGACCTGACTAGGTATATTTGTAAAGCGAAAAGGTGATTACATTATATATATATATATATATATATATATATATATATATATATAATGTAATCACCTTGGAATTATATATATTATATTATATACATACCAACGCTCGTGGGTTCGATTGCCACACAGGGCAAACATTTGTGTGCATGTTTGTTTTGGTCCAAGTATTTTTAAGGGAGGTAGGGCGTATCAAAGCAGCCCGTTTGGGGAAGTATCTCCATCTGACAGAAAACCGCAGCCAAATAACAACTCCCTTGAAATTTGATGTATTGCAAGCGTTCAAGGGCAACGGTAGCCGCTTTACATCAGGTGGGACGTATGCTTGTATGCCTTCGCACGTAGTATATATAAAAAAAAATTGGTGCGTGTACTTATGTACGCGCGTGAGAAGTTATACTTCTCTGGCATCATTAAATAAATATTTAATATTAATAACTTAAATTAAAAATCGTCTATGTACAAGTAGTAGCGGCGATGTTTATGGAATGTATTACACACAAGTCAAATGTAAAATACAAATGTTATACATTTTTAACTATAGCGCCATCTACCGGTAATATCGTGAAACATTTAGCAACTTCAACCTGTACTTTTGTGTTCGAGTGCCACGCATTCACTCTCGCTCTGTCTCTTTCTATTCCCCCTCTATGGTAGCGTTAAACGTTTAACGCAACCTTTTTGCAAGTCGCATTATAAGTATAACTTCAAAAATAAGTCGTGGAGCGTCAGTCCGAATCGCGCATAACATATTTTACTTGGATTAAATAAAACACGCATACATTCCACCGTGACTCCAGAGCAAATCTCTTTAAATCCTTCTAGTGCAATATCAAATTAAATTGATTTCATGGTAGCATTACCGCATATTTATTACCATCAAACTGATCTCGGTTAAGTCACCGAGCATCTTCATAATTATTGCGAATGCTTTTACTGTCAGATTTCTGTCTTACGTCCACTTAAAGGAGAATGTACATTTAAATCTTTTGCTCTACTTTAGGATGAGATAAAAACACCGTTTTATATTTTACGATCATTGGTACTTAATTTTTTTTTTAATGTGTATGTATGACGGATTCCCGGGGTATGGAATAAAATATTGTAAAATGAAGGAACAGAATGAATATACACATTTTAATCAAGGGTGTATATTTATCTTGTTCCTTAATAGTACTTCATAGCTGTAGTAATGAATTAAACATTTGTTCAGTGGCGAAATATGAGTGTAAGATATGTTCAAAGAAACATTCGAAATCCTTACGTGCATGGAAGTGTACGCCGCTGCTTATGTGATAGCACGTGAATACGTGATTCTGAGTCCAAGTTCAATTACGTCGTGACTGGTCTTTCAAAAAGTTCTAAGTACATTAATAAACCTACTACCTATATCTAACTAACAATTCATATGGGTATTTTAGTTTTTATTTAACTACGCTGCTTATATTTGGTTGTTCTAGTGAACCTGGAAAGTGCTCGCTGGATTTCAACTCAGTACAGAAACATTGTAAGCCCATCAAATTTAGGATTATTATGTTCGTCTGCATGTGTATTTTAACAAACGAAAAACTTGATGTGACGCCTTGAGGCCCGTTATATACTTGGTGTAGTAACGCGCATGGTGGAATTCAGCCACGCGGGCCTCAACGGGGTAAGTGCGATAACAAAGCATTTGAAATATCAGTGATTATCTGTAAAGATATGATCTATCTATCTATAACCTCACGTCAAATCCCTTGCGGGGTAGGCAGAGAGAACCGAGCGTCACATGTCTCGATCCTTACAAACTTCACTCTTTTTTTATATTCATTGCTCTTCTTATACACGCTCGCCGATTTCTGAGGCACCTGACATCACCTTCTGATAAAACATGATTAATTTGGTCATCGGTTCCTATATCCTCTAATTCTCGTGTTGTAAATCTGTTACGTAATTATTTCTTCCTGCGTTCTTTCTACATGTCCGAACCAACGGAACATATCTCTTCCTCTTTTACTTTAACAGATCAACTGTGTTTCTAATATCATCATTGCGAATACGGTCTATAAGCATTACGTAAAGATATAAAACTCACTGATTATATATAAGAGTCTACCATTTTATCACTTTTCGCGACTAATCTGGTAAACGCATTGTTTGTAATAAATTTTGGTAGTCATACTATCGTTATAAAGGGATCTCTACTTGGGCAATGCCGCGGATAATTGTCTATCTCTCAATTTGCTATGATTGAAAACCTAAACTGACCGTGATTAAATAAAGAGTTAGTCTGCGACCTAAAGAAGAATGTATCTTAAACGAATTATAGATATTATATATTAGAATTATGATTAATATTCGCCGCAAATTTAACAAATAACTTTAATAGCTCGCCAATAGCTACCAATATAAAAAAGCAAATAGGTGGACAAACTGGTGAAAACGGCACTGCAGTATTTCTCTTTGCTAATTTGTATATGACGACCTCACCACCGAGCTCGTCATATATAAATTGGCATTGGTTATTGGTAACGCTACTATGACACCAACGCTCATAGGTTCAATTTCCATAATAAGTTTGTATTTACAAAAAGAAAATGAATTTACGTATGTTTAGTAGTTCTCTAGTACCCACAACACAAGCTTCGCTTACTTTGGGGCTCCATGGCACTGTGTAAATTGTCCGAAAATATTTATTTATTTGTTTATACGAGTACATAGAGTGATGGATCCGCGAGAATGAAGCCGCATACAGAAGTTAGTTTTACATAAAAAGAATTCCAAAAAAATTAAACAATGTTTAGTTTGCATGAAAATTATGTAAATAATCCATTGAATTCAACCCCAAGACTCAAGTTTGCGCGTTCACCGCTAAGAAAACTCCATTTGCTGTGGTCCCTATATTCCATAACACATCCCTTACCGTTACCAAAAGTATTAGGATGCTTGGCGTCGAGATTTTTTTTTGAGAGGAAATTCAAGTTAATTGATAAGAAATTTTATAACGTACAGAATATTCTGAACATGAAATGATCTTTAAGTAATTAATAGCATGTACTTGACATTAGATAGTATGTATGTATATCTTCACGCCAGGTCCCTTGCGAGGTAGTCCTTACACACTTCACTCGCTTCTTTCACATTCATAGCTCTTTTCATGCACGCTCGCCGGTTCCTAAGTCTCCTGACATCACCTTCTGATAAAAACACGACCAATTTGGTCATGGTAGGTTAGTCTTGGTCTTCCTCGGCTCCTACATCCTTCCACTTTCACATTGTATATCTGTTTCGTCATTCTTTCATCTTGCATTCTTTCTACATGTCCGAACCAACGGAGCATGCCCTTTCTTATCTTAGACATTAGATACTTTTAACATTAAATCGTAATAATGCGTTCAAATTGACACCGTAATCGTATCATTGTAACAGTACATTTTTAAATCTAAATATATTTAACATATATAAATATATTTATATAAATATATTGGCACAGATTTGTCAAACCTTGTACTCTGAAAATTATTTATGCCGTAATTTGTGCACATAAATTTTAATTTATTATAAGAATAAATGATCTCAATGTCAACGCCAGTGTGACGCCCCACTTTTACCGCAGTAAGTGGATAAACGCCTTAAGACTATTTACTCTTCATATGCGATCGCTGTACTTAATCTTTGTAATGTGTAAATTAATTTCACTGCATCGGCGGAGCATGAGATAATCAATCTAGGCTTAGGACAGCTACACAGTTGTAATTTTCAATTAAAATTCCAAAAATTGCTGTATATGACAACGCAATACTTAAAACGTATCAAAATCTTGCATTGATATAAAATAACGGTGAAGTACGTTGTTATTGTTGGGTAACGTACTCACAAGTACAACATAAATTCTTTATATTTATTTGTAGTAAATAAATAAAATAAATATTTAATGTATTTGTTTGTTTGTTTGTACAACTTTATTACATAAATATCTACATTCGAAAATACAACAATATGGTTTGTAAAGGCAGGATTCTCTTCCATTCAATCATTGCTTTTGAGTTCCTGAGTAGAAAAACGAATAGAGGTGGTAAATAAAAAGGTGTATATAAAATTAACATTTATCATAGTAATGTCCAACAGTCTTCTAATGTCTTATAGATTCATAAAATTCTTGGCTGAAATTTCGTCGCTGTCTCGATTTCGCCTACAAATGAACAATGTACAAATCATGACACCATGATATGAATGACCAGTTTCATTTTCAGACGGAACAAGTCATATCTTAGTTTTAATAAAATAATGGATGGATTATCTCTTTTTCTTGTACTTACACATTAATTTTCAGCTTTCATATATAATTGCTCACATATATAAACAACCGTTCTTCGTTACATTTTTGGACCTGAATGAACTATTTGTACATCAAAATGCGCATACAAAGTACAATCGGTATTGTACTATAAAAGGTAATTTCTAATCTGTACTAATATACAATGCGAAAGAGTTTATTTGTTTGGACAGGCCAATCTCTGGACCTACCAGTCAGATTTAAAAAATGTTTTTAGGTTTTGTAACCCTATTATTGAGATAGGTTATAGTTGTATTCGACCTTACGATACGACTCTTATAAGCCGAAGAAAAGAAGGACGAAAGGAAAAGCGATTGTCACTGTAGGAGGAGGTACTGGAGTAAGCACGAACGAAGTCACGCGCTGCAGCTAGTTTATCGTACATAAGTGGTTTATCTCTAGAACCTTGCGACAGCTGAATGTACAGCAAAGCACAGATCAACCAATAATTACTGCCTATGTGAGGCCATAATTATTACCTTTTTCCAATTTTGATCCCGGACAGCAAAATACAGAATATTATCAGAGCTTCTTTATAAACAGTAACGAGGAACTTTTTCATTTTAATACGCTGTTAATTAAGGCCCTTTTAACTTGCCTTATCGACCGTCTAGGTGTTAAGGACTAATTGATACTCGAAATAAATGAATTCCTTTGCTCGAAGTAATACCCGTGCAGCCGTGTGAACGCCGCATAATCAGCAGCTACTTTTCAGTTGTCGCCCGACGTTGATAATTCCAGTGAACCTACGCCGAGAAGTCGTTTCACTAACGAAACCAGAGATTACCCCACAATCTCATTACTGCTCGGCTGCTACGCATTTTATACCACGATAATGCAGCAATATATTTTAATTTTCATTCACGCTCTCGTTATTACCACCTCAAACTCGAAGCAACTCAATTTTATTTTAACTAGACTTATATTTCAAAGTCATACAGCTTGAAACTGCAATGTTTGAAGAACGAGAAAAGAATTCGAGATTCAACTTTATGAATGCAATCGCTATAAACAGCCAATTGACAATCGGAGCTGCACACAGTGAATTCAGTCCAACGCTGCCGATAAAAAGATATTACCACTTTAGAGTGTTAAATAACACAAAAGGAGGGTCATATTTTCAAAATAATTACGTCAATAATTGGCACGCAAGCCTTCGCAGGCGAGAGTGTGGCGTAGAGGTTCATCTCATTATTCCCATAAGAATTTTACCACCAACCGCGACAGATTAATCGCTTTAACTATATCATAAGTTTATATTCGAGCGGAGAATTCGCTATGTCAATTACATTGCAAAAATACAACTCTCTATTACTCATAGCCTTAAAGGACTAAAGTTACTTGTGAGCATCATAAGTGCTAAGTGAAAACCATATTCCTTGCGTGGGAATGTACTCTAGACACTTTTAAATATGTTTTTTATTACCTAACGTTATATTACAAACCACAGACAGGCGCAAGAATTCACGGGTCAAGAGGTGAAATGATAGGTAATCAGTTAAGTACTTGGCTTACTGGAAGATGTTATCATCAATATTGTATTTGGTTTCAGGTATGCAATTCTACAAGGTGAGCCATCTTATTTAGTTAACTAATGTGGTCGGAGTGTCTAGATAATTTGCATTTTAATAATACAATGTAAAGTTCTGGTGTAAATGTATTTTCTCAAACACATTCGGAATTGTTCGCATTAATTAAAAGACGGAGTTAAGAATATTAATAATGATGCGACCCATTAAATATGGCATTTTATTGCTAGTACGAAATAACAAAATTGCGTCATTTAGCATCTATTAGCATTGCATTATTTTCTTTATAATTAAGGGGTGATAAAGGATGCAATGATGGAAAGTGATCGCCTATGTATCACGGAGCTGCTGTAGCCGTTTAACAAAAATACATACTCTTCTATAACTTCACGCCAAATGCCTTGCGGGGTAGGCAGAGAGAACCTAGCGTGAACCGATCCTTACACATCTCACTCGCTTGTTTCACATTAATTGTATTTCTCATGCACGCTCGCCGGTTTCTAGGGCTCCTGACATCGCCTTCTGATAGAACATTTTGGTCATGGTAAGTAAGTCTTGGCCTTCCTCGGCTCCTACATCGTTCCACTTTTGTGTTATATATCTGCTTCGTCATTCTTTCATGCTGCATTATTTCTACATGTCGAACCAACGGAACATGCTTCTTCTTATTTTAACACCGACGGTTTCTTTCAGAAGCAACTCTGTTTCTAACATTATCATTGCGAATACGGTCAATAAGCGTTACGGCACAAATTTTGCGTCACGCTCGCATTTCGAAAGCGTTTATTCTACTTTCACGCTCTCTCTGCCATACCCAGCTCTCGCTTCCATAAGTAAGCATTTGGACCAGCACTGCATTGTGCATAGCGAGTAGTGCCTTCTGGCTCAAGTTTTTACTGTCAAGAAGTTTTCTCAACTCTCCATTAACACTATTCCCAGCATTCACTAGTCTTTCTACATCATCGGCGTACCTTCCATCTCTGCTGAAAGCACATCCAAGATATACAATCTCATTCACTTGTTCCAACACTCGTCATCAACCGTAATCCTTACATTAGTTTAGATTTCTTCTCTTTCAAATACCATTATCTTTATTTTCTTCGCATTCAATAATAAGCCTTTCTCCATGAATCGTCTTTCATCATTGTGACCAGTGTTTACAGTTCAGATAGTATTTCTGCTAAAACCACGGCATTGTCTACTTACAGCAAACAGTTCATCACTAGGTCACCTATGCGCAATCCTATATTTTTTTTATACAACTAGATTGGTAATGGCATGCTTGCATGCAGCCCGCATCAGATATTAAGCGATCACCGCAGCCGATTGACGCTCGCAACACTACAGGGATGTTACTCGCGCGCTGGCAATGTGGTGAACTAAGGCTGTTTCGTCACAGTACCCAATAATTTCTCTGCCATATCACACCCGTCAAATTGGAACACAGCTATATAAATATAGCTGCTTGGCGGTAGAAATAAGTGAGACAGAGGTAGGGAGGTAGGAGGTAAGGGAGGAGGACAAGTACCCATGTAGACGACTTTTGTACAAAGTCTCCCTCTGGTACATTTGATGACCTTGATCTTTACCTTGATCTTTACCTTGATCTTTACAGACAACTATCGAGATACAGAATAAACAGCCTAGCCGCATGCAACCCTCCAAACCTGCTTGACACCAATTTTGACATCAAGACATGCTACCATCTATCTGCACAAATGCTGAGCAATCCTTGTAAGTGGACTGCACAGCACGGAGCAGTGCGCCGTCAATCCCATATACCGGCAATATGTCCCACAGTTTCTTTGACGCAACCCTATCAAATGCTTTACTGTCACTGTCAAAATATACATACTCTTTAATTGTAGTTTATTTATTTTAGCTCTAATTCCAAAATTTTATACTAAATGGCTCTGTTCACCTTTTTTATAATTTGAATTACGCTCTAGGATAGTCTTATATTTTATGACCTTTCACTTTCAAGTGTTTGTCAGTATAGAATTCTAATTATGAATAGTACGTTATTAAAAATCATTAATTAGTAAATAGATTTAGGCGTTATTTTGCGAAAATCAAATTTACAGTTAATTTGATGTAAAATATTTTGTGTGCTTCCGCTACAATGCTTCGGTATACCGATGCTTTATAAAGCAGCTTAGCTTGAATTGGCCAAAAATAATTACTTTGATAGAAAGTAGAAATGGAATAATCGAATAACAGCTTAAAAAATAAACATTTAAGTTAAACATTGCACGTTTATTAAAAGGCGTGCTTTGAAAAACGCTTTTTTGACGTTTACACTCAAAATGCTAGCACAGTCATTTAGGAATATACTAAACTTAATGCCTGCGACTGACAGTTGACAAAAACGTACGTTGTATTGGATTCAGTTTATTAGTAAAGAAGGGATTCTATCAATCAATAAAAAAAAAACTTTAAATGCAATACAATAAAATTTACGACTTCATATGTGATTCTAATATACAACCATAAAATAACATCACCGTATGTACATAACAATAAAATCCATGTACTAGAATCACATAAAAAATGTTAAAGTTTTATTTTATTATGCTATTTTACATACATACATGCGCAGTAATAAACAATGCATATTAAATTCAATGTTATAACCTTTGCCTGTTTATACATATTCGTAATATTGATGAATAATTAACAAGACGATGATTTTTAATGATGTGTTATTTTTAGTACAATTGATCGTACATGCATAAAACCCTACAATAAATTGATGTGGGAACATTAACATACGGACTTATTATTGGCAATGAAAAGCTCACTAAATATTTGTAATTAAAATTAAAGTTTAAACAGAAATCGAAGTTAAGTGTAGTAACTTTACCTCTAAACATTTCATTCAAACAATTAGACATAGTCAGCCTACAATTTAAAGTATGCCTGTGCGCTTACGTAAAAAACAGACTTTAAGTGCAACATAATTTATATAAATTTTAGTACACATTTTTATACGTAAGTCTTTTTTATTTTGATACTTAAATTCGCAATAGATCTTATAAACGATCCTGTCACAGCACAAAAGCGATCAGCGAGTCAGAGACAAGCAGAACTATGGGAGAACCTTTGCCAATGAAAAAAAATCAATAGAATCACAGTTTCAAAGCAACCGAAACTACAATGGTGTTGAAACACATGAATCGTATCAACCATCGCCATAATGGCTCACTGTTATATCCCCTTTGTATCTATCTTCAAAAGTAACTGATATCATCAGTCTAAGGAGAAGCTGATATATTCTGTGGTCAAGATTGTCAAACATTGATTTTTAGATAACTTTAATCGCTTAGATTGATAAGAATCACAATTGCAAGAGGTGTCAAAATATAACACTAAACTTTTTAAATGGACATTCATAGAATCTCAATAGATTTTTGTGTGCAAACATATTGGTATTCTTTAGTCTACAGTGTGGTTATTTAACACCAAATCTTAGTCAGGCGCGAGCTTAGGCGAATCTATTAGCAGTAAAGACGAATTTTTTTTTAGTCTGTAATAAATAGATTTTATTGTAGACCAAACTTCAAAACCAGAATAAATTGCGACTTTACTGCTCAAAAGAATCAGCTGATCACGTATGGTGAAGTCGGCATTACATTCTCCTCCAAAGTATAATTAAGTCGCCACTCTGGTTATTTCTTATTATATTATGGAATTAGTAATTAGTTTATATTGTTATATATATTTTAATTTAAGGTATGTATCTATGGACCCGTGTTGTAAAACCTGTTGTCTGAAATAAATGAGTAAATAAACAATTTCACAGTAAAGTTTCTGGTTGAAAAGCGTTTTTACTAAAATGAACTAGTAGTAATATTTATTTATAAATGAAATATAAATAAATATTGTCGGACAAAATACACGGCGCCATCTAGGTCCAAAGTAAGCGAAGCTCGTGTTATGGGTACTAGACAACTGATAAACATACGTAAATATATATATTTTTCTAAATACATACTTCGGATTAATAGAAAATAACCAAGACAAACTGACGTGTTCATGCACACAAATATTGGTCCTGTATGGGAATCAAACCCACGAGCCTTGGTGTCAAAGTAGCGTTACTAACCACTGCGACACCAAGCTCGTCAAATCTTTCTTATTAACGTTAAAACCAGAGATAAACAAATTTCAATATGAACTTGAACCTGACATGTCAGCGCCGGTCTCCTATTTATATCTCTAGGGTCTAAAGTGAACCAGCTAACTAACCTACTTTAAACAGCAAGGGTTATTTGGTGCAATTTGAATATTTTTGCATATACGTCGGGAGGTATTCAAGCATCATGCATCACCTGATATAAAATGGTTACGGTAACTTATGTACGCTTTCAATACAGGATCGCTCGTATAACTACCTCTGCTGCTAACACAGCAACTGCTTTGCTTACAGGTTACCTTACTCGCTCGCAAAAATACAACAACACTCTAGCTACGACTTTCTATAAGGTGGATGGAGGTACATACTTTATTTATACTACGACGTATAGTAAACAAGCTTACGGTACGCCTGATGTAAAGCGGTTACCGTAGCCTATGAACGCTGTCAACAAAAAGAATGACCTAAGCGCGTTGCCACGCCCGCTGTCAACACAGCAACTCCTCTTCTTCTGGTGATCTCACTCACTCGCAGGAATACAACAACCCTCCAGGGAGTTGTTATTTTGCTACCGTCTCCTGTGAGGTACTTCCCCAGTCGGGCCCCAGTCAGTAACGTCATGCCCTACTTCTCTCTCGCTTGAGCTTCGTCTGTTGATAAGCAGGGTGCACCACGTGCAGATGAGGTTGGCTTAGGCTCTAAAGGTTATATTGGGCCACTTATACCCCGAAATATTGAGATACTTTGATGCGCCATACCTCTCTTGAACATTGATCTCTGTAGAAAATATTTATCGACATATTTGTGTTAATAAATACATCTCACTCTTCTTTTGCTAGAGCACTGCTTAGTAAATGTCAGGGTGCACTTTGTACAGGTGAAGTTGACTTTGGATCTAAAGTATACATAGTTAATGCATAATAAGGTTTTGTCTAATATTTAGACAATTCTTTATTTGTTTCTACGGACTACAAGCATATTTTAACATAGTTTACATGCACGTGCGTACCGCGGCATAAAAATAAGAGCTTGGCTCAGTATATTCTAGCAAAATGTCTTACAAAACCACTGAACTTCAGTCATGACGAGGTGCGTGCAACAGGCTTAAAGGATTTTTGTTGTATTGTGTTATATGTTTTCTATACTACGAGTAATATACAAAGCTGAAGACTTTATTTTTCTGATTGTTTGCTTGAACGAGCTAATGTCTGAAACTACTTTGGGTTTGAAAAAATATGTTTGCATTATGTAGTCCAACTTTTGAGGACGGTTATAGGCTATCCGACATCAAGATACGGCCCTTAGAAGCCGATTAAAAAGAAAAAAGTAAGAAAAAGCATTTAACACTGGATACCGGGATACAGACGACGAAGTTGGAAGGCAGAGAGAACCGAACACCATAAATCGCAGCCCTACACACTTCACTCACTTGTCACTTCACTAATAAATTGTGAAATTATTACTTCCTTCTATGCAAATACTTACCTTATTTCTCCATCAATAATAATACTGTTTTTAATTTAGTGTACAAAACTCCCATACGATTTGATGTCGGTACTTACTGGAGGAAGGGTTGCCATGTTCAAATACATACCACGTTTATTTGCATACGGCGAGTGTAACGTACTTTTACCTTCATTGGCTGTCAGCCGGTTGAAAAGTGTGACCATGATAAACATTTATAACGGATAATGAATTAAACAATTATGAATACTATGCACATCAAACAATAAAGTAAGTAGGTAGTTCGAAATTATTGTGTAATGATGATGTAACTAATTGGTGAAATTTTAGTACTTATATTAGAATCAAATGAGTATGCATAATTTCTGCTTGAATGAATTTAATTTTTGTGCTTATGTTGTAAATCGTGTATATAATTCCGTTCTCTTTGATTTAATGATAAATATTCAAGTTGAAATACTGACAGTTGAAATATTGAATCACGCGTATATTTAATTCTTAGGTATTTATAAGACTATACTGTGATTGCGTGAATGTGAATTTTGTTATCCTACGGAAAAGTATTTAATTCGTATACCTAGAACGAAAATGCGTACTAATCTAGAAGTTCCATTAACGTTTTTTAATTTTAAAACTTTATGGTTGTTTATATCACTATTGTAAGTAGGTCACTTACGGCAATTTGTTTGTCTATTTTATCATTATTCGGTGACGTTGCAGATACCATGGTCACGCGATGATAAACCAAAAAAATCAATTTCCAATAAACCAATTAAAAAACTCGATATACACTGAAATGATCTACTGTTTCATTATTTGAAAACCGGAGCTCGTGGAGTACCTACCATGGTGAAAGATATTTTTAAGAATCTAAAAAACTTTGTTACTCTCTAAACCAATTTTTTTAGCCTATTATTTTCCTACTTTTACAATAAACAGTATATCCTGTACTGTATCTCTGTATTATATCTGTTAATTTTAAACCGATGTAACAATATATTTAGACACGACGTTAATTATAAAAACGATCAACTTGTAACGTATGTACTAATTAATTCTTAATAAAAGTAGGTACCTTACTAATAAAATAATAGTTGATGTACCGACTGACGTCTACGAAGATAAATAAAATGTCAACAATTTGTACGCTGACAGGCAATAAAATAAAAATATTGCAATTAGTTGCAATAAAATACTCGAGTCGAATACTTTAATGTAACGATATGCGTACTTTATCAATAGCCGGTAATGTAAACAGAACAAGTAATTACACATTCCCTACTAAGAGCACGTGCCCACGAGCAACTTTTGTTTCCGCAACTGTTTCGTCTTAGCAAAGACACACACCTACCTACATAAAAGGTTTGGGGCAAGGTATGGAACTTTCTCGTATGCATTACACAGTTGAATTTAATATAAGCGGAGGCTTCAAAAAGGAAGAATCTATTCGTTTTGGCTTACAGAAATAAACATAAAAGTTCATTGTTGTAACACAAGGGCTTTAAATCATCCTGTCTATTTTATATAGATTGCAGTCAATTGCGTTATTTATATAGATTTCATTCCTATACCGTTTATTGCGTCTAAAATTTAACTAACTCCTGATAATAGTAATTATTTATACTTAGGTAATAGTAAATTATTGATAATCCAGTAGATAAAAAAGCTCATTACCTATTAACTGACTGCTTTCTGGTTCGAATTCTAATGTGAGCATGTTCCACTACATTCATGTTTTCGGATTTATATACATATTTGTAATTATCATTTGCACGGCGGAGAAAGGAAAACATAGTAAAAAACCCACACATCCAAGAAGTTACATGTGATCGAAAGATGTGTGACTGAACCTAAGAAAGGTCTAGTGATTTGTCTGAGATGTGGAGGTTTGACTGCAATCGCTCCATGTCAAAATCTGTATCATCGCCAAATCGTTAGGTAGCGGACCCCGCCAATGCTAATTGATGCTCCGTTTTATACATTTAGTCTGTAGTTTTCAGATTTTTTTCTATATTTATTTTTGATATTGTATGTTTTTGTTTGAGTAGATAGATCATTTTTGATAAATAATTAAATATTCTTTGTTTTTGCTTGCATGGAATGTTACTCAAAATTGGAATTATACATTGAACAGAACAACCATTCTTGGTATTTACAAAATAAATTATTTACCAATTATTGGAATTGTACACAATGTACATAGACGTGTAGTTCTTTTAATTTGAGTTCTGTGGACTGTAATAATTCTTTCAAATATTCACCAAAATTTCACCAAAATCTTGATCATAGTACCTAGAAAAAAATCCCTACCGCTGCTTTTATCGTTACTTTATTAACTACGAGCTATCATTAGTAACTACGAGCTTGAGACCGCACATCGTAACATAAAAACTCGAAAGTTCGGGTTCCGGTCCATAATAAGTCTATTTCATGTAATAAGTGCGCCCTGTGATACCCAATATTTACTGACCACATATAAAAATATGCTGTTGCAGACGAATTTGTCTCTCTCGTGGGTGCACGCCCTTATCAATGTCTCTTTATGACAAAAATATATGATTCTGAATCGGCAACCCCTTCTGTACCTACATTAAGTACATTGTCATGTGTGGCGTTAGTGAATTATTTTCAGGTAATATTTGCAGAAGTTATTGTTTACCCCTAGCATCTCCTACATACGATGTACACAAGGATATGTGCTTTTAATTTCTGAATAAGAATTGGATAGAAATAAAAAAAAATATCTTTGTCATAAAACCTCTCTGCCCTTATTCCGATGTAAGAGTATGCAATCTAATGGAATAAAAAACTTCTTACATCCTTGGATGTTATGAATGTCATGCTTTATATGTATTCATTTGTTATTGTTGAGTTAGGTCACCGGTAAGCTCCTAAGGAGTTGCTGTGTAAGCAGCATGGGAGGCATCACGCGAATGATACTTTGTATATTACAAGCGTTAATAGACTACGGTAACCGCTTGACATCAGGTGGGCCGTATGCTTGCATGCCTTCCGACGTAGTATATAAAAAAATTAAGTTGTTTGGGAGAAAGTTTAATTAAAAATAAATGAAAGGAACCATTCACAAGTAATAGTAACATCAATAATAGCGCAATCGTAATAGCAATTGTTACGACTCCTTTACACTATTAATCTTGCTTATTGTGTTGTCGATTGATTTGAGTCGATATAGAAACCTCTATTAGGTATATTCAAATAACGCTTAAAAGTAATATTAACATAGGTATAGCGGTAATCACAACAAGAAGAGTAATGATAGCATAGTGATTACAGAATCAGCTGTTAACCCAATGGTCTTGGTTCAAATCATGGTGTAGACATGTACCACATAATTTTCAGATTTATGTACAGCTAAGTCCGGCTCAAGCTTTACCTTTGTACCGTTCTTATACCGTTCGTTATAAGAGTTATAATCGCACTTCGAGTGTTAAGCGTGATCTGCTCTTAGCTGTACATATTCGTAATTATCGTTTGCACGGCGGTGAAAAAACACATCGAGAGGACTGTATATAAAAATTTGTGTCTTGGCCAAATCCTTAGACTTGGGTAGCGAACCCCGCCAATCCTAATGTATTAAGAAACGAGATAACACTAAGAATTGTATTAATTTATAAAATAATAGTCTTCGGTAGGCGCAAATCATCTAGAAAGTGTCATTGAAATATTAATAAGACTTAAAGAGTTTTAATTAAAAGGTCAGTTGATCAGAACCAGTAAATTATTTTTTTTATCGTTATTTTTGCCTCTTGGTTATCCTACATTCATTATCGAACAAGTATAGTTATGCGTTGTGGCCTTAAATTCCCTCAAATAAGGGGTGCGACACACCTGTCCCTCCCCCTCGCTGACACGCGACGTTAGCAACTTGCACAAACACAGTTACCAATTTAACTTGATCCCTGATTATATTAACGAACCTTCCTAAAACACTAAAAGAATTCAAGTCCAAGAGCCCTAAATAAAGTGGTACCTAGTTGACAGTTAGGGTGTCCGATAAACATGCTCTTAAAATCTCTGAACATGTATAGCAATGTGCATTGTTATGGATATGGTGCATGCCTTTGAGTTGGTAGGGTGTATTATTATTTTGAGGGTAGTTTAATCGGTACAGGTCGTAAAATATTCTGCAATGCCAGAGATTAGGTGCGCTATAGAATACTCTATTTATTTCGAATAATAAAAGAGAATTACCTATCGTTCATTTTATAGTAGATACCTAAAGAAATAATTCCCATTAGCCTTTTTTTTTTACAACGTTGGGAGGCATACAAGCACACGGTTCACCTGATGTAAAGCAGTTACCGTAGCCTATTAACGCTTGTAACATATATCACTCGCGCGATGCCTCCTCTGCTGCTTACACAGCAACTCCTTAGCAGCTTACTGGTGACCTCACTCACACGCAGGAACACAACAACCCTCTAGGGAGTTGTTATTTGGCTGCGGTTTTCTGTGAGGTGAAGGTACTTCCCCAGACGGGCTGCTTTGATGCGCCCTACCTCACAATGGTGCCAACAGACGGAACGACTTCGACATTTAAAAGTATTCATCAACATTTGGGCCGTAGGTATGCTTGATTGTTTAAGTGGCACAAAACTTAGATATAAAATATATATATGTAAATATTTGCATACCAAACAGCAAAATAAGTTTTACTTTTAGTGTTAGGTCATACAAATATTTATATCAGGTTGGCGAACACTTGTTTTTAAAAAATTGATCGCGACCTTTCCTTGTTTCTCTATAAAGGCGACATCACACTCGTCGCGTGCGCACGCCACGTGCTACAACTATGGCTAGCCGACTAGTCTGCAATTATTATATGCATATTATTATTATACTTCATATTCCTCAAAGTCAAAAAGGAGTAAAATGATATTATAATTTCATGTGTCAGAGGTTCAATACATTTTGCATTGTACATTTTTTTTAATGCGTTTTATCGAGTTTTTATTAATCAACGTCGAGAGACATACAAGCATGCAGCCCACTTGATGTAAAGCGGTAGCCTATGAACGCTCGTAATACATTAAGTATCGCTCGCGCGATGCTACATCTGCTGCTAATACAGCAGCTTCTTAGAAGCTACTGGTGACCTCACTCAGACGCTGAAACACAACAACCCTCTAGAGAGTTGTTATTTGGCTGCGGTTTTCTGTGAGGTGGAGGGACTTCCCGTGAAAGCTGCTTTATGCGCCCTACCTCTCTTAAAAACACCCCGATCAAGACAAACAGACTACATGCACCCAAATGTTGCCCTGTGTGGGAATCGAACCCACGAGCGTTGTTGACAAAGTCGCGTTATTAACTGTCATTAACTGCGCCAACAAGCTCGTTGATATAGTGTTGCATTGCAAAGCATTATTCCAGTCCAAATAAAAAACTGACATAATAAGTTACATCATCTTAAGGATAATTATAAGCAATAATCGAATCATATTGAATTTTCGTATGCAGCATTGTTTTATAAATTTCTGAAACATGTATATTTTGTTCACTTACATCAATGCTAAAGTTTTGTTATGTACGCGGAAAAAATATTAAAAAAAAGGTAAGAGGTAATTATATTTCTAAAATTCTCTAGTCTAAATGTTTTTTATGAAGTGTGTAACAAGAAATTTAATATATATTTTAGACATACAAAGCATTAATCATGATCACAAAAATACAATACGAGAAGTATTGTATTTCTGTCGTTTGAAATTATATAATAATGTATGTTGCATTTTATTCAATCCTTTGACCTTTGCAGAAGAATATGCAATTTAATAACAATACTGTATGCATTTTCTGGTTTCTGCATCATTACGTTTTAAATGAGGAGATATGGTGAGTTTGATCTTTTCTTCAGTAAAGTTAAATTTCATGTCATAACACGATTTCAAAATTGTAAGTTGTTTTCCTCTTTGCTGAACAACGTGCAAGGGCGCACAAAGTTAAGGGGCGCCCTCATTTTGTTTTTATTAATAACGCTGAATGTAAGACCAATTCCAAAAAACGCTCAATACAGGCACTGAAGAACCATATCTATGTTTTTTTTAAAACATATCTTGTATTTATTATCTATGTACAAGTAACCAAAATTTTTATTATTGCTTATTGTGGCCACTCATAGTATTTCTTAAGGAAAATACTAACGCCTATCGGCAAAGAAGATGACGGATAAATTAATCTGAATAAGTTTCACTAAAACAATAATAATAGCTAAAATTGGTGAATTTCGATACACGTTTTCCCTCCATAACTCACCCTCTGTAAAGGCGGAGTCACACCTGTCGGCAGCTAGCGCGCGCACGCCACGCGTCATAGCTCGCGATTCCCTGCACTTTATTATTATTGCGTGATTTTCGTATTATTATCATTTTGTGCACCGCTATTTTAGGGTAACACGTGCAAGTATAATTTTTAGTGACATTGACATAACAATGCTGGTCATTATACGGCATTATACTGAATATTGTATGAGGTTTTGAAAATGTTTTTGAAATTATTATTACAACAACAATTACTTCGCATTATATATTAACGTAGTGGTATAGGTATATTGTTGAAAAAAACTAGTTTACAATAGAAATAGCGGTCTACGTAGTAATCAGAGAACTTCGTTGATCATTATTTATAATATTAACCTGCGCCAGAAAACATATATTTACTTAATACGAGAAATAGACCTGAGTTAGTCAATAGATATTTTAGGTCAATATTTGTGTAGTTAATGATTCACTTTCTCCGCATTTTTAGAATCCATGGAACGAACTTCTCTATTTCTCTTTGAGTAAATAAGACATGGAATCCTGGGGGAAGATATGGAATAAAAATAGCAGCTTCTTTTTAATAATTAACATATTTTCTCCTCCTTGGTATTATGAAAGTTTACACTTATAAGCAGTGGCGTGCACTCCATATAGGCAAAAAGACATTGCCTACCCTATCAATTTGATAAATACCATCCGATGTTTCATTCTTAAACATAGTTTTTAACTAATATTTCGTATCAAAAACAAAAAATTAAAAGCTCCATCTATCGGTATCGGTAAGTTATTAAAGTCATCGCTAGTCATATTCAAATCGCAGCTAGGCGCTACGCAACACTAGCGCCGCATTGGCAGCTTTTTACGGCAGAGACACTAACTATATCTGTCTAAATTTACGTATGTGTGCCGTGTTGTTTATACAAATACTGTAGTGTGCATTCCTATAATTACATTGCCCACAATAACACAAATAACGCACACAATCGCAAAGTATAGACAATGTCTTTTCAGCTGAACTATAACGTAAATCACCGAAGTGTCGCGAGCATTGCTACGTAACTATTTTAAAAAGTAGTTTGCTGCATATAATTATAGTGAAAGATATTGCCATTTCCTTTTTTCGTATAAAATTGATGTTCAATTTTATTTTGATTTTAAAACGGCCGCCATTGTTTTTGTTTTGAATCGATTGACTGGTAGCAGACGAAATAAGATTTTAAAGTTTTAAAGTTGATAAATATGATGATATTCACTGCGAAAGTTGTTCATGTGGTGTGTGTAGGGAAAATAAATGTTTTCAAAACTATCTTTCCGTGAAAAGAAACAAGTGATCACATACATCATTATTTCCACAAGATTGGGTAACCAAAATCAACATTCTGTATTTTTTGGTAAGTTAATAGCTTTAAAAAAATTCTGCCTACCCTGTCAAAAATCTCTGTGCACGCCACTGCTTATAAGTATTTTTTTATGATGAATGCATGACGATGTGCGTAGAGGTTTTCATCATTTAGGCAACACAAACTCTGGTGAGGCTGTTAGTAATGTATAATATAAAATTTATGAACAATTTTTAACAATAATCGTGATAAGTATAAAATAAAGAAAAATATTTGTATCATAAGCTCTAAATATGTTTAAACACCTTAAAACCTTCCCAAATTTACAAGAAACGCTGAGTACCTTCCACGAAAGTTAGCTAAGATAATATGTGGTATCATCAAAAATACGGTGGAATTGAAAATATCCGTTTGAAGTCGTTTAAATGAAAAGCTAGTGTTAAAAACACAGATTTATTGAGTATAATATTTTTAACAATGTCGCAATGAACACCCCAAGGCTGCAACAATAAGGCCTTTCTATCCGCTCATTAGCCAAAAAGGCGGCTCTGCTGGGGAGACGCAAAAAGCAGTATACGCGTCCGTTGCAGTACGCCACCGGAACACCTCGGGCGATGGATCTCTTAAGACGAAGTTGGCTGGATTAAGTATTTTGTCATTGAATCTTTTTACACATTTCTGTTTTATTTTATTTTTACAGCGATGTTGACGTGGTATCTCTTTAGTGCTTTATCAATAATATCATAGGGATACTTTTTGTTCATATTGTTGAGTAGGCAATGAAACATGGTTTGAATTAAATTTCTTTAACTAACACAAGTTTTGTATCCATACAATTGCATAAATTTAATACATAGTCTTCAAGATCTTATAAGTCGAATAAGCCTTGAAAACGTCCTACTAGAACTGAGTGTTGAATATTCAAGTATCATAATCAACATTTAGTTATAGTTCTCAACTTATGCCTGGCTATTTAAACTACAAATAAAACAATTTTATCGCTTGATGCTGTGTCATTAACGTATTAATAAAATCTATCAGATAATTGATTACCTACCACTTTGTCAATTCCTGACAATGTATGTTCAAATATAATCTATATATCCATAATCCCTTGCGGGGTAGGTACAGAAAACCGAGCGCCACATGACTCGATCAAAAGCATTTTAGCAAATAAAGCATTTTTTATCTTTATTGGAATTTACAAATACAAAATATTTTTATTGTGAACTGGAGGTAAAGTGTGATGATACAAGTTTCTTAGTTCATTCTGCGTTTACCGTATAGGCATACAATATTTCAATTTATAATATACAATAACTCATGCAACTATCTTACAAATTTTTATCATTTAAATTAAATAGTCTTCTATTTCATAAGAGCACTTATTTACCTATGCCCGCCGATTTCTAAAGCTCCTGATGACGTCAGGAGCTTTAGAAGACTATTTAATCTCCTCCTGATAAATCACGATCAAATTGGTCATGGTAAGTAAGTCTTGGCATTCCTGGGCTCCTACATCCTTCTACTTTCGCGTTGTATATATGTTTCGTAATTCTTTCTTTCTGCATACTGTCCACATGACCGAACCAACGGAGAATGCCTCTTCTCAACACCGACACAAGTATAAGATAATCAATAATAGAAGCATATACATAAATACTTTTAAAATGAGCAAATGACTGAAATTGATATCAAAATAAACAATAATTATAGATAAACTGCATCTTTATTGATCAAAATAATAAACAGTTTGCAACTTAATAACTCCACCTACACATTAACATGAAATAAACTTCTCATGTCAAGTAAGTACCGGGATAGCAAATAAATCCCGGTTTGTGTGTCCCAGCAATCAGAGCAGATATATTAACTGTAAAATTAGCCTGCCGCCCCAGGCACGACGAGCCGCCCAGCCGCACTCAGGGGTACCAACTCCAGTTGCATATACGATATACCTGTAAGAATACTTTCTAAATTAAAAAAAAATGACCAAGTTAAATAGATGCAATCTAAGCTATGAGCTATAGTTTATACCGCCCCCTAATGCTGTACACAATGCTAATGTAGTGACCACAAACCAATAAACCACTTGATCTCGCATGAAGACTCGCTCGCTCACCAAAACGTAGGGTTTTAGCGCCTAAATATCTCAGCGATTCAAGCCTACAGAGATGTAGGGCGAGGTAGGGCGCATCAAAGCAGTCCGTCTGGGGAAGTACCTCCACCTCACAGGAAGCCGCAGCCAAATAACTCCCTAGAGGGTTGTTGTGTTCCGGCGTGTGAGTGAGGTCACCAGTAAGCTCCCAAGGAGTTGCTGTGTAAGCAGCAGAGGATGCATCGCACGAGTGTTACTTAATATATCGGCCGTGCTTGTGCCTCCCGACGTAGTATAAAAAAAATAATTAACCAATAAGTCGATGTTAATCCGTGAACTAGCCAATAAAAGCTCCGCGTTCTACTATTACCCCCGGCCCGTACCTATGAGTTTTTTTACTACCCAAAATCATGTTATTGGGTCCCCACAGGTGATTTCCTTCACGGTAACACTTCGGGAACTTACTAATCTTGACAGAGTGACCGTGGTTACAAATATTGCTTGGTAGTCTGTCGCAGTAATTAGCTACAGTTTCGCAAGTAACCTTTCTAGGAAAGTACTCATAAGAAAGACTATACCGCCAAGCATACAATAGAATGACCTTTCGATATACAACTGTCAATCGTTTCCCGAAACACAAGTAATTTCCACAGATTGTTCTGGTATTATATGAAAAAAAATAGTAAGAAAACTACTGGCAATTCTTCTAGTATTCTATTCTTCGAGTACACTACAGTCATTATATGCGATATATAGAATTTGCTTTAACTCCACTCAGTGGGAGAGAAATCTCCAGAACGTGTATATCCACTAACAGTTACAAAATTTCCCTAATGCTTTCTACCATATAAGAGCCTCCTACTGGCTTAATTTAAGTCATCAGTTCTTTCAGAACCAGCGGACACCTAACTTTTCATTGTCACTTACACTGCCTTTAATGACGAGCTCGGTGGCGCAGTGGTGGAACGCGCTGTTACGCTACTTTGACACCAACGCTCGTGGGTTCGATTCCCACACAGTACAAACATTTGTGTGCATGAACATGTCTGTTTGTCTTGGTCTGGGTATTTTCTATGTATAATAAGTATGTATTTACAAAAAAAAAATGTATTTACGTATGTTTATCAGTTGTCTAGTACCCATAACAAAAGCTTCGCTTACTTTGGGGCTAGGTGGCGCTGTGTAATTTGTCCGACAATATTTATTTATTTATTTTTATTATTTTTAATAGTAAAGCAGGCAAAGGTGTTTTCCTCTCTAGGATTCTAACACTACTGCGAATGGTGCATCTTTAGAATCGTTCAGGAATTATTATAGTCCCAAGAAGTATTACTCTCTCTCTCTCTCTCTCTCTCTTAGGAACTTAATAATCCTCCAATAAATTAACGTACAGACAATTGTAGCAAAATAGATCTAATAAGACTTGCATCACATTTTTTATATTGTAACATTGACAGTTTTGGACTACAATTTCAGACTTTTGGCAACCCTGCTCCCCCGCCAGGCGACGTGGGTGGAATACCCACGATGCAAATATATGCGTTTGTTTTTTAAAAATATAAATTATTTAGACGTCTCTTATCAAAATCAACGCGACTATGTTGCGGCATTTCGTATGTATGTATGTACGTATTAAATGTCACAGTCGTGACATGCCACTGCTCATACACTTTTGTACTTTATATCGAATGCCTCCGATGTTTGAACCCCGTAGCCAGTATCAAACATTGAAAGAGTTCCGGGGTGTCTATTCTCTAAGTAAGTGAACTGACTAAATTAAGTCGGGTTCCTCCGACTTAGTGGATCTAATTATTTAATCTGAGCTGGATATCAACTAGTACCTGTGATTCGGTGTATAGACGCGCTGTGAGGAAAGTTCACTTATTTTTTATACCACGTCGGGAGGCATACGGTCCACCTGATGTAAAGTAGTTACTATAAATACTTGTAATACAAAAAAAAACATCGAACGTAACCTCATGAAATACCCTCAAGAAATATGTGGGCTCAGTGCAAAAGGTCCTATTTGTCCTAGCTTCCCTATTAGAGGGCACTCTCCCTTATCATTTCGTCTACTGTCGGCATAAACGGCGGCATAATATAAAACAGTTGCAAGAGTCGTCCATACGCTCAAATTCTCCACACTTCGAGTATTTTACGCATATTACGCAGAGTATACGAAAGATCTGTTTTGATACCAGCCATTGAATTCCACTGTCATACATCCCTTCATTAAGAAAAAATCTATTGATACTAACTTTAATAATTGATTTACAACCATGGTATGATTTTAAAGCATTTTTTTACAGACATTGTAAAGTTATGGAATCATCAACGTGCCCACAATGGTCTCCCTGAACAAATACTTTCGGGACTTTTAGAAAACAGTACATGTTTTTCCTGAAAAGGGACAACAGATCGGTTTCAAACTGGCGTTGCATATCCCCATTCATGCGATCACTTACTATTAGATAACACATAAGCTCGTTCGTCGATTGTATTGTATGACAACTACTACAATAAATTGCTAAATTACGTGGCAACATTAGATGACAACGAGAATATTTCGTAAATACATTTAGTCATGTTTCGCTTATTATAATGACTGTAAAAATAATTGTGGCAGGGTAAAACGTTATAACTAGAATAAAATATCATATTATAATATCATATTAAAATATGATATTATTTTAAATCAAATTATTATTTATCTTCACTCCAGACAGACATATTTGTCACTCGATTCATATACAGTGTAAAAACGCCATTACTACCCATTCAAACACCGTGATCGCCGAATTCACACACAAACACTACCTAGACATAACATAACTTCACAGATCCAACACAACAAATAACTGACAGCAATAACCGCATATCCTCTACTTTATCAACAAACAATTCCAATGTAGTAATTGTGACAAGTTACGTAATAAACTTGGGTATACGACACCCCGCAGCGCGTTTTGCTTGACATCAACTATTACTAAAATTACCGGCTTCTGTATCGAATGAAATCTCATTCATATCGTAACAACGGAACCGACAATTTATTGTTTTATTAATTGTTTTCAATTGAAATGCGATGGCAATTATATTCCACACAGGACGTACTTCGCCGAAAGGTAAAGACGTTTGTGAAAAAATATTGCACGTAATATTCTTATTAATGTTGATGCGATTATAATGTTTTCGAAAGTTATGATAGATGTAAGGCGTGGTGAATGGTTTACTCAAGTATGTCGTTTCTTTTACAGCTTTAATCAAATATCGTTTTACACCTTTATACATATCTATGTAGTAAAAATTTTTAAGGAGCTTCATACAAGTATGGCATTTAATTTAAATTTAGTTCGTCACATTAGTTGAAATATACTTTAATCGTAATTGAAATTTCGAGGGATACAAATATGGATTTCCAAGTTTATTTTCTGTTGTTTTCAAAAAAGTTTCATTGATAGTATAACAAATCGAGTATCATTTGCTTAGGCGCTATTTTTATCACCTGTGCCATATGCACCTGGTGGCAGAATGCAGAATCTGATTTTATTTATTTTAAATGGTTAATTAGATACTTAATAATAATATATTTACCCCGCAGGGCAGCTTGTGGCGAGCTTGTGGAAAACTTGTGAACTACTATTAAATTAAAAAAAAGAAAATCTAGTAACAACGAGACGAGAAAAACGTACTGAACTTTTTAGTCTTCGCCTATTTACATATATAGATTACATTGCACATTTTCATCAGCATTATCAGAATCAGCGTAAAGAAAAAGATTGATTCATTTTTCTAAGGTCAGACACACATGTTATTGCATTATCCAAAGTCGAAAATAAAATTTTGTTGATATTTTTACATTTTAAAGTCAACTCAGTAGTTTTAGCTCATTTTTGCGAGGACAACTGCGCGTATGTATGTATTTATGGTCATGGGTACGTAAATAAAAGTTTAACATCAATTTTCTCATGAACTACGCGAACGAGTGAGTTGATATTTTAACAGTGGAGTGCCATTGCACCAAGTTAGATAAAAATATAAATTCTTTTTCATCTCTTCAGTTCCAAAATTGTCATTTCATAATCTAAATAGAGGGCGGAAAATCGTTTTCCCCCTTCCCCTAGAAAGTAGTTTTTATATTGTTACATTCAGCAACGCTTAATTACATGTTGTCATTATATTTTAACTCATATTAACTATATTTGAGTACTTATTACCATCACAGGAATCAAAGTACTCAGAGAAAGATAATAATAGTAAAAATCTCAGAAGAAATAAATGGCTTTTGGAGGTAACTCGTAATTGTTAATCAAACCCCGAAATATTCGGAAATGGAAATTTATAGAGAAATTTAAAGTGAGCCCACTACAATTCTATGAGTATGGTATTATAGAAAAAAACTTGCAGATCTAGAATAGGGAACCTACTCACGATAAAAAATCGAGTATCATTTGCTTAGGCGCCATTTTTATCACCTGTGCCATATGCACCTGGCGGCAGAATGCAGAATCTGATTTTATTTATTTTAAGTGGGTAATTAGATACTTAATAATAGTAATATATTTTACCATTATCTATATAACAGAATAACAAATATTAATGGTAAAATATTATTAAATATCTAAATAACACAATACGCGTAATTCAATCGTACCGTAATCAACGTTTATCTTCATATGAACATTCATGTGATCGTGTAATATGTCACTTAACCAACCGTATATGCCCGGTGTAAATTAATAAAAATATTAACAGACGAATATGTTCATTAGGGTTCCATAGACTAGTAAATAACAGCAAGTTGTGTAGGCAGAGCTGATATTTTTTAAATTTAAAAAATATTTAAATATTTCATTTTTTTATTTTTTTATTTTTTAAAAACATATGGAACCCTGTACGACATCTAGCGACGAGTGCTGTTACTTTTTCTGTTGATGGGAGTGCAGTGCAGACTCTGCACTGCAGAGTGGCCGGCCATACGTTTTCCCATATGTTTTTTTTTCTAATTGGAACGATTTTGGACCGTTCTTCCTCACCAACGAACATTTAAATTTCAAATTAAAGGATACAAAATTACAATATGTTAGCTATTAGTGTGTCGATTTTGGAGTTTCTCACTATTACCGTCTAAACGCTAGCTGGATGACATCAGTCTACACCAAACGACAATTTTGAGGGTAATGTGGCTCCGCTGGCTATCGCAGCTCTGCCAATTAAAAGAAAAACGGAACCCTTTGAGGATCACTTTGTTGTCCGTCTGTCTGTCTGTCTGTCAAGACCCTTGTTTCAGAAACGGGTAGAGTTATCAAGCTGAAATTAATATCAAATACTCAGGTCTGTAATCCCTTCGAGCAGTGAAAAAATCAAACTTCTAAATCAACAGAATCAAAGGATACGGCCGTTTATGCCTCGCTATATTTTGACACTCCGTGGATCAAAACCTATAAGTTATTACCGTTGACCTAGAATCATGAAATTTGGTAAGAAGCAATGTTACGTAGCACGAGTAAAGGAAAAAAATCCGGAAACTGTAAATTTGTAGTTCCATCACAAAAAAAAACTTTTTTTGCGACAATAATTTGCGAAAATGTTTTTTACGGAACCTTTTTTTTAATATCTGGCCACAACAGATCATAGACATAATTTATTTACATGAACGACAAGTATTCTTCATTGGGGAAGGCTGCCATTATATGTGTAGACATCTTCGCCACTAAAGAACTACTAATTCACTTGGGGAGACTCCAATCGCTGAGCCTTCAATCTGAAGTCGGTTTTATTTCCCTTATTTGGTATGAGTCTACAAACTCCTCAATCTACGTAGACTACTATATTTGAGAAATGTATTTACTGCTGTGTCGATCGTGTTTCTTTCTATACGCAACTGGCACCTAATAAGTGCGGTGCCGCAGTAATTGTGACCAGAGGTAATCTTTTTTCTTCTTCTTAACCATCTTGATGAAGCCATCCTCGCGCTATAGCAATAGCCACTTTACGAACAAGTGTGAAATGGATCTGCATTATTGTTGTCCACTAAGGTCATAAAGGAAGTAACCAATGGAGAGTCAATGAAACCATTTCTGCCTGATCTGATCGGTAAAGTAGAACACGCAGTTCTTATTGGCTGGTTCATAGAACAACATCGTGTCGTATCGGCTTATTTGTTAAAATATTCTTCCATTGTGATTAAGGTTATGATCGGCAGTGCAGGTAAAGGTATTGTGTATGGTGGTATTGCAAATGTCCATAGGCTACGGTAAATGCTTACCATCAGGCAGGCGGTATACTTGTTTGACATCTTAGTGGTATAAAAAAGGACTGGCACTACTGGTGCCGCAAGTGTCCGTAGGCTGCGGAAGGTGTTTACTATTAAGCATACTGTATGCTCATTTGACACCTTAATGATATAATAAGATGGTGCCATAGTAGTGTTGCACAGAACTAAGAGGGACAGCTACTACTGTGGTGTTTAAGTTGACAAACACTTGACGTCAATTTTGTTGATACCATAGAGGGGAGAATAGGGCGCACTGAATCGCTCCTAGCAGCGTTCTCAGTAGCTGATGATGATATGTAGATAGGCAATAAGTCAATTTAAAATGACAATTTGATTACAAAATTACCTACTCATACATAAAAAGTGTTCTACCATGAAAATAATCATCATATTTTTGCTACATTTACGAATTACAAAGAATAATTTTGCGTGTATCTGACAGTCGGTAGGCTTGCGGCCATCACACAAGATTAAGCTATCAAGTTAAGATTTATGCGATCAATAAATGTCACGGGACGAACAGGAATTTGCGCCTGGAGTAAATATAAACCGCTTACGAAGAATGTTATTAAAAGTAAGTATAGCTTATGAGTTCGCAAAATTGTTTTCAATTATCGATGTAACTGCATCAAGTTCATGTCTGCCATCATTTGGGCTCTCCAAACTAATTTGTTAAGAGGACGCGGCAGTTTCGCAGCTTTAGTAGCACCGTTATATAGCTTTCGTTGATTACTACGAACTTAAAAACGATTTAGAAAAAATACGCGTTAAGAACTTTACATTTAAAAGTTGATATTTTTCTACATATTAACTGACTGACGAGGTTGGTGGTACAGTGGTTAGTAATGCTACTTTGATAGCAACGCTCATGGGTTCGATTCCTACACAGGACAAACATTTATGTGTTAGTATATATAGAGTATTCAACATCGCAATATAACCCTTAGAGGATGAAGTAAACGAAAAAAGTAATAAAATGCAGTTTCCATAGGCTACTGGAATACGCGGGGACAACGAAATCGCGGGCAAGCAAGTTATTTATAAAACGCTCAAACTTATACATTTTATTGAATTATTATGCACTTATAATATTTATTATAATATTATAATTTAAATCTTAAGTTTAAACAAAACTTCTTATAGGTATAATCGCACTAGATAGTTCTTTGAAGCCCTAAAATATATCTTAAAACGATAAATTCTATTATAGCTTGGACTATCAACATACCAGTAATAATTATCATTCCATGCTTATCATATTGTTTATTACGTGTTATTTCAAGGAATCAAATCTATAGCTTAAAACTTTGTAATCGAAAGCGATAAAGCACTTTATTGGTTGACGATGTCAACTTTTGGGGTTCCGTATTAAATTACTCCGTAAACTTATTGTAGGTACTAATGAGGCAAAGGCATAGGAATCCTTATTGCCATAAGTTTGCCGTGTCTATCCGTCCATGTGTACAGCGATTTCATTGGCAAATTATTGGGATAGCAAGCTAATATTTGGTATGGCCATAGATGTTTATAATCTAAAAATACAAACAAAGGTACCTTCCTAAAAATAAAGAGTTTTTAAGTCTGTCCGTCTGTCCCCTAAGCATATGTCAGTAACTACTACTAATTAGAAATTTTAAATAGTTTCAAATATCTAACCTTATTCCAAATGAATCTCTCGCTAGCTTTGTAGTTGTACTTTTTTACTTCGGAAATTCCCAAATATGATTATTATTATACTTTGAATGTTTCTTATTTTTGGCATAGTGTTAGTACATCCCACATCATTTCTGATGTAATAATACGTGAAATCTTTGTTAGATTTACGTGTGTTATTTCTTATAATTATAAGTGGTGCTATAAAACGTACGGAACTATTCAGTTCGGTTCCGACACGTACTTGGCCTGTTTTATTATCTATGGAAGACAGTGCTCGTGGGAAATCACCGCTCGCTTTCAGTACTGTGTATTGTTCCAACAAGATTGATAGCGGAAATGATACCTCAAGTCCAACTGGTTTCATTTGTCATTTCCTCCCGAATCGCTCAATATATCAGCGACAAAAAGATTTTTTTTCTCAGAGACTGATACGATTATAATGATACGTTAAGTAGATCAACTTTAAAGTAATATGAGTGATCATTAATCATGTCTATTCCTTAACTAGGAAATGAACAAATGAAAATTATCAGGAAAAAATTGCAAGTGTCATGTGGGTGTAGCTAGGGACTCGTTATAAACACATTTCGCACTTTTGCGCGAACAGTGGGCGGTGTCGGGACTGAGCGAAAGCATTCTCAAGCAGCAATCAGGAGCTCACAGGCCCTAATGAACAGGATATTGATGAATATATATAAAATTCGTGATGGTTTAGAAAATTACTTATTCTTTTTTTTATCAGAGAATAAGATTACAAGGGATGAACTTTATGATAAGAGCATTTCCTACCAGTTAAGCTTTAGGAAACACACATGTTCATAAAGAAGTTGAAGTTGAAAATCAAATCTTCGATCAATTAAGTAGCTGACAGGCGCTAAATTGTGTTAGAATTTCGATTAAACGAAGATTTGGTCTTACGACCAAAACTTAAATAGTTATCATTAATATAACTCCTGCTTAATTGTATTCACTTACAAACAAATCTCATTTAAAAATCATCGCGTTAGTCTTACTTAAGATACGACAGATTGCTCTTATCTCAATAGATTTTCACCAAAAACACATGGAAAGGCACGTACCCCGCGTCATGCTCGGCCCTAATTGCTGGACATCTAAAGCCTAATGTATAAATTTTATCAGAGTAATTAAAGTTATCTCGGTCAGAAAAGCCGTCAGAAGTTTATCGTCGCTCGTCTCCTCGCGTTATCTTCATTACGGCAGGCCACTGCAACTTTAATTCACATGTCCATTAATTTTAAAAGCAGCCGCGTGCGTTTGTAAAACCAATAATTATCTTTACGGTAATATCTTGAAGTTCCCATGGTGCAATAAATCATCGACAAATCAAACGATGTCGAAGGAGGGTGAGCGTCTACGTGGTATGTTGAAATGGCAGATTTAAGACGCAAACGCTTTCCTAATTGCTGGTTCGTTACACGGTAATAGGTAGAGTTATTGTTTGTAATTAACGCCTTTAAACAATACACTGATTGAAAAGCAATTATAATTAATACAAATACGTATTTAAGTGTGAGAGTTGGTTAGACTGCTGTTTGGTTTTTGAAATGGTTTTTAATTATATTTTTCTACAGGTTTTAGAAATCATCGAAATTTCTTTTGAAACTTTTATGCGACTGAGCTTTACTCGGCATTTTTTAAGTTATTTATAGTCTAAAGTAATAGGAAAAAAATGTGAAAAAAGAGAACGCTGTTAGCAGGGACGTATATGACCATATAATATAAACCGTATACATACGACCGCACCAAATATGCGATAGTTATAATGTCGAATAACTGGTATTAGTGTTTAAAATCACATTTTACGGGTAATACACCTGCATAGATGTTCAAAAGTCAAATCTTATCTAAATACAAAATTTGATGTAAATCGTCACAGCCGTATTACGATTCAGCCGAGATACACAAAAGAGATGTATACAAAAAATTCTCGTTTAAAGTAATGTAGGAAGTATCTGGGCAAACGAGATTCGCACGCCGTTATTTTTTTGTGTCTCACTGGGTGTTTTTTTCAGGTAATATACCGGTATAGATTAACCTAAAAAACAAAACCTTATTATTTCAATACAAAATTTTAATAAAATCGTGGGAACCGATTCCGAAACACGCGAACTATATTTATAACTATACAAAAAAAAACTGTAAAATAATGTTAACAAATTATTTTCTGTTTTTAAATTAAATCTTTTGCTTAAACTTCCCAGTGGCATACGCTTAATTTTTTTTTTTGTTTATTGCTTTTAGAAATTATACAGGTAGGATAAGCGTTCATAGTCTCACACTCTAATGAAAAAACGAATCCTCACAATATCGTTCACGTGTGTTTGTGCCAGTGCCATGACTGTGCCAGGCAGAAAGTTAATCTCAGAAAGTATATGACATATTTTAGGTATATAGTGCGAGTCCAAATTGGACTTATCTATGGTCTTTCTAAAAATAGGCCACGTTGGTCAATTCAAAATATCTAAAATAATTTAAAATCATTCATTAATTTAGATTTTTAAGAAAATTCATGGCGGATATAGATATTTTAATGGATTGAAAAAACGAATTTGCAGTTTTTCTTTAATTGTATTACTTTTATCTCTCTCTCTCTCAGTAACAGACTTAGTGACTTGATGTGAAGAGAATTCACTAATATTTTTTGATATGTTAACGTACGATCCATTCACTTCGCGGATCCGACTCGCACTTGGCCAGATTTCTTCACTACTACTAAAGCTTCATTAACACATTGTACCTACATAATGTGGTTACTGTGAGTCACTTGCACCTCTTGAGTTGTGAAATAAATAAAGAGAGACATCAGTATTCCCCATAATAGTAATGTTAAACGTCCTCTATCCGCTCAATTCAAGCAACAGTTTTTGTCGTACTATAGTATATTAAAAAGGCCGCCAACAATCTACATCTCCCTACTTGCACAACCCCATCCATTTTCATACACAGTAAGAGCCGACACGCGTGCATCTTACGAACTAATAACAATATTAATTACACCACAGTGCAACTATCTCGCAAAATAATCGTTTTAATTATCAATAATAGCGCGTAACAGCGGCGGAATCCAACCGCTCTGGCTACATCTCGAATTATTGCACCCTATTTTTTTAATCCCATATAAAATTGTTCAATGGTCCAGCAATGTACATTGGTATACAAGTCTATTAATAAACGTTTATAACTATAATTACACATATAAGACTGGGCATGTAGGATTAAAGTTCCTTCAAACATTATGACTATCATTTTATCACCATAAAAATAGATTGTGCTACTAACTCTCCCTGGTTGACATTCTTTTATTGTGGACATCGATTGGAACGCGCTGTAAAAGTATCAACAGGTGACGGCGCAAATAATAACTTTCGCCATTGCACCGAGACTCTACAATTTTAAACTTTTGGGGTAATTACATTTAAATACCTATGTTATCAAATTTATCTATACTAATATTATAAAGAGGTAAAGTTTGTGAGGTTGTAGGGGGTAATCTGTGGAGCTACTGAACCGATTTTGAAAAGTCTTTTACCAATAGAAAGCCACGTTATTTGTGAGTGTCATAGGCTATATATTAATCCGAAAAATAAAAAAAGCTTTTCGTGGTAGTCAGATTTCTAATGAACGCTGCCTTAACGATGAACGATATACGATTGAGTGCTAGAGAAAAGTTGTAGAGTTTGATAATGCCTATAAAAAAGTCAGCGGCAGTATATGTCTAACTTTTATGTTTAAGTCACAAAAAGTAATATTTTATATTAAAAAAATAATTTAAGTCGTTAGGTCAAGTTTATTGGTCATATTATCAACAATTATGAATTGTTATCAAAATAAGTACATTTATCGTGTCAAGTGTTTAAAACAAAAGACTTTTCCCTTTTACTGCATATAATATGGACGAATGGTTAAAGAGATAATACGACAAAGGTATGGAACCGCGACCGTGTCGTAATCTATTGAGTGATATTTCTATTAGACGGTTTTTTCATATACAACGTGACGTGTTGTCAATCTATTTATTTAGAAATAAATTGCTTTATCACCAAGAAAATTTTATTTAGATAAAATTCGTTTTTACTGTATATTTTTTGGTTGCATAGTTTAAGAGATAATTTAAAATATCAAATACGCGAAACAATTTTATTAATGTTCGGCCAACGCGATGTCGCGCGATGGCGTAGCGTCGGTTGCTGTGTCCTTACTCTGCGGACGTTGACAAAATTGAAATTTTCCAAACGTAATACGCACACTTTCGACATTGTTTTAATAAAAAGTTTTTGCCAGAACTACTTATTTTCTTTATAGTTTTCATAATAAGTTCTTTTCAGAACTTCTTTCTATTTTATTGTTTCCTTAAATAGTTCTTTTCAGAACTACTTTCTGTCTTATTGTTTCTATAACAAGTTCTATTTATTTATTTTGCTTCATTTATTTATTTATTACACTATCACTACATATTATAAAACAAAGTCCTCCGCCGCGTCTGTCTGATCGTGATAAACTCAAAAACTACTGCACCGATTTTCATGCTGTTGTCACCAATAGATAGAGTGGTTCTCGAGGAAGGTTTTAGTATATAATTTATTAAGTTTTTGTATACATTAACGATATTTGTTGGAGGTGTCGGAAAAAAATAAGCTGTCTGGGAGCTTTCAACAAAAACGCTGCCTAAATCCTTTGAGATATAACAAAATAATGTATGGTGAAATTATGTATCTTATATAGGTCTACAGAAAAGTCTGCGATGGCATATGTCTATCTCTTAAGTATAACATACTATATCCATTTTAATACTTTAAAAAATGGGCAATTATAAAGCGGTGATTGGAAAGCTATTTAGACAAATACGGAATAATTACTTATCATTTTAAATACGTTAGTTAGCTTGAGCATTTCATGAAGATTACTTTTTCCCTTTACACCATGCAAATAAAATGACCTTAGGAGATATAGCAAAATCAAAATAATGCGCAACGAAATTAATATCGTGTCGCCGTGATTCGAGCGAAGCCGGGTCGGGTTGCTAGTGTTCTTATACAAACTACTTCCTACATAACTATTTCCATCAAAATTTCTAATTAGAACTACTGTTTGATTGTTCCAAACAATCTGATTGTTCTGAATAAATAACGTCAGTATGCCTGAAAGAAAATCACAACTATCTAGACATATGTGCATCCAGACAAGAGCGGCTATAGTACGCCGAATGGGAGAGACTTCCTCTGAGCATGCAAATACAGATCGCAAGTGCGTGCTAGAGAGTCTAGCACCGAAAGGTCTCACCGACTGGCTAGCCATAGACAGAATATGTCAAAAATACGTGATAGGGAGTCTAGCTTCTAACATTCGCAGCAACTTGCCAGCCAAAGAGCAATTAGCTCTGCAAGACGTGCTAGGGAGACTTGCACCGAAAGGTCTCAGCGCCTAGCTAACCATAGACAGAATATGTCAGAAATACGTGATAGGGAGTGTAGTACCGAACATTCGCAGCGGCTTGCCAGCCAAAGAGCCAAGTACCTTTGCAAGACGTGCTAGCGAAACTAGCACCGAATGATCTCAGTGACTGGCTAACCATAGACAGAATATGTCAGAAATACGTGATAGGAAGTCTAGCACCGAACATTCGCAGCGGCTTGCCAGCCAAAGAGCAGTTACCTCTGCAAGACGTGCTAGGGAAACTAGCACCGACAGGTCTCAGCGACTGGCTAACCATAGACAGAATACGTCAAAAACACGTGATAGGGAGTCTAGCACCGAACCATAGATAACAGAAACAACGTCTGTTATCTATGCACCGAACGTTCGCAGCGGCTTGCCAGCCAAAGCGCAATTACGTCTGCAAGACGTGCTAGGGAGACTAGCACCGACAGGTCTCAGCGACTAGATAACCATACACAGAATGTGTCAGAAATACGTGATACGTGAAATGATACTAACTAACCGATTTAAATCAGGTGGGTATGCTTGTATGCCTCCCGATGTTGTATAAAAAAACTTACATAATTATGAATGAAACCATAGAAATAGGGTGAACATGAATATGACAACAACAGAACGCTGCGGTATAATAATGTGGTCAAATAATGAATGAAACATGTCAGTAAAAAACAAACTAATCAAAATCAAATGACTTCCTTTTAATACTCAACTTAACTCCCAAGACCTATCCATGGAAGAAGTTACGCAGAATGAAATAATAAATACGCAATTAATGCTAAAGAAGCGAGTAAAGGTCGAGTCATGTGGCGCTCGGTTCTAACTGCCTAGCCTCCAAGGGATTTGGTGAGAAGTTATAGATAAACATATTGAAGTTACGCATAATCATCACACACACAACCTCACTAATTTCTATTTACATGTTCACGGTAGATATGTTGCCAGGTAGGAAAAGAGGACAGTTTGCCATAAGATGCCATTCTTACACATCTCGCTCTCTTCTTTAACATGCGTGGCTCATTTCATACACTTGTTCATTCTGCTCCGCACTCACCACACTTCTTTTCTAGCAGAAATACAATAATCCTGAAGTGAAATGTTATTAGCTAATATTTTCTATCCTGTGGTAGTTATTCAAATGCGTAGCTCCTAATTAAATATGTTAAAATAACACTGTGCCCTATCTCTCGTTTGTTAGAGTCATTATTTATTTCCTTTACTATTATTAGCGTTGCAAGCATCTAAAGACTACGATAACCACTTCTCAACAGGTGGACTGTCAGCATGATAATGAAAGTGACGTTAGTGTTGGATCTAAAGATGAGAATAAACTGTTTTAAACTCAACTTATTCTTGTAATTTGTTACAATCGCATTTTTTTTATTAACAATTGTTCATATTTGGCTCTATAGTAATAATTGATTGTTTTAATCGGGATGATGTTATTACTGATATTTCATTATCAGACCGCATTAGATCAGTGGGGAATATTTTTGTTTGTCTAACAATGCGTTATGCCGTTTCTTAATCCATTAAGATTAGCGGGGTCCGCTACATAAGGTTTAAAGATTTAACGAACATACTGATTTTTACATGGAGCGACTGCCGTCAGATCTGGCACTACCAGTGCTGGCAGGCGTATTACCAGTTGACTTAGAAATTCAACGCCGGGCTTCAATGTTCTACACCTCTAAAAACATACACCCTGACTTTCTAAAACGCCGCGATATTGACAAAATTCTTAGATTGTTCAAACCAATTGACGAGGTATTTGAAACTTTACTGTCTGAATGGCAAGAAAGATGGGAAACTTCTACTAAAGGACGCCACTTGTATCTGTTCTTTCAATCAGTGCGAGACAGATTAAGTAAAGAGTGGCTAGAAGTCGATCATCCTGTTGCGCAATTTTTAACAGGGCATGGAAACTTTAGGGCAAAGCTCTTTTCATTTAGACTTGTGTCATCGCCTTTATGTGAGTGTTCTACGACAAATCATGAATTCGAGCAAACAGCACATCATGTTCTCTGGGAGTGCGATCTCTGGCAACGGGAGCGGGACGATATGATAAATTCCTTGCGTGTCACATCCGGGGTAGTATACTATTCTGATTTGGTGGCAACAAGGGAGAACTACCAGGCGTTTAGGCGGTTCTGCAATCTATATTATTGGAATCGATGTGTTAGGTAACAACTCACAGGTTAGGTCCCAATAGTGTTAGATATTTGATTATCCGTGGTGCACGGCAGTTGAGCTTCACTTGACTAGCCATCTCTTTGAGGTTTTAAATGCCTTATTTGTCATATTGCTGTCTCTCACTTTGCCAAGAGGGGAAGTCAATTCTAAAACTTCCTACTCCTACAAATTTCTTCTGATTAAATTCGTTTGTGAGTTCCAAGGCAGCTGTAGTTTAACCCCCGGGACGGCAATGGACTTCACTGTTCAGTGCCTTCTTTGTGGTCGCCGCTGTTAATTCTGGCTACACAGGAGACACAGTGGTGGGTATGAGTGGTGGGCCTGTCCCGTTGCCGTCAGATCTGCGAGCGACCAGACGTGCGGGTTTCTTCACGTTGTTTTCCTTCACCGCCTAGCGAGTATAATCCGAAAATACGACTTTAGTAGTCATGCCAGGATTCAAACCGGGGACCTGTTGGTCAATAGGCCAGTCCCTTATCACTGTTCAATAAAAGTAATAAATGGAGCTCTCACATTATGAATATAAATTAATTTCTCCTTTAAGAGTTATGTCTTAAATACTATTTGCAATCTGTAAGTCAAGAACGGGCAGACTGAGTGCGCCTGTAACCACCACTTTGTGATAATTAAATTTCGTTAACAACACAGCTTTATTACAAGAAAATTAATTATTTCGAGTTACTAACAATTTGTGAGCCAACATACCATTACCCGTAATATTCAGTGTTTTAAACATCCATAAAACACAAGAAAGGATTATTGAAATACGAGTAATTAAGGACTGAAGTTCCTTAAGGTACTGAAGCATCGATCTCTGTGGAAGTGTAAAGGGAAGACCTGTTATGCGGTAGAGGTTCTTCGACTCAAATAATGACGATGATACTTAAGGTAGACTTTTAAACTTTTACATCAAGGATTCGCCAATAATTTTATATAGCCATGAATTCCACTTCAAATCCTCCAGTACACCAAACAGAGAATATTTAATGTAAACAATTTCAACATATTCATAAAAAATGTTGAATAATATGAACCCATTTGCATGGACAAGTTAATGTTATTTGCGAATCCGATGTAACTTTTTAGTTGTTGTTCATATTAATCTTATTAATAATTTTGTATTCAAAAATATATACAAAATGATGTATAAAACGGAAATCAGTTGATGCGAAGTTTGATGGGTGGATAACGGAAAGTCTACTTAGTTGTATCTCAGAAATATAGAGATGGGCTGTTATGTCGGCAAGATTTGTTGTAAAGAAAGAGTGGAATAGAGCAATTAACAGTTCTCGAATGTTTGACAGTGAACTTATTCATTATCATCAACAATTATCATCTCTGGGGCAAATTTTGTGATAGATCTCAAAAAGCTGTAATAAACAATCTCAGCAAACATGAACCGTATACTCAATAGCAGCTTCCTTTAACTTATTATACGTTTCGAGACTAATATTCAACAAGTGAAATATAAGTTTTCATTTTGTAAATCGATTTTTTTCGTAACTCATGATCTTATACAGATATTCATCTTTTGGGTACCTATTCAAGAAGTTAAGACAAGGGTTGATACGTTATTTATGTTTTTCAGTGAGTTTATACGATACTCATATACTGAGTTTTTTTATTAAATTAGGCAAATGATCAGTATCGTATGATCACTAAAGTTGAAGGCTGTTGCTAGTTCCAACATCGTTTGAGATGAATCCGTTTCCACAGTCGGTCGTTGTTTCCAATGTTCAAATTTCCCTTGATAGCAAGTTCCTGGCTCCTAATGATCGTACTCACCTTTTAGGGAAATTTCACTGCGATCTTGTGTAAGATGAAGTATACTACCCTAATCAGTTTGCTTTTTATTAAAAACAGTCGCTCCCTCTTTCGCTAGAACCTTACCTGGCAATGGGCAGGGTACACCTGATAGGATGAGGTAGGCTTTGGCTCTGAACACTAAGATCACAAATTATAGTACAGGTTCAATACAGTAGATATTGAGAATGAATTTCAAACTATTCCTACAACTAACCTGACTAATTTTCAGCAATGGAACTTACTAATAAAGATTGTGCCCGTAAGTGTATGACGATTCTTTTAAAATAAAACATATACATAGAAAAAAAAAAAAAGTTGAGGTGGTGGAGCGGTTAATATTGTTTTTTTTTTTTTTAATATTGTCGGACAAATTACACAGCGCCATCTAGCCCTAAAGTAAGCGAAGCTTGTGTTATGGATACTAGACAACTGATAAACATACGTAAATACTTTTTTTCTTTTTTTGTAAATACATACTTATTATACATAGAAAATACCCGGACCAAGACAAACAGACATGTTCATGCACACAAATGTTTGTATTGTGTGGGAATCGAACCCACGAGCGTTGGTGTCAAAGTAGCGTAACAGCGCGTTTCACCACTGCGCCACCGAGCATGCCAATAATAACCTTGCCTCACAGAAAACCGCATCTAAATAACAACATTCTGGAGGGCCGTTGTGTTCTTGCGTGTGAGAGGTAAACAGTATGCTCCATGATGTATTGGCAATAAGGTGGCATCGCGCGAGTGATACTTAATATATTACAAGCGTTCATATGCTTCGGTAACCGCTTTACATTAGGTACGCGCAATACCCCGACGTTGTATAAAAAAAAACTTAAACTTAACATAAATTGTTGACTCTTCTTTCTCTTTTATCGTACAAAAAAATAATTCAACACTTCGACGAGGCGATGTGTGTTGTGATAACTCGTGTAACCAGTCAAGAGGCGCAGGCTTGCCACGCGCCTCCGTCATGCATATGAATCGTATCTCCATAGTATATGTACGTGTATGTCCAACACTAAATGAATTACAGATATGCCTTTAATTCATGAATAGCATAAAACTACAGCAATACAAAACAAGGTGCCGATTTAATCACTTGCAATACAAAAAGAGGTGAATGTACTCGTGTATAATAATAACTATTACTATGAGATCAAATTTGTAGTCGTAAAAAATATCATTGTTCTGTTAGCTCATTACTTCTGAATGGGGAAGAATGTTTATTGAGTATTCGAAGTTAATCTACAGCGACTGCTGTGATATTGCTATATTCTTCTTCGTAGCATTATCACGTGTCCGAAGAATAGCCGGGGTCCGCTCTCCAAGCATAAGGATTTAGGGAAGATACGATATTTGATATACAATATATGATTTTGACATGGAGCGATTGCTGTCAGCCTCCACAACCCAGAGGGAAAATCAGACTTTTCTTGAGTTACATCGAAAATCTTTCCAAATATAATTTCGGACGTGCAGTAAATACATGTAAACGAATCTAGTGGTATATAACCACGGCAGGATTCGAACCAGTTACCAGTTAATAAGTAGTTATCCATTAGCCTATCACTGTTCTACTGTGATAAAACTATTGACCATCTCTCTGCTAAAATGTAACGGAACCCTAAATCACTGTGAGTACCTTACGAGTCTGAGATCATATTTATCCATACGAGTCCTATCGGAATTTAAGGAAGGAGTTTGAGTTGAAATGGAGGAATGGAGGAAGTGGTTTAACGGGTAACATAAACATAACAAGGCAAGTGTCGAGTTTGGGGCATTTCACTTTCTTTGAAAGTAATTAGGCGACATATCCTAGATATTAGGTTTTTAAAATTTTAATACATAAATTTGATATTTTTTTTATTAAATAATTGAATACTTCTTACTTTGAAGCTACTACAAAAGGGCCAAGTGTTACGTGCCTCTCTGCCGTCAAAGCTTGTTCTTCAGAACAACGGATACTGTGATTTAAAATATGATACACGTTTGACATTATGTAAATCATATAACGTATGTAAATCACTGTTATTAGGATACTAGGGAAATACATTTATAATTATTGTTAAGAATTTTTTTTGTAATATATGCGATGTGACAAAAGCTGATGGAGTAACAGTTGTGCGAAATTTTAATAATATCATTATCATATATTTACTGGATATAACTGTATAATTGATCGTTGTATAGTACAGGATATCGTTGTTCTTAAATTCTTAATAAGGATTCATCATTATCCATTTAAATAAATAAGATTGCCATATTCACGTCAAGTAAGAATACAATTAAAATTTCAGCTTCCAATTTTGGTATTGGCACTTTTTGCCCGCAGTATAGTTGCAATTTCACGGAGGTTTTTACCATCGACGATGTGCAGAAATAGATCAAAATGGAAACCCCATCGCAAGCTGCATCATATTAGGGATGTGGTAATATAACTCTCGATATTATGATAAAAGCTTTATAATTTATATTTGAATTTACACTCGAAAGGGCTTAGATAATGCACACTTTTAATTGAAGTTTGAAGTCATATAGGTATTAGCAATAAAAGTATATTATAAACTGACATAGAGTATATTCTGATGATTTATATTTGGTATGTAGTGTCTAGTATAACCGCGACGCCCATCAACCTAACTTAAAATAATATGGAAATCTATTAAAAGCTGCATTAAAATCAAATAAATAATGAAGATTTATGAGTCATAATCTGTGTTGTAGGGGTAGGCAAAATTGTAGTCATCAATTTGCTTTTGCCCTAACGTATGTTGGTAGTAAGAATATTTTTACCACTTCTGCATCCTCCACTTGCATAGTATCAGCTCTTTGTAAATAAACTTATAGATTCAGTGAATTAGCTTTGTACATAAAGATCTCTTCTTGTCACAACACATTTTCTATGTAAAACTTCAGTTTCTAGAATGTTCATTGGTTTGCCAGCTAGAGCGTCATTTTGACACACAACACCTTCAGCTCACAGAAAACCAAAATAGAAAAGAAAGCCAAATAACAATTTCCTAGAGGATTGTTGTATCTCCAGTATGCTCCTAAGCAGTTGCTGTGTTAGTAGCAGAGGTGGCATTACGTAAGAAATACTTAATATATTGCAAGTGTAAGCTCCGATATGAAACTTTGTAATCCTATGTAATGAATGTACATTTTATTATTTTGCCGTTAAGAAACTTATATACCATAATTATGTTAGTACATGGTTCATGTTAGTATATTACCAACTTTATCGATATATGATCGTTACCTTTACCATTTTATTTAAAGTTATCTCTTTGATTTTTATTCTGTAGGTCTCTAAATCAAGTGTTTGTAGACGTCACATCTCGATAGAAACTCATCTTTATCGTATCCCAGAAGATCGACTCACACCTACACTAACCTGGTCCAAATGGCTACGACCTTCGATTATTTACCGATTGCCACATGGTACAGTAACCACTGTCAATAACCACGGCCAATTAAGTTCGGTAGCGCCTCAGCCTGCCGGCCACTCATGGGCGAGTTTTTGTGACAAGTCGAACTCGGCCGCTTAATTGGCGGATACTCGCCATTAGGTATGTGCAATGCATCTGTGTGCGGTTAGATTGACTTTTTATATTTCAATAAACGCCGCTATAATTCGTGCGTTTGAAGAAGTTGTCAAGGGGCATGAAGCTGAAATTCTTTTTTTATGTTAGTTCACAGCTTGCCAAGATTACATATGATTCTGCTTCGAACACACCTTTTTCCTCTAGAGGGTTCCCAGTTATTGAATTAAACATAATGTCAAATTGATAATCGCAATAAATAAAATAATGAAGAATAGGGGGTCATGTGCCAGAAGCGTGCTCGTTCGCGACCCCTGCCAATCAGTCGATTGCAATTCTGGACCAAGAGCGCACCGACGTGCGGATTAGGGCGTCCCCCGTAGGCGACGCGCACCGATCCGCCCCCGTCGGTGCGAATACAGCTGCATGCGGCGGTGGGGGCCGCCACCCACCACGCAGCGCCAATTCCGGCGGGACGAGGGGAGCCGAGTGCCGCATAGGCACGTGGAATGTGAGAGGTGGATTGAAAGATAAGACGAATGAACTGATAGACGTAATGAATGATAGACGTTTGGATGCTTTATGTGTGACAGAGACTAAGCGCAAGGGGAGCGACACCGATGATCTGCCCGGTGGTATGATGGCCCTATGGTCTGGGGTAGACCGTGACGATCATGCCAGTGCTGGTGTAGGTGTCGTACTCTCCTCTCGCTTAGCCACTGGTGTAAGAGATTACTGTTTGGTAGGGCCTAGACTTCTCTGGGTTCGTATTAAACTGGGCATCACGCGAGTATTTTTGGTTGCAGCATACGCTCCCGTAAGCTCAGCGTGTGCTCAAGAACTGGAGAAGTTTTGGGAGTCTGTGAGGGATGTTCTGGACTTAGTTGAAGGGAACGAAAGAGTGATTATGTGTGGAGACTTGAATGGATGGGTTGGGACCAAGCGATACAGCTATGAAGCTGTTCTTGGTCCGTATGGAGATAAGAGAGTGAACGAAGCAGGTAAGTCTATACTAGATTTATGTATGGAACGAGGCCTCCTCGTGTCGAATACTTTATTTCATCATAAGGATATTCACACGTATACATGGAGAAGGAATGATCAAAAAAGTGTGATTGATTTGATTTTAATAGATAGACGTCTCCGAAATGTTTTAATGGATACAAGAGCCTTTAGAGGCCCCACTCTTGAGACGGACCACTACCTGGTGGTAAGCCGGTTTGTGGGCCTTTTTAGGAAGTGGAGGCACTGGCGAGTGCGTATCCCTTTCGGAGATCATGAAAGGATAATGAGCGAAAAATTGCAAGATGAAAGTGTAAGGAGAATGTATGTGCATCTGGTAAGTGAGAGACTTGCAAATGCAAGCCTCTCCGACTCAGATGTGGATGATTGTTGGAAAGTTTTGAAAGAAAGTATGGTGGATAGTGCAAAAGAAGCTTGTGGATGCGCAAAGAGACGTAAAACAGCGAAAGGAGATGCCTGGTGGGATGCGGAGGTTGAATCCTCCGTAGCAAAAAAGAGGAAAGCGTGGCTGGATTACGTATCATCTTTGCCTTTAAATGAAAATATGAGAGAAAAGAAGAAAGAAATGTACCGTCTATGCAAGAATGAAACCAAGGCTTTAGTGAAAGAGAAGCGTGAAAGACAAATTATGAATGAGGAAGAGAGGCTGACGAAAAACTTCGAGGCAAATACCAAACTCTTTTGGAGAGAGGTAAAGAAGTCTCGGAGTGGTTCGTCGGCATCCAGAATGGATAAGATAAAGTCTAAAGCTGGTGTCATTCTTGCCAACACTCAGGAAGTGTTAGAACGGTGGAGTGAATATTTTGAGGAAATGTATGAGTATGCCTCGGACGCTGGCAATGAGAGTGAGTCGGATGCTTACTCCACGTTGACGGCGTCCGACGAAGGCATAACTATGGATGAGATCGAATGGTCGATACGAAGCTTGAAAAATGGAAAATCAGCGGGAATTGATCTGATCACAGCTGAGATGATCAAATTAGGTGGCACTTACGTCCGGGACGCCTTCTGGTACCTATGCAACCTATGCTGGAGAACTGGAAGGGTCCCAATGGACTGGAGACGCGCAGTCATCGTGCCCTTGTATAAAGGCAAGGGATCACGCATGCACTGCGCCAACTATAGGGCCATCAGTTTGATCAGCTTAGCAGCAAAAGTATATGGAAAAGTGATTGAAAGGAGAATGAGGGTGAAATCCGATGAAATGCTGTGGGACGCACAAGGAGGTTTCCGAAATGGAAGGGGATGTACGGATCAAGTTTTCTCGCTCCGCAATATCGTAGAGAAGCATCTGGCCATAGACCAGAAGGTTTTCTGCGGTTTTGTGGATCTTGAGAAAGCCTTTGATAGGGTTGTGCGAAAGGAACTGTGGGACATATTGCCGAGATATGGGATTGACGGTTCACTGCTCCGTGCTGTGCAGTCCACTTACAAGGATTGCTCAGCATGTGTGCGGATAGACGGTGGCATGTCACCCTGGTTTGATGTCAAAATTGGTGTCAAACAGGGTTGCATGCTATCTGCTAGGCTGTTTATCCTGTATCTCGATAGTTGTCTGCAGAGAATAAGGTCAACGAATGTGGGATTGCGCATGGGTGACCAAGTGGTGAACTGTCTGCTGTATGCAGACGATGCCGTGCTATTAGCAGATACACCATCTAAACTGCAAACACTGGTCACAGCGATGAAAGACGACTGTATGGAGAAAGGCTTACTACTGAATGCGAAGAAAACAAAGATAATGGTATTTGAAAGAGAAGAATCCAGAACTAATGTAAGGATTACGATTGATGATGAAGTGTTGGAACAAGTGGATGAGTTTGTATATCTTGGATGCGCTTTCAGCAGGGATGGAAGGTACACCGCAGATGTGGAAAGACGAGTGAGTGCTGGGAATAGTGTGAATGGAGCGTTGGGAAAACTTCTTGGCAGTAAAATCCTGAGCCAGAAGGCACAACTCGCTATACACAATGCAGTGTTGGTCCCAACGCTAACTTATGGAAGCGAGAGTTGGGTATGGCAGAAAGAGCATGAAAGTAGAATAAACGCGGTTGAAATGCGAGCGCTGCGCAAAATTTGTGGCGTAAGGCTCGTAGACCGTATTCGCAATGATGATGTTAGAAATAGAGTTGGTCTGAAAGAGAGCGTCGGTGTTAAAATAAGAAGAGGCATGCTCCGATGGTTCGGGCATGTAGAAAGAATGCAAGATGAAAGAATGACGAAGCAGATATACAATGCAAAAGTGGAAGGATGTAGGAGCCGGGGAAGGCCAAGACTTACCTACCATGACCAAATTGGTCATGTTCTATCAGAAGGTGATGTCAGGAGCCCTAGAAACCGGCGTGCGTGCATGAGAAGAGCAATGAATGTTAAAGAAGCGAGTGAGATATGTAAGGATCGAGTCACGTGGCGCTCGGTTCTCTCTGCCTACCCCGCAAGGGATCTGGCGTGAAGTTATAGATAGATAGATGAAGTCTGCAAATCAAGTTTTTGAAGTAAGTGAATAATATATTATGAAATTCTGTCCACAGTTAACTTTAGTTTCATACAAATTAAATGGGGAATAAGTTTAAAACTATTTTTAGATTATTATTTGCATTGCTGCATTGTGGACATGAAAATTCTGAACTGGTGTTTAATTAGTTATGTGCTGTTATAATATATAATTAATATTCTAACATACCTTTTTATGTGATTACCTACGAAATGACATAATAAAATAAATTACATTTCATAACGCGCCGGAACCCTACAATGCATTTTTTAACTATGAAACTTATGTTTTGGAATTTATTTACATGATATTACGTTCATGCCTCTACATGAAAATTATAAAAATATCTTAAGCTAAACTATGAACTAACAATGAATTTTTGAGATTGGAGGGACTTGATCATTCTGGTGGTCAATACTCATTATCCAAAACAATATTTGGAAATGCCCTCAATACACATATTAATGTAGGTACACCAAGTAAACAGATACCACGATACAATGTTGCACTCAATTAGCAGAATATTGGCTTCGTCATGTTCCTCTTTGGCATGCGCTCGAAGGTTACTCTTAATTGAAGCTTTATATCGAAACTTAGCTGGAAACATGCCACATACGTCGCGACTAGCATTACCCGATAACAAGTCCGGCTCATCTTTATTACAGCGCCTACGATAAGTACCTGCATATTAGGCGTAATAGATGAAGCAGAAACGCAAACCGTCGCGTTAGTCCCACGAGCGTTAGTCTATAATGGGTATGATCAAAAACCTGCTGCATACATATAATATCCATAGCGCCCTGAACTGGTCCCAATATCACTTATTATGTATCGCCTTTGTGTTAATCATATCTTTTGCTCAGTATGGCGACCGTAGCAGCTACCGGTCGTTGGTCTATTAATAAAAGCCAGTCTTTGAACCGGCGGAATGCTTGCAACCTGCTATTGTAGTCAAGTGGTTAAAGAATTTGTCTTTTTAATCGCACTGCCTCTCTACTATGCCCGGAGCCTATTATTAGGGTTAATTGGAATTATTAATTTTTTTTTTCACGGCAGCTAGAGTTTTAGCAGATCATAGTGATGCACGCGAGATAGCTTTGAGAGTGAGCGAGCTTTTAGATTAATTTATGGTTAGAATACACGTTATGGAAATTTTAATACAGAGAACCTTTAAGAGTATTTCGTTCTAGAGAGCGATCATTCTCTTTGACGGTTTTATATTTGTTTTTGTTGTTTACGCTGTGCATTTAATTCTCTGTAGAATTTATGTAAACTCTCTTTTGAATAAAAATAACAGCGACCCACGATTTTAAAACACTGGATAAGCATTTGAGAAACCTTGAGTATGGTGTAAACCCCTGCTGACGAAGTGAGGTCATATTCCAGCGGTTGGATGAGTATGGTTTGGCGTTGTGGCGATTGTACGGCATGCGTTTAAATAAATATTTATTTTTAAAGTTACAAAAAATTCTTAACTAAAATTTTATTTCTGAATATAAGTAGTTCCGATCTCTTACGAAAGTTTTGAAATATCTTCATTTAAATGACTCATAAATTATTTTAAAAAGGCAACATCTGCAAATCAGTAAACACCGGCATCTGCAGTTTTACAAGTAAATTTAAAAACTCCAATTTGGCCGCACCGCCGGCCGGTCGCTTGGTCATATTTTGTAGTAGAATTACAGTCACTGAATCGAGTAGTCCATGGATCATTTACATAATTATCGATAATTAATTCGTAAGTACCGTGACGGCATAGCGTATCTTAAGAAGCGGTATTTACCATCAAAATGCAGTACACTCGAACTTGTTCTGTAATTAGGCTCCCTTTATATCGAGTTTAAGCTACTATTATGATAGAGTCCACGTTTCGCTCATTACTACCTGCCTATATCGATCTCTTTTTTTATACTACGTCGGTTGACAAATACTATCCAGACCGCCTGATGTAAAGTAATTACCGTAAATTATGTAACGAGTATACTGCGTGCGATTCATTAAGTGTTTGGTAGCCTTACTGAATAACAGAAAAAAACAGTGATAGCCCAGTGGATAAAGAACCTACCTATTAGCCAATAGGTCCCCAGTTCGAGTCCTGGCATTACTTGTAATTACCGCTTGCTCGGCGGCGAAGGAAAACATCGTGAGGAAACTGCACATCCAAGAAATTATATTTCGAAAGACATAACCTAACCTAATGGTTTAGATTTCCGTCTGGGTTAGGGAGGTCTTACGGCAGTTGCTCCATGTAAAAATCAGTATCTACATCAAATCCTTAGGCTTAGGCAGCAGACCTCGTCAATCCTTATGAATTAGGGAACGGAACAACGCTATGAAGAAGGACTCACTAGCAAAAAGAGAGCAACGCTCCAAAGAGTTACCTATTTAAACGGATTCCTCTGTAAAGTGAGATTACGTTCCCCGTTGTTAGCATCCTACTTAATATTATAAATGTGAATGTCTGTTTGTTTGTTACGCTTTCACGCGAAAACTACTTAACCGATTATCATGAAACTTTGTATACATATTCTTGGAGGTATCAGAAGTAACATAGGATACTTTTTAGTAAAAAAAAATGCGAGCGAAGCCGCGGGTAAAAGCTAGTATTATATTATAAATGTGAATGTCCGTTTGTTTGTTAGGTACCCTTTCACGCGAAAACTACTGAACCGATCATCATGAAACTTTGTACACATATTTTTGAAGGTATCAGAAGTAACATAGGATACTTTTTATTAAAAAAAAAATGCGAGCGAAGCCGCGGGTAAAAGCTAGTATTATATTATAAATGTGAATGTCCGTTTGTTTGTTAGGTACCCTTTCACGCGAAAACTACTGAACCGATCATCATGAAACTTTGTACACATATTCTTGAAGGTATCAGAAGTAACATAGGATACTTTTTATTAAAAAAAAATATTTTTTATCAATGCGAGCGAAGCCGCGGGTAAAAGTTAGTATAAAATAACGCTGTGCCCTACCCTTCTTTTACCTGATCTTTGTTAGTTACACTCCAATTCTACATTGCATCTTGAATATCTCTTTCTCTCTCTCTTGAATAACTATTCTATAATATATGCTTCCGTCTCAAACTTTAGAATTTTATTTTCTAGTAACAATAAAAAAATGATCATGAAACTGGGCACAGATTTTTAGCACCTTTAATGCTGTTTTCTTCAATATTTTTTATACTTCTATCGGTGAACAAAACCATCTTCGATCTATTCTAACGACTAACATCTACAGCGCCAGAGGATACCTTCTGGAGAGAGAGAGAGAGAACACGTATCGCAAAGACGACGAGGGCGTTTATGGCAGCGACGGTGGCGGATGCACGCGATTCCTGTTCCAGATGACGAACGACCGCAGCAGCTGAGGTAGAGAGTAGCCATGGCAGTGGCGGCATGTTGCATATCTACTAACGGCAGTGGATAGGTGCCGGCCGCCGAGATATTTGGGCGCTAAAACACTACATTTTGCGTGGTCAATGAAATAATTGGAATTACGAACAAGCCAAGAACGACATCTATCCATTCCAATGCGTTTAAAAGAATACTTCTCACTGAAAGGATGTCCTCCCAGTGTATGCAATATGGTGTCCGTAATATCTACATCAAGAATAAACAGAAAACAATTTATCTTACTACCCTGCAAAATTTTAAAAGGATTTACGGGTTCCTTTCACATTTTAAAACCTCAACAGACCTTCATTGTTAATAAAAATATTTTATTTTATTTATGATAGTGAGAGCTTGATAGTAAAATAAATGTCGAGATGCGAACATTGTGCAAAATTTATGGCGTAACGGATTCTGACAGCTTTTGCAATTATGATGTAAGATATAGACTTGGTTTGAATGAGAGTGTCGGTGTTAAGAAAAGGCGTGCTCCGCTGGTTCGGATAGGAAAGAATGCAGAATGATAGAATAACGAAACAGATAAACAATGCGAAAAGTGGAAGGATCTACGAGCCGAGGAACGCCAACACTCACCATGACCAAATTGGTCCAGAAAGAGATGTCAAGAGAAAAGAGCTATGAATGTTAAAGAAGCAAGCGAGGCGTGTAAGGACCGCCACTTGTGGCGCTCGGTTGTGATTGCCTACCCCGTATGGGACCTGGCGTCTACAGCATCTACAGGGCTGTCTACGTCGAGCGTTACTCACCATGCTCAGTGGCGCAGCGGTTAATAACGGTACTTTGTCACCGACGCTCGTGAGTTCGATTCCCACACAGGTCAAACATTTGTGTGCATGAACCTGTTTGTTTGTCTTGGTCTGGGTATTTTTTAGAGAGTTAGGGCGTATCAAAGCCCAACTGGGGAAGTACCTGCACCTCACAGAAAGCTGCAGCCAAATAACAGCTCTTTGGAGGGTTGTTGTGTTACTGCGTGCGAATGAGGTCAACAGCTGCTGTATGACCGCTTTAAGATTTGGAAAACACATCCCTGTAGTACAAGTTTTTACTTAGTAACAGAAGAACAAATCATCCTCCAAAGAATTCTCATTTACTACTTTCCCGTCGGGTTGTGGACCACATGAAGATCAATTGTGAATTTAAGGGTAATTTTAATTAAGTGTAATAAATCTACGGCCTGTCTATAGATAGGGTTACCTATCTTGAGTTTCTCCGTGGTTCGGAGGGCACGTTACACCGTCGGTCCCAGCGGTTGTCGATAGATGACAGTCGTTAAGCTAAGTCAGTGGCCCTCGGGCGGCTTGAAAACACTGGCCTCCGCCAATCCGCATTTAAGCAGCGTGATGGGGCTCTAAACCCCTTCGGTTGAAGGGTTCGTATCCCTGCAGTCGGATGAGTAACGGTTGATGTGATGTGGTGGTAATAAATCTAAATATCCACACCAACTCCTGTAAGGAGTAGGTGAAGAGTCTTAAATGCTACAACATGACCTTCTTAGTATATACCTCTATTACTTCTTTAACTATCACATGTCTTTTCATGCATCCCTTAACATTTTCCGGGCTACTGACTTCTTCTGAGAAAATTGGTAGCTACATATGAAAAGATTTTTGTAATAACTTAAAATTACAAAGTCTGCATGTATAGATTACAGCAGAACTGCTGGATAACGTTTGTCTCGCTATTGATGATGGCCGTCATGAACTTAGTCGTCTTCCTCAATGCAAATATCGTTAAATGCTCACTTTCCACAGTTGTTTATCCTCAATCTGGAAATTCGGTTGCTTAATCCTACATCAGAGAAAACTATTCTGCTTTTCTTATTACAGTCTAATTAATGCTTCACGTTCTATCCAAAGTGTTGGACAACCAAGTATATAGGTAGATTATAGATTTCTAGTTACTGTATGGGCAGTGCTCTCAGTCATCTTTAGTCTAGTTTTCGAAGGTCACAGCACTACAATAGCCCCCGTTAAAATTACTAGTTAAAGTTAATCGACTTAATATTGAAGATAAAAATGTTCATATTAAACTTGCTGGAATTTAAAAGCGCATTCTCACAATGTATCTAGACTTTTCAGGAGACCATACTATTAACTTGTTGCCAGTTACTTAAGCTCTTACGGATGTGAGATTATTGATGTTCTCCCTCGTTGTGGCGTTTTATTTTAATAGCATTTTAGATTCACTATCTATCTCTCATCACTTCCTGATAACCCCTAGATATCCCAATTCGTAATTTCTCTTATCCTTTAAATTTTCCCAATCATGACGATTATTTTTTTCAATTATCTCTTTATTAATCATAGAGAATAGCTATCTTTTGATATTGCCTTTCATACAAATGAAAGTTCTCGGAACTAGTAACTGTTGTGTGACTATTAAGAACCACTTAGTAGTCACAAAGCCGCCGCGTAGCGCCGCCTACGTAGCAATTACGCTCACCATTCATACATTGTAATAGTACTGCTACCCGCACACATTGCACGACAAGTGCTAATCTAGCATCTTAGACACGCCCTGGTAACAGCGGTGGTAACTGCTTGTAAACGCAGTAGGACAGGAGTTTGTGCTACTGTCAGTTACAAATGTTTATTATTGTAAATTATGCGTCATTGACCTCGCTGAGGAGCTCGATGGCATCAGTGTGAGTGTCGTTGGACGAGCTCGGTGGGCATTAATAACGCGACTTTGACACCGACGCTCGTGGATTCAATTCCTTCACAGATCAAACATTTGTGTGCAATGTGTCCATTTGTCTCGGTCTGGGTGTTTTTTAAGAGTCGTAGGGCGCATCAAAGCAGCCCATCTGAGGCAGTACTTACCTTCACCTCACGGAAAACCGCAGCCAAATAACAACTTCGTGGAGGGTTGTCGTATTCCTGCGTGTGAGGGAGGTCACCAGTAAGATTCTAAGGAGTTGCTGTGTTAGCAGCAGAGGTGGCATCGAGCGAGTGATACTTAATGTATTACAAGCGTTTTTTGGCTACGGTTACCACTTTACATCAGGTGGACCGTATGCTGGAGTGCCTCCTGACGTCGTATAAAAAAAGTCATTCTAATCAACAACAAGTTAAGCAACGTCAAATGCCTGTGTATTTAAAAATTAGAAAGAAAGAAATATTGAAGAAATGAAGAATGTTTTTTGAAAATTGCGACACCCTATAGTTTTATAAATGCATAACAGACTGTATGTGTATTATACAATAATATCAGTTTGCTTTTGTATAATGCATATAAAAAATCAATAGTTTTAGTCATTAATAGTGTACTCACAACCCCCTAAAATGGGCCCTTATAATTATTTACATGTAATTTGGTATTTTATATAGAAATCTTTTTGTAGCATATGTATCCTTTTTATGAGTACAAATAAACCTATCTATACACATATCTGGGTAAAATATGTTCTAAAATTAAATTCTAGAAAAATAAATTGCAGACGTGAAGATATGTCTGCATGTATGGGTCAAAAGAAAGATAATAAGTATTTAAAATATCAATTCGGTTGTTCTATTAAAACAAATGAGTTGAACTGTCTAAGCGTGAGTGGTCAAATAAATTCATTAATGGCTCTCTGAGTGGATTACTTTTATACACGGCATATTAGATAGGAACAAATGCAATGGCTTGAGGCGACGGGGCGCTATACGTTATCTATTAAAATCTCAGTCGGATACACTCTTTATCATTAATACAATATAAATATTTATTTATCGATGACCGAACCGATACTTAATTCAGAAGCGGGAAGTTTTAAGAAGATTGCACACTGTCAGTATAAGAAGAGGCAGCGCGTATCGTCTATACGTCTACTGTAGCCAGAAAACTACACACATCAAAAGTGTCTAGGGATCAACATATATTTTTGCAATAACTTTTCTCCTGATTGATATTAATTAAAATTTTCTTTAAGGATTCATCAAATAAAGTGTTTTCGTTTGTCTACAGTAACGATAAACCAAGTCACCTTTGCATTAATAAAGAAATTTGCCATTTTCATAATAAAGGGATTTTTGACATTTGAACTACTAACATTAAAGTTCGAAAAAAGACTGAAATAACAGTTTCCTTTAAAATTTTATTGGGTAACTTAAACAATTAATAATCCGTGTTTCTACCGCGAACACTAACAACACAAGAACATCGGTTTGGCATACTCAAAATGAGTTCATCCAAATCACGCTGTGGAATGGCCGCCCATGTCAGTATCAGTCGACTTTGGAAACGTTACCGAAGCACTGGTACCGTGGCTGAGCGCCATGGAGGACGGTATCGCTGCACCACACGGAGACAAGACCGATACATTCAAATCACAACTCGAAGAGCTCCAACAATAACCGCCATGATGTTAGCCGTGACGCTTCATCACTCTTCAGGGAACTTAATTAGCGACCAAACAGTCAGAAACCGCTTGCATGAAGTGAACCTTCATTCCCGAAGACCGCTAAGGGTACCACCTATAGCAATGCACAATCGTAGGATTCGATATCAATGGGCTCTTGAACACAGAAATTGGGCAGAAGAACAATGGCGTTTCGTGTGCTTTTCTGATGAGTCTCGTTTTGGTATGAGACCGGATACAAGACGTATACGACACTGGAAAACCCCTGGACGCCAACAGCGATTAAAATCCTGCCAGGAAGTCCATCCTTATAGTGGTGGAACCATCATGGTATGGGCGGGTATTTGGATCGGCGGAGGAACTGAGTTGATTTGGATCAGAGGCAACCTCAACGCTCAAATTTATGCTGAGACGATTGTATCAGACGTCATCGTTCCTCTACAAGTGCAAATCGGTCCCTTATTTCAGTTAATGCATGATAATGCACGACCGCACACCGCAAGAGTTGTAAGACAGACTCTCGCCGCAGCTAACATCAATGTCATGCCCTGGCCTGCTCAGTCGCCAGACTTGAACCCGATTGAGCATGCATGGGATATGCTACAGAGAAGAGCTCTGCCGAATATGGAGGGTATCCAGTCGCAAGAAGACCTTTTTTTGTTGTTGCAACGAACATGGGCGGCCATTCCACAGCGTGATTTGGATGAACTCATTTTGAGTATGCCAAACCGATGTTCTTGTGTTGTTAGTGTTCGCGGTAGAAACACGGATTATTAATTGTTTAAGTTACCCAATAAAATTTTAAAGAAAACTGTTATTTCAGTCTTTTTTTCGAACTTTAATGTTAGTGGTTCAAATGTCAAAAATCCCTTTATTATGAAAATGGCAAATTTCTTTATTAATGCAAAGGTGACTTGGTTTATCGTTACTGTAGACAAACGAAAACACTTTATTTGATGAATCCTTAAAGAAAATTTTAATTAATATCAATCAGGAGAAAAGTTATTGCAAAAATATATGTTGATCCCTAGACACTTTTGATGTGTGTATTTGGTTTTTTTTTCCTCTATGCTCTTCTCACTCGTTGTTACTATAATATCTCTATTAACACTAAAGTTTTACGAAGACTGGAGCTTTGAAGATGTCATTCCAAGAACTCTATCTTATCTATCTTTTGACGAGCTTGGTGGTTAAGTCATGAATATTGCGACTTTGACACTAACGCTCGTGGGTTCGGTTCCCACACAAGACAAATATTTGTGTGCATGAACATGCCTGTTTGTCTTGGTATGGACATTTTAAGAGAGGTAAGGCGCAGCAAAGCTGCCCGTCTGGGGAAGTACCTCCACCTCAGAGAAAACTGCAGCAAAATAACAACTCCCTAGAAAGTTGTTGTGTTCCGGCGTGTGAGTGAGGTCACCAGTAAACTCCTAAGGAATTGCTTGGTAGCAACTGAGATGGCATTGCACGAATGATAATTTACGTATTACAAGCGTTCAGGTGGGACGTATGCTTTTATGCCTCCCGACGTTGATTAAAAAAATTTGGTATTTTTTCTTCAAAAATAAAAAACAAGCGCATATGTTTTCGTACGACATTTGCATTGGGTTGTTCCCATCGCAAAGATGGTCTGTATTGTTCGAGTGCAGTGTACTGTCTCCATTACAACAAATGAAACACTAAATCCAACACCTCATTATCGGAATACGTTAGGTGCCCGCGGCGGCCGACCAATCACACCACTAAAACAAACATCTCTATTAATTTTCAACGACCCTGGGGATTCCGAAACGAAATTACACTAAGACCAATATCAATCATCCCGCTTGTCTGGTTCAATCCGATTATCGATACGAATAGCTATTCCGATATTCAAATCAAGACCTAACACGGAATGTATCGATTAAGAGTTTATTGAAATTAATGATCATCGGTGGTAAAAGGTTGATGGGTTACATAAACATTGTATATTACCTATTCGCGTGATCATCATTTCCCATAGTTTTAGTTATTTTCTTTATTGCTTATTTTTCCATAGACACCCATGTACTGACTAGATTGGGTGAACGAAATCATCATAGTGTTCCATGATCTAGAACTGCAGCTAATTCATATTCACTTTGACGTTAGTATCGAAAACGTCGCAGCGTACGTTAATTCAATACGTGTTTATTGAGCAGTCTTATACTCTTACAATACGTATTTGGTATGTAATTATAAAAATCAATGAATAATTTTAAAATAAACAGCGTTACTACACAAACAATTATTATTGACACACTGAAAAATGGTGACGCAATCTTCATTTTTTTTTTGCAGGTTTCGTTTTAAATGTCTGTGTGAATTACGACTTTGTCTCACTTCTACCAGCGGATAGATAAAGCATTATCATACATTACCGCTTTACCTTCCGCGAAATAAAGTTATGTTTTTGCACACCGACGAGTGTGTTCTACTTGACTTGACTCAGTAATTTCTACTTTTGTTGGAGTCTTGTTAGACTCTTCTTCGTAGTGCTATCTCGTTTTCTAATCCATTAATATTGACGGGTCCACTACTTAAGGAATTAGCGAAAATACTGATTTTGACTTGAAGAGACTGTCGTCAGGAGTGCTACACAGCTCACAGAGAAAACCAGACCTTTTTTAGATTATGTGACTTGAAAACACTGGCCAATTCACAGTTGAGCAGCGTGGTGGAATATGCTCTAAACCTTTTCAGTTGAAGAGAGACCCGTATTCCAGCAGTGGGATGAGTTAGGGTTGGTGTATTGTTACCTATTCCGGCTGATTTTACGGAGAATATTATTTCAATCATAAATAAATGTACTGCACAGTTGAATTTAAAGTATGTATGTATGTATATGTATATCTTCACGCCAAGTCCCTTGCGGGGCAGGCGGAGAGAACCGAGCGCCATAAGACGCGGTCCTTGCATACTTCACTCGCTTCTGTGACATTCATAGCTCTTTTCATGCACGCTCGCCGGTTCCTGGGGCTCCTGACATCACCTTCTGATAAAACACGACCAATTTGGTCATGGTAGGTTAGTCTCGGTGTTCCTCGGCTCCTACATCCTTCCACTTCTGCATTGTATATCTGTTTTGTCATTCTTTCATCCCGCATTCTTTCTACATGTCCGAACCACCGGGGCATGCCCTTTCTTCTCTTAACACCGACACTCTCTTTTAGACCAACTCTTTCTCTCACGTTTTCATTACGAACGCAAATTTAAAGTAAAATCTCGTAAACCAATCAAAATAATAAATCCGCAATTAACTTATCAAACACCATAACAAAAAGTGACTACAAAGTACGGCTACCGCAATCCTCTCTGAGACGGAATAAAATCCCTAACTTGTTACACTGATACCTCTTTAGGAGTGAAAATTATTGCTTTTCCCATTTGCGAATTCAAAGCTACCGACATAAAAACCGATGATATTTTATGTTCTACTTATCGCAAAATCCCTTATTGTTGGAACTCCTGTCGGTATGTGTGTAGTTAAAACGAGAGAAATAAGTGCTAAGTCGAACTGGCCGCTTCATTAAAACAAGTTTAGTGTCGGCTCAAATGAATAAAGTCTGATGAATCGACTTTCTATTAGCGAGGATTTTAAAATGATGTTATTATACTGACTTAACTTCACACAGTCATTATTATTTATATGAGTATAATTAACATGATAATTATTTCACGTTGGTAGCATGATATATCCTTTTTAGGGTTCCGTACCCAAAGGGTAAAACGGAACCCTATTACTGAGGCTCCGCTGTCCGTCCGTCCGTCCGTCCGTCCGTCCGTCTGTCTGTCACCAGGCTGTATCTCATGAACCGTGATAGGTAGACAGTTGAAATTTTCACAGGTGATGTATTTCTATTGCCGCTATAACAACAAATACTAAAAAATAGAATAAAATAAATATTTAAGGGGGCTCCCATACAACAAACTTTTTTTTTGCCGTTTTTATAGATAATGGTACGGAACCCTTCGTGCGCGAGTCCGACTCGCACTTGGCCGATTTTTTACTTCTTAGCAACTAAAGCGGCTGAGAAGGTATTGTGACAGCGAATTTTTAATATCAACGTGTTGCAGGAAACGTGTGAAAAGATACTGTAGTCCAGTGTGAAATGTTTTAGCTCAACTACTTTTAGAAAGACGATGATTACGAATTACACACATAAAAATGGTTTATTATTTATACAACGTCGGAAGGTACGTAAACATATGGCCCACCCGTAAGGTGAGGTTTTCTGCGAGGTGAAGATACTTCCCTAGTCGGGCTGCATTGATGCGCCCTACATCTTTTAAAAATACCTAGACCAAGACAAACAGATCTGTTTTATGTACACAAATGTTTGTCCTGTGTGAGAATCGAACGTCGCGTTGGTATCAAAGTAGTGTTATTAACTGCGTCACCAAGCTCGTTACATAATAATTCGAAGGGACCGATGGATCAGGATGGTTTATATAATGATAACGTAAACGTATTTACAGTACTAACGGTGTTCGCGGAAGCATTGTAACTACTCATCTTTCAGGTGTTAAACAACGTCTTAATCCAAAGGAACATATTTCTTTCCCCTATTAAAGTGGTTACCGTATGGTAACCTCACTACCTGACTGATCTGCAACCCTCCAGGAAATTGTTATTTAGCTACGATCTTCCGTGAAATGGACGTACTTATATCATTTCTTGCGATTCATGATTTGATGCGCCCTACCTCTCTTCGGCCAGAATCTAGTTTGTTAGCTGGGTGCATCATGACCTTATGAGATGATGACGCACATGGGCTACATCTTGGAGTTCATTAATAAAAATCTTGATAATGTTTATACAGAATTAATATTATTTTTAAAGCGGTCATCGGTCACTGATTACCATCGGGCAGACTGTGGCAATTGGCTTGATGGCTAAAAAATAATATCTTTCTATCGCATCGGCTATTACAATGACTCCGCTGTCTTTTGAAGTATAATAGGTAGAGACTAGCACATACGGAGGACTCAAGCTCCCTAGGATTTGCCATGTTACCAGCTGGGATGGTAACTTTCGACACTTAGTACAATAAAAATGGATGTTTATGAATACGGACTACGGTAACCAAATTACATTAGGTGGGCCGTAAGCCTGTTTGACTCCTGATGTCATACAAATAAGGGGAGAAGGGGAGTGGATTAAATAAAATGTATTTAGTGATAACATAGTATATTTCTAAAGAGAGCGTCGGTGTTAAAATAAGAAGAGGCATGTTCCATTGGTTCAGATGTGTAGAAAGAATGCAGGATGAAAAAATGACGAAGCAGATATAGGAGCCGAGGAAGGCCAAGACTTACTATGAACAAATTGGTCGTGTTCTAACAGGTTATGTTAGGAGCTTTAGAAACCAGCGAGCGTGCATGGGAAGAGCAATGAATGTTAAAGAAGCGAGTGAGGTGTGTAAAGATCGGTCGCTCGGTTCTCTCTGCCCACGATGCAAGAGATTTGGCATGAAATTATAGATCGATAGACAATACATTTATATTTTTATCGATTTAATTATTACCGAGGTAAAACTAAAATAATAATTTCATTTGATTTTCTTCGATCTAAGAAATATTTGATAAATAGTTAATTTGGTTGTAATCAGCTAAATGATGAATATATCTAATAATTTGTAGGTCTATGTAATTTGTAGGTTGGATATTATAAAATATCATATTCAATTAATCGCTTACAATTGATAAATTAAGTACACGCTAGTGGTTTGTGGATGGATTTTTAATGTTACACAGTCGCCTTTGTAGGCATTAGTGATGTGTTTGGTAAATTACTATAAATTAAAAATATTACAATTATTAGTAATCAAAGAAAAATATAAATATTTAGAAGGATATCATTGACGTATTACAAATATATTTCAAATTATCGGATAAAGAGCATGGAAGTAAATAAAATGTTGAATGGTAATAACTACACAATATAATAATTAATGAAAAAGGAATTTAATATCGTGATGAAGGTAGTAATTAATATGAGTATGTATCAAACATTATAAGTAATAAACATTGTATTATAATCAAACAAAAACAGGCAACTGCTAAAACTGTGTTAATAAATTTAATATGTGTCAGTAGTAAACTTCCAAGCATTACATGAAAGTGAAGTACGTATTAAGTAAGTAGCAACATTACAATTTAAAATTTATCTTATACGTCAAAAATAAAATCTTATACTGAAATACTGTAATAGTGTACTTACTGATTTTTTTGTTTGACAGCGAGTATTGGTGTTAAGACAAGAAGAAACTCTGTTGATTTGGATTTATAGATAGAATGCAATAATATAATAATAGAATTTATAAATAAATGGAACTAATGAAAAAACAGATGTTTAGTGTAACGGTATAAGGATATAGGAGCACCTATCACGACTAAATTTGTCGTGTCTTATCAAAAGATGTCAGGACCCTGGGAATCGGCAAGAGTAAGATTTATACGAACCGCTATTGGACCTCAATTTTCTTTTGCCAAACCCGCAAGCGACTTGGGGTGAAGATAAAGACTGATACATAGAAAACATTCCCAATGTTATAAATGAAAAAATTAAATACAACACAGTCTTGCATGAATTATTTACAATGACATATTAAGGTTACTAAAAATGATTGATGAATAAATGTTTTTTCAAATGGTGATGTCAGAAGCCATATGAATCGGCATGATTGTATATCGGGGAGTACATGGAAAGAGCTATGATTAGAGATGGGTAATCACCCGGGTTAAAACCGGCGGGTGGGTTAAAACCCAGTTACCACCCGTTATCACCCAATTTTAACCCATTCTCGCGGGTGAAAACGATTCATCATTTAATATGAACAGATCTATTATCTTGTACTAATTTTAAATGGTTTTTGGACAATTTTAAATAGATTGACGAGTAAAACTAAGCAGAAAATTCAAAATGGCAGCTAATGGACTGCAAACTTAGTTGATTTCTTGGCAATCTTTGACAAAAAAGGACAACTATCACGTTTTTGACTTTACAATATCAAAAATTAAAACCATTTTGCTAATTTGTACATTAATTTAATCGATTTAGATATGAAAAGAGCACTGGTAAAAAAGTATCTACAAAATTCTTGGTGTTATCTGTTAAGGAAAAAACTACTTAAAATATTAAACCTTTATTATTTACTGTTTCATACTTATGATACATAATTAGGTTTAATGTAATATGAACTAATGAATTTTATAAACATTTAAAATATTACTACCTATTTTAAAAATATGTGAATTAGCCGAAGATTACTCAGATAATTTAGTAAAAAATATACATATTGCCTAAGTAATTAAACTGTATTTTTTTAAAACATGTTTTAGAAGTATATGTACAGTTTAATTACTTAGGCTATGTGTATTAAAAAATGTAAATAAAGTTACTATGCATAATAAGAATAATAGTCATGTGATTCTGAGGGTCAAATCGAGATAAGAGATCAATCGGCTCCACCTGTCTCTTTCTTCCGAGCCGTCCATTATCAGTTTTGTCTTTGATTTTGGTTATACGGACTTTGATTTACTGCTTTTTGATTGGTTTGTTAATTATACAATACCCTCACCGTCGTCAAGATGGCGCTCATGTTAGAAAACAAGTGATTAGTAGTATTGCACTTAACGATTTCTGCGTACTTTGGAGATAATGGAGTCAAAAAATCTCGAAATACGAAATAATCGTCGTAACCAATATTTTTTTTTTAACGTATTGGTCACAATACGGTTAACAATTTTTTTTTGCCTACCGGGTACTCTGTATATTGACGAACTCGCTTTGACATTCAGTATTAGTAACAGGTAGAGAAAGAGTGCCAAAATAATTCATCAACCTTAGATAAAAGACAAAAGTCCTGTGAATATATAAATAATTGAATTTTAGGTCATAGTTGTATGCTAATGAACTTTATTTTAAGTCGTTATAGTGAGAAGAAAAACCCTACGCATATGGGCACACTATCGGGAAACTGAAAACAAATCACTACATGCAGATATTCCGAGAAACGATACAAACCTGCCAGTCTACAGAGGATGACTAAACATTTTTTAAAATGCCCGAATTGGCCGGAACATCAAACAAGGATCAACTAAACCTGCAAGCGTTATCACGGTGTTGCAAGCGCTTCCAAACAATGAGAATATAAGACCAGCTACTGCAATATATGACCAGCCACTGTCATCAATGGAAAGCTCTGCGTCTTTTTCCCTGTCCGATGGAGCTAAACAAAATCTTAACGCACTTTTAACGAAGGCTATTTATGTGACTGGAACACCTTTATCCACAATTGATACCCTCTATGGATAAACTTCTTCGAACAACTCCAGCCTCTGTATAAATTTCGGACCAGAAAATCTCTCTCCACCAGCATTTTAGATAATATATATATTGAAATGCAACGAGTGTTAAAAGATGACATATTGTCGAAAAACTATTTGCATTTGTAACTTGATGTTTGGTGCAACTGCAGAAATGAAGGAATAATTAATTTTCTTATATCAAAACCACAACCAATATTTGTGAAAAACTTAACAACGAGAGAAAATCGACACACAAGCGAGTATAATCTCAAGAAATATCATACAGTCAGAGTACGGAGAAAATAAATTTGCGACACTCATTGGCAACAATGCGAGCAACATCCAAAGAGCTTTTCGCCTAATAAAAAAGAAGTTCCCACATATTACGTACCTAAACTGCACTACACATACATTGAATTTGTAAAGATATTATATAAACGAATGTTATAAATACTTTAAAAGACATAGCCATTGGTATTTAAGAAACCATAAAAGAAGCCAAATTCTATCATCACTTCTGACTACAATAGTCACAGAAAAAGGAGCTGGTGAGAGTTTAAAGCTTCGATGTGATACCCGGTGGAACAGTTACTGTACAAATATCAAAAGCTTGGCAAATACTAAAGTTGCTTTGCAGACATTAGCGGTTCATAAAAAAGCCACCTTTTTGCCAAAAGAGGACAAGGCAACTCTGTTGGATGGCACTTTTTGGAGTTTTATAAGGTAGTGCATCATGATTTTAGAACCGATATCTGAAGCAATTTTTATACTTGAGTCCGACAAAGGAAATAAGTCAAAAAGTATTTATCACGCTAAATGATATGAAATCCCATTTTTATTCAGATTACCTGATATCACTATAATATACAATAATAATAAAAATGAACTCCAGGGTTGTTTTGATGAGAGGATTAACATGTGTGTGAAACCAATACATTTGGCAGCACATTTACTATACTCTACCACCCAAGGAGACGAGCCAGATGAAAATTAAAGATGTTGAAGCCATGGACTATACCCATCAAATCTGATGTAATATGTGTTTGAGTATTTTACCAAACTTGGCATCTTATAAGGCCAAAGATGGTTTTTGGAGCTGAAGATTTGTGTGGTCAAATATCAGAGAGATCAGCGCAACAACGTGGTGGAAAGGTATATGTGGATATAATGCATTAAGTAAAATTGCTGTATGGATTCTAACCGCCCCGTGCACTTCTGCTGCAGAAGAGCGTGTGCATAGTACCATTTCATAATAGAGAACGAAATTGACTAACTACAGAGAGGGCAGCGAAATTGACGTTCATAACGTATAACTGGAACTTGTTGAATAGACAAGAAGACAGTTTAAGTGAAAATATTCACGAACGTGAATATGATCTATCACCAATTGTGAGACCAAAGTCACCAACTGATAGCCCCCAACGTGCCAACAAAAGGTACTTCTGGAGTAAGTATGATCGAATTATCATGATTGCGATCGGTTTTGGGACTAAAGATATGAAGATTTAGATTAATTAAATTTATATGTAAAAATAAGTAAAATATAAATATATTAATAATCTTGAATCACACTGGAATATTCAGTTTTATTTACAAACTAGAGTCCGTTCAGATCACATTTGTACACGGTGACATTTGGACCAAAACAGACAGCTATATCGCAAAAACGTCAGGGCTTGATACCAGGGTGACTAGTTTACCTTCTTATTACCCATTTTCTTCTAAGAAAAAACTTAATAATATTTGTTTTTAATAAAAATAATTATTACTAAGTAATAAATTCTTAAATTATATATTTAGTTATCAGGCGTATTGCCGTCATATAGTTTCTGGTTTTATTACAAAAACAAAAGAAAATAATTCTAATTCCCTTTTGATAATAAAAAAAAATCGATGTTATGTCGCTTGTTTCATTGACATATAAATTATTGAGCAACTACCGACCATGCTTTTGGTGAAATTTGGGAAAAATTGTTTTATAATATCGGTAAAACGCTATTAGTGTGTCAATAATCTAATCGTGAAAGGATAACGAATTTACGCAAGCATAATATCAGAATTGTCATTTATATTACTTATAGCAATTATAATAATTTTCCCAATAAAAAGGTGTTTCGCATTTTTATTAGTGTGGCAACATTAAAAGGGCAGGAACATCTAACTTGCACGGTCTCTAGAGTCCTTTCATGTCAAAATACACACACTAAACTATGTGTCATTTAAATCGGCCAAGAAACCATGAAAATAGCTAATAGTTTTGTGTTTTGAGAACGTGTTTCTCCTTTTTTACACTAAAATGTATTAAATCATTTATAAAATGCATCGTCAGTATGTCGAAAACTTGAAAATACGAATAAATTTTTCATTGCCAATTATCAAATCATTTTCACCCGACAAAATGGGTGATTATGGGTTATAACCGGGTTATAACCCAAATATGGGTTATAACCCGGTTAAAACCCACAGTGGGTGAATTGGGTTTTTACCCATTACCCATCACTAGCTATGATGGTTAAAGAAGTAAGCGAGATGTGTAAAGACTGCATCTTATGATCATAGTATTATTGTAACTTAGTTAGGTATCTAAAGTATGTTACCATGGAGAGAGCCTTGCGACCCGTATAATACAAGTAAGTTCAAATCCTAGCATGGGTACCAGTTCTCTCCACACGTACGTTGAACTATATTGTAATAACATCATGTACCTACTAGTTTAATTACCTGTGCGGAGAAATAAAAGATTTTTTTTATGTTGTTTGGCTCTATCTACACCGCAAGAGATCTGATGTGAAGATATACGTAAGTACATCCAAATATTTTATTTAATAAGATAAATCTAACATTATAATCGAAACTATCATATCTCCTATTATAATATGGTTTAAATTATATCATCACTATTTTTTTATGAGACATAGATTCCCGCTCTACAATATGAGTTTTTCTAAAGTCACTCGATGGTAACTTTTTTATGAAACAATAAAACATTTACATACAAAAGAAAGGTTGCCGCCGAATGATAAACGCATCATAAGAGCCCTAAAGGCATCTCGTTTGATATCTGTAAAGAACAAATCACTGTTTTATCGTTACTCCCATCGTAAAAAATATTGATAACATAAAAAAGTGCTCGAAAAACAATAGAGTGGACGGATTGAAAGGATTCCAAGACCAGATAACGAGTTAGAAAAAGATATGTATTAATAATACCTTTATTTTATAGTGACCGTTTGAAAGATACGCTGGTCATCAGCGGTGTCATTATGAACCCTATGGTGTCGTCAAAGGGACTTCATCGAGGCCTTATTAGTAAGACATCAGATTACATGGCGCCATGAAATTACTGTTATGTTATTGACACATAAAATGACAGTTTCAAATAAGATTATGATATTACTACTTAATTCAAATGTTATAGAAGATATTTAATTAGACTGCAAATGCTGAGTTGTATTTCCAAAACCTGTTAATTAAACAATATCCTGAGTCGATAATATGATATTACTAATGTATGTATGTATATCTTCACGCCAAGTCCCTCGCTGGGTAGATAGAGAGAGCGCCATAAGACGCGGTCCTCACACACTTCACTCGCTTTTTCTTCTCACATTCATAGCTCTTTTCATGCACGCTCGCCGGTTCCTAAGGCTCCTTACATCACCTTCTGATAAAACACGACCAATTTGGTCATGGTAGGTTAGTCTTGGTCTTCCTCGGCTCCTACATCCTTCCACTTTCGCATTGTTTATCTGTTTCATCATTCTTTCATCTTGCATTTTTTTTACATGTTTATATTACTAATAATTTACTATAAAAAATAACCTCTACTTGCTTTTCTTCTTCTACCCTTCTACCCTTGCCTTCTACTTGCGTTTTTGCTACGGCGATTGTATGGAAATTTGACTACTTATGCGCTAATTACTTAATGTCACTATTCTTCTTCCTGGCATAGTCTAGTCTTTCCGAAAACCAGTCATATCTTAGCTTATCCCACGTCTTTCGAATTACAATAATCATGAATGCCGATTTGGATGTTTTCCTTCATCGCTGAGCAAGTGATATTTAGAAATATGAACATATATTTAATAGTTCATACCCATACTGAGATTCGAATCAAGACCAGACGGTTTATAGGCTGGTTCGTTATACACTGGACGATGATCTAATATTGCTTTACAGCTTTTTTCCAATAAATTTTGTGGACTAAAGAGATATCTTATACTTTATAGTGTCACTTACTTTCATACAGGCAGTTCTACTAATATCTATAAATTAACAATTTTATTTTCTTAATCTCTGGTATGTGCTGTGTCTTATTTAAAGAACCAAAGCAGCCTAGACTTGCCAGCAACCATGGCAATATTTCAAGTAGGTGTTCATGTTACTATTAGAAAGAATGTAAGAGGAAAGAATGACGAAACAGATATAAGTACAACGTGAAAACAGAATGATGTATGACGACGATGACGGCTTAACGTACCCTCCGAGCACGGAGACCCTCGAGATAGCTAAACCCATCCATAGGCAGGCTGCGTTCGACATTGTTGAGGTTCAGCATTCGCGTTCGGTTAGAATGACACGCGACGCCATCCAACTCTCAAAATTAATATGCTGATTCTTTATCCAGTAGGTAATAATGAATGTCAATATTATATTTATTTATTTATTTATTTATTTAAACTTTATGCACACAGGTGTACAACGGCGGACTTAATGCTATACAAGCATTCTCTACCAGTCAACCTTAGGGTGATGCAGAAAATAGTATATAAGTAGGTGCACAAGGGAACAACATCAACAAATACAATGCGATTGTAAAACACATATTCATAGATAAAAATTAAATATACGTTATATACATACATACTACAATATAAACACAATACTTAATATATATAGAATATATACATATATATATATATATATATAAATACAAATACATAGTTACATTATGTCTGCGATTCCTGAATCTTGCCCAGGAAATGGGTGCGTGTCAAAAATTTAAACGTATTGCGAGTTGAGGACTTTCTGATATCTATAGGTAACGCATTCCAAAGTCGAACAGTATATTTACTTGATATTTACTTGACTATCTTAGAAATGGTGGCATATCTTTCGCAATATAATTTCTTAGGCGTGCAGGTTTCCCCCACCTTCACCATTGAACAAATAATAAATATGTTAATAAATCCATAAACACGCGAATTAAGTGGTACCAGGATTCGAACCAGAGACTTTAACCACTAGACTATCACTGCTCTAAACACGTTATTTCCCCACCGTTGGAATGTTATGATATTATATATTGAAATAACGTATATTTACACGTACATATATAAACATAGCTCTCAAAAGCATTTCATATACAGGCGATTTTATTATATGTATTTATGTGTTATTAGTAAAACTAATGGTTCCGTCAAAATACAATATCATTATTAGAGGTATAGGTATAGAAGCACAAGGTGTTTTTAACCTTTTCTAGGAGTCTAGGTACTCCATATTTAAGAGAGGTACGACGCATCAAACCGGCCTGTCTGGGGAAGTATCTCCACCTCACAGAAAACCGCAGCCAAATAATAACTCCCTGGAGGGTTGTTTTGTTCCTGCATGTGAGTAATCTCCTAAGGAGTTGCACTCTTAGCAGCAGAGGTGGCATCGCGCGAGTTATACTTAATGTATTGCAAGCGTTCACAGGCTACCGCTTTGGATCAGGTGGGCCGTATGCTTGTATGTCTCCCGACGTAAAAGAAGACGTTTGAGTTTTAAATCGTCGTAGACGGCAAGTCGGAAAGTCTTTAGTCCTAGCAACTAATAAGTTTAATTTTATTACTTAAGCTAATTGGTGTTGTTGTTAATAAACGCAATTGATACTGAACTCAACTCAAACTGAATTTATAATGATACGCGATAAAACAAATTTTAAGTAACAACAAAATCGGCAATATTAATACACGGAGAATGTATAATGTTTTTATAACGGCAAGCGAAACCGACATACACTTAGTATTGTCTTAGGTTTTCGCGATTGTTACACATTGAATTACGACATACACTTTTTATACAAATGTAGTGAAAATACTGTAGTAACCTTAAAAAATTAAAATATTTCAAGCTAATAATAATATTAGTTAACTGAGTGGCGAGCCACCGCCCGCCGAAAGTAACATGATATGATAGTAAATATATTCCTCTCCCCTAGATTTCCTGTACGAATTCATTACTAACCTACAGCAGTTCAGTCATTAAAAGACTAGAAATACACACGCCGACAAAGTTACTTTTGCAATTATATATTCGTATAAGTACTTAAGCGATGACTAAGAGCTAAACTATGCAAATTTTTCGAACGCAATCATAATAAATAACATCGAACATATCGAACCAAATGCACATATATCTACAAATTGCCGTAAAATATTACTAACCTATCTCAATTTGCCAAATGTTAATCGTGTTGACACGGCGATGAGAGTCATTATGACTAAGATTATTAATATCTTCATTATCACCAAAGATATTTGAAACAACAAATCAACCACCTGTATTTTTAGAGTTACGTATCTCGAAAGGATAAAGGGAATCCTTATTGTGACACCTTTTTGTCCGTATGTCAAATAATCAGATGTCTGAGTCAGTTCACACAGTTTTGACGAGTTCAGAGGCGCGGTAGTGAAAAGCGCTCTTACGTTACTTTGACGCCGACACTCGTGGGTTCGATGCCCACACAGGATAAATATTTGTGTGCATGAACATATCTGATTGTCTTGTCCTGGGCGTTTTTAAGATAGGTAGGACGTATCAAAGCAACCCGACTAGGGAAGCCAAATATATAAACCAAATAACAATTCTTTGCAGGGTTATTGTGTTCCTGCGTGTGAAGGAGGTCATCACTGAGCTCCTAAGGAGTTGCTGTGTCAGAAGTAGAGGTGGCTTCATGCGAGTGCTACTCAATGTATTACAAGTGTTCATAGGCTACGGTAACCGCTTTACATCAGGCGGGCCGTATGCTTGTATGCCTCCCGACGTTGTATAAAAAACACGTTTAAGTTTTAAGTCGTAGTAGACGACTAAGTCTTTAGTCCTTGCTAATAAGTTTAATTTTATTTCTTAAGCTAATTGGTGATGTAGTTAATAATTCAATTAACACTGAACTCAACTCAAACTGAATTTATAATGATACGGATAAAACAAATTTTAAGTAACAACAAAATCGGCAATATTCATACAATGAGAATGTATTATGTTTTTATAACGTGAAGCGAAAGTCGTGAAGAAACCGACATACAGTTTTTATACAAATTCAAAAAAATATTTCAAGCTAATAATAGTAATAGTTAAGTATATCCAGATCTCATTTTATTAGCCCGCTTTTTTCCGACATATTTCCAATAGTCCCAATTTCCCAATACCTGCCGTAACCTGTTCATGTGTATATTATCCCATTAATATCCCCTGAAGCAGGTCACGGTGGGTATAATACATTACATCGTTCTTTTCGAAGGGGCCTCTACGCGTTGGATTCATATCCCCGCGCACGCCTATCAAATGACCGGGATTAAAACCCGTGAAATAAAAGAAAGATAGTTAAGTGAGTGGCGAGTCACCGCCTGCCGAAAGTAACATGATATGATAGTTATGACAGGCGTCCGTCCTTCTTCTGTAATAGCCCATTACTAATAATCCCTCCAGATCTCATTTCAATAGCCCAATAATTTCCGACACATACGCAATAGTTCCGATATCTGCCGTGACCTGTTCATGGGGATATTTCCCCATTGATATCCCATAGAGTAGGTCATAACGGGTATAATACAGGAAGGGTCTCTACGCGTTGGATTCATGTCGCCGCGCACGCCTATAAAATAACTGGGGATAACGCCCGTGTTTTAAGAAATAGTTAAACATATGCTAATATAGCTTTTAATTACTGAATAAGTAATACTTGTTGCGAATTAAAACATTTTATATTCCTTGAGTAATGGCGATATTGCGCCTGTCTATTCTAACCGAACACGCAGGTTAAGCAGCGTCGATCGCAACCTGTCCATGGATATGTTTATCAATGTCGAGATTCTCCGTGCTTTATTTACCGATTACCTATTTTGTGCGTGTTTACCGATTATAAAATGGGTAATGTTCAGAATTGTGCCATAAGTTTCTTCATAAATATTCTTGTGGGATATTGCAAGATTGGAAATGCTTGCGGTCGTACCAAAAGTAATTCCAAGAGTCCATAGACAGCGCTTCCTGGCTGTCAGGCAGAACGAACAATTATTTACTTCAAAAATATTTTTTAAGACAGCACACTCAAAATTTTAAATGAAATATACAGTGTAGTTTCATAAATTTATTTTTTTTGTTTAAAAAAAGTAAATAATGAAGTTAATAAATTTAAAATACAATGAGTCTGTTGGTAATCTAATAAGTAATCATGTGAATGAACAGTCTAATAATTTGCTTGATTGGATTAAGACGTCAAAGATTGCCCCGAGTTTCACGGTCAGCAAAAAAGATCGTACAGAGTTACCAGCATTAAAAAATCGTAACATTGCTCTGAACGAATTAACATGCTTCGGTGCCTAATTAATAAAATAAAACCTGTAACATATTCTTTTGCTTTACGGCAACGAAATTAAGGGAACTAATTAAGTGGTGGCTTAACTTATTTTTACATTAAAAATCTTTGTTGATTTATAAAATATTAACGAGATTTTCTTTGTTTTCCATATAATAATGGGATAGTACGTATCCGGATTTCTTCTTAGTACAGATTTATTTTAATGGCTACCTAAAATAATTGTTTTCTCTGTAGATATGCAGTTGATAACATCTGAGAAATGCATTTTATATCATTCAAAAAATTCAAAAATTCAAAATTCTTTATTTGACAGCCTTACTGTGCTAAATATACATATTGCTGAGACCCACCTAGTAGACTTATTAAAGCCTGTAGCAGGGGATCCCGCTCTTCTTCCTCCTAAATTCTTAGTAAGTACATATTAAGGCTAAACTATGGATTTTAAATATAGCTCATTAACCTGGTACTGTTAGTTGGTGTGTGTATGTGTGTGTACGTGTACGTGAGTAGTGTGTTTGTGTGTGTGTGTGTGTGCGGGGAGGGAGGGTGAGAAAGCAAGATTGCGATGGTATTAAATTATGCAAGCGTATGAGATAGAAAATGTGATGTCCGTGTGTCCTCAGCCCAACGATATGTCTTGGGATCAATGAGTTTTTGTTTGTGCCTAGGGTGGTTCGTTATGATTCATATTATAAATACCATCATATCAAATCATGCTATCTCTTTCGGATTTACAAGACATAAAACGCTTGCTCAACTGTTTCTTTTTTATTATGCCAGAAAGAAACAGTTGCGCAAGCGTTAGACAGTTGACATACCTTTCAAAACATATTTCGAAAATTTATATGTATCTTCACGCTAAGTCCCTGGCAGAGTAGGCAGAGTCTCAATAAAAGGTTTGATAGGATTTAAACAAGTCCTAAAAGAAGACTTACAAATCAGTCAGGTCGGTCACATAACAATAACATATTCTTGAAATACCTGTGTCACTACAAGTTGCACACACTATACTACTTGCACGTCCTTTTGTGTGTGTAATTAATTATTAACCGATCATTATGGAAGTCTAAGAGGAAGGCCTATGTTCAAATGATGCATAATTTATTAATATGCTTTATAGATTTTCGCTGCTCTTTGAAATACTCGCCCCTTCAACTCTACTACACTATTTATATATTTATTCACATTCTGATTATTTGATTTCTTTTTTCTTGTTACCATTTATTCCATATTTATTGTCCTTCTAGTTATTATGTTGTTCTGTGTCGGTGTATGTCTGTGTGTCAAATACCTAAACCTCACCATTTGCTTTTAATCTTAACATTTAACGCTCTCTGAAAGTCAAATATAGCTAGGGTTAATAGCTTGTCTTAGCAACTTTGGCGTGGAGTTCATTTCAAGAACTCTAAAGTTTGTACAATTAACTCCCAGCCGAGGGTTTTCCAAGGGACTACAGCATGTACTCGTAGTTCTTTAAGAAAAGGTCGTGAAGAGGTGATTACAACATCGGCTAGACATAAGTAGCGCCCTTGGTTTCAAATGTCACAGACTACTATAACTGATGACCACCAGGCAAGTCACAAGCTCGGTTGCCACCTTAATAGAATAAAATAAATTTTGCCTCTCAACATAATACCTATCGCTTCTACCTCTTCGTCCACTATCCCGTTATAATAACTTGGGTTGGTCTAAATTAATAGGATATCTGTCTGCTGTTCAAAAATCACACAGGTTAAATTTGATTTGCTAACGTTACATACCTATATATTGCAAAAAAGGAAATTCCATTCATAACTGTCATAGAATGAATTGGGCCATTTTTGCTATTTACAAATGAGCAGAAACAAAACACATCGATTACTTTGAACGAAAATCACGGCAATCGACAATTCGTATGCAAGTTGTTGCCATTATATCGGCAATTAGCGGTAAAATATAATACATTAGACTTCGTTAAATATTTAAAACAGCAATATGCTATTAATGACAATGTCTTAATTATATACCTCTTACCTTTGACTTAAAAACATTTTTTTTTCCAATGTAACTGCATTCCTTGTCTTCCAGACATATTTTTTCCACCAACCTACAGCAAACAATAATTTATTTATCTCGCCAAATCTACACGTGCCATAATTGAATGTCCGAAAAACAGATGCAGCCGTGGAATTGAGTTAGATTTCTTTAACAGATCTCATTTTTTACGTTTCGGCAAATCGCACTAAAGAACGCTATCGCAGAAACCAGAGGCTTATCAGCATTTCCCTTGTTTTGCGGAGGCAATAAATTGTATAAATATGCCATAATTCTCTGCTTCCTAAGATCAGATCGCGATAAATGTTTATTAGAACACGGGTGGTAGAATCCTGTGCGATACTCATACAAAAACCAGGTGAGGAATAAAAAACTGCGATTTTTTCGTCTCGCTAAAAAGGTATAGGATACTTTTAAGCTTGTTTAGTGTTATCGCTGTATATTTAGTAAATAATGAGCGGTCGCGAGGTTGTTAACAACTCGCTAACTCGTGAGTTAGAGTGAGTTTACATAAAGTTTTAGTTGACAGTATAGTTGCGTGAAATGATTTATACGCTATTTTAGTTACGTCGTTTAATTCTAAGTATTTAAATATCAATTAATCAATATAATTTACCGTACAAAAATCGATTGTGCCCTGTCATATTTCTTATCAATTTATATATAGGCAAAGACAACAGTTCGATGCCATTTTCTTCTCTGTTTCTTAACCGATATTTTTTATTTAGTATAAATAGACGGGTTTTCGTGTTACCATTAAAAAAAATACTGTAGAAAAATGTTGGTGACCTGGAGATTCTCCAATGGTAGAATTTCGATCAGTAAGGTCCATATTATAAATAGTTATATGTTAGGTAAATTATTTTGATGAAACATAAATAGCAACAAGATAACAATAAAAAATGCAATCAATTAACAATTTCTTGGATTTTTGAAAGCAGCTTTGCAGGGTGGCTTGAATGGACTTCACTTCAGTTGTTTTGTCTGTAGATAGTTTTATATTAGTTTTATTTTTATGATTAAAACTCATATTTACAATCTCGCATATTCCTATCAATTTTAAATGTCTATTAGTTAACTTAAGAGTGTAATATATATTTTTGACAGTGACTCGAGTTTCCATGTTTTACTGATGATATACATTTAACTTAAAACATTTTGTGGTGAACTATAGACAAGGCTATCACTATAAGAAACGTGGTTAAAAAATGCCATAAAAGAAACATGTAGACTTTAGAATAACTTAAAGAACACTAAGAAAAGTCAAGAAATTTTAATTCAAAAACGTGTCTCTTAAATTCTTAACTGAGCCGAAGACCGAGTTCGAGTTATTTGTCCATTTTGTTACACCGGCCAACGATTTACCAAGATTAATGTATGAAACTGTATGGTCAAATGTTGTTATTTGCATAAAGGATAGCCAGGTGAACAGCGGTGTGTGTGGCACGCTCCTGTCTTCGTAGTCAGCACTCAAGCAAAATCGGGTTATAAACATTTCATTAAAACAATCAAGTACATTTAGCTGTTCGACACTGTGTTCTGTATAATAAATTAATTGAGAAAGTGTCTTCACTTTGTTAGAATTTCGAATTCAAGTTGGACAAACAGAACAAATATGACCACATTTTCGGTGTTCAAACGTTCGTAGGTATATCGGATGATACTTGATACTAGTTCTTAGTACAAAGCTCACAAATACATATATCGTACAGATTTACCTATGTATATGTATATCTTCACGCCAAGTCCCTTGCGGGGTAGGCAGAGAGAACCGAGCGCCATAAGACGCGGTCCTTGCATACTTCACTCGCTTCTGTGACATGTATTTTACGTATATGGTATAAAAACACATCGTTTCTTTTATTAACCAAAATTATGTTTGCAATAAGAAAGAATTCAGAAAATGGTAAATGTGTTTGAATTTAAAAATGCTAAGATTGAAGTGCAAAAACTCATTACAAAGTTTTTTAACCAATATAAGATTCAGCCTACTATTTGTTTGAACTTGTCTCACCCGGCTGATGGTCAAGCTAAAATGGTTCTCAATGACTCCGTTCCGTACTATATTGTAGAAAATGTGGCATTATAAGTACCGATATGACTGAGTTATGGCCTTACCTTGGCCTTCAAATCCATTTTCATTTTACGTTTTATTTCGGAAGAAACGTGTTCAACCAAAATAACATATATTTACCCTGGTTCTAATCTTGATGTAGACATGTATACACACTAAATTGGTGTTTTCGGACTTATGTACATATTTGTAACACTTGCTCGACAATAAAGGAGAATGCAAAGTGCAATTGCAATTGAAACTCTTCGTATAAACCCTAATCCGTCTGTGTGTTGATATTCTTTTATGTCTTCATAATTGCAATGCAAGAGATTCAACCAATAGCTTTGAAGTCAACACCAACCTCACTTCCATGTGAAGTATCCTGCCGAAAATAAACCGTGGGCGAAAGAAAGATAAAACATTGCTATAGTCAGAGTGATCCATCCGATTGCTGATTTTATGCTAGTACCTAGTCATTAAAGAGGTACTGCAAAGGCAGTGAGGGTAACTACTGACGCTATATACATCTTGTATTGCAGACGTTGATATACGATAGTAATCATTTGGCGTTAGGCAGACATTACCTCTCGCCGTAATATAAAAAGAATTGAAAGAAACGGAAAAGCTGTATACTTTCGTTGTGTAGTGACGAATCAAATCAGTGATTGGTACGAGTATATCGCTATATCTATATGTTCAATAAACGATATGAAATTTAATAATAATGCAAATTAACGTTGACATGCGTAATTGACATGTCAGTTTTTGTTACATAAATGATATTAATAAATATGTAGATGATATACGATATCGACATTCAATTTAGTGAATTAACGATGCAGATCGACGCATTCTCCGATATTTATGGGATGAATTTGTCTGCCAGTTGCGCCCGTCTCATTACTGTGTCGCCGACAAAAGCGCTCGCCGCACCACATTTGTCAACGGAACAGTTGGAAATAGCGAAACTATACATACATTTATCGCAAAAAAAACTGTGATTTTTGATCGTGTATCGCACATTAAATGCAGTTACAGCAATTTAAGGTAAGTATCAGAATAAATAGCATACTTTTTAAACAACTAGCTCATCGGTTAATGGGATAGCGATGACTTCCGCCTTCCGCACAAAATAAACATACATGTGCGATATGCAGTGAACGAAAAAAAACAGTTTTTTTCGTTCACTGGCGATATGAGTTTGTCTTGATCTGGGTGTTTTATGTGTGTTAACTGATTTATAAAAAAAAGTATACATATCTAGTAATACATGTTTTGCTTAGTTTATGATTAGACGCGCTGTGTAATTTCGGTAGTAGGTATTTATTTTAAGCATCTTTTATATTCACTGTTATGTTAATGTAAAGAAATCTAAGAAACAGAATCTCAACCACTTCTTGTAATTATATTGTATAGTTAACTTTCGTAAAAGAGCTAGACTTTACCCATCTTCAAAAAAAAATACACGACGAATATCAAATCTCCTACTTTATGTTTACGTAGTGTTTTGTTTGTATACGTCCCACATGGTGTGAAGCGGTTGCCACTATGAGCGCTTACAATGCATAGAGTATCATTCGCGCGGTGCCACCTCTGCTGCTAACACAGCAACTCCTTAGAAGCTTTATACTACTGAACGCAATAATCTTCAAGGGTCTTCTTTCTTAGTTTCCTTTATTATTAAATAAAAATAGATATTTCCGTATAACTTTTTTTTACAGGGCCTGCGACGCTCGAGTGACACCCCTGGTGTTGCAACTGTCCATAGACTACGGTAACTGCATACCATCAGGGAAACCGTATGATTTGTTGCTACCTTAGTGGTATAAAAAAAGTTAACACACTCTACCACCTATGTCAGCCCCTTACAGTATGTAAATGGTTGTCATCATTTAAATCCCTTTATTGTCGCTAAATTGAAGTCTGAACTTTGCTGAAGTAATGTAGATGCAGACACATTCCAACATTCCGCGCAATACGTCGCAACACGTAGTTACTTCCGTGCGGTGCGGCTTTAATAATTAGGTACTTGATTTTTAAGCGCATGGCTAGTGAATTGAAGCCTGTGTGCAGTGGATATCGATAAAACATCATTTCTCTTATAACATTAGTCGATAATACAAACAGGCAATTTTCTTTAGTCGCGGCCATAAAATAACGTGATGTTTTGTGTGCTATGGAGATACATCCACTTTTACATTGTATATCTGATTCGTCATTGTTTCATCCTGCATTCTTTCTACATGTACGTACTAACGGAGCATGCCTTTTCATAATAATAAAATAATAATAACCAATCAAACAACCAGTCATAATTATCGATGAAAGAAATATTGCCAACACTATACACATACTTACATATTTACAAGAGTAACTTCTCAATTGACGGCGGATACTGCGCCTGTTTTGGATGCCTCCGCCCGAGGGTTCAAATGTGTCCAAAGACCCTAATTTGTCGAACGGGAGTACTTCTTGAAATTTGTGTGAACACATATAATTTTTGGCATGTATGTGGTAGATATTGAGAATGAATTTGATGAGCAAAGTGGTGGAGGGGTTAGCAATAGCTACAATGACACCAAAGCTGGTGGGTTCGATTTCCACACAGCACTGACATTTGTGTACATGAACATGTGTGTTTAGCTTGATCTGGGTGTTTTTAAGTGAGGTAAGGTGCATCAAAGTAGCCTGACTGAGGAAAGTACATCCTCACTGAAAACCGCAACCAAACAAAAACACCCTGGAGCGTTGTTGTATTCCTAAGATTGAGCGAAGTTATCCATAAGTTCCAAAAGAGTTACTCTGTTATCAGGGGGGGGTGGCAACCCGCAAACGATACTTCCTGCAATTGCAAGCGTTCATAAGCTCGATGGCGTCGTTGCGAGAATCATTCTTACCGAAACGCAGGTTAAACAACTTCGAGCGCAACTTGTCTATGGATGGCTTTATCTATCTTGAGTTTCTGAGTACTCGGAGGACACGTTAAGCCATCGTTCCTGGCTGTTGTCGATGGATGACAGTCGTTAAGCTAAGTCAGTGGCCTTCTCGCGGCTAAAGAGCACTGGTTTTCGCCAATCCGCAGTCGTGAAGCATGGTGGAGTATGCTCTAAACCTCTGCGGTTGAAGGGTGACTCCCTGGTGGGAGAGATATTCCTGCAGTGGGTCGAGTTAAAGTTGGTATAGTAAATAGACTACAGTAATTACATCAGATGTACCGCATACATGTATGACCTCGGGGCGTATAAAAATTTAATATTTTGAATAAATATTAAAAGACTACATATATCAATATGAATCCCTGTAAAGGATACCACAGCATATTTAGAATTATATTTGAAAAAGTTTTACATAGCAGAGGATGTTACAGCTAAATCAGATACAGAGAATGACAAGTCAATGTATCTTCTGAATGGACACTCATCGGCACGTGTAAAGATATGGGCTGAACGCCGCAAACAAATCACCCAACAATGAGACTGAGCAAACTATTACCAGCGGTGGTATGAGCACATGTGAGCGTTCCCAACAGTATATCCAGGGCACTTAATGCGGATTCTCAAAGGCACCTACACTAAATAATGCATCTTTACGATCACGGTACCCTGAAGGCGGTATGCCATTGTGGCAGCCCTCGAACACACTTTATTGGCTAATTTTATTCAATTAAATTGTTCTTGGTGCGCCTGCGCACCGACACCGAACCGCGTTCATTTTAACGCCTCGAAAATTATTGCAATAGATAACATTATTATGGTATCTATTCCAAATATTTTAAGACATTATTAAAAGATTTTGAAACTCGCATTTCAACTCTACTTATTTAAGAGTAGCAAGCAGCAACAAGTACAAAACAACGACTTTTGAAGCGATGACATACTTATCGTTATATGGTATCCATAAACAAATCTGATTGCTTCACTGTCTAGGGTTACTGTCATCATTTTAATTCAAAGGGTTAAAAATGAACATAATATGTTAATTCCAACATTAAACAGTGGTGGCTCCCAAACGGTGAACAGCCAGCCACATGCTGCGATGCTACTAAGACGATTTCATCGTATTTTTATTGTCGACAGGACAAAACTATTATACCCTTTGTTATACAAAAACTTGATTTCACTAAACGCAGTTCGCGTCATGCTGACATCGCATTTTACAAATCGTTTATAATGGAATTTATTTCACTCGGGACGCGTATGCGCATACTTGATAGTATCGCACTGTTATGAATGTTGATATGAATAAACCTATCTCCGACAATCCGTTGGATCCCCAGTAATTAATTCGTATGATAATAATATATAAATTGCTAGTGTCGTGTGATATATTTTTCAAAGATAATATCACCAAATAATATCTGCGTCGTAATAATTAAGCATTGAGCTTATCCGTCCATAAATCTAAAGAGTTTACCATCGACTTAAACTCTTTACATTACAAGTAAAATATAATTTAGTATCCAGCTAGCATAATTTAATAAATTAACGTCTAAAAGCAGTGAATATATGATAATTACGTACAGATAATTAAATTAATTTACCTTTTACAAAAAGAAATACCAAATAGTAACTAAAAGATAAAAAAAAAAATATGGCAATGCCACAAAATAGGTGTGTTTTACTTATTTCCGCATAAAGATATACGCAGAAGATTCCTTGTCCGCAACTATAAACACAAGGACACCGCATATTAGTCCATAAATACAAAAACAAATAAAATTATATTTAATAGTCTTGTGAGAACTGTCGCCCACCACCCACTGCGGCAAGCTCGTTAAATATTTTAATTGCGCCGCTAAAAAGGTCCCAAAAGTTTATTTCTCGTAAATCAAAGCTGTGTCCACGGTAGTTCTGTTATACGTTTTTTTTGTTTTCCTTGTCCAATAAAAGACGTAACTTAGGTAGCAAGATGTAGAAACCCCACCTCCTTTGACCATAAACTTTTTACTTTGACCTGCCTCAAAAAAGTACTTTATTCTGTAATAAGAACGTCGCAACTGAAACGTGAAAGCAAATGTTACAGTTTGATGATGATTACGATCGCTGTCTACGCATCGTCGGTCAGATTTATTCGCTTCTAAAGTTCCCAAAATTTGATATATTTACAGCAAAAGGTCATATCGATGAACAGATAAAACAGATGCCATCCATTCTGCCCGTAAAAAATCGTTTAAGGACTATGCATTCTTGTGGCTACTGTTATGAGACTTATAAGCAGACCGCCCACAACTAAACATTAAGTCATTTCCTACCGATTTACTCCATTACCTTTGTTATAATTTTTGTCATTTTTGCTCTCATCAATGAAGTATAAAAACAAATAATTTCGTGTGGTATAAAGTCAGAAGCGTCATTCCGTCAAGGGTCGAGAGTCATTCGAAATCCATCATTCATCCGCAACTAGACATTTTAAAATAAACCAGTCAATAAACGTGTGTGTTTGTTTTTCTAACAGGAAACTTATTAAGTAAAAAGATTCGTAAAAAACAAAAAGGACTATGTGGGTGGTGGTGGTTGATGACAGTTTAAATAGTGTAACTGGATATGTGAGTCCAGTAGTTTGTTTTCTTGCGCATTCTAAATTGTCGGAAGCCAATGAGATGATGATATGATTTCGCTGGGGCCCTTCTGCCTTTTATGAGTACTCATTTCGCCCTAAAAACGTTACGGAAGCGATATCTTATAGCCACTTAACTGCACTTAGTTTTTGTGTTGAACAAAATTTCATTTTTAGTGAACTTGGCGGTTCTTTGATCTTCTTACTTAACAATTAATACATAACAAAAATTGGAACTTGTTAAAATACTGTGTCCGGTCAAGATATTTAAAGTTCTAAATTATATTTCAAGTATTTCGAACTCAATTAACAGATTAATGAATAAGCGATTTTTTTTACAAATTCGATTAGACTATCTCAATTTCTTCTTCTTTTTTCTATCGTTTCCTAATTGTTTCAGTTTCTAATTGGTGGGTTCCGCTGGGTTACACGTCTTTCGAAATATAATTTCTTGGACGTGCAAGTTTCCTAACTGTCTTTACCTTCATTGTCAAGAAAGTGGTGCATCCTCACACCAGGATTTGGACCAGGAGTAGTCAGTAAAAAGTCTGGTTTTTTATCCACTATCCCAATTATATTTACACATTTTATTCTTAGAATATCTTTAATTTAGTTTAAGAGAGTTCCTGCGTTCCTGCGTGTGAGTGAGGTCACCAGTAAGCTCCCAAGGAGTTGCTGTGAAAGCAGCAGAGGAGGCATCGCGCAAGTGATACTTAATAGGCTACGGTAACCGCTTTACATCAGGTGGACCGCACGCTTGTATGCCTCCCGACGTATAAAAAAAATCTTTAGTGTCAAATTCATCAGTATGATTTTTTCCTTTCCTCCGCATCACACTAACGCACAAGTCACAGTTACTTGGACTATCTGTTTATTTTTCTCATTGACTTACAAAATTGTTATCCATTACATAAATAGAAAAGGCAAATTATATTTTATCATGGCCGAAATAATGTACAAAGGCTAAACTAAAAAACTGTTTTTTTACCAGAAGGATATCAGGATTCATTTGTAGGTCCGATTCGGCCTCTCGGTTAATCTCGGTAAATAATAAGAGAGAGAAAATAATATTCAGAAGAATCCAACTCAATTTGTCCAGAACGCTGTCACGCAGAATCGACACATCCTATAGATTGTCGTCCAAAATACTTCATTTTAGTCTTTAGATATCTAAAGACTAAAGTCTTTGAACAGCGTGTGTTGCACGAACGGAACTTTCGGACGTTTCCCTTCAGTGTGCTATGAAATGCTATGTTCGGAATTTTGCTAAGTGATAGAATCAGAAATGAGGATAAACGCAGTAGAACTAAAGTAAATGGCTATGGTGGCAGTGAGCTAGTCGTATTGCTCGTAGAATTGGTAACCACTGGAGGAAAAAGGTTCTCGAGTGGCGACCCTGTATTGGTGCACGCAGTGTGGGACGACTCCTCACAGGATGGAGCGACGACGTGAACAAATTTATAGGGAGTCGATGGATACAGGTGGCTCAAGATCGAGGCGAGAGGCTCTCTAAAAGGGCCATGTTTAGCCGTAGACGAATACGAACTGAAATGATGATGGTATAAGGAGCCTTAGAAACCGGCGAGTGTGCATGAGAAAAGCTTTAAACGTACGAGTGAGGTGCTTAGACACCGAGTCGTGTGTGATGCTCGGTTCTCCTTCATATAGATAGATAGAAGAGCGTTTTACAGGGTCAACAATTCCCGGGTAGTGTCCTTCGTATCGCAAAAGTTTAAGTGGGACAACTGCTTTCACGTAGTTTCCCACCCAACTCTATACTAATGAAAAATTGATCTTGCATTTAATAGCCCAATTCTTGAGGAACGACCCTTGGAAGCCGAGAAAAAGGATAGAAAGTATTAAAACTTCTCTCGGGATACCGGTATTCGCGATAGTCTTCTATATATATAAAAATGAATGTTTGTAGACCGTATTCGCAATGATGATGTTAGAAATAGAGTTGGTCTGAAAGAGAGCGTCGGTGTTAAAATAAGAAGAGGCATGCTCCGATGGTTCAGGCATGTAGAAATAATGCAAGATGAAAGAATGATAAAGCAGATATACAATGCAAAAGTGGAAGGATGTAGGAGCCGGGGAAGGCCTACCTACCATGACCAAATTGGTCATGTTCTATCAGAAGGTGATGTCTGGAGCCCTAGAAACCGGCGTGCGGGCATGAGAAGAGCAATGAATGTTAAAGAAGCGAGTGAGATATGTAAGGATCGAGTCACGTGGCGCTCGGTTCTCTCTGCCTACCCCGCAAGGGATTTGGCGTGAAGTTATAGATAGAGATGAATGTTTGTCTGTATGTCCTCTATGGACTCAAAAACGGCTAGGCAGATTTTGATGAAATTTTCAGTGAATCTTCAGGTTAGCCCAGCTGGTGGTCCTGTGAAGTTTGGTAGCGATCATATCACCGGTGCGAAGCCGGGGCGGATAGCTAGTGGTATATAAAACAAATCATTATTCGCACACGCACTAGCTGACAAATAGATCTAAAAACATATTTTAATCAATGTTAACACCCTACGAAAAGCCACCTAGATTTATGCAAAGCATAAACTGTCATATATCGTAATCCGTCCAAACATTGTCTGTCCAAACAATTAACTGTATATCCAACTTATACATATTGATTTGTTGGTTCTTAGAGATATTTCTGTGGCATGTTGATTCTTAATCCGCTAGTCTCTTTGAGCATACACGCTTAGGGTACTGAGTTGGAAAATTAACTTTTGTGACCAGAATTGTGTAATACTGTATATATTTAGTACCTGTTGTGTTGCCTTATTAAATAAATAAATAAATAAATTGGCGCCTACCCAATTATTGGCATCCTTACATTTATACACAAATAATAGGTTTCCAATACTATGGAAAAAGAATAGTTTGATTTTAGCATGTTTTAGAATATACCCGTATTTTTTTTTATATTATCGAAGAATTAAGACTGAAAATAATGTTTTGATAAAAAGATTGAGAGATATATCCACATTCATTACTTTGTGTACAGTGTATTTTAATCGTATTCGATTTATTTTTTACACAACATCAGGAATACAAGCATACATTCCACCTGATGTAAAGCGATTAGCATAGCCTATGAACGCCAGCTCCTCAAGAGCTTAGGTGCTGTTTACCTCACTCACACGCAAGAACACAACAACTCTCCAGGGAGTTATTTAGCTGCGGTTTCGAGGTAACTTAAGGTAAGGGCTGCATTGATGCGCCGAGACCAAAACAGCGAACCCAAGTGACAATCGAACACACGAGCACGTCAAAATCTGACATACAATAAATAAATAAATAATAAATATTGTCGGACAAATTACACAGCGCCACCTAGCCCCAAAGTAAGCGAAGCTTGTGTTATGGGTACTAGGCAACTGATAAACATACGTAAATACATTTTTATTTTGTAAATACATACTTATTATACATAGAAAATACCCAGACCAAGACAAACAGACATGTTCATGCACACAAATGTTTGTACTGTGTGGGAATCGAACCCACGAGCGTTGGTGTCAAAGTAGCGTAACAGCGCGTTTCACCACTCCGCCACCGAGCTCGTCACAATATTTCTAATTATTACGAGATAGTTTCTTAAAGTGCTAAATTGGATGGATTATGGATACATATTTTTAAAAAACATGTACACAATGGGAACGGTGTCGTGTATCATTGCAAACTACATAGCCCCATACTATTATCAGCTAATTGGCACCTTCAGATATTGTCCAACAGTAACTTGAAGAATTTTAGTTGGGTATAGGTATCCTCCGGTAGTTGCCTGTTCATATAAGTCTTATCTTTTCATTCTCATCTACATACCTAGATCATAATCTCCGTTGCTGAGGTTTGTACAAAGTACACTATAGAGAAATAGATTGTAATCATATACAATTATAACAGAGGCAGTTTCGAACCTCATCTATTTTCCCTTGGGAATACTGCTCACGTAATTTTAATAATATGGTCAATTATTACAGTTTTATAACAGCAGTAACAGCGTAGTGGATAAAGAACCGTCTCAGTCACCAACAGGTCCCCGGTTCGAATGCTAGCATGTTCCATTAAATTCGTGTTTTCGAATTTATTTACATATTTGTAATTACAGCTCGGCGGTGAAGGAAAACGTCGTGAGGAAACCCGCACGCTCGAAGAATTATATGTCGAAAGACTTGTGACCTTACCTAAGCATGATCTAGTCGCCAGATCCTTAGACTTAGGTAGCGTATCTCGCAAATCCTAATGAATTATGAAACGGAATAACTGTAAAAAGTAAAAAATATTATAAAATTATAATAATTGACCTTCAATTATTATAATTTTATAATAATTTGCGGTAACATAGACCTAAACATTGTGCCCTACAAATATACTTCATCCAAATTCTATACAGGTACACACAGCGACAAGTCATGTTAGACGCTTGTGGCACCATTTTTACTCTTATTGTGTGTATGACGAGCTCAGTGGCGCAGTGGTTAGTAACGCTAGTTAGACACCAAACGCTCGTGAGTTCGATTCATACAAAGGTCAAATATTTGCGTGTAGGTGCATGACTGAGTGTTAATATAATTACGTATTTGCAATTATCACTGGCTGGGCGGTGAAATGAAAGGTAAATATCGTGAAAAAACCCACACGTCTAAGAAATTATATTTCAAAACACGTCTCACTTATCATAAGGAAGGTCTAATTTTCCGTGTGGGTTATAGAGGTCTGACGCCAGTCGCTGCATCTCAAAATCAGTATCTTCACCAAGTCCTTAGGTTTAAAAAGCGGAGTCCGCCAATCTAAATGGCTTGGCAATCAGTGTAACGCTAAGAAAAAGACGAACCGTGCACAGCTAGGGTAAGTCTACTAATTTCCTATGATATAACAAACTTTTCTAACATATGATCTGAACTATATCGTGTTCAAAGCTACATTAATCTAAACAGACTGCATTCACAATACCCTTAATGGCAGAGATTTTTTCTACGGTCTAATAAAATGATTGAGGGTTCCTTTACACGTTTGTGTGAGTCGGCGCAACAGGGAAGAGGTCACGTGGCAAAACCCCCGACGCAACCCCTACTCGTAGCATCTGTCACATTCTATTTTATGCGTATTTCAAAAGTTAGTAAGAGATGGAAAAGGTAAGATGGTGTGCGTAAGACGACGTTGGCTCAAACATCTGCCGACTCTGATATTTTTTGGTCGGTTGCGTTTAAAGTAATAATAATACTATGATCAAGAATTGATTAATGTTGCCGATCTAATTGTTGGACAGTTCTCTGCTTAATTATTATTTTCCGAGGAAACGGATGAACTTCTTTAATGTATGCCTAACTCAAATTAAAGATTTTTTTGTTTATTGCTTCTAAGAGATGCATTTCTTGATAGAAAAGTAGGTTTATTCGATCATTTGTAAGATTGTTTTATTTTCTGATACTACCAACTTACCCACTAATATCTCGTGGGTTCGATTCCCACAGAAGACAAACATTTGTGTACATATCTGTTTGTCTTGGTCTGGATGTTTTAAGAGAGGTAGGACTCATCAAAGCAGTCCGTCTGGATATGTATACCTCCGCCTCACAGAACCGTAGCCAAATAACAACTCCGTAGACGGTTGTTGTGTTCCAGCGTGAGAGTTAGGCCACCAGTAAGCTCTTGCTCGATAATTTTGTTGATTTTTTCGACAAAGTAGGTAATAATATCAATTTAACATAAAGATAAAACAGGTCAAGATTGTCAAATCTACTATTTATCAAATTAAAATAAAGAAAAAAATTGTACTGTTAAATTAAATTTCGCATAATGCACCATGTAACGGTTATGCCATAGAAAACGAGAGTCTGCATAATTCAACGGAACAGAACCCAAAAGGACTTGATCTTGCACCTTCGCAACGTTACAAGTTAAATAAATTTCGTACCGGACGGCTCTTGTTTCTCGGGAACACAGTCTGTTTCAGAGTAAAGCTTATTTTTGAAACGCAAATACATATTTGTAAATGCCAAAGAACTTGGCAAGGAGTTCATTGAAAACGAATGCAATTTGGAATCAAAAGCAAGGGGCAGGTCTGTGAACGCCTTGCGTCTAGAGCGAAACAATGATTTGTAAGGCATATTGTATCTGGAATTCAGACTTGGTGAATGAGATCGAAAACAAGTTATACTTATGTTTTATTAGATTTATTAAAACAGGATAGTAATAGCATTATTTGGTACTGAGATTAACAACCCGTGCTCTTCCGCTTATCGGAACAAATGCAAGAAAAATTAAATAGCAATTTATTGGCCTTACTACCTATCAAATGGCCTAGCTAAGTATCTAGCTACACCTACGGCGATTACGATTCAGACCCCTTATTTGATTTCGAATATCGAACTTTGTTTAAGATAATTAGCTTCAAATTCTTCTGTTAAGTTTTTTGGTAACTGGAAGAAGGTACCTGTCGATTTAATTGAAAACGATTGCCATTAATCTGAACCGAAGTTAGACTTTCGAAATCAGAAGCCCAGGTCAGTATTCAAATTATCCCGAAATATCATATTCGAAACGGAATCGGAAAGTTCTATAACTTCACGCCAGATCCCTTGCGGGGTAGGCAGAGAGAACCGAGCGCCACGTGACTCGATCCTTACATATCTCACTCGCTTCTTTAACATTCATTGCTCTTCTCATGCACGCACGCCGGTTTCTAGGGCTCCTGACATCACCTTCTGATAGAACATGACCAATTTGGTCATGGTAGGTAAGTCTTGGCCTTCCCCGGCTCCTACATCCTTCCACTTTTGCATTGTATATCTGCTTCGTCATTCTTTCATCTTGCATTCTTTCTACATGCCCGAACCATCGGAGCATGCCTCTTCTTATTTTAACACCGACGCTCTCTTTCAGACCAACTCTATTTCTAACATCATCATTGCGAATACGGTCTACGAGCCTTACGCCACAAATTTTGCGCAGCGCTCGCATTTCAACCGCGTTTATTCTACTTTCATGCTCTTTCTGCCATACCCAACTCTCGCTTCCATAAGTTAGCGTTGGGACCAACACTGCATTGTGTATAGCGAGTTGTGCCTTCTGGCTCAGGATTTTACTGCCAAGAAGTTTTCCCAACGCTCCATTCACACTATTCCCAGCACTTACTCGTCTTTCCACATCTGCGGTGTACCTTCCATCCCTGCTGAAAGCGCATCCAAGATATACAAACTCATCCACTTGTTCCAACACTTCATCATCAATCGTAATCCTTACATTAGTTCTGGATTCTTCTCTTTCAAATACCATTATCTTTGTTTTCTTCGCATTCAGTAGTAAGCCTTTCTCCATACAGTCGTCTTTCATCGCTGTGACCAGTGTTTGCAGTTTAGATGGTGTATCTGCTAATAGCATGGCATCGTCTGCATACAGCAGACAGTTCACCACTTGGTCACCCATGCGCAATCCCACATTCGTTGACCTTATTCTCTGCAGACAACTATCGAGATACAGGATAAACAGCCTAGCAGATAGCATGCAACCCTGTTTGACACCAATTTTGACATCAAACCAGGGTGACATGCCACCGTCTATCCGCACACATGCTGAGCAATCCTTGTAAGTGGACTGCACAGCACGGAGCAGTGAACCGTCAATCCCATATCTCGGCAATATGTCCCACAGTTCCTTTCGCACAACCCTATCAAAGGCTTTCTCAAGATCCACAAAACCGCAGAAAACCTTCTGGTCTATGGCCAGATGCTTCTCTACGATATTGCGGAGCGAGAAAACTTGATCCGTACATCCCCTTCCATTTCGGAAACCTCCTTGTGCGTCCCACAGCATTTCATCGGATTTCACCCTCATTCTCCTTTCAATCACTTTTCCATATACTTTTGCTGCTAAGCTGATCAAACTGATGGCCCTATAGTTGGCGCAGTCCATGCGTGATCCCTTGCCTTTATACAAGGGCACGATGACTGCGCGTCTCCAGTCCATTGGGACCCTTCCAGTTCTCCAGCATAGGTTGCATAGGTACCAGAAGGCGTCCCGGACGTAAGTGCCACCTAATTTGATCATCTCAGCTGTGATCAGATCAATTCCCGCTGATTTTCCATTTTTCAAGCTTCGTATCGACCATTCAATCTCATCCATAGTTATGCCTTCGTCGGACGCCGTCAACGTGGAGTAAGCATCCGACTCACTCTCATTGCCAGCGTCCGAGGCATACTCATACATTTCCTCAAAATATTCACTCCACCGTTCTAACACTTCCTGAGTGTTGGCAAGAATGACACCAGCTTTAGACTTTATCTTATCCATTCTGGATGCCGACGAACCACTCCGAGACTTCTTTACCTCTCTCCAAAAGAGTTTGGTATTTGCCTCGAAGTTTTTCGTCAGCCTCTCTTCCTCATTCATAATTTGTCTTTCACGCTTCTCTTTCACTAAAGCCTTGGTTTCATTCTTGCATAGACGGTACATTTCTTTCTTCTTTTCTCTCATATTTTCATTTAAAGGCAAAGATGATACGTAATCCAGCCACGCTTTCCTCTTTTTTGCTACGGAGGATTCAACCTCCGCATCCCACCAGGCATCTCCTTTCGCTGTTTTACGTCTCTTTGCGCATCCACAAGCTTCTTTTGCACTATCCACCATACTTTCTTTCAAAACTTTCCAACAATCATCCACATCTGAGTCGGAGAGGCTTGCATTTGCAAGTCTCTCACTTACCAGATGCACATACATTCTCCTTACACTTTCATCTTGCAATTTTTCGCTCATTATCCTTTCATGATCTCCGAAAGGGATACGCACTCGCCAGTGCCTCCACTTCCTAAAAAGGCCCACAAACCGGCTTACCACCAGGTAGTGGTCCGTCTCAAGAGTGGGGCCTCTAAAGGCTCTTGTATCCATTAAAACATTTCGGAGACGTCTATCTATTAAAATCAAATCAATCACACTTTTTTGATCATTCCTTCTCCATGTATACGTGTGAATATCCTTATGATGAAATAAAGTATTCGACACGAGGAGGCCTCGTTCCATACATAAATCTAGTATAGACTTACCTGCTTCGTTCACTCTCTTATCTCCATACGGACCAAGAACAGCTTCATAGCTGTATCGCTTGGTCCCAACCCATCCATTCAAGTCTCCACACATAATCACTCTTTCGTTCCCTTCAACTAAGTCCAGAACATCCCTCACAGACTCCCAAAACTTCTCCAGTTCTTGAGCACACGCTGAGCTTACGGGAGCGTATGCTGCAACCAAAAATACTCGCGTGATGCCCAGTTTAATACGAACCCAGAGAAGTCTAGGCCCTACCAAACAGTAATCTCTTACACCAGTGGCTAAGCGAGAGGAGAGTACGACACCTACACCAGCACTGGCATGATCGTCACGGTCTACCCCAGACCATAGGGCCATCATACCACCGGGCAGATCATCGGTGTCGCTCCCCTTGCGCTTAGTCTCTGTCACACATAAAGCATCCAAACGTCTATCATTCATTACGTCTATCAGTTCATTCGTCTTATCTTTCAATCCACCTCTCACATTCCACGTGCCTATGCGGCACTCGGCTCCCCTCGTCCCGCCGGAATTGGCGCTGCGTGGTGGGTGGCGGCCCCCACCGCCGCATGCAGCTGTATTCGCACCGACGGGGGCGGATCGGTGCGCGTCGCCTACGGGGGACGCCTTAATCCGCACGTCGGTGCGCTCTTGGTCCAGAATTGCAATCGACTGATTGGCAGGGGTCGCGAACGAGCACGCTTCTGGCACATGACCCCCTAATCGGAAAGTTACCTGTCAAAATGTATGAAATCTGAGTGAAAACGGTTCGAATTTATTTCGAATATAGCTTTCCGAGGCAATGTGAATACACCAACAGATCAGAGTCCATAGGACTCCAGTACGGGTAATCGATTTTAAAGCTTTTACTTAAGATGTTTTCTCCCGTAAATACTATTTATCCCGAAGACATGTCAAAGTCAAAGTCAAAATCTTTTTACTCCGTAAAAATGGCTACATTTATTTGGAATCGTCACAATTTTTTTCCCTACCGTGCAGTTCATGACTAGGAGCACTGATAAAAATACTGCCAAAAAACTCAGGCATCCCTCTTTTGGTATCCAAACATGGCGTTATAGTTTCAACAACAGCGTAAAGACGTTTTTAAAAGTCACCAACGCATAAGTGTGAAATGTGATCTATCCTCCTTTCAATCGATATCTTCATACCAAGTCCCTTGCGGAGTAGGTAGAAAGAACAGAGCGGTACAAATGACTCGGTTCTTATACAGGACGTGGTTCCTAGGGCTCCTGACGCCATCTTCTGACAACACATAACCAATTTGATCGTGGTAGGTCAGTCCTGGTATGTTTCACATGTACACTTTGGCGTTGTGATATAATAAATAGCGTAATCGTAAGTTAGTAAGCAATTGCTATGGCCTTGTATACCTCGGATTAGATATTATATTTTGTATAGGTTGGGCTATATGTTTTTTTGTCACCTTAATGATATCAAAAATAATGCAAATTAAAATATAAACAGATTTGGAACTTAAATCTCTCTATGTATAAATTTCGGGGTAGGCAGAGAGAACCGAGCGCCACCTGACTCGGTTCTTACACACCTCACTCGCTTCTTCAACATTCATAGCTCTTCTCGTGGACGCTCGCCGGTTTCTAAGGCCTTCTGATAAAACTAGTGAACGAAAGTTCACTGGATAAAACACTGGATCAATTTAGTCATGGTAGGTAAGTATACCTTCCGGCCCTCCAACATCCTTCTACTTTCATATTGTATATCTGTTTCGTGATTCTTTCTTCCTGCATTCTTTCAACATCTCTGAACCAACGGAGCATACCTCTTTTTATTGTGATACCGACACTCTCTTCAGACCAAATTTGTTTCAAACATCGTCATGGTGAACACGGTCTACAAGTGTTACGTCACAAATTTTACGCAACGCTCGCATTTTAACTGCGTTTATCCTATTTTCATACTCTCTCTGCTCTACCCATCTCTCGCTTTCTTAAGTAAGCGTTGAGCTAAATACTGCATTGTGTCGGGCGGTGTCTGTGGAACTTAAATGAATAATAAATATTTTCAGTCGAATCACAGAGCATTGCCTAGTTCCAAGCCATTATTGTACAAGCTTTGCTTAAGCTTGTATAATAATGTCTAGATAACAACAAAAGAAAAAGAACAAATTTCTTATCCCTATTATATTGGTAATCAATATTGGTAGCCTATTGTAGTGGTTCCTGTAAGCTATGCTGTATGTATATTTACTGCACCCGCACCTTGCCATCCTCTGTGATGTAGAGCCTCCTTAAGCTTTTTAATAAATTTACTCACTCGCGTAAACACGAGCTGTAACTATGCGAGACCAACAGCATTTGATATCAATACACTATATTAATAGTCTGAAGTAAATATATAGCACATAAATAATAACTATCCAGCAAGAAAAACTAAAATCTACATTTCTTAACACTCAATTCAATGAATGTCTAGCCTAGATGCAAACCTCCCTATGTCGACCTTAGCTTATTTATTTCAAGTTGAAGGTTCTCCTTTATTTCAGTTCTAACAACAAGACATAATGCGTCTGGGTCGGGGAAGCCCTGAATAGCCTAGCTATTTCAAGGTAGTCTATGTCTGAATGCAGGCAACGTTAGGGTTGATACTCATATTTCATACAAAGTAAAACAACATGCCAGATTTTTTTTTTTTTAAGAAATTTATTTTGATCAGATTTCCATGAACAAATGTACAGATTTTTTAAATTGAAATATTATTTGAAATCCAGCCCGACTGGGGGAAGTAACTATTCTTCTTCCAACAGACGATCCTATAATTAATACAAACTATAAAAAAAAGAATATTTAAGCCTATTATAATTCAGATCTGTAATATTTCAAATAATACTTTTATAATAAATTGCATGGACTGCTGTTATTTTTATTACCAAGGAAGAAGAGGTGATGTATTTGCAAAAAAAAAATGCAAATTAAAGCTGTGCTAATTGTGTAAGTCGTCATAAATTTATTGACATTACAACAACTATTAATTCTAAAATAAATCTCAAGTGTCCAAATTTTCAAGATCTCACAAAGTAGGTACGTTACAAATATTCTAATCCGAACATCGATATGATAAGTTTCCAATAATCATATTGAGGTCGTATAGGAATCCATACTTACTAATATTATAAATGTGAAAGTGTGTTTGTATGTCGTTCATTTACATCATCGGATCAACCGGATGATGTAATTCTTTCTATGAAAATTGTGGGTCCGAAAGTGACATGGCTACTTTCTATCGCGGAAAAATAGATCACACCCATGAAAAAATCCGTTTTGTTATCCTTTAACTACGCGGACATGCAATTTTCCATAAATCAAATTTTCTTTACTTGCGTTCATTATTATCATTATGTTTCTTTTTCTAATAGAGACAACCCTAGGCCTAACCTATCTCAATAGGTTTACGTTTGAAGGTAAGCGGCCGGAACTATTGACGGCACAGCTGTTGAGTGAATGCACAGGTTAGTTTTGTTTGTGTTGGCTGTCTAGACGGTGACCTACCGTCTCGTGCTTGTGTTAGTAAACAAAGGCTGTATGAAATGGTTGCTTAGCAATATTATTAATTATTTAACTAATATTTGACTAACGGATTTTATCCGATAATAAACTCTACCTTTTATTAAGTTAGACTTCAAAATGTTAGAAATAGCTTGCCAGTCAATCGTTATTTACTATTTATTAGCTTGTTTTGGGTATGTCTGTTAGTTACATTCTGATGTGTACTAACATAGAAATGCTCCCGGTTCTTAAAACGTTTTGAGCTATTCCAACACTCAATGGGACAGGTGCTCGTGTACAAGGCATATAAAGTAATTATCGTAGGTGTTCATAACACCTTTATGTACTCTAAATATTTCTAGGATAAAAAAAATTAAACAATGTATTAATTCACAAGAGTTGACAATTCATGTCGAATTTAGGAAGTAAATGGCTCACCCATCATCTTAAAGTCAAAGCCATGTACTTTTGATGAATTCTGCCAACAAGGAGTATTGCTTGCGTTCCTGCCCCTCCTGTAACCACAGCCACCCCTCAAGAACTTATTGCTTCTTTACTCACCCGCCGAAATACTATAACCTTCCAGAGAGTTGTTATTTGACTGCAATTTTCTGTAAGGTTAGTGGTACTTCCCCAGTCAGGCAGCTTTAGTGCGCCCTTATCTGTCGATTCGCAGGATGCACTACATACAGGTAAGGCTGGCTTTAACCCTAAAGATAAAGAATGATAGTAAGTCACTTACACCCTAAAAAGGATAGCGGTCGATGTTTTAAAACAACTGAAATAACGGCTGTTATCTGTCAAAGGTAATCTTTTAACACAACGTATCATCAGAAGCACGGATACCCTAAAATGAATAGACTTTCCATAAGGAGACTATAATCAATATCGTTTCGCTTGCGTATTCTACAATATCCTATGCAATTACATTAACTAATCTAATTTAATTAAATAGTAAGTTTCCAAAACATTTCTAATGACAATATTTATAAAATAAAACATTTTAAAAGAGCAAAGGGTTGCAATGTTTTGACAGAGTACTCACCTTACTTAATGCATTTCACGAACTCTCGAGTCCCTCAACACAGATTTGTTCCACCTTCCCCTCTAGAAACCATTAACATATGGTCTGGCTAAATATAGACTGCGCATATATAACCTGTGATTCCAGCGCGGGTCCCACATGTCCTCAAGATGGTGCGCCTCAGCTTACTGAGCGGATTGTAGGAAAAAACGCGACATCTTGCATTACAGGATGCACTGTCTTATTAGGACCATTACGAAGTAATCCGTATGTGGTATTTGATTTCATAACTGATTATTGTTTAGCAAGAAATAGCGCCTTAGTATTAAAGGTATGGAAAATCTCTGTGGTCAACTTTGCTTCTCATAATTTTAAAGGCGTTTCCTTTACACGATGACACTGCAGCACTGCATTGTAGAAAAGGATAAAAAAAATCGAACTAAATTCTATATACCAAAGACTAACAATTATTTGATATGGCAATCAAATTTAAATGTGCATTGTTTATTCGGCTCTGATGTCAATGTTATTAAGACATCATCGAAATATTTCAATAGCAATACACCAATCGTAACTCATCGCACTTCTGGGATACTGGTCTCTCTTTAACCGAAGGGGTTTAGAACGTAGGTACTTCATCACGCTGCCCAACAGCGGATTGGCGGAGGTATTTCAATAGACTGGTAAGCGTAAATTGTGATGTGAAGTATCATTGTAACGATAGCACGTGAAGTCGACAAATACTATGATTAATAATTTCAAGAGTATAAATCAAATATTTGTGGTTTTATTTTTAACCTATGTTAGCCTAATATTCGATTTTCAAGTCTCATGCTACGAGATAATTACTACTCTAAATATTTCTAGTACATTAATAAAAAAAAACGTGTTAATAACAGTTGACATTAAAAGGAAGTCATGTAATCATCATGATAAAACCAAATGCAACATAACATGAACCATCAATAATAAACAAGGGATTTTCAGAGGAGATGCTGCTTTATCAGCGAGGTGACAACACATCAACTATACTCCTTATATTGCGAGTATGTACATCGAGCGAATTGTGAAATTGTTTGCCTCCCAACGTCAATATGCAATAAAATCTTCTATACGTTCGACCAACAATGAACAACTTTAACCAGATTTAAATATAAATGATTTTTACACACTACAGCATGTGCGGGCAGCACACCAACCAACCTTTAAATTGCTATTTTGTACATAGAAAATCAAACATTTTTAAGTTAAAGTATAATATACTCAATTATCAAAGCATTGGCCATTGTTATCCATCTACTTTATTGGAAGTTCATAGATACCTCTGCTATAGAAATGTATGAACACTTCAGAGGTGTTACTCACCCCCTCATTGGATTTAAGTTAATTATAATCCATCAAGTAGGCCTTACGTTTGTTTGCCATAAAATTTTTGTATTGTCCTTTGTTGTTTCACAGCTTGTCAATCATCATTTTCCCAATTTCGCATTAATTGCTGCGTCATGTCTGAAAATATGTAATAAACAATTTCGATACAGATTCGCTATATACGTTTTTGACCCAATTTGAGTTATGGACATGATTTGGCCGCTACTCGTTTGTCCATACAGTGCGATAGACGTCGTCGATTGTCCTAAAAGATTCACTTTTAATTACAAATTTCCGAGGCAGCCTCTTCTTCTTCTTCTCAGCATTACTCTGTGTCAGTATCTAACTTCATCTGTCTAATTTGAAGTACCTAAATTAATGGTGTTATCACTTACTTTTTCAATGCACTCAATTACCTCTCGACATCAGTAAGTAGTGTATTTTCTATTACTGCTAAAAGCACATGCTAGATATTTGACACAATCCTATGTATAATAGATCTTAATTCAGAACTTAATCGCGTATATTTACAATATCAAAGGGAAATAGGGTAGACCTATGAACGCTCGCAGCACAAGGAGTATTGCTTACGCGTTACGTATACAACGAGGTGATGAGCATGGCTGTATCTGACTGGTTTTCGACTATTATAATAATATTAAGGGTTAAATTATTATTATATAATATTACTAACTGCCGATTTGTACTGAATTATTTAAACTCGTTTTATTCTAAGATGTAACATATTTATTTAATAAAAATATTTACCTTCATTATCTATACATTGCTGCCATCTAATCGGATGTTTATTTGTGGTTTTGCGATATAACTCTGGGGATCTAGATTCGACAAACTGTGTGAAAGCATTTTGTACTGCCTCCTGGGAAGAAAATTATTTACCGCGTAGAAAATGGTTTAAATCACGAAAAAATGGTAGTCAGTTGGAGCAAGGTTTGGCGAGTACGGAGAATGACGTATGGTTTCTAACTGCAACTCCTGTAGAGTTACAACGGTTTCTTGTGCAGTGTGAGGTCTTGCGTTATCATTAGGCAATAATGGTGAACATCGATTCACGAGTCTGGGTTATTTCACTGCCAGTTTCGCCATCACTGTTTAAAGTTCAGCACAGAAAAGAACTGCTGTTATTGCTTGTCCAGACCTGAGACAGCTATAGTGAATAACGCCATGAAGAGACCACCAAACAGTTGCCATTATCTTTTTATTAGTAACCTTTGCTTTAGGGCACTGTTGCGGCGTTTGACCTAGGGTTAGTCATTGCATTTTTCGCTTACGGTTATCGTAAAGCACCCACTATTCGTCGCATATCATAATTCGATCCAATATTCCTTCATTTCTGTACCAATTCAACAAGGCAACACAAGTTTCAACACGCCTTTCTTTCTGCAGATCAGTCCAATTATGAGGCACCCATTATTCATATTTTTTATCTTATTGATTTCATGCAAATGACACAATACTGTAGGTAAGGTAAGGTAACGGTAAACCATGCCGCTAATTCCTGGGTAGTTTGACTCGGATCAGCTTCCACCATCTTTTCAATTCAGCGTTATTCACCTGTGTGGGCAGTCTTCCACGTAGTTTGTTCTTTAAGTCGAAGTTTCCATTATGAAAGCGTTTAAAATCCAAAACGCAAGTGCGTTCATTAGCAGTCTCCTCTCTAAACGCAGCATTGATATTGCGAGCCTTTTCTGCCGCGTTAGTTCAGCGTCGGAACTCTATATATCTCTCTATAACTTCACGCCAAATCCCTTACGGGGTAGGCAGACCTTGTATTCACAATATGCTAAAATTTTCGAAGTATCCATCTTTCCCGTCTAAGCTGCATAAAAAAGCAATTGTAATTCGAAGATAAATGTTGCTCATTGTTTAAAAAAATAACCTCATAGGTACGAGTATCATGTAAAAAAGATTTATTCGAAAATCTCACACCATGAAGGTTTAATGTCAATTCAAAGTACCTATTACTATAAAACGGCATACCCCTATTATTAAGTACTTTTTTATTAAATTCACCTACATTTAAACATGAAGTTATGGACGATGATGATTTAGTAGATGATCATTGCACCCATTCTCAACACCAGTACGTGGAAATGGCTGCACCAGAAACATTTCAAGTAGTCTCTACACCACGTCTATATGAAGAAGAAGAAGGTGCAGTACAACCATTAACTCCTTCATCAGATCTTCTTGGGCATGAGAGGTAAATTCACAACTTTCCATATTCTGCTGAACAGTTTTCTGTAATATAATAGTAAGATGATAGTGGGTACACTTGTTTCTAATACAATATGTATATTAATTAAAACATTCGATGTTCATCCAGAATCTAAGTAAGTAAAACCAAAACCGAAGTCACGTGTAAATATCAGTGTTATAGCAGTGATGGCACGTGCCGTGCCCTATCACAAAAGCTGAAGGGTGAGCAGCTGTCGATAGCGTGGGCGGTTGCACACACGGACAATTCACCCGAAGTTATACACACATGGATACTTATTGTGTGTATGAGAATAGAAGTTATTTTAACCGATTTCAAAACCTCATACTGTATATGTTAAGCGATTATGCCAGTACATATGAAGGAATTTTGTTATCTCGTAGTAGCTAATCGTAAAATTCGAATAAAATCCGAAAAGTATAATTAATGCAGTGAATGTATTACGGTTTAAATATTGAAGAAAAGTTAAATGTATGTTGTTATTTTATTAACAACAATTAATTTACTTATCGAAAGAGCAAAATTTTTTTTATATTGATAAAAGTAAAATACCAAATTTCTACATTTTCTCTTTTAAATCATTTTTTTATTTTTTATTTATTCAACTGCAAACATGATTGGGATTACTTACATATTAATACTAAGTGATTTATAAACACATTGCAGACAATCTTAGCTTAGAAATATCGATGATTTCCTCACTAGGCAAGCCTGTATCGAGGAAGTCGGATTACACAAGTAACAGTTTTAACCAGTTGTATGTTGACCTAGACAGATAGAGATTATCTATACCTACAAAATTACAATGCCAAGAAATTAAAAATATATAATAAAATGCAATAACAATAATCTGGGTAATTTAAAATAAAACCAAAATTTTAACATACAATTTTAAATATTTTCTCAGTTTCGTCATATGTTAAATCAGCAAGCCACTGATATATTCCTAAGCCTTCCGAGCTACATGTGCAGTTTTAGTCTTAAAGTCGCGTAATTTGATCACTTTATTATTTACTGATAATATTGCATTATTTTTTTTAGAATAATACTATCTATCATTCACATTATCTGGATACACTATACAATGGGAAAAAATAATTAAATACTTAATTACCATTGAGGGTAACCAAAAAAAAGTGACATATGACATTTATAATTTATATTTCTAAATTTCTACGTGACATTTAATTTAGCTTCCAAAAATGTATGTCAACCCAACAAAACCGTAAATGAAAATTGAACCAAGTTTTATAGAACCTTGAGTATGGTAATCGATGTCACAGATTATACTTAACGTGGCTAACTTAAAATGGTTCCTTACCACAAAAGTAAAGTAAATATTTCAATAGTTCTGCTAAGTAATTATGTATATATGTACGACTTATAATATTTTTTATCGTCTTTATATGGCAGCGATTATTACTCTATATTATTATATTGTAACATATACATAACTACTGATAAATCTATATAACGTGGATTTATACATAAACTATACATTCACAATGGCAGGCTTCCTGCGATTTTGAAGAAGAAGAAAGAATCAATATTTTTAACTGTATGATCAACACTTGCTAAAAAATGGAGTTATTTCGTGCAATAGTTATTAATGTTATCGCTTGTGCGTACATTACATATTATTAAATTTTTATGAGTACTTTATATTATATTGTTTATATAATATAAACTCAAACATAAAATCATAAAACAAATTTCTGCTATTTAGACCTTAACTCTACAAACACTGTTTTGCCCTGCGATATCGCAATTTTCAAAATTCCATTCAAGCAGACGAACGGTTTTAACATTATTATTTGATATGATTGTGTGTACCAATGCATGTATATGCATTTCATTTGATTGTTTCCATGTGTGCATTGTCATACGAACACATATACAGCTGAATAGTTGGGTGCGACACCCCATGAAAATTGTTGTCCTCTACCTATACAATTCAGGGTCGCAGGGAATCGTTGTAGTTCGTCGCTGTGTTTAGAACATTAAGTTTGGCACGCAAAAGTAGGAAGAATAAAGAGTTTCCGTGTGGTTAGAATATAATGTTCAACTACGTTCAAATTCAAGGTTTAATACTTTATATATATATGTATACACATGTATAACATCTGTACATCAATTGACGTCATATCAAATTTATCACATTAACAAAGTATTATTGTAGTGATTGTTTATTAGTGTAGTCATTGATGTGTGGTAAAGCATCAAAGTCTATTACAATACCTGTTTAACTACTTTATTTTACATACATACATATTATTATAATTATTTAAACCAAAAGGTTCAAATATGTTATAAAAAGACTTCGTTTTGTGTTATTTATTGCTCAAAATAAACAATTTAAAATATCTAGCATATGCGAACAAACAAGTTTACCTACGTTGAATGTTGTCCTTGTATAGATTGTATCATAGTGTGTACTTTAGACGAATTAATAAATGTCTACCAAAATGTGTAGCGATAAAAATACACGTACTAAATATGTGGAATAATTACAGCAGCTTACTTGCTTACTTCATACTAATTATGTAATACCAATTGATGATTAGGTACTTTGCAAAATTATAGTTCTGTTTTATGTTAAATTAGTTCCCGATCGAATCATATAAAATAATATAACCGAACTCCGATATTTTTACATTTAAAGAACAGCAGCGCTGCCCGGTTTTGCCCCTTGGAAAGAGCATGTGTGCAACTAGTAAACGTAAGTACCTACCCCTGTTGATCCCCCCGCGAGCCACCCCAGGTGCGTCCGCACGGCACGCGCCATTCCCGCCGCGAACGGCGCCCTGACGCCACCTAAATACTAATCACACTATACTTTATTAGAGTAAAGTTATCCCAAGTAACGAGACAATCTACGAGTCAGGCCGCGACTAATGTAACATACACAGTCATGTGAAAACGCAATTCATCCCTCCAAAATGAGCTCGATCGATGTTGTAGTCTTCCGCAATTCGCCGCTGGGCAAGGCGCAGGTGCTTCAAGAATCCGTGAATAATTCAGTGAACATAACCAACAATGACTCCAACCAAAACGTTAGACGTGAAATTATAATTGTGAGGAAAAAACCAAAGTTACAATCTCCACCAGCTACTATTTCAGTGAGTTCTTTAGTGCGTGCTGCAGCTCCTACTCCCATACACGTGCTAACAAAAAAACCGAGACTTCGTGAAAATGTCATTGAGGAAACTGCCCGGGCGCCAACACCTTTAGCAGTAGCAAGACGGAATGCTCGTGAGCGAAACAGAGTACGTCAAGTTAATGATGGTTTTGCTGCTCTTCGTCGACATATTCCAGATGAGGTAGCTGCTGCTTTCGAGAATGCAAATTCAAACAGAGGGCCTAATAAAAAATTAAGCAAAGTTGAAACACTGCGCATGGCTGTCGAATACATACGAAACTTGGAAAGTTTATTGAATATTGGGCATACTGATAAAGAAAACTCAAGCCACCCTTCCATGGAATCATTCCCTTCACCAGCATCGTCATCGCCTAGAGATAATAGCCAAGAAAGGAGTTATTTTTCATTAAATTCACCTGCACTTGAAGATGAAGATATCGACGACGATGATTTAGATGGCACATTACAACAAATGCCCCAACAGCAGTACGTGGAAATGGCTGCACCAGACACATTTCAACTAGTCTCTACTCCGCATCTATATGAAGAAGAAGAAGGCGTAGGACAGCCATTAACTCCTTCATCTGATCTTCTTGGACATGAAGAAGTAAATTCGCACCTTTTAGATGGACATTTTCCATTTCCCCATTCTGCTGAACAGTTTACTGTAATACCCGAACAAAGTTATCTAAACGAGCCTGATATACCTGTTAGTGAGAGTGACTTTGAAGTAAAATATGCAGAGTCAATCCATCAACAAATACATTTCAGTGACGATTCGACATTACCTTTGGAAGTAATTAATCCCGATTTAATTTTACGGCATAATCAATATAAGTTTAAGGATGAGGGATCAGATTTTATTGAGAACCAGCAGTATAGTGACGTGGAATTGAAAAAAGAACTACCAGATATTCAAGTGACGCCAGAAGATAGAGAGCAATTTGAGGAGACTTTGAAGTGGTGGCAAGAAAAGACAAGACAAATCAGACCTTTGGCAAAAAATAAAAATTCCAATTAATGTTAAAAGTGATGCCTTTGTAATTAATGCTTAGATAAATTTAGCTTAAAGTAGTCATTGTCTAGTATGTAATATCTATATTTATAGTTCAAACATACAGCTGTTATGTGCCAAAGTCGGTTGTCGGCGCGTGCGCAAGGTGTTCAGTAACGGTCAGCAGAATAATGAAGCCCGTACGTACTTACTTACACTCGTAATGTTGATTAGTCATGTGTTTGTAAAGTTCAAACTAGATTATTGAGTGTAATGTCACTCTTATTAACTAGCTATTTTAGTAACATTTCCATGTAATTGTAAGGACGATATTTTTATTAATTAATTAATTTAATTTTAGATGGGATGTAAACTGTTATTTACATATTCGTACTTGTTAATACGTCCAGCACATTAGATAATTGAATTGTAAAAACAAACTTCCAATATTTTTCATGTAAATAACTTTAGTAAGGGCACCTAATGTTATACAAATTAAAATACATAGCTGTTTATAATAGTGCCTTCCTTCATGATATTGTGATCTTAGGTTATAGTGCGTATAATACGACAATAAAATATACCTAAATTTAAATATATATTTTCACTTTTTGTCTGATATCATTAAAGTTAGATTTAAACTACATAATCAACATCTATCAGTTCTTTAACAGTATTAGGTACATCGGTACATAGTAGATGTTAAGTATAAAGTAAGTATATAGTATACTATATACTTTTTTATATAGTAGTAGTAGTATATACTTATATACTTTTCTAATATATATGTTTTAAAAGTGATTAATGTCAGCAATATTAATCCATCAGCTATAATAAATGGGTAATAATAAATTGAAAAGAAAATGTCACGCCTAGTAATCATTACAGTTAGCCCATTAAGAGCCAATTCCCTTAACGCTAACCCCTTAGAAACAAAACCCTTTATGGTAATGGGGACGATTTGTTTAACAGTGAATGACCTACTTAAAAATGCTTTGCTGGCTTATGTTAACCGCGCGGCCGGTTGAACAAATCATAGTTTTAGATACTTAACCGTCGGTTTATTACTCTATTCACGTTTAATATTATGCAATCATTTTCAAATAAACTTAGATTTTCTAATACTCAAAATTTTATCAAAATTAAAACATATAATTGCTATTTCTATGAATCATATACGTATATAGATAGTATTTCATCAATAATATACATATTTAGTACTGATGTCATTATGCAATAATACTTTCTGGGAGGTTTAAGTACAGTATTTATGAATTAATACAAATACTTACTGACCTGACAATCGACTGCGTTATATTTAAATATTTATTTTTTATTGATAATATTTATTTTAGCACAATAAAAATGAGACTGTTATGTAATGGAAATAATAAAAATTTAGAACGATTTTACATCTTCCATTAAACTGGCTTATGGCAAAACTAACGTCATAGTTAATCTTAACCTACAATGAAAATACCGGTCCCGGTTTCGGGCCGTTAACGGTAAGGCGATATCGCTATTATAATTGTAATGCCGCCGTTGCCCCAAAAAACCAAGGGTCCAATATAAACTAACGGGGTGTTGGGATCGAGTTCTGCTCTGATTTTATTCGGTGTTTTTTTTTCTTTTCAACCGTAGATGCAATGACGGCCACGGAAGGTAAACCGTCAGGGTAACTCAAGCATTCTTTTAAATTAATTCCGGTACAGATGACAGAAATATAAATAATAAAGTGGTTTATGTAATAATCACATATGCTCAATGAACTTATCCATATATAGGTAACGTAATTACAAAAAAAAATATAGGTCAATGATGAACACGTCGATCTCAGAAGGGAAGCTAGATATAGATATTCATGACAACCTTAAAGGAAAGAAAGACTCAAACTTGAATCAAAATGAAATCCATATCGTTGAAGTTTGCCCATTGATTTCTCAGGTAGTCTGAGGGTATTAAAACGTGTAACGAAAGCTCAGGATTATATAATAGTAGCTCAATGCATTAGAAAGACGAGATGGAAATACAACATTTTGAAAAAGAAGTAAACTGATCTTATGTACTTAGTATTAGTCAAAAGAGTTCCTCTATATATTTACACTGAAAAAAAAACGTTGAGATAAATTGAAGAAAGTTTGTCACAAATTAATTTCCCAAGTGAGTTGAATTGAGCACCGGTGTGTAAGAAAATATGTGCAGAGATTTTAAAAAAAATTGACTACTTTAAAGAAGAAAATACCTGTACTAGTTCCACTATTTATTATTGTAGAACATTCAAATTTGAAATTGTTATTAATAAGACATTTTTTTATACAACGTCGGAAGGCATAAAAGCCCACCTGATGCTATGAACGCTTGTAATATAATGAGTATCACTCGCGCGATGCCACCTCTGCTGCTAACACAGCAACTCCTTAGAAGCTTACTGGAGACCTCACTCACATGCAGAAACACAACAACCCTCCAGACAGTTGTTATTTGACTGCGGTTTTCTGTGAGGTGGAGGTACTTCCCCTGCCTCTTGTATGTTTTTGATTCCTGAAGAAGAGCAATTAATAATTCAATAAAAATGTAATGTGACAAGGGTGCTAAACATTGTTGTGCTGCACTTCTTCGACATATATTTACAAATAAATTTTCGGATTGGTTTTGTATACATAAACAGTTAATTCCTTTAGTACTGTAGGTAGCTATTCATAATAACGATTATAAATTATTTATTTTAACAAATCAGGAAGTTTCTCTCACACAGATGCCATCAAAGAATGCAAACAATTTGAATATTAGTAAACACAACAACCTATTTCTTGCTTCGTTCCGCACGCTCCCACGTTTCCGGGCCGGGAAGAATTTTAATTTTCTACTAATATTTTTTTCTACATCAAAAATATCGCCATATTTTACGGGGTAAGCGCGTTGCACGGTATTTTGACTTCCATTTATATATTTTCCGCTCCATTCGTCAAGCGCTGTTTCCAACGATTAATATTTTCGATACACGTGAAAGAGCGAAGGTAAAAGAAGTAGTCATCTTACAATATAACTAAATAACATAAGCTTCTGGATTGAAAATATGATTAATTGTAGAATATATTATATGTACCTAAGTAGGAATATGTTTTTATGTTATACGTATTTTTATACTTGTTTATAGAAATCTATTTAAGAATTTGACATGAAAAAATAAAGGATAGAATAAATGTTTCATCTACATGATTATACATATACATATTTACAAGATTTTCTAAGAAGTAAAGATTTGAAAATCTTACAGCCCAAATTTTTTAACTCTGCCTTATCCTAATTTATCAAGAGTAATATTATAAAGTAAAGTATAAGGTATAAGTGTCGCTGGTTCGATTTCTGCACTGGAATCCTTTACATGATTTACGTTATTTTAATAATTGATACTGTAACCATATTATGGCCATAACAACTCCATCAACAAGTGCCCTGTCTCTAGGACAAACTGTTCAGTGCTACCGTTACGTCCAATTATTTTTGGTTATCTAACCCCACTCACTCGCAGGAATACAACAAATCCCCAAGGTGTTGTTATTTAGTTGCAGTATTCTGTGAAGTGGAGGTCCTAACCTATTCAGTCAACTTGAATGCAGGGTGCATTCAAGTAGACCTTTTCTAAATTATTGTTAAGATAACTATATTATGAGTAAAGAATTAAAAAATATATCGTTGTATTTAATAATAATATAATAGTCATAACTCATATTCATAGCAAGGGAAAAACTCTTAACAGTTAAAGATAAAGGTAAGGGCGAAATCAGGTCTTGTTATTGTCAATTAGCATGATAATATACAATGTAATATCCATTCATATACCTATAAATCTGAAAATAACGCCGAGAAAAAACGCAAGTTATCAGTTTTGTAATATATTCGTATAGTAAGATATTACAAATGACACTGCTGATCTGCTTGATCTTGAACTATGGGGTTAACTAACTTAAGCTATGGGGTTGCAAAGCTCTATAACTGAAAAAAAAATCTTAATTTGCCATTGGGCCCTCGCGAGCACTTAGACACATCTTACATTTTATGAAATATAATCATATTGTATCTTTTTTAGGGTTCCGCACCCAAAGGGTAAAACGGAACCCTATTACTGAGGCTCCGCTGTCCGTCCGTCCGTCCGTCCGTCTGTCACCAGGCTGTATCTCATGAACCGTGATAGTTAGATAGTTGAAATTTTCACAGATGATGTATTTCTGTTGCCGCTATAACAACAAATACTAAAAAATATAATATAATAAATATTTAAGGGGGCTCCCATACAATAAACGTGATTTTTAGGGTTCCGTACCCAAAGGGTAAAACGGAACCCTATTACTGAGGCTCCGCTGTCCGTCCGTCCGTCCGTCCGTCCGTCTGTCACCAGGCTGTATCTCATGAACGGTGATAGTTAGACAGTTGAAATTTTCACAGATGATGTATTTCTGTTGCCGCTATAACAACAAATACTAAAAATCGGCCAAGTGCGAGTCGGACTCGCGCACGAAGGGTTCCGTACCATTATCTATAAAAACGGCAAAAAAAACACGTTTGTTGTATGGGAGCCCCTTCAAATATTTGTTTTATTTTAATTTAACTATTTATTCTTAAAGTGAATATATAACTGAATATTCTGTGAATATTTCAAGCGTCTACCTGTTGCCGTTATCAATATCGAGCAAAAATAAGCAAAAAAATCACGTTTGTTGTATGGGAGCCTCCTTAAATATTTATTTTATTCTATTTTTTAGTATTTGTTGTTATAGCGGCAACAGAAATACATCATCTGTGAAAATTTCAACTATCTAACTAATGTTGAAATTGACTTTATATTTTTACGGGGATACATTATATTTTCATAAATATATTGAGAAGTAACAGTGAGGATATTTAGTTCCTTGAACAGTTCCCTGAGAGATTATCTGGAGCCCATGTTATAAATAGAGCGAATTGCTCTTTTTTGTTGGATAAAAATTGTCTCAATGTCAGCCGCCTTTCTCCACAACAGTATACCATATGACAGAATGCTGTGAAAGTAGATGAAACCTAAGACTAAGTGCGCAGTAGTCACATGCGTCAATTGTCTGATTCTCCTAAAAGCATATACAGTAGAGAAGAGCTTACCGGCAAGTTTATTTATGTGTGTGCATCATTGCATTTTGGAGTCTACTGTAATTCCAGGAAACACAGTATTATTAACAAATTCTAATTTATTATCCCCAATGAGGACGTCTCTATTGGCAGAAGTCACATTTGGAAGACTAAATTTGATGCATTTGGTTTTAGCGGACTTCAGCAAAAGATTATTGCATATGAATCATTTAAAATAGCAGCCACAACACAGTTTACCTTCTCAAGATTTTCACACCGATGGACCACATTAAAAATATATACTAAAATTAAAAAGGGATCCAGGGTTCTAACCCTGAGTCCAAAGCTGAGCCACTGACCGCGCCACCGAACTCGTTAAGCGCTGTATCTACGTTAGGCCTATGATCTATATATCCGTAGCCTCTGTATTCATGTCCCACGCAGCAATGGAGTAGCACCTTTACTTCTCTGCCATAAAAAGTCTTGCCGGGTTATTTTTAGTACCATCGCTATCCTTTGTAGAATTGGGCCGGTGCCAGTATCACTGTTTATTACTAAAACAAGTATCCTCTTGTCGGTACGCTACCCTTATCTATAGGGTTATAAGTACCCACAAACATTTACTCGCCTGTATTTACTACTATCAGTGTAGATTATTACAGTACTTACCGTGTTCGTATGGCGCGCCGCGGCATCTGATAGGCGCCATTCAGAAACCATTCTGAATAGTGAGAATTTTTCTACTTAATATTTATTACGTGTAATTAAATGTTTATGGTTCTTCGCTACTACGCAGTGTTTATTTTTGTTTTCTCCAGATAAATTTAAATTCACACCATGTTTATTTGCTTCGACCTTTGCGAATCTTTGGCACACTCATTTTGGATTAATAACGCTTGCTGACCACGTTCGAAATGATGACGTACGAAAGAGAGTTGGCCTGAAAGATAGTGTCGGTGTTAAGATAAGAAAGGGCATGCTCTGTTGGTTCGGACATGTAGAAAGAATGCAAGACGAAATAATGACGAAACAGATATACAATGCGAAAGTGGAAGGATGTAGGAGCCGAGGAAGACCAAGACTAACCTATCATGACCAAATTGGTCGTGTTTTATCAGAAGGTGATGTACGGAGCCTTAGAAACCGAGCGTCATGAAAAGAGCTATGAATATGAAAGAAGCGAGTGAAGTGTGTAAGGACCGCGTCTTATGGCGCTCGGATCTCTCTGCCTACCCCGCAAGGGACCTGGCGTGAAGATATACATACATGCATACTAATTTTGGATAATTTATGAGAAGCTCGGTGGCTCAGTGGTGACACTCGCTGTTACGCTTTGACACCAATTCTCGTGAGTTCGATTCACAGTCACACACAGGACAAACATTTGTGTTGATGAACATGTCTGTTTGTCTTAGTCTGGGTGTTTTTAAGAGAGGTAGGGCGCATCAACGGAGCCCGACTGGGAAAATACCTCCACCTCACAGAAAAGCCCAGCTAAATAACAGCTCCCTAGTGTGGTGTTGTGTTCCTGAGTGTGAGTGAGGTCTCCAGTAAGCTCCTAAGGAGTTGCTGTGTTAGCAGCAGAGGTGGCATCGCGCGAGTAATACTTAATATATTACAAGCATTTATAGCCTACGGTTACCGCTTTACATCAGGTGGACCGTATGCTTAATGCCTTCCGGCGTTGTATAAAAAAATCTAAGTGTAACACTATAAACTTTATAGTCAAATTCACCTATACAGCTAATAGCAGATCGCTCTAGATACTCAACGCGATTGTAGCTCTTATTATGGACGGCATAAGAGCGGTACAAAGGTCAACGTGTAAAGTTTGATGTGCACTTAGCTGTACACGCTATAAAAGACAAGTAGAACGCATCAAAGGGCTGAATAGGGCAAGTACCTCTACCACAGCCGATTGCAGTAAAATTACAACAATAGGGTCGCTGTGTTCCTGCCAGTAAGTGCAAGTTACAAGTGAGGTCCTGACGAGTTGTCCTAATGTGTGGCATCGCGCGAACAATACGAGTATTTCTTGAATTGCAACCGTTTATAGACTACAGTAACCACGTTACATCAGGTGGTAGGTGCCCGGAATAAAAAGAAACAAAGATCGGGAACGGCTATAGTTTTATCATGTCTGTCTGTTAGTCTATGTGTATATAACAGTCATTTTACTCGCAGCCTATCTGGGATGGAAACCTAAAATTAACTGGTTATTTCTTGAACAAGCCTGTGTATATTACGCCAAAATTTTGTTCATTCGATAGGTGCCATTTTTTTTATTAGTTTAGAGACAAGCAAGCTAACGGCCCACTTTATACGCGTTCCTTCATGTGCTGCTAACGCAGCAGCTTAAAACGACATCATCATCATCTTCTTCTTCATAATCGCCAAATCTCGCAAACAGAAAGATGTGGCTACGATAGTGATTTTGACACGGAGCGACTACCATCAGACCTCCAAACCCCTAGTGAGTACCTTCCTTAGGTTATGTGACACATTCTTCGAAATAAATTTCTTAGAGGATGGAGTGGGTTCCTCAGGATATTGTCACTCACCGCCGAGCAGGTGATAATTACATATAAGTCTGAAAACACGAATTTAGTCGTGTATAGTCACGTAATATCCAGATCGGGATTCGAACCGGGAATTGGAGCTGGTATATCTGGTCTCACTATAATCTTGCGATTGTTACTTAATATTTATTTAATATATTTATTTAATATTTATTTTGCTCGGTGGCGCAGTGGTGGAACACGCTGTTACGCTACTTTGACACCAATGCTCGTGGGTTCGATTCCCACACAGTACAAACATTTGTGTGCATGAACATGTCTGTTTGTCTTGGCCTGGGTACTTTCTATGTATAATAAGTATGTATTTACAAAAAAAAAATGTATTTACGTATGTTTATCAGTTGTCTAGTACCCATAACACAAGCTTCGCTTACATTGGGGCTGGATGGCGCTGTGTAATTTATCCGACAATATTTATTTATTTATTATTTATTTATGTATTGTGTATGCAATAACAAAACTGCACTGGAATAAAGCACTACACATTTTACAAACACACTCAAATATTTCTGTGATTTGGATGTGCGTTAATATTTTTTATAGAATACAACCTTGCAATCATGAATATACATGCACGTGGCCGCGCACGCATTATCATAATTACGAGAACCTCGAATCATGCAGCCCATGCGTGGGAATGCCGAGTCCTTACGGTTCAACTAGGAAGACCGAAGACTGATCGAACCCGAAAAAGTCCGTTACCAACCGCTCAATAACTTTTGTTGTTGCAGTTATACGACGACGAAATGAAGTTGATAGTTGATGTTAAAAAAAATATCGTAATATAAATCTTGTTAATGCAAACGCTTGTACAGACTCCACTTCACAATGTTATTTGTTACCTACTTTAAATTTTTCTTATAATTGTTTACATTCTTAATTTTTCTTAGAAGTGTCTTCAAGATTCCACCATGCGCCAACAACCAACAGTATCAACATAACGTAATATAAATCTTTATTTAAAATAAAGTTTGGTATTTTCTAATCTTTTTTACGTTGACGAGCTCGGAGGCGCAGTGGTGAAACGCGCTGTTACGCTACTTTGACACCAACGCTCGTGGGTTCGATTCCCACACAGTACAAACATTTATGCGTATAAACATGTCTATTTGTCTTGGTATTTTCTATGTATAATAATTATATATTTACAAAAAAAAAATGTATTTACGTATGTTTATCAGTTGTCTAGTAGGTACCCATAACACAAGCTTCGCTTACTTTGGGGCTAGATGGCGCTGTGTCCGAAAATATTTATATTATATTATATTATATTTTAATTCACGGATGATTTGAGATGGAATGTGACGTAAATTTAAATAATTTGTGATAATTATTTTATTGTCAAGCGTAAGGTATGTGCTTTGATTAGGTAAACCACATGCTTGTATGTAACCCGCTGCTACATATTAATTAAGGTGCTTTACAAAATATTAATGTTTACTCTGGGAAACATGAGGTGTAAGTAGTTCACTAATATCTCACAGCCAACCTCGACTACATGTGGTACGTGGTGCTTAATATACAATCAAAGCAACTCGACTGAAGAAGTGCTTTCACTGGAAAGAAAACCGCAGCCAAATAACAACTCCTTGAAGAGTCGTATTCCTTAGTGAGTGATGTTACCAGTGAGCTCCTGATGAGTTTCTGTAACTACGGTAACCACTTTACGTATTGTAAGCCTAATTACCTCCTGATACGCTGAGGAAAAAAGGTATTTGGCGTGCGTCGATTTTTAATTATAGTAGCTTGTTCAATGTTGACATGAAAGAAATAATAACATTTAAATCAATCAAAACCTAAAACCCAAAAAAAGCTTTGTGTATAAGCCAGTAACATTGTAAAGAGTGCCGTTCTGTATAATTATAGGTATTGACAAAATGCTAATTTGAATTCAAGATAGATACTGAGAAACTATAAAAATCAGAAAAAAAAATTCATTACTTCTTACTTTGATATAAATTATTTGCGAGAAAAGACGAAACAGATATTTAAAATCATATTTATTTTTTATAGGGTAGGATATTCACGAACTAAACTTAGTATTTCCTTAAATAAGAATTAAATATTACATACTATTAATTATTTATTTTATAATTGTTTTTACATTATTTGGAATCTGAAGTAAAATAGTAATTGACTAACCACATAAAACACATCCCTAATAAGTATCCTTAAATTTCTATGAGGTCTTGATAGAAGTAATTTAGTTATCAAACACTCACTCATTATAAGTAAATTCATTTATATACTTTATTATTACACAAATAAAAAAGAAGAATGTAATAAAAAATTAGAATGAACTGGAAGGGTCCCAATGGACTGAAGACCCGCAGTCATCGTGCCCATGTATTAAGGGTCGGCAGGGTATTATTCAAGGTCAGCAACGCAAGAGTTCTATCAGAAGGTGATATCAGGAGCCCTTTTTTTTTTTTTTGTAACGGGGAAAAAATGCATTACGCACACCACCGGTGCCTGGGTGGCCTCCGGTGGTAGTGTGGGACTCCCCGTCGGCTGTCCGACGGTATACCCACTAAACGACCCCGCGAAATGCCATCGGCCGCGTTGGTGTGGTGCCCCGGATCTGTCAGCAACAGGACACCACTGCGACTGGCCAGCCCCTCAGAAGGGGCCGGACTTCTTCAATCTAGGGGCCGTCCTGGCAAATTGCGACAGCCCCTCCGGCGGCAGGACCATTATGGGGCCAGGTTCCCATCCTGACCCCTAGTCCCACAAGTTAGGGAGGCGGCAATAGGTGCGCGTAGCGCCTACGCCGCACTCCCGTCCGCCGTTTCCGGAGCGGGACAGCCTCGGGATCATCCTCCCTGTTCCGCTCCGAGGCCTCCTTCTGGGACATGACCGTCTCACAGAAGGAGGCCATCGCCTGCCAGGCACTGTCACTCCCGAGCATGGAGCGGACCACGCTCGGGAGCGAGAGGTCACCAGATCATGGCGCTGCCGAGACCATCTGGGACACTGCTCCAGCGTGTGTTGGGCAGTATCCTCGGCCGCGCCACAATCGTGGCAGCCCGGCTGTTCCTCCCGCCTCGCGACCCGGTGCAGGTACTCACCGAAGCACCCATGCCCGGTAAGCACCTGCACTATGCGGAAGGTGAGGGGTTTGCGCCTGCGGCGCATCCACGCCTCCAGGACCGGGCGCAGCGCATCCGCAACGCGGACTCCATACCGCGGCTGCGCCAGGTCCTCCCCCCACCTCCGCATCATCTCTGAATACCCTCGCTGGCGACACCGCCCCACTTCCTCCAACGTGGGGCGCTCGCCGAGTGCCCTCCTACTAGCGACGAAGCTATGCACTTCGGCGAGCACCTCCGCCACCAACTCCCAGGGCGGGTCGCCAGCAAGGGCGGTCGCGGCCGTCGACGCTACCGTCAGGTACCCCCTTATCGCCCTCTGCGTTATGACCCGCTGCGCTCTGCGCAGCTGAGCCCTGTTCCGAGCGCAGAGAGCGTCCGCCCATATGGGGGCACCGCCTGCACGCGGCGCTGGGTCCGCCCACATTGGGCAGGAGGCGACCCAGCGCCGCCGCAGCTCTGATGACCTTCGGTCCCAACCGCTCGAAGTGGGGAGATGTCAGGAGCCCTAGAAACCGCAGGGGGCGAGCGTGCATGAGAAGAGCAATGAATGTTAAAGAAGCGAGTGAGATATATAAGGATCGAGTCACGTAGCGCTCGGTTCTCTCTGCCTACCCCGCAAGGGATTTGGCGTGAAGTTATAGAATAGAATAGGCAACGCAAGAGTAACACCACTGGTGTTGCAAATGTCCATAGGCTACGGTAACTGCTTACCATCCGTATGCTTGTTTGCCATATTTTTTTATACCACCAAGGCATGCTGGTATAAAAAAAATATGGCAAGGGGTCACGCATGGACTGCGCCAGCTATAGGGCCATCAGTTTGATCATCTTAGCAGCAAAAGTATATGGAAAGGTAATTGAAAGGAGAATGAGGGTTAAATCCGATGGAATAAGGCACAGGGAGGATTCCGAAATATAAATGTACGGATTAAGTTTTCTCCCTCCACAATATCATGGAAAAGCATCTAGCCATATACCAGAAGGTTTGTGGATTTTGAGAAAGCATTTGATGGAGTTGTGAGAATGGAACTGTGGCACATATTGCCGAGATATGGGATTGACGGTTCACTGCTGCTTACTTATGGAAGCGAGAGTTAAGTATGGCAGAGAAAGCATGAAAGTAGGATAAACGCGGTCGAAATACAAGCGTTGCGCAAAATTTGTAGCGTAGCGCTTGTAGGCCGTATTCGCAATGATGATGTTAGAAACAGAGTTAGTCTGAAAGAGAGCGTCGGTGTTAAAATAAGAATAAGTTGACGGATGTAAGAGCCGATGAAGGCCAAGACTTACCTACTATCACCAAATTGGTCGTGCCCTATCAGAAGGTGATATCAGTAGCCTTAGAAACTGGTGAGCGTGAATGAGAAGAACAATGAATGTTAATGAAGCGAGTGAGGTATGTAAGGAGCGAATGACGTGGCGCTTGGTTCTCTCTGCCTACCCTGCAACACATTTTTGGATTTGTCGGACGGATTTATGCATGCATGCAGCATGTTATTAAGTAATTTCTAAATGATATGATTTGATATATAATTACGATTCGTTGTTTTTTCTTTAATTCGTATATTAATTGTGTATTAATGAAAATTATGAAAAAATAGAGATCTTTTGTGTCGATCGATTATATAAAAATAATCATCAAATTCAATTTATATAATCTAATAATTTATAATGGATTAAATCTTATATTAATAAATATTTGCATGCTATACAAGTAATAGATTAAGGAAGCTGTATAATTAAGACAAAAAATCATTTTTACCCCTAGCAAGTAAATACATTAATTCATTCACCCAATTTGAAATCCTTCACAAGTATCAAGATATATTAGTCGTATTAAAGTAGAAGGTAAAGTCAAAGAAGCTACCCTATTGTTATATAATATTTATTCTTGTGTGGATCTCGTCGGATCTTTCAGCGAGGTCGGCCATTGTCACAGGGTTCATGGGAACCGGCAAAAAACGGACTTTACCTTTAGGGAACTAACAAGGAACCAAGTTGAATAGGCATTTTTTGAATGCACAATCCGTGCAAACTAACATCCACGTGTTCCATTTGAAGATGGTATGTATAATCTGTTGGTTTAATGCACAGACCTCGGATAAATTATATCTTTAGTTAAAAATGAGATAAGTGATTAAATTGTTAAGAACCCCTATCCTACCTAACCTATCTAAGAAATATTAATAATGCCCATACAAATAATATTTTAGCCGTTTATTTATGACAAATAAACGAATATAATGTAGTTAACTGCACACCGCTATAAAATACAGGAGAGTAACTAATTATTTTTGTTATTAACTGATAGTTATTAGTTAGTCAGTTATTATTGTTAGTTCTTGTTGGAAACTGTTTCTCTTTGATTATTTACAGGTAAATAATTAAAGCTCTTTCTCATAATCCATTGTTGATTTTTTTTTATACAATATCGGAATCTTGCCACAAGGAACCAATTGTATGCCACAAGCATACGGCCCATCTGAAGTAAAGCGCTTACCGTAGTGTATGCACGCTTGCAATACATTAAATATCATTCGCGCAATACTACCTTCGCTCCAAACACGTATACTACAGCTTATTGGTGAACTTACACGCAGAAAAACAACAACCCTTCAGGGAGTTGTTATTTGACTGCGGTTTTCTATGAATGGTGCTTTGATGCGCCTTCTCTCTCTCTTTTATGACAATTAAGCAATACACCGCCTAATTTAAAGTTATTATAGCGCTGTCCTCGTTTGCATTATTATTTGGTCACCGTTGCATTCGTTAGAGTCGCTGCGTTAGCAGTTGAGTCCTAACGCAGTGACTCCATATTCGGAATTTGCTGATGACTATACCTCGCAGGAATGCAACTAAATACTTCTCATTCTTATAGCTGTCTCTTTCTTTAAGTGGATACTCTCCCAGTCGCGCTGTTTTACCACTGCAACATTAAAATGCCGGCTATGACCGGTTTCTGTTTTTTTAAGGTAGATTCATAAAAAAGGAGAAACCGGTCATAGCCGGTTCATTCATCATCATCATCCGAGTGTTAATCCCGGTCGCGTCCTGCGCTTTCGCATTGGAGCCCAGGGTCCGCTTTCCGACTTTTACGACTCCATTTCGCGCGGTCTTCGGCATCCCTCTTAGTGAGACTATTGGCACGCATGTCATCCCTAATGATGTCAAGCACTTCTTGGGTCTGCCCCTTCGGCCTTAACCCGGCGGAGGTGGCATGGCTAGGCATTTGATCCCCACGTAACTTGCCGGTTTTCGTAAGACGTGGCCGCACCAGCAGCGTAGGCGAAACTCTTGCAGTTTGTATGTTACTCGTATGTCACGGACACAAAGGCTACGAATCTGCGAATCTCTTCACCAATGCGAACGGGTGTAGGATCTGAGACATTGCAGGTTCGCCAGCGTAATTCAGCATACATGAGCAACCACGGAGATTGTTCATGTGTGTCTCTGTTGCTGTCCAACACTACGTCTAATATTACTCTGAACAAAAACGGACTAAGGAATGACCCCGACGGTGGTTGGAAAGGGCTGTGTATAACCAACGGCAGTCATAACCATGGAATAGGAATCTAGGTACATGTGCCGGCAAATATCAATATACGCTTTGTTTGTTAAGGATCTTTTACACATACTAACTCAGTGAAGTTGAAGCAATGGCTCAAAAACTTAGGTTCACTTTGTTCAGGTTGTCTAAGTTAGGTTTCGGTCAGATTTACGTCAGACTTATATCTAAAGATATAGAAAAATACAATGTCTCTAACTTGCACAGTTTCACAAACTGCGTTATGCAATATAAATCCAGTGTGAGTGAGACCAACTTGACTGATACTTGACTGGCCTTTGTTTGTTTGTATTCGTATATACATGCTTTTCTATAAAAATGTTATTTAAGAAAATAGTTAATCTATATATATATAAATAAAATTGAAGTGTCTGTCTGTGATTTCAGAATAAAGCCTTTATCTTCAGCTCATATTATTATTTTCACGTTACCAAAGCCTAAATACGCGTTTTTAACTTTTTTGTCGGTCTGTCTGTTTGTTTGTCCGGGCTAATCTTCGAAATGGCTAAACCGATTTTGACGGGACTTTCACTGGTAGGTAGAGGACTGTTCAGAGCAGAATATAGGTTACTTTTTATCCCGTAAATGTTTAGGGTTCCTGCGTAAAAAATGAAAAGCTGTTAAAAATATCTTCCTTCTTCCTTCGGGGGACTTTGCAATTTTATTTTTATAATTTTCATAGAATACGTGTTTTTTGTAACATAAAATAACTACGCATTTTTATGTAATAAAAATAAGTTGCCTCCCATAAAGGTCAATAGATGGCGCTGTATGAAAATCTAATCGCTCTATGATTGCATCTACGACCCTGAACTTTGTTTTTTTTTTTAACAAAAAGAATTTGAGGTCTATAGAGAAATAAACGCTACTAAAAGCCCAAATCTCATGCGTGCGAAGCCGCGGACTTCAGCTAGTAGTTAATATAAAGGACGGCAATGCGATGGATGACTCATTCGTAGCATGTTATCCTAACGACTAACATCTACAGCGCCTGCCTGAGGATGCCTCGTGGAGAGGCGAAACACATGTCGCGGAGACGACCGGAGCAGCCAGGGCAGCAACGGTGGCGGGTGCATGCGATTCACATTTCAGATGGCGAACACTCGCAGAGACGATCGGAGCAGCCATGGCAGCGGCGGCATGCATCTACTAACGGTAGTGGGTGGGTGCCGGCCGGCAGTAGTTCGCATGAACTAATCGGGAGCGGAAGCACTCAAAGTAGTTTAGATCAAATTGCCATTTAAGAAAATCATTTTTTTTTAATTCGTTATTTCGTGAAAATAGACAAAATCTAAATACTAAAAACCAAAATCATTGTACATAATAATAAAGGTGATTTCAGTTCAATATGCTTATATATGTATATAATTACTATAGAAGTGTATATGCGCCATATTATTTTTGCTTAACTTGTAGGGTTACACTGAAAACTTCCGATAGATCGGAATTGGTTTTGGTAGTTGAGTTTTCGGCCAGTTTAGTTTGATCTTGGCGTTCAATTATCTAATTGGACATTATTAATGAGGTGAAACCCCATATAAACCAAATTATAGTCGAGGTCACTAAATCCCATATTGACCAAATTATAGTCAGTGTTAAAATAAGAAGAAGCACGATATGTTGGTTCGGAGATATAGAAAGGATTACGAAACGGATATGCAACACGAAAGTAGACGAATATAGGAGCTGAAGATGGTCAAAACTTACCTACATGACTAAATTAATCATGTTTTATCAGAAGGTGATGTCAGGAGCCCTGCAAACTGTCGTGGGTGCATTAGACAAACTATGAATGTTAAAGAAGCTAGTAAGTCGTGTAAGGACCGAGTTATGTGGCTCTCAATTCACTCTTCCTACCCCTGTGCGATTTGCAGTGAAGTTATAGATAAATAGGTTACTAAAAATTACTCAAAACTTTGTCACTGTTATTGGATTTTCATTGAAATTGGTTTCAAAAGTACCCCAACATTGTTTTACTTGATATATAATAAATACTACTAATTACCTTAACCTTAGTCACTAATGACACACGTCGCCTGCACTAATTCAACATTTAGTAATCCTAGTATAATATTTATAAGATCATCATCATAATTCAGGTGATAAATTTATTGCGTTGTCTTTAGTAATCTTTACAACGTTTGCCAAGTATATACCTTTTGTGTATATAGGTTAAATGACTAATCAGAAACGACAATATTGCGCATATAGAATCCATAATTAAGTTACTACTACTACACTGCAACGGTACGGGTCTCTCTTCAACCGAAGGGGTTTAGAGCATACTCCGCCACGCTGCTCAACTGTGGATTGGCGGAGGCCAGCGTTTTCAAATCGCCTGAAAGCCACTGACTTCGCTTAACGACTGTCTTCTATCGGCAACAAACCTATCCATAGACAGGCTGCGATCGACGTTACTTAACCTACGTGTGAATGATACCGAAATTATGCCATCGAGCGCTCAAGTTGATTAAATCAATTAAGTTATGAATAAAATATTTGAGGAGCCCGGTGCAGCAGTGCTAATGTGTGCATCACCATGTCTGTATGTCTTGTATGTATATCTTCACGCCAGGTCCCTTGCAGGGTAGGCAGAGATGTATGTAACCGTATGTATGTCTTGATCTGAAAAAATGCCTACTAGGGCAGTACTCTCATCTCACAGAAACCCGCAACTAAATAACTACTCCCTGAACGGTTGTTGGGTTTGCTGTGAGTGAGTGCGGCTACCAATAAACTCCCAAGGAGTTGTTGCGTTAGCAACGTGGCGTGGGTGGCAACGCCTGAGCAATAATTTATTTATTGCTAACTTCGTAGACTACGGTAGGTAACTGCTTTATATCAGGTGGGCAGTATGCCTCCCGATGTTGTATAAAAAAATCTAATAATTACACATAATTTTATTTCTTGTTCAAAATTTAAGCCATTTTGCACAGCAAAGACTATGTATATTACTTGGATATAATATATTACTTCTTATTTGACTATGCCTTTATAGATGAAAATCTATTTTATATTACTAAACTGCTAAACGGGTGTACGTTCTGACCTGATGGTAAGCTTAAAAAGTCATTTAAACGGATTTCCAAGAATTATTTGCAAGACATTTAACATACATTTTTCCCCTTAACTGGCGATCCCAGTGTTTAACTTCCGGGTTATTTTGTTTAATTCATTATGTTTTATAACTCATACACTTTTATTACTCACAACGACAAAGTAAAGATTTGTCGTTATGAGTATTGGAACTTAATATAGGAACCCTGGAGTCGGCAGTCCAACCGCCACTTGAATTGTTGACGGTATTATTTACTACTCTATTATGCTATGTATTGTACTATTGTTACTATATATGCTGACATAAATGTATTATAATATTTTATTGTAGTATCAAAATTCATTAGTTGAAATGCTAGTAGATTAAAAACAAGAACAAATGTAACATTTTAAAAACGTAAGACGTGTCCAAGTGCCGACGAGAGCCCAATGGCAAATTCATTTTATCTTTTGTCTATACTATGGAAAAAGAAATAAGTTGCATTTTCAGCTTATTTCCATTGTCATAGAAATTTGTTTTTGAGAACACTCTTTATTTTATTAACAAATTAAAATGCTACTTACTGTCTAATTTCAGTTGTTACGTATTTAATAAATCCCTTTTCTTAAACATATTGCCCGATTACTTGAGACAGCGAAATTGATCTGAAATCCCATCAAAGTACTGTGACGCCATACGGCATGCGAGTACCGCCATCTGGCTGCGAACAGAGATTAAAAAACAGACTCCAAATTAAGGCAATACGAAAGTTCGGGAGTCACGGTGGCATATGCTTTTGTTTGACTGTAATTTGTTTTAATCGATTCAAACTGTATACCAAAGCATCTGGCGAAACTCTCTCGAAACCAAATTATTAGTTCAAAATAAAATTTGAATGTAGTTTAAAATAATTTTTATTGGTGAAAAGCAACGTATAAAGCTCCGATTACAGAACAAAAGGTTGTGTTCTGTAATCTGAGGTATAAAGTATGGTAGACATCGCAAAAGAAGAATGCGGATGCGCAAAGAGATAATTCGATCGAGTTTTTTCTCCACTCCCGATGGTTGACTGGTAGAGAATGCAATTAGCATTAAGTCCGCTTTTTGAACCAACTGTATTGTGGTCAATAAAGTATTAAATAAATAAATAAATAAATAAGAGGTATACATTAAAAGGTCAGACGAGTTTAAGAAACTAACTAGCTAGCTGCTAATACAGTAACTCCTTAGGAGCTTACTGGAGACCTCACTCACAGGTAGGAACACAAAAACCCTTTAGGAGTTATTATTTGGCTACGGTTTTTCTGTGCGGGCGAGGAGATACTTCTCCAAACGGGTAGCTTTCTTGTTTAACGTCTGTCTTCGAAGTTTGATATTAACATAAAAACATAGGTATTTAAAATGTGCTCATTAAGCTTTTTCATATTTACACGTTCTATTAAAAATATTTTCCTTTTATATACCTCTAATTTATAAGATAGTATTAAAAGTATCCATTGGAATACATTTCCGCTTTTGCTGATTCCTATAACAGATAGACAAACTCGTGTCTGTCTCATAAAAGTATATTAACATTATGAAGTCGTAATCATGACGCAACACTTTACTATTTTGCTCATCGTACACAAAGAAGATTATTAGGTTATATGCCTACATTTATTCTCGTAATAATTGTGAGAAAACATAGAAATACAATTCCAGTGATTCACTAAAGTCAAGAGTTCACGAGTTATCACATCATTCACTTTGTAAACAGTAAATGTAATATGATTTCATTGTAGATAAGCAACTGCCTCAATATTAATATAGGATTCACAATAGAATTCAAATAGATTAGTTTTCATTAATTCCATTTCTTCATGAATAGAAATATTTATGTATTAGGTACTTCATAAAATATCGCGTAGGTCATCTTGGGTTACGCCATTTGCAAAAAATAAATACTTATTCATTTTATTTTGTAATATAACCAAGTCAAAAAAAATACATTTCTAGCATGTGGGTTCACTCGGGTACATTTTTGATTTTATAAATGTAAGATGTGTCTAAACACAAAAATTTTGTAATTTATTTATTATTAATTTCTGATACTTTTGGTTTTTTTTGTTCTGTTCTTCTCCTTCTTCGACTTTTTCTTCGCGTTATCCCGCTAATCCATTAGGATAGGCGGAGTTCGCTACCTAAGCCTAAAGATTTGGCGACGGTTCTGATTTTTACATGGAGCGACTGTCGTCAGACCTCCACAACCCAGAAGAAACACCAGATCTATCTAAGGTCATGATGTTTTCCTTCACCGCCGAACAAGTGATAAATACGTGGGATACTCAGAAAGTTTTGCGTAAATAAAAAAAAGTGTTCTATAGGTAAATATTTTTTTATTATCTTTTCAAAGTACTCTCCACCAGCCTCTATACAAAGTTTCATATGTCTGAACCATTTTTCGAAACACTTTTTCCAGTCCGCCGCAGACACCTCATTTACAGCCTGCTCGAACGCTAACACCGCATCTTTCGGCTACGAAATTGTATCCCTTTGAGCTGATTTTTTGTTTTCGGGAATAAAAAGAAGTCACACGGTGCTAGGTCAGGGACGTAAGGAGGATTACCCAGGAATTTGACCGGCGTGATGTCCAGGAAGCCCCTCGTTTTGAGCGCGGAGTGCGCAGGCACGTTACGAGGTGGAGCAGTAGCCCCCGGCTTCTAGATCGCTTCACTTTGGTAGGTGTTGATTCGTTTTGAAACACCCAAACTGTCAATTAGCGCTTCGTTTCTGGATTGTATCGATAAGTCAAAGACTAATCACCTATAATGATGTCGTAAACACGCCGAGACGAGCCTGCTTCAAATTTGTTTATCATATCATGGCACCATTCCACCCGGGCCTGCTTCATAGCAACGGTGAGGTTGTGCGGCACCCAGCGTGAAAGTATACTCCTCACACGAAGATGCAAGTGTAGAATTCCCGATATAATCTGCAGTATGAGCAGAATCTCCTGATATGTAATTCGCCTATTGTCTTGGATTAAATTTTTCACTGCTAGCACGTTTTCTCCGTAACAGTCGTCAAAGGGCGACCACTTCATTCTTCATCCCCCTGAAGTTAGTCGACCGTTGCATTCGTTATGTCAAGGATACACGGTTACCTTGGACGGGCCTTCATCCATAACTGCCATTTGAAGTCTATTATACGATTCGTCCTGTTTCAAGCGACAATTAAAATCGTAAAAAATCATAGCGCGGAAATGCTCCCGGTGCAGATCGAATTTTCAATGAAACACGATAATTTATATTAGCTCGCAAAAAATATGGAGGGAAATTTTGAAAATGGATCGTACTTATTTTTAATTATAAATAATCATATTTTCAATATAGATTATAACTGGCCAGTCTCTCATACATAGAAATTTTTTTTTCGCAATACTTTCTAACTCGCCTGGTATGTACATAAATCCGAAAAGTCAAATTTAGTGGTACATGCCCGCGTCAGAATTCGAAACCGCCAACCCCATATCTGGGCAAAATGTTCCAGAGATTCTTTCGCACGACTCTATCAAATGCTTTCTCAAATCCACAAAACAGCAAATCTTCTTATCATATTTTGTTTTGTATATATTTACGCATAGATTGTTTCATTTAGCTAACCTACGATATTGCTTACAGTATTATTTATCTTTTCATTATGATTTTCTTTCTGAGTGCTCGATATCACCGCCGAAATATCATCAACATATAATGTGCAGTGGTTCTCTATTACGTGGGAAGATCGTTTATATATAGCAAGGATACAACGGGCCTAATAGACTTCTCTGTGGAACACCATTTTTGCTGTTCGGTTTTGCGTCTAATCGACATACATCTACATGTTTGTCGCTATTAACTCCAGATATTTCTACTAGTGGCTACCGGCCAGTTAAGTAGCTATTGAGCCATTCCTAAACCCATACTTAGAACATTTCATCATTAGCATGAGACATGAAGTCAAAGACAGTGTTTGACATGAGCAACAGGTCGGGTAGGCGACGCGCACCGATACGTCCTAATCCGCGCGTCAGTGCTGCGCTTTGAGTCTAGAATTGCAATCCACTAACTACTATTAATATTATAGGTCACAAATGTAGCTAACTTACGTCTACATTTCTTTGAAAGATAATAAAGGCATAATAAGCCAAGTATCGTTTCTTCTTGAATATATATTTCGAAATTCATGTGACCTAAGCTTCGAAAGATCTGGTTTTCTATACCTGGTTTCTATAATATATATATGGGTTGTGGAGGTCTTACGGCAGTCGCTTGATTTAAAAATCAGTATCGTCGCCAAATCCTCATGCTTAGGTAGTGGACCCCTTTAATTCTACGGAATAGAAAACGGGATAACACGAAGAAGAAGAAGAAGCCAAATCGTATCATTTCTTGTCACTATAAATTTGACTACAGTGGGATCGTGCATTCCACTGTTATCAATTTTATACCGGATACGTACGGTTACTACATCAAGTTCAATCCGTTTTACAGTACATTCCCACATCAACACTTTTTGGCAATTTCTTACTACTGCTTATTGTCGACTATTTCTTATATATGAAGTAGACAAGACTCACACATCATTTCATACTCATCATCATCTCAGCCCGTATTAGGTCTGGTCCTCCCCCCAGAGAGCCACTCATCATGTATACAAAATACAACAGTGGAAGGATATAGGAGTCGAGATAGACCAAGGCTCACCTACCATGAACAAGATGGTTGTGTTTTATCTTATGTTCAAAGAAGGTGACGTCAGGAGCCCTAAGAATCGGCAAGCGTGCATGAAAAGAGCTATGAATGTTAAACAACGAGTGAGGTATTTAAATAGCATGTCTCACGGCGCCCGGTTCTCTCTGCATACCCCGCAAGGGACTTGACATGAAGACATACATATATCGGTCGGAATGGAAACTCAACCGACGATTACTTTTTCTGGCATTTCTGGGGTCCATCCAACGAGTGGCGATCAACTGCCGGCCGGAAGTAACAATTATGGCGGGCGTCCGTCTCTCTTCTGTAATAAATAGCCCAGTACCAATAATCCATCCTAATCACATTAACATAGCCTAATAATTTCTCACGTATTTGCAATAGTTCCAATACCTGCTGAGGCCTGCTCATGGGGTATGTTATTCCATTGATATCACTTGGTGCGGGTCACGGCGGGTGTACTACATTACATCAGTCTTTTCTAACCTATCGCCTACGCCTATCAAATGATCAATGAGTTTAGAAAAAATAATAATAATCTTTATCGGGTAACATACATTTTACATAATTTATAAGTTATTTTGATGGCTCCTTGTAAGCTGACTAGCTTGTTATAGGAGTCACCACTCTCCTATAACAAACATGTTTCCAATACACTATAATTCGTTCATGAACTTGAGTTTTAACCTTGGAACTATGTGTTGGTGCACCCTCTTTCCTCCAAAGTGGCACACATGACTTATGGTTCTATTTTTGAGCACCATAATTAGGTGAATGCCATAAGTTTCCCATACGTTGCATGCAGTGTAACCATTAGATTACTGCACGTTGAAGACGCTTCAGTTAAGGTGTGGGGAAAAAAGGATCGCGATGGCACTCTGATAGAATGTGGCCGACTTGCAACTTCGTTGTTTCTGTATTTTCAAAGTATTTTTTCGGACTATTACATGATTTAGCTGAATACATGATTTGGTACGCGGGCCATATGAAGAGAATCTCAAGGTCGCTGAGCGTGTTATGGAAAGTGAAAACAATATATTTATAGTACATTACCGTATACAATGCAAATACATATACATTGTTTGTTTGTTTTAATTGGTTATAGTCAGCGTTAAACTCATTAAAATGACTTATTATCTCTACGTGCTTGTAAAGATGAATCCCGTGGTTAATTGTACCAAAGCCTATGAGTCATTTGTATGTATTTTCTATACTATAGTTCAATTCGATTACTACTACTTAAGCGGTAATTATACTTGTTTGAAATTTTCAACTCACATATGTTACTTTGTAAATTGTTGAAAAATTACAACATTCAGTAGATATAATGACAATTTAAATTTCTAAACCACCCTAGACACCAAACCGGAATCACGGAGTCATACAGCACACGTTTGTAAACGCACGCAACCCTGTTTCCTTTACCGGTGCACTACGCATGCTGAATTATTTAATTTAGCATTTCAACAAAATAATGCTATGCTATTCTAGCTATATATAGTTTTATTATAGCGCTCCTATGCCTACCCCGCAAGGGACTTGTCGTGAGTAGACAAGATCGAAGTAGTAGTTAATAGTAGTTCTTTAAAAAATAAAGTAGGTACATTATGAATCGGCGTTTTGAGCATTTGTTGTTTAAATAGTACATAGAGCGTGGTATGAAGACAAAAAGAATAAAAAATATATTTATATTCTATTCTATGCTATTACAGAAATTATCGCCCGCACGTTACCACCCCTGTTGCTAAAACTGCTACTCTTTAGGAGTTCAGGCAACCTCACGTATTCACAGAAACTAAGCAGCAAGTAAGTTTTTATCTGGCAGAGGTTTTCTGGGAGGTGGAGGCAGTTCCCTCTAGTACCTCAACATTCCAAACCTATCCCCTACTAGTCGGGCTACTTTGATGCATCCAATCCCGATTATTTTCAGCTATATATTTCAGCTAAACCAATTCTGTATTTGATTTTTTCCTCATCCATATTTTAGATGAATAAATAAATACTAACTATGAATTTTCTATCTATCTAACAAATTCTGGGTTTCTTTGTCTACTTTCCAGCTCCATCTCTACTTCATCATCAGCTCTATATATTTACGTTTACTATCTATAACCCAAACACTCATCGAGAGTAATTAACTAATTCCCAACACAACACTTACTATATGTTTTAAAGTGGTTTCCGTGACCTATATAAAACTATCAATAAAAGTAGTATAGCTCGCGTGTTGCCACCCCCGCTGTTAGTTGGTAATCTGACTCACTAGCACTCGCGCGAGCCATACTTAATTTATTGGAAGTGTTCATGGGCTACCGTAGCCGCATAACATTAGGTGGGCCGAATGCTTGTATGCCTTACGACGTTATATATATAAAAGTTCGATAGTGGAATGGCTGGCGATGGCAACTTTAGTACAAAAACTGAGTTCAATTCTTACACTAGACAAACATTTGGTGTGTATGAAAATGTCTATTTGTCTTGGTCTCGGTATTTTATATATAGTATTAGGAGATTTAAAAAACAAATATTTACCTACATTTATCAGTTGTCTATTACCCATAGTACAAGCTATACTTAATTTGGGACTAAATGGCGCTGTGTAATGTGTCGGACAATATTTAAATATTAATCTTGTGTTCGATGTTTAGCCATAAAATATCGAATTTATTATGTAATTTATGGACCGGAAGGTATTATGACATATCTAATATAAATAATAGCCAGTGTTTATGCACTTCCTCAAGGCTATTTCACAGTCCGTTAAGTTGCCAAGTGGCACGTGTCCATCTTGCATGGCTTTTTGTCAAGACACGTGAGTTTGCCTTCGATTCGCTAGCATCTGCTGGTTTTTTTTAATATTCCCAGGTTCCCACGACGGTACGCGACATGTTTTTGTCGCTAGAAATGAGGAAAACATCTGGAGAGTGGATTCAGTTATTTTTGGACGTTTTTTGGACAAACTTGTGTTTATGAAGTGAAGTGTGAGGAAGTTGTTAATAAATACGTATAGAGGAATTGGAAAGTGCCCTTGGTTTAGAGATTTACTTTTATTATTAATTTAGCGCTTACATATCGGAAATATTAGACAAACACATAAAATAATTAATTCTGAAGATTGTAAAATATGTACTCGTACACAGGACTTGGATTGCGTTAACTTTGAAGGAAATTGAAAGAGTAGGTACTACATAATTACATTATCATCTAGCGAAAAAATATATAAATGTGGTTATATATATATGATGATAACAATTTGTTAAAGAAATAAGCTCTCCTTTGTGCCTACACTGAATTTGAAACAATGACAATTTATGCGCAATACAGAATAAGATTACTGTTGGAATACATAGCGTATGCAGATTTTTTATACTACAACAAATAGCCAATCAAATTAAGTAACCGCTACGGTTACGGCAAATGCGTCAGAGGGGATCTCTATCTATATTTTCATATCAAGTCTCTGGGTAGATAGAGAACCGACCGTCAGCTGCCTTGGTCCTTACACATCTCACTAGGGGATTAGGGGATCTCACATCATCTTCCGATAACACACGACCAATTCGGTCGTGGTAGGTGAGTCTTGGTCTTCCGCGGTGTATATCCTACAACCGTAGCGTAAATTGCAGTATTCACGCAATCAGGAATTGTTAAACATTTCCATTGTATAAATTAGTTTAATCTTATCTTATTCTACGGCCAATAACGAATTTTCGAATAGAGCAATCAATACGCAATATAACATATCTGATAACTTAAGTAATTGTTTATGTTAAACATCAACAATTATGGTCTTTGACACTGATCAAATGAACGGGAATTCGTATAATTGCTTAGTCTGCAAAACATTACAAACATTAGTGTCAACTATACATTCGGTATCATATTTATCTGACTTACCCTAGCAATTTATCGTATATTTATTGTAGTTATACCTACAGAAAAAAAGGTTTTCTCCTTTTCTAAGGGGTTACAACAGGAGGTTCTTCAAAAAACGGTTTGAAGAGTATTCATACGCAAAGATAACTGCGTACCATCAGGCAGAGCGTTACACCTTAGTTGTATAAAAAAATCTTGGTAGCGCCTGCATCATAATGAAACTAGTACAGCTAACATTTATTTATATTTAAAACTTAAATAACAGTCGAAGAACTACTAGGGTAGATAAGTCAAATATAGGTCAATTCGACTGTACTATTTTCTGTTTATTACAATTAGGTGTGTTATTGTTGGGTCAATACTTATATGGGTTTTGTTGCATGTAAACATTCATAGATTTATAACTGTTTGTTTGGCATACAGCACAATGTCTTATCCGAATACCTACCCTAACGATTCCGGCAACACCTTTATTTCGGCGGATCGATTCTCGTCTTTTTACGTTCGTTCATTCAACACCAATACCGGAGTGCAATATTAGATGTAAATTAAATGGTAAACACCAATTACTTTCATTTAACAGACAAGCAGTTCCTGTGCATTATTGTTTATTGCTCATTGCCTATCGTATCATCAGTAGAGCGTGGAATATATTAATAATTTACTAGACACGTGGCGCAACGGAAATAAGACACGTGCTAACAATTAGAAGTGGAACAGACATAAAAAAACTTGACTAGAATGTTATCGAAGTTCGCCCTTAAAGTGGGTGGGGCGGTTCTATAAGGTAGAAAGTGAATATCATAAGTTTAGCCCCTTTGTGAAAAAGGGTTGTTTGTGTGTTTTATTGTTGATTTTGTTATGACCCAGGCTTTTAAGCAGACGAGAATAAAAAGATTAGAGCCTCCATACTAGAAGTATATATTTACCTCAATTTATATTTCGTTTGTTGTTTTTGTGGTTGGGTTATCTTTATAGTACAAAAATTACAGTAACATAAACAAAAATATAAAGGCGGACTTAGATAAGTCCGCTTAGTTTCTTGGTAGGAATGCATGCAAGGCATAGGCAGATCAGTGATGATACCCCAGTGGAAGAGCAATGGTAGCCCAGTAAGTAAAGAACCAACTTATTAACCGATAAGATAAAACTAAAAAGTATTTATTTGCTATTAGGCCTTCACCGACAACTACCACTTGCATCCTCCATAAATCAATTGATATTGTATTTTATTCGTTTTTCATAGCATTTTTCATCTATCATAATTTCGAAAATAACCATTCCTATTCGATGGTTCCCGGACATCATGCCGATGAATCCTGACATGATATCATTAGATTCTTTATTTTCTGATGGTTCGGCAGATAGTATGTGGTGTAACCTACTCGCTGTGTTACGTACGTGATGGTTACGTGATGGTACGTGATGGTACCATACACAACATATTTCGCTGTGTGATTTTTATATAAAATGGTTTATAATTAAGTTCTACTCACAAGTCACTTGTCGCAAAAACTTTATTTATGCGATGTTTTGCGTTTATTTATAACGTTTTTTTAATTATTTATTTTAAGGAAGTATTTTCGAATTCTACCATATTACAAATTTATTAAATTATATACATTTCGTGTATGTATTAGTATATTTATACTGCGAGCTGACTTGCAGAATATGCACTCCTATTAGTTAATAACTTTTATATCTCTATAATTAACTATACCAGATTTTCTCCATGTACATAATAAGCAGTTCACATATTCACAAATAATAATCAGCCATTTTTCTAGTGTTATAGATTTAGGTATTTATTATTGTTATTGGTATTTTTATAGTTACCGTCTTCGTCTGCGTGAATTTTAAATTTGTTCACATGTTCATGGGTTTCATTTTAAGTTTAAGTTAGCATAAGTTATTTCTTAATATTTATTCTTATTATATAAAATTCTTATAATATCAGTTATCTACCCGTTAAAGTCCCATTAAAATCGATTCAGCCGTTTCGAGTTTTTGGGTATAAATACTATCTATACGTTCATATGGTATTTAATAAAAGGCTGTTATTTTGACATTATAAACAGACGCTTATTTTTTTCATTCGTATATTAGATACTACAAATTTTCACAAGATCACCAGTTAATCTAAAGATTCCTTGAAAATTTTAACAAAATTGGTCTACTAGTTTTCGAGTCCACAGAGGACAAACACTGATTATTATTTATTAGGTATATTATATCTAACGAGATTAAGTTCACTAATTACAGGCTGACTCACTAAATTAGAATCTGTTTCGGTAATAAAAATCTTAATGTAATTTTGTAAAATTGTATGTTAAGCCTATAAGTAAACTGTGTATGTACACACAGCAACACCTCAAGCTAGACAGCTTGACCTGTGTACCATTCTTATGGGGCACACGATAAGATTAAAAATGGTGCTGCAAATATCTAACATGTCTTTCGCTGTGTGTACATAGATAATAGTATCTTTGATTACATTTACCAAAGGCTTACTTTTAGTAAACGATTTTGTATAAATTATGATAAAATATAGTGTACAGAATTAGATGATTTGTTAATAAGGCTAAAGCTAGGGTTGCTAATCTCAAGATATTGTATTAACAATATAATGAAAATAATTATAACGTGTAACAAGACACGTGAATTACTGTATGCTTCTGACGGAATACACATTTTACTACCGCATGTGATGTGGGACCGTGAAGGAAATAATATATGGAGACCCAATTACACGAATTTGCGTAGTAAAAAAGCTCATAGCTACGGATCGGAGGGTAAAATAAAACGAGCAACTTTTATTGGCTAGATCGCGGATCAACATCGCGTCACTGACAGCTTATTGGTAGACATTGGTTAAAATATCCTCTCATTCGTCATTAGGCTTGAATCCCTGAGATGTTTAGGCACTTAAACACTGCATTTCTTCTTCGCCTATAGTCATTTCTGAAATACTAGTAAATTAAAAAAAAGGAAAAAAGTAAAATAAGAGAATTAAATGAGATACAATAAGATTATATTTCAAAAAATGTAAGACGTGTCTAAGTGCCCGCGAGCGAACATAAATGTTGGTGAATGACGGGTCCTTAATGCGACGTGATTATTGGTTTGTGCGTATGGTATACCTACTGAGAGTTTCTGAAACTGATACAAGAAATAGAATATATAACACAATATAATATAGAACACAACTACTATTAATACATGTTGGGTCAGGTGCTTTGCTTTATTTGCTTTATTTAGTGATAGGTACTTACATGCCAGGATTCGAATCGGGGACCTGCTGTTCAATAGGCCGGTTCCTTATCCACTGGGTTATCACTACTCAATAAATTATCATAATCACATTATACAAAGTTTAATGATCACAGCTTTGCAATAAATAACATTCTATTAATACAACGCACATTGTATAACATAAAAGTTATATTTTACATTTGTTTCCTATTTAAACAAAATCACACCTACTTTCTAAGTAATATTATGAATGCAAAAGTAACTCTGTCTGTCTATTTGTTTGTTAGGGTTTTCCGGCGAAACCAATTTTGATGGTCTTTGATAAGGAAATAAATTGTACCATAGAGGACGTCTCTATCGTATTCTATTTCGTAAAAATAAGAGGGGGGTGAAATAGAGGCTGAAATACAAATATCACACGAACGAAGCCGCATGCATCAATTATTCCATTTTTGAACGAAAAAGTATGGAACTAAAAGAATAAATTCAGTTCAATGAACACAATGACATCGTCATTACCATTACCACAATAAAATACGATTAACAACACATAAAGAAACGTAAAAATAGTGACAATATTTGTTGTCACTATTTTTACATTTTTTGATGACAATATTTATTATGCACAATAAACAATAAATGATAATTTTCAGCACACAAGTGCAGGTAATGCTATGTCACATATAACTTTTACTCAGTGAATGAGTGATCTAATAAATTGCCATAGAAAAATTTCCTTTAATTATCTGCTTTAAGCACCGTGTTTTCTAGATAAAGGCATAATTTGCAAATACTTCGGCAATAGTCGCTTTTTTTCATGCAGAGTATAGATATATACCATTGTTGTACTTAAGCCATTTATGACATATTTACCTGCATTGCATAGAGGTATGATTATTGTTTTCCAAGCTCGTAGACAGTGAAGACTTGAAGTGCCGGCTTCTACGGACTTGAGAGCGATCTTCGTTTAAACTTCGTTAAAAGCTATCTGAATGAGACAATTGCTGACGTTTCTTTGAAGGCGTCCTAATAAATTTGTGATTACTATCTTCAGTAACTTATCCATTGATGCTTTAATACTGTCTACACTTACTAGTGATGTTCCTTCACAAGTTGATCTTGTTGGCTAGTCACGCCACCATGAATGTAGTTAGTAGAAGAAAAATGTTAAATAGTATGAAATGTATGCTACTTTTTAATTGTGTTCACTTTACTCATAATTTAGTAGACAAAATAGATCTATAACACGTAATATAAAGTTGTTATCACCATAGACGAGGCATGAATATAAACGTCGCTGAAGAAAAACTTACTTTCTCTACATTTCTGCTGCGTTCTATCATGGCCAAGCAATTTATTTGTGTATTTCTGACTCAACTTAATATTTAACTAATTAATCTTATTTTTGTATTAGATGTCTCGTTAATTTACTTAATTCTCGCAATATATACTTTAACACGTTGTCTGTCATAGGGAAAAGTGACAATACCTTCATTTGTAATAAGTTATTTATATGATTTAAATATGCCAAGATCGGGTCTGAAGACATTTATGCGCATATGATGAATGTTTTCAGACCCGAGCTTGGCAAAAGCTCAAAAATGGTTACTCAATCCCTGTTGATATTTACGTAAACTTACTTTTGAACGTTGGGCTTTTTTTTAACTAGATCATATATTTGTTATATAAACAACAAATGTCCAATTTATTGTTTAGATATGTAAACTGTAGTTATAATAAAACTAGTTGAGAATCGCAAGCTTGCATTGCCAGAGAAACACCTGGCTGGTCAATTATATAATAATTCATTTTTTTTTTTAATTTGTCGGCTTTTTTGATCATGTTCCTTAAGAGATAGGAACGGTGTTCCCGAACATTCCTATTCTACTTTTTCATGCTGAATCCGAATCTGAAGTCAAAATTCGAATATTCGAAAAAAAGCGACAGACAAACACAGAGACAAAAGAATTAGACAAACATATAGATTTCATATAGAAACGGTGATCCAGAATATATGTAAATAATGAAGTATAGTACCTTATGAAACTGTGCCTGACTGACTCGTGAAAAGACGCTATCGTTGTTACGCGAACCGCTCTCATATAGCTCTCAAGTAGGCAACGTCGCCTGTCGCCTGTGTATGCATGTATTTATTTATTTCGAGTTTTTCTAGATCCATAGATAATAGTCAGTCAGACCTTCGGATGGTTTAAGACCTCCGCCAATCCGCGATGTGAACCACACTCTATATTCCAGCAGTAGGATAGTATGGGTTTAATTGATTGATATTAAAGTCTATTTGTTGAAAACATTTTGGTGTACTTCAATCTTATATAACCGCTATGCCTTTGTCAAATTGCAAAATACAGGCAATAACTTAGTTACAATATGCGAAATTCATAAGCGATGATAAATTAACAAAAATTAGATACTGATAAATTAATTGTCAATTGTGTACTAATATTATATCTATTTACTTTACAATCATTCGATTTCTCAAGCATATGTTATGTACTACTTAGTATTAAAGTTATTTAGAAGTCATCTATCAATCAAATAATCTTGGACACTACTTCAATGTGTTCTCATTATATTTTAATATTAGCCACTAGTAATGATATGATTGATAAACATAATGATAAGAATATTGGCACTTGTAAATACAAATTAGTCAATAATTGCCTATTTGTTTAATGAAACGATACAATGATGTTTATTATCGATACGTCGGATGGAAAACAATGTGAAACCTCTAACTACCTCCTGTAAGATGTAATAGAATGGAAACTCTTGAAGAAAGATATTCCTTCCCCAGTCGGGGTGCTTCCTTTTGTATCACCATACCAGTAGACCAATCCTATTAAGTAACTGCATACGTCGTATAGCAAGTACAAATGTTGACAATCTTATTCTCGACATTGCAGTAGCGCTGTAACATTGCATTATTTGCTAATCTTTTAAAATTACTTTGACCGCTGTTGCACGGTTACGGCAAATAATCGTATTCTCATAAGTTGATGTATGAAATTAGAGCTATGAAATGTATTTAATGTTAAAAGAAATTATAAAGAGGTTTATTTGTAATTATTCTGACGCTGGTTCGAAACCACTTTTGCGAAGTGAACTTAACTTTAATTACTCTAATACTCTAAGGAGATTTTTTTTATACAGTGTCAGGACGCATACAAGCATGCAACGCACCTGATGTAAAGCGGTTACCGAAACCTATGAGCCCTTATACATTAAGTCTCACTCGAACGATGCCATCTCTGATGGTAACACAGTAACTCTTTATCAACTTACTGGTGACCTCACTCACACGCAAGAACGCAACAACCCTCCAGGGATTTTATTTGAGAATGGGGGTACTTCAAGGGGTGCTTTGATGCGCCTTTCCTCTCTAAAAAAATCATTCAGATCAAGACAAACAGACATGATCATGCACACAAATGTTTGTCCTGTGTAAAAGTAGCGTTATTAACCACCGCGCCACCGAGTTTCATGTTTTCAAAAAGTTTGTTTTGATGTAAGAGATTTTTGTGTTCCTCACTCAAGAGCCATGGGCCACGACTCTTTCATTTCAGTTTCAGAAGTAGAAATTTTTAAAAAGCTAATTATAACCTAAAATAACATGACATGTATTCGTTAAATAGCAGGGCATAGATGCAGCGCAGTTGCAGTCTTGATGCGCGAACGCTACTTGCAGTAAATTTTAAGAAACTTATGGGTAAAAACTATTGACCCTACATTTCACCGCTCCTAAATATAAATAGCTTCACCAGATCAGATTATCAATTACTGACATCCAAATAATAACATAATAAAAATAAAACATACAGAACCGAAACAAAATGTAATGTTGCGGGGGTATATGTACAATTAAAATACAAAAAAAAAATATTCCCTACTGACATGAAATATGGCTATGCTCAACTCTATAAAGAATCTATGGAACTAAAAACTATCATGTATATGTAGGGAAGTAAAATGTTCAAGAAATTACGAATTTCTTGAACACAACAGCTTTATTCATTGTTACGATAAATTAGTCTGTGAGCTTTTTCCCCGATTCACTTCATTGACTAAATAATAAAATTATAAGTAAAAATTCTTACCGACAATAAATTTGTCATAATGTTAAAATTATGTACGTGAGGTCAAACGAATAAGCGTAGTCACTTCATTGTATTATAATGTAAATGTAAAATGCATTCAAGGTTTAATGCATATTATTTGCTAATCCAATTGTGAATAGTCAAATTAATTTTGAAAATTAACGTCATTATCTGGTAAATGATGAATAATAAGGAATAGTGTACCGATGACATTTCTTTTATTTCATTTATTATTAATCATCTATTATTACACTAATTTATTAGGTTACAGTAATAAATAGATTTGACATACACTTCATTTCCACTAGATAGATATCTTAGATCACTCATTCATGATATATGTACAACAATGCTGAATATAACATGTAGACATGGACATTGGTATAACTAGTCTGGTCACAAATACTGTTACATAAAAACTTTTTTTTTTCAACTCTTTAATTATTTTGAATTTGGAGTTTTTCTCGATTTCCCGCTGTTTTATATTTTTTTCGTGTTTGTTATCAAATTATAATATAGAATGCGGTGTTAATGAAAATTGGATTGCAGTGATTGCCTCGTACGCAGTGGGTATGGAGCCGTTGGTCATTTTCAAGACACTTCAATAGCTTGGTATCAGCCATATGTTCGTTTATCGTATTATCGATAGTTATACCAACCCTTCCTCTGTTGAAGACTATAAAACCGCGTGCTGTTAGGACTACAAAGGCTGTTAATACTGTTAAAGCCAGAATTCGCCGAAACCACGTTAGGAAACACAAAATCTCTACGACTACGACTCTGTCGCGTATAATAAAACAAAACCTGGAGCTCGGTAGTTATGGATATACAGGACATGCCCTAAATCAATCCCTACAGGTGAAGAGAGTGGATCGATCAAAACGCCTTCTGTCCCAATACGCAGGTGAAAGGCACAGGAAGCCGCCCAAGTGGTCGGAAAGGTACAACGTGGTCATCATCAGGTATCTGTAATCGGTTGGTGGGCGATATCTTATCAAAGAGTCACAAAGCTTCATTTTTGTGAAAAAGGAGTAAAAACTTCATCCAAAGTTTGGATTGGATTGTGTTGTGATACCTCCAAACATACACTTATTAAAAATGTACCGTGGACTTTATGAGTTTTAGAGGACATGGACTGCTCGAAACGACACGCCGACATTTTGTCTGTTTCGAAATCTCTGGAGAGCTGAGAGTAGTGGCTAAATTTCTCATGGAAACAGTACGTAAATCCATATATTCGTGGCCTGTATTAAAACCAAAGGTGGCAATTTCGTCATTTCTATCATCATTTTTAGGGTTCCGTACCCAAAGGGTAAAACGGAACCCTATTACTGAGGCTCCGCTGTCCGTCCGTCCGTCCGTCCGTCCGTCTGTCACCAGGCTGTATCTCATGAACCGTGATACCTAGACAGTTGAAATTTTCACAGATGATGTACTGCTGTTGCTATAACAACAAATACTAAAAAATAGAATGAAATAAATATTTATTTGTAACAGAACTTATGGCCGGACTAGGTAAGTGACTAAGTTTCAGAAACTGTCTGCAAGTGTCACATATCAAGCTTCAGACTCGCAGTTAAGTTAAAAAAAATTGTATTTAATTATACCAATGCTCGATGAATTAGTTACATGTTATTTTAAGTATACGAGTATTAAGATATTATTTAATTACATTCGAATATTTTTTACATTATCATCTCTCACATACATTTACTAATTACTACTAAGAGAGTAATGTTTTCAGTTACAACAGAAATAACACAAATACTAACTATTACAGTTAAGAGATCTGCTTACATATTATGAAATGTTTAAAATTTGTTCTACGCATCAGACTTCTAATTTGTTTAATTTTATACCCTCCTTTGGGATTCCTTTCTTACCATATCTAAAATATTCAGCCACTTGTAATAGAGTCTTATCCTTCGTTTCTGGAAGGTAAAAGAATAAAAATACTGTACCAAGTAACGTTGATATTCCATAAACCAAGTATGTTCCATGATGCCCTATACTATGAAACATAGCCGGGGCTGTTTTAACTGTTCCAAAGAATGCTAACGATGTCATCATTACACTTATACCAGATCCTAATCCCTTTGTTTCTGTTGCAAATAATTCACCTACCATGTTCCAAGGTAAAGGTGATATACCTAAGTTTGACACTATAATATACATAGCCATTAATCCTAAAGATATAAACGGTATTAAACGTGTCAAAGTACCATTATCAACTAGATATAAATATAAAGCAAGTACAATCAAAGACAAAGATGTGAAAACGCCACTGAATAAAGCTAAAGGTCGCCGACCTACTCTTCTAAATAAAACGCAAGCTACGCATAATGATACACATCGCAAAATATCTATACTAAGCATAGCGACATATGCATTAGACTGATTCGTCTGTCCTCCAATCAGTACATTCATCATATCCGTAGTGTATGCACAAATTACATTTACGCCACAGAGCTGTGTAACTATGAAGAAGACGGTCATCAAAAACAAAGGTTTGTAAAACTCTGGTTTCTTGATATTTAACTTTAACGACTCTATTTTTCCTTTAGTTTTATCTTGCTTAGTCTGATCTGCGAGCATTTTATCTAATTCCATTTTCATTTCTGAACTCGTTCCTCTGTACCATTGAAATGATGCGATACAATCATCAATGCGGTTTTTTGATGCCAACCATGCCGGTGATTCGGGTGCATGATACACAATAATACCTCCAATCAGAGGAAATAACCCACAAAGCATAGATGCATAGCTCCAATGTAGAACTGTTCCAAATAAATGTGACATAAATACACCAGCTGCTATACCCAAAGAAAGACCTCCTAAAAAGAATCCTCTATAGACAGGTGATGTAATTTCTCCCACAAATACTGCTCCAAGAGGTCCAAGCCATCCTTGACAAAATCCAGTGATAAATCTCCCTATTAAAATAACTATCAGCATATTTTGTGAAATTCCAATAATCATCCATCCGGTAACAAAAAACGCGGAACACAAAAGCTGTGACATTCTTCTTCCCAGCCTTTCCATCAAATATCCCGAGAGTACATTTCCAAATATCAGAGCAAATGATGACATCGAAGCTGAAAAAGAAACGTTCTAAATTTGCATTGTCTACGAGGATATTTGATTGATAAAGTCAATATCATTAAACACTCACCAAGCCACGATATCATTTCTATGGAAAATTTATGTTTTCCTTTTCCATGTTGTAGCTGAGGTATAAGAACTGCTGAAAATCCCGCAGTGGCACCAGCACCCAGAGTAATTAGGAATGTACCAAAACATATAAGGACCTGTAAAAACATAATGTTAAAGAGATTTCTTACGTTTTATTTTATTTGTCTGAGTTGTTGTATCACACTGCACTTGTTTTAACGCGAAAATTGGGCAATTTTACTACAAACTTTCATATCTAACCACAATCTGGCAACCAAGATCATAGCCAATCTAATGTCAGAAGGTTATGCTGACTGTTAATCGCTCGCAAAGCAAAGGTCCCTGACAATTTGTTCTACGCACAAGAATATACCAAACTTCTAGGAAATTGTTTGTCTGCCTAGCGTAATCCTGTCTCCTAATCTATTGGGATTGACAGAGTTCGCTACCTAAGCCTAAGGGTTTTAACAAAGATCCTGATTTTGACATAAAGCGACTACCGTCAGATTGTAACACCCCAGAGGGAAAACTAAACCTTTATTAGGTCAGGTCACTCGACTTTTGAAATATACTTTTTTAAACATGCGAGTTTCACAGCCGGGCAAGTGATAATTACAAGTATACTGGCCCACACTAGAATTCAAACCAGGGACTAGTATTTAATAGATTTATTTTTTATCTTGTGATGTTGATTTATATATTGTGAGTGTAGAGTATCGTATTGTACTCGTATTATCGGTGAAGAGGGGTAGCTTTACATGGGGAGTTTTTGAATATGTCGTTGGTGTACAATGTTTAGAGGATGGCACCAAGCACGGAGTTCTGGGGGGTCCAGCTTTATTTGAGCGTGACTTTAAAAAACTGCTATGGGCTGACACGAAGGGAAAAGTGGGACAAATAGGACCACGCTTTTTACACTAACTGTGCAGCTGACCTCTGTGCACCTATCTCCCATACCAAAATAGACAATAGCCATTTCTTCGGTTAAACTAAACCATAACATGGTCTAATCATCTGTATGAAGTCATATAGAATCAGTTAGAACAAGTAATATTAGTCGCTAAGAAGTATTACAAATTATTTTTTCGTCAATTTTTGGTTTTAATTTTTTTCTTTGCATACTCTAAACGATGTACTTTAATGGTAATTTTCAACATTCTACGTCATCTAGAAGTATTACGGTACAGGCCCACCACTGTGTCTCCTGTGTAGCCAGAATTAGCAGCGGTGACCATCAAAAAAGCAATTAACAGCGAAGTCTCATTGCTGTCCGGGGGTTAAACTACAGCTTCCTTGGAACTCACAACGAATTTATTCAATTTGTAGGAGTAGGAAGTTTTGGAACTGACTTTTCCTCTTGGCAAAGTGAAAGATAGCAATATGACAAATAAGGCATTTAAAAACCTCAAAGAGATGGCTTGTCAAATGAAGCTCAACTGCTGTGCATCACGATTTATTAAATATCTAACACTATTGGGACCTAAATTGTGAGTTGTTACCTAACGCATCGATTCCAATAATATAGATTGCAGAACCGCCTAAACGCCTGGTAATTCTCCCTTGTTGCCACCAAATCAGAACAGTATTATACCCCGGATGTGACACGCAAGGAATTTAACATATCGCCCTGCTCCCGACGCCAGAGATCGCACTCCCAGAGAACATGATGTGCTGTTTGCTCGAATTCATAATTTGTCATAGAACACTCAAATAAAGGCTATGATACAAATCTAAACGAAAAGAACTTCGCCCTAAAGTTTGTATGCCCTTCTAACCATTCTTTACTTAATCTGTCTCACACTGAATGAAAGAACTTTCTTGCCATTCAGACAGCAAAGTTTCAAGTACCTCGTCAATTGGTTTGAACAGTCTAAGTATTTTGTTATGATCGCGGTGTTTTAGAAAATCAGGGTGCATGTTTTTATAGGTGTTGAAGCGCGTCGTTGTATTTCCAAGTCAACTGGTAACACGCCTGCCAGCGCTGGTAGTGCCTCGGTGCTCACAGTTCTATACGATTTACATAAAAGTATTAAAGCAAGACGCTGACTTTGCAGTAACTTACGACGCGCAGCACCTATGGTAGTCCTATCAGCCCATACAGGTGAACCGTACGTAATACATCCTAAATATGTGGCTCAGTAAATATTTTTTAACGTCTTAAAAGTTAAGCCCCGCGTCGAGGTGGAAATTTTAAAAGTTCTTTTTGGCTTTTCTCCAACCTGCTTTATGTGTTCAATGTAATTGAAACCTTTGTCTAACAGTAATCCCAAGTAACAAACCGAGTTTTTATTTGCAACTGATACTCCGTGTAATCGCGGTGGAACCTGTAAATTTCCCTTGCTGATATGTTTTGTGGGGCGCGAAATCGAGACAATTACGATAGCCCCAGTCTGAAATGAGGCTAAGGCAAGCACTGGCTGGTTTTTCTATACTTGATCTGGAATTAGCTATTATTAATAAGAGGCCGTCATCGGCGTAGCCAGTTAACGAGCACCCTTCCGGTAAGGGTAGGCCAAGAAAATCATCAAAACCGATATTTCAAAGATACGGCCCCAAAACCGAACCCTGAGGACAGCCCTGCGTAAGCACCTTCGAAGCAGCATAATGGCCAAGTTTTAATTTAGTTATACCATTGAAAAAGTACGACATATAATAGGATCTAGAAGTATTGTCGAATTTTGATGAGCGAGTCTTTTGATTGCAAGTATGACGATCGTCGCTCGAATATAACTCGAAATACGCACAGGTACGTGTGTCGAGATAGCAATATCAGCCCCAGATTATAATCTCAAGTAGTTTGGTGATGGCACTTGATTTGACATCAAGATACATTTTCTATTTTTTTTACTCCTGTGGCATCCGTCATAGGTTTCACGATATTACGCTTAAAATGTAATTTTATATGTTGATGCAATGAAATGGAGGACTGGTATCTAAGCTATGTAAAGCCTGTATTTCAGTACATAACGTCTTTTATTAATAATTTGTCATGTCTACATAATTACTATTAGGTACAAAAGCAAATTCACAGAACAAAATAATCAAAATATGCAAAAAATAACAAATGTGCAAATTACAAATGTTGATGTACTTTAAGCTGACTGATAATGAAAGATATTAATATTATTAAGAGTGTGTTTCGAGTATATGCATTAATTATCTGTGTGTGCATGTGTGTGTATTATAATATATTTTACATATATAATTATATCTGATAGTGAAACAAAAATTTTCCAGTTACCTACATAAATACAGCTAAAATCTAGGAACATTTTAACCGCATTTTTAGATACTTTTTTAATTTAGACTTTAAACGGATATATACTTGCTCACTTTATTATCCAAAAAGGAGTCAAGGATACAAAAGATGTGCATGGCTAAAGAAGTGGAATAAGTGTTATTGTTAAGGCATACCGAGTCTTTACGTCATCTTTGGCCCAAGATATGAGGTTGATAATGACATTTAACATGTTGTCCAATAATAAATGACTGTCGAACAGTTACCACTTGTGATTTTTTGTATAATTCGCTGTGTGTGTATGTGTGTGTGTGAAAGTTGTGTTTATTTCTAGCTAAAGTAAAGTAGTTGTAGATATACCCCATGAGGTTATACAATAGAGAATCAATAATTAACATAAGGCAGAGTTAACAGACATTATAATTATGTTATGCAACATGGAGGTTTTTAAATATGTAGCTTAGTTTTTATCTGATAAATGTAAGTGGGATTGGAAATTGAACTTTGGAAATAGTTACGCCAAAATATTTTAGTTTATTCACCCTTTCAGTTTTGAACATTTGCAACTAGGTTTTTTTTATACCACTAAGGTGGCAAACAAGCATACGGCCTGCCTGATGGTAAGCAGTTACCGTAGCCTATGGACATTTGCAACACCAGGGGTGTCATTCTTGCATTACCGACCCTGTAAGAACCTCTTCACGCCTTTCTTGAAGAACCCCATACTGTAGTCCCTTGGGAAAACCTCGGTAGGGAGCTTATTCCACAACTTAATAGTTCTCGGTAGAAAGCTTCTCAGGAACCGCACAGTACGCGACCATTGCGGTTCCAGTGTATGAGGTTGAACTCCCAGCCGTCGGTGAGCAGTGCGATTGTAAAACGAGGCTATTCGAATGATCTCGAACAACTCCTCAGAACACAACCCATTGTACAATCGGTAGAACACGCAAAGGGAGGCGAAATCTCTCCTTAAACTCAAGAGCTCAATATCGTGTGTGAGTTTAGGATCATCGACGATTCTCACAGCTCGTCTTTGCATCGAGTCACGAGGTCCTAGCTGGTAACCAGGTGCCCCCGCCCAGAGATGACTACAGTACTCCATATGCGGTTTGACTTGGGACTTGTATAATATAAGCCTTTGCCCCGCGCTGAAGTACTGTTTGGCTCTGTTGAGCACACCAAGTTTCTTTGACGCCAGCTTGACCTTTTCTTCCAACTGACTTCGGTAGGTACTGAAGATGTGATTTATTGGAGATTTATTCGTTGGTGATTTATTATTATTTATTATGGTGTATGATTCGTTGTTCAAGAATGGACATTGATTGAATATCGTGATTCAAGTGTTGTGTTCCCTGTACCTACCAATTGTAAATAATAATGAACTTTTAAATGGCAAATTATTGTAACAAAGTCATCCTGTACTTAGCCCATCTGCGTATCATTTATGCATGAGGGCAATTACTAAAAAAGATTAGGTAAAACCTTGAAAGTTGATTATCAAATACCTAACTAATTAACGGTAATTTATCAGTCCTAAGCCTGTTAAAAGTGTGAAGGAAAGTTGATCAGTACTTTTTTTATTTTTATACTAGCTTCTGCCCGTGGCTTTGCTCGCGTAGATTCCGTTATCGCGAAAAAGAGTAGTCTATGTTCATCCCCGGGAGTTAAACTATAGGGTGTAAGATTTTTTATAATCTAACTACAATGTTAAGAAATTTCCCTTTAAAATCTTTAAAAACAAACTTCATAATTTGCTTTTAAAGAAGTGTTATTACATGCTACAGAAATATCTGGAAGACAAACTTTAAACATACTTACCAGCAAATCTATAAACCTTTCAAGCTTATGACGAGGTAGGTAATTTGTTCTTTTGACACTTAATAACTACAGAATAGAGCATGCCTCTGTTATGTAGTTATTAGGTGTCAACCCGTTGCCTATTGCTAGCTCATTCTATCCTATGCCTAATGTGACAAGGAGAGATAGAGTTTCTTTGACCATTGGTATCCGCCAGCTGATTGGCTCTCTACTGGCGGTGGTCAAGACGTAGTAATAACAAGTCTGTTCATAGTAAAAGGAAAGTGCATAATGGTGCAACTCGAAAATTTTAATTTCTAAACTATTATTTTTGAATAGTCTGTAATTAATTTTTATATATTAATCATAATAGGTACAATATATACATAAAACCTGCAATGATTGTCAGGTTGAATATGTTAGACCTTATATATAGATCACTGGCACAGATGGATAGCAATACTACAGGTACCACCTGTTATAAATTGCTAGCCATATAGAACTGTGAATACGGAGGCCTGTGTTGGCGTGCATATTACATAAAGACTTCGAAAATGTATCACTTGACTTCCTGAAAATTTACAATCGTGATAAAATAAGTAGATTATTTAACTCCATTGATTTGAACACTTGAAATTGTTTTATCTGTATTGCGGGGAAAATATATCTATCTCTTTGAATCGATGAAAGATAAGTGATTCAATAATAAGTGATTAAAAGTGGAGTGCCCCTTTGCGCAATTTTTAACTGAGCATAAAATCTTTAAGGCTAAACTGATTTTATTTAAATTTCATGCCATCACCATACGTTGGTGCACTATGATGAATCATGAAATTGAACATTGAAGCCTTTGACGTGGGAATGAAAATGACGTAACGAAATGTTGATTTCCTTGAACTGCAACTAGGGAAAATTTCAAGGCGACTAGATGATTCTGCATGTTTTGTTGAGCGACCGTCGAGCTTTACTTGATTAGCCCTCTCTACTACTAATTTAATCTAAGTAAACTCAATATGATTAACAAAGTAGTCTAAGTAAAGTTAAGGTTCCACTAAGTATATTTTATGATATGTACAACAACCAAAAACGTTTCAATGTTTATGTATTTTAAGAACATTGAAAAGTTTGGGAGCTATGTCGTACACTTGTATTCCTCGCAGAAAATGAGAACAGGTGAACGATATTGAAGCAGGTGAGATAAGTGGATAAAAATTGCAGTTATAGTAGTTATAGTTTGCTACGTACTAAGGTACTATACGTATATATAGAATTTCCTACTTTTCGGTACTTTCCAAGTTTACCCAAAATATTTTCGGTATTCTATTTGTACACAATTCATCACAAAAAGATTCAAACGTACTTGCCCTATAATGTCAGTAGGATACGATCCATTTAGACACCCAACAAATATTTAAATCAAGAGAGATCATAAAATACACCAAGACGACTCTTAACCAATTGAAATATCTAATAGGTAGATCTCTAGTAATAATCAAAACTGTTTTCAGTGTATGTGTTTACGAGTAAGTAAGAAAATCAAATATCAAACAAACACACTTGACATTGGGATGGCGGGTAGAAATATAAGATAAAGAAGATTTGTGTAAACTTTAGTAGATAAAATACAAGTATCATTAATACAAGGTGCGAATGACAAACTTATTAATATATAAAAAAATTGATACGTGGCTTAGTTATGCCTTATTAAAAGCCTTTGTTTACTTACTAATATCTATCAGTAAAGTATATACGAGTACATATGTATATCTTCATGTCAGATTCCTTGCGAACGGAGAGCGATAAGACGCGGCCCTTACACACCTCGCTCGCTCTTTAACATTCATGTACACTCGCCGGTTTCTATGGCTCCTGGAATCTGTACAAGTGTTTTCATTGAAAAGATGTATATCGGCTTATTATATTATACTACTGGAATTATACTAGGTGGGTAAATTCACTACGATAATTTTTACTCATATTCTTGTTTAAGTGATTTGGATGTCAAGCTTCACCAAGCGCCACTTAGTCGCGTAAAGTACAAAAAAAGAATTGTATTACTGTGTTACAACTCCGTCACTTTTTGTCCCAAAGATTCAATGGCATACAAAAGATTTTGAGGAAAAGCATATCAATATGATATAGCAATCTTACAATAAATTAATTTGTTAGATACATCATTATTGCAAACACGGTCAGTTAACGTTACGCCACAAATGTGCTCGGTGGAGATACGAGCATTGCGTAAAATTAGTATCGATTAATAGCCGGCAGACAGAGAGAGTATTCTCTCTGCCACATTCAACTTTCACTTCCGTAACTTAGCGTTGGAATACTCTGACCGCCCGTCACGCGATTACCTGTTTCACTCGTCTCTCCATATTAGCGGTATACCTTTCATCCTTACTAAAAGCGCTTCCAAGGTATACAATCTTATTCACTTGCTCCAACACTACATCATCAACCGTAATCCTATTGTTCGTTCTGATTTTCTATCTTTCAAGTACTATTTCTTCGCATTCAATTGAAATCTTTTTTCACACAATCATCTGTCATGATGATTCTGCTATTAATACCGCATCCTCTGCATGATGCAGGTAGTTCTCGAGTAAGTCACCTATTGGTAATTCCACATTGGATGAATGTCTGAAGACAGATGTACAGATACCACGTGGTACAGTCTTCTACTGTCCCTCTGGACAGACTTAACGACTAAAAATCCACCGGTGTTCCTTCTCGGCGCTAGTTGGTGGAGTTTCGAGTACGATTTTTGTATCACCTCCGAAACCCCACCGGTGAGTTACCGCAAATGTAATTGCGGATTCTTCCACGCACTTTTTATATTCTGCAAAAGGCGTGCTACTGGATCACATGGAACACTCCGCACGCCGTCCACTCAAAAACCCCTCTCCATTGGGCAGCAAGTTCCCCTCCCTACTGCCCGGATACTCTCGTTATGGCGGAATGGGTCGGTCTTCAGCCCGTCGTCTTCGCCCGACCCTTCTACGACAGATCGTGTGAGAGAAAATATCATCCTCTCTCACCCGTTGCGCTGCCTCCTTCCGCGACATCATATTTTCGCAAAATGAGGCAAATGCATTCCATGTACTCTCGCTCTCGACCACGGCTTTCATACACGGATGGTCGAACTACGAACTACAGGGACTAAATCGGTTCGCGACTCTGTCCACGCCGGGTACTCTTCCAACGTGCTGGCATCGCGCCGCTATACACTCGTCGCGTAGCATAGGGAACTCGTTGCTCCACCAGTACACCCGCTGCCGGTATAGATGTTCGGACTCGAAGCATAGCCACGACACAGATGTTGACCATTGCCTTCCGGAGTTTTTCTGCCTCAGCATTTACGTCCATTGTTGTTGGATCTCCAGGTTCAGTGATCCAGACTTGCAAGGCTACGGCTTCCAGTAAAAGCTTCTGGTCGAGCCGCCGGAGAACCCACCGTTGGCTCTACCCATATGGGGATGGGTTGGGTAAAGATGTAGAGGATGAGAGCGCGGAGAAATCTTAGACCTACAAAACTATGATCTTTCAGACCAGAGTCTAAACGAGATGAGAATGCGAGACTTACGGCATGATCGTCCTGGTTCACCCCGTGATATTGTAAATATATTTTTGTTGCAAAAAAAAAATGTGTCACAAATTATATTTTATTTTATTAAAATAACTCCACTCCTCCACTACTCCTTATGATTTATTCCGATATTATTACCCTCGCCGAATATTTAGGTAGCCTGCCAATCCTAATATATTAGGAAATGTTATAATGCTAGGTAGAAAAAGAAGACTTAAAATGTATACTTGAATAGGTTTACTATGCCATTGCCATGCATATTCTTTTAACGAGAAAGGAATTCTTCTATTCTCTAATTGCCATCTCGCTGATAATAACTGTAACTCCTTAGAAACTTATTGGAGACTTCAATCACTCGCACAAAACAACTCTTCAGGGAGTTGTTATTTGACTGCAGTTTTCTGTGAGGTGGATACTATATGGTACTTCCTCAGTAGGGCTGCTTGCTGCCCTACCTCTCTTAAAAATATCGAGACAATGAACGACAAACAGACGAGGTCATACACAGAAATGTTTGTCCTGTGTGCGAATCGAACCCACAAATGTTGTTGTTAAAGAACCATCCTAACCACTCTGACACAACAAGCTTGGAATCTACTTAATATATGTCTATATCGGACCTTTCTCTACATGTTCGAACCAACGGAACATACCTCTTCTTATTTTACCGATACTCACTTTCAGACCGAATATTTTTCTTACATCATCATTGCGAACGTTCTCTACGAGCGTTACGTCACTTAACTTGGCAACGCTCGCACTTCGATTACATCTTATATGTACGATTTTTAGTACAGATTAATATTTACATAATATACAGAAATCCCGTTTTGTAGGTAGAATTCGTAAAATATATCTATAACTGATAGTTTGAGTCACTAAATTAATTTTTGAATATAAAAACATAAAAATAACATTTTATTTGTACAGCTCAGTGCACGGCAAGGTTGACAATTTGAACTTTCAACTGTTCTTAGGCTGTTTTTAATATGGGTTACATTCAAACTCAACGTAGTTCAGTAGCTGTTTTTCATCTATTTGTCAAACAAGTTTCTTTTTTTTTTGTTTAATAACTATTGACGAGCTTTATCAAAAAAATCCATTTCGGAAACTAACAAAGAAAAGGATTGGTCTAGTCTACACATCTAACGTTTAGTCCATATATCTTTACGCTAAGTTCCTTGTGGGGTAGACAACACTGTCACATAACTCTTATTCATAAAACTTCTTTAACATTCATAACTCACTGGTATCCATTACCAGGAGCTTCTGACAACACCTACATCATTTTACTTTTGCGTCGTGGATGTAGAAACCGAGCGCTCCTTAAAACAACTGTTTTGTCTTGCCATGGTTTATAAAAGTTTTTAAAAAATGATGGTAAATATTTAGCGTAGTCTAACACTGCCTGTAATGTCAGACACATAATTAGCTTGGTGGCAATTCTAAATATAATTTCTTTAAGAGTTTGCAGAAAAAATATATTATCAAGAATGCAACAATAAATTCAATAATTTGTACTCTCCGGTTATGTAGTTACTGTTTTATTTCCAATTTACGACTTCATAATATTATTTCATAAAAGACTACAAAATATTATCGAACCCAACATTATCATTAATATCATCATCAGGGTCAATAAGTTACGGAAAATTAAACGACACACGAATATTGTTTACATTTGATAATTTGCTGCGTACCTACTTAAAATCGAGTCATATTGAGATTCAATATTACTTCGCAATTAATTTAGTTCTCATTACAATTCTAAGTGGCAATAGCTATTTTATTAACCGGCTTCAACGTGATGATAATTGTTATTTTAGAAATTTGCTATGATTCCAAACATTTAACAACATTTATATTTTGTATAAGTGGATTTTTAGAAACTCATGCGTATCAAGTGTGTGTATATTGGATTGAAATTGTATGCGAATTGGTGGCTTTTCAACTTAAGTTAGTTAGGTAAACAGAAAGGGAAACGGGCCGTGGTGAAAAAAAGTTGAGCTGGATGAAGGAAGGTGAACAAGAAAGAAAATTAAGACAAGAAGAAATTAAGACCCTTTCGGTCAAGAAAAGAGTCGGTTCGGAAGGGAAAGAATTACTGGCTGATACATCAAGACACGTCCCAAATCGCTAGATGGGCGTTACATTTTGCATAGACATAGTTTTGGAGACATACGACGTTATAGTATATAACCTTTGCTAACGCTCTAAGATCTTTTTTCATGCGTTTGAAGGTCCTAAGGGAAGCGTAAGTACACTGTTTCAAATGTGCGCCAGAACTATGGAAATATGCATTTATTACATGTTTTTACGTAAGTTCATGGTGGCAATTATGAATTTCTTTGTTGAGCACTTGCACTGTAACACCTTGCTAAATTTCACAATCCTATTTCTACTGTATTATTCTATAACATTAATTTGTGACTTTTTAACTTATAGACGGACAACAAAGAGTTACTTTAAATTTTTTTCCTAAAAACGGTATATTTAAGCATCGAAACGAAAATAGCGGTAACAAATATTTCAGAATTGACTTTTGGCATCCCAAAGCATTGAACCGCCTAAACAGCTGATGTAAGAAATCAATAATATAAGTACCTAAGATATAATGTTGCATAACCTGTGATACTCATATCACATCTCCAGTCGTGATAGGCCAATGGATAATCAGAATCGGCGTATTAACCAACTGGTCCCCGGTTTGAATCCTGACATCTACCACTGAATTCGTGTTTTCGGATTTACATACATATTTGTAATTATCACTTGCTCGGTGGTCAAAGAAAACATTATAATTCAAAAGACTTGTGACCGTAAGAAATGTCTGATTTTTCCTCTGTGTTGTGAAAGTCTGACGGCAGTCGTTCCATGTAAAAATCAGTATCTTTCTAAATCCTTAGTTTGTGAATCCCGCCAATAATAATGTGTCAGGAAACAGGATAACGCTAAGAAAAAGAAAACTCATATCATATCTCCAATGAGTTCTCTCTGCAAAATAGAAAACGAGTATACGAAAGTCGATAAATAATAAAGATTAATCGGTCATACAGCGTAATACTGTGAGCAGACCTCGGGCTTTGTAAGTTCTTTATCTAGACTTACCTTGAAAGAATGCTGCCTTTGGGGGAAATAATGCTGTTGTTAAGAATAAATGGGTGGTAGCTGGGTATGGAAATAATCTCCTTAAATGTGTATATGAATAGGACTAACAATTTGTACGATTTTTTGACGATTACGATTCACAAAAAGCAGGTGATTTTGGCGTGAGAGCACAATTATATTTAATATCAAGCCATAAAGAAGTTCATAACTAAATAGTATTCACCAGGAAAATGATCACATTATTATGAATGAGTAAAGTCATCAGGGAACTGATGCGAGCGGTTTTCTTATACTACTTTGAGTTGCAAATATCAGTATGGTATAGCAATCGTGTCATATTAGGCGGGCATGTTTAACTTCCGGAAATGTTTCCCAGTACAATAAGAATACGTACTCCCCTGGGATATGGTCTACCTTCATTAGAACTACTGCTGTTTGCTCATGGCTAAAGCTACCTGACGATCACAAATGTCGTGGAAAGATTCCAGTGAAAATATCTGGGACCGACAAGTTATGCACATTTTTAATTAGTTTTGTTCACAGCCGTCCTGAAAAGGGAGCGGGTGATATCCCTCCGGATGATTATAAACTCCCTTTTTTCTCTTTTCAGTCATGGTCTGCTTTGTCCACAGAAATATCTTCTGTAGTTATTGTAGAAGATTATATCATCATTTACTTTCCGCTCAAATTAAGTAAGCTTAATATTTGTATAGATGTTTGTACTGATGAAGTTTTAAGTAACTCTGCAATTGCAACAAGAATGTAACTTTGTCGTCAACTATGAATATTGCTATAGTTACAACCTAAAGGAGGAACTTTCAATGAGAAATGGTGTAACGGAATTCTTATTTGGTACCCTAATTAGATTTTTTATAGAAGGAATATTAATGACAAGTTGTTGCGTGCGTATTTTCAGAGTTTACCTTGACAATGTTGATCTCTTTGTTAATTCCTTGTGAATTCCTCGGAAACCTGTTTTGCTTTACTGTTTATGCATAGAACTAGTCGTTCTTGTGTCAGGTTACTGATATAATAAATTATACTGAGTAGACTTTACACTCACTTGAGTACTTAAAGTTGTTTTATTGTAAATTTAAGCACGAAAATACCGATATTATTCCATAGACATATATCTATATCAAAAACGAAATTTTACTTCAGAATAATAATAATTAAAGTAGATCATCTGTTTCTGCGTAATGCCAGTTTTGCTCCTTTGACTAATTATAATTGTACAAGAAATGCAATTTTTAACAAACAAACAAGTTTAAATATCGGCAGGCAGCAGAAAAGGGAGAAGGCCAAGGAAACATAGTATAAACATATGAATGAGGATAAGGAAGTGTGATATTAATGAAATTTTAACTGAAAATAAAAACTAACCAACAATTGGGACAATATGTATAAATGATTGTAAAAATGAATAATAATTTTAAAACGATTTTATTTGTTCACTATTTGAAGCAGTTATTTAACCAGAAAAATAAGAATAAATATGGTTCATATTCATTAACACACAAAATTCTTTTTTATTATTAGTTTAAGTATCATGTGTACAATGAAAAGACCACAACAATGATAAATAATGAGACGTAAATTTTTTTAATGTACTTTTTTCAATATGTTTACTATAAACCTACTTTTATTAACTGCCTTTGATTTCAGGTACGTGTTGCACATAACTTGAATATATTGAAGGTCCAATTTTACAATACAATAGATATTTTTGGTGTGAACAAAGGATATTTAAATCTATTTATACTTGTTTTAATTTTAATTACATATTGGAGCCATTTCCCACTAACAATGCATACGACATTACTAAGTACATACGTGTAAATTGTAACACACAAGTGCACACGATCATTTGCCTAATAAATATTTATCAGAAACACACCTGTCTTTTCAATGGCGCCTGGGACTGTTGCCTATCGCAATCGTCTTTTGTGTCACATATTCCGTTTTCGCTACCGTTCTTGTTGATTTTCTCCAACTGCGCAGCAGTGTCCTCCATCTCGGAAGGTCTCCACTAAACTACACTAAATATTATTTGTGTGTCGGTTATATTAATGAACGTTGATTGTGTATTATCTTATCACTGTTCACTAGAAGTACTTTATTTTCAAGTCACGATATGAAGTATTTTGTGAGATGCGTGCGACACTGATAATGAAATAAAATTATATGTTCCTATATCGACAGATCAGTCAGGATTTCAGGTTTCGTTGTTGATTGTAAAGATGCTTTTTGTTGGGATGATTAACAATATAACAAGTCTGGCAATGTTTTTTTTATTCAATGTCGGTAGGCACACAACCGCTTTACACCCAGGTGGGCCGTATGCGTATGCAAGCATACGGCCCACCTGGTGTAAAGCGGTTACCGGAGCCTATGAACCATTGTAATAATTACAATATTAAGTATCACTCGCGCGATGCCTCCTCTGCTGCAAACACATCAACTCCTTAGGAGCTTACTGGTGACCTCACTGACACGTAGGGAGTGTTAGGAACTCAAACGGTTATCATAGTCTATGGATGTTTATAGCACAAAAGAGTATCTAATCATCTACTGCTTCGAGAATTTGTAGTGCTTACTTTTGACGAGCTCGGTGGCGTAGTGGTGTAACGCGCTGCTAAGCCACTTTGACACCAACGCTTGGTTCACGCGATGCTTTATCTGCTGCTAACACATCAACTCCTTAGGAGCTTACTACTGATCTCACTCACACGCAGAAACACAACAACCCTCTAGTGAGTTGTTATTTGGCTGTGGTTTTCTGTGAGGTGGAGGTACTTCCCCAGACGGGCTGCTTTGATGCGCCCTACCTCTCTTAAAACAACTCAACAACCTATATGGGAATCGATCCTATGAGCGTTGGTGTCAAAGTCGCGCTATTCACGACTGCGCAACCGAGCTCATCAGAGTTATATAAATATTGTTATATATAATTTTTTTCTGACACGAAACCAACGTTCCGGACTTTATAAGAGCCGAAAACTGGCCCTCGTCAAGTCCAGACCTGAACCCCTTACACTAGAAATTATGGTCAGGTTTAGAGGAATCTAGAGATTCCAGCCAGATAGATTAAAGACCTGTAGGCCGATTCTACTAAAAAACTGCAACTGCACTGCAGCGCGGCGTGTGTCAAAATGCGTACATTTTGACGTTTGTTAAACGTAGCTGCTGTCAGATCGCGAACTATGTATTTTAACGATTGTAACTTTTTAATTTGTTGTGTGCAATAAAGGATATATATTACTTCATAAAAAAAAGCATACTCATTTGTAACAGAACTTATACTAGGTATTAAGCGTAATGTACATGTATTTTGAATTAAACAATTTTTAACGGAAGTATCGCGTGTTTTATTTATTTAGTTGAACCTGACGTTTCGAGTCTTCCTGCGACCAAGGATGCTGCAAAGCATTCGAAACGTCAGGTTCATCAAAATAAATAACACACACGATACTTCCGTTAAAAATTATGTAATTCAATGTGTAACAATCGCGAAAACCTAAAACAGTACATGTATTTATTAATTTAGATACGATAATGCTGCATTATATATTACTTTTATCTTTAATTAGGTACATGATCTTATTAAAATTACCCTGTTTTTTTATACTACGTCGGGAGGCATACAAGCATACATCGCCCATAACACTCACAATATAGGAAGACCCCCTTGTCGCTCACACAGCAACTCTCAGTTTCCAGTAACCCCGCTTTCTCGCAAAAATACAACAACCTTCCAATGACTTCTTATTTGGTTACAATTTTCTATGCGATAGAGTAACCTTCGCAGTCGGACCGTATTCCCTACCGCTCTTAAAAACAGACATGTTCAAGGACACAATTGTCTGTACTGTGTATTAACATACTTGAGTATTAAATACATTCTATATAAATTTACCAAAAGATGAATACAAAGGTACTAGCAGACATGGAAAGAAGAAGACTTAATTAAGCACGAGAATATTTCTAAAATGTTTCTTAAAGAATTTCAGAGGGATCTAATTCTTAAGATTGTAATCCCCGCTTCTCAACCTATATCTCTTGTATCTACTTGTTACAGTTAAATAAAGGTGAGAAAATATAATTAAGTTTAAACACCTTTGCTAATATTAGCCGAAACCCAACGGCTAAAATAACAAATTTGGTGAAGGAGATTCATTTGCTTTAAGCGAACGAATGAATGACTATTAACGCGATATATTATGTATCACTCGCGCGATGCCTTCTATGCTGCTTACACAGCAACTCCTTGGGAGCTTACTGGTGACCTTACTCATACGCAGGAACACAACAACCCTCTAGGAAGTTGTTATTTGGCTGCGGTTTTCTATGAGATGGAGGTACTTCCCCAGAGGGGATGCTTTAATGCGCTCTCTTAAAATTGTGAATTTTGTTTTCTCTGACTGGCTTTGCAGATCTGTAAAATACCTAATAAAAATGTTAAAAGAGGTAGGAGGCATTAAATTAGTTTATCTGGAGAAGTACTTCGCCCTCACAGAAAAACTGCAACTAAATATTAACTCCCTGGAAGGTTGTTGTATTCCTGTGTGTTATTGTCACCAGTAAACTTCTAAGGAGTTGCTGTGTTGACAGCAGAGGTGATATCCAAACGCTTTATATAGGGTGGGCCGTGAGCTTGTATGTCTCCCGATGTTGTATAAAAAACCTGTTAATCTAGTGTTAAAATATGCATTAACTTCTTTCATTGCTAAAATAGCAAACATCAATTTATAACGCCTGACAGTATTCAAGTAGCAAATTCACGGATACACAAAAGAGCTTCCAGTTTTTTGCAGTTTATCTATGCATACATACGAGTACATATAAATAAAATTAAAGTGTCTGTCTGTGATTTCAAAATAAAGCCTTTATCTTAAGCTCATGTTGTTATATTCATTTTACCAAAGCCTAAACATGCATTTTTAACTTTTTATCCGTCTGTCTGATTGTCCGGGCTCGAAATGGCTGAATCGATATTGACGGGACCTTCACTGGTAGGTCGAGTACTGTTCAGAGCTATATAAGAATATAAGCTACTTTTTATCCTGTAGATATTTAGGGTTCCTGCGTAAAAAATTAAAAACTGTTAAATTAGGGGGAAATATTGGTAACATTGCTATTTTATTTTATTATCTTCACAGAATACGTATTTTTTGTGACATAAAATAACTACGCATTTTTATGTAATAAAATAAATATACATTGCCTCCCGTAAAGGTCAATAGATGGCGCTCTGGAATACCCATAATTCCATCTAATTACCCGTTCCAATTTAAAAGTTTACAATTTTTACAAAAGAAGCATTAGTGAAAATATTTAATATGTTTGTTAATACGAGTATGTATGCCACGTGATGAAGTCTTGGGTAATTACTTACAATGAAAGGCCGCGACTTTGTTTTTTTTTTACAGAAATGAATTTGAAGGCTGGAGAGTAACAAAAGCTACTAAAAGCCCAAATCTAGCGCGTGCGAAGCCGCGGGCTTCAGCTACTAAAAAGTATATACCTACATGAACGTTATAATTACGTTTCCGAAAATACGTTATACCTACAAATAGCACTGACCTTAGTGACCGTTTTATTTTCCGCATTTGATCACTTAAATACACGGTATATTAAATTAATTCGTCATTCGTTGATTGTTAACTCATTTTAATAGTAACACGAAGTACAATTTTGGTTGTTCAAATCACTTCACAATCACTCGGTAAGTAGGTAACTAAAAAAGGTAATAAGCACGGCTACTTATAATCAAGCTTAGTTACGACAAAATTACTAATAATTTGAAGTTAGACTTTTGGTTATTTGCAGCTTTTTCACGTCGATTTTTTAGTGTGCATATTCATACATAGAAAGTTCATACATGTAAGCGATGTCAATTACAGATAAGTAAGAACCCAGCAACTTAAACATGACATGGTTTAACAAACCTTCAATTCAAACACGATATTAAAATATTAAGTTAATTACATGCTAATTCACTGTGTGTGAATGAAGTTAAAAAAAAATCATTCAGCCTTGTTTGAAGCACGTGATTTGCTTTACACAGTTTAAAAATAAAAAATGATGGATAAACTTTAACTAAGATATAAAATCTGGATCCATGCTAATAGGAGGTCCACACATTGCGTGTACCAGTACGTCGTTCGCCGTTCGAGAACCATTTTTCCCCAGCTGCGTGGGTTCTATGAACTATATGGCCGGCCCACTACTGAAGTGCTGCTTGTTTGCAGATACCCTAACCCGAGCATAGCTCTTTCCCGAGGACACTGAGCGAACGTTGATCTTCCCCATACGGCCCGCAGTAATTATAATTATAGACACGGAAACAAATTCAATTAATCATGGATTTCTGTATTAATAGTAGGATCCAACTGCATCCGTATTTCTTCAACTACATACCTATAAATTAGGGTAGGGCTGAATATAGATCTACCCTAAACTTGTCACCATTTTCTTTCCGAATCAAGCCACGGGCGATCGTTCGTAAATGAAATTGCTGACCGAACAGATCTCTTCAGCTTTCAACAATTTTATTGTAATTCCATCTTTATATTTTCCCGCTATTCAAGGGCTATCCTGGACACACTAAAGCTGTCTGGGATATCTTCGATTTAATATCAATATCGGGCCATTTGTTCCATAATTTATCTTTATCTTCACGCCAAATCCCTTGCGAAGTAGGCAGTGAAAAACGAGTGCCGTGTCATCCGATTTTCACTCGCTTCATCGTAACAATGAACGTCATCTCCCCCGAGGAATTAGGGAATCATACATATAGAATTAGGGAATGTTTCAAAATCCATTTTGACACTGTCATGATTGAATTTAATAATCTAGATGTACAACAATAAGAGTTTGGTTCTTTTTGATTACACAACAATTGAACTGGCGTAAAGACATAAATATATAAGATATTAGAACATGGCACTACTTATATATATACTTGGAATGTGGCGCTCACCACCAAAAAAGCGTTTTGAGCAGTCAGAATCTTTTATATACGTTTTCCCATACACTTCGCGGTCGTATACGACCACCCGGGTTTCGAAGGGTTAAATCACTTATTCTTTGAATAACAACAAGGAAATATTACTGTTCGATCCTTGTAAAGTATTGGTGGGTAATTACACATTTTTGCGCCACCAATTCTTGTATGTCTACCGTCGTTTTCGGTACGATGGTCCACGTCCGTGCATTCGCTTGGTGAACGCCCGAAAGGACACCCGTGTGTCAAGCGCGAACTGTGTCTATACGTCATCAGGAGTACGTTGCTCCTAGAAGACCTTCATCCGCTGTACGTCTACGGCACCTACAAGATCTGCAACCATCAGCTCGGAAGGATTGGAGCCCCATAGTTGTCCTCGTCCGTGGCGAAGGTGACTCACAGGTTGGTGGTGCTCAATTTCCTATCGATCTTTACAGGGGTTGCATCTAACTACCGAAATCATATCATTTTTATTAAGTATACAGTCCACTAACTTTCAAAGAACCAGACATCTAAACCCCTTTAAGTGCGACGTTCGTACAATTACATATTATTAAATCTGCTTGGCGCTCAAGTCTGCTTTGACACCAACGTAGGTTCGATTACCACACAGGACTAACATTTGTGTGCGTAAAAATGTCTGTTTGTCTTGGTTTGGGTGTTTTTAATAGAGGTAGAGTGCATCAAAGCAGCCTCACAGAAAACCGCAGCTAAATAACAACTTCCTAGAGGGTTGTTGTATTCCAGCGTAAGAGTCAGGTCACCAGTAAGCTCCTAAGGAGTTGCTGTGTTAGCAGTTAGGCATCGCGCGAGTGACACTTAATGTATTGCATTCGTTCACTTTGCGTCTAGTGGACCGTATACCTGTATGCCTCCCGACGTTGTATAAAAAAAACATTCTGGGGTTCAATCATGAAACGAAACAAACAGACACACTAACATACCACAGTTACTCTTTCATATAAAATATTATACATAGCTGTACCGTAGTCTTTAAAGACGTGTAGGTATGGCGTTTAATTACATACCTAGTTCGTAATAATTTCTGCGAATAATACTTGGTTAGATCACGCGAAGGTTGTCGGATCATAATTTTCAGTCATTTCAGTTTTAGCACGTTCAGTCGTAAATTGGATTCATGTATACTCGACCTTTGTTGAGTTCCTTTCCAGTACTTGTGAAAAGGAATGAAATCAGTGTATTGAGTAAAGAATTGGATCTCTTTTAAAGTAGGTAAGTCTATAAAATACTTACTACTCTGTGTAAAAAGTATCGGGAATATGTCAATAAAAAGACCCGCGTAAAAGAGGTCGTTCTAATTTTTTTACTGCATGTTGGTAGCACTGTACTGATTTAGCGTGCAAAATTTGAGCGGGATCTGTCATTTAATTTGTTTTAAACTACACTTTTTGTTGGTCATAGTTTTGAGTCCTCGGCGATTTTTACAATGGAAAATATTGTTGAACAAAGAGTGTGCCTTAAATTTTGTGTTTCAAATGATATTTCATGTGGTGAATCACTAAAAATGTTGCGAAATACCTACGGCGAATCGTGTATATCGAAAACAAGGGCTTATGAATGGTATAAGGCTTTTAAAGAAGGCCGAGAAGTAGTAGTAGACTTGCCTCGTTCTGGTAGACCTTCAACCGCTACGACCAGAGAAAACATCGACAGAATCAAGAAGCTAGTGCTCGAAAATCGACGTATGAGTCTGAGAGAGTTGGCTAGTGAGGTGAACATATCTTTTAAGTCCGTCCACAACATTCTCATTGACATTTTAGGCATGAAACGCGTCGCCGCTCGACTAGTTCCAAAAGAGCTCAATTTTGTTCAAAAAGCGCAGCGAAAGCATGTCGCTGAAGACATGGTTTCCCGAGCTTCTACGGATCCGACCTTTATGAAACGTATAATAACTGGCGACGAGACATGGGTTTATGAGTACGACATGCAAACAAGCCAACAGTCTTCAGAATGGCGTCTCGAAAACGAGCCGAAACCCAAAAAACCGCGGCAAAGTCGCTCCAAAATCAAGGTGATGCTGACAGTTTTTTTTGACTACCGTGGTGTGGTTCACTCCGAATTCCTTCCAGAGGGAGAAACAGTGAATAAAGAATATTATTTAGGCGTCATGAAGCGTTTGCGTGAGAGTATCCGCCGAAAACGTCCAGATTTGTGGCAACACAACTCATGGATGCTGCACCATGATAATGCACCATCACACACAGCCATTATAGTGAAAGAGTTTTTAGCGAAAAATTCAACAAAAGTTCTCGACCAAGCACCGTATTCACCTGATATGGCTCCGTCTGACTTTTTTTTATTTCCCAAGTTAAAATTACCACTTCGAGGAAAACGTTTTGAGTCGATAGAAGCCATAAAAGAAAATTCGCTGAATGAGCTAAAGGCCATACCGCAAATAGCCTATGAAAAATGTATGGAAGACTGGGTGAAGCGGTGGAGATGTTGTATTGCAAGCGATGGGGCCTACTTTGAAGGCGATAAAATAAATTTAGATGAATAATTTGTATTTTTTGTTTTATTGACAAATTCCCGATACTTAGTACACAGAATGTACATACAATTAACACGATAATATTTTGAAATAGATTTTTTATCTGCGCACCGTATGGGCAAGCTCAAGGTCGCTCAGCGTGCTATGGAAAGAGTTATGCTTGGGGTTTATCTACGTGATAGAAACAGAAATGAGGGTATCCGCAGTAGAAGTAAGGTAACCGATGTAGCCCGCAGGATAAGCAAGCTGAAGTGATAGTGGGCAGGCCACATAGTTCGTAGAACTGACAACCGCTGAGGAAGAAAGCTTCTCGAATGGTGTCCCCGTACTAGTACACGCAGTGTGAGACGACCCCACTAGATGGTGCGATGACCTCAATAGGTTTGTAGGAAGTCGATGGATGCAGATGGCACAAGATCGAGACGAATGGCACTTTAGAGGGAGGCCAATGTTCAGCAGTGGACGAATAGGGGCTGAGATTATGAAGATAAGATTTTTTATAAAACATACGGTGGCAAATAAGCGCAAGCCTCTAATAATGTGACGTGAAGCTGTTACCGTATATTAGAACGCTTGTAATGAGGTCATATTGACACCCCAAAATTTACTTAATTGAATACAATAAAATAATGAAAACTTAATTAATTAGATTTTCTAATTTTACAAAAAACTTTAGAAATTATTTATCTCCCTGTTCAATAAATATTTTTGAAGGTTATTGGGGGTGCAAATAGCTAAATATCATGTTTAGAGTCAAAGTCAGCATCAAAGCATGGAAAGCGTCCGACGTTTCCTAAATTCAGGTCTGGTGAAGAAGTAAGGCGAAGCGTAAAACGTAAGCGAATTAGAAGCAGATAGACCTCTACTTCACATGAAAATTTTTATTCCGTAAGGAAGCAAATTACCGGGATGCTCAATTATCAGGGTAGGAATGCCACATCGGTTTATCCTTTTACCACCACAGTAATAGAATAAATAAATTACTATCTTCAGTTTGTATGTGCATATTTAACACAGCGTAGTGTAAAAGTTCTAAGTCTGTGATTGGACACATGAAGGCAATAACTAGTACTAACTAATTTGTAAATAGCTTGAACCTTAGTTAGTATATAGGCGATATTCCTCTATGTGAGCGAAGCAACGCGTAGTAGCCACCTCGTGAATTGCAAAAACAACGCTTCAATGTAAAGAGTTTCAGTTAATTATACATTCTAATTGCTCCGTAACCAAAGGGGAGCAAAGGGAAAGGGAAAGGAGAGGAAAACTGCACTGTTTGGCTGTGTGCCATAGGGCTGTAATCTTTTGAACCGAAATACGCAGATACTCGTACTTCAAATTTCACTTAGATTTTATGTATTTGAAGTGTACAAAAAGAAATGATACAAAATTAATTAAATTAAAACGAGTCGTGTTATGAGAAACGTGTTTTGACGAGCTCGGTGGCGCAGCGGTTTATAACGCGACTTTTTCACCGACGCTCGCGGGCTCGATTCCCACACAAGACAAATATTTGTATGCATGACCATGTATGTTTGTCTTGGTCTGGGTGTATTTAAGAGAAGTAGGGCGCATCAAAGCAGCCCGTCTGGGGAAGTGCCTCCGCCTCACAGAAAACCGCAGTCAAATAACAACTTGCTGGAAGGTTGTTGTGTTCCTGCGTGTGAGTGAGGTCACCAGTAAGCTCCTAAGGAGTTGCTGTGATAACAGCAGAGGTGGCATCGCGCGAGTGATACTTAATGTATTACAAGCGTCATAGCCTACGGTAACCACTTTATATCAAGTGTACCGTATGCTTGTATGCCGACGATGTACAAAAAAGAAAATAATAAACTATTTTAAAGTATTTTTATTTATACCACTAAGGTGGCTATCAAGCATACGGCCTGCCTGATGTTAAACAGTCACGTAGCCTATGGACATTTGCAACACCAGGGGTGTCACTCATGCGTTGCCGACCCTCTAAAAACCTCTTCACGTATTTCTTGAAGAACTCCATGCAGTACTCCCTTGGAAAAACCTTGGCTGGGAGCTCATTCCACAGCTTGAGAGTTCTCGGAAGGAAACTTTTCTGGAACCGCACAGTACGCGAGCATTGCGGTTCCAGGGTGAACTCCCCGTCGTCGGCGAGCGGTGCAGTTATAAAAAGTAGCTGTCGGCATCATTTCGAACAAACTCTTCAGAACACAACCCGTTGTACAATCGGTAGAACACACAAAGGGAGGCAAAATCTCTCCTTAAACTTAAGGGTTTAATACCGTGTGTAAGCTTAGGATTGTCGACAATTCTCACAGCTCGTCTCTGAATCGAATCACACGGTCCAAGCTGGTATCCAGGTGCTCCCGCACAAAGGTGGCTACAGTACTCCAAGTGCGGTCTGACTTGAGACTTATATAACATAAATCTTTGCCGCGCACTGAAGTACTGCTTAGCCCTGTTGAGCACACAAGTTTAGTGGACGCCAGCTTGACCTTCTCCTCCAGGTGATTTCGATATTGCACTTCATTGGAGATCTCGACGCCAAGCATCCTAATACCTTTGGTGATGGTAAGAGGTGTGTTCTGGAATTTAGGAACCACAGCAAAAAAAGTTTTCTTAGCGGTGAACGCGCAAACTTGTGTCTTCTCGGAGTTGAATTCGACCAAGTTAAGCCGCCCCCAGTCAAATACTTTAGCTAAAGTACCATCCATTTCAGACACAAGTTAATCGCGGCTTTTCTCCACAAGGGAACGAGGGATGTTTGCACGGCCTGTATAATAAGTGTCTCCGGTGCTGTCGTCCGTATGTATATAAAATATGTAGGTTTGAATACTGTAGAGTGGCACGGAGTGAGCGAAAAAGTCTGACTTGCACATCGTTGGTTTTTGAATAGCACTTTATTATATTTATGCAAATCAAAACAACGATCATACAAAGTATGTAAATATTTGTTCAGGTCATATGCTATACCACTCGACTGCTATAATAATATAATGGCGTCAGACGATACAAATTTAAATAATCCATTGTTCATTACAATTTTCTTATTCAGCAATTAATTTGTGGCATACTGAACTACATATACAATGCATATGTAAGTATGAGATGCAAAAATATGTAAAAATACTTGATGCAAAAATAATATGATGTATAGTATAGTATGAGATGCAAAAATATATAAAAATAAATAAAAGGTGTACAAGAGGACATGTATGCCGCATTTGGCATGCGAGAACTTTAGCGTATGTCTTTCCCTGGGTTGTGCAATGACTTTTAGACACCGGATAAAATCTGTTAGGCTTATTGACTTTCAGCCTAATTAAATAAGACCCAGCCGCCCCGGACTTTTGTCATCTTTTATTATCGCGAAAATCTGACAAAGTAACTACCTATAGATTTAGGGTATTTATAATACCAGTGATTTTGTAACCACGTTTTTCATCGTTCGTAACCTTCTTCAGTTTACTATAAACTAGCGGCCTTCGCTTTCCATGGGTTTTGTTGTTTTTCTGCGGAACTCTAGTTCTCTTTCTAAAATAAAAGTTGTCTAAGTTACTGCTTATAACATCAGCTATCTGGGAATTGAAGTCCGTTACGACCGATCAAGCAGTTTTAGAAATTAGTCGAACAAACAGAAATACAAATAAATATATTTGTTTTTTGGTATAAGCGCCGTGGCACATTCGCTTATAATTAATTGTTATATTGACACTTCAACTTAATTATTTGTAAAGATGTTTTCCTGTTTCGCGCTGCCGCCCCTGAACCCTTAAATGTAACAAGATTTGTTCCACCGTGATCTTCTTCTAGCGTTATCCTGTTTCCTAATCTATTAGGTTTAATGCTAATAATTTGGCGAAGATACTGATTTTGACATGAAACAACTGACATCAGACTTCCTCAATCCAGAGGGAAAATCAGACCTTTCTTAGGTTAGGTCACGCATCTTTTGAAATATAATTTCTTAGACGTACCATTTTTCTGACGATGATTTGCTTTGCAAGTGATAATGTGCATGTCCACGCCAGGGTTCAAACCACGGTCCGTTGAATAACGGGCAGGTTCTTATTTCACAAACCGTGATAATAGTTTTTTCCAGTTTGTGACAGCCACAAAATATAATTATAATTTGCATGTAATAATCACATTTTAGAAACTTCAAACCAATTCCAAGTCTCGTTTTTTTTTAATTATGAAGACCTGATGTCCATATATGACAGCCATTAGTCGGTGTTCACACATATCACTGGCCCCTATCTAAATCAAGGCAATAACGCTCTAAACCTAAAGGAAGGTTCTTATCCCGACAATGTGTTGAGATCCGGTTCATATGATAAGAAAATTAACATTAGCCCTTGATCGATTATTAATATAATTCTACTGCGTTTATCCAGTTAATTTTGTTGTGTGGTATGCAAAAGAATTGATGTTAATATTTCAAGGTTGATAGCAATCATCAGTACTTACAGAACATTGACTTACTTTGCAAAACTATGTTATTTTATAAGGCTTACTGTGCATTCGGATGAATAATTTACTATTTCACTTTTTGATTTGAAATTCTACAATTATTTTGATGATAAAAAAATCGGCGTGCAAGCAACACAGTTTATGAGCAAGTGCTGTTTTTAATTTATAATATGGATGGACTAAATAAATGGACTGATTTTGATGAAATCAATTCCTCACATTTGCTTGTAACCGGCATGCACCTGGCTATTTTTCTATCATCTATGTAATGAAATCCAGATAGATTATCTTAAATATCCTTAACATAAGTTTCTATTTCTAATAGGAATTTTAGTAGTATGGTATTTTGTTGTATTAGTATAAATCATTAGCTTGTTATCATTTCTCTTCTGTACTTCGAAATCTAAAAAAAAAATATTTGTCTAATGTTTTTATACCTAAGCATACTGGTTCAATCACTAGTCAAGAGATTTTTTTTAATGGATGACAACCATTATGAGGTTTTCTCAATACCTTTGTGATACGTTTGCGTTTTCGTTATTTTACATTATTGATGCATTCTGTAGTTTATGAAGAATATCATTTGTGTAGAAAGTGAGTCAGAGTTCAGATTACTTAAGATTTTATAATTTAGAAAACATCGTTTTTGTAAACTATTGACTGCTTTCTTTTACTGTGCATACGTTTACATATTTAAATTAAAAAGTGTATATGTATAGAAATTATATTTTTAAAATACTGTTTTCGTGAATGAGATTTTTATGAAATTTATTCTGACCGAGGATAACATTTTAATATTGATGGTAAGTATTTTTATGTCTCTACCTACTACGTTAAGGCCCGGCGCCCATTATCGGCATCAGCACGGCTGAGGATTTTAGGTGATAAATAGCATTATACATTAACTTCATGGCAATAACGTAGAAATTTCCATGATATATGGTCGTAGTAACAAAAATATCGCTTCGGTATGCTCGAGGCTGCTGCATCGGCAGCCTTGAGGATGCTTCGGGATACTTCGGCATCCTTCGGTACGCCGCCGCCCGCCGCGCTGCCGGCGCCGAGGCAACACTCGGTGGAGGAGAGGCATCCGCCATTTGGATCGTTTCACTCACAATTTGTTTTGAAGAGAAATACGATATTGCGACGCTTCGGCAAGCTTGAAGACTTACGGCATGCTTAAGGACGCCTCGTCATACCTAAGGACGTTGCAGCATGCCAAGGCACAGTTTCCGGCAGTGTGCGCTTGCATGTAGGGATGCCGAAGGATCCCTTTCCTTGCCGATGCCGATAATGGGCGCCGGGCCTAAAAATACAATTATGGGATAGACGTGCGGACATATAGATGCATCGATAGATGGAGAACCAAGCACCACAAGATAGGATTCTTACACACTTCGGTCGCTTCTTTAACAATCATTGCTGTTTTCACGTACTGTGAACCTGTTCCTAGGACTCCTAGTACCACCTCCTGATGACAATGATGTATTTGGTTTCGCTGCTGGCGACTCTAAGCCTTCCTTGGCACCTACACCCTCCTACTTTTGCGTTTTATATCAATTTCGTCATTGTTTTCTCTTAAATTCTTTCTACATGTCCACACCAACGGAGTATGTTTATTTTTATCATAACACCGATACTCTCTTTTGAATATGATTACCGCAAATATACGTGTGACTTCAACAGAACTTCTAAGTAGAGTTCTAAGTTAATAAATGTATACCGAATCTAAGCTATCTGTATAATAATTGAGGAAGTACAATGTTAGCAGAAGTGGTAGCAAAGTGCGAGTAATAGTTTTCACATCAGGTGCGCTGTGCTGTATAATTCCTGTCGTTGTTAAAAAAACATACACAAAATGACAAATTCATTACGCATTTAGAAGTATTTTTTTTGTCTTAATTAGACTTACAGGTCACACACAGCAATCCTTTATTACTAGTGTAAAGAGATATTACTGCCTTTTATGTGTTCTAACAATTGCATAATGGAAGGTGTTTTTAGAACGGTCCCAAGCTGAACGGAACGGAGCTATTGAGCTGTAAACTATCAGCTTATGTGCCTGTTGAATTTCCGCATAACGTCCACATATATTCTCTATAATCTCACAGCTAGCAGTCGCGAGTGAATTTACTCTCACTCGTCAAAATGAATGATACATTGCTGCGTGAATAAAGTTACGTTTTTTCGAACCCTTACTTTATTTTCTGTTTCGAAGTTTCGCTACATTCCTTGAGACGCTTCAAAACTTCCTACCTGTTAGCACCACAAACTTGTTGATAAATATCGTCCTTCTCCCATGGAGATCTGGACAAACTGGAGCGTTTTCAGAATATTTGCATTAGATATGTTTTTGGGGGTCGGTACCAGAAGCGTGCTCGCCGCGACCCTGCCAGTCCAACACTTGGACTGCAATTCTGGACCCAAACCGCACAGACGCGCGGATTAGGGCGTCCCCCGGAGGCGACGCGCACCGATCCGCCCCCGTCGGTGCGAAATCTAAGGCATGCGGCGGTGGGGGCCGCCACCCACCACGCAACGCCCATCCCGGCGGGTCGAGGAGAGCCGAGTGTCGTATAGGCACATGGAATGTGAGAGGTGGTCTAAAAGATAAGATGAATGAGTTGATAGATATAATGAACGTGAGATGCCTAGATGCTTTGTGTGTGTCAGAGACCAAGCGAAAGGGAAGCGACACCGAAGATCTGCCCGGTGGCATGATGGCCCTGTGGTCCGGGGTGGACCAGGACGTTCATGCCAGCGCTGGCGTAGGTGTCGTGCTTTCATCTCGCTTGGCCGCTGGTGTGAAAGATTACGATTTAGTAGGTCCAAGACTTCTCTGGGTTAAGATAAAACTGGGGATTACGCGAGTGTTTTTAGTTGCAGCATATGCTCCTGTGAGCTCTGCTGATCCCCAGGAGCTCGAGAAGTTTTGGGAGACTGTAAGGGGTATTCTGGATTTGGCCGAAGCGAATGAACGGATAATTATGTGTGGTGATCTGAATGGATGGGTTGGGACCAAGCGAAGCAGTTATGAGGCTGTGCTTGGTCCATACGGAGATAAGAGAGTGAACGATGCTGGTAAGTTACTTTTAGACGTATGTATGGAACGAAACCTCCTTGTGTCGAACACGCTCTTCCATCACAAGGATATTCACACTTACACATGGAGACGGAATGAACAGAAAAGTGTGATTGATTTGATTTTGATAGATGGACGTCTCCGAAAGTCGTTAATGGATACAAGAGCCTTCAGAGGTCCCACTCTTGAAACGGACCACTATCTGGTGGTAAGCCGATTTGTGGGCCTTTTCAAGAAGTGGAGGCACTGGCGAGTGCGTATTCCTTTCGGAGACCATGAAAGAATAAGAAGTGAAAAATTGGAAGATGAAAGTGTGAGGAGTACGTATGTACGTCTAGTCAGTAAAAGACTTGCGAACGCGAGTCTTTCCGACTCAGATGTAGACGAATGTTGGAAAGTTCTGAAAGAAAGTATGGTGGACAGTGCGAAAGAAGCATGTGGATGCGCAAAGAGACGTAGAACACTAAGAGGAGATGCCTGGTGGGATGCGGAGGTTCAATCCTCCGTGGAAAAAAAGAGGAAAGCGTGGCTGGATTACGTATCATCTTTGCACCAGAGTGATGGTATGAAAGAAATGAAGAAAGAAATATACCGTCGATGCAAGAATGACTCCAAAGCTTTAGTGAAAGAGAAGCGTGAAAGACTACATATGATTGAGGAAGAGAAGCTGACGAAGAACTTCGAGGCAAATACCAAACTCTTCTGGAGAGAGGTAAAGAAGTCTCGAAGTGGTTCGTCAGCATCCAGAATGGACAAGATAAGATGTAAAGCTGGTGGCATTCTTGCTAACACTCAGGAAGTGTTAGAACGGTGGAGTGAATATTTTAGAGAAATGTATGATTATGTCCATGACGCTGGCATTGTGAATGAGTCTGTGATTGACTCGGCAGTGCCAGCGTACCATGAAGACATTACTATGGATGAGATTGAATGGTCGATACGAAGTTTGAAAGATGGAAAGTCAGCGGGAATCGATATGGTAACAGCTGAGATGATCAAGCTAGGTGGTACCTGCGTTAGGGACGCCTTCTGGTTTTTGAGCAAATTATGCTGGAGAACCGGAAGGGTCCCGAGCGATTGGAGACGCGCAGTCATCGTGCCCTTGTATAAAGGCAAGGGCTCACGTATGGACTGCGCCAACTATAGGGCCATCAGTTTGATCAGCTTAGCAGCTAAAGTGTATGGAAAAATCATTGAAAGGAGAATGAGGGTGAAATCCGATGGAATGCTTTGGGAAGCACAGGGTGGATTTCGAAGCGGCAGAGGATGTACGGATCAAGTTTTTTCACTCCGCAACATCGTAGAGAAGCATCTGGCTTTGGACCAGAAGGTTTTCTGCGGTTTTGTGGACTTTGAGAAAGCATTTGATAGAGTCGTGCGAAAGAATCTCTGGAACATTTTGCCCGGATATGGGGTTGACGGTGACCTACTCCGTGCTGTGCAATCCACTTATGAGGATTGTACAGCATGTGTGCGGGTGGACGGCAGCTTGTCGCCCTGGTTTGATGTCAACATTGGTGTCAGACAGGGATGCGTGCTGTCGGCTCGGCTGTTCATCCTGTATCTGGACAGTTGTCTTCAGAGAATAAGAAATATGAATGTGGGAATGCGAATGGGTGACTCAGTGGTCAACTGCCTGCTTTATGCAGACGATGCGGCATTAATAGCAGAATCACCATCCGAACTGCAAACACTAGTTACAACAATGAAAGATGATTGTATGAAGAAAGGCTTACAATTGAATGCGAAGAAAACCAAGATAATGGTATTTGAAAGAGAGACAACCAGAACGAACACTAGGATTATGGTTGATGATGTAGTGTTGGAGCAAGTGAATGAGATTGTATATCTTGGAAGTGCTTTTAGCAGCAATGGAAGGTACACCGCTGATGTGGAGAGACGAGTGAGTGCCGGGAATAGGGTGAATGGAGCGTTGGGTAAACTTCTAGGCTGCCGAAATCTAAGCCAGAAGGCACAGCTCGCTGTACACAACGCGGTGCTAATTCCAACGCTAACTTATGGAAGTGAGAGCTGGGTATGGCAGAGAGAGCATGAAAGTAGAATAAATGCGGTCGAGATGCGAGCATTGCGCAAAATTTGTGGCATAACGCTTGCTGACCGCGTTCGTAATGAAGACGTGAGAGAAAGAGTTGGTCTAAAAGAGAGTGTCGGTGTTAAGATAAGAAAGGGCATGCTCCGTTGGTTCGGACATGTAGAAAGAATGCGGGACGAAAGAATGACGAAACAGATATACAATGCAAAAGTGGAAGGATGTAGGAGCCGAGGAAGGCCGAGACTAACCTACCATGACCAAATTGGTCGTGTTTTATCAGAAGGTGATGTCAGAAGCCCCAGGAACCGGCGAGCGTGCATGAAAAGAGCTATGAGTGTCACAGAAGCGAGTGAAGTATGCAAGGACCGAGTCTTATGGCGCTCGGTTCTCTCTGCCTACCCCGCAAGGGACTTGGCGTGAAGATATACATACATACATGTTTTTGGCCTACGGAAATTTTACCGTATTTCTGAACGTCGCAAAAAGTTCAATCTATTACCCATTAGGCTCTGTAGAAATCTTCACATCCTATCTCTTCTTTTCCATACACTTCAGTCCTACGGCTCCAAACTATCCTCCAAGTTCCGTGTTTCAAGTTTCGTGTAATGAATACCCAACTTCGACCTAGGAACGATCTATTCTTACAAATCCTTGTCCATAATCCCAATCGTCTAACTCCTTTAAATTATATATGAAAAAGCATTATGACTCCAATACTTGAACTAATATTTACTTTTTAACGCATGTACTGTGTGTGTTTAGATATTTTATATTGAATGTGAAACGTGTATTATACGTAAATAAACAAACCTATGAAATGAGGAGAACGCCTTTACAAAAATTTTATGGTTGACAGGAAGATATTCCAATTCGGTTCGTAAGGTCCGTATAGCTAGTATAGTTATTATTATTATTATATTCTAGCATAATTTAGATTTGGTTATTATTATTATTATGTATATTTAATGATTAATTAGACAATAAAGTTTTACAAATAAACAAACAAACATTAGCATTAAAATGGCCCATACAATTTCCTTATACCGTGATTGTTACACGAGGCACGCGATGTGACCTACTTACAGTTTCGCAATTTCTAATGTATCTGTTTAACACATGGCGTAGCAAGTAAAGGTAAGATGCTCCTCAGATTGACCAGCCAGCCAATGTCATTAATGCCAGCTATTGTCGGCAAATCAATTTAAATTCGTCATTTGAAAAGCCAAATTCAAAACGGAATATTTTTAATTTCTGTGTATATACAGCAAAACCAAAATAACAAAATACGCAATCTGATATAAATTTGCGTTTTATTTTTTCTTACTATTATCAAAAACCGCATTATATAAGTGTAAGATCACTCACAATTTTATTAATTGTGCACTTCTTCTTCTAAGCGTTACCCCGTTTCCAAGATTGGCGGAGTCCACTACCTAAGCCTAAGGATTTGGCAAAGTTATAGATTTTTACAAAGAGCGCCTGCCATCTGACCTCCTCACATCTTTAATATAATTTCTTCGACGTGCGGGTTTCCTCACTACGTTTAACTTCACCGCAGAGCTAGGGATAATTATAAAAATGTATATAAATCCGAGAACATGAATTTAGTACATATCATGATTCAAATCCGGGTCCTATTGGTCACTACTCTTTTGTTTATTATTAGCTACGCCCTATTAAACTAATATGTGCATCAGATGTTTTCATAACGGTTGTTGTTCTTGAAATACAGTTGAGTGAAACACTTTGTTTGTTCCGAAAACCTTATATCTAGAACGATTTTTTGTAACTTTTTCTAGTTTTAAATTTAAGGAAGAGTTTCATATGAAGAACAGGTATAATTTTTTTTCTCAATCGACATCTGAATCAATGTGCCTTGAGGTGCTTCCTTTCGATGCGTATAAAAAATCTGTATCACTTTCTACCCATCAGAACTGAGATTATTTTAACACAATTCCTACTTTTTTTTATACAACATCAGGAGGTATACAAGCATACAACCCACCTGATTTTTAAGTGGTTAACGAATGCTCGAAGGAAGTATCACTCGCAATCCCTGCTGCAGCAGCTTTATTGTAACCTCACCCACTCCCAGGAATACAATAGCCCTTGGAATTGTTATATAGCAGATGTCAGCGGTTTTTATGCAGTAGAGGTAATTATCACTTACATAAAGCTCATCTATAATTATTTCAGGCATTCTGATTTGTAAACGACTAATAGACGTAGTTGAATGGTTAGCAATGAATAAGTTGACACCAAGAGTCATAGGTTCGATTTATGTGTATTCGTATGGGACATAAATTTGTGTACATGTCTGTTTGTCTTGATCTAGGTATTATAATAAAAGCATTAGATATAGTGTACGGAACACATTTAAATGTTTATTTTAAATAGAAACTATTTGTAACCTTCATGAAAACATGACATTCGTTGGTCAGAAAGGTATTAATGACTAATACGTGTTTCTTACAGCACGATGACCTACACCACTCTACCAGATGAAGTGATCTACCGGTTGAACATATCTCGGCTGGTCTCCTACAGCCTGATATTCCTCGTAACAGCACTATGGCTGCTCCATAGGCGGCAGCGACAAACGCAGCTCTACAAATTAGGCAATAAACTGCCCGGCCCTATGGCTCTCCCTCTCTTTGGCAACGCTTTGCAGGCATTCGGGAAGAGAACTGAAGGTATATTGACAAAATGATATCTATATTTTTGTACTAAATCGGGTGACAAACAAATATACACCTCAACGGATGTCAAGTAATCACCACCACAAATCTATTGTGACGTTTGAACAACAAACAGTATCGCTTGCTTGAAGTGAGTGAGGTGTGTAAGGACCAAGTCGTGTGGTGCTTGATTATATCTGCCGACCCGGCATGGAACTTGGCGTGAAGATATAGGTAGACGAATCTCACTCTTCAATCGGTCCCTCATTACTGAGGATTGTGGTCCCTAGAACTCCTCAAACGGATAATCTGCTTCTATATCGGTTCCAGTTTGATAAAACACTCACTTCCCGATAAACTGTATGAGGAGTTATATTCTTTCACTTGGTCAGACCAACGTGTTCGCGACCGGCCACGTCTTCTCTTTTCTTCAGTGTTGCCAACAGGGACCAGTATTTTAAAGTTGCCGTCTCCTTTTTGCATTATGTTGCCGAAAAAGCGGTTGTTGACCTTTTAGCGCTTGGATCGGTCTCGTGCTCTGGTCCTGTACTCGGATACACATCGTTGCCTTAATGCAACGCTTCGATGTACCGATAGTCAATTCGGCATCGCTGGAGAGACTGTACTATCGCTCATGTCTCAACGGATCAAAGGCTTTTTCGTAGTCCATATACGGCTGATATAAGGGCAGATTATATTCCTCAGTATGTTTGTGATCTACGGTGATTGTGCTAACACTCGAAAACAGTACATAAACGCGGCTTAGAATTAGCGATATAGACCTATAGTTCTTCAAAAGTGTCTTATCACCCTTTTTAAAGAACAGCATTTCTTAAAAGTTTTAGTACCCAGCCATTTTTGTCGCGATTTTGATATAAGATTTTGTGAATAGTTACATCGCACAAAGGTTCGCTTGGTGGTATTTTATGTTAAGTAGTATTTTGTAAAATCTCATGTTTTCAAGAAACACACCTATATAAACTTAAAAAACCTTATATAAAAACGAAATTTGATCCAAATCGTTAGAGCTATTTCCGAGATATAAAAATTGCTTATAAATGGATAATTTCAGTTTTTTTATTCCATTATAGTTTTCAGATTTAGTATACAACTAGAAGTAGACAAGGTTTTGGTTATATGCAAAAACAAAGCTTATTTTTTTAATTTCTGCTTGTAAATTGCCCAGTAAACCGTTATATTCGTTAATCAAGTTACACTTTAGTGTGAATACAGCACCTTTTCGACAGCATTTTGAGCTACTTCGCTAATTTTAGGGTCGTTATTAGACTGCAGTCTTTTGTAAGATTGAAGTATTAACTGCAGATGAGTTTGGGTTTTGCTCCGTGATAAGATGGAGACCTTTCCCCCCAAAGTCGTGGGAGTACCTAATTGATCACAAACATCAATCTACGTCGATTTTAACCAGTATTTGAATGGTCTTAAGAAAAATAACATGACTTGTGAAATACCTTGAGACTTACAGAAATAAATCTCTATAGGATTGTTGTGATATGAGTAAAGTGGTGGTAAAGAGGCGATGTGATAGTAGACATGGTAGTATCAATGCGACATAATTTGTGCTGCCAGCATAGATGCTTACGCTTACGGCTTAGGCTTACGGTCAATAACTAATAATGAATGTTACTATCTTGGAGAAAACCATGGCCCAGAATTCCTTAGAGTGTTAAGCTCCGATATTTAAATTACGTCATTCATTCCATTTACACATTACAGATATAGTGCGGCTTGCTTTATTATATAGTGCAGAATACGGCGACGTCATCAGAGCATGGCTTGGCCCTAAACTGTTCGTCTTCCTCACCGAGCCAAATGATGTCGAAGTGATCCTCAATAGTCAATTACATATCGACAAGTCTGATGAGTACGAGCTATTCAAACCTTGGCTTGGTGAGGGACTACTCATCAGTACTGGTAAGAACCTATTTCTGAATAAGTGTTTAAAGATGGTCTTAAAATTCCACGCCAGCTGGATTCTGTTCGAAACAGTCCCCACGTACCTCACACCGCCTGTTGAGTAAGTATCAATACTCGAACATTTCATAAAACTTATAAAAATAATAAATACGTGTTTTCAAAAAAGTGATTACAGTGTATTTATCGATTCTAGTGATATTATTTTTAAAGTGTCTTCACGAAAGCTCTTTCGAAATTTTATTTGCATAAAATCCAAGATTCACTGCATAAGATACCTATTTATTAAAAATATTTGGAAACAAATTCTATACACTAAATTGCCATAAAAACATACGAGAATTTGCATGGAAGCGTTTGTAGGAAAGACTCGCATCAAGTTACAGCTGCTTAGAAAAAAATATTCATTTCAAAAAGGTTTATTTTCTAAAAAAAACTTGGTAATTAACAAAATGGCAAATGCTGCGACAAGGTTTAAGGTTCTTAGATGTCTAAACAGAAATTAACCTTCCATGTGGTTAATTTAACAAAGTATAGTTTTGGGGTGTATCTTTTAAACCAAAACCAGTCTCATTTACACTTAGTACAACCTGTCAAGTGGCAAACATGGCTCTAGCAAACGCAGGTAGGCCATAATGATCAAAAATGTGGTTTGCAGGGTTCATAAAGTAATAGCACTCCTGCTCTCTATTTCTTTTTAAGTTCTCCAAGTTCACGATGTGAGGTCATCTTTGGCTTTAACGGAGCTGGTAAGCTACCTACCTTGATGGCAATATCTTATAGAAAACCGGTCAAGCAATTTTGCGTAGTAATTTATCTCACTGCTGCAGGTTGGCAGATAAAGTAGAATGCGCAGCTCTTATTGGCTAGTTCACGGATCAACATCACGTCACATATCATCTTATTGGTTTAAATATCCTCCCATTGGCCAATAGATTGGAATCGCTGAGATGTTTAGGTGATATGAGAATACATTTTGGAAGGTGTGGGGTGCCTTTATGAGCCATCGGTGGTTATTGGTTTGTGGTCCAAAGTACGTATGAAAGTATAATATTTTATAATGTCTCAATACATCAAATAATTTCTTGTTTGGCAGGTTCAAAATGGAGAACACATCGCAGAATGATTGCACCAACGTTTCATATAAATATTCTGAAGTCATTCGTGGAAGTATTCAACGAGAACAGTAAAAATGTGGTAGAAAAAATGATGCCCGAAGTAGGCAAATGTTTTGATGTCCACGACTACATGAGTGGTGTCACCGTGGACATACTTCTTGGCAAGTAGAAACTGGCATTGTACTTTTTTTATAAACATGTCATTATCATCAGGATTTGTGAGATAGGTCCCTAACAGAAAGATAATGAATATGTAATGTATCAGCCAGCTTAAATATTCTATTTTGGCCAAAATTTACTAATAAACTATATAATTTCGATAAATATCTTAGGAATTAAAATAAATCGCGCGACGAAATAGTATCGTGTCGACGACGACGCGCCAGCGGTATCACAGTAACAGTGTAAATCCCTTCCTTCCATGATCTGTGGTAAAGCCTGATATGCTGTCTACTATACCTATAGATATCTGTTAAAATTCGGCCACGTGACCGCCCCAACCACCTACCATATAGGATCTAGGAGATAGATTTGCTTTTAGTTAAAAAATAATTAAATAATGACACAAAATAAATGCTAGCCATTCACACTGCAATCAACGACAACCTCACGCCAAGTGAACAACTACTTATCTAACCAAAAAACTACACTTAAAGTAGATCTCTTAAGATGTTACGTACATCATCATTCCTATTATCATTGTTTCGATATCCTGTTAAGTAACTGCAAAGACACACACGCGGGCGGATGTATCTTTGCAGTTACTAACGATGAGTATAGCACTCATCATTATATGTGTTATGGTTTTCATTATGTAAAAAAAAATTGGTTGTCTGTAAAGTTGGTTTACGGACGATAATTTTACGCGATAACGCCATAAGAAAACATTCAACAGTTGACAAAATAGTTCACGTGTATGTTGTGTGCTGTCGCTGTCTTTCTTCTACTCGGACGCATCGACCGATGGAGTGGAAGAGAGATAGATGCGTCACAAGCCGAACGCGTATGCAGATCGTGCTTCTCTATCGCTTGTTCCACGCTCTCGCTTGCACAGGCGGAACGTGACACTTTTTCGTGCGTGCTGCCAGCGTTCATCGATTTATAAGATGTTATCACGTCAAAAAAATAACTGTGAGATGAGGTTAGTTCGTTTTATGTGTAATTTTTATTGTTGCTGTTTTCGTCTAGGGTCCCTTACCCTAGACGAAAACAGCAACAATAAAAATTACAATCAATTGATTGTAATTTTTATTGTTACAATTGTATATTAATTACGACCAAGACTTTCATTAATATACAATTGTATATTAATGAAAGTCTTGGTCTCTTTGACCGAGTTATTATCGTCCGCGTGTATTAACGTGAATTTCACAATGTTACCTTAATTAATACTTCATTTTTAGAAACTGCAATGGGTATTACAAGAAAAGCTCAAGACGAATCAGGTTTTGATTATGCAATGGCTGTAATGAAGTAAGTATATTGATCTGTTTAAAAAAATAATCTATAGCAAAACAATAAACATAAGATCTTTTTATCTGAACAAAAACAAATAATAATAATATTTTTTTTTATAACACAGAATCTACGTTAAGAAAACAATTCGATAGATTTGAAATTGAATATTTCGTAACAATTGAAGTTTTCCTAACCTGTATCCATAATAACTAGTAAATAACAGCAAGCTGTGTAGGCAGAGCTGATATTTTTTAAATTTAAAAAATATTTAAATATTTTATTTTTAATTTTTTAATTTTTTAAAAATATATGGAACCCTGTACGACATCTAGCGACGAGTGCTGTTACTTCTTCTGTTGATGGGAGTGCAGTGCAGACTCTGCACTGCAGAGTGGCCGGCCATACGTTTTCCCATATGTTTTTTTTTTCTAATTGGAACGATTTTAGACCGTTCTTCCTCACCAACGAACATTTAAATTTCAAATTAACGGATACAAAACTACAATATGTTAGCTATTAGTGTGTCGATTTTGGAGTTTCTCACTATTACCGTCTAAACGCTAGCTGGATGACATCAGTCTACCCCAAACGACAATTTTGAGGGTAATGTGGCTCCGCTGGCTATCGCAGCTCTGCCAAAAATACTCTGATTCACAATGACAACCTGATATTTACGTATTTTAAACTTGCGTGTCACGGTCATATTTATCTGGTTGTATGTACTAACCAGGAAAACGTTAGAGCCGTTTTTAAGATCCACTATTGCTCGTTTAAAGTTATATGACTTTTGTTTCCTTAAATGAAGAAATTAATTTTGAAAGGTGTCATTGTGAATAAACAATTTTATTTCACTCATTGTATTCGATCCCTTCGGTATCAAAAAAGATGCTTTTTTACTTTTTCCGTCCCTGGGATTTCAAATTTAGGGATATTTAAGTGGTTGTTATTTGTTATCTGTTACCATAATCATGGTCTTTAGTGTCATTTTTTGGAAGTCAAAATAACTCTAACTTACAGGCAATACACACTGCCTATTAGGCTGTGACAGATAAATAGGTAGGAAGGCTCGATGTGCCTTATCTAGTTATTACTACCACTTTTCAATTCAATTTTAATTATTCTTAACCATCATTACAATGTAAATGTTATTATTACAATAATTCTTATTATATAATTAATACAATATATAATAAGAATTAATTTAGACAATGCATTATATCGTTAATATCGTAATAAAATATTTTTGGGCAAAGGCATTTAGCACCGAAGGGAAGCTACTATTCCCCGAAGGGTTGCTGTGTTCCTGCGAATTAGTAAGATCACTGGGAAGCTAATAGGGAGAAGCTCCTTATCTATAAAACTTCATACCAAAGTTGTCATGTATCTGTAGAATTAAATATAAGAGATAGACACCAAGGGCATCACATACTACCCTAAGGTTACCGATCTTTGCAGCTACATTTTTCCTCCTCTACAAATAAATTGCGTCATTATCTGAGTGTTTTTGATTTGTTTTGTTAATTTTTGTATATTATAATAATATAAGTGTTGTTTTCAGAATGTGTGATATAATTCACCAGAGACATTATAAATTTTGGTTACGTTTAGATTTTACATTTAAATTTACATCATTTTTCAAAAAGCAACATAAACTTTTAAGTATTATCCACGGGTTGACAAATAAGGTAATTATTCTTTTTATATAGTATTTTTTATATTTCTATTATTTTAAAATATTATAATTTTCGCATTTACTAGATAATCAGCACATTAGTAGGTTTAATGCGCTCCGTTAGCAACAGCAAAATTTTACTCGAATTAACAAACAAGTATACATGTATCTATATATAATCTTAATATATTTTTTTATACAACGTCGAAAGGCATACAAGCATACGGCCCACCTGATGTAAAGCGGCTACCGAAGCCTATAACGCTTGTAATATATTAAGTATCACTCGCGCGATGCATCCTCTGCTGCTTACACAGCAACTCCTTAGGAGTTTACTGGTGACCCCACTCACACGCAGGAACACAACACCCTCTAGGAATTGTTATTTACCTGCTTTCTGTGAGGTGGAGGTACTTCCCCAAACGAGCTGCTTTGATGCTTTGATCAACCATAGACCATTACATTGTGGAAGAGAAAGAGAAGCATTTATTCATTTAGACTCAAAATATTCTCTAGATCTTGTAGACTCGTGAAATTTACCCGCCCGTCGTACATATTTATTATCGTTAAATTGCAAAATATAAGTTAAATAATAAGGTTAAAATTAAGTTAGGTACTAATGTAACTACTTAATCATAGGTTTTGAGTGCCTGATTATTTCATTTCATTCGGCAATGATTCCAACAGTGTAAAAACTTTTCGATTTGTATAATTTTCCGTGTCAATGTGAATATTCCTGCTGTTATTGTTACCGCCTGAGCTCACTCCCGCACTCGCGATATATTTAATTTTAACTGTAAATAATACGGCGACATATGTAAATGCAAATGCAAATAGTACGTTCAACTCGCTGCTCAGTCGTTTCATTGTGGAACGAAGTAAGATGCTTTCACTAGCATTTAATTTGTTACGGGCGGTTTGCATGTACACACAGCGTCTGTCTAGACTGTTTGACCTTTGTACCGTTCTTATAATAAGATATAAGCTCAAAAATAGCGTTGTAAGTGTCTAACATGATTTGTCAGTGTGTGTATACAGCATGCAAAGCCGGGCGGTTAAGCTAGTTTTTTACACGATTGCTCGGAAAAGAGTGTAAAGTCTTCAGATTTTCTGTATGAACCTGTTTGTCATGGTCTTAGTGCTTTTAAGAGAAGTATAACGCATCATAGCAGCGGTACTTCCTGTATTCAGGCTATGGTAACCACATTACATCAGGCGTTAGCTGGTATGCCTCCCAACGTTATATAATATTAAGGTAGATTAAATTACATCCTTAAACAATATTTAGAAATGAAACTGAATTAGATGGAACTATAAAAAATTCATTTTTTTACTTCAGGGAATGTTGGAACGTAAGACTGTAGATTAACTAGGATGTCGGCAAATTAACTTCTTTTAATAATAAAATAAGTATGTATTTACAAAAAAAAAATGTATTTACGTATGTTTATCAGTTGTCTAGTACACATAACACAAGCTTCGCTTACTTTGGGGTTAGGTGGCGCTGTGTAATTTGTCCGACAATATTTATTTATATATATATTTATTATTATTTTAATATCTTGCAGGTGATAAGAAGTAAAAAGGAGACATACCTTGCTAATAAAGCTAAAGGTGTTGTAATACCTACTATGGAACAGTTAACTGAAACAAAAACACCCGATAATATGGCAACCTCCAACAAAACATTGTCTGACAATGTATTCAAGGGAATCCGTGATGATTTAGATTTCATTGATGAAAATGATGTAGGTAAGTACTTTTAGAAGAATACGCTTGTACTCTAGTTTGACATATAGTTAGTAATATTTTCGGAAACGGCTTTACGTATATGGAATGAAATCTGAAAGTAGGATATAAATACAGTTCATATTACTTACGTTTAAAAATTTAATGTTTAAGACATCAACCGTTTCTTGCTGCTCTACATTAGATAGCGCTGACCAAACTACGCTTTTATTAAATATGACAAGGACATTTGTAAATATATTGATCATCCTAACTTAGGGTTAACAACCATATGGTAGAGAGCGATTTTAAGCTACTAATTTAACACCGCCTAGGCTACAAGTCGGCTATTCGTTCAGTACAGCGCTCTAGTTCCGGCGTTGTACTAAGGGCGGTGTACCTAAGCCGAGGTCCGTACCTACAATGCTGATTCACTAGACTGTATTTCTTCGTTTAAGTAAAATACTGTCTGAGTTTCTTTTACACCATTCGACACTTTTATAATTGGCCTAACGTGGATAAGAGATAACACACTATACTGGCGGCTAACTTAAGCAAGAAAGGACCTAACTATCTCGTCACTAAGACAGATCAAATGACAACACTGGTCAAAGAGGAAATACGAAAGAAGATTGTACATCTATCGAATTTGAGAAACTGCTGTCGGCCGTAGACAACTTTGCGGCTCTATAGCTAAATGCACCACCTATTTTAAGGATAGGTAGACAGTATATATACTCCTTTCTGCCGTGAATGTTTAAAAGAAAATCGAGACCATAACCGGCAGCGATAGGTTGAATGGATTACTATTGATGCTACAAAAAGAGGTAGTCACGTGCTGGCGTGTAATCCAGACCGATGGTTCGACAGCGGTAAAGCATAATTGTAGACGATATACAAACTATAAACCATGTTGAAAGAATATGGACACACCTTTAATAAAGAAACTAAATATAACGCTGAAGGATGGAATTTCCAAAAGGCAAAAACTTTTAACTTAATCCACTTGTAGATATGTCGCTACTTGTTCAGTATAGCGCTCCAGGTCTCCGTCCAGCCAGGTCAGTCGGTCCAGGTCCGGCGTTTCCATCGAAACGCCAACCGACGACGGTGTACTGAAGCAGAATTTCGTACCCATGCCATTGATTCAGTCGATTGTATTTCTTCATTTAATTATAGTACTTTCATAGATACGGAATTTCTCTTACACCATCCGACCCGATCACGACAGGACTTTTACAAATTCAAATTCTTTAATAAATTAACTATGAAACGTAACGGTTTGACAGTGTTACTTTCACTTATTTAATTTTAGTTTGGATTAAGTATCTATAAAGCGTTACATATACTTACTAACAGTAAGGTGTGACCTAAACAAGTGGGTACACAGATTTCAAATTTGAGTAGTTTATTTTGTGTGTATCCTATTTTGAAAATAATCATAGGAATAGCTATGAAGTCTCAAAAATCCTCTTTAGTTTCATAATGACATTAAATATGTTTTTTTTTCAGGTGAGAAAAAACGTCTGGCTTTCTTAGATCTTATGATAGAATCAATTCAAAGCGGAACAAATATTATAACAGACCACGAAATCAAAGAACAAGTAGATACCATTATGTTCGAAGTACGTATAAAATTCTATTTCGATTTATACTTTTCTTGGGAAAATAAAAAAATATTTGTTAAACCCTACAGATTATCAGTAAAAGCTAAAGACTATTTTCTACGTAAAACTCTAAAACTTGTATTGCTAACGCCCCATCTTACTGGTAATTACCTTTACTGTGAGAAATGTAAAAGTACCGTGGAAATCAACTTAAATTAAGAAATAATCTGCGTGTACAATTTTCAAAAAAAAAAAAAAAATAGATATATATATGTGACGGGTTAAAGTATGAAATTGCCGATTTGTACTGAAAAATAAGACGTAACATATTTATTTACTTAATAAAAATATTTATCCTCATTATCTATACATCAATCGAAAGTTTTTTTATGCCTTGACGATAGAACTCTGAGATCTGGATTCGACAAACTGTGTGAAAGCATTTTGTGCTGACTCCTGGGAAGAAAAGTTTTTACCACGTAGAAAATTGCCCGAATCACTAAAACATGGTAGTCAGTTGGAGCAAGGTCTGGCCAGTACGGAGGATGACGTATGGTTTTTAACTACAGCTCCTGTAGAGTTAAAACGATTTCTCGTGCAGTGTGTAGTCTTGCGTTATCATGGAGCAATAATGGTGAAAATCGATTCACGAGTCGGGGCTGTTTCACTGCCAGTTTCGCCATCATTGTTCAAAGTTCGGCGTAGTAAACATCTGCTGTTATTGCTTGACCAGACCTGAGAAAGCTATAGTGAGTAACGGCATGAAGAAACCACCAAACGGTTACCATTACTGGTAGCTTTGCTTTAGGGCATTGTTGCGGCATTAGACCTGAAGTTTTCATTATGAAAGCGTCACAAAACGCACGATGCGTTCATCAGCCGTTTCCTCTCCAAACACAGCATTGATATTGCGAGCCGTTACGGCCGCGTAAGTTCCGCGTCGAAACTCGTTTTCAAAAATTACTCGGATTTTTGAAGTATTCATTTTTCCCGTCTAAGCTGCATAAAAAAACAATTGAGATTTGAATGTCGCAGATTTTTTAAAATAAAAACCTCATAGGTAATCACGTGAAAAAAGTTTCACTCGAAAATATCCCACCCTGAAGGTTTCTGTCAATTCAAAGTATCTACTACTATAAAACGGCAATTACATGATCACCAAACAGTTACCATTACCTTTTTGTTGGTAAGCGTTGCTTTAGGGCACTGTTGCGACATTTGACCTGGGCTCAGCCATAGCATTTTTCGCTTACGGTTATTGTAAAGTATTCACTTTTCGTCACCTGTCACAATTCGATCCAATTCCTTCATTTCTGTACCGATTCAACAAGGCAACACAACACGCGATTATTTCTGCAGATAAGTCAAATCATGAGGCACCTGTTTTTGTTTCATATTTTTATCTCATTGATTTGATGCAAATAAGTCAATATTGTAGGTAAGGTAAAGTTAAACCATGCCGCTAATGCCTGGGTAGTTTGACTCGGATCTGCTTCCACCATCTTCTTCAATTCAGCGTTATTCGCCTGTGTGGGCGGTCTTCCACGTGGTTCGTTTTTCAAGTCGAAGTTTCCATTACGAAAGCGTTTAATAAAAAAACGCACGGTACGTTCATTAGCAGTCGCCTCTCCAAATGCACCATTGATACTGCGAGCCGTTTAGTTCCGCGTCGGAACTCGTATTCAAATATACTCGGATTTTCGAAGTATCCATCTTTCCCGTCTAAACTAAATAAAAAAAACTATTGAAATTCGAAAATCAAATGTTGTATATTTATAATTTAAAAAATATATATTGTTATAATTAAAAAAAAAAACCAAACCTAGGTATCATCTGAAAAATATTTCACTCGAAAATCTCACACCATGAAGGTTTAATGTCAATTCAACGTCAATTTCAAACTTTAACCCCTGTTATTTAAATTGAGCTTTGAAAATGCCATGTAAGTACGTATGATGTAACTACGTGCGACACGTGTAGATACATAAATGTAGGCAATTCTTATCCTATTTTGATGACCACTTTTATAATCAACTAGAAAAATATCGCACAGGAATTCGATTATTTTTCAAAGTGATTAATCTCGTAGTTTAATAAGTTTAACAAACTAGCTGTCATTGGCATCACTCGTATGGCCGAGAGCTGAGTTTGAAGTGATAAGGATACATTTTGTTCCCTACACAAATAACTACCGCTTTCCTTTTTAATGTGGGTCGGCAAAAGTAATTTTGGTTGGGTATTTATCTATCAGTTACTCAGAACATGTTATTTGTATATGTTAACGTTCTTCTTCTTAGCGTTATCCCGTTTCCTAATACATAAAGAGTGGTGGTGTCTACTACCTGAGCATAAGGATTTAAGGAGATACTGATTTTCAAATGGAACAACTGCCGTCAAAACTCCATAACCGAGAAGGAAATCCAGATCTTTGCTTAGTTAGGATACAAGTCTTTTGAAATGTAATTTCTCAGATTTGCGAGTTTCGTCACGATGTTTTCCATGACCGCAGAGCAAGTGATAATTACAATTCAGATATACAATTTAAATACATTATGATTGTCTGAACTCAAATAACAAGTTCGGTTGTCGAGTGGTTAACAATAGGTACTTTAACACCAAGGGTTTGATTCCCAGTCATGATGTTTTTAAGAGAGGTAAGACACATCAAAACAGTTCGCCTGTAAAAGTCACACATCACAGAAGACCGCTGCCATATAACAATTTCCTGATGGGTTGTGTTTCTGCGAGTGAGTGAGATTACCAGTAAAGTCCGAAGATGATACTAACTTAACTTAACAGCAGAGGTAGCAATACGGGAGCGATACTTTTGGTAATGCAAAAAACTAAGTCACCTATATTTTCTCATGTTATTTCTCGTCATTGAATTTTAAAGACACAATGAATAGGAAAACTCGAGAGAAAATTAAAATATCATAGTTGGCACCTTATTCATGAGATCTGCAGGGCATACTGTTTTACTTCTACCAACGACTTGTTTAACTTGATTACAGGGTCACGACACAACAGCGGCGGGTTCCAGTTTTGTCCTGTGCTTGCTGGGTGTCCATCAAAACATCCAAGCCAAGGTTTATAATGAGTTATATGACATTTTCGGTGACTCAGACCGTCCGGCGACCTTCGCAGATACAATTGACATGAAATATCTGGAGAGAGTCATCCTTGAAACGCTGAGGTTATATCCACCAGTACCAGCGATTGCAAGGAAATTGAAACAGGACGTACTTATACGTAAGATTATTTATTTCTATTAAATGTGGTGGCAAATCACAGATAAACTTTCTGTAGCAAATATTGTAGCTAATTTATTCGGTCGGTACGATTGCTGTATCGGTTCGGTAGTGTGTTAACTGTGTAGCGTTTTTTCTATGCATAAAACTCAATTCACTAATATGTGATTCTGATAGTCATATCTTCGAAAAACTAGTGATAGTTACTTATTGTGATAAATTAACCTACCTAATGCAATTGATAATTACAAATTAAGTGTGTGTTTTATGTACCAAACAAGCGCCGCACAGACAGATATCGCTCCAGTATCGAAACGATACCGCAATCGTACCGACCGTCTTAAAGTCAAAGCTAACCTCACCTGGGCGATCCGGCTAATTAGCAAACGAGACTCAACATAGTTCGAGCGCAGAGTTATTTAATTAGTACCAGTTTGCCTGGGTAAGTCCCTTAAATTCACTTTGGGCCACAACCCTGCAGTATAGTGTTCGAGAGAGTGAGTCAAGCCATTAGGAAGCCCCTGAAAAAGCACACACTTGCAGCGGTACTGCAAATTGCGCTGCCAATACTACTTAATTTGTTACAATCGTCTATATTAAAATCCTTCGTTTCGCAATAAATTTTTGTTTTCAATTCGACATATTTATTTTTATTTATATTATTTATACCGAGATAAATTATATATGTGAAATTTTATTTGTAAAATCGTTATTCCTTGCATTGTTCACAAACAATGGCTTGTATAACTAGTGATAACAACAATTTTTTTCATACGGAAAACCTGGTGGATAATTAGAAACATTTGCAATTGATCGATTGATGTTCATCATTGTTAATACTTGTTCATGTATTTATTATTTGCAATAAAATATATTTTTATACTAATAAGTAAACAATCGACTCGAGCAAAAAGCCTTTTTTAAAAAATAAAGATTCACTCACATTATCAAATATCTGAACTAGTTGAAACAATAATATTCCAACAACCGATCGATCGTTCGAAAACGTTGAGGAAAACATTCCACTCACATTCACGGCGAATTTCCACATGTCGCATCGCGTACATACGCAATGCTGTTAAAGCCAGAATTCGCCGAAACCCCATTAGGTAAGAAAAAACTTATCGCGATAAATGAAGATTCCCGATAGACTCTGTCGCGTAATAACACATGATCTAAAGGTCAGCGTTTATCGTCGATATTTACGACGTGCCTTAAATCAATCTCTACAGTTGAAGAGATTGAATCGGTCAAAAAGCCGTCTGTCCCGATACGCAGGTGAAAGACACAGAAATATGCTCCTTACTGATGAAAACATTTTCACGATTGAAGAGCACTGCAACAAGCAAAATGACAAAGTACACACAGTTCTAAAGAAGCCACTCAAGTGGTCGGAAAGGTACAACGTGGTCATCATCCTGCGTCTGTAATGGTTTGGTGGGGGTGTCTTATCAAGGAGTCACAAAGCTTCATTTTTGTGAAAAAGAAGAGAAAACTTCAGCCAAAGTATATCAAGCTGAATAAATGCATATTCATTTGTAACAGAACTTAATATTACTATATATATATAGAACTATAATAGTAGCATACAATATTTTATTTCTGTTATACGCGTACTTTATTTTTGTTTGCTTGAGATACACAATTGAGCTGAGATTTAGCATATTCGTGTAATTATAGTAATAAGTTATCGAAACTATTTGTAAAGAGAAAATATTAGAATTTTTGGATATTTGTTATATGAATGACGCTTGAACCGATTTTAAAAATTCTTTCACATATAGAAAGCTACGTCATCAACGAACAACATGGGCAATATTTTATTTATATATAACTTCACGCCACATGACTCGTTCCTTATACACCTCATTTACTTTTTAAACATTCATAGGTCTTATATATACATTATAATATATTTTAGTATATTATTATTATGTACAATAATTTATAAAAACTTAGAGATCCCTACGGAAATTACAATAACGTAACTGAAGGTATCATTGCCTGCTAAAACCATAATTTGGCGTACGCTACGAAAACTAATACATAAAATAATGTAGATACAACATGTTCATAGTACACATAATTAATCGCAAGGAAATACACGAGGCTATATATTTTTTTTTCAAATTACTCAATTAAAACAGGGATGGAATCAAAAGACGAGAACATTCATATCATGATTTTAATCGTTATTCAACTATATATTCATAAGGAATTTTGGTTATATCGTCGTTCTGTCGTACGAAGCCGGGGTGGATGGCTAGTTTATAAATAAAATACACAGACAGAACGAATATTAGGCTTGCAATGCATGCCTTATTTTATCTTAAGAAGATATCTGTTATGGGATAATGAATATGTCAATAAAAAAACATTTGGAAAATAAAAATGAATCAACACATTGACACATCCAAATAATAAGTAGTCTAAATTCCCTAAATTGAAAAATATATCAGCGCTATAGTTATTTGCGTAGAATTCATGGTTTTGGGTAATCATTTTTTATTGTAGTATTTAAGTCACTGGATCCCAATATGGAATAGCAAACTCATCGAATTTGAACTAATTACACTAACTTTAGGAGGACTCCAACAAATTAAAACCGTAACTAAAACATCTTATTTACAATATACTTGTTCTATATTGTAGCTACAAATAACTACGTGATACCAGCTGGGGCCACAGTCGTGATCGGCACATTCAAAATACACCGCCATGAAAAGTACTACGAAAACCCGACGAAATTCAATCCGGACAACTTTTTACCTGAAAACAGTAACAACCGCCACTATTACAGCTACATACCTTTCAGCGCTGGCCCTCGAAGTTGCGTTGGTAAGTGCATTTTCATCGGACTACAGGGTTCTACTATGAAAATTCCCGTTATTTACCAAGGTACCACTGCGTGGCACTATCAGTAGTGCCATAGGAGATTTTTCTTTCCCGTGACTTTAACGGTAGTGTCATAAGTAAAATTCGTGAGCATGTAGCCAATTATTTTTATGCAAAAATTCATCAGTAGGTACAAAGAAAAGAAAAAAAGAAAATGTACAGAACTTGTCTATTTTGATTTATAACTAACTTGGATAAATATAATTTGGCAAAAACAAAAGATTTCTCTGTTTGTCAACTGATAGTTAAATAAAGGGAAATTCGTATTTTTAAGTGACTTATCCGATATTATTTATTCTAAAAAAATGAAATACATAAACCGTTGCTTATTTCATATGTGACACATAGGTTTCTCTTGAACCAAAGCATAGATATAGAGTATACTTTAACAGGCTACTCAAAAGCAGATTGGCATAAGCAGATTTTTCAAAACTGCCGGAAACCTTGAAAGCTTGAATTTACGACTGTCACCTATCGACAACATTCAGGACCAAACACTTTTTGTACCCTCTAAAGTACCAGTAGACGCTGCAGAACTTGAGAGTTCGTTAGTCTGACGCACACAAAACTTATTTTTAATTTATGTACGTATATATAGATAAAATAAATAACAATGCACCTAATGTATGTTAATTGGGTAAGATTTTATTTATATGTCCTGCTACTAAATCTAGTGCAATTTTTATACACTAATATGAAGTGTACTCGACATCGCGCCATCTAAAGCATTTTATAATTATGACTTATGTGTCAAACAAATTAATTGTCACCTGAATTCAACAACGACCTAAGTCTGTAAAAGAAGTATAACTAAGGGTTAACTCCCCTCCTCCGCTATATATCAAGTGATATTTCTTGTAGGTACAATTTTCAGCAGACTAGCTGGGGAATTATCTCCATCTTATAGAAATTAACATGCATAATGTCAATTGCTAAATCATACTTTACTGATAAATTGATCATAGATACATTGCATTTTGTTTTCTTTTGAATTGACAATATCTTCTACAAAATGAATTGAACATTGAACTTTTGTAAAACATTTGAATAACTAATTTTTGTAGAAATTTGTGAAGAATTCTAATCGATAATGATATACGAGTATTAACCTTTTACAGTCTAATTTATTAACAATTATTAAGGTTATTTTATTTGTTTACAATTGCAGGACGAAAATACGCAATGTTAAAATTGAAAATTTTACTGTCTACAATTTTACGAAACTACAAGGTCATATCTGAGATACCTGAGGAGCAGTTTACTCTGCAAGCCGACATCATACTGAAGAGATCTGACGGATTTAGAATCAAATTGGAACACAGAAAAAGAAATTATTGTAACTGAGCGAATCGAAAAAAACATCCTTCATATATTTCCAAATAATAATTTTAATGTAAATAAGCGAAATAAATATATTGGGAGCATATGATAACATAAAATCTTTTATTAGTTTTCCATTTTATAGAACTGTTTACGTTTCATTGACACCTAAATCATTCTAGACTATCTTTGACAGAATGGCTGTATGCGTGCGTGTGCATACATGACAGCATGCTACGCATGCATGTACATTGTATGTAATTGTGTATAGTGAATGAGAGTGTATGTGTATTTAGTGTGTCCGTGTATGTATGTTTATTGTATTTGTGATTTACAGAAAGGATTCTAAATGAGACCAGATATTAGGCTTACGATAGTGTTTATTAAAGTGTATGTCTTTACATTTTATAATATTTTAGCATTATCTGATACCATTGTAACTAGTAAATAACAGCAAGCTAGGCAGAGCTGATATTTTTTAAATGTAAAAAATATTTAAATATTTTATTTTTAATTTTTAAATTTTTTAAAAATATATGGAACCCTGTACGACATCTAGCGACGAGTGCTGTTACTTTTTCTGTTGATGGGAGTGCAGTGCAGACTCTGCACTGCAGAGTGGCCGGCCATACGTTTTCACATATGTTTTTTTTTCTAATTGGACCGTTTTTCCTCACCAACGAACATTTAAATTTCAAATTAAAGGATACAAAACTACAATATGTTAGCTATTAGTGTATCGATTTTGGAGTTTCTCACTATTACCGTCTAAACGCTAGCTGGATGACATCAGTCTACCCCAAACGACAATTTTGAGGGTAATGTGGCTCCGCTGGCTATCGCAGCTCTGCCAAAAATCAGCACTTTACCAGTTTTTCTTAGAGACATCTTCAATGGCTTAGAAAGAAAATAAAAAGAAGCGCACGGTGTAAAATCTGGACTTTACGGGGGATGCGGCATCAGTTTATTATATATGTGAAGGTATATATATAGTAATACGGTTCCATTGCCTTATCACAATCTGCGGACTAATTACCGTGGGGAAGTACGATGTTGCTTCGAAAACGTCTTTCGCGAGCTTGTTCTATGACTATGAACAAGTATGGGTTGACTTACCAATCTGCAGTTACTGTCCTTTGATTTGCAAGTTACACAATGGTAGTGATATAACCTTGTGGATAAAGAACCAGCCTATTAATCGACTGGTCTCTAATTACAATCCTGATGTAAGAATGAAAACTCGAATTTATTTACATATTTGTAATTATCTAGTACATGCTCGGCAAAGAAACGTCATGAAAGAAACCCGTACGTTGCCAAAATATTTCAAAACGCGTGAGATCAAATTTTTTTTTTGCGGTAATTGGCGGTAATTTTAGATTTTGGCGGTAATTGTTTAATGTAGTATTTAATCACCGGATCTTACTAGGAAAGGTAACAAAAATTCAATAGGTTGAATTTGAACTTATTCTATTCTTATATATATCAACTTTAGGAATACCTCAATAATTTATGATGTATCTAACTATCATCATGACCCTGGCTTTGTTGAGAACAAACATGGTGTCCCGCAGGGAAGTATTCTGGGACCAATCCTATTTCTACTGAGTATTAATGATATAACTAAGTTGATAAATTATACATCTATTATATTATAACTTATCTATAATTGTGACTACAAACAAAAAAAAATCAGTAAATGACCATGACATTGATATAAATAAAGCAATTGACAAAATTATGAAATAAATAATTTAAAAAATTACTTAGACAAATTACAAATAAATCAAAACATTCAAAATACAACTTTAACATTGACAAAATAAAGGAGTTTTTAGACGCATAAAAATTTTTTAGACTTGCCTTTAGATTATGACTGGAACTGGAAAGTACATGTAGAAAATCTATGCTTGAAGAACTGGAAAGTTTATGTAGAAAATCTATGATTGAATCAATTTATGCCTGAAGCTGCTATTACCACTTATCGTGCATATATTGAGTCTATTTTACGTTACAGATTAGTTACACTGGGTAATCATGAATTCGTATTATGTATACATACATCCACCGAACTGAAGGACATAAGCTGGATGCTGTATCGTATTGTTTGGGGTCGAAACCAGAAGCGTGCACACCGCGACCCTGACAGTACAACACTGTTGACTGCAATTCTGGACCCAAAAGCACAGACGCGCGGATTAGGGCGTCCTCCGGAGGCGACGCGAATCTAAGGCATGCGGCGGTGGGGGCCGCCACCTACCACGCAACGCCCATCCCGGCGGGTCGAGGAGAGCTGAGTGTCGTATAGGCACATGGAATGTGAGAAGTGGTCTAAAAGATAAGATTAATTAGTTTATAGATATAATGAACGTGAGATGCCCAGATGCTTTGTGTGTGTCAGAGACCAAGCGAAAGGGAAGCGACACCGAAGATCTGCCCGGTGGCATAATGGCCCTGTGGTCCGGGGTGGACCAGGACATTCATGCCAGCGCTGGCGTAGGTGTCGTGCTTTTATCTCGCTTGGCCGCTGGTGTGAAAGATTACGATTTAGTAGGTCTAAGACTTCTCTGGGTTAAGATAAAACTGGGGATTACGCGAGTGCTTTTAGACGCAACATATGAAGGGCATATGATCGATCCATTACGACAATCTGTCAATCTCACTCTAGTGTAGAAACTATAAAAAAAATCAATTATGTACCAGTAATCATTCCTAGATAACAAGAATATTACAAAAAGTTGAATTCGTGTCACAGGGAGGATACCGAAATGGAACTGGATATACGGATCTAGTTTTCTCACTCCACAATATCGTGGAAAAACCTTTGGCGCTAGACCCATGGTTATCTCTGATTTTGCGGAAATTTAAGAAAGTGTTTGACCGGGTTGTACGAAAGGGTCCCTGGAAATATTGTCGAGTTGATTGTCTCCGAGTGTATGGCTGTGCAGTCCACTAATGGGGTGTAAGCGTGCGAGTAGGCGGTGGCTTGTAGCCCTGGTGTAACGTCAAACTGGTAAGAAGAAGCTCGGACTATCGCCTAGTCGGCTCATTCTGTATCTTAGTAATTCTCTACAGAGACTAAGACTGAGAGATATGTAAAATTTCGCAGAAGTGGCGCCTGTACGAACTGGAAACTGCATGATTTGGCTGCGTCCTCACATGAACCTAAAAATGTGTGCCTATTTGTCACTTTTTTACAACTCAACCGTTGAATGTGTCCTATCAAAATTTGAAACTATGGCAGCTTGGATACTGAGGAAGGACATAGACTATCACAATAGCGGCTCTTCGCACAGGCAAATACGCGGGCAGGAAATAGTAAGACAGAAGAGCAAAATATGTATTTTAACGAGTAATTGTTATGAAAATATACAATGGAACACAATAGCATCGAAATTAATACAAAAAATTAAGTTACTTTTGTACCTAAAGCGCGCGCTTTGCATGATGTCACAGGTCACTACTATAAAAATACCAATTATGCAAAACAGCCAGTCAAATACATTAAAGAATTGCAGTGGCGGTATCTCTTGACATAAGGTACGATAATAAAATATTAATAGTATTAATTCGGTAATCATTCTTTTAACACTATTTTATGAAAGGTTTTCACCAAAAAATAGATTCCTTTAAATCTGTCATACCAATCTAACTAATGGAAATATTGAATGGGAAATTGGGTTCCCTCTCATCCTCTCTTTAACCTGGTGTATATTCAATACCGCAGCCCATGAGCACTTACTATACCGTAAGATTCGCCCACGCGTTGCCACCCCCGCTGCTAATATGACAACTTAGGTGCTTACTGGCACTCACTTGCAGAAACGCAACAACCTACCACGAAGTTGTTATTTGACTGTAGATTTCTGTGAGATGAAGGCACTCCCCAGCCGGGTTTCTATGATACGCCCTTCCTCTCCAGAATATAGCCATATTGTAGGTAATTTCTAATTTTTTACGTTCTAGTTGTGTAATATAAAATATTAACGAGTTAAATATAGCTCTGTCGGTTGGTCTGTACGTATGTACGTAAGACGTACGTTTATGTGGTTGTACGCTACATGTCGCTATTCTTAATTATATTCGACATTGATATATTATTTTATTAGTAAAATGTAAAACCATAACATTTCACTTCATTGGTTACACTTACGCCAGTATTTGAACTAACTCTCACATTGCACTAGCCGTGGCGTGGAGACTTGTATGCGCAGGAGAAAATTCAAGACTCCTTTTTCTTAGTGTTATCCCGTTTTCCTAACCCATTAGGATTTACCGGTCCGCTACCTAAACGTAAGGATTTGGCGAAGGTACAGACTTTATATATGGAACTACTGCCATTAGAGCTTCACAACCCAGCGGAAAAACCAGACCTTTCATACGTTAGGTCACTCGGATTTCGAAATGTAATTACTTGGACATACGAATTTCGTCATGATGTTTCCCTCACCGCCGAGCAAGTGTTAATTACAAATACGTACATTCGTTTTTTTGAATTTAGTGGTACATACCCACGCCAGGATTAGAACCCAGGAATGTCGGATAATAAGCCGGTTCTTATATCCACTGAGCTATCACAGTTCGAGAAAATATAAAGAATGATTGAGAATATATTATGTGGGATATTTCATATACAGTGTAATAAAACCTCAGTTAGAGATGGTATAACACACCGATGTATGTATGAGTCTTGCGAGGAGGATTACCAATAAATTAAACCTTGAGTAAATTGTTTTATAGAAAACTCAAAATTCCCAGTAGATTTATGTACACCCATCTACGAATAAATAATAAGTATTTATTCGTAGACACCCATGCTATAAATACTCTTAAAGGGTTCTGAAGCCGTTAGCTTACGAACTACAGTAAATCAAACAGTGTCAAACTAACTATAATGTCATCCTGTCGACAAACATACCTAATGTTGTAATAAGTTATGTAGGTATACAAAATATCTCGTTTTGTTTTTAAATAGTTTCGATTGCCTCACCCTAAGGATCATCGAACAGCAATGTTTATACTGTGACTTCTTCTAAATTCGCTCAATAAATTTCATAATTTTTATGCATGCGCCTTTTCCCCGGTGGTGGTAAAACGGGCTTGCATGAAAATAATGTAATTTTGAAAATAAAAACAATCCGTTTCCTAATTCACAAGGACTGACCAAGACTTAACCAAGACTTAAACCTAAGGATATGGCAAAGAAATTGTTTTTTGAAGTGAAATCTTCTTTAGCGGCGTTGTGCACTTTTTGGGATGAGTAAAAAATGCTAAACTCGCGTCAGGCCGTCTGGACACATGACCCTGAGCGTAAGATTTTGGTGAAAATTAGAACTTAAGTTCGCTGCAGCGCTAAAACATTAGTTACCTCTAATTAAACAATTAAAACATGAAGCGCTAGATCGTTCATAGGGCATTATTTTCTCGCGGCCAAAACGTTGTAAGCGCCATGAAATTGTTGGCGTTTTCGCGTTTCGTTTAACGTAGTTTATCAACATCGCTGTGCGGCGCAGGGCGCTTGCGCCAGTGTGCGTGTGTGATTGAGTTTTAAAGATTGGCGATAATAATACTGGTAATGATGATGGTGAGTCGTTGAAATTATGGATGAAAGTTGATTTTTCTGAGATAAACTTTTTAATGTAAAAAAATAACTTTTTAATGTAATGATAAATTGTAGTTCTGAAGTGTTAAATTTTTAATGTAATATAAATTGACATATTTGTGTACGATAGCGCAATAAATGAATACTGTATTTTACTACATACATGATAGAACTTTTATTTTATTCAAAAATGCACAACGTTAATGTTCAAGTTTTCACTTCTGCCGGCACTCCCGGAGTGCAACCCGTTTTTTTTTTACATAGAACGATTGCCGTCAGACCTCCACAATCCAGAAGGAAACTAGACCTTTCTTATATATGGTTTTAAACTTTCACGGTTATTTACACTATTAATGTCGACATGGGACTTACCGCGATTTGTTTTTATATTACCCCTATATTTCGGCGACGTTACAGTCGCCATGGTCACGGGATGACTGGAGCCCGGCGAGTAGATAAAGCCGTTAAGGGCAGACATATCTGTCTACCCTCTTTCTGCGTCTCTTATTACTCGGCTCCATACACACTGCACTCACAGTATTCTGTTGGAGTTTCCTATTCGAAGCCCGCACATAACGTTTTCATAACTCAACGGTTTCAAGTTGTCGGGAACGTGGAACCCAGGCATCCCGTGACCACGGCGTCTGCAATATCGCCGAAATATCGGGGAAATATAAAAACAAACCGCGGTAATTCCCTTAACTACATTAATAGACCTTTCTTAATTTCGTCTTAGTCTTTCGAAATATAATATCTTACACGTGCGGGTTTACTCGTGATGTTTTCCTACACTATAAATTCGAAAATATGAATTTCGTGGCGTGCTTTCAAAATACAATATTTAGATTTTTCTATATAGTTTACGCATTGTTAGGTAGTAAGGAATAGGTTCCCTTCTCCACCCGGATCCCACAGTGAACGGACGTGTACTCCGTCGAGTTATAAATCATAATTTATAGAATTTAAAATTATTAAAAGAGGATTTTTTTTTTGTTGTTGTATGGGCTCGAACCTGTGTTCCGGTGAGTGTTGAGGTTGAGTGGTTGCTGTGCTAATTAACCACCAAAGCGATAGTTTGCCGCGACGAAATTATCCATAGTATTCCGTAACCGTAGAGTATCGATCGCCTACGGGACTACGAGTCAACGACCTACCCAACGTGTGCTACGGCGCTCTCCATTGTCTCAACGGTCGTCGAACGTGCTTGTCGCTCAACTGACGCGCTACTTGCTACGAAATGCCAAACTTGATGCGCTTACCACCACTGAACAAATCGCTTAGTAAGTCTGACTCCGACGTTACCAAAGCAAGTAAACCCGAGTCTGACAACCTTAGTATTATAAAGAGGGATATCAAGCGTCGACGTTTGTCGGACACGGCACAAGATGTTGCGCAGGCCGATATTCGAACGATTATTCGAGAGGAACTTCGCAACATGATGCTATCACTCCAAAATCAGCAGAATTCACGTTTAGACAGCTTAGAGAAACATATCTCAGAAAAGCACAAGAATGCGAAATTAAGAAAATAAATCCTACGCTTCTGGAAATTAAGAACACCTTCATAGAAAGTACTTTATCGTTCCTTGCCTCACAAAACGTAGAGCTTAAAAAGAAGATAGGACTACTACAAATCCAAAATAAAAAGAATAAGGAGCAGATAACCGTTTTAGAGCAAAGACTGGAAGATATTCAGCGAGAGGAACGTAAAACCAACTTCGAAATAAAGAATGTACCTAAATTGACAGATGAAACAAAAGAAACTATGATAGAAATGGTGACAAGCCTATCAAAAACTGTAGGATGCAAACTTGATGAAAGACATATCAAAGACATCTACAGATTAAAAAGAAAGATGGGCTCAAAAGGTGTCTCACCGATCGTAGTCGAGACCTCATCTTCTATCATGAAGACAGAACTTTTGACTATGTGCAAGATATTTAATAGGAAAACTAAACAAAAGCTCTGTGTGAAACATCTCGAATTTATCGATATTTATTTATCGGACCAGCTGACCATCAAAGGTACCAGGATATTCTTTTTGGCGCGAGAACTTGCTAAAACAAACACATTTAAGTATTGCTGGACGACATACGACGACATGGCCGTGTGTACCTACGAGAGAACGACACATCCCCCGTTATTACAGTGAAAAGTGAAGACCAAATAAATGTATTGATGCAGAAGGCGTGACTAGTGGCTGCGCCTTTTGGTCATATATATTATATAGGTATCAACGAGTGCTTCTTGTTATATTATATTTATTATGGCTCATTAATAATTTCATGTATGTTAGCATATTTCATAGTCAACTCACTAAAAAATACTATACATTTATATACACACACACTGACACTTAAACAACACATCCAATACACAAACGCTTACATAACGCATCTTTTCACACAATACATAATGATATACCTACCCAAACAAATTAAACAACCCAAGGTAGCAATAAATTTTATAGTTTATCATCAAACAAATAAGATAATAGTACTGACATCCAGCATTTTTACGCATGTAATGATGGATAGTAGCCTTATTAATATGGAAGTAATAGATAAAATACAAAGACTGAACACAATTATTTTTGCATTTATATATGCGGAATGAAGTTAATATTTTAAAGCCGTTTGATGGTATTACCAATTTATGTTTATTTTTGTAAATCCAATATATTTTAGTTATCTTCCAACCTTGGTTTTATTCGTCAACTTACTTATTTATTTACTCTGGCTCAGTGGCCCAAAGTGTATCTTGGCCTCCGAAATAAGAAAGTTTCACGTATCTCGATCCTGCGTGATCTCTCGCCAATCACTAGCCCCAAGGCTCGAATATGTACATTACCCCCTCCATTGCATCCTTCCAGTAATATCTGGGTTGACTTACTAGGCTTTTTTTACATTTCTATTTCTAAAGAATGGGTAATATTCTTTCCAAGCATCCCAACGACCGAGGTTAGATTAATTAATTTTAATAAAATTATTTGAATATTTCAGCAACATGTCTATATTAGTTGAAGAGGGTAGTGGCTACCATTATAATTACGCAAAACTAGTCTTTTATCCGTTAATAGCGTTTGCTACGGCGCTATGGCTGCTATATAGATGGCAGCAACAATCCAGATTATTCAAATTGGGAAATAAAATACCAGGCCCTGCTACAGTTCCCTTCTTGGGAAACGCACTCATGGTACTTGGCAAACAACCTTCTGGTAAGTAAATTAATTTCATGTATTTATACAAAGTAATAACAGTACAGACACCATTATTTCTCAGCGTCTTTCTCATTCTTCTTCATTAAAGGTTTCATTATGTAAATAAGACGGAAATATAACATGTTTCTTATATGGGGGATTCTATTGTTAGGGTAAAGAGAAAAGTTCTCGATCTGACACTCTTCTCAAGTTGTTTGTTTACGCGAATTTTTGTAGTAGACGTCTCTCCGTCTCTCGTGCTTTTCGTTAATATTGATAAAATTGAATATCGTGCAGTCAAAAAATTTTCGTTTCGGATGGACGGATGGCTTAAGGGAATTCATTCGAATTTGACAAATATATACGGGTCTCTGCTCTTTCCATGTCAACCGATATAACGTGGGTTGCTCAATTTCTACGTGATCACGACCCTCGGACATGAACATATGAAGGAAAAAGGGTAAAAACCGCAACCACCGGAAACCATCGAAAAAGTGTATGACATTGAGTTGAATGATAGGCGAGTGAAGGTAAGTGTGATAGCTGAGACTGCTAAACTTCTTGCACAAAGAATTAAGGACGCGAAAGTTCTGCACAAGATGGGGGCCGCACATGCTGAATGCCGATTGAAAGCAAATGCGCATACAATTTTCGCAACAATCTTCGGACCAATTCAATAGGAATCCGGCCTATATTGTGCGGTGATTTGTCACCACGGATAAGACATGGATCCACCACTACGTGCCAGAAACGAAACAGCAGTCAATATCAGTATGTGCAAACCGGTGGTTCAACGTCGCGGAAAGGCAAACCGATCCCATCTGCCGGAAAGCTAATGTTTTGCAAGCCAACGTGTTGTGGGATGTGAAAAGGATTCTATTAATTAATTACCTTGAAAAAGGCGAAACAATTACATGTAAAGTACTGCAACCTTCTTCATAAGCTGGATCCCAAAATTCGCGAGAAAAGGCCTGTTTGAAGAAGAAAAAACAATCTATCATCAAGATAGCGCACCTCAAAGATGCGAGGGCGGTGGTAATATTGCAGGATTTGAGGCATGATTTACTCGGTCATCCCCCATTATTTTATTTATATAAAATCAAGAGGCATACAACCATAAGGTCCACCTGATGGAAAGCGGTTGCCGACTGCGATGCCACGTCTGCTGCTAGCACCTCCTTAGGAGCTTACTGGTGACCTCACTCACACGCAGGAACACAACAACCCTCAACAGTTGTTATTTGGCTGCGGTTTTCTGTGAGGTGGAGGTACTTCCCCAGACGGGCTGCTTTGATGCGCCCTACCTCTCTTACAAACATCCAGACCAAGACAAACAGACATGTTCATGCACACAAACGTTTGCCCTGTGTGGGAATTGAATCCACGAGCGTTGGTGTCAAAGTAACGAAACACGCGTTTCGCCACTGCGCCACCGATCTCGTCTCCGGAAACAAATAGAAAATCAGATGCCAAACCCATATTCTGGTTTTGGCATCTGGTTTTCCATTTGTTTCCAAACTTGAAGAAATTTGTTTTTGAAAAGCGCTTCGCATTCAACGAAGAAGTCGAAGAAGAAGAGGAAGGAAGAAGAAGTTCCAGGAAGGAATACTGATGTTAGAGGAACGCTGAACCAAGTGTTTTGAAGTCAAGGAAGATTATGTAGAAAAATGAATTCGTTGTTGTGCTAAAATTCGTTCTTTGCGTGTAAGGCCGGGAACTTTTCGCTTTACCCTCTATTTTAGAACTTTATTTCATTTTTCTTATTTGTTTAAAGCTTCGCGTCTCTACCTATTACCATTCGAAAGATAGAGCCATGTGGCAGACGGAAGGACGAGTAAATGAACAGATAGCGGATCTTTATTATTATAGATACCCTGTGGCTACGGAAAGACCCCATAAGTACACGTTAGACTCTCACGAGGACTCTGTACATTACGTGTGCACCATATGTATCTTGTTCATGAAACTGCAGTTCCATTCCATTCTAGCACCAAGCCTCACTCAAACCAGACCCACTTGATTTTAAAGACAGGGTCAGACTCAAATCTGACGCGGGTTGGATCAGATCTAAGCTAACTACGAGTAGTTAAGATCAAGTAGGAGTCGGACTCAAGTCGTACTTTTCTAATATAAATAATAAAATTGGGTATGCTTTAAGTCAGCGATTTTGATGCATACTAAAATACTATTAATTAGAAACGTTATTCTAATCAATAGTGTTTGTTACTTTCTTTTAGTGCAAGTTTCTTTTAATGACACTTTGTCCATCTGTCTGTCAATACTTAAACACATTAATTTACGAAAGGAGTTTCCGCGGGAAAGTTTATTGAATAGACTTTCTATTTATTATATATTTTTTCTTTCAGAACTTGTAGACTATGTAATGCAAATGGCGAAAGTGTACACTTCTATAGGCCGAGTATGGTTTGGAAATAAATTGGTAGTTTTCTTAGTAGAACCTGAAGACGTTGAAGTAATTCTTAATAGCCAAATCCATATAGAGAAGTCTACTGAATACTCCTTATTCAAACCATGGCTTGGAGAAGGCTTGCTTATCAGTTCTGGTATGAGCTTTTTGTGTCATTATTTTAATAATGAAACTTCGATTTGTTTTTGATTATTATATTTTACGATTCCAAATGAAATAGACTTTTGGAGCGACTTCTTCCGTTTGCTCAATTACGCCCCAAATTTCCCAATTATACATTTTTGTTTAGCGTTTGACTGTTCAACAATAAGTTTATTAGGTAAATAGAGTAAGCTTTTCGTTCGTATTCGTAGCAAGTTCTGTGAAGAGACAGAACTTGCTACGAAAATAATCGCCTCCCACTGAAGATGGCATGCATCTAGTAGTAGTAGGTAGCATCTTCAGCTATTATATGTAGATATACACGATCTCTTGTAGGTAATAGGGAGGTAGAAAATGCTTATATAACGTGCTATGTCAAATAACCAATAGAGTATACACATATTATATTACATTTATTTATCCAAATGCCAAAAATATACGTCACTAATACGATTGTCATAAGTAGAAAATAAAATGGGTTATACTTCACTATACAATAATAAAAAATCGAGCATAAGACACACATATTCCCTTTGTGCATAAACTTGATTTTTTTGACAACAACACCCTTATTAGTGTCAGCAAACTAGGCATCTGGAAAATCAAAACTTGTTGTCACAGACTTGAAATAATCTTAAAATCAATGAAAAGGAAAATTATTTCCTCTTAATTATTTCGTCTTCAAATATAGTCTGCTGTATTAGTCAGCTACTGCACTATATAACGGGGAATTGTGTTTTGCTATGGCACACTTAACAGTATCTCTTTAACAGTGTCATGCCGAATGAACGAAAAATGTACCAAAAATACTGAACCAAATGACTCAGTCATTAGGTTTGATATTGCAATCCTTACATAACACTTATTTAACATTTTATAGCTATTTTCATGCACGCTCGGGTTTTAAGACTTCTGATAAAACATGACCAATTAGGCCTCAGTACTCGTAGATGAATTTTGGCCTTCCTCGATCTACATTCTTCCACTTACAGATACAAAATAACGTTATTCTCTTTGTAACAAACGCACTATTTTATGATTATGCATTTATACATGATTACAATATATTCAGGTAAAAAATGGCGATCCCACCGTAGAATGATTGCTCCCACATTCCATATTAATATCTTAAAATCTTTCATTGGACTATTTAACGATAATAGTAAAAATGTCGTCGAGAAAATGAAGTCAGAAATTGGTAAAACTTTTGATGTACATGATCATATGAGCAGCGTCACTGTAGATATATTACTCGGTAAGTTGAAAATCAATATCGCATATATTGACAAAATAAAACATTATACGCGAAATGTTTTTTTTTGTCAATAGTTACATTGAAAATAGGGTAATCCACTCAATTATTAGCATTTTAAGAAGCAATTACGAAATAAGTAGAAATATTTAATGTGAAATGGAATCTAATACTATTAAAATTACTTATAATGAATGTGGATAAGTCTCTCAAACTTTTTATCAATACATTACTTTCAGTCTTAATACTCAGTTATTATACAAAAAGACTTAAGGTATCATACACGCTAAGACCCAATTACTGGCACATTCTATCCACAGTATTGAAATTTTGAGATTTATCTATAAATGTAAAGATGCCAATAATTGAGTGGGTGCCAAAGCGAGGATCGATTACGGTACATTGAAGTCAAATTATTGGAATTAACATTTTATGCTACAATTTCAGAAACTGCTATGGGTATAACAAGAAAAACTCAGGATGAATCAGGTTTTGATTATGCTATGGCCGTAATGAAGTAAGTATTCAAAGTTAAATGTTGTAACAAAATGTTCAGAAGAAATTTACACATTTGATAAATTAAAATATTTTTCAGAATGTGCAATATTATTCACCTAAGACATTATAAATTGTGGTTGCGTTTTGATTCTATTTTTAATCTTACCTCAACTTTCAAAAAGCAGGCTAAACTACTTAGCATAATCCATGGACTAACAAATAAAGTAAGTTTTATTGTATTCATCTTAAATTTTTTTCCTACGCCCATCTTGGGACATCTATCAAACGAGTAACGAATGTAATTTCTAACGCAGAACAACAGTCATCCGACTGGCACCGAGGTCAGTATTAATGACATATTGTAATACAGATTTTTTGAGCAGTGATAGCCCAGTGAATAAGGAACCGGCCTACTGAGCAACAGGTCTAATCCTGGCATGTACCACTAAATTCGTATTTTTGGATTCATGTACATATTTGTAATTATCACTTGCTCGGCGTTGAAGAAAAACATCGTGAGAAAACCCACACATCCAAGAAATTATATTTCGAAAGACGTGTGACCTAACCTAAAAAAGGTCTGATTTTCCCTCTGGATTGTGGAGGTCTGATGGCAGTTGCTCCATCTCAAAATCAGTATCTTCGCCAAATCCTTAGGCTTGGGCAGCAGATCTAATGGATTAGGAAACGGGATAACGCTAAGAAGAAAAACATTGAATTGAATACAGATTTCTTACTGTTGAGAGATGTAGAATACTGCGAGAATCAGTGGTGGACCCCGCCCCCTCAGTTTGTCTCAATATCCGTTTTTTTATTTATTACAACGTCGGAAGATATTCAAGCATACGGCCCACCTGATGTAAGGTTACCGTAGCCTATGAACGCTTGTAATCCATGAAGTATCACTCGCGCGATACTTCCTCTGCTACTAACACAGCAACTCCTTAGGAGCTTGGTGACCTCAATCACACATAGTAACACAACAACACTCTTGCTATTTGGCTGTTATGAGGTGTAGATACTTTCCCAGATGGGCTGCCTTTTGCGCCCTACCTCTCTTAAAACATCCAGACCCAGACAAACAGAGATGTTCATGCACACAAATATTTGGATTTTCATGGAATCTTGTGTGGGAATCGAACCCACGAGCGTTGGTGTCAACTGAGCCCGTCTGGGGGAGTAAGTACGCTGGAAGCTGTTGCTTTAGCCAGGGAATAAAGGAAATGTGTCACTACATTGGCCGAATCCATGGCAGTGATATAAAAAAAATATACGTATGAGGTCAATCAGATGAAGTGTAATAGGAAAGCATTGAATACAATACTTTTTATTATAGGTGATAAAACAGAAAAAACAAATGTATTTTGAAAATAAAGCAAAGGGAATAATGCCGGCTTCTATAGAAGAATTAGTAAAAGAAACAGATGATTCTGATGATTCGAAAACACTAGCTGACAACGTTTTTAAAGGTTACCGAGATGATCTTGACTTCAACGATGAAAATGATGTTGGTAAGATGAGAATAACACTAAACCAAACTAAATAATATAATTCGTGATATAACTAAGTCAAGGACACCTAGTTATGTTAGCCAAAACCCTTTAAAAATTTAATTCGTTTTGGAGTCAAATCAGTGTAAATTGTCATGATCATTCGAACTTTTATTTCAATGGGATATGCTCCATATTACTAAGAATTAAATTATTTAGTACCTGAATGTAACTTAATGACTCCTTTATGAAATTTACATCTTGGAAATGAACACTAAAGATTAGACAACATGCAACTAGAGGCCCAAAATTTACAAGATTTGAATCCGACAAGTAACAAATACTTATATATACATAACGTAAATATGACAATAAACTTATTAACAATAAATTATATTTGCAGGTGTGAAGAAACGTCTTGCCTTTTTAGACTTAATGCTTGAGTCTGCACAAAATGGGACTAATGATATAACTGATCAGGAAATAAAAGAAGAAGTAGACACAATTATGTTTGAGGTATTTACATTTGCAACTTAGAGCTAATCACGTTGGACCCCCAAGCTTTGTAAATTTTATTACGTATTAAAATATTATCATGGTTATGGTTTTCCATTAGGGCCACGATACTACAGCAGCAGGATCTAGTTTTGTTCTCTGCCTCCTTGGCATCTACCAGGATATACAAACTAAGGTTTATGATGAACTATATGAGATATTTGGAGACTCTGACAGACCAGCTACGTTCAATGACACAGTCCGCATGAAATATTTAGAACGCGTGATTCTTGAAACATTAAGATTGTACCCACCAGTGCCATTGATAGCTAGAAAATTGAATCAAGATGTAAAAGTGGGTAAGTAATAGATTATGGTAATAAACTAAATAAACCCCGCAGGGCAGCTTGTGGTCAGCTGTTGGTGAATAAGGACACTACCGGTAACCTCCTGTCTATGGGATGTTTTTATCAATTGAAGTGGAAACGCAAGAAAGCCTGTAGGAAACTCTCGCTTACCGTCGTTGAATCAGAGAAAAGTCGATAGAGCATTATACTTTAGCGGTGAAAGTGTTAAAGGGCATAACGCCACGAGCAACTTCGGAGAAAGTGCAGCATACCTCTCGACACTCCTGAGTCACTCATGATATTATTGCCCCTGGCCGTCTTTCTCGGGCATTTCGGGGATTCATCCAATGAGTGACGAGCCACCGTCTGCTGGAATTAACAGTCAGATATGATAGTTATGGCAGACATCCCTCTATCGTCTGTAATAGCCCAGTATTAATTCTCATTTCAACAGGCATTCCATTAATTTCGGACACATTTGCAATTGTCCTAATACCTGATGAGACCTGTTCATGGGTACATTGTTCTATTGTTACCCCTCGGAACAAGTCATGACGGGTGTATTACATTACATTATTCTGTTCTACGCATTATATCCATTTTCCGTTCCGAAATAAGAGAATAGAAATTATAATAAACGTGTGTTCGTCGATCGGAGTGGAAATCCAAAAAGGCCCACAAGACTCGCAGTTCTGGCTTGCATTCACTGGCCAGCCAGAGCAGAGTCGATTGAGCAGTATGCTCCAGAGGTGAATATGAAGGGTGTTTACGAGCATAAACTCTTCTATAATAGTTCAGTACACATCATCCTTCAAGATCTCATTAAAATACCCCGATAATTTAAGTAAATAAATAAGAATATACCGTTAGAGACATATGCGTATGCTATGACATGACATTTATATGTGATACAATTGATCCTGTTAGCCTTTCATTTTTACCCTGGTTTGATGACTTATAATAATCAAAATTCTAAACTAATTCAAAATAAAAGAAAATCAACTATGTCTTTCAAATGTTGTAGTAACCGAAAACCACGTAATACCGGCGGGTGCAACAGTTGTGATAGGCACCTACAAAATACATCGCAACGAAAAGCACTACAAAAACCCCGAACAATTTAATCCGGACAACTTCTTGCCTGAAAATACGCAGAACAGGCACTACTATAGTTATATACCTTTCAGCGCTGGACCCAGGAGCTGCGTTGGTAAGTTCAGTTCTAATCATGTATTGTAACTACAGTAATCTGTTCAAATGTTCGTTCCCACCCAATTATTGACATCCTTAGACAAATAATAAAATTTCAATAGTATGTATAGAATGTGCTTTGGTTTAATAGTTGGCTTTTTGCATATACATACCTTAAAATATTACTAAGTACCGAGACTGAAAATAATGTACTGATAAAAAGTTTGAGAGACTTATCCACATTCATTATAAGCAATTTTATTCGTATTTTTAATTAAGTATTTCATGATTACTTCTGAAGTGTCAATAATTGGATAGTCTACCCTACATGTAATGAGGAACCTTTAGATATATCGCGTATGAGACAGATTCATAATCTGAACCATTCAAAGTTCTCATGAAGTACCACAAAAATTCCATTCAAATAGAAGACTTCTGTTTTGTTAATTTATTTTAACGAGGTAATTGTTACTACATTTTAACAAATACCTCGTAACCTTACTATGTACCTATCAAGTGTAATAGTAGAATAAATAGACAATAGACATTGTTTTATTTAGAGTTACCTGTCAGTTACAATATATTGTGTGATGTGATAATGAGCATTGTTAAATTACTAAATACGAAGAGATATCCGATTGTATTATGATGAGGTAACAATTGCAATAAAAACAGTTGTTAACCCTGGATGTCCTTTTTCTTGCAGGTCGTAAATACGCCATGCTGAAATTGAAGATATTACTATCGACAATACTGCGTAATTTCAAGTCTTTATCGGTGGTACCGCGGGACCAATTTAAACTACAGGCTGACATTATATTAAAGAGATCCGACGGTTTTAGAGTTCGAATCGAACCTAGAAAGAGAGTACACTCTTCGGCTTAAAGATATTGTTATAATTTTAATGATTACACTTTATGTACTCGTATATGTGTGTGCATATGCACAGAAAAATCCTATGCTAATCTAATCTGCAATAAGTACAGAAAGATAATTAATATAAATTGTAAATTACATTTCAAAGGACTGGTTTATCCAAAGCGTAAGTGATATCTCTTCAGTTAAACTTGATGTGCAAGCAGTTAATATTACAATAAAGCTGCAAGCATGAACAACAATTAGGCAAAGAAAACCATTATCAGTTTATCAGTTTAAATTTTGTATCAATACCAATCCCAGTATTGTCCGTCTATGCCGTAAATTACTTCGTATATATATATATATATGTTCATCGATTTTTTTTTATATGCATGTAATTTTAACCGTATATTAAAAACGCTAATTTCAATGTACATCAACATGGATTAATTAGCGTATAGATTTATAATTTAGGACTGTAATTAGCAACAGGTTGTTAATATTTTGTTTGTAAGCATAATAAAATTGCAAAATTTAAATCGACCCTTCGAAACCCGGGTGGTCATATATGACCGCGAAATGTATGGAAAAACGTATATAACGGGTTCTGACGGCTTACAAGCTTAAGCTTATATATGTATTATTCCAATAAATCATTCTGTAGTTATCGTACATAGGCAAGTATAGTAGAGATGACATAAATAAGATAAGCAAGTTAGAAATAGTCAATGCATGTATATGTATATATAAGTACATTATGGCGCATGAAATTATTTTCAAGCAACGACAAAAAAATATGAGGTTACAATTTTGTAATGCAGTATTTCATTATTTTCTGTGCAGTCCAATTTTGGTGATAATAAAATGTTTATCATTCGATAGGATCATATATATTTCGAGAGCTTCGTACATGGAATTCCTTAGGCAGAAGTTTCATTTCAAGTAAAGTATATTAATATTTGAAACTAAATTTCCACCCGTACTACAACAAATATTTAAACGTAAAAGTAGGAATTATAATTGGCAGCTGAATTACGTTTAATAAATAATCATTTTTTTTTAAGCGGGACTGGCCCACCTCTCATCCCAACACTGTGTCTCCTGTGTAGCCAGAATTAACAGCGGCGACCACCAAAAAGGCAATGAACAGTGAAGTCTATTGCTGTCCCGGGGGTTAAACTACAGCTGCCTTGGAACACACAACGAATTTAATCAGAAGGATTTGTAGGAGTAGGAAGTTTTGGAACTGACTTCCCCTTTGGCAAAGTGTGAGACAGCAATATGACAAATAAGGCATTTAAAAACCTCAAAGAGATGGCTAGTCAAGTGAAGCTCAACTGCCGTGCACCACGGTTTATCAAATATCTAACACTATTGGGACCTAAACTGTGAGTTGTTACCTAACACATCGATTCCAATAATATAGATTGGAGAACCGCCTAAACGCCTAGTAATTCTCCCTTGTTGCCACCAAATCAGAATAGTATACTACCCCGGATGTGATACGCAGGGAATTTAACATATCGTCCCGCTCCCGACGCCAGAGATCGCACTCCCGGAGAACATGATGTGCTGTTTGCTCAAATTCATGATTTATCGTAGAACACTCACATAATGGTGATGACACAAGTCTAAATGAAAAGAGCTTCGCCCTAAAGTTTTATGCCCTGTTAAAAATTGCACAAGGGAATGATCCACTTCTAACCACTCTTTACTTAATCTGTCTCGCACTGATTGAAGAAGAGATACAAGTGGCGTCCTTTAGTAGTTCAGTTTCCCATCTTTCTTGCCATTCAGACAGCTAAGTTTTAAGTACCTCGTCAATTGGTTTGAACTGTATTTTGTTATGATCGCGGTGTTTTAGAAAATCAGGGTGCATGTTTTTAGAGGTAGTATATTGAAGCGCGTCGTTGTATTTCCAAGTCTACTGGTGACACACCTGCCAGCACTGGTAGTGCCTCGGTGCTCACAGTTCTATACAATTTACATAAAAATATTAAAGCGAGACGCTGACTTTGCAGTGACTTATGACTTCGCTTAAATCGACTGCTGAAATAGGCCTTCCTAAATGCATTCCGCTTTCTTTATTAGTTGGGATTTCTATTAATAGCTTTATTGTTATAAGACGGTTTTTATTTATTATTTAATTAAATCACGTTTATTATCTAGACTGTAGTGTTAGTTCGCGCCATTTGTACCATATAAATAATTATTATGATGTATGTTTAGATAATCGGTGTGGTTACAATAATAAAAATGTAAAGGTCTCAAATTGTTTCATTTAATCTGCTCTGTGATCTGAACACAGTATGCATACATGCACACGCAACCACACGCAACACGCAAACATGTCGAGCTAGTTTTGACACATCTCTTTTCCCTATAACTCAAAAACTATTTTTATGACCATGGCCTAAATTCTTGTAAATTCAAATCTCTAAATCAAGTTGACTTGTATACCTTTTAAAGAAATAGAATTTACAAGATCAAAAAACCGTTATTATAACGGAAAAAAATTGTATGTATATCTTCACGCCAGGTCCCTTGCGGGGTAGGTAGAGAGAACCGAGCGCCGATAAGACGCGATCCTTACATACTCAAAATACATTATTTAGATGAAACTAAAAATGTTAAGCTCATGTATTTTTATATGCACCACCATGGGAAGCTAGAAATCTCCCTCTAAGATTCGGGGAGAGTACAGACCCTTGCGGATACTATTTCTGCCGCATAGTAATGATATGTTTTCAATTGATGGTCAGCTTGAACTTCTGCTTCGGGTATCCAAAGTCACTCGGGGGAGAAGGTCAAGCTGTAATCCGTGAAATCGGATTACTCAATAGAGTCTCAAGTCCTACTACAAATAGAGTATTGTAACCACCTATGACAGATACTAACTAGCTAAGACCTTATGATTTGATTCAAAAACGACCTGTGAGAATAGTCACCTGAGATACACGGTATGGAGCCCGTAAGTTGGAATAGAAATTTTGCCTCCCTTTGTATGTTGTATCGCTTGTACAATGAGTTATTTTCCTATAGTATTAGTAATAAGAGTTATTCGATATGATGCCTACAGCTTCTTTCTGGGTAAGATATTGAAGCTTCACTCACTGTCGGCGGGAAAAAAATTAACAGGCCAGCTATATCTGCCGTTTAGTGAAGGCAGACGGGAGAGGAAAGTCCTACTGTGGAAGCTGCTTGTCTACCAGAGGACATTGGGCGTACTGCTATCTCAAACGAACGTCCATATAGGGTGAAAGCGGGAAGTGGAGGATTGCAATTTTTGACAGAATAGGGTAGACGCGGTCCTTACACACCTCACTAGCTTCTTTAATATTCTTATAGCTCTTTTCGTGCACGTTCGCTTCCTAGGGCTCTTAACTATTTTGTTTCACTATTTCTTCCAATTGATTTTGTACTTTTTGATTTCTAATTTTATGGAGTTTTTCTACTATTCATACCAAAACCACGGTTATAAGTGGTAAAATATCACAGTGATAATTAGTTACAACAAACGTTAATTGGAACGTCATATCATAAATAATCATTGTTATGTGCGATGCATTGTAAATTCAAAGCATATGTAAATGTTTTAGGTTACCATAACAAATTGGCATATATACTTGTTAATGGATTCTAATAGTATTATTTTACGTATGCATGAATTTAACGTAAGCATCATAAATAAAATGGCATGAATTATTTACCATTAAGTACCTATTTATTAATATTAAATGAGTGGGCAATTAACGCATGTTTTTGAAGTAAAACTTCTTTACGCACGCTTGACTTGGAGAGTAAGCTGGTGAATGCGTGACGAGAGCGTTACGAAAAGTGTGATTCACGAGGCGAACAGAAGTTGAGAGGGAGATATAAGTTAGAGACTTTTGGCAATCACTATAATAATGTGAATGAGAAAAAAGTGATTATAAGCGCTAAAGTTCAATAAAGTTGAAGAAGAAGAAGAGAAATGCCCAGTCAACACCCTCCGTGCGTCGCGAGCGCGAAGAATGTTAAACTGCCTATTGTTTGAAAGTTTTACTTCAGTCGTGTGGTCTAAAGCACACTGGTTTTTTTTTTCTAATATACCTTTTTCTCTAGTCTTTTTTTTTTTTATACAACGTCAGGGGGTATACAAGCATATAGTCCAAAGCCAATACCCAAAAAGGCGAGAACCGCAAAAATAGCAATCCCATAGCAGTTTGGCAGCGTCAAAGGTTTAAAGCGTAAAATGTAAAAGCCAAAACGCACAGAGGCGCATAAAGCGGATAAGAGGCGATCTGAGACGGATTTTTTTGTAACTTTCGTATTTATATACAACTTTTCACGCATAAATTTACTTAAAATAAAAAGAAAAATCGACTTCAAAGAACACAAAAGTAACAAGTTACGAGTATATAAAGTGGCAGCCAGAGGGTGGATAAAAGAAAAGCCAAGTTATATAATATATAATAAAATAAGGATTAACTTTTTTTTTTTATACAACTAGATTGTCAAACAAGCATGCGGCCCGCATCAGATGATAAGCGGTCACCGCAGCCTATTGACGCTCGCAACACCACGGGGATGTTCTCACGCGCTGCCAATCCTGTGACCTAAGGATGTTTCGTCACAGTACCCAGTAATTTCTTTGCCATATCTGACCCTTCAAACCGGAACACAGCTATATAAATATAACTGCTTGGCGGTAAAAATAGGTGAGACAGAGGTACCCGCGCAGATGACTTTTGTACAAAGTCTGCCTCTGGTGAAATATAAAATAATTACAACTATAAGTTGGAATGAAGTATGTCCCGAACTCAAATTGTGTATAATTATATTATCTTCGGATGTGAATAGTTTATATCATCGGGTTGATACCGGGCGCACGTGTTGCTGAGGCAGCGTTCCTGCAATAGGGGCTGCCGTTGTGCATCACGGTGTTGTTGCCACTACGAATCGATTGCCAAGTGTATCAAAGAATTCTGAGTACATCTCTTCTGATATCTTGCGTTTTGGTGGACAATACACTGACGAGATATTAAAGCAGTCATTTCTCTCAGTTTAGATAGTTGATGAAGTTTTCATTCTGGCAACGCGTCATTTTGCTGTTGCACGTACATGACGCTCTTATTGGAAGAATTCTAGGGCTTTCTCGAAGGTCGGTGGTCTCATGTATCGGATGCGAGAGCCTAACGGTTCTTTAAGTCCTCTTAGAAATGCCTGCAAGGTTAATCTCCTATAAAGGTCGCGTTTTGCTTCTATCGTCGTTAGGATGGTCTCGTAAGCTATAGCTATACTAAAAAGATTCTGACATTTTTTGTAGAATTCTTGAGGGGTGCTATTCCCTGGGGTTGCAATCGAAATGTCATTATAAAGAACTGTTCCATCCCTCTGGTAGGAAAAAATGTTGACTAGGGCTACTCGTATCCCTAAGCAGTTGCCGGGTATGCCAGTTGCGCTAATGAGTCTGGAAGCTGTACCCGTGATTTTATTTAGGATTGTGTTTATTAAATAGAGATTTGAAAATTCAGACCCGGGTAAATACTCAATTTAAATATGTCGATACAATCTGATCACATAAATTAATAAAACGTGTCCGCACGTTAGTGTTGCCAGCAAATTCTGGCACCGGGCGAAGGGCTTTATAAATCTTTTCGATAGTGATGTGTACTTCGGCCATTGCTTTTATTAGGTTCTCACTAGAATCTAAACTATTACACTATCAGAACTACTGTTTGAACTATCTATTGAACTGGCTAAGGGTCTATTAGAATCTAATTCCTTATGCTAGCACAGTGGGAAAGGTTCTCCTGCACAGCGGAGTTAGTTGATTGGAAAATTTTGAATTATATACATATTACACTACAATAACAAATTAGACACAACGAAAAAATTATCACAATATACATCGATCTTTTTATATTATGCGAATTAACATATAATTCATATAAGTATATTCACATGGTTACAGCCGAAATTATCAAACTAGATGGCACCTACGTTAGGGACGCCTTCTGGTTTTTGAGCAATTTATGCTGGAGAACCGGAAGAGTCCCGACCGATTGGAGACACACAGTCATCGTGCCCTGGTGTAAAGGCAAAGGATCACGTATGGACAGTGCCAGCGTTTATGGAAAAATTATTGAAAGGAGAATGAGGTGGCGATAGAATGCTTTAGAAAGCACAAGATATCAGGCTCCCTGCTATCTTCACAAGATCATCGGTCTATCGTGTGAGGCGCCATCCTACGCTGTGTTTTCCGGTTCATGGTCACCATTCGAGAATCTTTCTGCCCCAACAGCCTTCGGTTCTCCGATCCATGTGGCCTGCCCACTGCTATTTAAGCTTACTGATCCTTAGAGCCACTTTGGTAACTCCAATTCTGCTATGAATGTGCTCAATTATGAATATATCTCGTAGAGAAACTCCTAGCATGGCTCTCTCCGTCCCACGCTGTGTAACCTTAAGCTACTGTATAAGGCCCATAGTAAGGGACCAAATTTCTGTGCCGTAAGTCATAACTGGCGACACACACTGGTTGAAGACTTTCGCCTTGAGACATTGAAGTATTTTGGACGAGAAAATTTATTGCAATTTACTAAACGCTGCTCATCCGAGTTTAATTCGATGAAAGTCAATTCCTCTTTCTCGAAGTTGGACCTACCTTCCTGGACTGTTCGTTCTAGGTAGACATACTCATCAACAACTTCGAGAACCAAGCTCGCAACTGAACTGGAGTGGGTACAACATGTACATTCGACATAATCTTCGTTTTGACCATGTACATTTTAAGACCCACTCGTTAGGATACTCAGTGGAGATATTCACGATTATCATTGGCAAATCGATGGTGAGTGATATACTCGACGTTGATATTGATGCCGTATTCTTTCCAGCCCAGTAGCTTGAAAACATCTTCCAATATAGCAGTGAATAGTTTGAGAGAAACAACGTTTCCCTGTCTCACTCCTCTTTGCAATTGGACAAGTTTCGTACTGTGGTCCTGTAGTCGGTTCGTAATGGTCACGTTTTCATATATACTCCTCAACACTTCGGTATACCTATAATCAATGTGGCACCGCTAGAGAGACTGGACCGCTGCACTCTGGTGTTTTGCCTTCGTGGATGACGGAATTGAAAAGTTTCTAAAGGACCCTAAGTACTGGTTCTGCACCCGCTTTCAAAAGTTTCGATATGATTCTGTCATCGCCCGGGGCTTTGCTGTTCTTAGCTGTTTAAGAACCACATTAATCTCGTACAGGCTGATCGGTCCGGGATATCCTCGGTGTAGTCAATTTGGCTCTTGGATCTGATGTCAAATCAAAAGTGGGTTCCGGTGACTTGTGTGAACGGTGTTTGGACGAGACAATGTCGCCACTAATCGTCTTTAATAGTGAAGACGATTAGTGGTGAAAGTGGGTTGAAGTGCCGCGTGGCAAAGAGATCTAAACTTGCCTGTTTAGCTACCTATAAGAGGATGCATCCACTGAAGACTGCAACCTTTTGCAAACCTTTCTCGTCGAATATCTAATAGTCTGTTTGTGTGGCAGGGCTTCAAGAACTTAGTTCCAACTGCATGGACAGTTTCCATGAGACTGCTATTTAGCTCTTGTGGCGGAATCACACAAAGCAGGTTAGATCAAATTGCATGTAAATTTAACTTTCGCAGAATAACGCCGGAATCTATTAACTATTTAATGGCAGCAAATATAGCTGATCAGGTGAAGGTGTATATTAAGCTGACACATTCCGTATTCCATTATATACATTTAATTAGATACATTGAAGATATCCTGTAAGAACATATTTTGCCAGGGTTCATTGGTCGCGAATATTTTTTTTAATGCAATATAATGTTCAATCTTATACAACGCGTTGCGGCATGATTATCTTCTGGAGGTCGGCATTCAAAAATTGCTGTGGCCAGCAAAAAGTCCAGACTTGAACCCTATAAAACATGTATTGAATATGTTCAAAACGAAAGTCAGAGCAAGCCCTAATCCTCCGCGAATTTAAAATTGCGTTAATTGCTGCTTGGGAATACATTTCTCAAGTAGAGGTTAAAAATATAATCCACAGCATGCCTGATCGCATGCCGACGGTGATCAGAGCCACAGGTGGAAACTCGTTATTAATTTTAAGTCTAATCCCTACCATTAGCTTTTTTAGTTAGGTTGAAAGTTTAATGTTCTTTTTTCGTAAAATATCTTTTCTTTGATAATTGAATAAAATTAATTAAAGTCTTACTTTTCTATAAATTAATCAGGAAAACCATTTGTAAAATTAACAATTACATAAATTTAATTAAAAAGTTCATGAATTTTCATTTTAAATGTGATTATAATCGCCAAAGTGTGCTTATGCTACTTTCCGTGCCGCGTGTGTGCTTGTAAAATATAACCATACCACCGCACAATGGTGGGCAAGTTTATTCTCAAATATTTTTATACATCTATACAGCTGGACTCTCATGTCAATACGAAAGTCAAATTCTTTTTTTGTCTATCTGGCTATCTAACCATTGTGTAAGCATCACAGAAAATCAAATAAATTCAAATTAATGTTTTATTGTAACAGCGGGTAATTATGATGGTACAAAATATTTAAATAGTATATTCTGTGTTCTACCAAGCAGACATACTCGTACAATGTTACATATAAAATTATTCAACACACATTTTAACTAATAATTTATATTATTTTTATCAAATCAGAAGTCACTTATGCAGCATATATTAAGATCTGTCTACCAGCAGATTTACTGCGATACGATGAATTTTAATATGGTAGTACTTGCGGTGCTTGGTCTATATACGTAGTTAATATTGTGTGTCATCTGAGCTGCATTGGTGTTAGGATGGAACTCGAGTTCCACCGCAAAATTTCGTTGGTCACACAAATAGCGAGATGAACTCAAAAAAATAAACATATGAACAATTGCATTTTAAGATAAATGTCATGGCCATAGTATAAAATTAACTTTTATTTGAAATCCTGAATAAAATTTAATATACTCGTATCGATCTTTCTATTGGTTAATATTATAAATCGGCACCTTCGTAGGTAGCAACCTAATATAATAAATAATAATAATAATATTATTTACGAAATACTTATTCAATATTTAAAGGAATCAGTCCAAAATATATTCCAGTTACCTATCATATAATAAATTACAATTAAATAAAAGCAATTTGTGTATTGTTATCACATAAGTACACGCAATACTTGATCAGGACATACTGATCAACAATAAGTATAAGGTTTACAGACTGTGAAAACAGAGCTCAATTAAGCTTCGAAAAAGTTGTAGCTTCATCAAACTTGTAACTAATTGTAAGAACGCTAGGAACTTCTCAATGAATAAGCCCAAAATTAGTTCACAATTAACGAGAAAATCATGTAACTTAGAATATAAACATGCGCAATAAAAGAAACATGCGCATGATATTGAGAACCTCACCTTTTTGAAGTGGGTTAAAAACAACTTTATATTAAGGAGCCACCATCAAAATCGCGAAATAACTTCCTATGCAAATTGTCCCATGAGCTGATCATTTACTATGGGTAAACAATGATATAATATCATTGTGGGTAAGTCGATTTATTTTGTTCCTTGTTGATAAAATTTAGTCCAATAATAAAAGTTGTTATTATTGGTGAGTACTCTGTAGTTGTTGCAATTGATTAAATAACCATACTTAGTTGGTGTTATTGTTGTATCGAAACGTTCCGATTGTCGAAAATTAATATTTATAAACATGACAAATCACGAATAGCAGTATCTTAATAATCTTCTTATATATAAATTTTTTATGACATTTTTTATGTATATTTGGTAGATAGGTATAAGAATCGTCGTAAAGTATATTTCATTAAAAAATTCATAAAACTATAATTATAAATAGTAAGAAATAATTAATATGGCAGTAATACGTTTGCCGGGTCAGCTTGTATATTATAAGCATACTATGTTATGTAGTATTGTCTTAGGTTTTCGCGATTTGATAAAAATTGTTTAATTCAATACTATGTTATGGTTATAGTATATGTTATAAATCTACCAACTTAACTGCCCACCTATCCCATCTAACGAAATTGTTCATAGTTAGGTGAATTGTGCTTATAATAAACAAGTGATCTTGACTTCTATTATCTAGTTACTAAAAATATTATTATAAGAGTAAAGATAGTGCATTTCGGTAGCAACGAATATAGCAGTTAAGAGATAAACTATCAATTAATTAAAGATTAATGGAAACCCTGACTATTTAAATATTACCAAAATTATTATTTTAATGTTATTAAAATTAATACGTACTTTAAATGCGTCCCATGAATTCTAAATACACATACTTATTATATCTACGTTACTAATAATAGTAATTTCGTTTTTAAGTTTCTAATTAATAAGAATGATTTAGTTGAATTTAATTGAATCTGACAATTAAATAAATATAGGACTCCTTACAATTGGTATATTATCTGCAGTATTATTAAAATTGAATTATTCTAAGTACACTCATACCTACGTGATTAATTTAGCATTAACGGAAATATTAACAATTTGATTAGTATCCGCAGTTTTACATTATGCGTACATAAATTTACATTATACGAACTATTTCAAGCGGATATAATTTATGCATGGTTTTTATTCTTCTTCTAAGCGTTACACCGTTTGCTAATGTATTATGATTGGCGGATTCCGCTACCTAATCCTAAGCATTTGGCGTAGATACTGATATTTATATAGACCGACTGCCATTAGACCTCCACAAGCCACAAAGAAAAACCAGACCCTTCGAAATATAACTTCTTGGCTCGCGGGTTTTCTCATGACGTTTTTTTCACCGCCGAGCAAGTAATTATTACAAATATGTATATAAATCCGAAAACATTTAGTGGATCATGCCAGGATTCAAACCGGGGACCAGTTTGGTCAATAGATAACTTCTTTATCCTCTGGGCTATCACGACTGAGTTATACATGCTCTTTATTACGGTATATTAAATACTCGACTGTCCATAACACGACGCACACCAAACAGCATATACTCATCGCTAGGAAGCAGTACATGTAACTGCCCGTTGATTCATATATCACACCTGAAAATTACAAAAACAGTGTCATAAAATTTGTTACATAAACTTAAGAGTTTAAAGCTGATGCTTCAATGAAATTAATACAGTTTGTAGGCTAAGATGTTTTTATAGTTATAGATACGTCGTACACGCTCTATAATGGCAATTCGAGTAAGGTAATTGCCCAACTCGCATTCAGTTGCCCACGCTCTCGCGTCGCGTCTATACGTATTTCGCCACAAAGCATAAATGTCTTAAGATACATATTCATCTCTTTCTAATGACAGGTATGCCCTATCATTTGTCTCTTTGCTAGAGCAAAGTGTCATAATAAATAACTGTACGTAGATTTAGTACTACTTGCGCCATTTTAAAATACAATACTATTGGTGTATATGTATAAGGTGTCTACCTTTTGTAGGTATGTATGTGTATCTAGACGCCAAGTCCCTTGCGGGGTATACAGAGAGAACCGAGTGCCATAGGGGTGTTAACACACAGCCGATCGATCGTCGATCGATGATAGAACGGATTAGACGACGTCGATCGACAGTTTCTAGTACACCAGTCGATCGATCGTTGATTGTCGTTTCGTTTGCGTCGAGTTACGAGTTTTTCTTTTCTTATCTTAATACCGGCACTCTCTTTCAGACCAAATCTTTCTCTCACGTCGTCATTACGAACGCGGTCAGCAAGCGTTATGCGGTACGCCACAAATTTTGCGCAATGCTCTCATCTCGACCGCATTTATTCTACTTTCATGCTCTCTCTGCCATATGGGTATGGCAGAGAGATGGGCTCTCACTTCCATAAGTTAGCGTTGGGATTAGCACCGCGTTGCGTACAGCGAACTGAGTCCCCAGTTCGCATTCCCACATTTATATTTCTTATTCTCTGAAGACAATTGTCCAGATACAGGATGAATAGCCGAGCGGACAGCACGTATCCTTGTTTGACACCAATATTGACAACAAACCAGGGCGACAAGCTGCATAAAATCTTCTGGCCAGATGCTTCTCTACGATGTTGCAGAGTGAAAAAACTTGATACGTTCATCCTCTGCCGCACTTCGAAATCCACCCTATGCTTCCCACAGCATTCCGTCGGATTTCACCCTCATTGTGCTTTCAATGATGTTTCCATACACTTTAGCTGCTAAGCTGATCAAACTGATGGCCCTATAGTTGGCACAATCCAGACGTGAGCCCTTGCCTTTATTCATAAGCACGATGACTGCGCGTCTCCAATCGCTCGGGACCCTACCGGTTCTCCAACATAATTTGCTCAAAAATCAGAAGGCATCATCATCATCCATGGTAATGACTTCATGATACGCTGGCACTGCCGAGTCAATCACAAACTCATTTACAGTGCCAGAGTCCTGGACATAATCATACATTTCTCTAAAATATTCACTCCACCGTTCTAATACTTCTTGAGTGTTAGCAAGAATGCCATCAGCTTTACATTTTATCTTGTCCATTCTGGATGCTGACGAACCACTTAGACTTCTTTACCTATCTCCAGAAGAGTTTGGTATTTACCTCGAAGTTCTTCGTTAGCTTCTCTTCCTTATTCATAAGTAGTCTTTCACGCTTCTCTTTAACTATAGCATTGGTTTCATTCTTGCTTCGACGGTATATTTCTTTCTTCGTGTCTTTCCTACCATCACTCTGGTGCAAAGATGATACGTAATCCAGCCACGCTTTCCTCTTTTATCCACGGAAGATTCAACCTCCGCATCCCACCAGGCATCTTCTCTCAGTATTATACGTCTTCTTTCGCACTGTCCACCATACTTTCTTTCAGAACTTTCCAACATTCGTCTACATCTAAGTCGGAAAGACTCGCGTTCGCAAGTCTTTCGTTGATTAGACGTACAAACGTAGTCCTTACACTTTCATCTTCCAATTTTTCACTTCTTATTCTTTCATGATCTCCGAAAGGAATACGCACTCGCCAGTATCTCCACTTCTTGAAAAGTCCCACAATCCGGCTTATCACTAAATAGTGGTCCGTTTGAAGAGTGGGACCTCTGAAGGCTTGTGTATTCATTAACGATTTTCGGAGACGTCCATCTATCAAAATCAAATCAAGTACACTTTTCTGTTCATTCTACTTCCATGTGTCAGTGTGGAACTCCTTGTGATAGCAGAAAGTATTCGACACAAGGAGGTTTCGTTCCACACATACGTCTAAAAGTAACTTACCAGCATCGTATGGACCGACACAGCCTCGTAACTGCTTCTCTTGGTCCCAACTCATCCATTTAGATCCCCACACATAATTATCCGTTCATTCGCTGCTGCCAAATCCAGAACACCCCTCACAGTCTCCCAAAACTTCTCGAGCTCTTGGGGATCAGCAGAGCTCACAGGAGCATATGATGCAACTAAAACACTCGCGTAATCCCCAGTTTTATCTTATTCCAGAGAAGTCTTGGAATCGTAATCTTTCACACCAGCGGCCAAGCGAGATGAAATCACGACACCTACGCCAGCGCTGGCATAAACGTCTTGGTTCACCCCAGATCACAGGGCAGATCTTCGGTGTCGCTACCCTTTCGCTTGGTCTCTGACACACACAAAGGCATCTCACGTTCATTGTATCTACGAGTATGAACTCATTCATCTTATATTTTAGTCTACCTCTCACATTTTATGTGCCTATACGACACTCAGCTCTCCTCGACTCGCCGAGATGGGCATTACATGGTGGGTGGCGGCCCCCACCGGCGCATGCATTTAATCCCGCACCGACGAAGGCGGGTCGGTGCACGTCGCCTCCGGGAGGCACCCTAATCCGTGCGACTGTGCGGTTTGAGTCCAGAATTACAGTCAACAGTGTTGGACTGACAGGATTGTGGCGTGCACGCTTCTGGTACCGACCCCTACTTTACACCTCGACATCGCCTTTAACTTTATAAGGCCCAGGTCCGGCCTCACATGGAATACTGTTCACATCTTGGGCCGGCGCGCCACAATATTTGCTTACTCCATTTGATCGCTTACAACGTAGAGCTGTTCGAATCGTTGGCGACCCAGTGATTTCCGCTCGGCTAGACTCGCTTTATACACGAAGAGGCGTTGCTTCTCTTTATGTATTGTACAAATTGTATCATGGGGAATGTTCAGAGGAGCTGTTCAACTTAATACCAATGGCTGAGTTCCACTGTCGTACCACTCGCCACGAACTTAAAGTTCACTCTCACCATCTTGATGAGGGACAATCACCTACAGTACGCTTTTTGAGTCATTTTCTGCCACGTACAGTGAAACCGTGGAATAAATTACCCTCACTTTTAAAAATGTACCGTGCACTTTCTAGCAGGACGTGTTACCTGGTCACAAGGCACGAACTACCCAAGCCTGGCTCGAAACCAACGTTCCGGACTTTATAAGAGCTGAAGACTGTCCCTCGTCTAGCCCAGATCTTAACCCCTTAGACTACAAATTATGGCCAGTTTTAGAGAACATGACTGACCTGCTCGAAACGACACACCGACATTGTATCTCTTAAGAAATCTCTGGGAGCAAGCAGTGGCTACATTACCCACGGAAACAGTGCATAAATCCTCAATCCTCCAATCATAAATGTCGTGGCCAGACAGATTAAAGGCTTGTATCAAAGCTAAGATGGCCATTTCGAATAGAATATATTTTTTTATTTTTTGCCGAGACTTCCATAAATATCACATATAAGTTTTATTAAGATTACATTACTTCATAAAATAATAAATGCACATTTATTTATAACAGAACTTATACCCGGACTAAGTATATCCAGCCAATTTTCTGTTCACCGATTCGATGGTTTATAAAAAAGTAGGTAATTAATAGGTACCTAGTCTCGCTTGGCCTATTTTTTATGTAATCAACCATTAAAATCTTAGAATTTCCTAAATTGTACTCGCCAACAAATTAAATTCATCTGTGCTTACCTATCAGTGGATCAGCCATAAGCATTAAAACACCAGAAAACAAGATGTGTAATGCTAATGCTGCTGGAAATCTATCAGGCGCCGCTGCTACCAGTACTAACGGGAACAGCACTTGAACAGTACATCTGACCAGGCCTGATAGAGCTGTCACCGTAAACACGTACCAGATGTCACTGGAACTCACTAAAGCTAAAAGAAGAAACGTACCTATTTTGAGTGCTGTCAATGAAATTACAAAACTACCAGATTACAGCAAATTAAATATCAGGAATAGAACCTGACCGTATCAGATAAAGTTTTATAAGTACAGAGATAAGTGTTAACTACTATTTTCTATGTTTGTTAGCTAATATACAAATGCAAATATCAAACTTTAGGAATGCATGTGTATTAATGACAATAACTCACTGATAAACTTATATTATTTCTCTTTCAACTAGCACTTTTCCAGCAACAAGCATACGGCCACCTGATATAAACCGGTTACCGTACCCTATGAACGCTTGCAATACATTAAGTATCACTTGCGCGATGCCTCCACTGCTGCTAACGCAGCAACTTCTTAGGAGCTTACCGGTGGCCTCTCCCACACGCAGGAACACAACATCCCTCTAGGAAGTTGTTATTTGGCTGCGATTTTCTGTGAGGTATTTCCCCAGACGGGCTGATGTGATGCGTTCTACCTCTCTTAGAAACATCCAGACCAAGACAAACAGACATGTACATGCACACAAACCCAAGAGCGATGGTGTCAAAGTGGCGTCATTCACGACTGCGCCACCGAGCTTGTCAAAACCTTGTGTATTGTGTGTTATTCAATAATTCCTTTAAGTTCTGACAGTTATTTTCTTGTATTTTTGTTAATAGAACTCATTTGTTAACGAATTATAAGGTATCCCACAATCAGTACTCACCAACACGAAGAACGACAGTAATACACGTGCCAATAAAGAATAACTTGCGGCTGTCCACGACAAAGGAGTAAGTGAATACAGCAAAAGCAAATCTTGCTACAAGGTCTGCAACGGCTCCAACCATTACACATGTTGCAACCTCCATCTGCAATAATTCGAAATTTAGAACCCAAATGAAATCAATCATTACGACAAAATGCGTTGCCAATACCTTGATGTTGACAACATAATATTCCCACCCAAAACTGCTGAATGTACTCTCCAAAGAATGGGTATTTTCAAGATAGTGCAGGAGGATTGTGTCTTTCTTCATACAAAAAGTTACAAGCCACATCCACTACGATTGAGTAATGGGCAAGCTATGCAGCTATGCTGTGCTATGCTAAAATATCGAGCCGAGTAACTACAGCGAATGGCAAATAGATCAGCGATGATCAAACAGAAATGGTGATCTTATAGGTATACCAGGAATTGCCGATTTATCACATGCTCCGTCACTTTGGAGAGAGAGTACCTGATCGTGATAGACCTGTAATTTGAGGAATTTGATCTTATATGTTTAGTTAGCCGTCATCAAAATATAACTGAATTTGTAACGACGCGACGAGCTGTTATGCCCTCTAAAGCCGTTCACAACTTAGTAAATAGGTGGCGTTATGCAGCTTGACAGTGTTATACAGAAATGGTAAAAATCGCAGCTGTCACAAGTCTTCCTGGTAGCTCGATTGGAAAAACACACGACCGGTAATCAAGAGAATGTGTTTACGAACACCATCTTTTTTCCATTATAATTCGTAACTCATAACAGCGGGGGAAGATTTTCCCCATTGTAATCTGTATAATCCCAGAATGCTTTTGAGGAGCGTCTCCATCTGGTATTCCCTCTGGGTAGTGGAGGTCTGACGGCAATAGCTCCATGTCAAAATCAGTATCTTTGACAAATCCTTAAGCTTAAGTAGCGAAACCCGCCAATCCTGTGCTATGTTTGGATGTGTTACGCTATCAAAACGACAACTGCTGACAGCACTATGCTGTGACTAGACCGGAACTAGAGCTTTCACATGGTCTAGCGTCTGCTGTAACAGCCCTATAAAAGAGTGCTTGTAACGCAGCTCTCTCACTCCGAAAACATTTTCTCAGAATCTATTTCTAAACATTCGAAACACCTAATACAAGAAATCGATATTTTAGGTTTCAGCCCACCTATGAAACGTCATACCTACCTTCTGCCATGAATTCTTATTATATTATTAGTTTCTAAAACTAAATCCATGTAATAATAATCCATCCATCCATGGATGTAAATCGAAGTGGACTCTGAATCGAATTTATTTATCACGTAGATTAAATATCAATTATACCTCACCCCCAAAACAATTGTTTCGAATCATTATAATATTAAAATAACATTATAATATTAATAAATTTAAGGTTATTAAGCGTATTTAAAATATATATTTTACGGTCAGTACCTCACTAAATCCATATGAAAACAAAAGCATTGGCTCCATTGCTAAATACGTAACATCCGATACGAAAGCAAATCCAATTCCAACCAGTGTGCTTACAAATCTGGGATCTTTTAACAAATCCAGCTCTACATTATCATAAATTATTTTTCTGTAACAATAACGCATACTTTTTTAATAACCATTTCTAAGCTACGAGTAGTAAAAGAATAATATTTTTTCTCAAAAACTTACATTATACTTTTTTGGATCGATTCATGTCTACCTGTATTCTTTCTATCTGATATTTTGTTGTCATCACCTGGTAACATATTGATTACAGATTCAACAGTAATTTCTTGTTGTGATTTTTTTACATTTAGGACATCACAGTTTAATGGTAATTCTGAAAATGATATATGAAGAAGCTGAACGCACAATATACATGAATGATGACACAGGATGCCTAATGAATAACAAAGCTAGTAGGCCTGCGTAAAACCTGTGTTGAATGCTAACATTGAGTGCACGTTGCCGCCTTCTTTCACGTTTTCAACGCTGCAGATTTGATAGGCTTCGTGCTTAAAAAGGTCAGCGGTAATAATACAATAATAACAAACACATGTCAATTTTCATCCCAATCATGCATCAATTGATAAGCTCAGTGATAAAGTACACAGTGATACTTATTTTAAGGATCGGCGAATATTCAATTTTCACCCAAAACAGGCGGATTGACACCTCGACCAATTCAAGCACACAGTTATATTTACAAGAATTAATTAATTAATATATTTACAAGAATATCTAGTCTGACAGATTACAGAAACAGAGTCCGAGATATTGCCGTAAGTAAAAAACTACGCATATAATATAAAAAAGAAATCTTGGAACATATTTTTTACTATAAATGGGAGAACAGAAAGGGGATAAGCGATAAGTAAGTATATCAAATATACCAAGGGAGGTAAAAGAAAGTGGATCATCAGGTACTAACACGAAATGTACGCAATATGGTCTGATTAGTAACAAGATGAAAAAGGAAAGAAAAGAAAGGAAAAGGACGAGAGAGAGAGAGGAAGAAAAAAGAACTACGAGGTTTTGATAGAATAATGGCAGGGTAAAATTTAAAGATGTTAAATCGAAGCTAATTATCGAAACTAAGAAGCAGAATAATTGATAAAAATCAAAAAGAAAACGAAGTGAAGAATAAAAGGAACTGCAAAAAAGTGTCATATTTTTTAGAATAAATACCATTTCTCCTGTCTCACCTGCCATTTGGTAAAAATGAAGACTTCGAATTGTAATCTTTAGATATAACAGACAAGAAGGGAGCAGCTAGGAGTGTTTTGGTCAGTAGAGTAGCTAGGGTAGTGAAAAAGGAATAGAAGAGTAAGGACGAAGGGATATTAGAACCCGTTAATTGTGAATTGTGGTGTAGTGATTAGAAAGGTTAGGCAACATCATGAGCAAATTGGCCTAGCCTTTCTAATCACAACTTCTTAATAAATATTAAACATGCTGTTTTCGTATTTTCATGCGAACGTGAAACCTACCCAGATCAAACTTGGCCGGGCCGCCTAGTATACATATGTTATAATACATCTAGTCCCTTAGTCTGGTTCTTTCTATACAGTGCTATTTAATATTTATTTATTAAATTTAGAAAAGAAAAATTTTATAGGCAACAATTTACATACAAATAAATATTTTTTAATAATTACTTATATCTGTGATCGGCGCCTTTGATTTCACCATATGCCATTCAACAGGATGCATAACTAACATAGCAAAAACTAAATGTAGATCTATTGCCATGATTAAAGTTAGAGTCCATCTGAAACCGTATTCCGACAGAAGAAAAGTCACCAATATCGGGAAAGTAATGGAAGCCATACTGCTCATAGTTTGATTTGCACTCATCATTGCTGTTCTTTTCGTCGTGAAATAACAGTTGAATGCTGTAAAACTAACTGGGATCATGACTCCAAATCCAAACCCTGAAAACAATATTTTAGTTAGAAATATATTTTCCTTGAACTCAATTTTACTACAAGTTGTAAATGTAATTTAACTAAGTATTATAAGTAGGGCATAAAACGCTATATTTACATTTACTTACACAGAGATATTGTTGTATGTCACATTGTAAAATGATATTACTACCTAACTTTATAATCCAAAGTAATATTAGAAATATAAATAAATAATATCAATAGGTATATCTTTTCATATCAGAAATATGTCATGAAAGAGAAACATAATTAAGCAATTACATAAGTTTTATGATATGACTAGGTGTTTATATAGACATTCTGAGTTAATCATAACAATATACTCGTAATACTAATAAAGTAATGGAGTTGCCTTGTTTGTACTGAAATCTATTTAATTCGCTCAGTCAGTGCTATTAGTGGCCAATAATTCTTTTTTTCTAATTCTATGACGATGTCTATGAAAATTGAATAAAATAAGCGATAAGAAAATATATAAGTCTAGGCGGTGCGGGTTGTGACATTGCGAGAAATTTTTGAAAAGAACTATGTATGTTAAATAACCGACAAAAAGCGTGTAAAGACCGAGTCATGTGGCGCGCGTTCTGCCTACCCAGCAAAGACTTGGCGTGAACATATAGGTAGATGTTTCTAACACAGTTTTTCAGTAACATATTATTGTAAGAGTACGGTCTTATCGCTAAAGTGATCTCTTCCAGACAACCATATCATAGGAAAATAAACAATCATTAAAAATACAAGTTGGTAGTGGCGCATTAATGACTATACCTATTTCTACACATAGATACATATACTTACACTCAGCATACTATATAATCGAAAAAAAAACATTAAGATGAGTGTAATAAGCAGATAAGTGACAGGACAACAACAGTATGTATGTATATCTTCACGCCAGCTCCCATGCGAGGTAGGCAGAGAGAACCGAGCGCCATAAGACGCAGTCTTTACATACTTCTCTCTCTTATCTCTCATAGCTCTTTTCATGCATGCTCACCGGTTCCTGGGGCTCCTGACATCACATTCTGATAAAACACGACGAATTTGGTCATTGTAGGAATTTCTTTCCCTAATATACCTACTTGGTTGCGCGGTTAGAAAAGTATATTGTACTTTCCTAACCGCGTAACTGGACACCCACTCGACACTATAGTTTGGGTTAGGTTTGAATCCACTTTAGGTAAGGTTTTAGTCATCTTTAGGTATAAATGAAGAAAATAAAATGCGTTTTAACTAGCACACTTTACTTTTAAATCATCAAATATGCAGGATGTTTGATGATTTAAAAAATCTAAAGTTGTAAACAAACTTAGTAAAAAGTTCTTACACACTTCACACGCTTCTTTAACATTCACAGCTCTTGTCATGCCGGCTTGCCGATTTTTATAAAATATTTCGATGAATATATACATTCTTGAAATCTTTGCGTAAATATCAAATCTCTAACTAGTAAAGGTTTGATAACTTAGTAATTTTCAAGTGAAATATGTAACTAAAATTTACTACATAGTCGAGATAGTGTTAGGGAATATTAAAATACATAAAAAACATATTACCTCTTATTACCCCGAATGTTAGTACAAGTTGATATGTTTTTTGGACAAATATAGTCAAGATATCGCCTAGAACGAACAATGAGGCACCAAACAAACCGACTTGGCGAAATGAATATCTTTTTAAAGCAATTCCGCTCAGAAAACCTGGAACAATGAAATATTAAGAAAATAAATTAAAATTAAATGCATATCAATCATACATAAGACCGTGGAATCAATTATAAATACGGCTTATTGTAAGTCAATACCACTGCCATGGCAATGGACTCTAGTTTGTGAATCATACATTTAGATTATTGTGGAGAAGCCACTGAATAACTGAGAGTAGGCGACATAATAAGTCTGTAATGTACGGTAACATCTACCTCACAGTAAATCGCAGGCAAATAAGAGCCGTCTGGGGGTTTATTGTGACTCTGCGAGTGAATGAGGTATCCAGTTAGCTGTTGAGGAGGTGCTGTGAGGAAGAAGCGATCGTAGGCTACGTTAACCGCTTTACAATAAGTTGGCCACATACTTGTGTCTCCCGAAATTGTTTAAAAAGAATCTTTGCGACCTCCTCACGACTTCCTTTAGTTAACGATAAAACGTTTACGAGAAAATAAAAGAAAACAATAAAAAATATAAAGCGTAATTGTGTGTAATTTGAACTTTCGTGACTTCCATTTTTTATGCAAATTAATTTGTCGTACCCACTAATTGATTTGCGTAAAGCCATTGTGTGAATTTACCGTTTAAAAATTTCATGCACGCATAGATAAGTCAACTTATCAAGAGCGGTGATATCCCAGTGGATAAAAACCGGCCTAGACTGGTCCTCATTCGAATTCTGTAGGCTGATTCTACTAAAAAACTGCAACTGCACTGCAGCTGTCAAACGTCGCTACTGTCAGATCGCTTAACGAAACGTCAAAATGTAAGCATTTTGACACACGCCGCGCTGCAGTGCAGTTGCAGTTTTTAGTGGAATCGGCCTACTGGTGTGGGCATGTACAGCACTAAATTCGCGTTTTGAGATTTATGTACATATATTTGTAATTATCACTTGCTTGGTGCATCGTGAGGAAACTCGTACATCCCAGAAATTATATTTCGAAAAATGTGTATACTGAAGAAAGATCTGGTTTCCCTATTTAAATCTTTGCTTGGGGAGCAGACTTCTCACGAACGCTATGATGAAGATGAAAGAAGTTAACTTATCGAACAAACAATTTATTTATTTCAAATATATGTTTAATGAGCTCGGTGGCTCAGTGGTGGAACGCGCTGTTACGCTACTTTGAAACCAACGCTCGTGGATTCGATTCCCACATAGTACAAACATTTGTGTGCATGAACATGTCTGCTTGTATTGGTCTGGGTATTTTCTATGTATAATAATATGTATTTACAAAAAAAAAATGTATTTACGTATGTTTATCAGTTGTCTAGTACCCATAACACAAGCTTCGCTTACTTTGGGTTGGGGCTATGTGGCGCTGTGTAATTTGTCCGACAATATTTATTTATTAATGAAACCTATGTCTTTCCTTTTTCAGTTAATATTTTTTTTATACCGCTAAGGTGGCAATCAAGCATACGGCCTGCCTGGTGGTAAACAGTTACCGTAGCCTATGGACAATTGCAACACCATGCGGCGTCACTCATGCGTTGCCGACCCTAAACTAATATAATATAATAACTAATATGTTCAGGTGGTATTTTGCGAAATCTTTTACAGATTTCTGTTATTGTGTTGTTCATAATCTTGAGAGTTGAGAGCTCGATGGCGTCGTTGCGCGTGTCATTATAACCGAACACGCAGATTAAGCAAGTTCGACCGCAGCCTGTATATTGATGGATTTATCTATCTCAAGTTTCTCTGTGTGGAGGGCACGTTAAGCCGACGGTCTCGGCTGTTGTCGATAGATGACAGTCGTTAAGCTAAGTCTGTGGCGGAGTATGCTCTAAACCCCTTCGGTTGAAGGGAGACCCGTATCCCTGCAGTGGGATGAGTAAGGGTTGATGTGATGTTCATCATCTTACACGAAGTACACACAGTGGCACAGAAAGATCAAATTACCCATATTATTTTATTCATCGATACTTATGGTTACCTATTTATATATAGGTACACCTATTAACTCGTACACAATGTATGAAATTATTATATGCCCACAAAACCTCAACGCGTTTAAAAATACTTCAAATTAGGTAATACTATTTGTTTACAAATGCAAATGATTTTATTTCTGAAATTTTTGAATATTTATTAATTAACGAAATAATGACGATTCCATTCTGTGTGCGTTTTTTTTATACAACGTCGGGAGGCATACAAGCGTACAGTCCACCTGATGTAAAGCGGTTACCGTGGCTTATGAACGCTTGTGATGCAGTAAGCCTTCAGAACCCGTTATATACCTTTTCCCATACATTTCGCGGTCATATATGACCACACGGGTTTCGAAGGGCGCGATGCCGCCTCTGCAACTCGTTAGGGGCGAGACGACCCCACTCACACACAGGAACACACCCACCCTCCAGGGAGTTATTTGACTGTGGTTGTATGTGAGGCACCCTACCTCTCTTAAAAACACAAAGACAAACAGACATGATCATGCACATAAATGTTTGCCCTGTGTTGTAATCTTTGTTGTCAAAGTCTCGTTAAAAACTCCCGACCCACCGAGCTCGTCAAAATTTACACATAAGAACTTTACAAGAAAGTTAGGATACAAAAAAATACAAAATACTTTTACAAAATACTTTTACAAAACACAAAATACTTTATTCACAAAAATTCTTTCATTTTACAATTTTCTTAATTACCCACAGTAGGCTAACAGTGGCTTATGTTTCGCTGTATATTGTTAAAAGGTAGCATAGCATTGCCCAAATGCTATGCAATATTTCAGCGTGGTTCGTCTGGTTGGAACGAGTATCAATAACATTTAAATATAAAAGAATTAAGAAGAAACAGAAAAGTAATATCTAAGTTGTTTAACTTTGATGGCGGTCTTGGACATAGAACATTTAAAAAAATACATTATTGTAAAATTATTTGTTGCAGAAACTAAATAAACCCTCAAAAAAAGTAAAAAAATGGGCCAAGTGTGAGTCGGACTCGCGCACGAAGGGTTCCGTACAATTATCTATAAAAACGGCAAAATAATCACGTTTGTTGTATGGGAGCCCCCCTTAAATATTTGTTTTATTTTGATTTAATTATTTATTCTTAAAGTGAATATATAACTAAATATTCTGTGTATATTTCAATCGTCTACCTGTTGCCGTTATCAATATCGAGCAAAAATGAGCAAAAAAATCACGTTTGTTGTATGGGAGCCCCCTTAAATATTTATTTTATTCTATTTTTTAGTATTTGTTATTATAGCGGCAATAGAAATACATCATCTGTGAAAATTTCAACTGTCTAACTATCACCGTTCATGAGATACAGCCTGGTGACAGACGGACGGACGGATGGACAGCGGAGCCTTAGTAATAGGGTTCCGTTTTACCCTTTGGGTACGGAACCCTAAAAAGGATAATTTACTATCAAAGCTTTTTACTCGAACATGTGGTTTATCACTTCTAGATTTGAAAACGAAGCTTCGATCAGACGACGGGGCCTCATGTCATTTGCCTTATAATTGAAAAATAGAATGCCTGAAGGATATTACTGATTTCACAATCAAGTTCGTACAAATACATACGAGGCCTCCATCCACTAGGATCCACGGGCTAGATCCACATGCCATCATTGAATACTTTTATAGCTGTAATAATATTTTCATAATTACCATAAAGACGGAGTGCGATTGCTCAAATCCAAATACAACGCGAGAGCAACTGCCTTAAATTAATCATAATTAAGCATAATTTCAATATTAACTCTTCGAAACCCGGGTGGTCGTATACGACCGCGAAATGTATGGGAAAACGTATATAACGGGTTCTGACTGCTCAATTGACTCTGCTGTACTTAGCCTTATGTAAGTGTTGGTTAACCTCCGCTGTTATGATTACGATCATAGTATAAAATTTACGGAAAAGATATAAATTAACGGAAGTACCTAATATTGTTTCTACCCTCGTTCAGCTCTACTAAGGTATCAAGTTACTAACACTCTATATGATTTACGTTTAGTAGAAAGTACGCGTGAGCACAAATGACTATTGTCGTAGATGCATACATGATACGGGATACTCGCCTTTACGATATGACCAACTTTGGTGAAATACGGAGTACTGTTATTTACTCCGTGACCATGTCATTCGTCCTAAGTTTAATTCTTCTTTTTCCTTGCGTTATCCTGCGTTTCCCAATCTATTAGGATTGGACGTATTGGTTTTTCCATCCATCACCGTCGAGCAAGTGATAATTACTTCCTAGGTTCAATTCTCTATGTGGCTAATTGTATCCAAATGCCTAAACGTAAATATATCTAAAACTACTAAGGTTTAAAGTATCTCTCGATGAAGTGAATTCCATTTAAATATTAGGATTATTGTTTTGAAACTCGAACGCGAACGTGTGGATACTTGTTTCTGATCCCTAAACAGCAATCTGCCTGAGATTTAATTAGAATTAGTTATACATTAATATTAAAAAAAATTATATATCTTCACGCCAAGTCCTTTTCGGGGTAGGCAGAGAAAACCGAGCGTTTTTCAATTATTAATGCAATAATTGAAAAATGATTACAACATACTAAAACTTTCTAAATTAAAAAAATGTTTCCGAACTTTCTAACAGTGGAAATGAAATAAGGACAGCGTTGATAATAAATATATTATTATGTCAGTATTCCTCCTGTAATAACTAAATTTTCAAATCAAATGTCGATTCTGCAAAAAATAATCAAACAATCATATTCGTGAGACGATGTAGTAGTACACAATATAATATTATCGATCTACTCTGTATAGAGCCGGTGAAGGAACTAATTGTTGAATTATTTATTTTAATAATTAATTAAGTAATTAATTGCAATCAATATTAGATAGGATTCGGTTCATGCACCTATTTCAAATATGACTATTCCTTTAGGTTTTCGCGATTGTTACACATTGAATTAAACAATTTTTAACGGAAGTATCGCGTGTTTTATTTATTTTGTTGAACCTGACGTTTCGAACGCTTTGCAGCGTCCGTGGTCGCAGGAAGTCCGCGTGTTTGTCTTCCTGCGACCACGGACGCTGCAAAGCGTTCGAAACGTCAGGTTCAACAAAATAAATAAAACACGCTATACTTCCGTTAAAAATTGTTTAATTCAATGAGTATTCCGCTGGTGATAAGTGAAGAAATCTCACAAAACACGAGCCAAATTGGTTTTAAGCCTATAGAACTTTAACACGATTTTTATACAACGTCGAAATGCATACAAAGCATAGGACCTGATGTTAAGTGGAAGTGGTTACCGTAGGAATTATTATTTGGCTGTGGTTTTCTATGAGGTGCATGTGATTAACATCGAGCTATGTTTGATGCGTCCTACCTCTCTTAATATACTCGTATTGTTATCAATTAGATTAGAAGCGAGTAAGGTATGTAAGGACCGAATCATGTGGCACTTGGTTCTCTCTGTCTACCTCGCTAGGGACTTGGCGTGAAGATGTAGATAGATAAATAAATAGATTAGGTAGGAACAATATATGGTATTATTCATTCATGTTGCTAAACACACCCCAAACTCCTTATGTAGATAGATGAGTCAGAGGAATTGATGAGTTTGCCTACATTTATATCTTCTCAATTGGAAATGCCAAATGTCAACTGAAATATCATTTGACTACGATGTCGGGCGGTCTCTCTGCTCAATCATGTCGCTCGGTCAATAGAGTTTTGTGACCCACAAAATATGCTTAAACTGAATTTCTTCAATTCTGTGACTTATTTAAGCATATGCTCTAAGCAAAAACCAAAGGGCACAGTCATTGCATATTAATTGAATGAACAATGTAGGACTCTCACGCTGTGTTCATGTCATTGAATTGATTGATACAATTTAAATTAGCGTCGAATGGAAGTTATTAATCGAGTACCGACTGAATTGAATAGCATACCTAGTCAGGTCATAAGTTCTGTCAAAAACTTTTGATGTTATTAATGACACACTTTTTGATAATAATGTTAAGTTATATATGAAATGAAAGGTAATTAAATGTGCAATAAAATTTTATTTACATTATTCGAAATGCTCTCCTCCATTTTGAATACATGCCCTTAATAGACACGGCCAGTCATCGATCGCAGCACGCACCACATTTATAGGTATCTATTTCTGCCGCTGCTTTAACCAGAGATGCTCGGAGAGACTCTAAATTCTAATGAGGTTTAGCGCAGACTTTCTCCTCCAAATGTTGCCATATCTTGTAGTCCAGTGGATTAAAATCTCTTACGATCTTCGAAGCTTGAATCTATAGTATATCGTTTGATACTGCGATAAATAAACCGTAGTGTTATTTTCAATTTTTATAGAATGTTGAAAATCTCTTTTGGCGCGTAACCACAGCGGTGCAAAGCGATAACCGCGACTCTATCTTCCTTCTTCGGCCACTGCATATTTGAAAATGAATGAAAATGAATTTTCTTTTTATTTTATTAAAATAATAAGGTTTTGGCAGAACTTATTACTTTAATTTTGCAATACTGGCCAGAAATACTTTGACTAATTTTAAAAATTGAACGTTCCCGCTTGCCGAAAATAAAAAATAAATTCATTTTCAAATATGGAGTGGTCGAAGAAGGAAGATAGAGTCGCGGTTATCGCGTTGCACCGCTGTGGTTACGCGCCAAACGAGACAGAGCTTATGACGCGACTAGGTATGGTATATATGTGTGTATCTTCACGCCAGGTCCTGGTAGGTAGAGAGAACTGAGCGCCACAAGGCGCGATACATACACACTTCACTCGCGTCTTCAACATTCATAGCTCTTTTCATGCACGCTCATCGACTGGAACAAATGCTCGCAACTCAACATCACCTTCTGATACAACACGACTAATTTGGTCATGGTAGGTTAGTCTTAGTCTTCCTCGGCTCCTACATGCTTCCACTTTCGCATTGTAGGTATTTTGACGAGCTCGGTGGCGCAGTGGTGAAACGCGTTGTTACGCTACTTTGACACCAACGCTCGTGGGTTCGATTCCCACACAGTACAAACATTTGTGTGCATGAACATGTTTGTTTGTCTTGGTCTGGGTATTTTCTATGTATAATAAGTATGTATTTACAAAAAAAAAAAAATTTACGTATGTTTATCAGTTGTCTAGTACCCATAACACAAGCTTCGCTTACTTTGGGGCTAGATGGCGCTGTGTAATTTGTCCGACAATATTTATTATTATTATTATCTGTTTGGTCATTATTTCATTCTGCTTTCTTCCTACATGTCCAAACCAATGGAGCATGCCTTTTCTTCTCTTAACACCGACACTCTCTTTGAAACCGATTCTCGTTCTTACGACATCAATACAAACGCGGTCAGCAAGCGTTGTGCCACAAATTTTGCGCAATGCTCTCGCATCTTGAGCGCATTTATTCTCCTTTCATGCTCTCTCTATAAATATAAACCCAGCTTTCACTTCTATAAGTGAGCATTGGAATTAGCACCGCGTTGTGTACAGCGAACTGTGCCTTCTGGCTTAGACTTCGGCTGCCTAGAATTTTACCCAACGCTCCATTACGCTGTTCCCTGCAATCACTCGTCTTTCTACATAAGCGGTGTACCTTCCATTCCTGCTAATAGTGCTTCCAAGATACACAATCTCATCCACTTGCTCCAACACTACATCATCAAGCTAGTTATTGTAGTTAGTGATGTTTATATTTATACAATCAGTACCGACTGAATTGAATAGCCTGTTTTAATAAGGGCCTATTTTTCACTGTGTATTTTTACATAATGTTATAACTGTACTGTAATCTATATATATACATATATATATACGTCTGGCTGTCGTATCTTTTTGAGTACTCGGAGTTGGAGTATGTAAATATAAAGAACTTCAGAAAATTCGAAAAAGTGTCCAGAAAAGGCAGGGCGCAGCGAAATATCACGACTAGGGAAGTACTCCACCTCGCAGAAAATCGCAGAGAAATAATATCCTTCACCAATGTGGTCTTGAAGAGTTGCTGTAGTATCAGCGTTATCCTAACAAACCCCGCACTGTGACGGTTACCTACAGTAACGACTTCACATTAGGTGCTTGTACGCCACCCTATGTTGTTGTATGAAAAAAACTTACATTCATATAAAAATCATTAGGAATTCTGCTTACGAAAAAAATGATCCTTAATTATTATATTCCTATAATCAAATTTTACACAATATTATATTCATATGTCATTCTTGAAACAAACAGAAAAATAGTAGTTAAATCTCTCTTACCTGCGAAAGATAGAGCCCCGTTATATACTCCTATGACTAGAGGTAAACCACTGGCACCATCTTGTTCTAAGAAAAAGTTGTTGAATAGGATGCCAAACGCGTTAGAGGAACCAAATCCCAACATCTGAAACATGAATCGAATTAAAAATTATAATACATATAAAAGTAACAAAAATAATTCGGAATTTACACGTGGAGCCCTTTCACTTAAAAATTGGAAACTCAAATATAGGGAAAATTAAAGGTACTTATTTTTACATGCTTCGTTGGTTCGAATATGTAGAAAGAATGCAAGAGGAATTAATGACGAAACAGATATCCAACGCTAAAGTGGAAGGATGTAGGTGCCGAGAAAGACCTATCCTAATCTACTACGACTAAATAGATCCAGTGTTATCAGAAAGTGGTATCAGAAGCCCTGGTAATCAGAGAGCGTACATGAAAAGAGCTATGAATGTTAAAAAAGGGAGTGAGGTGTGTAAGGACTGAGTAACGTTGCGCTTGGTTCTCTGTGCCTACCCCTCAAGGGATTTGGGGTGATTTTATAGATATAGAACTTATTTTGTGGCATGCAAAACTTTCAGTGTGCACTACATATATATTACAATTTGTGACAAAAAGTACGTCATCCGTCCGCACGGCCATCTATCTTGCGTTTAAAGGGCTGAGTCTTTCGACCATTCTAAGTAGCAGGTTGAAATGTTCACAGAAAATATATTATTCTGGAAAATTCAAGTAATAAAAATATGTCTTTGTAGAACTCCACCTATAGCCTATGTGTATATGAAAGTATGGAATAAGTATATTTTGTATGAAGTATTTTATAATAAACCTGGGTGACAGAACTTCACTTCGCCGGTATGAATAAACTTAAAAACAGGACTTCATCTAAATACAAAATCTCGATCCAAATCGTTAAAGCCGTTTCAGAGATACACGAAACATATATAAGAATTGCTTGTTTAAAGTAATTTGGTGTCAACCGTATGTAGATAAATGTATATTTATATGTATTATGTTTCTTTGTTCTTATTATCACATCACTTGATTATAGTTAATAATTATGTCAACAATGGTTTATGCTGTACGTTTTTTACACATCGTCAATTCCCTGCTTTTTCAGCATCAGTCCAACGTTGGATGGTAGACATTTTTTGCAGAAATAAGGTCATCTTTATGCAAATTGATCTTTAAAGTTATTGTAGGTGTATATATTACTTACCTATGATTTATTTTATTAAAAAAAATAAGTTAAAAGGTGGAAGCCCCTATACAAACGTATCTCTAAAAATCACCCCCAAAGTTCTATTTATTGTCTTAAAAACTAATAAAAACCAATCTTTACTTTTAGTACAATTAGTGCAATATCGTCAGCATACAGAGCAACCACGGAGGCTGCTCGTGTGCATATCTGATACTCTTCGACACTACAGATCCCTGGTGCACCCTTTTTTTTTTTTTTTTTGTGACGCGGGGAAAAATGCGTTACGCACACCACCGGTGCCTGGGTGGCCTCCGGTGGTAGTGTGGGACTCCCCGTCGGCTGTCCGACGGTATACCCACTAAACAACCCCGCGAAATGCCATCGGCCGCGTTGGTGTGGTGCCCCGGATCTGTCAGCAACAGGGCACCACTGCGACTGGCCAGCCCCTCAAAAGGGGCCGGAGCCGGCAACCGCAGTCCTTAATATAAAATCGGAATCGAGATACATGTCTCGGAAAATATTCAAGCACACTTTTGTACCGCAGTGCCCACCAGATCATCGCGCGAGGAACACAGGCATTTTCTGCCGCGTACGGTGAAATTGTGGAATGGTGATCCCGGATAAGTACGACATGAGTGCCTTTAAGTAAAGAGCTGTTGTCAGCCTTTTTAAGGAATGTATGTTTCCTTAAAAAGGCTGGCAACGGATCAGTGGCCGGGAAAGCCGGTGGCTGCACCTATTTATGCTACTTGTTCAGCAGCTCGTGGAAATATGAGCGCCATCTGTCGTTCATCACGAGGTCCTCGTATGGGTTACCGTCTCTTATATAGCGGCACTTGGATATATCCTGCGCCGCTTTGACCCTGAAACGAGCCAACTAGTAGATGAGCTTCTGCTCCTCAGACGGTTCCAATTTGTCGTAACTATAGTGGCTTTAGTTCTCTTAGTGACTCATTTCGCGGTCCCATATGCGTCACGATCTTCAGAAGATCTAAACGTTTGCCACTTTTTAAAGAGGGCTTTCTAATCTCCCTCGAAACTATATCGTTCCACCACCAGTCTCCCTGCCACACTTGCCCTCCTTGGTTTTTCGAATTACCGCCTGGGTCGCATCGGTGATGGCCACCTAAATCCTATCCCAATGGTGCTGTAATGTTTCGCCTTCAATACCAGCACATGTGCGCAGGTGGCTGATACGAACTCCAGGGAATCATCTTTATCGAGCACCCACTAACTAATTTGACGTCTGCAGTGCTCGGGGCGACTTTTCTTGGACATCGCGCAGAGGACAAGAAGACGACGTTGTCCAGTTAGACTCTCGCCAGGTCTGACCTTGCAGTTGACAACTTTGCCGATGTGATGTCTCCTAGTGAGTAAGAAATAGATTTAGGTAGCATGCCTCCCGCTCCTATAGGTGATTAAATGTTCATATATATTTAAGTACGTATTCACGATGGCCAGATCGACAGCCGCACAAATACAGGAGGATATCCCCCCTCTCCGCGTTACGACCACCGTATCATGATAAGTAGGCTCAAACTCCTCCCGCGCTCAAACCCGAAATAATCCCCAGTAACAACGGGGGATACCATGAAGCACTGTACCGAGTTGATTCCAGAACATCATTCTATCAGTTTCATCTGCGGCGCGTAGCCACTTATCAAGTGGGTTATACAATCTCTTACTATCATAAGCCCGTCGCTGAAGCGATTTACCTCCAAGACGTCGTCGTTCTGAAACTCACGGAAGATTCAGGAGTAACACTATGGCTACCCTGTTCTCGCCACCAGGTGCACCAGTGTAGATACGCTTGTAGCTTTCTTCTTTAGTAAATTTCCAATAACCCGACGATATTGGCGGAATCCGTACATTCACGTCATAGAAATTATATTTCGACACAATTCAGATCGATTTGACGGCAGTCGCTCTATGTCGATAACAGTATCTTCGCCAAATTCTAAGGGTTAGGTTACCCCGCCAATCCTAATGAATTAGAATAAACAGTTTTCCATCAGGTGCGCAGGGTGCAAAGGATGTACCTTCACCCCACAGAGGACTGCACCCAAAAATAACTACATGAAGGGTTGTCGAGTTCTTGCGAGTGAGCGAGTTTACAAGCTACTGAGAAATTGATGTTTAGAGCGACGATGACAGCGCGCGTGCGTCATACCTCATTACAAGCGTTCATATGCTGCAGTAACTACTTAAAATCAGGTAGACTGTATGCTTGTATAAAAATATATTAATTAAACAACTACGAGTAGGTACACACACCCGTATGATGTAAAACGATTACCGTAACTTCTTGCAACAAAAGAAGCATCCCTTATGCGTTTCTACACCCACTGCTGACCCAGCAACGGCCTATAAGCAGTTTAGTGATCTTACTCACATAATTTTACATTACTGATTCTATCTATCAGTTTAGAACTTCACGTCAAATCCCTTGCGGGGTAGGCAGAAAGAACCGAGCGCTACGTGATTCGATTCTTACACACCTCACTCGCTTCTTTAACATTCATAACGCTTCTTATGCGCGCTAATCGATTCTCAGGGCTCCTAACATCTCCTTCTGATAAAACACGATCAATCTCGTCATAGTAGGTAAGTCTTGACCTTCCCCAACTCCAACATCCTTCTACTTATCTGTATATCTTAATTCTTTTGCCCTGCATCCTTTCTACAGGTCCGTACCAACAACGGAGCATGCCTTTTCTTATTTTAACAGCGATTATAAGTGATTTTATCATTAATAAAATGTGTCTTGTTATTAATAAATATGTGTGTTGTTATTGTTGCTTATAAACATATTGTCATTAATATGTATATCTTCACGCCAAGTCCCTTACGGGGTAGGCAGAGAGAACCGAGCGCCATAAGACGCGGTCCTTGCATACTTCACTCGCTTCTGTGACATTCATAGCTCTTTTCATGCACGCTCGCCGGTTCCTGGGGCTTCTGACATCACCTTCTGATAAAATTATGTAATAAATAATAATAAAAATAAAATGTCATTAATATTATCTTTAAAATGGATGGCAACCCGGACGTTAACAATAAATTTAAATATGAACAGTATAATTGTTTTTAATTATATCAATTCGATTGTGAAAGTTGTAAAAAAAACTATTTTCTCTAACGTCGAGCTACATACCTAAGTGATATATCTTCTTTTTCTTCGTCGCTTTATCCTTTTATTATCTTTCAAAATAAAATTTCTTGGACGTGTGGATTCCCTCACGATGTTTTCCTTCAACGCCGAGCAAGTGATAAATATGTACATAATTCCGAAAATACGAATTAAGCGGTACATCCCAGTATTCGCACCGGAGACCAGTTTGTAAATAGACTGCTTTCTTATCCACTGGGTTATAACCGCTCTTAAGTGATATATGTATTCAAATAACGATGTAGGTATCCTACCTAGTTCACGCCTCGTTTGCTAAACAGCAGGGTGCACCATATGTATATTAGACTTTAAAGATAATGGTGAAATATTTCCTTCTACCCAACTTATTCAACCTACTGTAGAGGTACGGGTTTCGCTTCAACCGAAGGGGTTTTGTGCATATTGCTGATTGGCGGCGGCCAGTGTCTTCAAGCTGCGACAAAGCTAAACGACTGTCATCTATCGACTACAGACGAGACCGATAGTTAACGAACCCACCGGATCATGGAGAGTCTCGAGACACGTAAAGCCGTCTATAGACAAGCATTAGTAGAGTGAAACACGAAACGACACCATCGACCTCCTTATAAATATCATACACACACATGTATCAGTGAGATACTTACATCTCAAGATATTATAATAAAGCTTTAGACTTTCATGGGCTTCGAATTTTAAAAACAAAAACAAATGAACAAGTTTTTATTAAGATAAAATGTTATATGCTAATTTCAAACTTTAAGTTGGTATATCAAATATTTTCTGAAATAAATGCCTGCAACAGACAGAAGGTCCGAAAAAGAGACAGACGCGTGAACGATCTTAAAGGGGTTCCGGTTTTATTCTTTTGAAAACCATAGAAGTAAGACTTGTTAAAACATACTTACAAAAGTAAATCCTACGCCAACACCGATGACGTACCCCCATCCGCCATCAGGGGGAACTAATTCCTTCTTGTTACGTTTCACAGAGCTGTCAACATGAGCGTACGCTTCGTCCATACTGACAGTATACAGTCTAAATCACAAAAAAAAAACTTCGTCTAAATATATAGGATTGCACCGCTTTATTTATTATAATTCTTTTAAGTTACTTGTAATAAACAAAATGCGATTTTGTTTATTACAAATAATTGTCCCTTTTTCCAGTGCGCTCCTATAGGGTTGTCTAGTGTATGCGTCCACTCTACATTATTGTACACATCGATATGCATTATCTTGCCTCGGAAGTATGTTTTTGTAAGGCTTTGCGTACACTCAGTGTAAAGTAACGCCTTTTACTATAGTTCGACTAGTTTGAGATGTTTATACAGTCGTCACAAGTAAATATTTACAAATGCTATCTGCACATATAATATGGCAGATCTTGTTTTCTTTATATTGTGTTAATAATGTATTATTTTGGTATAATCAAAATGAAGTGCGGTTTCATGTATTTTACCACTAGGTGCTATGACAACAAGCACCAAGGGAGGGGTTTATTTACAATTTCCAAAGTTTCTTTATTTACAAAGAGTTTTTTTTTTTATATTGGCTCAGCATAGTGGCTCCTCTTCGCCTGTTGGTAAACGAAAAGGGGAGCCCAAATTGCAGCGGCAACTGCCAAAGGACTACGGTGTCCTGTCAGTTGACGCTACCATACTGGCCCGCAAGGTGCTTCTTCACGCTTCGTTTGAAGGATCCCATGTTGTAGGAAGGAGGAAACACATGTGCAGGCAAGGCGTTCCACTTTTTAATAGTTCGACAGAGATAGGAGTTGCCGAACTTTTTAGTACGAGAACAAATGTCCTCAACAGTGGAATGATGACATCGCAAGCCTGCACGTGTGGTTCTATGACGGAAGGGAGAGGGTGGGATAAGGGAAAATAGTTCTTCAGAGCACTCACCATGGTACAGGCGGTAAAATGTACTTAGGGAGCCTATGTCCCTACAAAGTTGCAGAGGTTCTAGGTATTTTGTGACCTCTTCGTCGTCGATTATGCGGATAGCCCGTCGCTGCAACCTATCGAGAGCCTCGAGAAGATACTGTGCGGAGCCGTCCCAGAGATGCGAGCAATACTCCACGCAGGCCCGAACTTGAGTCTTATAAAGAAGACAAAGTTGGTCAGGCGTGAAGAACCGGCGCACCCTGTTCAGGACTCCGAGTTTCTTTGAAGCTGTTAAAATGAGGCTCTCGAACTAGAGATATACAAGCATACGGCCCGCGCGACGTAAAGTGGTTACCGTAACCTATGACCACCTGCAATACATTGCGATGCCACCTCTGCTGCTATCACAGTAATTCCTTAGGGTGATCTCCTAAGGAAAAGGAAAGGACGACGTGCAGGTACACCATAAACCTGGGAGTTCTTATTTGCCTGCGGTTTTTTGAGAATAGGAAGTACTTTTCCAGTCGAACTGCTTTTATGCGTCCTACCTTTCTTAAGAAGGTCCAGACCACGACAAACGGACGTTTATATGCACACAAATGTCTACATCGTGCTGGAATCGAATCCACGAGTCTTGATGTTAAAGTAACAATTACACCACCGGTCTCGTCATAGGTTGTGAAAAAGATTACATTTTAATATTTTTTTTGTTAAGCATTAAAAAATGCTATAACCATATAATTTTTTCTTATAATATTTGCAGTCGTTACTATTTGCTTATTTGATTGAAGGTTTATTATTTGATTTAAAAATCAATAAGATATTAAGTATTTTTCCGAGCAGTGATAGCATTGCAGACAAAGAACCAGCTTATTAAATAACAGGTCTCTGGTTTGAATCCTGATGTGGGCCCATGTCCCATTAAATTGTGTCTACTGATTTATGTACATTTTTGGACTTGCTCAGCGGTGATTCGTGAGAAAATCCCTGGAAGTGTTCCAACTAATTATATTCGAAAGACGTGTGGTCTACAAAAAACAGTTCTGGTTTTCGCTCCGTATTTTCGAGGTCTAACGTCATTCATCCATGTTAAAATTAGTATCTTATTATTATATATTATATTAGTATCTTCGCCAAATCCTTAGGCTTAAGTAGCGGATCTGCCAATCCTAATAGATTAATTAACTGGATAACGCTAGGAAGAAAAAGATTAAGGTATTTTCCTTTACTTTGCTATATTATCTACAACTAGAACAATCAGAAGTATCCAATAGATAGACACGCGCCAATTATAATGATATGTAAATATGCATTTAATAGGTTATCTGTTGATAATAACGAGGGTGGAAAGGCTAATGGCTTCAAGCGACATTTTTGGAATATATATATATAGAGCGTTTCAAAGTTTTCGAATTCAGAAAAATCGTAGAAATTCAGTGCATTAATTAATTAATTTATCAAACACACAGTTTCTTTTTTATTTAATTCTCCATTAGATTGTTTTATTTGAAATCCAATGAAACAAAACGCTGCAGAAATTAATGATACTTGAAGCAAAAATGCTTCCTAGCAATTATTCTTTTTTGGTCAAGGAAAATCGACTTAAGCTATGGTCTCCCTTGTTTTTCGAGTAAGACTAAATGCTTTTTAATACAGTGTCTGTTATTATTAGCAAAAGCCAGCAAGTACACTCTTGAATCTTTTTTTAATTGTATTTTTTGTGTAATGTGTAAAAATGTAATGTTTATGATAAATAGCTTAAAAAGGAACCAATGTTCCAACCTCGTTAATTTAAACCCAGTTATTTTAGAAAATTATTTGATGTTGGTCATTAAAACCTTTACTAAAAACTTATCAACACAAAAGTTGTGAACAAATTTTATTGAATTATTGCTAATTTTATAAGTAAAATAAAAACAACAAAAATCAAATATGTATTCTGTATGAGTTTTATTTTTAAAATCAAATGTACCTACCTACGTGTTATTTACGTGTTACAAGTCCCTTATTTTCAGTATCATATGTGACAGTGAGTGTGTTATGTGTGTTTGATGCGGTAGGTAGTGAGTAAGATTACGTAACGTGTGCATTACGTAGGTATGTGTTATGTGTAATAATTATGCAGTTAGTATAATAAATGAATGTGTATGTATGTGATGGCTATAGTATAGCTAATAAATCTTAGAAAACTGCTTTGTTAGCAGTTGTCATGAGCCTGTATCTACTCACTGTTGGTAATAGGCTTCCCCAATGACTTCTACCATATGCAGAGGATCGCATATGGTGAAAGGCATTGGGGAAGCTTTTCGCATTCAGCTGCTTCCGGCCGCTTTTTTATGCCATCGGTCCATGTAGGCGGGGGGTGCCCAACGCCTCGTCGTACTATGCGCGATCTACACTCCAGGACTTTCCTACCCCATCTGCCATCGCTGACGCGGCAGCTACGGCCGGCCCACAGCCACTTCAGTTTGCCGATTCTGAAAGCTATGTCAACAACTTTTGTTCTCCGTCGAATTTCGTCGTTCGGGATTCGATCCCTTAGAAAAATTCAGAGCATACCTCTCTCCATCATTCTCTGCGCAACCTGCAATCTGTGAACCAGCCCGATAGTAAGTGCCCAGGTCTCTGCACCGTAGGTCATTGCGGGGAGGACGCAATGATTGACGATTCACCGTTGTGAATCGTCATTCACCTCCGTCCTCACCAGGATCCTTACCACTCTTTAACTATTCAAGGGCTATCCTAATCTCACTTATGCTGATGTCGAGAATGTCATCAGTGTAGTGCCGGGTTAACGTGGCTCGGCGATCACTTTCACGAGCGGCCAATGTCGAGACAGGTGCATGAGCAGCATAAAGCTTACCATAAAATCTCTCCACCTTCACGAAGATTTCTGGCCTCGAGGAGACGACACGGCCATCCTCTAGCTTGAGAATCGACAGTTGCGCCTTTCCAGAAGGCCGAGAAAAGACTTTTAGCACTTTATTGTTGGCTATCGCATCTTCAATGCATTTAGTAGTCAAGATGCGATAGTCACGTCGTATCAGCCTTATGATTTGCTTATTCAAAGCCGCATACTCTGTCGAAGCTCTTGTCAAGCAAGTTGACGCCGTCTCTCGTCGCTTCCCAATGAGCTAAAGTTTCGCTAGAGAGTTTAGCCTCATAAGCCTTATGCTGCCGGCTGAAATATTTTCTGTCAACCTCGTTATTATATTATAACCCATGTTATTTTATCTGATACTTCATCCACATCCGCAGTGGTTTCCAGCGAGCTAAATCGGTGGTGAAATTAAGTTGAATCTGTTTCCCTAAAAAGGCTGGCAACGGCATCAGGTGACCCACTTACTCGTTTGCCCCCCTCTAATATAAAAAAAAGTTCCAATTGGAACTTTTCCGAAGTTTGAGTGATTTGGGGAAGAGTCAGACGTAAAATCGACCTCATCATATGGGCTATTTCGCGTTTAAAACAGAAAAACTGATATCTAGGGTACCTCGTATAAGTCGGTGGTCACTACCGGCACTGAACCTGTTAACTACTGAGACATCCTTAAATATCCGCCTCTTTTCCGTTATGATGAAGTCGATCTCGTCCCTAGTCACTTTATTGGGATTTTGCCAGGTCCATCTCCTATATATTTTTGTAGAATAAATTCATCAAAAAGAGCCCCTCTCTTTGTTTCTACAGCCAGCATTTGCCCCCTGTGATTCAAGAAATGAACCTCAGGGCAGCAAGTGATGTGCTGCATCTCCCGTATTTCAGCGCAAATAACTGTAAGGTCGGTAAAGGCGTAGGATTGTGGCGGGACGTGTCATATACAATCCAAACAAGGAGTAATCTTTGCTGTGACAACCAAACACTAAGAAAGCAACTAATAGTCCTACAAAACTTTTCACAATCGAAGCGAAAAATGAGTCTATGATCCCTGATCACATTGACAGTGCCTAGCCCCTTAACTATCAGTTATATATATTTCATATACATATATCTAATTTCTTCATCAACATCATTTACATTGAAGGGGCTTAGAACGTAGGTACTCTGGCACGCTACTTTATGGCAGGTTGACTAAGGCCAGTGTTAAGGCCATACTACGCCTTTGAACAGAGGTACTTGAAATAGCTAAACAGAACTATTACCTCCACACGTAGCAATGTCTAGAAATCCATTGGGATTTTAGTGAAGTCGGCTACCTAAACCTAAGTATTTGGCGAATATACTTATTTTGACGTGTTTCTGTGAGGGAGTGAGTTAACGGTAAGCTCCTAAGGAATTGCTGTGTTAGCAGCAGAAGTGGCATCACGATACTTTATGCAACGTGGCCGAATCCAACTCGCACTTGACCGGTTTTCCATTTCTACAGTTATTAGGACAGCTTCAAAGAGTCAAGTTACTAAAATTTAGGATACCCAGCGAACCGTGACGAGTTAAACCAATAAAGCCTAGTTAATCCGACCTAAATATCCACTCCGAATAGTCCCTAGTAACAGGAGGAAATACAACTACGGTATATTTTTAAATAGAAGCTCAATACGATAATACAATAGTAGTTTATTATCATTCATCATAGTTTGTATTGGTTCCATAAAATAGATTATTATAGGTTTTACAGAGTTTTATCATGTCATACAAGTATCCAATGTGTTTCGTGCGATACTATCTCGCTAGTGCCTGACTTTTTTATTTCAATATATATTTTTTTTAAACGTCTGAAGGCATACAAACATACGGCCCACTTAATGTACTTGGTGCCTCTTGACCGTTGTTTAAAAAAATAATATACATAGGTACATAGTCTTCGTAACATAATAGACGACCCCAATGGCTCCCAGACGTTATATAAAAAAAAAGTAATGTCCACGTAGCAATGGCTCCCAGACGTTATATAAAAAAAAAGTAATGTCCACGTAGCAATGGCTCCCAGACGTTATATAAAAAAAGTGTATGTGTGTCAGTTCCGACGCACGACTGGACTTTATTCCATACGGACGGTAATTATGATATAATATCGAATAGAAAAAGAGGGTAAATGAATGCATCTTCTAAAATAATAGGAATAAAATTTATCTATCTATAACTTCACGCCCCAAATACCTTGCTAGTTAGGCAGAGAGAACCGAGCGCCACGTGACTAGATCCTTACACACCTCACTCGCTTCTTTAACATTCATAATTCTTCTCATGCACGCTCGCCGGTTCCTAATAAAATTTATATTATTCATAAATGTGAACCAATTTCTTCCATATTTTCCAATATTATTTTTAATGTATTAAGTAGTAATGACTTGTTTAATAGTACATAAAAATATACGTACTCGTATTTACCTTTGTCTTTCTTTCGAGTAATACTCAATATATTTTTCATAGGCTACGGTAACCACTTTACATTAGGTAGGTCATATGCCTTCAGACGTATAAAAAAAACTTAGCTAAATCCGATAGATACTTCTATCTCATTCTCTCGCACGTTAAATCCTACAGATGTATATGTTCGTCTCTTTTTAAGCGAACGAACGTAACGGTATCATATTTTGTTAACGCGTTCATTTGATTTTACTCCTCATATTTCCGTACCTTATAACCTTACCTTATAACGGGCCTTGTAACTCAAAATTGTTTCTTAAGAAGTAAACTCCAAAAAGAAACAAGTTTCCTGGGATCTCTCTGCCTACCCCGCTTATTACATTTTTAATAAAGTTTAAACTTACGTTTCCTGAACTTTAATGAAAACTTTCCCTGTCTAATAAATAGTCGAACGAATCAGAGCACTCAAAGTAAACCGAATGAAACATTTAAATAAATTCACGCAAATCATTCTTTGGCATTTTATTTCACCGGGAAAGATAAGAGACGCGTCACATCAGACGGACAGAACGACAGATAAGATTTTTATTCATCGGAGTTTGCGCTTTAACTCGTCATTAAGTACACTGCAAAATTTTATTTTTGCAAATATCTCAAGTACCCAGTTACAGTTGTTTCATTCGTTCTAATTAAGTAACGCCGATTCTTTTTCTAGTGAAGAAATAAAACAACACATTCGGTAACCGGTTTTAATTTAATTCATTGTCTTTTCTCGTCCATGCACAAAATACTTCACAATATACGCACAAGGATGGAGACATTTACAACTACAATTAAAATGATAATCATAAAAATCTTGTGCCTTACATATAAAGCGGCACAGCGCTACAGCGACGGCAGGAGCAGTGGTCGGCAGAGCTTGTACATATAAATATTACAACTACCCATAGATCTTGTAGGCTTGGCGAGGCGCGTTTACAGGGTGATATTAGCTTGTTTTGTTTGTCATTTAACTACGTCACGAGAGAGCCGTAACAGCACTAGTGCTTTAAAAATAAACTTGTCTTCGTAACAGTGAAAGATTATAGAGTGCTAGCCTGACCGCCACCAAAGCCAACAGAGAGAACACGCTATGGATTCTTTGCCGTCACCGCACCAGGCATCGCCATCCTTGACAACAAAGTAGTCAGAGAGCGCTCCTTCATCTTTAACGCTCATTTGGGCGAGCCCAAATACATAATTCGGAATAAATCAAACCCACAACTGTCAAAAGCATAGTTACTCAACAACAATATTCATAACTGACATACAGAACATAATTATTACAGAAATTAAGAAATTATTGTCATTATTATTAAAATAATTATACTTTTCCCATTATCCGTCGAGGAAATAAATTCGAAAACTGGTATTTATAAAAAAACAAAACTGTTTTGTTTCTTGTTTCAACAAGAGTTCCTCCTTCCCAGTGCCAATACTTCGGCATGTCGATACAACTGGAGATGTTTCAAGTCTATCTATCTATTTATAACTTCACGCCAAATCCCTTGCGGGGTAGGCATAGAGATCCGAGTGCCACGTGACTCGATCCTTACCTCACTCGCATCTTTAACATTTATTGCTCTTAAATAGTTAATAGATTCAGGCGTTATTTTGCGAAAGTCAAATTTACATGCAGTTTGATCTAACCTGGTTGGTGGTGGCGGAAGCGCACAAAGCAGGTTAGATCAAATTGCATTTATTGCTCTTCTCATGCACGCTCGCTGATTTCTAAGTTCTTCTGATAGAACACAACTAATGTGGTCACGGTCGGTGGTCATGGCCTTCCTCGGCTCCTACACACCCCCAATTTTGCGTTGTATATCTGCTTCGTCATTCTTTCATCCAGCATTCTTTCTACATGTCCGAACTAATGCATGAGTAATAATGGAGCATGCCTCTTCTTATTTTAACACCGACGCTCTTTTGCAGACTAACTCTGTTTCTAACATCATCATCACAGGTCTACAAGCGTTACACCACAAATTTTGCGCAACGCTTGCATTTCGACCACGTTTATCATACTTTCATGCTCTCTCTGCCATACCCAGCTCTCGCTTCCAAATATAAGCGTTGCGACCAGCACTGCATTGTGTATAGCGAGCTGTGCCTTCTGGCTCAAGTTTTTACTGCCAAGAAGTTTTTCCAACGCTCCATTCACACTATTCCCAGCACTCACTCGTCTCGTCCACATCATAAGTGACAAATATGACACTACATAAGTTGACAAATAGGCTTACCGCGCTTATAAGCCCACTTTATCGTTAACAATGAGTTACTATATGTAGCATCTAGAAGTATTCTCCTGAAAATAGTTTCATGTATTTTATAGGTAACAACCAAGTTGATATTGAATTCAATAGACTCCGAGCTGTCAATATTTACCGTGCAACCGCACGACTTAATAATGCACTTTCATAATGCAGAATGCCTGGGGCAGACGTGACAACTCGAAAGAGTCCCGTCAATGAATAATGATAATGATAAATAGAAAAATATATTTGCCTATACAGTCGCAGTTGGAAGTGTCAACCGACTGTTTCGAGCTGTTCGTTTATGGCTAGTCTTACTTTCTATCAAGTTACCATGTAGTTCCTAAAAGTTATGAAACCAAAATAATGTACTGGTAGCCGGAAGGCCCTAAAGATACGATGTTCTAGACAAATTATTATATAATTCTAGTCTAGGGCCTACAGTCTTGCATAAGCTTAGTTTTAAATATAGATTATTTCAAAATAATAATTGTCAAGGTAGTATATAAGTACCTATAAAAATTGTCTTAACCTTGTTTTTATAACATTGTAAAATTACAACTCACAATGTGTTTTCTTAATAAGATATAAGTAAGATTAAAACATTACTTAATTGAAGTAATATTTTAATCTTACATAATCATAAATTTACAAACCATGACGTTAAGATAAAATAGCCTTCCACGCCTACAAGTTACAAATATACAACTGTAGATACGGCATACATCTGGGTACTAATTACTGATTTGCGACATTATTTGCATATTTTGCATATTTACGTAACCTACTTAAAAAAAAGATTGAACGTTTAATTTTTACTAAAACAAATTTAAACGTGAAACCACATACAGCAAAATAAAGTTCAGTTAAAGAATTTCACACACAACTTTCCAATAGCTTCGATCGATAAAAATCCTTAAATAGGGTCCAATTAGGCCTATAAAAGAAAATTATGTCTTAACCTTTTTTGCTTTTAAGGATGAATTTAAATATATTCTGTTTTCATTTTAACCATTTAACATGATATCGATTTCGTAGATATATTACTTTTTGTAAAAAACTACATAGCTTTTGAATATTGGCGTATAATTCATCTAAATTTTATGAAAAAGACACTATATTTTGTAAAAATAAAGTAGCGAATTTGAATTCTAGCTAGGAAGATGTTATTTTAATTGAAATATTTAGAATACTATACCCACATAAAAATCCACACACATGTCCACATAAAAATGTCGCCCGATTTTGAAATTTGATAAGAGAGAATTGATGTTCATACCACAGACATCTATACTCAAGCATATTATACATGTAAAATATCGTGGCGATATCGGGGATTTTGTGCTCAAAGTTTTAAACTAAATTTGGCACACAATACATTTTTATACATACTAGGTACCTTTTGTAGTACATTTTTCGGATTAACACATTGCAATTTCTTATCCCGGTAACATACCTAAAAATTGTAAAACCGAACTTTACTACGCAGACGGAACAGTGCTTAGATCCTCATAATAAAGTGATATCCACGGCAAACACAACATGCACGTTAATTGTTCCATCCTTTTTATAATATAGCATTATTTGAGGTTAACTATCTTTGATTTTAAAACCGTTAGCATCTTGTACCTCTTAGTTACATTGATTATTATTTATGTACGATGATTATAAATTATCCTTAACATTTATACGTATAACCGTTTAATACAATACGTCACGTAGAATTGGCACATATATTTCGGAAGTTTATTAAAAACTGTATTCTAAGTACGAATAAAGTGATAAGTACAAAAATACAACAGACATTTTTAGAGTTCCATGCAATACTACGGAATTACTAGAACATTAGAGTCCAAGGTAAGTAAGACAAGTTTAAAAGAGTAATTAATGTACATAAATTTCTATCAAATATAAGTACTCCATATATTTGGTCATAAAAATCACACATTTAGAAGCCCACATTGCTACATTGAGTTACTAAGTATCTATCTACCTAAGTACAAACGGAAATGTACAAAGTCCCATGTCAGGTAATTTTTAGTATTGAGAAAAATATTCTAAATATATTTATTTATCGTTATTTATTAGCTCAGAAATCATGAATATGATCACTCATTAACAACGGCACATTGTTAATTGTTGGTTGTTTTGTCAATTGTTTAATTAGCAAATACTTAATATTTGCAATCATAGTCCTACAAGTAAAAATGTGCCATTCTTGGGATGCTTCCCAATATTTCCGTCACTATTTCCAAAATGTAGAACATTACCTGCACAAAGTTTATAACATTTTGGTCAAATTAACTGTATACTTATATATAAAACGTTCCAAATCTTACAAAACGTTGTCACTTTCAAACAATTAATTGACTGAAAGGACGTATTTGATTTAATATAGTATTATTAAATTAATAAGGTAAAATGATGCCATTAGTTTTATTCACTATCATAAATTCATAATACGATATTATTATACAATAAACAGCAAAACAATCATAAAAAACACACATCAGAAGGTGCAAGAAAGCAATAAAGTATCCATTGTATCATATAATTATCCAAATTTATAAACAATTGAAATGATAGTGAGCATTTAATTCATTTATGATTTCACTGTAAGAATTGTAAAATAAAAATAGCGCATTTGCTGATATATTACAAAACGTAAAGATACATTTAGAGAGCTAAATAATTAGGATAAACTAATAAAATATAAACATTAATATATATCCCAAACTATTATTTTAATGTGACCTTCCGATGTGTTAGTGTCGTTGAAATACATATATCGTTTTTTATATCAGATGATATAAGTATTAAGGTCTGTTAACTCCTTATCCTCCTCATATAAAAAGACTATTAGATAAATTACTGCATACGATAAAATTTAACACTTACAGAACAATGTTGTGGATAAATTCGTGGTAAATCAATATATTTATGTTTTTCCATAACATATCGTCGTTGACTTTAATTTATAAGCCATTTAAGGTCAAACGCTTTAAAACTAGTTAAAATGTCTCAATTGGAAATATATAAATCGTCCCTAGTGACAGATAGTAGGGTAAAAAATTATGTTTTCACTTCTGTCGCCTGTCCCCATTACTGCCTTACTTTTTGCAAATGAGTACGTACTCAAATAATATTTCTATGTAATGGATCGCAAATTAGAGCCTCTGATCGCACATAGAGCAATCATGTTACTGTCATATTGTGATGTAAATTTTTATCGTATACAATAATTTTAGCACATAAAAATCTTCCAAAATTACAAACAGCCATCTAAAAATATGATTATTAAAATTAATGTAACTAAAAAGTTACATTTTAAATGTAACAGATATTTATAAGTTCAAATATTCGTCACTGGATATTCACTTACGGACGATTACTTAGGGCCCACTACACACGACATACCAACAACAGTAATGCACTTTCTGATATGTCGATCCGAACGCCTTTCTACCACTAAATTATAGCAATGAGATACTACATATTTCTATCACAAACAAGACAAGTCTAGTTCTATATCAGACTAAACTCCCTCAACCGGATACGACATAGAACAGCTTAAAAATACGATATAACATTTGCTATGAGTTTAGTCTAGTTTCAAAATCTATATTACCTATAGTCGAAGTAAGCATGTCGTGTCTAGTATCCTATCATTAATACATTTCGTACCTTGTCAACACTTGTCATGATAGATTCACCAGCAGCGGCTAGGAGAATAGTATAATAGGTTAAGAGCTGACGAATGAAATCGCGATTTGAATAACTTCTCTTGCAGTCATAGAAAGGTACGAAGTCAAAGTCTATAGCAGAATGTTTAACTTCGTTTGAGTCTATCAACATTAGTTTATATACCTGGTAATAAATAACTGCCTCATGGCTTTTTTTAACCGCACTTAAGAAATACTCGCGAAAATTGCATTGCAAGCTTTTAGTCACATGAAAATAAATATCATTTTAGGCCTCGATTACACTGTTATGAAATTCGTAGATACTAATCACGGTACGATGTATGTAAAGGAATAAAAAAAATATCTAAGTACGAGAACGTATATAGGAAAAGTTATATCCCGAGATATATATTAATTTACATAATATTTTCTAAGTGTTATGATACTTAATAGTCTTTGCTTTGCCATAAAGTGGCGGAATATTACAGTATAATTCTTTTCATATTAATACACGACATGATTGTGCCTAAAACAAGAACCAAGAATATTGTAATATTTGGATTTATGGAATCTGCCGATGTCCTAGATCTAGATCTCTAGATCAAATTCTGTAATAAGATCTACTGATAATAGGGGATCGGAAACTTTTCAAAAGTGATTCAAATTAATCACTACAAAAAATGCGAGTAAACCATTAAATGACCCAATACTATGTTTAAAGATTATTTATTAAAAAATACGTAAATGCCATAAAAGCTGTAATTGCAATTGATTGACTGCTGTAAAAAAAATAAGTTACAAACAAGTTAGTTTAGAGCTGCAAACGTTCAAAGAGCCTTAATATCAGGAATAAAATAATAGTTTTTGCGGTTTGTCTATTTGTTTGATTACACATAAATGATTAATAATTTTAAATAAATATACTTTAGACATAGTTTTGCATGATTTAAAGGTTTATTTATTTAAAGTGTTATTTTTATGGTGATAAATTCATTAAATTCGTTATGGTTATTTTCTAAATTTATATTTCTTAAAATATTGTCATATACGGTCAACCCTTTATTGTTATTTTTTTTAACATAAATGTAAGCGACAAATAACAGTAAGTGAAAAATCTGACCCTGTGATTCATTAAACCGATAGAGGGCAAGGAAAAGTGCATATTGGCAAAATTTATCATAGACATTTGTAAAATAAAAATTGATGTCTTTTTAACTTGTCATGTTTTAATTACCGTGATAGTTTGAAAAAGGCTAAGTATAAATTGTAAATTATAAAAACGTAAAATAGCTGGCAAGAAAATCAATAGATGAGAATTATTCCCGTTGTTTGCAAGAGTGAAACGGTACACGTCATGAAATTTTAAAGTTAATTCGACGTCCACTGATAATTGAAATAGTCCAAGAGTGTTGGCGTCCATAGCGATATCAAAAAATACGTGTATTCCCGTCCTCGACTCATACGAAATTGTTTACAATAAATATGTTAGACACCGCGGAAGCTGCAGGGTTCTTGTCTTAAATTTGAACGACTTTGCGGCGACGAGTGAACGCCAGCGTATACTCTATCCCCCACACCAGTACGCAGGACATGATCAGTGCGTTTTGTACGTGAATACACGTTGAGAAGCTACCAGTGTAGTCTCTTACGTAACCTGGAAATAAATATTACAAATTATCATATCTTTATATATATAATTCTTTTATCTGTGTGTATGTCAGTACATTCTCCTAAACGGTTGCACAAATTTTGGTGAAAGTTTTTGTGTGTGTTTATATGTGTATTCGAAAATGTTTTAGATTCACAATTCGACACAATATCGGACTATTGTACTAGTAAGTAACATTTAACTTATTGAAATCAAGATTTTTTTGTCTATATATTCTCACAAGTCACATTTGTTGGTAATGTGTTTATTGTACAATAAATAAGAAGTGAATTACAATGAAATTAAATCTAGTATTACAAAGCCGGACTTATCCCTAAAAGAGGTCTCTTCCAGCCAATCTAGAGCTGTTGACAGATTTGTTTAACGATTATGAATCAGAAAAAAATATGCACATATACGATTCGAACCCACAACTCAGCAGAATGTTTTAACGAATACCGAAAAGAGTTACTAATGAGAGTTCACTTACCAATAATCGGTCCAATACACACTACAAACACCCCCTTGCTGACCATGTGGAGGCCGAAGGCGGCGGGCAGCTTCTCCAACGGGCAGTACTCCGAGATGGTCAAAGTGAAATTACTTAGACACATTCCCCTGAAGAAGCCGCATATTGACAGCCATATCATGAGTGGCACCCATTCAGTCTGTTCAGCTAACACTGGAAATAAGAAATAAAGAAAGTACATGAGACGCGAATAATAAGAAACGATTCTTCAACTATCGGTTTTAGTCATCAAGGAAAACTTTTCGCCGGACACCAACCCATCACGCATCACCCTCATTGACTGCTGGGTTTCGAGTCTCCCTTCAACTGAAGAAGGAAGGTAACGGATGACGGCATTTTCAAGCAACCCTCTAGGGAGTTATTATTTGGCTGCGGTTTTACTGTGAGGTGAAGGTACCTCCCCAGACGGGCTATTTTGATGCGCCCTACTTCTCTTAAAACATCCAGACCAAGACAAACAGACATGTTCATGTACACAAATGTTTGCCATGTGAGGGAATCGAAGCTACGAGCGTTGGTGTCAAAGTAACATAACAGCGCGTTTCACCACTGCGCCACCGAGCCTGTCAAGCTTCGTACAACGACTTTCATTTATCGACAACAGCCGGGACGTCTCAATGTAAAACGACACTCATCGCTTTACACTGAGACACGCAACGACGCCAATGATCTTGTTTTGTCGAGCGCTTTGTCTGTTAGCTAGTAAATAGTCAATTATCCCGATTATTTATCGGGAGAACTATGAATCTACGAATAGAAGAAGATATATTGTAAGGTAAATCATGTGAGTGTGTTCAGTAAACCCTGACGCCATCGCAGTAGGCGTAGCCATCGCACTCATAGGCGCGAGTGAGCACTTTTCAGAACTGCTAGTATTAAACCAACGTATACCTATAATAAATTTTAGTAGATGAGGTCTTTAGGCTCCACTTAGGTGTCGAAAGAATCCGGCAATTGCGAAAAAAATTTACTTTCCGCACATTGATCCGAAACTGATAGTAAGTCATACAAGATTTTCATCTATCTATCTATCTATAACTTCACGCCAAATCCCTTGCGGGGTAGGCAGAGAGAACCGAGCGCCACGTGACTCGATCCTTACATATCTCACTCGCTTCTTTAACATTCATTGCTCTTCTCATGCACGCTCGCCGGTTTCTAGGGCTCCTGACATCACCTTCTGATAGAACACGACCAATTTGATCATGGTAGGTAAGTCTTGACATTCCCCGGCTCCTACATCCTTCCACTTTTGCATTGTATATCTGCTTCGTCATTCTTTCATCCTGCATTCTTTCTACATGTCCGAACCAACGGAGCATGCCTATTCTTATTTTAACACCGATGCTCTCTTTCAGACCAACTCTTGTTTCTAACATCCTCATTGCGAATACGGTCTACAAGCCTTACGCCACAAATATTGCGCAGCGCTCGTATTTCGACCGCGTTTATACTAAGATTTTCATACACATTGATTATTTACTATATTAGATGATTGATTAATGGCGTTATCTAATTTCATGTCAACAAACAGTAGGGTTCTATTCATTAAATAAATAAAAAAAACCTTTTTTCCGCCTGGGTGGGGCTAAACTACCCTAGACTACCAGTCGAATGCACTTCTAACTGAGCTACCAGAAATGTCTGTAACCCAAGATTTTCCACCTACATCTACTGTAAAATGTGTACGGTTTGCTGCGTACTTGATAGATGATAACTACGTTTGTACTGAGAGTGATACTTGATCGAATATCCAAGACATACAATCTCATACACTTGCTCCAACGCATCGATACATCGTGAACCGTTACGTTAGTTCTCTTTTAAATAATTACGTAGATGAACAACGCGCATAGATGAATTGACCAATATTCTATTTATATTGTTGATAAATATTAATATATTCCATAGTAGATTTCGTCAAACTTGTCAGAAAATTTCCAATATCATTTTCAATATCATTATTAAAATCGCTATTTCCGTATGCGAATCCCAGAGCGAACAAATAAATTGTTCGCTCAGGAATTCGACAGTGAGCAACGGGTTTTTATGTTAATGAATGCACGACGCAGTCTCCGGTGAGATGGACGGACCAAATAAAAGCTGCCATTAAGCATTGCGTTCCCTAGTGTACTTATAAAAACGGAGAGTGGCTGTGTCGTGGCTTGAGTTTTACGTGAACACGTCTTCGTAACGGAAAAACGGTAGTGAGTTATATACTAAATATATAATGCAGCGAAATGATCTCAAAATCAAACAAAACCCCGCTCTAATATATAATAATTTCTCCACCTAACAGAAGACGGCAGCCAGATAACAACTGTTAACCTCCTGTAAAGAGTGTTCTGTAAACGGTTAGTTAGTTAGTTAGTCTCAAGAGTAAAATCTTGAGACTTACCGTTTCTTCCAGCGGTGGTGGCAAGGCGTGCATGATATTCCTTGTAGATATTACGAGCGTTATTGACGAAGATACACAAGAAAAACATTTTCGTGCATAAACATGTGTGTTTCCACCTCAGAGAAAACCGCAGCCAAATAACTCCCTGGATTGTTGTATACCTGCGAGTGAATGAGGTTACCAGTAAGCTCCTAAGGAGTTGCTGTGCTAGCAGCAGAGATGGCGAGCGATACTTAATCCGTCAGGCCCCAAGGGCCTCAAAGGAGGCTCAAAATGTATGGAAAATAGTATATAACGAGCTTTGACGGACTTTGTATTGCAAGCTTTCAGAGCCTATATAACCAGTTTACATCAGGCGACTTGTAAGTTTTGTACCCTTCCCGTATTATAACTTAAAGAAATATAGTCAGATGGTATGGAAAAACATTAAAAATTCATGAACTCACCGGATCTGGTTGCCGCTAAGAAGAACGCGGATATGAAGAATATCATTTTCTTCGATATGGTCGTCCTATCGAATATTGGTGGTAGAATTAACCGCACTAAAATATCAGTGATGGCGGTCATAGACAAACAGAACGCCGTGTCATTCATATTGTACCCTAAACTACGTATAAAGAAGGGTGTTAACATCCTAAACTGTAGTTCTCCACTCCAAAAGAGAGATAGTCCGAGTAAAAGGTTCAAAAACGACCAGTCTTTCAGTAGATCCAAGTCCATAAGTGCTATAAACTTTCTGACGAATCCCGCCTTCTTCTCTTCTTCGAAATACGGCTCGGTTTTCTTTATTGCTTTCATTTGTATGGCTTCATCGTCTGCCGTCTGAAACACATTAGCATTGATTTTATAAGTAAAATATACATACTACTCTGTGTAAAAAGTATCGGGAATATGTCAATAAAAAGACCCGCGTAAAAGAGGTCGTTCTAATTTTTTTACTGCATGTTGGTAGCACTGTACTGATTTAGCGCGCAAAATTTGAGCGGGATCTGTCATTTAATTTGTTTTAAACTACACTTTTTGTTGGTCATAGTTTTGAGTCCTCGGCGATTTTTACAATGGAAAATATTGTTGAACAAAGAGTGTGCCTTAAATTTTGTGTTTCAAATGATATTTCATGTGGTGAATCACTAAAAATGTTGCGAAATACCTACGGCGAATCGTGTATATCGAAAACAAGGGCTTATGAATGGTATAAGGCTTTTAAAGAAGGCCGAGAAGTAGTAGTAGACTTGCCTCGTTCTGGTAGACCTTCAACCGCTACGACCAGAGAAAACATCGACAGAATCAAGAAGCTAGTGCTCGAAAATCGACGTATGAGTCTGAGAGAGTTGGCTAGTGAGGTGAACATATCTTTTAAGTCCGTCCACAACATTCTCATTGACATTTTAGGCATGAAACGCGTCGCCGCTCGACTAGTTCCAAAAGAGCTCAATTTTGTTCAAAAAGCGCAGCGAAAGCATGTCGCTGAAGACATGGTTTCCCGAGCTTCTACGGATCCGACCTTTATGAAACGTATAATAACTGGCGACGAGACATGGGTTTATGAGTACGACATGCAAACAAGCCAACAGTCTTCAGAATGGCGTCTCGAAAACGAGCCGAAACCCAAAAAACCGCGGCAAAGTCGCTCCAAAATCAAGGTGATGCTGACAGTTTTTTTTGACTACCGTGGTGTGGTTCACTCCGAATTCCTTCCAGAGGGAGAAACAGTGAATAAAGAATATTATTTAGGCGTCATGAAGCGTTTGCGTGAGAGTATCCGCCGAAAACGTCCAGATTTGTGGCAACACAACTCATGGATGCTGCACCATGATAATGCACCATCACACACAGCCATTATAGTGAAAGAGTTTTTAGCGAAAAATTCAACAAAAGTTCTCGACCAAGCACCGTATTCACCTGATATGGCTCCGTCTGACTTTTTTTTATTTCCCAAGTTAAAATTACCACTTCGAGGAAAACGTTTTGAGTCGATAGAAGCCATAAAAGAAAAATCGCTGAATGAGCTAAAGGCCATACCGCAAATAGCCTATGAAAAATGTATGGAAGACTGGGTGAAGCGGTGGAGATGTTGTATTGCAAGCGATGGGGCCTACTTTGAAGGCGATAAAATAAATTTAGATGAATAATTTGTATTTTTTGTTTTATTGACAAATTCCCGATACTTAGTACACAGAATGTATATGACGTAGACTCTGATTGTTTTTTTATTGAATTGAAATTTAATCATAAGAAATAATTAATGACAAAAGAGTTACGAAAGAAGCGTATCGGGCAAGAGTGAATGGAAATATAGGCAGGGGCTGCCCTATACGCACACATATAGATCAAATAGGTATTGTATCGAAAAAGGGCCAAATCAAAAGCACCTAAAACTGAAGAGCATGCATGAAGAGGTTGATGAGTGTGGAAGAAGCGAGAGAGGTATGTTTGGATCGGTGCACCTGGCGTTCCAATGTCCTACCCCAATGGGAGACAGGTGTAATGATATCCATGTATGTACGTACATCATTTATGCAAGTTGCGTCTGGTTTGCTTCATCTGGTAATGCTTATTTCTTTCTTAGTTCTTTGCCGTGTCAGAACTAAAGAAAAATGCATTGCTAGATCGAGCAAAGGCGTGGAAGTAACAAAGAATGGAAGCAGAAAGTATATTGGTACGAGCTTCAAATTTTATAATAGATCAATATTTGTTATAAGTGTTGTTATAATATATAATACGCATTGTGTATTCAAATTTTATTTAATCTTAAGTTAAATTTCACGATAGACTTTGTAACAAGAATGGTCTAGAACGGACAAATTTAATCAAGTAGGTACTAATCTTCGTCTCCTCGCGTTATCTCGTTTCTTAATCCATTAGGATTGGCAGAGTCTAAGGATTTGGCGAAGATACTGATTTTTAAATGGAGCGACTACCATCAGAGCTCCACAACCCAGAAGAAAAACCAGACGTGTGACCTAACCTAACAAAAGGTTAGTTCACACGTCTTTCGAAATATAATTTCCTGGACGTGTTGGTTTCTTCACGAAGTTTTTTTTCACCGCCGAGGTAGTTATAAATATGTACATAAATCCGAAAATACTAATTTAGTGGTACACGCCCCTGCCCGGATTCGAATCGGGGACCAGTCAATGAGCCGGTTCCTTATCCACTGGACTATCACGGCTCTATTAATCAAGTAACAATAACAGCTCAAATTAACTATCCTATGCGTATGTGTAATAAAGCGGGGGTCATGTGCCAGAAGCGTGCTCGTTCGCGACCCCTGCCAATCAGTCGATTGCAATTCTGGACCAAGAGCGCACCGACGTGCGGATTAGGGCGTCCCCCGTAGGCGACGCGCACCGATCCGCCCCCGTCGGTGCGAATACAGCTGCATGCGGCGGTGGGGGCCGCCACCCACCACGCAGCGCCAATTCCGGCGGGACGAGGGGAGCCGAGTGCCGCATAGGCACGTGGAATGTGAGAGGTGGATTGAAAGATAAGACGAATGAACTGATAGACGTAATGAATGATAGACGTTTGGATGCTTTATTTGTGACAGAGACTAAGCGCAAGGGGAGCGACACCGATGATCTGCCCGGTGGTATGATGGCCCTATGGTCTGGGGTAGACCGTGACGATCATGCCAGTGCTGGTGTAGGTGTCGTACTCTCCTCTCGCTTAGCCACTGGTGTAAGAGATTACTGTTTGGTAGGGCCTAGACTTCTCTGGGTTCGTATTAAACTGGGCATCACGCGAGTATTTTTGGTTGCAGCATACGCTCCCGTAAGCTCAGCGTGTGCTCAAGAACTGGAGAAGTTTTGGGAGTCTGTGAGGGATGTTCTGGACTTAGTTGAAGGGAACGAAAGAGTGATTATGTGTGGAGACTTGAATGGATGGGTTGGGACCAAGCGATACAGCTATGAAGCTGTTCTTGGTCCGTATGGAGATAAGAGAGTGAACGAAGCAGGTAAGTCTATACTAGATTTATGTATGGAACGAGGCCTCCTCGTGTCGAATACTTTATTTCATCATAAGGATATTCACACGTATACATGGAGAAGGAATGATCAAAAAAGTGTGATTGATTTGATTTTAATAGATAGACGTCTCCGAAATGTTTTAATGGATACAAGAGCCTTTAGAGGCCCCACTCTTGAGACGGACCACTACCTGGTGGTAAGCCGGTTTGTGGGCCTTTTTAGGAAGTGGAGGCACTGGCGAGTGCGTATCCCTTTCGGAGATCATGAAAGGATAATGAGCGAAAAATTGCAAGATGAAAGTGTAAGGAGAATGTATGTGCATCTGGTAAGTGAGAGACTTGCAAATGCAAGCCTCTCCGACTCAGATGTGGATGATTGTTGGAAAGTTTTGAAAGAAAGTATGGTGGATAGTGCAAAAGAAGCTTGTGGATGCGCAAAGAGACGTAAAACAGCGAAAGGAGATGCCTGGTGGGATGCGGAGGTTGAATCCTCCGTAGCAAGAAAGAGGAAAGCGTGGCTGGATTACGTATCATCTTTGCCTTTAAATGAAAATATGAGAGAAAAGAAGAAAGAAATGTACCGTCTATGCAAGAATGAAACCAAGGCTTTAGTGAAAGAGAAGCGTGAAAGACAAATTATGAATGAGGAAGAGAGGCTGACGAAAAACTTCGAGGCAAATACCAAACTCTTTTGGAGAGAGGTAAAGAAGTCTCGGAGTGGTTCGTCGGCATCCAGAATGGATAAGATAAAGTCTAAAGCTGGTGTCATTCTTGCCAACACTCAGGAAGTGTTAGAACGGTGGAGTGAATATTTTGAGGAAATGTATGAGTATGCCTCGGACGCTGGCAATGAGAGTGAGTCGGATGCTTACTCCACGTTGACGGCGTCCGACGAAGGCATAACTATGGATGAGATCGAATGGTCGATACGAAGCTTGAAAAATGGAAAATCAGCGGGAATTGATCTGATCACAGCTGAGATGATCAAATTAGGTGGCACTTACGTCCGGGACGCCTTCTGGTACCTATGCAACCTATGCTGGAGAACTGGAAGGGTCCCTATGGACTGGAGACGCGCAGTCATCGTGCCCTTGTATAAAGGCAAGGGATCACGCATGGACTGCGCCAACTATAGGGCCATCAGTTTGATCAGCTTAGCAGCAAAAGTATATGGAAAGGTGACTGAAAGGAGAATGAGGGTGAAATCCGATGAAATGCTGTGGGACGCACAAGGAGGTTTCCGAAATGGAAGGGGATGTACGGATCAAGTTTTCTCGCTCCGCAATATCGTAGAGAAGCATCTGGCCATAGACCGGAAGGTTTTCTGCGGTTTTGTGGATCTTGAGAAAGCCTTTGATAGGGTTGTGCGAAAGGAACTGTGGGACATATTGCCGAGATATGGGATTGACGGTTCACTGCTCCGTGCTGTGCAGTCCACTTACAAGGATTGCTCAGCATGTGTGCGGATAGACGGTGGCATGTCACCCTGGTTTGATGTCAAAATTGGTGTCAAACAGGGTTGCATGCTATCTGCTAGGCTGTTTATCCTGTATCTCGATAGTTGTCTGCAGAGAATAAGGTCAACGAATGTGGGATTGTGCATGGGTGACCAAGTGGTGAACGGTCTGCTGTATGCAGACGATGCCGTGCTATTAGCAGATACACCATCTAAACTGCAAACACTGGTCACAGCGATGAAAGACGACTGTATGGAGAAAGGATTACTACTGAATGCGAAGAAAACAAAGATAATGGTATTTGAAAGAGAAGAATCCAGAACTAATGTAAGGATTACGATTGATGATGAAGTGTTGGAACAAGTGGATGAGTTTGTATATCTTGGATGCGCTTTCAGCAGGGATGGAAGGTACACCGCAGATGTGGAAAGACGAGTGAGTGCTGGGAATAGTGTGAATGGAGCGTTGGGAAAACTTCTTGGCAGTAAAATCCTGAGCCAGAAGGCACAACTCGCTATACACAATGCAGTGTTGGTCCCAACGCTAACTTATGGAAGCGAGAGTTGGGTATGGCAGAAAGAGCATGAAAGTAGAATAAACGCGGTTGAAATGCGAGCGCTGCGCAAAATTTGTGGCGTAAGGCTCGTAGACCGTATTCGCAATGATGATGTTAGAAATAGAGTTGGTCTGAAAGAGAGCGTCGGTGTTAAAATAAGAAGAGGCATGCTCCGATGGTTCGGGCATGTAGAAAGAATGCAAGATGAAAGAATGACGAAGCAGATATACAATGCAAAAGTGGAAGGATGTAGGAGCCGGGGAAGGCCAAGACTTACCTACCATGACCAAATTGGTCATGTTCTATCAGAAGGTGATGTCAGGAGCCCTAGAAACCGGCGTGCGTGCATGAGAAGAGCAATGAATGTTAAAGAAGCGAGTGAGATATGTAAGGATCGAGTCACGTGGCGCTCGGTTCTCTCTGCCTACCCCGCAAGGGATTTGGCGTGAAGTTATAGATAGATAGATAGAGGTAATAAAGTGGAATTAAGCGCAAACCAACGTTACTTGCCTAGATTCGTGTCTACCAGGTGTTCGCCAAACGTGTCGGCCTGTCGCAGGGGACAGTATGTTTTATTACAGTGAATGTCCAAGAGGAATCGTTATACTATAACCATAGACAAAGAACCGAGACGAAAGTGAGGCAAACCCACCCATAATAAGTAGAAAATGTGGTTATAAAATTAAAGATTTAAAGAAAAAAATCAATACCTACATCAAGGTACAGCTGCAAATAACTGCCAGTGAAGTCCATGTTAGATATATTGGATATGACTGACACTTTCCGCTTCCTCGCCGCTTCACTCATACTGCCGCTAGATGTCACTCTTGGCATGGCGGCCACCGAGGCGGCGGTGGTCAAACCGAGGAGTTTGGAGTTCTTCTCGAAGTCTTGCAGCGGTTTATCACAGGTTTTAGCTCTGGGCAGGCCGATGGTGCGCACTGAAGGATGATTCATATTGCCGTGAGACCTCTGCGTGGTTAGCTTTGGCATCGGCTTACTGACCAGAGGATTTATTTCAAACTTGTCTTCATTTTCTTCATCGCTTTCGTGAATGCACTCCATTTCCTGAAATGATGAATTTGACAAATATGTACACGATGTTAATTTAAAAACAATGCAATCGTACAATATGTTACCTAAAATTAAAATCCGGTGGTTTGTGAAGATTGAATTACTAAGTTTCTCAAAATTAAATAAAGATGGATATGAAAAATTTGCAACAATGTTTGTATGTATGAACACAGTAATAGTTCATTCCACAAACGCAAAGTACGCGACTGTTTATGAGGATGAATTCTCCACCGACGGCGGGTAGTGCGATTGTATACGAAAGCAACTGACATAATTTTGGACTACTCTTTGAAACCAACGCATTGTACAATCAGTATAATAAAAAAGTTGAGGCAGTCTCTTAACTAAGCCGGAGAAACTTTGCCTCAACAGCTGCGAGAATTGTCTTGGATGCGCTATAAGAAAAAATCGTAGCACATCCAAAAAAATTCTCACAGCTCGTCTCTGGACCGAATCCCAAAGTCCGAGCCTTTTTTTATTCAACTAGATTGGCAAAAAAGCATGCGGTCCGCATCAGATGGTAAGTGGTCACCGCAGCCTATTGACGCTCGCAACACCACGGGGATGTTACCCGCGCGCTGCCAATCTGTGTGACCTAAGGCTGTTTCGTCACAGTACCCAGTAATTTCTCTGCCATATCACCCTTCAAACCGGAACACAGCTATATAAATATAACTGCTTGGCGGTAGAAATAGGTGAGCCAGAGGTACCCATGCAGACGACTCTTGTACAAAGTCTCCCTTTGGTAAAAATTTTCATCTGACTTTGTATAATTTTAAACTTTCACTGTTGTGTATATCACTATTGTAGGTACGGGAGTTACTGCGATTTGTTTTTCTATTATCCCGATATTATGGATGGAGTCATCCCGTGACTGTGACATCTGCAACCTCGCCGAAATATCGGAAAAATAGAAAAACAAAAGTCCCATACCTACTCGTACCTACCTAGTAGTAAATATTTATCTGACTCCTTTGGCCACATAATACATAAATTTTGTTATTCTGTTTCCCACACAAGACAAACATTAGAGTGCGTGAACATGTCTGTTTGTCTTTATCTGAGTGTTTTTAAGAGATGTAGGGCGCATCAAAGCAGCACGTATGGGGAAGTACCTCCAACTCACAGAAAACCGCAGACAAATAAAAACTCCCTAGACGGTCGTAATATACGCTTGTAATACAGAAAGTATCGATTGCACGTTGCTGTTCCTGCTGCTAACGCAACAACTTTGAAGTTTACTAGTAACCTGAATCACAAGCAGAAACACAGCAATCTTCCAGCGAATTGTTATTTGACTGCGGTTTTCTGTGCGATGGAAGTACGTCCCCAGTCGGCTGCCTTTTGATGCATGCTTGTTTGCCAATCTAGTTGTATAAAAAAAAAATAGTTTTTACTTGCCAGTGCCTATATGCCCCAATCAAATTAAGGTCGTGAATAAAATACTATGTCAATTGAAATGATAGTATCGGCGAAATCGTGATTAAATCGCTGTACATGATAATTAGATTATTAAACCTACACAATGAATGTCATTGCTCTACGCGACAAGTACGCCATGATAATGAGGGACTAATGCGTCATTGATTTGTTAGTACCTATTTACATTGTCTGTACTATGTTTTCATATTGCAACTTAGTAATAAAGTTTACTATCCTTGAACCATATTAACTAAATGGAAATCTGATATAGTATTTAGATTTTGATTATGATAAAGAAATCTCTACTGGGGCCATAGCCAAATGTAAGATAAAGCAATATTTTAAAATTATAATTGACAGTAATATTCTTCATCTAAACGGGGGGCGAGATGATTTTAGGTTTTGGCGGTAATATAGATAATGGCGGTCACTGACGTTGCTACGGCAAGAGGAAATAATAATTTGCATAAACTTACATATATTTTTTTATCAACGTTGGGAGGCATACACGGCCCACATGAAGCAAAGCAGTTACCATACCCTATGAACGCTTGCAATACATTATCACCTCTGCTGCTAACACAGCAACTCCTTAGGAGCTTACTGGTGATCTCACTGACACGCAGGAACGCAACACCCCTCCATGAAGTTATTATTTGACTGCGGTATTCTGTGAGGTGGAGGCATTTCACCAGACGGGTTACTTTGATGCACCCTACGTCTCTTAAAAACACCCAGACCAAGACAAACAGACGTGTAACATGCACACAAGGTTTGTCCTGTGTGAATCGAGCCCACGATTGGTATCAAAGCAATGTGGCAGCGCGTTTCACCACTCCGCCACCGAGCTCATAAATGAACAACTCTTCTACCTACACTTCTTCTACCTATCAATATTTTTCGAGTATTTCAGAATTTCAATAATTTTGTCTCACGCCGCGCTGCAGTGCAGTTGCAGTTTTTTTAATAGAATCGGCCTACTGCTATTCGCCATTATGATCGTATGCACCCACAAACGCTCACGGTTTGAAATCCACGAACAGCCCACTCCGTTTGTACATTTTCCCTGTTACTTTAAACAACCAACAACCAACCATAAGTATATTCTCTGTATCTCGGAAACGGCTCTCTAGCTATTTGCAACAAATTTTGTGTTTAGATAAAGTTTTTGCGTTTTAAGTTCAGCACCTCCGCAACGTAGAGAGGAAACCAGATCTTTCATAGGTGAGGTCCCACGTCTTTGTCTTTCGAAATATAATTTCTTCGACATGCGGGTTTTCTCACCGCCACCCTAGCGATAATTACAAATATGTACATAAATTCGAAAATACGAACTTAGGGGTACATGTCAGGAACCCGAGACCAGTTGGTCAATAGGCCGCTTCTATATCCACTGGACTGCTCTCAAAGCCGAATATGCATATTGGCTTAAACTCGTTTAAAATTACTCAGAACAAACCTTAACTAGTTGCATTTCACAGTCAACCGGCACATCAATAAGATGTCTTTTCACTGGCTGCAGCAAACACGAGCCGAGCACCGCGTGGAAGGCAAGAGCTCCCAATATGACCACTGTCCATCGGAAGCCATACTCGCCCAGGAGCAACTTGACTAGCTGAGGCATCACCATCAAGCCGAAGCCGGTCCCCGCCATAGACAGCCCAACGGCTTGGCCTCTCTTCTTTGAGAAATAGTGGTTGAGTGATACGAAGGAGGATGACGAAGCCAATCCTACTCCAAACCCTGAAAATTACAATAACGAAGTCGTAAATAAAAATATTACAACCGACATATACAATTATTACGACATGTACAGTGATCCTGTACTTTACATTAAGTACAGGCTCACTGTAATCTATTTTTTATACCACTAAGGTGGCAATCAAGCATACGGTCTGTCTGATGGTAAAGTCACCGTAGCCTATAGCAATTTGCAACACCAGGGGTGTCACTCATACGTTGCAGACTCTCTAAAAACCTCTTCACGCATTTCTTGAAGAATTCCATGCTGTAGTCCCTTGGAAAAACCTCGTCTGGGAGCTCATTCCACAGCTTGAGAGTTCTCGGAAGAAAACTTCTCTGGAACCGCACAGTATGCGACCATTGCGGTTCCAGCGTGTGAGGGTGAACTCCCCGCGGTCCGCGAGCGGTGTGGTTATAAAATGTAGCTGTCGGCATCATTTCGAACAATTCTTCAGAACAAAACCCGTTGTACAATCGGTAGAACACACAAAAGGAGGTAAAATCTCTCCATAAACTAAGGATTCCGTATACCGTGTGTAAGCTTAGGATTGTCGACAGTTCGTCTCTGAATCGAATCACATGGTCCAAGCTGATATCTTTAGCATCAAAGCCTCTGTCGATGGTAGTTATTTTCCTGCAAGTGAGTGAGGTTACCAGTAAGCACCTGAGGAGTTCATATCATCTGTTCATAGACTATGATTGTCACTTTACATCAGGTAGCCTGCATGCTTGTTTGCCTTCCGAGAGCATGGAAGTGAAATAAATGCGGCCGAAATGCGAGTATCGTTCAAAAGAAGTGACGTAACGCGTCACCAATAATAACGTAGTCAAAGTCAAAGTCAAAATCTTTTTATTCCGTAAAAATGGCTACATTTGTTTGGAATCGTCACAATTTTTTTCCCTACCGTGCAGTTTATGACTAGGTGAGCACTGATAAAAATACTGCCAAAAAACTCAGGCATCCCTCTTTTGGTATCCAAACAAATTTACATATTTTATTAATTACATTATAATTGGATCGACTCATTCCCAGGCATTTTTATCATTAATATAGTCAGATACTTTATAATATGCCCTGCTACACAATTTGGCTTTAATAGTAGTTTTAAATTTGTTAATTGACAATTCTCTTATATTGCTGGGAAGTTTGTTATAGAACCGTATACATTGCCCCATAAAAGAATTACTTATTTTGTGGAGACGGCTTGCATGTAAGACAAGATTATGCTTATATCTAGTATTTATGCTATGAGTATCACTCTTTTTACAAAATGAGTCTGTTTTTATGGACATACAAAAGATTTTCATAGATATATTGCGATGCGACTGTTAAAATATTTATTTCTTTGAATTTTTCTCTAAGGCTCTCCCGGGGACCAAGTTTGTAGATAGCTCTTATGGCTCTCTTTTGCAATAAAAAGATGGTGTTAATGTCCGCGGAGTTACCCCAGAGAAGAATTCCATATGACATAATACTATGAAAGTAGCTGAAATAAACTATTCTAGCCGTATCAATATCAGTGAGCCGTCTAATAGTTTTCACTGCATAGGCTGCAGAACTTAGTTTTCCTGATAATTTTTCAATTTGTGGGCCCCATTGTAGTCTGGAGTCAATTGTTATACCCAAGAACACAGTTGTCTCCACAGGGGCTAAATTAGTTCCATTAACATGTACATTGGTAGCCACCTGTCTTACATTAGGTGTTGAGAACTTAATTACTTTAGTCTTTTTATCATTTAAAAGCAGATTATTAACACTAAACCAATGAATAACTTTAGAGAGAGCATCGTTAACTTCGTCATAATTACCTAACCGTCGTAAGAGAGTTGATCTAAAAGAAAGTGTTTGTTTATACTTTTTTTTTTTATACTACGTCGGGAGGCATACAAGCATACGGCCGACCTGATGTAAAGCGGTTACCGTAGCCAATTAACGCTTGCGATATATTAAGTATCACTAGCGCGATGCCTCCTCTGCTGCTTACACAGCAACTCCTTGGGAGCTTACTGGTGACCTCATTCACACGCAGGAACACAACAACCCTCTAGGGAGTTGTTATTTGGCTGCGGTTTTCTGTGAGGTGGAGGTACTTCCCTAGACGGGCTGCTTTGTTGCGCCGTACCTCTCTTAAAGTTAAGTCTCTTAAGTTGGTGTTAAAATAAGAAGCATGCTCCATCGGTTTGGCCATGTAGCGAGAATGCGATATGAAAATATGACGTAACAAATATACAACACGAAATTGAAATGATATAAGAGCCGAGCAATGCTAAGAGTGGAAAAGAGTTATAAATTAATTGAATTTTCACGAGCTCGGTGGCGCAGTTGCTAGTAACGTAGTATTTAACACCTACGCTCGTGGGTTCGATTCCCGCACAAGAGAAAAAATTGTGGGAATGAACATTCTATTTGCATTGGTCTGGGTATTTTTAAGAGGTAGGGCGCAACAAAGTAAGGTCATAATCCGAAAGCGCAGAAAACCGCAATCAAATAACAACTCTCTGGAGAGTTGTTGTGTTCCTGCGTATGAGCGAGGTCACTAGCGAGCTCCTAAGGAGTGGTATTTCATGTATCGCATGCGATATAAAGCGGTTAGCCTATGTAGATAGGCTACGGTAACCGCTTTACATCAACTTGGCAGAATGCTTATAACCAATTATGACCATTGCGAATTATATCTAATTCTTCAACGTATCTTAATGCTAACTGACTTTCTAATATCAAACTCTCTACTTTAAAGTCTTCAAATGTAAGCACATGATCCATCCAACTAACACAACACTTTATTCTCGAGATTTGTTCTAACGTGTATAAACTACCTTTTGCCTTTTAAGCACAGTTGTTACGTCACGAAGGCCAGATTGGTTTTTTCCCTATTATTGGCCGGCCTTACATACGAGTGGAATTTTTTGCTCAAAGAATAACCCACTAAGGCAATGTCGTGTTACGTAAGTTAAGTAATATTACTTCGTATAATAACTACGATGCTGGAGATAAATCTCCTTTCTAATACAATTACATTAATTCATTATTGTCTTGTATTTCACGGGTTTTAATCCCGGTCATTTGATAGGTGTGTGCGGGGATATAGATCCAACGCGTAGTAACGATTGATGTAGTGCTGTACACCTACTGTGACGCTCCTGGAAATATTTTTATTTTTATTTTATTTTTTTTATTAAGGTTCACCAACGTTCGTTTACATTGTTACTTATATTCTATATATTTTTTTATACTTAATCTAGTATAAATGTAATAAACAATTACTGGAGAACACGACAAGCAAATTTATGTTAACACAAAAAAAATAATTATACAAAAGGAAAAAAAAAACTCTGATAAATACCAGGCCACTCAGAAAGCATTGCGAAAAAAAAAGTTTTTATGTATGAAAGACTGGCCAGTTATAATCTATTTTGAAAATATGATTATTTATAAGCAAAAATAGGTAAGTACGTTCTAATTTTAACATTACACTCCACATTTTTAGCGAGCTAATTTAAATTAACGTGTCTGATTGAAAATTGGATTGAGGAAATATGATTTTTTACGATTTCAAGTGTCGCCTAAAACCGGACGAATCGTACGATAGATTTCAAATGGCATTCATGGACGAAGGCCCTTCCAAGCCAACTGTGTATCGTTGGTATTATGAATTTAAGCGCGGTCGACTAACTTTGGGGGATGAAGAAAGAAATGCTCTGTTTGAGCAGGCTGTAAATGCTATTATATTATGTCTGCAGAGGACTGGAAAAAGTAGTTCCGATGCTTGAAACTTTGTATAGAGGCTGGTGGAGAACATTTTGAAAAGATTTCATAAAAAAAAAAAAATATGATTACCTATAGAAGAAATATCGGTGGAACTATATATCCATGAATAGATCTCGACAAGTATGGTGATTATTGCAAATTTGTAGGTAATTATTGGGCTATTGTAATGAGATCTGGAGGGATTATTGGTAAAGGGACGGACGTCTGCCTAGGAGCCGAGGAGTTCCAAGACTAACCTACAACAATCAAAGTGGTCGTGTTTTATCAGAAGGTTATGTCCCGAAACCGAAATGGCGAGCGTGCATGAAAAGAGCTAAATAGTAGGAAAACTTTTTGAAGTGAAAACTTCTTTAGCGGCATTGTGCACTTTTTGGGATGAGTAAAAAATGTTAATCTCGCGTCAGGACATGTGACCCTGACCGTAAGATTTTGGTGAGAATTAGAACTTAAGTTCTACACCGCTAAAACATTAGTTACCTCTAATTAAATAATTAAAACTTGAAGCGCTAGATCGTTCATAGGGCATTATTTTCTCGCGACCAAAACGTTGTAAGCGCCATGAAATTGTTGGCGTTTACGCGTTTTGTTCAACGTAGTTTACCAACATCGCTGTTTGGTTTAAGCGGCGCAGGGCGCTTGCGCGAGTGTGACCTGTACCTGATGTAAAGCGGCTACACTAGCCTATTAAAGCTTGTAATATATCAAGTATTATTAGCGCGAAGCGCGATTAACGCCTGTAATATTTTAAGTATCACTAGAGCATACTGGTGACCTCACTCACACGCAGAAACACAACAACCCCCTAGGGAGTTGTTATTTGGCTGTGGTTTTCTGTGAGGTGGAGGTACTTCCCCAGACGGGCTGCTTTGATGCCCCTACCTCTATTAAACTTCAAACAAACGCTGGAAATCGTCGCACAAACGCAGATTCTAAACAAACGCGAAAACTGTTTACTATTCTAGGACAACCAGTAACGAATAATATCTTAGAAGTCAGTTAATAAATTATAACTAGGCTACATAAGAGAAGCATTGGAAATCGTCGTAGTCGCACTGATAGCGAGGCACCTACACGATTTAAGAGAAGTACTTACTGCGATCGAGCAGGCCGTACGCTTGTTTGCCACCATAGTAGTATAAAAAAGAACGCAAACACTATCAACTGATCCTTCGAAACGACTGGTCAGTGTTGGGTTCTGTGTATATTACAAACTATCATAATTCATATATTAGTCAAAACCAAAGAAACCTTCGAAATCATCGCGGTCGTACTGATAGCAATCGCTACACAACTCTAAGTGAAGTAGATACTGTCGAGTAGGCCGTACGCTTATTTGCCACCACAGTGAGATTGAAAAAATCGGTCAAGTGCGAGTCGGACTCGCGCACGAAGGGTTCCGTACCATTATCTATAAAACGGCAAAAAAAAACACGTTTGTTGTATGGGAGCCCCCCTTAAACATTTGTTTTATTTTAATTTAATTATTTATTCTTAAAGTGAATATATAAATAAATATTCTGTGAATATTTCAAGCGTCTACCTGTTGCCGTTATCAATATCGAGCAAAAATGAGCAAAAAAATCACGTTTGTTGTATGGGAGCCCCTTTAAATATTTATTTTATTCTATTTTTTAGTATTTGTTGTTATAGCGGCAACAGAAATACATCATCTGTGAAAATTTCAACTGTGTAACTATCACGGTTCATGAGATACAGCCTGGTGACAGACGGACGGACGGACGGACGGACGGATGGACGGACGGACGGACGGACGGACGGACAGCGGAGCCTCAGTAATAGGGTTCCGTTTTACCCTTAGGGTACGGAACCCTAAAAAGGAGGCAGACGTTGAACTGACAATGCCCTTCGAAACAAATGGTCAGGTTTTAGGTTCTGTTTAGTTTACCCAGTCGCAGTGTACGATTTTGAAGTGATACCTCCAATGCACTAACGCGAGCGTTGCTATTATGTCGAGAAGGGCTTAAGCGCGCCAGCTGTCTGTCATCTCTCGGCTAAGTAGTTGACACTCACACGGACGCATTTTTTGTACCGCTATAGTTCAGTCAAGTTCTATTTATACTGTCGTAGCCGACTAGCAACAGACGCCCACAGTCAGGCTCATCGCAATCATGTGAATGCTGTGTCATTGTTCTGATCCATCTCATCAGAACTCTGGAAGTACAGTGAAAACGCTACTGCATAATATTACATAACTTCGGCCAGGCAAATTTTGATCATATATAATATATGATCATGTTTGGAACCCTACAACGGCGAGAGTGCCATGAAAAGAGCTTTGAATGTTAAAGATGTGAGTGTGTGACTATACCATGTGGCCATTAGTTCTCTCTGTCATACCGCAAGGGACTTAACTTGATTTTTTAAAAATTATAAACACGCCTATAGACGCGCGCAACACCATGGGGATGTTACTCGCTTAAATTTTGTGACCTAAGGATATTTCGTCACAGTACCCAGTAATTTCTCTGCCATATCTCACGCTTCAAACCGGAATACAGCTATATAAATATAACTACTTGGCGGTAGAAATAGGTGAGACAGAGGTACACATGCAGACAACATTTGTACAAAGTCTCCCTCTCTGGTAATAACGTGCTAGCGTTGCTCTATTTCCTAATCCATTAGAATTGGCGGGGCCCGTTACCTAAGTTCTAAGGATTTGGCTTTGGATACTGATCTTTACATAAAGCGATTGGCCAAACAATCAAACCGCAGCCCGGAAGAAAAACCGGCCATTTCTTAGATTAGGTCACACGTCTTTCAAAATATAATTTCTTGAACATGCGGGTTTCCTCACGATATTTTCCATCATCATCGAGTAAGTGATAATTACAGATATGTACATGAAACTGAAAACACGATTTAAGTGGTACATACCAGGACTTGAACCGTGGACCGTAGGATAATATGTCGGTTCTTTATTGTTTATGTTGACCTGACTTAACCTGAATATCATAGGACTTGAACAGAATATAGATAAATAAATATAACAGTCAGAATATAAAACGGGATACATTACATACTTTTTTATACCACTAAGTTGGCAATCAAGCAAACGGCCTGCCTGAAGGTAAACAGTCACCGTAGACTATGGACATTTGCAACACCAGGTGTGTCACTCATGCGTTGCCGACCCTCTAAAAACCTCTTCACGCATTTCTTGAAGAATTCCATGCTAGTCCCTTGAAAAAATATCGGCATTAAAATATATAATACATTTACCTAACAATATACGTTGAAAGTTCATAGAAGACCAGACTTTTTAGCTTCTTATTACTTATCTCGTCTTATAGCTTAGAACCACGGCGATAGAAACACATCAAATTAAAAAAGCAAAACAAAATAACATTCAAATCAATTTATAGAGGTAGGTAAAAACACAAAACCTCATAGGGGATTCTTTTCTAACTCACAACATTCCACGTTTTCCTTGGAGGTGAAAAACATTGAATCTGGACGTAAAATAAGTCACGGCATTTAGTTTCAAGAGTAACCCTACTGATTACATACTCCCTACACCTATCGACGGGCAGTATGAGTTACAGCTGGTGCATCGTAAAGCCTGTCACAATAATAGATAACATTAATTAACCTACCGCATTTGTAATATTGAAACATGGCATCAATTATAAGCATAATAAAATCATTTCATTACGCAATTCAATTAGTGTTTAATATATTTCCTGAGATAATTGTTGCATTGTTGTTTTGTGCGAGTGATCTAGCGTCTTTGTGTACACTATTTCCCACTGCATGATACCACGGAATGAGATCAGCTGATGAATAGGTTCCATTTTTCACGATTTGAAAATTAGATTCGCAGTTGTCGTTCATACTGTTGAGTGCAATCACTCGCTTTCGGCTTGTTACGTATGTAAATGCAATAAAGAAATTGGCCCAACACTCACATAATGACCGATAGCCTTAACCAACCGGGGCCAAGGAAATAGATTTTTTCATCCCTAGAGGATTAGAGAATACTTTAAGGAGCGTAGGCCTTCGCTAAGGTACTCTGTGTCATTTCTCGAAAATACAATACAAAACTCTTTATTGCACCAATAAAATATACAAATATACATAGTCTGTATAAGAAAGTACAATAGGCGGCCTTATGGCTAATGTAATTTCTTCCAGGCAACCTATACCTATGGCAAATACCTATGGCATACCAGGATATTACGGCGACCTATTTATACCCATAGGTGGCAACAAAAAAACCGGGTACAATGAAATAAACTATTCAATGTTGTTAAATAGTTCATTGATTTAGGCGCTATTTTTCGAAAGTCAAAGGAGGATGCCCATCCATGGTGTTCAAGTTGTGCACAGTTAAGATTAACATTTAATATCTAATCATTGTTTTTCACTACGTTTACTAAAAAAAATAGCCATAATTTCTCCGGAGAATAAATTACATAAATTTAAAAATACTTTGATATCATAGCGTAACTCACAACTTGTCAATGAAAATAATTATAACCTCAGAATACAGAATAATCTGTATTCTGAGATTGTAACATAATCTACCGTTTATTGCGGAAAACTATATTTCGCGCGCGTATATTTCGATGATAATTGATAACATCTTCATGCATATTTACACTACTTGCGTGTATTTAAAAGAAGTGTAAAAATTAATTAACGAATAACAAAAGTCGTTGTTTGAAAATGTTTGATGTTTCCGCTTTTGTTCCTGTTCTTTACGATACTTTAGGTACCTATAGTTCGTTTCGACGGTGCTTCGGTGTTTTAAATCATTTGATATTAATTCTTGTCGTAATACGTCGAAATGCACTTCTCGAAATATAACGATAATATCAAATAATAATATATATGCACATAATATGGCTGAATTATGACGTTGATTGTTGAACATACCGAAAAAAATCGTCCCGACTAGGAGCTACACACATGCTCTCTTCTTACCTCTCTTAAAAAGAAAAAATGTTTTACTTATTTATACCCCAAATACATAATATCTAGCAGCTATCCATAATACAACCGGAACATGTAGGTGATTATTACCTGTCAAAAATTACCTAAAATGAAGAACTTTATTAACGTTTTTCTTGCAAATCCGGAGCTTTTTATAAACAAGGTTACTTTTATTTGAATACATAGTTAAAGCTCTACAGATTGTAGCCAGTATCCAACACAATACAAATAATATTGAAACCAACCTCCATACAACAATGGGCATTTTTTTTAACATGTCGGTTTGACTTCATCTGGGTATTTTAAAAGAGGTAGAGCGCATCAAAAAGCAGCCCGTCTGTGAAACTATCTCCATCGCACAATAACCGCAGGCAAATAACAACTCCACGGTTTTTATGTCCCAGCGTGTGAGTGAGGTCACCAGTAAGCTCCTAAGGATTTGCTTTGTTAGCAGCAGAGGCGGTATCGCGCGAGTGATACTTAATGTATTGCTAGCGTTCATAGACTACGGTAACCGCTTTACATCAGGTGGGCCGTATGCTTGTATGCCTTCCGACGTTGTATACAAAAACAATCTATGGATGTGTGATGTCAAAATTATCTTGACAAATCATTCAAGAGCCATAATTCTCTTGTCAATGGTCGTGCTTATACAATATAAGGAAACTCAATGGCTCGTGCCAAGGACACAATATATCACGAACATAACTTTAACGACAGTTCATTACTCCATTACACATCGTAATAAATCATATTTTATTGGTCAGTTATTAAATTACTACTAGGCAATACACAGTTAAGATATAAGCAGTAGGTAACTTGCGAAAAATCGTTTGAAATCGTCGCAATTGCACATAGCGAAGTACGCAGTCAATTTTCACGCAACTAGCTGAGTAATTGTCACATTATACGACGTGTCTAGTACACTTCATCATCACATCTTCAGCATTAAGACATATTTATATTTTTTTTATTGTTAATAATCACAGATACAAGCATAGCAATTTTTTACAATATATATATTTATATATATACAAGTAAATAACCTCTAAAGGTTTATGAATACTGGGTAACTTTTTGCATTTCACTTCTACTTAGTCTGGCCATAAATACTGTTACAATTAAAAATAAACAAAATATTACATTTGAATTTAGAATCTGTCATTTTATATGATTGTTCATTGATTTTTCTCATTTTGGCGCCAATACATTATACAATATTTTGCGATATTAAAATGGAGTGGGGTGATAAAGAGAACCGAATCGCTGTGATTGCATTACACAAAGTAGGTATGGAGCCAAATGCAATTTTAAAAACTCGCCATACGCTTAGTATTAGTAAAATATTTGTGTACGGGGCTATTAATAGGTACAATGAGACCTCCTCTGTTTGTGACAGAAAAAGATCTGGCCGTCCACGTAGTGTTCGTACGTAAAAGGTGGTCAACGCAGTAAGGGAAAGAATTCGAAGAAATCCTGACCGAAAGCAAAAGATTTTATCTCGGGAGATGAAGATTGCACCTATAACCATGCCGCGTATTTTAAAAGATGACTTAGGATTTGCAGCCTATAAGAGACGTACTGGTCATTTCTTAACTGATAATTTAAAAAAGAATAGGGTGGTAAAATCGAAACAACTACTGAAGCGATACGCAAAGGGAGGTCACAGAAAAAATTTGTTTACGGATGAGAAATAATTTACAATTGAGCAACATTTTAACAAACAAAATGACCGTATTTATGCTCAAAGCTCTAAGAAAGCTTCTCAATTAGTCGACAGAGTGCAACGTGGGGTGGGGTATTAGCTATGAAGGAGTGACTGAGCCATACTTTTGTGAAAAAGGTATCAAAACATCGGCACAAGTGTATCAAGATACCATTCTTGAGAGGGTAGTGAAGCCCCTTAACAACGCCATGTTCAATAACCAAGAATGGTCCTTCCAGCAAGACTCGGCGCCGGGTCATAAAGCTCGGTTTACGCAGTCTTGGTTGGAAACGAACGTTTCGGACTTCATCAGAGCTGAAGACTGGTCATTGTCTAGTCCCGATCTTAATCCGCTGAATTTTGATTTATGGTCAGTTTTAGAGAGTACGGCTTGCTCAAAACGCCATGATAATTTGGAGTCCCTAAAACAATCCGTACGATTGACAGTGAAGAATTTTCCCATGAAAAGAGTGCGTGCTTCTATTGATAACTGGCCTCAACGTTTAAAGGACTGTATGGCAGCCAATGGAGACCACTACGAATAAGCTTTTTATATTTTAAATTGTTTTATATTTATGTATTAAACTAACACATTGTAAAAGTAATAAATGTTATTTGCAATAGATTTTTTTTTCTTTGCGTCAGTATTTATGGCAAGACAAGGTATAAGAAGTTTTTTTAAAGGATGCCTAGTTCCTTTTTTTCATAATTTTGCATATTAAGTCTCTGTCAAAACTATGCGTGGCATTCGGTAAAAGATAGGCTGTAGTTCTTTCTACATAGATTGTTTTGCATACTGGTGTTTCAAACATTGGTGTATAATTATAAACGTGAGCGTAGCTTTTGAGGTCACATTTTCAGCTTTAGTTTAAGGCCCTAGAGATTTTTTTATGAATTATGCTTATACTAAATTCCTCATATACATTTAATATATTAAAGTGCTAAAATAAACCCGCTTCAACACCTTTATATTTAATTTTAATTATATTAGGTGAAATTCTTAAGTTTGGATCATAAATATTTAATGTTGGTAATTTTAAAGTGTCAAGTCAAGTAATCTTGAAAATTGGTAAAAAGGCCAAACAGCGCAGTTGAACTACTGCTAGTATTTATCTACTGTGTCCATCAATAGTATCGTTTATATTCACATCAATCTCTCAACTGTCATAGGCTCTGTACAGATTGAAACTGCAACTGACTAAGCAGCTCGCTTGCTATCGTCGGTGTGCAGTCTGCTAGAAATACCAATTTTATTTACAACGTCTGGACGCATACAAAAAGCCTACCTGATGAAAAGCGGTTACTGAAGCCTACAAACCATACAGGAAGTATTGCCCGCGCGTTGTTACCCTTCCTGCTAACACAGCGAATACTTAGAAGACTAGGTAATTTCATTCCCTCGCAAGATCACAACAACCCACCAGAGATTTGTTATTAACTGCGGTTTTTTTGTTAGGTGGTGGTACTGCCCCAGTCGGGCTCCTTTGATGCACTTTACCTCTCTTAAAAACACTCAGATCAAGCCAAACAGAGATAGATGTTCAGACACACAAATGTTCGTTATGTGTGGAAAACGAACCCACGAGTCACGCCATGGTGTTTAAGTACCCATTGCTAACTACTCGACCAATGGGCTCATTTAAGTCTCACTACTACTGCAGCTCAATGCTGCAAATTTGTATTTCAAAGCTATTCGGAGTTTCGTTACTTTCGATGCAGTTATTCTAACTGCACAACAACTGTATCCAAAAAGCTATTTTACGCCTAGTTCATCTGTTTACATTTTGTCAGCTGTAGAAGTTACGATGTAACCTTTTAATATACAAGTGGTCAAATAGTATGCTTATTCAATAAGTATGGTGAAAAGTAAGGGGAAGTATTTGATGAAATTCGGAACGGAGCCATCTCGAGTCCTGTAGAATAACATTGCTAATTAAGCGAACTCCACAAGAATAAATAAGCCACGGACGGAAGTTTAAAATATATTTTTAAAATGCACTAGCAGAAAGGCCGCGGCATGTAAGGCAAATAATATAAATGGCATCAAGGAAGGACGGAAATGATCTTATTTGCTAATTTATATAGGATCTACTTATATGCGTTTGTACAAACGCGCAGCCCGATCACCTTTCTGCGTTTACATAAAAGCGAAGATACCACTAATTGACATACTAAGATTATAAATGCTAATGAGTATGTGTACTCGTATGTATGTATATTCGTCTATCCCTGTATCCGCCTATTAGTTTTGGTAGATACAATGCGCTGGTTAGTGTTATTGTCTACTACTAGTAGTACTACTAGTAGAATCTACTAGACTCTTCGCCGAGCTCTATGTATGATCAGAACTTTATTTTTGAGGGAGACTTTGTACAAAAGTCGTCGGCAACCTCTGTCTCACCTATTTCTACCGCCAAGTACCTATATTTATATAGCTGTGCTCCGGTTTGAAAGGTGAGATATGGCAGAGAAATTACTGGGTACTATCACGAAACATCCATAGGTCCCAAGATTGGCATCGTGCGAGTAACATCCCCGTGATGTTGCGAACGTCAATAGGCTGCGGTGACCGCTTACCATCTAATACGGGCCGAATGCTTCTTTGCCAATCTAGTTTCATAAAAAAAAACTACAATTTACAAACGACAACTCAGAGTCTCATTACAGCAACTAGACGCAGCAACAACATGCATAGTTGGCGAGAATTCTAAAGAGGTACTCTGGGACTAAAGAATTAGGATTTCGATTTCTCGATTTTAGGAAGGTTTCCTAAAATCGAAATCGACTCAATATGACTAATAAACGTTCTGTACACGATAACGCTACTGCGAATTATTTGCATAAATACTGGGGTCACTTATTACAAGCGATGCTGTGGACACAGGGTTAAGTCGCCCAGTCGTGTCATCTTTAATGGTATAAGTGTGATTTAAATTCTACCTAAAATTATAAAAACAACCTGATTTCTTTATACAATGTCGGAAGACATTCAAGCATACGGCCCACCTGATGTAGATCTCACTCATTCACTCAGGAACACAACAAATCCCAGAGAGTTGTTATTTCCGTGCGGTTTTCTGTGGGAGTTGCCTTCCCCAGGAAGATCGCATTGATGCGCCCTACCTCTCATAAAACACCCAGACAAACAAATATGTTCATACACACAAATATCTGTTCTATGTGGGAATCGAACCCGCGAAGATTGGTGTCCAAATTGCGTTACTAACCATTACGCCGTCGTGGAACCTTAATTTTATACCTTAAATAATCCACATTCCAAGCAAGAAATATCGTTAAAACAATCGGAAAAACAGACTCACCTCCCAAAATACTGTAGGTAGCTATTATATGTCCCATGCTGTTAGCCGGCGCGGTGAGGAGTAACCCTAGTGCACATATCGTAGACCCCACGACGCAGACCTTCCGATACGAGAAGGTTTTAATGACGGGTCCAACGAAGAACCCCGAGAAGTTCACCACAGAGTCCAGGGTGCTGGCTATGACGGACGCTCCTGTGGTCTTGACTCCGAGATCATCCAGCAGATCTTTGAATAGAAGACCAAACGATGGCTCGAGGGAACGCGTTGAAAACTAAAACAAAATAGAATAGGTTAACTTGACAAGTTCAGTGGTCGACTGTTGATTGGAATGAGTACTTGCCACCAACGAATCTTGGTTGAGTTCGATTGTCACACATGTTGTATGCATGAACATATTCATTTATCTAGGACTGGATGCTTTTTAAGAGAGATATCAGCCCGACTGGAGTAGTAGCTCCGCTTCACATAAACCGCAATCAAATAACAACTCCGTAGAGATTTATTCCGTTCCTGAGAGTGAGTGAGGTTACTAGTACGCTCGTAAGGAGTTTCTGTGTTAGCAGCCAGGATGGCAACGCGCGAGTAATACTTTCTGCCTCATTTGTTATGAGTAGGAGGAGGAGGATGAATAACGCGCTGGTGAAGTTGGTTGTAAGCTGTAACTGCTTTTCAAATCATCATTTTAAGAAGGGGCCCATCGTGTTCTTACACTGCAGATAGACTCAGTGTTGAGATGTGGTAATCAGTTCAACTGCAGAACATTCTTGCCGTCAATGACGCGGGTTTATCCAATATAGATTGAGGTAATCCGACGTCGTTAATATTTTATTTTAACTTTTTCACCAGGGCTTCACTGTAAAGTTAGTATAGAGCCAGTTACAAATTAATTATTAAGTCATGATGTATAATATCGCAAGTTTTATTTAACATATAGTATCCGCTATATTTATAGCACGTGCTACAGCAAATCGTAAATCGTACAAATGATTAAATATCCTCATTGCTACCTCTCAGTATACCAATAATGTATATATATATTCGTATTATACTCAAACGTAAAAATATAAAGTGGCTTTCAAAATTTGGCAAGAATCAAAAGCAGGAATAACTTGCGTACATCGGCGGACATTCCAAAATGAAATGCTTAAACCTGTTCTCTCCCGTCAATAACTTTCAAAGTCACATCAAAAATACTGTTTGTAAAATGGAAAAGAAGGGCTCGTTGCAAAGAGTCGATGAATATCCAACGAAATAAGATGTCTTGAATTGATACAGCAACGGTGACTATACTTTTATACTATTATTTTGAATTTGAAACGCATTCATTATATATTTTTTTATACAACGTCGGGATGCATACAAACATACGGTCCACCTGATGTAAAGCAGTTACCGTAGCCTATTAACGCTTGTAACATACATCACTCGCGCCATGCCTCCTCTGCTACTGACACAGGAGTTTACTGGTGGATGAGGTTCCACTTTTAGGCACATGCCAACTGTTATTTTCTGTGAAGTGAAGGGGCATATCTAGACGGCATGCTTTGATTCGGTATAGGTCTCTTAAAAACACGCAGACGGAGACAAACAGACATGTTCATGCACATAAATGTTTATCTTATATGGGAATCGAACCTGGTGTCAAAGTATCATGGTTAAACACTGCCACCAAGCTCGTCGACACTTAAAGGATCATAACTAATTAGGAATGATTAATTAGCAATCATTTGAATTTAATTTGTACACGGCCATAAAAGAGAGCTGACGTAATGCCGGCTTTTAAGGCCTTGCCTGGGCGTGAGCAGACAAGGGACTCTAAGGAGGACTAACTACTTTTTTGAATGAGTAAAAAATGTTAAACTCGCGTCAGGACACGTGACCCTGACCGTAAGATTTTGATGAGAATTAGAACTTAAGTTCGCTGCAGCGCTAAAACATTAGTTACCTCTAATTATTAAACAATTAAAACATGAAGCGCTAGATCATTCATAGGGCATTATTTTCTCGCGACCTAAACGTTGTAAGAGCCATGAAATTCTTGGCGCTTACGCGTTTCATTCAACGTAGTTTATCAAAATCGCTGTTTGGTTTAAGCGCGCTGGCGCGAGTGTGCGTGTGTGTTTGAGTTTTAGAGATTGACAATGACAATGCTGGTAATGATGATGGTGAAAGAGTCGTTGAAATTATGGATGAAAGTAGATTTTTTTTGAGAAATAAACTTTTTAATGTAAAATAATTGTAATAGTTCTGAAGTGTTAAATTTTTAATGTAATATAAATTGTCATGTTTGTGTACGATAGCGCAATAAATGAATATTGTATTTTACCACATACATGAAAAAGTACTACTTTTATACTGAAAAATAAAGCAATTCGTGCGAAATTATTCTCTAACTATTCCAAAATATTCAAAAATGCACAACGTTAAAGTCTTTGTCAAACAGCGAGCGTGGCTGGGCTCGACGCTAGCGTGGCGTGTCCTTGGTGTGCTAACTTGCTATGAAAATATATGGAAGCCGTCACACAAAACACGCCACGCTAGCGTCACGTCGCGACAAGCTTGGCGGGGCGCGATATGCCACGCCAACCCTTGTCGCGATTACAAACTGCGGCGCGGGAGCGCGACGCGACGTCGTCGACCTATGATCGCTTGGCGGGATGGTTTCAATGACAGTCGACACACGCGCAGCTTGACGTGAGCTGGGCGCGGAGCGGACCGGTGCGCGGGGCGGCGTGACGTGTTAGTTGTAATATTTTTGTACAAAATGGACGTTGAAAATTTAATAATTGTGTACGGTAAAATTCAATTCTTTACGATTTAACTAATTCAATTTCAAAATTTAATAGACATTCGGATCGTCTCATCAACATTAGTAGTCACTACACTTGTTCGTTCTCAAATTTTGTTAACTAGTACCCAAATTTACTTAGCTGCTCCGGTGTTGCCCCATTTGGAAATTCCCCAATTTGCGAAAGCGCGCTGATTTGGGAAAGTATTGCAAATGAACTGAAACAAAATCGTAAGAGCAAAAGGTTTTATTTTTTTATTATTATTATTAGATAAAAAGTGACGCTTTCCTGATTGGCGCGACGCAATAGTGGCGGGGCGCTAGCGCGGCGTGGCGTGTTGCCTGCCGCCAGCCTCGCGTCGCGCCAGCGCAGCGTCACGCTACCGCCGAGCTCGCTGTTTGGCAAACACTTTATGTTCAAGTTTTCACTTCTGCCGGCACTCCCGGAGTGCAACCCGTTTCTTTTTTATATTTCATGTCTCGGTTATTCTAGTTAATATTAATTTTAATTAATTGTTTGATGGGCCCTTCCACGTTAGTCCTATTTATTACAGGGGCTCCGAGTATTTTTGTGCTGTCCGGTATGTCAAGGTACCCGGTCGTTTAAGACACTTTTTGACCGCGGTATCCCTCGTATGGGTCTTGCGATTCAGTTCAAAGTGATTTGCAATACATTAAGTATCACTCGCGTGATACCTTAGTAGCTTAATGGTGACCTCACAGACACGCATTTACACAAGAACCCTATAGGAAATTTATTAATAGATTGCGGTTTTCTGTGTAATACTTCCCCAGACGGACTGCTTTCATGTGCCTTGTCTCTCTTAAAAATTCCTATACGATAATCATCCTAAATGTATGTATATATATCATCAAGCCAGGTTGCTTGCGGGTTAGGCAGAGAGAACCCAGCGCCATTAGACGCGGTTCTTACACACTTACTTCCATAGTAACCCTATAAATAACTAACTGTAAACAGCTTGCTTTAGGTGTACGTCACAACAAACGTAGCCGCCCACGACAAATGCGACAGTAGGCAGTAGTAATTCAGTAGGTTATTATAGCAGTAGGTTATTAAAAGCAGGCTAACGCAATCTGACTAGAGATGGGTTTTTGCTAGGGCATTTAGGGACGTATTGAGTAAATGCCGAATAAACGTCCATTTACGCCCAATAAACGTCCCAAAACAGGGCATTTATTTTAATTGGGAAATCTCACAAATTTTTACATCATACTATGTTCAAATTACTTTAAAGTGTCTTTTTTTGTAAAGTAAAACTATAATTCGAACTATAAATACCTTGTATTGTAAACATATACCTATTTTTTATGCTTGGCGATATGCGGTTCCAATATAAACCACAGATTAATAAATTAAAACATATTTTGGGCACCACCAGCAAGATCAAGTATATACGTAAATAAGTTTACATAATACCGAAACACACATACACATGGACATGTCTAGTGAAAAAAACTAAAGTTTAGATGATCACTCGTAGCTTTTTATTTATCACTTTCCTAAACATTAATCATTGTGACATTTGCGTTAATTTAAATTAATCAGAATTACGTTCAAAAAGTTTGATGATTTCACACATCACAAATCGTCTTTTAAAAATGGGAATATTCGATAATTCGTGAGCCACTAATTTACCAAAACATGTTGTTCGCAGACTCATAGTTCGATTCCTTGTCTGCCGGCATGAACCATTACGATATTCGCTTGATTTGTTCTTCGTTTGATAAATTAACTTGTTTCGACCACCGTAAATCTTTATTCATCATATTTTGAGCACTGTACGAGCCTGCGAACTGTATACTTTCTTTGACTTTTTCTTTGAGACTTGATTTTTTTGATGCTGGTGGGCTGTCACATTGAGTCAAATCGTCATCACTCTCGTCAATCACCAAAGATCTCTCTGAAAACACGTAAAAATTGATGGTTGTGCATACCTACATAAGTCTACAAACCGCAATATAACCTTATAGCGTAAGCAAAATCTTTTGATAAATAACGATTTTTTTGATAATTAATAACTCACTTGACATGTTGAACAGCTACCTAAGTAATCAGATCGAATTTAACCAAAAAAACAACACAATTTAATCAACACAAACAAGGTAACTGTTACTACGTCTATTTTAGTTCCAAAGGGAATCCCCGACCATACACAATGGTGCAACATAGTCGATGGTGCAACATCTACTGTGGAGACAGTTTTACGAAAAACTTAATTTTAAATTGCCTTCTAAAAAGACTCTTGCTACAAAGTATTTAGATACGCTGTACAATGAAATGTCCCAAGAATTGTGTGACGATCTTAAAAAAGCGACGTTCTTACACTTGCAATGCGACGGGTGAAGCAACATTCGAAATCAATGTGTTATCAATTTTTTGATATCCAAACCAGAAATGGTATTTGTCGAAAGCCTTCATACCGAAGACCACCGTCATACTGGTGAGTATTTATGCAGCGAAATAGAAAAGGTTATGAAATTTTATGGAGAGGAAAAATTTTTCGTCCTTATCGGAGATAATGCAAGCAATCTGCAAAAGGCTTTTCAGATGTTGCAAATCAAATATCCTTCGGTAGTTCCTTTGGGTTGCGCTGCACACACTCTTAATTTATTATATGGAGATGCCATAAAACTGCCTGTGATTAAAGCTTGCATCGATCTTTTGACAGATATTATTAAGTGTGTAAAAAGAAGTCAGGTACTCAGTGCACTTACATTTGAAATCAGAAAAGACAAAAATATTCCTGGCGAAACTTTAAAATTACCCTGCAAAACTAGATGGGGAAGCTATGTTTCTGCACTAAAATACGAGCAAACCAACAAAGCTGCACTTCAAACTTTAGCAGTCAATGAACACATTCAACCGTCAACTGAGGTCAAGGCTACAATTCTTGATGAAAACTTTTGGATTATGGTGAATCAATGTGTGAATGTATATTTCAACTCGAAAGAAATGATTACAATATTAATAAAGTTTTTATGGTATTCAAGAATATCAAATCAAAAGTGTAATTCAATTTAGCTACAACGTCAATTTTAGAGAATGCGGATTAAGAGTTATTGATGACTACCGTAGAAAAAAGGATCGCATAGGTTATGAAACCAATACACTACACTGCATATTTATTGGATCCTGCAGCTGTAGGACATGAACTTGATCAGAATCAGGAGGTTGACGCGATGGAGTTCATTAATTATCTTGGAAATAGTCTAAATATCGATAGTTTAGCTGACTTGGCTCAATATAGAGGACGAGGTGGTTTGTGGAGTAAGCACTTTACATGGAAAGCTGCAGAAACTGTTGATCTGGTAATGTGGTGGAGAGGCATTTGTGGGTCTACTGCTCTGAGTAAAATAGCTGTTCGTATACTTACTGCACCCTGTACATCAGCTGCTACAGAACGATCATTCAGTACCCACAGCTTCATTCATAGTGCGAAGAGGAACCGTCTTACTACAGAAAGAGCCGCCAAAATTTCATTTCTGTTATATAATTGGAATTTATTGTACAGAGACAGTTTCTTGGATGATCGTTTAACTTCGTACGATGAAGATGTTTATGTAGAGAATGCATCAGATGACGAAAGTGACTTAGACACGACGAATGAAACAGCTTCAAACGAACTGCAAGCATCAACTTCTACATCCAGAACATTTGAATTTGTCCCAATTGATCCTCTTTATTGTGATAGTGATTAGCAGGCACGAATCTCTATTACCATATACGGTAAAATGTCGATTTAAATAATAAAATGACTGTGATTTTAATTGATAACTGTAACATGGGAATCAGCTAAATAGTTTTAGTTTTTTTTATTGTTGTTTAGTTTTACTCGATGAACAATAAATCTGTGATTTTTATGAAATTCGTTTTATTACGAGACTGCATTTAATTGCAATTTGCAATTATTTAGCCAACCGAAGAGTTTAAAGGGTCCCACGGACGGTCGAAATCCCATACAAACGTAGTTTAGTTTTCATTTTTAAACTGTACAACAAAACTTTGTACACATAATCCAATGCACCAAATCTATGCATATAATTAGATTTTGTTAGAAAATATTAGAAGAACAAAATAAGAGCGAATTTTTAATTTCAGTAATTTTTTCGCTAAATACGTATTATTTTTTATATTAGCCACTTAAAAATACGTAAAATTTTGTAACAAAATCTAATTATAAGCATAGATGTGGTGCATTAGATTATGTGTACAAAGTTTGTTTAAGTTTGGATGTACCGTTTAAAAATGAAAACGAAACTACGTTTTTATGGGATTTCGACTGTCTGTGGGCCTTTTATGATCCTCCTTTGTGGTAATTACCATTGTTTCTAATATAATTCTTGTATAATTAGGTAAATCTTACCATTACTTAACGAAAAAGTCTTAATAACCTTGGAATTTAACCAATTATAGTTTCCGCCCTGTTTTTGGGCATTTAAAAGGACGTTTATTCGTTTTTGCCCTATTTGTCCAGTTTATGCCGTTTTTGTCCAGCTGGGTTTAAACCCTCTGCCCATCTCTAAATCTGACGCGTCTAATAGTACCGGACGCTACTGACTAATTGCGTATCGTCACGTAGGTAATGTGTAAGGAAATAAATATCATCAACCAGCAACTCTTAGACTACTTACAGGATAAGTCATCGCCAATACGGCTTCCGCCGTGGCCGCTCGGCTGGCGATCTTCTGGTATACTTGACTCACCCCTGAGCGGAGTCAGTAGAAAGCAAAGGCGAGGTTTTAGCTGTTAGTTTGGACATAGCAAAGGCCTACGATCGGGTGTGGCACAAAGCACTTCTCTCGAAGCTTCCTTCTAATGGACTACTCGAAAAATTTTGTGCATGGGTTGCTAGTGTCCTCATTGGGCAGAGCATCAAGGCCGTAGTTGACGGTGCGTGCTCGGATCCAATGCCCCTGAACGCACAGCCTTGTGGGACACAAGGACAAAGAAATTTATGGACTATAAACTAAATATGTACATATTTGTAATTGTCACTTGCTCGGCAGTAAAGAACAACACCATGAGGAAACCCGCACATCCAAGATATTATATTTTGATAGATGTGTGACCTAACTTAAGAAAGGTCTGGTATTTCCTCAGCGTTTAGCGATTACTTTTGTAATATATTAAGCATCTCCTGCGCGATGCCTCTGCTGCTAATACAGCAACTCCTTAGGAGCTTACTGGTCACCTCACTCACACGCAGGAACACAAGAACTCTCTAGGGAGTTATTTGGTTCCGGTTTTCTGTGAGGTGGAGGTACTTCCCCAGACGGACTGCTTTAATGCACTAATATAAACGGCCTGCCTCATGATATGCTGTTACCGTAGTCGACCAGTTGTCCAATTGCAACACCACATGTGTCATTCATGCATTGCCGACCCCGTAAAAACCGTTCCACGCCAATTTTTTTTTCAGAAAACATACTAGTCTCTAGGTAAAACTCATCAGGCAGTTCATTCCACAACATAAACGAGTTCTCGGTAGAAAACTTATTTTGAACTGCACAGTACGCGACCGTTGCGGTTCCAGCGTAGTGTGTGAAGACGGGAGGACTGCCCAGCCATTGTCAGACGGTACACCTGTAAAACGAGGTTATAGGCATCGTATCGAACAACTCCTCGGAACACAGCCCAACCAATTAAATTACTAAGCCTTTTTAGAAAAAAAAAACATAATACCTACCCAGAATTTTTTTAAACGATAAGTGCTAGAAACGGCGTCTTTAAGCAATTTACATTTCAAAAACTACTGCCCACTTAAATTAATTTCTATTATGAGTTAGCTTACAAATAAAATACTTACTATTTGGGGTTATTAAACAAACGTATATGTATGTGTAACTTCACGCCAAATTCCTCGCGGGATAGGCAGACAGAACCGAGCGCATAAACAAACATATATATATATTATATATATACGTATTTATACATATATTATTATGTGCTAGTGGACCTGTATAAAGTCGCTAAGTTTAGTATTATAACTTAAGATGTGATACAGTTAATTAACGAGGCATCTGTTTGTTTACCCCACTCCGCGACGAGAGAGTACCACAATGAGTGGTGTACAGTACAGTTCTACTATCAACTTCCTGTGGAATTAACTGGACAGTACGTTTCACATTTGCTGATAAGGAAAACGCTCCCTCTGTACTGCCTATCGTGTTAATCTGTCTATAACTTCGATCATAAGTACTTGCATATCATAAAAGAAATGATCTATGGAGAACCGTAGAGACCGGTATTACGTAGCATAATAAGTCTATTTACCGCTACGGGTCGGGGTGTAAAGCAGTATACGAAGCTCTTATTGGCTAGTTCGCGGATCAACAACGCGGCTCTGTTCGCTTATTGGTTCGTTATATTCACCCATTACTGACTAGGTGAAAACACCCAGACTAAGACTAGATTTACCGATCAACAAGCCAATACAGTAATAATTTTCATTTTATTGGTCCGCTTGTCCAATACACAACAACCCTCTAAGGCAGGGTTTCCAAACCTTTCTTTTGGTGAGCCTCCCTGGATTACAAATATTATATCCATGCCCCCCTTTAACTTTTTCATCACAAACATTCTTCTTCTGGTAATCGTGAGACAGTGACAAAAAATGCGTTTCTGACCATGTGCCATATAGGTGACTCTGAATTAATCTCTTAATAAAGTGTCGGCGAAATTCGTCTTCCAGCAATTGCAAATGGAAATGTCATCTTTCAAATCGTCGCCCAGTTTGTTAATTTTAATTGCTTCGAATAGTCGAGAAAAAGATATTCCACCCCCCTTGATATCTCCCTACGTCTCCCTAGGGTCGTCGTCGTCGTCCCCTGGTTGGGAACTCCTGCTCTAAGGAGTTTTTCTGTGAGGTGAAGAAACTTCCCCAGTCGGGCTGCTTTGATTTGCTGTGCCCTACTTCATTTAAAAACATCCATACCAACGCAAACATCATGCACACGTCATGTTTGTCTTATGTGGGAAACGAAGCCACGAACCTTGGTGTTAAGGTATCATTGCTAACAACTCCTTACCGGGAGGTCAAAGACGGCATGCAGATAGCGTATATGCCGGGCCATTTTTTTAATGTACTTTTTATCTCGGAAATATATAGTCACTACAAAAAATTAAAAAAATAATAATCACTCGCCAACCAACAACAAATCGCTGAATAATCATTGTTTTTCAATCATTAATGCCAATATTGTTACGTGCTTGGTGACAAAATAGATAATATGCTATTGGGTTATAAAGATAAAAGACAATATGATAATTCAAATCAGCGATAATTAACAAGTTTCAAAAGAAACAACGCCGAAATGACTTTAGGGTGTGACTGACAGTGACTCAGAGTCAAAGTCAACCACACCGGCACGTGATGCACCGTGGTAATTTAATTAAAAAAAAAACAAAAAGGTAATATTTTAAATATATAAGATGTGTCTAACTAATACTATGTATAGTGAACCAATGCCTAATGAAGATTTTTTATCTTTATTTTATTTTTATTTAATTAATTACATACGAAGCGAAAATAAAGAGAAAGTAGGATGAAAGGGGAAGGTAAGTATCTCCCTACTTTGATATGTGTAAGGCACCTCAAAGCAGGGATGTACCTGCCTTCAACGCAGACAAATAACTATTTTTTTACAATGTCGGGAGGCATACAACCATACGGTCTCCTAATGTAAAGCGGTTACCGTAATCTATGAACGCTTGTAATACATTAAATATCACTCGCGCGACGCCACTTCTGTTCCCAACATAGCAACTCCTTATGAGCTTTCTGGTGACCTCCCTCACACGCAAGAACTGAACAATCCTCCAGGGAGTTGTTCTTTGACTGCGGTTTTCGGTGAGTGAAAGCAAGAAACCGTATCAATGGCTATGCTCGGTTTTGATGAGCAAAATTATATCGAGCAAAGCTCGCCTTGCTATTAACGCAACATTAATGTACGATAGACATGGATGTGGCAGAAGAAGCATGAAAGTAGAGTCAACGCTGGTGAAATGAGAGCGCCGTGGAGCATGTGTGGAGTTAGAATGATTGATAGAGTAAGAAATAGCACGATTCGAGAATAATGTGGAATGAAAGATGGTGTAGTGACAAAAATTGAAAAGGGTATGCTGAGATTGTTTGAATATTTGAAAAGAATGGATGACAAGAGCTACGAAAGAAGTATATCGAGCAAGAGTGAGTGGAGATACACAATATGGAACAAATAGCTGATGTGCTGAAAAAGGATTAAATCAAAAGCACCCGAAACTGAAAAGCATGCGTGAAGAGGTTGATAGTGTGGAAGAGGCGAGAGAGGTATGTTTGGATCGGTGCACCTGGCGTTCCATAGTTTCTGCCTAATCCAATCTATCTATCTATCATTGTGTTCCGCAAATCTTACATACAATAAAGATATGGTAAGATTTCATCTGTATGTACCGATATACCTACAAAATACAGGCGCTAATTTCGCCTTTCATATTAGGCATTTCGAGGAATATTTCCGGTACGATAGAATTTGGTAACAACTCTTCAGGAAGTTGTTATACATGTTTACGAGATATTAAAATCCCCTACCTCTTTTACTTTGTGATACCTTGAGCCGTTTGATAGAGGAGCGTGGGTGATGTTTACGATAATGTGTCATAGATGGTGCTCATGCAATGTAGCTTTTTGAGATAAATTTGGGACCCATTGATATGATAGCAAATGTATAAATAAGACATAATGACATTTACTCAATCCTTGAACTTCTTGGTTAAAAATAACTGTCGTTTTATTTAGCTTTGTTTAATTCGTTATGGTTGGTGAATGCCTAAATATTTTATACGTATTAAACTGATCCATCGTATCTACGCACTCGCCCAGATTCGAGTGTGTATTTATTTTATTCTATGACGTCCTTTCGAAACGATAATCTTGCACATATCTAGCCCAAATTTGATATATACGCCCTTGAAAATCTGCTAGGGCATCTAATCACATTGAGTAAAAAATAATATATTTTGATGTCATTCGCGCATATAAAATATGTGGTTATTGCACGATTGTACTTTGTTTTCATTAAAAGCCCTTCATCAGTCATTTGAAATATTAAAAAAAAGGATCCAAGGCGAGATAAAACCAAAGTGGGCGTAGCGCATCCCCCTGGAATAACTCCCCACCGGATATTAATGTAAAGCAGTTTCCACGAAGGCATAGTTTGTCGTTAATTTGGTCTGCAAAGATTGTATTGTAAATTTGGAAAAGGAAAGTATTTCTAGATGAATTTTGTACAGTTAGAATTGCCAACAAAACACTTTTGAAGCAAATCTACCTATCTTTGGTTCAGTCCATTCTTGGGTATTGTATTCCTGTCTGGGGTGGTGCCAGCAAAACCAAATACTTAGAATTGGAAAGGGCTCAGAGAGCTTTGCTAAAGGTGATTCACTTCAAGCCTTATCGTTTCCCAACAGAGATCCTGTATTCCTTGAGTGACGTCTTGACTGTTAGGAAATTGTTTGTGTTGAATACTGTATTGAAAGTGCATAAATCATTGACTTTTGATCCCCATCTCCTAAATAGACGTAGGAATCATGTAGTAGCCCAAGTAAATGTGATCAAAACGTCCTTTGCAGAAAGACAATTTATACATTTATCCTCACATCTATATAACCTAATAAATAAAAATTTAAATATATACCCTATGACTAGTCGCAAGTGTAAAGTACTAATAAGCAACTGGCTAAAATATCAAACATATGAAGAGACCGAAACACTTTTATGTAAATTTAAATAGATAGTTACAAAACTAAAAGCATGATTTTATATGTATGTGTCATCAATTTTATATATGTGCATGCACATGTCTGTGTGGGTGCGTGTGCGGGATAATAAGTAATTTCACACAGGTGTGTGCACGCACGTACTTGTATGAGTGTGTGTGTCAGCTCATGTGCTTACGCACGGGCGCGCACGTTATGTGTGTATATGTATAAAAAAAATGTATAAAAACTTTATTTGTCTGTACATAACACATGTTTTGTTATTTAAGAGCGGGTCTTCCTGACACAGGTTTATATAACTTAAAAGGAAGGCCCAACCAAGTCCTAAAATTGTAATTTTTATGGCAATAAAGAATTATTATTAAAGAATTATTATTATAGAATCTATACTAATATATAAAGCAGAAGAGTATATTTATTTGTGTAATTGTTTGTTTGTATAAAGGCGCTAATCTCAGGAACTATCAGTCGGATTCAGATGGGATTTTTTTTTATATTTGATGGTCCAATCCTTGATTAAGGCTACAGACTATTCAACATCACACACCAACACAACACCCTTAGAAATCGAGGCAAAAGAAAGTATATGCCAACTATGTAGTACAGAATCAAATGCTTTACGATAGTTAATAATCAGTTTCTCCTTTACATACTTAACTATTCTTTCTATTTCAAAATAATTCTTCTATTTCTCTTCTGATAAATATTATTCTGTTATAATGGTAGTACATGTATTTGACAGTGCAAGTTGTTAGTATTTTATAAATTATTTGCAAACAGCTAATGGGCAATATTTTGCAGGTATTTATGTGTCATTGTCTTTAGCAATATGTACGAGTATGTGATTCGTAAAGTGACATTTGTCGTGATTTCATGGAGCCGTTAATGTAGCTATGTATATCAAGGTATTTTTTTTTTATACGGGTAATCCCGCAAGGTCTGGTGCTTTCCAGTTATTGAAATATTTTAATAACTTCAAACAATATGTCCCGAGTTTATCTTATATTGAAATTTCATTTCTGAAGTTTCATTATCTCGTTCTTTCTCTTTGGCTAAACATTTTGCTATTTCATTATGTGACATACGATTTGCTCATATATTAGACCAGAATTGACGTTAGATTCCTGGTTCTAGTGTGGGTGTTATTATATTTTGCGTATACTTTGTCGCATCAGGTAATTATAATAAATATATTAAAACAGCGTTACTTATTATGGCTACGTGGGCTTCCAGTCTCCGATATTGATTGTTGTGTGTGAGATTCCCATTCCATCAATCAATTTACGAAAAGTCTCATTTTGTCAAGGTATACTCGCATTTACTTCGAACTAATCATTATATAGTAGGTAAATTAATATTGCGGTAGATTCCCGAATAAGCTTGTGTTGACCGTTATGCCCACAATATTAGGCATATGGTCAAAGCTGCATTGGGTACAATGGGTATTCGTATTTTTAATAAGTTGCGTAATGACTTAAAGGACTTGTCCTTGCCAATGTTTCAGAGCAGGTTGTGAATTTTTTTATGAATAAATGTTATAACCTCATATATGAAAATTTAACCGAAAAGTTGTAGAAATAATAACCCAAATACATACTTATAAGACATAGAACACACTTAGAACAAGACAAACAGACATGTTTATTCACACAAATGTGTCTTGTACGGAAATCGAACCCACTACCCTTTGTATTACAATAGACATTGCTAGCCACTCGACTCGTCGAGTTACAAAGTTCCATGAATGCGTAAAGTTTTTCAAGTCAATTGTTGTAACAATTAGAAGTGAAAACACAAATTTTGAAATTTAAATTTCATTACATAACAACAACCTTCAACTTCCATCAACAGACCATTTGAATAACACTCAGCAAATTTTTTAATGACAGAGTAATTACAAGTGGTCGACCTAATAGCGTTTAAATATACACGACTTAGTTGAATAATTGCTCATGACAATGAAACTATACGAGGGATCATTCTGAAAAGGACAAGAGATCTATTGTGATTGTTTTCCAAACAATTAAAAAAAAGGATTTAATAATATCGGTTGACAATTGTCACCAATAGATAGATATACAGACCAACCGTCGTCGGTTGATCTGAATACACCTGTATACGTCGGTAACACTGAAAGTTTTTAGAAATCAGAATGATGTAAGCCGTTAATATTATTATTGCTTTTCAAAGTAGTCTCCGTTCCTCTCTAAGCACCGTCGCTTGCGTTGGAACAATTGACTGTAGCGGCGAGTCCACTCTTCTATAAGGCTGTGTTCTGCGTCACAGTCACGGTATCTTTAAGGTTCCTAAACCTACTTCCTCTGAGTTTATCTCTTATATAATAATAAATAAAATATATAATAGGAAATAAATAAAAGTCACAAGGTGCCAGAAGCCAGAACGGAACTGTAAGGAACATGACTCACTAGTTCTATAGATAAATATTCTATTGTCCGTCTGGCGGTATGAGCTGGCGTTGTTGAAAATTACCCAAGATACAGTTGACTTGGAAAATATTTACCAGTGTATACAATGATTAACGTAACAATTTGCAGTGATAGTCCTTTTATATTTTAGAATAAATATTGCTATCTTTTTTCTTCTACGTGTGCCGTTCTTAAGTTTTCAATCTCCCGTTTCGTGTAGAAATATATTGCCAAGTTTATTTCGATATTTCTTCTTGCCAGCTAATGGTATGCTGAAATAGTAGCAGATTAAAAAGAAAAAAAACCGGCCAAGTGCGAGTCGGACTCGCGCACGAAGGGTTCCGTACAATTATCTATAAAAACGGCAAAAAAATCATGTTTGTTGTAAGAGGGGGGCTTAAATATTTATTTATTCTGTTTTTTAGTATTTGTAGTTATAGCGGCAACTAAAATACATCATCTGCGAAAATTTCAACTGTCTAACTATCACGGTTCATGAGATACAGCCTGGTGACAGACGGACGGACGGACGGACAGCGGAGTCTCAGTAAAAGGGTCCGTTTTACCTATAGAATGAGATATAATAAGTATATATTAAAAAAAACCAGTGAGAACCCATTGTCAAATAACGAATTTTCATTTTTTTTTATGTGGATACTTTTTATAAAATTACAGGCTTGAAGGTTAATGTTAACAATAAAAAATTTGAAAGCACTTTGCTACTCCTGAATATACCTAGTCGAGTCACAAGTTCTGTCAAAACCTTATGTTTTCATTTTGGAATACTGGCCAGAAATACTTTGACTAATTTTAAAAATAGACCATTCCCGCTTGCCGAAAATAAAAAATAAATTCATTTTCAATATGGAGAGTTCGAAGAAGGAAGATAGAGTCGCGGTTATCGCGTTGCACCGCTGAGGTTACGCGCCAAGAGATTTTCAACATTCTACAAAAATTGAAAATAACACTACGGTTTATTTACCGCACTATCAAACGATATACTAAAGAGTCAAGCTTCGAAGATCGTAAGAGGAGCGGCCGACCTCGCACGGTTAGGACACCAGCGGTCATCAAAGCAGTAAAGGCGCGAATCCAAAGAAATCCCGTGCGTAAACAAAAAGTCTTAGCTCTTCAGATGGGGTTAAGCAGAACCACTGTCAAAAGAGTGTTAAATGAAGATCTGGGACTACGAGCTTATCGTATAAAAACCGGACATTTTTTGAACGAGCGTTTCAAAAGTTAGGATGGAAAGATCCCGCCCTTTGTTACGGCGGTACGCGGGAAAAAAGTACCGTGAAATTTTGTTTTCGGATGAAAAAGTTTTTACCATCGAAGAAAGTTACAACAAACAAAATGATAAGGTGTATGCCGACAGTTGTGAAGAAGTGAGCGCGCGTATTCCGAGGGTCCAACGAGGGCATTATCCTTCATCAATCATGGTTTGGCTTGGAGTCTCAAATTCAGGCTTAACTGAGGTGTTTTTCTGTGAAAAGGGTGTGAAAACCAGTGCCGTGGTTTACAAAAATACCGTCCTAACAAATATAGTAGAACCTCTTTATCAAACAATGTTCAAAAACAGATACTGGATATTCCAACAGGACTCTGCACCAGCTCATAAGGCACGAAGCACTCAAAACTGGTTGACCGCCCGTGGAATTGACTTCATCGGGCATGAAGACTGGCCCTCTTCTAGTCCAGATTTAAACCCACTGGACTACGAGATATGGCAACATTTGGAGGAGAAAGTTTGCGCTAAACCTCATCAGAATTTAGAATCTCTCCGAGCATCTCTGGTTAAGGCAGCGGCAGAAATAGACATAAATGTGGTGCGTGCTGCAATCAATGACTGGCCGCGTCGATTAGGGGCATGTATTCAAAATGGAGGAGGGCATTTCAAATAATGTAAATAAAATTTTATTGTACATTTAATTGCCTTTCAAAAATCAAAAAGTGTATCATTAATTACATCAAAAGTTTTTGACAGAACTTATGACCTGACTAGGTATATTCAATTATTCTTATACTAGCTGCTGCCCGCGGCTCCGCCCGCATGGAGTCAAATAACGAAGGCTATGTGTTAATCCCGATCATAATCTATCTACATGCCAAATTTCATTTAAATCCGTTCAGCCGTTTAAGCGTGAAAGAGAAACAAACATCCATACATACAAACTTTCGCATTTATAATATTAGTAGGATATACTTGTTTAGTACCTAGAGTAAATATTATGTTTGAATAAGCACTTTTGTCATTCTGCATGTCTATGTAGTGTGGTTGTATTGTGTAATACAACGCTGTAATACAATAATTGTGTCATTCACAAGAGCATGTGACTTCATGTAGGTACGTGCGTGTGTGGTGAGATCAAAAATAAATTATTATGACCGCTTGATACGAGTATCACTCTAAACATTATTGCGTTATCTCAAACACATGGCGATCGATTGGCTGAAACGACAACAGAGATAAGTCAAACACCACATCGTGGAGATTAAAATAAACAGTTCCCACATGGGAACTCACCAACCCATGGTCAGCCGACTGTTGGGATGGGGTCTTCAACCGAGGGGTTTAGAGAATACTCAGCCGCTCTGCACTGTTGATATATTGACTTAGCTTAACAAGCATTTATTACAGCCGAGGCCGAAAGCTTAATGTACACTCAAGAATTGAAACTTAGTTTAGTCTTAGTACACTAAGACTACCCTAACTAAGTTTCAATTCTTGCCGACTCACGAACCTACATAATGTAATGTTCCTACAACAACACTTAACTTAAACTTAATAGCGACCGACCAAGTTAGTGTCTGTTTTGCGCTCCGAGGGTTCCGTAACAGCGTGTATGTAGTTTCTCCATCTCGAATATCTCAATGAATACATAAGCGACTACAAAAATATGGGAGGTTCTCAATTCGCCCCGTATTTTTGTACGAAGTTACGCATATCGTCGTCCATAGTGAACCGATTTTGAAAATGATTTTCTTGTTAGGAAACTCACGGTGTGTGGTGATTGGTGTCATATAAATTTGGTGAAGTTACTTCTTCACTGAAGTCAGATTCAAGAGTTTTTGGACATTGTAATTTAAAAGCAGCGCTACAATCGTGATACATCTGGCGCCCGTCGCACGCACCCACTTTAACGTTTTAACGTACACATGCAGGCGCATGCGTTCGAACACTCAAGTTAAACATTGTTGAACGCAGCCAGTCTACACGTCGGTTCAGTCATGCTGCCTTCCACCGTGGGAGGCCAAGTTAATCCATCGATCCCGGCTGTGACAGTTGTTTAAGCTACTCGTAAGTAAAGAGAGATAGGACCCATATCGCAGCTCGACTGGTATTTTACTTCCACTTCGCAAATACGTCCTGGAGGGTTATTGTGTTCCTGCGAGTGAGTGAGGTTGCCAGGAAGTTTCTGAGTACTTACTTTATTAGCATAGGAGGCGATGGCTTGTATGCCTGCCGACATTCAATAAAAAAAGTATTAAAAAAAATTGTACCTAATTGCGTTAAAATTTTCCATTAAGGCCACGTTGTGCAAATTAATCAAAAGTGAATCAATCAAAAGCGCGCTATTTGAGTTAGCATTCGAACGAACTGCGAACAAAGTGAAATAGTAGGATTAGGTATTATCAGAAACAAAGCAAACCAAAACAATAACAAAATAAATCAAACCATGCTGATATATATTATCAGGTTATCAATATTTATGTAAAATTATCTATTAAAGTAGGTGTTTTTTACATTTTACAACTATTTTTACTTCAAAGTTATTTCCTTTCCTATCAAAGTTGTTTCCTTTCATAGCACCCCAATCTTGTTTAGGTAATGTTTATTTCTATCTATTATCTTCACGCTGAGTCCTTTGAGGTAGACAAGGAGAACAGAGCGCCATATTACTCAGTTGTTACACATCTCACTCGATTAATGTTTAACATTTATGGGTATTTTCATGTATGTACGCTCGCCGTTTTTACATTTCCTGCCAACAGAATGAAATACAAAACCTGTTTCATTATTCCTAACATTATTCCGTTTCTTAATCCTTAAGAACGGAGCCGGCTACCTAACTCTAAGAATTTGCCAGATATACTATTTTTTACTAGGAGCTACATAACCAACCCAGGGAAAAACAAGACCTTGCCTATATCAAACTTGCACAATAATGACGGAAAACTAGGTCTTTCTTAGGTTAAGACACCTAGGTTAGTTTAGGTCACACGCGTCTATCGAATTATAATTTCTTGGACGGGAGTGTTTTCCTCACGATAATAATAATATGTATGTATGTATGTATGTATATCTTCACGCCAAGTCCCTTGCGGGGTTTAATAATAATAATAAATAAATAATAAATATTGTCGGACAAATTACACAGCGCCATCTAGCCCCAAAGTAAGCGAAGCTTGTGTTATGGGTACTAGACAACTGATAAACATACGTAAATACATTTTTTTTTTCGTAAATACATACTTATCATGCATAGAAAATACCCAGACCAAGACAAACAGACATGTTCATGCACACAAATGTTTGTACTGTGTGGGAATCGAACCCACGAGCGTTGGTGTCAAAGTAGTGTAACAACGCGTTTCACCACTTCGCCACCGAGCTCGTCATCACGATGTTTTCCTTCAACACCGAACAAAAGATCATTACAAAAATGTACATAAATACGAAAACACGAATTTAGTGGTGCATCCCATCCGTACCACTAACTGAACCAGGAACCAGTTAGTAATACACTGGTTCTTTGTCCACTAAGCTAACACAGCTATGTAAAAAGATAATCATTATTTGAGTTTTGACGAGCACGGTGGCTCAGTCTTGAATGACGCGACTTTGACACCAACGCTCGTGGATTCAATTCCCATACAAGGAAAACATTTGTGTGCATGAACATGTCTGTTTTTACATCTTTTGATTTTATAAACCTTTATGTTACTTTTACCTGTGTTCATTAGGAAGGTTATGTGTGTCCAAAGTCGTTAATATTGGAGCACATACAGGCAGAGAATTGAGCTAAATTGTGACAAATTCGTGTTAAAATTTCTTACTGAAATCACGAAATCATACACACTCGACGATTTCTAGGGCTCGTGACCCCACCTTCTGATAAAACACGACCAATTTAGTCATGAGCTCGGTGGCTCAGTTGATGAGCTCGGTGGCTCAGTGATGAGCTCGGTGGCTCAGTCGTGAATGACGCGACTTTGACACCAACGCTCGTGGGTTCAATTCCCATACCAGGCAAACATTTGTGTGCATGAACATGTCTGTTTATCTTGGTCTGGATGTTTTAAGTGAGGTAAGGCGCATCAAAGCAGCCCGTCTGGGTAAGTACCTCAACCTCACAGAAAACCAGCAGCCAAATAACAACTCCCTAGACTAGAGGGTTGTTGTGTTCCTGTGTGTGAGTGAGGTCACCAGTAAGCTCCTAAGGAGTTGCTGTGCAAGGAGCAGAGGAAGCATCGTCCGAGTGATATTTAATATATTGCAAGCATTAATACGCTACGGTAACTGCTTAACATCAGGTAGGCCGTATGCTTGTATGCCTCCTGACATAGTATAAAAAAAAACAAGTTCATGTCTCGTGTTTGAGACTCTGTTCGATACACTCGATTACATATATTTTTTTTATACCACTAAGGTGGCAAACAAGCGTACGGCCTGCCTGATGGTAAGCAGTTACCGTAGCCTATGGGCATTTGCAACACCAGGGGTGTCACTCTTGCGTTGCCGACCCTGTAAGACTGTTACTCCGACCCTGTTACTCCGTTCTACATAGTCGCATACAGTTACATGCATTACATAAAATCCAACATGGAGTTCTGCAAATAAATTAACATAAAGAGGTGTTTACAGGTTCAGCGACTCGCGGTGTTTTGTCTAGAGACATCTGCCAGGGGCATTCACATTGACTTGGAAAGCCATATTCAAAACGGATTCGAAAGTTTTCACTCAAATTTAATATACTTTGAGTGAAATCTTTTCGATTCCAATTCGAATATGGTGTTTCGAGGCAATGAGAATACGCCTACGGTTGCAAGCGTTCGTAGACTTTTTTTTATACTACGTCGGGAGGCATACAAGCATACGGCCCATCTGATGTAAAGCGGGTACCGTAACCTATTAACGATTGCGATATATTAAGTATCACTCGCGCGATGCCTCCTCTGCTGTTTACACAGCAACTCCTTGGGAGCTTACTGGGGACCTCACTCACACGCAGGAACACAACAACCCTCTAGGGAGTTGTTATTTGGCTGCGGTTTTCTGTGAGGTGAAGGTACTTCCCCATACGTGCCGCATTGATGCGCTACATACTTAAAACATCCAGACCAAGACAAACAGACATGTTCATGCACACAAATGTTTGCCTTGTGTGAATTGTGTTGAATCGAATCCACGAGCGTTGGTGTCAAAGTCGCGTCATTCCCGATTGAGCCACCGAGCTCGTCACAATGCTGTAATTGTTTACCAACCGGTAGTCCGTATGAATATCTTGTTCCTAACGGTATCCCGGTGAGAACGAGCGCCTTATTACTCCGTTCTTACACATCTCGCTTGATAATTGTTTATCATTTTATGGGTCATTTATTGGTCGTGTTTGTATCAGGTAATTTCAGGAGCCTTGGAAACGGGCCAGCGTGCATGAGAAGAGCAGTGAATGTTATAAAAGCGAGTGTGGTGTGTAAGGATCAAGTCACGGTGGCTCAGTCTTGAATGACGCGACTTAGACACCAACGCTCGTGGGTTCAATTCCCATACCAGGCAAATCTTGGTCTGTTTATCTTGGTCTGGATGTTTTAAGTGAGGTAAGGCGCATCAAAGCAGCCCGTCTGGGCAAGTACCTCCACCTCACAGAAAACCAGCAGCCAAATAACAACTCCCTGGACTAGAGGGTTGTTGTGTTCCTGTGTGTGAGTGAGGTCACCAGTAAGCTCCTAAGTGGTGTATATTAGAAATGTAGGTACATTCATAATTTGTATTTTCTCGGATAACCTTCATTAGGCGCTAATAAAGATCAGTCTTGTATTGAGTGTTTCACTGTACGCATCCTACTTCGAGATAAACTATTGGCGACGAGTTGAACCCTAATTATAATTAATGGACAAGGACAAGTTCGTGAAAATGTCACATGCAAAACCCGATTTAAGTAGTTTGAAGGAATTTAAACTACATATCGACAGATGGTCGACTTACATGACAAAGTTGAAAGCGTGGTTTACGATTCAAGATATCAAAATGGCCGAACAATCCAAATACCTCGTAGCGGTGGTCGGCACGGAAGCATTGGATTTAATTATCGATTTGTGCTACCCGGACGAGCCCGAAAACGTGAATATTGCCAAGATCGAGGAGTTGATGGAAAATTACCTTTCACCTAAAAGATCGAAAATTGCCGAGAGAATGATATTTAAATGTTGCAAACAAGTCGACGGACAATCTGTCAGTGAATACCTGGTGAAGTTAAAAAAGTTAAGCAAAGCATGTAAGTTCAAAGATAGCGATAGCTTAAATGAAAATCTTCGGGACCAGTTCGTGTTCGGGTTGCTGAACGAGCGCATTCGTCAAAGGATTTTGACCGAGAAGGATGACGATTTAACATTCGCGCGAACGGTGGAGTTGGCGCTGTCGCTGGAGGCGGCGATACGGGACTCGGGCGCGGAAGCATCGCCACGCGGCGGCGATCGGTGCGAGGCGCACCCCGTGCAGGCGATGGGCGCAGCGACAGCGCGGGCTGGCGTTGCGGGCGCGCGGCAGCGGCGGCGCGGCGCGCCCTCCCGCGGAGCTGGCTCGCAGCGCTGCGGCCGCTGCAGCGGGACACATATAGCGGAGCGATGTTCGTTTAAAAATAGTGGTATGCTGGCGCACTACGACCCGGCGCTGCCGACATCGGTGACGTGCGATGCGTCGCCGCGCGGCGTGTCGGCCGTGCTCAGCCAGCGCGACGCAGCCGGCCGCGAGCGGCCTGTGCTGCACGCGTCCCGCACGCTGTCGCGCGCTGAGAGAAACTACGCCCAAATCTGTCGCGAAGGGCTAGCTATTATTTTTGGTGTTACAAAGTTTCATGATTATATTTACGGAACGGAGTTTACGCTAGTTACAGACTGCAAACCGCTGGCGGCGATTTTCAACGAGCATAAGGGTATTCCTCTGATGGCCGCCAGTCGACTTCAGCGTTGGGGAGTTATTCTAGGAGCGTACAATTATAAAGTTAAGTGTATAGAGTCTAAAAAGAATTGTGTAGCGGACTCTCTTTCCCGGATACCGATAGCAGAGAGCGAACTCACCACGAGAGTGGATCATTATTTGAATTTTGTAGAAAAGTCTGTTCCTATTAACGCTAAAGCAATTGCGAAGGCGACGACTAAGGACTTAGTGTTGCAAAAATTAATTACGGCAATTAAAGCAAATTGGCAATATTGCACCTCGGAAAATTTGAAACCATATTTTAAAATAAAAGAGTTCCTAAGTATAGAACAAGGTTGTGTTTTGTATGGACATAGGGTTGTGATTCCTCTGCAGCTACGAGAGAGCATTTTAAAACAAATTCATGAAACGCACCAAGGCGTAGTCAAATGTAAAAATTTAGCTCGAAACTATGTGTATTGGCCGGGAATCGATTCAGAGATCGAGCGTGTATGTGGTGCGTGTGATACTTGTGCGCGGGAGCGCGCTTCCCCGCCGACAGCCCCCCTGCACCCATGGATATGGCCTCAGGAGGCCTGGTACAGACTCCATGCAGATTTTTTTAGTTTGGCTGGTAACACCATGTACTATCTGGTGCTGACTGATGCACATTCGAAATGGATCGAATGTTTTCGAGTACAAAGTACGTCTGCTAAATGCACTATTACGAAGTTCCGCCAAATATTTGCTCAATTCGGGTTACCACGAGAGGTAGTGTCCGATAATGGCCCTCCATTTAATGGTCAGGAATTTAAAGATTTCTTGATTCATTTCGGCATCAAGCACGTTACGAGTACACCGTACCAACCGAGTAGTAACGGTGCGGCCGAAAACGCCGTGAAAATAATGAAGACTGCTTTAAAAAAGGCCAAACGAGACAATGTCGATTTCGAGACTGCTTTACATCAGTTCCTTTTTACTTATAGGTCCACTCCCCACACCATCACTGGTAAAACACCGGCGATGTTGTTGCTGGGCAGAGAGATACGGACGTCCTTAGATTTGCTTCGTCCGACTACGGACGACGTAGTCAGGTGCAAGCAGAACGCCCAAATAAAATACAAACACGGTGTTGGCAGGCAATTTAAAATAGGCGATAACGTTTATTTTAAGGTTTTTAAAAATAACGGGTTTAACTGGGAGAAGGGTGTGGTCTCTGATAGGATAGGACCCTTAACATATTATATACAGCACAACGGTAGACTTTTTCAAAAACATATTGATCAATTGCGGAGGGATTGTAGTGATGAGCATTTTCTGGAATTAACGGATATAATGACAGAGGCGGGAGAAACTGTCACCGTGGAGAGCGGTGACTCGGGCGGTGCCTCCGGTGTTGAACTGGAGACCGCGACGCAGCCGCCGTCGTCACTCGCGGCTGAGCCAGCCACTCTCCCGACGTCGCCGGCGTCGGAGCCGACCTATCCACGATCAAAGCGAATGCGCAAACCTACAACTAGATTTGGTTTTGAGTTTGATTAACCATTCTGTTTCACTTTCTATATGTGAGGTGTGTTCATTTTTGTTTATTTAATAATGTAAACTAGGTATTAGGTTTAGTCAACTACCAATATTAAATTAGAAGGTAATACATAATTACATTATATGTACTTATAAGATATGTAAAAATTAGTAGGGAAGAATGGTGTATATTAGAAATGTAGGTACATTCATAATTTGTATTTTCTCGGATAACCTTCATTAGGCGCTAATAAAGATCAGTCTTGTATTGAGTGTTTCACTGTACGCATCCTACTTCGAGATAAACTACTAAGGAGTTGCTGTGCAAGGAGCAGAGAAAGCATCTCGCTTGATAATTGTTTATCATTTATGGGTCATTTATTGGTCGTGTTTGTATCAGGTAATTTCAGGAGCCTTAGAAACGGGCCAGCGTGCAAAAGAGAGCAGTGAATGTTAAAAAAGCGAGTGTGGTGTGTAAGGATCAAGTCACGTGGCGCTCGGTTCCACCTGCCTATCCCGCAAGGGAGTTGGCGTGAAGTGAATACATAGATTTATGGGTTATTTCATATCAGTACGCTCGTCATTTTACATTCCCTGCTAACAAACGCAATGCAAAAACTTTATCCTACTTCCTAGCTAACCTAACCATGTATTTGGCGAAAGATACTGATTTCGGCATGGCGTGACAACCGTTCTACCTCCACAAGTCAGAGGAAAAGCCCACATCTTTCTTAAGTTAGGTTATACGTCTTTCGTAATACAATTTTTTGAACTTTCATTTATTTTTAAGAGAGGTAGGGCGCATCAAAGCATCCCATCTGGAGAAGTACCTCCACCTCACAGAAAACCGCAGCCAAATAACAACTCCCTAGTTGTTGTGTTCCTGCGTGTGAGTGAGGTCACCAGTAAAAAGGAGTTGCTGTATAAGCAGCAGAGGAGGCATCGTGCGAGTGATAATATATCGCAAGCGTTAATAGACCACGGTACCGTATGGTGGGCCGTATGCTTGTATGCCTCCCGACGTAGTATAAAAAAAAACTTTCTTAGTTTCTTAGTGGTGCCCGGATTCGAACCTGGTATCTACTAGGTTATCACTACTTTTTCCAGGTAGGCGGTTTCAAGTAGTCAACGGGTAGTAGTGTGGGTGAGGACGTGCGCCGTGAACTCATGAACGGTTTAATATAAATCTATGCAATTGATCGCTTGGCGCTTGAACCGACTCCGCCGTCGCGTCGCCCCGCTGCCCACCAAGTTCATAAAAGAGTCCTTAACGTCGACGTATTAAGCGCTTAACATTACAACACAACAAAAATTATCTAAATTACATAGTAACATTTCATTATCAAGCCAACGAATTAAATTCGCATGTAAAGTATCTTGGCGTAAGGAAATTGACTACGGAAACCATAACATAAGCAGTCATTTCGATGTAATTACGTTGAAAGAATACTAAAAATACACCCACGTCACGATACTAACTCGCGCTAGTCCAATAAATTGGATCTCGTGCCCACGTCACACCGGCAGACGACATGCTTTGAAATAATATAGAATTACGATATTTTTACAAGTTTTTATTTAACTTTTAGGAGCCGAGGAAAACCATAACTCACCTTCAATTTTTGTTTCATCAGAAGAAGATGTCAAGAGCACTAGGAACAGGCGATCGCTTTTTTTTGGACCACCTCATGTAAAGCGGTCCAAGCCAAAAAGCCACCTCGGCTTCTAACACAGTAACTCACTAGGAGTGTACTGGTGAGAACACTCACACTCAGGAACACAACAACCCTCTAGAGAGCTGTTATTTGCCTGCGGTTTTCTGTGTGGTAGAGGTACTGCCCCAGACGGGGTGCTTTGATGCGCCCTACTTCTCTTAAAAAACCTCTCATGCTCGAGAATGTTAGAGAAACGAGCGCAGTGTCTTGTGGGGCTCGGTTTTCTCTACCTGCCGTGAGAAGATATAGATAGATTTATTTAACTTCATATGTTAGGTATGTTTGGAAAAAAATTTGAAAGCCAATTTCTTATACCAATCTTAAAATTATCTTATCGATCTGAAACTACAAATGTATGCAATAGCAATATACAATAATTTGGTTTCAACGAACTGACTTCATGTAGGAATCAAAAGGCGGACAGCGGAGCTCTTTAACGACTTTTAGCAAACGCAGATTTGATCATTTGGTTTAGTTTAATGTCTGGAATACATTACAAGTGGCGACAAGGGTCTTATGAAGCATCCGGAGGTAGATAACTCTTCATTATATTGACATGTCATTAGATGACAAGTAAACTTCCTTAAGTTTACTTTCTTTGCGATATAAATATAGGTATTTTGGTATAATCTGTCATGTAAAAAAAAAATCCTCTATATTAGTCTGAGCAAATCGATTACAAACGCTTAGTCTGTATCTGTATCTTATTCCTACCGCATTATGTAGACATGCGAATGAGCCCTAACTCATAACAAACGCTCACAATGGACCGAGATATTTGGGTTGCGTTTGCATTACCTGTTTGTTTGTGTAGGTATTTTTATAAAACAAGCATACGGCCCAATTGACGAAGATTACCATGGCATATTAATGCATACAGTACAGAACATAGAGCGGCATTGGCCTGTCTCTCTATATCCAGCGCAGTGTTGCCGTCGGACATCAGCACGACGTCATCGGCGAAGGCCTGACAGTGCACCCCTGCAAGGTCGAGTTGCTGCAGGAGAGGGTCCAATAGGAGGTTCCACAAAATCGGTCCTCCTATGGACCCTTGAACGCACCCTTTGGTGGTGGACCGCAAGGTTTCTCCCCCAGCGTACCTCACTCTGAGATAGCTGTCCATCACTCTCCTCAAGCCCAGAGGACAATTTTCCTCAGCCAGTCGTAGTTTGATGGCCGGCCGGCCATATAATATTTATGGCAAGACTAGGTATACATATACCATACCGCTTGCGCGTTGCCACACCTGCCGCTAACACAGCAACTCCTTAGGAGCTTAATGGTAAGTTCACTCTCCAGGGAGTTATTATTATACTGCGGTTTTCTTTTCGGAGAGGTGGAGTCACTTCCCAAGTCGGGCTGCTTTATTGCGTCTTACGTCACTTAAAAACACTCAGATCAAAACAAATGTGTTCATGCACACAAGTGTTTGTCCTGTGTCCCAATAGAATCCTTGTTGACAATGTAGCCATTGTCAGCCACTAAATGGAAAATTTTGGGAACAGTAAAAAAAGCCGTCAGCGAGTCCGACTCGCGCGCCGAGGGTTACGTAAAAAATTCGTTTGCAAATTATTTATAGATTTTTTTTATTTCTTTAATCAAAATATGACGATATAACACAATAACTGACTTTTTTGTTCTTGTACTGTGGTCTAGAAAGGTTGGGCCAATTTTGTTGCACTAGCGATAGCACTTTGAACCCTCCTAACTATTTAAACATTGCATTTAAATTCTTATGAAAGAAACAAGAGTCAGCAGGTTAAAATGTAGTCCTTCAAAGAATCATTTCATTTTAAATAGTTTTTATTGCATTATAATAAAACTTTAAATGAATCTAAGTGTTGCACCCGCGATAATGGAATCGCCCAGCCGTATCTTTTAATTGCGTTGACTTAGAAGTTTCACTGCTTAAATGGATTCCAGAACTGAGTATTTAATATTAATATCAGTTTGATAGCTCCACCCGTCCCTGAGAAAATGGGGCTTAACAGACAGACAGACGGACAACAAAGTGATCCTATAAGCGTTCCGTTTTTCCTTTTGAGGTACGGAACCTTAAACATGGAAACATACAAATGTTATCCTCATATTTTCTTTAATGATTATGGTCGAAATTCAATCATTGAATCAAACATTATGTAGTGTAGTTATATATATGTTAATAATTACTCACATTAACTAAACTAACTCCTAAGCAAACCATCCAGGCCCAGCCACCGTCCGGGGCCATCTTCTTGGTGGCCGGAGGCAGCTTGGCCTCCATCCCTTTGGTTTTCTCTGCTGTCATCTTGAGCCTTTGTCACCTATGCACCTGGAACCAACAAAAACACATATTTTACTTTACAGTGAGAAAAGTGAATGTAAATATATTGTGATCTTCTCACTCGTGTATATGTGTAGGGTGTTTACAAAAGGTAACTACTTGCTGCTAGTCCAGTTACTTGTCCTACGTAGCTGCAGGCTGATGATGATTAGCAATTAGACATGGAAAAGTTCTAAATTAATTTAATTATTACTGACATAAACTTATGTTGAACGCCAATAATGTGTCGTTAATAGCGTTTAACAAATTTTAGAAAAACCTATATTATATAAATTATTATTATATTAAAACATAATAACATACCACATACATATTTAGCCACATATACACTATCAATGGGAATCAAAATTCAAGTTTAAATTTCCAAAACCACTAAAAAGGATTTACAAATGACGCTGGTCATATGACGCGTGTTACAACACACGCAAGTAAATAAGTTTTTAACCTTAATAAAACAGTACAACTGAAGTGAATTCAACTGAAATGAACATCAACTACCGGAGCAGCCATGGCAGCGTCGGCATGTAGCACGTACTAACAGTAGTGGGTGGGTGCCGGCCGGCGCTAGGCCGCATGAACTAATTGGTGGCGGAAGCATACAAAGCAGGTTAGATCAAATTGCATGATAAATCGTAACATTTTTTAGTTACAAAAAAAACGCGAGTACAAACTAAACTATTTTTTGGTTTTTTAACCTGCATTACATACTTACTTAATTACAATTACTTAATGAATAATCACCAAAATAGTTATATTACTTATTATGACAAAATATTTGATTATTAGAATGTAGTTTTTTGTTTCCTTTAATCTTTTCTTGATAAAGTGCCCCCAATTACATCAGCTTTAATTACGGTGTCACTAATCGGGAAAAAATCATTACGTTGAGAGTTACAGTGTAACCTATCAGGAATGTTTTTCCTGTTAGTTATCAGTGTGACACAAAGGTGTGTGATTCAACAGGAACAAAAGTGATGTTGTATATAAAAAAAAAGTTACTCGTAAACTTACTTAAAATATTCTATAGTCTTAGGCAGTGGTCGACCTAAACTTTACCACGGCAATATTTAAGATAATGCATAAATATTTCGTTATCAATATAGAACACATCATATAAAGCAGAAACAGATATCAACCAATGAATCAAGGAACCAAACAAAACAACCCTTCTAACGCATCCGTTACTTTAGATGGGTTTTTTTTATTTATTCAGCATTATAATAAAGTCGTTTGTCAGGCATTATGGTAGAAGTTTAAAAGAGGTAGGAGGTAACCGTGGAGGGCTGTTGTGTCCCTGCGAGTGAGTGGGGTTGTCAGTAAGCTCCTAAGGTGTTGCTGTGATAGCAAAGGGGTTGACAACGCGCGTCACAAGCTACGGCTGTCATTTTACATGAGGAGCGCCGTATGCTTGCATACCTCCCTCATTCTTCTTAGCGTTATCCCGTTTCCTAATTCACTAAGATTGGCAGAGTCTACCACCTAAGCCTAAGGATTTGGTGAAGACACTGACTTTAACATGTAGCGACTTCCATCAGACCTCCACAAGCCAGACAGAGAAAACCAGACGTTTCTTAGGTTTTGTCATACGCAGAAAACCTTCTGGTCTGTAGCCAGATGCTTCCCCATCATATGGCGGTGCGAGAAAACTTGATCCGTACATTCTATTCCATTTCGGAATCCTCCCTGTGCCTCACCTCAGCGTTCCATCGGATTTCACCCTCATTCTCCTATCAAGCCAGGAATATAATTTCCTGGCTACTGCGCATGTGGCTTGAATACCTCCCCCTGCGTTGTGTAAAAATAATTTCTTGTAGTCTCCTTATGCTTCCATTAACAAAATTGAAGTCTGAATGTGCCAAAGGACAAGACGATCAATCTCTCCTTCGACAAACAGTTTGACAGACTGTCTGACGTCTTCGTATTATGCCCTCATTTATTAGAAACTTATCCTTTTTAAGACAGGTAGGGCGTATCAAAGCAGCCCGGCTGGGAAAGTACCGCCACCTCTCAGGAAACCGCAGCCAAATAACAAACTCCCTGGAGGGTTGTTGTGCTCCTGCGTGTGAGTGAGGTCACCAGTAAGCTCCAAGGAGTTGCTGTGTTAGCAGCAGAGGTGGCGACACATGGCGCAAGTGATACTAAATAATATTACCAGCGTGCATAGGCTACGGTAACCACTTTACAACAGGTGGACCATATGATTGTATGCCTCCCGACATAGTACAAAAAAAACATAATTTGGTCAACATAACCATAACCAAATTCGACGAAATCAAAACATCCGTTCCCACATTTACCGTGATTAAATAAAAGAATTTAAAACATTGTTTGCTTTGTGTTCTGTGATTTCTCTTTAACCAATCATTAAGAAATATATTAAAAAGATATCCTGGGGGCGGAGAAGAAATATACAAATATTAGCTGCAGCCCGCAACAAATACTAGCTGCAGCCAGCAACTTCGTCCGCCCGTATCCCGATATCCCATGGAAACTGCATTTTCTACTTTATTGCTTTTTCGTCGGGTTCTGAGTTTCGTCGTGTGTCGTGATGTCGTCTATAGCCTTCCTCATGAATTGGTCTTTCAAATGCAAAAAGATTTTTTCAATACCGACCGATGACTTTAGAGAATAGCGCGTACAAACTAACTATTCTATTTCCAGTGGAATCCAGTGTTCGAGTGATGTAAACGTTATGTGCGGGCTTCGAATAGGAAACTCCAACAGGACACCGTGAGTGTAGTGTGTAAGGCGCCGAGTAATAAGCGACACAGAAGGAGCGTAGACAGATATGTCTGCCCTTAACAGACTGATACCTACTCGCCGCGCCGTCTCCAATCATCCCTTGACCCTGGAGTCTGTAACGTCGCCGCAATATCGGAAAATTATAAATACAAATCTCGTACTTACAACAGTAGGTAATAGGAAAAACAGTGAAAGTTTAAAATTATACAAACTCTTCCATTTTATATCTATCTATCTATTTACAACTTCACGCCAAACCCCTTGCGGGGTAGGCAGAGAGAACCGTGCGCCACGTGACTCGATCCTTACATATATCACATCGCTTCTTTAACATTTATTGATCTTCTCATGCACGCTCGCCGGTTTCTAGGACTCCTGACATCACCTTCTGATAGAACACTACCAATTTGGTGGTAAGTCTTGGTCTACCTCGGCTCCTACATCCTTCCACTTTTGCTTATATATTAGTATAGATTATTGCAATAACAAAAACACACTTTTATTAGTTTATGGCTAATAGGTTTCATTATAAATTTCCAAAAAAAAATTTCTTAGTGCATACCTGTGTACCCTATACGAGCCTATTTTCTTCAAATACATAGGTCCAACAACGGTTCACGCCTTGAAAAAGTCAGGCACTCATGAAGATTGTTAATTAAGTATATTTTTTGCTTGACTGATAAACACTTACCACAATTTTCCATATAGGTATGCGTACCATAAAAGATATGGATAAATCACGTTTAACTATTCTTTAACTTATAACTAATTATTAATAACTATTAATTAAGTTTTGAGCTTTACCAGTGACAACGTCGCGCCGATGGCAGTCAGTATCTCTATCTTCTTCGTCTTAGCGTTATTCCGTTTCCTAATCCATTAGGATTGGGGGGTCCGCTACCTAAACCTAAGGATTTGGCGAAGATACTGATTTTGACATGGAGCGACTGCAGGCAGGCCTCCACAACCCTAACGGAACACCGGACCATTCTTAGGTTAGGTCACACATCTTTCGAAATATAATTTCATGGGCTTGCCGGTTTCCTCACGATATTTGCCATCACCGCCGAGTAAGTGATAATTACATATATGTACATACATCCGAAAACACGAATTTAGTCGTATGTGCCATTAATTGAACCGGCGACCAGTTGATTCATAGCCCGGTTCCTTATCCACTACGCTATCACTGCTACCAAACAGTCAATATCTATATATACTAACTCACAACTCACTTAAAAACCTTGAATGATGTATTTGCCAGAGTGAAAAACATGTATATCAAATGCGAAATGTTCAAATTTAGTATCATGAAACGTTAATACTCGTATCACGAAAACAGATGCAGTCACAAACGATTTGCATTCGGATAAATTACATTTGAAGGTCAAATTTTCGGATTGTGCGAATAGGAGCATCTGGATGTCAACGGCCTCAGATAGCCAACTCCAAATATGCATTAAGTCAAATGAACCTTCGGATTAAGTTTGAATGGGTTCAGTTGACTAAAGTGCCGTTTAAACACACAAATCGACAACAAATGAGACAACAGAGCAATTAGTCGAATTGCCTCTAATTTCGTCATCTATTCCGTGGTAAGAACCGAGTGGATTTAATATGAATGTATGTATGTATATATATCTTCACGCCAGGTCCTTTGCGGGGTAGGCAGAGAGAACTGAGTGCCAAAAGACGCGGTCATTACATACTTCACTCGCTTTTGTAACATTCATAGCTCTTTTCATGCACGCTCGCCGGTTCCTGGGGCTCCTGACATCACCTTCTGGTAAAATATGACCAATTTGTTCACAGTAGATTAGTCTCGGTCTTCCTCGGCTCCTACATCCTTCCACTTTTGCATTGTATATCTGTTTCGTCATTCTTTCATCCCGCATTCTTTCTACATGTCCGAACCAAGGGAACATGCCTTTTATTATGTTAACATCGACACTCTCTTTCAGACCAACAAATTTAATAAATGGCTTTAAACCTCGTCTTACCTATTCTAATAAGCAAAACAGTAATTAAATGAATTAATGACGTATAGGTAAACGTCGAATCGAAGTTGTTATCAATAGTCGCGATATGAGCACGTTTTGATTCGATCGCCGAGCACGCTTCTACAACAAAATTCGAGTGCATACTATAAATACGAACCGGCGTTTGCGCGAATGAGATAGCCAAGCACGCGTATCGCTCGTGTCGCAATCCCGCGATACATGCCATCTCCACGTGCTACTACTGGATATCCAACCAATTGGGCAACTTCTACTGACATCAATCGGAAATTGTAAACATGATATTGTTACACAAGTTCTAAAAGATGTGAACATGTTAATTATATTTATATATATATATAAGAGCAAAGGCGGAAATTAATCAAAGAGAAACTATTTTATATATCTGATTGTGATTTTAAATTATTTAATCCTGATTATAGACGTACGATAACAGTGAGAAGGTGGCTTTATAAGTCAAATAAAATATATATATATATACACATTACCCAAATTTTTGCGCCAGGTCCCTTGTGGTAGAAACAGAAAGAGGGAAAATAATAACCTGATTTTTTTTCTAATAAACAATAATATATATTTTATAAAACTTATTGTATATTTTTCTAAATAATCTTCTCGTAGGAACTAGGTAATATAGATGAAAAGAAGTATTAATGTTAAAGAAGAGAGTGAGGCGTGTAAAGACCGAGTCACGTGGCGCTCAGTTCCCTCTGCCTCCTACCCTGTACCCTGATCTGACGTGAAGTTATAAATAGATAGATATTAACTCGTAGTGCCACTCGTCATGTTTGGCCACGGCAATAATATAAAGGTACCTATTTGTATTGTACTCGTGCGAAATACTCTGACAAATGCAGTTGTTAAAATTTTATTAAAAAGATTTAATAAATTAACATAACATTCGCCAGTAATCGTTGTACCCTTGTACATAATCAATGATAAAGATAAACATTCTTTATATGCCATTGGGCCCTCGCGGGGATTTAGACACGTCTTACATTTTTTGAAATATAATCTTATTGTATCTTATTCAATTCAGTTATTTTACTTTTTTCTTTATTTAATCTACTAGCATTTCGAAAATAACCATTGGCAAAGAAGAAATGCCGAAAGAAACTTGCCAATATAGGTCTCTTTTCGATGACGAGCTCGGTGGCTCAGTCGCGAATGACGCGACTGGTTGTCGCGTCATTGCCTTGTTCGTGGGTTCGATTCCCACACATGGCAAACATTTGTGTGCATGAACATGTCTGTTTGTCTTGGTCTGGGTATGTTCTATGTATAATAAGTATGTATTTACAAAAAAAAAATGTATTTACGTATGTTTATCAATTGTCTAGTACCCATAACACAAGCTATGCTTACTTTGGGGCTAGATGGCGCTGTGTTATTTATCCGACAATATTTATTTATTTTTTATTTATTTTAAAATTGTCAATTAGATATTACAAAACAATATTTTACAATGTGAATTTATACCTCATTAGGTATAAGTCACATTGTAAAATATTGGTTATGTATTAAAAAATCTGTGGCCGGTAAAACCGAGTGCCGTTCGCTCTTAACCAATATCCAATTAGAATTGTATAGAAATCACAACACAATTCTACAAACATTGTCCATTGTAAGATAAGGAAAATAATCACGAAAAATAATTAAAGAAAACTATGTCACTGCCACAAGTCGAAATGTCTACATATCTCGTCAAATTAAACGTGGAGTTTTCCTAGTACCGTGTACCACGAACCGAAATAGACTTCACAAATCCGGTCGCGGCCTTGTGAGCATGTCCCCGTATCTTAATGCTGTGAATATTCAATCAAGTTCCATTGTCTCCCTGGTGAGTTATTGACTTTAATTTCCTTCGAAAACACCTCGACCGTTCCGGAATGATTGACTTACCATTGTACTTTGAATAACAATATCAATGTCCTTTATTAACACGCTGTTATTGGTTGACATCTCCGTGAAATTTTAGTTGACAATATGTACATAGTAGCACGCCTTATTCTTTCTATCGTTATCTCGTTTCCATTAGGATTAGGAGGTACGTAAACCTACGGATTAGGCAAAGAGACTGATTTTTAAAAGGAACGAGTACCGTCAGACCTCCAAATTCCCAGAGGGAAGACCAGACTTTTTTTTAGGTTAGGTCACACGTCTTTCGAAGTACATTTCATTACGAAATGTTTCATAAATTAAAAAAACACGTCGTTCCAAATAAAAGAAGAGGAAATATTAGCCAGTCCATGGGTGAAAAATCGAATATTTTCTATTGCGTATGTACGGTATTGTTAAATATCTTTAATTTGAAAGATCAATAACATTTTTTCCTTGATCCACCTAACAATGCCTTCTTAATAGTACCAAGGAGCGCGATTCAGTTTTCACCAGTAGTGATTCTTGAGGATAGTTTAGGTATATAATTTGTTAAGGTTTTTGTGCAAATCGGTTGAAGTATGACGATATTTGTTAAATTGAAAAAGTCAAGCCGCCTGGAGCTTTCATCTGATATTTATACGCATATACAGTATTAATCATTAGCAACTTAACTCTTTGACCGCCATATTTTGTTACATCATCATACACCCTAACGCCAGCGGCTTGTCGGCGTAATTTCAAATAGGGTTGAGAAATAGATTTATCGATTAGTTTAAATACGTTAGTAAGCATAATAGGCTCTACTACACGTGCGAAACCGGGCGGGTCGCTAGTACAAGAAAAGGATGTTAATATGGGTTGTTGAAAGGTTGCCAACAACTACACACTTTCGACTTAGTGGACACATAGAATTATCACTGCAATAACCAGCCTTTTCTTTAAACAACTTTATGAGGTATACAAGTATATGGTCCATCTGATATAAAGCGGTTATCGTAGCCTAAGAACGCTTGTAAAACATTAGGTATCACGCGCGTATGCCACCTTTGCTGCTAACACAGCTACTCTTTAGGAGCTTGCTGGTGATAAAGATAAAAATTCTTTATTTGCCTTTAGACCCTCACGGGCACTTAGACACGTCTTACATTTTCAATATTATATCTTATCATTTTTTTTTAAGTTTTTCTCTTTTTAAATCTACCAGCATTTCAAATGATGTCACTCCCTTGCAGGAAAACATGCACCCTCCAGCTGCTGTTATATGGCAGTGGCTTAATGGTAACCTCACTTTTCAAGCGGTTGTTATTTTACTGCAGTTTCTATGCGGTGGAGATACTTTCCCAAATGGGCAGTTTTGATGAGTCCTACTACCCTTAAAAACACCCAGACCCAGACCAACAGACATGTTCATGCACACAAAAGTTTGTCCTGTGTGGAAATCAAACTCAGGAGCGTAAGTGTTAAAGTAGCGTTACTAACCACTGCGTCACCGGGCTCTTCAAACGCTTCCCATGGAAAACGACTTGAAGAAGCCTACTGATAAATCGCAACTATATACAACTATTATATAATGTAATTTAGGTAGACAGGTATATTATCATAATCTGGTCTTCTTGTAACGTTCATATGGTATTCAAATTAATGATACACATGTACCAGTGGTGTCAAGGATGACCTTTATGGACAGTGAGATACGCAAACGTGTTTTTTTTTTTTAATTGAGCTTAAATATTTAAACGAGCAATTCTTGTATATGGGCGATTCTCTGTAAACTCGTAAAGGCAGTCCTAACCGAGTTTTTGTTAAAATAATAAAATTCAATAAGTAACTATCACTCTTACTTTAAATAAAAACTTAAATTTTATAATGCAGTTGTATTTGGAACGATAATAATTTTACATATTTTTCTAGAAAATATTGCCCTTATAATGAGCCCTTAAAACACAGTCCCCTGGTTGTCCCATTCACAGATTTCCCACCTAAAGGTAAATAAGAGTATATAAGAAACTGTCTTAGGACTTACTTGAAGATCGCATTTGAAATTACATTTATTATTATTGAGAGGAAAGACTATTTTGTGATAATTTTATTAATAAAAGACTGCATACGCATTATAATTGATATTAAAATAATTTAAATCTAAAATGATCTTAAATGTTTCTAGTACTGTTTTTGATATGAAAGTTTTTATTTTGTAATAGAATTAATTATTTGTTTTGTTTTTTAGGAAACTATACAAATGCAACAGTTGTAGGTATGCTGTCGCGGAAATATGACACAAAAATAATAAATGATTGATACTAATAACATTACTTATTTCTACATTAAACAGTCCTCTGTCTCATCTAACAGTCCCCTAACATGATTTATTAGAAAATCACAAATAACTTGCAAAATACATATAAATTAAATTTGCCCTCTTATCCACTAAAAATAACAGTTAATTTCCTAAGCAATAGTATGATTTTTTACGAAAATGCTAAAAAATAAGCCAGGATAGCGTCTGTATGGGCCATTACGAGTTTACAAAGAATCGACATATATTTGATTTAGATAAAATTTTCTATTTAAATTAGGTTATAGGTACTTCATAAGTTTGCCTATATTGGCAACTTTGCCGAAAAAAACGATATTTTGCAGAATATATGTAATGACAAATTCATATACAATATTTCTTTTAAATAAATGTTAAACAAAATTAAAAGTATGCATATTATAAAGGAGTTACAGTTGTGCGTAGCATATTAATTGCTATAAGGTCATAGTTATATTAATATGTTAGTGACAGAAACAATTGGGCACACAATTTTCAAAGTGAATTTATAAAAATGACCTCTATAGTCACGAGGACTATATAATTAAGTCCGATTAACAATTATAAGTAAGATTGTGGTCATAAACTCATAGTGAATGCAATGTTTACCATCCTATGACCGATCCTAAACGTAAAGAATAATCAACCATGAGCATATAAATTGACGGAGTACGAGAGTATAAGGCTAAGGATTTAGCGAAGATACTGACATGTAGCGACATCCGTCAGACCTCTACAACCCAGAGGACAAACAAGAACTTTCTTAGTTTAGGTAACACGTCTTAGCCTTCAGAACCCGTTATATACCTTTTCCCATACATTTCGCGGTCATATATGACCACACGGGTTTCGAAGGGTTAAAATACAATTTCTTGGACGTGCGGGTTTGGTTTCCTTACGAAGTTTTCCTTCACCGCCGAGCAAGTGATAATTACAAAAATCTAGATAAATTCGAAAACACGAAGTTAGTTCTACACAGTGACTATGTCGGTAAAAACCAACCAATTATCTCCGCACGTCCGAACGATAACCTACTGATGTATAATGTCGAAGCCATAAAAAGCATATACTCTCTAGTCTTTAGAGACTTCTGTGCTCGAGAGTAGCAAATAAAGTACAGTACCAAGCGCGAACGCTTTCGACCCAATATATATGAGTAGGTTGAAATAAATCACCTACATAAAATGAGTATTAATGTAATCTGCACTAATATTATAAAGAATTATACGTATAGAATTATATTAGTTATTCGTTTATTGGAAACAAACATAACAAAAATACAAATATTTTCTCTTCAATATTTGAATAAATTTAAGAACAGTGATAGCCTAGTGGATAAGTACCTATTGACCAACTGGTCCCCGGTTCGAATCCTGCTGCCAAATACCACTAAATTCGCGTTTTCGGATTATTTTTAATATGTAATTATCACTTGCTCGGCGATGAAGGAAAACATCGCGAGGAAACCCGCATATCCAAGAAAATATACACCGAAAGACTTGTGACCGAACCTATGAAAGGTCTGGTTTTCCGTCTAGGTTGTAGAGGTCTGAGGGCAGTCGCTCCATGTAAAAATCAATACCTTCGCCAAATCCTTAGGCATAGGTAGCAGACCCCGCCAATCCTAATGGATTAGGAAAGGAAATAATGCTAAGCAGAAGAAATTCAAAAGTATTTAACCCACTAAAAGTTCTTTCACCTATATAAAGCTACATTATCAGCGTTAGCAAGTAAGATCCTACTAATATTATAAATGCGAAAGTTTGTATGTATGGATGGATGTTTGTTACTCTTTCACGCTTAAACGGCTGAACGGATTTGAATGAAATTTGGCACGTAGATAGATTATGATCTGGATTACATAGGCTACGTTATTTGACGCCACGCGGGCGGAGCCGCGGGCAGCAGCTAGTATGCTATATTTTGTTTTCAAAACGTTAGAGATCCCTACGAAAATTGGAGAAATGTAACCCAAGGTATCAAAAAATTACCTATAAAAGTCATTATTTGTCGAGTGCTGCGATAACCGTTTATGATACATAAAATAATGTAGCATATAGTACTAATTATGTCTAACGAGTACAGTTACAATAAATTAGCCAATCAAAACAAGCGTAGAATTAATAGATGACGATATTCATACCTATTGTGATATTAATACTTATCCAATTAAATAGTTTTATAAGGAATTCTTCTTATGTTTTATTTGTAAATAAAAATTTGTATCTATCTATCCATCTAACACTGCGAAGCCGGGCGGATCGCTAATATTGAATAAACAAATTCGTCATACGTGGACGTTGGTTTTATGACCATGCAATGCAAACAAAAATTCAAATTATCAATAATTTTCATTTCATTGACATATCATAAAGAAATGAAATATCATATTTCATCTAAGGGTACACCGAGGAAAATATTCTTCAAATAAGCTGAAGTTATTTCACCGTATAATTTGGCTTAAGCGATAAATTATAAAAGATTTAACGAATCTCTTAGAACTTTTTCCTCTGACCATCTACGCAACATTTTAAATTTCTAAAAACACTATATTAAGATGTATTTACGTCAGAAAACGAATCAATATATTCCATCCTTGTATTTGTAGATATAAGTTAAACGATCCAATGCTAACATGCAATGCATGCCATGCAATTCATGCAACTTCATATATCAGCCACCTACTTATAAAATAGGTTGATTTTTATCTGAACGAAGCAGACAATATAAATCCAACCATATCAGGTGCTTCAATGATAATATCTACCAATAAAAATATTATTTAAGGCCTAGACATACATTTTCTCACAAATCTAGATATGAGAACATGCGTGCAAAATGTGATTAACCGAGTTAACTATTATGTAACAAATCAAAGGTGTCAATGTCTAAAAATTAAGACACATAATAAATATACTCGTAACACAGAAAGACGTGTAAACCTCTCTCCATATTATGTTTATTTACTAGTACGCATTAAATACGCGCACCACGAAGACATTACCGTGGATGAGATTGAATGGTCGATACGAAGTTTGAAAAATGGAAAGTCAGCAGGAATCGATATGGTTACAGCAGAGATAATCAAGCTAGATGGTGCCTACATTAGGGACGCCTTCTGGTTTTTGAGCAAATTATGCTGGAGAACCGGAAACGTCCCGAGCGATTGGAGACGCGGAGTCATCGTGCCCTTGTATAAAGGCAAGGACTCACGTATGGACTGCGCCAACTATAGGGCCATCAGTTGGATCAGCTTAGCAGCTAAAGTGTATGGAACAATCATTGAAAATAGAATGAGGGTGAAATCCGAAGCACAGGGTGGATTTCGAAGCGGCAGAGGATTTACAGATTAAGTTTATTCACTCCGCAACAACGTAGAGAAGCATCTGGCTTTGGACCAGAAGGTTTTCTGCGGTTTTGTGGAACTCGAGAAAGCATTTGATAGGTCGTGCGAAAGAATCTCTGGAGCATTTTGCCCAGATATGGTGTTGACGATGACCTGCTGTGCAATCCACTTATGAGGGTCCACGGGCAGGGTCTTCGTCTCCAACTTGTCTAGGACAGTTTGATTGGAAACCCAAGGCCGACAGGACTCTCTACTCTGTCTTGACTTCATTGACCAGAGACAAATCGTTATGCTGTATGCTCCAGGGACGGAAGTATTAAAGGCGCGAGTATCTTCGGGGAAAGTACAGCTCATCTCTCGATGCTCTTAAGTCACATGCCGGTGTTGACCCAAACATTTTTTTCCTGACAATTCGGTGGTCCATCCAGTGAGTGGTGAGTCGCTGCCTACTAAAAGTAGCGATCACAAGTAAAAGTTGCGGCAGGCACCCGTCCTTGTTCTTTAATACTGCATTACGTCAATCGTCTTCTTCTTCGTCCGCTTGTTAGATCCATGTCCACACGCACCCCATATAGCCGGTATTAGTACACGTGATTATAGGGAAATGTAATATATCTGTCTATAACTTCACGCCAAATCCCTTGCGGGGTAGGTAAAGAGAACCAAACGCCACGTGACTCGATCCTCTCTCGCTTCTTTAACATTCATTGCTCTTCTCATGCACGGTCGCCGGTTTCTACGACTCCTGACATCACCTTCTGATAGAACACGACCAATTTGGTCATTATAGGTAAGTCTTGGCCTTCCCCTGCTCCTACATCCTTCCACCTGTGCATTGTATATCTGCTTGGTCATTATTTCATCCTGCATTCTTTCTACGTGACTGAACCAACGGAGCATGCCTCTTCTTATTTTAACACAGACGCTTACAGACCAACTGTTTCTAACATCATCATTGCGAATACGGTCTACAAGCGTTATGCCACAAATTTTGCGCAGCTTCAAAGGAGCGAAGACTTGAGCGAAAATGTATCAAGAGAATGTCTTGGATCTTGTTGTGAAACCTCTCAGCAGTACACTTTTTAAAAATGTACCGTGAACTTTCCAGCAGACAAACAGACATGTTCATGCACACAAATGTTTGTCTTGTGTGGGAATCGAACCCACGAGCGTTGGTGTCAAAGTCGCGTCATTCACTGAGCCACCGAGCTCGTTAATTTTTTTTTATAGGAATACCTGTATTATACTTTAGTTGTATTGTACCAGAATTTGAACCGGTGACCAGCCGGTTAATAGGCTGATTCTTTGTCCACTGAACTATCACTACTCCTTCGGGTCATATCATTTTATTATCAAGTTACAAATATATTACGATTTTACAGTACATATTTGTTGTTATAGGCTTTTGTTTCTCGGCCACGGAACCCCTTATTGAAGAGCTAACAACAAGGTTTTCTCGTAATTGAGTATGTCACCAACACTATACAAAGCGCACGGGCACGGCATTGATTTTGTCAACAGGAAGCTCTTATGGTACCGTGATAGAAGCAAGGATGGCAACAATGTGAAATTCTTTAATTTGCAAGCATTTATAGGATAGATAAATTATTTATAAACGACCGTATGTAATTATTCATAAATAAATATTTTCAGTCGAATTACACAACCATATCATTTAGTCCAAAACTATAAGAAATGCTTGTGTTATGGGCAGCAAACTAATACACATACGTAAATGCATTCTTTTTGTAATACTTTTGATGTAAAGGATAACACCGAATACGCAAATTTTACAAATACTTACCAAGATAAATAAGACATACCTATTCATAATTTTCTTCACTCTCCCTTTCCTATATAGATTTAACTCTATGTAGTAGAGGGAAAGCGATAGAAAAAATTGCGATATGTCTATGCTCTACGCTCTTTCTCATCATTTAATCATTTTACATCTCTTAGAGAAATCTCGTGTTCCAATCGTCCCTGTTTCTTCCTTGTTATCTTAATCTCCTATTATCCATTGATAACCCTTTCAGAAAGACTTCAAGCGAAGTTGAAAATAACTCAAATTCCATTAAACGTAGCACTTACCTTTTGTCAAGTTTCCACGATCCCCAGTAGGCCGTGCGTTGATTGTCAGTCAGTCAGGACTTTGCCTCTTATGTATTTTATAGATAGTTATGCATATAGATATTGAACGAAAGATCAGCTCGCGAATGATCTCGGTCAATGAGCCACTTGAAACATTGTCTTCAAGGATGATTGTCTCTTGCTTATCGAATACTACAGATTGTTATTGCGCAAAATCACGTATACCACCACTGTTGGTACTTTATCTATAAACATTTTAAAACAAATGGATACATCTACTTCAATACATCGGAACATGTTCGCGGTCAACTGAATAAATAGAGTTAAAGACTTCATTGAATTTGCTTGTATTCCAATATGCCTCAGCCATAATAAAATATACCTACTAAGGTTATTGTTTGGCTGTAAGTCAGTATCCAAGCCCGGTACATCCTTTTCTTTTTTTATGCCATTAAGGTGGCAGACAAGCGTACCGTCCACTAAAAGCATGAAGTAATCATTAGACTACAAATTCTATGGGCACATGTAAAAACCAGGGACATTGTTTCATGCGTTGACGACCTCTATAAACGTACTCGTGCCTTTTTTTAAATACCTCATATTCCAGCCACGTGAGGAAACCTCGACAGGGAGTCCAAAGGAGAGACCAGAGAAGAAATCCCTCTGGAACCGGACGGTACGTAATCATTTTGTTTAGTGTGTGAGGATGGCAAGCTGGCTATTCTAAAATGAAACTTGTCGTATAGGAGAAATCCTCGGAATACAACTCGTTGTACAATCTCACCAAGGGACCATATTTTTGAAAAATGACGGAACCAGTATCCGGTTTATTGCATCATTACAATACAGAATTCAGAGCAAGGACCTGCTTTTTTACATATTTGTAATTGTCACTTGCTTCTTTAAGGCTTTTAACTTTATAGAAGGTTTGCAAAATTAACAATCCCTGAAGGCTTGTTGTTATCTCAAAATTTTCAAAAATGTAGCCATTTTAACAAGTTCTACCAAATGAAATCGAAAATAGTTCAGACATTATTTCTCACCTATAAAAATAAAGTCAATTAATTTAAATTATCCCAACCACCCCGTAGTATTATTATTCTATTTCTTAAATTAATTTTTAAATATTGTACCTACAACAACAGCTACAAATCTTAACCAACTGGGCCACTAAGGCATATAAACTTGATGTACCCGATGGCCCATGCATAAAAGTGCACGAATTCCATCACCATCAGAAAATATTAAAATTATGTATAATTTTTATAATTAATTATGTATAATTAATTAATAATGAAACTTTCACGGCTCATACTCTGATTAAATGCATCTGCAAATAATGACGCTACGAGTATAAGTAAGAAGCTAAAAATCGATCCACACCAATCTCTTGAAAGAAACACGACGCCTGCCCTGTCTAACGAAACAAAGAAATAAGAGATTCCGACGACTCTATACAAAACCTTTCATAAATGTCTGTACTTATTTATTCACTTTCCCTTTCCATATATTTAGAGAAATACAAAAAGACAAATATAGAATAATGCCTAATTATGGTTCAGACAGTAAGGATTACTGTAGTTGAAGAAACAACGCTAAACGTATTCTATTATTGTATTGTACATATGATGATATATATATATATATATATATATAGATTAAATAGATAAAAAAATGTGAGTAGATCATTGAACTGACCAGTTTGTTAAATGACCGGGCAGATCGTTGTATATTCTCAACTTATGGCTAACAGTAGGTGCGTTAGGTCTCTACCTCGCGCGTAGGAATCAACTTGATTTGATAATATATCAGATGGCGTTTTTCATAATTGAGTATCACACCCATGCAATGTATGCCAAAATATTCTCATTGTTTCCAATCTGTTCGGTCATTTCATGATATGGCCAAATTCTGCAAACCGGCGACGACATAATATGCCGTACCTACCCTAAGCGAGACGTTCAAAATACTAGTTGTGGAATTTAGTCTAAACGACGTTTACAGATATGCGAGGATGTCTGGCATTGCTCCAAATTTATGAGTTCAAAAAACCTGAACAAAAGAGCAACATACCCCCCCATAAAAAGTAATATATCTGCTAAAAAAAGATACTATCCTCACATGAGTGAGATTGGTCCTCTTTTAAATTCCGACAAAACCTGAGATTCTGACTTTGTGTATAATTGAAATTTTGACGTTTCCAATTTGATCTTTGACATGATCAATTATTACACACATTATAAGCATTTGTTTTGGTTCTGGTTAAGCTAAAATAATTTATAATTATGTATTTGATCAAGAATGTGGGTACAAATGTACGAATATATTATGTACAATTTTTATTTTAATATTTTTTGTGTCTCAATTAAAATACGTCGACAGTCGAACAATTGAGAAAAAATCGGCCAAGTGCGAGTCGGACTCACACACGAAGGGTTCCGTACCATTATCTATAAAAACGGCAAAAAAAATCACGTTTGTTGTATGGGTGCCCCCCATAAATATTTGTTTTATTTTAATTTAATTATTTATTCTTAAAGTGAATATATAACTAAATATTATGTGAATATTTCAAGCATCTACCTGTTGCCGTTATCAATATCGAGCAAAAATGAGCAAAAAATCGGCCAAGTGCGAGTCGGACTCGCACACGAAGGGTTCCGTACCATTATCTATAAAAACGGCAAAAAAATCACGTTTGTTGTATGGGAGCCCCCTTAAATATTTATTTTATTCTATTTTTTAGTATTTGTTGTTATAGCGGCAACAGAAATACATCATCTGTGAAAATTTCAACTGTCTAACTATCACGGTTCATGAGATACAGCCTGGTGACAGACGGACGGACGGACAGCGAAGTCTCAGTAATAGGGTTCCGTTTTACCCTTTGGGTACGGAACCCTAAAACATCACGTTTGTTGTAAGGGAGCCCCCTTAAATATTTATTTTATTCTATCTTTTAGTATTTGTTGTTATAGCGGCAACAGAAATACATCATCTGTGAAAATTTCAACTGTCTAACTATCACGGTTCATGAGATACAGCCTGGTGACAGACGGACGGACGGACGGACGGACAGCCTCAGTAATAGGGTTCCGTTTTACCCTTTGGGTACGGAACCCTAAAAATATTACACTACTTCGACAACCGAACTCATGAATCGAACTAGTGAAAACGCAGGCCGCCGGGGGCAACAGCTAGTAACTAAGTAGAAGAAGCCTGACCGGAGAAATATGACCATTTTGCCGAAGACCAATAAAAAAAATCCTAAATAATTGTTATACTCCAAAATATTGCTGCGTTACATTTTGGTATAAGTGTAAGCTAAAATAGGAGAGAAGAAAGTTATTTGTGTATTTGCCATCCGACGTAGTCCTGATGGCTCCTTGGAAAATATAATGTATATGTAACCTACATACATAAAAATCAATCGCCGTACGTTAGTCTCGCAAAAAGTCGAAAATGGCTCAAACGATTTGATTTTTTTTTTTTTTGTTGGTATGTTCAACACGTTACGAGGAAGGTTTTGAAAGAAAACAAAGCAGACGGTGTCGCGAGTATCTAGTATTTTATAATTACCGTAATATAGAACTAAAAATATATTGAGATAAATTTAAAATAAAAACCAGTTGAGAATGCACAAGCTTGCATTGCCAGAGGAACACCTGGATCGTCAATTATATTATAACAATTTAATATTTTTTTTTATTTTGTCGGCCATATTGACCATGTTCCTTAAGAAATATGATACTGGTTTTTAAGACATTCCTGTTCTACTTATTATTTTCCTTTTCGAATCTGAAATAAAAATTCATTGTTTTTTTATTTTTTATTTGTCGGCCATTTGACCATGTTCCTTAAGAGTTAGGAGGTTGGTTTTTCAGACATTCCTATTCTACTTTTTATGCTGAATCCGAATGTGAAGTCAAAATTCGGATATTCGAAAAAAAGCGACAAACACACACAGACAAACGCACACACATAAATATATAGATTTCATATAGGAACGGTGTTCCTGAAAAGAGGATTTTCAGATTTATGCATAAGATGTCACTATGCTAAATTTCAAAATTCTAAAACAATCACAAGTAGCTATCCCATTAGTTACTGAGCACACGCCAATTTAGTACCTAAATCTACAATCGAGTAGGTAATTTCTAAATACCTATTCAGAGTAATTTCTTTATTAGTACTAGGTACCCCATATCACAAAGTACGTGGACATACATTTAGATTTGTGATTTCTTGTCACACTAATAAACCACAAATTGATCCTACAATGCTTATTTTTTACCTTTTATGATACGAAACATTAAACGAAAAAAAAGCTGGTATTTAAAAATATTCTAGAACAAAATAAGTGCTAAAATATGCATAAACGGCAGTTAGACAAGGCGGTGTACCAGAAAACACTAAGTGTACGAGACCGCGAAACGTTACTAGAAATGCGGATTGCGGAGAAAGAGCGCCACTCACATAAGGAACATTAAGCTCGGCGTTAGTGCCGTGCCCGCGGCTAATGTAGGACTCCTTATACTAACCGACTTTCTCCAATAAAGTCGTACAAAAACTGCGCTCTGTTACACACTCCATGATTTCTTTTAAAATAAAAATTTATTTATACACGCTCATCGGTTCCTCGGGATCCTGACATTATCTTTTGATAAAACACGACCGATTGGTCATGGTAGGATTGGTCTTGGTCTTCTATCATGGTCAATATATAAACGCGAGTGAAGTGTATAAGGACCGCGTCTTATGGCGCTTGGTTCTCTCTGTCTACCCCGCAAGGGGACCTGGCGTGAAGATATACGTACTAAGATTTGTTAACAGTACACAGCAACAAGTTAGACACTTGCAGCGCCATTTTCACTCTATTTGTTTTTATTATACAACGTCGGGAGGCATTCAAGCATACGGCCCACCTGATGTACTGATGTAAAGCGGGTACCGTAGCCTATGGACGCTTGAGTATCACTCGCGCGATTTCACCTCTGCTGTTAACAACTCCTTAGGAGCTTACTGGTCAACTCACTCCCACGAGGAAACACAACAAACCTCTAGGGAGTTGTTATCTGACTGCGTTCTGTGCGGTGGGGGTGTCCCTAGACGGACTGCTTTCATGCGCTCTAGCTCTCTTAGAAACACCCAGACCAAGAGAAACTGACATGTTCATGTACACAAATGTTTGTCCTGTGTGGGAATCGAACCCACGAGCTCTGGTGTTACTAACCACTGCGCCACCGAGCTCGTCAAATACTCTTACTGCATGCGCCATAAGAACGGTACAAACTAACGGTCAGCTTGAAGTGTCGCTGTGTGTACATAACGGTAGAAGTGTTCTACGTGAACTTCTAGATTAATAAGAGTAATCACAAAATATTACGGCCATACATTGGTTAGTCACCGTAGTCACCGAACGTTTACAGTACAAGAAGTATCGTCGCTACTATCGTTGACAACATCTCCTTAGGAGCTTACTGTTAACCAATGTCACTCATTCGCAGGAATGCAACAACACACCCGTTGTTATTTGGCTGCAGTTTTCCGTGAGGTGAAGATACCCTAGGCAGCCCGTTTTGATGCGCACTAACTCATTTACCTCTTTTAAAAATACCCGGACCAAGACAGACGTGATAACGCACACAAATTTGGCATTGTTTGGCAATCGAACCCACGAGCCTTTGTTAAAGTAGCATTGCTGATTACTCTGTTACCGGGCTCGTCAATGATGTTTTAACAGGACAACGAATAACCATGAACAACATACAACAGCACGTCGCTGGAAACCATTTCATTACAAAGAATCTCTAATTAACATACGAATAAACGAATCACTAAAGAAGAAACAAATCCCATTCGTTTTATGTTTGCTTATGAATAGAATTTTCAGATTTGTTCAATCGTTAGTAATTCTTGTGAAATTTATGCCAATAATAGGGTTTAAAGTATGAAATTGCCGTTTTATAGTAATAAATACTTTGAATTGACATTAAACCTTCATGGGTGAGCTCTTTTCACATGATATGTACCAACAGGGTTTTCTTTTAAAAAATGAGCAATATTTGATTTTCGGCTTTCGATTATTCAGCTTAGACGGGAAAAATGCATACTTCGAAATTCCGAGTAATTTTTGAATACGAGTTTCGACGCGGAACTAACGTGGCAGAAACGGCTCGCAATATAAATGCTGCGTTTGGAGAGGAGACTGCTAATGATCGCACCGTGCGTTTTTAGTTTAAATGCTTTCGTAATGGAAACTTCCGACTTGAAGAACGAACCACGTGAAAGACCGCCCACACAGGTGAATACCGCTGAATTGAAGATGGTGAAAGCCGATCCGAGTCAAACTACCCAGGAATTAGCGGCATGATTTAGCGTTACCTTACCTACAATATGGACTCATTTGCATCAAATCGGTAAGATAAAAAAATAGAAAAATGCGTGCCTCACGATTTGGCAACGAAAAGAAAAGGGTGTTGAAACTTGCTTTGTTGGATCGGTACAGAAATGAAAGAATATTGGATCGAATTGTGATATGTGACGAAAAGTGGATTCTTTACGATAACCGTAAACGAAAAATGCAATGGCTGAGCTCACGTCAAATGCAACAGTGCCCTAAAGCAAAGCTTACCAACAAAAAGGTAATGGTAACTGTTTGGTGGTCTCTTTATGGCGATATTCACTACAACTCTCTCAGGTCTGGTCAAGCAAAAACAGGCAAGAAACTGCCAATGAAACAGCCCTGACTCGTGAATCGATCTTCACGATTATTGCTCCATGATAACGCAAGCCCTCATACTGCACGAGAAACCTTTGTAACTCTACAGGAGCTGCAGTTAGAAACCATACGTCATCCTCCGTACTCGCTGTACCTTGCTCCAACTACCATTTTTTTCGTGATTTGGACAATTTTCTACGTGGTAAAAGAAATTCTTCCCAGGAGGAAGTACAATGCTTTCACACAGTTTGTCGAATCTAGATCCCCAGAGTTCTAACGTAAAAAAATCCTCATTATCTTATGCATTGCTGCCATCTAATCGGATTCATCATCAATTTTTTTTTTAATAATCAACAAATCTATGCCTATTTTTTAAGGGACCGCATTCGGATATAGCTCAACAGAACACACATTATTAGGACTAATTACGAATTCTCTTTTTTTACCATTTAGACTAATTGCGAATTGGACCAACCGCGCCTAAAATTACTAAAATCAGAAAGTCCTACAAATTACAGGCGCCGTTTCAGCGGCGGTCGGAGTAGTGACTCCTTATCTATGTATCTTCTATCTTTACGCCATATCCCTTGCGGGGTAGGCGCAGGCAGGCCCGAGTGTAACATGATCCGATCCTAACCCACCCCACTCGCTTCCTTATTATTCATAGTTTTTCCATACACACCCGCCGGTTTCTAACATCATCTTCTAACACGACGAATTTGGTCATGGTAAGTAAGTGTTTGACTGTCTTTCTCCTACATCCTTCCACTTTCGCGCCATATATCTGTTTCGTGATTCTTTCTTCCTGTATTATTTCTACATGCCCGAACGAGGCTCCTTCGGAACTTAAAGGAAAACAGTACTAGTGCTATAGTCTACGGAATTCTTGTGTCAAGAACGTGCGCACTAGCGCGTGCGTTGAGACAATAAAATAAAAAAAAGAAAAAGATACAATTTTTTTATTTACTATTGGGCCCTCGCGGGCTCTTAGACACATCTTACTCGTACAGTACTAGGTTCGAAAACGAACTGTAGTCACCTGCTATGATCTGTACAATGGCATTATTGAGTAAATCTAAAACATTTCACAACTCGACAAAATTATATCTAAATGTGTCTTTTTCTATACAAATAAAGGCCCGACCCAATGCCTTACACTTGCATGATGCATGACGTCATGACAATGGATGGACTTTGTAATGGCGATAAAGGGCCATGCAGCATTCGCCTGCAGATACAGCAGCATAGGTAGGTACATACACGGTATAAAGAAACGTCGGAAATAGTCGTACCTACACGGACACGCCCAGCTCTCAGAATAGTTTATTCTGTATTCTGAGGCCCAGCTATACGATTATAAGCAAAGTTTACAGTTAAATCAGTCATGTAGAGGGCCGCTCACTGTTTGTCACCAAATCTTCAATAAAATTACATGGGATCATGACAGGGAGTAGTGAATAGTGATATCCCAGTAAATAAGGAACCGGCCTATTGAGCAACAGGACCCCAGTTCGAATCCTGACATTTATCACTAAAATTCGTGTTTTCGGATTTATTTACATACTAGCTGTTACCCGCGGCTTCGCCCGCGTTAAAGTCTAAGTAAGACATTTTCCACGGTAAAAATAGCCTATGTCGCTGTCGGGCATGTATTTTGTATGGAGAGCAAACAAAAAAGAAATCTCCATACAAAAAAAACACATCACTCCGGCGCTAAGTTTTGATTTGAAAAATCATAAACCGATAAATAAATACACTATTCTATTTCGATCTATTCCACAGGAGAAAAATTAAAATCGCCAGTAATTGCAATTGTATTGTCTGTAAATACGATTTCAAGTGAGAGAAGGGCACACGTGGCAATTACACGACCAAAAATTAACCTACATGCAATTACACGTACGTACAGCTAAAAGCAGATGACACTCAACACTCGAAGTGCGATTGTATATCTTATTACGTATCGAAATAGGAACAATACGAAGGTCAAAAGTGTCAAGCTTGCAACTTAGGCTGTACAAAGTTTTTTTCATTACGTCAATACGCGATTTATACCTATTCTAAAAAAGAGCATTGTACAGTAACACGCCGAAGTGTGGTCCTCACAATAATTACGTCAAACAAATAACAGAAAATTAACTTTTATACGCTTTAATGAGTATTTCCTTGTTAACAGACGTGTATAATGATCATTAAAATTATTAATTCGCGTTCACACTTGCGGTTGATAAATCGTGCTAACATTACTGCAGTCAAACTATATTATCTTTGGTCTTGACTGTGACTAAAAGCAAAAACTCGCAGGGGAAAAGCGGGAAAGCGGTCGCGATCCGGGTACAGATTTTTTTGTGACATTCGTGTCATGTGTGTACGCAGGTTGCATACAAATATGAATGTTACAAAAATCCAATCCTGGATCGTGGTCGCTTTTCCGCTTTTACCGCCCTAAAGGTTTGTCTCAATCATTTGCCGCTAACAGCTGCCTTGTTTGAAACCACATTGAAAATGGAAGCTATGTTAGGTATATGAAAAACAGATGTGGAGAGTGTACAAGTGTAATATACTTGTGTGTAAGTAAAGTAAAGTACAAATGTATTGCATCTATGCTTTTGTTTGAAAAGCACACTTTTCAAACAGAGCTATGCTGCTTGAAGTGGCTTATGCTGGAAGTGGCTGTAAGTCACAACTTGCACCCATTTCCAGCATAAAAAGAAATAAATAGAGAAGCAAGGTGACGAAGAGGCCTGTCTCGGTTGGCCATGCTATTTTAACTTTCAAACAGTGTTACTTAAGATAACAATATGTGTATCATTAACATCTCCTACATTGTCGTCATCATTAGCAACATAGCAGGATATCTACATATATTTTTTTTTTATATGATGCCCATGCCATGTCCTAATCTAATATCACACTTTACGCCATTGGCCATCATACTAGCTTAATTCTTAGAATCGAAATAACATATACAAGATTCCTGATAATATTTTTCCTACAAACTATTAGGTCAAGAATTCAATTTTCAGTAAAGATTTGAACAGGTTCACAGTAAGGAGTTCTTCAAAAATAAAGCCCCTGATATTGCAAATGAGGTATTGTATAGAAGCAGCATGCTATAGAAATCTGAACTAAAATGTGTAAATACTCATCACTATCATTTACTTGACATTATTCCTTATATGTGGTTACACACCACTTTAAATGCCCTCACATACCAACTCTTACCCATCCCAATGCAGGAATACAGGCCTCCATGCAATCAAACCAATCTCCCTACAAGCAAACAGGTGCCCCAGCAAGCAAACAGGTTTAGAGCATACTACAACCACTGGGGAAGAAAGGTTCTCGAATGGCATCCCCGTACTGATACACACAGTGCAGGACAACCCCCCACTTGATGGAGCGGCATCCTCAAGAGGTTTATATGCAGTCGATTGATGCAGGTGGTACAGGATCGAGACAAATGGCACTCTAGAGAGGAGACCTATGTTCAGCAGTGGAGGAATACAGACTAAGATGATGACAGCTTAATATGCCTTCAAAGCGAAATAACTCAAAATCCATAAACCCATCCATATACAGCATGCAGTAGACAATGCCTAACCTGCATGTTTATCTAGTGACATGTGCAACAGACCCTTTGAGCATCTCTTAGTCTCACCTAATGCCTCATATTACACACCCATAACATGCTAATTAGTTCCCTTTTATTAGTTCCGTTTTTTATTACTGTTGCTACCTTCATACTTTCTTTTATATACTCATTCCTAATATATATAGATTAAGGGTATTTGCAAAGTCTCAAAGGAGTTCCCATGGCCTGTTGTCACTTCATCTATTCTATGTAATCATAATCCAATCTTTTCACCTGTGACTTTGTTTAAGAGCTCTAAGGTGCTTGAAGCCAGTACAAACCAGCAGCAGGATGCCATTTGACTAATCTAATTTTAAGGGCAATATTTTCCAGTTAATTCAATCTCTCCATGTATATTTAGTCATTTTAAATTGTTAGGTCGATATTCTTTTTTCTTTGTGAGCATTCAAACTTTTTTATAACCGGTCAAATGCCAATGGTATTGAAGTGCCCCATGTTTTTTCCCCGTTGAGTGCGAATGGTATTGATAAGCTTCGATCAGCAAAATCATCGAGTGTCTAAAAGTAGCATGATGCTAAAGCCCTATGGGGCTTATTGTTACCATTGGCACTCAACAGAAAAAAAAATCATGGGACACTTCAATACCATTGGTGTCTGAGCAAATAATAAGGTCTAAGCAAACCTAACTAGAACCATAGGTGATAAAAATTTACAAAAAAGGATAAAATGTAGAATGATATTAAATAAATATTAGACTTATTCTTTTTGAATACAGTCACTGCCTAGAAACAATATTTTTGTCATTACAGGGTCAGCAATGCAAGATTGACCCCCTAGTGTTGCAAATGTCCATATGCTACGGTAACTGCTTACCTTAGTGGTAAATAAAAAATATCAAACATAGCCTATTGTAGACTGCCACTCCTATGATAAATTGTGAAATGATAAACTGCCTACTTCTCTAGCCCAAAGATAAAAATGATTTGTTTGCCCTTACAAGTACTTATACACACCTTATATATTTTAAATCAAATCTTATTTTTATCTTATTAATTTTTCATGGTCTTAGTTCCTAATAGATTTAACTTCTCTTTTTAAATTTACCAGCATTTCAGAAATTACCATTGGCGAAGTAGAAATACGCAAAAAAAACTTGCCAATATAGGTATTTTTTCAAATTGACAATTTCAGTTACAATAAATTTATGTTTGTGTATATATAATGACTAGCTTTTGCCCGCGACTTCGTCCGCGTAGACTACAGAATAAATCACCCTATGCACCATATCTTCTGTTTTTTTAATGAAATTAAATGATACGTGGCTTAGATTTTAAGATGGACCCCCAAACTACCAAAATTGTGAAAATTGTATCGAAATCCATTCAGTGGTTTTTGTGTTATGCCATAACATACAGATTGAAAGACACCAAAATTCTAAAACCATTGTAAAGGGGTAAGGCTATTTTTTGAGCTTATACCAAACTTATAGTACCTCTTTATAAACTACATTAGCGGTTCTGCCCTCAGGTGCTAAGATGACCAGACTGCTAAAATGGTTTTTAGTTATCGTAATAACCTACTTTTAAGCTGAATTTCAAGTCTCTAATAAATAAAGTTACGGAAATAGGGCAACTTTAAAGCGAAAATATAAGTAAATCTTTTTTTATTCCCGTTCCTGTGGGAATTTCGAAATATCCTGAAAATTGTTTTTTGTTTTCACAATCACCTACTTATATGCCAAATTTTAAGTTTCTAATACATATGGTTACGGAGATAGGGTAAATTTAAAGCGACAAAATATAAATAAATCCTTTTTATTCCTGTTCCCGAGGGAATTTCGAAAAATCCTAAAAACGGTTTTTAGTGATTGCAATCACATATTTATATGCCAAATTTCAAGTCTCTAATAAATATAATAACGGAGATAGGGCAACTTTTATAGCGAAAATATAAATCCTTATTATTCCCGTTCCCGTGGGAATTTCGAAAAATCCCGTCTTATTCCTTGCCTACGTCATAAAGACAATATCTGTGCAAAATTTCAGCTTCCTAGGTCCAAGGGTTTGGGCTGGGCGTTGATGAGTCAGTCAGGACTTTGAATTTTATATATTAAGATGTCACTTCTCAACTCGTCAGTCAGATATTCATCAATTCTGTAATAAGCCACCTTACATAGAGAATTTTTGATGTGCCTTTAGGAAAGGACTGTTTCAGGTAATTTATTACAGAATCAAATATAATTTACCATACAGGGTCTACCAGTCTTAGTAAACGAACTGTATCGAAACTCATTACTATGAACAGAGCATAGGTACAGTACAGCATCTCTAGCTGGGACCTCTGCTTCTATACAGCCTTGTGTTACTTTGGCAGGATACGCCATTTGCAGGTGAGAAAACCAAAATAAAATGCATTTAAACAAAGAACTGAATATAGGTACTTAATATCATACGTATAATGATATTAAATTCTTGCACTTACAAACAAATGAAAAATCACAATCATATGCATACAGATAAAAGTTAAACAATTTCTTGTATTGTACAAAGTTACTTTCAAATCTAAGAAAACCAAACCAATTCACCATCTCAATAAACATACAATTGAATAGATACAAAAAAAACTAGAATATTATCTTTGTAACTCCGGACGTACACATAACAAATGAATGTTTTTATTAACTGGGTCAGTAGTTAGTACTTTAATTAATTAAACTTTTCCAGGCTTAGTCGGGAACATTGATAAACAAATAATATTACAATATTTATAATGACTTACCGTTTCAAATAAATGTTCCATAAAGTCCCAGTCAAAATAATAACATCACTTTTTACAGAACATGAAAAATAAAAATAACTTTTTCAGTTTCACTTGCTGGAAGGAAGCACTTGAAATAACAAAATAAAAGTTTATTTATATTTTAGGATACGTAGTAAATTGCAATATGATCACGGTTTAGTGTTTATTTTTGCATTAAAATTATTTTATAAAAGACGACCGATAGGTAGAGTAATTATAATATAACCTAAATTTTAGTACAAAAAAAACAAACACTAACGACGATTCGAACAACACAGACAATTAAAGGAATGAACGAAAGGAAAGTACTGTGGACGGGCGAACTACGAAGAACGATAGAGGGACGGAATGGCAAGTAAAGCGAATAGAAGAACCGAACAATCGAGCGAACGGTATAATCAGTGTCGCCAGTAGCTGATAGTCAATAATAATCAAAAGATACACCAATGACCCAAAAATATCATTTTGTTCACAATGTAACGCTTTACGAAAATAGTAATATAAAAAATGCATTGTTATCATCATTTTACGAGAAATGATCATATATTATGATATATATGAATGATATATTATCTATAGCTGTACATATATCAAGCAATGCGAAAAATCTGGTTCGTTGCTTCGGAAAGCCATATTCAATCGGAATCGAAGTTATAATAAAAATGTAAGCTGTCAAAATATGAGTGAAAACTTTTCAAATCCCTTTCGAATAATAATAAGGTTTTCCGAGGCAATGTGAATACCCACATTGGTTTAACCAAAAGGGCTTAAAGCTTTTACCTGCTCAGTCACAGGGATCAATTACGGAGTGGCAAAAGCCAGAATTTTCAAAATGTTACAAATTACAACGTTTAATTTATCTTATGGCAATCTGTTACTTTGCCAACGTTGCCAAAATAAATAATATATACGAAAAGAGACTATCAAGCCCTTTATTATGGACAAATAATTATTTTGTAATTGGAAAACCAAAAGAAACTGGTTGTCATATTAACAAAAGCCAGTACAAATGACTGAACGTAGGGTACGTATACGCATAGAGAAGTTCAAAATGAATAAAAGCATGTATAGACAATATCGACCATTACTATTTAACTTACGTGATCAACTGGACTACCAGGCGCAGATTACAAATTATCGAGCTCCATACTGCTGAAATATTAAATAAAATGCCCAGATTTTATTACCTAGATTTCCTGAGAATGACAGGAATTATTTTTTTGTTTATAGTTTATAGTTACACCAAATGTGTCTTTTACGATTTTGCGAAAATAGTTGCAGAATGTATCGCGAAAGAAACTTTTTGCATTATGTAGTATAAGAGTAACGAGATAGAGGCAAAAGTTACACAAAATATTTCAATAAGCATGCACTGGCAACGCTTCGTTCAATTTTGTTAGTGTATTGCTAGTTTTATGACTATTTATCTATATATCATCACAAGTAATTATAACTAGACAAATTCATTGCATGATTGTTAGTTGAATATAACTCTTATAATTAATCGCTTCGATTCCCGTACCGATAGATTTATTACGCAACATTTTCGATCGATCGGCATTGTTTTAACCAGTCCTTAACTTTTTTTATAAAGATAATAATCATGTATTTTATGCCATTAGGCCCTTACTTTAACACTTAGACATGTCTTACATTCTTTAAATTAGATCATATTGCATCTTAATATATTTTTTAGTTTTAATATCTCTTTTTTAATCTACCAGCATTTCGAAATGACCATTTGCGAAGAAGAAATGCCAAAAGAAACTTGCCAATATGGATCTTTTTTAATCGTTAATATATATTACAATAAATATATGTGAGTGTACATAATTATAGTGAAATCAAGTGGTACAATTAAAGATATATTTAACATCTTTAAACATCTTTTTCAGTTAGATATTTATCGATTCTGTAATGACCCTTCGTGCACAGAATATTTTTGATGTACCTTTTGAACATATTGTCAGGCAAGGACACGGAGTGGGTAACAGTGAACCGGGGGGCACAGTGAATAAACCGCCATCTGTCTTTGTATCGAGTACATACACACGTATAAAATCGACAGATGCAAGCTATTCGTATTGCCCGCGCAGTGAACTAGTCCTCGCTGAGCTGCGATAAGTGGAGGCCGCACTGTCGCGGGTCGATCACTAAGTGAGTACCGAAATATTTTTTTACGAGTTTTTAAAATACGTTTTGTGTCGACATGAGTAAACATTTCATATTTATTGACAGTATACTATTAAACTTGGTGCTTGTATTTTATATTTAATTATTGTTCGTATGTATAAAAACACGTTTGAATCACCTATTTTCATTTATGTTCGTTAACGGTCGATGGGTAACAGTGGTTAATTTACTTTTGGGTTACAGTGGACAGCAGTTCACTGTACCCCATAAGCGTTTTTTTGGTCGACACGAAAATCTTATTTGTTTCTTTTTAGGTTTAAAAATGGCGAGAAATAGATCCCGTAAAACTTCCATAGGTCTCCATAGCGCCGAAATCATGGAGCAAGCTATAGAACTTGTTAAAAAGGGTATGAAAATTCGAGCAGCAGCTAAGCGAAAAGGAATTCCCTACACTACATTGTACAGGTTTGCTTGTTTGTAATCTTGTCATTATTATAGTAGGTTTCTGAGTGACTCACCATCATCTTCTGGAGAAAGAGTGGTAAGGAACAGCGATATGAGATGTAAGCAGCCAAATAATAGTTCCTTCGATGGGTCTTGTATCCTTACGATGGAGTGCAGTCTCCAGGAAGCTCCTGAAGAGTTACTGCTCTAGAAGCGGGCGTAGCAACGCGCGATCCTCCTTGTGTTACAGGCGGATATAGGCTCCGGTAACCACTTTTTATCAGGCTATCTGTATGCTTGTTTTACCCGCCATTGTAAAAAACAACAATAAGGTATACCTACCTACCTAAAAACAAAAACATAATTTAGAAGTATATAAATATTTACAGGTATTACAAAAAAGCCAAAGAAACAGAAGGACCCATAAGGTTGACTCCAAACTACAGCGTTAATAGAATTTTTACTGATGAACAAGAATACTCACTTGTTGCTTACATTATTAAATGTAGCCAAATGTTTTATGGCTTAACGCCAAAAGAAGTTCGTAATTGAAATGACCTGGCTTATGAAATGGCGGTCACAAATGGCCTGAAAGTGGCATCGGTACCAAGCTGCGGGCATTGAATGGCTTTATAACTTTAGAAAGAGGCATAACAATTTAAGCCTTCGGACGCCAGAAGGCTGTAGCCTGAGTCGGGCTACGTCATTTAATCGACACAATGTCAATATGTTTTATGATCATCTGAGAGAAGTAATGCAACGAAATGAACGATTTGGGGATGGCACACGTGTGTTCAATTTGGATGAAACAAACACAATGACCGTGCAAAAATCTGGCAAAGTATTAGCAGTTCGCAGTCAAAAACAGGTCAGCAAGGTAACTAGTGCCGAAAAAGGCACCTTGGTAACAACGTGTTATATCGTGAGTGCTACCGGGCAAGCGTTACCTCCTGTAATGATATTTCCGAGGGTTCATTTTAAGAATCATATGGTTAATGGAGCTCCAGCTGGGACATTAGGTTTAGCCACACCATCTGGTTGGATGAATTCTGACTTGTTTCTCAGAACTATGCAACATTATATTGAACAAACCCAAAGCAGCAAAAATAATCCTAGTCTGTTGATCATGGACAATTATGAAGCTCATATCTGTTTAAAGGCTTTAAATCTGGCCAAAGAAAATGGAGTGACCATTCTGACAGTCCCCCCACATTCCACTGGAAAACTCCAACCACTAGACGTTGCAGTATTTGGCCCTTTCAAGACAGCTTACAATACCGCTGTGGATAGTTGGATGATGCGAAATCCGGGTAAAACATATTCAATTTACGAAGTAGCGGCATGTGTAAACGAAGCACATATGAGGGCAATGACACCAGCTAACATTTGTAGTGCTTTTCAAGCAACTGGAATATTCCCGTACAATCGCAATATATTCACTGATATTGATTTCGCGCCATCTGAAATCACAGATAGACCCCTCGAAAGTAATCTAGAACTTGAAGAACCACCCACAAGATCGCCTTCGCCATCAATTATGCAGGATTTAACTGTACCTATGCAATATACTCCGCCATCACAAACTAGAGACAGATGCAATCTTCAAGTTTCCGGTGTGATATCGCCACATATTACAGATGTAATACATACCTCACCAGCTCAGGAAGCACTATACACTACACCAGTTTCTGTACCGTTACCACCAATTCTGTCACCGCCTAGAGCACTACAAATTACTAAAGAACTTCCGTCCTCAACAATTCCCTCAGCTACTCTGCCGTCAAATCTTCAGCTTTTAGATCGACCCGAAATTTCGTCGATTCCTAGTTCATCCCCAACACTCATTGTACACCAATCGCATTCAACATCTATTTCGCAGTTACCTCAAAATTCATTTAACACCTTCCAAAGTCCATTTCACTTCCGCGGATTGCCCAAAGCTGCACCACGAAAGAACAAAAGAGCTTTAAGACGTAAAGGAAAATCAATGATTGCAACAGACACTCCCAACAAAAATGAAATTGAAGAGCGTGAAAAAATGAAGACAAAGTAAAAGCTTGTTAAAAAGATTAAAAAGAAAATTTTTAACAACGACGAATCAAGTGATGACGAAAATGACAAAATTAGTATTTATTCAGAAGAAGAAGGCTCTTATGAAGAAGAGGAACAAGAGAATTATATCATTGACCCACAAAATTTCACACCAGTTACTGATACTCCAAACGAAGGCACATTTGTCTTAGTACAGTTTGAGACAAATAATAAAAAGATATTTTATATAGGGAAAGTGATAAATAGAAATTTACATAACGAGGCAGAAGTGAGCTTCCTGCGTAAATGTCTCAAAAACTCCAATAAATTTCGATTGCCAAATGTGCCTGATATAGCTGCGGTCCCTCTGAATGATATAAAATTTGTTCTTCCACAGCCATCCTATTCGGGACACACGAAAAGACAACAAGGATTATACATGTTTGATGTAAATTTCTCTCGAATTGACGTCCGTTAATTAGTCAAAATATTTTTATCTATTTTTTTAGAAGATTTATGTTTTAGTTCAACGTATAAAATTGTTATTCCTAAGTTTATCATGTTACTAGACCGTAGTCAGTACCTACTGATCTCGCTTAATATCGTTTTATAAAATATGCTGATTGAATTGTGATATTACCCTCTACACGGTAATAAATAGTATACTACGAATTAATAAGACTGAATAAGGAACCTATATTTAATTTTCAAGTGCCATAACATAAATCGTGACGGGGCTGTTTTACTAATATACTCGTATTACTGTAAAAATGAAAATGAGAAGTTGTTATTATAATACGAAATAATAATTATTATCTTTACGATTAAGATACTATTGTCAATTTTGTTTATTTTGTAATTAAACAATATATTTAAAAAGTTTGGTCCTCAATTATTCCTGTAAAATCCACTGTAACCCCTACGATTCATTGTCACCCATATGATGATCCGAAGTGACCCAGTCATGGGGCACAGTGGATCAATTCCCATTTATTTTAAAACAACCTGTCAAACCCAACCTGTCTTAATTAGCGCCAAAATCGTAAGTGTAATATGTACTCTATGACTGTAACTTAGGAATTATTTTTTAAATAGTAGCCCAACGACAATAAGTAAAAAAATAATTTAAGCAAGAAAAAAAGTGATTCATTGTTACCCACTCTCCCCTAATTGATTATACATACAATTTACAATAAAAGATCTACTAGTCTTAGCAAGCCGATGTACAGGCATACGCAATCTATTCTTGGTTCTAAGATTTTCACAAAATTTTGAAAATGACTAGTTTTACGAGCATACATGATGTTCTCATAAATATACTGAGAGGAATAGGCTTTACCTCTAACTCCATAATGGCGCAGCTTGAGCAATAATATACACCACTAAGGTGGAAATCCAGCGTACGGTCTTCCTGATGGTAAGCAGTTACGGTATCCTATGGCCATTTGCAACACCATGGATTTCACTTATGTGTTGTCGACCCTGTAAAAACCTCTTCACGCCTTTCTTGAAAAAACCTATGTTGTAGTCCCTTGGGAAAATCTCGGCTGGGAGTTCATTCCACAACTTGAGAGTTCGGAAAGAAACTACGCTGGAAGCGCACAGTACGCAACCATTGCGATTCCAGTGTGTAAGGGTGACTCTAAGCCATCGGCGAGCGGTGTTGTTGTAGAAAGAAGCTGTCGGCATTATATCGAACAATTCTTCAGAACACAACCCGTTGTATAATCGGTAGAACACACAAAGGGAGACAAAATCGCGCCTTAAATTTAAGGGCTCAATAACATCAGTCTGTAAATTAGGATCTCCGACAATTCTCACAGCTCGTCTCTGAACCGAATCACAAGGTCCTAGCTGATATCCAGGTGCGCCCGCTCAAAGTTTATTCCATGATCCATGAAAGACTACAGTACTACATGTGCAGTCTGACTTGAGACTTGTATAAGTCTTTGTACCGCACTGAAGTACTGGTTTGATCTGATGAGCACACCGAGTTAGTTATTGCGTTTCGAATACAGCTTTCCGTGATTCGCATCTTGTGGTCGTCATAACCGCCGCAACTGAGGCAGAGACGACCGGAACAGCCAGCAGCGACGGCATGTTGCATCTACTAACAGTAGTGGGTGGGTGCCGGCCGACGCTAGTTCGCATGAACTAGTTGGTGGCGAAAGCACACAAATAAGGTTAGATCAAATTGCATCTTATGCCTGAATTTGCGTTAAAGAGATGGTTGGAGAGCCACTACTTTGTCCAAACATCTGAAGGAAATTTTCGATTGTCGTAGTACCTATACATACTCGTACACTCACAATCTTATGATAATGATAAATAATAATAATAGACTTTTATTTCGGGCGCAATCCAATGAACGGTTACTAACAATATCCTTATATGTAATTTGTTGTTGTCCAGATAAAAAAGGTAAAAATTCTTTATTTGTCATTGGGCCCACGCGGGCACTTAGTCATCTCACATTTTTTGAAAAATAGTCATATTGTATCTTATTCAATTACTTATCTGATTTTACTTTTTTCTTTTTATTCTATATTTCAGCATTTCTTCTTCGTCAATTAGCATTTCGAAATGATAATTGACGAAGAAGAAATGCTGAAATGTAGAATAAAAAGAAAAAAGTAAAAAAGAAATGCTGAAAGAAACTTGCCAATATAGGTCTCTTAATATTATCAATTAGATATTACAATAAATTCACATTAGCATGTTAATACAATAATGCTATCAAATTGCAGAAATAAAGATTATTAAGGAAAGGTCGTCTGTGCTGAATTATTTCCAGACATCTTTGTCAGTTATATTTTCATCAATTCTATAATACGCCCATTTTACAGAGAGTATATTTTATTCTGCTTTTTAAATACATTGTCAGGAAAGGACAGAACCGTTTCAGGCAACTTATAATAAAATCGAATACAATTTTCAGGAAATGATCTACCAGTCCTAGCAAGACGGGTGTACCAGCATACACAACTTATTTCTACTTCTAAGTTTTCGCTAAAGTTTAAAAAAGATTTTAAAATTTTTACGTACATACATTATGTTTTCATAAAAAACAGGTTAGATCAAAAAGATAAGACTTACACTTATTATTTTTCTGGAGATCAGTTGGTCAATAGGCCGGTTCTTTATCCACTGAGCTATCACTCCTCTTATGGTCTTACAGCAAATTTAAGTTTCAAAGAGGTAGTGTGTATCAAATCAACCCTCCTGAGAAAAATATAAAATTGAAAATATAAAACAATAAAATGTACGAGGATCAACAAACACCCCTATGTATTATTTTATTAAATAGTAAAATTACTTTACAATCTTGACATTCTAAAAGTTTTTGTAAAACAACAGCATTTACTAAGCGCCTACTGGAACAATAAACCAAACGTTGGAAACTGTTTGCTCTAATATTTTTTCAAGGCTCTAATTAATGCCCACGTAATTATATAAGCTACAGAACGGACATCAACCGAATCATCCATAGTAACCTTTTTATAAAACCATTAAAGTGAAAACGAGCCTACGAGGGGCAAGGGCGAGGAACTGTGGCATAAAGACGCTTCCAACGTCGCCTCTCACAGATTTTTGTCTCTACTCTCATATTTTGAGAATCTATCGCAAGGGAAAACTTCTACAGTCTACGGTTTATGGAAGAGAACCTCTAAGGAACCACATAGAAGGCAAGCATTATAGTAAGAGCCAAGAAGGTTATGTCCTATTCTGTGCGAGGAAAATACAACTACAAACAATCTATCCAAATATAAGATAACGTCACATAGACAATCGTCATAAAAAAAAGCCTATGACTTTCCGCCAAGTCCCTTGCGGGGTAGGCAGATAGATCCGAATGACACGACTTGGTACTTACACACTTCATTCGCTTGATTAACATTTATAGCTCTTTTCATGCACGCTCGCCGGTGCGACAATATTAGTGCTTGAATAAACAAATTTAATCACTAATATTATCGTATTATTAAAATCAATATTAACGATAAACACATTTGTAAATAAAAAGAATACTTATACATGGATTACACAAACATGTGTTATAAATAGGCTTTGGTACAATCGAAGTATTCATTGTAAGTGATAAAACGATGCCGTATGTACTCACTGGACATAGCCATATAGCCGATGTGAAAACATTGACAAGGTAAACGTTGTTGTGTCTGCTATTTTAAACTGGTTGACATGTAATAATCTTTTGCTAAACACGGATAAAACTAAATGCATCAAATTTAGTCTTCCGAATCCGACTTATGCCAATGCAGAAGTTCTCATTGGGAATCATAAATTAGAATTCGTTAATAATACTGTGTTTCTTGGACTCCAAATTACAATGGACACAAATTACACCCCTGACCAGTGGCGGCTGTACCTTAAGTGCGCTCGTGCGCTGAACCACCAATTCAAAAGATTTAAAAATTACAATATATTACTTCATCTTTATATTACCATATTAATATTTATTGTTGAAACATACAAAAACATAATATCACAAATAAAATTTAAAATTATAACAAATAAAAGACAAAGCAATTTAAGCGCTTTGCCAAACTATTAGGACTTATTTTCCCTGTAAAGAAAAATTCTCGTGCGCTTCGGCGAGCGCACGAGGACTGCTAGTATAACTTGTATGAGTTACGAGCTAATATGCCTGACGCGTGAAACAAAAGATAGTTCATAGAAATGTACTGAGAAATGAGTCGGTTCTCGTGCGCCGCACGCGCGAATCGAAGGTTACCGAGAGCACCCGATGTTTGACGAAATTTGAAATTTGAGTTCGACGGCAGCCATGATGGACCTCTCCTTATCAGTATAGTTTCGCTGTATCTGTGACGCGTTAATTATTGTTTGTTTATATTAAGTAATTGTTTTTTTTTAATTTACATCTTTTATGTAAATTGTTGTTTTGTTGCAATTTCTAATATTAATACTTGGTGAGCAAGTAAAGTGCACCACCAGTTCGATAACCCACCAGCCGCCACTGCCCCTGACATAATTTAACTTGCCGGTAAGCTCAGCTCCGCTGCATATGCAGATGGGAGAATCAGACAATTGACAGATGTGGCTACTGCGCGCTTAATCTATATCAGCTCCTTTCACAGCGTTATGTCGTATGGTATATACTGTTGTGGGGAACGGCGGCTGACATTGAGACAATTTGTATCTTACAAAATAGAGCCATTTGCTCTATTTATAACTTAGGCTCCGGAGAATCACTCATGGAACTGGTCAAATAAATAAATATCTTTGCTGTTACTTCTCAATAATTTATGAAAACATAATGTATGAACGTAAAAATTTAAAAGGCGTTTTCAAACTTCAGTGAAAACTTAGAAGTAGAAATAAGTTCTGTATGCCGGCACACCGACTTGCTAGGACTGGTAGATCATTTCTTAAAAATTGTATTCGATTTTATAATAAGTTGCCTGAAATGGTTCTGACCTTTCCTGACAATGTATTTAAAAAGCACAATAAAATATACTCTCTGTAAAAGAGGCTTATTATAGAATTGATGAATATGTAACTGACAAAGATATCTGGAAATAATTCAGCACAGATGCCCTTTCCTTAATAATCTTTAATTTTGCAATTTGATAGCATTATTGTACTAATTTGCTAATGTGAATATATTGTAATATCTAATTGACAATTTTAAAAGAGACCTACGAGTATATTGGCAAGTTTTTTTCAGCATTTCTTCTTCGCCAATTATTATTTTCGAAATGCTAGCAGATTAAAAAGTAAAATAAGATAATTGAATAAGATACAATAAGACTATATTTCAAAAAATGACTAATGACTAAGTGCCCGCGTGGGCCCAATGACAAATAAAGAATTTTTATTTTTTTTATCTGAACAACAACAAATTACATAGATATAAAAATATTGTTACTAACCGTTCATTGGATTGCATCCGAAATATAAGTCTATTATTATTATTTATCATTATTATAAGATTGTGAGTGTATGTATAGGTACTACGACAATCGAAAATTTCCTTCAGATGTTTGGACAAAATAGTGGCACTCTAACCATCTCTTTAACGCAAATTGGGCTGCTGCATTCGTCTCCACGATTGCCCGCCAACTGGGACAGGAACCATAATGCACCTGCCACCGTTGCTGCCCTGGTTGCTCTGTTTGTCTCCTCTCCATGAGGCAACCTAGGCCCTGTAGATGTTAGTCCTTAGATTAAATTGCTACGAATCAAGAAATGCTAGGCAGAGACGACCGGAGTAGCCGCGGCCGCGCCAACATACATTTATGAACGGCTCTCGTCCGCTACCCAGCCGGCCGGCGCTAATTCTCATTAAAAAATTGGTGGCGGAATCACACAAAGCAGGTTAGATCAAACTGTATGTAAATTCGCCTGAACATGTTAATTTGTCTTATCTCTTTTGACTAGGTTGGAATTTATTATAGTTCGGTATATGGTAAAAGCAGTATAAATACATCGTTAATTATTTTATACGAATGATATTCCAATGTCTAATCGTAATCATAAATCTAGATAAAATTATGCTCCTACTTCATGGTTGTCAATCGAGACATGCCTCGCTGATAGGATACGAGTAATATTGTTAATGTATTTATAGTAAAGAGATCTATAATTAGCTGTGTATATAATATTATTCATAATAAAGCAATGAGATGTTAGCCAGTATTCACGCATAGAGTAGGTATTCCACATGTAACATACTGTACTCTTATTAAAGCGTATTTGTATTAATTAACTATGATTTAATTTAACATTAACGACCATTTAGTTGCATGGATCTTCTTATTCATAGCTTTATCCTGTGTACCTGATCAATTAGTGTTGGCGGGGTCCGCTACCTAAACCTAAAAATTTGGCCAAAATACATGGAGCGACTGCCGTCAGACTTCGATGAGCCACATGGAAAAATCATATCTTTACGAAGGTAGAACATTTTTTTTTTTTTTTTTTTGACGAGCAGGTTTCCTCGCAATGTTTTCCTCCATGCCAAGCAAGTGATAATAACAAATATGTAAATAAATCCGTAATTATGTACATACCCACAACAGAATTCGAACCATATGGTTGGGATGGTTAGTATCACTAGGCTATCACTGCTCTTATTTAGTTGCATGACTTTACTTAATATTATAGAATCTTGTTTCTGGTAGTAGGCCTAGTGTATTTGGGTGTCATCTTGTAGTATTTGCTATATATAATCTACATATATCCATAAAAATCTCGCGTCACGGTGTTTGTGGTCGCACTACTCCGAAATGGCTCGACCGATTTTTATGAATTTTTTTACGTATATTTGGTAGATATGAGAATAGATCGTAAAGTATATTTTAAAAAAATTTAAAAAATGTTTAAGAAATAATTTATATTTATTGTAAATTAGTATAAATTAAATTACCTACAGCGTCATCTAAATATATACTAAACATATTGATTATGAACCTAAAACTAAAAACCTTAAAAAATATAATATAATAACTAAAATATATTATTAGTTTAGTTATTATATTATATTTTTTAAGGTTTTTAGTTTTAGGTTCATAATCAATAATTTATATGGCAGAACAACATTTGCCAGTTCAGCTAGTAGCGAAGTAAACTAATGATTAAATTTAGTGAATTTTCTGCTAATTGCTAATGAATCCATGGAGCTGTGTGAGCGCCCTGCGGTCTTATTGTGTTTGCAATGGTTTTGATGCAATGCATCGTGAAGAGGTTTTTAATTTCTCTTAAACATCATAATATCACAAATAGTAATTTCTCTTTAATGTGGACACCGAAATTCAAAACACAATCACTAGCTATTAATTAGTCGATTTTCCAATCAAGTTTTTTTGTCGATTTTACTTTTCTTCATTATTTTATATTTTTCTTACGTGTTCTATCAGAAGGTGATGTCAGGAGCCCTAGAAACCGGCAAGCGTGCATGAGAAGAACAATTCTCTCAAAAGTTCTTTCTACCTACCCCACAAGGGATCTGGCGTGAAGCTACAGATAGATAGATTATTTCATACAACATTCAATATTTATTTATGAAAGCCACAACGTTTAATCATGTATACTCGTTTATCAATAATCGAAAAACTAATATTTTCACCGAGGCATTTAATATCATGTAACTCAAGTAATACATGAAAGAGAATATATATGGACATTATGTCGCTATATTACGGGAAAATTTTGTAACTGGCGATTCTCAGTGGCATGGTCAAGTTTTTCAAGTTCAGTAACTCTCCCGAAAGACCACGGAAAGCTTCGTCATCATAATCAATGAGAAGAAGCTGGAGAGATTAAGCTAGTATCAAATTGGCGCTTTATGGTAGAAAATTTTGGTGACGTAGAGCGTGGCGGGAAAGCAACATTGAAAGAACCAGACTAGTCATGGCAGAGAGACAAAAGGACGAATATCGGTTTCAGACATTTATTGAACGGAATAAAAATATAAAATTAATGAAATTAATAGTACTAATTTCTACCTTATTCTAGTAAGTATTTATTGAATGCCTCTGAACGACTTGATAAGCGGCATAATTAGCGGCAAGCTTTGTTTCAGCCTTAGTGCCACCCACTAAATCTCTTTATGAGTGCATAGTATGAAATAAATACAGATAATAGAGTTGCTCATGTGGTATGTAGGTTCATTAAGTAAATAAATATCATACAGGCTAGTCGTGTGCTGTAGACGAGCGGAGACACGCTCGCTAAGCGTGTCCGACATTGTTTTGAAGTATCAGTATTTGTTAAACAAACAAAAGTGGATATATACCCAGGACAGTATATGCCCTGATGTTAGATAAAAAATTGTTGATAGTTTACGCGGAGTTTTATTTCCATCAGTGAGTGCACAAGGTAATATGTATTTTTATCTCTAGTTTTATTATTCTAACCATTTTTATGCATTTCATTCAAAATAAATATGGTCTTCAAAAGTGCTGGTAGAACACGATTACTGGTCAGCGTGTATTTTTAATTTTATACAAATCGGGAGACATACAATCATACGGCCCGTTTGATGTAATGTAGTTAACGTATGTAAACTTGTAATACAAGAGGTATCGCTAACGGGTTACTATTCCCGCTGCTAACACAGCAACTTCTCAAGAGCTTTCTGGTGATTGCATACGTTTGCAGGATACTACCCTTCTGAGACTGCTATTAGGTTCCGGTTTTTTATGAGGTGCAAGAACTGTCCCAGTAGGGCTGCATTCATGCGCCCAACCTCTCATAACTTGGCTTAACTACTATATATATATATATATCACAAGAGTCGAGACCAACGGCTTATAGTCCACTCAGAAGCACGGAGGAACTCGAAATGACTAAATCCGTTCCATGAACAGGCTGCAGTAGACACTCCCTAAATTGCATGTTCGATAAGAATGATAAATGAAATTTATGACTGATTTCTGGCTGATTCAACCTAACTATATTTAAGGGAGTGATGATACGGCCCCACAAAGAATAAAGTATGAAATATACCGAGACCTGTTGGGAAATACTTTCTGAAAGTAGCGCGAGTATATACTTTAACGACGACACACTTAGATGATAAGGCCGAGGCTATGTATAAAGATATATCCAAGGCTATGTACCCTATACATAGTACCAACAAGACCCACTTCAAGATTGTTGTAGGGGACTTTGACACCAAGATGGACGACCAGACAGGCGATGATTCGATAATCGGAGTAGTTATTGTGTGATCGATAAATCTCTAAACTAATCTGATTAACTTACTCTGTACCGAGGTGGACTATTTGATAAACTCGTTATTCAAAAAGAAACCCTAGCCATGTTCGTCCACATAATTACTCTATCTCAGTGGTTTAGATATGATAGGTTTAGCACTGAATGTAATTTAGTCGATAGTCTCTAGATACCGAACATATGCGATATGCAGGCCTTTAATAAGAGACTCTATGAGTACTTTAAAAAGCTGGCAACATTGATGATGATAGATATATTCGTAACTATGTCTACCTCGGACAATACTGGCTGACTGGTTAACTTCAACAAAGAGATTTGAATTAATAGACCGTCAGACTGGGACACACGTAGCATTTGGGAACATTTGCGCATCTAAAAATTGATACAAGAATAGGAATTGAATTGTTTTTATTTCCATATTTGTTAGTCTCATCGACGATAATTTTACATGTAATAATTGGAAGATTATAACCACAGTGGTTCTTCTCTAATTAGTAACGTAATTTGCTAAAAAAGATCGTGATGAGTTTCTTGCAGGGTCTTTGAATATTAGTTACATCTCCTGATTTGTAAGCACCTAAAGTAACGCATAGCACGATTAACATGATTTTCATTATCAGTTAATATAAAATGTCGGAATACTTAAACATATCTAGAAAGTAAGCTTGCAAAATAGAAAGACCGACTTCTGAAAAATATTATTTAGACTTGAATTATCATTAACTATTTCATTTTGATCCAATATTTGAGAGGTATTTCCACGTCAAATATATAGTTTTTCATTCTTTATGGCCCCTATAAAGCGAAGGTCACGTTTTTACAGTCTTTGAAAGTTATCCATGTAAACGAGATCCCTATTTTAATCTGACGAAATCGTTGACAACCTTGACTAGATCTTGAATACGTTTACAAGAATTCTGGACGCTATTTACCTCTAATGACACGATAATCCTGAAAAATAGATACTTATGACGCGTCAAACGGTGATAATAATGATAACCTCAATATTATCATCATGTATTGGCAGACAGTTATTTAATTGGGCAATTATCTATCTTCACAAACCTCAGTCTACGGCAATTTAAACTTGATAATAGCTCATTGCAAACGATTATAAGCTATGTAATTTATTCGTCTGAGACTGGTTAACGAATTTTTGTTGTGTGTTTATGTCTCTTATCGTCTACAAATCGTCTGAGTACTTACTAGCAGTACTGCATTATATTTACAATTTTGTACGTACTTGTTTACTACTATCTGATTTCATATCACCATTTTTTAATATTGTCCTACTTATACAAAGTTTGATTATCATTCACGGATGCAATGAAGCACAATTATTTCCTTTGAAGACGTACTGTTAGTATTTTTTGGAATCCTTGAAGATTCAATGCGTATACGCTACTAGGCATGGCTATTAGTAGATAAGGTCAGGACATGTCATTTCTTCAGAGATTAAAAGTAATAAAATTCAGATTTAGAGATTATTCGTTAAGTTAGATTAAAGTTTAGGCGTAGACCGCAAGAAGCAATATTTCATCACTTAGGCATGTGTTTCAATTTAGAGTTGTTTAATGTTTAGGCAGTCAATGCCAGAAGAATTATTTCGCTACTTTATTTTAATCCTGTATCTCATTTAAATAGTTCAGTGCAGTTCATTTTTTCTGTCGCTTACAATACAAGGTCCTAACGTAATGTCACCTCTGGTGCTAGGACGGCCCCACTAGACGGAGCGACGACCTGAAGAAATTTACAGGGATGCAGTATAACGAACTAATATCGACCTACTGATCCCTTTAGAATCCTGGTGTGGAAAGAAAAGCATATTGAGGAAACCCGCACGTCGAAGAAATTATATTTCGAAAGATGTGTGACCTATAAGAAAGGTCTTATTTTTCCTCTGGGCTGTGGCGGTCTGACAGTGGTGCTATGCCATAAATTTGTATCTTCGCCAAATCATTAGGCTTAGACAGCAGACCCTACCAATCCTAGTTGCATAGGCAACGCGATGAAGCTAGAAAGAAGAAGAAGATACATATATTATACACCATGTAATAAATATACATTAAGGAAATAACAAATGCATAAAAGGTGGTCTAATCGCAAAACGATCTGTTCCAGACAACCTTGAGGTAAAATAAACGATAACGATACAGAACAGGTAGTAGGCGTATATTAACTACTTATACGTAATTACACAGATATTTTTTTTAATACAAACAATACCTATTTACTACACGTCCAGAGCAGCAATGGTGGGTGCATGCGGTTCTTGTTCCAGATGGCGGACAATCACAGAGACGACCGCAGCAGCCAAGGTAGAAACGATAAGAGCAGCCACGGCAGACACGACCTGAGTAGTCATGGCAATAACAGCATGCATGTAGTAGTGATAGTAGGAGGGTGCTGGCCGGCGCTAGTTCGCATGAACTGGTGGCTGTAGTACATAAAGTAATTTAGATCCAATTGGCATTAAATGGCAATTGGCATGTAGTGGGCTCGGCTAGGTGGTTCGGCGGATGGTATGCCCACTGAGTTACGTACTGGTGATTGTTTGTGGAGACGATATAATTTCACTGATAGTCTTTATGTGAAAGTGGTTTATTATTAAATTTACTCAATATAAAAGTCCCTTATTACTAAACTGGTAAAATGGTTACACGATTAAATGGTAAATATTGGTAATTTGAATACGCGTTTGATTGGTGTGGGATAGTGTATGTTGGTTGGCGGTAATTCGCGTACTAATCAATCAAAGCGTATTAAATGTATACGAGTACGAAATGCATATAATTAAAGTGCCGAGCTGTTTGGTGCATATTTAGTGCATAGCTCCAAACATTTGAATTCCACAAAATACTTAGCAAGAAAAAAGAAGATAAGTGTATGTAGAAAGAATACAGGATCGAAACAAAAACAAAAAGATATACAATGCGAAAGTTAGATGTAGAAATAACATCAAGACTCACCTACCATGACCTAAATTGGTCGAGTTTTATCAGAATGTGGTGTCAGGAGCTCTGGAAACCGGCGAGCGTGCATGAAAAGCCCTATGAATGTTAAAAAAATTGGCCAAGTGCGAGTCGGACTCGCGCACGAAGGGTTCCGTACCATTATCTATAAAAGCGGCAAAAAAACACGTTTGTTGTATGGGAGCCCCCCTTAAATATTTGTTTTATTTTAATTTAATTATTTATTCTTAAAGTGAATATATAACTAAATATTCTGTGAATATTTCAAGCGTCTACCTGTTGCCGTTATCAATATCGAGCAAAGATGAGCAAACAAATCACGTTTGTTGTATGGGAGCCCCCTTAAATATTTATTATATTCTATTTTTTAGTATTTGTTGTTATAGCGGCAACAGAAATACATCATCTGTGAAAATTTCAACTATCTAACTATCACGGTTCATGAGATACAGCCTGGTGACAGACGGACGGACGGACAGCGGAGCCTCAGTAATAGGGTTCCGTTTTACCCTTTGGGTACGGAACCGAGCATACGGTTAATTTGATGTATAGTGGTTACCGTAGCCTATGAACGCTGGTAATACCTTAAGTATCACTCGCGCGTTTACACCTCTGCTGTTAACACAGCAATTCCTCTGGAGCTTACTGGTGACCTCACTGACACGTTACACGCAGGAACACAACAACACTCCAGGGTGTCTGTATTTGGTTGCGATTTTCTGTGAGGGGATGTTCTTCCTCAGTCGGGCTGTTTTAATGCGCACTACCTCTCTTAAAAACACACAGACCTAGACAAACATACATGTTCACGCACACAAATGTTTGTCCTCTGTGGGAATCGAAGCCACGAGCTACGTTGTCCAGCCGTAGAGAAATAACAGCGTCTTATAAATTATATTCAATAGAATTTCAGCAATCACCCGACGTACCTTCTGTTAAGGAATTGTCTATCTATCTATCTATAACTTCACGCCAAATCCCTTGCGGGGTAGGAAGAAATAACCAAGCGCCACATGACTTGATCCTTACAACCCTCAATCGCTTCTTTAACATTTAATGCTCTTCTCATGCACGCTCTCCGGTTTCTAAGGTTATCAGAAATTAATAAGATGCAATGCATGAGATATAATATAAAATAGTATTAACATTTGCAACACATCCGATACTACCTCTGCTGCTGACACAGCTACTCCTTAGGAGCTTACTGCCGTGCAATTCTGTAAGAGCAAACGTCCTTACATCCTCGGAAACATCGGCTGTTACAGCCTTGAACACAAAATTGCAATTCTTAGGTGTCGCTTTTAATGGTTGTGCGACACTAGCGCCGCAAGGCTGCGTTTGGAATTGGAATTCTACATGGCAAACAGCCTCGCGTACGCTTACAGCCTTATAGAATATCAAATAATTTAGCCGTGATCGCAGTAGACAATGTCAAAGCTGTGACATCTGTGATCACAGCGACGCACACAGCCATTACGAGTCGCTTAGAGAATTGCATGGCTGGTGAGCTCACTCATTCGCAGGAACACAAGAACCTTCCAGGGAGTTGTTATTCGGCTGCGGTTTTCTGTGAGGTACTTCCCCAGACGTGTTGCTTTGATACGTCCTACCTCTCTTAAAACATCCAGACCAAGACAACAGATATGTTCATGCACACAAATGTTTGTTTTGTGTGGAAATCGAACATTCAGTCATTCACGACTGAGCCACCGAGCTTGTCAAATTGCCATTAACACACGCAAGCAAAGCATCCAAGCCTCGTAAGCTTACATGAGAAGAGTAGCTAATCTGTAAAACCCCAGACAGGCTGCTTTGCCGCGCCCTAACTCTATTAATGCTCTCCGATTGTTTGAGGTAGGTAACCTCCGAATGCTAAACCTTTTTTTTCAATTAATCTCAGCGGCGAGAAACTATTCTATACCAGCGGCAAATTAACTACATTTACTAACGTGGCTTATTGATTTTCCTGAAACTCACTCGAGCAAAACCGCAGGGAGAATAAAGTACAGTTGATATCAGAACGGCATTGTTCACTTATTTTATAATCCGATAAATATGAACAGACACTGAAAATTATATACCAGTGAAATGTGAATCTTATCTATATGACGTGCTGTAATTTGGCCAGTCCAAAGGATTAATCCAGTACACTACTGTCGGTAGTAAGCTGTACATGTCCCGGATCTGTCACCAGACACAAGAATTACATCTGGAAATAAGCTACGAAATCAAAATATAGGTAAGAGTAAAAAAAATCTGATGATCGTAGTAGAATCGGAACTGAATATTACTGAAAGCATTGTTATGTTGATAGACGTAAGTCGCAGTAAGTTAATAGTTTGTCCATATTATATAGTTTTTATACTGCTATAACTTAATATAATATATATATATATATAATATTAACAAAAAAGCATACGACTCGCCTAATGGCAAGCAATTACCTACGGACGATGAAAACACCATGTAAAAATCATTTCCCGCCCTTTTTGAAAAACATTATACAGTAATCTCATATGGGTATCTCAGCAGAGAGATAATTCCGATGTTACTCTGATACCACAAAATACGTGACCATTGTGATTCAAGTGTATGAGGATGAATTATTTGCTCTTCTCTCTCTCTCTTCAAATAAAAAAAAGACCAGGCACTTTTTTATAAAACGTCGGATAATAATACACACAACAAGCATACGGCCCACCGTATGTAAAGCTGTTACCGTAGCCTATTAACACTTGTAATATTTTAAGTATCACCCGCGCGATGCCTCCTCTGCTGCTTACGCAGCAACTCTTTGGAGCTTACTGATGGCCTCACTCACACGCAGGTACACAACAACCTTCTAGGGAGTTGTTATTTGGCTGTGGTTTTCTGTGAGGTACTTCCCCAGACGCTTTGATACGTCCTACCTCTCTTAAAACATCCAGACCATGATAACAGATATGTTCATGCACACAAATGTTTGTCTTGTGTGGAAATCGAACATTCAACAGTCATTCACTACTGAGCCACCGAGCTTGTCAAATTGTCATTTACACACGCATCATGGTCCAAGCCTCGTAAGCTTACATGAGAAGAGTAGCTAATCTGTAAAACCGACTAAATCATTGCAGCTTTTTAGCTTTCATTTCTTAGCACTCCACAACCCCAAATCCTGTGTGAGCCGCTCATACAGGAGTCACCTAATTTTATTTCACGGGTACTATTCACAGGCTAGGATTCACACATTGCATATTGCGTCTTACAGTGCCATACGCGTCGGCATCCAGCAAGCCGAAGATGCGTCTGATGTAGAATGCTAGATCGGTAGACAAAAAAATATAGTTTTCCAAAGCTGAAAATAAAAATTCTAAATTAATATATCGTTACCTATTCTAGACAAGAGGCGTGTGATTTTAGACATACTTAGGTCCTTCAAAACCCCAATTTTTTTGTATCATCATTACCTAGATAAGAGAATACAAACAAAAACATAAATAATTAATCATATTATTGTTTACTATAGCTGTTATCTATCCAAGGGTTCCTTCTTTCATGGAAACGTGTGTGATGATTCATTCACGGTCACGTTTGTAGCGAATGCCACTATGAAACCAATTAGTCCAAAGGTTGCAATAACACGTTCAAGTAGTTCGTCTTTTGTACATAATACATTTTTCCACTTAATGAATAAAATATTTATTTACAGAATGGCCAAAGAAAAGTTTAAGTCAAAACTGAGGAGGGACGGAGAGTTCGTTCCCCCAGATGGTGGGTGGGGATGGATGATAATATTTGCCGCTGGGTTTTCTAATGTAAGTATTTCTTATACTCTATGAAATAGAGCAAAATCATGTTAAAATTAAAGTAACTAATAAGAAGACGCAATAAAAAAAGGTATACATATACATTATGGATAAATAGAGTGTAAATGTAAACATACTTATATTTCGATACAGTTGTACAATACAATTCAATATCAAAAGCAAAATGAAATATATACTATTTTGACTACTTCATAAAGGAAGCAATGGTCTATAAAGATGGAAATTAAATTATAATTTAGAGAAAGAACTATCAGAACCGTGTTATGCAAAATGAATACATTTGTAAGCTGTAATGGTCTTATAATTCTTTATGGGATTATTCCATTCCCCTTACAACAATTATTATTAATTTCGTCCAATTACGTTTCCACCAGGCTATCGTAAGTACCGCAAAGTGGCACAGTAGGTCAATAGTACTCAGACAAGCATGATATGACCACTAGAATTATACAATGTCTAAATCTTCAAATACTTCCCGATTTTGCGTACCAATAGCCTGAACGAATCATTTCTATTATTACTTGGACTTGGCAAATAAAAGACTTCTCTGAAATGTTTAGCTCATTTATATTACAAATTCAGGTCATTCCCCAGATAGATAATGGAGTCAAGTGTAAATAACATTTTGGCAGCGTTAATACAAACAATATCAATTATGTATCCATATCATAGCGCTAAGTCTAGTCTCTCTGCCTACAAGGTAGGCAGAGAGAACTCTGCGTCACAAAACTCAGTCCTTGCATACGTCACTTGCTTTTATTGCATCTAGTACCAAGGCAACCGAGCTTCGCTTGGCGTCTTTTTATGTTTTTGTGAAATATCGCTCTTTTTCAGGAAATATACGTATTTAGATAAACTGAAAAGGCAAAACCTCGTTTAAATACGAACTAGAACAAAACTTGATCCAAAATTGTTAGGGCCGTTTTACACGAAATATATATTTGTATATATAAAATAATTGTATTGAACATATTTGTATATATGAAGCGAGGTTGTGTAAAGTAGTAGCTCTTTTCATGCAAGCTAGTTAGCTCCTACGACTCTTGCCGACACCATTTGATAAAACACTGCCGATTTGGTAGATGTGAATCTTGGCCTTTCTCGACTGCTACTCATCCACTTTTTATTATTTTTATCAAAGTAGTAACATAGTAATAGACTTTTCATTTATTGCGCTGTATGTATGTATATCTTCATGCCAGGTAGGAAGAGAGTACCGAGCGCCATAAGACGCGGTTCTTACACACTTTACTCGCTTCTCTAACATTCATAGCTCTTTTCATGCACGTTCGTGATTGCGGGCTCCTGGCATCACTTTCTTATAAAACACGACCAATTTGGTCACGGTAGGTTAGTCTTGGTCTGCCTCGGCTCCTACATCCTTCCACTTTGGCATTGTATATTTGTTTCGTCATTCTTTCATCCTGCATTCTTTCTACATGCCCGAACCAACGGCATGCCTTTTCTTTTCTTAACACCGACAACTCTCTCTCTTACGTCAACATTACGGACGCGGCCAGCAAGGGTTATGCCACAAAATTTGCGCAATGTTCTCATCTCGACCGCATTTATTCTACTTTCATGCTCTATGCTCACCACCCACCCCACACCGCGTTGTAAACAGCGAGCTGTGCCTTCTGGCTTAGACTTCGGCTGCCTAGAAGTTTACCTAACACTCCATTTACGCTATTCCCTTAAAACCGGAACACAACTATATAAATATAGCTGCTTGGCGGTAGAAATAGGAGAGACTGAGGAACCCATGCAGACGACTGTACAAAGTCTCCCTCTGGTAATTGTCTCTCTTTCAAATACCATTATCTGGTTTCATTCATCATACAATCATCTTTCATTGTTGAAATTTGTGATTGCAGTCCGGGTGGTGATTCTGCGATTAATACCGCATCGTCTGCAGACAGTTGATCACTGAGTCACCTATTCGCATTCCCACATTCGTATTCCTTATTCTCTGAAGACAACTCTCCACGATACAGATAAAATACAGGACGAATAGCCGAGCAGACAGCACACATCCCTGTCCAACACCAATTTTGATATCTAACCAGGGCGACAACCTGCCGTTCACCCGCACACATGCTGTATAATCCTCATAAGTGGATTGCACAGCACGGAGCAGGTCACCGTCAATCCCATTTGGTTCCTTCGCACTGTCCATCATATTTTCTTTCAGAACTTTCCAACATTCGTCTACATCTGAGTCGGAAAGGCTCGCGTTCGCAAGTCTTTCACTGACTAAACGTACATACGTACTCCTTACACTTTCATCTTCCAATTTTTTACTTTTTATTCTTTCATGAGACCCCGAAAGAAATATGCATTCCCCAATGCCTCCACTTCTTGAAAAGACCCACAAATCGGCTTATCGCTAGATAGTGGCCCGTTTCAAGAGTGCGATCTTTGAAGGCTCTTGTATCAATTAACGACTGTCGGAGACGTCCATCTATAAAAATCATATCAATCACAGTTTTCTGTTCATTCCGTCTCCATTGTGTAAGTGTGAATATAACTTACCAGCATCGTTCACTCTCTTATCTCCACCACCAAATACCAAATACAGCCTCATAACTGCTTTGCTCCGTCCCAACCTATCCATTTAGATTAGATCAACACATATAATTATCAATTCAATCGCTTCAGCCAAATCCAGATATATATATATATATATATATGTATCCGAGCGTGATGGTCACGCGAGTTCAGTGCTTTTACCCCAATTCAAAAGTGCTCAACGTGCTTAAAGCAGTTTTTACTTCGAAAATCCTTTATTCCGATTGCAACGCCACCTTCTGGATCCATATGTGAATCGCCAAAGCCATTGATTATGACAAATTATATACCTCAATGCAAGTAGCTGGAATAGATGAAACTAATACAAACTTTAAAACATTAGAAGACACGATAAAACACCATATAGAATATTGCAAAGTAATAAAAACAAAGATTTTAAACCTACCACAAAATGACTGGATAAATAAGAATATAATACATAATATTAACTGCAGAAATCACCTGTGGATAAAATTAAAAAAAAATCCGGAAAGTAAAGCATTGCAAGAAGAGTACAAAACGAGTAGGGATTATGTTGCGAAATTAATTCGAGGCACCAAAGATAATTACTATTATAAAGAATTCATGCAATGTATTAATAAACCAAAGAAGATGTGGGAGTTAGTAAATAATCTAGCGAACAATAAAATAAAACGAAGCTGTGTTCCTTCAAAATTAATAGTTGATTCTAAACAAATAACAAATCCGAGAGATATCTGTGAGCAATTTAACCGATACTTCGCTACCATCGGATCGATTTTGGCTGATGAAATACCGGAAAGCTTTCATCAAAATTCTAAACTCGCCTTGCCGTGTGCGGTGCATGATACAAGGTTAACAATTCTCGCTCCATGTAGTAGTGATGAAGTCATCAATATCATCAATGACCTTGACGCAAATGCTAGTACTGGCCTGGACGGCATTAATACAAAAATAATAAAATGCCTGAAAAATCTTATTGCAGAAAACTTGACTAAATGTATTAATGAACTACTGCGAGTAGGCAAATTCCCTAATAACTTACAAGTAGGCAAAGTCACTCCAACCTATAAATCAGGACCAAAAACTGACGCCGGGAACTATGGACCAATCTCAGTCCTTCCTATATTATCTAAAATAATAGAAAAAATTCTCCACAAAAGACTTGAAACATATTTAAATTCTATTAACTATATTAGTGAACGCCAATTTGGGTTTAGGCCAAAAAGCAACACACTGGCCGCTACTATTGATTTAGTTACTAAAATCAGATCAAATATTGATAAAAAGCATATAGCTCTCGGTATATTTATAGATCTGAAAAAAGCTTTTGATACCGTTAGTCATAATCTGCTATTAAAAAAACTAGAAAGCATTGGTATCCAAGGAACTGCACTAGACATGTATCGATCCTACTTAACAAATAGATCTCAGGTGGTCAGGATAGGTAATGATCAGAGTACACAGCTACCCGTATCGTGCGGTATCCCGCAGGGTTCGATTTTAGGTCCGTTGCTCTTTTTAGTATATATAAATAACATGCATGAAATAGGTTTGCACGGGCACATTACTTTATATGCTGATGATATATGTTTGTTCTACTTCGGATCTACAATACAAGAAATATTACCTAAAGCCCAGAAAGACTTGAACACATTATTTTCTTGGTTACAGTACAATCTTTTGACTATAAACATATCGAAAACATGCTACGTCATTTTCAAAGCAAAAAATAAAATAGTTCCACCACACAAACCGCTAGAAATAAACAATATTGTCCTGCAACAAAAAGGGTCTGAAAAATATCTTGGTCTTAGAATGGATAGCGGTCTGACGTGGAGTACGCAGATCGAGCACATCAAATCTACTCTCTCATCACTAATTGGTTCACTTTCACACATCGCTCGATGTATTCCGCGTCGGATTCGGTATACAATCTATAATTCACTAGTAAAACCACACTTACTTTATTTAATAGAAATATGGGGCACTGCTAGTAAAACAATTTTAGCTAATCTACAAATTACACAAAATAAAATAATAAAACTACTTTTTCAATATCCTTTTTTAACACCTACTTCGAAAATATACGCCGAAACAAAATTAATGAATGTATACCAATTATATATCTACAATTCTTGTATTCTCATTAGGAAGATAATAAACAACTCTCTCCATACTAATTAAGCATTCACTACAATCAAACAAGTAACGAAAAGAAGCACGCGTCGAGCTAGTTTTCTGGTACTGCCCAAGATTCGAACGAACTACGAAAAAATGTTAACTTTTGAAGGCGCACAGCTTTACAACAAAATACCGTCGAATATAAAAAATATAAAAACATTTAATGCATTCAAATTAAAACTAGCTCAATATATTCTTGAACATTTCTAATAATTTGATGCAATAAATGGTTATAAAATCAGGGTGTGTGAACGACGAATATATCATTAATCTATTATTCATATTCTCATGTAAGTGACTTTTTGTCTTTTTGGGAATAAAATTTATTTAAACCTAATCTAAACCATCCATTGAGAGATCCACTTAAATACACACAAAAATATTTATCAAAACCGTTTAGGGGGAGTTCAGTGACATACACACATGTATACAGAAGAATTATATATATAAAGATAATGCTAGACTTAAATTTTGTATGGAAATGTACTTGCGATAATCAATCACTCATTTTTTATTATTTTACAGCTGTCAGCATTACCAATACTTCAACAGTTCGGTCTGCTCTTCAGGGACAAGTTCGAGCGTCTAGGCATCACCAGCTCAGAAACCACCACGATTATCAACATGAACTCGGCGCTTACCTCTTGCGTCGGTGCGTGACGCGCCTCGCATGGTAACTTGCTGATACCATACCGGCCATTTCATTACAATACACAGTGTATTATTGCCATGTTATATAGATAGCATAGATAAACATAATAAAAATAATCTAGTGACAAATATAATACGTTCATCGATCATCCAGAGAGGAGTCGCTAAATGCATTAAATTCAGGAGCGGAAATGTTAAAGGGCGTAACACCACACGTTTCTAAGAGAGGTTGGGTGCATCAAAGCAGCCCCTGGGGACGTACCTCCAACTCACAGAAAACCGCAGACAAATAATAACTCCCTAAAGGGTTGCTGTGTTCCTGCGTGTGAGTGAGGTCACCAGTAAGCCCCTAAGGAGTTGCTGTGTAAGCAGCAGAGGAGGCATCACGCGAGTGATACTTAATATATCGCAAGGGTTAATAGGCTACGGTACCCGCTTAACATCAGGTGGGCCGTATGCTTCTATGCCTCCCGACGTAGTATAAAAAAAAAAGTGATTTTGAAAGCACAGCACACCTTTCGAAGATCCTGACGCACTCATACCGGTCATACCCAAGTCAAATTTTTCTGACATTTCTGGAATTCATCCAGTGAGTGGCATGCCACCGCCTGTCGGAAGTAGCGATCATACACCAGACAGGCAGCCGCCCCTATTCTGTATGAGTCCAATAGCAATAATCCCACCAGGTACATATTCATAAGTAAGTGTTCTAGATATCCCCTGGAGTAGGTCACGATGGGTATACTGCATTCATCTGCATCAATCTGCTCATAAGAAACTTATATGTGTTACATCCATGTACGCGCACGCCTATCATATGACCGGGTATCATCTTCAGAGACAATGATATTATTGTTACTATTTCAGAGATATAAAAATATGAATTTAATTGATTCATGCTTTTCTTCTTGGGAGTTGAGAAGATATCGACCCATCCACACTTATACCTTCATTCTTTTCGACATGTGTATTTCTTCTCTTTTTATAAATTAATAGATAATTTCGGCACTTCATTCAATAGCAAAACTACGAAGGGGAGTATCAGAGAATTGATACTTTTACTAAGATTATTAAAAAAATATATCATCCTTTACTCAGATATTAGTTACGTCTCTCCGTGACATAAGATTTGTTAGATATCTACCGCCTTGATTCGACAGACGATTTTGCCCTTTCCTTTGTAATGCTAATATGATAAACCCTAAGAGTTTTAGCTCAATGGATAAAGAACTGGGCTATTAACCGACTGGCCCCCGGTTCGAATTCTAGTAGCATGTACCACTAAATTCATATTTTCGGTTTTATGTATATATTTCTAATTATCAATTGCTCGACGGTGAAGGAAAACATCGTTAACCCGCACGTCCAAGTACTTAATTATATTTTGAAAGTCATGTGAGCTAACCTAAAGGTCAAATTTTCCCTCTGGATCGTGAAGGTCTGAGGACAATTTTTCTATGTAAAAATTAGTATCTTCACCAAATTTTTAAGCGTAGTTAGCGGACCCCGCTGATCCAATAGGATTAGGAAACGGGATTACGCTAAGAAGAAGAATAAAACCGAAGAGTTTGTCTGTCTGAATGCGGTTAATCTCTGGAAATATTAGTCTTATTTGAAAAAATCTTATTGGTTCTCTTAGTCACGCTACGACCCTTAGGAGTCGAGCAACGTGCAAATAGCAGGTGAACCCGCGTGGTGCAGTTAGTAAATTATAGACTACTACGGTTAGTATAATAAATTTATGATATAAGTCTCTAAAGTTAACATAATAATTTATGATGTAAATCATGGAATCGGTCAAAATATATTCATATACAAAATTTGAATCCTCTAAAGTTTGTCGGGTGACTTTAATCAATGTTTCAATTGACATTATTTAATCTAATTAGCACATGCTATATCCTATTTCTGTAATCATATTGTTTTGATTGTTGACCCTGACCTGTTTGTGAATATCAAAAACTTCAGTTAAGTATCATCTACTTTGTCTGCAGCTATAACAAAGCATCTATAAATGTGTGTTTCGCTGTATAATTTTCAGGATTGGCAAATGGTCCAGTATTCAGAACATTCAGTTACAGAAAAGTTTCGTTAGCGGGTGCAACGATTGTCTTCACAGCGCTTATGTTGACTACTTTCTCTTTCAACTTTATCACGTATCTTATATCTTTCTCGATATTATATGGTAAGTAATTTTATAATCTGATAATATAATATATGGACTAGTAAATATGTTGATAACGCAATTATTTTTTATTATTTAGATAATGATATATTTGTCTGTTTTCAGGAGCTGGGTATGGTATTAGCAGTTCAGCCAACGCCCTTGCTTTAAACACCTACTGGAAGAACAGAAGAAGACTAGCAACCAGCCTATCATGGACAACAACAGGTTTAGGGCCTATGCTATGGCCACATATAATTACAGCTTTATACGCTGCATTTGGGGAGACGGGGACAATTTTAATTATAAGCGGAATATCGCTTCATGCTATAGCGTGCGCACTATTATTGCAGCCCGTTGAATGGCACTGCAAGTCACCCACGACAAAAGAACAGGAAGAAAAACAGTTACTAAAAGCGGAAACTACTGCATTTAAGGAAAATAAATATAATGATGAAAATAAGAATATAGATAGTGGTTACTTTAGTTCAAAATTAAAGAACCTAAGCGCTTTTTCAAGCCAATACCTATACAATGAAGATGATCCAGTGACGACTGGTTATGAAATTACAGACCCTGGTGTCCCAATGATGTTACGTGCTAATGACGGATATTTTAGTCAGTCTAGACAATCAAGAAGTAGGCTATCATCTAGAGAAACGTCTACTAAAAACTCTCGAATGAATTCTAAAAAGCCATCTATGACAAATTTAGCTGAAAATCGTTCTCGTAAATCATCAACTTTGTACCTAAACGAATCGAAGAAAAACTCTACTGCAAATCTCGGAGTATTAGCTCAGGAAATAAAAAATAAGCCTAAACGTAAAACCTCTATTGTAGCACTAGATACGCAAATTCCAGAGTCTGAGATAGAAGACTGTCCTACGCTAAAAGCACCACAAGATTTAAAAGCTGAAGAAAAAGTAGTCGTGGAAAATATAGCTCCAGAGAAAGCAAAAGATATTGCAAATAGAGCTGAGAAACATATACCAAGCAACAAAAGTGTATTATCTTTTAAATTAGATGGCCAATATGGCGAAAAATATGCGAAAGATAATCATAGTAATATATCATTAAAAAATCAAGAAGAATATGATGAAAGAAAATATATTAAAGATAATCACAGTAATCAGTCATATCGCACGAAACTGAGAAGGAAATCGAATAATTTTAATTATGAAAGTGAAGTTTTAAAACAAGCTTCGCTCAAGTTGGAACAATATTTAAAGGATAGTGAGAAGAACTCGCAAACTGATAAAATAAAGTTGTTGATTAATAATCACACAGATGATGAAGAAGAGGATGAAGTAAAGGAGGAAGAAGATGAAAAGGAACTCACATTCTGTGAGAAAGTCTACATGTTTTTTGATTTGGATCTTTTGAAAGATTTCACTTTCATAAACTTGATGTTAGGAGTAACGTTAGCTAATTTCAACGAACTTAATTTCTCAATTCTAACACCATTCATTCTTGGCGACTACGGATTCTCCAAGCCTGAAGTTGCTTTTTTTATGTCTCTCTTAGCTGGAATTGACATATGCGTTAGGTTTTGTATACCAGTATTTGCAGGGAAAATTGGATGGGAAAATAATTCCTTCTTTTTATTTGGAGTGATATGTATGGCGATGGGAAGAGTAGGTAAATATATCTTAAACCAAGTACCAAGAAGACGTTTATAACACATTCAAGTGACAGACTAACTATTTGAAATTTGATTTCAGTGCTGGCATATTGTCACACCTACCAGGCGGCAATGGTAGTAGCAGTAATTATTGGCTTTGGAAAGGCTCTGAGAACAGTATTCATGGCCCTGGTGTTACCTACGCATGTTCCCCTGCATAAACTACCAGGAGCCACAGGAATTCAACTGCTAACTGCGGGGATAGTATATCTCTCTTTAGGACCTGTCGTTGGTAAGGCGTAATAACGTAAATAATATTTTATGTTACTTTGGCATGAAATTTACGGAAGATAAAGCAGTCGTATGTATGTATATGTATATTTATGTCAATGTAAACTTAGCAAAAAAGTGTCTACAGAGCTTTAACATTTTTAGTTTTCTGTGGCAAAATTGCCATTATGGAGTACTTATAAAAAAGGCATTTTTTTCGAAAATTAATTGATAATTAAATGTTCCAGATAATATAAGAGAATAACTTCAATTTGGCACAAAAAAAAAACAAGAATAATTATTTAGAAAAATGGATTAATTTGATAAACGTACTAAAAGACGTCGACTTTCACTAAAGAAGGATTTTCTTTAGTTTCCTTAATATCGGAAGGTACGAAATGTATGCAATACGGTTCACCTGATATAGAGTGGTTATCGTACGAATATGAATGTAGCTATGAATGTTAGCGTATCCTATAAATGTACCTGGTACAGGAAGAATCGCTCACGTGTTGTCACCGTCTATAACACTGAAGAGCTTAATGGAGTCTTTAAGAGATAAGCTCACTCACTCGCAGGTACACAACAACCCTCCAGTGAGTCGTTACTTGGCTGTGGTTTTCTATGAGGAAGCCAAAAAAAACGGTCACTACCCGGCGCGCTGCGAACGATCTTTTTTATTTTTTTTATACAACGACGGAAGGCATAAGCCTGATATAAGGACCACCTGATGTAAAGCGGTTACGGAAGCCTATGAATGCTTGTAATGCATTAAGCATCACTCGCGCGATGCCTTCTCTGCTGTTTATACAGCGACTCCTTAGGAACTTATTGGTAATCTCACACACACGCAGGAACACAACAACCATCTAGGGACTTGTTATTTGGCTGCGGTTTTCAGTGAGGTGGAGGTATTTTCTTGTTAAGCAAGCTTATGCAACTTTACCGCTTTTTCCACCCCTGTGGGTTCTGGTGTTTACACGGAACGATAACTTGCGTCATTAAATACTGCAGTATTATCTTTGTGGAGATAGTCTACTGACCAACCTCTGCGATTGTAACACTGGCGGTGGGCGTGAAAAATAGATAATTATAATCTGTACTATCATATTCCGCGGATGTATTTTCACTTCCAATTGCATACAGTTTATATAAATAACCAACCAAAAATCACTTATTGTAATGTTACGAGTAGTATCAAATAATACAAAAGTGCCATTACGATAAATATTGGTTAAATTTTTAATAACTGCCAACTAGTAGGTATTATAGTATTTTATTTATTTGTAATTGACACAATTTGTCTAACGCATTACCTGATTATATTCTTTTTAGGAGACTCATTACTGCATCACTATACAATAACGTCATGAGTTGGAGCACGGGACCCTATATAGTCCCCGTGCTTCACCCAGGTGGAGAACCTAGGTGAAGCACGGGTCCGGACTCGAATTTTCGTAGTATATCCTATGAATAAAAAAATTGTAGTCCCGTATATCTGTATATTTGTATTTTTTATACAACTAAGGTGATAAACATTTGTTTATACGTACGACCTACCAGATAGTAAACAATTACCGTAGATTATGGACAGTTGCAACACCAGCTGTGTCACTCGTGCATTGCCCACCTTGCAAAAACTTGGGAAAACCTCGGCAGGAAGTCCTTTGGACAAGTTGAGGGTGTATGAGGGTTATTCTCATTACACAATGAAAACTCAGCAGAAAACTTTTCTGATACCGCACAGTATGCGGTCATTGTGGAAGTTGTTGGCGTTATATCGGACTACTCTTCGCAATACATCCCTTTGCAAAATCGGTAGAACAAACAAGGGGAGGCAAGTTTCTTCTTAAACTTAACTTCTCAATACCGTGTGTAATCTTAACACCGTCTACAATTCTCACAGCTCGCCTTGGAACAGAGTCACAAGATCCTAGCGGGTATTCAGGTGCTCCTACTCTTTTTATTTTATTTTATGTACCACTAAGTGACAATCAAGCATACGGCCTGACTGATGGTAAACAGTCACCGTAGCATGTACAGTCGTGACAACTTCATGTCATGTACAGGACTTCATTTACGGTCAGACTTGAGACTTGTATAACAAAAGTCTTTGCACCGAGTTAAAGCATTACTTGGCTCGGGTGAGCACACCAAATTTCTGGCTAGCTTCACCTTCACCTCTAGATGACTATGGTGCTGAACATCTTTGTAGATGTCAACACCAATAATACCAATGCGCTTCGCGCTGGTAAGAGGTATGTTCTGTGATTGACGAACCACAGCAAATTGGGTTTTCTTAGCGGCGAACGCGCACACTTTTTGTATTGAATTAGACCACGTTCAAGTGCCCCAGTCAGATCATCATTAACCAGCTCTGATTGATCATGGGGCTGTGCAGTAAGCCTTTTTCTCCCATTCATCACGGTCAGGTGTTGTTGAATCATCACCTTCTTTTTTGTTCATGCCATCTTCTCTTCCTCTTCCTCGCTGATCATGATTTCCTTTCTGAGATAACTGCTTGCGTGCGCCAGACTGACAGACAGGTATGTGACCGAACTTACAATGGTTCCGTTTTTATCTTTAGAAAAAAAGAAAGAATAAACCTTAAAAAGTTTTCACTTATGAAACTTTTTTGTGTTAGATTCCTATCTAACAAACTTCTCTGGACATACATCTATTGTACAATATTTTATTGAACATACGAGTTTCTTCACAATGTTTTCTTTCACCATGGGCGACTGATAATAACAAATCTTCTTCTTAGCGTTATCCTGTTTTCCTAATCCTTTAGGATTGGTGAGGCCTGCTACCTTAGCCTAAGGATTTGGCAAACCAATTATGCCAATTACTTCCTTCTACAATCTCAATGCACACTATCGGCGGGGAATTCTTCCACACATGCCGAAACCGTAATGATCGCGTACTGTTCAGTTCCAGAGAAGATCGCTTTCGAGAACTCTTAAGTTGTAGAATAAGGATAATCCTCATACAAGACGAGGTTCTTCAAAAAAGGAGTCAAGAGATTTTTACACGGTCAGCAATGTACGAGCGACGACAGTATAGGCATCGGTAACTGCTTACCATCAGGCAGGCTGAACGCATGTTTGTTACCTGAGTGAAATAATAAAATCTTTAATAGATAGGTTTTGTATATCTTTGTAATCAATTTCAGGTTGGATAAAAGATAACGCAACAACCGCAGTAACGCTGCATTGTCTCAACATTTTCACCTGGTTGACAGCCCTGTCGTGGGGCCTGGAGAAATTTATAAGAGCACGACGACAGAGAGATTCTAAAGAAGAACTGACGAAGGCCTAAATATAACCTGGTTCTACAGGATGAAAGAAAAATGTTTAAAGAAAATTGGTTTCGGTTGGTGCAAAATAATTCTTTTGTTTTCCGTCATGATTTGACTAAATAAAGCATTCTGAAATGTGTCAATAATTATTGAAAGTTGAATGACCATTTTTGTAACAAGTGTAAATTACTAAATAGAGGTTACAAAAATGTTATTTTCGGTATTTTTTAATAATAAACAAAACAAAACTAATAAGTGTTAATGGCTTTAATTTATATAATTTAAAGATATTTTTTTTTTACATTATATGCTAATCACAGATATTTTGTTTGTTTTGGTAGGTAGTAAAAGTGATTTCCAAACCCAGATTTCATGTTCCGCATTACTAAATTGGTAAATATTAATCTTTTTGGTGTTTGCTATTATCTATCTATCACGCCAAATTCCTCGCGGGGTAAGCAGAGAAAACTGAGCGCCACATGACTGGATGCTTACACACCTCACTCGCTTCTTTAACATTCATTTTCTCTTCTCATGCCCACTCCATGCCGGTTTCTAAGGCTCCGGATATCACGTTCTACGAAAACACTATCAATTTGGTCACAGTTGGTAACTCTGGCCCTTCCTCGGTTCCCGAACCGGAAAAGCAAGCCTTTCTTGGCATAGGTTACACATCTTTCGATATATAATTTCTTAGATGCGCTGGTATCCTCATGATGTTTTCCTACACATGTTAATTACAAATATATATACTTACACGAATTCGAAAACACGATTTTAGTGCTACATGCTCCAGTATTCAGCACCAAGTACACCAGGAGTCAAACCAAGGACCAGCCGGTAAATATGCCGGTTCGTTATCCACTAGGCAACCACTACTCCGAACCACACTGCTAAGACGAAACTCGTAATATATTTAAATAGATATAAATCGTAAGTAGATATGAATAGAATATAATTTTGACGAGCTCGGTGGCTCAGTCGTGGCGTGAATGAGCCGACTTTGACACCAACGCTCGTGGGTTCGATTCCCACACAAGGCAAACATTTGTGTGCATGAACATGTTTTGTCTTTGTCTGGATGTTTTAAGAGAGGTTGGGTGCATCAAAGTATCCCGTCTGGGGAAGTACCTCCACCTCACAGAAAACCGCAGCCAAATAACAATTCCCTAGAGGGATGTTGCGTTCCTGCCTGTTCCTGCGTGTGAGTGAGGTCACTAGTAAGCTCCCAAGGAGTTGCTGTGTAAGCAGCAGAGGAGGCATCGCACGAGTGAAACTTAATATATCGCAAGCGTTAATAGGCTACGGTACCCGTTTTACATCAGGTGGGCCGTATGCTTGTATGCCTCCCGACGTAGTATAAAAAGAAATGACTAATAATTCATTAAAGGTGGCAATGTACACAGAATAAATAACATAATCTATGTGACTATATTACCACACCAAGTCTCTTGCATGGTAAGCAGAGAGAACAGAGCGCCAAGACATGGTCATTACACACTTCACTAGTTTCTTTAACATTCATAGCTCTTTTCATGCGGTGCCCCTCAAATTAAATAACATTGATAAATTAGGTACAAGTAAAACGAATATAAAGGCCCTACTACTACTACATCAACCCTAAGTCATCACTGCAGGAATACGAGTCCACCATCAACCGAAGCAGTTTAGAGCATACTTCACTACGCTGCTCAACTGCGGTTTGGCCAGTGTTTTCAAGCCGTCCGAAGCTTAAAGACTGTCATCTATAGACAACAGCCGAGTCCTACAGGTTACGATCGACGTTGCTTAACCTGCGTATTCGGTTAGTATGACACGCAACGACGCCATCGAGCTCTTATATACTCGTATAAAGGTCCAACATTACACAATTAATTGACCAAAGGAAGAGTGAACTAGCAATTACGCTTAGAGCTGTTTTTTTACATACAATCGACAGTTCTACGTCAAGTTATATACATTCTGTGTACTAAGTATCGGGAATTTGTCAATAAAACAAAAAATACAAATTATTCATCTAAATTTATTTTATCGCCTTCAAAGTAGGCCCCATCGCTTGCAATACAACATCTCCACCGCTTCACCCAGTCTTCCATACATTTTTCATAGGCTATTTGCGGTATGGCCTTTAGCTCATTCAGCGAATTTTCTTTTATGGCTTCTATCGACTCAAAACGTTTTCCTCGAAGTGGTAATTTTAACTTGGGAAATAAAAAAAAGTCAGACGGAGCCATATCAGGTGAATACGGTGCTTGGTCGAGAACTTTTGTTGAATTTTTCGCTAAAAACTCTTTCACTATAATGGCTGTGTGTGATGGTGCATTATCATGGTGCAGCATCCATGAGTTATGTTGCCACAAATCTGGACGTTTTCGGCGGATACTCTCACGCAAACGCTTCATGACGCCTAAATAATATTCTTTATTCACTGTTTCTCCCTCTGGAAGGAATTCGGAGTGAACCACACCACGGTAGTCAAAAAAAACTGTCAGCATCACCTTGATTTTGGAGCGACTTTGCCGCGGTTTTTTGGGTTTCGGCTCGTTTTCGAGACGCCATTCTGAAGACTGTTGGCTTGTTTGCATGTCGTACTCATAAACCCATGTCTCGTCGCCAGTTATTATACGTTTCATAAAGGTCGGATCCGTAGAAGCTCGGGAAACCATGTCTTCAGCGACATGCTTTCGCTGCGCTTTTTGAACAAAATTGAGCTCTTTTGGAACTAGTCGAGCGGCGACGCGTTTCATGCCTAAAATGTCAATGAGAATGTTGTGGACGGACTTAAAAGATATGTTCACCTCACTAGCCAACTCTCTCAGACTCATACGTCGATTTTCGAGCACTAGCTTCTTGATTCTGTCGATGTTTTCTCTGGTCGTAGCGGTTGAAGGTCTACCAGAACGAGGCAAGTCTACTACTACTTCTCGGCCTTCTTTAAAAGCCTTATACCATTCATAAGCCCTTGTTTTCGATATACACGATTCGCCGTAGGTATTTCGCAACATTTTTAGTGATTCACCACATGAAATATCATTTGAAACACAAAATTTAAGGCACACTCTTTGTTCAACAATATTTTCCATTGTAAAAATCGCCGAGGACTCAAAACTATGACCAACAAAAAGTGTAGTTTAAAACAAATTAAATGACAGAACCCGCTCAAATTTTGCGCGCTAAATCAGTACAGTGCTACCAACATGCAGTAAAAAAATTAGAACGACCTCTTTTACGCGGGTCTTTTTATTGACATATTCCCGATACTTTTTACACAGAGTAGTATAACTCTTTTAAGAATACGGCTCTCCTGATATAAGGTGGTCACCGTAACCTAAGAACGCTTGCAATACAGGAAATGTCGATCGCGCGTTGCCTACCCTCCTGCTGCTAACACAGCAAATCCTTAGAAGTTTACTAGGTAGTAATATTTTTCATACAGTTATTTCGTGCTGTCTAACTTTAGTATAGTAGCTAGCGCCTAAGTGGCCGCATGTAAGCATTTATAGAATTCTATATGCGAAAATATGCATATATATTAAACTACGCCGGGAAGCATACAAGCATACGGCTCTCCTGATGTAAAGCAATTACCGTAGCCTATTAACGCTTGTAATATATTAAATATCGCTCGCGCGGTACCTCCTCTGCTGCTTACGCAGCAACTCCTTAGGAGCTTACCGGTGACCTCACTCACACAACAACCCTCTAGGGAGTTGTTATTTAGCCGCGGTTTTCTGTGAGGTGGAGGCACTTCCCCAGACGGGGTGCTTTGATGCGCCCTACCTCTCTTAAAACATCTAGACCAAGACAAACAGACATGTTCATGCACACAAATGTTTGTCTTGTGTGGGAATCGAACCCGCGAGCGTCGGTGTCAAAGTCGCGTCATTCACGACTGAGCCACCGAGCTCGTCAAAAAACAATCGTCAAACACAAACATGCTGAAATAGGAGAAATATAAATTCGCCTTGTTTCATTTATTTAGAGTGAGACAGCACGTTATTTTACGATAGTTCTCAAAGATAGTTTGTGCCCAGGCCGCTCGCCGACAAGTGATACTCCTAAGACTGCAAATAATCATAGATATGCAGCACATCACGTCACGTATGCTCGTTGGCCACCTGAGTTAGTATAACTAAAACATCAATCAACAGAAACATTAACTAAAAGATTAGGTTAATATGATAATCACATCGGACTGCGCGATGCGCATAGAGCGCGGATTCTCAGTGGCTGTATTAAAAAAAAACGAAATATACGTTGTAATATAACTTATAACACTTCCAGTGACACCCGAAATGCATATGACATGCTAATGTAATCTGTGAACCGGATTTGTTAATCAAGAATCGTGGTCGCGTTACTGAGGGCAACCATTATTGAGTTACGTGTCATGCCAAGTCAATGGCAGTCGTCTGTGCTCTCAGTGCAATGTATAAAATTGTTTATTTACATTCTCAATGCGCCCAATCTAGTGAAGTGAGGTTGTAAATTGTAGTAATTTGAGTTTACATCTCAGTCGACTTATCATTTGTGTTTAAAAATTTACTAGTGCTACCTACATTATGGGTACAATATCTTGCTAATTTAAAAAAATCTAATGAAATTAATGTGTTAACAAAGCCTGCGGTGATAGGTATTCAACTACAGTAACGAAATTTTATAAAACAAATACAAAATTTAGATGCGACTGTGAAAGGTTTGTCACGTCTTCCGAGGTCAAACTATGTTAATCGCGTCGTAACGCCTAATAGTTTTCTCATAGTGCCGCGATTGGTGTGATTGCTGCAAAAACCCGCTAACATGTAGAAAAAACATCGAATAAATACGTTTCATACAGTTATTATGCAAGGAACAGTATAATAATTGCTAACAGTAATTAATTACTTACTAACAGACCAACTTGCGTAAATAGTTGTTCTGTTAGGAGTAAAAATAGTTGATTCGTCCATTTCCTAAGTTATCAACCAAATGCCGTTAAGAAATATATAAAATAGTTGATCAGTTTCCAGTTGATCGGTTTAGTTGATTGGAATGGAACAAGGGGTTTCTTGCATAGGGACCCCTCCTTAATTTTTTATGTATCTACATCTTCACACCAAATACCTTGCGGGGTAGACAAAGACAACCGAGCAACACATGACTCGGTCCATACAAACCCCACTCGCTTCTTTCATATTCATAGGTCTTTTCATGCACATTTTGCCTGTACATATGGCCCCTGTTACCACCATATGATAACACGTGACCAATTTGGTCATGTTAGGTGAAACTTGGTCTTCTTTGTCCCCTACGTTCTTCTACTTTCGCGTTATATATCTGTTACGTTAGTTTTTTCTCTTTCATTTTTCTATATGTCTGAACCAATGAAGCATTCCTCTTCTTATCTTAACACCGATAGTGTGTGTGTAGTGTTGCGCCGCAGATTTTGCGCAAAGCTCGCATCACTTTATATTATTTTAACTATTTTTTCTTAGGGCATTTTTATTATTTCTTGTTACCTATTACGGTTTAAAAGATAGAGTCCTGTGAGAACCACATATTTACGGTTTTCGGATATTTTCCTGTACTAGTGCTACATGACCTTGCTTCTTACCAAATTTCATGATTCTAGGTCAACCGGACGTACCCTATAGGTTTTGATTCCCTTGCGAGTGTCAAAATATGCGCTGAAACGAGGCATAAAGAGCCATACATTTTGATTGCATTAACCTAGAAGTTTGATTTATTTTACTGCTCGAAGGGATTACAGACCTGAGTATATGATATGCATTTCAGCTTTATAGCTCCACCCGTCCCTGAGAAAAAGGGTCTTGACTGACAGACAGACAAACAGACGGACAGACAGACAGGCAGACAGAAATACGGAACCCCCAAAAGGCTCAGAAGCCGTCGCTCCTATGTTAAAAAAAATCAGAAGCTTTCTGGTAGCTTTACTCACCCGCAGGATCACATTAACCTCTAGGAAATTGTCAATTGAATGTGACTTTCTGTAAGGCGGATGTACTTCCACAGCCAGGCGGCTTCTAGTTAAATATTGCTGTGTATTACTGGTCCTTGATCAGAGTCATCTGCCCATGGCCCCATGCACTTGTTTACTACCCGTAGGACGCCGGTGCTATTAATTAAGTATACTGTATCAACATCAACAATAACTTAATCATCAGTTCGGTGCTGGTTCCGTAGCTCTGGAATATCGATTTCGATGACTTCTTTAGCCTGTCCTTACCGGAAGCGCAGTGTAAAAAATAGCACTAATCCTGTGTTCTGTGTAACTCCCTGTCGCTATCTGAAATGTCACTTCTCTTGAATCCCAAATTTCAGCTCCAATGAAGTTCATCTACACGCCAATCTATACGCAAATGTATCTTCACGCTAAGTCCCTTCAGGGGTAGGCAGAGAGAACCGAGAAAGTCATAACATTTGATTATCGGAAATTTGCTCCTGCATGCGGCTTTGCCCGCGTGGCACCCATTATCGCAATAAAGCGTAGCTTATCAGTATCAAGTAAATAGTTTATCAAATTTGTTTATTCGTGAATAAATAATAAACAGACACAGAGTCATGTTCGTATTTATAATATTAATTAAGTTTGGTCAATACTTTTTTAAAAGGGCATTCGATTGAGTTATTGAAATTATATCATTACGGTGACACAACTACAGTATGTGCATGCAATACAGCAATTGTCACACACGCTCATATATTTGTTTGACATGTCACTGGCAGAATTACTGTACTGTACTGTGAATCGCAAATGATCATGGACAACCTCGCTGTAAAATAATCGGGGCTAAAATTACTCAAGTCCTACTCCGGCTTCACCTACCTTTCTTTCGGCTTTCCGTTTACGAACGACGATCGTCGTGAAGAAGGCACTTCGTGTGTGGACACGATACAAAAGATCGTCTTGAAGCTGCGGAGTTACGACTGGAAAATCTCCGTTACCCACTTAGGTCACTCACTCACCAGACCTTACTCCAACCAATTTCCATTTTATCGGAATACTATTAAATTTTACAATATTTCAAATCTGATTAGGTAGTGAAGAAAACGAATAGTTTTATTTCTTTAAAGTAGTAAAATCAACATGTGAGTTTTTGTATGTGGGTATACATAATATATATATAGCAACTTACTTATACAATAGAATACAAACTGTTGACATAAATGGGGTCAAATCTAAAGGCAGTAATGTTAATATTGGGGTCCTATATTGGGACCCTTTTTATTTTTATTATATATAAATGATCTGCCCTACATGGTGCAGAAAACGGCGGATATACTACTGTTTACCGATAACTTTTCTTTCATTTTTAATGTTGCTCGCCGATGCGATAATATTGACAAAGTAAATAGTGTTCTATCTGCTATTCTAAATTAGTTCACATGCAATAATCTTTTGTTAAATTCAACTAAAACCAAATGTATAAAATTTAGTCTTCCAAATGTGGCGTCTTGCAATACACAAGTTTTCATTGACAATAATATACTAGAATTTATTAATGATACTGTATTTCTTGGAATTACGATAGACTCAAAATTGGAGTGGGGCCCCCACATAAATAAACTGACCAGTAAGCTCAGCTCTACCGCATATACCGTTAGGAGAATTAGACAATTGACGGATGTGGCTACCGCTCGTTTAGTCTATTTCAGCTACTTTCACAGCATTATGTCATTATGGTATACTGTTGTGGGGAAGAACGGCTGCTATTGAAACTATTTTCATATTACAAAAGAGAGCCATCCGCTCTATTTATAACATGGGCTCCAGGGAATCACTTCGAGAACTATTTAAAGAAATAAATATTCTCACGGTTACCTCTCAATATATTTATGAGAACATAATGTATGCTCATAAAAATATAAATTCGTTTTCAAAATGTATTGAAAATCTTAGGAGCAGGAATAGATTGCGCCAGTACAACGGCTTGCTAAGACTAATAGATCTTTTGTGGTAAATTATATTCGATTCTATAATAAATTACCTACCTGAAACAGTTCTGTCCTTGCCTAACAATATGTTCAAAAGACACATCAAAAATACTCTATGTAAGAAGGGTTATTATAGAATCGATGAATATCTAACTGACAGAGATGTATGGAAATGATTCAGCACATGAATTAATATAACTTTAATTGTACCACTTCATATCACTATATGTACACTCATATCATTATATTTATTGTAATATGTATAAGATGATTTGGAAAAAAAAGACCTATATTGGCAAGTTTCTTTTGGCATTTCTTCTTCGCCAATGGTCATTTGAAATGCTGGTAGATTAAAAACGATAAAAACCTAAAAAAAATGAAGATATAATATTGAAAATGTAAGACGCGTCTAAGTGCCCGTGGGGGTCTAAACCTCCTACCTCTCTGCGGGGTAGGCAGAGAGAACCGAACGCCACGTGACTCTATCCTTACATACCTCACTCGCTTCTTTAACATTCATTGCTCTTCTCGTACACGCTCGCCGGTTTCTAGGGCTCCTGACATCACCTTCTGATAGAACACGACCAATTTGGTCATGGTAGGTAAGTCTTGGCCGTATTCAACCGTAATCCTTACATTGGTTCTGGTTTCTTCTCTTTCAAATACTTATATAATAATTATAATTATAATCTTTGTTTTCTACGTATTCAATAGTAAATCTTTCTTCATATATTCGTCTTTCATCATTATGACCCGTCTTTGCAGTTCAGATGGTGTTTCTGCTAATAAAAAGGCATCATCTGCATACAGCAGACAGTTCACCACTAGGTCACCCATGCGCAATCCCACATTCGTTGACCTTATACTCTGCAGACAACTATCGTGATACAGGATTAACAACCTAGCAGATAGCATACAACCCTATTCGACATCAATTTTGACATCAAACCAGGGTGACATGATATGCCACCATCTATCCGTACACATGCTGAGCAATCCTTGTAAGTGGACTACACAACACTCAATCTCAAAGTCAATCTCAAATATCGGCAATATGTCCCACAGTTCCTTTCGCACAATACTATCAAATGCTTTCATAAGCTCCATAAAACCGCAGAAAACCTTCTGGTCTATAGCCAGATGCTTCTCCACGATATTGCGGAACGAGAAAACTTGATCCGTACATCCCCTTCCATTTCGGAATCCTCCCTGTGCCTCCCACAGCATTTCATCGAATTTCACCCTCATTCTCCTTTCACCTTTCCATATACTTTTGCTGCTAAGGTGATCAAACGGATGGCAATATAGCTGGCGCAGTCCATGCGTGACCCCTTACCTTTATCCAAGGGCACGATGAATGCAGTTGCAGTTTTTAATAGAATTTACCTACTATATCAGATACTTAATCTGAAAAAGCAAACTGTCTTATAACGATGAAGACGTGTATCTTGAGGAATATGATAAGAAATACACATTGATTGTATCATACCAACATTTTGTAATCAATAACTCTTATACTCATTAAACACGTTTGAGAATCATATATCTTGGGCATTAATCCATACAAATTAATCATTCATTACGTCATGCAAGATATGTCTAATGCCCTATGTGACCATGTTATCAGCGATAGACTTTTCGTTATCTATTGAGCACCTACATATTAATTTAATGTCTACATACTTGAATAACCTAAATTATTTATCAGCGCGATATTATTTATGATGTTACTGAACTTGTACAGCTAGTATACTTGCGATATACTTGGTCAGTAATCTATGGTCAGAATATAACTGTGGCTTCAGTCATGTTATTACAACAATACATATTATAGTTATAAAGTACTTGACAATTTCAGGGAATTTTTGACATTTTTCCGACTTTTAGGTCTACCTACATCCTAGAGTTTCTATACCTAGAAATTTATGATGTATGTTTATGTCAACCAGTTAGTTTTTTATACACATAGGTACCTACTTGTATTCCAGGGAGGGTGTGATCGAGCAGCTAAAAAGCTACAACTTTGAGTCCACCTGTGCAAACCAAAAAACAAGAGTTTTCTAGAAATTGTAATTGCAAACATTTAAATTATTTTCTTAAAACCTTAAAGGTTTTCAAAGAAAATTATTAAAAAAAAATTAAAAAGAAATAATATCACATAATAATATGTCATTTGAGGATGATAACTTCATCTTCAAATGTCATATTCTGTTAATATAAAACTTATTGAATATTTTGATTTATTTCTGTAATAAATAATTCTCACGAGAACCTAAAAATTGAAATTTACACCCCGTGATATTAATTCTTTTTATTTTTTTAATTTCGTGATACGTTTTAAGAGTCGTTTTTAGTTTACAGCCAGCGACTTCATTCACGCGTATCCCGGTATCCCGTGGGGACTGTTTATTCTACTTTCTTTCTTTTTACTCGTATGGTGATGTTGAATAGCCTATAAACCATCCTCAAAAATTTAGTTACCAAATGCAAAAATAATTTGTCAAAACCGGCCAGCAGTTCCAAAGATTAACGCGTTCAAACAAACAAATTCTTCAACTTTACATAATAGTATAAATGGCTGTAAGTATTATATTGGCAAGTTTCTTTTCGTATTTCTTCTTTGCCATTGAATATTTCTGAAATAAATAAGATAGAATAAGATTTTGACTGTGTTTTGGTGTGACTTCTCCATTACACATGTTCTCGAGAACAATATCTAATAAATTAGAATTAGTTAACGATTCCATATTTTTTGTAATTACAGTAGACCCCAAATTGCCCCCACATAAATAAACTTGCCAGGAAGCTCAAGCCTGCTGCATATGCAGTTAGGAGAATTAGCTCAAGAACAAGAATCACTTAAGAAACTGTTAAAAGAAACAAATATCCTGATTGTTACCGTTCAGTAAATTATTGAAAACATAATGTATGTTCGTAAAAATATAAAGTTGTTTTCAAAATTAAATGAAAACGAACCACGTGGCGAAAAACGCTGAATTGAACGAGATAGTGGAAGCCGATCCGAGTCAAACTACCAAGGAATTAGTGGCATGGTTCAACGTTACCTTACCTACAATATTGACTTATTTGCATCAAATCAATTAGATAAAAAATATGAAAAATGGGTGCTTTATGATTTGACTGATCTGCAGAAAGAAATGCGTGTTGGAAATTGTGTTGCCTTGTTGAATCGGTACAGAAGTGACATTTGACAATTGTGACATGTGACGAAAAGTAGATTCTTTACTATAACCGTAAGCGAAAAATGAAATGACCCCAGGTCAAACAGGTCAACAGTGCCCTAAAGTAAAGCTTACCAATAAAAAGATAATGGTAACTGTTTGGTGGTCTCTTCATGGCGCTATTCACTATAGCTTTCTCATGTCTGGCCAAGCAATAACAACAGATGTTTACTATGCCGAACTTCTAACAATGATGGCGAAACTGGCAGTGAAACATCCCCGACTCGTGAATCGATCTTCGCCATTATCGCTCCATGATAACGCAATACCTCACACTGCACGAGAAACCGTTGTAACTCTACAGGAGCTGCAGTTAGAAACCATACGTCATCCTCTGTATTCGCCAGACCTAGCTGCAACTGATAACGATTTTTTTCGTGATTTAGACAATTTTCTACGTGTTAAAACAATTTCTTCCCAGGAGGCAGCACAAAATGCTTTCACACAGTTTGTCGAATCTATATCCCCAGAGTTCTATCGCAAAGGCATAAATAAACTTCCGTACTGATAGATGGCAGCAATGTATAGACAATGGGGGTAAATATTTTGATTAAATACCTTTTTTTAACTTTTTTTTTCTAAGTTATAACATATAACTTAGAAAAAATGTTTTATGTTTTCAGTACAAATCGGCAATTTCATACTTTAACCCCAAATACCCGCCCACCTGGTTTGTTTATTTACGATCTTGTCTATATTTTTTTTTTATTTAATAATAATTAATGAAAACGGTATTTAGTAAAGATAAAGTCTTTGTGATCAAAAACTTTAAAGACAAACTCTTGCTAATACAGCAACTTATTAAGAGTTTACTGGTAACCTCACTCACACACAGGAACGCGACAACCATCCTTGGTATACTCGTATTAAGGAATTAAAATTATAAATTTATATTTTACTACCACTGATAGAGTATGTAATATAAATGTTGTAGGCACCAGAAACAGCAAAAATATCTTGATATTAGGCTTGATGCATGCATACGGTCCACCATATGTAAAGTGAACATCGTAGCCTATGAACGCTTGCAATACCTGAAGTAGGTATCGTTTACGCGATGCCTATACGATTATTTTATCTATTCTATACTTCGATTATTTTACGTATGCAACTGTTGCTATGGATCTTGCGCGAGTTCGATTCGAAATTTGCCGATTTATTTTATTAATGACGAAAAAAGCAGCCTATATTTTACTCGTAATAGTCGTACATAGATCTTAAATATTGTTTACCACAAAGGTGGCAAACAAGCATACGGCCTGCTTGATGGGGAACAGTCGCCATAGCCTAGAGACATTTGCAACACCTGGGGTGTCTCACTCCTGATTTGATGAACCTCTAAAAACCTCTTCACGCCTTTCTTGAAGAACCCCATGCTATAGTCCGTTGGGAAAACCTTAGCTAACAACACTACGCAGTGGTTTCCGATTTTTTTTTATACAACGTCAGGGGTCCTGCAAGCATACGGTCCACCTGATGTAAAGCAGTTACCGTAGCCTATTAACGCGTGTAATATATTGAGTATCACTCGCGCGATGCCTCCTCTGCTACTTACACAGCAGCTCCTTAGGAGCTTACTGGTGACCTTACTCACACACAGGAACACAACAAGTTGAGTTGTTATTTGGCTGCGGTTTTCTGTGGTACTTCCCCAGACGGGCTGCTTCGATGCGCCCTATCTCTCTTAAAATATCCATTCCAAGACAAACAGACATGTTCATGCTCACAAATGTTTGTCTTGTGTGGGAATCGAACCCACAAGCGTTGATGTCAAAGTCGCGTCTTTCACGACTGAGCCACCGAGCTCGTCAAGTCAAGTCGATCTTCCGTCAAATTATGTACAAAGCGTCTGTACCTACGTTCAGACGTTTTTTATGTACATACGTACGCCAAATATCAAAGTAATTTTTTACATTTCAAATGCATCTATGTAACACAAAAAGAAGATTTAACGAATATATATGTAAATTTACTTTTAGTATCATAATCATACAACACCATATAACAGTTAACTCTCTTTATATTGTTGTTCAATCAATACGGAAATAACTTCATAGCACCAACAAACGTTTCTTTAATTTTACATTTTTTTTTATACAATGTCGGGAGGCATACAAGTATACGGCCCACCTGATGTAAAGCGTTTATCGTTGCCTATGGACGATTGTAATACATTAAGTATCACTCACATGATGCCTCCTTTGCTGCTAATACAGCAACTGCTTACGAGCTTTCTGGTGACCTCACTCACACGCTGAAACACAACAATCCTTTAGGGGTTGTTATTTGACTGTGGTTTTCTGTGAGGTGGAGGTACTTCCCCAGACGAGATGCTTTGATGCGCCCTACCTCTCTTGTAATATTCTCGTATGTGTCCATCCGTCTGTCACAGGAATCTTTTGAATCGTAATAAGAAGAGACTTGAAATTTTCACAGACCGTACCTCTATAACAAGCAATAATAAAAATGCCCTAAGAAAAAATAATTAAAATAATATAAAGCGATGCGAGCTTTGCGCAAAATCTCGCGTGATGCCTCCTCTGCTAGTAACGCAACTCCTTAGGTGCATACTGGTAATCTCACTGGAGGCGGAGGTTGCATTCCCAGATGAGCTGCTTTCATGCGCTCTACCTCTCTTAAGCCATCACGCGCCCTTTAGACTAAGGCCGGATGAAGGAAAATGTGCTCACAGTGTCCTACGTTTTGACTTTATTATTAATATTCTTTATTCAACATAAACGAAACTGAGTACAAAAATGATCTTATTCTAATTGTACAATCTTATTAAAATTGGTTACTGAGGCTATGCGCCTATTTGAACAAACAACATAATGGTACACACTGATGAGAACATTAATAACAGTAAAGGTTTATCTTACACGTTATGAGGTACATACATTATGTGAATCTTCGCTGGAACTCACATTTTAATTACAATATTCGCAACACAATCACTTTATTTTTTAAATAAATTATTTAGATTTACTAATTTCAATATATAAAAAAAAAAGTAAGTAGGTAGGAATGAATAAATGAATACGGTTGGATCAACCGGTCAGCCGGTAAGCGAGCCATTGTTAGCTACCGAGAAAATAGTGATGGGGCAACCTGTACCTGTTGTACGTTTGTCGATATGGTAACGATACCAATCTACATTGGCCTATTGATGAGATTAGAGCATTTTGGTGTATAGGATTTTTGTTTATGTAAAAATTATGCGACAGTTTCAAAATAAAGTTTTTAATTAATGGATATCTAATTTTTTCATGTAGTTTTTTTAGGTTTGTGCGAAAAGGGGTGTTATAGGAAATCTTAATAGCTTTATTCTGAACAATTTGTAATTTGTTATAGTTATTATCGGTTATACTGCTCCAGACGGGTGCCGCATAAGTCAAGCATGGTCTGACTAATGTACTGTAGATTTGTAACTTGGTTTTCGGGCTAAGGTTAGAATTTCGATTGAGTATGGGTCTTAACGCATTAAGTGCCTTGATACCCTTTTCACTTAGAACTGAAGTATTAATACTCCAATTGAGTTTGTCATCTAGCACACAACCGAGGTATTTAACAGTACGGCTCCAAGGAATTGAATATCCATTAAACTTAACCACTCTTTTTGGCAACGATCTCTTTCTGGTGAAGAGAATACTTACAGTTTTGGTAGTATTTAGTTTTAACTTCCATTTTGTGAAGAAACCAGATAAAAGTTCCAACGACAGTTGAAGGCGCCAGATGACGATATCAACGTCATCACATGTTGTGTATGTTGCTGTGTCATCAGCATACACCGCCAGTTGAGTGTGAGGCTGCTTTGGAATGTCGTTTGCGTATAGAAGGAACAGGTACGGCCCGAGTATGGATCCTTGTGGGACTCCAGCAGGGACTACCACGGGCTGAGATGATACAGTACCTATAGTGACTGAGAAGGATCGCTCAGTCAAGTAGTTCTGGACAAGTTTCACGAGTTCCAGAGGGACTTTACTAACCATCAGTTTGTGGATTAAGCCAGAATGCCAGACGGTATCAAAAGCTTTCTCGATATCTAGTAGAATCATACCTGTAGTTTTGTTTTCGTTGAGGCCATGAGCTATATGTTCAGACAATCTTGCCAGCTGTTGAACAGTAGAATGTGTTTTACGAAAACCAAACTGTTCTGGTGCCAGAATATTTTCTGTGATTTTTGATAAGCGAGATAAAATTAGAGATTCAAACAACTTTGCCAACCCTGGCAGCAAGCTGATTGGACGATAATTAGTTGGAACAGTACCTTCCTTGCCAGGTTTTTTAATAGCTATTATTTTAGCAAGTTTCCATGAGGACGGAAAATAAGCAATAGCGAGGCAGCCATTATAAATTTTTGTTAAATAAACGATAGCCTTTTGGGGTAGGTTTTTTAAGATGATGTTTTCCAATCCATCCAGTCCAGGAGCTTTGCGAGACTTCAGTCTGTTTATAGCTTTACGTACTTCTTTCGGCCTTATGGGATTTGAGAGTACGGTCATCTCGTGTTTGCCTAGTTGATCGAGTGATTGCTTAACGGCGTTTTCTGTTGTAGAATCGCTCTTCCAGTGAGTAGTTAAGCTCATGTTGTCAAGAAATGCAGCAGATAAAGTTTCACATTGCTCCCGAACTGAAGATGTTAGCGTCCCGTCTGAGGTCTTGAGAGGAGGAATTGTAGGGGGCCTGTAATTTACTGATTTAACAATCCGCCACAGATCAGAACTTGTGTTGTCAACCTTAGCTAGTTTGTTGTCCCATAGGTTATCATTGAATGTTTTTATGTCTGTCTTAATTTTAGTCTGTAATAGGTTTATTTTTGAAAATAGAACTTTTCGTGTTACTGAGCATGTTTCTTTTAATGCAGACCTACGTAAGCTGTTTTTAACCCTAATTTCTTTTAAAATTTGTCTTGGAAGTTTAACGCTTCTGGTATTCGTTATAGAGGGGATGTTCGAATTTCTCGCATTTAAAATTGTACTAGTAAATTGATCAATAGCAGCATCTATCTCTTCACAAGTATTAAATGTTGCACTAGTTAATGTAATGTGGCGGTTCAAATACTCTCTGTAACCCTTCCAGTTAGCCTTAGAGTAATTTAATCTAATGGTTGAATACCTCTCGACTTTTCCTCCCATCGTAAATGTAACAGGGAGGTGATTTGAAGATAACCGAGGTAATGTTTCCAATTCTGAAACATTGTGAAGGTTTTTAATCAAGACAATATCTGGAGTGGAGGGAGTATGTGAACTATGATAGTGTACTAATGTGGGGGTAATAGGAGCAAGAATATCGTAATCATTGCTAATCATATGATCGTATAGTGTTTTGCCATGGACGTTTGAGTTATTGCAGTACCAATAAGCATGTTTACTGTTCAGATCACCCATAACAATCGTTTTATTGTTATTTTTTAAGAGCAAGTCTAAGTCTGTATCTAACATTGTTAGGTTTGGTGACTGGTACGCAGAAATAAAGTTAATATGATGGTGAGACATTGAGAGTTGTATACCTATGCATTCAAGATTTTTTGTTTTTGGTAATACGATAGACGTATGTAGTATATTAGATCTAATTAATATAGCAACTCCCTGCCCTCTTCCATCAGGACGTTTGTCTTGTCTGTAACAGGTGAATCCTGGTAAATCGAGGTTAATGCGCGAAGAAATTCTGGTTTCAGATATGGCAATGATATCTATAGAATGCTCGCTTACCAGCTGTAGAAGCTCCGGGATTTTGGCACGAACACCATCAGCGTTCCAATATAAGACAGAAAGATTATCAGCACTAAACATAGTGACCTAGATGATTTAAAATAAGTATCACTTTGTCCAACATATTGTTACATGCTAGAAACTGGTATTTGATGGATTTTATTATGTTGAGAATAGTTAGCATGTCCGTCGTAGCTTGATCATGTTCAGCAACGGTGTTTTTAAGACTTGTCTCTTGCAATTGGGTACTATTGGATGCAGTTTGGCTCCTAGTCGCTGCCACCACATTCCACGCTCGCTCATTCACAGGGTACGGTTGTGCAAAGGTTTTCGCAGCAGTCTGAGTATTTTTAAGTTGTTCTTGGCGATTTCGCACAAGGTTCAAATATTTTTGACGTACTTTGCACTGTCGGTAATTGGCTGGGTGACTTTCAGAACAGTTACAGCATTGGGCTGGTTGTTCTTTGTTTTTCTTCTGACATTCTGAAGTGGAATGAAGCTCTGTGCATTTAACACACCTTGGGGGTAGATTGCAGTTCCTCGAAGTATGACCGAAACCCTGGCATCTATAACATTGTGTCCCATAGAGATTCTTGGGCTCGTATTTGCGGACTTGTACCACGCAGCTGTTAAGGTACCTTATTTGTCGAAACTTAACAAAATCGCTGCCTGGTTGAAGCTGAACCAAAAATGGCGGAGAGCTGGAACTCTTTTCTGCAGTGGTTTTCATTTTGCGGACAGACACATCCTTGAATCCGAGTGACGCCAGTTCATCTTCAAGGTTCTCTTCAGCATAGTCGGGAAGACCAAATATGACAGCTTTGTACATCTTCTCATCTTTCCTTGAGAATGTGTGAAAGGGTATATTTTCGGATTGAAGTCCAACCTTCAAAGCTTGATGACTTTCAGGCGAGTAGCATATGACTGACACCTTATTGTTGCCTTTATATTGCAAGTTGAAGTTCTTTGTATACTTTGTCATTATTTCTTTAAGTGACTGATGGGTCCACGAAGATGTTAAATCCATTATTATAGGAGGAATGCGGCTGATTCTTTTCTTTGCAGTGGAGGCATCGCGTAGACGTATCGCAGTGGTGGCTGCTTCAGATGGTGCAGAGTCAACAACAAGATTTTGAAACTGATTCGCAATCTTGATATGATCCGCTTTTGCTGATTCGGCTTTGTGAGCGACCCGTTTCGGAATTTTCCATGCACTGGTATCAAGAGGATCTTCTAGTGGCCTCTTACCAAGAGAATTGGAACGATGAATGAAACGATCCATTACGATTGGTACCAATAATTGGTTTCTACAGGAAACGTGCCCATCACTAGTGGGTAGAAATTTAGTGGGGACACAGGGATGGAGACGCGCGACAACTGTGAGCTCGCGCACGTAAGTGTATAAGTACGTTTTGACTGACTTGTTTGAACTAGATAAACAACAAACAAAACTACCCTTTGTGTTTAGGCCATTTATCGACGAACAACAAAACAACTCGATAATTGATATTTCTAACCAAAAAGGAAAATTTTCAAATGTAGGGTACGCGCCACGGGTTAAAGACACTTTCTCACTCACTCCAAGACAAACAGACATGTAACTACACAAATATTTGTCCTGTGTGGGAATCGTCTAAAGTCACTGGATCACGCATAAACATAGTTTCGAGATAAGACTTCATCGCGAAATGCGTATGAAGTCAACGCAAAAATTGTCGAGTTAAATTCTATTCTATTGATCTCGCTATTTAATATAGTAACAAGTACTCATGTTTATTTTTAAATACCGTAATTGATTTTCTATATCTTTTAATATGAAACCCAGTCCAGGGTCTTTCATTGTGCCCACGTATTAAGCCTCCCTATCCACATGTATCTACTGTAATATTTCTGCGGTTATATTTCTGTGGTTTGAATTTGGGAGCTTATGACGGGCAAATAATAAAATTTTGACGAGCTCGGTGGCTCAGTCGTGAATATACTTAATTATACTTTGACACCAACACTAGTCTTCGATTCCCACACAAGACAAACATTTGTGTGCATGAACATGTCTGTTTGTCTTGGTCTGGATGTTTTAAGAGAGATAGGGCGCATCAAAGCAGCAACTGAGCAAGTACCTCCACGTCATAGAAAATCGTAGCCAAATAACAACGAACAAGAGGGTTGTTGAGTTGTGTGAGTGAGGTCACCAATATGCTCCTAAAGTGTTGCTGTGTACGCAGCAGAGGAGACATCGCGCGAGTGATACTTAATATATTACAACTGTTAATAGGCTAAGGTAACTGCTTTACATCAGGTGGGCCGTATGTTTGTATGCCGTTATATGACGTGTATAAAAAAATTGTAAAAATTAAATTTAATTAAACCGTTTGTTAGTGCTATGAAAATGTTTCCGTATTATTTTAACAACTACACTTACAATCTGAAGAGAGTTAACTATTGTATGATCAATACTAACAGTAAATATACACATATATTCAGTGTAAGACCTTACTATTTTAACTTAAATACTAGAACTTTCTTAAGTCTTCTTTTTGTGTTACACAGATGCACTTTAAATGTTACATTGATATTTAGCATACCTATGTAGTTTTATATAATACCTATTACTTATCTTAAGAAAATTGTACATAATGAGCACGTAAATTACTATCACGTGATTTTGTTGTTAAAAACCATTCAACTAAACTTTCTAATGTTCACAAAAATACTCATTTATATACTACACCATATATTTAGCCGACGGTAAACTGAAAATTTTTTATAGGTAATTTTTCATCATAGATCCGAAATTTTACCCGTATTAATTTCGAAATCGCAAAAGCTGCTAAACTGAGAACTGCTTTTGTTTTGTCTTTAATCCACTAAATATTATTACAGTCAGATCAAAGGTTCAAAAGTATCTACCTAATTTTTTTTTAATCATTAGGTTGGTAATTTATTGTTGCAAAATTTATTTTAACTTCTTTCTTTTTAAAGTGAAAACTTATTTAGACACGTTTGCACTTTTGGGATGGGGAGAAGCCTGAGGTCGCGTGACTGACGGCTCTTTCTTAACAACCCAAAACTAAGGCTTACAAGTTTGTGAAGCTAAGAAGTTTTTTCACTTCTGTCGTGCAATCCTACGTCTAATAGTTTTATTTGTAATTTTCTCTAACTTAGATATTAAAGCCCTCTTTAATAGCAACAAAAATGAAATTTGAAATTTACTAAAATAATGAATGAAGTAATGAATGGATAAAAATTAAAAGTTAGTTGAAGCCTCTGACAATTCTTAAATTTTGTCGAGTTTAATTAATTGTAATGAAAAACAAATGATATTCTCGCTAGTTAATAAGTAACATACTATAAGTAATATACTATACCTACTATTTTTTAATTTTTAATAAAAAAAAAAGATTAAACTTCTTTATTTGCCATTGGGCCCTCGCGGTCACTTAGACATGTCTTACATTTTTTGAAATATAATCTTATTGTATTTTATTGAATTCTCTTTTTTACTCTACTCTACTTTTTTCCTTTTTTTTAATGTTCCTACTAGCATTGATTATTTAACTCTTTCTTCTTTTTTTATTATGTAATACCAGTCAAGTGACTTTCAGTATGTCCACGTATTAAACCTTTCCACGTGTGCCTACTCTAGAATATCTGTCTACATGTTTGTCATTTTTAGCTTTTTCTACCTAGCATAATTAACTTTTTTTGATACTTAGTACTAACGCGACAAAAAAGCTTACGGCGTGCCTTAAATTTAACATTTACCATAGTCTATGAACGATGACAACCTGAGTAGCATCATTCGCACGTTGCATTAGAATTTCATTAAATTCTTTGTATTACAGATATTAATGCGCTCATACTTATTTAATCTATTTAGAACACGTCTTCAAGTTTTAATGCTTTTATACACATTAAAAATAAATAAACGTCTAATAAACATGTTGAATTGATAACGGTGTACATTAATAAAGTGACACCGATAACAGAGTCTGTGTATCTTCTAGTCATTATAAACGTAGATTGCACACATACAGCCGTGGAACGCTCGGCGTGAATATTCGAAAACAATCTGTGTAAATAAATTAGGTGTGCAACTGGATAGTGCCAGGTCACTTTGAAGAATTCCATGATGGTCAACTAAGATGTACCTAAAGATGTGATAGCAATAGTGCGACTGATTTAGTTCTGGATATGTGATATTGGGGACACTTTAAACTATCAAAATGGCAAGTGGTGTAAATAAAGTGCCACCTGACGGAGGTTATGGGTGGGTTGTGACGTTTGCCTATGCCCTAAATAATGTAAGTTCTTCCTGACTTCTTACGATTTTTTTATCAATACCCAACAACCAAGCTCATTTTTATGTGTCATGTTTTATAAATGTGATACCATTATTGATCATTATCCTGTTAATTTGTATTTGGAAATCGTCAAAATAATCCATTGTAACTTAATTTGTATGTTGATGTCCTAGGACGACAATGATAAATATGTTCTTGATTTAGATTGGTTCAAACAAGTATAAGTACAAGTAGAAGGAATGTTGTATGCACGTTGCATCTTACGCTGTTAATGCGGCAGCTCCCTAGGGGTTTCCTTGAGGCCTTTCTCACTCACTGACTCTCGAGGAAATTGTTATTAAGCTGCGGGTTTCTGCAAGGTGGAGGTATTTTTTGTCGAGTCACTGCTTCTGTAATTTAGATGTGCATTGCCTATCTTACTTACTTGGCATTTTTTACTTAGAAAGAATATAACTAGGTATTATGCGCACAAAATTTTAATCTTATAACGCAACGCTCTAAATACCCTAAATATTATTTTAACATATTCGCTAATCTATATCTAATAGCAATGAGTATCATGATAATGTATTTACCTACATGCTGGTTGTAAACTGTTACCTATTTGCAAATGCTTAATAATATAGTTTTAACAATTTCTATATCGACTAAAGTAATCAGTGTTTAGCTACAGTGTTTTAGACAGTGTGTCTTAAAATCAATCCCTTTCCCGTTTATGTATGGTTTGTGTCAATTTGTATGAGACAACAAAGTGAGTCGAAGAGAGTTTTCTGACTAGCGTTAGTCCGTTTTCTATCCATTAGGATTGGCGGGGACCACTACCTAAGACTAAGGATTTAGCGGAGATACTAATTTTTTTATAAAGCGACTGCCGTCAGACCTCCCTAACCCGTAGGGAAAACCAGACATTTCTTTGGTTAGGTTCACGTCTTTCGAAATATTCATTTCTTTGTTTCTTTACATGATAATATGTACCTATATAAATCCGAAAATACGAATTTAGTGGTACATACCCACACTTGAATTAGAACTAGGGACCGTCGAATAATAGGTCTGTTCTTTATCCAGTGCACAATCACTGCTCTCGAACAGAGTATCATGAACTGTATATAACTAGTACAACTCTTGACTGAGCCAAAGACTGCTTATTTATACATCTGTTTGCCTAACCAGATGAACTTTAGGTTTTAAATTTAATGAAACATAATAAAGCTTTGTTAACCTATTCAATAGTATCAGTATTAATACTGATAGTATCACAATCAGCCGGGAAGAAAATCTCAACTCAACACTCGTATTCCTTACCATATGTAGTATGACTTAAATTGACTACTACACTAGTAGGATCCCAAGTTATTATACTACGTAACCGATAATAATTATTTTTATAGATCGTAGTACTTCCTCTAATTGCTGGCTTTGGTCTGGTATTCCAAGAGGCATTTGATGAAACTGGACTTACTGCCACTCAAGGATCTCTAGTTATCACGTTAAACCATGGAATTGGAATGCTCGTGTCATTTTTTGGAGGTCCTGTATTGCGACGCTTTGGGTATCGAAAAGTTGCTGCAACTGGGGCTATACTTATTTCTGTCGGGTTAATGTTGACATCAATGTCATCAAGTTTCTGGTATTTCATATTATCATACAGTATTATCAATTGTAAGTACATATAAATACTTCTCTATTTAAATTTTGCCGCATGTATGGTAAATACTATAAAGATTTTATAAAATTTAACATTTCAGCAATGGGTGTGGCTGCTGTTATGGCCGCATTTTCTTTAGCAATCAATTCATTTTTCAAGGAAAAAAGAGGAAGAGCGATAGGAATAGGCATGTCCGTAACAGGCCTGGGGGTTATTAACATGCCTCTTTTCATGAGTTCACTTATGTATGCCTATGGCTGGAGATATACCGTACTTATTCTTAGCGCAGTTTGTCTGCATTCTCTTGTTGCTTCTTGTTTACTTAGACCTGCAAAATGGTACTTAAAAGATTCTCCAGTTGCGGAAGAGATGGAACCTTTGAATAAAGAAACTAGTATAGAACTAGTCAATGGTAGCTTCACTACATCCTCTAAACAAACAGGTAATTTGTATATTACTGAGAGAAATTATTTTTAAGAAATAGCTTGAGACGTCCGTTTAAAATTTGATTTTTTCAGGAATTAATGTAATAACACCACAATCGGACGAGCGTAGTATAGAAAATGGATTGGATCCTCCTAAAAGTTTATCAATGAGATCGCTAAATAGTAACGTTGGTTTGGAATCAAGAAATGCTATATCACATCCAGATATACGCAAGAAATCTTCAGAACCACCTCTATCAGAGGCTAAATATAAGTGGTGGGAATCTCAGGAGATCAACTTAGGCAGTTCAATTAACATTTTTAATGAGCCAAAACCTGAAATCAAAGAAAAGGAAGACGAGAAAATAGAAATGAAAGAGCAAAAAAGATTTATAGATAAATTTATTGAATTTTTTGATCTGACATTATTGAGCGACCCTATATTTGTTAATATTTTAATTGGTCTCTCAATCGCCTCCTGTGTCGAAACAAACTTTTCTTTATTACTGCCGATAATTCTTAAGGATATGTTAAAATTCGAAACAGATGATATAGCTAAAGTTATGTCAATTATTGGATTTTCAGATACTTTATTCCGTTTCGTATCACCATTTATAGGAGAATGGTGCAACAAACCACCCAGAGTAATGTACATGGTTGGCTTGTTATTAATTGTATTTACCAGAACTAGTAAGTACAATTTTTTTCTTTTCTTTAAATATGTAAAAGTAAAAGTTGAGAATTATAAGATTTTAATAACATTGAAACATTTTATACTATTTGCATTAATCAATCATTATCTTTTAATTAAGATTTTAATAAATTTTACTTGCTATTTATGTCACTTGTTATAAAAATGGTATCTATGTTCTAACACAACATTTCATTTGCCATTTTTTTTATACTACGTCGGGAGGCATACAGGCATACGGCCCACCTGATGTAAAACAGGTACCGCGGCCTATTAACGCTTGCGATATATTAAGTATCACTCGCGCGATGCCTCCTCTGCTGCTTACACAGCAAATCCTTGAGAGCTTACTGGTGACCTTACTCACACGCAGGAACACAACCCTCTAAGGAGTTATTATTTAGCTGTGGTTTTTTTTTGTGAGGTAGAGGTGCTTCCCCAGACTTGCTTTGCGCCCTACCTCTCTTAAAACGTCCAGACCAAGACACAAATATTTGCCTTGTGTGGGAATCGAACCCACGAGCGTTGGTGTCAAAGTTGTGTCATTCACGACTGAGCCACCGAGCTCGTCATAACTATGTCTAAACAATAAACTATATCTATAGAAACGAACAACACTTTATACCTAAAATATTATTATATTTTTCAGTAATGCTGTTCACCACTTCGTTTGTTGGGATGATATTCGTGGGTCTCGCAATGGGCATCACAAAAGGACTGAGAACCGTTTACATGAATCTTGTAGTTCCAAGCTATGTCCCTATCGACCGCTTAGGCTTTGCTTACGGAATACAAATGTTCATCAACGGAGTAACTATCATCGTGCTTGGTTCAATTTTAGGTAAGATTAAAGTAATCACTACTGTACTCGTAAACTTTATCACGTCCATTTTAGACAACATTGTCGATATATCTTCACGCTTAGTCCCTTGCGGGGTAGGCAAAGAATAGACAGAAAAGAACCGAGCATCACATGGCTCGGTCCTTACACAGTGAACTCACTTCATGAACGCTCGCCGGTTTCTAGAGCTCCTGATTTTAGTCATTGTAGGCGAGTTTGGGCCTGCCTCGACTGATCCTTCAACTATCGCATTGCATCGCGTTGTTGTATATCTGTTTCGTAACTCTCTCCTCCTGCATCTATTCTATATGTCCGAATCAATGGAGCATACCTCTTATATACCGATATTCTCTTTCACCCTGATTCTACATTCAATTATCTTTCTTGTCTCAAGACTTTATTTTGTGAGTTCAGAATGCTGACGAACCACCCTGAGACGTGTTTACCTCTCTAAAAGTCTCTCTCGTCAGCCACTCTTCCTCATTCGTAATTCTCTCTTCTCTTTTACTAAAGCTGTGGTTTCATTTCTTGTATCGACCGTATCGTTTGGTCCCAACTCATCCATTCAAATCCCCATTCATAATCACCCTTTCGTTCCCTTCAGCTAAATTCAGAAGTTTTGGGAGTCTGTGAGTGATAATCTGTATCATTCCCAGACTCCCAAAACTTCTGAAGCACTTGATCACATGCTGAGCTTATGGGAGCGCATGTAGTAACCAGAATTACTCGCGTAATACCCAATCTTAGGCATAGCCAGTGAAATCGTAGCTCTACCAAACTGTAGTCTCTCTCACCAGAGGCTAAGTGGAGAAGAGTACGACACATACGCTCGCACTCAACCTCAGACTACGTAGCTGTCGTTCCACCGGGAGAATCATCAGCGTCGCTCACTTTCTGATTAGTCTCTGTGCATGTGTTTTTAAAAACTTCCACCAAATACCGGGACACAAAATATGCATGGTCGAATCCGCGGGCGATTCGCTGGTTTATGACCGATTTGCAATGTTCAGTTCCGATAAAAGTTAAATATATCAACAAATGTTTTGTTTAGATTGACTGTTAAGTATCTCAATACTTTAAACATTGATGTATATAGCAAGGTGTTCACCTAATGCGTCCATCGCAATAAGATCCTCAATATCTGTATATTGAGGGTTGGTTAGATTCTGACCGTTGGGTCAGTTACAGGTTAAAGAATCACATAGCGAGTGATAAAGACCTTCGAAGTTTCTCTGAAGGACAGAATCTATAACGAAGAAATTAACCGTGAACCAAAATTGCCAATATATTGCAGGCTAAAGTGACAGGGCCTTAAAAACAACTTATTTTTCTGTATCAAAGTTTTAGAACTAGTATAAATATACTATAATATATTCAGTCGCTTGAAAATACTGATAGAATTTAGTTTCTTTGTTAGATATTTTAATATTTTGTGTGTATTTCCAGGTCGTATTCGAGAAACATCAGGGTCGTATCAAGTGCCAATTATAGTGCTAAACTTTGTAACACTAGTAACAGTGATTACCTGGAGTACTGAATTTATTTATGTGAGAATGAAAACCATACCAAGTATAGATACTGCACAAGAGGCACCTTAGCAAAATATCCATATTGTATATTAGTGTTCCTGATCAAACGACGACGAAGACGAATGATCAAAATATGGAAAATGAAACTTTTAAAAATAAAATATTACCTCAATGTACAAATGAAATCTTCCATCTGTGACATACTCCCTGAATCAAACTATTTAGGATACAGTGATGAAAATGTGAAACGAAAAGAAATGGATGTTTCAAAGTACATGCTTTAGAAACTAATCAACCAATTTTGTTTCAACGAGTTCATAAATCAAGTGCAGATAATTCTAGTGCATGTGTCTTGATTTGAATATTGAAATTATAGATAGGTGCGGTTGTGAAATTTTTAGTTTCGGGGATATTCATGATCAAATTACCTCAGGCTATATCTTTATACAACATCGAGTACATGGTAGTTATATTTAGATAAGAAAACTAAAAAAATATGTTAAAAATCAATATAGTAACTACAATACACTCAATACCCGGCCAACGCTAGAATGCTCTATTTAAAAATATGTTAATAGTTATCTTAATAGTTAATATCCTGTATATTATGTTATATAGACATAAGAGTAATTATTTAAGTTTGATAATAAGATAGTTGTATGTGTACTTTATATTGATATACGTAAGTTCAATATAAAAATGTAAAACTATGTGTTCTTACCATAACTTTATTTCAACAAGGGGCTGGCTATTCAAATTAAATTGAGAAAAAACAAGTTTACACATGTAACAGTGGACACAACTACTATAGTAGTTAACTGAATGGATGCTAGAAAAGTTAGAAATTGAAAGACAAACTGATTTGCTACATTGTATTTACACGACGTCAATATTTACAAATTCAAATAGTAATACTGAGTACATTATTGAAAATAAAAATTATGATTACAATTTTCAAATTGGCTTGAAAAGCAATTTGAATATACTCAGTACCGTACTTATTATAATCAAGTAACTATATATACTTAATGTTGAGCGTGATCTCTGGTGATCTTAATCAAATTAAAATGAACACTGTAAAGTATGAATTAATTTTCGTCCTTTTACGATAGGCAAAAATTGTGTTACAGATTATCACCCGCTGAATACTTCAAATGGCCCGCCACGCAATATCTAGCCACAAATTAGTGGTATTATATATTGTAGCAAACATTTATATTACAATAATGTTTCAGATGTGACAACATATAATGTCACCACTGAAATGTCGACTTATTGTAGTCAGCTAATATTTATTAACATTAACGTACGACTGGGTTTGCTAGTGACGACGTGTCGATCTGTAGGGTATAATATAATATCCTTATTGTAACCTTTAATAATAATATCCTTGTATTTTTCTTAATTTGCTCGATAAACTTCTTAATTCTATATATACATTGTTACAATAATAGTATATCTATAAATTATCACTGCACTTTTAGCGTCCGTTTGTATTTGTAGGTAAATTCACTTTCTGGTTTTTAATGTACACATTATGTTCACTAATCACAATCACAACTATCACTAGAAAGTGTCATTGATTTTAAATATTATTATTTTAGTTTCGTACTTCTTTATGATGTTCTACAGTCGTGGTACCGGTTGTATCCTGAAAAATATTAGCACAATGAGAATAATAATAAAAAATATAGGTAGTAACTACGATATTTTAAATTTAGCAACCTAGGACTTTCTCATTTCTTATTATTACGTAGGAAAAACTACAACACCGATTTTATTACGTACTATATAATTTTTCTATTTCATAAAACTAACTTATATCCATCGCAATTTCTCTACTTTTATGTAAAACCACATTGAAATAGGTCTATCCGTTTAGAAGCTACTATATCCCAGACAGGCAAAGACAAACGTTTCAAAGTTATGATACCCACAGTTAATTCAGCATATTAAGAAACTTTTTAGATATACTGATACAGATATTTTTAGGGTTCCGTACCCAAAGGGTAAAACGGAACCCTATTACTGAGGCTCCGCTGTCCGTCCGTCCGTCCGTCCGTCCGTCCGTCCGTCTGTCACCAGGTTGTATCTCGTGAACCGTGATAGTTAGACAGTTGAAATTTTCGCAGATGATGTATTTCTGTTGCCGCTATAACAACAAATACTAAAAAATAGAATAAAATAAATATTTAAGGGGGCTCCCATACAACAAACGTGATATTTTTGCTGTTTTTATAGATAATGGTACGGAACCCTTCGTGCGCGAATCCGACTCGCACTTGGCCGATTTTTTAATTTACTAAGCGATAGAATACGCAATTTACCACTTCGTATACTGTTCTCCTTATGAACTCACTTATGATTTTACAATCTAAGGAAAAGAAAGAACGCTTCTACCATGTTGTGACCCAATAATCTTTCCCCGGGAGTGTTTAAATATATTTTACAATTATTTTTCATCAGGACAAGCCGTAAATGTATATTTTGTGCATGTATTTACAACGAAGGGTGTATAAGAGAGAGTGATATAAGTTTGGTAACTATCAAATATATTACATTGCCATAATAATGCAAAGTATAAGAATTCTATTCCACTATTCAATTTGTTAAATACATTAATAATTAGTTATAAACGTTATACATAATTTAAAATGAAAATTAGTATAATTAAATATTTAGAACCTCGTCCTCGTTAGTGTAATGTGTCTGTTGAAAACCTTCTGGCAAAGATGCATTGCTTCTCAGTTCCCGATTTTCTAAGTCATTTACTGAAAATAAAAAAATGTTGTAATTAATTAGCATAAATATACAAGCATTATATGCATGAGACTTAAGAAACTTACTGCTTTGGTACCAGCTTTTAGAAAAACCATAAGACGAGTCGGATTTTACTGAATCGACCTTTCCGACTGACGTAAAACCTAGAAATGGTCGATTTGAAAACCTAGGAGATTTAAAAGGAAAATTATCAGACGCTGATACATCACTATCTGCTTTGATCTTTTTGAATTCAAACGAGTCTGGATCAAACCATTCGTTTGTTATATTTGGCGTATCTCGCCAAGGCTTTGAAGTTACAACATAAACTTTTTCTTTAGTTAAGGGAGATATTGATGTTTGTATTTTACCCCAAGGGGCTGGTGTAGTAGTTGTACTTCGGAAAGTCGATGCTGCTGTATAAATATGCAATTTTTGAACATCATCTAGGTCTTCATTCTTAGCACTGTTATGTTTAGATTTGGTTCTTTCTATAACATTATACTGTTTTCGAGGTCTTATGGTAGAGTGGGTTTCCTCTGTAACTGTGTGTTGTATGCTACTGGAACCTTCATAATCATATAAATCGTAATTATAATTATTTGTAGAAGGAACGCGATTACTGGTGATTACAGGAGTTGTTGTCGTAAAAAAGTCATCAGGAATCTGTTTAGCATATTTCTCTACGCCCCGACTCTTTTGCGGAATTTTGTAATGTTTAGAGTATTCTTGTTCCGTCCAGTCATCAATTGTGTGCTGTAATTTAATTATGTCGAATGGTGGTTCTTTTACATCGTATAGATCATTTAAAATGCCAGCTGCATTTAGTCTATCAGCATCATAATTTTCTGGAACTGTTGGTGCAGGGTCTTCAGTAGTTGTACTTGCAGTGCTAAAGTTTTCGCTAGCAGTATAATGACCTTCAGTATTTGTAGGTATTTTTCTAGCTTGATACTCATTTTCATCTTTGAGATTCCAGTCGTGGTGTATATGTTTGAAATTGATAGCATTCGGTTCTTGACCATCCTTGCTTGTTGTATACGGTACAATAATTTGGATGATTTTAGGTTTATTCGAGTTATCTTGTGTAACTGTAGGAAGTAGCCCTTGATTATAATCGACTTGACTTTCATCCCAGTTGTTGCTGAACGTCGACAGTGGTGTTTGTGTTGTTTGAATACTATCATCATATATTTCATAATCTTGATCATTTATTGTAGTTGATACAACTCCAGAAAATCTACCAAAATCTTTATGTGGTGCACTAGGTTTAAGATATAAAAGAGGAGAGTCAATATTTTGAAGATTATTCTCAGTGCGATATTTATCTACATCCCCATCTTTTACTCCTCTCAAATCAGCAAAAACAGGTCTGTGGTTTAAAGGCACTTGCATAGGTTTGAAATCATTGGGTACTCCATTTTCATATAAATCGTTTCCGCCATCTACACCAGTACTTTCAAAACTTGCATCAGGTATCGATTTAGTGGCTAATACGTGGTCCTCCGATGCTTGAGATGATATATCTCTTACCTCGTCAACAATAAAACCATTAGGTAAATTTCTATAGCCCTTTGTGAGATTTAAATTCGGTGCATCTATGTCAATTATAGGTGATTGGACAACAGTCGCAGGGTAATCGACAGAATGAGTAAACTCGGCGATAGGAACACTCGGCGATATATCAACATTGTGTGAATTTTGCAGCATTGAATTGATTCCTTGAACAACACTAGACGAAAATTTAGGTGAGGTTCTAAATGGTCGAGCATTAAATATTGGAGGTAATGGGGATACACTCAGGTTCGGTAAAGCAACTGGTTGTAAAGTGTGAATATTTCTTCCTTTGTTCAGTGTAAATGGAGCTGGGTTGGAAAGGGCCAGTGTGGCGTTTGGAATTGAATACCTAGTATTGTCGTTAGGTAAAACTTCAGTCTTTATTTTTGTGGATTCAGCAGCTGTTGCTGATACAGAATATGGTATGTCTAGAACATTAGAATTAGAAATGGTTTCTCCATAAGAATTTTTAAATATTGCAGGTCGCATAACTTTAGGCAATTGTAATTCATTTACAGGTTCTATGTTCCTTGCGCTTTCTGCATTGTTTTGTTGCAACGCACTATTAAGTAATTCAGGTGTATAGTGTGGAGTAGCCGCCGTATACGTAACAGGTGCTTGGGTAGACCCATATGTTGAAGGCGATGCTGTATAAGTACTAGTAGGTGGTCCATATGTTGTACTTGGAACCTTAAATGAATTTGATTTGCCATATGAAGAACTAGATATGTCATGAATTGAAGTAGGTATATTAGACAATCCGTAAGCGGTGCTGAATGTTCCATATGTCGTACTTGGAACAGAATATGAACTGCTAGGCGCAGAATATGTAGAGCTTAAAGGATTTGGTGACGGAATTGAGATAGTATGAGTTGGACTTGGAGGCCCATAAGTTGAACTTGCAACAGAAGTACTAATTTGGAACTGAGAAGGTGGCCCATAAACTGTATGTGGTACACCAGGCACTAGTTGCGGTGGACTTATTTGAGTATTTAGGAAAGGTTGCTGCGCATTTATCATACTGGGATATGCAGTTGGACTTGGTGGCCCATATGTTGGGCTAAGGTTTTTGAATGCATTTTTAGCTCCTAAATTGTATCTAATCACTGGTATCCATGGCACTAAATTACAAGGGTTACAGTCCTTTTGCACTCCTGCTAAACTATTGCTATAAACTTGTGAACTAGTATCTTGATTGGTTTGTTGGGGATTGAAAAGCCACCCTGACACTTTCTGGAATAAGGAAGGCGATGGCGTTGTACTAAAAGGCTGAGGAGGTGGTACAAAATTGAAATTGTATTGTTTATAAAAAGGAGCTGGAAACTTAAAGTCATTGGAAGGGAGGGGAGGTGGCGGAGGAGGTGGAGGAGGTTGATAACGATACCCTACATCTACATTTTGTCTCTGCAATCTTCCTGTTCCACCATGAAATGGCACTGGTTGTATCGACTGCGGCGGAGGTGGCGGTGGCTTAAGCAGTTCACCAAACCGAGAAACGCCTTCGCTGCTATATCCTCCAGCTTCACATTTATATCTCGTGACCACAGCGATCAGCAGCATCGGTATTATCTGAAAATAGATAAGAAAGACGTGGTTAAAACTCCTATATCACATTAATATACTTATTGCTTACATTAACACAAATTTATTAATTGCTTAGAAATTACAGTGAAACACGTGGCGTGATATATTGTGGGTGCTTCCCACGACTACTATTCTTTGGACTTTTCTCTTTTCTCATAATAATAAGCCGCCGATGGCTGCAATCGGAAGATGGAACGCGATTAAGTTCTACTTAACATAAATGCTCTCAATCTATACTTATTCATTACGTAAATAAGAATAATACATTAGCAATGGTGACTTCAGATGGATTTGATTGTTCTTAAATATCTCAGTAGTATATACATATAATATATACATCTAAACTAATATTATATAAGGAAAGGTTTATTATAGTTAAACTCAAAATACTTAACCGTTAATAAAAAATCCTTCACATATAGAAAGCTACATTATCAGCAGGTATCATAGGAGCCTACATTTTATTTTAAAGAGTAGACATCTCTACGAAAATTGCAATAATATAACCGAAAGTACCAAAAATTTGTGTCCGCTGCGAAAACTATTGATAATACATAAAATCATGTACTATATGTTTACAATCACAATAACCGCTATTACTTTAGACAGAGTCAATCAAAGTACGGGTAGAATTAAAAGATATAACATTCTATCATGATATTAATCCTTATCCAACTAAATATTTCATAAGAAATTAATGTTATGTTTTATACCAATTTACAAAGTATTAATTTATCATACCATCTAGATTCTACCCGTGCGAAACCGGGCGAGTCACTAGTATTATATATAATGATCGTGTTTTATCAGAAGATGATGTCAGGAACCGTAGGAACCGGCGAGCATGCATGAAAGGAGCTGTGAATATTAAAGAAGCGAGTGAGGCGTGTAAGGGGTGCGTTTTATGGCGGTCGGTTCTCACCATCTACCCCGACGTGAAGTAATATTATTTATTTTTATGTTATATCTGTATCGAACTCTTTATATGCTTTTCATTGTAGCAGTCCGACTCTCGGGAAGTACGTAATAAGCGATGATGTAAATTTTGTTGTAAGTAAAATCACCAAAAAGAATCTAATGTGGTGCAGCTTAGACCGCGGAATTCCAATTTCATGTCTGGGTTATTCTGATTTGAGGCACGGACCAGAACATTATTTGGTTTAAATACAAAAGTACTATGATGATCAATTCAGCATTCGTACGTCGAACACAGTTTCGAAACGTTACGTTGCGCCCACATTGCTACCTATACATTTGATCGCATTATTTAAATAAATACGTGCAAGAAAGTAAAACTGCTTTACATATTTCTTAATTTTCCACCTCGATACAATCGAAAGCTACGAGTCTTCTGCTCATGCGAAACGAAAGCAGCACTATAAAGTATGAGCCCCTATTGACATCACTCGCAACAACGCGAAAGCGATTACGGTTTTCCTGTGAATTGACCAAATAAATCAAGTTCTGTAGCTAAAAACTTGATAAATGACCCGAAACTAGAAATATTCAATGTACAAACACAAACTGTTTTTGCAAATTGAAGAATCTTAGTTTGGAGAGAGAGAGAGTTTCTTTCGTTTCGAGTTGTGTTAAATACTATATTTATTCATATTAATGAGACTTTTAATAAGTATGTTTATCGGCGACCTGTCAGTTTAATCTCATATTATTGCCTACAAAGAAATCGTTAAGTAACATATTCAGGAAGAACTCCAAACCTGGCTCTATTTTCGAAATCGAGCTATACAAAAAATACAAAAACACAGATTGTCATAATATAAATTCAAAATACATTAGCAAACCCTTTCTGCGGCTTTAGCCAAAGGTCAGTGGCGACCGATGGCCTGTGTTCGCACGCTCCGCAACAACTTTTACTTAATTGTCCGACAAAACGCAATGCTTTCTTACTATGAATGACATAAGGTGTTGTAGTTTTTCTCATATCCGAAATAAAAGTGAAAACTTGACGAAGATTAAAGAATGTAGCTTGTAAGCCATCTGAGTGAGAAAATAAATTATAATAGTGGTAAGTACTAAAACTTTTTATAACGTATACTTGTACACGTTAGTTATCAATTTAATATTGGATATTGGGCATCATCAGCAAGGTTGAAAATTATCAAAAAAGTTGCCACCACTATTGTTTACATATATACATAATATTTTTATCTTTGTTGAAATATTGTTTCCTACTTTAAACGAGCAAATCTTGTAGATATGTACATATATACTTCGTATATTTCGGAAACGACTCTAACGATCAAACTTTGTATTTAGAAAAGATTATGCGTTTTAAGTTCACCTAAATAAAAGTCTTTCCTGAAATAAACGCAATTTTACACTAAAGATAACGGTCAACCATATTTTTTTATCAAAGACAGAGGTATTGACTGACAGCCTAGATATGGTGAAGGCGTTCGGTCAGGTCTGGCATCGGGGTCTTCTATCGAAGTTACCATCGTACGGGCTGCCCGAGGGTTTGTGCAAATGGGTTGCCAGCTTCTAATCCAGCAGGTGCATAGTAGCCGTGGTAGATGGCTGCTCCGATAGCATGGGATAATATAAATGCTGGCGTCCCACAGGGTTCTGTACTGTCCCCGACGCTGTTCATCAATAGTCTGCATATCAATAATATGTTATCAATTGATGGCATTCATTGTTATGCGGATAACAGCACCGGGGACACTTGTTATACAGGCCGGGCTAACATCCCTCGTTCCCTTGTGGAGGAAAGCTGCGATAAATTTGTGTATAAAATGGAGGGTACTTTGGCTAAAGTATCTAACTGGGTCTTAACTTGGTCGAATTCAACCCCATGAAATCACAAGTTTGCGCGTTCACCGCTAAGAAAACCCCATTTGTTGTGGTTCTTAAATTCCAGAACACACCTCTTACTATCACCAACTGTATTAGAATGCTTGGTGTCGAGATTTCCAGTGACGTTCAATATAGAAGTCACCTAGAGGAAAAGGTCAAAATGGCGTCCAAAAAACTTGGTGTGCTCAACAGAGCAAAGAAGTACTTCAGTGCGGGGCAAAGACTTATGTTATATAAGTCGCAAGTCAGAACAGTCACCTTTAAGCGGGAGCACCTGGGTACCAGCTAGGACCGTGTGACTCCGTTCAGAGACGAGCTGTGAGAATTCTAGACGATCCTAAGCTTACACACTGAACCCATAAGTTTAAGGAGACATTTTGCCTCCCTTTGTGTGTTCTACCGATTTACAACGGATTGTGTTCTGAAGAATTGTTTGATATGATGCCGATAGCTACTTTTTATAACCGCTCGCCAACGGCGGGAAGTTCACCCTTACATGCTGGAACCGAATTGGTCGCGTACTGTTCGGTTCCAGAGAAGTTTTCTTCCGAGAACTCTCAAGTTGTGGAATGAACTTCCAGCCGAGGTTTTCTCGAGTGACTACAGCATGGGGCTCTTCAAGAAAGACGCGAAGAGGTTTTTAGAGGGTCGGCAACACATGTGTGACACCCCTGGTGATGCAAATGTCCAAAGGCTACAGTGACTGTTTACCGGGATAGGTATTCAACTTTGTAAGTAGGTACTTGTAAATTTTATTTGTAAGTACTTTACCCACTTTAAAATTAAACGCAATAGATTTGTTAATGGTCACTTGTCAAAAGTAAACAATGCTTGTGTTGTGTTGAAGAATTGGAGCTGCGAGCTTTCTTGAAATGATTGAGTCGTCATTGTCGTGTCGTGCTCGTGACTCTAATCTTTATCGAGCGTTGATCGTGAGTCCGACACGAACCTTTTGAATGTCATTACTTGCGCTTTTCATTTTAAAGACAAACGAATGCTTTCGCTGGTCATTCACTCTTACGTTCCGTACCTAATTCCAAAAACCGAACAATATGACCCCACTTCCTTGTCTCTCTGTGTATACAAACGTCAAGAGAACAAATATTTCTTTGAGTAAAAAAAGGAAAGAAGAATAATAAATTAATACGTCACGAACTGTTACTTCAAATAGTACATGCTATTTATATGTTCACGTAACGTCTCTTGCAGGGTAGACAGAGAGAACCGAACGCCGCAAAACGCGACCTTCCACAGATCACTCAATTCTTTAACATATCATCTTTAGCAAAGCCATGCTCTCCAGTCAGTTTCCTTAGCTTCTTACAAAACAGGACCAACTTGGTCGTAGTTCAGTTTTCGATTCTTTCTACATGTCCGAACCAAAAGAGCATATCTATTCTTATCTGAACACCGCCACTATCTGTGCTAAATTAACGTAACCGAAAACATGTGTAACAAAAAATACAATGACATCAAGCAGAATCAACGAACTATGAAATCTATGTACACTTGTTTTTGATCCAGTGTAATATAATATATCAAATGCTACAGTGTTATCAAATTGCAAATACATTCTAAGAGGTCAGGCGAGGTCGTATAAAATAACCTCTTCATATTAGTAATGTACGTTACGTACACATACACAAGTGAAAGTATTAAGAATTCGATCATACAACAATTGACATGTGAGGCACGGCACGGCCCGGCTGTGATAAGTATTTGCATATCTGTCGAAAACATTACGGGGTACAAGTACAGAAGTACGCCTTACCATGAATATGAATAAGGATTTCGAATCATGTCACGGTAACAACGTGTAAATAAATATTTCTATACACGCATTCACCTAAGATAAATTATGGAACATTTTGGATGAACTTTTCTACTCAGTGGCGGCGTTAGACGAAACGTGGATTCCGGCGACATCAGTCACGCGAGGCGCCTCTTATTTTCCATACAGAAAGATAATGTTAAATTAAATGGTAAATGATTCACTGAAAATAATTATATATACTAATTTAATGGTACATGTTGTATTATTGATAATCAAATAATGAGAATAATTACATGAAACATTTTTGCAAGGCCCCCACAGGTACGAGGCCGTCGGCGGTCGCCGAACGCCTAGCGCCGCCACCGCTTCTAGTTAATATCAGGCAGGTGCCAGAAAATAGATGATGATTAACTATACCTACATTCGGCAAGGTCTAGAATTTATGTTTCAGTAAGGTTTCCGTGCTATTTTCTATTCTTCCATGAATTATTTTTACTTTTTTTTATACTACGTCGGAAGGAATATAAGCATACGGCCCACCTGATGTAAAGCAGTTACCGTAGCCTATTAACGCTTGTAATATTTTAATAAGTATTACTCGCGCGATGCCTCCTCTTACTCCTTAGGAGCTTACTGGCGACCTCACTCATACGCAGGAACACAACAACCCTCTAGGTAATTGTCATTCGGTGAGTTGTAAGGTGGAGGTACTTATCTCTCTTAAACCATCCAGACCAAGACAAACAGACATGTTCATGCTCACAAATATTTGCCTTTTGTGGGAATCGGACCCACGAGCATTGGTGTCAAAGTCACGTCATTCACGACAGAGCCACCTAGCTCCTCGAAAACAGATTATATTAGTTAAGGATGTAAGAGACACGACAAGACTGGTGGTGGGCAGGATATTTATGAGATGGAGATATAAAAATGTTGAATTAAAAAGCCAAGTGTGAGTCGGATTCGCACTGGAAATGTTCCTTACCACTGAGTAACCCAGAAAATAACGTGATGCATGTTTCATGTGTGGGAACACCCTTTAAGAATATCTATTTTTTTATTGCTTGTTGTTATAGCGGTTATAGTAATACATACTCTGCGAAATTTTCAATTCGCTGCCAATTACGGCGCAAAAGAGACAGCCCTGTGACCAACGAGGTTGCCACAGTTTGCAGATTGACAACGCACTCATGATGTCCTTTGTGTTCCAAACATGTATAGAGCATGGCCAGAAACACAACAGACGTACGAAAGAGAGTTGGTCTGAAAGAGAGTGTCTGTGTTAAGATAAGAAAAAGCATGCTCCGTTGGGTCGGACATGTAGAAAGAATGCAAGATAAAAGAATGACGAAACAGATATACAATGCGAAAGTGTAAGGATGTAGGAGCCGAGGAAGACCAAGACTAACCTACCATGACCAAATTGGTCGTGTTTTATCAGAAGGTGATGTCAGGAGCCTTTGAATCCGACGAGCGTGCATGTAAAAAGAGCTACGAATGTGAAAGCGAGTGAAGTGTGTAAGGACCGCGTCTTATGGCGCTCGGTTCTCTCTGCCTACCCCGCAAGGGACCTGACGTGAAGATGTACATACATAGATACAAGTGTTCGTACTATGTGCCGAATACATCTTCTTCTTATATATAAAATGGGATGTGTATGTTGCGTGTGGAGTCGAAAACGGTTAGATTCATTTTGAAATGAAAATTTAAATTTTCAAGCTATTTTACATATTAGGCCAGCGGGTGATCCTGTGAAGTTTAATAGCAATTGGACCACTTATGCGAAGCCGAAGCGTGTTGCTAGTAAATTAACAAAATGAAGCGAGTATAAATAACATTTCGTACGGGAAGATAACTTTCTCTTCATCATACTGACGCCATACACTTCTGCGTTTTGATTCTGCCGTATTCATATTACTTCTTCTGCCATACTCTTATTTCACTACCATACATCAATGTTGGCATTAATACTCTCTGAATGATAGTAAGACAATCTTTGCTATATAAGTTTTTGGTTATTGAATTAAACAATTTTTAACGGAAGTATCGTGTGTTTTATTTATTTTGTTGAACCTGACGTTTCGAACGCTTTGCAGCGTCCGTGGTCGCAGGAAGACTAAGGTGATGTTTGTCTTACATTAGTTATTCAATTATTACATCTACCGACATGGATGGATTAATTATATATGTTCCGATTCACACAAAAATCGCTCACAGTGTCCGAACGTTTGTTAGAAGATCTCTGGGTTTGTGACCTGATTATTTTTAGGACTAGATCCCAAGCAGGTGGTACTTGCCAACCATCTTCTTTTTGCTTCAGTTTTTGCTTGCCAAAACCGGTTATATAATACACGTATATTTTCTTATGTTCGCTCTTCCTTCAATATCTTTAAATACAATGAACCGCAAAAGCTTTTACTTGGTCGGGTGAAAAAAGTTTAAATTATTTCCCTTTATGTATATATATATTTTTATATTACGTCGGGAGGCATACAAGCATACGGCCCACCTGATAAACGGGTACCGTAGCCTATTAATGCTTGCGATACATTAAGTATCATTCGCGCGATGCCTGTGACCTCACTCACACGCAGGAACGCAACAACCCTCTAAGGAGTTGTTATTTGGCTGCGAGTTTTCTGTGAGGTGGAGGTACTTCCCCAGACGGGCTAATGTATATGCCGGTCTGATGTAAAGTGAATGAGTTGGTCCGTTTCTTAATATTTGCAGAACTACGTTAGCCAGCGAAGCTATCTATATAACCGAGAAAATTGTCTTTTTTGCAGTTTTGCGGTTTTCGACTGTTACACGTAGTACTCCTTCAGTTTTGAAGCTAGAGAGCTGATTGTTCGACGTGAATGTACCTTAAGTATTGTAGATTCCCCTAAAATAGATTAAATTTCTATTAGCTCAATAAAGGATATCGATAAGTGATGTTATCGCCCCAAAAACCATTCCAATACAAAGTCAATTGGAGCGCGTATGGCGAGCACTGAAAAACAACAACAGATCGCTATCGCCGGTTAGTTATTTACTTATTGTGCAAAAGCAGCTCTACCAATGCGCCCGAAGCCCAGCTCCCCTAGTTTATTGGTTTGTGGTGTCATATGTCTTACTCCTGTCTCACCAAAACCTTATCGGATGGTGCAAGACGTGACGTAGGCAGACAATGGTGACAAATACGATGGTGAGTCACAAACAACTTAGTGTTTATTAATCAGGTTGATCTTTACCGCTTGTATAATCAGCAAATCTCTAATAATTGTTCGATACACTTTATTATTCCTTGTTCCCTTTCAATTACACCGTGTTGTGTTACACTGTATTACTATAAACGAGCAATTTTTGTATATATATTTCGTATATCTCGGAAACTGCTCTAACTTTCATTTTTCTACAAAGTCGAGAGTCATACAAGCATGCCCACTTGATGTAAAGCTGTTACCGTAACCCATGAACACTTGCAATACATTAAGTATCACTCGCGCGATGTCACCTCTGCTGCTAGCACAGCAATTATTTAGGAGTTTAATGGTTACCTCATTCCTACGCAGTAACACAACAACCCTCTAGCAGGTATGGGCCTTTGACATGTTGTGGGCCAAAGTTTAGCATGCAAATACGTTCGTGGGCCGCGTTTAAAAGTAGTGCATATATATAAGTAGATTTCGTGAGTATATATAAGTAGTGTACTTAATTGTTTTTTAATTGGGTTTTTTCAAAATGTCTCGCGGGCCGGATCAAACCTTACAGCAGGCCGGGTGTTGCCCGCATGTGCTAGGGAGTTATTATTTGGCTGCAGCTTTTTGAGGTGAAAGCACTACACCAGACGCGTTGCTTTGATGCGTCATACCTCTGTTAAAAATACCCATACTAAGATAAACAGACTTGTTCATGCACACAAATATTTGTCCTGTGTGGAAATCGAACGCACGAGCGTTAGTGTCAAAGTTACTTTACTAACCACTGCGTCACCGTGTTCGTCATTTTGTATATAGATAACTACTTTATTTTTAAGTTTGTGTACATTTATGTTACTCAGTTTATGAAAAAAAAAACGCGATTTTTTTATTTTACATACATATCATCACGTCTGTCTCCCATTGGGGTAGGCAGAGACTATAGAACGCCAGGTGCATCGATCCAAACATACCGCTCTCGCTTCTTCCACATTCATCAACCTCTTCACCTTTATTTATTTTATTGATTATCAAAAGACAAAAAAGGCCCTACGTACCTTTATAAAGCTAGAAGAGGTAGACAGCAGTAATATTGGCTGTACCTATGTGGTTCGTGTACTTGCAATGTCTGTTCATTTATAGATGAATAGTCAGATAAAAGCGTTATCTTGGCAGAGGGCAAAGGTCCTTTCGCTCTCAGCGGCTATGAACTTACACCACACGTAACCACACTACGTTTAATGCCGGTGACTCACACTGAGGTACACACGGCTACGACCAAAACCGGTTACTCGTTGGCAGACTATTTCTAATTCATGTTTGATAAGAATTCTTAATAAACGAGCTCGGTGGTCCATTGCCTCTTTTACAACAAAATCTAGAGCAATACAATACAATATTCTTTATTGTACAACATAAAACAATAAAATACATTAAATTAACTTATAATGAATGTACAAAAGGGGACCGCCTTTTGTACATTCATTATACGTTCTCTTCCAGAAATTACCTTAGGGTACAGGAAACAAAAAAGAAAATTCATGCAGGTAAGTGGCGCAGGATAAACTAGAAAACATAGAGAGGGCAATGGCTCCTTTAACACTAAGGCGGTTCGATTCCCGCACGGGACAAACATTGTGTCCATTATGTGTCCTTGGTCTAAGTGTTTTTAAGAGAGGTAGGGCGCGTCAAAACTACTCCTTAATGCTTCCTTGGATGGTTGTTCCTAGGAATGAGTAAGATTAACAAGAAACTCCTAAGGAGTTACTATTGTTAGCAGAAGAAGTTTCCTGTATTGTAAGCATTCATAGGCTACGGTAACCACCTTACATTAGATAAGCCGTATGCGTGAATGTATCCTGACGTTGTATAAAAAAGGCTGTGATTGGTTAGTCGGAAGTTTAGTTTCTTTAATTTACTATAGGTTGGCTAGTTTTTGGGAATCTTCAAAAATGTTAAGAATTTGAGCAAACAATTTCAACTCGAATATGCAATTCGCACTAGGATCCCAATTTTAACGAATATCAAGAAAAATCGAACAGCTTTCTTATTCTTCTCTTTCCTTGTGAGTGTTAACAAATTTAATTCAAAGAATATCTTGGAAATCCAAAGGATCCATAATTAAAAAAAAAACCGAACTCGCGCTTCATGCGCGTCATCGCCACGTGACTTAAGCGCCATGATACACTGTATGTACAGTTCTACAACCTAACAATGACAGGTTGTGAGGGATGCCTTTGAGAACCCACTTTGCACCCAGCAAAGTGGGTTCGCACAACAGGCAGCGTGCAGCTACTTCTCGAACCATCTTAGTCAAAAGCAAAGCCTGGAATGAACAGCATAAAACCACGTAAATGCAGCTTTAGGTTTCATATGGCCCACGACTCTCTTTACGAGCGACATCACGACCCTTCAGAGAAGGCAGTAATTTGTTAAAACAAATGATTATATGACAGAACATTGTCATTCTTTTGTCCACAGCCATACATAACGTAGTCAACAATGGTAATCTTTGCCGAAATGAGCTACGGACGAGGTGGGAACAGTGGAGAAAGCACCATCGTGACTAAACGGCAATAACGAACCTTGAGAACTGTATGTCACACCTATTAATATCATCTATGAACAATACGATGAAACAAAAGCAGTTGAGTGTATATACGAGAGTAACAGTAGCAGTTCTTTCGAGTATGATAAATGAGATTCTGGCTTGGATAACGTGTTCACTAGCACGTGTGCGTATTATTGTATTTACAAAGGCAACCGGGCTTCGGTATTTTTTTTAATTTATTGTGCATTGGTTTCAGAAAAGATACTTATATAGAAAATAAAAAGTAAAACCTTATCTGAATATAAAATTTGATCAAAGACATTAGAATCGTTTTCGAGCTACTCGAAATATATTTATATATGTACCACACTGGCTCCTTTAAAGTTATACGATTAATGACTTCGTAAGAAATATTGTATAAGATCTGTAAGTACATTGTTGTAAATAAAAAAATATAAGTATAACTTTAAAGAACAAATGTAATTAATAAACATTGTAATTAAAAATTAAAATAAAATGTTTTTGTAAAGAATATATATTTATATAGAAGTAATTTTTTTATAAAAGCTTAATTGAAATTAATTCAGAAACGAGACCTATTTTACTTAGGCAAAAGTAGATTGAATAAGTATTGTTCACAAGCCGATTGAACTTGTTGAGTAGGTCCTCATTCAGGTAGGCTGGTATCCCAAACTCATAAGATCATGCTATCAGGTTATTTCAGTCGGGTATTTTGTGATCCGCAGCAACAGCTTGCTGATGAAGGCACATTATTTTTTTTAAGTTGAGACCCGACTCATCATCATCGTCATCATTTCAACCTGTATTCGTCAACTGCTGAACATAGGTCTTCCTTCTAGAGTGCCACTCGTCTCGATCCTGTGCCACCTGCATCCATCAACTCCCAACAAACCTCGTGAGGTCGTCGCTCCATCTAGTGGCGGGTCGTCCCACACTGCGTGCACCAGTACTACGAACTATGTGACCGGCCCACTGTCACTTCAGATTGCTTATCCTGTGGGCTATAACGGTTACCTTAGTTCTAATGCGGATTCTACGGCGGTTCTAATGCGTGGTCCTGGACACGCAGTGTCGTATTGGGAAGCTCAAGGTCGCTCAGCGTGCTATGGAAAGAGCTATGCTCGGGGTTTCTCTGCGTGATAGAATCAGAAATGAGACCCGACTACAATAGCTTAATTAAAAGCGACAGATGAGTGCTTTACATAGCATGAGTCCAACGATTTACGGCTCGGAATTGCCAAAATTTGACTTTCCGAAAGATTTCCTTAATAAAATAGATATCAGCATGTGCTTAGCCGTCCTTAAGTCTGCATTAGCAAATTTAGAATTAGTTAAATACAGCGCTTATGCATAGCGGCACGTTTGAGAATAAATCTCAATCAAAATTCTTGTCGTAACTTATTCAAATTGAGATCGAAGAAATTATATAACAAAAGAGAACAAAAATGTAGTCGGCAGCCCTGCCTACAGATTTTTTATGGACGATGAAAGAGAAATCTACCAATTTTGGTTGTAAACTTCCTGACGATTTCGCTAACAAGACATCTACAAATATTGTGTGACAAGTATCTATAAATATTGATGTTGTATGTTGATGTGCTTCCACTAACCGACATGTTCAGATTAATTTCACGGGATTGATATGATTTCGCAAACCATTTTATACCAATTTCATGTTGGTTATATAGGCAAAACTATAGATATATAACTTATACTACACGATTGCTAATCATTTTAGTTAAAATTCTGATTGTCAGAGTGACGGGGTTAAAATAAAAAGATACGTGCCATCACGTAGAAACGTTGCAGGATGGAAGAATTACGAAACAGATATACTCGTACAACGTGAAGGTAGAAGGATGTAGCAGCCGAGGAACCTAACTTATGACCAAATTGATCTTGTTTTATCAGAAAGCAATGTCAGGAGCCCTAGAAAACAGCAAGCGTACACGAGAAGAGTTATGTATAATAAAGAAGCGAATAAACTTTGTAAAGACCGAGTCATATGGCGCTCGGTTCTCTCTGTCTACTCCGGAAGGGATTTGGCGTAAAGTTACAAATAGATAGATAAATAGAAGTATTATTGTCACATTCGTTCTTCCAGTTTAGTTTAAATTTAGGTTACTCTTCTCACACATAAAACATGTAACCACAAGTAGTAAAATTATTATTAGATTTTCTTAGTAGGCGTCTATAAATCTTAACAGGCGTTCTACAGGTTTATCACCTGATTTATAGAAGGAAACGCCCTAAGAGAGTCGACGTCAACGTGTATTTTAACATCCTATATACTTTTTATTTTAAATTACTGTTCAAAAAAGATTCCTAACCTGAATTATTCAAACATTCTAGTCCTATAGAAATTTGCCAGTATTTCCCAATGTATTACCGATAGTTACTAGAACTCTTTTTATATACAATGTCGGGAAGCATTCAAGCATACGGCCCACCTGATAACCATATAATGTAGCTTATGAACGCTTCCAATACATTAAGTATAATGTTAACACAGCAAATCCTTAGCAGCTTACTGGTGACCTCACTCACACGCAGGAATACGACGGAACACCGTCCAAGGAGTTATTTGTCTACGGTTTTCTGTTCGGTGAGGTACTTTCCCTGACGAGCTGCTTTGATCCACCCTACCTCTACTAAAAACACCCAGACCAAGCGAACCAGACATGTTCTTGCACACAAATGTTTGCCCTGCATGGGAATCGACGAGAAACCCACGAGAGTTGGTGTCAAAGTAGCGTTACTAACCACTGCGCCACCCAGCTCATCAAAACACTTGAGAAACTCTATTTAGGAACTCGAACAGATATTTGTGTCAATCATATACATAATTGTACAGGTGTGTTTGCAATGTGTCATTTGTATTAGCAAACAATGTATTGTGACGCTTTTCACTTCAATTATTTAAGGGGTTATTCTATTATCTACGTAATCAGCTACTTGCTGAAATATTGTTGCAGAGAAAGAAGTAACTCATTTCTCACAAGGCAGACGTTTTGTTTGTTTTGTGATAGAGATAATGTTCGGATGGGTAATTCGATTTAGTTTTTCGTTTATCTATCCACACGATTTCACACATTTTTGTCGTCACATATTTTTAATTATTGTGTCAATTATAATCTTTAAAATAATATATACTAGGGCACAGCGACAATCATATGACTTTACACTGATGAAAAAAGTAAAGCACAAGGGACAACATACGGCAGAGTATAAGCATCAGAAAATATCAGGTATGAAATATCTGTGTAATAATTTGAGTTTCATAATGGTAATGTCTATAATTCTCATAAAATATTTCTAAAATATGTTTATAAAAATATTTCTAAAGTATGATTCGAATTGCTGCAAACATTACTGTCGAATGTGCAATTCGATAGAACAGTAAGTATTTAGTAGTAATACGGGGAAGCTTTTTTATTGAATAACGAATACACACATTATATAGATACTGGTACACATAAATAAATAATAACTACACAACTACATCCCACCCAACCTCAATCCGATGCGGGAGTACCATAGAGCTTGTTTAATTTAATTTTAAAGGAGCTCACAGTCTGTGAAAGCCTGATTTCCAGAGGAAGTGCATTCCACATACGTGCAGCTTGTACCGTATATGAGTGCCAAAAAGTATTTGTAAGTGAGACCGGGACCTTCAGTAATGGATTTCCGCTACGCCGTAAGCGTTCGTCTACTTTCCGAAAATTAAACCTCTCCCGGAGATATATTGAGAAGAGGGATTGAAAATGATGATGTTGAAGAATGTGGATGTTGCGACGTAGTTGTCTTTATTTTTTTGTTTATTCTTTTCCATGCTTGAAAAGTATTACATTAATACTTATCGATAATATTAATCAATATTCTAATACCGGCGTGGATACCACTATTTAAAAGAATCATTGGCATAAAATTGTCTCTCTTCAATATCTTATTCTTTTATGTACCCCTTGTACTTGACTCTCTTGTTAGTTAGGATAAACTTTTACGTCTTCAATGAGCTTCCGGTCGTAGTTCGCGAACGACATAAACTGCATCTTTTGACTTTTTTAAACCTGGTATAATTTTTAAACACTAGTTTTTTTTTAATAAATATAAAATATAATAAATAATAGAATAAAATTTTTAGGGCTATATGTCCGAGAAATAAAATTTATTTTTATAGTTAATCAGACAGCAAACTATTAATCAACAATTAATCAACAAACGAATTTAAATAATACACAAATTTTACACAATTTTTTTCAAATTTCTCCCAAATAGAACTAGAGTATGTGACTTTAGGCAGGTTGATATTTTTAACATACTAGATGTCATTAGATTTGCCTATGCTTGCTAAGCAAGCGACATAGGTAGGCTAAAAAAATAAAAAATAAAAAGGTGGGGAAATAAACTAAAATATTAAGTAAGTACTATCTTATATAAGAATATTGGTATCATACAATAATTGATTCGTCATAATCATGTGAGTGTCAGTAAAGACATAATAATAATAATACTTAAAATTCAATGTCGCGCCCAAAAGTAAGATACCATAAAGTGACGAAGAAAAAATGAAAGTCGATGAATTACGTCACGTGAGATATTTTTCCGTTCTTACCTTTTTTCCTTTTCGATTTCCTTTTAATTAATGAAAAAAAAAATGTTGTCTCCGGAAACTCCGGAAGAGTTGTTGTGTTAGTACGGCAAGGGTCGCAACCCATGAGTACAGTTTTCATATTGCAAGGGTTCGTAGGCTATGGTACTCACTTAACATCAGGTGGGTAGTACGCTTGTTTTTCACCCGACTTTGTATAAAAAGTAATGCTCTAAGTGTAATGGATCCTGATATGTACATAAAATTTATATTTTTGTAAAATACCATTTTAAAGTGGAGGTGGAATATAGGTAAAAGGTGTTCATAATTCCTACTATGCGATTGTCTATATAAATATGCTATAAAATTATAATAAATTATTCCACAAAACCGGTCATTAAAATAATGTACATACATCAAAGAACGGAAACCAAGTTTTTATTCAGTCGATTCATTTTCTAGTGTGTGCATTACTATTTGAAGGTTAAAAAAAGTAGTAGAGAACACGAGAAAGTTATGGACTGTTCTCAGCGTTGTTATATATGACAACAATATTGTGATTAGATGTATATGAAATTTTTCTAATGAAATCGTCACAATTATCATCAAGTTACATTTATATCAGAAAATTAAATAGAAATAGACCAAAATTAGGAGAGTTGGTCATTGGCGTTTTTATGCTCGATCGTAATGTATGCACGCTTTAGTTAATATTTATACAAAAAATATGTAGTGGTAAATATTGTACGGTGGTATAGGAAGCTTTATGTTCGACTCACGCCTTTTAAAATTTATTGTTATTCATGATTCTTATTTAGTCTATCATTATTTTTATTAAAATAATATTATTTACAGTAGAATAAAAAGAACTAAGTTCCTATTACCGCTAGCGAAACTTGACTTGTCAACATAAGTCTTTTTTTCAAATCATTAGGTAATAATTCCAATAAAATTATGATGGCATTTTAGTACGATAACAATGATGTCATTTGTTTAAAATAAGATGTAGATCTGGGAATAATTTACCAGTAATAATTTAATCGGCTAGTTACCCATCAACTCTACAATAAGCCTTTGTACGAAGTATATGTTTGAAGTACCACATGAAAATATTGTTGAACATAAACATAAAACTGTACATTTTATTATAGACTCACATAAAATTTACAACAAAATACCTCCCGGTCCTAAAAAAGCCGTTGTACGTAGAAAGACACATATCTATTTTACTGCTGGATATCAGATGCATGGGTACATACCTGAATCTGTGGTTGCTTGAACTAATACGAACTTTTGCGTCTAAGATTTTCACATATGCTTACTAATAAACACAGTATTTTCATTTTTCATCATAAAAAATTGATTTGATTTTGGTGGAATTCCCCCACAACATTTGATATTCTTATAACATAACACTGAAAAAGTAGCTAAAATATACTAAACGCGCAATAGCCACGTGCGTCAATTGTAATTCTCTTAACTGAACTAATTTGAAGGTTATTGTTATTCTAAGTTTTTAATAAGAATGATAAGATACTAATTCCATTTTATTTTCAATAACTACTTTTGTTATGGAGTTCTATTTTAAAAAATAAACGCTGATTCCTAATGTCATTTCAATATTTGCCTTTCAACGATTGTGACAATATTCTGGGGGCAGGTTAACTTGGTCGAATTCAACCCCATGAAGACATAAGTTTGCGCGTTCACCGTTAAGAAAACCCCATTTGCTGTGGTTCCTAAATTCTAAAACACACCTCTTTCCATCACCAACAGCGAGCATTAGGATGCTTGGTGTAGAGATCTCCAATGACGTTCAATATCGAAGTCACCTGGAGGAAAAGGTCAAACTGGCGTCAAAAAACTTGATGTGGGCAAAGCAGTACTTCAGCGCGGGGCAAAAACTTATGTTATATAAGTCTCAAGTCAGACCGGTCATGGAGTACTGCAGTCACTTTTGAGCAGGAGCACCTGGATACCAGCTTAGACCGTGTGATTCCATTCGGAGACGAACTGTGAGAATTGTCGACGATCCTAAGCTTACACACGGTATTGAACCTTTAAGTTTATGGAGAGATTTTGCCTCCCTTTGTGTGTGCTAACGATTGTACAACGGGTTGGGTTCTGAAGAATTGTTCGATATGATTCCGATAGCATTATTTTATAACTGCACCGCTCGCCCACGGCGGGGAGTTCACCCTCACACGCTGGAATCACAATAGTCGCGTACTGTGCGGTTCCCGAGAAGTTTTCTTCCGAGAACTCTCAAGTTGTTGAATGAACTCCCAACCGAGATTTTCCCAAGGGCTACAGCATAGGGTTCTTCAAGAAAGGCGTGAAGAGATTTTTAGAGGGTCGGCAACGCATGAGTGATACCCCTGGTGATGCAAATGTCCGTAGGCTACGGTGACTGTTTACCATCAGCCATGGCGTATGCTTGATTGCTACCTTAGTGGTATAAAAAAATATAAAAACTAAGACAAAACAAGCTTTACGGAGCATAAAAGATTTTTTTGTTGTGGTTAAATCATTTTCTTCAGTGAAAATTCGGTTTAGTGTTGTCATGTGATGATGATTTTTAGGATTATATTCGTAGTCCCAAGGATTACCGCATATATCTAAGAAATATCTGTAAGAAATTGCCATCAGTGGAAAGGTTTACAGTTTGATGTCATGACGTTGGAGACATAAACATGTTCCTTCACTCTACTTATTTTCTTTAGTAATCACTCTACATTTTCCTTGCTTCTTCTTTCCCATAATTCTAGTCTTAAATCCACTTCCTAAATATATTTTTATGGCGATCAAAGTATTTCTTTTACTGCTATCGTTAAAAAATAGAAATTGTAGTTCATTAACGCGCTATAACATAACACTTCGTGCGTCAATAAATAACCTTTTGATAGATCCATTCAATTATAGTGAAAATTAAGAGTGAATCAATCTATACGTGCCTTCGTGGGAGTTCTGTACAAGACATGATACACCAGTCACTATTTTGTTTTGTATAATGAAGTCCAATGGTGTTACGTTGCACGGTGCATGCCATACCGTCACTATTAATAATTAAATAAATGGGGTAATTGATTGAACTGTTGTGAATAACTGATTTTAATATTTTTAGAAATTGATTTGAGATTCTTCACAAAAGGCGTGAAGTTTTAGCATAGTCAGCAATACACAATTTCTGCTGTTACAAGCGTCTATAACTGCTAACTATCAGATACGCGTGTTCGTCTCCTTAGCGGTATGAAGAAAAAGAAAGTCAATTATAAAGGAATTTCAGCTGGTGACTTTGTATACCAGTGTTCATTTTCAAACAAGTATCCATTTCCGCATGTATTTTAAATTGGATGTAAATATCTCCGTTTCCTTCCAAATTACTACACGCAGCATATTTTCGCTTTTCGCATTCGCTGCCTAAAATTCAGACAACTATGCTAGGGTGCAACTTTGAAATCGCTCAAAATAATCTGAGCCTCTTGTAAAAGCTTTTCGATCAGTTGAATACGTTTATGTGGGAAACCCATTTTTTATTTCGTAATTATTCGTATGAGACACATAGAAATTAGAATATGACATACACATACACACACATAACATACATTAAATGTTGTACACTATCATTCGTTTTGGCTATATACAGGCAGAACCCGAAACTTGGAAAAAAAAATGCGGAATTAAAAAGTTTTGAATTTTTTTAATTTCAGCGCATTTGATTTTCAGTGGGTATCGAATAAAAGCATTTATGTTGTAGGATCATTCCGTACCTACGCATAAATATACTATTGTTCAAGATAAATAAATAATAGAACGAACGAAATAAATCATGCCGCCTCCTATTTGGGTGGAAATAAAGTGGACTGTCTTTTTAGTCTAGATATAACAGTGTAGGAGACGAGAAAGGATTACCTACCACGACCAATTGGACTACTGTGTGTGTACTGTGTTTTATCAGAAGATGATGTCGGGAGCCCTAGGAAAAGGTGAGTATGCATGAAAAGTGTTTCGAATATTAAAAAAGCGAGTGAAATGTGTAAGGGCTGCGCCTATCGCGCTCGATTCTCCCTGCCTACTCCGCAAGGGACTTGACGTGAAGATGGTAGATAGGTATAGAAAAGTGTGAATTACGATATAGTGATGACGACGACGACGACACTTGAGTCTAACAAAAATTTACACTTTAATATAGGTATTTCGTAAATAAATAGCATATCGAAAAATGATCTATCTACCCACGCCCTCGATGTTTTTAAAAAGCCTGTCTAATGACTTCCCACATCATGGGGCGGGCTCGAAAATGTTTTTTTTTTCAAGATTTATTCCACCACTTTTTCAGCATAGTTAATATGTATATACATGCCAAACTACATCTTTCTAGTGTCAAGTGTCTCTGTGCTAGGCCGCGGACAGACGGACAGACGTACAGACGTGCATGGCGAAACTATAAGGGTTCCTTGTTTACTACGGAACCCTATGTATTACTACCAGCTCCATTAAATTGGTCATATTTTTATTAAATTGGTTCAGTCGGTACGAAGCACAGTAACAGTTAATGAATGTCGATTCTTGGTTCTACACACAGGTATAGCGATCAGAACCGAGAGAATGAGAGCGTAGTTTTTTTTTTACAATTTGCTATTTCGCTTGTGCTGCTTTCGGCCTAATTAAGATACCAATTAGATAACACGAGTTATTAGGTACTTCAAAATTCTACGCTCATAGTACCTGCTTACAAGATCGTGAGAGAATTCGATGTGGTTATAATTACTATAACGTATAACAATTTCGCTTAAGTTTCCCAAGCAATATCACATGTTGTTTTCGTTTCAACTATTTCATTCAATATAAATGCCGCAGCTACACAGAACAAATAAAGTTAAATGTTAGTAAGGTCTTTAAACTAATGTGTAAACATTAGAATCGTACTATGGGTTTCGTGAACGATTATCACCCGTGCCAATGGGGTGAAAGGTCCGTACCTATAACATTAAACTGAGACATTAATATGGCTATATTCATTTGTTGGAAAGTGTGACTTGAAGGTTACGCAATTTCCAAAATGTTATTACTCTTAAATTGTCATGATATTTTTCTCTGGGAAATGTTTGTAAACATAGCGCCAAATTACTCTTCCGCGCAATCTAATGATATTATGAGTCGATGTCGGAAGCAAAAACTTTGATGCGATACGTAAGCGTGACTATTCCGTAAGATACATTTGAATTTTACTCAGACATGTTGGATGGTTTTCCTGTATTGCCTGGATTGCACACAATACTTGAATAGAATAGAAAGCAGCTTAGAATTTCGGATTTAACGAAGGCTGTCTCAGCGTAGTAGAAGCGGGTACGGAAGTGAATAAGTTAGCCTCTGCGGAAGCAGAGAAAGCAAAGGTGGAAATAGAATGAACGTTTCATTTGAATATTACTAATTCAAAAAAACATCTAGGTGTAAGTTCAAGGCAAAGAATTCACTCTCACAAACTAGAACCGCATAACGCATGTTGTGCAGTTCAAGAGGGGTTCTTCCGTGAATCTTTGGGTGATGGAACGATCTGTCTATCGAGGTTTACCTAGGGGACATTAGGTGTACAGTGACGTATACGCAGTCAGTGATTCCGCAAATTTCCTCATTCATATTATGTCGCGTAACATTTTCCATTTCACAGAATTTTGCTCTTTCATTCGGCTTCGAGACAGCTTTCTCTTATATACTTACCTATTCCTAATCACAATCATTCCACCACATATCTATCATCATTCTTACAAAGGCGAACAATGTCTTTCGTCCTTTCCCTACTTAATCATCCAATCCAATGTTGTCCAGGTAATTTGTCTTCTAAATAGGTAGAGGTAGGCGCGTTCGAAGTTTAGAAGGTTGTGATGAGTGTTGTATATATACGTAAGTTATAAACAACACTTTATTGATAAATGCTGGATAGTTCATAGTTAGTTTTATAAAAAAATATACTAATCTAAAACCGTCAAGGTCGAGAGAGAGAAATTTGTACATATGCATTATCAAGAGACCTGTTTGACTCATACAAATTTATAAATAATATAATTATTTTTTAATATAAAGGACTTTCAGATATAATTTTTCTTTAAGTATCTATGTAATTTTCGATTTTCAATACTAGTTAATGTGAGAATTTTCTATTCCACTTAATCATAATTAAAATATTGTTAAAATATTATATCGAAGTATATGCTGGTCGTTTCTTTAAAAAAAAAATCTGTTGTTTATCTTTTAAAAACATTTATCGGGTAGTAGTATAATGTAGAGAAAAGCCAAGACTCTTACCATAACCAAAATGATTATTGTTTTATCAGAATGTAATGTCAGGAGCGCTAAGAACCGAGTAGCGCACATAAAAAGGGTCATAAATGTAAAAAAAAATGAGCAAAAAAATCAGCCAAGTGCGAGTCGGACTCGCACACGAAGTGTTCCGTACTATTATCTATAAAAACGGCAAAATAAATCATGTTTGTTGTATGGGAGCCCCCCTTAAATATTTGTTTTATTTTAATTTAATTATTTATTATTAAAGTGAATATATAACTAAATATTCTGTGAATATTTCAAGCGTCTACCTGTTGTGTTGCCGTTATCAATGTCGAACAAAAATGAGCAAAAAATTCACGTTTGTTGTATGGGAGCCCCCTTAAATATTTATTTTATTCCATTTTTTAGTATTTGTTGTTATAGCGGCAACAGAAATACATCATCTGTGAAAATTTCAACTGCATAACTATCACGGTTCAAGAGATACAGCCTGGTGACAGACGGACGGACGGACGGACTGACGGACAGCGGAGCCTCAGTAATAGGGTTCCGTTTTACCCTTTGGGTACGGAACCCTAAAAAACGAGTTGCGTTTGTAAGGACCAAATCATGTCGCGTTCGGTTCTTCTTTTTTTGCATGCCTGCACGCACAATGACGCCATAGAGCTCTAAGCGGCTACCAAAAATGATTTCGGGTGATCACCGGTTGGTATGAAAAAAATTGGTCAAAAATTAAAATTTTCCATTTTTTTACACAGTACACAGAAAAATGACTTACAGACAACGGAAAAAGTATACAAAAATAGAAACATAAGTAATATAGCCATCACAATATCTAACATAACATTAACAAAGAGCATAGAATTATATGAGATTACATTGCATGTGAGAATAAAGATTTTTGAAATGAACACCCAGCCGAGTGGCATATCGTTTACTACGCGTTTGGTGAGAAACGCGCTTTCACGGGCCGCGGATTCCCAGACATAACAATTGAACAGAACAATGATCTGAGAGGTTCAAGTGCACTGCCATTACAATATTTCTTCACTCTATTTGTCAGGCCAGAACATAATCATGAACAAGTGGAGCCGGTTTAAAATGTATGCTTAAGGTATGCAACTTTTTGACTTGAATGTTTCCTTTAAATATGCTTCCATAGCGAGAGGCAATTCAGGAAACTGGTGATAACAAAATCGGTAGATAAAATTTAGTGTTGTAACCACTAAAAAAACCAGCTAAAGAGTCAAAGAATTCGTTAAGTGAGGACCGTGACGTATCGCGTGTGGCGGGGCGAAAAAGCGCTGCCATATTGAGATCATTTCTTCATATCCTTTTAGTATAACTTCTTCGTCTACCCGTTACGAACGTTACGTTTCGTTTTTTTTTCGGAAGAATAAGGCGTGAAGTTTAGTCTATGGTAACTATATCCATCATTTATCTGTGCATGGAAATGTAGAGGGTATTTATTCTCTGGAACTGCTGATATATAAGACTATTTTTCATTGTGATATAATGTAATACTATACCAATTCTTCTTCCTAGCGTAATATCCTTTAATATTCCATTAGGATGGGTGGGGTCCGCTATCTAAACCTAAGAATTTGGCGGAAGATAGCGATTTTTTATACAGATCGACTACTGTTAGATCTCCACAACCCAATGGAAAAATCAAACCTTTCTTAGGATAGGTCACACGTTTTCGAAATATATTTTTGTCGGACATGCGGGTTTCCTCACGATGTTTTCCTTCACCGCCATACAAGCGATAATTACAAATACGTATGTAGTGGTTACACACCACACCGGGATTCCAACCACGGACCGTCGGATATAAGGTCGGTTCTTCATCCGCTGGGAAATTACTGCTCAATATTATACTATACCAATATGCTGGCATAAATTTATTGTAAGGTTATATTGTAATGTTTTGATTATGGCATTTCTTCTTCGCCAATGGTCATGTCTGAAATAGTAGTAGATAAATATGCTAACTAATGAACAAGGTAGAATAAGATTTTATTAAAAAATGTACGTCGTATGTAAGAGTTCGCGATGACCCAATGGCAAATAAATATGTTTTACCTTTATTCCTAGCGAATAAATTACTAAGCATCCTGACTCAAAACCTAATCTACTGAATGATTCCCACAAGGAAACTCATGGAAACTTAAATTTTTAATAAGGTAAATTATATGAGGTGATATAGAAGGTGGTGTCAGAAGCCCTAGGAGCTGGCTAACGTGCATGAAACCGAACTATGAATGACCGAGTAAAGAGGCGCGTGGTTCTCTCTGCCTGCTGCGCAAGGGATTTGGCATAAGATATAAATAAATTATATAGTCACAAAAAAATTAAGTGTGTACTAATTTAGTTAAGTTAGGGTTTTTTTGCGTTCTAATTATTAATGGCCCTTTTTCATTTACGATTCATGTGTAAAACTATAACATCTAATTCTACGCGGTCAGAGTCGCAGACATTAACGGAAATCCAAAACCAATGTTAAGGAACCTGTCTTAAAAATAGTTTTATATTTATAGGATAAAATTAGAAATAATTTTAAACTTGCCCATGCTGGGTAGGCAGAGAGAAACGAGCGCCACATGATTCTGTCCTAACATATCTCACATACTTCTTAAGTAAGTCTTCTAGTACGAAAGTCTTGACCTTCCTCGGCTCCTACATCCTTCAACTTTCGCGTTGTATGTCTGTTTCGTAATTCTATCTTCCGGTATTTTTTCTATATGTTCGAACCAACGTAGTATGCCTGATATTATTTTAAAGCCGACACTCTCTTCTAATTGATAAATACGGTATACTATCCGGCTAATGAATGTTTACCTTAACGCTACCCATGTTGAACTCTACGTCTTCGGCCACTTCGTCAAAGTTGACATCACAAGGTGTTCCTAATTCGTCCGCTCCTATAACGTCCATTTTCAAAATTGACATTCTTGATCTCGAATCTTAATGCAATGACAAGCTGATAAAGATTGAAGAAAGAGATTGACGGTCAAGAGAAGTGTTTAATTCTACAAACCATCACTCTGGCTAAACCAAATAGGCGTTACCTTCGCAATTTAAGAATCTATTTCACATTATGAACGATCGGTTTCGGTTTGAAGAGTAACCCTACCAATCATACAAATGGTATATCTCCGTATCGATAGATAGGAAGTAAGTCGTTTCTGGTCACGGTAAAGTGCCGTTAATTAACAACAACAATCAAAAGAATGAAATATTTAGAATAAGTAAGTGCGTCGAAATCGAAAGTGAACACACGTAACTCACGTGGGCTAAAAAACGGCCATGGCTATCGGATGGTCGCAGGCGCAGCAACACGCACGCGTAGTGGATACTACCGATTCGTAACAACACTATTACGGTTTTTACAACATAACTATCGGTAATTATTGTAATATTTTATCGTTACACAACGTAGACCTACTTTCTGCTAGAAGTCAAAATGCTTTGTGGGAAAATTCGATCTTTACGAAATTAAATCGTGATTTTTGCCATGTAAAAGAGTGAATGCCGGGGATAGTGTGAGTAGAGCGGTGTGAAAATGTCTTGGCAGTAAAAGCTTGAGCCCTTGCGGCTCAAGCTTTAGCTGCACAGCACAGCACAACTTCACAATGCGGTGTTGGTCCTAATACTAATTTATGGAAGCAAGACCTGTCTTTGTCAGAGAGAGCATGAAATAAAGTAATCGCATTTTTTTATTTTTTTTTATTTTCCAAATAATACAATTCAAAACTTAAGATACTTTTAGAAATAATGGCAGAACTGTTTTTAATCTCTTCAATAAATTGAATTGTTAATTGTTTTGATATAAAATATTTGTCAGTCAGTGTACCGAGTGACTCGAAGCAAAGAATATATACGCTAGCGCGAACTTGAGGTGAGATTCATTGAACAACGTTCGCTGTCTCGTGAGTAAACAACTTGCTTTTTTAAATTTCTCTCTCATAACAGTGTCAAAAACGAATGTCATCCTTACTTCACACTTCGAAGAACGTGCCTATGTCTTAAGTGAAATTTACTTCAATGTTGTATAATTGGAACAAGAGTTCAGTTTCTGAGAATATTTTTAACCTACAAATGATATACTTCTAATAGGTTAGATACGAAGATAGCAACGTGCAAGTGATAGTTTTAATATACATTTACGGGACAGGTATATGGTAGCTTCACGTCAGGCTTCATAATCCTTTATAATATAATCACATAAAACAAAAAAAATGCCCTTGATCCAACAATCGTTGCAACTAATGTTGAAGAAATTGCACCAGTGATGAGATCTCCTGATACATTTTCTTTTATATTTAGGAAAGTATATTTCATAAATTTTAAATTGGTACAAACATTGGGAACAGTAAAGGATTTGCTAGTTAATTTTTTTTCTGAAACTAGAGGTTTTTTAAGAGAGATAGGGTGTATCAAAGCTGCCCGTCTGGGGAAGTATCTCCACCTCACAGAAAACCGCAGCCAAATAACAACTCCCTAGAGGGTTGTTGTGTTCCTGGGAGTTTACTGGTGACCTCACTCACGGTCACCAGTAAACTAACCCAAGGAGTTATTGTGTAAGCAGCTGAGGAGGCATTGCGCGGGTGATAATTAATATGTCGCAAGTGTTAATAGGCTATATAGGAATAGGATAATACGGTACCCGCTTTACATCAGGTGGGCCGTATGTTTGTATTCTTCCCGTCGTAACATAAAAAAAAATTGACGATTAAAACTGGGGGTTCATTCTAAATAAATTCACTGTGACTAGTAAATATACTAGTAACTATAGACTGTCCGTATTTCCGTACGCGGGTATCCTCATCATCGAAGATACAAATATTCTGCTTGATGTATTTATATATGAGATCTATCAAAATTAATTCGACAAAACGTTGCATGTGTTTACAACCTATACAGAAAACACCGGGACCATAAATAAATAAATTATCCAAGTAAACGGGTTTAATTTAAAGCCAATCGACATAGCGCGTTTGACGCTCAGAAGAATTACCTTTGGCCCTCTGAGCAATGACCCTTCGTGACAAAAAGTTGTAGGTAATCGTAATATGTACTTCATATAGCCATACCCTTAACAAATAGTTCATTATCATACATACATTCCTAAATGACACTAAATCGACACTTGGTTGACGTGATACATCTTTTGATTTTATAAACCTTTATGTTACTTTTACCTGTTCATTAGGAAGGTTATGTGTGTCCAAAGTCGTTAATATTGGAGCACATACAGGCAGAGAATTGAGCTAAATTGTGACAAATTCGTGTTAAAATTTCTTACTGAAATCACGAAATCATACGCACTTGACGATTTCTAGGGCTCGTGACCCTTCTGATGAAACACGACCAATTTAGTCATGAGCTCGGTGGCTCAGTGATGAGCTCGGTGGCTCAGTCGTGAATGACGCGACTTTAACACCAACGCTCGTGGGTTCGATTCCCACACAAGGCAAACATTTGTGTGCGTGAACATGTATGTTTGTTTTGGTCTGGATGTTTTAAGAGAGGTAGGGCCCATCAAAGCAGCCCGTCTGGGGAAGTACCTCCACCTCACAGAAAGTAACCAAATAACAACTCCTTAGAGGGTTGTTGTGTTCCTGCGTGTGAGTGAGGTCACCAGTAAGCTCCCAAGGAGTTGCTGTGGTTGCAGCAGAAGAGGCATCGCGCGAGTGATTCTTAATGCACTACAAGCGTTAATAGGTTACGGTACCCGCTGTACATCGGGTGATCTGTATGCTTGTATGCCTCCCGACATAGTATAAAAAAAAATCATGGTCTCGGCCTTCCTCAGCTACTATATCTTTCCACTTTCGCATTATACTCGTATATATATTACATAATTCATTCCTCCTGCATTCAAGTTACTTGGAATGAACAATATACTCTTAATAATGTCGTCGGATGGGCTAAACCGTAGTCGTAGGATTTGATAACAAAGCCCCGTAGTCCATTAAATAGACAACCATAAAAGTGTTAGTTTAAAAGATAACCCTTGCTTATCAGTTACTTTCCTTTAACTAAAAAGGCACAATGTTTACAGTAGGAAGTGGTTCGTAAGTACAGGAACATTTTGGTGATACACTGCTATTTTTAACAGGTATTCGTCATTAAAACTATACTACTGTAGATGCATTAACGAAGCACATAAACTGGTCGATAGCTGGGCTTCAGTACTATCGACAAATGATGAAAGAGCGATAAAATGTTATGTGGATACAACATAAGTGTTTACATATTTCTCTTTTAAGGAGTTATCGTCTACATAGGAACTTCTTGTAGAAGACTTTTGCTTAGCGACAAACTATTAGTTCATAGTAAATAATCCTTTATTAGCTTCACATAATATTCATTTTGTCATTTTAAAAGCTTTTGATGACGCGACTTTGACTCCGACGCTCATGGGTTCAATTCCCACACAAAGATTTGTGTGCATGAACATGTTTGTTTGTCTTGATCTGGGTGCTTTTAAATGAGGTAGGGTGCATCAAAGCAGCCCGTCTGGGGAAGTACCTACACCTCACAGAAAACCGCATCCAATTTCGATTGGATATACTAAGATAAATAGGTAATTAGGAGTGTTGATTGTAGATGTCCAAACAAGTCGCGGGGTCTCAGATTAACAGCTCTCATCTGTTGATAGCGAAAGTACAAGCTTTGCCATTAAGTTGGTTGTTAGATTAACGTAAAAATTTAGAAGAGATTACACAGATCTACACATGTTTTTTTATATTATATATATATATATCGATAAAGACATTTTTTTATACTACGCTGGGAGATAAACAAGCCTACGGTCCGTGATGTAAACGGTTCATCGTAATCTATGCATACTTATGACACATGGAGTGTGTATGTGACAATATATAAGTTGGACATACACACATACTTCCTATATATAAATATAGGAAGTATGTGTGTATGTCCAACTTATATATTGTTCCCACTTCAGTTTATGTTGGGAATTCCATTCTCTAAGTTATTGACGAGTGGCACAAAAAAAAGTGGGACAAACAATTCATCTAGGTAGGACTTCGAGAAAGAGGTCTCTTGTCAAATTCAACTCTGATGAGATTCGGTAAATTGTGAAAAATCTTTTCGTCCAAAATATCTAAATATTGAGGTATTGCAATAAGAAAGTCTTCTACCATTGTGTATTGCCAGTGATGGCTTAAGGCACAGAAACGTAGTCTCTAACTATGCGCTTCATACGAAATCTCAAGGTGCAATGGAGACAGGCTCAAAGTTTCTCTATGTTATTCTTATTATATTGTAGAACTAAAGTTACCAATGTGGCTCTAAGGATCAGCAAGTTGTGGGCAAGTGGACAGGCTACACAGAGCTCGAAGAACCGATGGCCACTGGGGCCGCAAGGAAAAACAAAGTAGGATGGCCTCCCACACGTTAAACTTATCTGGTGAAGATCGAAGGGAGTCGATTATGCAAGCAGCAGAGGTCCACTTACTTCTATAACATTCTTCTTTAACGTTCCTAGGGCTCTTGACATCACCTAGATATATATATCAATGCTGGCGTGTATTATCTACGACACTATTTCTGCTGCATATCAATAGTAGGTTGTCAGTTGATGGCAACCCTTGTTCCTTTGTGGAGGAAAGCCGCGATAAACTTGTGTCTGAAATTGAGGAATACTTTAACTATTGGAGGTAGCGGCTGCAATTAGTCCAATTCAGCCTCATAAAGACACAAGTCAGTGCGTTCACCGCTAAGAATATCTACTCTCTTGAAGTCTCCCAAATCTTACTTATTAGCGAGTACCGAGTAAGGAAGGTTACTCAAAATCTTCATAAAGAAGAACTTACTCATTATTTTTGTATTAGAAATCTACTCGGGCGAGAAAAGGAATAGAATACATTTTGCGTTAATTTAAAATTTTTGAATGATTAACGTTTCTATAAATGAAGAAACGTTAATAATTCAAATAGACAGGAAAGATCTCATAAATATGAATTGAAATCTATATGGCGTAATTACAATGGGTTTATGGATTCCTTTGATACAAATTTAGCCGCATCTCACATTCACATCTACATATGTAGATATATAACTTAACTTGGGGGAATATGAATCGAAATTGCTTACATACCTACTTATGATACGAAGAAAGCATCCAGAACGAAACAAATAGAAATCGAACACGCTACACATTGTTAGCCACTAGACCACCGCGATTATTAAATATTCAATCAAAAGTATTATCACAATAATCTGTTTCCCTAGAAAGCTGGCTATAAATAACTCCCTGGTGGCCACCTGTCAACTCGTATATACTCATGCAGTGCGAGTTAGTCGAGTTGGAATTTGAGAACTTCCTATGAGGGTCGTTACTACTATATTGCTATCAGAATTTAATTAGTTTGCAGTTTAAGGATATTTGTTTTATGTAACCAAGGTGGCAAATAACCGTACGTGCTGACTGATGACAAACGGTCAGCGTACCTGAAGTGACGCTTAAAACATCACACATCTAGAGAGCGGCAAGATAAATTCAACGATTTGATTTCCTAGTATTACAAAATCACGGTGATGCTAATAAAAGTGTTAATTAGTTTGTTATATGGAATAACATTAACATTTCCTTGGGAACTACTATAAACCGAGCGTGTTGTTCCAGGCAATGGCAGCCTAGTCACGATTTATTGCACCGATCCAATAGCTACAGAAAAACAGTCGAATAACAGACTTTGTTACCAAACGTTAAAAAATTGAGGGTCGTTAAGATCGTAGGAAGAGTGAAGTTGAAAATATGTAAAAAGTTATAAACTTAAGTAATAATTGTCTGTTATATTGTCAGTTTAAAGATTCAGTAGATATAGTTGATAAAGAACCAGCTCATCAACCTGCGGTCCCTGGTTTGAATCCTAACAGGGGCATGTATTTACCACTAAATTCGTGTTTCACATTTATTATCATTTGCTCGGCGGTGAAGTAAAACATCGTGAGGAAATCCGCATGTTCAAGAAATTATATTTCAAAGGACCTGTGGCCTAACTGTCTGATTTTGTCTCTAAGTTTGGAGGTCTGATAGCAGTCCCTCCGTGCCAAAATCAATATCTACGTCAAATCATTATTAGGCTTAGATAGTGAATCCCGCCAATCCTAATGGATTAGGAAAAGCGATAAAGCTAGAAAGAAGATTGTCGGTTTTAAATATAAATAAATATATGATAATAGTGAAATATGTCACCCGTGAGTCACTTAGAATATAATAGTCTAGACTAGAGAGACATAATTGTGTCGTTTTTAGAGGGTCGGCAATGCATGAATGACACCCCTCGTGTTGCAAATATCCTTAGGCTACGGTGACTGTTTACCATCTAACAGGGCGTATGCTTGTTTGTCAACTTGGTGGTATATAGAAAAATTAAATGCCAACCTGGTTTCACCGGCAGAAATACTAATACATGTAAACGAAAAAAATTATAAAAAATTAAACCGATTACGACAAAATGCCCACTAAATATTACGATACTGATGTCTTTACTTATACATTTACCGATTTTGCATTGCCGTACTTGCAGGTTGTTACTAAATATGTTATATATGTGATTTAGACGGGTATAGATGATAGCAATGATGTGCGACCACGGGTTTTAATTAGGTATCTACAACTTACAACATATTTTACTCTAAATAAGTTTATGAAAGGCTAAAATAATGTATTTTACCAAAACGAGAGTAGAGAAACGAGTTACATAAGTTACGCAATTACCTATAACTGTGGGGTTTGATTACAGGTTATTGGTTCGATTGGACAAAATTGGATTATCTATCTCGATTATACTGCGTAATCTCAAAATTTGTATTGATATACATTGCCATAGGGCTAGTGAGATGATTTATTATAATTAATGCTTCATTATGTGTTTGCGGGTGGACTTTCTTTTTTCTTACATCATTGCATGTAGTGTATGTTTGCCTTTGAAGTAAGTGTAGTGTTATTAGTTATTACGAGTACTTCAAATTTGGCCAATGTATGGTGGTGAAATTATAACTTTTAGATAAGTGAAACCGATGGTATTGAAGTCACCAATTCACGTAATTGCTTTATTTTTACTGGCGGTGACTTCAAACAATGATCTTCAATCATCTTTTAACTTAAAGGTATTTAGTTACTAATCTTTTTCATGTTTTCATCTAATTTTCACTAAAATTAAATAGTGTCATCAAAGGACATGCTCATGAAATAAAAAATCAAAGCTCCGTCGTAAATAAGGAAGACAGTTTTTGAAATTTGTATTTTAATTACTTTTTAATTAATCATCCTCCCTAAAAACACGACGCAAGTTACACCGCATTTGGTGTATTATTTCCACTTTTGGATGGCAGCACTTGAATACCAGCGTAGGGCTTGTTACTCGGTTTAGAAACGTGCTGTGACAATCCTTGACTATCTCAAACTAACGATATTAAGTCCTTAAGTCCATGGAGAGGCTTTGGCTCTGTTTGTTTGTTATATAATCAAGTAACGAACGCATGACGCTCCTGGTATTACAAGCATTCATAGGTTATGGAAATGTAATAACAAAGTAAACTTCTCTCGATCTATATATCACATCACATCTATGTTACTCGAAGGTTGTTTAAGTTACAAATCTTACATTTGTTATGGGTATGGGTTGCCTTAACACCTACAAAGTTATTAAGTAATAAATTTATATTAAAAATCATTTTTAAAAACAAGCTTTTATTAAAAGTATAAAACAAGCTTTTATAAAAAATTAAAAGTCTGGTAAATCGTCATCATGATATAGGCGTACGTAGATAAGCAAGTTTTAGGGAATACATCTTTTCAAATTTAGAAATATACCTATTTAAATATTAAAAGCTTGAAGCGCTAATGTACGCTATCGGTAATACAGGTTTACTACACAATGTTATAAAAGGATTCCATAGTCTACCTATTAATTTTTATAAATCGGTTACATTCAAACGCAGCGTAATTTTCACTAAAATCCGCCAATGCAACCTGTTAGGGAATTTTAGTGAAAATGACGCCGGGTTTAATATCCGGAGACTCTTACTAGATGCGGTGCCATTTGTACTAAAATCCCTAAAGCATACTTTACCTAGGGGATTTTAATCAAAAAGCCGCCGAGTTTAATTAGCGTCTCCGGATATTGAAATCTAACAGAGAGGAATGTCGTCGGATTATGTAGATGTACTTTGTGATATAAGACAAAATGTTGTAAAGGCCGTAAATACTTAATTAATGGCGATTGAGCGATAAACTGACGAGCAGATTGATATAAGCTGCTTCTGTAAGTACGGTATATGGCGCCATAAAATGCGTATCTAGATAAAGAGACCCAATCAAATATATTTTCTGATGTCGTGGAATTAATCCAAGTCCGAGACATGTCTCCGATCTATGTAAGATAACTTATTTGACGTCCTCAGTTTTTCAATTTAGTAGACAGTTTGGGAAGTAGACAATTTCTCTTAGGTAGTAAGTAGTAAAAGCTCAACGGGACATTTAACTTAGTTATTATAAGCTTAGTAGGAGACGACGAAGACCAAGATTCACCTACCACGATCAAAAGGTCATGTTTCATCAGAAGGTGATACCAGGAGCCCTAGAAACCGATGTGCGTGCACGAGTAGAGCTATGAATTAAAAAAACGAGTGAGACGTCTAAAGATCCAGTTATGTAAAGTTTAGTACCTTCTGCCTACCCCGTAAGGGATAAGACGTGAAGATATAGATAATAGGATTGGTTCAATAGACCGCATATAGGTTCAAACTCAACACAATTATTATTTATCGAACCCCGCTCCATAATTTTGCTAGTACTGATAGCTATGTCTAGCCGCCAACCCAATCCTATTTTAGTACTTTTACCTTCAATTCGTATTTCTTATTATATGCAATCAAATTTTTTTTATATACAAAATTGGAAGCCAAACAAGTTACCCGTATTTTGCCTGATGTAAAGCGGTTACCGTAGCCTACGAACCCTTGCAATACAAGGGCCAGCACTCGCGTATTGCTACCCTGATACAGCAACTCTTCAGTAATGCACTGGTAACATTCGGTCTTCTGTAAGATTAAGGTACTTCTCAAGGCTGTTAAAATGTTGCAATTTTCCACCCCTTTTTTGGGAGCCTCTTGGGCTAGTTTGTAGAATGTGTCACATGCATGCATTTCGCCCCGTAAATGTTGGATGTACCTGTTACATCCTAAATTATTTTATGTTTAGAATAAGGACATAAAATGAAAACTAATTTTATTTACTGAGATCTAATTAATATCCGATATCCTATTTAATAAAAGCGCCAGGCTCCGAAGCGAGAGCTTAGAATGCAGCCGAGACTAATGCTCGGATGATCGAAATCTATAGTATTGTCGAATATATAACTAAATATAAAAAATATATTATGATATGTAATACGTAATCGACATAATATTACATTACATATTAAATGAATGATATCATAATACTTTTTTTTATAATTCAATCATTATAATTATGGTTCATAAGCATATTTACATTTTTTAAACAACGTCTGAGGCACAAACACGCGGCCTCCCTAATGTAATGTGTTCAGTGTGTTAGTGGTGCCTATAAACCCTTGTAATACAGGAACTAATAGCGTGTTTCCACTGCAGAGTACCTCCTCAGGAGCTTACTAGTAACCTCGCTCACTCGCAGGAACATAAAACCTCCAAGGAGTTATTTGCCCGCGCTTTTCTGGAGTTACTTTCCAAGTCAATGTTACTTTAATAATTTTTTTATGTTTAAAGTTTTTATTATATTTAAAGCATTTTGAAAACTATTTATTTTACTCACCGGCGCAACAGCCATGGTCTCTTATATGATGCGAAGGTTCCAATGGCTATGTCTATCGATCATCACTCAACTTTCACGATCGTCCCGATCACCTCATGCCGAATTTTTATATCACACGATGCCCCATAACTGATAACACAAGGACGTACACAGATAGCTGCATCACGTGTGCACGCTTCGATAGATGCAGATGAATGGCTTGATGGTAAAGCACGAAAAAGTTGTCGGTTCCCACGCGAGAGAAATGCGCGTGCTCTAACAATGGAAGCTGCGCGCGAGTCGAAAGGTGGACAAAAAGCGAATGAGCGCAGGCGCGATGCGCACCATGCAGTCACGGGTGCCCGTGGTGGAGCGCCGATCCGACGTCGTCGCCGTCCACCGCTCTATACCTGCTAACCCATTTCAGACGTAAACCATTATGGAATTTCAAACCCTTCGTTTACTTTTGGGTTCATCCTGTTTCGTTACGTCCCACTCGTCACATATCAATGTTTATTCTTGATTAGTTAGAAAAATTATATATTTTTTATATATACTATCTAATTATTATATAACATCGAAACGTTAGTTCAAGCTTATGAATATCTATAAACTTTGTCATTCAAATTGGGTCCGCCGTTGTTGTGGAGATTACATTAGCGCAAACGTAAGACATTACGCTTACAACGTAACGTAGACCCATGATTTTTTATTATTCTTCCTAGCGTTATCTCTTCTTTTAATTCATTAGAATTTTCGTAGTTTAGATCCTCTATCTAAATCTAAGGATTATACATGGATTCTCTGCGTTGTGGAGGTCTAACGGCAATTGCGTCAAAATCAGTACCTATATTCGCCAAATCCTTAGGCTTGGGTAGCGAACGCCAATCCTATTGGAAGAAGAAAAGATAACATTTGACAGTTTTAGGCTATGATGGTAAATAGGAATGTTTCTGGCGCTTTGCTAGTAGAAAAAAAATCTGTTAGCATAATAAGTTTTGCGTAGAATATTCTTAGTATTACTAAAACGTAAATAAAATTACTACATAAATAAAAGATACTACATAAATAAGACTTTCATATATCAAATATACATAATAAAAGTAACAAATCTATTGTATTTTATTGATCAAATAAAGTATTATCAAAAGGGTACCGTATTGGGATCAAGCCGAATGTTTTTGGAACTATAATTTGAGGTGTTTTTATTCTTTTTCGATGACTGTAGCAGCCATGAGCTTGTGGTAATAATCCCTGGAGAATTTAAAGAATGAACTTGTATGAATTATGCGTAATATGTATAAAAACTTACATGCATATAAAATAGTGAACTCAACTACATTGTAGCACTATTCATAGACATTTTAATTTTTATGAATATCGTTTAATTTTCATTTCGCTGATGTCGGTTGACTTTATTTAAATTTTCATTTTATAACTCTTTAGCTTATAACCATAGGTTCATAAAATCTTTGCCAATATTACGAAGAAACATCACTATAAACCTAGGCTCATAAAAAAAACCAAAAATAATTATTAAAACATACAAAGACATAAATAAAATTACATATGAAATTCTCTATTAAATATGTTCTTCACCTAAAATTTAACCTCTTTTTAAAATCTACTTTAACAGAATACATTTTGAGTTGTTCAAATCCTCATTTCATCCTCAATTCACCCAATTCCAGAATCTAGGTTCGATTTGTGATCGATTGTGAAACCATAACAGTATGTATGTCATTTACACATGTAATAAATGATACATTATGTTTTTTAGTAACATGAACCGCACGCGGGAGACAAGATTACTTGGCGTTCCACTGATCCAACAGCTGTATCCAGTGATCCCCTTAAGGGCTATTATTACTTGCAGTAGTCAATGAGACCCTCACTTTTGTTTAATATTGTTCACCAATGGCATCTGTTATAAAACGAAAGACTTTCTTACGGACAAAACCAAGTGGGTATTTAGTTTTTTATCATGCCAAGTGTGGGCCGAACTTGCGCACATTAAGTCCTGTACCACCGTAATAATAAATTTGTTGAAAAAATGCGTTTATGTTGATTCTTTTCATTTTTAACGTATGTTACGTTCAGCAAAGAAATGGGACGTCATAATAAAATGTTTTCGCAACCGTAATTTTGATCATAGATGTCGACGTTTCATTCAAAATGGCTCTGAATAAGACACTCGGTGATACTTTCTATCACAATATAATGAATGTTGATACATTCGTACGTATAAAGACGCAGAAGTAATTATTTCCCTTTAGTTGTTGTTCTTTATTTTAATTATCTTGAATATTTTTTTTCTTTCCGTCTTTGAATCCATAAATATCCATATATATTCCATCACATATCTTGTTCTTATTTTTTCTGTAATAATCGTATTAGTTTAAACCAGCAAATTCGTAGATAGTATGTTGTAATATATTTCGTATAATATGGAGACAGCTCTAAGGATTTGAATCAAATATTGTATTTAGATAAAGTTTTACTTTTTAAGTTTATAAAAACATAAAAAACCGCTGGACGATGCTCGATTGTACAGATAATAATTCAATGATAACAGCCGCATATGAACTCGCTCCAAACTTCTCCATTTTCTCAAACGAGGTAAAGAAATCTTAGACAACGATCTGCCGAAGAAATTTGATCGAATTTTGGACATAAAAATTGATCAAAATAATAAATCAGTGGCTTACCACACTAAGGGGCATCATTTTGAATTTATTTGCTCATTTTGTTAAACTACATAACCTTAATGGTATATAGAAATTGTTACGCTAATAGACATATCGCGTACTATGTTAATTTATCGCTATTCTTCCGTAACAATCGCGGAAGGAACAAAGTGTCTTAGCACAAATTAACGCGCGTGCGTTACAATGCAGACGAGTCGGTACGTTGCGTGCACGCATGTCGTTTCGCCCATGCAGTTATTAACTCAAAATAACATGCTATTCTGAGAGTTATTAGTTTAATTTACTTCGGTCCGATGATTGATTGCTACTATTTTGGAGTGTATGGACCTTTTAACCGTAGCATTCCCGATGAGGAGGACATAGAGGTGGCCCTTAGTGGGGAAGCGGCGAAGTACCTACGCCTCACATAAAACTGCATTCAAATAACATTTCCCTAGAGTGCTATTGTATATTGTATTGTATACCTGGGAGTAACTGAAATTATCAGCAACCTTCAGAAGAGTTCCTGTGTTCGCAGCAGGAGTGGTGACGCACGAGCGATCCACCGGTAATCTTACATTAGGAGTGCAGCAGCTGCTGCTCTCTCATTTGACTCTCAACTCATTTGACACTATAATATCTGCTTCTCCAGAGAAGCAGATATTGTCAAATAAGTTGTCATTATTATATTTAAACGGGCAATTCCTGTATATAAATATATTTCGAGAATCTTGAAACCGACTCTAACGATTTTGATCAAATTGTGTGTTTAGATAAGGTGTTGTTTTTAAAGTTTATTTTCGTATGTGTGTTTTAAAGTGACAACTTCTTTTGGGAGGGTAAACCGCTTCGTTACGTAACGCGTTACGGCGCCAGTCTGCCCTTTCTCTCACGCATACGGCAGCGGATTAGTTTAAGTTATCAGTGTTATCACTTCTGTCGGGCGTCGCGAGACGTACACATTTTTCATTTACCCAGAAAATATAATATATTTAATATTTAATATTAATTAATTAAATAAAACGTTCCGTCGTATGTGCTGTACCCTTTATCGTTTTTCGATACCACTAAGGTGACAAACAAGCGTACGGCTATTTTTTATACCACATAGGTGACAATCAAGCGTACAGTCTGCCTGATTGTAAACAGTTACCGTAGTCTATGGATACTTGCAACATCTGAGATGTCACTCAAGTGTCAACCCGTTGTACAATCGGTAGAACCTCACGAAGCGAGGCAAAATCGCGCCTTACCCTAGGGTTCAATACCGTCTGGAAGCTTGGGATCGCCGACAATTCTGGTTCTGGAATGGAGGATCCTGAAGAGATTTCTTGGCCGTGAACGCGCAAACTTGTGTCTTCATGAGGTTGAATTGGACTAAGTTTAGTCGCCCTCAATCAGATACTTTTGTCCCCTCAATGTCAGACACAAGTTCATCAAGACATTTCTGTAACAGACTAAAAAAGATCCTACAAAAACCCATACGGGCCTAATTTATTTTTCTTTTAACTCATTGTACATTTTGTAAGTTTCGAGGTAACCGAAACTTTGTGCAAACTTGGACAGAAAACAGTTATCAGGAATCGCAAATCGACAGAAAATGACATCCAGGCCATAAAGCCAGGGTCCATATATAGAGAGCAGCATATTGTTTTATATGCATCATTCCTCCGATTGTAGTGCGTCAATATCAAGTAGGACAATGGCTAGCTTAGTCAGAGAATAACATCAGGTGCAAGTTCCTAAAATGCACTTGAGTTTCCCAAACAATATGTGAGAAATATTGTGTATCTTTGTGCTACAACAAAAATAATATTTGCTTCAAAGTTTTCCACACCACATAAAAAAAAATATAATATTAGCTCAATTTTACGATATGCTACACTCCCTGTATTCCGAAATAAATAAACTTACAATGAAAATATCGATTTTCTACAAAATACGTGTTTTATGATAGTTAAAAATACGATAAAAGTTATGTATTTAAAAGTTAACGATCATGGATTACAAGAGGTAACTATTGAATAGTCATCTTCTTCTTAGCGTTATTTCGTTTCTTAATCCATTCGGATAAGCATGATCCGCTACCTAAGCCTATGGATTTGTCGAAGATACAGATTTTTACATGGAGCGACATGTCATCAGCCCTCCAAAACCCCGAGGGAAACCCAGACCTTTCCTAAGTAAGGTGGCGTATTTCGAAATAAAATTTCTTGGACGTGCGGGTTTCCTCACGATATTTTCCCTCACCGTCGAACAAGTGATAACTACTAATATATACTGTATAGGTATAAATTCGAAAACACAAATTTAGTGATCCATGCCTGGATTCGAAACGGAGACCAGTTGGTCAATAGGCCGGTTCTGTATCCACTGGCCTATCACTGATGCTTTAACGATTGGGTTATCGTTAGACTAACAGTTAAACTCTATACTATTCTATTTCTATACTATTCAATGGTTTAACTGATGGTATAACGACTCGGTTACTGATAGTATTACCATCCATAGCACCATTATATAATGTTGTGGCATATCCATGCGTGATGGAAAGCGCAGAGTATAGGGATCGTTATAACAGTCCACGAAAGCTGTGCTGACGATTCTCGGCATACATAATTACTTTTTCGCGACGGCGACTCACTTAAAAGACCCAGAACTAAATAGAAGGGGCGATGTATCTGTAGTTTGACAGAGTTAAGAATTTTTAATAGGTAAGACTCGCATCAGCATTCTATGAGAATGTTAGGTCTGCCCAGCACGAGTAGTCTGAAAAAAGAGCTCCTCAGAGCATACACGGAGATAGATTCAAACTGCCGATGTCTTTGTGTAGCTGCAGAGTCATCAGGGTACTTGTAACCTCTATATTTCGAATAATGTGAATAGTTCGACTCAGCAATCTAATGAGACATCTGACAAGTCCTAGCGATTAAAACAGTATTCGACGAAGGACTGCTGGCGGGACTCCACGGCAAAACTGCGCTTTATTTAAAAGACAAATCTGTTATGGCATATAGAACCGCTTCCAAATTTGGGCGAAGACACCTACAATGTAATGCACTTGCGGTTTTTGAACCTTACTGGACAAAGTTCTTAGTGCGTCATCGAGAGACGTGGCCCAAAACACTGATGAGCTCAATGACACAGATCACATCTCCTTAATCTTCATGGTCATCCAACGTAACTTGCATGAATGCTTACTGTCATCGCTATTTTGAGTTATTTTAAAAATTGACGAGCGTAGTTGTGAAACACGCTGTTACGCTACTTTGACACCAACGCTCGTGGGTTCGATTCCCACACAATGCAAACATTTGTGTGCATGAACATGTATGTTTATCTTAGTCTGGGTATTTTCTATGTATAATAAGCATGAATTTACAAAAAAAATGAATTTAGGTACGTATGTTTATCACTTGTCTAGTACCCATAACACAAGCTTCACTTACTTTGGGGCTAGATGGCGCTGTGTAATTTGTCCGACAATATTTATTTATTATTAATTGACAGGGTCTCGTCAAATGTTATCGTAAACTCCAAAAAACCACAGAAAACCTTCTGGTCTACCGCCAGATACATTTCCGACGATATTTCGGAATGAATAAACTTGATCCGGACATCCCGTTCCGTTTCACAATACTGTTTATGACTCCCACAACATTCCACGCCACCATATTCTCCTGTCAATCATTTCCACACATTTTGCAGCAATGATGTTCAAGCTGACAGTACTATAGCTGGTAGTAGTAGCAGTAAAGTACGATGACTGCACTTCTACAATCCATCGGAACCTTTCCCTCTTGATTACCCTGAGATATAGTTGATACAAAATCAACTCATATACCCAAGTACTCTACATACATTACAGAGTAGCTTGAGCATCGACAGAAGCAAATTTATGCTGCTCCAATCAAATACAAATAAATCAGACGAATACCTGAGTAAAAGCTAGCTTACTCAGTACGTACGTGATGTGAATCAGCTGGGTTGCGAAAGCCTATGTGTTTGGCAAATAAAGCGCGTACTTGTGCTTCGAAATTTTACCATTTCACTAAATAATGTCGTACGTACTACAGAATACCAAATTGTTGGTATATTTCGCAACGCCTTGCAATATGGTGACTTAATTTTTACCCTTCTTCTGAAAGGACTTCTTTCATGAATATCTCAGAGATGGATTAACTGTCAAAAGCTGTTAAGCCGTTTCATTAAACTGCTCGAGTTTTATTGCATTAATATAAAATTAGAGTATAAATTGGTCAATATTTCAATTAAATCTAGTCAAGACGTAAAAAAAAAATCTATGTCTCTGTACCGTTATGATACAATTTTGATTAATTATTTTATGAGTATACTCCTATCTTGGACACGAATAATACTTAGTATTTAAAAATCGAGTTTGATGACAAACTGATCACGTCTAAACAAAAAATGCTAGTGAAGTCCGAGTTGGAGTACTGAGGATTCCGTACTACCGTTTAAAATGTACATTTCTTCCCTCTTCCCATTTCAAAATCTATGTATTGAAAATCAGGGCATCGTTTTAAAACTAAGAGAAGACAAATTAGCCACATAAAAATACGTATTTTCGCCGCAACTTAGTTTAGATACAATAGTTTTAGTAATAAGTACATATATATATATATGCATTTATATTGGGGAGGGGGGGGGGGGGATAAGCAAGTGGGACATCTGATGGAGAAGATTAATTCACTTAATTTCGATCGACAGCTAACAGAAGTAATTATCGCTGTATTTTTCTGGTTATTCATATCAATTATAATCAGCCTTATGAACTTTGCAACACAAGGAGTGTCGATAGCAAAATTTATAGTGTGTGTACAATTAAGATGTAACCATCTAACACTGCGCCGCTCCCGACTTATCAAGTCTCAGGTACAAGAAGAGGTCTCAGGTACAGGAATATTCTTTTACTCCATTTATGATTTTTGACATACCTTCTGAAATATAATATTACGGTATCGATGTAATATCTGAAACAATCTATTCGTAATGTACTTTTAATTTATGCTTATGCAATTGAATCTATGACATTGATTAAAAATAAAACAACTATTTTTGATAAACAATTTGCATTTAAATAATCAAAAGACCGTTACTAGCTATGTAATTTTAACAGTTTAACGGGGCTGCCATGCAATTCTCTAAGCGACTCGTAATGGATGTGTGCGTCGCTGTGATCACAGATGTCACAGCTTTGACATCGTCCGCTCCGATCACGGCTTTTTATTTGGTATTTTATAAGGCTGTAAGCGTACCCGAGGCTGTTTGCCTTGTAGAATTCCAATTCCAAACGCAGCCTTGCGGCGCAAGTTTCGCACAACCATGAAAAGCGACACTAAGGAATTGCAATTTTGTGTTCAAGGCTATAACAGCCGATGTTTCCGAGGATGTATGGATGTTTGCTCTTACAGAATTGCATGGCTGTTCCGTTTACCGTCCTGAAACAGCCACCATGGGATAGATACTCGGAAACGCATGTTCGTCTATCCACTCTAGACGTGTAAATTCGTTTCTGATTGTTCTTCGGACTTTATACCGCAAGTACAGTAAAATATGTATATTATATATTACATACATAATCATATTTTTATAACCGCAAACTTTATTGAAAGCGACGTATGAAAATGGTTTAAATTATAAATTATGCAGTATATCAAGGAAATAACCAACACTAATTTTACTCTTGGAGTAATATATAACTGTCTATCTTGTATAAATACATCATCATCATCCGAGCGTTAGTCCCGGTCGCGTCCTAAGCTTTCGCTTCGGAGCCCTGGTTCCGCTTTCGAGCTTCTACATCTCCACTTCCCGCGTTCTTCGGCATCCCTTACTGTGAGACCTTTGCTGGCTTGACGTCGTAAGGGATGACATGCGTGCTGTCATCATTTACGACGTCATGCCACCACAGGACTACCCTTTTTACTTCTACCGGGACCCGGCGGAGGTGGCATGGCCAGACATTTGTTCCCCACTTTTCGTAAAACGTGGCCGTACCAGCGTATGCAACACTCTTGCAATTTACCTGCTATGTCACGGAAATGAAGCTCTCCGTCTCCTACACGCAGCTCCTGCTTGTGCCGCTCAAGTAACGGCCATGCTTCGCTGCCATATAACAGGACAGATATAATGATGTATTTATAAACCTGTCCTTGCAGCTTATTCGGCATTTTTGGGTTTCAGATGACACCAGCCGTCTCTGAAATACGTGCCTTAACGTCGCAATCGATGTCACCGGACGGATAGATCTTATATAAATACATCTCTTTTAATTTGACGAGCTCGGCGACGCGTCGCGTAATTTACCGCTGCGTCGCGTAAATTACGCGTCTTTGAAACCAACGCTCGTGGGTTCGATTCCCACACAGGATAATCATGTCTGTTTGCCTTGGTTTGGACATTTTTAAGATAGGGAGGGTATATCAAAGCATCCCGTCTGGGAAAGTACTGCGGTTTTCTGCGAGGTAGAGGTACCTCCACCTCACAGAAAACCGCAGCCAAATAAAATAAAAACGGGTTGCACTCCGGGAGTGCCGGCAGAAGTGAAAACTTGAACATTAACGTTGTGCATTTTTGAATATTTCGGAATGGTTAGGGTATAATTTCGCACGAATTACTTTATTTATCAGTATAAAAGTACTATCATGTATGTGGTAAAATACAATATTGATTTATTGCGCTATCGTACACAATTTATATTACATTAAAAATTTAACACTTCAGAACTATTACAATTATTTTACATTAAAAAGTTTATCTCTCAGAAAAATCAACTTTCATCCATAATTTCAACGACTCTTTCAGCATCATCATTACCAGCATCATCATCGTCAATCTCTAAAACTCAAACACACACGTACTCGCGCAAGCGCCCTGCGCCGCTTAAACCAAACAGCGATGTTGATAAACTACGTTGAACGAAACGCGTAAGCGCCAAGAATTTCATGGCGCTTGCAACGTTTTGGTCGCGAGAAAATAATGCCCTAAGAGCGATCTAGCTCTTCATGTTTTAATTGTTTAATTAGAGGTAACTAATGTTTTAGCGCTGCAGCGAATTTAAGTTCTAATTCTCACCAAAATCTTACGGTCAGGGTCACGTGTCCTGACGCGAGTCTAACATTTTTTACTCATCCCAAAAAGTGCACATTCAAAAATCCTGGAGACTCGTTGTGTTCCTACATGTAAGCGAGGTCACCAGTAAGCTAAGGAGTTGCTGTGTTAGCAACAGAGATGGCATCGCGCGCGTAAAAAAAAAAAGTATGCAATTGCGATGGTATTTTTAATTACTTTGCTACAACACATCCGCCGGAATTCATCAGGGATTGGAACTCTTTAAAAGAGATTGGACCGCCTCGTCAGATTTGAAATGTTTCCCTGTAAAGACTAGTCCTAATTCCGAATATCTTTGTATATTCTTTTGTACGTGTGCCCTCAATTCATGAACGGCTGGAGTGCTTTTGATCAAATTATTTGCGTGTGTTTAAGTGGATCCCGGAATAGTCTAGATTTCAATTGGACCAGCTAGATTGCGCTGCAGTCAGGTTAAGGTTTTTTTCGGGCAGAACAACGTACGTATCGGAACCACTGGTATATCTTATATAATTGCATTACAACTATATAACTGAAATAATTTTCCAGACACGGAGGTCATAGTCTCGTGTAGAAAGGAGGCCAAACTCTCGAATGCGTCAAGTTGCAATATCCGTAGATGTGCCGAGCTTACAAGATGCCTCAAATTACACAATGATAGCCAGGACTAGAGAGCTATGTGCCGCAAACCCGGATTCTGTACCTTATCTTATATAATATATATTACAAGCCGTAAATTTTATAGAGTATGCTAAAGTAGCAACATTTAGTTAAGATTGTATCTACATAATGTTTGTTATTAGATATAACAAGAAAATCCTCTTTTTTAATTGGTTATTGTTTGGGTTACCACTGGTAACCGCCTTATATCAGCGCCCTAGCTACAAACTTGGAGTGGCACGGATAGCGATTTCTATGCAACAATTTGAATAAAAAATGCGGTTAAAATTTATCTATTACAACATTTTCTAATGATATTGTCATTAGAAAATGTTGTAATAGATAAATTAGAGAATAATCGATATGGTAAGTTTAAAAATGGATATATATTTATTCGATCACGTAATAATTTTACAATAAAATATATATACATACCTACATATAAGTGAAACTCACAAAGAATTCCCTGGTTTCCAGTGAAGGTCAAAAGTGACAACACGGACCGAAATATACAATGATATTTATTACGATTTACGATGTGTATAAATAAAACAAAGAACAAAACATCGATATTGTTACGGTACTAATGTAAAGTATAATTAAATACTTAAGTGAAGTTAATATAGAGTCCATAGTACTAATAGGATTTACATGAAATGAGATGAGATGAAATACAGAAACATCATGTTTTTCTGCAAAACTGTTAAGCTGTACGTGATGATTTCTGTGCAATTTTGTAATATATCAAGTAAATTACGTTACATAAGTCACTTGTGGTAAGATAAATTTAGCATCAACTAGCGTTACGTATATATTTAATTTGTCTCCTGATAATTTTCGTTAGCCACTTATACTTTACAGCTAGTACAATCGTATATGTGACCTTTTGTAGTTTTATATAATCGTAATTACAGTTTAAAGTCGTAATTACAGTCAAATTCAACTTTGATTGTTCAAAGTCAAGATTTTAAATTATTATTAATAGAAACTATAATTAACGTAAAAAGTTCAAATATATTTCCTATTACTATATTATGTATATCTTCACGCCAGGCCTCTTACAGGGTAGGACGAGAGAACCGAATACGGGATTCTTACACACCTCGCTCGTGTCTTTAAAATTCATAGCTCTTTTCATGCATGCTCCCGATCCCGGTTCCTAGGACTTCTGACTTCCTTCTGACAAAATACCAATTTGATCGCGATAGGTGTCTTAGTATAGTTTGCTTGGCTTTCCTTGGTTCCTACATCCTTCCACTTTCGCATTGTATATTTGTTCGTCATTCTTTCATCCTGAATTCTTTCTACATGCCCGAACCAACGTAGCAGTTTGACGAGCTCGGTGGCTTGGTCGTGAATAACGCGACTTTGACACCAACGATCGTGGGTTTCATTCCTACACAAGACTTTGCATGAACATGTCTGTTTGTAATGGTATGGATATTTTAAGGGAGGTACGGCGCAACAAATCAGCCTATCTGGGGAAGTACCTCTACCTCACAGAAAACCGCACCCAAATAACAACCTCCTAGAGAGTTGTTGTGTTCCTGCGTGTGAGTGAGGTCACCAGTAGAGTTCCTAAGGAGTTTTTGTGTAAGCAGTTGAGGAGGCATCGCGCGAGTGTTTCTTAATATACTACAAGCGTTAATAGGCTACGGTAACTGCTTTACTTCAGGTGGGGCGTATGCTTGTATACCTTCCGACGTTGTATATAAAAAACATGCCTTTTCTAATCTTAATACCGACTCTCTTTCAGACAAACTATCTTTTTTACATCATCATTGCGAACGTGATTGGTTTCTGGGTTTTATTCACAAACCGATAAACCAGTTGATGAGCTTTACCAATTGATCGCGCATAAAGGTATATTTCTCAACGCTTCGAGCGTACTGACCAATGCGAAGATATTTTAACCAATAAGCTGATAAGTGCCACGATGTTGATCCGTGGACTAGCCAATAAGAGTAGCGCGTTCTACTTTACCCCCGACCCGTATCGGTGAGTTAAGTTGCAAAATAATTTCATTTTCAGTTCATGGTAAAACCAAATCTTTCTTAGTTTAGGTCATTTCGAAATATAATTTCTTGGTCGTGCGTGTTCCCTGCCGATGTTTTCCATCACCGTCGAGCAAGTGATATTTACCAATATAAATCCTAATATAAAATTTAATGGTCCATTCACACCACGACATGAATATAACCGCACCGCTCGCCGACGGCGGGGAGTTTACCCTCACACGCGGTTCCACCGCAATGGTCGCGTTCTGTGCGGTTTTCTTCCGAGAACTCTCAAGCTGTGAAATGAGCTCCCAGCCGAGCACTACAGCATGGAATTCTTCAAGATCCATTCTTTTTTGACGAGGTCCTCTCAGCATATCATACATAAATAAACTTGCCGGTAAGCTCCACTGCATATGCAGTTAGAAGAATCAGGCAATTGACGGATGTGGCTACTGCGCGCTTAGTCCATTTCTGCTACTTTCACAGCGTTATGTCGTATGGTTGTGGGAAACGGCGGCTGACATTGAGACAATTTTTATCTTACAAAAAAAGCCGTTTGCTCTATTTATAACTTGGGCTCCGGAGAATTACTCAAGGAACAGGTTAAAGAAATAAATATCTTTACTGTTACTTCTTAATATATTTATGAGAGATAACATAATGTATGCCCGTGAAAATTTAAAGTGGTTTTCAAACTTCAGCGAAAAACTTAGAAGTAGAAATAAGTTGTGTATGCCGCCGGTACATCGGCTTGCTAGGACTGGTAGATCTTTTCTTGTAAATTGTATTCGATTTTATAATAAGTTCCCTGAAACAGTTCTGTCCTTTTCTGACAATGTATTCAAAAAGCAGTTTGAAAATACTCTCTATAAAAGCTCATTATAGAATTGATGAATATGTAACTGACAAAGATGTGTGCAAAAAAATCAGAACAGACGACCTGTCCTTAATAATCTTTCATTTTACCATTTCATATTATTATTATACCAATATGCTTAAGTGAATTTTTTGTAATATCTAAATGAGAATTTTAATAAGACATTGGCAAGTTTCTGTCGGCATTTCTTCTTCACCAATGGTTATTTCCGAAATTCTAGCAGATTAAAAAGAAACTAGTTGAGAATGCGCAAGCTTGCATTGCCAGAGGAACAACCGGCTCGTCAATTATATAACAATTCATTTTTTTTTTAATTTGTCGGCCATTTTGACCATGTTCCTTAAGGGATAGGACGTTTTTATGCTGAATCCGAATCTGAAGTCAAAATTCGAAAAAAAGCGACAGACACACACACAGACAAACATATAGATTTCATATAGGAACGGTGTTCCTGAAAAGGAAAAATAAGAGAATTTAATACGAGAAGATAAGTACAATAAGAATATATTTAAAAAATGTAAGACGTGTCTAAGTGCCCGAGAGGGCCCAATGGCAAATAAATAATTTTTATCTTTATCTTTATACACTTTTAAATTTTTGTAACTGCATCTTCTTTCATTCCACATGTGTGATTGTGTGATAATCGCATCGCAACCCTTGTTGTTAAATTGGACAATGATAACCACTGCACCATGGAGCTCGTAATACATATGTCTGTAAACATTTCGCAATTCCGATAACGTTGAAAATAGTTTACTTTTTCACTTAGAAAACTGATCACGCAAATTGTGTTGCCTTTATTATTCACGTTGCATAAGGTGAGACCAGATGCAGTTGTGACTGCAGAATCGGTGATGAGATGATGGCGATTCTATTTCGAAACAAAAGTGTGTTTACTTGCAATCTATTGAATTTACCATCAAAGGACATGGATGACAAGTATTTCAATTATTACAGGTGAAGATACTATGCATTATGCATGAAGAGAACGTTTTCAATGAACAGGTATACTATGCAAAAGTGGAAGGATATCGGAAACGAGAAAGGTCAAGACGCACCATCAAATCAAATTGGTCGTGTTTTATCAAAAGGTGAAATGAGGAGCTCTAGAAACCGGCCAGGCGAGCGTGCATGAAAACAGCTTATTCAATGTCAGATCCTGACTCTGCAACAAAATTATTCAAAGTATATAAAAAATATCGGCCTTTCACATTGTTTTTCATAAACGTATGTGTTATTGCTAACATAGAACAGACAAAGTTGTAGATCATGCAATTATTTACAAAGAAATTACATTTCTAAAGACGCGTAACCCTCCCTCTGGGTTGTGAAGGTCTGATGGCAGTCGCTCCATGTAAAAATCAGTATCTTCGCCACATCCTTGGGTAGCGAAACCCGCCGATCCTAATGGATTAGGAAATGGGATAACGCGAAGAAAAAGAAGAAGCGGGTAGAGATTACTGATTTATTCGAAAACGGCTTAACTACGTAAAAAAATCAGCTCTACGAGTCCGAGTACAGAACCAGAATACAAAACCGATCCAAACGCAAAAAAAACCCGATATATCCCCGAAACTCTTCACCGCAGCATTGGAAGATGTCTTCAAGCTCTTGGACTGGAAAGGATACGGTATAAACATCAATAGCGAATACATCACTTACCTTCCATTTGTCGACGATATAGTCCCATGGCGAAATCGTTAGAGGAACTTAGCGCTATTTACCATGTTTACAACCGGGTAGGTCTCAAGATGAACATGGTCAAGACTAAGATCATGTCGAATATCCATGTTACACCGGTCGCGGTCACGGTTGGAAGCACTAAGCTCGAAGTTGTTGACGAATATGTCTACTTAGGACAGGTTATTCAGTTAGGTAGTTCGACCGAGAGGTCAACAGACGGATCCAACTCGGCTGGGTAGCATTCGAGAAACTTCGACACATCTTCTCGCCCAAAATACCTCAACGCCTGAAGAGCAAGGTCTTCAACAGTGTGTGTTGCCAGTGACGACATACGGAACTGGGACGTGGTCCTTCACTGCGGGCCGTAGGGAAAGCTCAAAGTCGTTCAGCGTACTCATACCCACCACTGTGTCTCCTGTGTAGCCAGAATTAACAGCGGCGACCAACAAAAAGGCAATGAACAGTGAAGTTCACTGCCGTCCCGGGGGTTAAACTACAGCTGCCTTGGAACTCACAACGAAATTAATCAGAAGAAATTTGTAGGAGTAGGAAGTTTTGGAATTGACTTCCCCTCTTGGCAAAGTGAGAGACAGCAATGTGACAAATAAGGCATTTAAAAACCTCAAAGAGATGGCTAGTCAAGTGAAGCTCAACTGCCGTGCAGCGTACTATGGAAAGAGCTAAGCTTAGGGTTACTTTGCGTGATAGAATCAGAAATGAGGACATCCGCAGTAGAACTGAGGTAATCGACATAGCCCACAGGATAAGCAAGCTAAAGGGGCAATGGGCCCGCCATATAGTTCGTAGAACCGACAACCACTGGGGAAGAAAGGTTTTCAAATCCACGTACTGGTACACGCAGGGAGTCGATGTGTGCAGGTGGCACAGGCTCGATACGAATAGCCCTCTAGAGGGGAGGCATATATTTAGCTGCGGAAGATTACAGGCTGAGATGATGATGATGAATAAAATAATTGAAAATTACCATGGTATTAAAGTAATACTTTACATCTAAGAATACACTGGGCATTTAGATAATATTGACATTTTAATGCTTAGATCTAATGAACCGAAACGCTTGAGGCAATTCAGTCAAAGGCTCTAAGATAAGTCAAATGAAACTAAACTGTATTAGTTTACTGTTTTAATTAACCACTGAGGAGGTCCTATATCTTTCAGCATTCACGATCAGTGTCGAAATCACCACTGTTCACCACGAGACCTCAAATTCCACAAGTGCGGATCGAGCGAAATTCGTATTGCCCATTTTCCTAGTGAAAATTATTTACATTTGATTGCCCCAACCAAAGTCAATTTCATCATTATAAGAGCCACTTATATTACAAAATAATCGTAATTTACTTATGTTACGACTTTATATCCACTACATACGCAATTATTATTTAATGAGATGACCTATTAAGCGACTCGTGCCCCCTTGGTGCGTAATCTGTATATCATTAACCTATATAGAAAAAGCTGTACATATACATAAAAAGCAATGGAATATTATTGATTGAAATAAAAAGTGAAGCGTGTTCAAACTAGTGGATTTGTTAATTGTTTATGAGTCCCTTTAGTGATCTCCTACGTATATTATTTTACATCGGTAAGGTGGAAAACAAGCGTACGGACTGCCTGAAGATAAGCAGTTGCCGTAATCCTTTGAAGCTGGCATCACTATGAGCATCATTCGTGCCTCTTCCTCCTTTTTGAAGAAACTCATGCTGCAGTCCCTTGCAGACCTCGGGACTAGTATGAAAATCTTTCTCGAAATTTATACTGATTTAGCGTGTGTTGTTATCACTACAAACTCAATGGTATGATATCGTATATGGCAATTTGGTTTTTTAAGTTATAATACAATCTCCGTTAATTATTCCTGCCCTAGAGTTACATAATCGTGTTGTTATCAGCCTAAACTACACTTTATTGACGAGGTACACGATGATACAATGGTAATAAATGGTTGGAATTTAGTTCTAATCTAACTCTTTCGCAGAATTATATTCTAATAAATGTGTTATCAATGTTTTTGTCAAGCTGTCTTTTCATCAAGGTATGCGATCACTACATATAAACAAGTCGATGTTTGAAACTTAGATACACAACGTTTTTTCCATTTAGTGTCTACTACACTAAATTGAAAAAAGTTTGTAATACCAAACAGTTTCTGTTATTATTTGGCTACGGTTTTCTGTGCGGTAGAGGTACTTCCCCAGACGGGCTTGCTTTGATGTGCCGTACATGTCTTAAAACATCCAGATCAAGACAAACATCCATGTTCAGGCACACCAGTTTAATTTTGAAGTATGCAATAACCAGATATACTAATTATAAAATACGTTTTTAAACCCTTAAAGCTCAATTAAGCGAGGACCTAACTAACCGAGTTTTACTTGGAATGCATGCAATTGCAATCAATTACTTTATCCGTTTACAATTAGCGAGGTAATCATGCAATAAATCAATAAATATACAATTCTTCCTTTTAGATAACGACCAAAAAGGATCCGTATAGTATTTTAGCATTTCAGAATCAATCGATCAGGAATGCAGAGGAGATAAGCGAGTGAAAGCTATACTTGCGATACATCACACGGCAATAACACGGAACAGCGGATGAATAGCGTAGTCTATTAATTACAAACACATTTTTCAAACGAAATATTACTTTAATTGCTAATATAAATCAACGTATGGAGGCATAGTACCATACGGCCCCCCTGATGCAAAGTGGTTACCGTAGCCTATAACGCTTGCAATATATTAAGTATCGCTCGAGAGTTGCCACTCCTGCTGTTGACACATAAACTCCTTAAGAGCTTACGGGCCACTCACTCATTCGCAGGAACGCAATTCGCAGAGTTTCGTTTTTCTGTAACATGCAGACACCTACTTCTTCAGTCAAGCTGCTTTGTTGCACCTTACATGTCTTAAAAACATCGAGACCAAGGCAAACAGACAACCACATAAATGTTTGTCCTATGTGCGAATCGAACACAAGAGCATTGGTGTCAAAGTTGCATTGCTAACCACTCGGCGGAGTTTCTACTAATCGAACAACCGGTCTGGTGCTGGTTGCTGTCAATCGGCGTGGAATTGAAGTTCTTGTTTTATTAGAAGAAGCCATCCAGCTTTAAGTCGATTTAATAGTGTCAAGACTTTCTTGCAGTTACTTTTAAGAGATTTTAGATCTTAGTATATAGTAAAGTAAAAAAAAAATCCGTTTTTATTGTAAAGATATTGTGAAGAGTATCCGATTAGTCGCATATATGTTTGCGGAAATTTCGAAGTAAGATTCGTGGAAGGTATAGAGATGAAAATTCTGTACTTGGTTATAGACCCTCACGGGCACTTACCCACATGTTACATTCTTAATATTGTATCATATTAATTTTTCATAGTTTCGATTCTTCTTAATCTACCAACATTTCAAATGGTCATTGGCGAAGAAGAAATGCCAAAAGAAACTTGCCAATATAGGTCTCGTTTCAAATCGTCAATTTATATTAGAGGAGAGTAACTAAATGTGGGCTAGTGCTTTTTATTTTTGAGACAAAAACAAAATGGTAGCCCATATTTGGTTACTTTCCTCTACAATAAATTTATGTCAGTACATAATGGGTACAAGTGGTACAGTTATATGTATATTGATACATGTCTTTTACATCACTTTATACATGACATTATTTAATAGATTCGTAAAACAGTTTTCTATCTGATGCAAACGTTTACATGTTAACTTGGAATAAAGGTTGATCAGTTATTATTATATTATTACTCAACAGGCTTGCCTATTGAGGTAACCTATAAATATTCCTTATTTGTAAAATTTAGTCTACCTACAACCACTGAAATGGCTGTACTAATTTGTTCCACTGCTTGTAATGTCTATCATGTGCATTGTAGTAAAAATAATAAATTTCATTTTCATTGCATTTCAATGCATATAAGAACAATGTGGAATGAAAGATGATGTAGTGACAAAAATTTAAAAGGGGATGGTTAGATGCTTTGACATTTGGGAAGATTGGATGTAAAACGAGTTACGAAAGTAGGTACATCAAGTAAGAGTGAGTGGAGATATCGCACACCCTAGACGCAGACATATAGATCAAATAGCTGATGTGCTGAAAAAGGGCCAAATCAAAAGCATCCGAAACCAAAAATAATGCGAGAACAGGTTGATGAGTGTGGAAGATGTTTGGATCATCGCACCCGGCGTCAAACGTCGTCTTAGATTAGATGTATGATATTACTTTAGCTTTACTCGTATTTAAATTCAAGTATAATGTTAAGAGAAGTCATAGCCTAGTGGATAACGAATCAGCCTATTAATCGTCTGATGCCTGGTTCGAATCCTGGTGTCAATGCACCACAGAATTCATGTTTTTGGATATTTGTACGTATTTGTAATGTAAACTTTCTCGGAGGTAAGGAAAAAATGGTGTGAAACAAGAACTCGCTTATGCATTGCCACCGCTGCTGCTAACACCGCAAATCCTCTTAAACTTACTGCCAACCTCAATCACTTTTTACTACACTTTTTATCACAATTTTTTCATTTTTTACCTAACCTACTCTCCAGGGAGATTTTATTTGACAGCGGTCTTCTGTGAGGTGAAGATACTTACTCCGTCGGATGGCTTTGATGCGAAAGGCGGCACGGAAATGAGAGTGATTTTGACACTGAAGATGATATTAGGTAACTTACATTTACCTATATCTTACATTTACAATTAATTCACCTTATGTCATCCTGTTGGCATATTCATGTTAACATTTCATATTTTGATTTTAAACCCACAAATCACTATTCCACTCCTTTCTTATTTTGCGGAAGTAGCAATTAAGAAGCGTGTATTCAGTAGCAACGAAACAATAATGGCATCGGGAGCGATCTCATACTCTTTTCCCTGAGATTACCCTAAGAGCCGCCGGAAAACATAATCAAATCGACATCTTATGTCTAATTAATAGAGTGTTATTTCATTAAGCATCGTATGTGAGTGTGTGAAGAGCATTCGGATGATTTGCCAGACAAATTTGACCTTGATTCCGTGTTATGGGAGCTGACTCTCGACGACCATTGTGTGATTTCATTCACTTTTTACTAGCAGTTGCGATACCATCATATGTATTTGCTGGCGCCATTGTCTTCATATGTTGTGTGTATACACATGATTCAACACATTCTTGAATATTTCGGGGTAAATTTCTCAAGTATCATTAAATATAAGTGTAATGCAGGTTAACGCAGGTATCTGTGATTCTAAGGCAGCTGCTTTTTTATGGCTGTGATCCTGGTCATTGTGATCTCTGATACAAATGTAACGTACTATATTATTACTTAACATTTAATACTCGTATTTCAATTATTTGTAAGTCTGTAGTTGGTGATTCCTGCTACAAAGCAGACAAGGCTCTGGTAAAAGAGAGGTAGAGAATACCGTCTAGTGAACATACAGAGTCTTACCTCTTACCAGAACTTACCTCCATCTTACAGAGTCAGAAGACCACAGCCAAATAACAACTACTTGGAGAATTGTATTCATACGAATGACTGAGGCAAGAAAAAGATAAGCTCTTGAAGAATTGCCACGTTAAGATAACAATACTTTTTGTATTGCAAATGTTTACAAGCTGAGGTGAGGTGATCGCTTTACACTAGAATAAAATCAGGTTATAAAAACCTCTTTTGTTTGAAAGTGTCATAAACTATTATTTTGAACCTATTTGGCTGATGCTAAATAGTACAAATATTGATTGATCTACATTTCATTTGATATTATATGTCATTGCGATATTCCATGGTTTATATCTAGTATACAATTTCATGGTTTCTCGGTTAACAAGGTATATTTTAATTTTACAATGTGTTTTTGTTAATTTCACAACATATTCGTGCAGCGTGACTTACCATGTCCGAAGAGTTAATGATTCTAGTTACTTGGTCACCAGCTATCCAGTGATTGACTATGTACTCTATGATTACCAGGATTATAAGCCAACGTTTGATAAAAACTCGGAAAAAAACTATATCATAGCTATAGGTAACGACAAAAGGTCCAAATTATTTGCTCTAGATTATAATCCTTCTATTCGCCCTATAGCTGTTGGTGAAAAGAGAGAAAAATCTAAACCCATTCCTGCGTCTGTTATAAACAAACTTAGAGAGATGTATTTTAAGAATATATACGGGAAATTGAATATATCCAAAACAACTTTATCGCCAGGAACGACGCAAATTTTCGTTAATACAATCGAAAACAATTTAGATTCGAAGGCATTCGAAGTAAAGTTAGATCATAATTTACAGATAGCGAGAAAACTTGTATCGCTTCTAAATTATGAGGTACAAACTGTTAGAGATACATCATCTACACAAAATAAAAATAATTTCAGAAGAAAAAGAAAAATAAGGAGATGGAACAGGAATAATGAATATTTATTAAAGCTAAGAATGTAGCGCCATGTTTTTAATCATAACAAATCTGTTCTTTTTTATTTTTGTATTTTAATAATACAGACCTAATAAAATACTAGTTGCTTTTACTTATCTAATTCTTACAAATCTATGTATAAACAGTGAATATGCATGAAGATGACGCCAAGTCCCTATATGAGGTCCTATCATTGTGCTCTTACAAATCAATTCATAAAATAAATATGTATTATCAGTTAATTATCCTTGATAATACAAATTATCCGTAAAGTTGTATTCTTTGTCGTTATAAAATCATCGTGTCGTTGTGTGACTAATTTATATCAAAACATTCTTGTCTATAATAATCGTTTTCAAGGATACACAAATAATGAAAATATTTCATAATTTTCATGATTCGCTAGAAGTTTATAAGTTTTAAATACTAGCATAAATGAGTAGTATTCTATTTCAACTTCAAAATTTTACATTTACGTAGTAGGTACTACATACGTCAGCGTTTATTGCCGGCGTTTGAGACCTCGGCTTTGATCAAAATGCCACGATTTGACAGTTTTTATGAACCCAATTTTATATGTAGTTTTATTTTTTCATTACTGCCAACATTTGAAATGTGGTTGTGAAATCGACGAGATTCATTAAATTTACGAATTTAATAAATCTGAAACTAATCAAATGTTGGTCAACTATGTCTTCTTAGAGAATGGTGCATAGGTAAATTACCCACTTTTTTATTTTCAGTCACAAGTTCTCGTTTATTGGCCAAGAAGAGTTAATGTTACCTACCAGAAGGGTATTGGTTATTTTCCAGTGGGTGTGTAACTACTTCTAGTTTTTCTTGTGCAACTGTATAGTATGTTATTCGACGCAATTCGATGGATCTTAATTTCAAAAGATCGGAGCTCGTCGTTCAACCTAGGTCTAATTAGTACATGTATAACTTGTAGTGCACACACGACTATTTGGATTAAAAACAGACGTAGTTGGACAAGTGTAGTTATACTGAATATATTCATCAGAGGCGTTTAAAACACAAAAGAAATACGCTTGGCAAGTAGTATCTGAGGTATCGGCGAATCTTCCAGCTGCAGTACAAGTAAACGCACAATTATAATCAGTCACACAATGAGTAGTATTGGGTTCGAAGTTTGTACCATCAGGACAAACATATGGGGTTTCTATAAAGGTACCATCAATGTCTACGCACTCAATGTAAGAAGAACAGTTGGATGAGGAAGGGTCAGCAATATAACCGTCTTCAGTACAAATGCTTGAAGTTGTGTCGCTGACAGGGCAATCATAATTAGAGGAATCTGTACATTGGCCTGTGTTGGGATTGAAAACTGAGGTGGTGGGGCAGACATAGTTGTAAGCTGCGTAGGAAAGTGTTTGACTGGAGTAAACACAAAGAGTGTAGTTCTTGCATGTAGGGTCATCGGGGTCAGCATATCGGCCAGCAGCGGTGCAATTCACAGCAGCGTGTGCTGTCCATATCATAATCAGGACCTGGTAAGTATTAAAATATTTTTAAATAGGACTTAAATACAATTAAACGACGTTCCCAGAAGACTTCAGCACAGGGTTCTTCAAATGGGCGTGAAAAAATTTCATAATTTTGTACAATATTGGATATATCCAATACAAAATTATTGTCCAGACTGTGCTAACCTCTTCACATCATAAGCTTGTTACTCGTAGCTGGCTTAGTAGTCATAGTAGCTTTTTTGTACTACGTCGGTAAACAAGTAGGTATACGATTCACGCTTTTGTTGTAATCTGTAAATTGCAACATGGGAATAACATTTGCGTCCACTTTCGCAGGTTTCTGCGAGTGAGTGAGTCACCAAAATGATCGATTATGGTGACTTAACCGCTCGTAAGGACAACTATTCTCTAGGGAACCAGCAACAGACTGCGCTGCAGGAAGATAAGGAGGTGAGAAGAACAGTTAAATTTCATGATTACGGTTCAGTAATCATGAAATTTCACGGTGTCCAACCTTTATTTTGCTAGAACCTCGCTTCCTACTCGGCACGATGCATTTACCCTAGTGTTTGCTTCATTGAAAAGATAGCTTAAAAAGAAAAATTCGCATATTAAGTCGAGCTGATACATAGTTTAAAATAATAGGGGTTAAAGTATGAAATTATCGTTTTATAGTACTTAATAAATACTATGAATTGATATTAAACCTTCATGGTGTGAGATTTTCGAGTGAAACTTTTTTCACATGTCATCTATGAGGTTTTTCTTAAAATGTGCAATATTTGATTTTCGAATTTCAATTGTTTTTTTTATCAGCATATTCGGGAAAGAATCCTTCGAAAATCCGAATATTTTTTGAATAAAAGTTCCGACGCGGAACTAACGCGGCAGAAACGGAAGCGTTTAGAGAGGAGACTGCTAATGAACGCACCGTGTGTTTTTGGTTTAAACGCTTTCATAATGGAAACTTCGACTTGAAAAACGAACCACGTGGAAGACCGCCCACACCGGTGAATAACGCTGAATTGAAGAAGATGGTGGAAGCCGATCCGAGTCTACCCAGAGAGAACTACCCAGGAATTAGCGGCAAGATTTAACGTTACTTACCTTATCTACAATATTGTATCATTGAAACTGACAGTGAAACAGCCCCGATTCGTGAATCGATCTTCATTATTGATCTATGATAACGCAAGACCTCACACTGCACGGGAAACCATTGTAAGTTACAGGAGCTGCAGTTAGAAACCATACGTCATCCTGTGTATTCGCCAGACCTTGCTGCAACTGACTACCATTTTCTTCGTGATATGGACAATTTTCTACGTGGTAAAAAAGTTTCTTACCAGGAGGCAGTACAAAATGCTTTCACACAGTTTGTCGAGTCTAGATCCTCAGAGTTCTATCGCAAAGGCATAAACAAATTCCAATTAATAAATCAAATTTCCAAGCAATGTATTGCTAATGGAGGTAAATATTTTGATAAAATAATATATAAATAAATAAATATGTTACATCTTAGAAAAAAAAACGAGATTTAATTTTTGAGTACAAATCGGCAATTTCATACTTTAACCCCTAATAAATCAAGAATATTTGATTATTCAAAAAGTCAATCGTACTCAACATTTAAGCGAATTAATCATAAATACAAATCATGACAAAAAACATGAGTCCCACATGACACAGCTTATTTTGTTTGTTCATTTATCTGTGTAATTTTTGGTATAATTATTTAATTAAATTGTGTCATCGGGTTGACTTATTATGCGAATTTGCTTTCTTAATTATTTTTTTACCTTAGAACGGGTAAAAACACTTATTTCCCATACACTAAACTGGATTCTGTATGACTCCCCGAAATATTTGAGGAGGCATCGCGCGAGTAATAATTAATATATCGCAAGCGTTAACAGGCTACGGTGCCCGCTTTACATCAGATGGGTCGTATGCTTGTATGCCTCCCGACGTATACGATAAACAAAAAAAACGGGTTGCACTCCGGGAGTGCCGGCAAAAGTGAAAACTTGAACATTACGTTGTGCATTTTTGAATCTTTTGGAATGGTTAGGGAATAATTTCGCACGAATTGCTTTATTTATCAGTATAAAAGTATTGCCATGTATGTGGTAAAATACAATATTCATTTTTTGCGCTATCGTACACAAACATGTCAATTCAATTAAAAATTTAACACTTCAGAACTATTACAATTATTTTACATTAAAAAGTTTATCTCTCAGAAAATCTACTTTCATCCATAATTTCAACGACTCTTTCACCATCATCATTACCAGCATCATCATCGCCAATCTCTATAACTCAAACACACACCCACACTCGCGCAAGCGCCCTGCGCCGATTAAACCAAACAGCGATGTTGATAAACTACGTTGAACGAAACGCGTAAATAATGCCCTATGAACGATCTAGCGCTTCATGTTTTAATTGTTTAATTAGAGGAAACATATGTTTTAGCGCTGCAGCGAACTTAAGTTCTAATTCTCACCAAAATCTTACGGTCAGGGTCACGTGTCCTGACGCGAGTTTAGCATTTTTTACTGATTCCAAAAAGTGCACAACGCCGCTAAAGAAGTTTTCACTTCAAAAATACTGTAGGTACTGTTTTGACACTTTCCTCTACATTTTCTTAAACTACGGCAGTAGTTCGTTTCTTTTGTCAGAAGGTGTTTCGCTAATACTTTTTACCACATGGGTTGCTTCGCTTCTGGCAAACCTCTGGCCTCTCATTTCAAATCATCGATTGATGTAAAGCACAAACCAATAACCACTTTTACTGCGCATGAAGACATCACACGCTCAACGTTGGTCCTCCGTCATTTCCTGCGTTTCTTCGATGGTAATTCTATTTCATCAGACAATAAATATATATATATAAGGTTTGAGCCGAAGTACTGCTTCGCTCCGTTGAGCACACCGTGTTTCTTGGACGCCAGCTTGACCTTCCGTGCAGCGTGAATTCGGAACTGAACTTCGCTGGAGATGCAGACATCAAAAATCTTAATTCTCTTAGCAATGATAAGAGGTCACCTCGGATGCACTCATTAAATGGAGCGATGCGAAATCGAAACCTTCCTTTTAAAAGAAAAGGAACATTCCAGCGCATCCCAGTGTATAATTTGTATTTGTTAACTTCAAAAAATATTCTGCTACTGTAGAAAGCCGCGACAACTATAGGGTGTGTCGCATCAGTTAGATTTCTATGATCTATCAGTTCTCTATGATCTCTATGATCTATGTCAGTTAGAATTCTATGGTGATTCGAGACCCGGGAGGAAATCAAAAGTAACCACAGATAAGCCAAACACGTTTTCCTTGTTTTTTTTTTATCCATACACTACGAATCCTCATCAAGTTCTATTTCGACAGATATATCCCCGCAATACAAGTTGCAACTTACCAATAACACTGCAACACAGACCTTGCTCTCCATCTTACTTTAAACACATTCATATAATGATCTACTTTATATACTTTACAAATATGTCCGTGAAAATAAACATCATTACTTCATTCGTTTACGATTTCCATACATTCGTTATCACTTATATAATAGCACCAATAAACGGAAAAATTTGGTATACAAATTGTTTAAAATGACATCAGTTATACCATCACCTTTATCGTTTTACACTGATGATGGTGAGAACAAGCAGATAAACGATAGTTAATCTTACCGTTGTTATTTCAGTTTAAGTCTAAAATAATGTTTCAACAAAGCAAAGTTTATGATTAGCTAATCCTTCACATTAACAGGGACTTCCTACGCCAGGAGTCGGTTTTCTGCCGTGTTTGGCGCCGCGCGCCGCGCCGGTCCGGATCTACTACCGGCATTCGACAGACATCACTTGTCGAGACAACACACGATTGGCTAACATCTGAACACCAGTGTAAAAACGTAACATAAATATATATATATAAAAATGAATGTTTGTCTGTATGTCCTCTATGGACTCAAAAACGGCTCTGCAGATTTTGATGAAATTTTCAGAGAATCTTCAGATGAGTCCAGCGGGTGATCCTGTGAAGTTTGGTAGCGATCAGATCACTCGTGCGAAGCTCGGGGCGAGTAACTAGTATATTATACAAGTTTGATTTGTCTCCAGATGATATCGATAGAGATACAACACATGGATATCAACAAAATTCAGCACAAAATTTTCATTTAACTATATCTTCTTCTTAGCGTTATCCCGTTTCTTAATCCATTACGATTGGCGGGGATCGTTATCTAAGCCTAAGGATTTGGTGAAGATACTGATTTTTATATGGGGCGACTGCCGTCGGAGGTCCACAACCCAAAGGGAAAACCAGACCTGCCTCACTTCTTGGAAATTTGGTCATAATGAGTCGCTTCACAGTAGAACAACGCGCGTTTTGTGTAAAACATTTTTTACAAAAACAATGATTTTTACGTTGCTACTCGCCGCCTATTTAGATAGTATTATCTATTACACAATATTAATTGGTGTCCAATTGTTAATTTAATTAAATCATGAGTCAGAAACTTCGAGGCAACCGGAAAGACCCATAAACAACAGGCCGGCCACGGAGCAGGAGGAGCGAAGAGACCGTAAACGTGTCTGTACGGTACGATTCGAGCCTGTCCACGTGCAAGCGATAAGCGATGCTTTGACGATACCCCGAAAGTCTTTGCGCCGAATACTGAAAATGGGCTCAAAACTAAATCCTTTTAAGATACAGTTGGTACAAGAATTAAAAAAGAATGATTTCTTTTCAAAAAAATCGGAGAAGTGGGAGTCGGACTCGCACACGAAGGGTTCCATACCATTATCTATAAAACCGGCAAAAAAAACACGTTTGTTGTATGGGAGCCCCCTTAAATATTTATTTTATTCTATTTTTTAGTATTTGTTGTTATAGCGGCAACAGAAATACATCATCTGTGAAAATTTCTACTGTCTAACTATCACGGTTCATGAGATACAGCCTGGTGACAGACGGACGGACGGACAGCGGAGCCTCAGTAATAGGGTTCCGTTTTACCCTTTGGGTACGGAAGCCTAAAAAGCAGTCGTCGGTGCGATGCTCGGGCGGTTCGGTAACTATTCGGTTCAGTTCAATAACATTTTCTTTTCTTTCCACCTAAATGGACATGTCAACAAACAAAAACGCAGATCCTGGAGTAGAGAAACCCCTAAATTGAAACACCAAAGATCTTTCCGTCACATTCTCCGAAAAGTTCTCTTCTCCGAAAGTGACGGTTTGGGCGGCAATAACTTCGAAAGGCATAATTGACCCGTACTTTTTTGAACTTCCACGTTGGCACCCCTGCTGATAATCACCTCTTCAAGAGCTTACTGGTAACCTTATTCACTCGCAGGAACTCAAAAACCATCCACGGTAAAGTAACATTGTTAACCACTGCGCAAACGAGCTCGTCAATTTTTTCTCCAAAGTTTGTAAATCGAAAAATCTAAAATAATTAGAGGCATAACAATCATTTCATAGTCAGCACAGTTTCTTAAAAATCATCAAAAATCCTTCGCATTTAAACGTGCCCACTATGGTCGCCTTTTTCGTTTTACTTTGGAATCAGTCGTCCGTAGGTATGTGAGATATCTCTAAATATTATTATAATTTTTCTGCATTTTTGTTTTATTTTATGTAAAATGGCGTTTTATTAGGACAGATACCTATATAAATAATCTTTAAAAACAAATCTTATCTAAATATGTATACAAGAAACTAGCAAAATATGTTTATATATATATATACAAGAGTTGGATGTATAAATTAATAAGATTTATAGAGTGGCAGGTGTATAACTTAATAACTATTTAGTATTTAAATATATGTCGAAGAACTGCACGGAAGTGACCGTGCGCGACTCTAAATGACACTTAGCCGCTTGTATTTATTACACAAATGACCAAAATAGTTCGTGATCGCCTGAATATTCATTGCCAGTTAAGAAGATAAAGTCTATTAAAGTTTGACAATTGTTATTCCGTCCTCATATCGTATAACGTTTCGTTTCACAGTTAAAATCTCAGCTTTATCTCAACAGTCCATGACTACGACTTGTTACCTTAACTGATAAAGCAGGCACATTGTTAAAAAAAATTGCTAAATCCACGAGATGATAAATCTCCACAGGATTTGTATATACATCCTCGATATACTAAAATTACAATAAAGCGCGGATCATGTATGGTTGTTACGAATTAATTAATTCATTGACATTTGTACCCCATATATACTACACCACCCCATACTCATCCCACTGCAGGGATGAGAGTTTTCCTTCAACTGAAGGGGTTCAGAGCATACTCCATCATGCTGTTCAACTGTGGATTGCTGGAGGGCAATGTTTTCATGCCATCCGAATGCCACGGACTTAAGCCTAACGACAACTGCCGGAATCGACAGCTTAACGTGTCTAAGCACTGAGAATCTCGAGATAGATAAACCCATTCATACACAGACTGCGGTTGACGTCTCTTAACCTGCGTGTTTGGTTAGAATGACACGCGTAAATATCGCACTCTCACTACATATATACGTATAGGCAACTTCATATTAACTTTGAACGATACATATAAATTTGTAACAAGCTAATATATTATGAAATATAGTGGTCCCAATTAGCTCCCAGTAGACATGCCATTGCGACTATATAATAAGAACATCGCAAGAAGTCGATACATTCAGTTTCTTGATAACTTGACACGGATGAGATGTTATAGTAGATCTTCCCAACCTTTTAGACCACAGAAGTCTTATTAAAGGTACAAAGTTGTCTCGATAATTATATAAAAGTAATACCAATGCATCTCACCAATAACATTGTAACACCGATCTTACCCTCCTTTGTGATCTCAAGAAAATTGGAATAGGTATTATTTATTTTATATACTCTACAAATATATCCGTGAAAACAAATGCCTTTATTTCATTCGTTTACGTTTATTAGATGCGCTATCAGTTATACAATAATAGTGTCATTTAGAGAATCAATATTGACATGTAATTTGTTTAAAATAACATCACATATCACTATCATCACTATCGGTATTATTATTTCGCACTAATGATGTTAGCAACCATCTCATACCAAGCTAAGCAACACAACTGAAGGTGCTAGTTAACTAATAAACAACATGTAAATATTGACGTTTATAAAATATTGTACTTGTGCGGAAATCGAACCCGCAAGCTTTGGTGTCAATGTAGCAATGGCTAGCACCTGGCCATCACCTGGCTTAATAATATACTTCCAATTAGACATATTATTGCTAATATTTACTTGTTCACTAGCAGATATAATTAAATCAACAAGTTGAAACTTATAAAGAAGTATAAATTTTATCTAACCTCCTTGTGTATCTACTTCCATCACCGATTAAAAACTAAAAACCGCTAAAAAAGAAATACATTTTGTTTACTGGCTGGAGAAAAAAGAAATGTTGTTTATTTATGAGCTTTTTTACCTTAATGCTAGCAGATTTTAGGGTCGGCAACGCAACACCCTGGTGTTGCAAATGTCCATAGGCTATGGTGACTGTTTACCATCAGGCAGGACGTATGCTTGATTGCCACCTTAGTGGTATTAAAAAAAAGATAAACAATATGTTGTAAAGTTTTGAAAATTCGGTACAATTATTGCACGACAGTTGAACGAGTTTTGATTGTTAAAATTCAGATTGTTGAAATTAAAGTTTCAGGGGAATATCTCTACCTACAGTTTTTACACAAGGATTGGGATAGAGGCGGTACAAAAAGTAGAATACATTAAAACAAATAATGCTCCTTCAGGATACCAAAACTAAAAGGTTAGGTTTAGTAAAAGATAAGTGTGCGTAATACAATAATATAGAATCATATGTTTAATAGATAGACAAAAGGCTACATTGATAACATGTTATTTGATATCCAAGCATACGGCCCGCCTAATGTAAAATGGTTACAATAACCTACAAACGCTTCGAATTCAGGAAGTATCGCAAGCTAAAACTGAAACTCCATAAAAGCTTACTGATAACCTTACTCACTTGCAGGAATACAACAAAATGTGAGTTATTATTTACATGCAATTTGACTTTCGCAAAATAACGCCTGAATCTATTAACTAGTTATTATTTGGCTACTATTTTCTGTGAGGTGAAGGTACTTCCACAGTCGGGACGGGACGCTTTGATGCGTCTCTCTTAAAAAATATTTTTCACTATAATTAATTCTTGATAAATACAAATTGACCAATTACGTAAGACAATGACGTTTATTATCTGCAGTGAAGCACAGGCGGCACATGCGGAAGTTGCTCGAAACTGGTAAACATGTCTACACAGACAATGTCTACACATTCAATGAAAGAGCCGAAAAAGGCTCAAAAATAAATGGCTCCTGTAATCCCTATTCGGTAGAAGGAAATGTAATGTGACCGAGAAATGATGTTCGATCGATTTATATTACTAGATAAGACACATATTGGCAGAATTTAGCATCATTTAATTTTTTTAATGACTTTGATACAATTTTGAACGTACCATTAGATACTTTAAATAGACTAGAGAATAGATGTTATACAGATGATATTAATCGAATTATTATTTGTGTTAATTGATTCGTATTAAGTTGAATCATTTTACCCGAATTTCGGTCAGGACGACGCACCTTTAACGTTTTAAGTACAAATAAATTACTTTTCACCAACTAATCTTCGAAAAAATTTACTTGTTTAAAAACATATATAAAATTAGATCAAAACACCCTTAAGTTCTTGCATATAATATATTGTGTAGGTTATTTTAATTTCAGATGTATAAACATACACGTACAAAGTTAAATACAGTTAATCGATAAGTACGGTTAAGTACGGTAAATCGGTTCATTTGGTTTTCGTCATAAGTCAAAAAATTATGTCACTTTGTACCAAAATGAACTACGCCATTTTAAGGTCTAGAAATATGACGATAGAATAGAGAAATAGCATTTTTTTCGTTGATTTAATAAGTAGGTAAATAATAAAAGCGATATATCTCGACTTGTATCACTTTTCACCGAATTAGGATGAACTTTTTTCTTACTTTCAATTAAAATCATTAAAAATCAGTAGTTTTCAGTGGTTGGGCTCGTTGGACAAACATACGGCGTGACTGATGGTAAGGACTTACCGTAGCCTACGAACAATTGCGACACCAGGAGTGTCACTTGCCTTACCGCACCTGTAAAAACACCTGTAAAAGCATCTTTTATCAAGAACCTCATCTTATAGGTCCCTAGGGAAAAACCTCGGCAGGGAGTTCATTCCACAAATTAAAAGTCTCGGTAGTGTAGTTCCAGTGTATGAGAATGCATTTCCAGTCATTCGGCAAGCGGTGCGGTTGTAAAACGAGGGCTTAGGCATCATATCGTCCTCGGAACACATCCCGTTGTAATTCGGTAGAACGCACAAAGTTAGACAAAATGCCGCGTAGGAGTTTAGATTCATCGATAGTTCTACAGCTCGTCTCTGCGCCGAATCACAAGGTCCCAGCTGGTTCAGGTGCTCAGGTGCTATCTAACTTGATACTTATATAGCTTGTAAACGTCTTTGTTCCGATCAGGAGTACTGTTTCGCAGTATTCAGCATCCCGAGTTTCTTCGAAGCCCGCTTGACCTTCTCCACCAGGTGACGTCGGAGCTGAATTTGCCTAGATTTCAACGCCAAGAATCGTTATGCTTTTGGCGAAGATCTAGTAGAGAGCTCGTATGTCCCCTATATTTGGTATTCTAGTGGGAGAAGAGTTGAGAGAAATAATAGGCCAGAGCAGTCACGAGCAGATCTCTCCGCATAGTCAATGCACCGAGAACCAAGTCACTCGGCATGATGGGCAGTAATGTCTCGCAAAATCACTACCTCCGCGAAGGGAAACTGATCAATGAGTTTGTCAGTCGCCATTTACAGGTGCTCGAATAAACGAGTTGTGCCTGTATCACCGCTTCCTAAGCTACCACTACTAAGACCTGTAAAGGCACGTGTCAATCCGGTTGACGATTTTACAAACACTCTTCGAATGCAATTGAAATTATTATTAAAATCAAATCGAAGTTTTCTCTCGTTAAATTATACTTTCTACAGTGTATAAAGTATTTTCATTCCACGTGATACAGACATGTGATGCCCTGTATAATTTACATTATATTATACATGTATTATTTACTTATAGGGTCTACTTATTTGTGAAGTATTAATTGTTACTCTTCTGCTTATAGATAGTAGACTAGATAAGATTACTCTATACGGAGGTATGTTGATGTTCGCGAATGTTGACACATAGTAAGTTCTGCAGACATTATTAATAATAAGTCACTTGTACTTTACAAAAAAAAATCTCTAGGGAGTAAACGCGGCAGTTTTCTATTTATTGAATACAGGGTGAAAATTCATTTTATTGAGTGGGCTTGGGTGGGTGAGGGGAACAGTTTTTTTTATTTTATATACAAATTTAATATATTTTTTATTACAGTTGTTTATTAAATTTGATTATAATTTATATATGTCATTTTATTCGATACTCCGTTGCCATTTTGTAGGCAGTGATGTATATGATCCCATTGCCGTAGACATTTTTGTGGACGTATTCACATTACCTCGGAAAGCTATATTCGAAACGAATTTGAAAAGTTTTCGCTCAGATTCCATACATTTTGACAGATAACTTTTCGGTTCTGATTCGTATATAGTACTCGTATATCCAGGCAATGTTAATGTTGTTGATGTTTGAATACGCTTACTTATCAAAAAACTGCGACAAGTAGTTTTAACAGTCCTCTCTAGAAGTTAGCCTAACACTACCTAAAGAATTCTGAAGAGACCGAAACAGTTGAAAATCTGAGGGTGCAAGGTTACAGCTATATGGTGGATGCATTCACACTTCGCAACCAAGCTCTCTCAATATTTGCTGAGTAGGTAAAGATGTATTTGCTCTGGCGTAATCATGACGGAAAAACATTCCCTTTCTGTTGATCAATTCCGGCTGGGTTTTGGCTACTTCTGGCTTGAGTCTCACCAGCTGTTGATGGTAAAGATCCAAAGCGATGGTTTTGACCGCATGTCTAAAGCTCATTTTGGATTATGCGTTCCGATTCCCACTACAGAATCACACAGCATCATCTCGTTGCGAATTCTACCTTCCTTTTTTTGCTATAGTCTGTGAAGCTTGACTACCCCTTGACCGTTATCTTTTCGTACGTTCTTGTCGTAGGTAATCAACTTTTCCTCACCAGTGAACAATCTTTTCAAAACTGGTTCGGTTTCATTACTTTAAGTCCAGTGTCAGTAAGAGTAGTACAAAATTAGTTGAAGCGTTTTCAGTCCGGAAATTTTGAAATTTTTCAACTATCTCAATGTCTTTGTATCGTTTATGATAAAATTTTGATATTTCTTTCATTAGAGCTCTGTAATGACGATTGAAATGTAATTTTGACAAAGAGTTGATGAAGATTTAACGACAAACTAAAGTTTGACATATTTTTTAATCGAACACGTGACTGAGTCTTTACCTCGAACCTGAGTTCCCCAAGTTCATATACTTTTTAAACCGCATTACTAAGCTCAGTGAAAAAAATATTCTTCAAACAAGCTTCATTATCGAATTTTAACATACCTGTAAATATTTGTAATTGTTTTCTGGTTAACTACAAATGTATTCAACCCTATTATTTTAACAAGATGTGTAGAGAAGCGACTTGTTTGTTATTAGTAAATTATGATCTTCATATCCATCCAGAAAAGAACCACAGCAATAAATTTATGTAAAAAGGGGGCTTTCAAAAATAACGATCCTTTCGGAGCGCGGCGGTTAGCCAGTAAGTAGCACCATGGAATTTCATCAGCTATTGCGAATGAAAACTTAAAATGAAAAAGAGAAACAGGCCAGTAGGTAAGCTTCTAAGGATTTGAAATGTTAGGAGCAGGAGTGGCAACGGACTATACTTCTTGTATTGCAAGCGTTCATTGGCTACTGCAACAACTTTATGTCAGGTGATAATATATGTATTTATAGATTATAAACATAGAATTCAGGTCGAGATAAGAATCTACTTTTACAAGCTAGGCTAAATATGCACGGTAAATTCGTTTGAATTTAGATCACTTGTCTATTCCCTTTTATTTGTACGGTGACGAAGATATCTGTCAAGCGTCATATTTCCGGAATGTAGGTAAAGCTAGAAACCATCTAAATGATGTTATCTTTTATGATATGCTAACATAGAGCTGGAATTACTTTGATACGATCCTTTCTTGAATTAAAATATAGCGTAATACGAGTACACCTGCTACCGGGAAAATAGGCTTCGCTTTCAAGACTTATGAGTTTCTTTATTGTTTACTTTTCATCTTCTAGCCGTTGTTTCTCTCTTTTTTGTGCCACTCGTTTAAATTTATTCATTCTTTCTCCAATCGTTCTATTCAGTAATCTTCAAATAAATATGCAGATCCAAAATTATTAAATTAGGAGAAATATACTCTACGAATTTTGATTTTACTTCTTTATCTATTAAAACTTCATTTACAAAATTGTATATAGAATGACGTTACCACATTATACTAGATAAAACATATAAAAAAAATATATAAAATAAGCTGTTGGTAGTATTCATAATATTTTGTAAATTTGATAAGTGTGACAAACCCGGAATTTTTGAGATGTGGTCAAAAATCTATTAAAACAAAACGATAAGCCTTGTTTGTGATATGTGGACTTAATTAATAAAATATTAATATGTACCTGTCCGCCGATAGATGGTATGCATACGTAGGTCACACTATAAGTTTTGCGTAACTTAAAAAAACAACATGTTATAACCAAAATATTATGTTTCTTGCTTTTCAAAATACTCTCCTATACATTTTAAACCTTTTTTCATGCGATCGAACCATTTTTTAAAACAGGAGGACCACAGATCTGAATGCATGTTTTCCACGTGCTGATTGAACGCTATCACTGCCTCTTCGGAGTTGGTAAAAGTGAAACCTTTCATCAAATCTTTGATTTTGGGGAAAATACAGAAATCACAGGGTGCTAGGTCGGGGCTGTGCGCAGGATGGGTAACGAGTTGTACTTTTTCGGAAGTTAAAATTGACTTTGTTTTGTTGGCCGTGTGTAAAGAAGCGTTGTCATGATGTAGGAGAACGCGGCTTTTTGGTCGTCTTTCGCGAACTTTTTTTAACACCCTGGGTAAACAAATGGTAGAATACCACTCGGCATTAACACTCTTTTGATCGTCAAGTGGAATTGTGCAGATGGGACCCGTAGCTGAGAAAAAAAACGCGATCATTTTTTTACCAACGTTTCTCGCCTGCCTCACTTTTGTTGGCCTGTTCTCATTTTCAAACACCCATTCACAAGATTGCTGTTTTTTTTTGGGTTCAAAACAATAATAATAATAATCCACGTTTCGTCTCCTGTGACAATGTCATAAACAGCATTAGAATGTCCGTGGTTGGACTTCAGTAGCATCTGTGAGCACCATTCCACGCGAGCCCGCTTCTGCTCCGCTGTCAGTTCATGAGGGATCCAACGACAACAAAGTTTCCGAACTTTCAATTCTTCGTGTAAAATTTTCTGAATTTGGCTCATACCAATCCCTAATAGTTCTCGAATTGTCTCATAGGTAATTCGCGGGTTTTCTTCAATTAGCGGCTTAACAGTAGCCACATTATTTACGTTGACGGCAGTTGAAGGCCGCCCTTCACGAAATTCGTCGTGTAAAGAAACTCGACCTCTCTCAAATTCAGCAAACCATCGCCTCACGGTGCTCAAAGAAGGTGTTTCTCTCCCAAAAGCATTTTGAAGACGAGCAGCACAGTCTTGCGGAAAGAGAGAACTTTTAAAATCATAAAAAATCATCGCTCTAAAATCTTTTCGACTCAATTCCATTTTCGTTGGGTACGTAGAACTTCGATGTGTGATAAAAAACAATTGACAAATGATTTCCCGCCAATTGTTTTTTTTTATTACTAAGTAGGTTGCACCGTTTCAAAAAATATAACAGTCGAAATTCATATAGTTCCGATTAGCTAGAAGTGCAAAACTTTTAGTGTGCCCCATGTATTAGTGCTACCTGCACCCATTCACTGCCATTACGTATGATGTATGAAACCACCGCCGCTGCTGTAGTCATCATTGCCGCAGGTGCGATATTGCTAAGAAAAATCTTCTTTCGTTTATCAGCTCTCAGATCTGACTCTGCTACACAAACGTATGATTTTTACGTGACCAGTAATCTATTACTTGGTATCATATAGATACAAATGTGCGTCGCTTATTATCGACATGCATTGCTGGTTAGTAGTTGTAGTGTGCGTTGACTGTACAAGAACGAGCAAAGAACAACATGATTTGTGAATTAAATATTCGGGAACGGGAAGTACCTATCAAATTTCATCTTGTCAATTTCAATGTAGATGTGAATAATAAACATTTGTGACGTAATGCGGGTAACCAGCGTTAGCAATAATATACGCAAATGTAAGAAACAGAGAATCTAAATGAGAGTATCGGTGATGTAGAAATTCAGTAGAAAATCACGAATACAACGCAATTTGAAGGAAATTCATGATTTACCTACCACAAAGTTCTGTTCCTAGTTCCTCCTGAAGTCCTAGCAACAGATAAGCATGCATGTAAAAGCTATGAATTAGATATATAAAGAATGACAAACATATATCGGCGTTTATTGATCGAAATACTATTTTCTTACTACTACTATATTTAAAATTATCGACTTCAAAATTTTGTGTGACGGAACATCCCTACGACTGGAGGTTGTTTGATAACTGCTTATAGGTGAAATCCCTTGTTTATGAGGTACCAACAAAGCCTACTCATAAACGTTACAAGTATGCCTGAACTAGTATTTGGCATAGTTAGTTATAAAACAGATGGCTGCTATGAAGCTGGATTGAATTGAGTGTAATTCTTACTAATAAAATTAAAAAAGTATTGTCGACAAAGTGAACGTAAAATTAAACAAAATGAGAGCTGCTTTCGTATTATTATTAATTGTAAGTGTTCTTGTTTGTATTGTAATATGGTAAAAAAGAACATGCAAGATGTTGTTTTATATTAACCTCGAAACCATTTAAAATCCAAAGACAAGTGAAGTTTAGAATACTTACTTATTCATAACTTCCTTACTTGTTCTGCTGAGTGCTTACATACTTATTCTTATAAAACCGGCCAAGTGCGATTCGGACTTGTGCAACAGTAAAAACAACTTGTAAAAATACGTTTCTTGTACATACGTGAGCCCCTTTAATTCTCATTATATTTTCTTTTTCTTATTTAGGTATGTATTGTTTGATGAGTCAATGGTTTGCAGGAACTGGGTTTGATTTGTGATTTCTTGAATAACAGACAAATAAAACTATAAAATAATAATTTTGTAGTTTTATTAATCGTTTTCTATGAATATCACAATTTGAAATATACAATTATTTCTTCTTTTATGCTTTTAGAAACTTGCTACAGACTGTGTTTACTTGAGTTTTCCAGTTGCATAAACTAACATTTACAATACCCAGAAACTTTACGGAGTCTATATTTTTTATTAGCATATTTAGTTGCATCGTTTGTCCTATCTTAAAATGCACATAATTTCGTTATGCTAATATTGAATTGTTTACGTATATTTTATTAATTGTATTCTATTTAGAGTATTATTTACTATAAAGTATCTCCGTCGTGTACGATATTTGTGATTTATTAGTGTCATAACTCACATATAGAAGGTCAAATAGCTGAGTAACAACAACAGGGTGTCGATTTTACCCCTTTTGGTACGATAGGAACTATAAAAAGACCAGTTGAGAATGCGTAAGCTTGCATTGCCAGAGGAACACCTGGCTCGCCAATTATACAACAATTCAATTTTTTTTAACATGTCGGCCATTTTGACCATGTTCCTTGAAGAGATAGGAACGGTGTTCCTGAACATTCCTATTCTACTTTTTTATGCTGAATCCGAATGTGAAATCAAAATTCGCATATTGGAAAAAAAAGACAAACACAGACAAACGCACAGACAAACATATAGATTTCATATAGGAACGGTGTTCCTGAATATAACTTATAGTTAGGATATACCTTTGAAAACGCTGTTTGGCGTTTAGTGACGCTCATTTATGCCTATTATTGTGATAGTATAATTTCTATACTAGAAGTTGTTCTAATTGACCGTTACAGTTTATAAAATTAATTATAAGTCTTAACATTCATTCCACCTAATTTTTGAACAACTACTTACCTGTCCCCTTGTCTTCATGTAGGCATCATTGCATACAGAAACATTATATATCCACACGAGTCGATGCCAACATCACGGCAAACGGCACGTGACTCCATTTTGAGATCATTTCGCTGCATGACATAATTTCCTTTTAGTATATAACTTACTTCAGTTTACCCATTATTCACGTAGAACACACGGCCGTGTCCCAGCACTTTTTCTTTAAATTTATAGATGGTTTACTATTTACAGGGTGTATTTACCAGGACAGCAATCTGTGCGGAAACTTGCACTGGCCCAGGAAAATTCATAGCAGATTACAATTGCACTAGCTACGTTGCGTGCCTCGAAAATGCCGGCGGCGGCACCGAGTACCCTTCCTACACCGTCAAATGTCCAACAGGCTTCTACGTGCGGATTTCAGATTTGGTGTGCTTCAAAGCAGAAGGTGTATGCGCTCCGACATACACCTGCACAGGCCTAGGAAATTTCACAAATCCTTCAAATAATTCAGCCTCCGCCTACATTTCTTGTATACAAGGCGTCGGGACTATGATTATAGCCTCTGTAATGAAATGCCCAGACTCTAACTTTAATAGTAATTTGGGACACTGTGAGGAAGCTACTTCCACCAGTGTTACGCCAGCTGCATCTACTACTACTATAGAAGCTGTAGCTGTAGCGGGTACGGCTGGTTCAACTGCAGTTTCAGAAACAACTTCAATAACTCCAGCTGTTGCCGCGCAACCATCGTCAACTAGCAACGTGGCGACAGAAGCAATACCTAATATTTTTACAACAACTACTCAAAAAGTCGGTACTCATCGTGTAAATGGTTCAGCTCATATTTATTCCAGTCATATCCTGATCGTGATCGCTGTAATCAGTGCATTATTTTGTAAACAACATTAAATCTGTATATTAGATATTACGTACATTACCATTCTACTTTCATTTTCAACTGTATGTAAACATTTATTTTAAACATGCTTTATGTTATTTATTAATCTTAAACTCTGCAAAGATTTCTTAAAGTAATAGAAAAACGTAGCGAAGCCTAGCATCTATTAAGGTGAGACTAGACTATATACTCGTAACTAAAAAGTTATAAAACAAAATTATTTACCATGTCCCTATCAATAGCGTGGACAAGTGTCAGTAAAAAAAGTTATATAGCTATGAAATGATAAGAGAGCTCATTCTAACCGAATGCAGGTTAAGCAACGTCGACCGAAGCCTGTCTATGGACGTGTTTATCTAACTTGAGCTTATCTGTGCTTCGGAGGGCACGTTAAGCCGTCAGTCTCGGTTGTTGTCGATAGATATATGACAGTTGTTAAGGTAAGTCAGTGGCCATATGCCCTAAACCCCTTCTGATTAAAAATTAATTAAGGTTTGGCGTAGTATATAGCTATGTAACTTGTTTACATACTTACACGCTACAATATTACATAATTTTTGCGCACGATTCACGTGTATTCGAAATGTGACCGGTATCATGTAATTCCCCACGAAGTATATTTTCATAAACAAGGTTGTTTACCATAATTTTGCTGGAATATTTTTCCTCTTGTCATTTTGAACTAAAATGAAAAATAAAAAGACAACTACTATACTCGCTACAGCAGCTAACAAAAGTCCTCCCGTATCGCAGTTATGAACACTACAGAACTAAAAAACAACTGTTGTCGTCATGTTAAATTATTATTTTAATGTGTACAGTTTTAATTTATGTTGCAATGTTAATTACATGAATGTGTTAATAACATACCTATACTATACGAGATGTTTCAATGTTTCTTAAATGCCCGTTATTATAATAAACGAAAAAGTAACAATGAAAATAACATAAAAAAATTAATTCCACTGGTGCGTAGTCGCGGCAGCACATAGTATAAAATAATTTGCGTATCATTTAATGCGCGTTAATATAATAAATGATGCCCGCGGCTTCACACACGTGGATTTCAATTTTTTGTGCTATTAAAAATATATATGATAATTGAAGTTTAAGGTTTTCTTGGTATTTAACTAGAATATGGCACTTGATACCAAATTAAACCAGTTGAGAATGCACAAGCTTACATTGCCAGAGGAACACCTGCCTGGCTCGTCAATTATATAACAATTCATTTTTTTTTTTATTTGTCGGCCATTTTGAGCATGTTCCTTAAGAGATAGGAACGGTGTTCCTGAACATTCCTATTCTACTTTTTTATGCTGAATCCGAATCTGAAGTCAAAATTCGAATATTCGAAAAAAAGCGACAGACAAACACACAGACGAACGCACAAACAAACATATAGATTTCATATAGGAACGGTATTTCTGAAAAGAAAGTGACTAAAGGCAGTCAAAATCTTTTATCTCGAGTCAATCTTAAACAATAAATCAAAACGTTTTCTCTACCTGCACCAAGTTAAAAATATTTTATATTACGTACTACGCATCATATCGACTTTTATACCCTTTTGGATAGCCTAGGATATGAGCAAGTTTTATAGCCATTTGTATGTTTAGTCCCGTAGTGTTTTCTTCAGCGAGACATAATTTTTTGTAGCCGAAACAGAAAATTTTGACAAGAATTATTTTTGTAATGGCCCATACTTTAATTTTTGTGGTAATGTTGTACTTTAAACTTATAAACTACTACGTACGTACTAGATTAGTTAAAGTATGAGAAACGAAATTAAATTTGTATGGAGCCCATTCAACACGTAGTTTTTTTTTTTTATATTTAGAATCAAGTGCCAAATTCTGGTTAAATATCAAGAAACCCGTAAACATCAATTATCTCGAAAACAACTGAATTTTGTCCATACATGGTTATATTGGTTGTTGCTTTTGAGCCCCTCTATCACCTCCTACCGGATATACGTCGAATTCCCTGTGGCTCTGTATGAAATCCCTGATTATATAGAGATTGAAAGTACCCTCTGTGTTAATTGAAAACATCCATTTCCAGCACTCTATTTGTATGTTAAATTTCATCCAGATCCCTTCAATCACTTTTGTAATGTAATTGAACATCCATATATTCTCACACATTTATTATTATACATGTGAAAGTTTGTATGAATATATGGAGGCTTGCTGGATGCTTTCAGACAACGATTGAAAAGGTTATTAATATTTTAGTACGATAGGTACTACATGCTACCGATTTATTGTCAGCTTTGTATTTCTATTATTGATATTATGTAGAATCATACTATTATAATACTAAATTAATTATCACTTTTGTGTTTTTTAAACCACTATAAATAGTTAAAATAATACAATATCTTACGTTATAGGTTAAATGATATGGCTGACTTTCAATTATATAAATAACTATCGGCCCTCCGCTATTTCGCCTACGTGGAATTGATATTCGTTCACAATTTCATTTGTTTTATTTCTTTCCCGCGTAACCCTAATTCTGAAATGATGATTTCAGGGATTTCACGAAATCCGTAGAGATATCCCGAAACTACGGCAGAGTCGAATAATCTCTTCTATTGCGTCTCCTTACTAAAAATCTCTAGTGATATGACAAAATACTAACATTTTCTGTGATACGTCGATTCACTAAACAGAATATAGTCTAGGCATAGCGCGAGTGATACTTAATGTGTTGCAAGTGTTACTGCTACGGTAACCGCTATACATCAGGTGGGCCATACGTTTATATGTCTCTTGACGTTGTATAAACAAAATTCAGTATTGATATCCGCCTCAGAAGGACTTTGAGGTACAGAATCCGTAAATCTACTACAGAAACGTTAACCGTCCGTCCGTCAAATGTGTATCTTTTGTACAGTAGGTAGTCACGAAGAATTGTTGTTATAACAATAACCATGCGTCTACAAGGAACCTCTCTGGTATAGTAAGGTGATGATGATGGAAAAGATAAATCACATAGGTACCTACTTATTTCAAAATTTTCGATATACTACGAATGATTTACATAGTTATGAATACAACTTGAAAGTGGAATAATATTGAAATAGCATTAAATATTTGTGCACCAGCACTGATTTGAAAAGAATTATACCAATAATTACAAATAACTTAATTATTAATTAAAATGAAGGTAGTTTTACGTATGACAGTGTTCGATTCCCGCGTTGTGTACAAGGTTTTTTGAAAGCTGAAAATAAATCTAAAAAAATGTTTGCAAGTTTTAATAAAGAAGTACCTATGGTAATTTATTTATCATTTTCATTCTCTTTTCTGTTCCTGTCTATCCATTTCCACTAATGGTCATTAGTGAAGAAGAAAAGCCTAGAGAAACTTGCCGCAAACTACTAAAGTTTTGGCTTGTGGCACGAGGAGAGCACATTGGCCAGCCGGCCGATGTGCTCTCCTCGTGAATACGTACTTCAAATAGAAATCTGAACATTTTCACCTATAGGGGCGGAGGGCATGCTACCCAAATTGATTTCTTACACACCAGGAGACAGCACATCAGCAAAGTAGCCACCGGGGCGGCCCAAACAGTGCTTGGAAAAGCCAAGGGTGGGCGCAGGTGTAACAAGGAGACTTTTTATACTACGTCGGGAGGCATACAAGCATACGGCCCACCTGATGTAAAGCGGGTACCAAAGCCTATTAACGCTTGAGATATATTAAGTATCACTCGCGCGATGCCTCCTCTGCTGCTTACACAGCAACTCCTTGGGAGCTTACTGGTGACCTCACTCACACGCAGGAACACAACAAATCTCTAGGGAGTTGATATTTGGCTGTGGTTTTCTGTGAGGTGGAGGTACTTCCCCAGACGGGCTGCTTTGATGCGCCCTACCTCTCTTAAAATATCCAGACCAAGACAAACAGACATGTTCATGCACACAAAGCTCGTCAATTGCTTTGCGACTTGGGGTCCAGATCTTCTGAAGACCATGGCACGTATAGGGTCACGAAACGTGTCACTAAAAGAGCTATAGCCAGAGCTTTACAACCTATGCATGATAAGTTGGAACCGTCTGAGGGGCAGAAGCTCATATACAAGTTGGCATGTTCTACAGTAAAAGCGACACAGGATATATCCAAATGCCGCTGTATAAGAGACCTACACGGCAACCTATTATGCGAGTACCTCATGGTGAAGGAGAGATGGCGCTCATATTTCCAAGAGCTGGCGAACAAACAGCATTTAGAGGCGCAGCCACCGGCTCTTCCTAATCAGGGATTAGCGGCACTTATAACTCCTGAAGAAGTTCAATGGGCTGTTCATCGCATGAAGAATAGGAAGGCAGTCGGAGCCGATGGAGTGCCCATCGAAGCCTGAAAAGCGATGGAGCCTCATGGTGTGTGCATTATGACCGACCTATCTAACCGCATACTCCTCACCGGAAAAATCCCGGACCAATAGAGACTGAGCGTCATCACTGCAGTTTTCAAAGGAAAGGGATCAGTGCAGGAGTGTGGTAATTACCGCGGTATAAAGATCATGTCTCACACTATGAAGCTCTTCGAGCAGATAATTGACTCCCGGATCCGGGAGTGCATTGTCTCGGAATGTCAGTATGGCTTCCGGCCTGGTCATGGGACCAACCCCGATTCTGCTCTAAGGATCGTCATGGAGGAATACAGGACGAAGAACACGCCTCTGTATCTTCTGCATTTAGATATGAATAAGGTCTTCGACTTCTTTTTTGTTCTTCGTGCGATGATCTGGTGGGCACTGAGGTCCAAACGGGTGCCTGAAGCGTATATTGATATTTGCCGAGACATGTATCTCGATTCCTGTTCCATAGTTATGACTGCTGTTGGCGATAGGCAGCGCTTTTCAAATCACCGTCGGGGTCCACCAGGGTTCCGTCCTTAGTCCATTTTTATTTAGCGTAGTATTAGACGTATTGTCGGACAGCATTAGACATACCACCTTCCGTGGTTGCTCATGTATGCTAACGATATTGCGCTGGCGAACGCGGACAGGGAGCGCCTGGTGCGATTAGTGAATGCTTGGAGATAGTCGCTTGAGAACGGCCGCGGCGGTCTGAAACTAAATGTGGTGAAGACCGAGTACTTGGCCTGCTCAAATCCTATACCCAGTGCATTAGTAAAGACATGGTTTAGCTCACGAACCGGTGTATGTATTTGGGATCCGTCGCGTCCGGCGATATCGATTACGACGTCAACGCATGCATATTAGCGGCTTGGACCAAGTTGCATGAGATGGCTGGTATCGTTTGTGACCCTAGAATACGGGTTACGCTAAAGGAACAGGTTTATAAATACATCATGAGACCTGTCCTTTTATATGGCAGTGAAACGTGGCCTGTACTTGAGAGGCGCAAGCAGGAGCTGCGTGTCACAGAGATGAATATGCTGATGTGCGGGGTGACGTGAAAGGATTGCGTAAGGAACTCGCGCATTCGCGGTAGCCTTTGTGAACGTGACATAGCAAATAAACTGCAAGAGTGTCGCCGACGTGATACGGCCACCTTTTACGAAAACCGGCAAGTTACGTGGGGAACAAAGGTTATGCCACCTCCGCCGACCGAAGGGACCGAAGAAGTGCTGGCTTGACATCGTAATGGATGACATGCGTGCCAATGATCTCACTATAACGGATGCCGAAGCCAGAAAGCGGACCCGGCTTCGAAGCGAAAGCATAGGAGTAAGGATGCGACGCGACCGGAATTAACGCTCGTATGATGATGATGATGTTCTGAAAGTTTTGTGTAACTCTGAAAGAAAACAAGTTAATAGCAATTAAGTATTACGTAACTTGTTTTATTTATTATTTACTAAAATTCTCTTCTCTACATTATTAAATATTCGATCAAACGACAGTTCGATCAAAGCTGTCGAGTTTTGAAAAACGGTTAAGAAAATTTTTCATGTACCGGTTGAAACTCATCACGGCCATTGAAGCTCACAACAGCTCGCACACCTACATCACACCTCTTTGATTTTCAGGAAAATAAAAAATCTCAGGGTGCGAGGTCCAGAAGAATATATAGAAGAAGGCAGGATGAATTACGAGCTTTATTTTTTGAAGGGCAAATTTGCTTTGCTCGCCATGTACGAAGATGCACCGCCATGGTGCAAGAGGAAACGACATCTCTGTCATTTTCTCTAACCTTATTAAAAATACATGGATACACATATCACGGTATATACTCGTACTAGTCAGACGTAACTTTTTTTTGATCTTCAAGTGGTATTTTTCCAACGTGACCTGTGTGGAAGAAAAAACGCATTCTTTTACTTATCTTTCTTGTCTGCCTTTATTTGGTACATATGGCAGCGATAGCAATATGGTACCGGTCGCGATATGGCAGCGATAACATATGGCAGCCGCCCGCCTCATATCAATAACCCATTAAATACTGACATATTCGCAATAACCCTAATACCTGCCGAGAGCGACAACACAACAACAGCGGTTCCGGTGCTATTTATATGATTTACTGTTTGATTTGTAATCTTGAAAGAGTAACAAAGGAAAGTGTAGAGTTAAATAAAGGACCATTTTGTGTTGCCTGCTAAATAGCTCTGTTGTGAGGATTTTCCACTATCATTCGTCTTTCTCGGAGTAAGACTATTCCCGTTTGACTCTATAGTCAAATACACATGAAAAAATCTTTATGAAGTCAATAAGGGCAAAAATAGTCTTCGAGTCTAGGAAACTACCGCCAATAAAATAAACTAAGTAGAAGATGAAAACTCTGTGAACGTCAATGTCACTTGCATTGACATCTCATTTTCATACAAACTTTATAGGACTTCTTCCCGCGCTTTTGACGAGTGACATTGTTATTATACTTGATTTTTTTACAATTCAGTACAAAATTAGTGTGACAATTTTGATAGTATTTTGTAACATAAGTGCTAGTGAAATTATACAGTAATGAAAAAACTCAAATATAACACGTTTATGCACTTTTTGGAAGACGTGAATAAGTTCATCAAGAAAACCTTGTAAAAATTACTATCGTTTTACGGGTGGTATTTAAACTGAGTTGATTGGGTCGAGGTACCAAGTATTTTTTCAGCACAGTTCCTGAAGCTGGAACATAGAATTAAGATTTTCAAATGGTTCTAAACTGATGACTTGGCTGTATGGGCTAGATCCCTTTGCCTTTCCCCTAGGGGAATAAAAACAACCAAAAAAAAAAGAACCAAAAGAAAAAAAAAACTTTATAAATAGGTTATGTTATTTGTTTCAGTTTCATCAATAATGAAATAGGGAATAAATTATTAAAGCTAAATTTTTCATTCTCAGTAACTTTTATAACTTAGGGTGTTGTAATACATTACCTGAAATGTATTCCAATGTAATATTACCAAGGTAGTTTCTTTTAGGTTATGAAGTTATTATAGTGACTGGATCATTTTAACATAATTTACCTATTAATCCGATTTATGATTTAATGTTACAGACAGTGGCCCCGACTCGGTTGTCTATGTCGTTCGCTGACAACGATCGAAGGCCAGAAACTTCCCCAGAATAGTAAATCTAGTGATGGAATATCGCCACCGCCTAGGATTCCCAGGGGCCCTACTGACATTCTACAAGCACTAGCATCTACTGTGGGACCTGATCCTACGGCTGCACATTACAAGTAACCTTGTTAATTACATTTTCTATTATTTGATACTCGCCACATACTAGGACTATTAGGTGTCCTATATTATGGGTTAGCTAATTTTTTCCATACATGTCCAAAATAAAACAAAGGGTACACAAGCATCCAATGTTTAAGTACTATAGCTATCTTTGAATTCATTTTGTACACCATTCTATCTAGCACCATATCATTTCATCTACAAATTTTCCAATAGAAAGAATATTTTCCATGTACATTCCAATACTGGTAAGGGTAGTAAACACTGATTAAATAATACTCTAAACTTACTGTAAAAGTGGACCTACAAATTAAATACAGCCCATCTATAACTTCATCCCATGTCATGGGTACAGAATAACTACTATGTAAAGTTATCTACATGTGAAGGGTGCAAGAAAATCATTGCATATTTTTTAAATAATAATGCAGAAATTTTCCTTCAATAAACTTCTACAATGGGTCCTTCACCTAACTAACAAAAATTGGCTAAAACATTAAAAAACGACTAGGAATAAGATGAAAATCAGAGATAAATGTGGTTCATTCATTATGCATCAAAACAGTTTAAAAGAGGCCCATTTTATCACAAACTTGACAAAAATAGGTTCACTTCATGTGATTCGAAATTAACATCATACATTATTTATGCAGAAAGAGTATTGAGACATAGTTCACTTGGTCAACATTGCAAAAAGATTTGATGCCAAATACCAAGGTTACTTTTCCCATCAGGGTTCATTCTTACAAAAACATGGGCCTCATTAACACAAAGGCCAGAACAAAAACAGTCCCTTGTATTTTATTTAGGAATAGAAATATTCTAAAATAATTTAAAGTAAATTTTTGACATGATATTGAGTATTTCTATTTATTTTCACATTTCTAATTAAATTCAGAAATAATGCATACTTGGTTTACAATAAAATCTATTTAATCTGCATTCCAAGTTAAACACTTAAAGACTTTAATTGATGATTGTGAAAACTTAAGTTTTTCAAATGCGCCCCTTCTTGCACTGTACCCTCATGTGTGATTAATAACCTAGTAAATGTGTGTTCAGCTCATAATATATATCCATGTGCATCTACTATATCGTAACCTCTGCATCATTCTGTGGTAGGCTGGTAAGGAATGCTTATGTATTTTTAATTCTACCATTGTACATTTCTGTGTATATGTTTAAATAAATGAATATTAAACCACACAAAGTATGTTAGATATATACCAAGAAATGTTATTACTAAAATGTGGTCTTCCCTAAACTAGACTTCATTCATCTGCGTGTTCCTGACTAAATATCATTACTAGAGAGAAAAGTAAAACTCAACTATTTCTTTCTGAAAATTTGTAATGGTTATGAGATGTGCTACAATAATTTTTTAATCCATCACAAAGAAAATGAGCATGGTGGCGAAGTAGTTAGTAATGCTTTGACACCAAGGCTCTTGGGTTCATTCCCACACAGGACAAACATTTGTGTGCAGAGACATGTCTATCTTGGTCTGGGTGATAAGTGATAAGTATAAGAATGGTAGGCATCAAATCAGCCATCTGGGGAAGTACCTTCACCTCACAGAAAACTGAAGAAGTATGTCCACTTGACACAGACAACTTCTGTGAAATTACAATTCCTATATATAATATGAGGAAGATTACTAAGAAGCTGGTGAGGTAAAATTTTTCTATATCAGCAACAATATATAATTGATACTTCTTGTGTTACAAGTGTCTATAGGCTATGAAAGTCACTCCCAATTAAGTAGCTTCTTACGATTTATTGTCATCCAATATAGTACAGAGAAATATATAAATTTAACCTAGCTTGCATTAGCCTAGCTTTAATACTCGTGTTGCAGATACCATGACGATCCGTTCTTGTTTCCCATGTCAAATTTTCACAAGCGTTCATATGCACTGTCGGCTGAGGCAGGCCGTAAAGCAGCTGCTTGGATCAGAGATGAACATGCAGACCTGTTTACAACTCGAGTGTGGGACCCTCCTGGGAGGATGGTGACCCCACACTTCAATGCTGACCCTCACATTGATGCCTTTGCTCCTAAACCAATTTATAATGAGGAAAGTAAAGTGAGTAGTATCATATTTTATTATTAGTACCTGGTCAACAGAGCTACCCTAGGTGTATATTATGTTTTTTGATATTTGATATATGAAGAGTCTCGTGTATGAAGAGCCGAACCCCATCTCATCTGTGGATGTATTGGGACAAATAATGATCAATGCGGCAAATGAAATAAGAAGGTGCTTGACAACTGGGGTCGTCGAAAGAGGATGCAAATATGTGTGCGAAACAGGGGTGGCCATGTTGAACATAAATTAACGTGTCATGATAGTTTCTGTTGTAAAAATAATTTCTTACCAAGCGGTATTTTCAAACGGTTTTATTTAGCTTGCCCTGTTTGTTTGTTTAGTTCAAATCTACTAATTGAAATTTGACCCCCTTACTGTTGACAGATTGATCTGAAATTTGGTACACACCTTTAGTTCTGGTGACAATACAATTAAATAAATTCTGTTTCATTGTAAATCCAAATACAAAATGGCGGTTTACAAATTTTGCCACGACTACCTCAATATGGGTATCAAAGGTCTTGACTAGGAGAACACAGTTCACGACTGGAACCTACCGAATTATTTTTTAGCGTTTAGTACATTATTTTCAATAAAACCGTCAAATTTTTTTTTTTACATTTTTTTTATTTATTATTTTGTTTTACTATCAAGATTGTTTCTTTCTTTTGCGAATTTTTGAGATGTAGGTTACCTTCTCGATTTGTTACCTAGGATCATTGTACCTTGTTAGATAACTAAGATAGCTAACGAAATGTATGAGTTTAAAAAAAAAAAAATGTCGAATATATCGAAAGGTGTTTATTTTTAGATAGGATATTCTATAGTCAAATCTGTTTGTAATGGGATCTAGGTCGACTTTCCCTATAACCCTGTATTTACAAGAATTACTGTGATTAATTAGGTCATGTGTTCATTGTGTCCTTTGCCAATTCAGTGGAATACAATTCTGGACTGATATCATGTTGATTGTAATTGTTTTCTGTGGTTTAGTCGATCTTGAGAATGCATACTTTGTGCAAAAGGACCTCTGAATGATATAGAGCCATATGCATTATAAGACTGTCATATGTTGATCATACTGTAAGGCAGTCCACTTATGAGGATTGCACAATGTGTGTGTTTGGCAGGTACATAATTAACAGAAATGATGTGTGCTGTTAGCCCATCAGTTCAAATTGTATCTCATTTCTATCTTCAAAAAATAATATCTACAAATGTAGGACTGCGAATGTCTTGTTATAAATAGTCTGCCTTCTGCATGATGCCATACTATTAGTTGATACAGCATCTGCAAACACAGTTATATAATGTGTATATATATATATATTTATGTATACTAGCGGACCTGACAGATGTCCTTCTTCCTAGCGTATTCCTAAGCCTAAGAATTTCAAGGAGTGACTGCCGTCACGCCTCCGCAACCCAGAGGGAAAACCGGACCTTACTTACGTGTTTCGAAATCTTGGACGTGTTGGGTCCCCCACAATCTTTTCTTTCAACGTCAAACAAGTGATAATGACAAATACTTATGTACATAAATACGAATTTAGTAGTACATGCCCATGCCAGGATTCGACCCGGTTAATAGGCCTATTCTGTATTCACTGAACTATCGAGCTCATAAGAACCTCAAAGACGTTATCTTGTCCGATAATAAAAAAATATATAAGAATTCGATCGCAGCACCGCCTACTCAATTGTCCTTCTTCTAAGCGTTATCCCGTTTTCTAATGCGTTAGGATTGGCGGGGCCGCTACCTAAGCCTAAGGATTTAACCGAAGATACTGATTTTTACATAGAGTGACTGCCTTACTCAGACCTCCACAACCTAGAAAGAAAACCAGATATTCTTAGGTAAGGTCACACGTCTTTCGAAATATAACTTCTTGGGCGTGCGGGTTTCCTCACGATGTTTTCCTTCACCGCCAAACAAGTGATAATTACAAATATGTACATAAATCTGAAAACACTAATTTAGTGGTACCTGGCAGGATTCAAAATGTTCAGGGGCCTGTTGGTCACTAGGTCGGTGCTTTATCAACTGGGCTATCACTGCTCCACCTACCCAATTGTCCAATTGAATCTAAATGATGGATCAAAATCGGTTCAGTCGTATAAGAGAAGTTCAGTCAACTACATATGTACACATTTTTTTTATATACAACTACTCGTAGATTGGCAAACAAGCAAAAAACTAAAAACTAACAATTATATAACTAGCCTGGCCATAAATACTGTTACATAGAAACTTTTCTTTTTTTCAACTCTTTAATTATTTTAAATTTGGAACGCGTGTATTACGTTAAAAACTTCTTTCGATTTTCCGCCATTTTACATATTTTTATTCGTGTTTGTTATCAAATTACAATATGGAATGAGGTATTAAAGAAAATAGGATTGCAGTGATTACCTTGCACAAAGTGGAGCCGTCGGTCATATTTAAGACACTTCAAAAGCTTGGTATCAGCCGTATGTTCGTATATCGTACTATCGACAGATATACCAACGCTTCATCTGTTGAAAACTATAAAAGATCGAGGCAACCGCGTGCTGTTAGAACTACAAATACTGCTAAAGACAATTCGCTGAAACCCCATTAGGGAACAAAAAATCTCGCGAGAAATAAAGATTCCCGCTAGGACTCTGTCGCGTATAATAAAACAAGACCTGAAGCATGGCGGTTATTGTCGATATACAGGACATGGCCTAAATCAATCCCTACAGTTGAAGAGAGTGAATCGATCAAAACGCGTTCTGTATCGATACCCAGGTGAAACGCACAGAAATATCCTCTTTACTGATGAAAAAAAATTCACTATTGAAGAGCACTACAATAAGCAAAATGACGAAGTGTACTCACACAGTTCTAAAGAAGCCGCCCAAGTGGTCGGAACTGTACGACGTGGTCATCATCCTGCGTCTGTAATAGTTTGGAGGGTTGTATCTTATCAAGGAGTCACAAATCTTCATTTTTGTGATAGTGTATCAAGAAATTGTATTGGATCGTGTTGTGAAACCTCTCAGCAATACATTTTTTTTTAAATGTACCGTGGACTTTCCTGCAAGACTGCACTTGGTCACAAGGCACGATCTACCTATGCCTGACTCGAAACCAACGTTCCCGACTTTACAAGAGCTGAAGACTGGCCCTCGTCTAGCCCGGATCTGAACCCCTTAGACTACAAATTATGGTCAGTTTTAGAGGACATGGCCTGCTCGAAACGACACGCCGCCATTGTGTCTCTTAAGAAATCTCTGGAGCAAGCAGTAGCTAAATTTCTCATGGAAACAGTAGTGTGTAAATCCATAGATTCATGGCCAGACAGTTAAAGGTCTGTATCAAAGCCAAAAAAGGTGGCCATTTCGAATAGAATCATTTTTTTTCTTTTTTGCCGAGACTTCCTTAAAATATGTATATATAGTTTTGTTAAGATTAAATTACTTCATAAAAAATAAATGCATATTCATTTGTAACAGAACTTATGGCTGGACTACCATTTGATATAGTACACTATACAGTTTGACAAAACGAAATCCCAAAAAACATTTGTAGGTTTATCAACATCGCGTGTTACGAACCGTAAAAATTGTTTTCGCCCTTTTGCTATAAAGAATCATTTCGATATTAGTTCTTAGGTTCCTATCTATTAGGTCTTACAACAACAAGGACGTTAATAATTTTGTGCCGCTCTTCAAAAGATTATCAAAGCCTCCATCATAAAAAAAATATAAAATTTGGTAGAATCCATTTTATTTTATATTTACAAAACGATTTGCGTGTGTAATAAATATGTAACAATCTCATTCATTAAAGGTTACAGAAGAAGATTTTGAATACACAATAAAGAATGCCCTTATAGAAGATTCAGTGAATGTATTCCGACTGCTTGGAGGAGCTGATGCTGTCCGAGAAGATCTCAGAATGGCATTCCTCCAGTTACTTTGTTTCTACAATGAAGAGGAGCCAGATTCAATTGAATGGCTTGAAGAAAGGTGGTTCTCAGCTAATATTAGAGACCGACAGACTACCACCTGGAGGTATGTATGTGCTCAAATACAACCTGTTAATGTAGTTGATTGTGTTCTTGAACGAAATATATTGGTTGCCAAACCATTTAGGCATATCTACTGTGGAAATTCAAAGCTGTTTTAACTAAGTGCTCCGTGCGGTGTTGCTCCTCCAGATTTGGTGATATTTTAATAATAATAATTCTTTATTTCAGAGTTTCGTCCATTTTGTTAGTAGCAAAATTCTTAAAGCTAATGTTAGTAAGTAGACATTAGAGATTTAAAGCAAAAACAAAAATTTATTGAGAATGACTGCCGCGCAATGCCATTAGAAACTGCGCAGCAGTGATTCACGTACAGACAGTGCAGCCTGCTTGCAATCATGCTCAGGATGTTGTTGGAGCTGGCACGCACTCTGCGGACCAAGGCTGCCATATCTCACCCTTCAAACGGGAACAAAGCTATATAAATATAGCTGCTTGGCGGTAGAAATAAGTGATACCCACGCAGATGACTTTTGTACAAATTCTCCCTCTGGTAAAAGCATGCAGGACTGTCGTTATTCGACTCGTATAATATCTGACAGCATGCTTAATGCACAGTACAGCGCTTTCAGTTCATAGCCCAGCTTGAAAACTTGTTGTCGTGAAATTTTGTGTTCTGAGTTAGCCCCGAGTTCAACATGCCATCAAACATCTTTGATACAACTGTAGCTAAAGAAATGGGCCTGTAATTATTTTTGTCTGCAATATCAGTCGTTTTATTTTTAACTACAGGTATCACTACAGTTTTAGATCATCTCTTCTGGAAATATGAGTGGCTTATACAAAAGTTAAAGAGCATAGCCAACAGTCTCGATAAGTGCGATCCCGCACGTTGTAGATGCTGAATGCTGAGACAGTCGTAGTCGGGCGATTTACCTCTTGTCTTCGATTTTATTATTAAGTGTACTTCTTTAGCTGTAAATCTAATTCTCAGCTCTTTCTGCTCAGCATTGAGCACCGTTTTCGAAGGCCCAATAAATATTTCACCGTAGTGATCCTTAAAAAGTTCACATATCTCCCTGGGTATACTTACGCCGTCAACAAACACAGGAATGGATGGCTTTTTCGTGGCCTTCCAAATAGAGCGGAAGTCATTAATTAAATGATGTGAAGCCAGAATATCCATCTTTATTTGTTCGTCATACTTTTGACACCACATCAACCGTCTTTTTTAAATATTTTCTAGCTTCACACATTTCATTGTAAGTAATGCCAACATTGGATTTCCATACCAACACCAAAGATGAAATTTCTATCTAGCATTCCTTTGTGCCTCGCTGACATGTTTATTCCACCACAATACAGTTTTCTTTTTCTTAATTTTGTCAAATTTATGATTTTTACCAGCCACAGCTGTCCTTTTTAGTACATCTACAATATTGTTATACAATTTGTCAATGACCACTCCATGTTGCAAAATATTACAAATTTGATCGGCACAATTGTGAAACTGCGTTTGAGTGTGACTTAGGAAGTCAACACTCACACGCAGCTCACAACACGAGCTCACTGGTGACCTCACTCACACACAGGAACACTACAACCCTCTAGGGAGTTGTTATTTGGCTGCGGTTTTCTGTGAGGTGGAGATACTTCCCCAGACGGGCTGCTTTGATGCGCCCTACCTCTTTTACAGATACCCATACCAAGATAAACAGATTCGTTTATGCACACAAATGTTTGTCCTGCGTGGGAATCGAATCCATGAGTGTTAGTGTCAAAATAACGTAACAGCGCGTTTTGCCACTGCGCTATTGAGCTCGTCAAAATACATATATTGATACTTGTTTACTTACAGATTAGGAGGCCTGGCTGACCAAATATTTGGATCTCTAGAACCAAAGACGTCAGAAGCATACTGTGCTATTATACAAGGCATGGCAAAATACTATCAAGTAAGTATTTAGTACAATTTCCAATTTGAATATGTATGAGAAGCAAGCACCGTTATCTCAACCAGTATTCAGCCTAAGAAGATTATGCCACTGCCATCTAATAGCTCTAAAATCAAGAAGTTTCAAATTGTCAAAGGAGATGATAGCTTTGGGTCAGTTTTTTTATTATACAATTTGAAACTTCTGACGGTTTAAATAACCCCTATGTGCTTATTAAAGAAATCAAGTACCTGGAGTTATTCCTCAATTCCAGAAAACGCCTCATCGCCAAAGCATAGGGATTCTTCGAGATGTCTTGTGAAATTCGATTCAGAAGTCAGCTGGAGAACTATGTTAAGTTGGTGTCCAAGTTAATAGGTTAAACTCAACAGATCGAAATACTAGTGTAGCTCGGGATAAAGACTTTTGTTATACAAGTCTCAAGTCAGACTGCACGTGGAGTACCAAGATACCAACTAGGTGTTTCGGTTACACAAGCTAATGAAAGCTATGAGAATTGTCGACGATCCTAAGTTACATACGGCATTGGGCAAATTTAAGGAGAGACGTTGCCTCCCTGTTTGTGTTCTACCGATTGTACTACGGGTTATGTTCCGAAGAGTTGATCGATAGGATGCCAACTGATATGACGCCATCGGTGAAGAATTCATCTCAAGAATTTCAATTCTCGAGTTGTGGCATGAGTATGGTGGCGATGAGGTTTTTAAATGGTTGGCAAATAGGCTATGGTAACTGTTTACCAACAGGCAAGTAGGTTTGTTTGCCACCTTAGTGGTATAAATAAATGTATTTTAATATTTATATTGAGAAAAAACTAAACCACAGACCGAAAACAACCCAAGAGTTAAAATATCGGGAACGAAATCGCCACAAAGGTTTAATAAATGTTAAACTTATATTTTAGGCAGAGAGAGCTTATGCACTATGTCAAGAGGCACGAGAAAAAGGAATCCCACTGTCGACTGGCGTGTACAATGCTTTACTTGGGTGTGTTGGGTTCTTGAAAGAGGGTACTGCGTTACGCACTGAATCTCTCAAGGACATACTCACAGAAATGGACGAACAGGTATCTATTTATCATATCACTTATAGTATAGATCGCACGAAACTTCCAGTTAGCTCTGAATACGAGACGAGCGGCGTTGGAATTGACGGGATCCGCTACCTAAGGATTTTGACGAAGATACTAGTTTTTACATGAGGCGACTGCTGCCAGACCTCCAAAACCCAGAGGGAAAACCGGATCTAACTTAGGTAAGGTTACACGTTTTTCGAAATATAATTTCTTGGACGTGCTGGTTTCCTCACGAAGTTTTCCTTCACCGCCAAGCAAGTGACAATCACAAATAAATAATAAATAAATATTGTCGGACAAATTACACAGCGCCATCTAGCCCCAAAGTAAGCGAAGCCTGTGTTATGGGTACTAGACAACTGATAAACATACGTAAATACATTTTTTTTTTGTAAATACATACTTATTATACATAGAAAATACCCAGACCAATACAAACAGACATGTTCATGCACACAAATGTTTGTACTGTGTGGGAATCGAACCCACGAGCGTTGGTGTTAAAGTAGCGTAACAGCGCGTTTCACCACTGTGCCACCGAGCTCGTCTACAAATATGTACATAAATCCAAAAACACGAAGTTAGTGGTATATGCCAGGATTCGAACCGGGTACCTGTTGGTCACAAGGCCGGTTCTTCATCCACTAGGCTATCACTGCTCGCTAAGCTATCGCGCATTCCGATTATTTTGATTACGTGCTAATTATTTCGTTGTTTAAAATGTGTATAGTAATTTGTTGTATCGCAATTCACAACAATAAAGAAACGACAAATGAGCAATAATTTTAATAATTGCGGTTATTATATATTTATAATTTTGAATATATAATATATTACATTATAATACGAAACATATGTATAACGAAACTTTAATTTCATTAAGATTCTATTGTATTGAATTTTATATTTATAGCCTTATGATAAACGTAAATATATATACGATTATTACATATACACTTATCATCAGAGACATCACCTGTGAAACCTTGTGAAAACCTAATTAATCCTTTATTATGATTCTGTTCTCAAAAGGTGCCAACGGGACCCTAATTTTAAGGCTCTGCTAATTATAATTATAGTTTGTTTGTTTGTTTGTATAATCTTTGTTGTACTACAAAGAAAAACAAAATACAGATAAAATATTGTTTGTACAATGGCGGACTTATCCCATCCGGGATCTCTTCCAGTCAACCATAGAATACCTGATAGGAAATGTCAATTTAATGAAGTAGGTATGAGCACAAAGTCATTCACACTATATTAATAAACAAACAAATCAATCTGTTACACATATAGATAAACGTAAACTTATATAAATATCATACATATAAATATATATAGTGTTATTTTATCATGTACATTAATACACACACTATATAAAATGCATGTCAAATAATACATTAATGAAGAGGAACGTAATGGCGTTTGAAGGTGACGAAATTCCTGTTCTGAGGCTGCCTTTTAAGTAGATACAGTATTTGTATCTACTTAAAAGGCAGCCTCAGAACAGAAATTTCGTTTGTTATTGCAAGAATGAATTAAAATAGGTACAGTTCCAACGCAGTTGAATAGGAAGCCACTCGAGGAATTGTGGAGGACATATTTGCGAAATCCAAAGTCAATGTCAAAATCTTTTTATTCCGTAAAAATGGCTACATTTGTTTGGAATCGTCACAATTTTTTTCCCTACCGTGCAGTTCATGACTAGGTGAGCACTGATAAAAATACTGCCAAAAAACTCAGGCATCCCTCTTTTGGTTTTCAAACAAATTTACATAATTTATTAGTTACATGATAATTGGATCGACTTAATCCCAGGCATTTTTATCATTAATATAGTCAGATACTTTATAATATGCCCTGCTAAAGCTAAAGACAAATACAAACCGCTTAAGCTTTAACTGGTAAAGATACTCGTAGCAGGAATTTGCACAATCAAGGATGAGAAGGAATATTATAATATAACCAAAGTGACGTTTCGCCAGACTGTCATTTATGGTCAAATTGATCAATACGGGTCCTTGATTGTTAAAACTGGTTATTTTTTAAATCTCGTTCAATTTTTTTTCAGTGTTTACCTCAATTTCAGAGAGATAGGGCACATCAAAGCAGACCGTCTGGGGAATTACCTCCACATCACAGAAACCCGCACGTAACACTGGAGAGCTGTTGTGTTCCTGCAAGTGAGTGAGGTTATCAGCAAGCTCCTAAGGAGTTGTTGTGTTAGCGGCAGGGGTGTCACCGCGGGCCTTTCAAATACATTTTCGGCTTTATATATCCTTTTCCATATCGTCTGTATAACAACAGTTCAATTAAATACCTTTTGTTTTTTTTCCAGGGTATTTCACCAAACGATGAGACATTAGTAGCCTGTCTAAAGTCAATATCTGCTTGGGGTAGTGGAAAAATGCTGCAAGATCTCGCGCTGCAGGTTATCGCTGAGTTCAAGCAGTTAGGCATAGACCCAGGGCTCTCGGCTTACTACTACTTACTGTGCTTGTTCTGTAAAGAACGTAAGTACCATGGAACATTATACAGGCAAAATTCTTAATTAATATTGTCATACTTTTTAGGTCTCACATTCATATTATTAACGAGGTGGCGTAGTGGTTAATAACGCTGCTTTAACAGCAACGCTCGTTGATTCGATTCTCACACTAGACAAACATTTGTGTGCATGAACATGTATGTTTGTCTTGGTTTTGGTGTGTTTGAGAGAGATAGGGTATATCAAAGCCCGTCTGGGGAAAGTAGCTCCACCTTACAAAAATCCGTAGCCAAATAACAAATCCTTGGAGAGTTGTTTGTCTGCATGGTTTTGCATAGCTTAGCTGTCGCCGTGTGTACTTGATATATCACATATTGTTACAGGTGGACCCCGCATTGATATCCTGTCAGCAATATTAAATGATTTAGAATGTAGGCAGAGTTTAGAAGCGAAAGAAGCCACAGACATAAACTTTTTCATAACAGCAATGGGAGTCTGCAGCGATCATCTACAGGTATGACATCATGTTAATATTCGTTTCAAGCATTCACTTATGGATAAACAACATGGTGTATTCCAGTAAGGACTTACGTCACATAACCGTACTGTGACAAGCTCGGTGGCGTAGTTGTTAATAACGTCACCTCGACACCAACGCTCGTGGGTTCGATTCCTACACAGTACAAACATTTGTGTGCATGAACATGCGTATTTGTATTGGTGTGTGTGTTTTAACTCGCCGAGTTCCGCAGTTACCGTTATTCAGTATATATGTCATAAGCGAGTGGTCTGATTAGACCACCCGGAACCCGTCGGGTTAAGAGAGGTAAAGCACGTATGTGGAAGTACCTCAACCTCACAAAAAACCGCAGCCAAATAACAACTCCCTGGATGGTTTTTGTGTTCCTACGTGTAAGTGTGGCTACCAGTAATCTAAAAAGTTGTTGTGTTAGCGGCGGAGGTGGCATCGCGTGTACATAGTGTATTGCAAGCGTTCAATAGCAACGGTGACATCAGGTGGGCCGTAAGCGTGTGTGCCTCCCGACGTTGTATAAAAAAAATCGGCATCGGCCGATGGAATGGAAGAGAGGTAAATACGTCACAACCCGAACGCTTAGGCCGATCGTGCCTCTCTATCGCTTGTTCCGCGCTCTCGCTTGCATGGGCGGAACGTGACACTTCTTCGTGCATGCAGTCGGCGTTCATCGATTTATACGACGTTATCACGTCAAAAAAACAATCCTAAAAAAAAATGGATTTCGATGCCTAAATACCTAATCGATACCTAAATATTTTTTAAGGGATTGTATTTAATTGATCAACATTAAACCTAACCTATGAAAATACTAAGTTCACATCTAAAAATACTGAAATGCATATTTCAATATTTTAGATGAACAGTTAGTATTTTTTGTTATTCAATTTGTTATATTCATTTTTTAAGTGATATTGATTTTCTTTTTTAGGATATTCATATGGCGGAAAGGTTACACGCATTACTAATGAAAGGTGACAATTACAAACTAGTAGGCGATGCATACAAGGAGAGCATTTATTACAGGCATTACGTCACAGTCACATGCAGGTAATCAATGTTACACTTACTAAAACTAATGTAATGTCATGGCATTCTCTAACTAATCTTACGAAAACTGAACCGTGTACATTAAACTAATGTTACCACTAGCATCCCAATTCTAAATGAAAACCTGACGCGGATGGCACAGCGTGGCGCTTCTGATGATTTTTGGCTCTCTTTAACACAGCGTGGCTTAACGCTTGCTGACCGCGTTCGTGATGACGACGTAGGAGAGAAAATTGGTCTGAAAGAAAGTGTCAGGGTTAAGATAAAAAAAGGCATGCTTCATTGGTTCGAACATATAGAATACAGGATGAAAGAATGACGAAACAGGTATACAATGCAAAAGTGGAAGAATGTAGGAGCCGGGGAAGACCGAGACTATTCGATCATGACCAAATTGGTCGTGTTTTATCAGAACGTGATAAAGCTTTACATCAGTTGGGCCGTATGCTTGTTAGCCTCCCGACGTTGTATAACAGGGGTTCCCAAACGTTTTCAGTTCGCGGCCCACTTACAGATTTAATATTTTGTCTCGGTGCTCTATAGTCGTGAATACACGAAAGAATGTATACACAAAAATTAAAACATCCACAATATGAAGCTAAGTTTTTATATTTTCATTGACACGCAAGAAATATTTATGATTTAAGAGAAATAGGATATAAAATACTATGACAATGTAATCAATGTGAGGTGTGAGCTTGATGATCTCGTTTACATTTTTTCAAAGCGCGTGTTAAGATTTGATTATTATTCTTGCTCCATATCTTTGACCAATATTTGCTTTTTATTACATCCACGGCTAAAAATCTGGCCTCATATTAACAAGATATAACAGATGGAATGAGAATTCTTAATACTTTTGAACTTGAATTTGGGTATTAATTTTGGACCGATATCCAAAACTCCACCAAATCGGAGCACGTGAACCTTGTTTTTAGGCTGCTGTCGCTAGAGATCAATAAAACTCTTCTTCTTGCAAAGTGAATTCTGAAGGAGCTTGTGCATGGAAAGGATCGTGTATCCGTGCATATTTTCTTGTTTGATTCGATTCGATTTGAATTGTTTATTTCGTAGTCGCGAATACCTAAATTTCATTTCTAGGCAATGGTAAACAAGAGCGTCTCACGGCGCCCCTCTATACTCTCTACTGCGCACACTTTGGGAACCCCTGTTGTATAGAACAAAAATATCGTTTAAATATTTATTAAACTGTGTTTCACTTGTATCTATCGTGGATCTTCTATCTTCTTCCTAGCGTGGTCTCGTTGCCCTATCCATTAGCTTTAGCGAGGTCCGCTATTGGCTAAGGATTTGGCGAAAATACTGATTATTACGTAGAGCGACTGCCATCAGACCACAATTCACAGAGAAAACCAGACCTTTCTTAGGTTAGGTCACACGTTTTAAAAATATAATTTCTTGGACGTGCGGTCTTCCTCATGGTATTCATATGGAATGTTTGGGTGTCATCAATACTTGATATTTCTATATCAAAGTGCACTAGCGCCGCCTGGTGGACGTTCATGTGACTTCTAATAATTTCACTTCTAATTCTTAGTATTCCCCTTACAGACATGCGCCTTTCGATAGAACAACTCAGCTGCTAGACACACTCGTTCCAAACGTATATGTCCCCGAACCATCTGTCATGGAGGAGGTAACATTTTTTTTACTTTTTAGAAACTTTATCTATATATTTTATAATATTTGGCGTGCAAGTGACCGCCCGTCGACTTTAGTGACAAAGCTAATCTTACGTGCAGATGGTTGCACCTGCCAAAAACGTAAAAAATGCCACAGCGCCAAACTTACTATTAGTTCCAAACTAAGCATAGCTTGCGCTATGGGTATTAGACAACTGATAAACCTTCGTAAATGGTACCTTTTTTTATAAATACGTATAATACATAGAAAACACCAGATCAAGATCAAGAAGTCATGCTCAAGCACACAAATATTTGCCTTGTGATTGCGGTCCACTACCTAAGTATAAAGATTTGGCAAAGATACATTTTGTTATAGAGCGTCTGTCGTCAGACCTCCATTATTCAGAGGGAAAACCAGGCCTTTCTTAGGCTGGGTCACACGTCATTTCGAAATATAATTTCTGGGACGTGCGGGTTTTCTCACGATGTTTTCCTTCACAGAGCAGGTGTATGTATGTGTGTGTGTGTGTTCACGCCAGAAGATATATAAATATATATATATATATAACGCTTGTGGGGGGTTTTTTATATACTACGTCGGGAGGCATACAAGCATACGGCCCACCTGATGTAAAGCGGGTAGCGTAGCCTATTAACGCTTGCGATATATTAAGTATTCCTCGTGCGATGCCTCCTCTGCTGCTTACAGCTTACTGGCGACCTCACTCACACGTGGGAACACAACAACCCTCTAGGTAGTTGTTATTTGGCTGCGGTTTTCTGTGAGGTGGAGGAACTTCCCCAGACGACGCTTTAACTCCCATAAATTAGCTTTGTGATTAGCAACACGTGGTGTACAGCTGGCTGTACCTTCTGACTTAAATAATTACAAATATGTAAATCCGAAAATTCAAATTAGGAGGGGGCGTAAGGCTAAGTGGCGCCCACATTTTGGTTTTATTGACAACGCCGAATTTAAGACCAGTTCCGCTCAATACTGGCACTGTAGAAGCCATATTTTTGTTTTTTTGAGACCTATTCTCTATTTATTTTAGGCGGGTTTCTCCCAATGTAAATAGACGAGCTCGGTGGCGCAGTGGAGAAACGCGCTGTTACTTTACTTTGACGCCAACGCTCGTGGGCTCGATTCCCACACAGTACAAACATTTGTGTGCATGAACATGGCTGTTTGTCTTGGTCTGGGTATTTTCTATGTATAATAAGTATGTATTTACAAAAAAAAATGTACTTACGTATGTTTATCAGTTATCTAGTACCCATAACACAAGCTTCGCTTACTTTGGGGCTAGACGCTGTGTAATTTGTCTGACAATATTAACAATATATATTAAAGATGTTAATATGTATTTACAATTTGAATGTTGTTCGCAGATAATAAAGACGTTGGAAGTGGGCGGGGCTGGCGATAGGCTCGCGCAGACATGGTCTCAACTAGTAGTATTTGGATTAGCGAAGCGGTCGCGACTGGTCGAGAGACTACTGAATGCCATGTGCAGTTGCTACCAATACCAAGGTGAGGACACTTCGCCCACTAGCTGATCAGATACATACAATTGTTGAATGTGGTATTTTTAGGGTTCCGTACCTCAATAGGAAAAACGGAACCCTTATAAGACTATTTGTTGTACGTCTGTCAAGGCCCTTTTTTCAGGGACGAGTGGAGCTATCAAGCTGAATTTAATATCAAATACTCAAGTCTGCAATCCCTTCGTGCAGTGAAAAATCAAACTTCAAGTCAACGCTATCAAAAGATACGTCTGCTTATGCCCCGTTTATGCGCATATTTTGACACTCGCAAGGGAATCAAAACCTATTGGGTACTTACCAGACTTAGAATCATGACATTTGGTAACAAGCAATGTCATGTAGCACATCATGTATTGTATGTGTAAAGGAAAAATCCGATAACCGTGAATTTATAGTTACATCACAAAAATAAAACAATTTTTTGCCCAAATGTTTTTCGCGGATCCTCGATGTGCGAGTCGTTTTTATACTACGTCGGGTGGCATACACGCATACGGTCCACCTGATCTAAAGTGGTTACCATAGTCAAGGAACGCCAGTAATACATGCCACATCTGCTGCAGATACAACTACTCCTTGGGAGTTTACTGGTGACCTCACTCATACACAGGAACACAACAACCCTCAAGGAAGTTTATTATTTGGTTGCGGTTTTCTGTGAGGTGGAGATACTTCCCCAGTCGGGCTGTTTTGATGCGCCTTACCTCTTTTAAAGACACCCAGACCAAGATAAACAAACATGTTCACACACACAAATGTTTGTGATGTGTGAGAATCGAACCCACGAGCGTTAGTGTCAAAGTCGTGTTATTAACAGCGGCGCCACCGAGCTCGTCAAAAAAATATATAAATAGTTTCTTTTCATATAATGTAAGCCACTGTTGGGTCCTAGTGAAGCGGCTTTTGTACAAACTATACAGAAACCAACGGATTCTTAGAAGTAGCAACAAAGCATTTTTTTAAATCGTGCTTGGACCCCTATAGCAAGAGTTTTAACAATGCTCAGTCCATGGTGCTGTCGATAAATGATAATTAAGCAAAAACAGCGGCTATGAGCACTGGCATCCACCAATCATATATATAATAATGGGTCGTTTTCGAAATGCTAGTAGATTAATAATATTATTTTTTTATACCATTAAGGTGGTATACAAGCGTACCAACCTGTCTGATGGTAAACAGTTACCGTAACCTATGGACGTTTGCAGCACCAAGGGTGTCACTTTTGCGTTGCCGACCCATAAATTTAATTTGAACTATAAGGAAAGAAAGCTATGAAAAATTAATTAGATTTGATTTAAAAAAATCTAAGGCATGTCTGAGTGCCCGCGAGAGCTCAATGGTAATTAAAAATGTTTTTTTCTTTATCCTTAAAATCACATAAGTTGTAACCGAATTCGCTGCCGAAGTTTTCCCAGGGTACTACGTCCATAAGCTGTGATAACTTAACATCAGGTAGACCCTACTTTACTTGCCTTTACAATGCCACACTGAGAGACATAGACGTCCTCTTTTGGAATCCAGAGCTAAACATAAATGGTCTAAAAAAATATATTTTGATATGTGTGATAAATTGAATTTGATCACACTTTTATATTTATTTTAAAATGGATTTTATTAAAGCCCCTATAAATAATTTTTGGCCTAGCGAAACCGTTACTAAAAAGGGATTCCGAAATCGTCAAGTTTACACCTAATGGAGTACCCGCGATGCGCAGAGCACTTGAAATATCGGAGTGCAAACATGTAGTAGATATTTTCTTATCTAATTGACGATTTGAAAAGAGATCTACATTGGCAAGTTACTTTTGGCATTTTTTCTTCGTCAATTAACATTTCCTAAATGCTAGCACATTGTAAAAGCAAAATATTAACATAAGAGAGTTGAATTAGATACAATAATATTATATTTAAAAAATGTAAGACGTGTCTAGGTGCCCGCGAGGCCCCAATAGGTGTCTAGGTGCCCGCGAGGCCCCAATAGTAAATAAATTATCGTTACCTTTTTTTTAAAAAAACAATGCCGGGATGCAAAAATCCTTGCAAGGATACAGCCCACCTGATGTGAAAAGGCCACCTTAGCCTATGAACGCTTACGATATATTAAGTGTCCCTCACGCGATGCCACCGCTCCTGTTAAAACATTAACTCCTTAGGAGCTTACTGGTAACCTCACTGCCTCGCAGGAACACACTAACCCTCTGGGGAGTTACTATTTGGCTGGGGTTTTCTGTGAAGTAGAGATACCTTCCCAGCCGACTGCTTTGATGGACCCTACATCTCTTAAGTCAACCCATACCAAGATAAACAAACACGATCATGCACACAAGTGTTTATCCTATGTGGAAATAGAACCTACAAGCCTTGGTGTCAAAGTATCATTACTACCCACTTCGCCACCGATATCTTTGAGATTGGTGGAACTGCGATTATATTCAAAAATTGTTATAAACAATTATCTATATATATAATTAAGAGATGTAAGGCGCATCAAAGCAGCCCAACCGGGGAAGTCCTCCACCTTACAGAAAACCGCAGCCAAATAACAATGCGGGTTGTTATGTGCCTGCGTGTGAGTGAGGTCACCGGTAAGCTCCCAAAAAGTTGCTCTGTTAGCAGCAGAGGTGGGCATCACGCGAGTGATACTTAATGTGTTACCAGCCTTCATTGGCTACGGTAAGAACCTTTACATCAGATGAACCGTATGCTTGAATGTCTCCCGTTGTTGTACAAAAAGAAATAGAATTTCAAACTTTTATCCTAACCAATAATTTTATTATTTGCATTAATGGGTAACACCCAACCAGTGTAGGTAATGTATTACAGAAACCCAAGAGTTTGTCTCGTAGAGATAAGCTCACTTATACACACACATATTGTAATCAAGTTGTTGTAATAAATATTACGCATTCAACACATATGCCTATCGCGCACTACATATTGTATTTACATAGAGAAACGTTCATATCTTATCAGGTAGATAAGTGTAATTTCAACTTGCGGTAATTTTCTTTATGGCGCAAAAAACGAGAGCATGGACGCATTACAATGGAAAATTGATATTTTCTTCCACTAGCTCCTACCCGCATGTTTAACACTGGAACCCTCAATATTTTTTTTGAATAAAAAATACCTTGTGTTATTCCAGAACGTTCTCTGTTTGTGTGTTAATAATAATAATAATGTATTTGCAATTTGATCTAACCTGCTTTGTGTGCTTCCGCCACCAATTAGTTCATGCGGCCTAGCGCCGGCCGGCACCTACCCACTACTGTTAGTACGTGCAACATGCCGACGCTGCCATGGCTGCTCCGGTAGTCTCTGCCTCGGCTGCTGCGGTCATCCGCCATCTGGAACAGAATCCGCATGCCCCCACCACCACCGTCGCTGCGACACGTGTTTCGCCTCTCCACGAGGCATCATCAGGCGTTGTAGACGTTAATCGTAAGAATAACATGCTACAAGTGCTTGTAGCATGTTATTCTTATGGCAGCAGTAGCCATGGCAGCGTCGGCATGTTGCACGTACTAACAGTAGTGGGTGGGTGCCGGCCGGCGCTAGGCCGCATGAACTAATTGGTGGCGGAAGCACACAAAGCAGGGTAGATCAAATTGCATGTAAATTTGACTTTCGCAAAATAACGCCTGAATCTATTAACAATAATAATGTATTTATTTCAGATCCATATCCATAATGGTTAGTTACTTAGTTAAACTTTAACAAAATCCTGTCTGCCGTTTTTATGTGAAAGAATAAAAAAGATAAAAAAAAAGAGAAGAGGTCGATGGATTGTTACTTTAATTATCACTACCTGCCGCTCAGGGTCCGCCGGCATGGTGTTTGTTTCTGTGATCTTTAATTCGGATACTTGACCAAATTTTTGTTATACAATGTCGCGCGGCATTCAGGCATACAGCTCACCTGATGTAAAGCAGCTAACGTATCCTATGAACGTTTGTAATACATTGTCACTAGCACGATGCCACCTCTGCTAACAGCAACTCCTTAGGAGCATACTGTTGGCCCTCCAGGGAATTGTTTTTTGGCTACGGTTGTCTATGAGGTGGAGGTAATTCCGAAGACAAGCTGCTTTGATTTCTCTTTCTTAAAAACACCCAGCCTACGACATGTTTATGCACACTAATGTTTGTCTTGTAGGGGAATCGAACCCACGAGCGTTGGTGGCAAAGTAGCGTCACTAACCACTGCGTCACCGAGTTCGTCATCTAAACGTGAAGCTTGTCTAAACGTAGGACTCGATCGATCAATATACGCCGCGTTCCTGAATCGTCCCCTAAAAGTATTGAAATCTACCTATTGACCTTGTTATTTGATCCTATTTCACCTGTTATAGAGACTGAAAAATTCATTTCTTGTTTCAGATAATGAAGTCAAAGCTAAAATGCGAGCAGCGGCTGCGGATATTCTTAAATTTGGTCAACTCGTTGAAAATGATCAGGAAGTAAGAAAGCGTAGAACCCCTACAGAAAAGTAAGTCAAATATATTGATCCAAATATATATTCATAGACATACTTAGAGTAGCACGCGATAGCGAGCTGTGATAGCCCAGTGTGTAAGGTACCGGCTTATTGACCAACTGGTCCTCGGTTCGAATCCTGGCGGAGGCATGTACCTTTAAATTCGTGTTTTCGGATTTATGTACATATTTATCACTCGCTCGGCGTTGAAGGAAAACACAGTGAGGAAACCCATTTTCGAAAAACGTGTGAGACGACCTAAGAAAGATCTGGTTTTCCCCCTGGGTTGTGGAGATCTGACGGTAGTCGTTCCATGTAAAAATCAGGATCTTCGCCAAATTCTTAGTCTTAGGTAGCGGACTCCATCAATCCTAATGGACTAGGAAATAGGATGACGCTAAGAAGAAGAAAACACACTAAACTAACTAAAGAAAATGTATTATTAGTGCTTATAAAGTTTTTAATACAGTAGGTTTAGTAACATCCACTTTGTTAAATAGAGAAATTGTAGTGTTAATAAATACATTACTACAATACACTACTATAACTTCACGCCAAATCCCTTGCGGGGTAGGCAGAGAGAACCGAGCGCCACGTGACTCGATCCTTACATAACTCACTCGCTTCTTTAACATTCATTGCTCTTCTCGTGCACGGTCGCCGGTTTCTAGGGCTCCTGACATCACCTTCTGATAGAACACGACCAATTTGGTCATGGTAGGTAAGTCTTGGCCTTCCTCTGCTCCTACATCCTTTCACTTTTGCATTGTACATCTGCTTCGCCATTCTTTCATCCTGTATTCTTTCTACATGTCCAAGCCAACGGAGCATGCCTTTTCTTATTTTAACACCGACGCTCTCTTTCAGACCAACTCTGTTTCTTACATCATCATTGCGAATACGGTCTATAAGCCTAACGCCACAAATTTTGCGCAGCGCTCGCATTTCGACTACTATACTCATACTACTACTCAATACATTTAATTTTTACTTACAAGATAAGAAGAGATAAATATATGCCTTCAATACATTTATGTCTTATTAACTTGTAAGTAAAAATTAAATGTATTTGTTATCATATTACAATATTACCGTGTTCTATACTGAAACTTGATCAAATTGGGGTTTGTTTTACAATGTGTATCATATTACGTATGTACTGTTACATCCTCCTTATGTAAATACAGTCTACGTCCGTCTGGTAATAATACTATTTAGGGTTCCGAATATTCACATCATAGTGGATTTGATGAAAAGTAATAAAACATTTGAAAATGAACAATAACATATTATAATATCACATTCTCAATAGCTAGGATTAGTTATTCTGTAAACGACAAATTTACAAGCGTTTTCATATATAATATAGTATGAGCTACCAGTTGGTTCATGTGAACTAGCGCCGGAGAGCACCGCCCATTACCTGTAATATATGGATTCGGTCGATGAATGCAGTAGCCCACGTCTGAAACAAATGACACATGAAACTTATGTGTAGTTGCAATATCTGTACCAGTGTAATTTTATCTTGAGACGATTTGAGTGCTTTAGTGCGTTTTAAGTGCATTGTATGTTATTTTTCTGTATATGTCAACTACTTCGTTTTGCATTTTTTCCTAGATATGACGTGTAGTAGTTTACTATTACTGTCTATAACAACCGGGTGAAGTAGTTTACTATTACTGTCTATAACAACCGCGTGTCGTAGTTTACTATTACTGTCTATAACAACCGCGTGTAGTAGTTTACTACTACTGTCTATAACAACCGCGTGTAGTAGTACGTATATTAGCGATAATATACGTATTTTTATGTCAATGGTACGTTTGGTGTAAATATGTCGTATCGCGATAGGACATACGTATCATAATGTGTAACATCCAACTTTTTATTGTCCTTATTTAATGGGACGATCGTCTAATGGTGTACCATGTGCCGCGAGTTTATATTGATGACGCAGGGATTGTAGCATCGGTATGAGTTGGTTTACGATACATAGACAAGTAAAAGTTAATTTAAAAAACCAAAAAACCCGTCTGTTTGGAAAAATGATGTAGATTCTTGACAGTTTAATGGTTTACGTCCACTTATGCTGACGCCATATTAGCTATGCACACTCCGAGGATAAAGGTTTACGCCCTCTATATATTTTTTTTATTGCTGGCGTCACATAGCCCATGTCACTAGGGCGTAGAATACGAATCTAATGACGCCTCACTCTTGAAAGTCGGTCAAGCCGTTTTGGCTACAGGAGGTCACAATGGAACGTACATATACTAATATTTTTAAAACTCACTGTGCAATTTACATGCAATTTGATCTAACCTGCTTTGTGTGCTTCCGCCACCAATTAGTTCATGCGGCCTATCGCCGGCCGGCCCCCACCCACTACTGTTAGTACGTGCTACATGCCGACGCTGCCATGGCTGCTCCGGTAGTCTCTGCCTCGGCTGCTGCGGTCGTCCGCCATCTGGAACAGAATCCGCATGCCCCCACCATCACCGTCGCTGCCACGACTGGCCTGGTCGTCGCTGCAACACGTGTTTCGCCTCTCCACGAGGCATCATCAGGCGTTGTAGACGTTAATCGTAAGAATAACATGCTACAAGTGCTTGTAGCATATTATTCTTATTCTTACGATGGCAGCAGTAGCCATGGCAGCGTCGGCATGTTGCACGTACTAACAGTAGTGGGTGGGTGCCGGCCGGCGCTAGGCCGCATGAACTAATTGGTGGCGGAAGCACACAAAGCAGGTTTAGATCAAATTGCATGTAAATTTGACTTTCGCAAAATAACGCCTGAATCTATTAACTATCACTATGCAATTGTTGTAATATTTATTTTATTATAAATTTTCCTTCAGAAAACCCGATAGGTGAGCTTCCGATGATGCGTTCTGTGCGTACCTACCTCAACACACTTGTAATTATATAAAAAAACACTTTTAATCCATTGCGATTGTAAAAACAATATGACTATTGTCTTTCAGAATGTAACTTATATAGTTTAATTGTTGTCCAATTACCTATCTGCACTGACTCGCCTAGTTCTTCAGTAGTGTATTTGTTCTGAACACTATCGGTATATGAATTAATTTCAACAGGTTGTCTGCATCGGCAATGTCGAATATTATAGAGTTATGTTCAGACACGCAAGACAAGTCGGACCCGAGCTGGGAGACAGTGGCAGTAGCTCTTAACAAATTACAACAGTCCGAAGTTACAGGAGTGCCAACAAAACCTGAAGTATTAGCGGAAGTCGCTCAAAAGGCCGCAACAGTCGGTAAACCAGATATTGCAGCGGTAAGTATCCAACTTGCGCCGCTAGCGAGGTTTCGGTCTTCTTTTTTTATTCGACTGGCATACGTGCCTGATGTGAAGGAGTTGCAATAGTATAAACGCTTCAAATAAAAGGAGTGCTATAATAAACAAATTGATTTGATGCTAACTGACACGTGATCAAAATCTGTAGAGTACCTTGGATTGTTCTAGAATTTTGAAATTGTTGAATTTGAATTGTTGTTATAGTAGAAGTAAAAGAAAATCATTTCATTTTATTTAACCTTTAGCAATATCAGCACAGAAGCTCTCAAGAGTTTCACTTGTATTTGTCCGTTTTTTGTGTATTTAAGAATTATTTGTTTGACACACAGAGTGCGCTGACTTACCTAGCGGAGTGCGGTTTTGTTGAGGCCGCGTCAGCCAGTGTGCGAGTCTTGGGGACGATGCTGAACAGACCCGAGGCAGAAGTTCAACTACTATTACAGGAGCAACAACGCAGCGCTCTCTCCCAGTCTCTACATCCTTCAGCAATGGCTGTGGCAGACGCATATCATCTGTGAGTGCTGGAACTATTTACCTCCGCCGTTTCTGTAAAATCTTTAAAACAACTTTTCCCGATTTAAAATAACTTCTAAATGATTACTATATTATTCCGGCAGAATTATTCTGGCGTTTGGACGAACTGTCCGCGCGAAAATTGCTTATCATAATCAGATTTACAAAATAGGCATACAACGTAACATACATCAGTCAGTTGAATAAACTTTGTGCAACAATTTCTCGCGGAGTAGGGGACTCTAGATTAAATGAGATCTAGTTAGCGTGAACGATTACATCATTCTTAACCTGTAATGTAATGAAAATAATAAATGGCTACATATTAGTTCTAAATTAAATATTGAGTATATTGTTGGTGTATGTCGATGGGGAGAATGTATAGTGTGATTGTGTATATCGAGTGTTCTTTGAGACTACAGGATATGGTTGGAAATTTGGTTTGACTAACGCGAGAAGTCAATATTCGCTTAACATAAGATTTTCGCAAGTCGCTGAGCATTGTATTCAGAACGGCTATTCCGAAGTTGATAAATTATTATTATTATATTTTAATTACCTCAAACATTAACTAGCACGAATTATTAACCAATATTTTAAAGTAAGACTCGTTATCAAAGCCTAAAAGATAATTATTACTTCTACGTATCTGCAGTTGACACCATTATACTACTATTTTAAGCTCCTAAGGAGTTGCTTTGTTAGGAGCAGACGTGTCATCGCCCGAGTGATAAGTACTTAATGTATTGCGAGCGTTCGTAAGCTACGGTGACCGCTTTACACCAGGTAGGCCGTATGTTTGTATGCCTCCCGACGTATAAAAAAAAAGGTGGCCATCACGGGACGCCCGGCAGATGTGAAACATGTTAGTGACTATTCAAATCTTTAATAAATAAAAATCAAAAACCATCGGATATATATAGTAAACAACTCATGCAGAGAAGCAACGGAGTCTCAAGTATGCGCACGCACAGAAGCAAGGGAGTCGAGAGTGGCGGCGTAGAGGGGGCAAGACGGCATGAGAGAGCGTCACGCCATTTTCCGTCACGCCATACGGTTCGATTTTACTGCCAAGGCGCGCCAATAGATGTTTCACATCAAAAAATTACCCTCCTATGCAAGTGTATACATTTTTAATTTTTACATAATGGCAAGTTTGTTGTAGAAGTAATCTTACGGTGAGGTCTGTTTATCGTTTGTTTATATTAATATTCCTTTGCCGTCAAGTGCCAGGTAACACGATAGTGCTGTTTTATGATGACATCAGATGCACGTCACAGATAAGAGATACAAATAAAATTGATAAATACATGCACACTCTTTTGTGACACTCCTGATGTGGCAAGTTGGGAAACACATTGTTTGTTATTTAACAATGCGTTTTTCAACTGTGTTATAGATATGCTTTTTATATAATTATAGGTACATATATATATTTCTATATGTCGGAGAGATCAGGGTTGTGCTGGGAAAGCCCACAAAAAAAATTGTAACCGTAAATACTAGGTAGCTATACTTACAATAATATTAAGAGAGCATGCCATGCCAACAAACTATTTTTATAGTTTGGCATGTAGGTACTGATAAAAACATGTACATATCATATGTTAAATAAATGAAATAAAAAGTTTCCATACACTACGGTAACTGCTTACCCTGAGGGAGGCCGTACGCGTGTTTGCCGCCATAGTGGGATAAATAAATACTTGCATCACTAAAGGTATATAGAGTCGGCAACGTTCTATTCATATCCCTCGTTATGCAAGTGCCTGTATATTTAAAGAATATTTTGAAAATTCTTTTTTAATGGGATAGCATTCGATCCCAAATAAATTTGGCGAAGCGACAACTTCGTGGATGTTGGTTTTCGTGATTTTAAGCCTTGTATTAAACCTCGAATATCAACGACTTTTGAAAAACTGTTCAACGAATTGTGACCTTTCAAAATACTTATCGACTTATGTATGTTTCGGTGAATAGCAATTTTACGAGCTTAGTAGTGGAGTGGTTATAAATGCTACTTTAACACCAAAGCTTGTGGATTCGATTCCCACACAGGACAAAGGTTTCTGTGTATGAAAATTTCTATCTGGTCTTGGTGACCAAAGAATACAGATCCGCCAGTACGGCGCCCTGCCCGTTCTAGCTGGAATCCTCCCTGTAGATCTGGGGGTAGGCCGTGCTGGACACTTTGGAGCGCGTAAAACTGCAGTTGGTGAGGAGTTGAGCCGACGGAAACGCTATTTGGGTCGCTGCGGTCCGTAATTTCAGGTCCAGGAGTCCCAGGATTTCGGACTGACGAAGTTAGGGGTAGGGAATTAGATCGATTCTTCCCGGATGTGGAGGCACAGATCAGGACTACCAAATTTCGTAGATGCTTCTGGGACATACATTTCGTATGTGCACGAACCTGATAAGCTTGTATGTGTGTATGCGGGGAAAGTGTGAAGGACAGAGACCATATATTGTGGGCCTGTCCCAAGTAGGACGATCTACGTTATGAATGATGGATGGGATTGTGCGCCACGTCTGACCAAGTACCTCTATCTCACAGAAATCCGCAGCCAAATAACGACCAGCCAGCTATAAACAGTACAACCAATGAGATTTTACTGCATCTTTTTTATTATAAAATACGAAAATACTTTTTTCCTGCTTATACACCACTATATACGATGTTTAAAATAATAATTTTATTATCTGTGGGCGACTCGTCTTCTTCCTAGCATTATTCCGTTTCTTATACGACAACTCACCGCTAATCGATTTAGCAGCATGGGACCATCATTTAATTATTCTTTATCCCCTAAGCTATCGCTGCTCATCATCTTTCCAGCTAACGCAGCCCCTACACCAGCACGTGGTGCAACAGTAAGCGGCTTTAATTCTATTTTATTTGTTCATAGGGCCAGAACTGGAGCGCCAGCTCGAGATCACGACAGCGAAACTTCAACAAGTTCTGAAAGCGACAGTGAATCGTCGGATGATGAAATGTGAAGCATTTATTATTAGGATTAGATATTACACAATAAAGATTATTCTAGACGTATAAAGAAATTTCCTGTTTGAATTGTCACTGTTATTACCTAAATGTTATACTACACCTACATGTAATAAAATTAAGTCAGGTAGAAACATAATTTCAGGACAACAAATATCCCCACGAACATCACACCCCGCACGAGGCACCAAGTAGTACTCGAGTTTGCGTTTGGCCAGGGTTTCGCTGGATCTCCCTGACCTAAGCGCCGTGCCATCATGTTGTGTTCACCGCTAGTGTTAGCTCCTATGAGCTAACTTCTGTTTAGAAGTCGTTGTGACGGAAAGGGCGCGCTATCTGTTCAACGATTTTTCTATGAGCTAGTGACCGTACTCACGCACAGGAACACAATATTCCTCCCGAAGTTGTTTTTACCTGCCTACTTCTGTACAAGGTTATTTCCCCATTCGAATATTCTGAGTGATTTTTTTACAGAGAATGATCTTGGCCAAATTCAACTCCATCGGGACACTAAAATACGGCTAAAAAAAGTTCGTCAATTCCGAAAGACGCCTCTTACCACCACCAAGAGTACTGGGATTCTTGACGTCGAGATCTCCAGCGAAGTTTACATCCGAAATCACTCTAGAGAACAAGGTCAAGCTGTCGTCCAATCCAAGAACTTACGCTATACAAATGTTAAATCATACCCTTACATGGGCTGCTGCAGAATTGTTGACGATCGTGAAGTTATGCACGGTATTGCGCTATAGTGACCACTTACCTTCGGACGGAACGAATACTTGTTTTCTATCTTGTTAATATAAAAAACAAATTGAACTCATCACACTTACTTTTCTGACTCTTTTCTTCAAACGTCTGATTTCAACGTTTCTTTGAAATTGTCCATCTAATCATCTTTAGTCTACGTGACACTGGCACTGCGGCACGTTATCTCTTGTGTTTTGTTTAAAATAATAAAACCGGAAAAAATAATGAACTTGTACACAAAATGGTACATAGTTGTATACATATAATTTTCTTTTACAAGCTTTTATTTAACTTGCAATGTAAGTATGTATGTTCGGGTGAAATATTCCAACTCAATTTTGAAACAGATATCTTTTTTAACAATAAGTCATTTTGTTGTTGTTTTAATTGTTTTAATTTTAATAAGTTCACTGTACTTATTAACATTAAAACAATGAGGCAAGTATAATTAAATAAAAATTAAGCCACACAGTTTTTAGAGAGAACACACACCTAATTCTAACAAAACGTCTACTCAAAGTCTCACTGTGTCAAGCACTATTCAGGACATACCTACAGAGGGATAGCGTTAATTTTTAAAGTAGATTCTACGAAAAAGTAGATGAAGAATTATGTGCTTGTCTCGCCAACTCAGAAATAAAACAGATACAGCTACAGTGTTAAAGGTAAATATATTTTTAAATTTAGTGTCGTCTGATAAACGAATTTGACCATATATGAAACGAGTCCAATTTTCTAGGGATTATCTTACCGTTTGCGGTTATAAACTCTATCTATCATGTCGACAGTTCATATATACGTACAGATAAACTGTTATCCCCACAAGGGTCATGGTGTGAAGTTATAGATAATTCTATATGTGGGTATGCAGAATTAACCCAGCGCCACACGGGACTCGGTACTTATCCGCCTCACTCGCTTCTTTAACATTCATAGCTCTTTTCACGTACGTTCGCCGGTTTCTAGGGCTTCTGACGCTACCTTCTGATAACGTCCGATCTATTTAGTCGTGGTAGATGAGTCTAAACCGTCCTCGGCATTTAAGTCCTTCGAATTTCGAGTTGTAGGTATGTCTATTTCGTCTCTCTTTCCTATTTCATTCTTTATGCATGCCTGACCCAACGAAGCATGCCTCTTCTTATCTTAACAACGATACTCTCTTTCAGATCAACTCTCTTTCTCACATTGCGAACAAGCGTCACGCTGCAGATGTTCTAACACTCACATCTCGGCAACGTTTATTCTACTTGCATACTATCACTGCTAAACCCAGCTGTATCTTCCATACATTAGCGTTGGAATCAGCACCGCATTGTTTTTTTTTATTAACTACGTCGGGAGGCATACAAGCATACGGATCACCTGATGTAAATCGGGTACCGTACCCTATTAACGCTTGCGATATATTAAGTATCACTCGCGCGATGCCTTCCCTTGACTGCGAAGTGTGAGGTGGAGGTACTTCCCCAGACTTTGCTTTGATGGCCCTACCGCTCTTAAAACATCCAGACCAAGACAAACAGACATGTTCATGCACACAAATGTTTGCCTTGTGTGGGAATCGAACCCACGAGCGGTGGTGTCAAAGTCGCGTCATTCACGACTGCGCCACCGAACTCGTCAACGTCAACTGTTTATAGCCAGATGTGCCATCTGGCTCAGGTTCTTACTTCTAACAAATTTCCCTCACTCGCCTCTCCACATAAACCGTGTGCCTACCATCCCTGCTAAAAGTACCTACATCCAAGATATACAATCTCATTCACTTGATTCCACACTACATCATCAACCGTTATTCTTACGTTCGTTCTAGTTTCTTCCCTTTCAAATACCATTCTTTCAATCTGTTTTCTTCGCATTCAGTTTTAAGCCTTTCTTCATACTCGTACAATACTCTTTCATCATTATGACTAGTGTGTAGTCCAGGCGGTGTTTTCTGCATAAAGCAGACAATTTACCACTAGGTCACCATCTTATTACTTTGTAAACAATTATCAAGATACAGATTAAACAATCTAGCCAACAGCAACCCTGCTTCACACCTATGTTGATGTCAAACCAGGGCAGTAAGCAACACACCTACACGCACAACGCACGGGTGCTGTTAATTCCATATCCCGACAATGTGTCCTTCGCTTTGATCTTTCCACACAATCCTATCAAATGCTTTCTCAACATCGACAAAAGCGTCAAAAGCGAAAAGCATGTGTTATGGGTACTAGACAACTGATAAACATACATAAATACATTTTTTTTGTAAATACATACTTAGGCATAGAAAATACCCAGACCAAGACAAACAGACATGTTCATGCACACAAATGTTTGTATCGTGTGGGAATCGAACCCACGAGCGTTGGTGTCAAAGTGGCGTAACAGCTCGTTACACCACTGCGCCACCGAGCTCGTCAACGTCATTCAGACTGAATTGATGCAAAAACATTCAGACCAAGATAAGATAGATTGTTGACAACTCCGTCACAGGGCTCGTCAAAATTGATGTTTTCGAATACGCGATTTTTAATTTCAAAACAAATTTTATTTTTCATACGTTTCAACAAAAGTGAAACTCTTCGTGCTTCCTTGCAATCGGCTAACTGTACATTCATTCATGTCTTAAAACAAATACGATTGTTAATATCTGAAGAGACGCGACAAAGACGCGCGCACTGACACATTGTGCCAGTGACATGAACCCATTTCTCTACATAGAAGGTGTTAAAAATAATAATTGGCTTTGAGTAAGTTTGAAGAAAGCTATGTTAAACTTCCGTTAGTCAGTGTTCAGTCGCCTTGGACAACCCTAGTGTCGTGCTGTTCGTTATTGAAACATGTTTTTCTGTAAAGCAACCCTAACATATACGGTTCTTATGGTAAGTACGGTAACCCTTTTTTTTATTAATTTGGTGGCGGACAAGCACACAGGCCGCCTAATGAATTCTGCTGCCGTAGCCTATAGAGCATTGGCACGTAGTATCTTTTCAGAAGTTTCTGGTAACCTTACTAGCTCCTAGTAATATAACAAAGTGCTAGGGAATCGTTAATGGATTCGAATATTCTGTTAGGCCGGGCTAGTTCCCTAGTCGAGTGTGCATACGACGGTTGTTTTAGTTCTTCCCTAGAATGTGCTCGACTAAACCTTTGTGCAATCTGACTATAATTGTCAACCACGTGGTATATTTTTTTATGCAACTTCGTGAGCATACAAAGGCACTAGTACGATTTACCGTATATAAAGTAGTTACCGTAACGATAACCGCTTGCAATACAGGGGGTATCGCTAATGCGTTGTCACCCCTTCTGCTCATAAAGTAGGAGCTTATTGACAAAATTACTTACATACTCACACGCACACAATAAACCTCCAATAGTTGTTATTTGGCTGCGGTTTTGGTTGTGGTGGAGGTACTTCCCTAGACGTGCTGCTTTGATACGCCCAACCTCTCTTATAAACACCCAGACCAAGACAAACAGATATGCCCATACACACAAATGTTTGTCTTGTGTGGGGATTGAACTCACGAGCGTGGGTATGACAGTAACATTACTAACCACTGTGCCACCGAGCTCATCAAATCGAATGTATTGTAATCTTGACTTTATGATTCCCTAGTCGGGCTTTATCGCGCCCCATCTCTCTTAATGCTACACTAGACGCCAAACTATTTATGTACCAAGAAATGCATTTTTCTTTATTTATATATCTACAGACATTTACCAAATAGTTTATGTTCTCGTCTATTAACGTTTATCATTCGTTAATCTCTTCTCTCGTCTCTTCAATATCTTGGTATCTTGATACACCTACATATCCTATTTCATGCATTCTATCCATATTTCCTTCGGTTTCCCACTCTCTCTGTATAAAAGAGAGGTAGGGCGTATCAAAGCAGCCCGTTTGGGGTAGTACGTCCACATCACAGAAAACTGTAGCCAAATAACAACTCCCTGGAAGTTAGCTGTATTCCTGCATGTGAGTGAGGTCAACAGTAAGCTCCCAAGGATTTGCCGTGTAGAGAGAGGTGGCATCGTGCGAGTGACTCTCAGACGTATTACAAGCGTTCATAGGCTTCGGTAACCGCTTTACATCATGTGGGTCGTATGCTTCCTGGCATTGTATAAAAAAAATCTATTTACATTCATACCTGAAACTCTTCTTGTCACTTAGGACTCGTTCCTACGCCCGTATCACGCTACACGGTTCTTTCCAAGACTGTTATCGGCGGTACTTACTAACTTCCTCCATACACATTCCTTTTCCTATCCATTCTGGTCACCATACACCATATTAACAGTGTTTTCTGATCTTTCATCCCTTCTTTACGCTTTAGTATTATTATAATTATTTTCCCCTTTAGCCCTATCGCTACTTCATCTATCAAACGCCAATTCTATGCATGACAACCCGATCTTTAGATAAAATAGTAATGAACTGTAAAGAAGTTCAGAACTACTTAATGTGATATTTCTTAATAAACAATAATGTGATATATTCTAATAAAACTCGCAGAGTATGTGGTTTATCAAATATTTAGGTCCAAAATGAACCTCATTTGCACTTGTTGCACACAAATGGTTTTCAAACGTGTGTTCGAACATAACAGACAAATTGCAATTCCGTGGAGGGTTGTTTTTCGAGTTAAGTGAAGTAACCAACAAGTTACTAAGGAAATACTACGTCAGCAACGGCGGGGCGACGCTATTCGTTAAGTTGTAGTTGTTTAGATTGTGATAAACGTTTCACTTCCGATGCCACCGTATGACTGTTTATCAACCAATGACGCACTTTGAAATAAAAGATTAGCAACAAATATATTTTTTTTATCCTTATATGCTTTAGTCCTTGACATCGACGAAAACCCTTATTATTTCAGTTGTATGTATGTATGTACATCTTCACGCCAAGTCCCTTGCGGGGTAGGCAGAGAGAACCGACCGCCATAACACGCGGTCCTTACATACTTCACTCGCTTCTGTGATATTCATAGCTCTTTTCATGCACGCTCGCCGGTTCCTGGGGCTCCTGACATCACCTTCTGATAAAACACGACCAATTCGGTAATGGTAGGTTAGTCTCCGTCTTCCTCGGCTCCTACATCCTTACACTTTTGCATTGTATATCTGTTATTGTTATTTCACTTACATTCTAATATAAAAAATAAAACAAACTATTGACGTGGATGCATTAAATATACACATATAATATTTAATTGTCATACACATATTTCACTGTTCTACATTAACTTGCGAGTCGTCAAAAGTCACGATGTAGGTATTGTGATCGTGAATTTATTTGTCATCGGAATTTAGTTGGGCACATGTTCTGAGGTGTTAATAGAGTCCAAAAATTGTCTCTATGTGTGTCAATGTGTAAATTTCTTCTCCACGCTTCCAGCTAAACCAATGATCGGATCTTTTCCAAATGATTTGTTACATAAAGCCATACGCCATAGACCCAGAGCTAAGAGAACCAAGACAAGAGGGATTTTTTGTAATATTCATGTCTATATGCAACTTTTAACACAAAAACCTTTTCCCGCGCCTGTGAGTTTTAGCGTCAAGGTTATTAGATGTTCTATGCGGGAGGGTTATAACAATGCAAAATGAACTAATATTTTTTATAAAATATTATTTTCCTGTGTCATCCAAGCTAAATTATTATTTATCAGCTGTTCCTAAAGTATTACATATAGTTTGAAAAGTACCCAGTGTTCTATATTTAGCCTTGTAGTATATATATACATGCATATCATCACGTTTGCCTCCCATTTGGGTAAGTAGAGACTATGGAACGCCTGGTGCACCGATCCCAACATACCTCTCTCTCGCCTCTTCCACACTTATCAACCATTTCGTTTTCAGCACATCAGCTATTTGATCCATATGTATGCATCTAGGGCGGCCCCTGCCGATATCTCCACTCACTCTTGCGCAACATACTTCTTTCATAACTCTTTTGTCATCCATTCAATATTTATATTCTTAATGTTTATATATTCCCTGTAGTTAATCATGTTACATCTTTTGTCGCCCTATTACAAACTGTTACGTTTATCTTTGACTTAAACAATGGAAGTTATGAGGGATAGTAAAGGAGGATCTAAATACATGGACTCCGTTTTTGGACAATCGTGTAGAAAGCAAGGTGTGTTTGTGGTTCCCGTGACGTTTGATTTTAACACCTTATAGGTAAAATCTACTCTGTTACATCGGTTACCTCATATGTTCCCACTTACTTGCTTTCACATGATAACTAACCAACTCCACCTTATATATTTAACTGTATTTTTTGAGGATTTTAAAGGATTTATGAAAGAATTTCTACAACGTATTTCTGGTTTACGGCTAGTCTCAATTTGATACGTGCCGAGGCGCTCTATATCGTAGTATGAGGCGGCGGAGTCTGCATACGAGAAGAGATCTACAGATTTCTTCTTCCGTGTAAACAGATCACGAAATCGAATCATTCCATGGCATAAAATATTTGTTTCAAGTTATATGTTAAATATTACATAGTGTTTAGTCCGCCATACTGCGTAGAGTAGATTCAAGCGGCGTATGTAACCGTAAAAGACGTTATCTATTCTCGTGCAGTATAAATAACCAAGATTTATGACTATACACACCTGTTACGATTATTTAAAATTATTACAATACTTACATTTCTTCTGAGTAATCTTTTCTGACCCGGTTTCATGCGACGTCAATTTATATCTACTACGGTACACGGGACGTTATTGTTATTGTTTTTTATACCTCTTGTTTACTAATATTGTTTACTAACAAAATGTACTTCCTATTTTTGCAGGTCTTAATTCATAGCTCGATGGCCACGCGGTATAAGTCGAATAACTTAGAATGTGGCCCGTACGGCTTCGTTTGTGAAGGAAATAATAAGCTAAGGTTGTGTGAGGGCGACATTTTGCTAGGGCCCGCTTTCCTATGCCCCGCCAACACCAGATGTAACGAAGACTCCAGTGACGTCTGTGTAAACTTATTGAACTACGTGGATTCTCCGATTACCAAGAATATTCGATGTCATAGGAACGAGAGAATTGCCGATCCCAACGTGCCTGATTGCAAGGGATACATCCTATGCATACCAAATAAAAATAGGTTTCAGGGAATAAAATTCCAATGTGCCGGTTACACAATATTCAATGGTTACACTCGCACATGTTCGTCCCCAGACAAATATCAATGTCCTTTGCTAACGAAACAAAAACCAAGTCCTGGGTTGTTTATAGGTGAGAAGAGAAGGATTGAATCTAACTCTCAAAGTAATGCTAACATACCTTCAAGACCAATAGAGTGCAAAAATTATAAATTTAAGACAGATGACAAAGGGCCAGTGCGCGCCGCGTACTTCTGTCCGCCCCGACCAGTCGTTGGAGAGACTAATGTGCGCTGCACCGTGTTTTCTAGCAAATTTTGTATCACCCTAGAAAGAGACGATGAAGATCAATTCACTCGTATTATCGGCACACCGTCTCGACGTCCACGGATGTGAAGTGATATGATGTGGAATATATGATATGGAAGACTGAATTTTGTAACAATAGTACCTACCTGCGCAATAAATTGATAATAAAAACTAATAAATGATCAATGTTTATTTCTCAATCTACAAAATATAATTACAAAAACTATGCAGGCTTTTTTTACATAATTTACCTGTACCTATGTAAGTAGACTATATAAAAAGCGAAGTAAAGGCAGACAGCATCGAAGATGGGAGGATGACATCAAAGAGGTAACAGGACCGTGCTGGATGAGGATAGCTAGGGATAGATCGTTATGGAGAAAACTTGGGGAGGCCTATGCCAAAGAGCAAGACAATCACGAAATCGGTGTCTAATACAAATAATAACACTGAATTAGGTTGCTTTCATAACCAACCATGTTTAATATTAGTTTACTAAAAAAGAAACTAAATTATAAGTTGAAATGTAACAAATAAGATTGTTAATAAAGGCTTTTATTATTATTATTATTATATTATATATGTAAGTAGACAATATTATTTATTTATTCACATTCCTATAAAACGAATATTATACGCCTATTTACGTTATTATATAAAACTATAAACCGTCTCATTCGTAAATTTCAGCACTAACGCACTGTTTCTTAACCTTGTGGAACACTTCGCCACGTTTACACTTCTTTTTCTTTTTACGAAAACGACCGTGTTTTTTTAAGCATATATAATATTTCTTGTTATTATAGGGGTCAGAAAATTGTCCTTCTACTACACATTTAAAATCACTACCCTTAGGGGCCTCTTGCGTCTCCGATTTATTACTATCTTGATTGCTCTCTATAGAACGTTCTTGTTGTTCTAAAACTGAAGATGATGACTCATACTTTTCTTGTCGCATGCACTTGATTGATGATGTATCTAAATAGAAACCATCTTCACACTTTAAATGATATCGTAAATAATTATTATTCGCTTTATTCCAGACACAGATGTAATAGTAATTGTGTTTAAAAATGTCAATAAATTTACCATTACTCGTACATTTGAATTCATTTTGTCTAATACAGTGCGATAAGTTTTTAGTGCACTTATTTTCCATTTCACTAAAAATCATATATTCTGGGCAATATCTGATGAGCGCATTGTATTTTCCGATACATACATAGTAAGTCTTACAGTCATTCTGATCTGCGTACTTCCCTCGATTTTTATGACGGCAGTCAAGACTTAGAGAATTCTTCTGATCACGATAGTTTTGGGCAGGTCTTGTAGCTTCCTCGGTGCGTTCTCCATTGTTCTTCATATTATTCGAAGAACTCAGTGTAATACTAAAAGTAAAATGTATTCCAGTTTCATTGTAAATATCAAGAATGTAATTAATATGCTAAGTATTAGTATTTAAATCTGATAAATTATGTACATTGAACAATGATTATAATGTTTTTTATATTATGTTGCAGGTGGTGACTGTCCACCTAATGTAAACCACATTAATGTCTATTGCTATTTAAATAAACCCAAAATTACTGTAGTAACTTTAGAGGAGTTTAGCAATAGTGTTAATTAAAAGTAATGTAACTAATTTCAAACACATTCATAACTGCCAGCATTTACGCACCTTTTTTTCTCACTGTGGAATACTTCGTCACTACCGCATTTTTTTATCTTTTTACGAAAACTATTGTTCTTTTCTGAGCACTCGTAGTACTTTCTGCAATCATTTAGGTCGGCAAATTTTCCTTCCGTTTTACATTTGATGTCTTCTGTGGAATGTTTATGCGCAGAACTAGAAACTTTTGATGTCATACTGGTTGCACTGCTTGGTCCAATCCCAATACCATTAAATTCTGAATTCGATGATTGATTTGGGCTTTCCCACATACACGTTATAGATGACGCATTCAAATGAAAACCGTCCTGACATTGAAATTTAAATTTAACGAATTTATTTTGTTTATTCATTACACAAATATAGTAATAATTATCTTTTGTAATATCTCTAAATCTGCCTGCACTCGGGCATTGGAATTCCTTATGTCTAATGCAGTGCGCTAAGTTTTTAGTGCACTGTTTTCTAATTTCACTAAAAACAGTATCTGCTGGACATTTTTTAACAACAGGGTATCGTTTAGCAACACAAATGTAGAATGTTCTGCAATCATCACTTTCGGCATACTTTCCAGGACTCTTTTGACTACAATCGAATTTTAAGGGTTTGCTCATATTGAGATCATGCCTCTGTGTCCCATTTGTTTTCTTTTCAAATATCGGTATTTTCTCAGTAATTTTTTTGAGGATTTTATCTGTAGCTGATTCCGTCGCTGTATAATTTACAATAGTAGTTGCTTTAATCACCTTTTCTATATAACTATTTTGTTGCATGACGCCTATTCGTGTATTATTTGATTTAGGACTTTCTACTATGAGTTTATCTATAAAAAGTCTTCTAGTTGTATTATAAATACTGACCGTAGAGGTTTCTATTACTTTCTTACTAATAAATATCTCTTCTGCATCTAGTAGTCTCTTTGTTGCAGTAATGATATCATTATCTGAATTATTTACCTTTGCGTGTTGAACTTGTGGTTTGTTATTTGAATGAACGGCTACATTTTCCATCAATTCGATCACGGTTGGTCTTGGTGTATCGTAACGGTTTTCTCCTATTATATAAGTTGTACTGTTTTCTGTATCTACGGATATGTTACCATTTACATTGACTACTACTTTCTTTAAAGGTTGTAAAGTGTCTATTATATTTGTAGTATTGCTTTTTCCTTGTACTACTATTCCATTATTTACAGTCTCCACAAGATCATTTTGTTGGTCCCTTTTTGTAGTATTGATTACTGCTGTAATTACTTTCGAAAAATTTTCTGTTCGGAACATTTCAATTTTCGTAGGTGTTATTTTTCTTACGTCATTTGTAGTATTAAAATCGACAATTTTATGTTTACTTGATGAATTATTTTGATAATAGACATTCTTACTAGTTACTACTCTTTCTGAAGATTCAATTTGAGATCCTGATTTTGTCATATTTATAGTAGTTTTATTTTTTTCTAATAGATGTAACACTGCAGGACGTAAATTATCATAACTGTGACTTTTATCTGTAGTATTGATTTTATACTGTATGTGGCTTTCGTTATTATGTGTAAATATTTCCTCTTTAGGGTTCAGTGAAGGTAAAGATGCTATATCATGTGAAGGTAGTTCGGTACTACTGATGTTCTGATCTACATTAATTACACCAGATTTTAATAGCTCTGATGTATATCCAGTAGCGTGAATTTTAGTTTTTTTATTTATGTTGTCTGTATTTTCTACATACAGCGACGGTGGCATATTTGTCGAAAATGTTTTTAAAGTTGTAGTGTAATTTATATCTGTAAAATTAGGCCCCAATTTTACATCAACTTTTAGTTTGTTTTGAGTCTCCTCTATTTTGTTTTTTGCTGGTGGTATAACCAATGTGGTCTCTACATTAAAGACAGAACTTTTTATTTCTTTAGTTATGTTTTTCTGCTGCACATGAGATACTCCATCATTGATGGTTGTTTCCTCAAATAAAAATACATCACCTTGAACAATATTTTTTGTTATTATACTTTGTGCAAGTGGTAAGTCTTTTTTATAATCGTCAGTTATTACGAAGTTTCTTTCAGTAAAGCTGATATTGGTTGAAGGTATTATTAAATTTTTCATTTGTGTAGTTTTTACAGTAGAAGTATTCGCAGTATTGAAAATGTTTTCTGTATTATTTGTAATGTTTAAGTTATTTTCAATAGCCAATTTTGTATTTTCGTCTAAACTATTTACAGTCATCTTCGGTTCCACACGATAATTTACTGCAGTATTTACTTCGGTCGTAGTTGCATGTGTATTTGTTTTATCTGCTACAATATTAGACCTATTCGTTAGTGCCATATACAAAGGTTTGGAGTCATTTGATGTTTCTATTGTTTCCATCTGTAATGGAAGATCTGCATTGAAGATCTCTATAATATTTTTCAAACTAGATGTTAAATTGTGTGTTGTTTTAGATAGATTTTTATTTAATCCATATTCTGAATTTTCATTACTATTATTCATTGTCATGCCTGTGATTACATTCAGTGCCGTAGTTGATTCAATAGATGGAAATTGCTTAATAATTTCAGTATTAGTTGTAGCCACTAAATATTTATCTAATTTGTTCATGCTTTCTTTACTTACTTTTAATAGCAACCTAGGTGTTATAGCTACATTTGTTGAAACATCGATAGGAATATCTGTTGAGGTTATATATTCAGTAGATAACTGTTTCTTATCTTTGTTCGTGTTACCTTTAAAGGGGGTTTCGTTTCGCATCAAATTATGTACGCTAGAAGAAGGTGCTGTAGCGGTATATGATGGTGTAAGTAAGTTTTCATTTGTCTGTCTAACAGGAAGTTGTAATTGTTCTTGTGCTAAAAGATAAGATGCACGATACGTATTATTTGTTGTGTTAATTTGGTCCATGGGAATAGTAACGTCATTTGTAATATCTTCTGTAGAAGTTTCAAAAATGTTGGCCGGATCGTTTGTAACTTCTTTGCTAAAATTATGTTTCGTATAAGGTGTCGCAGACAGTATATCCACATTTACATTAATATCATTTTTCGTACTCTTCTGTCTATAACTTGTTTTAACGATGCCAGCTGTGTTGCCTGATTTAGTAGTATTATTATTCGTAATGTTTAAACTTTTTTCTACAGTGAGTTTCGTGTTTTCTTTTAAACTGTTCATAGTCATATCCGGTTCAACATGAGATTTTACTGTAGTACTCGCATTAATTACGTCTGTCGTAGTTGCAAATGTATTTGTTTTGAATACTAGGATATTAGACATATTTGTTGATGACCAAACTACAGGGTTGGAAATACTTAATACTGCTATGTTTTCGGTCGATGGTGGAAGATCTGCGTTGGGGGTAGTCATTTCTGTAGTTTTTTTTAAGCTTGATGTTAAACTGTGTATTATTTTTGACATGTTATTATTCAATCCATATTCGGAATTTTCATAATTATTTTTCATTGTTGCATCTGCGACTACATTGAGCGTCGTAGTTGCTTCAATAGTTGGAAATTGCTCAACTATCCCAGTGTTAATTGTAGTCACTAAATAATTACCTAATTTGTTCATACTTTCTTCACTTACTTTCAATAGCATTGCAGGTGTAATTGCTTTCTTTGTTGAAACGTTCATAGGAATATCTGTCGAGATTATATATTCAGTTGATGACTGATTTTTATATTTGTTCGTTTTACCTTTAAAAGTGGTATCATTTTCATTTGGCATCAAATCATTTACACTAGAAGGTCCTGTCGGGCTATACGATGGTGTGACTAACTTCTCGTTTGTTTGCCCAACCGGAAGCAGTAATTGTTCTTGTGTCAAAAGATGAGCTGCATGATACGTATTACTTGTTGTATTCATTTGGTCTACGGGCGTAGTATCTCTGTGGATAGCATATTCTGTAGAACTATCAAAAATGTTGGTCGGTTGGTTTGTAATTTCATTGCTAATATCATGTTCCGTATTGGGTGATACAAATAGTGTATCTACATTTACATTTAAATCATTTTCCGCACCCTTTCGTGTATTACTTATCTTGACAGTGGTAGCTGTCTTGCCTGCTCTAGTGGCATTATAATGTATAATACTTATTTTTTTTTTAACAGGATATTTCATGTTTTCGTTTAAACTGTTCATAGTTGTATTTGGTTCAACAAGAGAATTTACTGTAGTTCTCGTATTAATTACTTCTGTGGTAGTTACAAATGGATTTGTTTTGAATTTTAGGATATTAGACATATTTGTTGATGACCAAACTACAGGTTTGGATATATTTGATACTGCTATGTTTTCGGTCGGTGGTAGAAGATCTGCATTGGGAGTAGTCATTTCTGTAGTATTTTCTAAGCTTGATGTGAAACTGTGCATTGTTTTTGTCATATTGTTACTTAACACATGTTCTGAATTTTCGTTATTATTATTCATTGACACGCCTGCGATTACATTAGGTGTAGTAGTTGCTTCAATAAATGGAAATTGCTCAATTACTGTAGAATATATATATTCTGTAGAACTATCAAAAATGTTGGTCGGTTGGTTTGTAATTTCATTGCTAATATCATGTTCCGTATTGGGTGATACAAATAGTGTATCTACATTTAGATTTAAATCATTTTCCGCACCCTTTCGTGTATTACTTATCTTGACAGTGGTAGCTGTCTTGCCTGCTCTAGTGGCATTATAATTTATAATACTTAATTTTTTTTTAACAAGATATTTCATGTTTTCATTTAAACTGTTCATAGTTGTATTCGGTTCAACAAGAGAATTTACTGTAGTTCTCGTATTAATTACTTCTGTGGTAGTTACAAATGGATTTGTTTTGAATTTTAGGATATTAGACATATTTGTTGATGACCAAACTACAGGTTTGGATATATTTGATACTGCTATGTTTTCGGTCGGTGGTAGAAGATCTGCATTGGGAGTAGTCATTTCTGTAGTATTTTCTAAGCTTGATGTGAAACTGTGCATTGTTTTTGTCATATTGTTACTTAACACATGTTCTGAATTTTCGTTATTATTATTCATTGACACGCCTGCGATTACATTAGGTGTAGTAGTTGCTTCAATAAATGGAAATTGCTCAATTACTGTAGAATATATATATTCTGTAGAACTATCAAAAATGTTGGTCGGTTGGTTTGTAATTTCATTGCTAATATCATGTTCCGTATTGGGTGATACAAATAGTGTATCTACATTTACATTTAAATCATTTTCCGCACCCTTTCGTGTATTACTTATCTTGACAGTGCTAGCTGTCTTGCCTGCTCTAGTGGCATTATAATTTATAATACTTAATTTTTTTTTAACAGGATATTTCATGTTTTCATTTAAACTGTTCATAGTTATATTCGGTTCAACAAGAGAATTTACTGTATTTCTCGTATTAATTACTTCTGTGGTAGTTACAAATGGATTTGTTTTGAATTTTAGGATATTAGACATATTTGTTGATGACCAAACTACAGGTTTGGATATATTTGATACTGCTATGTTTTCGGTCGGTGGTAGAAGATCACCATTGGGAGTAGTCATTTCTGTAGTATTTTCTAAGCTTGATGTGAAACTGTGTATTGTTTTTGTCATATTGTTACTTAACACATGTTCTGAATTTTCGTTATTATTATTCATTAACATGCCTGCGATTACATTAGGTGTAGTAGTTGCTTCAATAAATGGAAATTGCTCAATTACTGCAGTATTAGTCGTAGTGAATAAATAATTATCTAATTTGCTCATCTTTTTTTTATTTACTTTGAATAATGTTGCTGGTGTAGTTACCTCTGTGACTTCATTAAGCATCGTAGTTGCTGCAATAGATGTAAATTGCTCAACTATTCCAGGGTTTGTAGCGACTAAATAATTACCTAATTTGTTCATACTTTCTTCACTTACTTTCAATAGCACTACAGGTGTTGTTGCTTTATTTGTTGAAACATCCATTGGAACATCTGTCGAAATTATATGTTCAGGAGATAACTCTTTTTTGTGTTTCTTCATTATATCTTTAAATGAGGCTTCATTTGCTTTTGGCGTCACATTATTTACGCTAGAAGAAGGTGGCGTCGCGGTATATGATGGTGTAACCAAGTTTTCATTTATTTGCCCAACTGGGAGCTGTATTTTGTCATGTTTCAAAAGATAAACTGCATGATACGTATTATTTCTTGTACTCATTTGAGCCACGGGAGTAGTATCTCTATGGATAACATTATCTGTAGAAGTATCAAAAATATTGGTCGGTTCGTTAGTGATTTCATTGCTAAAATTATGTTTCGTATAAAGTATCTCAGACAGAATACCTACGTTTTCATTTAAATTATTTGCCGCGCTCTTTCGTTTATTACTACTTATTTTGACGATGATATCTGTCTTACCTGTTTTAGTAGTATTATTATTTGTAATGGTTAAACTTTTTTCAGTAGCTAATTTTATGTTTTCGTCTAAACTGTTTACGGTCATCTTCGGTTCAACATGAGAATTTACTGCAGTACTGGTAGTAATTACTTCAGTCATACTTGCAAATGTATTTGTTTTAACTTGTAGAATATTAGACTTATTTCTTGGTAACCAATTCACAGGTTTGGAAATATTTGAGACTGCTTTGTTTTCAATTGATGACGAAAGATCTGTATTGGGGGTAGTCTTTTCTGTAGTATTTTCTAAACCTGATGAGAAAGATGCTTTTGCCATATGTTTACTTATCCCATATTTAGAATTTTCGTTATTGTTTCTCATTGTCACGTCTGCGACTACATTGAACGTCGTAGTTGCCTCAGTAGATGGAAATTCCTCGACTGTTCCAGTATTAATTGTAGTCACTAAATAGTTACCTAATGTGTTCATCCTTTCTTCACTTACTTTCAATAGTGTTGCTGGTGTTACAGCCATATTTGTTGGAACATCCACAGGAATATCTGTTGAGATTATGTATTCAGTTGATGACCGATTTTTATATTTATTCGTTTTACCTTTAAAAATAGTTTCATTTTCCTTTTGCATCAAATTATTTACGTTAGAAGAAGGTGGTGTCGCGGTGTATGATGGTGTAACCACGTTCTCGTATGTTTGTCCAACCGAAAGCTGTAATTTTTCTTGTATCAAAAGATGAGTTGCATGATACGTATTATTTGTTGTATTCATTTGTTCCACTGACGTAGTAACTCTATAGATAGCATTTTCTGTAGAAGTATCAAAAATGTTGGTCGGTTCGTTTGTAATTTTGCTAAAATTATGTTTCGTATAAGATGTCACAGACAAAATATCTACATTTTCATTAAAATCCTTTTCCGCATCCTTCTGTGTCTTGATGGCGCTAGCTGTCTTGCCCCCTTTATTGATGTAATTATTTGTAATGTTTATGTTTTTTTCAACAGCAAATTTTCTATTTTCGTTTAATCTGTTTACAGTCAACTCCGGTTTATCATAAGAATTTACTGTAATACTCGTAGTTGTTACTTCTGTTTCAAGTGCCAATTTATTTGATTTAACTTCTGTAATATTAGCCTTATTTATTAGTGCCAAATTCACAAGTTTGGACACATTTAATACTGGTATATTTTCGGTCGATAATCGAAGGTCTACAAGGGAGGTAGCCGTTTCTATAGTATTTTCTAATCTGGATATATTGAACGTTGATTTAGTCATATCTTCATTTAACCTATTTTCTGATTTCAATTCAATTCTCGTTTTATTATATTTATTGTTCGTTTTAACTATAAAGGTTTCTGTGGCATTTGTTTTAATGACTAGATTTTCTTCAGTGGCATTATCGAATACGTTTTCAATCAATCTGTTTAGGGTACTACTAGTCGTATGGAGCACAGTAGAAGATTTTGCGTTAGTCATTGTTTCTGTTGTAGCATCGAATTCAGTATTTATATTGACTATTTCGGTATTAGATTTTTTCATTAGTGCCCAATTCACATATTCGGAATGATTAACTGATTTTATATAATCGATAGATGATGGAATATCCTCATTGATGGTGGTCATTTTTGTAGTATTTTCAAATTTGTTTATAGGAATTATCGTTGTAAATACTTCGGTAGTAACTATTGGTGAATTGGTTGTAACCATAAAATTATTGTATGAATTGTTGTTAATCCCTTCACTCACATTACGATTTATATCAAGTATTAAAGTTGTTGCATTTATATTTACTGAGGGAACATACGTCAGTGTTGCTTCAGTAAATAGTGGCTGTTCATTTTTGATAGACAAATTGTCTTTATTTGTAGTAGCTTTAGTTGTTGATCTTGTGTAATTATTATTTATCATTTTCGCTATATCATTTATAAGAGTAACATTTTTATCTTCAAGTGTATTTATTGTGCTTTTAGTCTGATCTGTAAATGATATTGTTGTAATTACAGTCGTTGAATCATTCATTTCAATTGCAGTTTTCTTAGCAGGCATAATTTTCAGTGTAAAATTACGTAATATTTCTGTATATTCCGTCGAGGTATTATATTGCATATTTGTATCTGTCTGTGTAAAATTATTCTTCTTTGGTAGTATTCCTTTAATGTTGTTGTTCTGTACGGTAGATGGAATGGTTCTAACGTTAAAAGTTGTATTTAAAAACCCATGTTCAGTTGCAGAAAATGACAGGTTTTTTTCAGTAAAATTTTCAAAACTTGGCACAATTTTGGTATGATTTGCTTTATTTTGACTTTCACCTTCCACCATTATCGTAAATGTGTTCTTAGTTTGATTAGTCCTTTCTTTATGTGGCATATCACCCACAAACTTGGTATTGATGTCTATAGTGCTATACATGTTTGGTAGTTCCAAAAATTGATGGTTATTAGGAATAGTGGGTTTTGTAACTGGTGAATAAATATCATACTTTGTTGTATTTGCACTTTTTTCACTAGCATTATTATTACTAACTGTGTTGAATTTCTTAGATATGTCAATAGGTAGGGATGTATTATGAATTGATTGACTAGTGTCATTATTCGATGAAATAATAATATTGATATCCAGACGTGAAGGTGATATTTTGTTATTCACAGTTTGTTTTGAGATTTTATTGAAACCTTTGGACCCGTTAAATAATAATGATTCTGTACCAATTGCGTTCTTCATTACACTTGAGTTTCCTTCTGGTATAACTCTGTAACTCGCAAGCCTAATGTTAAATTCTGATGAATTCGATGCCATTTTCGAAGTACCATTAGAGATTTTATCATAAACTGTAAGTTCATTCTCCGTGACTGTTTCTAATGAAGTTGATTTGTAGAAAGTTGTATTATTTTTAGGATTTGTTTCAGTAATATTTGTTATCATTGGAAAAGTTTTTTCTGTGATTAGATAAGTCAATGTCACATTATCTTTTGTCGTATTCTCTTTAATTATTTGACTATCTTCTTTCTTAAAGTCATATTTTGGTATAATCTTTGTTTGATCCGGATTGTCACTTGTTGGTGTAGATAAAGGAGTAGCTACACTTACATCCTTCAATACATTTAATTTCGCAGTACTGTTGTCAGTGAAACTTGTCGGTGTACTAGATGGTAGTGTAGGCGTAGTTATTACTGGCAGTTGACATTCATTAATATTCGTTTCGTCGCACACAAATCCTGACGGGCATGGATAGATCAGACCTTCAATTGTCCTTAACTTTCCATCACCAAAATCAACACAAATGTTGAAATATGTCGTGTTTATACATGTAAAATGTTTTCGACATTCGAGGTTCACTGATGCTACAAATGGTAATCCGAGGAGCATCTAAAAAAAATAATTTATAACTCAAGGCCTAAATAAACTTCTAGAGTATTAAAATGTAAAAGACATATTTCAGGTATTGGGATACAAATATATTGTGTAATAAATATAGGCCACATAGAGACCTCTGTGGACCTCAAGGCAAGGTTGTAAGTAGTACTTTGAAATCGCATCAATACTAATCTGTCTTTAGTAAATGAAAATTATAACTGGATGTTTTCTACTGCAATGTTTGATTTTATTAAGAAATTTAGAGATCAGATAAATATGAACTCAATCTGTACTAGCTACTATACTATTTTTCGGTGTTATCATTACTGTTTTATTAATATTATAAAATAATGGTGGGTAATATACGTTGTACCGATTGAACCGCAATAATATCCAAATCAAAATGTATGTTGTAGACATGTGATCCAAAAAGTAACTCACCAGGAACAGTAATATTCCACGTAGGTCGTTCATTTCGTTAACTTTATTAATTAAATTCACATTTCGAATAACACTTCTGCATCAAATTGTCGTATACCTCGCACTGTTTTCATGAAAATAGTCTTGTTGCCTTCTAAAATCAGTGTATCACAGCAATTGTGTTGTTTACCTTAGAGTTATATTACATCGTGAAGATTCTCGTTAAACAAATAACGTATGTCATCTTATTTCCTGCGGCCTTAATACTTTCAGATTATTATCTATTAACTGTGTATTTAACTATAAGCTCTTTGTTCTAGTTCATTTAAATCCGATTCATGTTGCACTTTTAACAATATTCGTATCTCGTCTAGAGCAGTCCTGTTCTGATAGCCATCTACAGAAATATACTTTCCAAGTACAAAATATTTTATCACATTATGATCTAAATCGGAAATCGAACTCCAACAGCTTTAATATGTTTGTCTATATAACTTTGTTATTCAACACAAGGACTCTGCTGCAATATTACCAGTATTTTGTATAAAGTTTTTAATATTGAACTTTTAGCTTTCTTTGACACCATACTACAATTCAGTGCTAGTCCCAACGCTTACTTATGGAAGTGAGAGCTGGGTATGGCAGACAGAGCATTAAAGTACGATAAACGCGGTGGAAATGCGAGCGTTGTGCAATATAGGAAAGAATGCAGAAAGAAAGAATCTGGAGTCGGTTTCGTTGGAAAATATGCCTGTCACAGTATTGTCAAATAGATATTTATCGAAAGAAATAGATATTTATCGCGAAAGTAGATGGATATAAGAGCCTAAGAAGGCCAAGACTTACCAACCACAACCAAATTGATCGTGTTCTATCAGAAAGTGATGTCAGGAGTCATAGAAACCGGCGATCGTGCACGAGTAGAGCAATGAATGTTAAAGAAGCGAGTGAGGATCCAGTCAAGTGGCGCTCGGTTGTCGTCGTTGAAGTATAGATGGTAAATTATTATTAGGTTGTTGTGCAAGACGTTTACGACGATTACGTTTAGTGCATGAAAGACAATGCTTCATATGTTGTTAAATTAGAATCGCTTATTTGATCTGTGGCTAAAATGTCAACTACAAAACCGTACCACGGCGATTTACGAATCTGAAGCCGAATAAGTGCTTGAGTGGCATTATATCCTGCGAACGGCACTAATAACCAATACAATATATATTTGTAGGTAGACAACCAGGCCACTCAGAAAGTATTGCGAAAAAAAGTTTTTATGTATGAGAGATTGGCCCGTTATAATCTATTTTGAAAATATGATGATTATTTATAAGTTTAAATAGGTACATTCCAATTTCAAAATTTCCCTCCACATTTTTTGCGTGCTAATTTAAATTATTGTCTCTCATTGAAAAACAGATCTCCGCCAGGAACATTTTCGCGCTATGATTTTTTACGATTTCAAGTGTCGCCTGAAACCGGACGAATCGTGCGATAGATTTCAAATGGCATTCATGGATGAAGGCCCTTTCAAGGAAACCGCGTATCGTTGGTAAGTCGACCGCGCTTGAATTCGTTATGAATTCAAGCGCGGTCGACTAACTTTGGGGATGAAGAAGTAGTGGTCGCCCTTTGACGGCTGTTACGGAAGATAGCTTGCTAAGAGTGACAAATTTAATCCAAGACTATAGGCGAGTTACGTATGAGAATTCAGCACATATTGCAGACTGGATCGGCAAACCTTCACGAAATTCTACACTTGCATCGTCGCGTGAGGAGGATAGTTTCCAAGCTGGATCCCGTACAACCTCACCGTTGCTCAGAACTTTGGGTGATGAAATAGACATTGTCTTGAATCTGGAGTCGGTTTCGTTGGAAAATATGCCTGTCACAGTATTGTCAAATACGTCACAAATATACCGTAATTGGTACTACACTACTTATACTGGGACTAGTATATTTTGTTGCTAATGTTACTATTTGTGAAGCATTATGCTTCACAAGTAAAAAAGTACGACTAAGAATACATAAAAAGAGTTATATTTCCTGAGTCGGCATCTAAACGAGCGATTGAGTAAACAATTAGGTCTTTACGTCAGAAAGGAGAGGGAGTTTATGTATTGGGTTTCGATTTTCAAATCCTAATCATATTAAAACTGAATGTCATAGTTATTTTGAGATACAGAAATTTGTTTAAAAAAAAAGTAGAAGTGTTTGAGTCGCTGCAAACTCTCACAACTCTATAAATAATTATGAAAAAGTGTAATGGGGGCCTGTCTGCACGTAAAATATTTTTGGAAAAATATATTATCGCGGACTTTCATCGTAACGTCACTTGAAAATTCATTGCATAGATTTTGATGTAATAATACCTCATAGGATTCTTTCTAATATAAAAGAAAAAAGAGTTCTCGTGGCACAATGCAAAAAAAATAATCATCAAGAACGGCTTAAATAATAAATCTTCACTATTAGGAAACTATTCAGTTCACATCCTTTCTTTCTTCGTGTTCCCAGTAGAATGAAATACCTAAGGATGCTTCTCATGGGACATCATTCGTAATATGGTAGTGGTTTATTATTTTCATTCGCTAAGGAAGCTCTAGCTAAGAACGAAATTGGCGAAGATTAGACAAAAACAAAAATATATCAAGTGACTTAAACTTACACTTGCAAATCGTTTAATTTCAAAATACACACATCAAAAGTGTCTAGGGATCAACATATATTTTTGCAATAACTTTTCTCCTGATTGATATTAATTCAAATTTTCTTTACGGATTCATCAAATAAAGTGTTTTCGTTTGTCTACAGTAACGATAAACCAAGTCACCTTTGCATTAATAAAGAAATTTGCCATTTTCATAATAAAGGGATTTTTGACATTTGAACCACTAACATTAAAGTTCGAAAAAAAGACTGAAATAACAGTTTTCTTTAAAATTTTATTGGGTAACTTAAACAATTAATAATCCGTGTTTCTACCGCGAACACTAACAACACAAGAACATCGGTTTGGCATACTCAAAATGAGTTCATCCAAATCACGCTGTGGAATGGCCGCCCATGTTCGTTGCAACAACAAAAAAAGGTCTTCTTGCGACTGGATACCCTCCATATTCGGCAGAGCTCTTCTCTGTAGCATATTCCATGCATGGACACGGAGACAAGACCGATACATTCAAATCACAACTCGAAGAGCTCCAACAATAACCGCCATGATGTTAGCCGTGACGCTTCATCACACTTCAGGGAACTTAATTAGCGACCAAACAGTCAGAAACCGCTTGCATGAAGTGAACCTTCATTCCCGAAGACCGCTAAGGGTACCACCTATAGCAATGCACAATCGTATGATTCGATATCAATGGGCTCTTGAACACAGAAATTGGGCAGAAGAACAATAGCGTTTCGTGTGCTTTTCTGATGAGTCTCGTTTTGGTATGAGACCGGATACAAGACGTATACGACACTGGAGAACCCCTGGACGCCAACAGCGATTAAAATCCTGCCAGGAAGTCCATCCTTATAGTGGTGGAACCATCATGGTATGGGCGGGTATTTGGATCGGCGGAAGAACTGAGTTGATTTGGATCAGAGGCAACCTCAACGCTCAAATTTATGCTGAGACGATTGTATCAGACGTAATCGTTCCTCTACAAGTGCAAATCGGTCCCTTATTTCAGTTAATGCATGATAATGCACGACCGCACACCGCAAGAGTTGTAAGACAGACTCTCGCCGCAGCTAACATCAATGTCATGCCCTGGCCTGCTCAGTCGCCAGACTTGAACCCGATTGAGCATGCATGGGATATGCTACAGAGAAGAGCTCTGCCGAATATGGAGGGTATCCAGTCGCAAGAAGACCTTTTTTTGTTGTTGCAACGAACATGGGCGGCCATTCCGCAGCGTGATTTGGATGAACTCATTTTGAGTATGCCAAACCGATGTTCTTGTGTTGTTAGTGTTCGCGGTAGAAACACGGATTATTAATTGTTTAAGTTACCCAATAAAATTTTAAAGAAAACTGTTATTTCAGTCTTTTTTTCGAACTTTAATGTTAGTGGTTCAAATGTCAAAAATCCCTTTATTATGAAAATGGCAAATTTCTTTATTAATGCAAAGGTGACTTGGTTTATCGTTACTGTAGACAAACGAAAACACTTTATTTGATGAATCCTTAAAGAAAATTTTAATTAATATCAATCAGGAGAAAAGTTATTGCAAAAATATATGTTGATCCCTAGACACTTTTGATGTGTGTAGTTTAATTTCATTGTGGCATCACCCAATCACCACCTAACTTTAATTAGGTTCAAATACTTTTCATCAAAGGTTTTTAACCTACTTCTTAAAAGGGTGGATTCATATTTTTTACTACGTTGGGTGGCAAACAAGCGTACGGCCCTTCTAATGTGCACCGGCTACCATTATCCATGAAGGTTTACAAAAAATATTGCTCGCGTTTTGCCACACCAGCTACTACCGTAGCTACTCCGCAGCAAATTACATCACTCGAGCCTCAATGGAGTCATTATTTAACTGCTGTCTTCTGTAAGGTGGAGGTGAAATACCACGTTCTCCGGCAACATCCAGCACAGGTCCAGCTTTAAGTTCGGCTGACTTAAGGTACAGGATGATCTAGCATACGATCGTCTTAAGCCCGGCAAATGACGCTTTAGATCCGATCGGGCTCGGTCCGGATATAGTTTGAATCGCGGATATATCAAAGTTAAGTTAGGCTTGGGTCGGGTTTAGAACAGGTTTCAGTTGTATAAATGTCATTTTACAAATTTTCAGTACGTGCGTATTGACGATCGATATGACAGTCCGTCGATTTCTTCATTACTCATTGCCATAATTAAAACAACTGCATCATTTCTCACCAAATAGCAATATGAATTATGTCAATTAAATTAACTTTTAAATTAAAAACCTTATTTGATATTGGTTGGACAAACCAATATTTTCAACCATAATATCACAATAGTGCACATACATATATGCATTTACAGTTAGGACTTAAAATAATACATAGCAAACTTTCGAATGCGCTTCATCAAGGTTATGAAAGATTTCAAGAGTCTACGTTACTTAATTTTAAAGAAGACTATCTAATAACAAACGGTCACATTGCCACGTCCAGTTTTAGTCATTTACTAAGGATTCTGTTTTTTTTTTTCATTGTTCAAGATGCTGAACTCTAACTGTTTATGTTTTTCTTTGTTGCATTTTTTTATCGTCTTAAACGTCTAATAATAATATACATTAAAACTGTCTCTTCACAATTTTGAATATGCAAACACGCTGTGATCCCCTATATGCTGCTATAAAACCCACAGGAAAAAGCTCATGCAACAGGATGAGTAGCGAAAGCGAAGGAGACTTCCTTCCTAAACTGCTAAATTTATAATTTCGTATACACGACCACAGATCAACCTATACAAAAGCATGCATGGGTGTGTAGCATGGTCAGTTATTATCACATTCTCGGCATATGTAGAACCGTTTGTGATATTCACATGTCGGCCGAAAGAAAAATAAGAAAAATCGATTTTATTTCTATACGCCTATTGGCTTCGTGATCATGTTTATTTCGAGAAATTCGTAATTGTACCAATTACGTTGATGAAACGTCATTTAGGATGTGGGTTTATTACTATTTAGTTAGCATTATGTAACATATTATTAATATTTGCATGTTTTTATTTGTACTTAATAAATATAACTGTTTAGAAACTAATTTGTATTTATCAGTAGGTTGCGTCGTTTTCATACACAGTATAAAAATAAAACGGTATGGTATAAAAATAAGTATATTTAAATTATAATTACAATTTTGTCATCATTTTCACCTTTCCGATCACTGTTGCAGCAACAGTGGGGTTATTACAAAACGTTTTCAATTGATCGGCATTGTCTTAACAAATGTTTGTTATTTGTAACCGAATGTCCACTATTATTTTCGTTTTTATTGATTTCTTTGTAATATCTGTCACATGGCGCTCGGTTCCTTCTGCCTACCTCGCAAGGGACCTGGCGTGGAGATATATATATATATTATCTGTAATAAACAGAATTTGTTCGCAAATCAAAAATATATAGACTTCATCAACAAAGCTGATCGATCGAAAACGTTACGTAATAATAATAACTCATTAGATGTACGGCACCTGATTTTGGTATTTGTCAATATTATAGTGGAGTTACAAAAACTGTGGTCAAGGGATGACTGTAAATGTAAACACAGTATAATCAGTCATCCTATACCATGGTGCTTGCAATATCACTGAAATATATTTAAATTTTGGTGAAAAGCATGTCAAAGTAACAATACATCTGGGAAATAAGCTTAAACATTTATGTATGTATTGAAAGCCGACGTGGGTCCAGGTAAAACCTTACTAATATCGATATAAATTTAATACTAAACTACAGGTTCTCGCACCATACACATTAGATACCACAATTCTGAGATAATCAACCAATCTTTTTGTATTACTCCAGATGAAAAACAACATTATGGACCCGCTTGCATAGCAGTTAACGAAGTCTATGTACAACACAAAGAGAATCATTCCCAACAGCGTCTTAGTGATTTTGCTCACTCACAGAAACACAAAATCCTCCAAAGAATTGTTACTCTCCCTGCGGTTTTCCATAGATACAGAAACACCAGTTGTACTCCTTCTTATAAAATTTAAGACATACGTATCTTATACATCAGTCCTATAAAATTATTATCTTTATATTCTTGCGATCACATTACGTAATAAGTCAATATCACTATTTCAGAGAAAAGTTAGATTAGTGCACTACTACTTAAATATTTCTTCGTAGCATATTACAATATTTCATTACTAAAGCCTGAAGTCACTTAGTCTAATTCTCTTTAAAAAGCATAACTTGTGTGTATGAGAGCATAGCCTTTCTGCTCTCTCATATAGTCTTTAAAACGTCCATCGCCTTCCAAACCTGAGAGATCTAACTTTTGTAAGATATACGGAAATTGCAGATAATATTAACCAAATTACAGTTATACCAGCTAGAATTGCAGTTAAAAGGAACATGGCTTGTTGGACTCCACCATCTTGATCGACAAAGAAAGTTAGTCCCACCCAAAACACTAAAAGAAGACTGCCTGACAGTGTTTCCATTGTGCTGTGTAATTTATGCCATTTACGTAGACCAACGAAATCTTGCACGGTTGTTTCCCAGCATGAAGTAACAGCACCATATCCAAGGCCAGCCACTACGCATCCGATCGAGAATAAGTCATGATTTCTCGCTTCTGCCAATACTGGAAAAATATTTTTTAGTTAAAATATAAAGATTAATAAAATAGTGAAGCGAATACAACAAGTGTTTTAAATAATTTATAAAAGAGAACTTACGAAAACTAGCACCTGTAGATATAAGAAGGCCAATCACTACAACGTATTTGAAATTCGCTTTCGATGTCTGCGTAAGCCAGGGCGTGCTTAGCAAAAAACAAATCCATGTAAATCCATGTAAAGAGAAAAGGAAATTTGAATCAGAATCTGACATCTTTGGCTTCACTTGGGATGCAATAACTGGCAACAATACCAGGGATATGGCTGTTAAACTTAGCTTAGCAAAACAAAGGAATAATGCGGGATAAAACCTCCAGCATGATAATGATCTTGTCAGCGGTTTTATAAACGTATCGTTAATATTGTACAGCAGAAACTGACATCTGCGTCGCAATCTGTAAACTCTATATGAAGGTATTCGCATCCTTCTCCTTAGACTAGCATAAGCTGATTGACAGCGAAAACTAAATGAATTTAATATTTTTTCTCTTTGAATGTCCGTCACTGGAGAAACATTATCATAAGTCACTTCTACTTCAATGTACTCTCTGCTGTCGTTATCTGCTTGAGAATCTCTTCTTATTTGCTTCATTATATACAGATCAAAGCTGTCACCTATAGTACTTAATCTTTTTATAACACTGCTAAATCGTTTTTGATTTTTGCTTACATCTTGTTCATTTACACACGTTTCTTCGTTTTCTGAAACACCACTTTCACTTTCCTCGGGAATTTCTGGCAGTATTTCAACTCCGAATATATTTCGTCTTTTTTCTTCTGGACTAGGCGGTGGAGTGATAGTTCCGTTTATATCATCTTCATATTCGTCATCATAAACCTGTTCTTGGTCTTCTTGATGAAGATTGACAGACGGACTTTTCCAACATTTTTTACTCATATCGTATAATTGTAATTCATTTGTATAACCATTCATACCTTCGTTGTTAAATATAGCATAAGTTTTATCTGTATACCTCGAAAAGGACACGGGTTTTTTAATTGCTTCATCAACCTTTAAGAACATAACTGCTGGTAATGTTTGCAGCATTATTGCACTCAACAGTATATGTGAATTTGAATACCCATAGTAATCTATTAATGCTGTAATTATATGGGGAAATATAGATTGTCCGACAGCTTGACTAGCAAAACATATTGCTCGTACCAAGCCCAGTCGAGTGTCGTATGTTTCAAATACAACCGCATCCACTTGTGCTGATATTAAAGATGAGCCAAAACCTGAAATGGAGAAAGTTGTATAAGTATGGGAGAAATATATCACTGATAAATAGTCTAATTTATTAGCCATACTTTTAATATTGCAAAGGTCAGAGAGTAAAAGTATATTTTACATTACATATACCAAAAGCGCATCACTTGAGAACAGCTCGAACGAATTGGTAGATTTTTTTTTGTAGTGTGCGTTCTTATCAGGACAAAGTGTATACCTATGCATGTTATTTTTTTTTTTAAAACTACCTACCGGGAAAGTCATATAAATAGATGAGATTTTGCGCATGAACATCTGTCTAAATAAAAAAGGTGACGTTCAGTTTAAGAGTTCTGCTGTCGCACGTTTTCACAATAACGACAAATATTGATATTTTAATTAAATTGAAAGCAATATTTCAGCGTGTTATCGGTGGTGCATTCGTAAAATTCATTTATTGGGTTGCAAAGATCCAGGAAATGTCAGTTCGTGGAAATTTGGTAAATTGTAACCATTCAATTTATTTCAGTATTGGTAGTTTGGTTTGATTCTTTAGAAAAAATCATTAATATGTTGAAATATCGGAACTTATTTTCAAGGTAAGATTCGGTTAGACAAACTAACGGACTGACTCACATATAGCCTAAACCACTGAAGACTTGTTAAAAAATAAAGATACTTTATTTTGTTTTCGTTAGTTGCGAATAGCACTTCTCATTTTTTCATTAATTTCAATAAAATTAATCTTTAACTGAATTGATACTATTCTACGGAACTCAAAATAACATAAACCCATCCAAAGGTTTTGGTAGCCTATGTGTCTTCGATTATTCTAACAATCAAGAAATTAAGGGAGGTGCTGTTCATAGTCCGCCATCTTTTTTAGAAACAATGCCAGCCTCTCTCGCCAATTATCATACGAGGTTCTGGCGAATGAAGGCGATGAAGGATATAGGCATATTTAATAGTAAACGCCCTAACTTAAAGTATCCATCTTCATCTTGAAGCAACCCGCAGCCAAATACAATTTTATAAAAGTATGAAATTGTCGTTTTATAGTAATAGATACTTTGAATTGACATTAAACCTTCATGGTGTGAGATTTTCGAGTGAAACTTTTTCACAAACCAGGTTTTTCTTTTAAAAATGTACAAGATTTGATATTTGAATTTCAGTTGTTATTTTTTAATCAGCTTAGCAGGGAAAGACGAGTTCCGACGTGAAACTAACGCGGCAGAAACGGCTTGCAATATCAATGCTGCGTTTGGAGAGGATAATAAACGCACGGTGCATTGTTGGTTTAAACACTTTCATAATGGAAACTTCGACTTGAGGAACGAACCACGTGGAGGACCCACAGGTGAATAACGCTGAATTGAAGGAGATGGTGGAAGCCGATCCGAGTCAAACTACCCAGGAATTAGCGGCATGTTTTAATGTTACTTAACCTACAATATTGACCCATTTGCATCAAGTCAATAAGATAAAAAAATATGAAAAATGAGTGCCTCATTATTTGACTGATCTGCAGAAAGAAACGCGTGTTGTCTTGTTGAATCGGTACAGAAATGAAGGATTGGATCGATTTGTGTCATGTGATGAAAAGTGAATTCTTTACAGCAACTGTAAGCGAAAAATACAATGTCTGACCCCAGGTCAAACACCGCACCGTGCCCTAAAGCAAAGCTTACTAATAATAAGGCAGTTTAGTAGTGGTAACTGTTTGATTCTCTTCTCTTTGGATCTCTTCATGGCATTATTCACTATAGCTTTCTCAGGTCTGATCAAGCAATAACAGCAGATGTTTACTGTGCCGAACTTGGAACAATGATGGCGAAACTAGCAGAGAAACAGTCCCGACTCGTGAATCGATCTTCATCATTATTGCTCCATGATAACGCAAGACCTCACACTGCACGAGAACCCGTTAAAACTGTACAGGAGCTGCAGCTAACTGCAGCTCCTGTACAGTTTTGGATATTTTTTTACGTGGGAAAAAGTTCTCTTCCCAAGAGACAGTACAAAATGCTTTCACACAGTTTGTCGAATCTAGATCCCCAGAGTTGTATCGCAAAAGCATAAATAAACTGTCGATTAGATGGCAGCAATGTATAGATAATGATGGTAAATATTTTGATTAAATAAATATTAACATCTTTGAACAAAAAATTGTTTGAATTTTTCAGTACAAATCGGCAATTTCATACTTTAACTAATATTTATACCCCCTAATATTAATACCTTGGAGCGTTATTGTATTCCTAAGAGTGAGTAAAATCACCAAAAAACCAGCGAGGAGTTGTTTAATTATCAGGTCCTATACCTGCTTGCCTGTCCAACATATAAAAGTGTGAAATAAATACTATAACTTCACGCCAAATCCCTTGCGGGGTAGGCAGAGAGAACCGAGCGCCACGTGACTCGATTCTTACATATCTCACTCGCTTCTTTAACATTCATTGCTCTTCTCATGCACGCTCGCCGGTTTCTAGGGCTCCTGACATCACCTTTTGATAGAACACGACCAATTTGGTCATGGTAGGTAAGTCTTGGCCTTCCCCGGCTCCTACATCCTTCCACTTTTGCATTGTATATCTGCTTCGTCATTCTTTCATCTTGCATTATTTCTACATGTCCGAACCAACGGAGCATGCCTCTTCTTATTTTAACACCGACGCTCTCTTTCAGACCAAGTCTGTTTCTAACATCATCATTGCGAATACGGTCTACACGCCTTACGTTACAAATTTTGCGCAGCGCTCGCATTTCGACCGCGTTTATTCTACTTTCATGCTCTTTCTGCCATACCCAGCTCTCGCTTCCATAAGTTAGCGTTGGGACCAACACTGCATTGTGTATAGCGAGTTGTGCTTTCTGGCTCAGATTTTTCCTGCCAAGAAGTTTTCCTAACGCTCCATTCACACTATTCCCAGCACTCACTCGTCTTTCCACATCTGCTGTGTACCTTCCATCCCTGCTGAAAGCGCATCCAAGATATACAAACTCATCCACTTGTTCCAACACTTCATCATCAATCGTAATCCTTACATTAGTTCTAGATTCTTCTCTTTCAAATACCATTATCTTTGTTTTCTTCGCATTCAGTAGTAAGCCTTTCTCCATACATTCGTCTTTCATTATTGTGACCAGTGTTTGCAGTTCAGATGGTGTATCTGCTAATAGCACGGCATCGTCTGCATATAGCAGATTTCACAATTCACCACTAGGTCACCCATGCGCAATCCCACATTCGTTGACCTTATTCTCTGCAGACAACTCTCGAGATACAGGATAAACAGCCTGGCAGATAGCATGCAACCCTGTTTGACACCAATTTTGACATCAAACCAGGGTGACATGCCACCATCTATCCGCACACATGCTGAACAATCCTTGTAAGTGGACTGCACAGCACGGAGCAGTGAACCGTCAATCCCATATCTCGGCAATATGTCCCACAGTTCCTTTCGCACAACCCTATCAAAGGCTTTCTCAAGATCCACAAAACCGCAGAAAACCTTCTGGTCTATGGCCAGATGCGTATGCTGATCCGTACATCTACTTCCATTTCAGAAACCTCCTTGTGCGTCCCACAGCATTTCATCGGATTTCACCCTCATTCTCCTTTCAATCACCTTTCCATATACTTTTGCTGCTAAGCTGATTAAACTGATGGCCCTATAGCTGGCGCAGTCCATGCGTGACCCCTTGCCTTTATACCAGGGCACGATTACTGCGCGTCTCCAGTCCATTGGGACCCTTCCAGTTCTCCAGCATAGGTTACATAAGTACCAGAAGGCGTCCCGGACGTAAGTGCTACCTAATTTGATCATCTTAGCCGTGATCAGATCAATTCCCGCTGATTTTCCATTTTTCAAGCTTCGTATCGACCATTCGATCTCATCCATAGTTATGCCTTCGTCGGACGCCGTCAACGTGGAGTAAGCATCCGACTCACTCTCATAGTCAGCGTCCGAGGCATACTCATACATTTCCTCAAAATATTCACTCCACCGTTCTAACACTTCCTGAGTGTTCGCAAGAAAGACACCAGCTTTAGACTTTATCTTATCCATTTTGGATGCCGACGAACCACTCCGAGACTTCTTTACCTCTCTCCAAAAGAGTTTGGTATTTGCCTCGAAGTTTTTCGTCAGCCTCTCTTCCTCATTCATAATTTGTCTTTCACGCTTCTCTTTCACTAAAGCCTTGGTTTCATTCTTGCATAGACGGTACATTTCTTTCTTCTTTTGTCTCATATTTTCATTTAAGGGCAAAGATGATACATAATCCAGCCAAGCTTTCCTCTTTCTTGCTACGTAGGATTCAACCTTCGCATCCCACCAGGCATCTCCTTTCGCTGTTTTACGTCTCTTTGCGCATCCACAAGCTTTTTTTGCACTATCCACCATGCTTTCTTTCAAAACTTTCCAACAATCATCCACATCTGAGTCGGAGAGGCTTGCATTTGCAAGTCTCTCACTTACCAGACGCACATACGTTCTCGTTACACTTTCATCTTGCAAATTTTCGCTCCTTATCCTTTCATGATCTCCGAAAGGGATACGCACTCGCCAGTGCCTCCACTTCCTAAAAAGGCCCGCAAACCGGCTAACCACCAGGCAGTGGTCCGTCCAGAATTGCAATCGACTGATTGGTAGGGGTCGCGAACGAGCACGCTTCTGGCACATGACCCTCTTATTAATACGCTTCACAAAATAAGTAGTAATTTATAAATAAATAGTAGATACCTCCTAAAAAGCCATAAATATATGGATGTAGATGAAATGGCAAGAAGGCGCACAACAACAAGCTTGCCACTACGAACAGCAAACCGAGTGTCGCCATGAGGCGATAGCCTACGGTCCCGCCCCAGGAGTCGACTGCATCCCGGCACCAGCATTCTGAAAAACATTAAACATCATTATTTAGGTACCGCCCACATCAACCGATCACCCCACAGCTGGAATACGAATATCTCTCCAACCAAAAGAGTTTAGAACGTACTCGGCCACGCTACCCAATCGCGGAGACAGCCCGAAGGCTACAAATTAAGCTTATTGTGTTCTCCAACACTGAGATGAACTCAAAATAAGTAGACCCATCTATCAACCTGTAACTACTAATTACTTTTCAAACCTTGTGTTTAAAAAATTCCAAATCCTAATCCTCCTACTTCATCTTTAAGGTCATCGGTAACATAGTGCCCTAAATACTTAAACTGATGTACTCGTTTAAGGACAACATCATTAAGAAATATGGGTACAGTCTCCGGGCACTTACCGCTGGCCTTAAAGACCAAGTACTGTCTCTTATTTACTTTGTAGATAAGACGGTGAATTGTTATATATTTTTCACACACATTTAACATTTTTCTGATGGATGCTACCGTCGCTCACAATAGCACCATGTCATTCGCGTAATTTATATTATTTATGCTTATATCTTCTACATGACATCCAACACGTGTACTGCTGAGAACAACGATTAACTCATCGATGTATAAGTAGAAGAGCAGAGGAGACGTCAAACCTCTCTGTCTCACTCTACACTCCAACCCGTCCTCATATGAACATGAATCGCCCCATCTCACCCGAATTTTATAGTTTGTAATACCAGTACTCAAATAGACGGACGACCTCCTCCGGAACATTACGCTTCCTCATCTTTCTCCAAAATTATGTTACCAGATTAAAGACTTTAGAAAGATCTAGGAAACATACGTAAACTGGTGCATGCCCCCCAGTATAGTGCTGCACAGTATGCTTAAAGGCCAGTATTGCAATCTCTGTTGACATTCCAAAGCCAAACTGCGCGTCGTATAAGATAATATGCTTTTGCAACTGTGTATTCAGCAAAGTGTACAGCACCTTAGCAATCACTGTCTCTAGTAAGATGGGACGATAATTGCTCTTATCAGATATGTCCTATCTTTTATAATGGGGACAACTATCATCAATTATCACGACGATTATCAATGAGAAACGCAAAATTCCGTTTTGTTTCTCTCTATAAACCATACACTTTAGTAGAATGAAAAAAAAATCGGGAATGAAGTATATGACCTGCCTGTTTAAGTTGTAAATAAACGCTTGTAACAAATGGACCATCACTCGTGCATTATCCACCTTGTAAAAACCTCTTCCTACTTTTTTGTTGAGTATCATGCTATAGTCCATTGGAAAAACCTCTACTTATTCTGCTGCAGGAGTGTTCCAAAGCTTGTGTTTGCGAAAGAAAAACTCTCTGGAAGTGCATAATTAACTGAACTCGATCATTTTGGATCCAATGTGTGAGAATTAATTCCCTATCGATGCCTAGTGATGCGATTGTAGAAGGTACCTCTAAGCATCATATCAAACAACTCCGCTGAACATATATTGTATACATTGTACAATCGATAGAACATACGAAGAGAGCCTCTCCTTAGACTTTAAGGGCTTGTGTAAGTTTGACATTGTCAACAATATTCAAAGCTAGGCTTTGCACCGATTCACATGTTCGTGACTGGATATCTCGACACCTACGATCTCAATGCGTAGGTATATCGATATTAAGACGCCTGAATTAAGTATCTAGAATAAATGCTGTTTTCCCTTAGCGTACTTACGTTCTTGCGTATTTTTCAGCGTGGGTGAAAAATACGCAGCAGGTAACCGAGTTAATAAATCCAATAGCCCGCGTAACGTTCGCGAAAGTTATAACAAATCGCGCTTTCATATAAACTTTTTACTTTCGTTAGAGAACATATACGAGCAAATAGAACAAGAAGTAGATATGGCGGTTCTAGCTCAATCTGCGCAAACACCACTTATGAATAATACTCACGTTGATATTGCAGATAAATTTAGGAAATCGTTAAGAGATGGACCCGAGTTTGATGGCAACGCCACGTATTCATTCGATTTTAAATCTGTGTGATTAGATTGTTTAACTTACATTAATCCAGCTCCAGGAAACGAATTAACAAAGCGCGAATAAAAAAGGCGGTTGTTATCAACGAAATATTGAATAAAATTACTGGTCACGCCGCAACCACTCTACCCGCTAATGGCATTCCTAGAAATTGGAATGGGGTAAGAAACACTCTGATAAATTCATTTGCAGATCACAGGGACGAATCAGCGCTTTACACTAATTTGTCATCATTATCACAAGGCACCGCACGTCTTCTACGGACGTCTTTACTCAGTACCATAATGACGTATGTCGAGTTGCATGAAACGATTCCCACAATTGAAGCTAAGCGGGATCTTTATAAAAAAATAGCCTTACAAACATATACTAGACCGACTAGACTTACATAAACCGCTTGGCTTGAGAATTCGTTGCATGTGGCCCGAGATACTTGAAAAGGCCTTTGAATTTGCTCAGGACGAATTAAATGTCATTTACCTACAAAATAAAAATATTCGCCTGAATATACCTATCCAAAAAGGAGCAACATTTTCAAAACCTTTTACTACCGTAACGCAAATAATACCGTAGTCCAAATTCAATAGTTCAAATTCCTAGACAATTTGGTTATGCCTCATATATTCCCTTATATCATAATAAACCGTCTTTCAATCATATGCCTCCAAATACTTACAATCATTTGATGAACACCGGTGGAGACAACCCGTTACCCAAGTACAGTACTCCTCGTCAAATCACTAATTATGCTCCTCAGGGTTAAAGTCAAGGACCTTCAAGGACGCAACAAATGATGCGAGCTTTGCCGAGATCCAATATGTCCACAGGCTTCCGAATTCCGCCTCCTTATCAGCGAGCTCGTCAAAACTTTCCTACACGTATGAGCGGTATCAGCCACCCAGTAGCTTGAATTTACCCTTGACACATTAAATAAATACGAACGAAATCATTGGACCCTATTATTATGAATGCAAGCAAAATCCAGAATATGACTACAATTTTGACACTTAATTCACAAATAACACATTATTACATAATAACTATGTTAGAAATATACCTAAATGCGACAACTAATGTTTTTTCTATAATTATCCTATGTTTTCCCGAATAAATGAAAAAAAATAAAAATGAATTCAAGGACTGAAATCATATTAAATTATACGTATTAATTTGTTTAGATCTTTTAGAACAGGGGCAGTCAAAAATTGAACTTAGCATACGTGTATTAAAAACGAGTTTTGCTAGTAATCCTATTTATATGTATGAATCGCAAAGCTCGAACTTAATCGAAACAATTATACCAGCACAGTCGAGTCGACTAATTAGAGTGACAAACTTGTGTCTGAAATGGATGGTACTCTGGCTAAAGTATCCGACTGGGGGCGGCTTAACATGGTCGAATTCAACCCCAAGAAGACACAAGTTTGCGCGTTTACCGCTAAGAAAACTCCATTTGCTGTGGTTCCTAAATTCCAGAACACACCTCTTACCGTCACCAAAAGTATTAGGATGCTTGGCGTCGAGATCTCCAGTGATGTGTAATATCGAAATCACCTGGAGGAGAAGGTCAAGCTGGCGTCGAAAAAACTTGGTGTGCTCAACAGGGCTAAGCAGTACTTCAGTGGGGGGCAAAGACTTATATTATATAAGTCTCAAGTCAGACCGCACTTGGAGTACTGCAGTCACCTTTGGGCGGGAGCACCTGGATACCAGCTTGGACCGTATGATTCGATTCAAAGACGAGCTGTGAGAATTGTCGACAATCCTAAGCTTACACACGGTATTGAACCCTTAAGTTTATGGAGAGACTTTGCCTCGCTTTGTGTGTTCTACCGATTGTACAACGGGTTGTGTTCTGAAGAGTTATTCGAAATGATGCCGACAGCTACTTTTTATAACCGCACCGCTCGCCGACGGCGGGGAGTTCACCCTCACACGCTTGAACCGCAATGGTCGCGTACGGTGCGGTTCCAGAGAAGTTTTCTTCCGAGAACAATCAAGCTGTGGAATGAGCTCCCAGCCGAGGTTTTTCCAAGGGACTACAGCATGGAGTTCTTCAAGAAATGCGTGAAGAGGTTTTTAGAGGGTCGGCAACGCATGAGTAACGCCTCTGGTGTTGCAAATGTCCATAGGCTACGGTGACTGTTTAACATCAGGCAGGCCGTATGCTTTATTGCCACCTTAGTGGTATAAAAAAAAAAAGAGTGCCCACTAATATTTGCAACGGCGATATTCGCGTAGATATATGATATATCTATATAGATTATAGTGTAAAGACATTTTATTTAAGTTGATACAACCATTAAGTGCACATGTATTTAACGAAGAGACTGTACCTATTGTTTATGACCACACTGATAAGGCCGAGCGATTCCGAGAATTTTCGTCGCGTTTGCGGACCGATCATATGAACGTCGAGGAGAAAGCTAATTTAATTACTCTTTGTAGAGAATATGCCGATATATTTTATTTAGAAAACGAACTCTTGACTTTCACTAGCAAAATTAGACATAGAATAAATACTAGCGATGACATCCCCATTCATAGTAGGATATATAGGTACCCGTACATATACAGAGCAGAAGTTCACGATCAAATAAAAAAAATGTTGGAACAGGGTATCATTAGTCCTTCAACTTCCGCCTGACTACTCCAATATGGATCGTTCCTAAAAAATCCGACGCATCTGGGAAAGTCAACAACAAGACAGTTTATGTTAGGTTCCCAATTCCTAATATAGCAGACATCCTAGATATGCTAGGAAAATGCCAATAGTTCAGCACAATCGATTTAGCTAGCAGATTTTTTTTAGATTCAAATGTATCCAGAAGATAGTCACAAAACTGGATTAATTTAGTTTAGTGGATGGAGTTTCGAGTTCAAAAACAAAAGTTGGTTTGTTGTTGGGTTTAAAAAACCTTCAGACAGTAGTGGTTAAGAACTTTCCAGAGAGTAAGAGGTTTACAGAACGTTATGTACCGTACTTAGACGATATCCTTGTGTTTTCGACATCACTGCAGGAGCATATGGTTAACTTGAGGAAAATCCTCGGAAGACTCCAATTTCAAAATGCAATTAGCTAAATCGGAATTTCTTAAGCACGAAACACCCTTTCTTGGTCATATTATAACGCCTCAAGGAGTAAAGCCAAATCCTGACAAAATAACAGCCATTTTAAAATAACCAATTCCAAGGACAACAAAGCAAATTAAAGGTTTTCTAGTACTATTAGGGTACAATAGACGTTTCATATCCGACTTTTCACGCCTTACTAAACCTTTGACAGCTTGTTTGAAAAAGGAGCGAAAATCACGCTAACACCTGACTATGTAAAATATTTCTAGCACTGTAAACTTTGCTGACTAATGACCCCCAATCCTTCAGTATCCGGACTTTTCAAAAGATTTCCTTTTGACCACAGACTCATCTAGTATTGCGCTGGGCGGGATATTATCGCACGGAACCATAGGCGCAGATAGGTCGATCACTTACGAATCAAGGACACTCAATGATAGTGAAATCAACTATTCGATAATCGAAAAAAGCTGCTCGCAATTGTCTGGGCGACTAAATATTTTAGACCCTATATTTTTGACGAAAATTCAAAATTGTCACAGACCACAAATATTCAATGGCTTATAAATTTAAAATAGCATATCTCTAGACTTACGCGGTGGAGGCTTAAATTAGCAGAGTATGATTTCACTATCATTTACAAAAAGGGTAAAAACAACACTAACTCTGACGCTTTACCGCGAATTGAAATCCATAATTAGGAATTAGAATTGATGATAGTCAACATCAGTTCCGATTCCTCTTCACAATACTCAAATTCTGAAATAATTAACATTAGCCCTAACTCTTCTTCCCGACAATCTTCACTTTCAACTGTAACTGCACCTGATAGCAGACCAATTCCACCAACTGTACCTAGCTCACGGGTGCTATTTTCTGTGGATACACCAGAAAATTAAAACGTGTTACTCGTAAATCTTGAACGTAACCATAGATAACAGAAACAACGGGAGATGTGACATACTACGTGAGTTGCACCGGGACGGTTGTCGCCTAGTTTCACATTACCATAAAACACTCACACACTTAAATAAATAAAAGATGTCATTCTACGCACACAAGTACAACGACACACTTTTGTTAAGATGCTGTCATTGGACGTTTATTTAAACAACACCCAAGTAAGCACGCACTACTACAAACACTGATAAAGCGACTTTGCTGGGACACGCGGGTCGATATGACTTTGTCGATATTGACAACGTTATATCGATCTATGATCTATCAAGAAGTGTAATGTTTGTAATAAAATATTTATGGAGTGTAAGTGGATCAATGTCAACTTAGAGCCAAAGCCAACCCCACTATACTATATAACAATTCCCTGGAGGATGATTGATTTCATGCGAGTTAGTGAGGTCACAAGAAGTTGAGTTGCTGGATTGGCAGCGAGGGTGACGATGAAAATATAGATGAAATAATAACTACAGTAAAGACTTATAATTTTTATCTAATACTAGCAGTCTATTGACACTTCGTATCGATAAGTGAAGTCAAAGCGCACCCCTAACCGGCGGCAGAAACAAGCGGCCGTACCTCGAAACTGCACACACAGTGAACGAATAATATCACTCGCTTTACATTGCGTGTTGGGAAACGAGCGGTGGCGACTGCGTAATGGTAGAAAAGCAATGTATGATTTAAGAATGAGATGTTGATTATTTAAAATTTGCATCGTGGTAAGGTTCGAGTAGAAATGGCGTCGGAGAATTTTTGAAATTAATTTTGTATTTATGCTTATAAAACGTAATATTATTTGTACTTACAGGTGATAAGTGATTCCATTTGATTTAAAGTTAACCACTGCACTTCTATTTTTGCAAATTGCAACAGCACAACTTGGCATTTTGCTAAAACAAGGAGCAACGTATCTCAATCGAACTTGATTGCAACTAACTAACTGTTCTTGGCAATGTTCTCGTTTTGAGCATATTGCCGCGACACCAACCACGCCCCCTTGTCACATCTCCCGTTGTTTCTGTTATCTATGAACGTAACATAGAAGATTTACCTTCGAACACTGCACACACGTTCTTAGCCTAACATGTTAAAGTCATTGGTTTTTTTTATAACTACCCTCATTTTGTAGTTACATTATTTAGCAACAAGTATGCACAGTTTAGTTTATTCACAGTAACTCATTGTTCGTTTACACGTGATACCGTAAGTCATGTCAGAGCTATTTTTGAAAATGGATAAAATTTAACATCGTGCAGTGATAAAATACCTGAATTTGAAAGGTTTAACTCCAAAAGCTATACATGAAGACATGTCTGCTACTTTGGGTGAGTCCGCTCCTTCGTATGCGACTGTTAAAAACTGGGTGGCAGAGTTTAAACGTGGTCGTGAGACCATTCAAGATGAGCCCCGTAGTGGCCGGCCTTCGACTGCTTCCACTGATCAAAACAAAGAAAAAATCTGTGATTTAATTTTATCTGATCGAAGATTGACTGTCGAGGAGATAGCTAAGACTGTAAGCATCTCATCTGAGCGAACACATCATAATTACTACTGAACTTGGATTCTCTAAGGTGTCTGCGCGGTGGGTACCGCGACTGTTTTCAGTGGAACAAAAACGCAACCGACTCACGACTTCTCGCGACTGTTTAGAGTTATATGAAGCTGACCCAATAGAATTTGTTGAAAGATTTATAACCATGGATGAAACCTGGGTTCACCACAATACACCCGAGACAAAAGAACAGTCGAAACAATGGATAAGAACAGGATCGCCCACCCCAAAGAAGGCAAAGGTGGTTTTATCGGGTCGGCAAAGTCATGGCATCGGAAGTGTTACGGGTTCCAACAACATAAACATACCACGGCATTATTGCGAGCTAACTATATTTGTATTAGGATATTTTAATAAAGTTAAGTAATAAATATATATTTTTTTAATATACCATACCGACAGCCAGTGACGTAATTGACGTCACCATCGATATGTAAACTAAAATTAACCGTTCAATTTGTTGCTCTACAACATTTGGACGCGCTCGGTGGCGCCACGCTTAATAACGCGATTTTGACACCAACGCTCGTGAAATTCGATTCCCACACAGGACAAACATTTGTGTGTATTATGAACATGTCTGTTAGTCTTGGTCTGGAGTTTTTAAAAGTAGTAAGGTGTATCATAGCAGTCCGACTGAGGAAGTACCTCAACCTCACAGAAAACCACAGCCAAGTAACAAGAGGGTTATTGTGTTCCTGTGTGAATGAGGTCACCAGTAAGCTTCCAAGGAGTTGCTGTTTCAGTAGTAACGGTGGCATCGCGCGATTGTTACTTAATGTATTACCAGCGTTCATAGATTACAGTAACCAGTTTACATTATCATTTTATCATATGCTTGTATGCTTCCCGTTTATAAAAAAAAAGTAATGATAAGAAACAAATCCATCCAAATATAGACTACCGACGAGGTTGTTTCACGTATGAGTTTGACACCCATAATACTCGTACACTTTATTTGTAGTGTTATCATAATAGTTATAAACTTACGCGTTAGGCTGTAGGTCAACACGAAGAGAACAGGTGTGGACAGCCCAAGAGACAGTGGAACTTCGAGTGTTGTTAAGTTGACAAGAATGACGCCATATGCGAGTACGAGACTTGGGAGACATACCTGTAATTTACAGAACAATTTAATATATGCAGTTACATTTTTATACCACTTAGGGGGCAAACAAGCGTGTGGTTTGTCTGATGTACGCAGCTACCGTAGCATACATTTGCAATACAAGAGGCAGCGATCTAAGGGGAGGTAAGCCGGGCATTTGCCCAGAGCAGCAAAAATTGAAGGGCGGCAAAATTGACTTATTCCTATCTTCCAACCTAGCCATTAACCATCCACCACCCACTCAGGTTGGCGGGTTAGATGTTAATAATTTTATGTGCCACCTTCAAACTACATCAGGTTAAATAGCGTGAATATTTAAGTATATTATCTGAATTATTTTTATTCGAATAAGAACAAGAAATACCTAAATAGGAAATAAGGAACCAACTAGACTAGAAACTAAAATATAAAGAAATTCATCCGATTTTTTTGCCGGTTTTATGTTTAATGGGGATTTCCCTCAAACTTTGTAAGGAATACCCTTTACCTACATTCACACAACGCGACATTTAAGGGTATTCCATTAAATATCATATTAAGGTTTGATTAAAACAAAATAACAAAGATACGTGTGACTAGTCGCTAGCGCATGGATCTCTTATATTAGGCCTACGGCGCCTAATTTAGCACAGTCGCAATCCGAGTAACATTCGCTCCGCACATCACATGCGTGTTGTTGAGATACTTGTACTATGTGATTTTCGGCGGAATAAATGTACTCGTACCATAATGCCTTCGTGCTTTTGAGCAGTCAGAACCCGTTATATACGTTTTCCCATACATTTCGCGGTCGTATACGACCACCCGGGTTTCGAAGGGTTAAGATTGTTCAAAGAATTCAAAAAGAAAAAACAAATCACACGGCATTAAGGTTTAAGGTGAGATAAGAGAAAATTAGGAGAAGAAGATTTGTTATACCACTAAGGTGGCAAACAAGCGTACGGCCCGCCTGATGGTAAGCAGTTAATTCAAGCGTTATTTTGCAAAAGTCGAATTCACATGTAATTTTGTATCACCAGGGGTATCACTCTTGCGTTGCCTACCCTATAAGAATCTTTTCACACCTTTCTTCTTGAAGAACCCCATGCTGTAGTCCCTTGGCCTCGGGAGCTCATTCCACAAGTTAATAGTCAATGGGTAATTAGAGATGTTTTTGTGGGTTTTGTGAACCCAACAAACCCAGGTCTGCTAAGCCTAAAGATTTGGCGAAGCTGCTGTAACGCAGTGTTTGACGAACTTGGTGGCGAAGCAGTTAATAACGAGACTTTAACACCAACGCTCGTGGGTTCAATTCACACACAGGACAATTTTTTTGAGTGCATGAACATGTCTGTTTGTCTTAGTATATGTGTTTTTAAGAGAGGTACGGTGCATGAAAGCAGCCCGTCTGGGGAAGTACCTCCATCTCATAACAACTCTCCAGAGAGTTGTTGTTTGTTGAAATAACAACTATTTGGAGAGTTGTTGTGTTCCTGCGTGTGAATTAGGTCACCAGTAAGCTCCTAAGAAGTTGATGTGTTCGCAGCAGAAGTAGCACACGCGAGAGATTAATGTATTACAAGCGTTCATAGGCTACAGTAACCCCTTTACATCAGGTGGGCCGTATGCTTGTATGTCTCCCGACGTTGTATATAAAGAAACACGTGATTTTACCATGGACAGACTGCCGTCAGACCTCTACAACCCTGAGGGAGAATCTGAGGCGGGATTCACATTGTCTCGGAAAGCCTATTCAATACCTATTCAAATCGGAATCGAAAAGTTATCTATCAAAATGTATGGAATATGAGTGAAGGTTTTTCGAATCCGTTTCGAATATGGCTTTCCGAGGCAATGGGATATCCCAACAGGTCTTTTTTAGGTAAGGCCACACGTATTTCAAAAATATTATTTCTTGGACGTGTGTGTTTTCCTTCGCCGCCGAGCAAGTGATTATTACAAATACGTACATGGATCCGTTAACATAAATTGATATTTTTTTATCCACTATAAGTTCTACTATAAAAACTACTATACAATTACCATATTTTTATACTATAAAAAATATAGAACTCAATTGTATATAATTCATGCAGACGATTAAACTACGGTACGATTATTCAACACTTTTTAGTTAGGTACGTGTCCCTGTAGATTTTTACTGTTGATATATTATATCGACGGATTATGATATTTTGTTAGAACGCCGATATCAATTGTTTTCTTTCTTATCAGTTAGGAATACGTATATACCGAATGTTAAATATATTACGACGTGAGATAAATAGTAGTGTTACCTAAGCCACACGTCACATATCGTTCAATCACCGCATTCGTAATATGTATTAGGTACGTACTTGCGTGCAGATCTATTTATTATTGTCATCGCGAATAAGTGAAGCCTCGTGACTGATCTGATCAGCATATTCAGTTAATTGAACATTTTCAACTGCTTGTGTACAGTCAACAACGGAAATGACTACGTAAAGTGTAAGATACACTAGAAGATCACTAGTCGAGCGACCGTGACAGAAGCCGTAGGTTTTTTTTTTTTTACCACTAAGGTGGCAGTCAAGCATACGGGCTGCCTGATGTTAAACAGTCACCGTAGCCTATGGACATTTGCAACACCAGAGGCGTCACTCATGCGTTGCCGACCCTCTAAAAACCTCTTCACGCATTTCTTGAAGAACTCCATGCTGTAGTCCCTTGGAAAAACCTCGGCTGGAAGCTCATTCCACAGCTTGAGTGTTCTCGGGAGAAAACTTCTCTGGAACCGCACCGTACGCGACCATTGCGGTTCAAGCGTGTGAGGGTGAACTCCCCGCCGTCGGCGAGCGGTGCGGTTATAAAAAGTAGCTGTCGGCATCATTTCGAACAACTCTTCAGAACACAACCCGTTGTACAATCGGTAGAACACACAAAGGGAGGCAAAGTCTCTCCTTAAACTTAAGGGTTCAATACCGTGTGTAAGCTTAGGATTGTCGACAATTCTCACAGCTCGTCTTTGAATCGAATCACACGGTCCAAGTTGGTATCCAGGTGCTCCCGCCCAAAGGTGACTGCAGTACTCCAAATGCGGTCTGACTTGAGACTTATATAATATAAGTCTTTGCCCCGCACTGAAGTACTGCTTAGCCCTGTTGAGCACACCAAGTTTTTTCGACGTCAGCTTGACCTTCTCCAGGTGATTTCGATATTGCACATGACTGGAGTTCTCGACACCAAGCATCCTAATACTTTTGGTGACGGTAAGAGGTGTGTTCTGGAATTTAGGAACCACAGCAAATGGAGTTTTCTTAGCGGTAAACGCGCAAACTTGTGTCTTCTTGGGGTTGAATTCGACCATGTAAATATACATAACAAATATATATAATAGTTCCGTAATATATATATATATATATTTTGTGATGTAACTACAAATTTACGGTTTTTGGATTTTTCCTTTACTTGTGCTACATGACATTGCTTCTTATTAAATTTCATGATTCTAGGTCTACGGGAAGTACCCTATAGGTTTTGATTCTCTTACGAGTGTCAAAATATGCGTATAAACGAGACATAAACAGACGTATCTTTTGATTGCGTTGACTTTTAAGTTTGATTTTTTTCACTGCTTGATGGGATTGCAGACCTGAGTATTTAATATTAATTTGAGCTTGATAGCTCCACTCGTCCCTGAGAAAAAGGGTCTTGACAGACGGAAAACAAAGTGATCCTATAAGGGTTCCGCTTTTCCATTGAGGTACGGAATCCTAAACTACAACTTGTCAGGTGCTTACCTGATAAGTTGTCGAGCACTATAAAACATACAATTACATACTCGAATAAGGAAAAGAATACTGCTCTCCACCAGTGTAAACTTGGCGAAGATTTTTTTTTATATCACTAAGGTGACAAACAAGCATACTGCCTGCCGGTAAGCAGTTACCGTAGTTTATGGGTATTTGCAACAGGGACGTCACTCTTGCGTTGCAAACCCTGTAAAAATCTCCTCACGCCTTACTTGAAGGAATGTTGTAGTCCTTAGGGACAACCTCGGCATGGAGCTCATTCCAGAAGCGTTCATAGGCTACGGTATACACTTTACATCAGGTGGGCTGTATCTATGGCCGATGTTGACAAAAAAGGAAGTATCTACTTTTTCTTAAACTCGGCTCTTCTAAGTATTCTTTCGATTGCATGAACGTTCGAGAATCTCCCTGGACGCCACATTTTTCATACAATTCGCCACAACCGCGATGTTTATGTCAGATTCTTACTACTTAAACATCTTACGCCGCGAAGGCTACATCAAACGCTCTATAACAGATATTTACAGTAATTTTTGCCCTTGTCTATATATTTTCAGCTCTTCGTAGATGCCCTGTCTGACTAATGTTTGAATCTGTTGGATCCCTTATGTTTAATTTGTGTAAATGTTTTATAGCAGGATGTAATTTCTTCAATTTTATTGCTAACAGAGTAATTAGCGCTTTACGTAGTTAAATTATTATTTATTCAGCACCAAATTGTTAAGCTCAGGTTGTATTGTTTCTATTTATTTACTTTTATACCTTCCGCTGCTACTGATCTATGTTTTGTTAGATTTTTTTTCATTCTTTATAACTTTCTTATTTGTGCTATAAATGCATATTTGTTTTAAGACAAATTCTAAGTCAAAGTCACATGACGAGGCTGGTACCGGAGGTACAGACTCAGCTTAGTGCTGGTATCCGTGATTCGTTACATACAATACATACGCACGAACTAAATATCTCTGTACGCTAGTCAAGTTTTCTTTGTAACGACCAGATATAAATAATAAATGTATTCAAAAAGTACTACAAATATACTCTCTGTAAAAGGGCTTATTATAGAATGAATATATAACTGACAAAGATGTCTGGAAATAATTCAACACAGACAACGTTTTCTTAACAATCTTTAATTCTACCATTTGCTATCATTATTGTACTGACGTGAATTTATTGTAATATCTAATTAACAACTTGGAAAGAGATCTAAGTATATTACAAGTTTCTTTCGGCATTTCTTCTTCGCCAATGGTCATTTCCGAAATGATTAAAAAAGAAAAATAGTAACATAAGAGAATTGAATACAATTGAAACAATAAGATTATATTTCAAAAAATATAAGACCTGTCTAAGGGCCCAATGGCAAAAAAAGATTTTTTATCTTTTTTCATTTTTAGCGATCGTCGATATATAGATATAGACCACTTTGGGAAGCACGATTATAGAGCATGGACGACCGCAAGTCGTTCGTTAATCGTTCGGTAATCATTCAAACTCATGTATACATAAAATTAATGTGAAATAAAAGGATACACACATGGGTACATAATATACCTACTGCAAATAACGATGCCTACCGAGACAATGACATTGCGCCGATGCATTCTGAATGATAACTATATACTACTTATGATTATGGGTTTTAACGATATCACACAATACGTAGTCGTGTGATACCAACAGATTACGATTAATGTTAAGTTTTCCATCAATCAAAACTGTCTATATTGGTATTGTTATGAATTTGCAGTCAATTTTTATGCAATAAAGCATAGACAAACAGAATTATTTTGATATTATTGACGAATATTATTGATATACATCATTGATCTATTAGGCACATCTGAAGTTTATTATTATCTACCTACGGACTTACTTTATGATTATACGTTTGTTGATGATTCCGTCGACTTCATGTTTGTATGGAATATGTACCTAATAAGTACTCGGAACTAACATTATTGGAGTGTACCTATACATTTTTAATTTCATAGAACCTGCGAGTACAAAGCTTTAGCCCTACTTTTATACTGCCTTTTCCACTAAGACCTAAGTAAGACCTAGCTAATAACCTTGTTTCTCTGTCCATATTGAAAAGTTATGGACGGGGTTTAATGAATATATGTGAGGTATGACGATTTTAGATGACTTTTTATTCGAGAAATAAAATACCTAGCTAATGTCATGTTTAGGTGTGACACTGACGATTATGATACCTGAACTTGATAACAGAAACAACGGGAGATGTGACGAGGGGGCGTGGTTGGTGTCGCCGCAATATGCTCAAAACGAGAACATTGCCAAGAACAGTTAGTTAGTTGCAATCAAGTTCGATTGAGATACGTTGCTCCTTGTTTTAGCAAAATGCCAAGTTGTGCTGTTGCCTTTTTGCAAAAATAGAAGTGCAGTGGTTAACTTTAAATCAAATGGAATCACTTATCACCTATAAGTACAAATAATATTACGTTTTATAAGCATAAATACAGAATTAATTTCAAAAATTCTCTGACGCCATTTCTACCAGGGCCTTACCACGATACAAATTATAAATATCAAATTTCTCATTCTTAATCATACATTGCTTTTCTACCATTACGCAGTCTCCACCGCTCGTTTACCAACACGCAATGTAAAGCGAGTAATATTATTCGTTCACTGTGTGTACAGTTTCGAGATACGGCCGCTTGTTTCTGCCGCTTTATAAATGTAGTAGTGCGTGCTTACTTGGATGTTGTTTAAATAAACATCCAATGACAGCGTCTTAACAATTGTGTGTCGTTGTACTTGTGTGCGTAGAATGATATTTTTTATTTATTTAAGTGTGTGAGTGTTTTATGGTGGGGTGAAACTCGGCGACAACCGTCCCGGTGTAAACTCGCATGGTATGTCACATCTCCCATTGTTTCTGTTATCTATGGTCACATCCCTAACCTGAAGTATCGTTCCCACGATGCCACCTATGCTGCTAACATAGTAACTAGGCGAGCTTAGAAGTTATTAGAGGGTATTTGGCTATGTCGGAAACATCTCTATCGATTTGAATCGAATTTTGTATTTAGATGAGGTTTTGCTTTTTAAGTTTATTTGTGTATATATATATATATATATATCTCATTATTGTACTGACGAATAGAAAAACCTGAGAAAAGCCGTTTTTACCCAACAAAAAAAACACAGAGCGAGCTCGATTGCCCAAGCACTTGTGTATTTATGAATATACTAGTGACCCGCCTCGACTTCGCAAGGGTAGTGGAGGATATTACATGTATACATTCAGCGTCGGACTGGCCATATAGTCAAGGTGGCATTTGCCAGCCGGGCCCCAGCCTTCGCGGGCCCCCCACGGGCCTGGCTTGCGGCAAACGTAGGATAGCGCGCAGGCTAGGTCCCAGCTCTTGCGACCTAAATGTAAGTAAAACTAGATCAGATAGTTCGTTCATACAATTAGAGAGAAATGGAATAGAAAAATTCGAAAAATGGTTGAAACTTGAACCGGAGCAAGCCACCTCCTGAAAGTAGTTTTGATTTTTTTGCTGAACTGCGATAACTTTTGATCGGATCAACTTATTTAGACGTGTATCATTATAGTGTAACGCATTACATTTTACATTGTTTCATATTCTATTCTATTTCTGTCTACAAAGTCATTATTAATAAAGCTTTAGTTAAAATAAATTTGGAAAATTTCATCTGCAACGAAGATTTAATGAAAGATGCCGCTTGTTTGGACCCGAAAAACTTCAAGAAAATCAACGAAAATGGGATTCTTAATGACGCACTAAAAAGTCTGTCGCATCAATTGCAAATGTCGATCGAGAGTTGCTGTCAGGGCCGGATTAACAGTCTGTGGGGCTCTAAGCAGTGAACGGTATGGGCCCCCCTATGTTTTTGTTACTTAATCTTTTTGTTAATATTTTTTTTTTTTCATGTATGAGTGACACAGAAAATTTTGTTTTATGTTGTACATTTATTAAAAATGCAATAATTAAACTAATCTCATTTTTTTAAAAAGATATTTTCCCAACTTCTTCTGATTGACAAAGAAAGACTCACTTTATGGAAATTAAGATGTTGTTTTGTTTGAAAATTTCTTATTAAAACTTAAAAAAAAATTACACGCCTGATCTTGGGGGCCCAATTTTTCGGGGGCCCTAAGCAGCTGCTTAGTTTGCTTATGGGTTAATCCGGCCCTGGTTGCTGTCAAAAGAACTGGAATCTTTTGCAAATAATTTTCATGAAATGTCGAAAACTCTTTGGGATTAGCTCATTTCTTCTAGGCAACATAAGCAAGACTCAGATTCACAAAGTGAAGAAGAAGACGACTAAGATATCTTAGACCAAACAACAAAGGAAGCCATGTGTTTTTTCAGAAGTGGTTTGGACGTCTGTCAAAGTTGCACACCATACCATGTGCATGTAAACTTTTATCACAGTATAGCATGCATGGATATCGGCATGTACATCACCTTATAAGTTGCATATTGTGTAATTCTCACAATTTCATTCACGCAAGTGACTTCTGAGAGACGATTTTCAGCGTTGAAGCGCATTAAAACGAGACTTTGCTCTCTACTGGGGCAAGCACTGTTGGATTCGTTGATTATATTAAACACAGGATCAGATCTAATCAAGGATGACGAGAACAGGCACAGCAGCATTTACAATCGAGTCATTAACTGGATAGCTGAAAGTTCTCCTCTTTAAAAAAAAATGTTGAATGGCTACCTTTATATATTATTTGTTATACTTATTATTTTATTAATGATTGAGATATCCAACAGCTTATATTTAATATACATGTTTAAATTGTGTTATATATAATACAAAAGCCAATAATAGGACATCATTGCAAAAGTAACCAAGCACTCAAAGGTTGCTATTTTATGTAAGTGTAATTTAAAAACAAATACAATATTTAAAGGTATGTAGTAGGTAATGTACATATGTATTAAAAAATAGGAAAAAAATAACCTGCAGCCCACTAATGTTAGAGGAGAGACTATATAATTAATATCAGTCTCTTGTGTCTAACAATTTACAAAGAATGGATTTCTTAAATGTGTGTTTAATATAGGTAATTAATATATATTGGAATATCTATCAGGTTACTATATCTTGACCTTGAACTAAGCTCGAGTTATATGAAACTCGCCTATTAAGGGAAGTCATTTTATACTGATAGTGGGTAACCTGATGTGCTATTGTCCGTACCTAATAATTTATTACATCGTTGATAATAAATTTTTATAATTTGTTTATCTCAATTTCTATATCTCTTTAGTCTTCCAGCGACCACGGACGCTGCAAAGCGTTCGAAACGTCAGGTTCAACAAAATAAATAAAATACGCTATACTTCCTTTAAAAATTGTTTAATTCAATTGTATATCTCAGTATTTTCTGATAGTATCCCATCTACCATCATCTAGTCTCGGGCCCCGGGCTTGTGGTCAGCCACCCGGGCCCTTCCGGCCCAGTCCGACCCTGTATACATTGTACATACAGTAAGGATGAATACTGTATATCCATATAATATCCGGTGAAAACTCCCAGGCGCTGACTGACTTTTTTCGAAATTTTCAACAATTATCGTCATATTTCAACTGATTTCACAAAACCTTAATAAATTATACACCTAAGCTTTCCTCAAGAATTCCCCCGTCTATTGGTGAAAAGTGCATGAAAATCTAAAAACACGCCGCGTGGTACTCTGTTTTATAATTTGTAGTGATAATAAAAGTCTCTCGTGTATAAGAGGTCGCGTCCAGGCAACTCTACCATAGCACTAACGTGATAGTACATCAAACAGTAGTTAATATATGTGTGCTAATAATAAAAAGAATAAGACCCGAGAAAAGAACTAAATACATATGTGTTTCTACTTACAATTATCTTATCAATGTACCTAATAGGTAGATAAATATTTCTTATTTTTTATAGTGTAAGTACATCCGGTTACATTATAACCTTACTGTTGATCTTATTTACTGAACTCGAACTTTATCATATACATACATAATAAACAAACATAATAACACAATCGTCACGATTCGATTATCAATTTATCTGGATTGAATCGACGAACAAACGCACACACGCACACATAAGGACGATGGGACTAACATATAGATTGTTGCTGTTTGTCGGTGTGTTACCAACACATTTTTATGTAGAGTATTTTAAACTCTAAAATATAATGAAATGTTTCTAAAGATATTTTCTTTTCTGGAAATATTTTCATCAAAACTCACTTTCTCGATCACTTTCTTGTTTATTTCATATGCTAGAAACTAAAAACAATTTATTTGCTTCAGTTGATTGAGATGTCAAATAAAAATTTACCTACCTAAGTATGTAGAAAATTATAACAATAACATAGACTGCCACCGTTTTACTTTTATTTAAACATTATACATGAATAAACAATCAAATTTTAATGAAATATGACTGAATTTATAAAAAGTTCATGAAATTTCAATTTCATTAACTAATTTATTTAGTTTAGTCATAAATAATAAAATTATTATATCAATAACTATATGACTCGTATCTACGCGGCTGTACCTACATTGCCATGCACTCGCGCCTGTAGCTACCCTATGGGCCTTTATCTGGCCAGGCTTAACACTGTCGAAATTGTCTGGCTACTGAGGAATCATCTTCTAATAATTACTCAAGTAAGATGTATAAAGTTCAACTTTTATGTGAATAAATAAAGTAAGTAAAGTGACAATTTAAAGTTAAGGACGTCTGGCAATGGGTTGCCACGATATTACAATGAATGACGTGATTTCTAATATTATTTCGAAGGAAATATAAAAAAAAGCCGAGTCCGGCACGCACACCGAGTTACGTAAAACAAAAATTCCCATATTTTTTTCGCAATTTGTTTTTTGTGATGTAACTACAAATTTACGGTTTTCGGATTTTTTCCTTTACTTGTGACATTGCTTCTTACCAAATTTCATGATTCTAGGTCAACGGGAAGTACAGAAGGTTTTGATTCCCTTGCGAGTGTCAAATATGCGCATAAAAGAGGCATAAACAGCCATATCTTTTGATTGCATCTACTAAGAAATTTAATTTTTTCACTTCTTGAAGGGATTGCAGACCTGAGTATTTGATATTAATTTTAGCTTGATAGCTCCACCCGCTCATGTCTTGACAGACAGACGGACAACAAAGTGATCCTACAAGGGTTCCGAATTTTCATTTGAGGCACGGAACCCTAAAAATACGCTTTGTATTTTGTCAATTTTGGGTAGCAATAAAATTGCTACTACACTACGTACACCTTTAGAACCTGTTACGTACCAAAGTCACGATGACCCAATCTTCATAGGAGCCCATCGTTAACTGTGTTAAGAGAGTGCGCTGAGAAGATTTCAGCGTTTCAAAAAATAACGAAAGTCTAGCATTGACGGACTCTTGCTCTACAAACTAGCGGTCTCGGCAGACGCATGCCTGCTCGAAAAATAATAAAAAATATCTAGAACTCGATTGCAGCGCCACCTGCCGGGTCCAATTGAGAATATAAACCATCCTGGGACACATTCAAATACACACACAAGTCGTGTGGGAGGAGGTCAATGACATACACACGTAAAGAATAATTATATATACACAAATGTTACTACATTGTTAAGAAACATGAACTTCTACACTGAGAAAAACGCGTGTTGCACCCGTCTGGTCCGAAAACATAACGAAAGAAAAAAGTCTAATGACACCATGGCTACGTTTGTATATTGGTATAATTGTAAGATTAAAAATAATGTGCAAATTCACCTAGCACATTCACATTATCTATGAAAGACACCCAATGCGATCCCACTTCATTTCTTTGTTTATTACGTGTCCTATTGACAACATCTCATAAAACCTAAAAAAAATAGTGTCCAAAAAGTATATTTGACCACGATAACTGTGATATATACCTACCATACACTATTCATTCATCATTTTTTGTTTCAAAATAAGATAAGCTATAAATTGTTATATCTATATGTACATAATTATCTTGAATCAGAATTCAAAAGAAAACGACTGATCAGTACACCCTTGGATCCATAAGCATCAGCATAAATGGTTTTTGGAATAACCCACGGGATACCGAGAACATTGTAAGAGAAAACAACTTCAATACTTATGTCCATTAACCTTATTTGTATGGGATGTATTTAAGTAATCATAAGAGTATTATAATAACTCAGGCCATTGAATCGAAGTGTCAAGATCTAGGCAGTAATTTAAAGCAGTTTGAACAAGAAATATGCAACAATGATGATTATATAGCCACTTAGGCAGAAACTACAATATCAATGATGCGATTGAAAAGATACAATTTTAAATATAGTCATTTCTTTTATAAATGAAGTATATAGTTTTAATACGCACATTAAGGAACACAACAGACCCTAGTAGAGGCAAATTCCACTTCGCCCCCTCAACTCGTCCGGTAATGTCCATCTTATTTCAGGTTCCTCCAGCATTTTTAGACAACAGAATCGAATACATCTTCGATATTTTCACATGAACTCACTATAAACTTGTCTAACTATTCACTTGTGAATTTGCAGTCATTTTCACAACACTTTTAATGAAAGAAATTCCTCAGCTCCAGCTAATTTATCAAGAGAGCATGTCGTCGTGGATTGACAGGGCTCAATAACATCGGCTACGTTATCAGAGGGCCTCAACATGTAGCTACTTTGTCTTATCTTATCTTCTCGGCGAAAGAACGGTTTAATAGCACTGTCCAAATTATGTTAGAGTTTAAAGAAATGGCTGTTTTTGCATTGGCTAACAGTTATTTTCCGAGAATGAATTGTGTATTATGGAACATGATGCAATATTGTTATATGTAAGCAATATAAGACGTTATCTTATGTTAGGTCGTTTGAAGTGACCCCGCCAATGATTCACACACCAGTCAGTAAATATTTATAAGGTATTCTTTTCATTTTAATAGTTTATAAGTGCTCTAAGTAGAAGTTTCATACCAGAAACCACTTGACTGCTCATGAAGGCATCCCGTACTCACAAAAAACCTTAGGTTTTAGCACCTAAATATCTCAGCGATTCGAGCCTACTGACCAATAGGAAGATATTTTAACCAATAAGTCGATAAGTGCCGCGATGTTGATCCGGTAATTAGCCAATAAGAGCTTCGCATTCTATTTTACGCCTTGACCCGTAGCTGTGGATTTAATTAGTACGCAAAATCGATATCATCGGTTCTCCATAGATTATTTCCTTCGTACACATACATGGTAGGTATATGATTGTACAATAAAACAAATTATATTAAATAAATAATTAAATGATACTGTAATGAAGAGTATTTATTTGTCTATCGAAGAGTTAAATATTGCAGTTTTTCAATATTAGAAAGTTATCATCAATATGTACTACATGTTCACATTTTAATAAAAAAAAAGCTAGCGCTAGTTGCTCTATGAAATTGTGAAAGAATCGTATACAGAAGAGCTGTTTGGTGTAAGGCGTAAAGCCCGTTGTGCTCTTCTACAATCTCGCCATCGACACGGAATTCATGCTTGTTTACACATTGGAAAGAAAATGATCGAGTATTTTGTTTTCAAAGAGGTTTACTACCTTGAACTACTCGTATCTAGTTGTAGAATAAGCTCGTAGTTGAACTTGTCCCAGAAGACTTAGTATAAAAAAAATCGTACTGTAACCTCGGTAAGAAATCGTCAAACGCAACTACAAGATCGGCAACGCATGACTGATATCCCTGGCGCTCAAATGTCTATACGCTACGGCTTACCATTATACAGACCGTACGCTTGTTTTCCACATTAGTGGTGTGCAATATAAATAGTACTACGTTATCCTAGACCATACATAGTGTAAAAGAAAAGCTGGTTAAAAATGTAGTTTATACGCTGTGACCAAAATATACATTTTTCCCCGTGTTAGTGCAAATAAAGAAAACGAACTGCAAATAAAGAACCGATGCACCACAAAAACATTACTGAACTCTGCAGAGCGAAGGTTGATTGGTAATTGATCGATTTTCTTTATTTTTAAGTAGTGTTATTTTTACGAGCTAAGAATTTGTTAAGAGTGAATGGAAATATCGGTAGGGGCCCTAGACACACACATTTTTTCCAATTATATTTAATATAGATCAAATTGGTGATGTGTTGAAAAAGGGCCAAATCAAAAGCACCCAAAACCGAAGAGCATGTATGAAGAAGTTGATGAGTGAGGCAGAAGCGAGATAGGTATGTTTAGATCGGTGCACCTGGCGTTACATAATCTCTGCCTACCGCAATGGGAGACAGGCATGATAATATGTATGTTATTTTTACTACATCATACCTACAAGAAAAAAAATACCTCATCGTAACATGCAGATAGTATTGGACTTGCACAGAAATAATATTCACAAATATATTGATTACTTTGACTTGAGTTTAAGGCGACACCTCGATCGTGAAGCTTTAAAATGGCTCCGCCCAATCACCCCGCGCCCCTCAATTGACACTCGACGCTCGATTTGTAAAATTTGAAATTAGCGCCTAATAGGTAACCTGGGGTCAACGTATAGTCAATGCAAACGAACAGAAAAGCTACAGAGTCGCGTCACACTTAAATAAAATTTATAATATCAATATTTAATAAAAATTATTGATTTAATTATTATTTAGCTTTATACATACTGAACCAAACATATTTATTTAAGCTAGACGGAAAACAATAGTAATAATAGTAATAAAAAACTACAGAAACGTATTCACTTTTAAAAGTTTATTGAAAGAGAAATCAATGACATCGTTTTATGTTTATATCTCTACAAGTTAACATGTCTTGGTATCTATGTTGTTCTTACTTAGGTCTCGTCCAGTGGCGCCCTCATTGAATAAAAAAACATATTATAGCATAGAAGATAAACATTATGAAATCTTATGTTGCATTTATTACGAAGATAGTAAAGTATTTTTACGTCATTAAACCAACACTCAAAATATTCCACTATCGTTGTTATAAGCAAAAGTGCTAAAAGAGGCCGTTTTTTGGCAATTATGCCTATAACAACGAAAGCAAAACATTTCAATTGTTGGTTTAATGACGTAAAAGTACGTTATTGTATTTGTAACACACGCAACACATGACTTTATAATGTTTATCTTCCACGCTAAGATACGATATTTTATTCCTTGAGGCGCCACTGGACGGCATGTATCCCCCTTAAGAAGAATGAAACACTAGCTACATAATACAACATTGTTTATCGAGAGGCTAAAGCGGGCCATTTGTTGATTCGGACACATATGTTTAGTTAGCAGATACACCATCTAAACTGCAAACACTGGTCACAGCGATGAAAGACGACTGTATGGAGAAAGGCTTACTACTGAATGCGAAGAAAACAAAGATAATGGTATTTGAAAGAGAAGAATCCAGAACTAATGTAAGGATTACGATTGATGATGAAGTGTTGGAACAAGTGGATGAGTTTGTATATCTTGGATGCGCTTTCAGCAGGGATGGAAGGTACACCGCAGATGTGGAAAGACGAGTGAGTGCTGGGAATAGTGTGAATGGAGCGTTGGGAAAACTTCTTGGCAGTAAAATCCTGAGCCAGAAGGCACAACTCGCTATACACAATGCAGTGTTGGTCCCAACGCTAACTTATGGAAGCGAGAGTTGGGTATGGCAGAAAGAGCATGAAAGTAGAATAAACGCGGTTGAAATGCGAGCGCTGCGCAAAATTTGTGGCGTAAGGCTCGTAGACCGTATTCGCAATGATGATGTTAGAAATAGAGTTGGTCTGAAAGAGAGCGTCGGTGTTAAAATAAGAAGAGGCATGCTCCGATGGTTCGGGCATGTAGAAAGAATGCAAGATGAAAGAATGACGAAGCAGATATACAATGCAAAAGTGGAAGGATGTAGGAGCCGGGAAAGGCCAAGACTTATCTACCACGACCAAATTGGTCATGTTCTATCAGAAGGTGATGTCAGGAGCCCTAGAAACCGGCGTGCGTGCATGAGAAGAGCAATGAATGTTAAAGAAGCGAGTGAGATATGTAAGGATCGAGTCACGTGGCGCTCGGCTCTCTCTGCCTACCCCGCAAGGGATTTGGCTTGAAGTTATAGATGTTCGAGTGTCATAATGGCTGATAGCGCCGAGTAAACACAGGATTTTTTTATTTCGAATAAATAAGAGAAATAAAATTATCAGATTGAATTAGATTGAAATTGAAATAGAAAATTGGAATTTTTTTGCAACTCCCTCCTGGTGAAGATTCACAAGTTATTTTACACAGTTAGGTATAGCTCTGGTAGGGATCCTAGCTTTTTCCCTAAATATAATACACTCTCGAATGACTAGGTATGCGCTTTCACTAACAGTCAATTTAACTTCGCGAATTTTATAAAAAAGTACAGGAAGAACATGACGGTTAGACGGTAATTTTGCGCCTATTATTTGATAATTTACGTCTCCAACTAAGAAAATACTTGATTTATTGCTTCTCAATTCCACTGCCATCTTATAAAACTTAAAACATTACGTATTAATCACGAGAATAACTGACATTCAAAATTAATAGACGGTTAGGTAATTATGACGAAGTTAACGATGCTCTCTCCAAAGTTATTCATTGGTTTAGTGTTAATAATCTGCTTTTAAATGATAAAAAGACTAAAGTAATTAAGTTCTCAACACCTAATGTAAGGCAGGTGGCTACCAATGTACATGTTAATGGAACTAATTTAGCCTCTGTGGAGACAACTGTGTTCTTGGGTATAACAATTGACTCCAGACTACAAAGGGGCCCACAAATTGAAAAATTATCAGGAAAACTAAGTTCTGCAGCTTATGCAGTGAAAACTATTAGACGGCTCACTGATATTGATACGGCTAGAATAGTTTATTTCAGCTACTTTCATAGTATTATGTCATATGGAATTCTTCTTTGGGGTAACTCCGCGGATATTAACACCATCTTTTTATTGCAAAAGAGAGCCATAAGAGCTATCTACAAACTTGGTCCCCGGGAGAGCCTTAGAGAAAAATTCAAAGAAATAAATATTTTAACAGTCGCATCGCAATATATCTATGAAAATCTTTTGTATGTCCATAAAAACATAGACTCATTTTGTAAAAAGAGTGATACTCATAGCATAAATACTAGATATAAGCATAATCTTGTGTTATATGCAAGCCGTCTCCACAAAACAAGTAATTATTTTATGGGGCAATGTATACGGTTCTATAACAAACTTCCCAGCAATATAAGAGATTTGTCAATAAACAAATTTAAAACTACTATTAAAGCCAAATTGTGTAGCATGGCATATTATAAGGTATCTGACTATATTAATGATAAAAATGCCTGGGAGTGAGTCGATCCAATTATAATGTAATTAACAAAATATGTAAATTTGTTTGGATACCAAAAGAGGGATGCCTGAGTTTTTTGGCAGTATTTTTATCAGTGCTCACCTAGTCATAAACTGCACGGTAGGGGAAAAAAATGTAACGATTCCAAACAAATGTAGCCATTTTTACGGAATAAAAAGATTTTGACTTTGAATTTGAACAAATGAATACCGCGAGTACGTGCGGCACTGCCGCGCAACTTGTATGAACATGTTTCGATGTAATTCGGCACGGATTATCGTAATCCAAATAAGTTAAAAATTAATTTCCGAGTGTTTTAAAAGCAGATGAACAAAACTAAGACATATGCGTTAGAAAATAAAAACTTTGAAAAATAAGGGACACCCTAATATACATATATACAAATAGATTTTATAATCTAATCATATTTAAAAAAAACATGTGACAAATGATTTTCTTGCTGTTTCATAACTTTAACTTCAGTATAATGACATTTATTGTATTTTACTTATGTATACTCTGTGTTTTGTATTGTTGTACGTTTCCTTGTTATTTATTAAACTCTCAAGAAGAAAGAACCAGGACCATCTCTGATGTTGCAAAATAAATCTAATCCGTACAATAGTTCAATACTAACCACAATGTATAGAATAGATGATTTTTTGTGTTTTCAGTGTTGGTTCATAGTAAATATTATTTGTTTTCACGAGTACCATGGGTATAAGTATACTATCTATCTATATCTTCACGCTAAATCCCTCGTGAGCGCCACATGACTCGGTACTTACACACCTCGCTCGCTTCTTTAACATGAAACATACCGAGTTTTTTTAAAAACTATCAAAATATACTATTTTACTAGTAATTATTTTAATACAAAAAAAAAAAAACTCCACTGGTTTTCTATCTTCTGATTGGATAAATTTCCAACGTAAACTAACCTTCACCTACGTACAATGTCTAAGTCGGAGTTCGATGAGCTTATAATGGTTACTATGAGTTTGTCGTCCCGTATGACACTTACGTTAAAGTAGCATATAAATCGAGTAGTGATTCTTCTAGTGGAATATGTTTATTTAGTAAGTTTCTCCTAAAAAACAAAACAGCAAAAATATTCTATTTTATAAGTTTTTATTTTAATACAAAGAAATAAAGAGTCTCCACTGGTTGCTATGTGCTGAGAGCGCGAACCTTATTGGTATAAATTTCCAACGTAACCTGACCTCCACCGACGTACAACTTCTAAGTCGGAGTTCGGTCAGATTATAATGGATATAATAGGAGTTTGACGTCCTATATAGGTACGCGGTCAGCCTGTGGATAATGTATACCAATTATCAAATGTTACTGTTTATTCCTGCAAAAAATAACTCTATAACGCGCAGCTCGTCCGCGCACTTCGCGGAGCCGTACCTCGTCCCGCACCCTACTCGCGCCCGCGCAGCGCATGCGCGCTGCGCTCCTTTAGGCTCTACCGACATGAGAGACCGCGTTCCGCCCGCCAGTCGGCGGCCCGCTTTCATTACTTATACTTGATGTTTGTTTTGTCGACTTGTGTTCATGCTCGTAATAGTACATAAACTGTATGTAACTGTTTGTTTGTTTAATAAAAGTGCTCATCAATAATAGCCTTTTTATACTGGCGCACCAACTAGAGGCCGAGCCACACAGTACAGTGTTAGTGTTATCGTTTCCCGCTAACAATGCCGCCAAAACGAACGACCCGCACTGCCCGCTCTGCGGAAGAGCTAGCTACAGGGGCAGACGACATAAACGAGGAAGGCAGTGGCTCAGAGGATTTTCAGGCCGGTGAACCGCACAACTACAGCGGCGCCGCTGCTGCTAATCGCCTCAACGCTGTCGCTGCCGCCGCCGCCGACCAAGACAAAAGCCGCACTTACGCCAGCCCTTTCGTGTGTGATCCGGAAAGGCTGATGTCCTCAATGATGGAGACTTTCGTCCGCGCACAGGCGGAGACGAATCGGACTCTCATGGAGGCGTTGCGTGGAATGCAGCAACCATGGAATCCAGCCGCTTCGACGCCGACTGCGGCGTCGGTGCCGCTAACATCGCCGGGACTTGCGACGACGGTGACGACTGCTTACGCCGGCGCGTCAGGAGGAAACTTCGCCCGGTGCACCGCGCGCTACAGTGGTGACTCGCAGGACCCGGAGGTGCTGGAAGCGTTTGTCGATGCTGTGGAGGTGTACAAGGAGTGCGCCGACGTGTCCGACGCTCACGCGCTACGTGGCCTCCCCATGCTGCTGGAAGGTGCCGCTGCCGTGTGGTGGCGCGGCGCCCGCGCTAGTGTCGCGACGTGGCAGGACGCCGTGGCGCGTCTACGTGCAGTGTACGGCGCCCCTCGACCAGGTTTTAAACTGTTTCGTGATATGTTCGCGTCCGAGCAAAGTGATGGTGAGCGTGCAGAAGTCTTCGCGTGCAGGGTACGCGCGTGCATCGCTCGGCTCCCATACAAGCTCCCAGATGCTGCTCAGGTAGACATTATATACGGTTTGATGAACAGACGTGTACGAAAACGCGTATTACGTGACTCAATATGTAGTGTCGATGATTTAGTGGAGAAGTGTCGAATTGTTGAAGACGCCATATCGGAATCAGTGTCTAAAAGCTCTAATATTAATAGTAGCAATAGTGATGTAAAGAAACGAATAGGTATTACTGTTGTAAGTAACTCGAGTGAACGAAACGAAAGCGCGACCGCCGCGACAAACTCGCGCGAACTCGGGCGAGGTACGAACGCGGCCCGTACTAGTGGTTCGTCTACTACTACCGACGCTAAACTCGATGTTAACTCGAATGATACGAACGTTCCCCGCGGTCGACGTAGGAACGATACTTCGATACGTTGCTATGGTTGTGGCCAGCCAGGGGTGATTAGATCGAAATGTGATAAATGTAAAAACGTAAAATCGGCGGATTTTAATACTTTAGTGAGCGAAAGTGTCACGCACCCGATGGTTGAAATAGGGATCGTAGGTAGGGTAGGTGTAGCCATTCTCGACACTGGGGCTAGTCACTGCGTAGCAAGCCCATCTCTTCATTCGATTTTAATTCAGAATGGAGTGTCATTTAGAGAAATAGACCGTACCATCGGACTCGCCGACGGGTCGCGACAATCTAGAACGGTACTCGCCGCATCGGTACCAGTCATTATCGGTGACAAGGAGGTCACCATCGATTTTATGGTGTTTCCTGGTGACGAGACCAGGACCCTGCTAGGCCGCGATTTTATTGCGAGTGCGGGGATTGTGTTAGACATAGCAAAGGATACCTGGCACTTCTCGTCAGACCCAGTAGCGAAGTTCCCTTTTGTCCATTCCTATGTGTTAAACAGTGCAGAGTTGATGCAAGCGGAGGCTTCCAACGTCTGCCTGCGCGAAGGGGAAGGCGCTGGGCTGGCACCAGAGTACAGGGTAGCCCTTAATAAGTTCTTAACTAGCAGAGAGGGACAGTTTGCTTCGGCGGGGCCTGCCACAGACTTCGCCACCCACAAAATAAAGGTAAGTGTAGACTCAGGAAAGACCTCTGCAATAGCAGAGATGCCTGCTCCTGATAATGTCAAACATTTGAAGTGCTTTCTGCAGACCTCGAGCTGGTTAAGGCGGTTTGTCTCCAATTACGCCGAGGTTGCTCGGCCTTTGACGACGTTGCTGAAGAAGGCAAGTATCTGGCATTGGAACTCTGATCAACAGAAGGCTTTTGAGCACATTAAGTCCTTGCTGACGTCAGCGCCGATCCTGCGACAGGCAGACGAGAGTATGCCGTTTGCCCTCAGAACCGACAGCAGCGCTTACGCTCTTGGGGCAGCTCTCCTCCAGGGGGAGGGAGATGATGAGCGCCCGGTTGAGTACGCCAGCCGCCTACTCACCGCCGCTGAGAGGAACTACAATACGACAGAAAGGGAGGCCTTAGCTGTCGTATGGGCCGTCTCAAGGTTTCGCGGCTACATAGATGGAGCAGAGGTGGTTATTAAGTCCGACCATCAGCCTCTTAGATGGCTGATGAGTGTTAAGTCACCCAGCGGTCGCCTGGCCAGGTGGGCGTTGAGCCTGCAAGAATACAACCTTAGGATCGAGTATACACCGGGTAAGTCAAACGTCCTAGCAGATACACTCTCCCGCCCGCAGGGTGTGGACGATGTGGAGTGCGATCTGTGCACGGCAGTAGTTGACGTTCCGGCACGCAGTACCCACGAGATCCGAGAGGGGCAGCTGCTGGACCCGGAGGTACGTAAGATCGTTGACGCCCTCGAGTCCGACGATCCGTTTAGGGGGGAGGGCCTGGGCAGGCAAGGGTTACCTCCTCGATGATGGCATTCTGTACAGGCACGGGCCTGAGTATGAAGATGATGACAACGCTAGTCTCGTAGTTCCGGAGGAGGAACGTGGTAAAATTCACGCAGATGCAGGGCGCAGACCTGCACCGGAATACCAGGTAGGTGACCTCGTACTGCTCAAAACGCAGGGTCTGAATGATACGGGGAAGGGGCAAACTCCTAAATTCATTCCTCGCCGCGACGGTCCGTATAGGGTACAAAACGTATCCAGCGCGTCGACTTATATTCTGGAGCGCGTTCCCGATGGTACGATCTTAGGCAAGTATCACGTTTCGTGTCTGACACCTTTCGTTGGCCACGCGACAGCTCCCGTACAGGAAAAGAGGAGAAGGGGAAGACCACGTAAGAAGGCTAACCCCAGCGCGGGGACGCATTGTTAGGGGTTAGAGGGGGAGAACTATAACGCGCAGCTCGTCCGCGCACTTCGCGGAGCCGTACCTCGTCCCGCACCCTACTCGCGCCCGCGCAGCGCATGCGCGCTGCGCTCCTTTAGGCTCTACCGACATGAGAGACCGCGTTCCGCCCGCCAGTCGGCGGCCCGCTTTCATTACTTATACTTGATGTTTGTTTTGTCGACTTGTGTTCATGCTCGTAATAGTACATAAACTGTATGTAACTGTTTGTTTGTTTAATAAAAGTGCTCATCAATAATAGCCTTTTTATAACTCTTATTTAATGCAGTTTTATATAGAGTTATTAAGTAAGCAAAATTAAAAAAAAGTTTGAAGAGGAATTAAATAGCTTGGGCCAACCATACCTAGGAACTGTTCTAAAAACTAGAAATATGTCTACACAATGTTATTATAATATGTTTAATGAATATAATAATTAAAAAAAATAAATACCTTGTCTTGTTCGCCTCCGTCATTCTACGAACATTTTCTTTGTATTTTTATTCTATATATTTTCTTTTTAGTGTTCCCCATTATTACAACAGTATAATAAATATATATAAACCTATAATATTATTTACTACTTATATCTAATAATAATACACTTACGCTAAATACTATAATATTGAATATTTACAACTATTAATTATAAAAACTTCGGTGTCGCGATGTAAATGGAGCGAGCTCGAGCAGACAGTCGACATAGGTCTCACCTCGAAGCGGGCTGCAGCCGGACTGGCTGGATGTAGTTAGTCAACGCGTTTATAATCCTCATTACCGCACAATAAGGTCGAAAACACGTAGCACCCAAGACGAATGTGATCGCTTAGAAATTGTCAGAAACTTAAAATATTTTTAAAAAATTTCATGTTTCACTTATCAAAATATGCAGCAACCATATTATAAACATAGATATTACTAATAGATTTAAGTAATTTTGAAGCGTATAAACAGAACAACTTCGTTGTAATTTCAAAAATAATGAATTTCAGGAGGTGTTTTCGAAAGTAATTATTATCGAATCAATTTTACACAATCGCGTATTTGAGCAAGCAAATTCAAGATAAAGAAATGAAGTTATTTATATTAAAATCTTAGATCCGTCAGTTTAGTCATTAGCCTATACTATTCGATGAAAGTTGGTCTAATTTTTCGATGTGTCGCCTTAATGAAATCACACCCGTTAGTTTTCACCGCGTCTTTCTGTTATTCATGTCATTTGGTGCATATTTTTTTTTATTTTCACTTCAGGGCGACTCTGTATAGTGTAATAAAGATTTACTATCTATCTATCTATGACTTCACGACAAATCTCTCGCGGGGGTAAACAGACAGACCCGAGCGCCACATGACTCCGTTCTTACACATCTCACTCGCTTCTTTAGAATTCGTAACTCTGGACGCCTGTCTTAATGTAGGAGCCAAGGAAGGTAGTGGTGTAGACTTGAGTCCTAAGTCCTCCAAAAATAAGACTCGAGTCTTAAATTAATATACCAGATTTATCCTGTGAAACATGTATGGAAATAAATTATACATCTACGAGTATTCATAGTAATACTCGTAGATGTATAATTTATTTTAATTAGTCTTGCACTGCTTGCTATTATTTCCAACTAATACTATTACAACTAAATTTAAAATAATATAATAAATGAGAAATATTGTGTATTCGTTTAACAACTTGGCTGCAAAGCTAGCAAACGGTCCACATTAAATGATAAGTCGTTACCATACTTGTAAATGTTGTAATATGCGGTTTCTTTTCAATGAGTTATAGTCTCCTACTTAGCGCTTAAAAAAATATTTAACTTAAAGAACTCAAAAGTTTTAAAGGACTCGAAAGAACTCAAGACTCGAAAAAACTTAAAGAACTCAATAGAACTAAAAGGACGAAGGAAGAGACGAGACGAGGAAGGAAAGGATTATATTAAATATACCATAACGTCATTTACGAATAATTATATAGTATATTTAATATCACACCACCTCACATTGGACAATAAAGTCCTTTATAATAAGACGATGATTTGGGCTGAATATTATACTAATATTGAGCCAGGCAAAGGGTGCAAAAAATGTATTTGAGAAGGATCGGCCATAAAAGACATAAAATTCAAGACATAAAATCGGTCACGAATTTAAAATAGGACTAAGTACCGATAATTATTATAGCCTGGGTACTCTATTACATATCTACTGTAAGCGTAAATTTTAATTTCTATGCATTTCGAGTGTTGAGTGTATATTATGTTCAAGTTCAAAACTGCGGTCTTAGTTACATCTCGCTATGCATATATGGGTAGGCCATATTCATAAACTCTCACCCTATAACTCGCTGTGAGCATCATTCGTTTGTCGCCTGGGTCAGATATGCTTAGGAAGGTATGTTCACTTTTATTATGTAGCACATAAGATTGTAATCTTGTAATCTATTGCTATCGCTTTAAAAACTCCACATTATCTGTAATAGACTTAGTAACCCACGTTATTGTTAATTATATATACGACTTATAATTTTTAGTTAATAGATTCAGGCGTTATTTTGAGAAAGTCAAATTTACATGCAATTTGATTTAACCTGCTTTGTGTACTTCCGCCACCAATTAGTTCATGCGGCCTAGGGCCGGCACTCATCCACTACCGTTAGTAGATGCAACTAGCCGATGCTGCCATGGCTGCTGCGGTCGTCTGCCATCTGGAACAGAAACCGCAAGCCCCCACCACCGTCGATGCCATGACTGGCCTGCCATGCAATTCTGTAAGAGCAAACGTCCTTACATCCTCGGAAACATCGGCTGTTACAGCCTTGTACACAAAATTGCAATTCTTTGGTGTCGCTTTTCATGGTTGTGCGACACTAGCGCCGCAAGGCTGCGTTTGGAATTGGAATTCTACAAGGCAAACAGCCTTGCGTACGCTTACAGCCTTATAGAATATCAAATAATTTAGCCGTGATCGCAGTAGACAATGTCAAAGCTGTGACATCTGTGATCACAGCGACGCACACAGCCATTACGAGTCGCTTAGAGAATTGCATGGCTGGTCATCGCTGCGACACGTGTTTCGCCTCTCCACGAGGCATCCTCAGGCGCTGTAGACGTTACTCGTTAGAAAAACATGCTACAAGTGACAAATCCATCGTAGTGCCGTCCATTATATTGAATTGAGGGTGGGGATGGATGGTGTGAATGAAAGATATTTAATAGAGGGGATTTGTTCATGAGAGTAATTTTAGAATTTTTATGTTTAATTATTTCTAATTGTTCCCTAATATTCAGTTTTAAACCTTTGTCTCTGGTGTGTAAAATTTGACATGTGTTAGTGGGGGATAAATTATGTCCTTTGTCTATGAGATGTTCGTCGAAGTGCGACCTTTCTGGGCGATTGTTTTTATACACCGATACGTGTTCGTGAAATCGTGTTTGAAAATGACGACCAGTTTGACAGTTTGGACTTATGATAGACTCAAAATTGCCGCGGGGCCCCCACATAAATAAACTGGCCAGTAAGCTCAGCTCTTCCGTTAGGAGAATTGACGGACGTGGCTACTGCTTGCTTAGTCTACTTTCACAACATTATGTCATATGGTATACTGCTGTGAGGCAGAGCGGCTGATATTGAAACTATAAAGTAAAATATAAAATCGTTTTCAAAATATAGTGAAAATCTTAAAAGCAGGAATAGATTGCGTATGCAGTACATCGGCTTGCTAAGACTAATAGATCTTTTGTTGTAAATTGTATTCTATATCAAAAATACAACATCAAAAAACAACAAAAAGAAAAGATATAATATTGAGAATGTAGGACGTCTATGTGTCCGTGAGGGTCTAAAGGCGTATAAAGATTTTTATATCTTTTAGATTTTTTATCTTTATCTTATCTTTAAAATTATACTCCTGTCTTCTGTATAATCTGATGGAAGGTATGTGTGTGGTCTACGGTGCTAAAGCCTTTCCGGAATCCGGCTTGTTCGGGAGGCTGAAATTCATCAAGTCTGCTTGCGAGACAGTTTGTGATGTCTCTCGAAAACAGTACATAAACGCGGCTCAGAAGCGATATCGGCTTATGGTTCCTCAAAAGGATTTTATCACCCTTTTTGAAGAACAACATGACCAGACTTCTGCTCCACGCTAACGGTGTTTCACCGGAGTGAATGACGGAATTCATTCCGTTTTCTGAAGGACTACAAGTATCGGCTTTTCGACCGCTTTCAAAAGCTCCGCCGTAATTCGGCCTCATCCGATGCTTTCCCATTTTTAAGTTGTTTGAGAGCCATACGAATTACGTACAGACTGATGTCCGCGGTATCTTCGGTATAGTGTCGAGTCAGTTTAGCTCTGGGTTCGTTACTACCGCTGTTGTTCGGCTGTAGCGATGATGTATGATGTACAGCTGTCCATAGAACGCCGCGATAAACTTGTGTCTGAAATGGAGGGTACTTTAGCTAAAATATCTGGGGGCGGCTTAACTTGGTCAAATTCAACCCTGTGAACATACAAGTTTGCGCGTTCACTGCTAAAAAACCTACATTTGCTGTGCTTCCAAAATTCTAGAACACACCTCTTTCCATCACCAACAGCATTAGGAAGCTTAATATCAAGATCTCCAGTGACGTTCAATATCGGAAGAAAAGGTCAAGCTGGCGTCCAAAAAACTTGATGTGCTCAACAGAGCAAAGCAGTACTTCAGCGTGGGACAAAGACTTATGTTATATAAGTCTCAAGTCAGACCGCACATGGAGTGCTGCAGTCACTTTTGGGCAGGAGCACCTGGATGCCAGCTTGGACTGTGTGATTCCGTTCAGAGACAAGCTGTGATAATTGTCGACGATCTTAAGCTTACACGCGGTATTGAACCCTTAAGTTTAAGGGGAGATTTTGCCGCCCTTTGTGTGTGCTACCGATTGTATAACGGGTTGTGTTCTAAAGAATTGTTCGATATGATGCCGACAGCAATATTTTGTAACCGCACCGCTCACCGCGGCGCCGACGCGGGGTGTTCACCCTCACACACTGGAACCACAATGGTCGCGTACTGTGCGGTTCCAGAGAAGTTTTCTTCTGAGAACTCCCAAGTTGTGGAATGAACTCCCAGCCGAGGTTTTCCCAAGGGACTACAGCATGGGATTCTTCAAGAAAGGCGTGAAGAGGTTTTTACAGGGTCGCCAAAATATGAATGACACCCCTGAATGGAGTACCTATTGTTTGGACAAAAGTAGCATTGCAGTAAAAACTGTATGCCGCAACCGCAACTAAGGAAAAGAAACACAACTGTCACCTGTTGAATTTTAAAATATGAATTTGAATTTTTAACTTTAAATACATATTATGTGCAATAAAATTGCTGATTATAAAATAAATTCGTACTATGATAATTCTTGGTTTCGTGTGAAGAATCACTACGTTTTACTATTAGTCAGCTGAAATAAAATTGAAAATTAGAAGTATTTTGTATTAGAATAGTTTTCACTGTTATTCTATTTAACACCGAGAATGGTAAACCAAGAAGTACTACAAGATTATTGTCACTCTATAGCAAGATTAAAGAAGCAATCCTTAGATGAAGGTTTAACAGAAAATGAGTTTCAGGAACTATACTTTGATTCTTTGCGCTTAATAGAAATGGAAGTAGGCCAACTACCGACCCAGCGCCGCTGGTTTTTAGGAAAATACAAACTTTTAATTCTAATTATATCTGTTATATGCATCACATATAACTTTAAAGCGATATACAGTTGTTTAGTGTGCAATCTTCAAGAATATATTTACCCTGGATTGAGACTGCTTAGGAAATTATCAATACCATTTATATCTTTATTCCCGAAATTGACAGGTATAAGTCATCTCTATGACCATTTGTAAAATAATGTGAATCTTTCCATTAAGTCTCTAATATACAACCTAAATATAACATGATTATCGAAACTTCATTAGCCTCTCTTCTTTATCTTGACTGGCATCTTTGCATCAACTTATGTACACACATTAAACATGAACGTAAATAAATATCTTCGTCCAGAAGTCTTATTCCGCTTACTGAGTTTCTTTCTAAGCATTTCTTTTATTCCCACATTTTCTTTGAACAAACTTTTATCTCTAAATATTTTTTTCTTTTTCTCATTTATCTTCTTTTTTGTTACAGGATGTTCCCCCTGTATATTATTTTCACATAATATCAAGTGGCAAATCCGTCTAATGTTAAACAGTTACTAGAGCATATAGATGTGTGAACAGAAGAGAAGCATTGTGAAATGCAATCAATACTCTGCTCTAATTTCATAAGGATAATAGAATTACTTTTTATTTATTTGATTATTTGAGAGTCCCCAAATCTTTAGGTTTAGGCAGCAGAGCCCGCTAGTCCTATGAATTAAGAGATAGGATAATGCTAAAAAGAATAAACACTTATCTTTCTATTTTTATGTGCAGAGGTTTCTCTACAATGAACCATTTGTAACAGATACAATGGTTTTAATACAGTGTAAACTTAAACCCATTATTCATGAATTTAAGAGAATTTAAATGAGTCCGAAACTATATTCATGAATCCCATAAATTAGCATATTGTGTGATAAATATTATTACAACTTTACAGATTATTATCATGAGACATGTTTAATACAAAATCCATTTTTCACTGTTGTGGACATGGACTGCTGGCCTTGTAGCACCGTCACTGATATCAGGGAAGTGCAAAATGCAAAACCGGTCACCCAACAACATACTGCACCATTCATATACCAGGTATGGCCAAACTGCTTAGGTAACAACAACTTAACTGTAACATTTCTTAAGGCAGATTGAGAGGAGAGCCTATTTGATAAGAGTTTATTTGTAATTGAGTATAAACAAACTTGAGGAATGTATTTGAAATCATTCTTCTCTCTACTTAATCTTCTTGATTTCACCCACTGTACAAATGTGTACAGTTTGTGAAATCGAGAAGATGAAAAAGAATGAAGAGATTATTAAATTATTATTTTTACAATATCTATCTATCTATCTATAACTTCACGCCAAATCCCTTGCGGGGTAGGCAGAGAGAACCGAGCGCCACGTGACTCGATCCTTACATATCTCACTCGCTTCTTTAACATTCATTGCTCTTCTCATGCACGCTCGCCGGTTTCTAGGGCTCCTGACATCACCTTCTGATAGTACACAACCAATTTGGTCATGGTAGGTAAGTCTTGGCCTTCCCCGGCTCCTACATCCTTCCACTTTTGTATTGTATATCTGCTTCGTCATTTTTTCATCTTGCATTCTTTCTACATGCCCGAACCATCGGAGCATGCCTCTTCTTATTTTAACACCGACGCTCTCTTTCAGACCAACTCTATTTCTAACATCATTATTGCGAATACGGTCTACAAGCCTTACGCCACAAATTTTGCACAGTGCTCGCATTTCAACCGCGTTTATTCTACTTTCATGCTCTTTCTGCCATACCCAGCTCTCGCTTCCATAAGTTAGCGTTGGGACCAACACTGCATTGTGTATAGCGAGTTGTGCCTTCTGACTCAGATTTTTACTGCCAAGAAGTTTTCCCAACGCTCCATTCACACTATTCCCAGCACTCACTCGTCTTTCCACATCTGCTGTGTACCTTCCATCCCTGCTGAAAGCGCATCCAAGATATACAAACTCATCCACTTGCTCCAACACTTCATCATCAATCGTAATCCTTACATTAGTTCTGGATTCTTCTCTTTCAAATACCATTATCTTTGTTTTCTTTGCATTCAGTAGTAAGCCTTTCTCCATACATTCGTCTTTTATCGTTGTGACCAGTGTATGCAGTTTAGATGGTGTATATGCTAATAGCACGGCATCGTCTGCATACAGCAGACAGTTCACCACTAGGTCACCCATGCGCAATCCCACATTCGTTGACCTTATTCTCTGCAGACAACTATCGTGATACAGGTTAAACAGCCTAGCAGATAGCATGCAACCCTGTTTGACACCAATTGAAACATCAAACCAGGGTGACATGCCACCGTCTATCCGCACACATGCTGAGCAATCCTTGTAAGTGGACTGCACAGCACGGAGCAGTGAACCGTCAATCCCATATCTCGGCAATATCCCCCACAGTTCCTTTCGCACAACCCTATCAAGGGCTTTTACAATATGCATTATGTTATACTAGCTGCTGCCCGCAGCTCCGCCCGCGTGATGTCAGATAACATAGCCTATGTGTTAATCCAGATCATAATCTATCTACGTGCCAAATTTCATTCAAATTTATTCAGCCGTTTAACCCTTTAACTGCCATATTTTGTTACATCATCATACACCCTAACGCCAGCGGCCTGTCGGCGTAATTTGAAATAGGGTTGAGAAATAGTGTTATCGAATAGGTTAAATGAATAAAAGTTAAAAATTTAATTAATATTAAATCAGTTTTTATTAATCAAGTATCAAGGGACTACAGTATGGGGTTATTCAAGGCGTGAAGAGGTTCTTACAGGGTCGGCAACGCAAGAGTGACACCCCTGATGTTGCAAATGTCCATAGGCTACGGTAACTGCTTACCATCAGGCAGGCCGTAAGCTTGTATGCTACCTTAGTAGTATAAAAAAAAAAACATTATGTACCACGTTTTAATCAATATTCTAGCAATGAATCTAGTATAACATCTTCGTTTTCTGATGCATCTCTTCGAGCTTGATTTATCAAATTAATAATTTTCATATATAATTCTGATCGTACCTCAGGTCGAACAGTCATTATTTCCTTCTAAAATATTTAATAATTCGTAGATTTCTAACATGGCAAGGGAACGACACTAATTTGTACAAGGAACATGTTATTACGGTGGCGGCGCCTGATCAACACTTTCAACAGCCATCAAGATACAAATATGGCGTCATTTGACCTTGAGCCGCACGTAAAATCACGGTGACGGCGATCGGAGATAATCTGTAAAACTAGTGAAGTTCTCAGTTATCGCTTCTTTATCGAAACAATAAATTATCTCTAATATTTAACACAAATTAAAATAAACATTTTTATTATTTTAACATGCTTCTACTACAGTACGACTATTTGTGCTTCGAGTTTGAGGAAATAATTTGGATTTCAATACAATATTTTTGCTTTCACACCATGATTATTCAATAAAATTTCGTTTAGATTACGTTGATTTGCTCATCCCTAGTACACGTAATATCACGATATTGTTCGTGTTGGTACTAAGTAACACCTTACAACAAATACTACATAATCAACTTTGCAATTTTCTATCATAATGAAACGCAGCAAAATTTGTTAATTATTAAGTATACATCCTGGATTGTAATGTACAATGTTTATTGCGACTTATCTTTAATATAAATGCACCAATAAACAATTTATAAAACTCGACGTGAAATTACGTCTGTGGCGCGTGGAGCACATTTTTCATATCCCGGAATATTACAGTGATGGCGGTTAAAGGGTTAAGCGTGAAAGAGCAACAAACAACCATCCATACATACAAACTTTCGCATTTATAATATTAGTAGGATTTTCTGCATTAATTTTATTAAGTGCTTATGTTGCCGACAATCTGTATAATCCAGTATTGTATAGGTGTTTTATGCAATGTCTAAAATGTTCAGGTGATGTATGAAACATCACTTATTTATACTTTACTTTGCCTACCTGAATATTGAATCACTGGGAATGTATGCATTAGTGTGATAAACTACAATCTCTGACCCCTTTAGATATTTTACTACTTACCTAAAACAAAAATAAGTAACATAAAACTGTATATATAATAGATATTCATAGTATTTCATACATAGCCTGAAAGACTCCAGTATTGTATACATAGTCTAGGTATTATATAGAATACCTGTCCTAATTGATATGGAAATTGCCTGATGGATAAAAACATGATTTTTTTAAGAAAATAAATAATTGTCACTATAAACGAATTTAATATAAATTTGTTATGGCATAGTGAAAAACAATCTTTAGGAAAAGCATTTCTCGTTCCTGACACATTATAATACGTAAGTAGTGTCTCAGGTGCATGTGATAAGCTCAAATGCCTGCACATTCTCCTTTCAGTCGACTAGTCATTGTTAACGGTCAAGACACATAGCTCAATGGGCTTTCACATATTGTGTATAATTGAAAAGTAGTACATTTATAGGTACACAATAAGCGGATTCACCACTTACCATTGCCCCATTTAATACCACAAATAAATGTTAGCTGAACTGATTTGTAGGTGCTAGCTTTTATCCACACATTTGCACAGCTTACTGAGAGGTAGTTGTGGCGGACAGCGGAAGTACCCGTGGATGTCGAACCGCCACTAGCAGTGTGGGCACGGCAGGGTAACGTCGCGGTTGACCGCTAGCTTGGTTCGGGAACCCTACTAACCTCGCCCGCAGGTTAGTTCCCGAACCCAGGGATTATTGAATCTCCATCCCGGTAGGCTGAACTGCCAGCCTGTATATAGTCCCTGTTGCAGTGTTCGTGCAGGAGAAGGAGACCGGGGTGGACCCGGCTGCTGCAGCAAGGGGAACCGGGGGCCCGTCAGCTCGCTGCGCCAACAAATCGCACAACCTGCACCGTACTGTGGTGGAAGACACTGCGCTTTTGTTCTTCACTCAGTCCGCCCAACTACTTTTCATTTCTAAATAACCTCAAAGAGAATGCCTAAAAGGAAAATTGTAAGTAGATTCCATCTTGGTCTGCCGGATGGCGTCGTGCATGGCACTATAAGTCAGCAGACTGTGATGGATTGAGAGAATTCTACGCATCCGTGGAGGCCGCTGTGTTTCAACTTTATCGAATCCTGTGCAACTGCAGTGGCAGCGGCGATATTGGATGGCATGGAATGCTACATTCCCAATCGTCTAGTGCCTGCTGCGGGAGCTATTATATAAAAGTGGCCGTGGCGACATTGTAAGGAAGCCAATTTTCTTAAGCAGGCTGCCTGCGAGGCTTGGACCACGGCGCGTGCTAAGGGAGATCCTGATGTCGCTGTTTTGAAACGCAGACTTAATGCTGCCTCGAGATCCAGTAAGAGAGCGATTGCTTGAGCAAAATGTTATTTCTTCGACAGAGTTGGCGAGCGTTTAGTAAGCCGTCCCTCTGGGAGTCGTGCTTTCTGGTCGCTCGCTGAAGCTGCTGAGGGAAACTTCTGTCCGCCGTCCTGCCTACCATGTCGAAAACCGGATGGCAGTTTGGCCCATAGTGCTAAGGAGAAAGCCGATTTACTCGGTAATCTCTTTGCCTCTAACTCGAATATGAATGACGGGGGATATATGCCACCTACTATCCCGTGGTGCAGTTTTTCAATGCCGGAGATCCCTCTTACCCAGCGAGATGTTTAGCGGGCATTACTCTCCCTCGACATTCATAAGTCGAGTGGACCAGATGGCACATATCGTCAGTGGTGGTAAAGATGGGTGCTCCTGAGTTGTGTTCTGTTCTAACGCGTCATTTGTTGCTCTCGTACTTCACTGGGCAAGACCAGTCTTCATGAAAGACCACCAATGTGCATCCAGTGCCTAAAAAGGGTGTAGATCAGATCCATCGAATTACAGGCTTATTGCCATAACCTCCCTCCTCTCCGAAGTGTTATTAACACACAATTCCTGGCATACCTAGAGGATAACGATCTAATCAGCGACAATCAATACAGCTTCCGCCACGGTCGTTCGACGGGTGATCTTCTAGAGTATCTTACACACCGTTGGGCTTCGGCGATTGAGTCAAGGTGGGGCATTGGGCATTGATCGGGTCTGGCATCGGGGTCTTCTATCAAAGTTACCACCATACGGTCTACCAGATGGTTTGTGCAAATAGGTTGCCAGCTTTTTACCCATCAGATGCATACAAGCCGTGATTGATGGTGGATGCTCCGATTGTATGGATATCAATGCTGGCGTTCCTTAGGACTCTGTACTGTCTCCGACGCTGTTTCTGCTACATGTCAATGATATATTGTCAATTGATGGTATTCATTGTTATGCGGACGATAGCACCGGGGACATTTCTTATACAGGCCGTGCAAACATCCCTCGTTTCCTTGTGAAGGAAAGTCGCGATAAACATGTGTCTGAAATGGAGGGTACTTTAGTTAAAGTATCTGACCGGGGACGGCATGACTTGGTCGAATCAACCCCATGAATACACAAGTATGCACGTTCAACGCTAAGAAACCCTTATTTGCTATGGCTCCTGAATTACAGAACACACCTCTTACCATCGCCAACAGCATTAGGATGCTTATTCTCCAGTGACGTCCAATATCGAACTCACCTGGAAGAAAACTTAGTGTCTTGAACAGAGCAAAGTAATACTTCAGCGCGGGGCAGGCAAAGACTTATGTTATATTAGTCTCAAATCACACCGCACATGGAGTAGAGGTATTTTCTCCCTTTGTGTGTTCTACCGATTGTACAACGGGTTGTGTTCTGAAGAATTGTTTGATATGATGTCGACAGCTACTTTTTATAACTGCACCGTTCGCCGACGGCGGGAAGTTCACCCTCACACTCTGGAACCTCAATGGTCGCGTACAGTGCAGTTCCAGAGAAGTTTTTTTCTGAGAACTCTCAAGTTGTGGAATGAACTTGCAGCCGAGGTTTTCCCAAAGGACTACAGCATAGGGTCGGCAACGCATGAGTGACAGACCTGATATTGCAAATGTTCGTAGGGTACGGTGACTTTTTACCATCAGGCAGGCCGTATGGTTCTGTGCTACCTTAGTGGTATTAAAAAGCTTTCTGTAGCACCGTTAATGCTGGAGCCTTTGTCCCTAGCTAGTACTGCTGTATCATAATTCCTGATATTGCAGGCAGGCCTGAAATATAAATGTATGTGGTAAGGGCGCTAGGATAGATTGCTGAGCTACTAAAATATAAAACATTTTTTTCTTTGCCTGGCACAGATCAATCTAGGAGATAGAAAGCTAAGGATAGATAGAATATGTAAGATATTTTGAGCAGATTTTCCTATCTTATAAATCATGATGATATAGTACCTTTTCCCCTAAAAACGGAAGGTTCTAAACCTGGTACTTTTTTGTTGTCGGAACAACTGAAGCGTTTTTGTTATACCTAGACCTCAAGGATTGATGTAGGTTTGATGGTAAATCAAGTTGTAGTTATTAATTATAATATACTGCTCAGTTTAAAGTGAACATATATGTGGCTGTTTTATAGGTCTATCGATGGCGAACTTCCATGAGTAGTTTGTTTTTACCTTAGGTGTTATTGACCGTAAGTTAATGTTTTAGAGGTTCGATATTACAGCGTTGAGTTCTTTAGTAGTGTTATAGCGGCGCAATTTTGTCCTTTGATAAACTTGTTTAATACCATAGCCTCCTTAATTGCCGCTTTGCGATAATTCGTTTCACTTCTAACGGCCAATTTAATGATGTGGCCTTACATTTTTGGATTAATTACATTACAATTAAAAATTACAAGCAGAGCTTTGTCTGATCCCTTGAATAGTCTGGAATGGTATATAAAATTCTAAATGAAAAGATCAAAACATCTTGAGAGTACAAAGATATTTATAATTTTCTTCTAAAATTAAAATTACTTCTAAAAATTATTTAAAGTAATCAAACAACAAAATGAATGTAAAATTATTCAGCCTTTAAATAAAATTAGCGGCACAAAAATTCATTTGATCAAAGCAGATCTCTAAAATGAACTGCCATATTTTTCAGACTGATCAGCAACCCATGAGAATAGATGAACTGAAGAATCTGTATGAGAAACATAAAAAAGTGTTTGACAAAGAACACCCAGCCATACTAATAAACAATAAGTATTATATAACACCTCAAGATATGTTCAAAGCCGATCAGAACAATGGAAAAAATCTGTATATGTGGTATGTACATCAATCATCAAATCAATGATCCATGTTGCATAATTATGTAACATTGATAATTGTTTTTACATACAAATATATATAGACATATTTGTTGAATGTCTTAAAAATTTGAAGATCACATCATAAATATAGTTGGATGTTGTTGTTTTTTGTTTGAAAGTTACAACGGCGTGGGCAAAGTGCATCATTAAAATTAAAATTTTTGTCTCTTAAATATCTTCAAGACTCTTTAAAAATGCAATTCTGACCTATCTGTTTCCAGGTGGCGGCGGTAGATAGCTTTGATGTTCGTGCAGGGGCATCCCTTAAACTTACATTGCTTAAACTAAAGATAGTGAGCTATTGTTTTCTTGCTCTGTATGCTCTTGATATAGTAGTAATAAAATCCAGAATACTTCGGACAATCTGTCGAATTCAAACCCAAGAAATAGATTCTTACTCTCTGTTTGAAAGTAGCCTAATGCCAATGTCTTCATAGCCATTGTCACACGATGTACAGAATCATCCATTAAATGACGATAGTTTGGCACTAACCACTTTCTTGATTTACTAAAACAAACATCTTTTTTTTCAGGAAATTTAACACAATGAATGCAGCAAGGATACTGCGACAAGTAATTCCAAGACCCAAAGTTGTCCCAAAATTTGGGCAAAGCACAGAAAGATTCATCATAGTCGATTCAAGTCAAGATTCATTTCAGATTCCAGATACAGAGTGCAGTTTTTCATTTTTACTGCTTCTGAGTGGTAGCAGAACTATACATTTAGTGCCTGCACAAGAGTGTAAACACCAATGTAAAACATTAAAAATTGACTTGAAGGAAACATATTTATGTAAGTAGACATTGCTTTAAAACTCAAGGTAGAAAACAGGCATGCCTGTACTGCGCAGCATACTATCAGGGATGATCAGCAGTTACCATATCATATAGATAGCAGGTGCATAAAATCCTGAAACCTCTTTTCACAGCCTTTTTGGAGAATCCCATGGCGTTAAAAAAACGTTAATTTTAAAAACAGAATGTACTTATAAATTAAATGGTTATTATTTTCAGTGTGGTATAATTGGTGGTACTGGAGACCAGTCGTACAATCCTCAAACGGAAATATCAGTGTTGTTGCACATGTTGGTTCATACTGTTAAGAACATTCAAGTCAATAATAATAAGGCTCAAAATGGAATGTACAAAACACTCATTTATTAATAATATAAATTAAATAACTAATACTTTAAATAAAATTTGCTAAAACCAACCGACACATTTTTCAATCAAATTTATCTTTAAGTTTTTCCTTCAACAATACTGGCACTAATGAAACTAAAGCAAAAATACTAAGTACTGAGATTGCAGTCCATGACCACGCATCGCTAGTGGACGTTAGGGTGTGGAGCGTTTGGCCCGCTTGAATGGCAACAAACGACGGTGGAGCCACTCCTGTAAAAAACATTAATTATAAAAAGACTATATTTAAAACTCAACAATTTACTAAGATACTCGGTTGCCATACGCCGCCCGTTGATTAACATAAAAATATTATCAATTTTGGATCAGTTCAAGGAAAAAGTCTGTTCCATTTTTGTTATGAAGAAGTATCTTCTGGTACAGACTTTTCAAGTCTAATTTATAATAATCGATAATTATGGCCTAATTAATAATTGTCATTATTATAAATAAAACTATGTCTCTATTTCACAAGTAATTTTATCTTCGGTTTCTTCCTAACGTTTTCCTGTTTCCTAGTCCATTAGGAATAGCGGGATTCGCTACCTAGCATAAGAAAATGGCGAAGATACTGATTTCAAATGGAGCGACTGCTGTCAGATTTCCGCAACCTAGAGGGAAAACCAGTGGGGTTATTTTTGACACTAATTCCAATGTCAATCCTTATTCCATTGTCGAAACATTTGTAAGTATTTCGTAATCTCGATTATAAATTTGCCAAGATGGGATTGAATCTTATTAATAGTATGAAGCCAGACCATTTACCCTGAAGATTAAATCAATCTGGAGCTTTTGTCGTGAGTCAAGAGTTTAATTCCAATTCCGTATATCGGAATTGGTTTCAAGAGCAACCCAGGCATTATTTAGGCCACAAGTCTTTCGAAATATAGTCAAACGTAAAGTAGGCAAACTGTACTAAAAATTTGTAACTGCACTGCTGCGCGGCGTTTCGTTATTCCGTTAAGCGATCTGACAGCAGCGACGTTGTAGCAGCGATACAGTAAATTACTCGTTATTTTGTTTAAAAACTTACACTACACTGTACTTTTCCTGCAACATATTTTTTATAAAACACATATTTTGTAACTGTAAATAAACTTCTTCAAAACTTCTGTCATACACATCGTATTCTGATAAATTGTTTTGACATATTTGTATAATGTCAAAACAATGTATCAGAATACGATGTGTATGACAGAAGTTTTGAAGAAGTTTATTTACAGTTACAAAATATGTGTTTTGGGAGATTATGAGAGAGACGGAGATGTTTTTAGGAATATATGATTAATTGATTAAGTAAAGCTTCTTTTCATTTAGAAATACCTCCACGCCGGCAACCAAGGGCAATGGGTTTTGAAACTATAGGAGTCAACATTAAGGAAAAATCCAATTTATTAGATTGAAATATGGTAACATGACAGGTGTTAAGTAGCAGTTTGCAGGATACACACAGTTGCAGCGTAATTGCAGTGCAGGAAATTTTAATACATTACACTTTAACATTTTATATTATTTGAATACACGACTCAAATGACAAGCGTAAACATGTGCAGGTTTTTAGTAGAATTGGCCTACAGGTTTCCAATTGATTTTTTCTTTCTATCATTTCTTATAATTATCAATTATGATGTAATGATGCAATTTTATTTATTATATAAAAATAAATAAACAATAGATTTTTTAATATACCTATAAATATAGTACAGTTGCAGACAATGTTACGAAAAATATCGCGAAATTATTATTATCAATAAACTTCGTAGAATCTACATACAAATGTATTACAACTTTAGATCACATAATTATTACTTTTCATTGAGCTTCGAATAAAGTAAAAATACCTAAATTTACGCGATAAATATTAAATTAGCATTTTATATTCAACCAGAAATATATTTCTTTCTGCATATATAATTTGACAGTCAATCGTTAATTATTCTTCAATCTTATATATTCAAATCTAGGATTTTAAAACATTCCTTAATTTATTAATATTAAAGTTCATAGTTAATTATGAGCAGTGATAGCTTAGTCGATAAAGAACCAGCCTTTAACTGACTAGTCCCTGGTTTGAATCCTGTGTGTACATGTACCACTGAATTATGTTTTCTAATTTACATATTTTTAATTATTACTTGGTTGGCGGTGAAGAAATCATCGTGAGGAGAAAACCCGCAAGAAATCATCAATCATATTTCGAAAGACGTGCTACAACCTTTGAAGTCTGGTTTTCCCTCTGGGTTGTGAAGGTCTGACGGCAGTCACCATGTCAAAATCAATCTTTGCCAAATCCATAGGTTTAGATAGCAGATCCCACCGATACTAGTGGCTTAGGAGACAGGATAACACTAGGAGGATGATTGAAGTTTATTAGTTCATGAGCATATTTACGATTCTCGAAAATGTAGAAGAATACACTACCTAACCAATCACAGTAAATAACTATTGACGTCGGAGTGAATCTTTTAGAAATTTGGTATGGTAGAAGCATGTTTATACAATATTATTCATACAATATATATCATTATGACCATAATTTTTTTCACAGCACAAACTGCTTTTCTCTTGTTCTTTTTCTACTAGTGTTGTAACGAACACTAGCAGCATCGCCATAATAGGTATTATTCCACAAAAAGAAGGTCTCCGTTCCAGCAGACAACAACATTATTTTTGAACTGATAGAGTAAAGCAGATATCAATTTTTTTTATTATTGGCTCTGGCAGGTCGTGCAGTATATAAACGGGACTCTCTTGCAAAGTAATAATTTTTCATTTACTTACCAATGAATGTTCCTAAGGCAAATGGCACTAAAGGCACACCAATCACAGGTGCTGTTAAATTGATGAACCAATTCGGCAAAAATGGTGTCACCCTTAAAAATATTATGTAGCTAAGGAGATTATTCTTATGCTTTGACACAGTTTTTGCCCACTGTGCTGCTCTTTCTGGGAAAAACTTTGAAACTAATTTCTTTCCAAGAAGATTGGATATGAAGAAACACATGCTCGCTCCGATTGCCGAACAGCAGCATATTAAAAATAGAGCTAAATAAAAGGGAAACAGGAATCCTGAAAGTATACTAAGAAAAATAGATCCAGGTATTGCAAATGTTTGCAAACTGAAAACAGTTGAGGAAATTATGACGTTTAATTTATACACAGCTAAACTATACTAGTAAGTTAATGTTCATATAGATACTACTAATAATCTTTTGTTTTAGTAATAATGTATAAAATATTATTACCCTTTTAGTCTTACATAGCAGGCATAATCTGTTCACGTCAGCAGGCTTGACATCCTATCCTTTCATTACCACCAGGTATAAGCCCCACTAAATGAAATGACCAATGTGGAGTTATAGGTGGCAAATAAGCAACATGTTATGAATCATTAGCATCACAGAGGCTGAAGCATTAAATACCCTCAAAAATTTGTAACAGTTTCAGTAAGTACTACAAGTATTTCTCCCAATCCAAATCGGTCAGCCCCCTTAAATATTTATTTTATTCTATTTTTTAGTATTTGTTGTTATAGCGGCAACAGAAATACATCATCTGTGAAAATTTCAACTGTCTAACTATCACGGTTCCTGAGATACAGCCTGGTGACAGACGGACAGCGGAGCCTCAGTAATAGGGTTCCGTTTTACCCTTTGGGTACGGAACCCTAAAAAATAGAGTCAGATTTGTAAGTACTGTAACTCTCTCTACCCTGCAAGGAGCCTGCCTTAAAAACATAAATAAAGCCACACAGGAACTAACACACAGTTAAAACATACAGAAAATTCTACAATCGACAACCTATATATTATGACCTATATGTCTATATCAATCAAAAAATGTGAGACCTGTCTTAAGTGTCTGCGAGGGCCCAATGGCAAATAAAGATTTTTTATCTTTTAATGGGACTCTGTCAAATACCTAGGGGCATCTTGGCAGTCAGCTAACTTACAAGAAGCATATAGAGACCAAGGGAAATAAAACCAACTTCAGACTCAGTGAAATACAATGAATCATATACATGTAGAAATTCCAATTGACCAACTGATAAGATATTAATACACAAAGAAGTATATTAACATCTTATCACTCTATTATATCTAGGATATTCGACTGTACAATTCACGTACCTCAAACAACATTATTCAGGGAGCCCAGAATAAAACTTTGAAATAAAATATAATAATATGCAATGCACTTTGCTTCATTAAAATCTCTGAAATTCATGAACATCATCCTAACAGCAATCGGGAGATGATAGTACAAGTACAGTACAAATTTTGTTTGAGTAATTATCCCAATCAAACAGCTCTTCATATTTTATTACCAGAAAAACAAAGGCATATTAAGAGACTATGTAATTCCTGGGCTTTTTCGTCTGAGCAAGTCTAGAACAAAGGTTTTCCTAAGAGTGATGTCACAGGCCCAACATCACCCAACACATCTACTTATAGTCAATTGAACTAATTACAAAATTTATCAAGTAAAATCTTACCATTGTATAGTAATGTTCTTAAAAAAGGATACAAGATATAAACTAAAGAGACTCCAAATAAGACTTCATTAAAATATTTGTCCTTGTACCGGTCCAATACAAGACCTAAATTTTTAGCATCTTCAAGGTCCCAAGGTAGTTTCAGAAACTGTTTTTCATGCCTAAAACAAAAGACTTGTTGTTCATTTTCGAATTATATATGCCCATTTCATTATATAAGTCAGTTCACAATAATTTAGTTGACCTTACTCTTCTAATTCTGGGAATTGTCTGTATAAAATCCCTAATGTACATAGAGACGTTACAAATATAACAATTACTAGAACTAAAGCTCTAGATGTAGATAATCCTCCCAATGAGATATGAGCTGAATCTGAAAATACAATGTTATTTACAAAATGTTGACACTACACACAATCGCCTAAAAATATACATAGTATTAAACTAATTTAAAATTTAAAGTACGAATGAACAAGGAAACAAGGAAAGGAAATAATAAAATGATAAAGGACTTCACTTTGGGAGATATGTGGAATGGGATAGAATAATTCAACGCCATCAATCCTTATATTAGCTGTTCTCGGTTTTATGTTTGATTGGTAGGGTCTAGTGGAGGAAACAATGGGCTCTTGAACGTCGTCACCTCTTCTCTTCGGATTTGATGTGCTCATATTTGTGACCTTGTTAGTTAATAGCCGTTTGAACTTATGACGTATTATGATTCTTCTGACTTAGTAACTAATGCTAGTATTTGTCTACGTAATAATCGGGAATTAATAGGAATTTCATTTAAAATCAATAGTAATTTTATAAAAATGCAAGAAATGACATGTAAAATTTGATTTGAATTCAATGTATTAAAACTATTTGACATTATTGAAATGACATTGACATTTGTGCAATGGATTCGCTGCGTTCCGATATGAGACAAAATCGCTGTTGGCGCTGTGAATGCTTTGGTACGCTATTATTTTAAGGTTTTTTTGGAAAAGCTGAGTTCTCAAGGTAACAAGTTTCTTAAAAACAATTGGTTGTCTGTCGGTTTATGGACGATAATTTTACGTGATAACGTTATAAGAAAACATTCAACAATTGACAAAACAGTTCACGTGTAGGTTGTGTGCTGCCACTGTCTCTCTCCTACTCCGACGCATCGGCTGATGGAGTGGAAGAGAGATAAATGCGTCACAAGCCGAACGCTTGTTCCGCGCTTTCGCTTGCACGCTCGGCTCAAGCGAAACGTGATACTTTTTCGTGCGTGTAGCCGGCGCTCATCGATTTATAAGTATAATTTTTACAATTCAGTATAAAATAGTTTTATGTGACAATTTCGATAGTATTTTGTAACATAAGTGCTAGTGAAATTATACAGTATTGAAAAAACTCAAATATAACACCTTTATGCACTTTTTAGAAGACGTGAATAAGTTCATCAAGAAAACCTTGTAAAAATCACTATCGTTTTACGGGTGGTATTTAAACTGGGTTGTTGATCTAGATACCCTTCCCAAGTATTTTTTCAGCAGAGTTCCTGAAGCTGGAACATAGAATTAAGATTTTCAAATGGTTCTAAACTGAAGACTTGGCTGTATGGGCTAGGTACCTTTGCCTTTTCCCTCGGGGATAAAAAGAACCAAAAAAAAAATCGATTTATAATATGTTAACGTTCTTCCCGCGCTTTTGACGAGTGACATGTTGTTATACATGAAATTTTTACAATTCAGTATAAAATTAATTTTATTTGACAATTTCGATAGTGTTAAGTGCTAGTGAAATTATACAGTAATTAAAAAATTCAAATATAACACGTTTATGCACATTTTGGAACACGTGAATAAGTTCATCAAGAACACCTTGTAAAAATCACAATCGTTTCATGGGTGGTATTTAAACTGGATTGATTGGGTCTAGGTACCCTTCCCAAGTATTTTTTCAGCAGAGTTCCTGAAGCTGGAACATAGAATTAAGATTTTCAAATGGTTCTAATCTGAAGACTTGGCTGTATGGGCTAGATCCCTTTGCCTGTCCCCTCGGGGATAAAAAGAACCAAAAAAAAATAATAATTAGAAGATGTTATTAGTGTTATTACGTCAAAAAAAAATGGCATTATAGGGACTTTGACATTTTATTTTTATAATTTTCATAGAATACGTATTTTTGTGACATAAAATAACTACGCATTTTTTATGTAATAAAAATAAAATAAATATACGTTGCCTCCCGTAACGAAGTTGAAGCATAAAATTAGAGATATTTTACAACTTTTATTTCATGGTGAGTTGAGATGATGATGATGATGAGGCGATAAATTAATGTTTATGTTTTTACTTGAGTTCATTTTCAAAACGACCACCTGTATTTCTTACATAAGCCCGTGTTCTTTTTTGCATTTTACTTTTGACTACCTTAGTAGTCAAATTATTATTTATTTGTTGTGCTGCATTTATTATGCTATGCGTCATCCACGTTGGACACAAGAGACTCATCATGGAAGACCAATGTCTTCATATGGCCCAAAACAAAAAAGTCCGTGGATGTTATGTCAGGGCTCCGCGCTGGCCAAAATATTGGGCCACTTCTACCAATCTGTAGTAGTTAGCTGGGCCTTCATTGTGTTGAAAAATCATTAATCTCGTTGCTATTGGCACATCTACCTCTCCACATCGGTCAAAAAAAATGTTTCTCAAAAAATGCTCGTAATCAGCACTGTTTAAATTGAAAAAAGTTGAAAATGATAAAAATGAAATCGAATAAGAAATATAACGCATTTAAATTGTTTGTTTCTAAAGTTAAGGTGGATTTGTTTTCGAATGATGCATTCTGGCCAGATGGATTACTTTTAGGCGTTTTGTGCGGTTTATTTACGGAACAAAACAAAAAGAACTTAACATTATAGATAGATAATATTATTAAAACATGGATATTAATCAAAATAAATATTGTAAATTTACTAGTTATAACTGTAAGTCGTTTAAAACGTCGATTGACGATATTAGAAAACTATGTTCAATGTCCAGTGTAGTGTGTTTACAGGAGACGTGGCTTCTGGTTCATGACATTCCAATGTTGGGAACGGTTAGTAAGGATTTTGAGTATACTGGCAAGTCTGCTGTGGACACATCTGCTGGCATATTGAGGGGGAGACCATATGGTGCCGTATCTGTCTGCTAGCCGCTTTCAAAGCCACTGTAGGCCAACGTACAAGATTAGTGTTTACGGTTTACATGCCGATTAAATCCTACGACAATTTGCCTATTTTCACTAAGTATTAAGTGAAATCAGTGCAATTGAAGCAAGCAGTGATGTTGAAACTGTATTTCTATTGGGGGACTTCAATGCCCACCCAAATGAACTTTTTTACACTGAACTACGTAATTTTTGTGCGGATCGGTCATGGGTTTGTGCGGATGTAGAAACTCTGGGCGTTGATTCAGATACGTATACATATACCGACTTATATCATGGGAGCAGAAGTTGGCTAGATCACTGTGTGGTTTCGCTATCAGCCTGGCAAACTATAGTGAGCGTAGGTATAATAGAGGATGTGTTTCTATCGAATCATTTACCTATTTGTTTTGAATGTAATTTATATATAGTAAGACCTAGGCTGATGACCCGTGGTGTGCAGAATTCTGCGGTAGTTTGGGGGGAGAGAGGCGAATCTCATATAAAGAGATATCATGATCTGTCACAATGGCTTACGAGATATTGATTTTCCTCCTGAATTCATCGGCTGCAGCCATGGGTTATGTAGCGTAATGAGCCATAGGATAAGTCTGGATAAGTTATATGACCGAATTGTGCATGTTTTGAAAGACGCGGCTATTCGAACCAAAGACAAAAGTAGAAATAACTTTTATAGGAAAACATGGTATTGTGTGGTTGGAATGAGCACGTGAAGGAAGCTCATGGGGAGGCCAAGCTTAGATTTAATATATGGGTACTACATAATCGACCTACAGCAGGCCTAGTTTATGAACGAATGTGCGAGTCTCGTAAGATCTACAAAGGGAGACTAAAGTGGTGCCAAAATCACCAAGAACAACTTAAAATGGATAGAATAGCGAAACTGAGAGCTGAGAAGAATTTTGGTAGACTTTGGAAGTCTACGGGAAAGCTGGATATCAAGCCTGGTCTCCCAATGCGTGTTAGCGGCAGTAGTGACCCGGAGGACATTGCAAATATGTTTATGAAGCATTGTAAGGTGCGGTCTCCTCTTGGTCCATCTGCTGTTATGCTTGAACCCTGTATCCGAGGGGAAGAACCACTGATGCGATTCACAGCTAGCCAGGTTGCAGCAATTATAAAGGGCATGAGCAGAGGTAAGTCACCTGGGCACGATGGGCTAAGCATCGAGCATCTGAAATATGCAGGGACACATCTGCCGAGGGTTCTGTCTTTGTTATTTTCTTTGTGTGTTAGTCATTCTTATCTGCCAGTCGACCTTATGAAAACAATTGTCGTGCCCATAGTTAAGAACAGGACAGGAGACATTTCTGATAAGGGAAACTATCGCCCCATCTCCCTCGCTACTACGGTAACCAAAATATTGAATGGCCTGCTTGATTCTTGTTTGCAAGAATATTTAAACCTATATGATGCGCAGTTCGGGTTTCGGCCTGGATTATCGACTGAAAGCGCAATTTTGAGTCTCAAGCATGCTGTCCAATATTATACAGACCGCAAGACACCGGTGTATGCCTGTTTTCTGGATCTTTCTAAAGCCTTCGATCTCGTTTCATATGATGTGCTTTGGAGAAAGATGGTAGACAGAGGTATACCGGTCGAGATACTAAATATTTTTATTGGTAAACGAATCAGACAAAATATGTCAAATGGTCGAACAGTGTCTCCGAATCATACAGGTTGGAATGTGGAGTGAGACACAAGGCTCTCGTCTCCGAAGCTCTTCAACCTGTATGTTAACGAGCTCATAGTCGAGCTCAGCAGCAGGCGTGTCGGATGCCGGGTGGGTGGTATTTGTTTCAATAACATCAGCTATGCAGATGACATGGTGCTGCTGGATCCGACTGTGAATGCTATCGAAGAACTATTAAAAGTCTGCGAAGCTTACGCTGTGTCGCATGGTCTTGTCTATAACGCCAAGAAAAGTCAATTCATGATCTTTAAGGCCGCTGGTAAATATCCCGAAACCATTCCTCCGATTACTCTTAACGGCATTAACCTCGAACGGGTATATCAATTTAAATATCTAGGACACTTTCTTACCGACGACCTTAAGGATGATGTTGATATAGAGAGGGAGCGTCGAGCTTTGGCGATCAGAGGTAATATGCTAGCCCGTAGGTTCGCCCGCTGTACGGACCAGGTCAAAATTACGCTCTTTAAGGTGTATTGTCAGGGTCTGTACACGGGCGGCCTGTGGATAGGGTACGCCAAAAGGTCGATAAACACTCTACGCGTCCAGTACAACAACATCTTCAGGGTGATGTTGAAATTTCCTCGCTTTTATAGTGCCTCCGGGATGTTTGCACAGGCCCGAACTGACGATTTTCATGCAGTTATTCGGAAAAAAGTTGCATCTCTAATAAGAATGGTGCGGGGGAGTCACAACAGCATGCTGAAAGCTATCGCTGAGGACGTGCATGCACCTGTGCTGAGGCATTTCGTCAGGACTATGGCCGAAATAAAAGGTGTACACTCCGTGGTTCATTGTCGTTGTAGCCCTCACGGAATGCCTCTCAGGTACGTGATATATTAAAAATTGTCAGTTTCCAAATTTATTAGTAATGCTTAACATTATTTTAAGTTTCTGTCTACTAACCAATGGATCTATGTTATCTGAAAATAAATAATTTATTGAAATTAAACTATTTTTAACGGAAGTATCGCGTGTTTTATTTATTTTGTTGAAACCTGACGTTTCGAACGCTTTGCAGCGTCCGTGGTCGCAGTCTTTCCTGCGACCACGGACGCTGCAAAGCGTTCGAAACGTCAGGTTTCAACAAAATAAATAAAACACGCGATACTTCCGTTAAAAATAGTTTAATTTCAATGTGTAACAATCGCGAAAACCTAAGACAATACTATAAATAATTTAATTTAATTTAAATTCACTGGTAGAAAGTGTGGCCCAATCAAATTATTATTAATTAAGTAATCCCATCCAAACACTCAGAAAAAAATCTCAGTGAACCATTTGGTCTCTAAGAGTGACTGTTCCCCACTTCTTTTTGTTCCCAATAATGAGCGTTATAATAAGTTGTTATGCCGTAAGATTTTACTTAAAGCATCTTCCTGGTCAGCATGCAGTAAGAAGCCACAAAATTGCATTCTTCTCAGAGGATATGAGTGAAGGCCCCCTTCATGAAGTGTATGACGCACCTTCCATTGTGATATGCCTGATACACGTGTAACAGTCCTAGTTGATGTGGTTGGCGCTTGTTGAAAATTAAGGAGAATTTCGTCTTCATTGTGTGCACGGCAAATACGAGGTCTTCCTGCATCAACTGATAACAACAAAACAATTTTGAACGCCGCGACAGAGCAAAATCATATCCGATTAAAGAAACCAAATAGGTAATGGTATGTATCTAACAAGATTTATTAGGCCGGATGTAAAAGTAAAAAAATAATTAGCAAACAATCTCGGCTTTTCCCAGAGTTAAATCCTGTATGGTACAATACCTTCACCTCGCACAAGACGCAACCACTATCACCTTATGAGTCAAAGCCAACCTCACCTGCACGTAGTGCACCCTGCTAATTAACCAAACAAGGCTCTGGCGAAAGAGAGGTAGGCTACGACGATGGCCCGACTGAGGAAGTACCTCCATCTCGCAGAAGACCGCAGTTAAATAACAGTTCCCTAAAGCAGGGTTTCTCAAACTATGGGTCGCGACCCACTGGTGGGTCGCGAGCGAACATTGAGTGGGCCCTGCCTGCAGAACGGCACACCACCCTACCGATCCAATCGCTGGGCAGCGGGCGACTGTCAACCGCCCGGACAGATAGTAAACGCGGGCGGCGCTTAAAAAAAACTTAAACTTTGCTTGTTATTTGAAAAGTCCTTTATTTAGGTATATTGGTAACGGTTAAATTTCCTATAGGTGGGTCCCGAGTTTGGGAACTTGTATTAGATGAGTCGTAGCGCAGACAACTTTGAGAACCACTGCCCTAAAGGATTGTTGTGTTCCTATGAGTGAGTGAGGTCATCAGATCGAGGAGTTGCTGTGATAGCAGTGGGGGTGACAACGCGCTAGCGACATCCTTTTTTGTTGCTGGCGTTCATAGACTTCGGTTACCGCTTTACATCAGGCGGGCCCAGTGTGTCGCCTGGAACAAGCTAGGCAGACAAAATTATTGTTCTCTATTTTTGGATTGTATTACTTCTAAAAATTTGCATTGATATTATTTGAACCTTGCTTTAACATAATACACAAAATTACGTCTGGCGATAATGAAAAAAAAAAAAAGAATAATTTATATTAAACAATTTTATTTTCTACAATAATAATAATGTGGTAGAAGAAGTACAGTTTAAAGTACATCAGACTTGACACTCGTAGTACGAATTAAATCTCTATTACGTGAGTCATTTCAGCGCGAGTTTCTGTCACTACAATGTGCTCTTCAGGAGGATAACAGAGTTTTTTTTATTACTTACGCAAACAATGATATAATGGAAACACGCGATGTCCCGCCTTCATAGACCGTTGCGTTGTACACATAGAGTCTATATAGTGCCTATCCCAATGCCCCGTCACCACATAATTGTCTAGCACTCTCCAAACAGGTAGTATTTTTAGCACTATTAATTAAGTTTGTACTTTCAGGACTTTCACTGCTATTTCTAATAATTTTAACAACATTTCTGTTTGCCGTCGAACGCACAGATAATTCTGCAGCAGTCAACAACTCTGGAGAACTACGCGATTGCAAGAGATCAGTAACTCGACGTTTCTTTGTTTTGAAGGAGGACTCCTCGAATTCTTTTCGAGGACTTTCAGCAGCTCCAGATGATGTAGAAGGTTGTGGTCGTGTAGTACATATACGGAATTGTATATTCTCGCCATTTAACCACCTTTTGTACTTAAACGTCCCTTTAACTTTGCCGCGGCAGCCCATTTGGCAGCGATATTAGAAGAATAGCTGGCTATCTTCATCTTAATTTCTCTTTCAGACTCCTTACTAGCATCACGAAAATTAAATGTGATTGAAGTATAATCAAAAAGACGAACATTCCTTTCATCTTTTTCATGTCTCAGCCACTCTTTGAAAAACTCTATTCTTGAAATGGAATGAATGAATTCTGAAATGAAATGGAATGAATAGCTGTACTCAAGTGTGCTGGCTGAAATATACATTGATATAATAAATAGAAGTATTATAGCTATGATATATCAAAAAACTACCCCGTGTATACATGTCATTAAAAGTCTATGAAAGTTGTAAAATAAAACAGCAAATAAAATAAAAAAAACCATTTTTATTTGTATAAATTTTAAAAATTACTTGTTCCTACACTAACAGAGTTAGAGACTTCTATTAATTAAAAAAATAAAATCTATTATTCACCCTCAGAAATAAAATCCACAATGAAAAACTTTCACAAATTATCGAACTGTCACAAGAGATGTTGTTGTAAATGTTGCAAAAATGCAAATGATTTAATTATGCGTTTGCACTTACTCTCATTAGTCGACTATTAATCCTTATGGCTCATCACTGTGGAATGTTAGACACAAACAATTATTGGACTATTGGACGGGACTTTGCAGGTGTTATTTACATTAGTTAATTACCTATTTCTGTTAATTTTAAAAAGAATTTTGCCCACCTAGCTTATTCTGGACGATGTACTGTGGGGGCGTGTGCTTGTTTGTCTAAGAAAAAAACGAAATGGCAATATCCTTGAAGATTATTATCCCTGCGAGTGAATGGGGTCACCAGACCAGAACTGTGTCAGCAGCGGTAGTGCCCACGCGCCATCTCCTTGGTCAGCAGCAGGGGTTGTACTTGTATTGCAAGCGCGTGTAGTGGACCATAACCGCTTACCTCTTTACATGAGGCGAGCCGTATTCTTGTTTGGATCCCGAAGTGGTATTAGTAAGTGATTAGCCTATATATTATAGTGGTAAGTGATTAACCTAGCAATATCAGAGGAGAAAATTCAACTAATGCTGTATAAACGCAATTTGCCTAGTCACTCCTCAATGTCACCGCGTCATACACAAAAACCAGAACACACTTTTCGACCGGCAATGCATAATGTGAACGCTAGACTCCAGTCGTCTAACCCAAATGTTTCTTTCTGCCGATATTGTAAGAACCAAGGACATACAATAGATATATGTAGAAAACGCGAATACAATAACCGTCGCTCTAATACAACACAACCTTTCTTTCAAACGCTGCAATCTCCTCAGATTCAGCATCCAACACACCAACATAATAATTATAATCAAAGATTTCCACGGCCTCAGCCAGTTCGTGTCCATTTTGTAAACGACCACGAACCACAACCATTCTCTTCATATGGCGACACCAACTTTAATAACTACAATGAAAACTACGAAATCAATTACTGTGACGAGAAACCCATTTCTAATAATGAACATTTAAACGAATAATGGTCTCACGAAGGTGTCATAAAATTATTAATAAGAGTAACAATTTTACCTTGTCTTCAATGGACAGTGCCAGTCTCTCGAAGCCTACAATACACTCCACCAAAAACACGGACATCAGGTAGTCGCCGATTCGGGAACTGAGCCGCGTATTCATATTTGGCAACTGCGAATTGCCTTTGGCTACTCCGAAATAATAAAGGATATCTGCATATTCTTCGTTTGAGAACGAACGTCTTCTTTCTCTTTGCACCAAAATTAGTACTTTAATAGAGTTCGGCGGCAGGGCACATTAAGTAAACATAGTCTCTGTATTTATGTTGATTAAAAATAGCTTATGTAGGAAAAAAAGTATTTAGGTGCATTAAACAGAACGTAACAACAGAGAACAGTGAATATTATCTGAAACATCTGTGCAATATTATAAGTGTGTGAATAAAAACTAAGAATTTACGAATTACTAAGAAGATATTCAACGTCAATAAGCAGTCATTGAATCGCATACAATTTTGACGTTCGAAGACTATATTATTAAGACTCAGTGTTTAAAAAATAATAATCAGAAACCAATTGTGTGTTTTAAAGTGTATAATTATTAAAATAATATTTGGATAAATAATCGAGAGTTTAATACATATATTATATAATTAAAATTTGATGCCCACCCACATTAAAATTGTGATTATTCCAGTAGTAATAACTATTTTCATAGTATTTCTCAACGCAGTCACACTTTTTGTACATAAATAAATTTTCTACGAGTAGTACGGCGGAGGACGTGTGGTACGATATCCGGAGCCCAGTACAGTCGAGCTCATAAATATTCATTGTATGTATTTATAAGACCACTATGGACGTACAGAAGTGTAGGGGTTCCAGAATCATAATAAAAGATAAACAATTTATGAAATGTTCAGACTGTGGGCATAAATATGATCTCCAGTGTGCTAACTTTTCACCTAAACGCTATAAGGCGACAAATAACGAAACTAAACGTAAATGGAAGTGTGTCGAGTGTAGGAGTAAAATCCCTACATCTGATAACACAAACACTCCTGTGCGCCTGTCAGACCCGTCATCGGTAACAGAATGGAAAGACTTAGACGGTGATGTGCCGCCCGATGATAGCATCATACTCAATATTCATCGTGGGAGACCCGAGATCAAGACCAATTATAAAGCAGATGGTAAACTGCAAGAGATTTTGATGGCTGATAGGTTGGAAATCAGAAATTTTATTGAAACATGTGTCAACTGATTATCCGATCAGCTGAAAGTAATTAAGGAACAATGCACCGGATTTCAGGAGTTCCTAACGTACGTGGGCGGTCAGTATGATAACCTGCACAAAGAGCTTGTTGATCTAAAAAAAATACTCAAAACCACGTCGTCAGAATTGAAGAGGGTTAGAGAAGAGAATACAGCTCTGAAACACAAGATCGATACTCAGGCTACCGGGATTAAGATCTTAGAAGAGGAGAACTTAAAGCAACAACAGTGGGCTAGATTGCAGAATATTGAAGTCATAGGCATACCTGAGAGTGGAAATGAGGACACAATGGATATTATCACGAGAATTGCACAGCACATCGGTTCCCCTATACAGCAGACATCGAATTCGCTCTATTATAGTTCGCTTAAAACAACACGTTGTCAAGGATTGTATAATAGCAGCAGCACGGAAACACCGTAATTTAAATGCCAAGGATTTGGGAGTGGGATGTGAGGCCAACAGAATCTTTGTAAACGAGCACTTAACTACTGATAACAAAGCTTTATTAAACTCGTGTAAAAAAAGAGCTAAGGAAGCTAATTATAAATTTATCTGGACAAAAAACTGTCGTATTTATGTGAGAAGAAACGAGACTTCGCCTCCCATACCAATATCCACATTAGTCGATTTATCCAAAATTGTTTGAACCCTCCTCGTATAGAATATTTCACTAATACTAAAGATTTTGTTTTTTTCATTTTTTTATTTCCGGTGTTAAAGTTACTTTTTGATTTTTTTTCTCTAAAGACACAAAACACTTTACTACACACTACACAAACATGGTACACACTCGCGTATATTAAATAATCTGCATATTATGTCTTTATTCTTCTCCACACTCTATGGGTGCATACATACAAATCTAATATCTAGTGTCCATTTGACTCCAACATACATAATTGAATGTACATGGACACAAGTATAACTTATTATATGCCATAATCATCAGTATAAATATAATCACCATAATATTAACAAAAATGGCAATTGACATTGACAGTAAGAAACTAAAACTATTCTACCAGAATGTCAGGGGGTTACGCACCAATACTAACACTTTCTATAATAATATTCTACTATTCGACTACTATATAATCATAGTTACCGAAACGTGGCTTCACGAAGGCATTTCGTACTCTGCAATATGTGATTGTAAATATAATATCTTTCGTAAAAATCGAGAATCACTGGGGGGAGGGATTATGATCTTATGTCGACCGGAGCTGCAAGCTCGTCTGAATCCAGAATGGGAATGCGAGAATCCCGAATGTATGTTGGTATCTATCCCCTCTAAAAATTTAAGTTCAGAGTATGATACACATATTGTCGTAGTTTATATACCACCTAATTCAAAAATTCCGTCACGTAAAAATTCCTTAACTTAAGCACTTTCACGTTTTCAAAACCCGTATCCCAACGACCACTTGATTGTAGCGGGGGATTTTAATCTTCCATGCTTCGATTGGACCTTGGTCGAACCTACTATAATTAGGAAAGGATCTATTGACATCTTATATCGTTTTTTCTGCATCTTATATCGTTTTTTAATTTTATGGGTCTCTCCCAACATAACGTTATTAAAAATAGCAGCAATAATACTATGGGCTTGATTTATTCTGTGTTTTCTTTTGAAATTCAAAGATATGCACTTGTACCTGAGGATTGTTATCATCCTGCTCTCTCTATGATTGCCGTGAATATTACAGTTCCTTTGCTAAAATCTCGTTCTAGAATAATCAAGCAATACATTCGAGCAGACTTTATTGGTATAAATGAATCGTTTCTAAAGGAAGATTGGTCTTTCATAGCAAAAGAGACTAACCTAGACGATGCAGTAGATAAATTTTAAGCAATCTTATATAAATTGGTCTACAAATACGTCCCTACGATTCGTACTGGTGGTTCATACTCCTATCCAATCAGGTACAGTGCAGCACTTGTTAACCTAATAAAAGAAAAGAGTAAAATACATGCTAGATGGAAAAAATATAGGAATCCAAATGACTATGTTGACTTTTCAGAACTAAGAAGAAGACAGAAGTCACTACAAGAAGAATGTCATGCATCGTACATAGCTTCTGCACAAGAGAAAATGAATGAAATGAAATGAAAACGAACCCCAATATTTTCTGGAGATATGTTAAGTCAAAGAAAAAGAATTCTAGTGACACTAATTATCCACAACAAATGACACATGGTAGTGTACAGTTGAACAGCCCGGATGAGATATATTCCGCATTTAACGAATTTTTTCAAAATAATTTTAGCTCACCTACCAGTACTCACTCACCAACTCTGGCTTGTGATGACACGTTGCACTTGAATATCTTGCATGAGATTAGCACTAGCCCTGAAGAGGTTAAAAAACTGATTGGTGGACTTGACATCAAGAAAGGAGCAGGTAATGATAATCTGCCTCCAATATTATTTGTGAAATGTGCTGAATCTCTTTGTATGCCGATCAGTCTGATTTTTAACAGATGTCTGCAAGAGGGTTATGTTCCAAATATTTGGAAAAAAGCAAAAGTGGTTCCAATACACAAAAAAGGTGTAAAAACCTTAATAGAGAACTACCGCCCAATTTCCGTACTTAACATAATGAGTAATACGTTTGAAATAATTGTTCATAAACACATGTACCAAGCAATATCTCACTTAATTCCATCTGAGCAACACGGATTCATCAAGGGTCGTTCGACAGCCACAAGCTTAAGTGTATTTATTGATTACGTTGCTACTAATATGGACGGAGGTTCTCAAGTCGACGTGGTTTATACAGACCTTGAGAAAGCATTTGACCGAGTAGACCACACCATTTTGATACACAAGCTTCATAAACTGGGCATTCGAGGTAATATATTAAACTGGATGAAGTCGTACCTAAGTAATCGGATGCAAGCTGTAGTATTGGGAGGTTATTGCTCCAATTATAGGGAAATCTCATCCGGAGTTCCTCAAGGTTCTATCTTGGGTCCGCTTTCATACGCATCATACCTGTACGATATAGACAAATGTTTTCGCCATGCTAAATTTCTTATGTATGTAGATGACACAAAATCTTTATGAGAACTAATAATATGTCAGACTGTGCCAAACTGCAAGTAGATATTGATCGACTTGGATTGTACTACGAAGAGAATCGAATAGGAATCAATATTAGTAAATGTTTATATGTGTTGTTTACATGAAAGACCAACACCATAACTTTTAACTATCAAATTAATAATACTAATATAAATAAAGAGCGTCTTGTTAGAGATCTAGGTATATTGTTAGATGATAAACTTCTCCCGTCATATTGACTTATTGAGTCTTATAAATATTATAAATAAATCTTATAAAAATTTGGGCTTCATCTTAAGGATCTCTAAACCATTCTCTGATATTAAATGTATAATGTTACTCTATTATTCATTTGTCAGAAGTATCCTTGAATACTGCAGTGTAGTCTGGAATCCCCATTATGTAACATACATTAGTAAATTAGAAAGTATTCAGCTTAAATTTGTAAAGCACTTGAACTACAGAAGAAACAGATATTCTCAAAATTATAAAGATTCCTGCAGCTTTCATAAGTTAACTAGCCTTGAAAACCGACGTACTATGTTGGATATGGCCTTTCTTCATGGCTTGATTTCAGGAGATATGGATTGTCCTAATCTGTCACATAGAGTTCTATATTTAACACTCCAAAAATTCGAACCAGACACACAAAATTGTTTGCAGTGCCTTTCTCGTCAACAAACTATGCGCAGTATTCAGTAATCAGTTGACTTCATAGAGTATACAACAAAAGGTTTAACTTTCACAACAATAAAGTGGCTTTTAAAAAATAAATTTTGAAAACACTAGATAGAGACTAAATGCTAAACCATGTATTTGTATACAGCTTCACTAACTTAATGTGCTCAAAGCATCTGCATAATTACACCACTGTGCAAATATATATAGTGTAGTAAAAATATTCTACAATACTTTGCATTATTCAAACACGCACATGCCCCCATACATACACACGCTCACACTCCCACACTGACCTCTTACACACCTTACATTCACACATACACACACATGACGCCTTATAGTCGCACTTTTGTAGTTGTAATAGTGCCTACTTATTTTGTTTTAAGACTTATGTTTACTATTTTCGGCTATATAATGTAAATCCATCATTAGCTGTAAATTTATATATAAGAACTGCTATGTAATACTTCAAGGGGTGTGGTTTTGTAATAATAAATAAATAAATTGACACGCCAAGTCGTCAGGCTTGCATCCAACACAGAAAACAGTTCACAGGTCAAATCGTCAGAAGAGCAATCAATCACAAAAACCAGTTTACAAGAAAGTCGTTAGAAGAAAAACCAAATCGCATAGATCACGTAAAACACATCCAAACGCAATAAATCACTAAAGTGGACTAAACCTCTGAAAACTAACCCGGAGAAAGGCTTACTTGCGAAGAAAACAGAGATAATGATTGAAATTAAACTATTTTTAACGGAAGTATCGCGTGTTTTATTTATTTTGTTGAAACCTGACGTTTCGAACGCTTTGCAGCGTCCGTGGTCGCAGGAAACACTAAGGTGGTATTTGTCTTACATTAGTTATTCAATTATTACATCTACCGACATGGATGGATTAATTATATATGTTCCGATTCACACAAAAATCGCTCACAGTGTCCGAACATTTTTTTTTTTTTTTTTTTTTATTCGATACTTCCGTTAAAAATAGTTTAATTTCAATGTGTAACAATCGCGAAAACCTAAGACAATACTAAGAGATAATGATATTTGAAAGAAAAAACTAAAATCTCTTATTTTATTATTTATGAGTTATTGCTCTTTGGTTTTCCACTGTTCGAGCAATATATCAATCAACTACTCAATTCTACTGTACCGTTGTATCAAACGATAAACCTAATAACGCTATCAGTGCAAACACCGGGTAGGTATTTTCCGAGTTGGGCTACTTATTAATTATTGCTGTGCCCACCTTTTCTTTGTCTGAATGCTCCTCTGGTTGTTCGTAGGATGCACTTAGGGTAGTTTAGGTTACTCTTTCCTCTAAAGATCACAGTAAGCCACATAATTGATAATATAGTAATCATGTGCTGTATTCCCAAACAGCTGCTGCCCGCGGCGTCACACGGGTGAATTATTAACGAGTGGTTTGCGTCATCGACATGCTAAATAATGAAAATTTCACATGCAAATTTTAACAATGCATCTGTAGCTATGAGTAGGTATATGTAGTTTTATGTTTTCACTTCTGTCGGCAGTCAGTCCCCATCATGACTGTGTATTTTTTTACATCAGTTAGGATAAGTACTCTTGGTGTGGCTTCCAGCTTTACTTCTAGTTGCATGGCAAGGACAGATGAACTAAAAAAACCCTTGGATTATGGAGCAATCCGTGTCGTCCGGGGTTTGCAATGCCGCTGCACATTTTATTCAGATCGAATGTTTGCGGTTTGTAATACAAAGTTTATGTCATATCTATTAAGAGTAAAGTGTCTTAGAGGTCTATCATTCGATCAGGATTCAGGAATTTCACACCTTTAATTAAACCCTCCAGGGAGTTGTAATTTGGCTGCAATTTTATATGAGGTGTAGGAACTTTACCAGTCAGAGTGCTTTAATGCGCCCTATCTCTCTTCAACATCCTCTAAGATAAACAAACATGTTCACGCACACAAATGTTTGTGCAGTGGGGGTATTCATATTGCCTCGAAACACTATATTCGAATCGGATTCGAAAAGTTGACTATGAAATTGTATAGAATCTGAACGAAAACTTCGATTCCGTTCCTAATAAGGCTTTCATAAAACAGCAAAGAACTATTCTTATGAGACAGGGTAGGTTGAGAAGCACTATGGCGTTCATGTGCGGGTCAGTCTAATGGAACTTGCAAGTTGAGCAGTATCGCCCGCTGCCTATCTAAGGATGGGTTTAGTCGTCTCAAATTGATTCGACTTGAAGAGAACGATAAGCTGTCGATCCCGGCTGTTATCGGTAGTCGGCAGTCGTTAAGCTAATATAAGAGAGGTAGGGCACATCAACGCATATCGACAAACCAAGCCAAAGGCAAATAACAACTTCCTGGACGGTTGTTCTGCAAGTGAGTGAGCTTACCAGTAAGCTCCTAAAGAGTTGCTGTATTAGCAGCAGAATAACTCGCGCGATACCATCTCTACTGTTAACTCTTTACACCTCTGCTATCAGCAGAAGTGTAAAGAGTACAGCTACTTTTCAGAAGTTTACTTGAACCTCCGGGGAATTGGAATTTGATTGCGGTTTTCTGTGAGGTGGTGGTTCTTCCGCAGACGAACTGATTTGATGCGCACTACCTCTTTTAAAGACAGATAGACCAAGACAAACAAACATTCATGCACATAAATGTTTGTCCAGTGTGGAAATCGATCCCTTGAACGTTGGGGTTAAATTAGTGTTACAAACCCCTGCGCCACCGAACTCGTCGTTTACAGGCTACGTTAACTACATAAGCCTTTTATTACGCTTACAATATCCGCGTTATCCCTCAGTGAAAAAAAAACCTTCACGCATTTTTTTAAATGTGGTACTGTAATCGGTAACAATCTAAACGTGTAGTTTAGATTGTTACCGATTAAATACACGGTAAATAGCTAGTCGATATGCGGATTTGGCTTGCTTGGAGAATAGAAATAAAAGTGAAACAACATGTATCGTGGATTCACTTTTTTTTATATACATATATCTGTCACTCTTCGTTGTTATAAATACCACAATTAGAATTCAAAAATTCAAAAATTGTGCTATCATAAATAAACGATTCCTGAAGTTTTCTAGACTAACATTGTTTTATTTATAAAAGATTTATCTCTATCCATCTATAATTTCACGTCAAATCCTTTACGGAGTAGGCAGATAGTAACGAGCGCTAAATATCTCGGTCCTGACACACCTTACTCATTTACATAATTATTTTATTTTATTTTTAAACGGTTTTATTTAGCTCACCCCGTTTGTTTTATTTATTATTTATTCTTGGGTCAAATTTAGTAATTCAAATTTCACCCTCTTCCTGTCAACCGATTAATTTGAAATTTTGTATACACTTTGGATTTTGGTGACAATACAATTATGTTTATTCATTATCATTATAAATTCAAGATGGCCGCCGCTACAAAATGGCGGATAATTTATGTTTTATTAATCCCATCAATATGGGTATCAAATCGACGGTCCCTACGTAAAATGCTGTAACTGAAAACTTCAAATTTTAGGAGAGAGCGCCATAAACATTCAAACATGTGTAACTCGTGTTCTATTTATCACACAGTGATGAAATTTGGTAGTATAGGTTTCTTTGTTGTATACTTTAAGAAACATAAAGAAATAACTGAAAAAAATCACGTTAAGTGTATTATTTGTCACTTACTCACATATACAGCGGAAACTTTAAATTTAAAATAACATAACTGGTACTTATTGACTATTACGTGGGAATATTATGTTTGTTCAAATGCTTAACTGCCACATCGAAAATTATACTTGGGAACCATTTTGAACTACTGTAGCCCACAACTTTTCTTAAACCACTAGAATTAAAATTATGTAATTTTTTTGTAGACATATCTACTATTTCTCGTATATCTATATGCTACAATAGTAATATTGTTATTATATCAAAGCAGGTGTATCAATAATAACAGTTAAAAGAACATGTTATCGATTTTATATTTTATAAATTGGCAGTTTGCAAGTAGCACAAATATACCAGGCCACTCAGAAAGTATTGCATAAAAAGTTTTTATGTATGAGAGACTGGCCAGTTATAATTTATTTTGGAAATATGATTATTTATAAGTAAACATTGGTACGTTATAATTTCAAAATTTCCCTCCACATTTTTGCGACCTAATTTAAATTATCGTTTCTCATTGAAAAATGGATCTGCGCCAGGAACATTTTCGCCTAAAACCGGACGAATAGTACGATAGTCTTCAAATGGCATTCGTGGATGAAGGCCCTTCCAAGGCAACCGTGTATCGTTGTTATAACGAATTCAAGCGCGGTCGACTAACTTTGGGGGATGAAGAACGAAGTGGTCGTCGTTTGACTGCTGTTACGGAAGAAAACGTGCTTGCAAGCAGTGAAAAATTTAAACCAAGACAATAGGCGAGTTACGTATCAGGATATTCAGCACATCCTGCGGGTTGTATTCTACACTTGCATCTTCGTGTAAGGAAGATAGTTTCACGCTGGGTTGCACAACCTCACCGTTGCTCAAAAGCCGGTTTGGGTGGAATGGTGCCGAGATAAACAAATTTGAAGCAGGCTCCTCTCGGCGTGTGTACGACATCATTACAGGTGATGAGTCCTGGACTTATCAATACTATCCATAAACTAAGCGCCAGTCGACGGTTTGGGTGTTCCAAAACGAATCAACCCCTACGAAAGTGAAGTGATCTAGAAGCGGGGGGAAGATTTTGATGGCGAGCTTTTTCAATTTGAATGGTTACCTGGTGTCAATTCCTTTACAGAACCAAAGAAGCATCAACGCCGAATGATACACTACCAAATACTTGACAGAAGTTTTCTCTGTTGTGAGCAACTAGCGACCAAACACAGGGATACGTGGGCTGTTGTGCGTACAACACCTTCACCTATTAGCAAAGGTGTGCAAAAACATATTTTTGCACACTAAAACTCGTTCCTCTTTATTACAACCTACAGTGATTGGTAGATAGTATCTATTATAATAGAAAAATGTCTCTTTGATGGTAATGCGATTCTTTCCAATTCTTTCACACCATCGAGATGAGATAACAATCCCCACTGCCGTACACGATTGCCTATAGACCAAAATCTTGTGAACAGTTGTTTTGGAACATTCTCTTCTACATTTTCTTTACGCTTTAATCAGCATTTATCATCACAACCAGACAAAATAAATTTTGCAGGTCTCTCTTTTCGTCCTCGACTGATGTAACTTAAACCTTGACTTATTAATTGCTTTCTCTGATTATGTCTCCATTCATTCCTTGTAGCTTTACGTATTCTCCCCAAGTTAGATTTTTTTCTTTACTTTCCTCTTTCTCTTGGTCAGTTTTCTTTCTGTGTCACTCAATTCTGTTGTATCACCACCACAGTGAGATAGTCCAAAGGTTTAGTCATAGTCATTAGATGAGCTTACACACATAGATGAAGTAAGCGTATTAATATTAGAGGCACTTAAGTTTTCTGCTTCAATATTACGCATTATCGTCGATGTAGAAGGTGACGCCAAATTCCAAACGCCAAACTCTACGTGTACGGATCGCAAAAAATTGCACCATTAATAATTTTGGAAGTTGTAACTAGAGTCTGCTTTTCGGGTGCACAGGTTCATCAATACTATTAGTGTGAATTTGAGCAGCAACTTCTACCGTATTATCAGTCTCTGTTTTGTTTAGACTAAGTACAACTGTCATTCTATTGATCGTATGAAATTACAACAATCAGTTCTTGACGATTTATAGATGGATGACCTCGGTGATTCCTCAACATTATTGATTGGCTCTTTGTCAATAATGACATCGTCGACTTTTTAAAGTGAATCTGGAAGTAGACTTATGGTAGATGTTGTATTAGGCGTAGATTTTCGTTGCAATGAGTCTTTAGCAGTTTTAATCCTTTGGTTTATAGTAACTTGTAATGTTAATTTTTCACTCGTATGTTCTCCAGATTGTGCTAAAATTACAATTGTTAACGTAAAAAACCATAACTGGCAGTAACTTACTAACATGAAACAAACATTCCCGAAGTAAAACACCTTAAGGGGCAGTTACCGATAGAGGGTAGTTTAATTTTCCGACGTAAAAATACCTTAGTACCACTTAATAATAATGGTAAGTTAAATTTTCCCTGTAAAACAATGTAACTACCATATACTGATAATTACGTTGTGATAGTGTTCAGTGAAATTAATCCAATAAAAATTAAAACACTAGCAATTCCCTTCATAAAGCACACTTGATTAATGATATATAATCTGACTACATACATTAAATAGTAGATTAATTTAAAGATAACATTTTTTCACCATATCTGGAGGATATTTCAGAATGATTTTTACAGATAAATACAACATAACCGTCGTTTTGGACGGGGCGTACGCAAGTGGCAGTTACGGGGCAGGCAGGCGGAGTAAAGCGTACGTTCCGACGTAGAATCGTTTAGCTACCACTACTGCGACTTTACTTCGGAAACCGTCCTTAAATCTGTAGTTACGAGATTTTGTGTTCATGGCTACAAGGTCAATTTGAGTAAAAACTTTGAATTTTTTTAACTAAACCCAAACTGTTGAGTGATCTGAAGGTTATGAAAACAAAAAGTGAAAATCACGTATCTACCACATACGGGATTGTACGTAGGGACCGTCGAAATGAAAGGGCTCAACAAGCAGAATACAATATACTATAAAAAATTGAAATCCAAGATGGCGGCCGCTACAAAATGGCGGATAACGTAGGTTTTATCAATCCCATCAATATGGGTATCAAATGAAAGGGCTCAACAAGCAGAATACAATATACTATAAAAAATTGAAATCCAAGATGGCGGCCGCTACAAAATGGCGGATAACGTAGGTTTTATCAATCCCATCAATATGGGTATCAAATGAAAGTGCTCAACCAGTAGAATACAATGTACTATATAAAATTAAAATCCAAGATGGCGGCCTCTACAAAATGGCGGAACAAATCAACAAGTTAACGACCACAACTCTGCTGTATTGAATTTGTACAGAAATAATGGTGCTCGCATTTACAAAATAAAAGCGCAGGATCAGCTAGTACACGCCACACGAAATGCAGACAATGTGGATATAGCTACTATAATACCAGCTGATATCAACAAAACTGGGGGTTTACCAGCGGAACTGGAAATATTTGTGGGGGCAAAAGTCATGCTACGGTCCAATATTGACGTTTCAAAGGGATTAGTAAATGGCGCTATAGGCTACATCAACGAAATCGTTTGGCCTCAATTTCGTCGAACTCAGATGTATGCAACAGATGTACCTTCCGTCCGAATTGATTTCGCAAGAGACGGAGTATATCTTATACACCCGAAAGCCATACAGTTTCCAGCTAAGTACAATTACGGGACGGCTGAAAGAAGAATGTTGCCTTTAATACTATCATGGGCTTCTACAATACATAAAATGCAGGGCAGCACTGTGGATCACGCAGTCGTATACTTAGGTGCGAAACTGTTTGAAGAAGGTCAAGCCTACGTGGCTCTTAGTAGAGTAAGATCTTTGCAGGGACTACGTATAGAGGAGTTGGACTGCAATAAACTAACGGGCAAGAAACCTTGCAATAATGAAGCACTAAATGAATTAAACAGAATGCGAAATAAAAACTAAAAACTAGAAAATAAAAATAGGTAAAAAAACTTTTTAAGTTAAACGGTTTTATGTTAAACATACATTGCAATGTTTAAGATAAATGTACTAAAAACCAAAAAATAATAAAATAGATACAGTCGTGGAATTATAAACATATGCATAGACTAGACTAAAATAAAACCGTGGGGCACGTCAATTGTCTACAAATTATCGACTTAATGTGCGATAGAAGAATCGTTTAATTCGTCGTTAGGCAGTTGGCCCGCAGACGGTGAGGAAATTACTTACTATTTTCTTGCTCATGGAAATTCCAATAGTTATACACTCCATGTAAATAAAAGAGATGTTTCAACTAGTTTATCGTTGGACATTCACACTGCTGGCTGGCGAGGAATCGTTTCACTGCTCGTAGTTTGTCTTTAATCGACAAAACATATGATAAAAGTACTACTCGCTCACCACTATGAAACCCTAAAACTCGCTTATAATCGAGCTTGCTAGCTTGTTTCCACATTCTAGCCCTACTTATCACACGTCCATCGTTGTCGGTTGAACAACTGCCTAATTATAGTGTAACATTACAAAACAAACATTTTAATCAACGATTGTAGACAATTGACGTGCCCCACGGTTTTATTTTAGTCTAGTCTATGCATATGTTTATAATTCCACGACTGTATCTATTTTATTATTTTTTGGTTTTTAGTACATTTATCTTAAACATTGCAATGTATGTTTAACATAAAACCGTTTAACTTAAAAAGTTTTTTTACCTATTTTTATTTAAAGATTAAGTAGGTCACGATGTCAAAACGGCCCCGCTCCTCCCTCCCCTGTTTGCAGCGAGCTAGAGCGCACGTTGGTTGTGTAGCGCGGGATTTTATATTTTTTAGTGGAAAAAGTCAAAAATATAACGTGAGTACTTTTCCTCACTTTTTTTAGTTTAATATTACAATAATCATGATGTGTTGGCTGTGTAGACTAACCAAACGTGCTTCGTTTGGTATAGGTATTGTGTGTGTAGTGACGCTTATTGAAAAGTGAGGTTAGCGTAACGGCTTCGGGAGCAGGGTGGTCTACAATTAACCAAAATGCAGTTGGGTACAATTAACCATGGTTAACTGTGTACCAACTACGGTTAATTGTGCACCAACTATGATTAATAATTGTACCTACACCTGTATAGACTATTTTATGTTTTATTGTGGAGTTTAATACGAGTAATTTAATTTGTATTTTAGATGGGCCGTAATAAACAACAAGTTCAAAAAAAAGGAGGACATTCAGGAGACGATATGAAGAAGGCCATCTCAAGGTTACAGCTGAGATGATCAAACTGGGTTGCACCTACGTTAGGGACGCCTTCTGGTTTTTGAGCAAATTATGCTGGAGAACTGGAAGGGTCCCGGGCGATTAGAGACGCGCAGTCATCGTGCCCTTGTATAAAGGCAAGGGCTCACGTATGGACTGCGCCAACTATAGGGCCATTAGTTTGAACAGCTTAGCAGCTAAAGTGTATGGAAAATCATTGAAAGGAGAATGAGGGTGAAATCCGATGGAATACTTTGGGAAGCACAGGGAGGATTTCGAAGCGGCAGAGGATGTACGGATCAAGTTTTTTCACTCCGCAATATCGTGGAAAAGCATCTGGCTATGGACCAGAAGGTTTTCTGCGGTTTTGTGGACCTTGAAAAAGCATTTGATAGGGTCGTGCGAAAGAATCTGTGGAACATCTTGCCCAGATATGGCATTGACGGTGACCTTCTACGTGCTGTGCAATCCACCTATGAGGATTGCACAGCATGTGTGAGAGTGGACGGCAGCTTATCGCCCTGGTTTGATACCAATATTGGTGTCAGACAGGGATGCGTGCTGTCGGCTCGGCTATTCATCCTGTATCTGGACAGTTGTCTTCAGAGAATGAGAAATATGAATGTGGGATGCGAATGGGTGGCTCAGTGGTTAACTGCCTGCTTTATGCAGATGACGCGGTATTAATAGCAGAATCATCATCCGAACTGCAAACACTAATCACAACAATGAAATGCGATTGTATGAAGAAAGGCTTACAATTGAATGCGAAGAAAACCAAAATAATGGTATTTGAAAGAGAGACAACCAGAACGAACACTAGGATTACGGTTGATGATGTAGTGTTAGAGCAAGTGGATGAGTTTGTATATCTTGGAAGTGCTTTTAGCAGCGATGGAAGGTACACCGCTGATGTGGAGAGACGAGTGAATGCAGGGAAGGGTGAATGGAGCGTTGGGTTGGGTTGGGTTGTTTGGTAGCCGAAATCTAAGCCAGAAGGCACAGCTCGTTGTACACAACGCGGTGCTAATCCCAACGCTAACTAATGCAAGTGAGAGCTGGGTATGACAGAGAACGCCTGAAAGTAGAATAAATGCGGTCGAGATGCGAGCACTGCGAAAAAATTGTGGCATAACGCTTGCTGACCGCGTTCGAAATGATGACGTACGAAAGAGAGTTGGACTGAAAAAGAGAGTGTGGGTGTTAAGGTAAGAAAGGGCATGCTCCGTTGGTTCGGACATGTAGAAAGAATGCGGGACGAAAGAATGACGAAACAGATATACAATGCAAAAGTGGAAGGATGTAGGAGCCGAGGAAGACCGAGACTAACCCCTACCATGACCAAATTGGTCGTGTTTTATCAGAAGGTGATGTCAGGAGCCCCAGGAACCAGGGAGCGTGCATGAAAAAAGCTATGAATGTCACAGAAGTGAGTGAAGTATGTAAGGACCGCGTCTTATGGCGCTCGGTTCTCTCTGCCTACCCCGCAAGGGACTTGGCGTGAAGATATACCAATATATATAAGTAGATTATAATGAAACTAAATGGATCTCTTTATTTGTATTTGCTGTGTCACGCGTGATAGTAATTATTTCAGCAAAACCTACGACTAATTCGTATCACTATTGACATAATTATAATAAATAATGCTGTGCCAAAAGCCAAACTGTATTTCAAAAATATATATATATATATGTATAGCCCAACTGTGTTTCAAAAACGATGAGTCTGATTTATGACTCTATAAACATAATAATTTGTTCCTAAATTGTATAAGGAGGTAATATACTTTGTGTTAATTTTGCCTTTTATAAGAAATAAAAGACCAATTTTATAACAAATGGTGTTATTATTTCAAAATAAACAGCTTATCATATTTAGTGATTAATTGTGTACTCCATGGTTAACTGTTGCATTTTTCGTGTGGATTTTCTTCAATATTTTCAGTTTGCCATCTAAATTTGTTTTTGGGAAATAACACATGCTCTTACAGAATCCTATCTGCATCTCGTTGAAAAATTATCTATTTTTAGCATTAAATAATTAGCACTGTATTAGGTACCCACCGTAGGAGTTGAGAGTTTTCCTCGTACCTCGATTATGATAGCACCTTTTTTAACCGAATCATTTATCAGTAATGGTCATCAATAATGGTTGGAAGTGACTCACCGTCATATTTATAGCCAAAACCAATCCCACCTGCACGTGGAGTATGATCGGTGCTCTGGCAAGAGAATTCAAGCAAAGCAATATTTAATACGCAGTAAAATCTAATCGATTTTCATGGCAACAGTTAATTTATCTGTAATACCAGAGGCAAATCTCTTATTAGTATATAATCGCGAAATCGAGCTGGAGGTCCATAATTCAAAGGAATCTAAAGAAACGCATTTCAATTCTTCATAATGAAACTTGGTAACTAAGATCAGTTCTGATGGTGATACAGTAATATACCTATACAGATACGCATCATTACGCCTGTCTCTTATAAGGGTAGATAGAGACCATGGACCACCAGGTACACCGAATTATACATACCTCTCTCGCCTCTTCCACTCTCATCAACCTCTTCACGCATGCTATTTTATCCGCATATTAGATGGATCATACACATATGGATCAAATAGCAATACCATCAACCGAAGGGGTTTAGAGCATACTCCACCGCGCTGCTTAAATGCGGACGGCTTAACGTGCCCTCTGAAGCACGGAGAAACTCAAGATAGATAAACCCATCCATAGACAAGTTGTGGTCGACGTTGCTTAACCTGCGTGTTCGGTTAGAATGACACGCGCAACGACGCCATCGAGCTCTCCGCTCTGAATAATAAATATTAATATATCCTCAACGCAGTTTGTTACGAGATGTGGTGAGAGTCGATCAGGGTCTTCGTCGCGTCGGTCGGATTGTAAGGAACCCAAGCGGGTCCATCATCTGGAGTGGGTAACGGCGGGTATACTACATTACCTCAATCTTCTCGAAGACTCACGTTGGATCCATATCCCCGCGCCCGCCTATCATGGCATAGAGACAATAATAGAAACTTACCAAGTCTTGGTAAGTAGGTATGTTATGTATCTACCCAGATATGCGTATGCTTGATTGCCACCTTAGCGGTATATAAAAAAAGATATATAGGTACAGTCGGCATCGAAAATACGTGCGATGATAATTTTGGTTAGTAAGATATATTTTACTATTTCTTTACCTGGAGTTATAATGAAACGTTCGTGAACGTCCAAGACTCACTTCCTACATGTTATTTCAGTGTTAATCAACCTTAACGCCTTAGACATTAAGATCAATTTCAAATTTTAGTGTCACAGGAATAATGCAACTGTAGGAGAGCTAAACGCGCATCCTGCGTGGGAGGTGAGGGATAGGGGCAAGGGGCCTGGCAGTTGAATGAGATGGCGCGACGCCCGCGCAGCGCACCGCAGACTGCCGCAGACCGCCGATACTGCACGCGAGACGCCGCCGCGCCGCCGCATCGCGTCCCGCCTCCCACACTATCCGAAATATAACTAACATCAAAGCAAAAAACGCACGTCTTTAGTCCATGTAGTTTTTGTGGCAATCCATGGATTTAACGGATATTCTGTGACGTTAACGCAGCGACAATTATGTGATTGGTGAAAGTGAGCTTTCTAATAAATAATTAATGGAAATGTGGTCCTTCGTAAATACTTAGTGGTATGATTGTAAGCAGTAAGGTAAGTTATTGCTCTTTAAAAACAATATTCAATACAATTCATATTCGTTATTAGTATATTTATAGAAAAATACTATATATAGAAGATAAAAGTGGGCATTTGTGTGTGTCTAATATACCTATGTACCTACCTATAAAACTGGGGAGAAAATATTTTTGACCCATACGAGGCGTAGAACAGATTCTGATACATCCGTTTTCATAACGAAGTAGTGATCAAATATTTGAGGAAATTACGATACTCAAATCACGAATTATGTACCTATTAAGTAGGTACCACAAACATTCAGGCGGTTTACACCTTGACTTCCAAAACAGTAAGATTCCTCGCTTTCAGGTCTATCCAAATATACCCGTGTATGTTAGGCAGTTCTTTTTAGTTTTCAAATTAATGATGTTTTTAATGAAATATTGAGAATTTTCGAGGAAATCAATGTAAATTTTTGACTTCATTTTTTGATTATTTTTATTCTGCTTTGTTGCTTTTTGCAACAGAATATCGTAATCTTTATCAGTTGTAAATTAATTTCATTTCAAACTCTGATTCGCTCTGTAAAACTGTCAGTTCGAGTAGGTAATAATTTACGAACTTGTATTGTTGATTATTTTATGGGTGAAAAATACAAAACGTAAAGTAAAAAAATAACAGAATAAACGCAACCAAAAAAAATATTGTAAAAACTACAGATTTCTTCGAAATTTCGTTTAAAATCCATAACGAGAAATAAAAAAAACGGATGATATAAATAGGGTAAGTATTAGTGATGGGCCGACTATGGTATTTGCCGACTACCCGACTAGCCGACTAATCGGTTTTCAAATTGCAGACTAGTCGGCCGACTAGTCGGCAAAGTCGATCGGCAAATCTGGAACAAAATAAATTATTTTCACTTGCAACTTTGCTTGATCCTAGGTACAAACTACAGTTTTTTGATAATGAAAATCTGGTAACAGTAAGATCACAGTTTTTATTGGAAGCTTTAAAGAGAAATATGAGTGACGATGACAGCGATGAAAATACCGAGAAGAATACCAACAATTTAAGAGACAATACTGGCAGCTCCGAAATGACAGTTCATCGCAACTTTTGGGGAGTTTACGATGAAATAGTAACACGAAAAATGCACAATATTGACGACGATAAATCTAGTTCAACTCATGAACTTTACTCTTACTGCTCATTGCCTGTAATAAATCGAAATGCAGACCCATTTCAATGGTGGCACCAGAACAGCGCTAAATACCCTGAAATGTCTCAAATCGCTAAAGTATACTTATGTTGTCCCGCTAGCGCCGTTTATAGCGAACGTCTGTTTTCGGAAGCTGGCAACGTCTATGAAACGAAAAGAAATCGCTTACTTCCTGATCGACCGAAACATTGACATTCCTGCATCATAACTTACCTCTAATTAAAAACAAAGATGCTTAAGTAAGAACTATAGATTGCTATCAATAATGTGATTATGTTCTTTATATTTTACTTTGTTAAAAATATACTTAACTTATTTATTTATATTATAATAATAAATAAGATATATTATTGTCATTACTATGTATAACGTGTCAAAATTGTTCGATTAATGACTTGTACTGAATAACTGACTGATTCGTAAGTTCCTATTAAGTTAACTTTCAATATAATAGAAGACTGATTGTAACTGTTTGATACTTTTGGAAATTATAAAACTGGCATAAATTTATGGGTTTATTTCATTGGCCGATTATAATCGGCATATTTTGCCGAATAGTCGTCGACTAGTCACCGACTATAAAATGTGCCGAATAGTCGTCTTTCCCGACTAGTCGGTGACTAGTCGGCCCATCCCTAGTAAGTATATTTATATATAGCCCTGAATGCATGGTTTCTCATTAATTTTTTTGACGTCAAGATTTTGTGCACTGATTACGATTCTAAAGAGATGATTTTAGACCGATTGTGTTTGTATTTGCCGGCTCAATGTTGAAGTGGCATGGTAACTTCCTAAGCCCGAATACACAGTTTGAGTTCAGAGAATTTTGCCTCGAAATTAGTTAACAAGTCTTCTTTACAGCCGGTTCAAACCCATCCAAAAAACCACACAATAATCAATATTATATATAATATAATATACCTACCCCACCGACATAAACTATCATACGACGACAGCTCAAGCTATGCAGAACATTGCAAATCTAATATTTACTGCAACTACATAAGATGCATGAGTGTATAGATTGATGTGCAGCGGGACGACACGTTAATCCTTAAATCCGGCAACTAGCTTTAGTACCGGGAAGGCGATCATCTGTCCCAAGGTGGTGTCGGGTTTATCGACTGAACCCCTTATCAGCAATGTACTAAAGATCGAGGCTGTGACGGTGAGGGTTGCGTACCTTATACTCAGAATTACATTATTTTATTTCAATTATATTAGTAATTAACGGTATTCGCTAAATGTCATACAGGTCTACTATCTAAGAAGATATGTCCAAAGCCATATACCTATATATCTCTAAAACTCACTACACAGTGCTGATGGGGGACTTCAATGCAAAGCTAGGCACGAAACAGAATGATGAGCTGAGAGTGGGGAAATTTGGAATCGGACAACGAAACTGCTGCTGGTCGATTTCATGGAGAAGGAGGATCTCTTTATGATGAAATCTTTCTTCTTCAAGAAGCAGCCGCAGCGCAAATGGACTTAGAGTAGCCCGGGTGATTCGACGATAAACGAGACAGACTTCATCTTGATCAAACAGCATTTGTTCAATGATGTCTCATGAACAGGGTGAAAACCGGAAACGATCACCGAATGGTAAGAGGCATCTAAAACCTTAACATAAAGCAGGAAAGATCTTGCACGGTGAAATGAAGTCTACGCTCCGTCCATCTCGTGCCATGATCCAAAACCCCGAAAGCTTTCAACTCGAACTTCGTAATCGTTTTCAGTGCGTATATTGCATAACACCGGACGATATCAACAGCAAGCTCGTGTAAACTGTCCATGCAGCGGGAGCTCAGTTTCTAAAGCCTCGCCCAAAAAGAACCCAAAAGCTCATGTAGATCAAACGTGAAATGTGGTTGCAGTGTTCAGCTTACACGCTAGAGTACAGACAGCTGAACAGGCAGATCTCTAAATGCATATATTTTCACCAATTATAGATAGCTGTACATTTCGTCGTTACAACCTGGCAACAGTGCTAGTAACGATCCAAGAGCTAACCTGACCCGACACTATACCGAAGATATCCCGGACATCAGTCTGTACGAGATTCATATGGCTCTCAAACAGCTTAAAATGGGAAAGCACCGGGTGAGGAGAGAATTACAGCGGACCTTCTGAAAACGGGCGAAAAGCCGATACTTTGGATATTCTGTGTAGTCCTTCAGAGGCTATACAATTCCTTCATACACTCCGATGGAACACCGGAAGCCTGGAGCAGAAGCCTAGTCATGTTGTTTTTTAAAAAGGGTGATAAAACCCTTTTGAAGAACTATAGGCCGATATCGCTTCTGAGCCGCGTTTGTGTACTGTTTTCGAGAGTCATCACAAACCGCCCCGTACGCAGACTTGATGGATTCCAGTCTCCCCAAACAAGCCGGATTTCGAAAAGGCTTTAGCACCGTGGATCACACATACATACTCTCCGCCAGATTATACAGAAAACTTAGGAGTATAATCTGCCCTTATATTTAGCGTATGTGGACTACAAAAAGGCCTTTGATTCCATTGAGACATGGGCGGTGCTAAAGTGATGCCGAATTGACTATCGGTACATCGAAGCGTCGAAGTGCTTATACAGTAAGGCTACGATTTGTATCCGTATGCATTTTAATGTACTCTGAAATTATATAAATATATATTGATGGAACATTACTTGTAAGCATTTATGCAGTTAAGTATGATTAATATAGCGAGCGAGAAGCGGGCTTGCCATATTATTTATACTCGTATTTGATGATGCCGTATACAGACTTCCTCATTTATATCAAATTAAATTAAAAGGACTTGAATGATGATGGTCGTTAGCAAGTTGTCATGGTCACTTTTACTTTCAGGTAATGCGAGGAGACAAGTTGTGCTTAGTGTTTGCTACGCTGGCACTCGGCTGCGCCTGGGCAGGCAACATCTGCCAGCACAGGGTGACCTGGCTGGACCGCGAGCGGGGCGTGTGCGTTCCCTGCACTCGCTGCGATCCTGCCAAGCACATGGTAGTACGGTTCCCATGCGAACGACACAGGGACACCGTTTGCCAATCTCTGTACCAAATCAGTATCTGGTCTTTCCGGGCGCCAGACCCAACAAACATTAGTGAAGCCAGTGACTATGAGTACGAATATACGGACTACGACAGTGATAAAGACTACTCTAGTCCCATCCAATGGGACTTACAGACGTTGAGTGTTGTTCTAGCGGCGAGTGCCTGTGTAATTTTCTTTATAGTAGTGTTATATTTCTCGTTATCTCACGCGAAGCAGTGGAAAGTCCTCAAGCAGACCCTACAGTCAGGTGAGACAACAGTATGTACCTACGATGGTCTTCTAACCTACCACAATTCCCCAAAAACAAACACTAATAAAATACTAGCATAAAATTTGTGATCAGGAACACAGTTAAGAATGATACTGATAAAGTAATAGAGAAATACGAAATTCCAAACTTACGTGCAGACTGTATTGAGCTCTTAAGTTTAAAGTCTACAACGCAAGAGTAACTCTCCTGGAGTTGTAAATGTCCACAGGCTACGGTAAGTGCTAACCATCGAGCAAGCCGTAAGCTTGTTTGTCACGTTATCCTAATCTTAGACACAGGGTTAAATGCTTACATTTACGGAGAGACGTTGCCTCCCTTTGTATTTTCGACCGACTGTACAATGTATTATGATCCGAGGAGTTGTTTTAATAAGGTATCTACAGCTTCTTTCTACAACCGGACCCCTCGCTATCTACAGGGAATTCAATGGAATCAAACGTAGTATGCGATTTTCGAAAAGTTTTCTACCGTTAACCGTGGTGTTGTGGAATGAACGCCTTGCTGAGATTATTCCAAAGGACTATAACCTGACGATCTTCAAAAAGGGTATAACGAGCGTTCATAGACGTAAACAGAAGTAAGCGCTCAACATAAGGCTGGCCGCACGTTTGTTTTCCACCTCAATCCTATAAAAGAAGGTTATAAACAAATCTCAATGAATATGTTCATGTAATATTGTCGTATATACGAGTATATACATTATTTATAAGATATGTGAGATATGCGAGTCGATGGAAGAAATTAAGATTTTTCGGGCATTTTTATATTAACAGGTTACTCGTAGCAAACGTGCCGATAGTTATTAATATTTTTCTAGCATTTTAAAATGGCGCAACAATTAAATGTCGTCTGAACCTGCATTAACGTTCAAGTTTAGCTTCAAGGAACAAACAGTAACCGGAATATAGCCGACAGTAAATCAATCTAATTCTGACCGCAAAGCAAACAAATAGCGAGTCCACACGTCAAGCCATTACGGCTTCAACGTAATGAGAGAATATGCCTAACCGAACTTCTTAGCTAAACCCGCGTGACATAATTCATAATTTCATATACAAGAACACCGCAGATCTCCGTAGTATTATAGAGAGATTACAATACAGGGTGGGGCATTAATGTCGTCAAGCTGGCTTGACATTTAACATTACGGTAATCTTTACCGGTTGTACCTCAAATAGTCAAACTTGCCATGACTCGGCATTTAGTTATATTTCTGTGCTCATACTCTCAAATACTATTTCACTAGCGACAGATGCAAAGGTAACCATCTGATATCGGATTGCTGTTTAGGTTGTGTCACATTACTTTTTGTTAACGGCACAAGGCTAAGGTTTAGCACTCGAGCATAGTCTTTACAAAAGACCGAGGGTCTATATAAAAAAATGTGTAATATTTATTATCTATGGTAGAAGCGGTGAGAGTAGGTATAATAATGCAATATGGAGCGACCCCTCTCGGGGGCCCTTAGGCTGTCGTTTTCTTAGTTTGCTAGGCTGTGGCGCCTCACGCCCGCCTCTTCAGTCCGGTGACGTAGTAACAGCCCACTCGGGGCTAACTACATAGTAAGGTCAAAAAAAAAACGGAATTTGCTCACAGTGTTTTCCTTCAGTGCATCTTCAAACGATCGACTTTTAAAACTCTAAATAGGCCCTAGTCACGAAAAGGATTTATCAATTTGTGACAAAAACCATGTGTTACAAACCACCTCTACAATGCTAAAATCGTGTTGCGATAACGTGCCTTAAACCTAGGACGCGGAGAATCAATAAATACGCGGTGTGGTTGATACATAACATCAATATTGTGATATCAAAATATCAAGTAAAATAGTCATAATGTTGACTCTTTGTCAACGAAAAATCGGTTGTTTATTTATTCAGGACTGACGACCGTGATCATACGTACGAGCACCGCGTACCGATTTAATAAACATCCCAAACTGAACACCACGCACGCAGAATACAAACCTTTACAATCAGATACACTGATATCTTAAATGTGATATTATTAAAATAACATACACGGAACTATAATAACTTTGTTATGTTATTAAAATTCAGAGGATTATCTGCTAGATATTTCAATGACATTAAAAATTCCAACGTTTCTATATTGTTGTGTTCCGGCGAGTGAGTGAGGTCACCAGTAAGCTCCCAAGGAGTTGCTGTGTAAGCAGCAGAGGAAGCATCGCGCGAGTGATACTTAATATATCGCAAGCGTTAATAGGCTACGGTACCCGCTTTACATCAGGTGGGCCGTATGCTTGTATGCCTCCCGACGTAGTATAAAAAAAAAAGTTTAAGCACATAAAAAGCAAATTGTATAACGAAACTAGAGTGCGTTCCCCTGGGGCGATCGCTTCCGATGAAGCCTTCTCGGCTAAAGGCAGTCCATATAGGTGGTGTTTAATAACTAAGAATCAGATATAACTCGTGTATCCATGAGGAATCACCACCTCCCTCCCAGGAGTGGAGCCATCCTCCAGAGGGTGGCCCCCTCAGAAGAATGACTAACACACTCGGTTTGGGTTAGTCCTTCTTTAGTGGGTCAACGTTTACGTCGGGCGTAAAAAAAAACGAAACTAACTGTTACCCGCGATTTCGTCCGTGTTTTTTCTTTATAAGTCTTCACGGTATGTGTTGAAAATAACAAAAAAGATATTTAAATTATTTTCAAGATTTTGTGAGACTAACAAGGCAATTATTTTTTATACCGTAAACAGAAGTATATATATATATCACTACACCAGGTACCTTGCGGGGTAGGCAGAGAGAGCCGAGCGCCATAAAACGCGGTCCTTACACACCTCACTCGCTTCTTTAACACTACTTACATAGTTTTTTTCCAGCATGCTCGCCGTCTGTCTCCTTCCGACAGAAGTGGAATCTATTAAACTATTTTCCTAAGTTATCCTTCAGAGAACATCCCAAGTAAGCTTTGTAATTACAGTCTACACAAGTAGGTAATCATCATCACCATTTGCGCCGCAGTACATATATACATTCACCGTTGAACATAAGCCTCCCCCCCTTTGACTTCCACAGCGATCGGTACTGTGTCACTTACATCCATCGGCTCCCTGCGATCTTCGCCAGATCCTCGGTCCACTATGCGGTCCGTGGTCGCCATCCAAAAACGTTTCTGCCTCAACGGTCAGCGGTTCTTCGAGCTGTGTGGCCTTGTCATTGTCACTTCATTCTTATAACTTGTAACTGTAGTACTACGTATGTATTCATGTCTGAATCTATCTGGCAGAGACACATGAGCATGAGTCGAGTGGTTCCCACCATCGCAGACTGAGCAACCTTGAGCTTCTGTGTGAGACCCAAAGATAATTTGCATGTTTGCTATTAGTAGGTATAAGTTCGATGCATATATTGATAAGTGTTCGTAGGATTTCAATTACTGCTCGTCCGTCCTCTGTCATTATCATAATACCACCTCCAATAGCACAGCAAACCGCCTGGGACCTTGAAAGAACGCTGAAAACCGAAGCTAAACAACAACTCCGTGGAGGTTTGTTGTGCTTCTGCGCGTGAGTGAGGTTACCAGTAAGCTCCTAAAGTGTTGCTGTGTTATCCGCAGGGGTGGCATCGAGCCAGTGATACTTCATGTATTGCAAACGTTCATAGGTTACAGTAATCGCTTTATATCAGGTGGGCCATGCTTGCATGCCTCCCGACGTTGTATAAAAAATACCATCATAATTAGGTTGTATTCTGACAAGAGAATAGGGAATAAATTACTTGACAAATTTGAATAAAAAGGAAGACTAAGTATACCTAAAAAAATATAAATTGCGAGTAAATGTTATATGTGCAAGTGGTCATCAACACATTTGACGAAAAAATCTAATTTATTGCACCCCGCAGAGTAGACACCCGGCTAACAAAAATAAGGCTATGGCACAATAAGAGGGAGACAGTGTATATAAGCATAGCGATATTTAATTAGCACTTCGGCCCCGACAGAAGTGCTAATTAATACGCAGTCTAATAGTTGTTATGTTCTTGCGAGTGAGGTTATTAGTAGGCTTCTGAGGAGCTGTTAAGGGTTTTTGATTTATAATTAATATTTTATTTCACACTAGCTGCTGCCCGCGGCTCCGCCCGCGTGGAGTCAAATAACGTAGCCTATGTGTTCTTCCAGATCATAATCTATCTACGTGCCACATTTCATTCAAATCCGTTCAGCCGTTTAAGCGTGAAAGAGCAACAAACATCCATACATACAAACTTTCGCATTTATAATATTAGTAGGATTACGTAGGTAGTCCACCCGCGCATCATCAAAAATACATTCATTTTATATATTTTTTTTTATACTACATCGGGAGGCATACAAGCTTACGGGCCACCTAATGTAAAGCTGTTACCGTAGGCTATGAACGCTTGTAATACATTAAGTATATCTCGCGCGATGCCTCCTTTGCTGCTTACACAGCAACTCCTTGGGAGCTTACCGGTGACCTCACTCACACGCAGGAATACAACAACCCTCTAGGGAGTTGTTATTTGGCTGCGGTTTTCTGTGATGTATAGGTACTTCTCCAGACGGGCTGCTTTGATGCGCCCCACCTCTCAGCCTTCAGAACCCGTTATATACCTTTTCTCATACATTTCGCGGTCATATATGACCACACGGGTTTCGAAGGGTTAAAACATCCAGATCAAGACAAACCGACATGTTCATGCACACAAATGTTTGTCTTGTGTGAATCGAACTCACGACCGTTGGTGTCAAAGTCGCGTCATTCACGATCGCACGATGATTCGCACAACAATCCCCCACGGAGTTGTTTGTACTTCACCAGTCAGGCTGCTTTGATGCGTCCTACCTCTCTTGAAATCATTCAGACCGAGGCAAACAGATATGATCATGCACATAAATGTCTGTCCTGTATGGGAATCGAACCCACGAGCCTTAACGTTAAAGTGGCACCACTAACCACGCCGCCACCGAGCTCGTCAAAAAGGTTCACATACACCTCTTCAATCGTTTAACCGTTGTAAATAAATTTGAAAAGCATGTATCTCATCTCTCACTCATCATCCATTTTGTTATCAAGTGTACTGTATACTGTTATTGAAATGTGGTGTGGGTGTTGAAGAGATACAGAAAGCGGAGTTCTTTTGTCGAGATCTTTCATCATAATTCGTTTGAGAAGCAATAAATTTACCAAACACCTTTGAGCGATATTGCGGCTAGGGTTGGCGGCGTTCCAAAACAAAAGTATAGGTATCTGATCTCAAGGTAGGTTGGGTTAGTCGTTCAAATTTAATGTACTCGTATTTGTATGTGTTTTTTTTTGCCTGCACAATCTTCCGATTCATCAATCTCACTAGATACTGCTTGGAATCTCTCAGCTACCGGAATAAGCTTTGATATGACGATGAAATTCGAATTCGAGTTCGTAATTTTTGAAGTATGTATATCATGAATATACTCGTACCTATGAATTAATTCTGTCAATTTATACCTACTCGTTCGCAAGAATTAATTCGTAATGATTATACGAATCTAATCATTATCGCATTGTGGTACAGAATCACAACTGTATCACACTGCAATAAAGTGTGATTTTGTTAAAAGTGCACATATGAAATAGGTTGAAAGGAGACTTTATTTTACCGACGGAAAATATATTAAAAAATAAGAATTTATTTACAGTTTTTAAAGTTTTATTCTTCAATTGCGACTACCAAACCTTTGTAGTAATAATGTCGTAAGTCTTTGAACCATTATGTCAATTATAATAAAATTATAAAATATAATAAAAGCAATCATCTATTCACAAATACCTTGCGGGGTAGGCCGAGCTGAGCGCAACGTGTCTCGGTCCTTACACATTTCACTTACTTCTTTTACATTCATAGCTCTTCTCATATACGCAATAATTATTATCAGCAGTGAACGAACAATAACTATTATTAATAACAGGCAGTGACGATGAAATATAATTTATCCCGCATAAAATCACCTTCAATGACAAATGATAGAAGATTTACTGAAACTATGGCATTTCCTTTACAAAGTTTAGACAGTAGCAATTGAAAAAAATATATGAAAAGTAGAAAATAAATTCAGATTTTTTAAATGTTTTTTCCGTCGGTACAACAAAGTCTTCATTCACAACTGTACAAAATGAATTACCAAATTACAAGTTTCATAACACGTATAAATTGTTAGTATAGTAATCTATACCCATAGGATTAGAACGAGCAATATTAACCCCCTGTTCATTCTTCAGTCGTAAACTTTTGAACCATACTCAACTGTAGGGTTGCCAACCTGCAGTTGCGGCTGCGCCACGCTACGTTCTCTCGTGTAAACAATTGGCTTTGTTTGAACATGTGCGCTACTAATTTTGACCTGAGGCGATGCGGACCGCCCGCGTAACAATAGCTAACGGTTTTTTTCGATGCATTCGCCTATTCTTAAATTAGAATCATTAGGCACCGGTTTGGATATTATAGTCGGTTAATTTCTTCTTCATATTATTTTTTTAATAGGAAATTGTGATAGATAACGATGAATATATTGTTGTTTACAAAATCAAATACGTTTATTATAGGTAATCAACTCTAATAACCTGTCAACTTGTAATAAAGAAAATCTGATATTGTAGAATAATTAGGTAGTTTATAATCAATTGTCACCGAAAATGTACTGAACCCCTTTTTTCAGAAAATCGTACCTAGCCTATTAACGCTTATAATACATGAAGTTACACTCGCGCGATGCCACATAGCTGCTAACACATCAACGGCTACTGGTGACCTTGTTCACACGCAGGAACACATTTTGCATTTGCGTCAACCCTCAGTGGTTTATAAAATGCATCAATATTGTTTAATTATAATGTTTATGTAAAAAAAAAAAACAACCCTCCAGAGAGTTGTTATTTGGCTATGGTTTTCTGTGATCCCCGCTGCTTTAATCCGCCCTACCTCTCTTGAAAACATCTAGACCAAGACAAACAGACATGTTCATTCACACAAAAGTTTGCCCTGTGTGGGAATCGAAGCCACAAGCGTCGAAGTCGCGTTATTAACCGTTGTGCCACCGAGCACGATAAATAATGTTCCCTTTTGGATACGGAACCCTAGAAATAGTTAATAAAACCGAAGATATGAATTATATGAACTTAGTTAAGACCTCCTCAGAATACAGAATTCTGTATTCTGAGGTTAAGACATATAATTCATATCGATCAGATATATAAGGTACGTTATTGCCCACACATATGAAACAAGTCTTATAAATGCAAACGTCGCGTCTCCTTGGTTTTTAAGACTGAACTGATTTTGCAAAGTTTTGTACAGACAGTTCATAGTTCATACCTATAAGTATTTCTTTAAATTATAAATCAAGTTTAATCCTTTTTTTTTGGCGCGCTTTAGATTTGTCGCTCAAAACAAAGATGTTTCAGAACTAGGACTAACAAGAAAATATTTCAGAACGATGATTTTTTATGATTTTGCGATTTACCTCCGTAAGATTGCTCTCATTGACTTCAAAATACTTATGGGACGGAAGCACCACATTTGAGTACTGTGAGACGCTGGAACGCGAATTTGTGGAGGTCGGTGTTAAACTTCGACAAACGAGGAAACGTGATTACTGTTAAGCGGTTGAAGAAAATCTCCGCCTCGCTTCGAGGTGATGCGAGGATATTTGGGTATTGGTATCAGCCAAGTTGTATGAATATATAAACTCGTATAAACTCGTGTTGTTTGGTATACAAACATTTTGCTAAAGTACATTCACGAATTCAGTCATTCAGTGCTGATTACCACAGAAGACATTCTTTCAGCATTTGCATCTGGAATATTCGCAATCTTGTCAATAACTACGAAAACAAAAACAGATCAGCTTGGATCAGATGAGCAAGGCGAGTAATGTGGTTAAGAAATGATTGTTATAATTTTTTTGCCGTTTGCGCAATCCCTCTAGAAGATTAAAGAAACGTGAATGCCTACTACATACCATCATTTATTTTCCTAATGTGCTAAAACACGAAAGACGACTGAGAAGTCGCATCCTCTTGTACCACGGCAATGCTCCTTCAAACACGGCGAACGAAACAAAGTTATTTTTAGCGAAAAAGTAGAGCTAGTGGCCCATCTTATACATACGCCCCATGTACTCTATGTAGATACTAATGCTACGTAAATAAAACTATATTTTTTTACTAAACAAATGCTTAACTACAACAAATGCGACAATATTACATAAATGTTATGATTTACACTTTGATTTTTTTTGTTAAAATTTGAGTTGGTCATTGAGGTCACTAGATCTTCTAGATGGTCATCGTTAAGTCAAGATCGAATTTGAGTTTTAAAGAAGTTCAACTAGGAATACACTACTACCTCACAACATACGTCCATACATACATTGTATTGTACAAAATTCCAGCACTAAAATTCTTAGTTCTTCGTTTTTTATAAGACAGACAAATGTTATCCTAATAAATATATAAATTCTTGGCAAGAAACTTCTGTACGTCTGGTTTCAATCCATCATTTACATTTAGGTAGCGGCTTTATTACCTCCAAAAACATTCGCAGCTTCATTACTCTATCCACCATCAGTTTGCAAATAGTAACTGTTATCGAGAATCCCATAATATTCTCAATTTCTTTTGATTCTGTAAATCTATATTCGAATTTCAATCAAAGAACATGGTATGGTTACCTGAGGTTAATTTCTTTGTCATTGTGCCCTTGCATTAAATCATGCGCCGGCAGGATCGCTATAAAATAGATAGATTTTTACGAAAATCTTGTGATTTCTGACAGTAGTTCCTGTACGAGATTACCATTATTTTAAATTTAAAATAATAACATCATCGATATTTTTATTATTTTATGTTTAGAAACCTAGAAGAGATAGAGATAGAAATAGATATATATATATATATATATATATATATATATATATATATATATAGAATTATATATACATTCTGTGTACTAAGTATCGGGAATTTGTCAATAAAACAAAAAATACAAATTATTCATCTAAATTTATTTTATCGCCTTCAAAGTAGGCCCCATCGCTTGCAATACAACATCTCCACCGCTTCACCCAGTCTTCCATCCATTTTTCATAGGCTATTTGCGGTATGGCCTTTAGCTCATTCAGCGAATTTTCTTTTATGGCTTCTATCGACTCAAAACGTTTTCCTCGAAGTGGTAATTTTAACTTGGGAAATAAAAAAAAGTCAGACGGAGCCATATCAGGTGAATACGGTGCTTGGTCGAGAACTTTTGTTGAATTTTTCGCTAAAAACTCTTTCACTATAATGGCTGTGTGTGATGGTGCATTATCATGGTGCAGCATCCATGAGTTGTGTTGCCACAAATCTGGACGTTTTCGGCGGATACTCTCACGCAAACGCTTCATGACGCCTAAATAATATTCTTTATTCACTGTTTCTCCCTCTGGAAGGAATTCGGAGTGAACCACACCACGGTAGTCAAAAAAAACTGTCAGCATCACCTTGATTTTGGAGCGACTTTGCCGCGGTTTTTTGGGTTTCGGCTCGTTTTCGAGACGCCATTCTGAAGACTGTTGGCTTGTTTGCATGTCGTACTCATAAACCCATGTCTCGTCGCCAGTTATTATACGTTTCATAAAGGTCGGATCCGTAGAAGCTCGGGAAACCATGTCTTCAGCGACATGCTTTCGCTGCGCTTTTTGAACAAAATTGAGCTCTTTTGGAACTAGTCGAGCGGCGACGCGTTTCATGCCTAAAATGTCAATGAGAATGTTGTGGACGGACTTAAAAGATATGTTCACCTCACTAGCCAACTCTCTCAGACTCATACGTCGATTTTCGAGCACTAGCTTCTTGATTCTGTCGATGTTTTCTCTGGTCGTAGCGGTTGAAGGTCTACCAGAACGAGGCAAGTCTACTACTACTTCTCGGCCTTCTTTAAAAGCCTTATACCATTCATAAGCCCTTGTTTTCGATATACACGATTCGCCGTAGGTATTTCGCAACATTTTTAGTGATTCACCACATGAAATATCATTTGAAACACAAAATTTAAGGCACACTCTTTGTTCAACAATATTTTCCATTGTAAAAATCGCCGAGGACTCAAAACTATGACCAACAAAAAGTGTAGTTTAAAACAAATTAAATGACAGATCCCGCTCAAATTTTGCGCGCTAAATCAGTACAGTGCTACCAACATGCAGTAAAAAAATTAGAACGACCTCTTTTACGCGGGTCTTTTTATTGACATATTCCCGATACTTTTTACACAGAGTAGTATATAATTCTACTGTACGTGTGTATGTGACTGAACTCCTCCTAAACGACTGGACCGATTTTGAAGAAATTTTTTTGTGTGTGTTCAAGGGGATTCGAGAATGGTTTAGATTCATAATTGGACCCAATAGGTGGCACTGCAGTGGGGTTCTGGGAAACTTTATATTATGGGACAGGACAACGTCGGTCGGATCCGCTAGTATATATATAAGTATTAGTACAACAACTGAGTACCACGGTCAAATCACTCTCTGGAAGGTTGTTTAGCGTGAGGATACCAGGAAGCTCCTGAGATGTTGGATTAGCACCGGCGATGACATTATACGTTCTTAGCTGTTGTTTATGTTTTTAATGAGTAAATATTCCTTTTTTATAGAAAAGACATCTGTATAGATAAATCTAAAAAGCGAAATCTTATCTAAATACAAAAGTTTCTGAGATACACGAGATATATTTATGTATAGATACAAGAATTACCAGTTTAATTATAATAATATGTTTAATAGTAATAGAATTGTAGATGGCTAGTCTATAGGCCCATAAACGTAAAGCACATAATGACAACGGATACCATATACGGTGACGATGTAGGTATAATAATATTGCGACCGCTGTATATCAGGCGGCCCTATCAATATACATGAATACAAGCAACTACTTGGAGGCTTGTACTGTGAGTGATTGAGGTTACCAGTAAGTCCTTAGTTGTTGTTGACATGACACTCCTTGTATTGGAAACGTTCATATACCACCTTCAATACTGTTCATAGTAGTTTACATCAGGTGATCCACAGTCCATGGCTGAAACTGCTGCTGGAAAGTGACAACCATGGCCGTGTGACAAACACCGTAACCAGAACCGCTCTCTTTTCAGCCCCTCAGAATTATCTACTCTATTGATATTGGTCGCTCACTTAAGCAGGCCATTGTCGACTTTATGGAAAATCAACCATTATTATCATTACTACATATTATGAACTTTTATACACAGACATGAAGGATCTGACAGCAAAGATGAAATTGATGGAAGCAGGCGGCGAGACGCCGTCGGAGCCCACCACGCCCACCGACCACCACCTCTACTGCAACATACACGTGGGGAAAGACGGCCTACTCGGTAAGATACCTGGTTTTAACTATATATATAGCATTGCCACAGCATAATATATTACCTATCAATTCATTCACACATTCATTTTTAATTACTCTAATTCACGTTCATCAGTTCTAATTGTTACGATTCTTAGAATTTCAATTAACAATTCATTTAGAATGTTAGGTGCTAACTTCTCGTGCCAGGATTTTACGAGGCATTGCTATGCCTGTGAAGTCGATAGTTAACGCCTCCGATGATCTTACTCCTGTTGCTTGAAAGGAGTGCGTAACCTTCACAAATCAATGCCGAAAAAGGAATGTTTACACAGCAATAACTCTAATTAACGTTCTCGTCCCGCGATCTTCGAGGACTCAGTTGGAGCGTTGCCAGCAGAGTTTAAAATACTGTGCCGTCTCAGTGACCGCCGTCGTCTGGCTGCCCCGGCGCCCGCCCGTACCCGTTCCTTATTTATTTTCGATCGGCGTCTCCCGGAGGTCATTTTAGCAATAAACTCACTCGATCGTAACGTCTGCTGTACATAGTATACACAATTTTGCGTAGGTACGTCTGGAGTTTGCTGAATATCAGGAGCATGCATAGATTTATGGTTTTATAAAGTAAATATTTATATATTCCGTGCCAAAATTGAATCAACACACCGAATGAACATATCAAAAGCCATTTCAGTTCCTCTAGCCGGCAGATCAAAATAGCATAGAGCTTATTTTCACATCGGGATTTCTGATCACTGCGGCGTAGGTAAAAAGTGCATTGGAAATTTCTATAAGATATGTATACTACTTGTATTAGCATAACAGCCCTGTGACTGGATGTATATTGGTACCAAAGCAGCTGGATATAGGAACACGATATTTCTTACAGAACTTCGGGAGTGTAATAAAAGGTAGGTATAAGGCGAATATGAATGAAAGTGTTGGAAGGGGTAGACCTAGGCGGACGTTTCGAGACCAAATCAGGGACGTCTTGAAAAAAGGCCAGGTCAAGAGTACCCTAAACCGAAGAGCATGTATGAAGGGAATAATGAAAGTTGACGAAGCGAAACAAGATGTAAGGATCGTAGCAAGTGGAAAGAAGTGGTCTCTGCCTACCCCTACGGGAAAGAAGCGTGATTATATGTATGTATGTATGTACTTTGGGAGTGGAGTGGAGTTCGGGTACGATTTTGGTATTATCTCTGAAACCCCACCGGCGAGGGACCGCAAATGTAAATGCAGTCTCTTCCACGTACTATTTATCTGGAACACGTGGAACGCTCCGCACGCCGTCCACTCGAGAACCCCTCTTCGTTGGGTAGCGTGTTCTCCTCCCCACTGTGTTTTGTTATGTTTTACTTCACCGCCGAACAAATGAAAAAATACAAATATGTGCATAAATCCGAAAAAACGAACTTAGTAAACCACTAAGTTCGTTTTTTCCCGCTTGGAGTCCTGACGTAAACGTCAGGACTCGAAGCGGGAATCAATTGGTTAATAGGTCGGTTCTTTATCCATTGGACAACATTGCATGCAGTTTTCAACGATAAACGTTTGTTGTTGTTGTGTGTTCGAATGTTTCGAATTGATAGTTCTAGCGGGCTGGGCTATGATTTTTTTGGGTTAGCCAGATCATTTTTTCTTTAAAATAATTATGTCCCAGAACTCATAATCAAACTGAATCGACTACTCAGTATGAACCTACTCCTACAAATTTCTTCTGATTAAATTCGTTGTGAGTTCCAAGGCAGCTGTAGTTTAACCCCCGGGACAGCAATGAATTTCACTGTTCATTGCCTTTTTGGTGGTCACCGCTGTTAATTCTGGCTACACAGGAGACACAGTGGTGGGTATGAGTGGTGGGCCTGTCCCGTACTTTTTGAAAACCAATTTCAGATGGTTTCCATGGTACTAAATAATAGCTGGACAATAACCACTTCAAATTTCATATTCCTAACATGCGTAGGTATATTAATAGGAAACTCATTAGGTTCCGTGTACGCGTTAAGAAATACAGCTATTATTTATCCTAATTACCCTCAATTGGAAAATCATTAACGTAAGTTAATAAAATGATGGTAATTAAAAGTGTATTCATTTGCTTACCACCACTGTACTTGTTACCATTATAAAAAGTCGCTAAGAAAGTATGCTAGTGTATGCTAGTGTCATAGTGATTGTTTACGAAATGTTTTTTTTATACAACGTCGGAAGGCATACAAGCATACGGTCCACCTGATGTAAAGCGGGTACCGTAGCCTATGAACGCTTTAAACATTAAGTATCACTCGCGCGATGCCTTTGCTGCTAACACAGCAACTCCTTACTAGTGACCTCACTCACACGCAGGAACACAACAATCCTCTAGGGAGTTGTTATTTGGCTGCGATTTTCTGTGAGGTGGAGGTACTTTCCCAGACTTTAACTTTAACTTTGCTTTAATGCGTCCTACCTCTCTTAATTAATAAAGATGAGTGGTTTCGCCGAACGAAAAAAAAAGAAAAAGTCGGTAAAAAAACCCCTTCAATTGAAAGGAGACCCGTATGCCTACAGTGGGATGGGTTAGGCTTAGTGTAGTATGGTATAGATTATTCAACATTACAATACGACCATATTCACCACGACACTCTTATGAAATTTAAACATAAAATACAGTCATCGTCATAGTAATAAAAATCACTATACTTCACAAAACATCCAAAAAGCAAATTTTAATTATGAAATTTAAGACCTGCCTGCCTACTTTTATTTTACTGTTAATGTAATTATTGTTAGTACTGAATGCTTGCGCATGTATTCGAAAATGTTGTGTTCCCCTTTAATTGGGTTTCATACTAGAATAAGTATCTTTAATAATGTTATTGAGAATGTAAACATGTAACCTGTTGGTGTACCTAAATAAATCAATAAATTAGCTTTTTATACAAAATGTTGCGAAAATTCAGATTTTTACTCAACTTATTACTTTAAATGTCATTTATACTTATTACCTTAAAATAAATAATAATAAAAATAACAATACCTGCATTACATTACGTCCACCTCACGACCCTATTGTATAAATATGATTCTCAATAGTCTGTAGTTAGAAAAAATATTGCGAAAACTACATTAATATATTTTTTTAATTTTGTTTTCGTCGCAGTTTAAACCTTTCGAAAACAATATTAAAAAAAAACGACAGTTTACATAAACATTATATAAAAACAATATTAATGCATTTTATAAACCACTGAGGTTTGACCCAAATGCAATGATATCACTACATCAAGACATGTAATTATTACCTACAATGTAAATAACATAATAACATACTTTACGTTTTATAAACAGAGGTAACCGTAAGGGTTAGGGATCATGTGGCATGAATTAAATAACCTATGGAGAACCGATAAGATCGATATTATGTAGTAACTCAATTCACCGCTACAGGTCGAGGGGTAAATTAGAATGCGGGGTTAATTATTAAGGGTAAATGACTTTATTGGCTAGTGCGCTTATCAACATCGCGGGGCTTATCGGCTTGTAGGTTAAAATATCCTCCCATTGTTCAGTAGACTCGAATCTCTGCGTATAATGCGTATATGATTATGTTCCAGGATATTTTCAAGTAAATCGTAGAATCTATTCACCGCTGGTATAGGTATTAAAAGCTTGTAGCCTAGCTATGGCTATGGATGCTAAATTCAGGGGTTCGCAATACAATATCAGGGTGACATATTTTTCAGTTTTTAAACCTTGCTTGCTTGACATTGTTTTTAATTACAAAACGTTTATTTTGCCCTTTGGCAAACCCAGTCTGTAGTACAATGCATCAAGATCCTAAAAATGTTTCACTAGTTCCAATTCTTCTGCTTTTGTAAAAATAGGAGTGAACCTTCCGAGTTTCTTATTACAAGACCCCGTCTTGCCATGCCGCTGTAGTGTAGGCGTCTGTTATTACGCTTTCTGGCCAGATTCATTTAGAAATTTGTTTTAAGGAATATACTTTACGCAGATTTTTTTACATTACCTGCTCAAAAATAAATCGTCCTCAAAGATATCTCTGGTGAGTAGAACGATCATATTATAAAAGTTTATCATTTAACTAGTGTTGCGCGGCATCACGTCGAAAGACAAAAGGGAGGTAGTGTGCATTAAAGCAGGAGATTTCCGTACAGGTCTTCCACCTCGCAGTGTTAACTTCCTGTATTTCTTGGCAGAGAGTGATGTTACCATTGACCTCCTGAAGAGTTGCTGTGTTAGGATCGCCCGCTCGTTGCCATACGCTCTGCTAACACTTGTACCACAAATGACGTTCATAAGTTACCGTAACCACTTTAAATCAGGTGGCCTATATGCTTCTTTATCTCCCCATATTTCTCGATGAAGTATTCTTAATGATTCCTATTTGATAAACGAACCTTAGCTGTAAAATGAAATATTTTTCACTCGACGATTCGACGATCGGATTGGAATATTGAGCACTCAAAGAACATGGTAAGCTTGACTTGATTTGATGCTGCAGACAAACTGCTTAAATGCCCAGTTTCTCAACAATATACAGCAGTCGCATTGTATACGTTTCATTTATTATAAGACATTTTATTTTTAAGTGATTTGTTATACAGCAGGTGCGATAGTACTCGTATTTTCAGAGATGAACATTTATTGTAATTTTCATTGCATTGACAGATAGTCCACGAAGTTAAATGACCTTGCGAACGATCCTGACTATTGACTACAATTGAGATCTTATTCTTCCAAAACGTAAATACGTTAACTACTCCCAAAATGGCAATGTTATCAATTATGTCGGGCATGCAACTCAACCGTAAGTCCGTCACACCTTGCTTTTAAACATTCTCGTCATGGTTACTGGCGCGATTACAAGTAACTAGTAAGTAACACCGAATGCATTATATGTCAACATCACTCGTTGTGCAGACGCTGGCAGGTCGCAAGGAGGCCTCGAATACCGTCACGCGTCGCATGCCGAACAAATTTTAATGGACCTATCGTAACCTCGTTATCCTGTGCCCCATACTTGTTACTTTTGCAATTGCGCTGAACTACTGAGAGAATTTTAATGATTTGATAGAAAAATATGAATTTTAATTAAATTTATTATGGTGATATGAATTTGCATGAGAAATCGTCGATATTTTTTACACTCGTTATGTAAAGTAAACGGTCGAATAGGTATCACAAAAAATAGCAAAGAAGAACCCGACTCGTGAAATGTTGATAGCTTCTGCAATCGGCAGGAGTTAGTGAGGCTTAATCCAAATTTACAACCTATTACGAAAAAGAAGTGGGTTCCATGAACCGAGATGAGAATGAGAAATTCAAAGAGAAATTGTGTCATTGATAGAGTGGTGGCATTTGATGGATTTGGGCTAAGTTTAGGTTTGAGGTTTTAGTATAAAGCTAACGTCAGATTTAAATGTCTTTTTTTTATACTACGTCGGGATGTAATGCGGGTACCGTAGCCTATTAACGCTTGCGATATATTAATTATCACTCGCGCAATGTCACCTCTGCTGCTTACACAGCAACTCCTTGGGAGCTTACTGGTGACCTCACTCACACGCAGGAACACAACAACCCTCTAGGCTAGGGAGTTGTTATTTGGCTGCGGTTTTCTGTGAGGTGGAGGTACTCCCCGAGACGGGCTACTTTGATGCGCCCTACCTCTCTTAAAACCTGTCCTGTCTGACCTGTCTAACCTCAGGTTTAATTCGGGTTTACATATGTCAATATGTCTTTTTCGCGACCGATTGCAATACATTGCGAATAAGGACTAATCATCATCATGAAATCCCGGTTACCATATCCAGGAATCGAGCGTCAATCCCGGTCGCGTTCTACGTTTTCGCATCGAATTGCGATCTTCTAAATGCGTATAAGGACTATCATTACTAAATTAGCATTCAAAATAAAAAGCTCATTTGAAAAGTCGGTTTATCCGTTTAACCTATATGAATCTACAATGTTACAGTCGAGTACACAAAATCGGGTATTTCAATGTTGTCAATGTCAATGTTGTCATACACGTTTTATTCAACGTGTCTATGACAACGTGAGTTTAGCGCGGTTATTTCGAAACATGGATATGATTACAACTACATATAATATGCACCACGACTACGAAGTACCAGCGGTCTTACAGAAGTCAGTAGAAAATAATAGGTACCCTCAAGAATTTATGTATTCCTGTAGTTGAGTAACGGTACCAGTACGCTTAGCTGCTGAGTTGGCAACGTACCGAAGATAGGTACTATTTGTAAATGACGATACGCGACATCACATCAGGGTAGTACGCTTGTTATGCGAAGAAGTTTCGTCGTTGGTGTTATCGCGTTTCCTAATCCCTTAGGATTGGCTGGGTCTTCTACGTAAGCCCAAGGATTTGGCGAAGATATTCATTTTGACTCGTAGAGACTGCCGTCACACCTCTACAATCCAGAGGGAAGATCAGACCATTATTTGATTAGGTCACGCGTTTTTCGAAATTTCTTGGACGTGCGGGTTTTCTCATGATGTTTTCTTCTCCACCGAGCACGTGATAATTACAAGCTTGGCGGTGCATGAAAACGTCATGAGGAAACCCGCACGTCCAACGACGCGACGTAGTATAGACAACTGCTGTAATTGCAAACACAAAATCGGCCAAGTGCGATTCGGACTCGCACACGAAGGGTTCCGTACCATTATCTATAAAAACGGCAAAAAAAATCACGTTTGTTGTATGGGAGCCCGCCTTAAATATTTGTTTTATTTTAATTTAATTAATTGTTCTTAAAGTGAATATATAACTAAGTGAATATTTCAAGCGTCTACCTGTTGCCGTTATCAATATCGAGCAAAAATGAGCAAAAAATTCACGTTTGTTGTATGGGAGCCCCCTTATACATTTATTTTATTCTATTTTTTAGTATTTGTTGTTATAGCGGCAACAGAAATACATCATCTGTGAAAATTTCAACTGTCTTACTATCACGGTTCATGAGATACGGTCTGGTGACAGACGGACGGACGGACAGCGGAGCCTCAGTAATTGGGTTTTACCCTTTGGGTACGGAACCCTAAAAATGATTGTTTTACAATAGGAAGTGTATTGGTACGCCCGTATAAATTGATATCTCGTGGTCCCAGGTAATCAACCTAGGCCGGGCTGGCGCAGCCGTAATACGCACGTGCATTCATTACGAGGGTATTTGTAATGCAAGCTTGTCGCCGTCCCGTCCACCGCACTGCTTCCGCCCCAGGAGGTTCACTCGCGCCGCCTGGAAGGCCCTCACTTCCTGCTCGCACCGATTTTTGACAATTAACATTTAATACACCTGTCGATACTTAATTTATTAGTGCGTCGAACTTGTTCTCCATAACTGGTTTTGGTTAACAGGAAACAATTCCTCAAACTTCCGGAATTTTCCGCGAAAAGTTGAATGTAAACACTTTACAGTGGGCTGGAAAGTGTAGAGTGTGTTTTCTTGTAAAACTGTTGTAAAAACTTCCTGTGTTAATATCTCATGAACATTATTAAACGTAGAGTTAGTGGATTTAATACTAAGTTTAGTTTCCAATGTACTTACTGACATTTAGATATCAACATGCAATTAATTGTCCCCTTCTTCTTCCACTTGAAATTATTAATATTAAACAATATATAATTAGGTAAAGATAAAAGTTACATTCAGTACCTATCTCTCTTCTGTTTGTTTTGTTTAGTTAAGCTATTGACAAGTGGGTACCAGTAAGCTCATAAGGAGTTGCTGTGTTACCAGTAGGAATGGGAACGCGTGAGAGATACTTTATATACTGCAAACGTTCATAGACTAAGTGGGTCGTATGCTTGTATGCCTCCCGACGTTGTATAAAAAAATATCGTTTTTTTCTAATTCTGAACACCGCCTTTTGATTAAGATAAGGGACATATTTCTTTTGTTCAGTTGATAGAGTTCCAGGCACTTTATTCCTTTAGCTGAAGCCGAAAAGATGATAACCATTAACGGTATAGATCCAAGGACCTGTCCCCTTAGCTGGAGACGATAGCCATTAACGTAAACCAACGTTACATTTTCGGTATCATAAACTCGATCTGAATCGTCTTCGCCTTAGGCGGTACGCCCTTATGATGGATGTTGGAGGTGGTCACAAAGACACCTTAATGACACTGTCAAAATTCACGTCTGTCAAAATTCACGTCTGTCAAAATTCACGTCTGTCAAAATTTCGTGCTAGTTCGACTTGTCTTACTAAGAGGTTTGCAAACACTGCACGTATTTTATTAAGTTTATTTAACATAGCTAGAAAGTATACTAAAATAAACAGACCTTTCGAAACTGTCTCCAACCGACGCTCTGTTTACTACTGGCGAGAAAAATGGTACTAAAATGTATGACGTCACCATCGACCTAAATATTTGTCTATGGGCTAAAATTGTACTCTACGAACGCAGTGATATTAACTTTTGCATTTACTGATAAAAAATTGAGAGTTGAAGTGAGTATTTTTGGTTGGCAACAAGCATACGCCTTATGGAAAGTCATTATGCACACGCTACGTGCATATGCGACGGTAATGTCTTTAATAAAAGAAGTAACTCGTGCTTTTGCACCCCCGTCGTTCAAATTCCTTTATGAACTGGTTACTAACTCGCAGCAACATAACCCGTCAGGGTATTGATATTTGTCCTGCATTGTGAAGTGAACATATTTACCCAGTCGGGCTGCTTATTGAGTATATATATCTTCACGCCAGGTCTCTTTCGGGGTAAAGATAGAGAACCAGCGACATAAGATACCATCCTTTAAGATTACATACCTCGCTCGCTTCTTTAACATTCATAACTTTTTCGTGCACGCTCGCCTATCCCTTGGATTCCTGTTTATTATATTAAATACTAGCTGACCCGGCGAACTTCGTACCGCCTCAGGATCAGTAAATGGTGTGTTAACTTATTAGATGGTATAAATTCTTTTAATACTTATGTAATTTACTTTATTTTTATTTTTTGTTATTTTTTTCCATGTTTTAATATTTATTATCCTATTCCGGACGAAGACAAATCCAAAAACACAAAAATCATAAAAATCGGTCTAGCCGTTCTTGAATTACGAGTATAAATGGTGTAACTAACACGACTTTGTTTTATATATATAGAAGAAATAGAGAAGATATATTATGTTTCTCCTTACTTTCTTATATCGGAACCTCTTTAGTTAGTTGACAGGGTACGCCAGTGCAGAAGATATGTGACTATAAAAATAATGGCGGGGGACTTATACCCGTTGTGTCGTCCAGGGGTTACTTGGGGCAATCGCTTCCGAAAAATCATAAAAGACTTCCCGGCTAACGGCAATCCCTAGGTGGTGGTTAGTCACTAAAAGTCTGACATAACCATACGGCCAGCCGGGCCCACATTTACTCCATAGGATCCCTGAGAGAGGGTGGCTCCCTCTGAAGAATGACTAAAGCACGATTTCAGTGACCTGGTCCTTCTTTTGTAGTTGTTTTTTTACGTCGGACGTAAAAAAAATACTCATAGATAACTGAAATATTTCTAGTACAACGAATTGTAATTCGAAAGAAGAATGCTAAACTTATTGATATGTTTAGGATAGCCTTTTCATGAGGATTATCTCATTCATGAGGATATCAATCCAGTTCCGTTGTATATTATATATATATAATCTATATACATATAATATATATATAATCTGTAATAATATATACATATATATAATTCTACTGTACCTGTGTATGTCACTGAACCCCTTTTAAACGTCTTGCAAATAAGCAGTTACCGTACCCTATCAAATTTGCAATAACTGTCATGCGTTGCCGACCCTAACTCATGCGTAAAGTATAAAATAGTGATTGCTTGTAAGCTTTATAAGAAAAATATTATTTGTTAAAACTATTACAATCAGTCTATTATTAGATACGTTTAAGAAATATATTTCCCGCCAATTTAATGAGCATTGCCTTGAAACGAACGCCGCATAAAAACAGATGCACTTGAGCGTTGAACTTGAGACTTATTATTCCGTGAACGCCGGCGCTGCGCCGTGCCGTGGGATAAAGGATCAGCAGTGGTGGTCTCTCAGAGAGATCGTGGATAACAGCATAAAGATGAGCTTCTATTGAAATACTCTCATATATTAATTCAGTTTTATAATTTATATATACAATATAGTTAACGAATTTATTTTATACAATGTCGGGAGGCATACGAAAAAGGCGCGTTGCCACTCCTGCTACCGATACGGTACCTAAGTCGTTAGGACTTACTGGTAAACTCACTCACTCGCAGGAACACAAAAATCCTGCAAGGATTGTTATTTGGCTGCGGTTTTTTATAAGGTAGAAGTAACTTCCTCAGTCGGACTTCGATGCACTCTACGTCTCTTAAAATCACCCAGACCAAGGGAAATAAACATGTTCATGCACACAAATCTTTGCCCTGTGTGGCAATCGAACCAACGATCCCTGTTGTCAAAGTGGCGTTACTAACCACTCCGCCATCAGGCTATTTAATAAATAACGCTGAACATACTTCATATTTCGGGGAACTAGCAATCAGCTATCCATAGAGCTTTTTGTACACTCACAAGTATTACAAGAGACCTAATATTGACATGTAAATTGTACTTGTTCACATTTTTATGTTCGTAATCGTCTGTAAAAAGTGGTCAATACGTAATAGTGGTATGAATATAAAAACACCCAATTTGCAAAAAATACTTTAAAATATCCTCACCTATTCAAGAACGCGTGTCAATTAGTGAATAGAAAAAAAACTTAAGACTTCAACGATTAATCAGTTGAGAATGCACAAGCTTCCATTGCCAGAGGAACACCTGGCTCGTCAATTATATAATAATTAATTTTTTTTTAAATTTTATCGGCCATTTTGATCATGTTCCTTAAGAGATAAGAACGGTGTTCCTGAACATTCCCATTCTACTTTTTTATGCTGAATCTGAATCTGAAGTCAAAATTCAAATATTCGAAAAAAGCAACAGATACACACACACACAGACAAACATATATCCAACTAATATTATAAATGCGAAAGTTTGTATGTATGGATGGATTTTTGTTGCTCTTTCACGCTTAAACGGCTAAACGGATTTGAATGAAATTTGGCACGTAGATAGATTATGATCTGGATTAACACATAGGCTACGTTATTTGACTACACGCGGGCGGAGCCGCGGGCAGCAGCTAGTATTTCATATAGGAACGGTGTTCCTGAAAATATTGTACCTACTTACGTAATATCCAGATAATTTAACTTTAGATAGAAGAGATCTTGTTCTATCAATTGAATTCCTTTGAAGTCGTGTGTGTGGTTGTATGCTACAGATCGCAATTTTTAACCGATTATAATTATATAATCGACTAAAAATATTTGTGTAATCGATTAAAAAATTAGGTATATCCGTAAAATCTTATTGTTTACCGACTGTGTCATTGAATGGTCGTAAATAATTACCTGACCGAACGACCACTCGACCACTTTCGTTCGTCATTTTCACTGTCATCATCATACAATTTGCCAATTGTGTGTCAATACATATTATAGTAACCTAACCATACATTTTTGTAATTTCTATTTTGTTTTTTAAAAATCCAATACGCCTATATCGATCTAAACTTAAAAAGCAAAACATTATAAAAAAACTAGATTTAATCCAAGACCCGTTTCCGAGATACGCGGTTAATATTTATATAGAAATAATTGCACGTTTAAAATAATAGGAAATAATATGCAAAAAACAGTGCTATTTGTGGCCTTCGAACCTATTTTTTTGCGGTATAAGATAGACCGTGTGGATCAACCTAATACGTAATAACCATAATTTCAGATACTCGTAGTTGTTATTAATATTTAACACGATCTGAAATTTCTTGTGTTTTGTGTTCACGTTTTTTCTGGAAAGACACCTATATATAGAAAGTAAAAACCGAACCGAATATAAATTTTGATCCAAATCGTTTTCAAGATACACGAAATATATACAAGAGTTGATCGTAAAAATAAGATAAAATGTATACGTTTTGATTGGATGCAAACAATGGAAACAAGCTCTACGTGTGACTTGTGAAACTTAGTCTGATCACGTCGGTCGTGGATAGTCACGACACGACACTTGTCACTACTTTTACTATAGTTTCACATCAAATGTTTTATTGACGATTGAGCTGCAGAGAAAATGATTAACCGGTATAAATTAAAGGTGTTTATTATAAGATGTCACTTGTTTGTGTTTTTTCATCGGAAAAGTTGTCAAATTTGAGGTCAATTTTAGATCGGCATTTACTAAAAACCGAATCACGAAATAGATATACGATGTGAAAATGGAAGGATGTAGGAGCCGAGGGAGACTACCATGACCAAATAAGTTGAGTTTGTCAAAAGGTGAAGGTCAGGAGCCCTAGGACCAGCGTGCTTGAAAAGAGTTTTGAATGTTAGCGAGCGGAGTGTGCAGGACCGCGTCTTGCGGCTCTCGACTCTGTCTGCCTACTCTGCGAGGGCCACGAGTAACCTAACGTAAAGATATTTAATATTATTTAAATTAAAAAAAATCACATTAACTTACGTAGGCCTTCACCCACTAGGGTAGGTAACGGCCGGAACCTTTCAACATTTGTTTGTGTGCGTTAGTCAGCAATGGAATAAACGTTTTATCTATGTCATCTATCTTTCTTCGGTTCGACCAAAGTAATGATTTATTGATTCAATTTATTCTTTCAATTATTATAAGATCTTAATTATAATAAATGAAACAATAAATCATTAATTTGGATGAACCGGAGAAATATCTTTACCCGCCAGGTTAATCGTGCTATGGATACCTTCTCGCAAACGTGTCATGATGTCTGGTCGTGTCGCAACTAACTAGACGAGCAGTGTTGCGGGAATTTACCAGTCAACAATAAATTACCTACCACGACATGGAAGAAATAAATTATGAAACATATTTACGAGCAAATTGACCTAAAAATAACACCCACTGCTAATTTGAAACAGTGAAACTACATTGTAAATACTGAATGCTAATGGGGGCAAGTAGCGACACCAAGAAATATAATTATTGTAGGCAGATAGAACCACTGCTTCTGACTGAATTTTGCTAATTCGCAAAAATTGTAAGTAGATAATTTACAACTCATCCCTAAGCGAAACTGGGTGACATACCTTATGATTTTTAATACCCGAAATTATTAATGGCAAACAAACGATCGCCGCCTTCATGTGAAATGATTTTTTATATCACTGTTCGGATACATATCGGATTCGGATACGGACACCGCTCGGCTTCGCACGGGTGCATTTAAAATCACACCACTCTGTAAACAAATTAGTTACAACGTATCTTACGTATTTAATTGAATAAGGAATACTATATTGTTTAAAATAGTGTTGATTAAAATAGCTTCAAAAAAATATTAAAATGGTTACTGTGTGTTGTCCTTAGTAAATAAACATCACGGACTTTTTAGTAGACCTTTTTAAGATATTATATAATTCCGTAGTATAATTTATGATCTATCTCGTATAAGGTTTAGCCAGCTTTCCAATGTAAGCGCACAAAAATATGTGTTGTTTAGACATCACATTTTTAATTCTCTCAAATCTATTAAATTCTCGGCTTTTCTCTAATATAATATGCATGTATTATACATATAAACGTTCCTCTTGAATCACTCTGTCTATTAATGAAAACTGCATTAAAATCCGTTGCTTAGTTTAAAAGATCTACGCGTACAGACGGTGGGAAGTAAGTTTGTTTTATACTATGTAGAGAAAGTCGTATGATGCCTAAGGATAAGGAGTTACCGCATGCAACGGTAGTTGCAACACCGGGCGTGTCACTCGTGCGTTGACGACCCTATAAAAACCTCTTCACCTCTTTTGTATGATTAGCTGTAAGTTTCCATTTGAAAATAAAATAATATTTCTAATTTTAATATGGATAAATACGTACATTTGGATTTAATATTTCAATGCTAAGTTTCTTACGTGGTCGTGTGTTATCAGAAGGTTGTGCCAAGAGCCCAAACCCGGCGAGCGTACATGTAAAGATCTATGAATGCTAAAGAAGCGAATGAGACGTGTAAGAACCGTGTCGTGTGGCATTCTGTTCTCTACCTACTCCGCAATGGACTTGTTGTGGAGATATAGATAGATGGTTTCATATGACGCCAAACCCTCCACTGTTTATTGTAAACTCAACATTCCATAATCTGAATACAACAACAAATTTATTTAAGAGATCCATAAAAAAAATATAATCTCAGCACGGGCGGATGTAGAGAGGTAAAAACGTGCGTCACGCCGGCCCCATTTCACTATGCGCCAGGAAATGGCCCAAAAGCTTCCTTTCCCGAGACTTGCGCACAATAATAGACTCCATCAAAATATCTTGAATTCATCGATCGTAAGCGGGAGTGAATCGATGACGTGCGGATCGATTTAGATGAAATGCTTATAGACCGATCTGTTAACAAGGTCAATTAGGTAATGTACAGTTAGTAGTGTTTCTTGAGCGATTTATATTGTGTACTTGCTGTACCCGCCACTTGACTGAATATTGCAAACGGTATAGTTATACTCGTAGCATTATGAACGTGACAAAATGCACATCCGATTAAATTCAACATTATAGCTTTAGGGGTCGGTGCACGCTGCACGCCGCGACCCTGCCAGTCCAATACCTGTTGACTGCAATTCTACCCAACCCAAACCGCACGGATTAGGACGTCTCCCGGAGGCGACGCGCTCCGATCCGCCCTCGTTGGTGTGGGATTAAGTGTATGCGGCGGTGGGGGGCGCCACCCACCACGCAAAGCCCAACCCGAAGCGAAACCCGGTCAAGGAGAGCCGAGTGTCGTATAGGCACATGAAATGTGAGAAATAGATTACAAGATAAGATGAGTGAGTTGATAGATATAATGAACGAGAGACGCCTAAATGCTTTGTGTGTGTCAGAGACCAAGCGAAAGGGAAGCTACATCAAAGATCTGCCCGGTGTAGCATAACGGCCTTGTGGTCCGGGGTGAACCAGGACGATCACGCCAGCGATGGCGTAGGTGTCGTGCTTTCATCTCGCTTGGGTAAGATAAAAGTGTGTATTACTGTGAGCTCTACTAATCTTCTACCTCGAGAAGTTTCGAGAGAGTGTGATGTCGAACACATTCTTCCATCACAAGGATATTCACATTTACACATGGAGACGGAATGAACAGAAAAGTGTGATTGATTTGATTTTGATAGATGGACGTCTCCGAAAATTGTTAATTGATACAAGAGCCTTCAGAGGCCCCGTTCTTTACGCGGACCACTATCTGGTGAAAAGCCGGTGGGCCCTTTTCAAGAAGTGGAGGTACTGACGAGTGCGTATTCCTTTCAGAGATCATGAAAGAAGAAGAAGTGAAAAATTGGAAGATGAATACGTGTGTACTTACGTCTAGTCAGTGAAACACTTGAACGCAGAAACGAAAACGAGAAACGCAAGTATTTCCGATTCAGATGTAGACGAATGTTGGAAAGTTCTGAAAGAAAGTATGGTGGACAGTATGAAAGAAGTATGTGGATGCGCAAAGAGACGTAGAATACTGAGAGGAGATGTCTGATGGGATGCGGAGGTTGAGTTCTTCGTGGAAAAAAAGAGGAAAGCGTGGCTGGATTACGTATCATCTTTGCTGATGCAAGAGTGATGGTACGAAAGAAATATACCGTCCGTGAAATACTGTGAAAGACTAATTATGAATGAAGAAGAAAGGCTGACGAAGAACTTCTAGGCGAATACCAAACTCTTCTGGAGAGAGGTAAAGAAGGTGGATGAGGTTGTGTATCTTGGAAGCGCTTTTAGCAGCGATGGGGGGTTCACCGCTGATGTGGAGAGACTGAGTGCAGGGAATAGGGTGAATGGAGTGTTGGGTAAACTTCTAGGCAGCCGAAATCTAAGCCAGAAGGCACACCTCGCTGTACACAACGCGGTGCTAATCCCTACGCTAACGTATGGAAGTGAAAGCTGGGTATGGCAGAGAAAGCATGAAAGTAGAATAAATGCGGTCGAGATGAGCGCATTGCGCAAAATTTGTGGCAAAACGCTAGCTGACCGCGTTCGTAATGATGACGTAAGAAAGAGAGTGTTGGTGTTAAGATAAGATAAGGCATGCTTTGCATGTTCGGACACGTAGAAAGAATGCAGAATGAAATAATGACAAAACGGATATACAATGCGAAATTGGAAGGACGTAGGAGCCGAGAAAGACCAAGACTAACCTACCTTGACCAAATTGGTGTTTTATCAGAAGGTGATGTCAGGAGCCCCAGGAACTGGCGAGCGTGCATGAAAAGAGCTATGAATGTTAGAGAAGCGAGTGAAGTGTGTAAGGACCGCGTCTTATGGCGCTCGGCTCTCTCTGCCTACCCCCCCCCCCAAGGGACCTGGCGTGCATAGATATACATACATACATTATAGCTTATCGCATTACCGGAAAGGTTAAGTAAAATTATTTTCTTACTTTAACTTTTCGGTTACTGTTAACGCCGCGCGTTTTACACAGGGTTGTTTCAGCCCTGAAGATCAAATAAAATTTACATTCGTCTCCTCTATATCATAGAATCTATATTTAGATATCCAAATATAGCGGCGTATGTTCCCCGATGATACGTAGTTTACATTTTAAATTCATAATCACTCGTGAACTACGAGAAATCGGAGAACAGAAGTTACATTTTCGGAACCCTTAGATGTTACGAGCTCATTTTTTTCCGAATCTCAGCGGTTAAACAAAATCCACACCCGTGTAATTTGGCATAGCAAATTTGAAGTAGGAAGTTTTGTGATAAGTACCTACTACTAGGGAGTTAGGTAGGTTTCGTATTTTATTTTTATTGTAGGTACCTATAGAAATCACATTTGTGGCCGCGTGGAGGATAGAAATCACATATTGTGGCCATCATCACACATCGCAGATCATCATACTGAGTATGATGATCTGCGATGTGTGATGATGGACGGGATTCAAAGCAGCGAGGACCAACCGCAACCGGTATATTTCACGGACCTAGTATCGTCGATGACGAACTTCACGGCTTTACGCAGATTCGGCCACGGGTGCCATACACGAAGGAGGCCGGAAGAATGGCTAGAAAATACTGGAGGAAGAGCGCTAAGGGACAGCAGCGATGACGTTTCTGTGGATGTCGCTGCCCTAGCAGGGGTAGAGAGCGCAAAACAGAAACAAAGCATAGAGAATCAAATAATTTGTAGAGTCCAGAAGCGCTAGTCCAGTGTTACCAAAAAAGTCAGTGCAGCTATATACTAAAATAACTTATATCTATAAATGATACTGAAATATGATACGATAAGGTCCTACCACGGGTCTGATAAAGATCATGTCTGCCAACGAAGAGATAAGATGTATTTGCAATTTAATATCAAAGCTAACCTTACCTCCACGTGATACAAACTGCTAATTAACAAACGAGCCTGGCTGGATGGATGGCGCGCATCAAAGATACCTGATTGGGGAATTACCTCCACTCACAAAAGACGGTAGCCCAATAATCCCTAGAGGATTATATTCCAGCTACCACTACCAATATGTATATCTTCACGCCAAGTCCCTTGCGGGATAAGCAGAGAGTACCGAGCGCCATAAGACGCGGTCCTTACATACTTCACTCGGCTTCATAGCTCTTTTGATGCACGCTCGCCGGTGAATTCTCACGGACTTGGCGTGAAGATATACATACATACATACATACCACTGCCAGTTACGAGTAAACTCCTAAGAATGGAGAGAGTACAGAAACCACACTACGGTACATCACGGCCATATACTTTTTTTTGTACAACGCCCGAGAGGCGTACAAACATAATAAGCATAGTTACCTTCCTAGATAATATGAAACAAATTTTTTTTATTATATCATACTGTGTACTTGAGAACAGCATAACATCTATAGTTGAACACAAAGTGCAGTGTTGATGAGTGTCCATATTCCACCGGCGTACCGTACCGCGAGCATCCACATTATTTCTAAGAAAGATTCAACGTGACCACTTCAAAGTACAGCCCAAAATTGGTTAACTTTGATTTGCATTTGATAATAAACACGATGGGAAACTGAGCACTGGCCAATATCATATCGACTCCGTGTTCAGAATTACAAATTCGCGTGTGTATTTCCTTTCCTTTCGGGGCTCCGGAAGTGGCACCGCGGACGTTAACGTCCACGGAGCTACAAAGTGCATGTCAATATTGTAACAATTGTTTCTATCTGTCCTGTCCTGTATTATGTATCATATTATATATCTAATACTAGCTGCAGCCTGCGACTCGGTCCGCGTGTATCTCCCGCGCTATCTTGTGAACATACAAACACACGGCCCACCTGATGTAAAGCGGTTACCGTAGCCTATAAACTAGCAATACTTTAAGTATTACTCGCGCGATGCCACCCTCTAGGGAGTTATTTGGCTGCAGTTTTCTGTGAGTTGAAGGCACTTCCCCAGAGGGACCGCTTTTTTCTCTATTAAAACACCCAAACCAAGACAAACGGACATGCACACCAATGTTTGTCCTGTGTAGGAATCGAACACCGAGCTCGTCAAAAAAGGTTACTTACTTTCTTTTTTTATACCACTAAGCGTACGGCCTGCCTGATGGTAAACAGTTGTCGTAGCCTATGGACATTTGCAACACAAGGAGCGTTACTCTTGCGTTGCCGACCCTGTAAGAACCTCACGCCTTTCTTGAAGAACCCCATTCTGTAGTCCCTTGGGAAAACCTGGGCAGGGAGCGCATTCATTTGTTTTGTTTTCCTCGGCTTCTAAAGGTTGTATCAAATGCAAAAAGAATGTTTCAATTCCTACTGGTGGTTCCAGAGATTAGCGCATTCAAATAAACAAACATACAAACTCATCTACTTTATATATTAGTAGGTATAGATATATATATCTATAGAGCATAGTTTCATATACCAAATTTTGTATTTAGATAAGATATTGCTTTTTATTTTTATCTATATAGGTAACGTACTTGAAAAAAAATCGCCCAAGTGCGAGTCGGACTCGCGCACGAAGGGTACCGTATCTATAAAAACGGCAAAAAAATCACGTTTTTGTGTGGGAGCACCCCTTAATTATTTGTTTTATTTTAATTTAATTATTTATTCTTAAAGTAAATATATAACTAAAAAAGTCTGTGAATATTTCAAGCGTCTACCTGTTGCCGTTATCAATATCGAGCAAAAAATCACATTTGTTGTATGGGAGCCCCCTTAAATATTTATGTTATTCTATTTTTTAGTATTTGTTGTTATAGCGGCAACAGAAATACATCATCTGTGAAAATTTCAACTGTCTAACTATTACGGTTCGTGAGATACAGCCTGGTGACAGACGGACGGACGGACAGCGAAGTCTCAGTAATAGGGTTCCGTTTTACCCTTTGGATACGGAACCCTAAAAACGTGTTTTTATACAAAAATCGCCTATTTCCGAACTCAATTAAAACTAAGAAATAATGAACCATATTACTTAGTTTTAATAACAATATATTTTAATAAGAAGCACCTCACGCTTTCGCAATGTAACAAATAATAACTAACATTAAAGAAGCTTAAATAGTACTCGTAAATACAACCGATGATAAATCATTTGTACATCTCTGCAATTTTTTTATACAATTGGGAGGGTTCAGTCACCCCTTACATAAAGTGGTTACCGTAGCTTATGAACGTTTGTAATACAGAAAGTATTACAGTGGTAATTTCGCGCGTTGTTATCCTATCCCATTATACATTCTGTGTACTAAGTATCGGGAATTTGTCAATAAAACAAAAAATACAAATTATTCATCTAAATTTATTTTATCGCCTTCAAAGTAGGCCCCATCGCTTGCAATACAACATCTCCACCGCTTCACCCAGTCTTCCATACATTTTTCATAGGCTATTTGCGGTATGGCCTTTAGCTCATTCAGCGAATTTTCTTTTATGGCTTCTATCGACTCAAAACGTTTTCCTCGAAGTGGTAATTTTAACTTGGGAAATAAAAAAAAGTCAGACGGAGCCATATCAGGTGAATACGGTGCTTGGTCGAGAACTTTTGTTGAATTTTTCGCTAAAAACTCTTTCACTATAATGGCTGTGTGTGATGGTGCATTATCATGGTGCAGCATCCATGAGTTGTGTTGCCACAAATCTGGACGTTTTCGGCGGATACTCTCACGCAAACGCTTCATGACGCCTAAATAATATTCTTTATTCACTGTTTCTCCCTCTGGAAGGAATTCGGAGTGAACCACACCACGGTAGTCAAAAAAAACTGTCAGCATCACCTTGATTTTGGAGCGACTTTGCCGCGGTTTTTTGGGTTTCGGCTCGTTTTCGAGACGCCATTCTGAAGACTGTTGGCTTGTTTGCATGTCGTACTCATAAACCCATGTCTCGTCGCCAGTTATTATACGTGTCATAAAGGTCGGATCCGTAGAAGCTCGGGAAACCATGTCTTCAGCGACATGCTTTCGCTGCGCTTTTTGAACAAAATTGAGCTCTTTTGGAACTAGTCGAGCGGCGACGCGTTTCATGCCTAAAATGTCAATGAGAATGTTGTGGACGGACTTAAAAGATATGTTCACCTCACTAGCCAACTCTCTCAGACTCATACGTCGATTTTCGAGCACTAGCTTCTTGATTCTGTCGATGTTTTCTCTGGTCGTAGCGGTTGAAGGTCTACCAGAACGAGGCAAGTCTACTACTACTTCTCGGCCTTCTTTAAAAGCCTTATACCATTCATAAGCCCTTGTTTTCGATATACACGATTCGCCGTAGGTATTTCGCAACATTTTTAGTGATTCACCACATGAAATATCATTTGAAACACAAAATTTAAGGCACACTCTTTGTTCAACAATATTTTCCATTGTAAAAATCGCCGAGGACTCAAAACTATGACCAACAAAAAGTGTAGTTTAAAACAAATTAAATGACAGATCCCGCTCAAATTTTGCGCGCTAAATCAGTACAGTGCTACCAACATGCAGTAAAAAAATTAGAACGACCTCTTTTACGCGGGTCTTTTTATTGACATATTCCCGATACTTTTTACACAGAGTAGTATATCTAATTCAGCAACTCCTCAAAAGCTTATTGGTATGCCTGACTCGTAGGAACACATCACTCCAGAGAAATTGTTATTTGGCTGCGCTTTTCTGAGGTAGAGGTACTTCTAGTCGGGCTTGTATAATGCACCCTATTTTAATGGAAAACCTTCAACGGTTAAATAATTATAATGTGCATATTTTCTTAGTAAATAAAGTGTAAATTTAGTTTTTCGTAAAGAAAAGATCTGCTATCAATTAATAAAGTTTTTAATATTAAAAGGATTTAACGAATTTGCCTTTGAAAAACGATGTTGATAATACTTATATCTGTTGCTTACCTAAATAGTTCCGTTATCGTAGTTGTTAACGAGTATGTCTACACGGGGATAAACAGTCCAGCCAATTGTGTCTATACACAATTTAGTCAAATCTAACTCAGCGCAGCGTACTAGATTACGAAAAATATTCTCGTCCAAAATACCTCAATGGCCGAAAGTTCCCGAATGGCGACACTCCACACTATGGGCCGATTATCTGGTAAAAGAGCACAGTACCGATTGTTTTAAGGTCTATGTTCAGCAGCGAACGTCCTTAAGGCTAGTTATTTAAAAGTAAAAAACAAAATGGAAAACTAATATATATTTTTTTATATTATCACTAGCGCGATGTCTCCTCTGCTGTTTACACAGCAACTCCTTAGGAGCTTACTCTGATGACCTCATTCACACGCAGGAGCACAACCCTCTAGGGAATTGTTTTGTCTACGGTTTTCTTGAGGTGGAGGTACATCCCCAGACGGGCTGCTTTGATGCGGCCTACCTCTTAAAGCATCCAGACCAAGACAAAAAAAAAATGTCCATGCACACAAATGTTTGCCATGTGTGGGAATCAAATCACGAGCGTTGATGTCAAAGTCGCGTCATTCACGACTGAGCCACCTAGCTCGTCAATTTAAGCACAATTTATTGCCGTGCCTACATCGAACCATAGACTAAAACTTTATTTTTTACTCAATCACAATACAAGTAGGAAGGCACTGAAATAATTAGGTATTATTGCTGTATTTTGTACATGTTATAAATTGCTCGGGAAAAAAGATTTTAGGGGCAGCAACGCGTGCTTGTTCCCTGATGTTCTAACCATCCATAGGCTTCGGAACGTACATCCCGTTGGTCGTATTTGTTTAGGTTAATAATTACAATCTTATTACAGTTCTCGGGGTAAGGAAACGCGCATTTTGTGCAAACTGCGACTTACATAGAGGACCAAAATAGACCTCGTAAAACTAAAACCGTAAATAAAGCGGCTGCGATTATGACTAGTCTATACGATCTCTAGGAGTTGTATGTCTAGCGTTGGGATCTGGAGGCGAAATGTACCTATTAACTCTCCAAACACGTATAGGATCGGAACGGATCAGAACAACGCGCAGATCAGTATAGCGTGGGTACCTATATAGGAAGCATTGTGTACATTATGTGCCACGGTCATTGTCTGTCAGCTGGTACATACCTTTAGTATACAGAATGTTCATTTGGAACTTTGTTTATATAACATCTGGAGGTATACAAGAATACGGCCCACCTGATGTAAAACGTAACGTGACGTGTTACTGTAGCCTATAAACGCTTGCAATACATTAAGTATCACTAGCGCGATGCCATCTCTGCTGCTAACACAGTGGCTCTGTTAGCAGCCTTAAGAACTTATTGCTGACTTCCCTTGAGGGAGGGTTGTTCCTCCGTGTGTGAAAACCTACCAGTAAGCTCGTAAGGACTTACTATATTAGCACCGGGGTTCATAGGCTACGGTCATGACTTTACTACATCTGGTGGTCCCTATTGCTTGTATACATTCCGACATTGTACAATAGAGAGACATAATCATTAAGCATTAGCAGTGGTAGTATAGTGGCTAAAGAGTCAGCCAATTTACTACTGGTCTCTCGTTCTAATCTTGGGCATGTACGTACTACTAATTTTGTATTGGGATTACATATTTCTAATTATCAATTGCTCGGTGGCGAAGAAAATTCATATGAAATTCCAGAATATATATTTAGGAAGAGGTGTTACCTAATCTGAGAAGAAAGATCTGATTTTTCGTCTGGATTGTGATCGGACGGCAGTCGCTCCATATCAAAAGCAATATCTTCGCCAAATCCTTTCGACTTAGGGAGCAGACCTCGCCAATACGAATGTATTAGGCAATTGGATAACGCTAGGAAAGAGATATACGCATTAACATCGTAGATTACATAATGAACGAAATTACTCGTATTTTAGCAACAAGCGTCTTCGGTTTCGAACACCCTCTAAATTTCGTAAATGCCATGCCCAACTCTGCACTAAATAAAGCCCTAGTTTTCCGTAGGGACCTTAATTATGTTCAAAATAACATGAACTGCTCGAGTAAACGTATAAAAAATGTAAAATAAATGCATGCAAATGTTGAGTTCGACCCTTATCGTGCCATAAATATGCCGTCGCGACATACAGACTGAACGACAAATGATTTATTATGTTTACGCGCCGCGTCACGGGACCACAAGACACGTCCCGGCCGCGGCGATGGCAAATATCAATTTAAATTGTTCGTCACAGACGTGCAGAATTGGCGAACGCTTGAAGGTTACATCGGATTTGGTAGTCTGGTGGTCTTATTTTACATAGATGCTTCCAGGAAGCACCGTCTCGGCGTGTTATGTTCCACTGAAACTTGGCAACTTCCACTGTTTATAGCCGAGTTCAATTTAGCATTAGTTTACAATTTAGTTTCAGCGTCATGAAAATATTCATGAAATAAATTATTTTTGATGAATTCAATGCGAGTGCAAATTGTTTTAATAATAATAATATGGATAGAAAAGCGATCAAGCTTGAATCGGTCCTCGCACATTGAGCACGTACCTCTGGTACTGTAGAAATAAAACGTACATTTACATATCTATGTACAAATAGACCACGACAAAACAGTTTAGTACTTAACTTTTTTCCGTTTGTCAACCGATTTTCTTGTTTTATTTAGTAACAATTGACAAACTTCAGTGTTCTCAATAAAAAAAGTTGGAAACGTGCAAATGCCGCGTACAATGTTTTCCTCAAATTTTCAATAATGACTAATGCCGATGTTAAGATAAGAAAGGGCATGCTCCGTTGGTTCGGACATGTAGAAAGAATGACGAAACAGATATACAATACCAAAGTGGAAGGATGTAGAAGCCGAGGAAGACCAAGACTAATCTACCATGACCGTGAAATTGGTTGTGTTTCATCAGAAGGTGATGTCAGGACCCATAGGAGCCGGGGAGCGTGCATGAAAAGAGCTATGAATGTGAAAGAAGCGAGTGAAGTGTGTAAGGACCGCGTCTTATGGCGCTCGGTTCTCTCTGCCTACGCCGCAAGGGACTTGGCGTGAAGATATACATACAAATACATACATACATACTAATGCCGACTATTGCCTTAATGCTCTATTTGGGTACATATCTACATTTAAATACCTCAGCAATTCGAGCCCACTGACTTATCAGTACCTATAAGCCGATAAGTTCAACGACGTTGATTCGTGAACTAGCCAATAAGAGTTGTGCATTCACTTTACCCCCCGACCCGTAGCAGTGAATTCAGTTACTACGTAAAATTATACCCATCAGTTCTCCATAGGTTATGTGCTTCATGCTCACACACGACCGTCTGATTCCAAACGAAAAAAAACCGATTGCATAACTACGAGACAGTTTGATTGCGAAGGATTTCTTCTATTTCTCTTGTAATAATAAAAAATACATAAAGTTTCAACCCCTTTAGGAAAAAAAACCTACAGGCAAAAGTAGCGCCATAAGTGTTCCTTTTTTAGCATTTTGGTACGGAATCTTAAAACGATCAGTTAAGTTTAACTGTCATCAGAGATTTTTCACTTTTACGACTAACCACACTTAACACATTAATGTTAAAAATAAAGTTTAAACCTGTTTTTAGCCGAATGACGGCGAGTAATGTTTTTCGAGCGCTTAAGCATATGTCGATTACACTGTGTTCTCTTATAGGCTAAAATTGACAGATTTTAAAATGAGAAATACGAAATTTAACAAGATTTCGTATTTAATTTATACCCAGAGTCCATAAGCTATGCGAAATCAGTGTAAAATTACAACGGTGGACATATTGTGAAAAATATTCAGACTTATTCAGAAAAGTAAATTCCTCCTAGAACGCTTTCGTTTTCGCTTCAGTTTTATAAACTCCTAACCTATAATAAAACTGAGGAAAGCTTATTATAGCGTAAATTCAATGCTTGCAACCTGATCAGCATAATAAAAAAGAAAGTTCCAGTGACTACTCCCTACATTGGAGCATCATTATGCTGCAAAACATGTTTGTTGAACTTTCCAATGACGTATTTCGTTTACGATTTGTAAACAAACAAGTGCCGAATGCAGTTTAATTTCCTCTGTATTTTATTTTATGACTCTGCAACTGCGAATATTTGCAGCTGGCTTCGTTCAGAATTCCATGCGCACGCGCACAAGCCGTAAATTCAAATATGGTCGCTACAAGCCGCAATTAGCATCAGCACATATACGACGAAACTTTTTATTATAACTTTGTGCATTATGCAAGATAATCAATATTTCAATTCATGTTCCGGGTCTAAATATATTTTTAAGGGATATTTTTGCATTGTTCCAGGGCCAGCTTCTAAAAAGGGACGAGGCAACGTGTACACGCAGGAGAAACACTCCTGTTGATTATCACCGCGACGATATCTCCTAAGGAATCTACAGTACAAATGTTTTGAAATTATAAACAACCTCGCACATCAAGAAATATAAACGAATAAAACATACCTATTTTTAGATAAAATAAACGATTTCATATTTTAGTAGTTTTATGCAGTTCTAAATATAAGTTTCCCTGTGGATATATTTTTAATTTAACATTTACGAGTCTATGTACTGAGGATTCTGCCCCTGTCAACGGCGCACCACGGTGTGACGTAAGCGATCTCCAAATAGATCTCGTCTGGCACACGCTCTCACTGCGGCTGAACATCGAACCTTATTGTAATGTACTATAGTTTCGAATCAATTAATAGTGAAGCAAGATGTTGCGCACGGAAGGAAGTTATACCTCACCTGATAGTCCAATGTTGGAACGTGAGATTTGGAATAAACCGAGTGTTTTTTTTAATTCTTTCACATGTGTATAGCCGCTTGGTACTAGTGATGTCTCTTACTATCGCCAAGAATATTGGTATTCTATGTGTCGAGATCGTTCAGGCGCGGTTGGTCCAATACGCAATTAGTCCATTCCACTTATTTCGCAATTAGTACAATTCGCGATTGGTCCAATCCCTGTATACTAAATCTAAATATGCCAAAAAAGTTATGTAATCTAAGGATATTAATAATAAACTTTTAGTCATCAAGTCACACAACGCTTTCTAGATCCAAAGTAAGCTACCTACAGCTTGTGATATGAATACTAATATAATGGATAAAATACCTACATGTTTTGTAAATGCACGTTTCAAGAATCCATGGAGGGTTGTATTCCTGACAGTGAATGAGGTTACCAAGTATGCTACTGAAGCGTTAGTGTGTTAGCAGTAGCAGTGGCAATGCGAGCGCGATATTTTCTGTTTAGCAGACATTCATAGGCAACGGTAACCACTTTACACAAGGTGAACCGTATGCCTGTACCCGTCTCGTAAGACATGAATGAACGCCTTGACGAGAGTAATCACATTTTGCATGGTATTCAATCAATCAGATACTAAATATATTTGTAGTAATTATAATTATTATCTGATAACGTGAATTGGGCCATTCGCGAATTGGATTCTTTGCCAAATGAACCATATGCGAATAAGACTAATATAAACTATTGTTTGCGAAATAATCTTATTTTTATCATCAAGAATAATTGCGAGTTGGACCAGCCTAAACAGTGAAGATCTCTAGGAAATTACAGTTGCAAGTTCACCTGGAGTACAAAGTAAAACTAACACCTGACAAGAAAGCTGAAAGACTAAAAAGCAATACTTAAGCCATGAAGGACGTAACACATGAAGACAGATGAAACCGATATTAGGTAGTAACTCAATTCACCGCAACGTGTCGGGGGTTAAAGAACGCGCAGCTCCTATTGATTAATTCGCTGATCAAAGTCGTAGCGCTTATCAGCCGGCTTGTTGTTTAAAAAATTCTCCCAATGTAAGTAGGACCGAATTGCTAAGATATTTAGACGCTAAAATCCTACGTATTTTTGCGAGCGTGGCGTAAGGTGACCTCATATTCAGTCAAGTGGTTTATTGGTTTGTTGCTCAGGCCAAAGAGTTATGCTATTTAAGTTTGAGTAAGACGTGCATGGAGTACCATTAGGCGGGAGAACAATGGATACTAGCTAGTCTTGTAATTCGATTCAAAGACGTACGCTGTGAGAATTGTCCATGATCCAAAGGCTAATTTATGTTATTCAGCTATAAGTCTAAGAAGAAACTTAGTTGTGTGTTTTACCGATTGTACAATGGGTTATGTTCCGAGGAGTTGTTCGATATGATGTACAGTTTCTTTCTAGAAGTACTCGTACACAACTCACCATTGGCACGAATACGTTCTCACATACTGAATCACTGTAGTCGCGTACTGTGGTGTTCCAGATGGGTTTTATCCCGAGAACCGTGGTTTTAGACTGCGTAGTATGGTTCTTATTTTTTTTTCAAAAACTTCATGCTTGTAGTCTCCCGACGTTCTTTTACGTGTGAAGATATTATGGATTGCAACGCACGAGCCTCTGGTGTTTGGTAATAATGCGTTCTTTGAGAGATTCACATTACAAGGTAATATTATTATAAGGAAACTTGCATAAAAAATACTTTACGTAGGTAGTATTCAAATTATAATGTTGTGTAAAAGAGACGGAAATTATTATCGTAATATTTATAACTTTATATTTCCAATAATAACTTTATATTTATTTACGTGCAAGTAATTTTAAACCTTATAATTAATTTGTTCAATAAAAGTTTAAATAATAATAACAAGCAACACTTACGGCATAATTATATGATGCTACTTTAACACTATAAGGCTAGTGGGGTTCGATTCCCATACAGGACAAATATTTATGTACATGAACATGTTTGTCTTGGTTTGATTATTTTTAGAAGTAGGGCGCATCTAAGCAGCCCGACAGGGGAAGTACCTCCACCTTACAGAAAACAGTCGTGTACTTGCGAGTGCGTCAGGTTACCGATAAGCAGTTAAAGAGTTGCTATGTTACCAGCAGGGGATGGCGTAATATTTCCTGTATTAGTTACGATAACCATTTTACATCAGTTGGGTCGTATAATAAACCGCACAAATATCAGAAAGACATAGTTCCATAATGTGAAAGAGAAAAGCATTTTAATAGTATTACACCACAAAACACATTCTTGAAATATGAAATCTCCTGGAGTTGTTTAGTTCGGAAACTTCTTCATGTATCATACACACTATTGTATGTACGCGTACCATATATATACAGCAACTGTACTTCAAACTTTCTTAAAAGTTAATGATTCTTCCATTTGAGAGATCCAATAATAAACATATAATTTTACATCTCAACTTTAATTATATGCGATGACCATCTAATTATAATTATGCTATTTAGCACTCAGGCAGGTCAAGAACTGTGTCATGCGCTTCGAAACTCTTAACGTGTACATGATTTAAATAAGTTATTAATTATCAAATAAAGCGGGAGAGTTTGTTTATTTTATTTATTACCTGGAACTACCAGGCGGATTTGAAAAAATATTTTTGCATAGCAAGACTATTTGACATCACCATACGACCCTTAAAAGCAGAGGAAAAAGAAAGAAAGTAAGAAAATGCGGCTCCATGGGCTACCAGCATACGGCGAAGTTCGAGGGCTGCTCATAGTTATCAAATAAAACTCACATCTATTAAATCATATTATATTAGGTACTCGTACTTACTTCCATTCACAAAATTGGAGCAAAATAATGATTATATTATATTAAATTACATTATAAACTAGTTCGCAACATAAAAAACATACCTTATATCTCAAAAATAATAATTTACTAACAAACAGTGGTGAAATGCTTGATAGAACTACGGCGATGTCACCGCAGTTAGCAAGATCCGTAAAACATGGCTATAAATGTACACCTTGTATATTAAAATATCTGGAGTTATCAACTCGTTTCTCAGTAGACAATTTATAGCTTGTTAATTTTTTCTATCATATTATAAAATTCATGTTAACGCCTAACGAAATTATCTAAAAACTTGGTCCGCATTACATCACATTACCTACTTATCGTGCTATTATTTTGAGATTGTGCTTACAGTCAAACACAGAATTCGAGAGCTGGAAGACGAATTCTATAGAGATAAAATGAACACAGCAAGGGTTAATGTATAAGAAAAATATAAACTACTTATATTACGTTAAATTCTGTACATTGTGATCTTAACTACACGTCGTATCTAAGGCAAACATTATAAGCGTAAATGCAAACAGCAACAATCAATATCATTTGAATGTGATATGCCCTGAATTATCTTTGGAAACACAGTAAACAGTTAAGTAGTAGAGTAATAATATAAACTATAGTTTAAAGTTGTTTGCTATCAGTTGCTGTCTCTCAATGTCATGTCTTCTCAATGCACTGACAACAGAAGTCGATCATATATTTCCATGGGAAACTGTTAAATTTATATTCAAAATTAGCAAATCCTATCGGAATACCTTCTTATTCTTGGATATTACAATTACTGATATTATGGAAAAAATCACAAAGAAAACGTTGAAATGTGGTAACTTACCACTTATTTTTTAGTACATTGACCAATTTATATTTTACTTCCAATATGGACTTTACAAAACTCGAAAGGAACGCACGTTTGAATATAACAGATAATGCAGATTATATGTCATCCACTATATATCAGTACACACCACTGCCGGCCCCCCGCACATAAATGTCTGCTTTCTTCACTAGGACTAGTAATCGAAGTATAATGCCCAAGTCTTAGGAAACAAATGCTATACTAATGGAAAACTGATTAAGCCAAGGGCCATCTTCACTCTCTTTAGTACAAATAAAAGTGAATTCAAATATGTTTTAAACACACCGGCTTATCGAACGTCACTTGAATGATAAATTCGCATATCCTTTTTTAGGAATAAATTTAAAACCAAACTTACTACATAGTCGGAACTAGTGCCTACATTGAAAATAATCACAGCACGTGAACGGAAATAAAACTGAATTTCATCAAACGACGAACACAAGTCACAAACACAAATGTGTTTCACATTGTCATTAAACATTACTCGCAAAGACCAGATTCTATATAAAGTAAAAGTTTTCGTACTATTGTACTGTAGTACGAAAAGCTACGGTGGTTGTGTGTGAAAGTAAAATAGTATTTGTTAGAAGGGTGCGGCAGAGGTGATATGTCGTTGATGTATGAATGTATAGATGTATGAGACTAGCTGGTCCTCGTGGTGTCGGCGGCGATCCGCGGCGGCGCGCTGGCGGGCGGCTGGTATTTGGGCACGGAGTACATGGGGCGCGGCTCGATCGTCGATACAGCATCGTATCTAAATCAAACATTATGTTATACCCTCAAATGGGATTCGATGGCACAATTGGCATTGACATTGCGTTAAATGCCAGTGTGATATAAATAAAAATTATTTGCCATTGAAGCCTCGAAGGCAATTAGATACTTGACATTTTTTAAATGTAAACTAACTTGTTGTATTATATTAATTTCTCATACTTTTTGTTTTTCTTTGTTTTATTTACTTTTGTGATTCTATGTTCTGCGCATGCTCATTCTCAAACACAATTTAATTATCTGAATAGCTGTATTTGTAGTGGGTACTTTCAACGTCCTGTAGATGTTTTATTTATTAACGATAAATTAACTTAAAAGCAGTTAAGATTTATGTATATTTAAATTTAAATCAAGATATTTAATATACTTATAATTTATAAATGCGTAAACTGTAAGAGTTAAATGAATAGATAGATGTGCAAATTGAAGTTTGACAAATCTGCGCGTGTGAGCCAACGCGTGGCACTGATTACGCCCATACACATTGGTGAAAAGAAAGTAGTATTTTGATATTGTATTCATAACATTTGCATTCGGCATATCTATATTATAAAATCGTTGGAAGCTTAAGTTTGTGTAGGTTTTTTTGTTGCAGGCTTGAGTTTGTGTAGTGTATTGTTGGACAAATTACACAGCGCCATCCAGTCCCAAAGCAAGTGAAGCGATGCATACTAGACAACTGATAAACATACGTAAATACATTTTTTTTGTAAATACATACTTAGGATACATAGAAATCACCCAGGCTTAGACAGAAACAAATGTTTGTATTGTGTGGGGATCAAACCTACGAGCATTGGTGTTAAAGTAACGTTACTAACCACCGTGCCACTGGGCTCGTCTCGCGTCATTATGCATGATACTCAATACGGATAAGTACCTACAATAAACAAAGTCAATAAAATTATATTGATGGATTATTATTTATATGAAGCTGATCAACAATAGCTATTGTCGATACATAAATGTTGTCAAGTTAAGACAGTGACATTCTATGGTTTGAAGACACTGGCATCTGTCTATGTGCAATCGAAAATAGTTGCTCTAAACCAATTCGGAATAGAGAGAACAACTACCCAATATTATGGGATAGTATTAGGATAGTTATATTTGACAATCCTGTGGCTCAGTCGTGAATCACGCGACTTTGACACCAACGCTCCTGGGTTCGATTCTAATTCTAACCCACACAAGACAAACATTTGTGTGCATGAACATGTCTAATTGTCTTGGTCTGGATGATTTAAGAGAGGTAGGGCACATCAAAGCAGCCCGTCATCTGGTCAAGTACCTCTACCTCAAGAAAACCGTAGACAAATAACAATTCCCTAGAGGGTTGTTGTGCTCCTGCGTGTGAATGAGGTCATCAGAGTAAGCTCCTAAGGAGGTGCTGTGTAAGCAGCAGAGGAAGCATCGCGCGAGTGATACTTAATATATTACAAGCGTTAATAGGCTACGGAAACTGCTTTACATCCGATGGGCCATATGCTTCCCGACGTTGTATAAAAAAAGTATGAACTGAAGTATGTGTAAGAAACGGGAAGCTTAATTGGTAATCTTGTACTTGTGAGCATTTTTTCTACGCCAGCTTCGCCATGCATAGCTCGCGATCCGCTATCTCAATAGCCGACCTCGAGCTGAAGGTACTCCCGAGGGTGTCATTTACTTGTTACTTTAATATTTGTTGATGATGATGATGATGCCTAGTACAGCTGCAACTAGGAGTGCATCAAGTTCAAGATAGGGTATGGGAACACAGCAGAGCAAGACACTCACTTGTTACTTTTATACAATTGGGTTAGCAGTGCCATGACACGAAGTCAGAAGCGGTAGCAAGACAGTCGTGCAAGTGTAGTACTCACTTGTTGCTCTTGTATTTGTCAATGATTGCCTGGTACTGCTGCAGCGTGGCGTGTACGTGCGTCCGCGCCAGTTCCATCATGCACGGCTCGAGGTCGACAATAGTGTAGCCGGTGCAGGTGGCCAACGCAGGTGGCCAGGCCGTCGCCAGGCACTGCGAATGCGCACCGCCCAGTTCTCCTGTTGGTAACAGCTTCCTGATAGTGGTAGTTCTCGAAGAGCGATCGTCGACGGCGTCGTGGTCGCAGCGCGCGCACAACAGGCAATGTCGAGCAGTAGCCAACGCGCTGGCTGCGATCACCGATGGTTTAAACTGAAGGTATGGATCTGCTTCCAATAGGCACAGCTCGCTCAGGTACTGAGAACACATGCAAAAATGATCAGTTACCTAATTAAACCTTTTCTTAGCATGGTTAATCAATTAACATTCAACTTTTCAGGATCAGGGAGTTGAAAAAATATATTTAAATATTTTTAAATAAGATATAAGATAAGACTAGAGAATTATATGTATCCAACAGGAAAGGATGTGCTTGGTACATGTCCTTACTTTAAATGACATTGTGAAATACTACATAATAGTGAAGTCATAATTTGTACATATAATACATTATATCCTTCAATATAAACAATTATCGGAAACTTGTATTTATTCATGTATATCTATTAGCACACATTATCAATTTGTGTTTGACACACATTATGGCCAATACATGATCAACATAATATTATAAGCCTTACTATAATAAATATATAAAATATTAACTGAGAACTTACTGCAGCCAAATTGAACATTTTCTTTGACAGCCCATTGGAGATACAGTAGTGTGAAAGAAAGGCCAAAGATGTGGGCGTCGAGAGGTCAAAAGACAGCACTTTCAGGATCAGGTGCTCCATGCGAAGTACCTCCCGCTTGGTATACGTGTCATCTGTGATATACACAAACTCTGACACCAACGGGGGATATACTTCTTCATATTTCCTATAATAATATGTTAAGACTTAGTATAACAATATGATATAAACTCTGCATAATGTCAGCAGTTTCTCAAACGTTCATCAATCCAAGTACATAATATATAGAACATCTTTTGATAACGTAGAGAACAATAGTTGTTATATCGTTGTACAGTACCCTAAGATTATTTAAATGTAAGATACTGTATAATGGGATATAAATAATGAAATTTTCGAAGTCACTAAGTAATGACAACCATCAAAATATTTTTTGTTTAACCATTAAAGAACATTTGTGAACAAAATGATATAAAAGTAAGCTCACATTTTTGTAAAGCAGAACGTGAGTTGAAAACAAATTTATAACAATAGAAAGATACTTGAAGGAGAATTAAATGCATGCATGACTATAGTGCAACTTTTTTTTCTTCATTAAAATGACATTTGCTGTGTTACCCACTTTTGAGCGAAAAAAAAAAGGTGACGAGGACAAATTAATGAATGTGATCACAATTTAATAATAATTAATTTATTGGAAATAATTCAATCTATTATTATTATATTTATTATTATTAGAAGGGATTCTTCTCTTATAATACAACTGCCTGTAATGTTATCAATCATTTTGTCGAGTTAGCAAGTTTTATCCTCCTATTTAATAATATGGGACATAAAGTACGCTACATTTAAAAAAGTAAGTATAGTTTTTTGAATACAATATATATTGTGTACCTTACCTACTCTACTGTTCACCCGTGTACAGGAGTGAAGAAAGAGAAAGATATATGTAGATCGTAACAACTTTGAGGTTTTGGTGGAAGCACGAGCTGTGAGAATTGTCGATGATCGCTCATACGTGGTAGCCCTTCCAGATTAGGGAGCGATTTTGCCTCCCTTAGTGTATTCTACCAATTGTAAAAAGGGTTGTGTTCCGATGAGTTGTTCGATATTTTGGCAACAGCATCGTTTTATAATCGTACCGCTCACCAGCGACTGGGAATTCATTTTCCCTTCATCGCATACTGCTCGAAGGTTTCTACCGTGAACTCTTAAATCGTGGAATGAACACCCTATCGACGTTTTCCACAGCACATGACGTTCTTTCAAAAAAAGCGCGAAGAGGTTTTTACTGTCGGCTACACACGAGGTACACCCCTAATGTTGGAAGTGTTCATAGGCTACGGCAACTACTGACCTTCAGTTTGAAGTTGTTTACTATCTTATTTATTTATGTAATATTGTATAGAAAAATATCAAAACAAAACCTCATTATAGGGCTCCTTCAGGTCTATTAGCGTTCCCCTTCAAATAGTTATTTTTTGGTCCTTTTTACCTTACCTCTGGGTTAAGGACGAAGGGTCTTAACCAACACAGCATAAGTCTTAAGTTTATAATCGTTTCAAAATTTAATTTTACCTACCTCAGCTTCAGGAACTTGCTGAAAAATACTCGGGAAGGATTCCCAGACACAATCCTAAAGTTTCAATACCACCCTTAAAACGAGAACGAAAGTTATATATAGTAGGTACTAAAAGATCATGTGCATGTTATATTTGTATTTTTTCATTATTGTATAAGTTTATTAGCAGTTATGTTACGAAATACTATCCTGTATGTGTAAGCCCATACGTGAACGTTAATCCAGGTCTCCATAGGCATTTGAAATATCACGAACACGGGCATCCTAAGAAAAACTGCCTTAGTATATCGATCTCTTCAGCTCTGAGACACTTCATAATTTTAATTTTACACAAAAATCACGCACTCTAATCCACAAATAATAGTACTATCTTATTCATTAAAATTACTTAATTTTTGCTATTTGTAGATAACAAATATGCGTAGCGGGACTCGGAGTGAATAATTCGAGTCAACATGGCGTATTTTACGAACGAAGAAGAAATTGTTTCGATCCAAAGTCGTAATTTTCATGTATTTAAATTGCATCGAAAAATTTCGATTCGTGACGAACATGACATTCCGTGTCAATACTTGTGAAAAACATTTCACTGGGAAACTATTAAGATTACATGTAATAACTTTTCGGTTCGAATAAGCATTTTCCATGTCAACGTGAATACCTTTGCAGGTCAGTTAAATTAACTATTTACGTGCATTATTTTTATGTTATCGTACATACTTCATAGTCTTTTTGTGTATCTAATCTAAATGTATGCATGTATATCGTTACATCGTTATTTTTTGTAGTCAATCTCAAACATCAATCTATCACTCGCGAGCGATTTAGGATTGAATTCACGAATTTTGACGATCAAAGGAATACAATAAAATAGCTTATGTGTAATAAAATTAAATAAATCAAGAATGAACAATTATTTGAATGAAACAATAATTCACTTACCCAACCAACACTAGTAATTTTTATATGAGAACATTATTTGGTGGATTGACATTTGACGATGTCAATTTACTAAATCGAATTAAAAGTCGGACTATAGTGTTTACCGTCTACATAATTATACTGAATAATATACCAGTATATGCATAGAAAATGCCAAAAAAATACCTGCTTTGATAATAAATAAGACTAATAAGAAATATAAATGTGAGAAAATTACACTTACGCTGCGATGTAAGTGGCAGCAGTGCCAACTAGTTGTAGTTTGGTGCGCACCACGCTCATATATGACAGGAACCTGTCCACGTAGGATACGGCGAGGTGCAGCGTCTCACTCTGTTGATTGTACTCGTCACACACCTCTACTAGCCAGTCCACGAGGATGGAACGCATCATGTATGTAATGTCTGGCTGTTTGCGCATGTAGCGAGGGTTGGCCCTGTTCTTTACCTGATAAAGTGAATATTACCTTTTAATCTTATTGTTCACCAATAGGAGACATCAGAAAAAAGATATTTTCCCTTTAACCCTACATAGTAGTGTATACTGAAACCATACATTGTCATTGTTGCTTACTTCTAAATTATACAGCCTCGCTAGCGACCAAAGCCTCTACAAATTAAACTGCCTATGAAATGCTTCAACCACGATCTTTTTTTTTTATTGTCGAACCCTGGGCACGCGTCTTGATTTAGCAAATTCATGAGAGTAGTATAAATATGTAGAGGTAATATAAACAAAAGAGGTTTTATTAGAACTAAAAAATATAGTATAAAGTCCCATAACTTATTGTATTCTCGTCAACACCTTTCATTTGATACCTATGTCGAGGGGGTTGTAAAAGATCAAGTAGTCCGTCATATTGTATACGCCGCCATAATAGATTTTGGGTAACGTAACAAAACTGATAGTACTCTACTCTTTATGCCCTTTCATTTCTAAAAAGCTCATCCGCCATCTTGTAATGATCGCCATATTGAATTTTTAATGACGTCATATAGCTTGTTGTATTCTACTCGTCATACTCTTTTATTTGACACCCATATGGATGGAGTTGTAAAGAGTAAGGCAATCCGCCATTATGTGGTGGCGGCCATATTGGATCTAACATAATATTGAATATACTATATTGTATTGTCTTCAGAATCAAAGGTGTGTGCTAAATTGGAGCCTGACCGGATGTCGGCAAGTGGTCGAAAAGTCGATCGCAAGATTTGGACAAACAGGAAACCAAGTTAAATAAAAGCTTGTAAAAATGAACGTTGGCGAACAATATTCCTTGTATTGCAAGTATTTATAAGCTTAGGTAACCGCTTCATATCAAGTCGATAGTATGCTGATTGTCACATAAATAATATAAAAATATATATCTTTTTAATTTAGTCATTACAACTTAAATGTTTTTTTAATGATAACATGGCAATGTTTTTTTACTAACATTTATTATTAGTTTTTCTAAGTTAAACTATTTTAATTTACTAATGATTGATGAAAACAAGTAGGTGGGCAAGCTATGATCTGTCAGCTTACATACTTCAGTTGTTAGAGGTTCTGGTTGTATTAAATTATTATTATCTGGTTCTATGTAATGTTTTAAAGTCGCATAAATAATAAAATATAACAGTTGAATAAATAATTAAATCAAACAAATGTATTCGTGAGTAATTTAGTTTCAGGAATAGTGAATGGCTCTTTGGAAAATATTTTTGAGACAAGCGATTACTTATTTACGATTAAGTTCATTTCTGACAAAAAGCCCTTCCGTTTTGTCACTTTCACCCTTGTGTGTTGTCATTACCTACGACTAAATCTAATTATTTCGTTGACATTGAACACTACAATGCAACGTCAATCATAACGTGCAATTATGTAAAACACATTTATTAAATGTAAAACTATTTTACGTCATTACGAAACACTGCGAATTACTTGAAATATCTATCGTTTTCGTGAATTTAATATTAATTACTTAAAATATCTATAGTTTTCGTGAATATAATATTCATTACACAAAGGCATAAATTCCCAATGAAGTAAATATTGACCCTCAAAGGTCGATGCCGAATGCAAAGGGGTCGTAAATTTCATACATTAGTAAAACAGGGTATCTCGTGTTTTCGGATTTATATAGATATTTGTAATTATCACTTGATCGCGGTGATAAAAAATATTGTCAGGAAACCCGCACGTCCAAGAAATTTTATTTGTTTGTATTGGTGGGGTCAGCTATAAGTCTTAAGGATTCGGCTGATTTTCACGTGGAACGACTGTAATATACTGAAATATATATGTATTACACTACGTCGGGAGGCATACAAGCATACGACCCACCTGAGATTAAGCGATAACCGTATGCCGTACGCCGATGAACGTTTTTTCATACATTAAGTATCACTCGTGCGATGCCACCTCTGCTGCTAACACAGCAATTCCTGAGGTTATTTACTGGTTTTGTCCGGTGTGGGAATTAAATCGACGAACATTGGTGTCAAAGTAGCCTTACTAAACACTGCGCCACTGAGCCCGTTATTCCAGAAAAGGACAAATATTAAAATAATTCGATACAGATGGATATTATAACAGAAAACTTAGAAATAATGAGACAATTAAACGAAAAAATCAATGACTCATCCACATCTACTTCGATGAAAGCTTTCATACTTTCATTCAACTGACGGAAGAATTTGGAACATATAGGCGGCAAGCAAATGAAACGAAAAAACTTGTAGATAAATTTGGATAATAAAATTTATTTGAAAGATTACTTTTCTCTTTCAAATAAATTTTATTATCCAAATTTTTTCCTTTTTATAATAAATAGTATTTATATAAAAATACATTCATATATTATCTTTATATAATGAAAATACTTAAATAACAACATGTCTTTCAGTCTTCAGTCTTTGCGGCGCTCAGTGTGACGCCTTGTAGTCCATCTAACTCGAAAACATGCAGATCCCATTCTAAAACTTTAGGCATATTATTTATGGACTACAAGCTACATTTTGAGACAAAAATATAATCAATGTTAAGAGCTTATTAATTTTTAAATGTTTACTTCGTAACTGTCTAGAAATACATTTAATTTTGCCTCAAAAGTATGCTAATTAATATGTATATAATAAAAAAATGTATAGTATGCTCTCGAAAAATACGTTCCCCAAATTTCGTCAATTCTTTAAAGCCCTAAAAAATACATTCAATCAAAATATGAGCTAAATTCAAAATCTGACATTATTTTCACTGTCCGCTTTACATGAAATGCCCCAAATTCCTACTAAATGTACACTAATATTTTTCTTCAATGATTATTGCATTAATGAGTTCAATACCTACAAACACTCACTAAACAATATTATACTCACTCAATAAAGATCAATAACAAAGAAATGCATTCCGTAGTTCTATAATTACAGCATAAAAATCAAGGTACTAACCTCCTTGCTGTGATTGCTTACCAGTTCATAACTAATAATTCTTGTTTGACCTAACACAAGAAATTTAACAAGTAGCAATCTTAGACAATGAGATGAGTGGCACATAGAATTACTTGAGACCATACAAATTATATTAGAGAACCGGGACTAGCCCACCACATGTTTCTACTACTGTGTCTCCTGTATATATAATTAATAGCAACAACAGTCACAGTATTATCGAACAGTAAAGTTCATTGCAATCCAATATGCAAAAATTATATTTATGCCTTGTTACATTAAAAGTGCCTTTGAATTCACAATCATTTTAATCAGAAAATATTGGTAGGAATAGGAAGACCCGCATAAGAGTGGAAGCAATATGACACCAAACCTTACTCATCCTACTGTGGGAATATGGGTCACCCTTCAAACATAGGAATTAAGAGCATATTTTGCCATGATGCTCAACTGCAATTTAAGTTTTCATAACATCAAGCATAGAAAATCTCGAGATAAACAAACACATCCATAGATGGGCTGTGAAGTTGCTTAACCTATGTGTTCAATTAGAGTGACGCTTAAAAAGATCCATAGTCAAAAAATAGGGGTAGTAAGTTTCGACACCTAAATATCACAAACATCTTCTACACAGACAGATATTATTTCTTAACACTATGACCTGCAGTTATTCTTCAACTTATGGCTGGGAGTTGTTATTTAAAAACATTGAATTCAGTAATAGAGATTGTAGAATCGTCTAAAATTCTGGAAATTTTCCTTTATTGCAGCTAGATCTGACTAGAATGCTACACCAATGTAACATACAAGGAATTCAGCATTTTATCATGCTCCCAAAGCTAAAGACCATGAGAGAACATGATGTACTATTTGCGCAAATACTCACATAGTGACAACAATACAACTTTAAATGAAAAGAGTATACTCTTAACTCTGTCTAAGACTGGTTCTAAAGATTGAGTAATGTCCTAATGCACTCCTAACAAATTTTTAACAACAACTTGGCAAAATGGTTAATAGATAACCCTTCAAGTCACTGAACACTGGAGGGGACTTCAATGTTCAGTTCTAGTTATTTTCTAGTTTTCGGTACAACATATTTTTTGGAGTTTACTCCTTAATAAACGATTTTGATTAAATAAGGCCTAGTATGAAAATTTTATGAGAAGTAATATCAAGTGAATGCGTTAACAAAAAAGGGAGCCTATGAATGTTTGTAATACATTAAGTATCACTCACTAAAAGAATAATCAAAGATAAAGATGAAGGCGAACGCGAATAAAGTTAAAACAAAATTTGAAAATATGGAAGAAATTGATTTGAGTCGTAATAAAGAACCTGAAAAACATGTAAATGCAGATATTTCGTAAGCCTGTAGGATATGAACAACAGTTAACATTTATGAATAATACTAATTTTACTCTTATTATTTCAGAAGATGCAATTTACCTTCTTTTTCTATTCAATATATATCATAATTAGGTCAGAGGGTCGCCTTAGGAATTATCGTTTGTTACACACACAATTTATTTTATATATATATATTATTAAATATATCTTTCACTGATTGAAAATATCGAACCAATCGCAATGTTTTAGTAGTGTGAATAGAGAAATTTTTTTAGTAATACATGACAAGTTCCGTAGTAAAATAATGTTTATGCTAATTCTCTAGAACTCGCATTAAATTTATGCTCAATAAAAACCCAACCCTGGGGAGGCTAAGTATTAGAAATGTATATGAAATATAATATTAGACACATATCTGAAATATTGGTATATAATTGTTTTTAAATCATGTTAATTGAATCCTATTATAGATAAATAATATTCAATAATAAATACAAACTGTATTATGCAAAAAAACTTATTCTATGTATCTAGTTTAAAATTGCCATACCTCAATCTCTTTCATGTATTCATAAATGTCCTGCCGGTACTCAACCACATGGAAGAACATTTCACGGTCTGTTTGTGCTGTTGTACCATCTTCATCATCATCGAGGCTCTCATCAAGGATCTGACTATCATTTCTAGAGATTGACATAGAGAGCACACTGGAGTCCACCGTGGACATTGGTGATTCCACCACATTCTTCCTTTCTTGAAGTGGCAATCTACAAAATGTATATAAAATTACCTGATTACCATGAGATTATTGAATACTAAATTCCAAAGAGGTAAATAGTATTATATAATGTATTATAGAAATTGAATTTCCCAACTTTGCTGCAAAATTACCCTCTAACTTTGGTGTTTTTAAAATATACCTCTATATTCATTTCATTGAGCCACCCTACTAAACACTTGTAACCTGGTCTAAAGATTTTAAAATCCTGCAAAACTACGAAAGTATGTTTTTAAAGTGAAAACTTCTTTAGCTTCGTTGTGATTTGAAATTCGATGAAACAAAAAAGCAACAGTAAAAAGAGACAACCAGACATCTATGGCATAATACAGTGTTTATTACAGGGTCTGAGCTGTATTAGTATGTGAGTGTATACGTGCATGCATATTACGAAGCTTGGGATAAGACGCCATAACAACTGTGATGTATTGTTTAAATAAACATTTCATTATTTTAATAAGAATATTTTTCAAGTATGAATATTGTCATGATTATCGGATAAAAAGAAAAGAAAACAAGACTAAAAAGACCTCAAAATGTTCAATAAAATGTGTTTGTGACTTTCGTGCAAATGCATAATAATTTAATACTTTGTATCAATATCATCATAAATAAACCCTACAATTATTACATACATAAAATCATGCCTCTATCCCATAGGGGTAGGCAGAGACCACTTCTTTCCACTTGCTATGATCCTTACATACTTGTTTCGCTTCGTCCACTTTCATTATTCCCTTCCTGAAATTCTACACTCTCTCATAATCTTGAAGTTCACATTTTTTAAGATTTCACTTCTATCATGTATGAACAGCACACATATATTTTATTTTTTATACAACATCGGGAGGCATGCACCATACAGCACACCTGATGTAATGTGCCTAATGCAGCTGACAACTCAGCAACTCCTTTGCTCTTTACCACCTTAGTTGAATAAAAACAATTATAAATAATGTGTTAGTAATGTATTATGTACATGTGGTACGTAAGTCAGTTTGCCAAGGTCTCCATCCACTCAACATATGGAATATCATCATCATCATCATTTTAGCCTGTATTCGTCTACTGCTGAACATAGGCCTCTCCTCTACAGTGGCACTCGCCTCGGTCCTATGCCACCTGCATCCATCGACTCCCTACAAACCTCTGGAAGTTCTCGCTCCATCTAGTGGGGGGTCATACCACACTGCATGCACCAGTACAGGAAGGCCTTTTCATTTCTGATTCTATCATGCAGAGAAACCCCGAGCATAGCTCTTTCCATAGCCTTCTGAGTGACCTTGAGCTTCCCGCAGCATATGGAATTATGCTGCTGTATAATGTCAAAGATCTCACAAGTACCATTTTTATACAAGAATAATTGCATAAAAGGTAATGAAGAAAATATAGTATGAAAGAGTTTAAGCCGTACCTTATGGTCGGTACATCTTTGGGTCGATCTGATTGTTTCTCTAGTTGTGCGCACAGTGTTTTAGAGTTTTCTTTAAGGTTGACAAATATGTTTTCCTTCTTGATGTCTTTGGCAACAAACGGTTTGAAAGTGGGCTCACGCTTCTTCACCTCTACCTCGGCTGGCTTGTCCTCATACACGCTGAACGCGCGGAACTGATCCACGGGCAGCACAATGTTCTTCTCATTTTTAATCTGACGCACTGTCCTATTATCATCTTGAACTTTGCAAGGTCCATTCGTCATTCCAGGCTGGGAAGAGACAAATTATCAGACACGAATTTAGCATTATATTTCCCGAGGTGGTTATACTTCATAATGATTATAAACAAAGTGTTTATAACCTTAACGAAAAACCCAGTACATATTTAAATTTTAGAAGTATTGAAGTACTTCGATTTTCGACTGACAATACTGGCTTTAAAGAATCTAAAAAATTGGAAAATAGTAACTATTAGTGCACTGGTCGATGGTCATGAAAATAGGAAAAGAAAGACTTACAAGTTTAATACTCCTGTTCTGGTTGCAGGCGAAGTGGCTGATGTTGCCGAGGGCACGCCTTTGGTTGGCGGTTGAAAAAACGTCAGCATTCTCCTTCTTCAGCCCTAGAGTAGCATTCTCTTGATCCTCGTGAATTCTGAAAGCCATTGCCCTCGCTTGTTCCAGTTACTTTAACAATAAACGAAACAAGGCGAGCAAAAAACGCGGGCCTTGCGAATACACAATGTGCCACCAAAGCGGAAATACGTAGATTCCTTCAGATGCTACCACATTTTATTAAATCTTGAGAGTAGACGTAAAATTTATGCAAAGAATTAGGTAAAATGACCCTCAAAATAAGGAAAGTAGCGTCAACGGACAACAGACATTTCGATGGTTTCAGCTGTTGAGTTAACGTTATTCTATTGTCTATGGTATTTTAAATTTTCACCAATAACAATTAGGTAAGTTTATAGTCTATGTCCGCACGATTCTGAGCAGTTAACGTACATAATTGTTCAAATAAAATTAACGCAGTACATATTACGAGTACATTGCTTTGTAGAAATTTACGATACATAGATCTTGTTATAAAATGAACTCGATTGATCCAATATACATAAGAATCTATCTATCTTTCTTGATTCGTTCTAAATTTAATATCCTGTTGTGTCCATCAAAACCAACATAGTTATATGTAATAGTAAACCAAGATAATTACAACAAACGAATATTACTACAAACGTAGAACATTGAACTAACAGATTAACAAACTGTTAGACGTTTTATGGAAATGTACAGAAGAAAATTTAAAGCTTGTAAATTAGGTACCAACTTCAGCCTACTGTCGTGATAGCAAAGGTGCTGCATGGATTTTTTTGGAAAAGTTGCATGAGGTTAGCCTTTAAATATTGCTTCTGGAATATCAATAAAACGGCATTTTAAATATAATTTCGTGGAATTTAAATTGTAGCTTTCAATTTAATAGTTTGCACAATTTATGTATTTCCTGGCCAATGGGTATCTGCTACACTTTAACCTATTAGAGACCCTGGGCACATAAGTATAATAGGGCCCCTATGACATTAAAAAGAGCATTATATTATTAGGATAGACAAAGATAGCATTTTTTTCTTTACAGTCATATTTTGTAAATAGATAATATAATATACTTAATACAAAAAATAATTATTTTAGCATTCACAGGCGAGTTTTTAAAAATCTATGTTAAAGTTGTAGTAGATGAGATACCCTTCTAGATTTGAAATGGGCGAAATCAATAAACACTTTTACAAAATTTATATTTTAGAGCATATCATCTTGAAGTATTGTACTTCTTTCTATTCATTTATGATTGTTTTCGACTTGAAGAATGAGCGTTCCCCACTGCAGGTAGTTATCGTTATGCTTAAAAAGTAAAGATCTGTGATGGGTCCCGAGACTCCCGAGTAAATTTGAAATTATTTTTAAACGAATACTTGTTCTGTATGACTTGGATACCTTTGCCTGCCCCTTCGGATATAAAGAGAACAAAAATAATTGACAATTTGACATATTGACGTGACGTTTTACACATACCACTTACGAGTTACAACTCTGAGAATTTATTTACATTTCTCAGAGGAAGAGTTACATTTAATGATTGAATTCATACATTTTTTTAGTGTTCCTCCACATCTTTATTTATAACGTAATTTCTAAAACATGACTAAGTATACGTTGTTGTTAATTCCTATTCTATTACTCGGTTATAATACAAGTTTTGCTATTAGAGAATATAAAAAAGAAGACATATTACGTCTCAGGTAGGTAGATACTTCGGTTGTGCAGCATAGAATTTTGTTATGATCTAATTTGTTCTAATCTAATAGTACTACTATATATAGTATACTAAAAGAAGTTACGATATTACAGGGAAGAAGTACGGGAAATGTTTCAACATGCCTACGACAGTTATCTAAGATATGCGTATCCATACGACGAATTGCGACCTTTAAGTTGCGATGGAGTAGACACATGGGGAAGCTACTCATTGACGCTGATTGACGCGTTGGATACGCTGGCCATTATGGGCAATTACACAGAGTTTAATAGAGTGGTTGACATTGTGTTGCAAAAAAAAGATTTTGATACAGATATCAATGTATCAGTGTTTGAAACTAACATAAGAATCATTGGAGGGTTGCTAAGCGCACATCTACTCTCCCATAAGTAAGTAATTGTATGGACAACAAATGTTTCCATATGAAGAATGGAATTTTCAATGCATACCCATACCATACACAATACCAGTGGCGTGCACTCCATATAGACAAAAAGACATTGCCTACCCTATCAATTTGATAAATACCATCCGATGTTTCATTCTTAAACATAGTTTTTAACTAATATTTCGTATCAAAAACAGCTCCATCTATCGGTATCGGTAAGTTATTAAAATCATCGCTAGTCATATTCAAATCGCAGCTAGGCGCTACGCTACACCAGCGCCGCATTGGCAGCTTTTATCGGCGGAAGACACTAACTATTTCTGTCTAAATTTACGTATGTGTGCCGTGTTGTTAATACAAATACTGTAGTGTGCATTCCTGTAATTACATTGCCCACAATAATATAAATAACGCACACTATTGCAAAGTATAGACAATGTCTTTTCAGCTGAACTATAACGTAAATTACCTAAGTGTCGCGAGCATTGCTACGTAACTATTTTAAAAAGTAGTTTGCTGCATGTAATTATAGTGAAAGATATTGCCATTTCTTTTTTTCGTATAAAATTGATGTTAATTTTATTTTGATTTTAAGACGGCCGCCATTGTTTTCGTTTTGAATCGATTGACTGGTAGCAGACGAAATAAGATTTTAAAGTTTTAAAGTTTATAAATATGGATGATATTCACTGCGAAAGTTGTTCATGTGGAGTGTGTAGTGTTGGGTGAATAAAAACAAGTGATCACATACATCATTATTTCAACAAGACTGAGTAACCAAAATCAACATTCTGTATTTTTTGGTAAGTTAATAGCTTTAAAAAAAAATCTGCCTACCCTGTCAAAAATCTCTGTGCACGCCACTGCACAATACTATATAATATATTTTTTATAATTGTTTTTCCTACTCAATTACCAGAAATATTTATGAATTTTTCGACTTCTATGTACCACTGTAAAGCCTCACTATCTACCCACTAGGTACACTACCTAGTTGTCATAGCAGCCCAACAGCACTGGAATTCATAACTCTGAACTAATTGTATATATGTATAGTTTTTGTAGTTGTTTTGTATCATTCCATTGCTATGTACCACTGTAAAGTCAGGGTAATATTTACAGTGGTACAAAGTAATGAAAAATTTGCCACCATTTCCATGTGTTTATTGTATCAATAATTAAATGTTTGGCTGAACTAGATTCCTGATGGGACATACTTTTGAGATGATTTTAGGCCTAGTACGATCAGTTTGTTATCCATAAAGTCTATCTCTCTGGTACTTACTTCCAAAATTGCTAAAGATCATAAAGTTGAAAATTAAATATGTAACTGAGTGAGGTCTTGCTAACAAACAGGTGGTTAAAATTTTTATGTCATTACCTATCTAGAAGTGGAAGGAGGGAGGGGTGTCTTCTTACCACTGGTGCCACTCCGATTACATGGCAAAGCATGGTCCTTGAGAAAGATAAAAAATAGACATAGTGAGAGTTAAACTCTCACGAGTGGGGACTGTATGATGAATCTACCACAGTTTTTTAACTCTGATTTAATTAATTAAAAATGATCTTCATTTATTCCAAGAATGTATAAAGCTAAGTGGTGCTCTCATTTTGTTTTTATTAACAATGCTGAATTTAAGACCAATTCCTAAAAACACTCAATAATACTGGCACTGTAAAACAATATTTATGTTTTTTGAGACATGTTCTGTATTGCTATTAAAAATTTTGTTACTTGTACATACATAATAAATACAAGATATGTTTAAAAAAAACATAAATATGGTTCTAGAGTAAAAAAATAAAATAAAAACAAAATGCGGGCGCCACTTAGTTTTATACACCCTCTTAACATAGTCTGTCATACATTCAAACTACAAACATAATTTTAAATACTTATTAATGAAAGATATGCTATATTATTTTTCCAGTTTTCTAAGAAGTTCATGACCCACAGGCATTTTAAAATCTTATTTAGTTAAATAATTACATCATCAAATACTATACATTTAAAACCTTATTGCATACTGCTGCTAATGATGTGAAAGCCACATCTACAATGCTGTTTTGTTTTATCATGGATTAAACATGATCAAACCTTAGATTTCCCCAGAACTTTTAAGACCAAGATTTTTTTTTGAAAAATCAAAAGAAATGAACACTATAACATGTTGAAGCCAGATTACAAACAATAAAATTGATTGTAAACATATGAATGTTCCATAAAATGTATTTTTATTTGAATCAAACAGAATCTCTCCAATGCTCCTACAGAATTTACAAAGCGTCATCATACCATTACAATTATATTATAAACTTTGGTGCCTCACAACTGTTTTATTATTGTTAAATGTCATCACAGGACTGGAATGGAACTAGAGCCAGGTTGGCCGTGCAATGGTCCTCTGTTACGTTTAGCTGAAGATGTGGCACAGAGACTTATAGCATCGTTCGACACAACAACTGGAATGCCGTACGGTACTATCAATTTGAGGTCTGGCGTGCCACCAGGAGAGACCACCGTCACTTGTACTGCTGGTGTGGGGACATTTATCATTGAGTTCGGGACATTGAGTCGGCTTACTGGTGACCCATTATATGAGGAGGTAATGATTAATCATATACACTTATTAAATTATGGAAGAAATTAAAAAGATTCGTTCTTGTAATTATCCCTCTATATTTCCAAAGAAGCGTGTGGCCTCGGCATAGAATAGGCCATCCAGGAGAAGAACAGCAGCATCTTTTTATTTTAATATATTAAATACGTTTAATAACGAGTTGGCTACCCCACCTGTCAAGAGTAGCAACTAAGGCAAAAGCCCCCTCAGAATGAGCTAGCAACATACAGCACGTGTACAATGAGGACAGACGAAAAGATAATAGAGCTGGAAGAGCAACTAAGCGAGTTGTATTGGGAAATAATAGGACTGTTCAAAGACAGAGAGAGGACACAATGTTCCTTAAATCCGGCAACTTGCTTTATTATCGGGAGGGCGACCATCTGTCACAAGGTGGTGTCGGGTTTATCGTCCATGAACGTGCTGACGAAGGAGCAATGTGCTAAAGATAGAGGCTGTGTCGACGAGGGTTGCACCTTATACTCAGAATTACTAAGTATTTGCTGAAGGTCATACAGTTTTACACACCACCTTCGTCAGACCCTGATGATAAGGTGGAGGCTGTGTATGAGGATATCTCCATACCTCTAAAACTCACTACACAGTGCTAATGGAGGACTTCAATGCAAAGCTAGGAACGAAACAGAATGATGAGCTAAGAGTGGGGGCAATTTGGATTCGCGCAACGAAACCAAAGGGTACAACTGCTGGTTGACGTCTTGGAGAAGGAGGAATTCTTTATGAGGAACTCCTTATTCAAGAAGCAGCGCAGCGCAAGTGGACCTGTAGTAGCCACATAGTAGCCACGGTTTGACGAAAAACGAGATTAGACTTCATCTTGACGACCAGTCGGTATTTGTTCAATGATGTCTCTCAAAGACCAACAGGGTGAAAACCGGAAACGATCACCGGATGGTATGATGGTAAGAGGTATCTTGAACCTTAACATAAAGCAGGAAAGGTTTCGACTGGTGAAGTCTACGCTCCGTCCATTTCATGCCCTGGTCCAAAACCCCGAAAGCTTTAAACTCGAACTTTATAATCGTTTTCAGTGCCTAGATGATTGCATAACACTGGAGTGTCCATGCAACGGGAGCTCAGTTTCTAAAGCCTCATCCAAAAAGAACCCAAAAGCTCTCGACTCCCAGAACGCAGAATCTCATGCAGGTTAGAAGTGAAATGTGGTTGCAGTTTTCAGCTCACTCGGTAGAGTACAGACAGCTAAACAGGCAGATCTCTAAATACATACGCCGAGACTTCCGCCAATTTAATACAATTCCTATTAAAGAGGCGATAGAGCGGAACCAAGGCTCCAAAGTCTTCGCCAAACATTTGTCTGTTGGGCAAAGTCAACTTACGAACCTGAAGACACCTAGAAGACTGACGCCATTATTTCTAGGAAGTCTTGAGATTCTGAGTGAGATGGACTATGGACAGCTGTACACATCGTCGGTACAATCAGCCAATAGTGATAACCAAGAGCTAATCTGACCCGACACTATACCGAAGATATCCCGTACATCAGTGTGTACGAGATTCGTATGGCTCTTAAACAGCATAAAAACGGGAAAGCGTCGGGTGAGGACGGGATTATTAGGGATATTACGGCGGAGCTTCTGAAAACGAACGATAAGCCGACATTTGTAGTCCTTCTAAGCTATTCAATTCCGTGAAACACCGGAAGCTTCGAGTAAGAAGCCTGGTCATGTTGTTCCTCAAAAAGAGTGATTAAACCCTTTTGAGGAACTGTAGGCCGATATCGCTTCTGAGCCGCGTTTATGTACTGATTTCGAGAGTCTTCACAAACCGTCTCACTCGCAGCCTTGATGAATTTCAGCCTCTCGAACAAGCAGGATTCCGAAAAGGCTTTAGCACTGTAGATCACATACATACTCTCCGCCAGATTACACAGATGACTGAGGAGGATAAGCTGGGAAGCTATAGGTCGCTCAGCGTGTTATGGACATAGACCACAGGCTGTCCTGTGGGCTATTTCGGTTGGTACATGGCAAGCTGAAGTGCCTGTAGGCCAGCTACATAGTTCATAGAACCAACAACCGCTGGGAAAGAAGGTTCTCGAATGGCGTCCCCGTAGTACATCGCAGTATGGGATGACCCCCCACTAGATGGAGAGACGACCTCAAAAAGTTTGTTGGGAGTCATTGTAAATATGTGCATAAATCGGTAAACACGAATTTATTGGTACATACATGACCACACTAGTGTTTGAAACAGGACCAGTTGGTATACCAGAACTAGTGCTATATGGTAACCGCTCTATATTAGACAGGGCCACATTTGTACATTGTACAAAACAAATGTGTACTTAAAGTATAATGTAAGATATTATATATCTTATATTATGTTATGTTTGTAACCAAAATGATAGACAACTTCATGGTGTCGATTTTAGATCGCGGTGTGTGCTGTGGAAAGAAAGGAAAAAATGAGTGTGAATTTTTACGATCGCGCTTAATTTTTTCCTAACGCACCAAAAGAAGCTTAACTTCCAAAATATATGTGTGGGGAAATATAGAATGACAATGTATTTCAGGTTGCATATAATGCATTAAAGGCTCTGTACCATCATAGGTCACCAATAGGTCTCCTAGGAAACCATATCGATGTAATGACTGGACGGTGGACTGCACAAGATGCCGGGATTGGTGGAGGAGTTGATTCATATTATGAGTATTTAGTTAAAGGTATGTCTTAATGTCCTGTACCTTCTCATTGAGGTTGCAAAAAACTATTTTTCATAGCATTCATATGATATGGCATACGTGACGGCGGGCGTTACCCGTTTTGCATATGTACTATAGCAAAGAAAACGTATTGTCTGTTTCACTTTTTTCTTATACAACGTCGGGAGTTATACAAGCATACGGTCCACCTGATGTAAAGCAGTTATGGTAGCCTATTGTAACCGTACGACAGTACCGCTTGTAACATATATCACTCGCGCGATGCCTACTCTGCTTCTTACGCAACAACTTCTTAGGAGCTTACTGGTGACCTCACTCACACGCAGGACCACAACAACCCTCTAGGTAGTTGTTATTTGGCTACGGTTTTCTGTGAGGTGGAAGTACTACCCCAGACGGGCTGCTTTGATGCGCCCTACCTCTCTTAAAACATCCAGACCAAGACAAACAGAAATGTTCATGCACACAAATGTTTGCTTTGTGTAGGAATCGAACCCACGAGCGTTGGTGTCAAAGTCGCGTCTTTCACGACTGAGCCACCGAGGTCGTCGAAACTATAGTTTTTAAACTTACGACTATTATTTTCTTCAAATACTTTTCATAGTATTTTACAATGATTTTTACTCATAATGGATAATATTTCGCCTGTGTACTCTTGGTCTCATTTTTCACATTATTAAATCAACATTTACTGCGCTCATTAATACAACTTAGTTTTGGCGAGTCTAGCCATCATGTTACACCAACATTCAAATTTCTATTATGTATGAGGGTCATGATGTGTGGATCGACAAACAGTTCCAGTTTACCCTTAGGAGATGGAACACTAAAGATCCATCTCCTAAGGTAAAGGAACGCTGACGCCGGATGGTAGTGGATAAAATACGACACAGGAGCACCACCTTAAATATTGAAATTCCTGATTTCATGAAATGAAATCTTGCATTTATTTATAAATATTTATTTATTTAATTTTAAAAATATACAGATTGACAAAAAGTTAAAAAGTCCATGGTACAAAAACATTGAAAGTTTTAGAACTGCTGATTTCATAAAATGAAATCTTGCTTTTATTTATAGAGATAATAATAACTGCATTTACAGATTGATGAAAATTAAAAAGAGAATGGAACAAAATCATTCAAAGTTGGAGACACCTGCTGGGATTCTGTTCTAGGAGCTATATTACTGGAGAGGCCGGAGCTGATGTCGATGTTCGTAGAAGCGCGCCAGGCCATAGACAAGTACCTGAAGAAAGACGACTGGTTCGTCTGGGCGACGATGCTGCGCGGCCACGTCACGTTGCCCGTGTTCCAGTCGTTGGAGTCCTATTGGCCGGGCGTACTCAGCCTTATTGGTGAGTTTCTTTTTTTTATTATTGAAAATGAACCATCGTAGCGCTACCCTGTTCGTTTTTCCAGATTATATTCTTCAGTTAGTAGGTTTTATATAATATGGGGGCCAACTCCCTTCAGTTTTCTTATTGTCCTTAAAGCCAGTACAAATGCTAAGCAGCATGTATTTTATTACAATATGACAGTCATTTTGATATATCTGAATTAAGATCCAAAATATGAGAAGAGCAATGTATGTTAAAGAAGCGAGTGAGGTTAGTAAGGATCGAGTCATGTGGTGCTCGGTTCTCTCTGCCTACCCCGCAAAGGATTTGACGTGAAGTTATAGATAGGTAGAAAATCCAAAATAACTATAATATGAATTATCAATTTCCCACTTTAACTCGTGTGTCGTTGAATATGTCTACAAATTAGCTATATACAATTTACAGGAGAAAGCGACACAGCAATGCGTATAATCCACAACTACCATAGCGTATGGAAACAGTACGGATTCACTCCCGAGGTGTACAATTTGGGCACGGGTGAGGCGTCATCGTCGCGCGAGAGTTACCCACTGCGCCCCGAGCTCATCGAGTCCATAATGTATCTGTATCGAGACACACGCGATCCCGTGCTGCTGCAGATGGGAGAAGACATACTGAGGAGTATACAGCACAGTGCCAGGACGCATTGCGGTTATGCCACGGTACTTTTAACAAAAGCTATTCTAATAAATGATTAGAAATGAACCAAAACATATGAGGACCGTATTAGACGGATTGAATACTCGAGCGTTTTAACGATTATAACAAAGTAACTCGCATGTGTCAAATTACTGGCCGCTAGGATGTTTTGTGTTAGAGCGCGTACAGTCGTAAGCGTTTTCTATCGGCTCTGTGTCGCCAAGGATTCGGCGCGTGTCAGCGAGTTGCCCCAGTGGCTATTGCAATTTTGGATTCAATGCTAATGTCATAAAGCTTAATTTGGATCTTTCCACTGACATCGCTTACGCGCAGCCAACATGGAGCAACCGCGCTGCGACCGCGCATCTACCGCACTACGACCGCGCATCTACCGCACTACGACCGCGCAGCTACCGTAGACAACGCTCAGCGCCCGCGCCCATGTGGAGGACTTGGCAAACACGTCTCAATGCCACGGGGAAAACAGATGAATTGCGGATTGTAGGGAAACCCTAGCACGAAGGAGGAGCTACGCGGTAGCTGTTCGGTCGCTGCGCGTTTGCGGTGTGAAATAACCGCGCCCTTAATCTTTTCTATAATGTCCGTTTTATGTAATTTAACGAACACGGCCTTCTATATTTAAAGCTTTAATGCCTATGACCTCACACAGATCAAAGATGTACGCGACCACCGCAAAGAAGACCGCATGGAATCGTTCTTCCTCGCCGAGACCACCAAATACCTTTACCTGCTGTTCGATCCAGACAACTTTATCCACAACCCTGGCGTCAGCGGCAAGGTGATCAACACTCCCAATGGGGAATGCATAGTCGACGTCGGTGGCTACATCTTCAATACAGAAGCTCATCCTATTGACCCCACTATGCTCTATTGTTGCCACGAAGCAAGGGACGGGTGAGTTACATATAATAATACAAACAACAATAATTTACTACAAACGCAATACCTAGTCATATATTTTTTTTCTCAATTGGCCAGTTAAATAATAAAAATGTATTCTGTGGATATATCTATTTGTTACTATTGTGTAGGTATGTTGCAAACAAGGCTTGTCAGGTAAAAACACTGATGTTTGCAGTTAAATATGCACCACATGGCCACTGTTCCGTGATCAGTCTTTTTGTACAGTTGTTGAGTCCAGGACTCACAGAAGAATATTTCTGGAGCTACAAAGTTCACAACAATTTTGGTTTCTATATATGAGGATAATTTCTCTATCCACTATGGCAAGCCTTGCGATCGTAGAAGGAAGCTATAGTATTTATGTCGAATAATTAGTTTGATCACATTGTCCAATCGGTAGAATATACAAATTTAAGAGAGGTAGGGCGCAGCCTATCTAGGGAAGTATCTACACATCACAAAAAACCGCAGACAAATAACAACTCACGAGAGGGTTGTTGTGTTCCTGCGTGTGAGTGAAGTCACCAGTAAGTTCCTAAGGAGTTGCTATGTTAGCAGCAAAGGAGGCATCGCGCGAGTGATACTTAATGTATTACAACCGTTCATAGGCTACGGTAATCGCTTTACATCAGGTGAGCCGTAAGCTTGTATGCCTTCATATGTTGTAAAAAAAAAAATTGACTCAGATTCTCTGTCCTTGGAGTTAAAGGTTCAATACGATGATAGTTAAGTTTGGTATCGTCTAGTATTAGATAGATGGTTCCATTCCGAAACTCATGACACATTCTTTAATTGCCCCATTCTCAGATTGTCCTGTTCCCAGATCTGCCCATTGTCACATAGTCCCATTCCCAAATCGTCCTGTTCGCAGTTAGTCTCGTTTCCCAGATCGTCCACTACCACATTGCCCATTTCCCAGATCGTTATGATCTCGATCGATCGAAACTTGGTTTTAATAAACAACAAATTAAATGTTCCACACTAAAGGGAATATCAATAAAAATAGTAATTAAGGTATAAAAATGTTTTTCTTTATTTCAATAATTAAAACATTTCTTGACAAACTTGCCAGGCAACTTCAGCCTTTTGCTTCTCTGTGTAATTTGTGCTAAAATAGAGATTTAGAGATTTCGGTTCTTATGTATCCGAAACATTCATATGGTGTTGGCAGTTTTCCAATGTATTTGTCCTGTGTCTTTGCCTGGCGCAATTTATTATTGACAGCGAAATGTTAAGAATTAATTTTCTTAGCATAATATGAATGATGTTTCATACAATATATTTCTACTAATAGTCTATGTACGTCATTTTTGACAAATGAAATTAGCTGTCACTGAGGGAATCATATCGCATATAATTGTTATGTTTCCATGCATATTCTTGTTATTTTCACTCTTCGCAACCAAGCCATATTTTTTTGTTCTTTTTTCAAATTTCTGTATTATAGTGATGACAGCCAGACAAAAATTCTATAACTGCATACAATTGCAAAATTTAATAAACGAGAATGATCTTTGAATGCAAATATTTGGGAATGTGACCATGTGGGACCGGGACGATCTGGGAATAGAAAATGCGTGACGAGTTTGAGAGAGGGATCACCTACAATTAAACCTTAAAGCCCTATCTAGAACAAGCTCAGGCAACAGCAATACTGCATTTGCAGTCCGACTAGAGCTTGTAGTCATCATGGTTCTTTTTTGGGTTAACACACAAATTTTCTTTCACACCATTTTTATCCTATTCTCTAGGCGACAGCAAAATTGAACTTCGCCGGAGAACTCGGTAGGCGTGTAGTCGAAGTGTGGAGTTACAGCAAAGTTAGAGTACTTTCAATTTCAGAAATACATAACTAGGGATTTTAAATACGAATTTGAAATCCGAATAACAATATGTGCCATTAATTGACATCTATCATTGATATGCAGCCGAGAGAGCGTTCGGTGGCAGGACAAAGGCTTACAAGAATTATTAATTGCTTAATTATATTATTCATTTATTTCATATATTTTGTTATTAAACAGTACAAACGGGTCACAACCTGCAAGTTCTTCTGTCCATGTCCCAGTATCTTGTCAAAATTTTCTAAATACCTTTCGTAGAGAAAGCCTATGCCCATAAGAAAACTCCAGGCGTTTAGTAAATGGGCCTGAATTTGTATACTTTTTGAGTATTTTTTGGAAAAATTGAAAGCTTGATGTCGTCGCTGCTAACCTGACCTAACCAGGCTAACCGAACACGCAAGTTAAAAGCAACATTGACCATATCCTGTCTACGGATAGGCACGGCATAACAGTCCGACTGATCAAGTTCTCACAGAAAACCTACAATAACGCGCAAGCAAGTACAAGCTTCTTGCATTGCGGTAACCACTTCCCGTCAGGTGGGCTAAAAAGTTTTACGTCCCCCGACGACGAAAAAAATATGAGGAAGTCAGTTTGCCATAATTTCTGGCTGTGAGTTATAAAAAGCCAAGGTTCTTTTATTTAGTAATAGTCCTTGAATTGATTTCTATTTTTAACACCTAAAACTGTCGATCAACTTTAATCCCAATAGAAAGTACATAACTTTATATTAAAAAATAATAGATTTTTGTATGTCTCGTTCCAGAATAAATATTAGCGAAGTACATAGGATATATCAAATTCTAGAAGAGGAAGATAATATTCAATTTATGACGATGATTGACGCTACGACCAAAAAGAATGACACAAATGAACAACACCACAAAGGTAACAACAAAATCGTGCAAGATGTAGAAACTGTCGAGCAAGTTAACACCACAAATGAGAATAATCACGCCACTGATAACAAATCAGATCAAAATCAAATCCTTATTAAAACTGAAACAAGGGCTGGATATGTGAACCTAGACGGCACGGAGCGCGACAAACTAAAGAATGAATCTGTGTTAAGAAACATATTAAAAGAGCGTATAATTAGTTATTTTAACAACACTCTCAATCAAGACGTAGTCGCAGAAGAGGATTCAGCAATATCCACAGAAGATACAAATTCATCGACAGAAGACAAACTACCGAAAGCTGAAATTACTAAAGTCGAAGTTGATGATATAATTGTATCACAAAAACCCCAAGAAGAAGAAAAAATACAACCACCAAGCACCACCAAAGCAAAAGAAGCTTACAAATTGTTACCAAAAGTGTTGCAGGACTTCTTAAGTAATGATTGGAAAACGAAGCCTAAATGCGAACCACAGCGAATGCTGGAAAGGATCCGGAAGGAGAAAAGGTATCCAGACCATCCCGACGTAGATAAATATAAGCTGCTGTTGACTCCGGCGCCATCGTTTCTGCAAAGAATATCTCTAGCTGGTGAATTTTTAAATAAAAAGCATCTGGAAATGTGACCTTAGTGTGCATATGAGTGTAGATGTGTTAATAGAATTGTAAATTATTCGATTGTAATTATAAATATTGTTTACGAAAATAATAAAGACTGAATTTTAAGTTCTTACAAAGTTTTATTTATGAACATGATAAGGTAGCATAGACTATTAGTTTTGTATAACAAACTCTAGAAACAGAAGAATTGATTCATGCAAGAGAATGACAATTCACTTCACTTCTGTCACAATCACAATACAAAAGATTTGTGTGTAAATATGTAAATCAAAATTAGTATGTAAATAAAAGTAGTAACGACATTCTTCCGTCATCCAAAGATGACTACTTTGCTTGTTGTCATGATTTCGCGGACCACTGGTCCAAATAGTGCGTTCGACGGAGGCGTCTGGGGATACATGGGCTCGCGTCCGTACTATGTCCGATCCAAAAATAACTGAATCTGAGGAGAATACATTATTATCCAAAGGATACGCTTTGACTAAATACCTTGGCGAAGGAGCCTACGCAAAGGTTATTCATATTTGTTCACGCTGTTATTAGATCGATCTGTATGTAATGGAAGTTTACGAATCGAATTTTAATTGTTGTGCCGTCATCAAGCATGATGAGTTGAGCCTATAGTATAATATAATATCTTCGAGCTCATGTAAATACATCGTTATACGTCAGAGGTGGCTAAGTACTCGTAACTCGGCCGCGTAAGGTCACCTAGTTTACGTTTAAACTGTCATAATCAGCGGTTTTGTCTTATACCGTGTTTTTTATTATTGTCCTAGATTTATTAGCTTGCTAGCTAGTAAAAAATCGACTAAACTGTATTCACTATTGCGTCCACTTTCCATCACTAACTTGGTTTATTCCTTTCACAGTATTATAGTGGCCTGTTGCGCTTCAATATTTTATTCGCTGAGGAGACCTCTCAATTAGGTATTACAACTAGAAAAAAAATGAGACTTACAGAACTTTGACGAAAAGTGTAGAAAATTTGAGGTCGCCTGACACTTTCAAAATAAGTGCGGTCAAGGTTCAATTTAGGTCTAATGTAGGAAAAGAAAGAATGACGAAACAGATATACAAAGCGTAAGTGGAAGGATGTAGGAACTGAGGAAAGTCAAAACTCACTTACCGCGACCAAATTGATCATATTTTATCAGTAGTTGATGTGAGGAGCCCTAGGAGCGTGCATAATAGAGTTATACATGTTAAAGAAGCGAGCAAGATGCGTAAGGACTGCGTCTTGCGGTTCATTCTGCCCACTCCGCAAGGGACCTAGCGTGAATAAATAAGTAGATAGACAGAATATCATTTCCTTGACATATAGGTATTGAAGATTGTAATAATTTTTATTACAATCTTCTAGTCTACTTTTTGGCTACAGACGGACATTCAGGAATACTGAAACAATTCTCATCGAATACATCATGTATTGACCTGTATTATCTAAATTAGCTTTCAAAATAAAACTTAATTTGAAATCACTGTACGGAACTTGGTACCATTGTGTCATATTTATCGTACTTATAAGGATATGTCGGAGTTGGGGCTTCAACTATAGGTACGAGTCTGGTTCGTACAAGAGTTTCTTTTCATACTCGTCATCAAGATATATAATTTAAAACTAACATACGTTATAGTGCCGACTGTGATCACCTGAATAATCAAAGTCTTCGGTAAGACGCTAAAGCAACACTTTGTATTAAAACTGTTTGTATAATAATATTAAGATACATCCCGTGCACGCAGACCTAGCCTCAGCGACTTCGAATAGACTTATCGTCATCATAATTCTTCGACAGGTTTATTTAACAGAATACGTAACAAAAGAAAATCAGAAAACGTTGCTCGCCTGCAAGATTATTGAAACATCAAAAGCTCCAAAAGATTTTGTCGCCAAGTTCCTGCCTCGGGAAATCGAAGTTCTGATGCGTCTCAATCACCCCCATCTAATACACATACATAGTATATTTCAACGGAAAACAAAATATTACATTTTTATGCGATACAGCGAGAACGGTGACCTCCTGAGCTATATTTTGAAAAACGGCTGTGTGTCGGAAAACCAATCTAGAGTGTGGCTGAGAGAGTTGGCGCTCGCCTTACAGTATATACACGAACTTGAGATAGCGCACAGAGACATCAAATGCGAAAATGTACTTCTGACAGCAAATTACAACGTCAAGTTATCCGATTTTGGTTTCTCTAGATTCTGTGTCGACGAAGACAATGAGCAGATTTTGAGCGAAACATATTGCGGTTCGATGTCGTATGCAGCGCCGGAGATTCTCCGAGGCAAGCCGTACCTCCCGAAACCTACTGATCTATGGTCGCTCGGCGTCGTCTTGTTTGTGATGTTGAACAAATCCATGCCGTTCGACGACACGCGAATGCGCAAACTTTACGAACAACAAATGGGAAAGAAGTACAGGTTCCGATCGCGTGTTGCTAGCTCTCTGTCTTTGGAGTGTAAGAAGGTGGTTAATCACCTACTGGACCCAGACCCTGGCTTGCGTTATAGCGCGACTAAATTACTGACTTCAGAGTGGATCGCTATGGATAGCAGACTAACAAGTAAGTAACATACTCGCCTGTCTAATAAACTTGTTGATAAATTAAATAAAATGTTCTCTTGATGACACGCTTTAAATATACTTTATTGGCTACTCTAGCGTTAAATGCACTTGAAGCTTTAGCACTTAAAAGAGCTAAAGAAGAACGTAAATTATTGGAATCTCACAATACTGCTCCAAAGAGGCAAGGTGATATTTATGAAGGAAAACGGACTGAGTCCACGTACAGGGTAAATAGATTTTCTTAAGTAGCTAAGCTATAATATAAATACTAGAATATATATACGAGTGTCATTTGAAAAGATCTTAGCTTAACATGGTTAAAGCCATTGGTTTTTTTTATAACTACCCTCATTTTGTAGTTACATTATTTAGCAACAAGTATGCACAGTTTAGTTTATTCACAGTAACTCATTGTCCGTTTACACGTGATACCGTAAGTCAAGTCAGAGCTATTTTTGAAAATGGATTTAATTGAACATCGTGCAGTGATAAAATACCTGAATTTGAAAGGTTTAACTCCAAAAGCTATACATGAAGACATGTCTGCTACTTTGGGTGAGTCCGCTCCTTCGTATGCGACTGTTAAAAACTGGGTGGCAGAGTTTAAACGTGGTCGTGAGACCATTCAAGATGAGCCCCGTAGTGGCCGGCCTTCGACTGCTTCCACTGATCAAAACAAAGAAAAAATCTGTGGTTTAATTTTATCTGATCGAAGATTGACTGTCGAGGAGATAGCTAAGACTGTAGGCATCTCATCTGAGCGAATACGTCATATAATTACTACAGAACTTGGATTCTCTAAGGTGTCTGCGCGGTGAGTACCGCGACTACTTTCAGTGGAACAAAAACGCAACCGACTCACAACTTCTCGCGACTGTTTAGAGTTATATGAAGCTGATCCAATAGAATTTGTTAAAAGATTTATAACCATGGATGAAACCTGGGTTCACCACAATACACCCGAGACAAAAGAACAGTCGAAACAATGGAAAAGAGCAGGATCGCCCACCCCAAAGAAGGCAAAGGTGGTTTTATCGGCGGGCAAAGTCATGGCATCCGTTTTTTGGGATGCAAAGGGTATAATTTTCGTGGATTATTTAAAAAATGGTGAAACAATAAACTCCGATTACTATTGCAACCTGTTGCGTCGTTTGAGAGACGAAATCAAAGAAAAACGTCTAGGTTTATTGAGAAGAAAAGTCTTGTTTCATCAGGACAATGCGCGCGTTCACACCTCTGTGCAATCCATGGCAGAAATCCATCAATGTGGCTTCGAATTGTTACCTCATCCCCCATATTCACCGGATTTAGCACCGTCCGACTTTTATCTGTTCCCAAAGCTGAAAAAATTTTTAGGTGGTAAACATTTTTTTACAAATGAAGAGGTCATAGCCGCCTTGGACGCTTATTTTGAGGAGTTAGACGAAGATTTTTTTAAAACGGGTATCGAAGCCTTACCGGGTCGATGGAAAAAGTGTTTTGAGCTCGGAGGAGAGTATGTTGAAAAATAAAAATAAACTCAAAATCGTGTGGTTTCATTAAGTATGCTAGGCTAAGAACTTTTCAAATGACCCTCGTATATTCAAATACTAGGAAATCACTGTATTCAAACGTTAACTTAATTGTTCTCAGCCGAGTGAACTTATAAAATCAATGGCGTACGTAACTAAACAGAAAAATACCTAACCGGACATGGAGGCAAAATCGAAGGTAGTAAGAAAAAAGTTTTACGTCGATTAGATTGATGATTGATCTTTGAAAATATCGTGTTTAATTTTCTTAACTACTTTAGTTACGCTCAGAAGACGACTTGAGACTTTCTCCTTCTGAACAATTAACACTCATAGCTCGCGGGTATAAGATAATAAAGAAATTAAACGAAGGATCTTACGCAAAGGTAAATAGCATCTCCATTGATTACTATGATGTTCTTGAATGATATGCCAGGATTGAGATGGGGAATGGTACTGTGTTTGCCCATTATGATAATAAGTATATTTTGCGACCCACGCGTTATAAATTATTTCCTTGAAAAGCAAGCACGGTAACAAATAGTACGAATACGACTATTTCCCATTAAAGAACTGACATAACAAATTTTATATATAGTAGGTATTCATTATTTTACCTAATTCTAATGAATCTGGTACAGGTTTATCTAGCCGAATACAGAAATTCAAATAAAAACGTCAAAATATCTACACTAGCCTGTAAAGTTATCGACACAAGTACAGCGCCCAAGGATTTCGTTAGGAAGTTTCTCCCCAGAGAAATTGAGGTATTAATAAAATTGAATCACCCCCATTTGGTGCACACCCATAGTATCTTCCAAAGAAAGTCCAAATACTTCATTTTTATGAGGTACATGGAGAACGGGGATTTGCTGGAGTACGTATTGCAGAAGGGAGCCGTTGCGGAAGACCAAGCCAGGATATGGACTAGACAATTAGCTCTCGCAATACAGTACATGCACGAGCTGGAAATAGCGCATAGAGATATCAAATGTGAAAACGTTCTCCTCACAGCTAACCAGAATGTAAAACTGTCTGACTTTGGGTTCGCTCGCGTGTGCATCGACAAAAAGTTAAAAGAAATTCACAGTGAAACTTTTTGTGGATCATTATCGTATACGGCACCTGAGATCTTGCTGGGCTCTCCATATTTTCCGAAACCGACAGATGTTTGGTCGCTGGGCATCGTATTATACGTGATGTTGAATAGAGCAATGCCCTTCGAAGACAAACACATAAAACAGCTGTACCAGTCACAAATTAACAGGAATTGGAAATTTAGATCTCGTTACGCCGACACCATATCTGAAAATTGCAAACGATTGGTCATGTTTATGTTGGAACCTACTTACCAGAGCAGAATTAAAATAGACCAATTAATTAACAGTGAATGGATCGCTATGGACTCGAGATTACTGGGTAAGATATTAAAGTATGTTAGGGAGACAAGGATATTGACAGAGAATGAAAGCTATGTATTAAAACTTTAAATATACTTACCTAATTTATATTTCAGAATGGTCGCCACAAGAATTGATAGCTTACAAAAAGGCCAAAGAGGAAAAAAGGCAACTGCAGAAAAGAAGTGAAGGCGTTGTCACTCCTAAAGTTCAGACTGATTATGGGGCTCCGTGTCTACCGGAATCGTCTATTGTTAAACCTACCCTTGACGAAACGAGATCTTTGTCTTCTTGGTAAATATGTTAAAATTCATATTTATAGGGTGTTTTTAGGGTTCCGTACCCAAAGGGTAAAACGGAACCCTATTACTGAGGCTCCGCTGTCCGTCCGTCCGTCCGTCCGTCCGTCCGTCCGTCCGTCTGTCCGTCCGTCTGTCACCAGGCTGTATCTCATGAACCGTGATAGGTAGAGAGTTGAAATTTTCACAGATGATGTATTTCTGTTGCCGCTATAACAACAAATACTAAAAACTAGAATAAATTAAATCTTTAAGGGGGCTCCCATACAACAAACGTGATTTTTTTGACGTTTTTATAGATAATGGTACGGAACCCTTAGTGCGCGAGTCCGACTCGCACTTGGCCGATTTTTTATTTTAGGCGTGCGTAATTATTAAATGTTGTATAGGGAACTTATCGTTGTGACCAATGCCCGCTATCTGAAGAATGAACCGCGTGCACCCGCCATCGTTACTGCCCTGGCTGCTCTGGACGTGTCTGCGACACGTGTTTCGCCTCTCCACGAGGCATCCTCAGGCGCTGTAGATGCTAGTCGTTAGAGTAACATGCTACGAAATGTCTGCAGCGCCTCAGGATGCCGCGTGCCTCACAGAGACAACCGCAGCAGCCATGGCAGCGAAGGCACTACTTGGCATGAACTAATCGGTACCGGAAGAACACAAAGTTATTTAGATCAAATTGCCTATTAATAATTGTTATATTTCAGATTAGAAATAGAACTGCCTTCAAAGAATGTTATAGTGATTCTCCAAACACCGGAGACGCTGATGTAAGTCTCGGACGAGTGTTTCTTAGTTCGTCGCTATATTTTAACCCCGACCACTCGATTATTCACGGCGTCGTATTTGCTAAGCTCTTTCTAGCAATGTGTTGGCGATTTCTTGAAAGATAAAGTATACCATCATGTAGAGTAAGTAATATTTTTTCGTAGGTGAGTATTATTTTATTAAGTTAGTATTATGTACTTTTTTAAATTCATTTTTTTATACTACAAGGGAGGCATACAAGCATACGGCCCACCTGATGTAAAGTGGGTACCGTAGCCTATTAACGCTTGAGATATATTAAGTATCACTCGCGCGACGCCTCTTCTGCTGCCTACACAGCAACTCCTTGGGAGCTTACTGGTGACCTCACTCACACGCAGGAACACAACAACCTTCTAGGGAGTTGTTATTTGTCTGCGGTTTTCTGTGAGGTGGAGGTACTTCCCCAGACGGGCTGCTTTGATGCGCCCTACCTCTCTTAAAACATCCAGACTAAGATAAACAGACATGTTTATGCACACAAATGTTTGCCTTGTGTGGGAATCGAACCCACGAACGTTGGTGTCAAAGTCTTTTTAAATAATGTTCAATATGTATACTTGGTATTTATTATGCATGTACATACATTAGAAATTAGTTACGTTGTACGATTTTTAAATGTGTACTTCCACGGACGGGCTGCTTTGATGCGCCCTACCTCTCTTAAAAGATACCTTATGTATGCAGCAAGCGCAAAGTAATTTCTTGCTGCATACATACCCGCTGCTTACCCACCATCTCGTCAGAGATATATTGGAACCTCACTCGGAAAAACACATACAAAACCTAAAAGGAGTTGGTATTTGGTTGCGGTCTTCCGTAAGATGGGCTGCTTCGCTGCGCTCTACTCTCCCTCATGAATCGGGAGGTTGCAGATGAGGTTGATCTTGATAGTGAATCAATTACACCCTAAATTCATTGAAGTCAGCAGTCTAGAGGCAGCACTATTAGCAGATGCATGCAGTCGCTACATGGCTGCTATATTCGTGTATACCCCGGTTACTACTAACATCGCCATCCGTTACAAACAATGCTTGGAACAGCTATAGCTGCTGTCCCTGTGCGGTGCTGTGTGCTGGTGACGGAAGGACACAAATGAGTATATACAAAGGGCTTATAATTATGACATAAAAAATATAATAATAGTAATTTTGACATACTTACAACAAATTTACAATGACTATAACATACTACTCTATTACTGAATTTTAAACTGTTTAAATGCTATTACTTCTAAGCACAAGATATAAGCTTTGATTTAGATTAATATTTCTACGCCTGCGAGAAGGATGAATACATTACTTACATCGTTAAGATCGCTATATGTATTGATGTACTCATTGCAAATAAACGATGATGATGATTAAAATAAACACTTAAATATATTAGACAGTTTACAATAAGTTGCAATTGTTTGAATTAGTCCAGTGACTTCACCGGTGTTTTTATACGACGTCGGCAGACATACAAGTATACGGCCATCTGATGTAAAGTGGCTACCGTAGCCTATGAACACTTGCAAAACAGGAAGTATGCCGCACGTTGCCACCGCTGCTGCTAACACAGTAACTCCTTAGGAGCTTCCTGATAACCCCCCTCACTCACAGGAACCAAAGGGAGATTTTTTACAAAAGTCGTCTGCGTGGGTACCTCTGTCTCACCTTTTCCACCGCCAAGCAGCTATATTTGTATAGCTGTGTTCCGGTTTGAAGGGTGAGATATGGCTGAGAAATTACTGGGTACTGTGACGAAACAGCTTTAGGTCACAAGATTGGCAGCGCGCGAGTGACATCCCCGTGGTGTTTCGAGCGTCAATAGGCTGCGGTGACCGCTTACCATGAATGCGGCCCGCATTCTTGTTTGCCAATCTAGTTGAATAAAAAATAACAATTAGAAGGTTTCAAGGAGTTAAATTGGCTACGGTTTTCCATATATGGAGGCGCTTCCCTAGACGGGCTGCTTTGATGCCCCCCTACCTCTCTTAAAATCACCCAGACCAAGACAGACAAGTTCATGCACACAAATGTTCCTATGTTATTGTAGGTTAGCTATTTTTCAATCATTCTAAATGACAATAAAAACAATACTGGCACACAATAGCAAATGACAATCTAAACATAAGTATGACGCTGCCACATTTATGACAATCATCTTATTTAATGTGCTATTTACATCTTTAAAATTAACAGCCACCATCGCAATGAAAATCTCATAGTTCCCGTCAATGTGCATAAATAAATTGTCGTTATGTTACCGACCAAAGTAAAAATGAAACAATAATGTGTGGGAGACTTACATAAATGGGTCAAGAAAAGTTAGATCTTAGCACCACCCAATCAGACCTAGCTGTGTTGCAGGAAAAAGGGTTCTTCATGGAGAAAGTTATTGGTGAGGGGTCCTACGCTAAGGTACCTAAACATATATTTTAATAAAGTATACCTATTATGAAAACAATGTCCCATTAAACTAAAAGTAACCAAATATTGCATAGGTAAAGAAGACTAAGGTTAGATATATAATAGAAAGTAACGTACAAGATAAGTTTACAGAATATCTATTTATTTATTTAAAACTTTATTGACCACAATACAGTAGGTAGAAAAAGCGGTAAATGGTAGTAGAATATGAATCGACTCTATAAAGAACATACACCTAATTATACACACATAAGAATACATAAATAACTGTGATAATACATACAAAACCCTAGTAATACATAGGTACATATTTACCTATATAAATGTATGTATATCTTCACACCAGGTCCCTTTCGAGGTAGACAGAGAGAACCGAGCACCATAAGAGGCGGTCCTTACACACCACTCGCTTCTCTAACATTCATAGCTCTTTTCATGCACGCTCGCCAGTTCCTGACATCTGATAAAACACTACCAATTTGGTCATGGTAGGTTAGTATTGGTGTTCCTCCGCTGTTAGATCCTTCCACTTTCGCTTTATATATCTGTTTCGTCATTCTTTCATCCTGCATAAATAACTCTAGTTATATAAATAACTGTATTATAATTTATTACGCAATATACTCCCTGGGTGGATTCAAAAGTTTGCGGCCTCGCATATACTCGTAAATACACACTTTATTTTTATTATACCACCCTCGTTTGGTTCACACATTCATCTTTTGGTATTCGTTGTATACTTTTTGTTGCTGTAGATTTGACAGTTTTAAATAGTGGTCGTGTGGCCGTATGCTTGCATACAAGCATACGGCCACACGACGTTTTATAAAAAAAAAACAGAACAAGTCAAATATGGTTGATAGAAACATAATTTGAACCCTAGATTAGCACATGGTACCACAAATAGGCCCCCCATTCCTTTCATTGCATTCATAACTAAATACATGAAGTGTAAAGCTGATCAATAGCAATGTATACTTTCAGGTTTACAGAGCGACGTACATGCGTGACGAGACGCGGCACGCAGTGCTGGCGTGTAAAGTGATAGACACGGCGCAGGCCCCACGCGACTACCTCAACAAGTTCCTGCCCCGCGAGCTCGACGTGCTCATCCGAATCAACCACCCGCACGTCGTGCATGTCTCCAACATTTTCCAGCGGCGCGCCAAATACTTTATATTTCTGCGTTTCGCAGAAAATGGCGACTTATTAGACTTTCTCACGCAGAACGGGCCGGTGGCGGAGAACCAGAGCAGGCTCTGGATGCGTCAGATTCTCTCGGGGATACAGTACATCCACTCGCTTAACATAGCGCACAGGGATATGAAATGTGAAAACATATTGATAACAGCAAATTATAATGTGAAAATAACGGATTTCGGGTTTGCGCGAAATGTGCGGCAGCGAGACCGGGACGTGCTCAGCGAAACCTATTGCGGATCCTTGTCGTACGCGGCGCCCGAGGTGCTCAAAGGCGTGCCCTATTTGCCCAAGCTGGCGGACATGTGGTCTATCGGCATTATTCTGTACACGATGCTGAATAAAGCCCTGCCGTTCAACGAGACGTCCGTAAAGAAATTGTACGAGAGACAGGTTAGGTTTAGATCATTAATATTCAAAATCTATTAGATTCCGGTGGCGTACGAAGCTTTCGCTTCCAAGCTTGGCTTCCATTTCCTTTCATTTATTTAATAATTTAGCGCTTTAATTACATTTTTATTTTATTATTGAAGTGACAGTCTATACCGATTAGATTAGAGAATATTCGTATTCTATGGTTACCTACCTACAAAAAAGAACTTGTTGGGTAGGTATAAGCGACTTTACACTGTAGCTTTGATCTCTAACTGACGTCGACTTCAGTGAAGTCGACTACCCTTTTTTGTTTAAAAGCTTTTATTTCATAACAAACTAAAAGTTTGTTATAAAATCTCATTAAATGTTCACTAAAATTGAAGAATTTGACAGGTAACGTTTTGCCGTTTCCTAATCCGTTAGGATTAGTGGGCTCCGCTATATAAGCCTTAGGATTTGGCGAAAATACTGGTTTACATAGAGCCCTTGCCCTTTTACGAATTTACACCAATATTTGAAGCAGGGGCCAGTCGATTTAAAATTGTTTAGCCGTATCAGATATGGCGGTAACATGCACATAACTGCAAAACAACAATTTATTTAATGCGGCAGGTAACGCGCAAATGGCGATTTCGTACGAGCGTCGTCAACCAACTGTCGGCGGAGTGCAAGCTGCAGGTGACGCAGTTGATGGAGCCCGAGGCGAAGGCGAGGCCCACCGCCAGGATCGTGTTCAACGGACCGTGGATCGGCATGGACGCGAGACTCACCAGTTGGCTAATAAATAAATATATATATTGTACCGCTAAGGGCAATCAAACACATGATGTGAAGGGGGTTATGGTGGTCTATAAACGCTAGAGACACTCGGAGTTACGCTCGTGCGCGTTGTTACCCTGCATACGTGTATCATCTTGAAAAGTCTTTTTTTTTATACTACGTCGGGAGGTATACAAGCATACGGCCCACCAGAGAAAGCAAAATTGAAAAAAATATTGCTTGATACTTAACAATATTATTATGTTTTCAACTATGTAAGGGATGGATAAATTTTTCTTTTATTTATTGAGTATGTATGTATATCTTCACGCCGGGTCCCTTGCGGGATAGGCGGAGGGTACCGAGCGCCATGTGACGCGATCCTCGCACGCTTCTTTAACATTCATAGCTCTTTACATGTACTCTTGCCAATTTCTTAGGGTAATATCACCCTCTGATAAAATGCGACTAATTTGGCCGTGGTGGGTTAGTATAGTTTATTTTTTTGTTTTTTTTTTTTTTTAATATTGATTAAAATGTATCTTTTTGGCGAGACAGCGCCGGTGTTGCAGGTATATGTTTCTACAACGGTGCCTGCAACACAAATAACATTTTGTAAGTGTAAATATGTAAAGTATGCTTGGTAGGTATAAATAAACCAATGTGAAGAGCGCATACCATGCCAACAAACTGTTTTACAGTTTGGCATAATACTGTATTATGGAAACATGTACCTATCATAAGTAAAATAAATGAAAAAAAAAAGATGTAAAGCGGGTACCGTAGCCTATTAACGCTTGCGATATATTAAGTATCACCCGCGCGATGCCTCCTCTGCTGCTTACACAGCAACTCATTGGGAGCTTACTGGTGACCTCACTCACACGCAGGACAGGAACACAACAATCCTCTAGGGAGTAGTCAGACTAAGACAAACAGACTTGTTCATGCACACAAATGTTTACCTTGTGTGGGAATAGAACCCACGAGCGTTGGTGTCAAAGTCGCGTCATTCACGACTGAGCCACCGAGCTCGTCAATTATTTAAGTCTCTGTAGACATATCGGATACTATGTATATATAACTTCACGCCAAATTGATTGCGGGGTAGGCAGAGAGAACCTAGCGCCACAAGTTGTGGACAAAAATAATTTAGGGTCCTTTTGTCTACTTATTTTTCCCCATCGAATGCATCCTGTTTCAGCCTGATCATTTTACATCATCAGGCGATCGGCTGTTATTCAAAAATTTTTAAGTAAAAAATACCGTATTGACTCCATTATTTATACAAGGGCACGATGACTGCGATATATTATTGCGAAACTGAAACAGGCAATTTGATCTAAAATACTTTTGAGTGTTTCCACCATTAGTTACGAGTAGTAGCACTAGTAGATGCATGCCGTCGCTGACACGGCTGCTCCGGTCGTCTTTGCCTCGGCTGCTACGTTCGTCTCTGCGATTGTCCGCCATTTGGAATATGAACAGCATGCACCCGCTACCGTTGCTGCCCTGGTAGTTTCTGTGACGTGTGTTTCGCCTCCACGTAGGATCCTCAGGCGTTGTACATATTAGTCATTATTATTGTAACAAGGGGTAGGTGACCATCGAGGCTTATGCCGTGTTTGTCACGTACATGTACACCCAACGTAATCTTTAAATTCATATGGCTTAGCGTGGTTAGGATAGAAAAATAATAGTAAACAATTTGTAAATATAGTAAAAAAAAAGCATACAACCGGATAATGTATTGGTTTTGTTTCCAGAGTTAACATTTCTAGAAGAGTCTTTGTTGAAACAAGCAAACGAAGAGATGCAGAAGTGCGAACGTGATTTGGAACAAGAGAGCGAAGTTGAGAGAATCGCTGAGCTACGGCGTAAAGGCCGGGGAAAAGGTTTGATTGACAAATGTAGACATTGTTTCAGTAGGGTTTCTCTTTACGCTTAACCCGTTATGCCCCGAGTGACTGATATCAGTCATGTGCGGTACGGCGGAAAGTATATAACGAGATCTGAGTGTTTAAGCCGAGGGCGATGTTTTGATTAAAATTTCGCAAACTGGATTATAATTTTACCAAAATCGGATTGAACCTCATTAATAGTGCCAATCCACCACCACCACCATTTTCTTGCCAGATTCCGTGCTGGGTAGGTAGAGACAACCGAACGCCACGTGACTCGATCCTATATACCTCACTCGCTTCTTTAACATTCATTGCTCTTCTCATGCAATATGAAGTTATTTAACATGGTAAAAAGTTTATCTGTTTATCTACATAGCTGGTGAGTTGTAGCGATGAAATGATACAGCGATACCTATTGTGTTCATAGGGCATCGTGATCGCTTCACGTCAGTAGAATTGTTCCGGAAATAATTTTAATAAATAAAATGATAAAATTATAATCGACATTACGAAATTTTAATCAAATCTTGGACATTGCAATGGTTTATCATTGGAATAAGCATCAAGAGTGATCGTACAATTCGCCTGTGCCCGTGTGCTTGCTACCAGGGTCGGACTGGGCCGGAAGGGCCCGGGTGGCTGACCACAAGCCCGGGGCCCGAGACTAGATGATGATAGATGAGATACTATCGGAAAATATTGAGATATACAAATTGAGATAAACAAATTATAAAAATTAATTATCAACTAGGTACGGACAATAGCACATCAGGTTACCCACTACCAGTATAAAATGACTTCCCTTAATAGGCGAGTTTCAAATAAGCCGAGCTCAGTTCAAGGTCAAGGTATAGTACCTGATAGATATTCCAATAATTATGAATTACCTACATTAAACACACATTTAAGAAATCCGTTCTTTGTAAATTGTTAGACACAAGAGACTGATATTAATTATATTGTCTCTTCTCTACCATTAATGGGCTGTAGGTTAATTTTTTTTCCTATTTTTTAATACATATGAACATTACCTACTACATACCTTAAAATATTGTTTTTGTTTTTAAATTACACTTACATAAAATAGCAACCTTTGAGTGCTTGGTTACTTTTGCAATTATGGCCTTTGTATTATATATAACACAATTCAAACATGTATATTAAATATGGGATGATGGCCCTATGGTCTGGGGTAGACCGGCCGGATAAGCCGGTTTGTGGGGCTTTTTAGGAAGTGGAGGCACTGGCGAGTGCGTATCCCTTTCGGAGATCATAAAAGGATAATGAGCGAAAAATTGCAAGATGAAAGTGTAAGGAGAATGTATGTGCATCTAGTAAGTGAGAGACTTGCAAATGCAAGCCTCTCCGACTCAGATGTGGATGATTGTTGGAAAGTTGTGAAAGAAAGTATGGTGGATAGTGCAAAAGAAGCTTGTGGATGCGCAAAGAGACGTAAAACAGCGAAAGGAGATGCCTGGTGGGATGCGGAGGTTGAATCCTCCGTAGCAAGAAAGAGGAAAGCGTGGCTGGATTACGTATCATCTTTGCCCTGAAATGAAAATATGAGAGAAAAGAAGAACGAAATGTACCGTCTATGCAAGAATGAAACCAAGGCAAAGAGAAGTGTGTGTGTGTGTGTGTGTGAAGTGTGTTTAGTGAAAGAGAAGCGTGAAAGACAAATTATGAATGAGGAAGAGAGGCTGACGAAAAACTTCGAGGCAAATACCAAACTCTTTTAGAGAGAGGTAAAGAAGTCTCGGAGTGGTTCGTCGGCATCCAGAATGGATAAGATAAAGTCTAAAGCTGGTATCATTCTTGCGAACACTCAGGAAGTGTTAGAACGGTGGAGTGAATATTTTGAAGAAATGTATGAGTATGCCTCGGACGCTGACAATGAGAGTGAGTCGGATGCTTACTCCACGTTGACGGCGTCCGACGAAGGCATAACGGACTGGAGTGGACTGGAGACGCGCAGTCATCGTGCCCTTGTATAAAGACAAGGGGTCACGCGTGGACTACGCCAGATATAGGGCCATCAGTTTGATCAGCTTAGCAGCAAAAGTATATGGAAAGGTGATTGAAAGAAGAATGAGGGTGAAATCCGATGAAATGCTGTGGGACGCACAAGGAGGTTTCCGAAATGGAAGGGGATGTACGGATCAAGTTTTCTCGCTCCGCATTATCGTAGAGAAGCATCTGGCCATAGCCAAAAGGTTTTCTGCAGTTTTGTGGATATTGAGAAAGCCTTTGATAGGGTTGTGCGAAAGGAACTGTGGGACATATTGCCGAGATATGGGATTGACGGTTCACTGCTCCGTGCTGTGCAGTCCACTTACAAGGATGGCTCAGCATGTGTGCGGATAGATGGTGGCATGTCACCCTGGTTTGATGTCAGAATTGGTGTCAAACAGAGTTGCATGCTATCTGCTAGGCTGTTTATCCCGTATCTCGATAGTTGTCTGCAGAGAACAAGGTCAACGAATGTGGGATTGCGCATGGGTGACCTAGTGGTGAACTGTCTGCTGTATGCAGACGATGCCGTGCTATTAGCAGATACACCATCTGAACTGCAAACACTGGTCACAACGATGAAAGAGGAATGTATGGAGAAAGGCTACCTACTGAATGCAAAGAAAACAAAGATAATGGTATTTGAAAGAGAAGAATCCAGAACTAATGTAAGGATTACGATTGATGATGAAGTGTTGCAACAAGTGGATGAGTTTTAATATCTTGGATGTGCTTCCAGCAGGGATGGAAGGTACACCGCAGATGTGGAAAGACGAGTGAGTGATGGGAATAGTGTGAATGGAGCGTTGGGAAAACTTCTTGGCAGTAAAATCCTGAGCCAGAAGGCACAACTCGCTATACACAATGCAGTGTTGGTCCCAACGCTAACTTATGGAAGCGAGAGCTGGGTATGGCAGAAAGAGCATGAAAGTAGAATAAACGCGGTTGAAATGCGAGCGCTGCGCAAAATTTGTGGCGTAAGGCTTGTAGACCGTATTCGCAATGATGATGTTAGAAACAGAGTTGGTCTGAAAGAGAGCGTCGGTGTTAAAATAAGAAGAGGTATGCTCCGATGGTTCGGATATGTAGAAAGAATGCAAGATGAAAGAATGACGAAGCAGATATACAATGCAAAAGTGGAAGGATGTAGGAGCCGGGGAAGGCCAAGACTTACCTACCATGACCAAATTGGTCTTATGATAGAACACTATCAGAAGGTGATGTCAGGAGCCCTAGAAACCGGCGAGCGTGCTTGAGAAGAGCAATGAATGATGTTAAAGAAGCGAGTGAGATATATAAGGATTGAGTCACGTGGCGCTCGGTTCTCTCTGCCTACCCCGCAAGGGATTTGGCATGAAGTTATAGATAGATATATTAAATATAAGCTGTTGGATATCTCAATCAATAATAAAATAATAAGTATAACAAATAATATATAAAGCTAGCCAGTCAATATTTTTTTTAAAAGAGGAGAACTTTCAGCTATGCAATTAATGACTCGATCGTAAAAGCCGCTGTTCTCGTCATCCTTGATTAGATCTGATCCTGTGCCCCAGTAGAGAGCGAAGTCTCGTTTTAATGCGCTTCAAAGCTGAAAATCGTCTCTCAGAAGTCACTTGCGTGAATAAAATTGTGAGGATTACACAATATGCAACTTATAAGGTGATGCACATGCCGATATCCATGCATGTTATACTGTAATAAAAGTTTACATGCGCATGGTATGGTATACATCTTTGACAGACGTCCAAACCACTTCTGAAAAAACACCTGGCGTCCTTTGTTGTTTGGTCTAAGACATCTTCGTCGTCTTCTTCTTCACTTTGTGAATCTGAGTCTTGCTTATGTTGCCTAGAAGAAATGAGCTCATCCCAAAGAGTTTTAGACAGTTCATGAAAATTATTTGCAAAAGATTCCAGTTCTTTTGACAGCAACTCTCGATCGACATTTGCAATTGATGCGACAGACTTTTTAGTGCGTCATTAGGAATCCCATTTTCGTTGACTTTCTTGAAGTTTTTCGGGTCCAAACAAGCGGCATCTTTCATTAAATCTTCGTCGCAGATGAATTTTTCATTTATTTTAACTAAAGCTGTATTAATAATGACTTTGTAGACAGAAATAGAATAGAATATGAAACAATGTAAAATGTAATTCGTTACGCTATAATGATACACGTCTAAATAAGTTGATTCGATCAAAAGTTATCGCAGTTCAGCAAAAAAATCAAAACTACTTTCAGAAGGTGGCTTGCTCCGGTTAAAGCTTCAACCATTTTTCGAATTTTTCTATTCCATTTCTCTCGAATTGTATGAACGAACTATCTGATCTAGTTTTAGTTACATTTAGGTCGCAAGAGCTGGGACCTAGCCTGCGCGCTATCCTACGGTTGCCGCAAGCCGTGGGGGGCCCGCGAAGGCTGGGGCCCGGCTGGCAAATGCCACCTTGACTATATGGCCAGTCCGACGCTGCTTGCTACCGGCCATATAGTGTGAAAAAACCCGCCCATGTTATAGCTTCGATATTATATGCGTTTAGTATACGAGCCATACATTTACAAACTTGGATTTTTAAAAAAGGATGCTTTTACGTTACGCCTATAGACTATATAGTACTTATATCACAGGCCCTTAAGGGAAGAAATATCTCTTAACCCTTTCATTATCATCAACGCATCTTTTGCGTTGAACGAGATTTAAACGTCATGCTAAAAACACACCGTGTGTTCAGTTAATTGATAGTAACATTAAGTGGCACGCAAACGAGTTTTTCGAAATTTAAGTGGCAATCAAATAGGTTAGATATTTTTTATGTTTCTAACACGTTTTAAACCCATAAGACATCGCAATGATTAAATGTGTCCATTTACCTTCAGTTTCTTTTAACTATAATTATTATTTCAGAGGGCCTGAAGGTACTGAAGAATGTCGAGCAAGACTATGGTAAATCCCAGCAGTTTTTTGAAAACAAAGAATAAAGAAAAAAACAGCAATTATGTTCAATCATTGTTTATTAACTTTTACATTTTATGGATTTAAGTTATTGTAAAAAATTATTTAATACATTATTGTACAAATGTGTTTGTCGTTCTACTCGATAATGGCGGCTCCCGCAGTCCGTACATTACATTACAAAGCTATGGAAGACAAGGGTCCATCGTAACGGGGTACATTTACAACATTTGGCACAGCGTGTTAGGAACGGGGTTGTGGGTCACACTAATTGTACAAAGTGCGAAACGATACAAACGGCTCAATGTACATACAATGTATTGTTCCGTGTTGTGCGACCGGACTAGACCTCTCGGCCCGTAGCCTATATACAAAAATATATTTGAAATTGTAAAAATGTGAATCAAAATCTTTTGTACAGTCTGCTCATGCTTTATTCGGGGCGCCTACCGCCTAAAGTGACGACGATTCAGATCGAATATTATGATGATGAAAATGTAACGTTTCTTTTTTCTAGTGATATCGCGTTTCCTAATCCGTTAGGATTGGCGGGGTCCGCTACCTAAGCCTAAGGATTTCGGCGAAGATACTGATTTTGACATGAAGTGACTGCTGTCAGAACTACACGACCCAGAGAGGAAACCATACTTTTCTTAGGCTAGGTCACGTCTTCCGAAATATAATTTCTTGAAAGTGCGGGTTTCCTTACAATGTTTTCCTTCACCACCGAGCATGTGATAATTACGAATATGTCCATAAATCTGAAACACGAATATATTACACACCCACACCAAGATTCAAACCAAGCACCAATCTGAAAATCTAACGTTGGTTTAGGCTGATGGCGATTGTCTTCAGAAGGGACTCTGGAACTCTACTGACTGAATAGAACGAAATTATCTCATATAAACCGAAGCCCTATATACGGAATCCAAAAAATCCATCTGAATAGTCTTCACTTTTAGATTAATAACAGCCGTCGTTTTGTCTATAGATAAAATGATCCATGCTCTAAAAAGCTACACTTTAGCAGATCTGACCACACAGACATCTACTAATAACATTTTTTTCTATAGACAAAAACATGAAAACGCTAAATCAGTGGGGTAATTTCGATCACTTCAATTACGCCCTCGTTTCGACTCGTCCCTATCACCATTATTTATATATAGATTTTCGGATTTTTTGCATCTAAGCAATAGATCAAATCAATAAGTTGTGTGAAAATAAATATAATTTACACATAACAAAGATACGAACTTAAAACGACGCTAACCATTATCGATTAATCTAGAACCTTAAATTACCCCACTGACTATAGGACGCACTGACTGTCCACACCTTTTCAGGTACATTTCAGTTCGTAAAAAGATTTTAGAGCTCGTATGAAACCTCCTTAATTAATATATTATCTCGATTTATTAAAAACACTTCTCTAACAAAAACCTCTTAGAAAAAACAACGCGCACGTCGTATCTAATCGTGTCAATAACTCTTATAACTACTTGATAAATTATCCGCAGCGAGTAGAAATGAGACCAGTTTAATATTGTCTTCTTCAGTCATTTCCTAACAAGCTACTAGTTTAAATAATTATGTAAATGCGCTAAGTACTGCTTAAAAACTCTTAACAAGTCGTATATTCGTAGTATCGTAATAACTGTATTGTGTGATATGAAAGCTACCGATCTAAAGATATATTTGATAATAAAACGAGCACTCTTTAAAACACTGGAATGTCTATTGATTGTTCTGATTGTCTTGATTTCAACTAATAGAGTCTTTACACGACAAACATCATAATCGCCAAGGTGCCCACATCACAGAAGACGCAGCACTCCCTCTAGGGTTATAACAATGCGAGTGACTGAAGTCATAGATAAACCCCTGGAGAGTTGTGTTAGCAGCGGGGGTGACAACGCGAGCGTTACGTCTTAAATTGCAACTGTGCATATGCTTTGATATCCACTTTATATCAGAAGGGCTGTGCTTGTTTGCCCGACGTTGTACATAAAATATTTTTTTTCTGTCGTTAGTTATTTTATAGTATTAAAGCCAATTACGACGTTCTCTTTGAAAAGACTCGAATATTCTAAGACCTCATTGCAAGACTAATAACCCTTTTAACTGAAAAGACATGTACATTGTATAGCACGTTACATAATGACTAACTATTCTCATATAACTGACAAAGATCTCGTAAAAATGTAATAAAATAATAAACTTTACTCATACTAAAAGATTGATATACTTAGATATTATAGCCGATATCGTGTGACAGCATAAGAAAGAATGAATGAAGAAAGATAGATCGTCTATAAGTACTATTGATGTATTTAACTATACATTTCCTCACACGTGCTTTAAATATGAATAAGATAATTTCAATATGGGATATGTGGAAATCTGGCAATGAGCTCCTAGTCTACATTATAGATCCATTCAGTCAATAAATAGAGGATTTTAATAACATTACACGACTTAAACTTCTACTACAAAATTATAATTTAAATATATTTCTTTAAATTAAATGTTACTTTTTAAATCTACAAAACGATATAATTCTTCATTTTTGGCAGTTAGACTTTAAAATTAGTCGTACGATTGTTTTAAATACTTTCATTATGTAACAATACATAACACTTTGGGCGTTAAACTCTCTCTACACACGAAAAGTTATGGGCAATGTATTATTTCGAAATTTAGCACCAACACACATCAAAATAAATACCAAATATATCTAATATTTGCATTCATCAAAGCGTTAGCACTTATGTAGTACCAATGACAGTGTCTATTTTTTTTAAACATCACACGTGAAAATAGGTCCGTGATTAAGGCGGCCCCTTTGGGCTTTCTGGAAATGCTAGAGTTTTGCCATCTTGTTTTATATATTAATTTACTACTTAAACTTAACCAAGAACATTTAAACCGGGCTTTAAGTTCAAAGCCGCAAATTTTTCGACGTCCTTTGTCATGAAAAAGTGATATAAAATCTTGATGAAAATTATTAAAAAATCTATGTAAGCGAGAATTTGACAACACTTTCCATGACGAGTGAGTGGTTCAAATTAAACGATTACATCTTTGCGCTCACTGACGTAGGCTTTTTGTTTTCAATAAGTTAGCAGAATTTAGTATGTTTTTCTTCAATGCAACGTAGATGTATGTAGGCAGTCCTCGTGCATGTTGCGGGGACAGGCGGACGGTCCCTGGTGGCGAGACTAGTGGGCGCGTGCGTCGTCACGCGGGGGATAGACAGCCGACGCGACGCCCGCTGTTGCTGCCTTTACTTTCATCGTCTATGAAACATATAATTGATGGAGACAACACTTATAATAATCACACTTTAACATCATGTTAATTAATGAAAGATAAAAGTACATATCTCTCCATAATTCACAATAATAGTAATCAATAACAACACCAATAGTAGCCTCAACACCGGCAATTGTACGATAGCTTCCCAGGAGAAATTAGCTAATTTACGGATTTTTTTCACATATAACGGATTAATTTAAATTCGGATAGATAAACTTTGATGGTGACTCTCAAGTTTAAATGGCTAATTTATTGTCCTCATATTAGGTACTTGTTCAAGCACGGCCCGTCTAATGTGACATGGTTTCCGCAAGCTATAACCTAGAGTTCACTTGAACCTTGCCACGCTCGTTGCTAACAACGTCGCAAACCTGATTACATCACGCGCTGGCAAAACCAAAAATCATCATTATTATTTTACTATGTGCTTCCTCAGCTGCCGTATCTCTTTTTCCTCAGAACCTCGTTTGTTAATCGTCGGAGTGTAACATGTCACTCCCACATCAAAAATTACTACTACAAGCCTATGTGCTAAATTATTTTGAATTCACAAAAATGATAAACGCCTCCTTTGCAAAACACTCGCTGAGCAGGTAGACTAAATACAAATTAAAATACCGTATTCATATCAATCAATTTTGCAAATAAATTTAAGCCATTTATAAATTTATTTCCATAAAAAAACCATAACCGATTATTTCCCATGTTAGGATTGTTAAGAAACACCAAACCAAATATCAGCGTTTAAAGCTTTTAAAATGTACCACAAGACCTTTTGTTACATAAAGCGGACACTCGCAGCGGATCAATATGATGAATAATGTGATACACATATACGGCGAAAGTAATAAACATTATCAATCTTTATGCAATTTTATTATGTAAACCAAGGCTTTTATGAACTACTACTGGTCTTATAAAAAATAGTTGAGAAATATAACAATATAGCGCTTCGCACGAAACCGTATAGTCAGCCGCCAACTATTAGCAAGCACAAATACTTATGGATAAACTTACGTTTGCTTATAGTACCTGAATATACGTTTTGGTCTAAACGCGCCTTTAGGTCAATGTTTCATTGCATAATTTAGGTCAGAATATTCATCAATGTGGGTTTGATCGCTTGATGTAACCAAAGTTCTGAGCGGTCTGTGATAATAAACAAAAGTAACAATTTGTTTATACCTAATTGTTTGTATGATAGGGGTTATTTATCTGCAGAAAAAAGTTAATTCAATATGCAAAATCTGAACTGAATATTCTTACTTCTTATTTCCTACCGCACTCTCGAGATAGGAGTCGCAGTTACATCCAGCCGCTTCAATGATACGAATGGCTAGGAACTTCAACAAGACATGTGATTTTGTAACGTAAAAATAGTTGCGTTCATTCTCTTCACTCTCTTGGTCCCAGAATTATGTCGATAGAAAAGTGACGTAAGAACAAGAGATACTGTTAATTTTTTTTTAATACTACATTCATAGTCCCTGCTTACCCGTCTGCACCGATAATATACAAACAAATTTCTCTCCTATTAGTAGGCAAGTAAACGCATTATGCAAACTCAAAAATAATCCTGTGCCACAGACAAATCAAGCCTATTCTGTAATATTGAAAAAGTAATTATTTAAAAAGTTGATGATTAGTCTAAGCTTATATGTTCTTTTAAAACCCCGCATACGTGTCTCAACTCCAGTCTGATGTCATCACATATATGTTGTAGCAAATATCTGCCGAGATCTGCTCATGGATACGTATATTATTCCTTAGATATCCCTTGGAGTTGATGGGCGTACTACATTACATCATTTATCACGAAAGGGATTCTACGTGTTGAATCGTGAGTTAGGCGATAATGAAGAGATTATCCATAGTATAATATATCAATCTTTCTGTTCAAACGCCCAGTATAATACGGCTAGGCCGATTTCACTAGATTTATTAAATTATAGTTTTCGTAGTATGCAATTAATTGTGTTACACGCTACGTGAAAGCTATCGGATACCGGCTAAAGTAATAAAAATAAACGATTGAAAGTAAATGACTAATTTATTTGAAGTTTGTTCCTAATACTCAGATATGTCATATTAACATCTATTACAATGATCTCACAATAAGGAATGCCGAAGATCGCGCGAAGTGGAGAAGTAAAAGTAGGAAAGTGGATCTCGGACTACGAAACGAACGCGACAAGGATTAACGCTTAGATAATGATGATCATCATCTATTGCAACTAGTATTCACCCCACTTTATGTCCCACAATTTTAGAAAAATGTGTACGAATTTGCATGTTTCCAACTTTTTTCCTACTGTTCAATATTTTTATTGGCAACACTAAAGCTTGTCAATATTTATTGACGCCTTGAGGCCCGTTATATACTTGGCGCTGTAACGCGCATGGCGGAATTCAACCACGCGGGCCTCAACGGGTTAAACAAAAGAAAAAAATAGGAAATCGTTTGGCAATCAGAGAGGAAAAAATGGACTGAAGTATTGTGTATTTGACTATTTACGTACAGATACTACTGTGTTATTTACAAATAGACTATCTAACTGGGATCGCTGGTGATTTGTCTGTGACCTAGTATTGTGTATTAGTGTTGTTAGTGGTGCGACTTACTGGCGAGGTGGCTATGTCACCTGAGCAGTCGTCGTGCAGCGGACACACCAGCTCGCCGAGGTCCAGCTCGTCCTTGCTCTTCTTGCGCTTCAGGGAGAATTGGCTCTTCTTTGGTACCTGTACGCACAAGACACCAAGATTTATAGATGAGGACGATGAGATACGAGGCTTGACTATTTATACTAATTTATATATTCATCAGACTATCCTCCTGCAGGATCTCCCTTCAATATCAAAAGGTTTAGAGAAGTCTTCACCACGCTGCTCAAATGCTGATTGTCGGAGGCCAGTGTTTTCAAGCCACCCGAAGACGCACTGACTTAAGCTTAACGACTGTCATCTATCGACAATAGCCGGGACCGACAGCTTATCATGCCCGCTGAAGCTCGAGATTGATAAACATATCCATAGACAAGCTAGGTTCGACTTTACTTAACCTGCGTGTTCGATTAGAACAAAGATTTTCAATCATCCGTAGATCCTATATATTTTCTGCTCTCCGGAGACCCTAACTAATATTTGTATTTGGTGAACCCTTTACTTGTAATCGACCCCATGGGGCCGATATATAGACCACTTTGAGAAGCACGGGATTAGAGTAACACGCGTAATGACGCCGTCGATTACCTTATCTATAAATATATATATATAATAAAATGGCAGGTCGAATTCGGATATAGTCAATTTTATTGACAGTAATACAGGTGGACTTTTACTATTGATACTAAGCCAAAATTCATTTAAAAGTGTTTACGCATCACGCATTAACATCTAAGCGTAATTTCATAAAAATTTACACCGTGATAAATAATATCTGGAACATTACATTAAGATACTTTCAATTTGTAAGACTTGAAAAATCAAATTCAAAAGCAGATGAAACAGCTAACAGCAGCTAGTATGTAATAAGAGCTTGTTTGCCCACCTTATATTTGGTAGTGGCAGTTAGAGGCTGGTAACCCAGCGTCTGTTCCGCGTTTCTCTTCTGCTGTATAACGTCTCGGCCGAGCAGGTCGTTAAACCTAAAACAAACATTATTATGAGCATATTGTTTATTGGGTGACGTATATTGTGTGTTAAGGACGGTATAATGAGAATCACAGACGAGACTAATCGCTTTTGTAATTCCTTATATCGTTCATATTACAATACCGTATTTTCATCACATTTGCGAGGAGTCGAACACAAAGAAAGAGCAAAAAAACTTTCATCACATTTGCGAAGAGTCGAACACAAAGAAAGAGCAAAAAAACTTATACAAAAGACATTTAGTCAATAAAATACTCGTGCACGCCAAGTATGTAACGTACCAAGCCTTTTGTAACAAACGAGTGTAAAATGAGATGTAATTATTAATTTTAAATCAGCTAAGTCCGTGGTTGTTATGAAAATCATACTACTTATGAGGTTGTTCATTTTAAAACCTATTAATTGTCATTACATATTCTTTTCGCAATATATGCAATTCTGCTTTCTGGGGTAACAGTGGAATATATTTTTGTTCGACAAATCTAGGCCTTTCCCGTAGGCTGGACGACATGAGTATCTACGCGCTGGGGGCGGTATACTATCTCTTCACATCTCTTCGCACTGTCTCCATAAGATGGATATACATTTGTTGATATTACCTCTGCGTGAGATGCCGCCGCAGAAGAGTCTTGTTGGCGGGAATGTTGAGCAGGGCAGCCAATAGCTCCGCAGTGAATCGCGGCTCTAACAGCATCAATCCGCCGTGCACGCCTGCATGACAATTTATAAAATAGTTTGCAGAACCCAAAGAGCATACATCACAGTATCGTGGTACTAATGCCAATAAATGCTGACACTTCAATACCTCATGCTACACTGCAGAAACAACCTCATCTGACAACAATAAGAGTGGTCAGGTAATTGTTTATGACAATTAAACTATGAGAGAGGAATCATTATTGAAGAACAATTAGTATACTATAGTTGTAGTTGTCTAATCTTATTCAATTGGAATAAAACCTTTAAATCGTTTATGCATTGGGGCCTGTATTATATCACTAAGTTAAACAAGCATACCGCCTGCCTGATGGTAAGGAGTTATCATGACCTGTGGACATTTGCAACACCGCTCACTTGTACGCTGCCGACTTGGCCGTTCTCGGCAGAAAATTTCTCTGACATCGTAGAGTACGTGACCATTGCGGTTCCACTGTGTAAGGATGAACAACTCCCGGCCGTCAGCGAGCTGTGCGATTGTAACACGAGGCTGCTAGCATCTCCTCGGATAATAACAGCCAAGTAGGTACTTATACACCAATAAATGTATAAATATACCCAAACGGACGGAGGCGCATTTCCTTATACAAAGCTAAAGATGGCAATAAATAATTCTAAAAATATAAAATGACATTATAGCACAGAATATAGTTTAAATAAATATTGTCGGACAAATTACACAGCGCCATATAGCCCCAAAGTAATCGAAGCTTGTGTTATGTGTACTAGACCACTGATAAACGTACGTACATATATGTTTTTTGTAAATTTATACTTATGATACATAGTAAACACCCAGACCAATACAAACAAACAAGTTCATACACACAAAATGTTTATTCCGTGTGGGAATCGAACCCACAAACATTGGTGTCAAAGTAGCGTTACTAACTACTGCACCACCGAGCTTTTCAATAGTCGATAAAAACCACACAGCCCGCATTTATTAGCAGTTATCATTTTAGTGTATTTTATCTCTGTGCCAATGCTCATACCTAGATAACTGACACATACCTGCACCACGCAAGTTGGGCGCGTACTCAGCAAGGTCGATCTCTTTGAGCCACTGCATGACGCGATGGGACGACCACCGCGACAGCTGCGCGCCGTCCACGCCCGCCTCCCCGTCTCCCTCCGTGCCCACGCCCACGGCCACGCCCACGCCGGGTGCTGCGCTCTCGCCCTCCGCCGCGCGCCGAATCATAGCGTCCGGGTTGAACTTGTTGTCGCGAAGGACTTGAATGCCTGACAAAGATGTATAGGTAGCTAGTAAATAGAATAGTTCATAAATAAATATTTTCAACTAATTTCATTTACATATTAAAAAATACTTACACATATTTTATACCTATATGCAGGGTGTTTGACGCATGGTAAAAAAACAGAGGGTTCATGGAAGTGTCTGTAAGATATTCCCTATAGAGGCCCAATATTCAAGACTTATCTTTTAATTTTATTAGATTTTATTAATTTTCCCGAAATTTCGATCTATAAACATTTGTAACGATTTTAAAACAAATACGTTTGGATTTTTTTTTTCAATTCTAGGTTTAATCTGTATAACAAAATAGTTTTACAGGTACATAATATTCCAAATAAAAAATATGTGAGCTCTATCTTGCAAACGACGAAAATAATGACTGCATTTCATTGCAATACAAAAAACTAAAGACTTTAATCAAACCTTAAAATACTTTACAACATTCTCTATCTAATGCCCATCACATTGGTACAATACAACATGTCATATATAATTTTAAGAATCTTGAGACGAACAGCAATGTTTAATACGTAACTCACTTTTTTGCCTAAAATGTAATGGAAAAAATGTAAACAATTACTCATTTCCACATTAGGAAATGAATGAGTGATGACATGACATTGACATGATTTATTGTAAATTTAGTAAACACTGGCATTTCCCCTCGTCGTGTATAAGCCCGGCATCCAGGCTTAGATACACAGAGATAGTCAGGTTCACAAACGGATATCCGTCTCAAATAAAAGAGAGACTCGTAATTGAATATTCACCTGAGGGATAAATAAACCTTTTTTTACCACACATACACATTACACGGACCGTATACTTGATTACCACCCGACGTAATCCAATCAATATTAACTATGACTAGTGTACCTCTTCGTATGGAGAGCGCGTGCAGTGCGTGTGTGACTCGCAGGTGCGTGTGCAGCTCGGGGTGCGCGAGCCGGTGTAGCAGGCGGCCGTCGAGCGCGGCGTCAGCGGCCGCACTCCGAGCGCCGCACACGCCCACGTCCTCCAGCCAGCGCAGCGCCCACGCTGTGTCCAACTGCCCCGCCGCCGTTAGCAGGCTGTCACCGTGACCGCCCTGGAGTAAACACATCTTGCCATTTAACTACTTTACCAACATCAGATTTACTTAGCGTGTTTTTAGCCTTAATTCGTTATGGATAGTGTGTTTAAGGCAAACATACCAAGAATAATAAAGAATAGCTTTTAGCCTTATTTTTAAAATCCTTCTTTATTATGGCAAATTCTTTAAATTTCATATCGATTCATTTCATTTCATTCGGATCATGCTATTTTCACCCATCATACCTATAATTTATTTATTTACCAATAATATATTTATTGGCATAGAGAAAAAAAGAGAAAAGATTTTCCTAGTGGCTAGTGACATTGTAAAATATTCAACAACGTGTCAGACGTCATTAAATTGCAATATGACTTCAACAGAGTAACTCGGTGAATAGTGAGATGTGGGACGTTCGTATAAAATTTCTACAGTCTCGTTCACTCTGGCTTAATGCTTGATACATGTACACTCAATAGATAGTAATATTTATTTCTTACAAAAAGCTTATTAAATAACTTACCAATAAATCAGTAAGGGCGAGTACGATTTTCTTCTTGTGCATCGGATGCTTTATACCTAGTTCTTTCTCGATGGCGTGGTGTGAAGCTGACGCGATAACACCTCGGGCATCAGGCGAGGCACCGAGCCACGCGCGGGCGGCAGGCACGTACACTTCCAAGCCGAGGCTCTCTAACCAACCGCACGTCGTCTCGCAGTCCCATTGTCGCACGTCTGTCGTTTGCCTAAAATCATAATCAATTATAAACAAATATCTACAATATACTAATGTTACAAATATGATTAATATTATAGTAGCAGCCCGACTGGGTAGGTACCTCCATCTTATAGATAACCGCAGCTAAATAATAAGAGCCTGGAGGGTTATAATGTTCCTAAAATTGATCCCGTTTACCAGTAAGCTCCTGAGGAGGTCCTATGTCAGCAGCGGCAGTATCAACTCGGGAGCGATTGCCAGCTTCTTGTATTGGAAACATTTATAGTTTACACTTGCCATCAGGCAGGCTGCATGCTTGTTTCCTCTCGACTTGCTAAACTAAAAGTTAAGTTAAGATGTAGGGGGCAATCACTAGAAATACTAAGCCCATAGGCCAGCACTCACGATTGATGTAGTTTACTATTAATAAAAGAATTTTCGGAATCTGATCAATAGTTCCTTTACTTCATACACCATACCATAACGTTAGGGTATGAAGAGGTAAAAGCTGTTCGTATACAGATATAAATTTGTGTATTAATATTATAATAATTAATGTAATAAAAGTCGGGATAATTATTTTTCAAAATGGACGATAAAGGGCCCAGAGCAAATTGGGGAGGTGTTAAAACGGTTCAGAAGTGGCGAGGAGCAATGGCTGATTTGAAATGTCTTCATATTTTACTTATACCTAAAATTAACACCTATCTATCATAACTACATCGATTATTACGTATTCTCTTCGTGCTGTATTATAATCACTTATAACAGCGCGCAATGTTTCTTTTATTTTTATTAGCGTTTTTACTTCCAGCGGGCTTCGTGCTTTGCTCAAACTGGTACACACTATTGGTTCGCCAGAGTATGTACGGCTTACCTGTCAATTTTGTCAGCTATATTAATCGTTTACTTTAGTTATAATTTATATAACTATTGTACACCAAAATCTAGCGGCATATTATCTGAAAATTTCCTTTGAGAAATTATTGCTCAGAACTTATTATAGTTCCATACAAAGATGAATTGATATAGCTGAAAACATTAAAGAGTCATTGGCAATTTGTCTAAAGCTGGTTAATACTCAAATCAGTTGGACGAGTTCACTAGTGAAGTATTGTCGACAGCATACGTGAGGTTACTATTGAATACGAATTATACTAATTTAAATGTTAAAGCAATTCTTGTCTGATCTCAATATTAATGCAATTCTTAATATTTCAAGTTGACTCGTGTGGTATTGAATCTTTTTTTGATAGAATTCTGTTCACGGTACGGTTTTTTTTATTAAATCGGGACAAGCCCATGACACATTCTCACCACTGTATCACCTACGTAAGCAAGATGTTACCGTCACAATTTCGATCAATGTCATAATAATTCAATCAGAAGATTTTATATGGAACGTTTTACTCTTTATTTTCCGTCGCAAGTCAGGCGATTGTATCTCGTAAACTCGTACAATGTTACGATGACGAGAATCTGCCACGAGGAACATACAATATCTCGTGGCAGATTCTCGGTTCCTTCCATCATCCTTCTTTTCTCGATGTGGTTTACATATTGTCGACGAGGTCACACATGTATTGTGTGCTTAAAAACTAAATACTATGTAGAACAGGCGCTAAATATTATGTAGAACTTGCCAGGGCATGGTTTGTAGTCTCTGTCGCGGCGCAGACGACCGTATGGAAGCCCGCGTCATGTCGTCCCCTTCGATGCGCACTCCGCCGCCGCTGCCGAGCCGCGACCGAACTTCTCTCAGCGATGGTGAGGGACTGCCGCGCGGTATTGCTTCTTCTTTCTCCGCTGTAATTTTAATATCGTCGACGAGTTCACAGATTTATCTTGTACAATATAACGATATAAACTGTTATATAGAACTTCACTTATTTCACCCAAATTTTCAATAAACTATTAAACTACAAACATGCAATATAAATAACAATAGAACAACAGAAATATACTACGTATTAATTGTTGTATGTTATGAGGACGACACCGAATTATTTATAATTGGATATCTCGTCATTACGAAGCCAATTATACTCGTATTTTCTTTCATATCTATACAAATAAAGTTGAAGTGTCTGTTTGTAATGTCAAAATAACGGCTTTTTACTAAATACATATGAATGTCTACACGGTACTTATATCAAAAAATCAATATTTAAATTGTTTGTTTGTCTGTCTGTCTGTCAGTTTGTATGGCTAATCTCCGAAACGGCTGGACAGATTTGGACGGGACTTTCACTGGCAGATAGGCTGATGTTATAAGGAGTGACTTAGGCTACTTTAAATTAAGAAAATAATCAAGGTTCCGCGGAAAAAAACCCAATGAAATTAAGAAGTTAGTTAAAAAAAAAATCCATATTTATTTGAAAATAACTTTATTTTTCATACATGAACTGAGTATTTCATGTATGAAAAATAAAAGTTTAAAGGAGTGCTCAAATTGCACGCGTCCGTTCTTGGTAAGTACCATCATGCATTTCCCACCACCGCTGTTGCTCCATGTATGCGTGCGCTACTCAGTAAATTTTTGAAGCTATCTTCTTCTAGCAGGACGCTTGGTACCATAGCAAGCGTTTAAGCTGCACCCACCAGCATGTTTATTCAAGTGGCATGCGTACTCTTAAGTCAAATGAAATGAGAAGTTAAGTCAAATTTTAAAAAATATACTTAAATATAAACTTAACAAATATACTTAAATATAATTCATATTTATTACGAGATATTTACGAGATTTCATACATGTCAAATATTATTATACTGAAATTGCGATATGAGAATTATCTTCTCATTTCAGGCAGCCTGTACGTTTGTTAGTGGTATGTAAAAATGTTTTTGACAAGCTCGGTGCGCAGTGGCGAAACGCGCTGTTACGTTGCTTTGACACCAACGCTCGTGGGTTCGATTCCCACACAAGGCAAATATTTGTGTGCATGAACATGTCTGTTTGCCTTGGTCTGGGTGTTTATAAGAAAGGTAAGGGGCGTCAAAGCAGGCCATCTGGGGAATACCTCCACTCAGAACACACACAGAGAAAACCGCAGCCAAATAATAACTCCCCAGAGCATTGTGTTCCTGCGTGTGAGTCGGGTCACCAGTAAGCTCCTAAGGAGTTGCTGTGCTAGCAGCAGAGGTGGCATCTCGAAAGCGGTACTTAATGCATTGTGAGCGTTCATAGGCTACGGTAACCGCTTTCTATCATGTGGACCGTATGCTTGTATGACTCCCGACGTCGTATAAAAAAAAAATTGTACAGTAGCTTTAACATACGTATATATCATCAGTATGCACGGAGCGTGGTCGTTGGCCACCGCCATGTTTTTGTTTACCGAAAGGTAGCGAGCCTCGGCCGATATTACCGACAAAACATGTGTGGTTAATAATACAATAACCTAATAAGTTCAAGCAAAAAGAGTAATACGAAGTTTACAACACACAAAAATTTGGATGCGGGCACTGAACTACATGTTACCACCAGTATTCACATGGCACATCGCGGCATGCAGAATGTGGAACTTAAGAGGCGTGATATGCTTTACATACAGTTCTGCATAAATACGAGTACCATCAAGTTCTGTATTTTTATAAATCGCGGCGTTTTCGCAAGCAAAAGTGAGAGAGCAAATTGGAAAAGAAAACCCAAAATGGAGAATATATATTTCATTATGAATGAGTCAGTAAAGTTTTTATGCAATATTATATCAAATTGAGAATTCATATTTATCAGGGGGCACGGCAGTGCCCCCGCCAAGTCGAGCGCGAAGCAAACACTGCCGTACCATCCTTTACTGGAACCATTTCGCCGCATTTTCAGGCCCCTATTTGAGAACCTCTGGATGACCAGAACGCAGAAATTTTCGTCATCCAGTAAGCTATAATCACATACTTAAAATCCAAAATTTCAAGTCTGTAGGTCATTTAGTTCCGAAGTTAAGCGAAAGCAAAGTTTCGCATTTATGACACTCACTCATGATCATCAAAATAGAACTAGTACTTCCCATAAACTCCGAGAGCTGAAATTTGGTACAGAGTTAGGGTTTAATGGCCACATAAAGGGAAAACTATAAAAACTAGGATAATCGAAGATCTGGAGTACCTGGTGACCCTGATTAGAAAACACAAGAGCCCAACTAAAATATTAGAGATCGACATACCGCCTTTACAAAAAATGTTCAACTTGGTGGGCCGCTTCATTTGATGTCAAAAATCGAAGGTCTGAAGTATCTGATGAAGAACCCTCAGCTGGTCTCAGCTGTATTAGAGATATGGTAATGCCCCCTTCTACTATGAGAAAAAAACTGTGTCAAATAAGAAAATGTAATAAAATAAATCAATATGTCTACGTTTCTACAAAAAGAAGTGAAATCCCACCAAAAACATTCTGTAAAAAACTAGCCAAGTCTCGACGGAGCTGCTTGTTTATCTCTAAAAAGTAATGAAATCTAGACAAAGCCGTGCCAAGTCTAAGGTTCCTTACTGCGATTTCTTTATTATTATAATTAATGTTGTGTGACTTGGCCGTTGAAGGTTACACAAGGGTACAAAACCAGGTGCTCCATGACACCATTGCACCAATCTGTCGCCAGAACCGCTACCCATTGACGATGGAAAATTGCCACTTGGAAAACGTTGATTCAATAACCAGTCAATTGTAGGCTTGATAAAGCTGCGAATTTCAATAATACTTACGTATAGGCGAGCCTGAAACAAACAATATAAAAAAATATTTCCAGTACAGACGGACTTCTAATCATTGATAGAAGTCCGTCTGTACGTCTATTTTATGTAGGATCGGTGGTCGATTTGACACTCCAAAAAGAAGAGAGCAGAAGTCAGCATTCTCAATGCTGAATGCATGTGTTGCACAATCAACAACAGCCTAAAATGAGACACTACCGTCCAATTACCAACACTAGTATGGGCTATTATCTCGCTTAATAAACATAGGTACAGATATAACATTACGTGTAAACAAAATTGACTTGTACCCACTAACGTATAAAGAATTTTCAACGGCCAAGTCACACAACATTAACTATAATAATAAAGAAATCGCAGTAAGGAACCTTAGACTTGGCACGACTTTGTCTAGATTTCATTACTTTTTAGAGATAAACAAGCAGCTCCGTCGAGACTTGGCTAGTTTTTTACAGAATGTTTTTGGTGGGATTATTACTTACAAATATCTTTAACACGTATTGAATGAAAACGTGCTCTAGACCAGTGTTTTTCAACGTGTGGGTCGCGACTCTCTGGGGATCGTGAAGCCTAGGGGATCGCGGGATTGAGATATTGTCACTATTTTCTTTTCGTGAAGACGCGACACACTCGATGTTAAATTATGCCTGTTTTAGAGAAAATAAATTAACATATTGTACGGATTATAAATGTATTTATGATACAAAAAAAATATCAATTAACAACCGTGGAGAGGGTAGCGAAACATTTTTCTATATTAATAGGGCCGTGCCATGAAAAAGGTTGAAAAACACTGCTCTTTACGATTATCACAAACGTTAAAGTAAATGTCAGCTACTCGTAGTTAGTGAAACTCAGTTGGAAGCAACACTATGATGGTATGGCCGAAGCCAGTAGTAACAAATCAGTGGTAACATGTAGTTGTAACTAAGAGCGGGGTGTGTGTGGGCATGCGTCGTGCGAGGTGTCCGCAAACCTAGGTTCGGCACGGAGTGCCCGCGGCCGCGCGCCACCACCATGGTGTTGTTCTGTTTACCGAACGCCACGCGAGCTTCGGACGACAGCACCGACGAGCGCGGCAGCGACGAATACATGTGGGTGTTCCTCTCGATCTGACGCCCGTAGTTTGCCGGCGGCGTCTGGAATAACACACATTTCGTTTTTGTGACACCAACTAGTTCCCACAGCAATAGTTCATTAGTACAGCAAGAATTCTCTGGGTTTTGTTCATTACCTTGGCTCTCAGAAATGCCCTGAAATTGCTACCAGAAATTAGTATCGGAATTCCCAAGAGTTTTGTTTCATTCAGTACAGATCCATTTCCCTATTCTATAAAAAAGAAAATCAAGACGAGACCAATACATAGCGACGAATTAACTATTTTAAATTTATTTATCCATAAAAAAAATAATTTCCACATAATAAAACCTAATAAAAGGCGTAATTGAGTCAAGAAGTAGTGTTTAGGAAATCTGGGGATATTTGCCCAACGCATATAATATAATTTTATAATATGTTATTTTTATTATATGTTAGTATGCAACATATATCTACGGATTTTTGTAGACTGAACGCAAATAAATAAACTTAACGAAATATATTTTTTTGTATAATGTAAGAGGCATACAATCATACGGCCCATGATATAGACTGGTTACAGTAGCCTATGAATAAAACAGGAGGTCCTTCCCAGCGGCACTGATTCGATGCGCCCTACCTCTCTTAAAAGCACCTAGACCAAGACTTACGCACGCACAGTGGAAATCGTAGTCTTGGTGTCAAAGTAGTATTGCTCCACCAGTCGGTTCATCGAAAAATAAATAATATATAAATAAATAATGAATTTATATTTAGACAACACGTCAGTTACTGCCAATGCTACCGTGGAAGGTATATTACTCGTACTAAAGTTCGCGCCACGAGAAACTAGACATTTGTTAAACAAACCGATTTGTACTAATCCATACCCATATTAAATGACACATTCATCTTAACTTAATTTTTCATTAAATATTTTTAATTGATAAATTGACAAAAGCTATTGACCGTTTCATTATTCAAATGTCAGAAGAGTCCACTGAATATTCTTAGAACAGCTGCAGCTCTGGTTAAAAGTAAAAATAAATAATAATAATAGTACAAAATGTTTTGGTATTCTTATATTTAGTAATAAACAATAGACCCCATAGGTAATCGATTGTTTTTTATTTTGAATAGGGAAAAATTGTGTTTACAAAATTTCTTCCTTCTCGTGGCACGGAATTTAAGGCGGAGCGCGGGCCACGTACGACCTACGTACTCTGTTGAGACATTGGAAAATAAATTATGTAAGATTTAAGACTCTGTCTAAAATATAAGTTATCTTTGGTGTAAGAAGTTCTTTACTATATTTAGAGCCAAAGCGAATCTCATATGCACATTGTGACCCAAGCAAAGAAGGTCGAACTGATGTCAACCGAGGTATGGCACAACAAGATTACTTCCACAATTCGAAGTCCATCAAGGCTACTAATATAAGAATACATAGGCTAATTCCAAGTCTGTTGTTTCTGTACTCACATTCAGAAACAACAAAAGCACCTACGAAGATTCAATTCAAGAGAGGCAGGGCATATCAATGAAGCACGACTAGGGAAGTACCTCGACCTCACAGAAAACCGCAGTTAAATAACAATTCCGTGAAGGGTTGTTGTGTACCTGCGAGTGAATGAGGTTATCAGTAGGTAAGCTATTAAGAGCAAGTTGCTGTGGTATCAGCAGGTGTGAGATTGCGTATGTGGTATTTCCTGCATGCATGCCGTTTGACGTTGTACAAAAGGAAGAAAGAAGGCTTAGTTACTACTAAACCTTCTCTTTTGCCCTATACGTACCCTAGGCGGTGCTGGTCTGACGAGTGGCACCGGTGCGTCAGGTGGGGGGGACCGCTCCAACAGACCACGTTCCGCCGCCCGGAGACGCACCTCGCTCAACTTGGACAACAATTCTAATTTCTGCGTCTCGAGAGATGAACGCTGCAGCATTTCCTAGAAATACATAAAACAATGATAATATAATAATCTCATCTCAGATAAAACCTTTTTACATAATATCTATCTGTCTATGTCTATACGTCAAGTTCCTTGCGGGGTAGGCAGTAAGAATCAACTGTCACATAAATCAGTCCTTACACATTCATAGCTCTATTCGCTCACCAGTACCTAGTGCTACTGATATCACCTTCTGATAAACCAAGAGCAAGTTGGTCATGGTAATTGAGTCTTGACCTTCCTCAGCTTCTACATCCATTTATTTTCGCGTTGTCATTCTTTCCTCTTGCATTCTTTCTACATGGCCGAAGAAGCATGCCTATTATTTTGAATTGTCTTCTCTCAGATAAAACCTTTTCAAATAATAAACTTAATTTATCGTAAAAAAACTAACAAAGACGCTGTGACCAAAGGCCTCACTATAACAAGTCAAATTAATCCAAACTAGACAGATTTGCTGTTGACCATTTCCCCTATGGGCCCTTTTGTTACTTCCGACATTCATCACCATACTAGCTTGATGGTATCATATTATTGCATGGTCACTTGAGCTATCTTAAATGTTACAATAATTATAAATGCCCAAAATTCTGTTGGTAAGATTTCATACAGGTCAAGATAATAAAAGCAGGATAAATATGAAAACCTTTGCGTACCGGCCAACCTTTGCGTGCTTTTGCCGAGGAATTTAGTCAAAGCATAAACCTTTGGAGTATAAAGTATTCTCCTCAGATTCAGTTATTTTCAGTTGGGACATGGTCCGGAAGCGAGGTCAGCCACCTCTGACCGGCATCCTCATACTCGATGATATCATTTTTTTATATAATATTTTATATAATGCCGTGTTACTGAATCCCTTTATGTATTCTAGCCATTGTACTCGTTCAACGGGTTGTGTTCCTAGGAGTTGTTCGATATAATACCTACAGCTTCGGTCTAGCATCGCAACGCTCGCCTAAGGCGATGATTTCACATCCATATACTGGAATCGTAATCATCTCATACTGTTCGTTTCCAGATAAGTTTTCTTCAGGGAACTCTTAAAATTGTGGAATAAACTTTTTGCCGAAGTTTTTGCCATGCCTATGAACAATGTTTTTACAAGGTCGGCAACGCACGAGTTGTAAACACGCTCGTTGGTTCGGACATGTAGAAAGAATGCGGGACGAAAGAATGACGAAACAGATATACAATGCAAAAGTGGAAGGGTGTAGGAGTGGAGGAAGACCGAGACTACCCTACCATGACCAAATTGGTCGTGTTTTATCTCAGGAGCCACAGGAACCGGCGAGTGTGCATGAAAAGAGCTATGACTGTTACAGAAGCGAGTGAAGTATGTAAGGACCGCGTCTTATGGCGCTCGGATCCCTCTGCCTACCCCGCAAGGGACCTGGCGTGAAGATATACATACATACATGCAACGCACGAGTCACTGTCCCGATATCGCAAATGTTCATAATCTACGGTAATTGCTTATCATCAAGCAGGACTATTAGAGTATAAGCTATTTTGTCAAATTAATGAAATACAAACTACGAAACACGTCACCACGAATATGATACAAAAAAGCATGTGAAATATAAAGGAACCTAACAACGCTACAGTCTGTAACGAGCCTACTGTGAGCCATTTTCATGAAAATTGTATTCTTGGTTGAAATGGTCCCGCAGTTACGCATACCACCGTGACCGTCTGAAAACTAACTGAATTTCGGTTACAGCAACGTTGTTACTCAAAAAAAGATGTAACGGAATACTTATTCCACGTCGAGTGTAACATGGATTAACAAAGTTGCTAGTTTTAAGCTTAGAGAAATACGATTCAACAACTTGTTCAGTGTAATATTTGTTTATCTATCTATAACTTCACGCCGACGCCATCGGGGTAGGCAGAGAGAACCGAGCGCCACATGACTCGATACCTACGAATAAATAATAGCTCGATCCTTACAAACATCACTCGCGTCTTTAACATTAATTGCTCTACTTATACCGGTTTCTAAACTTTATATTTGTCTAAGACTCGTCAAAATGTATCGATATCTTTACGAACGGTTTTTGTCGCCGACAGGAATATGTAAAAATTAAAATATGTGTTATATACATCAATCCGATATTTCATTCAGATCCAGACTCTACTACGTGACTGCCATGTATAATACAAACGCTTTCACATTTATAATTTGAGACACACTTAGCGAAACGGTGACGAGCAGTGATGGCCCAGTGGATAAAGAATCAGCCTATTAACCTACTGGTCCCTGGTTCAAATCCCGGCGTGGGGATATACCACTATTATACGTGTTTTCAGATTTATGTACATATTTGTAAATATCTCTTGCTCGGTGGCGAAGGAAACATTATAAGGAAACTCGCATGCCTAAAAAAATCTATTTTCAAATGTATGGCTTTCCCTCTGACTTGTGGAGGTCGGTCGGCAGCCAAAATTAGTACCTTCGTCAAATCCATAGGTTAAGCTAACGGACACCAACAATCCTAATAGATTACGAAACATGAGAACGCTAGGAAGAAGAAAACTTAGCTAGACGGTGACGGAAAATATACATATTGCTTAATAGCTGATACACAAGTACAAATTACCACTGTTTCATTTCGATCTCTAGCTGTGAAGATAACACATCCAAAATCAACAATACCAAACAAACTGCGATTCAGTGTGGTGACGAATAACACCGGCAGGTGGTACAGAGCTACCATCCCATAATATGTAGCGGCACTATCAAACCAATTGCCTATGTGGCACTAAATTCGCGTTTTCGTATATATGTACATATTTGTAACTATCAGTTGCTCGCCGGGGAAGGAAAACATCGTGAGGTAACACGCGAGTCCAAGAAATTATATTTCGAAAGACGCATGGACGCGTGCTAATAAAAGCGATTTGATTTGTCCCTTTCTGTACATAATAAAATCATAACAAAGCTGGACTTCAATATCAATATAGAAAACAGAAGTGTTATGTTTTTTTCTGTTTCTGCTAGTACAGCAACTCCATAGGAGCTTACTGTCTCCTCAAAATCATCTCACGAAAAGAACAAAATAGATTTTGATAACATTTTACTTTACATCACGTGGACCGTTTGCTTGTATGGCTCCCGACCTTGTATAAAAAGAATGAATGGAGGGACAAACTTGACATAATGCAAATGCAATAAAAGAGCTTAAGAGCGTTAGCTTGCAACGTAGCAAAGGATTAAATATAAAAATAGAATAAATATTTTCATACCGACCACGAAAACAGCGCAATTTTATTACAAAACCCATTGGATACTCCAAACATTCGGTAAAATCTTTTAGAGTGTCTAAATAAAGCATACGTTTCAGCAAACATAACCTATTTAAAATTAACCTTATCAATCGCATATTTTACAAGAGCGGTATCTATCTCGAACGTTAATAAAACCGCATCTGGCCTCCACGTAGAGTTGTTCGGCAGCTACGCAACGCACAAATGGACTACAAAATTAGATCGATGTTTGTTTCGTTTTTCCAATCCCGCAAATCTTAGGATATTTCTAGTCAACCGCGAGATTAGCGGGCATTAAAGTCTGGAATAATATTACTCCTCATTTATTTATTGAAGGTTACGCATTTGTTTGACAATTGTTTGATTTGCTTTTAAACTTGTAAATCAATCGAATCTGTGTAATCAACAAAAAAGTGATGTCTATGTATGTACAAATTCTCGGCATGTCCCTTGCGGGGCAGGCAGAGAGAACCGAGCGCCGCATGACACTATCCTTGCACACCTCAATAGCTTCTTTAACATTCATTGCTGTTCTCATGCACGCTCGCCGGTTTCTAAGACTCCTGACATCACCTTCTGATAAAACACGATCAATTAGATCAGGGGCTGTTACATCCTTCTACTTTTGCGTTGTATATCTGTTTCGCAATTCTTACTTCCTGCATCCTACTTGCAGAACCAACGGAGCATGTCTCTTCTTATTTTAACACCGACACTATCTTTCAGTTGCCTACTCTTTTATTAGTAAAAAATTGTATGACTCTTCGATGAAAAATTATAACGATCATTGTGATGCATCCAATGGCTGTTTGCTAAATATTTCAGCGGTTATCGAAGAAGCATGAAACATTTACATAGGTCGAGCAATACTTCCTGCATTGCAAGCGTAGAGGGTACAGTAATTGAATTCAAGGCTCACCCTTGACATATTTGACTTTAGATAAAGTACATTTGCCGAGATATGGGATTGACGGTTCACTGCTCCGTGCTGTGCAGTTCACTTACAAGGATTGCTCAGCATGTGTGCGGATAGACGGTGGCATGTCACCCTGGTTTGATGTCAAAATTGGTGTCAAACAGGGTTGCATGCTATCTGCTAGGCTGTTTATCCTGTATCTCGATACTTGTCTGCAGAGAATAAGGTCAACGAATGTGGGATTGCGCATGGGTGACCAAGTGGTGAACTGTCTGCTGTATGCAGACGATGCCGTGCTATTAGCAGATACACCATCTAAACTGCAAACACTGGTCACAACGATGAAAGACGAATGTATGGAGAAAGGCTTACTACTGAATGCGAAGAAAACAAAGATAATGGTATTTGAAAGAGAAGAATCCAGAACTAATGTAAGGATTACGATTGATGATGAAGTGTTGGAACAAGTGGATGAGTTTGTATATCTTGGATGCGCTTTCAGCAGGGATGGAAGGTACACCGCAGATGTGGAAAGACGAGTGAGTGCTGGGAATAGTGTGAATGGAGCGTTGGGAAAACTTCTTGGCAGTAAAATCCTGAGCCAGAAGGCACAACTCGCTATACACAATGCAGTGTTGGTCCCAACGCTAACTTATGGAAGCGAGAGTTGGGTATGGCAGAAAGAGCATGAAAGTAGAATAAACGCGGTTGAAATGCGAGCGCTGCGCAAAATTTGTGGCGTAAGGCTTGTAGACCGTATTCGCAATGATGATGTTAGAAATAGAGTTGGTCTGAAAGAGAGCGTCGGTGTTAAAATAAGAAGAGGCATGCTCCGATGGTTCGGGCATGTAGAAAGAATGCAAGATGAAAGAATGACGAAGCAGATATACAATGCAAAAGTGGAAGGATGTAGGAGCCGGGGAAGGCCAAGACTTACCTACCATGACCAAATTGGTAATGTTCTATCAGAAGGTGATGTCAGGAGCCCTAGAAACCGGCGTGCGTGCATGAGAAGAGCAATGAATGTTAAAGAAGCGAGTGAGATATGTAAGGATCGAGTCACGTGGCGCTCGGTTCTCTCTGCCTACCCCGCAAGGGATTTGGCGTGAAGTTATAGATAGATAGATAAAGTACAGACATCTATACGTACGTTTACACATTATTACGACAAATGTGGTGCATCTTTTGACGTGCTTGAGTGGTTGCCAGTAAGTTCCTAAAGAGTTGTTGTGCTTAGCAGTAGGAGTGTCGAACGACACTACGTGTATTTCAATCGTTTATAAGCCACGGTAACTAGTTTACATCAATTGGACCATAAGAACTATAAAGCCGCGATGGTACGTACGTGTCTCGACTCTCGACAGCCATCTGTGCCCGTGGGTAACATAATCGAGACGGAACGTTCACACGCGGGCCGCAGCCATCTGTGTACGTGAGTCGATAATTATTTAGGCGAGTTGTATTACCTTTTCACGCAGTACTGACTCATCGTCATTAACAGACTATGTATTTATTTATTTAGTTAGACTACAGTAATAGGAGCAACACCTGCTACTTACGATAAACGAAATGTTACCATTATACATGAAAATGTGCACAAAACGGAAACCAGCTAATTTTTAAGGTGATTAAAACTCTTGAGGTTATCCCTCTATCAAGTGAGGAGTCCTCCCCCACTGCGTGTACCGGTAAAGGGACGTCATTCGAGAAACTTTATTCCCCAGCGGTTATCGGTTCTACGAACTACGTGGCGGGTCCAGTGTTACTTCGACTTGCTTTTCCTTTGGGTTATTTCATTGTCATTTCTGATTCTATCACGCAGAGAAATCCTTTTTTTTTTATTGACCTGACTATGTAGTTGGCCCCTGTGGGCCGTTACTACGTCACCGGAAGGGACAGGTAGCCGTGAGGCGCCACCATCCCGAGAAGCAGAGAAATCCCGAGCATAGCTCTTTATATAGCACGCTTAGCACCTTGAGCTTTCCAATAGGACCCGCAGTGACGCTTCACTGTCAGAAAAAACAAACAATAAACTAACACAATTTAATTATGTGGAAAAAATATTATTATTTACATTTAATAGATTTAAAAGAAAAATATAAAAATATGAAGGCCATCAATCAGCAGTATCCTTCAATCCGTAATTGAAAAGCGCAGGGAGGGAAGTGTGTTTTAAACCCCTTCGGGAGATGGGAGGCGGCCGAGAACGTCAGTTTTTAAACCATCTTTATTATGGAATCTAACTCAATAATTAAACTGATAGAATTTATGTATAACATGTACCATTACCGTGTATTCAAAAAACTAATTTAAGAATGTCTATAACACGCAGATCCGAATTTCTAATGATAAAAATTTTACTTGCCTAATTGTGAGTAGTGTGGGCTCGTAGAGGATGTCCAACATGTGCTAATGGAGTGCATCAATCAAGTACAACCAAAAAAGAGACTCACAAAGATGAGAAAGCTAAAATTACAAATTGACGACATGGGATTAGCTCAATCCATATATGCTAAACCCTCATCGGTGGATGCAAGAATGTTCTATCAACCACATATCAATACTGAGTTTCTCATTAGCTTAGCGTACGACGGGGCTGGCATATCTAATACAGATAAAAAACCCTCTACGAATGATGATTAAGAAAAACATGCAGAAATAGTTTTTTTCTTATGCGGCGTAATCTCATCAGTATGCTTTTAAATCACGCATGCAACACTCGATTACACTTGTTTGTTATTCTTAGTTAGAGTCGTGTAGATTTTCCATGTGCCGTTAGGTCATAGGTACTATTAGAATTCAATACGTAGCGCGTAGAGTTAAATAGGCATGCGGTAATGACTGTGAAACTATCTAGGCCGGGCATAACTTCTGTTACAAATGAATATGCATTTATTTCTTTATGAAGTAACGTAATCTTAATTAAACTTATATGAACATATGTATGGAAGTCTCAGCAAAAAATAAAAAAAAATTATTCTATTCGAAATGGCCACCTTTGGCTTTGATACAGACTTAATCTATCTGTCTACGAATCTATGGATTTGCGCGTTGTTTCCATGGGAAATTTAGACGTTGCTTGCTCCAGAGATTCTTAAGAGATACAATGTCTAATGTTGTATAAATAGTATATATTATATTATTTATAGATAAAATATGTATGCGTTACTAGGGTCTTGTATGTATTATTGTGGTTTTGTATGTATTATCGTAGTTATTTATTTATAGTTAATAGATTCAGGCGTTATTTTGCGAAAGTCAAATTTACATGCAATTTGATCTAACTTGCTTTGTGTGCTTCGGCCACCAATTAGTTCATGCGGCCTAGCGCCGGCCGGCACCAACCCACTACTGTTAGTACGTGCAACATGCCGACGCTGCCATGGCTGCTCCGGTAGTCTCTGCCACGGCTGCTGCGGTCGTCCGCCATCTGGAATAGAATCCGCAAGCCCCCACCACCACCGTCGCTGCCACGACTGGCCTGGTCGTCGCTGCGACACGTGTTTCGCCTCTCCACGAGGCATCATCAGGCGCTGTAGATGTTAATCGTAAGAACAACATGCTACTTGTAGCATACTACTACTTGTGGCAGCGACGGTGGTGGTGGGGTCATGCGGATTCTGTTCCAGATGGCGGACGACCGCAGCAGCCGAGGCAGAGACTACCTGAGCAGCCATGGCAGCGTCGGCATGTTGCATCAACTAACAGTAGTGGGTGGGTGCCGGCCGGCGCTAGGCGGCATGAACTAATTGGTGGCGGAAGCACACAAAGCAGGTTAGATCAAATTGCATGTTATTTATATATGTATTTTATAGTTATGTTAGGTGACAATATAAAGAACACAGGCTTTATAGGGTCGATTAATATTTTATTTGAATTTTAATAAAAGCCGCAACGGATTTTTTCTCCACTCTCGATGGTTGACCGGTAGAGAATGCAATTAGCATTAGGTCCGCTTTTGATCAAGTGTATTGTGGTCAATAAAGTATTAAATAAAAATAATAATGTAGGCGTGTCGTTTTGAGCAGGTCATGTTTGGTCATGGTTCAGATCTGGGCTAGACGAGGGCCAGCCTTCAGCTATTATAAAGTTCGGAACGTTGGTCGAACCAGGCTTGGGTAGTTCGTGTCTTGTGACCAGGTGCAGCAGAGTTCTGCTGGAAAGTCCACGATACATTTTCAAAAAGTGTACAGCTGAGAGGTTTCACAACACGACCCAAGACAGTCTCTTGATACACTTTAGCTGAAGTCTTAACTCCTATTTGTGACTCCTTGACCACCCAAAAACTTGGTGTGCTCAACAGAGCAAAGCAGTGCTTCAGCGCAGGGCAAAGACTTTGTTATATAAATCTCATTCAGACCGCACTTGGAGTACTGCAGTCATCTTTGGGCGGGAGTACCGCAATACCAATTTGGACCATGTACTCGATTCAGAGACGAGCTGTGTGTGAGAATTGTCGACAAATACCTGTGCATGTATTGAAGGTTATACTCCAGAAAAGTGAGGTATTTTGCATAAATTCGCCGCCATCACGTGTAATTGTCAATGTCCAAAAATCGCACAAGAGCTGGGGCAGCAAGAAAGAGAGATGGCGGGCCTCGATGACTCAATTTCACCTCAGCAGAAAGTGTTCATATCCACACGGAAAGCGATACATTACATTTTCCAGCACACAAGTTTATAATAAACGTAAATCTTCGGTCCTAGATAAAAGGTATCGCTTGCTATATCCAACGCGGTGCAGGTATTAACGCTAACTTATGGAAGTGAAAGCTGAGTATGGCAGAGAGAGTTCGTAATGATGATGTAAAAAACAGAGTTGGTCTGAAAGACAGTATCAGTGTTAAGAGGCATACTCTGTTGGCTCGGGCATGTACAAAGCTTGCAGAAAGGAAAAATAACGAAACGAAAAGGCCAAGGAAACGTATAAAGATAGGGTAAAGATAGGGTAATGTAGTCCGGTTCGGTTTTCACTACCTATCCCGCTAGGAAAGGAGGTGAATATATATCTCAATATAGATATAATGGCCGTAGATATTTCATACTACAGGTTGACATACAATAACCGCATGATATGAAGCGGTCACCGCAACCTATCAACACGTACAATACAAGAGAGTATTTTACGTTAGCAGCGGGAGTAGCAACGCTCCAACAAATTGGAGCGTTGCTACTCCCGCCGCTAACGTAACAAATCGTCAGAAACTTACTGGTAACAAAGATGTGATTAGGCACTGCTCAAATTTAATGAATCAGAAATTGATATATAAAAACATGGGCTACATAGTTATGCTTTGATACAAGTTTAACACTAGCTATTATCATTTGATATATATATATATATATATATATTATATATTATATATTAAAGCAGACGGCAAGTGTTACGTCGATTCATTTTAATATTTATTACGAACATCTGGTGATACCGAACCGAGCATAATGGAAAAGTGCTTATGCAATTAAGGACAAGTCCTCAATATATTTATAGATAGTATTGTCTTAGGTTTTCGCGATTGTTACACATTGAAATTAAACTATTTTTAACGGAAGTATCGCGTGTAACCTGATGTTTCGAACGCTTTGCAGCGTCCGTGGTCGCAGGAAAGTCTTTCCCGCGACCACGGACGCTGCAAAGCGTTCGAAACGTCAGGTTTCAACAAAATAAATAAAACACGCGATACTTCCGTTAAAAATAGTTTAATTTCAATATTTATATATTCATAAATGTATGTCTACGGTACCACCGTCACCTAGTCATATTTATTATCTAATTTCTATTTACAACAAACAGAGGAAATAGTAATTCTTATAATATTGCGCTATTTTAGATCACCAACACTGCTACCGCAGAAACTCGTCAGGAATTTACTGGTGATTTTAACTTTTTTTTTTATACAACGGCCAGAAGCATTTAAGTATACGTACCACCTGGTATAAAGCGGTTGCCGTAGCCTATGAAGGCTTACAATACATTAAGTACCACTCGCGCGATGTTTCCTCTGCTGCAAACACAGAAACTCCTATTGGGGCTTACTGGTGACCTCACTCACACTCCAGGTGACACTTACAGGGAGTTGTTTATTGGATGCGGTTTTCAAAACGGTTTTACTCATTCCTCCGGCTGAGTCCGGCAGAATAAATATTTTGGTGTGATCTTTTTTGAGGTGGAGGTACTTTCCCGATCGGATGATTGGTTGCGGTCTACTTCGTCAGACCTTGTTTGTTAATTAGAAGGTGAGTAGCCCTCCAAGGAGACAGATACGGAATTTAGTAGCTCTCTTCTGTAAAATGGAGATACTTGCGCGGCTATTAAATATCATTCTGGCCTACCTCTCTTATAAGAAGTTAAACATACGCAATGACGAGACAACATGATAACGGCGGCGATTTCATTTACCTTTAGGGATTTTCTTCTACTTATTTAAAATTCATGCCTTTTTTAACCGCCTCCAGGAAAGGAAGAGGCTCTAAATTCGACTAGTTTTTTATATGCACGTTACGCGTTATTTTCGCCAATTGTGGACCTATTTGATGATTTCACTTTTTTTATTGCATAAACAATACCTCGTTGGAGGTATGGTTTATACTAAAAAAGTAAAATCTAACCCTCATAGGTTTCAGTCATGTAGCGTGTACAGTTTTTCAGAAACTCTTGAATAACCAAATTCACCTATGTCAAATAAATGATTTTTATCTTTATCTTATCCATCTGTCTATTAACCGATTTTCATGTAATTTTTTTAAGTGAAGATTTAATGCAGATACGACGAAATTGCAATATAACTTTTGAAATAAAAATGTGGAACCAAGTTCAATGAAGTCGACGCCTGTTTACTATTTATGTGCTGGCGTCAATTTCAATGAAGTATGTTAATTTTTTTAACGCTAATACACGGCCTGATTCATTGTCTTTTCATATCAATACAGGTAATAAACATACCTACAGCTCGCCTAATCCTCTTCAGGCTCCAACATAGAGTTATTACCACCGCTACGGTAGCAGCACCTTCGTAAAAAAACCTGGTACCATTATTCACATAAATCTTGCGTGCAATTTGTTGCGGTATTGTCGAAGGTTTTGGTGCAGCGGTTAATAACGCGACTTTGTGACCGACGCTCGTGGGTTCGGTAACACAGCAGCAACTACGAGGGTAGTAACTTCACCTCACAGAAGCCGCAGCCAAATAACAGCTACCTGGAGGGATGTAATGATCCTGCGAGTAAGAGGCAAGCTCATAAGGAGTTGATGTACTAGCAGCTAGGGAGTATAAAAAAAATAACTGTAAGATTTTTGGAACACCAGACCTGACGTTCTAGTAGAGTTATTTTATCTCTGTCGATATTCACTAAAATTGTATAACATACAAGAGCATAGCTGTTTCGCAATACGCTTTGTGAACGCTCCGAGCCAATGAACCGATTACAGCGGGTTTCACTAATGTGCAGTATTTCTCGGAACAGGTTTAAAATATTTCAATGTATTTCATATCATAAGAGGTAATCTCTTATAATATGAAATACATTGAAATATTTTTCGACGCGAAAGGTATACCCGAGAGAAGCAGTCAATATTCGCATAATTCAATACAAATGATGAGTGTATGTATGCATAAGTGACTAACTAGCTGATCATAGACGTGCAGCTCAATCCGCTGATCCCGAAATTAACTTAATAGCTTGTATAAAGGTAACTTAGGAGACCTGGCGTTTCATCGTCTTTAGGGACCGACCGATGGGATACTAAATACAAAAGTATCTTCAAACACCTATTGCCTGTTGGAACCCATGTGATTATTCAGTTTAAATAAAATTGTATCATAAGTAAAACATATACACAAAGAAAGTCGGTTGTAGAGTTATTTTTATTTCTCTAACTGTAATTTTAAACTCTCCTTTATTTATATCCCTATTGCAAATGGAAATGACTTACTTATATCAAAACTGTAACTGCAGCAGCTCTAACTGTGAGCATCTGTACGTTGTATATTTTTTAGAAAATCTTATTAATATAGTCCTTATTATCAATATAGCCGAATATACATTTTTTTGTCTGACTTTCTGTCTGTCTGTTACGCATCTCGCGAAAACCGTTGAAGGTATTTTGATGAAATTTGACATGGTGATGACTTATTATCTGGGACAACATATAAGATGCTTTTTATTGTAAGAAAATAGTCAATCCCGCGGGAAAATACTAATATTTCTCTCCGGCTGGGTTATAGCTATGTTTTATTTCGAACCATTATTTTTTCTTTAAATATCACAAGCGACTTGACCCGGCTTCGTACGACAAACGAGTAACAATTTTATATAAAAGGACGAGTTCCGAAAATTTCGGAAGGGTTTACATAAGTATAATAAATATACTTCCATACAAACTTTCATTAACCAATTCCAATGTTAAAATGTGAAAGTAGAAGAACACTGAAACACGTAACATTATATTAGCTGGAGGAAAAATATTGGCATCGTCATAATTCTGTTACGAAATTTAAGTCCACCAAAATTATCCAACGGAACGAGATGACTATGAGGGTTGCAAATTTACAAGAACCTGAAAATTTGGTAGGCTGTGGTGTTTTTATTCTCTGGATTCCTATCATCACAAATAATTTTCAATTCTGCTTTAAGGATTTTCAATTTCCTATAAATTACAAAGCCCCTGGACAAATAGTGTGCGTAACTGGACGGACCCGCAGTGGTATTCCACATTATCTCGAAACATTATATTCAAAATTTTTCGAATCCGTTTATAATTTGGTTTTTCGAGGCAATATTAATACCCCTGCTGAATATCAATTGCATTTCGCGCGGCACTCCCACACGCAAGCCATGCCAAAATCATATTTGCTTATGCCCCTGACGATTCTACAGAAGACATTGTACCGAAAAGTTTTGTAAATAGCGCAGATCACGCGGGGAAAGTCGTAGGTACAATTTAAAATATAAAAACAAACGCGGTAAGTCCCGTACTGACCATAGTTTTCTTTGTAAATGGATCACCAAGTCATGGCCCAAATAATGTGGGACCAAATTCGGATCTAAATTAACAGAATATAATTTAAATTCAAGTCCGTTGAGCCGTTTTTAAAAACCCAATTCATAAACATACCAATAAAAAAAACATACCCGTCGAATATGAAAACATATATTTTGAAGTCGTTTAAAAATTATCTGTATGTATGTATATATTCACGCCAGCTCCCTTGCCGGGAAGGCAGACAGAACCGAGCGCCATAAGACACGATTCTTACACACCTGACTCGCTTCTTTACCATGCATAGATCTTTTCTTGCACGCTCACCGGTTCCTAGGACTACACTGATATCACCTTCTGATTAAACACGACCGATTTGGTCATGATAGGTGAGTCTTGTTCTTCCTGGGCTCCTACATCCTTCCACTTTCGCATTGTATATCTGTTTCGTCATTCTTTCATCCTGTATTCTTTATATATGTCCAAATGGGGCTTGCCTTTTCTCACCTTAACACCGATACCGAACCAATGGATACTTTCTCTTAACACCGACACTCTTTCAGACCAAATTTTTACATCATCATTGCGTATACGGTCAGCAAGCGTTATGCCATAAAAATCATCTGATTTTAGTTTTCTTTGATCTCTGCCTCCTAGTTTTCCAACTAGGCACTGTAACTTAGCGCTGCGTTCCAAAGTGTACCAATAAACAATTTGACATTCAGGTTCGCTGCTTGACTCACCGTCGTACTTGAACGGTCCGACGGAGCCATTCGTCTACGAATACAATTCACACATTCGCGGAATGAGTATGTACTATTATGACATTCGCTCATGAACGTAGACGATGCGAAGGTTCTGGCAGCGAACACATTGAATTATTTTATACAATTATTTAGTTAACGTCGTTAAAAAACGCCATAAGAGGCCGTCCTTACACACCTTGCTCGCTTTATTAAGATTCTTGACTCTTTTCATGCACTTTCGCTTTGTGTATCCGTTTTGTCATGCTTCGTCCTGCATTCTTTCTATATACCCGAACCTACAACCACGAAAACAATTATTTTCTTCTTTCTTCTTTGTAATATACGCGCGGAAGTAGCCATTAGTGACTTATTTTTTTATTTCAAGCATTTATCTGAGATTCCCCGTATTCTATGAACGCTGGCAATAGATTAAGTACCATTCGCGCGCCTATTCTGCTACTAACAGCAACAACAACTCCTTAGGAGCTTACTGATAACCTCAGTCACTCGCAGGACCACAACAACCCACCAGGAACTGTTGTTGTGAGAATATTTATTCACATTTATCTTTTGTATATTATTATTTTCACTACTTTTTTATACAATTTCGGGAGACATACAACCCACCTAATGTAATGTAGATACCGTAGCCTTTGAACAGTTACAATACAGGAAATATCGCTCGCACGCTGCCACCTCCGCTACAGACGCAGAAACTCCTCAGGAGTCTGTATGCTCGTCTTATATGCTTCGCGACGTTGTATAAAAAAAAAGAATAGCTAGTTTGTCCGTTATTGATCCCCCATGACTTGCAACAGAAAACTATTCTCGATGTGTGATCAAGTGAGATTCGCACACGCGTTTCTTTTCGATATTCGCCTTCATTTGCGCGAATGACGAAATGCGGTATGAGAATTGCGCGGGTTGTTCGCGCGCTATAAATCGCACGGCCCACACCGGTCATGATTATTCAATAACCCCATTCCAGCGGGATCTAGGCCGTACTGAATGCTAAAGAGTTTACCACCACTCGTTATAATGTACGGCCGACGGTGAATATAAAGGCTCTTTATGAAATAAATGCAAGTTTATTTACCTAACAGATGCGGCCCAACTTCGAAACGGTTGCCTCAAACTACGTGCAATTAGGAACTTGCATAAATTGTGCACGGTAGACGAGCTCGGAATACTGCAGTGCATTTATGAATATTTGTAGTTAAGCGTTATTATTGCTTGCAAATATCGATACGATAATGTATTGTATCTGTTTGGGCGTAAACAAATGTCCACAGTTACCTGTTCCATGTATTTGTACTGTGACAATACTCAAAGTGACTATGTGTGACTATGACTTTGTCGTACCATTAAAAAGTGGAACGCCTTCCCTGCACATGTGTTCCCTCCTTCCTACAATATGGGATCCTTCAAACGAAGCGTGAAGAAGCATTTTGCGGGTCAGCATGGCAGCGTCAACTGACAGGATACGGGATGTAGTATGTTGTCAGTTGCAGTTGCGATTTGGGGTCCTCTTTCGCTTACCATCAGGCAAAGAGGGGCCACTATGCTGAACTAATATAAAAAAAAAAGAGGTCCGCTTCCACTTTTTACCTGTTACATTTCTCTGTACCACGTAACGAACGAAAGACTAATTAATTATAAGAAATAGCACATATCAGGTGTTTTAATTCCTCAATGAAGCCTCTGCATTAAAAAAACACGGAGATAAACACTGTCTCCCAGGTACTTAATTAAAAAAAAAGAAAGTAAGGAATATTTGCACTTGCAGGACTATCAGTTCGTTTTTGAATTTCAACTAAGTATCTGAAGAAAATTCAAAATATATAATTCGAATCGCGCTCTGAAGGTTCCGTATAAAAACTATTTTCACAAATTATTGTCGCATAAAAAGTCTTTTTTACTACAAATTTACGGTTATCGGATTTTTTCCAAACCAAATTTCATAATTCTAGATCAACGGGAAGTACCCTATAGGATTTGATTCCCTTGCGAGTGTCAGAATATGAGCATAAACGAGGCATAAACAGCCGTATCTTTTAATTGAGTTGATTTAGAAGTTTGATTTTTTCAATGCTCGGAAGGATTAAAGACCTGAGTAGTTGATATTAATTTCAGCTCGATAGCTCTACCCGTTCCTGATAAAACGGGTCTTGACAGACAGACAGACGATCAACAAAGTGACCCTATATATATGTTCCGTTTTTATAACCGCTAAAAACAGGACAAGCTCTTAAGGAGTTACTGTGTTAGCAGCAGGTGGCATCGCGCGAGTATTACGTAATGTATTACAACCGTTCATAGGCTACGATAACCTCTTTACATCGTGTGGACCGTATGCTTGTATGCCTCCGATACGTTGCAAAAAAAGAATCTACAATAGAGATATAGACAACAGTTTTTTTTTATATTATTAAATTATACATTATGTAAATACAGTTACGATTATGTCATTCAGTGCCTTGACCTTCTGCAGCAAGCATTATAAGTTGAAATCTGATTACATGAGCTTAGTATGTTATGATGTTGACTGTATTTCCACACGACGAGCTCGGTGGCGCAGTCGCGAATGACGCGACTTTGACACAAACGCTCGTGGGTTCGATTCCCACAAAAGACAAACATTTGTGTGCATGAACATGTCTGTCTGTTTGTTTTGGTCTGGAAGTTTTAAAAGAGGTAGGGCGCATCAATGCAGCCCTTCTGGGAAAGTACTCCACCTCACAGAACACCGCAGCCTAATACAACTCTCTGGACTGTTGTTGTGTTTCTGCGTGTGAGTGAAATCAGTAAGCTCCTAAGAAGTTGCTGTGTTAGCAGCAGAGGTGGCATCGCATGAGTGATACTTAATTTATTACAAGCGTTCATAGTCTACGGTAACCGCTTTACATCAGGTGGGTCGTATGCTTATATGCATTCCGACGTGTAAATAATAATAAATTAAGAACCTCCTCCTTTTATTTAAGTGGGTTAAAAAGAAAATGGTTTAAATGATATGATAATGTAGACACAATATAACACATAGTAGATAAGTAGAGACACTTACTTTTTGCAACCTCTGTTCAGCCTCGTCGAGTCTGTGCCGCGCATCGAGCAACGATCTCTCAAGGTCACCCATCTTCTCGCTCTGCGCGGAGATCTGCTCAGAGAGCACCTGCACTTGCAGCTGCAGGCTCTCCTTGTCCGCCTCCAGGCGCCGCACGCGGTCTTCTGCATCGTTCTACACAAACAACACTCCTTTAAAATGACGCAACGGCGTAGAAAACAACACACCAAGGAAGAAGACAAGTGCAAAATGTAAATTAACGAACATACGCTCATGTTTGGTTCTTATTGCTATTATATACCGAAAATCAGTAAACCAATTTTAACCAAATCGTCTTCCAATAAAACATACATTAAAATCGGTCCATCCGTTTAGGAACTACGGTGTTACAGGAATACACAGTGATAGGCTTCAAGCTTACGTCACCTCTCTTTTTGGTGAAGGATTATTATAAAATTTATAAAGTATCTGACAAATGTCACATAGTTTTTAATAATCCTTCTTAATATGATATGTACCTGTAATTAGCAATCTGCTTACATTTGTAATAGAACCTAGATAACATTGAAATCCTATTTCTTTATAAATCTTACAGCTAGTGCCCGCGACCACTGTTTTACCGAGAAATTTAGATTTTAAGTAACCTATGTCACTACATAGTCGGTTCAAAAATCTTTACGCGAAAAAGAAAGATGGTTTGTCCATTTTGACGAGAACAGACAGAACAGACGTTTTACAAGAAAAACAACACATTTTTGCAAATGTAGTATTATTTTGTGTTTTTGCAATGAATTTTAAATAGATTTAATATTTATAAATAACAACAAACAGCATTTATAATTTGAGATAGCTCCTATTACCTTTACGTTGACCGGGCCATCAAACATAGGGACAGAGTGTGTACCAAAAAACAAATCATTTCAACATCACCATGCAAGTTATAATGTTACAGTTAACGCAAATCCGCAGAATGTTACAACACAACGTGTGGTATGAGGTCACAAATTAAAATTCTGGTTAATTTACAACTAACACCAATCAACCGTTTCATGACCGAACATAAAGTATTGGGGTATTTCACGAGAAAATACAGATTAAAGCCGCTGTATATCTACAGTATTTGATCATATGGGCGTAATGTGTAGATACCTTCAAAGGTCGCGCAGGAACTGACGGCAGTGAGGGGTGTGAGGGCCAAGCACGATCGTGCATGCAGCACGGCGGAGGAGCCGGCGGTCCATGGCACCAGCACATAGGGGGCCACCAACCTCCTTCAGGCCACCGAAAATGCTCATACGAGTTCCATCGCCTCTGCAATTCTGGAGTGTCCTCGGGTCGAGGGGCGCGACGCGGCCGAGGCGATGCTCGGACGCTAGTAGGGTGCTGGGGTGGCTTCCCAGATAACGAGGACCGAGATTTACGATCGCGATCACTGCGATCGGCCGGTGGCCGTCGCCGTCTGTCGAGGCTGGCAGCTGAATACTCTTCTGATCTCTGGTCCATCGTTTCACATGGGTCATCCACCAATTCTCCAGTCGGCATCCACTTAAAATCATCGTCTCTACGCGTCGAATTGTCCAATCGCTTACTAGGTGTCAATGTGCGATAATCAGCGTCACCCTCTCTGGCGTCATATTCTCGCCCGTCGGATTCGTCTTCGCTGGATGAACTGGACTCGGTATCGGAGGAGTCGGCCCGCGCCGGAACGGCGCCATCGGGCCAAGCCGTGCATTTCACGGTCGCTTCATCAGGGCTGTCCGAATCACCGCCTGTCACAAGATAAGTCGTCAGACTTTATGAACACACAGCACAACAAAAACTTCATGAACGACACAAACTCACCCATGGGCGAGTACATGTAGGAGCGCACGGCGGGGTGCACGTAGCCCGCCGCCGCGCGCTCCTCCTCCTCATCATAGGGCTCTGTTAAATATTCGCGGTCGGACATGAGGCTCTGCACAAGCGACACTGCGCGACAAGCTCTCTGTACGAGTCACCGGTGTGTCTCTATTTAGAGCTTGGCCGCGGTCCAGTAATAAGCTACGTCAGACTCGTCCACGAAACGCGAATTACGTACTGTCGTGTGGGGGCGGCTCCTCGCTGGACTGCACGGAAGCCGAGTCGCGCTCTGAGGCCTCCGACGCCGTGGACAACGGCCGCTCGCTTCCGCCGGACGCCCGTCGCGAGATGTCCTCGCGGAAATTGTCTTGTCTCCCTGTCCGCACAAAACTCCTGGCGTCCGCCGCAATCGCGCGAGGCTTGCCGTCGACTGCGGTCCGGTTGTGCAGCGCGGCGATGGTGGCTGCTACGAGTGAGCCCCCGCGGCCGAGCTCGCGCATGTTTTGGTTTAAAATGAACGGCGCCTAAACGAATACGGCTGACGCTAGCGCCCGGAAATAGATCGAGATGTGTGCGCCTACTGCATTCCGGACGCCCTTCCCGCTTTGATCCATGTTTTATTAGGTAAAGCAGGAATTCAGCTTTCGTCAAATAAACAGCAGTATTCTCGTTATGATCGTAAACGGACGCTATGTTAATTACACACTGACACAAGCCGACTCGTTATGTTTGTATACACAAGGGTACAATAATGCGTAAGCGCAGTGGGCAGCGTGCGGCGCGATGCACACAAGTTGCGGCACTCACCGGCATCCAGTTGACGCCTTCGTACAGGGAGCGCCGCCCCCACCCGACACACTCGTAGTACTCTGAACCGTCGCCTTCGCATTCATCTCCAACATACTGCTCGATTTGGCATGATTCGCTCGCGTGCGTATAGTCAAGCTTAGATGGCTCGTAATGTATGTAATTATAGAGAAAATCTGGATTGTAGGGCGGTTGTGAAGGGTAGTAGGGCGGGGCGCTCGGTTCTACTAAGTCAAGCTCGCGACGTCCACTGCGTGCATTCAAGCAATTCATAGCTGTTCTTCTTTATCTGTAGTAGTAATTGTAAATATTGAAATGACAAACGCACTTAAAATATCGAGGAATTGTGAGGAAACCTGCGTTATGTAAACAAGTCGCCAATGTTATTGGCTGTTGTATTGCGTTGTGAATGACACGTTACTGAAACTCGTTAAAGAAACTCCCCTCGCGTCGAAAATAGAACGACAGCTGTTATGTCGAGAATATCCGACAAAAGCGTGATTTTAATGTTATACTGCGAGAGGGCGCACTCACACGTGTTACCGGTTCTAAAATAGTCACCTGCATAAAGTAAGGTATTTTATTGACACGGTACGGATACAAATACCTCCTTATGGGGACCGCTATATTCCACTGACGATATACTGATTCCATTATTAGAGCAACTCCTTTTTATAATTACATGATTATATGTTACACAATTTCGCTAAATTTCTGCATAGGTAGTATGAATTACTATGGATGTCTACAAGCGTTCCAAATCGACTTGTAAGATTTGACTCACTAACTAACAAGTATTCAACATACCCTACATAAAAATAGACTCACGTCGTTTTAGCAATCATATTTATATATCATAACAAAGAAATATAGTTATTTCGTGGAAATATTTTTACCGCTATCCATCGGCAAGAAATTTTTCGCCCCCTTCATTTCTAATTTGGTGTTTAAAATTTAAGGCTGTTTTAGTTGTATTTAGTCAGCAAGAGTCTGACATAACAAGTGTGAATTCGCCACCTCTCCTTAGGACTTCCGAACGGGTACAGAAGGAAGCAAAACTCTGTTTATATGTAAACAGAAAGTAAGATTCGTTTCAATTATAAAGTACTCTACACAAATTCAAATTATAAACAAAATGGTGTAACAGTAAACTAAAACAAAACTTCAGGCAAGTAGTGCCTTTGATGTGTGGATCAGTACGTGTATTCACATTGCCGCAGAAAGCCATGCTCGATATGGATTCGATAAGTTTTCACTCAAATTACATACATTTTGAGTGAAAACTTATCAATTACGATTCGAGTATGGTGTTTAGAGACAATGTGTATACGCCTGATGGTCCTTAACAGCGCCAATTCCGGGGTAGAGCGAGTGGAGCGGTCGCTCTAGGTGCCAGATGGCAACTATATATACTGTGTAAATTCAATGTGATATGATTTTTGGTAATATAATATATAAATAGATGGTACCTACTTATTATAAACATATTTTTTTTTGTTACGTCAATTTCGTCGGACCTATAATTTTAATTTTGAAATTCACTAAACTTTGAACTGAAAATAACCTTATATAGTTTAATATTCATGTACTTATTAACCAAAGTTTATTTAGATATCATAGGTATGGGAAATCGTCAACCCTACAAGTATCTTGCGTTGAAAATACGTGATTTTTATTAGGAAAGATGCAATTAGCATGGATGAAATGACAGAATTGCGACGATGGCGTCGGCAACGTCGCCGAAATATCAGGAAAGTACAAAAACAAATCGCGTACCTACAATTGTGATATAAATAACCATGAAAGTATAAAGTTATACACTAGGAAATACTACTTATAAAGAGCACGCACCTACATGCATTTACTTTAATCATTTATATGGTAGGTACTGATATCTATCATGAATACCATCTCTACAGTCGCAGTTAATCTCACTTGACGTCCTCTAATCAGCAAACATAACTAAGGCAAAAGAGAGTTAGGGTATATCGGCATTCAATCAGATGTGCTCCGACTGAAGGAAGTACCTCTTGTGGAAGGTTAACTTTAAAAGACCGCAAATAAATCACAATTCCTTGGAGGGCATTTGGATTCCTGCTCAGAAATGGTCTAAGCTACTCTCTGAGCTTCCGTAGTATTAGTAGTTAAGATCAAATTGCCCTTAATTTCACTTTCGATTAACGCTTGAATCGAATAACTAATTAAGTATAACACAACACCCTACCATTACTAGAGCAATAATATATCCCTAATACAAATCATTTAGTTAAACAATTTTTCACGTAGCGTACTAAACTATAAACAAACTTTACCATTGACTAGAAATAAACTTTACAATGTTACCATAATGGTAATCAAGTTGGCAGCACCGCTCTGCCGCACCGCGCTACATACAAGCTAATTACGGTTTGCGGTGACTATGCAACATGTAATTAAATGCGTTTCGTTGAAGGAATTCTGTAATAGATAGTTGGATGCTGCATAACAACGTGGCCATTAGTGATAATAATGAATCTCTCGCGGAAAAAAATCGAAACTCGATAATTACAGCGACACCGTTTGAACTAATTGCATTTCATAGAGGAATTTCTGCATTCACGTTCATGATAGAATTAACTAAGCTTTGTTTACTGTTGCTATGGTTTAATTAATGAAGCCGACGAATATGAGTAGAGTTCGTGCATTTATACTGCATTTCTTCTTCTTCTTAGCGTTATACCGTTTCCTAATCCATTAGGATTGGTGGGGTCCGCTACCTAAGCCTAAGGATTTGGCGAAAATACTAATTTTCACATTGAGCGACTGCCATCAGACCTCCACAATCCCAAAAGAAAGGTCTCGTCCTTTCTTAGATTAGGCCACACGTATTTCGAAATATAATTTCTTACATGCAATTTGATCTAACCTGCTTTGTGTGCTTCCGCCTCCAATAAGTTCATGCGGCCTAGCGCCGGCCGGCACCCACCCACTACTGTTAGTGCGTGCTACATGCCGACGCTGCCATGGCTGCTCCGGTAGTCTCTGCCTCGGCTACTGCGGTCGTCCGCCATCTGGAACAGAATCCGCATGCCCCCACCACCACCGCCGCTGCCACGACTGGCCTAGTCGTCGCTGCGACACGTGTTTCGCCTCTCTACGAGGCATCATCAGGCGTTGTAGACGTTAATCGTAAGAATAACATGCTACAAGTGACAAATCCATCGCAATGCCGTCCCTTATATTGAATTGAGGGTGCGGGTGGATGGTGTGAGCGAATAGATATCGTGAAATCGTGTTATAAAGTTACGTCCCGTTTGACCGATATAAACGTGTTCACATTCATCGCAGAACAGCTTATAGACGCCGGATTTTTTATTGGGCGGGATTTTATCTTTAGTGTTTCAAAGTGATTTGAGTGAATTATGGGATTTGAGAGCAACATGTATGTTATTTTTTCTAAATATGTGAACTATTTTGTCAGTGATTTTTCCCAGGTATGACAAACTCGCAGTGTATTTATTTGTCGAAATATATGGAACCGCGTACAATAGTCTGTTAACGATACTACTCGTCTTTTTACGCAATAATTTATCGATGGTAGATTTGGAATAACCGTTTGACTTCGCGATCTGACGTAAACCTGGCGTAAACTATTCCCCACTATTAAATATCTTTTCGCTCACACCATCCACCCTCAATTCAATATAAGGGACGGCACTGCGATGGATTTGTCACTTGTAGCATGTTATTCTTACGATTAACGTCTACAACGCCTGATGATGCCTCGTGGAGAGGCGAAACACGTGTCGCAGCGACGACCAGGCCAGTCGTGGCAGCGACGGTGGTGGTGGGGGCATGCGGATTCTGTTCCAGATGGCGGACGACCGCAGTAGCCGAGGCAGAAACTACCGGAGCAGCCATGGCAGCGTCGGCATGTAGCACGCACTAACAGTAGTGGGTGGGTGCCGGTCGGCGCTAGGCCGCAAAATAACGCCTGAATCTATTAACTATATAATTTCTTAGACGTGCCAGTCGCCTCACGATGTTTTCCGTCACCGGCGAGCAAGTAGTATAAGTACATAAATCCGAAAACACGAATTTAGTGGTACATGCCAGGACTCGAACCGGGTACCTTTTACTCTATAGATCACATTGCATATATAAATATAGAATAAATTTGATTATTGTTTTTAGATTAACAATTGTTCGATTGTACGAAGTTAGGTTCGGTAACAACTTCAACGAATTTCTAAATTTCCCAAACTTTTCAATACTCAAATTATGATCCATTTACTGGAGATTTTTCCTATAATTTATGTTATGCTTTTTCCTGTCAGTAAGTACAAGAAACTTGATGTACTCAACAGTAGTTTAGCTAGAGGCATTTATCTCTAGTTATGTTGTACAACTTAGCAATTCAACAAACAAGTCTCTGTTGTACAAGTATCGAGTCACAACTGCATATGAAGTCTTTGAGAGTCGCCTTCGGGCAGAAGTACCAGATTACCAGGTAGGACCTTGTGATTGGGTTCAAATACCTGCTATGAGAATTATTGACAATTACACATTAGTCCTATGATTAAAGAGAGACTTTACCTCCCTTGTATATTCTACCGATTGTACAATGGATTATGTACCGATATGTTGTTTGTTATGATGCCAACAACCTCGTTTTACAATCGCACCGCTCGGAGACTGAGCTGAGGCTGAGAATTCATCCCCACACATTGCAACTGCAATTGTCACGTACTGTTCAGTTCCAGAGAGATTATCTTTTGCGAATTCATAGGTTGTGGAATGAACTACGGGTCGGCGATTTTACCAGGGTCTACAACATGACATTTTTCAAAAAAAGGCTTGAAGAGGTTTTTACAGCGTCGGCAAGGCAGGATTGAAACCCCTGGTGGTTTCAAGTATCCGTAGGTAGTTTTCTTACGATCAGGCAGACCGTCTGCTTCTTTATTACCTCAGTGGTATAAAAAAGCCCCGGTTACTTAGAAAATTGGGTAATCGTAGCTTTTCAGTGTAAATAATTGATGTGTAACATTGTGAGTTGACATGACATTTGAAGAAGTGTTCACCAGAAGCAGACTGGAACAATACACCTTTATATCGGAGGTAGTGTATAAGTAATGTATATGTTTCTTAAGCTTTGGCCTCGATTTAGAATTTATTGCAAAGGAAATTCGAACAACAAAAAGTTTTGAAGGCTTCACAAGAGCTTTATTACGGCAGTAAATCGGGATTTATTTATCAAAGCATTAAAATGGAACACGAAGGCGGGGGATCAATTTCAATAATTGCCTCTAAATTAATTGACCAGTTCCAAGAGAGGCCGCTCCCAAGAACGTTAATTTGCAGCGAGGCAAATTTAATAAAACATATTTTGAACAAGCATCACTCAATTTGTTTGTTAGGTGGATATTTGTTTTGATTAAATATTGACTTTGTATCATTCGTATTCCCGAAGGTATTCATTTATTTCTCCGGGATTCTCATAACGATATTTCATACAAATAATAGAAATACCTCAATTTACTTAATCCTGAAGATTTATGTTGGTTTAGCAAGGGTTTCGCTTACGTCACGATTCTTTACACACGTAACCTTCCTTATTGTATACTTTTCATTGAGAAAATATATAAATAAAAATATATAAATTATTATTAGTGATTACAAAATACAAAATTCTTTTATTAAGTAATGTTGTTATTACATAATTGATGGTCCGGGTTTCTATTTAGGTAACAAATCCCATGTGTTTGGAATACCCGGTTAAAGGTAAAGGTAATTTTAAATGTTGAGCATGTGTGCGTTTGTGTGTGTGTGATTAACATGGTATAATCCAGTACCGTAGAACAGTGTTTTTCAATATGCGGCGGCCATAAAGGAAATAACCTATAGAGAACCGATGAGATCGATTTTACGTAGTAACTTAATTTACCAATTTGCATGAGGAGTAGAACGCGCAGCTCTTATTAGCTAGTTCACGGATCAACATCGCGGCGCTAAGCGACTTATTGGTTAAAATATTCTCCCGTTGATTGGTTGGCTCGAATTGCTATGACATTTAGGCGTTAAACCACAACGTTTTCGTGACCGTGGGGTGCCTTCATGTGCAGTCAAGTGGTTTATTGGTTTGTGACCACGAAACACTGGTGTACTGCGGCCTTTAGCTGATGAAGATAATACCTACATACTCGTATAGGTAAGAGTTATGCGAGCTTATAAACTATGGCTCCAAATTTTGATCGCTTATGCTCAGTTAAAAAATGTTTAATAAATAATGTGTTCTGCGCATTATTTATTAAACATCTTTTCATATAATACTGATTTTAATAATAAATAAATATTCTTTTTAGAGTTATCGCGTTTCCTAATCCAGTAGGATTGGCGGGATCCGCTACCTAAGCCTAAGGATTTGGCGAAGATACTATTTTTTACATGGAGTAACTGCAGTCAGACCTTCCACAACCCAGAGCAAAAACCCGACCTTTCTTAGATAAGGTCACACATCTTTCGAGATATAATTTCTTGGATGTGCTCCTTTTCTTCACGATGTTTCCCTTTACCGCCAAGAATGTGACAATTACAAATATGAAAATAAATCCGACAATACGCATTTAGTGGCATATACCAGGATTTAAACCGGGGACTAGTTGATCAGTAGACCGGTCCTTTATCAACTAGGCTATCACTGCTCGTGTGATGGTTAATAATAATAAAAATATACACATAAAATTTTCCTAATTTAGTAGGTGTGCCGTGTAATACATAAAATGTATGTGGAACACTGCCGTAGACCATTTCCTAATTTAGTAGGTGTGCCGTGTAATACATAAAATGTATGTGGAACACTGCCGTAGACCATTTCCTAATTTAGTAGGTGTGCCGTGTAGTACATAAAATGTATGTGGAACACTGCCGTAGACCATTTCCTAATTTAGTAGGTGTGCCGTGTAGTACATAAAATGTATGTGGAACACTGCCGTAGACCATTTCCTAATTTAGTAGGTGTGCCGTGTAGTACATAAAATGTATGTGGAACACTGCCGTAGACCATTTCCTAATTTAGTAGGTGTGCCGTGTAGTACATAAAATGTATGTGGAACACTGCCGTAGACCATTTCCTAATTTAGTAGGTGTGCCGTGTAGTACATAAAATGTATGTGGAACACTGCCGTAGACCATTTCCTAATTTAGTAGGTGTGCCGTGTGTGTAGTACATAAAATGTATGTGGAACACTGCCGTAGACCATTTCCTAATTTAGTAGGTGTGCCGTGTAGTACATAAAATGTATGTGGAACACTGCCGTAGACCATTTCCTAATTTAGTAGGTGTGCCGTGTAGTACATAAAATGTATGTGGAACACTGCCTTAGACCATTTCCTAATTTAGCAGGTGTGCCGTGTAGTACATAAAATGTATGTAGAACACTGCCGTAGACCAGTGTGGTGCAAACTTTTCGTGTATCAAGGTATCAACAAATTTTAGATGTACGACATAGGAATATCAAACTTTTATTTAATAATCATCTTCTTATATGGTGTATAAAAGGGAAGTGTATATGTATATTTATATGTTCGTACTGACACGAAAACGGCTGGACCAGCGGGTGATTCTGCGAAGGTTGGTAGCGATCGGGCCACCCGTGCGAAGCCGTGGCGGCTCGCTAGTGTCATTATAAAAATCAATACAATATGAAAAGATTGTTTAATAACAAATATGAGTCTGCTTATTCGATTATAATGAATACAAATTTGGAGAAATGGTTAAAAGGTTGGCATATATCTTACTATATCTTACCAACGTATATCTTATTTACTTTCTGATAAATCTGACCCTTTTCCCGCCGCGGCACACCGGTGTACCGCGGCACACACTTTGAGGAACACCGCTGTAGACTAGACACAAACTACTGAGCACAATGTGCCATTGTGAATGACTTCGAACAACCCTTCGATTCTATCGAAACTGGGTCTGTAGGGTTACTCAGGGAACCAATTCCGATATTGGAATTCAATTTAGACTCTCAGATCAACTACTACTACTACGACTACTAAAAAGGCGGTTTTTTATACAACGTCGGGAGGCATACAAGCATACGGCCCACATGATGTATGGCGGTTAAGCCTATAAAGGCTTATAAATACATTAAATCATTAAGTATCACTCGCGCGATACCACCTCTGCTGCTAACACAGTAACTCCTCAGGAGCTTACTGGAAACCTCACTTACACGCATGAACACAACAACCCTCAAAGGAGTTGTTATTTCACTGCGGTATTCTGTGACGTGGAGGTACTTCCCCAGCGCATAAAAGCTGCCCGAGCTTTGATGCGCCTGACCTCTCTTCAAAATTTCTATTCGATCACCATGTCTCCGCCAATTGTGTACTGATATTGAAAGTCCTTTTTTACTAAAAAAAAGCCCTCAGGCGCCGGAGAGCCCTGTTAATCGTATCGGAGCGTGGTACCTACCTTCGAAACATTTGTCAATCCCTAACGGGTAATGGAAAGGCCCATTCGCGGCTACATAGCAGCTCAACCCTATTCATGGGGAGTAAACAGTGAAATTGTCAAACAGTCTTGTAACTATGAAGACTTGTCAAAATACTAGGAATATTTTGTTGACAAGTGCGGTTACGAAATTATTGGGAATGCTACTTTAACACCAAGCCGCGTGGGTTCGATTCCCGGACAAATATTTGTGAGCATGAACATGTCTGTTTGTATTGGTCTGTGTGTGTTTTAAAAGATGTGGGGCGCATTAAAGCGACTAGATTATGGAACCACCTGCATCGCACAGAAAACCGCAGCTAAATAACGACTCCTTGATGGTTTGTTGTGTTTCTGCGAGCGAGTGGGGTTACCAGTAAGTTTGCTGCATCAGCAGCAGAAGTGGCAACGCGATACTTCCTGTATTACAAGCGTTCATAGTATTCGGTAACCACGACAAAGAAAAATGCGATTAGACATTCCGTAGTTGTGTGCCAAATTACAATTTTCGCACTCTGGTTAATTCTTTTAATGATCGTGAGGTTTAAGTAAACATTTTCTGGGATTTAGATCATAGTAAACAATCTATCTTAATATTTATACATTTTTGACCAATGGTTATCCCGTGTATAAAATAAAAGTTGAGCAGTGATAGGCCAGTGTGTAAGGAACCGGCCTATTGATCATGTGGTCCCCGCTTCGTATCCTAGCGTGTACCACATTTTTTTATGCAATGTTATTGCAAAATGCATATTTTTTTATATGCTCAGAATATAGGCATATGTCACACACAGGAACACAACAATCCTTCAGGCAGTTGTTATTTGACTGGGATTTTCTGTAAGGTGGAGATACTTTCCCAGACGTGCTGTGCTCGAAACACCCAGACGAAGACAAACAGACATGTTCATGCACACAAATGTTTGTCCTGTGTGGGGATCGGAACCACGAGCGTCGGTGACAAAGTCGCGTTATTAACCGCTGCGCCACCGAGCTCAGAGTATAGAAGCTAAATTCATATCTTCGGATTTATGTACATATTTGTAATTATCACTTGCGCAGCGGTGATGGAAAACATCGTGAGGAAACCAGCACGTCCAAGAAGGTATATTTCGAAAGACTTGTGACTTAACCTAAGAAAGATCTGGTTTTCATTCACTATGGGTAGTAGAGGTCTGACGGCAGTCGCTCCAAGTAAAAATTAGTGTATTCGCCAAATTCTTAGACTTGGATAGCAAACCCAGCCAATCCTAACGGAAAAGGAAACGGGATAGCGCTAAGAAGAAGTACCAAATAAAAATTATTACCCTAAAATTAGAGAATATGGGACATTACAATAATTGTTAATTATAGACGATAGACGACGTCACCCGCGAACTTTATATTTTTGGGAAACCTCTGATTCGTTTAACAGAATGTAAGCATATGAACATCCCTTATATAAACATGCAGCATAGCTACCCCTGCTACTAACGCGGCAACTCGCTTGCAAAACATCACTACGTTACAAGTGCAAGTTACTTGACTGCAAAATTACCAACTAATATGGTGGTATGATCTGCCACTGAAGCTGTTCATTAAAATTTCTGAAGTACTTGTCTCGTTTATTGGTTGGATACATCACATCACGCAGGCTTTGACTTTAAATATGATGATGTGCCGCTTACAGGTAATAACACTTTTATATATAATTACATTCCATCGTGGTACGAAAACAACATAGATGGCACACAATATCAACGACGTGTATGGAGCCGGTATCGCATGTGAACATATAATGCGTTTATGACGTACCTAATCGTTTCAGTTTTGAGAATGTAGATCTCAACATCGAGCTCCGTGGTCGCCCGCCGGCCTAAAGTTAATAAAAATGAATAAAAATATATAATATAAGTAGATTCACATATCGAATCAGAGTCAGTAGAATTTCAGCGTTGGAGATAAAAACATAGTGATTTACGTCAAATTGTAAAGACGGAAAGCATGAACCCACTGAACAACAGCATCAAAATCGCGTCGAAGTTAATCTTAACTTGTTGAATGCACATAATTAGAGTATTCTGAATCTGAGAGTTTATTTAAATACAGTTCTACAAAAATACACGATATATTAAAAAGTGCTCAAAACTGGTGAGCATGCATGAAGAGTTTGAAGATGTGTGGAAGAAGCGAGAGAATTATGTTTGTATCGGTGCACCTGGCGTTCCATAGTTCTCTGCCTACGCTAATGGGAGACAGGCGTGATGATATATATGTATGTACTTTAATAATGGCAAGATTTTGCAACACAAGTATACAAAATTAAAAAAAAAACTAATTGTACAAACATTATTGAAAATGGTTATTATGCCCTTTCTTTTGAATTTTCCACAGTCAGATAAAAATGCCAATAAAATCAAAAACTAAACAGTTCGCTTCAGACGGGCACGTGTTAAAAAGCTATAAAATAGTGAAATAAGATGCAAAACAGGGATTTTGCGAGACGGAAAACTGGAGTCAGCGCGCTGGCGCGGACACTGCCGCGGCAGGGAGTCGGCGGAGCGCACCAGCCGCGGCCTCGCACTCATAAAATATATACTGCCATATCTAATACCAAGCGTGTGGACTGGAATATCCAATTGTTTACAAACATATCATAGTTTGGAATAATTATAAAAAAGTTCTTCATGCACGTGCTATTGTTGAGATAAGAAACATGGAATGAAAATTGACGCAGTGTCCTTTTTTTTTTGGGATACAAATCGCTTGTGAGAATTGATACAACACTTCCCATACTAGTTCTACATGAGTGTGTTATTACAATTGCCATAGTGCATGGACAATTGTCTCAGAACATATATATCTACTTGACCGTCTCAAATTAAAATTTTCTGGCCCAAGGAAGATAATTATCCTAAAAAAGTATAAACTCGATATTATTTCAGGCGAATTTGATGCACTATTCCAGTGATAATTAATATGTATACCACGTGAAAATTAGAATCTAATCATAAATACCAAGCGAGGTAAAGTAAGTCTAACATAGTTTCCCATTGACAGCAAATATTGTTTTTAAGGACAAATTGATATACTATGGAATTAAGAAAATTCAAATTGTGTATACAAAAAAAAACTTAAGAAAATGCAAGAGATGTGAAACTGATGTACTCGTTACAAGTCTAGTCCTAGATATGAATGTTGCTTTTATGTTTAAATAATACACTTTTAAATAGTTTCTAAAGAAAATCGTAATATTAAAATAACCAGCTTTTATTTTGAAACATGTATATGGTTTACTTTTAAAGTAATTCCAGTGATGCATTAATTTGTTAAATGCACGCAGGAAAGAAACATTTTGTAATTTCGTTGTTGTGATCACATTTACTAGCAGTATCGATATGTTTTGAGTTGAGACCTTTGACATCTATGTTTTTTTACCAAGACATCAATTTAGAATAGGGCTAGACTTTCCCGATGATGGAATTTACCTCTTAACCTTACAACAAATTACTTCACATCAACAAAATTTGCAGACAAAAAGGAACTCATTCCAAACCCCAGACGTGTGTACAAAACCGGTGGAGTATAATAGAGTGAGGCACTCTAGTAACTTGTTGCAACTGCGAGCAGCACGGTGGAAAAAGAAAATATAAAACACAATGGCAAGTTTAGCCTGAAGTTGACAGCGACAGACTGCCACTGGCGCGGGGCCTTCCTACACGACGCGACGGCGACGCTACCGAACGCTACTTTAATACTTCTTTTGTGCAGTTTAGAAATGCGATCGATTCGTCCCGCTTAAACTATGATATACCTAAGTTTACTTTTTTTAAATACATTACCACTATACTAGTAGCATAGGACAATTTTTTTGATGAATGGTAAGTATTAAGAAATTAACTTTTGCTACGTCTTGCACAGAAGTTCCATTATTGTAAGTTTTAAAAATAAATACTTCAAACTGTTCATTCCTTTTCTTAAGATAGGATCAAGTACCTCGTCAAAATTAGTCATGATGAGGTATTATTTGCATCCATGTCGAGTTATGATATAAGCGGGTACTACGGGCGTACGTGGTTCAGCAGACCTAATATTGGAATCGACATATCGAAAGATGATCTGTGTGAGAGATTGCCTGATATATGTTTTTATACTAGGATTGGCATAATTTTCAAGTAGCGACGTTTGGCGTAAGGTTTTCTGTCAGTTTAACGGACAATCAACATGGGCACATACCAAGGTATGGCCAATTGGCACTGCAAAATCATCTTTGTAGTGTATATATTACAACTATTTTTATCACAAAACTAGTTCACAAGAGTTTGACTCGCACTTAGCCTGATTTTTACTAAGTAATTTCTTTGAAATTTTCTTTTAGTAATACAAAACGAAAATATCAAAACAAATGTGTAAAAAATAACGTCCTTCGATAAGATGACTCGATCCTGACCTGACTGATCGAGCCTTCTTTATACTGATTTTGTACAAATTTAACGTAACTTTAAATTACCATAAGACGAATTTCAAATTGTGATCTCCTTTTTCGTCAATAGGTCAAAAAATGATTTTAGCAGAAAATAAATACAATTTATACTTACTCAAACAAAACAGAAACTGTAAATTTGTCAACCACAAGATAACAGAGAGACGTTTAACGGATACCACAAGATTAAAAGAAAATTGTTTTATACGATTCTCGCATACAAAACACGATAGCAGTGAAAGTTTGTAAGATACTACTGCTAAAATTCGTCACATCACATTGTTGCTTGTTGGAAGCGACGGCACAGTGGAACGAATGACAAAAATACGCACACAAATATCACGTGTCCAAAAAATAAATATGTAAATAAAGTTGCAACAACAACGCACAAACACTATCATGTCTTTTTCGGCGAATGAAGGTCTGCTTAACTACTCGATTTAATATTTTGTTTTTGTCTAATGGCAATAATATTCTTGCTCAAAAAATTAAAAGAAATTACAATCAAAAATATTGAAGAACGCATTCAACGCAAAAAAATATTTCACACTTATTTGGATCACATGCATATTCAAATAACATCATTTATAAATTTGTTTTTTTTTAAACGAGAAATCTGAATTGTTATAAACTAAGAAGATATGATTACCTCACACAAAACAATGGTTATAATAAAAATTGCCTTCCGAATAGTATTACACGTAGGCAAATAGTGTATACATACACTATTATATAATATAAATTTCGACATAGATTTGGACAAATAAATTATTAGGCAATAATTATGTGAAAGTTTGTAAGATACTACTGCTAAAATTCGTCACATCACATTGTTATACTTAAAGTATAAGACTGACGTTATTTCCACATACATAATTATTGCCCTTAACATGTAGATACCAATACAATAGATGTTATAACTGGTATATCAGACAATAATTATTCTACTAGTGGTATCTCTCTCAAACACAAAATTTTTGACAAAATTAATCCAGTCCAGAAAATTATTTATAAAGATATAACTGCAAACAATAAATCGCAAGGAATGAATTTGTGAAACACAATCGACCGATGAAGAACGCCATGATTAAAAATGGCGAAGAAGTTTTTAATCAGTCCATTGGATACGTTGCGAGTCTCAGAGTCATAAATTATAAGCTGCACTACGTATATTTTCAGCTTCAATAACCACCAGGTTGCAAGCTCATTCATCAGAGATAACTGTATACATGGTGGCTCCTTAATATTATTAAATAAGTTGCTTAAATTTAAAGAAAGGGGTGACATTGTGAGCCTCTCTGTTGAGCGAGTTGTAGAGATTTCATGCATTGAATTGGAACGATTCATTGTTATGAACCTGTATAAACCTCCTAGCACGCCCTTTGAAACATTTTCAAATATCATGGAGGATGCCTTAAATAAATTATCTAATAGCCATAAAACTGTTATAATTTGTGGAGACTTTAATATAAATATTTTGGAGAAAAATACTGTTACCTACAACTTTTTAAATTTATTTAAATCATACAATTTGCATCATATTTTTACAAAGCCAACAAGAGTAACTGCTACAAGTGCTACATGTATTGATAACATATTTAGCACTGTAAAACCTTTGTATCAATGTATAATTAATAAAGTTCAGTCAGACCATTCAGGTCAGTTGGTTTCATTTCCAAATTCTTCAAAAATACAAAGAAAGCAAAGAAATTATATACCATTTACTAAAAGCCGCTTAGAAAGATTTAAGTCTAATATAGCAGAAAAAATTGCATTGTTGCCCTGTCACGGTACTCCGGACCACTTGTACAGCTCGTTATTTAGCTTAATCACTAGTGAATTTAATACAATCTTTACTCCAAAACGACTGTCTGTAAGTGACCGTATGACATTCAGTGATTGAGCAACTCCTGGTATTTACAAAAGTCGGAATAAATTGTATGAACTTTATGAAGAAAGAACCTATAATCACAATCCGACTTTTCAAGAACTTGTAAAAAATTATGCCAAAATATTTAAACGAGCCTGTTCCAATGCTAAGTCTATATATTTAAAAAATAAAATTAATGGTTCAACAAATATTATTAAATCTGTTTGGGATATGATAAATAATGAGACGGGTAGAGCGAAAGTACGTAGTCGAGACTTTCGGTTAAAGATAAATGATATAGATATCAAAAATGATGTAGAAATTGCGACTGAGTTTGAAAAATATTTTTCTAACATTCCTCTTATTACTACGAGAAATCTTGTCTTCTTCTATATCTGCTGAACTGGTTCTCAAACAGAGCGTGGTAGAATGCGACACAATATTTGAATTTTCAGCTGTAAGCCCAAGGCATGGGAGGGTTCGCAAGATGCCTTGGGAATTTTCTGTGATCTATCTAAAGCGTTTGACTGCGTGCACCATGACACTCTTGTCAGAAAATTACACCACTACGGTATCAGGAACAAGGCTCTCGAACTTCTGTCTTCTTATCTGGGCAATAGGATACAGAAGGTCGATGTTAATGGTAAAAGATCTTCGGGGTCCCCTGTAGTTATGGGAGTCCCACAGGGGTCAATTCTAGGTCCATTCTTATTTTTAGTTTATATAAATGACTTACCTTATTATGTAAGGGATAAACATGAGATTGTATTGTTTGCGGATGATACCTCTTTGACATTCAAAATTAATAGACAGGTAATTATGACGAAGTTAACGATGCTCTCTCTAAAGTTATTCATTGGTTTAGTGTTAATAATCTGCTTTTAAACGATAAAAAGACTAAAGTAATTAAGTTCTCAACACCTAATGTAAGACAGGTGGCTACCAATGTACATGTTAATGGAACTAATTTAGCCCCTGTGGAGACAACTGTGTTCTTGGGTATAACAATTGACTCCAGACTACAATGGGGCCCACAAATTGAAAAATTATCAGGAAAACTAAGTTCTGCAGCCTATGCAGTGAAAACTATTAGACGGCTCACTGATATTGATACGGCTAGAATAGTTTATTTCAGCTACTTTCATAGTATTATGTCATATGGAATTCTTCTTTGGGGTAACTCCGCGGACATTAACACCATCTTTTTATTGCAAAAGAGAGCCATAAGAGCTATCTACAAACTTGGTCCCCGGGAGAGCCTTAGAGAAAAATTCAAAGAAATAAATATTTTAACAGTCGCATCGCAATATATCTATGAAAATCTTCTGTCTGTCCATAAAAACATAGACTCATTTTGTAAAAAGAGTGATACTCATAACATAAATACTAGATATAAGCATAATCTTGTGTTACATGCAAGCCGTCTCCACAAAATAAGTAATTCTTTTATGGGGCAATGTATACGGTTCTATAACAAAATTCCCAGCAATATAAGAGAATTGTCAATAAACAAATTTAAAACTACTATTAAAGCCAAATTGTGTAGCAGGGCATATTATAAAGTATCTGACTATATTAATGATAAAAATGCCTGGGAGTGAGTCGATCCAATTATAATGTAATTAATAAAATATGTAAATTTGTTTGGACACCAAAAGAGGGACGCCTGAGTTTTTTGGCAGTATTTTTATCAGTGCTCACCTAGTCATAAACTGCACGGTAGGGAAAAAAATTGTGACGATTCCAAACAAATGTAGCCATTTTTACGGAATAAAAAGATTTTGACTTTGACTATAGAAAACCACATACTTTCTTGACTATACAAGGTTAGCGGTCGGCCAGTGCTCGAAATTTGACCGTGATGCATTGCATTGTTAAGATTGAATGTCATTGATAATTTCATATATTATACATAAATGATATCTTTCTTTTCTACTTGATATAAACTATAAAGATATCAAATCCCATGAACGCGCGAAATGTGTTTAAAAAAGGGTACAAAGTCTTTTCTTCATGTATTAATATATAGATTAAGACTTACTTGTAAATATTGCTTTTAAGCAATAAATTAGTTGTATTATGTACACGTTTTTGAAAAGATCTTTTATATTGTATTTTGGTATATCTATCAAAATCGATAGGCGTGTGACCTGATCTAAGGAAGGTCTGATTTTACCTCTGGGTTGTGGAAGTCTGACAGCAGTCGCTCTACGTAAAAATCAGTGCCTCCGCCCAATCCTTAGGCTTAGATAGCGGACCCTAAAGTCTTAATGCATTAGGAAACGGGATAACTATAGGAATAAGTATCGAAACCATTACAATTTTAAAATACGAATTCCTGCAGTTTTTTCCACATTATAATAACGCGAGCACACCGTGCGCGCCGTGGCTCGCGGGTCGACACCCTGCGGCCCAGTGGGCGGGAAATGGGCTCTTGGGCGGGCGGTAGCTATAAATACAACTTGTTAACGTTAATAATATACTGCTCCATTTAATTATTGTCCGATGAAAGAGGAAAGCCATAATATACCAGAATGTAGGTTACATGTTTTCCGTATTGTTGCCTAAGAAATTTTATGGAATCGAAATTAATTTAATTTCTTTTGCTAGAATATGGTATGAAATAAACTGTGCATGAACGTAATTAAGTAAGAAACCTATTAAGACGATATTCTCCGTCCTCCACATGGATGAAGCATTTGAAGGGATCAATTTAACGTATGTATGCATTTAAATCTTCATGCCAAGTCCCATTTTTTAAGGTCCCAGGTTTAACATTTGGTATAACAGTCGTTTTTTTTATATACAACGTCGGAAGACATACAATCATACGGTCCACCTGATGTAAAGCGGTTACCGTACGCTTGTACAACATTAAGTATCACTCGCGCGATGCCTTCTCTTTTGCTAACACAGCAACTCCTTAGGAGCTTATTGGTGACCTCACTCACACGCAGTCTCACGAACACAACAACCCTTTAGGGAAACGTTATTTTGCTGCGGTTTTCTGGTGGAGGTTACTTCCCTAGACGGGCTGCTTCAATGCGCCCTACGTCTTTTAAAATATCCAGACCAAGACAAACAGATATGTTCATGCACACAAATGTTTGTCTTGTGTGGGAATAGAACCCTCGAGCGTTGGTGTTAAAGTCGCGTCATTCACGACTGCGCCACCGAGCTCGTCAATCGTATTTTTGTAATTATAATTTTTAACGTCATCAAAGTACTTCTTTTTTTTTTAATACAACGTCGGGAAGCATACGAGCACACGGCAAACCTGATGAAAAATGGACACTGTAGCTCATGAACGCTCATATTACGAGAAATATTGCTCACACGTTGCCATTCCTGCTGCTAATAACAGGAATACAAGACGGACATTCAGAGAGTTGTTATTTGGCAGCGATTTTATGTGAGGTGGAGTTACTTCCCTGTTTGTGAACGTATTATGTCGAAATAGCGACAACTCCTTTTGTATGCATGAACGTGACTGTTTGTGGTCTGGGTATTTTTAAGAGAAAATAGGGAGCATCAAAACAGCCCGTCTGGTCTGGGCAAGTACCTCCGCTGCACAGAAAACCGCAGCCAAATAAAAACTGCATAGAGGATTGTTGCGTTCCTGCGTGTGAGTGAGGTCACCAGTAAGCTCCATGAAGAGTTGATGTGTTAGCAACAGAGGCGGCATCGCGCGAGTGATACTTAATGTATAACAAGCGTTCATAGGCTACGGTAACTGTTTTACATCAAGTGGGTCGTATACTTGCACGCCTCCCGACCTTGAATAGAAAATGAGTTCAATTCGCGAATAGTCAAGTCCGCATAATTTACAAAACGTGACATTAAAACTAACATAGCCCTTGGTATTAAAATGTGATGTATTATTACTCATACATACTCATACAGACATATAATATGTATTAATTCACTTATCCTACTTTCTGAAAACACGTTCAGAATTTAAAGATATATTCATTCAGTAGAGCTTGGTCTTAAAACAGCAGTGCACATAACAACAGGGCAATAATGAGCCGCCCCGACGCGACTGGAGCGCTCTGAATTTTAAATTACTCTTTACAAAGGCGAAACGCTGAGCAGGCCTGTAAACAGTCTGCCCAACTGCCTGTTACTACAACTACGTTCTCGTGTTTAGCTCCTAATGTATTGATTTTACTATTACATTACATTTAAGCTAAGAACATCTCAACTAATATCTTTGTGGGGAATGGAGTACAAGTATAGGCATGATATCGGAACTTGAGATTTCCTGTTATCATAACACACGAAGCTATTTTATTGTAGAGTAGAGCAATGTGTAGAGACGTAATTAAGAATCTTGTATTACCTACTAGCGAATTATTGACTTTATCTAACAATGTCGGGAAGCATTTTAAGCATACGACCCACCATGTAACATTGCTAACACTCCGCCAAAGGGGCTCAAAAGACTTTGTTTCCGTGTTTATATAATTCGCTACGTTGCGATATCATAAACCCCGTTCTATATACGACCTCATACTACGCAGCGCGGCGTAAGTTATTCTCGCGATCTTCTAAACAGATCGAAATAAACTTTGCTATATATATAAAATAAATCTAACCGTATAGTAATTTAAGATCCATTGCAGTGGAACTGGTCGTTTTTAAGGGATGCCTTTAAACAAATAGTATGACGAGCTCGGTGGCGCAGTAATATAATGCGCTGTTACGCTACTTTGACACCAACGCTCGTGGGTTCGATTCCCACACAGTACAAACATTTGTGTGCATGAACATGTATGTTTGTCTTGGTCTGGGTATTTAAGTATGTATTTACAAAAAAAAATGTATTTACGTATGTTTATCAGTTGTCTAGTACCCATAACACAAGCTTCGCTTACTTTGGGGCTAGGTGGCGCTGCGTAATTTGTCAGACAATATTAATATTAAACAAATAGTAAAAGTAAATGGTAAGGAAACTAGAATTGTACTGTTGTACAACAACAGTTGTTGTATGTCCGGACAATAATTACTTATTATTATGGACCTAGGCTTCACGTTACGTTGATTGTATCCTTGCGGTAGCTCATGATATTGTTGAATAATAGTGGCAATGTTGGTAGGAATAGAATATTTTTGAGATCCTGTAAAAATAGTTGACTTTTTAAAACAAAACTCTTTAACAGGCGCAAAACTCAGTGATACGGGTTAGCTCTAGGACACACGATGAAACGCAAATGCAACGAATTTTCTTCCTAAGTTTCTTCTTGGGATAGTAGAACTTCGATAAAATATACCTAGGTTAATCCGAGTATAATCTTAAGAAAATATCACATCTATAAGCAATATGAAACCGAACCGAACCGAAACTTCCTAAATGAGGAGATAAACCTATTGAAATTAAACTATTTTTAACGGAAGTATAACCAGTCTTTCCTGCGACCACGGACGCTGCAAAGCGTTCGAAACGTCAGGTTTCAACAAAATAAATAAAACACGCGATACTTCCGTTAAAAATAGTTTAATTTCAATGTGTAACAATCGCGAAACCTAAGACAATACTATGTGACGAGATAAACCTAGTTCTGGGTCCATAAACAAATCTGGAGAGCAAAATACTCGTAGATCAGTTTATGGCAAATTGAATGCATTTTGTGGTTAGGAAATGCAGTAAACTAAGTAATAGCTCAATATAAACAAAAATCGGCCAAGTGCGAGTCGGACTCGCGCACGACGGGTTCCGTACCATTATCTATATATTTGTTTTATTTTAATTTAATTATTTATTCTTAAAGTGAATATATAACTAAATATTCTGTGACTATTTCAAGCGTCTACCTGTTGCCGTTATCAATATCGAGCAAAAACGAGCAAAAAAATCACGTTTGTTGTATGGGAGCCCCCTTAAATATTTATTATATTCTATTTTTTAGTATTTGTTGTTAGAGCGGCAACAGAAATACATCATCTCTGAAAATTTCAACTATCTAACTATCACGGTTCATGAGATACAGCCTGGTGACAGACGGACGGACGGACAGCGGAGCCTCAGTAATAGGGTTCCGTTTTACCCTTTGGGTACGGAACCCTAAAAATGTTGTAATCTTTTTTATACCCAATACGGCAAAACGGAACCGTAGAGATCACTCACATGTTTGTCTGTCACATGTACTTTATCTCAGAAAGCATTACCCATACAAGCGTGAAATTTGTCATAGTTGCGCTTGTATGGGTAATGCTGTCTAATTTAATAATTGATTAAAGGGGATAAAACATAATTTTAACTGTCTTCAACAGTCATTCTTAAATCTATATACATAAAGGTGAAAGGTCACAGTAGCGCTAGCGCACCCGACAGACGTTGTCCAGCTCAAAAATAAGAGTACTAAAATCAAAGAAGCCTATTACAGCGCCATCTGTTGGGTTATATTGTGAATCTAAACCACCCAGATACAATAAAAACGATATCAAAATTAATTTAGCAGTTTAGTAGTTCAGTGACCATACACAAGTACTGAAGAATTACATAACAATGATACACACACCATCATAACATTGAAAACAATGTCAACATTCGTATTCTTGTGGCACAGCTGCCAAAGAGATGCAGCGAACTAACAGTAAATTAATTTTCAAAACTGATATTTTGTTGGTCATTGATTTTAATCTAACATAAAAGTACGTCGAAACTTGAAACACGTAATATTCGCAAAACGGTCTCAATATATAACCAATCTGCACAATTTTAATTCAAACTTGATGCAAATTATGTTCCTATTGTTTCATATTGACCTCGGCATGAAACCTAAACTTCTCACGGTTATATCACTTTTGAGTCACCTCCTATGTCCTTCTCTTCATTTCATTTGATATTCATATTTTTATATATAGGCGTCGTGCTGTATAATATAGCACTTGAAGTTTACTTGTTAAAACTCACAAATGAAATAATATGCTTACGAAAATTAGACCTTGTAAGACTACAGACAGTGGTGTAAATTGCATGGCCGTAGCTGTGTTAATGACAAGAAATTTCAGCTTAACTTCCCAGACCATTGCATTGTTGCCAGATTTAAGTGCGACATCGCCTAGTTTACTAAGAAAACTCGACGCCTCATGTTCGAAAATTTCATTCGTCGTGGATACAATTATGACAGATTAAGTTAAATATGACAGAAGCGAATGGCAGACGATGTAATGTTATCAAATTTTTTGCTATACCGAGTGATATAGATAGTGATAGGCTTTGACGAGCTCGGTGGCTCAGTCGGAAATGACGCGATTTTGACACCAACGCTCGTAGGTTCGATTCCCACACAAGACAAACATTTGTGTGCATGAACATGTCTGTTTGTCTTGGTCTGGGTATTTTCTATGTATAATAAGTATGTATTTACAAAAAAAAAAATGTATTTACGTATGTTTATCAGTTGTCTAGTACCCATAACACAAGCTTCGCTTACATTGGGGCTAGATGGCGCTGTGTAATTTGTCCGACAATATTTATTTATTATTATTTATTATGGAACAATTAGGAAGTTGTAATTTGGCTACGGTTTTGCGTGAGGTGTAGGTACTTCCCCAGACAGACTGTTTTGATGCGTCCCGCGAAAAACAGACATGTTCATGCATACAAATGTTTGTCCTGTGTGGGAATCGAACCCACGAGCGTTGGTGTCAAAGTAACGTAACAGCACGTTTCACCACTACGCCACCGAGCTCGTCAAAATATTGACTGAAGCGACTGCCATCACGCCTCCACAACCCACAGGGAAAATTATGAATATGTACATAAATACTAAGATATATATGTATATATAAATATTTTTGATGAGCTCGGTGGCTCAGTCGTGAATGACGCGACTTTGACACCAACGTTCGTGGGTTGGATTCCCACACAAGGCAAACATTTGTGTGCATGAACATGTCTGTTTGTTTTGATTGCTAAATAACAACTCCCTAGAGGGTTGTTGTGTTCCTGCGTGTGAGTGAGGTCACCAGTAAGCTCCCAAGGAGTTGCTGTGTAAGCAGCAGAGGAGGCATCGCGTGAGTGATACTTAATATATCGCAAGCGTTAATAGGCTACGGTACCCTTTTAACATCAGGTGAGCCGTATGCTTGTATGCCTCCCGACGTAGTATAAAAAAAAATACGAAAAGACGAATTTTGTTGTACATGCCAGTATTCTATCCCTATGTAATACGCTGGATCTCTATCCACTAAGCTATCTGCTAATTCTAATTACAATTCAATTCCAAAATAATAATCCGTTGTTTTAAGTAATATTTTGTAAATTCGACAATATTTTGCTTAACATAGGATTGCATCTCGTTAACATTGTCGAACTCACTCACCTCCAAGATCCGACTAATCTTGTGCCAGAACCTTGATTCGAGAGTTTAATTTCAATACCGACATACTCGTATTAGAAATAGTTTCCAGGGTAAGCCTACTGGTTTGGCTTTTCAGGAACACCGTTCCTATGTGAATTGTATATGTTTGTCTGTGCGTTTGCCCGTGCGTTTGTCTGTCGCTTTTTTCGAATATTCGAATTTTGACTTCAGATTCGGATTCAGCCTAAAAAAGTAGAATAGGAATGTTCAGGAACACCGTTCCTATTTCTTAAGGAACACGGTCAAAATGGCCGACAAATAAAATAAAAAAAATTAATTGTTATATAATTGACGAGTGTTCCTCTGGCAATGCAAGCTTGCGCATTCTTAACTGGTTAGAATATAGTGAAAACATCCGCTACTGAATTTTCTTCTTCTTCATGTTATCACGTTTCCTAATCCATTAGGATTGGCGGACTCCGCTACCAAAGCCTAAAGATTTGGCGAAGACACTGAAGGTTACATGGCGCGACTGCCGTCAGAATGTGGAGGTCTGACCCCAGAGGGAAAACTAGATCTTTCTTAGGGAGGTCCCAAGTATTTCGAAATATAATTTCTTGCGACGTGTGGGTTTTCTTCACCGCCAGGTAATAAAAAATATGTACATAAGTCAGAAAACACAAATTTAGTGGAACATGTCCCCGCCGGATCCGAACCGGGGACCGGTTAGCCAACAGACTAGTTAGTTCCTTATCCACTGGGCTAAAACGAATTATCCACTAGATATTTTGCTTAATAGATCTATTGTATAGGTAATTGGTTTTTGATGGTTTCTGAAGTATATCCTCACGATTGCCAACGGGGGAGTGCACCTCCCTAGCGAATTCGCCCGGCGCCGTCGCTTGGACAGAACAGCGTTTATTTCTGTTTAAATAACGATCAAACCCTATGTATGTCCAGTTTTAATCGTTTATCTCTTATCTTTATACAAATATATAATTCTTCTGTGCATGTCACTGAACTCCTTCTAAACAGTTGATGAAATTTTTTTGTGTGTTTGGGTCCATGTATGGTTTAGATTTACCACTGGACTGGTAGGTGGTGCTGTACTCCGGCACTTTCCTTTTTTTTGAGCAGGACTACGTCTGTCAGGTCCGCTAATTTGTAATAACTAGCATTACCTTAAATAAAGAAAAAGCCGCCATGTGCGATAACGACTCCCGCAGCGAGGGTTCCGTAAAAAATATATTCTCAAATAATTTTAGAAAAAAAAAAAAATTTATGACGTACTCGTGACTACAAATTTACGGTTTTCGGCTTTTTCCCTATATTTGTGCTACATGACATTGCTTCTTACCATTTCTGTTATCTATGCTTCTTATATTATAGGGGGTCATGTGCCAGAAGCGTGCTCGTTCGCGACCCCTGCCAATCGAGTAGATTGCAATTCTGGACCGAAAACGCACCGATGTGCGGATTAGGGCGTCCCCCGGAGGCGACGCGCACCGATCCGCCCCCGTCGGTGCGAACATAGGTGCATGCGGCGGTGGGGGCCGCCACCCACCACGCAGCGCCAATTCCGGCGGGTCGAAGAGAGCCGAGTGCTGCATAGGCACGTGGAATGTGAGAGGTGGACTGAGTGATAAGATGAATGAGCTGATGGACGTAATGAATGAGAGACGCTTAGATGCTTTATGTGTGACAGAGACTAAGCGCAAGGGGAGCGACACCGATGATCTGCCCGATGGGATGATGGCCCTATGGTCTGGTGTAGACCGGGACGATCATGCCAGTGCTGGTGTAGGTGTCATACTCTCCTCTCGCTTAGCCCCTGGTGTGAAAGATTACTGTTTGGTAGGGCCTAGACTTCTCTGGGTTCGTATAAAACTGGGCATCACGCGAGTATTTCTGGTTGCAGCATACGCTCCCGTAAGCTCAGCGTGTGCCCAAGAACTAGAGAAGTTTTGGGAGTCTGTGAGGGATGTTCTGGATTTAGCTGAAGGGAATGAAAGAGTGATTATGTGTGGAGATTTGAATGGATGGGTTGGGACCAAACGAGACGGCTATGAAGCTGCTCTTGGTCCCTATGGAGATAAGAGAGTGAACGAAGCAGGTAAGTCGATTCTAGATTTATGTATGGAACGAAACCTCCTCGTGTCGAATACTTTATTTCGTCACAAGGATATTCACACGTATACATGGAGACGGAATGACCAAAAAAGTGTGATTGATTTGATTATAATTGATAGACGTCTCCGAAATACTATAATGGATACAAGAGCCTTTAGAGGTCCCACTCTTGAAACGGACCACTACCTGGTGGTAAGCCGGTTTGTGGGACTTTTCAAGAAGTGGAGGCATTGGCGAGTGCGTATCCCTTTCGGAGATCATGAAAGGATAAGGAGTGAAAAATTGCAAGATGAAAGTGTAAGGAGAATGTATGTACATCTGGTAAGCGAAAGACTTGCAAATGCAAGTCTTTCCGGCACAGATGTGGATGATTGCTGGAAAGTTCTGAAAGAAAGTATGGTGGATAGTGCAAAAGAAGCATGTGGATGCGCAAAGAGGCATAAAACATTGAAAGGGGATGCCTGGTAGGATGCGGAGGTTGAATCCTCCGTAGCAAGAAAGAGGAAAGCGTGGCTGGATTATGTATCATCTTTGCCCTTAAATGAAAGTATGAGAGAGAAGAAGAAAGAAATGTACCGTCAATGCAAGAATGAAACCAAGGCTTTAGTGAAAGAGAAGCGTGAAAGACAAATTATGAATGAGGAAGAGAGGCTGACGAGAAACTTCGAGGCAAATACCAAACTCTTTTGGAGAGAGGTAAAGAAGTCTCGGGGTGGTTCGTCGGCATCCAGTATGAACAAGATTAAGTCTAAAGCTGGTATCATTCTTGCAAACACTCAGGAAGTGTTAGAACGGTGGAGTGAATATTTTGAAGAAATGTACGAATATGCCTCGGACGCTGACAATGAGAGTGAGTCTGATGCTCACTCCGCGTTGACGGCGTCCGATGAAGGTATAACTATGGATGAGATAGAATGGTCGATACGAAGTTTGAAAAATGGAAAGTCTGCGGGAATTGATATGATTACAGCTGAGATGATCAAACTAGGTGGCACTTACGTCCGGGACGCCTTCTGGTACTTATGCAACCTTTGCTGGAGAACTGGAAGGGTCCCAATGGACTGGGGACGCGCGGTCATCGTACCCTTGTATAAAGGCAAGGGATCACGCATGGACTGCGCCAACTATAGGGCCATCAGTTTGATCAGCTTAGCAGCAAAAGTATATGGAAAGATAATTGAAAGGAGAATGAGGGTGAAATCTGACGAAATGCTGTGGGAGGCACAAGGAGGATTCCGAAATGGAAGGGGATGTACGGATCAAGTTTTCTCGCTCCGCAATATCGTAGAGAAGCATCTGGCCACAGACCAGAAGGTTTTCTGCGGTTTTGTGGATCTTGAGAAGGCATTTGATAGGGTTGTGCGAAAGGAACTGTGGTGCATATTGCCGAGATATGGGATTGACGGCTCACTGCTGCGTGCTGTGCAGTCCACCTACAAGGATTGCTCAGCATGTGTGCGAATAGATGGCAACATGTCACCCTGGTTTGATGTCAAAATTGGTGTCAAACAGGGTTGCATGTTGTCTGCTAGGCTGTTTATTCTGTATCTCGATAGTTGTCTACAGAGAATAAGATCGACGAATGTAGGATTACGCATGGGTGACCTAGTGGTGAACTGTCTGCTGTATGCAGATGATGCTGTCCTGTTAGCAGAAACACCATCTGAGCTGCAAACACTAGTCACAATGATGAAAGACGAATGTATGAAGGAAGGCTTACTATTGAATGCGAAGAAAACAAAGATTATGGTATTTGAAAGAGAAGAAACCAGAACCAATGTAAGAATTACGGTAGATGATGAAGTGTTGGAACAAGTGAATGAGTTTGTATATCTTGGATGCGCTTTCAGCAGGGATGGAAGGTACACCGCAGATGTGGAAAGGCGAGTGAGTGCTGGGAATAGTGTGAATGGAGCGTTGGGAAAACTTCTTGGCAGTAAAAACCTGAGCCAGAAGGCGCAGCTGGCTATACACAATGCAGTGCTGGTCCCAACGCTTACTTATGGAAGCGAGAGCTGGGTATGGCAGAGAGAGCATGAAAGTAGGATAAACGCGGTTGAAATGCGAGCGTTGCGCAAAATCTGTGGTGTAACGCTTGCAGACCGTATCCGCAATGATGAGGTTAGAAGCAGAGTTGGTCTGAAAGAGAGCGTCGGTGTTAAAATAAGAAGAGGCATGCTCCGTTGGTTCGGACATGTAGAAAGAATGCAGGATGAAAGAATGACGAAGCAGATATACAATGCAAAAGTGGAAGGATGTAGGAGCCGAGGAAGGCCAAGACTTACCTATCATGATCAGATTGGTCGTGTTCTATCAGAAGGTGATGTCAGGAGCCCTAGAAACCGGCGAGCGTGCATGAAAAGAGCAATGAATGTGAAAGAAGCGAGTGAGGTATGTAAGGATCGAGTCGCGTGGCGCTCGGTTCTCTCTGCCTACCCCGTAAGGGATTTGGCGTGAAGTTATAGATAGATATGCTTCTTACTAAATTTCTTGAATCTAGGTTCAACGGGGGATAATCACTCACTCGATCGATCGAACGATCACTCGTAAGGGAATCAAATCTTATAAGGTACTTACCTTATAAGATTTGATTCCCTTACGAGTGTCAAAATATGCGCATAATCGAGGCATAAACAGCCGGCCGTATCTTTTGATTGCGTTCACTTAGAAGTTTGATTTTTTCCCTGTTCGAAGAGATTGCAGACAGATTGCGTGATAGCTCCACCGGTCCCTGAGAAAAAGGATCTTGACAGACAGACGGACAGCAAAGTGATCCTATAAGGGTTCCATTTCTCCTTTTGAGGTACGGAGCTTTTAAAATGAGTAAAGAATGACGAAATAGACATACAATGCGAAAGTTGAAGGATGCAGGAGCCGAGGAAAACTCGCCTACCATTACCATGGTCGTGTTTTATCATAAGGTGATGTCAGGAGCCCTAGGAACAGGCAAGTGTGCATGAATAAAGCTATGAATGTTAATGAAGCAAGTGACGTGTGTAAGGACCGCGTCTTACGGCACTCGGTTCTCTCCACCTACCCGGCAAAGGACCTAGCGTGAAGATATACATACATCTTAAAAATTCGGTAGCTCTTCCTAATTAATTTAGCGGCTCCCTTACATTGGATCGGCATCGGATGTTAATCAGCAAAGTGTACCTGCTACCACTTGCTGGTAAAGTTGCCTTTGAGATTGTAGTGAGCCATTTGTACCCCAAAAGTTTTAGAACATTACAAAAGTTGGATTGGTGACCACACAAATATATTCCCCTTACGCTCATCTATGTAAAATCAACAACTCTATACGTGTCATACGCCGAAAATCCCGGAATATCGAGACTAAGCGGCACTGATGTGTATGTTGAAGATCCTATTGAGCTGCGTAACGACCGAGTCATACATTCGATTCCCCCTGCCTACCCCACACGGGCACTGGCGTAAAGATATTGACAGGTGGATGTCAGTACAATATCATCGTTTCTAAGTATTGAGTCAAAAAAAGTATATAGAGTCGAGTAAAGGTTCTGGTGATATAAGTTTATTTATAAAATATCTTCTTTCGAGTGAGGTGTCATGTGGCGGTCTGTACTCTCTGCCTACCCGACAAGGGACTTAGCGTAAATATAGAATATTGCGGGGTAGGCAGAGAGAACACAAATAAAAAATAGACCTGCTTTAACAAGTACTTATAATTAATTTGAATTGTTAAATCGAAAGCGAAAACTAAAATAGAAAATAAATAGGACTTATGAAAAGAAATTATACATTTGAATTAAAAAATTGTAGAGTCACAATCACTTCGAAGAAAAGTTTTATAATACACGTTAATAACAATGGAGAGAGGAGATACAATGGAGTACCACCAACCTTTCGGTGAAAGGTATTCCTACCATGAGCAACAGGTACAGCGTCGTCAAATCAGTTCTTTAAAGCAATTCGAGAAACGAGATTCGAACTGCTTGAACACCCGCACTATTTATTCGCCAGATCTAGCTCCCAGTGACTTCTATCTCTTTCCTCGGCTCAAGGAACACATCCAAGCCAAAAAATTAAAGACGATAGCGAAGTAATAGCCGCTGTTTAGGCGTTTTGGAGGGTCAAGATAAAGATTTTTTTTATAGGAAAAAGTTGTAGAAAATAAATTATTTTTTTAACTATAATCTCCGTGTTTAATATTCATTATGTTAGTGTTCTTTGTCTCGAATCTTGTATCTATCTGACTGATCGCTGACGCAATGACTTTGATCGTTTTGCTGTAACGAAGAAGTTATCTAATTTAAAACATTATGGGCAGTCAGGTAGATCGATATCTGTACTGTATCTAAATTTTAACATATACAACAACTGATATTAGCACTGAAACAATCGCGGAATCGTTTCCGGATCAGAGTATGCAATAACAATTCACATTTCATTTCCTCGTAATAAATTGATTCGGATTGGCTCGGTATAAAATCCGGGCACAATATTGTATACGAGGAAAGAGGCACATAAAACAAATATTGGTAAATTTGTCTTAAGGTTTTTCATACATCGAAAGCACGCCATAAGTAATCTATAATTGCAAATATCTGCAAGGCGAATCAAGTTCATCAACCACAACATCAACAGTTCAAGTTAGAAATAGTTCATATTATTCCAGTTTATTTATTTCCTAAAAATAATGGCGCAAAATCCTAATACTTTCGAGCAATTCTTGTATATATAAATATATTTCGTGTACTTCTGCTTCTTCGGTTCTAACGATTTCCATCAAATTTTGTATTCAGTTAAGCTTTTGCGTTTTTAGTTATTATATATATACATATTTTATAAGCTCAGTATAGTGGCTCCGCTTCGCCTGAGGGTAAGCGAAAGAGGAGCCCAAATCGCAACGGCAACTGAGAAAAGGCTAACACAATGTCCTGTCAGTTGACGCTGTCATGCTGACCCGTAAGATGCTTCTTCACACTTCGTTTGAAGGATCCCATATTGTAGGAAGGAGGAAACACATGTGCAGGCAAAGCGTTCGACTTTTTAATGGTACGATAGAGATGGGATTTGCAGAACTTTTTGATACGCGAAGAAATGCTCTCAACAGTGAAACAATGGCATCGCAAACCTGCTAGTGTGGTTCTATGACGGAAGGGAGAGGATGGGTTATAGAAAAACAGTTCTTCAGAGCACTCACCACGGTAAAGGGGGTAAAATACGCTTAGCGAGCCAATGTTCTTGCGGAGTTGAAGGGATTCTAGGTTTTTGGTGACATCTTCATCGTCGATCATGCGAATAGTCACTGCAACCTATCGAGAGCCTCGAAAAGATATTGCGCGGAGCCGTCTCTGAGATGCGAGCAATCCACGCAGACCCGAACTTTATTCTTATACAGTAGACAAAGCTGGTTCGGCGTGAAGAACCGGCGCACCCTGTTCAGGACAGGAGTTTATTGGAAGCTGTTCGATGTAGTTTCATTGGTTAAGGTTGCAGCGAATATCCATGCCTAGCATATTCAGGCCATCTCGCATACTGAGGAAAGCGCCCTGAAGACTGGGAGTGGGAAGGAATGGGGACACTTTTGTTGTAAACGCGCACACCTGAGTTTTCTCGGCATTAAACTCAAACAGGCTATTGGAACCCCTTAATTTTAGATTTACTACTGCGATCCAAAACGATTTAGCTCAACGACAAGACTCTCACGCTTCTCATTGATTTCTGTCCGGCCAGCACCAGGCCGACCGAAATATCGCCCATGGACCGTACGGTCATCTATATAGCAATGAATATTACCAAGTGGCAGCATGTCATTGATATGAAGAAGAAAGAGGGTGGGCGATAGAACGGAGCCCTGTGGGACACCGACATTCAACGCAAGCAGTCAGCAATCCAATTACAAAGCAGCAGGCGCAAACCGTATGCCAGAAGTTTGAAGATAAGTGCTGTGCCAAACCCGATCAAATGCCTCGGCGATATCGAAGCTGACTGCCACGGATTCGCCATTTTTATCGATTACCTCCCCCCAGAGGTGCGTCACATACGCTAGAAGATCAGTCGTTGACCGTTTCGGTCTAAAACCATACTGACGATCATTAATTAGGGAGTGATCTCCTAGGTAACTGAAAAATTGATTGTTAAAAACCCGTTCCATGACTTTGCACAACACTGAAGTTACGGCAATGGGGCGGTAATTTGATTGGTTACAACGGTCTCCCTTTTTGGGGACCGGCTGCATATTGGCCTCTCTTCAAACCTCTGGAATACAACCGGTCGAGTAGGAGAGATGAAAGAGGCGCATCAACACCGGAGACAATTCCGCTGCACATTTTTTAGAACAATAGCTGGGATATGAGGATGGGATCATCAGGACCACAGGCTTTTCGGACATCGAGTGACTTTAGTTCAAAACACACATCGCGCAGCCTGATATGGATATCGTGCATAACGGATCAACTGTAGGGTATCATAGGTGGTTGCGTGCTAGAGTCATCAATCCGGGAGTTAGCCATAAGATCGGCTTTCTACTGCAGCTGATGAGCAAGTGAGCCATCGGGGCATCGCAGCGATGGCAGCGAGGGTTGCAAGAAGTTAGCCTACACGGCTTTGGCTAGTAGTTACGCGACCCAGTAGGGTGCGATGCTAGTGCCGTGCCGACTCGTGTAACGCGCTGTGCGTCCGTTCTTATATATATGCCCTCTTGCAGACCTTGATAGCAAAATTGTAGGCTGATTTCATCGAGTTAATATTCGGATCGTTGGGGCGCGACCCTCTGGTCCAAGCGCGATACGCCGCCTGTTTGTTCCTAACAGGGCGTCTCCGACTTTTGACGACGACATCGGAGTGAGGAATATAGTATTCCATGCCAACATCGATCTCGTGTGAGTGTTGCGGTCAAAGAGGGCCGCAACACTCGCCGTGAGAACAATACAATATACACATAATACACTACAAATATTGTTTATTGCACCAAATTAAAATTGTAAACAAAAGATACTTAGAAACTATAGTACAATAGCCGGTCATATCGCTAAGCAATCTCTTCCAGACAACATTAAGATAATAGTTTTCTGTGCAGAGCAAACCATACGAATTAAAACAAAGTTGCATTGAATACATTAAAAGTTATTGTAGCTCCAATAATGTCAGCGACTCAGTGATGATCAAGAAAGAGAAAGAGAACGATCAAATAGAGTTACAGGAAAGGTAGTGATATTTGACAAGAGATTTAAAAGAGTAAAGTGATTGAGCACAACTAATATTGAGTGGTAGAGAATTCCAGAGACGTGCACCCAGAGGATGGGCAAGGAGGAATCCTCTAGGCAACGCAGACGGCGACAACATACATCCGAACGGTTAAACAAACAGACACCGGCTTTCGCGAGGAAATTCTCCTCAAGCACGTAAACTGGATCTACTGGAACTACGGACGGGTAGACGGGTGCGCTGGACACAGGATCTGTGTCTCGGTCAGGAAGAGCATGGCGAGCGTGCCGTCAAGGTGTTAGTGGACGACATTAAGGTTGGAGTGGAGTCCGCGGATGTTAGGGATCAACCTTGAACAGGGTGGTGGGATAGTGCACCGCTGTACGACCATCTATCTTTAATTGCGCTGTCATGAGAGGAAAACAGAAGGGAAGCGAGAGAGAATTGCCACGACATTGGAGAAGAAGCACGGTGGACTGTTTCTCCATTAGTTTGTCGACAAAGAAGCTGTACTGATCCGTCGGACGAAAGGACCCCCGAACCCCTCTGAAGCCGGGTGCCCACCATCTGATCACTAACCGGCACGACGATCTACCCCGAGATTATGCACGGTATGAAAGGGCAGTCTCTCAAGGTAGTTAGTTTTGATTGTGCCCCTGTATTATACCGCGGGCGGCCAGCAGAACAACCGTTTCAACGGGTCTCCCTGGCCGACGGGTTAGCCCAGTCCTCCTGATAATAGATAGACAGAACCCACCACTGTTCCCGCAATATCGTATCAACAATCGCCCGAGCATTGGCTATACACCAGCTGATCCCGAAACGCGATTTATTCACAGGTACGTCACTTCACGGGTGTTCCGCCGCGTGTACAGTGGTAGCCAACCACCACACAAGGTGGTAGTAAAGTGGGTATTTACACTACCACTGGTACTACTAGACATATGTATTAATGTCTGAACAAAAGCGATTTCACAAAAAAAAAAAAAAACAAAAATTCAGGAGCTACTATGATTTTTATACACGCATACTTGATATTATTTTAATTTAAGATTAGAGAGATACAGTAAGGAATAATGTGTCGTTGTGTCGGTTAATCAGAATTAGTAAAAAAGGGCATATCAATTAATTGCTGTGATTTGCTCAAAATTATATTTTATCAGGAGAATACAAAAGAAATTTTATCACTTTTGAAAACGAACGAACAGGATTTTGAAGGGAATTCGTATATTTTACCGAATGATGAGACTGTATGTATCTACGTTTGCACACCCCATTGGATGCGAATACGTACGAAAAACCTTTTTGTTAAACGCATGAGAACGCAGTAATAAGTTATGTGGACGGGTGGACTGGGCTCAGTATCATAAATAATCAGCAAAGTTTGCGATTTTTTAATGAAAAATCGGACAAGGATAAATGTGCCGTTTGTAACAATATCGAGGACGTGCAACATTTGCTAATGTACTGTATTACAAATAATGATGAGAGAAGATCATTCATGGATAAGTTTAAATTAAACGGAATGGATGTTGGCTTAATCCAGACTATCCTGCAGATTCAAAATCGGACAAAGCAATGACTCTGTGTAAATTAGTTTTAATTGAACCTTTTTTTCTCATTATTAACAATAGATAATATACCAATTACGAATAGGGTGTAAGTTTTTATAATACGATGAGGTTGGTGTAATCCTAGAATAAAAACCTCATACTAAAGAAAGATAAAAAAAAATGGTTGCACTCCGGGAGTGCCGGCAGAAGTGAAAACATGAACATTAACGTTATGCATATTTGAATATTTTGGAATGGTTAGGGAATAATTTCGCACGAATTGCTTTATTTATCAGTATAAAAGTACTATCATGTATGTGGTAAAATACAATATTCATTTATTGCGCTATCGTACACAAACATGACAATTTATATTACATTAAAAATTTAACACTTCAGAACTATTACAATTATTTTACATTAAAAAGTTTATCTCTCAGAAAAATCTACTTTCATCCATAATTTCAACGACTCTTTCACCATCATCATTACCAGCATCATCATCGCTAATCTCTAAACTCAAACACACATGCACACTCGCGCAAGCGCGCTGCGGCCCTTAAACCAAACAGCGATGTTGATAAACTACGTTGAATTTCATGGCGCTTACAACATTTTGGTCGCGAGAAAATAATGCCCTCTGATAGCCTATGAACCATCTAGTGCTTCATGTTTTAATTGTATAATTAGAGCTAACTAATGTTTTAGCGCTGTAACGAACTTAGTTCTAATTCTCACCAAAATCTTACGGTCAGGGTCACGTGTCCTGAAGCGAGTTTAACATTTTTTACTCATCCCAAAAAATGCACAACGCCGCTAAAGAAGTTTTCACTTCAAAAATATATAAACAAAATAAATATATTAGATACAGTCGATATTTAGTAGCAAACGTTTAGTTTGGGCCTAAATGGCGACTTATATATGGGGTAGGCGTTCAGCGGAATACAATGAAGGTATTTCCGAATGTCTTGATTTCATGTAGAGTCTTGTACACCGTAGGCTTCGTACGGTCCATAGATCGCTAAGTAAGTAAAAGTTGTAAGTGGTACATAAAATATCATTATGATTATTTTATCTACATCCAAACCTTACTCAAAACTGTCCTAACTCTGTCTTTAACCTAACCCAGAAGTCAATGTCACATGCAACTCAACTTTGCCGGTTTTCCTTTTAAGCACTTAACTATGTTTGCATGTGAAGAAAATTGTTCACGAATAAACTGCGATCTGGATTTTATACTTCCAAAACTGTGATATTTAAAAAATATCATTTTTTTGTTATTTGTTATATATACAACATAATTATTACACATTTTTTAGTTTGGCGATCTTCACGGTAAAGGAAAATGACATATTTTTATGACGATTAAAAATTACAATTCAGTAAGATTAATTTTAATTTCGCATTCTAGAATAAATTTATTATGTCAAAAGTCGACATTCAAAATATGAGTATATGTTTGCGTAGCAAGAAAGTGACCTGTGTATGCGAACGTAAAAACGAAATATTGATACAACAACCATGCGAGAATATAAAACATTTTGCATACGCAGAAAGGAGTTAAATTACTTCGAAAAATTAAATTTGAAATGTTCGCTATCTCCACGTAAGTAAATATAAATCGGTCAGGTAGATGTTTCGAGAATATTCTTGAAAGGAAACGAGTGGCAGCGGACGGAAGTACCGCGGAGCCTACTTTCACGGACGTCGCGCTGATGAGGCCGGGGGCGCGCCAGGACACCCTTCATTCGACAACATTACAGTTTTATCATTTCCATAATATATATATAAGAATAATATTGGTAGTTTGGTGTACCTACAAATAATATCACCGCCCTCATCAGGCCAATCTTTAACAGATTACTCATAAAACTCGCAAAATAGAAAAACTATATGCGATTTGATCTACCCTGCTTTGTGTGCTTCCGCCACCAATTAGTTCAATGTAAATTTGACTTTCGCAAAATAACGCCTGAATCTATTAACTAGAAAAACTATAGTTTTTTATATAATATATATATATGTAATATAAAATATCGAGCTCCATGCCGAAGTTTACGGCTTACCTGGTGTAAAGTGGTTACAGGAACCTATGAACACATGCAATACGAATATCAATCGCGCGTTGCCACCCCTGATGCAACTAATCAATAGTTTACTATCAACCTCAGTCGCTCGCAGGTATACCTCCAGGGACGTATCATTTGGCTGTGGTTTTGTGGGAGGTGAAGTTACTTCCCCAGTCGGGCTGCTTTGATGCGTGCTACTTCTCTTAAAAATACCTAATGCTATTGTTTTACATTGCTAACCACTCCGCAACCGAATTTGTTAAAAATTTCGAAATGTAACTATTTAAACTGTGACATTAAAGCTGGGACAATGCCAAAACGTATAGAGATAGCCGCCAACTGTAAACAACTTATTTTTTTATATACGGATAGCAAACAAGCATACAGTCTGCCTGATGTAAAGCAGTTACCGTAGCCTAAGAACGCTAGCAACAAAAAGAATTTCGCCAGCGGGTTGCCACCCCCGCTATCAACACAGCAACTCCTCGTCTTCTAGTGACATCCCTCCAGGTAGTTGTTATTTGGTTACCGTCTTCTATGAGGTGGAGGTATTTCCCCAGTCGGGCTAACGTTGTGCCCTACCTCTCTTTCATCAGAGCCTCGTCTGTCGATAAGCAGGGTGCACCGTGCAGGTGAGGCTGGCTTTGGCAAGGCCGGGACTCCACCAAAGCGGAGATGTATGCGGTGTGCTGTGCGAGAAGAGATGTTTTTCAGCTCGGGTGAATCCACCGAAGCTATGCGGCGGTAGTGTGTAGCAGAGATGTGTGCTGGCTAGCCTTGCGAGTGTGCGAGGCGTTGAGTGCTTAGTACGCGTTCTGACTCGAATGGTAGACGATGTCGCTATTACTACAAAAAAAGTATCTTCTTTTACTTGAAGAAGAAGAACTACAGTCTGAAGAAGCAGAATTGATAGCTTTATACTACCTAATCAAAAGAAAACATCGGTTTTGGTTTCTGGCCGGCGGGTGGGGGGAGGGTGACATCGCTCACTGCACGCCGCTCACGCAATTCTATTGGTTGTTTAAAAAACATCTCTCCGCTCGACTCGTCTCCGCTTTGGTGGAGTCCCGGCCTAAAAGGTGACATTAAGCCACTTACACCCCCAGTTACCCAGTTTACTGCGTTTTCGTAGGTACATCATGAACTTGTGAAAGAAACGAGTGAAGTGTGTAAGGACCGCGTCTTATGGCGCTCGGTTCTCTCTGCCTACCCCGCAAGGGACCTGGCGTGAAGGTATACATACATATATCATGAACTTTTTGTTCACACGGAATTGACAATACGCCACCCGGTGTCTCGACATTTCTAGGACTAATTGTTGACGAAAACCTTAAATGGACAAATCACATAGATAATGTTTGCTCAAAATTGAACAGATATGTATATGATCTTAATAGGCTACGTAAAATAGCAATACGACGTACTGCGATTACAGCATACTATGGTTACATAGAGTTAGTATTAAGATATGGTTTGGTGATTTGGGGCAATGGTATTGGTTTAAGTAAAATTTTTATTGCCCAAAAAAATGCTTAAGAGCTTTTTGTGGTGTTCCTCCTTACATATCATGTAAGCCATTATTTAAAAGACTTAACCTCCTGACACTTTCTAGTATTTACATTCTTGAAATTTGTAAAAAACAATATGAATCTGTTCACACCAGCCGCGGAAGGATATGCAAGAAATACAAGAAATGGCAGTAGACTAGTATATAATCACATACCAAGAACAGAAATGTATATGCGAAATAGTTATAGCATGTGTATCAAAGTCTATAACAAGTTACCCGAACGCATTAGAATTCTACCTTTTACGAAATTTCAAAAATGTTTAACTGACGTTTTGTTACAAAAGGCATATTGCTCAGTAAATGAATATTTAGCTGACATAGATTTAGTTTGATAGAATGGTTAATGGATCTATAACGACATCCCAATGTTTGCATGCTATCAACGTAGCTGCATAAGTTGACTAAGTATCGTATCGACCTAACACATATTGTACGTTATTCATGAGCAAATATGACATTTATCATATCATTTATCGAGTCTCGGTGGCCGTTAATAATATTAGGCACAGTGCATTTGCTCACAGACAGCAGCTGACTGTACGTTTTGTTACGAACATAAGTAGTTACATAATTCGCGAGTAGAAAGACAGAAAGAAAATAATCGTATAATCGTTCACAAGAACTCTTAAGTCAGATAAATCAGGATGCGGTCATAAATTTGAAGGAATCATACACTTAGATTTTTAAGCTATCTACGTCGGTTGGCAAACAAGATTACGGCGTACGTAATATAAAGCAGTTACTAAGGTTGTTCTATTAAGTTATCGATACAATATATATCGGTCGCGCTACGTGAAACGTGATGATACAGTGTGTACGAGAAAGTCTATCATGAGAGAGCAATGATTCTACTGGTGTATACAAACAACTTTTAAAATAGGATACTAGTATATGACTTAGAAAACATGAAAAAAATTCAAAGGTAGGGAAATGATACGATGTGAAGAAGTTTATTGGTTTGTGATTAATTCACACTCTGCATAGAATACAAGAGGTACATTCTCAATGCACGGTATAACATTGCTATGCATAACGCCCGCATATTCCAACTTCGAGCACGTATACAGGCGAAATTGAGTTACACTCAGTTCAAATTATAATATTTACCGTGTTTTCAGTACACACATATATACAGCTCGGTTTTAACGAGCTAAATTGAGTTTGCTCAGGTCGACATGTTACTCGTAGTTACATTTTCCCTCGGCACTACAACTAGTAGTGTCGTCGGAGAATTTACTTAAATTTTCTTTTTATACCACTACAGTGGGAACAAGCATACGGCCCGCATGATGGTAAGCAGTTATCGTAGCCTTTGGGCGATTACAATAGTAGGGATGTAATTTTTGCGATGCCGACTCTGACTCTGACTGTACAAACCCCTTCACGCTTTTTTTATAATGCTGTAGTTCGCAAGGAAAACTTGGCCAGAAAGTTTAATATTAATTGTAACTTATCATGCTTTATCTGGAAACGAGAATAATGTTATATATTTTTTACTTTTTGCCATAACGTTCGTTACAAACCAGTAGGTACATAAAAAGATTTTCATACTATATGCTCGTAAGCAACTTCGTTCATGGACGTAACGTGAGATGGCGGTTCATAACGCCCATGGACGTAAGCTTTTGTTTAAATTCAATTACATCACATAGGTAGTACCTTAACCTCCAATTTCAGATAAATGTATTAAAGCAAAGAAAACGAAATATTTTTGTCCGTTTCCAAGTTTTCTTATTGAGCAACTAAATGCATACCTATATCTTACTAGATTTATAATCTATTGAAAATATTTTTTACCGACGCCGTCGTATTTCACAATCATTTTAAAATAGGAAAGACCCTGGATGTTTCGGTCTCTCCTTGGTCTTTGCTTTCACATTATGAAACAAAACATTTAGACTACCGGTGCAATAAGATTGCCGCCACACAAAACAATAATACTCGTACAAGCATGTCTATTTCTAATCTATTATTAATAGCGTAGATAGGAAAAGATCGAATATATCTTTTCTTCGGGTTGCTGCGAGAGGGTGGGTTTATCAGTAAGATTCAAAGGAATTGCTATGTTTGGCAAGGCGCTGCAAGCGCTCATAGCCTACAGTTACCAATTCACATTAGGTAGCCGTATGCTTGTATGCCTCCCGAGGTCACATAATTGACTGTACCTACGAAACCAATTCTACCAAAATAGTATAAACACCAATCTTCCAAGTACGACCATTTAATGAATTTGCATATTGGTTCTCATCGATATTGAATCACTGAATGAAATGCTACGTTGAAATCCTACAGGCAGCATTTGCAAGAGCTAAAGTCATTTGCCTCAACTCGAACAATCCAAACGTCCGCCCGATATTTTAATTAATATTCCCTCTCGTCCGTGTTCCTTTGACGCTGATGTTTCCTATTTATTTACAGCCGTCGCTCAAACCAAAGCACTGTTGTACGTTGCTTGCTGGACGCCTACTCGAGTACGGTGCATATGTTGTACAGTTCATTGCTAGGAGGTTTCGTTCAGGCGTTTTGTTACTTTCGAACCATTCTGTTATCTATGTTTCGAACGTTATTGTTCTCGTTTTTAAAATCTATACGTAAAGTGTACGTATATATATAATATACATTACTAGCTGACCCGGCAAACGTTGTTTTGCCATATAAATTATCCCTAAGATTATTTTAGTATTATAAAAATAGGGATTGATTGTATGTATTTTTAATGCGCCACATCATAAAAAAAAATACCCAAAAATTTAAAATAAAAGTTTGTGGTGGACCACCCTTATCACTTAGGGGTATGAAAAATAGATAGTAGCCGATTCTCAGACCTACTGATATGCATATAAAATTTCATCAAAATCTGTCAAGCCGTTTCGGAGGAGCATGGTAACTAACATTGTGACACGACAAATTTTATATATAAGAATATACGCATATAGTGCGTACCGTATCGTGCGCCGTAAAAACTTAAAAGGATATTTTTGAAGTGATAACTTCTTATGGGAGGGTAAACCGCTTCGTTACGTAACGCGTTACGGCGCCAGTCTGTCTGGCTTCCCTTTCTTTCACGCATACGGCAGCTCTAATTATAATGTAGATTAGTTATAGTTACCACTTCTGTCGGGCGTCCCAAGGCGTTTTTTTTTGGTATGTTCAACACATTAGCAGTAAAGTACAGAAAAAAAAATGTGGACCATGTTGTTGTTGCTGTTGTTGAGTATCAGCTAGCATAGAATATATATGAAGAAATTTGCGACGCCCACGGTGGTGGAGTAGTTAACGATGGTACTTTGACACTAAACCCACGAGGGGTTCAATTCCCACACAAGATGCTTCATGATCTGAACATGTCTGTTTGTCTTGATCTGGGTTGTTTAAAAGAGATAGAGCATATCAAAGCCCGGCTCGGGAAGAATCTCCCCCTCGCAGACAACGAGAGCCATCTGAGGGAGTGTTGTATTGCTGCGAGTGAGTGGAGTTATCACTAAGCTTATAAGGATTTGCTGTTTTAGCAGCACGGGGGCAAAACGCGACCGATACTTTCTGTATTACAAGCTGCGTATTTATAGGCTGCGGTAACCATCAGGTGGGTCGTATGTTTCATTACGTTGGCAATAACATGGCATTGTCATCAAAACTACTCGATTGAAGCCAATTTCAACAATTGGAAGACATCGAAATTCAGTTCATCAGATTTTATTACATAGCTACTTACATGTCGACCAATATAAGAGCTATAAAAGCGAGCGATTCCTTTAATACACCCCACTGATACTAAATAACAAGAAAAGGACAACAATATTTTTTTTTCAGCAACTGCATCCTGTTGTTGTATAGACCAAATCCGTTACGGGGTAGGCAGAGAGAACCGAGCGCCACGTGACTCGATCCTTACATACCTCACTCGCTTCTTTAACATTCATTGCTCTTTTTATGCACACTCGCCGGCTTCTAGGGTTCCTGACATCGCCTTCTCTAAATAAACGTAGGATAAACGCGGTTGAAATACGAGCGTTGCGCAAAATTTGTGGCGTAACGCTTGTAGACCGTATTCGCAATGATGAGGTTAGAAACAGAGTTGGCCTGAAATAAATTTATTCTTAAATAAATATAAACTACAAGGTACAGCTATACACAAAACGGTACGAGTATTAATCCCGACGATAACTTATGGAAGCGAGAGCTAGGTATGGCAGAGAGAGCATGAAAGTAGGATAAACGCGGTTGAAATGCGAGCGTTACGCAACATTTGTGGCGTAACGCTTGTAGACCGTATTCGCAATGATGAGGTTAGAAGCAGAGTTGCAGTGTTAAAATAAGAAGAGGCATGCTCCGTTGGTTCGGACATGTAGAAAGAATGCAGGATGAAATAATGATAAAGCAGATACAATGCAAAAGTGGAAGGATGTAGGAGCCGAGGAAGGCCAAGACTTACCTACCATGATCAAATTGGTCGTGTTCTATCAGAAGGTAATGTCAGGAGCCCTAGAAACCGGCGAGCGTGCATGAAAAGAGCAATGAATGTTAAAGAAGCGAGTGGGGTATGTAAGGATCGAGTCACGTGGCGCTCGGTTCTCTCTGCCTACCCCGTAAGGGATTTGGCGTGAAGTTATAGATAGATAACTTATGGTGATGAAAGCTGGGTACGGCAGAGAGCGTGAAAGTAGAATAAACGCGGTCGAGGGGTGAGCGTTGCGCAAAATATGTGACATAACCCTTTATAACCGCGTTCGCAACAATAATGTGAGAAGGAAAGTCTGAAAGTGTGTCCGTGTTAACATAAGAGAGGTAGGGCGCATCAAAGCAGCCTGTCTAGGGAAGTACCTCCACCTCACAGAAAACCGCAACCAAATAACAACTCCCTAGAGGGTTGTTGTGTTCCTGCGTGTGAGTGAGGTCACCAGTAAGCTCCTAAGGAGTTGCTGTGTAAACATAGGAGCCATCGCGCGAGTGATAGGTACTTAGTATATCGCAAGCGTTAATAGGCTACGGTACCCACTTAATCAACCAGGTGGGCCGTATGCTTGTATGCCCCCCGACGTAGCATAAAAAAAGACATAAAAAGGCATGCTCCGTTGTTTCGGTCATGCAGGAATAATGCAAAACGCAAGAATGACGAAATGAGACGAGACGAAGGTATGCAATGCTGAAGTGGAAGGACGTAGGAGCAGAGGAAGGTAAAGACCATGAAGTAAAGACCTATGGAGAACCAATGAGGCTGATTTTACGTGGTAACTCAATTCATCGCTACGGCTCGGTGGGTAAAGTAGAACTCGCAACTCTGATTGACTTTTTCACGGATCAAAATTGAGGCACTTATCGGCTTATTGTTTAAAATATTACGAGCTCGGTGACACAGTCGTGAGTGACACAACTTTGACACCAACACTCGAGGGTTCGATTCCCACACAAGACAATATTTGTGTGCATGAACATGTTTGTTTGTCTTGGTCTGGATGTTTCAAGAGTGACAGAAAATCGCGGCCAAATAAGAACTCGCTAGAAAGTTGTGTTTCTGCGTGTGAGTGAGGTCACCAGTAAACTCCTAAGGAGTTGCTGTGTAAGCAGCAGAGGAGGCATTCAGCGAGTGATACTTAATATATTTACAAGAGTTAATAGGTTACGGTAACCGCTTTACATCAGGTGGGCCGTATGCCTGTATGCCTCCCGACGTTGTATAAAAAAAAAGAAAGAGTGAGGTCACCAGTAAGCCTAAGGAGTTGCTGTGTTAGCAGCAGAGGAGACATCGCGTAAGTATCACTTAATGTAATGCAAGCGTTCATAGATTACGGTAACCGCTTCACATCAGGTGGATCGATGCTTGTACGCGTCGACGTGGCATAAAAAAATATCCTCCCATTGCCCATTAGGCTCAAATCGCCGAGATATTTAGGCGCTAAAGACAAGTGGTTTATTGGTTTGTGACCAAGGCATCTATCACGAACAAATTGGTCGTGTTTTATCAGAAGATGTCTGGAGCCTTAGGAATCGACGAACGTGTACGAAAAGATTGACGACCAAACTATGTCAGATCAGAGAAAATGGCCACCTTATTAGTGATGTTCCAGAACCAAACTGATGTACAATCGATTTAATTTATGACATTACATAAAAAATTGAAAAAATAGTTTTATTATGTTAATCTTAATAATAGTAATTACTTCTGGTGATATGTGTTATCAATGACTGCATTTTTCATGAACAGTGCAATATAGTATATCTGTAATAATATTTCTATACGAATCTGATAATAACAGAAAGCTTTTTTTTTAATTAAAACATGTTACATGAAGTATTGTAGTAATTCGTTGATAAACAAACAATGTCCGTTGCCGAGTGACTGCCATGCCGGTTTCTGGTGTTCTGTGGGGGTATTTACTTTTCCTCGGAAAGCCATATTCATATCAAAATCGAAAATTTATCTGTCAAAATAAATGGAATCTCAGTGAAAACTTTTCGAATTCGTTTCGTATATGGCTTGCAGAGGCAATGTGAATGTCCCCACTGGTACGGCGAATGTATAGAATAGAAACTAAGAAATAGTAACTAGTAATAGCAGAAACGCTATGTAATAGGTACTTAAAAAGCGGGAACGGAAGGATTAAATTTTATTTAATCTGAATTTTTGAACATACGAAAGAATGACGAAACAGATATACAATGCAAAAGTGGAAGCATGTAGGAACCGAGGAAGACCGAGACTTACCTACCATGACCAAATAGGTCGTGTTTTATCAGAAGGGAATGTCAGGAGCCCCAGGAACCGGCGAGCGTGCATGAAAAGAGCTATGAATGTCACAGAAGCGAGTGAAGTGTGTAAGGACCGCGTCTTATGGCGCTCGGTTCTGTCTGCCTTCCCCGCAAGGGACTTGGCGTGAAGATATACATACATACATGAAACAGATTAATATATAACGATTTTGGATTTTGACGGCAGTCGTTCCAAGAAAAAAATCAGTATCTTCACCAAATCCTTAAGCTTAGTAGGTAGCGGACCTCCCCAATCGTAATGCATTAGGAAACGCGATAACGGTAAGAAAAAGAAGATTTTGAAATTTTTCATGAAATAATTTTTCTAACTATATTTTTGCTGAATCGAAATAGTAACACCGATTTATACCACATCATGACATCACTATTAGCACAAAGTACGTAATGCCGCTAGGCGGGCGGTTTTCTGTTTTGGGCTGTTACATAGATAACAAAAAACTGGTAATATTGATAATACTACCTATTTTAATGCGAAAATTGAAGTTTACTAAGTCTAAAGCTTAGTTCCATTGATAAAGAGGTATATGGGGATGTGGAGAGCGTGTGGCGGGCGTAGGTAGCTTCCACAGCACTGTGTGCGATAGCATTTAGGTATTCTGCGGTAAGGCGGCCACACGGGCTTAGAGAAATTCTAATTAGCGCTAATGGAACTTGTGCTCACCTGAAACTACCATGCCGTAGCGCAACCTACCTTGTTAATCTTTTGCCACGGTTATAAAGTTAATTCTAATTTATATTAACGCAATTCTTAAATTAAACGCATGTTACAATGCTCATTGAGATATGTTCTACACCAACTATTTGGTAAAAACCGATTATCTGTAACTTATGGTTTTAGACTTGTGATTTCTTGAGATACATACCGGATAGACGGAGAACAAGTGGTCTTATAAACCCATGGAGACCCAATAACACGATTTTGCGCAGTAAAAAAACTTACCGCTACGGGGCGGGAGGTAAAGTAGAACGCGCGGCTCTTATTGGCTTGTTCCAAGACCAACGTCGCGGCTAATTAACGTTATTGGTTAAAATATTCCTCCTATTGGTCAGTAGGTACGAATCGCTAAGATATTTAGACGCTAAAACAGTACACATTGGTGAGCGAGGTGGCTACACTGAAAAAACTGGGTTCCGTTCTTCATTAAATATTATCAGGAATAACGATTCTTAATTGTGATACTTAAATAATGTCAATTTCACGAAAATATGTCGATTTATACCAACAGGTTTACATTACGCAACGATTGTAGTTCATGATGCATCATGATGCTTCCTCAGAATCCTTAGACCTGTCTTTTTTCACTTCCTTACCATTATTTTAAAGGGAAGCATGATTTTCTGTTAGGAATTTACTGATATTAAGTTCAGACCTTGTACTGAAAAACATAAATGAAAGTAACGCTAATTTTGCACGATCGTTTATGAAAATTGTAATTCCATCACATTATCGTATAAGTAATCACGATTGTTTAAAGGTAACTTAATGAGAATACAACTCTCCATTACTTTATTTTCATCGTGACATAAAACTAGAAAATTATTGGGAATATTCCAATATTTCATAAATCTTCCTAAAATATAATCATACTTTCCCGTAGAAATAACGTTCCTTTAGCTTGATAGCGTATCGTGTTGTTCATGACATTTCATCGGTAGTATAACGATTTTATATTGGAACATCATATAAAATCGTCATGCTTCACTAAGAAATTTCAGTTTGTAATGGTATTTTGACATGATTCATAATATTTTGTTAGTACTTAACGAAGAAGTATCATGACCGTCATGACGTTTCATTATAACAGAACCAAAAAGTACCGTGATCGTTACGACACTTCGCCGGGAAGGGAATAAACCTGTCTGTATTAGCAAAACACTTAGTGTTGCCGAATTAAAAAGATATTTTAGGTAATGGGTAATTTTCGAAATCTTTAGGGTACTTTTTGTTTACTTTGCCTAGGACTATGAAACGTAAGAAGCAAGGTCTTACGGCACAAGAAGTCCGAAAATTGTTACTGTCTTTCTAGTTATACATATATGAAATAAATAAGTAGGTACTTTTTTTGCGATTTTGGAGCACCGTCCGTGATTATATATTTCAATAGATGTAGGGTCTAATGTCGCGTTACAAGTGTATAGCTTGATGTGGTCTTGAGTATACGTGGTATGGAAGTTGGAATCCTCGATACGCTCTAGACTGACTTCCCGTGGAATAAGAAAACGCCACCATTCCCGTAGGAATTTCGAGATACCAAGTATCTCAGTTTTTAAGTTAGACAATAAGCAGAAACAACTGCATCAAAATCTCTCCAGTAGTTTTAGCGTGATGCCCGAACATACAGAAAAACAGATAAAAAATTAAAAAACGGAAATATTTTTGGGCTCAGTTACGGTGTCAGTTGCCAGTATCCTATCCCACATATTTTTTTTGGAGTATCTATCTTCAGTATACAGACACAGCTCATTTACGGCTTTATAATAGTATCGCCAGATTAAGAAGACATGGCCATAGTATGTTCCCGTGGGAATTCCGGGATAAAAATATCTTATTTTGGCTCAGTTATGTCCCAGTATCTTATCGCACCTATTTCTTCTGGAATATCTCTAAGGTACAGATACGGCTCTTTTACAATTTTATAATAGTATCTAGATTGATAGATAGGTATATAAGAGAAAAACAATTCATTGTTGTACATAATATTTTTAGCATTACTAGTGAGTAGTACATAAACGCGACTTTTTTAAATATTGACAAAAAGGGGCTAAAAAGTATCCGCTAGTCTAGGACATGAAATACTTCTACCCGTAATATCAGATTTCAGTCGCCTAAGCGTGGTTGAGAAAATAAATAAACAAATATGCACTTCACATTTATAATATTACTAGTGACCGCCCGCGCCTTCGCCCGCGTTTAATGTGGGTTCATGCTTTATTTATGCTATTAATTTTTTCATTCATTCAGTCATTTAGGCGTGATTGTGTAAACAATTAACTTTCACATTAATAATATTAGTAGTAGGTAGGAAGTTTTTGTAGAATTAAAGATCTTTTTACTGTTCATATTGTTACTTTATTTTGTTTTTTTTGAAGTGATAACTTCTTATGGGAGGGTAAAACGTAACGCGTTACGTAACGAGGCGCTTAAACTAATCCGCTGCCGTATGCGTGGCTTCCCTTTCTCTCACGCATGCGGCAGCGGATTAGTTTAAGTTATCACTTCTGTCGGGCGTCCCGAGACGCACATTTTTTTTTATTTTTAATACCTAATGTACCTACCTAATTCTTCATTAGTTTAAAAAATTAAAGTGCTTCTTTATATAGATATACTCGTATACTTAATGTTTTATTATTTTAGGCAAATGCATTTTCAATGCCCTTTGAAGGTTACGAAAAGGGTAATGTGAACAAATTTTTGAAGAGATTTTGAATAACTTAATGGGGAACTTTACGCAGCCATCTGGCAACATTGAGTGCCATGCCATTTTGTTATATTTAATTTTTTTTGTGAATTGAAGTCTACATTACATCCATGATCCAAGAAAACAGTAGGCGTAGTATATTATTATACCATGATTACATCTATCTACTTGGTAAGTACTTAAGTAGTAAATCAATGGTGTTTAGCTAAAATGCTAAAAAAATATGGATTCCTTTATACGGTTTAAGATTCTTTATTTCTCATATGAATATTGGTGTTGGTAAAAGATAACATTTTGTGTTTGTTTTTAGGTTCATCTTACTTAAGAGACATGTGGCAGAATTCTAACCTGTATCAATCAGAATCACCCGGTACTTAGCTACAACAAGAATACGTATCTAACACCAGGTGGATCAGTATACTACAGATTTGATAATGAAATGGGTATTGCTAGATTATGTTTCTGCATTTGCGCGTAGGTAAGTTTATTTTCTTCTATTCAGTCAGTATTCAATAGGTAACCCAGTGTTGCTTTTACTAACTAAAAGTGTTTTTACTAAAACTATAGATTGCTGGGTAAAATTGTCTGTTTTATAACATTGTACTACCTAATTTCAGTAAAATAAGTGAGTGCCTGAGGTTGCATGATGCTGACTGATGGTGGCAGAAGAGAGAAGGATGCAAAGGTGGTGATTAATCATTTATCCCATTGATAATGAGAGTCAAAAATCACATTGCAGGTGTAAGCTTAACGGATTGATAGTGTCTGTCTGTGTGTGCCTATTGGGATTGTGTGTTTGCATCATTTGTATGTTGAGGTCCTTGATTATTCTTAGCTAGTATAGGTAGGATTATAGTAGCCCGAAAAATTTCGTAGTTAATTTACAATTGCTCGGTTTTTGTCATTCGCCTCAATTTCATACAATATCATGGACAGGTTTCCATTAAGTTGACAATTGCTATACACAAATAAATGGTAATGCTCCAATAGAATAATAATTTAAATTGGACATTAATATTGTATGAAACAAAGACAAAAAACCATGCAATAATAATTAATTCAACTAGAGAAATTATAATTTCACAGGTTTGACTAATTACCTACTACTATACATAAACACATATATATATACATAGTTCACAACCATAATTTATAGTGGTCAGAGAGGCACAAACTCTAACTAAAATCGATTTATGTGCTTTCTAAGTATTATTTAATTAACTAAACCAAAATTTGTTGCATGTTTTAGAAGCACGAATTGATATAACAACACTCCAATGGCTTGGGGAAAGTGAAATTGCTTTGCTAATTGGTCCGATTGGCGACTGGTTGCGGCTAAAAGCAAATTATTCTTATGGCGTCAAGAGATAAGCAATGCATGTACCCAGAGGACCACGGCTTCAAATTCAACAAAGAAAATTAATGAACCTGCTGCAGCAAAAGTAGCCACAACCAAAGATGTTACCATAGAGAAAGCAATCCAAGAGTTTCTTGATGTAATTGATGGTAAGCATCTACACTTTTTAAGTTCTTCGTTCTTTCCACACTGCATATTTGATTTTTTGGTTAGGTATGTTAGTTTGCTTTATGCCATCTGTGAAGATGAACTTACTTTCACATAGTCCTGGTGGAGAATAAATTAATCTTTGAAAAGGGTTTGATAAAGAGGAAGGCGTATTTAAAAAAAAATACATGATGTTCATTATTTAAAAGATTTGACAGCTATAGAAAGAAACCGACTATATTTGAGTTGTGCAGAACAATTTTTTGCTGTTTAAAGCATAATGAAATATTTCAATTTGTTACAGAAAACCACGAGGCAACAGAAATCAGTGCCAGTCTTCTTCTGCTGCCGTTTAGTAGTATTAAGGAGCCTGGAAACCATCTCATACTGAATTTAGGGACGGCTTTATCCTTTATGCACTCAGTTCCTGTGACGTGCTGCCCAAATTAGCTGAGCGTCGCGAAAAGTTATTAAGAAATAGCACTACATTCCAACAATACAATTCGTATTGGTAAAATATAATATATAATTTTGGTATAAACTTGGTCATAAATTTTATATGTAAATAAAAGTAATCTTGATTGAAAATCTGATGTTGGATACCTGAACCTTGCTAGTTGTACTTTGCACTTGTACTGAGTAATTTTGTGTTCGGATTTTGGAGATACTTGAATTTGTCTTGTGTTGTGTATAACTTTGAATTCAGTTCTCCGATTTTACGTTCTTGAGGAACCAATTGTTGTATTAGTCTAGAATTTATTTTATTCTCTATTTTGTTTGGCTTACTTATAATTTGAATACTAGATGGGCAAGCTAGCAATAATTTAAAATAATACCTAAGTATTTTGTTTTAAGTAAGCTTTTCACTAACTGGCTAGTGTTTATTTTTTTTTTTTGTTTGGTAACAATTTACTGTATTACGTGACCTTGCTTCCTACTGCTTATTGATTTTGGAAATATGATTTTACCATTTTGTTTGAGTATTTTGTGTTATTCTATGCTCAGAAGAATCACTGACATTATTTTGTTCTTAGGTTATTACATTGCTGATGGTTATGCCTTTGGCTTATAATTTTTATATTCACTTGCTATAAATGGGTTGGCTTGTCAGTGATTATTCACTCAAATTGAATTTTATACTAAATGTTGCAATTGTTGTCTCTTGCTAGTTAAGAATCTGGTTCACCTGTTTCAACCTTAATGTTTGGATTGAACTTCCAATGACATTTGTTTGCTTGGCCATTGTATTGTTTTGTTAACTTACTCTAAAGTTCTTTTAAAATTGTAATTGAAACTGTATATCGCAGGTAGATTATAAATAATATGCCTAGGCTGATAACAAACGACCTAGGCAGACTGTAAAGCTCATTCAAAATTTAGGTTGTGTTATTATTCCAAATTAAATTTAAAAGCGTCAATGAGGGCAACCGTTTTTGTGCTCACCAGTTGGCGCCACTATCGACTAAGATTCTGAAATAGCTGTCAAAGTTTGTTATCGCGGGCGTGAAAACAAAGTTTATACCTATTTAAATCATATGTAGTACCGTAAAAATATCGAGCATGCCGCAGTGCTGCGCAGTCCCGTTTTGCTCGGAGAAAAAAGAGGACATAAATTTCCGAAAGGTAAAACTGTCACAAACCCGACATGTGACCTGTAATTCATATTTGCCATAATTAACCTCAGGTTTTGCAAAATATTCATAACATTATTCTAATTAGAAATAAACCCGCGTAATCCACTCACAAACGATGACATTTCGGACACCTCCCGCTACTCTAGCGCCGAACTCACACACATACGCACAATAATGCCTAGCGAGCTCGCCTACAATCGAATTTTTAAATCCCCATTTTACGATCTGCCTAGGACGCATATAATATAAATTACAATCAACCTACAATTTACAATATGCCTAGCAATTTACCACTAATAATATAGTTGTTTTATAGACGTTAACCCAATGTTTTTCCCACACTGTAATCTAATTTAAGTACCTACCACTTTTTAATAAAGTAAGTAAATTAAATAGCTTTTTATTGATCACGTAAAATTCAAATAAATGTATGTGTCAGTGATATTTTATAAGGATGTATAATTTAATTGTTTTAAATATTGTCGATATTTTACCGTTAATTTTGCATGCTATCATGACGTTTGCCCGATACTTTACTGTACTTCCAGGGCTTCTGCAGGATACAGGTAGTAATTTGATCACCGCAAAAATTTCAATAGTTCAGACCATCGAACAATTTTCACTATGGGCCAACTCTGAAATTGCGAAAATAAATTAGTTGCCTCAAACATTTCGATTTTTCACGATTTAGAGCTGGTCCCATAGTGAACGTTTGTTGGTCTGAACAACCTCCTGAAATTTTTGTGGTGATCATATTACTCCCTGTATACTGCAGAATCATCTGGAAGTCCTATAAAGTGTCGGCAAAACGTCATGATAGCATGCAAAATTAACGGTAAAATATCGATTATACATCCTTAAATTACTGACACAGTGTCATTACGACACGTAAAATTATTGGATAGGTACCGTAAATATACCAAGACAGAACAAGGATCTATCATTACAGTACTGGTAGAATATCATATCATCACGAAAAATTATTGGTAAGATACTGTAAATATAACAATATAGACCAAGACTCTATCCAAAAATTAAAGACCCAATGTCATGACATCACGTAAAATTATTGGCTAGGTACCACAAATATTTCAGGACGGAGCAAGGATCTATCATTACAGTACTGGCACAATGTCATAACATCATGCAATATTATTGGGAAGATACCGTAAATATAGCAAGACAGAGCAAGGCTCTATCCTGAAAATACCGACATAGTGTCAATACGCATGACAAATATCACAATAAATAATAATAACCGTCACGACGATTTGCTGTGATGCGTAGACTAATTAACAGTACCGTAATGTTCTACGAAAGTTGTAGCCTGCAGTCAGCACGATAATTCATCATGACGCTTCACGTATTATTATTGGGTTTTGCAAGCATTTTAAACGTTCTCTATACTGATAGTTCACTGATACAAATTCATGACAAAATATTAGGATTTTCGGTTAATTTACCCATAAGGACTGTTGATCGGTTTTTTTCGTGAATATAGATGAAAATATCGGAACTCCGCATAATTTATCCGTAATCACGACTTCTATTTTTCTCAGTGTACATGCGATGTGAAGTGGTTCATTTGTTTATGTATAAACCTTATAGTATAGGGTATTTACCTTTTGAGGTACATAAAAAAAGGATATAAAAGACAAAACTTCCTGCCGAGGTTTTTCTAAAGACTGAGAATTAGGTTGTTTAAAAAAAGTGTGAAGAGGTTTTCAGAGGATCGGCAAAGTAAGATATGTTCTTAGGCTAACTGCTTACCATCAAGCAGACCCTAAGCTTGTTTTCTATTTAGGTACTTGTAAAAAAATGCAGTATCAGACTCTCGTAGACTATTCGTTGGAGCAAAGGATATAAGTCAGAAGGGAGGAATAGATAAACTGTTTATATCTTATATATAAAAATCTCGTGTCACGGTGTTTGTGGTCGCACTCCTGCGAAACGGCTCGACCGATTTTTATAATTTACTTTATATAGGTATATTTGGTAGGTATGAGAATAGGTAGTAAAGTATATTTCATAAAAAAAAATAGAAAAAATAGTAAGAAATAATTTAGATGGCAGAATAACGTTTGCCGGGTCAGCTAGTATATATGTAAAAATGTATAATACGTTTACAAAGGAAAATATTAATCTAATTACAAATATCCACAATTATACCCACTTATGAAATATGGTTAAGACGCTTGGTCCGCTATAGACATTCCAATAAGTTCAGTTAGACGGGCCCAACTATTCGGAAAGCGCTTTATGCTAGGTTAACAGGGTACCTATTCACCGCTTCAGCGTGATCGAGGTTAGTCACCCCGTCTCAGGGGGTAGCTCCGCAATGAATGCCTAAGTGGTGCATACGAGATCCATTCATAGCATGAGCTCGCTCAACGCCGGTCAGTAAACAAAGCGCTTTCATCGCGAACGTGTCACCTGCTACCCCAGTGCGAATTCCCAGACTGATGTTTGTTTTTAATACGAGATACCTATAACTGACGAGCCCTGAGGCGAAGTGGTTAGTAATGAGCACATCATTACTAACCACTTAGCGTTTGCGTTATCCCATTTCCTAATCCATTAGGATTGGTGGGATTCGATACCTAGGGATAAGGAATCGGCAAAGAAGAAAGACACGGAGCGACTGCCGTTCGACCACAAACCCAGAGGGAAAACCAGACGTTTCTTAGGTTAGGTCACATTTCTTTGGAAATATAATTTCTTGGACGAGCGGGTTTGCTTACGATGTTTTCCATCATCGTCGAGCAAGTGGTAATTACAAATATCTATATATAAATCCGAAAACACGAATTTAGTGGTACATGCCAGGATAGAAACCGGAGACCTGGAAGGGTTATTGTGTTCCTGCGAGTGAGTGAGATCACCGGAAGATGAGCAGTTACTGTGTTGACAGCGGGGGTGCCAAAGCGCTAGCGACATTCTCTTTGTTGCTAGCGTAACCGCTTTACATCGTGCGGACCGTATTGTTTGCTATCCGTCGTAGTATAAAAAATCGGCTCTTAGCTGTACAAATAAATACAGAGATGACGTTAAGATAATACGATAATGGCATGTTCAATGGGCCGAAAAGGTACCCCCGGGCTCGCGAGCTGACTGCCGCCTACTCGGCACACGTCAAGTGTCTGAAGGGCGAGCGTTGTTCGCAGAGATGTCTTATCAGCACGGTAACTGTGGAAATGGGACGATACCTACTACGTTAGCGAAGTCACTACACAATGAGTTAACTGATAACAGCGTGTATTTCATTTAACCCACTTCGAAACGGAGGAGGTTCTCAATTCGACCTGTATATTAACGTCAAATGTGAACAAATGTTTATAATAATTTTTTTATTGGGCAAGAATATACTAGGTGAAGTTTTTTTTCTCGACAACATCGGGAGATATACAAGCATACAGCCCACCTGACGTAAACCGTGTTAACGTGACCTACAAATGCTTACAATGCAGGAAGTATTGCTCGCGCGTTGCAACCTCCGCTGCTAACACACCAACTCGCTACTAACCACTGCGCCATCGAGCTCATCGTATACACATACAACCCACCTGATGTAATATGATTTAATTAGCGAATGGTGGTCATAAAAATGAAACAAAAAAGTCATGACAAGAAAGATAGAGTTACTTTCCTTATCATCATCAGTTTATGTCTTCTGTGCTGGATGTAGGATTTCCACCATTAGTGGGCATACGGTTTCCGCATCGTTTGAAATCATCAATTCATCTAGAATTACCTGCTTTGTATACTATCAATGTGGATTTATTGTATCACTGTTAAACACCCATACACTTTTCAGGATCCATAATACTAAAGGACAAACGGCTGCGACTCTATTGCTGCCCTTCTGTTGTCTTTCCGGCCATCTGTCAGTATGTCACAGATTTATAAATCGTATACGCAATATATTTTAGACTTGAAATTTGGATATGTTGTGTATAATATTAACCCGAACATTAAATGTTCAATTGACTTATTGATTGATTGATTAATTGCCACTGACGTGAATACGTCTTTAAATTAGTTTTCATAGTGGGCGGCAATTCACAAAACTGATGATAACAATATCCGGCGATACAGCTCGGTGTTGTAAGTGTAGCTACATATTCATCGTTAACATCCAAAATTTAATTACACCACTTGATAGTTAAAGAATCAAACAATTGGTTGCGTTAATGAGGAAGGTGATACACCGCGCGCGGGCATTTGGAGATCAGTTTCGCTGCATCATATAATTTCCTTTTAGTTATAACTTATAACTTACTTCCGTTTATCCGTTACGGATACTTATTCACTTAAACTCATGACCGTGTCCACGATACAGCCACACCCCGTATTTGTCCCTTTTGGGTCCAAATAATACGGAGACAAAATAATTTATTTTTCTTACCAGGCATATGAGGTGTCATTGTTTAGAGCTCATCGAGTACTGCTTATTACGCATTTTTATTCCTTTTTGTCTTCAAAAACGGAAGTAGTAAGTAAAAGTTGTCACTTTTAGACCATTTTTGTTGCGAGATTGGTTTTAATTGCCGGTATTATTTGCACATCGTAAGCCTCTTCAGGTCAGCGACTAGAAACAAATATAGAGGAATTTGATGTCCTATCCCCCGTAGATTATAGGTAATAGAATTAGAATCATTAGAATCCTTTTGTTAAAAACTTTAATAACGGTATCTACCTGTTCTAACGTTTCATCTGGTATTAATGAGACCGCACACTTGCATATACCATGCTATTCAATGCTGATGAGAATTCGCAGTACATATTCAGTTCCATCTATGGAAATATTAAAATCGACTTCCAATGGCGGCTGGCAAATGAAATTCTCAGGCGAATGAAAACGATCGCAAAACAGTACGAGTCGGTACCTACAGACGGAATTCCTGATTTGAATATTTTCGACGAAAATTCACGACTCTTGGAATGATAACAACTCATTTAAATACGGCAGGCAGCTTACTAACACCTCAATGGCGGCGTGACAAAGTTACCGCCGTTATTAGTTACGATAATTATGCAAAATTGGGGTTCAAATCAATGTAGCTACATTAATATAGCTTCATTTCGAAGTTCTGTAAAAAAAACAAAAAAAAACACGAACGTGCTTGCACTTTTTTCAAATATTCATTAAAATGCAATAATTCTGAGTATATTTATATATACTACACTATGCTATACCCTATCATATATGGATTTATATCATAATGACAAAATGTTAAATCCGTCTAACAAGGAATAAAGGATGGTTAAAGTATTTATTATACCTATTATTAGAACAGAGTCAAAGCAAAGTTATCAATTATATATAAAAGTTGCAAAGTTATCTAGGACAATCTCTAACTTATTAGTGTGTATTATTTGATTGTTAACAAAACGAGGAAAGAAAGAATGTGCACCCGAGACATTTAGCTATGTTTAAGGGCGCAATTGCTTTCACAAAAAAGCTTTCACCGAGTTAAACATTCTGCATTTCATTTCAACCGTGAAGAAACGATATCTTCGTTATTTGTATATTGCATATACATTCTGTGTACTAAGTATCGGGAATTTGTCAATAAAACAAAAAATACAAATTATTCATCTAAATTTATTTTATCGCCTTCAAAGTAGGCCCCATCGCTTGCAATACAACATCTCCACCGCTTCACCCAGTCTTCCATACATTTTTCATAGGCTATTTGCGGTATGGCCTTTAGCTCATTCAGCGAATTTTCTTTTATGGCTTCTATCGACTCAAAACGTTTTCCTCGAAGTGGTAATTTTAACTTGGGAAATAAAAAAAAGTCAGACGGAGCCATATCAGGTGAATACGGTGCTTGGTCGAGAACTTTTGTTGAATTTTTCGCTAAAAACTCTTTCACTATAATGGCTGTGTGTGATGGTGCATTATCATGGTGCAGCATCCATGAGTTGTGTTGCCACAAATCTGGACGTTTTCGGCGGATACTCTCACGCAAACGCTTCATGACGCCTAAATAATATTCTTTATTCACTGTTTCTCCCTCTGGAAGGAATTCGGAGTGAACCACACCACGGTAGTCAAAAAAAACTGTCAGCATCACCTTGATTTTGGAGCGACTTTGCCGCGGTTTTTTGGGTTTCGGCTCGTTTTCGAGACGCCATTCTGAAGACTGTTGGCTTGTTTGCATGTCGTACTCATAAACCCATGTCTCGTCGCCAGTTATTATACGTTTCATAAAGGTCGGATCCGTAGAAGCTCGGGAAACCATGTCTTCAGCGACATGCTTTCGCTGCGCTTTTTGAACAAAATTGAGCTCTTTTGGAACTAGTCGAGCGGCGACGCGTTTCATGCCTAAAATGTCAATGAGAATGTTGTGGACGGACTTAAAAGATATGTTCACCTCACTAGCCAACTCTCTCAGACTCATACGTCGATTTTCGAGCACTAGCTTCTTGATTCTGTCGATGTTTTCTCTGGTCGTAGCGGTTGAAGGTCTACCAGAACGAGGCAAGTCTACTACTACTTCTCGGCCTTCTTTAAAAGCCTTATACCATTCATAAGCCCTTGTTTTCGATATACACGATTCGCCGTAGGTATTTCGCAACATTTTTAGTGATTCACCACATGAAATATCATTTGAAACACAAAATTTAAGGCACACTCTTTGTTCAACAATATTTTCCATTGTAAAAATCGCCGAGGACTCAAAACTATGACCAACAAAAAGTGTAGTTTAAAACAAATTAAATGACAGATCCCGCTCAAATTTTGCGCGCTAAATCAGTACAGTGCTACCAACATGCAGTAAAAAAATTAGAACGACCTCTTTTACGCGGGTCTTTTTATTGACATATTCCCGATACTTTTTACACAGAGTAGTATATCGTTTTCGTTGCGTTTCAAAAGATCAAAAGCTCTAGAAACCGACGACGACTGACAACCTACATTATATAATATTTTTATTTCCATATACTGTCACCGATGCATATAACATGTGCATAATGAAACTGGCCAACGCAAATGGCATTCGAATTGTTATCCGTGGGAAAAGTTCCTCCTTAATGGGGGCTGTCAGATTTGGGCTTTGTATATATAGATATATATATATTTCACATGTCATATATATATATATCCATAATCGTGATACTCGATGCCGAAAGTAATAAAAATAACTACTTTATTCGCTCGGGAGGGAAAAGCAAAGATTTATAGACAACGAAATGCTTACTTTCCGAACAGGAGAAATGAAAAATATATTACGCCTCGAAAGATTCAACATTCAATATGAGTTGTTCGACAGTAGAACTGACGGCAGGGCTGACGTAAACCGGGCAAATGCGCACTTTGCGAATGGATTCACGTCAGCGAGCAAAGGTTCCGAGTGTGTGCAATTAGTTCCCTGCCGCATACGGCTTCTAAAGGCAGCGGGCGTTAGAGCTTACAATATAAGCTGTAGGTTTGACGGACCAGGCGTTCGCACATATTTCACATGTCTGGACTCCTAGGATATATCATAAAAATGTTCAGTACAATTTTTTAGATATTAAATGGATATCGGTATGTATGTATATCTTCACGCCAAGTCCCTTGCTGGGTAGGCAGAGAGAACCGAGCGCCATAAGACGCGGTTACATACTTATCGATATCGGGTTACTACGTTTTGTTTCTGTGCGGCACATACGGTCATAATCTGTACTTGATACTTTGCAGTATGATAAAACATAAAAACTATTTATTTGCTGTAGGGCCCTTGCGGACATTTGGACTTTACATTTTTAAATTACTCTTACATTTTTAACTATGTGTATCGTTTATATTATCTTTATTTATTTTCATATATCTTCGCCACAAGTCAAATTTCAGTTACTTATAGAAAATATGAGGAAAACATACGAGTTCTCAATTTCCAACTTTTTTAATGTTTTTATATATTCTAAAGCTCGTCAATAGCAACTAAACAAAAAAGAAGAAAATCGGTTGACGGTTGAGATGAGAAAATGGCACTGAGCAGTTTTATCTTTGTCTAGTTATATATATAGTTATAGAGCATTGAGTATTAATTAAGCGCGGTAGGCAGTAAGAGGCCAATGGGCGAAGGCATTAATGAATATAAACTGTAATTTTAAAAAATAATGTCGTATTCAAAACTACTGATAGCTCAATTCTTGAGGAAGGTGCTTTTCCACCGGCGAGACCAGGCGAGCCGAGAAATTGAAATCACGCCGGCCCATTTCCACCAGAAATTGCCATTAATAGATCATGCGAGCTCGCGATTGATAATAATATCCATCGCGAGTTCGCGGGATATCGCTCTGAGCATGTAGTACTTAGTTCAGATTCAGTGCTGGTCAGTGCCATCGCGAGCTCGCGCGAGCCAACGTGAGAATATATTAAATATAATGTAATATATATAATGTTTTTGTTGCAAAATTTAATACGGTTCATTATTACACTAGGGAAGTTAGGGCCTGCGGCGCAAACGCAAGCGCGCTTTTTATCTTTTAAATAGGTAACAGCAAGCTGTGTAGCAAGCGCGCTTGGAAACTTAGTGCGTCAATCTAAAAAATGCTTGGGCATTTCATTTTATAATTAAATAAAATTAAAAAAAATAAGTTAAAAAAGATAACTTAGTAAAAATTACCAAAAAAATGTTGAATATTCAAAATTTAATATTTAAAAAAATAAGTTACTTTTTAAAAAATAAACTGAAAAATTTTGATATCGAGTGCTGCGATTACTGCGACGGCCTCGAGGCATCTTGATGAAATTAGAATTAAAAACCCAAAATTTAATATAATTTAATATAATTTAATAAAAGACTAATTTATTAAAAAACTAAAAAAACAAAAAGGAAAAGATGAAAAAAAAATAAAAAAGAGGAAAAAGGAAAATTTAGTACTACCACTGCAAAAGCACTGCTCACAGTAGGGACAAATCTTCTTGGACCGATTTTTCTGGAACAAAACTTCTTTTTTTGAAAAACAAATTTCAACTGGCACAACTACGACATCTAGGCTACACGATCACGAAAAAAGGGGGTTTCAAACTATTTTGGTTTTGGAGAAGTAGAGCGTACAAAATACCGAGAAACTGGAGGTCGACCTCACATATTGCTCGCTTGCTATCGCGCGCTTGCAATAAAGAAATTTCCACCGATGATGTGCGAGGGGAGAATTGAAATTTTTCCATACTAATTTCTCGTCTCGACTCGCCTCGCCTCACCAGTGGAAAAGCAGCATTAGAGTCAAAATAAAGAAAAATAAGAAAAAGCAGTTTCCACTGGATACGCGCGAACGATGCCATGAGGAGCAGGTCGTAAAGTATAAATAAATAACGAACATTGTGTCGATCATAATAGATTCAATGATAAAAATGATTCAGACACGAGACTTATATTAAATTCTGTCAAGAAAGTTGAAAAGAACTCAATAATTGTATCCATCGTCACAAAGACCTTTTCAAGCCGCATATATACGGTTTAACGGTTTACTATAGACCGCCATACTCCGGATCAAACAAGCGACTGTAATGCCGGCAAATCCGGTAAGCTGCCGCAACGCAAGTAATATCTGGACAGCAGCATTTACACGATTTATAACCAGAAATATGTTGATCCATAAATAAACATTTACTACACGAAATATATCACTTTTATAGAGTTTCAACGGGGAAACGATGTAAGTCAATGTTATTTAATGCGTACTATTGCTGAAGTTTTCTCGGTGGCAACATTTTCCCCGACATCTTGAAATCTTGTTCAAAGTTGTCTATCAAATCATTCCATTGGATAAAAACTGATTAGTTTATTATCGCTCTAGTTCCTCCCTATGCTGGGTCCAATGTTTATAGCTTAGCTTCACTCGGCGATATATTGGTAAAGTTGCCTTTTTATTAAGTAAGACTAACTTTAATAGCATTGCCTTATCTTTTTTTATACGTTGTCGGTAGTATACAGCCCACCTGATGTAAATCGATTATTAAAGCTTACGAACACTTGTAATAAATGTCGGGGTGCTTTAATGAGCCCATCGGTGGCGGCTTGTCATACATTGTCATCACCTAAATACAAAATGTGATCCACATCATCAGAGCCGGTTCCGAGATCTGTCTTAATACTTACTTGATACAGAAAAAAAAGATTTACGATATTCATATGCTAAAACCCAACCATTGACACATTGTATCCACAGTATTAGAATCTTATTATTTGACTATAAATGTAAGGGTGCCAATAATTGGGTGTGTGTCAATGTTTGGAAGGATTACGTTCCCATCATTGTCACTACGCCGGTCACGTAATTCGTTCAAAACTCCGCCCATTCTACCCCTGTTCTATGACAGTTACGTATAACAAAATATGTATTTACTATTATACACTAGTTACTCGCCCCGGCTTGGCACGAGTGATTTGATCGCTACCAAACTCACAGGATCACTCGCTGGACTGATCTGAAAATTGCATCAAAATCTGCCCAGCCGTTTTTGAGTCCATAGAGGACATACAGACAAACATTCATTTTTTTATATATAGATAATACAGTTAATAGATTCAGGCGTTATTTTGCGAAAGTCAAATCTATATGCAATTTGATCCAACCTGCCTTGCGTGCTTCCGCCACCAATTAGTTCATGCGGCCTAGCGCCGGCCGGCACCCACCCACTACTGTTAGTACTTGGTACATGCCGACGCTGCCATGGCTGCTCCGGTAGTCTCTGCCTCGGCTGCTGCGGTCGTCCGTCATCTGGAACAGAATCCGCATGCCCCCACCACCACCGTCGCTGCCACGACTGGCCTGGTCGTCGCTGCGACACGTGTTTCGCCTCTCCACGAGGCATCATCAGGCGTTGTAGACGATAATCGTAAGAAAAACATGCTACAAGTGACAAATCCATCGCAGTGCCGTCCCTTATATTGAATTGAGGGTGGGGGTGAATGGTGTGAGCGAAAAGATATTTAATAGTGGGGAATGGTTTACGTCAGTCTGTTTGTTCATGAGAGTAATTTTAGAATTTTTATGTTTATTAATTTCTAATTGTTCCCTAATATTTAGTTTTAAACCTTTGTCTATGGTGTGTAAAATTTGATATGTATTAGTGGGGGATAAGTTATGTCCTTTGTCTAAAAGATGTGGTGGTGGGGGCATGCGGACTCTGTTCCAGATGACGGGCGACCGCAGCAGCCGAGGCAGAGACTACCGGAGCAGCCATGGCAGCGTCGGCATGTACCAAGTACTAACAGTAGTGGGTGGGTGCCGGCCGGCGCTAGGCCGCATGAACTAATTGGTGGCGGAAGCACGCAAGGCAGGTTGGATCAAATTGCATATAGATAATACACTCATGATGTTTGTGAGAACCCTAAAAATTTCCGGGATAAAAAGTGACCTAATTATTGTTTCGGGATATACGTTAATAACATTTTATCAAAATCCATTCAGTAATTTTTGTACAGTGTTAAGCAGCGTCGACCGCTTCTTATAGTGTTCAGTCGTCTATGAGTTCTTCTCTACTTCGGAGTTGACGTTAAGCCGCCAGCCGTGGATGTTTTCGATAAATTACAATCGTTAAATGAACCTAATCTAAGAATGCATCAAATACCGGGGGAAGTACACCACCTCACAAAAAATGGCAGTCAAATAACAGTTTCCTGGAGGGTTGTTGTCTTTCTGCGAGTGAGTGAGGATACCAGTAAGCTCCTGAAGAGCTTGATGTGCTAGCAGCAGGGGCGACAACGCGCAAGCGATACTTCCTGTATTGAAAGTGTTCATAGGCTGCGGTAAACTCACACGCAGGAACACAACAACCCTCTTGGGAGTTGTTATTTAGCTGAGGTTTTCTGTGAAGCGGAGGTACTTCCCCAGACGGGCTGTTTTGATGCGCGTAACCTCTCTTAAAACATCCAGACCAAGACAAACAGACATGTTCACGCACACAAATGTTTGTCTTGAGTGAGAATCGAACCCACGACTAAGCCACCGAGCTCGTCGAAAACATATAGAAACAGTGAGAGATAAAATAAATCGTTACATGTATGTTTCTAACAAACCGCGAAATACTTCTCACAAGGCAGCTATCTTGACAGCTTATCATGGTTAGGTATGTGGGTTCCGTACTCAGATATGGGCTTTAGGTTTAGGGTAACTCCACTGACATAGAAACGCTATTTATTGCACAGAAAAAATGTATACGAACAAGGTGCGGAATTCTTCTATCTATTTACCTCTTTCTCGTATTTACGTACTGAAGGTGGCTAACTGTGTTAAAAGCAATATTCATCTGTTTAAAAAACGTACCACTCCACATTCTAGAAGTGTAATTCAAATAAATTAGATTATAACATAAATGCGAAACTGTCTCATAATTTGAAACAGTGTGACTTTATGTGTGTAAAAATATATAATTCTATATTTTATTATTTAGACGTAAATTTGTACTACGGTTAAAGGAAAATAATTTCTTTTTAAAGCAACACACTATAACATAATGGAAGTATGTCTAAACTATACCTAGTCGGGTCCTAGTCGGGTAACATTATTATTTTAATTTTGGAATACTGGCCAGAAATACTTTGACTAATTTTAAAAATAGAACATTCCCACTTGCCGAAAATTAAAAATAATTTCATTTTCATTCATTTTCAAATATGGAGTGGTAGAAGAAGGAAGATAGAGTCGCGGTTATCGCGTTGCACCGCTGTGGTTACGCGCCAAAAGAGATTTTCAACATTCTATAAAAAAATAAAATAACACTACGGTTTATTTATCGCACTATCAAACGATATACTAAAGATTCAAGCTTCGAAGATCGTCAGAGGAGCGGCCGACCTCGCACGGTTAGGACACCAGCGGTCATCAAAGCAGTGAAGGTGCGAATCCAAAGAAATCCCGTGCGTACATAAAAATCTTAGCTCTCAGATGGGATTGAATAGAACCACTGTCAAAAGAGTGTTCGAGGTTATCGTAAAAAAACCGGACATTTTTTGAACGAGCGTTTGAAAAAAATTAGGAGGGTAAGATACCGCGCTTTGTTACGGCGGTACACGGGAAAAAAATACTGCGAAATTTTGTTTTCGGATGAAAAAGTTTTTACCATCGAAGAAAGTTACAACAAACAAAATGATAAGGTGTATATGGCCACAGTTGTGAAGAATCGAGGGCGCGTATTCCGAGGGTCCAGCGAGAGCATTATCCTTCATCAATCATGGTTTGGCTTGGAGTCTCATATTCAGGATTAACTGAGGTGTTTTTCTGTGAAAAAGGTGTGAAAACCAGTGCTGTGGTTTACCAAAATACCGTCCTAACAAACATAGTAGAATCTCTTTCTCAAACAATGTTCAAAAACACACACTAGATATTTCAACAGGACTGCACCAGCTGATAAGGCACGAAGCACTCAAAACTGGTTGACCGCCCGTGGAATTGACTTCATCGGGCATGAAGACTGGCCCTCTTCTAGTCCAGATTTAAACTCACTGGACTACAAGATATGGCAACATTTGGAGGACAAAGTCTGCGCTAAACCTCTTCAGAATTTGGAGTCTCCCCGAGCATCTCTGGTTAAAGCAGCGGCAGAAATAGATATAAATGCGGTGCGTGCTGCGAGCGATGACTGACCGCGTCGATTAAGGGCCTGTATTCAAAATGGAGGAGGGCATTTCGAATAATGTAAATAAAATTTTAATGTACATTTAATTACCTTTCATTTCATATATTATATAACTTTTACATAATTATCAAAAAGTGTGTCATTAATTACATCAAAAGTTTTTGACAGAACTTATGACTTGACTAGGTATATTTAGATTTACTTCCATTGTGTTAATACTGTATTCTTTCATAAAAATCTCCATTCATTATGTATTGCAATTTTAAAAAGCCCCTAGAACTGAGTAATTTTATTCTAGAGATCGCAACACGAAAGATATATTTGACCTATAGACATATATGGTATATACTTTTCGAATTCCAAAGCAACCATAGTTTTGTCGCTAGTACTACCACGAACTCCACTATTATATATGGGAATGCGTGTTTGCCCTATGTTACTTAAATATATAACGTTGTAAATTAAATGTAATATTACCCTTTTAACGGGCACAGGCGGCTATAATCGACAAGTGCTCTGCTCGCCAAGGACGTCAATGATGGACGATACTTATGGTTTACAAAACCCATATTAAATGCTGTAAGTACTTACAAGTGCAACGGTGTTGTTATTCTGCTGTAGCCACCGCAGGATGGCGCTTGCAGTGGTGAAATCAGGGCGCGGCGGCGGCGGGATCGCATGCTGGAGAGAGCTGGCTAGCTGCTGCGCCAGTTCTAGTGCTCTAGCTCGGGCCGACCGTCCCGAACAACTGTTGGTTGTCCCACCTGGTACCGTTCCGCCTGCCTCTGTAACAAACATTAACAAATGCCTATATAATATAGTAGATATATATCGTTTCTACTTTAAAAGGCTTCTTTCATTTCAATTAGATGAAGCGACTATTTTTTCTATGACTTCATTGGCTATGCTTTTAGAATATTCTTACCAAATACATTTACTGACATAGAGAGTGTAATTTTTTCCTAATACGAGTAGCTCTATCATTATATTTATCGTCTCACTGATTATTTGTGATCACGAAAATTACTGATTGAAATGAACTTTAGAAAATATGAGACTGAATTAGTAGGATTGTCGCAAATCTACACTCGGCCTGATTTTCCCAAAAAACTGACTTGTTTTCAAGGCTTTTAATCCTTGTTAAAATCGTACAATTAAGTACATTCCCTGTATACTATGTTTTTGACAGCTAAAGCACCGTGATATACCACCATAACTATTGTCATAGCATTCTCAGATTTTTTTGGTTCAGAATATTAAATTTTCTTAAATGCTCAGTATTTTTCAAGATCACGAATGATCAGTGAGACGATAAATGTAGAGTAAATGTGGGCCACATTTTCATGCATCTCTTTTCTTCTATGCCGGCAGTGTATATAGCTACAAAAGTATAAATCAATATATATAAATCAATAAATATATATCCTTATCATTTGACAACCATGGACAACAAGCGGAACGAACTCGAAACTTAATTTATTTAACTTGAAAGCGAAGTGCTCTATATTAAGGAAGTTAGTTAAAGGCGGAGGCGATGTCGTGCGAATATCGAAGTTTGCACTCAACAGCCGCTGTATATAATAAGTGTTAATGTAACCGACGTTTGAATAAACGTTCCCATAAGGAACGTTAAACATGAGTAGGTACCTACTTATAAATATAATGTAATCTCAATAAAATGTATATGTACATATTTATGGAAATCGCAACAAAAAATAAAAAAATATTCTATTCGAAATAGCCACCTTTGGCTTTGATACAGGCCTTTAATCTGTCTGGTCACTAAACTATGGATTTTGGCGCACTGTTTCCATGGGGAATTTAGCCGCTGCTTGCTCCAGAGATTTCTTACGAGATACGAGATAAGTCCCTTATTCTCAGTGGCGGTCAAGAGTGATGACAATACGGATCGAAAAGTAGATTTTTTTATTACTATACATAAACTAAAATCTCAGTTTGTTCTGCTCGAGCAGAGCTCGGTGGCTCAGTCGTGAATAGTAGAATGTCGCGACTTTGACATAAACGCTCGTGGGTTCGATTCCCACACAAGGCAAACATTTGTGTGCATGAACATGTCTGTTTGTCTTGGTCTGGATGTTTTAAGAGAGGTAGGGCGCATCAAAGCAGCTCGTCTGGGGAAGTACCTCTACCTCACAGAAAACCGCAGCCAAATAACAAGTCCCTAGAGGTTTGTTGTGTGCCTGCGTGAGTGAGGTGACCAGTAAGCTCCCAAGGAGTTGCTATGTAAGCAGCAGAGGAGGCATCGCGCGAGTGATACTTAATATATCGCAATCGTTAATAGGCTACGGTACCCGCCTTACATCAGGTGAGCCGTATACTTGTATGTCTCCTGCCGTAGTATAAAAAACACCTCAGGCACCAATATAGGTATGACAGTAACTGCAACTAAATATGAAATACGAAAAATTACAGCCTTATATATTTTGTCTATATGATGTAGAGCATGTATTCCTTTGCAAAAAAAGTTGCAAGTTGCCTTGCCGAGTTGAATCAAAAAGTCTCAATATACTTAACAAGCAATACTTGTACTCAATTTCATGCAGTTTTCCATACCGTAAAACCTTACATATAAATTTCAATCGCTTACTTTACCCGTTTATACGATAAATTTCCGATGTTGGTTCTTAGGGGCTAGTTTGTGTAATATAGGGGATATTACACAAACTAGCCGTATTTCGCCTCATAAAAAGTTTCATAGCAAGTTTAACACCTCTTTTTCCCGTTTTAAATACATACTTGTATAATTTCAGCTTCGTTTCATTTATTTTTGAGATTTTGTGTTTACTTGCTGAATGACCTTTCGCTTAAATAAATATTACCCACATGGGGGCTTTCAAGAGTTTACTTCCCTTAAAAGGCTGGAAACGGGTCAAATTGAAGCTTTGATTTTGCTGAGTATGAGCGGTGATAACTTACCATCAGCTCACCCACATGCTCAAAAAAATTCAGTGAATGTCGTAACCAGCTAAAAAATCTCAACTGTATATTATTTGACCGGTAATCGGAGGGCTTTTGTCTTCAAGGCGTGGGAGGAAAAATTTTGATTAAATCCAACATGGAACTCACAAATCTACAATTTATACCAGATTACTCTGATGTAATAAAGTCAGAGTAATAAGTCTTGACCGTATCCGCGAGGGACCTATCAATTAGCAGTCAGACATCCCAAGATTTACCGGGCAACCAAACGAAATGCTTTCGTAAAATGACAGTAACACTTCCAATCTTCAACAGACGGCGAGTGGCATGGTAAGCAGTTTAACTAAAGACTAACTTTAAATAGCGACCATAATCGCAAAAATTTAGGAATTATCCTCTAAAACTCATTTTCCTAACTCTACTACATTTGTAAATTATTTATTGATTCCACATATGAAGACGTAATAGGAATAGGCAGAATTTAAAAGAATTATGATGTGCAGTGGTATACTCTGCTAATTAACAAATGTGGGTCTCGTGATAAACAGGTAAGGTCATCGAAGCAGCCCGACAGGGGATGTACCTCCACCTCTCAGAAAAACCGTGGCCAAGCAGTTCAGTGAGGTGTTTCTGTGTTAGCAGCACGGGTGGCGCGGGGTCTACTGTTTGTATTGCAAGTGTTCATAGGCTACGGCAACAACTTTACATCAAGCAAGCCGTATGTGTATGCTTGTTTGCCTCCCGATGTTGTATAAAGGAATAATAGAACAAATTTGGTAGCTCGCAGTGAAAGCCTAGCGAAGGTTGTGGAGGTAATTAAATGAGTATTTTCGATAAGCCGACTCCGCCATTCGTAATGCATTAATGGAAACCGGATAACACTAAGATATTTTTTATTTATCTATCTATCTATAACTTAAACATGTGCGAACCAACGGAGCATGCCTTTTCTTATTTTAACACCGAAGACATTTTGATTGCTCCACGTATAAAAGAAGCCCGCGAATTCGTCCGCCTTTATCCCGGTATCCCGCCTTCACTTTCTTTCTTTTTCCTTTGCTTCTAAGGGTCGTATCATGATGCTGAATAGCCTATAAACCATTCACAAGAATTGGACTCAAATTCGACCGGTGGTTTTAGAGATTAGCGCGTTCAAATAAACAAACTCTTCCGCTTTATATTAATATAGATAGAGTACCTAGATGAAATTTTTATTTCTATTGACGTATTATATGGCTTGTGTCGACACTTACTCGGCATCGATGACCGCTCTGTGCACTCACAATTGTTTAGAAAGACGTTGCACATATCACCGGGTTCACATATATACCTACGAGTATTAAACTGGTCTGATGTTATATAGTGTGACTATTTGCCCTGAACAGCAGTTTGCAATCATTTGGAAATCATTGACAGTTAGTTTTCGTCGCAACCGCAGCATGGACTTGCTATTGATCAGCGTCACAGTGTCGACTAAGTAACTACGATCGTACATAAGCCATGTACAAGATACTGGAAGTGTGGAGTAATTATGTATCGTTTTCGATCGGTGAACATTATTTTTCTCTAGTCTACATCTTTGTTGCTTGTAAATATTTATTTCTTTTTATAGGTCAATATACAATAGACCAAAACTGTGAAAAAAAACTGGTCGTGGTTGTCTCGTGGACACGGCCGTTAAGTTTTACGTGAATAAGACTTCGTAAAGGGTAAACTGAAGTAAGTTTTACTAAAAGGAAATTATATGATCTCCAAATTCCGACGCTCTCCTCCCCGCCGCGCGCTATGTGGCACAGTCCTTACTCAACGTAACGAATTTTTTGATTCTTTAGTTATCAAGTAGTGTAATTAAATTTTGGACGTAAACGGTAGATATGTAGCTACAACACCAAACTGTATCCTCCGATTTTATGATCCCATCAGTTGCCTCCAATTATGGAAGCACGCACAAAGTCGTATTCACGCCGAAAATTTGTTAACGAATAACAAAGATATGGACTAGTTAGTTATTACGGCGTAAAGTGGCTCACTGTCACGTTTAAAGTCAAATCAAACTTCTCCTGCACGTGATGCAAGTAGAGTTGACTTCGAGACAAATTAATAAACGTAACTCGGGCGAAAGAAAGGTAGAGCGCTTCAGCCTAATTGGAGGAGTACCTCCACCTCACAGAAGACCGTAGCAATATTACAATTACCTAGGTGTTCCTTTTTTAATACAATAATTTAATACTTTTTTAATAGTGGAAAAAAGTATAGCCTCCCTATGGACATTAGCGACACCAAGGGCCGACCGTAAAATTTAAGTATTCCCAGTAAGGTCCCATAGTGTTATTATTCTAGCAGCGGGAGTCGTGACACATGATATTCCTCGTATTACAAGCGTTCATAGGCTACGTTAACTACTTAAGTGGGTCGTCTGATTCGTGCCTGCCCACGTAAAAAAAGTTAAAACATTTCCGATTGATCGAAAACTCTACTTAATTAACCCACTGACATGTCAATGAGATATCAATTACCAGTGTTCAATTACGGAAGGCGACGTGTAATTAATCCACATGCCTGAGTTGTTTTCTGATGTATGAATTTGTAAAATATGCAACGAGACTACAGATTTTTACTACGAGTATCTTCTTCATAGTGTTATCCCGTTTTCAAATCCATAAGGATTGACGAGGTTCGCTACCTAAGCATAAGGATTTCGCGAAGATACTGACTTTTACCACTAAATTCGTGTATTCGAATATTTTGTACATATTTGTCACTTCCTCGAAGATGAAGGAAAACATCGTGAGGAAACCCTCTTGGACATACCCAAGAAATTATATTTCGCAGCACATGTGACCTAACCTAAGACAGATCCGGTTATCCCTCTGGGTTGTGGAAGTCTGAGGGCAGTCGCTACAATTAAAAATCAGTTTCTTCAGATATACAATGCAAAAGTGGAAGGATGTAGGAGCCGAGGAAGGCCAAGACTTACCTATCATGATAAGATTGGTCGTGTTCTATCAGAAGGTGATGTCAGGAGCCCTAGAAACCGGCGAGCGTGCATGAAAAGAGCAATGAATGTGAAAGAAGCGAGTGAGGTATGTAAGGATCGAGTCGCGTGGCGCTCGGTTCTCTCTGCCTACCCCGTAAGGGATTTGGCGTGAAGTTATAGATAGATAGATAGTTTCTTCGCCAAATCCAAAGGCTTAGGTAGCGGACTTCAAGTTGTTATTTGGACGCAGTTCTCAATTATACATTTATCTACCGATGTGAGAGATAAAACCGCAGCCAAATAACAAGTTCCATATGGGACTGCTTTGATGAGCTCTAACTGTCTTAAAAGTATTCGTGTAAAAAGCAGTAAATAACAATGAATCACATGACAGCATAAACATGATTATGCGAAAGAGGTTGTATAAGATATACCTATTTCATTCATTTACCATGCAACCGCACGATAGCTGACTCGACACGACTCAAATCTCTTCGAAATTACTCCACTCGCGCAAATTGCGCGGGGACCGAGTGAATTGCATCCGCCCAGGAACAATGACGCTTTTGCTTCGAGCACAAAAGGAAAAAAAATCCTCATCATTTTACCCTTCGTTATAACGTACCACGGAGCAATATCTTCAAACGAAATTCGGAACAGAAACTCTTGAAATGTATAACGAAGGGGTGGTCTTTAAAATAACCTTATATATTGACATTTTGCACGTTATTGTATAAATATATTTCGTGTATCTCCAAAACAGCTCTAACGATTTATACCAAACTTTGTTTCTAGATAAGGTTTTACCTTTAAGTTTATCTATATAGATGTATTTCCTGAAAAATCGTGATTTTACACAAAAAGAGGATCTTGTTAAACAATTGGCTATTGGACGTTTTGATTATCAGTTTTAACTTAGGCCTCTTAGGTCTCCGGTTCGAGCCTACTAACAGCACACTCTCTTTGCACATTTTTGCGTATTAATTTAAATGAGCAATTCTTGTATAGATATAAATACAATAGACTTCGCACGAAGCTCGATCGCCCACATTGTTCCTCTTAGATGGATAGAAAAAATCTTTTAAGTATACAGTCACTCACCAAGACTTAACAGCCAGTGTCAGTTCGATACACGATCAGCGTTTCCATCAACTGAAGTAGAACTTCAAGACGTTGGAATATATAGACTAGGTCACTATGTAATAGTTTATATTTATCAATATATAGGATCTATTCATGCATGTTAATTTAATCATTCAACACTCCGTAGTCATTACAGAGCCATGGCTCTCTTATGATTAAATAAAAATTGGCCAATCTTGAATTCGTTTGATAGATTTCATTGTATATAACATATTATATACAATGAAATCTATCATACGAATTGAAGATTGGCCAATTTTAAGAATCAAACTCAGCTGTAGGAATATTCGCTGCACTGTTTCGTTCGCTAATAATTTATGTCGTCTAAAATTGAATTGAGTTTGATACATACGTTGAGGTATTTGTGAGTCGGAAGGGTCCACGCCACCGAATAGCCGTTGACTGCAGATGTCCAGCAGCCACCAACGAGTGACGTGCTCCGGTAAATGCCAGCACCCCGGCATTATAATGACGATCTTACATAACACTCACTAACTCACTCCGGCACTGCTTTAAGCAAACTTTTACCCGCTGCCACTGGACGTTAATCCGTATTATAAAACCTCTACAGCTAACTTTATTAGTAAGAAGCAAAATAAGCTCAAATTATAATTTCACTTAAATAGTTAACATCTCTATATAGGTAAAGATAAAACAGTACTTTTACCCCTCGTTTTGTCAATCGTTTTTTTAGGGTTCCGTACCCAAAGGGTAAAACGAAACCCTATTACTGAGGCTCCGCTGTCCGTCCGTCCGTCCGTCTGTGTTTAGGCTGTATCTCTTGAACCGTGATAGTTAGACAGTTCAAATTTTCACAGATGATGTATTTCTGTTGCCGCTATAACAACAAATACTAAAAAATAGAATAAAATAAATATTTAAGGGGGCTCCCATACAACAAACGTGATTTTTTTGCTCATTTTTGCTTGATACGGCAACAGATAGACGCTTGAAAATTTCACAGAATATTTAGTTTTATATTCACTTTAAGAATAAATATTTAAATTAAAATAAAACAAATATTTAAGGGGGGCTCCCATACAACAAACGTGATTTTTTTGGTGTTTTTATAGATAATGGTACGGAACCCTTAGTGCGCGAGTTCGACTCGCACTTGGCCGATTTTTTTATAAAGTAGCAGTTGGCTATTTTTGTTGAAGAGCTTCAGTGTTACCAATACAAGTTTTACAAAAAGCAGACATAATGGAAATGCGGAATTGGAAATGGAATTGTGGAATGCTACTTCGTATGTTACGAAGTAGCATTCCACAATTTTTCATACCAAGATACTCTGGCTGCTACAGCTGCATCAATATGTAGTACCTAGTACTTAGTACTAAAAACCTAGAACCTCTTCAACTACGTAGGGACATTAGCTCGCTAAGCGTATTTTACCGCCTTTACCATGGCGAATGCTCTGAAGAACTGTTTTCCCTTACCCGTGTGCGCCGCACGTGTGGTTCTATGACGTAAGGCACTCCCTTCCGTCATAGAACTACACGTGCGGCGCAAGGGAGTGCCTTCCGTCATAGAACCACACGTGCAGGCTTGCGATGTCATTGTTCCACTGTTGAGAACATTTCTTCGCGTACCAAAAAGTTCGGCAACTCCAAACTTTGTCATACCATTAAAAAGTGGAACGCATTGCCTGCACATGGGTTCCCTCTTTCCTACAATATTGGATCCTTCAAACGCGTGAAGCGTGAAGAAGCATCTTGCGGGTTAGCATGGCATCGTCAACTGACAGGACACTGTGCAGTCTTTTGTCAGTTGCAGTTGCAATTTGGGCTCCTCTTTCGCGTACCATCAGGCAAAGCGGAGCCACTATGCTGAACTAATATATTAACATATATACATATATATAAAACTTCTATGAAACGTATTAGAAGAGGAGCCGTCCTCTGTGATTCAGATTTTTAACACTACCTTAATTTCTACACTACTAGTGGTTGATAAAAGGATATTTATAAAATATGTATTACTTCAAAATAATGTTTTTGTACTTTTGATGAAATATAATTTGTACGGAATTCGGTACTACAACTAACTACCCTTTAAGTTGGTTACCTATAACTAGTAAAGTGATATGGCCTATGCCTCTGTTATATGACTGATAGTTTTTCTTTTAAATTCGTACCATATATTTACTAATATGAAAACCATAAGTGAGGTATCAAAATAGAGCGGTTTATTTATTAGAGGGGCACGCGTAATTCTGAAAAAAGTCTAATAAAAACCTCAAAATTGAGAAAATTTCATTCATTAGATTAAAACATGACGTAATCATTTTTTTTAATACTTTTCTTCAATAATATAAGTTTGTAATATATTTTCATATTTTTGTTGACGTTGTAAATACGTAAACATTTAGGTATAAGAATACCAATTTTAACCTTGGAACTCGGATAGATTAGGAATAAAATGCTGTGGTATACAGACGATAAGGGTTCCTTGTTTTCCACGGAATCGTAAAAACAACTAAACGATTTTTAATATTGTGAACTGATTTTCAGAATTATTTTCTACAATACAATTGATTGCATATAAATTTGGTAGAGCCGCTTTCTTTGACATTGGTTCTTACTATTTTATCAGGGTTATATTTTACTTGTCGCCAAACTAATCTTAGTCTAACCTACAAATATACTAAATGCTCACCTAAAATATTAAAATGCGCACCAAATCAATTTGTTGTATATTTTCGACATTTAGTTTTTTTATTGCTCAATTCATAGTATATTCCTATTGTATGGTTACAACGTCGGAAGACATATAAGCATACGACTCACTTGATGTAAAGTGGTTACAGTCGCTTATGAACGCTAGTAATAATAGTATGTTGCCACTCCTACTGCTAACGCAGCAACTCCTTAGGAGCTTACTAGTAACTTCTCATACTCACAGGAAAGTCAATTCGAAAGCTTCCTACTCTTACAAATTTCTTCTGATTAAATTCGTTGTGATTTCCAAGGCAGCTGTAGTTTAACCCCCGGGACAGCAATGGACTTCACTCTTCATTGCCTTTTTGGTGGTCGCCGCTGTTAATTCTGGCTACACAGGAGACACAGTGGTGAAAATGTGTGGAGGACAACATCCCTCGTAAGAGTTAAGGGGCTGCGGTTTTTTGTGAGGTGTAGGTAATTCTCCAGTAGGGCTGCTTTGATGGGCGCTATATACGGCCGCAATAAACTCTAAATGAAATATAAATACCAATACACATAGATGACAATCACGAAAACAGGAAATAATAAAACGTACACTGAATATTCGCTGAAACTATCCACCCCTTTGTAGTAGCCGGAGGGAATGAGGTGTTTGGGAGGGAGGGTCAGGCGAACAACTCTGATGAGAATACCAAGTGAAAAATGGTACCTGTTGAACATACAACGCACAACAGACTATCTGTCTAGCACGGCACACGGGCAGAATGTAATTACAAAACTTTTCACGTTCCTAGCATGTAGAAAAGTAAATGAAAAATATCAGGCAAGGGCATGTTCATACTGAACACAATGTATAATAGTTGGTTGGGTAGACTTTAGGCAATTAGCGCAAGACTTTTTTGTTTGTTTGGAGTTGTTATTTGTCTGTGGTTGTTTGTGAGGTGGATGTACTTCCCCAGACGGGTTGCTTTAATGCGCCCTACCTCTCTTAAAACATCCAGACTAAGAGAAACAGACATATTCATGCACACAAATGTTTGCCTTGTGTGGGAATCGAACCTACGAGCGTTGGTGTCAAAGTCGCGTCATTCACGACTGAGCCACTGTGCTCGTCACACATGATTCGGTCGTTACACATCGCTTCTTTAACATACACATTTTATAACATATATATATATATATATATATATATATATATATATATATATATATATATATATATATATTTTAACGGGACAACGGGACAGGCCCACCACTCATACCCACCACTGTGTCTCCTGTGTAGCCAGAATTAACAGCGGCGACCACCAAAAAGGCAATGAACAGTGAAGTTTATTGCCGTCCCAGGGTTAAATTACAGCTGCCTTGGAACTCACAACAAATTTAATCAGAAGAAATTTGTAGGAGTAGGAAGTTTTGGAATTGACTTCCCCTCTTGGCAAAGTGAGAGCCAGCAACATGACAAATAAGGCATTTAAAAACCTATCTAACACTACTGGGACCTAAACTGTGAGTTGTTACCTAACACATCGATTCCAATAATATAGATTGCAGAACCGCCTAAACGCCTGGTAATTCTCCCTGGTTGCCACCAGTGGCGGCTGGTGGGTTATCGGACTGGTGGTGCACTTTACTTGCTCACTAAGTATTAAGATTAGAAATTCCAACAAAACAACAAATTACATAAAATATGTTAATTAAAAAAAAAAAACAATTACTATAAACAAACGATAATTAACGCGTCACAGATACAGAGAAATGTTGCTATGGCAACCTCTCGCCTTTAGTTTCAGCAACAACATTGGCCACCAAGCATTATCGAAGGCACCTGAAATGTCTAAGAAAATACCTACAACGTATTTACTAACCGAGAGTTCCACAATTTTACGTACCGCGCCTGCCGCATCAACAGTAGACTTGCCGATGGTAAAGCCGTATTGATTACGCAAATGAGGACCACCGGGGAAACAAACGTGGTACAATGAAACGTTCAAGTAGTTTACCCAGCGATGGTAGCAGGGTAATAGGGCTATAAGACTTTGGATCGTCGGGTTGCTTATCACCGCTTTTTGGTATTATTTTTATAACACAATATTTTTATAACATATATATATATATATATATATATATATATATATATATATGTATATATATATGTATATATATATATAATACTATGGCACAGCTGAATGCAGTAATACAATGAATGCTTAACTGTTTTTAGGGTACCGTTCCCAAGCGGCCTGCTCGTCAATATATCACGAGTATCTCTAGTAGAGATAACATAAACAAATGATTTACAAACATGAAAATATAATATTTTTGTATGGGTATGTAGGAACAATGTGTTAATGCATATAATATTGTTCTAAAGACTGCGCGGACCCCAGTCACAGACAACAGACAAGACAGTACGTACTGGTAAAACAGGTTGGGTAAATTTTGACCCGCTTTATGTAAGCTTGCAGACAAAAAACCACTTTCAAGTATAAGAAATATGATTCCATTTTTAATTTTATTCATCTTTTTGGTTACAGATAATGCGCCTACGTGAATGTGGTTAGCAAACAGTGTCAAGTTAAACCATCGCCTGGTGGGCGCTGGGTTGCCTAGACACTTTGTTATATTAATGTTAAAACAAATACTGTGTGTAACTTATTTAATAAATCGATATTTTATTATAATTCCATAAAAACCAATTGCACTGATCATTCTACCCAGTGACATAAATCTGTGATAAACTAACTAGGGTTTGCTCTCCTGTTCCTCTTATTTTTTAAATTGTATTTTGTGAAAATCCCGGTTTCCGCAATTATGCGACCACACCATACTAGACACGCCACTTTATTTTATTTTTTTATTAGGGAAGCTTACAGTTATCATAACAAAATGTAGTCTTCTGCTTATCCAGTTTCTTAAGCCATTAGGATAGACAGTGTCCGCTATAAAAGCCTAAGGATTTGGCGAATATACTGATTTTTACATGGAGCGACTGCAGTCAGACCTTCACAACCCACAGCGAAAGACCGAGACCTTTCTTAGTAAGGGTATACGTCTTTCGAAAATGTAATTTTTGGAATTGGATCGGATCGAAAGATCGTTCGGGTTTGCTCACGATGTTTTCCTTCAACGCCGAGCAAATGATAATTACAAATATGTTAAATCCAAAAACACGAACTTTGTGGTACATGCCAGGATTCGAACAGGCGACCTGTTGATTAATAGGTCAGTTCTTTATCCACTGGGTTATCACTGATCCTATACCAAATAAAAAAATATATAACAAAATATTGTGTAACTAACTGTATAACCAAAAGCCAATTAAAAGCTACCACAGATGGTTTCATAAAGAATGTGCAAAACTTATGTAATAAATTTTGTATTACATATGGACACAAAATTTTACATAATATACATAATCTTGGCCCATTATGTTTTTGTCCGCTATGAGTCATGGTCCTATAATAATTTACTCAATGTCCTGTAGACGAAACTTATGGTGAAACTCTAAAACTGAATAATATTTAGAAATTTAAAATTTACGCATATCATATACAGTAATTTTTAAACATATTAAAAATTATGATTTATGATATAGTCCATTTTTATGATATATATATACCATCAAAAAAAATATTCTTGATATATGGAATGTTGCAATGAACAAGATCAATATCATAAGATCTAGTGACAAGAGCTGTGCCTATTTATTATATAGCTTATTTTATGTAAATATTGATATAGGCTGACATAAAAAATAATCCAAAATATATTTTTTACATAATAAAGATATACCAGAAGATGTACATTTAAATCTACTTTTTATTACTTTTACGGATATTTAAAGCGATGACGGACCTAAATACTTGGTAGAAATTTCAGTTAGATATCTTTAAGCATGTAAATAACTAACTATGTAAATGAAGATAACTATGTGACAATTTTTTTTAGCCAATAGTGTTATAACACCCAATGGCACGTAAAGATTCAACGTGTACAATAAGAATACAAGGGAAAAATCTGAAAGCAAATATTTGGAAGATGAGAACAGCCGCGATAAGCAACGCCTCGAAAATTTAATCTTGACGCAACCCGACTGAGATTACATTCCCTTGTTCATTTTTATAGAATACTTGAGCAGAGCTGCTATGTGCCAACAAGCGAAAACTAACAGCCGACTGTATATGTAGCTACGTTGTTATTAAGGGCGGTAAAGAGAGTTTTACAAATGGGTGTATGTGCATATCTTCACGGCAGGTCACTTGCTTTGCTTACACGTCACACTCGTTCTTTTAACATTCATAGCTCTTTTCATGCACGCTCGCCGGTTCCTAGGGCTTCTGACATAACCTTCTGATAAAATACGACCAATTATGTCATGGTAGGTTAGTCTTGGTCTTCCTCGGCTCCTACATCCTTCCAAATATATATCGTATAACTGTTTCGTCATTCTTTTTATCCTGCATTCTTTCTACATGTCCGAATCAACGTAGCATGACTTTTCTCATCTTAACACCGACACTCTCTTTCTTACGTCATCATTACGATGCGAAAAAAATATATAGGCCATGAAAATATCGTTGGCAGTCAAGTACCTGTCGTCGTTCACTAGTTAAGTTGGTAGTAACTCTATAAACTTTTCTTGTGACCAGCGGTAAATAAATGTCATATCAGTTCATGTCGTAAACGTTTTGTATTCTGATGAAACACTGTAAATAAATTCAATAAAACTCAACAGAGGCAATCGTCTCTCATTATACCGTTAATGTGAATAAAAACACGAAAAGCGAATTAAGCATAAAGTACCGATATAGAGTCGTGATTAAAGAATAAACGATCGTTATATACTGTAAAAACTATTCCAAGCAGATAACCTAGTAAAACATAGAATATATCCATATAAATAGTATAGATGTAACAAGTTCTCTACAGTTCAGGCTTTCTCCTCTGTTAGACAATTGTCTTTCATTTTTGTTTAGTAGCTGTAGGCTAGTTACGGCGTTATCGATGAAAAAAAATGGAAACAGTAGAAAACAAAGTTGGTAACGTGTAAATTCAAATTATGTTTTCTTCAAATTTGCTATAATGATATTATAATCAAATTTCTACCATTGGGCGACCACTAGTAGAAAGCATAATTCATAGAAAGTAACAAACATCTGTGGCATATTCGTATACAACGTCGGGAACCATGTAAGCATACGCGCCACCACTTGTTCGTCGGAACACAACAACTTTCAGTGTTGTTATTTGGCTGCGGTTTCCTGTGAGGTGGTGGAAATATTCAGACCTCTCTGTCTGCATATTTTCAAAAGAGAGCTCTTGAAATATGCAGACAAATATTTGTCCTACGTGGGAATCGTTCTATTTTTTTTGTTTTTCGCCCATGAATATGTAGACCCACAAAAGGACTAACCGACACCCGGGTGTGCGTCATTCTTCCGTGGGCACCCTCCGGGACCCGATCGGAGGGAGGTGGTGAACTCTCATGAGTACCCTTTCAGACGCGGAACGAGTTGTCAGACTCCTACTGACTAAACACCGCCTTGGGACTGCCTTTAGCCGGAAGGCTTTAAATACTTCAATGGAGGAGATCGCCGCAGGGGATGCGGGGCGACGCAAGATCGCAAAATCGAACTACAAACGTTGGTGTTAAAGTGTTATTGGTAATCACTCCGCCACCGAACTCACAAAAAGTGGTTTCTTATTTATTTATTTCTTACACGTTTCTTTCTTTTTCATTACGTGTCAAACAAACATGTACCTTGATACAATGAAAACCTCTTCACAATTTTCAATCCCGAATCGATCATAGGATCACCTGGATGCACCTAATATCTACAGGGCGAACTCTGACCTTTCATGAGAGGCACATCAAAGCACCTCCACCTTAAAAACAACCCGCAGCTACGTACGCCCTGAAGGGGTGTTACGTTCTTGCGAGAAATTGGGGGTTTACAGTAAGCTACTGAAGAGTTGCTGTGTTAGCAGCAAGATGGCAACGAGAACAAAGTACGAGTATTTTCCGTATTTTAAGAGTTGACCGCTTTACACCAAGTAAGCCATGCGCTTGTATGCCTCAAGACGTTATATAAAAAATTGCACGGTGCGTTTTGAAATCTTTTTTTAATCCCATACTATCGATGTGCATTTTATAGCAGTTATAGCCTAGTGGATAATTTTTCACCTAAAATACATGGAATAATTATGAAGAAATAATTCAAATTGGAATCCAAACAAAATAATCACGTTTATACGTGTTTATTTTGTTTACATTGGAAACTTTCATAAATTTTTTTCCAAAATAACTTATTCGTCGATCTTCACCAAATATATATGAGATCAACATAAATAGAATTAATGATCTGCAACAGAGTTTGGTGCCGGAGGGGTTTTAATGGGCAGAGTTTAAAAGTTCTAATTGGTTGCGCCGCTCCCTAGATATCCATAAACATACATTAAAAGATATGCGGTGTATTTCCTCGTTAATTTTTGAAGTCGGTTAAAATATATTCATGTACAAAGTTATTATTATATTTATTTTATACTAGCCGCAACCCGCGACATCGTCCGCGCGTATCCCGTGAGAACCACCATTTCTTACGGGTTTCTTAAAAAACTGGTCTTCCTCAAAAACTGGGCTATCAAATGCAAAAAGAATTCTTCAAATCCGATTGGCAGTTCTAAAGATTAAGGCTTTCAAATAAAGAAACTCTTCCCCTTTATATATTCGTATAAATACATACGTAGATAACTAACAGACGTATTTTTTTATATCAATAAGCCGTTAAACAAGCGTACAGCATGCCTGATGGTAAGCAGTCACCATAGCATATAGATGTTTGCAAGATTCTCGTGCGTTGGTGATCCCATACATGACAATAATAATAGTACTCGTAAATGAAAAGCAAAGCCCCGCTCAGAAACTTGAGTAAGAGCCTTGAAGAAGAAAAGAGAAAAAAAAAAATGTCTCCCGTATAGGATAATTTAAACTTCGCCCATTTAACCCAGGTACCTAAGTAAATTATGAACTACAGAGTTATAATTTAAGCTTTATTTAACTTCCTTTCACATACTGCGTTAACAAAGACATCTATCTAATGACTTCCTACTTTTGCGAACTTTACGGTAATGTGTGCGCAGTTAGGTACTTTGAGCGGGTAAATGTACGAGGGTTTACACGGGTGAGTAACAGTTGGCGGTGCGAGTTGACGCGTGCGCACTGGCCGCTCGGACGGCGGCGGACGTCCGGACAGGCAGCGTGCGGCGGCGGACTGGCGCCTGGCACCCTCCAGCCCTCCGTTCAACAGATAGCACCCTCCCGCGAAAACGACACCCCTATTAAGATTTTTCTTTCGAATATTATTATAGTCGTAAACATTTCTTCAAAGCGCGGCGTGTGATGAAGAAAGCCAAAAATATAGTCATTTGTAAAAAACGAGCTCTATTGGATTCCTCGATATTATATATTTTTTTTATACAACGCCGGAAGGCAACAACTAAGCATACAAGCATACGGCGCATTACGCGAGTTATATTGCAAGCTTTCATAGGCTACGGCTTAACCGCTTTACATCAAGTTGGCCGTATGTTTGTATGTCTCCCGACGTTGTATAAAAAACTTACAAGATAAGCTTGTAACTAGACATTTCACGTTTTGTTAATAAATTCATGAAAATGATCATCATGGAATTCGATCAAGATATTTCTCCTTGCGGTCATATAAATAACGTGAATAAAAAACGAGCGTGCTTTAGACCACACGACTGAAGTAAAACTTCTTTAGCTCCATAGTGTGATACAGACAACAGACCTGCACTGTGTCTTATATATACGAAACTTAATTCGATATGAGAGAAAGAAAGTGTGTGTTCGCACCTCTCTCTCTCTTGCACCTACAGTAATATACGAAACGTAACTCCACTAACTTATATCTCCCTCTCAACTTCCGTTCGCCTCGCCCGATCACACTTTTCGTAACGCTCTTGTCACGCATTCACCAGCCTACTCCCCAAGTCAAGCGTGCGTAAAGAAGTTTTACTTCAATAACAACGGTTAGTAAAACATAGTATTTCATGTAATTTGATTCATATAAACGTACTTAATAAATTGTCATACTACAGATGTGTATTTAAACATTTGAATGCGCCTGTACCGTAACACCAATCTCATTCGAATTCGAATTTGCTCTAAGAGAGGGAGAGATTATCTATAATCAAAAGTAACCTACACGCCACGGCTGTGTGTTTGTATTAACTCACCAGATGTGGATTGAAACTTTTCCTTGGCAAAAGAAGTCTCCGTTATTTGATTTGTACTCGTACATTCACACGACGATGTTTTCTTTTTCAGTTATCGAGAATTTTTCAAATGTTTGTTAAAGCCGTATGTAATGATAATGATTTTTAATACAGTTATGAATCAAACGGTAGTTTCATTGGCAAATGAAATCAACATTATCAATTAAATTATAAACAGTTATTGATGCTAGATTATAAACAGTTTTCTCGCTCCGCAATATCGTAGAGAAGCATCTGGCCATAGACCGGAAGGTTTTCTGCGGTTTTGTGGATCTTGAGAAAGCCTTTGATAGGGTTGTGCGAAAGGAACTGTGGGACATATTGCCGAGATATGGGATTGACGGTTCACTGCTCCGTGCTGTGCAGTCCACTTACAAGGATTGCTCAGCATGTGTGCGGATAGACGGCGGCATGTCACCCTGGTTTGATGTCAAAATTGGTGTCAAACAGGGTTGCATGCTATCTGCTAGGCTGTTTATCCTGTATCTCGATAGTTGTCTGCAGAGAATAAAGTCAACGAATGTGGGATTGCGCATGGGTGACCAAGTGGTGAACTGTCTGCTGTATGCAGACGATGCCGTGCTATTAGCAGATACACCATCGAAACTGCAAACACTGGTCACAGCGATGAAAGACGACTGTATGGAGAAAGGCTTACTACCGAATGCGAAGAAAACAAAGATAATGGTATTTGAAAGAGAAGAATCCAGAACTAATGTAAGGATTACGATTGATGATGAAGTGTTGGAACAAGTGGATGAGTTTGTATATCTTGGATGCGCTTTCAGCAGGGATGGAAGGTACACCGCAGATGTGGAAAGACGAGTGAGTGCTGGGAATAGTGTGAATGGAGCGTTGGGAAAACTTCTTGGCAGTAAAATCCTGAGCCAGAAGGCACAACTCGCTATACACAATGCAGTGTTGGTCCCAACGCTAACTTATGGAAGCGAGAGTTGGGTATGGCAGAAAGAGCATGAAAGTAGAATAAACGCGGTTGAAATGCGAGCGCTGCGCAAAATTTGCGGCGTAAGGCTCGTAGACCGTATTCGCAATGATGATGTTAGAAATAGAGTTGGTCTGAAAGAGAGCGTCGGTGTTAAAATAAGAAGAGGCATGCTCCGATGGTTCGGACATGTAGAAAGAATGCAAGATGAAAGAATGACGAAGCAGATATACAATGCAAAAGTGGAAGGATGTAGGAGCCGGGGAAGGCCAAGACTTACCTACCATGACCAAATTGGTCATGTTCTATCAGAAGGTGATGTCAGGAGCCCTAGAAACCGGCGTGCGTGCATGAGAAGAGCAATGAATGTTAAAGAAGCGAGTGAGATATGTAAGGATCGAGTCACGTGGCGCTCGGTTCTCTCTGCCTACCCCGCAAGGGATTTGGCGTGAAGTTATAGATAGATAGATAGATAGAGTTATTGATGCAAAATATATATATATATATTTATACAACGTCGGAAGGCATTCAATCATACGGCCCAATTGATGTGAAGTGATTACCGCAGCCTATGAACGCTTATAATACATTAAAGTATCACTCGCGCGATGCCTTCTCTGCTGCTAATACGCGCAACTCCTTAGGAACTGGTGATTTCACTCACACGTAGGAACACAACAATCCTATATGGAGTTGTTATTTGGCGGCGGTTTTCTGTGAGGTGGAGGTACTTTATCAGTTCAAGATCCGTGTTTGGAATGAGATGATGTTTTGTGGAAATATTAATTTACGAGTATTTATTACACTCACTTAATAATAAAAAGTGTTCTGAAATAATTTCTTAAGTTCTCTAGTTTTTGAGTCATTGTCTCTACTCAGTACTAAGGTCAGATTTCCCCAGAATCCCCGGAAGCCTTGCTTCCAGAAATGTCAAGCAGACACCTCAACTTTTTCAACCTAAACATCTACTACACCTTCACGCTATATCCCTTATGGGGTGGGTTTGTAAGTTTGTTTCGTCAATCTTATGATTCATTTTATACAATGTTGGGGGATAAAAATAAAATAAAAAATCAGGATTTTCAAAATATGAATAAAAATTTAGAAATGACGGTAGCCGTGCTTGAAAATGAACTGCAACGAGTGGAATAATGGGCTCTCAAAACCTCTGTCGAGATTGCAGTATTTCCTGATATTGCTTCGAAGGATGTAGATAAGTTCATAGAAACGGTGGCAGTAAAGGTCAATATGGATCAAGACGACGTAAAATTGACTCGACGTCTTCCGGGCTCCAAGGACAAACTGGGAACCCTTCTTGTAGAAATGAATACTACACTCGCTGTGAGGTGGATGTATTTCCCCAGACGGGCTGCTTTGATGCGCCCTACCTCTCTTAAAACATCCAGACCAACAAACAGACATGTTTATGCACACAAATGTTTGTTTTGTGTGGGAATCGAACCCACGAGCATTGGCGTCAAAGTCGCGTCTATTACGACTGAGTCACCAAGCTCCTCAAAACTTATTAATAAATTACCCTCCAATCTTGTTAATGCTATATTATAAATAAAAATATAAAAGTCAACTTAAAGCAATATTTTTGAACAATATTCATAATTTATAATATTATCATGTTCTTCTTATCAATTATGTAACACATTAATCATTATGTAATAATTGAAGTTGTTTTTTTGTTTAGGTATTTTGATGAGCAACTCACACCACCAAAATATAAAATTTAGTTGTCTCAACACTCCGTGGTTTCATAATGATAGAGAGAGATAAAAGATATACAACACCACCTAATGCATATTAGTTACCATAGCTTATGGATCTTTGCAATACAGGCGATAATGCTTGTGAGTGCCACCCCCGGTGCTAACACAGCAGCTTCCCAGACACTTAGTGATAACCTCACTCACTGGCAGATACACAACAACCCAATAGGTTGTTATTTAGCTGCTATGTTCTGTGAGGTAGGAGATAGTGTCTTGGTACAATCTCAAAAATGCCCAGTCCAAGACAAACAGATATGTTTATGCACACAAATGTTTGTCTTGTGTTGGAATCGAACCCATGAGTATTAAAGTAAGTTAGTATTAAAGTTGAGAACCACCGGGCTCATTAAGAATTTACCAAATGCAGTTGCGCTCTCTTTTTGGGTTTTGTTTGGTATTTAAAGATGGTGCTGGATCTCTCATACTTCAAATTTTTTATTAAACTATAAGTGAAGATACTATTATACTATAGAGAGCATATAAGGAAAATTTACTATATTATAATGAGATAGTATTACAACTTGTACAAATCCTAGTTTATTGATCACATCATCATGTGAATGGGAGAATGGTTTATAAATGGAGTCATACCGACATACGATTTTAAAGAAGCTTCTCAATGTTTTTAAGTAACAACAAACACATAAAACAGCTATTGGCTTAATAAGGTACAATGTTTTTTGATTCATTTTACTGTTTTTTTCAGGCATACCACATCTCACATGTCTCTTACATATCCCCTGGTATTTTTGGTAACCTATGCAGCCCATTCCTAAATGAAAATCCTTAGTTTCACTGAGCAGCTTACGACAAAATGTTTTGAGTAGGCAACAACCACAATCATATAAAGCACAGCCTGATATCCCTCTTTTGGACGACCACAAACTGTGAAAAATCTTATGTCAACATAACTTTAATATAGGCAAAAGTAGTAGAAGAGATTTAGTAACTTAGTAGAAGGTCGATTAAATTAATAAAACTAAAAAGAATCGACGCACTCGAAACTAGAGCTGGGTATTTGTGGAAATATTGTAAGTAATTACAAAATTAAATAACTATTTTTTAATTGAAAACCTTTAACGAAGAGAATATTTTTCCGCCTCTAAAGTGATTCTTTAGACAAAATATTTTATTATAAAACAATGCAGAATAAATGACGTAAAGTTAGGTAATTGATTCAAGAGGAAGTGAAGACCTCGTTACTCAGTGAAGCAAGGAATAAATATCTAACGAATATGAATGGTTACTTAATTTATGCAGTATTGATAACTGAATTACGTATAATTTAAATGTACACTACTTACCGGCTATAATCCCGTCCATCTGCAACAAAGCTGCTTCCAATAACTTCGCTGGATCAGATTCAGGCGAAGTAAGATTATTATCGCCATCAACCTGCGTAGCTTTTCCCATTCCACTACAAAGAAATTATGTCGTTCGCTTATCGAATTATCTCTTGGACTACACAGTATCTTGAAGGCAAAGATTAAAAAATAAAAATAAAGTAGGCAAAGAAAGTTAACTTTCGATCAACAAAACTTTGACAAGCAAGAGATAGCGAAGCGATAGCGATGCTGACTTGACAGATAAATATAAATGTTGCCATACTTACCATTTCGATTTTACATATTAAGTACGTTTCCAAAAATTCTGAACAAATGAAATATACTTTATTAAATGCCACCAAGATGAAACAAAAATGTCCTCCTAAAAATTGATAGGATCATGGGACTAAGTACTCGTATAACTCTGCATCATGTGCTTCATATGCAAGGTCAGTTGGCAGCACAGATCAGTCGACGAGTCAGTGAGAAGCTAATAAATGCCTTTCTTCTTAGTACTGTGCCGACTTGCGGACTGAACACATACATATGTTGTCGCGTCAGTGGGTTGTCGAAAAAACTATTTAATATCCTGTAGCCCCAGACCTAAGATTTTTTCGCACCGGGGCAAAAGCTTGGTAGCGGCGCCCCTCTCTACAGTATTTGAGATAAATTGTTAAAAAAACATATTAAGTTATAGGGAGAATAAGTACACGATAAAAAATTTGCACTATTTATTACCAATTAGCTAATTAATTTTTCGTAGTCGCCACCAAGTACCTACTTTAAATAATTTATTATTAATTTATATTTTTAGAAAAAAAAACTATTTTAAAGTTGTCAACTACTACTACAAATGTTGAACGTGTACTTCGCAAACATTTTTTACAGAGAATCTGAATTTCTTTTTTATGTGAAACATCTATTGGTGCGTCTTGGCAGTAAAATCGAACCGTATGCCGTGACGACAAATAGCATTACGCTCTCTCATGTCGTCACACCCCCTCTACGCGCCGCCGCTCTCGACTTCCTTGCGAGTGCGTATATATACCTATTAAATGATTTTTGATTTTGATCTATTAAGAAATGTAATATTCACTAAGATGTTTCACGTCTACCGGGCGTCCTGTTACGGCAACCATTTTTTTGTAAAGTTTTTTTTCATCAGTAATTAATATTTTCTTTAATAATAAAAATAAACTGAAGAACAAGCATACAAACAGAATGTAAAATTAAAGTTAATTTATTAATGTTTGAATATCACTGTGTACAAAAGCTAATTTCTTATTTTTAATTTCCTATTATTATTACATATTATTAGGCTATTTAGAACTTGCATTTGTTCTAACAATCTTTAAAAAGTAGAAAATAAATAAAATAAGAATTTAAGTACAGCAAATAATAACAATAAACCCCGCAGGGTAGCTTGTGGCGAGCTGTTGGTGCGTAATGACACCACGGGTACCCGAGTGCTATAGAGAGTCGATCAGGGCCTTCGTCTCCGGCGTGTCTTCGTCGGTCGGAGTGGAAAGTCAAGAAGACCCGCAGGACTCTCACCTCTGGTTTGCCTTCAATGGCCGTCCAGAGAGGAGTCGATAGAGCATATTGCTTTATCAGGTGATATGCTCCAGGGGTGGAAGTGTTAAAGGGCATAACGCCGCGAGTAACTTCGGAGAAAGCGCAGCACACCTCTCGACACCCCTGAGTCACTCACACCGGTGTTGCCCCCGACCGACTTTCTCTGGCATTTCGGGGGTCCATCTAGTGAGTGGCGAGCCACAGCCTGCCGAAAGTAACATCAGATATGATAGTTATGGCAGGCGTCCGTCCCTCTTATACAGTAGCCCGGTTCTAATAATACCTCCAAATCTCATTTTAATAGTCCACTTTTTTCCGACATATTTTCAATAGTCCCAACACCTGCCGTAACCTGTTCATTGGTATATTGCCCCATTGCTATCCCCTGGAGCGGGTCACGGCGGGTGTACAACATTACGTACAGTATTTTCGAAGGGGCCTCTACGCGTTGGATCCTTATCCCCGCGCACGCTTAACAAATGATCGGGATTAATACCCGCGAGTGGAAAGATATATAATATTAATATCGTTTATTTTCTTTCCACATATAAGATATATCTTAAATTATTACACAGTAGGATGTTGTGAACTTTTTAGTGGAGAGAAGTGGTGCTTGAACTAGGTAGGCGTAGCCCTCCTGTATTACAAGTCACCAGGCTCCATCACACCTTTACAGAACATTACTATACCAACGTAAGATTATAAGAATTACACATGGAAAGACATAAAGGGGGGTAACGATAAAAAAAAGAGAAGACGAGAAACAATTATAAGCCAATCTATAAATATGCTAACTCTATGAAACATACATATATTAAAATTTAAAACTAAAAAAAAGAAAAATCTAGGCGAAGAAAAGCGCAGTATTGAGTGATGATGTTTAGGTCATTGTGTAATTTGTATCATGTCATGTAAGTGTGATAATGGTTGTATAGTGTATTATATTAAATAGGTCTTCTGTAGTGTTGTAGTCGAGAGATAAAAGATATTTTGTAAGAGCTCTTTTGCAATGATTTCTGGGCAAGGGATATATATTATTTAATTTGTTGGTCTTATTATAAAGGTAAACTCCCAAGAAACAAAAGTATCTTTATGCAAAGCTGATGTTATATTTTTCAATGGTGTAGACCACTGTTTTTCTTCGTTTATCTTCAAAGAGGCTTGGATTATACCCACACTGTGAGTGCATTCTCCATACAATGGAGAAGACGAACATTTGCCTCACCCAAAGAACCTTGCATCTTTGATAAAGGTCGTGAGTTGGGTGACGAATTCTAAGAAATGCTGCTACCTTTAATATTGCTCTTTGAGCGCGTTCGACCAATTAATGAAAAATGTTTTTCAACTTTCCCTATAAATTTAACTTCAATACCGACAGTAGATTTCGGGCAAGTAAACTTTCAAGTTAACGTCAAATTTCAAATAAGTGGCTATCAAAAGTTTCTATATTATTTGTTTACGGTTATACTACCAACAACCTATTTAACATCTAAACATTTTTATTTTATTCACAGAGTATAATTATATAGAATGGATATACATAATCCATACTTTCTTTATTTATATAATAGGTACCTAACATAAGAGCGTGGAAAAGCATCTGGCTATGGACCAGAAGGTTTTCTGCGGTTTTGTGGACCTTGAAAAAGCATTTGATAGGATCGTGCGAAAGAATCTCTGGAACATCTTGCCCAGATATGGGATTGACGGTGACCTTCTACGTGCTGTGCAATCCACCTATGAGGATTGCACAGCATGTGTGAGAGTGGACGGCAGCTTATCACCCTGGTTTGATACCAATATTGGTGTCAGACAGGAATGCGTGCTGTCGGCTCGGCTATTCATCCTGTATCTGGACAGTTGTCTTCAGAGAATGAGAAATATGAATGTAGGAATGCGAATGGGTGGCTCAGTGGTTAACTGCCTGCTTTATGCAGATGACGCAGTATTAATAGCGGAATCATCATCCGAACTGCAAACACTAGTCACAACAATGAAAGACGATTGTATGAAGAAAGGCTTACAATTGAATGCGAAGAAAAACAAAATAATGGTATTTGAAAGAGAGACAACCAGAACGAACACTAGGATTACGGTTGATGATGTAGTGTTGGAGCAAGTGAATGAGTTTGTATATCTTGGAAGCGCTTTTAGAAGCGATGGAAGGTACACCGCTGATGTGGAGAGACGAGTGAGTGCAGGGAATAGCGTGAATGGTGCGTTGGGTAAACTGTTTGGCAGCCGAAATCTAAGCCAGAAGGCACAGCTCGCTGTACACAGCGCGGTGTTAATCCCAACGCTAACTTATGGAAGTGAGAGCTGGGTATGGCAGAGAGAGCATGAAAGTAGAATAAATGCGGTCGAGATGCGAGCACTGCGAAAAATTTGTGGCATAACGCTTGCTGACCGCGTTCGAAATTATGACGTACGAAAGAGAGTTGGACTGAAAGAGAGTGTCGGTGTTAAGATAAGAAAGGGCATGCTCCGTTGGTTCGGACATGTAGAAATAATGCAAGATGAAAGAATGACGAAACAGATATACAATGCGAAAGTGGAAGGATGTAGGAGCCGAGGAAGACCAAGACTAACCTACCATGACCAAATTGGTCGTGTTTTATCAGAAGGTGATGTCAGGAGCCTTAGGAACCGGCGAGCGTGCATGAAAAGAGCTATGAATGTGAAAGAAGCGAGTGAAGTGTGTAAGGACCGCGTCTTATGGCGCTCGGTTCTCTCTGCCTACCCCGCAAGGGACCTGGCGTGACGATACATACATACATAACATAAGAGCAAGGCTACCACCATCATAAATGGCGAAATGAAACTCTTTTATGTCAAAGTCAAAATCTTTTTATTCCGTAAAAATGGCTACCTACATTTGTTTGGAATCGTCACAATTTTTTCCCTACCGTGCAGTTTATGACTAGGTGAGCACTGATAAAAATACTGCCAAAAATTATGAAAAAATTAATGGATTTTAAAACGTGGGCTTGCACATGAAAATGTGTAAAAAAAAATGCAATAAAAAGTGATTATTGACAGTATTAGTATCGTGCAGTTTATGACTAGATGAGCACTGATAAAAATACTGCCAAAAATTATGAAAAAATTAATGGATTTTAAAACGTGGGCTTGCACATGAAAATGTGTAAAAAAAATGCAATAAAAAGTGATTATTGACAGTATTTATCTAAGATGTTTTTATAGTTATATGGCAATACGAAAGTAAGGTAATTGCCCAACTCGCATTCAGTTGGCCACGCCACAGTAGACTTATAAGCGTACTTTGACTTCATACTAGCGCTCGAATCGACACACAAAGACAAACGTCATTTACTCGGCCGCTATTCTACCTTGGAGGTGTAAATAGTCTTGGTGGTGTAGTGTCGCGCGTTGCTGAGACGGTACGCTGTATCAGCTGCACCGCGCCGCTCCCGCACCGTCCGCCCCCGTATCGATTTCGTAACGTGGCGATGTACCCAACTTCAAATGTGATAAAACCAACACTGTCATTTTTTCTTCCTGCTGATGTTGTAAGGTAAAATATATATTACTTTTTATTAGTCTCTACCACATTTTTTTTTAATTCGTTTTCTTGGTTGTCTTTTCGGTACAAATGACATCATTCATTTATGAGGAGTTCGGCTAAACATGTAGTAAGTATTTACATACATACATTATTTTAAAGTTACTACGTAATTTATGTTTTGTCCTAAAAAATTCAAAGATGTGTACAACATGTTTGGAGTGTAAGTGGCTCAATGTCACCTTTAGAGCCAAAGCCAACTGCACTGCATGTGGCGCGCCCTGCCGATTAGGGCGATTAGCATATGCGGCTCTAGTGTAAGAGAGGTAGGGCACAGCGATAGCCCGACTGGGGAAGTAACCCCACCTCAGAGAAAACCGCAGCCAAATAACAATTCCCTGGACGCCCAGGTGAATTGTTGTGTTCCTGCGAGTGAGTGAGGTCACCAGGAAGTGAGAAAGGAATTGCTACCTTGGCAGCGGAGGTGGCAACGCGCGAGTGACACTCCTTGTGTTGCAAGCGTCAATAAGCTACGGTAACTGCTTTATATCAGGCGGGCCGCATGCTTGTTTGCCATCCGACGTGGTACCTATAAAAATAAAACAACTACCTACCTACATTAATGATGTGTATTTTCAGTTTGGTAGCTTGGGGTTTAACTTAAAATCTAAGGCATGTTTCAACAGGGCATGTTTCAACAGGGCATGTTTATGTGTTTATAAGTTCTACTAGGTACAAACAAAATACTAGTAATGCAAACAAAATACTAAATAGGTACATTCGTTTGGTGCATAGACAGATTATGTAAAAAAACATGTGTAGGAGTAGAGATTTGGTACAAAATCATCACAAAAGACTTATTAGTTATATTTTTTAATGGCTAGCCACTTTCATATCCTATTTCCCTATGTGCTTTTTCGGAACCCGGAAATAAGTAAAATTTTAGAAAAGATATCGGAATATGTGCTTATTAAGAGCAATAGTTCACCAATTTAAGATTATGTTACCAAAGACATAGAAGTATTCAGGTATGCCTACCTGAATACTTAATACGCGTGGGATCTGAAGAATAATACGTCTCAACCAGGTTAATATTTATCATGTAGGTAGACCTAAGCCTCAACAAATATTAAGGAAGTTAATATCTTCTCTAAAATGTCGTACAATGCCTCCTGGAAGTGTAAGAGTGTATAATTATTATTATATTACTATTATATATATATTACTATTTCGGGACGCGGGGCATTTTTATGCTCACTTATTAAATATGTCTTATTATTACACCACACTGTGTCTTATATCTTCCCTAAAGCCTGTCTCATTTTTCCCACTAAAACAAAGCGACCTATCTGTTTGCTACCATGTCTCAGACTAAAATGGCCGCTCGCCGGCGCAAGTACCAGCCCCGCAAAGTGCGCGGAGTGGGGCGCCGCGCGTGCACGTTCTTGAACGTTCGGTAAGCAACCACAAGCAAAGTTGGTAGACTATGATTGAAATTTTTCGCGCCAAGTTTTTTACTCAAAAACAAAATATAATAAAATTCTTTGATTATAGTGATTCGTGTTATTTCATTTTTGTAACATAAAATATTAATGAATAAGGCTTCTTTTTAAAATAAGTAGGAACGAATATCCGTGAGTTTTTGAGTGTTTACAACTCTGTCTTATTTTTACCCAAAATATTGCCTGTCTTATATTTACACCACCTGACCCCAGATCACATATTATCGCGTTAAAGGGATCTTCCGGACGAAGAAACGGGTACAAATTAGTTAAAATAATACTCTTATTACATGTCATACTTTATTAATATTTTTATTAGACCCTTTACCAAATTATTTTAAAGTAAATAAATAGAACTACACAATTGGTAATAAGTACCATTCCTTTATAATTGTAGACCATCAGATATGATGAGACGAGACAATGAAAACAATTGATAATAAACTTTTATCATAAAAACAAGCAAAACAGCCATAATGTAAATGATATTTCTCTACACATACAATTTTATATTTTTTGTGTATAATAATATTCCTTCAATGTGGCAATATTTCAAAAAAGATACATTCAAATATATTTTAATAATTTTCAAAAAGATTTATATATAATTATAATTTAATAATTACTGATCTAAGGCACAATCTGCTATGTTTTGATATAGTAACTATCACGCAATATTCAAACTGGTTCCTCATAATAGTATCTCTTTAATAATTAGTAGAATATTATTAATATTTTCTTCATAATGACAACACAATAAATGTAACAGCAACATATCAACGATATCGTCTACAGATACAATTATTTGCTTTCAACCATGTTAATTTATCTATCTTACAATTACATACATAACAACTTAAAACAAAGTATAATGTTGGTAAGCTGTGATTTGGTATTAAGGTGAGGATCGCTATACTAAATTATTTCTCTTGATATTAAGTGTATGAAGTGGGCGTTGTCAAAATTCCATTTATCTACAATAATAAAATATTTATATAGACTTTAATTTCGTCCTATCTATAGATAAGGTCAATACAACACCGATCACGTGACAAAAACATGTGAAGACCATAGTTTCAAAATACTGTTACGTGTCCACTATACAACCGACGGCGTGATTCGCTGCTAAACGACACTGAAATACTCAAGTTTACAGCGTGTGAACTCCCTACATAAATAATAAAATATTAAATATAAACTGCAACAATCAACAATGTCCCTTGTACCGAGAACAAGTCAAGCGACGTGCTATATCATGCAGCGCTTTCATACAATCCGATTGACTTTTTAGCAGTACAAACTACTATATAATAGAAGATAAATAAATATAACTATATCTTTAAACCTCTGCAACTCTGTAAACATTTCATACTTAAGATCTGTTCTTAATTACGTCTAAAATCTATAAAATATATTACTCTATTAAATATTTTTAATAATTAAATTGGACGGATTGTGTAAAGGCGCCCAGTGGGGTTACCGATTAATAATATTAATAGTTACTCTACTATATGTACCTAAGCTTAGACATATTGCGGCGGTTGCGGTAGAGTTTGGAAAGAAGTAAACATCCAAGTATATAATAACAACGAACAATGAGACAGCACAATAAATGTATATAGAATCTCTATAAATAAACGTGTGTTGTTCGTTTCAGGTAACTCACTATGTCTACCGCGTGCGCCGGCTCCTATCCTAATACCAATGTCGTAAACAAAACAAAATACATAACTTCGTTGGTAAACAATTTCAGTTCCATCTAAGTCAATTTCGTAAACTTAACAGGCAAGACCACAACCGATATTAAGTACTTATCACCTAAAGGAATGTAAATCTCAGGTTACCTACTCTTTAATGAAATGGAACGGATCAACCGACTAAATAGGCGACGGGAACTGGAAAAATAATAAATTATTAGAATTATTTATATCTAAGTTAGTGTGCAGCCGCGACCGAAGCGGCAATACATCTACCCATCTATCTGATGGGATTTCAGGAGCTTCCACTAATCCATGTTCAAGTATGATATGGTTTTTGTACATACATCAATATAAAGTTAATAATCGTTCACCATAAGGTTGAGCACTTCTTTTTCCTAGTTTAAAAAGAGTAAAATATAAAATTAACTAAGTAATCTTTAATATTGTGAGGAGATCTCATACGTTCAAGATTATAAGCTCTTGTAGTTAATAAAAGCTAATTACTACATTGCCAACTCCTACCTGACTACCATTTCTGTCAGGAAATTATGCGAAAATAAACATAATAACGGGCACCAATATAAGCACACGCACTTTCTGTACAGAGAATTAAAAATTACCCCAATAAAACACCTAAAACGGCCAAACAGTGTCACACAGGCGCGCAGCGTGAATGGTTCGCGTGACCGGCTTCATATAATACATAACAGGAGCAGCAGTCTATTTACATATTCCATGTGTTATTTCTAAATAATTACCTTCTGCTTTCGAATTTTTGTAATGTAAAAATGATCTAAAATTTACATTACAAAAGTCCAAGACCTCATTGCTTGCATGCATTGGAAAATTAATATTTTTGTATATCATGATAAAGATTCCACACATATAGTTTTATTTTTCATTACTGTTTTTTTAATATACTGGGTAAATGACCCACACAGATTCTATACCAGTTAAAGTTTTGATATTTTATAAATTAAGATGTAGACCTAGTCCTTATTAAGGGTTAACATTTCCAAAGTTAGTGCAAGTCAGGAATAATTTGAAAACCAAATTTGTCGCTGGCGGAGTCGAGTGCATTAGAAATGACTAAATGAATACAACATTTATACAACATCAATTTACGCTTTCATATAAAACCTTAGAGATTGTCACCTACTCAGTTTATGGAGCTAACATGCTGCCAGTGTGTGTTCAGGTTAACCGGTCGTCACTTGAAATATTTACAGAACCATTATATCGTGACCCACACCAAGCGCTGCGCGTCTGTATGGTACTATAACCTACTTTTGAATGCAATGCATTGGAAATCATGCGTTTGTGCGAATAGAATACCTTATACGCTCTACACTTGAGCTATATTGAGCAACTATATGTTTTCAAAATAAATAATAAAGTGTTTTACCAATAAATATCCAAAATGTATAGGCAAAAAACTACATACTTCATAAATATATAACACTCGCATATGCTGATCTGTAGGATGTTCTGCTGTGTTGTGGTAACCAATTTAATATGACACGATCAAAATATTTGTTCTATTAGTCGCCAATGTCATGCTAATCATATAAAATATTTGGGTCTCGTATAGATTTCGGTCTTTTTAAGTGTCAGTAGGTTTGTTCACATTGTCACAGACAATTCTCACACAAGTACATTTATGCAAGTACAAACTTCTCATCCAAAAAGGTCTCTTTGTCAATCCGAAAGGTACAACAAACTTTTATCAGTTGATTCACCACTCCAGGTGTTAATCAAGGGATTATGGGTGCAACTTAGAGAAATGTGATTTAATAAATTTGATATCAATTAATCGATAGATATTATGAAATTTTAGTTATTAGTGTAAATCTTCGTGATATGTCTCTCTATACGGTAGCAGCGTTTCGAAAAAACATAATATTGTTTCATTTTTAAATAGAAAAATTTTAATTTTAAAGTTTCTAACCCGCCTTTAAAATAACGCTTTTTTAACCAACTTTTTATAATCTGATTAAATCGATTACCTAAAACGGTAGTTTTAAATGTTATATTAAAACGCTTTGAACGAAATAAGATAAATTAATCATAGCAAGTTCACATTTTAATAGACTAATAGAAACATTAATTAATAAAAATAATAGATATTAAATTTCGAAAGAAAACTAAACACAAAATCACGTTTCGGATTATGTTATGTTAATGTTCAAATTCCGATACAAATTTATGAAATGGCAATTGAGAAATGAATTAATTTTTTTTTCAATTAATTGTGTTGGCATATATTTACCGAGCAACAAACTCACATATATATCGAAACTTTCTGTAGTAATGTTAATAAGATTACGTAACATCTGACAATAGAAATTGAGCTACATCTGAATAAGAAAACCGGTTTATTGTAAGTTTCTTTATGAAAACATTATCATAAGAAATTCGAAACCCTGTGGTTAATACTATATAAATAGCACTTGTTGTTCAAAAATAATATTTTTCTAATATCGAGATTGAATCATGAACTTGCGAGATGTTTTCATGTATTATATAGTACGCGTATATATTTAACGTTAATATTATTACCGGCTCAATTTTAGATATTTAAGGCAACACACCATTAACGATCTCCGAACAGAAAGCGCCTAGAATAATTAAAGTTAATTAATAATAAAATTTCAATTTAAGTACAAACGGTACATAAATAAACCTTGTAAGTATATTTTAGAACATAAATAACAACAACAAAATATTTTTAATTGTACATTAAGTATTAGTCGTGGACTTGCATTTCATGCACTTCAAAAAAAGAATATATAAAACAAAACGGAATGTAGAATTTAAAATTCCTGTCTGTACACAATCACAATAATAACACAATCACGGGAATATAGGCTAGGCCTTCTATAACATCATGTCAACAGCGAAATGTAAAAATATATTAATTTGTACAATCTAAACATTTGTAAAATTCACTATCGCACCAAAAATACTCTTAAATTTTGTTACATTTTATATGTTATAATCACGGTATTATACAGTTAAGTACTGCAATGAAATAATAAGTCTGCCTTTAGGGTAATGTCAAGTAGTGCCTCCCCACCAAAGACTTTCTTTAATCTCACATATGGAATGCAAGCGTCTCAATTTGGAATGTATTTTTGCTGAAATATATTCAATGTTCAGCTACCTTTTATAGCGGACAGCGCAGGCCGGTGACGCGCTATGTCCGCCGTACAAAAACAACCACAATCCTAACACGATCCAATAATTCGTATCGACTCAACTCAACTGCTAGTCGTAATAAAATTTACCTTCTATACCCATTTTTAATTAAGTACTAAAATATCCGTTATAAATATCTTCGCTCATTTACCTATTAAATATAACCACTAAGTATATCTTGACGTAATTTGCACTTTTAAAATAAAAATAGCTTCGGGGGGACGTTCAGTACATAGCATAATCGAAGCACTTCAACCTGATAGTGCTTGGCGAAGAGAACAAACACATAGAAAGGAAACAGCTGCAATTTGAAGAATTTACAAAAAAGACAGAAAATAAATGTGAAGTGCTCGCAGAGTATGCACACAATACGTACGAAAAGTGCGAAGCGGACATTCACCATGCTGGCTGCAAGATCGATCAATCATCATCGCTTTAAGTAAGACAAAGAAACGGGACAACTGTATTTTTTTTAACTTATACCACTGTCTTGTTGATTGATATGCAAGCAGGATGATGAGTATAACAATGGACATGTAACTAGAATCAAAATGACGCCACATATCACATATGTGAATCCGCAGCTATGCATAATAAAGATCAAACCACATGAACAATCGATTTTATTTTCCACAAAATATGGTTACCATAAAAGCAATGTTCATGTTTTCACTTACAGATATAAAATTGCATGTTTATAACAAGTATTTCGTCAATGAAGAGCCAATACCTCCTAACAAACATTTTTGCTTAAATTGTTTTTATAATACAATAGACTTAAAGTGGTCTACTGTTAATTGAATAGGTATTTCCACAAATTGTTTAGAGCCTTTTTGGTAACGATGGATGATTATGTGTAATTGCTACCGATGCAAATTCCAACTTTAAGTCCATTGTATAAAACTCAATTTAAGCAAAAATGTCAGTTAGGAGGTATTGGCACTTCATCGACGATTCATTAAGATAATGAAATACTCGCCATATGTTTTACTTTCAGCTGCGAAACAACGCCTTGTTATTTCCAATTACATGCCCAATGCCGCTTTACCTAAACACAAAGTCAGTGCTCGTCGAACGGCCCCCCAGCGAACAGTCATTGGTGGCTCTTACTCAACAGGTGGGAGTTGAATTCGTAGACGTTGCAGCACTGCTCGCCGCAGATGTTGCACTTCCAGGGGTTGGAGTCGCAGTGGCAGCCCTTGTGGAGGAAATAGAGCGTCGAGTCGGGGAACGTGATGGCGCAGAAGGTGCACACGAGGGAAGCGGGTAGCAGGGCCGCTTCGCCGTGCGTCGACGTCGTCACGCCTCCTTCCGACGGAGACGCGCGGGACGCCTAAAATATAAACTCTTAAAATAAATAAATATACAGCAGCTAATTACCCCGTAGATTAAGGATATAATAAGGTTTCGCGAGAGTCGACGACTAGTCGCGTGGGAAAATATACTCCTAATTTTTTAACAATTCAAAATTTGCCCATTATTTATTTACATATACTGATGAGCTCAGTGGCGTAGCGGTTAATAACGCTACTTTGACACCAATGCTCGTGGATGCGATTCCCACACAGGACAAACATAACAGACGATACAGAACAAGTAAAAACTCCTTGACGGGTTGTTGTGTGGTTGCGTGTGAGTGAGGTCACCAGTAAGCTCCTAAGGAGTTGGATAGGTTAACAGCAGAGGTGGGATTGCGCGAGTGATACTTAATGTATTTTAAGCGCTCATAAGCTACAGTAACCGCTTTATACCAGGTGGGTCGTATGCTAATATGTCACCCAAAGTTGTATAAAAAGATAAAATACATATTTTATATAATTATGTATAAAATCTATTACTATGCATTAGTCCCGCAAAAACACGAAAATGGCTCTGAATATATATATATATATATACACACACACATATATATATATATATATATATACCTAGTCCGACCATAAGTTCTGTTACAAATGAATATGAATTAATTTTTAACGAAGTAATGTAATCTTAATAAAACTTATATACATATTTATAGAAGTCTCAGCAAAAGTAAAAAATGTTCTATTCGAAATGGCCACCTTGGGCTTTGATACAGGCCTTTAATTTGTCAGGGCACGAATCTATGGATTTACGCACTGTTTCCATGCGAAATTTAGCCGCTGCTTGCTCCAGATTTCTTAAGAGATACAATGCCAGTCTTCAGCTATTATAAAGTCCGGAACGTTATTTTCGAGCCAGGCTTGGGTAGTTCGTGTTTTGTGACCAGGTGCAGAGTCCTGCTGGAAAGTCCACGGTATAGTTTAAAAAGTGTATTGCTGAGAGGTTTCACAACACGATCCAAGACAGTCTCTTGAAATACTTTGCCTGAAGTTTTCACACCTTATTCACAAAAATGAAGCTTTGTGACTCCTTGATAAGACACTCCGCCACCAAACCATTACAGACGCAGGATGATGACCACGTTGTACCTTTCCGACCACTTGGGCGGCTTCTTTAGAACTGTGCGAGTACACTTTGTCATTTTGCTTGTTGTAGTGCTCTTCAATTGTGAAAATTTTTCATCAGTAAAGAGGATATTTCTGTGCCTTTCACCTGCGTATCGGGACAGAAGGCGTTTTGATCAATCCACTCTCTTCAATTGTAGGGATTAATTTAGGGCATGTCCTGCATATCGACGATAAGCGCCGAGCTTCAGGTCTTGTTTTATTATACGCGACAGAGTCCTAGCGGGAATTTTCATTATTCGCGATAAGATTTTTTGTTTCCTAATGAGGTGTCGGTGAATTCCGACTTTAACAGCATTAACAGCCTTTGTAGTTCTGACAGCACGAGGTCGCCCCGATCTTTTATGGTATTCCACAGAGCAAGGGTTGGTTTTTCATACCACTAAGATGGCAAACAAGCATACGGCCTGCCTGATGGTAAACAGTCACCGTCGCCTATGGTCATTTGCAACACCAGGGGTGTCACTCATGCGTTGCCGACCCTAAAATCAGTGTGTAAATGGTATATCTGTCGATAGTACGATACACGAACATACGGCTGATACGCCAAGCCTTTGAAGTCTTGATTATGACCGACGGCTCCATATCCACTTTGTGCAAGACAATCACTGCTATCTTATGTTCTTTAACACCCCATTCCATATTGTAATTTGAAAGAAGTTTTTAACATAATAAACGCGTTCCAAATTCAATATAATTAATGAGTTGAAAAATAGATAAAAATCTATGTAACAGTATTTATGGCCAGACTAGTTATATTGGTATGTTCAACATATTATTGAAATGGTTTAGATAGAAAAAAATACGCGGGTATCAGTTAGTTTATATATTGATTATTGATATATGTTTTATAGTCTGTTGAGTACTGGTATACTGAATAACTGCGCATTTTGAGTCTTTAATAAAAAAAACGGAATTAGGAGTTTGAAGCCTATGTCTACAAAGGTATATATGTCAGTATGTCTCATCATAGCTCTCAAAGCAATTAACATATTTCAGTGTGCTTTTTTTCAACCAATTTAATTCATATTTGCACATATCATTCTAATATAATATTAAAATTTAGTTTATTTTCTGCAATTACTTCCTAACTATCAAAACTGATGCTAACACAACAGGGCAAGACAATACATTCCTATTTTTATTACAAGGTTTTAGAGTAATTACAATATGCAAGTCTTTTTGGAGCCAAGTGCTCCATGTATCCATACATTCTCCAAATAAGATACATTCTTGCAGGTAAGATTACAATCCTGTAGAGTTCGTGTGATGATAGAACCGAGAAAATTGCTTACACGACATCAGTAATCGATTCATTACGTTCGTGTACGTTGGGCAAACTGGCTCGCGAGATTACAAAATATTAAGATAAAAGCTTTTTTGTTTTTGTATTTCATATAATTTCATCTTATGACCACATAAAAACAGTATTTTGCACTTATTATTATTAACACAATTAATCATGTGTCGGTGTTAAGATAAGAAAAGGCATGCTCCGTTGGGTCTGATACGAAGAAAGAATGCCGTATGAAAGAACGACGAAACAGATATAGAATGCGAAAGTGGAAGAATCGAGGAAGATCAAGACTCACCTACCATGATCAAATTGGTCGTGTTTTATCAGATGATGTCAGGAGCCCTAAGACTCGGCGAACGTTCATGAAAAGACCTATGAATGTTAAAGAAGCGAGAGAGGTGTGTAAGGACCGCGTCTTATAGCGCTCGGTTCTCTCTGCCTACCTCCCAAAAGGGGCCTGGCTAGACGATATATATATACATGCAAGTAATCATGGGAAACAGTAATTGTAAAAAACAATTAAAATACATACGTTAGAATTTCTAGCGCGCCCGCGAGCCGATATACGTCTACGTAGATCTTCTCTGAGCAAGCTTTTTAGTGGCGACACCTTGATCATGGAGGACAGGCTTGAAGAGACGCATCGTTTGTCACCGCCGTTCGTCTCACCGTCCCGTATCTCACCCGAACCTAACTCGTCTTGAGCATTAGGCTCCTGAAATTTCAATAAATACTTTAAAAAACAAAATACAAATATTCTTTAATTATGATAAACACCAAAGTAGGAAACGAAATTAGCTCGTCAGAGGGAAAATTTCATTTGTTTAAAGTATATGGATGAAATGACGACTTCGAAAAGAACAAAAATGACGACTCGATCAAAATATGCAATTAAAAGTCCACTTATGTAGTCAGTACTATAGCTCGACTTAAAAACCCCGCTTACTAGTGAGTAGGCCGGGCGCTTTAAAGGAATATAGGGAAATCTTATTTGAGATTTCGTTCCTTCTTTAAATTATACATTTTAACATTAACGAGACTAAAGTAAGAATAAAATAATATATATTTTCTATTTTTCTAGAAATTCATAAAAATACGTTTAACATCTATAGTTTACCGAAAATGTGTTAGAGAAGTACACCATTTAAAATGTTCAAGGTATTTAAATTGCAAAGTTCAAGGATTGATTGCAAGGAGTAGGTTCATTTTTCAATAATTTTTTTTATATGCTGCTGATATATATTAAAATTTTTTCTAAGGATGTGTTCAACTTATATCGGCAGATAATGAGATAATGTGATTAATGAGAGATCCATTCCAACTCATCATCTGCCGACGTTCATGAAGAAGGAATTCTGGCCGGAGGGAATCGTGTTTCGGAAATTCCTAAGATTATTTATACGGTTACGTCACGCGCTACACGTCGCCGATTCTGCGTGGAATTAGTTAAAGTTGAGTTTATAATATCATACCTAGTCCGACCACAAATTCTGTTAAAATGAATATGCGTTTTTTATGAAGCAATTTATATTTAATAAAACTTATATGATATTTATAGAAGTCTCAGCAAAAAAAAGTTTGTAGTATAACAAGTTTAGATCTGGGCTAAAGAGGGCCAGTCTTCAGCTATTATAAAGTCCGGAACGTTGGTTTCGAGCCAGGCTTGGGTAGTTCGTGCATTGTGATGAGATGCAGCGTTCTGCTGGAAATTCTACGGTACATTTTTAAGTGTATTGCTGAAAGGTTTTACAACACGATCCAGACAGTATTTTGATACATTTTGGCTGAAGTCTTCACTCCTTTTTCACAAAAATGAAGCTTTGTGACTCCTTGATAAGACACCCGTACCAAACGATTACAGACGCAGGATGATGACCACCTTTCCGAGCACTTGGGCGACTTCTTTCGAACCGTGTGCTTTGTCATTTTGCTTGTTGTAGTGCTCTTCATATCATTCAGGATATTTCTGTGTCTTTCACCTGCATATCGGGACAGAAGGCGTTTTGATCGATCCACTCTCTTCAACTGTAGGGATTGATTTAGGGCATAAGCGCCGAACTGGTCTTGTTTTATTATACACGACAGAGTCCTAGCGGGATTCTTTATTTCTCGCGATAAGATTTTTTGTTTTCTAATGGGGTTTCGGCGAATTCAGATTTTTTATAGTCTTCAACAGAGGAAGTGTTGGTATATCTGTCGATAGTACGATATACCAACATACGGCTGATACCAGGTTTTTTCAGTGTCTTCAATATGACCGACGGTTCCATACCAACTTTGTGCAAAAGGGCAAAACAATCACTGCAATTTTCTTTAACACCCCATTCCATATTGGAATTTGTTAGGAAACACGAAAAAATATGTAAAACGGCGGGAAATCGAAAGAAGTTTGTAGCATAATAAACGCGTTCCAAAATGAAAATAATTAAAGAGTTGAAAAAAGGAAAGTTTCTATGTAACAGTATTTATGAGCAGACTAGTTACATATAATTTAAGGTATTGTATGTGTTTATGGACTTGTGTTGTAAAAGTATGCAAAAGTAAAATATGTAAAAGTAATGATACAAAATCTTATGAGTACGTATGTATAATATTTCTAAGATAAATGCGTGTGACAAATAAACAGACAAAGAGAAAGTCGATTTACTGGGTTATGTCTTTGTCTCTAATTCGACCTACGACGGTGCAGTAGTTTCATGCCGAAAATCTCAATTGTCCAGCGAGATGTCCGGCGGGCGTCGCTCTTTCGACAATTGAAATGGATCCACGATATAAGGTAGTGCAGCTGTTTGGTTACGCGTTGTATTCTGTACTGATACACCTTTTGCACTTTAGTATGCCACTGGGCAAGTCCCGTCTCCATGGAAGATAACTAATTTGCACCCAGTGCGCAAAAAGGGCGATGGATCAGACCCATTGAACGACAGGCCTATCGCTACAACATCCTCTCCAACGATTCCTGGTATCTTCGAAAGATCACGATTTGATCAGCATTAATAGGGTTCTCGCCACGGTCGTCCCACTTAAGGTAAGGCATTGGTTGTCAGCCTCGGTATGGCGATGGCGCTGTATCAAGACTGGCACCAGAGTTTTCTCGATAAAAGTTGACATCGTCTCGTTTGTTATAAGTGAGTCGGCAACTTATTCATAAAATTAATTATTAATGGTAACTGCGCAGTTACCATGATCATCAATGCTGGCATTACGCAATTACATTTAGTACCTAAGAGCCAACAGTTTTACATTCCTGTACCTCTATGACAAATATCTGAATTACATAGACAAAACAATAACACAATAGTTATATGATAACTCCAGAATCTTTGCACTTCGTAGACATCTTTTTATGATTTTCTTAAATTAATTACGTTCGATATGAGCTCACCGGACTCATACGTACGTATATATGTATATATATATATATATACCAAATTAATATAAATATAAAGCATAATGTAAAAGTAAACGTGTTACGCACCGATGTAAAATTGTATGTGTATATGTATATTTCTGAGATAAATGCATGTGATTAACAAATACACACACAAAGAAATGGTAAACAAACACGAATTTAAGCAACTACCTCCTTAACTAACTTGACGACTAACTAACTTAACTTGACGAAACGACATCGTCGTAATTCGGCTTTTATTGCATGGGCGTCAAATACGACTAATTGTAATGAAATATTTGCAACAAAGCGCTGTATTATTTTTGCATCGAAAGTAGCCGAAACAAATAAGATAAAGTTAAATAAGATAATAAAATTCATTCAATTAATGTGTAACCAATAAGACGTCAGATTATTATTTTTATTTTATTATTTTCGTAATCGTAATAGCGGAATCCAATCCGTAGTCCGTGTAACGTAAGCAAGCACATGGAAATCAAATGATATGCAGAAAAGTGTATATTGGACGCAGGATCTGTAAGTAGGATGTGAAATATATTTTTTATAATATATATTTATATTAACATATACTTACAGATGTTCCATATTTTAGTACTTCTATACACATTCCCTTCGTTAAACAATTTGAACCAAGCACTAAAATATCCACAATAAAATACACTTCACTTATCACATGTAACGACTAATTATATATTGACGTTAAAATAAGTTACCTGTTTAATAGGTATGAGTGTAATGGAGGGCGTGATGTTGGTGGGCAGACCGGCCGACAGTGAGCTGGTGGCGACCGCACTGTCGCCGGACTGCGGCGAACTCGGACCTTCTCCGTTCATGCGGGAATCATTGCCATCTGCGCGATATATAATCATATACATATAAGATAGGAATTTCTGTAAGATTTATGTACATATTTGTAATTATCACATGCTCGGCAGTGACGAAAAACATCGCGAGGAAGCCCGCACGGTCTAGAAATTATATTTCAAAAGATGTGAAAACCTAACCTAAAAAGGTTTGTTTTTCGCTCTGGGGTGTGGATAGGCTTGCCAATCGTATTTCACGGATTTGCGGGAAACTTGCGATCAAAATGCAGGACGTGGTAAAAATACAAGAGAAAGTAAACGTACAGGAAGTTCAATAAAAACATGTAGAAAGAAAGAACCAACTTCGTTGAAGTCGACGCTTATCAATGTTGTTTTCACAGACGTTCTTTTCATCTAGGTAAGTATATTAAAATAGTATCTAGGTTATCAACAAACTTTAAAGAACTTCAAAAAAGGAGAAGGGTTTCAATTCGACTAAATGTCTTTGCAACACAATCAGTTCAATTTCCGTAGCGAGTGAAGGGGACTTTCCTCCTCCACTCGGATCGGAGGAGTGAGTGAGTGTTGTTTGTAGGTAGTTCGCCTCAAAAGGCATTATTTTACATTTACTTTATATTGTGAACACAGTTTACATGTGTTACACAGAGTGAGTATGTACCAATTTAACCTTTTGTCTACAGTTGTAAGACCCTTAAAAGTGGACGTCCCGCGTCTTGAAGTACGATTGGTAACCTTAAAAATTCAAACATAAAACTTCGCTAGTGACTTTCTAATAATAATTGTATTGTGCAAGTCACGAACCCCTTAGATTTTATTACCTAGATAAAGCCTACAATCTCGTCATGAGACCAGCTCGATGGTGCCATGTTGTCATTTGAACTACATTCAAAATGCCAAATATTGCTCCTTAGCTACAGGTGATCCAGGTAGACTTTCAGTTAAAACCCTTATAACTACAGGTTTAAATTTATTAAATGTCTTACTTGTGACTATTACGAAATCTAATAGTTAAAGTAAAAATGTAATTCAAACATTATTGTTATCATGCTGAAACTAAGGTTCAGATGATGTTTACCTGAGTTGCCTAAGTGGTTTGTCTGGCCCGGTGAGAACGTTTCGTTGTTGTCTGCCATGGAGATCTCCACGTGTGGCGTCAGGTAATGCATGGGCGGCGTGGCGTTGTCCACGGAACGTGCACCGTTGCTCTCCCCGCTGTCAGAATAGGCGGGCGCCACTGACACCGACAGACCCGATCCGAGGGCACCGAGTGCACTCATCGCCGCCGGGTCCATCGCACCATCGGCAAATGCAGCATTTGCGATGCCAGCAGCCAGAAACGAGACGTTATTGCCGGGCCCTGGATTGTCCAGGTCGATACCGTGTCTGATGACAAAACACATTCACTATGTTACTATCATTTTTATATATCTCATCTAATATAAATTATTTTGAAGGTCTTTAAAATAACATAAACATCTATCAAAATAACATTATACACTCACAGGCACAATTAACCGCCCACCTATGTAATGCGTCACCATGTTTGCTTACTTAATGCTTATCCCAATGAATGTTTTGTTTCAAGTGGGTACTTAAGCAATAAATAAAGCACTTATACCCTCATTAGTTTTTATAAATTTGAGTTAGCGATGCATTTTAGCGGTTTAGTTGTAACGTACCATTCTCAGTGATCTCACTACTGTAACTTTTATTCCTGTTATCCTTATTTATTAATATCAAATTTTGTTTGATTGTGTTTCCTCACTAACTTCGAGTATTATATTAAAAAAAATGCCACTGGACGCATTTGGAGCAGCCAGGGCTGTGGCTTTAGCTGACGCAGGGTTCAGCCAACGTCGCATTGCTCGAACACTTGGTGTACCTCGAACCACTGTTCCTGACGCTATCAGACGCTTTCGAGAAACTGGTTCGTACACGCTGAGACCAGGTCATGGCAGACAGTGATGCCCATCAGTTCAGGACGATCGCTTTATTGCTAGCAATGTGTTGAGGAATCGCTTCTGTACTGCTGTTGAAGCTCGTGCTCGCCTCTTTGATGTGAGAAATGTCAGTGTTAGTGAGCGGACAATAAGAAGACGGTTGGCAGAAAGAAACCTTTCAGCGTTTCGTCCAGCCCGTGCCCCTGAACTTCTTCCACAGCACTGTACAGCTAGACTTCGATTTGCGCGAGAGTACGCTAATGAGACTATGGAGCAATGGAAAGATGTACTGTTTTCAGATGAGAGTAGAGTGGCCTTAAAACGGGCGTCAGCGTGTGTACAGACGACCCAACGAGAGGTTCGCTCCATGCGCCATAGTGGAAACTGTCGGTTATCAGGGAGGATCTATAATGATTTGGGGTGGTATCATTACGAGGCACGTACGATCTTGTTGTGTTTGATAGAGGCAGTGTAACGGCTCAAAGATAAGTGGAAGAGGTTTTCCAAGACCATGTGGTCCCGTTTGCACCGTGTATTGGTGTAAATTTTCGCTTAATGCACGACAACGTACGGTGCCATGTCGCTAGAGTAGTGAATCAATACCTTAATGAGCTCGAAATTCAAACATTGCCCTGGCCAGCACGCAGTCCAGATCTCAACCCCATAGAACACATATGGGAAAACCTCAAACGACGGGTCCGAGCAAGAACACCAGCACCAATAACGACCAGGGTCAAGATCGCTGTGGTAGAAGAGTGGAACAACATCCCTCAATCAGACGTTCAAGACGTTCCAAAAAGTCATCAGAGCACGAGGGGGTAACACCCACTATTAAATTTTTTGAAACATGTTAGGAAAATTTAAGATAAATTTTTAAATAAAAAGTAATTTTTGTCACAATTCCTTGAAAATCAGTATTTTTTCTTATACAGACGAATAAATCTATTTTTTTAACTTGTTCATGCAGTATTTTATTGCTTTCTCATTTACATATAATATAAAAAATATTTCAATATGAATAAGGTGGGCGGTTAATTGTGCCTTTGAGTGTATAAAACTTCACTTTTAAAGTTCTGTACTCGAAGAATGAACCACGAATTGTAAAACACATGAATTACAGTTTAAAAACAGATTTCTGTATGTGAACTAGTTGCTCAAACAAATTCCTATGAAAGACTAATAAATAGATAAACAGATTTGAGTGAATTCACAAAAACTTGTATTTTTTAGTATGTAACCCTAAATGTCATTTTTCAGTATGCAGCCTGTCTGGAGAAATACCAAAGAAATACTAGAAAATCGCTTAAGGGCCAAAGTCCATTCCCAAAAACCAAAACCCAGATAATATGCATATTTACTATATAAACAAGAAGGACGACGAAAATTATTTGTTATCAATTTAAAGATATCATAGAGATTAAAACGCATAATAGTAAGACCTATAATAAGTATGACTTACCTATTAAAGAAATGAACTCGTAGACTTTTCATGGTGGGAGCGCGGTAGCTGCAAAGCGGGCAAGTTTTTACAAGGTCATGCTGCCCGACGTGTTCATTCTGAAAATGGGCGCGCATCGCGATCTGGCGCTGGAATCCTCGGTTACATATCGGGCAATGATACGGCAAACTTTTAGTGTGTGTTGTGAAGTGTTCAGCCAAATGATCTTTCCTGAAGAATCTCTTTTGACACACGCGGCACTCGTAGGGTTTTACGCCCGTGTGTCGCATTTTGTGGCGCCGCATATTCGCGCCATTGGAGAACTTCATATTACATACGTCACATTCGAACAGTTTTCTGTGTGGACGAGCGTCCGCGTTCTGCGTCGCCGCCACATTGTTGTTGTCTGGCGAACATTGAGCCATGTGTGTAGTTAGGGCGCGACTACTTAAAGTACTAAAAGTATTGCAAGTGGTACATTTTAGTAAAGTACCACTATTTCTTTTCGGAGTTTCTTTGCTGCTCACTGTAGCTACCTGAATTAGAAAGAAAATTAACATTTTAATTTCTTTATTATATTAATATTATGTTAGGCTCTGATATGTTTTTATTGAGATAGACTATAAGATTAAGCAGTGATATTCTAGTGGATTAAAACCAGCCTATTATCTGACAGTCCCGGGTTCCATTCCTAGTGTGGTCATGAACTACAAAAATATTTTTTTGGGTTTATGTACATATTTGTAATTAGCACTTGCTCGGCGGTAAAGGAAACCCATATGAATTAATCCAAGAAATTATATTTCGGAAGATGTGTGACCTAACCTAAGAAAGTTATGATTTGCCCTGTGGATTGCGGAGGTTGGATGGCAGTTGCTGCATGTCAAAATTTGTATCTTCACCAAACCTAAGGATTTTAGGGTAGTCTGCCAATCCCAATGGATTTGGCAGTGGGATATCGCTAGGAAGAGGAGTTTTTATAATACTGTATACAAATGTATAATAATTTCTCACTGTGTTTTCTTTCTCCGCAGACATGGAGCAAGTGATAATTACAATATGTACATAAATTGCGGGCCGTATGGGGAAGCTCAAGGTCGCTCAGCGTGTTATGGAGAGAGCTATGCTTGGGGTTTCTCTGCATGATAGAATCAGGAATTAAGATATCCACAGTAGAACTAAGGTTACCGACATAGCCCACAGGATAAGCAAGCTGAATTGACAGTGGGTCGGCCACATAGTTCGTAGAAACGACAACTGCTGGGGAAGAAAGGTTTTACTAATGCACACCGTGTGACCTCAAGAGGTTTGTAGGGAGTCGATGGATGCAGGTGGCACAGGATTGAGAGGCATTCTAGATGGGAGGCCTATGTTCAGCAGTGGACAAATACAGGCTGAAAAGATGATGATGATGATGACATAAATTGGCAAACATAACCTTAATGGTACATATAGCAGAATTCAAACCATTGGATATATGGATTTTATGCTAATGTATATTGATTATTTACCATAATAAATAGAGGTAATGTTTAGTACAAATATATACTTTCAAATATGTCTTAAACAGCTTATTAATCTCCTCAAACGTATGAAGAGCCTATTTAATTATTTATAATATGCATGCATGTCTGGCAATCTTATCTTCATACAAGTGAGCATGCAGTCATAAAAGCAGCAGACCCAGTACTATCTTGTTTTGACTTGCTTAATTTCATATTTACTGATTCCAAGTCTTTGGCTTGACCTTAGAAATACATAATACTGACGCATGTGTGTGATTTGAATTTACTATTAGGAAAAATCTGTAACTTTTCTTGAAAAATGTTTGGTACATTCAAACAAGTGTTTCTTGCAAAATGTATAATGTGTATCTTGGAAACACCTCTAATGATTTGGATTAAATTTTGTATTTTAAATAGGCTTTTGCTTATTGTGTTTATCTATACAGGAGTCTTTCTTAAAAAATGGTGATGTTACACAAAAAACTGCATATTGTGTTCAACACTAGCTATTAGAAATTATGATTATTACCATCATCCTACCATATGTACTGTCTATCCTAAGCAAAGATCCCCTGCACAAACCACTATTACAAACCCCACTATCAGCACTGTCTTTATACATCTATTTTCCTATTCCTTATACAAAAAACGCCAAATGAAGCTCAGTCGTCAGTACTTGTTTATTATCTGACCAGTCTATTTGTACCTTTCAAGTTATAAAATGTAAGTATATATAAGTTAACTACAGTACATAAAAATAAATTTAAATACATAATAAAATAGGCCGAGACTAACCTACCATGATCAAATTGGTCGTGTTTTATCAGAAGGTGATGTCAGAAGCCCCAGGAACCGGCGAGCGTGCATGAAAAGAGCTATGAATGTCACAGAAGCGAGTGAAGTATGCAAGGACCGCGTCTTATGGCGCTCGGTTCTCTCTGCCTACCCCGCAAGGGACTTGGCGTGAAGATATACATACATACATACATACATACATAAAATGAATGTTCATTTTCTTATCAGTGGGATTGCTAGGAATCATGTTAAAAGATTTATATAATTTATCTGATCCTTGAGGAACACTATAATTCACAGAACAGTATCACATGAGTAATGTTATTCAATTTTTTAAGTTCCATAAACAGAGAATTCTTCTATCTATCTATCTATAACTTCACACCAAAACCCTTGCGACTCGATCCTTACACATCTCACTCGCTTCTTTAACATTCATTACTCTTCTCATTCACACTTGCTGGTTTCTAGGGGCACAACAACACCTTCTGATAGAATGCCATCAATTTGGCTATAGTAGGTGTGTCTTGGCCTTCCTCGGCTCCTACATCCTTCCACTTTTGCATTGTATATCGGCTTCGTCATTCTTTCATCCTGCATTCTTTCTACATGTCCAAACCAATGGAGCATGCCTCTTCTTATTTTAACACCAACACTCTCTTTCAGACCAATTCTGTTTCTAACATCATCATTGTGGAATTACAGAATTCAAGAGAATTCTTCCCTCATCATATATGGAAAGATATTTTAAACAAATAGTTATTTAAATTGCAGTGTTGACAATGTGTGACAAATGACACCCTTGGTGCTACACCAGGGGTGTCATTTGCACATTGTCAGCCTTACTTATGTAGGCTACAGTAGCTGCTATCATGGAATCCATATGCTAGATTGACATGTTAGTGGTAATATTAGAACTTATGTCATTACTATCAGAAAAACATTTAGTACGAAAAAGATATGAAACATCATGTGACACACTGGAGCTGAATATTTTTGTCTCTTATTTATCTAATAGAATTCAAAATCATATTATTAATTCAGTTGCTCATATATGTAGTAAATATTGCATTGATTTCAAGTTTAAATTTGTTTTGATTATAAGTGAGGAAACTCTCATTCAAACAATATTGATTATTTAATATACTTAGTATAGATAAAAATAATGACAGAATGATTTTTTCTTAATTATTCATTTGTGGCATTCCTGTGAGCAAGTACCAGTAAGCTCCTACAATCTTAGTGTGTTAACAATGGATTGACAACACTTGAGTGATATTGTATATAATAAGAATTCACAGGCTATGGTAATCACTTTAAATCAGTGAGTGGTAAGAGATATACAAGCATACGCATAAGACATATGCATAAGCCGGTACTTATAGCACAGGTTAATCCTAATTTAAGCACCCGCAGCAATATTATATGTGTTTGCATAGCTAATGTTGCTTTAGCAATAAGTCTGTGTACATTTTTGGATCAAATAAATAAATATAAAAACATCTATAATTTTTTTAATGTTTTATTCAGAATTTAGCATTTAAAAAAGCTTTGTCTCTTTCTCTTTATCTTTTAAAAGTTAAGCTAGAACAGCTTGATCTTTGCTGTTAGATCTAATACAAAACGCAGATCATGATTTCTAATTATTGTCAACTATAGATATAAACCTAGATGTGAGAGTTTGTTAGTTCGATTTGATTTATCATGGATACCTGACTTGGACACTATTCTATGGTTATTTTTATAACCAATAAGGTGGCAGTCAAGGTCACAGTATGATGGCGATAAGCAGTTACTACAATGATTATAAATGGTGATTGCCAAAACTTACCACATAGACACAATAAAGTAATGAACTTTAAATTGCACAACTTCTCTAAAATATGGTCATTCATCTAATTAGCACTAATATAAATTGTCCACAAGTTATGTAATGGATTAGAGAAATTAATGAATTCTTACAACACAAAATGAACATCAGCATTGTTACTACAGCATATTATTATGTTTAGAGTTGGTAGTGCTTAAGTTAAACTAACTAAAATTTCATATTTTATGTACATAAATTATACATCACATTTTATTTTTAAACATTTGAGTAAATCAATATGCCACACTCACATTTGCATACATTTGAGCATATACATTGTATGAAGTAGACAAGTGAAAGAAATGCCATTGATTCATAATTACCAGAGACTCATAGGTTATGAATACATATACTTTTGTTTAGATACAGCATTCACTTTCATTTAGGCACCAACATTGTTTATATACAATTAATTAAACAGACTTTATTTTTTTTATTTACAATTTCACTCAGTAAAGGAATATTGAAATAAAGCTGAGAAGGCAGTCTATCTTTAAATACTTATAAAGAAAAAAATATTGATAAAAATATTGTTGCTGGACTAGGTACAGATAGATAGATAGGGCCATAATTACCGGTTCATTTTTAAGTACTGGAGTGTTCGGCGACACGGTGCCAGAATCGGCCTCTGTTTCCCCTTTCGATGACATCACATTACCAGTCCGCGGTCTGTCTCAACATCACTCTCCCGCCTCGCAAAACTACGAAAACACAAACACCTCTATAAAGGGTTAGGATACTTTTCACCAATTTGACAATATATCCTGGACTGAAATTGAATTCATTAAATAGCCTCAAAACAACTTGATTCTCACAAGAATGGCGAGGTGACCCATTTACGAAAAACATACGAATTATCGACTTGCGATATACTATTTATAAACGTTATCTACTCTAACCGATTGAGATCCCACAGTATAGGTTTTGCCTGAAGATAAATTAATAGCGCGCCTTTAAATTAAGAACTCACTCTAGCTTGATACGTCGACAGCCAGAACAGCGGTATTTTAGGGAGAGATCGCTATGTGGCCTAATTCAATGCTCAACTCGATGCACAAAATACGTGTTACGCGTATAACTGTAAATGCACGAATTAGTGAATTCCCACTTTTAATGTAACTTGATTGGGTTTGACAACGTGACATCACTTAAAACTAACTAAAATAATGATTTATTGTAAAATTATAAACTTTTAACCAAACCCATTTTGATAAAAAAAAACTGTACACCTGTGAATGATTTTTCTTTCGATTATTTAAATATAGCAACACAATCGCTACGTAAACGTCACTTGACTCATTTTCTGTCTCTTTTCCTTGTATGTAATTAGCACTAGTTATCTCTGTCTATGGCATGACGCTTAAATGGGATAAAAAGGGACTATGCACGTAGGTATTATCATTCTGATTACTAGGAGGTAATAAAATCATAAATGTAAATAACTTTTTAAAAAAGACAAGCTTATGTTAAAAAAAATCATTGTACTCAAACTAAAATAATATTTTGATGCAAGGGCTGGGCTGATGAATGTTATTTTTGTAGATAAATATAGTATATAGATGGATTAAAAACTGTATAAAACTATCTACTTATAGTTTCAATAGCTTGTATTGGGCAAGAAACTTATTTAGTTTCATTCTTCTTTAACTATTTTCTATTTGCGCTCCAAGATTCTGAAATTATTTATACCTTATATGTAAATCACCTAGGTATACATATAACATTCATCAGCACAACCCTTGTATAAAATTATTATTTTCGTTTTAATACAACGAATTTTTTTAACATAAGCTGGTGTTTTTTAAAAAGTTATTTACATTTATGATTTTATTACCTCCTAGTAATCAGAATGATAATACCTTGTTGTTGCTTGTTTTCGAAAAGTTTTACTTATTAATAATTTTATTTTCATCTTTTTTAATTTTATCTTAACTTTTGCATTTCTAATAAGTAATACATAATAATTGCAATACATTTTTCTGTTATTTTCGAACTATCTTATTCTTCGATGAAAAGTCCTTTGTTTAGTTCAGAAGTTCTTATGTTTACCTTCTGTCTCCATTTTCAGGACCTAGATATCATATAGAACCAGAGTGTTTCCCAAGGCATTATTTATTTACACGTGCATTGGGTTTCCCTTTTTTTATATATTAATTCAGCTATCACCTCGATATGGAGTTTGCAATAAGTAATTTGCAAGAAAGATGTGTAATTTAATTGTGTATTGTAAACTTGTGTGTGGTGTTATTAATAAATTAAAAGAAAAAGCTGAAAAAAAAGACAAAACAAATGACTCCAACAGGGATGTATGGTTCTATTACAGTTTCTTTGGTCACCTTCTTTCTCCATCTTCAGGGCCTGGGTATCATGTAGCACCAGAGTTTCAAACAAAGGACAAAGGACGCGCCATACGCGTGCGTGATTCTATACGCACACCATATACGTAATAAAAAGTTAAGTTTTTTTATTACGTCTATGATGCACACTTAAATAAAATATTATCGAGATAACATACAAGAAAAATTTACTATAATGTTATAAATATAAAAGGGAGTGACAAATATCGATGTATCTTATGCATTTCTCATAGTTTTAATTACTTTTGATCTACCAGCTGTTCAAAAAATTTACATTTATGTTTGTCAATTAAGCTATACAATTATAATGAATGATCTATCTATAACTTCGCACCAAAGGTACATCCTATTCATGGTATTATAATTTGTTATGGTCATACTTATTACACATGTACTTGGTGTTGTTGGTATAGACATTGAACACACTTCAAGTCTATGGAAATAAAAAGGAAAAACATTAATTTCAATACAAATTAATTCAACACTTTGCTCACGTATGTAGTAGAGTTAAGACTAGGTCAAGTCACAAGTATAAATTTTTACGTTTCTAGCAGTTTTATGTCGATTTATTCTATGACATTCAATTCTAACAGTTAATCACAGACCCTGAGCAAACTGGACTCGATCATGGTTTTTCTTCATATTTGTAGGTAATTATGTAGACTAGATATATACGGTTACATTTGTATTAAGAAAGGAGTAGTCTTTATTATATTTCATATGGTAAACAAAAACACGAAAGTATTATACACGAAAAAGTGGCACGGTAACCACTGAATAAATTAATATATTTTTTTATCGATATTCACCATTCCGAAACGACTATCGCAAAATCAATTACCTGAAATAGCGTATTTGCTTGCCAGACAATATTAACTTTTAAGATCTATGAAACAAAAAATAATGTACTATATCATTCCAATTAGCCTCGTGGGAATTCCCCCAAAAATGACTGTTTATGCAATTGTAAATGAAGTATTGTTTTACCACGCAATATATGTTTTTCATTTCTCATAAAATTAAACGTATAATTGTAAAATAAGTCTAGTTGCAGCCTCGTGGTGAGCGTGGTCACGTGACCAATAGTCTCTTAAATATTGTAACGTTTAATTTATTTTCCTGTCGATTAGGCAGTTTTAAGCCATTATTATACTATGTAATATAGTTGCAAATTGCATGGAATAGTCGCGAAATATGATTAGATTGCATAAGTACTCGATTACTGAATCGTTTTTTGATGTGTTATTAGTGAAAGGTAACTCCATCTTTTTGCAAGCAAGAGGTGTTCGACCACTTTTTACATGGAATAACTGCACAGTTCGCCATTTTCAGTGCAACACATTATGAGGTAACAGAAGCGATAACGATTATAAAATTGATAGAGAATCGATTACGCAAGTAGTTTTTATACACGCAATAGGTCACATTATCTTGCACTATGGCAGAGGGAAACGATTCTACGAGGCTACTCCATTGGTTGAAAGGTCTATGACCTGAGTGTTTGCCAAGACAAATCAAACGAGCCCAAATACAACGGATCTATCCCTACCTTTATCTATGTTAATTCTCCTTTAAGTTAAGGTTGCCTGGAAGAAATTGCATTAGCGATAAGGCCGCCTATTGTACTTTCTTATATAGACTATGTATATTTGTATATTTTATTGGTGCAATAAAGAGTTTTGTATTGTATCTATCTTGTCTAGTTCAGTACGCGTATTCACAATGCCTCTGAACTCTATATTCGAATCGGAGTCTAAATGCATGGAAAATGCGTGAAAACTTTTCGAATCCATTTCCAATATGGCTTTCCGAGACAAAGTGAATACCCTCCCAGAAGTTCCTAGGACCACCAACCATCTCCATTTTTTGACCCTTTATACTGTATAGTACCAGAGTGTATACTAAGACAATATAAATGAGTCCAGACTAGATGGATTTATCTTATTTAGTTTAGGAGCTACTTTGACCACCTTCCGACTCCAACATTAGACCAACTCCATGGTACCATATTATAGTATTGGTACCGAAGATACACTAGTATACCACATTTGATTTAATAAAACGTCTGGAAGTGATTCTAATTTAGCTTCCAAATTTCGATTTGGAACTGTGAACACGATTTACAATATAACAGTGAAACATGGTTATTTGAAGAGATCTTCAGATTTCAGATTTTTATTGTAGGTCACAAGTACAAGTGACGCCCAGTATGGGCACAGCAAACATGAGAGGCATCTAGATACCGTTTTACTTAATATTTAGTTAAATGGGACTATGTCTATCGCACATTTCGATTGACGAGCTCGGTGGCGCAGTGGTGAAACGCGCTGTTGCTACTTTGACACCGACGCTCGTGGGTTCGATTCCCACACAGTACAAACATTTGTGTGCATGAACATGTCTGTTTGTCTTGGTCTGGGTATTTTCTATGTATAATAAGTATGTATTTACAAAAAAAAAATGTATTTACGTATGTTTAGCAGTTGTCTAGTACCCATAACACAAGCTTCGCTTACTTTGGGGCTAGATGGCGCTGTGTAATTTGTCCGACAATATTTATTTATTTTATTTCACTTTATAGAGAAGTCAAAGTATTCCGCTCAATAAATTTGTCATCGAAGAATTCAGATATACTGCAGAAACACTTATGTAAAAGGAAAGTTTTTAGGTGTTTATTAAATAGGGACGGTTTTTTAATATTTTTTATATCATTTGGGATATGATTGTATATTTTTATTGCCATATGATGAGGGCTGGATGAAACTAGTTCCATTTTAGTAGTTGGTCTTTCTAATTTGTTTAAATATTTACCATTTCTATCTATCTATAACTTCACGCCAAATCCCTTGCGGGGTAGGCAGAACCGAGCACCACGTGACTCGATCATTACATATCTCACTCGCTTCTTTAACATTCATTGCTCTTCTCATGCACGCTCGCCGGTTTCTAGGGCTCCTGACATCACCTTCTGGTAGAACACGACCAATTTGGTCATGGTAGGTAAGTCTTGGCCTTCCCCGCCTCCTACATTCTTCCACTTTTGCATTGTATATCTGCTTCGTCATTCTTTTACATGTCCGAACCATCGGAGCATGCCTCTTCTTATTTCAACACCGACGCTCTCTTTCAGATCAACTCTGTTTTTAACATCATCATTGCGAATACGGTCTACAAGCCTTACCCCACAAATTTTGCGCAGCGCGCATTTCGACCGCGTTTATTCTACTTTCATGCTCTTTCTGCCATACCCAACTCTCGCTTCCATAAGTTAGCGTTGAGACCAACACTGCATTGTGTATAGCGAGTTGTGCCCTCTGGCTCAGGATTTTACTGCCAAGAAGTTTTCCCAACGCTCCATTCACACTATTCCCAGCAATCACTCGTCTTTCCACATCTGCGGTGTACCTTCCATCCATGCTGAAAGCGCATCCAAAATATACAAACTCATCCACTTGTTCCAACACTTCATCATCAATCGTAATCCTTACATTAGTTCTGGATTCTTCTCTTTCAAATACCATTATCTTTGTTTTCTTCGCATTCAGTAGTAAGCCTTTCTCCATACATTCGTCTTTCATCGTTGTGACCAGTGTTTGCAGTTCAGATGGTGTATCTGCTAATAGCACGGCATCGTCTGCATACAGCAGACAGTTCACCACTAGGTCACCAATGCGCAATCCCACAGTCGTTGACCTTATTCTCTGCAGACAACTATCGAGATACAGGATAAACAGCCTAGCAGATAACATGCAACTCTGTCAATTTTGACATCAAACCAGGGTGACATGCCATCATCTATCCGCACACATGCTGAGCAATCCTTGTAAGTGGACTGCACAGCACGGAGCAGTGAACCGTCAATCGCATATCTCGGCAATATGTCCCACAGTTCGTTTCGCACAACCCTATCAAAGGCTTTCTCAAGATCCACAAAACTGCAGAAAACCTTCTGGTCTATGGCCAGATGCTTCTCTACGATACTGCGGAGCGAGAAAACTTGATCCGTACATCCCCTTCCATTTCGGAAACCTCCTTGTGCTTCCCACAGCATTTCAACGGATTTCACCCTCATTCTCCTTTCAATCAAAATTTCCGTATACTTTCGCTGCTAAGCTGATCAAACTGATGGCCGTATAGCTGGCGCAGTCCATGCGTGATCCCTTGCCTTTATACAAGGGCACGATGACTGCGCGTCTCCGGTCCATTGGGACCCTTCCAGTTCTCCAGCATAGGTTGCATAAGTACTACAAGGCGTCCCGGACGTAAGTGCCACCTAACTTGATCATCAGCTGTGATCAGATCAATTCCCGCTGATTTTCCATTTTTCAAGCTTCGTATCGACCATTCGATCTCATCCATAGTTATGCCTTCGTCGGACGCCGTCAACGTGGAGTAAGCATCCGACTCACTCTCATTGTCAGCGTCCGAGGCATACTCATACATTTCTTCATAATATTCACTCTACCGTTCTAACACTTCCTGAGTGTTCGCAAGAATGACACCAGCTTTAGACTTTATCTTATCCATCCTGGATGCCGAAGAACCACTCCGAGACTTCTTTACCTCTCTTCAAAAGAGTTTGGTATTTGCCTCGAAGTTTTTCGTCAGCCTCTCTTCCTCATTCATAATTTGTCTTTCACGTTTCTCTTTCACTAAAGCCTTGGTTTCATTCTTGCATAGACGGTACATTTCTTTCTTCTTTTCTCTCATATTTTCATTTAAGGGCAAAGATGATACGTAATCCAGCCACGCTTTCCTCTTTCTTGCTACGGAGGATTCAACCTCCGCATCCCACCAGGCATCTCCTTTCGCTGTTTTACGTCTCTTTGCGCATCCACAAGCTTCTTTTGCACTATCCATCATACTTTCTTTCAAAACTTTCCAAAACTCATCCACATCTGAGTCGGAGAGGCTTGCATTTGCAAATCCGCACATCGGTGCGCTTTTGCTCCAGAATTGCAATCGACTGATTGGCAGGGGTCGCGAACGAGCACGCTTCTGGCACATGAGCCCCTTTATTATATTATATTTTATTTACCATTTGTCCTATTATTATTTTCCCTTGGTATGTAATGGTCTTCGTGCTTCCTCACAAATTTGCATGATTCCAGAATATATATGGAAGTTAGAGTCAGTATTTGGCATTTCACAAAATAAGATCTACATGATGTTATTTGATCAATGTTAACTAGTATTCTGAAGCATTTCTTTTGTAATGTACATATACGATTCGCCACAGAACTACGGCATACGATAATCTGGAATGCGCGTATGCATAATAAGCAGCACAAGAAGTTTTGAAGTCAGTTACACGTTTTAGTTGATTTAATGCATATGTAAAAGAGGTTAGCTTACTTTTTAATTTTTTGGACATATTTGTAAATTGCTAGAGTAGTAGAGTAGTTATTTCTGAAGCCATTTTGGTTTCCATGCAGCATGCAGCACTTTATATTTTTCATAAAAACTGCCCAAACGTATTACCATCGCTGTTTCAAAAAGTCTCGCAGATGCCGGTAGAAGAGATATAGGACGATAATTATTAATATCTGTTGTGGATCCCTTTTATGGATTGGTTTTATTAAAGAAGCTTTTAGCAAATCGGGAAATTTGCCTTCAGGAAAAGATTGGTGTATTAGTTTTGTATATGGGACCGTCAAAACATCAGCACATGTCCTTTTCATCAATTCCGAAAGAGTGCTTGAGGTCACCAGTAAGCTCCTAAGAATCTACGTAAAAGCTTATATGTAAACCTGCGCTTTTTCCTTTTATAGTTAATCCATTATATGACGGAATCCAGTTATTGTGAATGGATGTTGATGACTCCGAATTTTATTAAATTTCTTAAATATTAAAAAATAAAAAGTTTACCTTTTGTAACCTTTTGCTAATCTTTTTTTTTTTAATGATTATCATTACATTAATTTTACAGCTATATTGGTTTTCTTTCTTTATGTCACTAAGGTGGAAAACAAGCGTACGGACTGCCTGATGGTAAGCTGTCACGGCAGCCTATGGACGCTCGCCTAGCCTATGAACTCCGTGGGCATCACGCACGCTAGTCATCCACCCTATAAGAATCGCTTTGCAGTCAAGTGCAACCTTGACAGTCAGTCAGACAGGAATTCATTCCACAATTGGAGGGTTGAACGTCTAGGAAAGCTGCCGAACAGTATTCCTTGTGTTCTAGGGTCCTTCTTATATGATTCACAACTCTGTGCACCTGTTCCACAGTGCCATGATTCTGTCTGAATCCAAATTGATAGTCTGGGATTATAGATCGTTCTTGTATGGTTTTCATGATTCGTGGCAACAAAATTTTCTCAAAGAGCTTAGAGGATACAGGTAAGAGACTAATCGGTCTGTATTATCCAACTTCATTGATTGGCTTCCCATCTTTGGGAATCAGTATGATTTGGGAGATCTTCCATATGATTGGATAGTAACCTACTCTTATGATACTATTGAATAATATTGCTAGAAAGACTATTCCTTTTCTACGTAGTTCAAGAAGAACCTCTTTAGTGATTTGATCGAATCCTGGAGCCTTTTCATTGTCGAGTCAAGCTAGGAATTTAAACACCTCTCGTGGAGTGGTATGTTTAATGGGGATATCTAGTTGGAAATCCTGGTTCAGTATATCGTCTATATCAGGGTCATTACTAGTGTCTTTATTTGGTTTGTATACATTAGATAAGTGGGTCGCAAAGGTATCTATTCTTTGCTGTGGTGTTCTGGAACATTTACCACCTTCTAATCTTAAGGCCGGTTTGGTTCTTTTTGGTGGGTTGAGACCAGAGGTTGCCTTCCATAGTGAGTAATCCGTGGACTTAGTGGCAGACAAATAAAAAAAAAATGTATTGTTATATAATTGACAAGCCAGGTGTTCCTGTGGCAATGCAAACTTGCGCATTCTCAACTGGTTATTTTTGATTTCATTACTCGATGCGTTCCTGAGAAATATTTCCTTGGCGTACTGACTGACAGACTATGAAGTGATACTATAAGGGATCCTTTTTACATTTTAAAATAGATAGTCATTAGATAATATACGTAATTGGTATTTTTAGGATTCCGTACCTCAAAAGGAAAAACGGAACCCTTATAGGATATAAGGGACCTATAAGGGAGATACCTTTGCGACCCACTTATCTAATGTATACAAACCAAATAAAGACACTAGTAATGACCCTGATATAGACGATATACTGAACCAGGATTTCCAACTAGATATCCCCATTAAACATACCACTCCACGAGAGGTGTTTAAATTCCTAGCTTGACTCGACAATGAAAAGGCTCCAGGATTCGATCAAATCACTAAAGAGGTTCTTCTTGAACTACGTAGAAAAGGAATAGTCTTTCTAGCAATATTATTCAATAGTATCATAAGAGTAGGTTACTATCCAATCATATGGAAGATCTCCCAAATCATACTGATTCCCAAAGATGGGAAGCCAATCAATGAAGTTGGATAATACAGACCGATTAGTCTCTTACCTGTATCCTCTAAGCTCTTTGAGAAAATTTTGTTGCCACGAATCATGAAAACCATACAAGAACGATCTATAATCCCAGACTATCAATTTGGATTCAGACAGAATCATGGCACTGTGGAACAGGTGCACAGAGTTGTGAATCATATAAGAAGGACCCTAGAACACAAGGAATACTGTTCGGTAGCTTTCCTAGACGTTCAACTAACTTTTGATAGGGTGTGGCATAAGGGTCTCCTTTATAAGATCAAAACTCTACTGTCCCACGCATACTTCGAGCTGTTGAAATCGTATATCTCTGAAATAATATTTCAAGTTAAGGATGGCGAATATACCTCTAAATGTCAGAACATAAATGCAGGTGTACCGCAAGGATCAATGATGGGACCAGTTTTGTACACTATTTTTACTTGCGATCTTCCAGAAACGCAAAGTGTAGTAACGGTCACATTCGCAGACGATACTGCCATCCTCGCAAGCAGCAACGATCGCTACAAAACGTCACAAACCCTTCAACAAAGACTAGACAAAATCGAGCAGTGGTTAGCAAAGTGGCGAATCAAAGCAATTGCCTCCAAGTCTACACATGTCACATTTGCACTGCGCACTGGAGACTGTTAAGTTGCCACACAATGAGTCTGTTAAGTACTTGGGTATGCATCTAGATCGAAAACTCACCTGGAGAAAACACCTACAAAAAAAACGTAAACAGCTAAATCTGAGATATTGGACACTTCATTGGTTACTTGGAAAGAATTCAGTGCTAAGTACAGACAATAAACTTCTTATCTACAAGGTAATACTAAAGCCTATATGGACATATGGTATTCAACTGTGGGGATCTGCTTGTAAATTCAATATTGCCATCATACAGACAGCTCAAAATGGCATTTTTTGAAACCTGACAAACGCTTCATGGTTCCCGAGAAACTGTGAATTGCATGGAGAGCTAAACATCAACACAGCCAATGATAAAATAAAGCTATCTATGACTAGCTACATACAGCGAATAGCTATGCATCCAAACCCTCTGGCAGTGGAACTTGGAAGCATAAATTATACAAAAAGACTGAAACGTCGGCCATTTTGACGTATGTTATTTAACAGACAAGAACGATGTTCCTGAACATTCCTATTCTACTTAGGATTATTAAATCGATAGTTAAACCGCTACACAAGAAGGGTAGCAAACTCGAAATTAACAACTACAGACCGATAGCTCTCAATCCGATTTTTTCTAAAATCTATGAAAAAGTTATGTACAAGCGTCGTATAGAGTTTCTTAGTGAATTAAATATAATTAAGGAAGAGCAAAATGGTTTTCTAAGAAACAAATCTACAACTCTAGCAGCTTTCTCTCTTGTCAAAGCCATTACTGAAAACATTGACAAAAAAAAACGAGTTACCGTTATTTTCCTAGATATGAGCAAAGCTTTTGACATGGTAGATCATGAAGTCTTACTTGACAAATGTGAAAGGTACGGTATTAGGGGACCAGCTCTGGACTGGATAAAAAGTTATCTTTGTCACCGATCACAATGTGTTGAGATTAGGTGTCTTGACGAGAATCTCATATGTACATCACACCGATCAGATTACAAATACAATAATACAGGTGTCCCACAAGGTGGTGTGCTCTCGACACTTCTATTCCTCATCTACATAAACGATCTGCCAAATGTTACAGCCGAGCAATGCGTTCTTTTCGCCGACGACATTTCTGTTGTAATACCCGAAAATAATAACGAAGACTATGAATTTAAAATTAGTACCGTATTAGATAATATAATCAATTGGTTAGAGTTAAATCAACTACGCGTCAACCTACAGAAAACTAAATATATACAATTGTCAAATTACAGTATGCAAAACAAAAATATGACTATAAAATATCACGATGAAATAATTGGAAAAGACGATACCGTCAAATTTTTAGGCCTCACTTTGGACAAACACTGTAACTAGAAATTTCACATAAATGACATCTGCACAAGAATAAATAAATTCGTGTACGCTCTAAAAAGATTGCGTAGCACGGTCGGCAAAAACACTGCGATAACAACATACCACGGGTATGTGGCTTCAGTTCTAAGATACGGGATATTACTATGGGGAAATTCGATACATGTAAATAAGGCACTTCTTGCACAAAAAAAATGTATACGAGCGATCTGTGGAATAGGACCCATGAAATCTTGCAGACCGTTATTTAAGACATTAAATATTCTTACTGTCACATCTTTATACATTTTAGAAATAGGTATATTCGTAAAAAAACACCCTTATTTATTTGAAAAATTCGGTGATAACAGTAGGTACACCCAGCGAGACCCCGAGAAATTAAGAATGCCAATATGTCGCAGCAGTCTATTACAAAGAAACTGCTTGATTAGTACTGTTAGAATTTATAATAGGATACCTCAAGGGATTAGAGAAATGCCATTCAAGCGATTTAAGAGTGAACTTAAAAATTGGCTTTTTTCTTTGAGAGAATTTGGTTGCTAGCTAATTTGACTAATAATAATAAAAATGCGCAAAATATTAATATGTAATGTAATAATAAAGATTTTTTTTCTCTTATGACAAATAAATAATTAAAATAATTGATTATATTGATTGCAAAAAGGAAACTGTTATTAGATATACGACGAATTTAAAAATGAAATAATTTGACATTGTCTATTGCCTTGTACTTAAAAATATTTGCATGCCTTTAGAATATAAGGTGAACATACTGTACCTGCCTACTTGTAACATCTTTGTAATCTGTTGTATGTTCTAGCAAATAAAAAGATATTCTATTCTATTCTACTTTTTTATGCTGAATCCGAATCTGAAGTCAAAATTCGAATATTCGAAAAAAAACGCACACACAGACAAACGCACAGACAAACATATAGATTTCATATAAGAACGGTGTCCCTGAAAATAATTACCTAATAATAAGGAGCAGCAAATTTTTAATTGTTAACATTAACCTTCAAGCCTGTAATTTTATGAAAAGTATCCACATGAAAAACAGTTGAGAATGCGCAAGCTTGCATTGCCAGAGGAACACCTGGCTCGTCAATTATATAACAATTCAAAATTATTATTTTTTAATTTGTCGGCCTTTTTGACCATTTTCCTTAAGAGATAGGAACGGTGTTCCTGAACATTCCTATTCTACTTTTTTATGCCGAATCCGAATCTGAACCCAAAATTCGAATATTCGAAAAAAAGCGACAGACAAACACACAGACGAACGCACAGACAAACATATAGATTTCATATAAGACCGGTGTTCCTGAAAATAAATAAACTACCACGGGTTCGAATTAGTTTACAATCAAAATGTTGCCATGATTTTATTCTGGCGTAACATATGGTCGGTGCCTGTCAGTCACACTGATGTATAGGTTGAGACGATTGGGCGAGTATGTGAACATAGAGCACCGATGCCGAAAGTTGCAATATCAACAGACGATGTAGCCATTGCAATCCCTGACCATTACCAATTGAAAAACACCGAGACCGGATAAACTGCAAAGCTATTGGTTGAATTAGGTACCAAGTTCAAATGCTTGTCTAGCGTCTTAATTTCAACAAGCGTTAGATGTTGGGTATCTTCCAAATTTTATGACTACTGGCATAACATCTCTATAAATGTGGAGGTACTTCTAAAATCTACAGACCGATTATAATGTTAGCCCACCATCTATAAGGTACTTACATCTATTCTGAGAAGCAAACTTACACAGCATATTGGATCTCGTGGTACCAAGGAGTTGATCCTCATTGACATGACCATTGCCAACAGGTTCGTAGAAACCGTAAAGACTTGTCAGCATGTTGGATAGATTATATAAAAAGGCCTATGATTCAGTGCTTCATACATGGCTTGTGGTGGTCTTAGATTTGTACGAAACACTATGTACTTTCTTGAAATCATGTATGGAGCAATGGAGAACAGTTCTTCTCTATCCAGGATATTGATTTATCAGTTGAGAGAGAGACATATCAGTTGAGATTAAATATTTCAAGGTGACAGTTTGAGTCGCTTGTGGTTTTGTCAAGCCTTGAATCCTCTAAGCACATTATTGGATGAATCAAGACTTGGCTACTGCTTGAGAAGGGGAGGTCAGATTATATCTTCTATACATGGGTGATCTTAAACTTTTTGCATGTGACAAAGTTCAGTTAATGACTTTGGACTGTGTAATGACTGAAAACTATAGTTTGTATGTATGTATATTGCGGGGTAACCAGAGAGAACTGAGCTCCATAAGCATAGACGTAATAAAAAAGTCTGATGGAATCTCGCTAAGCAACAACTGAAGCACCACAATGGCGGAATGTAATTATGTGTCAAGTGGGTTGCCAGATGGAAGAAAATTTCCCATTTCTTTAACTGGAAAGAAACAAAAAACTATATGATTCGTTACTGTCTTTGGAACTCGAATTTTATAGATCGTTGATATGTAGCTTGTGTTGTTTAAAATAGGTATTATTGAAAATAAATTAAACACATGAAATTACATATTCCTTTTATTATGTAGGACAAACAGATGCATACTTATTTGAAATAAAAAATGCCTAAACAAATACACCAATTTTATTGACCAGACGAGGCTCTGGAGAGATAGGGCACGTTAGCCTGACTGGGGAAGTACCTCCACCTCACAGAAGACGGCAGCCACTCCTCAAAATGTATACTGTATATTACACTGGATCTAGATGGATCCAGCCGCTTACTTTTCTGGACTCTCTTATGATTTGTACCAATTATTCTTCCATACATCGTTTGACGGAAATCTAAAAAATATTAAAGGTATGAATAATAGTTGTTCAGTAAAAGAATCATAGGTTGTAAGTTTATATGTATGTAAACAAAATTAGGTATCTGAATTAAGTAAGAATTACAAGAGAACAAAAGAAAAATTATCTCCCACATTTACGCTAATTTGGAAATGTGAGTTATGGCAACTCCGATCGATTTATTGTTTTGAAAAATTAATTTAAGTGAAAACGATTAGTTAATCAGAAAAATTACTTGCTTACCTTTGAAAAGTAATCACTTAGCTTTTTTTAATCGTACCACTATGGTTCCAACTGCTCTTCACGACGCACGACGGCATTACTATTAATTTTCGACAAGGTTATCACGCGGCGAGGTGTCGGTGCGTAATGGCGGGCGGTAGACTTACTATGGTGTGAATGTGTGCGTGTCGGCTCGTACGTATAGCGACTGACTTACTATGGCGGTGCTTCAGTGTTTAGTTCGGGAGACGGTGTCTGCTGTTTTTATTACGTCTATGTCCGTAAGACGCGGTCCTTAGACACTTCACTCGTTACTTTAAGATTCATAGCTCTTTTCAAGCACGCTTGCCGGTTTCTGTGGCCCCTGATATCACTTTCTGATAAAACACTATCAATTTAGTCATGGTAGATTAGTCTTGGTCTTCCTCGGCTCCTACATCCTTCCACTTTCGCATTGTATATGTTTCGTCATTACTTCATCCTGCATTCTTTCTACATGTCCGAACCAACGGAGCATGGCTTTTCTTATCTTAACACCGAAACTCTCTTTCAGATCAACTCTCTTTCGTACATCATCGTTACGAATGTAGTGAGCAAGCGTTATGCTACAAATTTTGCGCTGTGCTCGTACCTCGACCGCATTTATTCTACTTTTATGCTCTCTCTGCCATACCCAGCTTTCACTTCCATAAGTTAGCGTTAGGATTAGCACCGCATTGTATACAGCGAGGTGTGCCGCCTGGCTTAGATTTTGGCTGCCTAATTATGTACAACACAATTGACGAAAGGTCGTGATTTTTACCAACACTCGTTTTATATGCAGATCGAAATCGCTTCTACTGTCTATCTCTCTGTACCTACTATAGTACTTACAAGTACTATAGTACAAACAACCAAAAAATACACAACAAACCAAACCAAAAATACAAATTGTGCTGTACATATTTATTTTACATATTATGTAACTCTGTCTACGGATAGTATATGTACTTCTACCGTACATATCTACTATTTTACCGTATGCCGTATCCTCAGAGGAAGTATATACGTAGAGTTGACAAACGCGTACACCCGTAAGGGACGGCAACAAAAGTAAATTCAATAACAAGGTTACCAAGCTGACGCATTACCCACAGACAACCTTCAAGATTTAGAAGGTTTTTTCTAGAAATACTTTTTGTAAATTAAACCGATATTTTCATTATTTTTACGTTATTATACAAACAATTTATTTAAAAACTACATGTGTATCTAATTTTCTCAAAATATTTGATAACAACTATTAAAACTTTATACTTACGTATGAAAGGTTATGTTTTCGTATTTTTGCTAACTGAGGCTTTTGCAGCCTTTTACACAGCAACGTATCATTGTTAAAGTAAAAAGACAATCCCAAACAAGCAAAATAACACAAATATATACTAATATTTCGCTTATATTTAGTAATTTATGCAAACAATTTGTTGTACTACAAGGAACGAAATGATTGTTTGCCACGAATTTGTTTTTGTGGCAAACACAAAATAGTGAAACTATGACAGGGACAAAAATATTTTATCTGTCTCTTTCCTTCTTATGAGGAACTGTATACATCTATCACGTTCTATCTTGGTATTATTATTTGCTTGTCACCTCTAGGTATCCTTCCTCTGAGGCCGTATCTAATTTGTTATCTATGGTAATTGTTGTTATCTATGGTAATTGTTTACGTAAAAATTTACAATCACAATAACAAAATAGTAAACGTCATTTCTCTATTTAATTTTTTATTTAACTGTAATAAAATAAAAATTTGAATGGTTTTTGTGATTCCTGTGATGTGTTCTATGTATGCGGCGTATAAGAAAGTGCTGTGCATAAAACAATAAATAGATGAAGTAGTTAAAAATGTGTTCGTCTTCAGTAATAGATTTCTTTAGTCAATGGAAACTGTGGATTAGACCTTTTCTTATTGCACTATATGTTATATTGATTATAGTTTTAGTGCCTATTTTAGTAGCACATTCGATAAGTAATGGATTTAATAAGTCAGATCAGGGGGCTTTAGTAGCCGGAGGGTTTGTCCTACTGGCGCTCCCAATTTCTATCTGGCAGATCACTCAGCACATCGTGCACTATACTAAACCATCTCTACAAAAGCATATAATTAGGTTAGTACATATAGTGTTATTGAACAACATGTTGTAACAACTCGATATGTTGAATGAGGCCTCAAGAAGACCCTTTCTAGTGCCAACTACTCATACTTACCTTTCTTAATTCAAATGCTCTTATGGTGTTGTATAATTTTTAAATTCATGTGTTTTAAAATACCAGGCACATTAAACGGAAGTTATTTTTGTGTACAACATCACCATCGTTATGAGTCATGCATTTATTGCATGGTTACTTTAATCAAGCGATGGTGTCATGCTTTTTTTTTGTACAACATTTGGCGGCATACAAGTATATAGCCCACCACTGATGTTAAGAGGTTACCATAGCTGAAGAACCTTTGCAATACAGGAATTTTAACAGTCACATGTTGCCACCCCTACCCTAATACAGCCACTCTTTAGAAGCTTACTGTTAACCTCACTATCTGGCTGTAACACAACAACCCTATAAATACCCCCAAAATGGAGTTGTTATTTGGGTACGGTTTTCTGTGAAGGCATTTATACTTAGTACAGGGAAGCCTAGTTGCACTGCTTTGCTCTACATTGTAGAAAGTTCTTGCGTGCATGCATAAGCTACAATATCCACATCAAATTAGGCAGACTGTACACTGGTATAAAACATTGTGGTGTGGCTGTGTTGTGAGCACGGCCAGGGGTTTTGCGTGTATACATTTTTGTAATGGGTAAGTGGTAGTAAAATATACTAAAAGGAAACTATATGAAGTAGTGAAATGGTCTCAAAATGACAATGCATTCCCCTCTGCCACGAGCGATGAGTTACAGTCCTTACTCAATATAATGTATTCTTTGATTAGATTGAAAATTTAATAACACCTCTTGTAGTGGTGTTATTAAATTTTCAATATAAATTATAGATATGTATCTACTACACTAAACTGTATACCCTGATTTTGTTATTATCAGTATTCTGTAGTCTGATTTTGAAATCCATAATGGGTAGGTACACTATGGAGGCAAATTTAAAAACATATTCATGTTAATACTAGCTGAATTGGCCATCAGTAATAGAAATGGCATCCTTCAATACTTAAATTGTTTGAAGATGATTTATGAAAGGTTTGGTTAAATGGTTACTTTTTACTGGCTTCTTTATGTTTTTTATATCACTATAGTGACAAGACAAACATAGCAGTTAAAATAGCCTGAAATTTTCATAAACATTTGCAACACTAGGGACGTCACTAGTATGTTGCAGACCCTGTAAAACCCTCTTCACACTTGAGAACTTCTTGTTTGAGAATGCCATGCTGCATGCCCCACTTGGTAGTTCTCAGAAGAAAACCTCTCTGGAACTGATCAGATAACTCTAATGAAAATGAATGACAAAATATCAGAATGCACATTTCCTAGTTTTTGTAAAAATAAAATGTTTCCAGATGAATTACACAATGGCATATAGTATGAAACAAAGCAAAGCTTGCCCTTTGGTTACTACATAACTGATACACATAAATAAATACACTTGTTTTGTAAATACTTACTTATTATACATAGTGACCACCCATGGTAAGGTATGTCCGACCACTATACAAAATCTGTAACTCATATAGACTGAGACTGAATTTGCAATGCAGATGTAAGCAAGATTGTCTCCCTAATGAGATAAGAATATGTATGTATATCTTCACACCAGGTTCCTTGTGGGGTCGGCAGCGTACAACCAAACACCACAATCACTTGCTTCATTAACATACATCGACTTTCAGAAAGAATATTTTAACAATAAATTACATTAAGCGAGTACTCGGCATTTGAAACGAGTTACTTGGCTGACTACAAGTACTCTAAAACGTGCCGAGTACCGAGTACTCGGCACATCTCTAATATATATATTAGAGTATGCATGCTTGTTTGCCAATCTAGTTGTATAAAAAAAATGAATGAGCGATCAGAGTTCCTCATACTAATTACAGCGCACTTTCAATTCTTTAAATAGGGGTCGCGTCCATAAGCGAACCCGTCACGACCCTGCTAATCCAGCGATGTGGTCCAGGGTGAACCAGGACGATTATACCAGCGCGGGCGTAGGTGTCGTGCTCATCTCACTTAGCTTCTGATGTGAGAGATTACGGTATATCAGGCCCAAGACTTCTCTGGGTTAGTATAAAACTGGGCCTGAAATGCCACAGACAGTTGGCCAGGGGCACCACCGGTGTGAGTGACTCAGGGGTGTCGAGAGGTGTGCTGCGCTTTCTCCGAAGTTACTCGCGGCGTTATGCCCTTTAACACTTCCACCCCTGGAGCATATCACCTGATAAAGCAATATGCTCTATCGACTCCTCTCTGGGCGGCCAATGAAGGCAAGCCAGAGGTGAGAGTCTTGCGGGCCTTCTTGACTTTCCACTCCGACCGACGAAGACACGCCGGAGACGAAGGCCCTGATCGATTCTCTTGAGCACTCGGGTACCCCTGGTGTCGTTACGCATCAACAGCTCGCCACAAGCTGCCCTGCGGTCTTTATTATTATCCTTCTTTAGTCACGGGTGTTAACCCCGGTCTTTTGATAGGCGTGTGCGGTGATATGGATCCAACGCGCAGAGGCCTCTTAGAAAAGATTGATGTAATGTATTATACCCGTTGTGACCTAGGAGATATCAATGGGGTGATATAGCCACGAACAGGTCACGGCAGGTATTGGGACTATTGCAAGTGTGTCGGAAATAATTGAGCTATTGAAATGAGATCAGGAGGGATTATTAGTACTGGGTTATTACAGAAGAGAGATGGACACGTGCCATAACTATCATATGTGATGTTACTTTGGGGAGGGGGTGCTCGCCACTCACTAGATGGACCCCTGAAATGCCATGCCATGAAAGTCGGCCGGGGGCAACACCGATGTGAGTGACTCAGGGGGTGACGAGAGTTATGCTGCGCTTTCTCCGAAGTTACTCGCGGCGTTATGGCCCTTTAACAAGTCCACCCCTGGAGCATATCACCTGCTAGAGCAATATACTCTATCGATTCCTCTCTGAACGGCCAATGAAGGCAAGCCAGAGCTCAGAGTCCTGCGGGCCTTCTTGACTTTTCACTCTGACCGATGAAGACACGCCGGAGACGAAGGCCTTGATCGACTCTCTGGAGCACTCGGGTACCCGTGGTGTCGTTACGCACCAACAGTTAGCCCAAACTCCCCGCAGGGCAGCTATTATTATTATTACCATCATGCTACAAGAATGTTTTATTAAACAGGTTACCACATCTCAACACCGAATCTCTCTTTAGCTTGGGTGCAATTAGGCTGGCATATCTGATACACATAAAAGCCCCTCTTAAAATAAAATAATCTCGTAGCTCTGTGTATGCGTGATTCAATGACTTTAGACGTAATCATCTTCGTGACGATGCACATGAAGTGAAACATCAGTGTAGGTGACGAAATCTCGGTCTACTATGAGCAGTATGGGTTTTTCTTTAGAAGATTCTCCAACGAAAGTTAAGAAAATTTTTTCATATCACCACGCCTGTCTCCCATTGGGGTAGGCAGAGACTATGGAATGCCAGGTACACCGATCCAAACATACCTCTCTCGCCTGTTCCACACTCATCAACCTCTTCTCGCATAGTATTCTGTTTCGGGTGCTTTTGATTTGGCCCTTTTTCAGCACATCAGCTATTTGATCCATAGTGTGTGTCTAGGGAGGCCCCTGCCGATATCTCCACTCACTCTGGCTCGATTTACTTCTTTCGGAACTCGTTTGTCATCCATTATTTTCAAATGTCCGAACCATCTCAGCATACCCTTTTCAATTTTTGTCACTACATCATCTTTCATTCCACATTGTTCTCGTATCGTGTTTCTACCTCTATCAATCATTCTAACTCCACATATAGGTACTCCTCAGCGTTCTCATTTCAAAAACGTTGCAGGTACTTTCATGTTTCTTCTGCCATACCCATGATTCAGTAGCGTATATCAATGTTGGCGAATGTTGAATTTTCTACTGCTTTTCTCCGCAAATTAGAACATTACACAACCGACCCAAGGTACAGGTACAGTTACTGCTATTGGTACGTCAACACTTGCTTGCTCCCAGAGTCATGGATAAAGTTGCTAAAGTTTATTAAAGTTATTGATTATAATCTATAGCGGAAGCAGAAAGTAAATTTGTTTTCCGCAAGATAACGCCTGTGTCTATTAACTATTAGACAAAGCTCGCGAAATGCATCTTCGAAGTAATGTCGTCCTTTAGCACGCTTGAGGTGCACGTATAAATAATATATACTTTTTTCTAATTAGTTATGTTATATTTACTTATAGTAGTAAGTATAGTAAGTAGTTATATTTACTTATAAAAATTAAGAAAGACTTATGAGATAATACCCAGTTGTACGATTATTAGGTACATTTTTTGACATAAAACCCTTAGATTTGACCTTTCCGTATTGTGCATAGTTTATCGGTTACGCGTGTGCCCCGGCTCGCTACACGCGGGCCGAGAGTCATTGCTTAATTCACTTTCACAAAATCTCGTTTCAACTTTCTTTGTAAATGTTCAATGAATCTTAAGTAGGTACATTTTCAATGAATTTTGTATTAGGTTCCATCCGCACAAGTCTTCTGATTATTTTCTGAAAAACTGGACTTGAAATTCCTAAACATATCATTAAAGGCTCATTGAACCGTTTCGCATAGTCTTCTAAGATCAAAGTCCGAAATTATTATTCGAAACACATTCTTATGATATAAATTGCTAAAAGTTTATTGGCAACACAATTTACCTAAATTTGCACCACATATGCGCATTACCCGTATTTCATGCATAATAGTTCAAAGTAATTTTACAAAACGCCGCAAGCAAACTAGTGGACGGCCCACCTTATGTAAAGTGGTTGCCACAGCCTATGAACACTTATAATTGGCTTGAACTTGGGCGGTGCTATCCTCGCTGCTAACGCAGTAACTCCTCGAGAGCTTACTGGTAAGCTTACTCACTCGCCGCACTACAGGTACACAGCACCCCTTCAGGGAGCTCGAACGCACCCTGTCTGTGGATACTTTTAGTCGTCTGGTGTTTCTCCGTGATAGAGGGCACGTTTTTTATATGACGATTTGATGAGCTTAGTGACGCAGTGGTAAGTGCCGGTCCTGGGTTCGATCCCAGAACATGTTAGTTAATGCACACAAAATAAACATTTGTGTGCAAGAACATGTTCTGTTTGTATTGATCTGGGTGTTTTGAAGAGCAAAGCAGCCCGTCTGGGGAAGTACATTCACTTCACAGAAAACCGCAGCCAAATATAAACTCCCTGGCGGGCTGTTGTGTTCCTACGAGTGCATGAGGTCACCAGTAGGCTCCTAAGGAATTGTTGTGTTAGTAGAAGAGGTGACGTCGCGCGGGTGATACTAATGTGTTGCAAGCGTTCAGAGATTACGGTAACCACTTTACATCAGGTGGACCGTATGTTCCGACAATGTATAAAAAAAAATGAGCCGTCGTCGATCCCGGCAGTAGGTATGAACCGAGCGCCACATAACTCGATCCTTGCACACATCACTCTTTAATATTCATAGCTATTTTTAGGCACTACTTCTTGTACATTGCAAGGAGTTCTTGAAATGTACAAGAAGTATCGCTCGCACGTTGTCATCCCTACCATAAGCTCTTTATTTTTCGTATGTTCGTACGGCTTTTGGCGATGTATATATAATAAAACCAGTTGAGAATGCGCAAGCATACATTGCCAGAGGAACACCTGGCTCGTCAATTATATAACAATTCTAATTTTTTTTTTATTTGTCCTGTTTGAATCCGAATCTGAAGTCAAAATTCGAATATTCGATAAAAACGCACACGTAGACAAACGCACAGACAAACATATAGATTTCATATAGGAACGGTGTTCCTGAAAAGTAGGTATACCATATTCTCTTACCTGTGTCATGAATATTTCTTATAATACTCCTTGTCATGTTATTAGTAGCGGAAGCACACAAAGCCGGTTAGATCAAATTGCATAACTCCTTGTTATTTTTTTTTTTTTACAGAATATTATGGATGGTACCAATTTATGCATTGAATGCATGGATCGGCCTGGAATTTCCAGAACAATCAATCTACATGGATTCACTGAGGGAGTGCTACGAAGCATATGTCATTTACAACTTTATGAAGTACTTGTTGAATTATTTAAATGAAGATCAGGACTTGGAGGCCTTTTTGGAAACGAAACCACAAGTTTACCACTTTTTCCCATTATGCTGTTTGACACCATGGGAGATGGGACGGTAGGTACATAATATTAATTGAAGGTTTTGCAAATATTTGTGAAATTTCCGGTACGTACGGAATTAGAATAATCCATCCGTCTCTAATTATGCCCATATAGATAGATAGATAAACTGTTCTACAATCACACACATGCTAATAAATAATAAATATTCTCGGACAAATTACCCAGCATCACCTAGCCCCAAACTAAGCGAAGCTTGTGTTATGGGTGCTAGACAACTGATAAACATATGTAACTAATACTAATACCCCATCAAACCATCACTGAAGTTGGATAGTGCCCACGTTGCACTCTGTCGACTAATTAGGAAGCTTCCTTAGAGCTTTGAGCATAAATACGGTCATTTTGTTTGTTAAAATGTTGCTCAATTGTAAAAAATTTCTCATCCGTAAACAAAATTTTTCTGTTACCTCCCTTTGCGTACCGCTTCAGTAGTTGTTTCGATTTTATCACCCTATTCTTTTTTAAATTATCAGTTAAGAAATGGCCAGTACATCTCTTATAGGCTGCAAGTCCTAAGTCATCTTTTAAAATACGCGACATGGTTCTAGGTGCTATCTTCATCTCCCGAGATAAAATCTTTTGCTTTCGGACAGGATTTCTTCGAATTCTTTCCCTTACTGCTTTGACCACCTTTTTCGTACGAACACTACGTGGACGGCCAGATCTTTTTCTGTCACAAACAGGAGGTCTCATTGTACCTATTAATAGCCCGGTACACAAACATTTTTCTAATGACAAGCGTAAGACGCACTCCTCACCACGTTTTAAATTTTCTGATAAAAGGATTTCGTAATTTGGTCTAACCGTCGTGGTGGTGATCGGCCACTAGTTCTCTTGCCATCAGTATTACCAACAACGACAAGTCTTTCCAAAGTATTATCACCTTTCCTCGTGATGTGGCTAAAGTACATACATATATGCGTTGTTTACACAGGGTCGATAACCGGATCGTGATTTTCAGTTCTGATAGTATTGACTGATTGGTGCGCTTAGTTGTTCAGGGGATTCTGTGCATCCTCTTTCAGCACCATGTCTCTATATGTTTTTCCTTTGACTTTATGATCTGCGTTTCTACTCCATACATAAATAAGGGAAATACATCCATAAATTACGAAATTTGCTCGTATAGATTAATACAAATGTATACACAAAACTCATTTAACAAATATACATCATATGGTACAAACTGGCGTTAACAAACATAATGAGAAATGAAATAGCACATTTATAAACTACAAAAAATTTTATAAATCCAAAATCTACAATATGATACTTGACACAGAAGTACCTAGCTAGAGAAATATGGACTTTCACAACTCTAAAGTTAATGGTTTTTGATAAGTCAATATTTTAAGTGCATATGTATAATATTAATATATGTAATATTAAATAGATACAAAAATGCCACGAATAGTTTAAGTATCTGCTTTAAATGTTATAAAACAATGAATATAAAGTTAAATTTTCCAATGATTTTCTACTACCTATATCTTACTTCACGCCAAATCCCTTGCGGGGTAGGTAGAGAGAACCGAGCGCCACATAACTCGATCCTTACAAACCTCACTCGCTTCTTTAACATTAATTGCTCTTCTTATGAATGCTCACCGGTTTCTAAGGCTCCTGGCGTTATCTTCTGGTAAACCACGATCAATTTGATCGCGCTAGGTAAGCCTTGGCCTTCCTCGGCTCCTATACCCTTCTACTTTCGCGTTGTATATCTGTTTCGTAATAATTTCTTCCTACATTCATTAGTAATATTTAAGGGGGCTCCCATACAACAAACGTGATTTTTTTGCTCATTTTTGCTCGATATTGATAACGGCAACAGGTAGACGCTTGAAATATTCACAGAATATTTAGTTATATATTCACTTTAAGAATAAATAATTAAATTAAAATAAAACAAATATTTAAGGGGGGCTCCCAAACAACAAACGTGATTTTTTTTGCCGTTTTTATAGATAATGGTACGGAACCCTTCGTGCGCGAGTCCGACTCGCACTTGGCCGATTTTTTTATTTAGGCGTGTGCATAAAAAACATTGCGAAGACAGCTTAACGATATTATACAGTATAAAGTGTATTCTAAAAAATAACGTACATAGTTGTATTCCATATTGGTCCAATATTAATTTGGTGATGATATAATGAATAGTTAAGAAATGTTAATTAAAGTATACTGTAATTATTAAATTTTCTTTATATTTTTGGGTTAGGTACAATTTTTATGAATGTTTCACAAGGATACTACAATGAAAAAGCTATAAATATTAAAGAAGCAAGCGAGGTGTGTACGGATCAAGTCATATGGCGCTCGATTGTCTTCGCCTGCCGCGCAAGGGACTTAGCGTGAAAATGTAATAGTAGTAAACTTGTAATAAATACTGCTATCATGTATCCCATATAATATTGGTGCTGATTTGATTATGGTTTGATAAATAACGGAAATGAAATAAAAATGTAACAGAGATTTTTTTTTCATAAGTTTTTAATATTGAATTATGTCTTGTTTTCAGTGAATTTGTTCACAACTGCAAGCATGGTATATTACAATATACTCTGGTAAGGCCACTCACGACTGTCGTGTCGGTGATATGCGAGCTGTCCGGTGTCTACGACGAGAGTAACTTCAGTCCGAAGGTGGCCTTCCCCTACATGGTGGCCATCAACAATCTCTCACAGTTTGTGGCCATGTACTGCCTTGTGCTCTTCTATAGAGCTAATAAAACGGAATTGAAACCGATGAAACCTATAGGAAAGTTTCTATGTATAAAAGCTGTTGTGTTCTTCTCATTTTTGTAAGTATCTTTGATTCTGCAAAAAGTGTATTTTATGTTAGAAACCCATTCCCGAGTGTTTGATTCTACCGCAGCTACATATTTGTATTATTGGGGCCAAGCTTGTACATACACAAAAGCAGTTTGACCGTGTCTAAGGTTCTAGGACATCGCGTACATTACAGTGAACGCGGAACTCGGAACTCTGACCGCTAGACCGCCGCAGTGGGGCCGGCGCCTAAATGGCCAATTATTGAATCTAAGTATTGACTACACATTGGCGGCAATACCTTTCTCTACTACATTATATTTAATTAGAAATAGTATTTGGTTAGTTTGATTCAGTCATTTGCTACAAGTAATTTATTACCCTATAGAATCTTTGTATTTTCTCCTAATTACATCTGAAATTATACGATTTATAAAATTTGTTATATTAGACTTTCGTAATGCTTGATGTTTTCTACTTTTTGTTTTACCATTACACTCATGTTAATCACGGCTACAAGTAAAAAATCATAACTGAATACGCATTTCGAGGGATCATCGACTAATGCAACCGCATCCCATGTGTACAACGGCAAACATCGTTTGATCGTGGCACAAATATCAGGTCCTTACATATGAAATGGTCGTTTTGTCAAACTGGCTACTCTGATCTCAAATATCTGACGTTTGATTAAGAATTCCAAATTCAAATTTATTTCAATTTTAGACTTGGGTATTTGTGTTTCGAATTTAGTGATTCATTTGTTTTTACGCCATTTGATTTTTCTTTGACATCAATCTGTTCACAATATGGGAAACTTAAAATATCGCGTTATTTGCGAATACGAGTTCCACTGTGGCACCAATACTACAGAAACAGCTCAAAGGATTAATGATGTGTATGGGGAAGCTACTGTAAAAGGTACATTTTTTTCCAACGTTTTCGTTCTGGAAATATTGATCTACAGAACAAACCCCGTGGACAGCCGGAGACCCTAGTTGACAACGAAGAATTAAACGTGTTCGTGGAAGCAGATCCATCGCAAACCACGTCCGAGTTAGCGGCAGGCTTCTGTGTGAGTGACAAATCAGTTTTTCACTTGAAACAAATTGGAAAAGTGAAAAAGCTCGAGAAATGGGTACCTACCGCATGAATTGAGTTAAGCACACCAACAAACACGCATTGAGTACTGCGTTACATTACTCAACTATCACAAAAACGAGGGAATTTTTAATCATATGGTTACTTGTAATGAAAAATTGATCCTGTACAACAATCGGATGTGCTTATAACAGTGATTGAACCCAGGAAAATCGGCTAAATCCTGATCTAAGCGAAAGTTGACTCAGTAAAAGGTACTGGTGAGCGTTTGGTGGACCAGTGCTGGTGTCATACACTACAGCTTCTTAAGACCTGGCCAGACGATTACGTCAGATCTGTATTGTAAACAATTGCAAGCCATGATGGAAAAGCTCGCTATTCAACAACCGATATTGTTCAATTGCTCTAGCCCACTGCTGCTTCAGGACAACTAGACCTCACATTTCACGACAGACGGTCGCTAAATTAGAGGAGCTGCGATTGGAATATCTCAGACACCCAACATATTCCGTTTGAGCAAGGACTGTTTGAGTCCTACCTCAAACATATTACTACATTTTTCGCAATTTGGATAATTAGGTACTTGTAAGAAAAAAAAATCAATTTCGATGGGGTTGTTCAAATCGCCTTCTAAGACTTTACTGATTCTTGTTTCCACAACTTTTTCAGCAATGGAATCAATGAACTTCCTATAAAATGGCGAAAGTGCATAGATAATAACGATGCGTACTTCGATTTATTAAGTATATAATTTCATTTTAACTTTTCCATATAAAACACTAATTTCATATAACCTAATAATCGAAGCGAGTTGGTGTCGGCCTTTAGTAAACAAGTTCACATTTTATTTAATGTCTGCGCAAGACCGATTCATACATAGGCGCATTGGCTCCAATATTATAATTTGATGCAATTTCTATCAGTGTGTCGTTTTGGTATTGTGAGGCCCAGGTCGGTTACCGAAAACTGGCACGAAACGTTTGCGATAAAGTTCCGTCCCAAACCACATCACGGCACCATATAAAGGCACATTAGATACGATACCGCATCGTTCTCACTCTATTTTTAAAATTCGTATCCTGTTGCAGCCAAGGAGTAATAATCAACATCCTGGTGTACTGTGGTGTAATCTCAACAATATTTGATGTGTCTGAATCAAACAAGATAAAAGTTATATCATCTAAACTTCAGGTAAGATACATTCTTGAAAGACTACCTACAGCGATAAGTTGTTACTTATAAGCAAGAAAGTCAAATCCTTATTTTAGGTTGTCCCGGAAAATGTTGCCAATTCTTCTTTTAATTTATTAGTAGCTATGTTGTAAGAGTTTTCTACACCAAAGGTATCACATGTGCGCTGCAAACACCGTAATTTCACGTCCATTTTGAAGAATTTCATAATCTCTGAACATCATTTTCATTTCACGACTTAACGATTGTCGGAAGTACAGTCTTTGGAATTGTACTACAGTATAAGACCATTGTAGTTCCTGTGACGATGGTTCCCAAGCGGTGGAGGTGTTGAGCACATCAAGATTCATGAACGTCACGTGGCATGTACAGTTCGCTTTTCTCCGCTAACCGACTTTGGAACTGAACTCCGTTGGATATCTCAACACCAAAAATTCTAATGCTCTAACCGATGGTAGTAGGCGTGTTTTGGAATTGAGATACTACAGAAATGAGGTTTTCTTAGACGCGCAGAGATTATATACTTTACATTATAACTAAATACCGCGACCATTGTCAAGCAGGACTCTTCGCTCCAATAGCCGCAATTACTATCAATTCTGTTTTGCTTTATTAAGCGATTATCCGACGAGCAGCACGCCCATTGCTAAACTGTTTCGTATATGCTTTAATCCTTGCAGCAAATTTTAATACCATTTATCTATTGATTGCAGGACTTTCTCATATGCATCGAGATGTTTTTGGCGGCGATTGCGCACCACTACAGTTTCTCGTATAAGCCGTTCGTGTCGCCAGAGAACAGGTCCCCCTCTTGCCTCGGATCATTCCTGGCCATGTGGGACGTATCCGACGTGAAACGAGATATTTCAGAGCATTTAGGTGTAGTCGGTATGTTTCTTTATAATTTTATACTGTCCGAGTAGCAATTCATGCGCTCAGCCGAAAATTAACAACTACCATAGACTATAGTATATAAATACGTACGTTATCCATTGCCATAACCAAAACAGATGTTTCTCGCAGGAATACATCACATCACTAGAGAATTGTTATTCGGCTGCAGTATTCTATAAGTTACAAACACTTTTCATTCAGGCTGCTGCAAGTTGGCTTCGGCTCTAAAGATACAGCCGCTTATAGTTATGTCAATTGGTGATTTAGTAGTTCATCTTGGAGTGTCCTAAACGCCCCGTTGATAGACCTTTTCCACCGACGAGTTAATCGCTACCGTGCATAAGTAAAGGTGCCACCGTAGACAGCCTTACACGCGGTAGCGATTGGGACTGCGTTACCCACGTCACCATTGGTTAATTTCTGTGCATACTGTACCGATTATATCTCGTACTCAAAAAATTATAGCGGGAGTTCAATTATTTCCTGATTTGGTCATTACTGCATTTTGCACATTGTACTTGTAAGTGATAATTGTAAATATTTTTAATATTTGTAATTATCACTTGCTCGGCGGTGAGGATTTGGCGAAGGTACAAACCAATCGATTGTAATAGGGTATATATAGGACAAAAGAATATACATAGGAAATAAAAGGATGTACATTATTTATAACCTTTTCAACCTGTGTTTTTAGAGTTTCCGGTAAAAATAAATTATTGCTTTATATTATGAATATTCCTTGACACGTCCACCTCATCGGCCAAGGACAGCGACCAGTTAGCGTGTTTATTTGGACGCAACATATCTACGTGAACATTCTACCTATCTCATGTGGTATATTTTGGTCTAACCTATACTTGGTCTGGGACCTGAAACCATCCCAGTCATTTACATTGATATTTATAACTAAATACATAAATGTTACTACTGCAGGAAGCTCGTTCAGTAGACGATTACGAGGCAAATCAATGTACCACATGACGCGGGGGTGCGACGAAAGTTCGCGACTCATGGACGAGCCAGTCGCATCTAGCTCTGCTCCTGACCTCACAATTCCAGTCCCAGGAGATGGCACCCCCGTAGTCGTACGAGCCACCACCTACGGCTCTATACACACCAGCCTCCTGGACGATACCGAGCCGCTACTCGAAACAGATGAACAAACGCATGAAAACCCGAAAGTGTAAAGGTAAGTATACACAGTGACACATTTGACACTCGGTGTCGGCACTGCGTCGTAGTGTGTATTATTGATTAATTCTAAGATGAACTGCTTTGTATTTGCGACAGACGAAAGTATGAACTATAATTGGTAACTTCGTTCAAGAACTTTAATTTCAATGGTGCCGCTAGTTACGTACACCTTGTGTCCATGTCGACTTATAAACTTACTTACCTGTAAGGTTGTGATATTAGCTTTTACAGCCAGCTTTAAAAAAGATGGTACATATTTTAATGCGTTGTAGAGATTGTGAACGACTGACTGACTCAGTATTGTAGTCCCGTTACCGTAAAATAGCTCTATACTGACGATTTAGTAAACGTTGCAGTACTTTGATCGCTATAAACTGACGGTACATCACACATATGCGATACACCGAATGACGGTTCCGTTTTATAAACGCGTTGTATTGGCGAGCGTGTACTTCGCACGTGTTTTTAAGATGACGTCGTTGGGTGATTGGTTGAGCGGTGGGATCGGCTCTCTATCGATTATTACTGACTGTTACTGACGATTATTACCGATGATTATTATTATTTATAACCTCTGAAATCACGAGAAACAAAGAGATATTGTTATGTATACATTTATACAACTACACATTTAAATAGACAATGAATATTATTGCATTAAACTTTGTGCATTATTTGCCATGCATATTTAAGAAAAAATTGCACAACTGCTTTTACATTTAAGTAAGGTTTTTTAATATTATTAGGCAGCGCATTGTATGCTTTTGAAATATGGCGTTATATTCCCTTTTATTATATTAAAATTTAAATACTTTGTACATATGTAATTCAAGTTTAAACTGCCTCCTAAAATAAACGATCTGGCTCGAAATATCAGAAACAGTATTCCGTTATTTCGAGGCGTATTTGTAGTTTTATTTAGAACATATTGCAATATTTGACGTGATTTCGGAGTCAGTATCATAATAAAAGTTGTTCAGCGATTGATATTGAGGCGATCAACAAACAGGTTTTACTATTTCTCTTATAAAGTAAACTGACGTAATTTTATTTAATAACTCACAAATGCGGTTTTTTTGGAATTATGGAATTTCAAGAGGCGACAAGAATTTATCAGGCTAAATTCCATTTTATGTGTTTATTTAAATCATAATGTGACTATGACTAGCTGTTCATGCATGGTAATTCGACTTTTGGTAAAAGCAACTTGACTGAGAAATTACAAAACTAATGCTATTAACTTGTAATGGAGTTTTTTAGAGTTAATTAATTTTTGTTTATGTACATTACATATTGTATACGTTACTTTATAATATGTTTTAATTTGGCCTCGAACACTTTCTCATGCGGAGAAGCCGCACTTTTAATTCACAACAACGCGACTACTGAACATATTTTCCAGTGTACAGATGAATACGGTACAAGCCGTGTGCTTTGGGAACGCGCTAGTTGCACGAAAATACATTTTTTTTCGAAGCGTTCAGTTCGTACATTCCCTTCAAAGGAAATCGTATTTTTTTATGCAGATAGATTAACATAATATAACCTTTTATTAGCTTCGTAAGTTCGAACACATAATATTTCATTTATTTAATGAGCATCTGTTATCTTATTATTTATTTTGCTTGCTTTTTTACAGATTAGCATAATGTACTGCACTAGTCCAAACTTTATTTTATCAAATAGGCTTATACATACGTACACATAGACAGTATCTTTAAATAGTATACTTTTTAATACTCAGTGTCGATAGAAACAATTACCTTTGGAGTAGACCTGACAACATGAAATAATTGTTAACATTGGACAATTCTGAAAAAAAGTATACTATTCCAAAAGGACTCTAAACTTGCGATAATTGTTGACGAAAGAAACTACTTACTTACCGACTTTACATACAAATATTTCACACTGAAAAGACAGTATTTGTTCTCACATATACGTAGTACCTTATTTTATTATAAATTATTCAGATTATAATAGTTATAAGACATGCGATAATATAACCAAAGTGTCTGTGTTAATAGATTGCGACGTAATGTACGTTAAAATGAAAATAAATCATTCAGAAAATTATTTTACTTATGATCATGCAATATCTTTTTATGACTTTAGTACTTACACGTAAGGGCTGTATAATATTGTTTATATTTTATTATTGTGATATCGCTTTATAACATAATATATTGTAATTATCTGTTAAGTTTTAGAAATAAAAATATGTATATTATACCCTCTTTTTATTTTATCCCCATGCTTTAGTTACTTCAGACGAAGGGCGTGCCCTGCTGAACTACTCGTAGGTACAGTAGCGACAAGCTAGGGACTGTAGGATATCTTCATAGAAATGCTCGGTCCGTGACCAAAAAATCGTGGTACACAGACAGACAGTCCGTTACGTACGGTCAAATCATTCATTCATTGTTCGTATATACATTGCGCAAAACCGACGTAGCTTTAAGTATAAGAGTGGCAACGTTCTTGCGTGAATTTGGGTAATCATGTCAAAAATGTAAAAGTTCTCTAGTGTATATATACTGCTCTAAGTGTATGGTCACCAGTGTTGGGACCTGCAATTATCTGCAGTAGATCATTTACTCCCATTATACGAGTATAATGAAATGGTAGGTAGCGACTTACATTTTTAAGTTTCGTTAAAAGGAACAGAAATGATATTTGTGATACATTTCTTTTAGTTTAACTTTAGTTAAAAATTTACGTGGTTCACCTACTCTTATTTTGTATTTTGAAGATATTGCCATGCTATAACTTTGCCCGCCTATAAAACCACCTTTGCCTTCTTTGGGGTGGGCGATCCTGCTCTTTTCCATTGTTTCGACTGTTCTTTTGTCTCGGGTGTATTGTGGTGAACCTAGGTTTCATCCATGGTTATAAATCTTTCAAACAAATTCTATTGGGTCAGCTTCATATAACTCTAAACAGTCGCGAGAAGTTGTGAGTCGGTTGCGTTTTTGTTCCACTGAAAGCAGTCGCGGTACCCACCGCGCACACACCTTAGAGAATCCAAGTTCAGTAGTAATTATATGATGGGTTCGCTCAGATGAGATGCCTACAGTCTTAGCTATCTCCTCGACAGTCAATCTTCGATCAGATAAAATTAAATCACAGATTTTTTCTTTGTTTTGATCAGTGGAAGCAGTCGAAGGTCGGCCACTACGGGGCTCATCTTGAATGGTCTCACGACCACGTTTAAACTCTGCCACCCAGTTTTTAACAGTCGCATACGAAGGAGCGGACTCACCCAAAGTAGCAGACATGTCTTCATGTATAGCTTTTGGAGTTAAACCTTTCAAATTCAGGTATTTTATCACTGCACGATGTTCAATTTTATCCATTTTCAAAAATAGCTCTGACTTGACTTACGGCATCACGTGTAATCGAACAATGAGTTACTGTGAATAAACTAAACTGTGCATACTTGTTGCTAAATAATGTAACTACAAAATGAGGGTAGTTATAAAAAAAATCAATGACTTTAACCATGTTAGGCTAAGAACTTTTCAAATGACCCTCGTATTGTGCAGTTTTGTGTTGTAAACCAATACTGTAGCCATACATATATATGTCTAATTAGAAGACGCCGCAATATTTTCTTCGACCAATTCAATTGTATTTGTGAATTAATTGGTGACTCCAGTAGTTCCTTCTGGTCTATCCATAGGTGTAATCTGTAGTCGTTCAAGTACCTCGTCTTCATTGTTAGGCTAAATCCTCGCTTACTATTAAATCCAACAATACAATCACTCATGTTTGATTACAGAACTAAAGAAAGCAAGGGCCAGTAATAGAGGTATTTTTATTATTTACCACATGCCACTTGACCAAAATCGAAAATAAATGTCACATTCAATGTCATGTTAATTATTTATATATTCATGACTTCTCAACCCTAAAGCAGTTTCCCTGTATTTCTATGGTGTCGGATTTTCCTCTACTGTCCAAATTAAAAGAAGGATAAAGCACCCACTAATAGTTGGTACAAATCCTGGCATGTACAAACTAAGTTTGTGCTATCTGATTTATGTATATATTTGTAATTATCACTTGCTCGGTGGGGAAGGAAAACATCGTGAAACCCAGCTCGTCCATGAAATTACATTTCGAAAATCGTACGACCTAAGAAAGATCTGGTTTTCTCTTTTCTCTGGGCTGTGGAGGTATGATTGCAGTCGCTCCAAGTAAAGATCAGTATCTTCGTCAAATCCTTAGGCTTAGGAAGCGGACCCTGCCAATCCTAATGGATTAGAAAACGGGATAAAGCTAAGAAGAAAAAGCTACGTGCATGCAAAAAACGTAGCCGCTCTTATCTGGTACATATATAGCAGATTTTTCTTTATTTTTAATATACATACATTTATATTACCTTCCCTGTGTTTGTTTGCTTCTAAACTTCGCGGCGATTAGTATTGCGCTTAGTGAGTTAATATGTCTATAAACGACTTGAAAATTAGGTACTCCGATAAAAATTCTAGGGTCATTCATAAAAACTCATTTCTGTGCAGTAAAATAATTTATTGATTAAGATATTTCGTAAATAACAATAATAATTTAAATATTAATAAATAGAAGTTTCAATATGTCTGGTTCCAATACGTATGCTAATTATTTTTATCCGTCATTTGAGCAACTATTATTGATTATTATTTATTGGGACGCTTGTACTAGATCAAGCTATAAAAAACCATGCAAAATTTCACTTTTACCTACGACATAAGATCATAAGATGTATGGGTATACAGCTTTATCCGTCGTTGTTTGTACATATTAAGCTTTCGATTCACATATTTATGTAGATATTTTTTCTGTATAATTTTCCCTGCAGATTCATAATCGAGGCAAGCTCATATACGGTGGGGAACATATATATAATATAAAAACAGCTTGCTGGGTTACTGTCTCTGCTTTTAGAAGACTGCAATCAATAAAAGTTGTCTGGTTGTATTCCTGTGAATATGTAAGGTCACCAGGAAACTAGCGAGGAGTTGCTACATTAGCAGCAGTGGTGGCAATTCGCGAGCCATGTCACAAGCGGTCGTAGGGTACGGTAAGCGCTTCACATCAGCGGAACTGGTTTTGGATATCTGAGGTACATCAGCGGAACTGGTTTTGGATATCTGAGGTACATCAGCGGAACTGGTTTTGGATATCTGAGGTAGTATATAAAAGGTAAAGGCTGTGTAGAAACTTTCCAGCAACCGTCGTAAGACGGAGAGACTCGCGTTCGCAAGTCTTATACAAACGAGACGAGACAACGTCCCTCCAAAGCAGCTGGTTGAAATATTGACCTTTATTATCGATGCAATGTTAGCATTTTAATGGAGGTTCGTTGATATCTCTCACAAGCGTTGGTGTAAAAGTCGCGATATTAACCATTGCGCCACCGAGTTCGTCAAATTATTATTGTTTATCAAGGAAATCTCTATTTTGAAGTCTTGTCCATATCTTTTCAGTACGTAGGCAATTTTTATACTACGGACTAGTTTTCCTTTTAAATCGCGATGAAGTAAATACATAATAAGTACACTTAATAAGTTAAATAAAAGTTGAGCCTGGTAATGGTAACGTAGGAGGAGGAAAACTGCTACGCTCAATAAAAGCATGTTTGACTCGAGATGTTTTGGAGGCGCAATGCCTCTGCCTGGCGATATTCCCAAAACCAGCCATTTCAAGATCGACCGCTGCGGATGAAATAAACGTTTGCAACTGAAGGTTAGCCCGGCATTAATGAAGGGAATCGACTCGAATGCAACCCATCTAGTAAATAGCTTAAGTACAGCAATGGTACGCGAATCATTTCGTTTGCTTCTACAAGCTAATGCTTTGCTGCCATGTGAATTACATTAGTTTTAATTATAATTAAAATACTTCTCATATATATTTTTGACCATTTATTATGCTTAATTCATTATGACTATTCATTTTATCTTAATAAGAAACTGAATTTATTTCACCTGATAAAATTAACATACTATTTATTGATCCTAAAGCGGTACGACGTTCGCCGGGTTAGCTAGTTAATATTAAATGCAATAAACTAAAAAGACAAATAATCAAAGAGGTCGCTTTGTTTTTATTCCAATTCGCACATTCATGAGAAAGGAAGTGCTAAACATAATAACATTTTTTCACATAAACGCCTCAATACGTACGTACGTAATAACGTGAAATAATTAGTAAGCGAAAACACATGATGATTCACGTCAGTACATTTGACAAACTATTACGCTTACCTAATTATTATATCTAATAGAAGTTACAATAACATTTTATCACATAGTATCACGATAGTCACAAAACATAGGATAGGTATGCCTTATACATACAATTCAATATGTTTTACATGTGGAATATTTCGTAGTATACACGAGCAGTCCAGACATCTATATTTCTTCATAACATCCGTAAGGTATTTTATGATATTGAATAGAATATGATCAAATTGTATTGTAGTTAGTAATGTTGTATTTTAGTTATTGTATAATATATTAGTTACGTTACGGTTTAAGGAGACTTTGCCTCCTTTGTGTGTTCTACCGACAGTACAGTGGGTTGAGCCGAGGTCGAATAGCTGTTCGATGTAATGCCTACAGATTTTACGGGTAAGGAAGTCATATTCACACACTGGAGTCGCAATTGTCGCGTACCATGCGGTTCCACAGATTATTACGAGAAGCTAGTGGAATGAAATCCTTGTCGAAGTTTTCCAGCATGAGGTTTTAAAAAGTGTACGTACGAATGTGACAGAGATAACAACCCTAGGTGTTTCTATAGTGTCCATAAGCCACGATAATTGCGTGTCATCAGGCCGGCAGTACCCTTGTACCTTAGTGGTAGGTATGCCTTTAAAAACTAGCTGTTATTTAATGTAACGTAAGGGGGCTATCATGCGATATCGGCCTCGTCACTGTTTAGCAAAAACCACAGAATTACGGCGGGGGTTTATTTTGAATTCAGAATGGAGTGAAGAAATAGAATTTAGGACGTAGCGAGTGATTTAACAAACTTTGCTCGCGTGTTATTCGTTTAACTGCGGAGCCATAATTCGGTTTCATAATGCAATATTCATTAGTGTCCCTAAAGAGAAGTCTCTTAAATAATGTATGTAGATAGAATATATTTAGGAAGTAAGGTAGAAATTTAGATTATTGACAATTCCACACAAGATAAATTGAGCAAATACACTATCGATTAAATAAAGTGCTTACATATGTAGTACAAATATACTGCGTTAAAATACTCAATAACCGAGCGGATGGCAGAATACGTCATGTGATAAAGAATGAACATGGAAAGGTGATATTGGCAGTTATAAACATTTTTGATTATCATTGTATACACAATACATAAAGTACAAGCTGCTTCAAAGTCAAAATCTTTTTATTCCGTAAAAATGGCTACATTTGTTTGGAATCGTCACAATTTTTTTCCCTACCGTGCAGTTTATGACTAGGTGAGCACTGATAAAAATACTGCCAAAAAACTCAGGCACCCCTCTTTTGGTGTCCAAACAAATTTACATATTTTATTAATTACATTATAATTGGATCGACTCACTCCCAGGCATTTTTATCATTAATATAGTCAGATCCTTGGAACTGCCCTAGTATGCGGCGAAGCTATCAAAAGTCAGCTTTAATGTTAATCACTATGAATCATTATGTAAAAATGATGTGTCAATGAGCGCCACATGGCGGCCTATCCCAATTTATTTCAATATTGTAAATGCATTATTAAAGCTTTTTGGAATATAATCCTGTACATTTTAATAGCGTGTGCCAGTATCGAGGGTTGTTTTATTATCCCTTATTGTGTTTTAAGCCCAATTAAAAAAATATGCTTAATGTTGCATTATAGAAAGATATGTATATATATTTAAAAGTATCTTGACTTTATTACCTACAGTTCCCGCTACGAGGAGCTAGAAATTTTGTAAACAATCAGACTTATACTAAGTTATATGAAGAACAAACAATGCCATTCGTTTAAATAACACGAGGACAAACTTAGTATTATGACGCTAGCGAACATTTTAAATTAGGTCTGTTATACGACACCTTTACGAATGCTATCGTTTAGTTTTATTATATAGCGTATTTTGCATTATATGAACGTGATCTACGTAATTTGGTTCATTCGCCATATTAAATGACACATTCCTATCTTGCATGCATATCGCCAAGAGTGCCTTGCGAGCATTCCGATCTTGAGTCATGACAATTTTGATATTTAATATTTTTTATTTAGTAATTGCTATATTCATGGATAACACTAAGTTACACTAAAACTGGACCGTTTTATTAGGATTCAGTACCTCAAAAGGAAAAACGGAACCCTTATAGGATCACTTTGTTGTCCGTCTGTCTGTCAAAACCTTTTTCTCAGGGATGAGTAGCTAGCTGAAATGAATATCAAATACTCAAGTCTGCAATCCCTTTGAGCAATGAAAAAATTAAAGTCAATGCAATCAGAAGATACGGCTTTTTATGCTTCGTTTATGCGCATATTTTGACACTCGCAAGGGATTCAACTTATAGGGTACATCATGTTAACCTAGAATCATGAAATTTGGTAAGAAGTAATGTCATGTAGCACAAGTAAAGGAAAAAAATCTGAAAACCGTAAATTTGTAGTTACATCACAAAAAGAACTATTTTTTGCGAATATATTTTTTTATGGAACCCTCGGTGCGCGGTCTGACTCTCATATGACGGCTTTTTTTTATTAATGTAACAAATATTTTGGTATTCTTACATTTAGTAATAAACTAAATACCCATAGGTAATCCAGTGTTTTTATTTTAAAATTCGGCTAAAATAGTCAGGGCCCCTGATGTTTGTTTACAAAACTTCTCGTGACGCGGATTTTGCGTATACTAGTTGTAATGTTGTATAACGGCTCAATTCGTTACCTGTATATACAAAAGAAGAAACTGCCTGTCTGACTGACACACGGTTACAAATCGTTGGGTCAAGGAACTTGCAATTTTGTTACGATGGATTCATAGAGGCTAAATTGTAAATTAAAAATAAAATAGTTTGAATTGATTATAGAAAATACACACCATGTAATAGATCACGCGCTGTCTAAGTTGCAATATCTAATAGACAATCATTTATAAGATGTCTTATATATAAATCGGGGAGCATTCCTAAATTGGTCTTAAATTCATGGTAATTAATATAAAAGGCGCCACTATTGAAAGATAAATGGTGCAGTGGAATCACTATTCATCACTATATATGTAATCATTTGAATCAAAAAGGACCTTATCGCGACGCATACCTACATACGACCTAAGATATATGGTTTCGATACAAAAATACCTATATATAATCACGGCGTAAACACATGCCGTCATAATGGCCCTTTTAATCAACCTTTGAAGGATACAGAAAGAATATATTCTAGCCATCTTTCGGCGTTCAATCCATCAACAAACCATATACTAAATGCCCATAACGTTACTTGGTCTCACCTCGTCTTTTACTAAAATTCTCAAGAGCGCTGAGACCTGCTTTCAAGCTGTTCATTTCAATTTTGTTCCACAGTGAACCCATTAATAAGTAGTAGAAACAAAATCCAGTAATGATTAGTTTGATAACATCACACAGTATGCAGTTGGGCCAAAACCCTACAGTGCCCAGAAGCAGCATGAATAACAAGCCTCCAGATGTGAGGAAGAGTTTTTTAGATTTGTTTATAGTTTTCATGGCCTCTTCGCAAACGGTGACAGCCTGGGCGATGGTGAGATCGAGTTCTGTGTCTGCGATGCATTCCCTGCGAGGGGTTTTTGGTGAATTTAATGATTTTAATCGAAGCTCGAGTGTCACCGCGTTGTGATCCGAATATGAAAATGATGCGCCAGGCACTCTATCTTCTAAGGGATTTCCGAAATTGATGACGCTGGCCTGGAAACAAGCACAGAATTAGGCAAACGTAAAACAATCTTTTTTTTATACAATGTCGTGTGGTCGGTGGTACACAATCATACGATCCACTTGACATGAAATGGTTGCCGTACGTATGAACGCCTGCTATACATTAAGTATCCAATACACCAACTTGGTATATATTAATTATGCTATATCTGCTGCTTCACAGCAACTCATTAGGAGGTTATGACGTCACTGAACCCTAAACTAATTCACTAAATTTAAAGTGTATATTTTTCGTTTCATTTTAGGATACCAGTTTTTACAGGGTGAATATAACTCGCAGAACAAAAAAATAACTATATCACTAAATGCGTGGATGGCTAAAAAGTCACAACCCACAGGAGCGATGCGACCGCTTCTTGTATGACAGGTTGCATACAAAAACGAATGTCACAAAAAATCAAATAATTTCATTTAAATTGCTTTAAATATGAACTACTTTTAATTAAGAATATGAATATTGAAGAAGCGAGTGAGGTGTGTATGGACCGCGTCTTATGGCGCTCGGATCTCTCTGTGTACCCCGCAAGGGACCTGGCATGAGGGTATACATACTTTAATTAAAACTGAAATATTACATTTCAAGAATCAGAGAATATAATTTACGAATTATCAAAAAACACAGTTTTAGTATAAAAGACGGAAAGTGAATCCATTTATTAAAAAAAAAATAGGCAAACTCACTTACTTGTATACATGCAAGTTACGCATTATCAGAAAGTCGTTAAAAGAGATCTGAACCATAAGGTGACACATGTCAAACCACAAACTAAAGTTGTATCATACCATAATTCTGAATATGTAAACATCTTTTATATAGCTTACCTCAAATCCAGAGTTCACATGGAACAGTATGTGATCAATTCTCTTCCCATCGGGAAAGGCCGCAGCCGTCTTCGGGTCGGAGTAGCTATTATTTTTATTGTCGCACGTTCCAGATGGTTTTTGCACCTTCGGGTTGCTGCCTTCGCATTTTAAGTCAAAAGGGTCCATCAGTGACGGCAACTGGCTGATGATCCTGTGCAGATAAAGATTAGTTATAATCAGTACATTATGGATAAGTCAAGTCGTTGCGTGACCGCTCGCAAGGCTCTGCAACCGGGTTCTCGCAAGGACCAGTGCGATGACCAATTTGGCCATGGTAGGTTAGTCTTGGCCTTCCTTCATGATGCAGTTGCATGTATGTAAATTGTATGCAAGTGATAAACATAAGTGAATACATTTTTTTCGTAAATATTTTCTACGTTTCAGCGTCGGGAAACATAAACGCACAGCCCACCTCATGGAAAGCGGCCACCGCAACCTACGAACGCTTGCAACCCACGAGCAATGCTGTCAAAGTCGCGTTATCAATGAATTATGATGCTTGGTTTCAAAGTAGCCATCGCTAGCCGCTATATCACCGCGCTCGTGAATTTGCCAACAACATCCATTAAAATCTATATCATCCGATTTTACTAACTTGTGCTATTCCATCACACTTCTTAAAATAAAACACCAGTCGCCTACCAATGTGAACCCTTAAAATATTCATAGGTGGACTAGAACAGATCCCTTCCGTTATAGGAATAATTCCGCCTATGTAGGCCTATGTACAATTATGTTTTGTCTAAATTGTATATATATTTCATTTAACAAACAAAAATAGTCATTCAGGGTTATTATCTTTTCTGATGTTGTATAGTTTTACAAAAAAGAAGAATTAAATTACAATTCAGAGAACTTTTGTTCCGAAAACTTGAGGAATGACATCTTCCCGCGGCTTTTCCGAGGGACTGTCGCATGGGGTTCTTAAAAAAAGGCGTGATGCATTGTTATAGGGTTGGTAATTCATGAGTGATGCCTTTGGTGTTACGAGTACTCATTTGCAGTTGCTGTAGCACAGCAACTGCTTACTATCGCTTGTTTGCTACCTTAGTGGAATAAAAGACATGCACTGAAGGAATGATAAGGCCGTGATAAGTCATCAAAAATGTCATCGTAACTACATGGCTCGTGTGGCGTATCAGAAGAAAAAACGGAATGTGGTTGTGCCGTGGACATGGCCGTGCTATGTGCCATGGACATTTTTTTGGGAGACGTAGTGAAAAGGAATGAATTGATTTTTAATGTTAATCTTAACTGTGCACAACTTGAAACCATGAATGGGCATTCTCCTTTAGTTACACTACTTAATAATCAATGGTCCATTACGTAAAGTGAGGATTTTGACGCATAGCGCGCGGCTGGCGCAGGGCGCCGCGCTTTTAAGTTCATTTCACTGCATCATAGAATTTCCATAACTTATTTCTGTTTACGTTACGAAGACGTATTCACGTCAAAATACGCGCTTGATATGTGTACTAGGTATTAGTACATAAATCAATATTAGCGATAACCTAGCTAGCTCTAAATATGTATGGAGTATGAACACCGTAATTTACTAGAACGTCGTTGCTAGTACGTCGAACCTAACGATTATTTAGACTATAGTTCAATATACTGGAACCGCAATGGTCGCGTACTGTGCAGTTTTAGAGATGATTTCTTCCGAGAACTCTCAAGTTGTGAAGGCGTGAAGAGGTTTTTTGTGTGAGTGACACCCCTGGTGTTGCAAATGTCCGTAGGCTACAATGACTGTTTACCATCAGGCAGCATACGGCTTGTTTGACACCTTAGTGGTATAAAAAAAGTTGAATGCTGAGTATACCTAAAGGACAGGTCCCCAGGGCCTGTATTCAAATCGCCTGCTAGAATGGATACATCTGCTGGAATAGTCGTCAGTTTAATAAACTCAGCAGTTGAGTGCGCTTGGAGCACCCTGTGTGCTAGGTACATGTCATCTGCGTGGTACTCTGCATGAAGCTGAAAATAATGGACCACTATTATATTGCGAAAACTTGTGATTTTTATACAATATTTTAAAATAGGTTTATTTATGGGGTTACGTATTTTGGGGTACGTTTACAACTAAACTAATAGGAGACACAAACGTATTTAATTTTAAATCTGACTGCATTCAATTTAAACATATAAAACCAATCTAATTTTGATATTTGACTGTAAAAATAATAAATAATAAAAAAAATCTCTTATAGAATCAATTTGCTACACATTTTGATATAGAGCTACTGCCTTCAGACTTCCACAATCCACAGGGAAAAACAGATGTTTCTTAGGTTAGGTCACACATTATTTGAAATATAATTTCTTGGACGGGCTTCCTTACGATATAATTACAAATCTACATATATAGATATATATATATATATAAATGAATGTTTGTCTGTATGTATGTATAAATTTTGATGAAATTTTCAGCGAAACTTCAGGTTAGCCCAGCAGGTGATCCTGTGAAGTTTGGTATCGATCATATCACCCGTGCGAAGCCGGGGCGGATAGCTAGTATATAAATAAATCAGTGAAACTTTGTACTTCGATATTTTATAGGTAAGAGATGTCAGCTAAGACGTCGTATGTACTTAAATTAATTAAAGTAATAATACTACTTACATAGCCGTAAGGTTCTTTTTGTAATATTAGTATTTTTTTACTAACTGAATATGGACAAACTTTTGAAATAAAATAGTTTTATTTATTTAAGATGGGATTTTTGAAAATATGCATTAAAAAGGGGCGAATAACCTGGTACTGAACTTCAATGAAACTTGTTTATTGGAACGGAATGCGGTTGTGAAATGACAATTGGATGATAGTTTGTATAACTTAGGTGCTTGCTAACGAAGACTTAGGAAATTTTTCGTTTGAGGGTGTAAAGGGTAATTGAACTTTATATGAAACTTTTTAGGGAGTGGAAAACATTGATATTGATTACAAATATAGATTATTAAAAATAAAAAGACATGCACTTCATTTTTTCTTATTTTACTTGCATAGCCATATTCCATGAGATAGCTTGATACTCGCAAACGGAGCTGAGAGTGGTCCACTGTTTTATACAAAACTTCAACATACAAGTGCAGATAGGAAACAGAAAAGGAGTACTGCTCAATATAGTCACCGTCTCCTCCACGTTCTCCGAAGAATTGAGAATTTTCCACAAATAAATAAAACGATATGAGTTTTGCGTGCATGCTTATCATAATACTTAGTTGTTTTATAAATACTTAGTCTGGCCATAAATACTGTTACAATTAAAAATAAACAAAATATTACATTTGAATTTGGAATCTGTCATTTTTATATGATTGTTCATTGGGTGTTCTCATTTTGGCGCCAATACATTGTACAATATTTTGCGATATTAAAATGGAGTGGGGTGATAAAGATAACCGAATCGCTGTGATTGCATTACACAAAGTAGGTATGGAGCCAAATGCAAAACGGTGGCTCAGTTGTGAATGACGCGACTTTGACACCAACGCTCGGGTTCGATTCCCACACAAGGCAAACATTTGTGTGAATGAACATGTCTGTTTGTCTTGGTCTGGGTATTTTCTATGTATAATAAGTATGTATTTACAAAAAAAAATGTATTTACGTATGTTTATCAGTTGTCTAGTACCCATAACACAAGCTTCGCTTACTTTGGGGCTAGATGGCGCTGTGTAATTTGTCCGACAATATTTATTTATTTATTTAAATCATTTATTTCAGACAACAGGTTTTACAACACGGGTCCATAGATAAATACCTTAAATTAAAATATATATGACAATATAAACTAATTGCTAATTCCACGTAGAGTCGGCGACGTGTAGCGCGTGTCGTTAGGCAATCGTCCTCGGAACTTCCAAAACACGATTCCCTTCGGCCCGAATTCTTCATTCATGAAGGTCGGCAGATGATGAGTTGGAGCCCTCACGACAAAGGAACTAAAGTTTACCTTGTGGCGAGATTCCAGTCGCTCGACCCTCAAGGTGAAGTTGGTTTTCTTCTTCACATAGTCTACAACCTCCTCGACCTTTGTAGACCAGTGCAGTCTGGAAACGTACAACGGCGCTGCTGGTATTTCCACGCGCAGTTGTGACGATCCGGTCTGTGCGGTGCCGCAGTAGTTGCGATTGGAGGGCTTCTTCTTCTTCTTCTTGCCCACTTGTATGAAGCCCTGCTCATCGCACTGGTCCTTGCGAGAACCCGGTTGCAAAGCCTTGCGAGCGGGCCCGCAACGACTTGACTTCTCCCGGTGAGATGGTAGGTGAGACGGTGGTAATGCAGTAACTTTTGCGTAATTACGTCCCGGGGTTGACGTGTTTACATTTTTAGTCGGCTCCGCTGGTGAGCGGGCGGCACGGCACGCTACGTTGCTCATAGCGACAGTACTCGGTGACACCAATAAACTGCATACGGATGCATTCTGTGCACCACGACGCGTGTTAATATTGCCGACCTCAGGTGACCTACTTACGGAAACATTACATTTTAGTGATAATATTTCCGTACGTAGCCCACTAATTGTTATTTCCGATGTCGCTAATCGTGACTAGACATCAGCGAGACTGGCTTTCAGGCTTCTGATGTCCTTCAGCAGCGTACTGACGTCGACATGTTCCAGGGTCACAGATGGTTACTTGTGTAGGTCTTTCGCTACAAAGGAAGGCACGTCGTCTGGATCGGTCACCTTCAAAAGACTGATGACGTCTTGTATACTTTTGTCACCTCCATCCCTCCTGCGTGACGGCATCTCCGTGGACTTATCCAGCGTCTTGAACAGTTTTTAAAAGTCTCCATACGCTTCGTATTAGTAAAATGTTTGTGTACCGGGCTATTAATAGGTACAATGAGACCTCCTCTGTTTGTGACAGAAAAAGATCTGGCCGTCCACGTAGTGTTCGTACGAAAAAGGTGGTCAAAAGAGTAAGGGAAAGAATTGGAAGAAATCCTGTCCGAAAGCAAAAGATTTTATCTCGGGAGATGAAGATAGCACCTAGAACCATGTCGCGTATTTTAAAGAATAGGGTGGTAAAATCGAAACAACTACTGAAGCGGTATGCAAAGGGAGGTCACAGAAAATTTTTGTTTACGGATGAGAATTTTGTTTACAATTGAGCAACATTTTAACGAACAAAATGACCGTATTTGTGCTCAAGTCTTTCCAATTAGTCGACGGAGTGCAACATGGGCACTATTCGACTTCAGTGTTGGTTTGGTGGGGTATTAGCTATGAAGGAGTGACTGAGTCATACTTTTGTGAAAAGGTATCAAAACATCGGCACAAGTGTATCAAGATACCATTCTTGAGAAGGTAGTGAAGCCCCTTAACAACACCTTGTTTAATAACCAAGAATGGTCCTTCCAGCAAGACTCGGCGCCGGGTCATAAAGCTCGGTCTACGCAGTCTTGGTTGGAAACGAACGTTTCGGACTTCATCAGAGCTGAAGACTGGCCGTCGTCTAGTCCCGATCTTAATCCGCTGGATTATGATTTATGGTCAGTTTTAGAGAGTACGGCTTGCTCTAAACGCCATGATAATTTGGAGTCCCTAAAACAATCCGTACGATTGGCAGTGAAGAATTTTCCCATGGAAAGAGTGCATGCTTCTATTGATAACTGGCCTCAACGTTTAAAGGACTGTATGGCATCCAATGGAGACCACTTCGAATAAGCTTTTTATATTTTAAATTGTTTTATATTTATGTATTAAACTAACACGCTGTAAAAGTAATAAATGTTATTTGCAATAGAATTTTTTTTTCTTTGTTTCAGTATTTATGGCAAGACTGGGTATAACAACAAACACAAAATGAGAATTTATATTTTTCCTAATTAGAAGTATATCTTAATATGCTTTCTCTCACAAATTGCTGAGACGTGAACGTAAAATTAACATGTTGTTAGCATTCATAACACGCGTAACCTTCAATATTGTTAATAACTCTTATGGAATAAGAACATTGAACAAAAACACCTCATTGCGATATGTTTTGTAAGTATTCATTATCTGAAAGTTATGCCTTATGGATTGGGCATACACGGACTGAAGAACATTTACCCTCTTAGTGCAATCGGCTAAAAGGGCTAGTGTGTAATTCTTAAACCTTTATATATTGATTTATTTGGAGGTCTTAAGTGGGCCTTCCCACTAAGATCAAAATTAATCTAAATGCTTGTAATCGCCAGGCGAAAAGCTTCATTCAACTCCACCTTTAGCTTTCCAGACTCGTCTCCTGAGTACCTAACACCGTCTGTTTGTATGAACCTGTTACCCTGTTCAGTATGAATCAAAACGCGAAGGCGGCATAAAATAGATTGAAATATACGTGTTTTTGAAAAGTCTGGCAAGTGAACGCAAAACATTTTAAAACAAAAAACAGTTTTCATTACATATGTGTTATGTGTATATATTTTTTTCTATCTATCTATAACTTCACGCCAAATCCCTTTCGGGGTAGGAAGAGAGCACCGAGCGCCACGTGACTCGATCCTTACATACTTCACTCGCTTCTTTAACATTCATTGCACTTTTCTTGCACGCTCGCCGGTTTCTAGGTCTCCTGACATCACCTTCTGATAGAACACGATCAATTTGATCATGGTAAGTAAGTCTTGGCCTTCCTCGGCTCCTACATCCTTCCACTTTTGCATTGTATATCTGCTTCCTCATTCTTTCATCCTGCATATATATATTTTTTACTGTTACATATTATGAGTACATTATAAACGGTCTCTCTTCAGATAAGATATATGTATGTGCTTGCTAGTATCCTAGATCTAGGGCAAAAGACAATTGGTATTAGTTCAAGACATTTGGTTAAAAAAACACACAACAATGTCACAAATACGTGCGTGTGTATAAAGTAACGTGGGAAAGGCCGGCTTGAATATCAGCTGATGAAATACAGGTCTACTGGAAATAACCAGGGATATTTTTAAAGATATGTAATCGTCCGAGTTAGTTTTGTTTAGCTGTGCGTAATTAAGACAAAAACTTTTATAGACCAAAAATTAATAAACAATCGTCTTGCAGTATAAACTATAGTCATCATCATATCAGCTGAAACAACGTCCACTGCTCAACATAGGTCTCCCCCTTAGGGAGGGTTTTGCCATAACTACCACGCTTGGCAGGCGGGTTGGTGATCGCAGTTTGACGCAGTGCACGAGATGACGCTGTTGCCCGTCATCCGGTTGTGTGTTTCCCTCAGCCGACTCCTACGATACCCACGGGACATGAGGGGGTGGCACGATTCTATGGCGCCACACGGAAACCATAGTAGATTTACGAGAAAAAATCGAGAGCTCACTTTTCAAAGGCAATCAAGACGATTACGTACTTCGGGATCACTTGCTCAATATTAGCTATATGTGTACGACTATATAGGTAAGTACACTAAGTACCTCTGGGTTGTGGAGGTCTGACGTCAGTCGCTCCATGTCAAAATCAGTATCTTCGCCAAATCTTTAGTCTTAGGTAGCGGACCCCGCCAATCCTAATGGGACAGGAAACGGGCTAGGAAGAAGAGTGTAAGAAAATATACCGCATTACACTAAATAAGTCTTAGTTAAGTGCAGTGAAAGTTTTGGATGTACGTGTATTGCACGCTAAACACTAAAAAAATCGGCGACCGACATCGGTGGAAAAAAATCTCGTCGTCTGCGGGCGCTCTAAAGATAATTTGCTATTGAGCAGGTAATGCGCTTGTCAAAAGGAAACATCGTAATGGACAGAGTACCTACCTACAGTCAGAGAGGAAGCTAATGTCGTAAAGCCTGCCGTTGACCAAATTAACCAATTTTTCGCTGTTTTATGACATGTCTATTATTATCACAATTAATATTTGTTTTCCCTGTTTTACGACATGTCTATTATTATCACAATAAATAACATAAATATTTGTATCGTATTAAAAAAGACACGAGCCCTAAGCAGTCTCTTATTAGATCTCTACTCTAAGTATGAAAATGCTCTTGTGTATGGAGAATTTGAAGTGACAATATGTTATTCTTTATAATGTTGGATATACAGCGTACATTTACGAGCGGACATTTAATTTGACGCTATTTGTGTGCTCCAGGTGTTGACATGACGATGTTCCGTTTGACTCAGCGTTCGTAGATATAATATTATTATAAACACCCATGTTTTTGTGATATTCTTTTTTTTTCATGAAGGAGTGTTTCAATTTTCTAATTAGCTAATTCAGTTAGACTTTACTTACATGAGTACAATAAACGTTGATAAGTTTATCATCACACTTGATGCGACAGAGGCCAACTCCCTTCCCTCCGAACCAGTCTCCATGATGGACCTTGTGTATGTATCCATTGAGCGGCCATTGGTGAAAAAATACATCTTGTATTATCCATTTGGAGAAGACGCACAGACCCGAGCCGAGCACTCCGCTTTAAATAATAATTTACAAATTAATGTAAAAAAAAATAAAAAATACTCGACCTAGCGAACTTTCTTTTTATACAACATCAGAGGTATGTAAGCATTCTTCTGATGTAAAGCTATTACCATAGCATATGAACGCTTGCAATATATTAAGTATCAGTCGCGTGATGCCACCTCCGGCGCTAACACAGCAACCTTTAGTTTATCGGTGACCTCACTCACTCCCAAGAAAACAACAACCCTCTATGGAGTTGTTATTTAGCTGTGAAGTTGAGGTACTTCGCCAGAAGGGCTGCTTTGATGCGCCTTACCTCTCTTAAAAACACTTAGATCAAGACAAATAGACATGTTCATGCACAAATGTTGTCATAGTCGAGCTTCGATGCGCCCGACCTCTCGTTCGCTAGAGCCTCATGTGTTGATTAGCGGGATGCACCGCGTGCAGATGACCGTGAGTTTAGCTCTTAAGATGATAATGAGTCACATCCCAAATTGAGAGAAAGGTTTTTATTTAAGCAGCGGCCAATGTGGCTTTGAAGTTATGATTCCATTAAAATTTTGTATTTCAGAGATTTTAAACGTTTTAAAAATTAATTACTAAAATTATTACATACCTGTAGAAATAATGTGAATAAGGAAGTTCACTCTTCAAACTTGCCTTTAAAAATAAGTAATCTTTTTCACTCCAAACCTCCTGCAGGCAAACAATGTTGTGCGAGCTCCCCAGTAAATACTTAGATATTGCTTGCATCCTTTCCTGGCGATTTTTAGACACAAAAGGAATACCCCTGAAATAAAAAATAAACTAATATATTGTTATCTTTATGATGCACAAATATATTCATGACACGCTGATTTGACGTCAATTTTTAAGTCAGGCAGGATTACGTTCGCTGGGCTGTTCATTCCGTATCTTGATAATTTTATCTTAGCGTTATTCCGCGTCCTAATCCATTAGGATTGGCGGGGTTCGCTACCTAAGCCTAAAGATTTGACGAAGATACTGATATTGACACAATGACTGCCGTCAGACCTCCACAACCGAGAGGGGAAACTAGACCTTTCTTAGGTTAGGTCATACGTCTATCGAAATATAATTTCTTAGACGTGCGAGTTGCCATGTTTTCCTTCGCCGCCGAGTTAGTGATAATTACTAATATATATATAAATCCATAAACACGAATTTAATGGTACAATGTACTTGCCAGGATTAGAACCGAGGACCTGTTCGTCAATAGGCCGGTTCTTTATACACTATGCTTTCACTGTTTAGAGTTTTCACGGTCCGGCCAATCGGTCTGTTTGAGTTCCTTTACTTGCTAATTTTTATTTTCTTTTTCCTCCTCAGTCTTATTTGAATTTTTTATGTTTTCGAGGCAGGATCACAAGGCAGTCCAACCACGGGTTGGACTTTCTAGTATTTGTATTTTAGTTGTTATTTTTAAAGAATTGTTAGCTTGCAGTGATATTTTTTTTTATTATTGTGCGTTTACATTGTGTTTAAGGAGATTGTTCGTAAATGAAACATTTCATAATTGATCACTCTAGCACAAACGAATAAACCATTTGACGGCATATAAAGACAATCTCCTACTCAACAAAACGTAGAGTTTTAGCGCTTAAATATCTCAGCGATTCAAGTCTCCTGACCAATGGGAGGTATTTAAACAATAAACTGGTAATTTAATGTTGATTCGTGAACTAACCAATAAGAGCAGCGCGTTCTACTTTCAATTTTCTATTTAAAATGCAATTTACTTACAACACAACATACATCTCACGTATAAACATATGACTTTACAGTTTTGTACTGGAAACAAACCACGCTAGGTTAAGTACACTCATTAAAATCAATGGATAAAGTCATCGCATAATAATTCATATGAGACGAAATAATTTAACTTCGCAGGTCTTGAGTGTCACCTCATTCAGATTTTCGTATGATTACCTACCACGTTTGTCTGATGGATAGTGTCACATTAGTATGCTTCTTTATACGATTACTGCGTGGAGCGTTACAAGGTATATATTCTAATCGTCAGAAATAAAGGAGCAATGTTCAAAATTTAATTATTTGTAAGCGGATAGGAATAGCTCATTGGTGAGAATAACACCATCTGTATTTTAATATTACAGTTCGAAAGAGTCAATCATAATGACTGACACATTCAAACAGCCTTGTTCAATTGAAAATAAAGTTCAATGCCATTAGAAAACCTAAAATAGGCCGGCAGGTGATTAATATGTCGGAATAAAGACGACCTCGGTGGCGCAGTGGTCAGTAATGCTACTACGACACCAAAGCTCGTGGGTTCGATTCCCACACAGGGCAAACATTTATGTGCATGACTGTTTCGTCTTGGTCTGGGTGTTTTCTATGTATCATAATTATGTATTTACAAATATATATATATATTTACGTATGTTTATCAGTTGTCCAGTCCCCATAACACAAGCTTCGCTTACATTGGGGCTAGATGGCGCTGTGTAATTTGTCAGACAATATTTATTTATGTAATAAGCCGAGGTAAGCGAGTAAGGAAGCAGAGCAGTCACAGCGTAGCGAATAAAAAACATCCAACAAACATCCCTTAATCGATTGATCCTGGTTCGAAACCAGGCTTGGGCATGTACCGCTAAACTCGTCTTTTCGTAAATATGTACACATGTAATTATCACATCACATCACATCACATGCTCGCCGGTGAATGAAAACAACGTGAGGATTTCCTCACGTTCAAGAAATCATATTTCGAAAGACGTATGGGCTAACCTAAAAAGGTCAGTAGGCCGATTCAACTAAAAAACTGCTACTGCACTGCAGACTGCAGCGCGGGTTTCATTAAACGTCGCTGCTGTCAGATCGCTTAACGAAACGTCAAAATGTACGCATTTTGGGGTAGCCATAAAGAAGAATAATAATACGCATTTTGACACGCCGCGCTACACTGCAGTAGCAGTTTTTTAGTAGAATCGGCCTACTGCTTTTCTCTCAGGACTGTGGAGGTGTGACGACAGTCGCTCCATGTTGAAATGAGTATCTTCGCCAAATCCTTGGGCTTAGGTAACGCTAGGGAGAAGAAACAGAAGTAAGCAGTATGAATGTTTGGTGATCTCTTGGAACGCTAGTTTCTTCCACTATCTTCACTCATCGGAGTGCAGGGCTGACGAGGTGCAGATATTAAACTCTACCTACGCAAACAGAATAATAATTGAATTTATGCCATATTTAATTTTTCTCTACCATCACACTAACCAGAGTAAGCCCACATATTAGTATATAGAACGAATGCAGAGAAAATACGTTTCCATAGGGCATATTTTTTTTTATATACACTACGTCGAGGGGCATACAAGCATACGGCCCACCTGATGTAAAGTGGTTACCGTGGCCTTTGCACGCTTGCAACACGTTAAGTATCTTTTGCGCGATGCCACCTCTGCTGTTAACACATATATTCCGTAGGAGCTTACTGGTGCCTCACTCACTCGCAGGAACACAACAACCATCCAGGGAGTTGTTATTTAACTGTGGTTTTCTGTGAGGTATAGGTACTTTCCCAAACGGGCTGCTTTCTTGCGCCCTGCCTCTCTTAAAATCACTCAGACCAAGACGAACAAACATGTTCATGCATGCTAATGTTTGTTATGTGGGAATCGAACCCAGAAGCTCTGGTGACAAAGCAGGGTTATTAACCACTGCACCATCGAGCTCGTCAAAATAGATATATAGAGTCTAACAAAATTGATCTGACAAACTGTGCCGGGCTAATGTATAAGTTGTACGAAAAACATGCAAATTTAGTAAATAAACGTGTGACGGAATATCAACGAAAATAGCGCAGATGACACTGAGCTAAACGCTGGCCATTTATTTACAAAACTTGTAGTTTTCCGTTAATGGGTGCAATTATATACTTATAAAACACAGATGCACACATACATATAAATTGTCTCTGTAAATTTTTACACTTATAAAAACACAGATGCATACATACATACTACTGTTAAGCGGGTAATTGAAGAAAACCCGCGGATTACCTATAAGACAATTCGAGAACTATTGGGGATTGGTATGAGCCAAATTCAGAAAATTTTACACGAAGAATTGAAAGTTCGGTGGTTTGTTGTCGTTGGATCCCTCATGAACTGACAGCGGAGCAGAAGCGGACTCGTGGAATGGTGCTCACAGATGCTACTGAAGTACGACCACGGACATTCTAATGCTGTTTATGACATTGTCACAGGAGACGAAACATGGATTTATTGTTTTGAACCCGAAAAAAAACAGCAATCTTGTGAATGGGTGTTTGAAAATGAGAACAGGCCAACAAAAGCGAGGCAGGCGAGAAACGTTGGTAAAAAAATGATCGCGTTTTTTTTCTCAGCTACGGGTCCCATCTGCACAATTCCACTTGAAGATCAAAAGAGTGTTATTCTACAATTTGTTTACCCAGGGTGTTAGAAAAAGTTCGCGAAAGACGACCAAAAAGCCGCGTTCTCCTACATCATGACAACGCTTCTTCACACACGGCCAACAAAACAAAGTCATTTTTAACTTCCGAAAAAGTACAACTCGTTACCCATCCTGCGCATAGCCCCGACCTAGCACCCTGTGATTTCTGTATTTTCCCCAAAATCAAAGATTTGATAAGAGGTTTCACTTTTACCAACTCCGAAGAGGCAGTGATAGCATTCAATCAGCACGTAGAAAACATGCCTTCAGATCTGTGGTCCTCCTGTTTTAAAAAATGGTTCGATCGCATGAAAAAATGTTTAAAATGTAAAGGAGAGTATTTTGAAAAGCAATAAACATAATATTTTGGTTATAACATGTTGTTTTTTTAAGTTACGCAAAACTTATAGTGTGACCTACGTATATCTTGGATGCGCTTTCAGCAGGGATGGAAGGTACACCGCAGATGTGGAAAGACGAGTGAGTGCTGGGAATAGTGTGAATGGAGCGTTGGGAAAACTTCTTGCACGGAAAACACAATGCAGTGTTGGTCCCAACGCTAACTTATGGAAGCGAGAGCTGGGTATGGCAGAAAGAGCATGAAAGTAGAATAAACGCGGTCTAAATACGAGCGCTGCGCAAAATTTGTGGCGTAAGGCTTGTAGACCGTATTCGCAATGATGATGTTAGAAACAGAGTTGGTCTGAAAGAGAGCGTCGGTGTTAAAATAAGAGGCATGCTCCGTTGGTTCGGACATGTAGAAAGAATGCAAGATGAAAGAATGACGAAGCAGATACACAATGCAAAAGTGGAAGGATGTAGGAGCCGGGGAAGGCCAAGACTTACCTACCATGGCCAAATTGGTCGTGTTCTATCAGAAGGTGATGTCATGAGCCCTAGAAACCGGCGAGCGTGCATAAGAGCAATGAATGTTAAGAAAGCGAGTGAGATATGTAAGGATCGAGTCACGTGGCGCTCGGTTCTCTCTGCATACCCCGCAAGGGATTTGGCGTGAAGTTATAGATAGATAGATCGATAGAAAGAACATTAATATTGATCGATAATTTCTATATGATCTGTATATATCTAATCTAAAGAATTCCTCCAGATGATTATTTTTCTTTAAAGTGAAAAAATTCTGTACTTACTATCAATTGATGTAGCGGCTATGATAAGATAACACAAACAAGATGTCACTAAGAAACAATTTAACTAAATTTTAAGGTACCCCTGATACTTAATCACATTTTCAATTGTGAAAATAGTCCTATGTATGTATTTTATGCAAGAAAAAATGTTTTGTCATATTGATGTAAAATTGCTTTTACTATGATATTACTTATTGAAAAATTCAAAAGGCGCATCAATAATACCCTTTGTATAAAACTTGTAGATGGTGTTGGTACCTAGTTTGCCATATTGAATCGGCCGAAAGTAGGGGTCATTTGTCATTCTCCTTATCTCGTTCTCGTATGGTGGGTTTATAACTATCATTTTCATTTTTTCTTTTGAAAATTGTAAACTTGGGGTATGGTTTAATGAAAATCAAGCAGTATAACTAATCTGCCCTTAAATGCCGTTACATAGAAACTTTTATTTGGTTCAACTCTTTAATTATTTTAAATTTGGAATGTGTTTATTATGTTAATAACTTCTTTAGATTTCCGGCCCTTTTATATATTTTTCGTGTTTATTATTAAATTACAATATTGAATGGGGTGTTAAAGAAAATAGGATTGCAGTGATAGCCTTATACAGAGTGGGTATGGAGCCGTCGGTCATATTCAAGACACTTCAAAAGCTTGGTATCAGCTGTATGTTTGTACATCATACTATCGACAGATATACCAACACTTCCTCTGTTGAAGATCGTAAAAGATCGGGGCGACCGCGTGCTGTTAGGACTACAAAGGCTGTTAATGCTGTTAAAGCCAGAATTCGCCGAAACGGCATTAGGAAACAAAAAATCTTGTCGCGAGAAATGAAGATTCCCGCTAGGAGAGTCACGGATAGTAAAATAAGACCTGAAGGTCAGCGCTTATCGTCGATACAGGACACGTCCTAAATCAATTCCTACAGTTGAAGAAAGTAGTGGATCGATTGAAACGACTTCTGTCCCGATATGCAGGTGAAAAGCACAGAAATATCCTCTTTACTGATGAAAAAAAATTTCACAATTGAAGAACACTACAACAAGCAAAATGACAGTGACGGACCAGACAAAAAACACAGATCTAAAGAAGTCGCCCTAATTATTCGGAAAGGTAGAACGTTGTCATCATCCTGCATCTGTAATGGTTTGATGAAGGGTGTCTTATCAAGGAGGCACAAAGTTCGAATCGTGAAAAAGGAGTGAAGACTTCAGCCAAAGTGTATCAAGAGATTGTCTTGGATTGTGTTGTGAAACCTCTCAGCTATACACTTTTTAAAAATGTACTGTGGACTTTCCAGCAGGTCTCTGCACCTGGTCACAAGGCATGAACTACTCAAGCCTGGCTCGAAACCAATTTTCCGAACTTTAAAAGAGCTGAAAACTGGCGCTTGTTTAGCCCAGATCTGAAGCCATTAGACTACAAATTACTTCATATAAAAATAAATGCATATTCATTTGTAACAGATCTTATGGCTGGACTAGGTATAGTTTTTATTATTAATTCACACAATATTTTTAACAGGTATTGCATGTTAAAAAAATTGAAACTAATAAAGCACATATGAATTATATGTATGTTGAATACCTTACACTCTTGCCACCTTGTACTCTTCTCTTTACTCACTCTCTGTACGAGGTAAAGCAATTTCATTTGCTAGATAGAAATCTGGAAGATAAAATAGCTCTACCCCACAGCCGCAACAGCTGATGTGTTAGTAGTGGGGGTGGTAATCCACAAACAATAGTTCTCATATTGCAAGCATCATCAGGTGGGCCATATGCTTGCAGGCTTCCAAAACTTGTATAAAAAAAAGGATTAGTAAAAAAAAATTGATACTACTTGCAAGTAGCTTTGATTTTAAGAAACCTATGTGCCAGAAAAGATTTAAACGAGATTTGTGCACTATACCAAAAGATTTTTAAATGCTAGACTTCTGAGTTATTCAAAGCACTAAAAAAATAACTATTAGAGGGATTGAAGGTGTAAGGTGTTTTAGATTTTGTAGCATGTTGTTCTAATGACTGACATCAATGGCATGTCAGGATGCCTTGTGGACAAGCCAAACACATGTTGCAGAGATGAACATAGCAAGCAGAGCAGTAATGATAGCAGGTGCTTGCGGTTCCTGTCTCAGATCGCAGGCGATTGTAGAAATGACCGAGCCAGAGATAACCTCAGCATGCAGCCATAGCAGCGACGGCATGCATCTTACTATAACATCTTAACGGTAGTGGATAGATGCCGTGTGGAGCAAACATGCAAAGTAGTTTACATCAAATTGCCTGATTGAAGATATAGCAAATGACACCTCCTTTCAGCCAATTTTATATAGCACTTGAACATGTTGAATCAAACACACTGATGAATATTTGACAAAGTGTTTTTTTATACAATGTTGGGAGTCAAACAAACACACGGCCCACCTGTTGTGAATTTTTTATAGCCTTATTATTTCTCATAGCTTATGAATGCTTGGAAAGGAACTAGTATTGCTCATGCATTACCACACCTTCTGCTACGACAGCAATTTTCAGGAGCTTACTGGTAGCCTCACTCACTTTCAGGTACACCTTTCAGAGTTGTTACTTGGCTTCAGTCTTCTGTAAAGTGGAGGTCCAGTAGAGATTTTTAGATGTACACTAGCTCCCTTAAAATCACCCGCACCAAAACAAACATATATGTTCATGCACACATGTTTGTTCTCCGAGGGAAGGTTTGCAAACTCTAAATTAATGGGAGACGTCTATGGGAGGCTTCAGTTTGATATTTAGAATTTTCAGAATATATGTTTCAAAACCTACGCCATTTCGCCTATGGTCAAAATATAGTAAAATGAGACACTAACAAAAATTAAACATTTTTTAAATGACATTTAAGTGAAAATTCAGGATGCCGATAGGCATCCTCGGCATTGTAAAGTCTTAGTCACCTATTGGAGATTTATTGGAATTAATTAAATCTATAGGACAATGATTTTAGATAATATTTTAATTTACTTAAGTAAAAATAAATTAATTTTACTTAATGTTAGTTGTTACTTACTTTTCCTAGGTAAATAATTTTGCACTTTGCTTTACTTAATGACATGGTCATTTAATAAAACAATTTATTATAAGATTTGGTTCAGATATTACTGGTTGCTTTTGTACTACTATTGCTAAATTTTATATTTTGCATTAGCAAAAGTTGCTATATGATGGCTATTTACATGTAAATCAAATAAAAGGTTGAATATTTCTCTTTCTTATTTATTTTTCTCCTTTATAATTATTTAATCTCCTGCAAAATTAAGGATGGTAGAAGATTGTAAACCTTTATTTAAGGTTGTAATTTAAACATACTAAAATATATTATAATATTTTTAATACATTGGCTAACAAAATATAATAGTATAAGATTCATGGATGTAAAATGGTTACAAGAAGTATTGCTTGTTCACTGCCACCCTAGCTGCCAATGGGTCTTCTCAGAAACTGGTGTCCACACTCACACAAGATTACAATGGTCCAGGGAACTCAATTAGCTGCTCTGATAAGGTGAATGTGATGGTGCAGTATGTATGTTCGTAATGTGTAACTTTTCATGTAAGTAGGTACTTACCAACAGTTTAAAGTGAAGATATTTATAGTTATTTCCATGATTATTAATTACTTCGCATCACAGGTAATGAGGAAAGGTACAATTATACTGATAAAATTCTTTCCTTTTCAAAAATTGTTTCTCTAAAAATTAGAAATAATTTTTCAAATGATAAATCCAAAGGACAGTTTTGTTATAAATTCATAATGATCACACGGCTTGCTTGACATACGAACATATTGGCTATTGTTTCATTAACATTTCTAGAATAAAATTTCATTTAAATGGGAAACAAAAGTGATAGTCAAAAGTCGTAGGTAATAACTTTTATACCATGACGTGAAGTCGTGTTATGACAACGACGGCTGATATGATAAACGATAATGCTGAGCTGACAGTAATATGACAGATATGTACTGTCATATTCATTTCTTTTTTGTTCTTTTTATCCCCGAGGGGAAAGGCAAAGGGATCTAGCCCATACAGCCAAATCATCAGTTTAGAACCATTTGAAAATCTTCATTCTATGTTCCAGCTTCAGGAACTCTGCTGAAAAAATACTTGGGAAGGGTACCTAGACCCAATCAACCCTGTTTAAATACCACTCATAAAACGATAGTGATTTTTACAAGGGTTTCTTGATGAACTTATTCACGTTTTCCAAAAAGTGCATAAACGTGTAGGTAATATTTGAATTTTGTCATTACTGTATAATTTCACTGGCACGTACGTACAAAATAATATCGAAATTGTCACATAAAACTAATTTTATACTGAATTGTAAAAATTTCAAGTAAAACAACAATGTCAACATCAAAAGCGCGGGAAGAAGTACTCATACTCACTCATCGCAATGCAATGATTTTTTTTGCTACTTTTTATCCCCAAGTGACTAGGCAAAGGGATCTAGCCCATACGTTTAGTGGGAATTCCCCCAAAATTTGAAATAGATGTTTAAAGATACAAATTATTTAAATTGAGCGTTTAAATTCAGATAAAATTACATATATTATCAGAATTTAGGTATTATTAGTTTAGTATGGAACCTAACCTCCTCCTAAACCTCCTTGTGTCGAACACGCTCTTCCATCACAAGGATATTCATATTTACCTAGTTTTGCCATAAATACTGAAACAAAGAAAAAAAAATCTATTGCAAATAACATTTATTACTTTTACAGTGTGTTATTTTAATACATAAATATAAAACAATTTAAAATATAAAAAGCTTATTCGAAGTGGTCTCCATTAGCTGCCATACAGTCCTTTAAACGTTGAGGCCAGTTATCAATAGAAGCACGCACTCTTTCCATGGGAAAATTCTTCACTGCCAATCGTACGGATTGTTTTAGGGACTCCAAATTATCATGGCGTTTAGAGCAAACCGTACTCTCCAAAACTGACCATAAATCATAATCCAGCGGATTAAGATCGGGACTAGACGACGGCGTCTTCAGCTCTGATGAAGTCCGAAACGTTCGTTTCCAACGAAGACTGCGTAGACCGAGCTTTATGACCCGGCGCCGAATCTTGCTGGAAGGACCATTCTTGGTTATTGAACATGGTGTTGTTAAGGGTCTTCACTACCTTCTCAAGAATGGTATCTTGATACACTTGTGCTGATGTTTTGATACCTTTTTCACAAGTATGGCTCAGTCACTCCTTTATAGCTAATACCCTACCAAACCATCACTGAAGTCGGACAGTGCTCACGTTACACTCTATCGACTAACTGGGAAGCTTCCTTAGAGCTTTGAGCTTGAGCATTTTAACAAACAAAATGACCGTATTTATACGGTCATTTTGTTTGTTAAAATGTTGCTCAATTGTAAAAAAATTCTCATTCGTAAACAAAATTTTTCTGTGACCTCCCTTTGCGTACCGCTTCAGTAATTGTTTTACCGCACCTATTCTTCATGTCAGCAATGTGTTCTTTCAGACGAGTACCTACGCTTCTCTTTGTTTGCCCTATGTATGATAAACTCGTGTGAAAGAACACATTGCTGACATGAAGAATAGGCGCGATAAAAACTCTGCAGTATGTGAACATACACTGGACCAGCCAAAACATTACATCCGGTTCGATAAACCACAAATCCTCGCCAAGGAGAATCGCTACATGCCGAGAATGTTGCGCGAGGCTATTGAAATAAGAAAACACCCCAATTTCAATAGAGAAGATGGTTGGCAAACAACTCACTCACCACACTTCAGCACAAACAAATAAAATTCGACAAGGAATTGACAAAAAGCAAAATTCAACACAATTCAATAAAACTACAGTTTCCCGCTACACACGCATGCGCAGCACACTACCCGCCATGTATAAAATCCAGGCAAATAAAATGTATTACGCGCCTGTCACGATTTTATGCCGCTAAAATCATTCTTAATTTAGAATCATTACAATAAGTCCTGCCAAATAAAATATATTACTCGCCAGTAACAGTTTTAAGGCGCTACATTCATTCATAATTTAGAATCTTTATAGGTACTATTACTTCTTAAATGATCTTTCTCGCTTACACTTGTACGTTGCTAATTACCTTACTCTGTCACAAGCCGCTATTCTCCGAGTTATTTCGCGTATTGTTTTCGCGTGCTAAAACGAGACGGAACGAGTAGCAGTAATAGCAGTCAGTTCATAGAAACGAAAGGAATAGATGCTCTGTATGAGCTATTGTAGTATGAAGAAGTAACCCGGTACTTTTCGGCGTGCAATTTGATAATTGCTATTTAATTTTTTTGAGGCGTTTAGTCAATTCAAACTATTCGAAGTGAGTGAATAATATAACAAACTAAAAATGTCGTTGGCCCATAGATTAGATGTTTCGTAAGGGAAGCCGATGGGAATCGGGTTATATGGACTCTTCGCCATTGATGTATATGTATGTACGTATATCTTCACGCCAGGTCCCTTGCGGGGTAGGCAGAGAGAACCGAGCGTCATAAGACGCGGTCCTTACATACTTCACTCGCATCTGTGTTATTCATAGCTCTTTTTATGTTCCTGGTGCTCCTGACATCACCTTCTGATAAAACACGACCAATTTTGTCATGGTAAGTTAGTCTTGGTCTTCCCGGGCTCCTACATTGATCCACTTTTGCATTGTATATCTGTTTCGTCATTCTTTCTACATGTCCGAACCAACGGAGCATGCCTTTTCTTATCTTAACACCGACACTCTCTTTCAGACCAACCCTTTCTCTCCCGTCTTCATTACGAACGCGGTCAACAAGCGTTATGCCACAAATTTTGCGCTATGCTCTCATCTCGACCGCATTTATTCTACTTTCATGCTCTCTCTGTCAAACCCAGCTATTACCTCCATAACTTGGCGTTGGCATTAGCACCGCATTGTGTACAGCGCGCTGTGCCTTCTGCCTTAGAATTCGGTTGCCTCGAAGTTTACCCAACGCTCCATTCACACTATTCGATACACTCACTCGTCTCTCCACATCAGCGGTGTATCTTCCATTGCTGCTAAAAGCACTTCCAAGATATACAATCTCATTCACTTGCTACAACACTACATCATCAACCGTAATCCTAGTGTTCATTCTGGTTGTTTCTCTTTCAAATAAAATTATCTTGGTTTTCTTCGCATTCAATTGTAAGCCTTTCTTTCTACAATCAACTTTCATTGTTGTACTGTGTGTTTGCAGTTCGGATGGTGATTCTGCTATTAATACCGCGTCGTCTGCATAAAGCAGGCAGTTGACCACTAAGTCACCCATTCGCATTCCTACATTCATATTTCTTATTCTCGGAAGACAACTGTCCATATACAGGATGAATAGCCGAGCCGACATCACGCATCCGTCTGACACCAATGTTGACATCAAACCAGGGCGACAAGCTGCCGTCCACCCGCACACATGTTGTACAATCCTCATAAGTGGATTGCACAGCACGGAGCAGGTCACCATCAACCCCATATCTAGGCAAATTGTTCCAGAGATTATTCCGCACGCCCTATCAAATGCTTTCTCAAAGTCCACATAACCGCAGAAAACGTTCTGGTCCAAAGCCAGATGCTGCAGAGGGAAAAAAACTTGATCCGTACATCCTCTGCCGCTTCGAAACCCACCATGTGCTTCCCAAAGCATTCCATCGGATTTCACCCTCATTCTCTTTTCAATGATTTTTTTTACACTTTAACTGCTAAGCTGATCAAACTGATGGCCCTATAGTTGTCGCAGTCCGTGACCCCTTGCCTTTATACAAGGGCACAATGACTGCGCGTCTCTAATCGCTCGGAACGCTTCCGGTTCTCCAGCATAATTTGCTCAAAAACCAGAAGGCGTCCCTAACGTAGGTACCAGCTAGGTTGATCATCTCAGCTGTTACCATATCGATTCCCGCTGACATTCCATCTTTCAAACTTCGTATCGACCATTCAATCTCATCCATGGTAATGTCTTCATGGTACGCTGCCACTGCCAAGTCAATCGCAGACTCATTCACAGTGCCAGCGTCATGGACATAATCATACATTTCTCTGAAATATTCACTCCACCGATGTAACACCTCCTGAGTGTTAGCAAGAATGCCACCAGCTTTACATTTTATCTTGTCCATTCTGAATGCTGACGAACCACTTCGAGACTTCTTTATCTCTGTCCAGAAGAGTTTGGTATTTGCCTCGAAGTTCTTCGTCAGCCTCTCTTCCTCATGCATAAGAAGTCTTTCACGCTTCTCTTTCACTATAGCTTTGGTGTCATTCTTGCATCGACGGTAGGTATATTTCTTACTTCATTTCTTTCATACCATCACTCTGGTGCAAAGATGATACGTACTCCAGCCACGCTTTCCTCTTTTTTTCCACGGAGGATTGAATCTCCGCATACCACCAGGCATCTCCTCTCAGTGCCCTACGCCTCTTTGCGCATCCACATGCTTCTTTCGCACTGTCCAACCATACTTTCTTTCAGAACTTTCCAACATTCGTTTACATCGGAGTCGGAAACTCGCGTTCGCAAGTCTTTCACTGACTGGACGTACATACGTCCTACTCCTTACACGTTCTTGTTTCAATTTTTCACTCCTTATTCTTTCATGATCTCCGAAAGGAATACGCACTCGCCAGTGTCTCCACTTCTTGAAAAGGCCCACAAACTGGCTTATCACCAGATAGTGGTCCGTTTCAAGTGTGGGACCTCTGAAGGCTCTTGTATCCATCAACGATTTTTATTTAAGGATAATAAAGAATATTTGGTTCATAAAAATAATACTAAGTTGTTTTATGATGTATCTTCATTTAATTATTAATGTATCTAGTATATCTAACAAAAAAAATATAATGCATTTTTTTCCTCTTTTCAAGGGTAGTGTGATGGGTTAGGTTTTCAGAGGGTGTGTAAGTATGTCGAAATAATATTGTAAAAATTTATTAATTACAGTTACACAAACACTGTCTGTTTGTCTTGGTTTGGGTGTTTTTAAGAGGTAGGGTGCATCAAAGCAGTCCGTCCGGGAAGTACCTCCACCTCACTGAAAACCGCAGCCTAATAACAAATCCCTAGAGGGTTGCTGTATTCCAGCGTGTGAGTGAGGTTTCCAGTAAACTCGTAAGGAGCTGCTGTGTTAGTAGTAGAGGTGGCATAGCTCGAGTAATACTTGACGTATTGCAAGCGTTTATAGGTTACGGTAACCGCTTTACATCAGGTGGGCCGTATGCTTGTATGCATCCAGACGTTGTATAAAAAGAAGTCATTCATATTCGAGTTAATCGGTTTTCTCTTTAGAGATATGGGCCAAACTGCCATCCGGTTTTCAGAGTAGTGGAAAGGACGGTTGACAGAAATTTCCCTTGGCAGCTTTAGCGAGCGATCATAAAGCACGGGAAAGCTCGCAAAACGCTCGCCAACTCTGCCGACGAAATCGAACTTTACTTTAGCAATCACCTTTATACTGGATCTTGAGGCAGCTTCCGCTTCAAAACAAAAACATCAAGATCCCTCTGAACACGCGTCGTGGTCCAAGCCTTGTAAGCAGCCTGTTTAAGAAGTTTGGCTTGTTTGCAATAACGATTAAACCACGGTCGCTTTTTCATCCAGATGTATGGTTAGCAGAAGGTCCAGTTACGAAAAACCATAAGCCAGAGCAAATTCATGAGCAGATCTCCCGCGTAGTCAGTGCACCGAGAGCCAAGCCACTCGGCATGGTGAGCATTAGAGTCTCCCAAAATCACTAACTCCACGGAGGGATACTGGTCGATGACTGTCTGTCGCCATTTGCAGGTATTTGAACAACCTAGCTGTGTTCTGGTTTGAAGGGTGAGATATGGCAGACAAATTACTGGGTACTGTGACGAAATAACCTTAGGTCACAAGATTGGCGAGTAACATCCCCGTGGTGTTGCCAATAATGTCGTCAATAGGCTACTTTGACTGCTTACCATCTAATGCGAGCTACATGCTTGTTTGCCAATCTAGTTGTAAAACAAAATTGCTCTGAGATCCGGTGCTTTGGAATCTCTCGCATTGACCCATGCCAAATAAGCAGATTGTTTAAGTTCTTCGGCGCCAGAGCACTCGGCTTTGTACCAGGGCCGAGTCAAACCGCCGGTGCGGACGTCGGAAAATGGGATGAAATACTCCATGCCCTGACGCAGAACTCCAACTATAGCACCGGCACAGGTCGTCGGATCATCAGAAGAGAAGCACGTTTGCCGCCACGAATAAGATGAAAAGAAATGACGCATCTCATTCCAATCTGCTGACTTGTATAACCATAACCATCAGGTTCCCCTAGGGCTGATATCAGGCGGGGAGTATACCACTACAGACTTCACCAGACCGTAGTGAGAACTCCCCAACGGCGCTGATACAGTAACCGAATATCTGTCTGGATTTGATGTCAGCAGAAGGTGCAGGCAATTAGCAGTGTGACCGTCGACATCCGGTACCCGGGTTGATTGGACGACAAACTGAGTTAGGTAGAGGGTTAGCGCAAATTTGTGTGCCTCACGACCAGCGTGATGAGTGCACTGGTATGGGAATAGCCACTCCTCGTGTTGGGCATTGAAATTCCCCAGTAACACTAGTTCAGCCGTCGGACCGTTCCTGGGCCTTGTCTGCAGTAGCGCCGAAATAGTCGAACAACCGGTTATCTCCTGGTCCCATAATGGGACCTGTACACAGCTGCATACATAATCTTCTGTAAACCCGTGCCCCCCCAAGATCCACACCATGAAGAAAGTGGGATCTTCAAGATTACAGAGATGTTTTGTACAGATGTCATCAGGAACGTACACACAAACCCCGCCTTGAGGCTTGAAGCTATGGTCCAAGGTATACGCTGGGTAGTTGAGGTAAGACGTGTCAGGTGGACATCTGATTTGTCGGCTTTACTGAGAAGCTCAGTCATCGAGGTAGGGAGAGACTATGAAACGCCAGGTGCACTGATCCAAACATACCCCCCTCGCTTCTTCCATACTCATCAACCCTCTCATGCATGCACTTCGGTTTTAGGTCATTACTTTGGAGGTATTTCCATGTTCTCGTCAAATGGGAAATGGTGCGTTCTACTCGGCTTTGCCGAACGAAAATGTAGCAAAGCTCGCCTTGCTTATTATTCAGGATGTGCTAACGCCAACATTGATGCACGGCAGTGAAAAATGGATATGGCAGAAAAAGCATGAAAGTAGGGTGAACACCGTAGAAATGAGAGCGCCGAGAGTGAGTATGTGTGGAGCAGTGGCGTGCACTCCATATAGGCAAAAAGACATTGCCTACCATATCAATTTGATAAATACCTTCCGATGTTTCTTAATTCTTAAACGTAGTTTTTAACTAATATTTCGTCATATCAAAAACAAAAAATTAAAAACAGCTCCATCTATCGGTATCGGTGCAAGTTATTAAAATCATCGCTAGTCATATTCAAATCGCAGCTAGGCTAGGCGCTAGTGTAGCACATAGATGTGCTACACTAGCGCCGCAATGCCGACACAAACTATTTCTGTCTAAATTTACGTATGTGTGCCGTGTTGTTAATACAGATACTGTAGTGTGCATTCCTGTAAATACATTGCCCACAATAACACAAATAACGCACACAATCACATAGTATAGACAATGTCTTTTCAGCTGAACTATAACGTAAATTACCGAAGTGTCGCGAATATTGCTATGTAACTATTTTAAAAAGTAGTTTGCTGCATATAATTATAGTGAAAGATATTGCTATTTCTTTTTTTCGTATAAAATTGATGTTAAATTTTATTTTGTTTTTAAACTTGCCGCCATTCCGCAGAATCGTTTTGATTTGTGGTAGCAGACAAAATAAGATTTTAAAGTTTTAAAGTTGATAAATATGGATGATATTCACTGCGAAAGTTGTTCATGTGGTGTGTGTGTGTAGGGAAAATAAAAAATGATGCGTTGTCAAAACTATCTTTCGGTGAAAAAAAAAACAAGTGATCATTATTTCCACAAGACTGGGTAACCAAAATCAACATGCTGTATTTTTTGGTAAGTTAATAGCTTTAAACAAATTCTGCCTACCCTGTCAAAAATCTCTGTGCACGCCACTGGTGTGGAGTTAAGGTTAGATTGATAGAGGAAGAAATAGCACGGTACGAGAACTATGTGGAATGAAAGATGATGTAGTGACAAAAAATTAAAAGAGTATGCCGAAATTATTTGGTCTTTTAAAGAGAGTGAATGACAAGAGTTACATAAGAAGTGTATCTGGCAAGAGTGAATGGAGATATCGCAGGGGCAACCCTATACGCATACGTATTGATCAAAATAGTGATGTGTTGAAAAAGGGTCAAATCAAAAATGAATCATCACGGTGCGAATTTGTCTGTCTGTCACTATTTGTCTTTTAAACATATATCATCCGCGACTCGCATTTTATCGGTTTTTGATGGGTGGTTCGAAATTCTAGTTGAACATTTCTTATTTTTAACTTTAGCCGTACAAAGGATAAGATAGTAAATAATTGATCGTTATATAAAATTATAATAATATTATCCGTTCAATTCTGGTGTCAGGTGCATACGAGTATGACATACCGAAAATGGCAATCGAATTGCTATCTAGGGCGTAAGGGAGTAGTAGTATCTAAGTTAGGTACCTTATTGAGGACTTGTGACATTTTAATTTTATCAGAGTTATATTTTATTAATCACAGACTGTATACAGTAACAACAAAGTAACGATAAAAAGCTGCTTTCTTCCTTTCAGCTCCCACCACACCACCACAGGGAAGAGTCACCTTCCCAGCTGCTCATTACCTCTGGCCGCTCGTTTTACTCCATCAATCCAGATGCGGATTCTATAATTTTCCTTCCTCTTCACTACCTCGATGGACGTATGACTCGGTATTAAGTATTGAATTTCATACTTTTTATCTCTACATATCTTCACGCCATCTCTCTTGCACGGTAGGTATGATGTTTTTGATTTATATATAAAAAAAAACAAAATTGAAGTGCTAACAAATATAATAGTAGTTACAGTTAAATATCGTAATTATAATTAAATGGATTTAATATTATCAACTTATTATAGGCGGAACTTAGTCCATACAGACTTCAACTAACTCCTCGGGTAATCCAGCTAGTTTCACGGCAGTTGAAGCTCGGGTTATACCTTTGTCAGACCTCGGTTTACGTCCTGTGGCTATAGTTTTTGGTCTGGCCTTCTCTTTCTTAGGCTGATTATGAAGACTCAAGTGATAATCCAATTTTGCCTAAAACAGGTAACATTAATACAAAATAACATTTTACTAATGGTACAAAGCTAAAGAGATGTTTGAAGTGCTATTCACAGGAACTACCACAATTTCGAATATTCACTATAGTGCCCGATTATAGGTGCTACAGTTTGAAAACCGGAAAATAATTTTAAAAAGACGCGCAACATGACGATGCATCAAAAGTTTCACCTAAAAGAACACCGCAGCCGGATAACGACGCCCTGTGTTTTATTATTTCTGCAATTATAAGACCACCAGATAGTTTATAATAATAGTATCGGTAACTACGCAACAGCACTTACAGTAGCTGTGAAGTAAAAAAAATATTCAACTCTCGCTACCTTACATCCGGAGTTTGCATAGAGAAACGCAAAAATATTCTGTAGCCTTCCTGTATCGTATGTATATTGTGACACGTTTAATAACGCCATCTGATAAAGATTTTTTTTTTTTTTTTCGGTCTGTGTAACTGTAGTAAAACATAAATTATTCAGAATGGTTTAAACGAATTCAATTGATGGCGTAAAATATAACGTTTAAAAACATAAAATTGTATTCTTTCTCTCAGTTACATTACGAGACACTTTTTGCAGCCGTGAGCGTATAGAACCGCCAAGAGAATGGTAATTCTTGTGTTCGGTCGTTTCTATTATCGTAGAACCTGCGTAAAGCTGCAGTACTTTCGCAGTATAATTACCTTGGTAGACAATCGCGCATTGCAAATCGTGCAATCAAATTTGAACTGCAAGTGATTCACCATGATATGCTGTTTCAGGTTACTGTTTCTTGTATAGTATCTGTGAAAGCGAAATAGGAATTGTTTGTAAATAAAATTACTCAATTCTCGTGACAGTTCCGAGTGGTTAGTAACAGCTATGTTATCAGCAACGATTCGACTGCCATACAAGAGAGTGTTGACATTAATAATTCATTTGTGTGCATGAATATGTGTATTGGTCTTGGTCTCGGAGTTTTCTATATACATCGTAATGTATTTACGTTTATCAGTTGTCTAGTACCCATAATACAAGCTACGTTTAATTTGGGGCTAGATAGCGCTGCATAATTTGTCCGAAGATATTTATTTATCATTTATTTATCTAGAGTGATCACCTGTATCAGATAGAATAGACAGAACCTAGATACATAGTTCATCAAGTGTTGTTAGTTTAGTTTACATGTCATAAGAGGACCGGGGAAAGTTGATTATATTTGTACATACACAAGCTGAATAAATTTTTAAATACGCTTACATGCAAAAGATTGGAATTGTAGCTTTTTAATAGAATTAACATGTATAAAAATATACTGGTATGCGTATTTGTAAAGCGCGACGCGCACCACTGTGGCATCGAGTTTGATGATGAATAAAATAAATGAATGAATGACTTGGATATTACGTAAGTTTCAATATTGAATTATAGCCGATGATAAATAAAACGCATTATCCATTAAGCTCATTCGTCTTATTTTACCACCTTATACATTAATTCCATTATATTCTGTATCTGTACGGCACTCGACTCCCCTGGGCCCGCAGTATATTTAATTTTAAAACTTTTTTTTATACACCGTGGAGATACATGCAAACTTACGGCGTACCTGATGTAAAGTATTTACTGTAGCGTATGAGCGTTTGTTATAAAAGAGGCGAATTTATTTCCCTAGTCGGACTACTGTGATGCACATTACCCTAGCTGGCAATCAAGAGAGCTTCGTTTGTTAGATAGCAGGATGCATCACGTGCAGCTAAAATATATAGATTATTTTCATACGTAACTACAACAAAGTCAGTCAGTCTATGCATTTTTTTAGTAACTTTTAACCATTCGAAGCTTTTAACTAAACATCAAATAGTTACAAAATTTGGCCCTACTTTAACAGAAAACAGTTTAAACTATCCAAATCAATAAATATACATAAACAAATATTGTCGGACAAATTACACAGCGCCACCTAGCCCCAAAGTAAGCGAAGCTTGTGTTATGGGTACTAGACAACTGATAAACATACGTAAATACATTTTATACCAATACCCAGACCAATACAAACAGACATGTTCATGCACACAAATGTTTGTACTGTATGGGAATCGAACCCACGAGCGTTGGTGTCAAAGTAGCGTAACAGCGCGTTTCACCACTGCGCCACCGAGCTCATCTTCAATCCATTAACTGTTCCGGATATATTGGTGAACGTACATAAACAAGAAATTGTACCTTCTTATTTTGGATTATGTTAAAAGCCCTGGACTTTTTACGCTAGAGGCACTGAATCAATGTTCCATATAAGTATGAACTACCTCAACTCTATTGCCTTCAAATTAGAATACCCATTAGAAATAAGTCTATTTGCGTGAGAGCTTTGACGTCATATACATATATTTTAGGTTGAAATTGAAAAATAATAAATCCAGTAAAAAGGGAGTCAGGTTCGCATAATTAGGGTTCCGTTATATGATTACTCCAGGAAATGCCGAATTTCTTGCTCATATATAAGGTGTTTTTTTTATATATGCCCGAACTTCAATGGGAGAAAGAGTATCGTTTATTTGTTACGATAGACAAGAAACTTCGTGTCCCGGCATCGTTAAAAAAGTTTGAGAAATCAAATAAATAAAGTGCCTACTTGGTTCATGGTGCATAATGATTGCCCCGATGATGATGATGAATCATCAGTTGTTAATAATTCAGTTTGACGGGGTCGATGCACGAGTCGCGGGTCTAATCGAATTCGCCATTTACACAGCGACGACCACAGCCTGTGTCGAGTTGCCAGCCTGACAGTTGCCAGTCGTAAAGCTCAGTTAAGAGAGGTAGGACGCGTCAAAGCAGCCCGTCTGGAGAAGTACCTTCACCTCACAGAAAACTGCAGCCAAAGAACAACTATTTCTGCGAGTGAGTAAGGTTACGAGTGAGCTCCTGAAGAGTTTCTGTATCAGTAGCGGGGGTGGCAACGCGCAAGCGATACTTTCTGTGTTGCAAGCGTTTATAGGCTACGGTAACCACTTTACATCAGGTCGACCGTACGCCTCCCAACGTTGTATACAAAAAAGAAATACCTATGACGGCTGTGACTATACCAGCTGATACATCACCTAACAATGTTTTTTACATAGGTAGGTAGGGCGCATCAAAGCAGTCCGATAGGGGAAGTACCTCTATCTCACAGAAAACAGCAGCAAAATAACAACTTACTGGGTGGAGGGTTGTTGATGTGATGTGAGTGAGTGATGTTACCAGAAAGCAGTGAGAGGAGTTGTTGTGTGAGCAACGGGGGTGGCAACCCGCGTGCGATAAACTTAGTGCGAGCGTTCATAGGCTACGGTAACCACTTTACATCAAGTGGTCCGTATGTTTATTTGTCTCCCGACGTAGTAAAAAAAAAGATGCGCCTGATCCAAAGTATGAAACAGATGAAACAGCTGATTTGCTTCATACGAGGTAACAAACATTCATCACTAAGTCTGATTAGTTTACACTTAGATACATTTTCAACGAATTTGGTAGTTACTCGTATTTCACTTTGAGTGGTTTGTTTACTTAGATTTTTTTCTAAGTTTGTTTATGGGAACGATAAAAAAAATGATATTGTTGGTAATTGTATACGAGGTTCGATATAGGAAAAGGTACACTTACACCACTAAGGTGGCAAACAAGCTTAGGTCCTTCCTGATTGTAAACAGTTATCGTAGCATTTTGACATTTTTAACACCAGGGGTCTCGCTTATGTGATATTCGGTGAGTACCTACTTAGTTAACGCCGGTACAGTAGCGCTGATAGCTACCTATCTAGATAAATAAAAATGTAAATTTAAAACACTTACGGGATTTAACAGCTGATCCACTTTTCTTAAAAAATAAAAAGCTATCGGATAACGTTTGTTACATTAACTAGCGTGTTTAAAAGGTCATCAGTTTATTTACTAGTTATTTACACATCACAATCACGACACTCACTCACACGACACGACACCTCTCTAAAAGAACTGGGTCCTAACACTTTCACCGAGTAGGTATACCTGCCCAGATCGGGCCGCACTACCCGAGGATTATGAAGTGGTATGGATGTAGCCCTTCATCGCTGAGTAACTACTACACGTAACTATTGCTCACATTGAAAACGGCAGCTCCGTGGCCATATTCACGAAAACTGTATACTGCGCCGAGGATGGTGTGATGACTCGTATTCCGAATTTTACTCACACACTCGCGATAACAAAGTACCATTTGGAGATACTCCTAATTAGAGTAACGATGTCCAGGAATGATTACGGTCACGCGTAGTAATGTAATGCGCGACACTTGTTAAAAGACTGCGGTGCTCTACCGCGCAATTAGAATGCGCTGCGTTGATTGCGCATGCGCGGCGCTGACGGCGACGACGGCGGCGTTTGGCGGCAGCGAACAAAGAGCCTAAATACCTACACTAGTATCGTACCTATGGCATGCTTTGTAATACTTTCCTAGCTGGTTGGTGTCATACAACAGAAAGCTACTTTTTAAGACGGATTTATTTTTTCTATGAAAGAATTTGTAACACGTGGGGCATAAAATATATTTACTATCATAATCAGCATACATAATACTATTTCCCATTTCAATTTGGGCATATACTTTAAGAACACCATATATATTATGTGAATTGAGAAATTTCCATAGCTACTACTCCTTTTATTTTATTTTATTACCTACTTAACGACTTATTATTTTATTCGTAGGATTTATCGCGTAATTTTGTTTTGACAGCTGTTAAAAGTCATCAAGTTCGTGTTTATTTGCAATCATGGAGAAAGAGCAATATCGATCAATGATTCGATTTCTTTTTTTGGATGGAAGAAAAGCGACGAGCTCGGTGGCGCAGTGGTGAAACGCGTTGTTACACTACTTTGACACCAACGATCGTGGGTTCGATTCCCACACAGTACAAACATTTGTGTGCATGAACATGTCTGTTTGTATTGGTTTGGGTATTTTCTATGTATAATAAGTATGTATTTACAAAAAAAAAATGTATTTACGTATGTTTATCAGTTGTTTAGTACCCATAACACAAGCTTCGCTTACTTTGGGGCTAGATGGCGCTGTGTAATTTGTCCGACAATATTTACGATTTACGATTAAGAAAGTGCGAGGAAATCAAAGTAAAGTTGTATGCCGTTTATAAGGACCATGCACCATCGATGACTACCATCAGATATTGGTTTAATGAATTCCAGCGTGGCTGAACATCCATTTTTGAACGCCCAGGCCGTCCGATTGAGGTGACTACGGAGGATATGGTTAATAAAATCCATGATATCGTGTTAGCAGATCGTTGGGTGAAGGTCAGAGAGATTGCTGACATTGTACACAACTCAATTAAACGCATACAAAATATTCTACACGAAAAATTGGGCATGAGAAAGCTATCGGCGAGATGGGTGCCGCGTTTGCTAACAGTGGAGCAAAAACGGAATCGAACGGAGCACTGTTTGGACATGTTTGAGCGCAATCCGAAAGAGTTTCTACGGCGTTCCGTGACTGTTGACGAAACATGGATCCAGCACTACACGCCAGAAATGAAAGAACAGTCAAAACAGTGGATTTTACCCTGTGAAACTGCTCCAAAGGAGGCGAAAACGGTTTCATCGGCCGGAAAAGTCATGGTCACCATTTTTTGGGATTCGCAAGGCATTATCTTCACCGACTATTTGGAGAAAGGAAGGACAATCACGGGGCAGTACTATGCTGATTTATTGGACCGATTCCATGCTGAATTGATAAAAAATCGGCCAAGTGCGAGTCGGACTCGCGCACGAAGGGTTCCGTACCATTATATATAAATACGGCAAAAAAATCACGTTTGTTGTATGGGAGCCCCCTTAAATATTTATTTTATTCTATTTTTTAGTATTTGTTGTTATAGCGGCAACAGAAATACATCATCTGTGAAAATTTCAACTGTCTAACTATCACGGTTCATGAGATACAGCCTGGTGACAGACGGACGGACGGACGGACGGACGGACGGACGGACAGCGGAGCCTCAGTAATAGGGTTCCGTTTTACCCTTTGGGTACGGAACCCTAAAAAACGGCCCCACTTGGCGAAAAAAAATGTCCTTTTTCACCACGACAACGCACTTGCTCACTCGTCCGCAATCGCCAAAGCAAAACTGGTCAAATTACGCTACGAATTGCTGCCTCACCCACCCTATTCTCCAGATTTGGCCCCATGCGATTTCTTTTTGTTTCCAAACATGAAAAAATGGCTTGGCGGAAAGCGATTCTCGTCAAACCAGGAAATCATTGTCGAAACAGAGGCCTATTTTGCGGAGTTCGACAAATCATATTTTTTGGATGGCTTGAAAAAGTTATTGCTGGACTAAATGTATCGAGCTGAAAGGAAACTATATTAAGAAATAAATAAAAAAAAAAAATTTTGTATTGCGTTTTCTTGCCTAACACGGGTACTTATCATACAGCCCTCGTATTAGCGTGATAGCGTGGCATCACTGATATTTATATCAAATATGCATTTCATTATTGTTTAGAAATCAACTCTAATGAAATGCATATTAATATATCCACTGACACATTGAATGAGTATTTTGACCGGATGGCAACGTGCGATCTTCATTTGATATTTATATCATGTAGCACCATAAAGTGCAAATCGCCAGTCCAGTAGGGCTGACAAAGCACAGTGAAGTGGAGTGGGGAAACAGGGTATTCAGTTAATTAGGTTATTACATAGAAAGCAGTCACACCATGTCATCTACGAGTATAATTGTTCGTGGATGCAAATGTTCATGTCGTGCAGAAAAAAACTGCCGTCTCTTGTTACCGAAGTGGCCATTGTCAGCAATTCGACAACCATTGGCGCTTCTATAATGCAATTAGATTAGAAATTAAAAAAAAAACACACTTACCGTGTACATCCTGCATAAGGGCAGGGATAAGTCTTGGTGTACGAATGAATTTTAATGTGGCGTACTAGATAGCATCTCAGTTTGAAACTAACGCCACACTCATTGCAGATGTATTCTAAAACAATAAAAACCATTTGTACATCTGTGATTTCGCAATTCCAGAACACGATTCTAACCATTGCAGAAAGCATTGTGACTCGGTGTAAAGATGAGATGGGAGATTTGTCGATGATCCTATTATGCTTACACTCGGTATTGAGCCCTCAAGTTTAAGGAAAGATTTTGTCTTCCATTAGGTGTTCTACGTCGATCGTACAATGGGTTGCATTCCAGCAAGTTGTTCCTGGGTGATGCTATCAGCTCCTTTTTAGAAGTGGAATGAATTTTCTGCTGAGGCTTTACCAATTGACATGATCTTCAAAAAAAGTGTAAATTTTTCACAGGGTCATCTGCTCTGTAAAACCTTTGCAAAGACCACGGTAACTCCCATCCCATAGGCTACGGTAACTGCCTACCATCAGGCAGGCCGTACGATTGTCTGTCACCTTAGTGGTATTAAAAAAAACGTTACGCTGCCGGCCGTTGCCATCTCGGTGTGTACTGACTCTTACATTTTACATAAGTAGGTAGGTACTACAACATATTGGTAACATTCAAATATTATATGAAGATACATTACCATCAACTTTATGGTCATTCAGTTTATGGGACTGAAACGTTGCCCAGGAATGAAATTTCTTTTGGCACTCACTGCACTCGTATGTTTTGTGAAAACGTCTATGTTTCTTCATTTCAGTTATAGTCACAAACTCTTTAGAACAAATCTCACAACTGAAAATGAATAACGCAAAATGATTTTATTAATATGTGGCCCTTGCTTCTCTTTATAGACTTTAAACTTCTATTTGGATTCACAGTAGTCGGTAATGTTCATGCGTACTCATTGGCATAATAGTGCGAGCAGCTCGCATAATAATCTCGTCATGTTAATACCATGCATAGGACATTGTTTCGCAAAGTATGTGCCACGACAAACTGCAGTACCGAGATCTTTTGATGGTGTACCGCGTAAAATCCGTAAGTTTTGTCAAAATGTAATGAAGATACATAAAATCTATACATATGTGAGAGTTAAGCAAGGATGATCGACGAATTGATGAGAACAGCCTCATCACCGATTGCACAAGTTATGCAGGCTCACATTATATTAATTTCAATCAACAACCTTTCATATTTCATTTCAAATAAATACCTTTCGGTTCATTAGGTCTAAAGTGTTCAAATTCTCAAAAGTCCATTTAATTCAGTGGGTCTAAAATAATTTAAAACTATGGTAATGCATATATTTACATTTAGATATTCTTTTACACTTTCTACTTACTACATTTTAATACTACGGTAATTTTGACACAGGGACGTTTGAAATTGGTAATATTCAGTAAGTAGTAGTACGTTTCGATAATATAGATTTTAGTACTTATGAACTGAAAGTAGTAAATATCAAGGATTTCTGAGGGTGGAAGCTGTACCTTAAATACAACACCTTTGCGAAACAAAAACTTTTTGACGAGCTCGGTGGCGCAGTCGTGAATGACGCATGAACATGTCAGTTTGTCTTGGTCTGACTGATTTAAGAGAGGTAGAGCCCGTCTGGGGAAGTACCTCCACCTCACAGAAAACCGCAGCCAAATAACAACTCCCTAAAGGATTGTTGTGTTCCTGCGTGTGAGTGAGGTCTCCAGTAAGCTCCTAAGGAGTTGCTGTGTTAGCAGCAGAGGAGGCATCGCACGAGTGACACTTAATGTATTACAAGTGTTCATAGGCTACCGTAACCGCTTTACGTCAGGTGGGCCGAATGCTGGTATGCCTACTGACATTGTATAAAAGAAAACTGCCATAGGAGATCCTTTGTATGGATTCAGAAGAGTGATGCTATAGTTTTTAAGACTTTTGTCAGTGCAGTGCAGAGCCTATACAAGAGTCCGGTTCATAAATTACGAAAAAATATATAAAAGTGGCGAATATTTCTTTAAAATAAAATAAACAGCTTTCTGATTTTTTGTTTAAATTTCATTCTTTTATTTTACTTACTCAGAAATATCTTTACAATTATGATATTATGTACATTGATTCTTTTTTTAACCTGTCTTTCTATCTATAACTTCACGCCAAATCCCTTGCAGGGTCGGCAGAGAGAACCGAGCGCCACGTGACTCGATCCTTACATATCTCACTCGCTTCTTTAACATTCATTGCTCTTCTCATGCACGCTCGGCGGTTTCTAGGGCTCCTGACATCACATTTTTAACCTGTTACCATTTAATTACCTTATTTATTATAGTAAATAAATTATTTAATGCAACACTTGTTTTCGATTTCGATCGAAGAAATGTAAAAAAGTTATAATAAAATTGCTTAAAATTTGTTTAAAGCAATTTAAATGTAAAATACTTATTATTATTCTACCCATTGAGTTCTATAATACCTTAAATTAGAACATCGATCACGAATATTTTAAAAAGTTTTCAAGAACTAATTTACGCGGTATTCATTTTGTTATGAAAGGTATGAAATTAAATGTAATGAAGAAGAAAGTGTTGGTGATTGAAAGGAATGAAACTGTCGCAGCGTGTCAGATAATGATCGGTGACGAAAAAGTGGAGGAAGTGAATGAGTTAGTGTATCAAATTTCCAAGTTTACGATAGATGGGAAATACGGGGGAGATATTGAAAGAAGAGTGAAAGCAAGAAACCATATCAATGGTTAAATAAATACTCGGTTTGGACGAGCGAAATTATATCGAGCAAAGCTCGCATTACTATTATTCAGGGTCTATTAACGCCAACACTTACATACGGTAGTGAATCATAGGTATGGCAGAAGAAGCATGAAAGTAGAGTCAACGCTGTTGAAATGAGAACGTTAAGGAGTATGTGTGGCGTTATAATGATTGATAGAGTAGAAAATAGCACGATACGAGAACAATGTGGAATGTAAGGATGATGTAGTGGCAAAAATTTAAAAGGGTATACGCACACATATGGAACAAACAGCTGATGTGCTGAAAAATGGCCAAATTAAAAGCAACCGAAACCGAAGAGCATGCGAGAAGAGGTTGATAAGTGTGGAAGCAGCGAGAGAGGTATGATTGGATCGGTGCACCTGGCGTCACATAGTCTCTGCCTACCCCAAAGGGAGACCGGCGTGGTGATAACACATGCGTTATCGTAACTTTATACATTCGGACGGACACTTATGACCCGGACTCATTGTATAACTTACACTATGAGCTTATATAAACATATATAGGCTATGACCGTCTGACAAACAATATTGTTTGTACATTGCCACCCATACAGCCCATACTCCTAGCGCAATTGTAATCTAAGTATTGGCGCGTTTTAAAGTAAAGGGTGTCCGGCGGCAGATTTCAAATTGCAAAATACAATAATAAAGAAAACTTTAATGTTTATCCATTAAAAAAAGTCAGTAAATTCAAGAACAAAAAAATGCTAGTTTTTTAACAAGGCCATCTAAATATTGTACCTCGCGTCGTACCTACACTCGTGGAATGTTTCGACTATATTTTGGGCAACACGCTGCAAATGTGACGCTCTCATATCGTTTACTTCTCGAACGATATCGTCTTTTAGTTCTGATATACTGGCTGGATTGTTTACATAAACTTTATTCTTCAAGTGTCCCCATTGAAACAAAAAGCTATACGCGCTATGATTCCATGGACTGATAACGCACACTGTCACTTTGGGACGGGAAACATCGGCATCAAACGCGGGGAGTGTACTTTAGGCGACCAGTAACGGCAATTTTATTTATTCATCTAAACAAAATGTGACACCCTCTACCATTGCTTGATTTTGCGCGACGTATTATTACTATGACGGAGCAGTAGTAATACGATTCGTCCACGCCTCCATTCCACAGCAGACATACCCAGAGCTTTAATAAGGATATTATAAATTTAAAATAATTTATATTTAATTTACAATCTGGATATAAGACAGTTACTTGTAAAGTGAACAAAATCAAATTGCCTTATCCTTTTGAGCAGCTTCATGATTTTCTACAAATAGGTTCAAGATCAGTTCACTACTTTTGTATCAGTTTTTACACAAATCACATTAATTTCATACATCATCATCATCCACCCCAATGCAGTCCACTGCTAAACATAGGCCTGGCTCAAGGTCACTTCTTATGGTACTTTTCTTGCTTCTAGCAATTTTGCATAAAAAGTACATTTAGAAAAATACATACATGTACGATTTTATTCCAGTGTGAATGTACATATGGGCAGTTAGTTGATTTTTCGTCTTAAATTCTGTTCTGCAAACATCGCATCGCAGGATAACTCTTGTAGCCTCTGGCGAATGGTATTCTTTAATGTGTCTCTTTAAGTTTTGGCGGTTTGCATACATTTTCATGCATGCTGGGCAACTAAAACATTAAATGTAGAGAATTTAAGTGACAACATATTTTGTTAATGCAAAAGAAAGTACGGACCTATGAGAAAGAGTACCTTAATTATTGAACATAACTACATGCACCGCTAGGAAATAACTAAAATAACAATAAAATATGTCACATACCAGTACTTGAATAGACTACAAGTCAAATTATTATTAAATTAAAACATTTGCATGCCTGTATTTTTAATAACATCTGAATTAACAAGTACACCAGAATAATAATACTATTTTATTATTTTTTCTCTTAAAATATGTATGTAAGTGTACAAAGTATTATTTCAAGCAAATATGTAATGAGAAGAATTATTTTAAACCTATTGACCAGATAGAGTAAATTTATTTAAGAATATAGAACCAATAAGTGTTGATAAGTATATGTTGTGTATGTTTGAATGAGTGTGGTGTGTGTTATAAGTATAAAGTTTAAATGGGATGTATATTACAGAGGGTATTGCAGAGTGTGTGGGCAAAATGAGCACGATGAAAATGGGCAGGGACTCTGTAGACACATGTATTCTCAAGTTCAAGTAGTTGTATGATTGTGGATAAGTAATCTAAATTAAATGTTTATTATTATCTGTGGATATATTAGGTTACGAGATGAATGAGGCATTCCATATCGATATAATTTAGGCTGATTTTATTTCTCAATAAAGTTAGTCAAGTATACTTGAAAATTAGTATTTCATTATTTTCAATCAAGAATTACCACTGTTACAATTACACGTCTACTTCTAAAAAAAAACACCCAAATAATAAATTGGCAAAAACAACACTGAAACCACTTTTTAACATCACAAACTTATTGTATTTCTTTATATATTAACTACAGTGTTATGATTTAAATAAATAATGAAAAAATGTGTTTGTGTGTGTACTTAGTAGTAAAGTTGCCCACAGGACAGGCTTAGCCTAGTGTGGGAACTAAATCAATTTCATATTTTATGTAAAAATTTCTGTCAATAAAATATTATTATTATTATATTATTATTAGGTACTATCAACAAAGTTCACGGTTGATCCCCTTAAGGGCTATTTTTGCTTGCAGTAGCCAACATGGTCCTCACTTTTGTTTAACCTGTTGTTTACCGGGCGGTCGTTTACGACCACAAAATGTATGGGAAAACGTATATAGCGGGTTCTGACCGGTTAATGTCCACCAATAGCATATAAGATAGTTACATTTATTCTTGACGTTAAGGTGACATCATGTCACGATTGAACAAATGCCATTAGCTAATAAACAAATAAACGCATTGTGAAACTCATCTCAACTATGGAGAAGCTAAAATAGCAAATGTTATTGAATTAATGATTTGTTTTCTATGAAGATAAGGCAATACTTAATACAATACTTGAAAATTAAAGTTTCCCTGCCCTTTTTCCCTTGCTGCCCGTTTTCCCCAATATCGCTGTTCGGGAGATGCCGCTGGTGACAATGACCTTGTCCCTACAGCCTGCTGGGTCTCGGCTTCGGTTACGGCAATCTCAGCTAGATCATCTTCAGTGAAGAGTTAACACCAATTACCATCGTTCAACTTTACAACAATGTCTCCATTCGCTGTTTAGCGTCTCATACCGAATCATTTACGTGCGGAACTAAACATAGACTTGCCTCTGTTGTGTGAGGAATTTGGCTACACTGAAGGTGTTCCCTTTAAAGCTGTTTGTTCTTCCATTCTGCAGCCTTCAGGGGCACCTCAGAAAAACTTACAAGACTGGTCGAGATCTTCTCACAGTCAATTTACCAAGACAAAGACATGCAATAACATTGTTTGGAGATAAATCACACATAGTTAGCTTCTCACTCATAATATTTAATATAAAATTATAAAGTTTTTCTTCATAGTCTCATCTCAATATCGTCTAGGATCCTGGAAAGTCCTGCTATTTGCTGATATAGCAACTGTAGAATTGAGACATCTGAGATTTATTGCAAAATTCATCTTGCAAACGAGCAACCGTGGAATTGGTGTGAGCTGCTACAGCATTCAATTGAGCCTCAAACTCACTCATTTTCTTCATAAGAGTGGACTCTGGCTCTTCGTGTATCAATAACGTCTGCCAAGTTCGCCATATTGTGTACAAGTATATACGAGAGAGTATCAACAGGGCAGTGAAGTTAGGACACTATTATATCATACAGAAACTGGAGATAAAACTTGTGCTTATTCCAATCATTTAGTATTTAGTAAATTTATAGCAATTAAGGTATGTAACTTGTCTAGATATATATATTAATAAATAATTAACTCAAAATCACAAAGCGTACTTATTCATACCTAAGCGTAGAAAAAAGGTGTTTTATTAGGTTTCATTATAGTGTGTTACCTATAAATACATTGTTATGATACTTATATATAGGGGTATAGTGGGCTCAGTGTAATAAAGAACTCTCTATTCAAGCTTAGCATAGGTAGTCAATACTCTGAATTACCTGTACATCATATATGTCTCATGCGTTTTGTGCGCCGTGTTTATATGACGGTTTAGGTGACTTTTATTAGTATATGACTTGGTACAATTATTTTCTGGACACGTAAAGGCTTTCTGAAAGGTAAAATACCCAATGCTGAGGTGTTACATAGACTTAAAATAATCGTTTAGCATATTTAAAATATGCAGAACTTACGTAGTTAAAGTGCACCAGTAAATGTTCAGACAATCGATAAGGTCTGTTGAATACAGCCTTGCAACCTGCGTGTGGACATGGGTGAATTTTCTTTTCTTGGCTGTCTTCGTCGTCGTCCATGATTACCCAAAGTTTAAGATGCGGGTCTTTATTTCAGTTGCAAAAGGTGCATCTTGTCATGGTTCTGATTATTCACAATAAGGCTGAAATTTTAGTGCAGAATCTTCGATCGGTAGTAGGGATTAGATATGACTAAACGTGAATACCGTTTATTGTTTAAAATCTCGCTATTACTTATTACAACTTGCAATTTTCTATTTAAAATTTATCAATACGCAGATGATAGCAGTAACTAGCAGAGCAAAGTAATTAATTCTTTAAAAATGGTTCTCTAATAACATCTAACAAGTCTAACAACCATTCATCCATCAACAAAACAAACGAACGTCACGTAAAACGTCAATGTGTCAAGTCTACATTTGTCTTTGATACCCACCTTTTCTTTTGTGAGAGTGAGAGCATCACATTACTTCGAAATGCCATATTCGAATCGGAATCGGAAAGTTATCTGTCAAAATGTATGCCGATTCCATACATTTCGACAGATGGCTATTCGAATGAGTTTCAAATATGCCGTAAATAGAGAAAAGATATGATATGCTATTAAAAGAATAATACCACCGCGAAGAGAGATGACATTATCGTAAAATACGTATGTGTGAGCGAGACAAAGCATGTGATTTCTTGTCTATTTGCGTATAGGTCTTTGGTGTCTGCCACTAATGTGTTTGGTGGTTTTTTCAAACAAAGTTTTCGTCCTCTCAAAATTTTGTTGATAAAAGTGTAAATCTTGTATATTTCTTCTATTTCTGACCTAGTGATTATGTCAAAAGGTGTATTGGACACGTAGTCATGATCATGCATAGACGTAATAAAAAAAGCAGACACCGTCTCCCGAACTAAACACTGAAGCACCGCCAAAGTAAGTCAGTTGCTATACGTACGAGCCGATACGCACACATTCACACCATAGTAAGTCTACCGCCCGCCATTACGCACCGACACCTGATTACACGTGATAACCTTGTCGAAAAAAAAAACCGACGTGCGTGGTGAAAAGCTGTCGGAACCATAGTGGTACAATTAAAAAAAGCCAAGGGATTACTTTTCATTAGTAAGCAAGTAATTTTTCTGATTAAATAATCGTTTTCACTTAAATTAATTTTTCAAAACAATAAATAGACCGGTGTTACCATAACTCACATTTCCAAATTAGCGTAAATGTGGGAGATCATTTTTCTTTTGTTCAGATACCTAATTTTGTTTAAATAGACATTAAACTTACATCCAATGATTCTTTTACTGAAAAACTATTATTCATACCTTTAATATTTTTTAGATTTCCATCGTCAAATGATGCATGTAAGAATGATTGGGTACAAATCATAAGAGAGTCCAGAAAAGAAAGCGGCTGGATTCCATCTAAATCCAGTGTAATATGCAATATACATTTCGAGGAGTGGCTGCCGTCTTCTGTGAGGTGGAAGTACTTCCCCAGTCAGGGTAACGTCGTGACCTATCTGTCTTTCGCCAGAACCACGTCTGGTCATTAAAATTGGTGTATTAGTTTGGGCATTATTTATATCAAATAAGTATGCATTTGTCCTACGTATTAAAAGGATGTTATATTTCATGTGGTTAATTTATTTTCATCAATACCTATTTTAAACAATACAAGTTACAAATCAACGATCTATAAAATTCGAGTTCCACAGACAGTAACGAATCATATAATTTATTTATTTATTTTTAGTTACGAGAAGTTTCTCTCAAGCTGTGGAATGAGCTCCCAGCCGAGGTTTTTCCAAGGGACTACAGCATAGAGTTCTTGAAGAAATGCGTGAAGAGGTTTTTAGAGGGTCGGCAACGCATGAGTGACAACCCTGGTGTTGCAAATGTCCATATGCTACGGTGATTGTTTACCATCAGGCAGGCCGTATGTTTGATTGCCACCCTAGTGGTATAAAAAAATTGTTAAAGAAATGGGAAATTTTCTTCCATCTGGCAACCCACTTGGCACTCACACATAGTTACATGCCGCCATTGTGGTGCTTCAGTCGTTTCTCAGCGAGATTCCGTCTGACTATTTTATTACGTCTATGTGGCCATGGTGAATTGGTGTATAATCTATTTATAACTTCACACCAAATGCCTTGCGGGTTAGGCAGAGAGAACCAAGCGCCATAAGAGGCGGTCCTTGCACACTTCACTCGCTTCTTTAACATCCATAACTCTTTTCATGCACGCTCGCCGGTTTCTAGGACTCTTGACATCGCCTACTGATAAAACATGATCAATTTATAATATTGTCTGTAAAAGCCGTAAGTGAACGAAAACAACCTATGTAATATAATAACATAACCTATCACCGGTAAGCCGCTTGTTTGTTACAATCTAATGATGTGTGTTCAATTTATTCATTCGAATATAGTTTTTTTTATTTTGTATACTACGTCAGGAGGCATACACCCCACCTGATGTAAAGCGGGTACCGTACTCTATTAACGCTTGCGATATATTAAGTATCACTCCCGCGATGCCTCATCTGCTGCTTACTCAGCAACTCCTTGGGAGCTTACTAGTAACCTTACTCACACGTAGGAACACAACAACGCTCTAGGAGTTGTTATTTGGATTTTCTGTGAGGTGGAGGTACTCTACCTCTCTTAAATCATTCCGATCAAGACAAACTGACATGTTCATGCACACTAACGTTCGCCTTGTGTGGGAATCGAACCCACTAGCTTTGGTTTCAAAGTTGCGTCATTCGCGACTGCACTATCGAGATATTTATAGTCCATAATATACAATCTCGATTATATTAACATCTAAATACACGTTTCTTTTGGAGTTTACTCCCTAAGAAAGAATTTTGAGCTATAAGGGCCGGTATGGCAATACGTAAGAAGTCTAGTATACCGCTATGATTCGAATCCTGGTGTGAGCATGTGACCCAAAATTTAATCTTTCGGCTTTATTTTCTTTATTTGCAACAATTGCAACTATCACTTCGGCAGTGAAGGAAGGCATCGTGATTCGTGAGCAAACCTACACGAAATTACATTTTCAAAAGATATGTGACCTAACCTAAGAAAAATCTGGTTTCCCTTCTACGTTATGGAGTTAAGAGGGCGCATAAAGCTAGCGTAATTTCAAATTTCACCCGCGCGTCCCGCCCGCCCCTTTAGTGTTCCCGGTTGCTCACGACCGCGGCGCCACAGACAGCGCACCGAACGAGTGACGTCACACGGATGAGCCTTCGTAGTATATGCGTAAGAAGGAGATAAAATATTTAAATGTGTTATTGTATGTCGTCGTCTGCAACGAGATCACGTACTTGTCGTGTATTTTATCTTGAAGAATATTAGAAACAATACACTAAGGTATGTAGGTAATCGATTTTATTCTTCACAATATGTTATTTTATTGTAGGTATGTTTTTTTTTTTTTTACCATTATAAATATATAAGTAGAGTATTTTTTTATACTCCACATAGTATTGATAATAATTGACTAATATTTCCATAAGGAAAATATAATTAGCTGTTTTTGGGCTATATGCACAACACCATCACATTTAAAGTCAAAGCAACCTCAAACTCATTTGCATATGGGCGCATGTTTTTATTTATACGACGTCGGGAGGTATATAAGCATGCGGCGCATCTGTTGTAAAATGGGTACCGTAGCCTATTAACGCTTGTAATATATTAAGTATCACTCGCGCGATGCCTCCTCTGCTGCTTACACAGCTACACCTTGGGGGCTTACTGGTGACCTCACTCACATGCAGGAATACAACAACCCTCTAGAAAGTGGTTATTTGGCTGCGGTTTTCTGCGAGGTGGAGGTACTTCCCCAGACGGGCTGAGTTGCCCCAGAGTTTCAAACAAAAGAGATGTAATGCACAGCGATAGCCGGATTGGCGAAGTACAACAACTACGAGAGATGTTATGTCAGGTAGGGGACCTGACATAAGACATCTCCCGTAAAAGTAGTTGTGTGAGCGAGTTCAATTGGAAGGAGTCGTTGCATTACCAGCGGGGTGGCAACGCGCTGGCGATACGCCTAGCTTTGCAAGCATCCGTAATGTAACCGGTAACATCAAAAAGGCCGTATTGTTGTTTCCCATCAGACGTATTAGTAGAAAGTTATTTATAATTTTGTACTAGTAACCATAATTCCAATTTTATATAAATCAAGTTACATTTTTTAAGATTTCTAAATATATGTTTATAATTATTTCATAATACATGTGTTACGAGAGTTTGGGCTGCACACTATCGCTGCTATTTAAAAAAATCAAGTCCTCAGCAGTGTCATGATAATAAGTTATGCTCTTAACTTTTCTTTGTCACTCAAAAAGACTAAAGTATTTTACGTCATTTGACGCCTTGAGGCCCGTTATATACTTGGCGCCGTACGTACATACGTACGTACGTTATTTCCTTCTTGAGGATCGATAAAAAAAAATATAATCTTGAATCCGATCACGAGCTATAATTATTTATAATGGCGGCGCTAGTGTGCAACCTGAAGGTCATAATAATAAGAGCATTTATACTTGAAATTGAAAGTTAACATTAGGCGTTAGTAGACGTAGACTATAATATGACCCTATGGTAGTCTACTAACGCCGATATTAACTTACTACATAGCTAGCCTAAAATAGGAAACAGCAATTATGTTTTTTTTATAAATAAATATGGTTTACGAACACGGCCTTATGCCTAACACTTGACAATTTTATTTTGTCAGTTCAAGAAAAGCGCTATGTTGTTTGTTGTAAGTAAGATAACAGACAATAAAAATACTATATAATTTAAGAATTTAACACCTTTATAGATTTACAAATAATACAACTTATATAATACAATTTATATTATGTTGTCGCAGAGTCGAGAAATGCGCTGTGCTATATGTGACAAATATGGCTAGAAAGAATTTGGGTGAAGAATTTTATTATAAACCTACCCAGAATATTGATGTACACATCAAGCTTGATATTGTAGTTCAAAATTAGCTCAACATGAACAACTATACAAACGTCAAAATGACAAGTTTGAAGTGGTATTAACTATAGTCATATATTTGTGGCACTTCATCAATATTTTGTCAAGGATAAAACGTTTTCCAACTGTATCAGGGGGTTCATGAAAAGATTTTTCATTATCACAATTGTCATCCATGCGGAATGCTAATGCTGAGGGCCCAGCCTCTGTTGGATCAGTAAGTCGCCGTTTTTTGGGTGTTATTTGCTACCTCAGTTTCAAGTTTCTTGTTTGGCGTGGGTTGATCAATTCCGGAAATATGTGTTCCATATAAAATTCCGTAAGCTTTCCAATATTTTTCATTTCCCAAAATTCATCATCACGAAAGATTTCTTCAACTGTAATACCATGATTTTCACCACACCATACTGCAAAAAGACATATCTTTCTTTCACTTATATGAAGTTGTCCTTGGTGTTGATAATAAAAAAGTACAGTTATGTATATATGTGTAACTGTACGCCACATCCCTTGCGGGGTAGGCAGAGAGAGCCGAACGCTACATGACTCAATCCTTAGATATCTCACTCGCTTCTTTAACATTTATTGCTTTTCTCATGCACGCTCGCTAGTTTCTACGACTTCTGATATCAACTTCTCATAGAACACTGTTATGACTTTGTTATATAATTTATTTAATGCGAGTATGAGAAAAACATTAACTCAAAAAATTCTAAACACCGCAGCAACGCTTGCAGAATGCAGCTAAATAACAATTTCTTGGAGGGCTGTTCTGTTCATGCGAGTTGGTGAAGTTCATATGCTGTGTAACCATTTCACGTCAGACAGATCGTATGCTTATTTGCCAAGTCATTTTTATAATGCGCAGGGTCTTATTGTAAAAATGACTTATGGATCATTTTCAGATAATATCAGTTTTTTTCTGAGACATTAAAAAAAGATTGGTCACATAATTTCAAGTACACGAATATGGAGGAAAATGCATAAAATGTACATATGAGAAGTAATTATACTTTAACTTTATATAATGCAAGGGTTTTCTGTTCAATTAAAATAAATATCGAACTTGTTTATTATGAAATCAAAAAAAAAATAATGAACTCGAACAACTCTTAAATAGGATTTAATCAGGTCTACTATAAATATTTCAGTACCTATTATACGATTATACATCTACCCGTTAGGTCGTTAAGAAGATTATTGATTTTTAAGAATTTTACTCGCTCGAGAATACTTACAAAATCAAACTGGGAGTCTCGTGAACCGAGTTTACGTATGGCCCGATTTTATTTTCGCAGCAAATCTGAAATAACACATGAATTGTGCAATGAAATTAAATGCAAATACTAGAAATTGTAGCGACGAAAGAGAAGCAGTCAAAGTAAAACGTCTGTGTGTTTTGCATATACTATGCGCACATATGTAGATATAATATTATAAATATGAATTTTCGTTTGTTTCTTACGCTTTCACGCGAAAACTATTCACCCGATCATCATGAAACTTTGTACACATATTCTTGGAGGTATCGGAAGTAATTTAGGATACTTTTTATTAAAAAAAAAAAAAGTAAAAGCTAGTATATAATAAAACTATTGTAAGTACGACCAATCGGACCAATTGTATGTACATCAAATGTATGTAACCAAATTGTATGTACATCAAATGTGTGTAAGTTCTTACCATCACCTTTAGGGCTAAAGTCAACATCACTCGCACGTAGTGCACCCTCCCGTATAACAAATCCGGCCCTGGCTTTACAGCTAGAGGTCCAAAAATAAAAAGAGACACAGCGATAGCCCGACTGTGGGAAGTACCTCCTCTGAAAGTTATAGTGTTACTGCGAGAAAGCGAGGTTGGCACGAAACTTGTGAAAAGTTGCTGCGTTAGCAGCGGGGGTAGCGGAAACCGCTTCAGATCAGGCAGACCGTATGCTTCTTTCACACCTGATGTACTGGTACTAAGTCAGGTGAGTAAGAAGCATACGGCTAACGCAGCAACTTTTCACAAGGTTCTGGGCAACCTCAATATATATATATATATATATATATATATATATATATATATATATATATATATAATGACTGTATAAAAGTCAAAGTGTTGTATGTCATCTACATATATATTTATTAATGAAAGCTGCAGTCGAAATTTCCATGCGAGATCTTACGTTTGCAAAAACAATTTATGATCTCTGTAGACCTACCTATAGATAATTAACATTTACCTACATAGGTACTTAGAAACCAAATACATTCGAAATATATAATAATTTACTTACTTTCTACAATTAGCCATTATTTGAATGTTTTTCCTTCTCAGCTCTCGTTTGTTGACTTGTTTTTTGTTCTTCTTATTTGCCATTTCTTTATCCTGACTAAAATAAAAAAATAATATTTTCGGGACGCGGGAACGCGGCTGCAATGCACATAAACACAGTGTTCACGTTTCAAACGAGCGATCACGACTGATCGCTGAAACAAAACATATCGGGAACATCGCGTGGTATGAGACAGAAATAACTGTATCGCGCGGAATAAAAATGACGTAATCGCCATATACAAATTTTCTTTAAAAACGTTAATATCTCGTAAATTATAATATATTTTTTGAAATCCCTAATACAGGCACTTGGTAATATATAAAAGAAATAGTATAATTATTTTCGGCTCACTAACATGCTTCATTATGACAAAAAATGTAAAATCCATATTTGTGTCGAGGCAACTTTGGGATTTTTTTCTATCGAGAAAATTTTTATTAATTGTGATTTCGATCAATCTAAGACCTTGCAATTATAGTGTAGAATCCATAGATTTTTTTTTAGTTAGTTTGAACTGAATTTAGTTAGCTAAAATTGAAGTTTACGGGTGGCGATTTATCTTTATGCCCCCTCTTAAGCCGGTTTGCGTGACAATTACTTGAATTAAAGTCAGTTGTTGTAATATTTCACTCATTTGTTAGTCGTTGAAATATTTCGCTCACTTAGATTGAAATTGAGTTCCATGGTCTTTTTTCCACATGTCGTTATCGTCGTGTTATTAGAAGTTTGTATGGTAATGTAGTAGATTTATAGCCTACTTTCCTAAGTAGCACGGATAGGTTCAGTCCCGTACTCCTGTGGCTACCGGAAAAGACAACCTGGTGTTCTGGTTCCTTATGAATAGGCGGTAAAAGTTTTGCTCTTGTTTCCCGCTCCTCCTGGCTCTTTTTTTCAACTGGATGATGTGGTGTAGCGACGCTGGTAATGCTGCTGATAACAGCAGATTGAGATCGGAGAATACGTTTACGAGGTTGGGATGTGCTGCGTTGTCGAGGCTAGAAACGATTTCGGCCGTAGTGTTCTTTTTAGAAGCTACTTCATTATAAAGCTTGCGTATTTCGCTGATGATGGTATCTATTATCGCTGGCAATATTGGCGGCGGTGGTGGTGGTTGTATCGATGTTGATGCGTTTGCTATATTATCTCGTTCGTCAGCGATCAATGCCAGTTCTTCTAGTGCCATCGTAATCTCAGAGATTCGCTAACTACAAATGCGGAACGGATGTGTGGTGTCATGAGATTGGTCCACAGTAGTCATAGTGTGAAATCTGGAACCTTGTTTCTTGTTAGGTATCCGTTGGAGTGACTTTGTTGGTTTTTGATCTCCTTTTTGAGACACCAGTTTTTGGAGCTGACGGTAACCGAATTCTACGTAGGCTGACATGAGTCGCTGCTTCAGGATTATATACTGGTCTTCCTAAAGTGGGTTATAGAATCCTGATTCTGGAGTTGTGCGATAACTAACTGAGCTAGCTGTGATTCCATGTGCTTATTCTTGAGGTCGTTAGTTGCTTCTTCGAAACAGATGAACCATAGGCTACGGGGTCTGTCGCACCAGATTGTTGATATCCGCATAGAGAGTACAATGTAAATTATATCTGGGTTTCCTGGTGCTAGTGTAGATGGCGAGCTGTTGAGATATGTTTTCAGTATTGGCGTCTGGCTCAATTCTTGAGGTTTTTGATTTACGCATTAGTAATTGCGTCAGCGGTAAAGGAAAACATCGTGAAGATTTCCGATGTTTTCCTTGACCTCAAGACGTGTAACCTTAACCTAAGGACTGGATTTTCCTTGTATTTGTGGAGATCTAACGGATACTGTCTAATGGCAGTCGCTAAATGTAAAATCTGTAACCTCCCTAAATTAGTTAAAATAGGCTTAGGTGATGGATTTAATCAATTCTGATTGATTAGGAAATAGCGTAATGTATTTATTTATAGCTTCACTTAAGCTAACAATAATACTTTAAACACGTTCTTTTATTAACTTATGAAATGAATAATTTATAAGAAAATTAAAGAACGTATAAGATTCGTAGTCGACATAAATATTAATGATGGTGACGATATTATACGTTTTAGCTCAAGGATTATGATGGTTATGGGTAAAATTATTTGGTGCTGTAGCATTATATTATATTAATTGTAATTAAATATAAATGAGTACAGCATACAGGGGAATAAATATATATTTTAGTTAATAAATCATAAACGTCATTTAATAGCAACTCTAATAGGTAGAGTCCGCGCCACGAAACAAGTCCCGCGACAAAACAGGGAACTAAAATGACAGCCCCGCCATGATGTTGTTGCTTGACATTTGTTCGTCTCGTTTGGGTCAGTGTTTTCTAGAGTATTTTTTTGGTCAGTTCCAGTTTTTACGATGTCAAAAGTGATAAAAAGTGAAGGCAGAGAAATGATTCTCAAGGTGAATGAGTTTTGTGAAGAAGAAAGGAAAAATAATGACGTTCTAATTATATATAAAACATTCGAGCTCGCGTCGCTGCCATGACAGATAATATTTGGGGTTGCCAAATGATAAAGTTTCCCCAAATTTTAGTGTTATTTATTTGTTTTTCATTTTGATTGGAGTATACCTAGCCTAACTAGTTGAATACTATATACTTAGAACGATATGACTCCTATTAGTCAGTATATACATTTTATAACTTTTGGTTACAGGTGTTTCAGAAAACACTGTTACTAGAATTACTAGTGAAGGTAAAATTGCGACAACGAGCAATCAAAAACCAAAACTTGTGACACCGGGAAAAAGTAGGCCACATCCTAAAAGAATTGATTGAGACGATTTTGATATTTCAGTCATACGTCAAAAAATACATTTCTTCTATTTAGTGACAAAGGAATTGCCTACTGTCAATAAATTGAGACTTGACTTAAAACAAGATATAAATTTTAAAGGAAGTACTAGTAACACAACACTACGAAGAATATTGAAAACAATTGGATTTCAGTTTAAACGATGTCAATCAAAACGGAAAGTTTTACTGGAACGCTATGATATAACAGCTTGGCCTGCCAGGTACATAGAGGATGAGAAAAAACAGATTAGTTGATAAGCGGCCTGTTGTGTTTTTAGATGAAACATATGTTCACCCCACATATCATGTGAAAAAATGTTAGCAAAGTGACGAAGAACAAGGAGTTTTATTTCTGATTTTGGCTTTTATTTTTTTATTTACTCATACCCCCCACATAAACTTGTTTTAAATATTTCCAGTGTACAGACATCGTCCAGTTACAATTTTATTATAGTATAGATTACTAGCGAGGAGGAATTTACTACAGAAATATAAAGAAGTAAAATAAAAATACAGTGCTGGCAACATTTTGACTTGCGACTGCAGCGCTGCGTCTACGGGACTTCTTTTGTGGCGCGTACTCTACCTGATATATAATACCTAGATGTCACGATCTTCACCTTCGCTCCCATCAACAGTAATAAATAATCAACATTTGTACCATCATACAAGATCATCGTGTACTTAGGAACCGTGGAACAATCAGTTAGTTAAATTTTTAGTAAATATTTAATATGAAGCACATCCTCACTTGTCTAATACCAGCTAAATAGTCGGCAATGACTGCCAAAATAAGAAGACCGAGTGTCTTCCACGAATTTTTTTGTCATTTGATTTGATATCTGTATACACTTTCCTTGTCTCTTGTATAAAATAAAAATATGCAGTTTATTAATTCTACAGTGCATTGTTAATAATTAATTGATCATTATTTCATCTTTTCGTTAATTTTAATTTTAAAATTTCTATTACATTCAAAAGGTTCATATGGTTGAATAAGTCAGCTGATAAACGTAAACAAAGAGCATGTCATATTTTTATGAAATTGAAGTGGTGAAATAGTAAATGAATATAGCTTTGTGATTCATAAACACAATGGATATTGACGGTTCGTCTGTGACTGGGGAGATTGATCAAAATCTCCTTCTGCAATTCAGTTGTATGAACACTACTGACAGGGAGGAACTTATAAGCCAAATGCAAAGACTTTTAGGGCCTAGTTTGAGCTACAACACAGCAAGCTTTTTCTTGGATATGAGCAATTGGTAAGATAGAAAATAATAATAAAATTATCTCCTAAACAATATTTAATGCCACACATAAATCATATTATTGAAGTAATAAAGCTTGTTCAAAAGCAGTGATTGTTGCAAGTATTCTTATATGATTGCACAATTGACACAAAATTAGTGAAGTCCTTATTTGGCGTAGGTCTTTGATTAGATGGCATTTTATTACTCAACATTAACTCCAGTTATATTTGAATGGTCCTGGTCTAGCCTCATATGAAATACTGGTTATTTAAAACCTTCTATGACAAATCTGCTTACTCACTTTAACCAACTGCAATAAAGAGCACTTGAAACCATTTGTGATGGTTATTATTTTCTATTTGGTATATGGCACATAAAAGTGATGTCCCTTTTCAATATTTTACAACTAGGTAGATTAAGAAAACCTGTTTGATTTAATACCAGGTGCTGAGTTCAGCTTATGTACGAATTAGGATAAATTAAGAATCCACCTATACCACCTTGATTTTTGGTTTTCATTACAAACACTTTTTAATATATTTTTTACTATGTAAGCTACACATACATAGTATTTGTAATTAACTATCCTCAATAAAGATAAGATAAAGATAAAAATAATTCATTTGCCATTAGGCCCTTACACACGTTTTACATTCTTTAAATTAGATCATATTGTATCTTATTAATTTTTCATAGTTTTAATCTCTATTTTTAATCTACCAGCATTTCGAGAATGACCACTGGTGAAGAAGATATGCCAAAGAAACTTGCCAATATAGGTTTTTTTTTCATCAATATATATTACAATAAATATATGTGAGTGTACATATAGTGATATCAAGTGGTACAATTAGTTATATTAATTCATGTGCTGAATTATTTTCAAACATCTCTGTCAGTTAGATATTCATCGATTCTGTAATAACTCTTCTTACACAGAGTATTTTTGATGTACCTTTTGAACATATTGTCAGGCAAGGACAGACCTGTTTCAGGTAATTTATTATAGCATCGAATACAATTTACAATAAAAGATTTACTAGTCTTAGCCAGCTAATGTACCAGTATATGCAAACTATTCCTGCTTCTATGATTGTCATGAAATTTTGAAAATGGCTATATTTTTACGAGCATACATTATGTTCTAATAAATATACTGAGAGGTAACCGTGAGAATATTTATTTCTTTGAATAGTTCTCTAAGTGAGTCCCTGGAGCCCATGTTATGAAATGAGTGGATGGCTGTCTTTAGTAATATAAAATAGTTTCAATATCAGCAGCTTTTCCCCACAACAGTATACCATACGACAATACTGTGAAAATAGCTGAAATAGATGAAAAAATTAATGAAGTATCATCAGCAAAAAGTGTAGTATATCCGCCATTGGAATCACATACAAATATGGCACAAGGCATCAAAAAGGTGTGCTCAACTTCACATACGATTGAGAATCTTTTTAAAGCTTATAAAATGTTTCTCAGAATATTTTACTTCATAATGTCATTCTTCATAACAATTTTGGTGAGCCCGGTGGCAGATTGTATAGGAATGCTACTTTAACACCAAAGAATGTGGGTTCAATTACACAGGACAAACATTTGTCTGCATGAACATGTCTTTTTTTGGGTCTGGGTGTTTTAAAGGGGACGTGCCCACTGGACCCCTGAAACTCGTACCCAGTGCCCACTCGACCTCTGTAATATTTTTGGTGCCTACTCGTCCCCTCCCGCAGATTACAATCAGTCTACAATCGTCTCGCGTGCTAAAGGTAAAAATAAAATTGTATAAATATCACGTTATTTGTCACATCTAATTACGATATAAAATTCAGTCTTGAAATAATGTTTATAAATTACATATTAATTAAAATCATTAACAATAACAAATAATCAACTCATTTGTGTCTAAGAACGGCATCAGCACGATCTTTTCGCAAATTATATGGTTTTGATTAATTATTACTACGAATGCAGGCACACAATTTTGTTTATGACTGTACTATCTCAACACTTTTTTTCTATAATTTATATTAAGGGACGAATGGGTACATTATAATTTAATTAATATTGACTGGTCTCCTATCAGGGGACCAATGGGCACCTGAATTGGTGACGTATTAAAATCTTTTATTCCGGTGTACGAGTTTCAGGGGTCCAGTGGGCTGCGAGTTGTTTTAAGACAAGTATCAAAGCAGCCTGACTGGGCGAGTACTTCCACCTCACAGAAAAATGCAGTCAAATATCATCTCAATTAGGGTTGTTGAGCTGTGAGGTTATCAGTAACAATATCCAGCATTTGTAACAGAAAATTGATAAATATACTGAGAGGATATTTATTTCATGGTACAGTACCGTGAGTGATTCTCTGGTGCCCATGCTATAAACAGAGCAAAAGGCTTTTTATGGTAAGATAAAAATTATTTCAATGTCAGGAACAATACATATAACATAATGTAGACAAAATAGCTGCAATAGACAAGGAGCGCAGAAGACATATCCATCAATTGTCTGATTCGCCTAACTGCCTATGTGGCAGAGCTGAGCTTACCTGCGAATTAATTTATGTGTGGTCTCTGCTTCAGTTTGGAGTCTATTTATTTTAAGAAATCAGAAATATAATAAAACTTTAACTTATTATTCTCAATGAGAACTTCTGTATTGACATAAATTAAATTTGAGACCCTAAATTTCGTCAGACTTAAATTGTTGGAATAAAATGCAACAAATGAGAAATTACTGCCATTCCTTATATCGAATTGGAAGAGAAGAAGGTAGATAATATGTAGAGATATTCCGACTAGTCAGTAAAGCTAACTATCCGGCCACTTTTGAAGTTGACTACTATTCGGCAAAGAGCGCATACTATCCGGCATCTTACTTTGTATGTATTTCTCAATAAAATGTAAATAGTATAAAGGAGGAAGTACCTTAAATGAAAACCTCGATTGAATGAAGAAAAATGTCAGTATTTGATATAGTTGTTCATAATCATAGTATTTACTGTTATTCCCTGCCCACTACGTGAAACTATCATTTGCCACTGCTTATTTTACGGGAATCATTGTAAAATTGCTCCAAAAGATCCATATGAGGACTTTTTTGCATTAATGAACAATAAAGTATTGTCTTTATTTTTTACACTAATATTGCTCTGATAATGCAAAAGGAAAAATCAAGAAACAATGCGAAATAAACGCAATATGTTCCGACACGCTCGCAAGCGGCGCTGGTGGTTGCGACTTGCGCGCGAATCAGCCGTAAACAAAGAGTCACGGAAACAGCCGAATGCCCCCGAAACCGTGATCAGCTTGCCCGACTAGTCAACCTTTTTACAACCAACTATCGGCTACTCGGCCAAAGTCATAGTCTGCACATCTCTAATAATATGTTTTATCTGGCACCTATAATTATTGTAATAGTTTAAGAGTTTTCTTTTGTGTCACTATTATTAATTTCTTGTGCAATAACACTACTTTATTCTAATATATACGGAAAATGTAACTTGTTACAGGAACCTTCAAGCTGCAATTTGTTGTTATTTAGATTACACTTTACCTCCAAAGCTACCATCCATGTCATTAAAAGCTGCTCAAAGTCAAGAAACTGCTGTTGGACCTGGTACATGGTATGTAAACTGTCACTGCTGTACTGTATGATAAAATGTTTGTTACACTTTCACATAATACTTAGTCTGGCCATGAGTTCTATTACAAATTAATATGCATTTACTTTTTTATGAAGTAATGTAATCTTAATAAAATAAATAAAAAATAAATTATATGAACATACTTTTGAAGTCTCAGCAAAAAAAAAAATATAATTCTATTCGAAATGGCCACCTTTGGCTTTGAGACAGGCCTTTAATCTGTCTGGCCACGAATCTATGGATTTACACACTGTTTCCATGGGAAATTTAGTCACTGCTTGCTCCAGGTTTTTCTTAAAAGACACAATGTCGGCATGTCATTTTTAAATAGTGTATTGCTGAGAGGTTTCACTACACGACCCAAGACAGTCTCTTAATAGATTTTGGCTGAAGTCTTCACTGACTTCGTCGTGTTCTCCTTTTCTACAAAAATGAAGTTTCATGACTCCTTGATAAGACTCCCCCCACCAAACCATTATAAACGCAGGATAACGTTGCACCTTTTCGGCCACTTGGGCGACTTGTTTAGAACTATGTGCGTATACTTTGTTGCATTTTGCTTGTTGCGGTGCTCTTCAATTGTGAAAATTTTTTCATCATATCATTCAGGATATTTCTGTGCCTTTCACCTGCGTATCGGGACAGAAGGCGTTTTGATGGATCCACTCTCTTCAACTGTGAGATTGATTTAGGGCATGCCCTGTATATCGACGATAAGCGCCGAGCTTCAACTCTTGTTTTATATACGCTACAGAGTCGTAGCGGGAATCTTCATTTCTCACGATAAGATTTTTTGTTTCCTAATGGGGTTTCGGCTTTAATAGCATTCGTAGTTCTAACAGCACGTGGTCGCTCCGATCTTTTATGATCTTCAACAGAGGAAGTGTTAGTATATCTGTCGATAGTACGATATACTAACATATCACTGATACCAAGCTTTTGAAGTGTCTTGAATATGACCGACGGCTCCATACCCACTTTGTGTAAGGCAATCACTGCAATGCTGTTTTCCTTAATACCCCGTTCTAAATTGTAATTTTTATAATAAACACGAAAAAATATGTAAAGCGGGAAATCAAAACAAATTAAAACGCGTTCCAAATTCCAAAAAAGTTGAAAAAAAGAAAAGTTTCTATGTAACAGTATTTATGGCCAGACTAGTTATATAAAAATCATACTGATAGGATGTTTTTTTTTCTTATACTGCAATGCCAACTGATTTTCGCTACTAGGTCTAACGAACTAGACGAAAGTCCTTGTATTGAAAGACTATGGTAATTACTCCATACTAATGTACATTGTGGTCTATACTTTTGCATAGAGTTTCCATAAAGGATTATTCATATAATATATGGATGTAAGCTTCGTTGGAAGAAAAGACTTTCTTTTCTTAGCGAATAGCTAACATCCTCATTCTATTGCCTGGAAGTTTGAGTACATTTTAGACGAAGTGGCAGGCTTCACAGCTTACTTTTATATTTGTTAAATTAACCAGCACCGTCTGTCTAGTCCCAAAATAAACAAAGTCTGTACAGAATATCTGAGAAACATAATTAATTATACACTTTTTAGGGTTCCGTACCCAAAGGGAAACGCGACCCTATTACTGAGACTCTGCTATCCATCCGTCCGTCTGTCACCAGGCTGTATCTCATGAACCGTGATAGTTAGACAGTTGAAATTTTCACAGATGATGTATTTCTGTTGCCGCTATAACAACAAGTACTAAAAAAACAATAAAATAAATATTTAAGGGGCTCCCATACAACAAACGTGATTTTTTTGCTCGATATTGAAACGGCAACAGGTAGACGCTTGAAATATTAACAGAATATTTAGTTATATATTCACTTTAAAAATAAATAATTAAATTAAAATAAAACAAATATTTAAGGTGGGCTCCCATACAACAAACGTGATTTTTTTGCTGTTTTTATAGATAATGGTACGGAACCCTTCGTGCGTGAGTTCGCACTATGCCGGTTTTTATAATTTCATCTATACAAATAAATAAAATTGAAGTGTTTGTTTCTAATGTAATAACAGCTTTTTACTAAATCCTGTATGTACACAAATGAATGTGTACACAGTACATATACAAAAAAAAATATCTGTCTGTCTGTTTATACAATCGGCTATACCGATTTTGCTTCACTAGCAGATAGTTGATGTTATTTTATATTAGAACAAGAATTAGGGTCCCGCGGGAAATAAATAAAACTATAAAATTGTAAATAAATTCCAATTCTGTATCTGTATAATATATAACCTAGATCACAACAGACAGGCACGGACACGTAACTCTTAGGATGGTTTAAAATACATACATACAAACTTCTGTGATAGCTACATCAAATTTATATGTGCACAGGCGTAGACTATGACTTTCTCAATAAAAAATAATTTAAAAATTTGGTTTACAATGATAGAAGATATTGAGAACATCCTAATTTTGAAGTCGGTTAAGACCAGGAGTTCCCAACCAGGGGTCAGGAGGCGTAGGGATATATCAAGGGGGGCGGAATATCTTTTTCTCGACTATTCAAAGCAAATAAAAATAACAAACTGAACGAAGATTAGAAAGCTAACAAACAAACTCGTTTTGCAATCGCTGGAAAACGAATTTCGACGATACTAGACATTAATTCAGAGTCATCTGTATGACACATGACCAGATATCTACCTATTTTTTGTAAATGTCTCACAATTACCAGAAGAAGTTAAAGAAGAATTTTATGTGATGAAAAAATTAAAAAGGGGGCGTGAAAATATTATTTATAGTCCAGGGAGGCTCAACAAATAAAAGGTTGGGAAACTCTGGTTAAGACAATCTTCGGTAGCTGCTCCCTCACTGAAGCCATCATTATTTTTAGAACTGCTGCTTGATCATATTGACTTGTGGATAATATTTAATGATATCAATAATTTTAGCTTCGAACAAAACTGGAGTATTGCAAATACAGGAGCTGAAACATGGCCAGGTAGTTGTAGATTGGTACAAGCTGGTGGCGAGCCACTCGGTGCTACACCCGTCTACTTGCCGCCTCTTCCACCAGGACATTCCACTACAGTGTCACTGAAATTAGTTGCACCTAGTAACCCTGGCACCCATAGAGGATTTTTCCATCTACAGACTGACAAAGGAGAACAAATAGGCGGTAAGTATTGTTATTGGTATTATCAGTTTTTAATTTAATTAAGTCTTCCAACGGCAGAACAAATAATACACCCTTTAGAATTTATCAGGTACCCTGTGTAAAAAAGATAAAAATTCTTTATTTGCCGTTAGACCCTCACAGGCACTTAGACACGTCTTACATTTTCAATATTATATCTTATAATTTTTTTTAAGTTTTTCTCTTTTTTAATCTACCAGCATTTCAAATGACCATTGGCGAAGAAGAAATGCCAAAAGAAACTTGCCAATATAGGTTTTTTTTTCCAAATCATCTTATACATATTACAATAAATATAATGATATGAGTGTACATATAGTGATATCAAGTACAATTAAAGTTATCTTAATTCATGTACTGAATCATTTCCATACATCTGTCAGTTAGATATTCATCGATTCTATAATAACCCTTCTTACATAGAGTATTTTTGATGTGTCTTCTGAACATATTGTCAGGCAAGGACAGAACTGTTTCAGCATATGCAATCTATTCCTGCTTCTAAGATTTTCATGAAATTTTGAAAATGGCTCTATATTTTCACGAGCATACGTTATGTTCTCATAAATATATTGAGAGGTAACCGTGACGATATTTATTTCTTTAAATAGTTCTCTAAGTGATGCCCTGGAACCCATGTTATAAATAGAGCGGATGGCTCTCTTTTGTAATATGAATAGTTTTAATATCAGCCGCTGTTCCCCACAACAGTATACCATACGACATAATGCTGTGAAAGTAGCTGAAATAGATTAAGCGAGCGGTAGCCACATCCGTCAATTATCTAATTCTCCTAACGGCATATGCGGCAGAGCTGAGATTTAATAAATTGTGCTCAATATGAATATATGCAATCCTTACTTATGAAATTGTCGAATTAATAAATGTAACATCTTTTTTATGTTAAGTATTTTTTTTTACACCTTAAGAGAGGTAGGGCGCATCAAAGCCCATCTGGGGAAGTACCTCCCATCTCACAGAAAACTCCAGCCAGATAACAACTCCCTAGAGGGTTGTTGCGTTGAGGTTACCAGTAAACTCCTAAAGAGTTGCTGTGGTAACAGCAGAGGTCGCATCGGGCGAGCGATACTTAATATATAGCAACCGTTTACAACCACTTTGTATCAGGTGGGCCGTATGCTGGTATAGCTCCCAACGTTGTATATAAAAAAGTCATTTAATCATTATTGTCAATGCATTTTTGCCATTTGAATGAAAGTTCATTGATGCCTCGGCTACAGAAATCCTGGCTATGGGAATTGTTGAACACTTAAAGACATTTTTTACTACCTTATCGAAGTTGATTTTTTCCTCTATAAAAAGTTATCTCAATCCGAAAAAGGTGAAATTAGTTGGAACAATGTCTACTGAGTGTGATTAGCGATAGAAAGTTTTCAGACTTAACTTTTTTAGTTTTGACACGGTCCAGTGTCCGGTGAGTAGACGACCATTGTCGTGATAGGAGTACTTGAGCAATAGATAAATCTCATCATTTATAAAACTTCTTGTTTTTCTTCTTATGCAATATCATAAGCAATGGACAACAGCTAACTTGTTTGTCAATAGATTGAACAGGTAAAGCGGCTCTTTTTGTTATTGGAAGACTTATATTTAAGACTCAGTGTCTTAAAAATTATCAAATAAAACCGTTAGTTGGATTTTACAAAAAATGTCGCGATGGGCCTCTCTTTTCGGTGTATATTTTTGAGATAATCGGTTTTTCATTACAGATACGTTGTGGGTGGAAATCACAGTGGAGTCGGAAATGACAATGGCCCTTGTGGAGCAACTTGCTGCTCTGCCCGTCCCCAGTAGTAGACTGGAAGATGCAGTGACACAGGTTACTATTATTACTATAAATCGTAACATAAACCTATACTAGTTAGTATGCTCCTTTTATGCTACGTACGTGGGAATTAAATGTCAGGTTTGCCTAGAGGTTCAGCAAAACAGTAACCGACGTTTGTAACTATGGGAGTTGGATGTAAGTAGCTCACCATCACATTTGGAACCGAAGCAAGCTTTAACTGCATGTGGTACACCATGTCATTTATCAGATAAGGGCTAGTCGAATAAGCGGTTACTGCGAGTGACTAAGGACAGCATGAATCGCCCAAGGTGTTGCATTAGGAGCATTAGTGACGTAGTAGGTAACGTGACATAAAATTTTGAGTGGACGGTGTTATATGTGTGTCGTCACTTGTTTAAAGTAGCGTATCATATTTGTGGTTTGAACTGATTTATTTCATTTCGCCGCAAGTTCATATTATATAAATTTGAAAACGGCAACGAATTTATATTAATGAAATACCTTCTTCTTACAGATGCCCTCGCAAGACGACCAAATGTGTTGATACATTGCTGTCACAAAACTCCGTTGTAATTAAGGTTATTTTATTTGAATGATTTCTTTAATACTTATTACCTATTTGACGACATACAATACAAAAATTATCAGTACCATTAGAGCCCATCATCACAATATTTTATAGTTTTGGACAACTGCAAGTAGATAATGCAATATACATAAATATCCTTTGTTCATATTTTATTCCTTTCATTCCCTTCATGTCATAAGTGAAAAAAAGTAAAGCATTCTAGAGTAGTGATGAAAGGAAATTTAAATGTCTATTCAAACAATTCTTCTCATTTTTGGTACTGCACGTATAGACTCGGTCTTTTAACGCATGGCGAGTCCAGTAAAATTGAGGCAAGAGTCAAGTAAGAACTCCAGTCCCTTACATCACTAATTATGAGGCCGCAAACACTTTTTTCTGGCATTCAGATACGATTCTCAATTTATTTACTACTTATTGATGCAAATACATTTTATAAAAATTTTCAAGCTATGACTATGTCACTGCGAGTGATTTCATCTCGTACGTGAACTTTCGTGTGAAAGAAAAATGTACCTATAGGACGTTGAAAAAGAGGTGGTCGAAATTCAAGTATAGACATTACACAAGCCGCTAGGGAACTGCTAACTTAGCGTTAAGAACTCCCCCCTTTGCCGGTTTTCACCTTTGTTTCCCACATTAAATACTAAATGCATAATTGTTAATGAATATATGATAATAAAATGGGAACTTATGCAGATATCTTATATTTTTTATTTAAATTATTTTTTTGTATCAATATTTGTTGTTAATTTAGTAAATGAAGTGCTCACAGATTTTTTGTCAATTTTATATTAAATAACAGGCAACTAATGCACAAAATATGTTTCAATGAAAGCAATAGCGTATAATGACATTTAACGCCTGTGATGAAACATTAAATCTTACGTCAGACTAATTTATACGACATAGCGTTAAACGCAATTATGTCGCGTATTTAAGACAGTAGTCCTAAATACGCGAAATAATTGCGATCGTGTATGAGTCACGACACGATACATATGACTGGTGTTGAACGATACTTTTCTCATGTATGTCGCATATATCAGTCTGTGTCAGTTAAATTGTAGAACTTGTTGTCATAGTAATATTTAGCTATGCAAAATCGATACAGCCGTCACACTTATTGTACCGGCATCTTTTACTCAAAGTTATATTGTATCGTTTTAAGACGAGACTAATTTTACTGTAATATGATGTACAAAGGCATTATATAATTTTAAACGTTGAATAGCTGTAAGAAATCGAAATTATGAATTTGTTAGATATTGTTAAAATGTATATTTATGGCGCCGTCTCCACGGACGAGTCCCTCGCGAAGTCTCAGATCTCTTTGGTAATAAATAATGAACAATGGAAATGCTTTGTAATCCTTATAAGCATATGTTGACAAAGTTCCAAGTCTTAAACAGAAGACCAAATAGAGCCAAGTAATGTTGCATTGACTAGTTTACCCGTCTGTAGGAGTGTGATCGCGAGGTATCGTTATTCTGTGGAGCTGGCAGAGATCAAGTCAAAAAGAGGACGATAACGCATACTAGATCTCTTGCCGCGTTACTAGCTGAGTCCGACGGAGTTCGTTCATCCTGCATACCTCTCGTTATCATATATGCACGAACGAGCTTCGTGAATGCAATACCACCGCATGCCGCATTTCCCTCTTTTTCTTTTGATCAAAATAATTTCTGTTTTCACTAAAGCTAAGACAAGTCTGTGTTTTATCAGGTTCGGTATTGTTAGTTCAGATATTATATGGCAAACATCTTAAATTTGTTTTCGTAGTCTCTGTCTGCTATTCCATTTTCGCTTTGATTTGCGTTTATTCCCCGCATTGCATACCTTTCTGTCGTCGGTATGTGCAGATTTTTTGAGCTTACGAGTAATATCAGTTTCGAACGAAAGCCTGTCAAATCGTAATGGTGAAAGCTTTTACAGCGATATTTCTCTTTCGACCAGCCCGAATGGGGAAGTAATTTTACCTTGCCTTGAAGTCAGCAGCATAATATAAATTTCCTACATTCTAGATGCGTCGTTGTAAGTACCAGAATGCCCCTCAACGACTGCATTACTACGAGTGGTCTTTGTAATAGATAATAACCGATCGTGTCGTATCCTTATCTCTCAACCGAATAATCAACAAAAACGTCGACGATCTATAGCCAGATCAAACTGACAGATATGGAGAGACTAGAATATTATTGACAAGTCTTAGAGTTAGTGTTACGTGTGATAACACTGATAACAGATACTAATCATGTGACATTTATTAGTTTAAACATTATATAAATTTAATTTGCCATTATGGCATATGGGTGTTTTTTTACTTTTTAGAATCTGCAAATATATGTAAGTGATTTCAATAAATCTGTAATAATTTCTGATGTATTTTTTCTCTATCTGAACACTATCAAAATTGTCTCTGCCTGAAGATAGAACATTTAACATTATGTCAAACAAAATATTTCTAGGGATTTTACCTTTATTTGGAATACCCTGGTCGTCAAATTGCACCAAAAGCAAAACCACCAATGGTAACAAATACAAAGGTTTGTGTGCAAGAACATGTCTGTATATCTCTTAGTCTAAGTGTTTTCTATGCGTTATAAGTATGTATTTAGAAAAAAAAAGGATTTACGTATAAACCAGCCCACTCGGAAAGTATTGCGAAAAAAAGTTTTTATGTATGAGAGACTGGCCAGTTATAATATATTTTGAAAATATGAATATTTATAAGAAAACGTTCCAGTTTCAAAATTTCTATCCACATTTTTTGCAGCTAATTTAAATTATCGTGTCTCATTGAAAAATGGATATGCGCTGGGAACATTTTCGCGCTTACATTTTTTACGATTTCAAGTGTCGCTTGAAACCGGACGAATCGTATCATAGACTTCAAATGGCATTCATGGATGAAGGCCCTTCCATGGCAACCGTGTATCGTGGGTATAACGAATTCAAGCGCGGTCGACTAACTTTGGGGGATGAAGAAAGAAGTGGTCGCCCTTTGAAGGCTGTTGCGGAAGAAAACGTGCTAGTAAACGTGCAAGACAATAGGCGAGTTACATATCAGGATATTCAGCACATACTGCAGATTGGATCGGATAGCCTTCACGAGATTCTACACTTGTATCTTCGCGGGAGGAGGATAGTTTCACGCTTTGCGCCGCACAACCTCACCGTTGCTCAGAAGCGCAGGTCCGGGTGGAATGGTGACGTGAAATAAATAAATGAACAAGTTTGAAGCAGGCTCGTTTCGGCGTATTTGCGATATCATTACAGGTGATGAATCCTGGGGTTATCGATACGCTCCAGAAACAAAGCGCCAGTTGAAGGTTTGGGTATTTCAAAACGAATCAACGCCTACCATAGTGAAGCGATCTAGAAGCGGGGGGAAGATTTTGATCGCTAGCTTTTACAATTTGACTAGCTACCTGGGGTAGTGGGGGGCCGTAGCAACTTGACGCCGCGCTCGCCGCCCGCAACTATAAGTAATGTAAAAGACCGCTAGGCGATCACCGAATATATATTGGTGTCGCTCATAGATCGGCAATAAATTTACTTCTGTAGTGTCTGTGATGGCCATAAAGTCAGCAACAACGGAAACGAAGCTTGCTGTAACAGAACGCGATTTGCTTGCATTCAAATTAGAAGCAAAAAATAACCCAATAGCACCCGTGACTAAAACCGGTGAATCATACGCCGATAAATTGAAACTTCGACTGCCCAAGCAAATTAAACCCGTTTAAACTCGCGAACCAATACCTTGCATTGTGGCATATCCCACAGAGACACGATCCGCGGAGTTCAAAACGTCCGAAGCCACGAAAGAAGCTCTCATGAAAGCCATCAGATGATGGTTTTCAAATTGTAGGTGTTAAAAAAAACTGCCAAATCGGGTGTAGTTTTACGTGTGTCGAATGATGCTCAAATCCGGAAGCTACAATTGGTAGAAAGCATCAAGTCGGCTGGAGTTAAATTCGAAAAGCCCAAAGAACGCCGACCGCGTATTATTATAAAAGACATTCCCGATAAAATGGACGACACAAAGTTTTTGACAGCTTTAAATAATCAAAATATAAAAAACGAAACACACCAGCATCTTACTTTAACAAAAGAAAAAAAAATATCGACTTTGCCACATGTAGATTCGTGGATGACATTGAAGTAGTGCGATGTTTAAAATGTCATCAATATGGACACGTTAGTAAATATTGCTCACTGTGCTGAATCTCATGACTCGCGGGAATGTGCTAAGAAGTCTAAAAAGACTTCAAACTGACATGCGCACCATATAGGCGGCTAAATAAGGCGTCTGACCAACAAACCGGGTCAGAATCTTGTCCAACTTACGCGACTAGGTTGGAGTACAATATATTAAATACCACATGTGGCTAACGTCGTGAATGCTGAAAATTGCAACATCAGAGTTAGATAAGCTCGATCAAGTTTTAGTTCATGAGCAATACCAACGAGCCCAACTAACTAGTAAATTCCTATAGCTCAGTAACAGGTCACGCGCGGTTATTTATGTTCTAAAAAGCGGTTTAACTATAACAGCGATAACTTAATGTCCACGCACTGTGCGGTAGCTGAAGTAACATCCCCCTATCTAAGAGTGTTCGTAGTGAGTTGTTATTTTCAATATTCAGACTCAGTAGGTCCTCATTTACACCATCTTTGTCGAGTTTCACATGCGCTTTCTGGTCATAAAGTAATTATAGGAGCAGACGTAAATGCATCATCGCCATTATGGTACGGTAAGTTGAGAGCAACCGATGCTGACAGACGCTCTGCTGTTGAAGAGTTCATTGCTGAAATGAATCTTCTTATTCACAATACCCCAGAAGCACCACCTACTTTTAGCAGCTCAACGGGCGAGTCTTCTATTGACGTCACACTTTCTAGTGTAGACGTCCGAAGACAAAACTGGCCTCGTACAGTCACAGAATGTGTTCAAATTATGTCTGATACATTCATATATTGCGCTGACATTATATTGGGCCGAAAGGCTAAATTAAATAAGAGAAAGAATAAAATTGTGAGGGACCGTGGTCTCCCTTATATCACGAATTTAAGGCAAATAAATAGGCGCATTGATCAGACCTTTGTTTCTAATATTAAACTTGATAACACCCACCCCCTCGGTGTAGAGAAGACTACTGATGCATTTCTGCATGCTTTAATTCCGGATAGTCATCCGGTCAGTCCTAATAATGACAGCGACTAAGCATCGCGAGGTGAAGGCCGCGGTAGATCTGTGCCCTGCCACTCCATGTCGACTGTGGTGTCAATGGACAATTTTCTACATCTCTAGTGATGGTAAAATCTCAAACAAAATTATCAAGGAAGCTTGTAATGTAACTGCTGAACCTATTTTAAAGGTATTAAACCGATGTATTGTAGAAGGTAACTTTCTTTGAACTTTTAATTGTACCACGTTTGTTGCCCGGTGGTCCTCAATTTCATAAAAATCAATTCGGCTTTACCATTGGCAAGTCTACTGTTGATGCGGCACTCGCAGTGTGTAAAATTGTGGAACTCTCGGTTAGTAAATACGTTGTAGGTGGCTAATGTTGCTGAAACTAAAGGCGAGAGGTTGCCATAGCAACATATACTCTATATAACTTTTTCTATGGTATAACTAAATTAAAACTTGGCCATTATACTGCTTACGCAGTGCTGTCGTCAGGATTCGGTGTTTGGGCCGTATCTTTGGAATACCGGCTTACATCGAAAATATGTATATAATATGTATTTTTATATGATCATATAATTGTCAATTATATGATCATATAAAAACACATTTGCGTAATATATTATAATATTAATTATACAATAAACGTTCTTATCCGAAATGCGGTAAAAAACAATATATTAATACGTTAAGCAAAATCTTTGTATTCCACTCCTTTTTACGATAATTACGCGGAAATATGAAATTTGACACAGTTAAAGTTTATATGGAGAAGAAGTGCAGAAAACGACTTTTATTATAATAATAATGCTTGGAAAACACATGAAATTATTAAAAAAGACATTACATACACTACCATAGCTTTGACAAACAAACACATGAACCCAAATATATATCTACTCTTTTGTTTATGGTCAAAGTCTGTGGTCAAACTGAGAAGAGATTAATATTATTTGTTTGAATGTCAAAAATAATTATGATAATGCCATAGTTTGTCTAATAGATATTTGTGCTTTATATATTCGCTATTTAAACTTAAAAAAAAAAATGTTCTCTCTGCCTACTCCGCAAGGGACTTGGCGTGAAGATATACATATACAAAAAAAAAATGATTTTTTTTATACAACGTCCAGAGGCACAAGAATACGGCCCACCTGATGTAAAGCGGTTAAATTAGCCTGTGAACGCTTGTAATACATTAAGTATCACTCGCGCGTAATACATTAAATATCACTCGCGCAATGCAACCTCTGCTGCGAACACAGCAACTCCTTAGGAGCTTACTGGTGACCTAACTCACACGCAGGAACACAACAACCCTCCAAGCAGTTGTTATTTGGCTGCGGTTTTCTGTGAGATGGAGGTACTTCCCCAGACCGACTGCTTTGATGCGCCCCACCTCTTTTAAAGCGTGGCCAGCGGTTTGCCGTTTCACCGGGTCTACTTGTACACTGCACCGTCACATGGCTAGTCACCGTTCGAAATCTGCCACCCGCTGTCTGCACAACTATTTCTCGACAAACTGGTTATTGTACTTTCGCTCAGGAAGACAACAATGCTTCTGGAGTTGTTATTTGGATGCTGATGGTACCGATCCCCAAATGTTCTTGAATCTACTCTAAGTGACGCTTCGGTCTTCTTCAATTATGAAATTACATCACGCCGCGGTGTGTGCAATAACAAAATGCCTTACATATAATTCTTTATTATTAAAAATACTTTTTATAAACATGACATTTGATATCAGTTAATGTACATAACATATATTTTATATGCATATATTTGAAATAATTAATACTGTAATATATATATCTACCATTACGAATTTTAAACACATCAGAAACCTTGTAAATTGAATACTGACAATATTAAACAGCCATTTCCATATCAATTTTGGGATGTGGTTTATAACCTTCAATAATAAAGTCCTCATACTTAAAGTCATCAATGGATTCCACGTTCCGAGCAAACCGCAATGTCGGGAATGGTCGTGGTTCCCGTTTCAATTGTTCAGCGAGCGGTGTAACATGATTTAAATAAACATGTGTGTCACCTGTAGTGTGAACAAACTCTCCAGGCTAGAAACAAAGAAGTAAGTAATTATTAACAATAATTACACCACAAACATACAATTACAAAACAAACATCGACTAATACCCACGCAAACAAATTACAACCATGTAGAGATAATCGTCAGAGTAAAAGTTTAACCCAGTAATCATGTACCTATCATTACTTGCTAAATAGAGTACTCGTCATAGCGTGTAATTTGCGTAAGAGGGCCCATAGTCTATGCAATATACAAAAAACAGACTGTTACCAGAATGTAAAATCGTATTTCTGCATTATATGCCACATTTTTATATGAATAAAATGATCTATATACATGTATTCATACACATGCATGGGTAGTCCATAGATTAAGTGGTGTTTAGGGATACAGTAGAAACTCGATTAACCGGACTAATTGTTGTCGATAGACATTCGGATAATCGAATGTATGAAGAACTTTTTTGATTTTTATAAATTAAAGGTACCCTGATATTTTTAAACATCTGGGTTTTTTTATTTTCCTATGAAGAGCAAAGGTATTTTAAGGGTCCCGGTAGCGTTAGCGCAAACTAATATTGTTACTCGCTCTTTGTTAAGTTTTATATCCTGGAGCTGAATTCTCTCGCCTAGAAGCTATAGATTTTGAAGGTACTTTCAGTTTCATCAGCATTATAAACAAAATACAAGTCATAGTTATTTTCATTCAATTTCTTCTTAAAATCATATTTAAAAGAATTTGCTGCACCTACATTAGCTGACATTTTTCACCTTGTATTTCCACCAATTCACGAATTCCATGACGTGATTCAAATCTGTACAACCATCCGTTACTTGCCACAAACGATTCATCGCCACCAATTTTTTTTATTTAACTAATGCTTTTAATGCTAAGCAAAGTACCAGATATCGGTTGCCCAGTGATCGTTTTTGTAAAAACCAACAATACAGAGCTTCTTCTAAAAGTTCATTTTTCGGTTTATTCATCATTTTCCGATGTTTTCTCCCGTCTTCACTATCTAATTTGCAGGTGAACAACAAAATTGAATCGGGTTTTTCTTTGGATGTACCTACACCATACTTATCAGCTAACTTGCGACCCGTTTCTCCTTTTTTAATGATTCAACAAAATTGAATCGGGTTTTTCTTTGGATGTACCTACACCATACTTATCAGCTAACTTATGACCCGTTTCTCCTTTTTTAATGAATCAATAATCTTATTTTGTCTTTAAGCGTTAACACCACTCTCTTACGCTTTGACATTTTTAAATATGTAGACGTGACACGCACGTCAGAGCGGAGTCACAATTGCAAACTAACTAAAACAATAACGAAACACGTGGGGCAACGATCCCACGGGGCGCGGGCGGGATATGCCACTTCCGACACGTTAATGTTTGCATAAATTCGACTTGTAGGTACATATAAATTGGTCGCGGTTGGTAGTCCGGATAATCCCGAATCCGTATAACTGAAGGCCGGATAATCGAGTTTCTACTGTACTAAATATATAAGTCAATGGATTACCCCTATACATCTATCTATAACTTCACGCCAAATCCCTTGCACTGTAGGCAGAGTTACGAGCGCCACGTGACTCGATCCTTACACCTCACTAGCTTCTTTAACATTAATTGCTATTCTCATGCATCCTCGCCGGTTTCTAAGCTCACCTATCACTTTCTGATAGATAGGACACGGCCAATTTGGTCATGATAGGTAAGTTCTTGGCCTTCCTCGGCTCTTATATCCTTCCACTTCTGCGTTGTATATCTGCTTCGTCATTCTTTCTACATGTCCGAACTAACGGAGCATGCCTCTTCTCATTTTAACACCAACTGGGAAATGGGATAACGCTAGGAAAACGTATAAAAATAATATGAATGGAATTTACATGTAAAGCAAGCGGCATATAAAATTAAACTAGTCGACTATAAAATTACGACTTATTTTGACTTTTACTGTCTGGTGTTGAGTCTGGTAAATCACACAGTAAAACAGGGTTTCCCCACATTTCTTTTGTTGAGCCTCCCTGGATTATAAATAATATTTTCACGCCCCCCTTTAATTTGTACATCACAAAAAAATCTTCTTGAACTTGTTCTGGTAATTGTAAGGCATTTAAAAAAATGTGTTTGGTCATGTTCCATATAGGTGACTCTGAATAAATGTCTTGATAGTATCGGCGAAATTTGTCTTTCAGCAATTGCAAATGAGTTTCTATGTCAGCTTTCCAAATCTTCGTACAGTTTGTTATTTTTAATTGCTTCGAATAGTTGAGAATAAATATTCCGCCCTTGGTATCTCCCTACGCCTCTCTAGGGGGGCAAGCTCCCCTGGTTGGGAACTCCTGCAGTAAAATATCCATAACACTGTCATGTGTTGGTGGGCGTGATGATGCGTGAGCGATACTGTTTATGATGCAAGCATCCATCGGTTACCATAATTACCACTATGAATAAAACAGGTAAAAATCTATAAACGGCATGAGTGTTTTCTTGTTACTGGTACATACAGAAAATGACACTAGATTTTTTTTTAAGATTATTTCCCTAAATGTCATACTTTACCTTAAGATTGGTCAGATGTGCGATCATGTGCGTCAACAAGGCATAACTGGCGATATTGAAGGGGACACCTAAGCCCATGTCTGCACTCCTCTGATATAGTAGGCAATTCAACTTCCCACTGGCCACATGGAACTGGGCGAGACAGTGACACGGTGGCAGAGCCATTTGTTGCAAATCCGAGGGATTCCAAGCACACACTACCATTCTTCTGTCTGCTGGGTTCCTCCTATAAGATGCATAAGTAACGTGGTTAAACTAAATGTGAGTTCACATCTATTTATATAAAGTAATGTCTGAATTGTAACATGTTTTTTATTTGTAATACTTGTAAATTTTACTATCCATGAGAAATAATTGGAATTAGGTCAGCTATTTGAGAGCTCGATGGCGTAGTTTCGCGTATCATTCTAATCAGACATGCAGGTTCAGCAATGTCGACTGCAGCCTGTCTATGGCTGGGTTTATCTATCTCGAGTCTCTCCGTGCTCGGAGGCCACGTTAAGCCGTCGGTCCTGGCTGTTGTCGTTAGATGACAGTCATTAAGCTAAGACAGTGGCCCTCGGGCGGCTTGAAACACTAGCCTCCGCATTTGAGCTGCGTGGTAGAGTATGCTCTAAACTTCTTCGGTTGAAGGGAGACCCGTACCCTGCAGTGGAATAAGTAAGGGTTGATGTAGAGGTCAGTTAATTGGGTCAAGTAACACAAACTTTGACGTTATTATAGATATCCCTAAACTTTGATTATTAATAAAATTGTCTGTTTGAGATGTATATATATTTACTATGTTATGTACGTAATCCTCGCTCGCAGCATTATGACGGTGGCTCACACCATCTGCTAGAAATGTCAAATCGCACAAACGACCAGGGCAGACATGGCAGCGATGGGAAGGTGGTGGCAGGGCTTTGGTTTTGTACCCGTAAGACGCAAACAAGCACATAATCAAGGCCCGGCCAGTACTACTTGTGGCTAAACGGATGGTTCAATTTCTCTTTTTTTTTATTTTCTTCATTGCAATTTGTTTCAATTGTGATTATCCTATATTATATTAAGTTTTTTTTTATAATGAATATAAACATTTTGGATGTATGGTAATTATTAATTACACTTACTTTAAAGTATTTATGACATTTTGTATTTGATCTACTCCTTGTCCAGTATAATCTGTTTTGCAATCTATGTATTTGGCACCACTGTGGCGCCACTGGAACCCATACACCGGTCCGAGATCACCTAAAAGTATTCTCAATTATATTGTAACATTCATGCTTGCGATATATATATATATATGCATAAAGACATACATGGTAGTAAATACATAAATACAGCTTTTCAATTGATCCAGTTTTCTTATGCCACTCCAGTGGCAAACTAGCATTTTTTTATACTGTACTGTTGACAGGCAACCATTCAGTCATGTTGATGTCAAGTGGCACCAGAATAACTTTGAGATACAAGGAGTATATTTAACTTGTTTTTATGATCATTCGTTAATACTATTATCAATACTCTCACTAGCTGGAACACAGTTAGCCTGAAGGGACAGTGGTCTTCCACGGAGTGAAGGTACTCTCCAGTTAGATTGCTTATTAGACAGTTCTGGACTTTATCTCCAATGACAAAGCCAAAGGTGAATTCTGTTAATAAACAAAGCTACCTGACCCTGGAAGTACTTCCAGGTTTAGAAGACTGCAGCCAAATAACAATTCTCTGGAGGGTTGTGTTCCCAAGGTGCAAGTGAATCAGGTTACCAGTAAGTTTCTGAGAAGTTGTCATGTTAGCAAACTCCTCATTAGTGATGCGCTGAGTACACAATTTACCGAGTAACTGAGTATTACTCGGTTTTATATTTGCTGGACCAAGTACTCGGTTCAGGTAGTCAGCTAGGTAGTGACTCCATCGCCTCATGTATCTAATCTTGTCCCAAAGCCAGATAGCCAAAGAGCTTAGTGTTCCTGTATCATAACTGGCTTCTGTTATATTTCCAACATAAATTTATGGTATTCATAATAATCCATTTAAAAAATTAAGAATACAGTGGGGTATTCTTATTTTTTTTATGTGAATATGCTTGTTTAATGAATGCCTAATGAGAAAAAAATATGTTAATCATAAATTACATTAAGCAAGTACTCTGTATTTCAAACAGGTCAGAGATGGGATTTTTTGTAACTTTTTTTTTTATATATATCTTCACGCCAAGTCCCTTGCGGGGTAGGCAGAGAGAACCGAGCGCCATAAGACGCGGTCCTTGCATACTTCACTCGCTTCTGTGACATTCATAGCTCTCTTCATGCACGCTCGCCGGTTCCTGGGGCTTCTGACATCACCTTCTGATAAAACACAACCAATTTGGTCATGGTAAGTTAGTCTCGGCCTTCCTCGGCTCCTACATCCTTCCACTTTTGCATTGTATATTTGTTTCGTCATTCTTTCTACATGTCCGAACCAACGGAGCATGACCTTCTTATCTTAACACCGACACTCTCTTTTAGACCAACTCTTTCTCTCACGTCTTCATTACGAACGCAAGCGTTACACCACAAATTTTGCGCAATGCTCATGAACATGAACAGTTCAAGATAGGTTCTATAGTGACATCATTCCTGGGGACATAATGAATGTTTAAGGGAATTGTTATTTGGCTGTAGTGTCGCACAAATCAGTGACGGCACTACACACTAATCCATATGCATTGGTTCAAAACTTATTGTAAATGCACACTCATACAACTCTGTAAACACTTGCTGAATGTGTGCAGTCATAAAGCCACTTCAGCAATTTAATAATTACATGGTTTCTAAAAAATGTTAGACCGTACTATGATGATTTACATGCAGAGTATAGGACGCAAGACACAGGACCGGCACTGCTTCCTTTTTGCGACGTCTGCTGGAAAAAATCCATTTCAAGTAGGAAAAGGACTTTTCTACTTCAACAAAAGTTATAGGCAAAAAGCTCATGTATTTGAAATGTCATAAAGTTTAATACTTATTTCAGGAACTACAGAGACTACTTTTTGTTAGTTCATCAATCGTTTTCATGGTAGCATACCCTGGGTTATTTCTTAAAACACTTTTTAATTTTAACCAGTTGAGAATGAGCAAGCTTGCATCGTCAATTATATAACAATTTTTTTTTTTAAAGCTTTGTCGGTCATTTTGACAGTGTTCCTTAAGAAATATGATATTGGTTTTTAATACATTCGTATTCTACTTGATTGTGTGATTTTAATTTGTTAAATACACTTTTTTAACTGAATTTATCAATTTATTCACAAAAAGTCCCTAACTTTTTCTGAAACTCGGTGAAGCCCATGCGCCAAACACGTCAAATTTGGGGACTTTTGAGACAATTTTTTCCAGCATTTAACATAAAGGAGCTAGCGCCGGTGCCAAAAAAAGTAGTCTTTCTAAATTTCTACTATATTCTAAAGCCCAAAAGATCTTCGAGGGTTTCATTCACAACTTTTGTAATAGTGAAACGGTTGTTTATTCCAATATCTTGCTAGCGAAAATATGCGGTGTAGAGCTTGAATCCTTCAGTGCACCCATCACAACATTTGCCATATTTTGCCCCGAAGCATCAGTAGTTTCTATGCTCAGGTAAATAAATTCATTCTTGAGCTCTTGTCTAAATTTTCCTTTTTGTCTTCGGAGACTTGAGGAAGATAGTTTAGATCAGTAGTTCCCAAAGTGGTCCAGGTGGACCCTTCTTCCTCATCTACATAAGAGAATTTGTAAGAATATCATATTTTAAAGCATATTAGGAGCAATTAAACGTTTCAGTCATAATTTTAGCAGCAACCACATCGTCTTTAGTATGAGTTGTTATTTGTGTTGTTAGCTGGAGAACAGTGTCTCCAGCTGGCACATGCCGTTGAGGCAAACCAGTATGGTTTTAGACTAAAGTCAGAAAATTAGCTCAAAATTGCAGCAACAAGAGCACAAAAAACTATCATACTCAAATACTGTTGAAATTACGATCATAAAACTGTGTGCGAGCTGGAGTACCGTGTCTCTGGCTTGCACAGATGTAGCTCCATGTATTATACTAAAACTTCTTATGTATTATACTAAAGCATCAAAATGTATGCATGTTGACACACACTGCAGTGCAGTTGCGGTTTTTTAGTAGAATCGGCCTACAGGCATTGCTGGACTATTCAGAGCAATATTATAGAAAGAGCATGACTGGCGCCCGATATAAACTTTGCTTTTTAAACCCTATCTTTAATTAGTGTCATGCCTTTTCATTTGTTGAGGATGTCTAGAAAAGGACCTCCACCATGTTAATAATTTAAATGAAAAATAAAAAACAATATTACAGTATTCAGTAAGTATTACTATTTGTCATCAAGCTATGGATTGTGATGGACGTTAACATAGTAAAATCAAATAAGTAGGCCGACTCGAGCCCTAAGCGAACGATAATTGCCTAAACACGTAGGGATGTCGCTTATAGTTTATACAATCGTCAAAAATGCATAGTCTATCTATATATACAAAACAATTTTCCCCTGTAGGGGAATCATCATGGATCTATAATACCAAGATTTTCTTAATTATTTTTTGTACATAGACCAGTGGGCCAATTCTGCTAAATAACTGCAACTGCACGTTTACGCCTGTCACTTGAGTCGTGCAGGAATAGTGCAGTGCCGATAGGTGTATTCTACTAAAATATCCTGCACTGCAACTGCACGTATGCTGCACTGCAACAGCACTGCAACTACGCTGCAACTGTGCGTATCCTGCAAGTAAACTACTTAAAACCTGAAATGTTGCCATATCTCAATCTAATAAAACTGAATTTTTATTTAATGTTGACTCCTATAGTTTCACTATTGACCTTGGTTGCCGGAGTGGAGGTATTTCTAACCGAAAAGAAGCTTTACTTAATTATATTTATCTACAAACATCTCCCAAAATAAAGCAAATATAACTCACTGCATCAGAATATTAATTCCACTTCGCAAAAGTTGCTCAAGAGTAACGTTAACAAAACTGCAAGTAAACTCCTTCAAAACATCTGTCACCGGTATACAAATGTCAAAACAATTTATCAGAATATGATTATATTGCAGGAAACGTGCAGTTGCAGTGCAGGTTTTTTAACAGAATAGCGATTCATTTACTGCAACATTCCTGCGACGTCGCTGCTGTCAGATCGTTTAACAGAATACCGAAACGTCAAAATGTACGCATTTTGACACACGCCGCGCTGCAGTGCAGTTGCAGTTTTTAGTAGAATCGGCCCACAGGAACTGACTACAATTTTTTCATTATCTACGTCATGTTACCTTTAGTGATTTGAAATATTACGGTCGAAATAGGATTAATTCAAACGTGGCTTTACTGAATCATGTATTTATTCAAATAAACTTAAATGATTATGAAATTGTATTGAAGTTATACTTCTTTAGGCGTGTTATGAAAAAGTGATGAGTGAAATTTTAAGATACTGTAACACAAAAGTAACAGGTTGAAGCTGCCCGCTAAACCGCTTATTAAGTCACGAAAAATATGCTCAAAACTGCAGCCGAATAACAATTCCATGGAGGATTGTTGTGTTCATGCGAGTGAGTGACATTAACACCTCACAGAAATCTGCAGCTGAATAACAATTTGCTGGATAGATGAGTGAGGTAGTAACGTCACTTACTCGCATGAACACAATAACCCTCCAGGGAATTGTTATATGGCTGCAGTTTTCCGCGTATCTATGAAGATAACCTACTTATTTAATTTTACTATGACATTAATCACCATCACATTCATTATCTTTATACATGGGTATGTTTAAGTATAATACAATATTAACATTTAGCTTTTGATTTATGTACCTTTAATAAATATAATAATCCTAAACGTGTAGTAAATTTTAAACAAATAAATTCACCAACATGAATGATCCTTCTTTACGATGAAGGTAAACCTAGCCCAATAAAATTTTATGACATCTAACTTTACCAGCCTATGGTTCACCACATGCTTACCTTCATCATAAAGAAGAGGACCAGATAGATACTCTGATATACTTCCATAAATTTTAGTTTTAACTACAGTAAAATCCCATTTATCCGAAACATGTTTATCTGAACTCCATTCTATATGAACAAACCTTTCCAAATGCCACTGCCGAATGAGGCAGATTTTTTCTGTATAATGCAAAGTAAACGAGCTTTGTTATTCAGCATTTAAAACCTTTCAGTTTTCAACCATACTTTGACATCTTTTTAACACGTGAACACAATTTTTTTTGTCAAAAACATGCAGGCTTATTCATAAATATATCAATAGCATTCTACGTACACATGATTACAATCATATTTTGCGGTATTGAAGCAATTTTGTGTATTTTATAAGGGACTTCAGTTCATCTGAAAGTTTCATTATCCGAACTGGCCCCACCATCCCAATCATTTCGGATAAATGCGAATTTACTGTACAAAACAACTGGTTGATGTTTCCTGGCACAATTATGGTATTATATATGTAAATTATAGTAAAAAGACCACTTTCAGCTTCTGGGTGCTAATGTTGCAGATTAGATATTGAAATAAAAATAAATGGATACATACCTTCTTCCCTGTTTTGAAAGCCAAGGTTATCAAGAAAAGCCCGAGATCCATTTGCATCCCAAATGTGAACATTTTTATCAGCAAGAGCTTTGGCATCTGTAGATCCAGAGAGCATCCAGAGCAACTCGTAAATCACTCCTTTTGTAAAAACTCTTTTTGTTGTAAGAAGAGGTAGGCAATTATCACTTAGAGAGTATCTCTGCATGGCTCCAAATATAGATAGAGTACCTACGCCTGTTCTGTCGACACGTTTATCTCCTGATAATCAACATAAAAAACATTCAAATAAGCAGGGGTTTTTATGTACCTAGTGTATACTAAGTACAATGTGGAGAGACAGAGGGAGACTTTGTACAAAAGTCGTATGCATGGGTAATTCTGTCTCACCTATTTCTACCGCCAAGCAGCATTTATATAGCTGTGTTCCGGCTTTAAGGGTGAGATATGGCAGAGAAATTACTGGGTAGTGTGACGAAACAGCCTTAGGTCACAAGATTAGCAGCGCGTGAGTAACATCCCCGTGGTGTTGTGAGCGTCAATAGGCTGCGGTGACCGCTTACATACCATTTGATGCGAGCAGCATGCTTGTTTGCCAATCTATTCATAAAAAAAAAGAAACTACAAATACTGTCGTGATAAATCATACACTTCTACCAGGTCATTACATTGAAGAAATAGAAGATATGGTACTAACCAGTATCAATAATCCTTTTCACAAGATCCAGATATTGATGCTCTTCATGTGGGCTACAATTACCATTTTCGGTACCGTTTTTCATGTTAGACACAATAGTTGCACAGTGAATTGATAAAAATTTCTAAAACGAAGGATCCTGTTTGTGAATTCAGTTAATAATTTACGATTAATTTCCCTTTTTCAGATATAACGCTCAGATTCTATAATAACTAATAATAGCCTAATAGAGTAGTTTGTAAAACTATTCTGTTATGTTCGTTTCGATGTTCGTTACCCGCGCTTTTTATGCAAAACGCGGCAATCTGTCAAGTGTCAATTATTTTTTGTTCTTTTTATACCCCAAGGAGACAGGCAAAGGGATCTAGCCTATACAGCCAAGTCTTCAGTTTCGAAATCTTAATTCTAGAACTTCCAGCTTTAGGAACTGTGCTGAAAAAATACTTGGAAAGAGCACACAGACCCAATCCTGTATTTTAAATACCACCCGTAAAACGATAGTGACTTTTACAAGGTTTTCTTGATGAACTTATTCATGTATTCCAAAAAGTGCATAAACGGGCTATATTTGAGTTTTTAATACTATATATTTTCACTAGCACTTATATTACAAAATGTTATCAAACTTGTATCATAAAACAAATTTTATACTGAATTATAAAAATTTCAAACATAACAACAATGTCACTCGCCAAAAGCGCGGGAAGAAGTCTATTCTATTTTTAATAATGTGGCTCCATCGTTGATTATTTAACGATGATTTTGCCAATGTCGAGGTTGAGAAAGCCACGTTCCGTTTGGTATGACTATTGATCGGTAGCGAATAGCGAGTGGCCGCTGTGTGATCTAGAACAACACAACACAAACATACAGTCAGTACCCTGCCCAGACAAATATAGATTAGTACATAGAACAAATGGGGTATAAAAGAGTTGGTATATAATGGACTACCCAACAGAAGGACATAAATGTTCTAAGGCTTACAAATTATTAATTTTATAAACTTGACCAAAACTGATTATGTTATGTTCGTTTCGATGTTCGTTACCCGCGCTTTTTATGCAAAACGCGGCAATCTGTCAAGTGTCAATTATTTTTTGTTCTTTTTATACCCCAAGGAGACAGGCAAAGGGATCTAGCCTATACAGCCAAGTCTTCAGTTTCGAAATCTTAATTCTAGAACTTCCAGCTTTAGGAACTGTGCTGAAAAAATACTTGGAAAGAGCACACAGACCCAATCCTGTATTTTAAATACCACCCGTAAAACGATAGTGACTTTTACAAGGTTTTCTTGATGAACTTATTCATGTATTCCAAAAAGTGCATAAACGGGCTATATTTGAGTTTTTAATACTATATATTTTCACTAGCACTTATATTACAAAATGTTATCAAACTTGTATCATAAAACAAATTTTATACTGAATTATAAAAATTTCAAACATAACAACAATGTCACTCGCCAAAAGCGCGGGAAGAAGTCTATTCTATTTTTAATAATGTGGCTCCATCGTTGATTATTTAACGATGATTTTGCCAATGTCGAGGTTGAGAAAGCCACGTTCCGTTTGGTATGACTATTGATCGGTAGCGAATAGCGAGTGGCCGCTGTGTGATCTAGAACAACACAACACAAACATACAGTCAGTACCCTGCCCAGACAAATATAGATTAGTACATAGAACAAATGGGGTATAAAAGAGTTGGTATATAATGGACTACCCAACAGAAGGACATAAATGTTCTAAGGCTTACAAATTATTAATTTTATAAACTTGACCAAAACTGATATAAAAGGAGGATACACCAGGGTAAGTAGAAAGGGGACATTAACAGGGCGAGGTATATTGTGAGGGAGCATATCGTACAATGATACCTGTAGTTTCGGGCAATTCTCCAAGCCACACTCACACAATGAGCTATCGATAACTTTGATTTTAGCTAAGAACACCGGAGAACAAACATGACCTAGACGTAGTTTCGAACCATTTCAAAATCTTAATTTTAGATGTTCCAGCTTTAGGAACTGGGCTGAAAAATACTTGGGAAGTATACTCAGAACCAATCCTATAGTTTAAATACCACCAGTAAAACGATAGTGACTTTTACAAGGTAATTGCAAATAATTATGTTTTGATTGATCGGTATTATTGTAGTAGTCAATATCTTTGTTATTTGCGAAATTCTTGTTACAGAGCTATTTGTTTAAATCTATAGTTTATTTATCTACAGACAGAAGTAGAAATTCGTTGTCAAATATGTGCCCATATTTGACAACGAATTTCTAGACTTAGACATGGGCTAATTTTCAAAATATCTATGGATCTAAAATGTCTACGTGATTACCCTACTGGTTGCTATTGATCAGAATAACAGACAGGTTAGTTGTCATTGGTTGTTATTAACAACACGTAAACAAAGAATTTTAATTACTACGTTATCCTTGTTATCAAAACGTAGAAGTACAAACTTTTTATTTTTAATTATAAGCGAGGGAAATAATTGATGTATGCTACCAATTTATCATGCTGTTGTAACCAGTTAGTTAAGGACTGGTAAGTAAATATACCTATATATTATCTGGTAATACACACTTACGATCGTGTCCAATGAGGTAATTGAGTGGTGGGACTCGCCATCGGGTGATCGAGTGGTGGGTAGGCAGAGAGAACAGAGAGCCATATGACTCGATCCTTATACACCTCACTCGCTTCTTTAACATTCATAACTCTTTTCGTGCATGGTTCCTACGTCACTTGACCAGCTTCTGATAGCAAATTATTAATTTAACCGTGATAAGTGACCGTCGGTTTCGGCTGTTGTCGATAGATGACAGTCGTTAAGCTAAGTCAGTGGCCCTCGGGCGGCTTGAAAACACGGACCTCCGCCAATCAGCATTTGAGCGGCGTGCTGGAGTATACTCTAAACCCCTTCGGTTGAAGGGAGACGCGTATCCCTGCAGTGAGATGAGTAAGGGGTGTGGTGGTGGTGATGGGAAGTGATAAATGATACTTTGCGTTGTATATATTTATTTTTTGTCACTTTTCCTCTTTTATTCTTTTTACATGTTTGAATCAATGGAACATGTCTTAAAACCTATACTCTCTTTCAGCCAAGCATTAAGCCGCAAATTTTGCGAAACGATCGTACCTCGACTGCTTTTATTCTACTTTCAAGTTTTTGTCAAGAAATTTTCCCAACGCTCCTTTCACACTATTTCCTGAACTCTTCTTCATATCAGGTGTACCTTCCATCTCTGTTTAAAGTGTAAGATAGACAATCTCATTAACTTGTTCTAACACTTCGTCATCTAATGTACCTCTTGCGGCAGTTCTGGTTTTCTGTCTTCCAAATACCATTATCCTTATTTTCGTCGTATTTATTTTTTACATTTCGCAAATATAATGTAAAAAAGAGAGTTGATCTGAAGGAGAGTGTCGGTGTTAAGATAAGACAAGTAAATACGAAGAAAATAAGGATAATGGTATTTGGATGGAGCGTTGTAATGGTACAACGACGTAGGCCATATCTATGTAGACCTACCTATGAGGATTATAGCGATTGTTGTGTGGTGTACGAATCACCTAGACATTGTTTCTTTGTATGGGCTTATCCTATACCAAGAACTCAATTGACTTCTATCGCGGAAGGGCATGACGTGTGATTATATGCTTGTGTGGTGTATATATGTATTTGCATGCTAAAAATATTGATTGGTAGCTCGTAAGGGTTCGTGTGGAGCAGGGAGGAACCCTAAAACGGGTATCCCATTGCGCGGGAGCCATAAACTTGTTTATGGCTGGACGCGGCAAATGTCTCAAATTGATGAAGGGTGACTTCTAAGATGTTAAAAGACAATGGGTATCCTGCCCATTGTCTGTAATGGAGCATGAACGGAGGGGTTTTTTGAAGGTTAACGATGCATGTGTTTGGGTGATGGCGAGCGTGGGACGCGTTAATTTTTTGTTGACTCTCGGAAGACGCGGAGACGCCGATGCGAGTATTGCGCGCGGGAAGAGTGGGAAATTCGTTCTGGGAGCGCGACGTATACCGGACGAACGGAAGGCGCGAGATATTTCAAATTTATCATTTATATTTTTGTAAACAAATTAGAGTTCGTAATATTTAATTCAATAAGTGATTTAAGGTGCTAATTGCGATCCGGGAGTGTAGAGCGCGACGCTCCACTGATACTAGTGCACGCAGGGTCGACGCAGCCACCAGGGAGAGTCTACAGACAGCGTGGCGACGCGCAGGGCCAGCGGACAGCGTGTCGACGCGCGCCAGTACACAGCTAGCCTAACAGCCTAGTGCGCTAACCTGTGACAGATGAGTTCTAGAAATTAAGTCCGATGATTCGATTTTTACTGCTGTTGCGACGGTTTTGGAACGACTGAAATTAGTGACGTATTTCAAGCAGTGATTCTGGAGAATAGCTTCTTCAACATTATATTAAGAATAGGCGCTAATTAGATCTACGTGTATATTGTTAAGGTTTAATAATTTTGTGCTTTAGGGTGTATTACCGTGTCTTTCTCCAGCAGGTGGTGAACGCGATCGCGAGTAAATAGTAAATAACATTCGCCTATGCCTAAATTTGTGGCATAGTTGCAAAATTAAAATCTTGTCTTGCTTGGTACATCCTGTGTAAGCGAGACTGTATAACCGCATTTATCCGGACTTGCTGAGGCGATGGGCCTGGTGCTGTATGAGCGGAGAACCTGTTCATCCGGGGACCCAATTATATGCGCTTTAGCGGAGGTGGAGTACCTTTAGAATATAAAAGTGATGGTACGCTCGTTCGTCTCCAGAGTACCATACGATTTTAATAAGTGCATGCCTAACAGTCTCGGTCAGGAGCCCGCACTCCTGACTGCCTGTACGAGGAAATATAATGTCACACAGCCCGGTTTCCGTAACCCAAACGATAAGCGTCTACGAGTTCAGAATCGGTTATTTGACCAAACAATTGAGTAACCAAATACGTGGAAGCAGTCTCCCTTGAAAACGTTTTCCTACGACATCTTACAAAGATGATCCACACGTGATCACGTGAAACCAAAGAAATATATGTGCAAGTGCATTCAGACTCCTGCTTCACCCCGTGATCAATATAATAACAAAAGTTAAATTTAAAATTATATTGATCGCGATGACTTTAACGAACATTCGATAGGAGTACTTATAATATTGGCCACAATATGTAGTGAAGTTATTGTACAGAATCGAGGCTCACTGGATGATATCCTAAAATACATCATTTTGGTCTTTAAAGGGTTCTGAGTTCCCACACTAAGGAATTCTCTTCTGATACCCACTGACGTCATGATGCAGAGTCTATAGTAATACTAACAATAGAAATTGAACGGCCAGCTTTTAGTGTTTTGGTCTTGCGTATTAATGTTTCAAATTCGTAATTGAGGAGGTAAACTAGACGATCATATTTCCTTTTCCCAGATTGCTACTCGCAACTCTCATATAATTTCAATTCCACGTCATTGGGTTACTACAGCGTCACGTCATAAATTTTGCGCAATTCGTGCTCTCTCTGCCATACCCAGTTTTCAATGCCATAATTTAGTGTTGGGATTAGCATCGCGCAAGCTATGTCTTCTGATTTAGATTTCGGCTGTCTAGAACTTTAGCCAGCGCTCCATTCACGTTGTTTCTGCACTCTCTCGTCTCTCCACATCAGCGGTGTACCTTTTATCCCTCCTACAAGTGCTTCAATGATATACAATCTCATCCACTTGCTCAAACATTTCACCATCGACCGTAATCCTTGTGTTCGTTCTGGTTGTCTCTCTTTCAAGTGTCTTGGGTTTCTTCGCATTCAATTGTAAGTCCTTCTTCATACAATCATCTTTCATTGTTGTAACTAGCGTTTACAGTTGGGATGGTGATTCTGCTATTAATACAGCATCGTCAGCATAAAGCAGGCAGTTCACCACTTAGTCACCCATTCGCATTCCCAAATTCATGTTTCTTATTCTCTGAAGACAACTGTCCAAATACAGTATGAATAGCTGAGCCGATAGCACGCATCCTTTTCTGACACCAATGTTGGATTCAAACCAGAGCGATAAGCTGCCGCCGTCCACCCGCAAGCATGCTGTGCAATCTTCGTACATTGCACAGTACGAAGCATTCACCGTCAAACTCATATCCGGGAAATATGTCCCAGAGATTCTTTCGCACGAGCCTATCAAGCCATAAAACCGCACAAGCTTTCTCAAGGCCACAAAACCACAGAATCCTTCTGGTTCACAGCCAGACGTTGCGATGTTGCGGAGTGAAAAAACTTGATCCTCTCTACATACATCCTCTGCCGTTTTGAAATCCACCCTGTGCTTCGTAAAGGAAGCATTTCATCGGATTTCACTCTCATTTTTCTCTCAATATTTTTCTATATACTTTAGCTGCTAAGCTGATCAAAGTTCATGCGTACTTGATTTTATACAAGGGCACGATGACTGCGGTATTTATTTAAATTACGATAGTTATTTATATTATTTTTCGGCAGTGATGAGATACATTTTTTGTTATGACGATTGTTGACGATGGGTTTGAACGTAAATATTACGTATGACTTAGGCTTAACCTACCTATTATTCTAGATGTTTTGCTCCTGTTTTCCTCGTAAGGAAACGCCTACAAGTAAAATTCATTAACTGCTACAACGCTGTTTCACAGAGGTAGCTAAAGTAAATAACAACTAGCTACAAGTATGAACGAATTAGCTATTTTAAAAAAAGACATACACTCATAATTTACACCTGTTAAATTTAAAGACATGTATATCTTCACGCCAAGTCCCTTGCGGGGTAGGGGGAGAGAACCGAGCGCCATAAGACGCGGTCCTTGCATACTTCACTCGCTTCTGTGACATTCATAGCTCTTTTCATGCACGCTCGCCGGTTCCTGGGGCTCTTGACATCACCTTCTGATAAAACACGACCAATTTGGTCATGGTAGGTTAGTTTCGGCCTTCCTCGGCTCCTTCATCCGTCCACTTTTGCATTGTATATCTGTTTCGTCATTCTTTCGTCCCGCATTCTTTCTACATGTCCGAACCAACGGAGCATGCCCTTTCTTATCTTAACACCGACACTCTCTTTTAGAACAACTCTTTCTCTCACGTCTTCATTACGAACGCGGTCAGCAAGCGTTATGCGTTATTTAAAGACATATACCATAAAAACAATGTTTCGCAGTAAAAACCCACGTTTCAGATGTTGTTGTTGAACTTGTAATAGACTATTTTAGTCAATAGATATTAACGTACGGTAACGGGTATAAGGTGTTATTAATATACCGTAAACTGTTTATGTACCTATCTACCAGTAAAATAGACTATACAACTACATTATTGATGAACACAAAGAACTTACTGAAGTTTAGTTTAATTTATTGCATACGTGAGCTATGATGTTTTTTGAATTAACTTCAGTTAAAACCATATAGCCCTCTCTTTCATGTACAAAATTCTTCGCGTGGTCATTGTAGGTATTTTTCTTTTTGCATAATCTTGCATCTTGGTGAGAAATGCTGTATTGTATTTATTGAATTAAAATTATTGCTTTTATGTACACAATATAGTACTCGTTCTTTAGTCGTAACTTTTGGAAAAGTGGAGTGAATATTTTGAGGAAATGCCTTGGATGTTGACGTCGATGACGTAAACGTTATGTTCGGGACGCATTCTGGTTATTAAATAACCTGCGCTGGAAAACTGGAAGGAGCCCAACGGACTGGACAGCGCCAGTTATAGGATCATTAGTTAGATTAACAGTTAGGATTCCAAAATGGTGTACAGATCTAGGTATAGCGGAGAGAGCATGAAAGTAGAATAAACGCATTCAAAATTGGACTGTTGTTTGCAATTTATGATGGACAGGAAAGGTCATAACGGATTGGATAGCCACAATCATCGAACCCTTGTACAAAGGCATGCATAGTCTGCATGCGCCAACTACAGGACCATCAGTTTGATTAGCTTGTGGAAAAGTACATATAACAATAATTGAGAGGAGAATGAGCGTGAAATCCGACGAAATGTTGTGCGAGGTACCGGGGGATTATAAAATGGAAGATGATGTAACAAAGTTTCGTAGAAAAACACGTTGCTCTAGAACAAAGGGTTTTCTGCGGATTTGTAGATCTTGACAGAAATTGGCAGAGTTGTGCGAAACGGTTTCTTTGGAATTTGGAATTGATTGTCCCTCACTTCCTGCTACAATCCACTTATGTATGTGTGCGTGGTATCAAGTAGCGTGGTATTGCCTATTATTATTATTATTATTATCTTTTTCTCGCTCTCGGGCATTATCCCGGTCATTTGATAGGCGTGCGCGGGGATAAGGATCCAACGCGTAGAGGCCCCTTCGAAAAGACTATGCAATGTTGTACACCCGCCGTGACCCACTCCAGGGGATATCAGTGGGACAATATACCAATGAACAGGTCACGGCAGGTATTGGGACTATTGTAAATATGTCGGAAAAACGTGGGCTATTAAAATGAAATTTGGAGGTATTATTAGAACCGGGCTATTGCAGAAGAGGGACGGACGCCTGCCATAACTATCATATCAGATGTTACTTTCGGCAGGCGGTGGCTCGCCACTCACTAGATGGACCCCCGAAATGCCAGAGAAAGTCGGCCGGGGGCAACACCGGTGTGAGTGACTCAGGGGTGTTGAGAGGTGTGCTGCGCTTTCTCCGAAGTTACTCGCGGCGTTATGCCCTTTAACACTTCCACCCCTGGAGCATATCACCTGCTAGAGCGATATACTCTATCGACTCCTCTCTGGACGGCCAATGAAGGCAAGCCAGAGCTGAGAGTCCTGCGGGCCTTCTTAGTTTTCCACTCCGACCGACGAAGACACGCCGGAGACGAAGGCCCTGATCGACTCTCTGGAGCACTCGGGTACCCGTGGTGTCGTTACGCACCAACAGCTCGCCACAAGCTGCCCTGCGGGGTTTATTATTATTATTATTATTAGAGATTATAATCTATGAATATCTAGCGCATTGGTAAGTTAGTGGTGAATTGTCTGTCTTTATTCAGACTATGTCGTGTTAAAAGTCTAGTCACAATGATTAAAGACGACTGTATAGAGAAAGGCTTACAACTGAATGCAAAAAAATAAACAAATAGAATTTTGGTTGACAATAATTATGATTCATGATGTAGTGTTAGAACAAGTTAATGATCTTGGATGTATTTTTAGCAAGAATGGAAGGTACACCGCTGATGTGCATGAAAGTAGAATAAACACCGGCCGTCGAGATGCGAGCGTTACACTAAATCTGTGGCGTAACGCTTGTAGATCGAGTTCGCAATGAAGATGTATGAAAGAGAGTTGGCCCGAAAGAAAGTATCGGTGTTAAAATAAGACAAGATATGATCAACATGTAGAAAGAACGCAAGATTAAAATCTGACGAAACAGGTATACAACGCGAAAGGATGTAGGAACCGAGGAAGGCCAAGACTCGCCTACCACTACCAAATTGGTTGTGTTATCAGAAAGTGTTGTCAGGATATATAGGAACCAGCGGTCGTGCATGATAAAAGCTATGAGTATTAAAGAAGCGAGTGACCCTCTGTCTACCCCGCAAGTGTCTTGGCGCGAAGATGTAGTAGTAGTTTTTGTGTAAATATTAAGAGTAAACCTTTGAATAACCTGGATATAATAAGATTTGTATTCTGCTAAAATCGACTGACGATGTGATTATTATTAGCATAGCGGCTATAGCTATATGTATAATAAATGTTTGACTTGATGATTGTGACAATTAAAAATATGTATGTATGTATGTCTTCACGCCAGGTGCCTTGCGGGGTAGGCAGAGGGAACCGAGCGCCATAAGACGCGGTCCTTACATACTTCACTCGCTTCTCTAACATTCATAGCTCTTTTCATGCACGCCCGGTTCCTAGGGCTCCTGACATCACCTTCTGGTAAAACGCGACCAATTTGGTCATGGTAGGTTAGTCTGGGTCTACCTCGGCTCCTACATCCTTCCACTTTTGCATTGTACCAATATCTATTTCGTCATTCTTTTGTCCTGCATTCTTTCTACATGTCCGAACCAACAGAGCTATCCTTTTCTTATCTTAACACCGACACAAATAAATAATAATAATTACATAATAAAATAAGTATTTAGGTAAATATTGCCAAGAGAGTTCCTAGAAGTTAATTTACTCAAATTTGATTGTTTTTCTACATTCAGGATATACTGACTTAGGGAGCTTCCTACTACTCGTAGTTATTTTTCGCGTCTTGGAGACAATCTAGTAGAGTATCTTAACTACTATTTTACGAAACAGAATTTTAATAGCTTTAAGTTTATAAAAAAATACTAGTAAAAAATTAACATTACCGTAACAAAGTTTTGTGATGTTCAACTTTAGAGTACATTATATCTCAAAATTATTTCCCTCAAATTTTGTGGCAAATAATCGGTTTTTAATAAGGGTACGATATGTCGTAGGTCCAGGAAATGCCTGCTCATGAAGCTCCTTGCATTGAGCTGGGAAGTGGCCCACAAACTCCGAGTATCGCCGCATCACCATCGCCGTCTGAAATATCCAGCGCTAGCTCGCCGGAACCTCAGAATGTACGGGCTACTCCACTGTTTAGGTAAAGAATTGGTTTGAATTGAAGTGCGTCACAGATTTCATATAACGTAAAATAAAATCCTGTCTTATTGTATAAGTATTATTATATGATGTATGGTACATTTACCACGTATCGCTTATTTAGAGCGAGAGAGCACGTTTTCTCAAGATATGTTTTGTCACGTTTCTGTGTGTGCTTACGGCTTTATTACACAGCGCGCGTGATGGGAGACGATGACGTTACTGCGGTGCGAGCCGTGCGAGGTTGGCGTTTTTTTTTGTCGTCATCATCATATCATATGCAAGACGTCATACAGAACAAGTCTCGTCTACACCGACACGCCGCCCCTTGTTTGTCTTGTTCTGTGTGCTTTTTTAGTAAATTTAACATACACACACAGGACACACGCCGTAGCAATGTCTTGTGATATATCATCATATTCATCACTGATCATCAGTGATCGGAGTAGGTAGAGCTATTTTATGTACTTGCCATATGATAGAATATTATGGAAATAATAATTGCTCTACCTACTCCGATCACTGACGATCAGTGATGTGATTATCATAAAGGGATTTTGCAATCAATACAAATTTTAACATTTTTAAATAAATGAATCGTGTGGCAGTAATTATTAAAATTATGTAAATAGTTAGGCCATAATAAATAAATTTACTACATAAAATCGAATTTAGCGTTGTATACCGTAAATTTTGAATATCAATTTATCTTTTCATTATTGCTGCGCTATGGCTGGCCACCTCAAAGTGTAAAATTAAGTTGAAAAACCCGAATACGGAAAATAACGATACAAGATAGTGAATAATTCAAATGCTTCTATCGCATAATTGTGAGTCAGCATTCCGTTCAAAACATAATCACAAACAACAATAATATTTTGCTTGACAATGATTGTCTTGAACCTTTTTTTAGTCCGATTTTAGATTATATACTTATTTTTTTTCAGTTTGTGTTGAAATTGACTGGCGGGCTTTTCAATTTTTATTATGAAGTTTCAAATGTAGGTACCTACATGAACTTAAAGACAAATCTGAAATTGTTGATTGATGAAAGTTTATGCAAAGATTACAGGAACAATACATAGAATAATATTTCTTTAGTATTTCATGCCCTTGGCTTCAAACTACTGTCTTGGACAACTCACAACAAATTTTATCGGAACAAATTAGTGAAAGCATGAGTCTTTAAGATATTACTTGATCTCTTAGCCACATTGCTAAGAGGCCAAGCTTGTAGGATTTGGATTACGAAACAACAATTTTTAATTTTATTTTTTCGGAAGACTTCCGTGCGTTGTAAATAATGTGCCTAAACTAAAGTGATGGTCAGACTATTGGTGTTAGTGAAACTTCAATTTAAGTCACTACAATTTTAACCTGCATCTCTACGGTCTTATTACTAATCGGCACTAAATATAATATATATGTATATCTATAAGTATATATAATATCTGATCGATATATCTGAGTGGGTGATAATTTAATAAATAATAATAATGTTCGTGTTTCAGGGCATTAGCGATGCCTCCACCAGATCCTGTTCAACCACCCGGTCAAGATGAGTTGGAACGCCGACTGCCAGGTTACAGACGAATTGTGATACCTCGGGAACTTACCTTAATTGAGTTGTTGGTAAGTATATAAATCCAATAGTATAGCGGTCTATTTAAGCTGTTGCGAACAGCCTAAGGTAGCGTCGCCGTTGATATAACTAAGCTCATAGGCTAGTTACCACATTATTTTAGGTGGGCCGTGAACTTGTTTATCTCGCGAAGATGTATAAAAATAAGAATAACCGCCGAAGGATGCCCAAAACAGAGGATCGCATAGGAAGCACATTAGGGAATCGCGTAAACAAACTTTTACACCTTGTCGGGTCAAATATGCACACCTATCCTATAGACAACAGAGACAGAAACAGTATCGTGTGCACATCAACACCACAGCTTCTTTTTATACCTACTACGTCGGAAGGCATGCAAGCACCTGATGAAAAACCATGACCGTAGCCTATTGACGCTTGTAATATACCTACTAAGTATCACTCACATGCAGGAACGCAACAACCCTCTAGGGAGTTGTTATTTGGCTGCCAATGCAAGCGTTCGTATACTACGGTAAATACTTTATATGAGGTGAGCAATACAAAAAAACACAGTGAAAAATGATTGTTGGCTTTGGGTATAGCACCTTGTTGTGGAGGAGTGATTAGCGGCATCTACTGTTTCCAGAAACAATACAGCGGCGCGTCGACCGACGAAGAGGTACTTCGTATCAGAGAGGCCAGACTGCGGGTGGTTGCCGAACGAGTTGGGCTGCGACGGTTGCATGTTCTTACACCGCACCTGCGATCTTTAACTCTGGACGGGAGTGCGCTTTCTTCTCTGAGAGACCTCGGAATAGGATTAGTTCGCTTGAAAGTAATGTATCATTTTTTACACTAGAATACCGCGCGGCTTAAGCAGGTATATACAACAGATCGAAGACCGGTGTATATCCATCTTCAAATATCATAATATCATAAATAAAAAATCATAACCAATTTGCATAAATTTATAAATCAGGGCCAGTCGGTGTTATTGCGTGTCCTTGATCAGTGTTCCGCAAAGTGCTGCGTGTGTTTTGCCAGTAGGATATGAAAATAATATGGTAAGAACCGGCCGCCTGCGGCTTTGTCGTCGTTGTAGAGAGCTTTGTAAACAAAAACAAATTGCTATTCACCACTTGCCGCTAATTTAGTGTGTAGTTAGTTAAATAAGCATTAGCAGGATTTTTCAATGGTGTACATATGAAATTTCTTGATTTGGAAACATAAAATTTGCGAATTCTGTGCTAGATTATTCGAACATATAAGATAATCAACATCCATCGAAGAGACTCAAATTAAATAATGCACAAATAAACTACGTTATTTGTTCATTATTTAATTTGAGTTTCTCAGTGATTCTGAGGTCACGGCGGATATTCTTATCCCTCAGAATACAGAATATGAATTCTGAGTGTTATCCATAGATGACGGTTGTTAAGCCAATTTGGTACGCTTTGTACTCGTATGTTCCAAACTTCTTCTTTAGAAACGAAATACGTATCCTAGCTTGAAAAACCCATATCACAGAAATAATATTTTGAAAGTCGTGTGACTTTCGAAATATTATTTCTGTGATCTAGGTTTCCTAAAAGAGGTCTGGTTTTCCTTCGATTGTGGAGGTCTGATGGCGACCGCTCCATGTCAAAATCAGTATTTTTTTCAAATTCTTAAGTGGTAGCCGTTGCTGACCCCGCCATATCTAATGGGTAAGGAAACTGAACAACAACGCTAACACGATTACTTACTTATATTACTTGCCTACTTACATTCACATATATTACTTACTTATATAAGTGAATGTAAGTAGGCAAGTAATATAAGTAAATTAGGTTACGTACGATATTTACTACAAAAGTTCTAGTTTATCTACTGAAGCACCAACGAAGTTACTCAGAAATTTGATGTTGAATATTACCAAATGTATCAAGTACAATCGTATTCGGTCATTGAATATTGTAATTAAATTTCTAAATTATGCTCTTTTCTCAGGTTTTGAGTGTTAAACGCTGCGGTCTAACTTCTTTAGATGGAGTATGGGGCTTGGGCGCTTTGAGGGAATTGTATGCCTCCGGGAACAAGCTGCAAGATTTGCAACCATTGGCTGCATTACAGAAATTGCACACACTCGACTTATCAGAGTACGTTTTTGGGATCACACATTTTAATTAATTAAATAAATTACATTAACATTCTCTGCCTACCCCGCAAGGCGCCTGGCGTGACGATATACATCTATACAACATTAAAATACAGAATGTCTCTGAAATCTTATGTAACTAGAGTGAATAAGTCGCAACTTTTATTCTCTTATGCGACGTCGTCGGTCGGGCGACATACAAGCATACGATTCACCAGGTAATGATTACCGTAGCCTATAAACGCCTGCAATATAGGAGGCGCGCGCTTAATAAATCAAACGTTGCTTGCACATTACCACCTCCACTACTATGCATCACAGCAACTCCTTAGGAGGTTACTGGTACACCCGAGGGTTGTTAATTGACGCCGGTTTTCTGTGAGGTGGAGGCGGGTTACATTGATGCGCTACCTCTGTTAAAAGCATACGCGCTAACACATGCAGAGATTTCTATACTCAAAAATGTTTATCTTGTGTGAGAATCGAATCTACATTGCATTGTTAACCATTCCGCCACTGAGCTTATCAGTTACTATGTAGAAGATAATAAAACAATAAAACGTTTTGCATTTCATAGAATGCATACTTTCGACAGAGGTTTATGTAAGTGGTCAAAGGAAAACCGTTGGCAAATATTCTATGAAACACGATATTTATTGTTACATACGTGTTATGGCATTTATTTACCGATGACACGGCTGTATGTAAACCTCTGGGTAATTAATGAATATACCTATGTCTTCACGCCGCCAGGTCCCTGGCGGGAAGTAGAGAGGACCGAGCACCACTAAACGCGGTCCTTACACCTTGCTCGCTTCCTTTACATTCACAGCTCTTTTCACGCAAGTTAGTTCTTCGCTTTTCTGCCATCTCCGCTGGTCGAATTAAATAATATGATATTTCCTATGAAGACTATTTTACGCCTCGCGGAGTGGGTGTGTGTTCTACGAACCCTGAATTAAAAGTCTTAGATTTTAACAATGAAGTAGTAATAATGTAGGTATTTTTTTGATAAATTAACTTGTTGACATAGTTTCATGAATTTAGCTTGTTCTATATCTAATGTTTGCTTCAGTGGTCTAAATTCGATTATAATCATCATTAAAAGTTCGAGAAAAACACTATTTTTGAATTTACATATTCTTAACATTTTTTATATATATATAATATAGCTTTCAATTTTTTTATTGATAACTCTGAGGCTCGGCAATAGCTGCTATTGATACTTATACTACCTGCAGCCCGTGACTTCGTCCGCGCGTATACCGGTATCCCGTGGGAACCGCTTTTTCTAATTTTCTTTCTATCTCAGCTTCTAAGGGTCGTATCATAATCTTGAATAACCTTCCTCAAGAATTGGGCTGTCAAATGCAAAAAGATTTTTCCAAAATTGACATATAGTTCCAGAGATTAGCACGCCCAAAAAAACAAACTCCTCCGCTTTATGCATATATGTATTAGTACAGATATTATCTAGTGATAAGGCATAAGGAAGAAATTACGAATTGCAGTGAATACGTTGACTGATATTTCAGAAACCCTATTCCGGAATCCAGTCGTTTATGGACCCTGGGCATCTGCAGTTCCCTTCGTAAGCTTGCCTTGTCGGGCACGCCAGCAGCCTCGTCTCCGATGTACAGGACGCGCGTTGCCTCCGCTCTGCCGATGCTGCTCTATTTGGACGAGCGCCCTCTCCACACTGACATTGACTGTTAGTACGACTGTTGTTAACATAGAACACGTGTGTCGGACATAGCCATTGTGACATGATTCTAAAATGTATACGTATTTTTGTACAGTATCAGTTTATAGTGTATACTTACGAAAAATCACTTATACGACATTTGCGCAACTATAACAAAGGTTCAGAAGAGCATATAATAGTGAACGCACAGAATTTATGTACCTATCCATAAATACTCGTAAGAATACGTGTATGTAAAACATCGCTAATTATATTGGTATAGTTTTTACATTGTTGAACGTTACATTGTTTAGTGTTATGCCACTATTCTATAAATTTTCTAGCACTCCTTGTGGCAGGGGTAGGCTGCTCTACGTCTACGTACTCTAAAATATGCATCATTCAGGCGCTACCTGGTAGCTAATTGTAGGACTAAACATTTATTTATGTAATCGCCAGGTTACGTTTCTTTCAACCCCACAATACTCGTATTGCAAGGTGCAGGTTAGGCTTCTTTTCAAATTTAGCTTAAATTGATTATTTAACGTTAATTCTATTGAAAAAAATCGTAAAGAAGAGACAAGAATTACGATTACATTTGTATTACTTTTGTGAATAAAGTTTGTTATTTTGTATATTTAGACGAGTTGGATGATGATATGGCTGGAGACTCATCAGGGTCAGACAGCGACGTCGAAATAGAAGAGACACTAGCAGTTACTGACACACCATCAGCAGAGTGTGAATCAGGCCCTTCGTCGCAATTTCCAGAGGTACGGTGGAGTATTTGCCAAGAACACGGATATTAGTTCAATGCTATTATAGGGTTTTTTTATTTACAACTAGTTTGGTAAACAAGCATGCGGCCGGTATTAGATTGTAAGCGGTCACCGCAGCTTATTGACGCTCGCAACACCACGTGGATGTTACTCGCGCGCTGCCAATATGGTGACCTAGGGCTGTTTCGTCACAGTACCCAGTAATTTCTCTGGTATACCTCATCCTTCAAACTGAAACACAGCTATATAAATATAGCTGCTTGGCGGTAGAAATAGGTGACAGAGGTACCCACGCAGACGACTTTTGTACAAAGTCTCCCTCTGGTCAACTCTACTCATTTTAATAGAGTTGATGACAGTTTTCATCAACTCTGTTAATATTAATTACTATTAAATTTTAGCTATCATGTAAAAAAAAAATTCAAAACCGATATAGTTCCAGAAACAGCTTGCTTGCAGCTTGAAAGTATGAAATCGCCGATTTGTACTTAAAAAATTAAAACTCGTTTTTTTCTGAGATGTAACATATTTATTTAATCAAAGTATTTACCCTCATTATCTGTACATTGCTGCCATCTAATCGTAAGCTTATTTATGCCTTGGCGATAGAATTCTGTGGATCTAGAGTCGACAAACTGTGTGAAAGCATTTTGTACTGCCTCCTGGGAAGAAAATATTTTACCACGTAGAAAATTGTCCAAATCATGAAAAAAATGGTAGTACGTCGGAACAAAGTCTGGCGAGTACGGAGGATGACGTATGGTTTCTAACTGCAGCGCCTAGAGTTACGTTTCTCGTGCAGTGTGAGCAATAATTGTAAATATCGATTCACGAGTCAGGGCTGTTTCACTACCAGTTTCGCCATCGTTGTTCGAAGTTCGGCACAGTAAACATCTGCTGTTATTGTTTGACCAGATCTGAGAAAGCTATAGTGAATAACGCCATGAAGAGACCACAAAACAGTTATCATTACCTTTTTATTGGTAAGGTTTGCTTTAAGGCACTGTTTCGGCGTTTGACCCGGGGTCTGCCATTGCATTTTTTACTTACGATTATCGTAAAGAATCCACTTTTCGTCACATGTCATAATTCGATCCAATATTTCTTCATTTCTGTACCGGTTTAATAAGGCAACACAAGTTTCAACACGCGTTTCTTTCTGCAGATTAGTTAAATCATGAGGCACCTACTTTTCTTACTTTTTCATCTTATTCATTTGATGCAAATGAGTCAATATTGTAGGTAACGTTAAACCATGCCGCTAATTCCTGGGTAGTTTGACTCGGATCGCTTCCACCCTCTCTTTCAATTCAGCGTTATTCACCTGTGTCGGCGGTCTTCCACATGGTTCGTTCTTCAAGTCGAAGTTTCCATTACGAAAGCGTTTAAACCAAAAAAGCACGGTGCGTTCATTGGCAGTCTCCTCTCCAAACGCAGCATTGATATTGAGAGCCGTTATGCCGCATTAGTTCCGCGTCAGAACTCGTATTCAAAAAATACTCGAATTTCCGAGGTATCCATCATTCCCGTCTAAGCTGAATAAAAAAAAAACAATTGAAATTCGAAAATTTTAGAAAAATGTGCAACATTTATGCACATTTTTTAAAAGAAAAACCTCATAGGTATCATAATGAAAAAGTTTCACTCGAAAATCTCACTCCATGAAGATTAAATGTCTATTCAAAGTATCTATCTATCTGTCTCCTACATCCTTCCACTTTTGCGTCGTATATTTGCTTCGTGATTCTTTCATCTTGGATTCTTTCTATATGTCCAAACCAACGGAGCATGCTTCTTCTTATTTTAACACTAACGCTCTCTTTCAGACCAACTCTGTTCCTAACATCATCATTGCGAATATGGTCTACAAGCCTTACACCACAAATTTTGCGCAGCGCTCGCATTTGGACCGCATTTCTCCTACTTTCATGCTCACTCTGCCATTCCCAGCTCTCGCTTCCATAAGTTAGTTGTGTATCTCACTCACTCGTCTTTCCACATCTGTGGCGTACCTTTCATCCCTGCTAAAAGCGCATCCAAGATATACAATCTCATCCACTTGTTCCAACACTTCATCATCAACCGTAATCCTTACATTAGTTCTGGATTCTTTTCTTTCAAATTCCATTATCTTCGTTTTCTTCGTATTCAGTAGTAAGCTTTTCTCCATACATTCGTCTTTTATAGTTGTGACCAGTGTTTGCAGTTCAGATGGTGCATCTGCTAATATCACGGCATCGTCTGCATATATCAGACAGTTCACTACTAGGTGACCCATGCGCAATCCTACATTCTTTGACCTTATGCCCTACAGACAACTATCGAAATATAGGATAAACAGCCTAGCAGATAGCATTCAACCCTGTTTGACACTAATTTTGACGTCAAACCAGGGTTACATACCACCATCTATCTGCACACATGCTGAGTAATCCGTGTAAGTGGACTGCACAGCACGGAGCAGCGAACCGTCAATCCCATATCACGGCAATATGTCCCACAATTCCTTTCGCACAACCCTATCAAATGCTTTTTCATGATCCACAAAACCGCAGAAAACCTTCTGGTCTATGGCCAGATGCTGCTCCACTTCAAAGTATCTATTACTATAAAACGGTACTTTCATACTTTTGTAGTGAAACACTGTTATCTTTGTACTTAATATATATAATTTAATCCTTGTTTTCTTATAATTTCTCTGGATAATCGTTATACGATCTCCTATTCGCACGTCCGTATACTCGTAGCACAAGCGCTTAAGCCCGAATGCCCCCGCTAAATTAATTATTAATAACTGCAATTTTTAAAAGCGTCTACTTGTTTTATTTACCAGGTGTTCTTAGAAAAATCGTCTAATGGCACTAATGAGCAGTCAGATATGAGTCGGCGTCCGATCCGCCGTCAACGGCCTGCTACTACGGATTGCGTGGGCATGCGTCCTCTTAGGCCGTCCTTGCCACTAAGACCAAAAACTGCTCATGTAAAACCATCACTAGATGCACCGACGAGGCTCCAGATAATGAACACATTAATGGGTATGTAGAATATGATTACAGGTACGGATTCAAATAAAAATTATTGGAGCAGGAACGGTTTTTTTCGTAATCGCAAATGCCCACATACCGTGAAGATCTTTTAACATTGTGTAGGCTATACTCTGGCTCGTTTGTTGGCTACAGGGTGGCTGGAACAGTGATGTCCAAAAAAATTTAGGTCCCTCGTATCGTTGGGTATCCGAATGACTCCCATGTATGTTCCACAACTTTTCATACTTTTTTAATTGTTTAGAATTTTGGACAAAGCTACTAAAATTAAAGTTTTTGAATATATGGAATAATAATAAGAACCCTAATACTAATAATTGGGGGTATCTCACACATGACCCCTAAAGTAAATAAAAGCTCCCAAAGTTTGATTATGATTTATAAATATAAATAAATATTGTCGGACAAATTACACAGCGCCACCTAGCCCCAAAGTAAGCGAAGCTTGTGTTATGGGTACTAGACAACTGATAAACATACGTAAATACTTTTTTTTTTTGTAAATACATACTTATTATACATAGAAAATACCCAGACCAAGACAAACAGACATGTTCATGCACACAAATGTTTGTACTGTGTGGGAATCGAACCCACGAGCGTTGGTGTCAAAGAAGCGTAACAACGCGTTTCACCACTGCGCCACCGAGCTCGTCAAAAATTTAAAACTAACCTTTGATGATTTTTAAAAAACCCGTTAGTATATCTTTCTATTTTTTTGTAATATTTATATATACTTGTATATGACCTGTAATTATTTAAAATTTTTCACTTTATAAATTTCAGAGATAAGAGTGTTGGTAGTTTTTTTGGACATTTTCGTCATCAAATGAAAATTACACGGCATAAAAAACCACCACCAAAAATCGTTTCATGATACCCTAATTGAACTAGTTAGTCGCACTTTAAAACTTCGACTCCCATGTGAATCGCTATTGACAAAAAATGTGTCCCGTAATGACCGCTGAACGCGTTCACAACGATAATATAAGAAAGAGAGTTGGTCTGAAAGAGAGCGTTGATATTAAAATGACAATGCGTTGTTCTGTTGGTGTAGGAAAGTAGAAAGAACACAGTATGAAGACTGCAGGATGGAAGTATGACTAAACACATATAAAACGCGAAAGTAGAAGATGTAGGTGCCGAGGAAGACCAAAACCACCATTAACACGAGCAAATTGGTAGGTTTTTTAGGGCTCCAGATTTCACCTTCTATTCTATTCTGATAAATCGTCGGTCCTGATTCATTGCAAGGTGAAGAAGCTAGGAGCTCTATAAACTGCCAAGGGTGCGTGAAAAGAGATATGTATGTTGAAAAAGAGGCTGAGGTGTGAAACTACCACGTGCTGCGACTCTTACCCATGTTGCATAACATGCTGTATTTAGGTCAATTTTTATACTTGGATGTGTTTATAGTGTATGGACTCTGCAAAAGCTGTATAAGCCCTTACACGGCCCTTGTAAGTGAAAAAAGTACCAATATTATACTGCGTATTGCGTTAGTAGAGCTGTACCGTAGATAATACTCTACTGTATTTTAAGAGATGTAGGGCGCATCAAACAGCCCGTCTGGGGAAGTGCCGCCACCTCAAAGAAAACCGCAGCGAAATAACAACTCCCTGGAGGTTTGTTGCATTTCTGCGTGTAAATGAGATCACTAGTATATTCCTAAGGAGTTGCTGTGTTAACAGCGAACGTGTGATATTTAATGTATGTAAGCGTTTATACTCTACGGTAACCGCATTACATCAAGTTGCTCGTATGTTTGTGTGCCTTGCGACGTTGTATAATAAAAACCGTAGAAGCAATACATAGGCGGTATATACATAATCGCTGTAATGTATGTTATTTGGTGTAAAAACAGTACAGGTAAGATTATCGTTCTAAATAGGTTTTTAAAGAGACTTTTTAGATATAAATGTTATGAATGGCGATATATTTAATATTTTGTTGAAATTAACGACGGCATGTTGCATGAGATATGTATCTTCTTACGATTGAACGACTGTCATTACAGACTAAAGCTGTACTATAGCTGTCATTTATTATTTTAGTTTTAAATCACGCTCATACCTGCAGACTTCCACTGTATTTACAAAAGTTACAATTTCGTCATAAAATTCTATTCTAAATAAGCTTGAGAATAGAGATTGCCTATACCATTGTACAGAAACGAGTATCGAGTACTACAATAACACTTAGAGCTGTAATAAGTGATCACATGCAAAATACAATCTGTATACAGCGTTAACGATAAAAACCGGCTTGTAGTATCACTAAATATTTAAAGTACTATAATTGACTTTTAACATTTCCATAAATTTCCGCGGATCCCTTAACACAGATTGAGTCTAAAAAGAACTCTTGTAAGTTCTAAATAGACTGATATATTGATGTAAAAAACGCTGGCGTGCTGTTTGGGCGGTTCACTCTGCGTATTCTGCAAGAAATCTGGTTAGATGGACTCTTTTGGCTATGTTCGTTTTAGCTTAGACAAATTAAGTTAATTTACCTGATACCCATTTTTTTCCATATGACACAAAGATGAAGAATGGCGTTGTAGCGGCAGCAAGCTGACGTCGCTTCAACCTGTTTGTGGAAACTTGGCACGCTCTCTACGTCGCTCGTCTACTAGATGCGCAGGTATGCAACTATGTATTCAATCATTGTTTATAAGCCTTCCGTAACCCAAAGACAAAGAGGACCCCTCACAATCATTTTGATGTCCACCTGTTGGTCCATCAAGGCCATTTTTTTCAGAACGGCTGCCATTTACTTTTGGAATTACTAATGACAAATTCAAGAATTATAAATATATAATTATTACGCAGTATCAATAACACATTTAAAAATCGGTTAAGAGTTCAAGTATTTATTATCAACAATTTACACTGTTTATGAATTTTTATAACTATATAACGCCTACTTGTATACCAAGTTTAGGTATAAGTAGGTACTAAACACTTTTGAAATACGTGGGACACTCAGAAAGTTTTGCGAAAATAAAAAATCTATAGGTAAATATTTTTTTATTAAATCTTTTCAAAATACCTCCTCCATACAAAATTTCATGCGTCTGAACCAGTTTTCGAAACACTTTTTCCAGTTCGCCGCAGACATCTTCATTTACAGCTTGCTCGGACGCATCTTCCGGATTCAACGAAAATTATATCCCTTTGAGCAGATTTTTTATTTTCGGGAATAGAAAGAAGTCACACGATGCTAGATCAGGGCTGTAAGGAGGGTGACCCAGGAGTTTGACCGGCGTGCTGTCCAGGAAGTCCCCCGTTTTGAGCGCAGTGTGCGCGGGCGCGTTGTCGTGGTGGAGTAGTAGCCCGCCACGGAGCCCTGTGTTTGGTCGGTTGTTGCTCACAACAGAGAAATCTTCTGCCAAGCATTTGGTAGTATACCATTCGGCGTTGATGCTTCTTTGGTTCTGTAAATGAATTATCATCAGATAGCAGATAGGTAGTCAAATTGAAAAAGCACGCGACCAAATTCTTCCCCCCGCTTCCAGATCGCTTCACTTTGGTAGGCGTTGCTTCGTTTTGAAACACCCAAACCGTCGACTGCCGCTTCGTTTCGGGAACGTATCCATAACTCCAGCACTCATCACCTGTAATGTTGTCATAAACACGCCGAGACGAGCCTGCTTCAAATTTATTTATTATATCACGGCACTTTTCCACCCGGGCCGGCTTCTGAGCAACGGTGAGGTTGTGCGGGCACCCAGCGTGAATCTATCCTACCTATTTAAAAAACTGTCATTGGAAAATTGTCATATCATAGTAATGTCAGCATGATAATTGGGAATAAAAATATCGAGTAACTTATCTAAAATAATCATTGATGGAATAATAATTCTTTCGTAGTAAAAATGATTTTAATTTTACCTTAGATAGACTAAGATTCTCTTTGCCTACCCCGCAAGGGACCTGGCAAGAAGATTTACGTACATACATACATACTCTAAGGCGCTCTATGTCTATCATCTCATTTGGCAACTTCTTGTAAGCTTGTTTTTCCCTTTACCTGCCTATCATTGCTTGATGCAATTATAGGCAATTGTTTTTTGAGATCAGTCAGCATTGAAAACAAGTACAGTACAGTGCCCGACGGTAAATATTGCACTTGGGCAATCATGGCATTTCCGAATACAAACGAATGCTAATTTCCATGTACATCAATTATTAGATTTATCGTTTATCTGAATTTGAATTCAGAACTAAGTACTTTATTGTTCTTTTGTTTTGATTCCCGCGTAAACTAAGTATATAGTGCTGTAAAACAACTTCCTTTTTAAATATCCTTTACTCCTTTTCAACATATAAAATAATATACGAGGGTCATTTGAAAAGTTCTTAGCCTAACATACTTAATGAAACCACACGATTTTGAGTTAATTTTTATTTTTCAACATACTCTCCTCCGAGCTCAAAACACTTTTTCCATCGACCCGGTAAGGCTTCGATACCCGTTTTAAAAAAATCTTCGTCGAACTCCTCAAAATAAGCGTCCACGGCGGCTATGACCTCTTCATTTATAAAAAAATGTTTACCACCTAAAAATTTTTTTCAGCTTTGGGAACAGATAAATGTCGGACGGTGCTAAATCCGGTGAATATGGGGGATTAGGTAACAATTCGAAGCCACATTGATGGATTTATGCCATGGATTGCACAGAGGTGTGAACGCGCGCATTATCCTGATGAAACAAGACTTTTCTTCTCAATAAACCTGGACGTTTTTCTTTGATTTCTTCTCTCAAACGACGCAACAGGTTGCAATAGTAATCGGAGTTTATTGTTTCACCCTTTTTTAAATAATCCACGAGAATTATACCCTTTGCATTCCAAAAAAACGGATGCCATGACTTTGCCCGCCGATAAAACCACCTTTGCCTTCTTTGGGGTGGGCGATCCTACTCTTTTCCATTGTTTCGACTGTTCTTTTGTCTCGGGTGTATTGTGGTGACATATAGTATAGTCTTTGTACATGAATCCTGCTATAAAAATACATTTTGGAAGTAAAATTAAGTTCTGTTAATCTTCTCCTTTTAAATAGCGTTATGCTGTTTACATTAGGATTGGCGGGGTCCGCTACCAAAACGGAAGGATTTGATGAAGATACTGATTCTGATATGGAGCGACTGCCGTCAGACCTACACAAACCACAGGGAATACCAGGCCTTCCGGTTAGGTCACACGTCTTTTGAAATATGTATAATCTTGGACGTACGGGATTCCTCACGATGTTTTCCTTCACCACCGAGCAAGTAATAGTTACAAATATGTACATAAATCCGACCATACAAATTTAGTTAGGTATGCAAGCCTATGTCTAGATTCGAAGTCATATGTTTTGTGATCCGAGCATTTATTTGTACTAATATTGAACCTTATCTGTTTCGGAACACAAACTCACTGAAACTGAAACTCTATGCATGGGCAAACCGCATATCGTATGTATAGGAAGCATGTGGATCGATAGAATCAAAACCGCATGTCTCGAAGTATCAAAGGAGGGTGTTTATAATTTGAGAGAAATCCGAACAAAATATGACTGATGTGTGTCTACCGGATGTAGAAACTATGAATTTATTCTGGCGTAACATCCGGTTGGCACTTTGACAGTGTCGAGTCGAATAGGCATGTGAATCAATAACTCCGATGCCCAAAATACAGCAAGAAAGCGAACGAATGAATATCGAAAATAAAAGCACATTAAAAATACTCTGTGCAGAAGGGCTCATTATAGAATTGATGAATATGTAACTGACAAAGATGTCTGGACATAATTTAGCACAGGTAGTCTACCTGTCCTTAATAATCTTTAATTTTACCATTTGATATCATTATTGTATCAATATGCTTATGTGATTTATTTTTGTAATATCTAAATGAGAATTTTAAAAGAGACCTATATTGGCAAGGTTCTTTCGGCATTTCTTCTTCGCCAATGGTCATTTCCGAAATGCTAGTAGATTAGAAAAAAAAGAAAAGTAAAATAACAGAATTAAGTAAGATACAATAATATTATATTTAAAAAAATGTAAGACGTGTCTAAGTACCCGCGAAGGCCAAAAATAATGTAACTAACCCGACTTTATATATATATACAGATATGCCAATTCATTCTTGAGATATCATAAAAAAGAGTTTCATATAAAATGTATGAGAAATGGAATTTACTTTTTTTTTTTCTATGTTTTAATACTTATTATCCTATTCCGGACGAAGACAAATCCAAAAACACAAAAATGATAAAAATCGGTGTAGCCGTTCTTGAGTTATAAATGGTGTAACTAACACGACTTTGTTTTATATATATAGATAGATTATATATTAATAAACTTAACTGTCATGATTATAAGATGAACTTTCACTCCAATAATCTATCTTAAAACATATATACATATATTTTAAGAGAGATTTACAACGTCAAGGCACACAAGCAAAGCCCACCGGATGTAAAGGTGTTACTTCGCCTATGAACGCTTGTAATACATTAAGTATCACTCGCACGAAGCTTCCTCTGCTGCTAACACAGCAACTCCTTAGGAGCTTTACTGGTGACCACACTCACACGCAGGAACACAACAACCTTCTAGGAAGTTGTGATTTTGCTGCGGTTTTCTATTACGTATAGGTTCTTCCTCAGACGGGCAGCTTTGAAACGCTTTACCTCTCCTAATTGGCTGAGTAAACAGCTATTATTACAGAATTTACGACCTTGCTGCCTGTTTACTAAACCTCCTCGATGATTCGAAGTAACCTTTTTATAGCTCCTGAACCTAGTGATCGATTTGAACTATTGAACATGTTCACATAAGACACGATTTATACAGAGAAAAATATTAATTATCTTAGCAATAAGCTCTTATATCAAAGCTTTGCCGTTTTTGCCAATTTTTGCCAACGGAACGCCAACAACGTTATGACAAAATTTTACATTTACCCATAACTACTCCGCCATTATTCCATCAATAAAACAAGATCGGGCCGTATGTGCAGCGCTATGACTTTTCGTCTTATTGCAACCAAAGAGTGCAGAACAAATGCTGGTGAGTGTGCTCCTTTAAGGCGCATCATGAAACATGTTGATTTAGTTACACTGTCGACACCATTGTTTATTTTGTATTGTTGATTTAGTCTTGTGTGATTGACACTAATGTTTCTACTTAAATATTTTTATAGTACTTTCTTTAATGAGTAAGCTGACTCACACAACTGCTCATTTAAGTGAAATGAGGCTAATGGTGCTAATTGTGCAACCACCCAAATTTTAGTGTAGGTTATGTTATTAAGGAATCTTCTGGACAATTGTTTGTTATCCTAAATAAAATAAAAAAAATATCGAGTCATCTTTGATTATCGAGTCACATCTCTAGTAGATAATGGTTGTTTGTACGTCGTGTTACTGAGGTTACTTTGTAGACGTAGTAAGTAATTTGACATGCAAGTGAAATAAACTTTTGTGTTTAGCACTGTTAAATGTTTGTCGACGAGCTCTGTGGCGCAGCGGTTATTAACGTGACTTTGACAGACCAACGCTCGTGGGTTCGATTGCCACTTAGGACACACATTCGTCTGAATGAACTTGTCTGTTTGTCCTGGTCTAGGCGTATTTAAGAGAGGTAAGGTGTATCAAAGCAACCCGTCTGGGGAAGTACCTCCACCTCACAAAAAACCGCAGCCAAATAACAACTTCCTAGAAGGTTGTTGTGTTCCTGCGTGTGAGTGTAGTCACCAATGTAAAGCTCCTAAGGAGTTGGTGTGTTAGCAGCAGAGAAAGCTTCGCGCATGTATTACAAGCGTTCATAGGCGAGGTAACCGCTTTACATCAGGTGGGCTTTGCTTGTATGCCCCCGACGTTGTAAATCTCTCTTAAAATATATGTATATATGGTTTGAGATAGAATATTGGAGTGAAAGTTCATCTTATAATAATGACAGTTAGGTTTAATTAATAAATAAAATTAATGTAGGATGATTTTTTCACAATCACTTGTGTTGTCGAATAATGAACCTACCTAAGTTACGTTCTAATGACCTGTCCCCCAATTCATGCTACAAAGTTAGAACTAAAGATGCGATATTACATTATAGTTACAATCATTATCCTTCATTGCAATATGGACAATTTTTTTATTTTGTCCATATTGTAATGAAGGATATGGCGCGAATTGCTGCGCCGATTCGCGGGGTGCAGCTAATATATAATAAATTAAAAATTTATTTGAATCGCTTTTCTGCGTTATTTCTCTCTGCTCGATTTCTAAGGGTCGTATCGTGATGTAGCCTTATAACTTTCCTTGAAAATTGAACTGTAAAATACAAAAAGTATTTTTCAAATCCCACTGGTAGTTCCAGAAATTAGCTCGTTCAACAAAACAAACAAACTCTTCCACTTTTTATATTAGTATACAAATAGATTTTTTGTTTGTTGTTGTAATTGTTATTAAAGAATTAGCATTGCTAATAAGAATAATTAATAAATATGCGGAATTATATCTAAAAACCCGCCTGTGAATAATTTACAGTCATATAATTAGTATAGTAATAATAAAACCTATAATTCCCAACAAACAATTATGAAATCAATGGTTTAACTAACAAGCTGTCACTCCATGTTAAAATGGAGTGACAGTAGTGAGTTGAAGTAGTAATATAATGTACACAATTCAATTTACGTAGGTAACTACGCAGTTAAAGTAACTTACTTACATTTAAAGGTAGTATGGCGCATCAAAGCTGGGGAAGCACCCCAACCGCACAGAAAACCGCAGCCAAATAACAACTCGCTAGAGGGTTGTTGTGTTCCTGTTTGTGAGTGAGGTCAACTGTAAGCTTCTAAGGAGTTGCTGTGTTAGCAGCAAAGCTTTAATTCCCAACAAACACAAATTTGAAATTTAAAGAAATGTATTATAAGCCATTATAGGCTATGGTAACCGCTTTGAATTCTATGGGCCGTATGCTAGGATGTCTTCCGACGTTGCATAAAAAAAACTATAAATGTACAAAATTATGCACTCAAATTTAACAGTACGTAGATACTACATAGTAAAAATCTGTAATAATCAGTATGCCAAATACTTAGGCCCAGGTAGCGGACCCCATCAATCCTAATAGATTGGAAAATGGGATACCGCTAAGAAGAAGATACTAAGTACCTACACACATCAAAAGTGTCTAGGGATCAACATATATTTTTGCAATAACTTTTCTCCTGATTGATATTAATAAAAATTTTCTTTAAGGATTCATCAAATAAAGTGTTTTCGTTTGTCTACAGTAACGATAAACCAAGTCACCTTTGCATTAATAAAGAAATTTGCCATTTTCATAATAAAGGGATTTTTGACATTTGAACCACTAACATTAAAGTTCGAAAAAAAGACTGAAATAACAGTTTTCTTTAAAATTTTATTGGGTAACTTAAACAATTAATAATCCGTGTTTCTACCGCGAACACTAACAACACAAGAACATCGGTTTGGCATACTCAAAATGAGTTCATCCAAATCACGCTGTGGAATGGCCGCCCATGTTCGTTGCAACAACAAAAAAAGGTCTTCTTGCGACTGGATACCCTCCATATTCGGCAGAGCTCTTCTCTGTAGCATATCCCATGCATGCTCAATCGGGTTCAAGTCTGGCGACTGAGCAGGCCAGGGCATGACATTGATGTTAGCTGCGGCGAGAGTCTGTCTTACAACTCTTGCGGTGTGCGGTCGTGCATTATCATGCATTAACTGAAATAAGGGACCGATTTGCACTTGTAGAGGAACGATGACGTCTGATACAATCGTCTCAGCATAAATTTGAGCGTTGAGGTTGCCTCTGATCCAAATCAACTCAGTTCTTCCGCCGATCCAAATACCCGCCCATACCATGATGGTTCCACCGCTATAAGGATGGACTTCCTGGCAGGATTTTAATCGCTGTTGGCGTCCAGGGGTTCTCCAGTGTCGTATACGTCTTGTATCCGGTCTCATACCAAAACGAGACTCATCAGAAAAGCTCACGAAACGCCATTGTTCTTCTGCCCAATTTCTGTGTTCAAGAGCCCATTGATATCGAATCCAACGATTGTGCATTGCTATAGGTGGTACCCTTAGCGGTCTTCGGGAATGAAGGTTCACTTCATGCAAGCGGTTTCTGACTGTTTGGTCGCTAATTAAGTTCCCTGAAGAGTGATGAAGCGTCACGGCTAACATCATGGCGGTTATTGTTGGAGCTCTTCGAGTTGTGATTTGAATGTATCGGTCTTGTCTCCGTGTGGTGCAGCGATACCGTCCTCCATGGCGCTCAGCCACGGTACCAGTGCTTCGGTAACGTGTCCAAAGTCGACTGATAACACTCTGACTTGTATTCAGAGCTAAAGCCACAGTACGTTGCCGGGAACCAGCTTCTATCATTCCCACGTGTTGTTAGTGTTCGCGGTAGAAACACGGATTATTAATTGTTTAAGTTACCCAATAAAATTTTAAAGAAAACTGTTATTTCAGTCTTTTTTTCGAACTTTAATGTTAGTGGTTCAAATGTCAAAAATCCCTTTATTATGAAAATGGCAAATTTCTTTATTAATGCAAAGGTGACTTGGTTTATCGTTACTGTAGACAAACGAAAACACTTTATTTGATGAATCCTTAAAGAAAATTTTAATTAATATCAATCAGGAGAAAAGTTATTGCAAAAATATATGTTGATCCCTAGACACTTTTGATGTGTGTATATACAATTAGTATACTTAGTATTAAATATGTTGATTGGATAATCAGACCGTGTTGTATTGAAAGGATCCAGCCTACCAGAACACAGCATCGATATAATCAAATTTGAAATAAGAACTCATTTTCCTTTTCGTATATACACTTTATTTTTATATTACACCCATTTTGTTTAACGACAATTGAACCTAAATTATAGGTTCAAGACTGTTTCCCTACTAATTTTTAGGGTTCCGTAGCTAAATGAGGTAGTGGCTAATAATGAATATCTGTGTAAGCAGAAGGTAGCATATTTGGAGGTTGTATTATGTATTATAGTTGTTTTGACGAACTCAGTGATGCAGTGATTAGTAACGCTGCTTCCCCAGAGTACCAACGAGCGTTTATATCAACGCTCGTGGATACTCTGGGGAAGTATCTCCACCTTCCAGAAAACCGTAGCAAAATAACAGCTCCCAGGAGGGATGTTGTGTTTCAGCAAGTGAGTGAGGTAACCAGTAAACTCCTAAGGATTTTTTTGTGTTAGCAGCAGAGCTTGCAATACATGCGTAGTATTATTATTATATTATGCGTAGGCTACGGTAATTACTTAACATCAGGTGCGCCTTAAGTTCGCATGACTTCCGACGCTGTATAAAACAAAATATAATCATAATCATAAGAGAGGTAGTGAACAGAAAAGCAGCCCGTCTGGGGAAGTACTATCACATCACAGAATACCGCAGCCAAATAACAACACCCTAGAGAGTTGTTGTGTTCCTGCATGTGAGTGAGTTCACCAGTGAGCTCTTAAGTTTGTTAGCAGCAGAGGTGACATTGCGCGAATGATACTCAATGTATTATAAGCGCTTATAGGCTATGGTAACCACTTTACATCAGGTGGGCCGTATGCCTCCCGTTGTATAAAAAAAAGTTTTCTTTGATCTCATATTCAAGATATCTCTAAGTCATCTTTCCGTTTTTTTAAGATAATTCAACGTCCACTTTAAGCCATCTTTAGGATACCTTTAAGATATGTTAACATGTTCCTAAGTTACTATAAAGTTTACTATATACTGGGTTTCAAATAGTCGCAAAGCTCAATGTATACGACTTTCCAAATTCTTTTATATCCATATTGAGAAGGCTGTAAAGAAATAACATACAGCATTTTGTATCGGATGTAATTCGAGATTTGGAATGAAGTCATATCACCTGATGTATTCTACTCATCATGAGCTTTCATTTGATACCTATATCTAGGGGGTTGTAAAAGGAAAGGTAGTCCGTCATTGTGTATCGGCCGTTATTTTGAATTTTGAGTAATGTAATACAACTGATAGTGTTCTACTCTTTATGTCCTTTCATTTGATAGGCATATCGAGGGCGTTGTAACGAAACAACTGATCCGCCATCATGTTTTGGCCGCCATATTTGACTTTAATGATATCATATAGTTTGTTGTATTCTACTCGTCATACCCTTTCATTTGACACCCATATCGATGGGGTTGTAAAGAGTAAGGCGATCCGCCATTTTGTGGAGGTGGCCCTATTGCATCTATATATATCTATAACATGGAATATACTATATTGTGTTGTCTTCATAACCAAAGGTGTGTGCAAAAATTGCGGTTGGGTTGATCGGATCGGTTAAAGTGTCGCGGACAGACAGGAAACTAAATTAAATAAAAGCTTGTAAAAACAAATTAATTAATTACACGGATAATTTCTTTGGTATTAATAATTTCTTAAATATTTATATACTTAGCATATCGTGCATTTCTTGGGTGGACATAGCCGAGGACGGTGTGATTGGTATCTCTATCCCAACAAATAGATACCAAACGAAGTTTATAAGATATATAAGCTACCCAAAAGCCTAAACAATTGTCGCCAGTGCTATCTAGTCTACAGCGATACCTGAGCAGAGAGTAACCCCATTATTTGGACTCGGGGTTCCTCCGTACGGGTGGAAGACGCTGCTGAGCTTAGTCCGGCGCTCACCGGTCGAGTAGAAATTGAGACTCCGTCACATCGCCCACGCCAATCTCCAACATCGGCGTGCCCTAGCTGCCTCTGAGAGAAGATAAGTGTCTTGTGAGCAAACGTAGCGGAAACCACAACCTCACCTACGACACCTTACAACTGTACTTCTTCTATAATAAATCTTGTCGGCATTTATATCTTTTCTTTTCCTTCTGGTGACACCGGTGCTTCTTGCTCCAGGGGAACTAACCCCTTCGACAAGCATAATGACTGAAATCAGAACCTATTATTTGATGTATGTATAGCTCATTTATGGTATGCTTTCCGTGGTTACGAAATTGGGAGAAAGAACAAAGCGTTTCGGACCATAATGTTGTAGGTAGGCATTCCTAAGATGCTGTTAACATAGCAATATGTTGAATACTAAAATTCAGTCTATGAAACTAGACTGAATTTTAGTATTCAACATATTGCTAGTTAATGTTTTATTAGTAATACGTATTGATTTCGCGAATCGAATATATTTTTTTTAAACAGGAAAGTTACCGTTATAGTCACCTTGTGAGAAGAACATTAGATGGTCTCCGATGAAATTGTGTTATTTGAAATTACTAATACCTATATAAATGCCACCTATCTACATATTTGATGATGACATATATATATATACGTATATATGTATCATAATTATGTAGTTGGTTCTCATTTACTGGGTTAGCGTGTGATGTAGGTAGGTTGCGCAATTGCGTTTATGTACAAAGAAGGTTTGGTGTCAGATTTCTACTTTCTACATTTTCTCCAAAATAAGCATAAAAGGCATGTTATGATCTTTATGGATGATTTTTTAATCATTCAATCAGTTTTATACAACGTCGTCTGATTTGTACGACCCACCTGACCAAAGTGGTTACTGTAGCCTATTAACATTTGTAATACAAAAAAATATGTTGGGTGTTGTCACCCTCGCTGCTAACACAGTTACTCAGTTACGTCAGTTGAAACATTTACGACGTGCTCGGTGGCGCAGCGGTTAATAACGTGTCATTGTTTGATTCCCACACAGAACAAACATTTGTGTGCATGAACATGTCTGTTGGCTTGATCCGGTTGTTTTTAAGAGAGGTAGGGCGCATCAAAACAGACCGTCTGGGGAAGTCTCACAGCCAACACCTCTCAGAAAACCGCAGTCAAATAACAAATCTCTGGAGAGTTGTTGTGTTCCTGAGTATGAGTGAGATCACCAGTAAGCTCCTAAGGAGTTGCTGTGTTAGCAGCAGAGTTGGCATCGCGCGAGTGATGATTAATGTATTACAAGTGTTCATAGGCTCAGTTGTTAATTGGCTGGCATTTTCTGTGAGGTGGAGGTTATTCCTTAGTCCGGCTGCTTTGATACACTCCATGTCTCTCGGATAGTCAAATGTTACAGGAGAGCCGTATTGCCTTTCGTCGTTATAGATATAAAAAAACTAAAAAAAAGAGTATCATTAGATTTAGAGGAAAGATCGTGAGAAGGGAGATATAACTTTGAGTATATACAACTTTGAGTGAGTATACTAACCTAAGAAAGGTCAGCAGTGATAGCAGTGGATAAGGAACTGGCCTATTGAGCAAAAGGTCCCCGGTTCGAGTTCTGGCATGTACGACTAAATTCGTGTTTTGGGATGGTTGAATCATTAGTCTTAGGTAGCGGTCCCCGCCAATGTAAATGGGTTGTGAAACGGGATAACGCTATGAAGAAGAAGAAACTGACGACAAGCTCCGACGAGCTTCTGATGAGCTCGGTGGCTCAGTCGTGAATGACGCGACTTTGACACCTACGCTCGTGGGTTTGATTCCCACACAAGGCAAACATTTGTGTGCATGAACATGTCTGTTTGTTTTGGTTTGGTCGGTTTGTTTTGGATGTTTTAAGAGAGGTAGGGCGTATCACAGCTGCCCGTCTGTGAAAGTACCTCCACCTCACTGAAAACCGCAGCCAAATAACAACTCCCTATAGGGTTGTTGTGTTCCTGCGTGTGTGTGAGGTCACCAGTAAGCTCCTGTGATACTTATCTTAAGTGTTAATAGGCTACGGTACCCGCTTTACATCAGGTGAGCCGTACGCTGGTATCCCTCATGAAAACATGAAAAATTAAATTAAAAATTTAAAAACCCCCCACGCAAAAATCCTTCTAATATTATAAATGCGAAAGTTTGTATATATAGATGGATGTTTGTTGCTCTTTCACGCTTAAACGGCTGAACGGATTTGAATGAAATTTGGCAAGTAGATACATTATGATTTGGATTAACACATAAGCTACGTTATTTGACTCCACGCGGGCGGAGTGGCGGGCAGCAACTAGTAACCTATAAAAAGTAACATTATTATCATTAATTATTAATAATAATACACACAAAAACACTCTCGTTTAAGTCCCCTTTTAAACAAAAAAAATAATAATAATCGGTTCATCCATTTCGAAGCTACGATACCACAGACATACATAGATACACACGTCAAACTTATAACACTCCTCTTTTGCGTCAGGGGTTTAAAAATAGTACATTGATCTACCAACTTATAAAATTAAAATGTTATGCAATCTACTTTTACAAATATTTGAAAAAGTAATCAAATGTGTTATTTATATGCACACGCCAAAGCGAAATCTGTAGGCGTATTCACATTGCCTCTAAACACTACATTCAAATCGAATATGTATAGAATCTAAGCGAAAAGTTTCAAAATCTGTTTCGAATATGGCTTTCCGAGGCAATGTGATAACTCCCACTGCGCCTAGATCATGCTGGATTAGGCGGTTAGTATAATATACTCGTAATAAATTTCGTTATAAACTATACCTACAAAGCATTTTGATAATAAAATATCATTTATGTATACAATACATTCAGCGAAGTACAATTGTTATGGTATAACTTGGATACGCATTTATGCGAGTACAAGCACTTAAAACATTTTGAGAGAGAATGTTTTAAGAGAAATCGGAAAACGGCATTTCGCAATAAAAAAAAATTATACGGCTGAAGAAGGGGTTTGTTATACAACGTTAGTACACAAGCTTACCGTAGTCTGTAACCGCTTGCAGTACTACCAAATATTATAGAGTTCCAAAATATATTTAAAGTTAATTTGATAATATAGCAATACCGAATTAAACCTTTTTACAAATAAACACAACAAATGCGCTTTCTTCGACTCCAAAAACAACAATAATTGTATATTATTGTCTTAAATTGATTTTATTCTAAGTAGTCTAAAATACATTTCTAATATCTGTTTAAGTCCTAATAACCACTGCTTAAGTAAAAAATAAATGTTTGTTTGCAGTCATTTAAGTAAATAGATAAAGCAATTATTTTGTACCTTTGAGTGCATTTTTCCATAGATGTTTTAGGAGTTGTTTATTTTTTTGATATTATCTAAAATCAGTGCTTTAATTGTATTAAGTATATAAACAATTTGCTAACGACAATAGATAATGAATTTGGGAGAATGTCATAACACGCAGAAGGAACAACAACAACAACAACAATAATTTAATGCATAAGAACTCATGTCTCATTGACTTATTGTCAATGAGACATGAGTTCTTATGCGCTGGCAACAAAAAATATTGACACATCACACTAAATGTATGAAAGGACGTCGTGCAATATATTAAATTATTCTGGTAAATTAAAACTTGCTTTACAATTCGAATGTTGTAATATAAACCACTCGGCAATGCAAGGGGCTCCAGATAGCAAGTTTTAAGTATGCAAAGTAAGTGAAATAATAAGTATTATCCCGAAATGCAATCACCAACCGCTTACAGTCGTGTTACGGCAATTTATATCGTGTTCACGGAATTTCACTTCGCGATTCGAACGAGTAGGTAATCCGTAATAGCAAAAATTTACATCAATTAAGAATAGACTTGTTTGTTTTCGTGCAGTAAAATTGGTCGTAAATAGAATATGTTAATTATTGTATCATCTTGTGTTGTTCTAGAACTTGAACCCAAAAAGGATTTAATAGAGCAAACGATGAGTGATGCAAGTCGTGTTTTAGCTGCCGAAATTCCGCACGCACCGCGACTTGAAGACTGGGTTAAGTTCAAGGAGGAAACTGGGTAAGTTATTACTTATAAGGCTAGTAATTGCCCATGTCTGGTATGTAATGTGCACTTAGCATTACTGGAGTGTTGTTTATGAAGACTCATCAATATATCGTTCCATTGTTGTGGTAATGTATTACTCAAACAAATACTAGGTAGTTGCTACCCGCGGTGCCGCGACCCCCTTTGAGTTTGGTTTTTCTAGTGTTTCCGTGCTAGAGACTGGCCTAAATCGTCGACCCGCCGCGCCGTCTGTGACGTTTTAGTAACATTTTTCAATTTCACTGCTAAATTATTTATAGTGATAGATAGGTAGTGGCAGATTATCTTCAATTTCCCGTCGGTATGATGATTATTACACTCCTATTAGCAAATTTTGTTTACGCAAATCGTTTTGTTTTCCCATGTAATATTGTTGGAATTGCATAACATTCGTATATGTTACTCTGTATGGGCTTCTAAACAGGTATACATGGTTTCATAAGTGCATGTATGTTTGTCCATGCATACCTCTAGAACTAGTAAACGGATTAAAATAATTCTTTTTCATTGGATTAAATATTACGCAACAAAGGAAATGGTATAAGTTTCATCAAAATCGGTTCAGTATTTTTTAAGATATGGACTTATCACTGTTACTATAGGTAATCAAATCAATCCAAATGTACGCGTAAATTAAATCACAGGTAGTAGCTGTTTAGATATTAGGTACCAAAAAAATCTTGATGATAATTTGATGAGACTTTGATAACAAACTAAAAAAAGTACTGTTATAGGTATATTTCCTGGAAAAATTAGCTTTTTTGCACAAAAAGTACTGCGGAACGTGGTGTTAAACAACAACGGTGGGCTTGTTCTGAGTCTGCAACAGATCTTTCTATTTTTCAGCTGTTCATCGGATATCTCCCCAGGTAATATCCGGGATGTCTATGAGTAGTTCATAATCAGGTAATACAACGTGGTGCTGATTTCGAAAAGGGACCCACTTTCACTTTTCCTTTGGGTCAAGGCTGACTTGAACAACCAAAATTATAACACCCGTGGTAATGACCAAGAAGGCAATTCAGCAAAACTGGTTATATCAACAATTAAAAACAATGCATATGTCTGTATTGATTAATATTATACAGAGAAAGAATTTGATTTTTATATGTTTGTTTGTAATGGACAAACTCAATAAATACTTAACCGACTTTAAAAACGAATTGTTGTTATGTTCTATTTGTAAAGTAAGTACCTACTAATTTGTCTTTCTACCTATCGTCTACCCGTGCGAAGCCTGGCTGGGATGCGAGTACGTAGACGAAAATCTACAGGAATATTTGTTGTTTACGATGTTGACATACTACTATGTCTTAACCTCTGTAAATTTACTAATTATAATGTTTTCCAAAAATAACAAATTTAGTAAAACTAATATTTATAATATAAGATTGTAAAAAAAGACGTATTCCAAAAGTTCGGGCTAATTCTGGCTTTAAGGACTCGCGTTTGATGGGTCTAACCAAAGTTCACTGACGGCCCGGACAGAGGTGGCCGGCAGTTCCCGTGCGTTGCTGGCTGGATCTCAGCGTAGATTCTCCGTTTCATGACTGGACTGTTCTTTCGTTTCGTATTTTCCTGAACATTAATTACAAGAGTTGATTTAAAATTATAGTGTAATACGAATTGCATTAGATTTCTCATTGCACAACTACCCACCATACGCCCGCATAATATCGGATAGACCGAAAAATCGTACGAATCATCGACATATCGACACCTGCAAGGAAAAACATCGTAACTCATTTTTCGTAACTTTAGAGGAGAGTGTGTGCTCTGTTAAGCCTTATGCCTAACAGAGCATAATAAGATTTTTTTGATTCTTTGACGCGCTCTCCTCTAAAGTTACGAAAAATGAGTTACGACGTTTTTCCTTGCAGGTGTCAGTATATATATATTTGATTATCTCGAAAACTGCTCTAACGATTTGGACCAAATTTTGTATTTAGATACGATTTTGCAATTTAAGTTTAATTCTGTAGGTATACTTTCTGAAAAGCGTTATTTTACACAAAAAAATAACTAATACCTGCTCTTCGCCATTGTCATTAATACGTATTTCACCCTACTGTATGTACGGTCTATGTTATTAACTCTTGTATAATTAAGAGAGGTAGTGCGCATTAAAGCGGTCCGTCTGGGAATATACCTCCTCTTCACAGAAAACCGCAGTCATATACAAACTCCCCGGATGTTGTGTTCATGCGAGTGAGTGAGGTTTATACCAGTAAGCAAACGAACACTATACACACATCACCAGCTCGATGAAACAATTATAATCCAAACTAAATAAATTACATATAAATTAAAACAACAAAAGCCATGACGTCATTTAGAAGTTAATTTACATTTGCATGTGTGACATCAGCTTCATGATGACCAAAACGTACTTACGCTCTAAACATTAACAAAATGCCACCTACTTATTACAAGCGTTAATAAGCTACGGGTTTACATCAGGTGGGCCTTATGCTTGTATGCCTCCCGACGTTGCATAAAAAAAAGATTATTTAAACATAAAATAGAGGCCTTCTACTAAGGTGATGTCTAGGTTGCTCATATGCAAAATTTTAGTTATAGATACTCAGTAGTTTGGGCCGGGCGTATATTTGCCAGGCTGTTGCTAATATAAGACACGGTGTATAAAGCATTGTGCGGGGACATTTTATCAGGAACACCGTTCCTATATGAATTCTATATGTTTGTCCGTGCGTTTATCGGTGCGATTGTCTGTCGCTTTTTTTCGACTATTCGAATTTTGACTTCAGATTCGGATTCAGCATAAAATAGTAGAATAGGAATGTCCAGGAACACCGTTCCTATCTCTTAAGGAATATGGTCAAAATGGCCGACAAATTAAAAATAAATGAATTGTTATATAATTGCCGAGCCAGGTGTTCCTCTGGCAATGCAAGCTTGCGCATTCTCAACTGGTTTTTTATTGACGAGCTCGGCGGCTCAGTTGTGAAAAACGTGACTTTGACACCAACGCTCTTGGGTTCGATTCCCACACAAAACAAACATTTGTGTGCATGTACCTACATGTTTGTTGATTTTGGTATGGATGTTTTAAGAGAGGTAGGGCGCTTCAAAGCAGCCCGTCGGGGCAAGTACCTCCACCTCACAGAAAACCGCAGCCAAATAACAACTCCCTAGAGGGTTGTTGTGATCCTGCGTGTAAGTGAGGTCACCAGTAAGCTCCTAAGGAGTTGCTGTGTAGGCAGCAGAGGAGGCATCGCGCGAGTGATATATGTTACAAGCGTTAATAGGCCACGGTAACTGCTTTACATCAGGTATACAACGTCGGGAGGCATACAAGCATACGGTCCATGCTTGTATGCCTCCCGACGTTGTATATAAAAAAGAAATGAGGGAAGAATTGATAAACTATGTAAAAGAAAGATTCCATATATACTATTGAACCTTCGCGGATGTAGCTTTATATCATTTATCTAAGGGATTTTGTTGAGCGAATGGAGTGGTTAGCGATGCTATTTTAACACCAAGGCTGGTTGGTTGTATTTGCACATAGTACAAACATTTGTGTGCATGAATATGCCTGTTTGTCGTGCTCTGGGCGTTTCAAGAGAGGTACGGCGCATCGAAGCAGCCCGATTAGAGAAAGTACCCCCACGTCACTGAAATCTGCAGGAAAATAACAAAGTCCTGGAGGGTTGTTGTACAACTGCGAATGAGTGAGGTTACCAGTAAATTCGCAACGAGTTACTGCGTTAGCAGCAGTGGAGGCAACGATATGTCGGTATTGTAAGTACTCGTATGCTGCGGTAATCACTTTATATTAGGTAGGTCGTATGCGTGTATGCCTCCTGACGTTGTATAAAAAAAATCGGCCAAGTGCGAGTCGGACTCGCACACGAAGGGTTCCGTTATCGATAAAAACGGCAAAAAAATCACGTTTGTTGTATGGGAGCCCCCCTTAAATATTTGCTTTATTTTAATTTAATTATTTATTCTTAAAGTGAATATATATCTAAGTAAATATTCTGTGAATATTTCAAGCGTCTACCTGTTGCCGTTATCAATATCGAGCAAAAATGAGCAAAAAAATCACGTTTGTTGTATGGGAGCCCCCTTAAATATTTATTTTATTCTATTTTTTTGTATTTGTTGTTATAGCGGCAACAGAAATACATCATCTGTGAAAATTTCAACTGTCTATCACGGTTCATGAGATACAGCCTGGTGACAGACGGACGGACGGACGGATAGCGGAGCCTCAGTAATAGGGTTCCGTTTTACCCTTTGGGTACGGAACCCTAAAAAAGGATATCGATTGATTCGATATCCCATAGGATTTTACATAATTTAATCACTGGACAACTGTACATAGAAACACGTATAGTTACAATTTGTATATACAATTTACCAACAAGATACCTTTGACCTTGAGCCCTGAGGCGTACTATCCTACTTTCTCATGTTTGTCTGTGGCCGCAAGCCAAACTTGAGAGAAATCCAAATATTGAGATAAAACTGTTGTATTGTTTGGTCAAACATCATGTAGATACGTTTATACCGTAAAACGGTGGAAAGTGTCAATGTATGGAGTTAAAATAAATATCCTATTGACAGTGTAACGTCATCAGAAACTAGCTGCTGTTTGCTATTTCAGTCGTTTATTTCACCTTTTCTAGTTGTGAGTTGGAAGCGTAAACAGTTCCTAAAAGTAATCTAAATATTGAGTCTGGATATAAGCTGCCTGATTCGTGTACAATGGTCAGACAGGCAAAAGTTTTAGAAATATTTTTATGGCTTCTGTGACGATGTTAGAGTCCTACGATATCACTGTTTCAAAGAAATGTCCCTATCCTGTTAAGAATTTAACCGTCTCCGGAATATGTTCTTTTTCTACGGGCTTGATCACAGATTTACAATCGCACAGCTCGCCGTAATGGTCGCGTACTGTGCGATTTCAGAGAAGTTTTCTACCAAGAAATATTAAGTTGAATGAAAGAGCTCCCTGCCGAGATTTTCCCAATGGGCTGCATAGGGTTCTTCAAGAAAGGCGTGAATAGGTTTTTACATGACCGGCAACGAAAGAGTAATTAATACCTCTTGTGTTGCAAATCTCCATAGGCTACGGCAATTGTTTACCATCAGGCAACACATACGCTTGTTTTGTGTGTGTAGTGCCATCTTAGTGGTAAAAAAATCATCCATTTCTAACCAAAAATTTTATCCGTAGGATTCTGTACTGTTAAGGGTGATAAAATTAACATAATATTCAATTGATACCTTTTTTCATTATTTTACTAAAACCTTAAATTTCTTTTGACAGAAGTTTTGGAATAATAGTGATACGTTAATAAAAGTAGAAGGGTTTTGTTATTATACATAACCAGTTGAGAATGCGCAAGCTTGCATTGCCAGAGCACCTGGCTCGCAATTATATAACAATTTAATTATTATTTTTTAAACTTTGTCGGCCATTTTGACCATGTTCCTTAAGAAATATGATATTGGTTTTTAAGACATTCCTATTCTACTTTTTAATTTACTCTTCGAATCTGAAATTAATATTCAACTTTTTTTTTTAATGTCGGACATTTTGACTATGTTCCTTAAGAGATATGAGGTTGGTTTTTCAGACATTCCTATTCTACTTTTTTATGCTAAATCCGAATGAAGTCAAAATTCGAATATTCGAAAAAAGCGATAGACACACAGACAAATATATAGATTTTATATAGGAACGGTGTTCTTGAAAAGAGAAACCTTTATGCCATTTCTATAATGAACTTAATTTCAGCTCTTAAATATAGATCAATTATTAACACGTGGTGTTACGAACTAGTTAATCTACCCAGAAAACAAAAAAATATATATTGTTCTGAATTAATGGTTTTTCTCCCTAACTAATTATCGTAACTGTTTCGGGCTGTTAGTGCCATAACGGAATTTGTCTATCTATAACTTCACGCCCGTACGAGGTAGACAGAGAGAACCGAGCGCCACGTGACTCGATCCTTACATACCTCACTCGCTTCTTTAACATTCATTGCTTTTTTCATGCACGCTCACCGGTTTCTAGGGCTCCTGACATAACCTTCTGATAGTACACGACCAATTTGATCATGGTAGGTAAGTCTTGGCCTTCCTCGGCTCCTACATCCTGCCACTTTTGCATTGTATATCTGCTTCGTCATTCTTTCATCCTCCATTCTTTCTACATGTCCGAACCAACGGAGCATGCCTCTTCTTATTTTAACACCGACGCTCTCTTTCAGACCAACTCTGCTTCTAACCTCATCATTGCAAATACGGAATTCGTATTTGAAAATAACGCGCATTGTCATAGTAATATGGAAGAAAACTAGATCGATGGCGGGAAGCTATAGTAATATTTTTTTCCGTGACTTGTTATTGGGTTGCGGTACTTCCCCAGTTTTTACTTCGGTACTTTAATGTGCCCTAACATTCTTAAGTACATACATCTACTTCATTAGGATTAGGAAATGGGATAACGGTATTATCCCATTTCCCAATCCATTAGGATTGGCGAGGTCCGCTACCTAAGCCTAAAGATTTAGCGGAGATACTGATTTTTAGACGAAGCGACTGCCGTCAGACCTCCATAACCCAGAGGGAAAACCAGATCATTCTTAGGTAAGGTCACACGTTTCTTGAAATATAATTTCTTGGACACGCGGGTTTGCTCACGATGTTTTCCTTCTTCGCTGAGCTAGTGATAATTACAAATTACAAGTATGTACATAAATCCGAAAAAATGTATTTAATGGTACATGCCGGGATTCGAACCAGGGACTTGTTGGTCACAAGGCCGGTTCTTTATCCACTAGGCTACATCTTAAGTACCTACATACCTATATCGTACTCAAAAATGTTATGTAAAGAGTACGTTAATGAAATCCAAAACCCACAGGAACGGGAAAAGCCGGATAGCGGCAGCGATCCGTGGTCGGATTTTTTGTAACATTCGTGTTTGTATGCAAAATGTCGTGTTTGTGTGATGCGGCGCGGTGCAAAAACCAATTTTGTATGACAGGTTGCATACAAACACGATTATTACAAAATATCCCGTCCTGGATCGTTGCCTCTTTCGCGATCTTACCGCCGCTGTGTGTTTTGGCTTTATAAGACAAATCAAGCGAGATTAAACATTTACCGTTAACCATTGAGCAGTCCCCATGGTCATTTCCGAATTTCATTAGGTATTATATTGTCAACAATACTACGGATACTCTCTGGTACAAGACTTCATGATGTTAGAACATCTAGACGTGGAGAATTGGAATTTGGTTCTCTACATTTTTATACCACTAGTGTGGAATTCAAACATGCCGTCTGTCTGATGGTAAGCAATTTCCGTAGCCCATAGATAAACGTTTGTAAGTTCAGGAGGTCACTCGCGCGCTGATGCTGCAGGCCCTGTAAAAACTTTTACTACCATGAATCGTTCTGAAAACTTAATTCTGGGTTACAATAGTGATAGTTTTGCAATAGATTAAATAATTGTCTATCTATCTATAACTTCATGCCCAGTCCTTTGCGAGATAGGCAGAGGGAACCGAGTGCCACATGACTCTATCCTTACACATATCACTCGCTTCTTTAATACTCATAGGTTACTGTAGATTCATACACGCTCGCTGGTTCCTAAGGATCTTGACATTACCTTTACGACCTATTTGGTCGTGGAAGGTGAGTCTAGTCCTTTCTCGACATCTATCTCCTTCTACTTTCGTGTTGTATATCTGTATCGTCATTCTTTCCTCTTGCATTCTTTCTACATGTCCGAATGAACGGAGCATGCCTCTTCTTATCTTAACACCGATATAATCTTTCAGAACATTTCTCTTTCTCACATACACGTTACGTACCTACACAATTTCGACCACGTTTATTCTACTTTCATTGTTTAGAATAGTAGAATGGTATAGATTTATTAAAAAAATTACTAAGAATGGCAACGTGCAGGGTGCAGCTTTATATCCATGTGTACATATACGCACGTACGGAGAACACCGGTGGAAGGCGTATCGTCACATTACCGCCGAAATATAACACTTCCATTAACTGCAATAAATATTTGTTACACAAGTAAGGAAATTTTCAATGCGATACATTTGAATTCAGGGATGCCATTTTTCTGTGTGCAATCAGGTGGGCTTATGAGATTTTTATACTACTGTGGTGAAAACTATTACTCACCTGTCGTCTTATAAAATCCATGGCAAGTAGCGATTGCCATGGTGTCGATGGTGCGTTACCTCTCTGATAAAGCAGGAACTCATCAAGAATTTGGTAACGTTAACATATCCCACAGACTAGTGGACTTGTTTATTACTTTCTTTATATGTGACATTATGTTACCCTTCTTTGTAAGAAGGGAAGTATTCTGATGTAATGTATTTCATGTTATTTTATGCCCGTTGAATATTCATTGTTTCTATACGCAAGTAATATTTATGATTGTTGTAATTTTAACAGAATCGACATCGACATAGACTTTACCAAGATATCTACAAATGCTGACTCTTCTGCTGCGCTTGATCGTCTGGAGAACATTGAGAAGGAAACATCGGAGCGGCTTAACAAGGAAAACCAAGCAAATGAAGGTCCAAGTAGTTCTCTACCAAATGCACCCACTTTGACCACATGTTACATGCCTTTAGTCAGCGATTTTGATTTGAGGAGAGGAGTATCAGACTTAGATCCAATAACAGATATTGTATCTGACACTGATTCATTGTAAACGATATGAGCTGCAGTGTGACTGAAACACATAGGTAGATATTCTTATCGAGATTTGTTCTGAACTGTTGCGAGTAGATCCGAGAATTGTATTTAGTGTGGTAGTAGTAGTGTAATAGAACTGCTGAACTTATTTTAATATCGATTTATTCAAAAGTATCCCTTATGGTATGGCACATAGCTGAGACCTATTTTGTACACATGAGGTGAGAGAACTATAATTGAACAATGTGTCTCTTTCTATCACTCTTTTTTTTTGTTACAATGTTACAATTTTCCTTTTATTCAAAACATGCAATTTTACGTTTCGTAGCATAAATTATTAAAATTAACGCATTGTGACACATGTTATGACTGTAAATAACTTGCCAGTGTAACATATGAATGTATCACACAAGCTTACATACATGCTTTGTGTCGTTTGTAATGGAGTCATGATTATTTGATCACTATCGCTGGGCACAAAATGAATACAGTGTCAGATTGCAATCCAGTTAGGAAACAGCAAGTATTTAAGTCGTGATCCAGAGCAAGAGATTTCGATTAGCAACGGGCACGAAACTACGCTGTTATGCAGTTTTATTTTGTTAACTGGTGTATAGTTCAGTTTAGTTCAACATTTATTGTATGATACCAACGTGTAAACTTAATAATGTATTTGATCGTGGAATAACATCGAAAATACTTATACGACTTTTTGCGTTATTTATGATTATTTACTACTATTATGTTAGGTAATTTGCAGTTATTGCAACCCTTTATTAGGAGTACCTGAATAAAGATTGGAAAATTTTTGACGAGCTCGGTGGCGTAGTTGTTAGTAACGCTACTTTGACGCCAAGGAAAAACACATAGGAAAAACAATTGTGTGCATGGACATGTCTGGGTTGTTGGTCTCGGTGTTTCAAGAGAGGTAGGGCGTATCAAAGCACCCTATCTGCGGAAGTACCTCCACCTCGTAGAAAACCGTAGACATATAACAAAACCCAGTGAGGGTTGTTGTGCTCCTACGAGTGAAAGAGGTTATTAGTAAGCTCCTAAGGAGTTGCTGTGAGCAGAAGAGGTGACATCGCACGTGGGATACTTCAAACATTGCAAGCGTTTGTAGCATTCAAGCTGAAAGGAGAATGATTTATGACATTAATGCGAATACTTTCGGGGCTCGAAAAAGATGTTCCATAAATACTTTTTAATTACTATTGAACAAAATGCATGGAACAGTAATTTTTCAATTACGAGAATCGGTCCTTACAGCCAATTCAGTTATTGAAAGCACTTTTACAGCGCTGGTAAAACGTAAACGTAAAACGTTGGTTTTTGCAATTGGAAGGTGATTTATTTTATTATTAGGTAAATATTGTACAATATTAGACAAATCACGATAAATTTTAGAAACTACGGTAGGATATGATATGACACACCGCGACAAGTCATGATAGACACTTGCAGCACCATGTTATACAGTCTAACTTGAGGGGTCGCTGTGTGTACACAGAAACGGGAATGAATACCCAGTTTATAATAATGTATGAATCAAAATTTGAAGTAAGTATTTATAGACGAAATGTATATTAACAATAAATATACCTACTAGAGCTATTTTGCTGTTTGCTTTTACTGCGTCTTCTGGTCTTAACACCAATATAGAACATACCGAAGTGTTCCCAAGGGGTTAGAGCACGGGATACTTTAAAAAAGGTGCGAAGAAGTTTTTTTTCAGTATTGGCGACGCATGAGTGACTCATCACCGGTGTTGTAAATGTCTATACGATACGCTAACTACTTACCATTAGGCAGGGTGTACGCTCGTTTGTTACAATGGTATTAAAAATCTGTTCGTCAAGGAATTTCCATGAGCAGATGATATTTTTACGACTTCCCATAATTTTGGCAAAATTACACCATCCGCTCGTTTGAACCAGCAGAATTAACAAAACATAAGGTTATAAATGGAACGTTTAAGAATTATAAATAGATACCTACGTAGGATCATGATGACAAAGTGTATTTTACAATATCGAGAGCGCGGTATTTACATGTAATTAGAGTAGATTACCAACCAGTACCATAAATTAAGGCAGGAAGAAGGGAACATCTCTAGTTTATATTTATGGTTATACTTTCGTAAAAAAAGGCGCGGCGCCTTCTTTCTTAACAATAAGTTTTAATTATACCAAATAAACTGTCTATACGAGGGAATTTTTAATGAGAGTCCCCATTTCATCATTACTTTTATTTTTTTAGCCTGGTCGTTAAGCTCATTGTATGGTTTATTATATATATACATATAGTATTTCATTATATATATGGGAGAAATATATATAAAACAAATTAATTGAACCATTCAATTTGTAAACAGTACTGCTATAAGCTAAACCAACTCGTACATTAACTTATTTTAGTTAATATATGTATAATAAGAATACTCAGACATAGACTCAGACGAATAAGTATCGATTATTTATTCTTTGCTTATGCTCTAACGCAGATAAATGTTTTTTCGTTCTAGTAGATGATAAACCACTTAATATCTGCCTTTATTATAATCCGTGAGAATAGGATACTGTTGCACGTTGAAACCATTCAATAAGTAGGTATTTACTCAGATGAGAGGTAGGGCACCAACCACCTGTTGGAAAGCCCAGTAGGGGGACGGAACGAGAGTACTCCCAATTACTAAAATCCTGATGTTAATAATAATTTTAAATGATTCGGGCACACCTAGTGTGTGTCCTAAAGCATAATCGAAAAGCCTTTGACTTGATCATATTGTAGTAACGTATTAAGAGATTAATATTTAATATTTGTTTCTTTTTTGAATAGAAAAAGATCTTATTCTATAAATTAATACCATTTTAGGATAACTTGCTAAAAAAGTTAAAAAAAGTGATTTAAGATGCTGTTCTGTCCGTCCGTCTGGCTGTCACATCGTACACATGAAATCTCACGGAGTAACATATTTTTTTTATTTTTTTTCTATTCATGATTATTGATTAGATATTTCAAGATTTCATCTAAATCGTGTACTTAGTGTTATCCCGTTTCCTAAGTGAGTTTCTAAATAATATCGTTTCTAAGAGATTCTTAATAATACTTAATAATTACATTACTATGTTTGGAAAACCGGCGGTGGTTCAAGTAAACTATGTCGGAAATCACCTCGCTATTGACCTCGAGGTTTGGGTTATTGAGTAGTAAGGTCAGATTTGCGTTACAAGCTACACGGTCTTGATTTTTTTTATACCGATTAGAAAACAATTACGATAGAACTTTATTATTTTTCAGAATGAATCCTCCTATAGTTTAGTTATTAATAACATTTATATGAAGTGGTTGGTCGACATTTAGCAGTTGACTGTATGACTGTGACTGACTGTGGTCTGATGATGGAGGTTGAATCTTTTTAATTAAATCTGCAGAATTGAATTTCCCTATACCATCACTTAACCACAGTTTTATGTAACTGTGTACGATATCTACTAAATTACTTGTAGAACTTTACTAGTTTTATTACATAAATTCTTTGAATTATACAGTTCATTGAGATGTGTTTAGTGTTACCCATGCACCCGGATTTCACCGGACATGTGTGTAGGTACTTACGGCAGGCCATGTGTCCGGACTTTGTAATTTGTCTTGTTTGGTTTTATAATTTTTGTTTTTCTTTTCACGAATATTTATTGAATAAATCTACAAACAAAACAAGTAAATTGCTCATTAATATCTAACAAACAAGCATGTAATTAATTATCATATTAAATTATTCAGTTATTTTAATGTCGGAACTTTTGTTAAATGTCACGCTAACGATTGAATCATTACTGTACTGACGTAAAACTAGGGTTACGGTTTCGAAATCTGAAAAGTGGCTGCTTGTCCAGACTTTTCGAATTTCGAAATGGTAACCCTTGTTGTATGCGCAATAAACATGCCTCTGGTAAGTACTTAATCGTGTGCGATCGTGAGGCGAGCCAAGAACACCGGCTGTGCAGACAGACCAGTCAGATACTCGAAGTCGTCTTGTACACACGTGCCGAACCCTCCTCTTAGAAGGTTCAAACATGAGCGTAATCACGTTCACACAACGTTTTATACTAACAAATCTGTTAACGTTGTTATACACTGGATTTGCGTTGGTACTGCTAGGAATAAACAATGTAAAGAATTTGATCAAGAAACCTGGAGTTAACAAGATGAAATTGGAACCGCCGAGCTGCCTAACAGATCCGAAATATGGGGTGCACAAATATATCAAAGTAAACGTAAGTATTGCGATGTTTTTTTATTATATGCGTACTTGTATTGTTCTTCATAATTGGAGTGCCAGATAAATCCCACCTACTCCATCAAATAGGCAATTATGAAACTACTCGTAAATATAGGAACAGGTGCTATGTTTCTTTTATTCTGTTATGTGTATTTTGAAATTGTTTGTTAGTATATAGTGTTCCAAATTCTCAGTTCACTTATATGGGTTACAGGGTTGTTTGTTTGTACAATTTTATTACATAAACGCTTTTCATTCGTAATACAACAATTTTGCTTTTGAGTTTCTGAGTGGAGTAATGTGTAACGGTGGTAAATAAAAAGGTGTATAATAAAGGTTGCAGGTCTTAACACAAATTTTATATTTATATATTATTATTTTTTATATATACAATTACATATTTACTTTATTTTAATAATTGTATATTGTCTACCGTCTCGGATATCCGGATTTGCAGTTTGATTAAAAATATACTAACTCTGTTATTTGACCTCTATTTTGTTCCGTTGGCAGTTCAATCTATTTCACTACTGAATATAGTTTTAAGTTAAAATGAACATGCTACGTGGTCAAAGATCACTAAAACAAATCGGACAAGCCGGATGTTGATACAATTAGATGCTCTTCATAATGCCATTAAGGAACCTTCAGCCACCACGCTCAACGTCATTTTTTTTGACACCTGATGTGAAGTGCTTATCGTAGCCTATTAACGCTATCAATAATATACTGCTTAAAGCTCACTGGTAATCTCACTCATGTATTAGCGGAAATACAATAACCTTCCAAGGAATTCTTATTTGACTGTTGTTTCTTGTGAGATGGAGGTACATCCCCAGTGGGGCTATACCGTGCCTCTCTCTATATATATACATAACATCTCAAATTAGTGCGAATAATAATTTGTTATACTTACCAAAAATCTTATCTTTAAGTTTGCTATGTCTTTACAGCGTTCATGTTTATTTTTTTGTATCTACGACGTCGGAGGCACACGAGTAAACGGCCCACCTGATATAAAGTGGTTACCGTAGCCTATGAACGCTTGCAATACATCAAGTATCGCTCGCGCGATGCCACCTCTGCGGCCGAAACAACGCTCTCTCGCAGGAATACCACAATCCTGCAGGAAATTATTATTTGAATGCGGTTTTCTGGGACCTGGGGATACTTCCTTAGACAGGCCGCTTTGATGTGCCCCGCCTCTTTTAAAACACCGAGGGCAAGACAAATAGACATGTTCAGGCACACAAACATTTGTCTTGTATGAGAATCGAACCCATCGTTAAATAGTCATCGTCATGTTTGACTATGTTTGAGAATTAAGAACCAACTTTGTACAGATGCGCACGTCAAGCTTTACATTTTGTACCGTTCTTAAACTGTACGTAATAAGAGTGACAATCGAAATGAGTCTTAAGCGTGATGTGTTTTTTTTTATAAATACAACGTTGGGAAGTATACAAGCATACCTCCCAACGTTCAACGTACCTGATGTAAAGTGGTTACTGTAGCCTATGAACACTAAGTAACACTCGCGCGATGCCAACCTTAGAGCTTACTGGTGATATCGCTCACACGCAGGAACACAACAACCCTCTCACTGGCTGAGGTTTTCTGTGAGGTGGAGGTACCTCCCCAGATGGGCTGCTTTGATGCGGCCTACCTCTCTTAAAAATACCCTGATCAAGACAAACATGTTCATGCAAACAAATGTTTGTCATGTGTGGGAATCGAATCTACGAGCGTTGGTGTCAAAGTCGCGTCATTCACCACTGCGCCACTGAGCTCGTCAAAGCTTTTATACTGTTGGCGATGCCACACTGCTGCCTCTAAGGAGTTTGGTTATTACGAGTATATTAATTTATTATAAAATGTTTCTTTGGTTTTCTTTTTTATGACTGACGTTTGTCTCTGTTTCGGAATATGAATTAGATTTTCAATGGTTTTCATATAATTTATATCTGTTCGCTCTATTATAGTATATTTCATGTTTAAACGCTGTTTTCATAATACCACCCAACGATCTGCACCGGCTACATGTACTTCATATCCAATAAAATTTGAATTGATTTAACCTGTTATATGTGACCCTATCTAATAGTATTCGTTGCTTTACGAGATGTAATTGCTTTGTAATCTGTAAAGCAGTATGTGGGATGGTCTGGTATGTTTTATGTAAATAGTAACTGCCTTGTCTGTAACTGGCCACGTGTTTATAAAACCGGTAAAGTCACGCAAGCGTCGTGCCTCCCGTGGCAGTGAGAGTGGTTCGGGCAATAAATAAAATCTTTTAGTATCCTCGACCTACGCCGAAAAACTATACTTATAGCGAAAAAAAAACACATACGTAAGTACATTCTTATAGGCTAGGTAAGGTCCCTTCAACCAGTCAAATTGTTGCAACATTGTTTTAAACGCTTTTCTACGAATTAATCAAAAAAATTGTTTTGTAAATATTTATTTGTTATTTTATGAATGTTAAAGAAGAGAGATGAGATATGTAAGGATCAAGTTACGTGGCGTTCGGTTCTCTCTGCCTACCCCGCAAGGGATTTGGCATGAAGTTATAGATATATAGTCAAAAAAAGCAGGGGGAAAATAACTTTTGTTATACAGTGATTTGAACTCAACAGGCTTACATTTTTGTTATTTTTATTTTCAAATGCTGGAGGCATAGGATGATCGTGGAATAATATGAAATTGTGAATGAGTGACCATGTGGTGAGTCGTCTAGTTTGTGTAGACAGTGCCGTATTATTAGGCGAAACACGATTAGAACTGCAAATACTATCACATCGATGAATGGCCATTGCTTGGAGACAGACTATACTACACTACAACGCCAGGTGCACCGATTCAATACCTCTCTCGCCTCTTTCACGCTCATCAACCTCTTCACACTCATCAATTTCTGCTGCTTTTGTTTTGGCCCGTTTTCAGCACATCAGCTATTTAATCCATCTAGGGCGGCCCCTGTCGATATCTGCACTCAGTCTTACTCGATATACTTCTTTCGTAACTCGTTTCTCATCCATTCTATCCAATGTCAAAACTATCTCAGCATACCTTTTTTAAATTTTGTCACTACATCATCTTTCATTCCATATTGTTCTCAAAACAAAAATAGTTATGTTATAAAAAAGGAAACGAATGCAAGGATTTTAGTTGATGATGTAGTTTTAGAACTAGTTGATGATATTGTATATGAGTGGATGCGCTTTTGACTGAGTCGGAAAGTAGACCGATAATATAAAAAAAACAAATGAGTGGTAGTGTCATGGAGCGTTGGCAAAACTTAGAGGCAACAACAAGTTAAGAAGACCTAGCCTTACACTGTCCATGTACCACATGGATAGTGTAAAGTTAGGTGGATTTCCAATAGCCGAAGACCATAGCACATTCAAGCCATCTCGCATATTGATGGAAGCTCCCTGAAGACTGGGAGTGGGAAGGAATGGGCACATTTTTGTTGTGAACGCGCACACCTGAGTTTTCTTGGCATTAAACTCAACCAGGTTATTGGAACCCCATTTACTAATGAGATCCAAAACCTGATTCAGCTCAACGATAAGACGCTTCTCACCGATTTCTGTCCGACCAGCACCATGCCGACTGAAATATCACCCATAGACCATACTGTCATCTGTATAGTAATGAATACTGATATTTCGCATCGAAGTCCGTATCACCTAAGGTTAGCGCATTTTAAGATGGATTCACTCCATGATCGGCGGACATTGCACGATCTTGTCTTAATGTATAAATTGTTTAATGATTCTTCCACCTCCGATGACTTACACGGACGTATATCCATTGTAGTTCCGTATAACATTCCTAGAAAACCCTTAACTCGAATCTTTCGTGATCCTAACAGTAAAACAAATCTTGATCAGCACGCTCCATTGAATAGAATGTGTAATGCTTACAATTATTTAAATGCAAATAACGCATTTTAATAATTGTAAGCATTACACAATGCAAAAAGGAAATGATATCTATCTATTCAATAACAAACTGCCAATGTTTAAAAAGAAAGTGTTGCAAGCTATCCGTGGAACAGCGAACTGAATTTTGTTTGATACGATAGAATTTGAATTGACAATAATTTTACAATTGAACATTTTTTACTTTACCTGTGAATGTTGTGTACGCCTATCATTGGCATATACATCAGAATTGATTTAAACTGAAATTGAATTTATGTGCACTTATTTAATGTATAATACTGTTGGCGTTCCTTATAAAATAACTAAATACTACCAAGTGGTAGCATGCCATTGATATGAAGAAGAAAGAGGGTGGGCGACAGAACGGAGTGTATGAACGGCTGTGGGACACCGGCATTCACTGACATGAACCGCGAAGCGCATTCATCTGCAAGGACGCAGATTCTACGCTCATGCAGGAAGCTAGCAAACCAATTATAAAGCTGGAGCGGCAAGCCAGATGGCGGAAGTTTGAAGAGAAGTGCCTTGTGCCAAACCCTATCAAATGCCTTGGCAATATCTAGGCTCACTGTCATAGATTCGCCATGTTTATCGATTGCCTCCCCCCAGAGGTGCGTTACATATGCTAAAAGATCACCCGTTGATCGTTTCGGTCTAAAACCATACTGACGATCATTAATTAATGAGTGATCTGTAATATAAAGAGCGGGACTCGCCAGATACAGGTTTATATAACTTAATTGGTGAGTCCCAGAAACCTGTTTGTAATTACTATATAGCATTGAATAAATGAATTATAAATGAATTATGAATTATGATCTTCTAGGTAGCGGATCAATTGGTTGTTAAGGATCCGTTCTATGACTTTGCACAACACTGAAGTTACGGAAATGGGGTGGTAATTTCATGTGTCTGAATGGTCTCTCTTTTCGGGGACTGGCTGTAAATTGACCTCTCTCTAAGCCTCCAGAACACATCCGGTCGAGTACGATAGACGAAAGAGGAGCGTCAACACCGGAGCCAACTCTGCTGCACATTTTTTCAAAACAGTCGCTGGGATACCACAAGGGCCACTGGCTTTTCGGACGTCGAGTGACTGTAGTTCAAAACTCACATCGCGCTGTCTGATGTGGAAATCAGACATCACGGTACTACTGGAGGGTATCGTAGGTGGTTTCGTGCTGCTGAGTTAGCCGCAAAGAGGCTGGCCATTAGATCGGCTTTCTCCTGCGGCTGTGCTGACGAGTAGTGACAGATAGGACACTTAACCTCTGTGGGTTGTGGTGGGACCTAGCTTGGCACTGTGCTAGACACTAGGCTGTAGTGAGATGACCTCAACCCGGTAGCCAGCAGGGTGAGTAGTCAGCACTAGGTCTAGTAGAGACGGGCGCACGGATAAAATTGTCTGTATATTGTCCGCAATAGCCGTCCCTCTATCATGGTACAATACAGGTTTTCGAATAGATCCTTGTCCATGTGATGGTGGATACAAGCCGTAAGTATTAGCTGTGTGAAAAACTTTCACCGCACGCGCGCATTACGTTTTTGAAGTAATATTTCTTTTGGCGCGTTACGGAAAATCATGAGAGAGGATTTTTACGACATGACCTTATAAAATGAACATAACGAAGCTGGTTGGTAAATTTCTCTCGGGTTCTGTTCGTGACTGTGTATATTCAATTTATTCAAATACTTATTTATGAATCTACAACACGTGTTATATATCAGTACGGATAAAATATCTAAATATATTTGTGTGTATGTGTCTTTAAATTATATACGGTGGTGAATGATATTTTTTTATATTATCGTTTTGTATTACAATCGTAGAGCACTAGCACGTAGGATAAATGTTTGGAGTTATTTTAGATTTTTTAAGCGAAAGAAATATATCTTATGTGCATTCAATACACACATTGTTTTTATTTAATTACTTTATTAATTATTGACGGTAAATTTCGGTTTAGTACATATTTTTTGTTGGCAGTAGATTTATAGGTCTGTAAGAGCTTCATTAGCTGGTTTCCTTTTATGGATTATGAGTATTTGCGACATTTTTCAATTTCAGAAAATACTGGAATCTTTAAACTATTTATTTAAAGATAACGTCAAATTCTGGTGTTAGTTGTCGGTCCTTGTTAATTGATTTCACAGTCTATTTCTCTAGGTCGTCTGCCTCGTGTGGGCAGATCAGAGGTAGGGCGCATCAAAGCAGCCCGTCTAGGAAAGTACCTCCACCTCACAGAAAATCGCAGCCAAATAAAACTCCCTAGAGGGTTGTTGTGTTCCTGCGTGTGAGTGAGGTCACCAGTAAGCTCCCAAGGAGTTGCTGTGTAAGCAGCAGAGGAGGTATCGCGCAAGTGATACTTAGTATATCGCAAGCGTTAATAGGATACGGTACCCGCTTTACATCAGGTGGGCCGTATGCTTGTATGCCTCCCGACGTAGTATAAAAAGAAAAGAACATGATTCATTTTCATAGATATATGTGACCTTACGCAGTGCGTACATATATTGCAGCAGTGGTTGTGAGCAATTCTAGTTGAGAGTCAAGGCCGTCATTATGTCACTTGGATTGTATCAATAATCTAAATCCGACCGAAATCTAAATGAGTGCGGTGGCCTATGTCTTGACCCGTTGCGTGCCGAGAGGTTTGATCCATGCGCGTTATGGCAACAGGTATATAACGGCGTTTATCAATATTTAGACTGCATAAATGTAAAATTGACAAGAATAAAATAAAAATTATAATATGTATATAATTAGATTAATTCATGCATTTTTTCACGGTCATGGCTCCATTTGTAGCTTCTTTCACAACTTCCGTTCAAGTAAAATAAATTAGTATGTATGTATGTATGTATATCTTCACGCCAAGTCCCTTAGTAGGTAGGCAGAGAGAACCGAGCGCCATAAGACGCGGTCCTTGCATACTTCACTCGCTTCTGTGACATTCATAGCTCTTTTCATGCACGCTCGCCGGTTCCTGGGGCTTCTGACATCACCTTCTGATAAAACACGACCAATTTGGTCATGGTAGGTTAGTCTCGGCCTTCCTCGGCTCCTACATCCTTCCACTTTTGCATTGTATATCTGTTTCGTCATTCTTTCGTCCCGCATTCTTTCTACATGTTGAACCAACGGAGCATGCCCTTTCTTATCTTAACACCGACACTCTCTTTTAGACCAACTCTTTCTCTCACGTCTTCATTACGAACGCGGTCAGCAAGCGTTATGCCACAAATTTTAAATTAGTTAAATTAATAAATTAATAGTTAAGTTAATAAATTAGTTACACACTTATACAAAAGTCTCCTTGAAACGATATACTCGTACATTTCTAATTATCATTATATGAATGAATGATCAACTAGACAGCCGGGTTCTTTGTTCATATATAATTGTTTGTGTTATTAAGCGACAATGCAACCTTTAAACATATATTTTTTTTATACAACATCGGATGGCATACAAGCATACGGCTCACCCGATGTAAAGCGGTTACCGGAGCCTATGACCGCTTGCAATACATTAAGTATCACTCGCGCGATGCCTTCTCTGCTGCTAACACAGCAACTCCTTAGGAGCTTACTGGTAACATCACTCACACGCAGGCACTCAACAACCCTCTAGGGAAGTGTTATTTGGCTGCGATTTTCTGTGGGGTGGAGGTACTTCCCCATTTCCCCAGACGGGCTGCTTTGGTACGCTCTACTTCTCTTAAATCTGCGTATTTTAAGAGACGAAGACAAACCGACATGTTCATGCACACAAATGTTTATCTTGTGTGGGAATCGAACCCACGAGCATTGGTGTCAAAGTCGCGTTATTCACGACTGCGCTGTCGAGCTCGTCAAATATCGCTCGCGTCTTGAAGATGACTATCGAAATATTGGGAATCTTATATGAAATCATCTACATAATTAGGACTCCATGATTGATTGATACGTTGATGAGATCAAAAAACGGCATTTTAATGGTTTTTCTGTGAGGTAGGGCTCATGATGGGCTCAAAACGGCTGGGGATCTCCATCGCACAGAAAGGGGCAGCAAAATTAGGACTCCCTGAAGTGTTGCTGTGTTATAAGAATGAATGGAGTTAGTAAGCTCCTGAAGAGTTGTTGTGTTAGTAACGGAGGCGGCAATTCGCGAACAATTCTTCTGGTATTGCTTGCAATACGTTCATATGGTACAGTAACCAATTTACCACAGACAGGCCGTGTACCTACTTGTTTGCTTCTGAAGTTGTATATTAAAAAAAAATTTGGACAGCCTAAGGATGTGGAAAACGTAATCGCATAGGTGTAAAGCGTGTTAGAGAAGGCCTATGTCCAGAAACTCATCGACTTTTTATACCTCGTCGAGTCAAATAAGCCAGGTGAAGTGGTTACCGTAGCTTATGGACGACTGCAACACAAGTATCACTCGCTCCCTGCCACCATCACTGCTTATGCAGTCTCCTCGAATTATAAAATTATAATTAGTTGGCTCACTTACTCACATGAATAAATCATTATGTATGCGTACATCGGCTTGCTAGGCCTGATAGATCTTTACTTGTAAATTGTCTTCTTCTTAGCGTTATCCCGTTTCCTAATCCATTAGGATTGACGGAGTCCGCTACCTAAGCCTAAGGATTTGGCGACGATACTGATTTTTACATGAACCGACTGCCATCAGACCTCCACAACCTTGAAAGAAAACTAGATATTCCTTAGGTTAGGTCACAAATCTTACGAAATATAATTACTTGGCATTGTGGGTTTCCTCACGATTGTTTCCTTTACCGCCGACCACGTGATTAACTATGTACATAAATCCGAAAACACGAATTTATTGGTACATGCCCTCGCTAGGATTTAAACCGGGAACCAGTTGGTCAATAGGCCGGTTCTTTACCCACTGGGCTATCAGAGTACCATTTTCTTGTAAATTGTACTCAATATTATAATAAATTGCCTGAAAGAGTTCTGTCTTTTTATGACAATATGTTTTCAAAAAGCACACGATAAATATTCTTTGTAAATAGGCTTATTATAGAATTGATAAATATGTAACTGATAAAGATGTCTGGACATAATTCAGCACAGGCAATCTTCAATTTTACCACATGACATTATTATTAATGTACCATTATGAAATTGAAAAGAAATTTTGAATTTGAAAAGAGGCCTATATTGGATATTTCATCAAATGCTAGCAGATTAAAAAAGAAACGTATAAAATAACGTTGGAAAATTAAATAAGCTACAACTAAGTTGTTTGTTTTTCCTACACATAAATAAATAAGCACTCTACCTCTGGTTTGCGATAGCCGCGTTTATTAGTATTGTCTTAGGTTTTCGCGATTGTTACACATTGGATTAAACAATTTTTAACGGAAGTATCGCGTGTTTTATTTATTTTGTTGAACCTGACGTTTCGAATGCTTTGCTGCATCCGTCTTCCTGCGACCACGGATTTAATTCAAAGTTATTTTTTAGTTATATTATTAGTTTTTAGTTATTCCTCGTTTATTGTTTGGAGGATCTTGTTAGTTAGAAGTTGATGACGATAATAAAAAAAACTACATCTACAGAGAATTCCTGTTAAATTTAAGCTGGCTGTTTACAGTCCATGACCGTAATAATTACACGTTCAGCTTTAGAACGATTGAGCGCTACGACGTTTTAATAAAATACAATCGAAATTGCTTAAGGTACATAAAAAGGTATCAAATGATGTCACGGCCACTGAAATGCTCAATGGCAAAGGATGGGTCTCGAATCGAATGAAATCAATAAGTGGACATTTTTCGCAATGAGAACACGGGGTTTGAAGGCCATGTTAATTGTAACCTTAGTCTACCTATTATGAGATGTAATCTTGATATTGATTTCATATTCTGGGTGACAAAAGGTACCTACTTTGTTAATTTTGTTGTATGATAGCATTGTAAACGTTTTCTTTATTTAGTAATCATTTTATCAAATTTGTAACGTTACTGAATTATTACTAGAAAAATAATTTCAGGCTATCTTCAACTAAACATAATTGCATATAAACGCAAATTTGGTTTTCGAAAAGAATATAATAGAAAAAATATAGATTATGAAAAAGTAAATTTTAGTTTCGTACAATCTAGGAATATTAATATCTAGGAATATTTAAGTAGTCCTTACACTTATGCATGGAACAACTCGATGCCATCGTAGCGCGTGTCAGACTTAATAAACACACGTACCTGGTGAATGGGTGCTTGGAAATTTTGGTCTCCGACAATTACGTTGTTAGGATAGAAAAGATAAATCATATATTTACAGCTATGGGACGAATATGGGATAAATATGATGACATTGAAGCTGATACTATCCGGATACTGAATGCACAAGGCCAAACTGGCGAAGAGAATCGCAAGATATCCGTTTCTGTGATGTATGGTCGAATGTCGACAGACATAAAGAATTATGTGAGATTGTCTGGTCTACAATGACAAATCTAGTCGATGTATAATGTTACCGTCCATGTACTGTACAGATAACAACAGATAAATCTATATACACGTGCACCTTATGTAGCAGCAGTGAAGGTGAGATTCGCATGGTTTTATGTAACTTGCTCTGTCGTCGCGTGTACATCGGCTACCACATAATTGAAGAATTTACTTTTATAACGCGTAAGCACAAATTATGGTGTATTTAATTTACGTCATATATGTACAATACAAAGTCGTTTTCCTACTAGCGAGAAATTCGCGGGGCGGTTAATCAAGACAGCGTGAAGTAAGCGTTACGTAATTAACCCAGTTAAAATACTTATGGCGATATTTTTCCTCTTTTCTACACCTGCGCGCTTTTTCTGTAGAATAATAGTTTGAACTTTTTTAATTTTTTAACCCATGTAGGTTCTCTGACCTTCGGCATTATACGAGAGCTCAATTGAATTCAAATTCTTCTGTGTGGCGGTCTTGTTGTTCTCGCCAATGATATTACTTATAACTTAGCTTGAGAACTTAGCACAGGTAGCCATGTAAGTGGCTATGTTTCATGGTGCTATTATCATTATAACTACATTCGATTGCCGAGTTTCTAAATTTCTTGATGATACAACAAATAGAATAATTGCATTCCTTAGATTTTGTAGCATATGCGTTGTCTCCGAAATCCATCATCACATTAGGGGGGCTATTGCCTAAGGTGAAGATGATTCAGGACGCATCTTTAAACGCTGAAAATTTAAGTTGAGCTTACGTTAATGGCACTCGCCTTCTGAGGTGATAGAGATCCCGGAGCTCTACCAACTGCATATAAGAACATTATTACTTATCTGAAACGAAGTGCGATATTCCGAATTAGATAGATCGATCTGAATCACCTTAGACCCTAGGTGGTAGCAAGCATATTATTATATTATCAGAAATACAAACAAAATGCCATATTTGAAGACGTTTGTTTCAACAATTGAGATGAGGTTATATTTCATTCATTGGTTATAGTTATGGCCATTGGTATATATGCACTCCGAAATAATTTTGATAAGCTTGGGGGCCCATTAACATCTAATAACGCTACTTTGACACCAACGCTCATGTGTTTTTATGAGAGGTAGGCACGTCAAAGCAGCCCATCTGGGGAAATACCTCCACTTGGCAGAAAACCGCAGCAGCCATATGCCTCTCAACGTTCTATATAAAAAGAAGTGTAAAGGCACGTTAACAATAAGAGATCTGTACGTTACGTATATAAAATTAGATACTTATACAATGTACTGTTGAGTATTCCAAGACTGATGTCATCATAATAATCGAGCGACACAATCGCAACTGATCAAATATGATATTATGATAGTTTATTATCATCTTCACTACACTACACCATTAAAAGAAACCGTTCTTCGAATGATGTGTGAAATATGGTATAATTATTTATCCATTATAGATATATAAATATATAGCTGGTGTATGGTGATTTTTGAGATTAGTGATATTGTATATATTTGGCGGATAGTGTAAATATTTCCTAATTATCAAAAGATAGACACGTAATACATCAACATTATTGTATTTTAAAATGGCGCAAGTAGTACTATATCTACGTACAGGTATTTATTATGACACTTTGCTCTAACAAAGAGAGGGCATACCTGTCGTTAGAAAGAAATGAATATATATCTTAAAGACATTTATGCTTTATGGCGAAATACGTATAGTCGCGACGCGAGAGCGTGGCCAACTGAACGCGAGTTGGGCAATTACCTTACTTTCGTTTTGCCATACTAGAGCGTGTACGACGTATCTATAACTATAAAAACATCTTAGATGCTATGAGAGTTCCCATACGGGGCTTCTGATTTTCTAATTCTTCCTTGATTCTCTGAATCGCCTTAGATCCTCCACCATTGACAACACTAAACTTTTTTATTTGTCCTCTCCATGGCAATATGTTACTTTGTTAACTTTAAGTAAATAACACTAAACTTGTCACTGTAACAAAATATGCTGGTAACCAAAGATTATTATTTATGTTAATATAGGTACCTATATGCAATGATATTATCCTATATGTATGTGTATACATAGCAGGTAGACAAAACTCTTTGGTGATAAACTACAAGACTAGCATTGCGTAATCGCTCATTTCACCCGTCCAAAGGAAGATAAATATTTACTTGACGTTGGCTAAGTAACATATTGACGTGAAGAAAAAAAGATTATACTCGTAATTAGTTATTTGATAACGAGGTAAGAGCTCAGATCAAGAAAATATTGGTAAAAACAAATGAAATTTTGGGAAATGAAATTTGGAGCTTGGTGGCTCAGTCGTGAATGACGCGACTTTGACACCGACGCTCGTGGGTTCGATTCCCACACAAGGCAAACATTTGTGTGCATGAACATGTCTGTTTGTCTTGGTCTGGATGTTTTGATAGAGGTATGGCGCAAAGGCGCAATCAAAGCAGCATGTCTGGGGAAATACCTCCACCTCATAGAAAACCGCAGCCAAATAACAACTTCTAGAGGGTTGTTGTGTTCCTGCGTGTGAGTGAGGTCAACAGCAGAGGAGGCATCGCGCAAGTGATACTTAATATATCGCAAGCGTTAATTGGCTACGGTACCCGCTTTACATCAGGTGGGCCGTATGCTTGTATGCCTCCCGACGTAGTATAAAAAAAGATTTTTTAATTACTCGAAATATTGTGTATTGTGTACATACACAATATTTCGAGTAATTAAAGATTCTTTTATTACAAGGGTACAAGACTATCTTGGTCTGAGGGATAGAGTGTACGATTATAGCTTACCCATAATAGGAATATTGGAAATTCAATTAAAAATAAAAGATCACGTGTTGGAAAAGTAACTTCCTAGAGCTTGGTAATTAAAAGCACATTATTGAAACGACTCTTCTTCTAACGTTATCTCGTTTTCATTAGGATCGGCGGGGTCCGCTACCTAAGCCTGAGAATTTGGCGAAGATACCGATTTTACATGAAGCGACTGTCGTCAAACCCAGAGGGTAAACCAGACCTTCTTTAGGTAGGGTCACACCTACCTACCTAAGGTCTGGTTTACCTTCTTCATTAGAACTTTAATTTCTTGGACGTGCGGTATTCCACTTTCCTCACGATTACTTCACTGCCGAACAGACGATAATTACAAATATGTACATAAACCCGAAAATACGAATTTACAAACAGTTGGTCAACATGCTGGTTCCTTATCACTAGGCTATTTCTGCTCTTATAGATAATGTATTTATTTGGCACTTATCACGGCTACGCATTTGCAATAATTGCAGCTTATCTCTAAGAGATTACCTCCAGTCAACCCTAGCACAAGATACCGAGAGTACAGATATTTAGCTTCATCATCATGAACGCACACTTCAGCGACACAAGTATGTATATAGACACGAAATCTCGGAACAAGAAGAGGGAGGTTTCAAGGAGGGCCTGGAGGGTTGCTGTGTTCCTGCGGATGAGTGGGGTTACCGGTAAGCGCGACGATGACGGCTCTTGACTCTAACAAAAATTTACACTTTTAAAATCAATATTTCGAAAAGTGATCTTCCTACACCCTCAATGTTTTTAAAAACCTATCTAATGACTCCCAACACTATGGGGTGGGCGCGAATTAAAAAAATCATCCCTATTTTACATGTAAGCGAGGTACCACCAATAAATGTTTATTTCAACATTTTATTCACTTTTTCCGCATAGTAAAATAAAGTATGTAAATACATGCCAAACTACAGCTTTATAGTATCAAGCGTCTCTGGCCCAGGCTGCGGACAGTCGGACGGACAGACAGACAGGCGGACATGACGTAAGGGTATGAGAGAGAGACATAAGAGTCCCTTGTTGACTACGGAACCCTAAAAATGAAGTAATATACAAGAGCTTTACTTTTTCATTTCTCAGATTATCAATGATTCATATGGAGGATTGGTAAATACCAGCCTCTACTAACATCACTGGTGCGTAGTACTTTTATAGTGCCTGTCATGAAGGAAATAACCTATTATATTTATTTGTGGTTTATTTATTATAATAATAATATAATAATGATTTATTCACCGATATTACGTGTTACATACAAATAGTTTGGTAATTTTCAATTTACACTTGTGGTTTTATGGGCCCTGATTCTGAACTAGGTCTGACCTGTATCTCGAGAATCGGGTTTCCTTCTCATCTGGATTAAATATAACATATAATATGTTTATTGGTGTGTGGTAACTACGAATCAAGCATTGGATCAGAAGCATTCAGGACGAGACTGTGTTAGGCATCTGAATGCAACATATGTGGGACGATAGTATAATCCTTATGTCTTACAAAATATAACTCTTAAACTAGCTTCTGACTGATTCGGTTCTCTCGGGAAAAGTTGCTTACGTCCTTCTTTTTATACATGAAACAGCCCAAGTGTGAGTATTATTCACAGACGAAGGGTTCCGTACTACCACACAATATTTAACATCGACCACGATTCGCTCCACAAATTTGCAGAAGGGAAGTGATTAATTCAAAAACGTATCGTGAGATCACCTACGGGACCATACATATGCTACGTTGGTGCCACTGCGGAACTCGTATCCAAATATAATTTGCAATTTTTATATGGATACATAATCGGCTATATCTAAAAAAAAATCTAACGCCGATGAAACAAGTTCAGTAACGTGACTCCTACAACTCAAGGTACGGCCAAGGGTTCCTTAATAGGTCATATAGAATATTTGTTATATGTTAACGATATGTGTCATACCTATTATTAACAAAGGGTCCGTATATCAGTTTGCTAATGACACATGCCTTTTGGTTGCTCATAAGACATTAGAAGAGGCACAAAATATTATGCAAAACAATTAATATTGTTTTGTTAAATTTGTTTGTTTTCATGTTATGTACACATTGGGCACATGATATGGGTCTAGCTAGTGATAAACTCTCTAAAAACAAAATTACTACATATACATTAATCGCACAACAGTGCATTGACTTCACCTATTATCGTTTCGTATATTCACGAATATTTGCACAATAACGCCAAAAATTGTAAGTGTCCTAAGTTAGACATTGTCAAATGACACAAGTATCTGGGAGTTATAATCGATGACAAATACAACTGGCAACCATACAAAGAATATGTATGTACAAAAATCTGATCTGTACTTAGTAAATTTACATACTGAAACCCAAGTTACCATACAAAACGTTGCGTCTATTGTACATGGCATTGGCTGCCTATGGCATCGGTTACGGATTGTCAAGCTAGTACATAATTAATATTCATTTTGGCACCAAGGGCCTATTTGTTAGTAACAATTTTTAATTTAACGGGGTAATATAAGTTAGCGGACTTTTAAAAACATTAATATTTTGAATTTATAATTATTTACGATAATATGAAGTATATACCATGCCTACCTAGCAAGGTATTTGGTATGGTGTCTCGAATTTCAATGTGAGATGGGAAGCACAAACTTAAGTGTGAACGAAGAAATCCATATTGATAGCACCTTATTATTGTGCAATTTTTGTTTTATTCACACACGTCTATGAAATGCGATTAATGTAACCTAAATTGAACATCTATATCGAAAATATTGTTTCTGAGACTTTCTAGACCAAACTAAAGCTGCAGCCATATCGATTGTCACGAGACTCTGATGAGGAGAACCTGTCGCATTCATGTAACTCGAAAATCAAAAAATTAGCATAATGGTAATTGTGCTTCATCGACATCTATAAGCTGATAGCTTACGTACAGTATAAGCGCTTCTCAGTTTCCAAACTGGAATACGCCTGTATTCCAACAATATTATAGAGGCAAATGTGAGAATGAGGTAGGTAAATAGGTATTCATACAAATAACTATGTAGGAAAATTCGGTACAGTTTGTCTGAGGCCTTCAGTACAGTGAAATATTTTTAGCACTGCAAGTGTTATTTAATTCACGTTTGGTATCGTAAGTTGCGAGTATTAATCTAATTTTGTAGTATGCGTGGGCAATCTTTCAATCAATTTAAGCGTGATAAACAGGAATGTGTTGAAAAAAGATTCATTTACTTATTTATATTTTCGGTGAACTTACTGTCGAATATTTTCCGTATGTGTACATTAGAAGTATCTTTATTTTATACAACGTCGGGAGATATACAGCCCACCTAACATAAGTGATTTATTTTATTTTATTTGTTCAATTCATAATTGCAAGACAAATTTTTTATATACAGCCAACGGAAGCCATCTTATGAGGCTTATTTACCGAGAGGCGAGTTCTCTTTATATAAACTACTAGTTGCATCCCGCGGCTTCGTCCGCGAGTATCTCGGTATACCGTGGGAACCGCTTCTTACTTTCTTTCGTTTTTCTCGACGTCTAAGGGTCGTATCGTGACGTTGAATAACCTATAAGAAGCTTCGAATTGGGCTATCAAATGCAAGAATATTTTTGCCTATCCCAGTGATTACCGCGTTGAAACAAACAAACTCTTCCGTTTTATATATTAGTACAGATTATATAGAAACACACAATAAATTTAGGCACGTAAAATAAATTTCAGATGCCTAAACTTAAATCTAAATTAGACCTAACCTAATGAAAGTCTGGTTTTCACTTCGGGTTGTAGAGGTATGTCGGCAGTCGCTCCATATCAAACACCTGTAGCTTCCCCAAACACTTAGGCTTAAGAAGCGGACCCCGTCATCCTAATGGATTAGGAAACGGTATGAAACTAGGAAAAAGAAAACCTAAACTTAATAGGCGTCTAAACTTTTTATAGCAGAAAAAAGCCCTGCACAAGTGTACAATATTACCCTTTATCGTTATTTAATTCGTTATAATAGCATATGAAAACTTGCAATATTGGAAGTTTTTCTCCCATGTTGCCACAGCCGCTGCTAACACAGCGACTTCTTACCTACTATTAGCAGCGGTTACTGCACGTAAGTAACTTACTGGTAGATTTCACTCACTCGCAGAAGTACAGTAGGGCGATTCTACAAAAAAAAACTGCAACTGCACTGCAGCGCGGCGTGTGTTAAAATGCGTAGATTTTGACGTTTCTTCAAGCGATCTGACAGCAGCGACGTTTAACGAAACGTCAAAATGTATATACGCATTTTGACACACGCCGCGCTGCAGTGCAGTTGCAGTTTTTTAGTAGAATCGGCCTACAGTTCTGCTTTCAGGGATGTGTTGTCTGGCTTCGATTTTCTGTGAGGTGGAGGCACTTCCATAGTCGGACCGCGCCCTACCCCTCTTTGATTAACGACCGTCATCTATCGAAAAGAGCTAGGACCAATAACTTAACATCTCTAAAGATAAAAGGCGCTCGAGGTGATCTTGTATGACGTTGCGTGTTCGAATTGTCGCCGACGCTGGTGGATTCAATTCCCATACAGGATACATATTTATGTGCATGAACATGTCTGTTTGTCTTGCACTGGATGTTTTTTAAGAGAGGTAGGGCGTATCAAAGCAGCCCGTCTGGAGTAGTACTTTCACCTGACAAAAAATCGCAACCAAATAACAACTCCTTAGAGGGTTGTTAGGTTCCTGCGTGTGAGTGAGGTCTTCAGTAAGCTTCTAAGGAGTTGCTATATTAGCAGCAGAGGCGGCATCGCGCAAGTGATACTTAATATATTACAAGCGTTCATAGGCTACGGTAATCACTTTACATCAGGTAAGTCGTACGCTCGTATACCTTCGACGTTGTATAAAAAAAATATGATACAGTATGGAAGGCTTGTTGTCGATGTAGAGCAGTGATTGTTTTAACTTATAAGTGCATGAACAGCCATATACTGGGAAATCTTGTGTTGAAATTGGCTTACTACCATGTTTGGAGTTGAAGTTGCACGCGGAAGAGAGGTAGGGCGACTGGAGATATTTAATTTGCTTTAATAGCAATAACAATGTGTGTAAATTTGTTAAAAAATAACAAAATTTAAATATGTGGTGGTGGGCTCTTTAATTCTTCTTCTACTAGAGTTCGTGCATCTATTGTTTCATACTGCATTTCATCTTCTTCTTAACGTCATCCCGTTTTCTAATCCATTAGGATTGGCGGGGTTAGCTACTTAATCCTAAGGCTGTGGGCTAAGATACAGATTTTTTCATTAGGCGACTGCCGTCAGATCTCCGCAACCCAGTGCGAAAACCAGACCAATCTTAGGTTAGGTCCCAACGTCTTTTGAAATATAATTTCGTAGACGTGCGAGTTTTCTCACTGTGTTTTCCTTCACCGCCGAGGAAGTGATAATTACAAAAATATACATCAATCCAATAACACGAATCCAGTGGTACATGCCCACAGCAGGATTCAAACCAGGGACCGTCGGATAATAGGTCGGTTCTTCATCCATTGAGCTATCATTGATATTTTACAACGACATTGAAGAAAACTTAACTTGTTTTCCTTAGTGAGACCTTTGGCCATATGGTCTTATAATATGACGTCAAAGTTTTTCTTGGTAACTCGACTGTATCGATATGTACTTGCGTGATGAGAAATGTCGAAAAAATGAAATAAACGGTTATATTGGATGTAGGAGCCGAGGAAGGCCAAGACTTACCTACCATGATCAAATTGGTCGAGTTCTTACAGAAGGTGATGTCAGAAGCCCTAGAAACCGGCGAGTGTGCATGAAAAGAGCAATGAATGCTCAAAAAGCGAGTGAGGCATGTAAGGATCGAGTCACATGGGGCTCGGTTCTCTCTGCCTAGCCAGCAAGGGATTTGGCGTGAAGTTATAGATAGATAGATATTGTATATACCACTAGAACTATATAAACAAACTATATCGTTTATAGAACTCTACAATGTAGAGCACGTTAACTATATCAGATATAAATGTGCACTTATTTTATGCAATTTCTGCGTCCATTGCACTTTGAAAACAGGTTTGATAGGTTTATTCAACTCCCGGAAGAAATAGCGAGATCCAGAAAGCGGAACGCATTTCAATCTTTTCCAATAGTTTCCTCGCACCGACGTATATATAACTCACGTTTAATATTGTAATACATAACACACGCTCAACGTGCGCCATTACGTCCTGCATTACACCATCCTGTGTTGTGACCTCACCCCTGTTCTAAATGTAGAGTCCTAATGTGTTATAATTACAGTGTCTTGTAAACATGTAAAGCAAATTGATGATATTACCTCCTCTGTTGGGTATGAATTCAGAGTATATGTCAGAATACCCAAACTAACATCTATAATATCTGTTTTCTTTAATTTTGAGCTTATATATGTAATGTGGTGAAGCTTCCAAGAAGTACAATAGGAGATAGTTTAGTTCTGGAAGCCCCAAACCTTGCTTTTATTAAACACTTCTAATTTATTAATCAATTAAGTAGAAATAATTTGGGTTCTCTCTGCTTACTCCGCAGGGGATTTGGCATGAAGTTATAGATAGATAGATATAGAGTTAGTAGCAAATATGGTGTGTTGTTGACGAGCTTGGTTATCGAATGGTTAGTATTGGCTAGATTAACACTAAGCTTGCAAGATTTCCACACAGGACAAACATTTGTGTACACATACTCATGACTATTTTTGTCCGATCTGGGTGTTTTTAAAATAGGTGTGGCGCATTAAAGCAGCCAGCTGGAAAGTAGCTGCGTTTCACAGAAAACCACAGCCTAATAACAAATCATTTTGTGTTTCTGCGAGTGAGTGAGGTTATTAGTAAGGTTCTAAGGAGTTGTTGTGTTAGCAAATGGGATGGCAACGCGCGAGCAGTATTTCCTATAAGGCAAACGATCATAAGCTACGGTACCCGCTTCACATCAAGTTGGCCGTATGTTTGCGTGTCTCCCGGTGTTGTAAAAAAAGAGATGTAAATATGAGATAACGTCGATATTTGTAATTGTGAAAATGAAAATGTTAGATTTTGAGTTAATGAAATAAATTGGTAAGTCTAAGACGAGAAATCAGAGTGCTGTTTATTCTTATATACAGCACTTTGATTTCTCGTCTTAAACGGTTAACCGTTCTGTGTTTGATTGCTTGGTTGATACACGGTGCCTTGATAAATTCCCTTAATTATATCACAAAAGCCTGTTCGTATATATATGATAATATGGTTCCTAGATAATATATCTTATATATGGCAAGGTACTTTCCGGTTTTAGTCAGGTTTTACCTTAGTAAGTGTCGAGGCGCTCTACCTTTCGCTAAACGAGAATTTTGTTTGCTCCGATATGCGAAGGATACGCGATGTGTAAGAAGACACCTAATTTGGCTATAGAGGTACTGACTAGCTACTTGCATCCCATTATGAACAGACCCCGGGTGTGGACCCGTCGTGGCAATTTAGTTATAAGCTTTCATAGAAAGATTAGATTTACATTATGTCTTATAACGGAAAGTAATAAATAATAATAATTTCCGTGATATAAAATTAGTTTCACCCGGAAGGCAATAAGAGTTTCAGACCAGTCACTACCGTGATCATTAACTTGCATTACAGTATATAATTATAGTATATGTATGTCTGTATAACTGCTTGCCAAATCCCTTGCGGGGTAGGCAAAGATAAATAAATAAATAAATATTGTCGGACAAATTACACAGCGCTATCTAGCCCCAAAGTAAGCGAAGCTTATGTTATGGGTACTAGACAACTGATAAACATACGTAAATACATTTTTTTTGTAAATACATACTTATTATACCTACATAGAAAATAACCAGACCAAGACAAACAGACATGTTCATGCACACAAATGTTTGTATTGTGTGGGAATCGAACCCACGAGCGTTGGTGTCAAAGTAGCGTAACAGCGCGTTTCACCACTGCGCCACCGAGCTCGTCAAAGATGACCGAGCGCCACATGACTCGATCCTTACACACCTCACTCGCATCTTTAACATTCATTGCTCTTCTCATGCACGCTCACCGGTTTTTAGGGTTCTGACATCACCTTCTGATAGAACACGATCAATATGGTCCTTGGTAAATCTTGGACTTTCTCGGCTCCTACATCCTTTCACTTTTGCGTTGTATATTTGTTTCGTAATTCTTTCTTCCTGCATTCTTACTACTGACTGCCAACAAGTTTTCGCAACGCTTCATTCACAGTATTCTCATCACTCGTTCGTCTTTCCACATCAGCGGTGTACCTTCCATCCCTGCTGAAAGTAGTAGAAAGATATAGTTATAGTACGAGTATACAAGTATGAAATTAACTTTAGTGTAAGTTTCATTTTCCTTCAGTTATAGAGAAATGTACATATCTTTTTTCAGAACGTAAAACTTCACTACGTGGAGAGCGGAGATCCTTCTAAACCGCTTATGATATTCCTCCATGGTTTTCCTGAATTTTGGTACTCGTGGCGGCATCAAATCGTCGAATTTAAGAAGGACTCCTGGTAAAGTATCTATTTCATTATTTTAATATTTGTACTCCTTCTCGTTGAACATTCTGTTCAGCTTTTGCACATATAAATAGTTATTAAGTTATGCAATAGTATATTAAGTTACCTCTTCTAAAATAATAGTTTTAAAGTAATCACAAGGATAATATAATATCTATATCTAGACGTAAAAGTTTGAAAACTGAGATGAGATTGGACATTCGTATAACCTGATCTCCGTTGGCATATACAGTGTAGGTCGGGGCTTTTTAAATGTCAAATCAAACACAATAGTGAGGTGCACAATCTCAGGGAATAATTCCTCCACTGTAAAAGTGGGATGCATCGCGACGTCGTAGAAGTCAATAAAGGTCTTATGTCACTATCCTTAGCGAACGAGAACAGTCGCTTATTTCGTTTTGTTTCTGCATTTAATTATGTATGAAGTTATCGAGACAAAGAACTACTGGAGATAGATCATGAAGGACGGTACAGTCGACATTTTGTCAAGTATGCCCTGTTGTGATAAATCGCTCAGGCTGGCTAATAGCGAGTACTCGCACATACACAATCATGTACCTAAGGATTATGCTTTTAAATTCCTCTTAAATACGGCGTTGTGACCTCTGAGGTACCGTACTATAAATATGCACTAGCTCCAATTCTGAAAAACGGTAGTTCTACCCTCCACTGGGATAATAGTCCGGACTATTATTACCTACTAATTGGACTGTTGTTGCTCATAGGTCCGATATCGTGCTAACAGATCGGGGCACACGCCGTATAATTCTTGTTGACTAGTGATCATACCATAGAAAAAGAGAAAGTCCAGTACATAAAGAGTCAGCCTATTAGCCGATGGTCCCTAGTTCGAATCCTGGCATGGGCATGTATCACTAAATTCGTGTTTTCGGATTTATGTACATACTTCTAATGACCACTTGCGCGGCAGTGAAGGATATCTGTATTGTGAGGAAAACGTCACGTCCAAGAAATCATATTTCAAAAGCCATGTGAGTGTGAGCCTGAGTAAGGTATAGGGGTCTTTGGGTTGTGGAGGTCTAATGACAGTTGCTCCATGTCAAAATCAATATCTTCGCCAAATCCTTAGGTTTAGGTAGCGAAGTCCACCAATATTAAGAGGTAGGAAATGGGATAATGCTAGAAAGAAGAAGAGAAGTAACTACAGACAAAGAAACTATCAAGTACTTGGACTTGGCTCACGAGATTACTTCTAGTGGCATGTGGAGACGACGATTAATGTTCCGATAGTCGTGATAGCAAACGGGCTTATGGCGAAGAGCAGTTGGGTCAGGAACCATATACAGAAGGTCATTCTTAGGTACATCAAAATGTGAGTAACTTCCTTACCCTGGGGTCCTGACCACCGTTAGTTTGGTTTTTCACTCCGCTCATAATCCGATAAATAAATGTAATATTAATTATATTTGGGAATATCACACATTATCGTGTGATACCAAAAGTAAAAAAAAGCCAATCGCATGCCTAAGTTTGGTTGTTGATTTTGAAAAACAGTAGTTTCTAACTAGAAACACCAGTCTATTTTTACTGTAATTAATCGACTTCAAAAAAGGAGGAGGTTATCAGTTCGGTTTTTTATGTACGAGTATATTAGATACCTCAATACTCCGTCATTTATAAACCGATTTATTTATTTTTTCTATGTGCCTAGACTTCGGAGTTAAGGGGATGGTAGTTTTTTCGACATTTTCGTCGTTAGTCGAAAATTACACGACATATTAAATATAAATCTGTTTAAGAATGCGCAAGTGGAGTATGAAAGTATGAAACGGTCATATGATACATAATTAACCCTTGAACTAATTAACTCTTAATTCGAACTAGCAACGATTTCAACTGCATATGCAAAAAATGTTTTACAATTAATTATTTGCAGCAAGGATGCATAAAATATGTTTAAAACTATTCTAAATTTAAAATCGGTAGTATTAATTATTGCTGAAATATGCTACTGTGACAGATAGATGTACAAAGTCGTGTCATAAGGGTTCCCATTTTACCATATCGGTATGGAACACTAAAAAGTCGTCTTGAATAGTTTTGACGTTTTTCTTGTCAGGTTTTGCTGATTTATTTGCCCGGAAACTATTAGATTTTTTCTCTATTCGCCGAGGCGTTTTATGTTTTGATATAAAATATCTTTGTAAACCGTAACAAATAAACATAAAAGTAACAATCATCATCAATATTTTCTTTTTATTTATATATGTGAGTTTTAAACCAGATAACATAAAGGAACTCAACCTTAGTTGAGTGTAAAGTGCACACCTACGCAACTACGACTAAGTTGGTTATCAGAAGGTGATATCAGGAGTTAAAATGGTGTGTAAGGCGCTCGGTTGTCTTCGCCTACCCCGCAAGGGAACCGGTACCCGGTGTGAAAATATACAAACACATACATTCACCTACTCAACCACATTTTCTCGATCTAGAATAGGATAAAACTACGCAGTAAGAGTAGCACCAAGTATCTCCTATGATTTTCATTCCTCAAAATCTATCTAATATAATAAAAATAGATGTGTGTATGTATGTCCTGTATGGACTACTAAAGCGACTGGAGAGATTTTCATGAAATTTTCAGGGAATCCTCAGATTAACCCAGCGAAGTTAATTAAAACTACTATGTGAAGTAGTAGCTATCGGATGAGCCCCTCATACTTCCACCAGTCATCTGGATATAGAAAATTAGTGCTAGACGTGCGAAGTCGGGGTGGGACGTTAGTATATATTAGTATACGATATAACCATTGTTGAATATATTTAATTCACCTTCAGAACGCCTTGTATAAAGGCATAATCATGCAGATGAGGTTACGAGCAAAATTAAATGCTAATGGCCTGTTACATAATATTTTTCTGTGACGTGGCCAAAGGACAGATACTAAACTTTGCCATTATGGAATGGAGCAACAATCTTATCAGTACCTTGACCCTGGCCTGGCTTTCTCTTTTTTATATACAACGTCGGGTGGCATACAAGCATACGGTCCACCTGATGTAAAGTGGTTAGCCTATGAACGCTTGCAATACATTGAGTATCACTCGCGCGATCCACTTCTGCTGCGACACAGCAATTCCTTAGGAGCTTACTGGTGACCTCACTCATACGCAGGAATATAACAACGTAACTTGGCTGTTGTTATTTGGCTGCGGTTTTCTGTGAGGTGGAGGTATTTCCCTGGCCGGGCTGCTTTGATGCGCCCTACTTCTCTTAAAAACACCCAGACCAAAACAAACAGACATGTTCATGTACTCAAATGTTAGTCCTGTGTGGGAGTCCACGAGCGTTGGTGTCAAATTAGTTTCACCACTGCGCCACGGAGCTCGTCAAAAGCTCGTCTAGTAACTCGATGGAAGACTGCTTGTGTTAATACTAGAATGTATCTGCAGGCAATACAAAGAATATACAGCTGACGCCCGACGACGAACTCTATACAGTCGCGAGAAGTTGTGAGTCGGTTGCGTTTTTGTTCCACTGAAAGCAGTCGCGGTACCCACCGCGCAGACACCTTAGAGAATCCAAGTTCAGTAGTAATTATATGATGTGTTCGCTCAGATGAGATGCCTACAGTCTTAGCTATCTCCTCGACAGTCAATCTTCGATCAGATAAAATTAAATCACAGATTTTTTCTTTGTTTTGATCAGTGGAAGCAGTCGAAGGCCGGCCACTACGGGGCTCATCTTGAATGGTCTCACGACCACGTTTAAACTCTGCCACCCAGTTTTTAACAGTCGCATACGAAGCATGTGTAGCTTTTGGAGTTTAACCTTTCAAATTCAGGTATTTTATCACTGCACGATGTTCAATTTTATCCATTTTCAAAAATAGCTCTGACTTGACTTACGGTATCACGTGTAAACGAACAATGAGTTACTGTGAATAAACTAAACTGTGCATATTTGTTGCTAAATAATGTAACTACAAAATGAGGGTAGTTATAAAAAAACCAATGACTTTAACTATATTAGGCTAAGAACTTTTCAAATGACCCTCGTATATAGTTCGGGTTTTCGTAAACGGTTCTAACTATTTGAACTAGATTTTATATTTAGATAAGGGTATGTTTTTAAGCTTTATCTACATACTCGTAGGTGTCTTTTCTATATGTTCGTGGTTAATGTCTCTTTTAAAACGCTTGACTGACTCAGCTATAATCTGTGCACTTATATAAATGAAAAGTGATGTAAAAAAATCCTAATACTGACAGTGTTTACTCACCAACCGACTCAGAACTCCGAATTTATATCCCGAAAATCTGAAATAATAGTACTTAGTCGATAACTGATTATGTAATTATTACTGCAAAAACAATGCTTCGAACTAGCGCAGGTTTTAGAATTCATCTTGTTTCAGCAAAAGTTTGTTTATTTCGTGTGATAAACTATGCTAGAGTGCGCTACTTTTCCTATAAGTTGTCATTAACTGTAAATATTTACTTCAATTCTTAACTTCGGACCTAACGGTCCAAGGAAGGCATGACCAGAGTTGAACCTAGAGGTTAGGTTAGGTTAGGTTAGACATATTGAAGTTAAAGAAAAATATAAAAAGCTTTTGTAATTCTAGATGTCTAGATAAAGTACCTATACGTCAGTTAGTAAAATAAGTAGACATGCAGTTATAAATAACCTATGATAATATATTATATTATTTAAATACATTCAGGTGCATTGCTGTTGACATGCGAGGATATGGAGATTCTGAGAGACCCGAAGGCGTTTCTGCTTATAAGCTGGAAGTATTGGTCGAAGATGTTCGAGATCTAATTCGTCAATTAGGTAGGTAAATTTCAGTTATTTAATTTCTTAGGAGTCAAAAAAAGCCCTATTCAATATAGATCTATTACAAACTTACCCACATATCTTGGGTATTTCTAGTTGTTTGTTGGTTGGTACTTATGCCTAAAGAAGAAACTGATGAGTGCAGGTCATGCCGGTTTTTCTAGAAGCTTGACATTTTGCGTGGCAATCGGAGGCGAAGTGGCTCGTGGGTTCGATTCCTATAGTACATGCCAAATATTTGTGAGCGCATCAAAGCATCTCGAATGGGAAAGTACCTTTGCTACGCAGAAAACTGTAGCCGAATAATAATTAAGTATGCGAAAGGATATTTATTGTGTTTCTGCGATTGAGTGAGTAATATTCTAAGGAGTTGCTGTGTTAGCAGCAGAGACGGTAACGAGCGAGCAGCACTTCCTGTAAGGCAAACGATCTTAGTGTTTCTTTGCAATTTGATCTAACCTGCTTTGTGTGCTTCCGCCACCAATTAGTTCATGCGACCTAGCGCCGGCCGGCACCCACCCACTACCGTTAGTAGATGCAACATGCCGACGCTGCCATGGCTGCGTCGGTAGTCTCTGCATCGGATGCTGCGGTCGTCCGCCATCTGGAACAGAAACCGCATGCCCCCACGGCATGCGGTTTCTGTTCCAGATGGCGGACCGTCGCTGCCACGACTGGCCTAGTCGTCGCTGCGACACGTGTTTCGCCTCTCCACGACGCATCCTTTGGCGCTGTCGACGTTACTCGTTGCATCTACTAATGGTTGTGGGTGGGTGCCGGCCGGCGCTAGGCCGAATGGACTAATTGGTGGCGGAAGCACACAAAGCAGGTTAGATCAAATTGCATGTAAATTTGACTTTCGCAAAATAATGCCTGAATCTAATAACTACTTAGTGTTTCTAGCGCTCCTGACACCACTTTCTGATAACATACGACCAATTTAGTGAAGATAGATGAGTCTTAGCCTTCCTCGGTTCCTACATCCTTCTACTTTTACATTGCATATCTGTTACGTCATTCTTTCTATATGTCCGAACCAGTGGAACATGTTTTTTTTATCATGACATCAATACTCTCTTTCAGATCATCTCTCTTTCTTATATCTTCATTGCGAACTCGATCTGTGAGCGTATATGTCACTAATTTGTAGGAGTTCGCAGTTGATTTAACACTCTTTGATTGGTTTGTGTTATTTAAGTGGATGAGTAGAACAAGTTAGGCATATGATGAGTAGATCAAATCAGCATAATATGATGAATGGTTTAAATTAACAATGCAAAAAAAAAATAAAGAACGTTAAAAATATTTTCATCCATTCAAATACTCATTCAGTTTTAACATGACCTAAAATTTATTTTCAGGTCGAGAGAAGTGTATTCTTGTGGCGCACGACTGGGGCACTATAGTTGCGAGCAGGTTTCGAGACGTCTACCCAAATGTATTAAGCGGTTTAATAATGTTTTGTGGCGCTTCTGCAGAAAGTTTTCAGCGATGTATATTTGAAGACGCCGTACAAAAGAAGATGTCTTGGTAAATAAAATAGCATTTACATTTTGTAAAAATACGTATTACTTCTTTGTATATAAACATACAGCTTTTTTTGTACAACGTCGGGAGACATACAAGCATACGGCCACCTGATGTAAAGCGGTTACCGTGGCCAATAAACGCTTGCAACACATTAAGTATCACTCGCGCGATGCCTCGCTGCTAACACAGCATCTCCTTGGAAGCTTTCTGGTGATCTCACTCACACGCAGGAACACGACAACCCTCAAGGGAGTTGTTATTTTGCTGTGGTTTTCTGTGAGGTGGAGGTACTTCCCCAGGCTTTGATGCGCCCTACCTCTCTTAATCGTATTTTTGTGTCCAAAAACTCGAATAATAGTCGATAGGATTGAAATATTTACATAATTATTAAAATTTATGTACAAGAGTGATTTTAAACTTTTTATTCAGCAGAAGAATATGAGAATATTGTGATTTTGGAAAGGTGTAACATAAAACATTTTTTTATGCTAACCTTACAGAAACAGGTGATATTTAAAAATGTATTGAAGGATTAAATTGAATTCTCATCTCGATCTGTGATAAAGCTAATTGGCGCGCTCATTTTTTTTTTATTACTTACGCTGAAAGACTAATTCCAAAAAACGGTCAATACAGGCAGTGGATAACCGTATTTATGTTTGTTTGAGACATATTCTGTTTTTATTATTTATGTACAATTAGTCATAATTTTGATTATTGCTATAAGTGGCCACAATTAGCTTTATGCACCCTCTTAACACTCTAATCAAATAATTACAGCTGTTTAAGAGGATGAGTAGATCAAATTAGCATATGATGAGCGGTTCAAATTAGCAATGCAAAAAACATAATGAACGTGGAAAATATTTTCATTCCATTCTTCAATTTAATTTGTAACGTTCAAAAATAATTTAATTAATTTCTAAATCGATTCTATTTTTTAAAAATTAATTTTTAAAAAATTAATTGATCTCACACGATTAGACATCCATAGAATGAACATCTCATCATCCGAGCATCATAAGCCTGGTCGCGTCCTATGCTTTCGCTTCGGAGCCCAGGGTCCGCTAATCCATAAAATGATGGTGCTGATCAAATGTGTCAATAATTGGGGAGCAATTGTCTGGGAAAACTTATTTCCCGCGATATCGTTTTGCTGCGCAATTATGAGCAACTACAAACAATTATTGACACTCGTGAATTCTACGATCCATTGCAATATCCAGAAAACCAGACTTACTTAGATTAGGTCACATGTTTTTCGAAATATATTTTCCTGAACGAGGGTCTTCAAATATCTTAATAACTCATTGTGATATTAGAAGTTGTGACCAAGAGCACGATGCACTGACCACATGGAGCACTCAATACAAACTCATCGTGTGTGACTGATGAAAAATGCTTTGAACGGAATCTTCGAGAGTTGTTAAAAGATACAATCATTGTCAATGATGGTTATATACGATACCGACGAAAAAGTATAGCAGACACTGAAAAAATAATTACTTTAAAAGTGTCAGAAAATGATAATTTTGCCATATTCGTCAGTTCTGTCGAAAACTGTTATGGCACGTATCAACGTGTAATTGCAATTATGTGAAATTAATAAAATTTATTGGTCTTGGTTATTCCGATATATATTTTTTTTATGCCACTAAGGTGGCAAACACAACATACCACTGATATGCAGCAGAAACAGTGTCGGGGACAATACAGAGCCCTGTGGGATGCAAGCATTAATAACCATGCTAACGGAGCAACTACCGTCTACCACGGCTTTTGTGCATCTGCTGGAAACTGGTAACCCATTTGCATATACCCTCGGATAGCCCGTACGATGGTAACTTCGATAGAAGACCCCGATGTCAGACCCGATCGAATGCCTTTGCCATATCTAGGCTGACAGAATGCCTCATTTTTCAATCGCCGAAGCCCAGCGGGGTGTAAGATACTCGTACACTAGAAGATCACCAGTCGAACGACCGTGGCGAAAGCCGTATTGTTGTCGCTGATCAAGTCGTGATCCTTTGGTTACGCCAGGAGTCATGTGTTTATCGCTCGCTCCATCACCTTGTAGATAAGGGACGTTATGGCAATAGGCCTGTAATTCGATGGATCTCATCTATCGCCCTTTTTGGGTACCGGGTACACTTGGCGGTCTTCCATGAAAATGGGACTTTTCCAGTGAAGTAAGAAAGCACGAAGAGGCGCGTAAGTACCAAATACAACTCAGGAGTACACTGCTTTAGCACCACTGCTGGTATGCTATCTAATTAGACCTTATATTGGATAAGGATTGTGAAATAATCAGATTCCATTTGGTGGAGCATTGGTGTTACTATCCTGTGACGTGTGAAGAATATGTTTCTATTAATACCTCACTGAACACAGAAATATTTTAATATTTGGAGCATATTAAAATACATTAAACCACGAGTAATCCCGAGTACCACTTTCATCGGCCCAAAAGCCGCTTCTTACTTTCAAGACTCAATTCAATGACTCGAAGTCAGCACTGTACTCATAAATACAGAACCAGGAAAAAACAAATCGAGAATTACTTGGCGTTAGCTGGAAGGTTTTATGAAATTTTGTGGATTTTTAATTGCGGAGCTTAACGTAGATAGTGCTCTGGTTTGAAATCAACATTGGTGTAAAATAAAGTTGCGTCCTGTCGGTCCCGGCTGTTCATTCTGTATCTTGATAAATGTCGTTCAGTATCATGATGTACTACTCGCTATGCTATTAAATGTCCATGCATCAGTGTTTGTATCCGTGAAAGAAAAAATATATTTTTTATTGCAGGTATGTTTTCTTTTACCGCATGCCAGCGATACCAGAACAATTACTACAGCTAAATAACTTGGAGTTGTTTGAAAAAATAATGATGAGCTCCGGAAAAGATACAATGAACAGTGAAGACGTTGAGTGTTATAAGTATTGGTTTAGCAAACAGTGTAAGTATAATTTCAAAGTATTATTTTATACCTACTACGTCAGATTACGAACAAAAATATGGTCTGCCAGATGTAAAATCCTTACTGTAGCCTTATATAGTAGTTTGTAACACAATGAACAACCCTTGTAACAAACCTCATAGGTGACAGAGCTAACGAGTAAGAGCTAACAATTATCACTATTAGCATAAGATGATGCGAGTAATGATGCCATGACCCATGACGTTATGACGCATGACGGATGCACACAAAGCAAGTTAAATCAAATCGCATGTAAATTTGACTTTCGCAAAATAACGCCTGAATCTATTAAACAGAGTGTTATCTTAGCCTATTTGTATGTTACTGTAAAAGCCCTAACTACGGTAAATCCCAAGATTTACCGGTAAAACCTAAGATTTACCAACTAGCCATGATAAAAGTACGAAAAGTTTAGTGATCTTCGTTTATTTTGAGTATTTACCACGATTCACTCGGTAAATTTTACGATTAACTTCAAATACACGGTAAATGCCGATAAACAGATATGCCAGAACGTGTTCCTCACATCGTCTGGAACTCGCGGGCTGATTGCAACCCCCCAGTTGAACACACAAGTGAATTCGTTTTCTGTTTGAGATTTTGATATTTTAAAGTAATTTATTTTATATTTTACTGTCTGGAAGTAATTTACAAATATAGATTTTATGAAATAATGGACGAGGTCGTAGCAAGCTTGAAAGATAACCGATAAGGATAAATACTCAAAAGTGTTTATGGGAAGTAAAAACTGCAAAGAACGTAGAAAAAAAGGAATTATGTTTTTTAAGAAGAACTTTAAAAATAATGTTTTTTAAGAAGAGAATAATAAGTGTTATTTTTTAAAATGAATTTTATAATTATTATAAAATTACAAGTTGCTAATACCTAATTAATAAATAAAAATAATAAGGATTTGACTGATTGGTAACATGATTAACCCTTCGAAACCCGTGTGTTCTGAAGGCTTACTAAATACTTTTTGATTACTAATGGTTAATTGAAATAAAGAAACAGTACTCGTTGTTTTCTTACCAAAACTAACATTTACCAACCGCCTGAGGTAAAACCTAGCATGTGCCAGTTTCTAAATGTCTTCACGTGTCGGTAAATCTTAAGATTTACTTGTAAAATCTAGGTTTTACGGTAGTTCGGGCTTTTGCAGACATTAACACTAAGACTGACACTTTTAATTAAAAATGAAATGTTATCAATACTTTTAAATTATTTACAGATGCATTCACACCACCGATTAACTACTATCGTGCTAACTTCACGTATGTTCCACCAGAGAAGCGTTTCACAGAGAATATCCCCATGCTTCTGGTTTATTCTGAAAACGATAAATACCTAAACAAATCTGCTTTAGAGGTAAAGATGAAAGAACAGTACGAACATATCGATATTGCAACACTTGAAAACTGCGGTCATTTCGCACAACAGGAAGAGCCAGATAAAGTTAACAATATCATTAGAGAATTCCTTTTCAAATATAAACTTTAATTAAAGGCATTGTATCGTGAGCAAAGGCTGTAAAAGGACAATATGCTTATGGTATGGTGTGTATCTAATGCTGTCAATGGTACGTGCGGTGCGCGTAGATTACTTACGTCATTGAACACATGAACTTAATGCCATCTTTTATAAGATGCGGATAACGTGTGCTTAATAAATATTTGTCTATCAAAGGCGTATCTGGAAGATCTATAAATTTGATCAGCCGTGTAAAATCACCAGTTTGATGCACCGAAAATATCATTTAATTATGTTTTGGGTGCAAGGAACCGGCGAATTTACCTAGATTCTAATAGAATGGGCTATGCTTTTAATCGGCTAGTGTTAGTGATGTTTTTGATAAGGTGACTTTTCAAGCGCAGTAGACCAAATTTATAAACATAATATATATAAACTATATTTTGTGAAAAAAATACGCTTTATTCGTGTGTTTGGTGTCGTAACATCTATTACCTACGTCTGCCGCACATAGTAAAGAATGTATCCCTGAATGGCGGTTAGGTAACTATTTCATTACGATAACTAGTCATTGATTTGAGTTGCAGTGGAGTTCCACTGTAAATTAAAAAAAATAAAACTTTTTTGTTTCAAGTTGTCATAAGTGCTTTCTGTTTGTAAAAAAAAAATAATTTTGAAAAATATTGTTATAGATTATCCTGTCATACAAGTATAAAATATACCTAAATACTTAAGTTTACTGATTTCGTAAATAAGCATGTAGGATAGCAATAATGTTACGTTTGTATGTGTAATATTAAAAATATTATATTATCATGATTTATTTATAAAATGTTCATTTATTATATTAATAAACTTATAAGTTTGTGTGTGCAAGTATATTTAGTAAATTTTTGCGTAGGTGAAGTTAACAACGGAAATAGTGCTTACTTATGTTTGCTTGAAATATTTTTATTACTTTGTGAAATATAAATGCAAAAAAAATACAAAAAAGGTTGTTAGACGGATTTGATTAAGACCAATAACTATGTACCACTATAGGTAATTATAAAATTGGTACTTTTTACATAAAAAGAAATAAATATATAGGTTAAATATAGATCGTTATATTTTATGATAGTAAGCATTTGCCGTAGCATATAAGTAGATGTTTGCAACACCAGAGACATCACTCGCGTCTAGCTGACCCTGTAAGTAATAATTAATTAATATGCAAAAAGTTAAATATAAAAAAGAACACAAAAGATAGAAATCCCTGATAAGATACGCCGCCATAGACTTATCGAATTAGGAATTTTGATCAGGCCAACATAAAGAAAAACCGATAGAAATTAATAATTTAGCAGCAAAGTAGAGATCAACATAAGCACTGAGTTTTATATTAAAATTATACAGTATACGCATTGTACTTATACATAAAGAAGCATATACGTACACGTACATATATTATCATATCTGTAAATTATATTCAGATTTTATTCATACTTTTAAAACGGCTCAAGAAGAGCACGCATCGATGTATATCTCCAACGCTTTTGCCTTAAAAGAGTGATTCATATTCACATAAATATGATAATTTTTGAGAATGCGCCACTGCCCGTACAGTGAAAGATTTAGTATCGGGATGATGAAAGTAGTACATGCGATGCCTAACAATGATGTCCAACAAAGCATTGTTATTAGAACACAAGCAGTCATCTAGCATTACATTTTTCTATATGGTAATTTGAAGCTGAAGAATTAAACACAACTTGAAAAAGAAGTGTAAGTAATAATATGAATGTTCATGTGAAGTCGAATTCAGGTCAGGTACTGCCCCACAACGTTTTACGAGGGTTACTCAATCAACTCTAAAACATAAAAGTAAACACCTTTCTAGCGTTCCGTATCATAAAGATAATAAAGGATCCAATTTAAAGTTTTGGGTAGATAATATTTCGTAATTTCGACTATATACGAAATTACGAAAATTTCGACTATATTTTGGCCAAAAGGAGACAAATCTCATTCTCATTAAAAGTACCTAAGAAAAGTTTGATTCCAATTCCGATACTGGTCGTTTTTCTGTCCGTCACAAATAACATTTCACGTCCTTTTGACTTAAAGAAGAACGGGACAGGTTCACCACTGTGTCTCCTGCGTAGCCAGAATTAACAGCGGCGACCACCAAAAAGGCAATGAACAGTGAAGTTCATTGCTGTCCCGGGGGATAAACTACAGCTGCCCTGGAACTCACAACGAATTTAGAAGAAATTTGTAGGAGTAGGAAGTTTTGGAACTGATATTTAGGTATATTTATGTCAAATTTTTGAGGTATTAAAAAACCTCAAAAATTTGATATAAATATACCTAATTGATAAAGGTTTATGTTAAGATTATGTACTGGAAAAATCTTTTTAAGTGCTCACTTAATTAAAAAAACGTAATAAATATCTGTAATAAAAAACGTAATAATAATGACCGCATGAATAAATTTGTTTGTGAAGGATTTTCATTCTTAAACAAACTTATTTAGTGCGACATCATAAAGTGCAAACCTGTTTCTGTTACTGACTTCACCATGTTACGTATTTTTTATTAATTTCTATGTTCAAGATAATAATTTAGGATGTATGTATTAATAATAAAAGTTTATTTTTTATGCCTTGTTCATTTATGTTATGAAAAATCAATCTGAAGTTGGGAAATAATTTATTATTTTATTTACCACTAGCACCCGCCCCGGCTTCGCACGGGTTCTTTACAGAAAATATAAAATAGCCTATGTTACTTCGATGAGATGTAACTTTCGGTAAAATTTGTTGAGTAGTTTTTGAGTTAAATCGATTAAAATGGATATCGGTTGTATGTATATGGTATATCGCGGACTTTTCTGTAGGCATATATAAGATACACAATTCCACCATACATTGAAACACTACATAAACTTTCGGACTCCACACCGGTTCGAACGCGAGGCGCAGGATCACGGGGCGTCCGAGCGGACCGATCGAAACACGGCGACGCGAAATTAATTTCGTTGCGCATTATTTTGATTTTGCTATATCTGCTAAGTCATTCATTTAATTTGCATGGTGTAAAGAGAAAAAATAATCTTCATGAAATGCTCAAGCCAAATAACGTATTTAAAATGATAAGGATAAATTCGGTATTTGTGTAAATAGCTTTTCAATTACCGCTTTATAATTGCCCATTTTTTAAAGTATTAAATTGGATATAGTATGTTATACTTAAGAGATAGACATATGCCATCGCGGACTTTTTTGTAGACCTATATAAGATACATAATTCCACCATACATTATTTTGTTATATATTAAATGGTTTAGGCAGCGTTTTCGTTGAAAGCTCCCAGACGGCTTTTTTTTCTGACACCTCCAAGAAATATCGTTAATGTATACAAAAAGTATAATGTATACAAATTATATACTAAAACCTTCGTCGAGAACCACTCCATACATTAGTGAAAACAGCAAGAAAATCGGTGTAGTAGTTTTTGAGTTTATTGCGATCAGACAGACAGACAGACGCGGCGGAGGACGTTGTTTTATAATATGTAGAATGATAGTAATAGTGATGTAGGCCTAAGTGACTAAAGACTAAAAATGCGGTATCGCCCTACACGCCTTTTACACCATCTTTGGTTACATTCCTTATAATTTATCGAAACAAAAAGTGTCCAAACCTCCAACCTATTTTCTAAACAACAAACGGAGCCCCATAAGTATCTGCGTAAGTTATTATATTATCCAAGAAATTAGGACGAGTATAAGTAACTTGTAATGACGCTGATACCAAGGAAATGGTACGATATTGTTTTTTTAGCGGATTGTGTTTCATCGCTGTGTACTTACTTATGGACGCTTGCGGGTAGCATCACCCGGAAGAACTTCGGATGCTGGCGGGACAAGAGGTATACGGAACGTTAGGGAAAATTGTCGGTGCCTCCATCCGAATCATCCATCCTCATCTATTCTTACCACTAGTTTACCTGACCAACACTCAGAGGTCCGTCAATTTTCCACCACTAATATAAATATATAGTTCAACAAGTGCGTTACTCCACACTTCCAGCACAGCATCTTTATCTCGGTTACACGCAGCTCCTGCTTGTTCCGCTTATTTAAGCGGAGCATGGCTGATACCAGCCACGCTTCGCTGCCATATAGTATTAATGGCTCGTGATTTGAAGCAGAATCTCCGCAGAGTAGTTGCCTACACTGGTACGATGTGTAGAATTTGCGCAATCTATCAAATCTGCTGACTTATAGTGCCATACGCGACGTCATCCGGCAGGCGGAGGAGAGTTGCGACTGCAGCAAGGCACTTCTATCCGGATGGGATAATGGTCCGATGCGCCAAGCGGCGCATGAGACGTGAACAGATTACTGTAGTCGGCATACGATCCAGTAGAGAACTTGCATTGTACTCTGTATCTGGTATTCTCGGAAAATTAATCGGTTGAGAGAAACCAAAGTCCAGAGCAAATTCATGAGTAGATCTCACCGCAAAGTTAGTGCACCGAGAGCCAAGCTATTCGGCAGTTTATTCGAGTGCCTGCTAATAACGTCTGACAAAGTCATCGAGCATAATCCTCCGCGCTTTAGCCGGAAAGGCTTCATCCGAGACGATCGCCCCAGGGGAATCGCTTCAGTCACTGACGACTTAGATATACCATTCTACTTGCGTCGCGTCGCGCCCATCTGTTCAGTCAGGGATCCTCGGCGATATTGCCTCACGTTTCGCAAATAATAAAACTGTTGCTTTCGCATTAGCGATTAGAATCAGCTGGACGATTCAGTGGTCTTAATAATAGTAGATTGGTACCTATTGAGGTTTTTCTAGTACTTAGTGTACAGCCATGGCCAGTATAGTTATTGTTTTGGTTCATGTAATACTGGGTTGCAACATAGCAGTGTACAATATACGGTGTGAATCGTGAAATCTTAGCTTGAGTCTATAATAATGCTGTACGTTTCCAGGATTCAATGAGCTGGATTTAATCACCTTACCCTACTCTGGTTGGTTGGATGTACGTTTGAATTATTATGGCAACCATGAAACGCATCCTACTATAGTTTGGTAGAACGAGCGTTTTACAAGCTATAAGAAGTGAAGGAGGAATCAGTGACGTTAAGTAATTCTATAAGATACATAGGCGGATGACGAATTGTTATAGTAAAATAAACGGATTTAATCTAATATCCGTTTATCCGACTCATTGGCGTAAATACCTTAATCGTAATTTATATCTGTGGTATGCTAAGTCGACTGCTGCTATAGTACAATGATGATGTTCAAGTCTCGAACCGAGAAAAACGTAAAGACGAAGCGTAAAAAAAACAAAAGCGGCGCAGGAACTGAAACTAGGGTCACAACGATGTATATCTGACGTTGCGTGTTGTAGTTTCTGTTACAAACTCTTTGTAAATCAAATTTCATAGATTCTGTCTTGACACTATAAACGTCTGTCATTATTAAAATTTTCTTACGTACTACTAAATATGTGTATATATTTATAACTTTCCTCAATACGTAAATATTCTTTATTGGCGACGAGGATGGACGCCGAATAATTTGCACCATTTCATAGCGTTCAACAGGCGCAGAAAGAACAAATCACGAAAATACTTACAATGTTGATGTCGACATCAACTACGACATCGACTACAACAACATCCGATACGTTACCTATGGTGAGCAGCGTGACGAGCGCAGCCATATCTACAACACAACCAACGAACAAGCTAGGTATAATCAAAAAATTTAATGTGGATAAATTTAACCCTGACAGCTGTAGAGCTGAAGATTACATAGATTTCTTCGAAACAAAATGTGCTATACTAAACATTACCGACAATAGACTTAAAAAAGACATACTCTTATATTGCTTCACCCCGGACATATTCAGAGAGGTAAAAGTAGGCTTGACACCTAACTTTGAATTGAGCACATACGCAGATATAAGCAGAAAACTTTTAGATCTCTATCGTATTAAAAGAATTAGATATCGAGCGGTTAATGAGTTTTGGAAGTGTGTGAGAGATAACAACGAGTCGATGAAAGATTACGCTAACCGCTTAAAAGAGATAAGCAAAGATTGCGGATACGATGATAGCTTGTTGGAACGTCAAATACGTGATCGTTTCGCGCCTGGATTGAATCACACCGAACTAGAAACTTTACTTATCTAAAACGGAAATGGCCCGATTTAAGAGGAACATATGAAGGAGAGATACACGAAGTAACTTTTAACCAAATTTTTGCTATCGCTCAGTCTCGCGAACAAGCCGAGCTCGACACGCCATCTACAAGTGTTAAAAAAATTTATAAAAATACACGGGTAACTACGTTCCAACAAACCTCAAATAAGAAAACGCCTCGCTGGCTACATCCAGATCACTGCTATCGTTGTGGTAATGACAAACACGATTTTACAAACTGACCTGCCAAAGGACATACTTGCAAAGAATGTCAAACAGATGGATATTTCGAGACTTGCTGCCTAAAAACAGGTCGAGCACAAATTTTTAAGGTTAGAACACGTAAAACCAGACATAAACTACAAAAGGTAACCAAGAACTCCTCATCGTCGAGTGAGTCCTCAGACAGTAGCGACGAAGACGATTTTGTTTGCAACATAGTAAACAAACAAAAAAAAGACTGCAAAAGGATCGATGTGATGATTAATGGACAAAATTGTACAATGGATTGGGATCCTGGTTCAGCATTTTTCATAATTAGTACTCAATTCTGGAAAAAATTAGGAGCCCCTAGCCTATCGAAAGCACCAAAACTTAAAGCATACTGCGACTATAAGTTAAAATCAAAAGGCCTGACGGATGTTTCAGTTGAAGTCGAAGGACAACACAGAATTGTACCTGTAGTAGTTATGATAAATGCAAATCCAATGCTTTTCGGATTACACTGGAGCGAATCATTTAATGTGGAATTCCCAAAGGCTGTTTACTCCATTAAGAGTACCCCGACGTCGCTCGAACAAGTGTTGAACAATTATAGACAATTATTTGATGGTAAACTGGGAAAAGTCAACAACTATCAAGTAAACATCCGTGTTAAACCAGGAGTAGAACCTGTACATTCACCAGCACAACCTATTAAGTTTGGTATTAAGAAAAATATTGAATTGGAGTTGGACCAGCTTATTTCAGAAGGAATAATAGAGAAAATAGACCCCAACATAACACCAGTTGAATGGGCCACTCCTACAGTCAACATTGTCAAACCAAATGGCGATATAAGAATCTGTGGCGACTACAGAAGTACTCTTAACCCAGTCTTGATAAAACATTTACATCCTGTGCCGCTTTTCGACCAATTGTGGTAAAAATTAATAAACAACACCATTTTCTCAAAAATTTATCTCAAAGACGCCTACCTACAATTTGAAATTGCCCCTGAATCAAAAAAATACCTGATACTATCAACACACAAGGGTTACTTCCAATACAACAGGATGCCGTTTGGTATTTCAACCACACCGTCAATTTTTTAACACTATCTCGATAAATTGCTCGGTGACCTTCCTAACGTAGCTGTATATTTCGATGACATTGCAGTGGCTGGTAGAAACAATGATGATCACTTACACACACTGTCTCTTGTGTTCGACAGACTACAGAAAGCAGGACTTAAAGTAAATTTAAAGAAATGTTCATTCTAACAAAATTGATTGAAATTGAATACCTCGGGCATACGATAGGTCAACATGGAATACGACCTACGAAAAATAAGCTAGATGCTATCACAAGAGCAGCCGAACCATCTAATTCAAAAGAATTGAATTCTTTCCTTGGTTTGGTTAATTTTTACGAACAATTTATACCTCATTTACGTAGACTGTGTGCAGGCTTACATGAGTTGACAAGCGGCAGGCAACGTTGGCGATGGACTGCTCATGAAAGTAATATCTTCAGAACTGCGAAATCATGTATAACTGCCTCTAAGCCTTTAATAGCCTTTGATGAAAATAGACCTATATTTTTGGCGTGCGATGTATCAGAAGAGGGTGTAGGAGCAGTCTTATTTCACAAAGACAAAGATCTTGATAAACCTATTGCCTTTGCATCAAAGAAACTTCGTTCTTCTGAAGCTAAATACTCAGTTATTGACAGGGAAGCTCTTGCTGCTTTTTGGGATAAAAAAATTTGATAAATATCTCCGCGCAACAAAATTGGCATTAATTACTGACCATAAACCCTTGATTCATTTATTGGGCACTCAACGTAACCTACCTAAGTTGGTTAACAACCGACTTGTAAGATGGGCTTTAATAATTGGTAGCTACAATTACGATATTTGTTATCAAAAAGGGGAACAATATATTGGCAGACTGCCTCTCAAGATTGCCTGACGTTGACTCCAATCCATCTGAAGATACGATCTGAAGATACAGAGCGCATAATACGCAGGATAGAATCACGTCAATTAAGAACCAGGATGATAGACATGTACCTCAGTGAGACTGTTCTAAAAAAGAGTACTCTTACGGATTCGGTCTTATCAAAAGTCATACAATATTTGAAAACAGGCTGGCGAGACTTTGAATGCAATGACGAAATGAAACATTATATAAGGAAACGCAATGAATTATCAGTAGAAAATAAAATACTCATGTGGCAGGGGAGAATGATAATACCTGGACGCGATCAACGGTTTTTACATACCTTTATCAAGGTCATCCCGGAATTGCTGCTATGAAAGCACTGGCACGTTTTTATGTATGGTGGCCAACGCTTGATGAGGATATTGATTACCACGTCAAAATGTGCAAAGGATGTCAAGGAAATCGCTCTTACATCCCTGATCTCCCTGTCTTTTCTTGGTCAATTCCCGAAAATGTGTGGGAAAGAGTGCACATTGATTTTGCTGGCCCTTTCGAAAATACTTATTTGCTAATATTGTGTGATGCCCTATCAAAATGGGTTGAAGTTAAACCTATGAAGCGAATAACTACACGAAATTTATGTTTCGTATTGGATGAAATATTTTGTACATTTGGCTTGCCTCAAATGATAGCTTCCGACAACGGCCCACAATTTGTTTCTTCTGAATTATTGCGAGAATCAAGGCATTTTACACGTGACTTCTTCACCCTATCACCCATGTACTAATGGCTTGGCTGAAAGATTTGTAAGGACATTTAAATCCAGAATGGCATCGAACGAAGGAAGGAAAACTACACGTCATCTGATGGAATTTCATTTCAGATACAGAAATACTCCGCAGAGCACCACGGGAAAATCTCCGGCACAAATCATGTTTGGGCATCAACTAAACTGCCGTCTGTCTAATATCAGGCCTGATAAACGGAGAGATTTACAATATCAACAATTCAAAGCAAATATTGCCTTGACTTCACCTGACATGAGTGATTTTAAACCGGGTGACCCTGTGTATGTCCAAACACATCAAGACAAAACCTGGCATAACGGTACTGTGGCTGCACGCAAAGAAAGATATTCTTATGTCATCAGTTACCCCGAGGGGAAAAGATACGACGACAAGCAGATCACATCCGCTGTAGAATCCCATCACCAGCGCCACGTTCTGAGGATAGAATACCTGATCTGATGAGAGGAAATCGCTCTTACATCCCTGATCTCCCTGTCTTTTCTTGGTCAATTCCCGAAAATGTGTGGGAAAGAGTGCACATTGATTTTGCTGGCCCTTTCGAAAATACTTATTTGCTAATATTGTGTGATGCTCTATCAAAATGGGTTGAAGTTAAACCTATGAAGCGAATAACTACACGAAATTTATGTTTCGTATTGAATGAAATATTTTGTACATTTGGCTTGCCTCAAATGATTGCTTCCGACAACGGCCCACAATTTGTTTCTTCTGAATTATTGCGAGAATCAAGGCATTTTACACGTGACTTCTTCACCCTATCACCCATGTACTAATGGCTTGGCTGAAAGATTTGTAAGGACATTTAAATCCAGAATGGCATCGAACGAAGGAAGGAAAACTACACGTCATCTGATGGAATTTCATTTCAGATACAGAAATACTCCGCAGAGCACCACGGGAAAATCTCCGGCACAAATCATGTTTGGGCATCAACTAAACTGCCGTCTGTCTAATATCAGGCCTGATAAACGGAGAGATTTACAATATCAACAATTCAAAGCAAATATTGCCTTGACTTCACCTGACATGAGTGATTTTAAACCGGGTGACCCTGTGTATGTCCAAACACATCAAGACAAAACCTGGCATAACGGTACTGTGGCTGCACGCAAAGAAAGATATTCTTATGTCATCAGTTACCCCGAGGGGAAAAGATACGACGACAAGCAGATCACATCCGCTGTAGAATCCCATCACCAGCGCCACGTTCTGAGGATAGAATACCTGATCTGATGAGAGGAAATCGCTCTTACATCCCTGATCTCCCTGTCTTTTCTTGGTCAATTCCCGAAAATGTGTGGGAAAGAGTGCACATTGATTTTGCTGGCCCTTTCGAAAATACTTATTTGCTAATATTGTGTGATGCTCTATCAAAATGGGTTGAAGTTAAACCTATGAAGCGAATAACTACACGAAATTTATGTTTCGTATTGGATGAAATATTTTGTACATTTGGCTTGCCTCAAATGATTGCTTCCGACAACGGCCCACAATTTGTTTCTTCTGAATTATTGCGAGAATCAAGGCATTTTACACGTGACTTCTTCACCCTATCACCCATGTACTAATGGCTTGGCTGAAAGATTTGTAAGGACATTTAAATCCAGAATGGCATCGAACGAAGGAAGGAAAACTACACGTCATCTGATGGAATTTCATTTCAGATACAGAAATACTCCGCAGAGCACCACGGGAAAATCTCCGGCACAAATCATGTTTGGGCATCAACTAAACTGCCGTCTGTCTAATATCAGGCCTGATAAACGGAGAGATTTACAATATCAACAATTCAAAGCAAATATTGCCTTGACTTCACCTGACATGAGTGATTTTAAACCGGGTGACCCTGTGTATGTCCAAACACATCAAGATAAAACCTGGCATAACGGTACTGTGGCTGCACGCAAAGAAAGATATTCTTATGTCATCAGTTACCCCGAGGGGAAAAGATACGACGGCAAGCAGATCACATCCGCTGTAGAATCCCATCACCAGCGCCACGTTCTGAGGATAGAATACCTGATAATACAGTTCACGCAAAAGAATTGTCGCTGTTTTCTGGTCCTCAGAGTACAACACCGGATTCATCATTAACTAAAACTTCTTCCCCTTTAGCGTCTAACTTTAAATGTATAACACCTAGTAGATCAACAGTCTTAACTAATGTACCATCCCCTTCAATGTCGATGACTGCCGCCACAGAAGGTTAAACATCAGGGTCAACAAGCCTCTCCGCAATGAGCTCTTGCTCAGAAGCTCCAGTAACGTCGACACCTGTGCAAGAGGCAGTAACAACTGTGTCTCTACGTCGAAGTCAGCGTGTGGTAAAGCAGCCCCAACGACTTATCACCGAAACGTAATCAGATTGGGGAAGGACGAATGTTACAAACTCTTTGTAACTCAAATTTCATAGATTCTGTCTTGTCACTATAAATGTCTGTCATTATTAAAATTTTCTTACGTACTACAATACTAAATATGTGTGTATATTTATAACTTTCCTCAATACGTAAATATTCTTTAGAGTCGTACTCTTATTCCCTTCACATAGTGTAAAAAGATCTGTTGCCAACTAAAACCAATGTACCTACCTACCCTGGATATACAATGGAATGGAATGATTTTTTTTAACAAAAATGTTATGTTATGATGTGGTTTAATCAGCGTCTCTCGGCTATATTTTTTTTACAGTTTCAAGCAAAGGAAATGTATTGGTATATGCTAAAGTAAAAGTCTACATTTCTACAACATTTGCTTTGATTTAGTCGGCTAAACAAACAAAAATCATAATTTAGTAAACAGTAGTTATATAGCTACACACATACTACATGAACATAATTTACCGATATATTTTTGCTTACGTAGAGATTGTTCACCGATGTTTGCAACAGAAATAAGAAGGTCGTGTGTTCTAAAATCCATCAAAGTAATGTAGTACACCATGTGTGACGAAAACATCATATTCTTTCCCTTTTCCACTGCAGTAAAAATTCATAAACGTCGCGCCAACATTCTATTTTCAAATGTCATTCGGAATTTGGTGCGGCTATACCTCTACTTGAAATGAAAGCTAATGGTAGGGATGTGACATTAATGGAAAAGAATCGATTTAATAAAAATCGATTTTTCTTTATTCAATTTTAATCGATTTGTCAATAATCGATTTTAATGAAAATAAATAATCGATTTTTGCGAAAAAAATCGATTATTTCTATTATTTAAAATCCTACATGTTTTTCATATTCCAATAATAAACCTAAGAGATTCATATTAACAATCAATCAGATTAAAAATCAAATAAAAAAATAACCAATTCAAAACTAAAAATCAAAGCAAATGTTCTTTTAAACTTTCAAGTTTAGGAGTCATGAAACCAAATATCATTATTGATTGAGAATTTGTTCTCAGTCACAATGAACATGAAATGAGCACCCCAACAAAATGACAACCTTATTGTCGCAAAAAAATAAAATGTAAATCAAATAAAAATAATGTCACAAATGTCCAGTCCTATTTTACATGTGACTTGTATTAAAATAAGATACTTAAATTAACTATTAAAAAACTAAACGACGACGGTATGGTCTCAAAAACAAAAATATAAAACAATTCTTTTGTTAATTTTTAAATTTAAACAATAACAAAATTAAAAATAATTATTGTCACAAATGTCACGCCCTATTTTACATTTGACTAGTATTAAAATAAAATACTTAAAATGACAATTAAAAAATCGGCCAAGTGCGAGTTGGACTCGCGCACGAAGGGTTCCGTACCATTATCTAAAAAAAATCGGCAAAAAAAAAAACACGTTTGTTGTATGGGAGTCCCCCTTAAATATTTGTTTTATTTTAATTTAATTATTTATTCTTAAAGTGACTTAAACAAAATATTTTGTGAAAATTTCAAGCGTCTACCTGTTGCCGTTATCAATATCGAGCAAATATGAGCAAAAAAATCACGTTTGTTGTATGGGAGCCCCCTTAAATATTTATTTTATTCTATTTTTTAGTGTTTGTTGTTATAGCGGCAACAGAAATACATGACCTGTGAAAATTTCAACTGTCTAACTATCACGGTTCATGAGATACAGCCTAGTGACAGACGGACGGACAGCGGAGCCTCAGTAATAGGGTTCCGTTTTACCCTTTGGGTACGGAACCCTAAAAACTAAACGACGACATTATGTGTTTTACGGTTAGAAGACATTTATATTGTTTACCAACAATTATATTATCTCAGATCTCACTCACTACACTGAAACTAATTTACATGCATACATACCTACAAATGGCGCCATTTTTTATATAATCAACTTGTAAGTAATAATGCTTCGAGTTTTTTCATTCGGCCCATAGATGGTGCTATTTATGAAAATCGATTTAATCGCGTAATTTATTTAATCGATTTATTAAAAATCGATTAATATTACTTTGAAAATCGATTATAAATAATCGATTTTACGAAAATAATAATCGATTAAAAGAAAAATCGATTATTTTTTAACATCCCTAGCTAATGGCCGCCCAACTTTAATCACGAACAGCTGATGTGCGTCGTTTAATTCTTAGTGAAAAATTGTGTTTTGTTAATTAAACTGTGTAAAATAGTTTAGATGATACGTCACTTACCTTACTATTTTGTGTGGATTTCAGGGTTTGTGTAGATAACACATAGAAGTGGTGTAGTTAATAGTTTTGTGTGTTTTCTACATTGCTTGCTTTTTCAGATGTCACTGACCATACAGCAAATTATTTTGGACGCAAAAAGACTCGCAGGCCGGCTCAAGGAGCGAGAAACTGAAGCGGATGCTCTGTTAACTGAAACCCAGACAGCTTACCGACAGATACATACGATGAAACAGGTAAATTTTACAAATCGCATCGTGGCGAACCAGATGCGGAGCTTTGGTGCCTTGTATTCTACAGTTACTTGTGTTCTACATTGTTAAAAGGTTGTACAAAGTAACATAAACGTTCGTTTACGTATTTTAATATTTCTGTGAAGTTGTGTTTTGGTACGTTATGTACAATAACTTCAATTATTTTTGTTGAATGCCTATCCAGCTTTAAAACAGTCACACAGTTCACTGACCTTGGTAATTATAGTTCTTTTGATATCATATATCTCTAGGAAAATAATTCATTTATTCTCCTATTTAAGTAATAATTAAAAGTTTTTCTTGATATTTATGTATTTTAACTTTTATGATAGGTATGTTTATATACTTGTATGTGTGCAGTGCCGTAAAATTTCAAAATAATTATGTTTGTCTGTTAAATCTTGAATATTTTATCCAATTCTCAAACACCTCTATCCATCTCGGGCTTTGTATCTCCAAATTTTTTGCAGCCAAACAAATATATAATACTAGATGCAGTATCATATTGTCACCTCTTGTACAAACAGTAATTCCTTAATTCATTTGAGGCCCATTTTATACTTGTTGTCGTAACGTGCATGGCTGAATTCAACCGTCTGGGCCTCAACGGGTTAAGAGCTTATTAGTAACTTTACTTGGCCCCAGGAATGCAACAACCCTCCAGTGAGTTGTTGTTTGGCTGCCTTCTTCTGTGATGAAGATGAAGGTACTTACCCCAGTTAGGTTACTTTGATTAAAATCAATCAAAATGAACTTTTTTGTTATTATCATTACGTACTTTTAATGTAGTTCTACAAAAAAGTTTTATAAACAATAACATTATAAGTCATAATTAAAGTAAAAAAAGTATCAGGTATTAATGCCTGTCATTTGAAAGGCGTGTATGGACAGCAACAGAGGTATGGACAAAGAGGCCTGTTCAAGAACATGGGTTCATTCTGACTATGTCACAAATGAAATAGCTATTGATATAAGAGCTGGAAGGATTTTTGTTATTGAGCAATTACGAATAGGAGCAGATACCTGCAGTAGCTATTACTCCTGATCATTACTTCTGATGCACAATTGCTTAGCAGTCACTTGATACGCCTGAAATACCAGTAAAAGTCATCCAGGGGCAATACTAATGTGAGAATTTCAAGTCACTGAGAGCTCTACTGACTGATTTCTTTTTTTCTTTCTTTCTTTGCAAATCCCTAGGTTTACTGACTGATTTCTTGATGTACATATTTGTAATCATTATCTTTGCAAATCCTGAGGTTTTGGTAGCAGATTCTGCCAAATGTAACAGTTTAAGAAATGGGATAACTAAGAAGAATAACAATTAACTAAATCCCTTTGTTTTATTGTAGTACAAAGAAGAAGTGGATACACTCAACGAGGCATCTAGAGAGAGACCACGTGGGGCACTCATTGCTAGCATAGAACGAGAATCCCGACTCATGAGAGATGTGCAGAGGGAAAACGGTGAATTAAGGGCAGCACTGGAGGAACATAGGCGTGCATTGGAACTGATCATGTCCAAGTATCGCCAGCACACAGAGAAGAGAATATGGGAGTCACGGATTGATTTCACAGCAGCTATTAATGAAAAACAACAAGAGGTATGGTTTATTTGCATATTTTATATATTAATATTGAACCCATTGGTGCCTTGCAGTAGCTGGGAGCTTGTGTCTTTATTTTCTCATAACATTCCTGGTAATATATTAAGTATGTATAAATTTTAACTCAATCAAATTAAAAACCGAAGTTAAGATATCCTCTCAGTAGGATAAGAAAGTATAATGGATAGTATAAAAGAATCATGTAGATGTGCAAACAGTCATGAAACCTTAAAGGGTACTTTTGATGCAGAGGTTGAATTCTCCATGACAAAAAATAGGGAAATGTTGTTGGATTATATGTACGAGTTAATGAGAGAGAAAAGAAAGAAATATACTGTCTTTGCAAAGAATGTAAAAAACTGTGTAGTTAAGTTACTAACACTCAGATTATCTGATCACTAATACTGATTGATTTGAAGATTTTTTTTTAACAAAATTCCATTAAGAAATGTGAGTACTGCTTCCCTCCTTCCAAATTTACTTGAATTAGTATCTACTTCTGCATATCTATTTTAGAGATGTTACGATCTTGAATTTTGTCAAACCGATTTGAATCGGTTAAAAAATCGCATAAGTCGATTCCAAACCGAACCGTCAAAATGGCGGTTTGAATCGGTTTGAACCGTTTAACGAGTTGACGAACAAATGAAACTTGCGAATTCGATGCAATGTGAATCGACGGGTTCGACTTCGAGCAACGCGGACTTCCGACGTTGCTTGAAGAACCAAGGTTTACGGTTAAGTACTAACCTACCTACTCGATCCAGCAAGAAAAACATTTAGGCATAATAATAGATTAATTTATTTATCCTTACTTTTCTTTTCTGTGGTGAATATAAGGAAAACAATATCAAGATTCAAAATCATTTATTTCTAAGTACTTTCAAAGATAAAGAAAAACAATTTAACATTACAAAAGTACCACGTAAACACGGTAAACACGAACAAACAGGCGCGCAGAGCGGCCTGACGGATGGACGGACGACGCACGAAGTCGAATCGGTTTGGTAGACGCGTTAACCGATCCAACTCGGTTTATGGTCAAATCGGTTTGAATCGGTTTGAAAAGTCGAGTTGTTACATCTCTAATCTATTTATTGCATTACCACGTAGTACAAAGTAGTAAAAAGTTTAAAAATATATTGTAATGTAAATATTTATTTGTAAATGAATATTATATATGCACGACAATTGATAAAGCTGTGCAGCCTGTTGGAGTCACACCTTTTCTGCAATGACATAAGATGCATGTGTACCTAGTCCGGCCATACGTTCTGTTACAAATGAATTTGCATTAATTTTTTATGAAGTAATATAATCTCAATAAAACTTGTATATTTATGGAAATCTCAGTAAAAAAATAAAAAATGTCCACCTTTGGCTTTGATACTGGGCTTTAATGTCTGGCTACAAATTTATGATAGGAAATTTAGCTACTTCTTGCTATACAGATTTCTTAAGAGACACAATGTTGGCGTATCGTTTCGAGCAGGCCATGTCCTCTAAAACTGACCATAATCTGTAGTCAAACGGGTTCAGATCTGGGGCAGACTCGGGCCAGTCGTCAGTTCTTATAAAGTCCGGAATGTTGGTTTCGTGAGGCTTATTTAATTCGTACCTAGTGACCAGGTGCAGAGTCCTGCTGGAAAGTCCGCAATACATTTTTAAAAAGTGTGTTGTATCAAGAGACTGTCTTGGATCGTGTTGTGAAACCTCTCATTTCACAACACGATCCAAGACTCTTGATACATTTTGGCTGAAGACTTCACTCCTTTTTCACAAAAATGAAGCTTTGTGACTTCTTGATTAGACACCCCCTACCAAACCATTACAGACGCAGGATGATAACCTTGTTGTACCTTTCCGACCACTTGGGCAGCTTCTTTAGAACTGTGTACGTACTTCAATCATAAAAATTTTTCATTATTAAAGAGGATATTTCTGTGTCTTTTACCTCTGACCCGATACGCCTTCGTGTTTTGATCAATTCACTCTGCTTAACTGTATTTCCTGTATTTCAACGTTAAGCACCTAGCTTCAGGTCTTGTTTTATTTTTCAAATCAAATCATATATTTACAGTAAATAGGGTGGATACAATAAATGCAGTTGGTATCAAGATTTCTACCTATATACAAAAAAAGTGTGCAAATTTTGTTTTTAGAGAATTTTTTCATGCATCGTTATTAGTCTCGTATTTAATCTATTTTGATTTATTTAAGAATTCATCAACCAAGTAAAATGTATTTTCTAAAAGTTGTTTTAATCAATTTATAAAGCACAAAAGGAAATCTACTTATTCTACTCTAACTTTTTCTACCTGTTCTTTCCACATTAACTTAGGATTTATAATTATACCTAGGAATGTCACTTTATTTACGTTCTGTAGAAGTTGTCCATTTATATCGATCTTAATGTCAATGTCAATGTTTTGAAAGTTATTAAAATGAATTAATTTTGTTTTACCTAAATTTACTTCTAAATTATTTTCATGTAACCATTCAGTAACAGGTGTCAATGTATTTGTAATGTCCAATTTATGTTGCAATAATGTGAAATCTTTATTAGTATTTACTAGTACTGAAATGTCCTCTGCAAATAGTATTGTTTTACTTTTTGTAATATCAAATTCAAAATGGGGTTTCGGCGAATTTATGTATTTATTATTATTAAGAAGAGTATATAACAAAAGGATAAACATGTTCTGTATAAACGTAATTATAGCCTATTTCAAATATAAAATAACGAAACGCAATGATACCTGGAAACAGGATATATGTCTGAGGTTTGCAATCGCCAGTAGTTTCAAAATTACACTTGCTCAAAAAACTAAAAATATAACAAAAATTGTAACTAATATTCAGTTTGAAACAATAAGATTTAACGGGAAACTAAAAACCCCAGAGATATTTACAAACATACAGGTAGACAAATAGAAGTGTTTCCAAATTTCACTAATTCTCGCTAGTATTGAATGATTATATTTCATGAGTTTGTGCATGAAAAATATTACAGGTACATATAAATCTATTACATATATCTATACCTTTATAACACTGGCGTCCAAACTAGGCCGAGCCTGTATCTTGGGCACCATTTTCTCCCCTTGACATAAATTGTAATGTTTCACTATCACAATCCTTCAAAAAGAAAGAAAAACACACACACGACACCCTGAGATATAATGAAAGAACACAAAAAATAACCACGCACGAAAACATAGCAGTTGCACACGTACATAAATTAACATGTAGGTAGTTTTTAATTTGTTCGTTACTAAAGTTACTTATAAACCCACAGTCAGCCCATGACGTATAAGCAGTAAAACGTACAACAAAAAATCGGCCAAGTGCGAGTCGGACTCGCGCACGAAGGGTTCCGTACCATTATCTATAAAAACGGCAAAAAAATCACGTTTGTTGTATGAGAGCCCCCTTAAATATTTAATTTATTCTATTTTTTAGTATTTGTTGTTATAGCGGCAATAGAAATACATCATCTGTGAAAATTTCAACTCTCTAACTTTCACGGTTCATGAGATACAGCCTGGTGACAGACGGACGGACGGACGGACGGACGGACGGACAGCGAAGTCTCAGTAATAGGGTTCCGTTTTACCCTTTGGGTACGGAACCCTAAAAACCATGAACAACCTCTCAAATTCAATTAAATCACAAGTAATCTCATAATTTAGTTAACAGAAATAAATAAATTAAATATAAATATATCTAGTGTCCCATTTACTCGTTAAGATTAATTAAAGTAAATAATAATAACAAGCATTACTTACTCTATGAGCGATGACAGTGGATGGTGACTTGCACGCTATATGAGTGTGCACGATATGTAAGTACTTGTGTGTGGGATGTATTTGACTGTGTGTGTGTGTGGTATATGTATGTATGTAAGTGTTTGTGTGTGGTGTGGCGTATTGATTTGTGTAGGTAATGAGTGTAGGTGATGTGTGTAAATAGAGAAGGGATAAGGATGGTATATAAGGTTATGTTTATAAATATCAATATTCGTTTAAATATTATTATACATTCATGTAATTACATAAAACAGTTTTTCTATTGCTTCATAATCCTGGGTCTTGAACCATGTTGTCAATTTTCTTTTACATACCGTTAAATTGAAGGGATATATTTCCGTATATTTGTTAATTTTATTATATAGCGTAGGACCCAAGTAGCATTGGAATTTATGATTTTTTTTTTAAAGCGGGAATTTGACAGATCTTGTCTTTCCGACATATGGTTGTTAATTTATAAGAAAAAGGTAATTCTGTATGATGTGAAAGTACGGTATCCCTTACAAATAACTCTCGCGCCTTCAGTACGTCACAGTTAGCATATAGATCGGTAGTGCAATAACGAAAACTTTTAAAAGTTATTACTTTCAATATAGATCGCTGAGCTCTTTCTACTTTTATTGAATGTTTCTTTCGCGCTCCACCCCATGCTGTTATACAGTAGGTTATTATTGATTGTGCTAAAGCATAATACACTGTTTTTAGTAACTTATAATTAGCAACATGTCTCAATATTTTAAATATATATATATTAGTTATCTTAACCTTGCTGAAAGTAAGTCAACATGTGGTTACTATGACAAGGTCTCATCCAGAAGTACACCAAGGTATTTTACCGTTTCTGTTTTTTCAAGGTAATGGCAATTGCAATTAGAGCTAATATACGTACTTGAAATACAGGAGTGAATTCGTATATGGACAATGTGTTCGTTAGGAATATGTTTTTTGTTGATGCCAAATGTTATATATTTTGTTTTGGAAATATTTAAAGTTAGAATATTATCATGCAGCCACTCTGAAACTTTCCGAAGGCCTATTTCGGTCTTCGTCTTAACCTCCTCCCAGGTTTTACCATAAAAAATGAGGGCGGTATCATCGGCAAAAGTAAAAGTTTTACAGTTAATAATGTTCATATTGCATAAATCGTTAGTGTAAAGCAGAAAGAGGGTAGGACCAAGAACACTCCCTTACAGGAATACTGGCACTAATGCACTCTCCTATTTTAACTTTCTGTATATGATTTGTGAGATAGTCCTTGAAGAGTGCATGTACGACACGACGTATATTCTGGCTTTAACAGCATTAACAGCCTTTGTAGTTCTAACATCACGCGGTCGCCCCGATCTTTTATGATCTTGAACAGACGAAGTGTTGGTATGTCGATAGTACGATATACGAACATATGGCTGAAACCAAGCTTTTGAAGTGTCTTGAATATGACCGACGGCTCCATACCCACTTTGTGCAAGGCAATCACTGCAATCCTATTTTCTTTTACACCCCACACTATATTGTAACTTGATAAGTAAGCGTTGGGACCAGCACTGCATTGTGTATAGCCAGCTGTACTTTCTGGCTCAGGTTTTTACTGCCAAGAAGTTTTCCCAATGCTCTATTCACACTATTGCACCACCCAGCACTCACTCGTCTTTCCACATCTGCAGCGTACCTTCCATCCCTGCTGTAAGCACATCCAAGATATACAATCTCATCCACTTGCTCCAACACTTCATCATCTACCGTAATCCTTACATTGGTTCTGGTTTCTTCTCTTTCAAAATAATTAAAAAGTTGAAAACAAGAAAAGTTTTTATGTAACAGTATTTATGGCCAGTCTAGTTATGTAGCATGATCTGTCTTTGTCTGTACACAATAGGAATACCACATTTTAATGTAATATTTGTTATATTATTAAAATCAATATAAGTTGTTTAATAAGAAATGTGAGCTTGCTCACTGAGTATGAGCGGTCAAAATTTAGAGCAAATATTGATAAGCTTGCTTAACTAACTCTATCCTATGTGTAGGTATTATCTTCTTAACATTCTGATAAAACTGCCCATTTTTCTTCGATATATCAACTAATAATCATTATGAGCAGTGATAGCATAATAGATAGAGAACTGACCTATTATCCAAAGGTCCCTGATTCAAATTCAGGTGTGGGCATGTACCACTAAATTTGTATTTTCGGATTTATAGATACGTATTTGTCATTATAACTAGAAAACTTTGTGAGGAAAGCCGCATGTCCAAGAAATTATATTTAGAAACACTTGTGAGTTAACCTAAGAAAGGTCTAGTTTTCCCACTGGGTTGTGGAGGTCTGATGGCAGTCGCTCGATGAAAAATCAGTATTTGCACCATATCCTTAGGTTTATGAAGCGACCCCACCAATCCTAATGGTTTAGAAAATGGGATAATGCTAGGAAAAAGAAGATCAGCTAATTACCACGGTACACCAATGTGCCGCGGCACTTACATTGTGGAACACTGGATTAGACCTCTCACTTGGCAGCTTGAAGACCTCACACAAAAGTCCGATTGAATTAAATTGAAGTTTAGGGAATTAGATTAAAATTTATTCAAATATTTGTGTATAGTAAATGTCTCTTGAAATATTACAGTTAATTCGTCAACAAGCAGAGAGGATCAATGAAATGACAAGTATTATGTACAAGGCTGTTAACACCAATGAAAATGGAGATACAAGGAAGGAAGAAGAACTTTACGAAAGGCTTATCACTGAGAATAAGGTAAATTGTTAAACAAATAGATTAAAACGTAACAATGATGTACCCTAAAGAGTTTTTTTATTTGAACACACTAATCTCTGGAACTAGTTGATTTTGTCAATTTTTTTGTTATTCATAGCTTAATGAAAGTTATAGGCTATTTGATATCACTCTATGACCCTCAGGTGTGGGAGAAGGAGCAACAAAAGTTTGCACTAGGAATATTTTTTGAAGTAGTGGCTAGCAAGACTACTATTTTTATATCAAGCTGCTACTGTAGCCTATGATTGCTTGCAATATATGAAGTACTATTCGCGTGTTGCTACCCCCAATACCACTGCATGCACTCTACCTTACAAGTACTTCAGGAACATAACCTTCAAAGGAGTTGTTGTTTAACTACGTATGTCTTCTGTAAAATGGACATATTGCCTCAGTTGTACACACCAATTACTAAATACACTTGTGTCCTACTTTTCTTTTATCAGAGTTTGCCTTACTATTGGGCAGGGTGCACCGCATGCAGTTGAGGTTGGCTTTAATTTATACTAATACCGTATAAAACAGGTTTAGTATACCAACCATTTCATGTGTACCTCAGTCAATAAACTTTCATCTATGTAGTTGAAATTTAATTGTGCACACATCTTGACTAAAGAGACTATAAAGCTACGTATGGTGACCAGCTTTAATTAGCTGCGGTGTGATATAGTATACCAGTACTAGCTTTTTAAAGTACTAATTACGATCTAAGAAATTAACTACATTATGTTTACTTTAGTTGAAGTCTAAGGTTTTCCGATTAAATATTTGTAGAGACACATGCACAACGTGTGGTTGTCTTTGCAAACATCTAATGGGAAAATCACTTAATTTGAATGGAAGTCTGATGGGAAAAATATTCAATTTCGGTCTGCTGCTGAATGTATTATGTGTTATAAACTTTCAGCACTTTTATATTTTCTGTGAAGTCAGTCACTATATACGGTTCTATAACAAACTTCCCAGCAATATAATAGAATTGTCAATAAACAAATTTAAAACTACCATTAAAGCCAAATTGTGTAGCAGGGCATATTATAAAGTATCTGACTATATTAATGATAAAAATGCCTGGGATTGAGTCGATCCAATTATAATGTAATTAATAAATTATGTAAATTTGTTTGGATACCAAAAGAGGGATGCCTGAGTTTTTTGGCAGTATTTTTATCAGTGCTCACCTAGTCATGAACTGCACGGTAGGGAAAAAAATTGTGACGATTCCAAACAAATGTAGCCATTTTTACGGAATAAAAAGATTTTGACTTTGACTTTGACTATACTATTTTGTAGGTAACTGTACATGTATACAGGTAGCCAACTGCTATAGTTTTATAGAAGTGTACCTTTATTTTTATTTCTTTATGTTGTTTATGCCTAGCTGGTATCCACTCCCGCGTACTTTGCTTCTCAAGCTTTACATAGAAGTTTGAAAATAACCTATAGCATGTAGCGTCTTATTAGTAAAAAAAAAACAGAATTGACCTTTACATTCACATTGACGAGCTCGGTGGGGCAGTGGTGAAACACGCTGTTACGCTACTTTGACACCAACACTCGTGGGTTCAATTCCCACACAATACAAACATTTGTGTGTATGAACATTCTGTTTGTCTTGGTCTGGGTATTTTCTATGTAGAATAAGTATGTATTTACAAAAAAAATGTATTTACTTATGTTTATCAGTTGTCTAGTACCCATAACACAAGCTTCGCTTACTTTGGAGCTAGACGGCGCTGTGTAATTTGTCCAACAATATTTATATTTATTTATATTTACGTACTAACAAATAAACGAAGTTTACCACTTTATAATATTTGTATAGAAAATATTCAGTTACTTTTTCTTGTTTGGTACATGATATGAGATGGGTATATTTATATTATTAATGTACATCCTGATTAAATTTCAGGGTTTGAGAGAAATGCTGCATTTGTCAAGGCGGTATGGTTCGGACAGATCGTGGGCGCCGCCGACGGAGGACAAAGACGTTCAGACAGATGGGCCGCCGCTGACGGGCGCGTGACGTCCTGCGGTGGAGCCCTGCCGTCTCTGAATGCACGGGCCGGCGGCCGCGGGGACGCTGACGCGTATATTCATAGGTAGGCAACGCAACACCTGTCAGCACATTTGAATCCTCTCCCCATCTCGTCCTCTGCCACCATCTGTACCTGTGAAGTCATCTTCGGTTGTATTGCGGCATCGGGACTTCGGTCAGATGTGATCTGTACCTGTGAAGTCACCACCGGCCGTGTTTCATTATTGCGACTTCTGTCAGATGTGCGGGCAGGGATTCACGTCACTGATGATGGTCACCGTTCCAGTATACAACTTGTACTTTACTGTTACTCACAGATTTTGGATGTTAGGTCTTTTGACAGTATGTATCTTTCATATAACATTTCACAATACAAAATTGTGAGCGCTATAAAATACATCAAATGGTTACAATATAGCTATAAATTGAAAACATTTATTTTCTCCATTGGTTGTATTTGGTGTTAATACTACGAATAGAATCGATATTTACTACCGCATTATGTTGGAGCTCATGTCATAGATCAATTGCAAAATGTCCTTAGAAATTAATGCCACGTGAAAGCAAATAAAAAAATATGACAGAAACTGTGATCTTTAGTATTGCTATTAAGTTATAATGATGCTTGTCTTCTGATGACTTAGTTGTGATTTACCATAAAACCAAAGGTTTAAATCATTAGATATGTCCTTACTATAGTCTGCTCGTTGATTTTTTTATATAATTTACTTCCTGTTGGTGTTGCCACTGAGAGATAGGATGGAGATGATTCTAGTTTGGCATACGCGGAAATAACTGAATGTTATAAATTTGATTACTGTGTTTAATTTTTAATGTGAGTAGTGTCTCATAATGCCTAATTGTCTGCATTTCAAGGGACTATTATAGATAATTGCGTAACATTATACTTTCAACAAAAACACTTTCAAACAAAAACCTAAAAAATATGTTTTTTTACATAATTAGCATCAGTACTACAAATCGGAATAGTAATTATTGTCGATAGGTATTTGACGAGCTCGGTGGCGTAGTGACAAGTTACTTTGACACCAGCGTTCGTAGGTTCGATTCCCGCACAAGACAAACTTTTGTGTGCAAATGTACATGTCTGTCATGTTCCGGTCTCAATGTTTTTAAGAGAGGAAGGGCGCATTTAATATGACAACTCCCAGTAGGGTTGTTGTTTCTGGATAGAAGTGAGGTCACCAGTAAACTCCTAAGGAGTTGCTGGGCTAGCAGTAGAGGTGACATCGCGCGAGTGATACTTTGCAAGCATTGCAAGTGTTCCTATACGGTAACTGCTTTATATCAGGTATGCCTAATGCTCCCCGACGTTGTATAAAAAAATATGTATTGTTTCGTTAATAAATTTTAAGTAGCTACCAAAGTAAGATGCGTCTAACATTTATTTGGCAACTATTATAAAATAAACTCAATAAGAAGATAAAACGTCTAGTTTCTTTTATAAAAATGTTATTATGACATGATTGTGTAAAAATACATAAATAATATTCTTATTGTAAATATTACACCACAAAAAAACACCCAAATCACTACGTACAGACATGTTCATGTACACCCATTACTATGACCTCGACTACCGGGCTTGTCACGCGGCGGCAGAATTATGCGTAGCCAATGATAAATTAAAAACGTAAACATAAGAATTAGGTACTCATACCAACTTATACTGTGCTAATTGCTAAAGTTGCAAATTTTTGAGCATTGCTTATACACAATTTGATTACGATAGCCCCGGTTATGTTGTACATTCCCAAGATGCCAAAAAGAAATTGGATGCTAAAAAATCAGTGTTATCACAGGACAGTGGATCCATCTTTATTATTATGATATTAATCCATTCATTGCCATCAACGCACCATATGTGTTGAACAATATTTTAACGTCATGCTACCAAGGCACCATATGCGTTCAGCTAATTGATAATATTAAGTGGCACACAGGTGAGGTTTTTAAAATTTAAGTTTCGACCAATGGGTTAACAATTATACAGATTTTCAGCATCTGGGCATACCTAACGGTTTAAGTCTTCAAGTAAAAAATCAATTGTTGTCGAAAAGAAAAATTAACCATTGATATTAAAAAATATGTAATCCTTTTACACTTTTGCCTTAAATGTATGTGCATACATGTAAGAAGACTATGATTATTTTTCAGAGATATAATCAAAACATTAAAGGAACTATTTATACCCATCTCATTATTTGTAATGTATGTACTGTTGAATATTTTCACATTTGCAAATAACGTTGCTCATTGACAATCTTCGGTTAATGTTAAATTTATAATACTTTGGTTAATGTTAAATTTATAATACTCGATATGTACCACGTTTATTATATATCCTAGGAAATTTACTTCTTTAGATTACTCGAATTTCACGTAGATTATACTTGTTATTTTATAAGTGCAGTACTTCTTCTTCTACCTTGGGACCCATTACTTGTCATAGAATAATAAAGAAGTATTGAACAAACAGAGTAGATGCGATGTAGTTTGGCCTCGATCACACGATGTACTAGTCAACTAGTCAATTCACTATAACGGCATTGTACTGTGCTATTTCCCTCGTTAGAATATATTTTATCTCATGTTGAACTGTAGTTTAAATTTGCTATACACGTACATAATGCAAGTCTAACGCGACTATAATTTTTAAGAGCGTGTATATGCTAGCGAGTACGTGAATGTATGTATGTATTTATTAAAATACGCAATATTTTTTCATGCGATTTAGGGATCAGCTTTGAATGTTAGAAGCGTATTGGTAGACGATAATTGTAGATTCTTGATAGTGAGTTTGTCAACAAACACGCCCAGGGCGTGCAAGCAATATACTATAAATAAACTGTTATGGTTAAGTGAATTGTTGTAAAAATTTAGTGGAATATTAAAATTATGGTGTAACAGAGATTTCTCAACAAAAGACCGTCCTTGTCACGTATTGGCATTGTTGAGTGTTTATCCATGGATATTGCATGCTGGCCACAATAAATGCTAGCCTTTTTATAGAGTCAACCATTTCTATTAGTATTGCTGTGGATCATAATATAATAAAAATATGGAAGTAATCACTAGATATTACTTTGTAAATTACATACTTTATAAATTAATTGTTATTTTAAGTTATCTAGGCGATGTGCGACTGTAGATTGTCAACCAAAGGAAGAAAGTGAGCAATTAATATATTTTTAATTCGAGGATGTAATTGATCACTTATTCCCGAGTTGAACACTATGTTTCATGTGGTCTATGAAGATTTTTGTTTTATTTATTTAATATTGATTGGACTCAATTTGGGCATCTCATCCTATCGTACCTTATAAAGTATTACATAATTATAATATACATAAATAATTTACATAATAAATCACATAAAATAGGAAAGGTAATAAGTTCATTGTTATCAGAATAAATCCTTCATGCTGTCAATGATAAACTTACCAGAGGGAGACTTTGTACAAAAGTCTTTTGGATGGGTACCTTGTCTCACCTATTTCTACCGCCAAACAGCTATATTTATATAGCTGTGTTCCGGTTTGAAGGGTGAGATATGGCAGAGAAAAAACTGGGTGCTGTGACGAAACAGCCTTAGCTCACAAGATTGGCAGCGCGCGAGTAACATCCCCGTGGTGTTGCGAGCGTTTCAACTTCAGCTGCTCAGCAAGGAACTGAAAATCCAATATTTTCAATTTTAGTCTTATGCTAAAAGAAAACAAGTTACTCGCTGATGTTTGTTACGTTCACACTCCATTAAGAGATGGTGTCTTCCACGAAGCTGCATAGTGAACAGCTTGGTGAGCTATTTGTTAGTTACTTGCACAACTACATAATAGTTTCTTACAGTTGTACATGTGCATACTAGTTCTTTAGAGCAGGACATGATAACTTTATTTCTTCATTTGTACGCTTCATCGACGGCAAGAATACAGGAAACATTCCGTTAGTCAATTTCTTGAAGTTTCGTATTCCGTTTCAATAAGTTAATTTATAGAAACAAAATGTACTAATTAATTTCACTGCTATTTTAAACGAATCTTTAAGCAACATGATGATTTTAAACGAACACGCAGGTTAAGCAACATCGACCGCAGCCTGTCTTTGGATAGGTTTATCTATCTCTAGTTTCTCCGTGCTCGGATGGCACGTCAAGCCGGGGTTCCCGGCTGTTGTTGATAGGTGACAGTCGTTAAGCTAAGTCAGTGGCCCTCGGGCGGCTTGCAAACACTGGCCTCCGCCAATCCGCATTTGAGCAGCAGTGTGTTGGTAGAGTATGCTCTAAACCCCTTCGGTTGAAGGGAGACCCGTATCTCTCCAGTGGGATGAGTAACGAAAGCAACATGAGGAACAAAGTTTGTACACACCTACTGGTACTGAACTTTTAGAGCCCCCATTATTCCATTAATAATAATAGATATGCTCGCTGTACTGTGGTGTAACGTGAAATACATTAATCAGTGTTTGTACTGTGAGGCATGTTGCTTTTTCATTTTTAATTATCTAACTAATACTATAAATGTGAAAGTTTGTGGCGATGTTTGGTTGTTTGTGATCTTTTATTCATAAACGGCGGAAAAGAATTAGAACGAATACTTTTCTAGATTAGCATATAGGCTTTTCTCCCCGTAATTTAGTGCTTAGGTATGTGTGAAACTGGGTCGTGGACAGTAGCTTTTAATTTATAATATTTTATGAAGTCAATAAATAGGAAATCAACAGGAAACATTTTGAATAAGGAAATAAATTTAAATTAAAGCACTGCAATATCCATGGCCGAAAAAGCATGCCAATTTTTGTTCAAATGAGTAAGGGATAATAAACAGCTCAGTAAATTAATCATTCTATCGCTGTTTAATAATTGAAGTCAAGTGTAAGGTTGAAAGTATATTAAAGACATTAATCAATTGTTTAAACGTTACGCGTTGTTTAGAGACAACTGTGTCAAACTTTAGTTTATATTTCTTTATATAGGGTGAATTATATTATTCATTTTGGTATGTTTATGTTAAATTTGTGGATTTTCCTCAAACCATAGGTATTAAAATATACAACATACGATTTAAATAGTATGATGATATCCAAAATGGTAATGCACAAATGAACAGTAATATAATAATAGCGTAGACCATTGATACTTGCAATTTGTAATAAATATTAATTTTAATTGCAAGACACAAACATCATTTAAGTAATATGAAAATAATCTATTAAATGATTAGTGAAGTTGTGAGTTAAACATGTTGTTGGACTTAATTATATTTAGTCGGTTAATTTATTATAATTGTAATTTATGATTATTACTTATTGACTACAAAATTAAGAAGTATATCACAAATATAAGATATATTTACCTCAATACATAATATATTATGCTTGTGTGAGGTCTTCAAATATAAAGTTAAATTTGTAGTAATTGGATAACTAGACAAAATTGCTACTTTAGTATATATGCATTTATAGTAATATTAAAACATTACGACACTTGTGCGTAATGTTTTTTAGTTTTGTAGTTCACACAAATCCTACAAGCATAAAACAAGACGCAACAAAGAGCAATATCTAGAAAATAAACTATGCATTTCATGCACTCCAAGAAGGAAGTGTTTTTGGTATTAGATTACCTTGATTCCTCGGTTTAAGACTTAGAGACATTATACCAGCAGCATAGAACCGAACAGTCCGAAGACTAGTGTTTCCCTGAGTTAGATACTAATTTTGAAGGGGAGAATAACTCATATCCATATGTAACTACCATTACAATACTAGAGTAGGTACGTATCTTAGATCAGGGAGTGTGTAAAACGGTACTCGAAGAATTAATTAACATGAAGGATATTAAAGATATTCTGAATGTCTCAACTAGTTCTGCACGATAGTTGAACAAACAGGATTCTCGTAGATCATATTCGATTAATTTTACCTGTCTTATATTTTTTTAATACTTAAACTACCACCACTAATTCAGTTTATCAGAATATCGTTTGTAACGGTCCTATAAGATATAAACAGGTGCGTCATCACGAGAGCTAAGACAAAGTCTTATTTCTCTAAGACCCCTATTACATTATCATACACTAATAATTGAATTCGTAATATTGATATTATTGTGCTATCCCACTGATGATGATGGTGTTAGGCTGGCCACACGCTCAGAATTGATAAAAATGCGAACATAATTTAAGTATTTTTCGATTGGATAAAGTGAAACTAATCTACTCAACGTAACCTTTTATTTTAAGATGTATGTTTTTGGCACTTCTTGAGTCCTTCAATTAGATACCACCAAATGGCTGAAAAGTGTATTAGGTAGGTAGGCTTAGTGTCAAAAATACTCTAAATCACATTACTCATACATTTGCTACATATTGTTTAGAGCAGGGATTCCCAAACTATTTTGGGCAAGAGACTCCTTTTCCAAAATGAACTGATACCTCAGGCCCCCATAGCAAAATTACTTTAAAAATCCATCAATCAATCTCTAGTTTTTTTTTTTAAATACGACAATATACGATACTTCCTACTAAAATATTTATCATTCTTATAACGAGTTGGTGTTAGTTAATAGGGGTCGATTTTTAGGCCTCGTCGACCCCCAAAATTTCCCCCCCCCCCCCCCCCCCCCCAGGAAACTGATATCAACCACTTTGGAAATCCCTGGTTTAGAGTATGTTGTATAAATCGCTAGGTCGTTACTCATAGCACATGAAAATTCTATAATTTTTGTCGCATTCTAAAGTTATCACGTTATTTTTTTCCTTACTCTGCGGTAAAAATATAGATGTTTTTTTGTACGCGGACACACATTTTTGATATATCTTTGTAAGTATATTGTTTAATATTATTGTCGACAAACTAAGAACACGTATTGGTACGTAATAGGAGATAATTTATACCGTATACGTAATCGGACTACGAGTGTCTAACATGCTGTGTACTTAGTGGTATTATTAGCTTAAAATATGACATTAATATCAAACAATGTAAATAAGGATAAATAAGTATATTAAAATAATAGACATCCATCAGCACTTAACCTTAATAATAATTATGTGTGTGGCTGGCCTTACAGCATCGCCATCGTGTGCCAGGTTTGACGTCACTAGAAAGGCCCCTAAAATATAATCTTAAGTCATTGCCACCATCAACAAAAATGATTTATTTTGAAATCAATACATTTTACTATAAATATGCATAAGTAGTATGGGTTTAAGAGTGTAACAGTGAAACATGATTGTACCAAGAAATGCATAAACATGTTAGCACATCAAAACCGCTAATATTATTATGTCATTCTGATCCCACTCCAGCATTGGATTGGACTATTGACAATTTCAGAGATCATTATGCTCCCGCTCGGGAGCCATGGATAATCATCGTTTCATAATAATAAAAACCTAGCGATCATGTAGTTTTGGAATATCACAATATATAGTGAGCATCGTAATAGAATCGGAAATACCTCTTAATCCCTGAAACAATGAACTGTCTTGTTTCCAGTCCATAGGAATAGGAAATTATCTTGAGCGCATTTTGCGCTTGTACCCTACTTATGATCATTTATTCTCTTGCCCGATACTTTGTTAAAACCTTTGAAAGTTTAGGTCAAAATAATTTGGTTTTGTGTTAATTTTCAAGGTTTGTGACTGCATTGACGACATTTGCAGGCAAAATTGCTATGTAGGCAGAGAAGCATTTAATAGAAAATTTCTAGTTTTTTTCTGCTGTAGAATGACACATGTAGATCAAAAATGGTAAATGTATATTTAAAATGTATTATGATAATGATAAAAATATATATGATATGAATCAAAACATGTTTTATTTCGATTTTACTTATAAACTACTGGTTTTTGTCACCTGAACATGTAGGTATACAACCGTTAGGCGAGGCACAGAAAACTCGCCCAAAGCTTTCTGATATATTTTCTTATCATCCCCAAATGAGCATATTCTAAAATTCTACAGCAAACGGGGCTTTCTTGAGTCCAAATTAAATAGCATAGCATGTTGTATAACTCATGTTATATAACACATTGCAATAACAGTGGAGTACAACAATTCTATAAAATGTCGACAATTGCGATTTATTTAGATCCGCAGTGCTGTTCATATTGTTGAGACGAGAAGATGCTTTGCTAGCTGCTGTAGCCAATATTATTATTTTAAATAAAGAAAAAAAATGCTGCAGATTTGTTGTATTTTTTATAATATCGATGCTTGTTGTATTCTAAAGTTATCACATTATTTCTTTTCTTACCCTGCATTCATGAAAATTGGGTGTACTCTTATATAATAATAATTGTTACATAACAAGCTCGGTGGTGGAGCAATGTACTAGCTTAGGTTAGCAATGTACTTTAACACAGATGCTTGTGGGTTCGATTCCCACACAATACAAATATTTGTGTGCTTGAATTTGTGACAGTGAGGCAGGCACACCAAACTCGTTAGACTCAGGAAGTACCTCCACCTCACAGAAGACTGCAGGCAAATAAATCTCAGGAGTGTTGTTGTGTTCCTGGGATTAATCTCTTGTTACTTAATTCCGGGCCCTTTTTTCGTCACTATGCGCCGTATGTGCTCTTTTTGTGTGTGAGTGGGTTCTTAAAATCAACTGTCAGTTAAGTTCCTGCAGAAAAGATCGCAACTTCTCGATGTTGCTGCAGGCTTCTGGCAAATTCCTTAGGTTCACAAGGATGGCTGTCCGTTAAGTTGCCACCTCCTTACAATGCAGCAAGACATGGATGGCCGTTTCTTCATCCGTCAGGCATGCTCTGCACAGCGGACTGTCGGTCACACCTATAGTAAGATGTTTGTTATAAAGGCTGTGTCCGGTGATCGCCCCCGTTACGAGGCGCAGCTCCTGCCTTGTTAATGGTTATAGTTGACGGGAGATGTGCATGTTGCCTTCGGGTAAAGCGCTTCTCGCCTGTTTGCAGTCAGATTTACTTGCCCATAGCTTTTTATGTTGGACGCCTAGCTGTGTTTTTTGACCTATGTTCAGTTCCTCAGAAAAGGTATCTGCGCCAGTTCCTTTTGCCCGTCCGTGTATATATATATGCTGAGCACGCTTATTTCGGGCTCAGTTTGTTGATTAGCGGAGAGATGTATTTTTTGTCAAATACAAACTTTTTTTGATGACATCTTTCGATGCTTCCAGTATTGAGTTGGCAATCTTATGTTCATCCAGGATTCTCGTATGTGGTATCCGGGAGTCCTTCAATAACCTCCTAAGGAGTTACTGCGTTAGCAGCAGGGTCTTACTTTCTGCACTGCAAGCATTCATAGGCTACTGCACTTGGCCACCAAAATGTGCCATCAGAGCAACTTTCAATAGGTAAGTATGTTATGCTCCATGAAAACATCAGTCCAAATAATAACGAAAGATAACTACAGAAATTAAAATGCAAATTCAAATAGAGATTTTTAATTTGACAAGCTTACATCTTTACACTCTTCATACAGAAAATATTTTACAAAGAACTCTTGGATCATACTCTTGTTTGAGTGTACTCTGTGGGGAATTTGAATGAATGTTGTCCTATGGCCTGTATATTGGGCAGGAGACCAGCATTAGGGATGATGTTCCAAGACAGCGTCAGCGTAACATTGTTGTGACCTCTGTAATATTGATACACATAATTTATAATAATTCGTGAAAAGTGGTAAAGGACATACATGGTTTCTGTCATTTTTACAGATAAGGACAATCTCAACTGGACATGGTGTAACGTCCTAATTAACAAATGCAGGTGGCACAGGATCGAGACGAGTGGCGCTCAAAAGGGGAGGCCTATGTTCAGCAGTGGACGAGTAGAGGCTGAGATGATGATGATGATGATTTTGGCAAAAGTCAAATCAAAAATCAAATCAATCCGATCAAGTGTACCTCCGTGACACAGGCGACCACAGCCAAATAATAATACCCTGAACGTTTGTTGTTTTCCTGTGGGAGATATTATCAGTAAGCTCTTAGAAGTAACTGTCAGTGGCAAGCATGGTGACGTGCGACTGTCACTCCTTGTATCGCAAACATTCACAGGCTATGATAACCAATTTGCTCACCATCCCGGCTGCTAATGTGGCAACTCCTCAGAGGTATACTGGTAATCTTTCTTATCTTACACAACAACTCTCTAAAAAGTAATCATCTTACTCCAGTCTACTGAGTGAGTTAAGTCCTAGTGAGGTGAAAGAATTTTTGGGTAAGAAAAAATCACAATCAATCAATACAACTAGTCCTGTTTGAAATAAGTAGTATAAATAAGACTAGTATGATGGAAAATGAATAAAAACTGGTTCCAATCAATCAACTTGTACTCATTATTATAATAGTGTTTAATGTTAATACACTTAAAAGCTATTGAGCTGCACTATAAGATACTATTATTAAGATTAGATTTATAAAGTTTTTATGTTACTTTGGCAGAATTGATTTTTATGTAATAGTCAGTTACTTAATAAAATCACTGTGACAAAGTTTGCGTGACGAAGCTATAATAGTAGTTTGATTTCTAAAAATCAACTAAATGTATATTGAAAATTTATAAAATCTCTTTTTGTTATTTACCAGAACAAATTTCAAGTATATTAAGAGTCATAGTGCCAAAGAGGGTTCTGGGACAAGATTCACAATATGATGGTAATACTTATAGAAAAATGTGTATGGTATGTACATGTTACTGTAAAAGCCCGAATTATGGTAATGGCATCTTAGGTTTTACTAATCAATCTTAAGATTTACCAATATGAGTTGGTAAATGTAAGTATTAATAAAACGGGAATTGTTCCCCTTTTTATTAATACTTACATTTACCAACTCATTCAGACTTATACCATTAGAAACTGGTACATGCTAGGTTTTACCAGAGACACACAGTTGGTAAATGTTGGTTTTATTTCATTTAACTATCAGTAATCAACAAAGTAATTATTAGTCATATTACCAATCAGTCAAATCCTTACTAATATAAAAATATTTTTATTTATTAATTATTGGTAACTTGCAATTTTAAAATAATTTAAACTTTAAAAAAAATAACACAAATTATATTGCCTTCTTTAAAAAACATAATTTTTTAATAAGTAAATCGGCTTGGTTAATGTAACTTTTTTCACACTAGGTCGCGAGGGATACAAGCATACGGCCCACCTGATGTAAAGCGGGTATCGTAGCCTATTAACGCATGCAATATATTAAGTATAATTTGCGCGATACCTCCTCTGCTGCTTACACAGCAACTCCTTGGGAGCTTACTAGTGACCTCACTCGCACGCAGGAACACAACAACCCTCTAGGGAGTTGTTATTTGGCTGCGGTTTTCTGTGAGGTCTCCTAAAAAATAACTGAATAATTGATTTTCTTAGTATTTAACAAAAAAATATAAAGGCAATTTATCTATTGTCCGTAACTAGTATGTAGTAAATAAAAATTACTTGTTATAATAATTACAATTGTGGCATTTAGAATTGCAAAGTAATCCTGATACTTGCCAGTGCATTTCTTCGAAAAGCATTTTTTGAGACAGTTATATGTTTGAGTCAATGACAACTTTCCGATAACTTCTCGAAGACTCACTTCTTTATCACTAACAACGTCGTCTATTTTTATAAAATCTTCAGAGCATGAAGTAAATTGGTTCCGAGTGTAATACTGCTTTAGTACTCCAATTCTAAAATAATGCTTTTCGGCCAGTTTTAGCTCTGTCTATGTCAACTCTTAGTCTTACATTTTGACCAACTTTCACATTAGACTTTCTTTCTTTCAGCTTTTATCAATATTTATTTAAAGTAATCTGTTTTTTTACGTTAAGTGAAATAAATATTTGAAGAAATACACGCCATTACAATTATGTACAACTATGTCATGAAATAATACAGAAATATTTTCTGATATATTTTTTGGGTAGAGTATGCTTTACAGCTCCTGAACTACCTACCCATAGTATTAAAGTAAGATGGTATACTTTTCTAGATATGAAGATGGCCATAAAAATCCACTCTAGTAGCATTGGTGACCCAGCTCAGCTTTTAGCTAACCAACCATAATTTAAATTTAATTTTTACAAAGAGAGGGAGTCTACTTCTTAGCATTATCTCAATTCGTAATCCATTAGGATTGGTAGGGTCTACTACCTGAGATTAAAGATTTGGCGAAGATCTCAGACCTCAACAATTCAGAGAGAAAACTAGGCCATTCTTAGGGCACATATCTATTGAAATATAATTTCTTGAATGTGTGGGTTTCTTCACAATGTTTTTTTTCACCAAGCAAGTGATAATTACAAATGTGATTATAAATTCAAAACCATAAATTTAATGATACATGCCAGGATTTGAACCGGGGACCTGTTGGTGAAGAGGCCAGTTCCTTATCCACTCACTGGAGAGCAGTGATAGCCCAGTGGATAAGGAACTTTTATCTTTAAAAGACAGAGAGGCAGTATATTGCAATAATATCGGAGTATATTATAATAATGAGAAAAAAGACATGTTACCTAGAAATACTTACTTCAAACCGTTACCATCATCCCAGAAGTAATATTTAGTGTTCATATTCTTGAAATCTAAGAGAGCATTTTCTCCTCTCAGGATGATTTTGTCCCAAAGCACCACCTGGTTCAACTCATTGTTTGGTGTGATATACTCCGCCGTTAAATAAAGGAATAACTGCTTCACGTTCCAGTTGAACAAATAAGTCAGATCTGTCTTCAAGTCGAAAGTCAGGAATCCTAGATCGTTCCTCTCCCTGGAAGCTCCGTAATCAGGGACATTTTTACTGTAACGTTTATTTGATTTAGATATGGTAGCCGTTGTAACGAGTTGACTTTATTATTGAAACAAACATACTTACACGACTACTTTTACTGTATTCATTTGAGCCCCCTGCCTGTAATCCACTGTTAACGTGGACAAAAAACACAGGAAAGTTAAACATGCTAGTACACTTAAAGTGTAAGTTAAAATAGCATTTCCTCTTGTTAACACCGAATACATTTTGTTGTGACTGTATTAAGATTAATTGCAATATTACAAAAATATAGTAAATTAGAATAAAAGTCGTATATAATAGAGATTTTTAAACGACACACACAGACACACGTCATTCATTACAATTTTGACATATGTCACCAACGGTAGTGTTGCCATTACTTTTGATGACGAGAGCTTGTGTACAGATAATAATAAAATTATCACCTATAGATAAACTATTGTTACCTGTTTATTATCATAATACTTTAGATGAGCAATTACATAGGTAATATAAATATATAGGTAACCATATATAATACGTGTATCTCGGAAACGATTTGGATAAAATTTTGTATTTTATTTAAATTTACTTTTGTACATTTAAATTGCAAATCGAAGTTCGACCGCCCAGGTACTAGAAACCGGTTTTTTTATTTTATGAATCACGCAGCGCCATCTAGTTCCCAAACAAGGGTTGTTGTAGGGATACAAGTTAACTCATAAATATATTTATAAATACGTGCTTAAGATACATAGAGAAAACCCAATATATAATAATGTCAATACTCAAGACTCGGTTATTTTCAAGCATACAAGTGTTTGTTTTGAGTTTGAGACTGAATCAACAAGCGTTTTCGGTATAGTTAGTAGCTATAGTAGCATTACTAGCCAATTGTGTCAACTATAGGTATATAAGCTTCAATTTAGGTATTGGTGTTCTATCGATATTTCATTGCGTGCCGTCGCTGCTGTTCGTTTTGCGCAGGTAGATCTGCGCAATGTGAGCATCGATAACCAGTTATCGATATAATTAACTACTAAAACGTTGTGTTTTAGCTCCTAATTATTTCAGCGATTGGATCAAGAGAGGGATATGTTAACCCATACGTCGATAAGTGACACGATATTGATCCGTGAACTAGCCAATAAGAGTTGCGCTTTCCACTTTATTCCTCGACCCGTAGTGGTGAGTTTTACTATGCAAAATCGTGTCATTAGGTCTCATGGTCATGGTCATCAAGGGAGGTAGGGCGCATCAAAGCAGCTCGTGTGGGAAACTACCTCCATCTCACAGAAAGCAGCAGCCAAATAACAACTCCCTAGAGTGTTGTTGTGTGACTGTGTGTGAGTGACTACACCAGTAAGCTTCTAAGGAGTGTAAGCACCAGAGGAGATATAGCGCGAGTGTTACTTAATACATTACAAGCGTTAATAGGGTACGGTAACTGCTTTACATCAGGTGGGCCGTATTCTTGTATGCCTTCTGACGTTGTATAATAAAAATAACTCAGCATCTTGTGTATTGATCGTTTACGCGCTATTGTAAATAACTCTGTCTGTTTTATTTCCGGCACTTGTAACTGTGTGGAGTGTGGTGTCATAGCTATCTTTACGTACCTAATATTATCGATAAATAAGGATATTGTGTGCTATTACGTTTTAGATTTAGTAGAACTAACTTTAACATAACGTAAGACCGTAAATGTGGGCAGTTAATAGAAAGTAGGTACCGTTATATTCATAAAAACAATTTCCATATACGTATTGTATCTGACCTGAATAATTGCAGATTTATTTTTATTTGAGAGGTGAGAAAACCTGTATGTAATATCGATATGTTTATGAGTACATTTATAATATGAATAAGAACGTTTATTATATACTTAATACATCGAGTACGTAACCTAATAGAACCTTAATGCGGGCCGTCCAAATCCAAAACTGAGATTATTTATAAACTAATTTTACAATGGCTTTATTTGCTATTTGGTGGTGTGGGATAAATAGTAATAAATCGAACTATAAAGCAGATGGAATCACCTTTCACCGTTAAGTAATGGTATATAATAAATTTGTACAATTTACGTCCATATTGACGCGGTTCAAATTAAATTGGTCAAGAGAAATGAAACAATTGATGCGTCATCTATGCGTCCTCTTTTATCTTAGGCGCAACCGTAGACAGAGTATATAGATATAGACGGGCTACTAAAAGAATAATACCTACATGAAGAGAGATAGAAAATTCTAAAATACATGTGCGTGAGCAAGATAGACCATGAGTGTTTTGTCTCTATCTGCGTATGCGATTTTTATGTCTGCCACCGGGATTGTTCTGGTGTCAAACAAATTGTTCGTACTGACGCAATTTCGTTGATTTAAGTGTAAACCCTATGTATTTTAGTCCCTTGTGATGTAGTGATTATTTTAAAAGATGCATTGATCGTGCAGTAATGGTGAATTGCTCTATAATTGGCTTTAAAAGCCGAAGTGAACGACAAGAACCCAACACAACCTTTCATCGGTAAGTCGCTTATTTGTCACAATATAATGATGCATGTTCAAGGATTATTAATTTAATGTGGATTCATACTCAATAGTAAGCAATTTTTATTAAATTAAATTACAAATAAACATTTTTTTGTTGATATTAACCGATCAAATAAAAAGGTTATAAACATTACATTTTTAGCGTTATCACTATATGTCGTCTGTAATCAGCAGGATTACACTATTTGGGGTTACCAACACTTGACTTAATTTACCACATTTAACATATTGCGTATCTATTGTTTCAGTTTTCCTAAGGATTTATTTTTGAAGTATAAATGGATTGAGTGTACGGGTCGTTTAAATTGGCATCCAAATGACAACTCCCGGATCTGCTCCAACGATTTTGAATCAACTGGCCTTCAATCAAAGAAAAGCGAAATATGCTTAAATAAAGATGCAGTTCCTACGCGTTTCATTCACGTAAGTTGAATTAAAAGTAATGGCATAGGTAATTGAATATGTAACTAAAATATTTCAGTGACTTTTCGAAATTAAATATAATAAAAGATTTTTCCTGTTACAAATTAATAAGCTAAAATATTTGAAATATAATTATTACTCAATGTTTATACTACGTCAGTTAGAAAACAAACATAAGGCCTGCGTAATGTGAAGCCATTACCGGGTCCTACACTCACTTGCGATATAAAGTATCGTTCACATGCCGTCACCCCTGCTGCCAACGCAATGACTTCTTCCTGGTAACCTCAGTGACGTGCAGGAACCCAATAACTCTCGAGGATCGAATGATATTTTTATTTGGCTGCGGATTTCTGTGGAGGTCCTTTCGATGAAAATTAATTCTACTGAAGTCGTAAACATGTAATTTAGATATAAGATTTGAAGAGAAGAATTTGCAGAGACAGCTGTGGAGAGAAGAACAAGGATATGTGTGCGATGGGGGGGGGGGGGGGGGGGGAGGACATAATATACATGCATTTAAAAGGGAATATATTTATTTATTTGTTTTAGAGCTCACAGACCCTTGATCGACCAAGTTCTTCCAAATAGGCACAGTTGCAGCAACAAATGATGCTATGGTATCCTAATATTTTAATAATTTAGTTTTTTTTTATACACCGTCGGAAGGTATTCAAGCATACGCCCCACCTGATGTAAAGCAGTTAGCGTAGCCTATGAACGCTTGCAATACATTAAGTATCACTCACGCGATGCCTCCTCTGCTGCTAACCCAGCAACTCCTTAGGAGGAACACAATAACCCTCTAGGGAGTTGTTATTTGGCTGCGGATTTTCTGTGAGGTGGAGGTACTTCACCAGACGGACTCCTTTGATGCGTCCTACCTCTCTTAAATGCTTGTATGATGAATGTTACTAATTAAGTGTAACTTTCAGATTGACGACTCGGACGTGAAATATGACCAACCGTCGTCAGAAGAAGTAGCTATGGAAATAGAAATAGAAAGTAGTTCGGTAAGTTTAATCTCTTATATACTCGTGGCGTAGTTAGAGAGAGCATGAAAGTAGGATAAACGCGGTTGAAATGCGAGCGTTGCACAAAATCTGTGGTGTAACGCTTGCAGACCGTATTCGCAATGATGAGGTTAGAAGCAGAGTTGGTCTGAAAGAGAGCGTCGGTATTAAAATAAGAAGAGGCATGCTCCGTTGGTTCGGACATGTAGAAAGAATGCAGGATGAAAGAATGACGAAGCAGATATACAATGCAAAAGTGGAAGGATGTAGGAGCCGAGGAAGGCCAAGACTTACCTATCATGATCAAATTGGTCGTGTTCTATCAGAAGGTGATGTCAGGAGCCCTAGAAACCGGCGAGCGTGCATGAAAAGAGCAATGAATGTGAAAGAAGCGAGTGAGGTATGTAAGGATCGAGTCGCGTGGCGCTCGGTTCTCTCTGCCTATCCCGTAAGGGATTTGGCGTGAAGTTATAGAGTAGAATAGAAAGGCGTAGTTATATCAGATGCTTGAATTCTACGCTCAACAGAGAATCTATTGTTTAATGCGCAGTCTGCATTAAACTATATTGTTTTTTTTTATACTATGTCGGGAGGCATACAAGCATACGGCCCACCTGATGTAAAGCGGACACCGTAGCCTATGAACGCTTGCGATATATTAATTATCACGCGCGCGTTCCCTCCTCTGCTGCTTACACAGCAACTCTGGTGACCTCACTCACACGCAGAAACACAACAACCCTCTAGGGTTGTACTCTACCTAGAATGGGTGCATAAGTGGTCAATATTTTCTAAAAAGTAAAGCGTGAGAGCTCAGCACTTTACAATGTACCTGTTACATCAATCCAGCTAAAAATACTTGTCATAAGAATGTTTATTTTTATATTTAAGTATATATCTATTTCAGAAAATAGAAAAAGGATCTGTACTGTCAGCCACGCAAGTTGAGATCACTCCACGAAAACGAAAATCAATCAAGAAACTGCAGACTTACTATGTTCGATAGAGTCAACAAATCTAGACTTTTTATGTAAAAATATAACTGCGCGCAAGTGTACCCCAGAATTAAGAAAATTTGCATTAAGTAATTATTAGATTTGGTGGCCGCGGCAGTCTTAGTTTGGAGATATACGTGCATATAGGTTAAGTAGGTTCCTATATAACAGTTAAATATCCGTAAGTTAACAGTAAGTGGTTGAATTAAATAGTTTTTCATGTGTGTTGATTATTGTCCCTTACAGTATATAGATTTTAAGTTTTTGTACGATAAAGGGTTGAATGTAAGAAAACTTAGTACATCTTGTTGCGATTTTGATCCAATAAAGTGGTCCCAATATGGTAATGTTTCCAGGGCTGGCTAATTTTTATCATGCTTTCTCGGTTGCATAATCAGACTGCCTCGCTGGCACCCGGCGTGTATAAATATGGGCCAGGGCGCGACGATCGACACAGTTGTAACCTGCAGTCATTGGATAATCATCTCCCGCTACTCTGCAAACAAGTCATCTCCTTTGATAGCCATCGCTCTCTGGAAGCATTACCTCTGGCCTCATACTACAATACAAGCCTTTCATTTCTCCAGCCAACACGTGGGAAGAACTAATCCGCCAGTACCTACGTATATTATTTTATATTCTCGTGTACTGGTCGTATCGAAGGGGCCCATACAAAACGATAATGCTTGATCAATTGCAACTCTTTTTTAGGACCAATGAATTTGTCATGATGCGCAATACAGTTTTACAGGTGGTAAATCTACTACGGATGCAGAGTTGGAATGGTTAAGCATATCCTTAACTCCTGGGAGAGATCACAGGATGCTTTTTTAGTTTTCTGTAATCTCTCTAAAGCTTTTCATTGTGTCGATCATCGGACATTGTTACTCAAGCTGAACTATTATGTAGATATGTTTAAAGCCCAGAACTTAATTGCATTTTATTTAAATAACAGGTCAGACAGTTGATATAAACAGGGTTAAACCTAAAGGCAATAATCCTAATATCGTGGTGCCACAGGTTTCTATTTTGGGACCCTTTTTATTTTTAGTATATGCGAATGATCTGCCTTACGTGGCGCAGAAAAAGGCGTATATTTACTGATACTGATATATAAAATTATGTACTGATGATACCGCTCTAATTTTTAATGTCACTCGCCGGTGTGAAAACATTGACAAGGTAATTGGTGTTATGTCTTCTATTTTAAACTGGTTCACATGTAGTAATCTTTTGCTAAACTCGACTAAAAGCAAATGCATCAAATTTAGTCTTCCGAATGTGATTTCTCCCAATACAGAAGTGCTCATTGGGAATAATAAATTAGAATTCGTTAATAATACTGCGTTTCTTAGAATTACAGTAGACTCCAAATTACAATGGGGCCCCACATAAATAAATTTGCCGGTAAGCTCAGCTCCGCTGCATATGTAAAATGTATAATAATTTTACAAAGAAAATTTTAAAAATCACATAAATTTTCTTTGTAAAAAGAGCTTATTATAGAACTGGTGAATATGTGTTGACAAAGATGTCTGGAAATAATTCAGCACAGACTATCATTCCTTAACAAACATAAACTTTAATTCTACCATTTGATATCATTATTGTACCAATACGCTGATGTGAATTTATTGTAATATCAAATTGGCAATTTTAAAAGACCTATATTGGCAAGTTTGTTTCGACATTTCTTCTTCTCTAATGATCATTTCCGAAATATTCGCAGATTAAAAAAGAACAATAGTAATATTGAGAATTGAATAAGATCCAATAAGATTATATTAAAAAAAATGTAAGACGTGTCTAAGTATCGACGAGGGTCCAATGGCAAATAAATAAGGTAAACTTGGAATATAATCGGTTACAATCACAACAAGGGACCGGACATTTCTAAAAGTAATTCAAATTAATCTTATATGATTGAATTACTTTTCGAAATGTCCGGTCCCCTGTTCTGATTGTAACCGATTATGTTCCAAGTTTACCCCATCAATGAGGTTAAAAGTTGCCTAGTGGCAATACTTATTGTGTATGGCATGTAGATTACAAAGTTATGTTTATTATCTCTATCTCATACCCCTATACGCTGATGACGCGTCTATCTATATACTCTGTCTACGGGCGCAACCCATTACGTTATCCCATTCTATTTTATTACACTTGTCACTAGCGCTGTACTGCTGCAATTTAATTACGTATCGATATTTACGAGTAAAGTGTATTATTAGTATTACATAACTATTTTTATAAATTTTAATTGGTATATAATATAATTAATACATATTAGATACATACACACTTCAATTATAGCATATTTTATGCAACGGCGGGAGGAATGCACATATGCACACCCACTTGATGTAAAGCGGTTACAATAGCTTATGAACGCTTATTTATTTAGTATTAATATACTATCGCTTGCCCATACACCCTGTCTATTTACCGATATGTTCACCATGTCTAATAAAATGTAAATATCTGGTACTCCATATATACATATATCGCATGAAATAAAACGTGTAACGTTTAAAACAAAGGACATCGTAATTTGGTACATGGTGTCAAAATGTACCCGAACTTGTAAATTTCTTCATCTCTTCAAATTTCAAATCTTATTAATAAACTTCATTAAATAACATTTTCAAAGGTACTTAAGGGGCGGTATAATTATTAGCAACGATGTGGAGCTGTTATATATATTTATCCCTATTTAATATGAAAACCGTAGCTAATACAAAGGTTATAATGGGAATAAGAGAAGGAAGGTGTCCAGCATCATTGCAAGGCACCCCGCCAGGCACGGAGCGGCAAAAACAGGCTCTGGTGACGAAGCTGCCGTTCGTTTGAGTATAACAACCGCTGGTGATGGCAGATCCTTCCGAATCTATAACTCGTGTACACATCGCTGTTGAATTTTCCACTGAAATAAAAACATAATTAATTTTAAAATGAAACCTTATTGCTGTCATGGTAAAATATCTATATAAACCACAAAGATCCATATCATTTACAAGAAAACAATGCTCTTTTGTATATTTTCGCCAACCAAAGAGCAGGTGCAGATAGTTTAGGAAAGTAATTGATTTCTTTTTGATTAAAATTTTCAAATATGAACAATATTACATTCAAGTTTGATTCAGTTTAAATCGGGGTCAGGTTTATGTCAGATTTTGAGTTTAATTTCGGTCAGTTAAAACTCGTGCTTCCCAAAGTCGTCTATATCGGCGACATGGGGTCGATTGCAACAGGTAAGGATTCAAATATTAGTAATCCCCCTGCCTAACTAATATTTGAATCTACAGAAAGCAGAAAATGTAATGCTGCCTGCGGGACAAAAATGATTACAAATCTTTGGTTTAGGTCCCGCTTATGGACGAAGAAAAACGTATAATGTTTCTAACTGGCACAATTTTCAAAAAAACATTGAAAGCCCTACGAAAACAAACTTCTAAATCTTAAACTGTGTTTGTTTATTTTTCATCTCAAGTGCAGCATGAAAGTAGTTAGGTCGCTTGGTGGGTGACCACATATCTGTCACTTATACCCTCTTTATTAGTAAATTAATTAGTACATTCACACAACTACATTCGCTTTAAATTTTTTAGTTTGGTATTTAAACTACCTTGCTAAAATTTAAATAGTTAAAGTTAAAATATTCGTTCTCAAAATTACCAAAGTCTGACTTTTTTTGACAATTATGTAGGTGCTATATGTCTCACAGTCAAATATTAGGATGTATCTCTTGAGGATTGTTTTATTCTAAGTGAGTGTGCGAAAGTGTATACCAGCGGGTAACTGTGGTAAAAAGTGGGGATCAGAAAGTTCCAGAGGGTTGCTGTGATAGCAGCGAGCTAGCGATACTCCTTGTTTAATAAGCTATGATGAACACTTTATACTAGGCCGATAGTATGCTTGATTGACTACCGATGTATAATGTAACAAGCGTGTAATCTGTCTGACAGTAAGCTGTTACCATAACCTATGGACTCTTGCAAAACGACGTCGCGTTGTTCGTTAGTTCGGGCGTTGCTGATCTTGAAAAAGTTGTTGTATATCTTATTTAGGTACTTTGCAAGTGTCCATGTATGTTAAATTTCATTGCAATAAGGAACATAATAATGTAGATATATGATTCAGAGAGAATAAAAATTGCAGAATGATGCGCTTGTTGCATCAGAGATGTCGTCACGTCAATCACGACTGATAAATAGATAGAATACGCTTTATTTGCATAATACAGGTTGTAGGAATTAAATTATAACAGAAAACATACATATTATGCAAAGAGGCGGATTTATTGCTATAATTAATATTTTCAAGGCAGAAGGGTCGATCGAAGCATCTGATCGGTGCATTCAGACGTGTTGTAGTATAAAGTGTAAGTAAAATTTACTTACCAAGCCCATTAAAATAATAGGTATATGTAGCGCAAACATCGTTATCAGCTAGAATGCATGAGGCACTGCTTAGATAGTTAGCCCAAATATAGTCCACGTCCGGCCAGCTGCCATCATCTGCAAAGAAGTTGCGCGAACGGATAGTCTTAAAAGAGAGATAACGCACAGTTGTATGAAAGAACTTAGCAGCCAGTCTGTGACAATATCTCGATCGCACAATCCTTAATTCTAGTAACAGTTGTATCCACCGGTAATCATAGCTTTTAGTAAAAAAAAAGTAGTCAAATTACAATTCCTTGAAATGTTGTTTTTTCATACCTGCTGGTTAGTACGAATCTCTAGTTCTTGATCAGTTACGTTTTAGAAGCGGGAATAGCAACGCGCATTCTTTGGAATCCTGGATTGCCGCATATAGTATAAAAACAGTACGGTCTGTATTTTAAAATCGGAAAACGAAGTACTTGCAGACAATTTGATCCGCAGTATAATATTTTCTGTGCGTCAATTACCAGTTAGTACAGGCAAACTAGCTACAATTTTGTCGTAGTTTCTTGAATTTTGACCAACGACGCTTGAAGATGTCCTGCGGTGTGCAGAAATAAGCGTTGCGTAGACTACAACCAGACTGCAACAGCTACAGCAGTAGAAGTTGAGGGCACGGCAACGGCAGCCGCGGAAACAGCGCCAGTTGCATGCAACTATGGTCGTGGATGGGAGTCAGTGGGTGTTATATAGTAAAGTGAAATTGCCTATAAATTGCATTTACCGAAGGTTGGTAGAGAATAGCATTAAAACTGCTTTGCAAAATCTTGTTTGATGTTAATTTTTTAGAGTTAAATTGTGATTAACATCAGAACTTTGGCCCCTTGGTCTTTAGCTTGGCGTCCTATCTCAGGATTTTTAATGACCTAAAACACTAGTTATTGAGTTTGATATGGAACAGTTCAAAAACCACAAGCGAAAATGTTGGGCTAGACGTTCTGATATCTGAATGTTTAACACGACTGATCTCCGTAAACGAAGGTCGCACTAAAATAATTGAAAGGGAAACATTTTGTTGTGAATTACTCTATGAAGAGAATCATTATTTTTGGACAGACATTTACATACGATTTGATGTTTAATAAGGAGACCTGGCGCTTTATAGATGAAAGTAATAAAATAGCAATGCCCTGAAAAATTAGAGAGATCGTGCGAGTGAGTCAGGTTACCAAAAAGTTCTTGAGGAGTTACCAAATTAGTAAACCAGTGGATTGCAATTCTGGCTCAAAACCAAACCAATGTCCGGATTAAAGCGTCCCACGTGACAATGCTGACTACGTTCGCAATGATGTAAGAAAGAGAGTTAACTTAAGGTCAACTCTCTTCTCTTCTCTTCCGTTAGTTGGGACATATTGAAATAATGCAAGATGAAAGAATGACGAAACAGATACAATGCGAAAGCGAAAGTTTGTAGGAGCCAAGAAAGGCCAAGACTTACTTATTATGACCAAATTGGTCGTTTTATCAGAAGGTGCAGAAGCCCTAAGAATAGGCGGGCGTGCGTGAAAAATGCTATAAATGTTAAAAAAGCGAGGGGAGCACCTTCCTCATTAACTTTAACATTTATACCAAAGGCCGCTTCTTATGGCGTTCTTTTTACTCTGCCTACCCCACAAGGCACCTGGCGTGAAGATGTACGTACATACATAAATAAACAATATTCTTACATGACACTACAAGCGGCTTTCGACATGGTATTCCTCGAGCCAGTCTGGTTGCATCTTGACAAGTGGCATTCATGAATATACTCTCATTGTTGTACCGGGGTCCCAGCCATGTGTACTGGAAACATCTTCTTACGTCGTTATTTTGGGCCACTACTAGATATGCGCCTGAAAATGTTAAAAGGGGTGTAGTAATGTAAATTGTTGCTCAGGCGTTTATCAAAGACGTGTGTATAGTTATAGTTTACCTTAACAATATAATATATACACCTTTGAAATTCGCCATAGTGCGGCCATAATGACATAGGTTATACGCAGGACTGGATGAATAATATGACATACTAAGTAGAGATGATGAGGAAGATTTATTGGGAGAGTTTTGGTTCCTTGGATTTACCTCATTTTCTAGAGAAGAGAAAATATCTTTTTTTTGTTCATTTGCAACATTCTGCAATGAAATATGGAACTGAATTACAAACAATCAGGTTTGTAATTCAGTTTTTAATTCACTAATTAGTATATTAATTAATGCAAAACAACGTTAAAGTAAATACACACATCAAAAGTGTCTAGGGATCAACATATATTTTTGCAATAACTTTTCTCCTGATTGATATTAATTAAAATTTTCTTTAAGGATTCATCAAATAAAGTGTTTTCGTTTGTCTACAGTAACGATAAACCAAGTCACCTTTGCATTAATAAAGAAATTTGCCATTTTCATAATAAAGGGATTTTTGACATTTGAACCACTAACATTAAAGTTCGAAAAAAAGACTGAAATAACAGTTTTCTTTAAAATTTTATTAGGTAACTTAAACAATTAATAATCCGTGTTTCTACCGCGAACACTAACAACACAAGAACATCGGTTTGGCATACTCAAAATGAGTTCATCCAAATCACGCTGTGGAATGGCCGCCCATGTTCGTTGCAACAACAAAAAAAGGTCTTCTTGCGACTGGATACCCTCCATATTCGGCAGAGCTCTTCTCTGTAGCATATCCCATGCATGCTCAATCGGGTTCAAGTCTGGCGACTGAGCAGGCCAGGGCATGACATTGATGTTAGCTACGGCGAGAGTCTGTCTTACAACTCTTGCGGTGTGCGGTCGTGCATTATCATGCATTAACTGAAATAAGGGACCGATTTGCACTTGTAGAGGAACGATGACGTCTGATACAATCGTCTCAGCATAAATTTGAGCGTTGAGGTTGCCTCTGATCCAAATCAACTCAGTTCTTCCGCCGATCCAAATACCCGCCCATACCATGATGGTTCCACCGCTATAAGGATGGACTTCCTGGCAGGATTTTAATCGCTGTTGGCGTCCAGGGGTTCTCCAGTGTCGTATACGTCTTGTATCCGGTCTCATACCAAAACGAGACTCATCAGAAAAGCACACGAAACGCCATTGTTCTTCTGCCCAATTTCTGTGTTCAAGAGCCCATTGATATCGAATCCTACGATTGTGCATTGCTATAGGTGGTACCCTTAGCGGTCTTCGGGAATGAAGGTTCACTTCATGCAAGCGGTTTCTGACTGTTTGGTCGCTAATTAAGTTCCCTGAAGAGTGATGAAGCGTCACGGCTAACATCATGGCGGTTATTGTTGGAGCTCTTCGAGTTGTGATTTGAATGTATCGGTCTTGTCTCCGTGTGGTGCAGCGATACCGTCCTCCATGGCGCTCAGCCACGGTACCAGTGCTTCGGTAACGTGTCCAAAGTCGACTGATAACACTCTGACACTCTCTGACACGTGATTTGGATGAACTCATTTTGAGTATGCCAAACCGATGTTCTTGTGTTGTTAGTGTTCGCGGTAGAAACACGGATTATTAATTGTTTAAGTTACCCAATAAAATTTTAAAGAAAACTGTTATTTCAGTCTTTTTTTCGAACTTTAATGTTAGTGGTTCAAATGTCAAAAATCCCTTTATTATGAAAATGGCAAATTTCTTTATTAATGCAAAGGTGACTTGGTTTATCGTTACTGTAGACAAACGAAAACACTTTATTTGATGAATCCTTAAAGAAAATTTTAATTAATATCAATCAGGAGAAAAGTTATAGCAAAAATATATGTTGATCCCTAGACACTTTTGATGTGTGTATTAAGATTGTTTTGTATATGCCAATCATAGATAACAGAAACAACGGGAGATGTGACGAGGGGGCGTGGTTGATGTCGCCGCAATATGCTCAAAACGAGAACATTGCCAAGAACAGTTAGTTAGTTGCAATCAAGTTCGATTGAGATACGTTGCTCCTTGTTTTAGCAAAATGCCAAGTTGTGCTGTTGCCTTTTTGCAAAAATATAAGTGCAGTGGTTAACTTTAAATCAAATGGAATCACTTATCACCTATAAGTACAAATAATATTACGTTTTATAAGCATAAATACAGAATTAATTTCAAAAATTCTCTGACGCCATTTCTACCAGGGCCTTACCACGATACAAATTATAAATATCAAATTTCTCATTTTTAAATCATACATTGCTTTTCTATCATTACGCAGACGCCACCGCTCGTTTACCAACTCGCAATATAAAGCGAGTAATATTATTCGTTCACTGTGTGTGCAGTTTCGAGATACGGCTGCTTGTTTCTGCCGCTTTATAAATGTAGTAGTGCGTGCTTACTTGGGTGTTGTTTAAATAAACATCCAATGACAGCGTCTTAACAAATGTGTGTCGTTGTACTTGTGTGTGTGAATGACATCTTTTATTTATTTAAGTGTGTGAGTAAATAATAAATAATAAATAAATAATAAATATTGTCGGACAAATTACACAGCGCCACCTAGCCCCAAAGTAAGCGAAGCTTGTGTTATGGGTACTAGACAACTGATAAACATACGTAAATACATTTTTTTTTTGTAAATACATACTTATTATACATAGAAAATACCCAGACCAATACAAACAGACATGTAGTCAGAGGGACTTCTCGATGTCTAATAGTAAGACCATCTAGTTTGAGGTCGTATGACTTGTAGATGAGTACCACATTATTGTTCACTCACACAGACATTTAGAGTACGTGTATCCTTTATATCCGTATCCCTATACCTGAAACTTTAGTAGTTGGCGGGTAAAACTTTTGGCGACGAAGCGTCTGAATATCTATTTCAGATAGATTAAGCAATTGTCATAGAAACTGTATCGTGTTTAAAATAATATTATAGAATTGTAAAGGCACAAAATAATTGAATATTTGCAATGTCAGGCATGCCATTTGTGTCTTTGTGTCTCTTTATTAAGATCGTACAATGACAGCTAAGACACGATAATATTACAAATGAACATTTGTGTAAATGCAATTAGGTACGTACATATTTTGTTAGTAAATACTCACATGATAATACGCCTATTATCAATAACACTATATTAAATCGACCCATTTTTTACACTTTCGTTTCGCACAAAATATAAACATTCAGTATTTCAACATGTTTGCACCACTATGATCGCTTAAAAATTGTTTATAAAATACAAAAATGTAATGACGGAATGTATTATCGGTTTCGTTGTAATCTATACTTTATATTTTAATATTGTTATCGATAATAATAGGTACTGGTTGTAGGTACCTATCTTCCGGCTTAGTGCAATGATTTTAGTCTGATAAGATTACTGAGGGTACGTCCCTTATTATCAATATATAATTAAGTCGGCATAGTCGTACAATTAGTCTTTTTCTTCGTACTTGCATTCCATATTTCAATTATTTTCGATATCTTGCATTGTAACTCATATAATTTTATATCTACTCTGGTGACCAGTGTAAAAATTCTTTGTGATTTTTACATTCTATATCGTAGTTTAGAACTCTTTAAAAACCTGTGAGTAGATCGTAAAGATTTCTTTAGAACTATGTTTTTTTAACATAAGCGTAGGTACGGCTTGCTTTATACGGTGAGCTGTTGCCGTAGCCTATAAACACTTGTATTGTCAGAAGTATAAATTGTGCGCTATCGATCCTCTAGAAACTTCTTAACACTAGTTTTAAAGAACATATTATATTGTATGTCTTGGGAAAACCTCGGCAGGGAGTCCATTTTATAACTTAAAGGTTCTTTGAAGAAAACTTCTGTGAAACTGAACAGTACCTACGCGATCATTGCACTTCAAGTTTGGGAAAATGATCCGACCAACGGCGAGAGGAAACACTTGTAGCAGGAAGCTTATAGCATCATATCGAACAACTGCTTTGAACACTATTAATTGTACAATCGGTAGAACATACAAAGAAAGGCAATCTTCCCTTAAGCTTTAGCGTTTACAATACCTTCGTGCAAGCTTAGGACTTTCGACAATTCATCTTCTGTGAATTGAATTAGAAGGCCATAGCTGGTGTGATTTTTTACTCCACTTAGCTTGCCTAATGGTAAGCAGTGACCGTAGCTTATGGAAATTTGTACCACCACCCAAGGGGTGTCACTCATGCCTTGCCGACCCTGGTTGGACATGGATTAGCCAAACCTTGGTTGAAATCATTAGTGAAGTTCTGACAGTGCGTAAGCCAAAACAGGTTACTTTATAGATGAGCAAAATAACTGTGTAAAATTAACTTTAAAAATAAACTCTGTGAAGAAGCTAATGGCAATTTGCGCCAAACAAGAAGGTGATCTTTAATTTTAATTTAATCCAATGGCATCAATATCTTAAAACAGCCAAAAATGACCCACGTATAAAGCAAATAGAGCCAGGGCTTAAACAAGCTATTGTTCACCATACTTACCATATCTTATTCCAATTGATTTCAATTTGTTTTTTTTTTGGATTCGGATAACTATAGGGTAAACGTTTCAAATCTGATAAGATGGTGTAAAATGCTTTTCAGGAGTTCACTAATTCTCATCTCCTGTTATTTCTGTATAGAATAAAGCCTTTCTATTAAATGACATAAGTGCTTCTACAATCATTATCAATTTTTCGATAATATAAATGTATACTTATAAAAACCTGAGGAGAAGTAATAGCCCAATGGGAAAGGTACCAGCCTATTGATCATTTGATCCCCGGTTAGAATACAGGCCGCATGTACCACAAATTTTTGTTTTCGGATTTATGTACACATTTATTAATATATTGCTTGAACACGTCGTGAGTAAACTCACACGTACAAGAAATAATATTTCAAAAGACATAACCTAACCTAAGACAAATCTGGTTTTCTATCTGGGTTGTGGAGATCTGACTACAGTCGTTCCAAGTGAAAGTCAGTGTCTTCCAAATCCTCAGGCTTTGATAGCGGATCCCGCCAATCCTTGGCTGAATTAGGAATGAATGGATTAGGAAACAGAATAACGCGAAGAAAAAGACTTAAAAAAATGTGTGGGTTTTTATTTTATATTAAAGGACTTTGTACAGAAGTCGCCTGCATGGGTACCCCTGTCTCACCTATTTCTACCGCCAAGAAGCTATATTTATATAGCTGTGTTCCGGTTTGAAGGATGAGATATGGCAGAGAAATTACTGGGTACTGGGACGAAACATCCTTAGGTCACAGGATTGGCAGCGCGCGAGTAACATCCCCGTGGTGTTGCGACTGTCAATAGGCTGCGGTGACCGCTTACCATCTACTGCTTGTTTGCCAATATAGTTGTATAAAAAAAACATAGGACCTGATACTACGCTTTTAACTTTTAAGACAACAAAAGGTTTTAAGTAGTTACTCTTCGTCTTGAACGCTCGCAAAACTAGGAGCATCGTTCGCGCCTTGTCACCCTCGTTGCTGACGCAACAATTCCATCGGGGCTTACTCCTAACCTCACTTGCAGGAACTTCAGAGAATTGCTAATTCAGGTATTCAATGATGTGGTAACATCATCCAGGCGGGTTACTTTTTGAGTAGAGTTGACTATACAAATATTTAAAATTTCTATCTGCGGAAACTTGTAATTGTCTGTCTTCATACTAGACTTGAGCAATATTGTTTATAAATTAGACGTAAGTATCCCAAAAATGTAAAAATAAAATAAAATAAAATAAATACTCCCTGACGAGGTTTTCAACATGAGATTCTTCAAAAAAGGCGCTAAGAGGCGTTTTACAGTGTTGGTCACGCCTAAGTGACGCCTCTCTCGATCGACAATTGTCCGTAGGCTGTGGTAATTCCTTAAAACCAGGCAGGCCGTTTCATTGTTTGCCACCTTAGTGTTATTAGAAAAGTCTCTTCTATATATATAGGAGGTGACGAAATGCAGGGTACCAGAAGAAATTTCTTCTTTTTTTTGTTTGTAATAATGGCTGTCTGATAATGTCTGCCCTTATGTCTGAGTTAAATACTATTTGATTGATATTTGATTTGATGAATGTTTCTGTAATACATATAAACATTTAATATCAAATCAAATATCAATCAAATAGTAGTTTTGAACTTTTAACGATCAACTCAGTGTCCATAGGTAATTAAAATAACTAATAAAATAACTTAATAACATAAATGAATATTATAACTGCAGTTTCATTTGTTTAACATGTGTAGAAGTATTCCACACACATCGTTTTATTCTACTTCGAGTGACAATCATAAAATCGTAGTGACTGATGTGCATCAGTCAATATGTCTGCCTGGCATTAAGATAAGATTATTATTGCCAACTGCTATTTTTTTCCGTAGTTTCATACTAAAAATTGTTCAATTATTGACCTTGACTTGATTTCATAAAAATTCTACTACAAAATATTTTGAAAGGGTAGGTAGTAAGTTTGAGAATGAATTGAAAAGGCTGAAATTCATTTGTTTATTAAGTAGGGTGTGATACAACGTACATAATTGAGATTATTTGAGATTTCTAATTAGAATAATTGTTGTTTATATTCATTTGACATTAAATTAATAGCTAGTTAATTTTGCTTAATATAGTGTATATTTTAGACAGAATTAGAAAATTTTAATATGATTAATAACATTCATTGACAAGTTTATTTATATTTTTGCTTTGTAACGACAAATTATAACATAATATACATTATATACGTTGTAATTTAACGTGAATAAATGAATATAAATATGTGTGCTTATTTTTTCTAGCAAGCTAAAATTAGAAAATGAAAATTCTATGAACCTCTTCCGTCACCAGGCTTCATCATTTCCCTTGCTAATATTAAATCCGTCATTATTCTCTCTCCAAAGACATTTTGACGTCTTTGCCTCTCTCCCATGAACTGAGGGAGCGCAAATTAGTTTCACTCCGGAGATACTGTCGGCAAGACTAATTGTAGCTGTATGCAGTGGTGGTAATCTAAATATATAATAACATTTACAATTACCAGAAACTTTAAACGGGTAAAAATATTTTTGACGTCAATACGTCTACAAATTTGCTTCCATAGTGTGAGGCAATTTATGATAACAATATCACTTAGGTGTTGTAGCTACATGTCTATCGTTTACATTCAAAATATAATTATACAAGTTGATAGGTAAAGGATCAAAGAATTCGCTATATTGAATGAGTGAGAACGCGAGTGGACTGTGCATCGCGCGCGGCGGGGGGAAAACGCCGCCATTTTTAGATCAATTCGCTGCGTCACATAATTTTCTTTTATGATAACTTATTTCCGTTTACCCGTTACGAAAACGTATTCACGTAAAACCCATGGCCGTGTCCACGACAATTCGTATGCCACAAGCATACGTCCCACCTGACATATACCTAGTGGTCTAGAAAAATAAACGCTCACGCGCCGCATCTGCTATTAACACTTGTTGTGTCTTATTTATTTATGTTATATTAACACTCTTTGGAGCTTAATTACTCGCTGGCAGGAACACGATTATCCTCCAAGGAGGGAGTCATTTGGCAGCAGTTTTCTGAGAGGTGGAGGTTTTTCTCCAGTGGGGCTGCTTTGATGTGTCCTACCTCTCTTGAAAATATCCAGACCAAGAAAAACAGTCATGATGTACATGCACGCAAATGTTTGTCATGTATGAGAATCGAACCCACGCTTTGGTGTTAAGGCAGCATTGTTAACCCTCCACCGCCGGACTCACCGTCCTTAGTTGTGTAGGAAAATGGTGTTAGTGTTTATTCTTTGTACGTCATAGAGAACAATCAAGATTAGCAAAAACTATTAAAAAATAGCAGGAAGCACCATGAGCAGATGTGGTTGGCTTTTACTGTAAAGATAATAGTGACCCAGTTTCACTGAAAGACCATACGTATCGAATATTTTACGATATTGTATAGTTTTTGAGATAAAAGCAAACATTAATGACATTCGGTTGAATCGCCGCTATCTCATCCAATTTCGTATTAAAAGCGGATTTCACGATAAAACGATTACTTATTTCTCTTTTAGGATTACGCATTCATTTCGTAATTTCAAACCCCTTATTAAATCCCATTGTAACCTCCATACAGAATAATCCAATTCATCTAATGCTAGGAAAGTATTTCTAATATAATTTCCATTTTAGAGCCTTTTTAGGGATAGGTGTCTAAAATAAAAACGGAAATGTATAATATTTGTGGTGGCTAACCAATCACATACATCATTATTTCCACAAGACTGTGTAACCAAAATCAACATGCTGTATATTTTCGTAAGATAATTGCTTTAAAAAAATTCTGCTTACCCTGTCAAAAATCTCTGTGCACGCCACTGTGACTGTGCCGGAACTCCCGGGCGTCGATCCACGTGGTGTAATTGGCAGCTCGGGCTACCAATGGGGAGAGGTAGTTTTGAAGTAAGTTTGTTGCACGTTGTATATACATGTTGTATAGATTTCACAACAGTAATAAAAAGTGCTCACTATTTAATTAAGTGATGTAATTTCAACTTTAATAAATCACACTTTATATTTAGAATTAATTACACCTACTTACCTTATCTAATTAAAATGCCGCATGTGACAGATGAACAGACATGCACTGAGTGTGACGACGAGTGAAGAAATACCTATTTGAAGAGGCAATTTTTGAACAAATTTGTTACGGAACCATGAAAGACTTAAAAACATCGAGATAGAAAATATAATCCGGACTACCAATCCGAGCACAGCGGAGCAGGTGGAAGAGGGTGCATGTTCGAATGAAATTATTCGCCATTCGCCATCGGACGATAAGCCGATTTCGCCTAACCTCATTCAATCAGCGACCAGCACTGAGCCCCTCTGCACTCGCGCAAATTTGTGACCGATCAGATACGTCGCCATTTTTAAATAATGTGCGAATATATTAAGATTTCCTTAGCGGCATAATATTTTTTTCTTTAATTCCTACAATCATTTTGGCAACTTATGCATTTTCTATTAAGAGGATCCAAGATTCAAATTCAATGTTAGTTTTTTGCCTAGTGCTATAAAATAGCACCAGTACATTTAAACGCAAAAAAGAAAAATGCAATTTTGTAATTATTAGTCTGTTTGCGTTTATGTTAAGAAATCATGTATTTGTAAAAAACCTTGGATAGTAAAATTTGACACCAAGTGAGTTCCTTATAGCATAAGTACAGGACTAAATTTCAAAATCACTATCTTGTAATTATATTAGATAAAAACAATATTTAGAAGTTTATATTAATATTTATTTTTATAATATTGAAAATATTGACTGACTGGTATACGAACGCACAACCTAAACCGCTGGTCCTAGAGACATGAAATTTGGAGGGTGTGTTCTTTTTTGGAGAGTAGGTATCAACTAAGAAAGGGATTTTCGAAATTCCACTTTAAATTCAATTCAATTTAAGAGAGGTGTAAAAGTTTGTTGAAAAATCGTATTCCCTGCGTTTATCAACTTGAAACTTAGTATAAATACTCTTCAAAACAAATAATGAAATACTTTTTTTTAGTATTTTTCAAATCGCAATCCTTAAGGGGGTGAAATGGGATGAAACACGTCATATGGGAATATATCCCACGGCCCAAACCACTGAAGATAAAACCATGACATTTGGAATATATGTTCCTTAATGAATATAGAGGTGCATTAATAATCTTTCGAAAATAAACCCCCAAGGGGGTGAAATGGGGTGTAAAAGTTTAAATGGAAAAAAAAGTTTTGATGGTATTCTCTGCGTGTATCAACTTGAAACTTGGTACAAATACTCTTCAAAACAAATAACATATATTTTAGGAGCTCACTGAGTAGCCTGGTGATTCTAGCACCTGAAGGAAAAACATTATTTACAAAGAAATACAGCGGTAGGTGTAGTAGTATTTCATGGTCTTCAAATCGTCGAAGGGTGATGTAAGCCACGCGGGTGAAGCCACGGGCAGAAGCTAGTATTATATAAAATTTACTAATAAATGTAACATATTGTTCCATAAGAATCATATATTTGAAATATTTGAAAAATTTGGTCTTTTCAGTAAGTCATAACTAAGTATACTAGTGTTGAGAGAGGGATAGATGTCAAGTCAGTATCCTCATTCCGAAAAGGTTACTACTGCAAACAACTTGGCTCGATCTCTATTTGACGAACTGTCGATCAGAGAATTGAGTGTAGAGGTAGAAAATATGTCCCAGACCAATATGCCAATTATAACCAATGTTATGATCAATAACAGTTATTAAAGTTGTCGCTTGATGGTAACTAAACTCCAGTCTTCTTACTGAAATCATAGAGGCATATTTTTTTATACAACGTCGGGAAACGTACAAAGGTATGACCCACCTGATGTAAAGCGGTTACCATAACCTATGAACGCTTGCAATTCGTTAAGTATTACTAAATATACCAAGACAGACAGACATGTTTATGCACACAAATATTTGTACCGCGTGGTGGTAATGGAGCTCTACGAACGTTGCGTCAGCGTTGGTGTCAAAGAAGCATTTATCACTGTGCCATAGAGTTCGTCATCTTATCCATTATATTTATCATTGAGGAGTTTTTTGTGTGTAATAATACCCTTATAACTGACTCAAACATAAATCTGAAAAATTAACTACTGTTCGAACCAAATCATTTGAAACCTGCCACTTACAGGCGACATAATCCTAGTAAAAATTGAATCCGGCTACAAAATTCATAACGTTTATTCGAATCTATTTCATTTGTCAACAAACCTATTAAGATGCTGCGAGGACAAACTTTAATCATTTTTCCTCCGTCATCAATGGGCGGGATTTTTTGCTTGGCTCTACTATATATTATTTCTTGTGCTTGGTTGTGGGTTTCGGTTTTATAAGTTCATACTTACTATATATACTGCATGTCATGGAATTTCATTAATATGTTGTAATTAATTATGTTGTAACCGCCTGCCGAAAGTAACATCAGATATTATTATGATAGTTCATGGCATGCCCGTCTCTCTTCTGTAGTAAGTAGCCCAGTACTAATAATCCCTCCAGATCTCAATTTAATAGCTCAATTTTTTCCGACACATTTGCAATAGTCCCAATACCTGCCGTGACCTGTTCGTGGGTATATCCTCCCATTGATATCTCCTAGAGCAGGTATAATACATTACATCAATCTTTTCTAAGGGTCCTCTACGCGTAGGATACATATGAAAAGATAAAGATAAAAATCATTTATTTGCCAATAGGTCCTTACTTAGACACGTCTTACATTCTTTAAATTAAAACATATTGTATCTTAATAATTTACCAGTTTTTTTTTTTTTACTTTTAATCTTTCTTTTTTAATCTACCAGCATTTCGAAAATGACCATTGGCGAAGAAGAATTGCCAAAAGAAACTTGCCAAATGACAATAATCTACTCAAGAAATATAAAAATCAAGCACGTTAAGTACAAATTAGTTCCAACAATGTTCCATAGATGGTGCTATAGGAAAAAATAAAACACGCTATTTGTTGTCCTGTTTGCCGCCTTAGTGGTATAAAAATAATGTTATTAAGAATATAACCTCAGTAACCAACGTGAGCCAGACGAGACGAAGGAGTTGGTTTTTGTTGTTCATTATATCATTGTATCATTAGGGTTGTTTGTTTGGTCTTTGGTTCATATTGTAGATTAATTTCACTGTCTGTATATGGAATTTGTTAGTTCAAAAAAATATTAAATAAAATAATTAAGGAAATATAGAACGTGCGTGGTTTCTATTATAGGAGATGGTGCCTGTCTCTGTTTAGAGCATTGTCTTATCTTTTATATGGTACTCGGGTTATGGCAAGAGATATCTGTGAACAGATCGTGGATTATGTAGTTGTTAATAGATTCAGGCGTTATTTTGCGAAAGTCAAATTTACATGCAATTTGATCTAACCTGTTTTGTGTGGTGATTGGTGGCGGAAGCACACAAAACAGGTTAGATGAAATTGAAAAAAAAAATCACATCCACGGTGGCTTAAGCGAATTGTATGCTGCTGCCAAAATATTTTGTTATGTCTTCGAGGTGTATCACAACGGGATGCTTTATGGTACTGTCGGGGAAGAAGAAAATTCTATTGGTAGTTTACGTTTTACAGATAATTTGTCTAGGGGACATTTTGATATTCATTTACAATATGAAACATCGCCTACTTTTACTGATCCTGATAATAACTTTGACAAAATGGTACCATCTACATTGCCAAAAATTAAAAATAAAATGATTAAGGAAATATTAAATGTATGTAGTAAAATAATGCCACATACTGTTGTTCCCATTACAGGAGATGGTGCCTGCCTATTTAGAGCATTGTCCTATTTTTTATTTGGTACTCAGGTTATGGCAAGAGAAGTCCGTGAACAGATCGTCGCCTATGTAGTTCAAAATTAGAATGAATTTTCTGTCATGACCCACGATCCGAATTGTATGTGTGCTGATTCATATAATGAAGATATGTCCCAAATTCACATCTACGCTACAGTGGTTTAAGCGTGTTGTATGCAGCAAAAATATTTTGTTATGTCTTCGAGGTGTATTACAATGGTGTAGCTTATGGTACTTTCGGAGAAGAAGGAAATCCTATAGACTACGTTTTACAAGCAATTTGTCTAGCGGACATTTTGATGTCTACTTGCAAAATGAACGCCTACTTTTACTGACTCAGATAATAATGCTGACAAAGTGGTATCACCTTCTCGCTAAAAACTTCAGCTTTAGAGAATTTTAATAACTCCTTTCGAACAATGTTAGTACCTATACTGTCTCCTAATGACCCTAATTCCCAAAGTTCTTTGAAATATGCACTTAAATCTAAAAAAAGATGCATTAGATTAATTGGAGCGACGAGACAGAAACTGTTAATGGATGTTGCCCTAAAATATGAAAAAAATAACCCAGAAGTGCACCGATTTGATGCAAATGAGTCAATATTGTAGGCAAGGTAACGTTAAACCATGCCGCTAATTCCTGGGTAGTTTGAATCGGATCGGCTTCCACCATCTCCTTCAATTCAGCATTATTCACCTATGCGGTTTTCCACGTGGTTCGTTCTTCAAAACGAAGTTTCCATTACGAAAGCGTTTAAATCAAAACCGCACGATGCGTTTATTAGCAGTCTCCTCTCCAAACGCAGCATTGATATTGCGTGCCGTTTCTGTAGCGTAAGTTCCGTATCGGAACTCTTATTTAAAGATTACTCGGATTTTCTAAATATCCATCTTTCTCGTCTAAACTGAATGAAAAGAACAATTGAAATTCGAAAATTAAATGTGAAAAAAATTTCACTCGAAAATCTCACATCATGAAAGTTTAATGTAACAAAGTATCTTTTGCTATATATAAACCGGTAATTTCATACTTTAACTCCTATTACATTCATCGGGTTTTTATATTTTATTATAGTATGTTTTATTATACAAACGTGAACGGTGTTTGAAAGAATGTATGTGAGAAAACCAGAACAAACGCAAGGGTTACAATTGATAATGTTGGAACAAGTGGATACATCTCTACGGTGCTGATTCCAATGTTAATGTGTGGAAACGAGAGATGGGTTTGGCAGGGCGATCATGAAAGTTGAATAAACGTCGTCAAGACGTGAGTGTTGCATAAAATCTGCGGCGTAACGCTTGTAGACCCCGTTCATATTGAAGATGTAAGAATCGCAGTTTGCCTAAAAGAGTGTATCATCGGTGTTAAGATAAGAAGATGCATGCTTCTTTGCTTCGGACATGCAGAAAGAATGCCGGAGGAAAGAATGATAAAGAGATAGACAACGCAAAAGTGGAAGGCCAAGATACTTATCACGACTAAATTGGCCGCGGTATAACAGAAGATTTCTTTTTTTATACTACCTCGGGAGGCATACAAGCATACGGCCCACCTGATGTAAATCAGTTACCGTAGCCTATTAACGCTTCTTATTATATAATGTGTGCCTCCTCTGCTGCTTACACAACAACTCCTTAGGAGCTTAATGGTGACCTCACTCACACGCGGGAACACAAAAACCCTCTAGGGAGTTGTTATTTCACTGCGGTTTTCTGTGAGATGGAGGTACTTCCCCAGACGGGCAACTTTGATGCGCCCTACCTCTCTTAAAACATCCAGACCAAGACAAACTGACATGTTCAAGCACACAAATGTTTGTCTTGTGTGGGAATTGAATCCACGAGCGTTGGTGTCAAAGTAGCGTCATTCACGACTGAGGCACCGAGCTTGTAAGTGATGTTAGAGGCCCGAGATCGTCGTGCGTGTATGAAAAGAATTATGAATGTAAAAGATGTGTTAGTGAGGTGTACAAGAACCATGCCATGTGGCGCTTGGAATACTTTGCCTACCGCGCAAGCGACTTGCTGTGAAGATATAGGCAAATGGATAGATATTATTTTATGAAATATCTATCCATTTGCCTATATCTTCACAGCTATAAAGGGATGGAGAAAAGTAACAGCATAAATATTTTAATTACGTACATGCTTTTACTTTTATAAAACGTAATTGTAAATAAACGATATATTGCGTTTTGCCCTATGTATTATGTATTTATCAACTTATGATTTTTTTAAGCCACGTGTTTAACCTAACATAAGCAAAAAATATAAACACACATTTTTCAAGTTTAAAAATGTTTATGCAAGATGTCTGCTAAAGTTGCAGGCTGCGGTACTCCAGGGATGCCGCGAAATCGCCTTTACCGCTGTTGTTTATCCCCCATCAGGTGCCGCCAGCTGCATGTTCCTTCAGGCAAAATATGAATAGTTTTATATTTAAGACTCTCATTATTATTTTGACTGTAACGGATGCTCTTCGTTTTCATACTTTGTTGTAGCTAAAAATTTCTGTAAAAATATTTGTTGCTTAAGGATTTGGTGGATTTGCTCGTGTATACCTGTAATTTTTTTAGATAAAAAAGTGTATAAAATTTTTTGATTAGCCATTGGTGTGTGAGCGCTTAGATACTTCAATCGACTTTTAATAAAGAGGAAGAGATTTTTAGTGTACTTTTTTAATGAGGCTATGATGATAAAGCAATCTTCCTTTAAAAAAATAAACATAGTTCTTACTTATGCTTGCTACTTCTTAAAAGTGATAGTCGACCTTTAGGGAAGGTCTATAACCGGCAATGGGTAGAAACCGGTTTATGATGATGAAATATGAAGAATCGTAATGCCATATAGTTATTGAATAAATTCATTCATTGTTGTTTCTTTATTCGTCTGAAAATTTACAACATTATCTATATAAAAATTGAGTCAAGAAATAAACTTCGGAGCATTTTTAATAATGCAACACTCGTTTTGCGTCTCTTTGTTTGGCTAGGGTTACTTACATTTTTAGTCTCGGTTTCAAAAGGAGAGGTGTTATATTTAGAGTAATGCCTTTTTCTCAAGGTCTCATTATATTACGTATATCTATATATATAAAAGGAGAAGCTGACTGACTGACATATCAACGCAGGGCCTAAACTATAAGGGTTAGCAACTTAAAATTTTGCACAGGGGTTCCTTTTATAACGTAGGGGAGCACTAAGAAAGGATTTTTGGAAATTCATCCCCTAAGGGGGTAAAACGGGGGTGCAAATTTAGTATGAAACTTTGGCGTTTTTGAAGTTATTCGAATGAAATCCAGCATGAAGATGGTTTACTGATAGGCATGAAACATGAGTAAAATATTTTTTTCAAAATTCATCCCTTAGGGGGTTAAACGGGGGCGCAAAATTAGTATGAAACTTTGCCGTTTTTGAAGTTATTCCAATGAAATTCAGCATGAAGGTTCTTTATTGAAAGGCATGAAACACGAGTAAAATATTTTTCTCAACAATCATCTATATCTATATATATAAAAGGAGAAGCTGACTGACTGACATATCAACGCAGGGCCTAAACTATAAGGGTTAGAAACTTGAAATTTTGCACAGGGGTTCCTTTTATAACGTAGGGGAGCACTAAGAAAGGATTTTTGGAAATTCATCCCCTAAGGGGGTAAAACGGGGGTGCAAATTTAGTATGAAACTTTGGCGTTTTTGAAGTTATTCGAATGAAATTCAGCATGAATGTTCTATACTGATAGGCATGAAACATGAGTAAAATATTTTTTTCAAAATTCATCCCTTAGGGGGTTAAACAGGGGCGCAAAGTTAGTATGAAACTTTGCCGTTTTTGAAGTTATTCGAATGAAATTCAGCATGAAGGTTCTTTATTGAAAGGCATGAAACACGAGTAAAATATTTTTCTCAACAATCATCTATATCTATATATATAAAAGGAGAAGCTGACTGACTGACATATCAACGCAGGGCCTAAACTATAAGGGTTAGAAACTTGAAATTTTGCACAGGGGTTCCTTTTATAACGTAGGGGAGCACTAAGAAAGGATTTTTGGAAATTCATCCCCTAAGGGGGTAAAACGGGCGTGCAAATTTAGTATGAAACTTTGGCGTTTTTGAAGTTATTCGAATGAAATCCAGCATGAAGGTTCTTTACTGATAGGCATGAAACATGAGTAAAATATTTTTTTCAAAATTCATCCCTTAGGGAGTTAAACGGGGGCGCAAAGTTAGTATGAAACTTTGCCGTTTTTGAAGTTATTCCAATGAAATTCAGCATGAAGGTTCTTTATTGAAAGGCATGAAACACGAGTAAAATATTTTTCTCAACAATCATCTATATCTATATATATAAAAGGAGAAGCTGACTGACTGACATATCAACGCAGGGCCTAAACTATAAGGGTTAGAAACTTGAAATTTTGCACAGGGGTTCCTTTTATAACGTAGGGGAGCACTAAGAAAGGATTTTTGGAAATTCATCCCCTAAGGGGGTAAAACGGGGGTGCAAATTTAGTACGAAACTTTGGCGTTTTTGAAGTTATTCGAATGAAATTCAGCACGAAGGTTCTTTACTGATAGGCATGAAACATGAGTAAAATATTTTTTTTGTAAATTCATCCCTTAGGGGGTTAAACAGGGGCGCAAAGTTAGTATGAAACTTTGCCGTTTTTGAAGTTATTCGAATGAAATTCAGCATGAAGGTTCTTTATTGAAAGGCATGAAACACGAGTAAAATATTTTTCTCAAAAATCATCCCTTAAAATTCCACCCCAGGTGTAATGGAGGTCAAAAGTATTTCTTGAACTAAAAGTTGAATTATTAAGAAATTGTGATTTTTTAAAGTGAGCTGCTTTAGACTGTAAATATACTCTCAATCAAGACGTCAAATAAGTAATTTCAGCGTTTTTAAAAATTCCACATTTAGGGGCTGAAAGGGGGGTTGACAGTTTGTATGGAGCAGAAAACTTTTTGAAGTTAGTGACTTGAAACTTTGTATAGATACTCTCTATTAGAATCCAAAAAAAAATGTTTTCAACGTTTTCAAAAATTCCACCCTTAGCGAGGTGAGGTGAGGTGAAAAGGGGGTTGAAATTGTGTTTGAACGAGACGCTAATCTATATTAATAGAAATGGAGTTCCTGTCTAATTCACTGACTCAATGACCAATAGGTTCCTTTTGTAATGCATATGAGAGATAAGGAAGATTTTTTTGAATTTAATCCAGGCAGATATTTTTTTTTAAGTGGCTTGAAACTTTTATGTTTTTAAAATAGGCAATGTTGAGAATAAAGAGGTGCTTTGAGTGTTTACAGCCAGTATCAAATAGTTAATGAAAACCGAACAGGCCGTGACATATCTTCATTACTACACAAATAAGGATATTTGATACTTTTACTAACTATTTAATGCCGACTGTACTAAAAAATAAGAAGTAAAATAAAAATAAGTAAAACTGCTGAAATTCCAAAATCTACGCGTGCGAAGCCGCGGGCATAAGCTAGTCTTTACTAAAATTGAAAAATTACAATCACGAAAGTAAAATCAAAATTGACTCGTGCAATAGCGACGAATAAAAATAGCATCGAAGCTTTAACTTGTTGAATAGGCACACAAACAAGGGGATTCGAAATCGAATTGTGACTTGTGATGAAAAGTGGATCCTGCATAATAGTCGAAAATGTTCGTCGCACTGGTTGGATAAAGGGGAGAGAGCCAAACCATATCCGAAACGTAAATTTACTCAAAAGATTGTTTGCCGACCTTGTTAATTACTGCATCTCTGGTTTACATATAATAAACGTTTATATAAACCATAAAAGAGTTTTTATAACAAACTGTTACATAAAAATGTTACTATTTTCTTAATATATTTATATCCAATTGATTTATGAATAATAAATAAATAAATATTGTCGGACAAATTACACAGCGCCATCTAGCCCCAAAGTAAGCGAAGCTTGTGTTATGGGTACTAGACAACTGATAAACATACGTAAATACATTTTTTTTTTGTAAGTACATACTTATTATACATAGAAAATACCCAGACCAAGACAAACAGACATGTTCATGCACACAAATGTTTGTAATGTGTGGGAATCGAACCCACGAGCGTTGGTGTCAAAGTAGCGTAACAACGCGTTTCACCACTGCGCCACCGAGCTCGTCTGGTATGGTACTAAGAGGTCCGAATGGTACTAAGACTTCGGAACTGACTATTAGGGAAGAAAAATGCCAAAAAGAATTAGAAAAAAGAATTAAAAATCTTTAAATCGTCGATTAGACAATGCAACAGACGTATGTTGATACAATCATTAATGATATCAAATTATGTTATATCGCCGCATATCTTTAATGTCCTATTAAAGATATGCAGCGATATAACATAATTTCTTTACACCTTTGTCAGTTAGAAATTCAGTATAGATATTCGTTTCTATAATATGCCTTGTTGTCAAGGTAACTTTTAACTCTTCATGAACATTTTTCCAGCAAAGGATGGTCTGTTTCAGACAACTTGTTACGGAATCGAATAGCGATTAATTTGTACACGCAACATTGATTATATGCAATCGTAAATTTTAATTATACTCGTAGTTGTAACAGCATACATTATCATCATCAGTTTCATCATAAATATAATTTCCCCCAATTTGTCTTTGAAAGTTCGCTTAGAGTTTCCATGGAACTGTGTTAGAAATGAAGTGCATGGACATTTGATGTAAAATAAAAATTCGTACTGTGTTAGTTGTATCCTACAATAGGATACGGAAGAATATAATGCTGTAAACGTAACTGAAATAAAGTAGCGTGCAGTGGAGTTACTACTGGCAAGTTATTATGGAACCACATAACACTCCGGAATCAACTCTAATTCCAATAAATACTATATAATGACACAGATTAATAAATTCTAATATACTATTAAGACGATAAGTTCAATATTAAAAGGTTTGTTCTGTTTTCTTACCATTGATTACTTGTCTTGTTATATTAGTTTTGTTCGAGTTAAGTGTCAGGTAGTTAAAAGTAAACCATTTCGAATGGTTGAGAGAGAGATAGACCACTGTTTTCATTGTCAATGTTGTCAATTAACTATAAATATAAATGTGGTGTCATCAGAAAATAGCACTATATCTCAATATTCTTGCATCATATATGAAAGATAATTTACATAATATTAGAAACAAGAATGAGTCCAAAATTTATTCCTGCGGCAACACAATTTTCACAAGTGGTTTTTAGGGTTGTGCTGTTTTAAAAGATAGCACACAAATAGTACAAAATAATCAGTGTTAAATATAGTGTACAAAGGTGAGCTTATCTCTCCAAGAGATTTCTTACAGACAACACTAATGAATGTGGAAACAAATTGTACAAGGGCTATAACAAATATATGTGCCAATTAGCAAAATAAACACAGATACAATAAGATTTTACAACATTGATATCAATAGTCTGCGATCATTAAGATGCTACCAGTTCATGAGCTGCTCTTTTAACTTCTTAGTGACATAGTTTATTTAGTAAGGTCGACACAATCATGAGCTTTGGAGAGATAATAAAAATTCTGACTGTGGTACAGTCACTAAGAAAGTATTGCGAATAAAAGTTTTTATATATGAGAGACTGGCCAGTCAAAATCTATTTCGAAAATATGATTATTTATAAATAAAATGTGGAGGGAAATGTTGAAATTGGGTAGGTACGAGTACGTTCCAATTTCAAAATTTCCCTCCATATTTTTTGCGAGCTGATTTAAATTATCGTGTCTCATTGAAAAATGGATCTGCGCCGGAAACATTTTCGCGCTATGATTTTTTACGATTTCAAGTGTGATATGATAAACAAATATGAAGCAGGCTTGTCTTGGCGTGTTTACGACATCACTATAGGTGATGAGTCCTGGATTTATCGATACGATCCAGAAACAAAGCGCCAGTCGACGGTTCGGGTGTTTCAAAACGAATCAACGCCTACTAAAGTGAAGCGATCTAGAAGCGGGGGGAAGATTTTGATCGCAATCTTTTTCAATTTGACTAGCTACCTGGTGTCAATTTCTTTACAGAACCAAGAAGCATCGATGCCGAATGGTATACTACCAAATGCTTGGCAGAAGTTTTCTCTGTTGTGAGCAACAAGCGACCAAACACAGGGCTTCGCGGACTACTACTCCACCACGACAACGCGCCTGCACACACCGCGCTCAATACGAGGCACTTCCTGGAAGCACGCCGCTCAAACTCCTGGGTCACCCTCTTTTCAGCCCTGACCTAGCACCGTGTGGCTCAGCTGGCATCAGCTCAAAGGGATGCAATTTTCGTTGCCGGAAGATGCGCTGTCAGCGTTCGAGCAGGCTATAAATGAGGTGTCTTTAAGAGAGGTAGGGCGCATAAAAGCAGCCCGTCTGGGGAAGTAACTCCACCTCACAGAAAACCTCGGTCAAGATAACAACTCTCTGGAGGGTTGTTGTGTTTCTACGTGTGAGGAGCAGCAGGTGCCATCGCGCGAGTGATACTTAATGTATTACAATCGTACGGTAACCGAGTTACACCAGGTGGGTCGTATGCTTGAATGCCTCCCGAAGTTGTATAAAAAAATAAACTATCATATATTTATAAAATAGTACATTAACTTTAAGCTACAGTACGTATCTGAATTGTTTTAATATTACAGAAAAAACATATTGTTCGACAAGATATTGATAATGTTTATCTGTAACCGGAAATCATATTTACCTGTAACAACATTAACACTTACATTCACTCATAAATTAACATATGCGTAGACAATATTATTAACCTCCATATTTGACGGGTTTTTTTTATAACTCTTGATTCAGAAGTGGATTTACGGGCAGTGAAGCCATACTTTTGTTATGTACAATCCCAAAGGTCCTTGTGTCCGACTTTTGTCTTAATGTAGTTGTAATAGATTCTTCTTTCGGTTATTTTACTTTATACTGACAATAATTTAAAACAGTGTTTCAGTTACAGGACTTTTATAAATGTATTTATTGCTATAACATAAGTAGATGTAGACATATATAATGTCGTTACCTACACTAATGTTGAAGATAAGAGCCGACTGTGGAGCTATAGCGTAGACTAAGCGGTTTTCATCAAACCTTGTTTACAACTGCATCGGTTTCTTTTTTATCTGAATTAAAAAACTGAGGAGAACTGATGTTCATCGTGTAAGTTTTTATTTTCAGGAACACCGTTCCTATATGAAATCTATATGTTTGTCTGCGCGTTTGTCTGTGTGTTTGTCTGTCGCTTTTTTTCGAATATTCGAATTTTGACTTCAGATTCGGATTCAGCATAAAAAGTAGAATAGGAATGTTCAGGAATACCGTTCCTATCTCTTAAGGATAAAGGTCAAAATGGCCGACAAATAAAAAAAAAATTGAATTGTTAACTGGTTTATGTATGTTCTCTTATTTAAATAATTCAGTATTTCTATTAAGGTAGTTCCGAATATAAGTAGAAAGTTCTCTAGAAAATTGAATACCTGGTTAATAAATTAGCAAAAAAAAAACAGAGTTCTTTCTATGTATTTATTTTGTTCATAATCCAATTTTGAATTTTGTTCCACGAGTGTAGTCCTTCGAAGATCCTATGCAATTTTAGTTAAGATTTAACTAAAAAGTTATGAAATAAACATAAGCAACATAATAAACATAAGCATCAGAAACTATGCCCTGCGCTTTCTTTTGATGTTCTCGTATTGTGAAAGTTACAAAATGGCCTAAGTACCTATTTAAGGCTAAAGACTATCTTTAGTCGAACCAACTGGTCTCCGGTTCGAATCCTGGCATGTAGGCTAAATTCGTGTTTTCGGATTTGTGTACATATTTGTAATTATCACTTGCACGACGGTGAACGAAGACATCGTGAGGATCCCGTACAAGAAATTATATTTCCTTACCTTACCTAAAAACTGTCTGCTTTTCTCTCTGGATTATGGAGCTCCATAGAAAAATCAGTATCTTCGGCTTAGGTGGCGCCAATTGGATTAGGAAATGAGATAACGCTAAAGAGAAGAAGACTTCCCTTAGTAGAACATTGTATAAAAACACCCTGCGGTATATGAGAGGGATGTCGTTTGCCCGATTCGAAAGTTAGTATATACTGTTTTTATAGTTATATTTTAGGTCACGCTTCGCCGCATACTCCTCACATGAACAGCAGGCGACTAGTTTCATTGATTGAGGGGCTCAGGAAATCATATCATAGCATGAACTAGTTCCATATATAAAGTTTCCGACATACCTACGTGTTACTGAGCCGCTCGATCAATTTGTTGACATATACATTGAATAATAGTGGCGAACATAACTCTCTGTCTTACTCCACAATCTAAAATATACTCCTCTGAATAGGTATCAGCCTTTCTTACCCGATTGCTCTAGGAGTAGCGAGGTACGCTCCGCTTCCCTTGTTCTTCAGCTTGCGCTACAGTAGATAACATATCATATATAAGAGACATGGTCAAAAGTTTTTCACAAATCAAGGAAGCTCGCGTTTTATATAGACTAATATGTCCGAATGGATCGTTAGCCTGTTCCACCCACTACTTTTCGTATTTCGACGATCGCGATGCTCCGCTTTCCGCTTCCACGAGTGGGTCACTGTTCTATTTAGAGGCTAAATACTTACTCCGTATTTTTTTATGTGGTTTCCATTTCATCATGTATAACAACTAGGTTATAAATCAATGATCTTACCTTATACATAATATTTTTTGTCACAATATGATTGTGCACATGAAGCATCTAGTCGCTTAACTGCTGTTGATGTGGCTATAAATAGTACAACACTACAAGTCGCATTCACGTTTCTCGATCTGTATATTATTTTAAGAGGGGTAGGGTGCATCAAAGCAGCCCGTCTAGGGAAGTACCTCCACCTCACAGAAAAACCGCAGCCAAATAACAACTCCCTAAAGGGTTGTTGTGTTCCTGCGTGTGAGTGAGGTCACCAGTAAGCTCCCAAGGAGTTGCTGTGTAAGCAGCAGAGGAGGCATCGCGCGAGTGATGCTTAATATATCGCAGGCGTTATTAGGCCACCCGCTTTACATTAGGTGGGCCGTATGCTTGTATGCCTCCCGACGTATTATAAAAAAGAACAGATCTACTTGCATGTAATGGAGAATTTCAAGGTTAAGCGGTTCAGTTTTTGTTACAACGTCAGGAGACGTACGAGCATGCGGCCCACCAGATGTAAAGTGGTCACCGTAGTATATGAACGGTTGCAACATTTTCAGTATTATTCGCGCAATGTCACCTCTGCTGTTACCACATCTGATTAGGAGTTTACTGGTACTGTGTGGGAATCGAACCTACGGGAGTTGGTATCAAAGTAGCGTATCTAACCACTGTAATATAGACAGCTCATCGTCATCATCGAGCTCCTCAGCTATCTACGTTATAGGAATATAAAGTGTTAGGTAACAATTCACAGGCATTGGTTACCAATTAAACCGTTCATTATCATGCTCTTTAGGATATTGTGTCATTATATCCATTGTTGGTTTCTCATTCATTGCCAAAGAAATATCAAATAGAAGTAGAATTTACTAGAAGTTCCGAGGTACCTAGCCGTCGTTGTTAATTCCAGCTTAATAGAAGACACAGTACTGGAAATATGTATCTCAAGCACATCAGCATTCAACGAAATTATGCTGTCAGAATGGAGTAGAAAAGGTAAGGCCAGCGCAAGCCTAAGTAGTGGTGGCGAATAGACTACTTCGTTAACAATGTAAAGTCCATATTATTATGCTCACTATCAGGAAATTCACATCTGAAATTGCTATAACGTATGAAAATTAAACCTGCATCATGAGATTTGTCTTTCTTATACCAATTTCCTCCATATGTTAGATAATAAATTTTTCTTTGGACAAGTTTCTTTGCCGCTACTCTGATAGACTGCGTTGTGCCTACATAATAGCGCCTCTATATCACTCAAGCGCTAAATAAGCATTTTTATTAGTGCTGCCAGAGGCGTAAGCGTAACTCCTCTCGCGTAAGCGTAGCTCATCGCCTTCGTCCGCGTGAAATTAGAATTTGTTAACCATTTCATGGGATTTATTTTTTCCGCAGAACCCTTATATGTTTTTATCTTATAACAGTGAATCTGTCAGTTTCTAGTGAGCAATGGGGCAGATTCAGCAACCTCCACAGTTATCACTGAATCTACGCCTATTTTTTATACCCTATGCAATTTATAAGAAAAATTATTTCGAGATTAAGGTTTACTAATTAAGTTTACAAAACAGCTTCCATTAATCTTAGTTTCATAACTTGAGGCCTCTTTGTTTCTTTCAGCGGCGCCGCTTAGTATGAAATGGCTTTAATTAAGATATCATGGGAAATAAACCTCTCAACTCTGTGAAATATTACACAGGATCTGGACTAAATTGGATATTTTTCTTTGTAAAATGCGTAATTTGAGTTACAATATCAGTGTATAGTATATATACATAGTGTAATGTAGTGTAATGTATCAAGAACCAGTGCGTAAACCTAAAGATAGGTACCTAGTTCGAATCATGGGCTACCACAAAATTTTATAATCTCAGTAACATAATACCTACCACTAAATTCGTGTTTTTGGTTTTATGTACATATTTGTAATTAATCACTTGCTCGGCGGTGATGGAAAACATCGTGAGGAAATTGGCACTTGTATTTTTTATATAAAGTTGGGAGGCTTAAAAGCATACGGCTCACCTGATGTAAAGCGGTTACCTATTTTTTTTAAGTTTAAGCCTATCAACGCTTCTAATATATTAAGTATCACTCACGCGATGCCCAACTTTGACCACGGTTGTAAACGCCCCACTCTTTTTTTGTCGTAGTCGGATTTTAGTTCATAAATTAATATTTTATTTAAGTTAATTTGGAATAGTTGAAAATATGCAATTTTATTATTATGACGGGTCTGCGCTTACCTTCAGTTCGTCTGAGATTTTCGTTTTTAAGATGTTCTTATTACACGGGACTTACGAGTAACTTACATTTTATTGGTATTTATGTATGAATACGTATATGTGATATGCATTGCAGAATGTTTTTTCAAAACTTATTTAGACCTCTCAATAGAAACCGATCAGTACATACTATTGTTTGTATTATTTTATGGAGCTTCATATATAGTGGAACTTCATGACGTTTAGAATGGTATCTTATTTGTAAATACGATGAATAGTTTAGAAGTCACGCCTACGCTTTAGGAGTGGCAGATGAACGTATACAAATATATAGCCAGATAAATTCATAACTCTGCTTAGGGCTTCGTCGAAATCGGGTAAAAATGAAATATGACTGACAGTATTAGGTAAACTGCAATGTGAGGTAAATATTATTGAAAAATATTTTATTTTCAGTGAACGATGTATACCATATTTCATATATACAATATTCCATATTTATATATGTCAATATTGTTTATATATAATGTTTATGTAAACTGGTGTAATAAATAAATAAATAAAATAAAATATATTGTAATAAAATCCATGTTATTTTTCTTCTATTATTGTATAATATTCCCCACTTACTCAAGCAATATATCCAGCTAACTATATATCGTACAAATCGTATCAAAATATTTAGGTAGGTACAAGTTTATTCGTTATCTACAAGTGTACTTATCTTATTACAATTAATTCATTACTAACATCATTATATACAAATGTTCTATTAATATAAATAGTATATTATTTACAAAGCTCTTACTGATTACTATAGGTACATACATACTCTTATAATACCTCGGCGAACATTACCTCACATGCAGCTTTACTAGCACGCAATGGCGTCGAGCTCACAAAACTTTAGAAGAAATACAACTTTGCAGTTTTCGTGTTCCCGCAAGCGCTATAAATCCCGACATTCAGCTGCTTTTGCACTGTTTACAGCTCACCCACTCGCTATATTGTTTATTACGTGCACTACAATAACACACTCACGATCAACAGTTCTGTTCTCGCGGAAAGATTTCACTTATTGCTTCATTTTTCACTTAATTTACAAAAGTTCGAAAATATTTACACAGTAAAATTTCAATTACCCTACGTATGGGAAAGGTGCGAATGGCGCTGGGTAGTATCCGGGGAATCCAGCGCTAGGCGCCACCGGCACTGATGATGTTACGTACGAAGTCAGAATAGTTGGTACAACTTTAGTTGTAAACAATGTTGTGTATACGGTTTTCGCACCGAAAGTAAGTTTCAAAATTTGACTGTCCGTAGCAGTAACTTCTGTGTTCATTACGACTGGCGTAGAAATGACTGAGAACTGCTGTTGAGGGAACAGAGGATTTATTGGCTGCAACGGTAGTGCCGGGAGACTGCTAGTACCTACTTCATATTCTGTCTTGGTAACTGTAGCGACAGGTCTGGATATCGTGCTGTGGATTGTGTTTTTACCATCAAATACGGGTATCACATGTGACTCATATACCGTTTCGTATTTTAAAATTGGCTTCGACGTGGTAACTACATTTGGTATTTGGGCGGCTGCTGCTGGATTCAAGAGCCTCAATAAAGCAAGTTGTTGAGCTTGTTCTGGTGTCAATGCTGGTGTCGCTGGAGTAGGTGCCTCGGTTACTTGATTTGCTTTATTTTGTCCATGAGCTTTCTTTAACCGCAAATGGTTATCTAATCTGTACTTGTCTACCTCGGTAAGATCAAAGTCAGAACCTATATTAGCAAGATCTAGATCAGGTGGAAAAACGCGTCTAGAAACTCCTTCTTCATCTTCATTGCTATCCCCAAAATCTAGTTCCAAATGTAACTCTGAGCCCGCTTCATCAAGGCGGCTGTTAAATTCTTTTAATGTTTTACTCGGTATGAACTGATAGAAGTCCATTGGGGGCAATGTTTTAGTGGCAGTCACAAATCTTGTGATTTGATATGTTTGAATAAACGTGAGGCTACTAGTCATATTAACATCTCTGACGACTGGTAATATATGGGTTTTCAACATATTTTGTGTTGTACTGAAAGTTTCAGTCACAGTTTCTAGTGGTGGTGTTTCCATATCTGATGACAAAGTGATAGGAGGTAACGTTGCAATGCTTGAATCTAACAAATTATGATCTTTACCGTAAGGTGATGCAGTCGCTAATATGTTTTCTGTCAACGGTTCGTTGAGAGAACTTTGCGAACTAGGAATTATTGTGGGTTCTATCCGTTTTTCTATTGTAGACGTAACTGTGATGATACGAGTATTTTTGACACGTCCAACCTGAAAGGCAAACATTAGTTACGGTTAAATGTTTATTAAATTATAATTTACTATACTAAATTAATGAAGTAAATTAGAATGCAATTAATTGTACCTGGAAGGTATAAGGAGACTTGATAGTAGCAATTTCGTAATAGACATCTCGGAAATCAGCCGGCGTAGAAATTTCCACCTTGAGTGTTTCTACTGGTGGCGGTTTTTCTATTGAATTATCGTCAGTATCGTTGTCTAGTAATGTACCAGGACCACTTTGAGAGCCTGATAATTCGAGATCGTTGTCTGATCTTGCTTGAGGAGCAATATCATTGGACTGTGGATCATCAAGGAGAGGATTGGGGTTAGGAGATGTTGGCTGTTCCTCATCTCCGCTGAGCTTACGAATAGTTACTTTCGGTTTGGGGCTTGTTTTGTATTGCCATCGTCCTGAGCCTGGTGCACGATTCAATTTAAATTTATAGACACTGGTAGATGCTGAAGGTGTAACTTGTTCAACTGGAGTAGCTTGAATACGTGGCTTAAAAGCTCGTCTTGATTGGCTGTCATTATTGGAAGGTGTCACGGTGGTTTTATGCGCTGTGTTTCTGTTGGACTTTCTTCTGTTTGAAAAAGATGCTGTTGTTGTTTCACTGAAAACAGAGATGGTTGCCAGTTGAGGGGCATTTGATCGTCGGCCAAAACGCTTACTGAAAATAAGAACAATAACGTTTTACCGTCGACAAAACGTGATATTCTTATTATTTAGATGCCATGCTAAAAGCAACTAATATTTGTTAATTTGCTTTATTTTCTTTCATGCATCCCAGCTGTTGCATCACGTAAAATGTCGGCAATAAGACGACGATAATGTCATATGTTTATAATTGACACATGGTTTTAAATAAGTAAATTAATGTAATTACATGAATTAATATTTAAAACAATTACCTTTGAGTACGCTGGGAATGTGAAGAATTTCTGTTCTTATATTTCTTACTTTGAGTGGGAGGTGAACTTTCATGGTTGTCATTATCTTGGCTGCTTTGTGGTCTGTGGCGATTCTTAAAAGAACTTCCATTACTAGAGTGTCTGCGTGTCGTTTTGCTATAATTATTGTTGTCGTCATTAACTGATGGCGTTGGTTCCAAATTGTGTCTATGATTTTTACCAAATCCAGGAGCTGCGGTTTTCAGGATTTTATGAGTTGGGCTAGGTGAAATCTTAGGTCTAAATCCTGAAGCAGATAGTACTTTAGAATTGCTATTCAGAACTTGAGCATATTTACCAGATATGTAAGTTCCTATTACGCTAGTTTCATGTACTGTTGTAACTCCATCTTTAATTATAGTGCCTCCAAGCGTTGTGACTAAGCCAATTGGGTGCTCTTCATCATCTGAAGGTGGCGTTGGTTGTTGAACTCTATTTTTGTGACCAATCTTAGGCTTATGGCCATGAGTTTTAGAAGGACGTATATTAATTACTTTGTACGTTTCTTCAACAAATTCTGAAGGCTGACGTGACAAAAAATCATATTCTGGCTCTCCAATATTATTATTCGTTATTAAAATAGCGGGCTCTTCGTCAGGTTGACTTGATTTAATTTCTATTTTACTATTAACTTTAGAGTTAATAATTGACGGAGGCGGGCCTTGTTTCACTTCAACTTTGCTGCTAACTATGTTAGTTACACTTTTTATTGATTCATTTTTGTGTTTTTTATTATTAGATGCAGAGCTCTGCTTGTTAGATTTTTGGGATGATGGCTTGGGAGGACTACTTTCTACTATTTTAGATGGCCCAGCGACTACTTCTACTTTTGTAATGATTTGTTTTTGTTCTTTCGCGGAAGATTTTGGCACATTAGAGACTTTGTCGTCCTTTTTAGGTGGGGATGAGACTACTGAAATAGCACTTGATATAACGGAGGGCGCAGGCTTATTAGTATTGTCTTTCTCTGCAATTTTGCTTGGTTTGATAGCTTCTGGCTTAATTGAAGAAGTGACCGAAGAAGGTGGTTTAGTATCTATAATATTTTCTTGAACAGATTTTTCCGTTTTCGGTGGTTCTGAAAGAGAAAATAATATGTTAAAATAGTAATAGTAATATAAATACACACATCAAAAGTGTCTAGGGATCAACATATATTTTAGCAATAACTTTTCTCCTGATTGATATTAATTAAAATTTTCTTTAAGGATTCATCAAATAAAGTGTTTTCGTTTGTCTACAGTAACGATAAACCAAGTCACCTTTGCATTAATAAAGAAATTTGCCATTTTTATAATAAAGGGATTTTTGACATTTGAACCACTAACATTAAAGTTCGAAAAAAAGACTGAAATAACAGTTTTCTTTGAAATTTTATTGGGTAACTTAAACAATTAATAATCCGTGTTTCTACCGCGAACACTAACAACACAAGAACATCGGTTTGGCATACTCAAAATGAGTTCATCCAAATCACGCTGTGGAATGGCCGCCCATGTTCGTTGCAACAACAAAAAAAGGTCTTCTTGCGACTGGATACCCTCCATATTCGGCAGAGCTCTTCTCTGTAGCATATCCCATGCATGCTCAATCGGGTTCAAGTCTGGCGATTGAGCAGGCCAGGGCATGACATTGATGTTAGCTGCGGCGAGAGTCTGTCTTACAACTCTTGCGGTGTGCGGTCGTGCATTATCATGCATTAACTGAAATAAGGGACCGATTTGCACTTGTAGAGGAACGATGACGTCTGATACAATCGTCTCAGCATAAATTTGAGCGTTGAGGTTGCCTCTGATCCAAATCAACTCAGTTCTTCCGCCGATCCAAATACCCGCCCATACCATGATGGTTCCACCACTATAAGGATGGACTTCCTGGCAGGATTTTAATCGCTGTTGGCGTCCAGGGGTTCTCCAGTGTCGTATACGTCTTGTATCCGGTCTCATACCAAAACGAGACTCATCAGAAAAGCACACGAAACGCCATTGTTTTTCTGCCCAATTTCTGTGTTCAAGAGCCCATTGATATCGAATCCTACGATTGTGCATTGCTATAGGTGGTACCCTTAGCGGTCTTCGGGAATGAAGGTTCACTTCATGCAAGCGGTTTCTGACTGTTTGGTCGCTAATTAAGTTCCCTGAAGAGTGATGAAGCGTCACGGCTAACATCATGGCGGTTATTGTTGGAGCTCTTCGAGTTGTGATTTGAATGTATGGGATATGCTACAGAGAAGAGCTCTGCCGAATATGGAGGGTATCCAGTCGCAAGAAGACCTTTTTTTGTTGTTGCAACGAACATGGGCGGCCATTCCACAGCGTGATTTGGATGAACTCATTTTGAGTATGCCAAACCGATGTTCTTGTGTTGTTAGTGTTCGCGGTAGAAACACGGATTATTAATTGTTTAAGTTACCCAATAAAATTTTAAAGAAAACTGTTATTTCAGTCTTTTTTTCGAACTTTAATGTTAGTGGTTCAAATGTCAAAAATCCCTTTATTATGAAAATGGCAAATTTCTTTATTAATGCAAAGGTGACTTGGTTTATCGTTACTGTAGACAAACGAAAACACTTTATTTGATGAATCCTTAAAGAAAATTTTAATTAATATCAATCAGGAGAAAAGTTATTGCAAAAATATATGTAGATCCCTAGACACTTTTGATGTGTGTAGTACGTGTTTCTCGCAATGACAACATTTATGTAAATCTACCATCAACCGCGACTATCGATGAAAATGTGATGCGTTAGTATTGTAACTATTCTAACGCATCATCTATGAGGTGATTCAAGGACATTTAGAGCGTCAAATTAGAAAAAAAAAAATACAAATTAGATATAATTAAAAACTAACGCCAGAATAAAAATGAACTCGTGTTGATTGGTGAACGAAGATGTTGCAAAAGTAAGACCACGGAAATTGTAAAATTGTTTACGACATTACCACTGGAGACGAAACGTGGGATTATATTATTTCGAACCAGATTTTGAAATAGAGCAAAAACAACAGTATTGTGCATGGAAGTTGGAGAGGGAGAATAGGTCAACAAATTGAAGCGGGCGAGAAACGTGGGTAATATCGAGTGCTTTATTTTCTCCCGCACACTTGTCGGCACAATCCCAGTTGAAGATCAAGGAAGTATTCCTGTTAACTTGCACACCACCATATGTTTGCCAAGTATATGTCAAAAAGACCTACGAGAAAGGTGACCTCATAAATCATCCTCATATTGGACTCTGGTCTTATATATTTCTAGTATCCAGAGGCTTACAGTAACTGCCTTTCATCGAGCAGGTAAAATAATGAAAAAAAAAAAATATATTCGATCGAATGAATTTAATGTACAGTATTTTGAAAAACAAAAAAATCACTATATTGTTATTCGCCTTAAGTGCAAGCTATTGTCCAATTTCATGACAGTTTTAAAAGCAGTTTGGGGTTGGTACCAGAAGCGTGCACGCCGCGACCGTGCCAGTCCAACACTTTGGACTGCAATTCTGGACCCAAACCGCACAGACGCGCGGATTAGGGCGTCCCCCGGAGGCGACGCGCACCGATCCGCCCCCGTCGGTGCGAAATCTAGGGCATACGGCTGTGGGGACCGCCACCCACCACGCAACGCCCATCCCGGCGGGTCGAGGAGAGCTGAGTGTCGTATAGGCACATGGAATGTGAGAGGTGGTCTAAAAGATAAGATGAATGAGTTGATAGATATAATGAACGTGAGATGCCTAGATGCTTTGTGTGTGTCAGAGACCAAGCGAAAGGGAAGCGACATCGAAGATCTGCCCGGTGGCATGATGGCCCTGTGGTCCGGGGTGGACCAGGACGTTCATGCCAGCGCTGGCGTAGGTGTCGTGCTTTCATCTCGCTTGGCCGCTGGTGTGACAGATTACGATTTAGTAGGCCCAAGACTTCTCTGGGTTAAGATAAAACTGGGGATTACGCGAGTGTTTTTAGTTGCAGCATATGCTCCTGTGAGCTCTGCTGATCCCCAGGAGCTCGAGAAGTTTTGGGAGACTGTAAGGGGTTTTCTGGATTTGGCCGAAGCGAATGAACGGATAGTTATGTGTGGTGATCTAAATGGATGGGTTGGGACTAAGCGAAGCAGTTATGAGGCTGTGCTTGGTCCATACGGAGATAAGAGAGTGAACGATGCTGGTAAGTTACTTTTAGACGTATGTATGGAACGAAACCTCCTTGTGCCGAACATGCTCTTCCATCACAAGGATATTCACACTTACACATGGAGATGGAATGAACAGAAAAGTGTGATTGATTTGATTTTGATAGATGGATGTCTCCGAAAGTCGTTAATGGATACAAGAGCCTTCAGAGGTCCCACTCTTGAAACGGACCACTATCTGGTGATAAGCCGATTTGTGGGCCTTTTCAAGAAGTGGAGGCACTGGCGAGTGCGTATTCCTTTCGGAGACCATGAAAGAATAAGAAGTGAAAAATTGGAAGATGAATGTGTGAGGAGTACGTATGTACGTCTAGTTAGTGAAAGACTTGCGAACACGAGTCTTTCCGACTCAGATGTAGACGAATGTTGGAAAGTTCTGAAAGAAAGTATGGTGGACAGTGCGAAAGAAGCATGTGGATGCGCAAAGAGACGTAGAACACTAAGAGGAGATGCCTGGTGGGATGCGGAGGTTCAATCCTCCGTGGAAAAAAAGAGGAAAGCGTGGCTGGATTACGTATCATCTTTACACCAGAGTGATGGTATGAAATAAATGAAGAAAAAAATATACCGTCGATGCAAGAATGACTCCAAAGCTTTAGTGAAAGACAAGCGTGAAAGACTACATATGATTGAGGAAGAGAAGCTGACGTAGAACTTCGAGGCAAATACCAAACTCTTCTGGAGAGCGGTAAAGAAGTCTCGAAGTTGTTCGTCAGCATCCAGAATGGACAAGATAAGATGTAAAGCTGGTGGCATTCTTGCTAACACTTAGGAAGTGTTAGAACGGTGGAGTGAATATTTTAGAGAAATGTATGATTATGTCCATGACACTGGCATTGTGAATGAGTCTGTGATTGACTCGGCAGTGCCAGCGTACCATGAAGACATTACTATGGATGAGATTGAATGGTCGATACGAAGTTTGATAGATGGAAAGTCAGCGGGAATCGATCGACGTGAGAGAAAGAGAGGTTCGGACATGTAGAAAGAATGCGGGACGAAAGAATGACGAAACAGATATACAATGCAAAAGTGGAAGGATGTAGGATCCGAGGAAGGCCGAGACTAACCTACCATGACCAAATTGGTCGTGTTTTATCAGAAGGTGATGTCAGAAGCCCCAGGAACCGGTGAGCGTGCATGAAAAGAGCTATGAATGTCACAGAAGCGAGTAAAGTATGCAAGGACCGCGTCTTATGGCGCTTGGTTCTCTCTGCCTGCCCCGCAAGGGACTTGGCGTGAAGATATACATACATTTAAAAGCAGTGACTATAATGTGAATTGATGTGAACCGGTGTGTTTGTGCAAGTATATGCACTTGCAGGAACACACCAGTTCACATCAATTCACAATTCGCAAGTCGCAATGACGCTCTTGTCTGAGGTAGTGCAATTAGCTGCAGAGGTTGTTAATATCTTTTATAATTAATTTTATTTTTTTAAGCGCTTTTTAATGATGTCAGAATCCTTAGGAACTGGCGAGCGTGAATGATATGGAAAAGAGCAACTAATGTCAAAGAAGTGATCGAGCCGTGTAAGGGCCGCGTCTTATGGAACTCGAGTCTCTATCCTGCAAGAGATCTGGCGAAGATACATACCATGACAAATGTATTGAAAAATAACTACTACATTCTTACCATACCTGAAGTAGAAATGCCTACAATACAAATAGGTTAAGTGAATAGCTTAGATGTTCCCTCATCTCACTAATAAGTAGCAGTCATCCTTTGTAACATTTGATATAGTATAGTGGTAATCAAAAAATACAAGATGGTGACCTGGTGCTGCCGAAGATTGCGGTGAAAAAACCATGACAGTATTGCCTATAGTGGTGGTGAAGTCGAGGAACCCATAGACTGTCTGTGTGATTAAATTGCTGCCCGCTCCACTAGCACTGGGAGGACTGGGTTCACCGCCATTGAATACTGGGCCATCAGCAGATATGAGACTACCTGAAATAGAAAAGATGAACATTGAAAGGCACTTCCGATTGATGAACATTGCTCGTAAGGAAGGAAGTTATTACGATTAAGCGACCAATTGTTCTTTTTTTACACAACATCCGGACACGTTGAAACATACGGCACACCTGATGTAAAGCGGTTATCTCAACTTATGAGCGTTTGCAATACAGGAAGTCTTGTTCTCACGATGTCACTTCTGCTGTTAACTCCTCAGGATCTCACGCCTATTCACTCATAATACAACAAGCCTTGGAGGAGTTGTTATTTGGCTGTGTATTCTGTGAGGTGGAGTTACTTCCACAAAACATCTACAAATAACTCCTTGCAGGAGTTGTTATTTGGCTGCGGTTTTCTGTGAGGTGGAATTACTTCCACAAAACATCTACAAATAACTCCTTGCAGGAGTTGTTATATGACTGCGGTTTTCTGTGAGGTGGAATTACTTCTACAAAACATCTACAAACAATTCCTTGTAGGAGTTGTTATTTGGCTGCGGTTTTGTGTGAGGTGGAATTACTTCCACAAAACATCTACAAACAACTCCTTGTAGGAGTTGTTATTTGGCTGCGGTTTTGTGTGAGGTGGAATTACTTCCGCAGAACATCTACAACCAACTCCTTGTAGGAGTTGTTATTTAGCTGCGGTTTTGTGTGAGGTGGAATTACTTCCACAAAACATCTACAAACAACTCCTTGTAGGAGTTGTTATTTGGCTGCGGTTTTGTGTGAGGTGGAATTACTTCCGCAGAACATCTACAACCAACTCCTTGTAGGAGTTGTTATTTAGCTGCGGTTTTGTGTGAGGTGGAATTACTTCCACAAAACATCTACAAACAACTCCTTGTAGGAGTTGTTACTTGGCGGTTTTGTGTGAGGTGGAATTACTTCCGCAAAACATCTACAACCAACTCCATGGAGGAGTTGTCTATGAGGTAGAGTTAGGGATTTGATGCGTTCTACCTCTCTTAAAAGGATCTTTCTCTTTAACCAGGATCTAAAATATCTCTTCTGTGTCATAGGGTAATATTACAGAATCACCATTGGTGTTCCCGTACAAACATGAGAGGGCTAGGTCCTGTAAAACAAAAAATCTATGTTTCCCCTAAGCTGGTAATAAGGTTGGCGGTGATCACTAACTAAGTGACCATATGGGTCTTTGCCCTTCTCTAACATAATAAAACAACAATGTTTTGGTTTCCTTACGAAATTGTATAGTAAAATACCTATATCAGTATTACATTTTTATGTCACGTTCAGTTCCGACGACGTTTTACGTAAAGAGCTCGCGGCAAAACGTTCTGATAAAGAAGAAAATCAGTAACGACGTTACTTCAGTACCATTGGCTCACAAATGGTCCGTGATAGTACCTTCATGAAGAAGAGTGTTTACAAGATACAAACATGTCATCGGCGAGATACGGGTTCTGCTCGACTAATGGTGTGTACCGCGCCGTCTCGTAAACACCTACATTACATATACAACAAATCGTCGTTTTTTATTTCTCGCATTTGTACGTATGCAGTGATATTTATACAAGGAATGATACTTTCTTTATTTTCACTTCTATAAAAACTATTTATTGCACCAATAATAAAATATACAAATATACATAGTCTAAATAAGAAAGTACGACAATAGGCGGCCTTATCGCTAATGCAATTTTTTCCAGGCAACCTTAAGTTAAAGGAGAATTAACATAGATAAAGGTAGGTGGCGCATAATGACATAAAGTAAAAGAACCTTATACAATTACACAATTTATGTTAAGAATATAGATGCAATACAAAAGTATGCAGTTATGTCCGACGCCAAAAGGAAGAAAGACTGAACAAGATTGAAGCATATATATATATATATATATATAAGTTCAGAAGGTTAAATTGAAAGATTAGCTTTTGACGAGCTGTTTAAAGGTCGTCAGTATATAATTATAATAATAATAATAATAACCACTTTATTTCTTCTCACATCAAAATTCAAAAAATTATACATGCAAGTGCACTATAACTACAATATATTAGATTTTGGTGAGAAGCTGGCGCCTGAAGTAGTTTTCGAAAAAACCTGTATTACAGGTCGCCAGGTTCCCATCCCTCGGAAGTGAAAACTACATTCTATTTGCAAATTTAGAATAACAAAGACAACATATTCAATGCAGCAACATATTCAATTATAATAAATAAAAATATACAATTAAGGGTAAGTGTTCTATAAATAATATACTGAGTAGACTTAGTGGCTATGCATTCGGGCATCTTCTTCTTTTTTGATACAACGTCGGGAGACATTTTACAAAAGTCGTCTGTCTCACCTATTTCTACCACCGAGCAGCTATATATATATATATATATATATATATATATATATATATATATATATATACATAGCTGTGTTCCGGTTTGAAGGGTGAGATATGGCAGAGAAATTACTGGGTACTGTGACGAAATAGTCTTAGATCACAAGATTGGCAGCTCGCGAGTAACATTCTCGTGGTGTTACGATCGTATATAGACTGCGGTGACCGCGTACCATCTAAATAAATCTTTAAAAAAAGGCATACGAGCATATGGCCCCCTGATGTTGTAAAAAAAACAAGCACAGCAATAAAAAATGTTTGTACCTGTGTCCGTTATAGACTTTGTAACCATTCATCCTATACGGTTATATTTAACACATTACCGAGAGGGTTTAGAGATTAAAAAAAAGGAAGAAAAAGTACACGAAGCAGCGAAGCAGTGTCGGGCACAGCTAGTAATTAATATATTACATACATAATTAATATACTTAGTAGTTTTGGTAACTATGCGTTCTTCTGGTCATTTTTTTTATAACGTCTGGGGGCTTACAAGCATACGGCCCACCTGATGCAAACCGCTTACCGTAATCTATGAATGTTATATACATTAGCAAGTTCTTAAGAGCTCACTGGTGACCGTACTCACACGCAGGATTTGGCAACCAAATAACAGCTCTCCGTTTTTCTGTGAGGTGTAGGTACTTCCCCAGACAGGCTGCTTTGGTGTATCCTACCTCTCTTCAAAACACTCAGACCCAGACAAACACACATGATCAAGCACACAAATGTCTGTCCCGTGTGGGAATCGAACCCACGAGCGTTAGTGTCAAAGTAGCATTACTAAATATCAAAATATATCGATAAAATCGTTTATAGCCTTAACCTATTTTCCTAACCCATTAGGATTGGCGAGGTTCGTTACCTACTAAGGATTTGGCGAAGATATGATAATTTTGACATGGAGCAACCATGCCGTCAGACTCCAACCCACAGGAGAAACCAGACCTTTCTCATGTTAGGTCATACATCTTTCGAAACATAATTTCTTGGATGTGCTGGTGTCCTCACAATGTTTTCCTAGAGCTAGAGAGAATTACAAATATGCATATAAATTCGTAAAAACCAATTTAGTACATGCCCACACCATAATTCGAATCATTTAACGAGTTGACGAGCTCGGTGGCTCAGTCGTGAATGGCGCGACTTCGACACCAACGCTCGTGGGTTCGATTCCCACACAAGGCAAGCATTTGTGTGCATGAACATGTCTGTTTGTCTTGGTCTGGATGTTTTAGGAGAGGTAGGGCGCATCAGAGCAGCCCGTCTGGTGAAGTACCTCCACCTCACAGAAAACCGCAGCCAAATAACAACTCCCTAGAGGGTTTTTGTGTTACTGCGTGCGAGTGAAGTCACCAGTAAGCTCCCAAGGAGTTGCTGTGTAAGCAGCAGAGGAGGCCACGCGCGAGTGATACTTAATATATCGCAAGCGTTAATAGGCTACGATACCCGCTTTACATCAGGTGGGCCGTATGTTTGTGTACCTCCCGACCACGGAATAGGTAAGAGGTCTTTTACCTATTCCGTGCTCCCGACTGTAACGGACCACAATGAAATAACATTGTTGCCGTCACAAATAAAAATAACCTTGCAATCATATGGATATATGTAGCCGAATTGTGTATAAAATAACGCCTAGGAATGTAGGTACATCGTTCGCTACTTCATTTAATAGGTCATTGTCGTTCATACTTGGTTTGAAAGACGCTTCACATAGTGCTCGATTCTCGCTGCCTGCCTCGCGGGCGAGCGGGCGTGATAATATGTTATTGAAGGTATCACGGCTGTATGCTTAGGAAAAATGTTAACTTGTAAGAGGGTAGACATATACCAGACGAAGTGGCGTGATATTCTTGAACTACCAATCAGCGAGCGGTTACGAGGCTGAGATAAAAGGTGTGTGGTGATTCATAACCAGTATAAACTACTTAAATGGAATGAAATAGATTCGAATATTGAATGACGAGTTGCTATAGAACATTCTAGAATATTTTGGAAAGAGAGACAGAGATACGCAGAGAGGGGTGAAGAGGCTTGATGGTAGGCGAATGATATAAAAACGGGTGGTTCGTTAGTTCATGGCTTTTTTCAGTGTGAAATTTTGGGGTATTAGGACGTATAGGTCGCGCGGGGCTTTTTTAGTGTGAAATTTTAAGGTAATAAGACGTATCGATAATTGTTCGTGAAGGGCCTTTTTGTCGGTGTGAATCTCTGGGGTGATAGGCGTATCGCTGATAAATCGCGGAACGGTTCTTTTTATCATTAATTTTAATTTCTTTGTGTTAATATTGTGTTGAGAACGGCATTGAATCTGTGCCTTTGAGCTGCGTAGCGAGATATGGGACAATTAAGTTGTCTAATTGATCGTAACGTTAGGCTTGGGCATGGAATCAATGTAATTGTAGTTAACTTAATATTGAATAACCCGGTGTTTAATATTTCGCTAAAATTCAGGTTGATTGTTCAAATTGTGTGCAGCGTGGCCGAACCTACGGTGCTCAGGCGCCGATGGTGGTAGCGTGGGGCATGTTGAGCAATCAAAATGGCGCGGTTTTGTGATATGCAAATTCTAGGAATTGAAACGTAGCATTATTTGTCCGCGAAGGGGGTTTCTTTTATGGAATTTAACTTCTCGTGTTAATTTTGTTTAAGTATAGCGTTGATTCTTTATCTTGAGCATTGTGCACGGAATTGGCGGTACATCTGCCGATTTTTGTGACGCTGCGCTGGGATGTTGATTCAATGTGATCGCGGTTAAGTAATTAGGTCATAAATCGGGTTCTAATATTTCATCGGATTTAGTGTTGGTTATTTGACTGTGTTGTACGAAGTGGCCAGAATTCCAAGGGTCACAGACCTTTGAGTATGGCGGCGGTACCTAGTTAACTAACCAACATTGTCAGGCGAGTTCTAACATCGACAATTTGGTTAAATAGGGATTGTGTTATTTCACACTGAAGAAATTTAGCTCTCTTAGGGACGTAACTTCGTAAAAATACGAGATTGATACCTCACGGAGCCTACGAAGTCTCGTATAGAGTAGGCGTAGGAAGCTGGTAAGCTGTGGGACGGGCCAGCGACTGATTTTGCCCGTAAGGGATCAGTTACGTCTCCCAGGTGCTTGGGTTCGCGAGCTTTCAAAGTGGTAGGAGCTCGTCGAAGTGAATTCCGTCCAGCGTATGCGGGCCATGGAGATTGATCGCAACCCAACCATACTGGTCTCATTTATTTATATATGTATATATACACACACATTTATTTCCTCTGTTAGGAGTCATGGTTCGTGTCCCAATTAGGTTAGGACCATGACGTACACACAGTTATAGGCAATAGACAAAGTCGAGGCTAACTACCTTGCATACCCTAGTTTCAATTAGCAAATCAACGTTGTACATCGTTGATTTGGGCTTAGCCACCTTACACATCACACGGTTAACGTAATACAAACTCAAGAAGTTATTTTACACGAGTATCTTAGATTAGATATTGTAGGTACACATTTTATTAAGATCTAGTTAGGAGATAGGTAGGTAGTCGCGATGAATATACGCGTTAGTTAACATACAGCGTGGTAGGCGCGTCAGACGACATTTATAGGGACAGTAGGTACAATTACTGATTAGTTCTTAAGCTAATCGCGACGTGCGTGATAGGTAGCAAGCGGTTACGCTAAGCGGTCGAATCAAGGGTTTCGTTCGGTAAAACGTCCGGGTGATCATATTATCCTACGGCGTGATGTTAGTACCTTCGCGGTGAGAATAAAGGAGTACGAGGGTAGGCGCGTCGCGAGAATAGGCTAATATTTTAGTGGTTGTAGAGTCACGGTGGTGGGCAATAAATAATAGGCTGCATGTGTCTAGATAAAGCGTAGTCTTGGGGCCTGCAACTTAATTATAACATAGATATGCAGGTAGCCTGATTCTATGCTCATTGCATACTTAAAATTATTAAATTACCTTTTGACTGTGGTTACGAGTCGAAAAACATTTGGCTTAGAGATAAATAGTTGAATCTTTTTGTGGGTTACATGTTCAGAGCTCGAGGGGAGCTTTATTCTGGTCAACCGATAATCTATACGTGACTACTAAATTAAAGTAGTACATTTGCCGGAATCTAACTCACCCGAGTCTCCAGGATTAGTAAACTCTTCCAGCGGTTTTCATTAACGCTTCTCTAGTGAATCTATGTAGTTCCTTGAGAATTTGCATCCCCGCGCCCGAAAGGGGGTCTCTGTCTTCGGACGAGCGCCGATTGAAACAGGTAATGCTGTCTTTCGGATTCCCGCGGTACGGCAAGGGATTTTCACATCTTAGAAGCCTTATAAGCCTCGTAGGGATAGCCTCGCAGTCGTTTAAGACAACCAAATGTTGGACGGTTCGGGCACGGTCAGAGTATTAAATTCTTAATACACAAAACCAGCTAAATGCTTACCATTCAATAATAAAGTAGTGCAAACATTTAAGTGAATTCAATAATTCAACCAAGCCTACCTAATCGAACACAATGTAGATATGTAACTATTAACTTGCTTCTTGGCAGCTCATGCGAACTGAAGGACGTTTGGCGTAAAGAAAATAGTCGAATAGTTTTGTGCGTTACATGTTCAGAGCTCAAAGGGTGCTTTATTCTGGTCAGCCGACGAGTTTTATTCGCGTTTGTTAATCTGACGTAATTTATTCGCCAGAATTTAACACTCTCACCCATGCGTCGTTGTCGAGCGGCGATGGGTTAACACAACCCGAGTCTCCAGGACTGGTAACCACCCAGTGGCTTCTATTAACGGTTTTGTGTAGTTTTATGTAGTTCCTCTGGAATTTGCAATAACTGCGCGGATAAGAAGGGTTTCTAGGCGTTTCTAAAGAGCGCTGAATGTAACAGGAATGGGCTGACATTCTAGAACCTTGACATGCGATCCAAGTTTCTACATCAGAAACGTTATAAGCCTCGTAGGGACCACTTTGAAGTCCATTAAGACAACCAAAGGTCAGACAGAACAATTGAGCTGTTTCAAGACTTAACCTTAATACTCATAATAGATTACACTAGTCTGGCGGTTTTGCGTTCGGTCGAATTTAGCCTAATGTTTAGGGCGATATCCCGAAGTAGTACACTGCAAATACCGTTACCAAACTTACTAACGTCTCTCAAGTGAGGAGACTTCACTACTGCCGGAAGAGCAGAAAACTTTACTTGATTAATTGTTGTCTATATAATTTAGAAGTCTGGGCAATAGACCCCGTGTGACAGTGGTGACTGAGAAAAGCGCCCTAGCTGTTACATTACAAGACTGACAAATGTATAGATGAGGCTCAGAGTACATTTTATTATAAACAAATACGTTATCTGCGGGCGCAACTGAGGGATTTGCCTTATTTATAATAATTGATAGCGGCGGCATAGTGGCGATTTGACCGATTGCAATTCAGTTAGATTGTGCTCAAATAACCTTATACAATCGTTGGGTTCGGTTATCGGGCCAGAATCATGGGATTTGTGCTCTTATAACTGATACTTACCTTGAAATTGAGAATTCAAATTAGAAATAGGCGAAATGCCAAAATTTGACTTAGTGGTTATTGTCTAAAGTAAATGGTAACTTTGCCAACATAAGAGTCGATTACTTGATAGTAAACCTAAATTGGGTGCTTCCTTCAAAGCTCCGTTAATGCTAGTGATGAATTATGAAATACTTGTAAATTGTAATCAAACGTAAATTTAAAATTTCATACTATGAGGTTTATAACTTGCAACATATGAATAAAGTATAGTAAACTTATTGAAATATGTAAAGCGTGTGTAGGCATTCAAAAGAGCCGTTATCACGCCAGTCATTAATATATTGTAAACTTAAACGAGGGTGGCTAATCTTCAATTGGCCATTCAGCCTCGCAAGGAGACGTCTTTGGCTTGGTAGCTTGTCTCGCGAGGAGGAAGCGATGTAAAGTGGATGATCGCTACTGCTTTCGCGTTTGGATGGGGCGTATGCCACTGCCCCGCGAGGCTAGCGCGAGCCAGAGCGTTCTCTATCTTATATTTGAGCTCTAAATTGAATATAGGTTGCTTACTAACCTTCCTCTTTCATATCATTTAATATAGAATATATGCCACTGCCCCGCGAGGCTAGCGCGAGCCAGAGCGTTCTCTATCTTATATTTGAGCTCTAAATTGAATATAGGTTGCTTACTAACCTTCCTCTTTCATCTCATTTAATATAGAATATATGCCACTGCCCCGCGAGGCTATCGCGAGCCAGAGCGTTCTCTATCTTATATTTGAGCTCTAAATTGAATATAGGTTGCTTACTAACCTTCCTCTTTCATATCATTTAATATAGAATATATGCCACTGCCCGAGGGGCTAGCGCAAGCAAGAGTATTCTCTATCTTATAATTGATTTCCAAATAGAATCCTGGTGGTGGGAACTAATATTATCTCACTACCGAAAATAACTATAGCTTACCTTGTCATCGCTTTACGGAACCGTTAACTTGAACTGAACATCGAAATAGTAACAACATTCATTCACACTACAAAGTGACTCCATAGGTTATTTCGCCACGGCATTGTGAGTCCGATAGGAGCTGTGGTGTAAACAATCTAATCTTATACTTAATTCTGATTCGAATGTTAATGAGGAGTATAAATGCCTACTACATCGATAGCTAAACTATAGCTAAATCTAGGAGACTTACGTTCTAATTCTGAGGGTTCTCTTAAGATTCTAAAGTCCCTGCCTAGTAATAGGATATCATTAAATCAATTACAGTGTTATATGAATATGCATAGACATTAGTTATAATCCAATCAACGTCTAACTACAAGGGTCATCTGATGCTTCAGAACCTCCTTTGGTACGCGCGTCCATCTGTCAGAATGCTGGTCCTAAGCAATAAAGAACCAATCAAAATCCGATAGGGTACGGTACAATTCTAACAGTCCGATTGAGACAGAGGGGTAAAGAAAAGCACACATTAAATCTTTGATATTTTATAATTTCCCCAAGCTAAGTCACCTAAACGCGGAGCGGACGATTGGATCTTCACATATATAAACATATTGAGTAGAGACAGGAAGATAGCCTTAGGGAATAGTTACTCTTTAAAGTACTGCGGTGCTACGTTATTTAGGAAGCTTAACTGGTAGGGTTCTCGAATTGCTTAGCCATCTCAGCCACGAAAAGGACTCTGGGTTGCTGCTCACAATGTAGTTGCCACTAAAACGATCACTGCCAATAATTTAACTTGAGGGTCGGCGTGACACAGTCCGAGACACCTAATTAATAAGTTTAGTTAAGTAGATTGATTTTTAAGGTCAAGAAATAGTTACAATTAAAATCAGGGATTCTAGTATATATATATCGTCAATACACGAGTGGTAGTTCAGGTAAAGATTAGGTACAGGAGTAGTTAGGTGCGGGGTAAGGAGGTAGATAAACAAATTACTATGTTCAATACATGAACAGTTCTCAGTAGATATATTTCTATAAGAGTGGGGTTCACATAGGTAGGACCATTATATATATCTAAGTTAATAAACCAATAAAACAGGAGGGGGAGACATATAAAGGTAGAGTATAATATTATATAGAGTAGCTCTGTACATAACATAAGTAGAGGCATAAAGTAGGTGAGGTGGTAACGAGGAAATGGGTTAAGTAGATGAAATCAGAAGGCGGGGTTTAGTTGTACACAGGTACCTAGTCAGTTATATATTCAAGCTATTCATATATATATGTAGTAATTAGAGTCTCCCCTCTGTAGCGCATACATAAATAAATAACTAAAAAAATACATAAAACAAAAATAATATAATAAGGAAAAAAGAAACAAGAGAAGGGGGGGGGGGGAAGTTACAATTTGGTGCCGTGACCAGGATATTCAAAATTACATTTTAACTTAGAATGAGAATAAATGAAAATTAGGTAAACTAGGTTATGAGAGTTGGTAGTTTAAATCGGTATTTATTCATCTAAATTAGGCTGTCTCGGGGGGTCATGTCGGCCACAATTTGTTGCCGCGAAAATGGATAGTGTCTTGAGTGACTAAGCATATGAGAAGTATTGATCTATAGAAAATTAGTGCGGGAGGTGTCTTGAGTAAGTGCTGTTAGGTTGCCGCGTAGTCTGTTGAATGGTCAGCATCTTCCGTTGTCTCGTGTCTGCACGTGGATTATCTGCAAAAAGTTGAATTCATTGTATCAGGGTATGAAGGAAACATAGTGTAAAGAAATGATACAGGGAAATTGTGAAAACGTAGATAGTATTAAATTAAGTTATCCAAATAGAATCAAGTTAGTGGTAAAATCTCCGGATAACCATCAGGTGCATTTAGTATTACATTCAAAATATAATTGTTAAATAGTAACAAGAAATAAACATCAGGCTTGTGAAAAAAAAATGATTGAGACGAGGAAATTGAAATTTTGAATTAATTTAATACATAATAAGGCATACATAATAATTAATTAAAGAGGTTGTATTGTAATAGGCAGTTGAGCATACTTATTAACTTCCACATAACAGTTAGGTTAGGAGACATAAATTAGATAGCAAACAATAACAAGGAGAAAATTGTAATATTAGTAGCATATTGGTACAGTCTCAAATAGGTGTATTAAAGTAAATACATAGTTAAGGCTATCTATATAATAGTTATATCATCAGAGTATTAAATTAAAATTGCATACTTACTTCAGTAAAATGATGTTGATTGATGAGTTGCGTAGACTCCAGTAGGCATATGGTGATAGGCAGATAGAATATCAAGTGATCAGGTAGATTTCCAATATGGGAGTGAATTAGCGCTTGAATGGTCGATTAAATCTGAAAGAGTGAGTATTGCTGAGTGAGAGGTTTATATGAATATAAGGTAACATGCGTCTCAGGACCAAGGTTATGGGGTCGTAGAGCTAACGGTTAAATAGTTGGTCGGTTGTTACATCCTTAGGTACATAAAACAACAATAATGTAATTTAAAATGCAACACATTAATAAATGTACAAAGGCGGACTTATTCCTATAAGGAAGCTGTTCCAGTCCACTGTTGAGTGTCTAATTGGAACTTAGTAGCGAGTAGTGCGGTTGTATAACATAAACAAACTAGATCAGTATAATAATAAACAAAGTAGTGAGGGTTCCATAAGGACATGTAAATGAATTGGGTAAATAGGTTAGAAGGTTAGGTCCAACCGTTGTTGTATAGATTATTAAACTCAAGAGAATATGGTTAAATGATACGAACTACAAGTCAAAACACATAAGTAGGGGTATAAATAAAACTTACTAATTGTGGTTGGCGCAGGAATCTAGTACGGAACTAAGTTGGAAAGCGATCCTCTGTAAGTTACAAGCACACGGAATGGCGTTTTGTTTCCTCTTAGCACCTCACGTTGTCTCCCTAGGTCGGCTAGGGGTTTGATTGTGCTTGAGAAGATTTGTCAGAAATCTCGGTCCACCACAACATAAATTAGCACATTTGTTCCGTGGTTAAATAGCCTGAAAATTATAAATATCAACTTTTAACTTTCACAACTTCATTAACATAAATTAAGTAGGATTACTATTAACGTGTAATTATGCAAAGTTATTAGTTGGGCTAGTCTGCTTTGCAACTATCGGTGGGCTACGGTGACTGCTTACCGTCGAGCAGGTCGTATGTTGATTTCCATCATAATGGTATAGTGGTAGGTAAATGTGATTAGATTCCTTAGGTCTTATTAGCAAAGAGCACTAGATGCGTATAAGGTTAGATAGTGTATGGGTATTAGTTAAAATTGAGTAATTGATTGAAACTTGATTCGACAATGTTAATTCCCAGGGGTTTCACTTTCATTGGATTCTTAGAGATTTTGTCGTATTCACTAGTGGGTGACTAGATTAATAGTTGCATTAGATAAGTAAAGAGTAGGTACTATTGAGTTCTCCACATACAAAATATCCGGAAGTTAATTTAAATACTACTGAAGTGAAATAATGTATAATACATAGAGATAACATGTTAACTGGTAGGAGTTGTTGTTAGAATCGGGTTTCGAGGTAGCGTCATTCTAACAAAATCACTTACTTACACTAGTACCAAAAGAACATTGTTTATAAACTAAGGTTATAATGTACGAATTTTGAGTTTTATAGATATACTATGTTAAATGGGTATACTTGAACGATATTATGCTAATATGATGTGATATGCACGTGAAAATTAAACAACTAGTCTCTAATGGTTATATTTAGTTACCTATATGAAATTAGTTCACTTCTAAAGAAAAAAACTAGTTGAGTACGTAATTGGAACCTTTAGCCACTTTACATAAAACATTATAATAACACGTAACGTGTATAAAACTTTCACTTGTTAGCTTCATGATTCACAAACAAATTATCTGCGCGGTTTTAATTAACAAACAGTAATTCCATAGAGTCGTTCTTCTTCTTAGTTGTAGTTGTTGGCTTTCAGTTGTACATTAAATGATAGGGCTGGCTAGGATTTATTCGGAGAAGGATTATTTGTACATTAATTATTATTCATAGTTCATATACTAAGATAATTTATAAGATAGGAAAGGAAAGTGAGATGAACAAATGAAATAAACGGGTGAATGAATTTTATATCGATGAATGGTAGGTCAAGAATTTTCTCATACTCTCTCATACGATTTCATACTCGGGTTTGAAATAAAATAAGCAAGATGTGGGGTCGGGTTTTCGTTTATGGAATGTTATTGAAAAAATTTAATGCGAATTTTGTGATTAGGACTAGAGATTGTTCGAAGTACTTGAAATATTTCGAAATAAAATGTGCAAGATGGGGGGGTCGAGTCCTCGTGGTTTATTTAGGATAATCTGTTGTAGAAACAAACGTTCCAAACCTTACGTAGTGGAGACCCATGTTAACTAGAAATCAATAATTAGTGTCTAGTCAGGTTATAACACGGAATTAGCTCGGTTGATTTACTCCGGTTCATGGAATTCCTTAAGTATTTAAGTCGCTCGTTGTAGAAGTATGATCGAATTAGGATATTGTGTTGAGATATACAGAACCTCACTACCTTCGTGTCGTCAAGTAAAATAGTGAAGGTAGAGTGATTCTGTTTTAGGTAGAGAGTGAAACAGTGACGTGAGGACGACAGTGAAAATTTGAATATTAGAAGTTTTGTTGGAACAAGTGCGAATATACGATGGAGAGACCAAGTCGTAAGAGAAGAGCGCCGGTTAGATATAGTGGTGTAAATAGTAGTGAAGAACATTTTATAGATAATAGTGGGAATACCAATTCATCAACGGTATCGGAATTGGGAGAGATGCCTTTGCAGAATAATATTCAAGAGAATACACTAGAAACGCACGCCGTGCGAACGAAACGACGTAAAGTAATACAAAGAGAAATCGGTAGAACTAAGGAGGGATCTAGGGTGTTGTTAAATAAATTAAGTAAAACCCTAGGAGCTTTGGCTAGGAAGGTAAATTTATTAAGCGAAGATGTAAGGAAAGTTCGCAAGGGTAATGAGGAGATTAACACAAATCATGTAACTACTTTGGATAAGGCGTCGGAAATGCCGCATACGACTAGAGAGGGAGAAGGGAGCAACGGTCGGGATAATGGATTGATTAATAATGAAATGCTAGAAGTGTTGCCAACACAGAGTAAAGCTATAAATTATAATATCAGGAATATTAGTTTCGAAAAACCAAAATTTGAAGGTAAGAATGACACGCATCCAGTTACCTTCCTGGAAGATCTAGATACGTATTTAGGAAAAGTTGGACATGAAGGCAAGGAATTGGAATTAATATTGGAATGTTTGCACGGAGGAGTGAGAGACTGGGCTAGGATCTACAAGGGTCGTTGGAAGGCTTTGCAGGACTTCAAGTTGGACTTTTTGGCCACTTATTGGGGAGAAAAGGAACAAAATGAGTTGAGGCGCGAAATAGTACAGGGAACTTGGAATCGTGGAGAGTCTCCCACCATGTTAGGGCATTTTTTGAGACTGACGGGACAAGCTCAAATGTTAAGCTTTAAGATTCCGGAAAAGCAATTAATAGCGGACATAATTAGGCAATTTCCTAAATACATCCAACAAGGGTGGTATACTTCAAACCCGGGTAATTTAATTGAGACAGCGGAATTTTTGAGAAAAATGGATGACATAGGGCGTCAGGAGAATTCGACAACGCTTGGCCTAGGCAGAACTAAGGAATTAGAAAAAAGGAAAGGGGAATATAAGCGCGGTTATCGGAATTGGGTGAAACCTATTGGGAATCAGAAGACCGTGGAACAATCACGATCTGGGACACGGAACGCCGAGGTGATTGTAGAAGAACCAGTAGCTTTAGATTAAAAGAAGTTGAATGTGGGTTCCCGGTTCAGCTTCGATTACAGAGAACGGTGTATCAAGTATAGGGGAAAGGTCGAGGATAAGTTAAGAGAAACGGAAGAACAAGGGATTATCAGTAGGTCATCCACACCGTATTGTAGTCCGTTAACCTTCACCTTCAAGCGGGATGGATCTGTAAGGGTATTGTTAGATGCTAGAGAAATTAATAAGTACATGATTGCTGAGACAGAGAAACCGCCATTGCAAATAGACGTTATGAACTCGTTTCACGGAGCTAATTACATTAGTACTTTAGATTTAAATAATGCCTACTTTCAAATACCACTTACGCAAAATAGCAAGAGATATACGGGGTTCACATTCAATGGAAAATCTTATGTCTATAATGTGTTACCGCAGGGGTTGAAAACATCTGTGGGGAGTTTTAGCAGAGCTATGGATTTAATATTGGGACATGAAGTGCGGGACTTTGGTGTGAACTATCTGGACGATTTAGCTATTATTACGACAGGGACCTTCGAACGTCATTTAGAACACCTAGATATAGTCATGGGGAAGCTGTTAGCAGCGGGGTTAACGTGTAATCTTGAGAAATGCAATTTTTTCTGTGAGGAGGTGAAAATGTTGGGTTATATCATTTCTATTCGGGGACTGAAAGCGGACCCAAGCAAGGTTACCGCTATTCAAGAGTTCCCTGTACCTAAAAAGGTAAAACAAGTACGGGCTTTTCTAGGGTTGTGTAATTTCTATCGGAGGTTTATACCGGATTATAATAATCAAACAAAGCCATTAAATGATTTATTAAGGAAACACATTCTTTGGACGTGGGGGAAAGTAGAACAGCAAGCCTTTGAAAAAATAAAATCTTTGTTCATAAACACTATATTATTACATCATCCCGATTTTAGTAAATCATATTATTTGCAAACGGACAGTTCGGGAGTTGGATTGGCAGGGGTATTGTATCAATTAGGATGTAATGACGGCATGAAGATTATAGGGTTTCATAGTAAAGCATTGAGGGGCGCGCAGTTAAATTGGACGGTAACAGAGCAGGAATTCTACTCGGTTATATGTTGCCTAGAAAAATTTGAAACTTATTTACGGGGGTCTAAGGTTATAATTAGGACGGACCATAAAGCTTTAACGTTCGTGAAAACTTGGAAGTTGTATAACGCAAGGGTAACTAGATGGATCAGTTATTTAGAGAATTTTAATTACGAAATAGAACATATTAAGGGGAGGGATAATGTAGTCCCGGATATACTGTCTAGATACCCACCAAAAGGTGATCTTTTACAGGACGAAAAGGTTAGGCTGCCCGAAATTCTATATATGGAGTCACGTGTTAATAGGGGTTTGATAGAAAAATTAAAGAATCTATCAAAATTGCAGGGGGAGGATGCAGAGATTAAAACAATCTTAGAACAAGTTAAAGGGAAAGGTGAGTCTGGCGAGGTAACAGGAAGTACGTTGAAGAGATACAAATTAATAGACGGAACCCTATATATTGTTACTGGGACTGATTCCAATAACGTTGCTTGCCTACCGGAAGTATTAAGGGAGGAGGTCATTAAGCAAGTACATTCCGAAATGGGTCACCAGGGGGCGTACAAGGTGATTAAATATGTCAAGGATAGATTTTATTGGAAGGGATTGACTCGTAGTGTGAGACGGGTAGTAAGGGAATGTCATGACTGCCAATTAACCAAGCATTCCAATTTAAATCATGTTGGTCAATGTTGTTCAATAGTGGCAAATGATATAGGGGACATAGTGATGGTAGATATCTACGGGCCGTTACCCACGGGGGAACTAGGAATGAAATACATTCTAGTGTTACAAGATGCGTTTAGTAAATTTGTTAAATTTTATAATCTCAGAGGAGCTACGGCAAAGTCTGTATTTAATAGGGCGAAGGAATTCTTTGAGATTATCAAACCAACGGTTATTTTATCGGATAATGGGACTCAATTCACCAGTAAATTATGGAAAGAGGGTATGCAGGCATTGGGAGTGAAAGTAGTTCACACGACGGTAAGAAACCCTAGACCCAATACTGTAGAGCGAGTAAATAGAGAGCTAGGACGTATGTTTAGGACATATAATAGGAAAAATCATAAGGGGTGGGTTAGAACACTGCCTAAAATAGAAGAACTATATAATAATACATACCACGATAGTATGAAATTTACCCCATGCGAAGTTCTATACGGTGAATCTACACAGCTATCTATAGACGGGATTTTGTGTAGTAGAAATAGCAAATTAGATGTATTAAAAATTAGGGAGACTGTGCGACGAAATTTACAGGAAGCGGCGAAAAATCGCCAAGCTAAATTTAATGGAAAATATCGATTAATACAATTTCAAATAGGGGATCTAGTTAAAATTAGAAAGTTAAATAAGTCAAACGCGAGCCAGAAAACAATTAAGAAGTTCGAGGCGTTATATGAAGGACCATACCTGGTGGCGGGGATTCCTTATCGAAATGTCTATCTTTTGGTAGATCCGGAGACAAGAACAGTGCGAGGTAAATTCAATACAATACATTTGTCTAAATATTACCGTTAGATTGAAGCTGAATCGGGAACTAGAAAGGCTTAGTTTAATTAAGAACCGTAGTTAAAAAGGTTATTAGAAAGTAAAAATTAAAATTGTTAGAGTATAGATTAAATGATTAATTGTATAGTAGATAATTAATTGTATATTAGATACAATGTAAGTAAACTGTAGGTTAGATTTGATTGATAAAAATGTTGAGTAAATTGTGAATTAGAATTGATTGGTAAAATTATAACGGTTATCTTGTGTATAGATAAAGGTTGATTGTATAGCTAGTAGTAAGTAATTGTAGTCTTTAACATTAAAGTAATGTGGAAGAGAAAACAGGGAAATTAGGCGGTTCTGGGGAGAGGCCCATGTGATGGTTCCGAAATTGTCTCGAATAAATATAAAATTACAAAACCAAATCTAAGACGGAGAAACCGTAAAATAAATTGTACGAAATTTTCTCATATATTTCACACTCGAAAAATCAACGAGATGAATTGGGAATTGTCAGATGGAGGGGAGTGTCGGCGGTCTCTCTCTTCCCTTTTTTCTCTTTTTTTTCATATATAGTCCTAAAAGGTAACCAATTGTCGTGGTGACGATGGTGAGTGGTTGCGTAAACGTTAGATTGAGAAACTAAAACGTTAAAATAAGCTATATCTATTCTATTCTATATCGTGCAGAGACGAGAGAATGGTGCTTGATGATTACGCGGATAATTAGACTAGATCATAGAGGGTTTAGGAGAATTTTAAAATAATGATGGACATTAAGCGGTAGGTGATTCTCTAAACTAAAGATCAAGCTCGGATACTTAGAAAGTTGGTAGTCAAAGTCGAAGGGTAGTGTTCAGTGAAGAGGGATAAAGACAGGTTAAACCATCGAGGTTGAGAGTTAAGTGGAATGAGGTGGAGTTATTTTTATTTGTACTGAAATGAAATTGAAGGGAAAACTTTGCTCCGGTTTAGTTTCACACACCTGTACAAAGTTTTGGGGTCGATTGTAACGGACCACAATGAAATAACATTGTTGCCGTCACAAATAAAAATAACCTTGCAATCATATGGATATATGTAGCCGAATTGTGTATAAAATAACGCCTAGGAATGTAGGTACATCGTTCGCTACTTCATTTAATAGGTCATTGTCGTTCATACTTGGTTTGAAAGACGCTTCACATAGTGCTCGATTCTCGCTGCCTGCCTCGCGGGCGAGCGGGCGTGATAATATGTTATTGAAGGTATCACGGCTGTATGCTTAGGAAAAATGTTAACTTGTAAGAGGGTAGACATATACCAGACGAAGTGGCGTGATATTCTTGAACTACCAATCAGCGAGCGGTTACGAGGCTGAGATAAAAGGTGTGTGGTGATTCATAACCAGTATAAACTACTTAAATGGAATGAAATAGATTCGAATATTGAATGACGAGTTGCTATAGAACATTCTAGAATATTTTGGAAAGAGAGACAGAGATACGCAGAGAGGGGTGAAGAGGCTTGATGGTAGGCGAATGATATAAAAACGGGTGGTTCGTTAGTTCATGGCTTTTTTCAGTGTGAAATTTTGGGGTATTAGGACGTATAGGTCGCGCGGGGCTTTTTTAGTGTGAAATTTTAAGGTAATAAGACGTATCGATAATTGTTCGTGAAGGGCCTTTTTGTCGGTGTGAATCTCTGGGGTGATAGGCGTATCGCTGATAAATCGCGGAACGGTTCTTTTCATCATTAATTTTAATTTCTTTGTGTTAATATTGTGTTGAGAACGGCATTGAATCTGTGCCTTTGAGCTGCGTAGCGAGATATGGGACAATTAAGTTGTCTAATTGATCGTAACGTTAGGCTTGGGCATGGAATCAATGTAATTGTAGTTAACTTAATATTGAATAACCCGGTGTTTAATATTTCGCTAAAATTCAGGTTGATTGTTCAAATTGTGTGCAGCGTGGCCGAACCTACGGTGCTCAGGCGCCGATGGTGGTAGCGTGGGGCATGTTGAGCAATCAAAATGGCGCGGTTTTGTGATATGCAAATTCTAGGAATTGAAACGTAGCATTATTTGTCCGCGAAGGGGGTTTCTTTTATGGAATTTAACTTCTCGTGTTAATTTTGTTTAAGTATAGCGTTGATTCTTTATCTTGAGCATTGTGCACGGAATTGGCGGTACATCTGCCGATTTTTGTGACGCTGCGCTGGGATGTTGATTCAATGTGATCGCGGTTAAGTAATTAGGTCATAAATCGGGTTCTAATATTTCATCGGATTTAGTGTTGGTTATTTGACTGTATTGTACGAAGTGGCCAGAATTCCAAGGGTCACAGACCTTTGAGTATGGCGGCGGTACCTAGTTAACTAACCAACATTGTCAGGCGAGTTCTAACATCGACAATTTGGTTAAATAGGGATTGTGTTATTTCACACTGAAGAAATTTAGCTCTCTTAGGGACGTAACTTCGTAAAAATACGAGATTGATACCTCACGGAGCCTACGAAGTCTCGTATAGAGTAGGCGTAGGAAGCTGGTAAGCTGTGGGACGGGCCAGCGACTGATTTTGCCCGTAAGGGATCAGTTACGTCTCCCAGGTGCTTGGGTTCGCGAGCTTTCAAAGTGGTAGGAGCTCGTCGAAGTGAATTCCGTCCAGCGTATGCGGGCCATGGAGATTGATCGCAACCCAACCATACTGGTCTCATTTATTTATATATGTATATATACACACACATTTATTTCCTCTGTTAGGAGTCATGGTTCGTGTCCCAATTAGGTTAGGACCATGACGTACACACAGTTATAGGCAATAGACAAAGTCGAGGCTAACTACCTTGCATACCCTAGTTTCAATTAGCAAATCAACGTTGTACATCGTTGATTTGGGCTTAGCCACCTTACACATCACACGGTTAACGTAATACAAACTCAAGAAGTTATTTTACACGAGTATCTTAGATTAGATATTGTAGGTACACATTTTATTAAGATCTAGTTAGGAGATAGGTAGGTAGTCGCGATGAATATACGCGTTAGTTAACATACAGCGTGGTAGGCGCGTCAGACGACATTTATAGGGACAGTAGGTACAATTACTGATTAGTTCTTAAGCTAATCGCGACGTGCGTGATAGGTAGCAAGCGGTTACGCTAAGCGGTCGAATCAAGGGTTTCGTTCGGTAAAACGTCCGGGTGATCATATTATCCTACGGCGTGATGTTAGTACCTTCGCGGTGAGAATAAAGGAGTACGAGGGTAGGCGCGTCGCGAGAATAGGCTAATATTTTAGTGGTTGTAGAGTCACGGTGGTGGGCAATAAATAATAGGCTGCATGTGTCTAGATAAAGCGTAGTCTTGGGGCCTGCAACTTAATTATAACATAGATATGCAGGTAGCCTGATTCTATGCTCATTGCATACTTAAAATTATTAAATTACCTTTTGACTGTGGTTACGAGTCGAAAAACATTTGGCTTAGAGATAAATAGTTGAATCTTTTTGTGGGTTACATGTTCAGAGCTCGAGGGGAGCTTTATTCTGGTCAACCGATAATCTATACGTGACTACTAAATTAAAGTAGTACATTTGCCGGAATCTAACTCACCCGAGTCTCCAGGATTAGTAAACTCTTCCAGCGGTTTTCATTAACGCTTCTCTAGTGAATCTATGTAGTTCCTTGAGAATTTGCATCCCCGCGCCCGAAAGGGGGTCTCTGTCTTCGGACGAGCGCCGATTGAAACAGGTAATGCTGTCTTTCGGATTCCCGCGGTACGGCAAGGGATTTTCACATCTTAGAAGCCTTATAAGCCTCGTAGGGATAGCCTCGCAGTCGTTTAAGACAACCAAATGTTGGACGGTTCGGGCACGGTCAGAGTATTAAATTCTTAATACACAAAACCAGCTAAATGCTTACCATTCAATAATAAAGTAGTGCAAACATTTAAGTGAATTCAATAATTCAACCAAGCCTACCTAATCGAACACAATGTAGATATGTAACTATTAACTTGCTTCTTGGCAGCTCATGCGAACTGAAGGACGTTTGGCGTAAAGAAAATAGTCGAATAGTTTTGTGCGTTACATGTTCAGAGCTCAAAGGGTGCTTTATTCTGGTCAGCCGACGAGTTTTATTCGCGTTTGTTAATCTGACGTAATTTATTCGCCAGAATTTAACACTCTCACCCATGCGTCGTTGTCGAGCGGCGATGGGTTAACACAACCCGAGTCTCCAGGACTGGTAACCACCCAGTGGCTTCTATTAACGGTTTTGTGTAGTGTTATGTAGTTCCTCTGGAATTTGCAATAACTGCGCGGATAAGAAGGGTTTCTAGGCGTTTCTAAAGAGCGCTGAATGTAACAGGAATGGGCTGACATTCTAGAACCTTGACATGCGATCCAAGTTTCTACATCAGAAACGTTATAAGCCTCGTAGGGACCACTTTGAAGTCCATTAAGACAACCAAAGGTCAGACAGAACAATTGAGCTGTTTCAAGACTTAACCTTAATACTCATAATAGATTACACTAGTCTGGCGGTTTTGCGTTCGGTCGAATTTAGCCTAATGTTTAGGGCGATATCCCGAAGTAGTACACTGCAAATACCGTTACCAAACTTACTAACGTCTCTCAAGTGAGGAGACTTCACTACTGCCGGAAGAGCAGAAAACTTTACTTGATTAATTGTTGTCTATATAATTTAGAAGTCTGGGCAATAGACCCCGTGTGACAGTGGTGACTGAGAAAAGCGCCCTAGCTGTTACATTACAAGACTGACAAATGTATAGATGAGGCTCAGAGTACATTTTATTATAAACAAATACGTTATCTGCGGGCGCAACTGAGGGATTTGCCTTATTTATAATAATTGATAGCGGCGGCATAGTGGCGATTTGACCGATTGCAATTCAGTTAGATTGTGCTCAAATAACCTTATACAATCGTTGGGTTCGGTTATCGGGCCAGAATCATGGGATTTGTGCTCTTATAACTGATACTTACCTTGAAATTGAGAATTCAAATTAGAAATAGGCGAAATGCCAAAATTTGACTTAGTGGTTATTGTCTAAAGTAAATGGTAACTTTGCCAACATAAGAGTCGATTACTTGATAGTAAACCTAAATTGGGTGCTTCCTTCAAAGCTCCGTTAATGCTAGTGATGAATTATGAAATACTTGTAAATTGTAATCAAACGTAAATTTAAAATTTCATACTATGAGGTTTATAACTTGCAACATATGAATAAAGTATAGTAAACTTATTGAAATATGTAAAGCGTGTGTAGGCATTCAAAAGAGCCGTTATCACGCCAGTCATTAATATATTGTAAACTTAAACGAGGGTGGCTAATCTTCAATTGGCCATTCAGCCTCGCAAGGAGACGTCTTTGGCTTGGTAGCTTGTCTCGCGAGGAGGAAGCGATGTAAAGTGGATGATCGCTACTGCTTTCGCGTTTGGATGGGGCGTATGCCACTGCCCCGCGAGGCTAGCGCGAGCCAGAGCGTTCTCTATCTTATATTTGAGCTCTAAATTGAATATAGGTTGCTTACTAACCTTCCTCTTTCATATCATTTAATATAGAATATATGCCACTGCCCCGCGAGGCTAGCGCGAGCCAGAGCGTTCTCTATCTTATATTTGAGCTCTAAATTGAATATAGGTTGCTTACTAACCTTCCTCTTTCATCTCATTTAATATAGAATATATGCCACTGCCCCGCGAGGCTATCGCGAGCCAGAGCGTTCTCTATCTTATATTTGAGCTCTAAATTGAATATAGGTTGCTTACTAACCTTCCTCTTTCATATCATTTAATATAGAATATATGCCACTGCCCGAGGGGCTAGCGCAAGCAAGAGTATTCTCTATCTTATAATTGATTTCCAAATAGAATCCTGGTGGTGGGAACTAATATTATCTCACTACCGAAAATAACTATAGCTTACCTTGTCATCGCTTTACGGAACCGTTAACTTGAACTGAACATCGAAATAGTAACAACATTCATTCACACTACAAAGTGACTCCATAGGTTATTTCGCCACGGCATTGTGAGTCCGATAGGAGCTGTGGTGTAAACAATCTAATCTTATACTTAATTCTGATTCGAATGTTAATGAGGAGTATAAATGCCTACTACATCGATAGCTAAACTATAGCTAAATCTAGGAGACTTACGTTCTAATTCTGAGGGTTCTCTTAAGATTCTAAAGTCCCTGCCTAGTAATAGGATATCATTAAATCAATTACAGTGTTATATGAATATGCATAGACATTAGTTATAATCCAATCAACGTCTAACTACAAGGGTCATCTGATGCTTCAGAACCTCCTTTGGTACGCGCGTCCATCTGTCAGAATGCTGGTCCTAAGCAATAAAGAACCAATCAAAATCCGATAGGGTACGGTACAATTCTAACAGTCCGATTGAGACAGAGGGGTAAAGAAAAGCACACATTAAATCTTTGATATTTTATAATTTCCCCAAGCTAAGTCACCTAAACGCGGAGCGGACGATTGGATCTTCACATATATAAACATATTGAGTAGAGACAGGAAGATAGCCTTAGGGAATAGTTACTCTTTAAAGTACTGCGGTGCTACGTTATTTAGGAAGCTTAACTGGTAGGGTTCTCGAATTGCTTAGCCATCTCAGCCACGAAAAGGACTCTGGGTTGCTGCTCACAATGTAGTTGCCACTAAAACGATCACTGCCAATAATTTAACTTGAGGGTCGGCGTGACACAGTCCGAGACACCTAATTAATAAGTTTAGTTAAGTAGATTGATTTTTAAGGTCAAGAAATAGTTACAATTAAAATCAGGGATTCTAGTATATATATATCGTCAATACACGAGTGGTAGTTCAGGTAAAGATTAGGTACAGGAGTAGTTAGGTGCGGGGTAAGGAGGTAGATAAACAAATTACTATGTTCAATACATGAACAGTTCTCAGTAGATATATTTCTATAAGAGTGGGGTTCACATAGGTAGGACCATTATATATATCTAAGTTAATAAACCAATAAAACAGGAGGGGGAGACATATAAAGGTAGAGTATAATATTATATAGAGTAGCTCTGTACATAACATAAGTAGAGGCATAAAGTAGGTGAGGTGGTAACGAGGAAATGGGTTAAGTAGATGAAATCAGAAGGCGGGGTTTAGTTGTACACAGGTACCTAGTCAGTTATATATTCAAGCTATTCATATATATATGTAGTAATTAGAGTCTCCCCTCTGTAGCGCATACATAAATAAATAACTAAAAAAATACATAAAACAAAAATAATATAATAAGGAAAAAAGAAACAAGAGAAGGGGGGGGGGAAGTTACACGACATAGCATAAAAAAAATATAACCTATTAGTAGGCTGGTTCATTATCCACTGTATCTAAACTGAACGTTGTTTTGTAGTGCTATTATTTCCATCCTCACAAACATTATAGTAATTGAGAAGTACTTCGGTCAGGAAATAAAAAAATACTTGTCAAATAATAAAATCATAAACGAAAAACAATTTGGTTTCCAAAAAGAGCGAAGTACTACTCAATTATTATCACAGTTCACTGATGAGGTGTGCGAGTACATGGACAAGAAGAATCATGTGCTGGTTGTATTTATAGATTTTAGCAAGGCCTTTGAAACTCTTAATTTCGACATATTATATAATAAATTGGAGCAGAATGGTATACGGGGCCTACTTTTAAATTTTTTTAAAAACTATCACAGTAATAGATATACCGCGGTGTGTTTAAATGGCGAGCTAAGTAACATGTTGCCGACGGAGCAAGGTACGGCACAGGGATCGGTAATCGGGCCCACGGAATATTTATTATATGTAAATGACATGGTAAACATCTTCGATCAGGCATCAGTATATCAATTTGCAGACGACACTTGTATAATTACAGCACATGAAGACGTGAAGGTGGCCCAAAAAAATATGCAAACCAATTTCGATATGTTATGTAAATGGGCTCATGATTTGGGGTTGGTGTTAAACCCACAAAAAACAAAAATTGTACATATCAGGTCGCCTTATCTGCGATGCTCAGCTGCGCCTGAGATCAAAGCACATTCACACCAGTGTCTACACACCACTAATATGACATGCAAATGCGAGTGTCTAGAACTCGTACCACACCACAAATATTTAGGCTTGTTAATTGATTCAAACTTCAACTGGGCACCTCACGTAGACTCAATGTAAAAAAATGTAAAAAACTTAGATATATAATGGCTAAATTAAATATTTTAAAATACAAGTTACCCTACAGTATATTGCGAATGATGTATTTGTCATTAGCGGATTCAATCATTTTTTATGGAATTAGTAGTTATGGTAGAACATATAAAACATATTTGGAAAAGATCTATAAATTACAAATAAGAATTTTAAAAAACATAATACCATCAAAGATAAAACACGAGTTTAAAGAACAAGAGCATAAATTGTATGGATATTGTGGGGTGATGAGTGTATACGACAGATTTAAAACCGCTACTTTATGTGAACAGTGTGGCAACATGGACCAGCTCATTCCAAAAACAAGACTGGCCAATTTAAGGCAGCCGGCAAAAAATATATTTATAAGGCCGCATACCAACAATGTGTACGGAACTCGGACACTCAAATACTTACTGCCTAATATACTCAACGAGTTCACAGATCAAATACAATGTCAAATCGTTAGTGCCAGGAAACATTCACATATAAATACGACACTTAAGAGACTATACATAGGTGAATATAGGCGCATGCATAAGTGAAGAGTGAGAGAAATTATATAGTGTAACGCGCGAATTTAATCAATGGATAAATTAAAAGAAATAAAAAAAAGGAACGTGGTCCAGGTTGGTAGCTGGGTTTGATAGTGGCTTACAATTGATCCGTGGCTCACTCAACCACACATAAGCTATGCATAGCTTTCGATGGTTGATATGCTTTTTAGTAATATTCTCTTTTTATATTATAAACAATAAAAAAAAAAAAAATTATTTATTTTATTATCATAGCAAATTTTTGCTTTACTTTTTTATATTGATGCTATAAAACACGGATAATTGTGGCAAAAAACTGTTGTTATGAAACAAATGTCCCGGCTCATGTGAAAGAAAGAAGTATTTCAATTTTGCCGTAACATCACATTTATTGTGTCTTTCTACTTTTGCAAAGCGTTTGATAAACGACGCCCCCGCTAAATTGGTTAAACCCCGACATGTACTCGCTGATTGATGGTGCAGTAGTTGAAAACATCGCCAACTTTTATTCCAATTTAGTAAACGCATGTTCATGTACTTCTGGATGAAATTCCTTATTAATTAAAATTCTTCGTGAAATGTTTCCCAAATCCAAATTGACTAACTGGATACCCTAGAAAATGACCAATGCTAAAGATGTACAGGCTATGAATAATATTTCTCGCAGTGTGACGAAAAACGGGCTATTCACAAATATACACACATCAAAAGTGTCTAGGGATCAACATATATTTTTGCAATAACTTTTCTCCTGATTGATATTAATTAAAATTTTCTTTAAGGATTCATCAAATAAAGTGTTTTCATTTGTCTACAGTAACGATAAACCAAGTCACCTTTGCATTAATAAAGAAATTTGCCATTTTCATAATAAAGGGATTTTTGACATTTGAACCACTAACATTAAAGTTCGAAAAAAAGACTGAAATAACAGTTTTCTTTAAAATTTTATTGGGTAACTTAAACAATTAATAATCCGTGTTTCTACCGCGAACACTAATAACACAAGAACATCGGTTTGGCATACTCAAAATGAGTTCATCCAAATCACGCTGTGGAATGGCCGCCCATGTTCGTTGCAACAACAAAAAAAGGTCTTCTTGCGACTAGATACCCTCCATATTCGGCAGAGCTCTTCTCTGTAGCATATCCCATACATGCTCAATCGGGTTCAAGTCTGGCGACTGAGCAGGCCAGGGCATGACATTGATGTTAGCTGCGGCGAGAGTCTGTCTTACAACTCTTGCGGTGTGCGGTCGTGCATTATCATGCATTAACTGAAATAAGGGACCGATTTGCACTTGTAGAGGAACGATGACGTCTGATACAATCGTCTCAGCATAAATTTGAGCGTTGAGGTTGCCTCTGATCCAAATCAACTCAGTTCTTCCGCCGATCCAAATATCCGCCCATACCATGATGGTTCCACCACTATAAGGATGGATTTCCTGGCAGGATTTTAATCGCTGTTGGCGTCCAGGGGTTCTCCAGTGTCGTATACGTCTTGTATCCGGTCTCATACCAAAACGAGACTCATCAGAAAAGCACACGAAACGCCATTGTTCTTCTGCCCAATTTCTGTGTTCAAGAGCCCATTGATATCGAATCCTACGATTGTGCATTGCTATAGGTGGTACCCTTAGCGGTCTTCGGGAATGAAGGTTCACTTCATGCAAGCGGTTTCTGACTGTTTGGTCGCTAATTAAGTTCCCTGAAGAGTGATGAAGCGTCACGGCTAACATCATGGCGGTTATTTTTGGAGCTCTTCGAGTTGTGATTTGAATGCATCGGTCTTGTCTCCGTGTGGTGCAGCGATACCGTCCTCCATGGCGCTCAGCCACGGTACCAGTGCTTCGGTAACGTGTCCAAAGTCGACTGATAACACTCTGACTTGTATTCAGAGCTAAAGCCACAGTACGGTGCCGGAACCAGCTTCTATCATTCCCACGTGTTGTTAGTGTTCGCGGTAGAAACACGGATTATTAATTGTTTAAGTTACCCAATAAAATTTTAAAGAAAACTGTTATTTCAGTCTTTTTTTCGAACTTTAATGTTAGTGGTTCAAATGTCAAAAATCCCTTTATTATGAAAATGGCAAATTTCTTTATTAATGCAAAGGTGACTTGGTTTATCGTTACTGTAGACAAACGAAAACACTTTATTTGATGAATCCTTAAAGAAAATTTTAATTAATATCAATCAGGAGAAAAGTTATTGCAAAAATATATGTTGATCCGTAGAGACTTTTGATGTGTGTATATATATATATATATTGGTTAGTATTGATACTGATTTGTTACTGTTCAGTAAATGAACAATATTGACTTTTTTAATAATAACTTAAGAATTATTCACTATGAGCGAGGGAGTCATTAATTTTACATGGTGAAACATGTTGATTAGTATGCGAGGCTCTGGTGAAAGATTAGCAAAGTGCCACTGGTGAAGTATCGCCAATATGTAGAAAAAAGCCAAATATATATACGAGCAGAAATTTAAACCTTCTTGACATTATTGCGATTCTAGAAAATACCTAAGTCAACTTTTACTTGTCTTTTACAGTATGAGTTTAATTTAGTAGGACCGATAGCTACAGGTAATGGATATTTATTGTGTTTCTGTGAGTTAGTAAGGTACCGCCCCAGTCCTCCAACTTCTCTCGAGCTTCCTTGTGATCTAACGCGCAGGCAAAAGCTCTCTAGGAAATAATCCTTTGACTGAGGCCTTCTGTAAGCTGTAGTTTTCTTTTTTTATGAACAAAGTCAGTCAGTCAGTCAGAGTCGAACAAGGATAGAGCCCACGTGTGCAAGGGTAAACCCCTAAGCGTATGAACATTTGCAATACCAAAGGGTATATTGGCCGCGTGTAATCACCCCAGCTACTTAAGCAGTAAGTCTTCGACAATTATCTATGAGGTTGAAGTACTTCCATATTAGAGCTGCTTCATGTTAAATATCCTTAGGACCTCATCTTCCTTTCGCAAACCTGTTAATCGCATGGTCAAGTTGACTTTAGTTTTACTGGTATCTAAAACTGATCAAGCTATTTTTGTCCTTTCAGAAAATTATTAACACAGCATTAAACATTGTGTCGAATTAGTGTTGCCCTATTGAATATAAATCATTGATAACAACCAGTATCTTGGCAGAAATCTTATTTAACAAATATTAAATAAATAAATTTTAAATATTTTAGGAAAATTAAGCTCCATTCCCACTCCGTACTATTACGTAAGTACGTATTGGAAAGTAGGTAACAAATTCTGGTGGGGTCGTGACGCTATATCCTCGTTAGTTCCGGCCCATTTGACGGCAAGTGGGCTGAGATAGTCCACCTTAGATACGTATCGGGACTATTTGGGACCTCAAGCTCCGCCGCTCCAATCTGTGTGTTTTCAATTACTTTAGCGCCTTTTTTTCCATTTAAACTTTTACTACTATTCGAGCTATATATTTTTAAACAGTTTATTGCAAGGGTGGCCAAAATGTTAATTGTGGACCACATGTAGAAAACACCGTAGTTTTGTACGGGTAAGCGATTTGAAATATTCTCAATACATTTCAAAATATGTTATTATTATTTTAACTGGGACAAGGTTCCTATTTTGAGCTACTAATGAATGAAAAGTTACATCTATGCCTGCCTCGGGCCCGATTAAAATCCTTTGGCCTTTTTCTTCCGAGCTGCAGTTGGCTCGCGGAGTGTACCATTATAATATATTGTTTCGAAATAGGTAGGAATTATTTTTTGCAGAGACATGTTTAATGTCTTTGGAGAAATATGATTACTACAGCGTACGTATATCGTATGTAGAGTTTCTATATATCAATATGTAGGTTACAAGTACATACAATATGTAAGTATCAAGGTACTACAACCTTGAAATTTTCGCTAAAGTGAGTTTCCTAAAGGTATAGATAGAAAATATCTGCTATATGCATGCTATGCAAACAATGTTCATAGCGGAGCGAGAAAATATTATTTTTTTATAAGAAAAATATGGATTCATACTTAACGCTTCCACAATGTAAACAGAAAGCCAAATATAAAAATATGCACATGGTCCTAATCCTGTTGTGAAAATTGTGTGTACCCTTTATATATACGATCGTATGTATTGTGTTTAGCTGTGGACCACCGTAGCAGTTAAACAATTAACTTCTTCCAATTGTAGGGAGACGCGGAACCTAGCAACGAGGACATATGTATACAGTCAGATATTGTATATTAGAAAAGTAAAAAAATATATACACTTACATAAATGGGCGGATACCGCCAAAAAGATGATTAATCTTTGATCCATTGTGACTGGTTGTCTAGTTCTCGGCAAGCTCGTCAGATGGCGCTGTCTTGTTGGTATGGATACATTCTGCATGCGGTCATGCTTTGATCGAAAACCTGCAACAATTAATAACTAAATTAAAACACATTGTAAATATACTCGCAAAGTAATGATACCATCATATCTTTAAATATCTTGAATCTTAAGTTCCTAGCCGAAGAGAATTACTACTATCTATCATTTGCTATACTATATTTTCGACATAAAAATATCCGATCTCAATCATATTCAGCTAGTTAGATTGAGTTATATCTCTATCTTCAAGGATATCCATGTTACTACTAGATTAGCTGTATGAAACAACTCACTTGTAGTCCACGATCTACAATTGTGATGCAACACAGGATGTAATGTAACACAGGAGCACATTTTAAAACAATATCTGTATAAAATACTAAGTCGTAGAAAAAGTTTTTTCGTATTTTATGTACAAGTTCAAGACATTTCTTATCATAATATAGTGTAAATACATTTAATTGTAATATAAATGTGTCATTTTATTCGACAACTTGTTGCCATTTTGTAGCTAGTGTATAATCAAATTTTGCAACGTCTCTTGAGATACATTTTACAGATAACTTTTCGATTCCGATTCGAATATGGCCTTTCGAGGCAATGTGAATGTCAAAAAACTGCGCCAAGTAGTTTTGATATTCCTGTATTGATTTTCATCTACAACACTACCTAATGAATACTAAGATACCGAAACAGATGAAAATTTATAGGTGGAAGATCAGGGCTACATGGTGAACGCATTAACACTTGCCAACCAAGTTCTCTCAATATTTGCGGAGTGGCTAGAAATGTATGTAATCTGGCGTTATCATGATGAAAAACCATACCCATTCTATTGATCAATTCCGGCCGTTTTTCTTTATTTCTTGTTTGAGTCACATCAGCTGTTGGCAGTAGAGATCCGAATCGATGGTTTTGCATAACGAATTTGTAATGAACGATGCCCATCCAATCCCACCATATTATTAGCATCACCATATTGCGAGTTACGGAGCTTGACTGTCCTTTGACCATGGACTTTTCGTAGGTATTAGCTTTTCATCACCAGAAAACATCTATAAATACGTGTATATTCCCCTAAATACTCGCACTTATAAACATTTTCAGGAACACCGTTCCTATATGAAATCTATATGTTTGTCTGTCGCTTATTTTCGAATATTCGAATTTCGACTTCAGATGCGGATTCAGCATAAAAAAGTAGAATAGGAATGTTCAGGAACACCGTTCCTATCTCTTAAGGAACATGGTCAAAATGGCCGACAAATTAAAAAAAAAATGTTATATAATTGACGAGCCAGGTGTTCCTCTGGCAATGCAAGCTTACGCATTCTCAACTGGTTTTAAAATGGAAATGTTCATGTGAAACCTCACCTAGGTGGGAATTGAGCTCTTGATTGCCGGTCGATGCACCTCAAACTGAACTGCTATTTTTAGCTGAATTAAATTAAGAAATTTTAGCTAATTCCAATCGCAAAAATTGGGCTACTGTGTCCACTTAGACGCATTACTTGGTTGATAGAAGGCGATATATCCCGGTTTTAAAGCGATATATAATATGTAAAAAATTACCACCATGACAAACTTTCCTGGTACGTCGTAGTACGTAGAAGAGATGATGTGACGATGAAGTCGAAGGTGGTCCTAGGGACTCATCAACAGTAGCTATTGATCATTCCCTTCAATTTATCACAACAAATAAATTAACGAATTAATTATTGTCATTATTTGTATCGCCAATGAGCGATTCTGCAAACGTATCTATATTGAAGCTGTTTTGGTTTTGTGCAATGAATTGGTCTACCAACGAAATGAGAGCCGCAACCATGTGCTCTCACGCTTTGCATATCGCGTGATTATTTTGTTCGTTGGTGCGTTGTCTGGCGTATACGGGCTGATTGTATATTCATTGTGTAGAGATTAACATAATTATGTTATTTCACCGGTGCATTCACGAATTTACAGGCTTTGATATACGTCAACTGTAAAGTACAATTGAATTTCGCACACTGTTCAAATTTGTTTTAGCCTACCAATACATAGTTACAACCCGTATATGTTTAGAGAAATCTTAGTGACGCTAATTTATAGCGTGTATAGCGTGTTACTTTAAAAATAAATTAAAAGACAAAATTTTATGCAAAATTTCCTAGATCCAGCGATTTGGGTTGTGTGTATATATAAATATCTATTATTTTTAAAATGTAGTAGCTTTTTGCCAATACTCCACGTATGGTTTGCTTTCTCCGCTTAAAGTTGTTTCCCTTTTCATGTTATCGTAACAAATGCCTACTTGTTCATTTTCGCAGAATATTGTAAACGTTCCTTTAATATTACAATATAAGTGGATAATTCGGATACGGTACAAACTAAGTCTACTACGTTACACACTTTTCGCAGAATATTGTCAACGTTCCTTTAATATTACAATATAAGTGGATAATTCGGATACGGTACAAACTAAGTCTACTACGGTACACACGTTTCGCAGAATATTTTCAACGTTCCTTTAATATTACAATATAAGTGGATAATTCGGATACGGTACAAACTAAGTCTACTACGGTACACACTTTTCGCAGAATATTGTCAACGTTCCTTTAATACTTCAATATAAGTGGATAATTCAGATACGGTACAAACTAAGTCTACTACGGTACACACAACTTGACTGCTCATCGAAATATCAGTCCATAAACCAAACTGCTGGACTTACGAACTCGCAATTTTGTGTGAAAGATCCTTATGGAGCATGAGTATTCGCAAGTGCAGTTCAGTTTCTAATATATAAATGGTACGATCAATTATTTGCAACATGCTTCTACTTGGTATAGAGAGTGCTTAAACCCTGGACAAGGACACCCACGCAACACAAGTATGCGCAGCTAAGCTCTGGACTCAGTACTAATTTGGAAAAAAGCTGATTCACTGACACAGTGGTTTTACAAAAGTGTAGTTAACATAAACTCGATACTAGTGAACGCAACAGTATGTATGTAGTAGATCCAGTATCAATAAAAGAGATACAATTACTAACTGTTAATCACTGATACATTGCCGATGAAAACTCTCTCTCTTCACTAATCTGTAGCAGCGAGAAGAGCTGACGAAGGTATAAGTTACAGTTGTTGAGCTACCATTGTTTGATAGATACGTATACTAGTGGTCGAGTAGTACATTTGTGTAAAATTGTACTTTACATTGTATGTTTTTTGGAGAATTATTCATTTACGTTTTGTCAAGACAGCAATACACTTCGGCGGCTTGTTGTACTTCGTGAATAGAGATACGCAGTAGCTCTGCGAATGATGATACATTAAATACTACAACTACTATTGTTGTTATTCAGGTGCAATCCGATCCAATGTAATTCATGGTATATTTCGTCTACTTATATACAGGGTGTGGCGTAAGTAGTGGTCCACCGTTCAGGATTCGATGAACCAGATAATTAACTATAACAATTAAAAATTTTAGCCACTTTTACCCAAGGGTTCCGAAAATATTTCCTTTTTGTCTTTTATTTACGAAATTTCTACCTTTTATTACAAATTTGTTTGTAGTTTCAAGAAAAACCATTATTTTTCATTTTGATTTCTGTTAATTACTGCTGAATACTAGAGCTATCATGATAAATTATGATGTTTTATGTAAATTCAGCTCTTTTGAAGAAAAAGTTGGTTCTTCTCTAATTTTAACCCTAATTTTTAACATACCATCCAAGTTCAAGGGCGATTTTTGTAAAAAAAACGTACTACACTGTCAGTGCCCATTTATTTAATAATATGCCTACTAAATACCGATTTCAAAATGGTATCATTATAACAGATCCTATTATTTAACAAAAAGATATTCAATTTTAATTGAAGAAAAGAAGATTTTCATTAAACTACTTTTTTAAACTTTATTGCGTTAATACTTACGATATTTGCAAAAAAATGCACGACAGTGTCAGTGCCCAATTGTTTAAAATACAACTACTACTGCAGAGTTATCTAGACCTAACTTGTTACTTTAGGTATTTGAACAAAGAATTAAAAAAAAACAAATCACTTTATTTATCATTTATTATTAATCTTTGTCATGATTACAATCATTAAAATGAAACGAAATGTTCAAAATGGCCCCCATTCACAGCTATACACGCTCTGCAACGTCGAATAAACCCGCTTTCGCTGATTTCTCTAGCTGCTGCCTGGATTCTAGTCCTCAATTGGTCAATATTTGTGATTTCTTTGCTATAGACTTTTTCTTTTAGGCAACCCCAATAAAAGAAATCTAGAGGATTTAGATCTGGCGAGCGTGGTGGCCACAATATTGGACCCAAGCGCCCAATCCACCTATTTGGATACGCTGTATCAAGGTGCTCTCGTACTCTAACAGCATAGTGAGCGGGACAGCCATCGTTCTGCAGCCACATGTCTTCTTGGACTTCAGGAACGACACCTTCCAGAAGCAAGGGCAAGTCAATTCGCAAAAAACTCAAATATCTTTCTGCATTTAATGTCTCTGGCAGCTCATGTGGACCGATTATCGGTCCGTTAATGATTCCGGTCCAAAGGTTTATCTTAAATTGATACTGTGATCTATCTTGCCTTATGAGATGCGGGTTTTCTAGCTGCCAGTTATGCAAATTGTGTAGATTTAAATATCCGTGTTTTTTGCAGGATGACTCGTCGCTCCATAGTATTTTATTAAAAATCTGCGGGTCTTCTCTTATTCTGCGTAGCATTACTCTACAAAATGTTACTCTCAAGTGATAATCTCTTGGTAGCAATGACTGTACCCTTTGATAGTGGTATGGGTACAGTTCATGTCTTTTGAGTATTCGATGTACAGATCTAGTTGATATGCCAGTTCTGCGACTTAAGACACGGACCGATGTTAAAGGATCTTCTGTAACAAAATTCATTACCTCTTCATCGTTGTGTCGTCGCGGTCGTCCTTCACCTGCACCGCCTACGCCTGTACCGGGTATCCTTCCATCGGTGTATGCGTTATGCACTCTCACAAAAACTCGGTGGTCTGGATGTCTTCGATCGGGATATCTCTCCCGATAAAGTCGAGCTGCTTCTCTACCGACACCTCTGCATTCGCCATAAATAAAATGCATGTCAGCATATTCGCGCGGTGTGTACTGAGACATTTTTTAATTGTCACTGCACTGCACGTTTGTCCAAATCGTTGAGCAAGCCAAAGTCACTAGTATACGTAGCCAATATCGCAGAGATCACCAAAACAACAAGTCCAATCAGTAGGCAAATTAAACAGAGTCCGGGGTCAGGTAGGGGTAAAGAAATGGCGGAGGTAAACACAGGCAGAATAAAAACAAAACGCATACGACGCACGACACGAGTGACGAGATCGTAATAAATCATTTCGAGATTTCTGGAGATTTCAACGTTAGTAATGAAAGAGATAGCAATACTTTACACAATATCTTTTCCTTATCACTCCTATTGTGCGTAACTCGATTGCGAGAGCTTCAACGGGTTTTTGTTAACAAACATCTCTCAGGTAAAAAAAAGGTCAGGGTTTTTTTACCTGACATGTTTGTGCTTCAACACAAATCACATTTGAAATGTAAAAAGTTACATTGTATCCGTTTTTTAAGTTTTAATACGTTTTGTAATAGTATTAACGCAATAAAGTTTAAAAAAGTAGTTTAATGAAAATCTTCTTTTCTTCAATTAAAATTGAATATCTTTTTGTTAAATAATAGGATCAGTTATAGTGATACCATTTTGAAATCGGTATTTAGTAGGCATATTATTAAATAAATGGGCATTGACAGTGTAGTACGTTTTTTTTACAAAAATCGCCCTTGAACTTGGATGGTATGTTAAAAATTAGGGTTAAAATTAGAGAAGAACCAACTTTTTCTTCAAAAGAGCTAAATTTACATAAAAAATCATAATTTATCATGATAGCTCTAGTATTCAGCAGTAATTAACAGAAATCAAAATGAAAAAATAATGGTTTTTCTTGAAACTACAAACAAATTTGTAATAAAAGGTAGAAATTTCGTAAATAAAAGACAAAAAGGAAATATTTTCGGAACCCTTGGGTAAAAGTGGCTAAAATTTTTAATTGTTATAGTTAATTATCTGGTTCATCGAATCCTGAACGGTGGACCACTACTTACGCCACACCCTGTATAACCAACAATACTTATACCGTCTTTTGTGAAATTTATTTATGTTATTTAACCAGTGGCCATCCATCGTTATATTTATTGTGAGTGATAAATTGAAGGGCTCTGGATGCATTAAAATATCGTTTATTGCCCGCAGTTAGTTGGCATGTTTCACGTTTGGCATCTATTGTGTGATACTGACATTTGCTGCCACTTCAAGGGGCAATCTAAAGGTCATTTAGTTTTACTATTGAGTTTATGCTGTTCTACTGGTAGGTAGTAGTTGCAGACAATCCTTTAGCAAATCTTTATTATTAGAAATCACCCGTGTTTAACTTACATTTTCAATATAGGCAATCAGACTTAGCATAGCATGCAATCTTCTGTTTATAAAAATCCAAGAATTATACCTCGCTAGTCCGCATCGAACTTAACTATTCAAGTTTCGAGCAGGTTAGGACAAGGGCCTGATCCTGTTTGAGTGAGGATTTTTTTAAGAAGGTGTAATCGAGTAGGCCTTCTGATGGCAAGCAATTACCGCCAGTTCTATTCTCTTCTATGACCTTTCGTAACATCAAAGCAGCATCAATTAATTGTCAGCCTTTTCTTGACTAAAAGAGTCTAAATATTTGCCTCAAATCGGGATTGTTCTGCTAATAAGTAAGGTAGTCAGGAATTTCTTGAGGAGATGAATTACAGTAGGTGTGTAGATGCGTCAGCGACACTACTTGCGTTGCAATCGTCTATATACTACTATCGGTTTTAGTGTTTCATAACCAAAAGATAAAAACGCAACACTAATAGGTAAGTGTAAGTACTTTCTATATTTTCAGGAACACCGTTCCTATATGAAATCTATATGTTTGTCTGTGCGTTTGTCTGTGTGTGCGTGTGTCTGTCGATTCTTTTCAAATATTCGAATTTTGACTTCAGATTCGGATTGAGCATAAAAAAGTAGAATAGGAATGTTCAGGAACACCGTTCCTATCTCTTAAGGAACATGGCCAAAATGGCCGACAAATTAAAAAAAAATGCATTGTTATATAATTGACGAGCCAGGTGTTCCTCTGGCAATGCAAGCTTGCGCTTTCTCAACTGGTTTAATATTACCGGACAAATTACACAGCGCATTTCTAGCTCCAAAGTAAGCAAGGTCTGTGTTATGAGTACTAGACAACTGATAAACATATGTAGAGACATTTTTTTTTTGTAAATACATACTTATGATACATATAAAACTCCAAGACAAACAAACATTCACACAAATGTTTGTCCTGTGTGGGAATCGAACCCACAAGTGTTGGTGTTAAAGTAGCATTACCAACGACTGCGCCATCGAGCTCGTCAAGTGACGACTCTAGCGCTTTGACGCAATCGTTGATAGGTATGTCTAAAAAGGCCTAAGTGCGCTAGATAACCAATATACTGATATATCTGTCAACTGTGACGGATCGGACTTCGGATGAGGTTACGATCAGTCAAACGCGTAATTTAATAATGTCTCGATGTGGTCCAAATGCCGCCATGCCGCACGCCGCCTACACTCCACGTCAGTAGTGGCATTTGCGCCAAATTCCAGCCAGATTGCTCTCTATTGTGCCTACCGCGCCCCCTACATAGTCGAGAGCATTGAAAGCATTTCACTGCTTACTGAGTTCCGATTGGAGGCTACACTCGAAGATAAATGTAAGCATTTGAACGCAGTACAAGAGAACTGATGAATATCGATTTGTGACTGATTTTGTCATTCATAACTGATTCTAAGTGAAAAAAATGAAATAGATGAAAGCAATCATGTTACGAGTAGTATTTAATAATCCTGTTACTTGAAATGAACAATTTTTGTATATATATATATATATGTATATATATATATTTCTTGTATCTTGGAAACTGTTCTACCGATTTGGATGATATTTTGTATTTAGGTAAGGTTTCGCTTTTTAAGTTTATTAGGTGTCGATTTTACATTAAAGAAAACTTAAAAAGCATTAAGCAAATCTCCGTCATTTAGGTACTAACATACAATTTTGGCATTTTTGACAAGCTCTGTAGCGTAGCGGTTTAATGACGCGACTTTGACACCGACGCTCGTGGGTTCGATTCCCACACAGGACCAACGTTTGTGTGCAAGAACATGTCTGTTCGTCTCGGTCTGGGTATTTTTAAGAGAGGTAGGGCGCATCAAAGCAGCCGGTCTGGGGAAGTACCTCCACCTCACAGAAAACTTCAGCCAAATAACAACTCTCTTGAGGGTTGTTGTGTTACTGCGGGTGAGTAAGGTCACCAGTAAGCCCCTAAAGAGTTGCTGTGTTAACATCGGAGGTGGCATCTCGCCAGTGATATTAAATGTTATAATGTGTACGGTACCTTCTTCATATCAGGTGGGCGATACGTTTGTATGACTCGTAACGCTGTATAAAACAAAAGTGTGGAATATTTTTTAGTATCTATTAATTAAGTACATTATAGAGAGATAATAATGATATCATACAAGTCTGTGTCAGGTAATTTGATAGCACGTCGGGTGACCAACGATCATATAGCTAGCACGTTATTAACGCCGCTGTTAAGGCAGTAACTCAGCTTTCTTGCAACCGTACTCACTTTTTCACACGCGAGAATACCACAATGCTGGAGAGAATTGTCATTTATTTACGACCTTTTTGAAAGGTGGAAGGAAGGCACTAACCCTGTAACTTATTTTTGAATATCTAGATGTGCCTTATTTTCCTTTCCTTATAGACTAATATGCAGGCAAATGCAGCGGAGGTTAGCTTCGACTCGAAAAATTATAGTGAGTCACTTATACACTATAGATACTCCATAATTATGTACGTACTAGTACCAATTTATTCATTGATTATGTCTTGGAAACAAAAATTTCTTCTCAATTTTGTGTAAAAAATAATCAATTAATGACGAATGCTAACATAGAAATGTTTGAAAGCGACACGCTAGTAACTGAGTTAATAATGTCCGCTGCATAACAGCGGTATTCTAGCTAACCAAATTCCCGTCATATCTAATCTGCCCACCGAGTCTTCCCGCATAGTCGAGCGCATTTCATTCCTCACTGAGTACGATTGCGGGACCTGCTGGCAGTCGAAGAGAAATATAAGCATTAAACCACATTGATTTGATGTTTAAATTTTATTTGGCGTTGTTTATAAAAATATACCTTCGTATTGGCTGATCTTAAAAGATGCCAAATACTTTAGCAAATGGGATTTTACGTTAATTACAAAGCACACAGAGAAGTGGCCAGATATCCTATAATAGGTGTAAATTTCAATATTTTTGGCCAGTTTAACAGGAAAATTTAATACTAAACTAAGCTATGCTTTTACTATGGGTACTATACAACTGATAAACATAATATATATTTTTAATTAAATATGTATCTATAATATGTAGAAAATATTCAGATATTTTTGCGTACACAAATGGTCCGTACGGCAAGCAAACAGCAGCAGTAGCTAAGGAAGAATCTCCACCCCACAGAAAACTAGCCAAATAATAACTCTATGGACGTTTGTTGAGTTTGCACGAGGGATGGAGGTTGTCAGTAAGTTCCTGGGGAGTTCCTGTATTAGCAGCAGCATTGGCAACGCGCGAAAGACTCTTTTCGTATAGCAACGTTTATTGGATAATAGAATAGGATACCTATATGATTTTTTTCATGATATTCATCAAAAATTGAGTAGTACTTATGTGATTATTAATTTGAAATCAGGAATGTCATAAATTAGTGTTTTATTTTGAATTTAATACACGCTTCCGTTCACTGAGCCGGCAAATGGATTGGTTGAAATCACCAAGCTGATATTTTTTTTATGAGACAAAATGATGCGGGCAAATTGTACTAGTTAGTTAAACGACTATTAAAAGAAATATTGATATTGCATATAGGTTTAATCGCACGATTAGATAAAATGCCGGTTTTAGAGAAACTTCACTACAAAATTACGTTAGGATAAAATCTGTTTAAGATATATGCAAATAAAATTGTAATTTACAAGTTACTAACTTGCAAAAAAAAATGTTCGGTATGTTATCTAGCGCGTATAGTAGCGAATTAAAGGTTCAGCAATTGCTGATTTTGCATTTTCGTTGGAAATCAGCAGGGAAACGTCTTAATTCCGATAAATAGTTACGAGTACTTCGTCAATTTATTACGCAATGTCATAGACAGTCTATAGGTACGAGTCAATCGCACAAAAGGCGTCTTCATCTGACGACGACATAGTGAAAGGCCGTGGGCGGTTCTTTATAGGGTGCAGCAGGGCTACATGAGAGGCGTATGGACGTGAACACATGAATGGCCGTGCATGTGTATCTGAGTGTTTACTCGAGGGATGGCGCGGTGATAGAGCGGTGATCTTTGTGGCGGCCCACCGCCGCCGCCGCCACTGCCGTCTGGAACTATTCAGCCGACGCTTGTACTTGTACTGTCCACATGGAAAGTATTAAAAGTCTGCAGTCTCTAAATAGGTACAATATGAAAGCGCCGGCCTCTTCATGAGCGCCAGCTGTAATGATATTCTCCCGCTTTAATAGAAATTAAAATAGTTTTTTAAACTTACATGTAGAATAAGGTCACATTTTGCTTAGCAATGAAAAATAAAAAAAATATTTATTATGCGCTATTTATTTCTATAGAAAACATAGCTATAGGGAATTTGGAAAGACATTCCTCAAACAATTCGTTGATCAGCAATAAAGAAGTATACGGTATGAAGAGGAAAAAGCTCAGGTAGCAAAGAGTATGTAATATATAGTACGGGGGAGCACGAAGCGACTAATTGATTGAAACTAATCAACACATATTCTTCTACCAAATTTTTGTATTATGTGAAGAAATAGCTAAGTATATATATATTTATTGTCACTCAATATCAAAAAGTTACCTACAAAAATGGTTATATTTTGCACAATTTTGAAGTTTTATAGAGATTGTTTCCATCAAATTAATTCACCGGGTTCATACTTTTCTCAAACTTTAATTATTACTTACTATAACTTATAATAAGCTCTTAATCAGTAAGTAAAGTACACATATACTTTACTTGTCTTCATGAATAAAATATATTTGAAAATATTGCTAATTTAAACCCCGTTACTACGAGTGCCAGGCAGATTCAGATCCTTTTTTCATCGAAAGTTGTAGATAAGACAAATTTCTACATATTTTGTTTAGTGTAATTTATTAAAATTATCATTATTCACATTAAGTACTTTGCTTTTTATGTAAGTTGATTTTAGACAAGCAATAAATACGCTAAACCGCCACTTTAACATTGTTATTATGCTTCCTTTTTCCTCACTTATTACATCTTTTCGCATGCAACGAGAAGACATATTTCTATCAAAAATGAAAGCCGAATCAAATCACTTTAAAATTAATGGCTACTCATGTCAAAGTTTACAGTTGCTTATTTTGCTCGTGTGAAAAAAATAATATTTTTAACCATCTTATTTGCTGACTCTATCTGTGTCTGAAGTACGTGTACAGGGTGGTTTATCCCTCTATTCAAACAAAATTTAATGAGGCGCAAAGGTACAGAATGGATAATAGTTGGTACAGAAGCATGGCCTCCCCTTCTCGTCTTGGTCCACAGGATTTTAATATACAGATATATAAATTGAATATATAGAGCACATGGTTTTAAATTTAATGTATATTGCAAATAGGTTATATTGACATAAATTGAATCTATAGAGACAAATAGTCATACATTACAGTCAATATAAAACTAACGATGTGTTGTTACGTTAGTAGTGTCAATGGAAATACGCGAGTGATACTCCTTGAGTTGAAAGCAACGGTAATCCCCTTATATCAGTAGAGCTATTTGCTTCTTTGCAACCCGTCGTTGCATAAAAATTCAGATAATATGTCTCAGTAAACCTATTTTGATGTATCTTAGAATACATAATATATAGGCACCTTTTACGATGTCCATGGGGTACATAAAATATGATATTGAAAATATCTCTTGTATTTTCCGTCGTAATTTCGCATTACTTATAACCCCATAAGACAGTCACTCGAAGTGTGCATTATTATGGTATATTGACGCACTAAAGGCACTTTTAGGGTTTCTCATGATGATATAGGAACGTAAAGGAGGATTTCCAAGATGTTTTACGATATCCTACACAATACCGAGGCGTAAGCTTCTTTTCAGATTTCTAGGCGCCATATACACAGGATTAAATCTCTAGGTTGGAAAAATGTGTTTGGAAAATAGTCTCTTATTCAAACATTTGGATATTATCTTTGGTTGATATGATCTGAAATAATATTACATTCCCAAGGTTTCTCTAGTGGTAGATAAACTAAAGTGAAAAAGAACAACAAAGAAATATGGATTTTTCGAATTGAAGTGGCTGATAGTTACAAAGATGAATGCAACTGTATTGAAAAAAAAAGTGGAGCAATGATACAGATAAAATGCTAGCCTATTGTCAGTTCGAAAAAAAATCTGACTATGATTATGATTAAAAATAGTATACAAATATATCGTATTTCTGTATCATATATTCTTCTTTCAGATTTTTACACATACTACGGTACTTATACTCGTAGTTATTTCATAGTGTCTGGTTTGAGTAGTTTCGTAGACGTCAAATACAATATTCATGTTCAGCGGTTGAAAAATATTTTCAACCGAGTTCTAAAATGAGGAAGTTCTCAATTCGACACGAATGAATGTTCATTTATTTTAGCATTCCGTACAAATAGAACAAAATGGAAACCCTCCTGTCACTCTAGTGACTGTCACGGGTTTCCAGCTCGTGTACGAAATAAGTTACAGTGTTGAAATTCGAGTATTTTATGTGGAATATTGACCGTAATCGAAAATTGAATAAAAGATTATATTTTTTTTATATACAACGTCGGAAGGCATACAAGCATACGGCTCCCACTGATGTAAATTGTTTACCGTAGCCTATGAATGCTTGTAATGCATTAAGTCTCACTATGTCACCTCTGCTGGTAACACAGCTACTTCTTAAGAACTTACTGGTGACTAATGACTTCACTCATTTGCAGGGATACAACAACTTTTCAGGAAGTTATTTGGTCGCGGTTTTCTGTGACGTGAAGGTACTTCCTCAGACGGTATTTGATGCGACCTACCTCCCTTGTTATATTATGCATGGTTTAATAATGAAAAGAGGCAGATTTGTTACTGACGTACTGTTTTATTTCACTAAAGTGTCAAACAAGCGTATGGTTTGCCTAATCAATGTTAATATTAACTATGGCTATTTACACTAATAACTCGTACGTTACCGACTCTGTAAAAACCTTTCTTGTCTATTTTGAAAAACCTCCCGCTTTAGTCTTGGAAAAAAAAGATAAGAGGTAGTGTGGTTATTTATAGCTCATTAAGTAACTACAACGTAAAGCACATTACACTTAGCACTTGAACTACAAATGTAACTCTTATTATGTACGACATAAGAACGATACAAACGTCAAAGTGTCAAGTTTGACGTACGCTTGGTTGTACAGTCACCATAGTTATCAGTTTTAGATAACGTAAAAAAACCGCCGAAAAAATACTCTTTTTGTAGCCTTTTATTCATTTCAATCATTTTAAACCTTTATTTTTAATATTTGTTGTTTAGCGGTTACAGTAACACGCTCTGCAAAAAAAATCTGATCTCTACCAAAAAAGGCCGACGGACTGGCTTGTTTGATTTGCCTAATATTTTCGTATTGTCAGGATAAGGTATGTATGTATTAAAGAATCATCATTGCGAACTCGATCTACAAGCGATACGCTGCAGATTTTACGCAGCGCTCGCATTTCGACTGAATATATCTACTTTCATGCTCTCATGCATATACTATGCTTCTGTTAAATATATATATGACACAAGAAACTCGGGAATAAGTTTCATTTCTCGGTATTCGCAACGTAGTTCAATAACGACTGCGAGTCTGAATTCAATGGATATTTCGTCTATATTCACTTCCAGTAAAGGTAGGCATGGCGCCAATAAAGCCATCACTCGTTTGCTACTATTCACCCATACTACATACAGATTCAGTATCGAAAGTTACGCAAATATTGGGACAAATAATTCCATGTAGCGAAATATATTCAGGTGTAAATCTATCGAAGTATATTCTATAGCCACACTTATGTAAATATTTGGCGATCTCTGTTGGTGAACTCGAGACAAATGTTCTCCGATAATTTATGTTGGCAAGCGTGCCTATTGTCGAACAAACAACGCCGGTTCGTGGCCAAATTTATATTCCAAGTTTGGGCGAATACTGCTGCCCACAGACATGCCCTTTCGGCCCCGACCGATAAAGAACTTACCTACTAAGCAAAACTGATACAAATGAGGAAGTATACTGGAAAAGCCGGACGCTTCTTTGTTTGGTGGAAAGTTTTGTTTACTGAACGAAGGGATTGAGTTGAGATGCATGTGTAGCCATAGCAGGATTTCTGATTCAATAACACGTAAAGATACGAGCGTATTCCGAGTCCGCGCTGAATATTATGTTAAGTAAACAAGCTCTCGAGGAAGGCTACTCACACGGTGCGCTTTTGTTTGGAACTTTGTTTACTTCGGCTAGCGGCTGAACAATATTATGTAATATTAAACTTACTTACTTTAGTTATAAATGAAATTACACCACACAGTGTTTTTGTTTGGTTTATAAACTGATATGTACCGATAAGCTGCAGTACAGCTTATATGTAGATGTATATAACACGAAAAGCTCGAGACTTGTTTCTGCTTCTGTACCATCAGTCCCGGAGACCTTCTTCGCAGGAACAGAACAACAATCCAGTTTTTTATTCGGCTACGGTGAAAGTAGAGATGCTTCTCCAGTCACCTTACCTTTCTTCCGCCAGAGATCATTACTAGCCGGTGGTGTGCATCATGTGCAACTGGGATTGGGTTTTGATTGAAATATGTTGGTGAGCCCCTTCTACCCTGAGTTCTGTGTGAAAGGTTCATGTTTTAGGGTTAATTATAAGGAAAATGTCCGTCCGTTTGTCTTTCAGTATGTCATAAGTTTATAACAGGTAAACGAAATATAAATATCTTATAGAACAGAAATTTGAATATATTGCGGAGCATGTCGACCTAAAACCGAATCTTTACTAAACATATCTTATATATATTTTTTTAATGAATGTCCCATACATAAAACGGAACAAAAAAAATCCTGATATGAGTACAAACACATTTTGAGTGTTTTTGTATTCAAAATAGAGAGCCGTCAAAGTAGTTATTTTTAGATAATTTTTGTTATCTGTTTCAAAAAGTATAGTAGTAAATATTGAGTATAAAAATATTCACAATACATATCTTCATACTTTTAATAATTTACATTAATGATCATCAGTAATATTTACTACCATAAAATTTTAAGCATGCTATGTCCAGGTAAACTATAGGATCTCGTATTCTTAAAAAATAATATCCGACATGTGACACTTGCGCTGTGCGAATGATCATAATATTCAAAGTTGACGAGTACTGAAATGGGACGAACCCGCGCTCGAGGCGCGTCGAGCCGTTTTGGCTGCATCCCAGACACGTTTTGCATTTTATTCAAAACGTTGACATGAAGGATAAAGTTTTATTATTTTACTACTTTGACGTGATCAGAATGCACTTGCCTTGCCTGTCCGTGCGGTTCACTCCCGCCGTAAAGGTGCGCAAACCTATTCAAATTCGCATAAACGACCCAAGAAAATTCATATTTTTACTGTAAAAGAAAATTGAATCGTTAAATGTTACGGCTCACACGCACTCCAATGTGAATAAAATGGTAATACTGCTTAATTCCCCAATAAATTTGTGCCGGCGACGAAATTACTTTCATGATGAACGTGGCCGTGCGTTCACTGTGAAACATATTATTTGTCACTCGATTTGAATTCAGGCGCCGCCGCCGTTAGCCCACCACTCGGTTACTCCAAGAATTTTAAACAGCAACTGTTGATGTCCAAAAAGGGAATTTCATATTGTTCGAATCTCACTTGTTTGAATGTTAAATCCTTTGCGATAACCAGAGCTTCAATCAGCTGCGTAAATCACACGTATGCGATGAATGCATCACATATATAGAAGTTACGTTGAAAATTTTCAAGTATTATTAAGACATTAGCGCGGGATTGTTAAAAAAGAGTGTGATGAGGTTTCTATACGATCGGGAATGCACTGATAGTACCCCTAATATTGCTAGTCTTCCTTCTAGGGTTACCACGTTTCCTAAAACATTAGTGTAGGCGGGGTTCGCTACGTAAGCCTAAGGGGTTGGCGAAGATACTAATTTTGACATTGGCGACAGACATTTACTACCTAGAGGGAACTAAAACTAGACCTTTCTTAGGTCAGGTCTCCTGTCTTTCAAGATATAATTTCTTGGACGTGCGGGTTTCGCCACAACGTTTTCCTTTACCGCCGAGCAAGTGATAATAACAAATATGTACCTCAATTCGAATACATGAAATTAGTCATGCCCACGCCAGGATTTGAACTAGGGATCAGTATGTTAATACACTGAGTGTCGACAGGTTAAGTCAGGATGTGAAAATAGACGTTATTTTCACGTTAGAGATACAAAAAACATACGTACTCGTTTCTGTAAACATAGCATTCTAGTAATCAGCTTTGAAATAATAAAAAAACAAGGATAATTTTGCCTTGTTTTTTTATTATTTCAAAGTTGATGTTTTTTATGTAAATTTGTAGTATTTTTTCTAAACAAACTCGAGGTATCCTAATTACTGCAAGACTCGCTGTGATTCTCCATCATCCCATATTGCTATCCCTGCGTAACTGCCGAGGGTCTGGCGTGTTTTTCCTATTGTTTGTCCTCCACTGCCGTAAATGACGACATCGTTTGTAAGATAGAAGATGTAAGTAGAGACATAACATTCCAGGCAGGGATTAACATGTGTACACACGTAGATATAAATGAGCCTAGTTTTGGTGGACAATGGCGACACGCTGACTGCATACTTTCGTACATTAATGTCAGTAGTATACGTGTTTTATTCCTTTGTTTTCTCTCGATTCAAAAGGGAGACCCTTATCATTAGTCGGTGGATATGTAGAGATCTTTTCATAGGTTTCTTTAACAGTAGCACAAATTGTCACTTTATTGTATAAACAATTGCTTTTTCCCAACGAGAAAACCTTTACATCTGATGTTATTATTACAATGTCAAATATAGACAAAAATACTTCTTTATGTATTTCACTTGCTGTATTACGTACATGAAATATTTTAAAGTATTTGAATTTCAGTGTGGCACTAGCCATAAATTCAAATTCCACCCATACCACTTGGATTGACCTTCTACCAATGTACTCTTTTTTGTAAGGAATTGCCTTTCATGAAAAATTGTGGAATCAACTTTCCTAAGGTGTTTCTGAACAAATACGATAAAAAAGGCTTTTATGACAGGATTTATGTTTGTAGGATATGAAGCGATCGGTAAATCTTTAGTATTAGGGGCGATAGTACTTATTTACCATCAGGTGACCAATGACATTACTAACTTCATTTATCCCCCTCTTATGTGTTCAAGAAAGCATATGACCTTCTCTTTTTATTATAAATTTAGCAGTCTGCAGGTACACCATGGTTAGTTCCAGCTCATAACATTATAGTGTGTCTAAATTATCTTTGAATTTATTCACTACTTAATAAATTATTAGTGTTATATTATTAGACATTTTCATTGTGATCCAAATGTCTTGTACTTTACGGTGTTAATGTTGTAAATGGTAAGACAGAGCATATAATTTTGCAAGGATAGCCGCGAGGCGTGTGATCGCCATCTCCGCGTGAGTCATTTGGCACGAGGCAAAGGAGGGAGACGAAGGCTGAGCTGCGCCGCCGACAGTCCGCCAGAATAGCTTCTAACTATCGTTGTGAACTCCGGCGAAAAAAACAGCCTACGTTGTCGAACAGGTTTCCTATTCATGATAACTAAAGTTACTGTTGTTAATAACATTTACGATAGGAAGTAGTACTTCCTGTGACAACGAATGTGGTTGGGGATAGAAAAATAATGTTGTGCCTCCATCAAAATCTTATGTTAATACTAATATGATTTAGTGAATGGTTTACGACTGAATGACGAATAGGTGTTAATGTATTTTTTTTCATATGAATTCGTAATTAATCTACTTTTGCTTCTGTTGCTTCGATCTCGCTCATTATTGCTATGGGTAGCCGAATTTGCGCCCTTTTCCAGGTGCAAACTACCGTTAATGACCTGTTCAGTGATTGAGTCGTAAAAGAGACAAACAAACACTTTTCTAGAGGTATAGTGTAAAATGTCACGTGGCGCTTGGTTCTCTCTGCCTACCCCGTAACGGATTTAGCGTGAAGTTATGGATAGATAGTGTAAAATATGTATGAATGTGACTTTTGTCACAGGAGTACAGTAATGAAGGAATAAACAATCTCGGATATTTATGATGAACGATAAAAAAGAAACATAATAATGAAATTAAATAAAAATAAAAATTTAATTTTGGCTAAATAATCGTAACACTTAGGTTTGGGATAATACTATTGCCTTAATAGAATACGCTTTAAACTAGCAAAATCGGTTAAGTAGTTCAGTTAAGTTCGGAATATTGGTGATATAAAAGCACATATATAGAACACTGAACTCTCTTCTTTTTAAATGCGGTTAATGTGACAAATTATGGTATCACAATGAAAAATCAAGCACTTCCCGTTGATTCTTTTCTCATAACTTGTGATTATGGTTTCATGGCATAACCATTAGCATTTTACTACGATTGGAACGGTTGGTATGCATACTGAAACCTCGCTCCAAAGGTCAGGTAAGGTTACAGGAATATCATTACGGCAGAGCTGTCTATTTATCGTCAGGGTTCGACGGGTAATGCATATCTCCATGAATTGCCCAGCATCACGGAGGGTATCGATTGTGACCCAGATCCGAATTTTTATTCAGTGTTACAGCATGAAATTTATTCAAATTATATTTCACGGCAGATTGTTGCTGAGGAAATTGTAGACGGCTCAGCAAAGGTGAAATTTGAATGTATAATATCAACATTGTTTAAGATTCTCTAAAATATTATCTGAAACAGTAGCTTCTTCAATTAATCAAATTTTACATTTAATTTGTCGGGATTCAACTTTTGGCTTAAATTACTTATACAGCATTAATATCAATGGCGAGACTCACCTTCGATTTGCCGCTCATGCATCTCAACGAGTGGGTCTTACAATAAACATGGACAAAACGAGAATAATTTCGAATTTAAGAGAGGTAGAGCGCATCAAAGCAGCTCGTCTGGGGAGTACCTCCACCTCACAGAAAACCGCAGTTAAATACAATTCCCCAGAGGGTTGTTGTGCGTGTGAGTGAGGTCACCAGTAAGTTCCTATGGAGTTGCTGTGTTAGCAGCAGAGGTGGCATCGCGCCAATGATACTTTATGTATTGAAAGCGTTTATATGCATGTATGTCTCCCGATGTTGTATAAAAAATGTACATGTTGTCCCACTCCAGTTTCAGTTGGGAGCTCGGTTCTCGAAGTTGTTGATGAGTATGACTACCTACGATAGACAGTCCAGCTAGGTAGATGCAACTTTGAGAAAGAGGTCTCTCGTCGAGTCGGACGGGCAGCGTTTGCGAAGTTGTGAAAATTTTTCTCGACGAAAATACCTCAATGTTTTAAAACGATAAACTTCGACTAGTGTGTGTTGTCAGTGATAACTTACGGTACAGAAAGTGCTCCCTTATGGACCTCATACGAAAGCTCAAGGTTGCACAGCGTGCGATGGGGATAGCCATGCTTGGAGTTTCTCTGCGGGATAGGCTCAGAAATGAGCACATCCGTAGCAGAACTGGAGTTATCGACGTGGTTCTAAGGATCAGCAAGCTGAAATGGCAGTGGGCAGGCCACATAGCTGGGAAAATCGATGGCCGTAGGGGCAGAAAGGTTCTCGAATGGTGATCACAAACCGGAAAACGCATCTTGTGAAGATCGCAGGGAGCCATTCGATGCAAGCAGCACAGGATCGATCGCTGTGGAAGTCTAAGGGACCTATTTTCAGCAGTGGACGTCCTTCGGTTGATATAACGACTTTTGACCGCAGCCTGGTTGAATTATGGTTGGAGTTTATTCTAGATAATATATATCCGGATATTTCCATTTAGTATCCCTGTGATATTAATACCTTCATTTAAATTACCTTTATAATTGACATTGCTTGAATTTTAATTTAAAGCGGAAAAGAAACCATATTTGCTTCTACCCATGCGAAGAATCAGGCAGGGGAAAATATAGTACGACATATTTATTTTATTATATACCGAAAAAATATGCAAGTTTGAAAAAAATGTACGATATTTGTATTTCACTCTTTATCGCCCACCTTTAGATGAAGAGATGATACAATGGTTTCTATTGCAGGTATAATTTGACTAAAATCATGTTTACATATCTGGTCATTACATATAATTTCATGAAAATATAGATCAAACACGTAGAGGCTCCTTGAAGCAGATTGATATAATATAGTACACCTGTTGTAACCCACTCCAAGAATATTAATGAAACAACCCTAGAGTATATTTAGGTAGGTATTGGAACTATTATTTCAGAAATTGCATAATATAGGTAGATCCAGAGGGTTTATATTTTTATATACCAAGCATTGCAACCAAAAGCTCATTGTGAAGTTTAGACTTACATAAAACATACACCGACTGTAAATTGAAAACAAATTCGTTAGCAGGATACTACACGATGGCCGAAAATAATTGCAATCAAATCAGCGGTTGTTCATGAGCATTGACACCACAGATATCAAGTGTTGTCGGTCAGTGCCTTCCTTTCCGATGTATTCTCGTCCACTTGCGGTTGCAACCCGAGCGGAGGCTCATCTCATCACTTTCTGGATGGACCCCGAAATCCCGGTAAATGTCGGTCGGCAACTTATAGAGGCATCGAGATATATGCCGTGCTTTCGCTAAAATCACTCGTTGCATTAAACCCTTATATGATATATACCTTTCCGTCCCTGGAGCATATAATTGTAATAAATCCTTTCTGGACCGCTAATGAAGGCAAGCCAGAGCTGATAGTCCTGAGAGCCTTCGATTTGAGAGACGTTTGTACATCTAAACGTCGTCGGCGTAATTTTCTCGGGTGTAACATCATTACGATGTTTTGTGTCACTAAGAGAATTTGTACTAGGAAGTTGATAAACAGGCAGTATGAAGATATTGTTCGTATGAACGGGCAGCTGAATTCGCGTCGACCCTGCCTGATATTGTAAAGTGGATCGATACGCGTCCGCGGACAAAGGACTGGGGAATATTGTTTGTCACAAAATTTATTACGGCGGCAGACAGAGCGGGCCGCGCTATGCGGGTAACATATCCAATATATCAGCTGGCACTAGTCTAGGTTCATACGTCCTCCCAACCTGCTTCGGCGTTGTAATGTGCAAGGCCAACTTTTGACGCAGCACCGTTATTTTGAAGCTGAAACATTTTTAGGTTTAAAGCATAAAATCGGTTTATGCGCATACGAGTGTATAGAATATTTTTAGTGTTAGGGGGCAAAATTGAAGAAGTTCTTACTTTTCTGCGAAGTCTGTTCGTTACAAGCTAACAGAGCAGAGCAATTCTTCTTGGAGGCTCGAAATTCAGAGAAGATACGGCTTATATAAACCTGCTGAGAATGCTGCTGAATATCAAAACATAATTCTGATTTTAACGGGAAGATCGTAATGTACCCAGTACTATAGTGACCTCGGTTTTTAGTTAGTAACTAACGGGATCACTTTAGATGTTCATGTATTCAAGAATGAGTAACCATGTCGTTACGTGCGCGATGAATATATTAAGTCGCATGGAAAAATGTACTTTATATTTTTAAGGAGTTTGAAAAAACCAGAGTTCCAGACTTTGTACAAAAGTCGTCTGCGTGGGTATCTCTGTATCGCCTATTTCTACCGCCAAGCAGCTATATTTATATAGCTGTGTTCCGCTTTCAAGGGTGAGATCAGAGAAATTACTGGGTACTATGACGAAGCAACCTTAGGTCATAAGATTGGCAGCGCGCGAGTAACATTACCGTGGTGTTGCGAGCGTCAATAGGCTGCGATGACCGCTTACGATCTAATGCGGAATAAATTATTTACAGGAAGGTTCAACGGTGCAAAGATTATGACACATACCACATTTAATGAATACCGCTGTGAGAAAGGCCGCAGCCTAAACCCAATTTCTTGCTACATGCATCAAATCGAAGTAAAGTCACGTCTACAGTGTTTGAGGATTAAAAAAAAATCATCTGTGGGAGATTAAACGTGACTGACGGTGATTTTCATCACGTTTGGCACCCAAATATACATTGTATTCATTTACTTCTGCTCGTATAATGTAGCATAACGTAACACTTAGTAACGCTTGTAGACTGCAATAATGATGTTAGAAACAGAGTTGGTCTGAAAGAGAGCGTCGGTGTTAAAATAAGAAGAGACATACTCTATGCTCTTAATTCGGACATGTAAATAGAATGTAGGATTAAAAAATGACGAAGCAGATATACAATGCAAAAGTGGAAGTATATAGAAGCCGAGAAGGCCAAGACTTACCTACCATGACCAAATTGGTCGTGTTCTAACGGAAGGTGATGGAAGGAGTGAAGGAGCCTTAGAAAACGGCGAGCGAGCATGAGAAAAGCAATAAATGTTAAAGAAGCGAGTGAGGTGTGTCACGTGGCACTCGGTTCCCTTTGCCTACCCCGCAATGGATTTGGCGTGAAGTTATAGATAGACATCATTCTTTATGGATAAGCAGAAATTTGTTGTTTTGTAAGGATTTCTAAGGAAGGGCACTGAGAGCTGAATGAACTATAAGGCGTCATAACCTTCCGTTTTCATCCTAATCCTTTTTTCATTGCAAATAGTGTTTCGATTTCATGTATTAGTATATGGATAAAACATGTATCTTTGGTATGTATTTTTTATATAACACCTGGAGGCAAATAAGTAGTGATAAAAAGCAGTGATAGCCCAGTGGATAAGGAACCGGCCTATTGACCAACAGGTTCCCGGTTCGAATCCTGTATCACTAAATACGTATTTTCGTATATGTACATAATTATCACTTGCTCGGCGATGAAGGAAAATATTGTGAGGAAACCCACACCTCCAAGGAATTATATTTCGAAAGACGTGTGACTGAACCTAAGTAAGATCTAGTTTTCCCTCTGGGTTGTGGAGATGTGACGGCAGTCGCTCTGTGTAAAAAATCACTGTTTTCGCCAAATCTTTGGGCTTTGGAAGCGGACTCCGCCAATCCTAACGGATTAGGAAATGAGATAACGTTAGGAAGAAACCAATTGGGGTGTCAAAGCAACTCGACTGTAGAAGTATCTCCACATCACGGAAAACTGCCACCAAATAACAGCTTAGGAACCTTGTTGTATTCCTTGGAGTGATTGAGGCTATCAATCCTCGTGGGTTAACCCCTATTTGTTTATCAAGGTACCATTCGAAGGTGCTGATTACTGTTTCGATTGACTGGTGTTTTTGCCGTGGCATTTCAAATAGCAACAAGCCCAATGACTTTTGAAAATAATATTCAATACATTTGGTTGTGAAATTGGAACTGTATCTGAATTATAAATCGAGAACGCTATCTCACCACGAAATATAAACATGCAAAAAGTAAATTGAAAACTTGATTTCAGACATGGATTGCGATAACAAGAAGTTATAAAATTTTTAATACACTACTAAATTGATTCTTTTATTTGGTTTCAATAAAACAGGATAATTTATTAGTCAAATCAATGATGTCTCGTTTCCTAAACCATTAGGAGTGACGGACGGAATAATTAATTCTGTAACTAGTGCTAGTTACAGATTAATTATTTTATGTTGTAATAAAAGCATTTTCAACAATATATACTTCATTGGCGAAAACCATAAAAACTCTACAACTCACTATATAACGGTACAATTTGAAACGAGAGTGGCATTTACCCTGAATTCTGCACACAATGGAATGTGCTTCGTTTATCGGTCCTTTTGTAAATTCAATTGCTATTTTTCCATTACTCTTTTTCATTCGGTGACATATACACTTTCAATCACTACAGTATTATAAAATAGAAATTTATTAATTAGTGATTTATATGTACGTTTATTTGCATTTCGCGAGTAAAATTGCACACCAGTCAAAATAAATAGAACTCTACTGGCCGCATCAAATCAATGCAGCAGAAAACCGCAGCAAAATAATAACTCCCTAGAGGGTTGGGCCAGTAAGCTACACTAACTTCTTGCTGTGTTAGCAGTAGGATCGTATTGTTTGAGCAATACTTCTTTATAGGCTACGGTAGTCGTTTTACGTCAGGTAGACCGTATGCTTTTATGACTCCCGACATTGTATAAAAAGTTACACGTAAGTATGGCGTGTAACGAAATAAGAAACATACATTTTATGTATTTTATTATCTTCATGCTAGGTCCCTTGCGGGGGTAAGCAGAGAGAACCGAGCGTCACAAGGCGCGTCCCTTACACACTTCAATCGCTTCTTTAATATTCATTGCTCTTTTCATGCACGCCAGCCGGTTCCTAGGGCTCCTGATTTTGTTGAACGAATGCATGATGAAATAATGACGAAACAAATATACAATGGGAAAGTGGAAGGATATAGGAGCCAAGGAATACCAAGACTAACATGGCAAAACGCTAGGTAATTTACGGTAAGGAACATTGCAGGCCTAAAATCGATAGGTGTGGTGACACACTTAGATAAAATTAGGCTATTTGTAATCCAGAGAGTGATCAACCTTATTCAAAACTACTAATGACTACGTACGTAACATTAGAATAGCATATTATCATCAGACAATCTGCATATTCCATTATACTTTAGACGGAAATGAAAACAAAACTAATAAAACCTCTCACTAACTTGCTCCTATAATCTGTACACATGAATATTAAAAAGGTATAAAGCGAACTCTGTGCCGATGTATAGTAAAAGTAATTAATTAGATGTCCCGAATGTTGGCGACGAGGAGGTTCGCATTCTTTGCACATTTACATTCTTTCTTGAATTATTCATTCGCATTTAATTGAATAACATTTAAATTCATTAGTCTCTGCTCTTATCTGCACTTGAGGTGGCTGTGATTTTTACTTTGGTATTATTTTAATGTAACTTTTAAAGGCATTTTAACGGTGATCACTTTTAGCAAGCGGTGAAAAATGGAATTCATATTTTATTTCATGCTGATCTTTCCTTTAAAGTAAATAATTTTCAGTTACCAGTTGTTATTGCTGCACCTTTTCTTCTCAACGTTATCCTGTTTCTTATTCCATTAGGATTTACATGGAGTGATTGCTGTCAGACCTCCACAACCCAGAGGGAGAACCAGACCTTCCTTAGGTAATGTCTTTCGAAATGTAATTTCTTGGACATGTGGGTTTCCTCACGATATCTTCCTTCACTGCCCAGAAAGTGATAATTATAAATATGTACATAAATTCGAAAACACGAATTTAGTGGTACATGCCCATACCTGGATTCGAAACCGGCACCGTCGGATTATGGGTCGGCTCTTTATTTGCTGAGTTATCACTGCTTATTATTTATATATATTATACGATAGTATATTAATTATTATTACTATATACTATAACTATTAAAAAAAAATGTACTTTCAGATTTAAGAAAACGTTTTCGCTCAGCGTTCCTGTCGTCTTCAAATTCTCCAAGTCCTTTGAATCGATCCTCGAATCTTCCGAGTCGAACAAAGAAAGTACAAACTTGTGTTTGAATTACATGACATAACTTAATGGATGGAACGACGTACAAGATTATATCATTATTAGATATTATTATTGTTGATGACTTTGGTAACCGCAAAGGTGGCCTCCAGTGTAAAGTTACATATTGTTTTTACAAGATTCATTTCTTCAATCAACTTGCCGACTTCCTTGTTATTTAAATGTCAAGAAGTCGCACAGTTTTAGGGTATTATGCCTAAAGAATTATATGTAAGGTGTAAACTGGGTGTTCTACTTTTCAAACCATTGTTCTTATAATGGGCCATTACTAATGCGATTTAACTCTGATTATATCGCATGCGGATTACTTAATGGTAAGGTTTTGCTTTGTGTTAATTATATTAATTTAGACGTAAACACGAATAATCTTGATAACTTAGTGTTACATTGACTGGAATTAATGTCTCAGACATCTAAGGCTACACAATACCTTACGGCCATAATGACGCGTTTAAATTCCATGTAGATAATACACATTGAGTATTTTCGTAATCGATTTTAAATGAGGATATTCTTTACATTTATCTGTTTCAAGAAAATTTTTGAATTTCAGATTGGAGCGCAGCACGCGGCCTGGTCCATTAATGGATGAATAATACCCACTCTAGTCGAGCCCCAACTCGTAATGGAATCTCAAATATATTTCTGAATTCACATTATTATGACATCTCGAGTGCTTCGCGACAGTTCTCAACTTAAGACAGACGTTAATTCAATTCTCTCGTACGTTTACAATAATACCTATAGATGTTAAATTAAACTTCGCTTGAAATATTACAAAGCGGTTTTAGAGTAGGTGCTTAGGTCTCACAATAGGTCTCACTATTCAACTTTGACTTTAATGAAAGAGCACCCGAGCAGAATAGATATTTGAGTAAATGAGATCCATTATTTTAAATGTTATGTTGTCTATACACAATGATACCTATGGATAATGATAGTAATAACAAAGAAAATCCGTTCATGATGATACTCAGATTAGTGAGATAGTTTCTCATGATTTCAAACGAGTAATCCCCATATTTTTTAGAAAATTAATGCCCTTAAAGAAATCACGTAACTATGTGTCATTTTTGTGTACTGCTAGATAAATCAAGTATGATGGCCTATTCGATATGTTGCAGTAGCCTAAAGAGGTGTTTAACACCGCGAGTCGTCATAAGAGCATTTTTTTTTCTTACGCGGTCCACTCGCAAGATCATAACAACCCTCGAGGAAACTGTTATAAGCCTCGGTCTTCTGTATAGTTAAGGTACTTCTCCAGTTGGATTGATCATGTTAAAACACTACCCGTCTTTCACCAGTCTCGGTTTGCTGGCAATGGGGAACAATACGTGCCCCTAAGGTTGGCTTTGAATATGATAGCGAGTCATATATATCATCTATGACATAAGCTCATATTTTAAGCTTAGTTGATATTATAATGAAACTTTAATGATTTGCTAATCGTATAGATGTGTACCGAGAGAACAGACATGTCAAACTGTCGTTCGTGTGCAAGTAATATTGTGTATAATACATTTTGACAACGTGACATTAAATTGTCTCGACTTGTTTACGTGTACACTTTGATTATCCGCTATCTGAATTTAGTACCGTGTATGTTGCGTTTGTTATGCAAATTGAGTGACTAAAGTTTAGGATACGTTAGGATTTCTGATATTATTCTGATATTTTTTATATATATTTAAAGTAAATATAATTTCTGAACTTATAAATACTCGAAGCTGTGCAGTAAATTAATGAGTTATCAATTTATTCTTTCGACAACATTATTGATTCCAACTGAATCTTCGTTACGCATTTGAATCAATCGATTTTTTTTTAATTTTCTAGATGAACCGTCAGCAGAAAAAGTTATATAATGACATCCTGCAAAATATATTTATCTTATATATTTATCTTTAAAACAAATATTAAATATTCAAATATTACACAAGGTGTAATATTTTGTCATGAATTGCTTAAAAAGATTTTCTTAGAAAAGTTTCCTTTTTAGTACCCTTGGCTTTGTGATATACATCATCTATATTTCGACTTACTTGGGTTATTTTTGAAAATGGTTCAATCACAAAATGATGTGTCTTACATATGCCTATTTCGCCCGCTTCTTCAACATTAATAAATCGTTGCATACAAGCTCGCTGGTTTCTTGGGCTCCTGTCATTACCTTCAGATAAAACCCGATCAATTGGTCGCGGTAGGTGAGTATCGACTTTCCTCGTTTCTTCTCTGTATATTCGAAATGTGTAAAGACCGCGTTTTGTGGCTCTTGGCTATCCATGACCACCCCACAAGGGTAGATGTATATTAGAGGTCTTTCTTATAGAGTTATTCTCAAATTTTACCATTTCGCTATTCGTAACTTAAAATGAATAGTAATTGCTGTATTCACACGCGTAGCTAATGCGTCTATGGTCTATAAAGTGTTGGTTACACATGCTTTTTCAACAACGTCCTTGAAATAGTACCTTCATCACATTCGTCACATTTAACTTGTACAAGAAGTATGACGAATTTATTGTAAGTATTCCATAATAGGTTGCACCATTAGGCGTTTTACATAATGCAATTTTAACATGATTTTATTAGGTGGGCTAATGGCTATTAGGGTTTATGGTTTCTCGACTTTTTTTATTTCTTGTGGCAAGAGAATTCTCGACCAAGATTTCTCGAGTTTCCAGAGTATCTCAAGAAATTTTGAAATTCTTAATAAAACAAAATGTTATTTTCAAATTTTTGCTTTATTCCAAATTAGACTGAGAGATGAGATCAATTAATTAAATAGTAAATTTTTAGTTAAGTACCATAAATTGCACTTATTAATTAACAAATTAACAACAAACAATAAATTAAACAAACAATACTCGGCTGCTACAGTAAAGAGTAGAGTAGTGTTTAACTTTTTAAATTATTGGGTCCTTATGAGTTCCTTAATGACTTTAATTAAATAAAAAAAAAATTGGTAGTAAAACTAAATAAACAAAATTACTAGTACATATTTAGATAACTATAAAAACTTGTATATCAAAACAAATATTTTGCTATCAACTTTAACTAGAAATGCTTTTTATATTAAGAAACTATTACATTATAACATTAGTTTTTCGATTAAACAAATCACAATTAACTTTCGTGAAATGTGAAAGTGAAGATTAGAAACAAACTCTATTGCTGTCACTGTACTGTCTGCCCATTCGTTTGTCACGGGAATATTGAGCTCACACCGAGTGACCGTTTAAATTTCAAATTCAACTGAAGTATCTTTCACGACTGAAATAGTTAACGAGTATCAACATCAACCAGGACATCGATAGATAGATATCGACGAGCTCGGTGGCACAGTCGTGAATGCGTCATTCACTTTGACATCAACGCTCGTGGGTTCGATTCCCACACAAGACAAACATTTGTGTGCATGAACATGTCTGTTTGCCTTGGTCTGGATGTTTTTAAGAGAGGTAGGGTACATCGAAGCAGCCCGTCTGGGGAAGTACCTCTCCCGTACAGAAAACCGCAGCCCCCGTACAGATAACAACTCCCTATAGAGTGTTGTTGTGTTCCTGCGTGTGAGTGAGGCCACCAGTAAGGTTCAAAGGCGTTGCTGCGTTAGCAGTAGAGTAGGCATAGCGCGAATTATGCCTACTGTAATACAAGCGTTCATAGGCTACGGTAACCGCTTTACATCATGTGGGTCGTATACTTCTATGCCTTCCGACGTTGTATAAAAAAAAGAAGTACCTATCGGACTGAATTGGATAATGATCTCTATGTACCACTAGAGGGGCCGTTGTCAAAATCTTTTTTGAGTCTAACTGAATATCACTATTTTGACACAGAAAGGTCAGAAAATGATAATAATGAACGAATCCCTTAGTTTTGTTGCACAAACAATAAAAAACTCTTTTATTTCTCTCTTCACAAGTTTTTACAATAGTGCACTTAGTGTTAGTTACACCTATCTTAAGAGAAAGAGGGACTGGTGCCTGTTGTAGGTTTCAGAGAAATCTATACTTTCTTACATAGCAAAATTGTTAATACAGGAAGACTAAAGTTTTTAACCAGTGTCTCTCATTTTTCAAATCTCAGAGAGAACTATATTTGAAAGCGGAGAATCGCATATAGCGACAATAATATGGAAGGCCAATTAACCAGTGGGTGGGTGACGGATGCGTTTTTTTAAGTTGTACTTTTTAGACCGTTTTTGCTACGAGTCTATCTCAGAAACTAAAGTATTAGAAATTTGAGTATTTGTATATATGTATATGCACTATAGTGGTGCTAAAACTGGTGATTTTAATGTAATTTCCAAGTTGTGGCCTCAAAATAAAAATGTATATTTTATTTAACAGATTGTCAAAACCAAATAGTTAAATACTTACGGAAGCCCGACTCGGCACTTGATCGGTTTTTTCGGCGTAACATAATGAAAGTAAATAAAAAATTTACAGCCCTGAAATATGTATGCAGCGTCAGGCACACTACGTCCCATGTTTAATGCATGCATCGTGTATTTACTGAGCATTAGCATAGCGTCCGAGATTACAATTGCACATGGTAATGTGCATTAACCCCCGACCTGAACATCTGCAGCCCCGAATTAATACAAAATGATACTTATTTATAATTAGAGTACATGCCGCTTAATGCGAGAATTACGTGGTTCGGTGGTCGTTAGCTGGAGGCGAGAATAATTTTGATATTATCTGTGTTTGGGGGTTACCATAAATAATGCCAAAACTACACGTTACACAGTTGTTTAGAGGCTTTGCCCATCGTTTTATATGCGCAACCTGTGGGTCACGTATATGCTGGGTGCTTGTTGGCTCGAATAAAGCGCTCACGGCACTGTTTAGGTTGCCATGATTCTGTGGCGCATTGGAGATGTTTGTAGACAAAGTAAGTAGGCACAAGCTTTTTCTTACAGACGCGAAAGTAGACTGTTTCGTGATTTCAATATTCCGAAAGCACTGCCGTCATTGACGCTCCAGTGCGTGGCAGATTCGATGACTACCTGTAACAAATAGTGGCCAGAATGGACACTGTTTTTCAGACTTTTCTTAGATAACGTCATACGTCTTTTGAAATATAATTTATGGATGTGCGCATTTCCTCACGATGTTTTCCTTCACCGAATTTAGTAGTAAACACCGGGATTCGATGATTTGTCGCTGTCTGTCCATGAAGCTATATCATATCGGCTCATCCCATTTACTCACGTGCTAGTTATATTAAGCAACTATTAATTCATTTGTGAGCAGGTTTATAAAATATGCAAAAGCACTAAGGGTAATAACAATAGGGATTAGTAACCTTTCTTCATATTACTGTATGCATTACATCAATTATGCAGCGGTTGCATGCACGTCAATTACCAGCACGCTGTAACGCTCTATGAATTATGTTGAACTGTGTTCAACGCCTGTTACGATGTTAGTTAGGCACATTCGATTCGTTCACATTTGTGAATTTTATATATAGAGTCTACACAGAATTATTTCTATATATCTATCTATAACTTCACGCCAAATCCCTAGTGGGGTAAGCAGAGAGAACCGAGCGCCACGTGACTCTATCTTTACACACCTCACTCGCTTCTTTAACATTCATTGGTCTTCTCATGCACGCTCGCTGGTTTCTAAGGGTCCTGACATCATTTTCTGATAAAATACGATCAATTTGTTCATGGTAGGTAAGTCTTGGTATTCCTCGGCTCCTACATCCTTCCATTTTTGTGTTGTATATCTGCTTCGTTATTCTCTCATCCTGCATTCTTTCTATATGATCGAACCAACTGAGCATGCCTCTTCTTATTTTGACCACGACGCTTTCTTTCAAACTAACTCTTTTTTTAACATTATCATTGGAATACACATCTACTCTACTACAAGTGTTACGCTACAAATTTTACGCAACGCTCGCATTTCGATCGCATTTGATTCCCACAATGGACGAACATCTCACAGAAAACCGCAATCAACAAACAACTCCATGGAGGGTTGTTGTATTCCTGCGAGTGAGTGATGTCACCAGTGAGCTGCTAAGGAGTACCTGTGTTAACACTAGAGATCACATCCCGCGAGTGACACTCAATGTCTTGCAAGAGTTCATAGGCTATAGTAACTGCTTTACATCAGATGGATCGTATGCTAGTATATACGAGTACGAGTATCTCCCGACGTTGTGTAATATATAAAAAGAGCCGAGCGCTACATGGCTCGGTACTTATACACCTCACTCGCATTTTTAATATTCATAGCTCTTGTAATTAGCAACTCATTTTAAAGTAATGGCATTTGAAAGAAAGGAAACCAGAACGAATTTAAGGATGTAATTTTGATGATGATCTTGAATAAATTATCGTGATTGTATACATTGCTGGCCGCACGCTTGATTGATGTTAGTGGTATAAAAAAATCGGCCAAGTGCGAGTCGGACTCGCGCACCAAGGGTTCCGTACCATTATCTATAAAAAAGGCAAAAAAATCACGTTTTTTGTATGGGAGCCCCCTTAAATATTTATTTTATTCTATTTTTTAGTATTTGTTGTTATAGCGGCAACAGAAATACATCATCTGTGAAAATTTCAACTGTCTAACTATCACAGTTCATGAGATACAGCCTGGTGACAGACGGACGGACAGCGGAGCCTCAGTAATAGGGTTCCGTTTTACCCTTTGGGTACGGAACCCTAAAAAGGATAATGTGGTATTATCAGGGAAAACTTCTAGCCAACAGAAACAGTGCCCAGCGACCTATCTAGCTCGTAATATTACTGATATAGGGCTCCCGGCGGGAGAACGCAGAGTATTCTGCTCGGATTGTAAAATCCAGTTAGAAAGCACATACGAGTATATTCTTTATGTTTAGATAGCTTTCTGTACCTATAAGATAATTTAGATAGAGAGGTAGAGCGCATCAAAGCATCTTAAATAAGGGGAAGTACTTCTACCTCATAGAAAAGCCAATTAATAGGGTTGTTGTGTTTCCGCTTGTAAGTTCTAAAGAAGTTACTATATTAGTAACAGCGGTGGCAACGCGCAAGCAATACATTCTGTATTGCAAGCGTTCGTAGGCTGCGGTAACCATATTACATCCAGTGAATCGTATACTTGCATGCCTCCCGATGCTGTATAAAACAATAGAATATAAGTCAAAATAAAAATGCAGTCAAAATAAAACTGCAATTTTCTATTTCATATTATAAAAATCTACAGCTTGCTACTACATGCTTTCATTTGCGGCGGCACGTGAAGCTCCGGTCGATTGGCCGGTCGGGGTAGCGAGCACTCGTCTCGTTGGCTCAGCATTTTGCGGTTCGAATACCACTCATTCAAATGAGCTGCCTAGTTTGTTCGCCCTGTATATCGATACGGAAGTAAGGGAAATCGAATTTTGTAATTGAAGTGGGTACGTGCCGGCCGGGGAAAGGAATAAACACGGATTTTCTCTATGCTTTTAGCTTCAATCGATGGAGGTTGAGTGAGATGTGTGATTTGAAATGGTACATATGTATGAGTAAATAGACAAGAGCCAAATATATTGGAAGTTAAGTAAGAAATACCTACACAGTTATTTGGTATATTTGAATTTTTGTGGATTTTATGTACACTGTAATCCCACAAACATAAAAAGTATTTTTGAGGACATGTACACGTATGTATGAATAAATCTATTAGATAAGTAAAGTGGGTGATACAAATTATTATGTAATATTTTGTACACACTTGTAATAATTTTTTTGTCATATTATATTTTTATTTTATCATAATATATTTAAATTTTGCTGCCTTGACAGTAATGTACTATTTATAATATTTTGATATGTAACATTTATTAATTATTAAACACAGTATCACAGTACATAAATTATTCTGTGAACACGATATGATTCCAAAAAGTTCTCCAATTTATTTCGTTCACAAAAGAACCTTTTCAAACGCTTTACTTTTTCATAGCGTTTCCCTGATTGCTTCTAAAATAGTCTGGTTCTATTCACTTTGAGGATCCTTCGCAGCTCATTTCTATTGCACGCTTAAAGTGGCTTTCTTTCGCCTGGCTTTTATAATAAGGACTTTTGAAACAGGCGTTGATGTGATTTTATAACACAGTATTAATGTATACAGTTAACTGCTTAACAAGCCATTTCTTAAAACCCTGCATCTAAAAATATTAAGGAGCAACGTCACGATTACAAAGTTAAAAAATAATCCCATTCAAAGTTTTCGAGTTTGCTTATTTCATGCAAACGACGAACATTTTCTGGGCCATTTATGCCTACACTTTGTCTTAACAAAAGCGATGGCCGCTCGTTAAGGAAATTTTGTTTGGATTATAATCAAATGGAAGCGTAAACAAACTTTTCGCTCCACGTGACAAGCATCCGAAAAACTTGGGACGATTCTAATTTCACGGCGTGACGAAGAGGTCTGCTCATTTTCCTGACGGTTGCGGATATTTTCAATTTTCCCTACGGTGGTTCCTTTTTATTAGTTGTTGTTTCATGTTGAATACTAATAAGGTGTGAATTAACATTCGCGCGACATCTCTTTTGCTTATCCGAACGTTCCTGCCGATGTGCTCAAACTCGGAAACTTTCCGTTTACTGCTCTAGGATAAAAGTTTACGCAATTTTCAAACTAACATTAAATAAGATTTATTTGTTCATAGTCTGTGTTTATACTTGAATGCGCGAAACCTATTTCAATTTGCATATCACTTAAAATTCAGTACTAAACTCAAATAAATGTGAAAAGCTGATTGATACACTGTTTGTCTGAAAATGTCGTAAAATGTCTAATGCAGGTGAAGAGGAAAGTATTTCATATTTTGCTGCCTAACATATAGGCAATTACATTAATTTTAATTATATTAATTGTAATTGTTAATCAAGATGGTATTTGAAAGACGTATTATATTTTTAGCAAGGATGGGAGGTGCACCACTGATGTGGAGAGACGAATGAGTCTAAGTAATAGTGTGAATGGAGCATTGGAAGGATGTAAGAGCCGAGGAAGAGTAAGACTAACCTACTATGAAAAATTGGCCCTGCTTTATCAGTAGATGATGTCAGGAGTCCTAGGAAACAGCGAGCGTGCATGAAAAGAACTATAAATGTTAAAGAAGCTAGTGAGGTGTGTAAGGACTGTGTCTTACGGCGCTCGGTTCTCTCTTCCTACCCCGCAAGGGACCTGTCATGGAGATATACGACTACATACATACAATTATTATTTATTAACACAGGTGGTACGAGACTGTTTCCATTGCACTTTGGTTGGGTAACTAACCTAACGAACTCACTAACTCGCAAGAACACAGCTACCTTCTTTTGCTACGCTTTTCAGTGAGGTGGAGGTAGGTACTTCGCCTCAAAAATAGCCAGTGCAAGATAAACAGACATGTTCGTGAACACAAACGTTTGTCACACATGCGTTGGTGTAAAAGTAGTGATACTAACCACTGCGCCACCGAGGTCGTAAAAAAAGGTTTTTAGTAGTCCACATAGTTGTGCTTACCATCGGGCAGGCTTTTGCCATTTTATTGGTAAAAATGATACAATTTTCGACCACCGTCATGATATCATAATATAAGTTCTAAATTGATTGTCTCTGCCTCTGTAGTTAAGAGACTACAGAGGCAGTGCCAGAGAATTAAGAATTGCAAGTTTTTTAGAAGTGATTGTCCTCCATGGACTACAAAACAATTGGACCGATTTTGATGAGATTCTCAGGGAATCGGCAGATTAGTCCAGTGGGTGATCCTATGAAATTTGGTATCGATCGGATCATCCGTACGAAGTCAGGACTGGTAGGTATTTAGTAATAAACATCGTACAATCTCAGAGAGTAAATCGTAGCTAATTAAAGTAAATTGCAGTAAAAACATATAATATATCTACGGGCATAGCTTCTTACACGATTCTAGAAATATGAGAGCCAACTATAGACTATTAGCTCACTCACGCTCGGCATATAAAGACAGTCTTTATGAAGTTAGCGCGAGGCGTCTACCGAGCTAAGTACCGGAACATTGGCCGTCAACGACACGTGAAATATAATTTTAAAGATAACTCCATTACTCTATGCACATAGCTATGAGCTCGATAGTTATGCAGTGAGATGAGTATAAGTGTGAAAGGCAGACGATGCAATATGATTTATCCATTGACGAGTGGGTAAACTTTGCAACGTGCTATCAAACGTTTTTTAGAGAACTCAAATATTTTTTTTGTTTTACGCAAAATTCTGAGATTCCAGATTTTTTATAGTTAATTTTGCAAATGAAATCCGTTTTTTTTTCATTAAACACTATTTGGACTATGTTTTATATGTACCACACGGTAGGCCGAATTTAACACTTGTTATGTGTCGGAAATTTTAAATTTCTTGCTTGTACTATTTGGCTAGGAGAGCTCCTGTTACAGGGTCGGATGGACGGATCGACACCCGGACAAGTTTTACTAATTTTGATACGAGTACTATCACTACAACTCACACGTCCAACTTTGACCACGATCTACCACCCTACTCAAATGCGGATTGGTGTAGGACAGATTTTTCACGTCTATCGAAGACCATTGTCTAAATAACTATTACCCATTGACAACGAACGGCACCAATGGCTTAACGTGCCCGACAAAGTACAAAACAACTCGAGATGACCAAACCCATCCATAGAGAGGAGAAGAACGCTGTTTTTTTTTATACAACCTCAAGTATCGCTCGTACGTTGCAATCGCAGCAATTCCTTAGGAGCTTACTGGTAACACTACTCCCTCGCAAGAACGCGACACTCTTCCAAGCAGTTGTTATTTGACTGTGGTTTTCTGTGAGGCAAAGTACTTTTCTAGGCGGGCTGCTTTGATGTGTCCTTCCTCTCTTAAAAACTTGTGAGTTCGATTAGACTGCTCAACTTGTGAGTTCGATTAGACTGCTCAACTTGTGAGTTAGATTTTAGTATGAAATGCTGAAGTTATTATGCAGCGATGAACGTGTATAAAGCATGGGGTTTAAAGAGCGGATGGCGTTTTAATTAAACGGACATCATCATAAGCATTTAATACTGAAAATCCACTGGTTTACATTACTGAACGACAGTGTATTAATATTTTTGTATGTGAACATTTACACCATGAGTTTATTTTTCATATGTTAGTATTTTATTTAGGTAAAATTAACAATTCTTGTCTCCCCTAATGGTAGACATTCGATTATAATTATTCTTAAACAATCAATAGAAAATTTGAGGAAAACATTATGTGAATTTGTATATTTTCAAACTCTCTTTTTCTATCTGTTTTCTCTTACTTTTTTACTGATAACACTAAAGCTCAACAATAGCTACCGTTTTTCTTGATCTGGGTGTCTTTAAGAGAGGTAGGGCGCATCAAAGCAGCCTGTTAGGAGTAGTACCTCAACCTCTCAGACAACCGCAGCCCAATAATATCTCTCTGGATTTTTTTTGTGTTCTTGCGAGTGAGTGAGGTCACCAGTAAACTAAGGAGTTGCTGTGTTAGCAGCAGAGGTGGCATCATGCGAATGATACTTAATGTATTGCAAGCATTCATAGGCTACTGTAGCCGCTTTGTAGCACATCAGGTGGGCCATATGCTTGTATGTAAAAACTAGATATCAGCATAAAAAGTGCAATTGCAGAGTACATTTATTTTGCATTGTAAAACCAAATAAGAAATAAATATTAAATACTTGTGAAAGACCAATAATGTTGAAGACTTCGTCGTAGTCAATTGAACAAAGTTATGGAGTTCAATACTAAACTCCAGACTCTACAAAGACATTTTGCATCAATTGATAGTTAAGTAACTCGTTTAAATGAAAGAACCGAGAGGGCGGAATACAGTGACAGGAAAATTAGGTACTGATAAGATTAAATTAGTATATAGTAATAAATAACAAGCGAGAGCTCGAGAGCGTCGTTGCGCGTGTCATTCTAATCGAACACGCGGGTTAAGTAATGTCAACCGCAAACTGTCTATGGATGGGTTTATCTATCTCGAGTTTCTCAGTGCTTCGGAGGGCACGTTAAGGCATCGGTCCCGGCTGTTGTCGATAGATGACAGTCGTTAAGCTAAGTCAGTGGCCCTCGGGCGGCTTGAAAACACTGGCCTCTGTCAATCCGCATTTGAGCAGCGTAGTGGAGTATGCTCTAAACCCCTTCGGTTGAAGGGAGACCCGTGTCCCTGCAGTGGGATGAGTAAGGGTTGGTGTGGATGGAATAAGCTGTAGATAGCCCAGTGGATAAAGAACCTGGCTATTGATTTTTTTTTCTTAGCTAATGGGCTGCTTCTTTATCGTTATTTATTTATTATTATTTCTTTATCTGTCACTGCTCTCGTATGTAAAAAAACACGATGAATAAAACCTTCTTTTTTATACAACGTCAGGAGGCATACAAGGATACGGCCCACCTGATGAAAAGCATTACAATAGGCACATTAAGTATCACTCGCGCGATGTCACCTCTGCTACTAACACAGCAACTCCATAGGAGATTACTGGTGACCTCACTCACACGCAGGAACACAACAACCCCCTAGGGAGTTGTTATTGGGCTGCGGTTTTTTGTGAGGTGGAGGTACTGCCCCAAACGGACTGTTTTGATGCATCCTACCACTCTTAAAAATAACCAGACCAAGCGAAACAGACATGTTCATGCACCCAAAATGTTTGCCCTGTGTGGGAATTGAACTCACGAGCGTTGGTGTCAAAGTAGCGTAACAGCGCGATTCGCCGCTGTGCCACCGAGCTCATCAAAAATCCTCCCTGTTTAAGTCTTAAAATTTACTTTTAAAACTGATAACCTATATATGTGTAATTAAATTTATTCTTCATATACCTCTGTAATATCACCTAATGTTACCAATATACATATAGTGCAAGTAGCGGCCAGCGAGGTGACTGCAATAGTGTTCGCCGTAATTAAAGCTGAACTTAATTTCCTGTCACCGGTTCACGCCTGAAGCCTCGCTGCAACTAACTTAATTAGGTTTTTGATGAATAGTGCTAGGTGATATACCGCTTGTTTGTTTACATATTATAAAATAGAGTATGTTACGCGTAGTTTGAGCGCGGACAAGTCGACGCCATCACCGCTCGTGGGTTCGATTCACACACACAGGACAAAGATTTGTGTGCATGAATATATCTGCTGTTGTCTCTTGGTCTGAATGTTTTTAAGAGAGGTAGGGCGCATCAAAGCAACTTGTCCGGGGAAGAAAACCGCAGCCAAATAGCAACTCTCTGAAGGATTGTTGCGTGCGTCACGAGTGAGTGAGGTCCTAAGGAGTGGCTGTTGTAGCAGCAGAGGTTGCAAGCGTTAATAGGCTACGGTAACCGCTTTACATCAGGTGGGGAAAGAGCAGGGTACAGGTATATTGAATATTTACTAGCGGCATCCCATAGCGCGAAATTTACTTTTTTATGTTCTTCATCACCCTAAATACCTACGGAACAATCAGTAGCGTTAATATTGTCCTATGATGTAAACAATCAGTGTAAAAGTTCACCAAATGTGTAGAGTAGTTTTTGCGTGGCATGACTTCTATTGGTGTCCCTGTGCCTAAATATACTCGTATAAAAATATTATTGATGTACAAATTCGACTTTGCTACGATTTTATGATATAGAATAATACTCGTGAATAGTGGACCAATGGACATTTCATTAGAGGGAGCCATTGTCCAATGAGAACGCTAAACTTTTATTTTAAGTGCAATCTTACTGCTACTTTCCGGCTGATATATAATATCTGAGATAGTAGTTTTAAGAATATTTACTATGCGTAAGTAATCCTTCATTATGATAGTGGCGCATGGAAGTTTATTTATTTTTCTGCAATCTAAATCCTGGGTATGGAAATTCACTTTTTAAATTTGTAGCTACGAATACCAAAAGTAACTTGACTTTTGGTATTCGTATCATGTCAAACAAAAAAACGCATTACTCTATAAAATGGTGAACGAATATCTGAGTCATATTAGGTTCCTTTCAAAGGTTTCGTTTTCTGTTTTTCGTTCAGAACCCTAAATATATAAACGTAAATAATTAGCGTGTGTAACTAAATCTGTTTATGATGACGCCTACAAATACACGTTTCGATAGTCATTTGACAAAAGCTTCTATCATTAGATTCATCATTAATTCTCATTAGTATCACCTCCACAAAAGAATATTGTTGAGTATCATCATTTATTTATTACATTTAATAAACGGAACGAAATATTTGCAGACATAAAATATAATTTTGAAATACAACAATATCTAGTATTGTATAGATTATGAATTTTATATAGCCTTCAATTTCAATATGTGTGCAATATTCAATGATATTTTCCATTATACTAAATCAATGCTTGAATGTCAATTCGGTAAACTTTATGAACTAAACCCAATTTTGTGCGGAATGCACAGGTATATATTGAATTATTGAGTACATGCCGTGGGAAAGCTTTGAACATATTTACCTATTCGTAAATATGCTTGAACAATTTAAGTATCTGCTATTGAATCTGGTACGAGTATTATGAAACAAGATTTATATTCGGTTTCACTAATATATTATTTTTAGTCATTAATATATTTATACAACCATTGCAACTTTTTAAAATCTTTGAAGTCATTCATATTTATATATGTGAAGTCATAAATAATCAGTGAATCAGTGTACTCGAATAAGTATGTAAAAATTACACCAGCGTCAGTTCAAATTCTGTCTAAAAACCCAATATCACCCGAACTGTACAATTTCAGGTGATACTGTGCTCAAGATATTTTTACGACCCTAATGTTGGGCGTGTAGTAAATTCACAGTCTATAGTCGAAGACGAAGAGACTTGTGTATTGGCATATATCTCTTTACATTGGCTGAAACGTCAACCCTGTTGCTGACTTCTCTGTTAGTGTCAATTTACTTTCACAAAGAATACAGATTTACAATATAGATCGAGTGCCAAATTCATGCAAGTATCAATCCTAAATTCTCGTAAGTTTATTAATTTAATACCGCTATGGTACAGTTCAGCATACGATCTGCCTGATGGTAAGCAGTTACCATATGTATCATATCATCACGCAACTTGTAAACCTCTTCACACCTTGTGCTCGCTCAAGAAAACCTGGACAGTAAGATCCAATTAGTACCATTTTAGTTCCAATGTGTGAGGATGGATTTACAATAGATGACGAGCGGTTTGGCGCGATTTCTTGCGATTATTCTTTTGATGATAGACATTTTACATTTCTTTTAAAGATTTGAACAAAATAAATTTTAGCATTCTGCCAAATTGTGTATTTACAATATAACATAAGAAAAATAGTAAATAATCTGTCTTAGCCCGAAGCACATCAAACAATATCAAAGAGATTTACGTCAATACCTGCACAATTTCATGCACGATTTCATAGCAATCTAAATGTATATAAATATTTCTATTCTAAAGAAAACTTCAAGCTTACGTCAATACCTATAGCTAAAAAATATACGGTAGAATTTAATAAAAATGTACTATACAAATTTCCGGCACGAGTGCCGTGAGTCGAAATTTAATCGGCCGTGACTTCGATGGTATTCGAATCCGCTAGTGGTTCGAGATCATTTGACATCGACAAATAGGAGGTGCACACAATACGCCCAATATCCACCAAGCGATCTTCGTATAACCTTTGACCCAATATTTTGATTGAAACCATTGCTTGTAAGGCAAGGTCGTCATTGTGGAGCCATTGTGCTTACCGAAGGCTCGGCTGATATACTCCGAGTATATGAGGTGAGGTGTTTAGAAACTGAAACCAATCAATCACGTTAACAATATGCGAATAAACAATACGCTGGCGCTGGCATGAATTCAATACAACATAATGAACTATATATTGAAGAAAATGAATATATAGCATATTGTTTTACGTGGATTGAGACAGAAATAATATTAGGTAACTCATCGGATTGGATATTAAGTAACATGGTTTTGGCCACACTCTAAAATTTGATGTAACGCTCTGAATAAATAACTTTTTTTACCTTTATACGAGTACATTATCTTATACCTGTCTACTTCTCATTATATTTACTACCTTTCAAAAATGTAATATACGAGTATATAGGTATCTCACAAGTTAACCAAAAGTATGAATCGGTCTCATAGCTCTTGTTGAAATTATGGTTTCATTTAGTGATTTATTCAACTTCAATTTATTAGCATGGGATAACTTCACGCAAATAAGTATCAAATGGCTATCGCGGCCAGCCAAAGACGTAGTTGTTGTTTAGGATTTTATTCTCTATATATGTTCTACTCATTATATATTTGTTAGTTTAAATTATACCAGTTTAAGTTTCTTTTTAGTTGTTTATTTTAATTCTTTTAACAGCAACGTTCTCAGCAGCTGCAGTCTTCTTTTACATGAAGGTACTTCACAAGTACACACTAATATAGCACTATTTATATCCACTCTATCTCACTTTCGATAGAGCCCCGTTGTTAATCCACAGGGTATTTACGTGCACCTACCGTGAATTATCTAATGTGAAGATAATTCAGATTAGATTTTTTGATAGCGAAAATCGACCTTTGTGTTAGGTTAATAGCGTTTATCTCCAACGAAGGCAATAGAGACTCTGGAGATCTGCCGACTGAATAGAAAAAGATTATCATTTATATAAAATGTAGTGCAATATTCGTATTAAATTATCAATCTGAATAGTCTCCTAAGGTGGATTAGTTCTGACTGGTTTGGGCTACACCCTACAACTTTATGAAACACTGTGAATAAAGAACTCTTTGTACCTTCTTTATTCATTATCATACTCTTCTCATTTTTTTTATACTACGTCGGGAGGCATACAAGCATACGGCCCACCTTATGTAAACGCTTGTAATATATTAAGTATCACTCGCGCGATGCCTCCTCTGCTGCTTACGCAGCAAATCTTTGGGAGCTTACTGGAGACCTCACTCACACGCAGGAACACAACAACCCTCTAGGGAGTTGTCATTTGAGGATTTCTGTGAGGTAGGGGTGCTTCCCCAGATGGGCTGCTTTGCGCCCTACCTCTCGTAACTTATATAAAAATTAAATTGAAACTAATACAAAGTTACCGTTTTTCTACAATTGATTGTAAAATATTTAAGTACCTAAGCTTAAAAAAAATATGTATATGTATTCAAAAATCTCTTCGGTATTTTGAGAAGCACTGTTTTAATTTTAATATATTTCCCCTGACTACTGATAAGGGTTGTTTCTTTCAGGGAATTGAATACAGTACCCCTCGGGGACGCGACGGAAGTCTTATCAGCGTTAGAATTACAATGTCAAGGAGGCAAAATAAATTATTTATGAAACGCTAAATTACAGAATATTTTAAGGTCAAAGTGAATCGTATTTATTAAATTGCGGCTCCTTGGTGACACTTTATATCTCTTGTGAGACTGTATAAGAATATTGTTTATTTTATTTTATTTTAACAATAGGTATACTGCCCTCAGCTTTAGTTTATACTTAGGTACAAGTGAAGAAAAATTATGATTGTCATCATGACTTTTCGACTTCGAGATGATGATGAAAATATATTCAGCAAAGCTTCTGAATAAATTTTCATAGATTTAAAAAAATCGATATGAAAAAAATCTTTTTCTCTTTGTTTTTGACCGATATCCAACCATTCTAGTTCTGATGATCAAATTTTTATATAAGTATTTAGTAAATATATATTTTTGCTTCTGTGAATATATTATACTACTAATATTCTCGTAAACGGTAAAAGAGGAAAATACAAACTAAATGTTATACAAAAAGATAATATGTGCACAAGCGCATTACTAACGTAACGTGCTGTATCCTTTATTCAACCTATGCTGACGTTCCGGCCATGTACCAGGCGACTGGGTAAATGCCGTGATTGTACCGCTGTACAAAGGTTCACAGTAGGAATGCAAGAATTATCGTGGTGCCTCCTGAGTGTAGTAGGCAAATTGTAAACATTTGTATTCATGAACATGTTATTTTATCATGTCTATTTGTTTTGTTCTGGATGTTTTTGAGAGATATATGCCGCATCAAAGCAACCCGTCTGAGGAAATCTCCACCTCACAAAGATTCACAGCCAAATAATAACTCACTGGAAGGTTGTTGTGTTCCTGCATATGATTGAGGTCACTAGTAAGCTCCTAAGGAGTCGCCATGTTCGCAGTAGAGGTGGCATCGCAGTAGCCCCCTATAACAATAACCAACCAAACAAGAAGGAAATAACTTATGGGGAGCAGATGAGTCTAACATTGCGTAGTAGTTGCTGAGATATTTAGGCGCTAAACCACAACGTTTTTGTGAGCGTGGTGGTGGTTTATTGGTTTGTACATCCAAATTACGCGTCTCTGATATATAACTACTACAAAATCCTGAATGAAATGACCATGGAATTTAACACTTATCAGAAATGACGTCAACTCACAATAGTTTAGAATCCATGTCAATCATTTAACGTATCGCTTCAAATTTAAATGTCAGTGTAGTCAGACCCACAGTTGAATGAATGAAATGACTCATCGCACGATTACCGTACTGCCAACATGATAATACTTCTCATTATTTTTAAATCATAATAAGACAAGGCATCATGGTTTACAATGCCGACGGGGCAAAGGTTGTTTTATAGTCTATTACTAAAATTGGTGATGTTTATTCGTCGATGCAATTTGCCCTGTCATACGAGTCATGACCGATTGGCGACGTGCCCGCGTGATCACGCCTCACTACGACCTTTTACCTCTTTCATTACACTTGTGGAGGAAGGTCTTTAAGGAAAAATGTGGGCTGTAGTAGGTACATTATGAAACCTTTGTCTGTTTATCATTGTATTAGTGGCATTTTATCTTTCAAATGGATTTACATTTTTTTCTATGACAACAGTGAGATACTAGGATAAGAGATTTTTATACAAAGTCGGGAGGCATACAAACATATGGCCCACCTGATGTAAAGCAGCTACCGTAGCCTATGAACGCTTGCAATACATTAAGTACCACTCGCGCGATGTCACCTCTGCTGCAAACACAACAACTCCTAAGGAGCTTACTGGTGACCTCACTGACACGCAGGAACACATTAACCCTCTAGGGAGTTGTTATTTGGGTGCGGTTTTCTGTGAGGTGGAGGTACTTCCCCAGACAGGCTGCTTTTATGCGCCCTACCTGTCTTAAAAACATCTGACCAAGACAAACTGACATGTTCATGCACACAAATGTTTGTCCTGTGTGGGAATCGAACAGATATAGTGGAACAACGAATACGAAAATTAATTAGAATATCATGAAATTTTAGCGGAAGGTGTCTGCCACTCGCGATGACGTGAGGAGTTAGGGTACAGAATAGGTTTACGGATTTTAAAGAATAGGTGTACATTTTGTTCAGTAGGATGAAGAAAGCATGACAAATAATGCCGTGAAAGAGGAAGGATGTAGGGAAACATTCTTTTCTCACGGCGTTATATTCTTTACCCCTTGAATTTGTGGATTTGTATGGCAAAGGGAGGTAGAGAAGATGAATTAACAATAAAGTCTATATAACATAATAACCATTTAACTGATTGTACATCCTTAATTATAAATCTTTTTTTGTGTTGTTTGCTCTAATAATCGGAAACAAAGTCTGTTCAGGCAAGCTGGAACATATCGGCTAGTCAAAAGAATATGAGAATAGAATCTTTCTTCTTTAGGGGATTAACCTTTCTTGTTCAAACTTCATTGTGTCCAACATAAAAATCATTACACATATTGAATATAGATAGTATAATTTTCCGATTACTGCACTTTGCCAGGTAGCAACCGTAAGAGTGATCATTTACATTATTAGTTGAAAGTGCGAAATAACGCCCGCAAAACTAATAACTCATCTGAATTACACTCTAAATGTGGCACGACGTGAGTTAAATGTGGATCTTTCATTAGGCTTAAAAGGTATTTTGCGCGATGCTGATGGCCTGTAACAGTTAATGTCGGTTGTCCTGAAGTTTTCAGGCTTTATGGCTGTTTGGCATTTTTCTGTTGTCTGGAATCTCCAACTTTGTTTTATGAGTCAATAAGTGTACATAGAATTAAATTGTGTATTAAATAACCTCATAACAATACCTTGACATTTGGATGTTGTTTTGTACAAGTATTTGCCTTTGATGTCTTCAAATGTAAGCCTTTATTATGTAATGTCATGTATATAATCTCTTATATTAATAAAGTTTAGTAATCTCTTCCTTAATTTCCACTGAAACATTGGTATAATAAAACTATTATAGGAGTAACCTCGAGGTCGGGAGTCAAAAAGTCAAGGGCAATATCAGTCATTGTTTACAGAAATCAGAGGCGTTGGTGCATGCCATTATTTAGGCTGGTGTATAGTGAGTGGTATGATCGATCATTTTAAAGGCGTTAATTGGTATCTTCACAGAGCCATTAAGCGTAGGATTCACGTAGGTATCAACATTTATTACGATACATTCGAGGTCAAAAATTAACTAAACGTCGTGACGGTTGACTGGAGCCCTATTTCGACGCTCGCTTATTGTGAATCGTGCCTAACCTCGTACACCATAAGCAAAATGACGTGCAATTATATTCACGACGCTGCTAACGGATCAATCAACCGTTATTATAGATTGATAAAGTAAAACGATTTATGTAATGTATAATGCAATTATATTTACCAAGATGCAACTGTAGAGGACAAGTTTTGATTAACTGATGATATAAGAATCAATAGTAATAGCTATAGTGTCGTAACGTACTATAATGTGTTCGTGAGTTATGATTCTAAAGTTTATAGGTTTTATTATGAATCAAATATCCCAACAGTTTTTTACATGCATTCATAAAACATTCATCAATTTAAATTGCATTTCGTGTATTTTTCTCTCATAAAATTTTAAATAATGACCAACGCAATGTAGTAGCATGGATTTAATATATATGTGATATGTCTTCATTGGTTGTGAAGTTGTTGAGTATGGAGGAGTATTATTCTGCAAAAATACATGCACGTAAAAAAATGTAAGGGAATTTTGACAATTAAGAATAAAAATGTTTTTTACAAGAGGGTCGAAATGACCTTACAGTACTTAATAATAGTAATTGAAAAATAATTAATAAACTAACACATAAGTTAATCTCTTGTAAATGCGTATCTAGCTAACAACATATCAATTAGCCAAAAAATTCTAACATAAACGAAAATTTATAGAAACACAGTCCGAGTAATTGACAGTGCCTGTTGCACTTTCACCGTCCACTATTGTGCGATGATAAAAAAGCAGGGCCTGCTTTGCGTTGTGTCTCTTTGCGAAATAAACGCAAAAGAAGACCTCATTGTACATTTTTAGCGTTCTTGGCTAATAGACTTTTTCTTCCGACTGTTCTGAGAATGAATCGTGGACTTTTTCAAATTAACATTTACACAAAGATATTTCCTATTAAAACGGCGATTAACTGCGCCCAAGGGGGTTCTTGCTGCATTTACTATGCAAGTGTCCTGACGTTTTATATTTCCTAAGCTAAGCCGTTTATAGCAAGGAAAGACGTTAGAAAGGAGAAAAATATTTTCTCTAACTACTACGTAGTTACAAAATACATTCTCGGAGGAGTAAAAGTAACTTTACTGTGAACTCGTCTACTTAAAACGATTCTTTGGAGAAATAAAAATACTCCTAATGAAACCTCTTACGGTTTTCTTACCTCACCGTGTATGTGAAGCAAGCAATCTAATATTAGATTTAGTTATGTACAAGCGACGTGAAGGTAAATTTAAGTGCTCATATTCAGAAGTAGTACGAACAGAGTACTTAGAATATATATATATACAATTACGCAGGTCCTAAGTAGGTACTAGGACGTCAACTGCTTTTTTTTATATCGAATCAATGTATCGTGTGCAGGGAGGTCGGAGTACATCGCATAGCTCGTGTGCAGTCTGCCGCCCTAACGAGGGACGGAGCGAGTTCCAACGCCCGACGAATTACATAAAACACCAGTTTACAGCCTCTGACCTATTTCGTCGAATGCAAATAGTTCCCCTGCATAGTTTTACTGACGAGAGATGTTTGCGAATGTGAAATTTTCAAGCGGTGAGGTTGTTCACAGATCGTAAAACTTATCAACAATATAAAATATATTATATATAATAAGCTTTTTAGATATAACCGTAGATATGCTCGTATTATTTCTACCTTAGGCGTTGAAGGCGTTGATTTACATTTTGTACTACACTAATAATTCTTCTCTAATACAGAAAGACTAGGTGACTTTTTATTGCACTTGTCCTCGGCATCTCAAGGGTGATCGCTGAAAATCACTGGTTGCTCTTTCTGAGCGACATTACTCACTGAGCTATAGCCCATTTGCGCTACTGCAGCACACGCGTACCCTAAATAAGATATCCTCAACACAGTACATACACAGTATGTATATTCTTGTATGTAACCACTTATTTGTAAATTATTGTGTGTACGTGTGTGTTTTAGAAGCAAAATAAATCATTTATCTATTTATCTATCTACTTCTTACTTCAAGGTTCATAAAACAGCATTTCATCTCATCTCAGATCATCTAGTAGGAATAATTGTGTAGTAAATATTATCTTAAAAGTAATGTAAGCTGGAACAAGATTTGTTACACAAAGAACATGTTCTCGTTGAAACCGGTATTTATCTCGAGTGCTCGTCTATTGCGTCTGGAAGTACACTGGCCAACATACCATTCTGGGTACTTACCTCCACGTAATATGGAGTCGCCATTACGGTGATGAGCGTCGTTACATGAACACGAGGAAGAATTATCGCTTTGCGGTTCACTACACCAGCCATGATCATTTCCGACCTCTCGCATCTGTGTTTTTAGTGAACTCTGAGGCTTACCACGAAAATACTGATTTTCAATTTCATCTGACTATTGCGGTAACTTATAGATTTGATTATTTAAAACGCAATGACAAATAACAATCAAGTGAAACAACATATTTTTACTCATGAATATCCTTTAAGAAATTAGTTAAGTATGTCGATATGCCAATACTAAATTGAATGAAAAAATGTAACTTCACACTTATGGCGTTTTTGTTTTCAGAACTATACCACTATATAATAAAGAATTGGTCGTTTAAAGTAATAAGATTATCGACTAGCGCTCTGCCCCGGCTTCTCACGGTTGAAGTATGATAATGAAGATTAAGAGAAATGGGTTTGGTACAATGATTTTAATAAGTGTGACAGCTGAACTGTCAACCTAAACGTTATTCATTTTTTTATTGATATTTTCATTGCAAAACCCAGTTTTCGACTGTTCCGGTGGAATTTAAAAAATCTTTTAGACGAACCATGCACTGAGAATTACAAATCAATCGAGCCGCTCCCAAGTCGCATATTGAAAGATCGTTTTCGCAAATAAACCGCTACTGCAAAAAAATAAAAAATTCACACAGATGTCATTTGAAATAAAAAAAAAAATTTGACGGACGGATAAGATTTCCTTTTTTACCAGTTTGGTAAGAAATCCTTAAACTTACAGAATCGTCATTTAAAAAAGCAATATTAAGTTTCTGTAATTATTCGGTTTCGTCTCGGTTAACTATTCGAGAAAACGAGATCATTTTCACGCAGCTTTATTTATATAAACAGATGGATGTTTTATCAGCGGGTACGTGACTTAGCCGACGACAGATTGCATAGAATCTGATGTTGTTCAGCGTAATCGCGATCATCCTCTCATGAATAATTTATTTGCGGTGCCCAGAGTTAGCCCCTTGTTATTATGTACAAGTTGTCGAAGCAATTAGAGCGTCGATATAATGCGCTAAGACGCTGCCTCGCGTCGATATTTGATATTGCCGGGAAAGATGCAAATTAAAGGATTGCTCGGTTTAGTCTGCGGAAGCTAAACCTATAGGGAAGTATATGACCATGTACTTTATTAATTCTTCTCACTGTATGTTACTTTGCTAGAACTGTTTATCAACTAAATCATTTAAGTTATCGTATGACCTATTTAAATGACTTTTTGTTACATCTGCCAATATCGCTTTTCCATATTTAACATCAATTGTCATTTTGTTCTTAAAAAACCCAATACGACTATCTTTTTAATATTTATAATTACACAATAATTTATTAAATTTAACAATGAATGAAAACTAGTAGCATTTTTACACAAAGTCGGGTGGTATACAAGTAAGCGGCCCACCTAATGTATAGTAGCTACCGTAGCCTATCAACGTTTATAATACATTATTTAAATATTGCTTGCGCTATGCCTTTGCTGATAACACAGCAAATCGTTAGCCTCCAGTGAATTGTTATTTAAGTGCAATTTTCTACGAAGTGGAGGTACATCTTCAGAGAGGCTGTTTTGACGCGCTCTGTCTCTTAAATAAGAAAGTTTTTTTTTATATACAACGTCGGGAGGCATGGCCCATCTGACGTAAAGCGGTTACCGTAGTCTATAAATGGTGGGTTTCTTCCCGATGTTTTAATTCACCGCCGACCAAGTGATGATTACGAATATGTACATAAATACGAAAACACAAATTTAGTTATTGTGAGGACACAGTTGACCAATAGGCCCGATTATTTATCCACTGGCCTATCACTGCTGGGTGGAGCGTGCTAAATACTAATACCTTTCGTCATTATGATCATTACGTATTTAGTTTAATTGTATGTATGTTCTATCTTGTACGGTCACAAAGTTCGGTGCCTACATTTGCAAGAAAAAATCGTTTAAAAATATATTTTGTGCATGTCGGAAACTGCTCTAGCGATTGACATATAAAATTTGTAGGTATTTATATAAAGTTTGGTGAAGCCCGGGTACTAAACCTGGCCGATCCATAATCTGGGCATATACGCATCGCTCAATTGTTAATCAATTTTACCTATTGAGTTATTACTCGTATATATAGAGAAGACACCACGAAAAAATATGAGTTTAGGGATGTACCCAAACTCTGCAAATATGTCACAAAGTACTTACTGAGAGGATAGTTGCATCTGTAATATTTAATTATATACGATAATGCCAAGATATGCTTTAATATATTGTACAAAACTTTAAGAAACTAATGAAAGCCATAGAGTGACTTTCACTAGTATTTGTTTTAATAATGCATTTTTCATAAGACAAATTTAATTACCTATATTTCAGTGATGTTGACACTTTGTCGGAAGTATTGCAGCTATCCTGGAAATAAATTGTTCAGTCATATAGGAACCAGGATTTGAATCGGGGACAAATCGGTTATTAGACCGGTTTTTTTATCCACTAGGCTATCCCTGCTCACTTAATATTCACACAAAATGAACTGCATTATTTAGTGCTGAAGTCCCTTAACCCTAATCTAGACATTATGCGTCGTCACGTGCGTGTGCCATCATTATTCATAGTCATGCATGTTCAAAGATCATGTCTTAGTCACTACTCTAGTCTTCCACCCAGTAGCGTACTGCTCAAGTATATATTTCATTACAAACATTATTTGTCATTGCAGTGTGCTTATTTTTAAATTATTTAAAAATGCAATATTGTGTAAAAAAAAAATTACAATTACTACTCTAGTATTCCACCACCCAGTCTGGCGTACTGGTGAAGTTTATAATTCATTACAAACAATATTTGTATTTACAGCGTGCTTTTAATTAAAATTATTTGAAAAAACAATAATGTGAAAAAGTGTTACGATCACTACTCTAGTATTCCACCCAGTCGCGTACTGTTGAAGTACGTATTTAATTATTACTATTATTTGTAATTACATCGTACTTCTTTTAAAATGTAATTATGTGAAAAATTGACACTCTTGTCTCTTGTCTAATTGTCACATTGTAGTGTTCCACCCAGTCGCGTACTACTGAAGTTCTTCTACAGAACGAGTTTTAAATTTTTATTAATAGTTAATGCCAAAACAAACAACACCAAAATAAAAAATAAACTCAGATACACACTTATGAACAAGCGTATATTTCTTTGATTGTTATTCTTTTATGTTGTTTAGTGTACCGTTTACAAGACTCTACAATATAGCTCGTCCGTCCGTGTGATAGTCCGTGTAGTCAAATAGTGATTAAGCCTAGTAACGTTAGTTATTAATAAATGAGATAAAAATAAATATAATAGAACTAGAAAACAAATGAAGCGCTTTGTTTGCGTAATTTTTAATAGAAGAAGAAGCTACCTGCCGAGTAAGTCTTAACAGCAGTAGTGTTGGTGCGGTAGAGGTGGATATTTATATCATGATTAGCTGTACCCCGCGACATCTGCGCTTACGCCCGGTATCCCGAAACCAAAACAATTGAACTTAAACATACTCATTGAATTACACAATTTTTAACGGAAGTATCGCGTGTTTTATTTATTTTGTTGAACCTGACGTTTCGAATGCTTCGCAGCATCCGTGGTTGCTGGAAGACTTAAACATACTCGTTTGTTTTGTACTCACTCCGTTAAAGCGAGAACCCTTTAACCGAACTTACTTGCTTAAATCAAATCTGAATAATATTTATTTTTCTTTAATATATTATTTATACATAAACTTGACTTGACCCTTATGAATTATTTAATAAATTTAACTTCAATATAAAGTTTTTTTTAAAAACAATTAATTGACTCGATTGCTAAACTTAATAAAAGTAATTGTCTACCATCTGAATATACGAGTATTTTTGATTCTCGTTTAGAAGTCAGTGTAGATTTAGCTCAAATTATGTCTATAATTTCTTACATAGAAACTGAAAGAAATGTTATTTTTTTATACCACTAAGGCGGCAATCAAGCCTGCCTGCCTGATGGTAAACTGTCACCGTAGCCTATGGACATTTGCAACACCAGGGGTGTCACTCATGCGTTGCCGACTCTCTAAAAAACCTCTTCACGCATTTCTTGAATAATTCCATACTGTAGTTCCTTGGGAAAACCTCGGCTTGGAGCTCATTCCACAGCTAGAGAGTTCTCGGAAGAAAACTTCTACGGAACCGCACAGTACGTGACCATTGTGTTTCCAGCGCGTGTGGGTGAACTCCTCGCCTTCGGCGAACGGTGCGGTCATAAAAAGTAGCTGTCGGCATCATTTCGAATATTATATCATTTCTTATTTACATAATGGAAATGTTAATCTATTATAATTATCTCTAACATAGATTTAAACGTAATGACATAGACTTGGTTAACAATAGCGACTAAAATTAGACATGAGGAGTGAGGCCATCAGTACAAAATACTGGACATGTATATGATATGATGATCGATAGATCTTTGTTAAGCTTAACGGCTACTCGGATAGGGACTTCACGTTACTCAGAGTGGTAAAGACTCTACCGCGCTGCTCTACTGTGCGTTGTGGTGATCATCATTTTGACTAGTGACGAAGTTAAAGGACCGTCATCTACTGAAAATAACGTACACGTACTAAAAAACTAACAAGATGAATCACAATTTACTACTAATACGGATGAATGTAAGGTAGGGTGGTATATGCGTTCACAAGGACTCTTACGACCCTCGCAATTTGCTTGCAGGGTGCATCTGCGTCCTTTCACGGCGAATATATTAAATCTTGTTTCATTTTACTTGCATATCAGCATGGAAGAGAGCTTGAGATGTTATGTTTGAATTTGTGTTGTTTTCATTACGCATTGAATTGCATGCCCAACGAGTTACTAAGTAAATTATGATAGATGGATGCGTTATCAATGTTGTGGGGTTTGCTGAAAATATTCAGAATTGCCGCATTTGTATGTATATTTTTTTGTATTTATGAAGTAGCAAACGACTTGCACGAATCGTTCTACACTTTTTTTTAAGAAGACGACAGTCTCTCCCTCTTTGTGGTACTTAGCGAATGCGTGTGCATGTATGTTTGCTTGTGCATTTCAGATTGGGTATGTGTAGGCGTGTCAACTGCTAGAACACTTGAGCTGATTTGCGTATATTTGAGATATTGGGATGGGCATACAGCCACTGCCAAAAAATTTAGCTCTATTTTGAATACTTATTTTTTTTAAAGTTTAGGCCCTTTAACGTATTCTCCTAGTTCGTAATCCATTAGGATTGGCGGAATCTATGGGTTAAGGTTGTGCCCTTAACCCATAGATTTAGCGAAGATATTGATTTTAACATGGCGTCCACAACCCAGTGTAAAATCTAGACATTTTGTTAGCTTAGGTCACATGTCTTTTTGACATATAAGATTATGGACGTGCGGGTTTCTCACGATGTTTTTTTTTCGCCACCGAGCAAGTGATAAGTATAAATATGTACATAAATTCAAAAACATGAACTCAGTGGTACATACCCATGCCAGGATTCGAACTAAGTACCATTGATTAATAGACTGGCTCTTTACCCACTTTGCTATCCCTGCTCATAAAGATATTAGCAATCGTTTGTAATCCGTCACGGCAGACATTATTAAGTAACTACAGCCACAATTTGTCCATCTGTCAATTTCAAAATAGTCTGCCTAACCGCACAAATACACCGCTTCCGATAGTTACAACCGCAAATGTTGCGTATTTTCATAATTTCAGGGCAGTTTATGTAATTTGGATTAATTATTTTTTGATAATAATGGCCAGCTCGGACAATTTCGTAAATATAACTTCACGCCAAATCGCTTTCGGGGTAGGCAGAGAGTACCAAGTGCCATAAGACGCGGTTCTTACACACTTCGCTCGCTTTTTTAATATTCAACTCTTTGATCTCCTGCCGTCAGACTTCCGCAACCCAGAGGGAACCTTTGGGTCGTGGGACTCTCACGGCAGTCGCTTAAACCTTTCTTAAGTAAGGTCACAAGTCTTTCTTAATATAGTTTAGATGTAAGGATGTAAGGGTTTCCTCACGATGTTGTCCTTCACTACGGAGCAAGTGATAATTACAAATATGTACATAAATTCGAAAATGAGAATTTAGTGGTACATGCTAGGATTCGAACAGGAGACCAGTTGGTCTATGGGCCAGTTCTTTATTCGCTGGGTTATTACTGCAATATTCTGAGTACCACACTATAACATATATATTGGTTCGCTCGAAGTGATTTCAGTCTTAGTATTTATATTGAAATGAGAAGTCATTTCCATGTTATTAGGAGATTACCTGTACATTTACGAAACGATAGTATATTGTAGGATTGTAAACTGAAATAAAATGAAAGCGATTGATTAAACTCCGTATACGAACCAGACATGACTCATCGACCGGCGACCGCAGCAATTCCACGTCAATGTGCTTGCTGCTCGTGGCTGATCGACATCGATTAACCACGTACAATACAGCCCAGATATTCAACGAACCAGGCCTCTTTGTTGCATTCCATTGTTACATACCGTAACGGGTATGGAGCTTCTGACGCGTCTGCGCTATGCAGTCGCTGTTCCATTGATACCTGTCGACATGGAATTGGCGGGCTTCAAACAACTTCTTGGCATATATTATTTTGTTGCAAATTTCTTCCTAAAATAGGCTTGGGCACATTTGACGAGGTCGGTGGCACAGTGGTAAAACGCGCTGTTACTATACTGTGACACCGACGCTCGTGGGTTCGATTCCCACACAATACGAACATTTGTGTGCGTGAACATATCTGTTTGTCTTGGTTTGGATATTTTCTATGTATAATAAGTATGTATTTACAAAAAAAAAATGTATTTACGTATGTTTATCAGTTGTCTAGTACCCATAACACAAGCTTCGCTTACTTTGGAGCTATAGCTATATATATGGCGCTGTGTAATTTGTCCGACAATATTTATTATTAATTACTGATTAATAATTTTCTTCTTCGTAAGTAATAACAAAGCAAGGTAGTAAAGGAACAACCCACACTCGTTAAATATACTCGTTGCCAAGTGTTCTGCGTAGTCAGGATCATAATTTTTTAGAGGTCGTTCGTTTGAGTCTCGCTTAAGCAGGGGAGAGATATTTTATATTAATTGTATGTATTTATATGTTCATGTCAGGTCGTAGTAGATATGAAGAGAGAACCGAGTACCATAAGACGCGCTACTTACACACCTAACTCGCTTCTTTAATAGCTCATTATTCATAGCTCTTTTCATGCATGCTCGCAGGTTTCTAGGGCTCCTGACATCACCTTCTGATAAAACACGACCAATTTGGTTGTGGCAGGTGAGTCTTAGTCTTCTTCTTCTTTATATTTAGTATTGATTGAAAATAATATTGAAATTGAAAATGATAATATTTCGATTTGGTACGCAACGGCAATTTTGTGTTCATAAATTACACAAATTACAGCTACAACATCAGATCAGGTGAGATGTGTACTTGATTATCACCCGACGTTATATTAAAAAGTGTCACGTAGATTCAATAGATAAATAGTTCAGAAGTTGAAAAGTAAATCTCAACTTTCTGTTGATTTCGTATTAAATAAGCACACAACTCTTTCACTGAGCAGAAGAAATTTTATTGTGCGACTATTTTTCATATTCACTTCTGTAATGACGGATTTTCTGTCTGTAAGCTTATTGAACGTTGATTATACCAGCTATATCCTTCGGGATAACTTGCATAATGTGGGCTGCATGCTGCAGAGGGTATTGTAACCCGCGCAGGTTCATTTGGGACTATTATTCCGGGGCACGTCGCCTGTCACTCATTCCATCGCTATGCTTCATCTCTCTATGTTATTAACTAGCTAGTCGCCTACAGGTCCGACCGCATTTTGTTTGATTTTTCAAGGTTCAAGGTTTTATACGAGAATTAATAATAAAAAAAAGAGCCTTAGAAATAATGCAGGCATTTTTCGGATCGGTTCAGTAGTTACAGAGGTTATCCTAATGCAGTCAAGCAAACAAGATTTTTATAATATTAGTGTCAAGTAGTAGTATTTGCATGTTTGCGTAGTTGTCAAAAGTATATTTCAACGATAAATTAGCAATAAATTATTCTAAGAGGCGTCTTATAAGTTGTAATCCAGGTGATGTTGTAGTTGCATGATTTGATTTAAAATAAAAGCTACCTAGTGGAAGTTGGGTCTAACATCTTATATTCCATATTATTGTTATATGTGTCTTATATTACCTGCATATACGGTACTAGCTGCACTCTGCGCATTCGTCTATGGGTTTTTTTATACAACATCGGGAGGCATACAAGCATACGGCCCACCTTATGTAAAGCAATTATCGTAGTCTAATAACGCTTACGTTACGTTATCTTACGTAATATATTTAATATCACTCGCGCGATGCCTCATTTGCTGCTTACACAGCAACTCCTTAGGGGCTTACTGGTGACCTCACTCACACGCAGGAACAAAACAACCCTCTAGGCAGTGTTATTTGGCTGCGGTTTTCGGTCAGGTGGAGGCACTTCCCCAGACCGGCTGCTTTGATACGCCCTACCTCTCTTAAAACATCCAAACCAAGACAGACATGTTCATGCACACACATGTTTGTCTTGTGTGGGAATCGAACCCACGAGCGTCGGTGTCAAAGTCGCGTCATTCACGACCAAGCCACCGAGCTCGTCAAATGGGATGGGATGGGATAATATGAAACCTTTTAGTCAATAAATTTTAAGTAATCGAATTTTATGTCGAGTAGTTTAAATTTTGAAACAGTGGTGTAAGTAACAGAGCCTCCAAACTTCTATTATTCAAGAACATCAAAGAAAATTTGATTGATTTACTTTCCAATTGTCTACTGTATCAACTATTTCTGAAAGTTACTATTTAGGAGAACGGGTTGCGTGATGTGACGACGATGAGTTTCAAGTGTTTTCGAATTGAGTTTTGATTGTGTTCTCGATGGGCGTATCGAAATCCAGGCCATCATTATTCATTCGACACACGCTACTAGCGGCCCTTTATATTCATCGTCACGTCAGAAATCATCCACTTACCCTTTATACGGATTACGATTCTATACCATGGATAAAATATGTTTTTCCGTAATAATAACGGTGAATATGAAGAAAATCAATTAATGCTCCGTAAGTGAGAAATGTCCCGTACATTCCCCTCCTATGGAGGTGTTAATTGACTTTTTGCTGCGTATAATAATATAAGCTATTATTCCGGAAATAAACATAAATAGGAAACATAATGAGGTTTCTGCTTAATGTATCCTAGCTGTATAGAGTACAAAAAAAAAACATTAATAATACCGGATAGAGTAGAATATACAGATTTTTGTTATGTCTATCTAAATTTGATACTTAGTCATTTGATAGGAGTGCGTAGGGATACAACACGTAGAGGCCCGCCGAGAAGATTGATGTTATCAAGGGAATATGTCCATGAACAGGTCTCGATAGGTGCTGGGACTATTGCGAAATGTGGATAACAGTTCTGGAGAGGTTACATGTATCGTGATTATATGGAAAAAGATGGATGCCTAGTCGATTTGTTCTGGCACTTCAGGGGTTTATCGAAGGAGTTTATTTATGACCAGCTGTCGCTTGCCGGAAGTAGTAATCAGATATGATAGTTCAGTAGCAATAATTTCTAAAAATTTCAAATCAATAGCCCATTAATTTCCTACACATTCGCAATAATTTCAATAACCAATTTATGGGTATGTTGTCCTATTGATATCCCCTGTAACGAATGCAATGTACAATACACAGAGGGTGTATTGTACATTGCATCAATCTTCTCGACGGAGCCTCTACGCATTGGATCATATCCCGGCGCACGCTTATCAAAATGTTATACAACAACAATGCGAGAGTACTTCTCCGAGTATGCGCTGTAAATGCGCTTGTCTGCATCTTACAGTGCATACTCGAAGCTACGAGTATCATTAGACATTAAATAGTTTTTGATAGGTATGTCTTGACGAGCTCGGTGGCTCAGTCGTGAATAACGCGACTTGGACACCAACGCTCGTGGGTTCGATTCCCACACAAGGCAAATATGTGCATGAACATGTCTGTTTGTCTTGGCCTGGATGTTTTAAGAGAGGTAGAGCACATCAAAGCAGCCCGTCTGGGGAAGTACCTCCACCTCACAGAAAACCGCAGCCAAATAACAACTCCCTACACGGTTGTTGAGTTCCTGCGTGTGAGTGGAGTTACCAGTAAGCTCCCAAGGAGTTGCTGTGTAAGCAGCAGAGAAAGCATCGCGCGGGTTATACTTAATATATCACAAGCGTTAATAGGCTACGGTACTCGCTTTATATCAGGTGGGCCGTATGCTTGTATACCTCCCGACGTAAAATAAAAAAAATGTATCTTGAAAATTGTATGTATTTAACATTTCAGTAAAATTGTAAAACATACGTCTCAGGAGTAGGTAGAATGTGTTAAATTAGCGATCCCTTTTATCAGAATTTATATCATAATTTTGGCGGTGAATTTATAACAACAATGAGAAAAATCCCTGATGTAATACACGTAATTTTACACACACAAAAACAATATGAAGCTTTACACAATTGTATATTTTCGAAAAGGTATTGTTAGGACACAAATAGACACAAATATGAACTCATTGCTACTGACAATAGAGCGAGCAACCCTCACATAATAAATCAAACGTCAATTATATCGCCATCTTTAGATGTGAGAAGTGTTTTCTTTACTGTTCTTTTTAGCATATTATTATTAGGTCGAAATATATAATACATCCTACACCTTGTCAACATTTGACAATATAGGAAGTAATCTCATTTAGTTTGCGTTACTTTGACTTCGTCAGCTTTTATGCACTATAGTGCGTTTTTAGATTTCAATTTTGGGCGAAGATATTTATATCGATTCAAAAGTCAAATTTCAGTTAATGTTGATATTTTAAGAGGAAAGCTTGGTGTGTGTATATGAATATCCGTTGATATGTAAACTAAACTTTGCACTCAACTCAGTTTATAACTCAATTCCATTTTCTCCCAAACTGTTCTAACAATTGATTTTACCTTTAAAAGTGGGCCGTCTCTGCAACTTGCTAATATGCAAAATGGCACTGCTACTGGCTTTTTCAGTGCAGCCTTTAACGCAATAAATAAGGAACTTTATCGTGGATGTTCATGGATGTCTGTCAGTCATCTCATCTGTATACTTATTTTACTCGCTTACTATCTGAAATGGAAAACGGGAAATATGGTATAGTTATAGATGTTTATAGCGCTAATAATATTATGAAGTTAAAAATAAATACATTTAAGGGTCCATCTATTCTACCTAAATTTGGGAGTGTTTTTAGTAGTGAATGTCGCGTGTGTGTGGAAAATATATTGAATCCTATACTGGCCGAGTCCAACCCGTATTGGCCGGTTATTAAGTTTTAAAAACAATGACTCTCTGTATTGCTATAAGTTTGCTTCGCCCAACACTGGAAATGTAAGAGAACACACCATATAAATTACAGGAATCAGTAGGTACAGCTATGCAGCTCAGTTGATTACAGGGGGCGAGAATAATCACAGTGTGGTGGCTGGGTACACTTACGGAAATTGAGGTAATAAACCAAACGCAAACACGATTATGATTTTGGACCGTATCTGTCGGAAATAGGTCACCGACGGCACATGTGACGCTCGTCGATCGAGCGTTATTTCCCAACGTGATTTTCGCTGACGCTTTTGCGCGCAAAATCGGCATTTTAATTAGCCCACGTTAGTCTGGCACATGATTAGAATGAATAGTGCTTTACAGGAAATGAACATCAATCTTCCAGGCTCTAGCTTGGTTTCATCCATTACATGGACGAATAACTTTGGTTCAAAATGAAAACCGTTTAAGTACTTTTCAGGGCCGCGATTTGCTAGGGTATTTCTTCGCGTTGGATTGGTCAGGGTTTGCAAATTAGTTACATTTAGAACCAGTGTGTCTATATGTTTTATACATATGCAATAATTATACAATATGTTTATTTTTCTTTTAACTGGTATAATTAGAAATTTCAAGATTAGTTTTTGAGACAGATCACCGATAACTATTTACTTTAAGGACGTACGCTACTTCATATGACTTAAATAATGACAACACTAAGCTACGAAAATATAAAAAAATGGCTTTGGCATATAATACATATATATATATATATATTTTTTTTTTAATTTTTTTTGGATTGTTACTTTTTTGGATTTCGATATATACTTTGGACTCGTAAGGTACGCACGGACGGACAGCAGAATGTAAATAGTACGGTCCAAAAACGGAATCCTTCTCCCGAGGTTGTATAAAAAAATCTATACCATCAGACAGGACGAACCACTATTTCCTTATTGATATAATCCGTTTACGAACTTTATGATCTTTGTTCATTGACGTTTGGTTCAATGTTTAAAATTGTATTATTTAAGAGTGATTGATAGAATTACGCGAGCATTCTTCAATACTATACAAGTATCAGACTTCATAATGATAGTATTTTTTTTTGTAACCAATGCGTTATTGAGCAGCGATACCTAGTGAACAGGTTGCACGCATACCGGCAGACCGGCAACCATACTGACAATGGTAGATCTTACTCCCACCTAATAGTGAATCAGCTTTTCTGGTGATAGTTACTAAAAGTACGACTATCTATTTACTATTAGGAACCACAATATGTGTTACAATTTTAAATGGTAGCAAAGCGACTTATAAATATTTTAATATACACATTTGATGTGTGATTGTTTATCGTTTTTTCGTATGATTTATATTTTTGTGTATGTGTTTCTTTACTAACGTCGCTCGTTTCGAATGACGATTTACTGAAGGGTGCTTGTGTTACTACGAAAGAAAATGACCGTTTACCACTTTCTCTATAAAAAAAATGTCGCTATGAGATTTAATTTCATCAATATTTCCTGATCTCGTCAAGAATAAACCGATCTTGCGATACTGTTGCGCTTTGAGAGCGTAACTCCAATTTCGATAGATCAGAAATGGTTAATAGATTCAGGCGTTCTTTTGCGAAAGTCAAATTTACATGCAATTTGATCTAACCTATCGGTTGTGGAACCATACAAAGCACGTTAGATCAAAAAGATCAGAAATTGTTTCAAGAGAAACCTTACAGTTGGCATAACGGCCTCTGTTTTAACTATACAAGGACAGTTACAGTGCTCATGATCTGCCATCGACTACACATATATAAATAAAAATATCATAAATAACAGCGTATTTTAATATAATAATAACCGATTAATTATAGTGTGCGTGTAATAACTTTATTACCTGCTATATTTTGCTAGGCAGTACGTAATTAGAGGCGGAAAGTAGGCGTTTAATGTTAATTGCTTACAAACGTTTATTTTCAGCTAAAATTGGGCCTAAATTACGATTAGTTTTGAAATAATACTAGTAATAATTATTATATATTAATAATATTCGTAATAATGATTATATAAACGCCACATAACTTGCTAAGACACGTTAAACGAGGCAAAACTATTTAAAATTACTACAGACCTGGTTAATTTTGTACTTATATATAGGTATGTTTACCTCTGCCGCCCATAGCCAAAGTAACGATTGTACCACGTTCCTATATATTAAGAACAGTATATGACTTGTTAATTATGAAATGAGGCAATGGTGCGGGTTCTGATGGTTATGTAGTAATATAGGACAGTAATATCGCGCTTTACACTTCCTCAGTTTAGGCGAATTTAAAAGTATCCGTTTTCATTATCCCGCTTTATGCGGATGCGTTGATTGGTTCGCTTGCGCGCTTAATTAGATTAGCCAATAGGAACCTGTAGCTTCACAGTTATTGGACATATCTTTCCAGAGTAAATCATGCCGGTGGTACATAGCTTATATGTTTAGAATAATAGACGTGCATAATATTCAGTTTCGTCACGGTTACTGTTCTCTGACGTCTATCAACTTTTTATAACAACCACTAAGGTGGCAATAAAAACAGGGCTTGCCTGATTTATAGTTTGTTTGTAGTTTTTACTATATGGAATATAACAAATGAAACTATATTTTGGGTTTATTACTAAGCTAGAAATATAAGTTACGTTAAGTTTGTTTTCCACCGTGTAAAATAGCATTGAAGTTAGCAGATTTATGCATTTCACAATTTTAAGGAGCCAGTTTTATTAGTTTTTAATCTTTATATATTTTTTGTTGATATATTAACTACGCGTCCAGACAAAACAGACAAAAATAAGTCATGTTTTGCAAATTTCGATGATTGAAATATAAACCCACATCGTAAATGGGAGTGATAATGCGTGTGTATGCTGCTGAACATAATGACCACAATATAAAATTCTTAGTGACACGTAGGCTAAATGTAAATTATATTAACTACGAATAAGATGGTAAATTCAACTCAAGCAGTATACCTCTAGAATACTCTGTTTTTTAATAACCGACTATTTCCTCTTTCAAATCTCTTATCATTCACTTTCTCTCACTTTTATTTTCATTTTCTTGATTATTAACGCAAGGAATGAATGAATCTTTTAATACATCTATTTTTTTAATAACTTTTATTTAATTGCTACAATTTACTCTGCACCATTTATTTCGCTGTACCTCACTCCTTCACTGATTTTGTAATTCTTTCACAGTTTATGGTTGTCCGGAAGATATCATTTGGCGATAAGGCCGCTCTTGTACTTTTGTTTTTAAGAATTATATGCTGTAACTTTTATCTTAAATAAAGCATATTTGTATTGTATTGTAAATCAAAAATATTTAAAATAATTTCAGATTAAAATGATGCTGAATCGCCAAATACACGTACGTAATTGGGGTTACTTGTTAGCAGTACAAGTGTTACAGCAATTCAATAACCAGATACATTAACAAATTGCGGCAGAGTGCGTTTTACCACTGTTTGTCTCATATTGTTCAAAGTAGACACATTAACATTGATTACAGATTTCGGGAAACGTTGCATTTGTTAATTACAGACAGCGATGTTAGGTTCGTGTGAACATAATTTATCCGAAATGATCAGATACGTAATTACCTACTTCCTAGAATGAAAAACATAATAATTAGTATCTAATTGGCCCTAGATGCCTAAAGACAATGATTTTCGGGGTTGATAAACAATAGTGCTGTCTGACTTATTTTTATTCTCATGCTAATTTGCTTCGTTTTCAACCTCGGTCTCACCTAGTAGCTGTAATAAAAACATTTAATGATGATTTTTCTTATAAGTTCTTATCATCATGTTTTATACACTGAGATTAAATTATTCACAACAAAAAAGGAGGACGTTTTTAAATTAAACCCGTATTTTTTTCATAGATCTCGTAAGACTCCGACGAATGTATATACAGAAGTATATCTTCCTCCTATCATTATCCCGTTTCCTAATCTCTTAGGATTGCCGATGTCCGCAAGCTAAGCCTAACATTGGTGAAGATACAAATTTTTCAATTACTGCAATAGATTCGAGGAGGGAAAATCAGCCTTTTCTTAGGTTAGGTCACTCGTCTTTCGAAAAAGTATAATTTCTAGAACGTACGGGTTTTCTTGAGATGTTTTCTTTCGCTGCCGAAAAACTGACGATTACAAATATGTACATAAATCTGAAAACACGAATTTAGTGTCACATGTCAAGACCAGGATTCGAACTATGACTCGTCTGTTTCTAAGCTGGTTCATATCCACCAGGCTATCTCTGCTTTAGAAGTCCATATTTGATACTATCTAATTTTTATTAATACATAATTTTGTTTTAATTGTGTTTTCAGAGAATGTTTAGCAGCGATTTCAGATAACGACCAACCCACCAATCGCTTGAAAGGTTGTAAATATTTCGAAGAAATTGAGTCACGTATTTGGAACTACAATATAAAGCAGTTGCTAACTTTACTGGGTATTTAGACCGTATCTTTATGGGTTTTTACAATTATCGCTGAGATCAGGGCGTGGCCAAATTTATAACCACGTAAACCTGCAAAGAAAGGCGACGTTGCTTCGAAAAGCCACTACAGTTCCGAACTGGCTTCGTTTATAATGCCGTAAATCTAAGAATAGTAGTTTAGAGTGCATTAATTTTATAACAGTGTTAATAATTATTCTGCGTTAATTTACGGTCAATATGGTTTGAACAAAATATATTTTACTATTTCTTTTAAAGCTGTGGTTCTTTTATTTTTTATAGGTATCATACTACACACATTTTTATGCAAATGAAGTATATAACATTAGAATCCCGGAATCCCCTGTAACCGCATATTTTTTCTTTCTTTGTTCTTGCTAACTTTGTTCTTGCTCATTGAATAACTTATAAAGCATTCTCAAGAAATGGGCTGTAAAATGCAAAAAGGGTTTCTCAAAGCCGACTGGTAGTTCCAAAGATTAGCGCATTCAAACAAACAAATAAACTCTTCCGCTTAAAAGCAGATTTTTTATGCAATAATTATTCGTATCGACTTCATCCTTTTCTATATTTCTAGTGAAAGATTTATACGCAAAAAAAAATCATGTATATATAATAGATGGACATATTATTTACAAGCAATATGTTAACTGAAAAGTACTAACATCCTTTAAGTGAACATTGAAATTAGTTCACTTAAACGTAAAAATCTACACAAAAGCGTAAAATGTATATAACGAAAAACAGTAAATTACTGGATTTACCTAATACACGTAGACAAATGTAATAGAACCAATGGAATGTGTGAGAAAACTCGTGCAATAAAAAACAAGGTGTATTAGCTGCGAGCAGCGGACCCCGACAGCATTAATTCTCTTGTTTGTCCCGACAGTTTACGAGAATCTATTTGCACTGTATTCGAGAGTTGAGGGCATAGGACTTCGGAACACAGCAATAAAATACACATTACTAGCTGTTACCTGTGGCTGCGTCCGCGTGGAGTTTAGACAAGTTGTTTTTTTTCAGATCCGAATTGCCAAATATCGATTTTTCTCTATACAAAGTTAAGACGCATATAAGCATACTGCCCGCGTAATGTAAAATAGTTGCAATATAGGAAATTTCATCCGCGTTGCAACCCCTGGTGCTAATACTGCTTCTTTAGGGAGTTTATTGGTAATTCCGACCACTCGCAGAAATATAAGAACCCTCCAGCGAGTTGTTATTTTACTGCGGTTTTCTGTGAGGCAGAGTTGCGGATTTGATGCGCCCTACCTCTCTTAAAAACACCCAGACCAATATAAAAAAAAAACCTAATGCTGTGGTCCTTAGAGAAAACTTCGGCAGGGAGATCATTCCACAACTAAACAGTTTTCATAGTGATCATTTCAGTTCCAGTGTATGAGAATGACTCAACAACTCTCCAAGAAGTTGTTAATTAGCTGCGATTTTTTGTGTAGTAGAAGAACTTCTCAAGTCGGGTTATGCCTTACCTCTCTTTGCTTAACAACTGTAATGAGTGTGAATAATTTATGCTCCGAATTACATTTTTGAATACCACATCGGGTGACAAATAAGTGTACTGCACGTCTGATGAAAGACGATTAAAGATCAATATTAAAAAAAATATATTTCGTACACAAATTCCTCCCTTTAGCAAATTAAATCAAAATATATAGGTATATAGTTTCTATTATATTTTGACCCATTGGCCCTTAGACCTCAATGCAACGTAATTCATGGGCAAGCCGAAATAACAATTGTATGAATAGGAATGCATCAGCAACACGTAATAGTGGTGGATGGAAAGGGCCTATTTACATCGTGAAAGGTCAGCTAAGTCGGGGGCCGGTCGTGAGATACGCCTACTAAATTGCATTGCACAAATTGTTGGGAATATTGGTTCTTCGAAGTATGGCTTCCTTTAAATAAAAAGGCGAGTATTATTAAGAGCTCAGCTCGATATTGCAAAATTTCTGAAGGCCAAAACGGCATGTTAGTATTAAAATGTCCTATTGTATTTACATAAGTTTTGATTATGTACAATAAAGTTAAATAAATAAATAAACTGACTTACGATATACTCAAGGCCCTATAATTTCATACGGATTTAATTAAGTTCAGTAATTTTGCTACAAAAGTAAATTATTTCACATCACTAGCGTTTGTTGACAATCATTTGTGATTTACTTGCTTTCTTGCATTGCTATCAAAACGCTGTATAAATTTTTAAATGAAAATACTCGCTACAATGTCAATTGACCTTAATACGTCCATGTTGTTCATGTGTCAAATCTCTTGCCTTCATTATAGAACACATCATTATTAGCAATTATTTTATTTATGAATATAATAGTTTGATTAGCGTTGCCATTTATAATGAACTTATTGTTATATTTTGCTCTTCTACTCAATATAGTAAATTAAGTTTAGGAGTAATTTACCATGTTTCCCAACAAATTGGTCATGAAACAAAGAAGCAATGTCGTAATTTCACCTCTTTGAAGTCGTGTGGGTCACTAAAGTCACGTATTATAACACAATGTCACATCTCAGGCCAGGGTTGGTCAATGTTGAGTATTCTTGAGTATTCGCTTCATTTAGTTGTTGAATATGATGAAATTAAACGTGTTTCAGTTCTTGCCTGTTTACTATAGATTTCTGAAACCTTATAAAATCCAATAGGCTATTATGATTGGATTACGGATAGATTCATCGATAAGGCAGAGAAATTATTAGAAGACCTAGAAATAATTATATCTCACAACCTACTCGCATTCAGTATATCTATCGCATTATTGTGGTTCGGAGGAGATATTATCCAAGTAAAATAAAAATTATTGAATGTATCCTAATGAATGATTCCTAAATATTAAATATGATTTACTATTATGTAACTATAATTTAGACTTCTCTATGAAATTCAGTACCGCGAATATTAAACGAGCCTAACTCATATTCGAAACTACTAAATTCACACTACGTGATTTATTAACATTGTGTTGGGAACTAACATCAAAATGAAATCATTTCCAATTCCCAATTTGTAATCATATTAGATAGCCACATAATTATTTATTAAGTCTAAGTGATTTTATTTGTATTTATTTGTAATAAACATTTCAATATTAGTGTGCTTATTTTCGCATACAAATTATTGTAGCGCTTCCATCTGTCCAGGGGAAGTAGGTAATTAAGTTTTCCCCCGACTACAATAAAACACACTTTTACGTAAGTTAACTGCAGTAAATAAAGCGGTAGAGAATACCGAGTGCAATGCGGGAACAAACCCAATTAGCGATTATAACATTCCGCAGTTTTACCCCGTGTTTTAATACACGCCCGCGTCGCAAGTAATTGTAGCAATAACTAACGTTCAAAAAGTCGTAGGATTCATCCTATTAGTTTAAACGAGCAATTGTTATAAATATTAAGATAAATATATTTCGAGTATAACCATGAACTTATAGCACACGTTCAAAATATGATACGACCCAAATAACATTGAAGACTTAGTTAAATCATATCGATGAATACAGAAACAACTTTAAAAGATTAATCAAGGGTTAACGGTGACTGTGTTGGGAATCGTACAAAAGAAATAGACTTATTTGCTGTTTCAACAACAATGCGTCGTCCGTCGGAGGTTTGGTCATACATTAGAGCCGCGTTTGAACAACCAAACGAAGTTTAGCTACTGCTTAAAATGAAATTTATTTGTCCGTGTTTTTGCCAATCCTGTTACATGCAAATGCGAGGCTCCGCTCGCATCTGAAACTCGATTACTTTACCGCATTTATGGTGGTTGAATAATGGTATGTTTCCATACCATCTATTTAAGCCCCCACCGAGATACTGTGTATGATTGAATTGTAGATATCATAGTTTTGATTCGACGTTCCTGTGAATTTTATACCAACCAGATAGATTTAAATCCCTGCTATATTTTCGTACGCTATCAGCAATAAAATAATATTTTCAAGCAAATTTTTATCGTTCCTTATCTATGGTATAAGGCTATTACAGTGAAGTTTTATACGTTTTGACGAGCTCGGTGGCTCAGTCGTGAATGACGCGACTTTGACACCAACGCTCGTGGGTTCGATTTTCGATTCGATTCACACAAGACAAACATTTGTGTGCATGAACATGTCTGTTTATCTTGGTCTGAATGTTTAAAGAGAGGTAGGGCGCATCAAAGCAGCCCGTCTGGGGAAGTACCTCCCCACCTCGCAGAAAACCGCATCCAAATAACAAGTCCCTAGAGGATTGTTGTGTTCCTGTGTGTGAATGAGGTCACCAGTAAGCTCCCAAGGAGTTGCTGTGTAAGCAGTAGAGTAGGCATCGTGCGAGTGATACTTAATATATATCGCAAGCGTTAATAGGCTAAGGTACTCGCTTTACATCAGGTGGGCCGTATGCTTGTATGTCTCCCGACGTAGTATAAAAAAAAAATAGTGATGAAATTTTTAGGCTATCAATACTTCAATACAGACATTCTTATATGTCTCATTCCCAAAAACTGTAATCTGTGAATAGAAACACATTTTACTACTCGTACTAATCGATAGCGACATTTACACGTGGTGGGTGTTATTCATACGTGTGCATGCGGTTCGTACTTAGCAAGGCGCTTTATAGCTGACTTATGTCCTGCCAACAAAAACAAAATATGTATTGCCACCTACTAACAATGTATACGGTGCACGCACATTCGAGTATAGATACCTAACTAAATGAATGAGTTACCAAACGAAATACATAGTCAAATTACACAAGCAAAAAGACATGCACACTTATACAAAACACTAAAAAGATACTACATAAATAGATGAGAGGAGTTCCAGAATAAGAGGAGTTCCTAACACATTGAGTGTTAAGAAGGCCTCTTATTTTGGATACGAGTGATATTTTGCATGAAGAACTTCTTGGTTACTTCATGCAGATCATCATTTTCAACGAATGGAAAGCTGTGGTGCACGGATGTACACTGTTTTGGTTTTCGATATTTGTTTTTTTTTGTTCTTTTCTATAATGTAAGTGACTCATCAACCACAGATAAGCTATGCATAGCTTGAGAAGGTTGATAGATATGTATAAAAGAGTAATATATATAATGTATTAAGCAATAAAAAAAATTAAAAAAATGTACACTTTAAGGTTGTAATACATCTGCTTAACATTCATAGCTCCCATAATTCCCTAGAGTACCTGGGCGACTGCGCTCCCCTAGGCGTTTTTATTTTGTAAAATACGCTTTTTCTGGGAATACACTTGTATAGACAAACCTTATCAAAATAGATAATTTGATACAAATCGCTGTACCGAGATACACAAGAATTGCTACACAAAATATACAAGAATTGCTCAATTAAAGTAATAGAATACTATATAAATAAATAATAATATTTAATATCTTAGAAATATGTAAAAATGTTGACTGATTGCAAGAAACAAAACTATAAATAATACTGTCCGAAAATGATTGATGTATTGATGAATATTGACCTCAAGTTTGTTACTTAATACCGAAAGTGTAACAATGAAGAGAAAATGACTAACAGCAATTACAAATGTGTAGTTATGACAGATTCCATTTTGCCTTGATTTATACATAATTGAGTCTTAACACTAACAAAATTAACAGTCAATCAGAATAAAAGCATGTACTTAACATTTTAGTATGTTAATTAGGAATTAACGAATATACAAACAATAATTATGATATGCTGTAATATAAATATATGGAACGAGTCCTAGGAACGGGCGAGCTTACAAAAGTGATATGATTTTTTTTTTGCATAACGTCGGGATGCACATGACCACATGTAAAGTGATTACCGTAGCCTATGAACGCTTGAAATACATTAGGTTCACTTACTTAGGAGCTTACTGGTGACCTTACGCACTCGCAGGAATAACCCTTCAGGGAGTTGTTATTTGGTTACGGTTTTCTGTTAGGTATAGATACTTCCCCAGATAGGCTACTTTAATGCAACCTAATACAAATAGACACGTTCATACACACAAATGTTTGTCATGAGTGGGAATCGAACCCACGAGTGATGGCGTTAAAATCATGAATGTTGAAGAAGATATTGAGGTATACTACTCTGTGTAAAAAGTATCGGGAATATGTCAATAAAAAGACCCGCGTAAAAGAGGTCGTTCTAATTTTTTTACTGCATGTTGGTAGCACTGTACTGATTTAGCGCGCAAAATTTGAGCGGGATCTGTCATTTAATTTGTTTTAAACTACACTTTTTGTTGGTCACAGTTTTGAGTCCTCGGCGATTTTTACAATGGAAAATATTGTTGAACAAAGAGTGTGCCTTAAATTTTGTGTTTCAAATGATATTTCATGTGGTGAATCACTAAAAATGTTGCGAAATACCTACGGCGAATCGTGTATATCGAAAACAAGGGCTTATGAATGGTATAAGGCTTTTAAAGAAGGCCGAGAAGTAGTAGTAGACTTGCCTCGTTCTGGTAGACCTTCAACCGCTACGACCAGAGAAAACATCGACAGAATCAAGAAGCTAGTGCTCGAAAATCGACGTATGAGTCTGAGAGAGTTGGCTAGTGAGGTGAACATATCTTTTAAGTCCGTCCACAACATTCTCATTGACATTTTAGGCATGAAACGCGTCGCCGCTCGACTAGTTCCAAAAGAGCTCAATTTTGTTCAAAAAGCGCAGCGAAAGCATGTCGCTGAAGACATGGTTTCCCGAGCTTCTACGGATCCGACCTTTATGAAACGTATAATAACTGGCGACGAGACATGGGTTTATGAGTACGACATGCAAACAAGCCAACAGTCTTCAGAATGGCGTCTCGAAAACGAGCCGAAACCCAAAAAACCGCGGCAAAGTCGCTCCAAAATCAAGGTGATGCTGACAGTTTTTTTTGACTACCGTGGTGTGGTTCACTCCGAATTCCTTCCAGAGGGAGAAACAGTGAATAAAGAATATTATTTAGGCGTCATGAAGCGTTTGCGTGAGAGTATCCGCCGAAAACGTCCAGATTTGTGGCAACACAACTCATGGATGCTGCACCATGATAATGCACCATCACACACAGCCATTATAGTGAAAGAGTTTTTAGCGAAAAATTCAACAAAAGTTCTCGACCAAGCACCGTATTCACCTGATATGGCTCCGTCTGACTTTTTTTTATTTCCCAAGTTAAAATTACCACTTCGAGGAAAACGTTTTGAGTCGATAGAAGCCATAAAAGAAAATTCGCTGAATGAGCTAAAGGCCATACCGCAAATAGCCTATGAAAAATGTATGGAAGACTGGGTGAAGCGGTGGAGATGTTGTATTGCAAGCGATGGGGCCTACTTTGAAGGCGATAAAATAAATTTAGATGAATAATTTGTATTTTTTGTTTTATTGACAAATTCCCGATACTTAGTACACAGAATGTATATGGACTGTGTCTCGTGGGGCTCAGTTCGCTCTGCCTATCGCACAAGGTACCTGACGTGAAGATATACATAAATATTAAAATTTAAAATTTTCAAAATTTGACAAAAACAGGGGAAAATATTAGGTGGAAAACATTATCTACGAGCTCACTATTTCATTATCTTGTTAAAAATAATTACAAAATGGCTTAGAAGTCGACTTTTTAAAAATCTTGAAAGTCATAATTTTCTCCTTTAATATCTAGCCTATTTTCAATATTGAATGCACTTTCCCTTCCACGTGGCATTGCGATAGGACACCTGTATCGGTATGTAAATGACTTGTCCACGTCCAGTTAGAACAAAATGATTTATTACAAAGCATGAATAATTCGGACCTTGAATAATTTACAACAATGTTATGTCAATGTCAATCAAATTTTCTATCTGAGTGCCGAGTGGGTTTACACATGTGACTCTGTAATGTGAATTGACAGGGCTGTGAAATTATCCACGCGAATATTTATTTTCAGCTTGTCTCTGCCAAGGGCGCTGCTGACTTTTTGATAGACAATATTTAAAAATGTACACCTTTTTTTTTTAATGACATTGGATGTTGCGAATCACCTCTTTTCCGCGTTCAATCCTGAGTGACCTGACTAGAAATGGAATCGCATTATATTGAAACAGCAACGGCATGCCAAGTGTATTGCTATATAGATATAATTTACTGTTTTTGCTGTGTTTATAACGGCTGTATAAAAAGCTTAGGGTAACAACAGTTTGTCCATTTCGGACGTACACCATTATCGACTTTATTCTTGAATAAAATCATACTTAAAAATTAAAATAAAAATTTTACATAGCATAGCTTAAAATTAAACACATGTGTCATTACAAAATTCATCCAAATTATAATAACTTTTGTTTATTCAATGACTCTTCAGCGCTTTCTTAAATGGATTTCAGTTTAATGACTATATTTCGTCGGATTACTTAAGGCGCCGGAATTTCTGTAATATTGAGGAGTTTAGAGAGTATCCGACTACGCTGCTCTACTGCGTTTAAGTACTAATGACTTGACGTTATCGAGGGTTTCGTGTATACCTTTCTATTATGGATCTTAGCAGAACTTGTAACTTGGAATAATTACAATATTTAGAGTTATGCTGGTAAAAAGGTACACCAGTGAACTTAGTATACGGTGTACAGTCTGTCACAAGCTGTATGAGTCAAATAATACTAGTTAGAGACTGAAGTATTTGAATGTAACAACAGCAACTTCAGTCTAACTAAATAACCATATGATTCACGAGGAAAAAACAGTGATTTATGCAACAGTAAAATTAAATATTTAGGAGTAGTTCTGGAGCTACATGTAAAAAAATCTTTTTTTCAAACGTGCACAGAAATATTCAAATTCTATTTGAAAAAATAATACGTAAAATATTACATTTCAGTAGGGATACACAAAAGTGTTCAAAACATGAATCAGATGACAAAAAGAATTTGCATAGTACTTTGCTGGGGCGGTTCTTTGTCCGCTTTCGAGTGATCGAAGATCATGATAAAAGTAATTGTGATCGTTATTTTTTCGACATAAAATTCGAAATTAGAAATACTTAATATACGCAGGAACCATAAGTTTTACCGAGATAAATGTAGTCTAAATATTGAATAAATTTCGCGTAAGAATAATGTATAGACATTAAAAAATAACAGACATTAAAAAAAAATTCAAGGACGTATCGATATTAATTGCACCAGTATTAAACAAAATATAATTTATTATAAGTACCTACAGATCATATGTCATAAGAGTTCGGTGCGGTACGGAGCACTGAAAATGACAACTAAAAATAAATATAACTTTCCCTTCAAGTACTGATCCTGTTGTTTTTATTTGGCATTGCAACCGTCCAAAAGCTATTGGATGATCAGTCAAAAAGTATTACTTACCAAAAGCTGCGTGGTCCCGGGATTTGCAGATGATCAACTGTAAAAGGAAAGTAGTAATTAGTGCCGAATCAGCAAGGCATAGGGGAAGCTCTATTACGTGTGCGTGTACCACGGAAATACCTATTACATCTATTGCTTTTGTTATTTTTAGCCGATCGACAAAATGGAGGCCAGCAAAGAAAATGTGTATGTATGTGTATGTTTGCTTGACTGCACTTGATATGTGAAGTATTGTTAGTTTGATCTTTGAGTCTATAGTCCTAGCGCCTGACTTCGGTTAGACCGTCGGATTGCTAGCCGTCGATATCAAAAAATAATAATGCGGACATTTCACGTCTTTTTTAACTGAATTTACAATACGGAGGTTTCTATGTTCTCCGCGTGATTGCTTGCGCGTATGTGTGTTCATTGGTATCTCGGGAATGACTTAATCTACCTCGGTAATTTAAACTGTGTTCTATTATCCGACTTTAGTCTCATATGCGAAAAGGATTGGGGAAGATCTGAGGATTACTTAAAAAAAACATTTAAAGAACGACGTTCTTTGTACCATTGTTTTGTTTATGATCCGATTTTGATATATTTTTTAATGAGACTAGTCCTTGGGGATCCTATACAATGTTCGGCAAGATGTGAAGAAGATATGACGTAGATTTTCTGACAAACTAAAAAGTAAAGAATTAATGATAAAGAATTAAGAAAATTGGCTGCTCTTTATTTATTATTATTTTGTTTCATTATTTTATTAGTTGTTGTTTAGACACCAAAACAGATAGAGAAACAGACGTGCCATAACATTCTCGCTACATCGTCAGGAGTTTCTTAGTACGTTCCATGTTTCACGGGCAACATACGAGAGATACACCTGGTATATTAGTATTCATAGGTTAGTAAATGTTTACCAATAGACCAACCGATCTTACGCTGGTTGCACCTAATAATTTAGAGAAAGATTGCTTTTTTATATACCAATATAGAATAAAAGATATAAAAAGCAATCTTTCTCTAAATTATTGCGCTTTGTTTTTCTATTAGACGAAATCTCGAAACAAGTAGAACTCTAAACGTCACGTTAGACGCCAAGTAAATCTGTGCTGGAAATGATAGTAAGCTACTTTTTTATATACGACGTCGGGAGGTATACAAGCATAAGGCCTACCTGATGTAAAGCGGTGACCGTACCTGTAAATGCTTGCATTAAGTAGCACTCGCGCGATGCCACCACTGCTGCTACACAGCAACCCGTTTGGAGCTTATTGGTGACCTCAATCACACTGAAGAACACAACAACTGAGAATTGACTGGTGCCAAAGTGACGTTACTAACCACTGCGCCACCGACCTCGTCTAATTTACATTGCATATGTATTTACTCTGCTACACAGTTTTTTCTTAACGCCATTGAAACCACAGGTTATTGCCTTCAGTATACATAATAGTACTATTGGCAGACGAAGCCAAAGAAATTACTTTGAGCGTTAACACCGACTTGATTGCTTTCAGAACGCTTTCCGGGATTCTTCAAAGGACCTGGGTTGTACATTTTCGCTAGATCTAGACTAAACGTGACTTGTGCCTGCTGCTAGATTATGGGAATTCTTCGCAATGTTGTAACTACAGGAAACTAGTAAAGCGTCTACTTCTTAGAGTGAAGTCGTCTGCATTTCTATGGAAAATATTTTACATTGTTTTGCTTATGTTTTTTGTTATTGAATTGTTCTATTGTAACATATACTATATGTAAAATACCATATATATTTTATACTACCTTTCAATTCGTAATTCGGAGCAACGAAGAGCGCAATGGCGTCATTAAAGATAAAATCCTTTATTTGTCATTGGATCCTCGCGGTCACTTACACGCGTCTTACATTTTTGAATTATAATCTATCCATAACTTCACGGTTAATCCCTGGAGAGATAGGCAGAGAGAACCGAGCGCCATATAACTCAATCCTTACTAACCATGCTCGCTTCTTTAACATTCATTGCTCTTCTTACGCACGCTCGCCGGTTTCTAAGGCTCCTTATATCATCTTCTGGTAAAACATTGAATTATAAATATTGTTGTATCTTATTAAATTCTCTTAGTTATTATTTTTGTTTTTTCTCCAGTTTATTAATCGGCTATCTCGAGCTTCTCCGCGTGGGGATGTTAAACCGTTCGATCGGCTCTTCTCGATATATGATTGTTATTAAACTAAGTCAGTGGCAGTACCCTGGGAGTAAGATCTTTGGCGTCGGGAGCGGGACGATGTGTTAAATTCCTTGCGTGCCACATCCGGGGTAGTATACTATTCTGATTTGGTGGCAACAAGGGAGAATTACCAGGCGGTTAGGCCGTTCTCCTATATTATAGGAATCGATGTGTTAGGTAACAACTCACAGTTTAGGTCCCAATAGTGTTAGATATTTGATAATCCGTGGTGCACGGCAGTTGAGCTTCACTTGACTAGCCATCCCTTTCAGGTTTTTAAATGCCTTATTTGTCATATTGCTGTCTCTCAATTTGCCAAGAGGGGAAGTCAATTCCAAAACTTCCTACTCCTACAAATTTCTTCTGATTAAATTCGTTGTGAGTTCCAAGGCAGCTGTAGTTAAACCCCCGGGACAGCAATGAACTTCACTGTTCATTGCCTTTTTTGTGATCGCCGCTGTTAATTCTGGCTACACAGGAGACACAGTGGTGGGTATGAGTGGTGGGCCTGTCCCGTAAGTCAGTGGAGTTCAAGCATCTTTAAAACACTGGCCTCTGCCGCATTTCAGCATCATTGCGTAGTATACTCTAAAGCCCTTCTCGGTTGAAGGGAGACCCGTATCCTAACAGTTTGATGAGTATTGGTTAGTAATTTATTGTACATTCTATCTATTTAACCAACACACATTTTTATTTCAGACAGCGCACATGAGTAGAGGTAACTACAATAGCTAGGCACGCAGCGGTGGCGATATCATACATATTTCGTTTCAGATGCTAGGTTACAAACATCTATTGTACGGCATTGCGTATCAGGCGGGCTTATTTGGCAGATCGTCATTCTAAAGAAAATTCATTCATTCACTAGCATTCCTTCATATATTAATTACCAGGAAACTTGACAATTCTCTTACTCATACAATGTATACGAAATCCACCCATACAGACAAATATCTCAATGGTAACTCACACCACCATCCATGTCAGTTAGCTACCGTAGGCAAATCTTTGTTTCAGAGAGCACACGGCATCTGCGGCACTGACCATCTAGACTAGGTACTCCAACATGTCAAACAAGTACTGCGAAGCAATAGTCACAAACTCCCTCGCATGCGCACAGTAGCCGCCCGAAGCCACCTACAGTTGAACGTCAACCTGCCATCTTACCATACTTAAAGGGAGTCACAGACAAAATTGGCAACATCTTACGGCGAGCTTCAATTAAAACTTTTTTCAAGCCCCATAAGAAGATCAGTCAATTTCTAAGACCTATCAAGTGTAATATCCCCTTACAAGTTGCAGGAGTATACAAGTTAGACAGCGAATGTGGTTTATCATACTCGTACATAGGGCAAACAAAGAGAAGCATAGGTACTCGTGTGAAAGAACACATTGCTGACATGAAGAATAGGCGCGATAAAAACTCTGCAGTATGTGAACATACACTGGACCAGCCAAACCATTACATCCGACAATCTTAAATAAAAAAAATCAAATTTTTTTTTATTTAAGATTGTCGGCCATTTTGACCATGTTCCTAAAGAGATAGGAACGGTGTTCCTGAACATTCCTATACTACTTTTTTATGCTGAATCCGAATCTGAAGTCAAAATTCGAATATTTAAAAAAAAAGCGACATACACACACAGACAAACATATAGATTTCATATAGGAACAGTGTTCTTGATAATTGTAATAATTTATTATAGAATATCTGAAACAATACGTACGTTAATGCATATAGAATTTCTCGTTCAATAACGGTCATTCTCATAACAATGGCAAATTCCAAAAGGAAAGAGATGTATAAATCATGGAAAAAGAAAATACGAATATCATTCTATGAAAAACATAGTATCCATTTTTCTCGCAAAGACCCAATGGCAAATAAAGAATTTTCGTTTTCATATAACAAACGGCATTCATTATTTCATGTGCTAATTGCATTAAATTCGTAACAGGCGAATACTCATTCATTTTTGTATTCGACGGAATTAAACACGCGAAAATATTTCGATTGAAATGTATGGACGACAATGACTTTTAGCTGAAATTTTTATTACAAATATTTTTCTTAATGACGACTGCTAGTCATAAAGGAATCTTGTTTATTCCACCTTCTCCAGTAAATCAGCGACGGTCAGCCACGGTACGAATATTTAGACGACAATGGAATCAAGGAACTGTGGAAAATCCTAGCATCTCAGCCATCTCAAGCACAATAGGACTGTGCTAGCTTTTGTAAACACATTAAAGAGCAAAAATACGACTCAAGTTAAAAGCTGGATTTATATTACAAATCATATAAACTTTGTTAATGTACGAGTGTCTTGAAAGATGCACTACAAAAATTTGGAGAATTGTTGTGTTTCCACGAGGTTTTTACAGGTAAGGTAAAGAGGTGCTGTGTTAACAGCGGGAGTGTGCAAAGCCAGAGTGATACGAGTACCTCCTATATCGTAAGCACGTGAGCGGTGGACAGTGTGCATATACGCTTCCCGACGTCGTATAACAGAAAAATCAAAAACTGCTGATTCAGGTAGGTGTTTCGAGACATGGCGTAAGACTTTTGTGGCTATAATTTTTTAATTAAGTTTATTCGATAAATAAGATGTCCACCTGATGCAATATTATCATAGCTTATTTTTAAATTTTAGGAAAATTCTACACAGTAAATTGTTCAACAAAACAAAAACTAATTTAAATTCATCAAACCTCATTTGCGTTTTAATTATGTACGGATTACGGAATGTTTTATTAGGCAATTGCCCTCGTACTATGTTATCTATTGTTATCACTGTGTTCTAAAGCGCAATTTACGCGAAAACAGCATTAGTATGGAAACAACGTATCGCGGCATTCAAATGCGAATTGAAAACTGGCTCACTGCGTGCAATTTGTCATGAGATTAACTAACTGAATTATGTAATCAACTGTTCATTCATAGTGCCACCGTCCGGAGCCGGATCACGTCCCCGGCTTCACAACAAAGTGAGACGTCTCTTCATGTATTTATTATGGAAAAATGCATACCGGCTCTGAACCTTTACTGCACCCTGTGGGCACGTTTAGCTATAAAATAAACAGTGGAACTACGTTAGTTTACAGATTCCGCTCATCCAGTGGCACATGCAGCCGCATTATACAGCACATTTTCTAAACAAATTGTTTTATCGCTTCCTCTAAAGTGGATCCGCTCCATCGCGTACGTAATTCTTCTCAGTCCGCATACAAACAGCCCCTAAGGAGGCGACAATCCTCACCGCAAACAATAAAAATATACATAAAAATAAATTTGATGCTTCGAAACCGCGGACCGCGAATATGCGATAGGTACGCGGTGTATTCTTTGAACTTGTCACTTGGATACGTCAATTGTAGTCGATTGTACTATTCAAGCGACAAATCGCGCTATTGAAGCGGTATCGTGTGAAGATGAAAATGGGGTGATGGGGAAATGTGGCACGCGTGTTGAAACCTCGAATGGCAAATTGCATTGTGCCGCGACGCAGGCGTCTAGGCGAGATGAAAACATAAAATTGGATTGCGCACTATCTAATAATTCTGATCGTGAGGCTCGAAGATGATGGTCGTGATTCGTGGTAGATTGTGCGCGCCCATACCGGTAATGACAATATCGATTGACAGTTTTTGGTGAATCCATTTTTATGAGTGCATTTTAATTTGGTCGGTCTATGTATGTAATGACGAAACAGATGTACAACGCGAAAGTAGTAGGATTTAGATGCCGAGGAAGATTCGCCTACCATGGAAAAATAGGTCGTATTAGAAGATGTCAGGAGCCCTAGGTAAAGGCGAAATGGCATGAAAAGAGCTATGAATATTAAAGAAGCAAAAGTGGTGTGTTAGGATTGAGTCTTATGGAGCCCAGTTCTCTTTGCCTGCCCCACAAGGGGCTTGGCGCGAAGTTATAGATTGATTGACTGCATGTAACTATGTGTTAAAATTTTAGAATTAGGAGAGACTTTGCCTCCCTTTGTGTGTTCTACCGATTGTACAACGGGTTGTGTTCTGAAGAGTTGTTCGAAATGATGCCGACAGCTACTTTTTATAACCGCACCGCCCGCCTACGGCGGGGAGTTCACCCTGTACATGCTTGAACCGCAATGGTCGCGTACGGTGCGGTTCCAGAGAAGTTTTCTTCCGAGAACACTCAAGCTGTGGAATGAGCTCCCAGCTGAGGTTTTTCCAAGGAACTACAGCATGGAATTCTTCAAGAAATGCGTGAAGAGGTTTTTGGAGGGTCGGCAACGCATGAGTGACGCCTCTGCTGCTGCAAATGTCCATAGGCTACGGTGACTGTTTAACATCAGGCAGGCCGTATGCTTGATTGCCACCTTAGAGGTATAAAAAAAAAATCCGAATTTAAAATTCAACTTCTACTACTTGGCCAGTTCAGCTTTAATCTTGCTAATTTAATAACGAAGCTCTGGCGAGACAGAGGCATGGCAAATCAAATGAGAATGACCGGAGAAATACCTCCACCTCTCAACAAACCGTGGCCAAAAAACTCCCTCCAAAAGCAGTCCAGAGGGAGTTTTTTGGCCACGGTTCGTTGAGAGGTGGAAGCATTTCTCGGGTCGTTCTCATTTGATTTGCCATGCCTCTGTATATATATGTATATATATAATACATTATATACATATATATTGTGTTGTAGTTTAATAATATTTTATTATCGCCACATGACTGGGCCTTTACACATCTCACAACGCTTCATTAACATTCATAGCTTTATTTGTACACGTTGGTCGGTTCCTAGGCTCCCGACCCCACCTTCTGATAACTTATGATCAATATGGACGTGGTAGTTGAATCTTGGCCTTCCTCGGCTACTACAGAATTCTATTTTCGTCTTGTCTATCTTTACTATTATGAAACGTATCACTAACTGCGTTATAGTTAAACGGTAAGGCTTTTATTTTTCAAATAAATGTCCTAAGCTTAAATGATACATACGAGCATGTCTTGCAGGCAAAAAAATATTTTGTCAAGTTATTTTGAAGGGTCAACTAGATTCATAATGTCGTTGAAAACTGACTCGTTGCGGCGAAGGTCTTTTTGCCTGCTGTCATTATTATGATAATAAAGTTTTGCTAACATTTATTCGCTAAGTGCCATTATACGGTTTCGCAAGCAAATAAATTTATTTGTCTTTCATATGCGCACCTGGCTTTGGTGATTTAGTACACGTGTGGTCTGGTATTTAAAAAAAGGACATAAAATTTTATGTTTTGAAAAAATATATAATAAAATTATATTAAAATTGTTGTTTATTAATATTTTCAACATATTTTTTTATACCATTGGTTGGCAAAAAGCGTATGGTTTGCCTGTTAGTACGTTATTACTACTACTAGACTAGAATACCCCACATCTCGACGACTATGGGGGTAGAACAAGAAAAACATACGAGTATAGAAACATATAAGAAACCCGTCCTTAAACCACATAGCAAGCAGATTTGCGTGTGTCTAGTCTAACATAGGCTATTGCTTATTATATGTGAGGTTCAAATCCTACGTGACGTTGCCCCGTACCATCTGGGGTGATCGCTTGCGATAATATCTTTAAAGCCTTCCCGGCTAAAGGTAACTCCAAGGTGTTTAGTAAGTACTCGTATTTTGCATAAGCATTGCAGTCGACATGGAGATGCATGAACATTCACCATCTGCCTCTCCCGCTTTCCTGATGGAGCCCATTCGTTTTGGTTGGCCATAAAAACAAAAAAGGCCCACTCCCAGTCGATATTGAGTGATTGTACAAGGAGACTATCTATTGAATTAAACAATTTTTAACGGAAGTATCGCGTGTTTTATTTATTTTGTTGAACCTGACGTTTCGAATGATTTGCAGCGTCCGTGGTCGCAGGAAGACTGCAAAGCATTCGAAACGTCAGGTTCAACAAAATAAATAAAACACGCGATACTTCCGTTAAAAATTGTTTAATTCAATGTGTAACTATCGCGAAAACCTAAGACAATACTATGAGACTACCTATCTTACTATGTCTTTACGCCAAGACCCTTACGGGATAGGCACAGAGGTCTGAGTGCCGCAAGACGCTATCCTTATACACGGTTTGGTGAATATAGATTGAGCGACTGCTGTCAGATCTCCCCAGCCCACATGGAAAACCTTTCTTACGTTAGGTCATACGTCTTTTGAAATATGTTTTTTGTACGTGTGGGTTCACCACTCGAGCAAGTGATAATTATATAAGATATTGACTTTATATCGTATCCGATACAATGACTATAGCTCTCAATTACTCCAAACCCAAGGCTTTATACTATCGGCATAACACAATCGCATGCTATATTGACTTATGTGACCCACTCAACCAATGCACATAAATAAAATTACAAATTACACAATTAATTACAAAATACAAATTACATAATTACAGCCCTTGGATTATTCAGCTATGTGACAGGTTAGTAATGTACACGACGGCTGCAATACATATTTATAAGGATATGTTTAAAACCGTCCTCAATACACAACACCTCCAAGATTTGAATAACATTTGCATTTGGTATAAGCTAGAACAATGAGAGAATGATTTCACGCATATATTTAGCAGAGTTGAAATTGATACCGTACAAATTATAGTGACAAATAGAGTCGTTCGCAACTGTCTGAACAAGTGGATAGTTTGAGAGTTATGTGCACGCAGATTTATGAGCACATTAACAAAACTATAACAGGTTGACTAACATTGTAAATAACATGTTAAACGAGCGATCATTATAAAATAAACACTTGTGTTAAACTGTAATATGAACAAACAGAAAACAATGTGATACGAAATTGTTTGACGAAATTGCTTACATTTGTACTTACCTATATTTCAACGATTAAATAATATAATTGAAAAATGAAATAAATCCTATTTTTCTTTGTCTTTCAGCTAGATACATTTAATTATTCGTAAAGCATCCATAAACAAGAAATTATTATAGATGCCTTCATAAGGTAAGTAAAAATAATGAGGTAATTAAAAATTTGGCAATTGACTAGTTGACGAGGATTGTTTTCCCCAGTCACTAAGATGGTAAGTGCGTTACGTGTTACCATCTTTCTGGGAAATGGCTGAGCCGATTTTAAAAAGATTTTTTTTTGTATATCCGCAGTCATTCCTTAGCATGTTATTAGATAAATTTTAATGTAACAGACCGTCACGGTCACGGGGCGCTACAGTACAGAAGTTTCTCGAAAATGGTACACAAGTCTCTCTCAAAAAGTCTATTTTTTATTTATTGTTACTATTGTATATACCTATATACTATTAGAAGTATATATATGTAGTAGTATCTAAAGAGCTTAATTTCTTCCATTTCTAATAGTTTTCATTAGTGAGTGTTGTTCATCAAAACTAATTGTATTTCATTAAACAAAACAATATGATGTCATCTCCTCTTCTTAGCTTTATCCCTTTGCCTAATCCATTACGACTGGTGGGGTCCGCTAACTAACCCTCAGGATTTGGCAATGATGCTAATTTTGACAATGAGCGACTGGCGTCAGGCGTCCACAGCCCAGAGGGAAAAGGTTAGGTTATGTCACACGTTTTTCATAACAGTATGATGACATCGAGCTAGTATGTATACTATTAATTGTATTCATTCGAGTAATGATACTCGAATGAATACAATTAATAGAACTCGAAGGTAAGCTATACGAACTGTCCAATTATTACATTTTTTTGTGAACTTATATTTTGGCTATAAAGCATGTTTTTGAAGATTTGAAGATTTCTAATCTTGACCTTCGACTATATGGGACTTGGCAACTGCGAGGTGTGCGCCTTTGGTGTTACCCACGATTTTATGTACTGCTATATTATATTTTATAAGATATTATACTTTCATGAAAATACGTCCTCACTTAGAGTATAAACCTAAAATACGCATTCTGGTATAAAATTGGTTAATTTGCCAATTGTACAAAAATATTGTTAATTGTATTTTATTTCTCATTATTTAATAAAACAATAATTTATTCTTCACCATTTATGAATTATAATGGGTATGTAAGTTAATTTTTTGGTTATATTTCCTTTTTTAGTGAAAATAATAATTATCTGCGAAGTAGCTTAGTATGGACTGAAGAAGAAAATAATATACCGTGATCACGAAAAATGATTATCTTCTCAACCACTGTATCTAATTTTTTTTCACATTGTGATATACATACAGCATTGTGTATTTTTTATATTTCGGAGACAACCGCGGCAAAATAACAAATTTTAGGTGGGTTGTGGTATTCCTGCGCGTGATTGAGGTAACCAGTAAGATCCTAAGGCTATGTTAGCAGTAAGGTCACCATAAAGATTCCGTCGAGATGGCAACAGGCAAAATAACTACTCTTTTTGTAATGCCATCGTCTGTAGAGGTAACAGCTTCACATCAGGCAGTATGTTTGTTTACCACTTGAGGTAGTATAAAAAATAGTAATTCGGAATTGTTGCTAACCGTTGGTTAACGAGTAATTATTAGGAGGTAACTCGTGGGAAGATCTCACGGCTTGCCTATTGCGGGCTATTCTGATCGGGTGCACCCAGCGAGCGATAACGCACTGCTCGCGTATTATGAAACCAAACAATGAACAAATGCATTGTTTCAACTACTCTGGAGTTGCGGCTTTACACTCCCGCTGATTAATTGTTCTACAGCCTGCAATGTACTACATACTACTATTTATAAACGTACCTACCCATTCCACGTTTCTAAGCATTACCACATTTGTTAGGCAAACAGTCTGCGCTGTGAAAAAAAATAGAAATCTCCATTCTCAAGGCGAATTCAGTTACAGTTCTGTGAGCACAGATTTTGTTCTGATTAATGTTACAATTAAACACAATTATCTTGTTAATTTCATGTTACGCGGCTTGAAAATGATTAAGTAAATCTAAGCCATGGTTATGATGGGAGAGCCAAGCTCGGTCTCTCATTTGGGAAAACGTGTTGTAAATTTGACGGATATCTCGGGCTTAAGTAGGTATATTCGTTTAATTTTGTGTGCCGAAACGTTAATTACAAATATTAAGATCAAAAGGGTTGCGACCCGATACATTTATATTAATAAAGTTGGCTTCGCGGAGGTAAGGATTAATCATGGAGTAATAATAGAGCAATAATGCTATGGCAAATATTCTTTTATTTAGACACATATTCGCCCCAACCATAGACGAAATTCGACCATAATCAATGCTACAGATTTAGTGAAAACATGTACAAGTTTGTACTACCGGCCGGTAGGAACCCGCCTATTGACCAACTGGTCCTCGGCTTGAATCCTGACTGTTGCATGTACCACTAACTTCGTGTCTCCGGATTTATGTACATATTTATCACTTGTTCTGCAGTGACTCTGCTCTACTGTTATAAATTCAAGCATTTAGTAAACAGTAGTTTAAATAACGAAAATCTATACATCTCGCGGTTTTTTAAACCAACACAAGTAAATCAACTTACAATAAGTTTATTGTTAATTTACTTGTGTCTCTGGACACTATTTTATTTAATTCGGGTGGCAAATGACCACGAAAGACCCCCTACCTAATGGCAGCAATTTCTTCTTATGGTTAAACTTCTTCCCCAGAACCGCTGCTTTTATAAATATCAATGTTGCCTCGTACGCCAAAGTATAATTTATAAACAGCCACAGTACGATACGGCTTTGTCTATAAAGATGATCTTAGGCTAATTTCACCAAAGTATCTACGTTTAAAGAGAAAATTTAAATACGAGCACAGCTTGTTGGTATCTTCTAATCATATTATATATACTCGTAACTAAATTACAATATTCATATTCAGTTTTCTAATCTCGTAAAACGCTTGTTGCACACGGATTTTTTTCCGATAATACTGACGCCATTGATTTTGGGGTCTATTTTACTTAAAGCAAGGTCTACTGCAGCTGGTATATAGATGGGTTTATCTATTCTGAGCGTCTTCGTGCTTCATCCGTCTGTCCTGGCTGTTATCGATAGATCACAATCGTTTAAGCTAAGTCGGCACAGCGTGTGCGTGGTGTCCCATTAAGATCTTCGGGGTCCAAGTCAACTTCACCTGCAAGTTGGTGTATCTGCTGATCAGCAGACAAGGCTCTTGCGCGGGCTTTCCCTTCGGGATTGTAAGGTCGGAAACATATGAAAAGGCGACAAAGATCTAGCGGACCCTAGGCTCCAAAGCGAAAGCGTACCGGGATTGACGTTCGGATGATGAGTGGCCTTCGGTCGAAATTGAGAACACTAGTATCTGTCAATCCGCATTTGAGCAACGTGATTTTAAACCCCTCTTGAGATATAGACAGAGAGATGATAATGCGATCCTACAAAGGTTCATTTTACACTTTGAAGTAGTAGCCTATGGAACCGCGAACCGGCAAAAAGAGGTTAGGAAATTAGTTTACACAAATAGTCTTGTTATATTTAATAAGAATACAACAACCCTCTTGGGAGTTTTTATTTGGCGGCGGAAAACAATATCTTCGCCAAATCTTTGTGTTAAGGTTGCGAACTTCGCCAATCCTAATGGATTACTAAATAGGAGAATACTAGGAAGAAGATTGGCAATGTCTTTATTCTTTGTAGTACATAGAATAATAGTCAATTAAATAAATCTCAGAAGGTTCTCGTATTTGGAGAATTTAACAGGCTTGTGTCATATATTATGACGAGCTTGGAGGCGCAGCCGTGAATGACGCGACTTTAACACCAACGCTCGTGGGTGCGATTCCCACGCAAGACAAATATTTGTGTGCATGAACATGGATTGTTGTGTTCCTGCGTGTGAGGCAGGTCACAAGTAAAGTCCTAAGGAGCTGCTGTGCTAGCAACAGAGGTGGCATCGCGCGATTGTTACTTAATGTATTGCGAGCGTTCTAGGCTACAGTAACTGTTTTCCATTAGGTGGACCATATGCTTGCTTAGATAAGATAAGATAATTTATTTGCAAAAATAAGGTACAAAAGACGTTACAAAATAACAAATCCAACTTATTCTACCCTCGTGAGGGCGTGCAAATGTTTTGGTAATCAATTTAAATAGTTACATGATTCTAAAATGAAGGAAGTGTAATTAATTAATCATTCATAAATTTCTCATTCAAATGTTCACTCACAGTATAATAAGATTTATTGAGAAGCCATCTTTTAGTTTCTGTGAAGTTTGGTAGTGATGGAATCACCCATGTATGCACATGCAAAGCCGGGGCGGGTCGCTAGTCTTATCATGCACGAAGCGTTGGTTTACAGCTCGCGTTGCCAGTCAATCAGCCAGTAAAACCTTACTAATTAGTAATTATTATTTAAGTTTTGAGGAAATTGTAGATTTACTGCATGTAGCAGATGGAAATCGCCAATTTTATTCAAATTATTTGCACAGCGATGCAATAGGGTCAATCAATTGCATTTTAATTACCGTATTTCACCATATTTTGGCAATTTATTTTATCAATGAAACAATTAAGCGATCGACAATTTTTGGTAAAAGTATCATTATTATAAGCTATGAAGAAATAACCGATGAATACTTAATTTTGGTGAAGTCACGTAATTGCATTGATTCTCAGCCTGGCCCGTAGTCTGGCATTGAGTTTATAATATAACGTGACTCAAATAACTAAACGCTCTTTTTTACCAAAATAACACAGTAACATTAATAATTCTTACATTAGTTAACTGTTTTGTTTGCTGCATACGGATGCAGCTTTAGGTATTTGGCATTGTTCTAATGATTCCCGTCAAAACAACTGACATACATATGAGCAATGTATACTAGTACGTTGATTTGTGTATTGCTACCAGGACAGATTATATTAGTATATCCTTATACGAGTATCCTATCACGTGCAATCGATTTAACATTACGGTACCATTTATTGCGACTGTACTATATTATATTACTATATTATATTAATAGGCGAAGACAAAAAATTTCGAATCATTTTCTAATCTGTTTGTCTGTCGAGTTCCTTTTTTGTTTCTTTGTTTAGTAGCTATTTACGAGTTTTATTGTAATCAAAAAATATAATTTGGAAAAGTAGGTAAAAGGTATACGCGCAAATTCATATATGTTATTCGTAAATTTACAATAGTGGTAAAATTTAGACCCTTAAATTAAAAGAGTTATCAAATCTCTCTTAATAATGAGTATGAAACAATATTCATCTACGCAAACTTCATACAAAGGATTATGTTTTTAAAGGTGGAAATAATGATTAGATTCTTTATACCACTAAGGTGACAAACGAGCAGTTACCGATTGTTTATCATTATTTTTTATCAGGATCATATTTTATTAATGTGGATTTACGTTCTTTATAAATTTCAAAGATTAACTAACATTAACTTCAGCGTGTTTATCATTGGTTCATCAATACTTAAAAAGAACAGTACGAGTATGTGTTATATTCATTTAACATTGCATTTACAATTACTTGTAGTTTACAAATGAAGGCAGGACAATGACAACACATTAAGAATTTATAAGTACAGAGTTCGTCTGTTTTCACAATAGTACTCGATGTGTGTCAAGTAATAGCGAATTCCTCTAAGATGCACATCTATGTACAATAAACAATAGACTTGCAACACCTCTCAGTTGAACCCGAACGTGCACGACTAGTTTATGCTCTAGGGATCAGGAGTCATCCTTGACTTCCTTGACTTAGTTTGTGCAATAATCGAACATTAATTTAATTTTGTACAAGTAAAATGATATTGTAATTCTCAAACATTTATACTCGTATGTTATTGGAGTCCAGATAAAGACAACATAACTTCTATTCGAAATGAAGACTGTGAACACTCGCCCAACGCTAAGTGTATTTTTTAACATCTTTCATATAATATCTAGTCTGGTCATAAATATTGTTCTATAGAAACTTACATTTTTTTCAATTCTTTATTTATTTTGAATTTGAAACGCGTTTATTATTTTAAAAACATCTTCGATTTCCCGCCGTTTTACGTGTTTTATTTTCGTTTTTATTATCAAAATACAATATGGAATGGGGTGTTACAGAAATTACGAATGCAGTGATTGCCTTGCACAAATTGGATATGGAATCGTCGGTCATGTTCAAGACACTTCAAAAGACTTCAAAAGTTTGGTATGAACTGTATGATCATGAATCGTGCTATCGACAGTTATACCAATTCGATTTTTGCTACTTATTGGATTCATGACTGTACTTGATCTCTGATATTAAAGTGAGTTAAAAATTAAGGTTTCAAAGTATATGGAACAAAATATTAAGAAGAAGGGTAGGTAACATAAATCTGTTACAGTCTGTATTTCTACCGATAATGCCAAGACGATAAAATTTAATCGCATCGAATGGATATACTCTATATGAGTGCATCTATACCACCTTGTGAAATTGCCTCCACGTCCGTTGCAACAGATGAAAAATACTTTTTCTTCTGTGAAGCATGGGTGCTCAATGAGAGTTAAGACTGGGGATTGAGCAGGCCATTCGTAGGATGTTGATGTATGCTACGGCAAGTGAGTTTGCGATGACTCAAGCAGTACGTGGATGCAGATTAACGCAATTAAGCGGTAATTGGGTCCGCAAAAACATCTCATATAAATGTTTCAGTGTTAATAAATTTGCGAAGGCAAATTTACAATTTTTGCAATTAAAAATTGCAATTTGATCTAAACTGCTTTGTGTGGTTCCGCTATCGATTAGGCCGGCATTGACCCACTATCATTAGTAGATACATGCCGCCGCTGCCATGGCGACGGTAGCAGCCGAGGCAGAGACGACCGGAGCAACCATGGCAACGATGGCATGCTAGATGCATTAACGATAGAGGTTGGATTCCGGTTTCATGATAATCAGTAGCGGAAGTACACAAAGTAGTTTAGATCAAATTGCCTCTTTCAGTGTAAATCATGATGGATCCAGGAGTCCCTCAAAACCGTATACGTTTGGTACTCGTATCTGGCCTCATGCCAAAGCGAGATCGAGCGAGAAGATCTTGCCAGAAAGTTCATGCGTATCGTGGTGGAACAATCATAATATGGACGGATATTAGAATTGGTTGAAGAATCGAATTCAGTTATATCAGATGCAATAAAATCTCGATGCACAGATTTATAGTGAAACGATTGTATCTGAAGTGTGATTTATTTGCAGATCCAATGGGGTGCTTCATTTCAGCAGTTGTTATTTGGCTGCTGTTTTTTATGTGATTTCTTTATTTACCAAAGAATTGATTATTTAATGAGAAATATAACTTAAAAGATGTTACGTGATTCTCGTGATTGTATAAATAGCTCGACGTAATAAAAAAAAATTTTAAGGAGTTATTTGAAAATCAATAAATAATATTGTTTAGCTCTTGTCTTGTTCTATTTATAAATTATGCGAATTTTCAATTTAGCCTACGCACCAGTTTGTTATCACGATAACACAAAGCAATAGCGAAAAATTTAATTAAACGGCGTATAACTTTATGTTTCTCCATAACAATTATACTATACAATGTGGATTAGAATCTTCTTACGGTAATAATTGCATCATTAATGCATCCACGCATTCATGTAATGTTTACTTGTAATGTATGTGAATAGGCAAAGTTACGCACTTTTTTACGATTCAACCTTACACAGCTTCCGTCTGTTAGCCCTCGGTACTTCCCTTGTTGCTCCATTTGAATTACTAGCACAAAAATTATGGGTAAGTGGAGGTCAGTGAGTATTAAGTAAGATTTACAAAAGTAATCCTATCTAGTGTGTTTATAGAAGCATTGACGACATTTTTATACTGGCCGCTTTAAAATTACCCTTTTATAATATTGTATGTTAATATTTGAAGAAGCAGTCGCAAACCACATTACGCACGCAAAATTTTAAACAAACTTTAGTCCGTAAGAATAAATTACCAAATTACTTGAAGGATTTAAATCTGAATATGTTTAGAAAACGACTATTTGAACTACTGATTGAAAAATGTTATTACGCTGTCAGTGATTTTTTAAACGACACCCTGTAAAATTTGGTATTATTAAGGTCAATATTCCAACACTTCTCATAACATTATTATAATTGGTTGTACTGAACTCATTGTTAAATTAATTGCTACATTTTATAATTTTTCTAAATATATGTATGCTATATATGGCAAAACATAGCGATCTACTCCTGTCTATATATAATATCTGAATTTCTGTACCTGTGTTTAACAAATAAATGTTTGATTGATTGATTGAACCAATTTTGGTATTGTAGACGAACATTAGACCAAAATGTTCAACCTCCTCGAGTAACCTGGGCGCTGGAGAAGATAATTGGAACCTAGCTAACCAGCAATCAAGTACTTTTTAAGAATAAGAATAATAATATTTCTGTATCATCATGAAACATCGTAGAATAGTATATTTATGATTACAATATGAAACAGTCAGTTTCACCTTAAACTCACTAACTCTAGACCTTCTTCGAATTTCTTTTAGTTTCATCTATTGATACAAATATTATCATAGCATATGGCTGCACTAAGCCGGTATATTAGGTTTGTCTAGTTCGCTGGCGAAGTGGTTAGCAATGATACTATAACATCAACGGTACGTGAGTTCGATTTCCATACAGGATAAACATTTGTGTGATGAATACGTCTATTTGTCTTAGTCTGGACGTTTTCAAGAGAGGTTGGGGGTATCAAAGCACGTCTTTCATGCCAGTCTGGGGACTTGCAGCCCGCAGGTCAACACTGATTCAATTATACTAGCTAATGTACCTTCTGATGTAGAGAGGTACATTTTTTTATACAATATCGAGAGGCATATAAGCATGTGGCCCACCTGATGTAAAGTGGTTAGCATGATCTATGAACGTTTGCAATACGAGAAGTATCGCTACCTGTTGCTAACACAGCAACTCCTCGTGCGTAATCTCACTCTTTCGCAGGAACACAACAACTCCACAGGGAGTTGTTATTTAGATGCATTTTCTGTAAGATGGAGTAATTCTTTTGCCCTTTTGTTGTCTATCGAAAATAAATGGAATCGACAAAGTTTAGGAAACAGTAGAAAAAAAAGGAAACGTGCAAATTCATGTTTATTTTCCTCAAATTTTAGAATGGTCGTGGTCTACTTTAAATAGAGAGGGATAGTAAGTATAAAAGAAACCTTGAATATTATACCAATGATTTGGATTCAATCCGTATTCTGCAACTTCGAGGCGAATCTCCTGAAAACCTCTCACATAAATGCAGACTATTTACGCTAAATAAGGGTCCCATGGAAGTGACATATTGAAATATTTGTCTCAGACGTATTTGCTTCAAGGCGAGCAGTGACCTCCTTTCGGGCCAGTAGGTAACCATCCAGATAGGGTCGCTGCACTGCAGAGAGAATCCGTTTTATTTAGTTGTACCACTGAATTCGTGTTTTCGGATTATGTACATTTGTCATTTGCTCGGCGGTAAAGGAAAACATCGTGAGTAAGGGGAACATTTGTGCGGATGAACATGTCGGTTTGGGTGTAAGGTAGAACGCATCAAAGTATCTCGTCTGGGGAAGTACCTCCGCCTTATAGAAAACTGCAGCCAAATAACAACTCCTAGAGGGTTGTTGTGTTCCAGCGTGTGAGTGAGGTAATCAGTAAGTTCATAAGAAGTAGCAGTGTTAGCAGCAAAGGTGGCGTCACACGAGTAATACTTTATGTATTACAAGCGTTCATAGGCTACGGTAACCGCTTACCATCAGGTGAGCCGTATGCTTGTATGCTATCTGTCGTTGTATAAAAAGAACGTCCTAACTCTGCGGAGAATTGTTTTTTGGCTTCGATTTTTTGATGTGGGGGGGGGGGGGGGGGGGTAATTCCACAGTCGCACTGGGCCTCACTCGGCCGAAATAAAACAAAGTAAGAGTTGATTTGCTTCTGCGAGTGAGTGAAGTTTACCAAGCTCTTGAGATAGTTGCTGCATCAACATACCATATGTTTGCATGCTTTTCGATGTTGTATAAAAAGCGTACCATTCACAAAGGTCGTACAGTAACCCCTTCAGAAAGAAAATAGAGATCAAAAATATATTTCTGCTTTATATCAATGAAATCCGTTGTTCTCAGAGTAAAATGAAACTACGTTAAAGTTGTCAGTGCAGCGTGGGTCCTACTCGTAACTTTGGCCCGGTCCGCCAACCAATAGTCGTATTCAAACTGTCTGCTGCACAAACAAGCCGGCTGAAGTTGTTAGTTGTATTCTGTAGAGGACAGGCGGGCTCTAATCAACAGAAGGGCTGCATTCGCCGCACAGTCCGGTACAAAAGGTACTGTAAAGGGAGTACGATCTATTGTTATAACATGGCTTGTTCTCTGTACGGACGAACTGCTTTAGCAATATGTTTGGTGCGCATGGATCGATATATTTGTGCATAGCGATGCAGACCAGGCCACTGTTCGGTCACTCATGAGGTGTTTATCTACTTCTTAGAGTTCCTAAGTCAATAGCATTGGCGGGGTTTGTCTAAGCCTAGGGATTTGGTGAAGATACAGATTTTTACATACTACATTTTTACTGGATGGGTCTGACGACGGTACGTCAGACCTATCCAGAGCGAAAACCAGACCTTTCTTAGGTTACACACGTCTTTCGAAATTTCTTGGACTTGCAAGTTTCCTCACGAAGTTTTCCTTTACCGTCGAGTAGATGATAATTACACATATTTGTAATTATCATTTATTCGATAATTTCAAATATGTACATAAATTCGGAAACATTAAATAAGTGGTACATAACAGGATTTAAACCGCGACCAGCTGGTTAATAGATGAGTTGAGATATGGTCTTAGAAAGTGGCGTGTCCATAAGCAAGGGTACTCAAATTGCAGCCCGCCGGTCAACTCTGGTCCGTAAAGGACTTCTCTTAGGCTCGTCCCTTCTGATGAAGATAGGTATATAGTTTATGTTTTACAATGTCGAGAAGCATACAAGCATACCGCCCACCTGATGTAAAGTGGTTCCTTAGTGTAAAAACGTTTGTAAAACGGGCAGTATTGTTCGTGCGTTGTCACCCCGTACTAACACAGCAGCTTTAACAGGAAGCGATTATATTACCTGTAGTTTTCTGTGAAAAGGTGAGGTAATTCCTCAGTTGGGCTGTGTTCTACCTCTTTTTCATTAACGACTGTCATCTACCGAAGATATCCTGTGTACCAGTGTATGTCCTTCCTGTCCTGTGAACCACGCAGGAACACGAGACGACTAAATTCATTCATAGATAGGCTATGGTCGACACTGCTTAACTGATCAATCCCATCGAGCTTTTCGATCATATATGTACATTTTTCTAAGCACGCGCGGAATTACCCAACTTTTTTTCGAAAAACGAATACACGAGTCTATATATGAGTAGACTATAATCAAAAGCATAGAGTAAAAATATTTTTCATAGAGTTCCATTTTGCAATAGAGTTCGTGTTCGAAATTTAATCTTTCTTTCAGCGTTGCTTTCTTTCATGTTAGAGTTTTTGTTTTCAATACACTTTTTTGACACTTTCGTTTGACGTGGTCTGTAGCGCGTAGTTTTTGTGCAAGAACATGTCTGTTGGTTTTGGTATGTGAGTTTTCAAGAGAGGCATCAAAGCAGCCCGTCTGGGGAAGTACGTCCAGTTTGTTGACAACACTAATACCATATTGTTCATGTGTCATAAAATATACACTATTTCACTCTTACAATGAGCACAATGAAACTATTTTTATTTTGCACTGACTGTTACCTGCGGCTCCGCCCGCGTGGCCAAAGGAAAACAAACCATGTTTTTCTGTGGAAGTAAGATCTTTTGCCACGGTAAAAGTAGCCTATATCACTATCGGGCCCTTTATACAAAATAAATCTCCATGCAAAAAGAAACACATCCCGTCACTTTTACATTCATAATAGTACGAACCCCTCTCGAAAAGACATTTGGACTTTATGACTCTATGAATTCTACGATTCTCTATGCTCTAGATCTATTCCAAAGGAGCCGTGCATTTGCCCGGAATAATAGTGACACGTATTTTAATTTATCAATTTATGTGTAACATGAACAATCTCTATACAAAAATGGTTATCCTACAGGAGCTATATATAGCTCCTGTAGGATAACCATTTTTTTCAGGAAGAAAAATTCATATCCGTTCAGTCATTAATACGATAATCGTATTTGATATCCTAAGTAAGTTCACATTTTAATTACAATGTGCTTCTGAAGACTGTATTATCAGACCGGTTACTTTCGGCGAGCACATGCAAATTTTGGGCACTCGAAACTTGGGAGCAACCCACATAAAGTTCACTAATAGCGGGGAATCTCTGGGTAAAGCAGAGTCTTCGCGAAGGGGTCATCGCACAGGTGCACATCACCGGGACAATAAGTAGCCTTTTTATCCCGGTGATGTGCTCCTGTGGGATATTAGTATATGAAAAGCCGCTGATACGAGAAAGCGAAATAAAACATCCATATTTAGTATGATTTAAACATCTATAGATCAAAACTATGCCACGGGAATATATCACCGGGATAAAAAGGCTACTTAGGTAGCCTATGTGTTAATCCAGTACCTCGTCTATCTATCTAACAAATTTCAGCCAAATCCTATCACGCGTTGAGGCGTGAAAACGGAACAAACATCCAAACATCCAAACATCCACACTCTCACATTTATAATATTGATGAGTAGGATAAGAAAACCATCCACTGTAATCATGACATAGACTCCAAGAAATCACGCAGGGAGCTGTTTAAAGGAATAAACATCCTCACCGTTACCTCTCAGTATATATGAACTCATAATGTATAATAATCATAACTGCCTACCCCGTAAGGGATTTGGCGTGAAGTTATAGAATAGAATAGAATAGAATAATGTATGCTCGTAAAATATATTATCGCTTTCAAACTTCAGTGATAATCTTAGAAACGGGAATAAGTTGCGAAAGTCGGAATATCGATTTGCAAGAATCACGAGTGTATATAATTGTTTTTTTTTTTATATAAGAGCCATACCTTTATGTACGAGTATAGTATACATAACGGGTGGGCAACTTGATAAGATGCAAGATCTACTATTTACGGACTCTGTGCGATTTACCAATCACATAGTATGTTCTGATGTTAATTCCACAATCGATGATAATCATCATCCCTGTCTTCAATTTTTTTTTATTATTTTATCCCATAGATCACTAAATATTTGCAAAAACTTTGCTTCTACTTAACCATCTTACATCAGTGTCTTATCCAATTGCTGTTTAAAAAGCCGCCTTTGGAAAGATTTGCATGGATTCACAATCTTGAAAGTAATATACATTACATGTTTTGTGTTCAGTCTCGTACTAGTCAGTACTTGTTGATGAATTAGGCAGTAATAGATGTACGTATTTATTAAACCTACATTTTTCTTTACCTTGCCACGATCGACCGGTTGGCGACCCTTTGTACGTAGTCCGGCCATAAGTACTGTTACAAATGAATAAGCATTTATTTTTTTATGAAGTAATGTATTAGGTATTTATGGAAAGCAGCGAAACAAAAAATGATTCTATTCGAAATGCCACCTTTGGATTTGATACAGACCTTTAATCTGTCTGGCCACGAATCTATGGATTTACGAACTGTTTCCATGAGAAATTTAGCCACTACTTGCTCCAGAGATTTCTAAAGAGTCACAATGTCGGGGTGCCGTTTCCAGCAGGCCATGTCCTCTAAAACTGACCATAATTTGTAGTCTAAGTGATAAGGCTAGATAAGGGCCAGTCTTCAGCTTTTATGAAGTCCGGAACGTTGGTTTCAAGCCAGGTTTAGGTAGTTAACTTGTGACCGGGTGCAGAGCCCTCCTGGAGAGTCCCCGGTACATTTTTAAATTGGTGAGAGGTGTTCCAATTCACTTTTAATGTAATATTCTTGTCCATCCCAGCGTCATCCCGTTTCCAAATCCATTAGGATTTGGCGAAGATACTGACTTTGACATGGAGCGTCTGTCATCAGACCTCCATAATCCATAGGGAAAATCAGATCTTTCTTAGGTTAGGTCACACGTCTTTCGAAATATAATAAATAAAATAATATAATTTCTTGCACGTGCCCGTTCCTCACTAAGTTAATAGCCTGGTTTTATCCACTAAGCTGTAAATACACTTTTAAATTAATTTTATGATTACTTCAAAGTTTTATAATATCTAAGTTAAATATCTTTATGAATTTAAATTGTTTTAATCATATTGAAATGACAAATTTTGTAAATCTTGATATTGTGAAAAATAACTGTGTACATATAATTATTTCGCACAATAATTTACAATCATATGTATTACGAGTCTATGGGTCTATACATTATAAAGCGCACCCTTAAGCTCTATTGTTGCGCTGCCAGATCTAAAGTATCGAGCCGAAGTTGAATTTCCTTTTGTAATGGAATTATTTATCCTTTGACTTGTACAAAGCTGCAAATCGGCTTATTTTTATTAAACCGCTTTCATTATATATTATACAAATGCTTGTTATTTCCCGTTGTTATGAGAATTGGTACCTTTTTAAAGGTATCATATAATTTGTGTCGAATACTTTAAGGAAATTGAAGTTTGCCGTTATACTTTGTGATATTAAAATGATTTTCAAATGGCAGGAGCCTCTATGCCTCTATAATTTATGCCTTGCTCATTACTAATAAAATGCAAGGTGGACATTCTGAGGAATTATTTATCTTTTTTATACAACATCAGGAGGCATCGAAGCCCATCAAAGCAGTTCTCGTAGCCAATGAACGTATGCGGTACGTTAAGTATCACTAGCGCGATACCACCTCTGCTGCTAACACCACAACTCCATAGGAACTTACTGTTGACCTTACTTACACGCAGGAATAAACAACCTTCCAGAGAGTTGTTCTTTTACTACTATATTCTGTGAGGTGGAGTACTTCCCTTGCAGCTTTCCTATCTCTCTTGAAAACACCCAGAAAACAAACATGTTCTGTTCATGCACACAAATGATGTCCTGTGTGGGAATCAGACCAGGGAGACGAGTCTTAGTGTCAAAGTAGAGTTACTAATCACTACGCCATCAGCTCGTATTCAGGAATTATTTATAGAAAAATAATAATTAATAAGACTAGGGTAAGAATTATTTTTTTACTTAAGACAAAATGATTTAAATTGTCATGTAAATAGTATCTTAATTGTCTATGAAGAGTAGGAAGACAAAAAACCAATCGGTCTAACCTCTAACATTTATGTGATGTACGTAACTCACAATTAACTTCGTCAAAGACTATCTCACCCGCACGTGATGCATCCTGCTAATTAACATACGAGGCTCTGGCGAAAGCGAGGTTCTGCGTATCAAAGCAGCCGGATTTCGTAAGTATTTCTAAGACAGAGAAGATTCCAAAAACCAGTTACCACTACACCGCTATATAGTAAGCTACTGAGATGTGAATATTGTTCGCGCGTAGCCAACATGGGTAGTACTCCTTGTATTGCAAGTCTGCATAGGTTAAAGTACCCGCTTTACATCAGATAGGCGGTATAAAAGAACTAAAACGAAATTAAAATGTAAACTATTTTTTTATACCATCAACGTAGAAAACAAGTATACGGCCTGCCTGATGGTAAACAGTCACATGCCTATGTGCCTATGGACATTTGCAACACCAGGGGTGTCACTCATGCGTTGCCGACCCTACAATTTATTTATTTCAAGCATTATGTAGGATACATGTACTTATTTCATTTCTAATAAAGTAATAAATCTAAGGAATAAATGTTTCACTTGTTTTCATACTTCATTGTCTTGAATTTGAGGAATGGGTATTGGAAATAAACTATTATTGGCGTAAACATTATGAACGCCATACGGAGTAAATGCAATGAAAGTATCTTTACATGTACTGTTCGTCAGCTACCGACCATAATCTTTGGTTCGTGTCTATTCCACAGAAGATTGAACACAAGAATTATGATATGTATTCTGTGGCTCAAATAAAATAAAAAGCATTCAATTTAAACAAAGAAGGTCAATTTTTCTTCAATGAATATGTCAAGGTCGTGGATGTGCGTGGATCAGTGGGACCATGCCCACATTTCACGGGCTTTTACGTATAATGTCTTTACGAGTATGGCCCCATACAGACTCTTAGTCAGTTAGTCATTATCGAGTTAGGGGTCTTAGAAGATATGCAAAGTACGTTTGATATAATCTACAAAGATGAGAGCAAATTATTCAGTAATTACCAATAATAGGTCCACCATATGAAAATTCATTCTAAATAATTTTCCTTATATTTAATTTGGTATAAAGTTGGTTCAGAGGCATCTTCGACAGCCGTTGCGAATATAATTAATGGGTTAGCAGTTCAAGCGCTCTTTACACGGCTCGTTTATATTTCGGAATTGGTTATTAAAGAACGTTCGCCTATTGGCCGCCGTTCCTTTATAACCAATTAATAATGTTAAACTTAGTATATCTCAGCTCTCAATATGAAATAGGATGAAATATATTAGACCGTGTTCGTAATGATAATTTAAAAAATGGAGTTTGTTAAAAGAATGTCGGTGTCAAGGTAAGGAGAGTTGCATCGTTGTAGGTTCTGATATGTACTGAGAAGAATCATTCATACGGAATGAAAGAGATCATTGGTTGCCCAGTGGATAAGGAACCGGCCTATTGACCAACTGGTCCCCGGTTCGATTCCTGGTGGATGTGCCACTGAGTTCGTGTTTTTGGATTTATGTACATATTTATCACTTGCTCGACGGTGAAGGAAAACATCGTGAGGAAACCTACGCGTCCAAGAAATTATATTTCGAAAGACGTGTGACTTAAGATAGATCTGGTTTTCCCTCTGGGTTGTGGAGGTCTGACGGCAGTGGCTCCATGTAAAAATCACTATCTTCGCCAATTCCTTAGGCTTAGGTAGCGGACTCCGCCAATCCTAAGGGATTAGGAAAACGGGATAACACGAAGAAGAAGAAGATAAAAAAGCGAGTTGGTTAAAAGAATGTCGGTGTCATAGTAAGGAGAGTTGCATCGTTGTAGGTTCCGATATGTACAGAGAAGAATCATTCATACGGACTGAAAGAGTGATGAAAGTGGAAGAATATTGGAGCTAAGGAAGATCACGACACTTACCTATAATGCCCGAACTGGTCGCGGTTTGTCAGAAGTTGATTTCGGTAAGTGAAGTGCGATCGGCTTTCTTAACCGATTTGGTGTGAAGATGATATATATATATATATATATATATATATTCACACCAAAAATATATATATATAGATTTATGTACATGTTTGTAAATATCATTTGTTTGGCGGTGAAGGAAAACCACTCGATGAAATGAGAAATTACATTTCTAAAGACGTGTAATATAACCTAAGAAAGCTTTCCTGTGCTCGTGGAGGTCGGATGATAGTCGATCTGTGTGAAATCAGTATCTTCGCTAAAACCTTAGGCTTACGAAGTAGTCTTGACGGATTGGGATAAAGCAAGGTAGAAGAAGGGGGAGAATATGTAGAAACATGTTGCTATGCAAAAAAATAGAACGATAGAAATTAAATAGAACGATGTTTGTTTCGTATATAAAATCTTTTACAATTTTATTTATGCGGTCCAAGAACGGTATGGAACTCTCGGTGCGTGAGTTCAACTCGCACTTAACTGCTTTTCAAATAGGTTCAAAAAGGAGGAATGACATCTTAAAACAGCTCGAAGTATCTCCACTTCACAGATAATTACAACTAAACAACCACTCCCTGGAGAATTGTTAGGCGCCTGCGAGTGAGTGTGATTATCAGTGGGAAGTACCGGAGAAATTGCTGTTGCAAGCTCCCGGCATTGTATGAAAAAAGAAGTTCAAATACCGTTATTCGTTTCAATTTTTAATGCCATCTTCTTCATAACGTATTCCCGTTTTATAATTCCCGCTAAATGAGCGGGGTTCGCTACCTAAGCCTAAGGATTTGATGTAGATAACATTTTTTGTGTAAAGCAACAATCGTCAGACTTTCTTAATCCAGAGGGAAAACTAAACCCTTCTTAGGTAAGGTCCCATGTTTCTCGAAATATAATTTCTTGGACTTGCGGGGTTTCTCACGAACTTTTCCTTCATCGGCAAGCAAGTGATATTTATAAATATGTACATTAACTTATGAAGCATATTCTTTTTTTTAATGTATACAGTAATAAAGTCTTGGGTTGTAAACGCACCTCCCCAGTATCAGTAACAGACGGCAGATCGCGTGCGTGTCACGTCAGGCTGAATAATGACGTCGGGTGACATTTAATTTCGGATACAAAAGCCTCTTTATGCTGTTTACCCTAATCCATTTAGTCTGAATCCATCCCTCCTCGCCCCACCACCATTGGATGATATTGACAGTGAACCTTTTAACTCACTTAACTGTATCAACGCCCTTCTTGTGTCTATAGTTCTAATAGTGGCTATCAAATAAAGGTCTCTATTGTACTGTCCGGTTTCGTTAGTTATTACTTCTGTGCCTAATTTTCATGAGTAAAATTGAAATAATCCATTCATGGTCAGAATAATATATAAAGAAGTCTGCATGATTAACATTATTATTTTGAAGTAGTTAACTATTTGAATACAAGAATAAGTTTCATTAATTATTAAATGGTATGTAGTAATCTTTTGGTTTTCTAATAATTATTAACGAATTATCTCATATTCTAACCTCACTCATAGCAATCTACCAGAGAATCGATTGACGAAAAATCATCTACAAAATTAATAACCTTTTGGTTTTATTTAAGCCCGTTTTTATTTCTTATATCACTAAGGAAATAATTAGCTTTACGACCTGTCTGATGGTAAGCAGTTAACGAAACCAAGGGACAATTTCAACATCAGAAGAACCACTCGTACGTTGCCGACCCTGTACAACTCCTACATGGCTGTTTTGAAGAACTTGTCTTGATAGTCCATTGAGGAAAACCGTAAACAAATTTGTTTGTAGAGTCGCTTTATTCTGCCTGGTTAATTTGTTGTTAGAAATAGTTATTCAATATTATCTTATTCTTGCTTAATACCAGCAAATACTTAACTGTCTATTTCAAATATACCTATATATAGATTAAAAAAAGAAAACTCTAACAGTATAAGTAATTTTTACCGCACCAAATTGATATTTTGTAAGTGCATATAGTTTAAAAAAAAACATGAAAGGTCTTTCATCCATGCTTTGTAATTCTTTGGCCATACTGCAAGCGCGTGAATGACATGTGACTTTGGCCTAAAATTGTCGGACGAATGACGCAATAAAAGATTTTTTGTTTGGCGCATCTGTTGTCACGTCATGTCATCGTTGTTCAGAGATGACACATGACAATTAAGTGTTAGGACGAATTTAAATACTTACAAAACTAGAATACTTTGATCAGGTTCATAATAGCTGCACCCCGCGACTTCGTCCGCGTATATCCCAGTATCCAGTAGGAATCGTTGTCTACTTTTTTTTTCCTCGGCTCCTAAAGGACGTATAGTGATGTTGAATAGCCTATCTTCCTCACGAAGTGGGCTATTAAATTCAAAAAGAGTTTTTCAATTCGACTGGTACTTCTAATGATTAGCACATGCAAACAAACAAATAAACTGTTTCGCTTCTTATATTCGTATAGATATATAGACGAACTCGATGACGAAGTGGTTAGTGACTCTACCAAAATTCGTAGGTTCGATCCCCACACAGGATAAACATTCGTGTGCATAAACATGCCTATTTTTATTTGTGTGGGTGTTTTGAAGAGAAGTAGGTTTGGAGAAGTATCTCCACCTCACTGAAAACCATAGCCAAATAACAACTAAACAAACTAACGTTGTTGTGTTTCTGAGAATGAGTGAGATTATCAGTAAGCTCCTAAGGAGTTACTGTGTTGCTAACACAGATAGTGATACTATACTGCAGTCTGGTTTCAGCTTTATCCCCTTGAAGAGAGACGGGCTTGTCCTATCACCTTTTTTCGGTTCATGGTTCGCATTTGAAGTCTTCCGCAAGGACGGGACTTGCCCAGTGAAAAATTAAATTGTGAAAAGCCACACACAATTCGAGAGCACACGGCTACAGCACCACTGCCAGTATACCGTCGGGCGTCGGATATAATTAATGAATGTCGAGAGAAAGAGCATTGATCTACAGATATCTCCCTGTATATTTGAAATTGTATGGCTCGGAGCTACCGCACCACGGGAAGGTAAACGGTTCAGCCTTATATCCTTCAAAGTAGAGTTAGAAACAAAGAGTCGACCTAGCGATTAGGCCACACCGCCGCCCGTCATATTTTCGTAATAGCAGTAAGGACGGCTGATAGAAATTTCCCTCAGCACATCTCCATTAACACAAATCTCGTATGCAACAACTCTCGACAAGTTCAATTAAACCACGATCTCTTTTTAACTCTCACAATAAAAATTAAGCGATTTGGAAAGAAGCATTTCATGCCCTCTATAATTCGCTTCACAGTGGATATTCAGGAATAAGTCTCCTGACTTGAAGCAAAGGTAACAACGAAAGTAATGGTAAAAGGACGGTAGTCTTCTATCTTGTATCCCTTCAGTAGAGGGATATCCTCCTAGCGATGCGATGCGATCATTCAACTGTCGTGGCCGAACCTATATTCTAAAAATCCTTAAAATACGAACTTGTCCATTCGTATTATTCATAATTTGAATTTATGTATTATCTATGTCGGCAAATTAGGCCGAATATTATTTACATATGCTGTGATTTTGAACTGATTTGAATATAGGTGTTGTTCTATATGCTGCCTATAACCTCCGAATTGACAGATCTCACTTATCGTCTGAGATTCATTCCGCAACCATTGGCAGCAAAATGGTTGCATGCTGTGAGGTGCGATTGGTACTTATGCAATCGCTTAGGTTGTGGAATGACCTCGCTGCTAAGATTTTCGTTGAAGACTTCAGCATAAGGTTCTTTCAAATCTTTATTTATCTACATCTTCACTTCAAATTTGTTATGAGGACACAGAGAACTAGGCGCTTTATGACTCGTTTCATTATACCTTACTCGCCTCTTAAAGATTCATAGCTCTATCCATGCACGCTTGCCGGCTCCTAAGTCTTCAGCCACTACCTTTTTATAAAACCTAATTTGGTAGTAATTGGTGGCTTTTAGCCTTCTTCGGCTCCGACGTCCGCATATTCAAGTTGTATATCTGTTTTGTCATTCTTTCCTCTTGCGTTACTTCTACATGTCTTAAAATGAATACTCTCATGCAGATCAATTCTTTATCTTACATAATCATTACGAACTCGGTCCACAAGCCTTACGCATCACATTTTACGCTCAGCTCGCATCTCGACCGCGTTAATTCTACTTTCATATTCTATCTGACGTAAATAGCTCTTGCTTCCGAGCCACACGTCAATAGACATATATTTTTTACCTCAGTGGTATAGAAAACTAGAAAAAAGTTAATTGATGATATAAAACAATGATATAAAACAATATAATTTTTAATTTAGTAAATACATTGTAAATTCTCATTCATGAAGCCTAAATATTGATAAAACGTAGTAGAATTATATTAAATTGAATAATTATTTTCAGTAATTCCTTGAGCATTTCATCAGCTTAATTACTACAACTAGAGCGGCTTCTTTGTTGGTAAGATTATCAATTTTCTTTAATAAAAGCTATGAAACTTGTCCGAGGTGATATAAAGTGGAACATTTGAACGTGAATATGTGTTCCGAGATATTTTAATTGTTTTTATTGTTAGTCACTAAATCCAGGAGCCATTTTCCATGTGTATGTGTTTCCGCAACTAGTTTGTTCATAAGAATTCTGACACTAACGGCAGTGGGTGACAACGTCAATAATTGCATGGTTTTTTGACTGAGCTATTTTTATTTGTGTAACATACAGTGTCTCTCTAGGTCAAAAGTGCAGGCATAATAAGATAAGCAATTCGTCTATAGAATTACTTATAGTATTATTTAATACGGATTATATATAATGTAAGATTAAGTTTTCTTACCGTTTTTGGAGTGCTTCGGTGGCTGACAAGCTCGGTGTAATATCTGTAAACAATGAATTTTAACATTTATTACAAATATTCAAATTATTTTTGAAGTGATAACTTCTTATGGGAGGGTAAACCGCTTCGTTACGTAACGCGTTACGACGCTAGTCTGTCTGGCTTCCCATTCTCTCACGCATCTCATTAGTTTAAGTTATCACTTCTGTCGGGCGTCTCGAGACGCACATGTTTTTTTATTAGATTAGCATATATGCAACTCGTATTTTTAAAGACAATTGGTTAAGTGATTACATTAGAAAAAATAATATAAAAATAAGTCAAACTAATTTCATTTGTGTCGAGGCTAATTTACACTGTCGGATTATTCTTCTCTGGCATATAGTTTAAAGAAGGTTTATCGTTAAATAATGTAACGGTGTGTAACGACCGAGTCATGTGGCAATTGGTTCTCTCGGCCCACCCCACAAGGACCTTGGCGAAGACGTAGTACAGTAGTAGTAGCAATGTTAATTTAAATCTTCACTAGTATATAACTAATAAGTCTTTCGTTATAAAGATATACAACGCGAAAGTAGAATGATGCAGAAGCCAAGGAAGGCCTAGACTTCCTACTTACCATGACCAAATTGATCGCGTTTTATGAGAACGTCACCTTCTTCAGGAGCCATAGAAATCGGCGAGTGAGCATGACAAGAGCTGTGAATATTAAAAAAGAAAAGAAGAAGCGAGTGCGAGGTGTGTAAGGCCCGAGACATATGGCGCTTGGTTCTCTCTGGCTACACTGCTGGGATTTGGCGTGAAACCAGAGCCTCGTTCGATGTTGGTTTTACCTCTAAAGGTGGATAGTCCGTCACTTATGATCATATTATATCGTGATAGATCACAATTAGCACTGAAATCACTGGCATTAAGTGATTATAAATAATATATATAAATATTGTCGGACAAATTACACAGCGCCACATAGCCCCAAAGTAAGCGAAGCTTGTGTTATGGGTACTAGACAACTGATACGTAAATAATTTTTTTTTTGTAAATACATACTTATTATACATAGAAAATACCCAGACCAATACAAACACATGTTCATGTACACAAATGTTTGTACTGTGTGGGAATCGAACCCACGAGCGTTGGTGTCAAAGTAGCGTAACAGCGCGTTCCACCACTGAGCCACCGAGCTCGTCAAATTGTAATAGAACCCGGCGCAGCGGGGCGTACAATATGGTAAAAAGTGTTTTTACCACAACGTCGGGAGGCATGCAAGCATACGGCCCACCTGATGTACAGAAGCTTATGAACGAATATCATAGATTATGTATTGGTCATGCAATGCCACGTTACTGCTCACACAGCACATCCCTAGGAGGTTACTAGTGACCTCACACACACGCAGAAACACAACAACCCTCCAGGGAGTTGTAATTTGTGAATTTCTGAGGTGGAGGCACCTCTCCGATCAGGCTGTTTTGATGCGCTCTACCTCTCTCAAGACAAACAGTCACGTTCAAGCACACAAATGTTGGTCGTATCTAGGAATCGAACTTGAGCCTTGCTGTCAAAGTATGTATTACTAACCACGCCGCCATCGAGGTCGTCAATCATCAGCATAAAAATACGTTACCATATTTTTGTGAATCAAAAAAGAAATGAATTCCAATTTCCAAACGGAGGCCAGCAATTTAAAAGTGACAAACGATTTTATTGTGGCGAGGTATCACGTGTCGATTGGCAGGGGCGCCACGGTGACACAACTCGGAATAATTCATGAGCCATGCACGAGGGCGGCAGGCTCCAAGCTCTCCGGCACTCAGGAGGTGGTACTCTTTCGCATTTTGTAACCGCCACACCGATCCCGGCCCATTGTGCTATTATTATGCAAAACTCAACCGCCGAATGTTCTACGAACGCGTTCAAAAGGTTATTAGAATGTAGGTCTGCGTAAATGTACCAAGGTTGTTTGTGTTTTGAAAATTGATTAGTCCTGTTTTAGCGTCTTATAATTTTGTTATATCGTGTTTATCTAGAGAACAATGAAGGGAGCCTTGGACGGTATATGACAAGGATCAGTCATTCATATTCTGATATTGTAATGAGAATACATGAAGGTTGCTTTATCTCAGTTTGGGTCGTATTGTGTATGTATTTAATTCGGTTTTAATTTCGGAATGTGTGTTTAATTTTGCTTTTATTCCGTTCTGCATAAATATAGCTCAAACATGTTATACTTGAACTGCTATTTTTTTTGTTATATTAGAGGGGGTAAACGAGCATGTGGGTCACCTGATGGTAAGTGGTCACCACCGCCCATAGACATCAAAGTGTCACTGATCCGTTGCCAGCCTTTTTAGGGAAAGATAGACTCTTTTCTTGATATCGTATTTGTTCGGGAACACCGCTGACGATAATCTATTCCACAATTTCACCGTACGTGGTAAAAAATACCTCAAAAAGCGTACCGTACTGGATTGCCTCTCGTCAAGATGGCGAGGGTGAAATTTAAGTTTGTGGCGAGTGGTACGATAGTGGAATTCAGCGGCTGATATTAAGTTGAACAGCTCCTCGGAACACTCCCCATGATACAATTTGTACAGTACTGTTTAATTCGAAATCAATTTTTATGTATCAGTTCATTATTAACTATTAAATCATTTTGGTGTTATTATATTTCTTATACTACGACGGAAAATAAGAACTTGCAACATAAGAACTAAATGTAAGTCGTATGTAACAAGAGAAGCTCAGAAAACCACAGTCAAATAACAATTCTCTGGAGGGTTGTCGTGTATCTGCGAATGAGTGAAGTCACCAGTAAGCTCCTAAGTAGTTGCTGTGTTAGTAGCAGCGGTGGTATCGTGCGAGTGATAATTAACTTGTTCCAAGCGTTCATCGTTACATCAAGCGGGCCGCATGCTTGTATGCTTGGTTACAACATTATATAAAAATAATGACTTTGGCAAAATAACGCCTGAATCTAATAATAACTATTTAATAACATAAATTTCGTATTGAAATAACATAACTATTATTGTTTTCACACCATAGTAGAATTACACAGTAAAAAATACCTGAAATTCTTTTGTAACTGATTTTTTTATATTATATTTGTAGTCATTATAAATGTATAGAATTTGATCTAATAATTCAATAACCTACTAAACCCAATAATTAAAATCAACACTGTCACGCTGCAGTTGTTAAAGGTGAACAACTGAGCCACAAAAATACCGTAATAGAGGCAATAAAATACTAAATACAGGACGGCGTGGCGGCGACGTGCGACCTGGGTCCACAAAAGATGATGGATGGGGCCGATCCGACTCGATTGTGAGCAGAGTATACCGGGGATTGATCAATTTGTCTCCAAATGACATATTATTTTACATAGGAAGCTCTATCTTACCGCTGAGAACTTACAATTGAATAAGATCGATAGATAGATTTTCATACAGTTACAAACACCAACCAATGGCTTTTTAGAAATAGTGGCAACTAACAACTTTTGTAACGATCGCACAAATGGAAAATTACAATTCATTTAACACTAGCTACTCTCCCCGGCTTCGCACGGGTGATCCAATCGTTACCAAACTTCACAGGATCACGTACTGGGCTAACGTGAAGATTCACTGAAAATTTCATCAAAATCTGCCTCGCCGTTTTTGAGTCCATAGAGTACATACAGACAAACATTCATTTTTATATATATAGATTTGGAAGAGATGCTTCCCAGCGTTATCCCGTTTCCTAATTCATTAGGATCAGCGACGTCCTCGAACTAAGCCTTTAAGGTTTGGTGAACATACTGATTTTGACGTGGAGCGTCTGACATCAGATTTTCACAACTCACAGGGAGTACCAGACGACTTTTTAAAATATTATTTCTTGGACCTGCTGGTTTCCTCACGATGTTGTCCTTCACCACCGAGGAAGTGATAATAACAAATGGGCTAACATTACTCAAGATCCTCGAATTCATATCACTGCTCGAGATCATCAATTGTATTATAAATATATATATAAATGTTTAATGTATTCGCAATGATGAAGTTAGAAGCACAGTTGGTCTGAAAGAGAGCGTCGGTGTTAAAATAAGAAGAGGCATGCTCCGTTGGTTCGGACATGTAGAAAGAATGCAGGATGAAAGAATGATGAAGCAGATATACAATGCAAAAGTGGAAGGATGTAGAAGCCGAGGAAGGCCAAGACTTACCTACCATGATCAAATTGGTCGTGTTCTATCAGAAGGTGATGTCAGGAGCCCTAGAAACCGGCGAGCGTGCATGTAAAGAGCAATGAATGTTAAAGAATTGCGAGTGAGGCATGTAAGGATCGAGTCACGTGGTGCTCGATTACCTCTGCCTACCCCGTAAGGGATTTGGCGTGAATTTATAGATCGTTAGAATAATAGGACTTTTTATAAATTGGTTTTCAGCATTTTTACATGTCCTTCAGTTTACTGTCAGTTTCAGTGTTAACCCTTTGTAAGTATCAGCATTTTAGCAGAAAGACATTCACTGTCGAACACAGTCCTCCCACTGGGACTTCCTTGCATCCATCGGCACCCTGCAATCTAACCAAATCGACGGTCCATCGAGTTTAAAATATTAACTGATCGCAATTGTGATAATTGATTCATTTAATTAATATATTTTGTATGCAATCCAAATCAAGCAAGAGTGAATGATGATGTCGGCAGTGCGTGCGGGGTTGCGCCCTAGACGCACACATATAGATCAAATTGGTGATGTGTTGAAAAAGGACCCAATCAAAAGTATCCAAAGAGCATGCATGAAGAGGTTTATGAGTGTGGAAGAAGCGAGAGCGGTATGTTTGGATCGGTGCGCGGCGCGATAATAGATATGTATGTATCCAAATCATACGTTACGCAATAAATTTTACGCAACACTCGCATATCGACCTAGTTCATTCTACTTTTATGCTCTCTCCGCCATATCTCGCTTCTATGAAGATTGGAAGAATTACTGCCAGAAACAGGAAACACAGTATTCTCTGCTTACGTTCATCTCTCCAGATAAGTGATGAGGATATTTCATCCCTGCCAATAGCACATTATTTTAATAATACGTAAAATACAATAATAATTATATACACCTTTATAATACTTATGTAAGTATTATAAAGGTGTATATTACAACTAGCAGAACATACTCCAATAGGGAAACATAACTAGTGCAAAGTGAGACATTGTAATAATTCGCCAAGTTTATATTCGTACAGCTTACGGACGTCTAGTCCTCCATTTAAGGCACGTGAATTAATATAAATTAGTTTTTGATATGCAAATGAAGCTATATCACTATATCGAATTATCTCTTACCAAACTATAATTGCCTGTAACAATCGTAGCTCAGCTCATTTGTGTAGACACTCGCAGTTTATCTTACCAATAAAATTTCACCTAACTTAGCAGTCCCTAAATAAATAAATTAGTACGAATAATTTCAGTAATAGTTATGTTTGTAATTGGTATCATTGCTTAACTGAATTGGATTTACATAATTCAGTACCTATAATTCAGTTTATTATGAATCAAATGAGAATTAGGCGACGTTAGTTGACATTGTTATCATCCGGGAACTGAACGTCTTCAGTAGACAGATGCGAAACATCATAATAAAGTGTATTAGGTATTCTATTAGGTGAGAAATAATTAAACGCTCTGCCAGGGCTGTATTTAGAATTTGTCGGGCATGTTTTTTTACGAATATGTAATTCTAAAGGCCTGTTATATCTTTCATAAACACTTAGACAATTTCTTAAAATATAAATGACGCGGAAATTTAAATTATGAAATATGACGTGACGCAGACATTATTTATTTATCTAGAACATAATATATAAATAGTTTAGTTTAATACATGGAGTCAGTCTGAAACTAATACACTAATATGTTGTAGTTAGTATGTCTCCTATGTATCACCTTAGACGTACCATATTCGAAGCGGAATCGAAAAGTTTTCGCTCAGATTCCATACATTTTGAATCCGTTTTAAATATGACTTTCCGAGGCAATGTGAATACCCCTTCACGACTCTCATTTTATTTATTTATTTATTTATTTATTTAATAAGTCAAGTACGCCCCTGGTATTCAAAGCAGAATGTCGGTAACAGCAGAGACAATAACTAGATATTCGGGTTTTACGCCAGCTCATTGTGTAACATGTAATGGGATTGTTTCAATGTCACGTTGGCTAACTGTTTAGGTAATTAAAGTTTATAATGAACACATAACTAAGTGAAACTACTTTTTTCAATTTCCCATGTACTTAGGTAGTAACAATTCAAGTATTTCTTTCTTTTATTCGAGCTACCAATGATGAGCTAATTTCTTCTCGTGATTCACTGGATTGTCATTCCTCGTAGAATCACATATGTATATCAAAATTTTAATATCACATTTGCTTTCTACATTAATAATACATTTATTTATGCTGTTGCCAATAGATGCGAAATTTAAAATAAAATATTCACATAGTCGATTTGTCTTTACTGTCACCAAATTTGATAAAGTTGGTATAACTTTTAAAATTTTCATTTCTTCATGTTTTATATTTTTATAACACAAAGATAAAAGACACTACAACGTAAAGACGTTATCTTAAGTTTTTATTTTTAATTTTGTCTAATTATTCAAATTTTGACCAAATTTACATGGTACAAAAATTCGGTCATTAAAAGAATACACTTTCAATTATCTAAAGTTGTGGAGCTGTTACCGAGATGTATATAAACGTATATAAATATAATATACATATACATACACACAAACAATATAATTAGTAATCACGGGAGCAGTGATAGCCCAATGGATAAAGAACCGAGCTTACGTAAGAAAGGTTTAGTTTACCCTCTGGGTTGTGGAGGTCTGATAGCAATAGCTCCGTGTAAAAATCAGTAATTCGCCTAATTCTTAGTAGTCTTAGTAGGTAGCCGATCCCGCCAATTTTAATGGATTTGGAAACAAGATAACGCTAAGAAAAAGAATAAATAAATAATATACATATACAACAAACATGATTCTCTTGTCATTATTTTTTGATGTCGATTATTGACTAATAACGTGCAGCATACACGATTTTTTGCACGCCATGAAAAATAAACTTTTAAAACATTCTCCGAAATGAAGTCGACAAGTGCCAAAAACTTTTTTTTACAAACAAGAGTTTATAGAGTGCTGCGAAGTTAGTAAAGTTGCAAACTTCTTGCGTTAAATAAAGATTTTGTGTACGACAAGAAAAATAAACTAGTAAGACATTCTCACAAAATGAAGTTTATTATGTGTATGTTATATCTCATACTTACGATCTTTATTGAGAAGCTCACCTCACACTCCTAGCGTCTTACATATGTTGGATGAAGATACTTCATTACAGTCGATTTTAGTCGGTATGTCACGTGAAAAGGCTTTTTTTTTGATATAAAAAATTTAATTGACCATAGAAAGTACATCATGCTCGTACATTAATTACATACACTGCCATATGATTCTGCATAATATACTAGTTCTGCCTTTACGTTGATAGAGCACAAAAACTAAAAAAATATCTACCACAAACTCTGAAAAGTGAAATTAATGTTAGCCGATTACACTTTCGTTACGTGGAACAATGCAGTGAAGACATGTCATTAATTATCATAATGTGTTGACTTGGCAAAGGCTTTTTACATCATGCTCTTAGTTGATTGAACACTACGAGCGTAGTGTTTGTTCTTAATAACCAGTTTCAGTCCATTTCTGTTGTATTTATCAGTAAACTGGGGAGAGTTTTGTTGAAATTTCACTACCATATATTTATATCCAAGATCCTACGTAACGAAGTATCGGTGACCATAGCCATCTATGGATAAAGTTATTTGCCTTGAACTCCTCCGAGTTCGGAGAGTATGTTAATACGTCGGTCTGTTGTTGATGATGACACCCGTCATGTCAAATCTTAATGGAATTCTGTCTAGAATGCTACTACATATAGTTCAGTTAGTAGTTACATAGGTATCTGGACTAACTTGCCTGTCACTTCACGTGTGATATGACTGTTAAATATTGTTCAGCTATAGTACATGTGAATGATCTGCCCTACATGGTACAGAAAATGGCGGATGTACTGTTTGCTAATGATACTTGTTTAATTTTTAATGCTACACGCCGGAGCGAAAATATTGACAAGGTAAATAGTGTTCTATCTGCCATTCTAAATTGATTCACATGTAATAATCTTTTATTAAACTCAACTAAAAACAAATGTATAAAATTTTGTCTACCAAATGTAGCTTCTGCCAATACAGAAGTTCTCATTGACAATAATGTACTAGAATTTTAGAATGATACTGTATTTCTTGGAATTACCATAGACCATACCAAATTTATCCACATAAAAAAACTGGCCAGTAAGCTCAGCTCCGCCGCATATGAAGTGAGGAGTATTAGATAATTGACGGATATGGCTACTCCGCGTTTAGTCTATTACAGCTACTTTCACAGTATTGTGTGGTTGTGTTGTGGGGGAAAGCGGCTAATATTGAGACTATTTTTATATTACAAAAGAGATCCGCTCTATTTAGAACATGTGCTCCAGAGGCTCACTTTGAGAACTATTTAAAGGAATAAATATACTCACGGTTACTTCTCAGTATGTTTATGAGAACACAATGTATGTTCGTAAAAATATAGTCATTTTCAAAATTCAGTGAAAATCTTATATGCAGGCATAGATTGCGTATGCCGGTACATCGGCTTCCTAGTAGATCTTTTATTGTAAATTGTATTCGATTTCAGATCACGATCAAGTGTATTTAATGTAATAAAATAGAAATTCACTGTAATTAAATTTGTAATTTTAGTTATTTAACTTAATTTTTTTGTAATTTCAAGTTTAAAATAAACTAATTTTTGATAGATAATGTTAAATTAAAAAAGGTAAGTACATACATACATATCATCACGCCTAGCCTGTCTCACATTGGGGTAGGCAGAGACTATGGAACGCCTGGTGCACCGATCCAAACATACCGCTCTCACTTCTTCCACACTCATCAACCTCTTCATGCATGCTCTTCGGTTTTAAGTGCATTTTTACATATTACTAACTAATATTACTAATTTTAAAGAATATATATATATATATATATTCTTATATATATATATATATATATATATATATATATATATATATATATATATATATATATATATGTCGCTGTTACGCTACTTTGCCATCGGTTGTCTAGTACCCATAACACAAGCTTCGCTTACTTTGGGGCTAGGTGGCGCTGTGTAATTTGTCCGGCAATATTTATTATATATATATATAATAGTTAAAGAAGCGGGTGAGGTGTATAAGAACCGAGTCATGTGGCGCTTGATTCTCTCTGCCAACACCGCAAAAGACGTGGCGTGAAGATGTAGTCATATTACAAATTACTATATATTCAAAATTCCTATGTCGGCAAAGTCAATTTGGCCTTACTATATGAAACAATAATCTGTAATGACTATCAAATCTATAATTACAAACTCTGCCTAAATTATCTCAGCCATGATTGCTTAGCTGAGCCACCCAGTGGTTTATCAAACACCCTGTCATTGAGTTATCTATGTACGGTGATAAATGCTTGGCGTAATAACCACTGCCGTTTAATGACAGAGGTATACTGTATTTTGTACGTAGTATTAATCCTTAGATATATGAGTATTAGAGATATTATAATAAAGACGAAAGGGTAGAACTTTGTACTTGGAATACTTTTTTGAACTTATAAAGAGAAAAATAATTATTTTTTGTATGTTTATTTGTAATCAAAAAATATTTAACCCATTTAAAAAAATTCTTCACCTACATAAAGATTCATTATTAGCGAGTAACGTAGACGACTTTTTACTTGCAAGAAGTTAGATATCCCTACGAAAAGGTGCAATAATGTAACCCAACGTATTAAAAACATGTCAGCAAAAGTCATTATTTCGCGTGCGTTGCGAAAATTATTGATGATACAAAATATATTGTACTACATGTTCATAGTACTCGTCTTTACCCACGAAAAAGTACGCGAAATATATGTCAAAATATAATGAAATTTATATCATGATATTATTCTTATCTAACTAAATAATTTCATGTGTAATTGTTGTCATAGTCTATTTGCTAAGTACTAATTTTTCTCTCTCTATCTGGACTAACGTGGGATGCCAGGTCGGCTCGCTAGTTTGTAATAATGCACCTATCATGTAAAAACTCACTGATTTTGATGACATCTTATACAGTGATAGGTTAAATCCCGTGTTAACATTTAAATACTTTTTATCTTGAAAATATATAGGGTTGCTATAAAAATTGTCACGATGCGTTCGATTCCCACGCGTAACAAACATTTGTATGTATGAACATATCTATTTGTCTTATTCTGGATGTTTTTAAGAGAGGTAGGGCGCATCAAGTAAGTCCTGCTGTCGAAGTACCTCCACCTCCCTGAAAACCACAGTCAAATAAAAAATCTTAGAACGTTCATGCATGAGTGCATGAGATTACAAATATTGTAAGCTCCTAAGTAGTTGGAATATTAGCAGCAGCGATACTTTCTGTATTGCAAGCATTCTTAGACTAAACTTTACACGAGGACGGTAACCACTTTACCTTAGCTAGGCTAATGCTTGTATGTCTCCCGATTTTGCGACGACTTGATGAATAGTTCAAAATTATTCAGCAATAATAAACTTCTTAAACAAGAAAAGTATATAAATAATAATTGAATATTAATATTCTGTTATTCTCACGGATATTATCCCGGTAATTTGATAGGCGTGCGCGGGGATATTGATCCAACGCGTAGAGGCCCTTTTGAGAAGATTCATGTTATGTTATACACCCACTGAGACCCGCTCCTAAAAATATCGATAGAACCATATATCTATGAGCTGGTCACTGCAGGTATTGGGACTATTGCGAATGTGTAGGAAATTATTAGTCTATTGTAATGAGGCCTGGAGGGATTATTGATACTGGGGTATTACAGAAGAGGGACGGACACCTGATATAACTATGATATCTGACTATTATATTATATCATATATTAATATTATGTTATAGTTCTTATATCACGGGTTTATCCATTTGATAGACGTGAGCGGGGATTTGGATCCAAGGCGTAGCCCCTTTGGCCCCTTTGAGAAGCTTGATGTAATATTGTATAGCAGCTGTGACCTTTTCCAGGGGATATCAATGTGACAATCTATATATATAAAAATGAATGTTTGTCTGTATGACCTCTATGGTCTAAAAACGGCTGGGCAGATTTTGATGAAATTTTCAGTGAATCTTCAGGTTAGCAGGTGATCCTGTGAAGTTTGGTAGCGATCATATCACCCGTGTGAAGCCGGGGTGGATAACTAGTATACCAATGAATATTATAAATATCATAATAGCGTTATTGTTTAAGATTTGATTAATTATTATTGTAAAGCACAGAACAATTGTAGACGCAAGTAACAACAATGCAATGAGACCTCAAAAAAATCATTGTCACATTTTAACAAATTTTATTGTACTACCTACTATAACGTCAGCGTTTATTGGGACCATCCTATTGTTCAGATCTAATACCAAATATATGCAAGGACATCTCAGTCCATATTAGCCAGCATAATTGCGACCGAGTTCATTTACCCCTTTTGTATAATTACTCAGAACAATATATTTTAAGGGTGGCTTACACAAAGGCGACTGACCGCGACGATGTAACAAAATGCATACAAGCTGTTGCCTTCATCGCTTAAATAATTAAGAGTTGGCTTAGCATTTGGTGGTGCAGATGCGAACGCCCACAAATATTTTAAAGAATTTTTTATTTCGTATGTAGCGGCTATTAAAGATGAATTTGCATTTTTTGTATAGATATTACTGATGTTAAATATTTTGATATTGTACTTTATCTATCTACTGATTTAACAAAACAAATGTCAATTTTGATTGATTCACATTCAATGTAATAGCTTCTGGTATGCCTTATAACTTGCTTATCAGAAGCTATTATATACGTTACTCAATGCAGTTACTTATGTATGACAGAGATTGATAGAATTAAATTAGCTGTTTAGTAATCAAACCAAATTGCCCAACAGTTACTTGATAGCAGTTTAGTTAAGCCTTTTATACGTGCCTACAGGATTAATACGGTTATTGCAGGTCCACTGAAAAGCTATGAAAACGAACATAGGTAGGCTTTCAATGTTTTTCCATTTACAAATGTACTCTTTTATACTTCGAACAGCGTCCGTCCTCCAAAAAACTAGACACGGCGTCGCCTAAATATCGGAAACAGAGATCAGTTCACGCCGATCGGGGGCAATCCGATAGTGATTGATGTTTGCAATAAGTTGAAAATTGATCTCTCCGATGGTAAAATCGCAATATAACTTACAATATTTATACATAATATATTTCGTCTTATTTTACTATTTATGAACAAAATATTGGCAAAGGTTTGAAATTTGCGAGCATATTTTAAAACTAAAGATTATTATTATGTTAAGGATAAGAAGTCTTAATCACATCCTTAGTATTACCAAGATGATTTCAAACGATTCGAAAAAAATATTTTTGCGATTCGAAGTAGTAACACGGGCATTTATTTATTTATTTTTAAACAATTATATGTCATTAAGGCCTTGTAATTGACATAAAGTCTAGAATTGTACAGAAGTGTTGCAAAAAAATTGTACTATACTTTAGAAAGGAGTAAAAAACAATCCATCCGCGTGAAAGTCGATTTATGGTGGCCAAGTGGTCGGAGTGATCTTATTAATTGAGTTCTTCTTCTTTTTAGCGTTGCCCAGTTTCCTATTGCATTTCAATAGGCGGGGTCCGCTACCTAAGCTTTAGGATTGGACATGGAGCGACTGCCGTCAGACCTCCACAACCCAGAGGGAAAACCAGATCACGCTCAGGTAAGGTCACACGTGTTTAGAAATATAATTTGCTGGCTGTACCACGTGCACGTACTAACCTACTGAGCGAAGCGCCACTGACGCGCGCATTTCGTGTTATCAATCTCATGGCTTTACTTTTTGTTCTATGTTATAAAATGTAAATAAGTAGATATGTATAATATTCAGAATTACCTATTTACCTATATGTATATTGCTACACTGTCGCATTAGGTTTTCACCTGTAAAGATAGTTGTAAGTTTGGCTAAATAAATAAATAAAATAAATAATATGTAATAAACAAATAATAATAAATAAATATTTTTTTTCACGATTATTTTTACTTTACCGTTGAGGAAGTGATAGTAACATAAATTTAGTGGTACATTCGAATCGCATGTCAGGATTCGAACCAGTGATCAGTTTGTCAATAGGCCAGTAGTAGTAATAAGAGACAAGAGCAGTGACAGATCAGATGATAATGATATCCACCGGGCTACCACTGCCCTTCTCTCTTATTTATTGACTAAAATCCCTTAAGTATATAAAGCTGCCAAGTGCGAGTCGGGTCTTATATTGCATTTGTCGGATAATAACATTAAGAAATACATGTATTACATTGCTGCCTTTGCAAAATATAGTAATTCTTAGTTACAAAAAAAAAACAATGTATTTTGTATACTCACGGTTGACGACTTCTCTATCTATGGACAATGCTACTCAACCGAGACATACAGTAGATTATTATTTTCTCTGTTTACGATTCATACTGTATTTTTTCACCTAAAAATCATATTTGCATACATAGCGAAAAAAATAATAAACACTGAATGCGGGTTTACACTGGAGGCTAAATATTGAGAGCAGGGGATCAACCGAAAGCTGATACTGATTGATGTTTGTACCGGGCCTCGGGTATCGCAGTGTTAGGGTTAATGTAACCCCAATACACACTGGATTTTTAATTTTTGTTCTACTCCTGATTTATGCCGCGTGTATTCCGCCTGTGTATAATTGACTATTTTTTTATGCCACTAAAGCGAGGAAGGGTGCATCAAAGCAGCCCTCCTAGGGGAGAACCTCCACCTCACAGAAAACCGCAGCTAAATAATATTTTTCTGGGGGGTGGTTGTGTTCCTGTGTGTGAGTGAGGTCACCCGTAAACTGCTAAGGAGTTGCTGTGTTAGCAGCAGAGGTTCTCACGAGTGATACTGAATGTATTACAACATTCGCGCGGACAACACGCGTTCGGGCTACGGTAACCGCTTTACATCAGGTGGGCCATATGTTTGTATGCATCCCACGTCTTATAAGAAAAGCATGCGACCTGCCTGATGATAAGTAGTTATATGGTCAGTTGTTACACCGGAGATGTCTTGCTGACACATCCGTCCGTCTTATCAAGGGTACTTGGCTTCTAAGTCTGAAATTTTAAGTCAATGGATAAAGATTACAAGGTTTTCTTTGCAAATTTTGATTTCCTTTTACCGCCTCTAGGGGTAGGTAAGCATCAAGTCGAACTCGGTGGCGCAGTGGTTAATGCTGCTTGACGCCAATACAATTCTGTTCGATTTCCATATATTACAAATATTTGTGAGCATGAATATGTCTATCTGTATTGGCCTGGATGATATTAAGTGCGGTAAGGCGCATCAAAGCAACCCGTCTGGGGAAGTAACTCAACCTCATAGAAAACCGCAGCGAAATAACAACTTCCAGGAGGGTTGTTATGTTCCTGTCCAGTAACCGCTTTACATTAGGTGGTCCGAATTCTCATATGCCTCCTGACGTTATATAAAAGAATCTCTTCATAGTGTGCATAATTACGTCTCAATAAAAAACTAATTTCCAATTTTCATATGCTAGCTTCGGCAATTCCGGTAGTGCATTGATTTATAGATCTTAGGGTATAGATATTTATAAATATCAATATGATTACGCAATAACAAAACATATTTATCGTATGTGTGTCATTTACGATAAAGAATGTTAATACGAGTGTGAATAACATAATTTGTCTATTAAACTTAATGTCACAATAAAACTTATCAAATTAAAATTGCGTACAGAAACCCTTGAAGTTGCAAGTGATTAAAATGGTTTCAAATTTATTGTTACCCGCCTCTTTCTATTAAAAAGCGAAAGACCCAATTCAAAGTAGAACAGTAAACTATAATTAATTTTATTGCCGCAACGGTTGACGTCAAATCCTCGACTGTCAAGGTCATGTCAAATGTCATGAGTTGAATTCTTTTGCCTTTCGATACTCAATGCAGAGAAATAAATCACAATGGCGCTATCTCTTTCAATCGGCGCCAAACTGTCAGCGAATGAATTTAGGCCGGATTTCCAAGCAGACCGACTACTTTATTTTGTCTTAATTATAATTTTTGAAGTGAAAACTTTTTAGCGGCGTTGTGAACTTTTTGGGATGAGTAAAAAATGTTAAACTCGCGTCAGGACACGTGACCACGACCGTAAGACTTTGGTGAGAATTAGAACTTAAGTTCGCTGCAGCGCTAAAACATTAGTTACCTCTAATTAAACAATTAAAACATGAAGCGCTAGATCGTTCATAGGGCATTATTTTCTCGCGACCAAAACGTTGTAAGCGCCATGAAATTCCTGCCACTTACGCGTTTCGTTCAAAGTAGTTTATCAACATCGCTGTTTGGTTAAGCGGCGCAGGGCGCTTGCGCGAGGTGCGTGTGTGTTTGAGTTTTAGAGATTGGCGATGACGATGCTGATAATGATGATGGTGAAAGAGTCGTTGAAATTATGGATGAAAGTTGATTTTTCTGAGAGATAAACTTTTTAATGTAAAATAATTGTAATAGTTCTGAAGTGTTAAATTTTTAATGTAATATAAATTGTCATGTTTGTGTACGATAGCGCAATAAATGAATATTGTATTTTACTACATGATAGTACTTTTATACTGATTAATAAAGCAATTCGTGCGAAATTATTCCCTAACCATTCCAAAATATTCAAAAATGCACAACGAGGCGCAACGCAAACAGAAGGCGATAAGGTGAAGGTACGGTACAGATACGGCACGGATACGGTGCAGGCGCGACATCTGCGCACATAGACGCGGCGACGGTACGGCAAGTTATGTCATTATAAAGCGTGTTGTTGACGAGGTAACATGTATTCCTCTTCCGACGAAGATGAAGATGCACTGGCTTTGCTACAGATTATTAATTTACAGCAAAGACCAAGAAGGTATTGGATACATCCAGTGTGGAGAGAATCATAAGAACACAGGTTTCATACGATAATGGAAACTTTATATAAATATCCTGATCGTTTTCGCACAATTTATAAAATGTCAATTTATAAACTGTACCCTGTCTTAGTGTAGTCGTAGATATTTGGGTATTGCTCAATTAATTCGCAAAACATAATATTAAACTCAATGTCGTCACGCATCCTGTATACGAATCGACGTGCATTTTGCTTAACTTATCTGTTCGTGACAATCGTGACTGAAGGCGGCAAGCGGACGGCGCAGGTACGCCGTCCCTCGCCCCCCGCCACGTCGCCAGCAGATGCGACACCGGGAAGGCGCAAGCGGCGTCTCGCGTTGTATACAGTATCAACAAAGATACGAAGCGATATATTTTAAACTTAAAATTTTGATCCATATGGGTCGATCCATGGTTTTAATGAAAATCCGATGTAATTGAATTTCTTTTGTTTTTAATATTTTAAAGCACTTAAAGGCAAACATTGTGGTTACATATTTTTTTTTTACTCTACGTCGGGTGGGAGACAAGCATACGGCCCACCTGATGTGAAGCGACTACCCTAGCCATATTAACGCTCGCAAATTAAAATATCGCCCTTAAAATGCCGCCGCCCCCGCTGCCAACGCAGCATCTCCTTCCTTTCTAGTGACCTCACTCACTCGCAGGAACACAACAACCCTCAAGGGAATTGTTATTTGGCTGCGTATTCTGTAAGGTAGAGGTGCTTCCCCTGTTGGGCAGCTTACAATTACGCTCCCTACCTCTCTTTTCGCCATAGCTTCGTTTGTCAGTCGGCAGTTGACTTTGATTCAAAGATGTTTATTAACCACTTACATCCCTAATCATAGCGCAAACATAGGTACCTATGCATGTTGCATATGTAAATAGTGGTCTTGCCAGCGAAAGAACGAGAGAGCGAACAAGCGATAACCCTGCCCATCCTGCTTCCGTCTCACTTACTCTACGGACCAATTCAAGTATTAAACATTCACTCATCATCGTCACACATGTACTCACGATCATATTCTATAAAAAGGAGTAAGTAGCTAGAGCGACAGCATCACAAACTAATGATCCATCTGCCACTTTTAGAAATTGATTGGAATTATATGATACAAAAGGAGGAAAATGTTAATTCGAAAAAAATCCGAAAGGATGTGCAATAAGTGTTATTTCCAATAAATAGCACCTTGTATAATAATACTCTGTGCCGTACCGTCGCCGGCTCTGTTTGCGCAGATATCGCGCTTGCGCCGTATCCGTGCCGTATCTGTACCGTACCTTCACCTTATCGCCTTCTGTTTGCGTTGCGCCTTAGTGTTCAAGTTTTCACTTCTGCCGGCACTCCCGGAGTGCAACTCGTTTTTTTTATCGTAACTTTTTTCGTAATTCGGGTAACTATAAAAGTCAAATAAACTGCATTCTCAATATACACTCCTTGATAGAAGGCCTGCAGTAAAAGAGATTTGTCTCTCTATATATATTCTCTATATTATGTATATATTGTAAAGTAAACATTATATGTATTACTTGCTGTTTAAAATAAATCTTGATAGAGTCAACCTACTTTTGTCGTTGTTTATTCACGTCTATCATACAGTGTCGAAAGTCGCTAGTCTGCTGGAGTATTAACAGTCTTGAGGTGCTAATAGCCGACCAATTGTTGTTGTATTGCCGTTCATAATAGATAAAAATCATATTCTTTTTCAATTCTATACCTAGGCTCTTTTTTTTCATGCAGCGTTTGTGTTGAAACTTTTATAAATTTCGTGACGCATCAAAAAATCTCAAGAATATTTTTAATTGTTGAATCTGGTTATTGGTATTAAGTAGTTTTAGGATAATATAATTTAAAATATGTGACGATTTGCTTCGTTTCTCTTTCCCACTTGAAATAAAACTAGTTTACGAACCGGTGTTAATATGTTAAGTTTAAAATTAAGGTGTAAATTTAAAAACTTTTCACAGCTTCCCGTATATGGCAATACACGTATGGCAGAGAAATTTTTGAGGAGTTATGCTAAATTTCTTCTGAATAACTGAGAAATAATGATAATTTGATAATGTCGTTGAGTGTGTCAGACCAAAAGAACTCAGGCGTTAAGCCGTTGGTTCCTGCTGTCTCGATAGATGAATGTAAATGTCCATTGCATGGCTAAAAGTTACTGCCTTTTGTTAATCGCAAATGAGGGACGTGACGGATTATGGTCTAAACCAAAAAAGAGATAAAGCTAAAGGAAGTGGTGGGATACTTATGGGTAGATACCATGTTAATAGTAACATAACAAGGATTAAAAGAGGGACGTAAGTGACTCATCATGGATATTAGATAAAGAGTTCGACTGGAGAAGTACCTTGCAGAAGAGCATAGCCGATGAATGACCTTTCTGGAGCCTTGTTATATTTCATTAGCAGCGCGGGTTGGTGTTCGACAAATTATAGTGCTTATATTGGGCGATATCATAACCCACGGCAGGTTCTGTACATTTATTATTCATTTTTGACGTTCAATCGGTGTATAAAAGGATTGCAAGAATATTTTTTTTCTGCTTTTGATGTTTATTTTAAGAGCAGTGACATCCAAGTGGCTAGAGAACCAGCCTCCTGGTATGTACCATTAAAGTCGTGTTTTGGGATTTATACATGTATATATTTGTAATTATCATTTTTTTATACTACGTCGGGAGGCGTACAAGCATACGGCCCACCTGATGTAAAGCGAGTACCGTAGCCTATTAACATTTGCGATACATTAAGTATCACTCGTGCGATGCCTCCTCTGCTGCTTACACAGCAACTCCTTGGGAGCTTACTGGTGACCTCACTCACACGCAGGAACACAACAACCCTCTAGGGAGTTGGTATTTGACTGCGGTTTTCTGTGTGGTGGAGGTATTTCCCCAGACGGCCTGCTTTGATGCGCCCTACCTCTCTTAAAACATCCGGACCAAAACAAACAGACATGTTCATGCACACAAATGTTTGCCTTGTGTGGGAATCGAACCCACGGGCGTTGGTGTCAAAGTCGCGTAATTCACGACTGAGTCATCCAGCTCGTCGAAAATTCTTTGGTAGTGAAGGAAACATCGTGAGGAAACCCGCACGCCCAAGAAATTACATTTCAAGGGACATTTGACCTAACCTACGAAAGGTCAGGTTTCGTCTCTGGGTTGTAGAGGTATGATGTTAGTCGCTTCATGTTTAAATCAATATCTTCGCCAAACCCTTAGGCTTAGGTAGTAGACCCCGCCAATCCTAATGCATTAGGAAACTGGATACCACTAGGAAGAAGAAGATGTTAGGTTATTTCAGACTTCTAGATGTCCTGTAAAAATAATCAGGCACAACTAAGTACGTAATAAGCATGGAAATAGAATTTCAAACTAAAAATGTCGGGAAGATATCCTTAACGCCCTACATTTGACGAGCTCGGTGGCACCCCGGTTAATAATGCCTCGTTGAGACCAACGCTCGTGGGTTCGACTCCCACACATGATAAATGTTTGTGTGCATGTACATGTCTGTTTGTCTTGGTCTGGATGTTTTTAGAGAGGTAGGGCATATCAAAGCAGCCCGTCTGGGGAAGTAGGTTTGTTGTGTTCCTGCGTGTGAGCTTCTAAATATCAGTTGTATCAACAGATGGCATCGCGCGAATGTATTACAAGCGTTCATAAGCTACGGTAACCACTATACATCAGGTGGACCGTATGCTTGTATCCCTCTCGACGTTTCATAAAAAAGAACATATTCATTCGCATGCACATTCTTCCGGAAATTATTAAATGGGTCTGTACTACAATAAGATTTTGGGGTGTAAGTAGCTCAATGTCACCTTTAGAGCCAAAACCAACCTCACCTGCACGCGATGCACCCTGTTTGATGTATTCTTGCGAGTGAGTGAGGTCACCAGAAGACGAGGAGTTGCTGTGTTGATAGCGGGGGTGGCAACGCACTAGCGACAATATTTTTTTTGCTTGCGTTCATAGGTTATGGTAACCGCTTTACATCAGGCGGACCGTATGCTTGTTTGCTATCCGTCGTAGTATAGAAAAAGAGCCCTTCGCCTCGCTTCTTATTGATAAGGTTCAAGACATGCAGATTATGACTTTGGATATAGACATGATAGTGAGTCACTTGTAACCAAACATTAATCCTTCACACGAGCGCTATCTTAACCAAATATTATAAGTTAAAAGAAAAGTCAACAAGTTTAATATCTCTTACTATTAAATACATGATCAATCGCACTAATCCATACTAATGACGTGACCAGCTACCGTAGCACAAACGTATCTAAATTAAATTCATGAATCAATTGTCTACTTGACAGCCCATTTGCTAACTCCAAGTACTTTGTTTACTTGTTATCATTAGTGCATAAACCTGACCCAAATACTTTCGTGCCGACAGTCACAACTCCACAAGGGTCATACATTGACAATGAACTCAAACTGTCTAACGGTCACTCGATGATTGAATTAGATATATATATTTAAATAGGGACTTATTGTTTCGTTGTTGCGTATCACGATTGGTATTCCTTTGTACAGATGAAAAGGTAATTTAAGTAAAGGTTAGGCAAAGAAAACATGGCTCGAGTAAATACCAAGGTGATGTATCGTGGTATTTGCTATGCGATGCTGAGATCATCTCACCTAGATAAGGGCACATTGGAACACGGATTACGTTGAACAATAGATAAAATAAAACAGGCGTTCCAAACATGTCTTGTTTGAATGATGGGTCTATCGGTGTGAAATATTTAGATTTGAGAATGATCGATTTCTTATTTATTCAATATTGGGTACAAGCATACGATTAGTCGTACAAGCATACGCCCTACCTGATGTAAAGCGGTTACCGTAGCCTATAAGCTCTTGCAATAAATTTAAGTATTACTCTCGCGATGCCACCTCTGCTGAAAACTCAGCAACTCCTTAGGAGTTGACCTCACGCACACGCAGGGACAGAAATCCCCCAAGTAGTCGCTATTTCGCTGAGGTATTCTGTGAGATGAAGGTGCTTCCCTTTTCTTCTTCGTACTGCTTGACGGATTGTTGCTTTGATGCGACCACTCTTAATCGATGATCAATTCCAAACTATTAAGTGATCCGGTACTTGAGGTTCTGTTCCAATATTTGAGATTTACGTTTCTTACATGCCTACATAATTTTCCTAAAGTTAAGACTAAGCTTTTGCTTTCCGAAAGCTAAGGCTAAACTAAGCTAATTTTGCGTAATATAAAAAAAACACCCTAACTCATAAAATTATACACTAATAATCTCCAAAACTTGCATGGGATTTAGTTTTACGCACTTTTACGCAAAATTTCAAGATTTTAGGACGCAAGTACTCCAAAGGGAGACATTTACCAGAGAGAGACTGTACAAAAGTCGTCTGTGGGGTACCTCCGTCTCACCTATTTCTACCGCCAAGCGGCTATATTTATATAGCTGTATTCCGGTTTGAAGGATGAGATATGGCAGAGAAATTACTGTGACGAAACATCCATAGGTCGAGCGAGCGTCAATAGGCTGCGGTGACCGCTTACCATCTAATGCGGGCCGAATGCTTGTTTGTCAATCTAGTTACATAAAAAATAAACTCTATATGTTTATATTCTACTACTCGTAAGTATAACGATAAGGAACTGTCACGACACGATTCCTAACAGTATTTGTTTGTATGTTTAAATGCACTACCTTCATAACGTTCGGCATTTTATGTACTTTAATAATTTATTTCAGTTAATCTATATTCCACGTGCCTATGCAGCACTCGGCTCTCCTCGACCCGCCGGAATTAGCGCTGCATGGTGGGTGGCGGCCCCCACCGCTGCATGCACCGATGTTCGCACCGACGGGGGCGGATCGATGCGCGTCGCCTCCGGGGGACGCCCTAACCAGGGGTCACGAACGAACACGCTTCTGGCACATGACCCTGTAAAGGCGAGTGTGCATGAAAAGAGCAATGAATGTTAAAGAAGCGAGTGAGGTATGTAAGGATTGAGTTACGTGGCGCTCGGTTATCTCTACCTACCCCGTAAGGGATTTGGCGTGAAGTTATAGATAGATAGATTAATCTATACAAGTAATAATTGATCATGACTAAGCAAATAGTAGATACGATATAAGTTTGGCGAATGATATATCATTATCATCATCCCAGCCTGTATTCGTCCACTGCGGAACCTCAGAACAGGCCTCCCCTCTAGAGTGCCACTCGTCTCGATCCTGTGCCACCTGCATCCATCGACTACCTACAGACCTCTTGAGGTCATCGCTTCATCTAGTGGGGGGGTCGTCCCACACTGCCTGTACTTTCCAGGACGCCATTCGATCTATGTGGCCGGCCCACTGATGAATGATATATAGAAATTAACATATGTATTAATTGAACTGTTTTATATTTAAATTAGCAATTAATTTGTTCGTTTGATTAGTAGCGTAGGTTTATATCATATTAATTACTGTTCTTTGATATCGTTATTGATGGGGGAGTTAAATTAGTTAATTACTACCGAGTATGTATTAATTAGCAAGTATAGGACAATTCACTGGATAATAAAAGTATAGCCCTTAAACTCAGCTAACTATAGAGAAGCAATTTAGTAGACCTTATCTTCCTGGTTAGTGTTGTGATGTTTGTTGTTTGACGAGCTCGGTGGGGCAGTCGAGAATGACGCGACCTTGACACCAACGCATGCGTTCGATTCCCACACAGGGCAAACATTTGTGTTTAGGAACATGTATGTTTGTCTTGATCTGGATGTTTTTAAGAGAGGTAGAGCGCATCAAAGCAGTCCGCCTGGGGAAGTACCTCCACAGCACAGAAAACCGCAGCCAAATAACAACTCCCAAGAGGGTTGTTGTGTTCCTGTGTGTGAATGAGGTTACTTGTAAGCTCCTAAGGAGTTGCTGTGTTAACCGCAGAGCAGGCATCGCCCGAGTAATACTTAATGAATTACAAGCATTCATAGACTACGGTAACCGCTTTGCATCAGGTGGGCTGTATGCTTGTATGCCTTCCGACTTTGTATAACAAAAAATGTAGTCCTAGTTGCTGACGAAGCCATTTTTATACGGATTGAAGATATTAAATCAGTTGTCGTAGTCTCTAACTTATAGCGATTGCCAACCCGCATGCCAAGTGTGGTAACTATGTCAAAATCCCCATCAGAACGAGTACGACAAAAAGACGGCCCCCAGTCACCGGCAGCCCCACTGATCTTGGCTCCGGTAGCGGTCAAAGGATCGGAGGGGCAGGGGGTGCTATGAATCCCCGGCTCCGATGCCGCGGCTACCACCACAACGGACCCTGGCAACATGCTATATGCGTACAATGAGGACCGACGAAAAGATAGTGAAGCTGAAAGAGGAACTAAGCATGTTGCTTTAGGATATAATAGGATTGTCCAAAGTCCGAAGACAGGGGCAGGACACGGCGATCCTAAAATCCGGCAACTTGCTTTATTACCGGGAGGGCGACGAGGCTGTGTCGGCGAGGTTACGTACCTGATACTCAGAATTACCAAACGGTACTCGATGAAGGTCATACAGATCTACGCACCAACTTCGTAATACCCTGATGACGAGTGGAGGTTATGTATGAGAATATCTCCAAAGCCATACTTCAATGCAAAGCTAGACATGAAAGAGAACGATGAGCTGAGAGTAGGGCAAATTTGGAATCTGACAACGAACTCGACTTCATAGAGAAGGAGGAATTCTTTATGATTAACTCCTTCAGCCGCAGCGCAAGTGGATGGATCTAAGTTCATCAGTGACGAATACAGTTGAATCGTCAAAGTAGCCCTACTGGGGAAAACCTCCACCTCAAAGAAGACTGCAGCCAAAATTTGAGGCTTATTGTGTTACCAGCGAGGGTAGGCACTAGTTAGCATCCAAGAAGTTGCAGTGTACCAGCAGAGGTGGCAAGGCGCATTCGTTGCTCCTTGTATTGCAAGCGTTCATAGGCAACGATAACCACACTACATCCGGTGAATCGTATGATTGTTTGCCATTATATGCGGTATATAAAAGAAAACTTATTGCCTTCTAAATTGCTGCTTTACACATGGACCACAAATCGAAATCTACGAAAAAAAGCATGGCTCGACGCTATATTGTAAATCGAGTAACTGTCTATCATGTAATTCCATTTACGATTTCTTTTTGTTTGTTACTGTCGATCAAGAGGTGTCGACTAACAATACGTTTCTGTATCGGTGATTAATCGTGAATTATTTATTGTTATGTAACTCGGGACCTTGAAGCTTGACCCTAATCGAGTACGGCCGTTAGTTGACCGCATGTGGTACACGCACGAGCGACAGCGGATTAAGTTATCAGATTCAGATTATTCCGTGACTAAGAAGCAAGATAAATACACTATTTATGTCAGCCTGCTGTCTGTCCTTCAGTCTATTAGGACAGAAGGGTAAAAACTCGTAAAAGAAATGAGTTATGGACCTGAAATAAATCTAAAGATTTATTCAGTAGGATGTTGACCCAAAACCAAATATTTACTAAAAATCAAATTCATTAGTTTTATTTTTATTTTACCTATTGATATGCCATTATTTAGAGCTCATAGACTAGAGTATAAATATATACTTATTATTATTTTTTGTCTTTAAAAACGAAAAACTGGAGGTTTTCTTCGTTGTCAACTTCTACTTCGGGGTATATCTCAAAAACTATGTTAGTTAGGAAGTTTAAATTTCCGTATGCCATGCTCCACATACTGTATTTAAATAACAAACTAAAAACGATAATTCATAAGGTAGTTAACTTTTTTGTAACCGATTAAAAAATATGTAGTGTTAAATATTTTACGGTGATACGGAAACCTTCCTGTGCGAGTTCAACACACATTTGAATTGCAACTGCATTTATACTTAGGTACTAATTCGCTGCTGTAGGACGTTGCATTATAATACAGATTGCGCTATATCGTGTCTTTACAGCTAAAGGGATAAATTCGCCACCTTTACAAATCTTCCTGTTACATCGGTTGGAAGAGTACTCGATCGGCAATCGAGAGGGCGTGTGTTTAAACCCCTCCAAGAAAGAAAGTGGACTTATCCTTTATAAAATATGTTGTACCTATATCAAACACACTTTTTTTAATCGGAATGGTAATTCCTATATACTTCTGCTATCAGGCTCTAACATCTTTATGACTTATTATCTTAAAATGAGTTAAATATATTTATCTTCTTCTTCTTCATGTTACCCTGTTTCCTAATCCATTACATAGATATATATAATCCATTAGATAGATAGATAGCGACTGCCATCAGACCACCACAACCCAGAGGGACCAGATCTTTCTTATTTCAGTCACACGTCTTTCGAAATATAATTTCTTGAACGTGTGGGTTTACTCACGATGTTTTTCTTCGCAAGTGATAAAAATGTACATAAATCCGAAAACAGGAATTTAGTGGTACGTACCCCCGCCAGGATTCGAATCGGGGACCAGTTGATCAATAGGCCAGTTCCTTATCCACTGGGCTATCACTGCTCCAGTTATTGACTTAAATATATTTGTCACCTTTTGAAATCATTATAACTTCATTTTTTTGATAAAAAAATAAAGACTATTTAGCCGAATTAACGTTGTTGACATAATATACACAACACTCAATTTTGTGTCCATCCCTGTCCTAGCAATATTATGCCGTACGCGACAAATTCTTGCTTTTAAAATTTTCATAACTTTTTAAAAAATATTTTATATTTTTACTAGCATACATGTTTCCATGAATATTACTTGTTCAATTCAATTCAATTCAATGTCGACCAAAATTGTTATTAAAAATTTGGGGAAAACATGTGGGATATAAGATATTTATTTTACAACTTCACTTTTTTTTATTGATATCACAAACGTCCTTAATACCGAGCAACTAAACAAAAAAAGAAGAGAAAACAAAAACACTGCACTATTTAATATTGTAACTATTGCCTATTTAAATATACGTAGAAGTAACAGGGAGAATATTTTTTTAATTATTCCCATATACTGACTATAGATTAAGTTATAAAGCTCAGCAAAAGGTTATATAATTATTTTTTTACCTACCTAATCTCAACAACTTAATTGAAATTCAGATCTGTTGATACGAGGATCGTGTACAAGGAAAAGAAAGTTGGTCAAGGGGCATTTGTAAGTGACGTCAGCTTTTATGGCGTCTTACGGGCCATAAATTCCATTGTGTTGAGGAAAACTCTAGGAAAATAAGTAGACAAAAACAAAATAGTGGAGGAGGTACAATTTATGAAACACTGAATCATTGTTTAAGCCTTGGCGGTTTGAATACTGTATGGTTAATAATAAAAATGACAAATACAGCTAAATCCTAGTGTACCTGTTCATCGGTTGCAATTCCTACATTTGGATCAATACTCGTATGCTATTTGATTCTATATCATAACAACAACAAACAATCTCCGACTGTGGAAGTACCTCCATACATTACATAAAAACCGCAGCCAAATAACAACTCCCTAGTGAGTTGTTGTGTTCCTGCGTGTGAGTGAGGTCACCAGTACCACAAATTAGTAAACTATGTCAGGTTACGGTAACCACTTTACTTCAGGTGGGTCGTGTGCTTGTATGTCACCCGCCGTTGTATAAAAAGAAATATATAAAAGAGAAGTATAAATAAAAAGTATTAGATTTTTATAAGTTTACACCACACGTCAATTTAAGATATAGCGGTATCGCTTACCTTTGACTCGTATCTCAAGTTCATATTTACGATTACATCTATAGAATCGATAACTAAAATTGCCTTGAAGGGCGCATAACACGAGTACAATAACAAACAAAGGCAAGCCTTCTCATGAAAGTCGCATATAATAAAATAATAAATTACTCCGGAAATTGTAACATTACCTTGAAGACTGTTGAACTAACAAAGACAAATGACCTAAATTATAAATAACAAAGTAGGTAAGATATTTACGTATTAAAAATAGATAATATGTCGTGATATAATACATTTTGTTTGAAGGGAAATGTGTTTCCTCGTACATAACAAGTAATATATAAATGAGAGACTTGTCCAGATTGTCGGAATGAGCACGAAAAGGTGACTTTCTAATGATTGCAGAAATGAGTAGCTTCCAATTTAGCTTATAATTAATTGTACAGATCCAATATATGGAATATATTAGTAAATGTCTTCTTCTTCTTCTTCGATGATACTAATTTTTACCGTCAGACCCAGCGACATATCAATTGTAGACACGTTATACACGAACATCATTGTATTTTAAAATGGCGCAAGTAGTACTATATCTATGTACAGTTATTTATTATAACACTTTGCTCTAACAAATAGACAAATGATAGGGGATATCTGTCGTTAGAAGGAGATGAAATCTTAAGAAATTTATGCTTTGTGGCGAAGTTTGTAAAGACGCGATACGAGAGCGTGCCCAACTGAATGCGAGTTCGGCAATTACCTTACTTTCGTATTGCCATTCTAGAGCGTGTACGACGTATCTATAACTATAAAAACATCTTAGGTCAGACCTCCATAACCCAAAGGGAAAAACAGTCCTTTCTTAGGTTAGGTTACATGTTTTTAGGAATATAGTTTTTTGGACGTGTGGATTTCTTACTACGTTGTTTTTCATCACCGAGCAAGTGATAATTACAAATATGTATATAAATTCGAAACCACGAATTTGGTGGTACATATGCATATTAGGAATCGAGCCAGGAGCAGTTTAGCATCTGGTTCTTCATTCACTCAACTATAACTGTGGAATAAGAACGGTACTAGTAAATATGACATCATAATATTTATTTCCACATGCGAGTATGACATCCGCAGTATTTTAAGTATGCATTCCATTTCCATGACACCACATAAAACAGATTTCGAGACAGCTCGCTTAGAGGTATTCCCCTCTACGGATGTTTTGCATAGCAGTAAAAGTTTGCGATATAGGTACTGAAAACTCGTCTCGGAGGCCCAGAGCACTGCGCAACTTCCACATATATAAAATAACCCATCCACTGAAAGTGTTAGGTAGGTTAACGCTAGTGAAACTAATCGAGATTCACTCGTGGAGCATTTTGTAGCCTTCATTATTTACGTACTCGTAATATTTCATCCTAGGAGTGAATACGACTTTGAATATTACATTTTATGTAGTTACTGTAGGAGTTAAGTGGTTCCCTTGCTTTTCCATTCGATAATTTCAACTAAGTTGTTATTGGATGAAACTATATTGCTTGTGTTCTCTCGGAATGTTTATATTTTTTTATTTTATAGAACCAGCAGTGTAGCCTATGTGTTGTCTGTCAGTGAGTAAGTATTTAATGATACAAAAATTTATTGAATTCATACGACGCGTACATTGTTTCCGTATTGGCGCCTACCAAAAGTCATAACTTAGAATATTACAAAATAAACTTGCATCACTTTTCCACCCCTTTAGGGGTTTCGGGTTTAAAATAGTACAGTAGTGACGAGCTCGTGAATGACGTGACTTTGACAATAACGCACAAGACAAACATTTGTGTGCATGAACATGTCTGTTTGTCTTGGTGTGTATGTTTTTGAGAGGTAGGGCGCATCAAAGCAGCCCGTCTGGGAAGTATCTCCACCTCATAGAAAACCGCAGCCAAATTATAATTCTCTGGAGATTTGTTGTGTTCTTGCGTGTGAGTGAGGTCACCGTAATATCCTAACGATTTGCTGTGTTAGCAGCAGAGGAGGCACCGCGCGAGTGATACTTAATGTATTACAAGCATTCATAAGCTATAGTAACAGCTTTATATTAGGTGGGCCGTATGCTTTTATTTCTTTCGACGTTGTATAAAAAAAGTTATTTTTTAACTTTAAGCATAATATTACAGACAAATTTCAGCATTTTAAATTCAAAAATTACGAACTTTTGTAAAAGCATTCATTCAGCAAGAATTTCTTGTTTCCTAGGTAATTTTTAAGACTAATCAACTAAATATTTTTAGCACAAGAAAATTGTTTTCATTTTATCTTTACGTTTAACTGCAATAGTTACACGTAATGATAAAATGCTTTCTTAAATAATCATGTTACATTATTGTCAGATTAATAATTATACGAAACTAATTATTCTATCTATATCTTCAATCTGAGTTCCTTGCGGGGTAGGGACGGAGAACGGAGTACCACATAAGCCGGTTCGGTCCTGGACAACCTCAATCGCTTCTTTTTGATACACATATTCTTTTAATTTTCTCATTTTCGTTTCAATTATGCCCGTAAAATTTACTAATATACTAACTGTAAAGCGAAAGTACTAATGTGTAAAGCGAAAGAGTTTGAAAGAGTCAGTAATATCAGCAACTACCAGACGGATTCGAAAAAAATATTTTTGCATTTGATAGCCCAATTCTTGAAGAAGGTTATAGGCTAACATCACAATACGACTCTTAGAAGCCAAGTAAAGTAAGAAAAAGTGTTTTTTTTTACACAATGTCGAGAGGCATACAAACATACGGCACACTTGATATAAAGTGGTTGCCGTAGCCTATAAACGCTTGCATTATGTTGAGCAGTCAGAACCCGTTATATACGTTTTCCCATACATTTCGCGGTCGTATACGACCACCCGGGTTTCGAAGGGTTAAGTATCACTCGTGCCACCTCGGCTGCTAATTCACCACCTCGTTAGGAGCTTACTGGTGTCCTCACTCACACGCAGGAATACAACGACCCTCTATTAGCTTATTTTTCGGCTGCCGTTTTCTGTGAGGGTGAGGTACGTTTCCCAGACGGGCTGCTTTAATTCACCCTACCTCTCTTGAAAGAGGATTCCAATTGCATACACGGGAGCTGTAACACGCGACTATAAAAGTGGGTTGAGGTTTTCAACACTCAAGTGACATATTTTACCCACTTAAACAATACTGAAATAATGCGAAGAAAACAAAGATAATGGTATTTGAAAGAGAAGAATCCAGAACTTCATCATCAATCGTAATCGTAAGGATTACGATTGATGATGAAGTGTTGGAACAAGTGGATGAGTTTGTATATCTTGGATGCGCTTTCAGCAGAGATGGAAGGTACACCGCAGATGTGGAAAGACGAGTGAGTGCTGGGAATAGTGTGAATGGAGCGTTGGGAAAACTTCTTGGCAGTAAAATCCTGAGCCAGAAGGCACAACTCGCTATACACAATGCAGTGTTGGTTCCAACGCTAACTTATGGAAGCGAGAGTTGGGTATGGCAGAAAGAGCATGAAAGTAGAATAAACGCGGTTGAAATGCGAGCGCTGCGCAAAATTTGTGGCGTAAGGCTTGTAGACCGTATTCGCAATGATGATGTTAGAAATAGAGTTGGTGTGAAAGAGACCGTCGGTGTTAAAATAAGAAGAGGCATGCTCCGATGGTTCGGGCATGTAGAAAGAATGCAAGATGAAAGAATGACGAAGCAGATATACAATGCAAAAGTATAAGGATGTAGGAGCCGGGGAAGGCCAAGACTTACCTACCATGACCAAATTGGTCATGTTCTATCAGAAGGTGATGTCAGGAGCCCTAGAAACCGGCGTGCGTGCATGAGAAGAGCAATGAATGTTAAAGAAGCGAGTGAGGTATGTAAGGATCGAGTCACGTGGCGCTCGGTTCTCTCTGCCTACCCGCAAGGGATTTGGCGTGAAGTTATAGAATAGAATAGAAATAATCGCGCGGATGCGTAGGAAACGTAGGAGGATCAAAGAACTACTTTTCATTAAATACGATATTATATCTAGAACTGCACCATCATTACGAATTGGCAAATACGTGTAACATAAAAACAGATTGTAATTGATTTCGAGGAAATACCGCTTTATAAATAGTGTATGAAGTAAATAATGACTTGTAACAGGTTAGCTGCGAAAATGTATACTCACATTTTCTCACGTCAATTTTGAACATAAAAAAGGTACGAGTTTTTTTTAAATAAAGGACAATTTACGCGGTTTCGTTTCAATTGTATTTTTTTCCATTGATTCAATTAGCTAGTTTCCGCAGTGCTTTTTGTTGTAAAAATATAAAAGTGCAATTGGATTGTCTAATGGGTATTGGAGTAATTCAATCATTGCCTTGACTATACATTTTTGGACATTCTATGTTATATTACCTAGAGTTGTAGGTTTGTTCGTTCTCAAATAACATGTTAAAACATGGGGTTTGAAAGAGAGAGAGACATAATTTTATATTCCATTCTTGTTTTCATGTCAATGGTATATAAGAGAGGTAGGGCGCAACAAAGCAGTCCGTCTGGTAAAGTACCTCCACCTCACAGAAAAGCGCAGCCAAATAACATCTCTCTGAAGGGTTGTTGTATTCCTGCGCGTGAGTGAGGTCACCAGTAAGCTCCTAAGGAGTTGCTGTGTTAACAGCAGAGGTGGTATCGCGCGAGTGATACTTAATATATTACAAACATTAATAGGGTACGCCAACCGCTTTACATCAGGTGGGCCGTATGATTGTAGGGTTGATGCGTGTGAGTGAGTTCACCAGTAAGCTCCTAAGGAGTTGCTGTGTTAGCAGCAGAGGTGGCGTCGCGCGGATGATACTTAATGTATTACAAGCGTTCATAGGTACGAGCATTATCGTTTTCATAAGATGGGCCATATGCTAGTCAGCATCCCGACGTTGTATAAAAAAAATCATTCTACATGGCTTATTGAACAGTAATAGTCCAGTAAATAAAGAATCAACTTATTATCCGATGGTCCCTTTTTCGAACCATGGCACTTGTGAGCCATTAAGTTCGTGTTTTTGGATTTATCTAGATATTTGTAATTATCACTTGGTCTGTGGTGAAGGAAAACATCATAAACCCGCACATCCAAGACGTTATATTTCAAAAGACGTGTAACCTAACTTAAGAAGGGTCTGGTTTTTCCTCAGGGTTGTGAAGGTCTGACGGCAGTAGCTCCATGTTGAAATCAGTATCTTCGACAAATCCTTAGACGCAGGTAGCGGACCTCGCCAATCCTATTGGAACTAAGAAACGGGAATTCGCTAGGAAGAAGATACTGTGTGGCTAATAAATTATCCATGGTTTCCCTAATACATCTTTTGCAAAATAAACTCATGGCTGAAGTTAGTTCCCAGATGTTAAAGTTAGAATTATATCATTTTAACCGGAAAAAGTTGAAGCGGATTTAAAAAGCCGTAAAGCTTTCTAAATATTTATTCTGATTTCTATTGCGCAATATAGAAGAAAGTAGATCGTCTGATTTGAAATAGTTTAAAATTTTACATAATAGTTCGCGAATGCAATTCCATAGATTTTAAAAGATTTTTGAATACTATGCGAAATTCTGAGGTTTTTTATGCAATAATTATATAATTCAACGTTTAATATTATAATGTGGTAGAAAGTAGCAATCAAATATATAAAACTGGAAATTAACATTTCCTTGCATATTGGGTGTTACCAGCCGAACTTTGCACTTTTTCTATAAGTCTATCTATCTGTAACATCACGCCAAATCCCTAGCGGGGGTAAACTTCGGCTGGTATATGGTATATACGAGTATATCTCCTACTCAACTCTTCGTCGTGACACCAACCAAATATGTAACGAAAGTCTGGATAACAAATTACAGAGTAAAGTGCGATTTTAATCAATTCAATCGGGAACGGTCTGACATCCTGGGCTCAAATAACGAAACATTGACTTTTGTCCCAGCGAATGAGCTGTATTTCAGAGCTCCGCGGGAAGGTACTCCGTTGGTAGTGCATATCGCAATGCGCAATTGGTATTTTCGGTATGCATTAATTAAAGAAACAATTACGGTACTAAAATAATATATCATTAGGGCGTAAGTCCTTATTTTCAGTGAAATTAATTAATATTTGATATTTAAGACTATTTTAAGGACAACTTATCACACCTATTTCTCTCATCTTTCTCCCGTCAATAGCAAAATGATTAACCTTCATTACGTTGCTGCCGCACTTCGGATTGGCGGAGGCCAAATTGTTAACTCTGAGATAGTTATTTCAAAGTTATTATCTATAATTACAGAGTGTTTCAATATTCAAATTACAGAAATTGTAAAAATATTTGTAATACCTATTTTCTAAGTCTAGTTTTTAGGTCTGCAACATGGGCATGAACATGCTTATTCGTAAAGTTCAAGTTATCAGTATTTCCCAAACCCCCTGGGTGTAATGAACTTTGTCGAAAAGAATACTTATTAATAGTAAAGCAGATTTTGATGCGGTTTTCATTACTATTTAGAGGATTCCTTTAGCTAAGTATTTTATAGAATTTAAAATGTTTACTTAATAATACGTCAAATTTTAATATCCATATATTTACCTCTACATCTATGTATATGTGAAAATTATATCACAAATTCATGATAACTTATAGAGACGACATATGAATATACTGTGTATCATCATTAGAGTAATTAAACTATATGAGAGCAGCGAACCGAACCGGGTTATTAATTAACACTGCAACAAACGTAAGCTTTGTTGAGCTAACGCATTACACGGCTTAGCTTTCGCTGTGCTAACTGTGACCAAGGGTGTTTAAAAACATTATGTGGCTAGAGCGTGAAATATTATGTTTCAGAAACAGAAAGAGATTTCACTCTCCGACCACACTGAAAAAGAGTGTTGGTATTGAGATAAGAAAAGACGTGCTCTGTTGATTCGGGCATGTAAAAATAATAACGGAACACATATTCAACGCGAAAGTGGAAGAATGTGGAAGTCCAGGAAAACCAAGACTCTTCTACGACTATCACGTTAATAAGTAAGTTCCTGTCTGTAGAGGCATTAAGAATATCTCTCATCAGTGTGTCGATACAGAGTTGACTTACGACGAACTCGGTGGTCGAGTGGTTAGCAATGACTTCTTTGACATCAAATAGGTTCGATTCCCATACAGAACAAACAAACATCTGATTGTCTGACTATTTTTAAGAGAGGTAGGCAGAGAGGAATTCCACTTCACAGAAAATTGTAACCAAGTAACATCTCTCTGTGTTTCAACGAGTGAGTAAGGTTACCAGTATGCCTTCCGACGTTATATAAAAAATTGACAGAACTCTTAATCAATCACCAGATTGTGAACTTCACCTTTATTAAAAAAAAATTGTATATTGTGTCACGGAACATACGTTTGTGTAGATTTCGATTGCCATTAGGTAGATTTACTAACTACATTAACGGTACCATAATAAAGTAACACGCATGTTTATTTTCATCACTACCAACAAAATAGGTAATTAAAACCGATTAATACATGCCATTATATGTCACCGGTTCTCGATATTTTATTTAAACTCATCCAGTTGTACAGTTTCAATGTAGAATTAAAGTATTTGTTGTGCACCGCCATGTTTCCTAAGCACACTGATACGCTGCTCTCTCCAGCAGGATTGCACTAAGCTAAAACCCATTCGAGTAAAACTATAAATCTACAGAATTAATTTATATAATACAACTATGTCAATTCCGCTTGTAATTGAGATGCAGCTGTTTGCAACCGCTGATACAAATGTACAAACAACAATATATTGAGATGGATTGGTATGCTTTGTAGATTGGTGGGTTGTTTAATAAATTATTTATTAATTATTATGGATGAGTTCTCAGTAAATGTTGTTTAATATTTGTATAGTCAAATTGTGGTTTACATAATTGCATTACAATACGTATGTTATGCATCACTTTGGCTGAGGAAGTATTGTAAAAGCGTAGGTATTAAATTATTGATGAATGTCGTAAGATTTAACATTGCATTAACATATGTATAACATAATCATATTTAATTGGCTAACGACGATAAAAATGTAATTTTTGATACGTCATAATGATAATGAAGTACTTCTAACTTGCATAATCAGTATTTTTAAATTATTTTACCTTTTTCTTTTGCTAATATGGGTTTTAGAGTTTACGGTTTAAGTGATGTATAAAACACTTAATTTTATGTATGACACACATAAGTAGGTAATAAAAATTGATATTTTATATTCGTTCACGGACAGCATCTTGTCAAACGTTGGAAGTACGAGGATCTCTAGCTACAAGAAGAGCCAGTCCTAGCTGTCGGAATAGCAAAGGAAGAAAGCAAAAGGTCGCATTTTACACTGTAAATTGCGAGGTAAAATAGTGATGGGACTAGACTAGGATCAAAATTATATATAAAAATCGTAATAGTATCGACGTTATATTTGAAATATTTTTTTATGTGGTGCAATGAAACGGTACTCGATAGCAGTGAAAGTCGTGAGTCCCGTGTCGATGTACAGAAGTCAAAGCTAGTCACATTTTAAATCTTTGTCTGTCTGTTAGCATCATTGAAAATGTATTGATCAGATTTTGACGAACACGGCGATAATTTAGATGAGCAGTGATAGCTTAATGAACCAACTTATTAACCGATTGGTGTATGTAGCGAACCCCGAAAAACCTATTGGGTTAGGAAACTGGATGTTGCTATGAAGAAATAGAAGATTACACGGTGATAATCTACATACGTGATCCCTTCGGTAACCTTTTTAAGGAAATATTTAGACAAAACAAAATCTAAAACGCCAAAATGATACATTGTTCAGTACGAAATGCAACATCCTTTTCCTTCGTAGCATAACAAAACGCGCTTATATTATAACGATTGATCGGTATTAAGAATTACACTTAAATACCCAGATCAATCCTGTCTTTTTTATCGCATAACCGTGTAATAAAGGAACTACTATGCGGCCTCAAGGCGGTATCCTCGGTAACGTACCAAAAATAAGTGATACCGCGGGTAAAGCATAGCGCGCAGCGTTCTCGCGCAGGTCGTTGCAATTAAAATAACAAAATGGATCAGTATGACGTTGGCTGCCCCAGGTGTCATCAACGCAGGTTATAGTAGAAGAGACTGGTCTGCATTGGTGCTGTCTACCATTATGTAGTACATTAGTACCTATATACGCACTAACAAAAAATACGAACCTGGTTTCCGTAGATTGTAATCTGAAACAATAAAAAATATATGTTTTTACTTGAGTTACAAAACAAGCAAGATGTTATTTACATTACATTATTTTTTATCTACGCAATTCAATCATACGTTTGCATCAAAAGCCGACAATAGATAGACGAGATTAAATTCATGATCACGTATCCGCAATAATAAGTGAAAGTTGAAATGGTTTTATTTAATTTCAGTTTTCTAACGTCGAGTACAGTAATCATTACTATAGCAATTTATTAAATTGTAGTTTGGCAAAGTTGACGTTGCCAACCTTTCATTAAACTATATGTTGTATATTGACTATTAAATCGACTAAAATTTAAATTGAATAAGATTTATCTAACCATTAATTATATTAACACTAGCTTTCTCTCCCCGTCACTTAGATCCATAAACAAGTACATCCAGAGCTTCACTAATTAAATTTGTAACATTTATTTGTTACTGTTTTCCAACATGTTCTTTCACTATACGTTTGACAAACTAGATTCTGCACCACTGATAGCGCCTTAAAGTTAGTCATTACAGTGTAGTTTTATACGGGAGTATCAAATAGTTAATTAGTTAATATTTTCGGAGGTAAGTAGCTTATGTTTAGAGTCAAAAGCAAATTTATGCAAGTGATACTCCCTGCCGATTAGAAAACGAGGTTTTGGCGAAAGAAAGTCTTTTATGTCTTTTATTATTCTCATAACTACTTTTATTATTTACTCATAAATTAATAAATAACTAAAAGTTGTAATGTGAAAATACTTCCCGTATTTGCACATTACTGAAGATTGCAAGTAAAAACCAACTCTCTCCCAACAATAAAATAGTAGTAGCAATAGTGATAGGATACCAATAAGCTCCTCAGTAGTCACAGCACTAGCAGCGGCGCTGACAATTTGCGAGCAATAATCCTCGAACTCTTATATTCATATACTGTGGTAATCATGTCACATTAAGCGATCTGTATCCTTGTTTTCCTTGCGACGCAGTACGTAAAAGTAAAAGAATTTTCCATAGACTGATAAAGTCTAAGTTATTAGATATTATTATATTAGGGGTATTAGATAGTTTTAGCTTTCGTCAGCTCTTATGTCACATATTTATCTCTCTCTATTTTTTTTTTTCTTCTGAAAAAGTATATTCGTGAACATCAATTCAATTACCATCAAAATTAATGGCACTGGTAAATATTTAATGCATAGAAAGCTTGATGTTATTAAAATTAATAGCTATTGGAATTACTGATTCATTTATGCTAATAACAATAATAGCTAAGAGAAATATTCGTTAAAATTAATTAGTTGCGGGGTTGCGCATCATAAATCTGGGTTAAAAATTTGTTAAATGCATTCACTGAGGCTTCAAACTGTCCCATGTCTTTCATGAAAGATAGACAACTCGCATTCGAATCTGTAATATTAAAGAAGTTTAAAGTTACTGACTACATTGCTTTTACTTTACTTTTCTCTACTACTCTACCCTACCCTAATCTACTTTATTCTACTCTACGAAATATGTTTTCCGTAACAATATTCAAAGGATTATTTTAATGTATTTAAATATTTTTTTAAACTGAGGAAGATATCTATTTTATAAAAAAATATATTAATTACTACTATATTTTAATTATCTACTACCTACAATCTTTGCAGATCTCACAACTGATATTTCAATTGAAATCATTTTCGATAAAAACCTGGCGTTTTTATTTTTGGCCGGCCCGAATCTTTTGTACTTCAAGGTATTAATTTTAGATGTGAAATTCAGAATATATTATATCTCATAAACTTCAATTAAATCTTCACTTTAATTTCAGTTAAATCCATATACTTGAATATATTGTCGGATATTTTTAAGTATAGGTGAAAGGTATGCACGAGAAAGTCGTGTAGTTTGCCCTACACAACTTATTTTATAATGTCACCACATGCGGGTGTTTGTTTCGCCACGCACGTTTAATAACACGCATAGCAATAATTTTAGTACAAGTAGTAGTACAATTAAATAGCCAGATATCACGCAACAATACTCTGACCGTTTTTCGATTAAATGCAAAGTGGAATTGGCGAAAGTTTTTTAAACCAAAGATCGAATAAAGGTGAAGAAGTCAAGTATTTATCTCATCTCATTCATTTATAGAAAGATGCATAACACATTTTAATATTTAGTTCTACTTGCGTTCGTTGATCTTAGTATTGACCATGACTCGGAATTCATCGGAAAGTTATTGACTTTTGATAATGAAACCAGTTTGCGGCGAGCTGACCGAGAGTCCACAACCTCGTTCAATACCAGCTAAGTTTACAACAAAAATGCCCTGAAAATCAATAACTTCCCGATTTAATTATCCATTGCCCATTATCATGTAGCCTTGCTACATATAAAACATAAAGAACGAGAAGTGTATAACCCAAGCTACAATGTTGCAGCGATAGTTTGAATCTTGTCGCATAAATTGGTAAAAGGACGGCTTATACTACGAGACAGCTTTTAACTTTAGCGGATTTACTTCGTCTTTTTTGCTTCTTAAAATTGATAAAACATGAAAATCGTAAAGTAGATGTGAAAAGATAGCCGTTTTAAGAATTAATTCATCGTAAAGTGCAATAAATTATAACAATAATTTGTAGCTACGTCTTTTGTACTATAAAAAGAATATTGTTCGGAACTTGTTTCAATGAGATTCAATTTGATAGCGTAATTATATAGAGTCGTTTAATCGATTAAGTAAGCAGTGATAGCCTAGTGGAAAGAAGAACCTAACTCGTTAACAGACTGGTCCGTGATTCGAATCCTGGTGTAAGTATATACCACAAAATTCGTCTTTTCGGATTTATGCACATATTACTTTTTTTTATACCACCAAGGTGTCAAACAAGCATACAGCCTGCCTAATGGTAAACTGTCATCATAGCCAATGACTTTTGCAACACCAGGGTTATCACTCATGCATTGCCGACCTTGTAAAAACCTCTTCGCGCCTTTCTTGAAAAGCCCCATGCTGTAGTCCCTTGGGAAAACCTTGGCTGGAAGCTCGTTCCACAAGTTAAGAGTTCTCGGACGAAAACATCTCTGGAACCGAACAGTACGCGACCATTGCGGTTCCAGCATATGAGGGTGAACTTCCCGCCGTCGGCCGTCGGAATAACCGCACCGCTGGTTATCACCTACTCAGTTATCACTTACTCAACTATGAAGGAAAACATCCTCAGGTACGACCGTCGTACGTCCAAGAAATTAGGTTTTGATGGCGTGTGAGTTAACGTAAGAAATGTTAAGTTTTCTCACTAGGCTGTGGAGGTCTGACTTCAGTCGCTTCGTGTCAAATGCTTCGCCAGTTCCTTAGGCTTACTTTGCCAATCCTACTCGTAATTTAAGAGAGTTGATGAGTATGAGTGCGGCTTTACTTTTGTTGCGTTTGATGCAAAATCTCATTGCGTTCTTTTCCACTACATTTTATATTTGACAGAAAGACTGAACAGATTCTATTATTATATTGCAAAATGCAAGCATGTTAGATGGCTTTTAGAAAGTTGCGAGATAAATGATACGAAACGACAGTATGCTGTTGCGTAGATATTAGGATCGACTTCGTCACGTATGTCGTGTATTAAATAAAAGCGTATTTGAAATATCTAGGAGATAAGTGGGCATAATAAAATTGCCCGAGGCGGAAAAGCTGCGGTTTGCGATCACGACAAGTTTCGTAAAGTCCTCACTTATTCTGGCAAGTCGCGTTGTGTAAGTTGTTTAGAAACAGTTTTATGTTTTCATTTTTTAATAATTTTTATTTGTCCTCGCACGGAATAGGTCAATGGTCCTAGGTCTACTAAACTAGTGTACGCAATCCCTTATTTCATTCGCTACATTAAATGCATACATTTTCAGACTCTTTAAAACATACTTTCCAAGTTAGACGAGTATGTTTTAAGTAGCTCACAATAATTTGAAAGCAAAAGCAAATAATAGGTCATAGGTGAGTTGGAGTATGTTCTTTCATTTCGTTATTAGTTTAATTTATAGATAAAAAGTATATATTGCTTTTTATTTTTTTCAAGAGTAATTAAAATACTCATAACCAGATCCAGATTTTTACGACCACGTCTGAGACAAGTCTTCACTTCGGGACAACTTCGAAGATTGAGGCGAAACTGGGAACGTGAAAGAAATGACTCAAAACTTTATCAGTATACATGGGTCAAAACCGAACTTAAATAATGGAAACACGATGTCTTACTTAGAATTCTGAACGCACAGCCCGCAAGTACAGGCTTAAGCATCGATCATACTATACTATAAATGATATCATACGGTCGGAGGCACAATCTTAAATTTAAAATTGTAAACCTATGTTTACTGTTTTATTTTTCTGTCCCTTAGTTTTTTAAATATATTTTTGATGTTAATAATATTAAAAAAATATTATGTAATACAATTTGTCACTGCAAGCAATTTAAATTCGAAATAGTCATTCAAAATATAAACTAGTTTGAGAGATATAAACATGATTTTTGACATAAGTGTTGTATCACAGATGTGAGCGATGTTATAAGGATTTCGTTTCTATATTGAGGTACGGAACTCATAAAAAAAGGAAAGAATGCAAGATGAAAGAATGACGAAGCAGATATACAATGCAAAAGTGGAAGGATGTAGGAGCCGGGGAAGGCCAAGACTTACCTACCATGACCAAATTGGTCGTGTTCTATCAGAAGGTGATGTCAGGAGCCCTAGAAACCGGCGAGCGTGCACGAGAAGAGCAATGAATGTTAAAGAAGCGAGTGATATATGTAAGGATCGAGTTACGTGGCGCTCGGTTCTCTCTGCCTACCCCGCAAGGTATTTGGCGTGAAGTTATAGATAGATAGGAACTCATAAAAATCTTCTCGTCTAAAAGGTTGTTGTATTGTAGTAAGATCATCAATAAATCAGAGAGGAAGAAGTTCGGCAATTGCTTCTCATTATGTGGGCCGCATACTTGTTTGTTATGCGACGTAGTCTTTTTAGTTCGTTACTGAAACTTGACAATTTGGTGAAGATTGTAACATGTAGCGGCTGCCATCACACCTCTACAACATAAAGGGAAAATATCTTAATTTTGGCTTTTTTAACTAAACTAAACGAGCGACCAGAAGGGTGCTCACATGGTGTACTTTTAACACGTCTTTCGAAATATAATTTCTTGGGCGTGCGGGTTTCCTCACGATGTCTTCGTTCGCAGCAGAACATGTGATAATTACAAATATATACATAGTTATAAAGCCGAAAACACGTAGTTATTGGTACATGCTCACACCAGGCCTCGAACCAGGACTAGTTCAGGTTAATAGCTGAATCTTTATCTTTTAGACTATCACGACTCACGTGTGCCGCTATGACCAACGTAGTATATGTAAAAATAAACTTTGAGTTTATTTTGCTTACATAATGAATAAAAGTTACAATTCTTTATTTTGCTTTACACGGAAATAACAAACCTACGACTGTTACGAAATTCGACAGGTGCGATTAATATCAAGTTCCATTATTAAAATTAGACATTCATTTGACTATTTGCAGAGACTTATCATTCGAATGATTAAAATAATTTAATGCAAATTTGCGTTCTCGTAGAGTCATTACAATGTACATATCCGTAAAAGCAACTGCTTATTACCTTTTGGCCATTACGTCGTGCACGAAAACATATCAATTTGTGTCATGAAGTGGTGCTTTCTAACGTAACAAGATAAAAGCGTGCAACTAGAAAGATGTAGTGACATTAGAGTATGCGCATACAATGTGACGCGTGTCCCGATGAAGCGTCAAGATTGTGTTATTTATCTTGTGACGGAAAGACGACCAACACCTCGCTTTCTCAGCGCTTCAGGAAGGAACCATTGTTCTGTCGGCCGTCCGCGCCGGACCTAACCATAATACATCGCTCCCCATTCTCACAACGTCATTTACATACCTACACAATTTTCGTTAACGATCATCATAAATTGTGTTACTTATTCAAATGTATGTTGTCTTAAGCGAGTCCGATAAACAATGTGGGTACGTGCGGAGTCCGAACTAATATATTCATAGAGGGAACCGTATTTTGCTAATGACAGCGTTTTCAGCGATCTCTAGGCGGGCTTTCATCGCCTAGTAATTTTCTCGAGCGGACAGGTACTCGGAAATAATGTTTTGGTTGAAAAAGGCATTTCTCGCTGCGAGAATTTTCCGTCCAGCAATAAACTGTTACTTGTTTAACGCGAAGGAAATGAGGATGCTAAAGCGGCTAAAAACCGAGGGTAGTTTTCTTAAAGTTAGTTAGGTTTGAGCGTCGAGCGGAGGAGTGCATTAATAAAGGTAGGAGCAGGTACCGGCGAGTAATCTAGACGTTGCTCCCGGCGCCTTCTAATGACGTTCTCTGACTATCTAAATTGCATGTGCGGTAATATCGTTCCCAGATAATTAATTTAATCAAAATATCGTGTTTTGGCGTTTACAGCTCTATATAGTTTTACGTTATAGTATTTAGAATTAACTCCTAATTTTAGTAAACAGTAACTAGTAAAGTTACGTAAACTTAAACGCGTTACCAGTAAGTTACGTTACGTCGTAAAACTCATCTAAATGTGATTCATGAAATGTATTCTAACAGTTTAGCAGTATCCTTATAAGTAAGGCGAAGTAGATTTTTGTTGATAGACATGTAGTTAGCAAGTAAATTTCTCCTATTTTCAAAACAGAGCGCAAAGTAAAACGAACAAGTTAGGTATGCATGGCGCATTTCCTAGCATCACCAAGCAACACTTAACGAGCATTCATGGACACTCCGCTAAACTCCACTCAGCAAACTTAGACAAATGGATTCACCGAAATTGTCCTTGTTTCCTACCTTACTACGGTTTATGTTAATTATGCAGTCTACCCCAACTTGCTTCTACATATTAACTTAAAACGCCTGCAAAAGTAGTAGCTATAATGCGCAATTGCTAAGTTTCGTAAAGTGAGCAAGTACAGATGGTACGTTACACGATGAGTATCGATATAAATCGTGTTGTAATTTGATTTGCAAGAGATATACCGAGGAAAAACCTATTTGAATTTACAACGTAGTGTTAGAAATTATAGAGTGATTCAATAAAACCATCCACATAGAAGAACAATTAAAATATTTATCTTTCTTTCTGTGTTCACTTTTAAACTTCACGCGGAATCCATTGCCGGGTAGGCAGAGAGAAGCGAGCACCACGTAGTCTTACACACCTCATTAGCTTTTTAACATTCACAGCTCTTTTCATGCACGCCCGGTTTCTAGGGCTCTTGACACCACCTACTGATAACACCCGATCTATTTAGTCGTGGTAGGTGAGTGAGCCTTCATCGGTACCTATATCCCATTCTACTTTCGCGTTGTATCTGTTTCAGTCTGTGTTATTATTTTCTCTTGCTTCTTTTTACATGTTCGAACCAACGGAACATGCCCCATCTTAATACCGATATTCTCTTTGTCACATTCTCATTGGGAACTCGATTTGCATGCAGATTTTGCGCGGCACTCGCATCTCACCGGCGTTTATTCTACTTTCATGCCAAATCCGCTTCTCGCTTCCACACATTACCTTTGGAATAACATTTACAGAAATATAAAGTAACATGTCGCCACAAAGGGGGAAAAATATTAAATATCAATCAATACGACGTCCACTTTTGGTTGATTTATGACGAAATAAAAGAGTTTTCTCCTCAAATGGCACCCATTGAATTTTCAAATAATGAACTCACCTGTAAAATGAAGTTCTTTTCTCCGTGACTGAAGACAGATATTGACTTTTCGTAAAAAAAAATTGAACCTCCGCTCGACTGTAAAGACCATTTTTAATGTTCACCTCGCCTTCGATTATTGCCTGCCTACTTCATAATATTATATTTTTGAAGTTCCTGATTGGAAGTTCGGAGCCGAAGGGAGATGCTTTCGCTTCCTGAATAGATTCCGCCTAAAAGGAAATTGAAGGGTCGTTACGTAAGCCCGCCTTTGAAGCCTTCATAAATTTACGAATGAGTACATGATTGGTATTTATACAAAACGTCGAATTCACATCTTCAAATATTATAAACGGGTACAGCAGTTATTTACACGAATTAATGATAAATAAATAATTATAATAAAGTATATAATAGTAAATTGAATAACTATGTTATTACAGGTTTTTACAGGTTCGGCAACGCACTAGTGATACCCATGCTGTAGCAAGTTTTCATAAGCTACGGTGACTGCTTGCCAAAAGGCAGCTCGTACGCTTGTTTGACATATCAGTGGAATAAAAAATCGTGATTATATGCAGGATTAGAACTACTAGGGAGTACTTATAGAAATCTCAGTCTAATAATATTTAGTTGGAGTATTACGCTCCGGCGAGTTAATAAAATTTATAGAAAAAAAAATCGTTAGCAGGTGTTGTTTGCGTCAGAGGTAACACCACTCAGGCAACCTAAGTAATATATGTATTAGTATTGCAAACATCTATGGCCTATTGTAACTGCCTTGCATCAGGCGGCTCGTGTGTTTGTTTAATAAATAAAAAGGTGATAGAAATTTTAAAAGGTGTTTATTTGGTATATTACAATATTTATTAGTACACGAACAGAGACTATGGGGTGTAAGAGTCAAAGCCAAGCTCACCTGCATGTGGTGCGTCCTGCTATATTGTAAACAAGGGTCTGGCTAGATAGAGAGGCAGGCCGCCTAGTCTCTGACTGGGGACGCTTCGCTTTACTACAGACGGTAGCCATATAACGGCACCCAGGAGGATCGTTTAGGCTATATGAGAGTTCTATAGAATTGCTTGAAGATAATCCTTGCGTTCCAAGCATTTATGGGCAATGATAAACACTTTACACCAGATGGACTGTATGTTTGTTTGCCATCCGGCGATACATAAAAAAAAGAGAAGTATTGTATAATAGTATAAAGATATTACAACCAGATTAAACGAAACTTTCACTAAAGATTAGCGGCGCCAAAAATAAAATACGACACAGAATCGTATAAAATGTCTCACACAATACAAAAAACAGGAGAAACTTGTATGATGTAGAAACTATTGACGAAATATTGAATATTGGCCAAAGTTAATAGAGTGTGGTAGATTAGACTTTCCCATTTGGTGGCATTGAATTTTCGTTATCTTTTGCAACTTTATAGCTCAATTTAAGGTGGGCGGTCACGGAACCATGAAAATATACGAGGGCACTCGTGCCACCGGCTCACAACATTGTCGAAATGGTCGATACTTGTGATAAAACAACAGAAATAGCCAACCTCAGTCATATTTCACGTATAACGGTGACACTAATTGCTTACATTACAAAAAATATTTATGGCCCTTATGCCTAAACTAGCTTACCTGATTACATAAAGTCGGCATTTGCCAAATTCAAGTAAACTCATTTAGTCTTTAATATAAATGTAGACCTTTAATATAAAGGTCTCAAGTCTGAATTACCCATAGTATTCAACCAAAACTAGGTTTACGTCATTTCTGCACCTTTTAGTTGCTGCTTTACTATTGGCACTTATGCTACTTATTTATCTTTCTACTCACGGGTATTAATCCCGGTCATTTGATAGGCTTGCGCGGGGATAAAGATCCAACGCGTAGAGGCCCCTTAGAAAAGATTGTATGTAATGTTGTACACCTGCCGTGATCCGCTCCAGGGGATATCAATGGGGCAATATACCAATGAACAGGCCACGACAGGTATTGGGACTATTGGAAATATGTCGGGAAAAAGTGGGTTATTAAAGTGAGATTTGGACGTATTATTAGAACCGGGCTATTGCAGAAGAGGGACGGACACCTGCCATAACTATCATATCTGACTGTTACTTTTGGCAGGCGGTGGCTCGCCACTCATTAGATGGACCCCCGAAATGCCAGAGATAGTCGGCCGGGGGCAACACCGGTGTGCTATGTGCTACTTATTTTATTATTATTTCATAATCTGATTTTTATAGAAAGTGATATAGCTTTTTCTGTTTGATGGACTTGGTGGGGGAGTGGTCTGTAATAGTACTTTGACACCAGAGCTCGTGGGTTCATTTCACATACAGGACAAACATTTGTGTGCGTGATCATGTCAGTTTGCCTTGGTGTGGGTGATTATAAGGGAGGTAGTGCGCATCAATGCCACTGGCTGACATGGACTACGTTAACCATTTTACATCAGGAGGGCCGTATGCTTGTATGCCTCCCGATGCTGTAGAAAACAGAAAACCTCACTATTTTCTCATAAATACTTTTATTATTGTACCTAAAATGTTTATAGGGACTATTTGACTGCATTTAAAAGTTTTTTAGAAACGATAAAACGTGATAAAATAAAACGTGAGTTGACGCTAACTAACTGCAGTTTTATGATACCGAATGATAGAAAACACTGTACCACTATAATGGGAGGATTTTTTAGGAAGGACATTCCTCTAAAATAAGTAAGTTCTTTTCCAATTTCTACACTAACTTAGTTATTCTAAATTCACCATACATGAACCCTATCGTAAGAATGAGTCGTTCGCTCTTCAAATAGTTTACATAATCCATGTTCCACATGCGACTTATGCCTTTTTTGTCATTAATACCGAGATGTGCTCCCAAAATTCGGCCTGACAGCTAAATCCCCAATGACAGAGGCAAGGGTAAACCGCGGCCGTATTAACAATAAAATTTTCATCAATACCCTTCAATATTAACAATGCATTATTTACCTTTTCGGAATATCCGATTATCATGCGACCCTACTCTATAATTTACCATAACAATAACCATATGAAAATAATGTAACCTAACATTAAAGTTACTGAATCAGGGTATGAGCAACATAATCCGACACCTTGAGTAACTCTAGAATGCAACCGTCACTTCCTTTTCCTGCGTTCACTGTAATCACGTCGTTAAATGGACTAAGAAGAATAATGATTATCATTGTCTATCCAGCATGAAGGTTAAATTTTCTTTTTTTTTCTGGTTATATATGTATAATATTTAATGTCTGTTCATGATTAATTTTTAAACTAGTTTAAACTTGAAATTCTGCACATTTGTTATTTTAATTTAGCGGAGATCATACCGCTTAGGGTTAACGTAATTTCGATCAATTTCGTTGATTGCCGAATTCTCTCTGTTCTCAGTCGTAAAGATTTACAGATTGCAGTTAATTTTATTTCATTTGACCAATGTTAAAAATAGCAAATATCATTACAATAACTAATGCAGACACGAGGGCTATTTTTAGATGGATATGGAATCCGGATTAATGCTCAGTCTAGCAATCTTTCGATTATAATACTTTTATAGTAAGAAATTCCAGCGCAGAAATACGCGGACGCAATATATAAAACTCGCCTACTATTACATTGCTTAACTATCGTAAATTGTATTTATTATAGAGTGAGATGCACGTTATAGTAAATTAAAATTTGTATAAAACGTTGCAGTGATAAATACCGGACATTTAAGAAATACTTTTGATCTTATAATTATATCAAATCTTAGTAATTTTCAGTCAAAAACTTTTCTGATTGTCAAGGCACATTGGTTTAAAAATATATCTTTACATTGAAGTAATTATCGCCGGTCAAGAATGCGCATTACCGCCGTCGCTGCAAACCCAGCGACCTCTTAGGAGCTCACTGGTAATTTAACGCAGTCGCTCACAAGAACACAAAAACCCTCTAGGGTATTTGGCCGTGGTCTTCGCGGAGGTAATGGGCACTGCCGTTCTTTTGCTGGAACTTTGCTTGTTACAAGCAGGGCACAACATAAGCAGGTGAACTTGGCTTCGCTTCCAATGTGATACATGAGCCACTTATATTATATATATATTTACCTAACTAACCTAACTTATACGGCTGAGCTGCGTGAGGTGTTTTTTATATTCGTTGTATAAAATTGCATTTGATCGAAATCACTATATCTATGCTAATGCGTAAAGCGGAAGAAATTGTTTGTTTGATTATGTAGTATGTATCTATGTATATGTATATCTTCACGCCAGGTCCCTTGCGGGGTAGGCGGAGAGAACCGAGCGCCATAAGACGCGGTCCTTATACACTTCACTCGCTTCTTTCACATTCATAGCTCTTTTCATGCACGCCGCCTGTTGCTAAGGCTCCTGACATCACCTTCTGATAAAACACGATCAATTTGGTCATGGTTGGTTAGTCTTAGTCTTCCTCGGCTCCTACATCCTTCCACTATCGCATTGTATATCTGTTTCGTCATTATTTCATCTTGCATTCTTTCTACATGTCCGAACCAATGGAGCATGCCCTTTCTTATCTTAACACCGACACTCTCTTTCAGACCAAAGTACGTCATCATTTCGAACGCGTTCAGCAAGCGTTATGCCTCAAATTCTTCGCAGTGCTCGCATCTCGACCGCATTTATTCTACTTTCATGCTCTCTCTGCCACACCCAGCTCTCACTTTCATACGTTAGCGTTGGGATTAGCACGTATAGTGATGTTAGATATTCTAAGGGGAAGCCGAGGAAACAGAAGAAAAGTGAAAAAGGCGGTCTCCATTATTATTCGATAGGATTATTATTCGATGTAAGAATTTGTATAGGACAATAGTTGCACCATATGAATATTTACCGTTTTAGAACCTTAAAGCTACAGTTAAATTCATACGAAAAGCTCCATGCAAATGCAAGTATTGCAAAGCTACTTAATGGGACTTAGAAAATTGACTGTTATCTATCAACAACAGCCAGAATCGGAAGTACAAAGCGTCCTCTAAAGTCAGAAAATACTAAAGATAAATAAACCCAGCAGTAGACGTGTCGTAGCTGACGTTGCTTAACGCATTCGATTAGACTGACACCGAGTTTATATCAATTAGCGTACAATTTAGTTAATATTAATGATTTTAATAGCAACACTGAACCGGCGTCAGCGTCACCGATGCGATACTGTACGTCGTTCTGGGAACACTGACCCAGTACCCTCTTTGAATGTTAATTAGTACGCTTTTGCAAGGCAGCAAGGGTCGCCAGACTGACAAAATGAATCTTTTATGCGTAACTGGTGTGATTAATCGCCGTCAGTACAGAGATAGCGAACGTTACAAAACAAAAAGAACAGATTATTCATGAAAAAGTTGAAGCTAGAAGTACGTCTATGCGAGAATGATGAATGTGAACTTTTCTTGCGTATACAGTATACCTAGTCGCTATCGCAATAAGGATATCCGGAACATCAGTGATAGCCCAGTGCATAAATAACTGGCCTATTAAATCAGTCGCTCTGTATACTCGTATATACTCGTATACAGCTCGGTGGCGCAGTGGTGAAACGCGCTGTTACGCTACTTTGACACCAACGCTCGTGGGTTCGATTCCCACACAGGACAAACATGTGTGTGCATGAACATGTCTGTTTGTCTTGGTCTGGGTATTTTCTATATATAATAAGTATGTATTTATAAAAAAAAAATGTATTTATGTATGTTTATCAGTTGTCTAGAACCAATAACACAAGCTTCGCTTACTTTGGGGCTAGGTGGCGCTGTGTAATTTGTCCGACAACATTTATTTATAATATTTATTATTATATAGTCATATGTCACCGAGCCGACTGTACCACTAGTAGTATAGTCATCTGTCATATTATACATAGTCGTATGATCTGTGGAGTAAATGTAAGAAAATATTTAAAAGTCAAATAAAAGCGGAACTGACTATACTCGTACTACTAGTAGTAAAGGAATGATTGCCAATCCATCACTGCTACACTATAAGATGTTCAAATTCATACATTGTATTAAATGTTATATAAAAAATGGCTTGGCTAGGTCGATCTTCTATAATATAGACGCTTCTGCGATAATATTTTACAGTCATATAAAATAGAGGCACACTGTACTACTTATAGCAAAAGAATGTTTGCGAATTTCGCCTCTACTACTACTACATAAGATACATAGCTTGATCTGAAATTAATGAAATGCTATCTTAGAAGATGGCTTTTTTATATACAACATTGGAAGCCAAAAAACATACGGCCTACTTGATGTAAGCAGTTACGCTAGCCTATGAACGCTTGCAATTTATTAAGTATCACTCGCAAGAACACAACAGCCCTTTAGAGAGTTGTTATTTGGCTGCGGTTTTCTGTGAGGTCGAGGTACTCCTCAGACGAGCTGCTTTAATGCACTCTACCTCTCTTAAAATACTTTCAAAATGTTTGTCATGTATGGAATCCAACCCACAAGCGTTGGTGTCATAGTAGCATTACTAACTACCGAGCTTGTCAAATAGATGCTTCTAAGATAACATTCTAAAGTCACATAAAATAGGAGCGCATAATACTACTGGTAGTAAAAGGGTGTTTGCGAGACTCGTCTTTATTGCTGGAGGTATAATTGAATAGGGACACTGTATTCTGCGAAATGATAAATGTTACTATTAAGGCATAATATTGCTTGCGATGGCTATATACAGAAAGGCGATAACACTTTCTTTTTGCTTTGCATATATCTGATCAAAATGGCGTTTGTTTCGTAAGAAACTTTTATATTACTTGGTAATGCATTTACCTAATATAAAGTAAATCCATAAAATTTACCTAATATGAGTAGTAATAGCCTAGTGGATAAAGAATCAGTCTATAGTGACAACATGTCCTCGGTTCGAATGCTGCCATGTACTGCCATGTACTTCGCTCTAATGCTACTTGGTAACTTAGCTGTGTTAGAAGTAGTAGTGGCATCGCGCTAGTGACACTTAATGTGTAGCGAGCATTCAGAAGCTACGGTAACTGCTTTATATTAGGTGGGCCCTATACTTGTATGACATTGTATGAAAAAAACTTTCTAATGAGTTATAATCATATCTTTATATTAGTAGAAAAAAATTACATATCAGAAATATATTATACAACTCTCAAGTCAGACCGCAGATGGAATATGAACTGTAGTCACTTTTGGGCGGGCGCACCTGGATACCAGTTAGGATCTTGTGGTTTGGTTCAGAGACGAGCTGTGAGAATTGTCGGCGATCCCAAGCTTATAGGCGGTATTGAGCCCTTAAGTTTAAGGCGAGATTTTGCCTCCCTTTGTGTGTTCTACCGATTATACGAGTTGTGTTCAGAAGAATTTTTCGATATGATGGCGACAGCCTCTTTCCACAACCGTGCCGCTCGCCGACGACGGGAAATTCACCCTCACACTCTGGGACCGCAATAGTTGATAGTTGCGTACTGTGCAGTTCCAGCGAAGTTTTCTTCCGGGAACTCTCAAGTTGTGGAATGAACTCCCAGCCGAGGTTTTCCCAAGGGACTACAGGGGGCGTGGGGTTCTTGAAGAAAGGCGTGAAGAGGTTTTTACAGGGTCGGCAACGTATGATTGGCACCCTTACCATCGGGCAGATTAGTGAGATTCTTGCCACCTTAGTGGTATAAAAAATAATATAGTTTAGTTCTAACATTTCGTGTTAGATCTCTTTCTAATGATCTGTGACAAAAATGGCGTTTGTTTCATAAGACACTTTTACTTTTTATTCTTGTTTCTCGGATGCTTGTTAGTGAAAGTCGTCGGTGTTTAGTTTGACACAGTGCTGGATTACCCATTAGGCCGGACTAGGCCATGGCCTAGGGCCCCCGACGAGCAGGGGCCCCCACGAAAATCTGATATGAATTTTTTTCACATCATCACAGACATCATCAATGAATTTAGTGAATTGAAATGTCGAAAAAAAATTTTTTAAAGACAAGCATTGTTTTTATTTTCAAAAGAGATGTCCAAAGATTGTTTCATAAATTATTAACTGTTGATTATTTGAAATCAAAAAATATATAATTTAACAGAAAAAAAAAGATGTTGTTCGTTTTATTGTGTTTAGAACCTTGGAATGATGTGAATAGCTTGTACGAATTCTATGAATGCATAAATAACGATCAATTTTACAATTATTATAAAAAGGGGGGGCCCCAAAATTTGAATGGCCTTGGGCCCCCGATGGGCTTAATCCGGCACTGGACAAGTTCTTTTAGTTCGCTAAAAGTATAGACCGACTGTCACATTCGCAGTTGACACTTCTCATTAATGTCAATGATATAATAAGCGGTCGATTAGTGCGATATAGCAAGCTGGTTTCCCTGTCTTTGAGCCAAGGACTTATCTATGTACGTAAAAAAGTCCGAAATAATCCGAATACGTCGAGAATACCCGAACTAGATGACTTTCATCTTCAACCTAATCTGTGGTGACCACAAACTATTTGACTGCTCATGAAGGCACTCCGTGCTCACAAAAAGGTTGTTATTTAGCGCCTAAATATCTCAGCGATTCCAACCTAATAACCAATGGGAGAATATTTTATTCAATATGCCGAAAAGTGATCTGATGTTGATTCGCGATCTAGCCAATAAGCGATCTGCTTCACCTCCCGACCCGTTGCGGTGGAATTATTATGTAAAACCAGTCTCATCGGCTCTCCATAAGTTATTTCCTTTATGGTGACCGTAGCGTATGGTCACAACTCAAGGAGTAGTGTTCACGCATTTTCACACAAGGGTATTGTACGAGTATCGTACATTATTAGTTTTAATATTTATGCTGACGCGCACTATTTCAATACTGTTGCATTTATTTTACGTTTCGACTTCAGTGCAATAAAGACGTGCATCAAGGACAGTCATTTGACATTTTTGCCTACCTGACATCGTTTGACAAATACATGTTTTTGGGCAACGTGCAGCCCTTTACAGGAATATAACATTTTTTCATGGAATTGCTATTTGGCGCGTTATTCTGTAAGGTGTAGGCACTTCCTCATTTAATATAACTTTGTTCAAACTTTTGCAAGAGCTTTATTGCTAATTATTAGGTTGCAGTTATTATAGGATGCAGGTGAGTGTATGAATAAGGAGAATGTATTTATATTTTTTAACAACGTCGGTTAATAGCACTGATGTAAGTTACTATAGCCTATGGATGCTTGCAATAACTACAGGAAGTATTGCTTGCGCATTGCCTCCCCTGCTGCTAATACACCAACTCCTTAGGAGCTTATTAAGAACCTTACTGTGGAGTAGGAATACGACAACTCTCCATGGCGTTGTTTTCTGAATGCGAATTTTTGGAATATGGACATTCCCAGTCGTCTTGCTTTGAAACGCGCTACTTGTATGTATGTCTATCTTCACGCCAAGTCCCTTGCGGGGTAGGCAGAGAGAACCGAGCGCCATAAGACGCGGTCCTTACATACTTCACTCGCTTCTGTGACATTCATTCATACTTCTCTTAAAATTAATGTTCATTTATGCAAAATCAACCACATTTTCAAGTTGTGGATCTCTCCAAATAGCCAACAAGGTCCCGGTGCGCCATAGTGATATATCATTCAGGAAGACCGATTAGGTAAGGCCTAGATCTTACAAACGACGGTAATCAAATAACAACGAAACTTTAATTCAATTACTTTTACTTTATAACAGAATTACTTTCATTTTGTTATCGGTCTAACATCGTTCGAGTAATAAAACGAATAAGTACGACGGATTTAAAGCAGCGCCTAACATCATGGACCAATCAGAGTACTGCAGAATCACATCGGAGGTGGCCATGCTTCGTGGATACTTATTGATACGGCCACTGCTGGCGATGTCGGTCGTCTTTTCAATTGGCTTTTTAGGAGTGGTAATAACAACTTTTAAAATATAATTTTATCTAACCTGTTTTGTGTGCTTCCGCCACCAATTAGTTCCTGCGAACTGGCGCCGGTCGACATCCTACCACTACCGTCAGTAGATGCATCATGTCGTCACTCCCATGGCTACTACACTAACAGGAACCGCATGCACTCGCCACCGTTGCTGATATGGCAGCCCCGGTCGTCTCTGCGACAAGCGTTTCGTCTCTACGTTGAATACCATGCTACAAATCACTTGGATATTAGTACTTGTTTATTGTATATTAGGGTCGGCACGCAAGAGTGACATTCCTGGTGTTGCAAATGTCCATAGGCTACGGTAACTGCTTACCATCAGGCAGACCGTATGCTTGTTTGCCACTTTAGTGGTATACAAAAAAACTTGTAGCATGTTATTCTAACTACTAATAGGAGTGGCTAATTACGTTGTGTCGCATAGATGACTAGAGCAGCCATTGCAGCAACGGCGGAAAGTGTATGCGGTTTCTGTTCCAGACGGCAGGCAATCGCTAGGACTACCGCAGCAGCCAAGGCAGAGACGACCGGAATAGCCATGGTAGCGGCGATGTGATGCATCTGCTAAAGGCGTGAGCGGGTAGATGTTAGCCGGCGCTACTTTTTTATTTTATTTTTTTATTTTTTTCAACCTATATCACTATAATTTACAATTGTCGCGTCATCGTGCCAGAAAACCTTTTCAGGTTTGAATTGACACTGACCATTCGCCTGAGGTACATATTGTTATTTCTTTAAAATTTAGATTACACTTATTACCTAATTACCCAACTACTCAGCATTTTATACCAATTTCAAATAAATGGAAGTACAACTGTGCATATGCAACAATTCAATGTATCCACACATTTTTAATTTCTAATAGTCACATTTACTTCGCATCAACTAATTTATTTATTATACATACAAAGCCGGTTAGATCAAATTGCATATGAAGACTTTCGCAAAATAACGCCTGAATCTATAAACTTTTGAAGCTCGAAGTCAGCTAGTAAAGGCGCTACTTCACAGTGCTACGTCTGTTGGCTTAGCTTTGCTTTGCATGATAATATATGTGATACCATTGTAACTCACCAACACGCTACGTACAAATGCGTGGTTAGTCCTATCATCTACAGTTTCTACGTGCACATCCTACGCAGCAGTGGAGTAGTGTCTAGAGAGAATTACCAGTGATTATGGACATTGCTTTTTAGAGTTCCGTTCTTAAAGGGGAAATGGATCATTATTGCTGTTACTCTGCTGTTTATTGTTTTTCTGCCTAGCGGTATCCGGTTTCCTAATCCATTAGGATTGGTGGCCTCCGCTACCTAAGCCTAAGGATTTGGTGAATATACTGATTTTAAGATGGAGCGACTGCCGTCAGACCTCCATAGCGTGATGATATCCCAGAATCATGTATACTTTTATGGAAGTGTTACTTTTTATGTTTTTTAAGTCTCTGTAATGGTAACGTATCTACTTGTATAATCGTAGATCAGTACAGAACGCAATATTGTTCATATAATAAAAAAAACCAAGCTTATTTATAACAACTGGTAAAAAATGAAATGATATGAAGTTTCTTTACCGTAGTTTATATAAAAAAAATATGGTAGGTACCAAAGCATAGGTTCTGGTAAAGGGTATAGCCAATAGTGGGCAGACATGTGCTGACGACGATGATGATGAATTTCACGTTAAGAAGCGATCGATCTCGTAAATAAAAATCATCGATCGAGGTTCAGCAATCAACATTACACAAAATTATTCAATTATTCAACGCTTAATTATTCATGCAATTTGATCCAACCCGCTTTGTGTGCTTCCGCCACCAATTAGTTCATGCGGCCTAGCGCCGGCCGGCACCCACCCACTACTGTTAGTGCGTGCATCATGCCGACGCTGCCATGGCTGCTCCGGTAGTCTCTGCCTCGGCTGCTGCGGTCGTCCGCCATCTGGAACAGAATCCGCATGCCCCCTCCACCACCGTCGCTGCCACGACTGGCCTGGTCGTCGCTGCGACACGTGTTTCGCCTCTCCACGAGGCATCATCAGGCGTTGTAGACGTTAATCGTAAGAATAACATGCTACAAGTGACAAATCCATCGCAGTGCCGTCCCTTATATTGAATTGAGGGTGGGGGTGGATGGTGTGAGCGAAAAGATATTTAATAGTGGGGAATGGTTTACGTCAGTCTGTTTGTTCATGAGAGTAATTTTAGAATTTTTATGTTTATTAATTTCTAATTGTTCCCTAATATTTAGTTTTAAACCTTTGTCTATGGTGTGTAAAATTTGATATGTATTAGTGGGGGATAAGTTATGTCCTTTGTCTATGAGATGCTCAGCGAAGTGTGACCGTTCTGGGCGATTTAAATTCACTTTAGAAATAGAACAAAATAGTTCATTTCACTTTTTAGATTTAAATTTAACCATAACAAAAATCAATCCCTCCATCAATTTTCGATATATCGTAAACCCACTCATACCGATACCACGATTCCCGCGTCATCCAGCCAACCTTGGCAACACAAGCTCGCAGCGTATAAAAGTATGATACACCGTTTGATGAGCGTTCCATTAAGAAAGGATAATTACAACAAAGAACTTGATGTAATATATCAGATCGCGAAGTCAAACGGTTATTCCAAATCTACCATCGATAAATTATTGCGTAAAAAGACGAGTAGTATCGTTAACAGACTATTGTACGCGGTTCCATATATTTCGACAAATAAATACACTGCGAGTTTGTCATACCTGGGAAAAATCACTGACAAAATAGTTCACATATTTAGAAAAAATAACATACATGTTGCTCTCAAATCCCATAATACACTCAAGTCACTTTGTAACACTAAAGATAAAATCCCGCCCAATAAAAAATCCGGCGTCTATAAGCTGTTCTGCGATGAATGTGAACACGTTTATATCGGTCAAACGGGACGTAACTTTATAACACGATTTCACGAACACGTGTCGGCGTATAAAAACAATCGCCCAGAACGGTCACACTTCGCTGAGCATCTCATAGACAAAGGACATAACTTATCCCCCACTAATACATATCAAATTTTACACACCATAGACAAAGGTTTAAAACTAAATATTAGGGAACAATTAGAAATTAATAAACATAAAAATTCTAAAATTACTCTCATGAACAAACAGACTGACGTAAACCATTCCCCACTATTAAATATCTTTTCGCTCACACCATCCACCCCCACCCTCAATTCAATATAAGGGACGGCACTGCGATGGATTTGTCACTTGTAGCATGTTATTCTTACGATTAACGTCTACAACGCCTGATGATGCCTCGTGGAGAGGCGAAACACGTGTCGCAGCGACGACCAGGCCAGTCGTGGCAGCGACGGTGGTGGAGGGGGCATGCGGATTCTGTTCCAGATGGCGGACGACCGCAGCAGCCGAGGCAGAGACTACCGGAGCAGCCATGGCAGCGTCGGCATGATGCACGCACTAACAGTAGTGGGTGGGTGCCGGCCGGCGCTAGGCCGCATGAACTAATTGGTGGCGGAAGCACACAAAGCGGGTTGGATCAAATTGCATGTAGGTTTGACTTTCGCAAAATAACGCCTGAATCTATTAACTACTTAATTATTCAATTGTGCAATTATTGCTTTGCTCTAATGCCACGAGAAAGAATGCATTGTCATATCGTGCACAATTGCACTATACTTGTGCAATGCACCAGTCACCACATTTTTTTGAAAGAACTTCCATCATATATGGAGCTAAGATTAATGGCGGGTATAGAACAGAGTGCCTATTACATAACGCAGCGGACAAATGTATGGGGGCCGAGATAATGGCCGTCGTGCGTTTAAAAAGTAAATCTAGGTACCGCTTTGAGAATAGATTTATATAGAGATGATTGAATTCTAATTATATTTCGAAAGACGCATGACAGGAGCGGTACCAGTGAGTGTAAATGGAAAGAGTAATGAATAAAAAGGGAGCGAGATAAGGTCCACGTCATATGCGTTCAGTTTCCTCTGTCTACTCTGCAAGGGATCTGGCGTAAAGTTATACATAGATACAAGACGCGAAATTAAATCTAAGGAAGGTTCGGTTTTCCCTATTGTTTGTGTAGGACTGACGTTAGTCGATCCAGGACAAAGTCATTAGTCGTTAAGCTAAGGTAGAGGACATAGCCAATCCTAATGGATTAGGAAAATGAACGCAACGCTAGGAAAGAGAATCACTTTAAAACAACAAAACATAGTAACCAGTTTAGTATCAATGGAAGTAGACGGCGGGACAGAAAGAGATTATAAAAGTGAGGGAGGAGAAAAAAGTATGTAGCATTAAATTGTATGTCAATGAATTATATTCTTCTAATTATTTTTGCTTCGGGGGACACGTTAAGCCGTCGGTCCCGGCTGTTGTCGATAGAAGACAGTCGTTAAGCTAAGTCAGTGGCCCTCGGGCCGCTTGAAAACACTGGCCTCCGCCAATCCGCATTTGAACAGCGTGGTGGAGTATGCTCTAAACCCCTTCGGTCGATGGGAGACCCGTCTCCCTGCAGTGGGATGAGTAAGGGTTGATGTGATGTGATGAATTATTTTTGACGAGCTCGATGGCGGAGTGGTTAGCAATGCCACTTTAACACCATAGCTCGTAGGTTCGATTCCAATACAGGATAATCATTTTTGTGCACGAACATGTCTGATTGTCTCGGTCTAGATGATTATAAGAAAGGTAGGGCAGATCAAAGCAGTCCGACTGGGAAAGTATCACCACCTCACAGAAAATCGTAGGCAAATAACTCCCTGAACGGTTGCTGTGTTCTTAGTGAGTGAGGTTACCTGTAAACTCTTTCTTCTTCTCAATCGAAATATTCTTTTTGTAGTTCTTTAGACTGAAGGTTTGAGTATGTTTTTTTTTTTTTTTCTTTTATTTTTGCCACTCAAATATGAACTCTGACTAGTTCTAAAATATTGTGCATACTCGTAACTGTATTTGTATCTGTGTTAATTGTATTTTCAATATCTGTAGTGTTTGTCTTAGTGCATAGTGCTTGTTTTTAGCACCCGCGGTGATACAGTAAACTAGTCTGGACTGGAAATCAGTGCCGGGTCTGTTATATAACAGCTTTTTGCTATAAAATCTGATGGAAAACATCATGCTTATGACAATGAACATATATCCAAACTTAAAGTGGTGTGCGATGTCTCAAAATAGTCTTGACTCAGTATATTGTCGAAGCTTTTGTAACAGACCCGACACTGACTTTCAGTCCAGACCAGTGTATTGTGTCACCGCGGGTGCAAAAGCAGTTGATGTGCAGTGTTGTTGTTGTGGTTTACAAATAAATGTTTTTTTTCTTTCTTTCCTAAACTGCTAAGATGTCGCTGTGATATCAGTAGGTGCGCGCGCGAGTGATGTTCCATGTATTTGGTGGGCCGTATGATTTCATGCCTCCCGATAATACAGTATACGGAAGACAAAAGATTTTAAATTATTCCTCCGTTGCGTTATAATGGAAAATTTGGAAGTTTCCATACGCTGTGACTTTTTTTATACAACTAGATTGGCAAACAAGCATGTGGCCCGCATTGGATGGTAAATTGAGTGTACTCGCGCGCTGCCAATCTTGTGACCTAAGGCTGTTTCGTCACAGTAGGTACCCAGTAATTTCTCTGCCATATCTCACGTTTCAAACCGGAACACAGCTATATAAATATAGCTGCTTGGCGGTAGAAATAGGTAGACAGAGGTACCCATGCAGACGACTTTTGTACAAAGTCTCCCTCTAGTGACTTGTGCATAGCTAATCAGAAATAGCTATCGATAGTATAATAAAAAACGAACCGGACACAGTTAACACAAGTATCGATAATTAGCGAGATAATGAGCTGGAAACACTTATAGTTTCCATTCTGAATGTATGTTTATATCTATACTAATTACTTCTTGTCTATTTCTCGGGCCAAATTTTAACTTTACAACATGTTCTATCGTGATTAATAGTATGCACGAGCTATGTAATTTCGTAGAACAAATTGTACAGTATTTATACTAATTGCCTGTCAGTAGCGGCTGTTAAGACGGAACTGTCAATTTGAACCAAACATATGTTCACTGGAGCCTTGAAAACCGAGATCGGTTAGTGCTTTAATTGAAATATTATTAAAAATGACAATAATGTGACAGGTCGATATATATTTTTATATGTACAGTTACAGTAGCCTATAGACACTTGCAATAAATTAAGTATCACTCGTGCACGTCACCTCTGCTGCTAACACAGTAATTGCTTAAGAGCTTACTGGTAACTCCATTCACTCGCAGGAACATAACAATTCTCCAGGGAGTTATTATCGGGCTGCCGTTTTCTGTCAGGCGGAGGTACTTCACTAGGCGGGTTGGTTTGATGCACCTTACCTCTAAAACACCCAGAGCATCAGAAATAAACATGTTCATGCACACAAATAAATAAATAAATATTGTCGGACAAATTACACAGCGCCATCTAGCCCCACAGTAAGCGAAGCTTGTGTTATGGGCACTAGACAACTGATAAACATACGTAAATACTTTTTTTTTTTTTTGTAAATACATACTTATTATACATAGAAAATACCCAGACCAAGACAAACAGACATGTTCTTGCACACAAATGTTTGTCCTGTGTGGGAATCGAACCCACGAGCGTTGGTGTCATAGTAGCGTAACAACGCGTTTCACCACTGCGCCACCGAGCTCGTCAGTAAAAAAATGTATGTCTTGTGTGGAATCGAATCCACGAGCCTTGTTGCTAAAGATGTATGCCTAAAAAGGACTCGTCAGGTAATAGAGGCTACATGAATTCATAAGTTATAAATTCTCAAAAGTAGATTCTTTTACTTTTTGGGTTGAGTTTTATATTACTTTTGCCAGACAGGAATGTCATATTCAACTGTCGCATAATATTTTTTAACTTCGTGTCATAGATTATAATTAAGCATCGGAAATCGGCTGTCTAACCGTAATAAAAACTTATAACAGGAATACATTCTGTGTACTAAGTATCGGGAATTTGTCAATAAAACAAAAAATACAAATTATTCATCTAAATTTATTTTATCGCCTTCAAAGTAGGCCCCATCGCTTGCAATACAACATCTCCACCGCTTCACCCAGTCTTCCATACATTTTTCATAGGCTATTTGCGGTATGGCCTTTAGCTCATTCAGCGAATTTTCTTTTATGGCTTCTATCGACTCAAAACGTTTTCCTCGAAGTGGTAATTTTAACTTGGGAAATAAAAAAAAGTCAGACGGAGCCATATCAGGTGAATACGGTGCTTGGTCGAGAACTTTTGTTGAATTTTTCGCTAAAAACTCTTTCACTATAATGGCTGTGTGTGATGGTGCATTATCATGGTGCAGCATCCATGAGTTGTGTTGCCACAAATCTGGACGTTTTCGGCGGATACTCTCACGCAAACGCTTCATGACGCCTAAATAATATTCTTTATTCACTGTTTCTCCCTCTGGAAGGAATTCGGAGTGAACCACACCACGGTAGTCAAAAAAAACTGTCAGCATCACCTTGATTTTGGAGCGACTTTGCCGCGGTTTTTTGGGTTTCGGCTCGTTTTCGAGACGCCATTCTGAAGACTGTTGGCTTGTTTGCATGTCGTACTCATAAACCCATGTCTCGTCGCCAGTTATTATACGTTTCATAAAGGTCGGATCCGTAGAAGCTCGGGAAACCATGTCTTCAGCGACATGCTTTCGCTGCGCTTTTTGAACAAAATTGAGCTCTTTTGGAACTAGTCGAGCGGCGACGCGTTTCATGCCTAAAATGTCAATGAGAATGTTGTGGACGGACTTAAAAGATATGTTCACCTCACTAGCCAACTCTCTCAGACTCATACGTCGATTTTCGAGCACTAGCTTCTTGATTCTGTCGATGTTTTCTCTGGTCGTAGCGGTTGAAGGTCTACCAGAACGAGGCAAGTCTACTACTACTTCTCGGCCTTCTTTAAAAGCCTTATACCATTCATAAGCCCTTGTTTTCGATATACACGATTCGCCGTAGGTATTTCGCAACATTTTTAGTGATTCACCACATGAAATATCATTTGAAACACAAAATTTATGGCACACTCTTTGTTCAACAATATTTTCCATTGTAAAAATCGCCGAGGACTCAAAACTATGACCAACAAAAAGTGTAGTTTAAAACAAATTAAATGACAGATCCCGCTCAAATTTTGCGCGCTAAATCAGTACAGTGCTACCAACATGCAGTAAAAAAATTAGAACGACCTCTTTTACGCGGGTCTTTTTATTGACATATTCCCGATACTTTTTACACAGAGTAGTATATTATATTTTCTTTTATTAAAAATAAAGTTGTGTATTTTAGGAATTTTTGGATAGAGTTGCGTATCCAAAAGGTCCTAAAATAATCCTATTTCTATGGCTTATCTGTCTGTCCTTTTGTCTATCCGTCTGTAATTCCGTCTGTCTGTTCATTTAACTGTCAAAGTGCAGTATCTTTTGAACTGTTTGTAGATACTTGAAATATACATAGAGTATAATATTACTACAACAACAACTAATAAAAGAGTAAATACATGAGATCCCCATGTTTTGTTTTTTGTTAGCATTTTATGTTTTACTGTACGGAACCCTTCGTGTGCTAACTCGACTCGGCTGGTTTTATTACACTGAACAATGTTGTAAAAGTGTTGTAACAAAAGCCAACCTCATCTGTACGTGCAAGGTGCACCACCAAATAGCTAATCAATCTACGAAAAGGCAGATTGGAATTACTCTCATTTTACAGAATACCGCAGTAAAGTAAGAATAAATGAGCTCGCTGGCTTAGTCGTGATTGACGTGACTTTGACACCAACGCTCGTGGGTTCGATTCTCACACAAGGTAAACATGCATGCATGAACATGTCTGTTTGTCTTGGTCTGGATGTTTTAAGAGAGGTAGGGCGCATCAAAGCAGCCCGTCTGGGGAAGTACCTCCACCTCACAGAAAACCGCAGCCAAATAACAACTTCCTGGAGGGTTGTTGTGTGCCTGCGTGTGAGTGAGGTCACCAATAAGCTCCCGAGGAGTTGCTGTGTAAGCAGTAGAGGAGCCATCGCGTGAGTGATACTAAATATATCGCAAGTGTTAAAAGGCTACGGTACCCGCTTTATCAGGTGGACCGTATGCTTGTATGCCTCCCGACATAGTATAAAAAAAACACCCAAGGAATTATGGACAAAACGAGTCCACTTGAATTTTATCGTTCAATAAGTACCACTAGAGTCAATGCCGACTATGATGCATTCTTCACGTAGTCACACTCCATTTGCTGCAAAAAAATAATATCCACCGACTGCATTATTCACATTCACATAGTTTGATATCTGCATTGAGTGTGAAATACTTTTCTATTAGGTAAATATTCCTGTTATTTCGTTTGATACGTTATTTCATTATTCTCGCGTAGAGATTCGACATGCGAGAATAATTAAATGGGAACGGCTTGGTAGTGGCGCAAGTTCAGGTTAGGAGCAGACTAGAGGATGAATGGAACAGGGACAAAGATAGCGTGAATATAACGAAATCGACGGCAGAGTGATTTAAAATGCAACTTTAACACCAAGCAACATATGTGAAAGTGCCTCCACGTCACAAAAAACCGCAGCCAAATAACAACTCGCTTGGATTGTTGTGAGTGAGTGCGGTTACCAATAGGATCCTAAAGAGTGTGTGTTGTTAGCAGGGTTATCAACGTGCGCGTGATACTTCATATATTGTAAGCATTCATAGGCTACAGTAACAGCTTTACACTCAATATGTTTATATGCAATCTAATTCGTTTTCATTTTTATTTTCTTAATCTACCAGCATTTCGGAAATAACCATTGGCGATGAAGAAATGCCGAAAGTAACTTACCAATATACATCTCGTTCTAAATCGTCGATCGATTATACAATTATTTAAAAATGTTTAAATCAAGTGATAACCTTAAATATATATTTATACAAGTATTGAATATCAATAAGATGTTCAGAAAATCAGTAATGAGCCTTTTTATAAAGAGTGTTCAAGATATTGTAGGGAAATAACAAAGGAAAAAGAAAGTAACACAATCATATACAATATTATAAAGCGAGTGGCGAATATTTTAGGCTATTTCGTGAACTTGGTGATGAATTTCATTAACAAAAAAATTATATAGTGATTGTGTTTAAAATAAATTTGAGTTTTGTCAAGGGAAAGTTTACCGACAAGTGAAGTTATTTCGAAATTATTATCATATAATAAAATCGGGATGTGGCTGTGTATGAACCCAGCCGTGAGTTAAAAGAAAAAATTAGTATGTTTTCTCATCACAATATTTACAGTAACAGTATAGCTAGGTGACAATAGATAGAAGATGTAATTATTGTGCGAGACTTAGAGCCTCTGAACTAAGCCGGAGCCTGTATCTCAGCGCTCCAGTGCTCGCCGCTCTTGTCCTCTGCTTATCAAGTAATTGAGAAAGATAATTGAAATAAAATTACAGAGTTTATTACAATTAGATATATATATATTTTTTACACAGTTACACGTGAACACTTTGCATCTGGTGAACGAAAGTAAGTTATAATGTCTGAAAGTAAGTTATAATGTCTGTTTGTCTTGGTCTGGATGTTTTAAGAGCGGTAGGCCGCATCAATGCAGCTCGTCCTCCTCCTCACAGAAACCTGCAGCCAAATAACAACTCCCTAGAGGGTTGTTGCGTTCCTGCGTGTGAGTGAGGTTAGGAGCTTACTCCTAAGGAGTTGCTGTGTAAGCAGCAGAGGAGGCATCGCGCGAGTGATACTTAATATATCGCAAGCGTTAATAGGCTACGGTACCCGATTTACATCAGGTGGGCCGTATGCTTGTATACCTCCCGACGTAGTATATAAAAAAAATACTCAAATTATATCATGCAGCGAAATGGTCTTAAAATGACGGCGCTAGTCCTCGATCAATGTAACGAATTGTTTGATTATTTAGCTATCAAGTGGTGTAATTTAATTTTAGGTGTAAACGATAGATTTTTAACTAAAATACTAAACTGTATCCCACGATTGCTATCGTAAGTTTTCTGAATTGTCTCCCGCTATGGAAGTAAATTTAAAGACGTATTCACGTGAAACCTGAAGATTGGCCGGCCTATAATCCACCCTACTCCCATCGGACACAACGTATAATTTTCTTTGAAATCAGATGCCGATTATATCCGCGTCGTCGTTAAAATTCATTAACTGTAGCGGAGTGAGAAGATCGGAAATAAAGGACCACTATAGTGTAATTTCTACAAAGTTTCACTTTGCTTCAAAGGAATATCTCTCTAACACTATAACGCTAGGGTTGACAATCATGTAAAAAAGAGCCTATGTGCCCGAGTTGAGTTATGTTTATCGTAATTTGGACTTACCATGTTAATATGATAGAGCTCAACGTGTATTTAAGCAGCATTGATTTAATTTGTGAGCTATAATTAATATTATGATTTCGCATAATAACATGTATTCCCAACAGGGTAATCATAATGTATTACAAATATTAAGCAAAGCGAATGCAAAGCAATTCAATGAATCTCGTATAACCCTTGGGACGTTGCAATCATTTATTTTTGAACGGTTGCTCGTGTGTTCCAGTTATTCTCTTTGGGGTTGAAACGAAATTCGTAGATTTATATGTAATAATTTTATTTTGAACTAGTGTAGTACACCTTGCGATTTTTATGGCTAATGTATCAAAGTTTGTTCATAGCATAAAAATATTATTTTCTGACTTAGTAGTTGCTTTGGCATATGGACACTTATTGACATGTATTGCTGTCCCGAAAAACTTCTTCACAGTACTTTTGAGAACACATATATCACAGTGTCTTGCGAAAGCTTCGGCAGGAAGTTCATTCTAGTCTTTCTGAAATAGCACAGATCGCGACCATGACGGTTCCAGTATATAACTTCATTAGCCATGGCGAGCTTGTAGAGCGAAGTTGTGGTTATTGTACCGAATATCGTCTCTTCAACTTTTTTCTTTCTACCGAATAATACCCATCAGTAGAACACGTAAAGGGAGTCAAAGTTTCTGATTAAATTTAATGATTCAGTACCATTGGGATCGTCAATGCCCTAGCTGATGATATATTTTTTTATATACAACCTCGGCATACAAGCATACAGTCCACTCGATATATAGCGGTCACCATTGCTTATGAACGCATTCAACACATTAAGTATCAATCGCGAGATGTCACCTCTGTTGCTAACACAGAAACTCCTTAGGAGCTTTCTGGTGATCTCACTCACTCGCAGGAACACAACAACGCTTCAGGGAGTTGCTGCTGCTAACACAGCAACTGCTTAGGAGCTTACTGGTGACTAACACATAGGAACACAGCTCCCTGGAGAGTTGTTAATTGGCTGCGGTTTTCTATGAGGTGGTACTTCCCCAGATGGGCTGCTTTGATGCGGCGTACCTCTAACATAGGGTTAAAAATCCCTAAATTAAGATAAACAAATATATTCATGCATACTAATGTTTGTCCTATGTGGGAATCGAACCGACGAGCGTTAGAGTCAAAGTATCGTTACTCACCACTGCGTCACCAAGCTCGTCAATGAGTTATTGCGAATGAATTATTGAGCGGTTGGGAATATCGACTTTAGTTTATAAGAACTTAAGACCAATGGACTCTGACTTCATGTTATTAGAATATAATATAGAATGCGTAAGCCATTCTTTTTTTAACTTTTGAAGTAATGTAAAGACGCGAAGAAATGTATTAAAGTTTATGTTGTGGGTTACAATTTGTACATTAATATATTACATTATATTTTGCACGCGGCTCTAAACTAAACTAAGGCGCTAAACTTAAATACAATCTCAAATTACAGTTCCTTACTTTTGAGTTTTCATAAATAAAGGTTTGCATTTATAATATTAAAACTACCCCCATGTTCTTTTCTGATTGTGAAAATCATACCTATATCTTCCGTTTTAACTGTTGAGGGTGTAGCAAAACGCCATCTCTCAGACTTCCAGCTATCTCCATGGCAAATTTGAGATCAAACTCGGCTCTGCGGTTTAACCCTGAATTTCTAATAGACAGACAAATTTTCCTTCGTTATTACTACGGATCTTGTATTAAGTTAGTAATTAAAGTCTTCTCATGTATGTTGGATATTAACAATATAAGCTAGGCACATTAACAATTAATAACAAAATTAATTTACAAGTAAAATAATTTTGTAATATCTACCATATTTATCTAATATCCACACACACTAATATTGTAAATGTAAAAGTAGTTAATTCAGGCGTCATTTTTCGAAAGCCAATTTTACATGCCATTTGATCTAACCTGCTTTTTGTGTAAATTAGTTAATGCGAACTAGCGCCAGCCGACATCCACCCACTATCGTTAGTAGATACATGCCGTATCCGCTTAGACGACCAAGGCAACTATGGTAGCAACCGTGACGGGTGTATGGGGTTCCTGTTCCAGATGGCGGAAAATCGCGGGAACGACCGCAGCAGCCGAGGCAGAGACGATCGGAGCAGTCATAGCGACGGCATGTACCTGCTGATGGCAGTGGGTGACTGTTCTCAAGTACTAATCGGTGGCGGTAGCATACAAAGCAGCCATGCAATTCCCTAAGCGACTCGTAATGGCTGTGTGCGTCGCTGTGATCACGGATGTCACAGCTTTGACATCGTCTACTGCGATCACGGCTTTTTATTTGGTATTCTATAAGGCTGTAAGCGTACGCGAGGCTGTTTGCCTTGTAGAATTCCAATTCCAAACGCAGCCTTGCGGCTCTAGTGTCGCACAACCATGAAAAGCGACACTAAGGAGTTGCAATTTTGTGTTCAAGGCTATAACAGCCGATGTTTCCTAGGATGTAAGGATGTTTGCTCTTACAGAATTGCACGGCTGGTTAGATTGAATTGCATATAAAAAAAAAAGTAATTCTGGTTGTCTCTCTTCGTTTCGGTCTGTTTGTTAATTTTTGACATTTAAAGACCTGTAGGGGTATTCGTAATATCTAAAAAAGCTATATTTGAAACGGATTCGAATAGTTTGGCTCAGATTCCATGCATTTTGAGAGAAGAATTTTCCGATTCGAATATGGTGTTTCAAAGCAATGTGATCACGCCTACTAAACCATAATGATATTTAGTATAAAGGTAGACTCAGACTTGGAAGAATAGACTAATTGTTACGGTAATTGAAATCCTTAACTGACAAAGCTTGGACATGATTTTCAGAGCACTAAATACAGCACACATGACCTAAAAGTGTTCTTGCAATCACTATATTATAATTAAGTAGTAAATGGGAGTCAAATAAAATATATGCTTAAACATTCCAGCTTAAAGCTCTGTCTTACGGCCTCGTAGCGTCACGCCATTATAATAGTTTAACGTTTATGACGTTGAAACTTTTTCTACGTGGCCGCTGAAGTTGTGCTTAAAGCTGTCGTTTTTGTTCATAATATAGTCAAGCGCTTTTGTACTGCACGAAACTGATGTTTTGCTGAAAATTCTCACTGCGACATAATGGGGTACAAAATATCCCATTATTTTTCTAGAATAAAGCCAAATCGACATGTGCTATTAGTGTATACACTCAGTTTTGACGTCATCAAAGGACATGTTTTGTGTACAATTATCACAAGAGATACGTCTAAGATATGTTTAGGTACGATAGGTAGGGCGCATCAAAGCAATCCGATTGGAAAAGTATCTTTACCTTTAGTTTGACGAGATCGGTGGCTCAGTCGTGAATGATGCGACTTTAAATCAACGCTCGTGGGTTCGATTCCCACACAAGGCAAACATTTGTGTGCATGAACATGTCTGTTTGTCTTGGTCTGGATATTTTAAGAGAGGTAGGGCGCATCAAAGCAGCCCCTCGCACGTCACACAAGCGTTTATCGACAACAGCCGGGGCCGACAGCTTAACGTGCCTTCCGAAACACGGACAAACTCGAGATAGATAAACTCATCCATAGACTGGCGGCGGTTGACGTTGCTTAACCTGCGTGTTCAGTTAGAATGACACTCGTAACGACGCTATCGGGCTCTCCTGCAATTATTATTGCAAGTTACTACTAGAGATACTGCAAATTGGAAATTTTACTATGAACAAATTTTACAACAAACTTACCATAATGGAATAACGTTATAGATATACCTAGTATAGATAAAAAAGGAATATTTTAAACCCTATAAAACAAGAAAGTATTACACATCTAATATATGCTTGGATTGGTCGAATACAAAAAACGATTTGCAGATGTATTCACATACTCGCACTTAATCTTTAATCTTTACATAATCTTCTAATCAATTGTAGTGACAGCTACGATATTATTTTCAGAAGACAAATAACACGTTTTTAGTCTGTACGAACAAGTGTCTTTATATTCAACTGAGATATGGCTACTTTTCAACTGTGATATTTTTCATTTTAGGCACATTTAAGTAATACTAGTAATAATCCTAAGTGTTATTGTTATATACAATATGTTGGAATTAATGATTATCCAAAATTTTGTCCTCGTCCACGGGAACAAAACTCCAACAACTAAGACAGAAATAAACATAAAGTATTTGACCCTAGACCGATCGACCGGTTTTTCTGTTATTTCCGCTTTTTCATAGCCCTACATCTGCTTGTGACATAGAGTGATTATATCACTTGTTATTTTGTGATCCTGACATAAATGTTCGATGTTTTTTGTTTCCAAATTGATTCATATTATTCGCACTGTTTGCTCCACGTTTAATGGATTACTCATACATTATGTTCGTATATGCTCGCACAGATTTGTTCTGTTAATTAACAACTGTGTAGAGAGAGCGATCCCATTAAATATTAAATCAGTGATGGAGTTATAATTTTATTACTTTGATAATCCCTTATATCTATATTTCTCTCTTTTTTACATCTTTATATACAATATATGTCTATAAAAATACAATATTAAAAATACAAAAATATATCAAAAGAGTCACCGCTGTCGTGAGACGTAATGTCTAAGTCGCCGGTGGATAAGGCAAAAGACTAATGAGGAACCTCCGCACAATACGCGAATAAAAATAAAAATATAGACTATGTTTACGAATATACTTCTATATATTTCTACGTGTTTATATGTATTTATTTTAAATCTATTTATGTATTTATATATATATATATATATATATATATATATATATGCGTGTATGTATATATTTATATGGAATATGTAGTGAATATGTAAGTAGTTTATGCGCCTCCTACCTGTTCCATGTCATAATTGTTTCTTCTACCTCAAGGTTGTCTGGAAGAGATCGCTTTGTGATAAGACCGCCTTTTGTGTTTTAATGTTCATGTATATTTGTCTTATTTGGTGCAATAAAGTGTATTGTATTGTACGTGCAGTTCCCAAAATTGCCACCTTCTGTATTCAGCCTTTGGTCCAGTGGCCTAGCGAAAGTCTCCGGTGGTGTTGGTCGGAACTTTCCGCTATAAGACTATTTACGGACACGATTATCAGGACAAGTATTGTTGAATTAACACCCACATGGCGGTAACCTCGTGGGCTATGCCCATTACTTTGATAATTATTATTTTGATTATAATAGCTTTGAAATTCAGCTTTCTCGTTTCTCTTTTTTATACAACATCGGAAGGCATACAAGGACATGAGGGACATCATTCGCGCATTGTTACCCGTGTTGCTAACGTAGTAACTCCTCGTGAGGGTACTGATTATCTCTCATCATTATTTTATCTATTTGATGGCTACATAAATTCACGTTTCAATCAACTGATTAAGCATAACACCTTTGGACCATCTTCATGACTTCGCAATAACAATGATTTTTGTATTGCAACAAGTAATGATACGGTGTATGGTGTTGATAATGGCTGTCACTAGTCATTCTCTACTAGAATACCCTTCCCATTTGATACCCATATCAGGGAAGTGAACAAAAAATAACTAGTGCGCCATCTTGGGCCGTCCGCCGTATTGAATTGAGCTTGACATCACTTAACCAACTATGCATTATCATCCAAACTAAACGAGTATGCAAAATTTCATCTCAATCGGTTAAGGGTAACTGCTTGAAAATTCAGTTGCAAGATTTGACCCGAACATACAAACATTGCAAGTTAAATAAAAGATTGTAAAAAATCAATTCAGATGGGATAGCTTAAATTATCATTATTGAAACTACTACCATGTCACCTACGATGAATAGAAACACAGTCCTACGCATGCCTAAGAAGAATTATGATAATCATACAAATTGAGAAATCTTACGATCTCTTTGCACAATGCCGACAAGTTTGCACAAAACAATAATTGGTGACGCATGGTTAGACATTTAGTTGAGTTTAGTATATGTCTTACTCTACAGTCTACACGATATATCGTATAAAACACATTGTTAAAGATTTTGTAATAAGTTTGATTGGGTACATATTACTGCAATGTGCGTGACTCGTTCAAGAGTATAAATATTAGAAATTTACAAGACAGAACAATCAGCGTGTATATAAGTATATAGTTTAATAGAAGATCATGCTTGACACTAGAAGTGCAATTGTAACGCTTATGTACTGTATTGTTACGTACGGCATAAGAACGGTACAAAAGCATAAAGCTTAACGTGCACTTAACTGTAAGAATTGAAGGAAATTGTGCTTGTAATTGTTATAATTTATTGTAGATTTGGTGACAGATGTTAATATTATACAGGCTCTTAAGGTAAACTGAAGAGTTAGTACTAATATATATGATATGTGTAGATATGAATGGATAAGTCAGAACCTCTAGCTCGATGTGAGTCCCTACGGAGTTAACGAGAGTGAATGAAACTGATGAATGTGAAGGGTGAATGACGCTATTTTTTGAGTTGTGTGTAAGAACCTCCTTGTGTTGAACAAATTATTTTATCACAATCAAATGGGATGTACAAATTATTTTATCACATATACATAGAGACGCAATGCTTCTTAAATGTGGAACGACTAATGGTTTGATCCTCCTAATGGTAGGACAAAAGGGAAAAGCGTGGTTGGATTCTGTATCATCTCTTCACCTGAGTAATCGTAGGAGAGGGATCAAAGAAGTGCACAGTCGATTACCTAATGAAACCAAAACGTTAGTGCACGAAAAATACAAAGATTAAAAACTGAATAAGGAAGCGATGCTGGCAGATAATTCCGATGTCGATGGCTTTCAGAATGGATTTGATAAAACTTAATCTGGTGACTTTATTGCAAATACATAATGTCCTAACACTAACTCAATCATACATTTCTAACACCTATCTTAGAATGTTGGGAAAAATATTTTGAAGAAATGTATGATTGAATGTGAGGGAGATTATGATTGACACCGCGATGATAACGTCCGATGAAAACATCTGTATGTATAGGATTGAATGATCGATATCATAACCTTGTGCCCGGAACACTATCTGGTCCTTGAAAAACTTTACTGGAGAACCGGAAAGGAACAAGACATCTGTGTAAATGCAGTGGATCACTAATTTTCGATACGTACTTAAGAGTAAAGAGGAGTGATAGCCCAGTGGATAAAGAAGCGGCCTAGTGAACAACAGGTCCCCGGTTCGAATATTGTTGGGAAAAATCGTGCTAACTGTCCTAATAATATTGATATAGATAACCTTAATAGGCATTTCTCCTCTTCTGCAAATATTGATTGCAATATTAAAAACAAAACTATTAATGAGATTTCTTCACTTCCAACTCCAAATTATCCTCCTTTTTTCTTTAGTCAATTCACTGAATGTGATGTTAAGAAGAATGTACTTTCGGTGGCATCGAATGCGGTGGGGGACGATAGCATCAGTCGTCATATGATCTTACCTATCCTTGACATTATCCTTCCTATTATTACCTTCATCCTCAACAGTTCTATTACTTCTGGTGTGTTTCCTTCAGCATGGAAGAATGCCTACGTAATCCCGTTGCCTAAAAAGTTGAATCCTTCTTCTTATTCAGATTATCGACCGATTTCTATTCTCCCTTTTCTTTCCAAAGTCCTCGAACGTCTTGTCCAAGAACAGCTTAACTATTTTATTTCCAAAAACAATATCCTCAATCCATTCCAGTCGGGTTTTCGCCCAGGTCATAGTACGACTGGTGCTCTGGTAAAAATCACGGATGATATCCGTTTCGCAATGGACTCATCGCAACTTACCATTTTATGTTTGCTAGACTTCAGTAACGCGTTCAACACGGTCGATTTCGATATACTCTTAAAGCGACTACGTTCTCTTAACATATCTCCTACAGCAATTGACTGGTTTCAATCTTACCTGTATGGGCGTCAGCAGCGTGTTCGCCTCGACGATCAGCTTTCCTCTTGGTGTCTTACAACTGCTGGCGTACCTCAGGGCGGCGTGTTATCACCTCTATTATTTTCCCTTTTTATAAATTCCATTACGTCAAATCTTCGCTCCTTTTGCCATCTTTATGCAGATGACTTGCAGATTTATTCACATACTTTAATGGACAATCTGCCTAATGCGATCACTGAAGTAAATGAAGACCTTGCGCGTATAATCGAATGGAGTAAGTCTAATGGCCTTAAGGTTAACCCTGATAAGTCCCAGGCCATTATTATAGGCAGCACCCGTTTCATTTCCAAAATCGATTGGGTGACTGTCCCTCGATTAATTTTTAATAATGTTCATGTACCTTATAGTGAAAGTGTCAAAAATCTTGGTATCTATTTTGATAAAACCTTCTCTTGGTCGGTGCAAATAGCCCACGTTAGCAGGAAGCTGTTTGTAGCTACTGGCTCCCTTCGACGGTTGCGTAATTTTCTCCCTATCGATACCAAAATTTCACTTGCACAGTCCCTGCTCCTTCCAATTCTGGACTACGCTGATTCTTGTTACCTTAGCCTCACTGAAGACCAATTAAATAAACTTGAGCGCCTTCAAAATCTATGCATTCGATTTATATTTGGGCTTCGCAAATATGACCATGTTTCCGAACTTCGCACTCAGCTCAAGTGGCTCCCTATCAGGTTACGTCGTAACTGGCACATTGTCTCTCTTCTTTATTCTATTCTCTTCAATCCTACTTCTCCCAGCTACTTGAAGGAACGTTTTGTTTTTCTCAGTGAGGTACGGGATCGTTGTGATCGCAGTACACGCAGTATTCTTTCCCTTCGTCTAATAACGCCATCTCACTCTTCACAACACTACTCTAAATCCTTCTCGGTACGCGCTGTGCAACTTTGGAATGCCTTGCCAATTTATATACGCAGTGCACAATCCTTAGCCTCCTTTAAAGATATGGTAAAATCTTACTATCTCTCTATGTAACTATAGTACTACATAATTATATATATATATATATTTGTCATTACTGCTATCTAAATTTATTATTGTATGTTCTGATCCTCTGTCATGTTTTTTTATTCCTTAGAATGTGTAATTTGTTGTAAATAAGCATTTAATATATAAAAATGAAAATTGTACTGTCATAAATGCGCCAGCTACCTACTTTTTACATTATGATTGTTTCTTTTCGTGTCGTATGGTTGTCTGGAAGAGATCGCTTTAGCGATAAGACCGCCTATTGTACATTTATTTTCTTTTTACGTGTGTTCTGTATGCATTTGTTATTGGTGCAATAAAGAGTATTCTATTCTATTCTATTCTATAAGTATGTACCAATAAATTCGTGTTTTTGGATTTATGTACATATTTCTAATAATCACTTTTTTATTTTTTATTGGGGACGCGGCATGTGATAGCCAGGGCCTACTTGATGGGCTGCAGGACACTGGTGTCCAGGAATAGAAGCCACGAAATACCATGCACTTCATGTCGTCTCGTGGCGTCTACTATGCCGGCCTTGAAGGTGCCTCTTTATATTCCTCAACCCTTACTCAACGGTGAACGAAAACATCATAAGGTATTAACACGTCCAAGCAATTATATTTCAAAAGACGTGTAGCCTAAGGTATGGTTAACCCTCCGGGTTGTGGAGATCAGACGGCAGTCGCTCCATGTAAAAGTATCTTCGCCAAATCCTTAGGCATAGGTAGCGGACCCCACCCAATCCTGATGGGTTAGGAAACGGGATAACACTAGAAGAAGACTTAACAGTATACCTCTTCGTGATGTCACCGAAATTCATTGTTCCAAAGAATTTTCAAGCCGTTTGTGTGTAGTCAGAATATTGTCTCGCACGGAATAAATTGTCAACAAATGTTCGAGCGCGGATTAGTTACTGCTACTGTCTTTTTATACAACGTTGAAAGACATACAAGCATATACCCTACTTGATGTAAAATGGATACCGTAGGATATGAACGCAATATATAGCAAGAATCGCCTGCTGCTAAAACATCCGTTTTATAGGAATTTAATATCACTCACTCGAAGCTAGAACCCACCAAGGAGTTGTAACTTTTCGGTGGCATCAGACCAGTCATAGAATCTGACTTTTATTTTATTTAGAGGTGGCATCGCGGGAGTGATACTTAGCGTTGTAAGTGTTCATGGGTTACGGTAACCGCTTTACATCAGGGGGCCGTATGTGTTTTTATTTTATGAAAGTAGATTGGCAAACGAACATGTGGCCCGCATTAGATGGTCAGCCTATTGTCGCTCGCAACAGTTACTCGCGCGCTGCCAATCCTGTGACCAAGGATGTTTCGTCAATGAACCCAGTAATTTCTCTGCCATATCTCTCATCCTTCAAACCGGAACATAGCTATGTAAATATAGCTGCTTGGCGGTAGAAATAGGTGAGACAGAGGTACCCACGCAGATGACTTTTGTACCTCTGGTAAATGCTTGTATGCCTCTCGACGATATAACCAAAGAAACAATCTGTATTGCCATCACCAAAGAAGGATGAAGGTTATGTTTCATTGATATGTATAAAATATAGAGAGTTAGATGGTGTCGTTGCGCCTGTCATTTTAACCGAACGTGGAGGTTAAGCAATGACGATCGCAGCCTGTCTATGGATGAGTTTATCTATCTCGAGTTTCTCCGTGCTCGGAAGTCACGTTAAGCTATCGGTCCCGGCTGTTGTCGATAGATGACAGTCGTTAAGCTAAGTCAGTGGCCATCTTGAAAACACTGGCCTCCGCCAATTCGCATGTGAGCAGCGCGTGGTGGAATATGGCTCTAAACCCCTTCGGTTGAAGGGAGACTCATTTCCCTGCAGTAGCATGAGTAAAGTCTGAAGTGGTATAAAATATTGCTATTATTGTATTACAATTATTATTGTGTTTAATAATAATTGGACGGGGAGAAATTTCGTATATTCATTTGAAGTTAACACTGTTGCCGCGGCCTCGCTTGTATTTTCAGTATTGCTAGTGAACTATTCGCAGCCAAATTTGAGCGAAATAAAAAGCACAAAGAGCGCTAAAGTGCTGTACATTAAAAAGTTGACTGATGGGTGCATAATAAGATTTAAGTAGCTTTTAGCGAGGTTTTGGTATACGTTTAAATGCAGTTAATGCATACTCTGACGTAGTCGCCGCATCGGATAGAATGCGTTACGCGGAAATAAGCTGAAATAATTATCGCTACAAACTCTTTCTATAAACTACACTATAAAGTATATATAGTACGTAAATCGAACATAATTTACTACAGTAGTGTAATAAAAAAAAGTCAAATTAACATTGTTACGTTCGAGTAATAGTAATAGTAGCTTGGTCATGATTTCGGCATAGAATAGAGACAAGGCGCATCAAATCAGTCGGTCTGGGCCTCCTCTATATCACAGAAAAACCGCAGCCAAATGACAACAGCCTGGAGGATTGTTGTGTTCCTGCGTGAGGTAAGCTGCTAAGGAGTTGCTGTGTTAGCAGAGCTGGCATCGCGCGAGTGACACTTAATGTATTGCAAGCGTCCATAGCCTACGGCAACCGCTCTACATCAGGGGGATCATATGAATGTATGCATCCCGGAGTTGTTTAAAAAAAAAAGAAAAGTGCGTAAATATCTTGAATGTTTTTCATTGGCATTATATTCAATAGGAAATATAAATAGGAGCCAAGTAAAAATTAGAGTAGAAGCTACGAAAATTATTGACCAAATAGATGACTTAACGAGGGAAATTTTAAGAAAATAACATGTATCATATAATTTTTTTCATATCATACCACTCCTACAAAGTTTTAACTTTTAAACTTGAAATTATTGTTAACCAGGGTCTCCTTAAATTTTGGCACATAATATTGCATAGTTATTTGATTCACATTTATGACCTTACTGAATGCTACTATAAATATACGTTTAAATGAAAACTTAAAGTGGTTAATTTTGTTCACACCCTAAAATTTTCATCAAATGGATCAAATTTGTGATTATTTTTAATGTAATCTTTAAATTAGTCAATATTAAAAACAGAAACTGTTAATGATATTCTCATTAATTTAATCTTTCATTTGATACTTCTAAATGACCTCTTCGTATTTTTTTTGTTTTCTAGTTTTGGTCTCCTCACTTTAATAACTTTAAAAATGAAGAATGTTCTGTACATGAAAATATTAAGAAAAAAGAATTAGCTTTTAAAGTGCTTTTAAATTAGCTTTTAAGGAGTAACTTTTCCATTGAACCGAAAGCATTTTGTAACAATGTGATAACAAGAGACTGTGTTAATATTAATCTTTGACCGGCTCGAATTCTTTCTCGAATGATTTAATAATAAATCTGATGTTTATATTAAGTTTTTTTCTGAAGGCTGTGAACTATCTTTCGCAGCCTTTCATTTTTATAAATATTATGATGTTATTATTTTCCTTCTCATTACATTATTTTGCATTTCTTCTAATGTATAGAATTATGGAAGAATCAGATAATCTGTTATAAACGTTCAAAATCATCGCACCCACACAGATGCGTGCTCCTATCCCATTCTATTGACGAGTTTGGTGCGTTACGTTACTTTGACACCAACGCTCGATTCCCACACAGGACAAATATTTGTGTGCATGAATTTGTCTGTTTGTATTCACACTCATAAGAAGTACTGCGTAAAAAAGAAATTAATGTATTTAAAAACTATTTAATGTTATGTTTTGTACTTGAATTGAGGCAGTTTCTTACCAATTTAAATATGAATAGGCTAACTATAAAAAGATTTTTCGAAATCCAAAACCAATAAAGAGATTTTTCAAAACTTAATGTTTGGAATATATATATATATATTAGGGGTTAAAGTATGAAATTGCCGAATTGAGAAAATTGAAACTCTCTAAGATTTCTCATTATCTATACATTGCTGCCATCTAATCGGAAATTTATTTATGCCTTTGCGATAGAACTCTAGGGATCTAGATTCGACAAACTGTGTGAAAGCATTTTGACTTCCTCATGGGGGAAAAAAATATTACCACGTAGAAAATTATCAAAATCACGAAAAAAAGGATAGTCAGTTGGAGCAAGGTCTGACGAGTACGAAAGATGACGTATGGTTGCTAACTGCAGCTCCTGTAGAGTTACAACATATACTCGTACATATATATGAAACGGCTAGGCATAATTTTGAAATTTTCTTAGCGCGTAAAATTATGCTTCAGTATATTTTGTACAAAATTACAATGAAAATAATACCCTGCAATCTTTTAGAAAACATTGAATTTTGTACCGTTACCGTACGTTTCATTGATAATTCAAGATCTTGATGTGAGAAGCAGGCGGCTATACATATGTGATATTAGCCCGAGATGATAATCATGTTTATTGAAACGTTTGGAATAATTTAGACTACTCTTTTATGTTTGCTGCCTTCCGTTTACTGCACAACTCTATTTGCGTTTGTCATTTTACGGTTCAAAGGATTTAATTTTCGTGATCATTCGGTAGAGAGGTAAATTAAACAGAAAAATCCTTTGGGACTCGGTTCACTTTATATTTACTTTGCATACTAAAGCTTATTTGCGTCTCCTCTTTTGCAATTTATTAGTTTGTTGCTATACTAGTTTTGGTGTTTCTGTTTGCTTACGTTTGCGTTGTCGCTTTTTACTAACGCTAACTTACATATCGTAAAAATGCGTCGTTTCCTGTACACGAGTGCACAAGCATTCTCGTTTCATTTATATTCTGTTTGTACCTAAGGTAATTAAATACCTACCGACAAGCAAAATTAATTAAACATTTTTAATATTGCTAATGCATATGCTCAATGCTAATGACTATTCACTGTTGAATAAGCTTTATACATTGTTCATCATAGATTGCATAAATACCCAATACAGTATCCTATAATATTAGTAAGAAATAGCCTTAAACGCTAAGGGTCTGAAAGCAGGAAATCATTGTCAAATATTTCATTACTTTTTATCCAACCACATTTTTTCATAAGCCAACTAGCCCAAGGGGCACAGATTTCAATTCTTGGCCGTCACCGGCTTATATACTGTTCTGAAATAGATTTCGATGTGAAAAAGCTCTGTGATAGTTATGTCGAGTGTGGGGACGCGGTCAGCGGTGCCTCCTTCTTAATTTCCCGGGGGAAAGCGCCTTGGTCCACGGACAAATCGAACTGCTGCCGACTTGTCATATCCCGCTACTCCGCTCGTCGGAGCAATGTTGTAAACAGGGCCACTGGACTGTCTCCAAGATACAGTTATTACTTTCTTTTTCTCAGTGAAATAAGCAATTTCATATGTTTGGTATAAGTTTCGCTTCTTATATATACCTACGGCGTGAGGCGCAAAAACATTATATTAAGAATGTTCTACTCATTAATATGAACTTTTGCGAATTGATATCGCAAATAGTCGACAAGAGATCAGTTAACCGAGCAATTTTATTAGTAGTAGCTAAAACTAAAATATTAAATAGATCTATATCTTCTTAGCGTTATCCCGTTTCCTTTGGGCGGAGTCCGCTACCTAAACCTAAGGATTTGGCGAAGATACTGTTTTTTATGGAAAACTAGAACTTTCTTTGGTAAGGTCACACGCCTTTCGAAATATAATTTTTTGAGCGGGTTTCCTCCCGATGTTTTCCTTCATCGCTGAGCAAGTGATAATTACAAATATGTATACAAATATAAATCCAAAAACACCAATTTAGTGATGCGCGCCAGGATTCAAAATGGGAACCAGTTAGTCAATACGCCCATTAATTATACACTGAACTGTCACTCTCTGTGCTCTCACTGGGCTCTCGATTAGGCAGATAATATCTTATTTGGCACTATTGTACATCTAATAAATTAGGCCAAGTGGAAGCCGTGGTTCACAAGTAACAAAAATTGTTTTCAGCTATCTACCATAAGGTAATTAAATGAATTCTATGAAATCAAATATTTCTACTTCATCTCCGTTGAATCACTGTATGTAATCCCACTATTATGAACTACAATTCTTTAGTACAAATTTTATAGTTTACCACAAGACTAGTAGCAGCGGGGCTTATATCGCTTATTATTTACTGTACTACCAAATATAACTATATAATCATTTTTTAATTTAAGCTACAAAAGCTGTTAAGTTAAAATATAATCATTACATATTACATCAATCAAAATATTATATGAAATTGCCGCGAATTTTCCAAAAAGCTTTTAATTACATACACGTTACCTGTTTGATGAGCTGGGTAAACGGTTCTGGTGACTAGAGTTGCAATTGCAAGTGTCATGTTGCAAGTTAAATTTGACTACTGAACGCTTTACCCATGGTTTACTATTCCTTGTCACGTCACAAAAGAAAATTTACTTGTACAGGTTTTAAGAAAGGAAACCTCGTGCACATGTATCGTGTACATTTTAGTCAACAAATACAAAATTTAACGAGCTCGATGGCACCGCCGTTAATAACGTGACTTTGACACCAATACTTGCGGGTTCTATTTCCACATAGGACAGATATTTGTGTGCATGACCAGCCCGTCTGGGGAAGTGCCTCCACCATACAGAAAATCGCAGCCAAACAACAACTCCCTAGAGGACTGTTGTGTTCCTGCGTATGAGTGAGGTCACCAGTAAGCTCTTAAGGAGTTAGTGTGTTAGCAGCAATGGTGGCTTCGCGCGTGGAGTTGGATCATATGCTTATATGCCTCCCGACATTGTATAAGAAAAGAACTTTCCCTTAACCGACTGAAGGAATAACTTGTGATTTTTTTTTATAAAAAAAACCTTCCCTGTTATAACCCGAGGCGGATCAGCTAGTATTGTATAAAATATCGCTAACTTTACGTACGATTTTATAAATGTCGTTTCACTAAAAAGCACAAAAAACGCGATTGCTATAAAGAATTTTTCTGCGAGCATTCTTGGAACATAAAAGGGAACATTTCTCTTTAGTTAAGGAAATTCCTAGTAATGTTATACATTCAAGGATCCTTAGAGCGAGCTTTCGTTTATACTAAAACTCGTTTTCTTTCTGCCATTTTTACTATTGTTTCTTTTATACTGATATCGCTTACAATATCACCATATTAGGTTATGCTGAGGGAAATAAAATCTGGTTTAAAAATAGCAAATTTCTTCAATCAGTTAAACCTTATGCAACAAATAAAATATACACATAATTACACTACTAAGGTGGCAAACAAGCGTACCGAATGGTAAGAAGTTTCCGCAGCTTATGGATGCTTACAACACGAGGCGAATCAATCGCGTGATACCGATATCCGTAACATGTGAGGCAAAATTTCAAAATTAGCCAATATATTTTTTTAACGAGTAACAAAGTAAATTTATTAATTATTCATTGGCAGAGATCCTGAGTGAGTGAGGGTATTGATTTATTATGTGATCTTTTTTTTGCTTAGCGTAATCCCATTTCCCAATCCATTAGGATTGGCAGAGTCCGTAACGTAAGCCTAAAGATTTGATGGAGATGCCGTCAGACATCTACAACCCAGAGGAAAACTAGACCTTTTTTAGTTAGCTTACACCTTTTCGAAATATAATTTCTTGGATGTGTGGGTTTTCTAATGATGTTTTCCTTCATCGGCGAGCAAATAATAAGGACAAACATGTACATAAATCCGAAAACACGAGTTTAGTGATACATGACATATTAGATGATCAATATTGAATTACGAAATCTATTGGGATATAATATGATATAATTTTCCAATTTCAATTCACTATACATTACGTTTTAATGAAACCAACTTCATCTCATTATTAATTTAGTCATATCTAGATAGCATGCACGGGCTCGCGAGATTTCTGAATGCTGGGGTATGAACTTATCTTCTGGGACAAATTAACTCAAGAACAAACCACAGAGATCAGATATACCGAATTGGAGTGTAAGTGAGTCGCCGAATCTTAGCCAAAGCCAATTTCATCTGGGCTCGTTGGCAATATGCCTTTTGGCAAGTCATTCTCTTTCAAGGACTGTAAAAATTGCATATGTTTAAATTACTAAAATACTTTTGGCCTAAGTTAAAAATCTAATCAGGATTACCTTACATCATCAGCTCTATTGCTTTAGCAGTTTGCGAGAAAACTAAACTTTTATTTGCATTCCGACATATACACAGTCTTTCCCTAAAAATTATTAAAATTGTAGAAATTATGCGGCGATATTCCTGCCATTGCAAGCATTCATAGGCTACGGTAATTGTTTTAGATCAGGTAGGTTGTAACCTTATTTCCACATTCGTAGTATTAAAACTTTGGGATCCAGTGCTATCCATGTGGACTGTACTGACTACTGACACATTTGTTTCTGCAACATTTAGGTAAAAATAAAGATCAATATCATATGAAATAGAATTTTGGTTTCTTTTTTCTCGAAATTGCTGCTGATAACACGGCAACTCCTTAGGAGCCTGCTGATAACCTCACTTACTCACAGGAACTCAACAACCCTCCAGGGAGTTATTATTTGACTGCGGTTTTCTGTGAGGTGAGGAGATACTCGTACTTTCCCAGCCGGACTGTGTTGATATATACCTCTCTCGAAAACATTCTAAATAACACAAAGAGCCTTGTTCATACATACAAATATTTGTTCTGTGTGGAAATCGAACCCAAAGTTGGTGTTAAAGTAACAATGCTAATCACTACGTCTCCGAGCTCATAAGCGAACAGAGTCCCGGAAATTCATTAGTTCTAGAATATAAGAACGTTAAGCGAAGTTGAGTTTGCTTTCGAAGCATGATTTCAGATTGCAGAACAAATATTAAATCAATTTTAACGGGACTTCCTATCAAAGTTTAGCAGAGACCCAATTCTATTCATAATAAAAAAATGCTATCACAAATCCAAAGCATAAATGGGTGAACACGTGTCGTGCTTAGCTCAAATCCGTTATCGGAACGACTCTCAAAGGATTTAATTTCCTGTCGGCGAAATGAAAATCGATTAGTTTGATTTCCGCTGGCCGCCAGAGCCGTTCAATAGTTTCCGATGCTCGAACCAAATTCAATAAGACACGCTAGTTAATTTAGAGATACCCTTAGAAGTCTAGAGAGCTAGCCAACATTTTTGAGTACATACTTGAGGCAAACATTTCCGGCACGACTGTAGTTAGTGCCAGGTAATGTTATTTTTACATACAGAGATCCTGAATTATGGTATCTTAAAATGAGTTTTACTTCTAAATGGTTGGAATTTTAGTTTTTTTAAATATTATTTAGTTTTAGTTCATTGTACACTCATTGATCTGGTTATTTCGGCTTTTCTATGCACCGTTACATACACTTCCACATAGAATAAATCGTAAAGGAAAATCTTACTCGTGATTCCATTATGATTTTATGTTGATCATTACTAGTTAATGATCTTATGTTTAAAAAATACCAAAATATGTCGCTTAAAAATTTAACGGAAAATTCAAAATTAAATTTCATGTTTAATGACTTGAAATTTAAGGCCAACAATATCAATTTTCATACAGATGTTTTTTGTATAGCAAAATTTATGTCTCCGTTTCATCCCCTTTGGGGTTATATTTTAAAAAACATATTTTTTAAGTATGTATACATAGCAAAAGCAAATAGTTTCTTAATTTGGCGTTGATTTTTTAGTTAGGGCATGATATTTGATTCGCATCTATTTTATGTTGTAGTTAAAAAAAGTTAGTACCTCATCAAAATGACAATGGTACAATCTTTGCTATGTCTTTAACATAAATTACCAATTTGATATAGCATAGCATGAGCTCACTATATAAGATTTGGCAATGGATTTCGAAAAAGCGAAAAAATGCGAGGACCGTGTCATATGGCGCTCGATTCTCTCTGCTTACCCCGCCTACTCCGTAAGGGATTTGACATGAAGTTATAGTATAGATGCCGAAAAAAAAAAATAGCAAAAGCACTTTTCTTCTTACTATAAACGAGTAAATCTTGTCTGTGTATAAAAATATTTAGCGTATCTCGAAAAAGCTATAACAAATTAAATCAAATTTTGTATTTCGATGAGATTTTGCTTTTTAAGTTTATCTATGTAGGTGTTGTCCTAAAAAAAGAAAAAAAAATGCGTATTGTGTGAATTAACACCGGTTAATAGACAATATGATTAGTGTGTATTTGACTTGATTTCAGCACGTACTGTCTATCTTATTCGATCACATAGGTCCCCGGTTCGAAGCTTACAAACAGCACTCATTATATTTCGTGTATTTCCGATACAGTTCTAACGATTTAGATCAAATTTTCTATTTAGTTAAGATTTTGCTTCTTGAGTTTGTTTACGTAGGTGTTTATTTTTCCTGGTAAAAAAAAACATGCTACTGAAGAAAAAACATAAAAATCTTAAAGTCGTCCATGTGAACTTAGCAAGATGTATACTAATTCTAATACATTTCGCTAAGAAGGCTGTGAAAACGGTAACCATTTCCAGATGCAGTGGCAACGACGAGTTGATGGAATCTTTCTTGCCAGCGGGCGTATGTATTAATTGATAATTTACAGCTGAGAGGATGAGTTCCGTATAAATTAGCGAATGAAGTGTTTTCGTATTATCGAAGGAATTCAATTAAATGTTGCTTTTTATTTAAAATATGAGGTAGCTCGATGGCGTCGTTGCGCTTGTCTGTCTAATGGAAACGGTTTAGGAAATAAGGAATAGTGGCAATGGTCACGTACTCTGTAACACGTAAACTGACAACTCTAAATTCGGTAACACAAGAGTGACACCTCTGGTGTTGCAAATGCTTATAGGTGACGATACCTGATTACAATCAGGCAGGCTGTACGCTTGTTTGACACCTTAGTTGTATAAAAAAGGAAGGTCCAAGGAACGTCGACCTCAGCCTGTTTATGGATAAGTTTATTTATGTCGAGCTCCCACGTGGTTAGGAGGACACGTTACGTCGTCGGTCCAGGCTGTTGTCGATAGGTGACAGTGAATAAGTCAGTGGCCTTCGGGCGGCATCAATAAACTGGAATTAGTTAATACGTAGTTGAACAGCGTGGTAGAGTATGCTCTAAACCCCTCCGGTTAAAGGGAGACAGTGGCATGAGCAAAGGTCTGTGTGGTCAAACCGATTGCAGTCGACGCCTCTAAAGATGGAAATAGTTATAGAGTTGTCAACAACTTCAATTAATTGAGACGTTCAACTGAAGAATGTAAATAAATTATGAAAAAGCCATCACATCACATCCTTAAGTCACAAGATTGGCAGCGCGCGAGTAACTTCACCGTGGTGTTGTGAGCGTCAATAGACTGTGTTGGCCGCATATCATCTGATGCGGGCCGCATGCTTGTTTACCAATTTAGTTGTATAAAAAAAGACCATTCAAACTTTAAAGTACTTAAAGTTTGAAGTAGTTTTAAAGCTTCTGTAGTAAATAACGAATCCTTATAGTCTGGTCACGTCTATCTGTATGTTAATATATGTATCCATTTCAGTCGCAGACTATCTGAGTTAAAAACATTTCAGCACTATTCTGTTTCCTAATCTATTAGGATTGACGGGATCCATTTTACATGACGCTTCATGTAAAAACCAGTTGAGAATTCACAAGCTTGTATTGCCAGAGGGACACCTGGCTGGTCAATTATATAACATTTTTAGGGTTCCGTACCCAAAGGGTAAAACGGAACGCTATTATTGAGGCTCCGCTGTCCGTCCATCCGTCCGTCAGTCCGTCCGTCCGTCAGTCCGTCTGTCACCAGGCTGTATCTCATAAACCGTGATAGTTAGACAGTTGAAATTTTCACAGATGATGTATTTCTGTTGCCGCTATAACAACAAATACTAAAAAATAGAATAAAGTAAATATTTAAGGGGGCTCCCATACAACAAACGTGATATTTTTGCTGTTTTTATAGATAATGGTACGGAACCCTTCGTGCGCGAGTCCGACTCGCACTTGGCCGATTTTTTTTTAAATTTTGTCGGCCATTTTGACCATGTTCCTTAAGAAATAAGATATTGGTTTTTAAGACATTCCTATTCTACTTTTTAATTTACTTTTCAAATCTGAAATAAAACTTCAATTTTTTTTTTTAATATTTTGGCCACTTTGACCATGTTCCTTAATAGATAAGATGTTGGTTTTTCAGACATTCCTATTCTACTTTTTTATGCTGAATCCGAATCTGAAGTCAAAATTCGAATATTCGAAAAAAGCGACAGACGCAAACACAGACAAGCACACACACAGACAAACATACAGATTTCATATAGGAACGGTGTTCCTGGTCAGTATCTTGTTCAAATCCTTAGACTAATGAACCTCGCCAATCGTAATAGATTAGTAAACGGATTAGTGTCTGCTATCAGACTGAAGTCATACTTTCACAGTTTAGAGGAAAAACCAAATCTTTCCTTAGGGTAGGTAACACGTCTTTCGAAATATAATTTCTTGGACGTGCGTATTTTCTAACGATGTTTTCGTTCACCGCTGAGTACACGATAATTACAAATAATAGTAAAAACTGAATATTTAGTAAATATCGAACTAAATATCGAGATTTTTTTTGTTAGACTTATTTCTCCTCTATAAACCGAATCGTTTGATTCCAATGTCAAGTTATAGTTATAGCATTAGAGAATGTTACAAAATTAAAAGGAATAGTTTACAAGTAACTATAAATTAACTTGCATAGTTATTAATAGCACTTAGTAATAAGTACATAATTATTATAATCAGTATTCCATGGGGAAATTTCGATTTGTAATTTACTGAAACATCGTTTTAATATAATTTATATTTTATTTACGTATCCTTTCCCGCTCTCTGGTACACGAAGTAATTAACCAGGAATTAACTTCAATGGATTACAAATTTTACTGGTTTTGTAAGAGTGACGTAGTTTTCTCACGACTAAAACCGCTCAAACATTCTGACATGTAAGTACGTTATTTATAGTTATATCTTTATAGTCACGGGTATTAATCCCGGTCATTTGATAGGCGTGCGCGGTAGAGACCCCTTAGGAAAGACTGTATGTAATGTTGTACACCCGCCGTGACCCGCTCCAGGGTATATCAATGGAACAATATATCAATGAACACGTCACGGCAGGTATTGGGACTATTGGAAATATGTCGGAAAAAAGTGGGCAATTAAAATGAGATCTGGAGGGATTATTAGTACTGGGCTATTGCAGAAGAGGGACGGACGCCTGCCATAACTATCATATTTGATGTTACTCCTGGCAGGCGGTGGCTCGCCACTCATATTTATATTATTATTATTACTTTACATAGTTATATTATTATTACTAAACGATTTTGACTCATACTTGCCAGTTTAGTTAGCATTAGGTTACTCAGCACTGACTGAGTGACAAAAACCATAGAAACCAAGATAAACAACCACTACGTAACTCAAGAAAACCAAGAACGTATAATTTTTGTTTGTAATTGAGTTGCTCAGTGGAAGAGTGCTTTCGTTCACTCAATAGCGAACAATAATATTATTAGAATAAAACGTTTTTACATACAACAAACTTTTTCCACCTGTATGTCTTACAGAAATAGGCAGCAAAGTTTACAAAAATAACCATCCTTTCTCTCTTACACGCCTCGAGGGCATCGAAATAATATTTACACTTAGACGAACGAAATCTTGGTATTGTTACATTTATTTACTCACCGAACAAAACACCGCCTTCTCTGTCCTTCTGAAACAAATACAAATGGGTAACTTTTAATTAAAATCCTTCATTTCAAACTTTATGATTGTTCTTAATAATGAATTAGAGGGGAGACGAATTTTCCCCTTATTTCGTCGATTGCGGCTTCGGAGTTGCAAGTGCTAAATTGTCGAAAAGTAATTTTGAAATTCACGATTATGTCACTTATTATAGGTGTCGAGTATGCAGATTGAATCTATAGTCGTAACGGAGGTTTGAGACATTGTCTTTTTTATACAATGTCGGAACGCGTACAAGCATCATTGGTAATCCCACGCACAGTCTCAAGAATACCACAACCCTCCAGGGAGGTATTTGGCTGCGGTTTTTTTGGGAACTAGAGGTAACTTCCCCTGTCGAACTACTTTGATGTACTACTCTACTCTACTTTTTCTTAAAACACCCAGACAGAGACAATGAGATATGTTCAGGTACACAAATGTTTGACCTGTGTCGGAATCCAATCCATGAGCCTTGTCATTAAAGTAACATTGCTAACCACTCCACCATTGGGCTCGTTATCGAGCATGTCAATAGAAACCAATTATCAGGAATCGAAAACTGAGAAGAGTCGAAGATATTAGAGTAATAACGGGAAGACCGTGACATCTTAAATCAAATAGTTGAACCAAGTGGAGGTATACCGTAGTTGAAATGCAGAAGTTCGATACTAAATGAATAGGTACTAAATACTGGGCAATGTAATTAGTGTAGATAATTAGTCAAGAAAATATAAAAAGGTAGTTATTTACGCATTTAACCACGTTATCCCGTTTCCTAATCCATTAGGATTGAGCATAAGCATTTAGTGAAGATACAGAACTAGACATGGACCCACTGCCGTCAGACCTCGACCACCCAGAGAGAAAACCATACTTTTATTAGGTTAGGTTACGCGTCTTTCGAAATATAATTCCCTGGAGCTGTGAGTATCCTCACTATGTTTTCCATCATCGCCGAGTAAGTGATAATTATAAATCGGAAAACACGTTTAGCAACACATGCCAGGATTTTAACCGGGGACTAGTTGATCAATTGGCCGGTTCCTTTTACACTGGCGTATCATTGCTATTTACATATTTAACTATATCAGTGTTAGCTTAAAAGGTGGCTTATTTAAGAACCATGCGATTAATATTTCTAATACCCAATGGAGAGGCTATAATGTTACCTTATATCATAGTTAATGCCACCAATAACTAAATATTGCTAAGCAGTATTCCATAATTGAGTTGCAATACATACTTTAGATATTGACATACATATAAATCTAAAAAGGAATTAATTAAGAAGTTTATTCGAATCAATTTATGTACAATTTGAATCGGAAATCTCTTTTCATCACGAGAATCTCAAGTAGGTACTTATTTTCAAGTAATTGAATTTTTAACAGATGTCTGGTATAGCTCAGGTCATTCGAAGATCCCTTTTATCTTAGGCGAGGCTGTTAAAAAATCCAATTCGTCCGTTAAAATAATCCTTTATCTCTTTGAACCGAAATCTTTATAGGTTCTCTACTAATCACGTCTAAACCGATTGTCTTTAAATTTGAATAGACATCGTAAAGAAACTGATTAAAAACGTTTTTAACTCACTTCAAATAAATTTATTTTTCATAGAACATAAAAACTTTGAGTTAATTCTATGTTTGCACTATGTTTCTTTTACGGTGCTTTATTTAAAAAGTAAAGTAAAAAAATAAACCCTATGGCGCTAGACCGCTGGCTGGACGGAGCATATATATATATATATATATATATATATATATATATATATACAGTTTGCGTTTGAAAATAGTTGACGTAATTTGGAAAATAATTAACTAAAAGAGGAAAACATGTGCTTCACTTGTTTTTTTTTCACTCGCAATGCAGGGTAGTGTAAAAAGAAATTTAGCACATAGGTCCCCTGAATAAGATACGAGTACTATATACATAAAGCCGCATTTTTTAAAAGTTCGTGTTATAGTTTGATATACATAAACGAATTTACGAGTGATTTCCTAATAAATTCACAAATAAAAAAGGATTAAGCGTAAGCTTTCTTTTTCAATAAACTCTAGCAAAAAAATAACAGGTTTTATCACCAATAACAACAAATGTGGTTGTAGAAAATCTGTCAAATTTAACTCCAATGAAGTCTAACTTTAGCACAATTATTTGGGATCAATCAAACGCCAAGAACTTCACAACAATAATGAAATCTGATAATAAAGTAGTAACTTACTGGTATATTATACCTCGTACCTAAATATATATACAGAAATCGTACAGATTGAACTGAAAACTTACTCCGTTTTCAAGTTGGTTAAAAAGAGATAAACAAATTCACAAACTATAACAACTTTTACTATAGAACCAACAATGAAATAGAGAAAGTAAAATGTGGTGATCCGTAAAAAAATCATTGCTTACTCGACCAAATTTTGATACCATTTTTCGCGATATCAGCCATTTTGTCCATCAGTCCATTAGTAAAGGTTGCTGGTATTCATGAGTACATTTATATAAATGAATCAATTTATTCTTTGCTGCCATTAAACAGTCGGTGAAAACGCTTAAGATGTCGCCTGCAAGCATTATTACTGGCAATTTTCCCGCTAGTGGCAGCCATTTAAATATTTCAATAGCATATCTAACAGCTAGTTACGGCATCAAAAGAAAATTGTAGCAAATACACAGAAACATTGTAATAAACTGCCATGTTTGAAATATATGTTGAGGTTTATGTCGTAAATAGATTTTATTAATATATTTTGTTATTGTGAGCATGTCAGAGTTTTCTTTAATAGAACCATTTGAGTGGTCGGTACCTACAGTCGATTTTACACTTTAGGAACCGACCTCTCACCGACTCTATGCTAAATCCGTACCGGCTTTTATTAATCCACTGGTAATTTTCGTATAGCGCTTAAAACATACCCATATAGAACTTACCCACGGGAACGCAAACGATCTCGCAGAAACTCTCTAGTAATAACTATAATCGAAATCAAAAACATAATAAACAATAACGAAATACTTTGAACATTTGCCAAGATGAAATCACGGCCAAAGATCAGAAGTCTTAACAGCAAAATTGACATAACATCAAACATTACGTAGTTAAAGACATGTTTTTACTCGTTTCTACATCAAACCAGACCAAACGTCAAAACAGGTTTTTCTCAATCATTTTTGTAATTACAATCAATCATAAATACGCGAGTAAGTTCCGACTTTATCATTATGATCTTTACGTAATATACATCATTACGTAATCCAAACGCCTGTCTAGTGTTAAAGGTCGTGGAGAGAGTGTCGTATCGTCTTACGGCGACAGAGACAGTTAAGCTACGATTCCACTGCGGCGCGGAAAACGTTACCATTAAGGTGTATGTATTAACTTAGTTCTTATCTGATCGCATCATCCGCATACATCGTCATCCTAGACTCCTAGAGTATGTGTCCAATTTTGTGCCTGTTCCCGTGGGTATTTACAAAAAATATTTCTTAATTCATCCCTGGGGTACATTATCAATATTCCAGCAAATACGAGGACTAGTGATTTTTATTGTGAGTTCAATCAATCAATTAGTAATTTACGGTCTACATACGGTCAATCTTGAAATATAGATCAATAATAACAACAATTATTTTTAACACTTAATTTTGACGTATGTTATTTTATGTACCTACTGTACTGATATTACAGAACTCAATTGAATGGTGCGTAAAAAAAGGTCTGTCCTTTTTTCGCCCCAACTCTCACTTCGCGACATGCACTTCTTTACATATGCGCAAACTCTATGTCGATTAATAGTGGACGCAAATTGATTTATAATAAATTTCTAAAATATTTATTTTGTTCCGTACATTATTATATTCCGAACCAACCCTAGCTGTTGATGGTATATCGAGCGGCGACAGGGTAATAATAACCGCGGGGCGTGGTAATAGAATACTAAGTTGCGTTCGCGTTGTGCGATAATGACAATTATTTTGTACTCTATTAAAAACGGGAATTTCTTCATCACTACAGCAGTGTAACTTTTGTATGAAGTACGATTATTCGTAGTATGTTTAACTACTCATACATAATAATATGACGATGAACGAGTATGAAGTAAACTAATAACGGTAAGATAAGATAGTTGTTATATACCTTAAAATAATTTAACTTTTTGAATTATTGAAAAAGGTTCATACAAATTAATTTAGTTAATAAAAGCGCCTTGGTGTGTTTGGTCACTAAATTACTACTAAACATTTCTATTCTTCACACATAGGTGTAGATAGAAAAGCGTATTGAAAATAGTAAATATGCAAGCGTTGCAGTTGGTTCGCAACTTTAACAGTTTGAGACAGGTTCTATTCATATGAATAGAACCTGTCTCAAACTGTTAAAGTGCTTAGTTGTATTACTACGCTTTGTCATTTATCGAAGATTGCAACAATGATCTTTGATAGTATTCATAAGGAGTGAAAGTGGTGAGAATAATAAAAGAAAATGAAGGTGCTGTTTGTTTTGCTCAATGAATGTTGATGCATCATTATCCTCCAGAAACAGTGACTATATTATAATATTATTCCTCGCTGCTATTATTGATAAGGTATAATTGAGTTGATGTATCAGATTAGCTCTGGATGTATACAATATCAAAATTGTCAGGACGTATGAAATGTCTTAAAAACTTGTAATTTTTATATTGGTGAATAGTAAATAACACGTTATGGGTAAGGAGAATACGTGTTTTCTAACAAGATTTTAGGGTTTATTTTAAAGCATTACTCTATGCTTCTGGATTCATTTTCATTTTCAGAAAAGTTTTCACTTTGATTTCGTACATTTTGACAGATAACTTTCGATTTCAATTCGAATATGGTGATTCCAGGCAATATGAATACGCCTACAGGCCAGTATTACCTCTCAAAGTTGTAAAAAAAAAAAACGTACCAGCAGACGCTGTCGGCGTTGCACCGACTACACACACTTCACTACAATACGGATCTCGTACTACCATATAAAAAAACACCGTGTAAAAACGTCCGAATGAAACATGTTTCTTGTATGTAATTTATTTTTATGGGTCCCATAAAATTTTTAACTTTATTATTTGTTATTATAACTGCCACTTGTGGAGAAGTGATCAACTTCAAAGATAAAATTAAATCAGCATTACCGATGTAAAGTGTGATATGGTGTCAGTGTTTGGGCTATAGCATCTCACAAACTCAGTATTGCTATGTTTTCTTAGTACTTAATTGCTCTCTATAGAATATAAACTATGTGTGTTAATCTACTAATTCAATAAGCAATCCTTATTTGTCAGTTTTTATAGGATTCTCCACGACTCTCCACCAGTTAATTATCGTAATACAAAGAAGGTGTGATGGGCCAGTTCTAGTAATGGCAACTAGACGATCTTGGTGCAGAATTCTTAACATAAAGACCATACTTGACTGCCAATTATGGAAGTCGCCATCTAGTGCAGTGACAGTTTTTACGTAGATATGTAAAAGTATATGTGAAGGTAGGATGATTTGCGTATTGAGATTTGTAGATAATAAATGGCATATGCTTATTAAACGAATATAGTGACTGTCGATCATCTGAGCGTAGCGTAGCGGAAGAATCAGTCTATCAACTCCCTTGTTAGAATCCTTGTGTAGTCATGTACCAATAAATGTGTGTTTTTGGTTTTCTTTTTTTATTATCCATTTAGTTACACATTTTTATTAATTGCTCGGTTGAGAAAGAAAACATCGCGAGGAAATCTACACCTCCAAGAAATCATATTTTGAAAGATGTGTGTTAACCTTAGAATGATCTGGTTTTCCTTCTCGGTTAGTGTCTCTGTACCTGGCGATTGACTATATTCGGCGGTTTATCTAATGCACTAAATAATTAGTTCTATATTTGTTCTATCGAAATACATGTAATATTTAATTAGTTCAGTTTTTGTAGTCATAAAAATTTACTTTGACTATAAAAGTTTATCAGGTTTTGGGGCTGACGTTGAATAGAGCATAGCTTGTTGTCGTAATTAACATGGCTTTGAATCGCTAGCTTTAATTTTCTTCTTATTTTTTTATTTTGTTAATGTAATAAATTGAATGAGTAAACAGTACATAAGTAATTAAATGTGATTTAGAACTAATCGCCTAGATAGATTTTGTTTTCCTAAACACCGTAATTTAAAAGTACATCGCTGACTAACTATTATAGTCGCAATAAAGAATACAAAAACTGAAGGAATTAAATATTATATGTATTTCGATAGAACAAATATAGAACTCATTATTTAGTGCATTAGATACATTGTTGGGTATGGTTAATCGCCAGGTACAGAAACACTTTGAGTTACAAATCCTTAGGCTTAGGTAGCGGCTCCGCCAATTCTAAAGGATCAGGAAATTGAATAACGCTAGGGGAAAAGAAGTGACCCAGTGAAGAAGTGAGCGATCTAGATAATCGTCATAGATGATTTTCAACATCTCTACATGAAGGTACCTTTCCGGTCTTGCTGCTCTGTATTAAATTTTGGTATTCACTACCTCTCTTTCTCCAGGTCTTATGTTACTTATAGGTAGGTATCACGTGCAAATGAGACATATTTTTGCTGTCAAGATGATGATGAGCCAATTTCAAGTTTATTTCCTACCTGTTTATTGGGAACTTAATCGTACAGAAGCGTAGTTTATTGTATTTCTGCGAGTAAGATTTGTTAACTTCTTTGGCATCAGTGGCAATGCGCCAGTCAGACCAAATCTTTTTATCGGTTCTATCTTCATTTTTATACTCACTCACCATTCATCACCTCACTCACACGTAGGAACACAACGATCCCCTGAAAGATTTTATTTGACTGTGATGTACTTTGAGGTGGAGGTACTTCCCCAGCTGGGCTGCTTTGCCGAGGCTACGGTAAAAGAGAGGTAGGGCGCATACCTGTCTTTTACCGTAGCCTCGTTTATTAATTAGTGGGATCTATTATTGTTAATGGCGAATGATTTATGCTCTAATGTGCTGGCATATGGATGTGAGTCCTATTGTAGCTTTGAATTTAACCATTTAATTACTAGTTAATATAAGACTTGATTCCTTATACGTTCCTTTAGAGAAACATTATCTTCAAATCGCGTTTAACACCTTTCATCTAAATCTTCGTTATTTTAGAAATTATGCTCCGTAGGACAGAACTTCTAAAATGAATTTAAGTTATTTTAACCTATGTCAGGCCAATGTTACGAAATTTTAATATTAAACATTTTGTTACTTTATTTGAATACTCTGACAAACTACTTAGCATTATAAAGTTTATTTAGTTTTCAACAGTTACACATATGGAGCAGACACATAACATGCTTTTACCCGCATTGTAACAAGTTTGTCACGGACAGACGCGACTATTTTAAAATACGAGGTTAATTTTATAAAATACGTAACTAAAATTTAACGTTTGTCCGTCTGCATCAAAATAAAATCGAGCCTATTTAAATTTCAAAAACTCGTAAAAGAGAACTTGTTAATTAAATTTGTTTCATTGAATGAAACTGAGAATGAGTTCCTGAAATTAATTAACAAGTACTTACTTGACTAAGTGAAGGAAAAGAAAGTTCCAAATGGATCGAATTAGAGAGGTATTTATTCGGAAAAGCCGATCACCTTGTGTAATGCACAATGAAATTAGATCAATTGCTTCACTTAACGGTTACAGTTAATTGGCACTATTCGGTAGTAAATATATAGTAAAATGGTTACCATAGCCTATGAATGCTTGCAATACGTTAAGTATAGCCTTCGCCATGCCACCTCTACTGCTAACACAGTAACTCCTTAGGAATTCATCGGTAACTAATTCATTCGTAGGAACATAACAGCTCTCCAGGGAGTTCTCTTTGGGGTGCAGTTTTCTGTGAGGTGGAGGTACTTCCCCAGGCGAGCTGCTTTGAGGAATCTCTCTTAAAAACTTCCAGACCAAGACAAATAGACATGTTCATGCACATAAATATTTGTCCTGTATGGTTTTCATATTCACGATCCCTGGTTTCAAAGCAGTGTTTATTATACCGCCGACCTCGTAAAATATATTTCCGAATAACAAACCCGCCTGGAATTCCCCACTGTTTTTTACGGTTTACCTCAAAGCTACCTAAGCCCATTAATGCCACATTTAATCGAACCTTGCAGTAGACCAGATAAAACCACCTCATTGTCAAAGTAATTCGTTAAAACTTATGATTTACTTTCAAAAGCAAGAATTGAATGGAGCACCGGGATTCCGACTTCCACTCTGAAAATTTTAATGAGAAATTCGTATCTCATTGCTTTGGAAACAGCGAACGGGTCCCGGGCGATACCCTTCATCAATTTATTCTAGCGCACCCAAACTTCCAACAGTTCAGATTCCTTTCGGCAACATCTTATTTGTCTGGTGGGTGCAAATTAAAAGATAATGCGCTGAACTTCGCTCGTTTTGAAGTTTGATGTCGGAACGGATTGGAATTATTACCTGCCCGTTAGACCGTTCGGACGTCCAACTTTGCTAATGTTAAAACTCTTATGATTTATGCCAGTGACCAGCTGCCAGCCACAATTACCTTGATAAATTATTTTCGTTACTACACATTTAAAAATGGCGGGGATTTATAATTCGACTGTTATTTGTGTGTGTTTTCACAAGTAATAAGCTATTTTTAAAATGTTTTTTTTTTCATTAATTTATGAATGGGTGGATACATTGGTTAAATATATATTATTAATAAAATGCAGCCATGATTCGCCTCGCTAGTTTATGAAATTAGTCGTTAATAATAAGTAGGTATTACTAAACCTTAAGTTAAAATTAAAGATCTACGAAACGAGGAAAGACAGAACTTCAGTGAAAGTAAATTTCAGTATACTTACAATTTGTTAATTCATTTTTAAGGCATCTTATCATTCAAATGTCTTATCATTTAAAAACATAATTCAAATGTTTTCTGGTCATAATCAGCTTTTTCAGTTAGGAAGCCATCAAGTGCAGTTTAAAATTGTTCGTTATCGTTAATTACGTAAACGTATTTTATTATAATATTATTAAATGATTTTATATAAATATTTTAACCTTTATAAGGTTAAAATATTTTTTATTTTGTAAAGCACCTAACACCAGGTTCACGACAAAAAACTTTTTGGAACCGGAGGACTTCATCGAAGTAAGCCGTGGACTTTTTTATTATTCATTTAAGCTATTTTTTAAAATTTACCCCGTACCCGTAATAAAACGACAGTAAACGCGGCCACGGTGCGAACGGTGTGCAAAACCTACCACGTAACGCTTGTAGATGGAGTTTAGGATGATGATGTAAGAAAGGAAGTCTGAAGAGACATGCTCCGTTGGTACATGTAGAAAGAATGGTGGTTGAAAATATGGCAAAGCGGATATTCAACATGAAAGTGGAAGGATCTAGGAACCGAAGAAGGAACCAAGATGGCTAAATTGATAGTGTTTTATGAGAACGTATGAGTAGGAGACATAGTAATCAGCGAATATATGTTTAGTGATTGAGGTAAGGATAAGAAACGAAGAAAAGCGCGTCATCTGTCGGAAACATTTAGTTGAAGATTTTGGAGAATTCAGAAGTAAATAAGAAAGACACCACAAGCCAAAAACTTTGATGTCTAATAACTCAATCTTAAAGAAATTATATTTATTTGATGAAAGACTATGCTACGATGCTTAACGTGTTTACTAGACATGACTAACGATCTATTCTCAAAGTTTGAAGTAACCAAATGTATATCATGATGTCATTGATTGAATTACGAGGAAGCTCAGTATCACGTCAAATAAAAGCATTACCTAACGGTGCGCGTGCGCGGCGTGACGTGAACTCACGTTTCGTACACGCTTTTTATTTTGTTGTTGTATATGTTAGTATCGGGAACTGGTCCCAGTATGGTACGTACGATCACGTAGTTTTAAATGTTTCTAATGTGCCATACGTGGTTCCGCATTTTTATTCCGTGTTTCATATCCTTGGGGACGGTCCATAAAATATTATGAATTAATTCGCATGTAAAGTGACTGCTTCCGCTTTGGAAAGTCCTCACTACTTTTCAATACTACATGGAAAAAGCGTAAAAAATATTTATTAAGGTTTTTTTGTATGTGGGAGGCATTATTCGTATTTTAGTTTCTTATGAATAACAAGATTTGGGTGTAGAAATGCTAGAATGCCAAATTTACTGGTTACTGGTGACTCACACGTAGGAACGCAACTCCCTGGAGAGAGAATTATTTGGCTGCAGTTTTCTGTGACGCGGAGATACTTCCCCTGACAGACTGCTTTGTTATGCCCTACCTCTCTTAAAAACACCAACACCAAGACAGACAGACATGTAAATATTGCACACAAATATTTATCTTGTGTGGGAATCGATCCAACAAGCGTTGATGTTAAAGTAGTGTTACTAACCACTGCGCTATTGAGCTATTAAAAATGTAACATATTAGTCGATTGACGTTATAATCTTCGGAAATCAGAACCATAGTCGTGACGATTTAAACAATGTCACAGAGAAAGCCTTTTGTTTGGTAACCATTATTCCTATAATTTACAATTATTGTAAAAGAAGTTACAGTTATACGTAGGTACTTGTATAAAGAAAGATAGTTATTTGTCACTTTATCACTCCAAATGACTTAGCGAACAATACAATAGCAATATTTATTTTCGAACTGGATTATCAAAACCATTCGAAATAAATGTTCTTTTACGAAGAAATTTCTAACTTCAACACGTAACAATGTATCATTAATCTAACAGTATTTAGTTTCCATATGGCAGGATTTCTAGAAAGGTATTGCAATAAATATGCCCGGAAGAAAGCGACCGAACCAGTGTAGTTTATGTGAGAGTACATTTCAAGATCTTACTCTAATGTTCCAACAATAGCTCTTAACTTGCAATGATGGGATGTATGTGACATTTATGGAACTGTTCGAACGTTGGTAAAACACTTGTGCCACATAATGCCATAACCAAAGGTATAAGACACAGGCCAATTGGACATCTGCCAAATGCAACTACTGTTTTGTATCCAATTTATTTACATAATAATGAAATGAACTCGTAGGTCAAGATGTTCGAGGTCAAATGTCACGTTTTCGTTTTAACTTTTTTATATATCTTAATCCAAGCGCACCCAAGCAGCTCGTCTTAGGAAGTACCTCCACCTCACTGAAAACTGCAGCCAAATAACAACTTCAAGGAGGGTTATTATATTCCTGTTTTAGTAAGGTTACCGGTGTGATTGATTCTTTATGCATTACAAGCGTTCATAGGCTACGGTAAACGTTTTGGGCCATTTGCTTGTATGCCTCCCGACGTTGTATAAAAAAAAAACACATTAATAACTTAGGCCATTTCTTTTACTCAGTCGAGGTCGGTGGCTCAGTCGTGAAAAACGCTCCTTTGACACTAACGCTCGTGGGTTCGATTCCCACACAAATAAATATTTGTGTGCATGAACATGTCTGTTTGTCTTGGTCTGGATGTTTTAAGAGAGGTAGGGCGCATCAAAGCAGCCCGTCTGGGGAAGTACCTCCACCTCAGAGAAAACCGCAGCCAAATAACAACTCCCAAGCGGGTTGTTGTGTTCCTGCGTGTGAGCGAGGTTACCAGTAAGCTCCTAAGGAGTTGCTGTGTAAGCAGCAGAGGAGGCATCGCGCGAGTGATGTATGTTACAAGCGTTAATAAGCTACGGTAACTGCTTTACATCCGGTGGACTGTATGCATGTATGCCTCCCGACGTTGTATAAAAAAACTGATAAGGTTATAACAAAGCATCAAGTTTTTCTGCTCAGAAGTATTTACTGAAGCTTATGAACAACCATCAGTAAAGAAGTCACATGTACACTGACACTGTGTGAAGATCTGTTTACATGTATTTTTATAATATAAGTAGGAAATATGCCTTAGTGTCATATTGCCTCTTTCATTATAAGTATTTCATATTCAAACCTCGTTCATTGTACAAATTTGTGTGTGGCACAATATATCGAGATATTCCTATTTTAATATATCGAATAATTAGAAATTGAATATATATACAATAGGTTTTACTTTACGCATAAAGCAATAAGGCATAAGCAAATACGCATAAAAGTTTATGACGATCATGCATCTCAACCGTCTATGTATAAATGTCACATTTTCTTTGAATAATGAGGAAATTCGACGTCGGTTCTCAGAAGAGTTTCTTGTCTGTCAAACCAGTAAAACGGTACCCTTTACAGTGACACCTTGACGAGTTTTCTTGTTGCGTATTATTATAATTGTACCTATTTTTTGCAACTCGTTATTAAGTCATTCTGAAAAGAGAGCGCTCGTGGGCGCTCGCTTTTTTTAAGCTTGAAAAACGATCAAACGACTCGTTCCAAGTTACGCAAGTATCAATTCCGTCATTTGCATTACCGCTTGACATTGCAATAATAATTGTATAACGTCTCGGAAAATGAGTCGGCCTACTTGTTTTTACGGAGAAATATTTGCGTATCTATAATGTAGCTATCTGTAATAAATAATAAAATATTTTCGTCATATTTGCTTGTAATCAGCTCATAACGTGGATTGCATGAAGCTCTGTTATACCTGCGTAACACCCACGGCCTTTATAGCGTCATATATATCTATACCACAGTATTACTAATAGCTCTATATGCAGTAAAAATCCCTAGTTTGATGCGCCCTGTCTCTCTTAAACAACTACAAGTTAAATTTGTATGTGGTATGTTTAGAGTAATTAATATGATTAAGATGACACAGTTACAGTAAATATATACAATAAGTCAAGTTACATAACCTTATTCAATCCACGCGCACATTCACGCGTGTAAAAACATCATTCTGCATGAATGCAAATTGAGATTAGTCAGGTCTAGGTATGCACATACATCAAGTTAAATAAAATATATCAAATTAAAGAAAAACCAGCTGAGAATGCGCAAGCTTGCATTGCCAGAGGAACACCTGGCTCGTCAATTATATAACAATTGTTTTTTTTTTAATTTGTCGGCCATTTTGACCATGTTCCATAAGAGATAGGAACGGTGTTCCTGAACATTCCTATTCTACTTTTTTATGCTGAATCCGAATCTGAAGTCAAAATTCGAATATTCGAAAAAAAGCGACAGACAAATGTACAGACAAACATATAGAATTCATATAGGAACGGTGTTCGTAAAAATAAACATGTAGACGAAAATACAATAAATACGAAAATATAATAAATCGCTGAATGTACTAAACTTGTCGTTTATCAAAATAAGAATGTTTAAGGTTGCTGCGAGCCGCATCATAATAATCTACGGCCCGCAAGAGGCCGCAGCCCGTTTGTTTGACGTAACAGATTTTGTGTGTATCGTATGAAAGATAGAGTAGTTTTAGGACTTCTATATATTAGCGCACCTCAATAGGAGATCTTTTTAAAGCAGCATGAAATAGCTGTAAGTACACACTGTAGGGTCAAGTATTAAATTTCATGAGAAGCTTTGAATAAAATGTTTTTACTGTGATTTCCTAACCTTTATATATACTATTATGGCCACAAAAGCTTATGTTTAATATATAGGTAATAATACTCGTTGTATTGTAGGGAACGGACCTAATCATCATAAAAATATTAAACCTTTGTCACACTTAATGCTCTTGCTAAATGCAATATTATCCTAAACTGGGCCAAGGTACCTGTAGAAGCATAAAACGCATGTTAATACATATTAAATGTTGAAAAATTATTAAATACATTACGTATGGTGTTTGTGTGTTAACTGCTCTAATTACTTGGAATAGCAAAATCGGAATTTGTCTTTTTTTAAAAGTATTTTGAAATTTCTTCGATATATAATAAACAGGCATCTATGCTTTTTAGGTAGATATTTACATTTCTAGATCCAAGGACTAGGGCTGTACGTTGAGAAGTAAGGTGGTTTTTTTTACTTTTTATATAGTTTTTTTTATATATACGGGTTATGAGTTTCAGGAGAACTAACATGGAGGTGAATAATATTCCCATCAAATTGATTGCAAGACAGACCTGACTACAATCTAATGATGGTTTGAGGAAAGCATCTATGAGCTACGTTTATTCAATACAATACTAATTGTTTTTATATCTCATATAATAGGTAGGTACAATATGTTGAAAAGATTATCGAATAAATACCAGTCTTATGATACATACAACAAAAAGTAAAATAAAAACTGTGTGTTAAGGAAATCAACACGTAATAACAATATAGGAAATACTTCTTCACTGTACGATTATAAAATATATAATTGTTTTTGGCTAAATTCTAATAAACAGTTATGTTGCTGTTTAATTTTTTTGTGACTACCGAATTTCCACATCCTGGTTAGTTCGTTTACTTCGCGATGACCAATTAAAATGATCTTCGCTACATTCGGGTTGATATATCTAGTATGAAAGCTGTCTTAATTGGTCGAATAGTGGTAATGAAACAAAAAATGCAATGAAATGGATCCAACCGTTGTCCTGTTTTGAGCATGAAATAGACACATATTGAGAAAGCTCCTCCAAAATTTTTAATTTAGCTTCTATTTGTAGAGTCTGCAAATATATATTTTGTGACAACTTATACGTCGTTATCTAATGCCAAACCAACCTAGTTGTATAATAGATGGTTGATAAATTTATGTAAATACCATTTTAAATATAAGCAGAAATACTCAAGCATGAATACAAATATTTATTTCGTACATGAATTGAACCTTTCCTGTTAATATCGCTGCTGTAAGTAATTCTGTAATTTTCAGGGTTACTAACAGTTAAGAGACCTCGATGACGTCGTTGCGCGTGCCATTCTAACTGAACACGCAGGTTAAGCAACGTCGACTGCAGCCAGTCTATGAATGGGTTTATCCATCTCGAGTTTCTCCGTGCCTCGGAGGGCACGGTAAGCCGTCGGTCCTGGCTGTTGTCGATAGAGGGCAGTCGTTAAGGTAAGTCAGAGGCCCTCGGGCGGCTTGAAAACATTGGCCTCCACCAATCCGCATTTGAGTAGCGTGGCGGAGTATGCTCTAAACCCGTTCGGTTGAAGGGAGACCCGTATCCCTGCAGTGGGATGGGTAAGGCTTGATGTGGTGTGGTTGTAATAGTTAATTGTAACAAGAGATAAAAAACAAAGAAACGAGTAGTTTGCTGTATTACTAATAAAATGGAACTAATAACAAACATTCTTGCACCAAACGATGTGCTGGCTGCTGCAATTGAGAAGAATTGTAGATGTTTAGGGTAGATACGTCAAAACATTTAAAATCCTCACAGACATGCATTAAAATTATTGTAATCTTAGATTTTTATTTTAATTACGAGTGTTTTTTTACAGTAGCGGAAAAGGACTCTTACTTTATAGGCACAATTGGATGTATTTAGATAAAACTGAGCATGATTAACATGGTGATAAAACTTAATTACCATACTATGAATAAAGCACCTTTATCTTCATGGATTATACTTATTAGGATACTTTACTGAGATTAGAGAAAGAAAACGTTACTGTGGATGATATCGTATCGTTTTTGTTGTAGATCATGTGTAGCTGGCTATTTTTAATCAAGTTAGTTATGAAGCAGAAATAGCTTAATACGAGATCTGTGGTTTGCAGCTGTACTTAACCCGCTTGATTAAATCCTGAAGCTGTAAATGACCTTTACTTAGCCCTTTAAAATAAAAACACATTACTGCTGAGGCTTGGAAGTTAATAAGTAGTCTTGTTTTTCTCAAAAGGTCAAATGGGAATAAAATCATAGGTTTTCATATTTCGTTTTTCTTATGGTAAGATATTCTGCAACTAATTGTCTTCATATACAAATTATTTTTTAATAACGTATTTTATTGACACAGTCAACACGGTTGGTTCACTTGGGTACTGCGATACCGGATGGGAGAGGCGGGTATATAGAGCCACGGTCTGAAATTTATTACCATTAACAATTTAATTTCCACACCGGCATATAAGTTACTCTTGATCTTTCCCGTTTCCTAATTAATTAGTATTGTCGGGGTCCGTTTCTTGTAAAAATCTGAATCTTCGCCAAAGCCCAAGGATTTAGCGAAAATATTGAATTTCATACAGAGTGACTGCCGTCAGGCCTTTGCAATATAATTTCTTGAACATAAGGATTATCTCACGATGTGTTCCATCACCGCCTAGCAAAAGATAATTATAAGTATGAACATCCGAGCACACGAATTTAGTGTTACACGCCAGGATTCTAACCAGGCACCAGAAGGTTCCAAGTAGTATTTTTTTTTTAAACTAGAGATAAAATATTTATCTATCTATCTAAAACTTCACGCCAAATAAGGATTTGGCGGGTTAGGCAGAGCGAACCTATCTCCACGTGACTGGATCCTTACACACCTCATCGCTTGTTTAACATTCATTGGTTAGGCTCCTGACATCATCCACATCATCACCTTCTGATAGAACACGACCAATTTGGTCATGGTAGGTGAGTCTTGGCCTTCCTCGGCTCCTACATCCTTCCACTTTTGCGTTGTATATCTGCTTCGTCATTCTTTTATCCTGCATTCTTTTTATATGTCTGAACCAACACTGCATGCCTCTTCTTATTTTAACACCGACTCTCTTTCTCCAGTTCTTGAAAAGTCCCTCAAACTGGCTTAACACCAGGTAGTGGTCCGTTTCAAGAATGGAACCTCTAAAGGCTCTTGTATCCATTACAATATTTTGAATACGTCTAACTATTAAAATCAAATGAATCACACTTTTTGGTCATTACGTCTCCATTTATACATGTGAATATCCTAATAATGGAACAAAGTATTCGTCACGAGGAGGTTTCATTCCATACATAAATCTTGAATTGACTACCATCCAAGGACTAAGAACAGCTTCACAACTTTCTCCTTAGATACCAATTCATCCATTCAAATCTCACACATAATCACTCTTTCATTCCCTTCAGCTAAATCCAGAACATCTCTCACAGACTCCCAGAACTTCTCTAGTCATCGAGCTTATGCAGAGCTTATGGGAGCGTATGCTGCAATCAAAAATATTCCAGTTTTATACAAACCCAGAGAAGTATAGGCCCTACCAAACAGTAATCTTTCACACTAGTGTCTAAGCGAGAGAATAGTACGACATTTACACCAGCACAGTCCTGATCGTCCCAATTTACACGAGACCATAGGGCCATCATTCCACCGGCACACCGGTGTCACTCTCTTTGCGCTTAGTCTTTGTCACACACAAAGCATCTAAACGTCTCTCATTCATTACGTCAATCAGCTCGTTCATCTTATCATTCAATTCACCTCTCACTTTCCACGTACCAATGCAGCACTTAGCGGCAGCGCCGGCAGGAACATCGCGTTTAGTTACGAACATTCGCCCTCCTTTTTTGTAGTTGGTCATATAATTGGTGAGATAGTGTCATATTTTTGTTCTCCGCAGATTTTCCTATACAAGTATCTTTATAGAGGGGTAATGACGTATTTTAATACAGCATCGGTTGGCATACGATAATACGCCCCACTTGATGTATTTACTGTTTACTGTATGTAGCCTAGTGAAACCGCAGGACTACTCTCCAAGAATTTTTTATTTGACTTTGCTCTTTTATAATGTGGAGATATACTCCATCAGGCGGCTCATGTATAAATATCACAGTATGTTAACTTTTGCTAAAATGTGTTAGTTGTAGCATATGCTTTCAGGATGGGTTTCAGGTTTCACCCCTGGTTGTTAGTGTAAATAAGGAAACGCTAATTGCTTAACATCAGGCAGACTGTATGATCGTTAGCATATAACATTTACGTTAGGTTTAAAAATTCCCTTCATTCTGGTGCGATTGTTTTGGCTGCAAAAATGGAGGGCTACTTGCACTCAAAAGATCCTCACCCTCTGTCTGTCTTTTTCTAAGTCTTATCTCGTCGTCGTAGTATCTTCACCGTACAATGTGGAAATTGCACTAAGATTAGTCCAAATAAATGTGACGGGGGATTGCTTCGCGCTCGCAATAATGTCGAGATAGCGATGCCGTGTATACAGAGGTAATTAAATTACTCATGCAAAAATACATTGAGCTGGATGGTACAAACCCTCTTCATTAGCTCCGCAGATATTTATAAAAGCAACGAGACATTCTTTTATCCTCGTTGTGATAACTCTGAAACTGGTTAATGGATCTTGTTTGGAGTTTGTATTTTTTGATTGTATTTTTTAAGACTTCAAATTGAAGTATATAGGTAGTATGTAAGTGAAATACCTATGTACAATATTAATGGCGTGATGTATAATTATGATAAATCTTTTTTAGTAAACTCTTAGCGAGGCCGACTAAGTGCTTTATTCTTATTGGTATATGAAATATACTTTGTGTATATTTTTTGTTTGTAATACATTTTTGTTAGGAGGGGGGGGGGGGGACGAGGCATGGGCATGTGGGTCACCTGATGGTAAGCGGTCAGCACCTCCTATAGACATCAGCATCACCAAAGAGTCACTGATCCGTTGCCAGCCTTTTTAGGAAACATAAGCTCTTTTCTTGAAGGCAACCATATTGTATTTGTTCAGGAACGCCGCTGAGGGTAGTTTATTCCACAATTTCACCGTGCGTGGTAGAAAATGCCTCAAAAAGCGTACTGTAGTGGATTGCCACTCTTTAAGATGGTAAGGGTGAAATTTTAGTTTAGTTATTTTGTGGCGAGAGGTACGATAGTGGAACTCAGCGGCTAGTATTAAATTTGACAGCTCCTCCGAACATTTCACATAATACAATTTGTACAGTACACAAAGAGAAGCAACGTCTCTTCGTATACAAAGCGAGTCCAGCTGAATGTAGATCATTGGGTCGCCGACGATTCGAACTGCTGTACGTTGTATGCGATGAAATGAAATAAGCAAATATTGTGGCGCGCCAGTCCAAAGATGTGAACAGTATTGCATGTGAGGCCGGACCTGGGCCTTATAAAGATGAATGGGCTTAAGACCAAATGTGGATAACGTGCTTCCAAGATCCTTTCATTATCTTTTTAACATGGTCTTATACCACATTAAAAAGATAATGAAAAGATCTTGGAAGCCCTTTTAGCAGAAATGGAAGGTGTGTGTGTGGGGAGACGAATGGGAAGAGCGTGAATGGAACATTGGAGCATTGGGTAAACTTCAAGGCAGCTGAAACATAATAGGTATAGAAGACACAGTACAAACACAACTCGGTGCTAGTCGCAACGCTAATTTGTGGAAGTGAAGGCTTGGTATGGCAGGGAGAGCATGAGAGTACGCGGTCTATATGCGAGCGTTGCGCAAATTTTGCGGCGTAACGATTGCCATCGTTTAAAAAACATGGTGTAAAAAAAGAGTTGATCTGAAAGAGAGCGTCGGTGTTAAGATAAGAAAAGGCATGGTCCGTTGGTTCGGACATGTAAAAACAATACAGGACGAATGTGATGTGTGTGTACAATGTGAAAGTGGAAGGATGCATGAGCTGAGGAAGGCCAAGATTTAAACGTCCAAATTGGTCGTGTTGTATGAAGGAAAGATGTATGAATGTGAAAGAAGCGAGTGAGGCGTGTGAGGACTGTGTCTTACAGCACTCGGTTCTCTCTGCCCACCCCTCAAGGCAGCTTACATGAATATAGTATAAAGTGTGGTTTCCATTTTTTGTGAGAAAAATAAATTATTCTAGGGCAACGGCCTCTGAAAGGTTGTTTACAAGAATTTGAGTGGGATGAGCACTATATGTCATCGTTCTTATGAAAAAACGATAAAAACTTTGGGATCTCATTTGGAAGTACAAATGTGATTCGGGTTTTTCGCTTTATACACTCAGATGATAATACCCAAATGGAGGGAGACTTTTTGTTATGAGAGATGTTCCGTTGGAGGTAAAACATTAAGTATTCCAAGTTCATCTGAGTTCATATCACCTTAGACGAACAAAGTGGAATAAACCCTTTGATTTACCACGATCCTACAATTTCTTCGATCAGAGCCCATCCCAGCGTTTTTCTTAAGCGTAAGGACACTTGATGTAATATGGTAACCGTAGCCTATGACCGTTTACAATAAAGAAGGTACTCGCACGTTACCTACCCCTGCAGTTAATATAGGTGGTCTTTAGGAGCTAATTAGTAACTAGGTGGTTGTTATTTGACTGCGGTTTTCTGAAAAGTGGAGAATTTTCCGCCCCGCTTTACATCAGGTGGGCTGTATGCTTGTATGCCTCGGTAGCATTAAAAAAAAGCATGTATTATCAGCGTGACAATTACTATTCTTGTCATGATGGAAAATAACCTATGGAGAACTGATGACACCGATATTTCGTAGTAATTCAATTTACCGCCACGGGTCGGGGGGTAATGTAAACCACGCAGCTTTTTAGGGTTCCGTACCCAAAGGGTAAAACGGAACCCTATTACTGAGGCTCCGCTGTCCGTCCGTCCGTCCGTCCGTCCGTCCGTCCGTCTGTCACCAGGCTGTATCTCTTGAACCGTGATAGTTAGACAGTTGAAATTTTCACAGATGATGTATTTCTGTTGCCGCTATAACAACAAATACTAAAATATAGAATAAAATAAATATTTAAGGGGGCTCCCATACAACAAACGTGATTTTTTTTGCTGTTTTTATAGATAATGGTACGGAACCCTTCGTGCGCGAGTCCGACTCGCACTTGGCCGATTTTTTTGGTTAGTTCTGGATCAACATTGCGGCACTTATCGGCGTATTGGTTAAAATATTCTTCCATCCGTCAGTAGGCTCGAAATGATGAGATATTTTAGATACTTATTGTGATTTTTAGGGTTCCATACCCAAAGGGTAAAACGGAACCCTATTACTGAGGCTCCGCTGTCCGTCCGTCCGTCCGTCTGTCCGCCCGTCTGTCACCAGGCTGTATCTCATGAACCGTGATAATTAGACAGTTGAAATTTTCACAGATGATGTATTTCTGTTGCCGCTATAACAACAAATACTAAAAAATGGGATAAAATAAATATTTAAGGGGGCTCCCATACAACAAACGTGATTTTTTTGCGCATTTTTGCTCGATATTGCTAACGGCAACAGATAGATGCTTGCTTAGTTATATATTCACTTTAAGAATAAATAATTAAATTAAAATAAAACAAATATTTAAGGGGGGCTCCCATACAACAAACGTGTTTTTTTTTTTTGCCGTTTTTATAGATAATGGTACGGAACCCTTCGTGTGCGAGTCGGACTCGCACTTGGTCGATTTTTTTACTGTACCATTAGTGACGTAGGTAACGTTTAAAAGATTTCAAATCTTAGCTTAACGTTTCCGTGATACGTTGTGGTAAATCTGGTGAAGCACTTTCGCGTTCGACTCGTGTTCATTTGGGACTTCTCATAATTGAAGTAAATTGAGGAATATAATAAATTGAAATATACACTAAATTGTATTTTTGAATGTAAAATTATTTTTTATGTAGAATCGAACCCTTTCGAAACCCGGGTGGTCGTATATGACCGCGAAATGTATGGGAAAACGTATATAACTGGTTCTGACTGGTCAATATAAATATCATTTATCAAATCATATTATGACGAGCCCGCTGGTGGATTGTCATTAATACTACTCTAGCACCGACACTCGTGGGTTCGCTTCCCATACATATAGATATAAAAGATAAACACTTATGTGCATGAACATGTCTGTTTGTCTGAGTGATTTTAAAAGAGGTAGGGGTCGCATCAAACCCTAGCCGAATAACAACTCCCTGGAGGGTAATTGTGATTGTGCAAGTGAGTGAGAATACCAGTAAGATTATAAGTAGTCGTTGTGTTAGCAGCGGAGGTACGTATTATAAAGCGTTCATAGACTACGGTATCCAGTTTACATCATATGGGCCTACATTTGTATGCCTCCCGTATATACATTCTGTGTACTAAGTATCGGGAATTTGTCAATAAAACAAAAAATACAAATTATTCATCTAAATTTATTTTATCGCCTTCAAAGTAGGCCCCATCGCTTGCAATACAACATCTCCACCGCTTCACCCAGTCTTCCATACATTTTTCATAGGCTATTTGCGGTATGGCCTTTAGCTCATTCAGCGAATTTTCTTTTATGGCTTCTATCGACTCAAAACGTTTTCCTCGAAGTGGTAATTTTAACTTGGGAAATAAAAAAAAGTCAGACGGAGCCATATCAGGTGAATACGGTGCTTGGTCGAGAACTTTTGTTGAATTTTTCGCTAAAAACTCTTTCACTATAATGGCTGTGTGTGATGGTGCATTATCATGGTGCAGCATCCATGAGTTGTGTTGCCACAAATCTGGACGTTTTCGGCGGATACTCTCACGCAAACGCTTCATGACGCCTAAATAATATTCTTTATTCACTGTTTCTCCCTCTGGAAGGAATTCGGAGTGAACCACACCACGGTAGTCAAAAAAAACTGTCAGCATCACCTTGATTTTGGAGCGACTTTGCCGCGGTTTTTTGGGTTTCGGCTCGTTTTCGAGACGCCATTCTGAAGACTGTTGGCTTGTTTGCATGTCGTACTCATAAACCCATGTCTCGTCGCCAGTTATTATACGTTTCATAAAGGTCGGATCCGTAGAAGCTCGGGAAACCATGTCTTCAGCGACATGCTTTCGCTGCGCTTTTTGAACAAAATTGAGCTCTTTTGGAACTAGTCGAGCGGCGACGCGTTTCATGCCTAAAATGTCAATGAGAATGTTGTGGACGGACTTAAAAGATATGTTCACCTCACTAGCCAACTCTCTCAGACTCATACGTCGATTTTCGAGCACTAGCTTCTTGATTCTGTCGATGTTTTCTCTGGTCGTAGCGGTTGAAGGTCTACCAGAACGAGGCAAGTCTACTACTACTTCTCGGCCTTCTTTAAAAGCCTTATACCATTCATAAGCCCTTGTTTTCGATATACACGATTCGCCGTAGGTATTTCGCAACATTTTTAGTGATTCACCACATGAAATATCATTTGAAACACAAAATTTAAGGCACACTCTTTGTTCAACAATATTTTCCATTGTAAAAATCGCCGAGGACTCAAAACTATGACCAACAAAAAGTGTAGTTTAAAACAAATTAAATGACAGATCCCGCTCAAATTTTACGCGCTAAATCAGTACAGTGCTACCAACATGCAGTAAAAAAATTAGAACGACCTCTTTTACGCGGGTCTTTTTATTGACATATTCCCGATACTTTTTACACAGAGTAGTAAGAGTATTCATTTACGGGTTGAATTTAACTGGTCACTAAATTAACCTAACCTAGTTTTGGTAACCGTTTACATACAACCCGAATTTAACCCTATGTAAAGTGATTACTGTAGCCTATAAATGCTGCAATACAAGGAGCATCGTTCGTTGTAACACATGGTTGTTAACACAGCAACTCATCGATAGACGATGTGGGTGAGATTGGGTATGACTCTTAAGATAACAAACTGTTACAGAGTATGTTACACTCGAACAAACCATAACAAGTTGCCCAACAACTGAATCTATTGCTTACTAATTTGTAGGGCCTGATTTTGTACGCGCCATACGCGTGTGTTCCGGTATCCCGCGGAGCCGCTTTTTCTTACGTTCTTTCTTTTTGCCGGGATCCTAAGGGTCATATCGTGATTTTAAATACCCTACAACCTCCGTCAAGAATTAGGCTAGCAAACGCAATAATAATTTTTGAAATCCGACTGCTAGTTGCAGAGATTACCGTGTTCAAACAAATTGTTCCCCTTTGTACATTACTATAGACATAAAGAAGTTTTACTAAAAGGACCTTTGTCCAGCTACTAATTAGTAGAAACGAGTAAATAAAATACTAAGTAGGTACATATTCTGTAGGTGAGACATAATTATGCTGATTTGTCTTGCGTGATAACAAAATAAATACACAATAATAAACAAAATATTAAATTAACAATTCAAATATTATTATTAAGTGAGTACGCGAATTAATTAGGTACTTAATTAACAAAGGGACTTTCACTAACTTTCTGTCAGCTTTATACCCTTAATGTAAAGTACTCAAATTACAAATAATTTCTATTATACTTTAGATTTTGAAAAATTTAATTACGAATTGTATGAAATAACAATTTGTTAATTGTTTAAATTGTCATATAATGAGAATCACTAGTGTATAACCTGTAGTGCGGGAGTATGAACGTTTTTAAATTTGTTTCTATAGTCAGTAGTATTCGACGAGCTCGGTGTCGCAGTGGTGAAACGCGTTGTAACGCTACTTTGACACCAACGCTCGTGGGTTCGATTCCCACACAGTACAAACATTTGTGTGCATGAACATGTCTGTTTGTATTGGTCTGGGTATTTTCTATGTATAATATGTATGTATTTACAAAAAAAAAAAAAAGTATTTACGTATGTTTATCAATTGTCTAGTACCCATAACACAAGCTTCGCTTACTTTGGGGCTAGATGGCGCTGTGTAATTTGTCCGACAATATTTATTTATTTATTTAAGAACATGGATCATATCAAAATTGGGGGTTATAGTTTGGTGTTGTAGCTACATATATATCATTTACATCCAAAGTGTAATTACATCATTTGATAGCTAGATAATCAAATATTCTTTACGAAACATTACGCTTGGAAGGGTTGCTTATTATAGGTTCTTGAATAGAAGACTTTTTCGACAAATTAACGTCATTTTCTGTTATTTTTTTCAATTAAGAATAATTATTTGACGAGCTCGGTGGCGCAGTCGTGAATGACGCGACTTTGACACCAACGCACGTGGGTTAGTCGATACCCATATACGATACGATAGATACGGGACAAACATTTGTGTGCATGAACATATCTGTTTGTCTTGGTCTGGAAGTTTTTAAGAGAAGTAGGGCGCATCAAAGAAGTCCATCTGGGGAAGTATCTCCACCTCACAGAAAACCGCAGCCAAATGACAACTCGCTAGAGAGTTGTGTGCTCCAGCATGTGAGTGAGGTCTACAGTAAGTTCCTAAGGAGTTGCTGTGTCAGCAGTAGAGGAGCCATCGCGCGAGTGATACTATATACAAACGTTCACAGGCTGCGGTAACCGTTTTACATCAGGTGGGCCTTATGCTTGTATGGCTTCCGGTGTTGTATAAAAAATAATATTTAAAATTAGGAAGAACCACAGAAACGCGTAATTTAATACCTTTAAGATACTTCAGTTAAGGCTCAAAGATGGACGAGGCTTATATAAAATGAAACGTACCTACGTAATTATAGTGTTCGATGAACCAAAATACGAGAGAGATATACGCTGTAGGTAAGCTAACGCACTTAAGTCCTTTTGGAATAGTTACCATTGCTCGTGTTAGTCATTTCTCAAGATTGCCGGATAACGACCTCTATACTGTGCCTAATAGGTGACCAGCTGTCTTAAAGGAGCACAGTTGCGACTGCATTACCACTGAAATTCAATCAGAATCGTATGTTCAAACTCGTCTGCGCAATGGTTACGATTTCGGATGTGTCTATGGAGTTATCCTGCTGCTTATAGCTGTACTGTGGCCAACATCCCACTTTCAGTTATGTTATGGCAAACCTAATCGTTTGGAAGCATCCGCACTGTAATTACTGTGGTTTAATTTTGTCAAAGAAAATAAAACTGGATGGAGTTAGAACTTGGCTCGAAAATGTTGTACCATGTTGTACCGATGTTACGTACTGAAGCACATAATTTTGTGTTTTTTTATACAACCTCGGAAGGTATATAAGCATACGGCGCACCTGATGTAAAGCGGGTACCGTAGCCTATTAACGCTTGCGATATATTAAGTATCACTCGCGCGATGCCTCCTCTGCTGCTTACACAGCAACTCCTTGGGAGCTTACTAGTGACCTCACTCACACGCAGGAACAACAACCCTCTAGGGAGTTGTTATTTGGCTGTAGATTTCGGTGAGGTGGAGGTACTTCCCCAGACGGGCTGCTTTGATGCGCCCTACCTCTCTTAAAACATCCAGACCAAGACAAACAGACATGTTCATGCACACAAATGTTTGCCTTGTATGGGAATCGAACCCACGAGCTTGGTGTCAAAGTCGCGTCATTTACGACTGAGCCACCGAGCTCGTCAACGCTCGACACTTTGATTAAGATGGTTTGTCTATAATGGAAACTACTGTACGGATTTCAATTATTTATTTACAAACGTCCGGAGGTAAACACGGCCCACCTAATGTACAGTGGATACAGTAATCTATGAACGTTTGTAAATTAAGAATCTAACTTGAGTATTGCCATCCTCGCTGGTAACACAGCAATACTCAGGAGCTCGCTGATAAGTTCTCTCACTTGCATGAATGTCAAACATGTCCAGGGATTTGTTATTAGGCTGTAGTCTTCTGTGAGGTCTTTCTAATTGTTGTATTATCATGTATTTTTATAGTTGAGTGTCGTTCTGATTACAATTAAAAATATTTGACACCATCGAGGGTTTATAGTGATGCGGATTTTTTTATACCACATAAGTGACAACCAAGCGTACGGCCTGCTTGATGACCTCAGCCTATGGAATTTTGCAACACCAGGGGTATCACTCTTGCGTTGCTGACTACTACTCAATAATCAACAATAAGCCCACCTTGTTTGAATTCATTTGATATATCTAAGTAAGCCTATATTTTTATTATTCATATTTATTTATACGGACAACTTTTAGACCCATACATTATTAAAATTTATAAATATATATACATCACAATTCAACATACAAGAATATAATTATATAGATTGTACTCTTTCCACGTGAAGTCCTACACAGTGGTTCATGCAGAAAGAATCCAGCATGTTGGTTATCATCGCCAGGCTACTATTTTATTGAACAATTGTGATAATGGATAAAAAAACCTGGTTATTCATCCAGTTTCCAGGTTGATCCCGAACATCTCAGAGTTATATTTCGCAAGACATGTCACCTAACCTAAACCTGGTTTTTCTTCTGGGTTGTGAAAACGACCATGGTTTTATGAAAAAATCAGTATCTTCGTCTTATCCTTAGGCTTCGGTAGCGGAGTTAGACAATCGTAATGGATATACGGGCGTCCTGGTGTGGTCTGTGATTTCTTTAATTTTGTGAAGTATTGCTGCCACATTGCTACCTCAGAAATTGTGATTTGACGAAGTATTCTCTAATACCTCATATTCAACCGAGCCTGTCAGGGTGTACTACGTGCAGATCAGGTTATCTTTGGCTCAAAAAGTGATGTCAAACTACTTACACCCAATGCGTATTTCAGAGGAGAAAATCAACTATATTCACAAATGTGATAACAGTAAAATAAAAACGTAACCATAAAGTTAATAAACATTATCTTTACTAAAATGAACGCATAAAGCGTTTAATTTCACTTTCGTAGCCAGAATAAGCTTGTAGCTCGATACGTTTATGTTAATGCAAGCAAGTGGGCTAACGAAATTCCCTTAAGTCCGCGGCCCGTGAAGCAAGGCCGTCGGCCACTTTCATTGGAAAGCGCGTCGGCCGGATCTGTTGTGTCTCGATGTCTTTGACAAACAAGTGCATTAGACATGGCCACTTGTATTGAGGAGCTCGGTGGCGCAGTGGTTAGTAACGCTATACAACAAACATTTATGTGTATGTCTGTTTGTCTTGGTCCGGGTGTTACAGAGGTGGAGTGCATCAAGGCAGCCGCTGCTCACAGAAATCGCAGCCGAATAACAGCTCCCTGGAGGGCTGTTTTGTTCCTGCGAGTGAGTGAAGACACCAGTAAGCTCCTTAGGAGTAGATGTATTACCAACAGAGTTGTCATACAAGTGGTACGTAATGTTTTTCAAACCTTTATAGACTACGGTCCTGCTTTACATCAGGTAGGCCATATACTTTTATGCCTTCCGACATTACATAAAAACAATGTTCCAATGTTATTGTCGTTGTTATTAATTACTGTTATTTTATCATCCTCGACTGTGTTATAGATAATAACATACACTCATTACATTTTTTATATAGGTAAATAATAAATACAAAAGGATTAAAAAAAATGCGAAAATTCTAAGCAATTAGTCTAAATCTTATTCCGACTATGAATCACTCAATATTTGATATTTTAAATCTTACTTAAGACTCATACAAAAAAGTCTAGCTTATGGAGTTTGCGACGGCGAGAGCAGTCAAAGATTATTTATGTAGGTAATAGACTCAGGATATTTTAAATAAATTATTAAGTTAATAAATGTAAGTTAATATTATATTATTTAACATATTTTAACAAAAAGTTACTCTATTACTAGTATGTTACGGATTACATTTCCGACCACGGAAACAACTTTATGTTAACTTTAAATTAATTGACCACTATTAACTTAAGACCTCATAAAGTTATTCAAGAGCATAATGTCAGTTAGGTAATCAGGTATCGTAGTACACCGCTTGAACATTGTGTATTAACAGCTCCCTGGAGGGCTGTTTTGTTCCTGCGAGTGAGTGAAGACACCAGTAAGCTCCTTAGGAGTAGATGTATTACCAACAGAGTTGTCAATAGAGAGAGAGGTAATTACATCCAGTAATTAACTCGATTTTGTTTGTAATTCTAGTGTCACACTAGCGAAGAAATTAAAAAAATAGAACGCGAAAAAGATTTCTATCCAACTTTTCGAGTAATAAAAAGGGTTTAAATAATCAAGGTAAAAAATTACAAATTATTCTGATTTCTGACGCACTCGGTGGCGCAGTTGTGAAAGATGCGACTTAGATACCAACGCTCGTGGGTTCGATTCACACACAGGGCAAATATTTGAGTGCATGAACATATCTGTATGTCTTGGTCTGGATGTTTTTAGGAGAGTTAGGGCGCATCAACGCCGCCCGTCTGGGGAAGTACCTCCACCTCACAGAAAACCGTACTCAAATAACAACTCCTTAGAGGGTTGTTGTGTTCCTGGGAGTGAATGAGGTCACCAGTAAGCTCCTAAGGAATTGCCGTGTTAGCAGCAGATAACGTTTCGCGCGAGTGATACACAATGTATTATGACCGTTCATAGACTACGGAAACCGCTTTACATCATTTTTCCGACTTTAATAGAAACAAAATTGCGCTGCACCTGCGCCCATTGGTGACTACAAAAGAGGACATATGTATAGGTATATTCTCTTGAAAAAACAAACCCACCAAAACTCAATTGAAATGGCTGCGATGCCACTTTATTCATTTAGTTAGTATATATATTAAGTCTTCTTACTCAAAGTTTATTAAAGCCGGCTCCTCATTTTGACGTAAAGCTTACGAGTAAAAGTGCATGGCTGGCCATCGTGCAACTGCAAGTCGAACTAATGAAACGGACGCGACTGCAGGACCGGAGTAATCCGAAGAGAGATTAACTCCCGAACTTTCTGTATCGACTGCTTACCCGACAAACATTATTTTGTGTTTCCTACTACAAGTTTGCAACGGTAAGGTAAACGGTGGTTTCCACAAAAGAGTTTGCGTTTACTGTTAAGCTGAGATACGAGTACTACAGTCTGATTTCTTATTATATCTTATAGATAAAATTAAAGTGTCTGTTTGTAATGTTCAAATAACAGTTTATACTAAATACATATAAATGTGTAGACGGTACTTATATAAAAAAAAAAATGTCTATCTGTTTGTTTCGGCTAAAAACGATCAGACGACGGGTTAAATTTGATTATAAACAACACGTTTCACGTTACGTAATCTGAAACCAGTTTTATCTGAGAATAAGCTCGACAATTAAAGACAAAAACATAGAACCGTTCCGTAACCGAAGATGACAAAAGAGCTCGAACATGAGGTCAGGTCCATGTTATTGCGCGGGTAAAGTTTATCTTTCCCTATTCAAATGTGAATTTTAATGCATTTTTGTGGGTCAGTGACGCTACTTGCAAGCTAATACAACTGTGACTAACAAACGTGTTTGACTCCTTGATCTTGACATAGATATGGCTAAATAAATCCTCTGCGAGACCTGTTTGTGCGAACTCGTTTGCAATTAGTTATTGATGCAGCAAACTTAAGTTTTAACATAATAATAACTGGTAATATGTATTCTTCACAGTCAATTTCTACTACATGCTTTCTAGCGTTATCTCGTTTCCTATTAGGACGGGCGGGATCCGCTACCTAAGCCTAAGAATTTGGCGAATATACTGATTTTTATATAGAGCGATTGTCGTCAGATCTCCACAACCCAGAGGGAAAACGTCTTTTGAAACATAATTTCTTGAATGCGCGGGTTTCCTCGCGACGTTTTCCTTCGCTGCTCTGCGAGATTAAAATATGTACATAAATCTGAAAATATGAATTTAAGGGTACATGCCCACACCAGGATTAGAAATAAGACTTTTGGGCTATTACTGCTTTTTAGTTTGCTTCCCTTTAACCAAGTGGGCGAAGCCGCGGATAACAACTAGCATGTTTACATAAAAAAGGTATTTTCATATTAGTATCGTAAAGGCAGTACCTATAAGGTATTAGGAATCAGTTGTCTAGTACCCATAGCACAACCATTGCTTAGTTTGGAAGTAAATGATGTTAAGTACTTTGCCTGGAAATGTTTATTTGTTTATTTGATTTAAAATCAAAATGGCTTGAGCAAATTTACAATTAAAAATAACAGATAGATTATTTTTTTTCTATTTTGCATCTATCATTTTAAAACTTAATAAATATTCAGCTAAATTTTACAGGAAAACATGTATGTAACAAACTAGTATATTTTTTTAATCGTCAAAAACCTGCGCAAACAATTTCCGTTTTACAGTCCAAGGCGCGAGTTCGATTCCCACATGTCTTTGAGTTTTGGTTAGTTTTTAGTTTGGAGTTTGTTGGAGATACTTTTCTTTTTCTTAACTTAACGGTTAAGAAAAATAATCTTAATAACATACGATATTATCGATGTACTAGTCTGACACGTACTTTACCTTTAGGTTTATTTAATTACTAGCTCGGTGGCGTAGCAGTTAATAGCACGACTTTGACCCCGATGGTAGTGGGTTCGATTCCCACACAGGACAAACATTTGTGTTCATGAACATGTCCGTTTGCCTTGATCTGGATGTTTTTGAGAGAAGTAGGGCGCATCAAAGCAGCTCGTTTGGGGGAAGTAGTAAGTAGGAAGTAAAACCGCAGCCAAAAAACAAATTTCTAGAGGAATGTTGTGTTTCTGCGTGTGAGTGAGGTTATCAGTAAGCTCGTAAGGTGTTACTGTGTTAGCAACAGAGGTAGCATCGCGCGAGTTATTCTTAATGCGTTCATAGGCTACGGTAACCGTTTTAAATCAGGCGGGCCGTATTCTTGTATGCGTCCCGATGTTCTATAAAAAAACATTATTACGCGATGGTTCCGAACCCGGAATATATCTTGAAAGGTTTGTTCAAAGATTTATTATAATTATAAAACGATACTTTAATTAATAGGTACATTACCTCACATCTCTGTTCTAGTTAATTAAACCATGTTTATTATACTATTCATATAATAAATATAACTCTACCAATGTTAAACAATGTATTATAATGTACTTGAGTAATTGTGCTGGAAATTAAGCTTATCCAACAGTTTTTACAGCCCGCCAATTCTGTATTTATTACTATGTAACGCAACGAGTTTTTTTATACTACGTCGGGAAAGATAAGCTACTTACACTCCAAATTTGTGTACTTAGATCACTTTTGACGAGTCAACCACTCGCTACTTTGCCACAAAGACACGTGTGTTAGATTACCATACAAACAAACATTTGTGTGCGTGAACAAATCTGTTTACCTTGGTCTGGATGTTTTCAGAGACGTATCGAAGCAAAGTACCTCCACCTTACAGAAAACCGCAACCAAATAACAGTTACCTGGAGGGTTGTTGTGTTCCTCCGAGTAAGTGAGGTTAGTAAGTACCTAAGGAGTTGCTGTGTTATATAATGTATTGCAATCGTTCTTAAAGTACGGTAACCACTTAAGATCGGGGGCCGTATGCTTGTATGCTTCTGACAATAAATTGGTCATATAAGTACCAAGTAAGAGTTATTAAGATTGTATAACTAATAGGAGTCAGTTGTCACAGGATGCGCTTGTAACTTGTAAACCTTGGAAACCGGCCTGAGATTCGCGCGATAGTGACGTCACGGATTCTGGGATCACTGCTAATACTGCAAGAAACAGGTTTGATTTCTTCTATTGTACACTGGCGATTCTTGTTTGATAACTGAATGTTAAATTCCAAGAATGATATCATTTGAATTACAATGGTATATATGTATTCAAAACTTTTATTTAAGCCCATAATATTACCAATTATTATGTGGAACTAATTATTATACGTCAGTAGTCAAACAAGACCACATACCGCCTGATGTGAAACGATCATAACTATCTATCTATCTATCTATAACTTCACGCCAAATCCCTTGCGGGGTAGGCAGAGAGAACCGAGCGCCACGTGACTCGATCCTTACATATCTCACTCGCTTCTTTAACATTAATTGCTCTTCTCATGCACGCACGCCGGTTTCTAGGGCTCCTGACATCACCTTCTGATAGAACATGACCAATTTGATCATGGTAGGTTAGTCTTGGTCTTCCTCGGCTCCTACATCCTTCCACTTTTGCATTGTATATCTGCTTCGTCATTCTTTCATCTTGCATTCTTTCTACATGCCCGAACCATCGGAGCATGCCTCTTCTTATTTTAACACCGACGCTCTCTTTCATACCAACTCTATTTCTAACATCATCATTGCGAATACGGTCTACGAGCCTTACGCCACAAATTTTGCGCAGCGCTCGCATTTCAACCGCGTTTATTCTACTTTCATGCTCTTTCTGCCATACCCAACTCTCGCTTCCATAAGTTAGCGTTGGGATCAACACTGCATTGTGTATAGCGAGTTGTGCCTTCTGGCTCAGGATTTTACTGCCAAGAAGTTTTCCCAACGCTCCATTCACACTATTCCCAGCACTCACTCGTCTTTCCACATCTGCGGTGTACCTTCCATCCCTGCTGAAAGCGCATCCAAGATATACAAACTCATCCACTTGTTCCAACACTTCATCATCAATCGTAATCCTTACATTAGTTCTGGATTTTTCTCTTTCAAATACCATTATCTTTGTTTTCTTCGCATTCAGTAGTAAGCCTTTCTCCATACAGTCGTCTTTCATCGCTGTGACCAGTGTTTGCAGTTTAGATGGTGTATCTGCTAATAATATAATATACGATCATAACGCTCTCAAAATAACTCAACTGAATCTATTTTAGAGAGGCAGAGCCCATCGAAGCATCCCGACTGGGGAACTACCTCTACCTCACAGAAAATCGCAGTCAATAACACTCCCTGGAGAGTGGTTGCATTCTTGCGAGTGAGTGAGTTTAAGAGTATTCTTCTAGGAAGTGCCTGAGGAGGAGGGGTACCAACGCGCAAATCGCGCGAATGATACTTCATGTATAGGCTACGGTTGCCACTTTAGATCATAGATGTGCCGTTGGCTAGCATGCTACCCGACTTTGAGTAGAAAAAAATGGTTAAATAAAGCAACCCTTTCCAGTAAATTTTATTTAACTTGTTTTCATCAGTACTTTGACAGAAGAAGGCATATAATAAGTTAGTATGCTATGGCAACTGCTTACCATCAGCATATAAAAATATTTACTTGTTTATTAGTACAGCTTATACAACTGTAGTAAGTGGACGATTAAGTAGCTATATCATAATATGTCGGTTTATTATACGGTTAAACTATTAGACGTATCAGTAAGTACATCTAAGATCAGATCATGCTTAACAATAATTAATATAAAATAATTGTAGCTCTTATTACGTACTGCATAAGAACGGTACGAAGGTCAAAGTGTAAAGCCTGATGTGCACTTAGCTGTACAAAGAATCCGAACTATTAACAAGCACGATTTTTGATAAACTCTAGTTTTTACAAATGTGCCCTAAAATTATGTGCAATAAGTAAAGTGTAATATTTTAGACTCCGAAACTTGCCGGTTTCTACTTAGTTTATATTTTTCTTTGTACGAAATGATAGCATACAGATCTTCTTCTACCTTTTTTTATACCACTAAGGTGGTAAACAGTCACCGTAACCTATGGGCATTTGCAACACCAGGGGTGTCACTCATGCGTTGGCGACCCTAAAATCATCAATCAAAATCCAATAGGACTGGCGGTGTCCGCTGCCTTAACCTAAAGATTTGGCGAATATACTGTCATAACTTCTTCACAACCCAGAGGGAAAACCAGACCTTTCTAGGTTAGGTCTTTTGAAAAATAATTTATTGTATATCCCGCTCGTACAAGTTTTTTTTTTCATTTCCTTTACAATGTTTTCCTTCACCGCCGAACAAGTAAAAAATACATATACAAATCGGAAAGTAGTGGAATTTAGTAGTACTATGATAGCATTCAAATATTACACAGCAATTTACATACCTATGCTTCATCACAGCCATGTTCTAAATCTAAATATTGTCGGACAAATTACACAGCTCCATATAGCCCCAAAGTGCGAAGCTTGTGTTATGGGTACTAGACAACTGATAAACATACGTAAATACATTTTTTTTTTGTAAATACATACTTATTATACATAGAAAATACCCAAACCAAGACAAACAGACATGTTCATGCACACAAATGTTTGTATTGTGTGGGAATCGAACCCACGAGCGTTGGTGTCAAAGCAGCGTAACAACGCGTTTCACCACTGCGCCACCGAGCTCGTCAAATATTGGCGTGCTGATTGCTGTATTATTGTGACTCATAGCTCCACGTGGGTGCCTCGCCGTCTACCACCATGATTTAAATCAGCAACATTGTTTAGTGTGATGAATGCCAATTTATGCAGGATTAGGTCTGATTAATATCTCCGTGATGGATTCATATCATAACATGAATGGACGAATCTGTTATTAAGCCGGGTATACATGATGCAAGCCGAACACGACCGAGGGGTGGGAATGTATAACAGCGATAATCGTTTGACAATGATCGACTAGCTGGCGATTGCGACCCATCACTATTGGTGGTATGTAGTTATTTATTTTGTTCATATAACGTTCATTGCTGTATTCAGATAATATATCTTTGTACTACGTTAAATAGCAAATAAGCTTACAAGATATCAGATCTGAAGCTGCTACCTCTGCCTTGAGACGACTCAACGTATATTATAATTGCTACTAATGCAACATTATTTCTATGTTCAGCTGTGTACACTTCTATGTTGAAGCACAATAAACCTCGTGGAAATTGCTTTTTGTCTTAGGGCAGTTTACTACGAGGCCATATTTAAAATATGGCAATACAATATTCAAAAAGGAACTGCTCATTCCTTGTTAAATATTGTATTACCATAATTTTATATAAGGCCTAGTTTGCTAATTGGGATTCTTCACTTGTAGTTAAGGTTGGTTTTGGCCCTGTAAGGTAATGAGCCATTAAATATATATTAAACATCATTTAACTTTTATGATATTTCTTTATTTCTTACAGAGATTGCTTGCGGATTTACCCGGGACAGACTATTTGGAAAATTCATACATTTTTGTTTTCAAGTTTGATGGTCATATTTTAAAATAGTACTTTATTTTTTTAATACGGTAAATAATATCACGTATTTTTTATTTGTTAACAATTTTTCTAAATAATCGAAGAATAAATGCCACCGCGAGTACCTGAGAAGGCACCCTGAATATGTAATGTCTTTTTTGTAGTAAAAGTGAGAAGTAACAAAATGGGAAATAAGTTTCGACGAGCTCGGTGGCTCAGTCGTGAATTACGTGACTTTGACACCAACGCTCGTGGGTTCGATTCCCACACAAGGCAAACATTTGTGTGCATGAACATGTCTGTTTGTCTTGGTCTGGATGTTTTAAGAGAGGTAGGGCGCATCAAAGCAGCCCGTCTGGGCAGTACCTCCACCTCACAGAAAACCAAATAACAACTCCCTAGAGGTTTAATAATAATATAAATAAGGTCACCAGTAAGCTCCCAAGGAGTTGCTGTGCAAGCGGCAGAGGAGGCATCACGCGAGTGATACTTACGGTACCCGCGGTATACGCTTTACGTCAGGTAGGCCGTATGCTTGTATGCCTCCCGACGTAGTATAAAAAACAAGTAATATCAGGAGGTATTGTTGCAATTTCAGATTTAAAAAAAAAACGAATATGAATCGTTTATTAAAACATCTAAATCGCCAGTCGATGTGCGATATCCAAGTATATATCACCACATACCACATTATGGTCAAATTTCGGAATCATGAAGCCACCCTTAATAAATTTATGTTTCACGACATTTGCATATTGATAACATACACGTTTAATGCAAATATTGTTGTAGGTAAATTATTCGTTAAAAAAATATTAATCTTATTTTCTGTTAACTTAATTTATAGAATGTTACCTTTGATTTGTTTTGTTCATTTCATTCATGGCACGTATGTCAATTTCAGTAATATGCAAACACATGGTGTCAATGTACACGTTTGTGATTTAACTTTGTTATTCAGAAAATATGAATATCGATTGAGGGATGCTTGTTCATTACAATTTGTGATACAAAAGGCTGATGAATATTTATTGGAAGATAAGGCAAACATTTGAAAAGGAATAAATAAATAATGATTTACGTATACAAATTGTAATACATTTGAATCCGGAGACCTGAGTTCAATAAAATGTTGTGAGAGTAGATTATTCAGTGAAAGCGAGGAGGACAGAGGCCACGTCCTCTGATCGTATTCAAGGTATGCTGATCGTCGTAAGAGAACGATCTACCAGATCCAACGCACCGAAGAGAAAATAAGGCTGACGCAATTCGCAGATAACTTTGCGAACTTTTGCGCCGTATTTGTTAACGTAGTTCTCGCGTAGGCGAGGATTGAAGAGGAAGCGGAGCGGATTCAAGAGCAGGAGGAGAGAGTGATCTGAATATGAAAGGTACTCACGTGTTTCCGGTCAGTAGCGAATGTATCTTTTTGTGCGTTGATGGCCCAGAAAGAGGAGTAATAGAGTCTTGGACAGATACTGAATAACTTCTAGGATATGTAACGATGCCTCTAAAAATGCCTAAGAGCAGCAAATGCCACGCGCAATTCCCGTGTTACGGGTCGTGTGACCGTTAGGTCAGTAGAGCCCTGGAATACCCCCTCTATTAGTGAACCCGGGGACTGTAACTTTTGTAAATACGGTATTCGCTTCCAAATATTATATTATACAAATCTAATATATTTTAAGATGCATATGGGACTACCTATCAATGATCTTCAAAGCAATTATTGACACACGTATTTCGGCTTTGATTTCCATAGCCATTTTACAAAATTAGACAGGAGCTGGTAAAGTTAAATTAAACAAAATTTGAAAATATTTAGGTTACAAATATGAAAGTTGGATGTAACGTAGAAAAGAACCCTAAAAAATAATAAATGATATAATATAATAAATTATATTGAAAAGGGGTCTTTTCAATATCATTTATATTAGAAAATAAAGAAAGGAGAAATACTCAAGTAAGACAGCGCAAGTAGGAGAAAATAAAATTAACCGTTACAAGAAAGAAGATCTTTCTTGTAACAGCTCATTTTGTTTTTCCTCTCAAATTTCCATCTCTATCGGTCATTTTTCTGTAATATACTTTATATAACGTAACGTTAGACCCTTTATACTATGAAAGCTGTTACTGTGAGTGGAAGGAGGCCAGTGGAGTAAGCAATAAGCAAGAACAACATGTATGCATGTTGTCCATCTTGTATAACGTGTTCCCTCGTTCTACTATACCATCGCTTAATATTTCTACTAAAAATGGAGTTTAATCGTCGTTGGTCCACTTTTAATTAGTTAGTGAGAACCGTTTGTAATAATCACGTAATTTTATGTATGGAAAATAACTATAATTGCGTCCTTTTAGTTAGGAATGTCACGACTAGTCGAGAGCAATAGACAAATGCATCCGTTGTCTTGACCGACTTGAGATCCAGTTTCTTCTTTATGCATAGAAACTTCAAGATTGTCACCGTGAGCCTTATAAGATAAATGTTGGCAATGTGAGTCTATTTAAATAAAAGCAATAACACGAGTTAATAATTACACTAATATTATAAATGCAAAAGTAACTCTGTCTGCCAGTCTGTTTCTTGCCTTTCCACTAGCTTCTTGGGATTCTGTTGAAAGACAAGCTGTGGGAATCGGCGACGATCCTAAGCTTACACGGTATTGAACTCTTAAGTATGTCTTTAAATACGTTTTCTCTCTTTTTGTGTTCTCCCAATTGTACGATGAGTTGTTTTTCAAGGAGCTGATCGATTTGGTGCCCACATTTTCTTTCTGCAACCGCTTGGGATTACAAGGATTTCACACTATAGATGCAATAGTCGCTTTCTATGCTGTTCCAGAGATGGATGTTTTCTTCCGAGAAATCTTAGGTTCGACTCGCTGCCGAAGTTTTCCCTAGGGACTTTCAGCATTTTCAAATAGGGCGTGAAGAGGTTAGCACACGATTGGCGCGGCGGCACCTGAGTGATGGCCCTGGTATGTGCCATGGCTTCGTAGGCTACGGTGAGTGCTGAGGTAATGATTTGTTATTCCTAAAAATGGTGGTCTGAAAGACCAGGTAGAAAGAATCTAAGTGGAAAGTTTGAAAAAAAATATATACAACGTGCAAGTGGAAGGATTTAGGAGCAGAGAAAGATTAAGACATCCAGGAGTGATTTTAACATCTAGATTAGTAGTGTTTTATCAACAAGCTGTCAGGAGCTTACGAGCATGTATCGAAAGGGCTGTGGATATTAAAAAAGTGAGTGAGGAGAGTAGAGTAGGACCCTATCCATCTATATCTTTACTCAAGTCCCATGCGGTGTAGGTAGAGAACTGATCGCTACATAATTCGTTCTTCACTTTTCTAACATTCACTTTTTTTAATTAAATTCTTGTACACACATCAAAAGTGTCTAGGGATCAACATATATTTTTGCAATAACTTTTCTCCTGATTGATATTAATTAAAATTTTCTTTAAGGATTCATCAAATAAAGTGTTTTCGTTTGTCTACAGTAACGATAAACCAAGTCACCTTTGCATTTATAAAGAAATTTGCCATTTTCATAATAAAGGGATTTTTGACATTTGAACCACTAACATTAAAGTTCGAAAAAAAGACTGAAATAACAGTTTTATTTAAAATTTTATTGGGTAACTTAAACAATTAATAATCCGTGTTTCTACCGCGAACACTAACAACACGTGGGAATGATAGAAGCTGGTTCCCGGCAACGTACTGTGGCTTTAGCTCTGAATACAAGTCAGAGTGTTATCAGTCGACTTTGGACACGTTACCGAAGCACTGGTACCGTGGCTGAGCGCCATGGAGAACGGTATCGCTGCACCACACGGAGACAAGACCGATACATTCAAATCACAACTCGAAGAGCTCCAACAATAACCGCCATGATGTTAGCCGTGACGCTTCATCACTCTTCAGGGAACTTAATTAGCGACCAAACAGTCAGAAACCGCTTGCATGAAGTGAACCTTCATTCCCGAAGACCGCTAAGGGTACCACCTATAGCAATGCACAATCGTAGGATTCGATATCAATGGGCTCTTGAATACAGAAATTGGGCAGAAGAACAATGGCGTTTCGTGTGCTTTTCTGATGAGTCTCGTTTTAGTATGAGACCGGATACAAGACGTATACGACACTGGAGAACCCCTGGACGCCAACAGCGATTAAAATCCTGCCAGGAAGTCCATCCTTATAGTGGTGGAACCATCATGGTATGGGCGGGTATTTGGATCGGCGGAAGAACTGAGTTGATTTGGATCAGAGGCAACCTCAACGCTCAAATTTATGCTGAGACGATTGTATTAGACGTCATCGTTCCTCTACAAGTGCAAATCGGTCCCTTATTTCAGTTAATGCATGATAATGCACGACCGCACACCGCAAGAGTTGTAAGACAGACTCTCGCCGCAGCTAACATCAATGTCATGCCCTGGCCTGCTCAGTCGCCAGACTTGAACCCGATTGAGCATGCATGGGATATGCTACAGAGAAGAGCTCTGCCGAATATGGAGGGTATCCAGTCGCAAGAAGACCTTTTTTTGTTGTTGCAACGAACATGGGCGGCCATTCCACAGCGTGATTTGGATGAACTCATTTTGAGTATGCCAAACCGATGTTCTTGTGTTGTTAGTGTTCGCGGTAGAAACACGGATTATTAATTGTTTAAGTTACCCAATAAAATTTTAAAGAAAACTGTTATTTCAGTCTTTTTTTCGAACTTTAATGTTAGTGGTTCAAATGTCAAAAATCCCTTTATTATGAAAATGGCAAATTTCCTTATTAATGCAAAGGTGACTTGGTTTATCGTTACTGTAGACAAACGAAAACACTTTATTTGATGAATCCTTAAAGAAAATTTTAATTAATATCAATCAGGAGAAAAGTTATTGCAAAAATATATGTTGATCCCTAGACACTTTTGATGTGTGTATATCCTTAACTTATTGTCAAAGATAGTCTTAATTATATATATGAGTTCTAAATTTTTTAGTAATCATAATTTGGTTTTTGACTCTGACGTTAATTATGAGTCACTTTTAATACCCAAAATAACTATATAAAGTCCGAGTTTCGTTGTCTTGTCATCATAGTTAGCCAAAGTTGAGATATACATCATCTGCTAGATATAGTTGAAGCGTAGCCTACAGATAATTTCAATGCATCACATATGTAGTATCGCTTGCATATTACCACATAGCCTCATTGAATTTTCTGGTGACTTTATTTTATACTACGTCAGATGACAAATAAACACTACTACTTGCTGTAAACTTGATGTGAAGCGGCTGCCATCGCTACGTATAATCGAGAATTATTCTACTGTGAATGAGTAAGATTACCTGTTCTATAGAGTTGTTGGATTGACGGCTTAGATAGCAAATCGCGAGCCAATCGATAAGCTCTTCACATCAAGCGAGCGGTGTGATTGAGTACTTCCAGACGTTGTGCAAAAATAGCGGCTACGGCGGCTTGTAACATAGTGACGTTCGTCTATTTGAAAGGAGCAAAAATATCACCGTTTTGTCTAGAATTAGACAACGTTGCAAAATTTTGTCTGAGCTCAATGACAGCAAGATTTCTCCTTGTAGCAGCGTGAACATGAGACTATATAGAACGTGTAAAATATTGCGCAATTAAATGAAGTCAGTTTTTCATATCTTCGTCCGGAGTGTTTTCGAAAGTTTGACATGAAAAAGAAAAGGTAAAAATATGTGATATATGGCCTGTCACGAAAGCCACCCGACCGCCCACATGGTATTTTTAAAAGTATAATTTAAGGAGGAAAGGTATGGCATCTTCTTTTTTGTAGAAACAACACACTACTTTCTTGTACCAAAAATTTTGTACTGTGAATACTAGATAACTATTAACTATACTGCAACATTTTTTCAAATATATACTTTTAATACACATAAAACGCTCAGTAATACTTAGACAAGTTCATTTTAACAAATGCATATCTTGCACGGGAATCGAACCCGTGACTATTGGTATCAAAATAGTAATAGCTAACCACTTGCCCACTATGTTTGTTAAATTGTTATAAATATTATATTCGGAGATCTGAATTTGCCAGAATTTAATTATACACTGTATTCAAAATGTCTATGTAATGATTTCGTAAAAGCGGTGCGTTTATATCTTTTAAACGTACAAACCTTTTCGTAGTATTTCGTAGCAAAATTCTACGTTCGGTTTCCAAGTTGCAATTACGATTAAAAACGATAAGTACCTTTGATTGAATATAAAATGGATGAAGTAACGAAAGGGAACTTTTATTTAAATATTCTAGTACAAACTCATTTCTTTGACTACTTTTTTATTCGATTCAAATTATTTTTTTAACCCTACTTACATCGAATGACCAATGGTTGACTATATAATAGGTTTATAAATTGGGCAACCGAAAACAAACAATCAACATAGGCAAAACGCGGTTATCAATCAGTCTGACTTGGGAAATATATCCACCACCTAACAGAAGACCGTAGCCAAATAAGAATTCTCTGGAGAGTCGTTTTGTTACTGCGAGTGAGCATCGGGAAACTTCAGTGGAGTTCGTTAGTAGTAGCAGTGATGTCATAGCTTAGATAACAATCTAATATTAACACCATTATTTTGGTTGTCTTCCAAAAAATACTACCAAGGCATCAAGATCTCCGGTCTCCGGTGTTGCAGCTTTGCTAGCAATTTAGATTTTGTGCGCTTACGTGATAAGCAAGTTGATTTTAGTAATCTCGTAGGTATAGTGAAATACCGGTTCGTTTCGTTTCAAACAATTACCCAAAAGCTTTCCAAATGTAAATGCAGTGCGATAAAGAGTTACGATTTCAAGTAATAAGTAATTATGGTTAAACATGTTAACCCTTTTTCGCATAGCTACATAATTACTATTACATCATGAATTAGAGTAAGACTGAAACCATTATACATACTACCTGTTATTAGAGGAGTTATACCACTTAATTGGTGCATTGGGATTTGTGTACATATTTGTAATTATCACTTGCTCGACGGTGATGGAAAACATCGTGAGAAAACCCGCACGTCCAACAAATTATATTTCGATGGACTTGTGACCCGTAGGTTACTATGAAAGATTTGCTATTTCCCTCTGGGATGTGGCGGTCTGTTGACAGTAGCTCCATGTAGAAATATCTGCGCCAAATCCTTAAGTTTATGTAACGGACTCTACCAATCCCATCCAGCAATCCATGGAAGAAGAAGAAGAATACCTGTTATTAGAGGAATTCGTCATTACTTAAGGTTGTAAGAAGATAATAATGGTTATGACATGCCATCAGACTTTCACACCCTACAGGAAAAATTAGACCTTTCTTAAGTCACATGTTCAAAATATAATTTCTTGAACGTGCGCGTTTCCTCGAGATGTTTTCCATCACCGCCGAGCAAGAGACAATTACAAATATGTACGTAAATCCGAAAACAATAATTTACATGCCCACGCCAGGTTTCGAACCGGATGCCGTTGGTTAATAGGTTCTTAACCACTGGGCTATCTCTACAAATTCATTAACGTGTTATTGATGCCTAAAGTATAACTCGTACGAGTGTCGCAGCGATGAGACGGGAGAATTCGTGCAGACGTAGCGTATAAGCGGTCGAATGTAACTAGTTATTCAGTAATAATTGTTTGCTTTAGACGTCTGTAAATTTCTACGTGCTGTAGCTATGTATATTAAGATATATAGAAATAATATATTCGTTCAAACTATCCTATTACAAATATATTTTTTTTCACAACAAATATTATTAGTTATTGTCATGCCCGTTACTAGCTAGCTATTATAGCCACAAAAAACAAATACTCTTGTTATTCGATCAATGTAAACAAAGCCATATGAAAACTAATTAGTCGTAAATAGTGACCGTGATTATTCTATTCAGTCGTGTTATTGTGACCTCACCCTGTTCGTCAAGTAAACGTACAAGAAAGGAGATGTTATTGAAAAATACGTGTTCAATTATAGAGTGCTTGTCGGTAGACCTTATTGTCAATTCAAGTTCATGTTCATAATAGTATAAAATGAATTTATACTTGTGTTTGATATTATATAACGCGCTTAATGTTTATAACCGACTTTATCCGCGTGGAGTTATGAGCAGTAACCCCAAAATATTTCTTAGATGAATAGAAATATAAACGTTCAATTAGGATATATACTACTAAAACAAAAATAATAAAATCCATGTATATATACTACCGAAATAGTAATAAAGTAGGATACATTTTCATCAAAGTTACGAGTATTAAGTTGTTGATTTTGGTGTTTAAAACAGGCTAGCAGACACAAGTGTCTTAAATGACTGTTTCCACTTTTGTGTCTACGGTAGAATTCAGCTGTATTATTATTTTAAATCAATGTTTCATACACTAACTTGATTCTATCCTGATAAAATTTTATTACGAGTATGGAAAATACATAATCAATAACGATATCTAAGCAAATTCTAGTATATTTGCTTAGATAGCCTATTCTCTTTCTAACTATTGTTAGAATATCACACGTATGTATATAAAAATATGTGAAGTGAAACGATTATCACACAGTTATTATAATTCTGTGAGATATTCATTCAATGATTTGCACTTTATCATACAAACATTTGTTTTTTTTATCAATTTCGCATAGAGACGTCAATCCTGGGAAGACAATGCGACTGTATTAAACGTGAAAATAAAAATATTGTGAATATCTTTAGATTGTCAGCGCTCCTCTATGTTTCTATACTATTTTTGGGAAGATAGCTGTGAATATGTGTGTGCGTTTTTGTGTGCATGCGTATATATACAAAAGCTACTTATATGCTAATTATAATATTTAGTCGGCCTGTAGTTTTTATTAATAAAAATAATTAACACATTAAATGTGAAGAATGGTAACATACAAATAGGAAAATTACCATTTCACCTTGATGTAAAATTAATAAATTCTTTTGTTATATTCTAATACTTACACCATAAGTTAATACAACTCTACATTAGCTTTCTGATAATTTCACGAGCGATAATTTCGCGAGTAACGCTGGAATATACAATACATGTATGAAAGTTGTTATTTGGTCACGGTTTTATAAAAGTTGGAGATACTTCACTCATCAAACAGTATATTCAAATTCGTTCATATTTATCCTTCCTCAGAGCCTTATTTGCTAATCAGCAGGGTACATCAAGTGTAAGTTCGGTTCGTGATGGGTATCGGATGCAAAGACAATGATAAATCATTTTACATCTAAAAATAAAAAGGACTGAAGTCATAGAAGTTTGGTGAATCTTGTATGTCTCCATATAACTCTATAATAGTACGTATTATCCATAAATCTTCGTAACATGAGAGAAATCGGGAATAAAGTTTTAAAACGGCTATAAATTCCATTCGATTCTAAGTAAATTCTGAAATATGAACGGTAAAAGCTTAGAAAAATGCAAGAGTATGCTATCTTCAAAGAATTTCCGATTTTCGATAGCAAATTCCTGTGATGTCCCGTAAACCTCAACTGTCACATACATTTATCCGATATGTAAGTACTGAGCACGTGTTCAGAATGTGTGGGAGGAGCAGTGAACTTCGTCTTGGGTGCATTGACTCCCCTCTGCTGGAGGACATTATACAATTTATGTTACCTATATAAAAACCTGAGGTGTATTCAACGGTGCATACTTTTAAAAGTGTTATTACTTTTCTTACATGGCAATAAAGGCTTTATCGACTCTACATTTTAACGCCATTCAAAGAATAAAAAATCACAAAGCTGGATTCTTTGGAAATATGTAGAGTTCTATAATTAAAAAGATACGACAAGAAATTCTTATAAGGTCATTCACGTGTTTGCAGAATGCATTTCACGTACAACCTTGAAACGTGGCACCGTTACGTAACATCTTGCCATAGATCAATATAAACCGGTGAGTAATAAATTTTATGAAAAGTGATTTTAATAGTCTGTTGTATCATTACTTTACAGTGAACTATATTGGTTTCGCATAAATTTCAACATTTCTATAGAAATGTCGAGATATATGTTATTGGTAAGCTACACTTGTAGCCCAGATATTGACTTCATGGGCTATATTTCATATGTAAAGATTATGATAGGTTATATAGATTATTAGATAATCAGATCTGTAAGAAGTTTGCTATAATAAGTTTAGTTATATGGGTGTATTATCTATATTTATAAGTAAAAATAAAGATATCAAAGAAAGTGTTCCTGAAGTCAATGGTCCTTTTAATCGTTAATTATTTTACCGGTTCAACATCTACTTAAAGAAAACAATATTAATTTCGGAGTAAATATAACAAACTTTCGAAATATTATAGGTACTTACCAATTACGTGTATGTGAAATATATATTCTAATTGTATGCATATACAAATAGGGAAATATAATACAGTTCAGTACCTTTTTCGCCCATGTTTGCCGACATTATTAACAAATAAAGTACGCTCGCTTAGTTGTGCCGACTTAGTGGCATAAAAATAACTGAAAATCGATATATGTCTATATATTTATATTATATTAGTATATGTATGTACCTACATATAATTATATGCTTATATTTACTCTGATCGCATGTTATAATATTCATTAACATTTGTACTATTTACCTTCTATGAAACGTTAAAGAATGTTAAAGAGTTATATTAAGAGACAAATACTGTATAATAGTTCGTCTTATGCACAAGAATTTTACATTAATTGCAAAAATAATGTAAGTAAATAAATAAAAATACGAAGTCCATATCCTACTGTGCAGGTTTTTTAAAATTTAAGTCGGCATTAAAATTCGATGTGCCCTTTATTCTTACTTTTAATGTGAGACTTCAGCCTTGGCATCATAAGTATATTACTTTTATTTAAAGCGAATTAATTATCTTATTGTTCTTTAATACGTTTCGATAAGAAATATTGCTTTTCATGTGTCAAGAAATAAAGACTAAATGTATTTTTTTCGAATAACCCATACTCGAGCAATCACATAAAGCTATCAACTATATTTAAATTCATGTATACTTTTTAATTGTACAAAATTCATCCTTCAAGTTATGACATAGTATGTAGAGAAAACAATAATGAGAAAATTGGTAAAATATAATTCGCATGAGATTTTCGCAGCCTACTGAAGAGATCGTATATTTCTTCGATTTTTGATGATATCTAAGATACTGCACTTAAGTTATTTGCAATATTTACACAAAACGTGAAGTAATTATTAGTTGTAAAACTTTTTTTATTTTTAGGACGTAGATGCCTAAATGATAACTATTTTAAGTCTATGTTTCGGCGTTTAAGAATATTCATTAAATTAATCACAGCGGAGATATTCAATGTCAGCTCGCGTCAACGTCTGTTCGTACAATGATTGAGTACTAAACTAGATAAATTATTTACGTATCGAATCTATGCCAAAAAAATATCTTAATACTTTAGTAAAGTGACCCGAGTCGATCTCGTTTATTTACATAACAAGAAATGCATGCGTATTGATCCGAGACTGCACCAAGATATAAAAGGAAACAGAAACGGCAACTATGATTAATTTGCGTTTCCAATGCATATCAATTTCTTGCATTAATAATTATAACTAACTAAAATTAGTTAGGCATGAATATAAGGTGCAGCTATGCATCATATGCTCTATCAAAAAATATGCATTTTATACTAACATTTTAATTATTAAAATATTTGATATTAATTGGACGAGCTCGGCTCGAGCTCGATTGGCAAACAAGCATACGGCCCGCATTAGTTGGTAAGCGGTCACCGCAGCCTATTCACGCTCGCAACACCACGGGGAAGTTACTCCCACGCTGCCAATCTTGTGACCTAAAGCTGTTTCGTCACAGTATCGAGTAATTTTCTGCCATATCTCACCCTTCAAACCGGAACATAGCTATATAAAATAGCAGCTTGGCGGTAGAAATAGGTGAGACAGAGGTACCCACGCGGACGACTTTTGTACAAAGTCTCCCTCTGGTAAAAATGGTGTGTCCGACAAAATTTATTTATTATTTTATTTTATTAACACAAATTAATGGGCCATTCATGTTTTTTAATGAACGAGTACTTGGTTAAGAGTACACTTTGTCAATCACAAAGTAGTAGTAACGCGGTGGTGAAAGCTGGACTTTCGCCCTAATGATGATCACCGTATGAGCTTGAAACTAGTCTGTGTTCCCGATTAAAATACATACATACATGCCACTTTGAGTTTCTTTAACTATACTGTCACACGTGAGTTTTAGTAATACTGATTGATATCTTTTCTACATGGTTGATATAATCTCGTGTTCTTGCTATCTATCTATAACTTCACGCCAAATCCCTTGCGGGGTAGGCAGAGATAACAGAGTCCCACATAACTAGGTCCTCACACACCTCATCCGCTTCTTTAACGTTCATAGCTTATAATAGCCGGTTTCTTAGGTTTCTGACATCGCCTTCTGACAAAATATGTCCAATTTGGTCATGGTAGGTAAGTCTTCGCCTCTTTGGACTATATAATTTCGTGTTGATGAAGACTAATTGAAATTAAGTTTTTAAGGTTTTGTATCCGAAAGGTAGCAACGTAACCATATTACTAAAGCTCTGCTGTCTGTCTGTTAGTTTATCATAACTATGTATCTTTTAAAGTATAAATAATAGAGACTTGATTTTCATAAACTATTAAAAATAAAATCCCTTTAGAAGAAATGCGTTCTACGACACTTAGCCGGTTTTATATATACTACATCTAATGGTAATATAAAACGGATATCATAATCCATGGACGCCTGAAGAATTGTTCTCTTGGTGCAGTCTTATGCAAAGTTGAGCTATTGTCTTAGTAGAGATGTTCTTTATTAAATACTGCTGGGGCTACCTTTATCTCATCGGATACTTATTTGCCAATCAGTAGAGTATTCCACGTGTAAGTGCGGAGCCAACACTCAAAAGAATTAGAGGGTAGTTGTGTTTCTTTGTGTGAGTGAAATAACCAGTAAGCTCCTATGGAGTTGCAGTGTTAGCAGCAGAGGCAGCATCACGCGAGTGTTACTTGATGTATTACAAGCATTTATAGGCTACGGTAACCGCTTTACATCAGATAGCCGTATGCTTGTATGTCTTCTTAAGTTGTATAAAAAAAACTAAGCCCCTTAAACCCGAGGAGCTTAGTAGTTCAGCAACCCTTACTCATCCCACTGTGTCTCCCTTCAACCGAAGGGATTTAGACCATACTCCGCCACGCTGCTCAAATGTGGATTGACGAAGGCCAATGTTTTCAAGACGCCCGAGGGACACTAACTTAGCTTAACGACTGTCATCCATAGACAACACCCGGAATCTAAGGCTTAACGTGCCCTCCGAAGCACGGAGAAACTCGAGATTGATAAACCCATCCATAGACAGGTTGCTGGTGGACGCTGCTTAACCTGCGTGTTTGGTTAGAATGACACGCGCAACGATGCCATCGAGCTCTAATATATCTTTTATTATATCATTTTATTTTGCAGTTATATAGTTTTTTTGAAGTAAGGTTTGAAATATCAACATTAACATGACAGATAATCTATTTAATCACATACGTTGATGAATCTCTATCATAGATCAACAGTTTAAAAATAGTGCAGTCAAAAGCAATGTCGCTATTACGTATTACTTTCGCTTTGCTCTTTACCGACCTGTGGCTTTGATTCGACTATTGAACGTTATGTATAATTAGTTGCGTCAGATACCGCTACGTGTGCTGTGTGCCTTACCTACGCGGTCCATAGATTCAGTCGCGTGTGTGGAATACGTTATGCCGTATGCCACTTTCACAAGGCAAGCCAACGCGACGCACATCTTCGAATATTTTAACAGGTGATGGTAGAGTTTTGCGATTCGTTGCTATTTTGACAACTTAGACGAGCTCGGTGGCGCAATGTGCTTTGACACCAACGCTCGTGGGTTCGATTCCCACGCAGGACAAAAATTTGTGTGCACGAAAATATCTGTATGTATGTATATATGTATGTCTGAGTATTTTTAAGAGAAGCATCAAAGCAGCTCATCTGAGAAAGTAGCTCTACCTCATAGAAAATCCAAATAACAACTTCCTGGAGAATTGTTGTGTTCCTGCCCGTGAGTGAGGCTTTGCGCTAGTGATACTTCCTGTATTACAATCGTTCATAGGCTGCGCTTTACATCAGGTGTGCCGTATGCTTGTATGCCTCCTGACGTTGTATAGAAGTTATTAAATGTCAGTTTGGTGTACATTTCGTGATGTACAAGTGTAAAAAATATGTAAGAAGGGTAGGACAAACGGAGCACATATATGGGGAAGTACCTTCATGTCGTAGAAAATCGCAACCAAATAACTACTACTTGGTGAGTAGCATACTTGCGAGTGAGCGAGGTTAGCAGTAAGCAAAGTTGGGACGAGAGTGACAAGTTTCGAGCATTGCAAGCATTCATAATTTACGGTAACAACTCTTACAGCTTATGTACTTGTATGTCTCCGGACATTGAATAAATAAATAGCAATCGTCGAATTCTCATAGCTTATTACTGTTCCTTAAAACCATTAGTATAAGCAGGCCCATTTTCCAAGAACAATTTAGAAAAAAATGAAGAAAATAAAAATCCTTCACGAGTTATTTGCTAAATTACTTTTTGATGTTTCATTCGTACTCTAGGACTACATATTACATGTTTTCGTAAAATATACAATTCACAGAGCAATAAATTTATAACAAGCTATTTAATTATATGTTAAAAATAAAACTTAAGCACTGTAACAAAAACATCCCGACCGGTAAAAAAAAGCATACGTTTTTGTTAGAACTATGGAGGTATGTTCGCATCAATGATCTAAGAATTCGTGGTAAGGTTCTGACTCACATAACATAAAAAGTCGAAGCTTCAATTTTCTTACGTAACCTGTTATCCCTAAAACATATAAAAAATTACCTACGAAATTTTAAGAGAATATGACCTAATCTTTGGATAAACTCTTTATGACTACTCTTTTTAAATATGAAACCAGAATACATTTTTTTTGGTTTTATTCACCATAACCTGAGTCTTAAGAACTTTTTGTGGACTGTGATCTGAGTGTTGTGCATTATCTTTATAGGCGATGATTACATAATATTTACTTTGTTGTTTGTTTTTGTTATAATTGGTATTGCGAATACATTACTTATGTATAATTCATTAATACGGTAGAATTATATAGGCAGTATTCTTTATTTTCTAACATTATCCCGTTTGCTAATCCATTGCGATTGCCGGGCTCCGTTGCGTAAGCCTAATAAACATTTTGCGAAGGTACTGATTTTAACATGAAGCGACTGTCATCAGACCTTCACAACCTAGAGAGAAAAGCAAACCTTTCATAGATTATTAGGTCTTTTGAAATGTAATTTCTCAGATGTGCATGTTTCCTCGCCAGGTTTTCTTTCGACGCCGAGCACGTGATAACAAATATTACCAATAAAATTCGTCGAATATAGTGGTACAAGCCCACGCCTGTATTCGAAGCAGGAACTGCAGGTAAATATGCTGGTTCTTTATCCACTGGGCTGTCATAGCCATTGACATTGTTAATGTGTATAATTTATTTTAGCATGATATAAGGCTACATTGTAAATGATTCACAAGTATTTTTAGAGTCAAAGCTAAACTCGTCTTTTTTATACAACGTCGGGAGGTATACAAGCATATGACCCACTTGATGTGAAGTGGTTACTATACTATGAATGGTTGCGATGCAGGAAGCATCACTTGGAGGTTCTTACGCCTCCTGAAAACTCAGCAATTATCTATGAGCTTACTGGTAAACTCACTCTCTTTCAGGAACACAGTGACTTTTCAGGGAGTTGCCTAAGGTTTTCAGTGAAGTGGATTTTTTTATTTGATTGATTGATTTTGATGTTAAGCGGTTACCGTAGCCTATGAACGCCTATAGTACATTAAGTATCACTCACGCGATGCCTTCTCTGCTACTAACACAACTCCTTAGGAGCTTATTGGTGACCTCACACACACGCAGGAATACAACAACGGTCTAGGGAGTTGTTATTTGGCTGTGGTTTTGGACGGGCTGCTTTGATGCACCCTTCTTCTCTTAAAACATCCAGACCAAGACAAACAGAGATATTCATGCACACAAATGTTTATCTTGTGTGGGAATCGAGCTCACGAGCATTGGTGTCAAAGACGCGTTATTTACGACTTCGCCACCGAGCTCGTCAAAACTACTTCCCTAGTACGTTCTTCCCCAGTCGAGTTCGAATTCAAAATCTATCAATAAACAGGTCAATGTTGCTTGACTTGCGCGTAATTAAAATACGCAAATCAGGCAACTTATTGCGGAGACCTATAGCAATCAATAAACGCGCCTATTGCACTTTTATAAGCTTAGTTTTACTATTTAAATTAAATTTTTAAACATATTCTTGTACTTATATCATTACCCGTCATTCTACTGTTTGTTAAAATTGATGTTTCTTGAGCGTTTATCTGAATTGTGCTAATGAAAAGCGAAAGGTCGCATTGTAGTTTCCTGTATCGGAACAAAAATGTATGGTTATTTCGAGTATAGATGTCAACCATTACGTTATCACGCCATTTTTAAACAACTTCAATTGAGAAAAATTGTATATTTGTAATTGTGCAATTTGAAATTCCTCGACTATATTTCTTTAACTTGTCAGACAATTTTCAGTATTTAAATAATATAATCCGTTAATTTGACAAAATATTAGCCTTTTTTATGTGTCAGTAGCGTATATCTTTATATGAAGTGCAAACATTTGTGTGCATATGAACGTGTCTGACCATCTGGGTTGGGATGTTTTCAAGGCTTTAAAGCAGAGACTCGGGAGGTACCTCCAGCTTGCAGAAAACCACAGTTGAATAACAATTCTTGGGAGAGTTGTCATGCCAAGTCCCAAGTAGCTGGTGTGTTATCAGCAGTGTGTGTGATAACACACCAGCTACTTGGGACTTGGCATGACAACTCTCCCAAGTGGCAACCCCAGTGATATTGCATGTAAAATTCTCGTATTAGTCTAACGTTCATATGCTACGGTAACCGCTTTGATTTAGGTGTGCCGTATTCTTCCAAGGTTCCAGAAGTTATATAAGAAAAGAAAAAATATAGGCCCATATTTACGCCTGTGTATAACATATAATTTTATTATTATCCGTTTGGCAGAAAAGCCAAACATGACATACAAATGCACTGACAGACATATACTTTCGCATTCATCATTAGTGCTAACAATACTACGAATGCGAAATAGAGCATTCAGATTTGATATCAAAAATAACCAAAAAGGCCGAAACTGTAAAACATAAACAAGTTCAGTGTTCATTTTGCTAAACTACATTCTTTCCGGACGTGGTTTTTGGCTGTCATTATCTTGACATTATTACATCCATAAAGCGTAAAAATGCCTCATGCCTCAATGTTCATTCTTGTTTGAGATTTTTCTATCTATCCACTTGTCTTTGGTATATCGCCCCGCTTGAATAATATCCAATATAACAGAAGTCGACAACTCGTACCATGTAAATGACTACATATATCATTGCATGTACACGCATAGGTGCAAAATGGGCACACACATTTCGTTCACTAATACGTAAATCACGTTTTAGAAGTCAATAAAAATTACAAATAATTACAATTTTTACCTTCATCGTTGGCCTTTGTAGTAACTCGCGTATGAAATGTTCATATAGTAATTAAATAATTTGCAATGCCGTTCTGCTTGTAAAACGCTGGTTTTTTTATTCAAAATGTTAATCTTTTGTTTACTGAGTCTAATAGGTAATTGTTAGTAGCTATTCGCATGTTGTCTTTGATTTGGATAAGTATACGACTTCATTTTCACTTTTCTTACGAGATGCCTATTCGAGTACTTATTTCTAAAGTAGCTGTACATTAATATTTTTTAATTAATTATTTTCAGAAGATCGTTAATTGGTTATTATCTTTACTCCTATGTGTTGCATATTAGGACTTATCTTAGTATTATCTACTATGTAATGTTGGATATTATATGTATACATATAATAATACTATACGTACACATATGTACATGTACATATATGTGCAGAGAGTAGTAGATAATAGGGCGCATCAGAAGAGCCCGTCTGGGGAAAAACCACAACCTCACAGAAAAACGCAGCCAAATAACTACTCCCTGGAGGATTGTCGTAAACCCGCGAGTAAGCGAAGTAAGTTCCTAAGGAGTTGCTATATTAGCAGCAGAGGTAGCATCACGGTGGTGATATTTAATCTACTGCAAGCGTACATAGGCTACGGCAACCGCTTTACATCAGGGAGGCCGTATGCTTGTATGCCTCCCAACGATGTATATATATATATATATAAAATATACATGTTAGTAGTTAGTATGTGTGTAACATATATATTTTGAAATCGCAGTCATTACATCTTAATTTTCATAAGAAGTTAAAAAAACATGATAGGCTTATCAATGAGTTCGAATATTTTCATCATTTATATAACCGTAAAATATCATGAAACAAGTCTTCAATGGGAAGTCACAACCATGCTAAATGAACTTTAACCGTAGATAACGTGATTTGTTAGTAAAATTGGCCATACTTGCATAACGCGGGCCACTTTTTGCGTTCTGTCGCGCTCCATGATGACAGTGAGAGTATTTCTCCGTATGTAGGTTAAGACGATCGCACCTTTGGATATTTGCGAGAGAAAACTGGTCGAAGAATGTTTGTTTAATTTTGAAACTGGAATAAATTTATTATCACCGTTTATCGATCCAAAACGTAGTTAGATCGGACATATTAATTATTTATATATTATAATTGAACAAATAAAAATAGTATGTATAATTTTGGCATGAAAATATACTTTACTTTATATAGGTTTTTTATAAAAATCTTTTCACGAATAGCATTTAAAATAATGCGTTTCTTTTATGACTTCTATTAATAAAAACTGCATCTGCGCAATCACTCTACATTATAGTATTACGTACATACATAACTCAGTATATTTTAAGCGCTTTTGAATATTAAATTGTAAAAATATTTAAGTGTATTAGTACAAGTTAGGCAACAATGATGTTTCCTTCAAAATTAGGAAACCGTGTTCAATATAATGCTGTTTTGTAGCATTTTAATAATTGCTATTGTATAACTCGGGTGGATGATACAGCAACAAGTTTTTGAATACACGCCAAGTATACAACTTTTAAGATGAAATATATATTAGAGGGTCGGCAACGCATGAGTGATACCTCTGGTGTTTAAATGTCCGTAGGCTACGGTAACTGTTTACCATCATGCAGGCCATATACTTGTTTGCAACTTAGTGGTATAAAAATAGAAATGTTACGTAACATGAAAAGATATTATGTCTGTGGCAGAATTTTAACATATATAAAATACACAAGAAGGTATATAAGGATTCTTAATAAATAAAAAAAATTGCTCATATTTATAGGGGTTAATTTATCACTGGATTAATCACTCGGTGCTGTTATATTATTTACTATCTTTTGGGCACTAATTTATTAGTTAGTTAGTATATAGTAGATTTTTTATTATTCATACAGTATATGAATAATAAAAAAAAACCTGCACAATTGCTGTTAAGTTCAGCAGTTCGGAAGACAATTAGGCACGAATCTTTGGTTTAAGAACCCATGGGCATAATAATAAATATACACGTATTTACAGCCATTCTCTAAAATCAAAAAGAACGAACATCCACGTCAAAGTTTGATTTTAGACTATTGATCGTAGTAACATTTTCTCACATGGCAATAAAAAAAAAATAAGATTGGCCATAGTTCTGCCCATCTCTTTAAATTTTGCTAAAACAATAATTGGTTGGGCGATAATAATAGCCGTTTCCGATAACTAGTTATCGTCGGTTATGTCTCAACAGTGTTACACATTTTTGCACTGACCGTATCGATGTTACGACAGCGATGAAAAATCCATCGCTCGTCGATCGTTACAGGCACATGCTAATTTTAAATGCAACCTCTTTCCTCACAACGTTTGTATTTTCCCCGAATTTCTTTCATAACTACATCGACCGGTAGTTAGTACAATTAACGTATTGCGAATTGTCTTCACGCAGACAATGGAAGGCATCTATCTATATATAATATACGAAAATATATATTTTTTGAAGAAGTACAAATTATTTATTATAGACATACGCAATTAAAGTATGAGATAAATTATTCGTATTTTTTATTTAATCGTATTTTTGTTTCATAATTCACTTATCACTACAATATAATATTTTACTTTAAATATTTCAGTATGGCACAGAACGAACATTTTTTTTACTTAAAAAAATTCAATCGAATGGTAGGAGCTTCACAACAAAAAAAATAATTTCTATTTACAAAAGTTTAAGAACCCTAAAAAATGTTTCCACTTCTAGTTTACAATTGACAAAATTGAGAAAAATTTAATTCGACCCTTGTGTTTTTTGGTATATATTATGTTACTTGACTAGAAAAGTACATCTTTTTAAGATCGGTTCATTAATAAAATTTGGAAAGGATAAAAATCGTTCAAAGATATTTTGTTTTATAAATATCGTCACGGAGGAGATAAAAAAATATTTTTGGTAGTTAAATATATAAAAAAACAATTCTACATTTAACGATTACAATTTAGCACCACTAAATATAATAGGAAAATTAATTAATGAATTGACTTATTTATTCAGGGATTATACACCGGTATGGTTATGTATCAGGAACATAATTCACATACATTAATGAACTGTACTAAGCGAGCTTTCTACTGAAACAGCTTGACATAATTTATCGGTATACAGACCGATATCACTCGCAAACTCGCGCCGTATTTGACACACTCTACTTAATTCTCTCCATACGACCATTCATCATTTATCTGAATGCTATGTACAACATAGCAAATTGCTTAAATAATAACAGCTCACGAATTTCTTTCATTAACCGGTAACGTGCCATCTAATCTCCGCTTTCTTCGTTTGCCGGAGAGAGTAGAAACTTAAATTGTATACTATCGTTATTTTAATCTGTGTAAAAAAAACTTACCAGTGATAAAAATAAACAATACACAATCACAGATTTTTAGCACAGAGTTCGCAAGTTCACAGTTCACAAGTGGATTAGTTAATCGCGCTTGTTCGAGATTGGTTGGTTAGTTCGCTCGCTGCCAGAGTCGTTATTGCACTGAGCGTTCGACGGAAGAGTTGTGTTGTGCGTGCTTGCGCCCGCGCACGCTCACCTCAAAGTAACACCAAAACGGACGCTTGGACACCCGCGTATTCGGAAAGACATTTTACCACCACAATGCGTGTGCGGTCGGTATTAGGGTTAAGGATAGAAAAGCAGTAGCGATATGTGTTATTACTAATCAATTCAATACGTCGTGATTGCGTGATAATTGTTCGTCTTTAGACAATAATTAGAGCGGCTCTGCATACACTATTAAACGTCATAATTGAAGATGTTCGCCAGATGTTCGTGTTGAGAAATAAATTTTGTGTAAGCGAATATTGAGTGCGTAAATAAATGTTAAAAATTCTAATGCCGGAAAATTTCTCATTTAATTCCCAGTGAATAAACGATAGAATATCTGGGAAGTAATAGTTGTCTGCCTTCCGTATTCAAGTTCCGATTTGCATTAAGAGAAATATAGTGCACGCGTAAAACCTTGAGATTGGTGTAAATACGAATGTATAGGTATTCTCAGATTAGTGCCAAATCTAGCTGCGATTTTCACTTTAATTTCCATTCCCATATAGTATAAGCACACAATGTTACTTATAACATATATTGTAGTTATTTCAAATAATTATTATACATTATAATTACTTCATAAATGTTAACATTTATATTTACATAAGTATACAAGAGTTATTAATACAAAATAAATTTTATTTTAATATCAACAACGGTTTCTCTTAATCATTTTAATAGTGATAACTAAATTGTACTTTACAAAAAAATATATGTGTAAATAAAATGAAGTCAAATCATACAGTAAAAAGTCGTAAAATACAAAACACTTTATTTAAAGTAACAACCAAACTTACCACCTGTAAAACGTAAATAATTCCATTATAATAAGGTGAATCACATTTTTACTAGGATCGTAAATCGAGTTCATAGTTTGCGATAAGTTGACAACGAAATTATTGAGTTATAAGGAGATTCATGCGCAAATGATTTGCACTTTTATTTTTACGTGATTTATTTTTCACAATATTCGTGTTAGACGTCCTTATTTGGCACTCCGGGTAGAAGTTCCGATCAGGCATGTTTGTAATTGCTGCACTGCGACAACAAGACTGAGAACTAAGTGCTTGAAAACGACCTCCTACAACTCCATCCTATCGACATACTATATTTACGTCGATGGCATGAAGTCATAGCTAGTTTTGCTGGAGTGAATTTGTAATGATCGTAACTTAGAACGTGATTTATGATAGATATTTTGTATTGATCTTCAAACGGTCACGTTCATCAATTAGAATCGTTTAGGCATCAAGTTATGAAAAATAATTTTGAGATAATTTTTTAGTAAATTTGGTCTTTACAAAATAACAATTTTACTTGACATCACCTCGCTCATCAATTTTGTTTTCAGGTTAATGTTATCATAAATCATCAATGAAAATATTCGGCCATTATGAAGATTAGCCCGGACAACACACAGGCAGACAAAAAAGTTAAAAATGCGTATTTAGGCTTTGGTAACGTGAAAATAATAATATGAGCTTAAAATAAAGGCTTTATTTTGAAATCACAGACAGACACTTCAATTTTATTTATATGTATAGATTTGTAACAAACATACGTCCCACAAGATGTAAAGTTAAAGGATTATCACTTCTTACGTAATATTAACAAATGATTAACACAATTGGCATTTCATGTTTCGAAATATAGCATTAGGTACTCGTAAATCATTATAATACTTATGTATTTTCATTATAGGCATAATGGTTTACCTACAACAATCAATTTTCTAATAAAATAAAGAAAAATCGAACATCGATCATCAAATCACAAGTTAGACATCGTCGATTGAGGCCTGTCTACTGATGGGTTTAGTCATATTTAAGTAAGTTTCTCTGTACATCGAAGGACATGTAAAGCTCTCGATCTTAACTGACGTGAAGCTAAGTCTGGGGTCTTTGGGCGACTGGAAAACATTGCCCTCCAGCAATCTACATTTGCAGCAGCGTGGTAAAGTATGCTGTAAAGTCCCACGGAGAAGGTAAACTAGTATCCCACGCAGGATGGGTATGGATTAGTATGGTAAACTGGGTTTGATTTCCGAGGTTCGATATCAAGAAAGTGAATACAGAGCGGCACGTTACACAGTACGTTAAACGGGACCGTTCCTTTCAAGGATCAGCCGTCTGAAGTGAACTAAGCAATAATCGAACTTCACTTCCAACATTTCGAACATTTTTAAATATCTCTAGCATATATCTTTACTATACATAACCTTTCGGTTATAATAGGGGCATATATAGAAAGTACACCTCGCAATTTTTTTGCAAGCTGTATAATTTGAAATTAACTAGAGTAACTTATGAGGAACTCAATGGTGTCGCGTTTAACAACGCGACTTTGACGCTCGTGGGTTCGATCCCACACAGGACAAACATTTGTGTGCTTGAACATGTCTGTTTGTCTTGGTCTGGGTGTTTTTAAGAAAGATAGGGCGCATCAAAGCAGCCCGCCTGGGGAAGTACCTCCACCTCACAGAAAACCGCTTCCAAATAATAACTCCCTGGAGGGTTGTTGTGTTTCTGCGTGTGATAGAGGTCACTAGTAAGCTCTTAGGGAGTTGTTGTGCTAGCAGCAGAGGTGGCATCGTGCGAGTGATACTTAATGTATTGCGAGCGTCCATAGGCTTACAGTAACCACTTTTCATCAGTTGGGCCATATGTTGTATGCCTCCCGACGTAGTATAAAAAAACTATACAATTATGAATACCTATACTGCTGTCTACATCCACATCAACCCTTACTCATCCCACTGCAGGAATATGGGCTCCCTTCAACCCGAGGGGTTTAGAGCATACTCCGCCACGCTGCTCAAATGCGGATTGGTGGAGGCCAGTGTTTTCAAGCCTCCCGAGAGTCACTAACATAGCTTAATGACTATCATCTATCGACAACAGCCGGGACCGACGGCTTAATATGTTCTCCGAATCACGGAGAAACTGTATATTGCTTAGAAACAGTTAAAATATAAATAAATGGTTTCTATTCTTAGGTAGGTAAACCCGTGGCCTTACCTGTAACAAGCGAGGAATACCTAAGGTCACCTTTGTCTTCCACCAGCTTTACGTTACCTTGTATTGTAAAACAAATTGCATAAATGTGCTAAGTTGTAAACTGATATTAGAAGATTTCTAACACATTAAAAAATCTCTGATTCTGTCTGTTCGCTTGTTCGTTGAATAATTAAACAAAAAATATTAGTCGAACAAATAACACAGCCATATGGCCCCAAAATAAGCTATAATTCTGTTATAGATAGTACTAGACAACTGATAAATATACGTACGTATAAGGGAGTTGTTATTTGGTTGCGGTTTTCTGTTGGATGGAGGTAATTCCCCAGTCGCGCTGCTGTAATGACTACCTCTCTTGAAAACATCCAGACCCTTGGTGTCATAATAGAGTTATTAACTACTGCGTCACCGTTTTGTAGCACCACAACAAATCATATTCATCCCACTGCTGGAATACGGATCTTCTTTTAACCGAAGAGGGATTAGAAAATACTGCACCACGCTACTCAACTGGCGAAGGCACGTGTTTGCAATACTATGAAAAGCCACTGACTTAGCTTGTAGATTCTCATCTATGGACAACAGCAGGAAACGATGAATTAACATGCCCTTTTAAGCACCGTATAGACAAGTCTTTCTACAAACAGACTGCGGTCGACATAACTTAACCAGCGATACCGATTATACTGTTAGAGATATAGTTTAGTTACTTGAGTATAATTGGAAACGATGCTGATAAAATAATCATCTTAGTCACGTAGTTACTAATCTAGTTAATAACAGTATGTTAAATATAAACTACTTAGTAAAGTGATATCATATATTAACAACTGTTTACTTGCAATCATTCATCAATAATATCGTGAAAAAACAAGGAAAAAGAATATTTGTTTATATTTTGGTTCGGACATGTGGAAAGAATGCAGGATGAAAGAATGACGAAGCAGATATACAATGCCAAATTGGAAGGATGTAGGAGCTGAGGAACGCCAAGACTTATCTACCATGATCAAATTGGTCGTATTCTATCAGAAGGTGATGTCAGGAGCCCTAGAAACCGGCGAGCGTGCATGAAAAGAGCAATTAATGTTAAAGAAATGAGGTATGTAAGGATCGAGTCACGTGGCGCTCGGTTCTCTCTGCCTACCCCGTAAGTGATTTGGCGTAAAGTTATAGATAGATAGAAATTTTATAATGATGTATATTACTCTTGTGTTTACGTTTACGTCGATATTTTGTATGCAAATTCAAGCCCCGCCTCTAGTGGAACATTTCGGAAACTCATATTTCCATACAGAGAAAAACAACCTTGTAATCCATTAACCCTTCGAAACCCGGGTGATCGTATATGACCACGAAATGTATGGGAAAACGTAAATAACGGGTTCTGACTGCTCAAGAATCACTCTGCTGCTATCACAGCAACTCCTTAGGGGCTTACTGACCTCACTCACACGCAGGAACAGAACAACCCTATAAGGAGTTATTATTTGGCTGTGGTTTTCTGTGAGGTGGAGGTACTTCTGAGACGGGCTGCTTTGATGCACCTTACCTCTCTTAAAACATCCCGATCAAGACAAACAGACATGTTCATGCACACAAATGTTTGTCCTGTGTGGGAATCGAACCCGCGAGCGTTGGTGTCAAAGTCGCGTCATTCACGACGTATTATTTACTGTTACAATGGAATAAGTTAAAGTGGAAGCCTATAGAAAAAATGTAATATTTTACAGTGCGTGAAACGAAATGTGCCTATATGTTATTCGGTAAAGTTATTAAGTTTTAATCGATAAATCACTATTGTTTTGCTTAGCACAGAATTTCCTTACGCTATCGCTGTTATAAAATGTTGTATAAAATTTGTAAGTAATCAACATAGATACGTGCCTACTTGTTGATTACTATTAAACGTTGGTAAAAAAAATCACGTCACATTTATATTGATTACAGCAATGAATCGAATCGAATCGATTGACAGCAATAATCGATTAGAATAAATAAAAAGGAAACTGGTTGACATAACATTATTAACATGTCATCTGCTGTCTGCGGAGATATATACATTATAGTTAATATTTTCGCTTTCGATAGTTTTGTTGAATGCATTATATGTTTACTTTTTCTGTATAAGACTTGATTAAATGGACTAATGGGTTGCATTTGAGTGTTGATTTTGGTGTTGTAACTATCAAGCGAAACTATTTAGTGTTTATCTCTCATTCCTATTAATTCTCCGAAAAATACTTTACCGCCGAAGCTATTACGAGTAGGCTATGGAATAAATTACCTGCGGTTATCGGATCGGCAATCTATTGCCATTTTCAAAAAACTAGCAAAAGGTCATCTTCTTTCTCTCTGATTTTAATTAACATTTGAAACATAATTATTTATACATTAAGCATATGTATTTTATGTACAATGTATATGTGTGTGCATATGTATATGCGTATATATGCAATATATGTACTTGTGTATAAGAATGTATTCACGTTTGTATGCCTATAACTAATAATATCAATACGTAAAAATTAGTATCAGATATACAACGCGAAAGTAGAAAGATGTAGGAGCTGAGGAAGTCATCTACCATGACCAACTTGATCGTGTTTTATAAGAAGGTGATGCCAGGAGCCTTGGAAACCGGCGAGCGTGCGTAAGAAGAGCAATGAATGCTAAAGAAGCGAGTGAGGTTTATAAGGATCGAGTCATGTGGCGCTCGGTTCTCACTGCAAGAGATTTGGTGAGAAGTTATAGATAGATAGTGAGTCAGTTATATTTATTTCATCATTTCATTCTGTGCTAGGCCCTATCTTTTTTGTACACTGATTCGTTACCTTAAGACTACCCGATAAGGTTGCCTTTTAGTAATAAGGCCGCCTTGTTACATAATATTTTTCTAACTATGAGAATCTTTTTGAATGTACTCGTATTTCCTAAAATGAGTATTATGCAAATAAAGTGTATTCTGTCTATCTTCTATGTTTTAAAGGTTGTTAGTTAGCTAACAATTATCACTACTTACCACTAGTTAGCGTATTTAACTGATGGTGGCATTGTTTTCCTTAATAGTATAAACAGTAGCAGATCTAGTCAACGTTTTGAGCAATATTTTGCTGAAGTGGTCATCATACCATTGTCATAAGCCCTAGCCAAGTCAAGAGTCTTAGAAAAAAAACTGTGAAAGTTAAATAAGTGAGCGAGTTGTATTATAAACGTTTGTGGCGCTCAGTTTTTTCTGTCTACCATGCAAAAGACCTGAAGTGAAGATATATATTATGCAATGCTCGCCGACGACTGGGAGTTCACCCTCATACACTGGAACCGCGATGGTCGCGTACTGTGCGGTTCCTGAGAAGCTTTCTACCGAGAACTATTAAGTTGTGGAATGAGCTCTCTGCCGAGGTTTTCCCAAGGGACTACAGTATGGGTTTCTTCCAGAAAGGCGTGAAGAGGTTCTCACAGGGTCGGCAACGCAGACGTGACACCCCTGGTGTTGCAAATGTCCATAGGCTACGGTAACTGCTTACCATCAGGCAGGCCGTAAGTTTCTTTGTCATCTTAGTGATAAATATTCGTATATTTATATATATATATACTCGTATATATCTAGAAAAGAATAGCCCGTTAGTAAAGAGCCAGCCTATTAACCGATGGTCTCTAGTTCGCATCATGTGTGTGTATATGACCAGTAAGTTTGTGTTTTTGGATTTACTTAGGAGAGGTAGGCCGCATCAAAGTAGCCCGTCTGGGAAAGTATCTTCACCTCACAGGAAACCACAGCCAAATAACAACTTCTTAGAGGGTCGGTGTGCTCCTGAGTGTGAGTGAGGTCTCCAGTAAGCTCCTAAGGAGTTGATGTGTTAGCACTGTTAGCAGCACATGGGGCATCACGCGAGTCATACTTAATTTATTACAAGCGTTTATTCTTCACCAATGCCGGAACATTGAAAGATAAGATAATTAAGCTGATGATAATGAATAAGAGATATCTAGACTATTTGTACATAAAAGAGACTAAACGAAAGGTGACGTGAAGACCCTGTGATTTGAGGTGAACTAGGACGATCATACCAACACGGACGCAGTTCTAATGATCTGAACAACTCTAGGGAATAAGAGGTACTTGGAGGAGGTGAGATTCCTTAGAGTTGTTTAGTTTCTCTGTATTAGGACAAATATTCCATGATTCTTTATGAGAAATTGAGGTCAAAAGCCTTAAAAATCAGCGAGCGTTTGTGAAATAGATTTAGCTTAAATACGAGTATTAAAGATTCGAATAAGGATTATATACAGAGCGCCTCGTATGATACTCAATACAAAATACAATTCAAAAATGTTTACTCAGGTTTCTGTATCTCCATAGTGGATTTATCTTTCTATATATGCCAGAATATATAGATGGATAAATAAAAATAATTATGAGTATATGCAAATTATGATCCCTGTTTTGGATAATTTTGTATCATTTTTATTCTTCTTGGCCTTATATCGTTTCTTAATTAATTAAGATTAAGGGTCTGCTACCTAAGGCCAAGGATTTGGCGAGGCTATTGATTTTGACATGGAGCGACTGCCGTCAGACTACTACTACTGTTCACAGGAAAAATCAGAACTTTGGGTTAGGTCACACCTCTTAAATATAATTTCTTGGACATGCGACATCTCACGATGTTATCCTTCGTCGCAGAGCAAGTATTACAAATATGTACATAAATATGTGTAAGAAAACACGAATTTAGTGCTACTCTTTACATTAATATCTGTGTATTAATTATTACTACATAAATGTGGGACCTCAAGTTGTTCTCGTAGGTACTAATTAGATCAAAATAAACAAAACATATAAAAAGTGTACTGTCCATTCGTTATTCTGTGTTAGTTGTACAGCTTAGAACGGTAAGGTCTATAATACCTTGCATTAGTAATGCTAGAATCACTATTCCATACTTATCTAATGTTAATGACGTGCCATTTTAAAGATTTAAATCTCATCTCTAAATTAAAATTCTGTGACTGCAAGTATCAGTGTGTTATCACGGAATAATAAAAAAATACATTACTAATATTGGTAACAGCCAAAACTACTCATTTCTTAATCAATTTAATATATAAAAATAGCAACTGTTACACTTATAAAACATATAATAATATTATAACAGAACGATAGCATTTATTTGATGTGGTGATAATCGTGATAGGATATGAATTTCATGAATGATAGCATTGAATAACTCAACAAAACATTATTGCCATCACAACGCATTGTGGTTTGCGTTATTAATTAACAGATACTTGAGAAATTTGAGGTGACGATGGCAAGTGGCTTTATAATTATTTAGACCTCGCCTATTGCTTCGCTAGTTCCGCTTTTGTGCTTCCGATTGTATGCATCAAGGATTGTCATTGATGCTCCTCGGTCAAACCTGAGTTAATTTAATTAAAATATATTGCATTTAATCTTTTTACTTTTTAAGGATTTTGAAAAGGTAGAGGATGTACGGATCAAATTTTCTCGTTGTACAATATCGTAGAGAAGCATTTGACCATAAATCAGAAGGTTTTCTGTGGTTTTGTGGATTTTGAGACAGCTTTTAATAGGGTTGTGCGAAAGGAACCGAGATATGAGATTAACGGTTCACTACTCTGTGATGTGCAGTTCACTTACAAGGATTGCTCAGCATGTGTGTGGATAGATGGTAGCATCTCACTCTGATTTGACGTCAAAGTTAGTCTCGAACAGGGTTCCATGCTATCTGTTTGGCTATTTATTCTGTATCTCGATAGTTGTCTGCAGAGGATAAGGCAAGCGAATGGGTTACCTAGTGGTGAACTGTCTGCTGTATGTAGAAACACCATCTAAACTGCATACACTAGTCACAACAATGAAAGACGAATGTATAGAGAAAGGCTTAGTATTGAATACAAAGAACTTGATGATGAAGTGTTGGAACAAGTGGATGAGATTGTATACCTTCTTAGATGCGCTTTCGAGTGAGTGCTGGAAATAGTGTGAATGGAGCGTTAGTAAAATTTCTTGGCAGTAACAACTTTAGCCAGAAGACACAGCTGGCTATACACAATGCAGTGACGGTCCCAATGCTTACTTATGGAAGCGAGAGCTTGGTATGGCGGAGAGAGCCTGAAAGTAGGATAAACGCGGCCGGAATGCGAGAGTTGCGCAAAAAAGCGTAACGTTTGTAGACCGTATTCTTAAATGATGATATTAGAAACAGAGTTGATGTGAAAAGGAGCATCGCCGTTAAAATAAGAAGAGGCATGCTCCGGACATGTGGAAATAATGCTGGAAGAAAGAATTACGAAACAGATATACAACGTAAAAGTATAACGGTGTAGGAGCCGAGGAAGGCCAAGACTTATCTGCCATGACCAAATTGATCGTGTTTTATCAGAAGTTGATATCAGGAGCCTTCGAAACCGCCACCTCACAGAAAATAGCAGCCAACTAACAACTCTAGAGGGTTGTTGTGTTCTTGCGAGTGAGTGAGGTCACCAGTAAGCTCGCAAAGAATTGCTGTGTAAGCAGCAGAGGAAGCATCGCGCGAGTGATACTTAATTTATCGCTAGCGTTAGTAGACTACGGTACCTGCTTTACATTAGGTGAGCCGTATGCTTGTACGCCTCCCGACCTAGATTAAGAAATTTTTATATATATGACGAGAGTGCTGATTTTACAGGCTATCTTCGGCAAACTCATCCTAATATCTTAAGCATAAAAAGTCCCTCATTTCGAGTTTCGGCATTGCAAATACAAATATAGTCGTTTGATCGCATATTTATCTATGTTCGCACATCCAAATAAATGATTATTGATAATATAACAAATGAGTCAATTAAAAACCAAGGACATGTCTTTTTTGATAAAACCAACAAAACTTAAGTTTTGTTTGGTTGACAGAGACTATAAACATAATGGCAATATAACTGTGCAGTAAAAATACTAGGAAAATCGTATCTTGAAAGACACCAGCGTGACTAATATTCTACATTACTAGATATTACTGTATCAAATTTGTTTATAACTTAAAAATCAATTTCCAAACATAAACGATTATTGCAAAACATATGTAATCGAGCTCATTGATTGGTATTGGTACCAACTATTGTCGTAAATATAAGAGAGAAAGTTTTTATTCACTGAAGCGTGATTTATTTCATATCACATGATCAGTTATTAAAATTATCGAAATAGTTCAAAACTGACTTATGAGACCTGGTTGCACAGCTTAGTTTCTGCTTTGACTGAGGAAACGCCTGATTTTAATGATTTACTGATTTATTGATATCGAGTGTATCGAATTATTATCGAAATAAAAATGAGGCTTACGATTTTAACAAGATATGTATATTCGTAAGCTGACCAGTGATAGCCCAGAAAGACCGGCTTATTGACCAACTGGTCCCCGGGGCGAATCTTGGCATGTACCACTAAATTCGTGTTTTCGGATGTATGTGCATGTAATTATCACATTCTCGGCGGTGAATAAAATCATCGTAAGGCAACCCGCATGTCCAAGAAATTACATTCTTAACAGTCCCTCTGGGTCGTGGAGGAGGACGAGAGGCGCTCAATGTAGAAATCAGTGTCTTCGTCAAATTCTTTTTTTGCTTAAGTAGTGGACCGCCGATTCTAATTAACTAAAATATTAATGATAAAAATGCCTGGGAGTGAGTCGATCCAATTATAATGTAATTAATAAAATATGTAAATTTGTTTGGATACCAAAAGAGGGATGTCTGAGTTTTTTTGGCAGTATTTTTATCAGTGCTCACCTAGTCATAAACTGCACGGTAGGGAAAAAAATTGTGACGATTACAAACAAATGTAGCCATTTTTACGGAATAAAAAAATTTTGAATTTGACTTTGAACTAAATTGACTAGGAAACGGGATAACGCTAAGAAGAAGAACATGTATGTTCATCTGTCCTTTATGTACGCTCGTTTATCCTTAACTGTTCGTCGTACGTCAAATGTTGGCATCCACCCACATATTGGCATTCTTATGTTTATAGGAGAGGTCGATCGTCGTTGCGCGTGTCATTCTAACCGAAGACGCAGGTTAAGCAAAGTCGAGCGTAGCCGGTCTATGGATGGGTTTATCTTTCTCGAGTCTCTCCGTGCTTCGGAGGACACGTTTAACCATCGGTCCTGGCTGTTGCTGATATATGACAGTCGTTCCGCCAATCCGTATTTGAGCAGCGTGGTGGAGTATGCTCTTTGCGCTTGAAGGGAGACCCGTGTCCCTGTAGTGGGATGAGTAAGGGTTGATGTAGTGGTATGTGGTGGTATATTTATAGATAAATAATACGATTTCAATACTTGGATAGAATGTGCCAAAAGCTGGGTTTTAGTATGTGGATATCTTATTATTTTTTTACATGATCTAAGTATAATATGAAGACTGAGTATGGTATAATGTATTGGTAAAAAGTTTGAGAGACTTATCCACATTACATAAGTGATTTTAATAGTATTAGATTCCACTTCACTTTTAATATTTCTAATTATTTCAAAATTGCTACTCAAAGTGCCAATAATTGCCCCCACATACTGAATGCATTAATCTGATATAAATGAATAAATAATTCTAAAGCTCCAATGTGTCCATTAGTGCTTTGAATATGTAATATTAATTCATTAAAGAGTTTCAGCAAATGGGCAACGGTTTACATAATGAAATTTTATTATAAATAAAAACAAATTTACTATCACTAAATATTGCAATAGAAATCTGGTGTATATGTTTTTACTTGGCATTTTTATTGTAGTTGGGTTTTAATTTTTAACTTCTTTTTTGTTTTAGTCGAATACCAGCTGCTGCTCGCGGCTCCGCCTGCGTAGGGTTCGACTTTATATATTTTATGTCTACTACTCTACTACTACTTTTTTGGAATAAAAATAGTTTATGTGTTAATTCAGAACATAATATTTTTGATTGTTAACTTTCTTCTAAAGCTTCTCATTCGCTTTTTTCGTAAAATAGTAAGAAATATCCATAAGCCCTCAGAAGCATTTACATTTAGTAGGTAAGGACATATAACCAGTTGAGAATGCGCAAGCTTGCATTGCCAGAGGAATACTGGCTCGTCAATTATATAACAATTCAATTTTTTTTTTAATTTGACGGCCATATTTCCATGTTCCTAAAAGAGATAGGAACGGTGTTCCTGAACATTCCCATTCTACTTTTTTATGGTGAAGCCGAATATGAAGTCAAAATTCGAATATTCGAAAAAAAGCGACAGACAAACGCACAGATAAACATATATATAGATTTCATATTGGAAAGGTGTTCTTGAAAACTTATATTAGCAATAGTAAAGTTTCAAAACATTATCAAAACGTTGGGAGGCATATGACCTGTATAGAAATTCCGATGTTATATAAACCTGATGTCAAGTGGTTACCATAGCATATGAATGCTTGCAAAATGGATGTCTCGCTCGTGCATTGCTACCTCTTGTACTAACACAGAAACTACTTAGGAGGTTACTCGTAACTCATCAACAACAGCCATTTACTCGCAGGAAAACAACAACCCTCCGGTAGTAGTTATTTCGCTGCGGTTTTTCTGTGAGTGTACTACCCCAGTTGGGCTCCTTTGATGCGTTCTACCTCTCTTGAAAACACTAAGACCAACTAGTAGTCATGTTCATGTATATAAATATTTGTACTGTTAAGACTTGAACTCGCGAGGTTTGGTGTTAATGTAGCATTACTAACCGCTCGACCACCGGACTCGTCAAATTCTTACTCATACTTATATTACAACCAAACTGCTGTTTAATCTTGACCTTGGTCTATGTGACGTACTCTATCTCATGAAATTGAATGCTCAATTTTATGAGATAGAGTAGTATGGGCCAAAATGCCAGTATTTCTCGGTTATGTGTTATCGCCATATCTTCCTTGAAGAATGTTCTTGAGATATCGATTTAAAATATACCAAGGCTCATTTATCCGAAGCATATATTGATATACAGTATCTATTGATTATAGTTTTGATTTCCTGCATAAACTTAATTGTTTATCTAGAAAAGCCTATTTATTTAAAAAGACCTATCTTCCACCTAGATTTTTTAGTACATTTAATGTTTGGAAGAGCATGAAAATTGGCTTTTTAGTGTTCAGTACCTTATATCATATAAATCCCCATATTTAACTATGCAATATAAATAAATAATATGTACATAGTTAAAAAATATGTTGTTAGGGTTCCGTACCCAAAGGGTAAAACGGAACCCTATTACTTAGGCTCCGCTGTCCGTCCGTCCGTCAGGCTGTATCTCATAAACCGTGATAGTTAGACAGTTAAAATTTTCACAGATGATGTATTTCTGTTGCCGCTATAACAACAAATACTAAAAAATAGAATAAAATAAATATTTAAGGGGGCTCCCATACAACAAACGTGATTGTTTTGCTCATTTTTGCTGGATATTGATAACGGCAACAGGTAGACGCTTGAAATATTCACAGAATATTCAGTTATATATTCACTTTAAGAATAAATAATTAAATTAAAATAAAACAAATATTTAAGGGGGGCTCCCATACAACAAACCTGTTTTTTTTTTTGCTGTTTTTATAGATAATGGTACGGAACCATTCGTGCGCGAGTCCGACTCGCACTTGGCCGATTTAAGATAATGGTACGGAACCCTTAGTGCGCGAGTCCGACTCGCACTTGGCCGATTTTTTTTAATATTGTACGGTACGGTAACTACTTTGCATCATGTGGATCGCATGTTTTTTGCCTGCCGATGTTGTATAAAAAGTATACAGATTCAAAAACCATTTAGAGATATTTTAATGTAAACTACACTTGGTTATTTCCGCTTAAAGAAAAGCTATCAAGTTTTATAATGCATAAAATTTTATATAAGACATTGATGAGGCAATTTCAAGTTTTGTTAAATCTGACTTTGCATTATTATATAACTATTTGCTATTTAAAATTGGCGTTAACTGTTCGTAATAACTGTAGTTGGTTAGTGTAATCACTGTACTGTGTTAACGACATGCTGTGAACTGTTATATTTGTTATATTTGTTGCAACCGTCGCAACTAAAAGAGTTTGTAATGCCTACTTAAATGAAATAAATAATATAATTTAGGTAACACATAGGGCACTGAAAATTTTGCCCAAATTATAAATAAAATAAGTTAATAGCAAAATTTGTTATCCAATAATATGTAATAATGTGGCGTAATCTCCTTCGATTGAAGGGAGAGCCGTAACCTTTTTTTTTAATAAGTATGACAGAAGACAGATCTTAAAATTGATTGGTAAAAAAGTTCAAATTTTGTCTCTAATCATTAAATGTTGTAAAATTGTTGCGCAAAACTTGTGCGCACTCCCGTGCAACAAAATAGATAAGACGTAGGATGAAAATGACGCAGAGACAAATGTTGTAACCACAAAATATTTCTTGAATTATTTTGTATCCATAAATTTTGTTAGCAATGCACTGTAACATCTAGGCTCGCGAGTTCGATGGATTTGACTAAATATTTGTGAGCATGTACAAATAAATATGTCTGTTTGTCTTGTTCTGGGTATTTTTAAGAGAGTAGCGCGCGTTACAACAGCCTGACTGGGGAAGTACCTCCCCCATTTCACAGAAAACCGCGGCCAAATAACTACTATATGGAGGGTTGTTGTTCCTGTCAGTGAGTGTGGTTACCAGTAAGCTCCTGAGAAGTTTTTGGTCAGCAGGAGAGGTGACAATGCACAAGTGATGCTCCTTGTATTACAAGCTTCCACAGTTTTACAGTAATCATCAGGCAGATCTATTGCTATATGCAGCCCAAGGTTGTATAAAATCATAACAATTGCTTCACGTTACCACTGAAATTTGAAATATGACATCATATTGCACGTATTCGCAATGGTGATGTTAGAAATAGAGTTGGTCTGAAAGAGAGCGTTGGTGTGAAAATAAGAAGAGGCATGCTCCGTTGGCTCGGACATGTAGAAAAAATGTATGTATTTATATCTTCACGCCAGGTTCCTTGCAGGGTAGACAGAGAGAACCGAGCGCCATAAGACGCGTTCCATACACACTTCACTCGCTTCTCTAATATTCATAGCTCTTTTCATGTATGCTCGTCGATTCTTTGGGCTCCTGACATCACCTTCTGATAAAACACGACCAATTTGGTCATTGTAAGTTAGTCTTGGTCTTCCTCGGCTCCTACATCCTTTCACTTTCGCATTGTATGTCTGTTTTATCGTACTTTCATCCTGCATTCTTTATATACATCCGAACCAACAGAGCATGCCTTTTCTTATCTTAACACCGACACTCTCTTTCAGACCAACTCTCTCTCTTACGTCATAATTATGAACGCGGTCAGCAAGCGATATGCCACAAATGTGCAATGCTCTCATCTCGACCGCATTTATTCTACTTTCATGCTCTCTCCGACATACCCAGCTTTCACTTCCATAAATTAACGTTGGAATTAGCACCGCATTGTGTACAGCGAGCTGTGCTTTCATGCTTAGATTTCGGCTGCCTAGAAGTTTACCCAACGTTCCATTCGCGCTGTTCCTTCCACTCACTCGTCTCTCCACATCAGCAGTGTAGCTTCCATAGCTGCTAAAGGTATACAATCCACTTTCTCCAACACTACATCATCAACCGTAATCCTAGTGTTCGTTCTGGTTGTGTCTCTTTCGAATACAATTATCTTGATTTTCTTTACATTCAATTGTAAGCCTTTCTTCATACAATCATCTTTCATTGTTGTAGTTAGTGTTTACAGTTCGGATGGTGATTATGCTATTAATACCGCATCGTCTGCATAAAGCAGCACGTTCATATTTCTTATTCTCTGAAGACAATTGTCCAGACACAGGATGAATAGCCGAACCGATAGCACGCATCCCTGTCTTACACCAATGTTGATATCAAACCAGGGAAAGAATGCAGGAAGATATACCACACAAAAGTAGAAGGATGTAGGAGCCGAGGAAGATCAAGATTTATCTACCATGGCCAAATTGATCGTGTTTTATCAGATCGTGATGTCAGGAGCCTAAGAAACCGACGAGCGTGCATGAAAAAAGGCAATACGATAATAATGACGAGTTCGGTGGCACAGTGGTGAAACGCGCTGTTACGCTACTTTGACACCAACGCTCGTGGGTTCGATTCCCGCACAGTACAAACATTTGTGTGCATGAACATGTCTGTTTGTCTAGGTCTGGGTGTTTTCTATATATAATAAGTATGTATTTACAAAAAAAAAATGTATTTACGTATGTTTATCAGTTGCCTAGTAATAACACAAGCTTCGCTTACTTTGGGGCTAGGTGGCGCTGTGTAATTTGTCCGACAATATTTATTATTATATTATTATTATAATAACTGTTAATGCAATTTGATCTAACCTGCTTTGTGTGCTTCCGCTACGTAATTTATCTATTCACAAAATAATTGTTAAAGAAGCGAGTGAGGTGTGTAAGGATCGAGTCATGTGGCGCTCAGTTCTCTCTGCCTACCCCGTAAGTTGGCGTGAAGCTATAGATAGATAGATATCGCAAGTAAAGGGAAAAAATATTAAAATTTTGGTTAGCTATAGAGTGTGTAAAAAATCAGCCAAGTGCGAGTCGGACTCGCGCACGAAGGGTTCCGTACCATTATCTATAAAAATCGGCCAAGTGCGAGTCGGACTCGCGCACGAAGGGTTCCGTACCATTATCTATAAAAAAGGCAAAAAAATCACGTTTGTTGTATGGGAGCCCCCTTAAATATTTATTTTATTCTATTTTTTAGTATTTGTTGTTATAGCGGCAACAGAAATACATCATCTGTGAAAATTTCAACAGTCTAACTATCACGGTTCATGAGATACAGCCTGGTGACAGACGGACGGACGGACGGACGGACGAACGGATGGACGGACGGACAGCGGAGCCTCAGTAATAGGGTTCCGTTTTACCCTTTGGGTACGGAACCCTAAAAATGGCAAAAAAAACACGTTTGTTGTATGGGAGCCCCCTTTAATTATTTGTTTTATTTTGATTTAATTACTTATTCTTAAAGTGAATATATAACTAAATATTCTGTGAATATTTCAAGCGTCTACCTGTTGCCGTTATCAATATCGAGCAAAAATTAGCAAAAAAATCACGTTTGTTGTATGGGAGCCCCCTTAAATATTTATTTTATTCTATTTTTTAGTATTCGTTGTTATAGCGGCAACAGAAATACATCATCTGTGAAAATTTCAACTGTCTAACTATCACCGTTCATGAGATACAGCCTGGTGACAGACGGACGGACGGACGGACAGCGGAGCCTCAGTAATAGGGTTCCGTTTTAGCCTTTGGGTACGGAACCCTAAAAATGAGATCATATAGAACTCATGTCTGAACATAACTCCCGTTATGTTATTTAATGTTAATAACGTAACGTACAAATGTATCGAGTTTCTCTGAACATGGGTTACTCACCAGTGAATTGTATTTTTGTACTGTCGCCAATTGTGAAATGAAATAAAATCTATTAATATATTTTACATAGAAATATGTATCTAGAACAATGTCAAAGACTACAATTTATCACTGCAAATTGATTAACTGACTAGCCAACGACAAGACTGCGGAGTGGAAAGTTTCAGAACTTCACTCTGCTAACAAATGAAAGAAGTTATGGCGTTGTTCTGTTCGCGACTACTGTGCGTGTTGCCAAAGACTTCAAGTCAAAGCAATTAGGACTACACTGGATGTAGTCCTAAATTGTAGATATAGGTATTAAACATAGACTGTTAAATATCAGGAATAAAAAACCATGTCAAGTCTATTTTATTTTTACACGATTCATAATTTTTTTTTATAGTAATTTATTATTACAAATATTGTTTGGAATAACGGAAGTGTTACTGCTGATGTACTTTGCTATATTAATGGAAGATCATTTATGCCTTAGCAAAATTATGTATCATTATTGTCCATACAATTTTTGATAGGGTCGAGAACCGTTGAATTTTTTGAGGCGTTTTTCACCCCCTTAATATATTTGAATTTTTTCCTGTAAAGAGATGTCCAAATTCCTATATACTATCTGCTGTCTCTTGTGCTAACTGGCCAAGAGGCAGTATAGACTAGAACTGCTCTGCCATGAGTCATGATGTTACCAGGGCCTAAAATGATTTATATGGCACTTAGTACAACCAGTATTGAGTGCTAGTCATATAAATCAAAATAAATTTTAGACGTGGCCCTGACATACTTATCGTCATTTTCAGTATTTGCATCAAATCTACTCGAAGTCACTTCTAGTATAATTTTAAGTGATTCTAATTCTTTGACATGTCTTCCGGCTTTTTATATTTTACCAAATGATAATGATATAGACTCACCTAATCACTTACTATTACTTTTTATAAACCAAAATGGGTAATTGTAAAATGCACTAGAGTTACCCATTTTGGTTTGTCTAGTCTTTTTTAGGGTTCCGTACCTAAAGGGTAAAACGGAACCCTATTACTGAGACTTCGCTGTCCGTCCGTCCGTCCGTCTGTCACCAGGCTGTATCTCACGAACCGTGATAGTTAGACAGTTGAAATTTTCACAGATGATGTATTTCCATTGCCGCTATAAGAACAGATATTAAAAAATGGAATAAAATAAGTATTTAAGGGGGCTCCCATACAACAAACGTGATTTTTTTATTCGTTTTTGCTCGATATTGATAACGGCAACAGGTAGATAGAAATATTCACAGAATATTTAGTTATATATTCACTTTAAGAATAAATAATTAAATTGAAATAAAACAAATATTTCAGGGGGGCTCCCATACAACAAACGTTATTATTTTGCCGGCTTTATAGATAACTAGCTGCTGCCCGTGGCTCCGCCCGTGTGGGGTCAAATAACGTAGTCTATGTGTTAATCCAGATCATTATCTATATACGTGCCAAATTTCATTCAAATCTGTTCAGCCGTTTAAGCGTGAAAGAGTAACAAACATCCATACATACAAACTTTCGCATTTATAATATTAGTAGGATTGTACGGAACCCTTCGTGCGCGAGTCCGACTCGCACTTGGCCGGTTTTTTAGGGTTCCATACTAATGGGTAAAACGGAACCCTATTACTGAGACTTCGCTGTCCGTCCGTCCGTCGGTCCGTCTGTCACCAGGCTGTATCTCACGAACCGTGATAGTTAGACAGTTGAAATTTTCACAGATGATGTATATCTGTTGCCGCTATAACAACAAATACCAAAAAATAGAATAACATAAATATTTAAGGGGGCTCCCATACAACAAACGTGATTTTTTTGCTCATTTTTGCTCGATATTGATAACGGCAACAGGTAGACGCTTGAAATATTCACAGAATATTTAGTTATATATTCACTTTAAGAATAAATAATTAAATTAAAATTAAACAAATATTAAAGGGGGCTCCCATACAACAAACGTGATTTCTTTGCCGTTTTTATAGATAGTGGTACGGAACCCTTCGTGCGCGAGCCCGACTCGCACTTGGCCGATTTTTTTTTATCTTGTAGCAATCTTAAACAAAGAGTGATAGTAAATTTTTCATCTTGCGGACATTTGAAAAAAATTACATTTACTTCTATTCCAATAACTTTTTACTATCGGAAATTGTTACATTATTTCAATTAATGGTCTTCTGGTAAATTGTTTTTTCGCTACATATAGAAACAAATTATAAGTATTAATAGAGCTAAGAGCAGATCACGTTAGATACTGTAAAACCGGATACCGTAATGAAAATATCTTTGAATATTTTTTTGTAATAAATAAACATATTTTTTACGTAACTGAAGAATAATTCAAAGTCTTGTTAATTCAATGTTAATATGATAGGGCATTAACATAAAGTGAGAAAGTTACATGACAAAAAAAAAAAACTTTTTTGCGACAATATTTAAATTTTTACATTAAATAAGTACTAAGACTGAAAATAGTGTATTGAGAAAAAGATACATATCCATATTCATTATAAGTACGTCAGGGGTCCCAGAAACCGGCGAGCGTGCATGCGGCAAAACAGCTATGAAGGTTAAAGAAGCGAGTGAAGTGTGTAAGGACCGCGTCCTACGGTACGGGGTTCTCTCTGCCTATCCCACAGAGGATCTGGCGTGAAGATACATACATTATAAGTACTTTAAATGTATTAAATTTCATTTGACTTTAAATATTTCTAATTATTTAGTGATTGCTTCTGAAAGTGCCAATAATTGGATGGATTACCTAATATTTTCTTAATAAATTATATTTTAGTAATACCATTTTGCATCAAATACGATCTAACCGCGATACCGCTAGAACGTTATTATCTGTAATCAGCTCGACTGGTTAATAGCTACCATTGTTTTGTTGTCAGTACAGTAGCGTCAGCACCAACAATTACTGTCATTCGAACTGGAGACCTTTAAATGGCAGATATGATCGAATTATTGAACGCACACGAATGCCTAGTCAATTTCGCGTTCTAGCTACATTTATACATCCGTGAAGTATAAACTACCAATTTATAGTCTTGTGTTAAACACTGTTTTCAAAGGTAAGGTTAATAGAGATAGGGCGCATCATAGCAGCCCGCCTGAGAAAGTACCTCTACCTTACAGAAAACCGCAGCCAAATAACAACTATCTGGAGGGTTGTTGTGTCGCTGTGTATGAGTGAGGTCACCAGTAAGCCCCTAAGGACATGCTATGTTAGCAGCGGTGGTGGCATAGTGCGCGGGATACACAATGCATTGGATTTTGTAAAAAGACTTTGCCTCCCCCTGCGTGTTTTACTGATTGTATAACGGGTTGTGTTCTGAGGAGCTGTTCGGCATTGTGACTACAGCCTCGTTTTACAATTGCACAGCTCACCGATGGCTGGGAGTTCATCCTCATACACTGGAATTGCAATGGTCACGTACTGTGCGGTTCCAGGGAAGTTTTATACCGAGAACTATTAAGCTGAGCAATGAGCTCCTTGCCGAGATTTTTCCACGGGACTACAGTATGGGATTCTTCAGCGCAACGCAACGGGTCGGCGACACAAGAGTGACGCCTCTGGTGTGGCAAATGTCCATAGGCTGCGGTAACAGCTTACCAAAAGGCAGGCCGTATGCATGTTTGCCACCTTAGTAGTATAAAAAAAATAAGATAAGATTGAGGTAAGGTACAGTTAAGGTGATGACTTTCGTCACAGAGACGTGTTGTGTTGTTGGGCAGGCTACATGTCTCGAAGAACCGATGGTCGGCTTTAAGTATCACTTCCACTCATACGAGAAATTAGAGTTCTAAGACTCATTTTGAATTTTCAAACATGGATTGAAAAAAACGTTGAAAAAATTGTAGTTATTTAAGGTTCTGTTTAAAGGGTAGTAATAGCAATACGAAAGGAGTGTACGTTTAAAAATGTCCAGACCAACTTCTCGAAGCGTTTATGTTTAATTTAGATAAAAAAAGATATTTAAGTGATTTAAATTATAGATTTTAATTTTATAAGCTTCAGAGATTTAAAAAAATCACTGTGATGTAAAGATGATATGCAATCCAGCCACCCATTCCACTTTTTTCATCCTCCAGCTCTGCATCCGCCTGACTCCTCTCAGTGTTCTACGTCTCATTGCGCATCCACAAACTTATTTCGCACTGTCCACCATTGTTACTTTTAGAACTTTCCAACATTCGTCTATGACTGAGTCGGAAAGACTAGCGTTCGCAACTCTTTCACTAACTAGCCGTACATACGTACCCCTTACACTTTCATATTCCAATTTTTCAGGTTTTATTTTTTCATAGTCACCGAAAGGAATACACACTCGCACTTCTTGAAAAGGCCCACAAACCAGCTTATCACCAGTTAGTGGTCCGTTTCAATAGTGGGACCTCAGAAGGCTCTTGTATCCATTAATGAATTTCAGTAACGTCCTTCAATCAAAATCAAATTAGTCACACTTATATGTTCATTCCGTCTCCATATGTGAGTGTGAATATCCTTGTGATGGAAGAACGTGTTCGATACAATGAGGGTTTTCCATAGGTACGTCTAAAAGTACTTAACTTACCAGCATCGTTCACACTCTTATGGACTTCTTATGGACTCTTATGGACCCAACAATCTACGCGTATTTAGAACCACACATAATTACACTACTAATAATTATCAAACGAGATGAAAGCACGACACTTACGCCAGCGCTGACCTGATCGTCATGATTTACCCCGGACCACAGGGCCATCATACCATCGGACAGATCTTCCATGTCTCTTCCCTTTCGCTTTTTCCCTTGGTTTTGCTTGGTCCCTGACACACACAAAGAACGAAGCAGAATAATATGATATTATTAATTGTCTACATACCGGCTTCAACTCTACTACACAACTCAACTAAACCCTAACTCATCCCACTGCAGGGATACGGTTGTCCCTCTAAGCTAAGGGGTTCAGAGCGTAATCCATCATGCTGCTCAACTGTGAATTAGCGGAGGCCAGCGTATTCACGCCGTCCGAAGGACACTGAATGAGATGCTTAAAATAGATAAGTCAACCCATAGACAGTCTGCGGTAGACGTTGCTTAGCCTAGAGCTCTCAACTCTATACTTATATATTACGTTTATATCGTAATAGCAAACTAACATAGCAAATCTATATACCTTATTGTTTGGCTGGTTTGGCCTCAACGTTTCACGGTAGGATGGTTTTAGTTATTGCTCTGATTGCTAGTTAAGACGTCATTAGTCAATGGCTGCTATCGCCAATTAAAATATATCTGCTGTGATGGTTATGCTCCTTTCAATTTAACAGTTCCGTACTTGAAGGGTGTTAATGGATAATAGAAATATTATTGAATTACAAAAATTATTAATTAAATGAGGTCTGGATATTCACTTTTTGTTACTTGAATTCGCGCGCTTTTTCTACAACTTGATTATAATGGGGGTCAATTTTAGAGTTGGTAACACACGAGTGACCCTCCTGGTGTTGCAAATGTCTATAGGTTACGGTGACTGCTTACCATTAGGCAGGCCGTACGCTTGTTTCCAACCTTAGTACTAAAATGTAACATGAAAAAAATTGCGTATATATATATATATATATATATCTTCACGCCAGGTCCTTTGGGGGGTAGGCAGAGAGAACCGAGCGCCATAAGACGCAGTCCTTACACACGTCGCTTCTTTCACATTTATAGCTCTTTTCATGCACGCACGCCGATTCTTAAGGCTCCTGACATCACCTTCTGATAAAACACTACAAATTTGGTCAATATTGATTAGTTAGTTAAAAAAATTAGTAATTAGTGATCAAATCCATATATTTTTTTCTCTGCGGAATGACAAAATCCTCCTCAAATCCCTCAAAATACTCCTCTTCGAGATAGTCTATTCTCGAAGAGGAGTATTTTAGAGATTTGATCACTACCAATTGAAAATAAAATGAGACTTTAACATATTTACAAAACGTCGGAAGGCGTACAAGCATACGGGCAGCCGATGGAAAGCGGTTACAGAGTCTGTTAACATATTAAGTACCACTCGCGCAATGCCACCTCTGCTGTAAACAGAGGAGCTAAGGAGTAGCTTCTTAAGAGCTTACTGGTGCCCTCAGTCACTCACAAGAACACAACAGGGAGTTATATATTTTATATATATATATATATAGGTTTTCGTTAAAATGTACGTACATTAAGTATGTATCATCTAGGGATGCCCAATCTTTTGCTTTGAATCGATCTTTTGAATCGTAATGGATCGTAACCCTGTGAATCGATTCACGATCTGAATCGTATTGAATTGAATCGATCTCATTCGATCTTGAAAGATCGTATCCCAATTTTATAAAAATAATAAAATTACAGTGACATTGCATGTAAAATTGTATTTATTAGGTAAGTTACAAAAAGATTACAAATATGTTTATAGGTTCCAACTCTCCGCATTTAAGTCTAAACAACAATTTAGTCAAACGAACTGGATCTAACCTATTACGGCTATCAGTCAAAGTGTTGCCAGCTAGTGAAAACAGACGTTCTGAAGGGACAGATGTTGCAACAATCGTCAAATACTTCAAAGCCAAACAGCTTAGGTCCGGCCAGATAGTAGATCTGGTGGTCCAATATGTTATTGGGTCTGCTTGTCTATTCAGTAATGGTTCTCTAAGGTACTGTTTCAAAATGTCATCAAGTCCTTCTTTTGGAATATTTTGATTCGATTCGGACACCAACTGGCTATGAAACTTCCAAATGTTGTCGTCATCATCGGGTAAAACCACATTTTGCGCATTCTCTGATGTATCCTTATTGGCGTCCGTCGTTTTTAGCAAATCGGTGATATCATTAAGTGATTTTGCACAAGACTGAGCATCCGTAAAATATTTTTTTTTTAATCAGGGGTCTAAAATTGTTAATATTGCCAGAAGATGCACTTTTTCAACATTCTTAAAGCGTCTATTAATTTCCATCAGTATTTTTGCTTTGAATTCTGCTCCTAAGTCAGAACCTTCAGAAGTGCTTCCTGTATGGGCAGATTCGGTCGATTTAGTCATGCAGAAAATAATTGGTATGATTATGCTACTTGTTACATAATCTTGACCCGAGATTTCTGTCCACCCGAGTCACATATAATAAAAAACGTCCAAATATTTGATTTTACTGGCGGAGCCATGTTAAAAACAAAATCTATCTAAAAATAATAAGCTCTTACAAAACAAAACACTCCGAAGTCAATACTATCAATGAACAATAAGGTATCCTACGATGCGGTTTATAAAAACAAATTTTAATAGTACCTTCATATCATTTCATATTTCATACTCATGCGTAACTCGAGACTACATACTCGTATTTCAACAAATAGGTCATAGGTGTTGGTAATCCTTTGTTGTACCCGCTAAAATGTGAGGTTGTGAAAGATCATAATATAAATATAGTTTAGTTTGCATTGTTTTGGTTTTTTAACTATGCGATTTTTTCATACGATCTTCCAAGCATACGATTCGATCTGAGCGAAGATCGCATCCTATCGAATCGATTCAAAAAATCGGCAGATCGTATTACCGTGTATCGATCTTCTAAAAGATCGATTCAGATCGGGCATCCTTAGTATCATCATGTATTACAAGTAATTGTATAAATATTCGATTTGACTTTAAGTTTAATTGATAGATTGGTTGTATATGATAACACCTTTCCTTCAAAGTCTAAGTAGGTACTTTAAAAAATAAAAAACAGCAGTATTTCTGGAACATATTTTCATTGAAGTAAAAGAAACTATATAGGGTTATCTATTTCAATGATCACGTATTCCGAATATCGTTTTGTTTTTGCATCTGTTGAGCATCTCAAGCGTCTTAGTTCCGAAACTTGCATCGAACGTGTTTGAAAGACTAGATATTTTGTAGACTAGAAATAAAATTTATAAACGGGTTAATATTAACTTGAAACATGGCAATCAAGTTTACTTGCCTACAAGTATTTTTAAGGGAACTTTTAAATTAAGTTTAGTTTAAATGTGAAATAGGATATGAATAAAACTCAACGCAAACAATCATATATACTTATCTATACATATAAATAAAACTGAAGTGTCTGTCTGTGATTTCAAAATAAAGCCTTTATCTTAAGCTCATATTATTATTTTCACGTTATCAAACCCTGAATACGCATTTTTAACTTTTTTGTCTGTCTGTCTGTCCGTTTGTTTGTCCGGGCTAATCTTCGAAATGGCTGAACCGATTTTAACGGGACTTTCACTGGTAGGTAGAGGACTGTTCAGAGCAGAATATAGGGTACTTTTTATCCCGTAAATATTTAGGGTTCCTGCGTAAAAAATGAAAAACTGTTAAAATTAGGGGGAAATATCTTCCCCTTTGGGGCAATTTTATTTTTATTATTTTCATAGAATACGTATTTTTGTAACATAAAATAACTACGTATTTTTTCTGTAATATAAATAAAATACATATACGTTGCCTCCTGTAAAGGTGAATAGATGGCGCTGTACACAAATTGAATCGCTCTATGGTTGCATCTACGACCCTGAACTTTGTTTTTTTTTTTAAACAGAAACAATTTTATGTCTACAGAGAAATAAAGGCCACTAAAAGCCCAAATCTCATGCGTGCGAAGCCGCGGGCTTCTGCTAGTATTAATTAAAATATTATAACATGACTTGACCTATGTAGGTATATTTTTTATGGTAATATTAATATGTGTTTAATCATAATAATCAATCAATGCATCCCTTCATCATTGTGATTAACAATGATGAAGGGATGGAGAACCTATGAGACCGATTTTGCATAGTGACTCAATTCTTCGTTCCGTGTCGGCGAGTAAAGTAGAACACGCAGCTCATATTGTGTATTACACAGATAAAAATCACGACACTTACTCACTCACACACACACACACACACACACTCGCGACGGTATATAGGTTAAAATATTTGCTCAGTAGGCTTTAATCGCTGAGACATTTAGGCTCTAAAATACAACGTGTTTGTGAGCGCGGGTGCCTTCATGCGCAGTCAAGTGGTTTACAATTCCACCTGCGTGGATTTATGCTATCATCGTATAAACTTTCACAAAAACCCGATCGGCAGTTTTTGCTTGATGTTAACACAGTTTTTTTAGTATGATTGTTACGGCTTCTAAGAAGATAACGAGGACAAGCTATTTTGAATTCTTCTCCATGTATAAACTTCGCCTTGTTACAATTTTATTGTATACTAGTTGTGCCCGCGATTTCGTCCACGTGGAATATTATTATTTATATTAATAAAAATAAATGAAATTTCTAAAATAAAAGTAGCCTAAGTTACTCCTTATTACATCAGCTATCTGCCAGTGAAAGTCCCGTCAAAATGGGCCTAGCCGTTTCAGAGATTAGCCGGAACAAACAGACAGACAGACAAAAATTGTAAAAATATTCATTTTGGTATATGTACCGTGTATACATCCATATGCATTTAGTAAAAAGCGGTTATTTCAATATTACAAACAGACACTACAATTTTCTTTATCTGTATGTATAGATTTGAATATAGATTGGATATCGTTAAGCGAAATTGTTATGCATAATTATTTTCTCAGAATGTAGACGATTTTCATCACTTTTTCATATATAACCAGAAAGGTGAAAATATACGTTCAAGAACTCTTTACAAAAGTTCCTATTATGGAAAATAATTTATAACAAGCCGAAAAGAGGAGTCATATATATCCAACAATGGGAAGTTCGAAGGAAATTTAACTGAATTTGTGACATTTTCTCTTTTCCTCTACACACTTGCCGATTCCAATTTATTCTGAAGAACCACCTTTTCCTTGTCTCCCCCAAATCAGAATCCTTTAACCCCTTTCAAAATTTCCTCCTAATATACGCGGAGGTCTCAAAACTAAGTTAAAGCTTTTATTGAGATTTACTCTTGAGGGCAATTTCGCCGAGACTTCTTTATTACTTTTTTACTATAGGAAATTGTTCATTGGTGCAGAGCGAACTACAAGTAGTAAAAGGCGACAAAGGATCTTTCAGTTTCCTCCTTTGCACTTCGTGGGGAATTCAAACATTTGACTTTGAAGCATTCCATATTCTTCATTTAATAAACTGCTTATTATTGTGTTGAGCTATGTATTTTATTTTTGTGTTATTTTGCGATACATGTCTCCTCCTAATTATCTTTGCAGCCAAAATCAAAATCATCCCCGCGTTGTTAGTTTCTGGTTACTTTATAAGTTTTAAATTGCGATAAATGAAGTGATGTCAAATAAGACCTTGTAAGAACAGGCTGGAGGTATTGATGAAAATAAGAGTACATATCTTGCAACTCTCATATGTGTGGCGCTGACATGTCACAAATACAGTAGAACGAAAAAACCAATTCAGTTTAGACTAAGTTCGAAAAGTTTCAAAATGGTACCTATTTTCTAAATAATAAATATAAAAAAATTATAACGCCGTCTGCCAAGACATAAATAAATGATTAGGATTGTGATTATGATTTTAGGAGCACTATTGGTATAAAAGATAATGTAGAAATTATTGAAATAGATTTCTTATATTAAAATAAATACAAAAACACACAGCGTTAATAGCTGATGAAGACATAACGATTTTTATGACTGAATTGTCTATCAAAAAAGGGAAGGCCAACTGTAATTTTTGTGCAAAAATGACCGTTGGCTTGATTACTGATTTTTGTGCAATTTATTGTAGTGAACCAAAAAGATCCCAATGGATTGGAGACGCACAGCCATCGTATCTTTGGACCAATGTAAGGAATCTTGGATGCACTGCACCATGGGATAAAAAATCTTTGATCGAACAATGAGAGCTTATGAATTTACAATAAAGGAAAATCGCTAACTACTAACATAGCGATAGCAACACATCAGGAACATACTAAACAAACCATCCCTCCAGGAACATACTGTTTGGCTGCACTTTTGGTAAGTTGGAGACACTTTTTAGTTGGGCTACTTATATACGGCCTATTTATTTCTCTTAAAATTATATTAAGAAATAACAGTTTTATAAAAACATATCAGATCCCCTAGATGCGAGGCAAAAATAAGTATTTTGAAGGCTCATCAAGGGAAAGAAAATACTCTTCCATGAAACTTTGTAGGGTCGGAAATAAACTTTACTGTAAGCCCAAACTTTGAGATGATTAACTCGTACCAAGATGTTTAGAAACTTCAGTATTCGAAAATATTTCTGTGTAGTTATTTTATATCAAGAAAAGTGAAAGAGTGGCTGTTTTAGAGTTCATGCAAGTTACCTTCTGACACAGGCCGTGGAACAATCAGCCAAATAGTTATCGAAGCTCTTCCAAGTGTATGCGGAAAAACTACATTAGAGCGATTCATAATGTCTAACGTAGCAATACAAAATGTCATTTCTAGATTTTAGACAAAAATCGATTTATGTGAGAGAAATGAATATTTCTGTAGTGATTTTTCTTTTGCTTCTTGAATATATATTGTTTTAATTTAGCGGACTTATTGACTAGAATAAATAAATAAATTGACGTGTATATTTGTACTTATAAAGAGTATATTACCCATATATTTAAATAAACCATTGAAAAGTAATTTTATTAATAACAATGTAGGAAAAGAAAAAAATACTTGATTAAATTTGATATTAAATATTTCTATTTAATAATGTTTACAATTATTTAACAGATTTATACATAAATTTGTTTATTATCTGTATGAAGATAATATTCTGAATTTTTTAATGGACAACCTCTAAGTAGTAATTAAAGTCTGAGAACTTACGAATGAAGCCATGAAAAATGGCCAGACTATTAAAATGTTTAACAACTTGGACTTATTGCTTTTGACCTAGATATAAATGCTAGTCATTATAAACTGAACTATAATTTTACGAGATACCTACTGACACCTAGAAGCTGCAGAAATCATTTTAATGCAACTGTTCACCTTGTCGACAATGTTAATGTGAATTATAGCGTTAAATATTTCCTGGTGAGCATTAATAATAAAAAAATCGGCCAAGTGCGAGTCGGACTCGCGCACGAAGGGTTCCGTACCATTATCTCTAAAAACGGCAAAAAAATCACGTTTGTTGTATGGGATCCCCCTTAAATATTTATTTTATTGTATTTTTTAGTATTTGTTGTTATAGCGGCAACAGAAATACATCATCTGTGAAAATTTCAACTGTCTAACTATCACGGTTCATGAGATACAGCCTGGTGACAGACGGACGGACGGACGGACGGACGGTCGGACAGCGGAGCCTCAGTAATAGGGTTCCGTTTTACCCTTTGGGTACGGAACCCTAAAAAAGCCGTTAAATGCGAGTCCGACTCGCGTACCGAGGGTTCCGTAAATAATATTTGAGCATTTTTTTTCGTGATGTAACCACAAATTTACCGTTTTCGGATTTTTTCTTTTACTAGTGCTACATGATATTACATTTTACCAAATTCGGCTCAACGGAAAGTACCCTGTAGGTTTTGATTCTCTTGCGAGTCTCAAAATATGCACGTAAACGAGGCATAAGCAGCCGTATATTGTAATTTCAATGACATAGAAGTTTGATTTTTTGACTGCTCGAAGGGTCTTGACAGACAGATCGATAGGCAGACAGACGAGCAAGAAAGTGATCCTATATGGGTTCCATTTTTCTTTTTATGGTACGGAACCCTAAAAATGACGTAAATGATTTGTCATGTTTGTGTTTTAGGTAGGGGTTGGTTTGTTCTTGCCTTCATTGTTATATAGCCAAAAAAGTTAACTACAGCCTTTTTTTAGTGCATTTTATTCTGAGATATTAGTTGCTTATGATAAAGCCGAATGTATTTTTATACAATTTCGGAAGGCATACAAGCATAGATGCAATTTAAGAAGTAGAAAATTGCAGCCAAATAACAACTCCCTGGTGGGTTGTCATGTTCCTACGAGTGAGTGGGGTTACCAGTAAACTCCTAATTAAAAATATATGTATGCATGGATGATAACGCATAAATAATACGTGCAGTATTACAAGCGTTTACAGGCTACGGTAACCACTTAAATAAATAAATAAATATTATCGGACAATTTACACAGCGCCATTTAGCCCCAAAGTAAGTGAAGCTTGTGTTATGGGTACTAGACAACTGATAAACATACGTAAATACATTTTTTTTTGTAAATATATACTCGTACTTATTATACATAGAAAATACCCAGACCAAGACAAACAGACATGTTCATGCACACAAATATTTGTACTGTGTGGGAATCGAACCCACGAGCGTTGGTGTTAAAGTAGCGTAACAGCGCGTTTCACCACTTCGCCACCGAGCTCGAGTCGAACCACTTTTCAGCAGGTGGGCAATGTACCTTCCCATGTTATACAAAAAATAACGATTGTCTGACAAATGGCGCAGCGCCATCTAGCCCTCAAAGTAAGCGAAGCATGTCTTTTGGGTAGTAGATAACTGATATTCGTATGTAAATAAGTACATTTTTTTTCGAAATACATACTTATGATACATAGAAAATGCCTAGACCAAGACAAACAGACACATATATTCATGCACACCATGTTTGTCATGTGTGAATCGAACCCACGAGCGTACGTTTCAAAGTAGCGTTATTAACCACTGCGCCACCGAGCTCGTCGATATTTTATTTGAAACAGCCTGGCTGGGGAATTGCATTCAGTTAGGGAACTCAAATATGAGACGCTCATATTTAATCCAAACTATACGTTAAGAGTTATCTCAATAGTTAAAATAATAGATTCTAGTTATTTTAATGTTATTGACATAGATGTTATATTAGTTTAATATTCATTTTAGAAAAAATCGATGTGTATTAAAATTTTAATGTCTCTAAGGCAACCTTTGACTTTCAGAGTTAAAATTAATTACATTTACTTGAAATATTATCTTTTATATATTCATTAAGTAGCATTTCAGAAAATAATCAATGAATAGGCAGTGATCGACAGACCATGGAGTTTAACTAACGCATATTTCATGTCATAGACAATAGGTCTTAATTTACACCGTTTGCAAATGAAACGCAGGCGTTAACAAGGTTTTATTAATGATTTAAAGGAATTCTAAAATATGAATAAACTTAAGTGTAAAAACGTAAATAATACAAATAAGCTTTTGTTTACTTAAGTCCACACAAATTTTATTAATATGAAAATAACTCTGACTCTATACTCTCGGAAAGAGAGTGTCAGTGTAAGATAAGAAAAAGCAAGTTCCGTTGGTTCGGACATGTAAAAAGAATGCGGGATGAAAGAATAACGTAGCAGATATACAATGCAAAAGTGCAAGGATGTAGAAGCCGAAGAAAACCAATACTAATCTACCATGACCAAATTGGTCGTGTGTTATCAGAAGGTGATGTCAGGTGCCCTAGGAACCGGCGAGCGTGCATGAAAAGAGCCGTGAACATGAATGAAGCGAGTGAGGTGTGTAAGGACCGCGTTTTATGACGCTCGAACCTCTCTGCCTATCCCGCAAGGGACCTGGCGCGAAAATATGTATACATACAAAAATAATTGTGGCATTGAGTTATTTTTCGTACTACGCCGGAAATCTTACAAGCATACGGTCCACTTGATGTAAAATATAATCAATTCACATGAAGTACATTGATTACACTTAAGTATAGTCTTGAACGCTTATAATACGAGAGGCTCGCATATGTTGCCGCCAATATAGCAACCCTCCAGATAGTTGTTATTTGGCTGCGTTTTTAGAAGTGTATCCTCTATCTCTCTTAAATATTCGAGTACAGGGTTAGTCTGAAGGGTTACCAGAAGAAAGAGATAGGCTACTTAGTGCAATACCACAGGTAGTAGCTAGTAATACAAATAAGGCGTGAATAGGTTTTTACAGGCATGAGTACTACGCCTGGCTTTGCAAATGTCCGTAGTCTACTATAACTGCAAGTTAAGTGTGTATAAAAAAACAAACATTTTAGAACAAGCTGCTGTTTCGCTCACGTGAAGATTTTTTTCAGGCCTCGGACAAGCTTTTTACTAAAGTCTTGTTCTGATCCGTTTAGAATTATGAAAAAATAGGCTCAAATTTAATATTATTCTAATCGTTTATTGTAACGTTTTATAATACAGGAAAACAAATGTTACATTAATCACGTAATATTGAATTGGCAAGCTGCTCTCAGTCTCATGTGAATATCTATTGTGTTTTCTCATTTTCCCCTCACAATTTAATAGTTGGTTTTGTGATATTTATAATGGGGAGGTGTAAGTGAAACAAATGAAATTTTGAAAATTCGCCTTTCGCTTGGTATTATGCGAATGTTTATGTAGTGTGTTGTACATACTTAGTCTGCCCATAAATACTGTTAGAATTGGAAATAAACAAAATATTACATTTGAATTTGGAATCTGTCATTTTTATGTGATTGTTCATCGAGTTTTCTCATTTTGGCGCCAATATATTGTATAATATTTTGCGATATTAAAATGGAGTGGGGTGTTAAAGAGAACCGAATCGCTGTGATTGCATTACACAAAGTAGGTATGGAGCCAAATGCAATTTTTAAAACTCTCCATACGCTTGGTATTAGTAAAATGTTTGTGTACCGGGCTATTAATAGGTAGGTACAATGAGACCTCCTCTGTTTGTGACAGAAAAAGATCTAGCCGTCCACGTAGTGTTCGTACGAAAAAGGTGGTCAAAGCAGTAAGAGAAAGAATTCGAAGAAATCCTGTCCGAAAGCAAAAGATTTTATCTCGGGAATTGAAAATAGCACCTAGAACCATGTCACGTATTTTAAAAGATGACTTAGGACTTGCAGCCTATAAGAGACGTACTAGTAATTTCTTAACTGATAATTTAAAAAAGAATAGGGTGGTAAAATCGAAACAACTACTGAAGCGGTACGCAAAGGGAGGTCACAGAAAAATTTTGTTTTCGGATGAGAATTTTTTTACAATTGAGCAACATTTTAACAAACAAAATGACCGTATTTATGCTCAAAGCTCTAAGGAAGCTTCCCTATTAGTCGACAGAGTGCAACATGGGCACTATCCGACTTCAGTGATGGTTTGGTGGGGTATTAGTTATGAAGAAGTGACTAAGCCATACTTTTGTGAAAAAGGTATTAAAACATCGGCACAAGTGTATCAAGATACCATTCTTGAGAAGGTAGTGAAGCCCCTTAACAACACTATGTTCAATAACAAAGAATGGTCCTTCCAGCAAGACTCGGCGCCGGGTCATAAAGCTCGTTCTACGCAGTCTTGGTTGGAAACGAACATTTCGGACTTCATCAGAACTGAAGACTGCCCGTCGTCTAGTCCCGATCTTAATCCGCTGGATTATGATTTATGGTCAATTTTAGAGAGTACGGCTTGCTCTAAATGCCATGATAATTTGGAGTCCCTAAAACAATCCGTACGATTGGCAGTGAAGAATTTTCCAAAGGAAAGAGTGCGTGCTTTTATTGATAACTGACCTCAACGTTTAAAGGACTGTATGGCAGCCAATGGAGACCACTTCGAATAAGTTTTTATATTTTAAATTGTTTTATATTTACGTGTTAAATCAACACACTGTAAAAGTAATAAATGTTATTTGCAATATAATTTTTTTTCCGTGTTTCAGTATTTATGGCAAGACTAGGTATAGGTAGGTACAATGAAGTGTCTTCTGTTTAGTATAGAAAAAGATCAGGGCGTTTACTTAGTATTCGCAATAAAAAGTGATCAGTAGAGCACATTACAGCGAGCTCTGAGAATCGTCGATGATCCTAAATTCACACACAGCATTGAGCCTTTGAGTTGAAGGAGAGATTTGCCTCCCTTTACGTGTTCTACCAATTGTACAATGGGCTGTATTCTGAGAAATTGTTCGATATGAAGCTAATAGCCTCGTTTTACAATCACACAGCTCTTCGATGGCTGGGAGTTTATCCTCATACACTAGAACCGCAATGGTCGCGTACTGTGCGGTTCCTGAGAAGTTTTCTACCGACTATTAAGTTTCCAAGGGATTACAGTATGGGATTCTTCAAGAAAGGCGTGAAGAGGTTCTTACAGGGTCGGCAACGCAAGAGTGACATCTCTGGTGTTGCAAATGTACATAGGCTACGGTAACTGCTTACCACCAGGCAGACCGTACGCTTGTTTGCCACCTTAGTGGTATTTAAAAAAAATACCTTTTTCTTCTTTCCATCGTCATCATTTTCTAATCCATTAGGATTGGCGGGGTTCATAATCGTAAGACTACATGTAGAATGTTATTCTTACGATTAACGTCTACATCGCCTGTTGATGCCTCGTGGAGAGGTGAAACATGTGTCGCAGCGATGACCAGGCCAGTCGTGGCAGCGACGGCTGTGGGGGCATGCGGTTACTGTTCCAGATGGCGGACGACCGCAGCCGAGGCAGAGACTACCGGAGCAGCCATGGCAGCGTCGGCATGTTGCATCAACTAACGGTAGTGGGTGGGTGCCGGCCGGCGCTAAGCCGCATGAACTAATTGGTGGCGGAAGCACACAAAGCAGGTTAGATCAAATTGCATGCAAATTTGACTTTCGTAAAATAACTCTTGAATCTATTAACTATTAGTATATTTATTCCATCTCTATTATAATATGTAGGTATGTAGGCATATCATACACTATTTTAATTTCGTTTTTAATTTTTATTTAATATAAATATCTTTCATTTTATTGTACTACCTCGCCATTTGCCTACCAATTTCTTTCTAATTAAGCTCTCAAAAGTTGAAGGATTCCTTACAACGGTAAGTTCGCCCTCGTACTTAAATTTATTGCTTTTAATTTAATGAAAATAAGTTTTCTTTTATGCACAATAATGTTATAATAAGCAATGAAAAATAGGCCAATAGATTTTTACTGAAAATCATATTTTTTAATTTGTGGGGAATAGCGGCTGTTATTGATACAATATTGATACTACTCGTAAAAATGTATATATGAATGTAAATATAAAAATGTAATAAAAATCATTTTTAGGAACAAAATTTATAACATGGGCTCCAGAGAATCACTTAAAGAAATGTTCAAAGAAATAAATAACCTCACGGTTATCTCTCAGTATATTTCCGAAAACATAATGTATGCTCGTAAAAATTAAAAGTTATTTTCGAAATTCAGTGAAAATCTTAGAAGCACGAATAGATTGTGTATGGCGGTACATCGGCTTCCTAAGAACGATAGATCTTTTGTTGTTTAAAATTTATTCGAGTCTGTAATAATTCTAGTTAATAGATTCAGGCTTTTTTTTTTAATATTAGTTCAGCATAGTGGCCCCTCTTTGCCTGATGGTAAGCGAAAGAGGAGCCCAAATCGCAACTGCAACTGACAACATACTACATCCCGTATCCAGTCAGTTGACGCTGCCATGCTGACCCGCAAAATGCTTCTTCACGCTTCGTTTGAAGGATCCCATATTGTAGGAAGGAGGGAACACATGTGCAGGCAAGGCGTTCCACTTTTTAATGGTACGACAAAGATAGGAGTTGCCGAACTTTTTGGTACGCGAAGAGATATTCTCAACCGTGGAACTATGACATCGCAAGCCCGCACGTGTGGTTCTATGACGGAAGGGTGAGGGTGGGATAAGGGAAAACAGTTCTTCAGAGCACTCGCCATGGCAAAGGCGGTAAAATACGGTTAGAGAGCCTATGTTCCTACGGAGTTGAAGAGGTTCTAGGTTTTTGGTGACCTCTTCGTCGTCAATTATGCGGATAGCCCGTCGCTGCAACCTATCGAGAGCCTCAAGAAGATACTGTGCGGAGCCGTCCCAGAGATGAGAGCAATACTCCACGCAAGCCCGAACTTGTGTCTTATAAAGCAGATAAAGTTGGTCCGGCGTGAAGAACCGGCGTACCCTGTTCCCCCGGCGCACTCCGAGCTTTCTTGAGGCTGTTGAGATCAGGCTCCCGATGTAATAACGCTGGTTAAGGTCGCAATGAATACCTATGCCCAGCATATTCAGGCTATCACGCATACTGAGGGAAGCAACCTGAAGACTGGGAGTGGGAAGGAAGGGGGACATTTTTGTTGTAAACGCGCAAACCTGAGTTTTCTCGGCATTAAACACAACCAGGTTATTGGAACCCCATTTACTAATGAGATCCAAAACCCGATTCAGTTCAACGACAAGACTCTCATGCCTCTCACCGATTTCTGTCCGACCAGCACCAGGCCGACCGAAATATCGCCCATGGACCGTACATCTGCATAGCAATGAATATTACCAAGTGGCAGCATGTCATTGATATGCAGAAGAAAGAGGGTGGGCGATAGAACGGAGCCCTGTGGGACACCGGCATTCACTGACATAAACCGCGAAGCGCATCCATCTGCAAGGACGCGGATTTTACGCTCATGCAGGAAGCCAGCAATCCAATTACAAAGCTGGAGGGGCAGATCGTATGCCGGAAGTTTGGAGAGAAGTGCTTTGTGCCAGACCCGATCAAACGCCTTGGCGCCTTGGCCTTACCTCCAAAAAACGACGATAATACTCCTGTTAAGTCAATGTTCGATAGTCCTCCGCCCCCCGCACCCTTACCGTTGGCGGCGGGGAACTTAGATGAATATTTCAGAAACATGGAATTATCGCTTTTGTCGAAACTAAAGACTGAGCTGGTCTCTTTAATTGAAGAAAAAATACTTAAGGACATCCAAAAAAAAGTAGGTGCAATACCGCAAGTAAAAACACACCTTGATGAAATAACGCAAAGTCTGAGCTTGTTATCAGATAAGTACGATACAATAATTGCAGAAAACCAGCAATCACGGGAAAAGATCAGTAGATTGGAGAAGACAGTTGTAAATATAAACAATAAGTGTGTGTATTTAGAGAAGTGCAACGTTGCGCTTGAACAGAAGATCCATGAATTCGAGCAGGCTTCTCTAAATGATCGCATAGAAATAGTGGGCATCGAAAAACTACCAAATGAAAATCTCAAGGAGCTTATTTCTAAGGTTGGGGACACAATCAATGTAAGTACTTCAGAAATCAAGTGGGCCAGGCGAACCACGACCACCCGCACTCTGAAAACTAGCGCAAAACCGGCACCAATAGTGGTAAAATTCAAGGCCTCAGGAGCTGACTCCCGTGACACCTGGTTGGCGCAGCGCCGTAAATTGATGGAGGTGACGAGTAACAAAATCACAGGTGGATCGGCCACCAACAAAATATACATCAACGAAGCACTTACTAAGGTAACTAGAGCCCTGCTGTGGAACACGAAGAAGCAGCTTCATGGCGTATACAAGTACATATGGGTATCAAGTGGTAAAATTCTAGTTAAAAAAAATGAAGGTGAAAAGTCAATATGTATTCGTAATGAAAGTGAATTCTTGGCCTTACTTAACAAAAACTGAAGTCTTTTTTTATTATTTTTTATTTACTACCTAATAAGTGGTATGTTTGTGTTTAACTATTCTTATAAAATTCAACGAGTCATTTCAATTAGACTTAATAATTGACGATGAGTCTATTAATTATGTATGTACTGATAGCATAGATAATTGGATAAGTCAAAGTATTTACAAAAAGGAACTCTGTATTATTCACGTAAATATTCGTTCTATAAAAAAGCATTTTTCAGAACTTTTAGTAGCGCTTAACGACCGTCTAAATTATATAGATGTATTAGTAATAACCGAACCTAACATCAATTATTCTTTGTTAACATTTTATAGCATTCCTGGATTCGATGTTAATGTACACACTCGTTGTGGGCGAAGAGGTGGAGGAGTGTTGGTTTACTCTCGCGCGGGGTTGTGCGCGCGCCTTAATCAGGAACCTGTCCTTGTGAACGGCGAGCGTGCAGCCGAGTTTGTTTCCATTGTTTACGACTGGCAAGGTGAGCAAATACACGTCATTTCAATATATCGTCCACCAAGATACAATAATCAGAATAAAATCCAAGAATTTTTAACCTACTTTGAAAAACTTTTACAGTCATTATCTAGTAGTGACAAAGTAATTATATGCGGGGATATAAACATAAATTTATTAAAAGATACAGAAAAATATGTGAAATGTTATGAAGATTTATTAGCCGAACATGGTTTTACAAAATGTATTAAAGACGTGACGAGAAGGGAAATTTTAATGGGTAATGTAGTCGAATCATGTTTAGATCATATATTTATTAAATCATCCTCAGCATTAATCGATTCTGCAGTAATAAAACATAAAATATCTGATCACTATTTAGTCGCGGCATCTGTACAATGGAATCAGACTCCGAATGTAGCTCACTCGGGCGAGGTGTGTGATTCACACGCTGCGCCCGCCACTACCGCGGCCCAGCGCTGCCGCCGTGTGCTTGATAATAGATTAGTCAGAGAGAAATTATTAGAAACCAACTTCGATCATCTCTTAAATATTGATTGCCCATTTGAATTATATGACGAGCTATCAACTTTATTTAGAGACATATACAACCAATGTTATAAAGTAAAAAATATGACTGGAAACAGGGACTTTAGAAATGAAAAGTATTGGTTAAACAATAGCTTAAAAAATATGGTTATTGAAAAAGATAAATTATTCAAAATATGGTGTAGCGATCCAAATAATATGGTAAAAAGACTAACTTATACTAGGTACAGAAACAAATGTCAAAAAGCAATTTTTAAATGTAATGTAGAACATGATAAAAAAACAATTTTAGATTGTAATAATAATATTAAAAAAGTTTGGGATAAAATTAATGAGTTATTGGGTAAAAACAAGCAGTCTTTGGATAATTTAATCTTAAGAAACATAACTAAACAGGGCGGCACGCAGGCAGTCTGTAATGAATTTGCTGATACATTCTCAAAGGAAATTGATCAAATAAAGCACTCCTGTGATGAAAAATGGCTGGAAAGGAAGACTTATGTTAAATTATCGAATGTGTGTATGAGATGGCAACCGGTTGATGGCAAGGATATAAAGCTAATAATTGATAAAATGAATAAAAATAAATCACCGGGCAGTGATCTGATACGCATGTCTGATTTAAAAATAATTGTTGATAAGATTAGCCCTGTTTTATCTAAGCTGACGAATCTATCTGTAAAATATCACAAATTTCCACAAAAATTAAAGGAAGCAATCATTCGTCCAGTCTATAAGAGAGGCGATCGTAAAGTCTTTTCGAATTATAGACCGGTAGCTATACTATCAAGTATTGATAAAATTATGGAAAAATGTGTTGTCAATCAAATAGGAACTTTTTTACAAAAAAATAATATCTTAACGGAATGTCAACATGGCTTCCAGAAAAATAAAAGCACCAACACCTTATTATCAAATTTTACAGACGAAATTAATGCACATTTGGAAAATAAAAAAAATATTGTAGCTATTTTTTATGATTTTAGAAGGGCTTTTGATACCCTACAGACTGAGACCCTCTTAAAGGGAATGGAGGAGTGCGGCCTGGGGCAGCCGCTGAACCCTTGGTTCAGCGACTATCTCAGGTCACGCTCTTACCGTGTGAAAGTCGGCGACACGTTCAGCGAGAAGAAACAAGTAAACTGCGGCGTCCCCCAGGGTTCCGGGTGTGGGCCCGTGTGCTACCTGATGCACGTAAATAGCCTCTGTGGAGTATTACGTCACTGCTCCGCCCACATGTTTGCCGATGACCTTTGTACTCTTAGCGCTAGTACCGACCTCGCGGAAATGTGTCGCCGGGTTCAAGAGGATGTGGATGCGGTAGTTAAATGGTCACATGATAACGGCATCATATTAAACGCTGACAAAACAAAGATGATAATTATTCACTCCCCGTATTTACGTTCTATCGATAATCCGCCTCCTCTGATTGCGCACGGCTTTGATTGCTTCCATAATAAGAAAATTAACTGCACGTGTAATACTATCGAAAAAGTAAATTGTGTAAATTACCTAGGAGTAAAAATAGATACCTCTTTTTCCTGGGATTCCCACATAGAATATGTATGTAGAAAATTAAGAATATTACTGGAAAAGTTTTATCATTTAAGTATTAAAGTACCATTGCCAATACTAAAATGTTTATATTTTGCACTAGTGGATTCCATAATAAGTTACGCTCTTGATTGCTATGGTTTAACATTTAAAACATACATAGATAAAATAGAATCATTGCAAACAAGATTTTTAAAATTACTCGTAAATAAAAAGACAAAGAATCAATGTAATGGAGAATACTCTAAACTATATAAAATATGTAAAATTTTACCGGCTAGCCTGAAACATAAATATCTTCTACTTGTAAACAATCATAGTAGACAGGATCGATTCACTAAATTGGTGCAACATAAAACTGGCACAAGGTCAATGTCCAAAGGTAAATTTGAAATACCCATGGTACAAAATTACTATGGAGATAGAACTTTAAAAAAACAAATTCCATACTTACTCAATAGTTTACCCGAGGACATAAGACGTGAGCCTACACTTGCTAAATTTAAAAGTTTATTAAAAAAACACTTGTTAGATACGTTGTAACCATTTACGTAAATTATTGTATTAATATAACCTAATTTTATAATTTATAAGCTATGTTTATATAAAGCGAGTTACCTGCAGTCAAACTGCGTAAGCAGTTTTGCGGGGCATGGTTTAAATGAAAGTGTAACTTTATATGAATAAATATATTACATACATACATACATATCTAGGCTGACTGCCATGGATTCGCCATATTTATCGATTGCCTCCCCCCAGAGGTGCGTCACATACGCTAGAAGATCACCCGTTGATCGTTTCGGTCTAAAACCATACTGACGATCATTGATTATGGAGTGATCTTCTAGGTAACGGATCAATTGTTTGTTAAGGATCCGTTCCATGACTTTGCACAACACTGAAGTTACGGCAATGGCGCGGTAATTCGATGGGTCAGAACGGTCTTCCTTTTTGGGGACCGGCTGCACATTGGCCTCTCTCCAAGCATCCGGAACAGAACCGGTCGAGTACGAGAGGCGGAAGAGGCACGTCAGCACCGGAGACAACTCCGCTGCACATTTTTTAAGAACAATCGCTGGGATACCGTCAGGACCACTGGCTTTTCGGCCATCGAGTGACTGTAGTTCAAAACGCACATTGCGCTGCCTAATGTGGATATCAGGCATAACGGATCCACTGGAGGGTATTGTTGGTGGTTGCGTGATACAGTCATCGATCAGGGAGTTAGCCGCAAAGAGGCTGGCCATAAGATTGGCTTTCTCCTGCGGCTGATGAGCCAGTGAGCCATCAGGGCATCGCAGCGGTAGCAGCGAGGGCTGGCAGAAGTTGGCCTGCATGGCTTTGGCCAGTCGCCAGTAGCTACGCGATCCAGTAGGGTGCGCCACGAGTTCCGTGCCGACTCGTGTAACGCGCTGGGCGTCCGCTCTTATGTATGCTCTCTTGCAGATCTTGGTGGCAGTGTTGTAGGCTGATTTCAGTGAGTTAGTATTCGGATCTTTAAGGGCGCGACCCCTGATCCAAGCGCGATACGCCGCCTGTTTGTTACTAACAGCTTCAGCGCATTCGCGATTAAACCAAGGGCGTCTCCGGCTTTTGATGACGACATCGGAGTGGGGAATGTAGTATTCCATGCCAACGCCGATCTTATCAACAATGGCCGCAGCACTCGCCGGTAGATTCTTCTCACTGAAACAGCGCTGCCCTCATGGGACGGAAGCAAAGTAGTCGCGCATACCGTCCCAATCTGCTGACGAGTAGTGCCAGACTCGACGCCTAACCTCTGTGGGTTGTGGCGGAATCGCGCTTGGCACTGTGCTGGATACTAGGCAGTGGTCAGATGTGCCCAGGGGCGCCCCAATTCTCAACCCGGTAGCCAGCAGGGTGGGTGGTCAGCAGTAGATCTAGCAGAGAGGGTTCCTGACCAGCAACATCAGGTATTCTGGTGGGTTGGTGTACCAGTTGCGTCAGGCTGTGCGAAAGAGCGAACGCGTGGGCGGTCCTTCCTGCATGGTTAGTTGTGATTACATTGATTGTTTACATACCATCTCTGCAGTAGGGTACCGCTCCTGCGCTTCATCTGCCGCCCGACTCATGTACTCAAAGAGCCGAGTTGTCTCCGTGTCCCTAGTATGGGGTCGGTATAGGCACATGTAAATACGGCTCTGAAGGCCCAGGTTTACATGCACCCAGAGGACAGGAAAGGAGGAATCCTCTAGGCAGCGCAGACGGCGACAACATACATCCGAGCGGACAAACAAACAGACCCCGGCTTTCGCGAGGAAATTCTCCTCAAGCACATAACCGGGATACTGGAAGTAGGACGTATCCGCTGGACGCTGAATCTGTGTCTCCGTCAGGAAGAGCATGGCGGGCCGTGCCGTCTCTAGGTGTTGGTGGACGGCATTAAGGTTAGAGTGGAGTCCGCGGATGTTAGCAAACTCAACCTTGAATAGGGTGGTGGGGGAGTGCACCGCTGTTAGACCATCTTTTCCTATTTGCGCTGTCATGAGTAATGTAAAGAATGGAAGCGTGAAGCGGGAGAGAATTGCCACGACATTGGGGAAGAAACGCGGTGGACTGTTTCTCCATTAGTTTGTCGACAAAGGAGCTGTGCTGATCCGTCGGACGGAAGGGCCCCCGAACCCCCCCGGAAGTACTCGCCGGGTCCCCATCATCCGGTCTCCAATCGGCTCGACGATCTACCCCGAGATTGTGCGTGGTATAAAAGTGCAGCCTCTCAAGGTGGTTAGTCTTGATTGGGCCCCTGTACTATAACGCGGGCGGCCAGCGGAGCAACCGGTCTTCAACGGGTCTCTCTAGCCGACGGGTCAGCTCAGTCCTTCTGACAATGGATAGACAGAATCCACCACTGTTCCCGCAATATCGCGTCAACAATCCCCCGAGCACTGGTTATACACCATGACCTGATCCCGAAACGCGACGTACTCATAGGTACGCCACTTCACGGGTGTTTCGCCGTATGTACGGTGGTAGCCAACCAGCCGGATATTTACCTTACCACCGGCTAACGCGTTATTTTGCCAAAGTCAAATTGCATACGATTTGATCTAATATGCTTTGTGTGCATCTGCCATCAATTAGTTTAACGCCGGCCGGCACCCATCCGCTACAGTTAGTAGTTGCGCCCGTCAGAATAGAATAGACTTGTAGTATGTTATTCGAACGAGTAACATCTTCAGCGCCTGATGATGCCTCGTGGAGAGGAAACACGTGTCGCAGCGACGACCAGGACAATCATGACAGCGACGGTGGCGGGTGCGTGCTGTTTCTGTTTCAGATGGGAGACGACCACAGCAGCCGAGGCAGAGACTACCGGAGCAACCATGGCAGCGATGATATGTTGCATGTGTTAACGGTAATGGGTGGGTGCCGGCCGGCGCTAGTTCGTATGAACTAAGTGGTAGCGGAAGCACACAGAACAGGTTAGATCAAATCGCATGAAACAATTCTGTTCTTTCCTGATAATATGTTCAAGAATATGATCCTCCTTCCTAATAATATGTTTGAAGTGAATTACTACTTAAATTCTATTTGCAAGAAGGTTTATTCTTTTGAATCGATAAATATCTGACAATCAGCGTATGTATTAACATGTCTTTGTATTTTACCCCTTAACATCATTATATGTACTGACATAAATTTTTTGTAATAAAAATTGACATATACAAGTTTTATTTGGCATTTATTCTTCGCTAATGGTCATTTTCGTAGTCCTGGTAGATTAAAAAATAGAAATTAAAATATAAAGAAATAAAACTATTAACAATTAATGAGATACAATAATCAATCAACAAGGGTTTGATTTAAAATATGTAGGACGTGTCTAAGTACCCGAGAGAGCCCAGTGGCAAATAAAGGTTTAGTCTTTAATCTTTTTTATCTCGTGCTTAATTTTTCTAAACGAGTATGTGAATTACCTAATGGTAAGCGTCCATAGATGTTACCAAAATCAAATCTCCGCGATTCTGTAGTCAGATTTTAAGGAAAACGTAGATTTTGGATTCCATGTAGTATTTAAATATAAAATTGTGTGGACGAAAGTAGTCTAATATGTTATAATTATGAATATGAAAATTATGAGAAATTGTTATAAAAACTAAACAAAGATTCACATCCATTCTCTAGTTATACACTCACGGATGTTCTTACACGCTCTTACTCGTATTTACACTCATATCACCTCTAGTTACAAGCTCACGTTTACTACTATCGAATTCGAATAACTTCACTTGCGTGTTTAATTGGCATCGACCAGACTGTCATGATCCCTGCTTTATGAAGTCTCTACTATACTCGTGGTATAAAACGAAATGTTACCACGTTGTGCATCTAACAAGTATATACGGTAAAACATCAAAATGATCATTGTGATAGTAGCTTTTGTTCAGTTCGCGTATTTAAACAGACTGGCAGACAAAACACCCGACAATTTAAAACAAGTCAAGTTATTAAGAAATTAAAAAAACAAGCAACCGCCAGTCTCACTAATTTTAATTTTAAAGTTTAAATGTGTAAAAACACTACTGAGTATTAACTATTAATAGATAAAATATTGAATATAAAGTTAATTGAATACTTTTATTATCTAAAAAATACTTTAAATATAATTTGCATTTTATATTTGATTTTTTTTAGATTTCCATTCATCACTTTTGACGAGCTCGGTTGCGCAGTGTTGAAACGCGTTGTTACGCTACTTTGACACCAACGCTCGTGGGTTCGATTCCCACACAGGACAAACATTTGTGTGATGAACATGTCTGTTTGTCTTGGTCTGGGTATTTTCTATTTATAATAAGTATGTATTTACAAAAAAAAAAAAATGTATTTACGTATGTTTATCAGTTGTCAAGTACCCATAACACAAGCTTCGCTTACTTTGGGGCTAGATGGCGCTGTGTAATTTGTCCGACAATATTTATATATTTATTACTTTTATTTTGATACTCCAGTTGATTGGTTTGGAGATGTTTTGTCTTCAGTCTGCACAATATTGAACACATAATCCGTCATATTGTTTTCATTATATTGTTATATATCCTATGATACCCCGATATAATATACGGATCCCAATGAGACATCATACGTCTGAATTGGTTACGGCGTTTAGTATTTATGGCAGAAGAAGAAATTTACAATAATACATATTGAACTTTACATTCCTTTTCTGTAACAGTCGTGTAAAAAAAGTATCTATTGTTCTTAAAAGTAAAATCTATTAGTTACCTACCTCCTCCTAACATATTAAAAAAGAAATTCAACGTATAAAGCGTGCAGTACTTAATGTATTATATTAAACATGTAGAGTATAAGTTACTCATTGATATTTATTTATTGAGTGAAATGATATTTTCAAAACCCAGTTTATTATACCATCGTCGGGCTAATCTAGCTATTTCCTTAATTGCATTGCCCGAGGATGGATGTTTGTATAAATTGCCTTGGCTCCAGGGAAAACCTCTATCTCAGTTATATGAATTAATATCTGCTATTACTTTAGTTTACATACTGTCCTTTGAATTACTGTATTCTAGCCAGTACTTAACTAGCTGAGTTTATATTTTTAGAAACTTGATGACATTCTGGAAAGGAGTTAACGTCCTTAAAAAATCTATGTTTGGGGTCGGTACCAGTAGGCCAATTCTACTAAAAAACTGCGACTGCACTGCAGCGTGACGTGTGTCAAAATGTGTACATTTTGACGATTCGTTATTTTATTAAACGATCAGACAGCGGCGACGTTGCAGCGACGTTGCAGTAAATAACTCGCTATTCTGTTAAAAAACCTACACTGCACCTGCACGTTTCCTGCAATATAATCGTATACTGATAAATTGTTTTGACATTTGTATAGCGGTGACAGAAGTTTTGAAGGAGATTATTTGCAGTTTTGCTAACGTTAGTCTTAAGCAATTTTTGCGAAGTGAAATTAATATTTGTAAGCTGTGATTTATATTACAAAATATTTGTTTTGTTTTGGGAGATGTTTGTGGGATTATATGATTAAATAAAGCTTGTTTTCAGTTAGAAATACCTCCACGCCGGTAACCAAGGGCTTGAAATGAAATGGCGTTTGAAACTATATGAGTCAACATTAAGTAAATATCCAATTAAAAATTAAAATATGGTAATATGACGGATGTTAAGTACTCGTAGTTCATTTCTAGGATACATTTGTAGGTTGCAGCGTAGTTGCAGTGCCGTTGCAGTCCAGGAAATGTTAATAGAATACATGTATTGGCACTGCACTAATCCTGCTCTACTATTACCCTACTACTACTACTCAAATGACAAGCGTAAGCGTGCAGCTGCATGTTTTTAGTACAATTGGCCTACAGAACCCTGCACGCCGCGACCCTGCCAGTCCAATACTGTGGACTGCAATTCTGGACGTTAACCGCCCAGGCGTGCAGATAAGGGCGTTCCCGTCGCCCGGAGGCCACGGGCGCCGATCCGCTCTCGTCGGTGCGAGATTAATTGCATGCGGCGGTGGGAGCCGCCACCCACCACGGACGCTCGGACGGCGTGATGTAGAGAGCTGAGAAGGCACATGGAATGTGAGAGGTGGATTACGAGATAAGATGAATGAATTGATAGTTGATATAAGTTGTTATCTCTTGGTTAAAATAAGACTGGGGATTACGTAAGTTTTTTGGTTCCAGCACATGCTCCTGTAAGGTCTACTAATCCCTAAGAGATCGAGAAGTTTTGGGAGACTGTAAAGGATGTTCTGGATTTGGCTGATGTGAATGAACGGGTCGGGACCAAGCGAAGCAGTTATGAGACTGTACTTGGTCCATACGGATATAAGAGAGTGAACGATGCTGGTATGTTACTTTTAGACATATGAATAGAACGAGACCTCCTTGTACGTTCTTTCATCACAAGGATATTCACACGTACAGATGGAAACGGAATGAATAGAAAAGTGTGATTGATTTGATTTTGATAGATGCACGTGTCCGAAAGTCGTTAACGGATACAAGAGCCTTCAGAGGTACCACTCTTGAAACGGATCACTATCGGGTGATAAGCCGGTTTGTGGGCCTTTTCAAGAAGTGGAGGAATTGGCGAGTACGTATTCTTTTCGAAGACCATAAAAGAATAAAAAGTCAAAAATTGGAATACGAAAGTGTAAGGTGTACGTATGTATAGCAAGTGAGGGAAAGACTTGCGTGAATGGAAAGACTCACGTCTTTCCAACTCGGAAGTAGACGAAATTATGGAAAGTTTTAAAAGAAAGTATGGTGGACAGTGCAAAAGAAGCATGTAGATGCGTAAAGAGACATAGAACCCTGAGAAGAGATGCCTGGTGGAATGCGGAGGTTGAATCCTCCGTAGAAAAAAGTGGGAAGCGTGGTTGGATTACGTATCATCTTTGCATGAGAGTGATAGTATGAATGAGAAGAAGAAAGAAATATACCGTCGATGCAAGAATGAAACCAAAGCTTTAGTGTAAAAGAAGCGTGAAAGACTACCTATGAATGAGGAAGAGAGGCTGACGAAGAACATCGAGGCTAATATCAAACTCTTCTGGAAAGTGGTAAAGTAAGTAGGTAAGAAGTCTCGATGTGGTTCGTTAGCATCTAGGATGGACAAAATAAAATTTAAAGCTGGTGGCATTCTTGCTAACACTCAGGAAGTATTAGAACGGTGGAGTGAATATTTTAAAGAAATGTATGATTATGTCCAAGACGCTGGTACTGTGAATGAATCTGTTATTGACTCGATAGTGCCAGCGTACCGTGGAGACATTACCATGGATGAGATTGAATGGTCGACATGAAGTTTGAAAAATGGAAAGTTGATATGGTTACAGCTGAGATGATCAAAGTAGGTGGCACCTACGTTAGGGACGCGTTCTGGAAGATACACCGCTGATGTGGAGAGACGAGTGAGGTCAGAAAACAACGTTAATGGAGCGTTGGGTAAAACTTCTACGTAGCCGAAATCTAAGCCAGAAGGCACAGCTCACTGTACATAACGCTGTGCTAATCCTAAAGCTAATTTATGGAAATGAAAGTAATGATGACTTAAAAAAGAGAGTTGGGCTGAAAGAGAGTATCGGTGTTAAGATAAGAAAAGGCATACTCCGTTGGTTCAGACATGAAGAAAGTGTGCAAGATGAAAGAATGGTGAAACCGATAACCGGTACAAAAGTGAAAGGATGTAGGAGTCGAGGAAGATTAAAACTACCCTACCATGACGAAATTTATCAGTCAGTTGTTGTTTATCAGAAGGTGATATGAAAAGTCCTAGAAACCGGCGAGCATGCATGTAAAGATTATGACTGTTAAAGAAGCGAGAGATGTATAAGGACCGCGTGTTATGTCGCTCGGTTCATTCTGCTTACCCTGCAAGTGATTTGGCTTGAAATTATAGATAGATAGATAGATATATATGAGTTTCTCCGAGTGAGTGTGGTAAATTTCTGTGAAGCTGCTGAATTAGTAGGTCAGGTGACAACGCGTTAGTAATATTCATTCTATTGCTATTAATGGAATATGATATACTTGAATTCAGACGGACCGTATGATTGCTTGCCCGCTGACGTGGTATGAAAAAAAATAAACCAAACTTATGGCACCCACTTGGATGTCTCGTGCAAATTATCTTTGTGGTACATCTTTTAAAAAATCGCGTATTATTAGATACTTAATCCAATAATTAACAGTATTGTGTAAGGCATGAAGAGGTTTTTACAGGATCGGTAACGCGAGGTGAAATCCGTGGTTGCAAGTATATTAATCTGTGAGAAGACTTTATAATACTGCTAGTATACACATGTTTTTCTTACTGTGTATTGTAGTCAGGGAAACATATTAGCGCATAAGATGCTGCATGGTCTGATTTCGATCTTCGTATATGTACCTATTTTAAAAGTTTTTAATTCCCGATATTTCAGAACTTCTTGTTGTGAAATTTCATTAGGAATTCTATTAACTTTTAAGTTATAAATAATACATGAACTTTGGAAGCACTTTGACAGAAATGGCTTCATGTACGCCAGGTATTAATTTAATTTAATGAACTTCATTGTACATAGAAATAAATATTATAATAATATTATAGAATTGTATTTTGGCATTTAATCAATGTCAGACTTTCCAAAATACGTTTCTTATACAGCCAAGGATTTCCAATAGCACCTAACTTACTTTTATTTAACTTTGAATAGGTAAATTAACTTTTTTAAAATTTAATTTATCTATAATTAAAATTAAGCAACTCCTTAGGAGTTGAGTGACCTCACTCACACGCAGGACAACAACTCTCTAGGGAGTTGTTATTTGGTGGGTGGTTTATGTGAGGTACTCCCCAGACGGGCTGATGATCTGTAAAGTAATGTATAAAAAACGTAATATCCTCATAAATAGTATTTGACGAGTTCGGTGGCGCAGTCGAGAATGACTTTGACACTAACGGTCGTAGGTTCGATTCCCACACAAGGCAAACATTTGTGTGCATGAACATGTCCGTTTGTCTTGGTCTGGATATTTTTAGGAAGGTAGGGCGCAAAGCAGCCCATGTGAGGAAGTACCTCCACCTCACAAAAAACCGCTGCCAAATAACGACTCGCTAGAAGGTTGTTCTGTTCCTGCGTATGTGTGAGGTTACCAGTAAGATCCTAAGGAGTGGTTTTTTTAACAGCAGAGGTGGCATCGCACGAGTGATACTTAATGTATTACAATGTGGGCCATATGTTTATATTTCTCCTGACGTTGTATAAAACAAAATTTGCAAATAATTCGTTATATTCAAAGTTAAAATTCATCTCTACTATAGACACACCTAGCATTCCGTTTAATTGTATACTGTCTACGTAAAATGAACATGTATCTCTGAATGTAGAGGTTATTGCAACTACTGATCCTATTATAGTAATTATTTGAACAACGATTAGCTACGTTAAAGCACGTACTAGCAATCACAGGACTACGTAGTTTATTGACAAATTATTGACCGAGACTAACCTACAATGACCAAATTGGTCGTGTTTAATCAGAAGGTGATGTCTGAAGCCCCAGCAACCGGCGAGCGTGCATGAAAAGAGCTATGAATATCACAGAAGCGAGTGAAGTATGTAAGGACCACGTCTTATAGCGCTCGGTTCTCTCTACCTGCCCCGCAAGGGACTTGGCGTGAAGATATACATACATACATACATACGTAGCTTATATTTTTATAATATTATACGCAGGTACGAGTAGATAGACTTTCGGAAATTTGGTAAAAAATTATATATTTTCAATTGGAAATAATAAACGTTCTTCGCAAGCACTTCAACCTACAACGCTCAACACGTCGGCTGTTCCAAAGACAACAATTTATGCTACCTTAGTTAATGAAAAAAGCTGTGCATAGAAATGCAATATTGAATACTATAGAAATAGCCGACATTGCAAAGTAGGTCTCGAATGTTGTTCTTTCTAACAATACATTTGCAGCAACAAAACAACTTTGCTTACACCAAGCTTAACAATGTAGTTTCATAAAGCTTCGAACATACGACAGGTCTAATCCCCGCGGCTCGGTATGACGTCGTCGGTCTTGTTGTTAACTTATATTATTTCTCTGCCGCAACTCCGGTTTGTTCAAAGTTTAGAGTGAAAAGATAACAAAAGTCTTGGCGTTTTGAATAATGCAAATCGTTCAGCTATGTCTTGAAAATAGGTGTTAAAGGTGAAGTTGTGTTGTTCTTGCCATGGTTTTGCACAAATACTTCGTTTTTGAGTATTTTAATTCTTTATTGTGGAAGTCGATGAAACTCAATGTGATTTCACTTTTTAATGTATTAACACAACGATATGAAATTAATCCACAGCTATTTAAACCATTTGACCATGCCTTAAGTACTCATATAATTGTATGCATTCTTAGTTTCTCACAAATAAGTATCTGAATGTTGTTCTACAATGCTATACATGCACAAAAATATATTCAATTCTACTATCAAATTTTGTCATTTATTAAATCGTTTACTGAAATATAGCATTTATTGATACATAAAGTCTAATTCATTTCAAAATAAATAATTTTAAATAAAGAAAATAATTTTAGTATCTTAATACAAAAAGTTCGATCCATTGATCAATTTGCGTGGAGAAGTTATTACTCGTACTTATTTGATTTAAATATTTGTTTCATAGTAAAAGTTATCCATGGTAATGAAAATCACTAATTTATTTTGTCTATTTTTTATTATATATCAAAGTCCTTTCAACTTCACTTCATAAGTCACCACAGACAAACCTTCTGACATCCTTGTAAATAGGATCTCTGTTTGTATTTACTTTAAGTTTCTATAGTAACTTAATAATAGTAATAACAATCAATTCACAAAATGTACATTCGAAGAGGAAAGTGTTAGATTCGTAATATTTTTCTATTAAAAATCTACTTTATTATTATAGTGATATTTCTGGCGCTAATACTATCCAATATGTATGTATGTATATCTTCACGCCAAGTCCCTTGCGGGGTAGGCAGAGAGAACCGAGCGCCATAAGACGTGGTCCTTGCATACTTCACTCGTTTCTGTGACATTCATAGCTCTTTTCATGCACGCTCGCCGGTTCCTGGGGCTCCTGAGTTCTTATAAAACACGACCAATTTGGTCATGGTAGGTTAGTCTCGGCCTTCCTCGGCTCCTACATCATTCCACTTTTGCATTGTATATCTGTTTCGTCATTCTTTCGTCCCGCATTCTTTCTACATGTCCGAACCAACGGAGCATGCCCTTTCTTATCTTAACACCGACACTCTCTTTTAGACCAACTCTTTCTCTCACGTCTTCATTACGAACGCGGTCAGCAAGCGTTATGCCACAAATTTTGCGCAATGCTCTCATTTCGACCGCATTTATTCTACTTTCATGCTCTCTCTGCCAAACCCAGCTCTCACTTCCATAAGTTAGCGTTGGAGTTAACACCGCGTTGTGTACAGCGAGCTGTGCCTTCTGGCTTAGATTTCGGCTGCGTAGAAGTTTACCCAACGCTCCATTCACCCTATTCCCGGCACTCTCTCGTCTCTCCACATCAGCGGTGTACCTTCCATTGCTGCTGAAAGCACTTCCAAGATATACAATCTCATTCACTTGCTCCAACACTACATCGTCAACCATAATCCTAGTGTTCGTTCTGGTTGTCTCTCTTTCAAATACCATTATCTTGATTTTCTTCGCATTCAATTGTAAGACTTTCTTCATACAATCATCCTTCATTGTTGTAACTAGTGTTTGCAGTTCGGATGGTGATTCTGCTATTAATGCCGCATCGTCTGCATAAGGCAGGCAGTTGACCAATGCACCCATTCGCATTCCCACATTCATATTTCTTATTCTCTGAAGACAACTGTCTAGATACAGAATGAACAGCCGAGCTGACAACACGCATCCCTGTCTGACACCAATGTTGACATCAAACCAGGGTGACAAGCTGCCGTCCACCCGCACACATGCTGTGCAATCCTCATAAGTGGATTGCGTAGCACGGAGCAGGTCACCGTCAATCCCATATCTGGGCAAACTGTTCCGGAGATTCTTTCGCACGACTCTATCAAATACTTTCTTAAAGTCCACAAAACCGCAGAAAACCTTCTGGTCGAAAGCCAGATGCTTCTCTACGATGTTGTGAAGTGAAAAAACTTGATCCGTACATCATCTGCCGCTTCGAAATCCACCCTGTGCTTCCCAAAGCATTCCATCGGATTTCACCCTCATTCTCCTTTCAATGATTTTTCCATACACTTTAGCTGCTAAGCTGATTTAACTGATGGCCCTATAGTTGGTGCAGTCCATACGTGACGTACTATCCAATAATACCCAAAATAAATAATACTAATATCTAAAATACAAAAATGAAAAGATTAATCTGATTGTAATAATAATGTAAAATGTTAAGTAAGTATTTGTATTATTAACTTTATATTTAATTAAGTAAGGTTCTATTTCGCTTTAATCAACAGTCTATTGAAATTTATTCGAGTTCTGTATATTCATATAATATATATATACTATCTACACGTAATTATGAAAGTTGTAATTTGAAGATGCTAATTGAAAAGTTACTTCATGCGAGTACAAAAGTTGGAGGGTAAATTGGGACATATTTTACGTGGCCATGGTGACAGGTTAAGGCTATGGTTATTTTACTGAAGCAACTGCAGCATTAGCGATTTAAAATATCACGCATATTATGCACCTTAGCATATACAGTAACAACTGCAATTAAATATTAAACAAAAGAAAAGATGATATAACTATATAAAATGTCATTCAACAGATGCGATTTAAAGTCCCTTTGGGGTACCTGGTCTATCCCCTTGGACTATGAAAACATGTATTCTGTACTACACTACAGAATACAACTCGAGAATACACAGCATCAGCATCACCATAATTATACTTCCATTATAAATGTAACGCATATATACCGGGAGGAATGTTACCATTGACTTTCCTGAAAATATGGTGTTATGTTAAAGTTTCTTAATCGATTTGTAATAGTTAGAAACATATATTTGGTTACAAATTTTTATATTCAAAATAAATCACTTTCCCTTTGACAACCCTAAGTCATATCGTAAACCTAAACCCGTGCGCGCATCTCCTCTACATGAGCTGAACCTACCTACGTATATACATACAATATTTATGTTGATATGGAACTAACTGAAAGATAATTATGGGTAAATAACTATATCATTTTATGACCCTTCTTCTCCATGGCAATGCACGAAATCTACTACGAATTACTACACATTATATATATAATTGTAAATAAAATAAAGTATGAGTACAGCTAAATCCGATGTTCAAACAATCCTCCATTTTGGTGTGAAAGTGAGCCTCGGACTCGGAGCGTATTTAAAGATGAGTATAAAATGTAGTTACAGATGCAATCAAAATATAAGTCTTTATTTTATTAAAGTTAAAGTATGAAATTGCCGTTTCATAGTAATAGATACTTTGAATTGATAGTAAACCTTCATGGAGTGAGATTTTCGAGTGAAAAAATTTTCACATCATACATATGAGGATTTTCTTTTAAAAAATATGCAAGATTTAATTTTCGAATTTCAATTGTTTTTTTTTATTTTTTATTCGGATTAGACGGGTAAGATAGATACTTCGAAAATCCGAGTAATTTCCAGTAACCACGCGGAACTAACGCGGCCGAAGCGGCTAGCAATATCAATGATGCGTTTAGAGAGGAGACTGCTAATGGGCGCACTGTGCGTCTTTGGATAAACGCATTCTAATGACAATAGAAAATTCGACTTGAAGAACGACCGTGGGCAACAAGGGTATAACGCTGAATTGAAGATGATGGAAGCCGATCCAAGTCAAACTACTCAGGAATAGCGGCATGGTTTAACGTTACCTTACAATATTGACTCATTTGCATCAAATTAATAAGTTAAAAAAACATGAAAAATGAGTGCCTCACGATTTGACTGATCTGCAGAAAGAAATGTGTATTAAAACTTGTGTTGCCTTATTGAATCGGTACAAAAATGATGGAATATTGGATTGAATTGTGACGTGTGACGAAAAGTGGATTCTTTACGATAAAATGCAATGGCCGTACCCAGGTCAAACGCCGCAACAGTGCCCTAAAGCAAAGCTTACCAGTAAATATTTTGATTGAATAAATATTTAAAAAAAAAACGGGTTTAAATTTTTCAGTACAAATCGTCAATTTCATACATTACCCGTAATATGTCTGTCAGCATGTGAATTTTACAATTTATACTACAGCCGCCCTCAACAGACCAGATTGATAAAAACTAAAGTTAATTTTAAATACATTGTCATAAAAAGACAAAACGAAGAAAAGAATGCTTGGTATTATAATAATAAAAATATGAGTATTGATAGCTTAGTTCATTAAGAACCAGCCTACTAGTAGCTGACAGGTCTTGGTTAGAATCCTTGTGTGTATCGCTAAATTCAGTGTTTGGATTTATGTACATATTTGTAATTATCACCTGTTTAGCGGTGAAGGAAAGCCGTACCTCTAAGAAATTACGTTTCGAAAGACATGTGACCTAACCTAAGAAAAGGTATGATATTCTGTATGTGGAGGCAATCGCGTCGTGAGAAATTTAAAATTTTAGCCCAATTTTGAGATTTAGGTAGCGGACCCCGCCAATTCTAATCGATTAACTAAACGAGATAACGTGAGTAGATAGAGATTTTAATAATGAAAATAATGCTAAATACGAGACAATCATATTTATTTATAATATACAATTACAGGGTCCATACAGCATACAGTCCATGCGTTGTAAAATGGATACCGTAGCCTATGAACTCTTGCAATTTCTAAAATATCGCTCACCTCTCGACCTCACTCACTTGCAGGAAAACATCAACACTCCAGAGTTGTTGGTTTGCTTCGGTATTCTGTGAGGTGGAGGTACTTCCTCAAATGGGTCGCTTTTATGTGCCCTGCCAATCTTAAAAACGAAAAAACAAAAATTATTTTTTTTTTTCGGGAATCACACCCACGACCCTTGGTGTTAAAGTAGCATTACTAACTCTTGCACCAGGCTCCTCTAGATCGATAGAGGAAAGCTCGACACTTCTCCCGATTGCTTACTGTCGCATTATCACTTTGTGCGCACCCTAACAACCTACAATTTTTCTTTTCATAGCCTCGGCTTATTGTTTTTCGCAGCTTGTTACGGCATAAAGAAGTGACAATAATGTGATATGAAAATGATAAAAACGCCCTTTGAAATATTTTATGTTGCAGTACGTGGTTATTTGCCAGACGTAGTTTTAGAATTACATTAGTATTTCTTTTATAACGTCAGGAGACGTACAAGCTTATGGTCCACCTTATGTAAAGTGGCTTCCATAGCCTACGAACGATTGTAATACAGGAAGTGTCGCTGGCGCGTTGCAATGACTTGTCAGGAGCTCACAAATTAAAGTACAAAAGCTTACTTATTTAAAGAGACATTGTAATATTACAGATATTTATTTTTATACTACGTCGGGAGGTATACAAGCATACGGCCCACGTGATGTACAGTTACCGTAGCCTATTAACGCTAGCGATACATTAAGTGTCATTCGTGCGATACTTCCTCTGCTGCTTACACACTACTCCTTGGGAGTTTACTGGTGACCTCACTCACACGCAGGTTCTCAACAACCCTCTAGGGAGTTGTTCAGACTTCCCCAGACGGGCTGCTATGATGCACCCTATCTGTCTTAAAACATCCAGACCAAGACAAACAGACATGTTCCTGCACACAAATGTTTGTTTTGTGTGGGAATCGAACCCGCCAGTGTTGGTGTCAAAGTTGCCGAGCTCGTCAAAAATGACATTAACTATCTTTTTTGCTACAACCATCATTAACACACTTCTAGATGTGGCCTTCCCTAAATAATTTCTACAATTTGTAATCCCCTATTATCCGTATGCGGGTTCTCCGACCCGTTTGAGAGCATATTTTTTATACAACGTCGGGAGACATACAAGCATACGGCCCACCTGATGTAAAGCGGCTACTGTAGTCTATGATCGCTTACAATACATTACAATACTGATTCCACCATGGGTCATCTAACCGATGTTGCAATTCCTTCGAAACCTTAATCTCTTCGGTTTTCAACAGTTCTGTTGTGATTCCGTCTACACCAGGAGCTACTTCATGCTTCAGCTGTTCAAAACCTAATCTAATCTTACCCAAGCTGATACTTTTTTTTATACGACTAAGGTGGGAAACAAGCATACGGCCTGCCTGATGGTAAGCAGTTACCAGAGGTGTCACTCTTGCGTTGCCGACCCTAGAAACCTAGAACCTAAGAAATCTTCGATATAATGTCACAGTACTAATAATAAATGTCACTCACAATGGCATACGCAATGAGCTGGTATAAGGCAGGTGCATATGCACAATAGTTTTTACCGTAAACTCTTTCTTCCTTGGCGAAGATTCCCGCCTTCAAAGCAACAATATAGTCATCCTATCGTTTAAAGTTCGCAAGATGTACTTTACCTAAAGGCGGAAAAATGCTTGCAGTCCTTTGGTTCATCGCGCTATTTCCTCCTTTATTGACATTGCTTTTAAAATGATTTATTGCAGAAAAATATGATAGTCGCACCTTTCGTACTTCCTTATTGCATATCTATTTCCCGGATGCCGTCATCCAAGCCTAGTCGCTGCATTACGATAGCCAAAGTCTCACCAGAGACCTTGGCTTATCGAACTTTATGCTGCCGCCTGAGTGTTGTTCTTTTCGTTGCCTTGTTGCCTTGCCTTGTGCATATCCGTGTAAATTTCAGCCAACCTTAATCTCAGGAAAGTGATAAACTATGACGTAAGGAAATACAACTCCACTTATTGATCTATACTAATAAATTTATCATATTCTAAATATATAGTTTACCCTATCCGATAGCAGCGAATATTGAGTTAAAATTCGAGCTAAGGCGGACATTTAATTATATAATTGAAGTAGAATTATACTCGTGCATTAATTTCATCAAATATTCAAATAAAAAAAATCTCCTCAAACTACTGTCGTGCTAGATAGCCATGAACGATTCAAAACTCGGAGTACATATGCGTTATATGTCAATTAGCATCGATAAAAGAGAGAAAAAGCGTAGTCCACTAAATTTTTATTTATGATACGCTCACTGCAATATTGGCCTCATAAACACCGATATCCATTGCTTCCAGCGGATGTAACAATCGGAATAATGTGCAGGCTTACATAGAGCCATTTCTCGCATTAAAACTTTACGCTTAGCGCGCAATATCTGTTATTTGTTGCGAGTTGGATATACGGGCAAAAGGTTCAGTTAGCAAAATGGTATATTACCAATTTTTTTTTTGTTACATCGGGTTGTTAACTGACACACCCTGTTTGATATAAACGTGTAATATAAGAAATATCGCTTACGCATTGCCACCTCTGCTCTTGGTGTCTGCAGCGGGATTAAAAAGTACTGTGATTAAATTGGTCTTGTAGAGAACTTAATCATTGCAGGTAAGGTGCTCGCGCGACTTACATCACAGTTTGCACTAATGGAGATCCTCAAGTCCCAGATTTTTTGAACGAAATTTGAATGTTCCGTCAAATTTTGGCAATACACTTGACTAGCCTTTTCTCGTATTTAAGATAACAAGTTCTGACCACAGATCAGCTTACGGCTTAGCTTAGCTTACGGCTTTTACAAGTTTTGTATATGAGTTTTAGATAATAAAAAAGACTATTATCTATATTGTTCAATGACCCTGTAGCTTCCCATTAGTGACTTTCAAAATTGTGTTAGTAGTTCTAGACGTTTTTACATCCAAACATACAACGAAACATTACTTCTTTATAATATTAACATAAATAATCGGAAATATGCGTAGATTAATCTCAACTAAATCTATTATTTTTTGGTTAAGTTTCATAAACTTTTTAACTGTGTGTTTCAAAATGCATACGGCATTGTCGAGCGTATATTAAAATTGATTGCGTTTGTACAATTGAAACTAACTTTGCACAAATTAAGTTCAGTAATGGTGTGGCGGTCGCGATCTGCACCTGTGACCCCAGAACGCTGTTCGCAAAACCGCAGTGTCACGGATGGTTAACTAAAATTAATTTCTACGTACGTGTTTCCTAGCATTCTGAATTTAACAACAAACACCAGTAATTGCTAAATACGTGCTCAGGAGATTCATCTAAGGCTTTTTGTTACAAACGAAGAAGCAGCGCGGTATAACTAAGGCAATAATACTATCAGATCTCTAAGTATATTTAGCGCAGCAGATGGCGAGATAGAAGAATACGGGTTGATGCATTTGTTGATTGCACAAGGAGCTGTGAACCTCGCACAACATTTCGAGTCCTGTAATGGTACTATCATTGCCGTGAATGGTGAATCTAGTAAAAGGATCAGTAAGAGTTTCTCAGGAAATAACAGAAGGTCAACTCAGTAACCGTAATCAGACCGTACAGGTATGTGAAATGTAATGATTGAACCGAAACATTAAAAGAATGAACTGATAGATGTAATAAAGATGTAAATACGGTTAGATGTTTAACTAAGCGAATGAGTAGTGACATCGATGATCTTTCAGGTGGCATGTCGCCTCTGTGTTTTGAAGTAGATGAGGACCAACATATCATTCAGTGCGGTCGTAACTACCGTGCTCTAATTTCTCTTAGCTTTGGGAGTGGCAGAATAAGTTTTGGTCGGTCCAAGATTGGTGAGATACCCGGCGTGCGTTGCTCTCCCTCGACATTCATAAGTCGAGTAGGCCAGATGGCATACCGGCAGTAGTATTAAAGCTATGTGCTCCTGAGTTGTATTTTACGCTGATGCACCTTTTCGTGCTTTCGTACTCGATTGGTAAAATCCGTCTTCGTGGAAGACCGCTAATGTGCACCCGGTGCCCAAAAAGGACGATAGATCAGATTCATCGAATTAGAGGCCTATTTCCATATCTTCCCTTCTCTCCAAGGTGATGGAGCGTGTGATAAACAAATAACTCCTGGCATATCCAGAGGATCAAGACTTGATCAGCGATCGTCAATACAGCTTTTGCCAATGTCGTTCGACTGATGATCTTCTAGTGTACTTACACAATGCTGGGCTTCAGCGATTGAGCGATTGAGAGTCAAGGTGAGGCATTGGCTGTCAGCCTAGATATGTCTTCTATCGAAGTTACCATCGTACGAGCTGCCTGAGGGTTTTTGCAAATGGGTGGCCAGCTTCTTATTCAGCAGATACATAAAAGTCGTGCTAGACAGTAGTTGCTCCAATAGTATGGATATCAATGCTGGTGTCCCATAGGACTCTGTATTGTCCCCAACGCTGTTTCTGCTGCACATCAATGACATGTTGCCAATCGACAGCATTCATTGTTATGCAGACGACAACACCGGGACACTTATTATACAGGCCGTGCTAGCATCCCTCGTTCACTTGTGGAGGAAAGCCGTGTTAGAATTGTGCCTGAAATAGAGTGTACTTTGAGTAAAATATCTGACTGGGGGCGATTGAACTTGCTTCAATGAAACCCTACCAAGACACAAATATGTACCTCCACCGCTAAGTAAACCCCGTTTGTTGTGTTCTCCGAATTCTAGAACACGAATTCACTCACTATTTCTAAGAGTATTGGGATTCTCGGTATTGAGTTCTCCAGCGATGTTCAGTACCAAAGTCACCTGGAAGAGAAGGTCAAGCTGACGTCAAATAAACTTGGTATGCTCAACATGGCCAAACAGTACTTCAGCTCGGAGCAAAGACTTATGTTACATAAGTCAGACTGCATATGGAGTACTGTAGGCACCTATGGGCGGGAGCACCTGGATACCAGCTAGGACCTTGTGACTCGGTGCAGAGACGAGCTGTAGGATCATCGATAATCCTGAACTCACACACGACATTAAGCCCTTGAGTTTGAGATGAGATTTTGCCTACCTTTGCGTGTTCTACCGATTGTATAATGGATTGTATTCTGATAAGTTGTTCGACATTATGCCAACAGCCTCGTTTTACAATCGCACAGCTCGCCGACGGCTGGGAGTTCATCTTCATATACTGGACCCGCTTTGGCCGCGTACTGTGCGATTCCAGAGAAGTTTTCTACCGAGAACTAATAAGTTGTATTGAGCTTCCTACCGAGGTTTTACCAAGGGACTTTAGGTTGGGGGTCCTTAAGAAAGGCGTGAAGAGGTTCTTACAGAATCGGCAACGCAAGAGTAACACCCCTGGTGTTGCGAATGTCCGTAGGCTACGGTAACTGCTTACCATGAGGCAGGCCGAACGCTTGTTTGTCAAATTAGTGGTATAAAACATAGACTTTTCTAGATTCGTGTGAAACTGGGTATCACGCGAGTTTTACTTGTCGCCGCTTACGCACCCGTGAGCCAGCTTGTATCCAAGAACTTATTGGCTGGATAAGATAAAGGAGGCTAATTGCGTGGAGATTTAGGTTGAGGTCAAGTGAGATAGTTACAATGGTGTTCTTGGCCCGTATGGAGAAAAGAATAGAATGAAGCTGGCAAACTTCAACAAATTTTAAAAGTATGTATAATACAAAATCTCCTTTACTGTTGTCGTGAATATCATTGTTCACGACAGACAGAGTAGGACCAGAATGCTCAAAAAAGATCGATGTCATTCTGATAGATTGCCAACTCAAAAGTATTATAATGGATACAAGAACATACAGATTTTTCAATTTTTAAACGAATCACTATGTGGGGATATCCCGGTTTCTTGGCCCCTTAAATAGTAAAAGCACTACGAAATACGTACACACAAAGGGATAAAGGGGGGTAAACAGCGAAAACTTTTAACATACAAATGAGATAAACAAAAAGCATGTTTAATTGAAGTATTAACTATTCGCAAATAAATTATTGGACAATAAACACAATACTGGGAAAACGGGGCAAAAAGCTAAATAAGACTGAGACAATATGAAACATGACAATTGACTTTTCTCCATTGCACACATTGTACAGGTTTTTGTAGGACGTTTAATGTGCATTTTAATAAATTTTATTTTTTATATATATTTTTTATACTACGTCGGGTGGTAAACAAGCATACACGCTGATGTTGAAAAGCGAATATGCATACGGTTTGCTGAATATGTAGTGATTGCTATAGCTCTGGGTTACTTAGAATACGAGAATTGTAGTTATTTTTCTAGAGACTTAGAAGCCATCCAGGAAGTTATTATTGGCTTTGATTTTCTATAAGGTAAACATCCGTACTCGATCGGGATCCTTGTCTGGAGTCTCGATATACTACGGATATATTGAGACTCCAGACAGGGATCCGGATCTTGGCTTTGCCTTTTACGAGAGATTACGAAACCTTAAGCTACAGGATATCGTCAATAATTTTGCTTAAATATTGCCATAAACAATATGCTTGAATTAATACCCCATTTTTTTTAATTCTAAACTCAAGTAATAACGTTGGCCAAACAGTACTTGGTTTTTATTTACTATTCTGAAACCATCTTTTAGGATTCCGTACCAAATGGTATCCACGAAACCCTATTTCAAAGATTCAGTTGTCTGTCCGTGCTAGTTTCACAGGGCTGTATACTTTGAATGGTAATAAATAAAATAAATAAATAAATATTGTCGGACAAATTACACAGCGCCATCTAGCCCCAAAGTAAGCGAAGCTTGTGTTATGGGTACTAGACAACTGATAAACATACGTAAATACATTTTTTTTTGTAAATACATACTCGTACTTATTATACATAGAATATTTTCTATGTATAATAAGTACGAGTATGTACTACCCAGACCAAGACAAACAGACATGTACATGCACACAAATGTTTGTACTGTGTGGGAATCGAACCCACGAACGTTGGTGTCAAAGTAGTGTAACAACGCGTTTCGCTACTGCGCCCACGAGCTCGTCAATAAAGGTAATATGGAGAGACTTGTAATTTTCACTGAGTCGGTATTATTAAATCCGCTATAACAATAAATGATAAATATATAAAAGTTTAAGATAAAAGAAACTTTGTTTTTTTTTCTGCTGTATAGCTGTTTGTCGATAGAAATAGGTGAAACAGAGGTACCCACGTTGACGCTTTTGTACAAAGTCTCCCTCTGGCAAGTATCTGGCATACTTGTATGCATCCCTACATTGTATAAAACCATTTCGATTTTTTTTGTCAGATATTGTTCCTATCCAACAACGATTTTTTTTACTATGAATTCTTGATAAATTTAGTTGATATTTAATTTGAATGTTTGATCTTCTATTTGTAACATATAATGTTAATAAAAATTTAGGTTCTTATACCAATATAAATGTTCACATGATATAACTTGGTGGAATAACCTGAAAACAATATTATAATTTGTTAGAACTAACTGTACAACCATATTCCGTGAATAAAATGTCATTTCTTTTCAATATAATATTATATACAAGTTGCATCCTTCGACTTCGTTCGCGTGTATTTCGGGTATTCCCGTAGCGACCACTTTTTGTGCTTTTCTTTTTTTCCTCGGCTACAAAGGGTCGTATCGTGATGTTAAATAATAGCCTAACTTTCCTATAACTTATAGATATAGATAGCTATGTTAAATATATAACTAATTAAACTAAACAGTCTATATATATAACTATCCTCGGGAATTGGGTTGTCAAATCCGGCTGGTAATTCCAGAGACTAGTATATTCAAACAAACAACAACTTCAGCTTTACGTATTACGAGTAGTATAGATGTATATGTTTAAATGTAAGAAAAACCAAGGAATATTTATTCTCTGCTCGGACATATCCCTAACACTGACCTCATTAGCTTATTCAATAGTAATTCATTTGATTTTTTCCGTGTACAACGGTGACAATAGACACGTGCATTCCCCTCCTTCTCTATGACCTTATCGCGTGATTGATGGTGACAAAGTGGTCGCCACAGTAAGCGGAACATTTTTTCTCTGTTATACAAAGATTAGATACCGATAAAAATAATGAATTACATATACTATCGGAACATATTAACAAGTTCATTACTTTATGAATATTGAGATTTAAAGTACGTATATTGATTGATAGTTCTGTAATGTTTAATACTTGTAGTTTGGAAGACAAAAATATTGGTAAAAATCCTAAAATGTTGGTATACTTCGCTACTTTATTGTGGGATGGTAGAGGTCAATATTTAAAGTCGCCCGAGGGAGACTGGATTGGATTATGAACTGTCACCTATGGATAATAGATAGGACCTATTGCATAATGTATTTACCAAAATATGAAGAAGCTCGTCATAAATAAACTCAACAATATGCTAGGCAACGATACAAGTCGCTTGCACGTCACGTAGCAAAAATATATATGGTACAACTATCTCTTCATCTTCCTAGAGTTATTCCGTTTCTTAATCCATTAGAATTAGCGGGGTTCACTACCTAAGCCTAAAGATTTAGCGAAGATATTTAAAAATCAAAACATTCTTAGATTAGGTCGCATGTGTTTGGATGTACGGGTTTTTTCACGATGATTTCCTTCACAGCCGAACAAATATCTAATTCTTTAAATTAAATATCTAATTAGTTCTAATTTTATCCGTTTAACATAGGCCCAGAGAAAAGTCGTTCGAATAATTTAAGATACAAAAATTTGGGCAAGGCAGACATATTTGCACGTTATACTCTACTTGAGTTTAACTTGATTCACTTGGAAATTAAGTCATGAAGCTGAATGAATGCGAAATGAATAAAATTAATGTCTGAGCGTATGAAGTTTCAGGAACTCGCTAAGTTATCCTGTTTTTCAGTGGAAGGTACTCGTTATCTGCTGGTTTTCTAAGGGAAAATCTTTTTCAGTTGACGAAGTTTACGCGTAGGTAGAATAAGTTTGTGAAGGTATTGGCTATTTTGCAAGGTAACTTATATTTTACTTCAATTATCTAGGTTACATCTAATTATTTTGTCAAAAATATATCAGCAACGATTTACGAAGGAGTGGATAATTGTAAAATCGCGAGTAAGACGAAATAAATTATCACAACTCAATATAAACAATAACGGCATCGACATTAAGAACAAAAAGAAATGTATGTTTGATCTTCTTGTCTATTTTGTTAAAAAGAGATATATTTATATTATTGTTTTAATTTATTTTTGTTTTATTTGTTCTGTTTTTATTTTGTTGTATTTGTATTTTTAGTTAGTTTGTTATTCTGTTTTATTTTTGTTTTATTTATTACGAGAGCTCGATGGCGTTGTTGCGCTTGTCACTCTAACCGGACATGCAGGTTAAGCAGCCTGTCTATGGATGGGTTTATCTACCTCGAGTTTCTCCTTATTTTGGAGGGCACGTTAAGCCGTCGGTCCCGACTGTTGTCGATAGATGACAGTCATTTAGCTGAGTCAGTGGCCCTCGGGCGGCTTGAAAACACTGGCTTCTACCAATCCGCATTTGAGCAGCGTGGTATGATATGCTCTAAAATCCCTTCAGTTGAAGGGAGGCCCAAATCCTTGCAGTGGTATAAGTAAGAGTTGATGTGGTGGTGGTATTGTTTTAAAACCGGCAATTTTTTTACACAAATAATATTAATGATTAGTTAGTTAGCTTAGTAATTCAGATATATATGTTTATATAATACTTTATGATTTATCTATTTTAAATAACAAAAAATTGTAAAATAGTGGATTATATAAATATAAGATTCTTACATTTAATTTCTCAATTTACAATACTCGAAACGATGAAAAAAGTTTTCATTTTTCCCTTGCATTAGATGTGTTAACTTTTTGATACTAAAAGCATTATGAGATTATGAGCATTGATAACTTTCTTTGCATAAAATGTTTTTGTCGTTAAACTATTCCTAAACTTGTATTTTGTACATGTAGCGAGTTTGTAGAGTCGTTTACCGCATCAGTACACATAATGTTACAAAATGATACTTCCTTGAACTTAAAGTTTCCTGGTGTTTGCTACTTAGAATTATCTGCGCATTGGCGGAGGTTATCAGAACTTTGGAAAATATCACGAAGAGGAAGTTCACCGGCTCCTTTGTTGCTGAGCTCACAGTGAGCCAGGTGAGGGGTGGTACAAGGTATACGATATAGCGTTACAGACATTATTTTTTCATTAAACAAAATAACAAACAGTATACACAGTAGTTGCGATGCTAAAGAAGGTAAAAATTTTCCTTATTAATAATATCTTTTACTATGAGGCTTCGAAATAGCAAAAATAAATTCGACTTCCCCTATAAATATTCGATCAGCTGATAACCTTCATATGGAGTTCTAAGTAAAAGTTTTTTTTTATACAATATTGGTAGGCATGTGAACACTTGAAATACATGAAATATCATTTGATAAAACAGCAACTCCTCGCAGGGCCACAACAACTTTCCAGGGAGTCGTTATTTGGCTGCAATTTTTTGTGAGGAGGAGGCACTTTCCCAGTCGGAAAAATGCTTTGACGCACTTTACTAATCTAGAAAACATCCAGACTAATACAAACCGACATATTCATGCACATTAATGTTTGTCTTGTGTGGGAATCGAACCCACGAGCGTTGGTGTTACAGTAGCATTTATATATTATGTTTCCTTTGAAGCCTATATATATTTCTTAAAAGTCAATTTTTTAATTCTAATTAAATTAGATAATTAACAAAGACTACTAAACGTATGGTAATTAAATGGGTGACTGTCACAGTCATCACCATCATCAATCCACCTCCGGATTTAGGTTTTCTTTTTTCTAACATATGCATTGCGAATGTTTTTACCATATGCAAAACTCCGCTAATCAAATCCAACCGGTTTTGCCCGTTATTTTTCAGGTCATTAACCGTAGTAGGTTGAACTGCGACCCTACAGTGCGCTAGTCGAGCAAGCGGAGCGAGCGTGCCGCGGCAGCGGCCGGCGAAGCGCCAGAATCGAACATTGTCTGTTATGAAGGAAACTGTTCTGGAAAACAACATTATGAGTATTCTTATAATGTTAATATTCATAAAAATCTATGATCACTGATTGTTATAAAGGAAACAATTTTGAAAAAAATTAAGAGGCATGCATGTTCTTAGTAATGACAGTATTAATAAAAAAAATATGATAACTGTCTGTTATGCGTTCCGTTGGTAGTAATAAAAGTTTATGAACAAAAAAAGTATGAAGAAAAAATTTTGAAGAAGAATTATTATGAACACAAATTATGAATAAAAATAGTAAAACAAAATAAAAATAAGATTTTTATGTGAGCCAATATGGACCCCTTCCCTATATCATCATGATAGGTCACCTGTATGTCCTCACACATCGCACGATAGAAAGAGCTGAGCTCGGAGTATTTGTAACAGTACTAAAACTCTGAGCACAAACTATTCTATATGATTCTATCAGATCAGATGTATGAGGACATACAGCTTGCCTATCATGCGATAGGCAAGCTGTATGTACGTAGATATCAGATTTCTTAACAAACTACTACTTCGACTACAAAGACTTTCATGTCTAATAATATATGTAAACCTTAAAATGTTAAAGTACTTTAATTTCTATAAGATAACGTTATATGAGTGGTTTCTTGACGGACTTGGCATTTTTTTTTATTCTGAATAAAATATTTATATCATAATTATACATATATTGATTACCTCCATAAATCGTAATTTTATGTACAGTAAATTATAAATATTTGTATGTAATGCAACATGATTAAATTGGATAAGCTACATACAAAAAATCAACAATGTTACTATGCACTACCGTGTTTAGGACAAATACGTAATATTTGCGTTACCTAATCTTGTCTACCAGCTTTATGTTCTATCTTTCTATCTTATCTATAAGATAGATCTCGTATTTATTTTTAGTCTATCACTTCTATCATATTTGTTTGTTTATTATTCTAACGTTATCTGTAGTTACTACCTTCTCTATCCTCTAATTTATATTAACCATCTTTTATCTCATCTCCTATTCCTCTATTTCTTTTCTTTCCTATTTAGTACGTCACACTCATGCGTATGTCGGCAGAGCAAGAGGGTGTGTGTTCGGGAGGTTTTGCAGGCCAAATGACAAAGTAGTGCACAAATTTACATAAAGAGAATGTAATCAAGTATTCATTCTTTACAGTTGCTTTCAGACACAATTAACAGGAAAGTAAGTTAGCTATCAGATGTCTATATTCTACATGGCACATTTAAATATAATTAAAGAGTAAATAAATTTCCTTTCATATGGAAACATATATTCATATATATTCGTCTGGTTTAGGTTATCATGCTTTAAGGTAGGTTACACATACACTTAAATTTACCTACTTCATTAGGCTTATGTAAATGCATAAAGTCGCATACTTTATAACAGGTGTACATTTGTACAGATCTAATTAATTTTTGAGTGCATTATTTGGTCAAAACGTTTATCTTTTAGAAAAGCAATCACTTTACAGAATATTCCGAAACATTATAATGATCACCTGATTGTAAGCGGGGCTTCGGGTGGTGTGACAAGAAGAAACCAGGGTTGCACCTTTCATGTATAGATATGTAAATGACCAGGAACTGCATACTACGGGATTCGGTCCATGAACATATTGCAACCCGCGGCTGTTAACCTCGAATTAAGACGGTGGATTGCGACCGAACCCTACAGTCTGCAAATAAGGAAAAGTAACCATTAAATTCTCGACATCAATTACCGGAAATTAAAACATCGTCCGCTTCACAATTATAAACTATTCAGACTTACTTACTCGGCATAGAAAGTTAGGTAACGCGATGACGTCATATTTCTCGTTTGAAACTCCATATATTTAATCTTTTTTCAGGTTATTCCTTCATCTAGTGGGGAGTCATCCGACACTGCTTATATCAGTCCGGAGTCGGTCGAGAACATTTTTCCCCGGCGGTTGTAGATTCTACGAGCAATGTGATTGACCCACTGCCATTAAAGCTTGCTTATCCATTGGGCTATGTTTGTTTTAGTTCTCATGCAGATATTCTGATTTCTGTTCTATCATGTAGCGAAGCCGAAATGTATGGCCACGTAGTGTTGTAGTCGCATAATAAAATTTTCATTGGTTTAGGCTCGTTCGCACACGTGATCATTATTTATTTACATTATAATATATTGTTTTGAAGTATTGTCTTAGGTTTTCGCGATTGTTACACATTGAATTAAACAATTTTTAACGGAAGTATCGCGTATTTTATTCATTTTGTTGAACCTGACGTTTCGAACGCTTTGCAGCGTCCGTGGTCGCAGGAAGACTGAAACGTCAGGTTCAATAAAATAAATAAAATACGCGATACTTCCGTTAAAAATTGTTTAATTCAATATTGTTTTGAACATGATGCAAATTTAAAGTAGTATTAAATTTTTATAATCAAATTAATTCGGCTATCCTAACCGCTACCGCACATAATTTACGCCGCATGTCAGATACAAAGGTCCGATAGCAGATGTACCCTTTGAACTTTATCCCACGGCTCTTGGAGGGAACGTAGTCGTGACGAGCGGACAATTATAGTTTTCCAGTGTTGCACGTACTCCGCCAAATCGGTGACTATTAACCCGCTAGCGCATAGAATACAACTTTATTTAGCAAGAAGTGTTTATTGTATCTACAGTGTTTGAGTAAATACCAAACAAAATGATAGAAAGTTCAGTCGCTATGTATGGGTTTCAACGAGTCATCATTGGATCACCTTTAAAGTTACCAGTGACATAGCTTTGAGTCAGCAAGCTGTACAGTAGACCGGTGTGGCAGCGAAGTTTTGTGATATAAATAGAAAAAAAAAACAAATCAGTAGATGTGATGATGATGCGCTGGGTGTTCTTCTCTACAAAATAACATAATCATGTAATAATACTACGAGATTCTAATTAATAAAACACATTTCAACCACTACGAAAATATTTTTGTACTTTCTTATAAAAGTTGTACCTAATAATATTAATAATAACCGTAGGGCAGCTTGCGGTGAGTTAGTGGTGCATAACGAACTACGGGTACCCGAATGCTCCAGAGAGTCAATCAGGGCGTTCATCTCCGACGTGTCTTCGTCGGTCGGACCGGAAAGACGGCCCGCAAGACTGTCAGCTCTGGCTTGTTGATTGGCCTTCCAGAAAGGAGTATATATATTGCTCTATCAGGTGAGTTACTCACACTGGTGTTGCCCCCGGACGAATCTCTCTGACATTTCGAGGGTCCATCCAGTGAGTGGCGAGCCACCGTCTGCTGATAGCAACATTAGATATGATAGTTGTGGCAGGTGTCCGTCCCTCGTCGGTAATATCTCAGTTCTAATAATCCCTCCAGATTTCATTTCAATAGAAAATAACACGCAAGTTTGATAAATACCAGTAGGGTAGCAAACAAGCATGTGGCCTTGAGCGAAACATACTCGTAGTTGTAATAGAAAAAAATGGGTTCTAGTAAGTTCTCAGATTGTTTACTGACTATTTAAGTCAGTGTATATTTTTTCTCTATTTAATGGTGATGCGGCATCACCAGTCAATAGAGAAAAAAATACGATTTAGGCAGTAAGAAATTGTCAGAGATACGGATCAAATTCAACCCCAGTAATAAGAAAAGACCCCAAAAATCTTAAAAAAATATTAGTGCAATACCTCAAACGGAGAAGAAGGTGGAAGAATTGTATTTTTATTATGTACAACATACGTAATACGTTTATTTTTTAAGTTTAATGTTTTTATAAATTGCTGCAATGTTTTTTAAAAACACCGACTGCGACAGTAAATTTAAGAAGATATAAAACAACAAAATAAATTGCCTTTTGATACTTTAAACATAGCTAATATATAAATAATATAACAAGAAGAAATACTACACAAAGATATATTTTTATACCACTAAGGTGGTAAACAAGCGTACGGCTTGCCTGATGGTAAGCAGTTGCCGTAGCCTATGGGTATTTGCAATATCAGGGGTGACAGTCTTGCGTTGAGACCATATGAGACGTATAATGTATAAAAATCCCAACGAAAAACTCAACAAAATGTTTGTAATAAGTCAATTCGCATAGTATACTATAAGCACAATTTATACAGAATCTTACATTTATCTCTAACATCTCAAACGTAATATATTTATAATACACACGACCTAAATACGAAAAACAAGGAAAAATAACATAGAGTAATGAGCTCATTACTTCAAAATACAGATATTACAATTGTTACGTAAAACTTGAAGAATTAAACTCGCGGGAGAAGTTAGCGGCAACAGCTAATGTAGTAATGTTTTCATTTTTATAATAAACTCAATATGGTTATCTGTTATTGCTTTATCTAACTAGTATATACTCGTAGCAAGACACTTATCTTGTATTGCATGCACGGGTACGGTAATCCATATAAACGCTTTTGATTTGCAGTTGCCGTTATACGAGTCTATTTGTGTTTAAATTTACCCAATTAGCCGGACATAAAAAAAAATACGAGGGCTGTGATGATATTATAAGTTATTTGCCTCCCTGTGCTTAGAATTTTTTTCTTGCATTAAGAGTAGTATCCACATGCAGAAATAAAAATAATATTCCCATTTGTTTTCAGTCCCATAAGCCTACGTTACAAACGGGATGAATAGCAACAATTTCTAACTTCAGCTATTATATCTAGATCCTGTGATTGTTTATTTTTATAAATTATTGGTATTTTTACTGGGTCCGGTACCTGTTACAGACGGCGGATAATCGCTGCAGCCGAAGCAGAGACTACTGAATCAGCCATAACAGCGTCGGCATGTCTACTAACGGTAGTGCGTGGGTGCCGCCGACGCTAGGCCGCATGAACTAATTAGTGGTGTTATATAGTGTCCTAAAAAATATTTACATTTGGCCATGTTTTAAATACAGAGATATTATGTGATTTAAGTACATTTAGTATTTTATTATATATGTGAATGCATACGGTTAAACAGTTTTTTACATATTTTTTGGATTATCATTTAATAGATATCACCCGATATTGTAGTCTCGAACTTATTTCCTGCGCTTCCTTAAACAATTATCTATGTTTGTGCACAAAACTACATATTTCATGTACACTATATATATTGAATAATTATACTGCAGTAGTGCTGAAATTACAGGCAGAAAAAAGGGGTCACTGTATTGCCAGCGTAGTATAACACAGGATATTAATTCCCCAGAGATGCACGTACGTATCCAGTATCGGTAATGTTATACAAAGGCACATCACAAACGGACTCTCGCTATCTTCCCAAAGGCAATGTTTGTCAAATTTACAAATTAATGTAAACTCAAAGTTTGTTTGAATCCATTACGTGTCTGGAATGGCTCATAGTGTGGGAGCAATAATTCATCGCACGAGAACTTCGCTATCTAACTACATTTCTCAAAGCTATCAAACTTAGTCTGTAGACAATCCAATCGTGGAGTGTGTTTAACGGCGACTTTTGCATACAAACTTTGCCTACAGATTGTTCGTGTGATGTCAAACTGATTCAAACAATTGAACCAATTAATCGGTTTTCGTGAAGTTAGAATTTCATTTGCAGAAGAATTACAATACTTGATGATAGTCATTTCATGGATTGTGTGTTTATATATGTCAAAGCTTCCGTCAAAGGAAAGAAACCGCATGTATTTTATTGCTCTAAAATGTCTCTATTAATTTACTTTTAATTCACCATCTATATATAACTGTGTTATCCATTCAGATACTTTTGATTATACATTATTATAATTGAAAACAGATACTCTAAAATGAGGTTCTGATTCATAATATCTAAGCTCCTGAATTATAAACCCCAAAAGGTTGTCCGTGTCTCAAAAGGTCCCTACATGTTTGCAATGACTAAATATTAATACAACATTATAGCAAAAGGTTTCAGTCCCTACATATTAAATCCAACTCTCATTATGTTCGAACGTTAGGCGGTTACTATCATGATGGCTAGTAAATATATTTGTTTAAGCAAGTAATGCAAAAGCAAAAGCAAGAAGAGCTTACTACTGAATGTGAAGAAAACAAAGTGAGAAAGAACAAGTAGATGAGATTGTATATCATGTAATGTGCTTTCAGGAGCGATGATAGATACACGGATGATGTGGTAACACGAGTAAGTACTGGTAATAGTGTTACTGGAGCGTTAGGAAAACTAGGCAGTAAGTGAGTCAGAACGCACAGCTCATGCATACACAACGCAGAGCTGGTCCCAACGCTAACAGCGAGAGCTGGGTATGGCAGAGAGAGAGCATCAATGTAGGATGAAGCAGTCGAAATGCGAGCATTGCACAAAATTGTGCAATCATGTGCAAAAATGTGCTCGCTCGCTCGTGTCCGCAATGACGATGTGTTAAAATAAGAACGAGCTTGCTCCGTTGGTTCGGTCATGTAGAAAGAATGAAAAAAGAATGTATCACGAATGCCAGGGAAAATATGCAGGGAGCCCGAGAAATTGGTGAGCATGCATGAGTAGTGTTATGAATGCAAAGAAGCGTGTGAGGTGTGTAAGGACCGTCCTGTGTCGTTCAATTCTCTCTGCCTACCCTACAAGGGATTTGGCGTGAAGTTATAGATAAATAAGCAAGTAATCGCTGCTATTGTATTGGCAATCATTCGGAGTAAAAGTACCACCCCGCTGCTAAGCACTAACTACACAGAAAGATTATTATATTATTGATGAGATCATTCGCTCGCAGGAACAAAAATCCTCCAGTTGTTATGTGGTGCGATGTTATGTTGGGTCGGACTGCATTTAAATGTCGCTGTACTCTACTTCTTTTATACCAGAATCTCTTTTGCTAATTGGTAAAGCAAAGTACCTGCCAGTGACCTCGTTTGTAGACAGTACACAAGCATGAAGTCATTTGCAAAGAGTAGAGCCCTTAAACTTGAGGCATAATCTAATCCTAGGAACTAATTATATAGTGACGTTATATCTTATTGATACACAAATAAAATCAGATAGTGAACAATTCATGTAATGGCACAGTTCGAACATTTCAAATAGATATTAAGATGGAACACTGTAATATATTAAACATTAAAGGTGTTGTATCTATGGCCTTAAACCTACAATGATAACATTCGAGACCATATCAAGAACCTATATATACAATGTACTATATATTTCCTCAATAATTCATTTGGTAATTTTATGTAGTAGAAGTTTAGAAGTTCAATAATACCATTAGACTTGATTTGACTGAATTATCACATGATTTTCGCCCTTATGAACGATATATTAATGTTTACTATAACATATCTGTTATCAGATTATCCGCACAGGACACCCGAGAGATCTGACCAAACAGACGCGTAATGCCAATTACATAATGTGTTATGACATGTGCGCTGGCGTGTGCATGTTCCATTGACGTCGAAAGCTGCTCTTAACAGATATGGATTAGGTAAACAGCCAGGCAAATCTGGACGGACATTGATTGGATTTGCAAATGCCTAATATTACAGTATAGTAATGAACCTGTTACTGATGAACAAAGGTGTTGCTCATTGATTGCTAACATCTTCCACGTTGAGATGAAATACTAGCTTGCATATAATATACTTTCTATTTAGAAATAAATGTTATTTTGTTGACGTTTTACAACCTTACAGTGAGATTTAAGATTTGCTAGCAGTACGTAATTTTAGCAAAGCTAAAATTTTCAGTATTATTTTCAGTACTAGTGTTTACGCGGTGGTCGAAATTCGACTGTAATTCATTAAATTGAGAACACATATTTTTTCTGGACTTCTTTTCCATATGAAATTTAACAGTGCTAAATCTCATACTTTTCGGTACATGTAGATTCACTGTACTTGCTATAATGAATGCGAAGGCGGGAGACGCCAAATATATATGCAAAACCGCATAGGTATATATTTAGCGCTGGGAGCATGAGAGTATGGCAGAGAGAGCATGAAAGTAGGATAACCGCGGTCGAAATGCGAGCGACTTGTAGACCGTATTATGATTTTAGAAACAGAGTGGGTCTGAAATGGTGATTTTAGAAACAGAGTGGGTCTGAAAGAGAGCGTTGGTAGTAAAATAAGAAGAGGCATGCTCCGTTGGTTCGGAAATGTAGAAAGGATGCAGGAAGAAAGAATTACGAATCAGATATACAACGCGAAAATAGAAGGATATAGGAACCGCGGAAGGCCACCTATGACCAAATTGATCGTGTTTTATCAGAAGGTGATGTCACGAGACTTAAAAACCGGCGAGCGTGCATAAGAGCAACGAATATAAAAGAAGTGAGGTTTGTAAGGATAGAGTCAAGTAGCGCTCGGTTCCCTCCGCCTACCCCGCAAGGGATTTGGCTTGAAGTTACAGTAGATGGGAGCTTGTGACAGATGAAGAGATGGGTGCGAAAATTAGAAGTATGCTCATATTATATATTTCAGTAAGGAACCCTTAAAACGAAAAGCATTAAGGCTTGATGACTAAATACACCTATTCTAGTCAAAGATTGTACGAGTATATTTAAGTCGACCCTTTTAAGAGATTACTGGGAAGCGGCAGGATCGGATCTGTAAGGCAAATCACAATCTTCACTAAAAATACGTTTAAGGTAAAGCTATATTTAACTCTATGAAGATATGAAAATTTATTTCGTGCCAGAAGCGTGCTGGTCGCGGTCCTTGTCGATTGGCAATAAATGCTGATTGCAATTTTGGCCCAAAACTGAACTGTTCTCCATTAAGGCGATGTGCTCCGATCCGCTTCCGAAACATTGCTCATGCTGGGTTTGCATAAAACTGAGTATCACGCGAGTATTTTTGGTTGCAGCATCGCACCCGTAAGTTCATCAACCTAGAGAGCCCAAAGTAGTTTTAAAATGTTGGGAGCCTGTGAGGGATATTGTGGATTTACCTGACATAAGGTGATTTTGTGCGCGGACTGGTATGAAAGGGTGATTATGTGAGATCTGTATGAATAGGTTGGGACCAAACGAGTCAGTTATAAGACCAGTGTCTCTATAGAGATATGGAGTAGCTTATTTAATTCTAGATGTTATGGGACCAGATCTTCTCGTGCACTCACAGTAAGTTAGATCAAAATCGTATGAATACTTTATTCCGTCATAAGGATATTCACGAATACATGGCGATAAGACGACATGACCAAAAGAATATGACTGATTTCATTCCAACACAAGAGAGCCTTTAGAGGTTTCACTCTTAAAATGGACCACTAGTTGATAGTAAGCCCATTTGTGAGGTGACGTACTCCTTTCAGAGATCATGAAATAATAAAGTTTTGACTTTTGATAAGATTTTGACTAGCTCGGTGGCGCAGAGATAAGTAACGCTACTTTGACACCAACGCTCGTGGGTTCGGTTTCCTTACAGGACAAATAATTGTGTGCGTGAATATGTCTGTTTGACTTGGTCTGGGAGTTTTTAAGAAAATAAGGCGCATCAAATCAGCCCATCTGGCAAGTACCTCCACCTCACAGAAAATCGCAGCCAAATTACAACTCCCTAGAGGATTGTTGTGTTCCTGCATGTGAGTAATCACATGCAGGGCACCAGTAAGCTGATAAGGAGTTGCATTAGTAGTAGAGGTGTAATACGCGAGTAATACTTAATGTATTGCAAGCGTTCATAGGCTATAGTAGACGCTTTACATCAGGTGAACTGAATGTTAGTATAACTCCCGACGTTGTATAAAAAAATTGGTGGCAGTCACGGGACGCCCGACAGATGTGAAATATCTTAATGAATATTAAAATTATTAACAAGTGAAAATCATCAAGTGATTAGTCTGAAAATCTAAACTGAACATCAAGATACTTGCAGTGTTAAAAACCTTATCATGAGAAAAATAGGCGTAATATATTTTCGTACCCACGGATACAATTGAATATAAGTAAACGCATCACACACATCATCACATAAAAAATGGTATAAAGTAACTAAACTTCAAAATAAATAGTCTTCAGCAAAATATAATTGTCAAGTTGCAAAGATTTCTTCTGCTAGTTTATTAATAATTTCTTTATATTTCAGGCAAATCAAATCCAGTATCGAATATAATAACATTCAATATTACTGCCGATTGAGTTACCTCAAACTCGCGAACAATAGATGCTGCTTAATAATATTGGTATAGGTAAATTAACTATTTGGTTATGCCAAACTCTACGAAACGTTTCAAAGTAAGGTACGTCTATACCACAACGGTGCGGTGCTGCGGCACCTACTTCAACTTCGTAAGTTGTTTATACAAGCGTGCCGGTGACTTCTGAGAAGCTGGGGGCAATATAAGTGAAAGAGTATTCATCGATTGCCCATACATCCAATAACAGCGACATGTTAAAATCTAATGTAATATGCATGTACTCGTATCTACTTATTGCTGTAATAGCCTTTTTCGTCACACTTGCTTGTAAAAAGCCTTATAACATACTCGCAAGGCAGGCAGTATCGCCTACATAAAACTTACGCGCATATTAGCTTTTAAATGTTGAATTGCGTCAAATTTTACCATTAAGTCTAATTTCAGGTTATATCAATGGAAACATTATTGCTGATGGCTGTACAAAGTTCATTCGATTCATTGTGAACTCCTGTCGTACCCTCTTAGAAAAACGTTGTTGCTCCTGTGTGGTACTCAGATTATGGTCTATGATTTTCATGACCAAGTGGGATTCCATTTGTTCTATAGATCATAACGACATCGGACAAAATAAGTCAAATATTTCTCATTCTATAGAAAATATGATACTTTATTTTCTCAAATTATTGAATGGAAAAAGGAAAAGAAAAAAGTATTTATACCGATGTGTATCATCACTTCGAACGATGATATACTATAAATTACTTCAATTTCTCAAGTTGTTGTATGAAAAAGAATATACACACACATATATATATATATATATATATATATATATATATATATATATATATATATATATATATATATATATAGGCTATATACCGATGTGTATCATCGCTTCGAACTATCTGGGAATCACATAGCCTCGTTTTGTAATAAATTAAATCCTCTCCATAATTTGTGTACATGAACATGTCTGTTTGTCTTGGTCTGGATGTTTTAAGAGAGATAGGGCGCATCAAAGCAGCCCATCTGTCACCTCACAGAAAAATCGCAGCCAAATAACAACTCCCTAGAGGGTTGTTGTGTTCCTGTGTGTAAGTGAGATCACCAGAAGCTTCGGAGGAGTTGCTGTGTAATAAGCAGAGGAGGCATCGCGCGAGTGATATTTTAAGCTTTAATAGGCTTTGTAACATCTAACAAGGATATTGAGCTGCCCGTTCCTTCGTATACAAATACTTAAACTAACTGGTTTCCATAAACGCGAACTCGTAGTTTTGTTTAATTAGCTGGTGCAGATGACATTGGCTGCAAAAGGCGATGCGGGCACTACAAAACAAACGAACGAGCTGTCTGAACGTTGCACTGATCCTTAAGTTATAACATTTAACTTCATGTCTCTGTGCAGGTTCGGTATACCAATTATTTTATAACTCGTATGAAGTAATTTGTGTACCGAATCTCAGAAGCTGAGACATCGCGCGAGTGATACTTATGTAATTTATTGCAAGCGTTCACAGGCTACGGTATCCGCTTTAGATTAGGTGGGCCGCATGTTTGTATACTACTGACGTTGTATAAAAAAGTGTATGACTCGTATAAAGTAATAAATACATTTGGTACAATTTTTATACAAGCATACGACTCGCTTGATGTAAAGCGGTTACCGTTGCCTGTGAACGCTTGCAATACATTAAGTATCGCTCACACGATCCTACTGCAGCTAACACAAGTACTCCTTAGAAGTTTACTGGTGACCTCACTTACTCGCAGGAGCACAATAATTTGCTTGGGAGTTGTTATTTGACCGCCGTTTTCTGTTAGGTAGAGGTACTTCGCCAGACGGGCTGCTTTGATGCGTCTTACTCTCTTAAAATCGTGTATCTCGATAACAGTTCTAATTTACATCAAATTTTGTATTAGAGACCTTCTTATGTTTATGTATCGTGACTTCCCTGAAAAAAAAAAACAACGCGATTTTACCAAAAAAAAAATGCCATGTAAATCATGTACATTTTTTTTCACACACTTTTCGTCGGTAATAAACGATTATGAAGGATGTTTGTTTGTTTGCCACCGTAGAGGTACAAAACTCGTATGTTTCCCTACAATATATAATACATACCAATGTAATAAGACATGTAAGTATTTTATAGTTAATGAGACTATAACCTTTTTTTATGTGTATATAACGTCGGGAGACATACAAGCATACAGCTCACCTGATGTAAAGTGGCTAGCGTAGCTTATGTACGCTTGCAATACATTAAGTATCATTCGCGCGATGCTACCATTGCAGCATTATGCAGAAAATACATTGCTTTTTAGCATTTCATTAATATCGCAATGCTAACGATAATGAAATTTCTTTAAAAAGCGTTCTAACTACATATATGCTAAGGCGTTCACAACTGACCGTTTGGAAATAGGGGGGAGAATTTTACCTATTTATTTATAAAAATCTACACACTAAATTGCTTGCATGGTAGGCAGGAGGAATCGAGCACCAGATGACTCGATCTTTACCTCACTCGCTTCTTTAACATTCATAGCTCTTTTCATACACATGTATTTATTAAGAGCACATTAAAATCGACCTTAACAGACCAGTAAGGAACGTTTACCTCTTTTAACTTTTTAATCAGCTATTGAGAACGTGTTATAAAGTTCAGAATATGCAAAAAACGAATTTTTGTATAAAAATTATGGCGCATGGAGCTTTGCAAAGTGTCAGCCGCACACGTAACCAGTTTGCATGCATGCCTTTATTGATGAATGTAGACGAAAGCTGAAGAGATATTAGCCTGCATCACGTCAATGTATATTTTGTATGCTTGTGTAAAGAGATTAATTAGTGCCAACCTACTAACATAAATTTATGTTACGTAGGAAATGAATAGTTATATTATTATATTCAATACACAGAGTCATTTGAATCGTGTTCATATAGTATTTGTATTTTAAATGTTTCTCCTAAATATTAGATGCATTGTCGGAGGTCTTCTGCGTACTTGAGTAACTTTCTACAGTGGCATTTGGATCGTTTTCATATAGTATTTTAGATGTCTCTCCTAAATATTAGGTCTTTTGACGGAGGTCTTCTGCGTACATGAGTAACTTTCTACAGTGTTATCTGGATCGTTTTCATATAGTTTTGTATTTTAGATTCTCTCTTAAATATTAGGTGCTTTGGCGGAGGTCTTCTATCTGCGTACATGAGTAATTTACTACAGTGATATTTGGATCTTTTTCATATAGTACTTGTATTTCTGATGTCTCTCCTAAATATTAGGTGCTTTGACGGAGGTCTTCTGCGTACATGAGTAACTTTCTACAGTGGCATCTAGATCGTTTTCATATAGTATTGTATTTTAGATGTCTCTCCCAAATATTAGGTGCTTTGTCGGAGGTCTTCTAACTGCGTACATGAGTAATTTACTACAGTGATATTTGGATCTTTTTCATATAGTACTTGTATTTCTGATGTCTCTCCTAAATATTAGGTGCTTTGACGGAGGTCTTCTGCGTACATGAGTAACTTTCTACAGTGGCATCTAGATCGTTTTCATATAGTATTGTATTTTAGATGTCTCTCCCAAATATTGCGCTTTGTCGGAGGTCTTCTAACTGCGTACATGAGTAACTTACTACCGTGGTATTTGGATCTTTTTCATATAGTATTTGTATTTCTGATGTCTCTCCTAAATATTAGGTGATTTGACGGAGGTCTTCTGCGTACATGAGTAACTTTCTACAGTGGCATCTGGGTCGTTTTCATATAGTATTGTATTTTAGATGTCCCTCATAATATTAGGTGCTTTGTCGGAGGTCTTCTAACTGCGTACATGAGTAACTTACTACCGTGGTATTTGGATCTTTTTCATGTAGTATTTGTATTTCTGATGTCTCTCCTAAATATTAGGTGATTTGACGGAGGTCTTCTGCGTACATGAGTAACTTTCTACAGTGGCATCTGGATCGTTTTCATATAGTATTGTATTTTAGATGTCTCTCCCAAATATTAGGTGCTTTGTCGGAGGTCTTCTAACTGCGTACATGAGTAACTTACTACCGTGGTATTTGGAATTTTTTCATACAGTATTTGTATTTCTGATGTCTCTCCTAAATATTAGGTGATTTGACGGAGGTCTTCTGCGTACATGAGTAACTTTCTACAGTGGCATCTGGGTCGTTTTCATATAGTATTGTATTTTAGATGTCTCTCCCAAATATTAGGTGCTTTGTCGGAGGTCTTCTAACTGCGTACATGAGTAACTTACTACCGTGGTATTTGGATCTTTTTCATGTAGTATTTGTATTTCTGATGTCTCTCCTAAATATTAGGTGATTTGACGGAGGTCTTCTGCGTACATGAGTAACTTTCTACAGTGGCATCTGGATCGTTTTCATATAGTATTGTATTTTAGATGTCTCTCCCAAATATTAGGTGCTTTGTCGGAGGTCTTCTAACTGCGTACATGAGTAACTTACTACCGTGGTATTTGGATCTTTTTCATATAGTATTTGTATTTCTGATGTCTCTCCTAAATATTAGGTGATTTGACGGAGGTCTTCTGTGTACATAAGTAACTTACTACAGTGGCATCTGGATCGTTTTCATATAGTATTTGTGTTTTAGATGTCTCTCCTAAATATTAGGTGATTTGACGGAGGTCTTCTCCGTACATGAGTAACTTACTACAGTGGCATCTGGATCGTTCTCATATAGTATTTGTATTATTTTAAATGTCTATCCTAAATATTAGGTGCTTTGACGGAGGTATAATATTTACTATCCGGGGTTCCACAATTTTACGCACCGTGAGTACCGTGAGTACATCGTGCGTGGCGTGGGAGTCCATTTTATTACCTACCTGTGTTTTGTGCTGAATTGGTTGTAAGGTTACGCCGAACTATTTTTGCAAATCAGGTTTAATCTGCAGATATTATGGCATTAGTATAGACATCACTACAAACACTCTAAAGACTACCAAGTTACTACGCTGGGCATGTTTCTTGATTCTATGTGGGCCAATGCAGCTCTGTTGCTTAGATGATCACTACGCAAAGTTAGCGTCTACCACTCTGCTAGGTTTGCTCCATTCCACCAATGTCTAGGCCACTACTACTTGAGCAACAGTGCTCCGTTATTAACAGTGCACTGTGGAAGGTAGCAACAATTCTGTCATTACGCTACTGAATGTGCTAGTATGGTCATCTCGTACTCTTTAATGGATAGTCTTGTGTGCACAAGAACTACAAACCAAGATCGAGATAGTTAATCTTTTCTAAACTTGCTTGACAAAATGGTTGATATTGCATAAATATTATATATTAGAAAACGTAATCGGTGCGTCTCCGGCTGAACGATGTATGCAAACTGAAACTAGACGATGTGGCATTTTGTCTTCTGGCAAGATCAAAAGAGTACCAATTATAACGTGTGAAAAATCACATTTTTTTTTAATAAAAAAAACATTCTGATTAAGTTGCCAATGATGAAGGTCGTTTACGACCACAAAATGTATGGGAAAACTTATATAGCGGGTTCTGACCGGTTAAAAGCTATCTTAACTTTATATATAATTTACAAATTGGAATATTGAACATGATCATACATTCCATTATAAAATATAAATACTCAGATTACAGAAATATTCTGACTCATTTACGTATATAACGAATTAATATACAATGCGACATTGGAAGTATGTATTAGCGAAGGAAGACTAAGGCTAACCTACTCGTACCATAACCAAATTCATCATGTTTGTACAGAACGTGATGTCAACAATAAGATGTGCATGATTTTTGAACTGTATTTCATATTATATATTTATGTTTACAGGTTAAATAAAAAAGAAAATCTAACCAGTAAGACAATTGTATTATAAAAAACGGCAGCAGCAAGTGCAGGAGCAGTACAATGCTATTACAAAATCCATGAACTGCAGCTTCGACGCAGCAGTATTCTTACTGTGATACATCTGCATGTATCCTGCAATTAAGGAGTACTTGTCATGCTACCATACTCCAGACCAGCTTTTTAAGCTGTCTGTCTAAATTTGATTAAAGTCAGACGAAAAGTTCAGATTCCATTGTGTTTTTTTGCCAGGGTTAATGTTCCTCTTCACAAACATCTGCAGAAACAAAACAATTATTAATAACTGTGCACATTGTTAATTTTCTTTACAAAATATGCTTTAGAAAAACTGCAAATAGGTTATTTTTTTTTATTTCTATCAAGGCTGTATGAAATATCTAAATAATTTATCGGAATACGTATTTGACTGCATGCGTATGAGCCGCTTATTTATTACTTGACTGGCTTATACGCATGCACTCAAATACTCATTAAGCGAACTTGCTTAATGAGTACGTATTTAAGTACGCTCGCATGGACTTGTCCCGTGACAAATGGCTTTCAGAATGGTAAACTGATATTGCTTATTTCGTTCTAGATATTGACATGAGTAGTCAAATGTCTCTCCGGTGGTTCAGCTGATACATACGACGTGAAAATGAATACAATAAGTATACAAAATCAGGAAAATTAAATAATAGTATATATAATTTCTAAAACAGTTTAATAGCTTTAGTATTTATTACACAGCCGTGTAATTAAACTTTATTGCTAACAATAAAGCAATTAACTACTGAATGTGGCGTGAGTCACAACCAACTGGAATTTATAATGCATCTGTAACTACTAAACACACAGTCGCATAAAAGCAGTTAAACCACGATGGACTAGCAAACTGTACATATTTATTCTTCCGTAATGGCTATATGATGTGTAATTTGAAGTAAAATATGAAGACGTGTATGAACTAAGCTTATTTTGATAATATAAAATTAATTCTTTAAGAAAACGTGCGACCTTAAAAAAATACCTAGATATATTCCCTTATGTATCTTACATCAATAGCTAAAGAACAAATGTCCTAATGTAAACTTGTAGTAAGAACAAATGGAAAACCATTTCAGTTCAAAATTCAGCATAATAGATTCAGATTTTTACGTTTGAGATCTTATTGTATTAGAGTATTATTTTTATTTTATTATATTACTAAGTTGTCTAACAGACCTAATATCTGATAGATTTTAACCACTTAAATTATTGGATTTATATATCATCTACCGCATTCCGTAATAAGTAATAAATAATTATACAACAGAGTAAGTAAGGTAAGTTAACATTTTTACAATGATGCGTTAGAAAGACATTTTAAAGAAACGTAAGTAAGTATCGTAACGTAAGAAAGAAAGTAAAAAGAAACTTCAGACAAGAAGAAGCGTGCTTCGAGGTTGGAAGATGCAGAAATAATACAAAAGGAAAGAATGATGACACATATGTACATAGAGAATGTGGAAAATATAATATATATTTATAGAGAGGTGATAGCATAGTGGATAAGGAAATGGCCTATTGAACAAAAAGGTCCACGGTTCGAATCCTGGCATGTACCACTAAACTCGTGATTTATGCACATATAGTATTTATCACTTGCTCGGCGGTGATGGAAAACATAATAAGGAAACCCACACGTCCAAGAAATTATCTTTCGATAGACGTGTGATATAACCTAAGAAAGGTCTGGTTTTCGATTTTCAATTTCAATTCATAAAACGTAGCAAAAATGCAAATGTAGTTTATAAGGACCTCTCAAATCCTAACCTGCAAGAGACCCACGACGCCACCTCTGCTACTAGTACAGAAACACCTTGAGAGCTTACTGGTAAGGTGGCGCTACGTCTCTGGGCGGGCAAATTTGGTGCACCCTACTTGTCTTAAAAACATCCACACCAAAACAGACATACAAGTTCGTGCACACAAATGTTTGTTCTCTATGGGAATCGAACCCACGAGCTCCGGTAATTCAGCAGCGTTACTATCCACGCGCCATCGAACTTGTCAAAGCAATGACGTGGGGTGATCATATAAATAAATAGAACATTTTTTAGACCTTTACAACTAAGGTAAAGTCAGAAAAACCCATACGTAAGTTTCTTTTGATTATCCAACGTTTAACATCGAGCGTGAAAATTTAAGAAATATCCACTTATCATTTAACACTATCAAATTGAGATACGTTTTCAAGGAGATATTTGATCAGCAAAGATAAACAGTTGTTACTCTTTCCATGTAATTATACATCTACGTGTAGTGTGAGCAAACTGCAGCTAATCAGTGATAGTCGGCACACGACGGCAATTTGCTCGGAACACAATCAAAGTGAACTTCGCCTAGGTAACCTGCGCCAGACAACCTAGTTCAGATATTACCTGGGTTATATCAAGTTGGGATGCTTTAGCGATATGTTTATAGTTACCGAACTACACGTAATATCTAATCTGCATTCTGCTTAGATTAGTTACAAGTTTGGTTAGTAGCCATATATCGAGTACGGAACGAGTGTACCTTTGATACTACTCGCTATCTTAACAAGTCTACTATGGGCACTGGACACAAGTGAGGCTGTATTTTTATTTCCAAGTAACATAATAGGCTCTGGTATTAATGTAAGGCACACGATATTTACTAAGCTGCTCCATTGGGGGAAATACCTCTGCATCACAGAAAACTGCAAGCAATTAACAACTCCGTGGAGGATGGTTGTGTTTCTATGAGTGAGAGAGGCTATTAGGGATAGTAGTTCTTGATGAGATGCTGCTTTATCAGTGATGGTATCGACGTGCGAGAGATGTTTTGGTACTGCAAGCCTTCAGCGGAAGTTCCTTCATAGAAGGCGGGCCGTCAACTTATTTACCACCCGACGCCGTATAAAATGCGAAAATGCGAGAAAAAAAAATGGCGTTCTAAATATTATGTCATTGCAGTGCAGCCGTGCAACATCGTACTGTATAGGACTGGATTTGTTATGTGAGCGTTTTCAATACATCCAATCGTGACTTCAACTGTATGCCCTGCTGTCAGCTGCAGTCATGTCTTGACTCGCTTTCTATCGTTGATGGCGCACAGTAGTCAAGAAGTGCAGATTTTGATTCATACATTTATGTTTTGACATCGTTAATTAAAAAAAATAATGAATGGACATTGATAATGATGATATGACATTAGGGATACTCCATCGTTGAGTCGCTTTGGTTGCTCGCGAGCAAATACCTACATTCAGATAATATGTAAATGAGTATATGTAATAAAGTTCGCATTCCGGTTAAAGAGCGATGAAGTTAGTTAAAAAGTAATCGATTTTATATATTGTTATAATTTGTATATAATTATTTTTACAAAACCGACTACTATTACGTACTAGCACCTTGGAGAACTGTACACCATTATACAGTTCGTCATATATGTAAGTATAGATAAGTAGTATACTAGAATCATTTATAAGTTGTAAACCCAACGCGATGTCACATATAAGTCTTAGTACAATTAATAAATTAAAAGTAAAAAACCTTTTTAAAAACAAGCTTTTATTTAAATGCTCTAAAAAGAAAAAAATAAAATTTTATACTAAAACTTTTACTGTTAACTTATAAGGTCATTTCATACTTGACCCAATTTATAGGATATAAAAGCTTGTCGCGAGATTTAAGTACTCGTATTTACTTAGTTTGAAAATTTTAATAGATATTATTTATTATTCATATCAAATTAATTAATTTACTTGTTAATCTACACAAGTAAATCTCGCGACAAGCTTTTATATCCTATAAATTGGGTCAAGTGTGAAATGACCTTATAAGTTTACAGTAAAAGTTTTAGTATAAAATTTTATTTTTTTCTTTTTAGAGCATTTAAATAAAAGCTTGTTTTTAAAAAGGTTTTTTACTTTTAATTTATTTTTTACTTTTTAGTTATCGCTGGACACGTTTCTCAGTCTGTTCATCTCATTCAACGCATCATTGTTGCATGGTCGTGAGCTTCGTTTAGAAGGGTAAGAGCTAATTAATATACAACAGGGTTCGCCCCGGTGCCCTGAGATGGTACGTTCGCGACATCATATTACACCCTGATGCCACTCAGTCCTCGGCACGACCTCATCTTGACTTGGGTGTTTAGGGAAATGTGCTACTTATTTTAGCTTGAAGCTTACTTGTGCCTTACGAAACATGCGGTGAGTGTGGCATTATAAAGATATGACAGATACCTATACACCTATATACTTTCTCACAAACAGCTGCTTACGTATTCGTCCGATTTCGGAGCAGCTCGTCTCGATCCGTGCGAGCTTTGTACTGTCGTACCATATACATACACGTTATATAGGCGGAGTAAATAAAACCTAACACCCCCCGTGTTAGGTTTTATTTTCGTTACGGAATTTCTTGATTCGGTCGCCGCGCTCAAAGCCCGCGATAAAAGCTATGCAATAAGTAAAAGTGCCCATAGGCTGTGTAACAGTTTCACATCAGGCGGGCTGAACACTTGTTTGCCACCCGACGGATCATCATCATCATCAGATGATTATGAAAAAAAAAAATCTTCTACCAATTTTCTTACTTGTTTGCCACCCGACGGAGTCTAAAAGTGTCGATAGTCCGTGTAACAGTTTCACATCAGGCGAGCTGAACACTTCTTTGCCACCCGATGGATCAAAATCTGATGATTATGAAAAATAATCTACCAATTTTCTTACTTGTTTGCCACCCGACGGATCATCATCATCATCTGATGATTATGAAAAAAAAACGCGCTACATGGTAGGCGGAGTGGGGGGTGTTAGGTTTTATTTTCGTTACGGAATTTCTTGATTCGGTCGCCGCGCTCAAAGCCCGCGATAAAAGCTATGCAATAGCTTAAAAATATTCGCCAACTTGGGTGTTCCGCCATGTAGGATTTAGAATGACGTCACAGAGTTAACCATGCATTGTCATCCAAACTGAACGTGTATACAAAATTTCAGCTCAATCGATTGAAGATATCTGCTTCGAAATTGATTTTCAAGCTTTAGAAGTCCGCCATATTGGATTAAGAGTGACGTCACATTATTTTTCGAGTTATTCTTAGCAAGCCCTTTTATTTGATACCCATATTGTAGGAGTGCATTAAAAATAGTTGATCCGCCATCTTGGGTATGCCGCCATGTTGGATTTAGAATGACGTCACACATTTAGTCATGCATTGTCATCCAAACTGAACGTGTATACAAAATTTCAGCTCAATCGGTTAAAGATATCTGCTTCAAAATTGAGTTGCAAGATTTCACCCGAACATACTTACATAGGTACTTACATTGCAAGTTAAATAAAAGCTTGTAAAATGAGTATGATTAAAAAGTGTCTAATTGTATAGTTAGGATTTATTTTCCACCGTATGACTCATGCTGGCGTAAAAGGTATAATACCTTTATTGACCGTACACTGTACAATTACGCTATAATTGTCGCCATTGAGATACCGGCAATGACAAAAATGATATCAAGATTTTGCCTATCTATTGATATCTAAAAGTTACTTTAAAGTATTACTTATAAGTAACTTTTACAATTAGGTTATATTGAACCCAAAATGGTACTTATAGTCTATTTTAGCTTGATTTGTCACTTGGAATAAGGTTAAAATTGGCTATACAAGGAACTGTTATACAACTTCATATACTGATTGTTTGAATGACGGAACCAATTTCATTAACAGAATGAGAATTGACAAAATATTTTAATAACATAATATTTTTCACAATGAATACGAAATTCAATATCATATATATAACTAATGTAATCATAAAGCGATGCAATGTTTTTAGGCAAACAGACGATGATAAAATCTTGTTGGCAATTTAGAGTATGGACCCTAAAATGGTATTTAAGGGGGAGTTTTTGCTATACGGTTTATGTAAAACATGCAACCAATTAAACAGTAATTTGGTTCCATATTGTTTTGACATCGCATAAAATTTTAAAGTTGGTTACGTAGACGTAAGAGTACTTACAGCATACTGGTAAATTTATATAATTTGATACACCACAGTCACAGCTCGTAAAATACTAAGCTTGTCTAAAAGTCCTTGCAACCATATGAATTGAATAATCGATTTGTTTGATCAGGCGCATTTTTTATTATTTCCGCAAAAGGAAATCTTAACATATTTAAACTCTAATAATGTTTGAGTAAAGTAAGGACCCGTGCCCAGCAGTGGGCCGACATAAATAGGTTGAGCATGATTGATAATATTGTTGATTTAGAAAGAACTGAAACCCTTTTATAGGAAACATGATTCCAATTACAATACAACTACCGTATTATGCGAAAAAAAATGTGTGCGAACAGTTCCAATAGTTTTAACCGCCGTTTGGAACCAGCCATTTTTAGGGCACAATAGTATATGAGTAGACACGAATACACTGAATAAGGCCTCCGACTAGAATAAAACTGGATAAATAATTCATTTTATATCGACGTTAGGCCAAAAACATAGTTTGCGGTATCATTTATACATTCGTTATCCAGCGGGTGACATAAATTAAAGTTTAATACGTTCTCAGTGCTAATAGAATTAATAGATTTAACAAAAAATTGACACTACGCTGATTTTAAGCTATTTTATTTGCTTCATTGCCTGCTGTATATTGCCATTTTAGTACTGTATGCCAAAATTGGTAGTCGGCACTATTATATAATCATATTGGCAGCTGTCTATCAAAACTAATTTGAGAATATTTCGCGTAGCAAATTGAAAGTATTATCATATTATTATCCACATTTGTCCTCAAGTGACTAATTGACAGATTATTTCATAAATTATTACTAATATAGAAAATAATTTCCCTTCCTGCGTGTGAGTGTTAAGCTTGCAAAGCTGCAGTGAGAGGGTGAGATAGAGAAGTAAGTAGCTTATATTGCAAGAGTTTATCTGCACCGGTTACTGTATCGATGCAGTTGACATATGGAGGGTACGTAGTTCACAATCGTCTTTAGAGTTAAAGTCAGCCTTACTTATACGTGATGAACTTATACGTGTTGCTACTAACTAGCAACGTGACTATGGTGAAAGATAGACAATGGACTGGTGAAGCAAAAATACAGCCAAATAACATATACTTTAAGAGTGATGGGAAATTTACCTGGACACTGTTGAAGTATTGCTGTGTTAGCAAAGGGGGTGGCAAAGCTCTAATGACACTCGTTGTAATGCAAAAGTCTATAAACAGAGACCATTGCTTGAAATTGGGTGTAGAATTAATAAATCCTATTACGTTTCATAGAAAGCTTTCAATAATCGATTTCGCGGAAATGCTCGAAATAATGGAGTAAAAAAATCACATATTGTTTACACAAATGTGAATATCATATATAAAGACATGAATGTTTTGGCTCTAATAGTTATTTTCCACCCACGTGTATTTTCCTCGAATACTTAAAGGTTGACAAACGAGATCCCTTTGAGGAATAAGCCAGCCTTTGCACTATTTACGTATTTGTTTTCTTTGCATAACCTCTAAATATTTTGTACTACGTATAAAGCTATTACATGTGATAAAATTATAAGTTTTAGGCATAGCACAAACACATTATTATAACCGCATATGTTAGAATTAAATTCTGCAGAACGATTGGTTATTTCTGCAGGCAGCAAGTTACATATGATACATTAAAATACAAAAAATATGTATTTTATTGTTTCATATATAACTTGCTGCCAGTCGATCTCTTTTGTACATTAAATGATATTATTATGTAGCTGTGATCTGATTCACTGTAAACGTATACATTAATTGTGTATTTCTATAAGTATGTAAGTGCCAAGTCGAAGTTAACAGACTCTCAACTATCTATCTATGTATCTATCTATTTCTTAACGTCAAGTCAATTGTAGGATAAGCAGAGTTTACTGAGCGCTCATGCCTCAGCATGAAAGAGGCACATACCCCATTCGCTTCTTTAACATCCGCAGATCTTTTCAGGCATACTCGCCGATTTCTAGGGCTGATAACACTGTCTGTTATCACACGACCAATTTGGTCGCGATGGATGGCCGTGGCCTTCCTCAGCTCCTGCATCCTTCTTATTTCGCGTTGTATACCTAATTCTTCAGTCTTTTTTCTTACATTATTTCTACATGCCTGAATCAATAGAAAATGCATCTTATTTTAAGACCGAAACTTACTTTTCTTTATTTATTTTGCAGAATAGAGGCAATGATCGCATTTTGTCGATATTAATCTACTTTCATACTCTCTGTGCGAAACTCAGCTCTCGCACTCTAGCGTTAAGATCAGCACCACATTGTGTGTACCATCTGGTTAAATTTTTCTGCCATAAAATTTTCCAAAGCTCTATTCTCACTTTTATCTGCCCTCACTAATTGTTCTAAATCAGTGATGTACTTTCTGTCTCCAATAAAATTGCATCCAAGATTTGCAATTTTATTCCCTTGTTCCAATACTACATCATCGACTGTAATTCTTGCTTTCGTTCTGCTTTCCTCTTAAATACCTTCTCTCCCAAATCTGTGTTTTCTTGCGTAGAATGCAAGAAAACAAATCAAATCAAATGTTTGTTCTCTTTGCAATCACTTACAAGCCTTTTCTATACAATCGTCTTTCATAGTTTTTGTAGTCTTTTCGTAGATCTTATCTCTTTACTTTCCTTCTTCTTGGCGTTATCCCATATCCTAATCCATTAGGATTGTCGGGGTCGATACCTAAGTCTAAGGATTTAGCGAAGGTACTGATTTTTTATATGGAGCGACTGCCGACAGATCTCCACAACCAAGGTGAAAAATCAGACCTTTCGTAGGTAAGATCACACGTCTTTCGAAATATAATTTCTTGGATAGGTGGGTTTTCTCACTACGCTTGACAGTATACGAGCCGGGGACCAGTTGGTCAATAGGCCGGTTCTTTATCCACTGGGCTATCACTGCTCTAACAAGATCTTATGTCTATACTAAATTATGAAATTGATAAATATGAAACATTCACAAATATTATCAAAACGCACGGAAATCGAGCTGGTCTAATTCGAAAATAATTCCATAATTTATCACAATGATTGACTCTTCCGACTGGTATTGATTCAATAGCAAATTAAATTCGTTAAAATATATGTACAGATTTGAATTATATACTTTTAACAAGTTAATTTAACATAATTACAACTCATGTTAGTTTATTGGTAATTTGATCTAAACTATGCTAACCCCTACCAACTAGTTCATGTGAACGAGTACCGACCGGTACCAACCCATGACTGTCAGTAGATATACTAGTTGTTCTGGTAGTCTCTGCCTGAGCTATATAGTCGTATACGCGATTGAACGCCATCTGGATCAGAAACGCATTCGCCTGCCACTATTGCTGCGCTGGTCGGTCGTCTCTGTTCTCAGACGCTGTTAGTTGCTTAGATGTTTGTCATTAGAATAACATGCTTCTTTCTAGCGTTATCCTGTTTACCAATTTACTAGGCTACCGCTACCTAAACTGAAGGATTTGGTAAAGATACTGGTTTTAACATAGAGCGACTGCCATCAGACCTATACAACCCAGAGGGAAATTTTTTCTTAGGTTAAGTCACTCTACTACCGAAATATAGCTTATGGAATATGCAGGTTTAACATTGCCGAGTAAGTGATAATTACAAATATATATAACATGGAAACGAAAACACAAGTTTGTGGTACATGCCCATATCAGAATTCGAATCGTAATTTTTGAAGTGAAAACTTCTTTAGCGGCGTTGTGCACTTTTTGGGACGAGTAAAAAATGTTAAACTGGCGTCAGGACACGTGACCCTGATGTAAGATTTTGGTGAGAATTAGAACTTAAGTTCGCTGCAGCGCTATAACATTAGTTACCTCTAATTCAACAATTAAAACATGAAGCGCTAGATCATTCATAGGGCATTATGTAATTTATCTAAATATTATTTTTTTTATATAAATATTTTTTTGAATTTTAGAATTTCTAATTATTATATATATTTGTGTTAATAAATGTAATCCTTTATTTATTCTGTGTAAGATTTTATTTGCAACATACAACAAAATGCGTATCACTCATGCGTTGCCGACCCTGTGAAAACCTCTTTACTAGTTTTTTGAAGAACTTCATGCTATAGTCCCATTTAGAAAACCTGGAGTTCATTCCACGATTTAAGATTTCTCGGAAAAACTTCCCTGGAACCGCACGGTATGCAATTGTTATTGTTCCAGTTTGTGAGGACGAATTCACCGCCATCGCCGAGCTGTGCGGTCGTAAAAGAAAGCTGTTGGCATCATATTGAACAATTCTTCGGAATATAACTCGTTGTACAATCAGTAGAAAAAACATAGAGAGGAATAAAATTTACCTCTGCTAACAACATTTACACATTTTGTTCATAATTGCTTACATATTTGACTGCACACCGAACTAGTAAAGCGCTAGTTACTGTATAATTTTTAATTCAAATTTTATCTTGATGATATTAGTTGACCAATTGTTCAAACAGCTCAAAACAATCCCACCTCACGAAAATCTGCACCGCAGTTGCCATGCAGGGTGTCGATGTTATTGTAAAGGCATGAGATGCCTTTACAATCACAGGTGATGGTAATGTAATATGAGACACTAAAGAGCGACTTCTTCTTAGTGTTATGCCATTTGCTAGTTCCATTAGGATTGGCACGTCCGCTACCTGAGTCTAAGGGTTAGGCGAAAATACAGATTTTTATATAAAGTTATTGCCATCAGATCTCCACACAACGCAGATTGAAAACCAAAGCTTTCTTAGCTTAGATCGCACGTCTTTTGGAATTAATTTCTTGGATATGAGGCTTTCCTCACGATGTTTTCCTTCATCGCTAATTATTAAACAGAGTATTTATACAAATCCTTCCTCATGACTAAAATTAATATTTGATAAAACTTTAGTGTGTAGGGTGTAACAGTAAGGCGATAACAAGCTGAAAGAGGGAAAAGTGCCAATACAAACAACTTTTGATACGTAATCGACTTCGAGAAAAATACTTAGCTGTATAAAAAGAAGACGATGTCTGTAACGATTTAATCCGTATAAGTTGAATTTTTCGAAGCTTAAGCGCTCTGTAAATATTGTTCGTATGTTACTTTCACACTGTTTCGGTTTGATAACCCCTTTTCTTATACATTCTGTATAAAATTAAAAAGTTAACTGCTTCATACTTTATTCGCATTGTTTCGTTTTTGTTCCTACGTGTTACGGCCTGTCGACATAAATATTTTCTTTAATATTAATCTACTTTACGGTACTTTGTGTTTTCACAGCGGTTCTGCACTTAATTTTCCTTACAGCAAGGCGTATTTATTGCCATATATAACATGAGGCATACTAAATGTTGCTAAAAGAAAGTTTATATGCCCCTCCAAATACCGCTGATCTCTACTGTGGGGGCACGATATTTGTTGCTTAATTAGGAGCAGCTAAACTGGAGGAATTACTACTCCACTCTAGATAAGATTCAAGATTCCATATTAGGTTATAGCGTTAATACAAATGTGTGTAATGTGCAGGCTATATTTTTTTATATACCACTAAGGTGGCAATCAAGCATACGGCCTGCCTGATAGTAAAAAGTCACCGTAGCCTATGGACATTTGCAACACCAGGGGTGTCATCCATGCGTTGCTGACCCTCTTAAAATCTCTATATGCATTTCGTTTTTTTTTCACTTTCATTTCAGAATTCCATGCTGTAGTCCCTCGGAAAAACCCCGGCTGGGAGCTCATTCCACGGCTTGAGAGTTCTCGGAAGAAAACTTCTCTGAAACCGCACAGTACGCGACCGTTGCGGTTCCAGCGTGTGAGGGTGAACTCACCGCCGTCGGCGAGCGGTGCGGTTATAAAAAGTAACTGCCGGCATCATTTCGAACAATTCTTCAGAACACAACCCGTTGTACATTCGGTAGAACACACAAATGGAGGCAAAATCTCTCCTTAAACTTAAGGGTTCAATACCGTGTATGACGAAATTGTAGGAATTCCAGAAAAAAATATGGAAAATATTTACCACCTCTTGAATTTGGTTGCCGACAAATTGGGAATATCTTTCGAAGAGGCAGACCTGGTCCAGGCGTATCATGCCGGTGCGAAGCACCAGGAGGCAAAGATTAATAATTCCAAATGGTATATTTTATAAATGTATACATCGCTTAATCTATAATAATGATTAAGAATAAGATAACCAGTTTGATTTTGGGTTTGATTAACATAAGCTCTAAACACGGGCACGAGTGAACTTGTATATCAATAGGATAAATATTTCCCAGATTTATTGGCACTTAATGAGACATGGTTAAGAGAAGGGGAGGATAAATATGCTCCTGTAATACCAGGTTATATACTGAAAAAACTAAGGAAACCTTCCCGAAACCTATGGCAATGCGCGGAAGTGGGGTTGGATTTAGGAACGGATACAGCTTTAGCACATGTTACAGACGACATACCCACGGAATCAGACGCAGGAAATTGTAGCATATTTGTTTTGTTAGATTTTTCCAGAGCATTTGACTGCCAAAATGTCAAAGTCCTATTAGCAAAAATATCATACTACGGAATTAAATCACCGGCTTTGGATTGGTTCGAGTCATTTTTGTCACACCGTCAGCAATATGTAGGTATAGAGAATGAGAGAGGAGAAAAACAGAGATCGAATACAATAAACATTAATAGAGGATCCTCGCAAGGATCAATAATAAGACCATCATTGTTTATTTTATATATAGCCTTTGCACTTTGACCTTTGCAAACTTTTGAAATACTGTTGTTTGGTATTGAATCCTCATAAACCGAAATATCTGATACTTGGAACTAAACATCAGCGTGAACAGATTATTGATCATGGTCCAACTGTGCACATTGACGGTATAGCAGTTGAAAGAGTCGAAATAGCTAGGAATCTTGGTCTCCTCATTGACAGTGACCTACATTATATTGATCATATAAATAGTCAAATTAAAAACGCATTTTATAGACTTAAAGTATTATTGTATACGGTTTGAAAGACTTCCTGTCAGAAAAAGTAAAAGTTACTTTAGTGGAATCTCTAATTCTGTCACAATTTAATTACTGTTTATGGTCCTAGGTTATTTGCAAAAACGTCGCAAGCTATCCAGTGAACTCAAAACGATTGTGCGCGTTTTTGTTTTGTGATACCAAAGCGTGCACATATCACACCTTACTTAAATGAGAAGCGTATAATGAAGATGGCAGGCCGTCGAACATTACATTTAGCGTGTTTAGTTCACAAGATTACCGCCAGAGGGAGGCAGAAAAATCTCGCAACGTGGAGGACGGACCTACGTAAAAGACTCACTAGGAGTCATATACTCACAACAAATAAATTTCACCTATCCTAATGAAACGGGATAATTTAGATTTACCCGAAACTTAACAATAAAATTACAAACGTAACTATGATACTATCGTAACTAACGTTTAACGTATTTAAACTTTACTAACCAACATAATATAATTGGAAATAAAAAATAAATAAAGTTTTTGGTTTTTTACGTTAAGTTTAAATACGTTAAACGTTAGTAAACAACATAATATAATTGGAAATAAAAAAATAAATAAAGTTTTTGATTTGCTTTAGCCTATATACACACATCAAAAGTGTCTAGGGATCAAGCATTTTTATGCGGATTTCTTGAGATTGAGATGTGGCTTTGTAATAAAAAAATATATAAAATATATAAACGTATACGACACTGGAGAACACCTGGACGCCAACAGCGATTAAACTCCTGCCAGGAAGTCCATCCTTATAGTGGTGGAACCATCATGGTATGGGCGGGTATTTGGATCGGCGGAAGAACTGAGTTGATTTGGATCAGAGGCAACCTCAACGCTCAAATTTATGCTGAGACGATTGTATCAGATGTCATCGTTCCTCTACAAGTGCAAATCGGTCCCTTATTTCAGTTAATGCATGATAATGCACGACCGCACACCGCAAGAGTTGTAAGACAGACTCTCGCCGCAGCTAACATCAATGTCATGCCCTGGCCTGCTCAGTCGCCAGACTTGAACCCGATTGAGCATGCATGGGATATGCTACAGAGAAGAGCTCTGCCGAATATGGAGGGTATCCAGTCGCAAGAAGACCTTTTTTTGTTGTTGCAACGAACATGGGCGGCCATTCCACAGCGTGATTTGGATGAACTCATTTTGAGTATGCCAAACCGATGTTCTTGTGTTGTTAGTGTTCGCGGTAGAAACACGGATTATTAATTGTTTAAGTTACTCAATAAAATTTTAAAGAAAACTGTTATTTCAGTCTTTTTTTCGAACTTTAATGTTAGTGGTTCAAATGTCAAAAATCCCTTTATTATGAAAATGGCAAATTTCTTTATTAATGCAAAGGTGACTTGGTTTATCGTTACTGTAGACAAACGAAAACACTTTATTTGATGAATCCTTAAAGAAAATTTTAATTAATATCAATCAGGAGAAAAGTTATTGCAAAAATATATGTTGATCCCTAGACACTTTTGATGTGTGTATTTCGTATATGTACTAGATTAAATACAAATAAAAATTTTAGTGCCTTTTTTATTTATTCTATACTCTATTCTTTATTTATTCAGTTTCCTCAAAATTTATAATCTGGTTATGAAATTTAGACATTTTTTTATTTGTACTAATTAAGAGAATGATAAATTGAATAATTCTTTCTATTACAAGTTACAGTAATTACTACACATCCTATGTTTTTTTGCCATCTTACGTAGCGTAACATAAATAAACATACTATAATAAATAAATAAACAGAAGAATATGGTGCTGTTCAGCATTTTCTTACCGCCCAGATATATACACAAATCAGAAAACATGTACTTAGTGGTACATGTCCACACTAAGATTCGAACTAGGTTACAGGGGGTTAACAGGCAGGTACTTTATCGATTAGGCTATCACTGCTTTTGCGGGTGACGTACGCTTGGTGACGATTTTGTAGAAACCGTTTCATGCCCCTTTTGTAGCATCAACCTCAAGCCGTGCGTTTGGAAAATCGAGTTATTCCAGTTTAACTTAAGTGACCGCAGAAGAAAACGTCTCTCGAATCGCACATTATGCGACCATTTTGGTTACGATAAAGATTCCCTGGCGATAGCAAGTAGTTCATTTGTAGAGTGCGGCTATAGGCATGATGTCAAATAACTGACGTTGCCGATTTTCATGTGACCATTTTCTGCCAGTATAATATTTCTGAGAGCAAACATTCACAGTATTCGTGTACTATATGTAATTCATTATGCAACATTGCTTGAAGAACTTTAAGTAACATACTACGAGTATATAACAGTTGCACCAGAGTGTACGTACTGAATGTAACGACGAATTAGTGGGAGATTCGAAGAATGACCAGTTCCCGCAAAAGCAGTCGTACTTACGAAACTGTAGTAATTAGTTGGGTGAGTATTCACTGGCAACATTTTGTACTAATAGATTTTAGAGCTGCCATGAGTTATACATATCCGTTACAATTACGTAGCCAATGTTTTTTTGTATACTACGTCGGGAGGCATACGAGCATACGGCCCACCTGATGTAAAGCGGGTACCGTAGCCTATTGACGCTTACGATATACTTATTATCACTCGCGCGATGCCTCCACAGCAACTCCTTGGGAGTTTACTGGCGACCTTACTCACACGCAGGAGCACAACAATCCTCTAGGGAGTTGTTATTTGGCTGCGGTTTTCTATGAGGTGGAGTTCGACATGTTCATCCACACAAATGTTTGCCTTGTGTGGGTATCGAACCCACGAGCGTTGGTATCAAAGTCGCGTCATTCCCGACTGAGCCACCGAGCTCGTCAGCCATGTAATTTAAGACAACAAAGAGTTATTGAATTATATGTGTGAATTTAATGGGAATGTCACTTTTTTATAAGCATAATGTAATCCGAGTACCGTAGCATATGAACGTTTGGAATGCTAATTGCTCGTTTGTTTCTACCTCTACTACTATCGCGGCTCCACAGCAGTCGATAGTGTTTATCGTACGGACTCTATCCTATACTTGACTTCCTCAGAGGGGCGGCTTACTTAATATTTTTATACCTCTCTACAATGATACGCATGAAATTGATACTATCACTGATATGATATCTAGTATGTATATACGTTATGTACTACATATACACCCACTAGTTCTTCTCAGGGGCTGAACTACGATGACTAGAAATCTGAGAGTGCTATATTTATGTTTTATACAACATCGGGAGACATACAAGCATACTGTAACTGTAAATGGTTACTATAACCAACGAACGTTTGCCATACTGGTACCCTTACTCACTCGGAGTAATATAACAAACCTCTAGGGAGTTATGAGGCTTTATTTATTATAACAGTATGATCTCTACCCTGGTCAAATAGCGAGCAGTTATGATGCTAATCAGTTATAAAAATATGTAAAATATTAAAAAAATAAAACAAATTTTCTCGCAAACGCTACCAAGAAGAATTTTAAAACTACGCCTATGAAACTACTCTACCGTTGACAATACTGAAGTTACAAACTAACTAAAAATATATACTGACAATTCTCTTTCCACCATTTTCTTCACCAATGGTATCTTAGATATCGATAATAAATATATACGTATTTATATTTACAATAATCATTATATTTATATATAAAATTTGAACTTCAACTTATGAAGAAACTTGCCTATAAAATCGATGTTAATTGTACATACTTTCCAATCCGTCATTATCTTCTCCTGAATTTCTAGAGGTCTTATTGTTTTCTGTTTCTCTCACCCTTCAAATCATGTATACGGGTTTCATATTTCCAAAGTAATTTTCCATTTTTTACCCGTATCTTGTCACTTACATTATGAAGTTCTACAAACTGATTTTTCTTTCTTTATCCTTGTTTCAACCCCATACGTTGAAACCTAGAAATTACGTTAAATTTTACATTAATTGAATTTCAGTATAAGCAGTTTATGCTATACCGTAAGTCAGAATTTTATCTTTCATATTATTTATAAAAAAACTGAGCACAGATAAAAAAGGTTATAAAATACAAATTAATAATTCAAATATAAATTCTTGGTTTTATTTAAAATAAACATACTATCCAGTTTTTTGTATTTCTAAGTTCAGTAGTTTTGTCTATACGCTGATGATTAAATTACCCATAATTTTTCTTTGATGCAGGTAATGAAAACATGTAAACAGTAAAATTAAAATGCAAATACCAATTCATTGTATGAAAATGGAGAGATTGATACTTCTATAAATGACAAAACTCACAATGAATACTAAGGCAGAATACCTTAGCATTTAAATGAACGAGACCTGTAAACTTTTTGTGTAACTGAAACTTTTTTAATTTCGTTGAAAAGATCCAGGTGGTGCTCACGTCACTGCCAATTCAACAGACAATCTCTCCCTCGCATCCAGCGATAGGTACAGTCCTTTTCAATTAATAGTCCACACCTAACAGTGATTTTTCTCCAACAGGAATGGGCACTATTGATATGCATTTTGTAGAGATTCCTATATAAGTATTTCATAAAACGATTTCTTTTCTTGTAAAACCACTTTGGTAAAATATTTGTAAACCACCATTTATCTACATTTTCGTGTTCGAAATTTATTTTAAACATGGCATTATCTTACGTGAAACAATGATGAAGTAGTCGGTGTTACCAGGCTAGGTCATTTCTCCTTATATGAACTAAAATGAAGTTGCAATTTGCGGAACTTAGTTGATGTAAGCAGGTATTTGGTTATGCTATTATAGTCGCATATGGTATGCAAAGGGCGCATATTTTCTAGAAAATGTAATAACGAATAAAAAAAAACATAGTACTTAAAGCGATTGGGATTTACTCCTGATACTAAACTTAGTTACAACTCTATTCCAATTGAGTTAAGTTTCATAATCTTGACTATGTATTGACATAAGTCTGACCTAATTTTTGTTTCATTTATTTATGTTATCGACTGCACAATTCAAGGCATGCGTGATTGAGAGACTGATAGAAATGTTTGATGACGACAGTTGTCAAGAATTGTAACTTGCTGACTTGTGGTTAATATTATTCATATTAATTTCATACCTAATTTGCTTTAGTTTAGTTTTTTTTATTTTCAGTGTTACCTATTTGTATTGCTGTAAGAGAATACTCTGAAATTTTATTATTAATTTAGCGGACAATTTGGTTGGTTGTTGTGCAATTACTTATAGTTTATTTTGTTAGTAATAAGTATCTATATTATGCCTTTTGTACAATTGTTTGTTGTCCTATCCAATTGTTTCTTTTACCGAAGGGCTGGTCCACAAATTCATACAACGAGCGATATAAAGAGGCTGTACTCGGGATTTCTCTAGTGGACAGAATGTAAAATAAGGAAATCAGATGCAGAATCAAAGTACTTAACATACCGTCGGGCTGGTCCACAAATTCTTACAGCGAGCGATATAAAGAGTCTGTACTCGGGATTTGTCTAGTGGACAGAATCTTGAATGAGGAAATCAGATGCCATGATGATTCAAAGTTGTTAACATAGACTTCAAAGACAGCACGCTGAAGTAGATTTCCATTTCAACTTACTTATATAGAGATAGTGAAGAAAAGCCTGAGTGTAGAAGCAACATATAGGAAAACGAAGCGTTGTGCATCCCATATATACCGTAAAGAGACCGATGATCTCAAAGAAGCGGCCGATACTGGTTGGATGCAAAAAAATAACCTTTATTCAACAACGGGTAAGCGCGGATTGATAATGAAAGATGAAATAGATAATTATCCGATATCAAAGAAATTACGACGACAGATAAAGCCACACAATTAGTAAGTTACAAAACATAAATATCAACAATTTTGAAGTTCGCACATCCGTTGTTACAGTATTACCAATTTAAATGGCAAGTACTGTATCCTCTTGGAAATGTAATCGTTGTTTTTAATTGAACTTTCTGATTAACACAGTTCATAGAATGACGTTTGTGAAGTTATTTTATGATTATTCTTTTGTTGGCAGTTCATTACGGCAGTAACATTAACAGTTAGGCACAGTTTTATGTCCGGCTCTTTTCAATTTCTTTTATTCTTTGAAGGTGTTTTATATGTTTTTGTTTATAAAAATTTAGTTTATATATGAATTGTAAGTTTAACGTCTATGCACCATGAGCTGGTGAGTTTGGCTTTAGCTCTAAAGATTTTAGAATTAAAGCCAACCTCACCTGCTCGTGGTGCATATATTATACATACCAACTTCTGTATTATTTTGAGTACCCCGGTACTCATTTATCTATGTCTATCTATAACTTCACGTCAAACAGTATTTAACATTCACAGCTCTTCTTATGCACGCTCACCGCTTTTAAGGCCTACTGGTATCATCTTATGATAAAACACAATCAATTTGGTCATGGTAGGTAACTCTTGACTTTTCTTGACGCCTATAGCCTTCTACTTTCGCGTTGTATATCTGTTTCGTAATTATTACGGGCATGACAACCAATTGAGAACCTCTTTCAGAACGCGAATGCGATTTACAAGCGTTGTATCACAAAATTTTACACATTGCCACCGCTTTAACCTACTCTCATGCTCTCTCTGCTATACCCAGCTGTCTCTTTCATAAGTTAGCGTTGGGACCACTATTACGTAGTACGAAGTGTATAGCAAGTTGTGCCTAATAGCTCAAGCGTTTATTGCTAAGAAGTTATAACAACGCTCCATTCTAACTATTCCTGGCACTCGTCTTTATACATTAATGATTAGCCCTGCTGAAATTGCATCCAAGATATACAATCAAATCCACTTGTTCTGACACTTCATCATAAACCGTAATTTTACATTGGGTCTGGATTTATTTCTTTCAAATATCATTAACTTTATTTGCTTCGCATTTAGTAGTAAGCCTTTCTTCATACAATCATCTTTCATTATTGTGTGTGCTTGCAATTCAACTGGTGTTTCTGCTAAGAACATAACATCGTCTGCATAAAGTAGACAGTTCACTACTAGGTTACCCATGCGCAATCCTACATTTATCGACCTTATTCCATACAGACAACTATTAAGACACAAGACAACAGCCGAGCAGATATCGTACAACCCAACTTGAGACTAATTTTGACATTAAATCAGAGTGACACACACATGGTGAGCAATTTTTGTACGTGAACTGTACATACAACACACAACCCTATCAAATTTCTTTTATCACAACCCTCTCAAATGCTTTCTCAATGTTCATAAAGCAGAGAACCCAATATTAAAATATTTCTCTCTTATTCTACTTTTAATTATTTTTGCATATACTTTTGCTACTAAGCTGATTAAACTGATGGCCCTATAGCTGGCACAATCCATGCGTCCATATCTTTATATAAGGTACGCTGACTGCGTGTCTCCAGTCTATTGGGATCCTTACAGTTCTTCAGCGCAGATTCCTTAAGTACCAGAAGGCGCCCCGACGTAACTGTCACCCAGTTTGAAATGAAGATTATGTCGAATGTACATGTTGTACCCACTCCAATTTCATTTGGGAGCCCGGTTCTCAAAACTGTTGATTAGTATTTCTAAGTAGGACCACGTTATATTTTTACGAATTATATCTATTATTATTATATCTACTGATTGAGAGATAACAGTGAGGATATTTAATTTTTGAACAATTTTCTAAGTGATTCCCTAAAACTCATGTTATAAATAAGGCGTAAGATTCTATTTTTTAAGGTAAAAATCAACCGCTTTAGCTGCACCGCTTAGCCTGACAACAGTATACCACACGACATAATGCTGTCAAAGTAACTGAAATAGACTAAACGCATAGTAGCTACGTCAGTCAATTATCTAATTCTCCTAACTGCATGTACGGTGGATCTGAGCTTCATGCAAGTTTAATACCGTAGCAGTAACTAATTCTATATAATATATATTGTATAGAATTCACATTTGGTAGACTACATTTAATACATTTGATTTTAGTTGAGTTTTAAAAAAAGACGATTGCACTGGTTCACTAGAATAAAATAGTATACAGAATACTATTTACCTTATCAAGATTTTCACAGCGGTGAGCAACATTTAAAATTCAAGAAGTATTATTAGCTAAAAGTATGTATTATATCCGCGATTTTCTGCACCTTGTAGGGCAGATGGTTCGCATCCTTACACTAAAATTAAAGGTGGGCCCAAAATAGAACCCTGTGCGGCCCAATGTTAACATTACTATACTGGTTTTAGATTTAACCCTATATTATGTGAATGGTATTCTGTTATTTAAATAAGAGAAAATCTAATTAGGGGCTTTATCTCTAATCCTATGTGCACAACTTGAGTAATCGACATGTCCGATGGTCAATACAATCTGAAGCTTTGCAGAGATTACATAATACCACAATAGTATCCTCCGACCTCTCGCAAGCATTAAGACTATGGAACTAATGACTCCTTCGCATATATAATTGATCAACGTGTAAAATGTAAAACCATAGTGTGCATCATGAAAATTTTTCATTTTTTCACTCATTGCTCCTAGAGTTACAATTATTAAATTTTTATCGTTTCAAATATTTTACCCAGAACTGGCATCCCACTGTAATTTCCCAATTCACTTTACTAAGTTTAATTACATGTGTATAAACATGTGTATGTTCTGTATATTTCGTTATTTTCTTTGTAAGTTTATGTATATAGGTGCCTTTCCTGAAAAAAGAACATGATTTTATTAAACAGTATTATTTATTGAGTTTTATTTACCAAACTAAGACAATGATAATCGAATCCGTCAGATCCGTTAAAATCCGTTTATGATGTTGCAATTTGGTTTTTCAAAGGATTATAAATACTGAATGAACCATGTAAATTATAAATATACTCGTAGAGACAGAAGCTGTTTGTTATTAGTCGTGTTTTGCAAATCGGTACAGTTTCAGCGGGCTGGACGGATGAAAGAAAAGATAAATGAAAATGTAATTAAGCACAAGGGAAACTTTTAAGAGAGCGTTAAAAAGTTTCTTAGCCTGGCAACATTATTCATTTCTCTTGGCGTAATCTTATTATTTGTTTGTTTTATTTTTTTAATCTAAAACATACCATCTTAAGCTGTTTCAGAAACAATTGCAATTCTTTAAGTCTTATTATTTTTTTCTGAAACCAGGTATTTCAATTTTAAGGGTACGTCATTTTGTCTCTAGTTTTACGCTTTTACTGGGGATAAACTAGCTTAAAATTAGAATATTTTTAATATTCCTACGCGACCAAATAGTAGAAAGTACGGAACTTTTGTAAGAATAATCATGTGTCTGTCTGATAATCTGTGACAAGTATTATTGTAATATTGTCTTAATGAAAATAGAAAATATTACAACAAATATTGATATACGAACTTAAAATGTTGTACGGTTGACATCAGTATGACCCGCAAATTCTATCTATGTATATATCTTATATAATTATAAAAATCTCGTGTCCCAGTGTTTGTAGTCGCACTCCTCCGATGTATATTATTAGGTCGAAAAGTATATTTCATAAAAAAAAATTGAAATAATTTATATGGCAGAATAACGTTTGCCGGGTCAGCTAGTATATATATCATATCGAGATAGTATACATCAAATCTATATATATATATATATATAATCTAGATATGTGTATATATATATATATATGTATATAGATTTGATGTGTGAGAGATCCGTGACTAGTGCTACATAAATTGTTAAAGTATGGTGGAATAATAATTATTCTATATATATAAAAATATGAAAAGACCGCGATAGTATTTGTCTTTTAAGGTGAACTCACCAAAGCACTTAATAACCACTTTTATCCTTACCTAAATATGACAGTCATCTTAAGGTCCTGTTTCAATTGAACTAAACTTAACCTTCAAATCATATAAATTAGAGAGAAAAAACTCGTGGAATAAATTGATATCTTAAGGACGATGCGACGGTGATATCGCAGTAATAATGTAAAGTCTGATTAAAGCCCATCATACCTATAAATATATGTTCAAATTCCGTTACATGAGCCGACTAGCTGCAACTAGCGACTTCATCCACAAGTACCTCGGTATCCCGTGGAAACTGCTTTTCTTACTTTCTTTTTTGTTTAGTTTCTAAGGATTGTCTAGTGACGTTAAATAATAAACTTCCTCGAGAGTTGGCCTATCAAATGGAAATATATATTTTCAAATCTAACCGATAGTTTCAGAAATTAGTACGTTAAAGATAAAGATAAAAAGATAAAAAATCTTTATTTGCCTTTAGACCCTCACGGGCACTTAGACACGTCTTACATTTTCAATATTATATCTATAAATATATCTTATAAAATAAACACACTCTACCGCTTAGAATGAATATCTAAATGTTACCAGTGCGAAGCCGAGGGTATCACTAGTAATAAAAAAGAATAAGTCACCAGGCGCCCTTCCCCTCTCTCGTCATCTGGATTTCAAGTCCATTCAGCTTGCTTATCCTTTGGGCTCTGTCAATTATGATGATCTCGCTGCCTCAGTCGTGAATGATACGACTTTGACACCAACGTTCGTGGGTTCGTTTCCCACACATGGCAGACATTTGTGTGCATGAACATGTCTGTGTGTATGGATGTTTTAAGAGAGGCAGGGCGCGTCAATTGTTTTTTATCACACATCAAAGTTCTACGTACGCAACGAAAATGGAATTGAGTCGAAAAGATTTTAGAGCGATGATTTTTTATGATTTTAAAGTTCTCTCTCTCCGCAAGACTGTGCTGCTCGTCTTCAAAATGCTTTTGGGAGAGAAGCACCTTCTTTGAGCACCGTGAGGCGATGGTTTGCTGAATTTGAGAGAGGTCGAGTTTCTTTACATCACGAATTTCGTGAAGGGCGGCCTTCAACTGCCGTCAACGTAAATAATGTGGCTACTGTTAAGCGGCTAATTGAAGAAAACCCGCGGATTACATATGAGACAATTCGAGAACTATTGGGGATTGGTATCAGCCAAATTCAGAAAATTTTACACGAAGAATTGAAAGTTCGGAAGCTTTGTTGTCGTTGGATCCCTCTTAAACTGACAGCGGAGCAGAAGCGGGCTCGCGTGGAATGGTGCTCACAGATGCTACTGAAGTACGACCACGGACATTCTAATACTGTTTATGACATTGTCACAGGAGACGAAACGTGGATTTATTGTTTTGAACCCGAAAAAAAACAGCAATCTTGTGAATGGGTGTTTGAAAATGAGAACAGGCCAACAAAAGTGAGGCAGGCGAGAAACGTTGGTAAAAAAATGATAGCGTTTTTTTTCTCAGCTACGGGTCCCATCTGCACAATTCCACTTGAAGATGAAAAGAGTGTTAATGCCGAGTGGTATTCTACCATTTGTTTGCCCAGAGTGTTAGAAAAAGTTCACGAAAGACGACCAAAAAGCCGCGTTCTCCGCGTTCACACACGGCCAACAAAACAAAGTCATTTTTAACTTTCGAAAAAGTACAACTCGTTACCCATCCTGCGCATAGGCCCGACCTAGCACCCTGTGATTTATGTATTTTCCCCAAAATCAAAGATTTGATGAGAGGTTTCACTTTTACCAACTCCGAAGAGGCAGTGATAGCGTTCAATCAGCACATAGAAAACATGCCTTCAGATGTGTGGTCCTCCTGTTTTAAAAAATAGTACGATCGCATGAAAATATGTTTAAAATGTAAAGGAGAGTATTTTGAAAAGCAATAAACATAATATTTTGGTTATAACATGTTGTTTTTTTAAGTTACGCAAAACTTATAGTGTGACCTACGTATCTGCGTTCTCAACTCTATCCGTCATTGAGAGTATGAAGCGTCGTTAATATTCGCCCGGAAAAATAAATAGCATGCAATATTTTTCAACTCTTTGACTCAACTCATCAAGTAAAAAGGTCTTTGCGGCAAATGTTAATACAAAATTTTATATTATGTGGATACAGAGAGAAGTTAGCAAATGATAACGTATTAGTATTTACGGTGGCGAAAGTAACGAAGGAGACAAGAAAAAGGTGGGTCTTAATTGCAAAATTACTGAGTTTCTTGAATACGGGAGCGATTCGAGAAAATAAAAGCGACGTTGCCGTCGCCGTATAAAACTCAACCCCTTTTAGGGGTTCAGAGAGAAATATTCAATTATATATTATACTTTTTTTATTAGGACTGTTTTATTTATATTTCTTTGAAATTTATTTTCCCTAACGAGTGCAAAATGATATCGTCCAATCGAAGCAGCTATGCTGCTGGAGCGGCATCTTCGTATTTGACTGGTCTTTTTGCTTACTTTCCAACTAAGTCATCTCAAACTGTTATTTTGCCACGGTCTATTGAAAATTACAGAGATTACTTCACATTATAGATGCCAAAATGTGATAAGATTTAATTTAATAAGGTGAAAAAGAATGAAGAAGTAAAGAAGATACCAATGTTCATAGGTATCGTCTTTAGAATGGAGAATGAAGAAATGAAATTTCACCATACTCTATCGGCGAGAAATTCATCCCACACACACTGGAGCCGAAATGATTGCGTACTAAGCAATTCCAAACAGAAGATCTACTGAATTTTTGTCGACTACAGCATTGAGATTTTTTTAAATTATATATTTACAGGGTTGGATGTTCTCGAAAGATGTCCCTAGTACTGCAAGTGTCCCGATTCTTTGGTATTGGTAATGGTAAACAATGGCCTGACTTCGCTTTCTAGTAAAATTCAACCAATGGTCATAATACCTATCTCCTTCAAGGTGGTGTCAGGAATCCTAGGAACCAATGAATGAAAAGAGCTATGAATGTGACTAACAAGTGAGATGTCTTAGGACTCAATCGAGTGATGCTCGGTTCTCTTTGCCTACCTTTTTATTAGCGTGAAGTAATAGATAGATAGCGCTTGTTTGTCATATAATAATATTTATTGACACTGGCGAATGACATTCAATTGTTTCTACGGGACACTCGATGTAAATTCTTAATTCCACATTGATAACATGTGGAATGCCACATTAACATTTACAACGTTAGCAAAGTTTTTGCAAAAGGATTAATTGGTACCTGTAACTTTTACTCTGACCATTATAGCTGTATACAAATTTTCAGATTTTAGATTTGTTTCTCAATTAGATAATGCAAAAACATTTTCACAAGCTTTTCTTTATTCCCATCTGTTGATTCTGGTCCATTTTAGTGATCGATTATTGAAGACAATACAATATAAAATACTCAATTGTAGTAAATCTAATACATCATAATTGATGAACTTTTTTGTTTACAGATACCAGCCAGCAAGTTTCAAGCAAGGCCGGGGAGATTGAATAGCTGATAATTGATCACAGTACACGCATGGATGGTGATGAAGGCCTAAATATATTGTTACTCTCCCAGAAAGGGGAGAAAGCTAATACATATACAAAGACAGAGAGATAAATAATTAGTAGGGTGCTAAGAATTGCTCATGGCACGAAGAGAGCCTTTGAGCAGCATGGGCCGAGCGCATCTTCCACGATTCAGTTCAAAGGACCGAAAGGTCTTTGGAGTCATGGCCGGTGGTGCGTTTATGTTTACAGAGACAATGGAATCAAAAGAAAGCGTATTACAAGTAGAATATAATAAGCTGCGTGACAATTACAATATTACATTGTTATAGAGCCGACTTCATGATTGGACTGGGACGTTGATAAATATGTCGCTTTCATTATTAGTACATTAAAATTCAAATGCTCCTCATTTCTTTTTCAATTTATAGTTTATTGGTAGTTAAGATTATAAGGTTATATCTGTCCTTGTCTTATAACGTAAAATGTCTTTTTATGTATTGACTAGATGACTCGGTAAACTTCGTATCACCTAGAATATGAGGTGATGTCAGGAGATTTTGAAACCGGTGAGCGTGTATAAAAAGAGCAATTAATGTTAAAGAAGCGAGTGAGGTTTGTAATAATAAACGCGTCCCAAATTCATTCCATATTAAAGACATGAAAAAAAAGAATTATAAGAAGTATTTATAGCTGGACTAGTTAGATTGACGTAGTTCTGAATCGCGCCACGAGGTAGCCAAAAATATTAATAGTTTTGTAACCAACACTTGAGTGCCCTTAATCCTTTCATAATGTAATATAAAGCACATTCTTTAGTTTTTTTAATATAAATATACGTATTATATTGCATGTTTGAATTTTTTACTTATTTTACTAGACTTTGTAGATTAGATCAACTTTAAGCAAGTCGTAGACTTCGTTGTATTTCTTTGAATGTACCAATTTCTTAATGCAGCATGCGCTAAGCTTATTCATTTTTAAGCTTTCGAACGTTCAGCTATCTATATCTACGCGACGAGTGTCTTTAGGAGGTAGCAGAGAGAATACAGCTCCACGTGACTTGGCCTCTATATATTTCACTCGCTTCTTTAACGTTCATATTTTTTTTCATACACGATAACCAGTTCCTAGAGCTCCTGAGTCCTCCTTCTGATAAAATGCGATAAATTTGCTTGCGACAGATGAATCTTAGCGTTTTTTTAGGCTCTAACATTCCTTCACTTTCGCCTTGTACCTATTTCAATTTGGTAAATATTTCTTTTCCATACTTGTCCAAATTAAGGGAGCCTGTCTGTCCTTATCTTAATACAAATACACTCTTTTAGACCGACTCTCATTCTTACATCATCACTGCAAACTCGGTCTACAAGCGTTACGTCGTATGTTTTGCGCAACGCTTTCATCTCAAGCGCGTTTATGTGGCAGAGTTTACAGGATACGGTAACCACTTTATACAAGGTGAGACACGTTTGTTTGCTTGCCAACGTTGTATAAAAAATTACACAATGTATAATAAAAACCCACCTCTTAAGTATTGCCACAATGTTAATTTATGTTCATAATTAGCATCAGTAGCACCTCTGCGGTGTTTGTGCTCGAAAAAAAAGATATTTCTTAAAATAAATCAGAGAAACAATTAGTCGAAAAGATAATTTAACGTTGGAATCATAATTACGCGAAACATTTTTCTTCCTCCGTAATTAGCCGTGCAAAGACAGAAATTACGCACGCGTTATACCTTCTCGCAGAAATTCTTCCTTGATTTTCATTTTTTTCAAATCCAACGTTGCGAGATTACTCGCCGAATTTAACTCGACTTAATGGCTACCTGCCTCTACTTTGAATGGCATTTTTTGAATAGGTAACAAGATTTCCCCCTTGTTTTTCATAAATGAGTAGACATTTTACGACTGTTTTTACATTTCTTATTTAGAATGTGGGAGTTATTCGCCAGGTAAAAAAAGGTTTTCTTACTTCGATGCAAACAAGCATTCAGCTTGCCTAATTGAAGATGTTTATAGTGATATTTAATGACGAACTCGACTGAGGACCTTTGCTACACTTTACGGAAGAAAGTCAATTATTATCTGAAGGGTTGTTTTGTTTGTTAGGGAGTGTGTAAGGCTACCAGGAAGTTTGTGGGTTATCAACGGGTATGGCAACACATGTGTATACTGCTGACAAGTGTACATGTTCCTATGTTTAAATGTATAGATGACGACAGATCATGATATACACCCTTGTATCTTATGCAGTAGCAATAAATCTGGCTGGATCTCTTGCGCGTGTAAAAACACACACGTGATCCAACTTGCTAATTAAAATATATTCTAACCAAAGAAAGGTAGAGGACATCAATGCCGTTCGACAGGGAAAATCTCACAGAAGGCCGCAACCAAATAGCACCTTTCTGGAAGCTTGGTGTGTTCCTGTGAATGAATGAGTAAAGTTACCATTAATCTTGTGAGAGATTAAAATTTGGTTGAAAAGGTTGAAAATGTGTAGATGTACCCATTGTATTGCTATGGTTCATAGGCTTCGATAATTTCTACACATCAGGTGGGCTGTATGTTTATTTGCTTTTCGACATGACTACTTTGTTAGACGTTAGGTAGCTTGATGGTTGAATAAATATGTAATCAGCAAGTGACTCCGAGTGTCCCTCAGTTATGGTTCCGTCCCACTCGATTCGACTCGACGCGGCGACGGTCACATTTTATGAACTATAATATGAATTTTTCGAATATTTTCGGTATTGTTGTATATTGTATTGTACCTGAAGCAAAAACTTTGTACCCCTTTTAAGGAAAATTACGCGAACGGAGGAGTATGAAATTTGACACCGTTAATGTTAATATGGAGAAGAAGAGCAGAAAGCAATTTTTTTTATAATAATGCTTGGAAAATACATTCTGGTTTGACCCTATTTTCTGCAGACAACTATTGAGACACAGGATAAATAGCCTAGCAGATAGCATGCAACAACAACATGCAAACGGGAGCGTATGCTGTAACCAGAAATACTCGCGTGATGCCCAGTTTAATACGAACCCAGAGAAGTCTAGGCCCTACCAAACTGTAATGATCTGGCACTGGCATGATCGTCCCGGTCTACCCAGACCATAGGGCCATCATTCCAGCGGGCAGATCATCAGTGTCGCTCCCCATGCGCTTGGTCTCTGTCACACACATATTTATTCAATCCACCTCTCACATTACATGTGCCTATGCAGCACTCGGTTGTCTTTGTCCCGCCGGAATAGGCGCTGCGTGATGGGTGGCGGACCCCACCGCCGCATGTATCTATGTTTGCACCGACGAGGGCGGATCGGTGCCGTGCGTCGCCTCCGGGGTACGCCCTAATCCGCACGTCGGTGCGCTCCTGGTCCAGAGTTGCAATCTAATTGATTCGCAGGGGTCGCGAACGAGCACGCTTCTGGTACATGAGCCGCAAATGTACCAACATTATCTAGTTTATTTTTTAGGGTAAAATAACGAACAATATATACTACTTCACGCCAAGTCCTTTGCAGAAAGAACCGTGCTATAATATTCATAACATTTTCATCCATTATGCCATTAATTCGTCGCTGGTGAATTATTGGCATAAAATATATTCTTATTTTTAATACCTCTTTTACATTTATCGCGTTATATTAAACGTTATTTCATGAAATAAAAAAATCGTTTTGGTACATTAAATATACAAATTTTAACTCTTGACTGTTCGTCATTTCCCTTACGAGATCGATATGAAGTACCTACACTTACAGATGAACAGACAGCCGATTATCCTTTATAGTGTTCCTGACTAGTGTTGAAACTTTATTTATGAAGTAGTATTACAAGCTCGGTGGTTGAGTGGTTAGTAACTAACGCTCGTGGTTCGATACCCACAAAGGACAAATATTTATGTACATGAACACTTTGTCTTGGTCAGGGGTTTTTTTAAGAAAAGTAGGATGCATTAAAGCAACCCGCCTGGAGAAGTGCAACACTTTACAGCAAACCGCCTAGATAAAATAACAACTCCCTATTGTTCCTGCGAGTGAGTGAGATCACCAGTAAGCTCTTAAGGAGTTACTGTGTTTGTAGCAGAGGCGGTATCATGCGAGTGCTGATATAATGTGTTGGAAGCATTCATAGCCTACGGTAACCGCTTTAAATCAAGTTGGCGGTATGCATGTATGCCGACTCTGACGTTGCTAATATTTCTGGAATTACCAATGTCTATGTACCACAATATATTTTTATTTCCTTAAAACAACGTCGGGACGCATAAAACATACAGCCCACTTGATCTAAAGTACCTACCGTTGCCTATGAACATTATAATATATTAAGTATCGTTCACACAGCAACAGTAGCTTACTGGCAAACTCACTCATTCGTAGAAACGTGCAACCGTGCAAGGAGTTGTTATTTGGCTACGGTTTTCTGTGAGGTAAATGCACTTCACCATATGAACCACCTTGAACCACCCTACCTCTCTTATAAACACCCAGATCAATCACGACAAAGATGTTCATGCACACAAAATGTTTGCCCTGTGTGTGAATCAAACTCTCCACCACCAGTCTAGTCAAAACTTAATACTTATATTATGAGTAGCAAAAATATATATATAACGAGGATTCTGTTCATCCATTCGAAGGCACACGAAATAAAAGCCCTGATAGATTAGTTAGGTGCGTGTATTGATCCTCCGAAACACGTTTTACAATAATATGCAACTAATAATGTGATGCAAATCGATTAAAGATGCCCTTAAGTTATTTGGAGCTAAAAGAGGTGTTTTCGGTACGGCGCGTGATCGAAAAGTGTCCCCTGCCAGTCGCCCCACTTCCGTAACCACCCTTTTAGTATGAAGAATGTAACCGCACTGACGTTAGCTACAGAGCGGCTCCAAACAACCTCAGAACAGCACCGCCTATGCTAGTTTCTGGAACTAGTTAATAGATGGCGTTCCTTTAATAAAATTACTACAGCGTCATAAGTGATGATCTTAAGACATAATTTTCATGATGCGCCGACATATATTTTGCAGGTAAATAAACCAGAACACAGCTATAAAATACCGCTATTTCGCGGTATTAATGATACGAATAATGCATTGAGCACCTTAGTACGAATATATAAGTCTGACAATTTTACGTATCCTTAGAACGTAATATCTGTTCACAGTGATAGTATAGATAGTACTTCTGAAGTCTCGGTGTCTATATGAAAAGTGTGCTTTAATAATTTTCACCACTCCACTCAGATAATACGACGTCTAAATTATAGCTTCATATCGCAATATTTCCGTCAATGTAAAACCCGCTATGAAAAGGTGACGGACTTTATCTCCAAGATAAGATATTTAATTTCCTCTCTACCCGAAACAGATGACGCCCGAAATGACAGCCGGTCTCTTATCAAATTAAAACAGATATTATCACCCTTAGTGCTTCATTGGTTCTAATAAAGCAGTAAAATATTCATTCATTTACTTAAAAATGTTAATAAATATTATGAATATACCTACTATGATTGTTTTAATACCATTTATTTATTTATTTATGGAAAAGGTACACCAACAGAATATATTTATCATATTGATTAGGACATTGTATAAACATTTATATATATATATACACCTATTATAAGCGTAAACAGCGTTTATATTAACTTTACATTAATATTTTTTTGAGATAGTATTATATGTAAAACTATTATCTAAACTAACAAAAATAAATTTGGGGGTCATGTGACCCCTGTCAAGAAAACACAGCGATTTGCGGATTAGGAAGTCCCCCGGAGGCGACGCGCACCGATCCGCCCCCGTCGGTGCGAATATAAGAATGGATAAGAAAAAGATGTTTTCCACTATAATACATGTTGTGTGAAGTGTAATGGCATACATACATATCATCACGCCTGAATTCATTAGGTTAGGCAGAGGCTATGGAACGCTAGGTATAATTGCGTTTGATTTAAAAATCTTTGAAATACATTAGTACTTTATTGCTTAGACACAATTATTTCTAACAATTAATGACAAAAAAAAAGAACTCGGGTTGTCGCAAATGTGATAATAAGAATAGGAGGTAGCATGGACGAAGTATAAATAATTGATGATATTAATAAATAATATATATATATATATATATTACTATCGTCTCACCTCAGATTATTGTATATTGATCTGTTACCATTTTTCAATATATATCGATGGTAACAGATACTTTACGATAAAATATAAATTATCTGCGCAGTGTGTTAGTTCATTATGCATTGTTAATACATAGAGTGCGATATTGAAAACTATGCGCTCAGATACATATATATATCTTATCGTACGAGTATGTGCATAGTATGTGACTATAATAGGTGATGAAAATTAGTAAGAACATTCGTTACTATTGAAGTCAGACTTTTTTGTACCATTAAATTGACAACGTACAAGCGTACGTCACGTCTGATGATAACCAGTTGTCGTAGCCTATGTATACTTACAACACCAAGGGCGTCACTCGTGCGATGCCGATCCTGTAAAATAATTTTCCCGCCTTTTTTGAAGTCGTTTAGTCCCTTGCAAAGAAATCAGCAGGGAGTTCATTGACTACAATTTAAGAATTCTCGGAAGGATTTTAGTATGCCCAAATAATCTATACTAAAATTATTAGAAATAAATTAAAAGTAAAAAACCTTTTTAAAAACAAGCTTTTATTTAAATGCTCTAAAAAGAAAAAAAGAAAATTTTATACTAAAACTTTTACTGTTAACTTAGGTTATTTCACATTTGACACAATTTATAGGTTATAAAAGCTTGTCGCGAGATTTATGTACTCGTATTTGCTTAGTTTGAAAATTTTAATAGATAATATTATTCTCATCAAATTATTTAATTTACTTGTTAATCTACACAAGTAAATCTCGCGACAAGCTTTTATATCCTATAAATTGTGTCAAATGTGAAATGACCTAAGTTAACAGTAAAAGTTTTAGTATAAAATTTTCTTTTTTTCTTTTTAGAGCATTTAAATAAAAGCTTGTTTTTAAAAAGGTTTTTTACTTTTAATTTATTTTTTACTTTTTAGTTATCGCTGGACACGTTTCTCAGTCTGTTCATCTCATTCAACGCATCATTGTTGCATGGTCGCGAGCTTCGTTTAGAAGGGTAAGAGGTTCGCGACATCATATTACACCCTGATGCCACTCAGTCCTCGGCACGGCCTCACCTTGACTTGGGTGTTTAGAGAAATGTGCCACTTATTTCAGCTTGAAGCTTACTTGTGCCTTACGAAACACAGTTCCGGGTTTGATTTTGGAGTAACAATTCGACTTCAATATATCAAAATTCCAGACGGATAGGAGCAATGGAGTTGATATTCAACATCTTTTTTTTTTAAACTCGCATTCGTATTCTCAGTAAGTCCTTTCAATTGATACCCATATTATAAGCAAGCACTAAAAACTTACTGCACTATATTGGTTTAGAGTGACGTCACTTTATTTTTTGACTTATTCTCAGCAAGTCCTTTCTATTGATACTCATATTGTAGGAATGAATTGAAAAAACGTGTGGCACTCGGGGACTGCCGCGGTAAAGCTATTGCATAGCATCTTTTTTATCAACTTATGCAATTATAATTATTTTTTAAATAACAAATCCCTGGAGGGAAGTTGTGTTCATGCGAGTGTGTAACGTTACTACCTCACGGAAAACTGCAGCCAAATAACAATTCCCTGGACGGTTGTTGTGTTCATGCGAGTGAGTGACGTTACTACCTCACGAAAAAAATGCTCAAAACTGCAGCCGAATAATAATTCCCTGGAGGATTGTTGTGTTCATGCGAGTGAGTGACGTTATCGCCTCACAGGCAACTGCAGCCAAATAACAATTCCCTGGACGGTTGTAGTGTTCAGGCGAGTCAGTGACGTTACTAACTCACGGAATACTGCAGCCAAATAACAATTCCCTGGACGGTTGGTGTGTTCATGCGAGTGAGTTCCCTGGACGGTGGCTGCAGTTTTCCGTGAGGTAGTAACGTCACTCACCCGCCTGAACACAACAACCGTCCAGGGAATTGTTATTCGGCTGCAGTTTTGAGCATATTTTTCGTGAGGTAGTAACGTCACTCACTCGCATGATCACAACAACCGTCCAGGGAATTGTTATTTGGTTGCAGTTTTCCGTGAGGTAGTAACGTCACTCACTCGCATGAACGCAACATCTGTCCAGCGAATTGTTATTTGGCTGCAGTTTTTACAATTATTTACTACCTCACAACCACCGTCCAGGGAATTGTTATTTGGCTGCAGTTGCCTGTGAGGTGGTAACGTCACTAACTCGCATGAACACAACAACCGTCCAGGGAATTGTTATTTGTCTGCAGTTGCCTGTGAGGTGGTAACGTCACTCACTCGCATGAATACAACAACCGTCCAGGGATTTGTTATTTGGCTGCAGTTTTCCGTGAGGTAGTGACGTCACTCACTTGCATGAACGCAACATCTGTCCAGCGAATTTGCCACCCGACGTAGTTTAAAAGTGTCCATAGGCTGTGTAACAGTGTCACATCAGGCAGGCTGAACACTTGTTTGCCACCCGACCGATCATCATCATCATCTGATGATTATGAAAAACAAAAACGAGCGACACGGTAGGCGGAGTGGGAGGTGTTAGGTTTTATTTTCGTTACGGAATTTCTTGATTCGGTCGCCGCAAAGCCCGCGATAAAAGCAATGCAATAGCTTAAAATCTTCTACCAATTTTCTTACTTGTTTGTCACCGACGGATCATCATCATCATCTGATGATTATGATGACTGATGACAGGACACAAAAGTAAATCATCATCATCTGATGATTATGATGACTGATGACAGGACACAAAAGTAAATCATCATCATCATCTGATGATTATGAAAAAAAAAAAATTTCTTCTACCAATTTTCTTACTTGTTTGCCACCCGACGGAGTCTAAAAGTGTCCATAGGCTGGGCTGTGTAACAGTTTCATATCAGGCGGGCTGAACACTTGTTCGTCACCCGATGGAGTATTAAAGTTTTAATAGACTGCGCAACAGTTTCACATCAGGCGGGCTGAACACTTGTTTGTCACCCGACGGAGCATAAAAGTGTCCATAGGCTGTGTAACAGTATCACATCAGGTAAACACCCTAACCACCATGCATACATACCCTGACAGGATACAAAAGTAAATCATCATCATCATCGGATGATTATGAAAAAAAAAAAATTCTTCTACCAATTTTCTTACTTGTTTGCCACCCGACGGAGTCTAAAAGTGTCCATAGGCTGTGTAACAGTTTCACATCAGGCGGACTGAACACTTGTTTGTCACCCGACCGAGTCTAAAAGGGTCCATAGGCTGTGTAAAAGTATCACATCAGGTAAACACCCCGACCACCGTGCATACATACCCTGACAGGACACAAAAGTAAATCACCATCATCTGATAATTATAAAAAAAAAAACTTCTTCTACCAATTTTCTTGTTTCCCACCCGACGGAGTCTAAAAGTGTCCATAGGCTGTGTAACAGTTTCACATCGGGCGGGCTGAACACTTGTTTGCTACCCGACGGATCATCATCATCATCTGATGATTATGAAAAAAAAAATCTTCTACCAATTTTCTTACTTATTTGTCACCCGACGGATCATCATGTGATAATTATGAAAAAAAAAAATTCTTCTAACAATTTTCTTACTTGTTTGCCACCCGACGGAGTCTAAAAGTGTCCATTGGCTGTGTAACAGTTTCACATCAGGCGGGCTGAACACTTCTTTGTCACCCGACGGATCAAAATCTGATGATTATGAAAAAAAAATCTACCAATTTTCTTACTTGTTTGCCACCCGACGGATCACCATCATCATCTGATGATTATGAAAAAAACGAGCTACATGGTAGGCGGAGTGGGAGGTGTTAGGTTTTATTTTCGTTACGGAATTTCTTGATTCGGTCGCCGCAAAGCCCGCGATAAAAGCAATGCAATAGCTTAAAAATATTCGCCAACTTGGGTGTTCCGCCATGTAGGATTTAGAATGACGTCACACAGTTAACCATGCATTGTCATCCAAACTGAAGGTGTATACAAAATTTCAGCTCAATCGTTTAAAGATATCTGCTTCAAAATTGAGTTGCAAGATTTCACCCGAACATACTTACATACTTACATTGCAAGTTAAATAAAAGCTTGTAAAATAGATATATATCTTAATTTGAGTTCGCTTAAGAATACTAGCATAACAATTGGCCTTAGGAATTCTATTCTATAACTTCACGCCAAATCCCTTGGGGGTAGGCAGAGAGAACCGACCGCCACATGACTCGATCCTTATATACCTCACTCGCTTCTTTAGCATTCATTGCTCTTCTCATCACGCTCGCCGGTTTCGAAGGCGCCAGACATTACCTTAACTTGGCCTTGGCCTTCTACTTTCACGTTGCATATATGTTTTGTAATTCTTTACTTACTTTTCTCTTGCATTCTACATATACATACATATCCGAACCAACGAAGCATGCCTCTTCTTATTTTAATACTTAGGCCTTAGTCATGACATAAAATATATTTGCACGAAAGAGTATAAGTAAATGAACTGATTCAAATGGATTCAAAAGATAACAGAATATGGATTCAAACGTACACCATACTTTACTTTAATAATATCATATATTTTTTTTATTATCAGTATCGTAGCAAACGGATATTCCGACATTGAAAATGCAAATCTTTATAGACTGCTTTCCATTAGAAAGGCCGAATATGTTTTCGAAGTAGTGATACCCCATTGGATAAATAACCGGCCTATAAAACGATTGGTCGCCAAATTTAAATAATATATTCGTGGTTTTCGGTTTTATGTACATATTACTAATTAACACTACGAAGGAAAACATTATGAGAAAAAGTTTATACGTCTCAGATATTATATATCGAAAGAAGTGTGACTTAACCTAAGAAAGGTCTGATTTTCCCTAGTGTAGTGGAGGCCTGATGGCATGGATAAAATCAGTATGTTCGCTAAATCCATAGGTTTAGGTATCAGACTTCGCCGATCCTATTAGATTAAAATCACTAAGCAGATGTGGATCAAAGAACCTCATATCTCAACCCCACGCTACACTAAAATAATATACGATAGTTACAAATTAGATATTTCCACGTATAGAATGAGAATTCTTCTCATCATATACATCCTCTTGACGAGCTCGGTGGCGCAGTGGTGAAACGCGTTGTTACGCTACTTTGACACCAACGCTCGTGGGTTCGATTCCCACACAATACAAACATTTGTGTGCATGAACATGTCTGTTTGTCTTGGTCTGGGTATTTTCTATGTATAATAAGTATGTATTGACAAAAAAAATGTATTTACGTATGTTTATCAGTTGTCTAGTACCCATAACACAAGCTTCGCTTACTTTGGGGCTAGATGGCGCTGTGTAATTTGTCCGACAATATTTATTTATTTATTTATTATCCTCATTCACCTACATATCCATTTTCACTAAAACACTTTTATACGTGCAATAAAAGCGTTCCGTACATACAAATGAAAGCAGTAATGCCAATTCTTTCAATGTGAACATAGCCAATATAAAATCTAGATAGGTCTATAAAGCTTTTGAAAGGATTCACGAGTAAGTAGAGACCATACTCTTTCACGAAGAGATGCAATTTGCATTACAATAAATTTTATTGAAAGCCTCAGAGCTCGAGATCGGCTTGAAAGACTCGATTTTGAATTGCAATTGAATTTTTGCATAACAGGAAACGTATTAAATTCATATGAAGTTTACGTTTATAGAAGTTATTTTGATATTGCTGTAATAATAAATTTTATTGACGGTTACAGAGCTCGAGATCTGCATTAAGTATCGATTTTGAATTATAATTAATGTTTGCACATCGATAACCGTCTTAAAATCAAGAGAATATTGATTTCACAGTAAAGTTCATTGGTACAAATTTAATAAGACTAAATAACTTTATTATCCCTTTCACTGGCTTAATTTTTAAACATATAATATATGATTCATCTTATTTTTTATAGTTAATCTTGTATTATATATTTTATTTCTATTGGAATAAGTATATCATTATGGTGTAAAACAAATCATAACTAGTACAAATAGAGATTTGCGGGCGGGTAAAAAAATCGGCCAAGTGCGAGTCGGACTCGCGCAAGAAGGGTTCCGTACCCATTATCTATAAAAACGGCAAAAAAACACGTGTGTTGTATATGGGAGCCCCCTTAAATATTTATTTTATTCTATTTTTTAGTATTTGTTGTTATAGCCGCAACAGAAATGCATCATCTGTGAAAATTTCAACTGTCTAACTATCACGGTTCTTGAGATACAGCCTGGTGACAGACGGACGGACGGACGGACGGACAACGGAGCCTCAGTAATAGGGTTCCGTTTTACCATTTGGGTACGGAACCTTAAAAATGAGTAGGTAAAAATAGGTAGGAAACGGTAAAAATAATAAATGCCTATTTTTACCTGGTATACATATATTAAAAATACCCGGTAAATATTATCTGATTGGATTATATTAATTTGAAACACTACTTTAATACTATTATATAGCGTACCAACTTTAAATCTTAATCTTCTCTAATTTTTAACTAATATTTGAAATGTTCGTTTGTTTGTTTTCCGTTTTTGTCGTTCCAGTCAATGAGTCTCGGAGAGTGATATAAACTACTTACAAGTCAGTATGTGTGATGAAGAATAAGAATTATTTAGAAATGTTTAACATATGGGAGTTGATTATATACAAATTCTTCAGAAAAATATAAAAGATTTATATTATTTATTTTTAAAGCACCAAAGTGAGATTGTGTATACTTAATAATAAGAGAAGGTTTTAGTAAATTTAAATATTTTCGTGCTGATTATTTACTTTTTTTTATATGGGCTCAGCATAGTGGGCCCACTTCGCCTGTTGGTAAGCGAAAAGAGGAGCCCAAATTGCAGCGGCAATTGACAAAGGACTACAGTCCTGTCAGTTGATGCTGCCATGCTGGCCCGCTAGGTACTTCTTCACGCTTCGTTTGAAGGATCCCATGTTGTAGGAAGGAGGAAACACATGTGCAGGCAAGGCATTTCACTTTTTAATAGTACGACAGAGATAGGAGTTGCCGAACTTTTTAGTACGAGAAGAAATGAACTCAACAGTGGAATGATGACATCGCAAACAACGTATGGTTCTATGTCGGAAGTGAGAGGGTGGGATAAGTGAAAATAGTTCTTCAGAGCACTCACCATGATCACCATCACCTTACTTGCTGTTTAATGTTGTTTATAATGTTTATATTCTGTGCTCTGTGTCTGTTTGTTTAGAAATCAGTGATTATTAAATCACTGATTTCTAAACAAACAGACCAACAGACCAACTTTCAGAATTATTTTAAAGATTTTTATTATGTATTTTTAAAAACTGTATTGTAATTTTATAACAAATTATAATTTTATATCTCAGTTTTTCACTACTGTGTTCGGCAATTTATATAAAGATAATCGTGGCGATTGACTAATTTATACGCATTATATATATTCAATCTGAAATCATTATGGCGTTGTTTTATATGAGAACTATTGCATTTTAATATATACCCGTTAAAAAGGGATATTTTATAATTTTTACCTTTTTTAACCTTTCTTACTAATTTTACCTTTCCCATATTTTACCCACCCGCCTATCTCTACTCAAGTTGATTTGAAGATAAATAGGAACATTCATGTGCACACACAAACTTACTCTCACCGTAAATACATATACCTATTCGTTCTGTCGTAGACAAAAATGGCGACTAAGGTATCTTGGATCTGCGGATCGCGTACAGCCCCGCCGCCACCACGTATTTGCAAAACGTTATGCTGTTTGCAAAGTAATTTCTTACATGTAACGCAACTTCCGAGTGATACCCCTAGTGATACAAGCGTCCATTAGATATGGTAAATGGTTACCGTCAGGCGGGCTGCACGCTTGTTTCCCACCTTTAAGGTAAAAAAAAAACAATTGTCTAATAAGTATTCGTGTTAGATATCGTTTTACTATACATATTTCAACAGATAAAATTTAAATTGCATATCTCGCGTATTAGCAAAGTAGTATTCACTAGATAAAAAAGTCTATATTTAATTTTAACCAGATATAAATTAAAATGAAAAGTAAAAATATACATAAACAGGTAATTATATAATTTTATTCGAAAAAAACCTGTTTTCACGCATTTTACAACGCACAAATAATATTAAATTTATTAAATTAGATGTCCAGATTATAATCAAATATAATTTGATACACTATTAGTACTACTACACCTTCACGTCACAAAGAAATCAACAGGGAGTTAATTTCCTACAATTTAAAAATTCTCGGAAGGATATTTAATATTATTTTACTATGGCCAAATAATATACAGCAAAATTATTAGTAAAATAGATATAAAAAAAAAGAGTAAATTTAAAAAAAAATAATGATAAGATATAATATTGAAAATGTAAGACGTATCTAAGTGCCCGTGAGGGTCTAAAGGCAAATAAAGAATTTTTATCTTTTTTTATCTAAAAGATCTTAGGAGAGAACACAGAAGGCCCCAATAGCATCCTGGGATCTCTCCCATGCGCTAAGAACATGCTTGACCAATGCTAGATTTACAGCAGGTAAATCCACTATGGATGCAGTCCATAGTGGATTTACCTGCTGTAAATCCATATTGTGAATTATGAAAAAATTCATTGGTCTTAAAATAGATTTGCAATTGGTCAAGCATTAAATATTTTCTTATCTTATCACCGATACTCTCTCTCGGACCTACTTTCTTTCTTACATTTTTATTGCCAACTCAATCTTACAAAAGTAACGGCGCAGATTTTGAAAACCTGTAATTGAGAGCTATATTAGTAGTTTAGTTTATAAAAGCAGAAAAATATTTTAAAGACTAAGAAGATTGTTAATTTTTGTTGATGAATTGTAAGATAAATGGAAACAAGCCTCCCCTTAAGAAAACCACTCGCCTCGATACTGCGTTCATCGACTCCCTACAACTACTAACTAGTACCACTACAACTAAATTTTTATAAGTATATATATATAACTATTTTTTTCCTACATAAAATTCGCTATAAATGCTCTCAGTGGACAAACGGCTGGACCGATTTTGATAAAATTTTCTAGTATCGATTGATAATAACAGGGACTGTGGAAGATGAACATAGTAAAATTGAAATTAAAATATTAACATAGTCTCTTGTACAGATATATCGCTCTATGGTCCGATAGTTATATATAAGCAAATCAAAACGTAGTTAAAAGATCACATTTTGAACGAAAATTCATGCCATTATTGAATATCTACTATGTTAATACATAGTCTGTTTTGAAAATGAACGCAGATTACTAATGCTATCTACAAGAATAGAGAAATTACCTTGGCTATTATGAACAAATAATTTAGAAACTTTGTTACTGTCTATTGTGACAATAACAGAGATTTCAAGTTGTATCAAAAACTAAAGTAGAATATAAACATAGTCTCTTCTACAAATGAGTCTCTCTATGGCCTGACAATTAATGACCAACTCGAAACGTTGTTCAAAAATGACAATGCGGATGAAAATCCATCGGATGCCGTTATTGAATATTCTCTGTGTAATTACAGGGTTTGCTTCGAAAGTTAAGGGTTGGAAAATTATATGTTGTACACAAACATAGAGAAATTGCCTCGACTAATATCAATGAAGACATATTCAACATCGATAGACAATAACAGGGAAAGAGAGACTCAATACCGATAGATAATAATAGAGACTCGTAATCTGAATGTAGCTAAAGTGAAAACAGTATGCGTCGCTCTAGGGCCCGGCAGTTATGAATGACCAACTCGAAGCGTTGCCTAAAAGTCACATTACGAATGAAAAACCGCGCGATTGCCGTAATTGAAAATTCCCTGTGTAATATACGGGTCGCAATTTCAGAGTAGAGCAGCTTCGGGCCGGTCCTGTAGGGCACCCATTTTTCTTTGCGTTTAACGATATTATTTAACGCCACAAATTTTACCATTTTTCTTATGGCTCCCAGAACTGCCTGCAATTTCATTATGGTAATCGCGCATAACCTGCCTTTTTTATAATATCTGTTCAGCCCGTTTAGTCAGTATTTTCAATGGGGAACTTAATTGAAAAGTGTGTTAGCTGTTAATTTATTTTTTTATTACTTTCAAGATTGATGACGTATTTTTTTTACTTCGAGATCTTGATAAAAATATCTTGAGAAGCGATAATAGAGTCCAAAATATTCCTAAAAAAGTGAAAAAAAAAATCAAAAAATTATGCAGGAAATATATAAGTAAAAAGTAATATTTTTATAAAATAAAATTCTCTTTTTTTATTATACAAAGTTTCATTTTAAAAAATCAAATTATTATTTACTAGTCTTTAATTGTATAATATCCTAGAGAAGTTGCAATATTTAATAGGCAACTAGACGAAGTTCCAATAAAATAAAAATATTCTTCCTTGCGCCTATATAAAATTAACAACATAAAATACTTAAGAATAAAGTACAACAGGTGGTCTTAATGCTAAGCGATCACTTCCAGACAAACTTAACCGGAATCATAACAATTTAATAATACAGGATGGTGACGCTGTGTAAATGTAACAAAAAAATATGTAAATGATAATATATGAGTAGATAATGATGTTACATGCATACGCGGTAATGATTAATAAAATCGAGGTTAGAAAAGGAACGATTAATTAGCGTTCAAGGAAAGTTTTTGTCCAAAGATTTGTAGGAGGAAAGGCTTTTGGCGCTTCGGACCTAAGGTTGCTGTCAAGTAATAACTCCGTGAGGTATTGTTGCGTATCTGTGAGTGAATGAGGAGACCAGGACGCTTCTGAAGAGTTACTGGTGAAGTAGCGGGTGTGGCAATGCGTGAAAGATGCTCTATGAGTTAAAAACGTTCTTAGGCTAGATTAACTGCTTTACATCAGGCGCATCGTGGTTAGTATACCGTCGCGTATAAGTAAAGAGTTTCGAGTAATACATAGTTTAAATATTAGTTGGCTGTTTTCCTCACAATAAATATTTCTCTGTTTTGTTTGCTTGAAGACCTCCATTAAAATGTTTTAGGAGTTTCATGAACACAAAAATAAAATAAAAAAAAAACCTTTGAGCAGTCAGAACCCGTTATATACGTTTTCCCATACATTTCGCGATCGTATACGACCACCCGAGTTTTGAAGGGTTAAAGCGCTAAGATGACTAGAATTCTGAAAATTACAACTTTAATAATAAATATCGGAAACTGTTCCAGTAAAGTATATATACTTTCATGTGTCACACAAATAGTTCTCTGTAATAAAAAGTTGCATTTAAAAATAGAAACCATTACTAGTAAGTTATTCTTTGAATTTCAATTGAATGGTAGACAAAATTTATTTCGAACTCTTAAGTTTATTGGTACTGTAAAATTTTACTGTAAAAGTTTTAAGGAGTTCTATATTTTACATACGGTATAGATATTTGACCAATAAGTATGTATAATTCCAAAAAAATATACATATTTGTTTTTATGCAACCTCGGAAGACATACAAGCCTACGGCGCATCTGCTGCAAAGTGGTTACTGTACCTACGAAGCTTGCAAAACATTAAGTATCACTCGCGCGACGACTCCTCTGTAACACACCTAAATGTAGCAGTCGCTCGTTGGATGCGAAACTGCACAAACACTCTTATGTCGTTAAATGATCAATATTCAAAAGGGTCGAAAATAGTGCAAAGAATACATTAAATGCATTAAGTGTTTGAAGACCATTTATGCTGCAATAACCACTAACCAGCACAACGCTGTGCTTGCGACCGTTTCAACTAGAAATATAAGACATGTACCCGAAGATCCAAATCGAAACTAGTGTCAAACGTACTCCCATATCCAAGTGGCCACGAGGGTACAGGTATAGAACCCCGTCAATCCGCATAGATTTGGAAACGAGGTAACGCTAAGAAGAATACTGATAATTAAACCATAGGAGTCAGTATGTCAAGACACTAGAACGCTGAAGCTAATTACACAATTTTTTAACTAAAGTTATAAAACTTACTTATTGTCTTAATTACTAACTAATACTAACTTACTTATTGTACTCGAAGTGTATTTGGACCAACCAGCGCTTGTATGTACAAACTTGTTACATATATATTTCTTTTCTGACACGGGAAATGCATCATCACTCAGTACAATGTATAGTCAGATGTGGTTCCAGAGAACTTTTGTTCCGAAAACTCTTATCCTGTCGAGGTCCCCAGGAACTAAATAATGAGAATCTTCAAGAAAGATGTAGAGGTTTTATGATTTTTGAAGTATTTACTTGACACCTAAGTGAGGTTTCGGTACGTAAGTAGATTATTTAAATAGATTTTTAAAATTTGATTGTTAGCTAAAAATATATTTGTGTGAAAACAAATGACGGCCAGAGCAGTAAGGGCCGCAATGATGGCAAGGTGCACGCTGTTCTGTTCTAGATGTCAGGTAATTGCAGATATGATCGCAGCAGTCGGAATAGAGACGGCCAAAACAGTCATATTATAACTATATAAATCCTCATTTTCGAATTTTTTTTAATGTACATCCACAGATATACTAATTCTAATACTAATTATAGTATACTATATACTAATTCTGCGCAAATAATATTGAGAAATCTTATTGAGGTTATTTTCGTATAACTTAGAATTCGAATAGCTGAGTAAATTAAGAGTTACTTTATTGACTTGTAAGACATTGACTGAATTCTGTTAATAAACTTACCGCAGTTTCGCATGGGAGCAATTTTGAAATCGATGAAATAAATTTACATTTTGTATGAAAAGTCGACGTTATCTATATATATATATATATATATATATATATATATAATAGATATTTTGAATTGACATTAAACCGTCATGATGTGGGATTTTCGAGTGAACCTTTTTTCACACGATACCTATGAGGTTTTTCTTTTAAAACAATCGCGTCGACGACCTCAGCAACCGAGGCAGAGAGGACCAGAACAGCCATGGCAGCGACGGCATAATACATCTACTAGTGGTAGTGGGTGGGTGCCGGTCAGCGCTAGTTCTTATAGACATTAACCTGGCGGAAGCATACAAAGCAGGTTAAATCATTGCATACCACTGAAGTGGACAAGGCTTGACCGTCGACCATTAAGAGTGCACACATCTAGCATAAACTAACAATTTTACACACTCTTGGCTACGTCTACACAATATTATTTATTAGGTTCTTCTGCTAGCTTTCATTTCTCTACTCAAGTCGCCAAAATTTATTGCCTAAACGCTCTCCCGTAGACTCTTTTAAAAAGGATTGTAAAATTCATTACTATAATGTAGCCCGTTTGTAAAACTGTTATAATTTAAAAGCACACGCATTTTCAAGGCTTCCACTTTAATTAGTACACTTTTTCCCTTTCTTGAAAGAGTTTCGTTCAACTTAATTACGGTTAATTCTGCTACCCTTCTGTCATCTATTTTGTCTGCAACAGCTCTTTGTAATTAGCTCTCTAATTATGGGTTTAAGCATGAAACATTCCGTATTTATTAGTGCAATAAAGCCAAGTAACACAAGCAAAAATTCGGGAAAATTACAGATATATTTTTTTATGTAATCATTAACCTAGACTCTTGAGCCTATTATTATATCCACTACTTTCGCATTCATTTATATTATTACAAACTAATTTCTGCCCGCGGCTTCAGCCACGTGAAGGTACTGCTTTTGCTATGATTAGTAGCCTATGTATATCAGAGATCAGTGGAGCTATGGGAAGGAGGGGACAACGTCAGTCTATCTGTCTGTATATAACATTTCCATTGCTGAACGAAATGCAATGAAATTTAGTACAGAGGTCTGGAAAAGGCCATGGGTTACTTCGAATCTTCCTGGCGGGTAGAAGCTAGTTTAAAATAATAGTATAAAGTATAATAGTCGTCGAGTTGGGGATGGTTTATTGTGATAATATTCTTACTTATCTGGACACAAAGTTGCATCTATAAACAAATAACTAGTGTTGAAGTGTTTATTTGTCTATTTGTAATGTCAAAATAAGAGCTTTTAGTACACACGATAAGACACAGTACCTACTTACACCAAAAAAACACTTTTTTTTATTTTTTTGTCTATCTGTCTGCGTGTTCTGGCTAATCTCCGAAACGGCTAGATCAATTTTGACAAGGCTTTCACTGACAGATAGATGATATCATAAGAAATAACTTAGGGTACTTATACTCGTATTTTAGAAAAATAATTAGGGTTACAAGCGCAAAAAATTTATCTTATGAAATTGTAAAAAAATCCAATTTCACGCGGATGACGTCGCGGGGGCCGCTAATTCATTCTAAATTTCATTACGATCAGTAAAGTCTTGCTTCAACCATACTGATTAATGGTACACTGCAGGGTCATTCTTAGAAATCATGCGGTTTCTTATGAATAAAGTTATGGTTAGTTGCAATGGCTAGACATAACGTGTGTCAATGGCGGTAGCGCGAATGTACGAGTATAGTACCATGCACAACAAAATACCAATCAAGAGTGAATATGTTTCGCACATGAAGTATTTCATATGTTTTTTGGATAGGTACCATAACTTGTTATCATGGATAAGAAACTTTTATATAGTTTCTAAAAAAATATGCTTGATATGATATCTCAAGTGTATTCCCTAATCTCTAAAAAACTATCACTCATATTTGAAAAAATCTTTCCATTTGGAAGCCCATTTCTTAGGGATATTCAAAATCACGATTCTACCATTACACTCGTAAATAAATAAATATTGTCGGACAAATTACACAGCGCCATCTAGCCCCAAAGTAAGCGAAGCCTATGTTATGGGTACTAGACAACTGATAAACATACGTAAATACATTTTGTTTTGTAAATACATACTTAATATACATAGAAAATACCCTGGCCAAGACAAACACATGTTCATGCACATAAATGTTTATACTGTGTGGGAATCGAACCCACGAGCGTTGGTGTCAAAGTAGCGTAACAGCGCGTTTCACCACTGCGCCGAACCAAACCGAACTCGTCGAAACTACAAACATTAGAAGCCGAGGAAAAAAAGAAACGGAATGAACGGTCTTCACTGAATCACGGGATTCGCGCTGATGAACTTGCGTGCTGCAGCTAGTCTGTGTTATACAGACACTTGTTTATCATTTCAATCCTGGGATTTCTGTACAGAGGGACACCGAACTAGGGATCCCAACATTAGTTAAAGTCGAAAACTGTTTAGCAACGGCATAAACAATGCCGCGCTTGCTGGTTATATTAAAAATAAAAGTTTATTACTGAAAGGGTTATTAATATTGGTCAATCTCAATTTCCAATTCCGAGAAATCAATATCAGAAAACTAGAATCCCGAAATCTTGGAATTCGAGAACTCGTAATTATATTCTCTATACCTGATGAATCCTAGCACAAATCTAACTTAAACCTGACTGAAACCGCTCCACGTGGTCTTGTAAGAGTTTACTCGAGTTTGCAATTTTTTAAAACAGTACCCCCCGTTCATATCTAAACATAAAACTGTGTAGTATACTTTTACATTTGACAATTGATACTTGGGCTAGTCAGATATTACTTCGGAATCAGTGCTCCCTCCGCAGATTCTTCACTACTTTTACGAAGGGCGGGCCCTTCGAAAAAGTAATGAAGACAAGAAGAAGAGAAAAGTTTTGCTATATCTTACTAGCAGGAATAGATTGGGCATCGGCTTGCTGAGACTATTAGATCTGTTATTGTAAATTGTATTCGATTCCATAATAAATTACCTGAAACTGTTCGGTCCTTGCTTGACAATATGTTCAAAAGGTACATCAACAATACTCTATGTAAGAAGGGTTATTACAGAAATTATTATCGATGTTATTATCCACGAATATCTAACTGACAGAGATGTTTAGAAATGATTCAGCACATGTATTAATACTCGTATATCTTTAATTGTACCACTTGATATGACTATAATTATGTACACTCATATATATTTATTGTAATATATAGGTATATTGATGACTAAAAAAATAAGACCCATATTAGCAAGTTCCGTTTGACATTTCTTCTACGCCAATAGTCATTTTCGAAATGCTGGTAAATTAAAAAAGAGAGATTAAAGCTATGAAAAAATAATAAGATACAATATGATCTAATTTAAAGAGTGTAAGACGTAAGTAAGACTTTATCTTTTATCTTATACCTTGTTGTTCTTATGCAACATCATATATTTCTTAGGTACAGAGTTTTGTAATAACTCTAGTTTCTACTTAACTTAGTGGATCATAAAACAAATTAGTGTAAGCATGAACTATAAATATTCGTGTAATAAAACATGCTAGCAGTTTGTCAGCGGTAATTGATTTATGCGCATGTGTTATGTTTGTGAGTTAAATGCACATAAATTGTAGAGAAAAGGTTAGGATTAGATTTCTTACAAGTAGCCCATGGTCATCTTTTCCTAACATCGATTTCAGCTTTCGGTGTGTAATTCACTCACTATCATCCTCAGCTGCATGTGGTACATCCGTTCAAACAAGACTCTGGGAAACGAGAAACTTAGTAGTATAACTTAGTAGCCAAATAAGTCAAATAATATAGTAACCAAATAATAGACTGCAGCAGACATGACAATTGTTGCGTTTATGCGATTGAGCGATATCAACAAACAATAAATCGCGTTATTGTCAGGCAACGGTAGATTCTACTTATACCGAATACTATATAATCTACTGTAACCCGTTGCATAAAAAAGGCTAGGCGATTGTTTGCATCGTTTGCTAAAAAAATGTTATGAAAATCCATATACTATTAGTGAATACTCAGTGTCCGCCACTCTGTCATCTATTATTACAATACACCAAGAACAGCCTTGTGGCTATCTAATTACTCAATTCTTTACATATTATTACACTTTTATTCCATTGAGTTATATCTGTAACATTTATTTATAGATTCTCAAAACTTCTCAAGTTCAGGGATACACGCGATACTCGTTGGTGTATACGGTGCGACTAGAAATATTTGAATGATATCCAGATTTATATTATGAGTGAGGGGAGAATGCTATAATAAGTTCGTTCTGGGTCACTTCAGGCAGAGTTATTACACCACTGGGATAATCATCGGTGTCATTCGAAACCATCCTGGAATCTCTTATTAATTACGCCCATGACGTCAGTCATTTAATCTTTCGACCATTCACATTCCACGTAAATAGTCGGCACTTAGTTTTCTTCAAAGCGCCGTAATAGGCGCTGCGTGAAGAGGGTTAATGGCCACCTTCGCGGTATGCATTATTTTTTGCACCTACTTGGGCGTATCAGTGCGGATCGCCTGCGGTGTGGTGTAGGCTCAGTTAAGCCCTTGGGGTGCCTGGCGGGTCTGTTAGACCAGTCACGTCAAGGAATCGACAATATTTTTTCAAATTCGTAACCAAGTTCACTGCGTTCCTGAGTAACTTGGCGATATAAACTAGGTTGCTGCGAATTGGATCTAATTTTAATTTTATTTAATTTGTTTATGTCTTTGCTTTGTTTATAGGTAGTCCGATTTTGACCACATTTACAAGTCTATAATTTCTGTATTGAATTAGTGATTTGCTAAGAAAGTAATTACTTTTTTAGTCACTGTAAGTGCTCACCAAATGAGCTGTTGCTTGTGATTGTACATGTTTACTAAAAACTTGCCATTGTTTGGATAACGAAACAATGCACAATCAAATTATTAATATTGTTATGTTCGTGCAGAGACTGATGCATAGACTCATGCACTTGCTATATTCTATAGTGTGAATCAGATTATTATTCTATCAGAGCTACACAGATTAGATAGTTTACGAACGTCAAACACTTGTATTGACAATCTATAGAATTTGGAGTCACAGGTTTCTCTATGAAACTATTATACTGTATTTGGAATAGTTATTACTATCATCACTACATAATAACTTTTGTTTCAGATTCGATTATGTAATTATTTATGATGCCAAAAATCTTAATGTAAATAAGAGCCAAGTTAGGTCGAAACCGCCACCGGGGCATTCGATATCACCAACAAAATGGTTGAGATGCCAAGTTCCTTAGCAATTTCTTTGATCATATCTGTAGGATAATGTAATGTTCTTCGATTTATTTAGAAACCAATTTATTAAATTCGATATATTGTTACTTTCTTTTGACTAGATTTCTAATTAGTTGTTAGAACAATTGTGTGGCAGGGGTAGTCAATTTCTAATTCAAGAAATTACTTTAAATGTAATTTATATACAATTTTAACCTGCCAAATTTTATATTCCATTACATTTTACACTACAAATTAATTTTACATTTAAATCTACCGAACCTACCGAACTTGGCTTTTTCTTCATGTTAGTTTTAGTTGAAATATCTTTAATTTTTGAAAACCTAAATTGTAAGTTGTCCTCATATTTGTACACTTAAAAAAGCGTTTAAACAGATGCTTGACCATCAATTATTTTGGTTTAACCTCAATTATAATGCAGTTTCGTATTTTTCCGCTGTGTATGTTTAATTTATCTATATTCTTTTCAAATGTCAAGTATCATAGTTGCTTAGGAGCGATACACTGTTGTGTGTTTAGAATTCTGTATTCACTTCAGCATTTAAAGAAATTAAAAAAATCTGGAGATACGAATATTGTAAATTTGATTGTGGATTGTGTCGTGATCCAAACAATGGCAAGTTTTTAGTATACATGTACAATCACAAGCAACAGCTCATTTGAAGTCAATTCCAAAATTTCCTACTCCTACAAATTTCTTCTGATTAAATTCGTTGTGAGTTCCAAGGCAGCTGTAGTTTAACCCCCGGGACGGCAATGGACTTCACTGTTCATTGCCTTTTTTGTGGTCGCCGCTGTTAATTCTGGCTACACAGGAGACACAGTGGTGGGTATGAGTGGTGGGCCTGTCCCGAAAAAAAAAACAGCTCATTTGGTACTGAGATGATTTGCGGATCTAGCCGCCCTATTACCCTATATTGTATTTGCAACAAAAGAACCATACGAGCTTTAGAAAATATGGTAAACGTTTTTATACTTAGTGTGACATGATGTGTCCTTTGACATGATGATTTTATTGAAGCATACAAGAGATAAATATGAAGAAGGACTAGTAAAACGACCAGTGAAACTCTAGAATGATTGTAAAAAATAGGTAATAAACACCAGTACTTGTAAAATTTACTAACAAACCGGGTTAGATGATGTTCATTGCTATCTTAAAATCATCAAGTTATATACTGGCTGATAATCGCGATATCATCAACGTTTTTATTTTTTTTTTCAAAATCTTACCGGTAATGTGTTGAACATACCAAGATCGGTCAGCCCATTTTCAAGTATTTGCGTGTCTAAAGCATGGAATTGATTTTTATATATATTAGATTAGATATCAGATATATTACACATTTCTAACGAAAGTAGACATATATTAGGTATGTTATGTAAAAGAGACAAATTATTTTACAATACCATTTTTTAATGACCATACCCCACGGTGAGTTCAGTAGTACCACATATATTTAATTCTTGACTACGAGTAATAAAGCCAAGTTAATTGTTAAATAATAGAGAAAAATATATTGAAACTCACACTAGGCCCGATCATATATTGTTTATACTACGTCGGGAGGCATGCAATCACACGGCCCGCTTGATATAAAATGTTTACCAAAGTCTATGAATGCTGGCAATGCAGGAGGTATAGCACACACATTACTACCCCGACTGCCAACACAACAACTCCTTGGTAGCTTACTGGAGTTACTCCACTCACTCGCAGGAATATAACAACCCTCTATATATATATATATATATTTTGCTGGGGTTTTCTGCGTAGTATAGATACTTGACAAGTAGGACTGCTTTGATGTGCCCGACCTCTCTTAAAAAGAACCAGACTAAGACTGGCTGTTTGATCTGTGTGGGAATCAACCTCACGAGTCTTGGTATTAACCCTTCGAAACCCGGGTGGTCGTATATGACCGCAAAATGTATGGGAAAACGTATATAACTGGTTCTAACTGCTCAAAGTAGCCATTGTCAACCACTTCGCTACTGGCCTTGTCTCAATATTAATAAATATTACTTTTAGGGTTGGAACTATGATGGATGGAGGGAGTAGAGATGGAGAGGTAGTTGAGTACGGAACCCTAAATAAAAAAATTAAAGTAACTGTAATTATGTACCAATATTTATCTCAGTGGATGCTTGATGATAGGCACAAAAAACCAATTGTACTACAAAATCGTTTATGTAAGTATTTAATATTAGTTACTGTAACAATATTACAAACGCTGAGGTATATTTAACTAATATTATAACAGAATTCCAGCTAAACTAATATTCCAATATCAATTTATCTTTTCCGTCGGAATTAGTTAAACTTCACTTGACGTTACAAAATAAACACTGAAACAGCCTTTACTTAGTCATCAATTAATTTAAATTTTCGCTATTAATTATTTGAGAAAACTCTCCATTGCTAGTCAAAGGGCAAATTTCCGTCGTATTGTTTAATTTTAGAAATTTCATCAGAGTTTTCATAGCAGTTTTATTAAGAAACTAACTGACTCGCTCTGGCTTCTCACGACTCAGATGTTTATATAAGGTTATTAGATTCAGGCGTTACTTTGCGAAAGTCAAATTTACATGCAATTAGATCTAACTTGCTTTGTGTGCTTCCGCCATCAATTAGTTCATGCGGCCTAGCGCTGGCCGGCACCCACCCACTACCGTTAGTATATGTAACATGCTGACGCTGCCATGGCTGTTCCGGTAGGCTCTGCCACGGCTGCTGCGGTCGTTCGTAATCTGGAACAGAAACCGCATACCCCTACCACCGTCGCTGCCACGACTGGCCTGGTCGTTGCGACACGGGTTTCGCCTCTCCACGAGGCATCCTCAGGCGCTGTAGACGTTAGTTTGTTATTCTAACGGTTAACGTTATAATCGTTAGAATAACATGCTAACATCTACAGGTTAGATACAATTACATATATAAGGTTATGTATGCAGGTAAAGTAATTAACAATAAAGACCTATGTAGTCAACGACAAACTATTTAATTTAATTTTGTTGTCATTATAACCCCTTCCGTAAGACATTCTCTAAGTACTAGTGAAATATGCATTAAAAATGCTAGAGTAATTTAGGAAAACTATGATAGCAAACAGATCAAGAGCACGAGCGATTTAATTCATTTTCTATGTAATGATCATGTTTTAAAACAAACGAACAGATGGTAAAGGACTAGTCCACTAACCGGCTGGTCTCTGCTTCGAGTTATGATGTAGGCGTAAAGCACTAAACTCGTGTTTTTAGATGTATGTACAAATTTATAATTATCCCTTACTCGGCGGTGAAGAAATACATCGTAAGGAAATTCGCACGTCCAAGAAACCATGGCTAAGAAAAGTCTGGTATTTCCTCTGAGGTGCAGAGGTCTAAAGACAGTCATTTCATGTCAAAATTAGTCTATCTATCTATCTATAACTTCACGCCAAAAAGTAGGCAGAGAGAACCAAAGACTACGTGACTCGATCCTTAGACACCACACTCGCTTTTTAGGGCTCCGTACCCAAAGGGTAAAACGGAACCCTATTACTGAGACTTCGCTGTCCGTCCGTCCGTCCGTCTGTCACCGGGCTGTATCTCACGAACCGTGATAGTTAGACAGTTGAAATTTTCACAGATGATGTATTTCTGTTGCCGCTATAACAACAAATACTAAAAAATAGAATAACATAAATATTTAAGGGGGCTCCCATACAACAAACGTGATTTTTTTTGCCGTTTTTATAGATATTGGTACGGAACCCTTCGTGCGCGAGTTCGACTCGCACTTTTTTAACATTCTTTGCTCTTCTCATATACGCGTTTTCTAAAGCTTCTGATATGACCTTCTGATAAAATACGATCAATTTGATCATGGTAGAAAAATTTTGGCCTTTGGAAATCAAAAATCAAAATCAGTAGCCTTCGCCAAATCCTTTGGCTTAGGTAAAGGATCGCCGCCAATCACAATAAGTTCGGAAATGGGATAACACTAGAACGAAGAGGATGATTAAAATTTAAAAAAATATATCTATCAAGTATGAAAGCACTGAACGGAACTTGATTATATTACAGGAGCCTGCCAAGAACTAAGCAATCCTAGCTGTGATTGGATGGGTTTAAAACTCCTCCATTCAAATGTTGTGTTTCAAAGTCTTCAAGTCATAACTTTCGCTTTCGAGATATCTCCGATAATGACGCTTCTTGATGTTTATCTCCACATTCACTTCCTTCATCGACTTTCTTTGGGGGTGTGAGAATTTAGTTTGCTAAAATTAACTAATGCAGGAAGCGTGTGTGAGTAAATCATCAAGCTTTTTTATACATAAATGGTCAATTAAAGACTGCAACTGATCTTATAATTACAATGTCAAAGAAATTATATTTTTATTTTCTGGTGTCTGTTGGTAGAGTTACACGCCTTCGGTCTAGGAGGTCTACTTTCTGTTTCCTTCCGCAAGCGCACTGCACGCCGGCGGGAATTTCACCCCATGCACTAGAACTGCAGTGATTACTGACTGTTCGATTCCAGAGAAGTTTCCTTCCCCGAACTCTTTAAGTTTTGGAATCGTCTTTGTAATGAACCCTGTCAAGGTTATCTAGGGATTATAATATGAAGTTCATCTAGAAAACATATGAAGAGGTTTCTATAGGATCGGCAACGCGTCGTGACGCCTCAATGTGTTGCAAGTGTCCAGAAGCTAAGGTAACTGCTTACCATCAGGCAGGTATGTAATATTATTATTGTAATGTAATGAAATAATATATTTTGACACGAGTATAGCCTATATGTAGAAAATTACATTATACTTTGCTAAAAATACGATATCTGCTACTTACTTGCGTACTTTTTCTAGGCTTCAGCCTATAAAGAGTACTCGTACTAATAAAATCTTATTACAATCGATCCACTTTCTATTTATCTGTCTATCTATTCGTCTGTTACAGGATTGCATTAGAATCAGAATAGGTAGAGACATGAAATTTTGGCAGAATGTGCAATAACAACTATTAAAATCTATACATATACGAGTAAATAAGATTGAAGTGTCTGTCTGTGATTTCAAAATAATGCCATTATCTTAAGCTCCTATTATTATTTTCACGTTACCAAAGCCTAAATACGCATTTTTAACTTTTTTGTCTGTCTGTCTGTCTGTTTTGTTTGTCCGGGCTAATCTTCGATATGGCTGAACCGATTTTGACGGGCCTTTCACTAGTAGGTAGAGGACTGTTCAGAGCAGAATATAGGGTACTTTTTATCCCGTAAATATTTAGGGTTCCTACGTAAAAAATAAAAAACTCTTAAAATTAGGGGGAAATATTTTCCGCTTCGGGGGACTTTGTAGTTTTATTTACATTACATTAACTCGGTATCAAAGAATTAATTTAGTATAAGATAAAAATTGCTTAATTATATGAGCAATAGTTTAATCAATAGTATCGTAAGACCCATATAACACTCAAGTAGACAAAATATTAATGAATGGTTTGAAGAAGTTTATCTTTCCTTAATGTTATATCGGAAGGCAAACAAACATATGACCCGTCTAATGTGAAGCGGTGGCTATAGCCCATGAATGGTTACACTACAAGAGGTATTACTCATATGTAGAACAGTGAATCCTCAGCAACTTGCTAATAATATTACTCCTTCACAGGATCACAACAGCCCTCCAGGGATTTGTTCTTTGGTTGCGTCTTCTGTGAGATATAGGTGCACTTCCCTTGCATGGCTACTTCGAAGTTATCTTTTTTTCGCCAGAGCCTCGTTTGTTAATTATGCAGGGTGCAACAGGTCCAGGCTGGTTTAGATTCTGAAGATACACCTTAAATATATTTATTATATATACATACATACATTCATTTTGATTTTATGTTTCAATGATGGCGCTAGTGATAGATGGTGTTACGGCAACCTTAAACTGCAAACTGCTTACGTCTATGTACTTTTTCATTATAAATTTCTGCTAAAGTTTAAATGTACGGGCAAAGAAAGAATGTTCGTACAAATAAATTGCAGAAAACGTAAGTGTTAAGGCATGAGAAGGAATTAGCATACTTATTTAAAGCCTGCTTAATATTTTATTATCGGGCCTCGTCGCTAATCTGTTAACAAAAAAAAAAACATTTATATCATACAGGATTTTGTGGTAGAGGGTCGAACATTCATATTTTAATACGATTCATATTGACACTAGTACCCAGTAATTTGAAGAAAATATATGTTATAATTATAACATTGTAACGCTCCATGGTCGCCTATTAATTTACAAAATGATCTATTTGTGATTTTCTGACAGCTTTATGACTAGTTACTATAGAGAATGTAGAAAAACCATTTCGTAATAATTTATTTGTGACTGCGATCATTATCGTCTAGCTTATTTAGTGCTCATATTAATTTAATTAACGACTTGGCAGTCATTGTACTACGTGGGCAGAATTTAGGCGAACCAAATTATTAATATCAAGCAAAGGTATTAAATCCTGTACATAACGTAATAGGTTTAGTATTAAAACTGAAGTTTGGGTGTGGGTATGCATCGCGGCTTCGCCATTAACCTCAGAAATTACGCAGTCTATATTTCGTAATACAATTATCATTGCAATTTGGATAGGAACAGTACCGAATGCGGGATATCCTATAACTGTAATCCATCTAGATAAATCGGAAACGTTCGAAAACACGCCCGTTTGATATTGACAATTATTTTGTATAATGAATGGCCTGTTTCGAAATCGACCGCGCTGGCGTGCTCTTAGGATTTAAATCTGAAACATGATTGCGTTAAAGAGATAGGTACAAGTTTTAAGATATCGTGCCTTACGTACTTGTTGGTAACGTTTGCATGCCACAAATTTATTAAAATGCGCTTTATAGCTTTATATTATTTGTGAATTTATGGCCGTTATGGATTAATTCCTATTGGCGAGGTTAAGTATTTGACGAAATGTTTCGCAAAAACAATTTGCTGCGTAACTATCTTGTCGGCGTTTAAATGGTCTAATTTGGTGTTGTTGTTAGATGTAGATACTAAGCTTAGAACATATAGGCTTTAAAGCCATGATATTTAAAATGTATGTATGTAGGTATATCTTCACGTCAATCACTTGTGGGGTTGGCAGAGAGAACCGAGCGCTATAGGACGCGGTGCTTACGTACCTGCTTCTTTAACGATCATAGTTCTTTCTAGGGTTACTAACACCAACTTCTGATAAAATACGACTTATTTGGTTATGTTGGCTAATTTGGATTTCGGCTCATATATCCTTCCATTTTCTTCTTCTCCGCTATCTAAATCTAAGGATTTCGCGAAGGTACCGATTTTTACATGGAGCGACTGCCATCAGACCTCCGCAATCCAGGGGGAAAACCACATCATTTTTAGGTAAGGTCATACGTCACAGGTCTTTCGGAATATAATTTCTTGGACGTGTAGTTTTCCTCACGATGTTTCCCTTCATCGATGAGCAAGTTACAATCTCTTTCGTCATTATTTCATCCAGTATTCTTTCTACATGTCCGAACCAACAAAGTAATAATAAAAAAAAATCTGACCACCTACATTCTCTTTCACACTAACTTTTTTACATACATCATCATTGCGAATGTGGTCAGCAAGCGTTACGCTACTAATTTTGCGCTATACTCGCTTCTTTACCGCATTTACTCCACGTTCATGTCTAAAATGGAAACCACAATAAATGTTTAAAAAAATATATGTTTAATATACTTTTTATATGTTGTACATATATAACATTGTATAGTTTAAAATATGAAATTTACATTTTTTTTGCAAGTATAGTAAAATCAAATTAAAATTTATTTGTCACAATATGCAAATAAGAGCTACGTATTTAACATTTCATATGAAATCAATGATCTGTTCCCGTTGTACACTATATATAATATATATATATATATATATATATATTATATATATATACTAAAATATATGGAGTTGGTTGGTGCTAATAATACTCAATAGTTACGGTGCAGCATTTTTTTCAATCAATTATTCAATGTAGAGTTTGTCACATAGTGGGATTAGTTGCAGTGTGGCGTGAAGTTTTCAGATAAATGTCATATTTGCATATTGACGAGCTCCGTGGCCCAGTGCTTAGTAACGCTCGTAGGTTCGATTGCAAACGTTTGTGTGCATGAACATGTCTGTTGGTTTTTGGTGGTTTCTCTGTATCAAAATTAAAAAAAAAAGTGTTTACGTATATTATCAGTTGTTTAGTACTCAGAACACAAGCTTCGCTTACTTTGAGCTAGATGGCGCTGTGTGATGTCACTGTCACCGTATGCACTTTGTTTGTGTTAATTGAAGATTATTTTGGGAAAGCAACCAATTTACTTCGTATTGTCTACTATTTGCAGCATCGTTCACCTTAAATTCGGTTTTAAGTAGTTCCACAGATTATCCTTTAGGTACATTCAAACAAACAAAATTAGTATCGATTTATACAGTGAACTCTGGTATTTATTAACTTAATCATTTATATCTGGTAAATGAATAGCTCCGTATCTACCAATCTTGCCTACTCTTTACTAAAATTGCGATAAAGCAAACAACACGTTTGCTTTATCGCAATTTTAGTAAAGAGTAGGCAATTAAGTAGTCATTAAAGAATGTAAGAAATAATTCAACAAACTCAATAACAAACATATCTAAATAGTTTGGATGATTGCAATTTTCAGGTTTTGATAAGAAACTAATCAAATAAAGATAAAAACCGCTCTAGTGTCACATCTGACAGTTTATTCATCTTGTCGTCTAGTCCTTTCTGTCTTCCTCTTCGCACATCAGTGCTATCGTTACAATCTGTTGTAATAGTAAAGTAAGTTATTTTGTTGGTTTAGTACTTGAGCGAAGTAGGGTGATTCAAAACAGTACCGCCACCTCCTAGAAAATCGTAACCAAGAACCACTCCTTGGAGGTTGTTATATCTCTGCGCGACAGATGGGGCCGTGTGCTTGATTAGTTCTCGACGGTTTTATAGAAAAAAAAAGTAAGTCGTAAAATTTTCATCGCATAGTGTTTATTATGGTTTCGGTATGAATTAATACTACGGCTACATGTCACCTTTTGTCTCTTGGTTATGAATCGTTTTTTTTATACAACGTCGGGAGACATAGAAACATACAGTCCACCTGATGTAAAGCAGTTACCTATGAACGCTTACAGTACATAAAGCTAACACAGGAACTCCTTTGAAGCTTACTGGTGACCTCACTCAGACGTAGGAACATAACGACCCTATAGGGAGTTGTTATTTGGTTGCAGTTTTCTGTGAGATGGAGGTCTGGGCATCCCAAGACAGGCTGCTTTTAAGCACTTTACCTCTCTTAAACATACCCTGACCAAGCTAAACAGACATGTTAATGCACAGAAATGTTTGTTCTGTATGAGAATCGAACCCATTGAGCATTGGTGTCAAGGTACCGTAACAGCACGTTTCACTATTGAGCCACCAACTCGTCAAAATCATGTAAAAATCTGTGTCTTCCCCATAGATCTAGGTAGTGGTAGTGATCCCTGGGCCCAGAAGCGAAAGCTTACATGTCGCAATCGGGATTAACGCTCAAATGATAATTAAATTTTTTGATGCACTCTATTTATTTAACTAGTAGATTATTAAATTACAGCTACATAAAATTACGTATATTATTTAAATCTGGTAGTTAATAACGAGTAGATCTTAAAGTTTTAAGAAAACATATGGTATCAATAACTAACAAAAACTTGTCTATACCTAGCTTTACCACTTTGTACAATAATCGTTAGGTCGCATTTCGTTCATTCCCGTAGGCACCTGCCGAACACGGTTGCGCAAACGCAGATATGCAACTGTACACAAAGCACGTGCGTGAAATGAATGAATTTACATTTGAAATTAATAAAATGACAGACATTGATTCAATGCCATTGGAGTGTTAACAGTGAATCAATGTCTGTTAACTACGTATAAATGGCTGCCTGTTGACAACGATTTTCTTTTTGTTATCTTTTGTTTGATCAATTGTTCGAAATTTGAAGCTTTTTTGTAGCATTAATCGATTTAAAAGAAAAGAGTGAAGAAAAGAGATATATTATACAGATAGTTTATGTGTTAAATGTTGAAATAGAGTTGAGATCTAAACGACGATATCAGTTTCAAGATTAGAAAAAGCAGGCTGCGTTGGTCCGGACATAGAGAAAGAATGCAGGAGAAAAGAGTGACTAAATAGATATACAATACCAAAGTGGAATATTGTAGGAGACGAAGAAAGCCAAGACTCGCCTAACACAATCACGTAGTTTTATCAGAAGATAATGGCAGGAGCCCCAGGAACCGGCAAGCGAATATAAATAGAGCTTTCTTAAGTTATTTCCCACGTCTTTCGGAATGTAATCTTGTACATGCGAGTTTGCTCACGAGGGTTTCCTCTATCACCGAGCGAGTAATGATTACAAATATGTTTAATAAGTCATCCGAATCACACTAATATTTCCTAATTGAGATGATCACAACTAATTAGAAGATTCAGATATAATTCCTAAGATTCTATTAGGTACACAGTTGTATACCTATATGTTAAATTAAATTTGGTGGAATTTACTCAATGCCTTATCAGATATAAAAGATCTGTTATCAGAGATCTAGACTAGTTCACGGCAAAATTCCTTCAATGTCTTGTTCAATCAACCAACATTATGGTACTGTGTCACACAAGTCCTAAATAATTTGTACTTTGACTTTAGGCTTTAGAAACTGGAACAACTGAGTGTTTCGCAACCACAAACAGCTATTAGGGTATCCACTAAAACCCGTACTAGCCTTGATCGGGCGCCTGTTACTTAATTATTATGCCAGCCGAATTTAATACAGATATTATTTTTGTTAGAGTAATTTTAGGGAGTGGAAACTACTTTGTAGGGCTTCGTATTAAAAATTTTTGATTGCAATTTTACTGTGTCCCTATTTTACATATAGATTAATGGAAGTCATGTTAATTTAAACTAACTGCAACCCGCTGCTTCATCCGGATTATTTCCGAGATAAACAACAGCCTAAATGATGGTCGTAGATTTAAGAAATCAAAGTGACTAACAAAATAATTAAAAAAATCGGTCTCTCTTTCAGTATTTACAGAGGATATCAGCTAAAAGGTTAGTAGTCATTAGATCAGTAGGAACGAGTTTGTTCTGTGGTATTTTTTTTACAACACCGTGAGACTTACAAATTACGGTTTACCTGGTTACCTAAGCATATAAACGTTTACATTACACCTTGTCACTCACTCTGGTGACACAGCAACTCCTCCTAACCTTACTGACTTGCATAAAGTCAAAGAGCCTCCAGAGAGTTGTTATTTGACTGGTTATCTGTGGGGCACTAGTGCTAATTAGAATAAGTTCTTTATTCTGCTCAGAAGGTATCCAACGTATCCAATCTAGCCTAGTCGGCTAGACATTGGATACCTTATTGATTACCTTATTGGATGTAATACTTAGACTTATGCGCAGTTATGGTAAATAGAGCACAGTTATATTACATTTCATCAGTATTTATCTGTAAATATATTTTAAAATAATTTTATTTATTGGTATTATATTAATTTGTTAGTTATATCTTTGTGAGGATTGTTCATAAAATGAAGGTAGAAGTACAATTATAATTAAGTACTGTAATAATTAATCATAATAAGAGCAAATATATCTATAACAACGTTATGGATTATTCACCACGACGTAAAATGTAGCGCTATTTAAAATATTTACGCACATGTACAGAATTGAAGAAATTTATTTATCCCACAGGAACTCAAATTTTTGTGGGAATATGAAATTTAACTTGAAGTTTGTATATTAGAGCGTGGAACAAATGTATGAATGAAAAAAAGTGAGAAGATGTTATTTCAAGTATAAATAAATGAAAATGAATGGGAGATAGTATCCCACCTCGTAGGATATTAGCATTTAGCTCACGTCGGTTCTATCGGCAGCCGTCGATCGGTACCAATTGGCATCGACCACTGAGATATAAATCACACCAACGTCAATACAGAGAAATTATACCCCAATGTATGAATTTACATCCAATCATTTGGCAAAGGTTTCATTTGTATCCACAAACTCATTCTGCATATACAATTTTATTACTATTCGATGGAAACGTCTTTATTTTTTCTGGAAATGAATGTAGCCTACATATAAACTATCATTGTCTAAAATTTCATCGAAATTTGTTCAACAATTTTGAGTGATGTAATTACAATAGACAGGTAAAAAATAATAAGTAGTGTTATGACTTCGGTGTAAAGAATAGAGTCCAGTTGTCAAAAATGGTACAAAATCGTCGAGTCGAATCAAAATCGATCGAATCGGAGTTGCTATGTTAGCAACAGAGGAGGCATCGCGCGAGTGATACTTAATGTATTACGAGCATTGATAGGCTACGGTAACCGCTTTACATCAGGTGCGCCGTAAGCTTGTATGCAGTCCGACGTTGTATATAAAAAAACGGGTTAACTCCGGGAGTGCCGGCAGAAGTGAAAACGTGAACATGCGGACCAAACAGCGATGTTGATAAACTACGTTGAACGAAACGCATAAGCGCCAAGAATTTCATGGCGCTTACAACGTTTTGGTCGCGAGAAAATAATGCCCTAAGAACGATCTAGCGCTTCATGTTTTAATTGTTTAATTAGAGGTAAATAATGTTTTAGCGCTGCTTAAATTCTAATTCTCACCAAAATCTTACGGTCAGGGTCACGTGTCCTGACGCGAGTTTAACATTTTTTACTCATCCCAAAAAGTGCACAACGCCGTTAAAGAAGTTTTCACTTCAAAAAATAGTAACTTATTAGATATATGTATGAAATACTTGCACCAGAGTTTTATTAGCTAATCGAAATTGTTCATCATGTGCAGATGTGAACTTTAGTTCTAAAACTGACAGTAAATCACTTAACACACCGCATATCAACCGCGATGTATGACCTAAATATTATTCATCCTCAAATATCATTATATATTAATTTTAATTAGCTAGCCGGCTAATTAAGTAGGTAAAAAACTAACTTTTCAATTAGACTTTACTGAGACCAAAATTATCCGTATCTATGAAAGATCGAGTAAAATGTTAACAGTACCAATTAAAATTCTTACCGCCACATTATCGATAAACTATTTAGCAAGTTTTTAAGGCTATCGAAGTGCGCTTTTGGCTTGATATCTTAATAACATCTAATAAAATATTCATAAGTATGCCAAATTAGATACTAATCGTTAAAGTTTATTTTTACTGCTTATGGAAAAAAGGTCCGTTGGTGATTTAGTTCGTCCTTTGGAGTCTTTTAATTATTCAAGTTATTGATGTTGAAAATCGAAATTTGATTGGCGAGACAGGTTTTAATTTTGCCCGTTTTTCGTGTCCTGTATACGTTAAACTGTCAGTACGGGTTATTGTTGGTAGATGACTGTCGGCAAGCTAGTTTAGTAGCCTCCGAGTCTGTTGATAACACGCCGCCAAATTACATTTGAGTAACGTGACAATAATGCTTTAAACCCCTGCGTGACATCTCAAACAAATATTAACTGGTGAAACATGGATTAATGTGAGAGCTATGACATTTTATTAAAATCGAATACATTTAAATGTAATGTCTTATTGTATGATTTATAAAATTAGATGATACTTTGATATCAATTTCACCTTTGTATTGTCTTCGAGAAACAAGTAGTTGGCAGACAGACAGGGCCTGCTATCAAGCATTAATTCTGTCCGTCAAATATCTACGAGTATATAGGATATACATTAATTAATATATTAAGTTTAGATAGTGTTTCGATTTTACCTTTGAAGTACGGAACTCTATACCGGAGATAAATGTCTCCCTCTAAGGAGTTGTTATTTAGCTACGGTTTTCTGTGAGGTGGAGGTACTTCCACAGACGGGCTGCTTTGATGCGCCCTACCTCTCTTAAAACATCCTGACCAAGACAAACAGACATGTTCATGCACACAAAATGTTTGTCTTGTGTGGGAATCCAACCCACGAGCGTTGGTGTCAAAGTCGCGTCTTTCACGCCTAAGCCACCGAGCTCGTCAAAATTTAATGTATAAACGTGGATTTTTTGATAAAAATAGCAAACTGCTCATTAGCAGTTTGCTATTTTTATCAAAAAATCCACGTTCCAGAGAATCATTATTCTCTGCGTGTAGTGATCATTCTAACTGGACATCATGCATACGCAGGCATACGCAATGTTTACTTTTTACGTCATAGTTTCAATATAATAAAGGGATCAAGTGCGAGTCACTTTTCACACGTGAGTATTCCGTACTATTGTTTACATGTACTAAAGGTTAATATGCTCATTAATTTATATGTTTATAATAACTTTATGCATCTACGTTCTGTTACAAATGAATATGCATTTTTTTTATGAAGTAATGTAATCTAATACTAATATATTTAGGAAAGTCTCAGCATAAAACAAAAAATGATTCTTTTCGAAATGGCCACCATTGGCTTTGATAGAGGCCTTTAATCTGTCTCACGAATGTATGGATTTACGCATTATTTCCATGGGAATTTTAGCCACTCCTTGCTCCAGAGATTTCTTAAGAGACACATGTTGGCGTGTTGTTTCGAGCATCTCCTCTAAAACTAACCATAATTTCTAGTCTACGGGGTTCAGATCTGGACTAGACGAGGGACAGTCTTCAGCTCTAATAAAGTCAAGAAAGTTGGTTTCGAACCGGGCTTGGGTAGTTCGTGCCCTGTGACCAGGTGCAGAGTCCTGCTGGAAAGTCCACGGAAAATTTATAAATAGTGTATTGCTGAAAGGTTTCATTCACAACACGATCCAAGACAGACTGTCAAGTCTTCTTTCCTTTTTCACAAAAATGAAGCTTTGTGACTCCTTGATAAGACACCCCCTCACCAAACCATTACAGATGCAGGGTAATGACCATTAACCACGTTGTACCCTTCCGACCACTTGGGTGGCTTCTTTAGTACTGTGTATGTACACTTTGTCATTTTGCTTGTTGTAGTGCTCTTCAATGGTGAAAATATTTTATCAGTAAAGAGGATATTCTGTGCCTGTCACCTGCGTATCGGGATAGAAGGCGTTTTGATAGATCCACTCTCTTCAACTGTAAGGATTAATTAAGGGCATGTCCTGTATATCGTCGATAAGCGCTAAGCTTTAGGTTTTGTTTTATTATACAGAGTCCTAGCGGGAACTAAAAAAAAAAAACGGTATTAACAGCCTTTGTAGTGGAAAAAATAACAGTATTAACAGCCTTTGTAATTCTAACAGAACAGGGTCGCCCCGACCTTATATGGTCTTCAACAGCGGATGTGTTGATATAAGTGTTGGTGTACTGTAATTTGACAATAAACACGAAAAAAAATATATAAAACGGCGGGCAATCAAAAGAAGTTTTCAAAATAATTACATAGTTGAAAAAATTTTAAGTTTATATATTCTTTATATGTAACAGTATTTATGGCCCGACTAGTTATATACTCGTAATTTAAGATGCGGTTCCATTCGGCTGAGCTAAAATATAAGATGCAGTGCAAATGTGGTTGGTAATAATTTTCTCCGTAAACCTAAACTTTACATTTGTTCGGAAATAACATCATATTCGACAATATAACATTTACTTGACTTTTTCAATTTTTCTGATTATTATTTTGGGAAACAAAGGTTGTTGTGTTCCTGCGTGTGAGTGAGGTCACCAGTGAGCTCCTATGGGGTTGCTGTGTAAGCAGCAGAGGAGGCGACGCGCGAGTGGCATATGTTATAAACATAAATAGGCTACGGCAACTGCTTTAGATCAGGTGGACCGTATGCTTGTACGTCCTCCGACGTTGTATAAAAAAAATGAAATTACTATCCTTTTTTCTGCACCAAAAATAAACTTGTATTTCTATGAGTTGCCATGTACATTTTCTCAAACGACTTCAGCAACCCCCTGCTTAATGCTTGTACAAAGAGACATACAAGTTTGTACAATAGTTTGCCATCTTTCCGTAACCATCTTTCACATATAGGGACTACAATAGTCAAATATTGTGTAGTTCCCGTCGAGTTTTCACACGAAAATCTCTTGAAAAAAAAAAAATCTGCTAAGGGTTTCCCAATAGACTGAATGAAGTTCCCAAAAATGGGGGTGAAGAGGTTCACGCAGGGTTGGCTACGCATGTCGCAGTGGTGCCCTGTTGCTGACAGATCCGTGCCCCGGATCTGTCAGCAACAACACACCAACGCGGCCGATGGCATTTCGCGGGGTTGTTTAGTGGGTATACCGTCGGACAGCCGACGGGGAGTCCCACACTACCACCGGAGGCCACCCAGGCACCGGTGGTGTGCGTAACGCATTTTTCCCCGCGACACAAAAAAAAAAAAGGGTTGGCTACGCATGAGTGCAGCTCCTGGTACACATAGGTTACGGTAACTATCTATCCATCTAACTATCAAGCAGGTCACTTTTGGTTTTTACCTTAGGCGTTTAAAATATAAGATACATATAAGAGTACTACCTTTGTTTATTTTTGTAATAAGCACGCGGTACTTAGAACACGTATCTCATTGTACATCTTCAAGTTATTTGGGATCTCCATACTAATAGTTTAAGACGTTACACTGGTCCAGAGTGCATCAGATGCTGATTTTAGCGAGCTCGGTGGCGCCGCGGTTAATAACGCGACTTTGAGACCAACGCTCGTGGGTTCGTTTCCTACACAGGACTAACATTTGTGTGCATAAACATGGCTGTTTATCTTGGACTGGGTGTTTTAAGAGAAGTAGGGCGCATCAAAGCAGCCCGACTGGGGAAGTATTTTCACCTCACAGATAACCGCAGCCACATAACAACTCCTTGGAGGGTTGTTGTATTCCTGGGTGTGAATGAGGTCACCAGTAAGCCCCCAAGGAGTTGCTATGCTAGCAGCAGAGTTAGCATCATGCGAGTGGTACCTAATGTATTACCAGCGTTCATAGGCTGGGGTAACTACTTTACATCAGGTGGACCGTATGCTACGTATAAAAACGTTGTATAAAAAAAATGCAATAACCTACTTGTTACAGAGTAGTTCACTGCCGCCGTAATTGATGTTTTTTTTTTATACTACGCCGGGAAGCATACAAGCATACGGCCCACCTGATGTATAACGGGTACCGTAGCCTATTAACGCTTGCGAGTTACAATTTATCAACTTTATAGCTAATATTATCTATGTTATACTACATTTTATATCTAAACATATAACCTGTGTGTTATAACACTGTGATATAACACTGATCGTAAATATTTTGAGATCCAAAATGCACTGTTCGTGTCAAATTCCTTTGAGAGTGACTCAAGTCTCGATAGTGCATCGGGTGGTTACATATAGGTTGACATCCAACTGGGACTGGAGGGACTGACTCTTGGTATACAAGATCCTTGTGGGGTAAGCAGAGGAAACTGAGCAGCACATGAATCGCTCCTTACACACCGTACTAGTTTTTTAACAATTATCTCTACATGACTATTTAAGTTCTTAGGGCTTATGATATCATTTTCAGTTAAAACACGGCCAAATTAGTCATAGTTGGTAACGGAAATATCGCGTATTATATTTATTTTGTTGAACCTGACGCTTCGAGCGCTTTGCAGCGTCCGTGGTCGCAGGAAGACTAAGGTGACATTTGTCTTACATTGGTTATTCCATTATTACATCTACCGACATGGATGAATTAATTATATATTAATTCATCCATGTTCGGACACCATGAGCGATTTTTGTGTGAATCGGAAATCGCGAAAACCTAAGACAATACTATCCGTTTAGACATTTTTACGTACTGCATGTACTCTTACAATTAACAAGCAAAAGTCAGACATCAGACACATGCAGAGAGAGGTTTTAAAAATGATCTATTTAGCCGCTGCGACAGTAATAGAGTGTTGTTGAATTAAAAAAATATATACAAATACAATCCTGAAGCAATTTTATTACCTATAATTGTTAGGCTTTGAAATATCAGGCAAATACAACTTAAATCAGGAGTGATCAAACGCAAACATGACTTTAACTTTCCCAAGCCCCGTTTAGGACTGCTTTTCGCACACAGTTCGCTGTTGTCCTACAAATAACCTCAAACTAGCCCATTGTGTTACAGTGTTTTATATCTAATCATATCATGGTATACTTGCGTTACCGTTTGCTATAGCAATCAATTTTGGGAAAATTGCACGAGTGAAGTGCTGTAAGAGAGAAATGACAATAACTAATAGGTATGTTTGTTTAAGCATGTTTAAATAAAAACTGACTAAGTATTGAAATTATATTAAAAAATAGACCAACCGATGGCCTGTTAAGTATTTAATTCATAAATATTTTACTCAATACATTTTACACATTGTTTATTTTCAGTGCACAACCAAGCTATATGTCTGAGTCTGATCGGTGACAGCCGTCATTCCGTAGTGTAGGCACTAGCAGCCGAAGCGAGCTAAGCGCGTGGCGTCTCTCATGAATATTTAAACACTCATCAATGTTCAGCTGAAGATATCGGATTTTCCGCTTGAACAGCTATATTAAACTTGCGGCGCACGTTACATACTTAGTATGGTAAATTTATGGAATAGAATATTCTTCGCCACTGATTGACTGATATCTTTTGTAGTAATACCAATCTCAAATGTGCAAACTGAGTGCGTAGCCACACAGAGAAGGGTATCTTATTAGTTCATCATTAAATAGTTAATAGATTCAGGCGTTATTTTGCGAAAGATAAAATTACAGGTAATTCGACCTAGTATTTTGTGTGCTTAGGACACCGATTACTTAAAGTGGACTAGCACCCGCTGGCATCTACTTACTACTATTTGTAGATGCATGGCTGCTGCGGACACCTCTGCCTCAGCTGCTGTGTCGTCTTTGCAATTGCCTGCCGATTGTACAGCACCTGCCACCATTCCTACCTTGGCTGTCGTAGTCACCGCTACACGTGTTTCCCCTCTCCACGACACATTTTAATAGCAAAGATATGATTCCGCCAAATAAGAAACCCGGCGTCTATAAATTGTACTGAGATGACTGTTGACATGTTGTTTATATCGGTCAAAATGGCCATAATTTTCATAAACGATTTCAGGAACACAATCATCTTATAAAACAATCTCCCAGAAAGGTCACATTTTGTCGAACTTCTTATAGAAGCATAATTTATCCCCAACTGATTCATATAAAATCTGACATATAATAAGCAAAAAATTTAAATAAAATATTATTAAAAGACTCATGAACAAACAGATGAAACTTATGAATAAACTCTGTTAAATATCTTCACTTCCACTCCCTCCTCCAACTCAATATGAGGGACCTGCCTGTATGAAAATTAGTAGGACTATGGAAAGACGAAACACGTGTCGCAGACCAGACCAGAGCAGCTAAGGTAGCAACGATGGAAGGTGCTTACCGTTTCTCTTCAAGATGGCGGGCAATAACAGAGTCGATTGCAGCAGCTATGGCAAAGACGACCGGAGTAGTCATGGCATCAGCTACATGCATCTAGCTGCGCTAGATATCTTGAACTAATTGGTAGCAGAAGTACACAAAGTACTTTGAATCACCGTTATCATTTAAGTCGAAGCTAATATCGCCTGTTCATGGAGTACTCTGTCGATTACCAAATGTGGCTGTGGGAAAAGAGCTCGTGGTACAACTATACTATAAAAACTGTAAGAAGCGAAAGAGACTTAAGAAGCTTACTTGTGTCTTCTGATTCTCAGAAATCCAACTATTCAAACAACTCGAACCCCACAGAATCCGTGAATAATGTGTGTGAAAAATGGAATCTTCACTCACATTTGTATCAACAGAATTTAATTTAAAAAAATGCGAAGTGAGGAAACTCACTATTTAGGGGAAAGTGGGAAGCAAGCGACCTTATTTGTTTATAAATATAACTAGACTACAGTAACGACTTCACGCCGGGCTTTATATGTCACACTTCGTGAATGTCAGCTACGGTTCCGTGGGTGCACTAAGTAGCAGTAACCGCCCACGCATGTAGAAAAAAAGATTATTACCTCTTGGTTAAGAATTTATTAAACTATAGCAAACCCAATATCTTGAAAAGAAAGGCAAGTAATTATAAACCGGCCAAGTTTGACCAAAAAAAAAAAGTATTCTATTCGAAATGGCCACCTTTGGTTTTGATACAGGCACTTAATCTGTCTGGCCACGAATCTATAAATTTACGCACTGTTTCCATAGGAAATTTAGCCACTGCTTGCTCCAGAGTACCGACCATAATTTGTAGTCTAAGGGGTTCAGATCTGGGCTAGACGAGGGCCAATCTTCAGCTCTTATAAAGTCCGGAACGTTGGTTTCGATCCAGGCTTGGGTAGTTCGTTGTGACCAGATGCAGAGTTTTTAACATAATAAACGCGTTCCAAATTTCAAATAATTAAAGAGTTGAAAATAAAGAAAAATTTATATGCAACAGTATTTATGCCCATACTATTTATATATATATATATATATATATATATATATATATATATATATATATGTTCAGTGATTTCTTCGTAGGGCGCAAAGCTGGAGTCACACAGAAGCATACATCGGCAAGTTATATACACCTACTGTCTCGTTTTCATTCGGTATATTGCTAGCAATTTTTTTTATTCCTTTCCAGATCATATTAACAATCAGCTTATGAATTTTCATACGAGAGGGAATGCCGTATCTAAAGTTATTAGACATTACGCTCAATGCGTGGGAAGCTGCCGCTGCTTGATACACCCACGGAAGCGTATCTGACGTTAACGAGACCTCATGATACAACTCTTTAAAGCATTTTACGAGTTAACATCCGAAGGAACTAGGTCATGAACATTTATTGCTGACTCGCGGACTATGATGATTAAACAGGAAAATAGGAAAAATCGATTTTCACGCCTATATTAGCTGATAACTCATCCAAATAACCTATACCTAATTTTGGGATATGAACCTATTTACGAAAAGAGATCACAGCATCCTGTGAATAGCTACATTCTCTATTGCAGACTTCCGGTATCCTATAGTGTTTTCAAATTTCTCGAATGTCAATTGCTCGACTTTTTTGGCTTTTCTTTGTATTTGGCTTAATAACTATTCTAAGCCGCTAAGATGGCTTAGATAGTAAGCAGCCCTGTTTATAGTAAGTAGTTATCATAGCCTGTGAATACTTGCAGCACTAGGGGCATCGGTTGTGTATGGCTGACAATATAAAAATCTCGCCACGCTCTTTTTGAAGTACTTCATACTATAGTCTCCAGAGAAAACCTCATAAGGGAAGATAACTGCTCCAGAACAGAACATTATGCCTAAATACCGTGACTTAAGCTTATCATCGTTGTCGTCATCTCATCTATGATCTAAATTATAAGGTTCAAACAAATATCCAGGTGTTTTCGCCCAAAGGTGCTCTACTCTTGCCGCTCTGTCTTGAAATTTGTACTGTTCGCTTTGAAGTTCACCAAGTTGATTTTCTTGAAGTACTCGACTTTCACCTCTGAGATTTATCCGGAATTAAACTTGAGTAATCCCAGTGCTTTTGGCGGTGGTAAAAGATGTGATTTGGAATTAAGTAACTGCAGAAAATTTCTCATCAGTGAACACGCGATAACGGATAGTTTATTCTTCCTTAAACTCCAAATCAAACTCCAACAGTACAATTACATATAATATCAATCGTTAAATTTCTCTCCAAACACAGAAGTGCTCGAGATAAGTATAGCAGCACAGTGAAATACGTTTAAGAGGGGTAGGACGCATCAAAGCAGCTCGTCTGGGGAAGTACCTACACCTCAAAGAAAACCGCTGCCAAATAACAAGTCTCTGGAGGGTTGTTGTGTTCTTGCAAGTGAGAGAGCTCACCAGTAAGCTCCTAAGTCATTACTGTGTTAGCAACAGAGGTAGCATCGCGCGAGTGATACTTAACTATTACAAGCAATTATAAGCTACGGTGATCACTTTAAATCAGGTGCGCCGTATGTTTTAATGCCTCCCGACATTGTATATAAAAAAACACATTGCAATTTCAATTATTCTTTGCAGTATAGTTCTTTTTCATAATAACCTCAAAGTATATTTTCCCATTGACTTCATAAAGCTACTGTGCCCCTTTTTCATTTTAACAACGTAGCGAATAAAGTAAGAAAAATGTATATGATATAAAAATGTAAGCAGTCATCATTCAACAAAGTTTCATTAAGTCTCAAAGTATATTAAAGTTGTGGGAGCTTGGCGAAACCATAATGTCCGACACTGAATCAACATGTGTCATATAAATTAATAAATGAGCGCAAAGTTACTTTGGCTTATCGCGAATAAACTTTGTAACAGTTTACGAGTTTCTGTATTGCCCAGTTGGGAGATATGTTTGTTGTCAACAATTTAACACCACGTTGTAAGTATTTTTTCTAATAACTATAAGGTAAGGCAGATAGATAAACTCTGTCTTATTTGCATATTTATTGTGGGAAGTTTCAAAAAATCGAATTGCTGGTGCCACGCAACGGGAAATGCCATTAATTATCGTGATGATGGACGTTTAACGTTAGTGTAACCACGACTTATCGCGATAATTTGACAATGGTATTCAAGTGCCGTTTGACGTTAGGCGATAGCTTGAGTGGCGGTACAATAAAGAGATCTAACGCGAGAATTAAGGCGTTGAAGCGGCCACACAACGTTTATCATTGTGCACCGTGAGCGCGAAGTGATCGCACTTGTTTGTCTTGCAATGAGTGGACGAACGAGAAAGTCATTACGTTTACGTCCATCACCTACTTATTCTTTGTGTTCTTGTTTTCTTCGTTCGTTAATGATAAAGTATATTCAAATAAGAACCAGTTGAGAATGCGCAAGCTTGCATTGCCAGAGGAACACCTGGCTCGTCAATTATATAACAATTCAATTTTTTTTTTTATTTGTTGGCCATTTTGACCATGTTCTTTAAGAGATAGGAACGGTGTTCCTGAACATTCCTATTCTACTTTTTTATGCTGAATCCGAATCTGAAGTTAAAATTCGAATATTCGAAAAAAACGCACACACAGACAAACGCACAGACAAACATATAGATTTCATATAGGAACGGTGTTCCTGAAAATTGACACTCATCATAAAATAAAGTGTAACAGCATCAACATTAATCTTGCTAGAAATTCAAGGACATTAGCGCCAATTTTATCGCCTAGAATGGGCAATGACGTTAACCGTTTAGTGTGACCACTCCATTTATCGTGTTAATACGTAACGCAATATTTATCGCGATGACAGTCATTGACGTTTCGCGTTAGTGTAGCCCCAATATATGAAAGACCAATATATACGAAATTAGGTGGCCAATGGCCAATCAATCTTTTCTACTCAACTTTTAGGAAACGATTGATTTGTTCAAATTCAAGTTGTACTGAAATTATAATATAAATGATTCGTATAGTTAATGAAATAAATTCATAATATAACAATAAAGAACCATCCAACTAATTTGTAATTTGGCGTAAATTTATAGATAGATAAGTATCTATCTATATATAAATTTACGCCAAATCCCTTGCGGCGTAGGCAGAGAGTACTGAACGCCACGTGACTCGACCCTTACACACCTCGCTCGCTTCTTAGCATTCACTGCTCTTCTCATGCATGCTCGCCGGTTTCTAAGACTTTGTAAAACTTAATACCTGATTATAACAATATACTAATATTTAAATATATTCTCTGTTTTCGTTGGAATATTATGACATTTTTAAAGCTGTTCAGTTTTTCCCACAAATAGTTGTTTCAATTTTTTTTCCGTTGTTGCTGCGCTCTTCATTTTATATTTCCTTTTTCATATTAATATAGCATTTTAGTAGAGGCATATATAGCTATTTATTATTTTTCTTATGCTGGGTTTGCGGAGAAAGCATGACTACGGAATAAACTTTGTCACAATGCGAGTGTTGCGCAAAATTTGTTGTATAACGCTTGTAGACCACGTTTGCGATAATGGCGCGAGAATCAGAATTGGTGTGACGTATCGGTGTTAGAATAAGAAGTGGCATGTTTCATTGGCTCGAACATGTATGAATAATGTAGGAGGAAATAATGACGGAATAGACATATAACGGGAAAGTGAAAGATTGACCTACTACGACCAAATTGGTCTTGACTAAAATGATGATTTCCAAATATCAGTTCCCTGGAGGGTCATTTTGTTAGACAGTGAGTGCGGTAAGGATCAGAGACACGCTATTGAATATAGAACCAACTAATTAACAGACTAATCCTGACCCTGGTATTGATCCTGGGATTAGGAAACGGATTAACGTTAGGAGAAAGAACAAAAACAGTAAGTTACTTGATGCTCTCGAGATCATTCTGTGTTAGTGGAGGTAGTAAATAACCAAGTGATCATAGAGAACAATTCTTTATTTACTCTACAGGTTCTCGTGGGCACTTAGACATCTATCTATAACGCTAGATCTCTTGCGGGGTAGGCAGAGAGTACCGAGCGCCACTACACTATATCCTTACACACTTCACTCGCTTTTTTAACATTCATTGCTCTTCTCATGCACGCTCGCCGGTTTCTAAGGCTCCTGATATCACCTTATGACAGAACACGAACGATTTGGGATAAATAAATTTATTTATTTGCATATAGACATGTCTTACAGTTTTTAAATATAATATAATATTGTATCTTATCAATTCTCTTACGTTATTACTTTTCTTTTTCAATATGCTGGAATTTTGGTAATGGCCATTGGCGAAGAAGCAATGTCGTAAAAAATTGCAAATACAGGGCTTTTTTAAGTTGTCAATTAGATACATACATACATACATATCTTCACGCCAAGTCCCTTGCGGGGTAGGCAGAGAGAACCGAGCGCCATAAGACGCGGTCCTTGCATACTTCACTCGCTTCTGTGACGTTCATAGCTCTTTTCATGCATGCTCGCCGGTTCCTGGGGCTTCTGACATCACTTAATATATATATATACTTAATATCAATTAGATATTACATTAAACTCAGTCAACATAATAATAATGATGTGTAGTAGTCGAATTAAAGATTATTTATGAAAGGTTTCATGTGCTGAATTATTTCCAGACATCTTTGTCAGATAAATATTCATCAATTCTATAATAAGCCTTTTTACAGAAAGTATTTTTAAAGTGTCTTTTGAACATATTGTCAGGAAAGGAAAGAACTGTTTCAGGCAATTTATTATAGAATCGAATATACTGTTTACAAGAAAAGACCTGACAGTTCTACCAAGCCGATGTAGCAACACACGAGTAAGTTGCGTTTTCTACTTTAGTCTAGGCAGAGGACCGTGATGATCGTTTGCACTTTTTTGCCAGACTTAATAAAAAATAAGCTTAAAAGGATCTTCGCGATGCCCAGCCAGACTCATGCATAATTTAACACGAATATCTACCACCGATTCGACGAGCACAGCTCTACTGCTCTCATAGTAATGGTTATTATGCTAAAATTGCTAGAGCATGCGCATACCAAATAGGATTTATGACGGCTAAAGACGCTCTTAATTGAGTTGTTCGAAGACAGCTATAAATTTCGGCTCGTGTCCCGGTTTTTTTTTCTTTTTTTTTCACAATAATTTTTATACGTGAGTTACGAGTCGTGATCGTGTATTCATCCGTCTTCCATTACTAAACTGATCATCTGAATCTATCCAATAATCAAGTACGATGCGCATTGATGATGTAAGAAAGAGAATTGATCTGAAGAGTGCTGGTGTTAAGATAAAAAAAGGCGCTCCATTGGTTTGGACATGTAGATGAGGAAGTGAAAGAATGTAGGAGCTGAAGAAGACTAAGACTTATCTACAGGACCAAATAGGGCGTGTTTTATTAGAAGGCGATGTCAGGAGCCGTAGAAACCAGTGCCACATCGTGCTTGAAAAGACCTACACGTGTTAAAGAAGTGAGTGAGCTATGTAAGGACCGCGTCTTATGTTGCTCGGTTCTCTCTGTCTTCCCTGCACGGAACCTGGTGTTAAGATATACATACACACATGCGCATTGGGTGTGTTCGATTCCCATGCAGGACAAATACTTATGTGCATGAATATATATATTTGTGTTAGTTTGAGTGTTTTAAGAGAGGTAGGACGCATCAAAGTAGTTCGACTGTGGAAATATCTCCGAACTGAAAAACTGCGACCAAATAACATCTTTCTGGATAGTTGTTGTGTTCCTGCATATGAGTGAGGTGAGGAGATGCTGTGTTAGCAACAGGGGTGGCAATGCATAAGCGAACTTTAATAAATTGTAGGCATTCTTAGACAACGATAATCACTTTACATTAGGTGGGTTGTATAGCCGTATGCCTCCTGACGTCGTATAAGAAAAAGGAACTTCAACTTGCAAAAGAAACCAAGGACTACCCTTCCATATTACTGTAGAGAATTAAATAACCGCTAGTTATTAATTTGTTTTCTGTAAACTTCTTTATTAGTTTTAAAACCATAACGAGATCTAATTACATGTATTTATTCTTAGTGATTAAATTTTCCAAATTATTTATGGCATAGTCTATTTTCTCTTTATGGTTGTCATAAAGATTATCAACAACTTAACATGACAAGATCAAGATCGATTTGATATCTACGAGTAAATAGTTCATTAAAATGCCGTGGTGAGAATGCAACCTACTATAGACAGTCTTGTCCTTTTTACTAGAGCCAGCTAGACGGACCGGTCGTCTAGTGCCTAGCATTATCTACTTTAACACCGTGGGTCGTGGGTTTCGTTCCCGTACAAGAAACAACGCCCGTACAAACGTTTGTGTGCTGGGTGTTTTCTAAGTATATATTTAAGAATCAAAGTATTTACGTATTAACAGTGATCTAGTAACATATGCATGTCGCAGAGGTAGCAACACCATATTGAGAAGCCCGGAAGAAATCAATCCCCGTGATGCTAGTTTTAATAATAACGGATCAAAATGTCAAGTCGGAGCTTGGGTGGAATCGACATCGTTGGATTGGCAACACCGGTTGTGTTTGTTATTGTTGTCAGTTGTCAAAAACGTCAAAATGAGAGACCGTCATTGGAAGCGCAGTACGAATCGAGCAATGGAGCTAATCGCACGTGTCGCGTCCACCGCATTTTGAATCCGTTGTAATCTGCGATCTGAGCATAACTTTTGTTAAGATTATTTTAGTAATTGACTGATTAAATATTGAGAAGATTATCTACGCTGGTATTTCGCTTTATTCGCCATGAACAACGAGCCACCTGACGACGATTACATCCACGTTCCCACATCAGACGTGGGATGTAACCCAACCGCCCCAATAATGAAAAATGGAAATAGTGATGAAGAAAAATGGCGTCTTTTACTGGAGCAGCAAAACCAGAATCTTTTATCATTGGTTCAAGCGATAAAATGACCATCGACTAGCATTGACATTCAGCTGTCCAAATTCGATTTTGACAAAGGAATTGTGGACGCGCGTGCATGGATCAATACCGCGGATATGTGTACCGGATCAGCAACTGAGTGGTGTTCCGCTGATGTTTGCTTTGAGCCGTGCGCTGAAGGGACAAGCTGCTGCTTAGCTATCTCAAGTATATTTCCATGGCATGTGTTGGAGTGACTTCAAAGACCTTTTCATATCAAGCAGTTACCTGCTTCCACTGCCGGGGTACAGGCCACTATGCATCCAGCGGCCCCAGTCGACGTGACCAGGATGGAGTCAGCGGTACCAACGGCACCCGAGCTACGGCTGAGAAACGAGTCGATATGTGCAGCATCAGCGTTCCTGCTGGGATAATGCGACACTCTGGTGAGCAGTACCTATTCTATTATGATTCTGGAGCCGAATGCTCGCTTGTAAAGGAGATGTAATGACACTGTAACTTTGACTGGTATTAGACAGACGTTAGTTAATAGCACTATTCAAATTTTGACTACTGTTGAAATAGATGACATTCAGTTAGAAATCCTCTTTCACGTACAGCACGACTCTTACTTACGATATGACATTCTAGTAGGCCGCGAACTATTAAAACAAGGTCTAGCAGTTCATGTGACTCCTGATAAGTTACAGTTTACTATTGTTGTTTGCGCATGTGATGTTTCAAATGCTCGAATATTGACATAAATGCTGACTATGACAAAACACGTTTTGACAGACAAAAGCTAAATTTGTTAACTTTAAAGTTGGAGACTTTTTATTATTGAAAAATGAATAGCGAAACCAAACGAAACTCGGTCCTAAGTACAAAGGCCTCTATAGCGTCATTGGGGTGTTTGAAGGAGACCGTTACGTTTAGAGGCTTTGAGTGGTGACCGTACCTACAAGTACGCTTATGATTGCTTGTAAAAATGTCTAATAATTGCCCTCAATTAGATGAGGATGATAATTGATCGAAGACTGTTGAGCAATAATGTTGTTTAGAATTTTAAGAGTTCTGTTTTCATGCAAATTGTGAGAGTATCCGCCAGATGGAGGCGATGGTTTTTTTTTAAAGTATCCGCCGGATGGAGGCGATGGCTTTTAAAGTATCCGCCGGATGAAGGCGATGGCTTTTTTGAGAGTATTCGCCGGATGGAGGCGATGGTTTTTTGAGAGTATCCGCCGGATGGAGGCGATGATTTTGAGAGTATTCGCCGGATAGAGGCGGTGATTTTGAGAGTATTCGCCGGATAGAGGCGATGATATTGAGAGTATCCGCCGGATGGATGCGATGATTTCATGTTAGCAGAATCCAGTAAAAATGTTGAATTAACTTTAAACTAAATGTTGGCAGATAATTGCACAATGGTCTCGATTGTGAATTATAACTTAGAGTTAAATGCAAATTGTACCAAGTTACTGGTTAATTGAAATTTGTTTTACTTGAAACAAATGTTGACTAAAGCCAGTCTCAGTCAGGGTTGGCCGAGCTGGAGTAAGATCTGTTTCTGTTCAGATTTTTTGGTTACAGATTACGCACACGAGGGCGTGTGATGCATCAGAATGGCCGTGTCGCAGAGGTAGCAACACCATATTGAGAAGCCCGGAAGAAATCAATCCCCGTGATGCTAGTTTTAATAATAACGGATCAAAATGTCAAGTCGGAGCTTGGGTGGAATCGACATCGTTGGATTGGCAACACCGGTTGTGTTTGTTATTGTTGTCAGTTGTCAAAAACGTCAAAATGAGAGACCGTCATTGGAAGCGCAGTACGAATCGAGCAATGGAGCTAATCGCACGTGTCGCGTCCACCGCATTTTGAATCCGTTGTAATCTGCGATCTGAGCATAACTTTTGTTAAGATTATTTTAGTAATTGACTGATTAAATATTGAGAAGATTATCTACGCTGGTATTTCGCTTTATTCGCCATGAACAACGAGCCACCTGACGACGATTACATCCACGTTCCCACATGCATATAAACCACTTAACAACCTCTCATTCACAAAAACGCAGTGTTTTAGCGCATAAATATCTCAGCGATTCCAGCCTACTGACCAAAAGGAGAATATTTTAACCAATAAGCCGATAAGTGACGGGATGTAAATCCATGAACTAGCCAATTAGAGCAGTTCGTTTAACTTTACTCGCCGATCTGAGCCGATCAATTGAGTTACTACAGTAAAAAAAAAAATTGGTTCTTTATGTGTCATTTGCTTTATGCCTAGTACCTATACCAACTCGACATACGTAGCTACACTATACTCGTATATACACTACTAATATTATGTATGTGGTCATGATATGTAAGTAACATATGTATACATACATATTTGGCTGTGGTTTTCTATGAGTTTGAGGTACTTCTCCAGACATACTTTGATGCGTCCTACCTCTCTTACAAACACTCAGACTAAGATATTGGAAATATGTCGGAAAAAGTTATTAGTTATTATTATTATAAAATACTAGCGATTGTGGCAAAGTCGCCGAAACTATTTTCTTATTGCGTTGGCAACCCTGACATAGAAAAATAAAAACCGGGTTGTTTTGAATTGCGTTTCGTGTAAAGTGCGTGTATTTTCCAATTTACTGGTGTTTTGTGCAATTTATTCTACGACTGCGGCTTTAACATACATTTTACGACGGGTACTATTGCACTTGATTACCAGAACTTGTTTTATGGATATTTTGAACCTTCCTAATTCTATTAATAGGTTGTTTTTCGGATCAACGTTTTGACCTTTATTCGATTGAATATTTGGGGTCCGTACCAGAAGTGTACCGGTGCCGTGCTTGCCAATCCACAGGACCAGTTGGTTGCAATTCTGGACCAAAACCAGGTTGATGAGCAGGTTAGTGTAAAAGGCCATTGGCCACGTGTACCGATCCGCCCCCGACGGTACAAATATAAGTATACAGTGGTGACAAATAGAAAGCATGTGACAGAACTACAGCCCTAATTTGTTCGAGTTCATACATGAATACAAACAATACTCAACATTCAATTTGGCATATCTTGATATGGCAACACATCATGTTCTGCATAGAAATCGCTTAGTTATCAATACACGTAAATTTTGTTCCTGATATATAAAATGTATGTATGTATGTATATCTTCACACCAAATCCCTTGCGGGGTAGGCAGAGAGAACCGAGCGCCATAAGACTTATAAAATGTATTGTTCCTAAATGCATAAAATAATTTATCAAAAAATTGAAAATTGAAATTAATTTCAAGCCATTATCCTCTGTAATCAGATGAAGCAGTGATAGCCCAGTGGGTAATGAACCGGCCTAGGGACCAACTGGTCACCGGTTCGAATGTACCTACCACTAAATTTGTATTTTTTTATTTATGTACATTATCAATTGCTCGGCGGTGAAGGAGAATGTGAAGAAACCCACACGTCCATGAAATTACATTTCCAAAGACGTGCGATCTAACGTAAGAAAGGTCTGGTATCCTCTGGGTCGACTGACATCAGTCACTCCATGTAAAAATCAGTGTCTTCGCCAAATCCTTAGGCTAGAGTAGCGGGCCCCGTCAATCCTAATGGATTAGAAAGCGAGATAATGTTAAGAAGAAGAAGATTATCTGTAATCAGATATAACCTATGTGATGTTATGTGCGTACCACTTTTTAGAAAGTTTAGCAGCGTACTTTAGTACCCTGGTACTGAAGTTGCACATAACTCAGTTAGGTTTACTTAGGCGCTAGGGCAGTTTTACAGCTATATACGGAAATAAAAAACAAAATCACCATGAAAAACCTACATGGTAAGTGAGTGATCGTGGGTTCAAATTTCACCAACTCTTTGTATACCATGGTTCAGATACAAGATGAATAGCTAAGCTGATGACAAGCAGCTCTGCTTGGCGCTAATTGGTACGCTAAACGCTAGAGCGACAAGATTATTTTATACTACTAAAGTGGCAAACAAGCGTACGATCTGCCTGATGGTAAGCATTTATGTTTCTGATGGTGACATTTGTAACACCAGGGATGTCACTCTTGCGTTGTTGAGCCTGTAAAAATCTCTTCACGATCAAAGATCTTTGAAAACCCCATGCAGGGAAAACCTCAACAGGGAGCTGGTTCGACAAGTTAGTAGTTCTCTTAAAAAAAACTCCCGTGGAATTGCATAGTACGCGACTGCTTCGGCTTCAATGAGATGAGAATGAATTTCCAGCCGTCGGTGTGCAATATATGTTGCCTTTTGCTGTTGCACTTTAAGTTGCCGTCCACTCATACCCATGTATTCACAGCCATACGTTCCTCGTAGGCGGGATTCACAGCACAAAGCAGAATAAATTAGGAAACATGTCATTTGACCATAGCGAATTGCACACGCGAACAAAGTTGTTTAAATACCTAGTTATAAATACATCAATATCGGCTTATCCTCAGTAAAAAGAATTGTCTAATCATAAAATGGTGTAGTCATCAGATACTTAATTAAAGCCGAACAAAATAGACTTATGTTTTTAAGGAACTTTAAATACAGTATCGAATTTGTAAAAATGCGATGAATTAAAACGCTTAGCCAATAGCTTTATCGCTTAATCGCTTAATTGTACTTTGTTTCAACTACTTAACTGTAGTTGTTGGTATAATTATTGGTTTGGCGCTAGTAAGTTTTGTAATTAATTCAACAAATAAGGTGTTTGAATGTGTCATTGCAATATAAGAGGAAAGGCATTTGACTACATTGCGTGACATTTGTGTCTACAACTAGGTTAATATCTATTTCAATGGTAAGTAATATTTCAAAATATGCTACAGTACTTTCGCCCCTCCCTGCCGAATTTTATCTAACATTTATTGCCATGGCCATATCTAACATGGACATATCTTAAATATTAAAACTGCATTTATTTTTTAATATTTAGTTACAATGTTTGTATTTCATCTATATAGGACAAACTCCACTCAAGATTGCATTGTCATAATTTTGAGAAATACAGACAATAACAAATAATAAATTTACTTAAAATGTAATATACTTATATAAAGTATAATAAAATATACCTTTCATTAAAATTTCAATATAACTTTATAACATTGAATTAAACAATTTTTAACGGAAGTATCGCGTATTTTATTTTTTTTGTTGAACCTGACGTTTCGAATGCTTTGCAGCATCCGTAGTCGCAGGAAGACTAAGGTGACATTTGTCTTACATTGATTATTCAATTATTACATCAACCGACATGGATGGATTAATTATATATGTTCCGATTCACACAAAAATCGCTAACTTTATTAATTAAGAAAATTAGGGTTATTCCACTTACTATTGTGCGTCAAACGCTCTTTGATTCTACAACTGTCTCAGATGTAAGACAAATTCAATTGCGATATTCTTCTTCTTAGCTTTATAACGTAACGGATTCCGTTACCAAAGCCTGAGGATTTGGTGAAAACACACTTTTTTTTATAGAAATTTTATAGTTCGGCTGCCGTCGAACCATCACAACACAGAAGGAAAACTAGACGTTTCTTGTGTCATGACCCACGAATAAATAATGTTTATTCGTAGGTCATGACACATGTTTTTCGAAATATAATTTCCGGAACGTACAGGTTTCATCACAGTTTACTCTGCGATAATTAATAATTACAAATATCTATTTAAAAATTCAAATGCGATATTGTCTGATTTATCTAGGTAAATCTTCATTTTCTTGGCGTCGCCGTGACTTCATCAATAAAGTAGCACTACCGAGGAAGTAAAGAACTTTTAAAGGAATGAACAAGATACTTAAACCGACAATAATTAACGGCAGTCAAACTTTCCGCCACTTATTTTTATGTGCTCTGAAACTTTAAAATTACTGTACCTTGGTTAATGTAGTGTAGTTTGAGTTGTAGTCATTAATTTAGTGGGTGGTGCTGTTAAAGTTATTTGGCTTGAAAAACTATTTTTGGGAACGTGAACCAATTTAAAGCGTAAGGCTTAAAGTTTCATGAAAGATATTGTTTCAATACCAAATCTATTAAAGTGATTGTTATTTTCATTACAACTCATCTACCGTTCCCAAATTGGTCATGTTTTATCAGAAGGTGATCTCAGGTGCCCTAGGAATCGGCGACCGTGCCTTGAAAAGAGCAATGAATGTTAAAGAAGTGAGTGGGGGTGTATAGACCGCGTCTTATGGCGCTCAATCCTATCTGCTTACCCCGCAAGGGACCTGGCGTGAGGATATACATACATATCAATTGTTTGCAGATCGTTGGTTAAAGTGCATTACTCTCTAAGCCATATATAGCCAAGAAGTCAATAAAGAACAAACAATGTCTGCCAATGTTTTCTACCCTACACCTGAGGTTGGCATCGCTAGTAGAAATCCGTTTCCTTTCAGCGTAATTAATGAATAGACACACTGGTGCAGAAACAAGAAATGCAGCTGCCGTTCTTGGCTTGTTGCCATATAACCTTTGAAACTATTACCCGAGTACTTAGTTATACCATATATTAATTCAGATAACTAATTGAATAACTAAATATAGTCTACTGAGTTGGTGTACTTGTAGAAATGAGTCATTTAGGCGCATATATTTAGACGGTCACAAATTTCTATAAAACTACTAAATAGTTAAAAAAAATACTTAATTTCTACTAAACAAATAAAGTATGTCCCGAGCGATTGGAGACGCGCAGTCATCGTGCCCTTGTATAAAGGCAAGGGCTCACGTATGGACTGCTCCAACTATAGGGCCATCAGTTTGATCAGCCTAGCAGCTAAAGTGTATGGAAAAATCATTGCTGACGCTGACCGCGTTCGAAATGATGACGTACGAAAGAGAGTTGGACTGAAAGAGAGTGTCGGTGTTAAGATAAGAAAGGGCATGCTCCGTTGGTTCGGACATGTAGAAAAAATGCAAGATGAAAGAATGACGAAACAGATATACAATGCGAAATTGGAAGGATGTAGGAGCCGAGGAAGACCAAGACTAACCTACCATGACCAAATTGGTCGTGTTTTATCAAAAGGTGATGTCAGGAGCCTTAGAAACCGGCGAGCGTGCATGAAAAGAGCTATGAATGTGAAAGAAGCGAGTGAAGTGTGTAAGGACCGCGTCTTATGGCGCTCAGTTCTCTCTGCAAGGAACCTGGCGTGAAGGTATACATACATACATACAAGTAAAGTATGTAATCCATCCTACCAAACTTTTCTATGATTACTCAGACCACCAGTGAACAAAATACATATATATTCATAAATTTGTTTCTATAACTTCCGATTCCATACAAATCAATGATGGTAATTAAAACGCATCGCATTCAATTCACTTTACGATTCAAGTTGTTCAACTATTACTACTGACCTAGGAAACTCCTAAAAATACGATAACCCACTAGATGGAGCGACGACCTCCAGAAATGTATATGTTGTCGATGAATGCACGAGGCTCAGGATCGAGGTGAGTGATTCTCTAAAGGGGAGTCCTGTGTTCAGCAGTGGACGAATACAGGATGAAATGATGAAGATGATGAGTAAAGCCTAAGATAAATAAAAAAAAATCACCTCCACACCCGTAGCAAAGCAGGAAGGGTTCATGTAGTCTTACGTTTATAAATTACTAGCCGACCCGACAGACATTTTCCTGTCTTAGCTATGAATATTTAAGTTGCAATTAATAATAACAAAAAAAATCATAAACATAGTATTTATTGTGATGCTTTTTGATACACAACTTGATAGATTTGTTTTCTGGTGCGTAAATAAATAATATTGATGATTTTCCGATATGAAAGAAAGAAAGAAGAAAATCATTTATTTGTACATCACACAACACTGTACAATATATGCGTAACTATGTTGTAAAGTTAATTAGACACAAAATCAAGACAAATATGCCAAAATACATAAAACAAACTAATGAATAACAGCTAACAGTATTATGCGATGTTACAAATTGGTCTCGGCTCAGTATATTGTCGAAACCTGTGTGACAGACCCGACACTGATTTTCAGCCGAAACCAGCCTTGTGACACCACGGACGCAGCAAACAAAACACTATGTACTAATGAAATAATACATGAAGAGATTAAATTAAAAAAAAAAATATCAAATACACATAAATACCCTATTTCACAACATGTTATTTTTAATACCAAAATTACAGACTTTTAAGGATTATACCTAAGAGACTTCTGTGAGTTAAATTGTGTTACATGACGAAGTATACTTGAGCATATCAATAATTATTTCGAATGTAAACCGAGTGCCAAAACTGTAAGGAAGAAAATAAAGTTCTCGACTTCGACAAATCACAATATTATTACGGTTATTAAAGTCAATTAAAAGAAGAACATCTAATTTCACGTATTAAGAATCACTGTAAAATAAGTTTAATTGACCTGTCCCCGGCCACATACTTTCTGCCTTACGGAGCAAATGAGTTATGATTACCAATATACTGTAGGGGCAAATCGGCAAGTGCATTTCTTTGAGAAACTACTAATACAGCCAATGTTCGTCGATAAATCCAACCGGTGAGTAGATACTTTTTATTTTTTTATTAATTAGAACCCCTATGAATCTTGGATATTATACTTATTTAAGCGGACACCTGTCCATTACACAATAACACCTAAAACCTGCAGCTTAATTGAACAATGATAGTTCAACCACAAAATTACTTAATTAAAATATTAAAATAGCATTTAAGGTAATACACTCAACCAGGACAAACATACTCATATTAAGCTCGTAAGACATAATCGGACTTTTGCTAATCACACTAATCATATCCAGTTCAGTTAAATTTGTTTTTGAGCATTTAATATATATGTTTTAACAGCTGCTAAAAAAGACTTTTTTGTTTTTAGGGCACGTATTGGTGGAGGAATGTTATTCCAGCAACGAGTGGCAGCATACCTGAAACTGCCCCGAAAACCTGCTGACCTATGGTATGGTGTGGATAGACGGAAAAGGTTAGACCGTGCAGAGTATTTACGAGCATGCTGCATCCAGGTCAGCCTAGTGTGAAGGTAATCTGGCTGACCGGTGTTGACCACACCAAATAGGAGACTGGCAAGATGAAGGTATCTGCGTGATTCCATTTTTAACATATTACACTTATTTAAATATGGCGATATGAGAACATGCAACATACAATTGGTCATGTGAGAAACATGGATTTTCAAGATTGATGCCACAAACTCTTATCGGCTGCCTTTGTGATCAATTATGTCCAAAATAAAATAAAAAAGCGCTGTGCTAATTTAAAATTCACCACATGCGCTAGCAGTTAAACGCGCGAAGTTAAGTTGACCAATTTTCCAATTTTCTACGCAATTTTCTTAATTTTTCACTTCTACAAAGTCGTAGGGGTCGGTACCAGAAGCGTGCACGCCGCGACCCTGCCAGTCCAACACTTGGACTGCAATTCTGGACCCAAACCGCACAGACGCGCGGATTAGGGCGTCCCCCGGAGGCGACGCGCACCGATCCGCCCCCGTCGGTGCGAAATCTAAGGCATGCGGCGGTGGGGGCCGCCACCCACCACGCAACGCCCATCCCGGCGGGTCGAGGAGAGCTGAGTGTCGTATAGGCACATGGAATGTGAGAGGTGGTCTAAAAGATAAGATGAATGAGTTGATAGATATAATGAACGTGAGATGCCTAGATGCTTTGTGTGTGTCAGAGACCAAGCGAAAGGGAAGCGACACCGAAGATCTGCCCGGTGGCATGATGGCCCTGTGGTCCGGGGTGGACCAGGACGTTCATGCCAGCGCTGGCGTAGGTGTCGTGCTTTCATCTCGCTTGGCCGCTGGTGTGAAAGATTACGATTTAGTAGGTCCAAGACTTCTCTGGGTTAAGATAAAACTGGGGATTACGCGAGTGTTTTTAGTTGCAGCATATGCTCCTGTGAGCTCTGCTGATCCCCAGGAGCTCGAGAAGTTTTGGGAGACTGTAAGGGGTATTCTGGATTTGGCCGAAGCGAATGAACGGATAATTATGTGTGGTGATCTGAATGGATGGGTTGGGACCAAGCGAAGCAGTTATGAGGCTGTGCTTGGTCCATACGGAGATAAGAGAGTGAACGATGCTGGTAAGTTACTTTTAGACGTATGTATGGAACGAAACCTCCTTGTGTCGAACACGCTCTTCCATCACAAGGATATTCACACTTACACATGGAGACGGAATGAACAGAAAAGTGTGATTGATTTGATTTTGATAGATGAACGTCTCCGAAAGTCGTTAATGGATACAAGAGCCTTCAGAGGTCCCACTCTTGAAACGGACCACTATCTGGTGGTAAGCCGATTTGTGGGCCTTTTCAAGAAGTGGAGGCACTGGCGAGTGCGTATTCCTTTCGGAGACCATGAAAGAATAAGAAGTGAAAAATTGGAAGATGAAAGTGTGAGGAGTACGTATGTACGTCTAGTCAGTGAAAGACTTGCGAACGCGAGTCTTTCCGACTCAGATGTAGACGAATGTTGGAAAGTTCTGAAAGAAAGTATGGTGGACAGTGCGAAAGAAGCATGTGGATGCGCAAAGAGACGTAGAACACTAAGAGGAGATGCCTGGTGGGATGCGGAGGTTCAATCCTCCGTGGAAAAAAAGAGGAAAGCGTGGCTGGATTACGTATCATCTTTGCACCAGAGTGATGGTATGAAAGAAATGAAGAAAGAAATATACCGTCGATGCAAGAATGACTCCAAAGCTTTAGTGAAAGAGAAGCGTGAAAGACTACATATGATTGAGGAAGAGAAGCTGACGAAGAACTTCGAGGCAAATACCAAACTCTTCTGGAGAGAGGTAAAGAAGTCTCGAAGTGGTTCGTCAGCATCCAGAATGGACAAGATAAGATGTAAAGCTGGTGGCATTCTTGCTAACACTCAGGAAGTGTTAGAACGGTGGAGTGAATATTTTAGAGAAATGTATGATTATGTCCATGACGCTGGCATTGTGAATGAGTCTGTGATTGACTCGGCAGTGCCAGCGTACCATGAAGACATTACTATGGATGAGATTGAATGGTCGATACGAAGTTTGAAAGATGGAAAGTCAGCGGGAATCGATATGGTTACAGCTGAGATGATCAAGCTAGGTGGTACCTGCGTTAGGGACGCCTTCTGGTTTTTGAGCAAATTATGCTGGAGAACCGGAAGGGTTCCGAGCGATTGGAGACGCGCAGTCATCGTGCCCTTGTATAAAGGCAAGGGCTCACGTATGGACTGCGCCAAATATAGGGCCATCAGTTTGATCAGCTTAGCAGCTAAAGTGTATGGAAAAATCATTGAAAGGAGAATGAGGGTGAAATCCGATGGAATGCTTTGGGAAGCACAGGGTGGATTTCGAAGCGGCAGAGGATGTACGGATCAAGTTTTTTCACTCCGCAACATCGTAGAGAAGCATCTGGCTTTGGACCAGAAGGTTTTCTGCGGTTTTGTAGACTTTGAGAAAGCATTTGATAGAGTCGTGCGAAAGAATCTCTGGAACATTTTGCCCGGATATGGGGTTGACGGTGACCTACTCCGTGCTGTGCAATCCACTTATGAGGATTGTACAGCATGTGTGCGGGTGGACGGCAGCTTGTCGCCCTGGTTTGATGTCAACATTGGTGTCAGACAGGGATGCGTGCTGTCGGCTCGGCTGTTCATCCTGTATCTGGACAGTTGTCTTCAGAGAATAAGAAATATGAATGTGGGAATGCGAATGGGTGACTCAGTGGTCAACTGCCTGCTTTATGCAGACGATGCGGCATTAATAGCAGAATCACCATCCGAACTGCAAACACTAGTTACAACAATGAAAGATGATTGTATGAAGAAAGGCTTACAATTGAATGCGAAGAAAACCAAGATAATGGTATTTGAAAGAGAGACAACCAGAACGAACACTAGGATTATGGTTGATGATGTAGTGTTGGAGCAAGTGAATGAGATTGTATATCTTGGAAGTGCTTTTAGCAGCAATGGAAGGTACACCGCTGATGTGGAGAGACGAGTGAGTGCCGGGAATAGGGTGAATGGAGCGTTGGGTAAACTTCTAGGCTGCCGAAATCTAAGCCAGAAGGCACAGCTCGCTGTACACAACGCGGTGCTAATACCAACGCTAACTTATGGAAGTGAGAGCTGGGTATGGCAGAGAGAGCATGAAAGTAGAATAAATGCGGTCGAGATGCGAGCATTGCGCAAAATTTGTGGCATAACGCTTGCTGACCGCGTTCGTAACGAAGACGTGAGAGAAAGAGTTGGTCTAAAAGAGAGTGTCGGTGTTAAGATAAGAAAGGGCATGCTCCGTTGGTTCGGACATGTAGAAAGAATGCGGGACGAAAGAATGACGAAACAGATATACAATGCAAAAGTGGAAGGATGTAGGAGCCGAGGAAGGCCGAGACTAACCTACCATGACCAAATTGGTCGTGTTTTATCAGAAGGTGATGTCAGAAGCCCCAGGAACCGGCGAGCGTGCATGAAAAGAGCTATGAATGTCACAGAAGCGAGTGAAGTATGCAAGGACCGCGTCTTATGGCGCTCGGTTCTCTCTGCCTACCCCGCAAGGGACTTGGCGTGAAGATATACATACATACATACATACATACATATACATACATACATACATATACATACATATACATACAAAGTCGTAGAAAACAAACAAATAAATGAATGATGTCGATTAAGTTGTTCTCAAGTTATGGCGTAACCAAGGGAAATAGGCTCATGAGCCTTCTACGCATTCTCAAACAAACTGTTGGAGCTAAAACTTAATAAATACAAAGTATATCATCAAGGCTATAGAATTCTATTATAAAAAAAGCACCATCTAGGGACTTCAGCTTGGTTAACTCCGGGTACTATTAACGATGAAAAGATTAAAAGTGCGCTTCATTAAAACTGCGTCGGGGATCGACAATAGCCTCGGTCCGGATGCAATTAAGGATGCAGGGAGGTGTATTCTACGTAACTGATGGTCGAATTATATACGGTGAAGTGCAGTTGGATTTATCAAAAAAAATGTGAGATATACAGAGTTATATTCGATATGGACAAAAAATGTTCATCTGTAATTGTTCAATTGATATTTGCAGATTGGTTGTATATTGTGCTTGCTTGGTAATCTATACAGATAAATTATAAATAAAACGTAAAATTTCCTTAATAATATTGATATCCATGTTACGTAGCTTTTTGTTAAGAATAAACTTATCTAAATACAAAATGTGATTCAATTGGTTAGAGCCGTGTACAAAAATTATTTATGTGTGTGCAATAAATTGGGCGTTTGAGTAATAGGATTTTTTTTATATAACGTCGGAAGGCATACCTGGTTACGGCCCACTAGCCTATGAATGCTTGCACTAACATCAAGTATCACTCGCGTGATGACTTCTCTGCTGCTAATACAGAAACAGAAGCTTTAGGAGCTTCCTGCGGTTTTCTGTGAGTTAGAGTTACTTCCCTAGACGGGCCGCTTTGATTCGCCCTATCTCTCTTAAAACATCCAAACCAAGACAAACAGACATGTTCATGCACACAAATGTTTGTCTTGTGTGGGAATCGAACCCTCGAGCGTTGGTGTCAAAATCACATCATTCAGATTGCACCACCGAGCCTCGTCCAATTGCCAACTTACTAACTTTGGAGATAAGGATAGACAGAGTGACGCCATTCCTTTTTAACGTCTCTGTTATGAAACGTTAATGCTACGCTTCTCGAACAACTTGTATGAATAGACATTAAAATTTTATATTGATGTTGGCTTTGTCTATTCATCCGTATCACCATTTCCTTTACTTTTAGTTTTCTACCCTGGTATAACGCCCAGGTTACATAAGAATTTCTTTTTTATGTATGGCGCATTAGTAATACTTGGTATATCAAGCAAAACTTACTGCTACGTTCAAGGTAACATGTTACTTTTCTATTTTCTTCGCTACGTCTATTCTATTTTCTTGGATGGAAACATATTATAAACTGAATTATTATTATTATGAGAAAAGATTTTATTTTTTGTATATTTTTTTTCTAATGGACACACTCAGAAAATATTTAACTAATTTCAAAAACTATTTCACCTTTAGAAAGCTATAATATCAGCGAGAAATTTTATAGATTAAAAAAAGTAGGGATCCCTAAGTAAATTACAATAATATAACCCAAGGTACCAAAATTCGTGTACAAAAGTTATTATTAAGCGTGCGCTTTTTATGATACATAATATAATGTACTACATTTTTATGGTACTCAACATTACCCACAAAAATATCCTCGAGGCAATATATACACATTTATATGGCTATAGTTTTAAGTCACAATAACCGTTTTTTAGTTAATCATAACAGGAGTACAATCAAAAGATTACGTTAATACTTGGCTAAGTAATTTCATAATAAATAAATAAATAAATAAATATTGTCGGACAAATTACACAGCGCCATCTAGCCCCAAAGTAAGCGAAGCTTGTGTTATGGGTACTAGACAACTGATAAACATACGTAAATACATTTTTTTTTTGTAAATACATACTTATTTTACATAGAAAATACCCAGACCAAGACAAACAGACATGTTCATGCACACAAATGTTTGCCTTGTGTGGGAATCGAACCCACGAGCGTTGGTGTCAAAGTCGCGTCATTCACGACTGAGCCACCGAGCTCGTCATCAAGGCAGACAATTAAAATACTAAAATATATGTTTCTATCTGCTCGTGCAAAACCTGGCTAGTAAAATAAATACATAAACTAACTAACAAGTATACGACCCGCCTGATGGTATGCACCTACTGTAGCCGTACTCGTGTGTTGTCGACCATGTAAAAATCTCTTCACGTCTTTTATTTCAAATATGTACTAAATTTTGGTAGATTTATTTCATTAAAATCTCATTGCGATGTGTTTACGGAGAACATAACTTACATCTCATACATTTTTATTTCAGTTCCCGGTTCGGTGTGTAAGTCGTTTGGCTGACATCCAAGACGTTAAATCTGAAAATATTATTGTATCTGTTAAATGAAATACCAACGTTTTAAGATTTAATTCAATTGCTTTTAAAAGGAAATAGATCCCGTAGAATATAGTTCGTATTTGGTTTCTTAAGACGAATTTCTTTATCAGCTTCTTGTAATTGCTTCCTTAATGCTGTGGATAGCGGTTCTTCATCAATAGTATTTTCACTTCAGAATGTTTCCACCTTTATTACGTATATTTATGTTCTTGACGCAAATTTTGTTACCTGAAATATACTCAATGCCAATCTATAAAAATACTGGTATCACTAACATTAAAAAAAAATACACTGTCATAATAAAAAGCTAAAATAGTCATAAAGACTGTCCTCCTCATACTAATTCAACTTACTATGTTCAAGTATTCGTTCTCCAAAACGGCTTGAACAGGTTTTTATAAGGTCGAAAAAGTACTTGTGACACCACCGGTATTGCAAGTGTCTATAGGCTACTGTGACTACTTACCACCAAACTGATCACATGCTTCTTTACCACTCTTATGTATAAAAACTGGATGTTTAGTAATTTAATTATAAAAGGACTAGTGATGACATTTCGGCTAAGCCTGAAAGACAAATTTTGGTCAGTTACTAGACAAATGCGTTATTGATTTCGATAGATTTTAGATTTCAGAATCATAAATCAATCGAAATCAATAACGCATGTTGCTTATTTAACGAATAAAAGTAATTTTAGAATTATTTCTGATTAATAAATAGATTTATTTAATCAGAGGGTTGTAATATGTTTTAGACAAGTACGTACATAATTATCAAAAAGTACTGACCGCTTTATATCAGGTGGGCCGTATGCTTGTGTGCCTACCCACGTTGTATAAAAAAAATACAGAAGAGAAATGAGAAATGTTCAACTTTATCTACATTTTTTTTCTATTATTAGGGAATAAATCTGGTGCTCACAGATATCATTCTCCGTTAACTACAAAGTTTCAAGCTGTAATCTGAGATATTATTGATAATAAAATATTACGAGAGGAAAATTTAAGCGATGTAGGGTGCATCAAACCAGCCTGTCTGGAGAAGTACCTCTTCACAGAAAGCCGCAGTCAAATGACAACTCCCTGGATAGTTGTTGTGTTCTTGTGATTGAGGTTACAAGTAAATTCCTAAGGAGTCGCTGTCTTAGCAGCCAAGGTGGCATCGTGGATACTTAATGTTTTGCCAGAGTTAATAGTTTATTTATAAATTAACGTAAAAAATCAATGAAATTCCCAATAAGAACTAGAAGCCAGTTTATTAGAACTTATTAAAAATAATTTAATATAATGATACTATTTTCAGGCAGAGCAGAGCATTGTTTAATTTTTTTTTATACAATGTCGGAAGGTATTCAAGCGTAGTCTATAAAAAATAAGCGCTAATTAACACTCGCGCGATGCCACCTCTGCTGGTAACACAGCAACTTCTGAGGAGCTTACTGGTGACCTCACTCACACGCAGGAACACAACAACCCTCTAGGGAGTTGTTAATTGGCTGCGGTTTTCAGTGCGATAGAGGTACTTCCCCAGACGGGCTGCGTTGATGCACGTATACGATGCCTACCTCCCTTAAAAATAACTTCCCAAATTCCATTTATCTTCCTAGTTTGTATAGTAAAAAAAAATTAAATACATTTCACAAAGCTTGATAAAGTACCTGCATGTTACAGAAATTTAATTAATGTGCTAACACAGTGTAAATTGTAAATTTCTGTATACACTCACTGGCAGTGACAACACAACTCGAGATTGTGTTTATTGAAGGTGCAGGTACTTCTCCTGTCGGTCTACTTTGATGCACCCTGTCTTGCTTAGTAATATTTGTCGAGGTCTTTCCTATACATACATACTTAGTTCCGCATTTGAATGAAAGTATACTTAGCATCATCTTGATTAAAACTTGAGCTTTAAGTTAATTTTGCAACAGATCCAAGTCGAGAAATGGTCACCCTGGAGAGTTTGATGCCAGATTCGGATAAAGATTTTAAAAAATAGAACGATGTTTTGAACTATATCTTTATATGTTATTCACTGTACTTTATTGTATATATAACATATAAATATATATGTGGTTTCAGGAATATACGGAACACTCGATAGGAGATTCCGCTTGGATTAGACCGACCACTACGTCATTATTTCTAGTGTTATCCAGTTTCCTAATCTCTTAGTATGGGGTCCGCTAACTAAGCCCTAAGGATAAGTCGGTTAAAGGGCTGGTTCTCTATCCATTAGGCTATATCGATAATCAATGCAGCTAAAGTACGTCTTTAAAATAATTAGACGATTATTTGCCTGTAACAATTTACTAAAACTTATTACTGTGGATTAGGCAGTCGTAATAATAATTTAATTAAAATTGTACACCAAAAGAATAACATTATTATTTTCTACTCGAACGTTGACGTTGAATGAAATGTTCGCGTTTATACTGAAATTATTTTCAGTTTAACTAGTGCAGAGAGATTTACAGCAGATAACGAGCGTATGATTAATATTGAAGGCAGCAGGCACTGCCACTATGATTAACGACGACCAATCAACGATACGAGTAATCCGAATTCATCCAGATTTATTCCGATTTATATGTACACTGCTTTTTTATGAATAGCTCGTAAACGAGGAACGGTTGTGAGCCTTCAATTAAATGCGTGGACAACCATGTTTCAATTTTTGAACGTCGCGTCGTGGACTACATTAATTATTTTTCAGATTGAACTATTTTAATTTGAAAGGATAAAATTGCACTTGTAAAGTTATTTCAAAAACAGAAGGAGGATTTTCAAGTAATAGTTTTTATGTTTCTCCGTTGGTTCGGACATGTGAAAAGAATACAGGAAGAATGGATCACGAAACAGATATACAACACAAAAGTAGAAGGATGTAGGAGCCGAGGAAGACCAAGATTTACCTACCATGATCAAATTACTCGGGTTTCATCAGAAGGTATGATAGGAGCCTTAGAAACCGGTGAGCGTGCTTGAGATGAGCAGTGGGTTTTAAAGAAGCGAGTGAGATATGTATTGATCGAGTCACGTGGTGCTCGGTACCCTCTACCTACCCCGCAAGGGATTTGGGTGAAGTTATAGATATATGTTTGTTTGAATAGTTTTAACTACTACAATAAATCCTGAGAGCATATTGTAAAAAGTCAACACATGATACGCTAGACTGATTGTTAAAAATTTGTCTTACCACTGACGACATGCTAAGTAAAGAAAAAAAAGGCACATTTTTATCTGGTCTTTTAATATTTTAATACAACGTCCGGAGGCACACAAGCACACGGCACACCTCATATAAAATAAGTATTTTTAATGTTTCATTATTAATAATAATAAAATGAGTACACTGAAATCTACTGTTATTCGATTCCTCTAAGTTACACATTTCTTTTCCCACGTGGAAACAATCTTCTGCCATGAAGAATTCACTTTTTAGTGTTTTATACTATTAGGGTAGCAAATAAGCGTACGGTTTGCCTAAAGGTAAGCAGTTATGCACATTTACAAAGCCAGGTGTGTCAATCTTGCGCTGCTGATCATGTAAAAACCTATTCACGCCTTTTTTGGACAACCCTATGTTGTAGTCGCTTGATAAAATCTCAGCTGGGAAGACATTACACAACTTGAGGATTCTCGGAACAAACCTTCTCTTGAATTGTGCAGTATGCAGCTACTGCAGCTCCAGCGTGTGAGGATGAGAGCCTCCCGCCGTCGGCGAATACAAAGAAGCTGGTGCGATTATACAAAGAAGCTGTCGATGTTACATCAATATTTTCAATTAAAGTATGAATCATTTTGAAATACAATTGCGGAATGTAGCAAAGGTAGTAATATTTTAGCTACTTTGGTAACAGCTTGGGACGAGAAAATATAGATATATTTCATTATTGCTATTTAATGTACAATACAATAAATAGCAAAGTATTATTAGTATTAAAGAGTAGTTTTTAACTTATTATATATATATATATATATACATTATATTATTAACAACATTCTTTACACATTTATTTTGCATTATGTACATATATATTGTTGTCGTGTATCTCGAAAATGGAGGTAACGGTTTGCTTAAGATTGTGGGTTGAGATGGATGGCTTTTTAAGTTATATTTATATAAAAATAAAAAAGCGTATCATGTCAAACACTAAATACCAGCTATTCGACATTAAGGTTATATGGTTCCGCCGTACGGCTCCATAGTTTCTCGGTCCGAGATCCACTAACATCACTCTTTATTGCACAGTTTTGCTAATTACTTTAAACAAGCAATTACTATTCCTAGCATTATTCCATTTAGTAATCCATTGGGATTGGCGGGGTCCGCTACTTAAGCCTAAGGATTTGGTGAAGATACTGCTTATGACACGGAGCGATGGCCGTCTGACCTCCACAACCCAGAGGGCAAATCAGATCTTTCTTTGGTTAGGTCACATGTCTTTCGAAATATAATTTCTTAGACAATTACAAATATTTACATATATCCGAAAATACGAATTTAGTGTTATATATATATATCTATATATCAGGATTTCAACGGGGACCAGTTGGTCAATATAAATTGAGGAGTGGTAGCCCAGTGGATAAAGAACGTCACACGATCACGTCACACGATCTTTATCCAGTTTGACTATTCATGATAAATAATTTAAAAAAACGCCGGCCGCCCAACTTCTTTAAATCTAATCTTCTTTAAATAAGCAGATTTAACACAATTCTTCTTAAGTTGTCGTATAAACTAAATACATAAAAATAATCGAAATTATAAAGTCATCACCAAGTCTTAAATATTGGTTGGAAAAATAAACCAGTTGAGAATGCGCAAGCTTGCATTGCCAGAGGAACCACCTGGCTCGTCAATGATATAATATATTTTTTTTTAATTTGTCGGCCATTATGACCATATTACTTAAGAGATAGGAACGGTGTTCCTGGACATTCCTATTCTACTTTTTTATGCTGAATCCGAATCTGAAGTCATAATTTGAATATTCGAAACAAAAACGCACACGCAAACATACAGATTTCATATAGGAACGGAGTTCCTGAAAATTACTATCGCCTGCCTAATTCACATTATTTTCTGGTTTACTTCGCATCTTGTTTACTGCTTTTATAAATTGCGAAGGACCATTCCTAAAGTGGAAACCATGGAGACACGGAAACCTAGTGGCTATAATAGCGTAATTACTGCAATTAAAGTTTTTATCTCACTTTACACACCATTACTTGAGTGTGTTGGAGGAAAGCTGCAATCCGAAATACTTTCGTAAATGATGAACGAGTGGGTATTACCCGTAGATGACACTTTTGATTCTTAAAACCGCAAGATTTGAAATTATACATATTAGATTTTGCAATGCCACCTCTGCTGCTAACACAGCAACTCTTTAGGAGCTAACTGGTGACCACACTCACACACAGGAACATAACATTTCTCTAGTGAGATGTTATTTTGCTGGGGTTTTCTGTGAGGTGGAGTTACTTTCCAAGACGGGCTGCTTTGATAGATCCTAGTTCTCTTAAAAACATTCAAACCAAGACAAACTCACATGTTCAAGCACACCACTATTTGTCCTTGTCCTGTGTGGGAATCGAACCCACGAGCGTCGGTGTCATAGTCACGTTATTGATCACTGCACCACCGAGCTCGTTAAATCACAATTCGGGATCATACACAAATTGGGAGTCACTTCTTCAGATCTTACTGCCTAATTCTATGTACAAAATAAAACCTAGGCTGGCTCGGGTTTATATAAAGACATTTATTTATTAACAGTAATGCAGTTGAAGGAAACCATCGTGAGGAATCATGTCGAAGAAATTATAATTGGATAGACGTGTGACATAACCTAAGAAAAGTCTGATTTTTTTCTTGGGTTATAGAGTTTGACTCTATCGTCATACTGATTTCGATATAGTCACTATTGACTATCTCAAAGTCAGTTTCTCGATGAATCCTTAAAACTGTCAGTCTGTCTGATATTGGACTGTATCTTTTGTATCGTAGTGTGCATTGTCATCGTCGCTATAACAAAGAATTAAAATAATATAATGTTAAAAATTAAAGGGGTGTCGTTTTGTGCGACCGTACGGAATCCTTTGTCTGTAAGGGTGTGATTTACACTTAGCTATTTTTAAAACCTATGTTTGTCTGTTGTATGCATTGCATAAAGAACACACATTTGGATGACGTTTCATTCCACAAGATGCATATTTGTAGTGCAAATATATGTTTTGATTCTATGTGGAATATTAATTAATCAATACCTTATGGTGTTAAATCACTATAGTATACGGGAATAGTCTTATTTTTTACCAACATGATATTGGTTTTCTTTTATACAACGTCGGATAATACACACATCAAAAGTGTCTAGGGATCAACATATATTTTTGCAATAACTTTTCTCCTGATTGATATTAATTAAAATTTTCTTTAAGGATTCATCAAATAAAGTGTTTTCGTTTGTCTACAGTAACGATAAACCAAGTCACCTTTGCATTAATAAAGAAATTTGCCATTTTCATAATAAAGGGATTTTTGACATTTGAACCACTAACATTAAAGTTCGAAAAAAAGACTGAAATAACAGTTTTCTTTAAAATTTTATTGGGTAACTTAAACAATTAATAATCCGTGTTTCTACCGCGAACACTAACAACACAAGAACATCGGTTTGGCATACTCAAAATGAGTTCATCCAAATCACGCTGTGGAATGGCCGCCTATGTTCGTTGCAACAACAAAAAAAGGTCTTCTTGCGACAATGTTGATCCCTAGACACTTTTGATGTGTGTATATAAGCATGCGGCTCACCTGATGCAATGTGGCAACTGTAACTGCTGTTAATACAGCAAATCCTTAGGTGCTCACTGGTAACTCCATGCACAGACAGGACCATAACAAACCTCCAGGATGTTATAATCTGCCTACGTTTTTTGTGTGATCGAAGGCATTTCTCAGACTAGTTCCGAATTTGGAAATGCCGATGAACACAATTCTACGTCAGGTACAAAATCAATACAAATAGAGGGATATTGTCCACAATTGTGGCAAGATGGCGTCGTATGCACGATTTTCAACAATAAGGGAACGTATATTGTGAAAAGCCCTATAGGAAAAAAACATCATTCAAATGTAAAACGTATCGTCCAGTTAGCCACTATTTTCGCAAACGCACTTGCATTTTAGCGGTGTTTATTTGCACAACGGTATGACTTATTAAATATAAGTTTCTAATTGCAAACGAAATATGCATCTATATAAAGACATTTTTTTTACACTATGTCGGGAGGTATACAAGCATACAGGCCACCTAATGTAAAGCGGGTACCATAGCCTATTAACGCTTGCGATATATTAAGTATCACTCGAGCGATGCCTCCTCTGTTGCTTACGCAGCAACTCCTTGGGAGCTTACTGGTGACCTAACTCACACGCAGGAACACAACAACCCTCTAGGGAGTTGTTATTTGTCTGCCTTTCTTTAAACATCTAGACCAAGACAAACAGACATGTTTATGCACACAAATGTTTGCCTAGTGCGGGAATCGAACCCACGAGCGTACCAGTGTATGCAACAAATAGTGTATATATGTATGAATATCTTCACGCCAAGTACCTTGCAGGGTACGCAGATAGGACCGAGCGCCAAAAGACGAGACCTTACACACTTCACTCGCTCTCTAACATTCATGGCTCTTTTCATGCAACCTCGCCGGTTCCTAGGGCTCCTGACATCACCTGATAAAACACGACCAATTTGCTCATGATAGGTTAGTCTTGGTCTGCCTCGGCTCCTACATAATCAAATAGCGATACATATAAGTTTTTTTTTTTGTAGAACTTTATTGCTATATTAATGTTTACATTCTTAAAATATAGGAATTTGATTTGCAAAGGCGGGCTTATTCCTTCGAGGAATCTCTTCCAGCCAACCATTGCTTATGAGTTCCTGAGTGGAATAATGTATGGCGGTGGTAGATAAAAAGTATATAAGGTTAACATAATAACTAAATTGATAACGATAGAATACAAACAAATATTTAATATAATTGAATAAAAATAATACATAATGTAAACTCAATGTCTCGCAGAAGTACTGAAAAAGTTTTTTAGACGTTTTTTGAAAGAACTTATAGTAGGCTAGGTAAGTTTTATTTTCAAAGGCATCTCCATTCGTCTACTATGAAACAAAACTTTTAATTAAACCCAACATATTTCTATACCTAGACCACTTACGTATTTCCCTACCTCTTGCAGTTATTAGAGTATATATTACTAGCGGAGTTACATTGAAACCTGTAGAATACCGCTCCGTAAGGCCCTCCATTGAAGGGCCCTAGAGCTCGTCGGGGCATCGCAGTAAAAAAACGTATAGCTTTAATTGGACTGCCTTTTATTAGCGTAATAAAATTGGATTTACTCAGCCGGGGCTGAACGAGTTCGGTCCATTGTTTTTGCTATTCCCTAATGGATGGTTGTTGGAGCGTTTATCAATAATGATAATTTAACCGATATTGTCATTACTGGTTGTAAATTAATATTAGATGTTCGTGTATCAGTATTTTGAGGATTATGGGTGTAAATAAAAAATTTGGTGTGATTCGTGAATCAAAAACCGACTTGAAAAATGTTTCCATCGAGTATCAAATGAAAGCTATTGAATTATTACGCATAGATAAATTTATATTTTTTTATACTTAGTGTCATGGAATTTTAAATATATTGTTGATGCCTAGCAATATTGTGGCTAACATCTGTTTCCTCTATCGATTGTACCTATTTTGTTTATAGAAACTCCAATACTTCTATAGTAGACATTTTTTTATTATTTTAATCTTAGTGTAGCAATAGACTTGTATAATACTACTATTCTAAGTTGCACAGACTGCATCTCAAATGACAGGGTCGCGTTTTAAGGTCGGGAATTCAGAAGAAAAAGAATCTTAGTCTAAAACTTTAATGAATTTTAACACTATATGAAAGTGTATCTAGGAATTGATTACGTATTTAAAATAGGGTGTGTATGCTGTATGTAGTGAACAGTTCCATAAAAACTATTATAAGGTTCTTTTGAAAAATTACATGCTGACTTATATTGTTAGTTATATTTTTATACGTACGCTATTATTTATTGTACTCGTCAACAGTGGAGTCCATGCGAAAGAAGTTACGGCAGAATTTAGTCACCTAGATACATTGATTAAGAAATCCTGACTTGATTGACATACCAACTTATAACCTAAAATGATCAGTATTTTATTTTAGGACAGAGAACAGTATTTTTTGTAAACATATTTTTTTAATGTACGTATATCGATAAGGATTTTTCTTAATTTGTCACTCATGGTTAGTAATAGGTACCTGATTGCCTAGGCCTCCCAAACTAACCAACCGACCTAGTGGCACTTTACCTAGGATTATTGAATTCTGTTACTCGGGCACCTAGCCAACAATTATCAGGGCGACAAAGATGCCTTACCTCTGCACTGAACCGCATGCACTAATAATGCCTGCAACCAAACTTTAGATTTTTGGATTTATTACCATGCCTTGACTTATCTTGGTTAGTTCTAAATTTGAAGTATGAATCAATGTACATAAAAAACTAAGAAAGTTGTCTCCTATAATCATCCGTATTTAATAAGACAAATAAATAGGAATATCGTGAATATTTCAAATATGGAACAGTGATTTACTACTTAGGTGGCAAACAAACATAACTTTTGAATCCATGGATTTCCATTATACCTTTTTTGAAGAACCCTATACTGTTGTCTCCTGGTATGGCGTTTATTCTACAAATTGAATGTTCATGGGAAAAATGTTCCCTTTGGCATCCTTCCGGTATTTCTGAAAAAATGTTATTGGAATTACCTGGCATGCCTTTTAAGTTCTGTCGTTTATATATTTACCGGTTATTTTTAATTTGGAACTGTTTGATGTTCAAATTTGTTTGAATGCAACATTTCTAAGTAACTGAAAGTATTAATGCTATTGTTTAGTCACAGCATCATTTTGAATCTATTAGTCATGTACAAAATGAATTTTATAAAGGAAAATATACGTGCAATAATTTTCTGAAACTTTTGAAGAAGCCTATTATGGCTTCAATGTTTAGGAAAGCTAATATCTGTGTTCCATAATGAAGCCTCATGGCTATGGACCGTCGAAGGCAAGTATTTAAAATTCCAGCGTGGACATCCAAAATCCACCTTCAATGAAGATAATGTCGTTGCCGTATGAATATATTCATTGTGGGGTAGGCAGAGAGTACCATAAGGCGCAGTCCTTAAATACTTCGCTCGCTTCTTTAACATTCATAGCTCTTTTCATGTATATTCGCCAGTTTTTAAATACTTCTGTAATCACATTCTGATAATAGGTAAAAGGTAAGGTAAGTAGGTGAGTCTTGGCCTTCCTTGCCTTCTACATCCTTTCACTTTCGCATTGAAAATCATATATTTCATCACACATTTTTTCTTTCGTTGCGGTTATATATATAGAGATCTCATTAGGCATTTCAGGGACAACCATTCAGAAGATCTTGTTTGAAGCGCTTAGTGTGAGGAATCTAGTTTGCCGTTGGATTCAGCATTTGCTTTCTGACGATCATACGATGGCCCGCGTCAGGTGATATAACAAAACTCTTCAAAGGTTTAAACGGGGAGCATCAAAACACGCTTACGACATCATCATTGGTAGGTAATCTATGATCTGTGTTTATGATCTTGATTTTAAAACAACAATCGATAATCTGTGTCTCCCAATACGAATTAAAGCCAACTAAAGTTGTTCGCTCTCTTCTCAAAGAAGATGGTGGCTATGTTTATTGCGAAAATTTATTATGTTGCGACGATTACATTTGAAGATCGTAGAATTATTAATACAGATTGGTAATACAAAATATTACTACTATTTGAAAGAAAGAAAGAAAGTTATTTATTCGGTGACTCGATCGATCGACCGAATCGGCATTCACTCAGCATATGTCGCCACGTCCTCGTGAGACGCTGGTCTTCCGTGGATACCTGATGGGAAAAGGAACTACTGTTCATCACGGTGCACATTCATGTACAACAAGATTAAAAAATATATATATATTTTGTTTAAATACATGTCGTCGTTGAACTTTAGAAATTTAACTTAAAGTGACGGATCATCCAATACCATAAGAACGCAAGCTCATACAGCGCTCGTGAGATGTTTCGGTACGTGGAGGAAGAAAACGCAGAAATTCTTGACCATCCACCATACAATCCCGACCTAGCGATTTCTTTTATTTTCTAAAATTAGGAAAAATCTTCATGGTCCACGATTCCAGTCCGGTATAATAGCAGTCGACGCTTTCAAGTCGGCCATATTGAACACCGCTACTTTGAAGTAGAATAAATAATTTAATAACTGCTTCGAGTAAATGAAAAAGGGTGAATATATACTATAAGGTGGATACTTTGAAAAACATTATAACGTACAATAAGTTTATAATTGTGCTTTTATCTTCAAACGACAAAACTTAACAGGCATGCCTCGCGTTACTGTTTTCATGTGCGTAAATTAATTAAATACTGGGCATATTAGAAACTTTACCAACTTTTTTCTTATGACTAACAATTTTGTCAGTATCGGTGCATATCGCAGTCGTTTATGATCTTGTTAATGCAAGGAGGAAAATAGAAGTCATTTAAAACTGAACATACGATTAATTAATAGAAAAATGACTTTCCCCAAAGTATTTATTATGATTATGAATCCTTCATCATTTATGAATTAAATACGAATTTAGTAGTACATCACCACGCCAAGAATTGAGCCCTGAACCTGGATGAAGATGAAGTTATGTAATGTACTAGGAAAAAAAATAAGGAAAGAGCAGAAACTGCAACTGAAATATTAATATCATAGAACCGGAATTAATATTGCCTACTACATTTATTCATTTATCTGTTATTTTAGCATTTAGTGTATTATTTCTACATTCTGTAATTCGTTAATAATTTTGAATTTAGTAACAAGATATTATTAAGGTCTAAGTAGATCGTGTATAATGCATAGAAAATATAAACATCATAAGACGCGGTCCTTACACATTTCTCTCACTTCTTTAAAATTCATAGCTCTTTTCATACAGGCTCACCGGTTTCAAGGACTCCTGACATCACCTGATAAACCACACCTGATAACCTACCATGACCAATTTGGTCATGGTAGGTTAGTCTTGATTTTCCTCGGCTCTTACATCCTTCCACTTTCGCATTGTATATCTGTTTCGCCTTCCTTCATTCTTTCTACATATCCGAACCAATGGAGCATGCCTTTTCCTATACTAACACCGACACTCTTTTCTTTCTTTCAGACCAACTCTCATCTACTCGTCTAACTTCATCATTACGAACGAGATCGGCAAGAGTTATGTCACAAATTTTGTGCAATGCTCTCATCTCGCCCGCATTTATTCTACTTTCAAGCTCTCTCTGCCATACCCAGCTTTCACTTCCATAAGTTAGCGTTGGGATTAGCACCGCGTTGTACACAGTGAGCTGTGCCTTCTGGCTTAGATTTCGGCTACCTAGAAGTTTACCCAAGGCTCCATTCACGCTGCTCCTTGCACTCACTCCTCTCTCCACATCAATGGTGTACCTTCTATCGCTGCTAAAAGCGCTTCCAAAATATATAATCTCATCAACTTGCTCCAACACTACATCATCAACCGTAATATTAGTGTTTGTTCTGGTTATTTCTCTTTCAAATACTATTATCTTGGCTTTCTTCTCATTTAAATGCAAGGCTTGCTACATACAATCATCTTTCATTGTTGTAACTAGTAGTTGCAGTTCGTATTTGCTAATAATGTGACTTCTCATATATACATATAACCTCTGAATATCTACATAATCAGCTTACAAAATACGGTCAATTTCCAAAGAAGTACTGAAATGTTGAGAAAATAAATTAGGAACATATCAACATGTAGCTGTTTAATATTTTCATCGATAGAATCGCTATCCCTTAGCTTATTTTATGTGACAGATTTAACAAGCCGTGACGTACTTACAACATAAAAATCTGATAAAATCAGCGGAGCGGCACGGGCAATTCACAACGAATACATTCAGTCCAATGTGTCTATTTGGCAGAAAAAAATATAATTGGATTGTTCCTGGCGACATAAATTGGCGTTCCGAGTCCCGACATATGTATCGGATGCGTCAGATATTGCTTTCAAAAATATGCCCTTTATACGCGTCCATATTTAAAAAAAATATATTTGCAATGTTTTAAGTGGTTTGTAACGTTGGGTCACATCTGTTTTCTATGCTATATCGAGTAACAAACGAGTAGGCAGCTTGTCTGATGTGAAGCAATTATTACGATAGTTGCTTATATTAAAAATTATCGCTAGCTCACTGTAAACATAATTTGTAATAAATGAGTCAATCGCCATCATCTACTAGTAGCATTCTCGCTTGCACGTGGTGACACTTGTCGAGCGATAGTGAAATATGACAAACAACTGCTCAAATGCTCAAGCACCTCCACTTTTAGGATTATATTCTACTCGGTATTCCTAATATTAAGTGAAATTAATTAATTAACATTACGTGCAAACTCACGTTGTAAATGTGATATAAATTTGAGATACTCGTATAAGTGGTTTTCCATAATCTTAAGAGTCAAAACCAACCTTACCCTTATAATCTCATTCTAGCAAATATAGCAAATGACGAAGGGCACTCCAACTTTCAGAAAATCGCAGCCAAGAAAGAACTCCATTGAGAGTTGTTGTATTCCTGCACATTGGGGACATTACCAGCAACTTTCTGTGGTGTTACAGCAGCGGTAGTGAAGGTGTCAAAGTGCCATGGATAGTGTTCGCACTGTAAGCAATAATAAGTACCACTTCACACAGACAAGCCGTGTGTGTGGTAAAAGGAAGTAGTGTAAAAACCTCTAGAAATATTCAATGTAGTGAAAAGGTGCAATTTAACCGGCACAATATTTTATAAGTTAGTGTTTTTCTATAGGAAGTGGAAAACATTATCTCGGCAGCGTTTCTGCAAGATTAATGATAATGGGTGCCCGCGGTGGCGAGGTGACGCTTATCCGCTGCGACAGCAAAATATTAACACCAGAGCACTCTGCTTAGTTTAGAAATTAACACTACCTACTACACGTATGTATTTTAATCAGAACCGAGCAGGCAACGAACTGCTTAAGACTATTTAGAATAGATTTTTATGTATCTATCATTTCTTCCCAATTTTCTTGCAGGTTTGGCAACAGAAGTTTATAATTCATAAAATTCGACTACGAACTCTAACTCGTACGTACTGCTCTTAAAATGATTATTACTAACATAAACCTAAGCCTGGGAAAATTTCATTTGTCTAGGTGGCCTCAATATATATTCAGCCCGATACAGGGGGAGTAGAAAGAGTATAGAGACAGAGTTTTACCGTAACGAGTTAAGAAAACGTTATACCATATAAAAAGTACATTTTTAAGTAGACATTCGGGGCTGTGACTTAATTCAGGGATGAACTGTCAGAATTATTGCTGTGTTTGTAAACTTTATAAGTAGTTAATTTTACATATATTGTTAACTATAAAGTTTTAAGTGGAGTATTATGTAACATTTGGTGATGATTTAAATTGTGGGTATTGTGGGTGGTAAATCGTACTTAGGCTATGGAGATGATTTTTCTATTTTAATATTTATAAAATAAGATGTAATAGAAACATCAGAAGACTTTTTATAGAGCCGGCAACACGAGTTATGCTTCAGGCGTCGCAAGCATAAGGTGCAGAGACTGTTAATGACTTCGGCGGTATAAAAATAATAAAATTGACTAAAAAAATCGAAAAAAAAGTAATAACGCAATATGAAATCGAATTTATGTCCGAATTTGCCTCGACATTAGTTTCTTTGGAGTCTACTTTGGTTAATATCTCGGTCTACTTTTTGTATACATTCATCGATTTCCCTTCTGATATAACTGTGTCCTATTACAGAATAACTTGTTTATAGCGGAAAACTATACCACAGCGAAAGAAAAAATATCTATCGAGGCTAACAGGATGTAACTGATAACCGATGACGGGCACTAGTTTAAGTAATAATAAAATTACTATACTAGACACAGTATAATTTTGTTTTTTTTTCCTATTTTATCCAACGTCGAGAAGTATACAAGTATACGGCCCACCTGATGTAAAGCGGCTACCGTAGCTATGAACGCTTATAATACATTAAGTACAACTCGCGCTCTGCCACCTCTGCTGCTAACACTTCAACTCCTTAGACGCGATTTTCTGTAAGGTGAAGGTACTTCCCTAGGCGAGCTGCTTTGATGTCCCTACCTCTCTTTAAAAACAAGACAAGACAAGCACACAAATGTTTGTCCTGTGTGATAATCGAACCCACGAGCGTCGGTGTCAAAGTCGCGTATTAACTGCTGCGCCACCTAGCTCGCTATAATTACAATAATTAAGTTAGAAAGGTATTTAAGTTAACATGGATCAATTACAATAACTATTCTTGAAATAAGTCACCCGACCACATCTAGTATTTATATATATATCCCATGCAGATATAATTAAAGTGTTTTTTCAATGCAGAGTGGAGTGGAGATATAAAATAATACTAATCTCTTCTCAGTTTGATCACAGAATTCAACCATAAACAAAAGAGTAGGTAGGTATGTATTTCAGTACATATGTGTTTGTTTGTCAGAGTCATAGTTGTGTGTCTAAAGTCTTTTTTATTAATTATATGTATTTTCCAAGCATAATTATAAAAAAAAATAGCTTTCTGCACTCTCCATATAAACGTTAACTGTGCTAAATTTGATACTTCTCTGTCCGCGTGATTTTCGTGATAAGGAGTACCAAGTTTTTGCTTCGTGTATTTATATTATATTGTTTTTATTTAATGTAAAAATGTTGTTCAAGAATGTGCTCATTGAGCTATCTCATCCCGCTATCTCAAATATATCTTCAAAAATAAAAAACTGAAAATGTAATGTATGAATATATATTTTTTTCCTTCAAACTGATGGGCCTATAGCTGTAGTAGTTAGATATAAATATAGCTGTATAGGCCCATCGACGTTGGATAAAACAGGAAGGAAAACCAAATTATACTGTGTCTAGTATAGTAATTTTATTATTATTTAAACTAGTGCCCGTCATCGGTTATCAGTTACATCCTGTTAGCCTCCATCCTGTTAGTTATTTCTTTTTCCTTCAAACTGATGGGCCCATAGCTGTAGTAGTCCGATATATATATATACGTAAGACATACATCTTTACGCCATGTCCCTTGGAGGGTAGGCAGAGAGAACCGAACGCATTAGACGCGGTCTTTACTATTCATAGCTCCTTTCGTACACGCTTGCCGGTTTCTAAGAACTACTAATAAATCCATCACCTGATAAAACACGACCAATTTGGTCATGGTTAGTCTTGGTCTTCCTTGGCTCCTATGGCCTTCCACTTTCGCATTGTATATCCGTTTCGTCATTCCATCATTCTGCATTCTTTCTACATGTCCAAATCAATGGAGCATGCCTTTTCTTAACACCGACAGTCTCTTTCAGACCAACTCTCTTTCATACGTCATCATTACAAACGCAATCAGCTTTACGCTACAAATTTTGCGCTATGCTCTCATGTCGACCGCATTTATTCTACTTTATGCTCTCTCTGCCATACCTAGCTTTCATTTCCATAATTAGCATTGGTATTGTATACAGCGAGCTGTGCCTTCTGGCTTTGATTTCGGCTGCCTAGATGTTTACCCAACGTCCCATTCACGCTGTTCCCTGCACTCACTCATCTTTCCACATCAGCCATGTACCTTCCATCACCACTAAAAGTGCTTCCAAGATATACAATCTCTTCCACTTGCTTCAACACTACATCAACAACCGTAATCCTAGTGTTTATTCTGGTTGTCTCTTTTTCAAATATCATTATCTTGTATAATTAGTATAATTGTAAACCTTTTTTCATACAATCATCTTTCACTATTGCAACTAGTGTTTGCTCTTCGGATGGTGATTCTGCTATTAATACCTCGTCGTCTGCATAAAAGAGGCAGTTGATTACTGAGTCACCCATTCACATTGCCACATTCATATTTCTTATTCTCTGAAGACAAACTGTCCAAATACAGGATGAATAGCCGAGCCGACCAATGTTGGTATCAAACCAGGGCGACAAGCTGCCGTCCACCCGCACACACGGTGTACAATCCTCAAACGTGGATTGCACAGCACGGAGCAGATCATCGAAAGATGTGTGATCTAACTTAAGAGAGATCTGGTTTTCTCTCTAGGTTGTGGAGGTCTGACGGCAGTCGCTCCATGTAAAAATAAGTATCTTCGCCAAATCCTTAGGCTTAGGTACCGCCAATCCTAATGGACAAGGAAACAGGATAATGCTAAAAAGAAGAATACTATATAAGATGTATTTTGAATTCTATTAATTTCGTGGTAGATATTATTATGTATTAATGAATATTGTATTGGTATTCACAGTAGTACGTAATATATGTAACTATTTTAATAATAAAGCTTGACAAAAACTTTTCTTTACACTTTTATTCATCTGACACATACTTCATGTGTCAGATGAATACAAATAAACGTTTAAAGCTGTATCTGAAAGTGGAGCCATTAGCTTTTAACTACGGAGACATGTCTTGCTCAAGCACTTTAAGCTGTTATAACTTGCAAGAGACTACGAAAAATATTTAAACTTTTGACAGGAAAAAGTATACGCACGTATTATAAATTCACAGCCTTGTTTTGATGAGCCTGGTGGTAGCGTAGTTAACATTGACTACTTTAACAATGAATCTCGTGGGTTCGACCTACCATTTGTTTGAATGAACATGTTTCTTTGCCGCGATCCGAGTGTTTTCAAGAGAGGTAGATTGCGTCAAAGCGGCTAATTACTGTGGTAGCAACGCGCTTGCGATATTTTCTATTGCGAGCTGTTACATCCATATATTAGCATGATATTGCTTAGTTTGCTGTTTCACTATATTAGAAATAACAGATCAGCGATATTATGTCTATATAACGATACAATCTTCAATGATAGTCAGTCGTTATTCTACTAGCCAAACTGCTGCCCAGCTACGGACCCGGTTTCTGCCTGCCGGCTGGGATAGCTAGCTAAGCTAACAGAATACTGCCGGTTTGCTTGTACAACTCTAAGTCCAGAGTTGTTTTTTTTTCATAACAACTACGAGTACGTGGACCTGACTAACAGAGCGTTCATAGGCTACGGTAACCGCTTTTAAAATAGTAGGTACGCTTATATACCTCTTGATATTGTATAAATATAAACTTCTTTTTTGAAATATTGATACACAATATTTTATTTTATACGTCTGTCTGTTTATGGCGCACCTTCTTTTTCTTCGCGTTATCTGGTTTACTAATTCGTAAGTACGCTACCTGCGCCTAAGGATTTGGCGAAGACACTGATTTTTACATGGAGCGACTTCCATCAAACCTCCACAACCTAAAGAGAATCAATCAACCAGATCTTTCTTAGGTTAGGTCACACGTCTTTCGATATAGAACTTCTTTAATATGTGGGTTTCCTCAAGATGTTTCTGTCCATTGTGCATATATTACGGAAAACTATTGCTTATCATATGGGATCAATATTTAGGCAGCTTTGTTTTTAGAAGAAATGTTTAGCGTTGCGAAAACCCAAATTTCACACGGATGAAAACACGAGTAACAGCTAGAGTCCAGTGATAACCATGTATGTAGGGATAATTTTATAGTTAAATAATTTGCATATGAATATCCATCCACTATTTATCGATTCGTAATAAGAGCTTAGTTCGGGTATTGAATAATATAAAAGTACTGGAGCACCATAATTTACATAATTTTTAAATGTTTTTATATAATTATGATTGCACATACAGGTTTTTAATAAGTCGTAACGCCCTCCATGCTATGTAGTTGTAGCTTATTCCAATTAATGTAAATTACTTCTTTTTTCCAATGCAATGTTGTGCAAAAATTTCAAAGCAATCGGTCAGATATTTTCGAAGATATTTGATTTAGAGTAATCAAACACTCTTGTTTTATTATACTTCCGTACTTGTTAGTACGAGTATAATAAAACAAGAGTGTTGATGAAGCCTTGTAGTTTCATATTATCTGTCTATCCGACTCTCTGTACGTCAGAACCAATTTACTTGCAGACTATCTGAGTTATATATATATATATAGTTGTTTATGAACGGAAAGACAAATAACGAAATCATAAAATAAAAACGGCCTAAGTGTGTGTCGGACCACGCGAATGTAGCGTTCCGTAGTTGTCCATCACAATAATGCGGAATGAGAAGAGGGCTTATTAATGTTTCATACTATGAACATTTAAGTTTAATGGTTTCGGCGTCTAAAAACGGGCCCACGTTGGACTGTAGTAACTGAAGAAGGAATAATAAAATAGTTGGTCGACTATTACTCGTAAACCTGTAAAGCCTAGTTAGCTGTGATAACCGGCCTTTTAACTTCGTTACATATACTACTACCGTGGTTTTCTCATGTATCCAAAAACAACCATTTAGTTAGCAGCCGGTGGACCATTGACTTAAACAAAAAATAGGACTTTGAAGCTTAACATTTCATAACGGTTCCCTAAACCGTAAAATTGTTTACATAAACTTGAAAGATCTATCCAACGATATCCACACCTTGGAACAGACGAGAAAAAAGAACATCCCCACTTTACATCTAGAAGAGTAACTAATATGTAACGATATTACAAATTACAGCTATCTAGTACTTAAAGACTCTGACAGGCGCCCGGACGTACATAGTGGAATGATAAGAGCTCCTTGTTAACTACAGAACCCTAAAAACATACAATTAAGGCTGTCCCCCACGCGTCTAAAGTGAGGAGCGTTTTTTTTATTATTATTGTACCGAATCGTAAGGGGCATCCTTGAAAAGGTTTTTCATAAATATTGAGGAATGCATTACTTAATTTTTAAATATAATTAACCTTTTTCTAAAATGGGATATCAGTGGAATTTTTCTAGAATTAATTACGTTCATTCCCCTCCATTATAGTACCTGAATAGTTAGATCTTTCTTAACAAGTTTCGTTTAATTTGTACGCACCTAAAACAGTAAAAAATGTCTTGATTTTTGGTTTTCAGTTTTACCGACAAGCGGATCAAATTGTAAACGACTTTCCTTGTGTTCCGTATACGAATTCGCTTGCTAATTGGTAAGTTACTAGTTAGTGACCTGCATTTCTGATCAACTTGATTAACATATGAACGTGAAGGTTGAGAATAGCATGCGAAATGAATCAGTATTATATTTATGCTATACCAGTTCTTAAGCTAACCTAGCCTATAGAGCAAATTACTAGTAACTAGAGTCAAAATATGACTATAGTTATTAAGTAATTAATTATTTGACGAGATCGGTGACGCAGCGATTAATAACGCGACTTTGTAACCGATGCTCGTGTGTTCGATTCCCACACGGGACAAACATTTGTGAGCATAAACTTATCTATTTGTCTTGGTCGTGTTTTTAAGAAAGGGCGCACCAAAGCAAGCGTGTTAGTGAGGTCAGCAGTAAGCTCCTAAGGAGTTGCTGTATTAGCAGCAGAGGTGGATTGTGCAGAGGGCGATACTTAATGTAACACAAGCGTTCATAGGCTACGGTAACCGCTTTACATCAGGTGCTCCGTAAGCTTGTGTACGTTGTATAAGTAAGTCTCATTTAGACGTTATTATCTCAGAAGTCAAAAATTAAACGTTTATGATAATCAAATAATTATTTGTAAAATGTTAAGTATAAAGGCAGGAGGACGCGACTTTGACACCAACGCTCATGAGTTCGATTCCCACATAAGGCAAAAATTTGTGTGCATGAACATGTCTGTTGGTCTTGATGTTTTAAGAGAGGTAAGGCGCATCAAAGCAGCCCGTCTGGGCAAGTACCTCCACCTCACAGAAAACCGCAGATAAATAAAACTAACAAATAACAACTCCCTAGAGGGTTGTTGTGTTCCTGCGTGTGAGTGAGGTCACCAGTAAGCTCCCAAAGAGTTGTTGTGTAAGCAGCAGAGGAGGCATCGCGCGAGTGATACTTAATATATCGCAAGCGTTAATAGGCTACGGTACCCGCTCTACATCAGGTGGGCCGTATGCTTGTAGGTCTCCCGACGTAGTTAAAAAAAAAAATACATTTGTATGTTTGTTTCTACTTTATACGATATCACACCGTTCATTCCATTGCAATGAAACTTAGCCAAATTACTGCTCACATGCGAAGGTTATAGGATAAAAAATAAAAAGAAAGTAGAGATGCAGGGGCGAGGAAGGCCAAGACTTACCTACCATGACTAAATTGATAGTGTGCTGTATTAGACAGTCAGGGGCTTTAGAAACCGGCGCGCTTGCATGACAATAGCTATGAATGTCAAAGAAGCGAGTGAGGTGTGAAAGGACCGACTCATGTGGCGCTCGGTTCTCTCTGCCTACCTCGCCAGGGATTTGACGTCAAGTTATAGAAAGTATCAAAAAAGTAAGTAACAAATATTAAAAACACCACCAATGCGTACGAAACTCGCAGCAATGTGTAGGATAGAACCTAGTATGTAATAAAGTAAACATATCAATTAAATATAAATAATTAATTGGAAAATAATAATACTTTCTACAATTTCAAGAAGTTAAATAAATGAACCTGTAATTCCACTCGGTAAATAATGGGATGGTATCATGATTGAAACCAACCTTTGCAAAGAAACCAATGTATATAGAACCAATATATATAGGTGACAAATCATTTTATATAGAAGATAGGACTAGCAAGGAAGTAAAAGTAATTTAAATTAAAAATAAATAAATAATAAGGGTTGTAAATTTAAGTAAATTATTTTACTATATTTTATAAAATATTAAAAATATTTACTATTCCGAGTGCCTCAGGTAGATTTGATCTTTCGTGATCTGATAAGCATAGCCTCATAGTTAGAACAGTAAAAGATTGATTGAATAATTTAGAGCTAGAAGAAAGAACGGAAAACATGACGAAAGTGTGTGGTATTGAAAAAAAGTGAATTTGATTGGAAAGCCGTTTAAGTTGAAATCATATTTACGAGGATCACAATTAGCCAAATAGAAATAATTTTAAAGTTTACATAATTATTTACTAGAAATTCATAAAAGTTTAGAAATTACATGATAAGAAATTTAATATAAGGGATAAAGAAAGGAGTGATTTTAACATACTCGTAGCAGCTATAGTGACAGTCGGTAGCGAATACGTCATACGTTAAATAGACGCTAACGTCAACTCATATTAATTATATAGAAGAGAAAAGACACCGCAAGATTTTTTACTATTTTAATGAAAGAAATGCTCAAATCAATCAAGAAATAGAACTTACAGAATTCACGTGATGTCAAGCCACAAAATAAACTTTAAATTATCTATAATAATTCAATGAGATTTACTCTGAAATATTTTCAGCACGAAGCATTTATTTGGAAAAGGAAGATATTATGTAGAACTTACATAAAAACAAACTAAAGCACAGCATATTGAACTGATCAATTCATACAGTGCCATCGTGCACAACTCCAACAGTGTTTGATTGGTTTCATAATTCAAACCAATCAAACACTGTTGGAGTTATATCAAGAGAACAGAGGATTCCAGTCGTTAAATGAAAATTAACAATGTGAAACTGATGTGCAGTAACCTTTCTACGTGTAACGTGTATTGTTTTTATGTAACACATCTAATATAGTCAGTAGTTTTAACTAATTATAACCATACTAGGACCGAAGTATGATTGGGAAAGAATATCAGCCAGTCATTTAAGTAAGCACTTTAGAAAGAGAAATAGATACAGAAATGGAATGGTAGGTAGTTACTGATGAAAGAAAATAATATTTTTTAGATGAGGACAGGCCACATATATGAGTACCTTTCAAGCAGTTAGGGCAGAAAGTAGTTAAAATAGAAAAAAAGTTGAATATTTGTCGAGATAACGCCAAGGAGGCGAGCATTCCAATATATTGCAAGTTTGTATCTCGCTACGACCTCGATATTCGTGATATACCGATATACAGATAGCATAGTGATAGTATGTATGTATGTTCACGTCACGTCCCTTGCGGTGTAGGCAGAGAGAACCGAGCGCCATAAGATAATAGTAATAGTGATGGTAATAATGCAAAACCCTAAAAAATCGAAGTTTGTAAATGAATATTAAAGCAAAATCTATTTATGTACATATTGTAACTTATCTAGAATTGTTAACCTAAGAAACATTTAATTTTCCCTGTGGGCTTTGGAGGTCTGACAGCAGTTGCTTCATGTAAAATCAATATTTTCGCAAAATCCTTAGACCTAGGTAGCTGACCTCGCCAATCCTAATGGATTAGGAATAACGTTAGCAAATTGACATAGTAATGCAAAACGTAAAAATCAAACGAATACAAAAACGAAAGCTATCAAATAGGCGGCTTATCATAAAGGCAGCAAACTATTTTAAAAATTGTAAATACCACCATGTACGCAGATATAATGATATGTATTTACGAACATATCTGATATTAATAAAATTACAATATAATTGTACATCAATTAACTGATTGATTACACGTATCGAAAGGACGCAGAGATCGTAAAATATTGGACACAATAAATTAATATATTACCGTCATTATTTCACGGTAATATTACAATATATTGCGAAATATGCGATATCGCAAAATTATGATACTACGTTTTGTTTTATAGGTGTATCTTGATGTGGATTAATGGGTAAGCGTAATTTTTTGTTCGTAATTTTTAATCATAATGTTCAATGACAAACAAATATATACAATACCATGTCCAACATTATTTTGGTTTTGGTTAAATAACTATTTAAGTCCAAGTTCACTTGATATTTAATTACTTGATAGATTCAGGCGTTCTTTTGCGAAAGTCAAATTTACATGCCATTAAATAGATAATAGATTCAGGCGTTCTTTTGCGAAAGTCAAATTTACATGCCATTAAATAGTTAATAGATTCAGGCGTTATTTTGCGAAAGTCAAATTTAAGTTTTAAGTTTAAATTTAACTTAAAGTAAATTTGACTTTCGTAAAATAACGCCTGAATCTACGAGTAATTACTATTTGTGTATTTAATTACTGTTTATATTCACTTTAGTTATGATAATAATTTGTATTTCACAGATTAGTAGAACTAGTGGGACACCAGAGTTCTTACTAAATGAACTGAAGACGACCACTAATCTATACTGACGCCCGATACTTCTATTACTATAACTTCACGCCAAATCAACCAGGCTAAGGCTACTGACATCACCTTCTGATAAAACACCATCAATTTGGTCATAGTAGGTCAGTCTTGGCTTTCCGCGGCTTCTACTATCGCGTTCTATATCTGTTTATTTCTTCCTGAATTCTCGTATATATATATATATATATATATATAATTACAAACATACATATTCATATACGTTATAAATTGAGGCGCATATTTTTTTTTCGGAAACGGTAAAAAAGCAGGTAACCACTGAGGGTTCTGTACAAGCATGTATTCCTCTATCTCGAGAATTATTTCCAAAAATGTTTGCTCACGTATGTTGTCACGTCACAATTAATTCTTCAATGATATCCATGTTTGTAATCACAAAAATATATTTTTGTAGGTATGTGATATTCGAACTTTTTCTTTTCTTATGCTATATATAAATAGAACCTCGTTTGTTGTCAATTTCCATGTTTGTAAGTTATTTTATATTTTGAGATACCCTACACGTTTCGATTTACTTACGAGTGTCAATAATTAGACTCTTTGATTTCATTCCAATTCCAAGTTTTTGCAGATGAGTATTTGATGTTATTTTCAACTTGATTTCCTATAAAAAGTGCCTTAACAGTCGAACAACGAAGTGGTCCTATAAGTTTCGGTTATTTACTGATTCGTTACCGTACGAAATCCTATAAAATAAAATAAGTTTACAATAAATGTTTTTAATAATTGTGGATATATTTTAGTAGACAGAACAACATGTCTTGTTTCCAAAATTAAAAGCTTTGAAAATTTGACAACATACAAGATATTATCACGAATAATATTTTGTAGTTATAATTACAATACATATACATATTGTAAAAAACAATCTTATTTGTTGTAATTTTATGTATAACTACTTTAATCATCAAAATCTTATTGCAGAATCGCTACAACATTTAATATGAATGAATAAATACACATATTACATACAAATTTACATCACACATTTAAGATAGGTGCACATAAAATTCTAAAGCAAAATTGCTAAATTCAAGAGGCCACTTGTTATATTGTAAAAAATGTAGGTAAATACGAGACGTGTGCAAATGCAGTGAATTGCAGACTCTAAGTGGGATGCGCTCTTAGTCAAAAGGTTTCCCGCACTAATGAGGAAGGGAGAGTGAAAAATTTCCCTCTTGAAAAGAAAATTTCACCGCATCTATCTTTCCACTAAACGCGCTACAGTCTGAAATATGAAGTGAAATATTTTTATGTAAGTATAGAAACACATTTTTGGAATGTAAAATTTTCCGTAAATTTAAAATGGAATTCATTTAATAAGCAAAATTTCAGATTCAAAAACTGTTTAAAAGGTTACATAGGTTTACATAAATATGTAGTTTCTTAATGTTAATTGTTTCTCTATAGTCGTAGCCCATACTAGGCTTTTGAGTGCACCTCGGTGGTGTCAGCACGCGCATCAGTCTAAATGAACACACAAGTTAAGCAGCGTTAACCGTAGTCTGTAGTCACATAACAGTATATTAAGCCTTCAATTCTGACTGTTGTCGATAGAATAGCTTCAAAATCACTGAAATCATGGAAATTGTGGTTGTAAGTAATTTATACGAATAACTTAGTTTAATTTACATATTATTTAAATAATAATCGTAATCATTGGAATAGAGGAAGGGAGGAGAGATAATAGGGCACAGCAATGCTAAATAAATAACAACTTAATTAGGACTTCCATAATAGAACATCTACATTACAGAGATAAGCTAGGTAAAAATCCCTGGAACGTTGTTTTATCAGCACAAGTAAATATACCAGGAAACTTCGGAAAAAAATATGCGTTTCCATGAAGCGGCATCGTACTTGCGATGTTACTTATATGGCAAGATTTTATAGGCTACAGTGACCTCTAGACTGATGTCAAGAGGTTATCGTCCCCTGGTGATGTTGATTACTCTGATAGCTAGGTTATCGTATACTTTACCTGACAAGTTAACCTTTCAGCGTTATATTGAAGAAAATGTTTCTTTTTCTTCCTTTGACTGAGTCGACACAACTAAATTACATTTTTGTCTGATTAAAGAGACTGGCATAGCCAATTCTTTTAGTTCAGTATCTAATGTTCGAAAAGTTGCTTTTCGTATTTAATGTACTAGGCATAACAATTTACAGAATAGATAATGTAGGTAATTCTAAAACTACAATAGAAAGGTAAATATTTTGGGAGTCAGTTAAATTTTAGTGCCTATTGTCGAAGTAAAAAACACTGTATTCATGTTTTTAAAAAAATAAAGTAATACACGTAAGGTGGTCCCAGCGGGGACGCTAATAGTTCCCGGTCATTGCAGGAGTCCGGACGGAGATGAAGGTCGAAAGAAGTAGGTTGCCCAGCGACCCACTATTGCAGGAGATCGAGACGCTCCCAGACGCACCAGGAGGTCTCGACGGTGATATAGTTTGCAGAGAGTGGAGGTCGTCCTGCGATTCACTGCAGGAAACAGAGGCGCTTACAAATACAGCAAAAGGTCCGGGCGGTGATGTGGAGTGTATTTTCCAATAGATCTTAGCATGAGACTGAGAGTTTATTGTCCTGAATCTCGAATTTTACAGAATTTAATATTTCAAATTCAAAGTTTCAAACAATACATATAATTTTAAAGTATCTTCTAACCATGACAAAATATTTGGACACAATAAACTTGGTATGCTAAACATACTTATTATATAAATACATATATCAACACGTCTCAGAAATCGCACCCTATCATTAAATAAGAAATTATACGATTTCACAAACTAATGGAATCTAACCTGGCAATGATGACATTAACATTGTATGTATATTTATATTTTGACGTATTAATTTTATTTTATAACGATTTTATAAAATAAAAGTAATACGTCAAAAGATAAATACACAAACGGAGCACTATACACAAATTATTAGAACAATATTTAAATATTTCAATAAATTTTGTTAAAAAATTAGACGTTTCTTATGCATAATCTGTTGAATAATAATATTAATCGTGACTATTCTCGCGTTTAATTTGAATAGTTATTTTGTATTTTTATAAGAGTTCCCGTAATTATCAAATAAGAGATTTTTAGTTGTGAAGCGAAAGATATACTATGTTTCATGTTAAATATGGGTACATATTTAACATGAAACATATTATTCCAATCTGAACAATACAGCAGTTTATAGTATACAACCAGGAAACATACATACATATCATCATGCCTGTCTCCTATTGGGGTAGGCAGACACTATGGAACGCCAGTTGCAGCGATCCAAACATACCTCTCTCGCCTCTTCCACACTCATTAGCCTCTTCTGGCATGCTCTTCGGCTTCGGGTGCTTTTGATTTGGCCCTTTTTCAGCACATCATAACTTCTTTTGTAACTTTTTTGTGATCCATTCTTTCCAAATGTTCGAACCATCTCAGTATACCCTTTTTAATTTTTGTCACTACATCATTTACATAAATACATTTTTGGTTGTATAATAAATAAAAAGTACTGAGCAAAAAAAAAATGCATGGCACACTGATTTATATATAGTTTTCCTATTTTTTTCTTATACCCGTGAAGTCCTTTCTCATATTCGAGTTTTGTGACAAAGTCAAGTTACAAAATATGTGAATAATAAATATATTTAGTCGTGAAGACATCACTGGTTTAGCTGAAATCGTTGATACAGACATACATTCTATTTTATCGTTTTAGAATTCACGATCACAATACCTTTGCTTTTCATTATTTTTGATCATTTAAATTATTTTGTAAAAATATTTTTTCTTTTACTCGGGCAATTAGTTATAATGGGTTATAACATAACAGGTAACAACGGGTTCATTACATGTATATAATATAAATATATTTTTTATTATATTACATATACGTATAGACATACATTTTTATATGAATTTGTTTCTAGCTTCTGAACATTTTTCTACCATAAAATTAAAGTCAAAATCACGATTATTATTACTTCATCATTACCTTCAATCACAAACAGAATCCGGAAATTGATAGTGTCTAAACTATCAATTTCCGCATTAAAATTCTCAACGAATAAGTGAAGTCGTCTAAACCTGTACCTATAAAATAAACTGCTGTTATCAATTGTTCAATGTAAAAACAATAGTTTATCTTGGATGTCCAGTTGGAACTATAATATTCATTTATATAAACACTTTCAAGGAATCCAATTACTCAACAGCACACAGCTAACCATTGATGGAAAATTGATTCTATTATAAAAACCATGTCACGTACTTATACACTTCCAAGCAGGTTTTACCTGAGAAACCTCAGGAATATATTTCCTTGAGATTTTTGTACCGAGCTCTTTAAAAAACGCGTGATTTTTATCTCAGAAACAAACATTGGAATATTTGCAAATAAATATCGAATAGACAAAACTTTAAAGAGCCACTATTTAGACAGAATCCAGTTGCTTCCAACAAAGACTATTTTTATACTTGACCTTGTGATGATTTTATTACGTATGTACGTATATACTCGTAACTCTAGACTACAAATTTATAGATTCAATGAACAATGCCTTCTATTTCCATTTACAATTTCTAAGTATACATGCTACTCATTACCTTGACGTAGTGACATCAGAGTAAATGGAAAAATACTTATATTTTATATCATTAGGTTTTTACCTTTCACATTCTTTGTCTAAGAGGAGTGGTTAGACACGACTGAATATATCAATGTTATTTATGTAATCTGAGACCATTGAAATGCACAGTAGACAGATGTAAACAGTATGTCAACTAGTGCACTTACGCTATTTTGTCATAGTTACCTATGCATTAGAGCGCTACGGTTGTCAATTTTAAAGATCGAGATTAATATTTACACAATACGTAAAATGAAGAAACTCAATTTGTAATTTTAATTGAGAATAATTTGACTAAGAACATTGCTTGTAATCGCATAGCAGCGCGAATTTGAAAGAGCGACGATTTCGTTACACTAGATTGAAGATAAAAAGATACAATTAAAACTACTCATCATAGGATCCTCTCGGGTTATTATATCTTGGATATAGCTTTTTTTTAATTATCCTTTTTTGTATAAAATCTAAATGTCGTTTATTTCTCAAAATAAAGCAAAAGACGAAATGCCGAAAGAATATTGTCAATATAAAGAACCTTATTTTAAATCGTCATGTTTTTATACGACGTCGGAAAGCATTCTAGCATACGGCCCACCTGCTGTGAAGCGGTTACTGTAGCCTATAAACACTTGTAATACATTAAGTATCACTAGCGTGCTGCTTCCTCTGCTGCTAATACGGCACCTACTTCTTAAGAGCTTACTGATGACCTCACTCATACGCAGGAACACAACAACCACATTATATAATTATAAGTTACACTTATTAAATACTAGCTGCTGCCCGCGGCTCCGCCCGCGTGGAGTCAAATAACGTAGCTTATGTGTTAATCCAGATCATAATCTATCTACGTGCCAAATTTCATTCAAATCCGTTCAGCCGTTTAAGTGTGAAAGAGCAACAAACATCCATCCATACATACAAACTTTCGCATTTATAATATTAGTAGAATAACCATATTAATACCGTAATAGTGATGTCAGGAGGTAAAAATCGGCCAAGTGCGAGTCGGACTCGCACATGAAGGGTTCCGTACCATTATCTATAAAAACGGCAAAAAAATCACGTTTGTTGTATGGGAGCCCCCTTAAATATTTGTTTTATTTTAATTTAATTATTTGTTCTTAAAGTGAATATATAACCAAATATTCTGTGAATATTTCAAGCGTCTACCTGTTGTCGTTATCAATATCGAGCAAAAATGAGTAAAAAAATCACGTTTATTGTATGGGAGCCCCCTTAAATATTTATTTTATTCATTTTTTTGTATTTGTTGTTATAGTGGCAACAGAAATACATCATCTGTGAAATTTTCAACTGTCTAACTATCACGGTTCATGAGATACAGCCTGGTGACAGACGGACGGACGGACGGACGGAAGGACAGCGGAGCCTCAGTAATAGGGTTCCGTTTTACCCTTTGGGTGCGGAACCCTAAAAATGGAGATATGCTTATGTAGTTAAGCAGAGGTACCCGCCTACACTGTACTACATAAGGTACGCTTTAAGCAGTAAAGTTCATTATCTATAGTGAAAATAGATTATGAAGAAAAGATTTCAATACAATGATTTTTTTATGATGTTTAAAGTGCTTTTTCTAAACAAGATTGACCTGTTGCTCTTGAATTTATTTTTGATAGGAAAGCGCCTCATGTCAGTTCCTTTTCCGCAGTCATTGACATACGGAATTTGAACATAGACGTGTTTTTCTGAATGGCCGGACCACATTCGCGGCGGTCTGACTTCGACCACCGACGCGTTTACTCGAAGAAAACCTAGGAAGTAATTCGAGGACATTAAGGGATCGACATCCAATATTTTAGATGAATATTTGAAAACTAGGATACTATACTATTGTTGTTGGATTCCTCAGGAACTAGTGAGAAATGTGAAATGGGCTCGTATGGATATGATTGTGTGCACAACAACATTTCTGAAGTACGATCACTGACATGCACATTGTTTGCGGACATCGTGGCTGGAAACGAAGAATGAATTTATTGTTATAAATCAGAGAAAAACCACAATCTTAGGAATTTCGAATAATGCGGGTAAAAATATGATTACGTAATTTTTTGGCACACGGGTCACATTTAAAAATAATACGAGTAGAACATAATCAAAGAATTATTTACGCTGACTGGTATATCACTATTTGTTTTAGTGTGGTTAACCTAATGTACTTAAAAAACACGAGAAAAACGATAGAGCAGCCGCATCCTCTTCCGCCTTACTTCTTCGCATACGGCGAATACAACATACATTTCTTTATTTTCTCAATGTTGTCAAGCAATAGTTTCGTGCAATGAAATGCAAGTCGAACTTGTTGAGTAAAATGTAGAATTTGGTGAACAAGAAATTGTCGAATCAGGCATTATAGTGGGTTGGGTATACATATTAAACTTCGAAGAACTGTAAGAGTTTGATAGTGCGCAGTCTATGCATGTACATGTACCTATATATATTATACATTTAAGTATATGCACCGTAGCATCAAAACTTCTAAGCGGGTTGCCGTAACGCGCATGGCTTGATCAAGCGACGCGGGTCTCGACGCGTCGAAACCCGGGTGGTCGTATACGACCGCGAAATGTATGGGAAAACGTATATAACGGGTTCTGACTGCTTAATGAATAAATTGTCAATCAATTTCTTGTTACGGTTACGTTTTGTATGTTGCTACATCGATAAAAGTGGCGGTCTCAATTTTTTGTTCGATATTGTATCGAGTGTGATATCAACTGATAGAAGAAAAAAATCTAGAATACATAAATGTACGATATTATGAACGATATTACATTATACAAATCTATCTGAATGTCTGTCTGCTCGTTATGTTTTACGACTACCAAATTTCTTCACTTAATTATAGTATGAATTATAATTTAGTGATGACATTTGAAACTGAGGTAATCTCTCTTTAGTGTTTGAGGGTCACAGTTACGGATTTCATATATTTCTGATAGTCGTCAATAAATCATAGCCTCCATTCCAAATTTCAGCTCTCCATGACTTCAGGAAATATTCTACAGTTTTTGATGATTATGAGTGACTTATAAAAATTATATACATAAAACTTAGCATGTTCTAGACGTCTGATAACTTGGGCGAACAGTGCGCGAGTATTGGACGCTTGATTGAAATTTGCTTACGATTCGATTAACCGCATGTTTGATTTGCGAGACGTGTTTATGGTATTATACTACTGTGTATACGTGGTATAATTAAATTAATACGCCAAATTTTCCCAAATGAAACAAAGAAGAACAAATGAAATATCAAAGTGCAGTGCCAACACTCAGCTGATCTCTGGCTATTGACTTTTTGTGACACGTATATGTACGAGTACTAAAATGTATTTATGTATCAAATATGATGCTGTGATATTCTATATAGTAACACTTACTAGACGTAACTCCCATGGTGGGCTGAAGAAATATATCGTTATCCTTTGTATAGTTACCCTTTTTGTCGTCAGAACCACGTAAATTTGAAATGAATTTCATTATAAAGATGACGTTATTTAAGAGCACACGTTTAATAATAAATGTTAATATTAACTACTCCGATTTATGTACTACATTATTTTATAATTGGGGTTATATTTCACTTTAGGCGCTATCTGAATTTTAATACAAAACAAGTGTTACATAAAATGAAACATATCAATACTCAAGTGTATTCACGGTCTTAAACAGTTTACATGACGTTCCTTAAATGTTAAATTAAATTAAATATATTGTCGGACAAATTACACAGCGCCACCTAGCCCCAAAGTAAGCGAAGCTTGTGTTATGGGTAGTAGACAACTGATAAACATACGTAAATACATTTTTTTTTGTAAATACATACTTATCATACATAGAAAATACCCAGACCAAGACAAACAGACATGTTCATGCACACAAATGTTTGTACTGTGTGGGAATCGAACCTACGAGCGTTGGTGTCAAAGTAGTGTAACAACGCGTTTCACCACTGCGCCACCGAGCTTGTCGGTTCCTTAAAGTTGATAATAACAGGAAAAAGTTGATACTGTTGATTTTAGGTGCTTGGTGGAATTTGGCAGACGATAATGTTACTGTTAATTCTAGTCGGTCGGCAAAAATAATTAGTAAATAAAATTGTGAGGTGGAATCTGTACAAGTGCGAGAATTAACATTAACGAACAGGTAAAAGCGTTAAATTTCATAAAGTTTCGTTGATTATTGTAATATTTATTAGACAGTGTATACTTATTACCTCGGGTTTATCGATTAGTATAATATATTGGACGATTTTTTTCAGTTTCAGCTAGCTTGTCGACATGATGAAATGATACAATGGTTTGTCAAGTCTTAATATGTAACTGAAAGTTGTCATTGAATAAAAAACACTATTTAATAGAAAATTATGACAAAAATATCTGCGTACATAATTGTTAATATATATCAGCACCTTACACTATTTTGATACATTAGCAGATAATATAGCTGAATAAGTCAGTAAAAATGTATAAAAGAGTATATGATATACTATATAACGACTATAGAAGCAAATTCATTCTTGAATATTTCTGTAACTTCTCAAATATGTATTCAGTTAAGAAAGTGAATGACACAATAATGGATAAAATGAACTCTAGTGGGTAGATATCAATGAAATATTTTAGATGAGCTCTCCCAGTCTTATTACAAAAACGTGTCTGGAGCAGAAAGTCTTTGTTGAATTTACTATACACAGAAAAAAAACTTTGTCATTCAGTCTGTACAGTAAATGGTCAATGACATAGGTCAAGACAAAATAATGTTTATTTGTCACTTGGCACTAGCTGGCACTTAGACACATCTAAGATTTTTGAAATATATTTAATCTTATTGTACGAGTATCTTACTCAATGTTACCTACCTACTATTTTTCTATTTTAATCTGCTAGCATTTTGGAAATGACCATTGGTGAAGAAGAAATACCGAAAGAAACCTGCCAATATAGGTCGCTTTTCAAATTGTAAATTAGTTATTACATTAAATTCATGTCAGCATATGGTACAATAATGATGTCGAATAGTAGAATTAAAGGTTATTAGGAGAAGATAGTCTGTGCTGAATGTCTGAGCTGAATGCGCATGTTAACCAATAAACTTGAATTACGAAAATTTGACAATTGAATACCGAAAGAGTTGATAACAGCACAGTATCTACGATACGATAGCGATATTTATACTATGACACACATCCCTCCAGTTTGTGATTTAGTATTAAATATGTACACTTGAACTTCTTCAAAAATGGCATGAAATAGGAGCAATACTTACGATATAGCTGAAGAAATAGGGGTTGAAAATATAATAGCTTTGACCTATTTAGTATGGATATACAAAATAGCTCAATATTTGGGAGTCACATGAGTTCACTGAAAGAAACCTAATAAATCGTGTACTTGTTTGCCACCACAAAATATTGAACACCGGTGATGAAAAATGGATTATCTACGACGAGAAAGTGCGACGAAGATCACGGTCAAAGGACAATCAAGCTCCACAGACTACAGCGAAACCAGGATTAATTCGCAATCAGGTGATGCTGTGTGTACGGTGGAATTGGAAGTGCATTGTTCATTATAAGCTTTTACCGTTGGGCAAAACCATCGAATTTTCGATTTCATTCGAATCTCTACTGCCAACAAGTGACGAGATTCACGCAAAAAATAAAGAAAAAACTGCCGGAATTGATCAATAGAATTTTTTCATCATAATAACGTCAGAACACACACATCTCTAGCCGCTCAGCAAATGTTGAGAGAGCTTAATTGGAAGTATTAATGCACCATCTAACCCTGACCTTGCATTCTCAGATTTTCACCTGTTACCACGGCATTAAGAGAGGACTGTCAAAACTACTTGTCGCAGTTTTTTGATCAGAAGTCTTAAAATTTCTACAGCACATAATCTAATGTCAAATATCTACAAAGTACAGGTTATAGAACAAAGTAGCACATATATTTTATAACCAAAAGTAAATAAACTTTGATGAAAAATATCTAGAATTTGTATATAAAATACGAGAATACGTTTTCCTCGAGCTTGTATAATAAGCATTGTTTATTTTGTACATATATATTTTATATTTTATATAAAATCTATTATTTTTAGAATATAGCAGGATATAGCAAGCTGAATTTTTATTTAGTAATATATCTATTATCATTAAATCTTGTTATTACATTCAGGTATTCGTATCTACTGTCATTATGGGTCGACATACGGGTCCGGAGTAAGAGACTAGGAATAAGGGATCAGCATCCGCGTAAACATAACAGTAAGGCCAAATGCAAATTTAAATAGCGTAAATAGTAAATACAATATGATATTATTATTTTGAGAAATACATTCAAATATACACTGAATGCCATTCCAAGAAATTTTAATAGTTTTTAATTGATGGGATGGAATTAATGATTTACCATGCAGGTTTTGTAATGCAACATATTTCAAATGTGAAGACACTTAAGTAAAAGGATTGCATGCACTTCATGTTGTAATAAGGATAAAGCGATATTATCTCTACATTAATATTTTAAATCATTATATGACGAACTTACTTTAAATAAACCTAATAAAAAGTAACTCAAAAAAATATCGTGAAAATATTCGTAGATATTATTCACCATAACGGTTAGTATATCGTTCCATTAGCGAAAAGTATTACTTTAGAGCTAACTTCGATGTCAAATAAAAGAACCTTAATAACGTCCAAAGTTAGAAATTAAATGTATTGTAGTAAATTGTGGACCAACCAGTGGCTGTAGTATGTGTACACGAATACAAATGCCTTCTTCTTTGTCTCTTACTCCGGCACATCAATGTTCCACTACAATTTAGTTATGTAAACAAGGATATTTCATGCATTACGTCCTGATTAGTTTTTCCTAAATTAAGATTCATATAAGAAATGAAATTTAGGGCATAAATAAAGCATGTTAGTGTGTTAACATTAAGATAACTCTTTATCTCGGAAATACCTGAGCTTTTCCGGGATTAATAGTAATCGTAATGGCAAAATATGCTTTATTTGCGCACTAAATTTTATCGAAATCCATCCAGGTGTTCATACGTGATTGACTCTTAAATATAATATCTTCATTACTTTCAGATTTTTAATATTATTGAGATAATCTTCGTTTTCTTCCTGGCTTCATCATGTTTCCTAATCCTTTAGTAAGGCGAGGATCGTTACGTACTTGTAAGACTTGGCGATTATGCTGATTTTGTCATGGAGCGACTACCGTCAAACCTCCACCCAGAGGCTAAATCAATTTTTTCTTAGGTTAGGTCTTTCGAAGAGTTAATTTCCTCACAATGTTTTGCTGCACCGCGAAGCAAGAGATAATTCACACCAGAATTCAATCTAGGGACCGGTTGGTAGAATATTATTTATCTATAATTAACGAGATGACATAACAATCAAAAAATAACCTTAGCTTTTTATAATTGAATTCATCTAGATTGAAGCACCCTAGTTTTAATTGCAGTAGACATCCAGTCTACACTTTTCTTGGTAATAAAATATTCACATTAAGATAAACCCATTCAAAGTTAATTCAATAAACTATTCTTTCTACCGGATCTCTGGAAGCGATGTGTCTGATTATAAAAATGTACAAAGCTTAATTCAATAATACGACCGCGGCGAATCGTAAATTTTTATCCTTTTATTAAGGCTTGAACTCGTGGAATATCTGAGCTAATATTAGAGAGACAGCCGCCATTTGCTTTTTGAATTTCCCTATTTAACAAGGTTTCAATTCATATGTTTCATTTAGCTTTGAGAAGAATATTTCGATGTATTTTAATATATATTTCCTAAGGTAGGTGCGCAAAAGAAGCAGTATTATAATATGTATTGTAAGTATAATTGTAATAAATGAATTGATTACGTTTCGCCCCACTTATTTCTGAGCTTTTTATACAATTACGATGACAGGTAAGCCGCAGCTAACTACGGCTTATTTCTTTATCATATCAGTAGATAAAGAACTGGACTAAAGAATTAAAGAACTTTATGGATAATTGACCAACTGATTGATCAACCGTCCGATTGACCAACTTGTCCCCGATTCAAATCCAGGCAAATCACATAACGCTATTAATTTAGTTCAAACTAAACAACGCTTGTGCTATGGGTACTAGAAAATATTACAATATACTTAATACCTTTTACTACCTTTTTTATATCACTAAGGTGGCAATAAAGCATACGGCCTGCCTGATGGTAAACAGTCACCGTAGCCTATGGACATTTGAAACACCAGGGGTGTTACTCATGCGTTGCTGACCCTCTGAAAAACTCTTCACGCATTTCTTGAAGAATTCCATGCTGCAGTCCCTGTAAAACCACGCCTAGGAGCTCATTCCACAGTTTGAGAGTTCTCGGAAGAAAACTTCTCTGGAACCGCACAGTATGCGACCATTCCGGTTCCAGCATGTGAAGGTGAACTCCCCGCCGTTGGCGAGCGGTGCGGTTATAAAAGTAGCTGTCGGCATAATTTCGAACAATTCTTCAGAACACAACCCATTGTGCAATAAGTAGGACACACAAAGGGAGGCAAAATCTCTCCTTAAACTTAAGGGTTCAATACCATGTGTAAGCTTAGGATTGTCGACGGTCTGACTTGAGACTTATATAACATAACTCTTTGCCCCGCACTGAAGTACTGCTTTACTCCGTTGCGCCCACCAAGTTTTTTGGACGCCAGCTTGACCTTCTCCTCCGGGTGATTTCAATATTGCACTTACAAGGGAAGTGCATCTTCTTAAGCAAGATCTCGTAGCCAAGCATCCTAACACTTTCGGTGACGGTAAGAGGTATGTTCTGGAATTTAGGAACCACAGCAAATGAAGTTTTCTTAGAGGTGAATGCGCAAACTTGTGTCTTCTTGGGGTGGAATTCGACCAAGTTAAGCCGTCCCCAGTTAGATACCCAAGTACCATCCATTTAAGACACAAGTTTATCGCGACTTTCCTCCACAAGGCAACGAGAGATGTTTGCACGGCCTGTGTAATAAGTGTCCTCGGTGCTGTCGTCCGCATAACAATGAATGCCATCAATTGACAACATATCATTGATATGCAGTAGAAATAGCGTCGGAGACAGTACAGAACCCTGAGGGATGCCAGCATTGATATCCATACTATCGGCGTATCCACCGTCAACTACGGCTTTTATGCATCTGCTGGCAAAAGCTGGCGACCCATGTGCACAAACCCTCGGGCAGCCCGAATGATGGTAACTTCGATAGAAGACCCCGGTGCCAGACCCCGGTGCCATATCTAGGCTGACAGCCAATGCCTCACCTTGACTCTCTATAGCCACAGCCCAGCGGTGTGTAAGATACACTAAAAGATCACCAGTTGAGCAACCGTGATGGAAACCATAATGACAGTCGCTAATCAAGTCGTGATCCTCTAAGTCGTGTGTTTATCATACGCTCCATCACCTTGGAGAGAAGGGAGGTTATGGCGATAGGCTTGTAATTCAATGTGTCTGAACTATCGCCCTTTTTCGGCACCGGGTGCACATTGACGGTCTTGCATGAAGTCGGGACTTGCCCAGTGGAGTAGGAAAGCACGAAAAGGCGCGTTAGTACAGAACACAACTCAGGAGCACACAGCTTCTGAACCACTGCCGGTATACTAACCGACCCATTCGATTTATGAATGTCGAGAGAAAGTAAGGCCCGCATTACGGACATCTCGCTGGGTAATAGAGATTTTCAGCATTGAGCTACCGCACCACGGGATGGTAGGTGGCACTGCTCCCCCGTCATTCATATTCGAGTTAGACACAAAGAGATTACCGAGTAAATCGGCTTTCTCCTTAGCGCTATGGGCCAAACTGCCATCCGGTTTTTGCAGTGGCGACATGGACGGTTGACAGAAATTTCCCTCGGCAGCTTTAACGAGCGACCGGAAAGCACGGCTCCCAGAGAGAAAGCTCGCAAGCCGCTCGTTAGCTTTGTCGACGAAATCGAATTTTGCTCTAGCAACTACCCTTTTACTGGACCTCGAGGCAGCATTCAGTTTGCGTTTCAAAACAGAGCCACTAGGATCCCCATTAGCACTCGCCGTGGTCCAAGCATTGTAAGCAGCCTGCTTAAGAAGATTGGTTTCCTTACAATGCCGATTAAACCACGCCCGCTTTTTAGCTCCCGCAGTACAAGTCGATTGGGAATGAAGTATTACAATATCGCCGCAGCCACTGCGGTTGCGTAGGAATCAATGTCGTCTGATTCGAAGCACAGCTGCCTCCACGGTATGATGCGTAGAATTCACGCAATCTATCCCAGCCTACTGATTTATAGTGCCATACGCGACGACATCCGGCAGGTCGAGGTGGGTCGCGTCTGTTGCAAGGCACTTGAGTCCGGATGAGGTAGTGATCCGACGATCCAAGCGGCGCATCCGCTGAGATATTATACTCATCTGGACGTGTGGTCAGCAGAAGTTCCAATAGAGAGCTTACATGGTTCTCTACATCTGGTATTCTCGTGGGAGCAAGAAACAGCTGAGAAAAACCATAGGCCAGAGCAAATTCATGAGCAGATCTCCACGTGTAGTCAGTGCACCGGAAGCCAAGCCACTCGGCATAGTGGGCATTGAAGTCTCCCAAAATCACTAACACTAAATAACCGAGCTGTGCCTGTATCACCGCTATGAGACCTATAAGGCACACGTAGATCCGGGTGTGGCCGCCATGATACACGTACTCATAATATCGACAGGTCTCTGTCTTCAAGATTATGCAATCGGTGACAACAAATATACTCCCGAACGAAAGAGGCATACCCCGGCATGACGCATAAATAAGTGCACCAGTTTGTACCCGGGTTAATGCAAGTAAGAAATGTCAGCCGGTGTGGATATTTGTGTCTCTGCGAGGAAAAGAATGGCCGGCCTCGCGGTTTCCAGGTGATGATAGACCGCGTTGACGTTCGAGTGCAAACCACCCCTGATGTTGCGAAAGTCTACATACGTTGTGTTTTGCCATAATGCGCGATGAGGTAAACAAAAATGAGAAGTCGTTGAACTAACAGAGTGATAGACAAAAGCGCGGTGTCTTTCACCACAGTACCGTGCGGGTCCCGCAATTTATATTTCAAAAGACGTGTGACATTACTAATAAAGGTCTGGTTTTCCCTCTAATTTGTGGAGGTCTGACGGCAGTCACTTCATTTAAAAATCTGTATTTTTGTCAAATCCTTAGGCTTAGGTAGCGGACCCTGCCAATCCTAATGGATTAGTAAAAGGGATAACGCTAGAAAGAAGAGTGGAATATATAAGACGGGGATGTTGTATAAATTTTCATATACTATTTATTTTCAATCCGTCTGTACCCCATACAAAGCTTAGTACCTATGTTCCATAAGCGGCACGCGGCAACGAAATAAGCTATATCCATCCAATTTGGAGAGATTATGTAAAACGCGCCGCATTGTTTGCATTTCTTTTATAATAACAACATGTCTCGTAATAATGTCATAAATGTTTCATGCCTCCAAAGCCACTGGGAAGTAGCGTATATTAAAATTCCGTTATTTCAAGCATAGACATCCCATTATTTATGCGCGGATTACAGTAGATTTACCGTGCCACGTATTTCGATTACGCGATATTTAAATACTTTTGAAACAAGCATTTTTCAATGAATTGATTTTTAATTCAATGTTAAGACAGAAATATAAGTGCGTCTAACTAGTGGATCCTTATTTACGAATTTGAAGTTTTATGTTTATAATAAAACAGTTTTTATAAAAACTACATATTTATTTGTCTTCAGAGAATAATAAATACGAGTATGAATGTGGGAATGTGAATGGATGACTCAGTGGTCAACTGCCTGCTTTATGCAGACGATGCGGTATTAATAGCAGAATCACCATCGGAACTGCAAACACTAGTTACAACAATGAAAGATGATTGTATGAAGAAAGGCTTACAATTGAATGCGAAGAAAACCAAGATAATGGTATTTGAAAGAGAGACAACCAGAACGAACACTAGGATTATGGTTGATGATGTAGCGTTGGAGCAAGTGAATGAGATTGTATATCTTGGAAGTGCTTTTAGCAGCAATGGAAGGTACACCGCTGATGTGGAGAGACGAGTTAGTGCCGGGAATTGGGTGAATGGAACGTTGGGTAAACTTCTAGGCTGCCGAAATCTAAGCCAGAAGGCACAGCTCGCTGTACACAACGCGGTGCTAATTCCAACGCTACTGCTACGCACTTATGGAAGTGAGAGCTGGGTATGGCAGAGAGAGCATGAAAGTAGAATAAATGCGGTCGAGATGAGAGCATTGCGGAAAATTTGTGGCATAACGCTTGCTAGCCGCGTTCGTAATGTAGTTGTGAGAGAAAGAGTTGGTCTAAAAGAGAGTGTCGGTGTTAAGATAAGAAAGGGCATGCTCCGTTGGTTCGGCCATGTAGAAAGGATGCGGGACGAAAGAATGACGAAACAGATATACAATGCAAAAGTGGAAGGATGTAGGAGCCGAGGAAGGCCGAGACTAACCTACCATGACCAAATTGGTCGTGTTTTATCAGAAGGTGAAGTCAGAAGCCCCAGGAACCGGCTAGCGTGCATGAAAAGAGCTATGAATGTCACAGAAGCGAGTGAAGTATGCAAGGACCGCGTCTTATGGCGCTCGGTTCTCTCTGCCTACCCCGCAAGGGACTTGGCGTGAAGATATACATACATATTTATTTAGCGGAAGCTAGCCAATATAGGGGATGCGACTTTGGCCTTTTCGATATTTTTTCTACTATAGAATAGAAATCTTAGAGACGAAAATCAATGAACTCTCTAATGGGTTTCTACACCACCTCATCGAATTTTAAGTGTTTGCCTTGTACATATTACTTTTTTCGGAATCAAGATCCGTTAAAGCATAGTCTAGTGATTATGGTGAGTGACAAAAAGCTAATACTCCCAACTCTTACTGTTTTGGGAATTTTTAACGTGCGGAAGAATGTTGTCATGAGAGAATTAAAACTTTTCTAGTTGTAGTTTATTTCAAAACAAGCTTGTCTATTATACTCGTAATTTCCAATTTCATTTGAAAAATCTGTAGGAATTGATGCGCTAGGTCTCAGGAGGATGTAATTAATAATACCGACAAACGTCTACCGCACATTCACAAGCAGATTCTTGTAACTCAATTAGAGTTTGAAACATGGATTGGTTACTTGCTCTGTGTTCTACCAATACGACAGACATTTTCGATTGTCATACAGAATCCACTTTTGAACATTGATTCAGTGCCCATCCATTTATATGGCTGTTCAACAAGTTAAGGCAAACCTTGACGCCATTCTTTATGACATGTTAAAATTAATTTTACAAATACAAATATTTATTTTAACCAAATTATTTTATAGCTATGCATAGTCCTGTAACTCCTATACTAGAAGGAACCTCTACAGACTATTATAAGCGGATAATTCCTGTGAGTGTGAGTGATTCCAGGCCAAAATAAACAGACGACAAAATAAATAGACACGTTCATGCACACAAATGTTTGTCCTATGTGGGAACCGAATCCACGAGCATTGTTGTCAAAATAGCGTTATTAACTACTCCGCCGCCGAGCTCGTCTAAATAATCTTCGTGAAAGTGAAACGCAAGAACATAGGAATCTTAGCTGTGACTTACCTTTATTGGACTTCGGTAAAGCTATATGCTCAAAAAGTCAAGGCCAAGGTAAAGGAATTGATAGAAATCTCAGAGACAGTGACATTACACAGCGTGCTGTCAATGTTTCTGACTCACGATTTTGGACACCCTTGAGTCATTCCCACTGATGTAGCCCCTTGGCAGAATTTTGCTGGCCTTTCGGTTGTTCATCCAGTAAGTGGTACCCCACAGTCTGTTGATAAAAGCACATCAAAGTAATAGTTATAATATGACAGTTCAATAAAAAGCCCAATATGTATACTGTACAGATCTCTTAAATCCTATTTCAACATGTTTGCTATAGTCCCAATAACAAGTAAATCGTGTTTTAGAGGTATTAAGAAGTAGCGGGTATATCAAAGTTCATTATTATTCTTGAAAAAGGTTCTACGTGTTGAAGCCATAATCCAATTCATGCCTATAAAACTATCAGTATTAATAATTTAGAAGAAATATACACAAAAATATGATATACGATATTAAACAAATCCCTAAAAGTGATATGGATAATGTGATAAATATTGTGGGAGTCCCAACTAGCACTTAATGGCTTCATTTTCTTCATTAACATTGCTGCAGTAAAGCAGATTAGATTTGTTTCGTAAATGGTAATTATCAAAAGTTAACAGTTAAAGCTTTTAAAATATCCGTCTACACTTAAGAGCTTTTCATACTATAAAAACTATTTCTCAAGTTCCTCCGTGTGTATCGATTGAGGTAACTCATTTACATTTAAATTTTACCACAATCTTCTGTATCTGCATCTTATGAGAATTTACGCGCCAGAAGAAAATAACAAGCGCATAATCCTTCCACAGTCTTCTTCATATTCAAATATAATTATACTTGAGCTGCACTCATAATTATTATGATAATATGAGCTAAACCGACTTCCAAGTTTCCTCCATACGAAATTTCAAAGTTCATTCTCATTCAAAATTACTGGCAATTTTCGTGCGGCAATGGCAGGCGAACTTTAATAGTTTTGGAATGGTTTTTCTTAGCATTCCCTTGAGTAAAAACTTAAATACTTTATACGATTGTGTATTCTAGGATGTTTTATGTATATACGTGTGTAGTTGATGCTGTTAGTGGATTTCATTATTTATTTACCATTGAAGCGACACTTAATGATGGCAACATTCAAGCTACGTTCCAGGCATTATTTTACTTACAAAGTAATACAATGCACTCATTACAATGATGTCGCGGCTTTCCAATGTGTAGGTACAAGGGAATTTTTATTTTTTCATGTTCTTTCATGCACATAATGGATACTAGACAAGAATGTTCACATTTAAAGATACGCACACGCCGTCGCGTTATAACAGGTCCAAAATAATTTAATTACGAGTTTTGTGTGAATTTTAGAAAATAAATATTTAATAAAAAAATCCTCTCCTCCTCCATAATATAGGTCATCAAAACAATTCACAATACTTATATAATTTTATTACGTCCGTATCTGCCGCTAGATGAACATGGCCATAATAAAAATGCAATTCTATATTATTTTCTGCAGGCGGAGTTCCTTAATCTGACCTGTTCTAAAACAATGAAGGTTCAGTTTTATTACTCTAGTTATCAAAGGAAAGGGGGAGTGTAGGAGTGTGGCAGTTACTGTCTTTCATAGGTCATATTATACACCATGAACCTCTTTAAACGGATAATTGACTCCCGGATCTGGCAGGAGTGCTCTGTCTCGGAGTGTCGTATCGTAGTCATGGTCGTGGGGCCATGGACCCCGTTTCAGCCCTAAGGATCGTCATGAAGAAATACAGAACGAAGAACACGCCTCTATGTCTTTTGTTTTTAGACACCGATAAGGCACCAATTGTTCCTCGCACGATGATCTAGTGGTCACTGAGGTGCAAAAGGGTAGCTGAAACCTATACAGATATTTGTCGTTACGGCACCCTTTTGATCACAGTTGAAGTTGAGAAATACAGCTGAAGGTCTTCTCCATGTCTAAAAACAGAAGACGTAGAAGCGTGCTCTTCGTCCTGTATGTCTCCATGACGATATGCAACGCGATTATGATTTCATAGTTAGATGTACTGTCAGATAGCATTAGAGATGCACATGAGCAGCTCCCGTGGTTACTCATACTGGTGGTTTTCCTTCACTGTCGAGCGATCTATAAATACAGATATGTATATAAATCTGAAAATACGAACTTAGTGGTACATGCTCACACTAGGATTCGAAAAGTCACATAATAGATCGGTTTATTAAACATTGAGCTATCTCGATCTCACTCATAAAAGACCTATCTACCGTAACTGATATATAACTGAATTAATCTAAACTGACGTAGGAATATTGCGATTTAGTGTAAATGATTGTTCACAATATGTTGTGATGTTATCCCCCAGGGAGCGTTCTTAGTTCGTGGCTTTTTGGACAAATAAACTAAATAACGCAAGCCATCGTGACGTAGCATATTGACTCTATTTCGGACAACAATAGGAGTTATTTTATATTGAAATTGGTTGTGGAATACGAATATTTTTTACGCAGGTCCGTGTGGGTTGAGGTGAACTGAAAGTAATTTACTAATTCAATTCAATTAAAAATATTACACAAAGTTGAAAAATTCCAAGGTTGACAACGCACAACGTATGGTATGGTAACTAATAGGTTATTTTCTTCATGGGTCTGCCTAATGAGCTGGCCATTAGGCAGACCCATGAAAGAAGTAACCTATGGAGAGCAAAGAAGAACGCGCAACTCTTATTGACTAGTTCGCAGATAAACATCCCGGTGCTTATTGGTTAAAATATTCTCCCATTGCTCAGTAGGATCGAATCACTGATATGTTTAGACGCTGAAACACAACGATTTTGTGAGCGTGGGGTACCTTTATTTTTTTACCTTGACTTTACTACCTTTTTAATATTAAGCCATAAATTTCAGTAGATTTATCATTATTGGAACACAAATATTTTAACAGTTTGGTCATTAAAGATTCAATGATAAAATCAATATCACTTATCTGAGAGTGAGATAATTGATATTGATTCTTCACCGACGTATATTCATATAAATTCAAGTATCATTTAGTATGACAACAAATAAATAAACCATTTTTTTTAACTTAAGCATTACTTACTTATTACAATACCTAGTTCTAATTAGACAATTTTCCCTCATACTAACTTAGAAAAAAATGTGTACGTATGTATTTATGAGGGATTACCTGCACTATTTCAAACAAGTCAGTAAAGTTACAACCCGCTATGTTTCGCACGGTTACAATAATCAATAGCTCCTCACCTATGCAACCCTTAACCAAAATAAAACATATTAGACGGTAACTAAATTTCATCATCACCTACCTAATTATCTATAGGTACTCAAAGGTAGAAAACTTGAAATTGAAATAAAAAAGCTACTTGTTAACAAAGGCTTTTACAACATTGAGGAATTCCTTAATGAAAATTGTGACTCCTTAATCTAATTGTTTACTAAGTAAAATAGGACATGACGCACTATTAGTTTTCTTGAAATACCTAAAACGAAAGAACTCTAGGTAAACTCCACCGGCCTTTGCCAGCTCTCCTTTTTTGATGCCATTGGGTCCTCGACGGTACTTAGATAAGTCTTTCCTGCGACCACGGACGCTGCAAAGCGTTCGAAACGTCAGGTTTCAACAAAATAAATAAAACACGCGATACTTCCGTTAAAAATAGTTTAATTTCAATGTGTAACAATCGCGAAAACCTAAGACAATACTACTTAGATAAGTCTTACATTATTAAATAAATTTTATTATATGTTTGTTCATTTCGCATCATTTTCATTACTTTTTTAATCGACCAACATTTCATGAATTACCAATAGTCATTTCTGAACGACATGTTTTCGAATTCTTTTTCTACTGTTACCAAAACTATTTTATTGATGTGTTAATATAAAAGCTTTGTTAAAAATGTATGGCAATAAAATTGTACTGCCCAGTCTTTGCCGATACGAGTGTTAAATAGGTAGATAACCCAATATGTGGTTTAATAGTTAAGTAAACCTGTAGCTATATATATATATCCCAAAAACTGCGAAGCCGAGTTATTTATAAAAAAAGGCGACATCAAATCCCATTAGTCTTTCAGTCTGTCGCATCGTAAGTATATAGAAAACCCGCTTTTCACGGTATGAGGGTGTCAGTAATGGATAATGTTGCTCCATCGAATTTGCGTAAAGGAGTATTCTACGATGAAACACACTCACCAAACATCCATTTGCCAACTTTATGCGGGACAAAATTGTCTTGAAAAATGTTGCATCAAATTACTTTAATTTTAAGCTTTCGCTAGTCTCTTCGCGATGGAATCATATACATATATGTATACATATTTAACATAATTATGTCTATATACTAGACGCAATTACTCGTGAATAATAACAACTTTTACAACTGTACACTGCTATTGAAGGATTTTTTTATTCGCAGATGAATGCACAATGTAAGTTTTTCTTTTCTTTATACTACGTCTGGAGGCATACAAGTACACGGTTCACCTGATGTAAAGCGGCTACCGTAGCCTATTAACGCTTGTAATATATTAAGTATCACTCGCGCGATGCCTCCTCTGCAGCTTAGACAGCAACTCCTTGGGAGCTTACTGTTGACCTCACTCACACCCAGGAACACAACACCCCTCTAAGGGAGTTGTTATTTGGTTGCGGTTTTCTGTGAGGTGGAGATACTTCCCCAGCCGGGCTACTGTGATGCGGCCTACCTCTCTTAAAAAGTAAGTAAATTAGTAACAGAACGTAACTAATTTTTCGGCGGCTTTATGATTGGGTGTTTTGAGATACCATCGGATTGGAAAGATCGCTTGTGTGTGGTGCAAGTTACCATCGATTTATTCATAGAGTTTATATTAAATACAATGTTGATTATATCTTATACAGTTATTTGGATCTCCTATAAAGAAGCTACTTTTGACTTACGCGCTGTAAGAACTTGATGATAACTGTTATTTCAGGTTACAAGCAAACAATTTGGTTTATGATTCTACGAGTATTGATAATAGTTGGTATTGTATTATAGAAAGAAAGTAGCAAACCAAAGTACACCATGGTACACAGAGCAAATTAACGACGTACGCAATGCCGGAGCATTATACTGAATTTACCTATCCTGTAAAAACTTTTCACGGCTGCTTAAAACGACATTAAATGGAAACGGGTATACGGATTGGCGGTTTGGTCTCCCGGGGCGGAGTTTAAATGTTCCCCGAATTAGAAAATTCTACTGACCTGCGAACGACTAGTGGTCAGTGGTTTCACAGCCTACCTGACCACCATGCCATCGTGAACTACATGATGTGATTCGGCAACCGCTACTCTCATCATTATCGCACAATCATTTCTCTATAAGTTTTGGTTTCGACATCATCAGCATTTTTTATACAACGTCGGCAGATATACAAACCCAAACAAAAGCCCACTTATTGTAAAGTGTTCATCGTAGCCTATACATATGTGCAGTACAAGGACAAAAGCTTGCGTATTGTTTACTCTTCTAACTCCTTGGGATCTTACTAATAAACGCACTCACTTGCAAAAACACGACAACTTCAGGGAGTTTTTACTTAGCTTTGGTTTTCTATAAGATAGAGGTAATTTCCTAGTCGACCCACTTATATGCTTCCTAGATATAATAATTATTGTCATCTATCGAAAATCGCGCGGGGCCGATGACTTAACGTATGCCCTCCGAACTACGGAGGAATTCGAAATAACTAAACCAATCCCTAGACTACCTGCGGTCGATGCTACATAAACTGCTTGTTCATCTTAACTGACATACGCAACAATGCCATCGTGCTCCACAAAAACTACCGAAATTATTCGTACCTTACTTACGTTATCTTATGTTACCAAATATGTTTTGTCGATGGTCATAATGTTATTATTGCTTGCTCAACGATTAATGGGCGCAGCAGTTACAGCATGAAACATGTTTCTGGCAAATGGCCATATTTTGGAAATTAAGAAAAAAGTGTATTTGAAAATTAGATACAACTGGAGGCCGAGTGGTTAACATCAATGCTCTTGGATTTCATTCCCACACAAGATTTTTGTATGCATGATATTTACGAGAGAAGTAGGACGATCAAATAAGTAACTGTTTACCATCACTAGTTTGTTATGCTAGAAGCAATTGAAAAAAAATAGCATCAAAGAACACTTTCATATCGATATTATCATTAAAAGCCTTGCTAAAAATGCTAGCATCATTGCCCCTCTGCATGTACTTATACGATAAGACAAGCAGTTCTCAGGTTCCAGGTAACCAGTACCCAGGTCAAGAGAAAAGTTGATCCATCATTCTATATGGTCGAATGAAATGACTTAGCCCGTCTGGAGAAGAACCTCCACCTCACAGAAAACCGCAGCCAAATAGCAACTCCCTTGAAGGTTGTTGTGTTTCTGCGAGTGAGTAAGGTCCCAAGGATTTGATGTGTAAGTAGCAGAGGAGGCGTCGCGCGAGTGATACTTAATATATCGCAAGCGTTAATAGGCTAGGGTACCCGCTTTGCATCAGGTGGGCCGTACGATTGTATGCCTCCCGACGTAGTATAAAAAAAATGACGTGAGTCAATCTTTATCACATCAAAATTTCTATCTTTAAACCATTTAAAGGTTGCCTCTAATGTAGCAACATCTTTTTACAGATCCTAATAAATATTGTGTTCATTCAGGGTGTGTTCGTATATCTCGTTCAATAGCATCAATGGTACTGACATGTTGGCTCGGTCTTACCTTCAAGGGATCACAAACTAAGAAGCTGGCGCTGCAGCGGAATAGTTCAAAAGAGAGAAACGTCGGAATATATCGAGGTCTCGGCTCCGTTTTTAGTTCCAGTGGACTGGAGAGCCCGGGTAGTTTGATGTTAGTGTAGTCATGCTTATACATGACATTTATAAGTGCTTGAGCAAGTCTACTGATTACCAACGGGCTGACGGATTTAAATTGGAATGCTGGTGTATTATGCGAAATCAGCTTGCAATTCAGCGTCACAACCAACATCTTCGGCACTAAACCAATAGAGTCTTTATAACATCTAGAAAAATTTATTTTGATTCTTTTTATCCCCGAGGGGAAAGGCAAAGGGATCTAGCCCATACAGCCAAGTCATCAGTTTAAAACCATTTGAAAATCTCAATTCTATGTTCCAGCTTCAGGAACTGTACTGAAAAAATACTTGGGAAGGGTACATCGACCCAATCAACCCAGTTTAAATACCACCCGTAAAACGATAGGAATTTTACAAGGTTTTCTTGATGAACTTATTCACGTCCAAAAAGTGCATAAACGTGTTGTATTTGAGTTTTTTCATTACTGTATAACTGCACTAGCACTTATGTTACAAAATCTATCGAAATTGTCACATAAAACTAATTTTACACTGAATTGTAAAAATTTCAAGTATAACAACAATGTCACTCGTCAAAAGCGCGGGAAGAAGTCAACATCTAGAAAAGATAAAGATACGATCTTTATTTGCCATTGAGTCCTCATGGGCATTTAGACACGCCTTACATTTTTTTTTTAAATATAACCTTATTGTATCTTATTCAATTCTCTTACATTACTTTTTCTTTTTTAATCTGCTAGCATTTCGGAAATAACGGAATAGTTTATCTTGGAATCCTTTTTTCAGGTTATGCTAAGTTTAGTTTTTAATTTTGTTATAGTTACTAATTAATGTACATGTTAAGTAAACTTTGCATACTAAAAAACGTATGTATTGTGTTTATTAATAATCAATCGAGGAATTATGCTTGGTACGTACTTATTCTGCTGTACATTTATATACATTACATTTATATCTATACGGAGCCGAAATGGGATTATATGTCAATATTTACTTTTCACTATTCTCAATGGTATTATGCTATACACTAGCGATTTATTCGCTTTTAGAGAATACATTTGGGATTCAATATATTCTTTGAATTTGAGTCTTAAACCTAAGACACTACACCCTTAATTTCCAAAATAGGATACTAGAATGCTCAGCGTTTATGAACGCAGTTTCTAATGCATTTGAAAAAAGAATAACGATCGTCTGGACGTCCGTGTACATACGAAACCATCGTTTTAGCATGTGCGTCACGTGCCGGATTATAAAAGCTTTTTCCAATTCTCCATTGTGGGAGCTCTTGGGATCTCACGGCGACCACGTAGGCGCTATATCTTACGTTCTCTGTACGCTTTTATTTTAACGAAATTTAGCCCCTTCGCTGTCACTGTCGATTACTTTCCATTGTCTCACTGAGAAGCGTAATACCGTATCAAATTGGGAAATATTGAAAACGTGGTAAACGATACCGTTTGTTGTGCGGTCTCGGATCGGTTACGGGATTATTTCGGCGATGACGGGGCGCAAACAGGGATATATCGCCTTTTGTGATGTACGGTGCGTTCCGGTGGCTTGAATTCACTTTGTGTCGAGAAGTCTTTTGGATGTTCATTATTTATGTATTATTGAACATTATCTCCTTGGGTTTAATGTTTATCTTTATATTTTACTGCTTCTTTGTTTGTGTGAGTTTCGATTGTAAGTAACGTAATGTTGTGCTTACACAACCATTTCGACCTATCTCCGAGTGAAATGATCACTGGAAGCTTTTTTTAAACTAAATTAGTATATATTTTGCCTTACATAATGGGATGATATGATTTTATAACTTAAGCGCTTAATAAACTGTTTAAAAACTATATATATATATATATCTATAACTTCTCGCCAAATCCCTTGCGGGGTAGGAAGAGAGAACCGAGCGCCACGTGACTCGATCCTTATATATCTCACTCGCTTCTTTAACATTCATTGCTCTTCTCATGCACGCTCGCCGGTTTCTTGGGCTTCTGACATCACCTTCTGATAGAACACGACCAATTTGGTTATGGTAGGTAAATCTTGGCCTTCCCCGGCTTCACATGCTTCCACTTTTGCATTGTATATCTGCTTCGTCATTTTTTCATCTTGCATTCTTTCTACATGTCCGAACCAACGGAGCATGCCGCTTCTTATTTTAACACCGACGCTCTCTTTCAGACCAACTCTGTTTCTAACATCATCATTGCGAATACGGTCTACAAGCCTTACGCCACAAATTTTGCGCAGCGCTCGCATTCGACCGCGTTTATTTCACTTTCATGCTCTTTCTGCCATACCCATATATATATATATATATACCTTCACGTTAGGTACCCTCACGAATAGGGGAAGAGAACTGAGGGTACATTACTTTTATATTCTTCTTCTTACCGTTATCCCGTTTCCTAATTCACTAGGATTGGCCAGGTCCGCTTCCTTAGCCTAAGAATCTGGCGAATATACTGATTTTTACATGGAGCGAATGCCAGACCTCCGCAACCCAGAGGGAAAACCAGATCATTCTTAGGTAAAGTTGCATCTCTTCGTAATATAATATATCTAGGACGTGCGGGTTTCGTCACGATGGTGTCCTTCACCGCCCTGTAAGTGATAACTATAAAAATTATAATAGTACATATATCAGAAAACACGAATTTAGTGGTACAAGCCAGGATTCGAACTGGCGACCTGTTGTTCACTAGGCCGGTTCTTTATCTACTGGGCAATCTATATAATCACTTTACTTACTTTTGTACTGTACTTCACTTTTATATTTTATTACCAATAATAATCAGAATTCACTGAACGATTTTGATTTTTTCTAACTAAAAACCATCAAGTTCCCATCAGCATGACTTTCTTCACAAAAGGAGTCAAGTAGTTTTAGAAGGTAAGTAATACATTAATATTCCAGGTGTTGCTTGCGTCATAGATTGCTGTGATTATATACAATCAAGCAGAGGGTATAGTTGTTTTCTACCTAAACCATGTCGATGTAAAAAGTAATAAAAAATAATTAAGAAGTCACTTGTGTAAGGCAAACGAGTATGTTGTCTACGTACCTTTCTCAACCAATGGTATTTTGTAATATATATAACTATGAATTTTACAGCATGAAATACATTTATGCTGTTAGAAATACGCATCAATATAAATTATTTAGGTGTATTTTAGAAGCTTGATATTAACGGCGTTCGTTACAAAGAAAACTTAATGCGTATGTATTATATATAACAAGTCACAGATATCTGAATTAAGCTGAGTCTGTATCTCAGGTCCTTTGATTCCTAATTAAGAAACAAGACTGGCGAAAGAGGGGTCACCTCACAGAAAACAGCAGCCAAGTAAGAACTCCCTGTAGGGTAGTTGAGATCCTGCGTGTAAGTAGGGTTAGTAAGCGCATGAGAAGTTGCTGTGCTAGGAATAGCGTTGGCAACATACGTGCAAAATTATCTGTATTACAAGCATTCATCGACTACGGTAACCGCATTACATCAAACACATGAACCAAATATATGAATTATAATTGAAAAATGTCAAAAAAAAATTTAATTCTCTAAAAGTTTTTAATTCGTCTCATCAGTAATTTATGAACAAGCTTGTCAACGATGGCGTGGGCAAATAAAGTCATAAAATTATAAACCAAAAATAATATTTGGTGCGTGGATTTTTTGCCGCCGGCCCCGACAATGGAGGGTGCTTGTTTGTTGTCCTCGTTCATACAAATCCGGAAAAAATAAAACAGATATTAGGGCGCCCGCACTCCGCCCGAGCTTCCCGCCTCGCACATTAGTGTCCCCGAGAACGTTCCATTCTTATTCAAATATTTCCGGCAATTTGTTTGTCCTATCGCGCAGGACTGTATGAAATAGGTTCAGAAAGAAAATGGACCTTTCCGTTACAAATCCTGCACAAATAAGTATTTATGAATATTTCTGCTGCGTCCGATGCTTCTTGTGTTGTGTGGCTAAGAAGCGTTAGATAGTTTTCAACGATAATATTTTTTATACAACGTCAAAAGACATACAAGTACACGACCGACCGGGTGTAAATTAGTAACTGTAGCGTATGAATGCTCGCAATATTCATTGTGCTTTGTGGTTTTCTATAAGGTGGACGTCCTACTCCTCTTCTATTAGGACACCCAGGCTAAGATGCTCATGCACAACAATTGCCTTGTATGAGAATGGAACTCACGGACCTTGGAGTTAAAATAGTAAGAGCTGCTAACCACTCATTCACTAGATAAAATTATGAAGCATTTGAGGTTTACTTAAAGAATTAAGATTAACCTCAACTCTTCTCTAGATTCACACTCCTAAGAGTATATAAAACCAGAAACGAATAAAAAAATAAAATTTTTAGTAATTCTTTAATCTATATTACCGGAATCCATGTATTCAGACTTTTAACTTCTTATCATAAGTATGTAGGTAAGCATAGTGCCAAGATAATCCAGATTGACACTCCTAAGGGTGTATATAACTAGAAACAACAGAAAATTTGATGTTAAAGAGGCCCTCGCACAGTTATTTTGTCATCATCATCATTTCAGCCTGTATTCGTCCACTGCGGAACCTCTGAACAGGCCTCCCCTCTAGAGTGCCACTCGTCTCGATCCTGTGCCACCTGCATCCATCGACTCCCTACAAACCTCTTGAGGTCGTCGCTCCATCTAGTGGGGGGTCGTCCCACACTGCGTGCACTAGTATGGGGACGCCATTTGAAAACCTTTCTTCCCCAGTGGTTGTCAGTACTACGAACTATGTGGCCGGCCTACTGCCACTTCAGCTTGCTTATCCTGTGGGCTATATCGATAACCTTAGTTCTACTGCGGATATCTTCATTTCTGATTCTGTCACGCAGAGAAACCCCGAGCATAGCTCTTCCATAGCACGCTGAGCGACCTTGAGCTTCCCCATGCGGCCCGTAGTGAAGGGCCACGTCTCAGTTCCGTATGTCATCACTGGCAACACACACTGTTCGAAGACCTTACTCTTCAGGCGTTGAGGTATTTGGACGAGAATATGTGTCAAAGTTTGTGTAATCCAAATTACGGGAATTAATATATTTAGGCTTTTAACTCCTTATCATATATATGTAAGCATAGTGTCAAAATAATCAGTCACTGGTATAGCCACTAAATTCAGTTATTTATTGCCTTTGGTATCATAGAGCTGTCTCTTACGTTGACAAAGAGGGAAGTGAAATTTCAAACTTTCACTAATTCCTTCTAATGAATTTTATAGTGTGGTCCTGGGTAGCTATAGTTTTGAGGCCCCTTTGAGGCTTCAGTGAACTCACTTTGTTGTTCATTGCTATTACAATAGTTTAATACATATACCTTCGTGTGAATATTTGTAGTGAAATTTTCTCTTATAAAAAGTCACTGAAATTGTTGCGGTGTAAATCTACACTATGTTAAGAAGAAGATTAATTCATCATAGTGGCAACGAGTAGCCGTCAACAAATAGATTTGGTTTGACGGCTAGGTCCCGCCTAAGGCCACGCGCCTTCTCAGCCCTCTTTTCCTCTCGTAGTAGTCTCCATCTAATATAGCATTCAAACTAATAAGTTAAAACGGGGCTGTACCCTTAAGATTAAATTATTCGAGCAACAACTGTAATCATGGCGTCACCTACAAAATTGGCTTTCACCTTTCAACTTTCAATTCCGAGTATGTGTGTTTGAATAGCTTCATTTGTGAAGCAGAGAATGTTTTCATTCCCAGTAACTTGATATCAGGGATCTAATGGTTGTTTTTTTTTCATTGCAGGCTAAGTTTAGGTCATGATTCACCGCCGCAAGTCGCAGGCGCAATGCCAACTCGCGGGCTGCAATGTGTTCACGGACCGCAACCCTTAGTACGCAGTTCCTAGTTATACATCTATAATCTATATATGCACCTTTCATATATATATATTATGACAAGAAGAAACTTTGTCGTCATAATATCCGAAGCCCCGCTAACAATTAGGTGATCGTTCTAATGTTTCGGATTTTTCTATAAAGTTCTTATAAATAAACGTTTTGACCTAATAATGCACTCAAAAAGTAATTAGATCTGTATAAATGTACACCTGTCTTATAGAGTATGCGATTTTATGCATAGGCCTAATGCAGTAGGTAAATTTAAATGTATATGTAATCTAGCTTAAAGCATGACAATCTAAACTAGAAGAATATATAAATATATGTTGTCGATATGAACGGACATTTATTTAATCTTTAATTATATTTGAATGTGCCATGTAGAATATCACACACGTAGATATAGGAGCACTTTTGATACTGGATTTGATTATTTCATAGCAGCGTCTTTGACATGAAAGCATGATTCACATATGATGAAGCACATAGTCATGCTGTGTAGGATAAAAAAATTCTCGATATAAATCGTTTTTCTAATCCATTGGAATTGGCGGGGTCCGCTACCTAAGCCTAAGGATTTGGCGAAGATACTGATTTTTACATGGAGCTACTGCCGTCTGACCTCCGCAACCTAGAGGGAAAACCAGATCATTCTTAGGTAAGGTCACACGTCATTCGACACACAATTTCTTGGCCGTGCCGGTTTCCTCACGATGTGTTCCTTCACCGCCGAGCAAGTGATAATTACAGATATGTACATAAATTTGAAAACACGAATTTAGTAGTATATGACAGAATTCGAAGCGGGGTCCTGTTGGTCACAAGGTCGGTTCTTATCCACTAGGCTATCACTGCTCTATATAGCACAACTCTCTATATAGCAAAACTCTACGCAATATAGTGCTTTGTTTGTTTCTAATAAAACAATTATTTACAACCTCCGAAGCAGCAAGTCTCAGCTTGCCAAAAAACTTGATACATTTTATTAGTTCAGTCAGACACTATTATTCACGCAGAACTGATTCCTTTGTTCGCCAACTTGTTTTAGAATGCACAGTAAATCTTACATAGGACCAGTAAATTGCATAGAAAGTTCCCCCTTTATCAACATTCGCTGGAGTATTCTGTCTTCAAAGTTTCAACTATAAAACTATGAAGATCCCCTTCGAATAACGATTCGTACTTAAATTATTTGATCATTTCGCTGATACGAGCATTTGTATAAAAAATCTGTAAGTTTTGTGCATTAAATGGATTCCGATGAAGGAACGACAATAAACCAGTTGAGAATGCGCAAGCTTGCATTGCCAGAGGAAACCTGGCTCGTCAATTATATAACAACTCATTTCTTTTTTAAATTTGTCGGCCATTTTGACCATGTTCCTTAAGAGATAGGTACGGTGTTCCTGAACATTCTTATTCTACTTTTTTATGCTGAATCCGAATCTGAAGTCAAAATTCGAATATTCGAAAAAAGCGACAGACAAACACACAGACAAACGCACAGATGAACGCACACACAGACAAATATATAGATTTCATATAGGAACGGTGTTCCTGAAAATACTTGACTCAAAATTGTGACTAACGAACTTGTGTACTTATGTATCTATATCATATACAGTAGGTGTGTAGTGTATGTACCATATGCATATGTCTTCATAAAAATTCAAGGGTAAGTAATTAATAAAAATGAATTAAGAAAATTGCGCGTGTCTATTGTAACCGAAAACGCAGGTTTAGCAGTGCCGACCGCAACCTGTCCATGGATGGGTTAATCATTCTCGAGCTTCTTCGTGCTTCGGAGGGCTCGGTGAGCCTTTAATCCCGGTCGGTCGTTAAGCTAAGTCAGTGGACTTCGGGTGGCTTCAAAACACTGTTTCGCCAATCCACAGTTGAGCAGCATGGTGGAGCATGCTCTAAAAATCCATTCGGTTGAAGGGAGATGCGTATCCCTGCAGGGGAAAGAGTAAGGGTTGGTGTTGGTAGTCTTCATAAGTTATTTTCTTATGGTGAAAGATACATATACTTCATTTATGAGGGCATGCGCCACTAAGTTAATGATTTCAGATTTTTTTAGTGTCGGCAACGCAAGAGTGGTGTTACAAATGTCCTTGGGCTACGGTGACTGCTTACCATTAGACAGGCCGTATGCTTGTTTGCCACCTTAGCGGTATAAAAAAAAATATACGCATATTTCCCATCATCACTTGCTCAGCGGCGAGGAAAACATCGAGAGGAAACTCGCACATTCAAGAAATAAAAAAAAAATTACGAAATATGTGTGACCTAACCTAAGAAAGGTCTGGTTCTCTGGTCTCTCTGGGTTGTAGAGACCTGACAGCAATCGCTCTATCTATATCTATCTATAGCTTCACGCCAAATCCCTTGCGGAGTAGGCAGAGAGAACCGAGCGCCACGTGACTCGATCCTTACATATCTCACTCGCTTTCGCATTCATTGCTCTTCTCATGCACGCCCGCCGGTTTCTAGGGCTCTTGACATCACTTTCTGATAGAACACGACCAATTTGGTCATGGTAGGTAAGTCTTGACCTTCCTCGGCTCCTACATCCTTCCACTTTTGCATTGTAAATCTGCTTCGTCATTCTACCACCCTGCATTTTTTCTACATGTCCGAACCAACGGCGCATGCCTTTTCTTATTTTAATACCGATGTTCTCTTTCAAAACAAATCTGTTTCTTACATCATCATTGCGAATACGGTCTACAAGCCTTACGCCACAAATCTTGCGCAGCAGACGGCAGTCGCACCATGTCAAAAGCGGTATCTTCGTCAAATTCTAAGGATTAGGTAGCGAATCCTGCCAAATCTAATTGATTAGGAGACGCGACAATTGTAGGAAGAGGGAGAAGAATTATATTTGGTTTATATTTGAAGAGATATAAATGTTAGAGATAGAAATTCTGGAGGAATACTAGATGGAAAAAAATAATTGGAGCTCACCTAGATCACATGTACGTGACTAGTAAAATAATCGGCACGTTTTTTGAGTGTGAAGGCTATTTCTACTATTGTTGAAAATTTGCTAGCTTTTTCTATCGGAATTTTTTTCAGCCTCGTCACGTGTTCGGCCACCTCGTCACCACAGTGTATAGAATAGAAATAGGTATGTAATAGTACTGTCTTAGGTTTTCGCGATTGTTACACATTGAATTAAACAATTTTTAACGGAAGTATCGCTAGATTTATTTATTTTGTTGGACCTGACGTTTCGAATGCTTAGCAGCGTCCGTGGTCGCAGGAGGCTTCTAAAAATTGTTTAATTCAAGGTATGTAATTGATTTAGTTCAGGCGCTGCCTCCTATAGTGCTATGGGACAATACAATTTAGAAAATTTGATAATGTTAGCATTGTTTTAAACCTCCGAAAGTGACGTAACAATGTGCATAGTTTTTAGCAGGTACTAAATACACGTGTAGAATATGAATAAAATTAAAGGAATATTAACCGCCATCGTCGTTGTGAGCACCGCTGCTAGTATAGTAATTTCTCTGGAGTTTACTGGTAGCACTTCTCACTCGCATGAATACTGCAAAAATATAATATAAATAAATATAACTCTTAAATAGTATCTCATTATTTACCTAACTAGTATTGAGTTATGGCGAAATAATGTGTGAAAGTCATTATTCTTTCCCACAAATTCTCAAAAATGCATGCAGGTTTGTAGATATGTACAGTGATAATGAGTACGACAACTGTTTGATGGAATGTTTATTTGTCTGAATTTTATGTCTCTAGCGACTGGAGTGAATCATAATGTATAAAAGTACAGTAATATATTTTTTTTCCATCGTTTCGGTCGATGTTACAAATTTTTGTATAAAGGTTGGGTGGTAGGTATTACGCCATAAAGTGAATTTTCAGTGAGTTAACTTATGATAAAAGTGTCAATCTGCCAGTGCTGTCCCGAGAAGTTGTCAAAACTTCCTTTTTGATTTTTAGCTGCCGGGAGTTACGTAGACGATTGCCTAATTGGTCGCGACATTACATTATGATATTTAAACATGTAAATAATAAAAATTGGTAGGCATATATAAATGAGCATTTTCACGTGGTAAAGATAGGTAGACTTTGGCTTGGTTGTAAATTAAAACCACAATATTTCACTTTTTCAAGAAAGTATCTTCATTTAACAGAACAATGCGTTGATATAACAATTCTTTGGGGAATTGCTGTATTAAATCCAGTGAGTGAGGTAACCATAAAGTGTTGACAATTTATAACACCGGAGATGTCCTATCAAAAGGAGCTAAACCGTAGCCGTCACGTAGTATACGAGAGATAGAACTGTTCTAGACGCGAAAATTATATAAAATCACAGTAATTTGTTTACTTTTCTTTATTATCAATTTATAAAAATCGATCACAAAGAGTTATACATATATAACCAGTTGAAAATGCGCAAGCTTGCATTGCCAGAGGAACACCTGGCTCGTCAATTATATAACAATACAAAATTGTTATTTTTTAATTGTCGGCTATTTTGACCATGTTCCTTAAGAGATAGGAACTGTGTTCCTGAACATTCCTATTCTATTTTTTTATGCTGAATCCGAATCAGAAGTCAAAATTCGAATATTCGAAAAAAGCGACAGACACACGCACACACAGACACACACAGAGACAAACATATAGATTTCATATAGGAACGGTGTTCTTGAAAATTGATAATTTAGTAGTATAATACCATAGTTTTTATAGGCGCCCATCGAATTCACAGCATATATTAAACATATACATACGTATCATCACGCCTGTCTCCCATTAGGGTAGGCAGAGATTACGGAATGCCAAGTGCATCGATCCAAACACATATTTCTTTCGCTTCTTCGACACTCATCAACCTCTGCATGCATGCTCTTCAGTTCAGGATACTTTTGATTGACTTTATATTAAATATAATTTTAGTTTTCTATTTACTTACTTGCTTTACTATTACGATTTATTCACTTTACATATTAAGTTTTTGTGAAGACATCATTATACAATTAATTAGAGTTACAGTTGCTGCTACTCAAACAATTTACAACATCTTGCAACCATAACAATGTTTAGGGTTCCTTGGGAGCAAGATTGTTGCTCGACAGGATGCTGTTTGGTAATTGTTGCACATTTGTAAGTACTACTTTTCTTGTACAGTCTGTACTGACACAAATCTCCTAAAATAAAACTCACGTGTACGAGAGCTGGCCATTATATTATAATTTGATGCTAGGAATTCTTTTTTTTGTTTTGTAAACATTTTCTTGTTTAATATTATTTTAGGATTAAATAATAGATAAAAATCATTATGTTACTAGTGATATATGAGTACTTTATAATACTTCATTACGTCTTTTGAGTATTAAAAATCGGCCAAGTGCGAGTCGGACTCGCGCACGAATGGTTAGGTACCATTATCTATAAAAACAGTAAAAAAATCACGTTTGTTGTATGGGAGCCCCCTTAAATATTTATTTTATTCTATATTTTAGTATTTGTTGTTATAGCGGCAATAGAAATACATCATCTGTGAAATTTCAACTGTCTAACTATCACGGTTCATGAGATACAGCCTGGTGACAGACGGACGGACGGACGGACAGCGGAGCCTCAGTAATAGGGTTCCGTTTTACCCTTTGGGTACGGAACCCTAAAAGGATCTAATTAATATTTAGTTAACACACATGTTATCAGTAACTTATATCGAATACAGGACAGAGCGAATAGTGCAGTTGTTCTAGGCGCCAGGTATTTTTTGTATGTTTTGTTGGCACAATTTAATTTTAATACAGTAAGTAAGAATTTACTGTGCCAATAGTCTTCTAGAGAAGTAGCTCTAGGAAAGCGGACCCCTGGCTCCGAAGCGAAAGCTTAAGAGGCGACCGGTACACTTGGATAATGATGATAATAATGATGATTTCCTGTTTTCTTTTAAATGTAAACGTAAAAGTATTTTTAAAACTTTAATATCTATATTTAGTGATATTAAAGATAAAAAAAAACAGCTTTATCTTATCTCGATTTTGCTAATTGGGTGGTATCGCGTAGGCATTACTTATTTTTAACACGTTGGGAGGCAATAAAGATTACGGCTTACATAATGTGAACTGGTTACAATACAAGGAGAATTGCTCGCGCGTTGCCATCTTTGCTGCTAACACTTTCAAGAGTACCTAAGCGATCTCGCTGACGTGCAGGGATACTATAGGAATACTCGAGCCATCCAGTGAGTTGTAATTTAGCTACAATTATTTGTGAGGTAGAGGTACTTCACCAGATGAGCTACTTTAATGCATAACTCTCTTAACTTGACGACTGTCATCTATCAAAAACAGCCGAGACCAACAACCTAATGTGCCCTTCTGAAGTAAGGAGGAACTTTAGATGGCTAAACTTATCAATATACATGTTGCGAAAGACGGTGCTTAACTTATATATTTTATGTGATGTAAAGCCTTTATATATACCTTATGAATAACTTAGCGTATAAACGCTTGCAACACATTAAATATCACTCGCGCAATGCTATCTCTGCTGCTAACATATCAACTTCTTAGCAGATTACTGATGACCTCACTCACTTGTTGGAACGCAACAATCGTCCATTGAAGTTGTTATTTACACTAGCTGTTTTCAGTCAAGTGTTTATCCAGATGGGGTGTTTTGATACACCGTACCTCTTAAAAACACCCAAACTAAGACAACCATACAGGTTTATGCACAGAAATGGGAATCGAACCCACTCGAGCGTTAATTTGCTTGATCAGACTAACGCTCTTAAGGAATCATCGAGCTCCTCGAAATTATTCCTTGTATTGTATTTATAGAATACTGTATGTATGTATGTATGTATATCTTCACGCCAAGTCCCTTGCGGGGTAGGCAGAGAGAACCGAGCGCCATAAGACGCGGTCCTTGCATACTTCACTCGCTTTTGTGACATTCATAGCTCTTTTCATGCACGCTCGCCGGTTCCTGGGGCTTCTGACATCACCTTCTGATAAAACACGACCAATTTGGTCATGGTAGGTTAGTCTCGGCCTTCCTCGGCTCCTACATCCTTCCACTTTTGCATTGTATAACTGTTTCGTCATTCTTTCGTCCCGCATTCTTTCTACATGTCCGAACCAACGGAGCATGCCCTTTCTTATCTTAACACCGACACTCTCTTTTAGACCAACTTTTTTTTTTAGAATACTGTATTCTCTTTATGCCAGATATACCATTTGCTTACGACAATAAAATAATACGATTGATTACTCCTTCGACTCGAGCTGTACAAGTCACGTTAGCGAAAACTGAGCAGTTTATAGATTATATGCTTTAACATAAGTGCTAAATGTCTATAACCATACTACTATAATAATAGTATTCCATAAGCCATACCTAGTCTAACTTGCATGTAAATTTCGTGGTACAAACTGATAATATGGACACTAATCGACCGCATTTTATTAGATACTTCCAAAGACGTTAAATAGAAAATATACGTAGATAGGTTAAGTAAACTGTATTTTAAAATGATGATTAAGTACATCCTGGTATGTGTACTATATCAAAATAGTTATATTATAATATATAATGCATGTAAACGATATAATATATTTATATTAACTACTGAATATACCGCAGCAACTCTTACTTATCCCACTGTAGAGATCCGGGCTCTCTTTAACCAAAGGAGTTCATCACAAGAAGTATATATTAAAGAAGAGTAATAAAATATAAATACGCCGAAATATCTAAGGCTGAGTCGTTAGTTCCGTCTGTAGTTGTTAGATGACACTAAATAATTATTTTCGAGCGGCTTCAAAAATTGGCCTCCACTATCCTGGATTTAAGCAGCGATGTATAAAACTATAAAACTTCTATTGAAGAAAAAGTTGTATTTCAACCGACTGATAAATATGATTCGATAATGATAGATTTGATGAGTTCAGTTATAGACAAAAGAGTATTATGTTGTTGACTATGCCTGAAGGCTTTACCTTGCCAGTGGTAACACACAGTTACCTGAGTCTCCGATAACGTATCTACCATCTCTTTTTACTTGACATCAAGATATCTAAAGTACCGTGCTTAATTTGCTTAATAGCTAACATTAGTTTCCGCCTAGTTGCGAAATTGCCACGAAACTCATATTTTATCATTTCATTTTAGTGACCAATAATTACGTGATAAATAATTCATAATTATTTATATCTGATATCTGCGCTATATCGCCATAAAACCAAGAAGCAAAAAAATGTATGATAATCTGTCAACAATTATTCATCTCCTTTTAAAAGTGGTCTAGATAAGAAAAGATAGACTGTTATAGGCAGATATTTTAGCAAATAAATAAACGACTATGTCTTAATAAATAAAATACGAATAAAAAACATGATCGCCGTCACGGGGTGCCCGGCGGGTAACATAACCCGAGTTCCAAAACCTTCCATTTAAAGAGTCACAGAAAATACCGATTTATGCAGGTTACAAAAATATTATACCTTAAAATCTCATAGGTTATCGTATTCTGTTTCCTGATGGCTTAATTATTCAAATTGATAAGCTGTTAGAAATAAAAAAAAGTATTTGTATTTAAAATTTAAGCCGTTTTATCTATCTATTGAGCAACACAAACGTTTATATTAGTGCTTTTGTTTTGTTTTAACATTTACATTTTAATGATAAATAAATTAAGTGAATTGTAACATTGTATAATGTGTTTTTATTTTATGGTGAAAACATATCAAAAATACAACAAATAGGTACGTAGTCAATAAGTTAATACTACAAACATTGTTACACGTTAGACTGGCATGTCCCCGTTAACACTGAATCAATAGATAGATCATTAGTAACTTTTCTCACATTTAGAGAAATAACACTCTTTAACAAGATACTTAAGTCCTTTAATATGTACTATGATTAAATGTTTCTCTGGCTAACTCGCAAAGCGCTCGGCTTAAAGTGTAGAGTAGAATAATGCAATTAAATTTTGAAACTAGTAATAACATTTTAATATTTTTAAATAGACTTTATATATCTATTTAAAAACATTTAAAAGCTATGTACATTCAAAACTTTGAAGGACTCTTGTACACTTATATGATTTTCATATACGACGTTGTTAATATAAGATACTATTTAAATTCATTTCATATAATATTCGGAACGAATTTCTTTATTCGCAAAGAGGCGACAATGGCGACAAATCGAGTATCTGTTCGGCGACATAGAGTGTTTGCTAAGCGATACGCGACCGAGCACGGATGACTCGACTTACGTCAGTAATGGACGGTAGGTTTAACTGGAAAATAAAATAGAGCGAACTATATTTTAAGATGTCTCGATTTGGTACCTTGAGGTGATTAAATTTGCCATAACATTAGTCTTCAGGACATACAATTTAGTAATTAATTGCAAAGAAGTGAGCGAGGTATGTAGTGACGGCGTCTTATGGCCCTCGGTTTTGTCTACCCCGCAAGGGTCATGGCGTGAAGATCTACATGCATACATATATTAATGGTAAATGTAAATATTTAAATATGTTAAATAATTAATATGTTAAATAAAAAAAACTGCTAAAAATTAAAAACATGTTTTTATATATAATTATCTCTGCCCACAATAGTAGGAACATGTTCACAATTTAAAAAATCAGTATAATTATATAGCTATAGAAGTTAAATATTCAATTGTAACATAAGTATATACACGTGTACATGTTCTACACACGAGCTCGGTGGCACAGTGGCAAAACGCGCTGTTACGTTACTTTGACACCTACGCTCGTGGGTTTGATTTCCACACAGGGCAAACATTTGTGTGCATGAACATGTCTGATTGTATTGGTCTGAGGAAGAGAGGTAGGGCGCATCAAAGCATCTAGGAAAGTATCTCCAACTCACAGAAAACCGCAGCCAAATAACTACTATGTTTATGTAGGTTTATTTTCATATAAACCTGAAAAGCTTCCTAAAACTATCCACACCTAACAATAATGTTCTGCAAATTAGAACGCAACTAAATTACAACATTATATTGTTATAGTTTGGATTAAGACTTCATTGTCGGATGACAGTGACGGCGTGATAAAGCTGTCACCTTACGAGTACAATGACGTCATAATAGCCGTATTCACCTGAGCTCAGGAGCCCGTGCGTTACACGTTAATCCCATCACTTCAATATTGCGCTCCACTTGAGTCGGCACTCCTGCCCGATTCTAAACTTTATGTCTCACAGAATAGGGGCATAAAATTTAGTGTAGTGCAGTGGAAAGCTCGTACGTGTCGTCGGGTTAAAGACAGACCGAAGGAAGTTATGGCTTTTGTTTGCACTACGGCTCCGTGACTTTTCTGCGACACTTAGCAAACGTTTAAACTCTATTGTGTTTTGTGCTGACATTTAAAGGGGATATCCATTGTTCTGTTAGATTAATATGTATTACTGGTCGCGTTTCTTTTAAGAAGAAAATCACTTTAATGGACCGAAAATGAAGATACGTTGGGTTAAATGTTCCGCATAGTAATAAATGTTTATTTCGTTGTATATTTGTTTTCTGGATACATTTGTTTTATATAAAGGAGCAATAGATTTTTTTTATTCTCACAAGCCCTGGTGTCAAAGTATTGTAACACTATCGAGCTCTTAAACAACATCTATCATCAACAACATTTATAAATAATGTCCATGAACTGAACTTATAAAATAGTAAATATATATGATCGATACCAAAGAACTCGCTTCGCGAGACAAACACGTGCATCGATTTCGCTCATCCGTCACGACTGAAGCAACTAATTTGTCTACTATGTCGCTGCATAGCGAGTACGAATTTTGAGATTCGAATAAATCTAGTAGAGTGTATACGGTGCAATCGATATTAGGTAGTAAATCGCTCGGTGCTATCGGAGGTGAATGCACTAGGAATATTTGTTTCCAGAAATTACTTTAGGTAAATGTTGGTGATCTTTGTTTTGCTACGTTAGGGTTACAACAACTTGCGAGTATTGTCTTTAAATTAACGTTAATTAAACTCGTTATTTCTGACGCAACGGTCGGTTCTAAGGGACGTGTAGGCACAGATTAGATGCTTACTTCGCAACAGATACTTCACTCCTTTGCAACAGTGAAAATATTTATCTGCTCTATAATAGTCTATAAAATTTTAACAATAATATTAATTCACAATATTATATATACCTTCTACACTCGTACCGATAGTTGAAGACAACTGTGCGACCATTGTACTACGCTCGATCCGACTACAGAACTAGAGCACGAATTCTACTCAACTGCAGAGAAGAGTGAGACAGGGAGACGTTGTTTTTTTACGAAACTGTTCACTGCTACGTTGGAAGATGTTTCCAAGATACTGAACTGGAAAGTATACGGCATCAATACCAACGGCGAGTATATCAATCAGTCATCTACGATTTGCCGATGATACAGTAATCATGGAGAATGAGCTCGCTAGAGGAACGTTTATGTCGAATATACATGTTGTCCTCACTCCAGTTTCAGTTAGGAGCTCGGTTCTTGAAGTAGAATGAACATTCCAGGTCCGAGGAAGAGTTTTCTCGTCAAATCCAACTCGGATGGGCAGCGTTAAGGAAATTGCGAAACATTTCTCGTCCGAAATATCGCAATGTCCCAATACGAAAGACGTCGTCGTGTAACATACACCCATGATAACTTACTTTTTATACTACTAAGGTGGGAAACAAGCATATGGTCTGCCTGATGGTAAGTAGTTACCTATATAGCCCAAATGTCCATTTGCAACACCAGGGGTGTCACTATTGCCGACCCTGTGTATCGTTTACGTCTCAGAAACGTGGTCCTTTATAATGGGTCTCAAACGGAAGCCAAGGTCGCACAGCGTACGATGGAGAGAGTCATGCTCGGAGTTTCTCTGCGAGATAGATTTAGAAATGAGCAGGTCCGTAGCAGAACTGGAGTTCCCGACGTAGATCTAAGGATCGACAAACTGAAGTGGCAGTGGGTAGAGCAGATCGCATTGCTCGGAGAACCGATAGTCATTGGGTTAGGTGGTCTTTTGAGATATTCTACATAGTATCTACTTTTATGTTTGGTCTTAGTCCTAACTCCTGTTGACTTATAAAATACGATACTCATTTTAATGTTTTATATAATACATATTCGCGATTTTATCTACCAGTAAAAAATACTAATAATCTATCGAATTAGATCACTATAATACTCCTAAAGAAATTAAGCTCTCAAATGAAAATCATTCCTTGAGATTAGATGCTATTGAGAAAGAGGAGGCAGTAAACAATTCCATGTAATGGAATCTATTTGGAGGGCCAGCAAACTTTCTTTTTTAATCAAATTTAGCCATTCTAGAGATACTGATTTTGAATAGTCTTTAATTTTATATATTTACATATGCTCTCATTTTTGGAGAGCGGCGTAAGCGGAATAACGTAATAGATCTGTACTTTGGCTTTTTGACTTTATGTCGTTATTATAACCCACATCAATGATCTCTTTTTTAATGATTTCACAAACAGTCTTATAAAAGTTTTATTATAAATATAAACTGAATAAATAATTACAATTTTCAATCGCCATAGCACTCGCACTCGCTCGTATGACTCATTTTTTGTTACTATCTATCTACAATAAAGTACCGACTATATTGAAGGCTTTAAGTTTGTTTTCATGGTTTGTAAACAACAAAGATTTAAAACATTTGTCTTTTATAATTTTCGTTGTCGGGTAATTTAATTTTTAATTGTTCACTCGAGTACCTCATGCCATCTTTAACAAAAAATAATTATATTCATGCAGTAAACTATACTAAGTAACTCTCATAAACCTCTATTTGTAACATAAATTCATGTAGGTATGATAATAGCTAGTCATAAATTGTAACTTTAATATTTCGCCGCACAAACAGTTTAGCTAACAAGAGCTCTAAATTCATCAAACATAGTAACGAAATGCCGGCGTAATGTTTATGACAGTTCTAAACTGCAAACATCTACAACAAATTGGCTAATTGCTCTTATAAACACATTTATTGTATGTGTGAGCTTTATCACTGCTGTATATTCCCGTAAATAACAGAGCAGTGATATTTATAGCGCAGTGACCACTGGGCTATAAGTATATAGTATTGATATTGATAGCTCAATAGATAAGAATCAGGCTATTGACCGACGATCCCGGGTTCAAATCCTGGCGGGATATGTACCACTAAGTTAGTGTTTTCGAATTTATATAAATATTTGTTATTATCACTTGCTCGGCGGTGAAGGAAACCATCGCTAGGAAACCCGCACATCCGAGAAATTATATTTCGAAAGACTTGTTACCCTATCTAACAAAAATCTGGCTTTCCCTCTACATTGTCGAGGTCTGACGCATGTAGAAATCAGTATCTTCGCCACATTTTGAGACTTAGCAAGCAGACCCCGCCTATCCTAATAGGATAACGCTAAGGAGATGATACATACCATAATGTAAATATAATTGTTTGAGTAATAGACGCATGAAGATTATACTACTGGTTATATTAAAATAATTATTGACAGATTGTTGAGCGGATTAATGCCAGCGTTGCATATCACGCAAATTCAAGCAACACTGGTTACTTCAAAATTTTATCATTCTATCCATATTTTCACATCTATATATCTTAGGGATAACGAAGGGAGTTCCGAGCGCTACATGACTTGGTCCTTATATACCTCACTCACACCTCACTCAGGTTCCTAGGACCTATTCAACAAAACCAATTTAGTCGTGGTAGGTGAGTTTTGACCTCACTTACCTCCCTATGTGAAAAAAAATATAATAAGTGAATATTGGCAATACGCACCAGTTCTTTTGAAGCAGTTGAAAAATAAATATTGTTTTAAATTAGTAAATCTTTTTAGTCACATTAATTTAAGAACGCCTAATTGCATTAATATGCTATAATGTGAAATATATCGATACATACACATATATAAAACTGCATATAATATGTGTGTGTGTATATAATAGGGGTTAAAGTACGAGTATGAAATGGCCGTTTTATAGTAATAGATACTTTGGATTGACATTAAACCTTCATGGTGTGAGATTTTCAAGTGAAACTTTTTTCACGTGATACCTATGAGGTTTTTCTTTTAAAAAATGTGCAACATTTGATTTTAGAATTTCATTTTTTTTTTATTCAGCTTAGACAGGAAAGCTGGATACAAAATAAAAAGTTAATGGTAACTGTTTGGTGGTATCTTCATGGCATTATTCACTATAGCTTTCGCAGGTCTGGTCAAGCAATAACAGCAGATGTTTACTGTGCCGAAATTCAAAAATGATGGCGAAACTGGTAGTGCAACAGCCCCGACTTGTGAAGCGATCACTGCACGAGAAACCGTTGCGTGTGTGCAGGAACTGCAGTGAGAAACTATACCTCATCCTCCGTACTCCCTAGACCTTGCTACAACTGACTACTATTTTTTTCGTGATTTGGACAATTTTCTACGTGGTGAAAAAATTTCTTCCCAGAAGGCAGTACAAAATGCTTTCACACAGTTTGTCGAATTTAGATCTTCAGAGTCCTATCGCAAAAGCATAAATAATTTTCCGATTAGATGGCCGTAATGTATAGATAATGAACAACACTTGAAATCGTAAAAAATCATAGCGCGAAAATGTTCCCAGCGCAGATCCATTTTTCAATGAGATACGATAATGTAAATTAACTAGCAAAAAATGTGTAGGGAAATTTTGAAATTGGAACGTACCTATTTTTACTTATGAGTAATCATATTTTCAAAATAGATAATAACTCCGTCCGTCCGTCTCATATACATAGAAACATATTTTCGCAATACTTTCTGAGTGGCTTGGTATAATATATACATAAAGCATTATTGTAATGTGCTATTTAGTAGACGAGACTGCAAGAGTGTTTATTGGTTGCATTACAATATTAAACAAATTGGGCGATTAGTTATTTACGCATAATGTGTCCTACGAATATTAACGTAACCAGCACCAGCCGGGCAGTGTACAGTATGCACTTTGAATGTAAAATAGGAACATTGTATGGGAATACGACGTAAATAGGTGTTTGTTGACCCATACTGCTAATTTAAAATGACACTTCTGAAGGGTAAATGTACTTACCATTACCTATTAGATTTCTAGAGGATGTCCGTGACTGTAATGGATAGTTCCATATTACTTCGGAGTCATTGCCATCAAATTATAACGAAAATGTAAAGCTCGATGGCGCAGCGGTTAATAACGCGACTTTGTCACCGACGCTCGTGGATTCGATTCCCGCATAGGACAAACATTTGTATGCATGAACATGTCTGTTTATCTTGCGATTGAAAAGCCCCTATGGGGAGAACCTCCACCTCACAGAAAATCAAATGATAACTTTCTGGATAGTTGTGTTCCTGCGTGTGTGCGAGGTCACCAGCAAGCTCCTAAGGAGTTGCTTCTCAACGTAGTTCAAAAAAATATCTAGTGATTTTTTTATACAACATTATTTATGCATACAGACAGACTCACCTGCTGCAATGCGGTTATTGTTGCTTATGAGCACTTGCAATATATTAAATGTCACTCGCGCTATGCCACCTTTGCTGCGAAAACAGTAACTCCTTAGAAGCTTACCGGTTACCTCACTCGCATGCAGGAACACAACAACCCTCCAGGTAGCTGTTATTTGGCTGCGGTATTCTGTGAAATGGAGGTACTTCTGCTCCTCTACTCGCTACCTCTCTTAAAAATGATAATTGCTAAGAATCTATTTAATGGACGGTGGTGATTAAATATTAATGAAATACAGTAAAAAAATATAGACAATTTTAAATTACACTAATAGTTTTGTGAATTTTGTATAATTTTACACGTATGTATTAAAATCTCTTCGGAAGAGATCGCAATGGCGGCGCTGCTACTGAAAGGCTGCACATGTACTGTATTTATGATAAAAATAAATAATTTTTGACTGATTTAAAAAACGGGAGAAAATTATTTTGCCTTGTGTTTTCTGTGATTAGTGAAGAGACACTAAGATTGTGATAGTCCTATTAAATGTTACAATAGATTTGATGATGTCCTATGATATCGGTAATACTTTTTTACATAAATAGTTGGAAAAATATTCCACTTGTAGTATATAAAAACACTGAATGAATTATACTTCCGAACTAATCACGCCGTTCATATATACACTTGCAACACACCCAGAGTGAGATACTCCTGAGTGATTAACCCTGTAACAATGTCTCCACACCTTATTTGAAGGTTGCCATTGCCATTCTCGTGAGTGAGTCTATTTACGGCGAGCAGTGCTTTATAGGAGGAAGATTAAATATTTTTTTAAATATTGTCGGACAAATTACACAGCGCCACCTAGCCCCAAAGTATGGGTTGTGGGTACTAGACAACTGATAAACATACGTAAATATTTTTTTTTTGTAAACACATACTTATTATACACAAAAAATACCCAGACCAATACAAACAGACATGTTCATGCACACAAATATTTGTACTGTGTGGGAATCGAACCCACGAGCATTGGTGTCAAAGTAGCGTCACAGCGCGTTTCACCACTGCGCCACCGAGCTCGTCTGATTGTTGGCATCATATCGAAAAACTCCCATTAAAGGATTGCATTCTGAGGAGTATATCCTCAAACTTGTATGTACGTATCTACGTATATCACGCCAGATCTTTTACGAGGTAAGCAGGGAGAACCGAGTGCCATAAGCCGCGGTCCTTACATACCTCGCACGCTTCTTTAATATTTGTAGCTCTTTTCATGCACGCTCGTAAAGAACGCTAGGGCTCCTGGCATCAGATTCCGATAAAACACGACCAATTTGGTCACAGTAGGTGAGTTGGTCTTTCTCGGCTACTACATCCTCCACTTCGTTCGTAATATCCTTAAACAACTTAAAATTTCAAAGTCATGCGTAAGCTCAGGACCAGTATATAAATGTATATGGTCCGCAACGCATGAGTGACACCCCTGGTGTTGCAAATGTCCATTGCCTACAGTGGCTATTTACCATCAGGTAGGCTGTATGCTTGTTTGCCACCTTAGTGATATAAAAAATGTACTCGCAGAACCTCGCGTCCACACGTATCCCGGTCATAAGCGTCCTCCAGGGTCGTGTCGTGATGTTGACTACCCTATATCCTTCCTCGAGACTTGGGTTATCAAACGCAAAAAGAATTTTTCAAATGCGAAGGATAGATCCGGAGATTAGCGCCTTCAAACAAACCCATCCGCATTATAAATTAGTAGGTATAAACATGTCATTATATGTGTAGATTAGGCTATTAAAATCCTGTTAAAGGTTTCATTTTTTAAATTAATCTGACAGAAGCATTCAAAATCATGCAAGTATTATTAAGCACAATCATAACGGCGATCGTTCGCCTACACGCACTTATTGATTAACCTTGGGAACATGCATCGAGACGAGACAATCACTGCATAGCTGGTAGACGCACCCACAGGTCGGACAATGTGAATTATCGTAGGAGCTGAGCGAGGAAGGCCGACTCGTCACGCTCGGGTTAAGGACAATAGGGCTTACTCTATCGCGTGCTTACGAATACATCAAGATTATTTATACAAATCGTTAGGATTCTAGCTAAATATTATTGAGACTGTATTTTATTTGAGAGCTCGATGGCGTCGTTGCGGGTGTTATTCTTACTGAATACGCAGGTTAAGGGACGTCGACCGCAGCCTCTCTATGGACGGGTTTATCTATCTTTCTCCGTGCTTCGTAGGGCACGTTAAGCCATCGGTCCCGGCTGTTGTCGATAGATGACAGTCGTTAAGCTCTGGCTCTCGGGCAGATTGAAAAACACCGGCCTCCGCCAATCCGTATTTGAGCAGCGTGGTCTAGTATGCTCTTCTAAATCCCTTCGGTTGAAGGGAGACCCTTGAGGGAGTTGAGAGGGATAAGTAAGGGTTGATGTGATGTGGTATATTATTTTATATAACGTTGGTAAGCATACAAGTTTACAGCCCACCTGATGTAAAGTGTTTACGGAAGCCTATGAACGCTTGCAATATACAAGTATTGCTCGCGTGATGCCACCTCTGCTGCTAACACAGCAAATCCATAAAAGCTTGCTGGTTACCTCACTTACTTGCAGAAACACAATAACTCTAGGGAGTGGGCATTCTGTAAGGAGGAGATACTTCTCCAGAAGGGCTGCTTAAATACGCCCTATCTCTCTAAAAATGCCCAGAATATAAAAAAAAAAAGTCATTTTTAATGAACACAAATGTGGGAATCGAACCCGCGAGCTTTGGTATCATAGTAGCATTACCAACCACTCCGCCTCTAGGCTCGTTGAAATATTGTGTTGCTGTGATGTTTTAATTCACTAAGGTGGTAAATAATCATACGGCCTGCCTGATGGTAAGAATTTTCCGTACATTATTAACACTTGCTACACCAGAGGTTACACATGCGTTGCTGGCCTTTTAAAAAAAATCGGCCATGTGGGAGTGGGACTCGCGCACGAAGGGTTCCGTACCATTATCTATAAAAACGTCAAAAAAATCACGTTTGTTGTATGGGAGCCCCCCTTAAATATTTGTTTTATTTTAATTTAATTATTTATTTTTAAAGTGAATATATTCCTAAATATTTTGTAAATATTTCAAGTGTCTACCTGGTGCCGTTATCAATATCGAGCAAAAAAATCGGCCAAGTGCGAGTCGGACTCGCGCACGAAGGGTTCCGTACCATTATCTATAAAACGGCAAAAAAATCACGTTTGTTGTATGAGCGCCCCCCTCTTAAATATTTGTTTTATTTTAATTTAATTATTTATTCTTAAAGTGAATATATAACTAAATATTCTGTGAATATTTCAAGCGCCTACCTGTTGCCGTTATCAATATCGAGCAAAAAAATCGGCCAAGTGCGAGTCGGACTCGCGCACGAAGGGTTCCGTACCATTATCTATAAAAACAGCAAAAAAATCACGTTTGTTGTATGGGAGCCCCCTTAAATATTTATTATATTCTATTTTTTAGTATTTGTTGTTATAGCGGCAACGGAAATACATCATCTGTGAAAATTTCAACTGTCTACCTATCACGGTTCAAGAGATACAGCCTGGTGACAGACGGACGGACGGACGGACGGACGGACGGACGGACGGACGGACGGACGGACAGCGGAGCCTCAGTAATAGGGTTCCGTTTTACCCTTTGGGTACGGAACCCTAAAAATCACGTTTCTTGTATGGGAGCCCCCTTAAATATTTATTTTATTCTAATTTTTAGTATTTGTTGTTATAGCGGCAACAAAAATACATCATCTGTGAAAAAATCAACTGTCTAACTATCACGGTTCATGAGATACAGCCTGGTGACAGACGGACGGACGGACGGACAGCGGAGTCTCAGTAATAGGGTTCCGTTTTACCATTTGGCTACGGAACCCTAAAAATCACGTTTGTTGTATGGGAGCCCCCTTAAATATTTAATTTATTCTATTTTTTAGTATTTGTTGTTATAGTGGCAACAGAAATACATCATCTGTGAAAATTTCAACTGTATAACTATCACGGTTCATGAGATACAGCCTGGTGACAGACGGACGGATGAACGGTCAGCGGAGTCTCAGTAATAGAGTTCCATTTTACCCTTTGGGTACGGAACCCTAAAAAACGAGTGTGCTTTAGACCACAACAACTGAAGTAAAACTTTGAATTAAACAATTTTTAACGGAAGTATCGCGTATTTTATTTATTTTGTTGAACCTGACGTTTCGAACGCTTTGCACTTAGCACGCGAGGCTATTGAAATAAGAAAACACCCCAATTTCAATAGAGAAGATGGTTGGCAAGTACCACCTGCTTGGGATCCAGTCCTAAAAATAATCAAGTCCCAAACCCAAAGATCTAAAAAATGTTCGGACACTGTGAGCGATTTTTGTGTGAATCGGAACATATATAATTAATCCATCCATGTCGGTAGATGTAATAATTGAATAACTAATGTAAGATAAATACCACCTTAGTCTTCCTGCGACCACGGACGCTGCAAAGCGTTCGAAACGTCAGGTTCAACAAAATAAATAAAATACGCGATACTTCCGTTAAAAATTGTTTAATTCAATGTGTAACAATCGCGAAAACCTAAGACAATACTATGAAGTAAAACTTCTTTAGCTCCATAGTGTGATACAGACAATAGGCCTGCACTGTGTCTTAGATATAGGAAATTTAACTCGCTATGAGAGAAAGAGAAAAAGAAAATGTGTGCTCGCACCTCTGTCTCTTGCACCTACAGTAATATACAAAACGTAACTCAGTCTCTCTCTATCTTCACTAACTTACATCTCCCTCTCAACTTCCGTTCGCCTCGCCCGATCACACTTTTCGTAACGCTCTCGTCACGCATTCACCAGCTTACTCCCCAAGTCAAGCGTGCGTAACGAAGTTTTACTTCAAAAATCTACACTTCTTTTTTAGGGTTCCGTACCCAAAGGGTAAAACGGAACCCTATTACTGAGGCTCCGTAAATAATATATCCGTATAATTAAATTAAAATAAAACAACTATTTAAGGGGGGCTCCCATACAACAAACGTGATTTTTTGCCGTTTTTATAGATAATGGTACGGAACCCTTAGTGTGCGAGTCCGACTCGCACTTGGCCGATTTTTATTAAGTATCTACTACTGTAGTCGATTGTGTAACCTTTCTGATTTCATAATTGCATAGTACGCAAGCTATGCGGTTCCAGTGTATCAGAGCGAATTCCCTGCCGATCGCGAAGCGCTGCGGTTGCAGACGGATGCAGTTGGCATCATATCTAAACAACTTTTTGAAACATAACCCCTTGTATAATAGTTACGGTAAAGCGGTTACCGTAGCCTATGGACGATTACGATACATTAATTATAACTTGCGCGATGTCATTTCTGCGTATTTCTTTGAGTTACTTCTCCAGACGGACTACTTTGATACACCCTACCTCTTTTAAGAAATTCAAAGTATTACCATAGATATAGAAATTTATTTATTTTATTTATTTCATATTACAACAATAAGTCTTAAGATTCTATCTAGAGCGATATGCTAAAAAGCTAACTAGCTTTATGCGCATACCGGGCCGTCTAATATCTTGTGTGATGTTTACATTGCGCATGACAAGAGCTCTTAGAATTAAGGCTAAGATACAAAAAGTTACAATTGTATGTTATAAGGTTACCGGTGACTTTTGTTTATATTATCTACAGAAGTATCTACTGGTTTATTGTGTGTATGTACTTTATAATACATATAAAGAAATATTTACAATAAATTGCTAACTTCCCGCAAAAGCTTGCAATGCTCCAAATAATTTAATGTATTTGAAAAGTTGTTTAGCTATTAGCAATGATTTGGGCATAGCCAACAACTGGATCAATTTATTATACGCAAAGTAATTTCAAATGCATATATCGGTAGCAACCTATGATCATTATGCGTATATCCGGTCCATATAAGTCGGGCAAATTCAAGAATTTCCTGTTTAAGTGAATTGAAGTTTATGATACTTACCGTCATATAAAAGAGGTGATTGTCTAGGTATACACTTGTGTTTAGTGTTATACACAAGTGCACGCTGTTAAATCGAGGCTAGTGGAGAATTTTATACTGTGACACGAGTGTTATAATTCTTAGTTACATACAGTAATATATTTTATACTATTTAATATGCACTTTAATACGAGTAAAAGTACCAGCTGCGACCCCGCGACTTCATCCGCGCGTACCCTGGTATCCCGTAGTATACGCTTTTTAGGGTTCCGTACCCAAAGGGTAATGCGGAACCCTATTACTAAGGCTCCGCTGTCCGTCCGTCCGTCCGTCTGTCACCAGGCTGTATCTCATGAACCATGATAGTTAGACAGTTGAAATTTTCACAAATGATATATTTCTGTTGCCGCTATAACAACAAATACTAAAAAATAGAATAAAATAAATATTTATGGGGGCTCCCATACAACAAACGTGATTTTTTTGCTCATTTTTGCTCGATATTGATAAAGGCAACAGGTAGACGCTTGAAATATTCACAGAATATTTAGTTATATATTCACTTTAATAATAAATAATTAAATTATAATAAAACAAATATTTAAGGGGGGCTCCCATACAACAAACGTGATTTTTTTGCCGTTTTTATAGATAATGGTACGGAACCCTTCGTGCGCGAGTCCGACTCGCACTTGGCCGACTTTTTAATACTTTTTTTCTTTTTACTCGCCTTCTATGGATCGTGTCGTGAAATTGAATAGCCTATAACTTTTCTCAAGAATTCAACTATCAAATGGATAAAGATTTCATCAAATCTGACTGATAGTCCCAAATATTAGCGCTTTCAAACAAACAAACCAACTTTTTTTTTATACCACGTCGGGAGTCATACAAGCATACGGCCCACCTGATGTAAAGCGGGTACCATGGCCTATTAACGCTTGTGATATATTAAGTATCACTCGACGATACCTCCTCTGCTGCTTACACAGCAACTCCTTGGAAGTTTACTGGTGACCTCACTCACACACAGGAACACAACAACCATCTAGGAAGTTGTTATTTGGTTGCGGTATTACGTCCATACCAAGACTAACAGACATGTTCATGCACACAAATGTTTGCCTTGTGTGGGAATCCACGTGCCTTGGTGTCAAAGTTGCGTCAATCACAACTGTGCCACGGAGCTCGTAACTTCTCCGCTTTGTGTATTACATACATATAAAAGAATTTTACTGGAATAATAAATATGGTGTAATCTTATTTATCAAGTGATTGCGTGCTCTGCGACAGTGTCAGCATTAAATTATTCTCACTATTGGAATTCTTGAACATTCTGAGTTACTTTCTCAAAAACCTAAATGAAATAATTTCTTATTAAATTAAGCGCGCAAAATAATTTAACTTCAAGAGTATATATGTCAGGATTTTCATCATCCTCGTTCCTGCAGGCCATCACAGATAATACATTCAAATTACTCTCATGATTTAGGAACAACTTTATGCTTCAATTGATATAAATAATGATAGATTTTCAGAGAGGTAGGTCGCATCAAAGCAGCCCGTCTGGGGAAGTACGTCCACCTCACAGAAAACCTCAGCATTTGGCTGAGGTTTTCTGTCAACAACTCCCTAGAGGGTTGTTGTGTTCCTGCGTGTGAGTGTGGTCACCAGTAGACTCCCAAGGAGTTGCTGTGTAAACAGCAGAGGAAGCATCACGCGAGTGATACTTAATATTTCGCAAGCGTTAATTGGCTGCGGTACCTGATGTAAAATCAAGTGGAACGTATGCTTGTATACCTCCCGACGTAGTATAAAAAAAAAGAAATATTTCTTGCCGGAGAGATAATCCTTTCACTTTTACACATCGTCATTCAGTCTGTTCCACATAAGAACGTGATAGTAAGATGGTGAACCAATAAAAGCACAGCAAGGGCAACTGAGAAACCGAGAAGCGAGAGGAACTCTAATATACGTCCAGCGAGTTTCTTTCACACTTTATATGCGTCGCAATTACCTTGTTCTTAAAACATTTTTTCATGTGACTAAAATATGCATGAATTTTAACGGAAGTATCGCGTATTTTATTTATTTTGTTGAACCTGACGTTTCGAACGCGACCACGGACGCTGCAAAGCGTTCGAAACGTTCAACAAAATAAATAAAATACGCGATACTTCCGTTAAAAAGTGTTTAATTCAATGTGTAACAATCGCGAAAACCTAAGACAATAATATGCATGAATGATAAAGAAGCGAGTGAAGTGTGAAAGAACTGAGTCTTATGGTACTCGGTCCTCCCTGCATACCTCGCACCCTGGCGTGAAGATATACACATACATACTAAAATATGCAGTACTTATGTTTATTTTATGATTAATATTTTTTGTTTCGCGACAACTTGTTTCGGACTGTTTATTTATTTATTTATTTATTTTTAGGAAGACCAACAGCTACAGGTGACATAATAAGTAACAATATTAATTGCTAATGGAATGGAATTTAACATACAATATCACAGTTCTTTACAAGTTGTCAGCCAATTTCCATTCCCCCGACTACTTAGCACCCCAGCCTCCCAGGACTTAACTTTCCATGGGATCTTCTGCAAATTTCGTCCACCCTTGAATCCTGTTTTTATTATATGCTGTATATTACGATTTGTTTGTCATCGATACGCGATGACAATTTAGATTCTAAAATATCTGATGCTATGTTGCCGTTTTTTTCGTCAGTACTTTTTCGTGTCTCATTTTAGTTTTATCTATCTATAAATTCACGCCAAATCCCTTGCAGGGCATAGGTAGGCAGGGTGAACCGAGTGCCATGTGACTCGATCCTTTAACACCTCACTCGCTTCTTTAACATGCATTGCTCTTCTCATGCATGCTTGCTAGTTTCTAAGGCTCCTGACTTTACCTTCTGATAGAACACAACCAATTTCGTCATGGTAAGTAAGTATTGGCCTTCCTTGGCTCCTACATCCTTCCACTTTTGCGTTGTACATCTGCTTCGTCATACTTTCATCCTGCATTCTTTCTACATGTCCGAACCAACGTAGCATGCCTCTTCTTATTTCAACACCGACACTCTCTTTCAGACAAACTTTGTTTCAAACATCATCATTACGAATACGGTCCACAAGCGTTACGCCACAAATTTTGTGCAACGCGCGCATTTCAACCGCCTATCCTACTTTCATATTCTATCTGCTATACCCAGTTCTCACGCCCATAAGTAACCGTTGGGACCAGCACTGCATTGTATATAGCGAGCTGTGCCTTCTGGCTCAATTTTTTACTGCCAAGAAGTTTAGTTTTATCTATAGAGGAAATGATTTGGAGCAGACGGCTGCTCTCGGCCGGTTTACTAAAAAATAACACTATTAATAATTATACATTCTAATTCGTAGCAGATTAAGGGATGCCGACTGTATTGCCTTATAGCGATTAATGAATTAAACAATATCTACTAGTGGTCGCCCAGTGGTCTAAATTCGACCATAATTCATTTAATTTTTAAGTTGAAACGTTTGAATAACTAATATATAAAGCACAAATATCTATTAGACAAACTATGACTATGATATTATCATAATTGTGATCATTTTTGATATTCAGTAACATTTTAGACAAGTAATGTTATAGACCAACAATATTATCGACCAGTAATATTAATCTCTTCTCGAATTGACACAAACTTTAAGCATGAACAAAAGAGTAGGTATATATTTGAGTACGTATTTGTTTGTGTGTGAAGCGCATGGTAATGTGTGTAATGGTTTGTTTATTAATTTTATGTATTTTCAAATGTTATTGTAAAAAAAAATAGCTTTCTGCACTTCTTCTCAACATCAATTTTCACTGTGGTAACTTTCATACTCTTCCGTCTGCGTAATTTTCATAAAAAGGATACAAAGTTTTTGCTTCACGTATTAATATAAATAAACTTGCCACTAAGCTCAGCTCCGCTAGATATGCAGTTAGAAGAAGCAGATACTGCACGCCCTTTCTATTTTAGCTACTTGTACGTCATTATTTCGTGTGGTATACTACTTTATGATGGAATGGTGCCTGATATTGATACAATTTTTACCTTTCATGGGTTCTAGAGAATCGTTGTGGATACTAATTTAAGTCATACTTCTTTATCCCATCGCAAGAATATATTCTTCTTTCTCGGGACTTTAGAATGCACTTTGCACTAGTTTTCTGTAGATTTTCAAGGCGCTCATCGTCATTGTGTGAGCCTTAATTTTCGTGATAATTTATTAAGATTAGTCACTTTTTGAAGTAAAACTTCTTTACGCACTCTTGACTTGGGGAGTAAGCTGGTGAATGCGTGACGAGAGCGTTACGAAAAGTATGATCAGGTGAGGCGAATGGAAGTTGAGAGGGAGATATAAGTTAGAAAGAGAGAGAGAATTATGTTTCGTATATTACTGTAGGGGCAAGAGAGAGGGGTGCGAACACACATTTTCTTTCTCTATTTCTCTCATAGCGTGTTAAGTCTCGTATATCTAAGACACAGTGCAGGCCTTTTGTCTGTATCACACTATGAAGCTAAAGAAGTTTTACCTCAGTCGTGCGGTCTAAAGCACACTCGTTTTTTTTTTATTTAGAACAGCGACTCTTCTCTTTTCTTTTTCGATTCTTGTCACTTTATGACTAACAATCTACTTCAGACTCGAAGCATCGTTAGTGTACTAAGTCTAACGTCAAGTATATAATAAGTCCAGTTTCAAACTTCAGATTCAAAGACAATTACTTTGCGACACTAATATCACCACGAGTTTTAGTGTTGTAGTATTTATTGTATGTTCCGAATCTACTCGCGTTTTCCGAGATGTTTAAAAGTATGGTAGAAAACGTTGAATAGGAAACGAGCCGATCACAGAGGAAAGAAGAAACTTTGAGGCAATACCCTATGTATAGCAAATCAAATTGCCTACATAATGTACTCTGCGTATGAATTTAATCAATGGATTTTTTTTCAATGCGAAAAAAGTTTTTATTTCAAAAGTTTTAAAGTACCTTTTCAAGTAGAAAAGTTGTTTCTTGTTTGAAGAGCTAATTTATCAACCTATTTAAGACAAGGCATTCTTTTAAAACCTAAGTAATATAAAGAGAGCTATTAAGTGAAAAGTAATTGAGTAGAAAGTTTTTGAAAAGATTTTTATAAAAATATATCTATTACGAGTTCTAAGTACAGTTTTCAGTTCTATATTACATATTACTCGTACATTTAGAGATTGCTACCAACACATGTGCGCGTATTTTCTTTTTTTTTTTTTTGAAGATTTAGGCAACTGATAACTGTAACTGCTGAACCGGCTAGATTGTGAGTTTCCGCGTATTTCCGACGTTAGTAACAAGAAATGCATACTACCGCCATCGCTACTGCCCCATATCCTACTGTTGTCTATGCGCGTGAATAATATTTGAAGTAAAATTTGTATGCAATAGCCACAATTACTGTCGCGGTCGCTATAGTAGTAGCTGTATACGGGAGCACTTAAAAATTCTTCCTTGTGATTTTCTTTAGAACAATAAACATTAAACAAAACCAGGTCTTGCCACCGGTTGCATCCTAAATGCACAGAGTTTAATTTTGTCAAGATTTATGTAGCAACTCTTAATATTTCTAAATCTAAAATCTAGAATAAATATTATGCAAGTATTAAATATTGACCTGAGGCATAAATTGGTACAGTGTAAAATTTTATCAAATATGTTTATTAGATCTCGAGTGATAGTGAACAATAGGAAGAAAGAAAATACTTTTACTCTATCAGTAGTAGGGTAACTGTAAATACAATATATATATATATATATATATATATATATATATATATATATATAGTGCTTTTCTTGTTCATATCATTATGAATCCATGTTTTCAGTATCATTCGTTAGCACACAATATGTGGTACATCGTGCATAGAAACTTCGAATATCTAACTAATTTGGTTATTGAGATATTTACTCTATCACAAGTATATAAAAAGAGTATCCATACTCTAATTAATGTGATAATAATTGTGACTCCTAAAAGAAACAATATTTTTTTCCCTGCATAATACCGCCAAGATAAATACTTTTTCTTAATTTCTATTCAAATATGCACATATTTGAAAAAGAGAAACATTACACATTAAACGTTACGAGAAACGTTAAATTTATCCTTCGAGCAAGGAACGGTGACAGTCATTTTGAAGTATATTTATAAATTGGAAATTAATATTTTTAAAAAGTCGAAGAGGCTTTTGAGATTTCGGTTTGTGTGTTGATAGAAGTGTCCAATCCAGAGACGAGTCTCTATTTTAAAACAAGTTTTATGTTAATTAATTACAGAACTGTTATCTAAAAGAGAATTATTAAAAATCCTTGCTAGCGTTATACCGTTTCCTAATACATTATGATTGACGGGGTTTACTACCTAAGCCTAATGATTCAGTGAAGATTTTGATAAGGATACCTCTAAAACCCAGTGGGAAAATCAGATCCTCCTTAAGTGAAATCACACCTATTTTGAATGTAATTTCTTGGACTGCGATTCTCCTCTAGATGTTTTTCTTCACAGCCAAGCAGTGATTTTTAGAAATATTAAAAAACACAAAATTAATGGTCAAGCTTAGAGCGTTTGACACTCAAATGCAATTTGTAACTCTTATTACATACAGCATAAGCACTTTACAAAGTCAGTGTTAAGCTTGACACGTATTTAGTGTACAGACACCGTGGTCAAGATACGAACCAGGAACTAGTCGTCCAATAGCCTGATACTTTATCTACTAAGCCATCACTGCTCAAGTTCAAGCAGTCCTCAAAATTAATGTTAGGTAAACAATATGATTGTGAAAAACATGTATAGTTTAAAGTACACGAGAACAGAAATATATCTTGTTGAGTCAACAGTTTTACTAGTAGTGCTTCAAAGTGACATAAGTACATACTATTACAGTTGGTTTAGTATAACATGCTCGTATATGTAAACAGGACATGAGTGATTTCACAGCCAAGTCATCATGAATAGAACGGAGCGGGCGTACGTGCCGGTCGACGTAGTGTAGCCGTACCCCTATACATTATTGTAATGCCTTCAAATTTGTCCTGTCCCTATGAATCCCGTCAACACTAGTATCCTAAAGCAAAAGGGAGTAACTAAGGTAACATACATTTTTTAGAAAATTAAAATATATCTAATCTATAAATATAATATACCTATCTATAATAAAATAATATATTATTCTTTCATTCAATCATCAAAGGTCACTTATCATTTTTTTTAGTAGATAAATACAAATTGGAATCGTATTTTCACTTTATAACACAACTTTGATTGACTTAAGAGCAAAAAGATTTTTAAAATGTATACCTACAATGCACACCGTGCCACAGAGTCTCCGGTTAAGCCAATATTAACAACGGTAACCATCAAAATAACAAACAATGAAGTACGAGTATATTGCAGTCCTTTCCAGCCTATACAACTGCGGATTGTTTCCTCCACCAATGGTTACAAGTTGTCCGAATGTCCACCACCAACCTACTATCGACTAAAGCCGAAACAGACGGCTTCGAAGAGCACTCTTTTGAGATAGATAAACCTATCCACAAGCTGGTTGAATAAACTGCCTACCATTACATATATTTGAATACAATATGGTAATAATATTTATATATTATTAAGAATGTAGGAGGCGAGAAAGACTAACAGAAGGTGATGTCAAGAGTCCTATAAACCGGCGGGCGTACATGAAAAGAGTTATGTATGTTAAAGAAGCGAGTGAACTGTGTAAGGACCGCGTGTTATGGCGCTCGGTTCTCTCTGCCTGTCCCACAAGGGATTTGGCGTGAAGTTATAGATAGATAGATTGGATATTTAAAATATTCAATTTTTAGTACAGATTTATTTACACACCGAATTCAGAATATGGGAACAATGTCAATATGAGCCAAGATGGACTACTTTCTGTATCTGAACCTTTATTCAGCTCCTCAAGTTCGACGTCTTGAGTTGATGGTCGCGGATCTCGAATATTAAACCATTGTTCATGACAATAATTGACACAGTAATAGTTTGATTGACATTCCAAGTGTCGATAATCTCGCAATCGAAATTAACATATTTTTAGCTCTCACAAGATTAACGTCATTTGCAACAGAGATATCAGTAATGATTGATTAGCACGTTGATCGAAATATGAAAATAATGTTATGCTTAATGGCAACACTGGCAGTGTTCATAGTATTATGTAGCGTGATAACTTTCAAAAACTACTTTGGACGTATTCTTGTAATATGTACGTATTGTTGTTGCTAGTGCATAACCTGTCTGATAGATTCCTTCGATACATGATCTACTTAACAGATATCTATCATGACTATCTTTTATGGTATATTTATAACACTTAATAATGCTCCTTCTGTAATCTAGGGTTAGTAACCACGACATATGACATTCTTATTTACACCTTGAGTTAATCTTATGCGACGCACTGTACTGTTGGCCACCACTATTATTTACTAATATGGCACAGTGGCAAAACATCTTGACATCTTTTTTGAAATACCTCATGCCATAGACTTTTAGGATAATTCTTAACAGGAAGTTCATTCTACAATCGCACGCCATTGAACTAATGCGGTTGTCCAAAGCTGTGTCAAAATAACTCCAAGGTACCAAACCTTAATCTTGAAAGATATTGTATTTCATAATTTGTTTATGAAAACCAAAAACAGAAAATAATCACAACAGTTTGTTTCCAGTTCAAAGAGAAAAATATAGTACAGCTATGCAAGTCTTAAACTAACAAGCTATACTGCTCTCTGGAGAATCAGTCGGGAATGGGAAATATCTTTTTTACTTAAACACATAAATACGTGTAAAATAGTAAATGAAGTTGTGTCACTTTGCAGGAAGGGTGACCTCCGCCAGCAAATGCGCTAAAGTGATAAATTTGTCAGGTAACAGTGCGTGTGCGGAATACGGCGGCGTGCAAATCATCCGAAATATTGTGTAGGATTGAATTGTGAAGCCAAAGGAAATTACGTACGACGTAGCTATCACGGCGGTGCATCGTTTCAACCCCACTCTGGTCTGAGAGCCCCGTCTGTCTGTTTCATATTTATGTCCTGCTTAATACAAGAGATTGGGAACTAATGTAAGGGGCTTACCGAAATTCTCACATGTCGTATTAGTTTGCGAAGTGTAGGGAGCAAGTGATGTTTGACAAATTAAGCGAACAGTGGTTAAACTCTGTTTGCTTAATTTCTCAAACGATATTAAAAATACGCTCTAATTCCTGTGAGTTGGAGTGCATTTTAGGATATAAGATATCGAGCTATACGATACTTTACATGGAGTTTGAAGTTTAGGGAAGGTCTAACACGAACACTTCCATACAAATCTATTACTCATTTATCGTTATGGCTTTATATTATGTTATTGCATGTTTTATTTTGAAATAATAGGTACAGTAAATCTACTACATTTTATACAAAAATAAGTTAAATCGGAATATCAAAAAAATATCTACAAATAAAAAAATATTTATTCCACGAATTTTATCCTTGATTAGACAGATTTCGATACATTTTCAACAAATATTGTCATAACATAATATATCGCATTATAAGCACAATACACATATTAGTATCTATTTCTAAATTGCATATAAAAAAGCGAGCGAATCTTAAGTAGTCGCATATGATGTGCATCATCTGTAATCTCACCTTGGTAATTAATAAACAACTACAATTAAATTAGAATTATAAATATTTAAGAAATTATACGTGTAATTAATTAATTTGTTTTAAAGTTAAAATTCTATAGATGCGATATGATGAGTAATTCAGATCTTTTTCCGGCAGAAATAACGTTTTCAGAAATAACAGAGAAAATCTACATACTTAGTATTGTCTTAGGTTTTCGCGATTGTTACACATTGAATTAAACAATTTTTAACGGAAGTATCGCGTATTATAGGTTATACGTCAGGTTCAACAAAATAAATAAAATACGCGATACTTCCGTTAAAAATTGTTTAATTCAATCTACATACTTATTTATACAAGGTACCTCAGCTGCTAACACGGCTACTCCTTACGAGCTAACTGGTGACCTCACTCCACACAACTTTCCAGAGAGTTATAACTTTGCTGCAGTTTACTGTGAAATGAAGGTACTTCTTCAGACAGGCTGCTTTGCTGCACGCTCTTTTAAATCTCTTTTAAAAACAATCAGACTAAGACAAACAGACATGTTCATGTACACAAATGTTTGTCTTGTGTCGAAACCGAACTCACGAGCGTTGATGTCAAAGTAGCGTTACTGATCATTGAGCTACCGAGCTTGTTGTATCGTAATATTTAACTAAAATATTTTAATCAATAAGTTGTTAAATAACGCGATGTAGATCCATGAACTAGCCACTAAGAGCTGCGTGTTCTAAAGCGGTAGATTGAGTTGAGTTGACCTTAAATCTCTCCTTAAAGGTCTCATCGGTTCTTCATAGGTTATAAAATTATCATAGTAAAATAAAATAAACTTCATGATAAAATTATACATAGTACTGACGACGGTTTCAATTCTGATGCAGAAGAGTAAAATAGTTCACGTGGTATATTTTTTGCGGGAAGTTATGTATACAACACAAGCTTCGCTTACTTTAAGGCTGGATGGATTTGTGTAATTTGTACGACAATATTTATGTTTGCCCGACAACATGTAAAGAGGAAGAAATGAAATGGTATGTCATACATTGTATAATGCTAATGAATTAAATTAAAATAATAAATGCATATCACAATGAACAATACAAAGCTCAGCTGCACTTATCACGATGAAAGATAACCTTCAGTATATCACGTTAAGGCGGTACTACGTGACAGAGTGACATGATAGGTTTCAGGGTATATCATGTCCGAATTACAATGCAAATTACTGCGAATGGATAAGGCATCAGTTTACACCGTATTTTTTTATCCTTCGGAGATGTCAGGTTGGGCAGAGGCGTTTATGTGTTTGATTTTCGACCAATGTTGTACAAAATCAGAACCCTGGAAGCGAAAGCGTAAGATGCGACCGGGATTATTGCTCGGGATATAGAGTGCAATTCCACATATACACGTTAGCAAAACTCTATGTCTGATTGTGTATATATGTTTATCTTCATGCCACATCTCTTACGGATTAGGTAGAGAGAACAAAGCGCCAAAAGACACTACCCTTACACACCTCACTCGCTTCTTTAACATCCATAGGGACTTTCATGCAAGCTCGCCGGTTCATAGGGCTCCTGATATCAACCTTGTGATAAGACAAAAAAGTGCCTTGCACAAAGTGGGTATGGAGCCGCCGGTCATATTCAAGATACTTCAAAAACTTGGTATCAGCCGTATGTTAGTATATCGTACTATCGACAGATGTTCCAACACTTCCTCTGTCGAAGACCATAAAAGATCAGGGCGACCGCGTGCTGTTAGAACTACAAAGACTATAATTGCTGTTTAAGCCATTCTTCACCGAAACTCCATTAGCAGACAAAAAATCTTATCGCCAGGACTCTGTCGCGTATAATAAAACAAGAGTTGAAGCTCGGCGCTTATCGTCGATATACAGGACATGTCCCAAATAAATCCCTACAGTTGAGGAGAGTGGATCGATCCAAATGCCTTTTGTCACAATACGAAGGTGAAAGGCACAGAAATATCTTCTTTACTGATGAAAAAATTTTCACGATTGAAGAGCACTATAACAAGCAAAATGACAACGTGTACATACACACACACAGTTCTTAAGAAGTCGCCCGAGTGGTCGGAAAGGGGCAATGTTGTCATCATCCTGCGTCCGTAAGGGTTTGGCGAGGGAGTCACAAACCTTTATTTTTGTGAAAAAGGAGTGAAGTCAAGAGACTCTCTTGGAGCGTGTTGTGAAACTTCTCAGCAGGACTCTGCACATGATTACAAGACACGAACTACCCAAGCTTGGCTCAAAACCAACAAACCAACGTTCCAGACTTTCTATGACTGCCCCTCGTTTAGCCCAGATCTGTACCCCTTAGACTACAAATTATGGTCAATTTTAGAGGTGCAACTCGATCCAACCTGCCTTGCGTGCTTCCGCCACCAATTAGTTCATGCGGCCTAGCGCCGGCCGGCACCCACCCACTACTGTTAGTACTTGGTACATGCCGACGCTGCCATGGCTGCTCCGGTAGTCTCTGCCTCGGCTGCTGCGGTCGTCCGTCATCTGGAACAGAATCCGCATGCCCCCACCACCACCGTCGCTGCCACGACTGGCCTGGTCGTCGCTGCGACACGTGTTTCGCCTCTCCACGAGGCATCATCAGGCGTTGTAGACGTTAATCGTAAGAATAACATGCTACAAGTGACAAATCCATCGCAGTGCCGTCCCTTATATTGAATTGAGGGTGGGGGTGGATGGTGGATGTTTCTAATTGTTCCCAAATTGGGAACAATTAGAAATTAATAATGTGGTGGGGGCATGCGGATTCTGTTCCAGATGACGGACGACCGCAGCAGCCGAGGCAGAGACTACCGGAGCAGCCATGGCAGCGTCGGCATGTACCAAGTACTAACAGTAGTGGGTGGGTGCCGGCCGGCGCTAGGCCGCATGAACTAATTGGTGGCGGAAGCACGCAAGGCAGGTTGGATCGAATTGCGTGTGGATTTGACTTTCGCAAAGTAACGCCTGAATCTATTAACAATTTTAGAGGTCTACAAATCATGGCTTGCTCGAAACTACACGCTGACATTGTGACTCTTAAGAAATCTCTGGAGTAAGCAGTGGCTAAATTCCCCATGGAAACAGTGCGTAAATCCGTAGATTCGTAGTCAGACAGATTAAAGGCCTGTATCAAAGTCAAAGGCGGCCATTTCGACTAAAATGTATTTTTTTTTTGTTGAGACTTCCATAAATATGTACATAGAAGTTTTATTTTAACTACATTACTTCATAAACAAATAAATTCATATTCATTTGTAACAGAACTTATGGTCGGATTAGGTATATAACGTAATCCGACGAATTTTGACGAGCTCTGTAGGGCTCATGTGTTCAATTCCTACACTGGAATAACATTCGCGTACATGAACATGTCTATTTATCTCGATCTGGATATTTCGAACAGAAGTAGGGCGCATCCTAGCAGTCCGTCTGGGGAAGTACCTCCACGTCACAGAAAACGGCAACCAAATAACAACACACTGGAGAGTTGTTGTGTTCCTGTGGCTGAGTAAGTTCACCAGCGTTCGTAGGCTACGTTAACAGTTTTATATCAAGTAGGCAGTATGCTTGTATGCCTACTGACGCAGGCCTATAAGTTATTTGTATGATTGCTTACTGACATATAGAAATAGAAATCTGGCTAATATATAGGTAAGAAATCAAATCAAATAATGCAATTAAAGAATCCAATTATAATCGGCCCATCAGTTTTCTTGCCATGTGAGTTAAATGCGAGTCGGACTTACAAACGAAGGGTTCTGTGACAGCCTGTAAAATAAACGTCGAAAAACAATTTTCTTGTGTTATTTTTATTATTTGTTGTTACAATAGACATAGTAGTACAAATGCTGTGGTTTTTTAATACCACTAAGGTGCAAACAAGCAAACGGCCTACCTGACGGTAAGCGAATACGATATTTAAGGACATTTGCAGAAGCACTCATACGTTGTCGACTCTAAAATTTGAAGTGTTTACATTTCAAAGATACATCTCTTGACAGACGGACCGACAGCCAAGCCTTATTAATCAAATAAAACAGGGTCCTATCCCTTTGGGTGCAAAATTCTAAAAATTGTTTACTATTTTTTTTTTTTTGTTTGACGAGCTCGGTACGCTACGGTTACGCTACTTTGACACCAACGCTCGTGGGTTCGATTCCCACACAGTACAAACATTTGTGTGCATGAACATGTCTGTTTGTCTTGGTCTGGGTGTTTTCTGTATAATAAGTATGTATTTACAAAAAAAAAATGTATTGTGATGTATGTTTATCATTTGTCTAGTACCCATAACACAAGCTTAGCTTACTTTGGGGCTAGATGGTGCTGTGTAATTTGTCCGACAATATTTATTTATTTATTATTTACAGTCTTGATATCCCAAATACAGACAATTAAGCAGAGATCGTCTAGATGATTTTTACCAGTTGGCCTAGATGAAGCGTGGATTTCCATTTGAGCGGGCTTGGCGCCGAAGTCTTTTACCGAAGTTGGCATCCTCTTGCTTCGACAGAAATCGGTGTTTAATAAAACAATTCTTTAAAAAAGTGAAAATTGCAATAGGGAATTTGTTCCACAACTTGAATTATTACCTTATAGACTAAAGTCCCTATCCTGGTTTTCCAACAAACTACTACATATAGTTCCTTAAAAAGACCTCTTTTTCTTGTTCTTCTTTCTAGCGTTATCCCGTTTCCTAATCCATTACGATTGGCTTTACTTATGTATTTACTAGTTTTTACAGGGTTGTCAATAACGACTACCACTACAGTTGCAAACGTTCATATGCTGACGTTACTACCGCTTATATGGCAATGAGGTGAATGATGCACTTGTGTGAATCGTAATGATATAACAAATTTTCTTTATAGACAATATAGAAACAATTCCTTATGTACTGGATCTCTATTGAGTTTCTAGAACAGATTGATCACTTACGACACAGCCAACTTGACATTTTATATCTCGCAATACATCTAAAGTTAGAATACAATATTCATGCTACTAACATGAATATTGTATGCTAACTTTAGATGTACTAGTTTAGACGTAATTCTAAACTAAATTTGTGGATTGCATTGAGTATTCAAGTTTAGTGTACGAACCTATAGGTATTATAATATTATGACAGGTCTACTTCAAGTACTTTCGAGATTGAGACGTCATCTGCGAAGCTTCATTGCACTTATGTTGATGAAATTCATCCTTGAAAGTACGATAGTGTTAAATAGTGGAAAGTTAGACTGTTAATATGTATGCAATTTTAAACTATTTCGCTAAAATATTTTGTGTGTCATTGTCTCACTACATTTTTTTTTAAAACAAAAAAAAAGGGTACACATTTGCACACAGCCGATTTTGTCAAGAAGAATCTGAAGAAGGGCTAACGTTTTTGGTCATTGGTCAGAAGCAGTCAAACTGGTGGAAGTACAGAGACTATAATGTAATAATAAATATTACTGATACATTATATAATATAATATAATAATAAATATTACTAATACATTCCCATAAAGGTTGTTGAATTCTTGTAAATGAGTAAGTTCCCAGTAGTACCCTGAAGAGTTTGGGTGTACAACTAGAGTGATGCATAAGCGTCTTTGTGTTGCATTTGTAGAAATGACTATACCAACCCCCCCATACATAAACTGGCCAGTAAGCTCATATGCCGTTAGGAGATTTAGACAATATTAACACTATTTTTATATTACAAAGAGAGCCACTCGCTCTATTTATAACATGGGCTCCAGGGAATCACTTAGAGAACGATTCAAAGAAATAAATGTCCTAACGGTTACCTTTCAGTACATTTATGAGAACATAATGCATGCTCGTAAAAATATAAAGTCGTTTTCAGAATGTAGTGAAAATCTTGGAAACGGGAATAGATTGCGTATGGCAGTACATTGGCTTGCTAAGACTAATATATCATTTGTTGTAAATTGTATACTAGCAAAAATAGATTGAGTATACTTGATATCACTATATGCACACTCATATATATTTATTGTAATATGTATAGATGATTTGAAAAAAAAAACCTATATTGATAAGTTTCTTTTGGCATTTCTTCTTCGCCAATGGTCAATTAAAATGCTCGTAGATTAAAAAAGAGAATTCAAAACAATGAAAAATTAATGAGATATAACATTGAGAATGTAAGACGTGTCTAAGTGCCCGTGAGGGTCTAAAGGCAAATAAGGTTTTTTTTATCTTTATCTTAACTTTTTAGCCCGCAGGAATCTTTCATGTATGTAACATCCACGGAGAATCTATTTAATTGATTAAATGTCCTGCAGTTAGCATGTAAGAAAAGCGCGAATAGAAAAAAAAATCTGATTCTAAATTCTAAATAGACAAAGCCACATGGGACAACGCTATGAAAGTTATGGCCCGAAACCTATTTACAATTGTACGAGTAGATTTTCCCGATTTCCGGTTATAAATCTCGCGGGAGTACAAAAAGATGAAACACGGTGACACATGGTGCATTGGCTCCGCTATGCAACTACAAAGTAAGTTCAGAAGTAGATTGCGTTTGTCGAATGCACTTGGCAGAAAATTTTGCTGACCACGTGGCAGCCAACGTGTGCATAAATAAAGTATTCTCTGACTTGCGAATGTAATTTAGCATCTCTCTCTTGTTTGTAATCATTGAATGAATTGAATGAATTTATTTGCTGAAACAAAGTTATACACAAGATTTTATTAATTATTATCATTTTTTATCTTTATCTCTTATTTATATTACATGCAAATGTTTACTTACGATTATAAATCTATATTTCTTTACGAAATAAAATACAAAATTGTAATAATTAATAAAGATAACATCATTAAATACCAATTTATAAAATAAACAAATTATTCAAATAAAATTTCAAAATTAACAAATGAATATAATATAATTATAGAAAAGAATGAAGATGCAGCTTTGAAACTCATGAAGGTCATCACGGAAAAGCTCAAAGATTCAACTTTCTGCAAGGATGACATCATGCGTTTTCATAGAATGGGCCGATACTCTGCAGACAAACCTAGTCTTATTTATGTAAAGTTTCGGAGTATCTATGTGAAGTGTAAGGTCTAGTTCACTAAAACATCACTGAAGGAGACTGGTATCACAGTGTCAGAGTTTTTAACGACGGCACGATACGACGCATTTCTAGCCGCACGACGGCACTTTGGAGTTCCTAGTTGTTAGACTCGCATCGGTTGTGTAATGGTCAGCCGATCTGACGGTACGAAAGAACGAATCTTCAATGTTGCGCAAGTCAATCAACTCATTTTCATCTCAAATTGCTGCTGCTGATACACCTTGCGGAATGTTGTCTTTAAACTCCGGTGAAACCGTTGCAAAGAACGTAGCTCCTGTGACAAGGCGTAAGGGTTTTTCCAAGGCGTAAGGGTTTGGTTTTCATATCGGTTCGTCTTGTTATCTGTTGTCCTCAGAACATGTAAAGTATTGCTTTTTTATTGTCTTTATTCTTATCTTTCTTTATTCTTTATTATCTTCTTTAGTTATTTACTTGCTGGTTTTGTATCCATTTAACATATTTCAAATATTAAGATTTATTCATTAAGTAATTTGAGTAATATCACAGATTGACAATTAATTGACGATGATGATGACAATATTATTTATTAAATATCATGATCATAGGCAATAGTTCAATCACACAGCCTAGTCGGACTTCTGAAATGGTCCATTGACACTGTGTTTAACATGGTCATAAAAACGGTTGCAGCATAATTGTTATTTCATATTGATACTAATATGAAATAACAATTATGCAACCGTTTATGATATAATTCTTTTGTGTCGAATTTTTTATACTCGTATCTTCTACTGGCAGGTAGCCGTGGGTGCAATACAGTTTTGCATTTTTTATCGTTTTTTATTATTGTATTTACACACATTCTTCTTTTTTTTTAAGTACTTTGTTTATATAAACTATATTTATACTATATTATTATCTTATATTTTGATGATTGAGGATGAGGAACAGCAAGATCAATATCTATCTGTAACATCTTCCAGTAATGACAGCTTTCATAGCATACCTTTAAAGAATCTTAGCACAATAATTTTTCAGTCGTACCAAAGAACTTCAAAGAGACGCACATAAATGCACAAAGTGTACCAGCGCATTACATTGATATGCTTGAGTCATTTTATTTAAGCAATATTTATGACATTCTTACACGTCCATATGTACTGCCATGCAGCTCATAAAGTCACTATCTCATCCGGCACCGTGTGCCCTGCGTTAGATCCAAACCACCACCGCCTGCCCCGTGGCAACACCTATGTCACTGCATGGAATTGACTACTTGAATTCTATACATTGCACTTATAGAGGTAGCTTTGCTGCAGGTCAGGAGATTCAGAGAGGAATAACTCTAGTGCAACTGTAATTGTGTCAAATCGTGAGCACTCAGAACGAACGCATGAAGAGAAGTTGAAGAATCAGATGTGGTATGTTTAAATTAGTACACTTTTTGCTATGCTACGTATATATGTTAAGCTATACCTCTGTCAACCCTCAAGTAGGACAACGTAATGAAAAGCAAAAATAAGTGTCTACTATCACAAAGGAAGCTTTATAATAATAATCTTTATTATAATAATCTTTATTACTTTTCTTACAATATTTTCTTTAACCTTATTTCCGAAGCCTCCTTTTAAGCAAGAAGATGCTTGTGCCAGGAGGCGACGCTCTTCCATAACATTGACATAATATCATCTAAAAATATCTCGTATACTTTATATGTTGACAATTTAAATGTATACTATTTAAAGAGTAAATAACTACATTCTATGACATAAATATGTATATAACCATATAAGTAGATAAATAAATATAATTATAAGTATGTGAAGTGTTAGGTGTATCATTCTTTATCATTATTATCATGCTATTTTCTCGCATTGGTGAACGGGTACTTTTTGCAGCAGGTAGGGCAGGTCTTTTGCTTTAAGTTTTAATATATTAAAGATTGCAGCAGTAATTCAGTGGCGTCATAGTCTAGATCTGTTAAAAATTTAGTAATAACTATTTTGCAGTCATGGTAAGATTTTGCGTAAATTTCTGTGAGTTTGTTAATTTTGTTATATAGAAATGCTGATCTGTGATTGTATTGTGTACTTGCCATGGAAGTAGTAATTGTAGTACTAGTTATAACATTGTGTTTACGTTTTTTTTGTATTGTATACGAGTCAAAAGACAGCGTTTTATGTTTCTTTAGGATCATTTGTAGAATATTTAATTTCCTAACAGACAGCAGATTACAAATATGGTAAAGGCTTGTTGTAGCAAAACGCAATTTTTTGAAATACATTACCTTTATTAGTGCTCTTTGTGCTCTTTCTATTTCTAGGAAACGAGTTTTAAAAGCTCCACCCCAGACGGGGATGCAATATGTTATTATTGACTGAACAAGTGACTTATATATTTCATTTAGCAGATTTTTTCCAGAATCAGAGCCTGTATACACATTACTAGGAACTATATATCTAAGTTTTTTAAACATCCAGATGAATTTCCTAACTCTGGAAGCAACCTGCTCAATATGTGGATACCAGGACATTCTCTGGTCAACTATGATTCCCAGGTATTTGGTATAGTTTACCTTCTTTAATATAGGGCAATTACATATACTCGTATTTCTAATGACATCGTTACATGTGTGTATTTTTAAATTCAAGTCTTGTTTAGGTTGGGAGCTGTTATAAATACCAAAACAGATGTAATTTGTTTTAGAGACATTTAGTGCTAGGAGGTTATATTTTAGCCATGTGGCGATTTTTGTCATTCCTTTTTCCGCGTTTGCTTTAACATTGTCCCATGTTGTACCAGTAAAAACAATGGCAGTATCATCAGCGTATGAAAATGTACTTCCATTTTTAGGGTTCCGTACCCAAAGGGTAAAACGGAACCCTATTACTGAGGCTCCGCTGTCCGTCCGTCCGTCTGTCCGTCCGTCCGTCCGTCCGTCCGTCTGTCACCAGGCTGTATCTCATGAACGGTGATAGTTAGAAAGTTGAAATTTTCACAGATGATGTATTTCTGTTGCCGCTATAACAACAAATACTATAAAATAAATATTTAAGGGGGCTCCCATACAACAAACGTGATTTTTTTGCCGTTTTTATAGATAATGGTACGGAACCCTTCGTGCGCGAGTCCGACTGGCACTTGGCCGATTTTTGATAGTCATGTTACATAGGTCGTTAATGTATACTAGAAATAGGGTAGGCCCCAAAACGCTACCCTGCGGGATACCATAAGATACGCCAGTGTCTTCACTGAGACATCCAATCTTGACTTTCTGTTTTCTATTAGTCAAATAATCCTCAAATATTGCAAGTTGTGTACCTCTGACTCCTATTTTTTCGAGCTTCCTTAAAAGAATGGGGACAGAAACAACATCAAATTGATTGATTGAATTCACATAGATAACATAACCGCTAAGGCCTACAAAATGTATGGGTTTGTCATGAGATTTGGTTCAGACTTCACCCGACCATCAACCTTTCTTCATATGTATAAATCACTCATTCGTTCACAATTAGAGTATGCTGTGCCCGTATGGAATCCATTTTACAACAAGTATATAAATGCATTAGAATTAGTACAAAAACGATTTTTACGCAGTATGCACTATAAATGTTACCATAGGCGTCTATCATATGAGGTCCTTTTGAATAAATATAACATGTTAACATTAGAGTCCAGACGACTGCAACTCGAGACAACGCTTCTCTATGATCTTTGTCATAATAAATACGATTGTATATCGCTCCATAACAAGTTATGCTACAGAGTTCCTTTTAGAACACATTGTCGAAATCCCTGTCAATTATTTGCTACCACTTTTTGTCGTACCAATGCTGGAAAGCGCTCACCACTTTACAGACTAGTCGACTCATATAACAAGAAATTCAATTCAATAGACATTTTTGCTACACGTATTTAAGAGAGGAAGAGGAAGAGGTACTTTTAAGAGAATGGTAGCGGCTCAGCTCAAGACGTGACACCTGCCGTGGCTTGTAAAATGTTTTCATTAATATTTTATCATTTAATTTTAATTTCTTTTTTTTTTTTTAATTCTCTTTCACTGTTAATTGTTAAACCTCTACCCAGAGATAGCATTTCATTTTCTTTATTTTTACTTTTTATTATTCTTTGAAATTACTCCGTTCACCTAGGAGGGAGTTCTCGTCTTTACCACCACACCGACATTTTATTGTAAAATTATTTGTGGTCAACGAGTTGGTGGCACGATATTTGTACAACCTGTATTTAAGCTCAATATTGTAACTTTGTGTACACTGTTTGTTGATCCTAAAATAAATAAATAAATAATTAGTTTGATCGTCTATTCTTACATCTGATTGCATTTCGTTAGCTAGATTTTTTCCTACATTAGCAAAGTAATTGTTAATGAAATTTGCAGAACCTGAAGGAGTTGATTTTATTTTAGTTAATTCATTATTAATTCTATTTGATTTACTTGTGTGTGTTAATGTTTTTATATTTTCCCAGAGCCGTTTGTTGTTTTTGATAGAGTTTGTTAATAGGTCTCTTTCATATTTTCTTTTGACATGTTTTAAAATTTTATTACAGTGATTTCTGTATCGTGTGAAAGTGATTTTTTTAATTTCATCATGAGAGTCATCACGAAATTCTTTTTGGAGCTTGTTACGATTTCGTATACATCTAAGTATGCCAGCTGTAATCCAAGGCTTTAGGACTCTATTATTTCTAGGAATTTTCACTGTACACGAATTTTTCTTTACTATTTCTGTAAGTACTTGAATTAATTGTTTAGTCAGTGAGTTAGGATCGTTGTAAGAAAGTAATTCATCTATGTTTTTATCCTGTAACTGTTTGAGAGCATTTTCAAAGTTCATTTTAGTAGTGGTGGACTTAGTTGAATCTCGACTGTGTTTTAATTTACTTAATGATAAAAATGTTGTGTAATGGTCAGTTATAGTAGTATGGAAGATGGCAATAAATGCTGTTAATATTTTGTTGTTTATTTTAATCATGAAGTGATCCAAACAATTAGTTTCTCTAGTAGGCAACGTGTGACCCGGGAGGATGCCATAGAATGATAACATATCCAAATAGTGCACCCTATTTTTATATTCATATGACTGTTCCGTAAGCTTAGGTCTAATACCTAAGCTTACGGAACAGTCATATTTATGTTAATGTCACCTGCGATTATGATATTGTTTTGTGGCTTAATGGTTTCAATATGTGCACATAGAGAGTTAGTGAAATTTTCTGCATTAGTATTTGAAGGTGACCGATATATACATAAGATGTTGTTATTTAATATTTCCAGTTGAATACGTGAAGCTTGAGTTAATTTTATTTCAGTGATATTCGATTTCAGCATATTTTTCACATATACTACCACACCATCATTTTGGTTCAGTTGATATGTGGTAGCATAGCTGCCACTGCGTACTACCATATTAATAGGTCACGGATAAACTACTAAACAGCTAAATAGGTTCAATTACTTTAAGTCGCAGGTTCAAATTGTCTCACGACTACTCATTCTAATAATGTCCCTTTAATATGGAAACCACAAAGCGTTTGTAGTAATAACCGTCTGTCATGGCGACGCAAATTGTAGGTTGTAGGCATATATTGCATACGTACCCTGAACTTTAACTATTTCTAGGAGATTTCTCATTGACATCATTAGAATGATAAATACTGGGGTTATTTAATTGCGTGTATCACATACATAGATGACGCATATGCTCGTTTGATATATGTATAAAAATGCACCCCGTGTCGGTGTGGTGCTAGCGACTAGGGTTGGCTACACAATGATTGCAAGTAGTATTGCATGCTGAGGCACGGAGCAAGGAACATGACCTTTGGGGAAATATGTCTTCTGAAGCTTCGTAGCATTTTACAAACTTTAAACACTATGTACATTATGTATACTTATTCCTCGCATCATCCCGTTTCCTGCTACCCAACCCTAAGTATTTGACGAAGATCTAGACAATCACGATCTACATGGAAGACAATCTAGAAGGAAAATAGATATGGCACCTTTCTTAGGAAAGATCACATGTCTTTCGAAATATTATTACATATTATAATATTATTTCCTGGACGTGCGAGTTTCTTCACCATGTTTTCCTTTACCGCCGATCAAGTGGTAATTACGTATATGTACATCTGTCTATCTATAACCTCACGCCATAACCCTTGCGCTATAGGCAGAGAGATCCGAGAGCCACATGACTCGGTCCTTACACACCTCACTCGCTTCTTTAACATTCATTGCTCTTCTCATGCACACGCGTCGGTTTCTAGGGCTCTTGATATATACGAGTACATAAATCCAAAAATACGAATTTAATGGTATATATACATGAGCTTTTGAACCTGTGCTATCACTGCAGGACCTATCAGGATATCCTGGATTAATATATAGCCTACTTTTATTTACCATCTTGTATGTATATGCCAATATTCATGTAATTCTTTGAGACGTTTATAAATGATTAAGTTATTACCATCCGACTATCTAAATATTCGTAGAAACTAGAGTGAGAGAGCCAGTAATATTATAACAGCTGTCTAATACATGGACTTTCTTGAGATGAATTGTTGCATTGAGAATGAGTAAGACATCAGGATACTTATAAGGGGTACTACTTTAGGAGGTATGGTAAAACAATGAGAACTGAAGCGCGCGACCGCTATAACTCATATGCGTCCGTAGGCTATAGTAGTGGAATTTGAACCAATAATCACAAAATTTTGTATTTATTTAAGTAAGATGTGACCCACGCAATTTGTCCTGAAGAATTATTATAGCTAGTCACCCAGTCGTCAAGTTCCAGTATCGCAGGTACTAATGGAAATAAATTGAAACTCAATGTATACCAACTTAATGTTTGATGACACTTTTCACAGTATTTTCTACCGTGTCTGTCAAAGCTACAGAATCAACTTCTGTCAATGATATTTCGAATAAACATGACAAGCAGTTATTGTATTCTCTTTGATGACAAGGAGGGCTTTAAGGTTTTTTTTTATTAAAACGTCGAGAGGCGTAAAGGCGTTGATACAGCTAATGCTAACTCAGCTTCTTAAGATTTGTAATAATGATGACAACTCCCTGAAAGATTGTACTCCTGAAAGCGACGTTACCAGTAAGCTCCCAAAGAGTTGCTGTGTTAGCAGCTGTAGCGGCAACGCGCAAAGCAATTAAAAGTGTTCATAAGCTACGGTAACCATTTGACAGCAACTGATCCTAATGCTTATATGACTCTCGCCGTTGTATAAAACTACTACTATTATAACTGACCATCAAACACACTGCTAAATGGACATGATTCACTAAACAAACAAAGCTCGCTTTCCTAGTACCTAACTCAAATTATCCTGAAAACTTGTAGTGTGAGCAAGAGAACAATGCTAAATTAGCCAAGCATACATAATGGCTAGACATAGTAGTTTTGACGCCAGATCTATAACAATGGAGTGCGCTTGCAGTGTTGAACCGATTTGCAGCCACTTGCGCCGGCTGGACATTTTAGAACGGCCGCGTACATTTTTCATCAAAATAGATTATGGTGTAAGTTACAAAATACGACCGATCGTAGTCAAAGTCGTGGTTTCGTAAGTTCTTTTAAAGAAAAACAGATATTTTTTATCGATATTCATTACATTTTGTTAAATACAATGCATACAAGCGTACGACCCACCTGAGCGTTTACCGTAGCCTATAATCGCTTGCAATACATTCCACACGTTGTGTCACTTTGCAGGAAGCAACACAGCAACGCTTTAGGAGCTTCCTGGAGATCTGACTCACACGCAGGAACACAACAATCCTCTAGTTGTTATTTGGCTGCGATTTTCTATGAGGAGGAGGTACTTCCCCACATGGGCTGCTTTGATACACCTACTTTTCTTGGAAACGGAGCTGAAAAAATAGTATTATTACGTATACAAATGCTGTTTTTTCAGGTCCGCAACTATGCCACATTTCATGTTTCTATATCTATATTTTCATAAATACATATGAAAGTTTGACGACGATTTTATTTTTGGACACACATATATAAATTGAAATAAAAAATATTTTTTCAGCAATAGTTTATATAAATAGTAATTCATTGAACATTTTATAAAATTTTGGGCGGAGCGGCATATAATTTAAAAAAGTTATTTAATTTATTGATATTATTGTGATTAATGAATAGAGAAGAATCCAGAACTAATGTAAGCATTACGATTGATGATGAAGTGTTGGAACAAGTGGATGAGTTTGTATATCTTAGATGTGCTTTCAGCAGGAATGGAAGGTACACCGCAGATGTGGAAAGACGAGTGAGTGCTGGGAATAGTTTGAATGGGGCGTTGGGAAAACCAGGCACAGAAAAAAGAAGGCACAACTCGCTATACACAATGCAGTGCTGGTCCCAACGCTAACTTATGGAAGCGAGAGCTGGGTTTGGCAGAAAGAGCATGAAAGCAGAATAAACGCGGTAGAAATGCGAGCGCTGCGCAAAATTTGTGGCGTAAGGCTTGTAGACCGTATTCGCAAGGATGATGTTAGAAACAGAGTTGGTCTGAAAGAGAGCGTCCGTGTTAAAATAAGAAGAGGCATGCTCCGTTGGTTCGGACATGTAGAAAGAATGCAGGATGAAAGAATGACGAACCAGATATACAAAGCAAAAGTGGAAGAATGTAGGAAAAAGCAATGAATGTTAAAGAAGCGAGTGAGGTATGTAAGGATCGAGTCATGAATAGCTCGGTGCTCTCTGCCTACCCCGCAAGGGATTTGGCGTGAAGATAGATAGATAGATATATTTTATTATTATCAAGAAAGAGACACAAATTTGATTGAAGGACGTTAGTCTGTATTATATAAATCCTACTTGGCTAAATCTATTTTATTATTTAGTATCAATATCGTGTCCTGACGGTTCATATAAGTTGTAGTTATCGAATTATTATCGAAATAATTGGTTCAAAAACTCAAAAACGTGTATCTACGGATTCATCTGATGACAATGATGACGTCTCATAGACAAAGGACATAATTTATCCCCATAATACATATCAAATTTTACACATCAGATAAAGGTTAAAAACTAAATATTAGAGAACAATTAGAAATTATTAAACATAAAAATTCAAAATTACCCTCATGAACAAACAGACTGACGTAAGCAATTCCCCTCTATTAAATATCTTTTCAATCACACCATCCACCCTCCATTCCCACCACACACCCTCAATTCAATTTATGGGACGGCACTGCGATGGATTTGTCACTTGTAGCATGTTATTCTAACGATTAATGTCTACAGAGCCTGAGGATGCCTTGTGCAGAGGCGATCTAGGAAAATCTCGGCTACGAAAATTTTTCAATCCAATGTTGCAACAATATTGATTGCAGTGACGATGAATTTCCTGTTGATAGCAAGCGGCGTGACTATAAACGACCAGTGTGTGCATCATATAACAAAAGATCTAAACACAAGTCATTGTATAAACGGTAGAACATAACAGACCACTCAGAAAGTATTGCGAAAAAATGGTTTTATGTATGAGAGACTAGCCAGTTATAATGTATTTTGAAAATATGATTATTTATAAGTAAAAACAGGTAAGTTTCACTTCCAAAATTTCCCTACAAAATTTATTTGCGAGCTACTTTAAATTATTGTGTCTCATTGAAGAATGGATATGCGCCGGGAACATTTTTACGCTATGATTTTTACGATTTCAAGTGTCGCCGGAAACCGGACTAATCGTACGATAGACTTCAAATGGCATTCATGGACTACCCTTCCAAGGCAACCGTGTATCGATTTTATAACGAATTCAAGCGCCGTGCACTAACTATGGGGGATAAAGAAAGAAGTGGTCGCCCTTTGACAGCTGTTACGGAAGAAAACGTGCTAGCAGTGAAAAATTTAATCCAAGCCAATTGGCGAATTACATCAGGAGATTCAGCACATACTGCAGATTGGATCGGAAAGCCTTCGCGAGATTTTACACTTGCATGTTCGCGTGAGAAGGATAGTATCACGCTGGGTGCTGCACAACCTCACCGTTGCTCAGAAGCAGGTCCGGGTGGAATGGTGCCGTGATATAATAAAAAAATTTGAAGCAGGCTCGTCTCGGTGTGTTTACGACATCCTTACAGGTGATGAGTCCTGGATTTATCGATACGATCCAGAAACGAAGCGCCAATCTACGGTTTGAGTGGTTCATAATGAATCAACGCCTACCAAAATGAAGCGATCTAGAAGCGGGGGTAAGATTTTGATCGTGAGCTTTTTCAATTTGACTGGCTACCTGGTATCAACAGGTATTTACAGAATCAAAAAGCTTTAACGCTGAATGATATACTACCAAATGCTTGGTAGAATTTTGTCTGTTGTGTGCAACAAGCGACCAAGCACAGGGCTCTGAGAGCCACTACGGGCGTTCGAGCAGGCTGTAAATGAGGTGTATGCGGCGGACTGGAAAAAGTGTTTCGAAAATTGGTTCAGATGCTTAAAACTTTGTGTAGAGGCTGGTGGAGAGTAATTTGAAAAGATTTAGTAAAAAAATATTTACCAATAGAACACTTTTACTTATTTTCGCAAAACTTGCATATGAAGGTTCTTGACCGCTAGTTTGCTTTCTGGTTCAAATAACTTCGGAAATGGTGAGTTCACTGAAGATCTCAATACCCATAATTTCATTCCTCTTAAAAATTACATGGAGGATGTTTTTGCAGCAAATAGAGTTTTTTTGTTTTAATTACGCTTGAAATTTTATTTATTTATTTATTTAATAAAGCAACACAACAGGTACTAAATATATACAGTATTACACAATTCTGGTCACAAAAGTTAATTTTCCAATTCAGTACCCTAAGCGTGTATGCTCAAAGAAACTAGCGGATTAAGAATCAACATGCCACAGAAATATCTCTAAGAACCAACAAATCAATATGTATAAGTTGGATATTCAGTTAATTGAATCTCCAAAAAATCTGGTGTGCGGCCAGTGACATTGACAGTTAGATACATTGTTATGTGGGTCATGATTAAGTTGCAGAGCTGAGGATGCTTAGGCATGACTTTTTAAACGTATTTAATCGGTTACTAAAGATGTCAAGATCACCATCTTTTGAGACCTCATCAAATTAATTAAGATTAAGAGGTTATACAATACAATACAATACAATACAATACAATATTCTTTATTGCACCACACGAAACAGTAAAATACATGAAATTAACTTATAATTAATGTACAAAAGGCGGCCTTATCGCATAGCAATCTCTTCCAGACAACCTTAGGGTAGAGGAAAACAAAAGAAAAATACAGGCAGATAGGTGGCGCAGTATAAAGTAGAAAACATAAAAGAGGATTAATTGTTAATAATCAAAACAATAATGACGATAGATACTTATATATTAATTCACTTAACAAAGTTATACAGCAGTGACAACCAGATTAACAAAAGAACGAAATTAAAATAGGATGAAGGAAAGATAGTGTGCACTAACTCGATCTTTAAAACTGAATATACTTTCTGCATTTCGAATTGTTAATGGCAGAGCATTCCAGAGCTGCATAGCTCGCACCAAAAAAGATTTCGTGTAATACTGGGTTGAGTGTGATGGCGTTTTAAGACGGAAGGCAAGAGCATTGCGAATAGTACGTCCCTGAGTTCCACTGTGGAATGAGAAACGTTCCTTCAAATATGCAGGAGAAGAGGGACTAAAAAGAATAGAGTAAAGGAGAGACAGGATATGTAGATTACGGCGAAGTCGAATGGGAAGCCACTTGAGGCGAGAGCGAAATTCAGAGACATGGTCATATTTGCGGAGTCCAAATATGAACCGAATACAAAGATTTTGAAGACGCTCAAGCTTATCCAATTGCTGTTCGGTAATATTAATATAACAGGAGTCAGCGTAATCGAGAATGGGAAGGAGCAAGGATTGTGCGAGCGTAATTTTAGTATCAATTGGAAGAAAATTTTGCAATCTTCTGAGGGAACTAACAGAAGCAAACAGCTTCCTACTAACACTTGCCTTTTGTGGTGACCAAGATAAAGTTTTATCAAATATGACCCCAAGATTTTTTACAGTATCCGTAAAAGGTATATCGGTACCATTAAAGTTTACTGACTGCAAATTAGACCAGTCAAGTTTAGTAATTTGGCGAGGACTACCAATTACGATCGCCTGCGACTTGGTTGGATTTACAACGAGACCATGAGAATTGCTCCATTCCAGTATACGAGAAAGATCATCGTTGACTGTAGAAATGACGTCTGAAATTGATGTAAATGGACCATGCGTATAAATTTGTAAGTCGTCTGCATACAGATGGTAGGAGGAGCGAAGGTTGGAAGTGATGGAGTTAATAAATAACGCGAATAGTAATGGAGATAAAACGCCACCTTGCGGAACGCCAGCCGTTAGCGCACTCCAAGAGGAGTATGAATCGTCAATACGCACACGCTGCCGACGCCCGAACAGGTAAGATCGAAACCACTCAATTACTGTTGGAGATATGTTGAGAGAACGCAGCTGCATCAGCAGTATGTCAAAATCAACAGTGTTAAAAGCATTGCTGAAATCAAGAAGAACCAAAACCGTTAGATGCGAATGATCCATGGCAAAACGAATGTCATCTGAGACTTTCAAAAGGGCAGTAGTCGTGCTATGACCGGGACGGAAACCAGATTGTAAAGGATTAAGGATATTGTTATTGTGAAGGAAAGTACTTAGTTGTTGTTGAATTAAGCGTTCAAGGACTTTAGAAAGAAATGGGAGGATGGAAATGGGTCGATAGTCAGAGAATGAACGCGGATGGGAATTTTTAGGTAGAGGAATAACAAAGGCATTTTTCCACGCAGATGGAAAAATGCCGGAGGCTATGGAATTGTTAAGAATGCAAGTGACAGTAGGAAGAATAATGTCAAGGATGGGTAAGATCATAGAACGACTAATGCCGTCATGCCCCACAGCACTCGAAGCCACAGAGCGTATGTTCTTCTCAACATCACAATCAGTGAATTGATTAAAGATAAATGGCGGAAAATCAGGAGTTGGGAGCGATGAAAGATTATTAAGGGTATTGGTTTTAATGCTGCTATCCAATACAGCAGAAGTAGAGAAGTGCCTATTAAGGTTATCTAAGTCAATATTAATGGGGTTACGATTCGGCTGCTTCCCAACTCCGAGCGATTTTAGAAATTTCCATACTTTTGCAGGATTTTCATTATCGACGGATTTATGAATATGGCGTCTTTGAGCATCTCTACACATTCTGTTGCAGACGTTTCGCGCTCGAATATAAAATTCTCTATATCTGTCCGGATCAGATTTGTATTTAGCTTTGGCCCTATTTTTCTTGGCAATAAAACTTTTAATTTCATCAGTCAACCAAGGCGCAGGGAGATGTTTCACTCTGACAGGACGAACAGGAGCATGATGATCGAAACCCATCCATACCATCTATTCCTGAACCGGAAACTCCGACATCGGGAAACTTCGACACATCTTTTTGTCCAAAATGACTCAACATCTGAAGAGCAAGGTCTGCGAACAGTGTGTGTTACCAGTGATGACATACGAAACTGAGACATGGCCCTTCACTGTGGACCGCATGGGAAAGTCGAAGGTCGCCCAGCGTGCTGCGAATCTATGGTCGGGATTTCTCTACGTGACAAAATCAGGAATAAGAAAATCCGCAGTAGAATGGCGGTTACTTTAACGACATAGCTCAAAGGATAAACAAGGTGAAGTGGCAGTGGACCGAAAGGAAGGTTCACTAATGATATACCCGTAGTAGTCCACGCAGCGTAGGACGACACCCAAAAGATGGAGCGACGAATTCAAGAAGCTTGTAGGGAATGGCTCTTTAGAGGGGAAGCCTATGTTCAGCAGTGGACAATACGGGTTGAATTGATGAATGAATGATGATTATGAGTTACCCGTTATGGTTCGAATTTCGAAAGTCAGTCTCTTTAGAACTAAATACCTTTGATGATCAATTTCATGTTGACAAAATTATAGTCCAGATATAAATATAATAACTTCATGTTGAATTTGTTTGTAATGAAACATTAAATCATGAACATGCACAAACTATCTTCTGCTTATCACTTACGCCAAGCGCACAAACGTCATAGTCGATAACGGCATTACTCGGCGCCACAACTTCATTGTTCTTGTTGATAGTATACCCTATACTTACTTGACATTTAGGTAAAAGCATGAATATTTCGACGACTTTATATTCTCAGATCATATTCGGATTGTAGAAATACGATATTTAAGATTCTGAGATTTATTTTCATTACAGAGTGTTTGAAAGCTAGGTGCAAAGGCTTTGACCGCGATTTCACTAAATGTATACGCTACCGGTTAGCTGGCAGTACACTGTGGACATTTGCAATACCAAGGGTGTCACTCATCCGTCGCCGACCCTGTAAAAACCTCTTCACGCCTTTCTTGAATAACCCCATGCTGTAATCCCTTGGGAAAACCTCGGCTGGGAGTTCATTCCACAACTTAAGTGTTCTCTGAAGAAAACTTCATTTGAACCGTACGTACGTACAGTACGCAATTTGATGAGCTCGGTGGTTCAGTCGTGAACAACGCGACTTTGACACTAACGCTTGTGGGTTCGATTCCCACGCAAGGCAAACATTTGTGTGCATGAACATGTCTGTTTGTCTTGGTCAGGATGTTTTAAGAGAGGTAGCGCGCATCAAAGCAGCCCGTCTGGGGAAGTACCTCCACCTCACAGAAAACCGCAGCCAAATAACAACTACCTAGAGAGTTGTTGTGTTCCTGCGTGTGAGTGAGGTCACCAGTAAGCTCCCAAGGATTTGCTGTGTAAGCAGCAGAGGAGGCATCGCGCGAGTGATACTTAATATATCGCAAGCGTTAATAGGCTACGGTACCCGCTTTACATCAGGTGGGCCGTATGCTTGTATGTCTCCTGACGTAGTATAAAAAAATAAATAAAAAAAAACATTGCAGAACACAGCCCGTTGTACAATCGGTAGAACACGCAAAGGGAGACAAAATCTCGTCTTAAACTTACTCAATACCGTCTATAAGCTTGGGATCGCTGACCATTTTCACAGTTCATCTCTAAACTGAATCACAAGGTCCGATAACTAACCGTCACCGATAACTAAAAGGTATTAAAAATATGTTAAAGCTTAAAGAGCTAAATGTGTTATAATACAAGAAACGTGTTTTTCCGTCACCCTTGGCGTGGGATTTCTACTTGCAAAATATTAAAAAAAACCAAGCAAGTGGTCGGTTAAATTCGCATACCGCAATGTACCCCTTACAAATTGATCTATTTCTATCTATTTAATATTCATCATTCTCAAATTGCAAACACCTCCACCAAGCAGTCATAGATCTAGTAATAAGTAGAATGGCTTCATATTTTTTATATCACTTGGATGTCAAATGCGTGTTTGACTACCCACCCGACGTGAAATTGCTTCCATAGCCATAAACAAAAATGAGCAAAGCTCACGTTTTGTTACTCTTCTGCCAAGAAGCAACTCATTATTCTGATATTAACAATAAAATCTTTGTGATGTTTTCGGTGCTTAAATTTTTAATATATAATACTTGACAAGCTACCCCATTTCGGAGACATAGCTTTTCCCTACAACCGAAGGTCAAAAAGCATATTTTAACACTCTACTTGATTTTCAAGACGCAAGCCTAAGATTTTGGCTTAACGACTGTCATCGATTCCCGACAACCGAGGAGGCCAAGATAGCTAAATCCATCCATAACTGGTCTCCATGTCACTGAACTTGCGTGTTTGAAATGACTCACACCGTCTACGACATGATCGAGCTTCTCAGCTTAATCTTTATGAAACGGCAATGCCATAACTTAACACGGTATCACATTTTGAAAGTAAAAAGTTTTAATAACTTTTAGTTCACAAAGTATCCATGCTAGATAAAAGTCATCTTGACAGATAGCATAGAAAAGTTAAATTTATTTTCTTGTATCTACAATATTCCGTCACAAATATGTAGAAAAATTTCAGTGGTATAAATAAGAAAGTATTCATAAAGCTTTCATTTATGTACTAACATGTTGGTACAGAAAACACAAGAAAAACCAATGAAAGAGTGGTATATATGCCATGGTACAATCATTATTCTCATAATATGTCTGTTAGTAAGGCTTTTGAAATATACATCTAACAGGAGAAGTTATTTGGGAGATAGGCCAAAAGTATCTGCGTCAGTCTCTCGACAGCGTCAAACTCCTTCTCAACAATCAATTGGGGATGATTACAATCCCAAAGAAGATAAACGTGGTAAAAGACAAAGAAGAAGACGACACCACAGTCACAAATACGTAACCGAACAATGGACCTCTAAGAAAGATCCTTGCCACTCTCGCTGTGGAGAATACGAATGACAAAAAGACTCTAATGGAAAAGTTTTCCACTCTGAAACTTATCCCGTTCAGTGTATACTAAATTATGTTGCGAACATTCTTGTAGAAAAATTTACATATTATCATCTGCGATAAAATATTGTTGTGTTTTGTGAACTTTAGAGTAAGCGTTTATAATTTTCTTAAAGATCGACCACTGTTAAATTATAGTTACGATAAAATATAATTACGATAAATATACATTGCTTATTTATCCTCTGAAAAGTTTATAAAAACGGCTTGCCTGATCGTAAAATAAAGTGTATACTGCATGTACTATACTACTACTACTCAAGGAGCTCAGGGTGCTGGTCTCCTGCAATGGCAGTACGTCCATAAGCTTTTTCCGATGAATGGTAGAATATTTACTTCCATGTTAAACGACGTCATAAAATGTTTATTAATTTAAACTTTAGTCCACGCCAATACACAGATGTATTTTATTCAAAAAGAAAACTTTATGCTATGTGTTTGCTGCCAGTAAAGTATACATATTGTCACCCTCCAACTAACGTAGTACCCCCCTTAGTGGTTTCTGAGAGCGGTTGAGTATTTGCTCACTTTTAGATAGATGATGAGCGTATATGAGCGTCGGTGTTAAAATAAGAAGAGGCATGCTCCGATGGTTCGGGCATGTAGAAAGAATGCAAGATGAAAGAATGACGAAGCAGATATACAATGCAAAAGTGGAAGGATGCAGGAGCCGGGGAAGGCCAAGACTTACCTACCATGACCAAATTGGTCATGTTCTATCAGAAGGTGATGTCAGGAGCCCTAGAAACCGGCGTGCGTGCATGAGAAGAGCAATGAATGTTAAAGAAGCGAGTGAGATATGTAAGGATCGAGTCACGTGGCGCTCGGTTCTCTCTGCCTACCCCGCAAGGGATTTGGCGTGAAGTTATAGATAGATAGATAGATGACATGAAATATAAGAAGTTACTTTTTCGAAAGTGCGTTGCTTCGATTCGCAGCTAATTCGGATTATACCTTTACAGGCATCAAAAAAGAAGGAGGATGTGAGAGGAGGTTCGTGAAAACACACTTTGATTTTGTTTTCACGAACCATACTGTATATGAAAGTGAGACGCTCAGTGGCGGAGAGTTCGCTATGCTACTTCAATAGCAAAGCTCCGGAGTTGAATTATCACACCTAAACATTTGTGTGCAGAAACGCACGTCATGTCCATCTCGGTATTTATAAAAGATGCAGGGTGCGTCAAAGCAGACCGAATGAGAAAGTGCCCCCAACACACAGAAAACCAATTACAAGTAACAACTTTATAGAGGGTTGTTGTGTTCCTGCAAATGAGTGATACCATTACCAGTAATCCCTTAAATAGTTGCTGTGGTTAGCAATAGAGGCGGCAGCAATCAAGCGATACTCCCTGTATTGCAAGCGTTGATAATGTACAGTAACCACTTTCCATTAGGCGAGCCTTATATTTGTATGCCTCACGACGATGTATAAAAAAGAGCTGTTACTAACTTGTGAAAAAATTGAATATTGATGAAAAGATATCGCCGTTTATGCCGCATATTATGATACTCACAAGAGAATCCCAACCTATAAGGTACTTTCCGTCGTTGACCTAAAATTATGAAATTTGGCAAGAAGCAATGTCGTGTAGCACAAGTAAGAGAAAAATATCAATTTATTTTTCGTTATAGCAATATTCGGTGCTTTCATAGACTGCAATATGTTGCCTAATTATTTTGGTAAATGTAACTCTACATTAGCTAACTGCTTATACTGTTATATGCACTTACTAAAAATATACTAGAATTAATTGTACTATCATCGGGTATTATATAATATTCTACATAATAATATAATGATGTCACATTACTAGGCTTGTATTGTGATCATCATGTTAACTGAGCTATTAGAAAACTAGAACTAGGGTAGAACTGGTTCGTAATTTTAAATATGACTTCTATCTATCTATCTATAACTTCACGCCAAATCCCTTACGGGGTAGGCAGAGAGAACCGAGCGCCACGCGACTCGATCCTTACATACCTCACTCGCTTCTTTCACATTCATTGCTCTTTTCATGCACGCTCGCCGGTTTCTAGGGCTCCTGACATCACCTTCTGATAGAACACGATCAATCTGATCATGATAGGTAAGTCTTGGCCTTCCTCGGCTCCTACATCCTTCCACTTTTGCATTGTATATCTGCTTCGTCATTCTTTCATCCTGCATTCTTTCTACATGTCCGAACCAACGAAGCATGCCTCTTCTTATTTTAACACCGACGCTCTCTTTCAGACCAACTCTGCTTCTAACCTCATCATTGCGGATACGGTCTGCAAGCGTTACACCACAGATTTTGCGCAACGCTCGCATTTCAACCGCGTTTATCCTACTTTCATGCTCTCTCTGCCATACCCAGCTCTCGCTTCCATAAGTAAGCGTTGGGACCAGCACTGCATTGTGTATAGCCAGCTGCGCCTTCTGGCTCAGGTTTTTACTGCCAAGAAGTTTTCCCAACGCTCCATTCACACTATTCCCAGCACTCACTCGCCTTTCCACATCTGCGGTGTACCTTCCATCCCTGCTGAAAGCGCATCCAAGATATACAAACTCATTCACTTGTTCCAACACTTCATCATCTACCGTAATTCTTACATTGGTTCTGGTTTCTTCTCTTTCAAATACCATAATCTTTGTTTTCTTCGCATTCAATAGTAAGCCTTCCTTCATACATTCGTCTTTCATCATTGTGACTAGTGTTTGCAGCTCAGATGGTGTTTCAGCTAACAGGACAGCATCATCTGCATACAGCAGACAGTTCACCACTAGGTCACCCATGCGTAATCCTACATTCGTCGAGCTTATTCTCTGTAGACAACTATCGAGATACAGAATAAACAGCCTAGCAGACAACATGCAACCCTGTTTGACACCAATTTTGACATCAAACCAGGGTGACATGTTGCCATCTATTCGCACACATGCTGAGCAATCCTTGTAGGTGGACTGCACAGCACGCAGCAGTGAGCCGTCAATCCCATATCTCGGCAATATGCACCACAGTTCCTTTCGCACAACCCTATCAAATGCCTTCTCAAGATCCACAAAACCGCAGAAAACCTTCTGGTCTGTGGCCAGATGCTTCTCTATGATATTGCGGAGCGAGAAAACTTGATCCGTACATCCCCTTCCATTTCGGAATCCTCCCTGTGCCTCCCACAGCATTTCGTCAGATTTCACCCTCATTCTCCTTTCAATTATCTTTCCATATACTTTTGCTGCTAAGCTGATCAAACTGATGGCCCTATAGTTGGCGCAGTCCATGCGTGATCCCTTGCCTTTATACAAGGGTACGATGACTGCGCGTCCCCAGTCCATTGGGACCCTTCCAGTTCTCCAGCAAAGGTTGCATAAGTACCAGAAGGCGTCCCGGACGTAAGTGCCACCTAGTTTGATCATCTCAGCTGTAATCATATCAATTCCCGCAGACTTTCCATTTTTCAAACTTCGTATCGACCATTCTATCTCATCCATAGTTATACCTTCATCGGACGCCGTCAACGCGGAGTGAGCATCAGACTCACTCTCATTGTCAGCGTCCGAGGCATATTCGTACATTTCTTCAAAATATTCACTCCACCGTTCTAACACTTCCTGAGTGTTTGCAAGAATGATACCAGCTTTAGACTTAATCTTGTTCATACTGGATGCCGACGAACCACCCCGAGACTTCTTTACCTCTCTCCAAAAGAGTTTGGTATTTGCCTCGAAGTTTCTCGTCAGCCTCTCTTCCTCATTCATAATTTGTCTTTCACGCTTCTCTTTCACTAAAGCCTTGGTTTCATTCTTGCATTGACGGTACATTTCTTTCTTCTTCTCTCTCATACTTTCATTTAAGGGTAAAGATGATACATAATCCAGCCACGCTTTCCTCTTTCTTGCTACGGAGGATTCAACCTCCGCATCCCACCAGGCATCCCCTTTCAATGTTTTATGCCTCTTTGCGCATCCACATGCTTCTTTTGCACTATCCACCATACTTTCTTTCAGAACTTTCCAGCAATCATCCACATCTGTGCCGGAAAGACTTGCATTTGCAAGTCTTTCGCTTACCAGATGTACATACATTCTCCTTACACTTTCATCTTGCAATTTTTCACTCCTTATCCTTTCATGATCTCCGAAAGGGATACGCACTCGCCAATGCCTCCACTTCTTGAAAAGTCCCACAAACCGGCTTACCACCAGGTAGTGGTCCGTTTCAAGAGTGGGACCTCTAAAGGCTCTTGTATCCATTATAGTATTTCGGAGACGTCTATCAATTATAATCAAATCAATCACACTTTTTTGGTCATTCCGTCTCCATGTATACGTGTGAATATCCTTGTGACGAAATAAAGTATTCGACACGAGGAGGTTTCGTTCCATACATAAATCTAGAATCGACTTACCTGCTTCGTTCACTCTCTTATCTCCATAGGGACCAAGAGCAGCTTCATAGCCGTCTCGTTTGGTCCCAACCCATCCATTCAAATCTCCACACATAATCACTCTTTCATTCCCTTCAGCTAAATCCAGAACATCCCTCACAGACTCCCAAAACTTCTCTAGTTCTTGGGCACGCGCTGAGCTTACGGGAGCGTATGCTGCAACCAGAAATACTCGCGTGATGCCCAGTTTTATACGAACCCAGAGAAGTCTAGGCCCTACCAAACAGTAATCTTTCACACCAGGGGCTAAGCGAGAGGAGAGTATGACACCTACACCAGCACTGGCATGATCGTCCCGGTCTACACCAGACCATAGGGCCATCATCCCATCGGGCAGATCATCGGTGTCGCTCCCCTTGCGCTTAGTCTCTGTCACACACAAAGCATCTAAGCGTCTCTCATTCATTACGTCCATCAGCTCATTCATCTTATCACTCAGTCCACCTCTCACATTCCACGTGCCTATGCAGCACTCGGCTCTCTTCGACCCGCCGGAATTGGCGCTGCGTGGTGGGTGGCGGCCCCCACCGCCGCATGCACCTATGTTCGCACCGACGGGGGCGGATCGGTGCGCGTCGCCTCTGGGGGACGCCCTAATCCGCACATCGGTGCGTTTTCGGTCCAGAATTGCAATCTACTCGATTGGCAGGGGTCGCGAACGAGCACGCTTCTGGCACATGACCCCCTAAATATGACTTAAAATAATATTAACAAAATAATGCATAATAATTATAGAGTGCATGTGTTGCACACTCACTACAGCGCAGAAAATACTTACACAATTTGTTGAAATAGTTAACAAAGAAAATGCTAATTAGGTTTCGTAATTGCATACGCTATCATTACATCCTAACAAACGAAACTTAAGACAGCCAGCGGTACCAGAGCGGGCTCGTGGCGGTAGAACTACCGCAAAGTAAGATTTAAGTTCATAAAGCCGCATACATACACGAAGAAAGCCAGCCGTTCTTAATTGCCGAGCACTACTTCGCATGTTACTTAAGGTAATTAGCCTAACCGAGGAATTAAAACGCGAACATGCAACGCCATGAAAATTTTTCATATTTACTATCATGAAACTAGCTGTTAAGGTTCCGTTAGTAGTTTAATGGCAGGAAAATAATGACATTTCGTGGTTGTTTTGTGCAGCATTTGAAACTAAAGACATTGTCACACTATAAAAGTACTGTTGGAATATTTTCTAAAAATGTGTTTATTCTTCTTTCAAAATTTAATTCGAGCATTCACTTTATAATAAAACTTAAGACTTACTGGTAAAATCTAAGATTTACCGTAGTACGGTCTTTTACAGTAACATATATTCACAAAGCCATATAAATTCGTATGTTTTCCTCAATTTTTTTGATAATGCTAATGACTAAATTTCAACCATTGGGGCGAATACTAGTTAGAATATTAGTATTCCATGGGAAATATCAAGAACCTTTTCTTAAGGTATGGTTACGCCTTCTGATTGACCTACCCGCAAATTTTTAAGTAGACTGCGGTGGTTGAAGATGTGCTTTGGTATGTCAGTTAATTTATTCTTTTTACACTACTTCAATGAGGATCATGTTCCCGATTCGATTTACCTATCTATTTCTGTATGTATATACACGTTACCTTCCCCAATGGGGAGTCGATTTTACTTTGTCTTTTATTAAAAGGTCCTAAAGCCCAATTGGTCATATATAAAGCCTGTGAAATTGCCACTTAACTTGGGAATAACACATGTAATTTTAAATTCTGTTTTTAGTATGCAACATCTAGCGTTCGTTTATCTACATATATGGCAGTTGTGACTTCGCGACGTTACTGAAATCACTTTTTATGTTTTTTTTTTAATATTCATATATTAATTATACACAGATTTCTTGACCAATAGTCTATTTAATAAATGACAAGCTCCGTTGACTTGCTCAAACAATACTACTGGTAGCTTGCCGACATATATCGATTTTATCTACTTATTTTTGAAATTTGTTTTTCAAACGTAGCACAATAAGTAGTAGTGAAAGCCCATCTGTTTTATTATTTAAAAAAAACTAAAAGATTATTATTTATCAATCTAGAAATAAGTGTATATGTATATATACATGTGTTTATGTGTATATCGTATATATATTACCTAACTAAATGTATATGTATGTATTTATGTTAAGTACCTCTGTACTGAAGTATTAGGATGGTTGGCGTCGAGATCTCCAGTGATGTGCAATATCGAAATCACCTGGAGGAGAAGATCAAGCTGGCGTCCAAAAACTTGTTGTGCTCAACAGGGCTAAGCAGTACTTCAGTGCGGGGCAAAAACTTATACTATATAAGTCTCAAGTCAGACCGCACTTGGAGTACTGCAGTCACCTTTGGGCGGGAGCACCTGGATACCACCTTGACCGTGTGATTCGATTCAGAGACGAGCTGTGAGAATTGTCGACAATCCTAAGCTTACACATGGTATTGAACCCTTAAGTTTAAGGAGAGATTTCGCCTCCCTTAGTGTGTTCTACCGATTGTATAATGGGTTGTGTTCTGAAGAATTGTTCGAAATGATGTCGACAGCTACTTTTTATAACCCCACCGCTCGCCAACGGCGGCGAGTTAAACCACACACGCTGGAACCGCAATGGTCGCGTTCGTGTGCCACGTGCGGTTCCAGAGAAGTTATCTTCCGATAACTCTCAAGCTGTGGAATGAGCTCCCAGCCGAGGTTTTTTCAAATGACTACAGCATGGACTTCTTCAAGAAATGCGTGAAGAGGTTTTTACAGGGTCGGCAACGCATGTGTGACGCCCCTGGTGTTGCAAATATCCATAGACTACGGTGACTGTTTACCGTAAGGCAGGCCGTATGCTTGATTGCCACTTAGTAGTATAAAAAAAAAGTACATAAATTTTATTCAGGCACATATAGCTATTCCGCTATTAATAATATATTCCACTGTTAGAGGTTGGCTGGAAGAGATCTCTTTTATTGTAACTATTTAATTTGTTGTGTAGGATAATAAAGGATAATAAAAGTACCAGAGATTGAATTATCAAGAATTTCCACTGCAGCACAGAGCTGATGAAACTATGAGTCAAAAGTAACTTTATTACATTAATATCTAGTCTAATAGTTTGTAACTCAAGTGACTGACGACCAGGCATCACTCAGTTTTGGTCATCATGGGTACGAGTGGAACAACACGCTTGAACCTGACCTGCGCTGGATTTACGTAACTGAGTAGCGATAGATCGCGCAAAGTCAGTGTCGAGTTGAGTTTTGGAGATTAAAACTCAGATCTAAAACAAAAAGGATTTTTAATACCCAAGAAATATTTCCACTGAACGAGGAACTCTAGAAGGACAAATATTATTTTTTGGAAACTGTTACACAAATGTTCAAAAGTAGCAGTTAAATAATATTTAATATTGTGAGCTAAAACCAGTTTATCACATAATAACGCATCTCGGCTCCCGCACTACAGCTCCCGAGCACACACTAATCGTCCACGAGATTGTCTGCAACTCACGTTTTCCTGTCACGTCCTAAGATTCTTCGCCTGTTGTGACATGTTTTAATAAGGCGTTTCACAATAACCAATGTTATTATCCATAGCTTACAATGATACCGATTTAGTTCCACAATATTTTGCTGTAAAGTTAGATTTTGTGCGCAATAATGTTTCGCGAATATTTTTAATTTATTACCTTAATATTTAGTTAGGTACCAGATTTGATTCTTGATCAGGTCAATGCTGATAAAAAACTTAATAAATATTGTCCAAAAGCTACCTCTGCACCGTTGTTTCTAATTTATTTATATAATATGAGTATTCAGCAGCTTACTTTGATATCAGATTGTTGTGTGTACTTATAATATGTATTAATAGTATTGGAGACGCTGAACCAATCCCTACAGCTATACTAGAGCTATAACTCTACAATAGAGCTCACGCTGTCGCTTTGCAACTCCACGAGGAAGTCGTTATCGGGGAGATTGCACTACACTAACTTTACGGTATGTGTATTTATTAAACAAAGTCTGTAACACCTATAATTTATTTATAGCTTTTGCATGCTTCATCCGATGGTAAATAAGGGCATGATACGTTTGGTATGAAGCGGATTAAATACGGGAGCCTATGACGCTAGAAAAATACAATTGTTCGCGTGTTACCGACATCGGCGGCCTGCTTAAAGTTTCTGGTGATCTTTATCTCTCGTAAGAATATGCCCATCCTAGGAACTACGAGTATAATTTGCCCGCGTTCCTATTGTTATGTGGAGATAATTCCCGGTTATAATCAGACTGTTCATCATTAAATATGATCACGAGACCCTACCTAGTTTTTTTATCAATGAGTCGAATTCTTTTATCAAAGACTTGTATGCCTAACAACAAAATACAACATGCTGAAACGTTCCGTTTTTTTAAACAACATTTTGGTGGACGAAAAATTTACAGGGAATGATGAAACTTGTTTACAATAGTCTATAGGCGCTCGTAATACCAGATGTATCTATCGCGTGAGGAAATATTCCTAGTTATCCTGGTTCCTGGTTATGGAATAGAAAAAATAAACCAAAGTCCAAACTTCTTATATCTCCTTATCTCGAGGTAAGCCCACCTTTTAATGGTTCAGTTTGTTAATTAACAAACAAGGCTCTTGATAATCAGAGGTAGACCCATTAGAAGCCTCACTGGTGAAGTACCTCCAATCCAAATAAGATAAATAACAAGTCTCTGTAGGGTTGTCGTGGCTTGTGAATCATCGAGGTTAACAGTTAACTCCAAAGAAGACGTTGGTAGCGGCAGTCCTGTTGGTAGAGTTTTGGAAGGGCTAATACGCTACCGGAACCAATTTTCATCAAGCGGGTATTACACTACATTGCCTTTTATCTATATGTAAAAAAACTGTGTGTGTACTTACGTTATTTAGGGTAACATAACAAAATAACTCCAAATTTTTTATACGGCGTGCAAGCACTTTACGTTTGTAAAACAAAGCGAAAACCAAAATCGTTGTATCGATTTTACATGTCAGTGTGCGACCAACTTTTTGGTGTCGATTTTCGATGTTGATGTGCCAAAGGAAGTATGACTTCAATAACTGGGTAAAATTAGTTTTACTTATGTTGGCTCTGATATTGATATTCAATTACCTCACGTTTATCCTTCGGTTACTTCGATGACAATTACAATCGAGCTTCTCGTGCGAACTTACACGTGTTATGAATTGTCACTCTATGGAATATGCATGTGCGGCAATTAAAACTAACATGTTAACTAAGTAATGTGTTCGTGTCATTATCATGTGCTGCAATTTGTATTTTACAACAGGTATTGCGACTGAAATATTTTTTAAATGATTTTATAAAAGCACGATCCATTAATCGTCAGATTGATATTATGTATGTACTATGTATTATACAGTTATTATTTATGTAATGTTTGTGTATGTATGTGTATTTACTGAGTTTAATAATTTTAATTAAGTATATACAATTAATTTGCTTTCGTACTTTGTGTACCGATTTCCTGTATGCATTAAGTCCGCCTTTGTACGCTAGATATGTGGTAAATAAAGTTTAAATAAATAAAAAGGAGATTTATATTCCTATGAGTATTTTAGGCAACATTATCGACATCTCGGAAAAGACTTAACAAATTTGATTGATGAACATTTGAGAAAAAGTATTCAAAAAAGACATTTCGAGAAAGACACGGCCTTCGATTTTCTATTTGCGATACGATTTAATTTTTATGATGATTGTCTATTGATACTCGTAATTGTAAAATTTTGAGAAAGAAGAGGTTGTACGTTTTGCTGTCTTGTCTAACTGTATATAGTTATGAGATAATTAATACATACATACTTTAAATAAAAAGTAAAACGCTGAAGTCGACAACAGACAGTATGACATACCGATGCTATAGATAATATTTAACAAAGATTAGCGCGAAAATAAGAAAATACAATGAGAACCCTTAATTATTTACCTTTTTTATACAAAGTCGATAGGTACACAAGCATACGGCCCTCCTACTGTAAAGTAGTTACCATAACTTATGAATGTTTGCAATATGTTAAGTATTAACTTTTACCCGCGGCTTCAGTCGCCGTATATTTTGAGTGAAAATGATCTCGTTTGACCGAGCTAGACAAACAAACAATTATACTCACACATTATAAGTAAATAAAAAAAAATGATCAGCGCCATCTATTAAACTGTGATCGTACTAAGTTATTTAAGAATGAACTGTACTAACTGTATTAATTATCATTTATTTAATTTAATTATTTATCCTAAGTGATTCAAAAATATTATTTAAAACAGTTATCCTACAGTAACCGCTTTTCCGTGAAAGTGCGAATGCAGCGCTATCTCCAGTAGAAAATATATGCTTTTTTCGATTTCCTGCTGGACTGCGATATTTTGACGGGATAAAAAGTAGCTTATGTCCTCCTCTGTACCTCTGATAATATGTATACAAATTCTCATGATGATGGGCTGCATAGTCAAGGTGTGTGTGAACAAACATACAAACAAATATACTCGCTTTCACATTTATAACATTAGTTAGGATATTTCGTGCGATGGACCTCTGCTGCTACTACAATAACTGGTTAGGAGCTTATTGGTGACCTCACTCACTCGAAGGAACACAAAAACTCTCCAGGCAGATGTCTTGTGGCTGCGGTTCTTCTGTAAGGAGGAGGTACTCCAGACGGGCAACTTGATGCGCCCGACCTCTCTTAAATAAACAGTTATACCGAGAGAAACAGACGTGATTATGCACACAAATGTTTGCCCTGTATTGGAATCGAGCCCACGAGCGTTGGTATCAAAGTAGCGTTACTAACCACTGCGCCACCGAGCTTGTCAAAAAGCAACACAGATGAAACAAGTTGTGGACAGATGTTGAGCGACTGCTGCATACAACACAATAATTAGATTTGCATGTGTAAGTATTATTTCCTATTATAGTATATAAAATTAAGATAAAAATATTTTTTATTTTTAAGATCAATAACGATTATATTCCATAATGATTGTTTTACAGATCATTTTACATATTTATAACTTGCAATTATTTATAGGTATTTATCGGTATTTTATTAGTACCGAGTATTTCATAATATAAGCTTTATAGATTGGTTATTATATAAGTACATATTAATACATAACATGCAAAATAATATTATTTTGTATTATATTTAATTATTTCTATGGAAGTTTGGTGACAACTTTCATAGAAATAATTAAATTCTATGAAAGTTGTCACCAAACTTCCATTGAAATTTCGAATTGAAATCAAAGTTTTGCAGGCGCAAGAATTTCACCGATAAATAGTATTTTTAGTATTGGTTCACCGGAAACAAAACGTACGTGCTATACAACGGCACAGATGACATTGAGCGAAGGGTAAATAAAACCGACCGATATCGGTCTGTATTTTTTGGCCGTTTTTTTATGCTCGTTTCTCTATGTGGATTTGTAAATAATCAAAATATACACTATTTAGTGGGGTTTAACAAATATAAAATATATAAAATACCCTTTATTTTGTTGCATTTTTTATTTATACAGTACTATATTAAAAAGTTAAAAATTACGATTCGAATAATGGCGTGGGCATGTACCACTAAATACGTATTCTCGTATTTATGTATATACTAGCTGTGCCCGCGACTTCGTCCGCGTGGAATTTAACAAAAAAAAATATTGTTCAGTTCGCCGAGTTTACGATAACGTTAAGCAGAGTAAAATAGCGAACAGCAAAATATTAATAGATATGTATTATGTACTTCGTCCGCGCGGCATAGTTATTTTTTTATTATTTGTTTTATATTAATAAAAATAAATAATGTTTCTAAATTAAAAGTAGCCTAAGTTACTCCTCCTTATTACATCTGCTATCTACCAGTGAAAGTCCCGTCAAAATTGGTCCAGCCGTTTCAGAGATTAGTCGGAACAAACAGATTGACAGGCAGAAAAAAATTGTAAAAATATTTATTTTGGTATATGTACCGTGTATACATCCATATGCATTTAGTAAAAAGCGGTTATTTTAGTATTACAAATAGACACTACAATTTTATTTATCTGTATAGATTAGTGATTATCACTTGCTCAGCGGTGAAGGAAACCCGTACATTGAAGAAATTAAATTTCGGAAGCTGTGTGACCTGACCTAAGAATGGTCTGGTTTTTCCACTGGGCTGTAGAGGTCTGATGCAGTCACTTCACACGAAAACAAGTATTTTCACCACATCCTTAGGCGTAGCAGACCGTGCCAATTCTAATGTATAAGGAAATGCAACTACGCTACGAAGGAGAAGAAGTATTTTTTTTATCAATATAATTATCTGTTTTTTAAAGTACTTAAAGTTATGTGGTTCAAGTAACTTACGGAACTCCTAGTACTTGGATTTAACTCGTATTTAAACTTACATATTTTTTACTAGTAAGTCAATCACACAAATATTACGATCCGTCCGGTGAGAAGTAAAGAAGTTCTGTGAAGTTTAAGAAACCAACGCTTGCAGTAGCTCTCTCATTGCTGATGCAGCAACTCCTTAATAGTTTACTACTAACCTTACTCACATACTTTTGTAAAGCAAAGATCGCTAGTTAGGTCTCTACGTTTTAAAATTTACTTTCGTATAATTAAAACTTTCGATGAAACGAATTTTGATACTAACTAAATTGATATTAGCACACTATAGACTTTCAATACAATTTCTACGTTCTACGTCAAACGCAAGACGCTGCGGTTACCGGCTTCCACAACACCGCAACCGCAATCTGCGAGTAACAGCGGCCTGTCCTAGACATGGCTACAAAATTATTTATGACAGCGCTACCTTATTGCTCGTTTGCTTAAAGTCTCGTTTTGTATAAAATGTTATTATTAAATTGACCACGGCTTCACTCATGAAGGAGACAAACTGAGCGGTATTAAAAATTTAATATCATTATAAATACTCTAAAGCTCAATAAACTCACGTATGCCCTTTATATGCTAGGTAAGATAGTTGTAGTAGCTGCCCTGTCTGGTCAGCTGTATTATCTACCTACAATGGATATGTGACCTCGTCCCTTCGCTTCGGGATTATGTTTTGGAGAAACTCTACTGAGAAGGAAATCGTATACAGAGCACAAAAGAGATGCGTGCTGGCAATTTGTAAGTTTCAAGAATAGGCGAATTGTTGTAAATCCAATTTCCAGGATTACGGAATATTATCGGTCCTCTGCCTACTATATATTAGAATGTGTAATATTTGCTAAAAGAAATATAGGTTTATATCGAATCGAACCCGGCGAGTAGGCGAAATCCTGATAAAGTTTGTATTCCTTCAAATAGAACTGCATACCTACTTCCACTAAGACTTTATGTTTATGGGATCTACGTTATGTAATCATTTACCGAGTGCAATTTTGTTTCTATGTGCAATGGGCACGTTGTCTCCTCATTTTGGTTAAGGATAAGGTGTACATATATATTATAACATAAATGAGTACCTGTCTGCCATTTTATAATTAAATATTTCTCAATTAGTTTTCTACACCCAGCCTGTAAATACTCTGTTCATTCTGAAACCATTTGCATTATCTACATTAAATCACTAGTGCCATGCTAACTATAATGTCATCCGAACGAGTAAAATAATGTAAAATTTCTTAAGATGACATGTTTTATTTTTAAATAATTTTGATTCTCTCAGGGCTAGGGGTCTACTTATCAAACAGTCGATTCCTGATTCTGAATACTTCTTTTGTTCAGTTTGCGGTATTTAAATATAAATTTCAAAAAAGAACATTTTCATGCAAACGGGTTTTACTGCTATTGCGCTGATTTAAAGCCAAAAATGGAGGTAAAAGATTATTATTTTATTTATTATTAGATTATAGTGATTCGAATACTCGTAGCTACCCGCTATTATTTTTCGAAATTGCTATTCCATTGCAAAATTAATTACTTCGTTCCGAAAAATTTGTTACTCAAAGCATTGATAATACATCACCAAATATCTTTTCAGGAACACCGTTCCTATATGAATTCTATATGTTTGTCTGTGCGTTTGTTCGTGCGTTTGTCTGTCGCTTTTTTTTCGAATATTCGAATTTTTACTTCAGATTCGGATTCAGCATAAAAAAGTAGAATGGGAATGTTCAGGAACACCGTTCCTATCTCTTAAGAAACATGGTCAAAATGACCGACAAATAAAAAAAAAATGAATTGTTATATAGTTGACGAGCCAGGTGTTCCTCTGACAATGCAAGCTTGCACAGTCTCAACTGGTTCTTTATACAACGCCGGGAGGCGTACAAGTATACGGCCCATCTGATGTAAAATGGTCACCGTAGCCTATATACGCAGGTACTACATTAAGCATCTATAGGGCGATGCCACCTCTGCTGCTAACACAGCAACTCTTTGGGAGCTTACTTGTGATCTCACTCATACGCTGGAACCCAACAACACTCCAGGGAGTTGGCTGCGGATTTCTGTGAGGTGGAGTTCCTTCACCAGACCGGTAGCTTTGTTGCGCCCTACCTCTCTTAAAAGCACCCAAACCAAGACAAACAGACATGTTTGGCTTGGCGTTGATGTCAAGGTCGCGTTATTGACCGCGACGCCACCGAGCTTGTCAAAGAAAATTATACTGCAGGAAAGGACATTTATAACCAATTATTACCAGAAAAGTCGAAAAAACATTACGAAAAGACGAGCCGATATTTCATGAAATAAAAAATAACAAAAAAATTGTATATCATTTTCTGAAGATATTGTAGATTTATCAAAAAATTCAAATCTTTATTCAAAATTCTAACAACACTGCTTTAAGTATTAAAGTTACATTATGTATTCGATGGCATTAGTACGTTACTCTGTATTCGTTGATATTATAATTTAATATTTTGCGTTCATCGATTACTCAATTTAATACGTTGTATGCTTGATATTTTAATTTGATGTACTATTGTACCATTTCTTTTTTCTATAGATATGAATTGAATTATATACCTATATGTTGATCTTTACCATGGAGTTTTGCGAAAGGTAAAATTCGATTCATTTGAGAGCTCGAGAGTCATTCTAACATGGAGGTTAAGCAATATCCACCGCAGCCTATCTATGGATGGGTTTATATATCACGAGCTACTCCGTACTCGAAGGGCATGTTAAACCATCGATCTCGGCTGTTGTCGATAGATGACATTTTACTATTACACTACTCTAATCAGAGGCCCTCGGGCGGCTTGAAAACGCTGGCCTCCGCTAATCCGCATTTGAGCAGCGTGGTGGAGTTTACTCCAAACCCTTCGATTGAAGGGAGCCCGTATCCCTGCAGTGGGATGTGTAAGGTTTGATGTGGAAAGGTAAAATTGATGTAATTGTGTATTATTATTATTGAGTATTTGGTCCTGCCGTATGTATGGTTCATCTTATATGGTCTCATAGGTCCCTGGTACGAACGTGATTAGCAGCACTTTCTTTTTGCAGAGTTTTTGTATTACTTTAAAAGAGTAATTTTTTAGGTTGGTCGCCCAGGTTCTAAATACTTGTGTATGCATTTATCTTTTCACAGATGTACCTCTGTCGCTAAATTGATTTTGATAGAATTTGGTATTGTGAAAGTGAAAAAAAAAGTGTCTATAACTTCATTCCAAACCCCTTGTGGGGTAGGCAGCGAGAACCAAACGCCACATGACTCGGTCCTTACACATATTACTCGCTTCTTTAACATTCATAGCTCTTCTCATGCGCGCTTGCCGGTTCCTGCCTTGACATCACCTAATAAAACACGATCAATTTGGTCACCTTATCTACGTTTACGTTTCGATGACGATCAAAAAAAATTACTAGAAATAAATATTGTTATATACCATCGTATAATATTCTTCCGACATTACTGTATTTATTTATTTATAAATTAATATTTTGGATTTTAGTATCTTCTGTAACACACGAGTACATCAGGGTGACGAGCGAGTTTTAAAATCACTAATTAAAAAAAAAAAAATTCAATTTAACCTTCGGAACTTATATATGCTTCAATCCTGTTCAGTCTTTCTTTTGGTGTCGGACATAACTGCATACTTTTGTATTGCATATATATTGTTAAGATAAATTGTATAATTGTATAAGCTTCTTTTACTTTGTCATTATGCGCCACCTACCTTTATTTTCGTCAATTCTCCTTTAAGTTAAGGTTGCCTGGAAGAAATTGCATTAGCGATAAGGCCGCCTATTGTAATTTCCTAGATAGACTTTGTATATTTGTATATTTTATTGGTGCAATAAAGAGTTTTGTATTGTATTGTAATTATTCAACCAGTAAAAAGTACGAGAGGTGGGGATCCCTACTCTACTATACTTACTGTATGTATAGTCATGCATGGTATGGACATTGCTATGGACATTGCTTGAGGGTATACTCGCTATGATCTTCTGTAAGATCGCAGTGAGGTCAACAACTTCTCAGTCGATGTACTTCGACTGGGGAAGCCAAGTAACTTCCCCGATCAAAGTATAACCACGCGAGCGTGGTGTCCTTCCTACAATAAACAAACTCAAAGTTGCTTCTCACACTGATTAAATATTGAGTAAGTCCGGTGATCTTCACATCTCGTCTTCAATCGAATCACAGGGCCCAATCTGGTATCCGGATATCCCAAGTTTTGTTTATAGCAATAAATAAAACTCCATTAAAAGTGTCATGATAAGTCGGTCATGGATTGCAGATGGCGGACTTGAATCGTAGTTCCTTCCGTATTAACGTCCGGGTGCGTGTTCTGCTGGCTCTGTTACTCCGTATATCATTACTCCTAAATGGGTGAATAGATTTGATTAGACATTTGTCGTGACGATTCAAGTGTCATGATCATGACCTAAGACTATTATCAATATAGGTATATTAAAATGGATGTTGGTATATGTACTTGACATTCATAAACTCCGAGGCCGTTTGACCGATCACGACAAAAGTTGACACATCATGTTTTTTTTTTGATGAAGAGCATTTATGGAGTGCACTTTGCTGTATTTCTCCATTAGATAGAACTGTAACGCATGAACGTCTATATAGGTTAGAAAGTTCAAAGTCTTCCGGATCAGCTAATCCTGTTATATAAACAAGAAATTTCGTGTATCCCGAAAACAGGTCAAATACTTGGACCTAATTTTGTATTTAGATAAAGTTTCACTTTTCAAATTGGTCCATATAATAAACATAAATGGCATAAAAAGCGCCGAGCAAAACCGGGTCGCCCCGGTACTTACTTAAAAGTTAAGACCATGGGAAAAATAAAATGATATTATGTCAAAATGAAAATAATAATTACAAATGATATGGATATCATTAAATCGTTATCGTTGGTGTTAAAGATTTTCAAAATACACAGGATATAAAATTGAGAATTATATATAGTATGTTGAACACTGAAACTATAAAGATATACGGAAATATGTTCTTGACGGCCGTACTGCTAATTATTGCTACTTAAAACCCCCCAAATTAATACAGAATAAAACCCCTGGACTACCCCTAGACCCCTGAACGACTGACAGATCGACCAGGGAAGCCGTTAAAATTGATTGAATAGCCAACGCTTATTACCAGTTACTCTGTAATTAATTCTTTATTAAAGGATTTACATTTGAAAAAGGGAAATCTAGAAATTATTGTGTCTGAGTACTAGGATAAATATAAATATTTATTCTACTACAAATAAGCCTGCGGCCTGCCTGATGGTGAGCATTTCAATATAGTTATGATTTTCAAATGAAATATGATAATACTTGGTCGAATTGAACCACACTTTATGGCTACTAGATTATTGCTTATTTTTAGTTAAAGTTTCTATGAATGATGTTTATAAGGAATAAAGACTTGTAATACAAATTCATGTTCAAAAAATACGAAATGAAGTAATTACCTATAACAGTTGAAGTATTCAAGAAAGTATTTAACATTTGGCCATTACTCAAATAATTAAAATGGATATTGACTATAGGTATACGGTTTCACAGTTACTTTTATTAACCCATTTTTTATTATTTTTAGGTAATTAAAGAGTTTAGCTTTTTTAAATGACCGAGTTCGAAACCGGAGCAGTTTATGAATATTCTTTTAAATCAATTTTTATTCATAAAATCGACGAGATAGTTCCACAAAACACATGTCATTACAGTTTCATAGCTCTCCATAGAAGCCATTCAAAGGTATAAGTGCCAGGTTCATAGCTTTTATAATGAGAAAACGCAGTCGCATATTTTAATTACTCGTATTCACAATCTGCAATATGTAATATAGAATACACGACTAAGTGGATATTATCCGTATTCCTAAAATTTATCAAAGTCCAAAGTTAATCGGTACTTATTAACAAGTTATTAACTATACATAGAAAACCATTTATTTATACATTATTTAGGAAATTTAATTCACTTGATTCACCATTAAATTTTTCGGAAATATTTCCATGCAAATAAAAACACACTTGGAAAATTCGATAATATCTAACTTTTTTCATCCAAATTATCGAATGCAGTAGTTCTAGTAATCTAAGTTTTTGTGAAAATCGCACCTGGTGCGTTGCTGTTATATACATAATATGAACCCTAAAATATTTAGCTACTCCTTAGGAGCTTACTGATAATCTCTCCCATTTGATGGAACGCAATATGGCTTTGGCTACATTTTACTGTGAGACGGAGTATCCTTAGTTGGGCTGCCTAGACACGTTCTATCTCTCTTAAATCGAATTGGGTACGGTAAGAGTATCTATGCTACGGAAGTAATATTATTTACACTGTGCCTACTCTATGATGAAAGCAAAACTTGTAGTATCAAGTTTCACTCGCGTAGCGACAAAACTTTTTACAGTTTGTAAGATTACTTCGTGTACATGATGGGAATCAAAATATTAATTTATGTTTATACGATTTCCTCATATTTTGTAGTTTCTTTGTATCTGCACCAATAAAACCTCCCCTTAACTAATATTTACGAGTACTATAGTAGCTTAACTGAGATCTGGATAAACCTTGTTGATAAAATCTATCAGCGTTTATAATGAAGAAGCGAGAGTTACCAGGCTTAGTCCGACTATCAGGCATTATTTAGCCACACTGGCGCGCCCGGTGGATTTGGCTTACAATTGATGGATATCCTGCCCGTTGCCGCCACGTTATTGCTGACCGCTAATGGATACAGATTGATCTGTTCCGGTAACATCACATTTGTTTTCTTTATTTTTAGATAGTGGATATTGTTCTAAATATTTTTTTTTATATACAATGTGTAGTGGTTACAGTGGCCTATGATGACTTCATTAAAAATATCGTTCGATATCACCGTTGCTGCTAAAAATGATGAAACAAATGTGACATTATGTACAGGTGAGATAAGCTTCAATTGTAAAAATGATAGCTAGCTACTTACACTGGACTAGACTGGTAGCTGACCCAGTAAATTAAGTTAGTTCTTTAATTGTTGTTTGCTCTATAGATATATAAAATACATTTTAACCTATTTTAGAAGTAAATAAATACTACAAAGGAGTTCTTTAGTATATATTACTTTTGCATTATTTGCTATACACAACGCAGTGGCTGGTCCTAACGCTACAATATGGAAGCGATATCGGGGTATGGCAGTGAGTATATGGAAGTAAGATAAATGCGGTCGAAATACGAGCGTTGCGCAAAATTTGTAGCGTAGCACTTGTAGGCCACGTTTGTAACGACGATGTTAGAAACACAGTTGGTCGGAAAGAGAGTGTCGGTGTCAAAATAAGAAGAGGCGCGCTCCGTTGTTTCGGACATATAGAAAGAACGCAGGAAGAAAGAATTATGAAACAGGTATACAACGCGGAAGTGCAAGCATGTAGAAGCCGCGGAAGGTCAATGCTTACCTATCATGACCAAATTAATCGTCTTTTACCAGAAGGTAATCTCAGGAGCCCTAGAAACAAACGAGCGTGCATGAGAAGAGCAATGAATGGTAAGAAAGGAGTGAGGTATGTAAGGAACGAGTCTAGAGGCGTTCGGTTCTCTATGCCTACCTCTCAAGGGTCCTGACGTGAAGAAATAGCAGTATAGTAGTATTATTTGTGATGCAGTAGTGTAATAAGCATGTTACTTCCCTCAATTTGCCGCAGCTGGGGTGCTTATAATACAACTTGACTGCGTCCTTATGATAATTTTTGTTTTACTTTGTGTTGGAGTTTCAGTAACAAAATTGCTTTTAAAACTTCATAATATTGTTGTTCCATAATGCTCTAATTCGATGTATAGTTTGTACGACATATAATCTGATATTTGTGATGAATTGAATATTTCGCTCTGGGTCGTTGAGGTATGATGGTAGTCACTCACTGTCTTAATTTTGACAATGAGTGACTACCGTCAGACCCCAACGACCCAGAGCGAAATATTCAATCTATCTTCGCCAGATCTTAGGCTTAGGTAGCGGACCCTACCGATTCTATTGGATTTGGAAACAGACTAACGCTAAGAAGAATACTACTTCTATAGTACAAATATTAAAATGACTGAAGTCACTTCCGATGCCTCTCTACTTAACTCAGTCTTCTTGATAACTATAAACCTGGAACTAAAGATTATTTGATCTGTCTTTCCATTCCACATTAGTGTCATAAACTAAGTCGTTGTCTAAAAAGAAAGAAAACTTTAGAACATCTATGACTTAAATAACTCCTTTTTTGTAATTTTTTGTATATTAAGTCGCAAGTCCTATGTAAACATGTTATACATTTTACTTACTATAACTATTATGGCTTAGTGACCCAATAAAACAAACAAAAATAATATTTATTGAAAATGAAGACCTTACTAATAAAATAAAGAATTTTACGAAATATCCCATCATCATTAAGCAGTGTTCAGTGACGAACATGCGTCATGCGCCCTCATTACGCAACATCGGCAACATCGCGTTGACGTCAGCGTATTTCAGTGTGAAGAACAACTTGCTAATTGTTTAATATGTCGACCTTTTACAAAAATGTCACAATAAGAAATGAGTAAGGCTGAATATGGTTATATCAGGATAGGATATATTCTCAAAGGATTGTATTCTCTGCCATCGAGTATGTATTACATACTCGATGGCAGAGAATACAATCCTTTTTCTTTATATAACGTCGGGAGGTGTATCAGCTTACGGCCCTTCTGGATGTAAAGCGGTTATCGTAGCCTACGAATGCTTTCAGTACACGAAGTACGCTCGCACATTGTCAGCCCAGCTGTTAATACAAAGGTTCCTATGCTGCAAGAACTTATCCAGTCGATATGCTTGGATGTGCTCTGTCTCTCTTAAAAATACCAAGACCAAAACAAGCATATATGGGAATCGTCATACATATTGAGTAGTATTCCATGAATCACGCCATATTCTTATAAATGAGCTATATATAATATAGTTACATATTATCAAAAAACTTAGTTGACTGGAATATATGGAAAAAAATCTTTCTATTTATTTATTTGTTTCGTAGTGGAGTTAATTTATTTATTCAATTAAGTATTTTAGTCCCTCTTACGTGATATTTTTTAATAAGTTCTCGAATCCCAGTCAGTATTTCAGAATCGAGTGCTATAAAATAGAGAGTGGTTAGATAATAAGTGACTAAAGGCCTGGAGTATCTTTCATCAGTACTTTATTCATCATCGTTACCAGTATAGTTATCAGAGAACAAGATATTTAAAATAACATCAATAATCTATTTAATAAATATACCCCGGTGTACGTCTGTTGTTAATCTCAACATCGCAGGGCAGTCAGCTCACGGACTTTAAACACTCATGTTTGAGTGCAGCACAGCGAGTGGAATAAAAAAATAAAAATAAAAACGCGAGGAACGGTTACGATGTCAAGTATGTAATCACATTTTTGTTATCGACAGACAAGTCAAGTGTAAATGGTATGGGCATGTTCACTATTCATTTACCCTTTTTTCCTATTCTCTATACATCGTAATTATTGTTCGTAAGGAGTAAACTCCAGTCGTGCGTCGGAGCTGACTCACACTCATATCTTTTGGGATGTGACCACAAATTTACAGTTTTCGGATTTTTTCCTTTACTTGTGCTACATGACATTACTTCTTATCAAATTTCATGATTCTAGGTCAACGGGAAGTACCCTATAGGTTTTGATTTCCTTGCGAATGTCAAAATTAGTGCATAAACAGCCGTATCTTTTGATTGCGCTGACTTAGAAGTTTGATTTTTTTCACTACTCGAAGGGATTGCACACCTGAGAATACTATATAAGTATTAATTTCAGCTTGACGAAAAGGGTCTTTTTTTTATACAACGTCGAGAGACATTCAAGCATACGGCCCACCCGATGTAAAGCAGTTACCGTAGCCCATTAACACTTGTAATATATTAAGTATCACTCGCGCGATGCCTCCTCTGCTGTTTACAATTACCTTCTTCGTCTTGTGTGACAATTACCTCTTGAACATGGAAAATAATGAAAACATAACTGATACTAACCATTACTAGGGCAGTTATATAGTATATATAGTTTATTCAATCAGTCCCTATGGACATCCAATGCCATAATTAAACAAGTTAATTAAGCCCTGTTTCGAATGATTTCGTGTGACTGATTAGGAATAGAGTAATTATTGGCTTATTAATAGACTGTTAATATATAAATTGTTAACAATTTGTAGAAATACATTACGTGTTTAGTTTCAAATGAGATTTTGGAAAGGTTTGTTGCAAAATATCTGCAACTATTAAAAATCCTATTATTTAGTCAATAGATTCAGGCGTTATTTTGCGAAAGTCAAATTTACATGCAATTTGATCTAACCTGCTTTGTGTGCTTCTGCCACCAATTAATTCATGCGGCCTAGCGCCGGCCGGCACCCACCCACTACTGTTAGTAAATGCAACATGCCGACGCTGCCGTGGCTGCTCCGGTAGTCTCTGCCTCGGCTGCTGCGATCGTCCGCCATCTGAAACAGAATCCGCATGCCCCCACCACCACCGTCGCTGCCACGACTGGCCTGGTCGTCGCTGCGACACGTGTTTCGCCTCTCCACTCCAACAGTAGTGGGTGGGTGCCAAAGCAGGTTAGATCAAATTGCATGTAAATCCTATTATTTATAACGAGCAATCCTTGTTTTCTTTTTAGCGCCAACCCGTTTCCCAATTCTTTAGGATTGGCGAGGTTCGCTGCCTAAATCTAAGGATTTGGTGAAGATACTGATTATTACATGGGGCGACCGCCGTCCATACGTAACGAGCAATCCCGGTATACTTACATATACCTATAGAGTAACTTGGAGACCAAGTTTTACTCAGTGTCATTAATGTGTTTTATGTATAATCCCAACGCTAACTTCCATAAGTTGCAATACTCAGCTCTCGCCGATGGAAGCGAATTAAAATTATGGATGGCTAAATGTTTTCTTCTTCTTTGCGTTAGCACGTTTCCTAATCCATTAGGATTGGCGAGGCCCGCTGCTTAGACCTAAGATTATGGCGAAGATACTGATTTTAAATAGAGCCCCTGCCGTCAAATTTCCACAATCCAGAGGGAAAACCGGACTTTTTAAAGGTTAGGTCACGCGTCTTTTGAAATATAATTTCTTGGATTGCGGGTTTTGTTATGATGTTTTCCTTCATCGCCGAGCAAGTAAATACAAATATATATACACAAATCATAAAACATATTTTTACTTTTTAGATTTCTTTTAGGTTATTATTATTAATTTAAATTTATTAAATTTTAGACGTAGGTACCTAATTTAGTTTTAGTTTGTATTTATTTAATTTTAGTTAAGTAATTTATATATTAAATAATTATTTTTGTGGTACATGCCAGGATTGAAACCGGGAACCAGTTGATCAAGAGACCAGTTTTTTATCCATTGGTCTATCACTGCTTTGGGTGGCAAAATGTATGGGTCTAAAATGAATACACACATACATCACCAGGACCTAGTTTCCTTTTTATAAAATATCGGGAGCCAAATATATACATGGTTCACCTAATAGGTAGCGGTTACCAGAGCCTATGTATTTATAACCATATCTTTCAGTATATTTATGAAAACATAATTTATGCACATAAAAATATGTTTTCGTTTATTCAATTCAATGAAAATCAGTTCAGTCAGTAAAATTCAGCGTGCACACATGGAGATGAAGTTTTTTTTTTTTACTGCAAAGGTCTCTCGTCTATAATTCCTACTTTGGCATCTTTAATACACAGTGTACTAGTACCATAATGAACTAGTGTTGGTCTGTCCCATCTTAGCACGGTAGTTATATACAAACTGCACAAAAGACATACATACAATGTAATGATTACTAACTCACGAAGCACCTACCCGAAGGACACATTAACATAGCTTCAGAAGTCTAGACTACAAGTAACATAACGACGTGTGCTATAAACTTTATGCCCCTGTGTTATAACCACCAAACTTGATATGGAAATATGTTAAATCGCATGTGATAACTGCACGGATGTGTCGCCATTTTGTGCTCGAGAATGCCATTTGTGCAAAGTTCCGTTTAGTCCTCACCTAGATCATTAACAAAGATAAGTAGACTTTATTTGTTTTTGTTTTATACAACGTCTTGAGGCATACATGCATTCGGCCCACCCGATGAAAAGGGGTTACCGTATCTAATGAATGCTCGTAATACATTAAGTGCACTCTCGCGATGCCACATCTGCTGCTAACACCGTAACTCCTAATATTGCGTCGGTCTAGCCACGGCCATCATAGATCGTAATAAGCAGAGCAGCTCCACCTAGGACCAATGTTGAACACCTCAGCTATACTGTGTATAGCCGATGGGGTCGCGGTGGCTAGGTGAAGCTGCAAAGCTCGCTGCCGCCCGTGGCTGGACTGACGCAGTATAGGTAAGGAAATTTGGAATAGCTATAATCGTTTCACCGGCGTTCTAGAATGGGCCAAATCAATATTTTTAAAATACGAGTATAACTGAAAGATGATGAATGGAATAACTAATTGCGAAATGAAAGAGAGTACGATGAATGAATGTGTTTATTTATTTGTAATATTTAATAAATTCATTAAATAATAATTATGCAATAAAAAGAGCCTTACCCATGGCATGGCATGGGTGCAAGTAATAATAAAAAAAAAAACACGTAACTCCGCTAACCGTATTTTCAGTTCGATTGTATATGCAGCACCATGTCACTCAGCAGTGATAGACCAGTGGATAAAGAACTGGTCTATTGACAATCTGGTCCCTGGTTTGAATCCTGGCATGTATCACTAAACTCTTTTTTTAGGATTTATGAAAACATTTATAATTATCCCTAGCGAATCGATTAACACCTCAATAATCAATACTGTATAAGTAATTTAGATGTTGTATTTATGTATATACCTCCAGATATGTTAATATATAAACATACATATGTACAGAGAATGCTTATATCATAACTTTTCGAAAGAGCATATTTTTAGCACTCCTATTCGTATTTTAATTATCTTTCTATCTATCTACAACTTCACCCCAAATCCTTTGCGGGATAGGCAGAGAACCGAGCGGCACGTGACTCTGTCCTTACATACCTCACTCACTTCTTTAACGTTCATAACTCTTGCCTTAATCAACTTTAAAGATATTAATTACTCGTATCATTAACTTATTCATAATTGAATTTTATTATTCGTGACGCCGCGAACTAGTTAGCACATGGCGAACATGTACACAGTAGAAATTTGAATTTCAGCGCATTTTTACAAGCTTTCATTTAACTTCGTTTTCTGTCTGTCTATCTGTTCAGAACAAATCTTGCGATCGACTTCTCGACCACTTGCGACATACGATCAGGCTGAAATTTTGGACACCTTCGGTTTTGAAGTCAATACAATATAATATATTAAATATTTTGATAGATCCAATATAGCCAAAAAGGCGGTATGCCTTTCTCTTTATAACCCCATCAATATGGATATCAAATAAAAGGGTGTGACGAGTAGAATACAAAAAACTACGTCATTAAAAAAACAAATATGGCGGCTGCTCAAGATGGCGGATCAGCTTTTTCGTTACAACTCCCTCGACATACCTATCAAATGAAAAGGCATAAATAGTAAATACTATATGTTGCGTTACGTTACTCAAAATCCAATATGGCCGCCGCTACAAAATGACGGACTACCTGTTCTTTTACAACCCTCTCGGCATAGGTATTCAATGAAAGGGTACGCCGAACGGCTCATCGGTACTATTGAGGCCATGGGGTTGCTTCGCCTGGCAGCGGATCTTCCAGAGTCCGCCACGCAATGCTACTCGCATTGGCTTCGCAACGCGCATTGCTTTGCCACGCACATTGCTACACCACGCGCATTGCTTTGCCAATCACATTGCTACATCACGCGCATTGCTATGACACGCGCATTGGTTTACCTGGCGGCGGGCTTTAGAATTCGCCAAGCGCGGGTGTCAGGCCAGGCGAACTATTTCACTGTATTAACGTGGCGTAGCGCACGATATAGATGCAGTTTTGGTACCATCGCTGTTATTTTGTCACTAGCTAGCTGTGCGTGGCATGATATGCATGTATATGTATGTAACATATATATGTATATACATGCCACACACAGTCGAAAGCGAGATGTATGCTTTGATCTCAATTAAAGAGGATGTGCTCCACCAACATGTTGTATGCTTTGACATATATAATATCATATGATATATATATTCACAAGCAGAGTATTTTTCTTTTTAATATTGTCATTTACGCAAACGGTTAAAGTAGAATTTAAAAAAATAACTGTTATGAATGCAAACGAATTATTAGCAACGTTTACCTGACAGTAATTTCATGGGTGTGAAAATTTGTTTATTCACTGTATTTTACAACAGGATATGTTAGAATTTTCGAAACAAACAAATTATTCGCTATGAGAAGCGCACGTACTCAAGCAACTTCATCCGAGGATAAAAATCCATGTTGTAATGTGTAATAACAGACATCTAAATTTCACAGTCACACCCAACTACCTGGAGATAGGATCTTGTTATTGTATAACATGCAATAAACAAAATTTTGCTTTATATATTAGTGTAGATAACGTCCTACTACCACGCTACATGACTAATACTCCCCACAATGGCGTAGGTTCTACGCCATAGAACCTGGAATCACCAATTGCAGAGTCAAATTCACGCAGCGTCAACCGATGCAATTCCCTGCTATCGCCTTTCGTCGAGCAGTGTGATACAATATTTGCAGCTTTAAGTATAATTATATTTATTTATTTATAAATACCTCTAATAAGAATCTATAGAATATTACGAGTAATTATGTTAAAATATAATAGTATTACAAATAGATTGCCACTTAAAACTCTCCCGCGTTGGGTAATTACTCGAACGCGCAAACGCGTGAGGATAGACCTCGTTGACGGTCATGTCCGTAATAGGAATATTGAATTGAATTGAATTAAGTTTAGATCATTGGAGGATTCAAATATTAGCAATCTGGATCCAAGGTTTTGTGTTACCAACCAGAAACAAATACGTTCATCGCAATGAGCACATTTTTAATATACTCGTACATTCATCTGTGTAGATGTATAGGATATAAGAGTTTAATGCAAAGCGCAATCCTGCTTCTATTTATACATAACTAAGTACCTCCTAAGGCTTTACAATCCCGTGACAGAAACGTCTGAATTAATCACTATATTGTTTATTACTTTTTAGTAGTCAGGTATAATTTAATTCAATTTGTATTATTTTTGTGTAAAAATGTTATGCTTAATAAATTAAAAACTTCATTTATATACCTTGATTTTCTTTCTTTCTTATATAAATGCTTTCATAGCTTTCATTTTTACAATAATTTATAATATAATTTTAATCTCTATGCACCTTAGTTCTTATTTCTATTTTCGCTTTTGTACTCTCGGTAAGTTATTCAAAACCATATAGCTTAATCAACGACCTGTTTAAGTTTACCCAGTCTAAATAATACACAGCCAAACATTATTCGGTTCAGTTAATTCTGTCACACGCGTAACTGTACGTACGCTGGCTACTCTACAATGACCTACCTTGCTTCCCTTCCTTGATTAGTATACAAGTTAAGAGGGGGAAAACCATAAAGGTAGATAGGTCAAGTATTCTGGACGAAATTTGGAGTGATGTTTAGGCATCTAATACACTTGGTAAACAGACTTCGTGATCCGCTTACACATTACATAAGCATGGTTTGGAGGCATATAATTACTGGCGCGGGTAAATATTTATATTAAAATTACAATTTTGAAGTTTCAGTAGTTTAAAAATCTAATGGAATTTGCATCACTTTTTACGTATCTATTTCAGTGATATCATTCCAGTCGTCTTGTCAGTTTAAGGAAGTTTTTTGAACAAACAGGAATAGGGTACCTCCGACTTACAGAAGATCGCAATCAAATAATAATTCCCTGAACTTTTTGTGTTCCTGCGAGTAAGTAAGATAAGATATGAGTAGCATATCTTTTAGACCAAGGCAAGCCTGTTCTACATGGGGTTACCTTGTCAACTGGTAGACAAGGCTTGACAAATGAGAGGTGACTCAGCTACATTTAATTACCTGTCAGATTGACTAAGTACATTGAGCAGCATGTTATTCTAATGACTAACATCTATAGCTTCTGAGGGTGTGTCGTGAAGAGACGAAACAAGTATCGTGAAGATGACCAGAATTGCTATGGCAGCAAAGGTGGTGGATGCAAGCGGGTCGTATTCCAAATGGCTGGGATGACCATAGCTAAGGCTGAGACCGGAGCAGCCATGGCAGTGACGGCATGATGCATCTCGTAACGGAAGTATGTGGATATCGACTGGCGCCAGTTCGATGAACTAATTGATGGCGAAAGCACACCAATTAGGTTAAATCAAATTACAAATATCTAATTATCTGACATCTCGAATCGCAGGAAGCTAACTGGGAAAATAAATTTAGCATAAGCATATCTATACTTATATAGCAATCACAACGTAGGAGTACAGGTTGTAAATAGTGTGTATGTATGTATGTAATTATATCATTACGCCAGATCCCTTGCGGGGTAGGCAGAGGGAATCGAGCGCCATAAGATGCGGTCCTTACACACTTCACTTGTTTCTCTAACATTCATAGCTCTTTTCATGCTCCTGACATCACCACCTGATAAAACACGACCAATTTGGTTATGGTAAGGAGGTTTCGTTCGTTTGGAACGAAACCTCCTAGTGTCGAACACGTTCTTATGTAAAATACGTCTAAAAGTAACTTACCAGCATTGTTCACTCTCTTATCTCCGTATGGACCAAGCACAGCCTCATAACTACTTGGCTTGGTGGGACCTCCATCCATTTAGATCACCACACATAATTATCTGTTTATTTCGCTACAGGAAAGTCCAAAACACCCTTTACAATCTCCCAAAACTTCTCGAGCTCCTGGGGCTCGCTAGAGCTCACAGAGGCATGAAGCAGCAGAAGCTGCGACTAAAAACACTCGCATAATCCCTAGTTTTATCTTAACCAGGAGAAGCCATGGACCTACTAAACTGTAATCATTCACACCAGCGGCCAAGCGAGATGAAAGCACTACACCTACGCTAGCGCTGGCACGACCGTTCTGGTTTACCCCGGACCACAGGGCTATCATGCCACCGCGTAGATCTTCGGTGTTGTTTGTCTTTCGTTTGGTCTCTGACACACACACAGCATCTAGGCATCTCACGTTCAGTATATATATCAACTCATTCATCATATCTTTTAATCCACCTTTCACATTCATGTGCCTATACGATACTCAGCTTTCCTCGACGCGCCGGGTTGGGCATTGCGTGATGGGTGGCGGCGCCCACCGCCGCATGTATCTAATTCCGCATCGACGAGGGCGGATCGGTGCGTGTCCGTGTGGTTTGAGTCCAGAATTGCAGTCAACAGTGTTGGACTAGCAAGGTCATGGCGTGCACGCTTCTGGTGTCGATCCCGATTGTAATGTAAAACATGTATTCAAAACAAGCCTCAACTTCACTGTACAAGGAGACTTCAAGCAACATGTGTTAAGTTACAACAAACAAAACTTATCGAAGTTTGACTTTAACTTTTGCTTCTCAACACTCACTTGGTATCGCTTTATTTATGCATTTATGTCTGCTTTCTAAATACAAAAGATTCCTGCATTCCATTATTATGAGGTAATATTATATTTTGATGTTATAAAATTGACGGATTATGTTTGTTTCACATTCACGTTGTAATCTACTTGCAAAATCTCGACTCAGAGTTCGACAATAGGACAATTCGTAAAATAATTCCACCTGGAACTAACTTAAGAGTGATAGAGCACAACATGGAAATAATTCTATCTCACAGAAAACACCAACTCAATCAGCCTGGCCTGAAGGTTGTAGTGTTCCAGCAAGTGAGTACTAGGTTACCAGTCACTTTACATAAGTTTAGCCGTATATTTGTATAGCTCTCGACGTATAAAAAAATACTGACTGTATGAGTAAGCGACTATTGTCATGGTTTTATTGCCAAATCTTCGAATTCCGATGAATTGTTTAAGTATTCTATCTGTATTCTTCAGTTACTAGCATATGTACATTGGAATATTTATTAAACTATGTAAATTTATACAGTTTTAAAACAGTTTACAAAAATGTATTCAAATTTATCATCCTCATATATTCATTTATTAGAAACACATCGTTGATTAAATATTTTTTAAATGTTATACATTCACAGAATTTCAAAAATGCTTGTGTCCAACCAATGGTTCAAGTAAGCGATAGAATATACGGAGGATTTCTCCTCATAATTAGTGGACCAATATCGTACGTGAATGTAGGTACAAATTTGATATAGGATATTTTCAACGAAAACAGCTTACTTAGTTACTAAGAAGTAGCTGTGTTGGTATCAGATGTGGCATCACGTGAGTGATACTTAATGTGGGCTTTTCAACATTGTATTGGTGAATGAGACGGTAGGTCACGGAAAATTAATTAAGAAACAGCCGACTCGAGAAATATGCAGCCGCATGAGAAGACCCTGTTCACATGGTTCTCAATGTAAAGAGAGGTAAGCCATAGTGATAAGCAATCATGAACTTGCCTAATGGGGAAGTATCTCAACGATAGATCACTGTTAAGGCAATTATGATGTCGCCAGGAAGGTTTTGAGAAGGTGAATTTTTATTTCCCCTAAAGTAACAACGATCTTTGGAGAAGAAAAAAAGCTGCAAGAATTCAAAGACCTGCCTTTTAAAAATTCTCAGTTCATATTACAATAAATTTGTGATGGACGATGGCAAAACTAGGACTGAGCCTCACTCGTGCGTTTCCGACCCTAAGACTTTGTACAGAAGTAGCGAATTCGTCGCGAATCGTCTCGCGCGAATTGATACGCTCACTAGGCGTAAATCGCGTGCAATATGCCAAATCGTGCCTTGTACGTGACACCCGGGAGTCGAGATCTAAATACTCTTTAGAGCGTCCAGTTTTCGTGCGAACTTCGTAGCGAGACACAATTGAAAATGAAATGACAAAATATTGATACCCAATAATTTATAAGCAAAATAGGGAAATATCCTACAATATGGAATATAGGTTTTTCAGATTATTCCAATAGAGTTTTAAATCGAGGAGCTTGGGAAGAACTGGCATTAACATTTTTCACGTGTGAATATACTATGAATCATTGTATCGCGAAGGATTAGATGCACTAAGCTCATTCTAGGTTTCTTATATTTTTTTGTCTCTTTTAGGGTCGACAAGCCATCTTTTAGGTCACAAATCCATCGCTTCATTCGAATTCATATTTAATACTGAATTCGTTCTCAATGTTCCCGCGTGAACGCTATTTTCTGAGCGCAGTGTGATTCGTAGCAAATTCGCTTCTTCTGGATTAGGTCTCAATTTCTTATTATGTGGTTGAATAGGGGCGAATGTGATTTTTTAACGTTTATTTAAAATCTGCCTAATCATATGGAATTAGGAACGAATGAGGAAGGCCAAGGCTCACCCACTGCGGCGTCTTTTATCAGAAGGCGATATCAGGAGCCCTAGGAATCAGCGAGCGTGTGTGAAAAGAGCTGTGAATTAAAGCAAGCGACGTATGTAAGGATCGCGTCTTATAGCAGGAGTTGCTCTCTACTTACCCTACAAGGAACCCGGCGTGAAGACATACATATATATGTATCTGGAATTACCGTACCCATACCATTCATACTTTAAATAAAAGAAGTATCATTTCATAACATTTGCATTGAGAATATGCTTCAAAGTTAATTGAAAAAGTTTACATTGTTTAATATTTTAAAGTTAAAATTTCATAACATAGGTAAGCAAATATCAGCTCGTTGTCCAACCGAATGTTGCAGCAATAAATCCTTAGCCCGAGATAGAAGGAGAAAATATAAATAAAATGAGCTTGTTTTGACATTTTGCAAAAGTACCCTTATTTCAGAGTCACAGCTGTCTCGTGATATTAAAATGTATGCTAACTTGACTCTCTAATGACCGCAAGATTTAAATCTAAAACAGAAATACTTTTGTTAAGCATCAGACTTAAACAAGAAAAGTTTTTTGTTTTTCTTTCGTGTTTCGTTTACTTACACAGTAAAAGCGAATTTGGAATAAATTACTATTAGCAAATATAATTTTGATTTACGCGAAATGGTACATTATGCAGAAGCCATAAAGATACAAATATTGATGGACATGTAATATGTATATTTTAGGGTGAGCCAATACGGGTCCAGCAGTAATTATAATCGCGTCCATAGCATATTTTCTCGAACATGTCATGAAATAAAAATTCGTATATAAGGTTTCCGACTTTTCTTTCACGTTTCCTTTGCCTTTTTTAAACTAGTTATTTTCAATAACATATTCTTAACGTTATTCCGAATCCTAATGCTTTTTAATTGGCAGGCTCCGCTGCCCATACCCAAGGATATGGCGATGATACTATATGAATAGAATACTACCCCGGATGTGACACGCAAGGAATTTAACATATCGTCCCGCTCCCGATGCCAGAGATCGCACTCCCAGAGAACATGATGTGCTGTTTGCTCGAATTCATGATTTGTCGTAGAACACTCACATAAAGGCGATGACACAAGTCTAAATGAAAAGAGCTTCGCCCTAAAGTTTCCATGCCCTGTTAAAAATTGCGCAACAGGATGATCGACTTCTTTTTGATTGAAAGAACAGATACAAGTGGCGTCCTTTAGTAGAAGTTTCCCATCTTTCTTGCCATTCCGACAGTAAAGTTTCAAATACCTCGTCAATTGGTTTGAACAATCTAAGTATTTTGTCAATATCGTGGCGTTTTAGAAAGTCTAGGTGTATGTTTTTAGAGGTGTAGTACATTGAAGCCCGGCGTTGAATTTCTAAGTCAACTGGTAATACGCCTGTCAGCACTGGTAGTTCCTATACTGCCTATACTGGTCACATGTCTTTCGAACTTTAATTCTTGGACATGCGGGTTTCCTCACAACATTTTCCTTCTCGTTGAGCAAGTACATAAATCCGAAAATAAGAGAACGGCCAAGAAATTACATTTCGAAAGATCTAGTCTAACGTGTGATCTAGTCCATGAAACTGGTTTTTCCTCTGGGTTGTGAAGGTCTGCCCGCACGCGCTTTATGCAAAAATCGGTATCTTCGCCAAATCCCTAGAATTAGGTGATAGACCTCGCCAATCCTAATGAGTTATGAGACAAGATAGCGCTAGAAAGGAGAAGATGACTAGACACTGATAAATGTACAGACTTAGTTTTATTATATGAATTTCTGCAATACAGGAAGTATCGCTCACGCGTTGCCGCCTCAGTTGCTAATACAGCAATTCTTCGGAGCTTTCTCTGCTTAACGACTGTCATCTGTTGAAAGCAGCCAGGCCCGATGATTTAACATACCCTCCGAACACGGACGAGCTTGTTATGACCGAACTCATCCATAGACAGGCTTCAGTCGATGCTGCATGACATACTGTTCGATTAGACTGACATGCGCATCAATGCCATCGAGCTTCGCCTGTTAAATACCGCATTGTAAATTTTATAACTTTTGATGCATAAAACACCCAATCATAGAGACATGTTCGTGCGCACAAAATATGTTTGTGAATATCTTGAGTAGGAAGAGAAATGACAACCTTTACTGTTAAAGTAACTGTAAAAGGGGGATAAATTAGTGCCTCGTGAAGAGGCGAAACACGTGTCGCAGCGACGTTGGTAGGTGCATGCGGTTTCTGTTCCAGATGGCAGACGGTCACAGCAGCCGAGGCGGAGACTACCGTAGCAGCAATCGCAGGAACGACATGTTGCACCTACTAACGATAGATGGTGGGTGCCGGCCGGTGCTAGTCCGCATGGACTAATTGGTGGCGGAAGCACACAAAGCAGGTTATATAAAATTGCACGATACATAATCTGTAGAAGACGTTCATATTGGTTCATATCTGGTGGGCCGCTTACTTGTATGCCTCCCGATGTTATATAACAAAAAAAGTTGATTTGAAGTTATCAAGCAATTATATCTCTCCACTGTGACAAACTGACCTATAAAACATCAAATAAGCGAAACTGGCAAAATCTGCTGGTTTTTGTTTACATGTATGTACTTGTTCTCCGTCAAAAAGGTTGCCCTTTCGACGTAAAAGTAATCAACAATAAATCACGATTAACATCAGTTTTCATTTCTGAACCTTGCTTACAGTAACACGTTCAGAATCCGCCTACATTTCATTAAAGCATGATACTTACAGCGAAATATTATTAAAATGATACAACCCATAAAATGATAATAGTGTTCGTACATCATTTTTATTACTCATATTTGCTTCGTTCGTATACGGTATTATTTACTATGATAATATACGTTCGTATTTAAATGTAATATTTTGTTTATTATGCTTTAATGCACATTTTTAATAAAGTACTATTAAACGTAGAGCATTATACATTGCATTATTATTTATCGTGGTATATAAATATGTATCATAGACTATTTAGCCTACGCCATAGTTATAAATAGATTTAGATCGTTATTTATATGTTATATGCTTTATTTACTTCTCACAAGGTTACACAATTTTGGTACTTACAACTAGGTTTAGAGTCATAATAAAGGAGTCCTTGTGAGTGTCTGGAGTCTGAACTAGGTGTAAAACCTGTACTACAGAGATCCAGGCTCTCTCTGCAATCTGTATAGTAGCAATATAAGAGCGAAAGTACAAGATTTTATACGTATCCTAATAATATTAATAAATGATAACAAATGACCGGGATTATAAAACCCGTGAAAAAGGAGATATATTAATAATAACATAACATCTGGTGCATGTATGAAAAGGTGCATGAGCATGTGTGAAGTTTCACCATATACAACATTCAATCATTTCTGATATCTTTTAAAAGTTTATCTATCCATCTAGCTGGAGGAAACATGATGACTCATTACCCAATAGGATATAGCATAGCATCTAATCCAGTGCTCCCTCACTCACATTAGATGTGGCCAGCTGTTTTCGATTAATGATCAGTAAGCTGAAGCGAACAGGCTCATGGCTCGAAGAATCGATAACCGTTGGAGCAGAAAGGTTCTTGAATAGCGACCATGCACCGAAAAACGCAGCGTAGAATGGTCCACTAGATGGATTGACGATCTAGCGAAAATCACAGGGAACCGATGGACGCAAGCCGGACAAGAGCGATCGCTGCGGTAGTCTAAAGCGTAGGCCTATGTTCAGCATTGGACGTTGTTTGGCTGAAACTATGATGATGATGAGGTGACGCCCACCCACTCGCATAAATTTGTTGATTCTAAGATCTATGTCGACAACTTTAGATCTCAATTGATTTTTTTAGACAAACTGCAATCATAGCTCGCAAACTATACTTAAAAGTCGTACCACAGTAGGCTCATTCTCGATGCTAATTACCTACATGACAATCCAATTCCAACCTCGAAGTATTGAGTGAAATTTTGGAGTCTCTATTCTATTTTTGCCGACACTGGAATGAATCTCATTTATAATGTCAAACTAAACACTCGATCACCAAGATTAAACCAATCTGACTTTTATCACGGTATTGATTCCAATTCTAATTTCTCGGTATTAATGATTTCAAGAGTAAACCTACAGATAATATTCATAGTCATGAATCCATATATTTATTTTACTACTAAATATTTACAATGTTATTACTATTGTATTTTTTTCTAGAATAATGGGTATAATTCCTGTCAATTCACAGACGTGTGCTGTGATACGGATCTAAAGCGTAGAGGGAGCCTACGAGAAGATGTAATATGTACACCAGCCGTGACCCGCTTCGGAGTATATCAATGGAACAACATACCCATTAGCAGGTCGCAGATATTAGGACTATCGCGAGTAAGCCGGAAATTATACACATAACACAAATATGTCCACAATAAGCGACACCCGGCCCGTATCAGTGAGGTTTTCAACTAAAAAAAATTATAATCTAAATTCCGGTACTTGTGACAGTAGTTTAATTTCTAAGCGCAAAACCATTATATTCTCTGACAAAATAGGCTGTAATGTAGGCCCTCTAATGTGTAACTATGTAAGAGCTAGCCGAGCAGGCAGAAGAGCGCATGGTGAGGAGAAGTCGACTAATGGACGGCAGTGAAGGCGTTAGTGTAAATGTCGCTGCCCCAGAAGGGGGAGAAAGCATTACGAGACATTGTGGATGAGATCTAAAAAACATGTAGGGTGCCAAGCGTTGCCCATGGCATGGAATAGAGCAGCAAGTGCCGTGCGCAACTCCCGCGATTCGGCTCATATGACCGTGAGGTCGGTGGAGCCATGGGATGGTGGTGGGACAATGTCATCTTTTTTACCCGAGCCTTGTTAGCTAATCCGTAGATACTTCGAGTACAGATCTGGTTGCCTATGGCTCGAAAATCATGATGACATATCTATCTATATCTTTTCTCCCGCGTTCTTTCTATATGCCAGAAGCAACGTGGCATACCTTTTCTCATTTTAACACCGATATTTTCTTTCAGATATTTCACCGATATCAATTCTTTTTCTCACATCATCCTTGTGAACGCAGTTAGCAAGTGGTACACCACTGACTTTACTTTACTCTATGCTATACCTAGCTCTGGTTTCCATGTGTTAATGTTAGGGCCAACATGATGCTGTATGTCTTGTGATTTAAAAACTTCTACATACCTTAGGTTTCCACTTTCAGAATGTTCCATTCACGCTATTCTCGACACTCATTCACTCACTCACTTCGCATTCAGTTGTAAGCTTCCCGTCATACAATTGTCTTTCATCTCCGTGATTTGTACTTGCAGTCTAGCTAGCAGACAAATCGCTACTATGTCATCCATTCGCAATTCTATATTTCTTATTTTTACAGACTATTCTATTTAGGCATTTACATTATGTCTCCCACTGATTTATTCAATGAAACTTATAGTAAAAAATTATAGTTCCCAGTCTTATTATTAGGCACAAAAGTACACCATAAAATATGCTACACAGCGTCTACTTGTGATTTTGATAGGGGAGCTAATTTGGACCAAAAATGTTATGTGCATCAGTTATTAATTTTATTATTGAGATAAATATCGAAATAGTCAGTGTCCACACGCAGAGTACTTTGAAGATTACAGGGCCGTTTTCAACATAGTACCAATAATAATTCCTTTAAATTCTATACAGGTATTTAGTTTTAAAAAAATGTGGCTATTTTTGGTTTTGTTATGTTCTCTACATATTTAATGTTAACGTTATATTATGTGTAAATATTAATATTCAACAAATATAGTGTAACATAAGTATTTAGCATACATCGCAAATACACTATTAGGAATCACATTCATGTGAAATGCAAAACTGTGTAACTGTTGTCTGTAAAAAGTTGGTCATCGTTTAAAAACACTGGTCAGCTGCTAGTTGAATTCACTCTCCGAGGATTTATTATTATATATATATATATATATATATATATATATATATATATATATATATATATATATATATATATATATATATATATATATATATATACACACATACAATAAATACATATATACTTACAATACATATACATACATATAAATTATACGATACATACAAACGTATTAGACATACATAATTGTTACAACTTATATTAAAATAATAGAAATATATAAATAATGATGACGGTCTTACTGCTTTGACGAGCTTTAATAAAGATGTTGGTGTACCTTCTTTTTGAAGACAAATTTGCTGCACGATTTCTTAATAGAAACTGGTAACGCATTCCAGAGTTGAATTGATTGCCGAGTGAAGGAGTTGGACATGAAGCCTGAGCGGAAAAGAGGGATAGAGAGTAAGAGAGAATTATAGGAACGTAGTGGGAGATTATGAGAGTCACAGAGATACTGAAACTTACATTTCAAGTATTCTGGAGAATAAGGGTTGGACAGAATAGAATAGAGAGTAAAAAGTAACCTCAGATTTCGACGCTGACGAATAGGTAGCCATCAAAGCTTAGACCGGTAGGAAGAAATGTGGTCAAATTTACGACGACAAAAGATAAATCGGATGGCATTATTAATTAACCGGTCCAGCTACGAATAATCGATTACGGGCAGGATGAGGGATTGCACAAGGGTAACTTTAGTAGCAATAGGGAGAAAAATTCTGTATCGGTTTAAAAATCGTAATGCTGATGTCTTTACGACTAATTTCAACCAGTTGATTAGTCCAGCTAAACGTACAGTCGATATGGAGACCAAGATTTTTAACGCTGGTGCTGAAGGGGATAATCGAGTCGTTAAGCATGACAGCAGATAACGAATTAGCGTCCAGTCTTGCAATTTGACGTGAACTGCCTATAATAATTGCTTGACACTTAGTGGGATTCACGGGAATTCCATAACTTTTGGACCAGGTATTTATTCTGCTCAGATCTGTGTTTATTTGTCTTATAGCGGTATTCAATGTATCGACAGAGGTCTGAGCATAAATTTGCAAATCGTCAGCGTAAAAGTGGTAAGAGCAATTAAGCGAGAATGATAGCAAATTTATGAAAGAAGAGAACATCAGAGGAGACAAAATACCTCCCTGGGGGACGCCAGCCAATAGATTTTTTTTTTTAATTTATTGACCTTTACAGTTCTGTATATGTACGTGTTAAAAGTTGAATATAAATGTACAATTTCTATGTAGAATTTCTTAAAATACTTTATTGCAAAATGCACGACGTTTTTAAAAGGTATATTTTTTTCAACCTACAGTTTCTAACCATTTCCTGACTTGTTACACATTACTTTTAATTATTGAAGATGACTGACAGGCAGACAGGTGAGAGATTTTATAAGATTTCTGTTATTACTATTGTTAAACAACTCTTAAAAAAAAATACAAAGTTGGTAGTTAGGGCGTTATCTGACAAACACCATGTGATGGAATTGTATCAGTCTACGTACGTAACCTTAGAAACAATATCTATTAAAAGTAAATGAAAACAGAATTTACCGTTACACAGCTTTATCAAATTATTTACGTCGGAAAATTCTCTCAATAAATCGAATACAAATAGAGTACCTCACTAACTTTCCAACTGACTGAATAAGTCAGTGAATTTCCAACTACCGCCTATCGCCCAGCGAAGATCTTTGTTGCGCGTACAATTTTCCAATTCGCACATAAGTTACGTATTGTATGCTTTAAGAGCTATTCGTAAATAAACACTAGTTTATTTTATCTTGTTTATAAGTGAATTTAAATGTTTTGTTGATTGAACTAGGGAAATACAACGTGATTTTAAGATGAAAGTGTAGGTAAGTGTAAGTAGAAACTATATTGCGTGAAAGCTTCATAGCAGATGTCATAACATCACATTTACTTTTACTGCTACTGATCGGTTGACGCAAGCAGGCTTGTACAGTATGCACATATACAGCTGACAAAATTTTATGTTTCTGTCACGCACATAATGTTAGCCACACGAGTGAAACAGAGAGGGTTATCGTGATCAAAGCAACGTCCTGTCGTCAGTCATTCACAGGCACTACACGTGTGTCAATATGGTACTTGCCAGCTTCTGATGCCCTACCTGTGCTGCAACTACTCTGTGTATTTTCTGAATATAAATATGTTCAGAAAATACACAGATACACAGATAACACACATACAAATTACTGGAAGATAGAGATAACAAGAGATAAGGAGTTCATGTCATTTTTTAATTATAAATTTAATATTCCTTTTCTTCTGTTCTTCTCATTCCTAAACTTCATCAATAATATCTTAATACTTCCTATTCTCTTCAAAGGATTCATTCAAAAGCTCATTCTAAGTTTGTGATATACGGATTTGGCATGGCAATATGTTAATGCAAGTACTTGTACAGATTCCACCTCACAATCTTATATTATCTTATTATTAATTTTTATTTTTACCAGGGGGTTTCGCCTTTACGGCATTACCGTTTGTACATTTACATTATAAATAACATTGCACAGTGGAATCTGTACAAGTATTTGCATTAACAAAATGTCTTCAAAATTCCACCAAGCGCCAACAATCAACAATATCAACATAATTTGGCACGGTCTTCATCTCCCGTCCCGGTATTTTTTTATTGCACGACTATTTGCAATGTGAAACTGTTATTATAAGACTTTGTGAGGTTAGTATGTTGCTACACTCGCTTCTAGCACCGCTACAGGAGCTTCGCGTGAGATCACTTATCCAGCAGTCTTCTATATGGGAGAACCGAGCTATTTAGACTGAACACCAAGGAGCATGACAAATAAATCTATTAAATCGCAGACTAAACACAACATTGCTTAACTGCAATTATTTACTAGAACGACCAGCGCTATGTTATTACGGGAATGGTCTGGCTTTCTGTCTCTATTTTATTTATCCGCATTTGTGAACCATTATACAAAGAGCTATTTCATGTTTTCATATTTTCTTTTCTTAAACAACTCATCCAGTGGTTGACTCTAAAATTAAATATTTATAGACTCGAACATCAATGTTTACCGAAATATTTTTCGTACCGCCTCTGATCTTGCACAGACATGAGGAATGTAAATTAATTTACCTGAATCGTACATAATTTATAGCAACATCGACGTCCCGTGACACACATTACAGCTGTACAAATATCATCCATGAATATATTTTTGACATAATATTTATATAATGCTTAGTCCATAGCTATACTACATGTAAGAAGTTGAAGAGAGGTTAAGGCGCATCGAAGCAACCCGACTGGGGAAGTACCTCTACCTCAATAAAACCGCAGCCAAATAACAAACTCCCTAGGTTATTGTGTTTTTGGGTATGAGTGAGGTCACTAATAAGCTCCTAAGGAGTTGCTGTGTTAGCAGCAGAGGTGGCATCGCGCTAGTCATTAATGTATTTTTTAAAAGCATTACAAGCGTTTATAGGCTACGGTAACAACTTTATCATCAGGTGGGCCGTATGCTTGTATGTCTCCCGACGTTGTACAAAAAAAATTGCATACCAATGATAATTATATCCCGTTTTGACTTATCATAACATAAGACACTAAGGGCCAAAACAAAAGCTGGGTAAAGAAAAAAAAATATGTTTTGATTTTTTTGAAGTATATAGTTCTATCTATCTATAACTTCACGCCAAATCCCTTGCGGGGTAGGCAGAGAGAACCGAGCACCACGTGATCGATCTTACATATCTCACTCGCTCCTTTAACATTCATTGCTCTTCTCATGCACGCTCGCCGGTTTCTAGGGCTCCTGACATCACCTTCTGATAGAACATGGCCAATTTGATCAGGGTAGGTAAGTCTTGGCCTTCCCCGGCTCTTACATCCTTCCACTTTTGCATTGTATATCTGCTTCGTCATTCTTTCATCTTGCATTCTTTCTACATGTCCGAACCAACGAAGCATGCCTCTTCTTATTTTAACACCGACGCTCTCTTTCAGACCAACTCTGTTTCTAACATCATCATTGCGAATACGGTCTACAAGCCTTACGCCGCAAATTTTGCGCAGCGCTCGCATTTCGACCGCGTTTATTCTACTTTCATGCTCTTTCTGCCATACCCAGCTCTCGCTTCCATAAGTTAGCGTTGGGACCAACACTGCATTGTGTATAGCGAGTTGTGCCTTCTGGCTCAGGTTTTTACTGCCAAGAAGTTTTCCCAACGCTTTATTCACACTATTCCCAGCACTCACTCGTCTTTCCACATCTGCAGTGTACCTTCCATCCCTGCTGAAAGCGCATCCAAGATATACAAACTCATCCACTTGTTCCAACACTTCATCATAAATCGTAATCCTTACATTAGTTCTGGATTCTTCTCTTTCAATTACCATTATCTTATTTAGTATTAGTATATAGTTTATACTTTTATATTACGCCAACAAGTACAATCTTAATTTTCTTTTATACTACTAAGGTGACCAACAAGTATAAGGCCTGCGTGCAGTTTACGGTAACTTGCCCATGGACATTTGCAAGACATGGGACGTCACTCGTGTGTTGCCGACGCTACCCCGTAAAAACCTCTTCACACCCTAGAAAATACCTGAAAAAAGGCAGGGAGCTCATACTACAACTTAAGAGTTCTTGATAGAAAACTTCTCTGGTATTCGACCATTACGGTTTCAGCTTGTAAGTATAAATATGTTCTATTATACTATTATATTACTACTATAAAATTAAGTGAACTAAAAAGGCTGGCAACGGTCAGTGACCCTTTGGTGTTGCTGATGTCTATAGGCGGTGGTAACCACTTACTATCAGGTGACCCACATGCTTGTTTGTCCCTCTCTAATAATAAAAAATATAAAAAAAAATGTAAACGTATGTTCAATTTATAAAAAAAAATGTAAACGTATGTTCAATGTTGTTATCTCAATTCTATCTTCACTATTTCATCTACGTTATCCATCTTAATTTTGTTGTACACTATAGTAGTATGGCGTAAAGCGCTATTAATTAACTCCAGAGATCTTACGATTTTCAACTTCAATAGTCAGGCTTTTTGTGTGATTCGGGTCTAAATCTGCCCTTCAGTTGCAAATCAATAATTTCCTGAGCAATGTACATAGGTATTATACAAGAACAACGTGTCAGAGAAAAAATATTTATAATTTTTATTCTACAGTATTGACACAAATTATTGAGAGCTATATAAGTTGGAAATTTGGGAAACGGTTCATTTTTCCTCTTCACATTTGACGTAATGACGAAGTCTTTATTTCATAGTCTCTATTCCTCATACACCCTATATTTTCAATAATGATTATGTTTTTCTTAAGTATGGTTGAGGGCTGCGAATAAAAAGTAATGATAGCGTAGAGTATAAAAGCTCTTAGATGGCTTTAAAGTCTCTGAGATGTTAAAATTATAGTTTAGTTATGACAAAACTGGTGTGTTTAAAAACTTAAAGCAAGCGGCGTGACTACAAATTTTGGACCCGTTTTTAGCACAGACTGTAAATAAAGTTACAAAATAAGGAGAATGAAGTTTTACAAAAAGTCAGCAAAACTTGAAGGGTGTTTTTGGTATTACAAGTACACCTATACCTTAGCGTTAGGCTGATCGTAGGCTTGTCTGCCACCTTAGTGCTATAAAAAAATAAAAGCATTGTTTTTTGGGTGGCAAATAAATGTACATACCTATATCCCGACGAATATGAAGCCATTAGTGTAGCCTGTGCTCGCTTGCAAAATGTTTACATAGAAAAGAAGCAGCGGTGCGTTAATAGTACGAAGCATGCAATGTTTGGAGAATACCAACAGGAACTGCGATTTTCTCTGTCAATAAAAATTAAAACCGAAAATTGAGCACACCTCTAGAAAGGCAGAATGCAAAGGGTCCTCAACTCGGCGGTTTGTAAGTGTTCTCTATACAACGAAACTGGAAACCGGTAATTTCACGAAGCACCTCTTTGTGTTATAAACGTTTTAGTTACGGAAACGATGAAGATTGAACATTGTTTCCTTATTTCTTCCAACCTATTCAAACCTGTAGCATAATATTAAGTTGGGAAATTTCTTGCGCAGTGTATTTATATATATATTTTTTTTTGTTAATAGAATAGAATTAGAATATATTAATTGTGTTTAAAATTTTCTCATTCAATTACAAAGATCACTTTCTTATATTCAGCTTTTAGCAACAATGTTCAAATATTAATAAACTGTAATGTAAATAAAATCTGCAGCGAACCGCAGCAAAATTAAAAACATTCGCACAATTTTTTTATCAAATTTGTACATTTGTTTTATTTATTGCCACTCTCATCGAAACTCCTGAATAAAATACGCTCTCTCCAATTTGCTCTATTAGTCATATTAACAGGTTTATCTAAAATCTACTAAACTACATATCCTTTAATTTACCATTTTATATATTAATAAAAAACAAAATAGTCGCTATGAGAGAGTAATATTATTTTAATCTGTCGGTTTTGAGAAATGTATTATAATCTATAACCATAATCTAGGGACTATGTATTATATTTATATATTTAACCTGTTTTAAATAATTCAGATTTTCAGATTAAAGATTCAGATTGGGCATAATGAATTTTACGACTTGTTAATACTTGATGTATCAGATAGGGCTCAACATATTGCTACAAAACAGTTTTTAAATTTTAAATATTTTTTGCTTCAATTTCTCCGATAATAAGTCTACATCACAGTACAGATTCCACATGTCTAAAGTAATCTGTAAGAGCATTATTTTTTATTGCATATTTAATAACTTATAAATAGCAAAATAGTATCTAATTAGGTATTTTATTACAGACATGGTCTACTCTTGTTGTTTCCAATCAACCTTGTTGACTATAGCCGTTTTTTTTGTAAACCCTCTACTGATAGTTTCTTTTTAATGTTTAATTTATGTAACTGATATTTAAGCATAATGTGTTGTAAATATTCATTTGCATACCAATAATTAGTGTTAGAAAAATTGTTAATATAAGCGAAGAATAAAACAAGCACACTACCTGGGGAACACCAGACATATTCAGTCTAAATTCAGATCTATATTTTCTAGCAACGTTACATCTAACTAGTTAAATTATTTCACTAACTGTACCCTTTTTGTAAATACGGGTTTATCCAGTTCAATGCTATGCCTGTTATACCATTTTGATCTAGTAGTAGTAGTAGGTTAGTAGTACACGTAGCTTATCAAAAATAAGATCGACGGCCTTACATGTGAAAGAAGAGGGTAGTTGAATGCTTTTTGTGCATCTTTGTAGAGGCATAAAAAGTAAATCGAACGCTAATTGTAGATTGCAAGTAGATTTCATTTTTACAAATTTATGTCGGTTACTACTCGTATTAAGCACATCAAAATTTTGAAAAACAAAATATTCTTGAGTTTGCATTATATGTATTAACCTCAGTTACACTTTACATAGTACAGGTATAAATGTGATAGCTCTGTAGCTATTATCAAAATTTTCGTCATTATTTAAATAATGGCTTTCCTAAATAAAAAAGAACTGACAAAAAATCGTTTCCAATGTTGTGTTTAGGAAAAATGCTAATGCTGACCTTATTTCATTTTTCCATTCTCTGGAATTATTTTTACAAATATGATCAGAGCTTTCAGAGTTAGCATTACTTAGTGTTATAATTATTTTTGCAATATAATGTTCGTCAATAGTAGTAAGAAATAAATAATTATTCATAATGGCATCAGTATTATCCACGGTAATATTATTTATTTTATTAGTCGAGTCCATAAAGTAATCATTAAAGCATTTTTGTGATGTGAGTCACAATTAATATAATCATTATATTGAATTGGGTAGATAAAATTATTACGTTGATACTATCTGTTCATTGCGTGTTACTTGCCATGATGATTTTCATGTACTTTTACTTTTGGAAAGTACTACTATTTTAACCCTGAGCTCAATAAGCTAGGTTTAGAAAATTTATATTGGACTTCCTCAGGTGAACTTTTAAACTTATTAACGTGTACCTCACTGTAAAGCTGCTGATGATTGTAATATAGCGTGACTGTTTAACTCCTCGGGTAGTAGCTAACAAAATATGAGACATCCAATAGAAATAAGATAACTCGACCGATATTGTGAAATAACTTTGTATAAAAGAAGAGATTCAGCTTGATGGAATTACATCACGCAATCTGAACCACTATGTCTGGAAACTATATACTTCATACATGAAATTTTGTATGAAGCATCTTCCGTAGACATACCTGCTAAGAAAAGATTCAATCCTGTCAAACTCTAGTGATCCTGACCAAGAGGGGTACCCTACCTACCTACGACCTACGGTCGTGCAGAACGCCACCATTTTCATGAAGATAAGTTGTAACAATATGGTCATGGTACTTAATTGAAAACTCGCTTCAAAGGAGCAAAGCTCAATCATACAGGTATACGTTTCTCTACGTTTGGAGCTGACCTTAAAGACCAGATATTCGGATTTCACATCATGTTTTGTATTAACTCATCCCTAACTGTGCAGTTACTACATTTTATAAAGCATAACGGTCAATGCTGCCAGCGATTATATGATAAAACCAAAAAATAATAAAATTGAAATAACTAAAAATAATTATAATAAAACCTCAACGAAGTTTAATCTAGGCTAGAAACTCTTAGGTGTGTGTGACGTGTAAGAAACGTTTTTTTATACTGTGAAGTGGGAACGCTTCAATAAAAAAATATCGCTGACCCAATGCCTCTGCTGCTAACACAGCAGCTCCTTACTTTATACTACAGCTCCTTATTGCTGCTGCTAACGCAATAAGTTTTTCTTCTTCTGAGGTGGAGACAGTTCTCCGGTCGAGCTGCTTTGATACACCCTACCTCTCTCCAAAAATCCTAGATTAAGAGAGACAAACATGTTCACGGCTACTTTGGCTACTTTAACACAGGATTGAAATCGAACCCACAGGTTCGATTTCAATCCCGTGTTAAAGTAGCCATTGCTATCGCAACCCAACAATAACTCTAGATGTACTGTTGTATTCCTTTGCGTAACTAAGTTCACCAGCTCAAAGAAACGATGCAGATAGCGAGAGGACCGACGTGTTGGTCAGGGAGACCCAGTGAAACGGCTAATCGTTGGTCACCCTCAGGTTCGAAAGTCATTTAAACCAAACTGGTTCCTTTCAGGCAGCATTCCCTCTTTTTCACTTTAGTGAAAAAAAATGTCTTTACTGAAAGCGTCTATTTTATCCATAAGAATACAAACAGTCTCACATAATACAGGTCTCGTTCGTAGTTCACATTTAAATAAAACGAGTTGTATGACCTCCAATACAAAACAACGTAATATTTCCGACATCGGAGTACAACTAGCGGTTTTTAGCAGAAGAAAACATACCGCGGGCTAAAAACAACACGTATTGCGGCGACTTCTTTTCACGAAACGTTTGAAATAAAGCTTGTCACTTTCTTCAGTGAGTAATGAAATCCATTTTATTGTATTGTTTTACAAATATTTATTATTGTGCTAATAAATAAATAAATAAATAAATATTGTCGGACAAATTACACAGCGCCACCTAGCCCCAAAGTAAGCGAAGCTTGTGTTATGAGTACTAGACAACTGATAAACATACGTAAATACATTTTTTTTTGTAAATATCTATCTATCTATAACTTCACGCCAAATCCCTTGCGGGGTAGGCAGAGAGAACCGAGCGCCACGTGACTCGATCCTTACATATCTCACTCGCTTCTTTAACATTCATTGCTCTTCTCATGCACGCACGCCGGTTTCTAGGGCTCCTGACATCACCTTCTGATAGAACATGACCAATTTGGTCATGGTAGGTAAGTCTTGGCCTTCCCCGGCTCCTACATCCTTCCACTTTTGCATTGTATATCTGCTTCGTCATTCTTTCATCTTGCATTCTTTCTACATGCCCGAACCATCGGAGCATGCCTCTTCTTATTTTAACACCGACGCTCTCTTTTAGACCAACTCTATTTCTAACATCATCATTGCGAATACGGTCTACGAGCCTTACGCCACAAATTTTGCGCAGCGCTCGCATTTCAACCGCGTTTATTCTACTTTCATGCTCTTTCTGCCATACGCAACTCTCGCTTCCATAAGTTAGCGTTGGGACCAACACTGCATTGTGTATAGCGAGTTGTGCCTTCTGGCTCAGGATTTTACTGCCAAGAAGTTTTCCCAACGCTCCATTCACACTATTCCCAGCACTCACTCGTCTTTCCACATCTGCGGTGTACCTTCCATCCTTGCTGAAAGCGCATCCAAGATATACAAACTCATCCACTTGTTCCAACACTTCATCATCAATCGTAATCCTTACATTAGTTCTGGATTCTTCTCTTTCAAATACCATTATCTTTGTTTTCTTCGCATTCAGTAGTAAGCCTTTCTCCATACAGTCGTCTTTCATCGCTGTGACCAGTGTTTGCAGTTTAGATGGTGTATCTGCTAATAGCACGGCATCGTCTGCATACAGCAGACAGTTCACCACTTGGTCACCCATGCGCAATCCCACATTCGTTGACCTTATTCTCTGCAGACAACTATCGAGATACAGGATAAACAGCCTAGCAGATAGCATGCAACCCTGTTTGACACCAATTTTGACATCAAACCAGGGTGACATGCCACCGTCTATCCGCACACATGCTGAGCAATCCTTGTAAGTGGACTGCACAGCACGGAGCAGTGAACCGTCAATCCCATATCCCGGCAATATGTCCCACAGTTCCTTTCGCACAACCCTATCAAAGGCTTTCTCAAGATCCACAAAACCGCAGAAAACCTTCCGGTCTATGGCCAGATGCTTCTCTACGATATTGCGGAGCGAGAAAAGTTGATCCGTACATCCCCTTCCATTTCGGAAACCTCCTTGTGCGTCCCACAGCATTTCATCGGATTTCACCCTCATTCTCCTTTCAATCACCTTTCCATATACTTTTGCTGCTAAGCTGATCAAACTGATGGCCCTGTAGTTGGCGCAGTCCATGCGTGATCCCTTGCCTTTATACAAGGGCACGATGACTGCGCGTCTCCAGTCCATTGGGACCCTTCCAGTTCTCCAGCATAGGTTGCATAGGTACCAGAAGGCGTCCTGGACGTAAGTGCCACCTAATTTGATCATCTCAGCTGTGATCAGATCAATTCCCGCTGATTTTCCATTTTTCAAGCTTCGTATCGACCATTCGATCTCATCCATAGTTATGCCTTCGTCGGACGCCGTCAACGTGGAGTAAGCATCCGACTCACTCTCATTGCCAGCGTCCGAGGCATACTCATACATTTCCTCAAAATATTCACTCCACCGTTCTAACACTTCCTGAGTGTTGGCAAGAATGACACCAGCTTTAGACTTTATCTTATCCATTCTGGATGCCGACGAACCACTCCGAGACTTCTTTACCTCTCTCCAAAAGAGTTTGGTATTTGCCTCGAAGTTTTTCGTCAGCATCTAGTCCTCATTCATAATTTGTCTTTCACGCTTCTCTTTCACTAAAGCCTTGGTTTCATTCTTGCATAGACGGTACATTTCTTTCTTCTTTTCTCTCATATTTTCATTTAAAGGCAAAGATGATACGTAATCCAGCCACGCTTTCCTCTTTCTTGCTACGGAGGATTCAACCTCCGCATCCCACCAGGCATCTCCTTTTGCTGTTTTACGTCTCTTTGCGCATCCACAAGCTTCTTTTGCACTATCCACCATACTTTCTTTCAAAACTTTCCAACAATCATCCACATCTGAGTCAGAGAGGCTTGCATTTGCAAGTCTCTCACTTACCAGATGCACATACATTCTCCTTACACTTTCATCTTGCAATTTTTCGCTCATTATCCTTTCATGGTCTCCGAAAGGGATACGTACTCGCCAGTGCCTCCACTTCCTGAAAAGGCCCACAAACCGGCTTACCACCAGGTAGTGGTCCGTCTCAAGAGTGGGGCCTCTAAAGGCTCTTGTATCCATTAGAACATTTCGGAGACGTCTATCTATTAAAATCAAATCAATCACACTTTTTTGATCATTCCTTCTCCATGTATACGTGTGAATATCCTTATGATGAAATAAAGTATTCGACACGAGGAGGCCTCGTTCCATACATAAATCTAGTATAGACTTACCTGCTTCGTTCACTCTCTTATACCCATACGGACCAAGAACAGCTTCATAGCTGTATCGCTTGGTCCCAACCCATCCATTCAAGTCTCCACACATAATCACTCTTTCGTTCCCTTCAACTAAGTCCAGAACATCCCTCACAGACTCCCAAAACTTCTCCAGTTCTTGAGCACACGCTGAGCTTACGGGAGCGTATGCTGCAACCAAAAATACTCGCGTGATGCCCAGTTTAATACGAACCCAGAGAAGTCTAGGCCCTACCAAACAGTAATCTCTTACACCAGTGGCTAAGCGAGAGGAGAGTACGACACCTACACCAGCACTGGCATGATCGTCACGGTCTACCCCAGACCATAGGGCCATCATACCACCGGGCAGATCATCGGTGTCGCTCCCCTTGCGCTTAGTCTCTGTCACACATAAAGCATCCAAACGTCTATCATTCATTACGTCTATCAGTTCATTCGTCTTATCTTTCAATCCACCTCTCACATTCCACGTGCCTATGCGGCACTCGGCTCCCCTCGTCCCGCCGGAATTGGCGCTGCGTGGTGGGTGGCGGCCCCCACCGCCGCATGCAGCTGTATTCGCACCGACGGGGGCGGATCGGTGCGCGTCGCCTACGGGGGACGCCCTAATCCGCACGTCGGTGCGCTCTTGGTCCAGAATTGCAATCGACTGATTGGCAGGGGTCGCGAACGAGCACGCTTCTGGCACATGACCCCCTACTTCTGGCACATGACCCCCTTTTTGTAAATACATACTTATTATACATAGAAAATATCCAGACCAATACAAACAGACATATTCATACACACAAATGTTTGTACTGTGTTGGAATTGCACCCACGAGCGTTGGTGTCAAAGTAGCGTAACAGCGCATTCCACCACTGAGCCACCGAGCTCTGGGTTTAGATTTTTTTATAATTTTTACATTGTTTTCCATAGCGTAAAAGATCAAAGTGATAATAATTATTTAAATTGATAGATTCAGGCGTCATTTTGCGAAAGTCAAATTTAGGCAATTTGAACTAACCTGCTACGTGTGCTTACACTACTAATTAGTTCATGAGAACTAGCACCGGTCGACATCCACCTATTATCGTTAGTAGATGCATACCGTCGCTGCTGTGACTGCTTCGGCTGTCTTTGCGTCGACTACTGCCGTCGTTCGCGTGATTACCCGCCATCTAGAACAGCAACAGCAGGAATGCACCCGCAATAATTGAAATCACGATCTACTAGACTTACGCCAGAAATTTTGCGCAACGCTCGTATTTTAAACTACTTTCATGATCTCTGCCATACCCGCTCTCGCTTCCATTAGTTAACGTTGGGACCAGCACTGCGTTGTGTATAGCGAGCTGTGCCTTTTGACTCAAGTTTTTACTACTAAGAAGTTTTCCCAACGCTCCATTTAAAGTATTCCTATTAGTCACTCGTCTTTCATCCCTGCTGAAAGCGCATACATGATTGTTCCAACACTTGATCATCAACCGTAATCCCTTCACTGGTTCTAGTTTCTTCTCTTCCTAAAACCATTACCTTTGTTTTCTTCGCATTCAGTAGTAAGCCCTTCTCCTTACAATTTTTTTCATACAGTCTTTCAATATTGTGACCAGTGTTTGCAGTTCAGCTGATGTTTCAGCTAATAACACTGCATCGTCTGCATAAAGCAGACAGTTCACCAATAGGTCACTCATGATTCATTCATTCAGTGATCTACCTTATTCTCTGCAGACAATAATCGAGATACAGGATGAATAGTCGAGCGGACAGCGCGCAACCCTGTTTGACATCAAACCAGGCGACATCCCACATATGCTGGGCAATCCTTGTAGGTGTACTGCAAAGCAATCCCATATCTCGGCAATATGTCCCATAGTTCCTTTCGCACAACCAGTATTATTATTTATTGAGGTTCATTAGGGTAAAAACTGGTATGAAATATTTTAAATATTTATTATGTGCGTTGTCACTACAAACAATTTGAACTACTTCAATGTACACTTTAAGGTACACTTTATCAGCAGCCGTTATCTTCGGAGTATACTCCGATGTGAAAAGCTGGAGATGGATAAACCCATCTTATGGATGTCTGCGGCTGCGGTCGACGTTGCTTAACTTGTATGTTCGCATACAACGCTATCAAAGGTTCATGTGTTTTACCAAGAAACTGGCATCCACTATCAGCCGTTTCGTACAGTTTTTGTAATTACAATAATTAAAAACTTCACGCCGACCAAATGGGGGATAGACAATAAAATCCTCAAATAAACTATAATTTTAGTTTATTCAAATATGTACACACTAGGAATCTAACAGACGAGTATATGCACAGTACAACAAATAAAATGAAGGCGAGTTGGTAAAGTCAAACAGCGAGCCGGCTTTGCATCTGTCAATATTGCCTCGACGGACGTATGCACTCCTGCATTGATTTATTGCAACTCTGTATCCAGATTGTTATAATTGAATGGAACAAATTGATGTATGGTTACAATAAGGATTTAAGGTGAATGCTCAGTGCACACATAAATTAATGTTTGAACATATTCTTGAGTGATATATCATTGACGACGTTTGGAAAATGATATTTATATGTAGACATACACGGCACGGCAGTGTATCAAAGCCGCTGTATATCACTGATGTTTATAATATTTGTACCTATTTATGCCTTAGAAATTAACGATTTGTAAATGAATAAATGTGGATATGTAACATATATATTTGCGCGTATGTGTATGTGTATGTGTATTTAAGTTAGTATTTGTATACCTATAACTGATAATTTCAATAAATAAATAAACCGCGCCACCTAGCCCCAAAGTAAGCGAAGCTTGTGTTATGGGTACTAGACAACTGATAAACATACGTAAATACATTTTTTTTTGTAAATACATAATTATTATACATAGAAAATACCCAGACTATACATAGACATGTTCATGCACACAAATGTTTGTACTGTGTGGGAATCGAACCCACGAGCGTTGGTGGCAAAGTAGCGTAACAGCGCGTTTCACCACTGCACCACCGAGCTCGTTAATAAGTTTAAATTAATATCAATTATATTTATTTCTTCATTTCGTTCCGTGCTAGCCCTACCTTTTGCTGTACAGTGATACAGTACAGATTGCCGTGAAAAGATTGCTTTTAGCAATAAAACCGCCTTGTAGTATATTCCTCTAATTGTAAGGTTCTTTTTGAATGCATTTCCTTAAATCTGTATTATGTAATATTCTAACTATTCTATTATCATTGATTTTTCTTTGCACTAACCATATCGAACTGTTTCGTTCAGTAGAAAAATATCACGAATAATCTTTAACCCAAACATTCTGTTGTTTCACTCAATACTTTTATAGTTGATATAAAATTTTCCAATTCGAATGTTGGCACTCTTCACTCGACTTGCTATTACTTTGTGGGCAAGTCACAAATCAAGTTTGCCGACATTCTGCCGAGGGCAGCCATCTTGGTTTTTCGCGACCGTTTACCCGTGAGAGATTGAACGCTGAATCGTGTGCCCATGCACCATGCATCTCGATACAGTTGAAGTATTACACGCTCGATGTATCAAACGATATCTATTTTTGTCCTATTTTGAATATCAAAGGAATTCTGTGAAATATTGGGTACACCCCAATGGCAACGGCATGATGGCATTCCCTTTTACGACGAGAAAACCTATTTTAGAGATCGTTCGTTTTATGGAATCTTGTGACTTACCACCAGTAACAATCATTATTGATTAAATTGAATTAAAATAATGAATGCGCATCTTATCAGTTAGACAGGGAAGATAACCAAATGCAAATTTGATTCATTAAACCATTTATACCTAAGAGGGAAAAAATAAAAATGAAAATCTTTATTATTACTATAACGCACACAATACACATTACAAGCAGTGGAATAAATTAAAACAGTTACTTGTTAGTCAGTGGTTATAGGTAGACTTAATTTTACGAATTTTAATAAGGAATATCTATTGGTTGCCTCACTAGGCAAGCCTGTACCGAGGCAACCTTTATCTCAAGTTAACATGTAAACGTTTGCCTCAGATAGAAAAACTGTTTTGCAAATCGATCAAATAATTGTGTATGTATGAAGTGAATGAACGTATTATATATATATATGTATATATACATTATAAATATAAAAATAAATATTATATATATTTACATATACATTATAAATGTAGGCAATACAATGAGTCTGCACCCAAATGGGAAAGCTCAAAACCGAGTCCAAATATATAGCTACATTAATTGTAGGCTCAACGATTTCAACCATTTCTGTACAGGGTTTCATCCATAGTTTTTACATGTAAATATATAAAGTAAAATTGTCCGCCCTCTGCTTCATTATTATTTATTTATTTATTTATTATCCAACCGAAACTTCATTTGCATGGTTACTCTGTATCAATCTTGACTGCCTTGTATAATACGATCTTGTAACATGGCGGGCTTACGTCGTCGTACTTTGCTAATGTTTACGTAAGACTTTTATCATAACTCACCTGTAAACAAGGAGATATGTAAATAAAAATTCAGAAACAATATTCATTTAGGTTTTATACAAGGTTTCGTTCGATCCAAAGCTTTATTTCAAATATTGCAAACTTTTTACAAGTACTTTCTTCATACTATTAAGTATTCGTCGAGTATGACATATGAAGTTCGATTGTAATCCCAATTGCATATTATAAAAATCGCTTTGACGCACCATTACTACTAAAAAAACTATGTGACGTTAAATAAATTGTTCAGTACATAAACATATACAATTATTAAAATAAATGTTTTTCTAAATGCCAAAAATGTATAAGTAAAATACCCAAAAACATTGTTTAATAAAAAGTTAAATAGTATAAACACTGCTGTACATGGCATTTACATGTATTGTCTCTACTGCCTAAAGTACTTTGTTTAATATACTCGTGTATTCATAGTTAAATTTTATTTCATAATGCTACTGTGTTTAATATGAACAGAAAATATAAAATTCATTTTACTTACATAGGTAGTTACTAAGTTATATAAATACTATAAAAATACTCGTTTACATAAAACTTTACGTGTTGATGTTACGTGGTTATGAACAAATAAGCTTATTACAGTGTAGCTTAAACCTAGTATAATTGTAACATTTACAAAGAAAAATGTTGTCTGTAAAGTCGGTTTACGGACGATGATTTTACGTAATAACGTCAAAAGAAAACATTCAACAGTTGACAAAATAGTTCACGTGTAGGTTGTGTGCTGCCGCTGTCTCTCTGCTACTTGGATGCATCGGCCGATGGAGTGGAAGAGAGATAGATGCGTCACAAGCCGAACGTTTAGGCCGATCGTGCCTCTCTATCGCTTGTTCCGCGCTCTCGCTTGCACGCTCGGCTCCGGCAGAACGTGACAATGAGTATATACTTATTCGTGGGTGCACTTGGAATTCATCGATTTATAAGATCGTTATCACGTGAAGAAAGGACTTTCTAATGGAAATTACGTATGGTGTCATACGTTTTCTGCATTAAAAGATTTACGTTTCTTTCAAAATTTTACATACACTTTGACAGTATATCTAGTCTACGTAGAATCTACAATCGGCAATTTTTATTTTTTTATACAACTAGTTTGGTAAACAAGCATGCGCCCCGTATCAGATGGTAAGCGGTCACCGCAGCCTATTGACGCTCGTAACACCACGGGGATGTTACTCGCGCGCTGCCAATCTTGGGACCTAAGGATGTTTCGTCACAGTACCCATCCATTTCTCTGCCATATCTCACCCTTCAAACCGGAACACAGCTATATAAATATAGCTCCTTGGCGGTACAAATAGGTGAGACAGAGGTACCCATGCAAACGACTTTTGCACAAAGTCTCCTTCTGGGACTCTGACATTCCAAAAACAACTCTTCATTCACATTCTTTTAATATGAATGCGATTTAATTTGAGCGCAGCTGTGTCTGAACTAGGTAAGAAGACTATTGTAACAGATAATATCACATCACATCAACCCTTGCTTACCCCACTGCAGGAAAACTGGTCTCCCTTCAACCGAAGTGCTTTAGAGCATACTCCACCATGGTGCTCAAATCCGGATTGGCTGAGGTCAATGTTTTCAAGCCACCCGAGGTCCACTGACTTAGTTTAACGACTGTCATCTATCGACAACAGCGACGGCGTAACGTGCGCTCCGAAGCTCGGAGAAACTCGAGGTAGATAAACCCATCCATAGACAGGCTGCGGTCGACATTGTTTAACCTGCGTGTTCGGTTAGAATGACACGCGCAACGACACCATCGAGCTTTCATATATTAACAAATAATATATGATGACAAAACACTTATTTACAATAATGTACGTGTATATCAATATTTCATAATAATCTTTAAAGTCGCTATTATATATTTCTTTGCATTATACGCTATCGCCGACCTTCCACAGAAATTTGAGCATTATCCTTTCAATTCACAAAAATGCACTTGTAAAAACATATCGATTTTTTTGTATATGTATATCTTCACGCCAAATCCCTTGCGGGGTACGCAGAGAGGACCGAGCGCCATAATACGCGGTCCTTGCATACTTCACTCGCTTCTGTGACATTCATAGCTCTTTTCACGCACGCTCGCCGGTTCCTGGAGCTTCTTATATCACCTTCTGATAAAACACGTCCAATTTGGTCATGATAGGTTACTCTCGGTCTTTCTCGGCTCCTACGTCCTTCCACTTTTGCTGTTTCGTCATTCTTTCGTCCCGCATTATTTCTACATATCCGAACCAAAGGAGCATGCCCTTTCTTATCTTAACACCGACACTCGCTTTTATTTTAGACTTTTCGATTTTTTTAATGTCAAATAATCTACTGCAAGTTTATTATGCGTATATAAAGTTTGAATTATAATAAAACGTAAGTTTCTATCTGCACTCTATCATGTCGTAATATTCCAGTAGTGCGAACTGCAGAGTTACATCCCTTGTAGCATGGGAATGCACTTGACCGACCAACGTGATCCTATCTCGACCCGCCATCTTACATTGTCGCTCTCTAAAGAACAACCAATTGTGATTTCAGCATCTTAAGATGCAGTTACACTAGAAATTCTACGAGTATGTAACTGCATCACATACATTTATAAACAAAAGTAAACGAAATGGACAATAATGTAGCAGTAAGTGGAACAGTGCATAAAGCTTATCCGAGACATCGCTGTAATATATCGTATGTTAATGTGCTGTCTTACTCTACATGTATGGAACATGCTGAAATAGGAGAACTTATAGATTCACCAAGTTTCATTTATTTACAGCGAGACAGTGATGGTCTTTAATTCCCTTAAGTACGGAAAATAATAATAAATGTTTAAAAATGCCAAACCGACTTCAGTTATCTGGTAACTTAAACAAATTTATATAGAACTACTTAGTCAAACGATAAAATCGATTCACAATTAATCGTTAAAAATACGTTTTTACATCGAGTGTCGAAAAATTGGGATGTCGCCGTAAAATGATTTAGCTATCTGTCCCTCTCTATCTTCCCTTATCTATCTATCTTTATCTCCTTATCAATGCAGATAATTATTATAAAGACAGAAGGGAACTTAGAGAGATAGTTACTATTCCCAAATTAATACTCATTTGGGAACAGTAATAATAGTAAGTATGTAGTAAGATAATTTAATAATGTCTCTAAATTTCAGTAGACATTAAGTTACACTACATTAATAAACTTGCTAATAGGCATATGTAGTTAGTAGAAATAGACAATTGATGAACGAGACTAACATATGTAGTGTAACTGAACTACTCTTTCACAAGGTTATGTCATAAATACTGTTAGATATGAGGAATTGAAACAATTTTTATTCCACAAACGTGCGTCATCCGCTCTAACACGAGCTTCAAGAAACCACTGAGAGAATTATTTAAGGAAATAATTATCATAACAGTTACCTCATGTTACATTTTATGAATATCTATATACGGTATGCACGTAAAAATTACTTTTTAAAATTCAGTTCAGGAAATTTCAGAAAATATTAAAATTAAAAAGGTTATTTTAAACTTGATGACTATATGATCGTCAAAGTTGTATGAACATGTTAGAGAACAAGTTACCATATTTTTACATCTTTATTTTTATTACTGGCTATCATTGTTATTGTACGGATTATGGTAACATAAATTTAGCAAAATCAAATTGATGTTTTAAAAATGTTATTTTTGTACCATGCAATGAGGGTTGGCAAGTTTCTTTCAGGGTGTCGTTTTCGCCAATGGTACTCGTAGTTTTCGAAATGCTGATAGAATAATAAAAGAAGAACGAAAACGGAAAAATTAATAAGTTGCAACAAGTTCTTATTTAAAAAATGTACCGGCTACATATTCCATATATCTGTACGGTTCCAATGACAAATAAAAAATGACATTTTATATATTTATAAGTATTATTTACGTCTGTTAATTAGTACGTGTGCCAACGAGCTTTTTTATATATTTTGTATAAAATTTGATCCAAATGTTAGAGCTGATTCTGGGATATACGAAATATATATATATTGTGATAGTATGATAGACTACTACTACTACTACTACTACTATAACTTCACGCCAAATCCCTTGCGGGGTAGGCAGAGAGAACCGAGCGCCACATGACTCGATCCTTACATATCTCACTCGCTTCTTTGACATTCATTGCTCTTCTCATGCACGCTCGCCGGTTTCTAGGGCTCCTGACATCACCTTCTGATAGAACACGACCAATTTGGTCATAGTAGGTAAGTCTGGGCCTTCCCCGGCTCCTACATCCTTCCACTTTTGCATTGTATATCTGCTTCGTCATTCTTTCATCTTGCATTCTTTCTACATGTCCGAACCATCGGAGCATGCCTCTTTTTATTTTAACACCTACGCTCTCTTTCAGACCAACTCTGTTTCTAACAGCATCATTGCGAATACGGTCTACAAGCCTTACGCCACAAATTTTGCGCAGCGCTCGCATTTCGACCGCCTTTATTCTACTTTCATGCTCTTTCTGCCATACCCAGCTCTCGCTTCCATAAGTTAGCGTTGGGACAAACACTGCATTGTGTATAGCGAGTTGTGCCTTCTGGCTCAGGATTTTACTGCCAAGAAGTTTTCCCAACGCTCCATTCACACTATTCCCAGCACTCACTCGTCTTTCCACATCTGCGGTGTACCTTCCATTCCTGCTGAAAGCGATGATAGACTATACATCAAATTTGAATTCGTAATGTCGAATATGTGGTATTAACACGATTTCTAGTTTTTTATTCTTTTGTCTAAAATAACGGCCATTTAAAAAAAAAATAGACTTAGCCTAAAAAGCAGAGCCTTGCCTAAATACAAAATATGATACAAGCATTAAAGCCGTTTCTGAGATATATTTATATATTCACAAGAATTACTATTTTAATGTAATAACATCTATTTTTAGTACTTAATCAGGTGGTAAATACGCAGAAGGCCAGGATTATGTGAATAGGTTACAGTAGTTTATGAATATATATAGATATCGATATAAGGAGAAATAATTGACTATTGCCTACTAACAAAGCAGCTCCATAGGTGGTGTAAATTACAATCGTTGCATAATCATCATCCATCATCATCCGAGCGTTACTCCCGGTCGCGTCCCAAGCTCTCGCTTCGGAGCCCGGGGTCCGCTTTCCAACTTCTACTTCTTCACTTCACGCGGTTTATCGGCATCATTTACTGTGAGACCACTGGCACGCATGTCATCCCTTGCCACGTTAAGCCTGCAGAATTCTTAGGCCTACCCTTTCTACTATGACCCGGCGTAGGTGTCAATGCCAGATATTTGTAGCCCACGTAACATAGTAATTACAGGTCAAGAACTCGGTCTGCACCACATTCAGTTTCAGACCACCGTTCTCATGCGATCCAAGTATTGACGCATCGCATCCGGCGCCTCCTGTTCGCTTCCAACAGCGCAATGAGCAGTTAGCATACATGAGCAACCACGGAGGCCGCTCTTGTGCATCTATGATGCTGTTCGACACTACGTCTAATATAACCCTGAACAGAAACGACTAAACACAGATGGTGGACTCTGACGGTGTTCGGGAAAGTTGTATGCCGCCAATAGCAGTCCTAATTATGGAATCGGAATCAAGATACATGTCTCGGCAAATATCAATATACGCTTCAGACAACCTTTTGCACCCTCAGGGCCCACCAGATCACCGCACGAGGAACACAGTAGAAGTTCTTCTCCATCCCTAAAAACAGAATATGCGGAGGCATGTCCTTCGTCCTGTACTTCGCCGTGACGACTTTTAGGGCAGAAACGGGGTCCATGGTCCCACGACCAGGTCAAAAACCATACTTGTCAGTATGATCAGTATTCCGAGACAGTGCACACTCACTAGATCCGGCAGTGAATTGAATAAAATATTAAATATTATTTTATTTGACTTTAACATATATTGATTTAACCGATACATTAACATTGATGTTAATAAATAATTAACGCTTTAGTTAATTCAGTGTAACATACATTACACCGAATAAAATTATGAACACTCAATAAGGAAAATATACAGTAACAAAAGTAAAACATTCGCTAAAGAGTCGTTAAGTGATAAAGCAATCTGAAATCGCGAGAACTGGCACTTCGCTTGTGTGAATTAATCCAGAGTGGTGTTACACTGCCTCAGTTACTGAATGATCATTACGTGTTTCCCCACAGTAAAAACAAATGAAAGGCAGATTTTGCGTAATGAAACTACGGGTTGTGCCGTGCTACTTAACGCAATGCAAGAATGGTATCAACCACGGAACAGAAAAAACAAGTGGAAGTGCAATATGGCTAATTTAATACTAGAACCGCTGTCGCCAAACTCACACATACAAACGGTAAATAATACGTTGCACTACTAGTGAACAATGGTTTTGATTGGTGGCATATCTCCTATCCCAAATTAACGTAAATTATACAAACTGCAAAACAAAACAGTCCTTCATGCTGTATAATAGAGTTTATTTAGCTAAAGACAAAAAAGTATATAAGACGTTTCATAATTTTGAATCTACCAGCTTCGATTTACGAAGAAGTTCAGCTATTCTACAACAGATGGCAGGCAGCGGTAAAAAAATAACTTTGAACTGTAGTTTCCTCGAAATAAGGTTGACATTTCCTTAAAACATTATTTTTGCCGCTACTCAGCCAGTGCGGTGTCACAAAATATTGTCATTATCGATAGATTGGACCCGTTTTAGGTTTGCTTATAATGTTACAGGATACAAAATAATCTAGTTCAATATTTGACTAAAACTTACTAAGATCATTTCTTTACCTATAGAAATTGAACTAATTTTTGCGAAGATCATGATGTAAATAATAATGCGCATCATAACATAGTATAAAACAAAGTCGCTTCCCGCTGTCCGTCTGTCCCTATGTATGCTTATATCTTTAAAACTTCGCAACGGATTTTGATGCAGTTTTCATCTTTAGATAGAGTGATTCAAGAGGAAGGTTTATATGTATAATACATATCCCCCGGGATAGCGGGATGAACGCAAACGAAGTTGCGCGGGTTTCGCTAATGAATAAATATAATAATATGTGTCTTTAGTACCAGTTCAAAATTACAATAATGTTATTCATGTACCAAAGCTATAGGAAGTAAATTTTTTTTTGTCTTTTATGAATCTGGATTTAAATAAAACAAGTGTCTTCTTCACACGATTTATTATTGTCCTTGAAATATTATGTATTTATTAAAAAACTGGCGTTTGGAAAGTCTCGTTTTTAATTTTAACAAGTGATGTATGCGAACATTTATATACTTTTCAACAATTGCCTTCATTAAGTCGGTTACATGATTTGATGTGGGAAACTCACCTAATTGATGAGATGCGATGTCATTGAATATAAGAGTCCCAATAAACTTTCTCATTATTTGGTTTATAGATATTTCCTTACGAAAAACCCCTATTTCAAAATGTTTTAAAAAGGTTTCTGCTGTTTGACATATTTTCACAACATCTGGTGAAGGATAGAGCAAACCACCCTGATCTTTTGCGATAATGAATTTATGAAATGGTTGGAAGTGATGTGTCACTAATGCACCGGCGCAAATGTCACATTTTATCCTTTTAATCAATATTCGGACAATGTAACCTGCAATATAGCCTATCGCTTGGTTACTGAAGTCAGAAAAGTGCCCTCCTAGTTCTTCGATTTCTGATTCTTCTTCAATTTCATCATCTTGTGACACATCTTGACTTATACTTATATTTATTCGTTCGACTGCTGATGTACAGTTAAGGATGGATATTTGTTCTAATGCTACACAGTTACCTTTATTTGTGTCTTTTAATTCTATGTGAATTAACATTTTCTTATACGCGGATACAAATTGTCTGGCAGTGGGATTATTATTTGATCCACCTTGTGCCCTAACATTACAGAACAAAAGTTCCAAATGATCCTGACTGAGCTTATAAAATGGTAAATATATTAGTATTTTTGTTTGTATTAAACTTGAATATAAGTGCTCCAGAGCTTTTATACAGCCCAAAAATCCCAAAAACCCAGTCTTTCTTCGACTATTTATTAAAAAGGTACCGCCTTCCATTTTTAAATTTTGAATATAATGTGTTGCTTCACTTAAAAATTCAAAGATATCATTTGCGTTTGTTTCGTTTAAAGCCTTTTTAAATTTATACAAATGCAAATTTCTCGAATTAAATACGTCAAAAATATTGTTGCACATAAGCAAAAATTTTTCTGTAGGTTCGCTATCTTGGAATAAACTGTTCCCTGATTGTCTGCACAATTTAATAGCGTCCGCGACGCTTTCGCTAAAAAGTTGAGTAGCCAACTTAACTTTCATTCGCTCATTTTGAAAGTTAATATGACGGTCTCTTAATTTGTTTGATAAATGAAAGGTTGAACTGTACTGCAATTTGTTGAGTTCAACGAGATATTGCCACTGAATTTTATTCCCATCTTTATCTATAAGAGTTTTGTACATCTCAAACGTGTTTCGTAACAACTTTATCATATGGCACGGATCTAAAATTAAAACTATAAGATCTTTGGTAATAGGATGTTCAAAAGAAACTTTTTGTTCCTCAAAAGAGCAACCAAGGTGCTTTGCCATTGATATATTTGCCGCGCAGCCATCAAAAGTCAGAGCTACTATCTTAACGCCAGCTTTATGAATTAATTCTAAACAGATTTTAACAAGATCAGCGCGTTGTTGTCCAGATACACCATCTACTAGAAAAAACCCAACAGGAACTTTAAAGTTACTGTTTAACGCAGTGACTAAAAATACCAACGCTTCTTTTGCCTCCGCTAAGTGATCACCTTCTATTCCCGTGCCCATATCCACGTATCCATGAAATTTGCGACCATCCCATTCCACACGACGACGAATACTCATTTCATCAAGGACTAATGTGGCCAATAATGGTTCAGTACATGACTCTGCTTTAAGTTTTAAAGCAGCCAATGATTCCTTTGGATCGCCTCCTATCTTCGCGTACCAAGTCTTCAAGGTACGAGTATGTGGTAGACATGTTTGGAATGTCTTACGCACATACTCATATGCTTTAGGAGAGTAATAGTGTAATGTTAGAGCAAAGCTACGAAGTGCTGGTGAGTATTTTTTTCTGGTTATTACTCCAGATTCCGTATTTTCTATTGCACGTGCAATCAATTCTCGTACCTAAAAAAATATTATTATTAGTAACATATACTATTGCATATTACCAAACAATATTACATGTGAGATAAAATTATACCTCTAAATTAGTATTTTTTAAACAATCCAAATTTTCCTTTGACATAGAAAATTTTTCCTCTAAACTGGCTAACACTTCATCTAGTTTACTTATTTTCTTTTTAAGCCTTCTATTAGTTGACTGCAATCTTTTTATTTTCAAATCTTGTCTTTTAATTTTATCTTGGCAAAATCTAAGCTGGCCTTTTAATTTTTTTTTCCTCGGCGTTGAACTCGAAGATCCACTCGCAACTATATTTTCATTTATTTCTTTTTCCGTCTGAATTAAACAACCTACAGACGGTTGTTGCACAGGAATCTCAATTTGTTGTTTATTACTGTGTGCAGTAGGTACACACTCGAAACCTTCAGAAATTCTACTTTTCTTTTTTGGTGGCGTTGAGTTACAAATCTCCAAATCAGTTCTTTTAGAAGAATCAAAATTAGCATCATTAAGGTTTTGCTGCTAAAACAAATAAAAATCTATTTATTAACATACAACTAAATACACAAGTTTTTTTGAAAGAAAAATAAAACGCGACTGCCTTCCCAAAAATATAATAGCCTATGTCACACGGGGGACATAAGGATTAATTCGAACGATACTCAAATCTGTTTAGTCATTTATAAGTTATGGCACAATAAAAATCAACTCACATACATACATGAACTCTAATAAAAACACTCCTTTTTTAGGGTGAGGCGATTATCAAAATAGAAGTAGGTAGGTACGTACGCAAATATTATAGGCATTTTTTTTTATTATAGACAATAATAATAAAAAAGTAGTAATTTATTTACCTGATTAAAAAACCTGACGATTCTTGAACTTGGAATCGCGGTAGGTTTGGTGTATCTCAAGCCATTTTTCGATATAATAAAATCGTCTTCCAAAAAATGTTCAGAGCATATGGTACTGGATTTTGTTGGCATCCAATCAACTCTACCAGTTGCATCTATCCATTTCTCTTTGATAGCAGCGTCTTTGGGAAACCTAAAAGATTACCTACTATATAAATAAATATAACACTAAGGGCCCGTTTCACAGGTTCCTGATAAAGTTCCAGATATCTGACAGATAACGCCATACAAAAGTTGTTACTTTTTGAGGTATCGATAAAACTGCTATCGCATTAGACTACATCACTACACACATACTCTGGGATATATGTAAGCCAAAACAAGCTTTATTTCTGAAGCAGTATGGTTGATTTTGGTTTGAAATTGATTCCATTTTTAATTAATTGAAATCCAATAAGATTATTTTGAAAAACTATGATATCGTTGCTTACCTGTGGTATGAAACACCTCCATTTTTAAGATTTTTTCTTCTACTATCATTTTTGCACTGCAAAATTGCACAATATGGCATATTCGCTGTAAAATTACGCAAACAAAGAATGACGCAAAAGTACCGACTAGGCGCGATGTCGGGGCACGACTGAGGCCGACTATGCGTAACAACGCTTAGTAGCGGCACGCGTGTCCCGCCCACTTCCTACTTCCACTTGTTTTTTCTGTTCCGTGGTATCAACGATAATAATGACTTCAATTTTTAAGTTTGCCCCATTGAATGATAGGGTTAGTACGAGTATTATAAGTTTCTCCATAGGCGTTGTGATTCTCACACTTAAACTTTGTTCTATTCTAAATATACTTATTCATATGTTTATATATTTGCATGGGTTTTATATATCGAAGAGCATGATGCACACACGTATTACATATACATCGGAATTTAGTTCAATACAGAATCAGAAGCTATTCGACATACCTATCTTAACATAAAATAATTTGCGAGGAAGGAAGCGACAACGTGCCACTGGCGCCACTTTACATCGGTTCTTACTACCTACTCACTAGCGTTTTTACTAGTTTTTAGTTTTGTCAATTATTAACGTATTTTAATGTCATGTATACATACCACGTCTGTATTAAAACGTATACTATTTTTAACGATGTACGAACTCCGGAATGCATCCACAGCATGTAGCAATGCGATATTCTCTTCAGTATATAATAATTGTTAGAGTAATAATATCCGGGAATTATATTTTAATAAAAGCCTATTTTTATACATTTTACGTTTTCTATACATTTGACTAAAAATGACCTTATAATTGTTACATATTAGCAGAACAGCAGACGTCCTACCTAACGTTCGGCGTAAGGAGATGTTGTTGCAATGGAGTGCCATCTAGCGAATAGTTACAATACATAGTATATATGTAGTGATTATATATAGCATTGAATCCTTACCTATGAAACGGTTAATAGATAAATTATTTCAGAGTTCATTAATCACAGATGTCTTTATTCAACTCGTGGCGTGTACCACTAAATTGGAGTTTTCGGATTTACTTGTAATTATTTATTTGTAATTATCATATCGGCGGTGACGGAACATCGTCCGGAAAACTCTCACATGTGATCTCACCTAAGAAAGATCTGGCTTTCTCTTTGAATTGTGGAGGCCTGGCGGCAGTCGCCTCCTGCAAAGATCAGTGTCTTTGCCAAATCCTTAGGCTTAGGCAGTGGACTCCGCCAATTCTTTTGATATTAAGACTTTAGATAACTCTTTAGCCTTAATCGAGTCTTAATCAAAAGATCAAATTACATTGTGAAATTTCAAACATCCCATCCAACGTTCAACAGTGTACACCCACTGTTTACTTACGCAAAAGTAAGAAAGCACGTAATAAGATGACGTCGTAGATTGTTATTTCTCCAAAGACGTTCTGATTGTCACAAGTATTAAATAAACGAGAGCTAATTCTGACGAGATGTGTTCGGAGGCGGATGCGCTTAACATTAATGAAGGAAAGTCAAAGAACAATGTGACGTTGATTTGGGAGCGAGCTGTGGCGGAATTGCCTGAGGCATATTCATAGCCATAATCAGCATCTGTTTGTTGTTAGTATTTGTAATTCAATTCAAAAAAAATATATATAATGTAATTCGTGTGAACGGAAATACTAATTTAAGAAAAATCACAAGTCTATTGCATTAACTTTAAAAGAAATTGATGAGCCCATTAGTCGTACGGTTAGCAATGGCTACTCTATAATTAAGGTACGCAGGAACGATTTTTGTAGATATAGGACATTTGTATGAATTAATAATTCTGTAAGTCTTGGTCTTTGTCTCTCTGGAGAAGTACTCTCCCGTCCGCAGGAGGTTACCTGTAACCTCATAAGCAGTTGTTATGGTAGCAGCTAGGCTGGCAACGCTCGAAAGATACTTGCTTTAATATTGCTTGCTTGCTCGTATTACCAATGTTCATTTGATATGGTAACCACTTTAAATCATGGTTCACATATGATGATATATAAATAAAATTAAGCGCTATACGGATTGATAACCTAGGAAGGCTATACAAACGCCATTTACATTAACCCATATTTATCCCACTGCTCGCATATGATTCTCCTTTCCACTGAGGGGTTTAGAGCATACTCCACCACATTGTTCTATTGTTATTAAGCCATCCATCTATCGACAATATGTACATAAATTAGACTGATCATTACTTGACACATTAAAACATAATTCAGTCAGCCTTCAATATTAGGCTGTTTAACTTATGTTTATATTTTTGTTACCTGTAAACTATTTTTAATTACTCAGATGAACCGTATACTAAGACACAAATAAAAATGATATTGAATACTGAATACAGTACCAATCATTATTCGATAGATGTAAAATATCACATATTTAAACAGACGTCTGCAGAGGAGTTCGTTACGTCATCAGGCTTCTTGGTAATTGCCGTATCACGGAATTGTATACGGTATAAATTCATAGGTTTACATACAGTAGGTTACGCACGGTTTCCATGGGAAATTTAGGGACTGCTTGCTCCACAGATTTCTTAGGAGACACAATGTCGGCGTGTCGTTTCGAACAGGCTATGTTCTCCAAAACTGACTATAATTTGTAGTCTAAAGTGTTCAGATCTGGGCCAGACGGGGATCAGTCTTCAGCTTTTAGAAAGTCCGAAACGTTGGTTTTGAGTCTGGCTTGGTTAGTTTATGCCTTGTGATCAGGTGCAGAGTCCTACTGGAAAGTCCATGGTATATTTTTAAAATATTATTACTGAGAGGTTTCACAACATGATCCTAGATAGGCTTGAATCACAGACACTTTGGATGAAGTCTTCACTCCTTTTTACAAAAATGAAGCTTTGTGACTCCTTGATAAGATATCCCTAGCCAAATCATTGTAGACGCAGGATGATGACCACGTTGCACCTTTGCGATCACTTGGGCGGCTTCTTTAGAACTGTTTGCGTACACTTTGCCATTTTGTTTGTTGTAGTGCTCTTCAATTGTAAAAAAAGTTTTATCAGTAAAGGGGATATTTCTGTATCTTTCACCTACGTATCGGGACAGGAGACGTTTTGATCGATCCACTCTCATAAACTGCGAGGATTGATTTAGGGTATGTCCTGTATATCGCCGAGCGCCGAGCTTCAGGTCTTGTTTTATTATACACGACAGAGTCCCAGCGTAAAACTTCATTCTCTTTTGGTTTCCTAATGGAATTAGCCATTAATAGCCTTTGTAGTTCTAACAGCATGCGGTCGTCCCGATCTTTTATGATCTTTAACAGAGGAAGTATTGGTATATCTGTCGATAGTACGATATACGACCATACGGGTGATACCAAGTTTTTGAAGTGTCTTGAATATGACCGACGGCTCCATACTTTGTGCAAGGCAATTACTGCAATCCTATTTTCTTTAGCACCCCATTCCATATTGTAATTTGATAACAAACACAGTCACAGAAATCGCGAGAATTTTTTAACATAATAAACGCGTTACAAATTAAAAATAATTAGACAGTTGGTAAAAATAAATGTTTCTATGTAATAGTATTTATGGCCAGGCTAGTGATATGGGCACTTGAACATTTCATTTGGTTCTTCAATACTCATAGCTCTTATCATGCACATGTGCTATTTTTTTTTCCTCTGATGCCAAATAAACAAAGTATGTCTCTTCTTGTCTTACGACCGACATTCTCTTACAAATCAGCTCTCGTTGTTCGTGATGCGATTGCAGTTGCTACACAACACATATTGCGAACTCTCGTAATCTTATTGTACTTTTATAGTCTCTGTACTCTATCTCTCATCTGTGCTAAAAGCACATTCAAGATATAAAACCTCATTCGCTTGTTCCAATACTACATGACTGCTTGACATTAATATTGACACTAAACTATGGCAAGGGGCTACCGTCCATCTATATATTCCACATTCTTCATAAGAGTACAGCATGGAATACCTGAGATAGTTACCTAAAAATTGTAAATATTTTTCCCCAAACATTTAACACTGTTAAATACTTTTTCGACATTCACAAAGGCGCAGGAAATGTTCTGGTTCATAAACACATACATACTACTACAACATTGATAAGAAAATTTATCTCAATATCCCAACTATACCGGAATCCTCCTTTTACCTTCCACAGAATTTCATTAAAATTACTCATTCTTTATTGAACTATTCTCCATACAAATAAGCATATATTCCGCAAAACCAATATCTGTAACATTTATATGAATAATGAAATAATCATACAAAACTGCAAATTTATAAACAACTAACAAAGAGACTGAAATTAAAATACATTTCAATTTTACATACAGTGAAACTAACAAATTAAAACTAGCAAAGTTCTAATTAGTCTAGCAAGAAACGTATGGCGAAATCAAATACACAGCTATGTAATTACGAGCTGATTTTGAATTGGAAGCTGAAGTAACAGAATAATACGACGAAATATGGTTGCCGTATGCAAAATTTAGTTAAAGTGATTACATAACACTAAATGTATAATTTTCTTGCAAGAGTTACAAAAGCTCGCACTTTTTCTGCGTGACATTGCACAGTCAGCCATCACGAGCAATAGATACGTATAAAAAAGCACTCAGGTGACCAAATTTGAAATTCCGTTTACACTTCACATACACTATTCATTTTGTTTTTCCCCAAACAGTTTACAAAAAGGGCGTATGCTTTTAAGAAAACATTGATTGCATGTTTTGCATCCACGTCGCTAAACAAAGGGCTTTATGAAAGCGGAGAGGCTCTCTGTAGAGGCAAGAAACGTATCGCTGAAAGCCAGATCCATCAGGCAGCCACTACTGTGGCCGCTTTTACGTTCAGTTACGAGATGAAAGATGTTTTCATCTGAAACCTAAAGTTCACGATATTTACATTATATTATGATTTATAGCGTATATGGAATTTTAGTACTGTATGCACAATAGAGGGATTTTACTGAACTATCCTTTTGGAATGCTTTTATTATGTTAAAAACTTCTTTCGATTTCCCGCCCTTTTACATATTTTTTTGTGTTTATTATCAAATTACAAAATGGAATGGGGTGTTAAAGAAAATAGGCTTGCACTAATTGCCAAGTGGGTAAGGAGCCGTTGGCCATATTCAAGACCAAAAGCTTTGTATCAGCCTTATGTTCATATATCGTACTATCGACAGATATATCAACACTTACTCTGTTGAATACCACAAAAGATGTTAGAACTATAAAGGCTGTTAATTCTGTTAAAGCCAGAATTCGTCGAAACCTCATTAGAAATCTTATTGCGAGAAAGATTTCCGTTTAGATTCTGGCGCATGTAATAAAACAACACCTGAAGGTTGGCGCTTATAGTCGATATACAGTACATACCCTAAATCAATCCCTACAGTTGTAGAGACTGGTAAGATCAATACGCCTCCTGTCCGTACGCTGATACGCAGGTGAAAAGCACAGAAATATCCCCTTTACTGATAAAAACATTTTTCACGATTGAAGAGCACTACAACTAACAAAATGACAAACTGTACGCACACAGTTCTAAAGAAGCTTGGGCAAGTGGTCGGAAAGGTGCAACGTAGGCATCATCCCGCGTCTACAATGGTTTGGAGAGGAGTGTCTTAACAAGGAGTCACAAAGCTTCATTTTTTGTGATAAAGGAGTGAAGACTTCAGCCAAAGCGTATCAAGAGACTGTCTTGGATAGTGTTGTAAAACCTTTCAGCAATACACTTTTTTAAAATATACCGTGGACTTTCCAGCAGGACTCTGCACCTGATCACAATTCACGAACTAACCAAGCCTGGATTGAAACCAACGTTTCGGACTTTATAAGAGCTGAAAACTGGCCCTTATCTAGCCCAGATCTGAACCCTTTAGATTACAAATTATGAACAGGTTTAGAGGACATGGGCTGCTCGAAACGACATGCCGACATTGTGTCTCTTAAGAAATCTCGGGAGCAAGCAGTGGCAAAAGTTTCCATGGTAACAGTGCGTAAATACAGAGATTCGTGACCAGACAGATTGAACGCCTGTAACAAAACCAAAGATGGCCATTTAGAATACAATCATTGTTTTTTTGTATTTTGCTGAGACTTCCATAAATATGTTTATATAAGTTTGATTAAGATTACATTACTTCATAAGAATATATATGCATATTCATTTATAACAAAACTTATGGCCGGACTAGGTATGTATTGGCAATTTGCTCTAAGGTACTTTGTGTACTACATCACTAATTAGTTTATGAGAACTAGCGCTGACCGGCACCCACTCTTACTCTGGTCGTCTCTGCGTCACGTCTTTTGTCTCTCCATCTCTGGCGCTGCAGATGTTAGTCGTTAGAATTATATACTATGAATGAATATCAAATTCATCGTATTGGTGTCCTAAACATTTATTCATAATGGGCATATTATTCTAATGATCAACATCATGCACTAATTGGTGGCGGAAGCACACAAAGTAGTTTAGATCAAATTGACTGTAAATTTGACTTTCTTTCGTTCATTTGTATGTATTATTTATTATTTTATTTTATTTGTTATTTTAAAATGGAAGGTAAGGTAGATACAAATAAGTGGATATAATATTCAAACATGTAAAAGTGGAATGTCTGAAATAATAGCAAATGCTAAAAAAATATAAGAAAAATAATATTTCATGTAACAGAATGTTTTTCTTTTAATACTATTTTTGGTAATCGTCGTAAATTTTAACATCATAACTAAGTTTGATTATTTTTTCAGATTTTTTCTTCGAATACAAACTCAGTTAGCGACGTAAAACGTGAAGAAAAACACCATTACTTCCTACGGTAGGTAACCACTTAACAAGTAACATGTCTCATTTTTTGTTGTCTTGCCTTTATTGAATAACATTTCGCTTCAGTACTTATCAATATGATGAGTCACATACATGAATGAAGATCTAAATAAACCAGTCGATTCCAGCATTAAGTTCCATTTGATGTCGCCGGCAACACGTGAACCAGTTCAGCGACTACAGTTCCGGCACACGGAAATTCACTGGCCAGTTCCGCACTGCACCGCCATGTCGACGTTCACTTAACCCCACGACAAATGTTCGGAGATATGCATATCTGATATAAAGCAAGTTGTAATAGCAATAATGGCAACTATAAGTGTTGTACAAGTGTTAAGTTTATATTTATATAAGTGGATTACGTGCGATTATTCTGCGTATCTCCCACTATCCTGTGGAAATTCGAAAACTTTGACCTTAACTAAAGTAAAGAGAACGTAATGTCTATACAAATTTCAGCCTTCTATGTACTTCGCTGTTTTTTTTATAAAGTCGGCAGTCATACAAGTATACGGTTTACGTGACGTAAAACAGTTACCTTAGTCTATGAACGCTTGCAATACCTTAAGTATCACTCGCACGATGCCACTTCTGCTGCTTACACACCTACACCTTATTGAGCTTATTGGTGACCTCACTCACACGCAGAAACACAAAAACCCTCTATGGAGTTGTTACTTGGCTGTGGGTTTCCGTGAGGAGGAGGTACTTTCCCAGATGGACTCCTTTGATGCGTCTCTCTTAAAATGACACAAAATTCAGTCATCCCGTGATTATTGAGTAACAAATAAAGTCTTATTATCTTTGTACTGTCTTTATGGAATGGAAAATGGCTTTGAAATATCACCGCCGTTTTCCATTCCATAAAGACAGCAGAAAAATGATTTCTGGTGTGGTGAGTGAGCATCAATAATTTGTAAGGGCTTTTCTATTTTCATATTTAATTTCAAAAATTCGCTGTAGTCTATCGCTATCTATAGATTTCTTGTGCGCCCGGCCGAACTATAAGAATTCTCTTGGGCCGACCATATCCAGACAATGTTGTGAAAGATTAAAAGTTCTACGGTGGAGATATTGTATAGAACATAGTACGATCGTACGGTATAATCGGTACATATAGAAGGGGTCTCTACGTACCGATAAACCTAAATGAACACGCAGCCGAAATTAACATGATTGTATATGGTGGGAATCATTAAGGAAGACTGCTGTGAGTAAGTATGTACCAATGCTGACACTACATTGAGTCAATAACAAATATACGGGGTGTCTAGTTAGAAATGTACACATTTATATGTAAACGGTTACAATTCAAGGAGTTCACTTGCGCGCTGCCATCTTTAGTGCTAATATCTCACCAGCTTTCTAGAGATCTGACATAGAACCCATTTAGGGAATTGTTATTTGATTTCTCTATTTTATACCTGTTGTGAATTTATTAACACACGATTTATATGCAGCACGATATCAAAAATATCCTGGCTTCATTCATGTCATTAACATTTATTGCTCTTCTCATGCACGCTTGTTGGTTTCTAAGGCCCCTGACATCACCTTGTGATAAACCACGACTATTGGTCATGGTAGGTAAGTCTTGGCCTTCCTTGACTCCTACACATCCTCACAATTTTGCGTTGTATATTTGTTCGTCATTTGTTCACCTTGCATTATTTCATTTCAGGAACATGCCACTTCTTATTTTAATACCAAAGCTCTCTTTCAGACCAACTCTGTTTCTAACATCATCATTGTAAATACAAATTGCAAGCGTTACGCAACAAATTTTACGCAACGCTCGTATTTCGACCACGTTTATCCTCCTTTCGTGCTCTCTTGACCATACCTAGCTCTCGCTTCTATAAGTAAGAGTTGGGATCAGTTCTGCATTGTGTATAGTGAGCTGTGACTTCTGGCTCAAGATTTTACTACCAAGAAGTTTTCCCAACGCTTCATTTTCACTATTCCCAGCACTCACTTGTCTTTCTTTATCAGCGATGTACCTTCTATCCCTGCTGAAAACGCATTTAAGATCTCATGCACTTGTTCCAATACTTTATATCAACTGTAATCCTTACATTGGTTCTGGTTTATTTTCTTTATATACTCGTACAATTATCTTTGTTTTCTTCGCATTCCATAGTAAGCCTTTCTAATATCTTCTGCCTTAGTTTAGTGGATCACATTTATCGTGGTTTGACCGCCTAGAGCTATTTATGAATTAAATCTGTAAACGTAAAAGGATCTGTAGGGTTACTCTGTAAATCATTTCGATATGTCGGTAATGGAACTAAACTCTTAAGAAATATTACTCAAACTTTGACATTGGAATTGGATTGCCATTGGAATTAGCGTCAAGAGTAACTTTTTGGGTATTTAAAACACCTATGATACGGTTAAATGTCGCAGCTCGCCAGCTGGTTGAACTACTGTTGTGTCATGTTTATTAAATAGGGTCATGTTACATTTAATATAACATAAATAAATGTCACCGACACTGACTGACATGTCAGTACTCGCTTTGTTTTTCATCCAACGTCGGCCGTTTAACGCACTATCGTTTACACGGTGTCTACTTTTAATCGCGAGGGCAGTGGTTGCTCCTCCTTAGTAGCCCCCTATTTACTTATAAACATAACTGCATCCGGCAAATAAGTTAATGTTGACGTGGGGTTAGCAAATTCGATTCAGAGGCATGTTTAAACCGACCAATTAATATGTCCACTAAAGTGAAAACAGCAGAAATTACCACTAAAACTGAAATCTGTACAGATGTGTAAAGAATATTAAATGGGATAATATGTAGATTATCGGTAAGTAGTATACTCTTTAAACTAATAGAGTTGATAAAATTGCCTATTCACTTAGGTTTGTATTCACTACGATCCTTAGAATTCAGTCGCTGTATATCCCTTTTTATAAGAATCAAATAACTCACTTCCTATTATAATTCACGAGCTCGATGGTGGAGTTATTAACAATTATATTTTAATACTACACTCGTCGGTTCGATTCCCACATAGAACTAACATTTATGTGCATGAACGTGGCTGTTTGTCTTGTTCTGAGTATTTTTTAGGTGGGGCGCATTAAAGCAGCCAGCCTCGGGAAATACCCCACCTCACAGAAAAATGCAGCAGAATCCTGGAGGGTTGTTGTATTCCTGCAAGTGAATACGGTTACCAGTAACGTCCTAACGGGATGCTGTGTTAACATCAGGGGAGGTAACGCGCCAGCAATATTTAATGAATTTCAAGCGTTCATTCGCTACTATAACAACTTTACATTAGGTGGGCCGTATGCTTGCATGTCTCCTGAATTTGTATATAAAATAATGGTTCATATAACATTCAGTAAACTTTACGAAGTATTAAAAATAATAACAAGAGTCTCAAATCAAATTTACGTTATCTATAAAGACGTAACGTCCGTAGCGAGGTCCGGTCAGATTGCCGTTATAACGTAAGTTAGTCGTATCGACCGCTAGTCAGACGTCGACGGAAATGGACTGGTCGGTGCTATACTGCACGCGACACATTTAACTCTTGCTACTTTGTATTAACTTAAACGTAGTAGATTACACAACAAGCGAAACAAGGATTCGACAGCAGATTTTTTTTCTGCTACTATAGCTACCAATATTGGTAGATGTAGTAGATAGATCATATTAATATTCGCGAGAAGAAACAGAGCCATTTTATATGCTCCCCTATCTGAATTAGTAGTCGCTCTTTGAAATATCGACTCCCCATTTCAAAGACTTTTGCAAATCATTTTTTACATTGTTTCATTTGTAATATAGTTGACAGTATTAAACACTATACCATATTTCAAATCGATGGCATTAAATGTTGCTGAATTATGTCATTGCGACAGACGGACAAACAGATGGATGGAAGGGCACTTTTTTATCATTTCCTTAAAATACGTTTGTAATTAGGATGTAAGCATAATACCCACATACCATAAACTACCCACTTGTATTGTACTGAAATGAATAGAAGAAATGTCAATATGGAAATAGATCGTTATCATACTCATATAATATAATCTTTGATCATTGTTTATGTTGAATCCAGGTATCTTGTGGCAAACGATTTTTCTTATTTTCTTTCTTTTTGCTCGTCTTCTAAGGATGGTATCGTGATGTTAGATAGCTTTTACATTACCTTCTTAAAGAATTAGGCTATCAAATGTAAAATGACAATCGGTTTATTCTAAACACGCTTATCATAGTTTATAAATACTATACGTTCATTGAGATTGACGCTAGGAACGAATAGTTTAAACTGTTAGATATGCTCATTCCTGTAGTGGGACTACGCCGAAATGTGTTTGCAGTGAAATGAGTGGTACACTCAATTGGACAGTGCTTATGTGGACACAGTGACATGCAGTGATTAAATTGAACATCGTCGTTAAATACAAATACCGTCCTATTTTTAACTGTGAGAAAAGGATATCAAAATTTTGCCTATTCAAGAAATACAAATATTTAGATTTATTTAAATATTAATTTAAAATATTTAGTTAACAGATTCAGGCGTTATTTTGCAAAAGTTATTTTTCGCGTTTTGCTTAGTTTAGCCCAATTTTCTATGTGCTTCCAATTAGTTCTTTAGAATAAAAAAAATATTAAATTCAAATATTAAACACCAGGATTACGGTTGATGATGCCGTGTTGGAACAAGTCATTCACTTGCTCCAACACTGCATCATTAACATTAAAGATTGTATATATTGAAAGCGCTTTTAGCAGCAGTGGAAGTTACACCGCTGATGTGGAGAGACGAGTGAGTGCAGGGAATAGGGTGAATGGAGCGTTGGGTACTGGAACTTCTAGGTAGACGAAATCTAAGCCAGAAGACGAAGGGAAGCTAATCCCAACTTTAACTTATGGATGTGAGAGCTGGATATGGTATCATGAAAGTAGAATAAATGCGGTCAAGATGAGAGCACTACGCAAAATTTGTGGCATAACGCTTGCTGACCCCGTTCGTAATGGCGACGTGAGAGAAAGAGTTGGTCTGAAAGAGAGTGTCGGTGTTAAGATCAGAATATGCATGCTCCGTTGGTTCGGACATGTAGAAAGAATGCAGGATGAAAGAACGACGAAACAGATATACAATGCAAAAGTGAAAGGATGTAGGAGCCGAGGATGACCTAAACCAATCTACCATGACCAAATTGGTCGTGTTTTATCAGAAGGTGATGTCAGGAGCCCCAGGAACCGGCGAGCGTGCATGAAAAAAGCTATTGATGTTAGAGAATTAAGTGAAGTATGTACAGACCGCGTCTTATGGAGCTCGGTTCACTTTGCCTACCCCGCATGGGACCTGGCGTGAAGATATACGTACATACATGCATTAAATCCTAAACTTTTTTAGAAGGATTTTTAACGAAAATTCTTTCAGTAGCTTTTGCGGATGCTTCCACAACCAGAGACGACGCGATGCGTGCAAAAATAAACAGACAAAACTTTCAAATAAGACTGTAGGTATGACTTGGCTTGTTTACACTTTTTTCATACATTTAAAGTCAAAAAGTTGTATTTTCTATATAAACTAACAACGTACCGCTAAGGTATTTTTGACATCATTCAAATACACTGCAACTAAATCTAACTAATCTTCAGTAGATGTAACATCAGCTACTACTTCCGGATGACAGGGAACATAGCGAGCCGATCGCGGCGGCTACGATTCCGGCGTCGACGGAAATGGACTGACCGTTGTCGTGTGCCGTGCTAGACACGATATTCACTTAACCCTGCGACAAATGGAAGGAACCCGATGACCTGATGTAGGGTTATAGCTATTAATGGAATAGATAGAGAAAATAGTGGTTGAATGAACTGAAATTCGTTTTTAATTTTTTATACTAGACTGTGAATTGCGTTGTGTGTCTGTACAATTATACGAGTTGTCGGATGTGAAGTACCTACAGTAGCTTAAAAGCTGTTGCAATATGAGGAACGGCATTGCCTCATCCGCAGCAATAACTCCTCTTGCCATGTTCATCAGTCAAGAAGCTTAATCCCATTAAGTTCCAAGCGGAGACCGGAGTATTCTTTGAACTTTGTGGATGACTCACGAACTGCCAGTCTGTGGATGCTCTATTGTCTTTTTATAAGTTGACAAGTTTTGTAACGAGAAATCTAAAAGTTATTTATACTAAAATATAAAAAAATACCAGTCATTTTTTTTTGCATTTGATCATCCACTTATTGAGAAAGGCAATTCAACGTGACGATACGTTATAGTTAGACCTCCAGGGAGTTTTCATTTGGCTGCAGTTTTCTGTGACGTGAGGGCACTTCTTCAGATGGGCGACTTTAATAATGCCCTACCAATTTTACTACCCAACCAAACAAACATGCTCATGCATATAAATATTTGTACCGTATGGTAATCGAACCCACGAACCTTGATGTTAAAGTGGTATTACTAACCACTCCGCCAACGGGCTCGTATAAAATTGTTTTATTATTTTAATGTACGACAAATAGCATGGATACATACGAGTAATACGGGTTTTATTGCATACTGTCTTATCATGAAAGTACAAATCCCGGCGCGTAACTTGACTAAAACTAAAAAGGCGATCGGCGGCGTAGGTGCACTTGCTTGAAAAAGTATTATCACTTTATAATATTAAACGTGAATTATTATATGAAAGACTAAAAAAAGAGTATACGAAAGATTTAGTTTACTTATATTAAATAAAATATGAATTCAACTACTGTTGTCATCACTCTCTATCTCGTAATTTTGTACGAAGACTACCCAGCGTCGGTATTTCTTTTTCGGTAAGGTGGAAATTGTAGACACACAGACTTATTACACCTTTATCAAAATCGTCAATGCCTGTGGCTGACTTTGAGCACTTTTTTTTCTTATTAGTGGTCCTAAATCCGGCTAAGGATTCTGATACTTTGCTTTCTTGTAAAATCTTTTTCACAGTGATCCCGATGTGTTTAAACCTTCTGCTGTTTATTTCTGCGAAATGGTTATATTGTGTTCTTCCGAAAAAAAAGAAATACGTCAATTATCATTTTTCTTAATTATCTGTTTAACGACACGGGATATGTCATGGCATTTTTACAACAGATTACTATATAATTAATAACTAAAATATAAATTAACAAAAAAAGAAATTTAACTTTTCTACCCGTCAATATTGTAGGACAGCGAAGGGTCTGCGCGAGTCGAGGAGGGAGGGAAAGTGTTTGCGTGGGAGTTGAGTCCACCCCGTTGCTATGGATACGCATGTGCGTATCTTTTGCGCCTCATACGGCACCTCTCGACCCGATCACTGCGCATGGACCAAATTACGCGCCGGTACCTGTACCCTGGTATTCAACCCGTTCACAGATCCATATCGCCAGGAAAAGGGAGCAATCGTGTCAGAAATCTATAAAATTATTCAAATTCCCTTTATGCGAACCCCTTACTTGTTGTTAACCCAAGACCATGCACAGTCGCAATCTTCAAAGCATCTACCCTGAGAGCTGTGAATCTTTAGTCTTTGCTGAGTCTTTTATTACTATACTACTATCAGGTTACACGATAATGACGATAACATAAGTCAGTAAGTAGTTCATAATGGACTTTTCGCGTTTTGCTTAATTTAGTACTATTGTGAATTCTCTAATTAAATGCGAATATGACACTTTCTCGTAATTATTAGAATTGCAGATAAAGCAAGGGAACGGGTAAAAAGCACGTAACCCTTGAATACGGTTCTAGGACTAAAAATTTTAAAGTGAAGTCTTCTTCTTTTTCGTAGCATTAGGTATCCCATTTCCTAATCTATTAGGATTAGAGGTAACCTACAGTTGGTCAATAGGCCGTTTCTTCAGTGGGCACTGTTGCATGAATGAAAATTTTGAAGAGAAGGAAGACGCATTAACGCCTGTCCACTGAGGAAGTACCTTCATATCACAGACGACCGCGGCGTCAAATGACAAATGATCAGTTGGTATATTCCTGCGAGTGAGTGAGTTTATTCCGTAAACTCCTGAGTAAATAATTACTGTGTCAGAAGCGGAAGCGATACTTTTTGTAATGCAAGCATACCACGATAACTACTTTACATGACGAGTTCGGTGGCGCCGCGGCTAATAACGCGACTTTAACACTAACGCTCGTGGGTTCGATTTCCACACAAGACAAATATAAATATAGAGGTAGTGCATATGGGGAAGTATCTCCACCTCACAGAAAACCAAATAACAACTTCCAGCAGGGTTGTTTGTTCCTGTATGTCAGTGAGGTCACTAGTAAGCTCCCATGGAGTTGCTGTGTTAGCAGCAGAGGTGGCATCACGCCACCAGCGCTCATAGTCTACGATAACCGCTTTACATCAGGTGGATCATATGCCTGTATGCCTCCTGACGGTGTATAAAAAAATCGGCCAAGTGCGAGTCGGACTCGCGCACGAAGGGTTCCGTACCATTATCTATAAAAAAGGCAAAAAAATCATGTTTGTTGTATGGGAGCCCCCTTAAATATTTATTTTATTCTATTTTTTAGTATTTGTTGTTATAGCGGCAACAGAAATACATCATCAGCTCAAAATTTCAACTGTCTAACTATCACGGTCCATGAGATACAGCCTGGTGACAGACGGACGGACGGACGGACGGACAGCGGAGCCTCAGTAATAGGGTTCCGTTTTACCCTTTGGGTACGGAACCCTAAAAATAATTTAACTAGTGCTGTAAAGCTCTCACTCTTAAATCAGACAAAGCTGTCCGTCTGGGAAGTAACTATGTCTTACAGGAAACTGTAGTCTCAGTAATAATACAAATGTACAGAATGATGTTTTTGACTAGCACACTATATATTACATATTTAAGAGAGCTAGTGTGCATCAAAGAAGTCCGTCTCGGTAAATAACTCCACCTCACAGAAAACTGCAGCCAAATAACAGTTCCTTGGAGGGTTGTTGTGTTCCTGTATGTAAGTGAGGTCACCAGTTCCTAAGATAGCGGTATGTTAGCAACAGAGGCAGCATCGCGTGAGCTATACTTAATCTATTACAAATATTTATAGGCTCCGGTAACCACTTGGTGCCTATGGTAACTCGTGGTAGTATAAATAAAAAAATATATGAAAATCAGCATATTACAGAAACGATTTCATATTGGTCTTCGAAATGTCAAAGTCAAAGTCAAAGTCAAAATCTTTTTATTCCGTAAAAATGGCTACATTTGTTTGGAATCGTCACAATTTTTTTCCCTACCGTGCAGTTCATGACTAGGTGAGCACTGATAAAAATACTGCCAAAAAATGTCTCCGATGGCATTAACATTGGCACTGGAATAGTCAACTTGATCATATAGACGCGCAGAGCTTTGTCTACTTCCGACGAGCCCAGCACTATAAGACCTCCCGACCAAGCGAGAGGTCACCAGTAAGCCCCTAAGAAGTTGCTGTGTTAGCGGCAGAGATACGGTACCGGCTTTACATCGTGTGGGCCGTATGCTTGTACGCCTCCCGGAGTTGCACAAAACGACATAATAACTACAATTAATAAGTATGTATATTGTACATTATCCTAAAAGCTTTTAACTTATTCCCGTTCATTGCAATAAATGCCTTTTTAACATTAATAATGAGAAAGAAAATTGTACAGTCAGTAAATTAAAACCCTAGTCTAGATTAAAACAATAAAGCCTTTGACGCTACCAGCAAATTTACGATAAAATTTTTGCGAGTCCCAAAAAGCTCTCGGTAACTTGTAATTAATTTTTAATCCGTTGTCCTTACTTCGCGGCTTCACATAATAAATTAATTTCACCGGTCTTTAGATGATAATCAGTTAATTCGGTGCTTCTCTTTGAGGTAAAAGGATTTTGTAACAAACAATTGTTTTAATTACTCATTCCGGTTTATATTCAAAGGGACGTTAAAGCAATGCATAGCAGACTATTGAGCAGTGGAATAGTAACCATGTCTGAATTATATATAAGTACGCTGATTATCGCTAAGAGGGTTTGTTTTATATATTTAGAGAAGTGATAGTGAGCCTAGTAGATAAGAACACCGTCCTTGTGACCCCGGTGATCCCCCGGTCGAATGTTGGCTCTTTCGTTACTTATTAGAGCCGAGGTAGCCCAGTGGATAAGAAACCGGCCTATTGAGCAATAGGTCCCTAGTTCGAATCCTGGCATGTACCACTAAATTCGTATTTTCAGACTTATATACATATTTGTAATGATCACTTGCTTGGCGGTGATGGAAAACATTGTGAGGAAACCCACACGTCCAAGAAATTATATTTCGATAGACGTGTGACATAACTTAAGAAAGGACTGGTTTTCCCTCTGGGTTATGGAGGTCGGATGGGAGTCGCTCCATTTCAAAATCTTTAGGCTTAGGCAGCGGACCCCGCCGATCCTAATGGATTAGGAAACGGGATAACATTAGGAAGACGAAGACTCTCTTTCGTAAATCGTATATTAAAAAATCTTAAATTGATATTTGGATATCAACAGGGCCTGAGTGATATCTCTTGCATTTTTTTTCTGTATCAATAGGTTATAGTAATCAGGCAACATTCACTAGTCAACCTGCTGTGGTTTAAAAAATCCGATAGTATAAAAATAGTTAAAAAAATATTTAAATTGCATATAACACAAGGTTTTTTATTTAGGAAAATGAATTGTAGAACTAAAAGTGAAGCAGTTAAAATTATTTATTTATATATACAAGAGGTAGGGCGCATCAAAGTAGCTCGTCTGGGGAAGTAACTCCACATCATAGAAAACCAGAGCCAAATAACAGCTCTCTGGAGGGTCGTTGTGTTCCTGTGTCTGACTGAGGTCACCAGTGAGCTCCTAAGGAGTTGCTGTATTAGCAGCAGGGGTGGCATCGCGCGAGTGATACTTAAAGTATTACAAGCGTTTATAGACTACGGTAACCGCTTTACGATAGGTGGGCCTTGTACGTCTCCCGACGTTGGACAAAACTAAAAGAAAAGAAAATACATCCGTAACCTACCACCAATGTTTTGAATAATTGTCAACATCATAAACCATTGTTTTTTTTTTTTTTTTTTTTTGAAGTAGAGAGATAGCATAAGCATTAGTCTCCATTTCTATTCTCATTTTATTCATCTTCCATTCTAAATAATTAAGTGTACGTAGTGCGCTTCATTAGTGCGTTAATTATCAACAGCTTTGTAGAAATATATGTTTTCCATCCACATGTTTACACTAACAAAATGTTCTAGATATGTATAATAGAAACGTACTAACACGTTCCTGATGACAACATTCTATTGTGCCAAAATGTGTAACATTAATGTATCAAATGCTTATGTTAGACATGTGGAGATTTTTCGGCAACTTTGTAACATTACTTTTAGTGCGTTATATGTATGCACTAGCTGTGCCCCGCGACTTCGTCCGCGCGGAATAGTTATTTTTTATTATTTACTAGCTGTACCCGCGACTTCGTCCGCGCGTTATAGTTATCTTTTATTATTTATTTATATTAATATAAATAAATACAAATTCTAAAATAAAAGTACCCTTAGTTACTCCTTATTACATCAGCTATCTGCCAGTGAACGTCCCGCCAAAATCGGTCCAGCCGTTTCAGAGATTACCCCGAACAAACAGACAGACAAAAATTGTGAAAATAAAAATGGTGGAATATGTACCGTGCATCCATATGCATTTAATAAAAAGCGGTTATTTTAATATTACTAACAGACACTTAAATTTTATTTATCTGTATAGATTAGATGGCTGTCAGGTTATAGTAGTGATAGCTCAGTGGATAAAGAATGGCCTAGTGAATAACTGGTCTCCTATTTAAATCGACAAGCTCGGTGGCAAAGTTGGCAAGCTCGGTGGCTCAGTCGTGAATGACGCGACTTTGGCACCAACGCCCGTGGGTTCGATTCCCACACAAGGCAAACATTTGTGTGAATGAACACGTCAGTTTGTCTTGGTCTGGATGTTTTAAGAGAGGTAGGGCGCATCACTGTAGCCCATCTGGGGAAGTACCTCCGCCTCACAGAAAACCGCAGCCAACTCCCTAAAGGGTTGTTGTATTCCTGCGTGTGAGTGAGGTCACCAGTAAGCTCCCAAGGAGTTGCTGTGTAAGCAGCAGAGGAGCCATCGCACGAGTGATACTTAATATATCGTTAGCGTTAATAGGCTACGGTACCCGCTTTACATCAGGTGGGCAGTATGCTTGTATGCCTCCCGACGTAGTATAAAAAAAAATCCCGGCAATAGTCTCTTGCTCGGCGGCGAAGGAAGACATCGCGAGGAAACCCGCCCGTCCAAGAAATTATATTTCAGAAGACGTGTAACTTAGACTTAAGCTAAGAAAGGTGTGGTGGTGTTCCTTCTGGGTTGTGGAAGTCTAACGGCAGTCAAACCATGTAAAATCAGGATCATCGTCAAATTCTTAGGCTTGGGTGAAGGACTCCGCCAATCTTAATGGATTAAGAAACGGGATAAAGAAGTAACAGATTAGTAGGCTGTCAGGTCTTCAATAATTATAATAAATGTTGCGCCAGTTAAAACTGACCATCAGAAAAAAAAGTGAGAATGAGAAATGAATGCGCACTGCCTTACTTTAAAACGGCCACACTAAGACGGACATGTACATGCTCACCAATGTATGCCCTGTATGGGAATCGATCCCACGAGCGTTCGTATCAAAGTAGCGTTTTTAACTACTGCACCATCAAGCTCGTCAACAAGGTTGCGAATGTTACCTATTCTTTAACAAATTAATATTATATTAATTAAGCAATGTTAAACGTTCTTTTGATTTCAAATCTTTAAAACTATGATTTATGAATGTTATATTTTTATGCTACATTTACATTATAATCAAACAACAAACATATCACATTTAAAATTATACATTTAAACAAAGTTCATAACTTCAAATTTTATTAATCAATTTTATATTAATAAAATTACATAGAATTTTCATTACGTAGTGGATTGTGTAATTTTGTGGATATGAGATATTGAAGTGATTTCAGTTATTATTAAAACATTTGAAAACTATTTAAACTTTATAACAGTCCTATTTTCATAGTTAATAGATACTGCCGCTATTTTGCGAAAGTCAAATTTACATGCAATTTGATCTAACCTGCTTTGTGTGCTTCCGCCCCCAATCTACTAACGGTAGTGGGTGGGTGCTGGCCGGCGCTAGGCCGATGGACTAATTGGTGGCGGAAGCACATAAAGCAGGTTAGATCAAATTGCATTCCTATTTTCATTCAGGTTAGCCAAGAAAGGATTGTGATTAAACGTTGTTAGGTATGCGTGGCTACGGATAAGCTAGTAAATGATTCTTATTATTCGAAATGCAATTTAGATTAACATAAAAGTACATAATCGAACACCCCTTCAACGAATTGATACGGCATACATGATTACATGAATAATAAAAAGTGCCTTTTAACTCCACCTTTTACCGGCAAGTTAATGCACTTTTGAAATTGTTATCATAATATTATAATGCAAAAAATTCGCGTGTGCACTCTACCTCAAGCGCCGCTGTCGCGTGTACTGAGAACATATCATTACATAGGTCAACGATCTTGCATTATTCATTTAACTTTAAAAAGAAAGAGTAATTTTATTTACGCTTATGGCACTTTCATATATTTTTGCACCCAATATAATCCCTGAACTAAAATTAATTTAAATGCGGCCAGTTGTTTTGTTCCTAACGGATTAGTAACATAATTATTAATTTATTTATTTTTCGATTTATTCACATACAATAGATATTAATAACTTGTTTAATTCTTGGTCAGATAGGTATCGCAAAAGAACCATAAAAATATTGGCATTTTGCGAATGGTTGGTTGGTTCTAGTTGATCCAATAGCGGTGAGTTAATTTGAAAAGAAATTTTGTTTCATTGATTCTTATTTATTTCCTTCATGCTTAAGATGGACTTCAGGCCTCCTTACTAACAAGGCGACCTCTCGTCTATTAGCCACTGTTCCTAGTTCTTAGTTTTATGATTTTTCTCTGTGTTCCTACGATACATTAAAGGGGTTATGTGTCAGAAGCGTGCTAGTTTACGATCGCTGCCAATCATTTAGATTGCAATTCTGGACCAAAAGCACACCACATGTGCAGATTAGGGCGTCCCGCTGAGGCGCAATGACCGATCCGCCCCCGTCAGTGCGATTATAGCTGCATGCGAAGGTGGAGCGGCCACCCACTACATAGTGCCAATTCTGGTGGGTCTAGGAGAGCCGAGTACTGCTTAAGCACGTGGAATGTGAGAGGTGGATTAAATGATAGGATGAACGAGCTGATGAACGTTATGAATGAGAGACATATAGTTGCTTTGTATGTGACAGAAACCAACGCGCAAGAGAAGCGACACCGATGATCTGTCCGGTGAAATGATGGCCGTGTCGTACTCTCTAAAACGTGAAAAACAACACTACATTGACTACCCTACATTACACATCGTTACATCACGAAGCATCGCGCATTCCTTGCCTCTCGCTTGCGCTTATTCATGCTGGGAGCAATTAATTCAAATCATGGCAACCATGGCTTGTGGGCATTTTTTTACAGCATCCATGGATTATTGTGTTCAGCACAAATTTAAATTTAATTTAATATAATATAAAAAAAAAAATAACACGATGACTGCAAAAAATCAACGCATCAGATTAACGCGCGTCAATTGTCTAATTCTTAGTGGCGAGTTTATATTTGTCGAGTCCTACTGCAATTTCTAGTGTGTTGTAATTCGAAGAAATAATAAATCACAAACTACTCGTAGTTTATTATTATCCATGGGACTTCTGATATTAGCAGAAGTAACATTTGGTAGAGTAAATTTAATACATTTGATTTTATTTCAATTTAATAACAGATTATTGCATATGAACAAGTTTAAATACTACCGGCGCGCAATATAAAAAAATAAAGAGGTATTATCATCAAAGAGCACTATATCCGCCATTTCCTGCACCATGTAATGTAAATCGTCCACATACATTAAAAATAATAATGGACCCAAAATAGAACCCTTCACCTTTCTTGTTTTTGCACCAGGAGCTTTCCAATCTGTGGCATAATTAACTCATTGTAGATATGATATATATCTATGTGCATATATAATCATCATCATAGCCCGTATTCAGCCCCTCTATCTATGTACAAACAATATATAAAAAACCTATCACCTGCTTTCTGTAATACTAATATTTGTTATTTATTGGCACTACCACGTCGACCAAGTCGCAAAAACTATGTTAGTAAACAAAAAAGCAAAATTATTGCATGCTTATACTTTGTTTTTAAATTCATTTATTCGCTCTTTTAACTGATTTGTTTATGCCATGTCCAGCAGACAGCTGACATGCAATCTAATGCAAACTTTTGTAGAAGATTGTAACAACAAGATTTATGCCCTTGTACTTGACAAGGCAATTATCGGAAGGCGTATTACAAGCGTCTGTTGACATGACTGCGCTTATTTTAATTAAAGTAATATAGTATGGCGTGGTCACGACTTCGGTATTTTACTCGATAGCTATTGATACCCGAGGATGTGGACAAAGTGAGTGACGATCACGTATGGCTTATGTTGCAATTTTAAAGTAGGTAATTAAATGATCGCTCGGTAAACTCGTATGTCTTTATGGAAATATTCGATATCATATCTTTGAACAGAGGTAGGGCACATCAAAGATGCCTATTTTTGGAAACACGTTCACGTCCCAACGTGTGAGTGAGATCACTAGTAAGCCCCCAAAGGGTTGCTGTTTTAGCAGCTTTATCTTTATCTTTTCTTTTATCTTACCTACAGGGAATTTGAAACATTATTAAATAATTAAAAAAAAACGGGTTGCACTCCAGGAGTGCCGGCAGAAGTGAAAACTTGAACATGCGGACCAAACAGCGATGTTGATAAACTACGTTGAACGAAACGCGTAAACGCCAAGAATTTCATGGCGCTTACAACGTTTTGGTCGCGAGAAAATAATGCCCTATCTAGCGCGATCTAGCGCTTCATGTTTTAATTGTTTAATTATAGGTAACTAATGTTTTAGCGTTGAAGCGACCTTAAGTTCTAATTCTCACCAAAATCTTACGAATTTTCGATCAGGGTCACGTGTCCTGACGCGAGTTTAACATTTTTTATTCATCCCAGAAAATGCACAACGCCGCTAAATAAATTTTCACTTCAATAATTTAAAGTATGAGAATCACTATAAAATACCGACGATTAAATCAAATTCAGCTAATTGTCTATAAATGACAGTCGTTAAGCTAAATCAGTTGCTTCCGAGTGTCTTAATAACTCAATAAAGTCTAAATATGCTCTGAAGTCATTCTCTTGAAGGAATACCTTTGTACCGTATCAGCTGTGAAAGGAGTATAGGTTGATATGGCGAGGCAGTGTTCATTGTCTATGGATATTGCATTATGATCATTAACACTTTTATACAAATTGCTGGGTAATAAACATTTTTTTGCTTTCGCAATGAGTCTTGGGTAAGGCGCGACTACTATAATTTATGAATTTTGTACGAACAAACAATGTTTGGCTACATAAATTTTGGATCGTTTAAATACTTTAGAGCAAAAAGCTTTATGACTATTTGGAAAATGAACACATCTATAATCCTCTACTTTTAGGTATCTAGGCATTGAATAGCATTTAACTGAACTGAACTATTTTTACGACCTACACAGTTCTAAACGAGCCATAAACTAGTGAATAGAATTTCATTCGTTCGAATAAAAAGTGGCATTTGTAAAATTTTTGTGCAAATGAGCCACACGCGAACATTCGAAGTAGGTATTGTCGGATTAAACGAGCCACGCGGCTCTTAATTGGTAGGTGTAGTGTGTACACTATATTGAATAAAGTATACTCTAACATTATAACTGCTCTGAGAAATAGTGTTTTTCAACAATTTCATAACATACACGCTAAGCGGACTTAGGCGTCATGAGAGCCATGCCGCCCACTTTACGAATTAAATGGGAAAATAACTGTTGTAAAAGTTGTAATTTATTAATAACCTGTTGAGAATGCGCAAGCTTGCATTGCCAGAGGAACACCTGGCTTGTCAATTATATAACAATTCATTTTTTTTTTATTTTGTCGCCCATTTGACAATGTTCCTTAAGAGATAGGAACGGTGTTCCTGAACATTCCCATTCTACTTTTTTACGCTGAATCCGAATCTAAAGTCAAAATTCGAATATTCGAAAAAAACGACAGACAAACACACAGTATAGGAACGGTATTCCTGAAAAGAGGTATTACGCCCATAAGCTCATTGAGAAAATAAATGCATTATATCCTATGATTCACTTAAAGTAATTTATATGTATATATTTAATACTTGGAATATACCTATAGTTTAAAGATGAATAATTTTTACAGTAGATATTTCATAAAAAAATGTTATACCTTCTGTGCAATATTATTACTGCACTGAAAATCTATTTATAGAATTGTATTTTTGTACCACCATTATTTCTATTGAGTTTTGGTGAGTTTATTAACTAAGGTTAGAGTTATGTGAGAAAGTACCAAAATAATTATATCAGAATCGTTCATTATTTTTCAATATGTACATACTTTATTAATGCAGGTTTATCTTTTACTACTCATAATAGAACCAAGACGATTAAATAAGGCTTAAGGGTGTTAAACAGGCGTGAATATTTGATAAAGCTTTTAGCAACTTAAATCAAAGTCACTATAATAACCTTGCAATACTTGGCCCTGCTAATACTCTAGTACCTAGTAGTAATAGGTACGTGAAAATGTAAAATGCCACACTTGCATATTGGACAAGCGAGCAGCCTGCGTAATCGGTTCCATTAATACAAGTTCATTTGAGTTTACAATTGATCTTTCTCACTTGCAGAAACATATGAAAGTGGCATTGGCAACATAGGCGAGCTGGTATACTGGTTGGTTCCTATCTGGTTTTTTTTTATACTACGCCGGGAGGCATACAGTCCACCTGATGTAAAGCGGGTACCGTAGACTATTAACGCTTGCGATATATCAATTATCACTCGCGCGATGCCTCCTCTGCTGCTTAGGCAGCAACTCCTTGGGAGCTTACTGGTGATCTCACTCACACGCAGGAACACACCAACCCTCTAGGGAGTTGTTATTTGGCTGCGGTTTTCTGTAAGGTGGAGGTACTTCCCCAGACGGGCTGCTTTTATGCGACCCTCTCTTCCTCCTTCCTCTCTTAAAACATCCAGACCAAGACAAACCGACATGTTCATGCACACAAATATTTGCCTTGTATGGGAGTCGAACCCATGAGCGTTGGTGTCAAAGTCGCGTCATTCACCACCGAGCTCGTCATGTTCCTGTTCCTGTCATCCACAACCACACCCTTTAGATCAACCCATACTCATCAGATTAGAGAGATGTGGATCTTTCCTCAACCCAAGGATTTCATAAAATACTTCGTCATGCACTCTGTTCTGTTTTCATCCGACTTTAATCCGTTATTAATTAAAAACATTCGAGGTCGACTGCAGTGAGCAGTGATAGTCCAGTGGATAAAAATCCGGTCTGTTGACCCACCGATTCCCGGTTTGAAACCTGGCATGACCCGACCAGAAAACATTTTCTGACGTTACTTTACTTGCTTATTCAATCAGTCTGCCACACATAATAATGGCATCGAGCTAGTTAAAACCGTAATACTGATATTCGTTTCGTTATTATAACTTAGTTGCCTGATTATATTAGGGCTTTCGGCTTTCAAATAATGAAATCCAACGCAATTGAACCAATTCAGGTGTTCAATATTATTCAATATCATTATTTTAGATAATTCGCGTATTTGCTGTCTACATTATTTATGGTATTATTGAAACTAATCTGTTATATTTCATGATCAGATAAGTGATAACATGAATTAGAGTTCATTGTAAGCTCAATCGATTACTAGCTACGTTATGCTGCTTTGAAGATAAACTATCATATGGCCCGCCGGATGGAAAGCCGTGGACTATCGATGCATGTATCAAGAAAAGTATCGCTTACGCCTTACCTCTGAACGTAGAAACTATTTGGTAGCTTGCTGGTGATACAACAATAGTCCAAACAATTTGTATTTTTATTACGGTTTTGTGGTGGGGGTACTTTCTCAGACGGGTTACAGCCTCTTGTTATTAGCAGAGTCATTTACCAGTCGGCAAGCTGCATCTTGCGCCATACGTAAGAAGAAGTAACGTTGTCTCGCTAGATGGATCAACATCCTCAAGCTAGCGACTATATACGGGAGGATACAAAAAACGGAGGACTGTGTACAGCTGCAATAAGGTTTAGTGATGATGATAAGGGAGTGTCAAACGGATTTCTTTGACTCAATTAAGATTGTGAACTTCCACCTCAAATTATTAAATTAAATTTCTTTATAATGCAAACATAGAAGGTAATCTGCAATCTGAAGGTCTCAGGCGCGCGTGTTTACGTGGAGAATGTGAGAAATTTTCAAGTGAAGTGGTCACTAGTCTGACTGAATCCAAGAAGCGCTCGAGACGTGTTTTCTTACGATAAACTTGTTTTCAACTTAGAAATATCATCTCATCCAGTGCTAGCTGTATGTCGCATAATTTCCGATGACATTCTGAGATGAAGAAAGTTTTATTAATTGAATATTGTAAGGTTCCAATTAAACAATAGATATAGTGGCGTTTGCCTATTGGCAAGTTACAAAGACTTTCCATTTTAAGGAGTATCAAAAGTCAAATGCTTTAATCGATTTCTATAAGGATATCAACTTAAAGGTGTTGTTAGGACAACTTATAATATATATGCTTTTATATGAAAATTATTTGCATTTCTGTACACAATATCGAAATAAATATTTGTATTCAGTTTTACGAAGTCGTGTACAGTTACTTAGTTATAAATCGGCGCATACATACTCCTATCACTCACCAAAACGCAGTAGTTTAGCACCTTAATATATCACAGCGATTCGATCCTACTGACCCACGGGTGGATATTTTGACAAATAAGACGAGAAGTCTCGCGATATTATTCCGTGAAATAGCCAATAAGAACTGCGCGTTCTACTTACCATCTGATACGTAGCCGTGAGTTAATTTACTACTTAAAATCGTGATATCTTTTCTCCATAGATTAATTCCGTCACTAACGTAACGTATCTCCATTGACTAATTTTCCATCAGACGTATAAAAATAAACTTGCCTTAAAATAATAAATCACTAAAAAATCCACATGACGTGATATTTGTGTTTGAAATACTTTCCCTCCTAAAATATATCATCCGGAACAATCTATTTAGACTTCATTAAAACGAACGTTTTCTCGGAAACTAAATTACTTGAAACAGTAATTTGGTAGCTTAGAACGGATCTGCAGCGAGATTACGAATTCTGCGAGCAAATATTAGAGGTCATTTATAGAAGATGTGTCTCCTTACGATTAGCGAGAAAATGTTTCAACAGTAACCTAACTGGCTAAGTAGGTACCTAATATAAATATCTCTGCTAGAAATCTTTATTTATTTACTTATTCATTTTCAAAGAATTGAAGCAAGTATGTAGCTCATCGGATTATAAATGAACATCACGTTCATAAAGACATGAAGAGATATTAGCAGGAACGCACGTGTAGCAGTAGGTTGTAATACCAGAATGTTGCTAATATTCTTAAGCTACGGAACATGTTTACCATTAGGCAGCCCATACGCTTGCTTCCCAATTTACTTGTACTAAAAACATTTGAATCTGATCTGTGGTTAGCCTTAAATATAAGCGTCGACTATTTTCTTGAAGGCATCGCATTATATTTGTTCAGAACACCGCTGAATGTTTTTCTTCATTATATATAGTGTTTTCTTCAAGTAACATGGCACCATCTACATAAATCAGATAAGTCACCATTAGATCACACATGCGTAATCCTATATTCTTTGTATACATTTATCAATATTCAATATATACTGCAAGCAACCTTGTTCGACGCTAACCTTGACATCAAACAAGGGGGGACAAGCTGCTGCCTATCCGCACATATAATGTACAATCCTCATAAGCGCACTGCTCAGCACGCAGTAATATACCATCAATTTTGTATCTCGGTGATATGTTCCGTTCCAATACGTCCTTTCCACAACTGTATTATCAAAAGCTTTGTCATGACTCATAAAACCGCATAATATAATTATGTGAGTTGAAGTTGTACTTGAAATGAATTATATCCCTCTAAAAAGACTATTAGATATTATTGTCTTTTCAGTCATGGGTATTAATCCCGGTTGTTTGATAGGCGTACACGGGTATAAGGATCCAACGTGTAGATGCCCCTTTGAAAAGGCTGATGTAATGTACTTATACCCCCCGTGACCTTTTTTTTGTGACGCGGGGAAAAATGCGTTACGCACACCACCGGTGCCTGGGTGGCCTCCGGTGGTAGTGTGGGGCTCACCGTTGGCTGCCCAATGGTATACCCACTAAACAATTCCGCGAATTGCCATCGGCCGCTTTGATGGAGTGGCCGGGATCTATTGGCGACAGGGCACCACTGCCACTGGCCAGCCCCTCAGAAGGGGCCGGACTTCTTAAATCTAGGGACCGTCCTGGCAAATTGGGACAGCCCCTCCAACGGCGGGACCACTATGGGGCCATGTTCCCATCCTGACCCCTAGTCCCACATATTAGGGACGCGGCAAAAGGTGCGCGTAACGCCTATGCCGCACTCCCATCCGTCGTCTCCGGAGCGGGACAGCCTCGGGATCATCTTCCCTGTCCCGCTCCGAGGCCTCCTTCTGGGACATGACTCACAAAAGGAGGCCATTACCTCCCAGGCACTGTCCCTCCCGAACATGAAGCGGACCACGCTCGGGAGCAAGAGGTACGGGTCTCCTAGCATGGCCACCAGACCGTGGCGCTGCCGAGACCACCTCGGACACTGCTCCAAAGTGTGTTGGGCAGTGTCCTTGGCCGCGCCACAATCGTGGCAGACCGGCTCCTGTCATAACCCCCGTGACTTGCTCCAGGGGATATCAGTGGGACAATATACACATGAACAGGTCAAGGCATGTATTGGGACTATTGCAAACATGTCGAAATTAATTGTGCTATTGAAATGTGATCTGGGGGGATTATTAGAACTGAGGTATTACAGAAGAGGGTCGGACGCCAGCCATAACTATCATAATCTGATGTTACTTTTGATACGCGGTAGCTCGCTACTCACTAGATTGACCACCGAAATGCCAGAGAAAGTCAGGCGTGGGCAACGCTGGTGTATGGTTAAAGTTTGGTCACGAACAAAATATTTACGTCAAGGTAGATATTTTGACAGACTTCACCTTTAATGGCAATACTGAGCTCGAGCATATAAATCCCTTTTGTACTGGTCTGTTAGCAATAACTACGCAGCAAGTGTTAAAATTTAATGCTTGCAGCTTTTTTTCTTCGTTGGCACCATGGTGGTGTTACCACCACATGAGATCAATTATCTATTCTATTTCTTTTATAGTTGATCGAATCGGATTAAATTCAACGTAATAGAGTCAATATTTAATACTCTTTTGTGTCTATGAATGTAATTCAATTTATGTAATTAAGATTTCACAAGAAAAGACGCCATCTTGTTTAAAATCGAATTATCTTTTATAAATTTGAATTTTTAATTACTTTCAGACACGTTTTAAAACTTCGTAGACTAAGTTAGAACATAATAATTTGAATTAATTAGACTTTATATATATATATTCAGAAGACTGAATTTATATAGTCTTCTGAATATATATATACATATATATAAAATTTTTAATATATATTCAGAAGACTGTCAGTAATGAGTTAGGTGGCATGTTGCTTTTTGGCAAGTTGCAAAGTTATTAACGAAACTAACTGGGTAATGTTTAAAGTTTTACCAACTTCTGAATTTCTGACTTTACAAATTTACTAATAAAATTTCTACGATAGAGTGGTAGAAAATGATATAATGGTAGACTGCGATTAATATTATATAGATAAAGATAAAAGTTCTTTATTTGCCATAGGGCCCTCGCAGGCACTTAGACTCGTCTTTTTTAGGGTTCCGTACCCAAAGGGTAAAACGGAACCCTATTACTGAGGCTCCGCTGTCCGTCCGTCCGTCCGTCCGTCCGTCCGTCCGTCTGTCACCAGGCTGTATCTCATGAACCGTGATAGTTAGACAGTTGAAATTTTCACAGATGATGTATTTCTGTTGCCGCTATAACAACAAATACTAAAAAATAGAATAAAATAAATATTTAAGGGGGCTCCCATACAACAAACGTGATTTTTTTTGCTGTTTTTATAGATAATGGTACGGAACCCTTCGTGCGCGAGTCCGACTCGCACTTGGCCGATTTTTTGAAATATAATATTATTGTATCTCATTCAATTCTCTTATGTTACTATTTTTCTTTTTTAATCTGCTAGCATTTCGGAAATGACCATTGGCGAAGAAGAAATGCCGAAAAAACTTGCCAATATACGTCTCTTTTAAAATTGACAAGTAGATATTACAATAAATCCACGTCAGTATATTGGTGCAATAATGATATCAAATGGTTGAAATAAAGATTATTAAGGAAAGGTCGTCTGTGCTGAATTATTTCCACATATCTTTGTAAGTTACATATTCAGCAATTCTATAATAAGCCCTTTTACAGAGAGAATTTTAATGTGCTTTTTGAATACATTATCAGAAAAGGATAGAATTGTTTCAGGCAACTTATTATAAAATCGAATACAATTTACAAGAAAAGATCTACCGTCCTAGCAAACCGGTGTACCGGATACAAATTATTTTTAGTTCTAAGTGTTTCGCTCAAGTTTAAAAACGACTATAATTTTTTACGGACATACATTATGTTTTCATAAATATATTGAGAAGTAACAGTAAGGATATTAATTTCTTTGAACAGTTCCTTGAGTGATTCTCTGGAGCTCAAGCCCATGTTATAAATAGAGCAAATGGCTCTTTTTTGTAAGATGAAAACGTCGCAATGCCAGCCGCCATTCCCCACAACAGTATACCATACTATATAATGATGTGAAATTAGCTGAAATAGACAAAGCGCGCAGTAGCCATATCTGTCAATTGTCTGAATCTGCTAACTGCATATGCAGCGGAGCTAAGCTTACCGGCAAGTTTATTTATGTGGATCCCCCATTGTAATTTTGAGTTAACGAATTCTATTTATTATTCAATGAGGACTTCTGTATTGGCAGAAGTCACATTCGGAAGACTAAATTTGATGCATTTGGTTTTTTAGCTGAGTTTAGCAAAAGATTATTGCATATGAACATACATAGACAGACATGCGCTATTAGCTCTCATTCTCTCTCAGTACGGAATTCTAAACACTTAGTTCAAAATACGGATATCATTCAGTAGTCTTAATGCAAAAACCACATGAATAAGTTTACGTCACATACCCAACATTCTAATATTACACTGCGAATATTTAAGGCGCAAGAGTTACAATCGGCCGTTTTTGTTGTCGCGTTCAGATTTTAATTTTAATGTGCATTTTTTTAATGTTACATAAATGAATAAAATTTTAAAAAGTAAGTTAATTTGAAAAATTGACATTTATCTGCTGGTTTACGTATATCGTATACTTTAAATTTAATCTTTTCTATATCTAATTCGTTGATTTAATCCTCGTCTGTGATATTATTTGTTGATGTAAAAAAATATGTTTTCCTTTAAGACCGTAAGTAAATCGATTCAGAAATTTTAATTATACGCGGTAAAGCCATGAGTAACAGTTTCTCATTTAGTTTTTTTATCCAACGTCGGAAGGCATACACACATACAGCCCATCTGATGTAAAACGTTTACCGTAGCATATAAACACTTGCAATACATTAAGTACTTGCTTACCTTACCTTACTCGTGCGATGCCACCTCTGCTGCTAACATAGCAACTCCTTAGGAGCTGACTGGTAACCTCACTCACATCCAGTAATACCACAACCCTCTAGGGAGTTGCTAATTAGCTGCCATTTTCTGTGAGGTGGAGGTACTTCTCCAGACGGGCTGCTTTGATGCGCCCTACCTCGCTTATAAGTTTTTACACTAAATAAAAATACACAATCAATTTTATGCTGATTTCCATATAAAACTTTCTATATAACAGCGATTACCAAAAATATGGTGGCAGTAACTTGCTAGTCCCAAAAGTTTCCATAATTTACTGCTAAAACTGCTGTTGTTGAGTTTTAACTGCGTTGTTTACAAATGTATTTATATGTAACTACTTATGTTGTTTATAGCACAATTAGGTCACTGATATTTATACGCAGTGTATCTTGCTCCTTGAATCATCATAGCATAGAAGATAAACGTTAAAACAACCTAAGTGGAATTTCGTTTATATTAAAAAAGTAACTCATTAAACTATCACATTCACGAAACAGTCTCAAATATTCACGTTTCATGTGACCTTAATAATGAACAATAAAGTTTTATGTCATATCACATCACGTCATCCTACTTATATGTCAAATCCCAGACAAACGCGTGTAGATGTTTTTTTCTTCTTAGTTCAGTTTGTGGACATTGAGTTTTGATAAGCTCTGGACAGTGGGGATAGGGAGACCATGGGCAGGGAATTCCATAGATTCTGTTCGCTCTAGGTCGAACCGCACCACCGACCTTACAAATGTTTTGGGTCATGGACGTTGCAGGAAACATTTGAGTGAGATAAAGTGTTGGCGAGAGTGAGTATTACACAGATCACGTACTGTGGTTCTATCCTAGGTATGCCGAACTCCGTGACAGAATCATAGATGGGATACAGCGCAGTGAATAGAAAACGAGATCAGTGCTTTCGCGTGTTCTCACTGAGAAGCGCAGAAGAGATAACGGAACGGAAGGACGGAGAGGTCGATCATATGCAAGATAATGACATCAGGTTACACACGAGTCGGCAGCGGAGGCGTGTTTGTGTGCATTGCCGCTCCAGAAAAAGGAGAAGGGGTGTACAGAGATACTGTAGAAAGAGAAAAATAACTTGTAGGGTGCTAAGCGTTGCCCATGGTACGTATAGAGCTGATGAGCAGCAAGTACCGTGCGTAACTCTCGCGATTCAGTTCATATGCCCGTGAGATCGTTGGAGCTATGGGACAGTTGTCTTCAGACAACAAAAAATATAAATGTGGGAATGCGAATTGGTGACTTTTTGGTGAACTGCCTGCTTTATGGAGATGATGCGGTATTAATAGTAGAATCAGACACTACATCAGTTCTCGTCATGCTACGTAGATTCCGATCAAAAAATCGTTAGAAACACGCAAATTCAATAACAATACCTAAGTACCGAGGTTACTTGGTCGGACGAATTACATAGGCAAATCATCTATTTGGCTATTTGTTTGGGTACTTACCATAGCTTATCGTACATCATTCTTCACGGCTAATCGCCTGCTACCTGTAAATACATAAAGCAAATACATTTTAGTACAAATTTTGAAAACTTCCATACAAACAGTGCTTTTGCGCAACAGACTAGTCTTTATTTTGTGTTTCTGTACTCGGAGGTTCTTCAAACGCTCCGAGAAGTAGCCTATAGATTCAGTGTACTACACGTGGCTACTGTCTGTAAAAGGGCAGTGGCCATATACGGGCGCCTTGCGCGTACGGCCCGCGTCAGTTGGGGTCTCAACCCTGAAGTAGTGAAGATCATATATTCAGCCGTAGTGGAACCTACGATATTGTACGCTGCCGCCGCATGGGCTCCAGCGGTCAATAAGCTGGGTATCCAGAAACAGCTCAACAGCGTACAGCGGGGCTTCGCGCAGAAGATCTGCAGAGCCTACCGCACGGTCTCCCTGAACTCCGCACTGTTGCTGGCCGGGGTGCTGCCTCTTGACCTCAGAGTGCGCGAGGTCGCCTCTTTGTACGAGGCCAAGAGGGGGCTACCCCATCCGCTGCTCGGGGACAGGGAGATCGAGCGGATGGCCTCGAAGATCGAGGCCCCGCATCCCGCGGAGCTAGATAGCTAGAGTTCGGCAGCCTGGTGGACGAGGAACAATGCAGGGCACACTCCAACTTTGCCCTGCGAATGTTTACGGACGGCAGCAAGATTGAGGGCCGGGTTGGCGCCGCTGTATCCATATGGAACGGCGACGCCGAAACCAAGGCCCTCAAGCTTGCTTTGTCGTCCTACTGTACCGTCTACCAGGCGGAACTCCTGGCTATCTGCACGGCGGCCGAGTACGCTTTGAGCTGCGATGGACCCAGTATTGGCATCTTCAGCGACTCCATGGCGGCGCTCCAGGCGGTGGCGAACGTCGAGTCCCCCCATCCCCTGGCGGTGCAAACACGGGACGCTCTTAAACTGTGCAAAAGCCAGGGTAAGAGCGTCTCGCTGTTCTGGATCAAAGCACACGCGGGGTTGGAGGCGAACGAACGTGCCGATGAACTCGCCAGGAGCGCCGCACTGGGGTTGCGGAGGCGGCCAGACTACGACCGCTGCCCTGTCTCATTCGTCAAAGGTATGATCCGTAAGGGGACCATTGACGAATGGGACAGGAGATACAAATCGGGAACAACAGCTTCGACGACGAAGCTGTTCTTCCCGAGTGCGGCGGAGGCGTACGGTATCGTGGGCAAAATGGTGCCGTCGAGCATCACCACGCAGGTCCTCTCGGGGCATGGTGGGTTCTCCGCGTACTTGCACAGGTTCAAGTGCGCGGATGACCCATCCTGCTTCTGCGAGCCCGGCGTGGACCAGACAGTGCAGCACATATTGTTTCGGTGTCCCGCATTCTCCAAACAGAGGTATGATTTGGAGCAGGAGTTGGGATTGCGGGTCACCGAAACAACGGTCTCCGAAATAGTGGTGGGGAAACGTAGAACAAAATTTTTAAAATACTGCGTCAGTCTAGCCACGGCTACTATAGATCGTAACAAGCAGAACAGCTCCGCCTAGGACTAATGCTGTATACCTCGGCTATATTTTGTATAGCCGATGGGATCGCGGTGGCTAGGTGGAGCTGTGAAGCTCGCTGTCGCCCGTGTCTGGACTGATGCAGTATAGGGAGGGCAACTGGAAATATGTAGTTATGATAGCTTCACCGGCGTTCTAAAATGGGCCAAAAAGTATTTATGTATTAAAAGTATTTATGAAAATAAAACTGTGAGATGATGAATGGAAGTTGAATCGCGGAATGAAAGAGAGTGTGATGTATGAATGTGTTTCTTTACGTGTAAAAATTTTCTTTTTGTTGTAATAAAAAACGATAATGTTATAAAAAGAGCCTTGCCCATGGCAGGGGTGCAAGTACTAATAAAGAAAAAAAAAAAAAAAAAATAGTAGAATCAACATCCGAACTGCAAAATCTACGAGTATTTACAACAATGAAACATGATTGTATGAAGAAAGGTATATAGTTGAATACGAAGTATTGATGCTACAATTTTAGTCAACCGAAATTTAATACATTTTACGTTTAAGAATAGTTTATGTTTTTGAATTTAATGATATGTTTCGTAGTACTTTTTTGTTGATTATATATGTACATAAGTATGCCTTTATTATGTGAATGACATATCATAAATATAGGTATAAAGTTCAGCAATTAATTATTATCGTCTTTTGTAAACTCTGCCCACTTTGTTCACAAATTCCTTAACTAAAAGTGTTTGCCTTCAAAAATTTGTTCCAAGCAATAAGGACCCTTGCTGTTCATATACACGTTGGTAGTCACTTAGCTTATTATAAATGTTTTCTTGTGCAGATAAAATATATATTCTGTTTTCTATCTTGATAAAAAGGTAATAAAATACTTATTCTGAAACATTCGTATCTGATCAGAAATGTTCGTATTATTTCAAAAAACGAAAAAGACAAAATGTAGTTCAGACATTTCTTTATGAAAGCCACTATGAAAATCCATTACAGGCAAGATATGAAAATCAGATTTAAAGGAATCCGTCATATAGTATATTATGGTTATTATATTTTATGTAACTGGTATAAAAATATATCTGAGGTGCTTCATTTCATTATTTTTGTTTGTAGAAAAACGTGCAGAAACTTTCACGTAACGATAGCTACATTACCTTAAAAATAAAAAAGAGGGTTAAGTATTTATGATATATTGCCAAGTGTCAACCAGCGTTACTACTATCAATATACAATAAAATATTGTAAATGTGAAAGTACGTAACGACGTGTAAGTGTTTGTGACCCTTGTACAAAAATTGCTTAAGAAATTAGAATATAGTTTATTACAAAGAAATACGTACATTTTTACGTTTTGTATTAATACATAATCTTTTTTATTTCATTAAAGGTTGCAACTTTAAAAATGCAAACTTTAGATTACAATGAAAATCGAATCCAACCTTGGTCGTATGTGACAGTTAGACACATAAGGAAAAAACTAACATTTCGTGAATGGCTGTTAAAAAATAAAAAAGAGCGATTATTACAATACTACATTTTTCGTTCTCATTGTAATTAGTATTGGCAATGCAGAACCTATACCGTTTTGTTAAAAGACCAATATATCATAGTACAGCTAAAATTTCAATAGCCCTTATGTCATATGAAATAAGAGTTAATTTATTTCATACGACAGAACGATTTTCGAGTATTTAGCGTGATCTGCCGCACGTACAAGAAAACTTTTTTCATACAGTTGTTATTATTTCGTCACATGATTTGACAAAAGTTCTGTAGAGCCTTTAGTCATGAGAGCGCTCTTATTATAGCTGGATATATACCCATCAATACCTATCTTATCACACAACACACACATCACACTTACTCTTTTGAAAGACAAAAATAACGATATTTGAAAAAGAACTAAAATGAACGCAAGGATGTAGTGTTGTGCAATTGGTGATATACAAATAATAGAACTATTAATGAGATTGTGCGTGCGTTATTTGCATGCGTGCGCTTTTAGCACAGACGAAAGGTACCTACACCGAGGATGTAGATATACGAGTAGGTAATGTGTCGGGAATAGTGTGAAGTAAGTGAAAGTGTGGGAAATTTCGAATTTTTTACTTCCATTTAAATCACCTATGTAAATAAATAAACCTAGGTGATTTAATTATTAAACGGTGGACTTAAATCATCCGGCTTTTATAATATCATACGTGAATAAAGACGAACGTAATAAACGAATATTTTAAGTATACTTTAAGCACCTTGGATATGAATGTAACTAGACAGTAAACAGCTTGACCCAGAAGGTGCTACTAAAAACACTAACGCATGCAAACAAGAGCTGGCTATGACATAGAGGGCATGAACGCAGAATAAACGCGGTCCAAATGCGAGTCATCTGTGATGTACGTTGTTTAGAAGCGGTAGACCGCGTTTGCATTGCATGCAAGAGAGATTGAAAGAGAGTATCGCTGTTAATATAAGAAGAGTGTGATATCTTTAGATTTTCTGCATATCGGTAGGTACGTACACGAAAATGTAGAAAAAACTATTGGCGATACAGTTATACAAAGCGAAAGTGAAAGTATGTAGGAGCAGTGAAAGGCAAATAACTCATCTAACACTACTGGTCAGATTTTATGGTAGGGTGGTGTTAGGAGCCCTACGAATTGGCAAGTGGGCATGATTTGACAAAGGACTCACTCACTTGGCAAAGGAATTGGCGTAAATTTAAAGATAGATATTTATATTCATAAATACATATTTATAACACGGATTGTATATTCATAACAAGTAATTATATTCATAACACGGATTGTACAAGAATCACATACTCGAATCATTAAAACCTTCGTTCTTAGGCGTTTGGATAGGTTATTGTATTGGTTATATTTTAAGGGAGGTAAGTAGGGATTAATGTTTGGATAAGTACCTCCACCTCACAGAAAAATAACAACTAACAACGCTCGGGAGGGTTGTTGTATTCCTACGAGTGATAGGGGTTATTACCATTAAGCTCTTAAGGAGTAGCTGTGTTACATACATAAAAATATGTTAGAGAGGAACATAGGTGTTTTTTTGTGAAGTTAGTTATAAAATATGTGTAGCATCTTTTCATTGCTAGTTACTAAAAATATCTTTTAAGGCACGAACATTATAATTTTCGTAAGAATCATGGATGAAAATCAGAAGCAATTATAAATACTATTACATGCCATACAATGTACAGGTGTATCGGCGTACGAAATAATATACAATATTTTGTTTTTTATAAGCTTTTTTATTAGCTTCTTAAAATATATCATCAATTAAGATTCAAAAGTTGTAATATTAGATTATAAATTTGTTTAAAATTAAAGGTTATTTATTTTTAACAATTTTAAATTCATATCCGTTTGCTACGAATTGATAAATGAATTGTATGTTTTTTTTTTAGAAAAGTAGAACGCTTTAAAACAGCCCATCTGGAAAAGTACCTCCATACCCGCAGCTGAATAATAACTCCCTGGAGGTTCTTGTGTTCCTGCAAGTAAGTGAGGCCACCAGAAAGCTCCTAAGGAGTTTCTATGCTAGCAGCATAGTTGGTATCGCACGAGCGATACTTAATGTACTCCAAGTGTTCATAGGCTACGGTAACTGCTTTACATCAGTTTGGTCGTATGCTTGTTACCTCCTTGCATTGTATAAAAAGAAAAGAATTTGTTGCCAATGAAAGTGAACTATGATACAATACTATTAATGAAGATGCTACAAGTAACTTTAAAGAATTTGACCACATTCCAACAAGTATACACTTCCATGATTACTTCACACTGCTATTCTGCACGTTTACGTTTGCATTGCTACCTAACAATTTGGGTCCGGTCGAGTAATTTAGTTAGGAATAATAAATTTAATTTCGTTCGTTCTACGTAAAATACAAGGAACATTTCATTAAACTAGTTGGTTTGCTTTGCCGATTTCAAGTTGGTTTGCATTCAGTTGCGTTATTAAAATTTTACCTTTACGTAACAGGAATGTGGAGACTTCGGTATAAAGGTATATTGTATGCACCATTTTATTGTTTCCTAATTTAAAACGGTATATATGTTTTTGTTGTTCGTATTTGATTTTTTTGTAAGCTATGTTCTGTGAGAGTGGCGTTTTAGTTTGGTAGAATTATAGTTGAGATTATGAAGTTTTACTCGATACTTCGATATTAGAAATAGATTTTCATTAGAATTATCATCAAGAGTATTTTCACATACCTGTGGAGTTCCACAGGAATGTGAAAATACAAAGACGGAGACCTCGTTGAAAATGATACAATCTCATAATGATACAATAGTTGCCTATAAGCTTTAAAGGTGAGCATATATATTTAGCATCATGGACATATAAACCCAAACTCATCGCACTATGGGTCTCACGGCAACCGCGTAGGCTTAAAGAAGTACAATATGCAGCATGTAGCGCTGTGTGCGTTGGTCCCTTGCACAAGGAACATTCGGTTTAAAAACGCTGCCCCAGTTTTCAAGTAATTTCAAACTATCTATATGGTCATCAGTTGTTGACGCCCAGCCCATGACGGTTTAATGATCACTAGCATAGAATAGAAAATAATGAGACAAATAAACCCATCTATAAATTGTAAGCGGATTTTTTTACCTTTATTCCATTAGATCGGGACACAATGATACGGTCGAATTTCGTCATTTAATTTTATGATATACATTTCATTTCATAATGTATTGTATTCTAGCTATATAAAAAATCACAATACATGAATGAAAATTTAGCAATTTATCTAGATTTTACATATTTTTTATGGATTCTTGTCCAGATTCAGTGATGTGTAAACACAACGTATGTGACATTTTTTTAATCTGCGAATTACACGTTAAAATTTATTTTTTATACAACGTCGGAAGGTATAAAAGAAAACGGCCCACCCGATGTACAGCCTATGAACGCCTGTAAAACAGAAAAGATTTCTTGCTTGATGCTGTCTCTGCTGATAACACAGCAACTTCTTGAGAGCTTACTCATAACCCCACTCACTCGCGGAAACACAATAATCCTTCAGGCAATTGTTATTTAGCTGCGATTTTCTGGGAGGCATAGGTACTTCCCTTGTGGGGTTACATTGATGCGCCCTAACAAACAAATATATTTATGAACACAAAGGTTTGTCCTGTGTGGGAATCGAACCCATGAGCCTTGGTGTTAAAGTAGCATTACGGACCACTCCGCCACCGCGCTCGTCAAAAGTTAACTTAGTGCTTAAAATGATTATTTACCAGCAATCACTATTTCATGACTGGCCGCATTTATTGTATAAAATCTGTATAAGAATATATATTACTCAAACACAGTAAGCAAACCAACGTGCAAAACTGACTGTGCGATAGAGATCTCACTAATGGTATAATATTTTGCAGATACGTATCTTAAAAGCTTCCTACTATTATAAAAATGCCATAAAAACTATTAAAATATCGTGTCATGTAGGAATTTTTGATTATGTCAATCGTCAGGCATGAAGTGGACAGTCTAACTCGTCGTGACATGTCGAGTTGTCGAAGTAGATAGATAGACAGTCACGAACAAGTCAAGCTCAAGGCTCCAAACCTTAACCCTGCCCACTGCATCTGTTTATTACAGGAATTACAATGTCAACTTCGTATAGAACAGATACTGGATATGGTAAGAATCTATAAGTAAAACTTGTGAGCTGGTGGGCTGTTACTGCTTTGGTATTGGGGTTAGCAATGCGGGAGCGATGCTGCTGGTTGCAGGCGGCAATTTACTTTGTCAAATTAGAACCTTAGGTATTATTTATTTCTACTTTAGCGTTTATCGTACATCGTTTGTTTAGAGAACTATATTTATTATAAAGAATATAGTAGTAGAAAACGAAATTCTGGAATATTGTTGTATTTCTAATAGTCATTTATATCCTGAACCTGGTGAGGAGTTACTCCATTTGCAAAGTGAGTGATTATACGTAGGTGAACTCAAGAATGTCGCTCGCACTTAGCCATACTCACCTTGCCAGTTATCTTAGCTTATAGAAGTAAGACGGTCTCCAGACGAGAGAGTGAGTATGGTCTTGTGATTTTAATAATACCCTTTTTATAATACAACGTCGGGAAGCATGTAAACATACGGCTCACCTGATGTAAGTCGGTTACCATATCCTATGAACGTTTGCAATGCATGAAATCGCGCGTTGCCACTCATGCTGAGAATATATCGACCCCTTAGGAGCTTACTGATAAAATCACTTACTCGAAGGAACACAACAACTCTAAGAGAGGTAGGGTGCATCAAAGCAGCCCGTCTGGGGAAGTACCTCCACCTCACTGAAAACCGCAGCCAAATAACAACTCCCTAGAGGGTTGTTGTGTTCCTGCGTGTGAGTGAGGTCACCAGTAAGCTCCCAAGGAGTTGCTGTGTAATACTTAATATATCGCAAGTGTTAATTGGCTACCGTACCCACTTTACACCAGGTGGGCTGTATGCTTGTATACCTCCCGACGTCGTATAAAAAAAAACAAAACCCTTCAAGGAGTAGTTATTTGGCTAAGATGGCTTGTAAGGTAGACATATTTTCCATCTGGCAGCTTTGATATGTTCACCTCTCTTAAACATGTTTGTGAGAATCGAATGCACGAACGTTATTGTTAAAGTAGCATTTCTAACCAATCCGCCACTGAGCTCGTCAAAACCTTTTACATCGTAGTTTAAGTAGGTACATAAAACAACTAATACCAGATCGTACTGGTTAAGATTAGCTTCTAACTCATATGTCAGGCGAATGTTGTAAATCATATGGGATAACTTGAAGTCAGTTTATGATGCACATATACACCTGCATACCTCTGTGCTAAAAACTATTTAAATTGCCAAGACAGAAATAATGCTTTTATGCTTAATATATATATAATAATAGATAAGATAAAGATAAAAATTCTTTATTTGCCATTGGACCCTCGCGGGCACTTAGACACGTCTTACAGTTTTTGAAATATAATCTTATTGTACTCGTATCTCATTTAATTCTCTTTTACTTTTTTCCTTTTTTTTATCTACTAGCATTTCGGAAATGACCATTGGCTAAGAAGAAATGCCGAAAGAAACTTGCCAATATAGGTCTCTTTTAAAATTGTCAATTAGATATTACAAAAACAAAAAATACATAAGCATATTGGTACAATAACGATATCAAATGGTAAAATTAAAGATTATTAAGAACAGGTAGTCTGTTATTTCCAGACATCTTTGTCAGTTATATATTATATAATAACAATATTATATAACTTTCTTTACTTCCTGACAATAAATAGTCACGTGTCAGATCTAGGAGGCTCTTTTTACATCTGTGATGACTGTGACAATGGTGAGATTACAATTGGATTATTCAAATCTAATATTGTGGGCCGAGATTTGTACAAACAGAATACCTGAATTGGATACCTATACATTTTATACTTGTATTCATTTTGGCTTATCGATACATACCATCATAATTGTGCCCTTTGTTAGCAAATTAGATTTGTAGGCAATGAAAACTGCATACTTAAAAGATTTTGGTGTGATAATTATTGGAATCCCAGATTCTATCCCTATTAACGCTTGCGATATATTAATTATCACTCGCGCGCGGCCTCCTCTGCTGCTTACACAGCAACTCCTTGGGAGCTTACTGGTGACCTCACTCACACGTAGGATCACTATTGGAAATCATATGAATAGAGAGAGTATACTATGATACTCCCCTCCCATGATCCCCATCGAGCTTACAACGGTTGAGAAGGTCCAAACAATCATCAGGGACCTTCGGAACCGGAAAGCTTCCGGAGCTGACGGCATCACGAACACTGTCCCCAAATACCTCCCAGGCCCCTGATAGTCCTTCTCGTGGCGATATCCAAAGCCGCTTTCGCGAACTGAAGATTTCCAGACTCCTGGAAAGACACAGACACGAACAGTTTAGGTTCCGTTCCAAACGCTCTTTCCATCAAGTGCACTGTATCACGGAGCACGCCCTCTCCAGCTTTCAAACGGGATGCCATACCGGCGCCCTGTTCTTCGTCGTTGCGAAAGCGTTTGACAAAGTCTGGCACAATGGCTTAATTTATAAGCTACACCAAATGGAAGTGCCAGACAGTCTCGTGCACATCTTACGAGACTACATGTCAAATCGCTCCCTCCGCGTCCACGGCACTCTTTCAAGGCCGCATCCGATCCGAGCCGGAGTCCACCAGGGCTCGGTGCTGGGTCCTATTCAGAGACACTCGGTGGATCAGAGTGCGGAGAATTAGGACTTCTGCGCGATACACCAGGTACCGAATAGCCCAGGTACCTGGACGCCTCTCCAGGGGCTAATGAACTAGGAATCGGGATAACTAAGAAGAAGATGTCAGTGAATTAGAATTTAAACAGTAAATTAAATTATTATGTTTATAACTATAAAAAAACGGTCAAGTGCACGTCGGGCCACGCACAGTGTAGGGTTCCGTATTTACTTCGCGTTGCTTGCTTGCGAATAAATTAGATAGTTGCCTAAAATAATAGGAAATCGAGACTTTTGGATTTTTTTTAACATTCAATACCAAACTTTACTACTTATAACCATACCTATTTATATAATGTAATTAAATATACAAAAATAAATAAATTCTACGAATATCCAGAACGCATTAAACGCATAGGCATATGAATGTCAAGACCACACCCAGTTGACTTCTATATGGCGATGTAATTTGTGAACAGCGCCGAACAAATATCAGAAATAAAATTATGTATGAAATTCTGATGAAATATATACTACTATGAAATTAATTAGAATCTAGGAAACTACTCAGTGCAGATAGGTGCAATGTTCTATAACTATCTATCCATGTGGTAACCATGATCTATTTTACATTTTCAAATACGAGTACAACAGTTTTGCTGGCATGGGGGGTGGACACTTGAGTCTAACAAAAATTTACTCATTTTATACTAATATGTCCCAAACGGATCACTATATCAAAATGTGATCTTCCCGCGCCCTAAATGTTTAAAAAAACTATCTAACGACACTCCACATTATGGGGAGGGCGCGAATAAAAAAAAATATCCCACTTTACGTGTAAGGGTACCACCAAAAAAAAATATTTTTCATGATTTTATTCTACCAATATGTGTATATACGAGTACATATTGGTAGAATAAAATCTTGAAAAATATTTTTTTCAAACTACAGCTTTCAAGTATCAAGCGTCTCTGAGCTAGGCCGCGGACAGACGGATGGACGAACAAACAGACGGGCATGGCGAAACTATAAGGGTTCCTTGTTTACTACGGAACCCTAAAAAATATTTCTTTAAAGTATGAATAATTGGCCCCTTCAAAGATTCTGGTTTTACTTTACATTTAAAAGTTTTTATGGAATAATGTATAGCTTTGTAAGTTTACACGACACGTTTAGACAAGTTATAGCGGCATATACTCGTCCAACGCACTGTGTTGGACGAGTAGCACGTAGCGTACTCATACATAACAGTGGGATCTAAATTGTGAGAACGTTGAATAATAATGGCCTGTGACTGCTTACATAACTAGTGTCTGTATAGATGTTTAAATGTCTCTATCAACATTCAAATGGTCTAGTGCAATGAAACGGTTTTTACAAATGTAGCTAGATCCTATAAGCCTTTGCACAGTTGATACTTTTCATATGAAGGTCATATGCTTGTTTTTAATCAAATTGTAAATGTCGGAGATTCTGTACTTGTCATATATGTTTATTATTATCTCATCAACATCATCAAATCAGTCGAAAGACGTCCACTGCTGAACATAGACTTCCACAGCGATCGGTCTTGTGCGTCTTGCATCCAACGGCTCCCTGCAATCTTCAAAAGATTACACATAATTGAGTAAATTAGTTTTAAACACATAAGTAGTGTTTCGATAAGGTAATTAGTTCTATGTTTTGGTGTTTTAATGTTTGATGATCAGTAGAAAAGTTATTCAAAAAGCTTTCTATGTATCCTTGTTTATGATCGCATTTTCCTCTTATATATGTAGTATGTTGGTAACGGCATGTAATTATTGTTGAGAGTTTTATTTGAATTGGGATCAACTACATTGAAATGTAATTTTTGACGAACTCGATGGCGGAATTATCTATGCAACTTTAACACCAACGCTCGTGGGTTAGATTCCTATACAGGACAAATATTTCTGTGCATGCACATATCTGCACGTCTTGGTTTTGATGATTTGAATAGAGGAAAGGTATCAAACCACCTCACAAAAAACCGTAGCCAAATTACAAATCCCTGGAGAGTTGTTGTGTTCCTGCGAGTCAGTGAGGTGGTGTACTTCATGTATTGCAAGCGTTCATAAGCTTCTGATTCATGTCAAGTAGGCTGTATGCTTCTATTCCTTTCCACCATATATAGAAAAAGTTAAAGTAGTTTCATATTTTATTTTTATTTTTTTAAACTGATATCGGGCATACTTATGCCCGATGTTAAGCAGTTACTAAGAACACTTGTAAAGGTATTTAATGACCTAGTCTAAATTGACCTTTATGTTCATTCCACATATTGGATATTTCTCGTAAATTCAAATGTTCTACGTACTGTTCTACAAAATATTGAAATATATTTCTTGGAATTTCTCGAAAATTCAAATAATGAGGTTAATTATATCTTACTCGTGCAAAGCCCGGGTGTTTCTAATAATACACAATAAGAGTCAACTTTCAAGCAAGATCGTGAGGACGCCTCTCACTCAGACCTACACAATAGGTAATCACGTAATCAAATCAAAATATACAAGGATATTATGTACATGAGAATTATAATATACAAACACAAAATACAGGGTTATGAGGTGATAAATATGATATTTGGCGTTGATATGCTAAAACGCTGTAGTGATTATTTTATGGTGTTTGCTGAGATTCGTTGGAGGTCACATTTTTATTTTTAAATTCAAAAAGGAGGGCTTACTACTCGTAATTGTATTTCTACTGATATTTATTTAAATAACGTCGGAAGGCATACGGCTCACCTCTTGCAAAATCGATACTTGGCTGACGTTTTCTGTGTAGTACTTCTCAGACAGACTGCTTTGATGTGTCCTACCTCTTTTAAAAACATCCAGACTCCGGGACGACAAAACCCGCAGTCAAGTAACAACTCCCTAGAGGCTTATTGTGTTCCCGGGTGTGAGTGAGGTCAGTAAGCTCCTAAGGGGTTGCTATGTTAGCAGCAGCGGAGGCATTGCGCGAGTGATACTTAATAAATTACAAGCATTCATATATATTCATGTAAGTATTTTGCATTAGGTGAGCGGTATGCCTTCCGACGTTATTTAAAAAAAAATGTGTTCATGAATATGTTTGTTTGTCTTGGTAGTGTAATGGTACCAGCACATCTTATCGATAATAAGATTGCGTAATATTATTCAAAATTGGAATGGTTTAAAATTCCTTAAGATTGTTGTATGGTCGAAAGCAACGTGGCTGTGCGCACATGTGCAAACCATTATTTTTTGTTAGCTGGCACCGAGCCCGTCGAGCTATGCAATCAAATTAGGGTTACCCAAGGCTATAGAACAAAACCACGTAAGATATGTTGATGTTTTGGTGAAATTCGAAAATTGACAATGAATACAAGATCTAAACGATCTGTTGGAAATAATTATAACGAGTAATAGATGTTTGAGAATAATTGGATTACAAGTGGTTCGACGCAATTTCTGCCCCAAGGAACAGTCCTTGGGTGTGACAGACAGACTCAGTCTGGAGTTTATTCGGGTATTTAGAATAAGATCTAAAATTTGGTACTAATCACAGTTAATTAGCATGTGTAAATTATGCATTATTCGGTAAATTAAGTTAGTTGTAAGGCCTAGTCTGGAGTGGAGAATGTGTACGGAACCTTGCGTTTAAACACAGATCGGCGTGGCGGTTTTACGGGGGTGAAGTACGGGGGGTTTTGTCGTGGACTATATAGGAATGTGAATCGTTGAGACTTGACACAATAGCCAATACTGACGGTGAGGCGAAACGTATTTCGGGAATTCTTAAAACTTGGTACTTTTGTAACTTAAGCAATCAGTATTCGTTTGGGCTATTTGGCTATAAGATTTGTTAACCAATTCTTATAGTTTCTTTAAATTCGCGATAGTTTGTTTTAAAGTGGCTTGTTATTAAGCAGTATTGACACATTTCAAGCACCGTGGTAAACTGACTGTGACAACTGAGCGGAGTTTGAAGTGTATAGAATCAAATACACGATTTAGTACGGACAGGTAAGCCGTGTCTAGATCTTCCCACATTACACTAGGGCCCCACCTCTCTAACGCGAAATAAAGCGTTCGTGAGGTGTGTACATACATCACGGAATGTCGGGGCGACTACAATCCCGCAGACTGGTCTAACTCATAGTTAGACTAGGTTGAATTGTCATGAGTCTGTGATAATTGCATTTTCCGTAATTGGTAGACCGTAGGGATAGGCTTTCATCGACTCACACGTCTGCCAGTTGTCTACACAAAGTTATATACACATATATATATTTTATAACACAACTATCTATACACAACGTCCTTAGACACACTCGCGTTAGGGCGTTAGGTCACATCCCGGGTCTTGTTTCTTTAAATCCGCGATAGGTTCTGTTAGATAATTAGGAGTAGGATTAGAGAATTTAAGTTGTAAGGTTCCGTATAGAATCCATTGTCGACTAAGTTATAAATAAGTGCTTGTTCGCATGAGTTTGAATGTTTATTGAATAAGGTGGTTGGTAGTATAAGGAACTCGCGATTTTGACTATATAACGCTCTCATTTTATTTCTTTTGGAAAAAAAAAGAGGATATATTTATATCAGTAAATGTAACATCATAGTGTGCGGTAAAGATTAATCAGTGTTAGCCCCGTGGTTTTGAACATCGATTAATTTTGGTTGGGCGTCCGTGGCGGATCATGTCGGGCCTGTAGCCAGTTCTGAATGCACTGATATCAGACGGTTATTCACTCGACTGATATGGTTGGGTACCGTACACTTTACAATAAATGATGAAGTTTCTTTAAAGTAAGGTTGGAATACCATAAACACGAGAGCATAGCTAGCGCGTTAACGTCCCGCGTGAATAAGCAAAAGAACGCTATAAGCGTCAATAAACTTTGATTTCCGATAAGCTTGTAATTCGTTCGTATAACGAGAAAGTAATTAACATGTCTTTAAAATGTTAAGGCAATCCGCCGAGTGTATTCAATTCACTCCCATCCAGTCCCATTAATTGGTAAAACCCGATCAGGGTTTAAGAGCTCTTACACGATCAATAATGCGCACATATAACTTATAATATATAAATTATACCAATGGACTCGGAATATTTAAGGCTTGGAGCAGTGGCTATTAGTTGCAACAACAAATATTAAATAAAAGTCGTACGCACACAAATACATGTTTATATAAATACATTGTTTCTTTGCGAAGAAACCAGCTCCAAAGACCTTAGCTGTGTGTTGGAAAATCCCGGCCAGGGTAAACAAGCCACGATATAAATATTATAATACAACCCACACACATGCAAATAAAAGTTCGACTAATCTCGAGCTTATGGGCGGATTTCCATTATTAACTCGTATATACGACACTAGGCGCTAAAACATCGAAATATCTTACATCAATATATATATATATCAACAAATCGAAGTAGAGCTGTTATTTCAACTGTACATAGGCTGGGAAGATAGGGCTTTAGGAAAATACAGAATACATAAGACGATACTAGGTAGCATAGGTAGGGCTTGATCACGAAACGCATAGGTAGAGCTTAAAACTGAGATTAGGTTATCTAGGTAGGACGTAATATTAAACACATACGTAGATCTTAGAACAGGTACATTAAAGAAGTATAGGTTAGGCACATAAGTAGGGAATTTAGGACATTAGGTAGGGAAGATTTGTAGAGCTTAGCAAGGCAGGAACGGTTAGTTCGTTAGGTAAGATAATAATAACATAATAGCAATAGAATTAGATAGGATGCGTCAGTAGCAGTAGGTGTAGTTAAATAGTAGGTAGTGAAAATAATAGTAGGCAGATAGGCTGGACACGCTCCAGTCCATTAAATTTGGAAGGAGCCAATAGGCATATCGGTGAGTAGGCTTAGGCGTGCTGCATGCATGTCCACTACATCCACTACATCCACATAGGTTTCATTCCGTTTACATCCCGAGGCAAAAGCAGTAGGTAGGTAGGGTGGGTCGCGCTGAGGTCCACTACATCTGGTGCTCGTGAGCGAGGATCGAAGACAAGTAGGGTTACTACGGCTAAAACACAACGTAATTTATATAATAATATCAAGCATATTGGCTATGTAGATAGTTTGCGGTAACTGTGTTACATCAGGCGAGGTTGGTTTCATTTGACAAGCATATTGGCTATGTAGATAGTTTGCGGTAACTGTGTTACATCAGGCGAGGTTGGTTTCATATGACAAGCATATTGGCTATGTAGATAGTTTGCGGTAACTGTGTTACATCAGGCGAGGTTGGTTTCATTTGACAAGCATATTGGCTATGTAGATAGTTTGCGGTAACTGTGTTACATCAGGCGAGGTTGGTTTCATATGACAAGCATATTGGCTATGTAGATAGTTTGCGGTAACTGTGTTACATCAGGCGAGGTTGGTTTCATATGACAAGCATATTGGCTATGTAGATAGTTTGCGGTAACTGTGTTACATCAGGCGAGGTTGGTTTCATATGACAAGCATATTGGCTATGTAGATAGTTTGCGGTAACTGTGTTACATCAGGCGAGGTTGGTTTCATATGACAAGCATATTGGCTATGTAGATAGTTTGCGGTAACTGTGTTACATCAGGCGAGGTTGGTTTCATTTGACAAGCATATTGGCTATGTAGATAGTTTGCGGTAACTGTGTTACATCAGGCGAGGTTGGTTTCATATGACAAGCATATTGGCTATGTAGATAGTTTGCGGTAACTGTGTTACATCAGGCGAGGTTTGGGTTACATACGACAAGCATATCGGCTATTTAGATAAGTTTGCGGTAACTGCTTAACATCAGGCAAGCTTAAGCATAGACACAACATAAGAGTAAAAAGAAAACTAGCATTCAAGCTATATACCTAGGTTTCAATAAGTGGTTGCTTTTTAGAATAGTAACTGATATATTCATAGACAGCGGTGTGCATTTGCCATCAGGCAAGAGGAAAATAAAAGTTAGCAATCGAATATACAAATTGTTTGTTAGTTATCGGTTCTGTAAATTAATTTAGCAAACATTAAATTGGTTGCCGCTTAACATAAAGTGGATAGATTTATCTTTGAAACAAGCATACAAATAATTAGTTAATGTTAGCGAAGTTTGCGTTAACTGCTTAGCATAAGTTAGATAGAGATATCTTTGAAACAAGCATACAAAAATTAGTTAAAGTTAGCGAAGTTTGCGTTAACTGCTTAGCGTAAGTTAGATAGAGATATCTTTGAAACAAGCATACAAATAATTAGTTAAGGTCAGCGGTGTGGTCGCTGCATAGCGTAAGGTATATAGAATTATTACCGAAACGAGCATTCAATTCGTTAAACTTTACATTTCAACTTGTTTTAGGCTACGGCTTGCGTAGCAGGTCAGAATTTTTTGTAATTAAGTGCGAGCAAAAGGTCTCTCTCGGTTTCCGTGAAACCGACATATGGTAGTGATAAAACATTTTGAGACTCTCATAAGCAACATGTTTATGTGAACAGGTCAGAATTTTTTTTGTGGAAACAAGAGTATTGGGTTCGGTTTAAGTGTCAATTTTATAGTTACCACTTGTTTCGGTTTCAAGTGAGTTAGGGTTGGTATTTTGTTATACTCGTATTACAAAAAAAGGGATTCTGGATTATTGAAACGACTGTGGTGTGAACGTTTGCATAAGGGTGTGGTAGATTGGAAGTTAGTTTTAGTACGGTTAGTTTAGACGGTTGTGTGTACGTTAGTTATTATGGCCGGGCGACGATCTCGCAAGACTAGACTGGGGGGGTCCAAAACGAGTTGAGCAATGATTTATTACAAGGTATACTACAGAGATTGATAGCATTAGAAGAAAGACAGACCTCAGTTAACATCACAACGCCAGATAGTGGGCTGGAGTCTAATAATCTGAACTCTTTATCAGACCAGGGGGAGACTATTTCCCTTCCGGGAACCAGTAGGCGTGATTTTGGAAGTAGTTCAGTTGAGACGAGACCAGTGTGTGTCTATAAATTTACACAGACACTACCTAAATTTAATGGTCGAGACGCGGGCAATCCGATGGGTTTTCTAAGAGATCTCAAATGTTATTTTAAAGATAACAGGTTTCTTTGCCTGAGATAAAAGTGACAATACAAGGTTTAGAAGTGACTGCTTTAATTGATACGGGAAGTGAGGTGACGTGTATAAGAGGTGATATATTCGAGCAGATTTCGGCAGGGGGTAGGCAGTGGCCAGACATCCCCATACCAGCGGTTAACGTTGTTGGAGCTTTTGGTGTTAGTAAAGAAAAGGTCAACAGGTTAATAATTTTACCAGTAGAAATCAATGAGCGTGTTGTAGATACGCCTATGTTAGTTTTAGATAAGTTGCCGAAAGAAATGATTTTAGGCTATGACTGGTTGACGACAGTAAAGGCGTGTATCTCTTGTAGCAGTTCAGGAACATTATCAGTGACGTATGGAGAGCGTACTAGTGAGGTACATATGATTGATAACGAGGGTATGAATGAACGATGTAACTTTGTACTTACCACAAGTAAGAATGGTTATACCATAGAGCAAATAAGAGAGTATGTATCTAAGTTGGAATTACCGGTAGAGCATAGGAATAAATTGCAAGAAGTTTGGTTAAGAATAAGGAGGTGTTTCCTGATAGGCCAGGGGTAATTCATAAATACGTTCATGAAACTAAAATGAAAGACGAAACACCATTCATAAAACGATCCTATCCAATTCCACATGCGTACCGCCAGGAAGTACAGAATAAGATTTCGGAATTGGAAGCGTTAGGCGTCATTAGTAGAGCGCAAACGGCTTACAGTAGCCCATTGACGTACACAATTAAGAAGGACGGTTCCGTTAGAGTTTGCTTGATGCCCGGGAATTGAACTCTCGAATGGTGGGAGAAACAGAGTGTGCTCCTTTGGCTAGTGAAATTTTACAGTCAGGTTACAAGATAGATTATTTAGCAGTATTAGGTATAAAGGATGCATATTTTAGTGTACCGTTGACCGAGGAATCTAAACAGTACACAGGGTTTGTAGTGTCAGGGAAAAGTTATGTGTACAACCGTTTACCACAAGGATTGAAAACATCTGTTAGATCCCTTTCACGTTCGATGGATATTATACTAGGAAGCGAAGCTAGAAGTTATTGTTTGAGCTTCTTAGATGATTTGGCTATTTTGACTAAAGGCAGTTTAGTGGATCATATAATGAGGTTGTATATGGAGAAAGGGCAGAGTTGAGTACTGATAGGTATTTGAATATAGAAACGAAGACAGTCAATGTAGAGTCGATCTGCGCACAAGTAAGCGAATATGCACGTAAGATGGCAGGACAGCGAGCCAAACGTTTTGATAAAGTAAATAGGTTGGTAACTTACCAAGTCGGTGATTTAGTTAAGTTGCGGACAGTACCTAAGTCTGATAAGGCGCACAAATTGACTAAAAAGTTCGCATTACTATATAGTGGGCCGTACGAGATTGGAGCGATACCATATGCCAACTGTTACACATTGATAAATCCAAATACGCGAGAAGTTAAAGGTAATTATAATACGATTAATATAGCGCGGTACTATGGTGGCAGGAAAGAAAGGATTACTGTGGTTAAGGTTTAGTGTCATTGGAGTTTAGGAGGTATTCAAGTTAGAGACGGGAAACCATTAAAGCTATGTAGAATTTATCAAGACGGGAGTTATGGGTTAATTCTTTTGCTCCTTACTGATGGAGAAGGTTATATCTTGTGAGGATGCAGTCTAACATTTACACGTTATTCAACATCTCAAGGGGGAGGTTGTAATGGTACCAGCACATCTTATCGATAATAAGATTGCGTAATATTATTCAAAATTGGAATGGTTTAAAATTCCTTAAGATTGTTGTATGGTCGAAAGCAACGTGGCTGTGCGCACATGTGCAAACCATTATTTTTTGTTAGCTGGCACCGAGCCCGTCGAGCTATGCAATCAAATTAGGGTTACCCAAGGCTATAGAACAAAACCACGTAAGATATGTTGATGTTTTGGTGAAATTCGAAAATTGACAATGAATACAAGATCTAAACGATCTGTTGGAAATAATTATAACGAGTAATAGATGTTTGAGAATAATTGGATTACAAGTGGTTCGACGCAATTTCTGCCCCAAGGAACAGTCCTTGGGTGTGACAGACAGACTCAGTCTGGAGTTTATTCGGGTATTTAGAATAAGATCTAAAATTTGGTACTAATCACAGTTAATTAGCATGTGTAAATTATGCATTATTCGGTAAATTAAGTTAGTTGTAAGGCCTAGTCTGGAGTGGAGAATGTGTACGGAACCTTGCGTTTAAACACAGATCGGCGTGGCGGTTTTACGGGGGTGAAGTACGGGGGGTTTTGTCGTGGACTATATAGGAATGTGAATCGTTGAGACTTGACACAATAGCCAATACTGACGGTGAGGCGAAACGTATTTCGGGAATTCTTAAAACTTGGTACTTTTGTAACTTAAGCAATCAGTATTCGTTTGGGCTATTTGGCTATAAGATTTGTTAACCAATTCTTATAGTTTCTTTAAATTCGCGATAGTTTGTTTTAAAGTGGCTTGTTATTAAGCAGTATTGACACATTTCAAGCACCGTGGTAAACTGACTGTGACAACTGAGCGGAGTTTGAAGTGTATAGAATCAAATACACGATTTAGTACGGACAGGTAAGCCGTGTCTAGATCTTCCCACATTACACTAGGGCCCCACCTCTCTAACGCGAAATAAAGCGTTCGTGAGGTGTGTACATACATCACGGAATGTCGGGGCGACTACAATCCCGCAGACTGGTCTAACTCATAGTTAGACTAGGTTGAATTGTCATGAGTCTGTGATAATTGCATTTTCCGTAATTGGTAGACCGTAGGGATAGGCTTTCATCGACTCACACGTCTGCCAGTTGTCTACACAAAGTTATATACACATATATATATTTTATAACACAACTATCTATACACAACGTCCTTAGACACACTCGCGTTAGGGCGTTAGGTCACATCCCGGGTCTTGTTTCTTTAAATCCGCGATAGGTTCTGTTAGATAATTAGGAGTAGGATTAGAGAATTTAAGTTGTAAGGTTCCGTATAGAATCCATTGTCGACTAAGTTATAAATAAGTGCTTGTTCGCATGAGTTTGAATGTTTATTGAATAAGGTGGTTGGTAGTATAAGGAACTCGCGATTTTGACTATATAACGCTCTCATTTTATTTCTTTTGGAAAAAAAAAGAGGATATATTTATATCAGTAAATGTAACATCATAGTGTGCGGTAAAGATTAATCAGTGTTAGCCCCGTGGTTTTGAACATCGATTAATTTTGGTTGGGCGTCCGTGGCGGATCATGTCGGGCCTGTAGCCAGTTCTGAATGCACTGATATCAGACGGTTATTCACTCGACTGATATGGTTGGGTACCGTACACTTTACAATAAATGATGAAGTTTCTTTAAAGTAAGGTTGGAATACCATAAACACGAGAGCATAGCTAGCGCGTTAACGTCCCGCGTGAATAAGCAAAAGAACGCTATAAGCGTCAATAAACTTTGATTTCCGATAAGCTTGTAATTCGTTCGTATAACGAGAAAGTAATTAACATGTCTTTAAAATGTTAAGGCAATCCGCCGAGTGTATTCAATTCACTCCCATCCAGTCCCATTAATTGGTAAAACCCGATCAGGGTTTAAGAGCTCTTACACGATCAATAATGCGCACATATAACTTATAATATATAAATTATACCAATGGACTCGGAATATTTAAGGCTTGGAGCAGTGGCTATTAGTTGCAACAACAAATATTAAATAAAAGTCGTACGCACACAAATACATGTTTATATAAATACATTGTTTCTTTGCGAAGAAACCAGCTCCAAAGACCTTAGCTGTGTGTTGGAAAATCCCGGCCAGGGTAAACAAGCCACGATATAAATATTATAATACAACCCACACACATGCAAATAAAAGTTCGACTAATCTCGAGCTTATGGGCGGATTTCCATTATTAACTCGTATATACGACACTAGGCGCTAAAACATCGAAATATCTTACATCAATATATATATATATCAACAAATCGAAGTAGAGCTGTTATTTCAACTGTACATAGGCTGGGAAGATAGGGCTTTAGGAAAATACAGAATACATAAGACGATACTAGGTAGCATAGGTAGGGCTTGATCACGAAACGCATAGGTAGAGCTTAAAACTGAGATTAGGTTATCTAGGTAGGACGTAATATTAAACACATACGTAGATCTTAGAACAGGTACATTAAAGAAGTATAGGTTAGGCACATAAGTAGGGAATTTAGGACATTAGGTAGGGAAGATTTGTAGAGCTTAGCAAGGCAGGAACGGTTAGTTCGTTAGGTAAGATAATAATAACATAATAGCAATAGAATTAGATAGGATGCGTCAGTAGCAGTAGGTGTAGTTAAATAGTAGGTAGTGAAAATAATAGTAGGCAGATAGGCTGGACACGCTCCAGTCCATTAAATTTGGAAGGAGCCAATAGGCATATCGGTGAGTAGGCTTAGGCGTGCTGCATGCATGTCCACTACATCCACTACATCCACATAGGTTTCATTCCGTTTACATCCCGAGGCAAAAGCAGTAGGTAGGTAGGGTGGGTCGCCCTGCGGTCCAGTACAGTAGTCGCAGAACACCGCAGCCAATATAACAACTCCCAGGGGGGATGTTGTGTACCTGCAAGCGAATGAGGTCACCAGTAAGTTAACAGAGAGAGATGAATCGAGAGTGAGTGATACTTAATGCGTGGCAAGCGTTTATAGCCTGCAGTATTAAAAAAATAACCTATAGAGAGCCCATGAGATCAATATTATGTAGTAGATCGATTCACGGCTGCGCGTCGAGGGGCAAAGTAGAACGAATCCCTTTATATCAGGTGTGTCATATGCCTCCCGTAGTTGGAAAAAAAATACTTACATGCCCAACAACTGGCAGTTTGTGTTCACAAACCAATTTTCTTCATTAATGCAAAGTCGATATAGATAGCCTATATACTTAAAAAGCCTGATATCCTTCCAATTTACTGGCGTGGGTACGTACGACTAAATTCTAAATTATATTTTTGGAGATTTATTTTCTTAAAACATCGTGACGAGACCCACATGCCTAAGAACTTATTACTAATCTAAAAAAAAGTCTGGGTTACCATCTAGATTGTGAAGATCTGAGGGCAGTCACTTCATATCATTTTGATATGAAGTGACTGCCCTCAGATCTTCGTAGTATCTTCGTCAAATTCTTAGGCTTAAGTAGTGGATACCGCCAATCCTAATGGATAAGGGGATGGATAAACGGGTTAACGGTAGGAAGAAGAAGACAATTAGTATTCCAATCATCCATAGCCAACAGCAACTGCTCCATATCTGATGGCCGTAAGTTTCCAATTCACCTGATGTAGTAAAAATTAATACAGTCTCTCTGCCCCTTGGCAATTTGTTAATGTAAATTTAATTTAATGAAATTTAATGTAAACACATCTCCATAATTGACAGTTGTGAGGTTTATTTAAATGAATCCATTGAACCAAGCACAACATTAAACTTATTCCAAATTAATTATTATGGATGGATACTTGTACAATAAAATTGGAAACATTTTCCCTGCTATATCGGCTTTCAGATAACGGCTATCCAATTTAGGGTTTACTTTGTATTTACTGCATTGCAATTTGCTGCGGCTATGAAAAGTGTGCTATGATTTTTATCAGTATTTATTTGGTTGACTATATGTAGATATAGTTGATAGAACGGATTTTTAATAGTTTCTAATTTTAGTATCATCACTATCTCAAAATGGCAATTTGTTGTATTTAGCTGTATATGTTGGCATAATAATAAGATATGGTACTATCGTTCTGGTCTGGTGATGGTGGTTGGAGGTGTGTATAGAAATTGTTCAATTACAGTGATCCAAAACTGAAACAAATGCCAATAAAATCTGAAAACAAAGAATAAACAAGTTTATTGTGTATTTTACACCATCCCAAACTCATCCCACTGCTGAAACACGGGTGTCCCTTCAACCAAAAGGGGTTAGAGCATACTCCATTACGCTGCTCAAGTGAGTTTTTGATTTTAACCACTATATATGCTTCCGCCAACAATTAGGTCACACGAACTAACACCAGCGGGTGCTCTGGATGTGTCTGTCTTCGTTGCTGTGGTCATCTTTTATAGCAGGTAATCGCAGAGATGTCTGCAATATCCGAGGTAGCGGCGCCCAGAGCCATTATGGCAGCAACAGCATGCACATACTTACGTTATGAGTAGGTACCGAGCGGCGCTAGTTAGCAATAATTAATTAATGGCGGAACCATATCAAGTAGTTTAGATCAAATTGTTTATAAAAATAAAGTACCTACAAGCGCAAAATCTTCCGTAGTTTAGTACAAACGTTAAATAAAATCAAGTAAATGTAAATTATCATGTAAATAATTTTTGACACTAATTCTCCTTCGTTTGAATGACTTACCGACGCCGTTAAAAACATCACACGTATTTGAAGAAGAAAATGTTGAAAAAATCACTTATCACACTAATAATGATGCCATTGTATATTAATTGTTAAAAACAAATAAAATAAGCCAGAAGAATATAATAAATACTTCTTTTGACGAATTTTGAATTTAGCAGGCTTTGCATGGATTTCGTATGGATATTCGACCATAACTCGATGTTATTGCATTTATTTTAAGAGTGTCACAAGTCACATTATCGGACACATAAGGGTCATATTGACAGTAATACGGATTTTAATATAATGATTAGCTACATAAATTATGCACCGTTGAGTGTGCCCTTGGAATTAGAATAGTCACAAATCTTTAACTCACATCAACAATCTATATATAATAATACCTAAATGCGTTGGAAATTGAATTTGGGTGATTGAGCCTCGCAAATTGGAAAGAAGGCGTTTTGTGAGACGAATGGACTGGAGACGCGCAGTCATCGTGCCCTTGTATAAAGGCAAGGGGCCACGCATGGACTACGCCAGCTACAGGGCCATCTGTTTGATCAGCTTAGCAGCAAAAGTATATGGAAAGGTGATTGAAAGGAGAATGAGGGTGAAATCTGATGAAATGCTGTGGACGCACAAAGAGGTTTCCGAAATGGAAGGGGATGTACGGATCAAGTTTTCTCGCTCCGCAATATTGTGGAGAAGCATCTGGCCATAGACTAGAAGGTTTACTGTGGTTTTGTGGATCTTGAGAAAGCATCTGATAGGGTTGTGCGAAAGAAACTGTGGGACATATTGCCGAGATATGGGATTGACGGTTCACTGCTCCGTGCTGTGCAGTCCACTAACAAGGATTGCTCAGCATGTGTGCATAGATGGTGGCATGTCACCCTGGTTTGATGTCAAAATTGGTGTCAAACAGGGTTACATGCTATCTACTAGGCTGTTTATCCTGTATCTCGATAGTTGTCTGCAGAGAATAAGGTCAACGAATGTGGGATTGCGCATATGTTACCTAGTGGTGAACTGTCTGCTGTATGCAGACGACGCTGTGCTCTTAGCAGATACACCATTTGAATTGCAAACACTGGTCACAACGATGAAAGACGAATGTATGGAGAAAGGCTTACTACTGAATGCGGAGAAAACAAAGATAATGGTTTTTGAAAGAGAAGAATCCAGAACTAATATAAGGATTACGGTTGATGATGAAGTGTTGGAACAAGTGGATGAGTTTGTATATCTTGGATGCGCTTTCAGCAGGGATGGAAGGTACACCGCAGATAAGGAAAGACGAGTGAGTGCTGGGAATAGTGTGAATGGAGCGTTGGGAAAACTTCTTGGCAGTAAAAACCTGAGCCAGAAGGCACAACTCGCTATACACAATGCAGTGTTGGTCCCAACGCTAACTTATGGAAGCGAGAGCTGGGTATGGCAGAAAGAGCATGAAATTAGAATAAACGCGGTCGAAATGCGAGCGCTGCGCAACATTTGTGGCGTAAGGCTTGTAGACCGTATTCGCAATGATGATGTTAGAAACAGAGTTGGTCTGAAAGAGAGCGTCGGTGTCAAAAAAGAAGAGGCGTGCTCCGTTAGTTCAAACATGTAGAAATAATGCAAGATGAAAGAATGACGAAGCAGATATATAATGCAAAAGTGGAAGGATGTAGGAGCCGGGGAAGGCCAAGACTTACCTACCATGACCAAATTGGTCGTGTTCTATCAGAAGGTGATGTCAGGAGCCCTAGAAACTGGCGAGCGTGCATGAGAAGAGCAATGAATGTTAAAGAAGCGATTGAGATATGTAAGGATCGAGTCACGTGGCGCTCGGTTCTCTCCGCCTACCCCAAAAGGGATTTGGCGTGCAGTTATAGATAGATAGCGTTTTGTGAGGATTTAATCGCATTATTGTTGCGTTTGCTGTTTGTATGTTAGCAGTAATAATAGGGGTTAAAATATGAAACTGCCAATTTCTACTGAAAAATTAAGACTTGTTTATCGGTAATTTCAGTTTCCACGAAAGCGTTTAAACCAAAAACGCACGGTGCGTTCATTAGCAGTCTCCTCTCCAAACGTAGCATATCAATGGTTTTTATGCCGCGTTAGTTCCGCGTCGGAGCTAGTATTCAAAAATTACTAGGATTTTCGAAGTATCCATCTGTCCTGTCTAAGCTGAATAAAAATTGAAATTCGAAAATCAAATGGTGTACATTTTTTAAAAGAAAATCCTCATAGGTGTCGTGTGAAAAAAGTTTCACTCGATACTCTCACATGGTGAAGGTTTAATGTCAATTCAAAGTATCATTATCTTTTCAGCCTGTATTCGTCCACTGCTGAACATAGGCCTCCCCTCTAGAATGCCACTCGTCTCGATCCTGTGCCACAATTCAAAGTATCTATTACTATAAAACGACAATTTCATACTTTAACCCCTATTATTTAAGACGGTTGTTGAATTTCCTTTGTATTCATGCTTGTCTCTCAAATCTCGTGATCCGGGACGACTCACAGCGGCCAACTGCATAGCCAGTGTCAAAAATAATCTCCTATAAATGAAAATGTTTGTCTGTTTGTTAAATATTCAAGACTAAACTTACGAATGTATTGTATTTTTTATATTTGTAAGGTACTTCTTAACCTGATAATATAGAATATCATCAATAGAAACATAGCTCTGTATGGTTGTTACATTTCTACTGATAAATTAGCCCAATATCTAGCGAAGGAGTTAATACCTAAAGTGACTTATAAATTAAAACTTATCAATAAAGAAGCGAGTGAAGTTTGTAAGAATCGAGTCATAGATCGATAGAACTTATATATATATATTTTATATTACGTCGGGAGGTATACAAGCATACGGCCCACCTGATGTAAGGCGGGTACCGTAGCCTATTAACGCTTGCGATATATTAAGTATCACTCGCGCGATGCCTCCTCTGCTGCTGCAATTCCTTGGGAGTTTACTGGTGACCTCACTCACACGCAGGAACACAACAACCCTCTAAGGAGTTGTTATTTGGCTGCGGTTTTCTGTGAGGTGGAGGTACTTCCCCAGATGGGCTGCTTTGATGCGCTCTACCTCTCTTAAAACATCCAGACCAAGACAAACAGACATGTTCATGCATGCACACAAATGTTTGCATTGTGTGGGAATCGAACCCACGAGCGTTGGTGTCAAAGTCACGTCATTCACTACTGAGCCACCGAGCTCGTCAAAATTATAAATGTATTATGCGTAGCCGATATTTCACAACCATTTGCTGAAGGATCATACGAATATAACGCGCTTTAGCTTCATTTGATTCCGATGTGTAAAGAGAAACGAGACTGAAGGGTTATCAGATTTATATCACAATAATTTATATAATAATTAATTTAGAATGGTTATGGATTTAGATTTTTTTCTTATGGCCTTCACCTGGTCGATATTCATCGCATTGAAAAAGTCACGAGTGCATATAATGAATTGATTACAATGATCCTTATTACCGTAAATTGTTTTATAATCCTTAAAGTCTTCAACTTAAAGAGAGTTAAATGCACCTAAATAAAATAAAATAAATATTGTCGGACAAATTACACAGCGCCACCTAGCCCCAAAGTAAGCGAAGCTTGTGTTATGGGTACTAGACAACTGATAAACATACGTAAATACATTTTTTTTTTGTAAATACATACTTATTATACATAGAAAATACCCAGACCAATACAAACAGACATGTTCATGCACACAAATATTTGTACTGTGTGGAAATCGAACACACGAGCGTTGGTGTCAAAGTAGCGTAACAGCGCGTTTCACCACTGCGCCACCGAGCTCGTCAACCTAAGCATTCCGACTGATGAAATAACTCTATCTTAGTTAAGACCGCAGCCAAAATGACTCCCTGGAGGTTACTGGTATGCTCCTGTGGACTTCCTGTATTAGTAGAGAGGGTGGCAATGCGTGAGCGATAGACCTTGTGTTGTAATCACGTGGCATACAATTAGTTCACATCAGGTAGCTCCCGAATTGTATAACAATTATCATTTGAAGAATTGACCAGACAGCAAAACTTGCAATTTGACACGCGAGTAATACTTTGACTACCAAAAGGCTTACTACACTCTAGCGATTCAGATTCTAGATGCCCATCGAAATATCGATAGACATCTAGAATATGAAACGTCTGACTATCTTTTTAATCACTCTGAATTTTTTTTTCGTGCAGTATTTCACGATTCCATGTCAACTGTAAGTGTAATCTCGGTTTTGATTTGTGATATCCTGTAATACAGACAGATATGACGGTAAAATAGCTTTGAGCAATCGTTTCTTGCCAAATTTCATTTTATAATAACTGTAAACATCATATAAGTTTTGATTTGTGATTCGGCATGTAGGCGGAGAAGTAATACTGATAGACATAGTGAATAAAAACTGATCATAGAACTGTTCATTTTTCGATTTTAGTTGTGTAATCCGAATGAAGAGCTTGATAACGTCGATGTCGGTATATTGGAAGTTGTAAGTTTAGCAATGTCGACCATAGCCTGTTCATGGTTCGGTTTAGACATCTCGAGTTTCTGCGAACTCGGAGGGCACTTAAAGCCACGGGCTCGGCTGTATTCGATAAATTGCATTCGTTAATCTTTCCGAAGATAGGTGGGCATCAAAGCAGCCCGGAGAAAAAGCTTCACAAAACCGCAGCCAAATGTCAACTCCCTGAAGAGTTGTTGTGCTTGCAGTAAGTAATTGAAGCTACAAAAAAGCGCCTGAAGAACTGCTGCGTTAACAACTGGGGTGACAACGCGCAATTAATATTTCCTGTATTGCAAGCAGTATAGACTGCATTAACCTCCTTACGTTGTATAATAATAAAAAAAATCCTGCCTCATTCATATTGCTTTTGTTGCGTATTATTACAAGAGTCATGGAAGATATAGAATTTACCTAATCGATAATGCCTGTAGAATTCACATCTTCGTTTCTCTAGCATTGAAAACTACTTTGCCTCTACATTACTCGTTTATAAACTGAATACATAGAGATCTGCCTCTTCGTTTTATTACGTAACATATTTATGAATGTATAAATTGCCTTGTAATTTTCAATTTATATTTAAATAGCTATTTACATAGATAGATCACGACATCCGACGCTTGGAAGGGCTACAATTTAAATATCAACAGTTGACAGATGCTAGGAATGCTTGAGAATATTTAAACTTATTATTATAATGGAAATAGATTATCATTAAATACAATTAAGGACAATCAAGCTTAACACTTGCAGTTTGATTTTAATATTTATTCTCTTATTACTAGCGTATTAAGAATGGTACTAAATAACAACAGCTAAATATCAAGTCGGCGTATATTTTGTAGGTGTAAATCTTTTTCTGTTATGCGTTATCCCAACCCATAAGGTATGGCGGGGTCCGCTATCTAGCCCTAAAGAAATGGCCAAGATACAGATTTTTTACATGGAGCAACTGCCGTCAGATCTCCAAAATACCAGTAGGAAACCAAATATTTCTTTAGATCCATGTTTTATCGAATACAATTCCTGTGACATAAACATAAATTCGAAAACACGATTTTAGTGATAATTGCCTTACCAAGATTCTATCTAATTTATATATAGTGTGCATGTGCACGTATAGCCCAGTGGACACGGCCTATTTCCGAAGTCCACGGTTCGAATCCTGGCGAGGGCATGTACCACTAAATTCGTGTTTTCAGATTTTTGTACATATTTATCACTTGCTCGACGGTAAAGGTAAAACATCATGAGGAAACCCACACACTTCCAAGAAATTATATTTGGAAATACGTGTGACCTAACCTAAGAAAGATCTGGTTTTCTCTGATTTTCTGATTAAAATCTTTTATCGAAATATGTTTTATAATATCCAAGTCTCAGATCACTAAACTTAGAGTAATTATTCAATACATGCCCACAACTTTCTGGTTAGGAAAATCTTCGTATAATTTCTTATACACTGATCAAATAAATTGTCGGCGAAGTGCTAACTCCAACATATTCCCGAAGAACGGAACTGGTTTCGGGGTGACCACATTCCCATCCTTCCAGTAGTTAAACGTTCTAGTGAAATAATAATACAGAGTAATTGCCACTACAAACAGTGACGACAAATATAACCACGCCATTGCTTTAACTATGTCGCGGTGTTGTTGAAGAATTACTAAAATATTCACGTGTATATCACATAATTTATATCGGTACCTAGTTATTACTTAATTATCAATAGTTATTAATTATTTATCAATAATGACAGACATGTTATCAAAACTATTTAAGAATGTAAATATATTTGACCTTTCACTTCGCTGTATATTCTCACAAAATATGTTATTGTACTGAGTGGAAAGTCGCGAGAACACAGTGAAGAAAAAAACAAATTGTGCATATATTATAATACAATAATTTTCCCTTTGGGTTGTGGAGGTCTGATGGCAGTCGCTCCGTGTAAAAATCAGTGTCTTCGTCAAATCCTTAGGCTTAGGTAGCGGACCCCGCCAATCCTAATGGATCATAAAACGGGATAACTCAAAGAAGAAGAAGAAGATGCCACACCAATATTCGAACCAGTCGCTCAATAAGTTTTTTTTTAGTTCTAAGTTTCTCACAATATTTTCAACAATCAAAGGTAATAGTTACCAAGGATACTTCATTAAGCAGATATACTGCAATGATAATATTCCATTTAATAGGGAGGACCGTAAAAGGATTTCTTTCCTCTAAGATATATATTATGGTACAATATGCATCAGAACAAAATAGTACATAATATCTAGATTGTGTAATAAACTAGTTTTGGAAAATAATTCAAAGACTGCGCATATATTTAAATTTATGTTCAAAAGAGTTTATTACATGCTATTTTAGTCTGATCTAATGCTAGGAATGTGAAACTTTAGAATAATTAGCCTTCACCACATCTAAGCTGACAGTCAATGCCTCACAAGGGTTGTTGTGTTCATATGAACAAGTGGGATTATCTAATTTATATATAGATTTACATAATGCTACTATATTAGGAGCTATGATTACTTAAGCAGCTCCTGGACGTTAAATGTAAAGGTTTCAGTTAAATTTCACAAAAAAATTGGCATGTCGAGAAAATCGTATTAACATTATTATTTTTGCGATACCACAGCACTTAATCAGCTAAATGGTAACAGTTTTTTCACGTAACACCGCTCATACTAATTTCATGATGATATTGTTTAGATAAATATACATAGGTACATAATATTTTGTCTTCATGAAATTGATTTAGATTCCCTCCATTCAATGGTTTACAATTGAAGTGAGAACTGTATTGTCTAGTCGTTATGAACTATTCCGAAACAAAGGTGCGAAAATTTGCTAATAACCATTATAATTGTATGCATGAATACTTTTTTATCATAATAATTGAGCAAAGCTGTCCATTTCATGAATCAAACTATTTGACTTGCACTATTTCGAAATATAATTATAGTACATTATCATATTATTTATATGGGGCGTTTAAATATCAATAATATACACAATACGTTATGAAATAGTGTTGCTTTTAGGGTTCTGTAAGACATAGTGAAGGTTTTTTTATACGCGGCATGTCGTCCGCTCTTTAATATGTCAGATACAGGTCACGCATTTACCGAGAGCATTCCTACTTTTTTTTTAAACGTTTTCGGTGGGTGCACCATGGCCCACTTGATGTAAAGTGGTAGAACGCTCATAATACAGAAATTATCGCTCAGACGTTTCCACCCTCGCTGGACTTCTGAGGAGTTTATATCACAAGTATTCTGAAGAGATTAAGACAGGTAGGGTATAGTTCGAGTAGGGTAATACCTCCTTACTCACTTGCAGGAACATAACAACAGGACAGTTGTTATTTTGCGGAGTTCTGTATATTGATGGTTCTTCTTTCTGCCCTACCTCTCATAAACTCTTTGATTTATTTGTGGTTAAATTTTGTCAATACTAAATTTTGTGAAATAAAATGTGAGGCTATCATTTACATCAATATGTAAGTGATATCCTTATGTTTTGTATACTTATTTATGGGTATACTAGCTGCTGCCCGCGGCTCTGCCCACGTGAATTCAAATAACGTAGCCGTAGTAAATGTGTTAATCCAGATCATAATCTATCTACGTGCGAAATTTCATTCAAATCCGTTCAGCTGTTTAAGTGTGAAAGAGCAACAAACATCCATACATACAAACTTTCATATTTATAATATTAATAGGATTTAATCTTCAAAGTATGATATAGTAACGGCGAATTTCTTATGAAATTACAATAAGTGGCCACAGAACGTATGAAAACATAGAAAACTATGTTTTCATATATTCTATGCTTGTTAGACTGTATCTTTTTAATGAAGCAACAGTAAACAAGTAAATTTTTTTTCTTATACTACGTTGGGAGGAATACAAGCATACGGCCTACCAGATGTAAAGCGGGTACCGTAGCCTATTAACACTTGAGATAAGTATCACTCGTGCGATACCTCCACTGCTGCTTACACAGAAACTCCTTGGGAGCTTACTGGTGACCTCACTTACACACAGGAACAGGAGGAGGAGGGAGTTGTTATTTGGCTGCGGTTTTCTGTGAGGTGGAAGTACTTCCCCAGACGGCCTGCTTTGATGCGCCCTACCTCTCTTAAAAAATTTAGACCAAGACAAATAGACATGTTCATGCACACAAATGTTTGCCTTGTGTATCGAACCCACGAGCGTTGGTGTCAAAGTCGCGTCATTCACGACTGAACCACCGAGCTCGTTAAAATTATTACACTATTTAATTATATAACTATTATATAATATACATTATGAACGTTATATAAAAAAATAAGCAATGTGATAATTTTATGAGATTCATTATTTTATAAAATTATCACATTGCCACAGATTATTGTTCTCTATCTTTTAAAAGGCTGTGTTGGCCACCACAGTAGCTCGAATGGCAGCTACTCACATCTTATGTTACAGGTGTCGAAGAAGCGCAGCGATAGCAGTAGCAATCAAAGCAGTGGCAATCACAAAAGCAATGGTAGCAGCGAAAGTTGCATACTTCTCTTAACAGCGAGATGGCCGCCGGTGCTTTGGCACATGAACCATATAGTAAAAAGTACAATGCAAAAAGTACAATTAAATAAAGAAGCATTGTGCACATTTATTACGTATTATTTATATTCATGACAATATCCATGAATATAAATATGAAATTGGTATGTTGCAAAATTTGAGCTCAATGACGAATATTAATAAAATAAAATAAATCTTATTGTTGTACGGAACTCTACCAACTCGAACTTCCCTGGTTTATATTATGACATTATTAAAATGCACGCCTTTCAACGAGTCATACATGTTTCAGTTGACAATAGAAAACAAACAATGACGAATAAAACATTACTTCCTACAATCTTTATTTGTTCAGGATAAGGCGCGAAACGTGATGTAATACCGAATATGACGATGACTCTATTTGCCATGTCATTGTGCGGAGGAAGGTGTCAGAAGCGACATTAAGACAAGTGCGAATTCAACTATATGTGAGGGATTCGCACTTTGAAAAATAATAGATTGACTAGATTTACTCATATTTGTTATTTTTGGGTGGCAAGCAAGCGCAAGATATGAACCAGTTATTATAGTTAGCCTATGAATGCTTACCATACAAGTAATATCATTCATTAGTAATATCACGCTAACGCAGCAACCTTTCAGTTTTACTGGTAACTTACCTTCAATGGATATAATTTAACAACTGTCTCGAAAATTATTATTTGTCTACGTTTTTCTGTAAGGTATATCATGTCTAATCCCATTTTTTTTGGTTCCTCAATTCCAGAACACACCTCTTATGATCGCCGAGAGCATTGAGATTCCCGGTGTCAAGATCTCCTACTATTTTCAGCACCGAGGTCAACTGAAGGAGAACATCAAGCTGGCATCCAAGAAACATCAAGCATAACATATTTTAGCCTGGAGAAAAGACTTATTACCACACATACAGTAGATACTGTAGTCACTAACTCGGTTCAGAGACGAGCTGTGAAAATTATCGATGTAATTCTACTTACACTTTCATTCAATACATACGATATTGAGTCCTTAATAAGAGATTTTGCCAACCTTTGCATGTTCTACCGATTCTACGCTTTCAAAGAAATGGACGATTTGATGTCAACAGCTTCTTTCTACAACGACATCCCTCGCCTACAACGGGAAATCCTGATACGTTGAGTATCACTTGGTATAACTAATGGCCAGATAATTCTTTTCTTACCAGAGTAAGTACAGATGAAGATGGTATTAACTATAAATATGATGATCTTTAGAGCCCTATTGATTCTTATCTTTAAAGAGAGTAAATTCGTGTACTATGCCAGACATTTTTATCTAAACAATAACCTTAAGTAACTCGTACTTTTTGCATCCCTTATTTTAGCATCATATTTAGTATATCGTGGAATAAATCGTCCCAGGCAATTGATAGTAGATAGATTGATTAATAAGTAAGAACCACAAATCTTAGTAATACAGATTTGAAGTTTTTACTTATTGAACCTTCATTAAACACCCCACAATCTTCATTATCATATTTAGCCGTCAGATAAGTACGAGTAACTTCGACTTTTCTGGATAACATTCTTATTTATGCAAATGCCTTTTCGCGATATCCGATTTTATTGTCAAGTTACAACAAAATATTGCTATTTTTATAAGTACGTAGTATACATTACCTTAGTATGTACCACTGAATTCGTGTTTTCGGATATGTTCACATTTGTAATAATTCCTTGCTCAGTAGTGAAGGTAAAAACTATGAAGAAACCGCGCGTCCAACAAATTATATACTCGTATTTCGATAGATGTGTGACCTAAGAGGTCCCAATTTTCCCTCTGGGTGGTAGAGATCAGACGATAATTACTCTATGCCAAAATCAGTATATGCGCCATTTCCTTAGGCTTAGGTAGAGGACTACGCCAATTCTAATGGATTAGGAAACGGGACAATACTAGTAAGAAGATTTGTTCGTCTTGAGCGCCTCCGGAGGGCAGGCTAAAGTCATCTGTTCCAGCTGTTCATGTATGTATGTATATCTTCACGCCAGGTCCCTTGCGGGGTAGGCAGAGAGAACCAAACGCCATAAGACGCGGTCGTTACATACTTCACTCGCTTCTGTAACATTCAAAGCTCTTTTCATGCTCGCCGGATCCTGGGGCTCCTGACATCACATCACATCACCTTCAGATAAAACACGACCAATTTGGACTTGGTAGGTTAGTCCCAGTCTTCCTTGGCTTCTACATCCTTTCACTTTTGCCTTGTATATCTGTTTCGTCATTCTTTCATCCCGCATTGTTTTTTTTTTCATTCCACACTGTTCATGTCAAGTCAGGAATTTTCAGATGGTCTAAAAATACTGACCTCTGTTAATGTGCTTAGAGCATCGTATCTTTCTTTTGATGGAAACCCTATTCATAGCAGATTGATAACCATATTTGCCACTGGGTTCATCCTGCATATTCCAGCACGCAACCCTAGAAATAAACGTTCGATGGTACAAAATGTCATTTCCTTGGTGTACTATAAACGTGATGATATCAGCTCGATCGAGGTGATCTGCTTGACAATGTTACCAGTAAACCGTTTGGGATCAATTTATGAATCGTAACTTTTGATGGATGGTAAACTCAGCGGGTCTGATCAGTATTTTACTCCCCTTTTAAATTAAGTACCTACCTTCCATTTGTATTAGTACGTTGAGGAAGCTTTTAGAGTTCTGTATCAAAAGATAAAACCTCTTGTAGTGCTAACCGCAAAAATGGTTGCAGGTTTTATAAAATATTTCGGCCATATGAAAGTACAACATTAAACATAACTCAATGGGAAACATATCGAAATAGTGTACACATGAATTAGTGAAATCGTACGTAGCTGAAGTAATGTGTAAACTCAGTCGATTTACGAAATTGTACGAACGAAAAGTGTGCGCTGGCTACCTACCATAGCCATGCCGCAGCCTAAATCAGATACACCATTACACTCTGGGACAACTCACGCGATATATATGCCGTAATCGTCCTTAAAAAGCATTGCCTGAGAATAATAACATACACGCCACCGACAGAAACATGTCGATTGTGGTTAATTAAAATGTGAATCTTGACCGTCATCGGGGTGTATGTTCACGAACTGTGTAGACTCGTACGGAAACGCCCGAATTATTTCGAACGAATAGCAGATGTACCAAGCCACTATGTTTCACGCCGCAAGTATAAACTACAGCGCATCTCGATCTATTTAAAACTGGGCCGTTTTACATTACTGTTTAAATATATAATCGCTTATCTGATACCGTGAAAGCCAAGGTAGTCAATTTGAGACTATTTGAAAAATACTTCTAGATAATTCCAATATTATGCAGTAAAAGAATATCTAGAAGATACTCGTACGTTTATGAAACAATCTATGATTCTCGAGTTGACATTTTATTGAATTTTTTATATAGTAAATAATATTGTAAATGATTATGAATAATAAATGACATGTTAATTTAATATACATTGAAAGAGAATAATGTAATATAAAATGATAAATGTGTAATAATGTGAAAGTTAATAATGTTTTACAAAGAGATCTGTCTTCCATAAATCATGTGTGCCTTAATAAGGTTGATTGTAATATACTTATCTATCCTCAAAACCCTGTAATGATTACGCGAATTGTAAGTGCCAGTAGTAAATATGATGAAGAGTTTAATGACGTCGTTGTGCATGTCACTCTAATCTATTAACGTAGTAGTGACCGTAGTCTGTCTGTAGGTCGATTTTATAACTCGAGCTTCTCTGAACTTTGAAACGTACGACGGTCGTCAATAACTTACAACAATTATATAATAACAACCGGGGCTGTGTCGGTAGATGATAGTCGTTAAATTAGTGACATGCAATGGTGGTGGTTTGAATACACTAGTCTCCGCAAATTCGCAGACAAGCAAGCATGGAGAAGAAAGACCCATATATATGGAATGATGTATATATAATACATGGGATGACTAACAGTTGGTGTGAAGGTGGTGGCGTGAAAATATTTAAAATTCCCTAAAATATTTAAAACTGATTTCAGTAGAAATATTTGACGTCTTGGGACTTATCTATAAAAGCGTTTGAGTCTAGTCGTATTTGCGATCGCTGATGTTTCGAGTTGCATGAAATAACGTTCTCGCACGCACGCAACGCACGCTCTTAATGGAGTTTGAGTATATAATTTCAATTTTCCATAAAATTACTATGTATTGAATTTTATAACAAATAACAATTTATAAAATTATCTATTTCCTATCCTTCAAATTAATACCATTCATTTTAAATATTCAGTCATGTTTTCCAGATCTCTTGAAATCTTTAGAGGACGATGGGTCACGAAAAATGAGATATGACTAATTGAAAACTTCCAAACTAACATCAACCATATTTTGGGAGTCAGTTCCATTCCAGAAATCATGAGACGAAATTGTTACTTAGCAGGTACTTAAACAATAAAATATAATTTTAAAAGTGAAAAGTGGGTACGTTTGTGTGTGTGTGTGTATGTGTATGTGTCTCTGTGCGGAATATAGTGCATGTGTAGCGTATGTGTGTATGACTGTGCGCGCTGTATGTATCACTGTAACTAAAACCTTTAAACCAAGCTTTAATTTTGCTTTTGATTATAATAGTTAGACAGGTTTTTAATTTTGATTTTGAGGGCTGAATTTAGTTTGTTATATAGTCTAGGTGCTATATTACCATTCACTTGTTGGGCAAAATAAGGTATTTGAATATCTTTTACATAAATGTTTCGAAGTGAGAAAGTTACAGCGTCTGCAAAACCAAAGGGGAAATTAATTTACTTCGTACGTTCGCCAACAATTACAAAACTCCATACTGATATATTGTATAAACATAATGAATAATATCGGAACCTCGAAACTTACGAAACAATTTTACTCTTATCCGGTTGCGTGATCGTTGTGGCGAGGAATTAATTTTAATCGAATTTATCGATACCGCATTGTTTTTACTTTGTAACTTTTTTGTGTGCTTAAAGAAACTGTACTTAGATAATATATTAATATCAGCATATACATTATGTCATTTTCTAGGTGATAACTATATATATATTTTTATACTGCGTCGGGAGCCATACAAGCATACGGCCCACCTGATGTAAAGCGAGTACCCTAGCCTATTAACGCTTGCGATATATTAAGTATAACTCGCGCGATGCCTCCTCCGCTGCTTACACAGCAACTCCTTTGGAGCTTACTGGTGACCTCACTCACACGCAGGAACACAACAACACTCTAGGGAGTTGTTATTTTGCTGCGGTTTTCTGTGAGGTGGAGGTACTTCCCCAGACGGGCTGCTTAGATGAGCCCTACCTCTCTTAAAACATCCAGACCAAGACAAACAGACATGTTCATACACACAAATGTTTGCATTGTGTGGGAATCGAACCCACAAGTGTCTTTGTCCCGTCATTCACGTCTGAGTCACCTAGCTCGTCCAAAGATATAATTTGAGAGAGGTAGACCTCATCAAAGCAACCAGACTGGGGAAGTACCGAGCGATACTTCTGTTATTGCCAACGTTCTAAACTACGGTAGCCAATTTACTTTAGGTGGCCTGTATGCTTATAGACCTTCTTACGTTGTTTAAAAAACCTAATTTGAAAAGTAAAACATTAGTGTATAAAAATAAGATCGTAACTTCTTTGAATGACTTTTGGATATCCATCGGAACGAAAGGATTCACGTAATAAATAATCGTTTTAATATATATTATATGATGGCTTTGTATACTTATGTGTACTACCACAGTGCTATCTATTCTCAAACTGAACCAAGTTTGGCACAAATTTGGGATTTTTTTCAATTATTTTTGTCATGACCAAAGATTGAATCATTGAGAATACCTTAAAGGTATTCTATATTTTTGATTATTAATCATTTTTTATCAATCTTTTTTAGGGATCCGTACCCAAAGGGTAAAACGGAACCCTATTACTGAGGCTCCGCTGTCCGTCCGTCCGTCCGTCTGTCACCAGGCTGTATCTCATGAACGGTGATAGTTAGACAGTTGAAATTTTCACAGATGATGTATTTCTATTGCCGCTATAACAACAAATACTAAAAAATAGAATAAAATAAATATTTAAGAGGGCTCCCATACAATAAACGTGATTTTTTTGCTTATTTTTGCTCGATTTTGATAACGGCAACAGGTAGACGCTTGAAATATTCACAGAATATTTAGTTATATATTCACTTTAAGAATAAATAATTAAATCAAAATAAAATAAATATTTAAGGGGGGCTCCCATACAATAAACGTGATTTTTTTGCCGTTTTTATAGATAATGGTACGGAACCCTTCGTGCGCGAGTCCGACTCGCACTTGGCCGATTTTTTAAGAGAGGTGCACATCACAGCATTACATCTGGAGAAGTATTTGACAGAAAACCGCGGCTAAATAACAACTGCCTGGAGGATTGTTGTGTTCCTGCATGTGAGTGAGGTCACCAGTAAGCTCCTGGATGGAGTAGCTGTGTTAGCAGCAGAGGTGGCATCGCGGGAGTGATACTTAATGTATTTCATGCGTTTATAGGCTACGGCAACCGCTGTACATCAAGTGGCCCGTATGCTTGTATGCCTCGCTACGTCGTACAAAAAAAACAAATATTTAATAAATATTAGATTCAATTAAATTTTTTAATTTATCTAATTCTAATTATTATATAGCAATTGTCCATAACAGGACGAAATTTATTTAAATGCCTATTTGTTCTTGCCACAAAAACATCAACCGCATAAATTTACATACCACAATATACTCGTAAATATTTATAAAGCTAACAAATTGTCATAATTTATCTTAAAATAAAAAAAAAGTCCTTATTACGTTCTAATATCCATATTCTAAGCAACATAATGATCATTTACTAACATCTTTTTGTGATACGTAAAAACTTGTCATCAAACCAATAAGGCTAGGTGCCTTATTAACCTCGTGTAATTTGTATTACGACGAAAATTGCATAAATCATATTATCTAATAAACATCACGGTAAATACATAAGACAATTTTGTTTCACGTAATTACAAGCAATATCTTACGCCCACCAGTAGGAAAACAAAGCGTTCAGATTTAATAGGATTTTCACTGTAAATGTTTTTCGAGAGTTAGGGCGCATCAAAGCAACCCGTCTGGGGAAGTACCTCCACCTTACAGAAAATCGCAGCCAAATAACAACTCCCGAGAGGGTTGTTGTGTTCCTGCGTGTGAGTGAGGTCACCAGTAAGCTCCCAAGGTGTTGCTGTGTAAGCAGCAGAGGAGGCATCGCGCGATTGATAAGTAATGTATCGCAAGCGTTGATAGGCTACGGTACCCGCTTTACATCAGGTGAGCCGTATACATGTATGCCTCTCGACGTAGTATAAAATAGAAAAAAAATATCTCGGGTCATCATATTTATCAACCGTTTAGGATTTAGGGAAAACACTGAAAGGTTAGCTTATATTATTCTAACTGAACCACACAATCTCGTCAACGCATATCATGGTATCCCGAACAGGCTGCTTTTGCTATTTATTATTCTCGGCTTCTAAGAGTCATATCGCTATGTTGAAAACCTTCCTCAAGATTTTTTTTTTATTTTCTGCTATCAAATTCAAAACTTTTTTTTTCAAATCCGATAGTTCTAGAAATTAGTGCGTTCAAACATACAGACCAACTCTTCCGCTATATATATTAATATAGATATGTAGTATTATTGTAATTCTTTGCCATTTTGCCGATGATGACATTATTCAAATCAAACATTATATTTGTGTATATATATATATAAATATACTTAGTATTGAACTAACGGTCAATTACGAATACTGACACGCAACGTGTGTGCCACTTTGACTGTCAGTTGTGGCTGTGTATTTATCGTATATGTAATTATAGACACACTAGAATAAATTCCCAGAAGAGAAGTATGGTTAATTAACATGTAATACCATATATCGATCTTTTCATGTTTGCTTTTTTCGATCACGTATCTCGCTCTTGCAACAACTCCATTGAGCGTTTGGTAGTGAGAAGATGTTTAGGACACTAAAGTACATGACAGATTATTTTTTTATACTACGTCGGGAGCCATACAAACATACGACTCACCTGATGTAAAGCGGGTACCGTAGCCTATTAACGCTTGCGATATATTAAGTATTACTCGCGCGATGCCTCCCCTGCTGCTTATACAGCAACTCTTTGGAAGCTTACTGGTGATCTCACTCACACGAACACAACAACCCTCTAGGGAGTTGTTATTTGGCTGCGGTTTTCTGTGAGGTGGAGGTACTTCCCCAGAAGGGCTGCTTTGATGCGCCCTACATCTCTTATAACATCCAGACCAAGACAAACAGATATATTCACCAATACAAATGTTTGCCTTGTGTGGGAATCGAATCCACGAGCGATGGTGTCAAAGTCGCATCATTCACGACTGAGCCACCGAGCTCGTCAATGCATAACGAGAGCATAAAATGATGGTGATGAACGAAATAAAAGCTCCCGTTTAATTCCGTACTCTTGCAATTGTATAAGAAGAAAACCAAACCAAACATTGATGTAAACATCAATGTTTGCTTTTCTAACCGTCAACAGTAAAGAACTTGAGAATTTAAATCGTGTATACAATTATGCATGCGTTGGGGCAAAATTATGATAAGCTGACAGGTAACGGAACGATACGTACGTTTTGTATGTTCTGAAGGTGGACTACCGTCGGGTTCAGCATCGATGGCGGCAAGCTCCGCTTATAGAGCAAGCTCGGCGCTAAATATCAGCTTTCCGTGCAGTAAACTCGAAGGCAAAATCGATGAGACAACGTACATGAGCATGTACTACTACTATACCAGCCCTTACTCATCCCACTGTAGGGATAACTCACCCCACTGCGGGTCTTCCTTCAACCTAAGAAGTTTAGAGCATACTCCACCGCGTTGCTCAACTGCGGATTGGTGGAGGCTAGTGTTTTCATGTCCGCCTGAAGGTCATCGACTTAGCTTAACAACTGTCATCAATCGACAATAGCTGCAACCGACCGCTTAACGTGCCCTTCGTATTGGAGAAGCTTGATATAATAAACGCATCCGTAGACAGGCTGTGGTCGACGCTGCTCAACCTGGGTGTTTGTTTACAAAACACATCTAACGACGCCATCGAGCTCTCATGAGCATAAGCTGCAAGTTTCCTCGTGGCTGCCACTGCCGTGGACCGCCATGAATGTGGTAGAGGACTTGGTTCAGATAGATGAGTGTCATCACAATCGGCCTCATTGCGCAGTTAGAGTTTGCGTCCGCCCACCAATGCCTAATATTACCGATTCTTATACTCGAAGAACCAAATGTAATTAACTAAATTCAAGATAATAAAGCTTTTAGACCATCGAATATACGGAATAATTTCTATTAGAAAAATCAAGTAATACATACTTTAACGTCACCACGACAAAACAAGGTAACAAAACATGAAACGTAATAAAACATCTAATATTAAAAAGTATTCAGATATAGTAAGCTTCATTCATAAGAAATTTTGTGTTACCATTGTGCACATGGTTACCCTACACCTATGACTCAAGCGGTAAAGAGATTCGAAGGCCTGACCCTATGGCCGTGACTTGTCCTCTCGATCGACTCACATAAAATGTAATTGTAGGTTGTATGTTAAATTATTCGAATATTCGCCATTGTTATTTGATTAAACTATTGAGCATTTAAGCCTTCGTTTACCTGTGTTTATACCCTGAAGAAAACATTTAAAATATAACAAATAACAAATATTGTCTGACAAATTACACAGCGCCATCTAGCCCAAAGTAAGCGAAGCTTGTGTTATGGGTACTAGACAACTGATAAACATACGTAAATACATTTTTTTTTTTTTGTAAATACATACTTATTATACATTGAAAATACTCAGACAAACAGACATGTTCATGCACACAAATGATTGCCTTGTGTGGGAATCGAACCCACGAGCATTGGTGTCATAGTCGCGTATACTGAGCCACCGAGCTCGTCAATAATATAGTATATAGTAAGATTTTACAGCCGAAACGCGTTTATTTCGTAAGATATTTAAGTAATCTTGACTTGAAAGAGTCAAATATCACAAAATTATATATTGGAAATTGATGAAATATGCATTCTAACTAGTCTGGCCACAAATATTGTTACATAGAAACTTTTTTTTTTTCTACCCTTTTATTATTTTGAATTTGGAGCGCGTTTATTATGTTAATAAATTCTTTCGATTTACTGCCGTTTTTTTCGTGTTTTTATCAAAAATTTTGTCTGATCAAGAATTCAGAAAGCTTCATTTTTGTGAAAAGGAGTGAAGACTGCAGCCAAGAGTGTATCAAGAGACTCTTGGATCGTGGTGTGAAACCTCTCAGCAATACACTTTTTAAAAATGTACCGTGGACTTTACAGTGGGACTCTGCACCTGGTTACAAGGCAGGAACTACCCAATTATGGTATATAACTACTAAATTAACGTTCCGGACTTTAAAAGAGCTGAAGACTGGTCCTCATCTAGTCTAGATCTGAACCCCTTAAACTACAAATTATGGTCAGTTTCAGAGGACATAGTCTCCTCGAAACATCACGCCGACATTGTGCCTTATTGCCACTGTGACACGCACACTCGACTGTGACATTGTGATTAAAAGCCTGTATGTATCAAAGCCAAAGGTCGTCATTTCGAATAGAATAATTTTTTTTTTGCTGAGACTTCCATAAACATGATACAAGTTTTATTAAGATTACATTACTTCATATAAAAAAATTAATGCATATTCATTTGTAACAGAACTTACAGCCGGACTAGGTATCTATAGATATACTATCACATTCCAGATAAGTAGTAAGTTCCAGACGCCTGTCCATATATCAGCATTTATATATATTTATTTGGAAAATAAACCGAACAACCGAAACAACGGCTGTTTTGTTCTCTTTGTCACCTCTTTAGTTACTGAATTGAAATAGGTATTTATTTAATCGGGGTAAACCCACCATATTTACAGACCTGTATAGCCAGAATTAATAGAGGTGACAAGCACAATGGCATTAAACAGTAAAGTTCATTGTAGTCCCCGGGGTAAAATTATGGTTACCCTGGAACTCACAACGAATTTAATTATAAAAATTTAGTAGGAGTAGGAAGTCTGAGGTTTGATTTTCTTTCTTATCCTCCTCATATTATTGTGTTCACTTTAGTTTATTTGAAAGAAAGAAAGACATTTATTTGTACATAACACAACACTATTACAATTACACATCAACAACGAGTAATCAACTATAAATAGGTAACAACATAATATAAACTCACACATATAGCATAGAATATAGTTTTTTGCAAAGTCACAAATTGATCTCGCCTCAGTAAATTGCCGAAGCCTATGCAGACTCGGTTCTGATTTTCAGTCGAGACCATTTGTTACACCACGAACGAACAAACATAATATTATAATATGGTTAATTAATCAATTCATTACAAATATACACGTAAAAAAAAACATTATACGAAATGAAAGGAAAAAAAATAACATTGACAAGTTGACTCGACAGTTGACAGTATTGCCATCACTGTTACCTATACTGTGTACACTGTAATCAGCCATTATAACAGTTCATCACACACAGGATTGAATTGCAGGGTTTATCAATGATTGGTGGACTGTTGACCATATTATATTTAAATTTTATGAGAACTTTTGTAAATTTATTAGATGGCTTTTAATGCATTTATGAAAGATTTCTTATTCTTTAGGGCTCGTATTAGCGGAAGGATATCGTTCCAACAATGTGTAGCTGCAAATCTAAAACTACCCCGAAATGAAGCTGATCTGTGATGAGATGTGTGTACAAACGGCAAAAAGTTGATCGTGTCGAGTAACTGCGGGCGTTTTGCATCCACGTCAGCTTCACGTAAGCCGTCAGCAGTACGTAATCTGGCTGACCTTTGTTAATCACACCAAACAGGAGGCTGGCTAAATTTAGACGTCTGCGCCATTTTCAGTATATTACTATTGTTTAAAAATGGTGTAATGTGGTGTCTCTGTGGAACTGAGAAGCAGAAACGAGTACAGGCATTTTGAATACGCTGTATAAGCTTCGCCGTTCTGGCTAGGAGGCAAGGGCCGTATACAGTGCCCACAGTGTTTCTAATAAGTCGTACCAGATGATCATCCTAGGAGCAATCGTATGTCAAATCAATAATATTTGACCTCAACGAACTCATCTCACTATTTAAAGTATTTGCTAAGTTTTTTAACTGAATTGTTAGTGACAAGTATGTGTGTTACCTTAATTTATTTAATATGTATCTTCCCAAATTTATTTAAATTTGGTAACATAAGTATTATTTTATAATTTTCATAATTATATATATTAATGTAACCCTGTTCCCTATAACGTATAGGCAATTTATTTAATATATTTTTTATGTTTTCGTGATTTTTTTTGTTATTGCCTATTCATATCTTTAACCATACAATATTAAACCAAGCCAGTGCTATTATAAATCAGGCATGACATCTACATTCCAGGGATCTCCGGATACCCAACTATCTCGGTCCAGCCATATACTTTAGACAACGCCAGATCTGCATCTTTTTAAATTTCGTTTAAAAAATCCTGTTTTTACGACCTGAAAATATTGTTAAAGTATCAAAGACAACTCTGCGAATGGAGGAAGATATTAATACCGCCGTGCCTTCTATTGGCTGGAGTCTCCGTGTCAAGATAAGTACTCATATGAAAATTTATCAGAAGGACACATCATCCTTATCCAGAACCCATTGAACATTGAACGTTTCTTGCCTTACTCAAGAGATCTGTTTTTTATAAACAATGTCTAACCAAATTATGTAGCACTATGTGTATCACTATATACAGAGATATTAATTAAACTGAATGAATACATTACAATTAATAAAATAGAATGAATAATGAAATTTCGACAGATTTGTTGACTATTTATTGTAAAATATGTTCTAAATTCAAGGCAAGGCAATTATAAATTTTATGTAAAAATATTCTTAACATAACACAATGATAAAAATACAGTGTTTATCTGATTAGTGTGCAATTTGATCTAACCTGTTTTGGGTGCTCCAGTCACCAATTAGTTCATGCGAACTAGCTGGCCGGCACTCATTCACTACCGTTAGTTGATGCATCATGTCGTCATTGCCATGGCTGCTCCGTCTCTGCCTAGGCTACTGTGGTCATCCCCGCGATTGCCATTTATCTGGAATAGAAAACAATCGCATAGAAAAGTCACACTTCACCGAAAATCTTACAGACCGATGACATAATTTATCCCGTACTAACAATTATAAAATTTTACACACAATAGATAGTTTTGAATCTAAACATTAGGGAACAATCAGAAGTTATTAAACATAAATATTTTTAAATTACTCTAATGCCCATCCACTACCGCCCTTAATTCAATGTAAACGACAGCAATACCATGGATTTGTCACTAGCAGCATGTTATACTAGCGACTAACATGTACAGCACTTGAGGATGCCTCGTAGAGAGGCGAAACACGTGTCGCAGAGATGACCAGTGCAGCTATGGCAGCAAGGGTGGCGAATGCACTGCCTTCTACAAAGATTACCAACCCGCCTGCCAAGCATGTTGATACCCTCCTAAATATGATCGGCATAGGACCGATCGCTGAGGAAGTCATAGGGGAGTTCTATATGTAGCAGTGGACGTCCTCCAGGTAAAATGATGAATCGTACGCTAGGGCTCACAACAAAAGCAGAATTTTCATAATTAATAATATTTAAAAATCTTTAACACCAACTTTATTGAAGTCGTAACTTCACGGCATTTTATCGGACCAATCCCAAATTTAAACCATCCTCATAAAACATAGATTTTTTTAAATCAGACTGCAAATGGCGTATATCATACTGTATCCAAAAAAACAAAATGCGGGAGGAGTTGAGAACCTTCTCCTTTTTGAAGCCAGTTGAAGACGGAAACACGCAACGTCAAATTATGAGTAATTATCTTCTGTTTTCGAAATATATTGTACAGAGTCCTTGTTCTGAAACAGCAGTATAATTATTATTTTTATTAAATTACGGTAACTTCTAATGTAACTTTTCTCATCACATAATAATTGAAGATATTGCTAGTACAGGATACGCCATAATCGAATAATTACCCTGTAAAATGTTCTTTCTTCTTAGCAAAAAATCATATAGCCGTTTTACAACTCTCAGGAAATTCTTATCGATGTGCTGATTTTAATAATCCAAGTCGAAAGAATCGTGCTTCCTATAAACTTGTCACATTTCACCAGTGCTTGTCACTACTCAAGTTTTCTTGTGGGAATACCAGAAAAGTAAATGTCATAGTCGTTTGTAGATCCAACCATGTAGATTCAAAGTAACCTTAAAGGGACCTTATCTGTGATGATATTTGCATTTAGCACCTTTTACTATATTTCGAGGTAAATGTTAACGAGGATTGAAGCTCGCGCGTCTGCGTTATAGGTTATGTCGTTATCTCCCGAACTACACAGTTAAATTCTATTTTAATTACGAGAATGTTTACATGCAAAATTTACTTCGTTTACCTTGTATGTTCTAATTAGTTGAATTTATAGTTTGCAGCTATAATATGACCATTTAATAAATCTGTTCACGGTATGTTTACTTAAAAGCGTTTCTAGGCTAGAATTTGAAGAAAATATTCGCATATACTTAGACATCATTTACATGAACACTAATGAGCAATACATTATCATTAAAGATCATTAAACGAATTAAATATGTACTTATTTGAAAATCAGCGCCAGGTCATGAATTGTCACGGCAATATGCTGAGACAGGACCTATTTATGACGCCACACAGCACTATTATTGCTTCACTACTTATTGTTTATTGTGTGTATAGTGTTGTATTACTCGTACGTCTAAATAAACATTCTTTATATTTCTTTCTTTATATTTTCTGCCTATACAACCATACAAATCTATAACCGTTACAGTACAGACACGTTTGAAATTCCAAAGTCAGTCAACGAATATAAAACGCGTTTTATTACTATAATGTAAAACACATTCAGGCATTATTTTAAGAAAGTCAAATTTACAGACACATTGATGTAAATTTAGTTGATACAGAAAGCAAAACTGCCACTTTTGATTTCTCTACCCGACTTCGGCTAAGCCAATTAGAACAAAATCATAACCTGCTAAAATCCATATAAAATTACAGTCAGGTAAAAATTAGATGCGACATATTTGCTTTCTGTCTGTATAACAGCTACTATTTCGAAATTTGCGAAATTTAAGACATGATGATTACATTTTTTTATTTTTTTATATTTTTGGACAAGCTGGGAGGTGCAGTGGTGAAACGCGCTGCTACGCTACTTTGACATCAACGCTCGTGGGTTCAGTTCCCGACATGACAAACATTTGCGTGCATTAACAGACAGACGACAAACAGACATGGTTTGTCTTGGTCTGGGTGTTTTTAAGTGTGGTAGGGCGCGTCAAAGCAGACCATCTGGCGAAGTACCTCCACCTCACAGAAAACCGTAGCTAAATAACAACGCCCGTGAGAGTTGTTGTGTTCCTGTGTGTGAGTGAGGTTTCCAGTAAGATCCTAAGGAGTTACTGTGTTAGCAGTAATAATGGCATACTTAATGTATTGCAAGCCAATTTATAAACTACTTCTACTCGAACTTACTAGTTCTGTAAAGGAATTGTTACCAGGTAGCGAGTCAAATTGAAAAAGCTGGCGATCAAAATCGTCCCCTCGCTTCTAGATCCCTTCACTTTGGTAGGCGTTGGTTCCTTTTTTTTATTTTTAATTATAATCTTCACATAAAAGTTGTGAAAAATTATATTGGTATATGTTTATCTTTTATAATAAAAATATACGTAAATTAAAGTCTTGTATTTGTTCTTCAGTTGGATGTTTAGTCGTCGTCAGGTTTTAATTATTTTTAACCTTTATAATTTTTTTATTTTCCAGTATGCCTGTCATAAATCTACTAAAATGATTTTGAAAGTCGATATGCTAAATATATTTAAGGTTACTCCGTAAAAAGCTCTACACACATAGAGCCACGTATAGCAGTTGCTTCTTAATAAAGTTATTCGCATCGTGATCCAATTCTAAACATTAAGATAAAATCTCCATAGTTAACGGATAAAAAATATGATTGACACCTATTAAAGGTCGCATTATATAGTATTAATATGTATGAGAATATTAGGCAAACAATAGAACAATAGGTATAATTAGGCGTCCATATGTTTGCTCCGTTCCTATAATATGTTGCTTCCGCAATACTATGACTATGCTTTTGTACCCACTGCCTCAACTTTACATGCATACTTTGATAGTAGATACAGAAAATACTAACATGAGTATTCTTTCGCTACACCCCGACTATCTATCTGTAACTTTACGCTAAATCTCTTGCTGGATAGGCAGATAGAACCAAGTCCTTACATGCATTCTTCTTATGCATGCTCGCTAGTTTATAATGTTCCAGACATCACCTTCGGATATGACAAGATCAAATTGGTCATAGTAGGTACGTCGTGACTCCTATATCCTTCTATATTCGCAATGTATATCTGTTTCGTAATTCTTTCTTCCTGCATTCTTTCTACATGCCCAAACCAACGGATCATGCCTCTACTTATTTTAACATCGACACTCTCTTTCAGACCGACTCAGTTTCCAACATCTTCATTTAGAACACAGGTTCAGGTGAGCTGTATGCTTCTATATCTCCCGACTTGATTTAAATATCATCCCAGCTTTCAGCTCGAAAATACCATGTCATTGTTATTAGAACTACATTCTATTACAAAGTTGCATGATGACTCAAGAATTAGAAGTAGTTGAAATGCGGTCTTTCATATTCCGTTACACAGTCACCTACGTATTATCTTTTTTATGCCATTAAGGTGGCAAATAAGCACTAAGCACATAAGGCACGAACACGGCCTACTTGATGGTAAGCAATTACCGTAACCTATAGGTTACGGTAATTGCTGTCTATAGACAGTTGCAACACCAGTTGATTCACTCATGCATTGCTGATCATGAAAAAACCAGAAAATTCAAATCCTGCTGAGTAAATATAAATATATGAAACTGATTGATTAATCAATACATCAAAGCGCATCCATGATTGATACGTCTTGGACTTCACATTTAGATTTTTGCAAAGATACTGGACGTAGACACGAACGGAGTAGGTACCTGTGAGTTTGCTTTTTGCAAATTTTTAAAAGCTAATAATTTAATTGTAATTTGATGATGATCTCCTGATTGGTGAAGACATAAAATAAATAAATTAAATAGTGGATCCCATCAGTCTTAAGGGTTTAATAAATGGGATAACGCTGGAAGAAGGCATGTGTAAATATTGTACATATGTATCATATATGTATAATCGTAATACGTATACATATATCTTCTTTTTTTTCGCGTCATCCCGTTTCCTAATTAATTAACATTGGCGGGGTCCGCTACCTAAGCTGATTTGGCGAAGATACCGATTATTACATGGAGCGACTGCCATTAGACATCCCCTAGGGAAAACCAGATCTTTCTTAGGTTAGGTCACAGGCCTTTCTTGGACGTGCGAGTTTTCTCACAATCTATCTATCTATCTATAACTTCACGCCAAATCCCTTACGGGGTAGGCAGAGAGAACCGAGCGCCACGTGACTTGATCCTTACATACTCGCTTCTTTAACATTCATTGCTCTTCTCATGCACGCTCGCTGTTTTCTAGGGCTCCTGACATCACCTTCTGATAGAACACGACCAATTTGATTATGATAGATAAGTCTTGGCCTTCCTCGGCTCCTACATCCTTCCACTTTTGCATTGTATATCTGCTTCGTCATTCATTCATCCTGCTTTCTTTCTACATGTCCGAACCAACTAATCATGCCTCTTCTGCTTCAACTCTGCTTCTAACCTCATCTGCGAATACGCTCTACAAGCGTTACGCCACAATTTTTGCGCAACGTTCATAGTTTATACCACTAAGTTAGTATACGGCTGTTGGTGAACAGTTACCGCAGCCTATGGACATTTGCAACACCAGGGTGTCACTCTTACGTTGTCGATCCTAAAAAGACTACGGTAATCGCTTTACATCAGGCGAGCCGTATGCTTGTATGCCTCCCGATGTTGTATGAAAAAAAAGCTGCTAGGGAGTTGCTATGCTAGGAGTAGGCGTAGTAACCTACGAGTAATATTTCCTATATTGGAGAAAGAGATTGTGTATAATCTCCAAAAATAGCTGTTACCCATCTAATTAGCCATTGCTTTTTATTTCAACGATATCGCAGACACAAACATGTGAAAGGATTATCCGTAATGCGTTTCCAAGTAGAAAACTTTCCTTGTTTCCGAGCTAATCCTAGGGATTTGGTGCAATGTGCTTAGATGTCTTTGGATCACTATTATATGCCTTTTTTGCACTTCAGTATAGACTGAGGTCAAACTCTAATCGTATAGTATTTCTAGATAAGAGAGATGAAAAAGTAATAAAGTTGCCTTTGTCCATTTATATTTTTTTATATAACTAGATTGGCAAACAAAGCGTGTGGCCCGCATTAGATGGTAAGCGATCACCACAGCCTATTGACGCTCGTAACACCTAGCGAATGTTACTGGCGCGCAGCCAATCTTGTGACCTAAGGCAGTTTCGTCCTAGTACACAGTAATTTCTCTACCACATCTCACCCTTCAAACCGGAACACAGCTATATAAATATAGCTGCTTGGCGGTAGAAATAAGTGAAACAGAGGTACCCATGCCGTCTGCATGGGTACCTCTGTCTCACTTACTTTTGTACAAAGTCTCCTTTTGGTAAATTGTAAAATATGTACATTAAATAAATAATAAATAAATAAATATTGTCGGACAAATTACACAGCGCCACCTAGCCCCAAAGTAAGCGAAGCTTGTGTACTAGACAACTGATAAACATACGTAAATACATTTTTTTTTTGTAAATACATACTTATTTATACATAGAAAATACCCAGACCAATACAAACAGACATGTTCATGCACACAAATGTTTGTACTGTGTGGGAATCGAACCCACGAGCGTTGGTGTCAAAGTGCGTAACAGCGCGTTTCACCAATGCGCCACCGAGCTCGTCAATCCCCTTTTGGTAAATTGTAAAATATGTACATTGTAAACACGATTATAAGTATTTATCTATCTACAATATCCACCAAGTTCCTTGCGGGGTAGGCAGAGAGGATCGAGTCCTACACAACACGGTCCTTCCACACGTCACTCGCTTGTGCGCGTCGCCTCGCCCTTAAAATACTCTGTTCTAATCTTTGACGAAATTTATAAAAGTACCTACAGCAACCCCTATCCCAATTATAACTAGATGTGCTATTCAGACACAATTCATATTAAAGTAGGTTACAAACAGGTAGGTAGTATAAATACGACAGCATTCGCATTTACCCCTAACGATTATGATTACATTGTGTTTTTATTTATACAACGGCGGGAAGCATGCAACCATTCGGCACACCTGATGTAAAGTATCGTAGCCGTATCATATAAACGCTAACAATACATGAAGTAACTCGCGCGTTGCCACCCCTGCTGGTAACTTAACAACTCCATAGGAGTTTGGAACAATAACCTTCCAAGGAGTTGTTTTTTGACTGCGAGTTTTACTGAGATTTTCTGTCAGTTTCAGTTACTTCTCCAGTCGAGATTTGACGCGCGTCTCGTTTTTGAAAAATATCCAGAAAAAGACAAACAGACATGTTCATGCACACAAATGTCTGTGTGGGTAATCGAACTCTCGTCACGTTGTGTTCATGTTCAGGTGTTCGAAACTGGGTAAAATTGAGATGTCATTAAGTAGCCATAACACTGCTTTCTTAGTGCAAAGAAAATAATATACTTGTGCAAAAAGTAAACAAAGATTATAAAGGTTAAGCAGGTACTTATTAAATAATGGGTGACTAATAATTACGCAATGCGGAATAAATGTAGGCGCCTAATAATAAAACATTACATATTCTAAGGCCGGTCAAGTTCGAGTTGCATTCGCATAACGAGGGTCTTGTACTTTATTGTTTGTCAAATATTTCTAATTAGGAACATTTTATTTTTCTCCATTTATACCTAATCAGACATATATTGAACCCAAACTAGATTTATATCTAACCCGAATCTTAACATCGAGTCTTATTTCTTTTGATAATTACATTAGCTGTAACTACTTAGATTTTTCCCATTTAATCTTCGTGGATAAAACATTTTAATATATCTTTGCATACTTTTAATGACAGAAATATTTAACACTCTATTAATGTACGCTCGCCTCCTGATATCACCTTCTTATAAAAGATTCCAATTTGTCAATTTGTGACCACAGTAGGTGAGTCTTAATCTCTAGTTTTGTGTCGTCTCGTCATTCTTGGAAAATGCGACAGCAACGAATGAAGAAGAATGACCAATGAAGCAGCTCTTCTTATCTTTGGACCGATATGATCGCTCTTTCTTATATTATTCATATATTATTCGGTACAGTTTTCAAGTGTGACAGATGTCTACTTAAGTGTTGAGACCAACATTACACTGCGTAGTGTTATAACAAGTTGTGCATTACAGCTCAAGTTTTAGTGCTTAAAAGTTTTTCCGACACTTCATTTATAATATTTCCTGCTCTTATTCGTCTCTCCACATCAACAGTACATCTTACATTCCTATCAAATGCAATGTATGCAAGATATACAATCTCATCCACTTGTTTCAGTATATTGTCAAACATAAGCCTTGAGTTCATTCTGGTTTCCTATATTTTAAATATCATTCATTTGATCGGACTCAGTAAGCCCATGTCTGAACAATCGTCTTTCATCGGTGTGACTAATCTTCAGTGATTCTGCTAGTAGCTTGACTAGTAAAATCACCAAATATTCTACTAATAACGTGGCATCATCTGTATAAAGCAAACAATTCATCACTACATCTCATGTAATTCTATATTCATAGATATTATTTTCTGAAGTTATACAACGGGATATAAGAAGAACATCCGAGCCGATAATAAGCAGCCCAGCTTATTATTATTGTGAAATTGATATTATTGATAGTTGTGCGATAAGTTGCTATTTACCCAAACATGTGATGCATAGTTCTCATGCATATACTGCACAGCATAGAGCAGGGCACCATCAATCTTGTATCCTGACATGTTTTCTAAAATTATGTTAAATACTGTTTCAAGATTTACAAAACAGCAAAACGTTTCGGAACCCGATGCTATTCCACGATATTGGAGGAGTGAAGGAAAGTAATCCATACATTCCTTTTTATTTTAGTATCCTTTCTGTAACAGTATATTCTCATAGGAATTGTTTTTTCCATTTACTTTTGCTAATCAAAAATTTTAAACCAAGCAAAATGAAAGCCTGTTGTTGGACCACTATCCGTTACTCTTTGTCTGTAAACTGCGCGTCACCAATTTCATTATGACTCTTGCAGTTAACATGAGATTATTAAATATTACAAAGTGTTCAAGACGAAGGTATCATCAAGCATAATCACCCCGGTTGAGGCAATTTCAATTTACGCTGGCATTCTATTCCCAGTCACTCGTCCTCATTCAAAATTAGTCTGTCACTAAAGTTTAGATTCAGTTTGCATCGATACACTTATTTCTTCATCTGTCCTATACTATCACCCAGTTTAATGATGATACTCTTGTTATAAAAATTTAAACTCTGCCTCCCATCAGGCGTTACTTTTTAGTGATTTATGTTTTTTTATTTGTATATGTTTTACAAAAAACCCACATCCGCCGTTTGTCAGTAGAATGAGTAGTCAAAGAAATGCTCGCCAGTTGTCTTACAATATGGAATGCCGAAAACCGCGCGAAGTGGAAAAATAAAACCGGCCTCGAGCTCCGAAGCGAAAGTTTAGAATGCCGACCGGAATTAACGCACGGGTGATGATATTCCATAGTTGAAATAGCTCGCTTTTGCAAGATTTTCATCAACTAGTTCAAATTTAATTAAAAAAGTTTCGTACGTACATATTTATATAGTTAGGCATTATACGTTTTTATTTTTGTAGCCTTTCATATTGCAGTTTTTCTCTTTTTATCCTATCAGGCTTTCGAGAAAAAGTATGCATCGTCACTTAGCATACGTTTTAAGTGTGGGACTTCAATACGTTCTTGTATAAGTTATAATATTGCGTAATCGACTATATACCGAAATCAAATTAATTTTCATTAAATAATTGTAAGGATTAAATAATTGTACTTATACTTACTTACTAGTAATCCAGTTATTTACACATACGAATGTTCTTAACACGATAAAGTATTCTACACAAGCATTGATGCGGAACTCTAAAAAGTAACAATACATGAATGAAGCTGTCAATCATTCATATTATTTCAATTAGTACGAACTCCCACTTTTCACAGTTCATTTTGTAATGAGATGAGAAGGCGGGCCTGAATAAAGAATTAAAAGGAAGTATACTTTTAAAAATCGTACCAAAAAGGTAAAACGAAACCGGTAAAGGTATATGTACCCATAATAAATTCATAAAGAGTTTAATGAAAGGTTGATTAAGGTTACAAATATTCAAAAATCTAAATAATTATAGATTGTAAAGAGTTCGTTAGATTTTACTTAAACTGTGTCCTTAAAACACCACACCACATCTTTAGTATACTTAAAAAGTCGGACTCGCGCACGAAGGGATCCGTACCACTATCTATAAAAACAGTAAAAAAATCACGTTTGTTGTATGGGAGCCCCCTTAAATATTTATTTTATTCTATTTTTTAGTATTTGTTGTTATAGCGGCAACAGAAATACATCATCTGTGAAAATTTCAACTGTCTAACTATCACGGTTCAAGAGATACAGCCTGGTGACAGACGGACGGACGGACAGCGGAGCCTCAGTAATAGGGTTCCGTTACCCTAAAAAATATCTATCTATATATCTATAACTTCACGCCGAATCTCTTGCGGGTTAGGCATTCGGAACCGAGAACCATATGACTCGATCACTACATACCTCACTTGCTTCTTTAACTTTAATTGCTCTTCTCATATACACTCGCCGGTTTCTAAGGCTCCTGAGATCACCTTCTGATAAAACACAATAAAAAAATATGCCTTTGTATAAATATAAAAATTATCTCCAATTAAGTCCAAAAACCTTAATATTACCGTTAACAAACACATACGTACATACCCTTCGTTTATCTCCAAAGTACAATTAAATAAATACAGAAAATAAAAAACGATACATAACCCAGTGGACGAGTTCGTGTTTTCGGATTTATGTACGTACTAGCTTTTACCCGCGGCTTCGATCGCATTTTTTTTTAATAAAAAGTATCCTATTTTACTGCTGATACCTCCAAGAATATGTGTACAAAGTTTCATGATGATCGGTTCAGTAGTTTTCGCGTGAAAGCGTATCAAACAAACGGACATTCACATTTACAATATTAGTAGGATGTTTATATATATGCACAACAATATCTCGTTTAAAATAATAGGACTGTTACATACAAGTTAACGTATAAAGACGTGTTCGAAAAGAATAGTCTTTTTTTTGTACTTGAGAATTCTGCATTATTTGCGTATATCGCTTTATGACATACATATGAAGCATTTTAACATCATACTTCGTGAACATTTAAAATTTGTTGGGTAGGTGTTAAAATAAGAAGAGACATGCTCCGTTCGTTCGGACATGTAGAAAGAATGCAGGATGAAAGAATGACGAAGCAGATATACAATGCAAAAGTGGAAGGATGTAGAAGCCGAGGAAGGCCAAGACTTACCTACCATGACCAAATTGGTCGTGTTCTATCAGAAAGTAATATCTGGAGCCCTAGAAACCGGCGAGCGTGCATGAGAAGAGCAACGAATGGTTAAGAAGCGAATGAGACATGTAAGGATCGAGTCACGTGGCGCTCGGTTCTCTCTGTCTACCCCGCAAAGGTTTTGGCGTGAAGTTATAGTTTAGTCTTTTTTTTTTGTTTTCACACCCGATGTAAACAATGATCACAAAAAGGAGTAATCTACTTAAATCATCAGTCATATTTCTGAAGGGACACTATTCGACGGAGGGATGTGGCGAACTCTTATGGGTAACCCTTACGGTCGCCGTACGAGTTATGGCAGACTTTTACTGACTAAACGCTACATAGGGATTGCCTTTAGCCGGGAAGGCTTTTAAGGCTTCATCGGAGGCGATCGCCCCAGGAGAAGCGGAGCGACGCAAGTCTGGTGTTTTCCACAGAGGTAGGGAGCATCAAAATAATACGACTGGGGAAGTATCTCCAACTAACAGAGAAGCCAAACAACAACTCCTTGGAGTGTGTAGGAAGGAATTAGGTAGAGTTACCGATATACCCACAAGGAGTTGTTGTCTTGGCATCAAGAGTGAAAACGCGCGAGCAATACTTCCTGTATTGTAAGTATTCATGGGCTACTGTAAGTACTTTACATCAGGTCGCCCGTGTGCTTGATATACTTCCGAAGTAGTGTATAAAAAATCGGCCAAGTGCGAGTCGGACTCGCGCACGAAGGGTTCCGTACCATTATCTATAAAAACGGCAAAAAAAAAACACGTTTGTTGTATGGGAGCCCCCTTAAATATTTGTTTTATTTTAATTTAATTATTTATTCTTATAATGAATATGTAACTATATATTCTGTGAATATTTCAAGCGTTTACCTGTTGCCGTTATCAATATCGAGCAAAAATGAGCAAAAAAAATCGGCCAAGTGCGAGTCGGACTCGCACACGAAGGGTTCCGTACCATTATCTATGAAAATGAGCAAAAAAATCACGTTTGTTGTATGGGAGCCCCCTTAAATATTTATTTTATTCTATTTTTTAGTATTTGTTGTTATAGCGGCAACAGAAATACATCATCTGTGAAAATTTCAACTGTCTAACTATCACGGTTCATGAGATACAGCCTGGTGACAGACGGACGGACGGACGGACGGACGGACAGCGGAGCCTCAGTAATAGGGTTCCGTTTTACCCTTTGTGTACGGAACCCTAAAAAACATATTCATTAAAAATATATTTTTCTCTTTGAAGAATTAGCTATAGATGGTCATTAAATTGCCACATTCCTCGTATAGCTGCTGTCATCTCCATGCAAATATACGAGTCAGGGTATATTGGAACGCTTAGTGGCATTGTACTAGACGTGTAGAGGCTGAGTTATGTCCATAACCCATTAAGCCGCCTGTTTATGACGTACAAGTGTTGCGTCGTAAATTAAGCTGCCAGTATAATGACGTCACTTCATCGATTGATTAGCCTTTTTACCCGACTGAAAGAAGGATTTTGTTTTAGAGTTTCGTGGTACTCTGCCACTACCACTATATATTGTAATGTGACGAGCTCAGTGGTGCAGTGGTTAGTAATGCTACTTTTACTGTCATGGGATTGATTCCCACCCACGACACAAATTAGTGTGCATGAACATATCTGTTTATTTTATTCTAGGTAGTTTCTATGTATTATAAGCACGTATTTACAAAAAAATCATCAGAATATCTTCAAAGATAAACTTAGAAGGACCAAAGAAAGTGCTGCACTCGACCTTGGTCTTCCTAACCTAAGGTTACCATATTTGATACTGGTATGGAGTCCGATAGTGCCTAGTTTGTTTCCGCTTTGGGTCTGATTTCGATCTTGATGAACTTTGGTTCTGCAATGGGTCAGGTACAATGTGACCTAAATCTATATCACATATATTTGACACTTTGGATTACGTCAGGATTTCCTTTGGCTAAAAGTGAAGAAAAATATAAGAAAGTTTGACTAGCACAGATATCCTTCAAACATTGTTAAAAATCCTTCACAAAAAAGAATTAGGAACGTTAGTGCCAATGTAGCTTATGTTATACATTTTTCTTCAAAAATTCTTTGTCGACACTGCTTGTTTCTTTCACGTTAGCGTCATCCCGTTTCCTAATCCCCTAGAATCGGCGGGGTCCGCTACCTATGCCTAAGGATTTGACGAAGTTTTTTAAGAGAGGTAGGGCGCATCAAAGCATTCCGTCTGGGGAAGTACCTCGACCTCACAGAAAACCACAGCCAAATAACAGAGGAGGCATTGCACGAGTGATACTTAATATATCGCAAGCGTTAATAGGCTACGGTACCCGCTTTACATCAGGTGGGCCGTATGCTTGTAATCCTTCCGACGTAGTATAAAAAAAAATAGAATGACTCCAAAGATCCATAGGATGACTGACATAAGAAAGTAATAAAAAAATACCACAACCTAAGAAGAAAACCAGATTCTGGTCTTCCTCTTAGGTTGTGGTCACACACCTCCACAACCCAAGAGGAAAACCAGATCTTTCTTATATAAGGTCACACGAAATATATTTTCTTGAACATGCGAGTTTTCTCTCGGTGTTTTCCTTTACCGCTGATACAGATATAAATATGTGCATACGTGCATGTGATACGAAAACACGAATTGAGTGGTACATGCCAGGTTCCGAACCGCGGTCCATGTGATCAATGGGACGATTCTTTAATCCTTGCTCTAGCATGTAGGCAGAATGGATATAAATATAAATGAAAAAATGAAACAAAAGGTAGTTACTATACTTTGGAAATTAGAGTTGAAAGGAATGGCCGCCATAACTATGGAGTTAAAGACACAAAACTGTCATTATTAATTGATGTATGCATTAGTACGTGCGAGTATATTCAAAAAACCACTGGTAATTAAACCAACCATTGCATACTATATCCAACGTTTGATAAATGGTTACCACTAATATTGATTTAATATTGAGTTTGCAATTAACCATTGTGTTTCCTGCCCTCGACACGCAGACAAAAATTCATTTACTGGTTGACTTGTCAAGGATAGTCATAATAATACGCCCACCCACTAAAATAAATCAGTAATATTAGTCAAAATAACTATAATGAATCGTTAAATTGTAGTTATTCATCATTTATATTTTTATCCAGTACAATTTTTATTGATTTTAATGATTCAAGGATTTGTTAAAGAACGTTCGATATTACAATATGATTTTTAACATTACTTTCATGTTTATTAGACTACACAAAAAGACAATATGTAATTATCACATGCTCAACGGTGAAGGAAAACGTCGTGACAAAACCCACACGTTCAAGAATTTGTGTTTTATAAGACGTGTGACCTAACCTAAGAAAGATTTGGTTTTCCCTCTGTGAACCTTTGGGTCCTGGAGGTAAGACGGCAGTCGCTCCATGTCAAAATCAGTATCTTCGTCAAATCCTCAACCGTAGGTAACGGATTCCGCCAATCCTAATGGGTTTAAAAACGGCATAATGCTAACAAGACGAAGACAAAAACAATTTGTATTTTTTTTTCTTCCTTGCTATATATCTATCCCACTCTCTCTTCAACTCCAAGATGCTTTGTCTAGTCTAGTGTAGTACATTTGTGTTTATTGTAATATAGTTATAATTTCATTTCGATTAATTTTTATGCCTTATATCTCGAGAGGTAGGGCACATCAAAGCAGCTCGTCTAGGAATGTACCTCCACCTCACAGAAAACCGCAGCCAAATCACAACAACCTGCGAGATGTGCAACCTGTATTTCTGCGAGAAAGTGAATCACCAGTAAGTTCCTAAGGCGTATTTGTATTACCAACAGAAGTGGCATCATGCAAGTGATACTTTAAACGTAAGGTTTCTTTATTATATATTATTCTATCTATCTCTATTATATATTATATTTTTATATATTATATTTGCACTTTCTTTTGTATTGACAAAATTTATTTGAAATGTGAAATGAAGTTTACAATATATACAATGCAAAAGTGGAAGCATGTAGGAGCCAAGGAAGGCCAAAACTTACCTACCATGATCAAATTTGTCAGGTTCTATCAGAAGGTGATGTCAGGAGCCCTAGAAACCGGCGAATGTGGATGATAAGAGCAATTAATATTAAAGAAACTAGTGACATACCTATGTAAGGATCGACTTCTCTATCTACCCCGCAAGGGATTTGGTGTGAAGTTACAGATGATAAAAGTTTATAATGTCTTTCATATATTTCGTCGAATGTGATACACGGCAAACATATAGATGCAAAACAAGTCTTGTATTTACACGTAACTTGTTTCGCATAAATTTATATTGAGCTATGTATGTCATTCTGCATCTAAAATATTAATTATTTATCATCTACAATTCTACGGCGTATGTTAACGTTACTGATTTAATATTTTTGTTACGTACATACACTGTAGCAGGTAAATGATGGAAGCTGAGATGTTTATCTATGCACGCAATACGCACGCGTAGTGGATAGCGTCAGTTAAAACTGACCTCCTTTTTTCTAGCTTCCAAGACTTTAATAAGAACTAATGACACATACTATGCCTAAGCATCTACAAGTCACGGCCGCTGTAAGCTATTCCAAATATTGAATTCCTCATCGGAATGGTCGGACAATTTTGTAAACAAAACAAGTTAGGGTAGCTGCACACTCAAGTGTTTTGAATTGGTTAAGTGTAGATTGTTTGGAGTATTCGAGACCTGTTTTGTCAGTATTATTCTGACTTACAATTATAGTTATCTTATAACTAATTTATCACGCACTACACCGTTGCGCGATAGCACTTTATTATGTCTGTGTCTAATATTTTTATCACATAAGTATTAATTAATAGTTTACTCAATGTCACGTTTAGAGCCAAAGCCATACTTATCAACAGACGAGGATCTGTTGAAAGAGAGGTGGGGCACGAAGTTAACGCGACTGGGAAAGTACTTTCACCTCACAGAAAACGGCAGTTAAATAACAACTCCCTGGAGGGTTGTCGAGTTCCTGCGAGTGAGTGAGGTCATCAGAAGATGAGAAGTTGCTGTCTTGACAGCAGGGGTGGCAACGCGTTAGCGACATTCTTTCTGTTGCTAGCGTTCGTAGGCTACGGTAACCGCTTTACATTAGGCGGACCGTATGCTTTCGAAGCCGTGACATTTGACGTATGCGGATAGATATGATTCTCCATGTAATCATTAAATTTAACGCGCTGGTATGAGGATTTTGAGCATTTATGTTCCATAGAGAATTATCATTAATTGTTATTCATCCCACGGCTGCTTAATATAGAGGTCAATAGGTAAAATTCTGTAGCAATATGGCCGGAGCACATTAATCTCCAGCAACTTGTTAGAATCTGTTACTATGAAGCCATTTGAATGACACTATGTTTTATTTTTACTTAGTCTAAGTGAATTTTTACATCTTCGCACTACTTGACTTGGCGAACTAGCGTCACCACTTTTTGAAGTAAAACCTCTTTACGCACGTTTGACTTGGGGAGTAAGTTGGTGAATGGGTGACGAGAGCGTTACGAAAAGTGTGATCTGGCGAGGCGAACGGAAGTTGAGAGGGAGATATAAGTTAGTGAAGATAGAAAGAGAGTTACGTTTCGAATATTACTGTAGGGGCAAGAGACAGAGGGGCTAGCACACATTTTCTTTTTATCTTTCTCTCATAGCGAGTTAAGTTTCATATATCTAAGACACAGTGCAGGCCTATTGTCTGTATCACACTATGGAGCTTGAAGTTTTACTTCAGTCGTGTGGTCTAAAGCACACGCGTTTTTTAAATACCAACGTTCGTATGACGGTATTGGTAAGTCAGTGACATGATAGTGCATCTGATTTCGAACGCTTCTTTAGACTTATACTACTGCTTATATCTCTCTACTGTGACATTGCCAATTTGCCCCGAGAATGTATTGAGTTTCGCACAATGGACGAGCGACTTCGCTCTAGAAACAGTCCGCTTTCAGTAATTCCTATCCCTAGCCCCCATTCCTATTTGAAATCCTATACTGTGCATGCAGCACGTCTTTGGAACGCTCTCACAATAGTATGAAGGTGTCACAAAGCTAACCGTCATTTAAGGTACACCTCAAGCGGTATTTGGGCATCGTTGCTGAGATTTTGAGTTTGTATGTTATGTATATAAAGTTATATTGCAATGTACATATTTAATATGTACGTAATATAATGGATATTTAAGCGTTATTGATTAATTACAAGTGCTTCATCTTTTATATATTCGTCATTGTATTTCCCATAATATCTCCAAGTCTTTAAAGACATTCTGTTTAATTAGAATATATCTTTTATGCAATAAGCCCGCTATTATTTATTTATATTACATAGTGAAATATAATATTTTACAATTCCTACATTTATGAAAAATTTAAAAATGTGTCTCAACAGAGGCACCATGCTCAATGTTAGTGCGTCTACTTAATCACTCGAACTGACAGCACCAGCAAATTCCTACTACGTGTCATCCTAATCCGAATCACGTTACAATAGTGTGAAATCAACCTTATAATCCATTAAAGCTAATTGCCAATCCTGGGATTCTGTTCATGCTAATTGAAACGTGTCGCCTTATCTTCAAAGCCGTTACAATCACTTAATAAGGCATTTTACAATATAGCTGCAAGTTGATGTTAATTGGACGGCTTACCTAAATACCCAATTAGGTATATTTGCATTGAAAGTTAAATCCCGTCGAAAATCATTGGTATCTATGCCATGGTGCTCTATTTAGGTCTAATGTTATAAAAAAACGATTGGGATGGTATTGCTACATCCGTCGCTTGCAAATATTTGTCATAAATAACTTGAGTCATATGCAAATTGAAGTCGCAGAATTACTGGGACCGAAAATATCTTCACGCAAGTCTTCTCTATACATCTATACAGATAAATAAAATTGAACTGTCTGTTTGTAATATTAAAATAACCGCTTTTTATTAAATGTGTATGGATGTATACACGGTACATATATAAAAATATTTTTTTTACAATTTTTGTCTGTCTGTCTGTTTGTTCCGGGTAATCTCTGAAACGGCTGGACCGATTTTGACGGGACTGTCACTGGCAGATAGCTGATGTAATAAAGAGTAACTTAGGCTACTTTTATTTTAGAAATTGTATTTATTTATATTAATATAAATAAATAATAAAAAATAATTAATCCGCGCGGACGAAATCGCGGGTACAGCTAGTAGTTGTATAAAAGTAATATGCAGTATGTGGGTTAGTCCTTCTTTTGTAGGTCTACAATTTTCTTGGGCGAAAAACAAAAAAAAAGTCACATAAAAATGTTAAAATTTTAAATACGAGTAGTATGAACATACTTGTTTTTATTTTGATATTCACCGTCGTTGCGATTTAGCGATTGAAATATTCTTTTCAATTCGCGATTGTGAAATCCTTGTTATTTTTTCTTTCCTGTAATATGCTTTAGAAGCTTCATTGCGCATGTCAACCTAATCAGACACGCAGGTTAAGCAACGTCGATCGTAGCCTTTACCAGAGGGAGACTTTGTACAGAAGTCGTCTACGTGAGTACCTCTATCTCACCTATTTGTACTGCCAAGGAGCTATATTTGGAGCAACAAAAAAATATATAGACATGGCAGTGAAATTACTGGGTACTGTAACGAAACAGCCTTAGGTCACCAGATTGGCAGCGCGCGAGTAACATCCCCGTGGTGTTGCGTCCGTCAATAGGCTGCGGTGACCGCTTACCATCTAATGCTAGCCACAAGCTTGTTTGCCAATCTAGTTGTAAAAAAATCCTATCTATGGGATGGGTTTAGCTATCGAGTTTCTATGGGGTTATCTATCGAGTTTCGTCGGTCCGGTTGTTGTCCCATACCCAATTAACTTTCTTGTGTATACTATGTAACTGAATACACCCGCATCAAAGCCACTGATGAGATTATTAGCGAATGAGCGCGCACTCTTTCTACTGTTCCCGCATGTTTACAATTTATGCAGTGGTGAGAAACACAGGCATGTTCATTTACACGTAATTAGATGATCAAGAAAATGTTCTCTCGAACTGAGCAAGGCGACATTCCTGCTCAGCTATAATTTGGGGCGTTCCTCTTTATTGCGTAAGCGAACTGTCAATTCAATGAACTCGTTTCCTACTTCATCAGATATGCGTTGCCGACAGGCGCACAATACCGCCCACTCTCTATCGTGCCTCCTGCCTGTGTCGACGGGGTGTCAATATTTCCCAAACTTTAGGAAGCACCAACCTTAGGTAGGTAGGATTTAGTAGACTTTATTTCTTTGGATTTGAAATTTGTACTTATTTGTATAAGTATTGAAGAAGGGAACAAATTCAAGTTCCCAACTGAATCAATGTTGATTATTCATTGTCTAATAATTTGTTTTAGTACATAGGAGTTATTTTTAGATTTTCCATTACAGTTCATGAAGTAGTCATAGTTAATTGTTAGCGCTTTGACTGACTTTGACCTCTATTTATTTCTATAAGCTTATGTTGAATATGTACTTCAGTTTGAGTGTATGTTTTCGTTTAATTAAAGTATTTTATGTTCCTAAACTTTTTTTTATATCACGTTTGGAGGTAAACATATATACGGTTAACCTGATATGAAATAGTTACCGCTGCCTATGAACATTTGCGTTAAGAATCACTCACGCGTTGTGAATTAGGGGTATTTCTTAATAACCTTATTTGACCACTGTTGCTGATATAAAAAAACAGTTGGAAAAGAGGGAAATCTCAATTTTTCCTGAGTTTCACTCTACTGTTCATTAAACTGTGAGGAAATATTATATAACTTTATTAAGTTAACCCCTTTCGATGCGCTTAGAATTACAAATTAAAATGAATTATAAAATATAGCATTGATATCTATCTATAACTTCACGCCAAATCCCATGCGGGGTAGGCTGAGAGAATCGAGCGTCGGATTACTCGATCCTTACAAACCTCTTTCATTAGCATTGACATATCTTTTAAAAACTAGTTCACTTGGTTTTCGACCGTTCGTTTTATTTGATGTCACTTTTTTGTGACCATGCATAAATTACCTTATTAAGAATACGAGTTCCCTCGGGACGCCAACGCACGCAATATCAACGACGAATAGAAACCCGCTACTGCAAAGGTGTTATAGATTGTACGCATCCGTTCTAGAAATTTTGGTGCTAATCATAAGGCTGATTCCCGTTAGGAGACGAATGCCAATAACGACGAAGGCCACGGTGGAAGTAGACAAAAGCTCACAAAGTGTACACTGCATGCACTCATTGAACAGCAACAAAATCGTGTTGACTAGTTGTCTTAACTTCTTGAATAGTCACGTTTGGCATCTCGCAATCATCATATGTCATCAATGATATATCACAATCCAAACTATCGTTCGGGGAGGACACGGGCTATGCAACGGAACCATGTAACAAACGAAAGTTTACAAAGTGTGTACATAGAATGTTACACTGCCAAATGTTACAATAAAAAAATATATTTTCATCCCTGGGAGCGAAAAATGATTTGCCACCCGCTATTTAGTTAACTGAATATTTTTTGAGCAGTTAGAACCCGTTATATACGTTTTCCCATACATTTCGCGGTCGTATTCGACCACCCGGGTTTCGAAGGGTTAATTAAACAACATCGGCAAGCATACAACCATATGATCCACTTGATTAATAGTGATTACCGCAGTTCATGAACGCTTACAACAAAGACTTTTTAAAAGCATTTTAGTCAACCACACACACACTCAGGAAACCATCAACTCTCCAGGGAGTAATTATTTCAGTGGAATTTCCTGTGAGGTGAAGGGACTACCTTAGTCAGGCTGCTGTATTGACCTACTTCTCTACTTACGCCTGTCATATTATATATATTTTGACGAGCTCGGTGGCTCAGTCGTGAATGACGCTACTTTGACACCGACGCTCGTGGGTTCGATTCCCACACAAACATTTGTAAACATTTTTTGGCAAACATTTGTGCGCATGAACATGTCTGTTTGTCTTGGTCTGGGTATTTTCTTTGTATTTAAGTATGTAATTACAAAAAAAAAATGTATTTACGTATGTTTATCAGTTCACTAGTACCCATAACACAAGCTTCGCTTACTTTGGGGCTAGATGGCGCTGTGTAATTTGTCTGACAATATTTATATTTATATTATATATCGAAAACTGCTGGGACCGACGCGTTAACGTGACCTGTGAGCACGAAGGAATCTGAGATCACTAAACCCATCTATAGATAGGCTATGGTCGACGCTGCTTAACTATTAGATTGGACTCACACGCGCAATGAGCCCATAGTCGTTCCCCGTAAATAAAGTTAAAAGATATTGTACATTCATTTTTATGTACTGGTAGCATATTTATTCCTTACTAACTGCTGCCCGCGGCTCCGCCCGCGTGGAGTCAAATAACGTAGCCTATGTGTTAATACAGATCATAATCTATCTACGTGCCAAATTTCATTCAAATCTGTTTATGCGTGAAAGAGCAACAAACATCCATCCATAGATACAAACTTTCGCATTTATATTATTAGTAGGATTTACTAATTGTTATTATGGCCTATGAGTTTATATACAATCACTTATTCTCTTATTTATAAATTTTATTACATCTATTACATTTTATGACAAGACAATTGTCATAAACTGCACACAATTACACAAGATGCAAGTTTTTACGACCGGAAGCGAGACATTACAGTGATACATATTCCATGACTTGTATGCCATAAACCTAATTGTTTTTTAGCTGTCTGTGGAAATGCAATGTTTGTTTTGATTTAAGATTTCGTACCATAAGGATGTCAATGGTATCCTATTAATAAACCCATGTAATCCATCAGTCCGCCAGTCTTATCTCCAGTCCGCTTTTACACCGGAGATGTGCGAAGTAAATGAGTGGTGCCAGGATGGATACTAATGCTATAAAATGGTGTGAGCAGTTCTACCAAACTGAGCGTGTTCTTTTCTGACACGCAAAAAGAGTGTGTATTGAGTATATTGAGTAGGAGTGGAGAGTGCTCTCGTGTTTCTCACACAATTCGCATCCATAGCACACATGTCTAGCTTTTATATATGTATGTGTCATCAATTTAGTATATGTGCATACGCATGTCAGTGTGGGTGCGTGTGTGGGGATAATAAGTAATTTCACACAGGTGTGTGCACACACGTACTTGTATGAGTGTGTGTGTAAGCTCATGTGCTTGCGCACGGGCGAGCACGTTATGTGTGTATATATATAAAAAAAAAAGTGTAAAAACTTTATTTGTCTGTACATAACAGTTAACACATGTTTTGTTATTTAAGAGCGGGTCTTTCTGATACAAGTTTATATAACTTAAAAGGAAGGCCCAACCAAGTCCTAAAATTGTAATTTTTATGGCAATAAAGAATTATTATTACTGAATTATTATTACTTATATATGTATAAACCTCGTTCTGCCAGGCCTTTTTCAACAGACCTGCGATGAAGGAGCCTAGAACAATGAAGTGGTGGATTTTTTCATTGCTCACCGCTCGGCTTCCTCATATATGTCTGGTGGAAAATCAAAAAACAAGCTGTCTTCTGAATCTTCTGAAATTTAAAGTATTATATCTATCTATAACTTCACGCCAAATCCCTTGCGGGGCAGGCAGAGAGAACCGAGCGTAACTGACTCGATCCTTACATATCTCACATTTAAAATTCATTGCTCTTCTCATGCATGATCGCCGGTTTCTAGGGCTCCTGACATCACCTTCTGATAGAACACGACCAATTTGGTCATGGTATGTAAGTCTTCCCCGGCTCTTACATCCTTCCACTTTTACATTGTATATCTGATTCGTCATTTTTTCATCCTGCATTCTTTCTACATGTCCGAACCAACGGAGTATAACCTCTTCTTATTTTAACAACGACGCTCTCTTTCAGACTAACTTTGTTTCTAACATCATCATTGCGAATACGGTCTACAAGCCTTACCTTAGGAAAATTGAATTAAACAATTTTTAACGGAAGTATCGCGTATTTTATTTATTTTGTTGAACCTGACGTTTCGAACGCTTTGCAGCGTCTGTGGTCGCAGGAAGACTTGTCATCAGTCAGACATTGTCTTCCTGCGACCACGGACGCTGCAAAACGTTCGAAACATCAGGTTCAACAAAATAAATAAAATACGCGATACTTCCGTTAAAAATTGTTTAATTCAATGTGTAACAATCGCGAAAACCTAAGACAATACTAAAAAGGAAAATGTAAAAATGACATAACATGGTGTAAATATCGTACGAACCCTAAGTAACGCAACAGTTAATAGAAGATAGTAAGTCGGGCTTACGATAAGGATTCCGAATCTTCACTAGTCCGCTATAAACTTCAGGGTATACCCCTGAAGTTCAATCACTTATTATTACAAAATATGAAACCACCAAACTCAGTATAAATAGAGTGCGAACACTAAAACAAAATAACAAATAATAAAAGACAGGCAGTGAGCCGGGCTTATGAGAGGGAGTTCCAATTGACAGTACTCTGGATGGCTCTGGATTTCATCAGAGGTATAATATGTTGAGACCAAGCTGCTTCGTTGCAAAAACGAAACAGAAAAAGAATGATACCGTATGGCGGAACAATCCACGGGCCAATCCAACTTGATAGGTTTTATTACGAGTAACACAACAGAATGGAGTTTACAGAGAACAAACTTGGCAGAATGCACGTCTAATTAAACGGAACAACAATTTCAAAGTAACATTGGGAATAGGAAATAATAATTCGACCTCCCATACAAGCTGAAATTGGGATTGGATATTTTTTGGAGGACGTTTATAATTTTTCTGTTCATGTTTCGTGGTAAGGTTGTTAAATTATGTCAGTGGAGTTAAACCCGGCGAGATTAATACTTACAACTGAATGACTCAAATTTCTTTTCGAAATATTTGTTTTTACCTGTATGTTTATGTGTTTGTTTGTTACATTTTCTCCAAAGCAGCTGAGATAATTTGATTTTTATTCGGATCGCATAGTTACCTCTTCAGAGCTGATAATTATTATATTATTTACCTAAAGAGTAACCGTTTTGACAAGCTCAGTAGCCCAGTCATGAATGACGCGACTTTGATACCAGCGCTCGTGGGTTCGATTCCCACACAAGACAAACATTTGTGTGCATGAACATGTATGTCTGTCTTGGTCAGGATGTTTTTAAGAGAGGTAGGGCGCATCAAAGCAGCACGTCTGGGGAAGTACCTCCACTTCACAGAAAACTGCAGCCAAATAACAACTCCCTAGAGTGTTGTTGTGTTTCTACGTGTGAGTGAGGTCACCAGTAAGCTCCTAAGGAGTTGCTGTGTTAGCAGCAGAGAAGACATCGCACGAGTGATACTTAATGTATTTCAAGCGTTCATAGGCTACGGTAACCGCTTTACATCAGGTGGGCCGTATGCTTGTATGTCTTCCGATACCACACCAAAAAAAACGTATGAGCTGAAGACTGCAACCACATTTCACGTCTGAGCTGCATGAGATTCTGCGTGTGAGTGTGAGAGCTATTGTGTTCTTTTTGGGCGAGCTCCCGCTTCATGGATATTTTCCACGAGCATGCTGTTGATATCGTCCGGTGTTATGCAATTATCTAGGCTCTAAAAACGGTTGCGAAGTTCGAGTTGAAAGCTTTCGGGGTTTTCGGGGTTTTGGATTGCCCCACTCTTAGCTCATCGATCTGTTTCATGTCCAGGTTTGCATTGAAGTCCCCCATCAGCGCTGTGTAGTAAGTTTTAGAGGTATCATCATCGGAGTATGACGAAGTTCGTGCGTAGACCTGTATGACCTTCAGCGAATACCGTTTGGTAATTCTGAGTATAAGGTACGCAACTCTCGCTCGTACATTGCTGATGAGGGGCCTACGGACGATAAACCCGACAGCACCTTGGGACAGATGGTCACCCTCCCGGTAGTAAAGCAAGTTGCCGGATTTAAGGATCACCGCAGTAAGTTACTAAAGTACGCAGGGGACGCTGCTGCTTGTCTCCTGGATATTTCCCTTAATCGCCTTTTACGACACCCACGGGTTGAGATGGGGTGGCCTATTCTTACGCCGAGAACTATGTAATTATACATATTTACATGTATAAATGGCTTTTTCATTCAAAATTTGAACTAGTATTAATAAATTGTTTTAAGAAATTGTTTAAGAGCTCTGGGACTGTAAGCTAAGAATAGAAATTTAAAAAAAGACGTTTAATTTATATTGTGGGCGTTGTCAAAGGAGTGCTTTTCAACATTCTTCAGCTGAGGCGAGTGCAGACAATACCGAAGTTTGTATGGAAAACAACTTCTTTCTGGACAAAAATCTGGTATTGGTAGCTCTTCGTTAATTAAATAAATATATCTACGAGTACCTAAATATGAAAAAAAAATCCGCAAAATAAGTTAAGCCGATTAGGAACAGCTTAATTACTAGTTAAGAGCTTAATACACGCGTGCAGAGGAATTATGTATATAATTTGCCATTACCTTTCAACTCTCTGGGGTTGAAATTTAAAAACATTTTCCCAATTACAATTTTCAATCATAGAACTACCTTAATGTGAAGCGATTACCGTATCCCATTAAAGTATGCAATACAAAGTTCACACGCATTGCTGAAGCATACCTTATGTAACACTCTTTTGTATCTCGAAAACAGCTCTATTTAGATTAAATTTTGTATTTAGATAATACTTTGCTGTCTTGAAATAACGTGAATTTACACAAAAAAATGTCGATCGAAGCTCTGTCGCCCAAGTACTAGGATATAATGCACGCTCTGTTAAAAAAAGAAGGTAATGGATGACTAAATTACATATCAACGGAAAGAATTAGAACTTAAATTAGCCATTTAGTTTTTTTTTATTGGTGATTACCGTTATAGGAATGGCGGACAACGTTGCGAGTAATCTACAGTCAACTATATATTTTGGGACAAGTGACATATGAATCAATAAATAGTGAGTTATATATTTTTTAAATAGTAGATAAAAACAACTGACCTACTAAGACTTGCACGCATTGTTTTTTCAAACGTTAGTCTAAGAGTACGCTATGATATTTTTTGGCCGTAACCTATTGTTTTTGTTCACTGTACATTGTATTTGACATGCAAATAAGATACTATATGACAAACAGAGCGTGAATGTGATTGATAAAACTGATAAAATGATAAATTATTTTATCGATGCAGGCACATATATCAAAATCGAGTAAGGATATAACGGAACCAATTAAATATCATTTGTATAAAAAGTTGAGTAATCAGCGACCGCGATATGTTTATTTTTTTATTTCAAATACAGAGTCGCACTTAGATCTTCGTGATGTTTTAAATTAATTCAACTTCTTTAAAAGCATATAATGTATATTATAAATGATACGTAAAATAAATGTTATTAATACTAGTTTTTTGAGCTGAGTGTACCATTACATTCATGTAGGAAATGAAGAAACCTTATGTATGTATGCACAACTTCAGAAAGAAAGAACCGAGCGCCACATAACTTGATCCTTACACACATCACTCGCTTCTTTAACATTCATTACTCTTTTCGTGCCTTAGTTTCCAAAATTCCTGATATCGCCTTCTGATAAAATACGATCAATTTGGTCATTGTAGGTAAGTCTTCGCTTTCCTCGGCTCCTACGTCCTTCTACTTTTGCGTCGTATATCTGTTTCGTTGTTCTTTCTTCCTGCGTTCTTTCTACTCTATATGTCCGAACCAATGGAGCATGCTTCTTCTAATTTTAACACCGACACTCTCTTTCAGACCTTTTTTCTAACATCATCATTGTAAACACAGTCTACAAACGATACGCCACAAATTTTGCGCAAGACTCGCATCGCAAAAATTTATTCTGGATATCAATTATACTTAAATAAATTTGTACTGGAAACGCATATTGACCTTCGATACAGCACAGAAAAAATATTTGTCTATTTTCCTTCTATTGAAAAACAACTTGCTAAGTTACTAGAAAAATTAATAAATGTCGTATTTCTTTGCCACACAGAGTTGTATTCCAAAACTTAAATTATTTCAGCGATTACCTACTTAAATTTTAGATACATATATCTAGACTATGATCCGGACTAGTAAGCTACAGAATATAGTATAAACTAGTCTGGCCATAAATACTGTTACGTAGAAACTTTTCTCTTTTTCAACTGTTTAAATTAGAAACGCGTTAATTATGTTAAAAACTTCTTTCGATTTCCGGTCGTTTCACATAATTTTTCATGTTTATTATCAAATTACAGTATGGAATGGAATGGAATTCACATATTTTTTCATGTTTATTATCAAATTACAGTGTTAAATAAATAGGATTGCAGTGATTGCCTTGCACAAAGTGGTTATGGAGCCGTCGGTCATATTCAAGACACTTCAAAAGCTTGGTTAATACCATATGTTCGTATATCGTACTATCGACAGATATACCAACACTTCCTCTGTCGAACACCATAAAAGATCGGGGCGACCGGGTGCTGTTAGAACTACAAAGACTGTGCTGTTATAAATACAAATGCTATTAAAGCCAGAATTCGCCGAAACCCCATTAGGAAACAAAAAATATTATCACGAGAATGAAGATTCCCGCTAGGATTCTGTCGCGTATAATAAAACAAGACCTGAAGCTCGACGCTTATCGTCGATATACAGGACATGCCCTAAATCAATCAATACAGTTGAAGAGATGGATCGATCAAAACGCCTTCTGTCCCGATACGCAGGTGAGGGCACAGAAATATCGTCTTTACTGATGAAAAAAAATGACGATTGAAGAGCACTACAACAAGTAGAATGACGAAGTGTACGCACACAGTTCTAAAGAAGCCGTCCAAGTAGTCGGAGAGGTTTAACGTGGTCATCATCCTGCGTCTGTAATAGTTTGGTGGGTGTGTCTTATCAAGGAGTCACGAAGCTTAATTTTTTGAAAAAGGAGTGAAGATTTCAACCAATGTGTATCAAGAGACTGTCTTGGGTCGATTTATGAAACTTCTTGGCAATGCACTTTTAAAAAACGTACCATAGACATTCCAGGACTCTGCACCACGCCTGCGCCAGAAGGCACGTACTATCTAAGCCTAGCTCGAAATCAATGTTCCGGACTTTATAAGATCTGAAGACTGGCCCTCGTCTAGCCCAGATCTAAACCCCTTAGACAACAAGTTATGGTCAGTTTTAGAGGACATGGCCTGCTCAAAACGACATGCTGACATTGTGTCTCTTAAGAAATCTCTGGAGCAAGCAGTGAGGAAATTTTCCATGGAAACTGCATGAATCCATAGATTCGTAGACAGACAGATTAAATGTATGTATCAAAGCCAAAGGTGGCCATTTCGAACAGAATCTTTTTTAAATTTTTAACTGAGACTTCCATTAATATGTTCATATACGTTTTATTAAGATTACATTACTTCATAAAAAAATAAATGCATATTCATTTGTAATGGAACTTATGGCCGGATCGGATCGGTATTTTTCCGCCTAATAGAACGTATTTTAAAATTTTATATTTTGATTTGTAAGTTACATAACCATTATCTTCAAAGTCAAAACTTTACTTGCTCGTGGTGCACTCTGCTAATTAGTATACATAATGCATTGCAATTACCTTTCACAAAATGAAATTATTACTTATCAGCCGTTTCTTACACAGATACATCAAGCTGTGCTGAGATTTGAGGTTCACTAATAATGCCGCTGATATTTCTTTTTTTAAGCTTTGTCAAATACAATAAAATTTAAAATTATTCATGATATGTGCAGAGTTTTTTTTTTTTAAGTTATTTTGTCCAAGGTTATTTTCAAATCACAGATTATGTACAAATATATTAACAAGTAATGTATAATTTCATCCTATTATCAATAATTATCAAACTCTTCTTAAGTTCTGGATACGATAAAGTTAAACAGATTGGATGTTCATTAATGATCCTATTGGCACTATAAAATACATTTTTATTTTTTGCTGTATAACAAATTCTCTAAGTTTAATATTATAGGGGGCTCTCATAAAAGTAAAAAAGAAATGTATCATTTTATTACGTTTATACTTTGGATTTTATTTTTTACAAAATCTAAATGAATATCGAAGGAATTTTTTGAAAGATTGGCGTTTATTGTATAATTGAATATGGTGATTTTATGTAAAAAAGTACTAACTGGAAAATTTTCATTGTTCTGTTACTGACTTTTCAACTGAACTTAATGTTTTAATCTCAACTTTGGCTGGTTCGAATCTTTTGTACTGTAAAAATAATTCTGAACATTGACATTTATTCTTGTAAGGTAGAATATTTAATTCATCTGTCTTCATTTTAAGTTTTTTCAATAATTTTATTTTGGCAATTACCATTTACACGAAGAAATGCTATAAGAAATGAGCCGATTAAGTTTATTTTCAAATCGCCAACAAGATGTCACAATCAATTTATATAAGCATGAATAATGATGTAAAGAAGTAAAATTTATATGTTAAAAGATTTATCGTTACCTATGCTGAATCATTTCCACACATTTTTATCAGTTATTATTATTAGTTTTTTGACGAAGTCACTGGCTAAGTCGTGAATGAAGCGATTTTGACACCAACGCTAGTGGGTTCGATTCCCACACAAGATAAACATTTGTGTGCATGAACAGGTCTGCTTATATTGGTCCGGATATTATAAGAGAGGTAGGGCGCATAAAAGCAGCCCGTCTGGGGAAGTACCTCTACCTCACAGAAAATCGCAACCAAATAACAACTCCCTAGAGGGTTGTTGTGTTTCTGCGTGTGCGTGAGGTCACCAGTAAACTCCTAAGGAGTTGCTGTGTAAGCAACAGAGGAGACATTGCGCGAGTGATACTTAATTAATTATATTGCAAGCGTTAATAGGCTACGGTAACCACTTTACATCAGATGGGCCGCGTGCTTGTATGCGTTCCGACGTAGTATAAAAAAAACATTAATCTTCAATATTTAATTTAACCGTTTTACAAACAATTTATTTAACGGGTTATTGACAGGAAAGGACAGAAGTGATTCAGGCAATTTATTACATTAATTACTATAATTCCCTGCCAGTCCTAAGAAGTCGATATACCAGTATACGCTTCTTACTCTTACGTAAACAAGTAAAATATCCGAAAGGATATTGCTTGATCAATTGCAACTCTTTTTTAAGAGCAATGATTTTTTTCATTAGGCTCGATAAGGTTTTACAGCTCGTGAATCTACTACAGATTTTGGGGTGGTATTGGTTAGGCATATCCTAATACATGGGGGAGATTGGGGTTTCCTGTGATCTCTCTAAAGCTTTAGATTGTGTCGATCATCGGACATTGTTACTCAAGCTGAACTATTATGGAGTTAGAGGTGAAGTCCAGAACTTGATGGCATCTTATTTTAATTTCAGATTACAGACAGTTGACATAAATGGGGTTAAATCTAAAGGCAATAACGTGAATATCGGGGTGCCCTAGTGTTTAGTCCCTTTTTATTTTTAGTATATGCGAATGATCTGCCCTACATGTGCAGAAAATGGTGCATATAGTACTAATTGATGATGATACATCTCTAATTTTTAATGTGACCCGCCGCCGGTGTAAAAATACTGACAAGGTAAGAGGTGTTGTGTCTGCTATTCTAAACTGGTTCGCATGTAATAATCTGTTGCTAAATACTACTAAATACTACGAATTAATAATAATATTGTGTTTAACTCCTAATTCCAATGTGAACCCATATAAATAAACTTGCCGATAAGCTCAGCTCCGCTGCATATGCAGTTACGAGTATCAGACAATTGACGGATGTGGCTACTGCGCGCTTAGTCTATTTCAGCTACTTTCACAGCATTATGTCGTAAGGGTATACTGTTTTGGGAAACGGCGACTGACATTGAGCCAATTTTTATTTTACAAGAAAGAATCATTCACTCTATTTATGTCAGGGACTCCAGAGAATCATTCATTCATCATCATCCATTCAGGAAACTGTTGAGGGAATAAATATCCTCACAGTTACTTCTCAATGAAAACATAATGTACGAGTATGTCCGTAGAAATAAGTTGTGTATCCCGGTACATAGGCTTGCTAGGACTGGTAGATCTTATCTTGTAAATTTTATTTGATATTATAATAAATTGCCTAAAACAGTTCTGTCGGTTTCTGATAATGTATTCAAAATGTACAATAAAAAAACTTTGTAAAAAAACTTATTATAGAATTGATGAATATGTCTGTCAACGATGTCTTCAAATAATTGAGCACAGACAACTTTTCTTAATAATCTTTAATTCTACCATTTGACAGCATTATTGTACCAATATGCTGACGTGAATTTAATGTAATACGAGTATTTAATTGACAACTTTAAAAGAGACCTATATTGACAAATTTATTTCGGCATTTCTTCTTCGACAATAGTCATTTCCGAAATGCTAGCAGATTAGAAAATAAACATTGTATCATAAGAGAATTGAATAAGATACAATAAAACAAAACAATAAAAAAATATAAGACGTGTCTAAGTATCCGCGAGGGCCCAATGGCAAAGAAATAATTTTTGCCTTTATTTTATCTTCATCTTATCTTTACGGTTTCCATAATGTTAGAAAATTTAGTAACTGAGCGATATAGGACTAGTGACATAATAAAGTCGTATATTATTATAATTAGCATGTCTACGAGTAGTTTCGCAGATATACTAAATATAATAATATGTACTTATTTTATTTTGTTAGTCACTAAGAAGTTTAACAAAAGCGTCAAATATAATGTAGCCTGTATGTGTGTTTTGCCTCCCGATGTAGCAGTAAAAAAAATCTTATTTTATTTTTGCCGAGTACAGCCCAGAATTTAGCAAAAAAATACCACCTGAGATCATGATAACTAAGCGTATTATTCGAATGTTAATTACGGGAATCCAATTAACGACTAATCACTATTATAATGTTATCACATCGCCACATAGTGACTATTAATTAGTGCGTAACTATGCTTGTTGCAGCGATAGTCATTGGAATGTATTTCTCTTTTATTTTTCCTGAGGTTTCCTGGAGCCTCGACTAGTTTGAGTTTCCTCAAACTATTCGAAGCTCTAGTGGTACCTCACGCACTTAGCAGTTTACAACTTTTTTGTCGAAAATGAATTTAATATAGTTGTTTCTGACAAATATTTTGCTTTTCATATTTTTATGAAATCATTGTTTTTTGGCATTCAAACATTTTTGACTGAGTTTTCAAACAAGCGAGAAGCTAATGAGAAGCTTTTAATGCGGCTTGTTATAATTCGTTTTGTTGCGTTTTGTCATTGCTCTGTTCATGCACGCTCGCCGGTTTCTAGGGCTTCTGATGGAACACGACCAATTTGATCATGGTAGGTAAGTCTTGGCCTTCCTCGGCTCCTACATCCTTCCACTTTTGCATTGAATATCTGTTTCGTCATTCATTCATTTTGCATTCTTTCTACATGTTCGAACTAATGGGGCATGCCTCTTCTTATTTTAACACCGACGCTCTCTTTCAGACCAACTCTGTTTCTAACATCATCATTGCGAATACGGTTCACAAGCTTTACGCTAAGTTTGCGCAACGCTCGCATTTCAACCGCGTTTATCGTGCTAATCCTAATCCTATAACGTAATTTATTATATATCATATAATATAATGATAGACTATACTACTGAAACTAACTCACTATCACCTTTTGAGTAAACGCCAAGTTTATTCGCATGTTGTGTCCTGCTAAATTTAAAAAAAAGCTGTGGCGAAGGCGATGTATGGCACATCAAAACTGGCTAATGGAAGTACCGATATCTCACAGAAGACTCCAGCCAAATAACCACTCCCTGGAGGGTTGTTGCGTTCCTGTGAAGCAGCGTGATTACCATTAAACTCCTGAAGTGGAGTGGAAGCAGGGATAATACTCCTTGTATATATAGCTAGCTTATAGAGGGCTACGGTAACCGCTTTACATCAGCTATGCCTTAAACTTATTTATCTCCGATGTAGTATAAAAAAACGAGTCGCGGTAGGCACACTAGCTCACTGGAAGAAAGCTATGACTCACTTCCGTCTTATAATCATAGAAGGTAATACAAATTTAACCCAGTTAAAACATAAGTCTGTATACTGCCGTGTGTCTGCTAACGGAAGCATATTTTTCTGTGGCTCTTCAATTTCGGAACGCCACCTGTAATATTAATAATAATATACCCTTGGCGTCAAGGACTTCAGCAACAAATCTTGAAGGGCAGGTAAGCCTGATGTCAAAGAAACTCGATGTGCTCAAGAGAGCAAGGCAATGGATACTTCTGCCTTAGACAGACTTCTGATATATAGGGCACGAGTTCATTGCCAATGTTTCAAAAATTAAGATTCCTTGAGCTATACATACTTGTTGAGATTATATACGTCTTATAGGTATAAGATTAAGTAAGTCTAACTTCGACCGAGAGGTCAACAGACGAATCCAACTCGGTTCGGCAGCGTTCGGGAAACTTCGACACCCAAAATACCTCATCGCCTGAAGAGCAAAGTCTTCGAACAATGTGTATTGCCAGTGATGACATACGGAAACGGAGACCCTTCACTGCGGGCCGTATGGGTAAGCTCAAGGTCGCTCAGCCTGCTATGGTAAGAGCTTTAATCGGGGTATCTCTGCGTGATAGAACCAGAAATGAGGAGGACCAGTAGAACTAACGTAACCGACATGGACCAAAGGATAAGTGTTGAAGTGGCAGTGGGCCGGCCACATAAAAAAAAATACTGGTACATGTAGTGTGGACGACCCCCACTAAATAGAGCGACGACCTCAATAGGTTTGTAGGGAGTCGATGGAAGCAGGCGGCACAGGATCGAGACGAATGAACCTTCGGGGTTGCTATGTTCAGCAATGGACGAATACTGACTGAGATAATGATGATTATGATAAGCGATACTTGCTTACCTATGCCTGTTTGATCTTTAGTGCCAAAAAGTTGGTAGTATTCGCGCCTTGCTTATGCAACACCAGCTGAGAATTTCCTAGTGATGTCACTCACAGTAGCAATGAAACAGCCCTTTAGAAAATTCATAATTGGCAGATATTTTTTAATTTTGGTACATGTCTATGATGTTAGTTGTGATTGTAATGATATCAGTGAGCTTTTTAAATCAGGGACAGTCATTACTGAAATTTTATTAAAACAACACTTCGCTTATTTTATTAAAGGTGCCTTCGGAGTGTTATTTAATTTGAAACTTAGTATGCCCAAGGTCATTGTAGCTGAGGACAGCCAATTCAATTAGTCTGTCAATTTAAACGCTATTCAGTCTGTAGACGGCCTTAACATTGACATTGTTAAAAGAAAAATTAAACAGTCAATTCGAGTCGGACTCACTGATAAAGAGGAGTTCCGTACAAATATATTAATTTATATATTTTCACACTTATCCACTAAATTTCGTTCAAATGAGGCCATCGAATAATGTTTACGGGAATTGTTTAGTAACCTGCATCAATTTATTTGAATTTGATATACCATTGAGCGGCAAATTTGAACTTTTTAACTAGTACTACTATCTTTACGCCAAGTCTGATTCGTAGGCAGATAGAACCTAGCGTGATATCACTCGGTCGGCGTCTTTAACATTTCTACAACTACTAGGTAAATTTACCATCATGGAATTGTGATTTTTATCATACAGAATATAAGTACAACTTGACAAAGTTTTTTTCCCGATTCTAGTGCTTTCAGTTCTTGCCCAAGTATAAGTCCTTGCTTCCTATCAATTTTTATCACCCTAGACGGATTTTCAGTAACTTATGTTTTAATTTCTATTATCTTAAAATAGGGTTTTTCCAATATTGATACTGTATGACGATGCTTCAAATCCATGAAACTATGATTTGCATACCATATTCACGGATATAACTATGTATTCACTAAGTCAACTTGAAGTATCATACTATAAAAAGACATACAGACAATAATATAGTTATTTTAGGATTTTTCACTATAGGTATTTGTACCCTATACTTGTATAACCCTTGCTTCTAGTCATGACCCATATTCAACGAATAGTAGCTGGTTTTAATTCGATTTGATACTACTATAATAGGGTCGATTCTGGGTCCGTACCTCTGAAATATCAATTCTGATGGCTTATTAGGTTGCTCGGAAGGCATTAATTAACAAGCTTTCTATTTGATCAAGATCTAAACCCAGTTTCGTGAAACTTGCAAACACTTCATCTTATCTCAACTTGGGTCTAACGTAACTATCTCGATTTTGCGCCTCACAAAACATATCCACTCTTACTTAAAGGAACTAGAACCACTTCCACGCGATTTCATTTAAATGACATATCAGTTAGGAATAAAATTCAGTATATTACTAGTTAAAATTTATTTGCTTCTATATACAATATTTAATTATTGCTAATTAATATTGAAAAAAATGATGTAGTATGTAGCTTAACTTTTAAAACCGACAGAAATTCTTTAGGTTTGCGTATCGCAAACCGCGTGACATCCAGTCGTCTAGATTTATTATTTTTTCTTTTTAATAAAGCGGTTACCTATGTACGCTTACAATGCAATTCGTATCGCTCGCGTGATGCCACCTCTACTGCTACATTAACTCCTTCCTACAGTAATAGGAACCTTCCGGTGACCTCTCTCTCTCGCAAGAACACAACAAATACTGCGGGGAGTTGTTATTTGGCAACAGATTTCTGAAAGGTCGAGGCTTTGATGCACCTTACCTCTCATAAAACCACCTTTTAAGGTCGGCAGCGCATGAGTGACACCCCTGGTGTTGCAAATGTCCATAGGCTACGGTGACTGTTTACCATCAGGTAGGTCGTATGTTTAATTGCCATCTTAGTGGTATAAAAAACCCAGACTAAGACATACTATATATATAGATATGTATGCATATAAATATTTGTCCTGTGTTGGGAATTGAACCCGCGAGCGTTGGTGTCGAAGTAGCATCACTACGAACTCATTGGTTTTATCAGATCATATAAAACTGTAGTTACAAAGGCATATTCTTTGCTGGCAACCCTATTACAGGTAGTCCTAGAAATACATAGATTTTTACGGAAATTACGTAACCTTTTTAACCCTATTGGTGGAGTACTTGAAACACTGTAATCTGAATAACAGAAATTGTGGAATTCTACTTTCAATATAAAGAAAACTCCATACTTGCCATATAAGATATATTGGATTTTCGTACAGCTGTTATGAAACCTTACTTCTTGGCATTTTTTATGATCATAATTATGTCGACAGGGTGTAACATATAGCTTTTGATTACTGACATCTTGACATAACCTGCAGAACATAATGTGTGTGTCGCTGAGATCATAATGTTACGGAACACTAAAAAGGATTCATATCCTGTTGAGTTTTGAATTTATCTATTTTTCATAAAGGCAAACAATATTTATTTGCCTATAGGTCCTCACTGGTACTTAGACAGTCTTACATTCTAATTATTGAATGTTATTAACTTTTTACAGTTTTTATTTCTTTGTTTAAGACAAAGAAACCATCTACTATCTGCCAGTATTTAAAAACGGACCATTGGCGAAGAAGAAATGCCAAAAGGAACTTGCCAATGTGGGTCTTTTTTCAAATTGTTAATATATTACGATAAATTTATGTACGAAATGAGATCGTTGCGCAAAATTTGTGGCGTAACGCTTGTAGACCGTATACGCAATGATGAAGGAAGAAACAGAGCCGAGTAGAGAGTTTTTTTTTTATACTACGTCAGTAGGCATACAAGCATACGGCCCACCTGATGTCAAGCGGGTAACGTAGCCTATTATTAACGCTTGCGATATATTAATTATCACTCGCGCGATACCTCCTCTGCTGCTTCCACAGCAACTCCTTGGGAGCTTACTGGTGACCTCACTCACACGCAGGAACACAACAACCCTCTAGGGAGTTGTTTTTTGGCTGCAGATTTCTGTGAGGTGGAGGTCCTTCCCCAGACGAGCTGCTTTGATGCGCCCTACCTCTCTCAAAAACTTTCGGACCAAGACAAATCCACAACAAACAGACATGTTCATGCACACAAATGTTTATCCTGTGTCGGAATCGAACCTACGAGCGTTGGTGTCAAAGTAACGTAACAGCGCGTTTCACCACCGAGCTAATATTCTAAGATATTAAAGGGAACAGGGGACATAACATTGACTTACCTTAAAGTAAAATAATTGGTTATCAAGTGTCACCCACATGATGTAATCTATCATTCTATAACATGTTACCAATATTTACAAGTCATGTAATCCGGTTGTAACAATATCGTACCTAGTAACAACAAAATTATGAACAAATTGTTCGGTGATAGTAATGTGGCGTGACAAGGCTGTGTTCGCGCACTCGCGCGTATATTACACGCTCAAACATCCGCGTGCGTTGAGTTACCATAATACTTGCGATTAATTATAAGGCTCCTGCATACTTGCGATTAAAGGTATTATAGTATATTTCATTACAAGTGCGGAAAGTCTGTCATTGCAAAAAGCTCCGACAAATGTCTACCCGAGCCGAGGCGCAGCCGAAGGTGAGGGTTGACAGTCGCAACTCTTTGCAATGACGGTTCCGCACGTGTACTGAACAACTATTTTTGATACAGTTGCGAAATAATTAAGCAATTTAATAAAATAATAAAAACACAATAAACTCAACTAACTAGGAAAATGGTGCCAACCGTATGCAGAGATTTTCTTTTGTTTTCTTCACCCATTCTGGGTAAGCAATCAGTAGAATTTTTTTTTTGATATGAAATTTAATGAGATGAAATGAAATGAAATCTAACCTAACTCATTGAATCCGATATTGAAACAAATTAGTAGCTTCTTTTTAGAAATATTTGCATGAATCATAAAAACTTCTATGAATTTTTTTTAGTAAAAACTTCGTGGTTTGTTTTTTTCTTTTTAATAGACATTATTTTGGCAGTTGGGAAAGAGAACGCACGAGTTCGGAAAAGGTAAAGAAAAAGCCCGAGTATGTAATAGCCCACATCCCGAACCCTATACGTCCCTGCAATACGCCACTTTTTGAGCAACTGTATTAAAAAATATTTTACTTATAAGTAGATACTAGTGAATAAGAAAAAAGTGATATCCCGGTAAATAAGGGACCGGCTATTTGATTAACTGGTCCCCAGGCACGAATCCTAGCATGTACCAATAAATTCGGTGTCTTCGGATTTATGTACATACTAGCTGAAGCCCGCGACTTCGCACACATGAGATTTGGGCTTTTAGTAGCCTTTATTTCTCTATAACCTCAAATCCTTTCTGTTAAAAAAAAAACAAAGTTCATGGTCGTAGATGCAACCATAGAGCGATTCAATTTACATACAGCGCCATCTGTTGACCTTTACGGGAGGCAACGTATATTAATTTTATTTCTATTACTTAAAAATGCGTAGTTATTTAAAAAATACGTATTCTATGAAAATAATAATATAATATAATAAAAATGTAATTGCAAAGTCCCCCGAAGGGGAAGATTTTTCCCTAATTTTAACAGTTTTTCATATTTTACGCAGGAACCCTAAATATGTACGGGATAAAAAGTACCCTATATTATGCTCTGAACAGTCGTCTACCTACCATTGAAAGTCCCGCAAAATCGGTCCAGCCGTTTCAGAGATTAGCCGGAACAAACAGACAAAAATTGTAAAAATATTCATTCATTTTGGTATATGTACCGTGTATATATCCATATGCATTTAGTAAAAAGCGGTTATTTTTATATTACAAACAGACACTCCAATTTTATTTATCTGTATAGAAATATAGATTTGTAATTATTACTTGCTCGGCGGTTAAAGAAAACAACGTGAGGAAGCCCACATGCCCAAGAAATTACATTTCAAAAGACGTGTGACCTAACCTTGTAAAGGTTTGGTTTTCACTCTGTGTTGTTGGAGGTCTGATGGCAATTGCTCCCTGCGATAAGATGTCGATTGCCCACGAGAGCGAAGTTGAGCGCACTCGCTTCGTTCGTGCGCTCATTCGCTCGAGTAGGCAATCGACAAAATCGCACCAGTTGCAGATACTATTTTTTTAAAATTTGCGTGAGATAAGTTTACATGTCGCACTCAAATGGAGTGTGGTTTACTCGAAACTCATGTTGTAACTTTAAAATGGGCAAATGGCGAAATATCACCCGTAACAACGGGCGCAAAAATATTACTTATCCCGCATGAGTAATAAAAAAGAGTGGTTTACCAAATCCTTAGACTTAGGGAGCGGACCTCGGCAATCCCAATCGATTAGGAAATGGTATAACGCTAAAAAGAAGATGAAAATAATAATAAAAATCAAGAATATAAAACCGGATTAATACAGTACTCGGGTAATCTTGAGGGCTGTATTTTTAATGAGACTATGGAAAATGTACAGTTAAATCGCACATTATGTGGATTAAAGATTCTATTTCAGTCGAAGCTAATATCGAATATTCAAATGTACACACGATAAAAGTTGCATGTTATGCTGTCATTTGACATGAAAATCTCCATTTTCGAGAAATATATCACTATAATTAGGTAAAAACATTATGTGATATCGTGTCCAGCGTTAATATATAGATTGGAAAAGAGAATATAAGTGTTTAAAAACGTCAAGACTAATATTGAAATAATGTGCAAGTTTTCATATTTTAGTCTTCTGATGTTCTATTGTGCTGATTTTTTACGTAATTACTTATTAACATTTGACTGACTTATTTTTCTGAACTTCGGATCACTTATTTGATCATGTATGAAAGTCTCATTATGGCATCAGATGCGGAGGTTGATTTGAACGCGGTCTGTGAACATCCTGTCAGCAGCTGTTTCGACCTGTACCATTGACCTAGATCCATCCATACTTTATCACATACATTTTGTTACTGTTTCTGTTCCTAAACATTGAAACCCCCTGTTCCAGTAAAGATACTTTTTTAATATTTTCATTAAATATAAAATTATAATCTCCTCAGGAATTGACGACTAAAGAGAACATTTTTTTAAATAATTCAAAGCTCTTCTTGTATAGTCGTTAATAAATTTATTATATTAATAATACAAAAACAAAATCCTTAAGTAGTTTCCAAGAACAGCTCTTGTTTTGACAGCCACTAATTAACTTTCCTTGTACCTGTTGCCTTCTCGTCTTGTTAATTTTAAATGAGAGCTCCATTTATCTTTTTATTTTACGCTGGTTCTTTACAATTTCATTAAAGCACAGGAAACTTGTGGATTTTGCTCACGCATGTCTATATACATTAATTAGGACTGAACTAATATTAAAATGAATATATTTGTTTCAACTTTCTTTTAAGAACCAGTAAAATATCATATTTTTAGACCTTAATCTTCCTAACTCGTGATGAATAGATGGCTATTTGTTCTATATACATAGAAAATAGGTGTGATAGACCAATAGTATTCTTGATTTTTTTTCATTTTTGAGAATTAGAATTTTTATCGAATTGACACAATTCGATAAAAATTCTAACATTGAAACACGTTAAAGTCTAAGAAATGAAATGTTAATTATACATATAAAAAAAGGAAAGTTAATGTCTAAAATACATGTCAACTTAAATATGTTAATATTATCCCACCAAAAACATTCAGTAAAAAACTAGCCAAGTCTCGACGGAGCTGCTTGTTTATCTCTAAAAAGTAATGAAATCTAGACAAAGTCGTGGTCGGTGATCGGTGGTCGATTTGACACTCCAAAAAGAAGAGAGCAGAAGTCAGCATTGTCAATGCTGAATGCATGTGTTGCACAATCAACAACAGCCTAATATGAGACACTAGCGTCCAATTACCAACACCAGTATATATGGGCTATTATCTCGCTTAATAAACATAGGTACAGATATAACATTACGTGTAAACAAAATTGACTTGTACCCACTAACGTATAAAGAATTTTCAACGGCCAAGTCACACAACATTAACTATAATAATAAAGAAATCGCAGTAAGGAACCTTAGACTTGGCACGACTTTGTCTAGATTTCATTACTTTTTAGAGATAAACAAGCAGCTCCGTCGAGACTTGGCTAGTTTTTTACAGAATGTTTTTGGTGGGATTTCACTTCTTTTTGTAGAAACGTAGACATATTGATTTATTTTATTACATTTTCTTATTTGACACAGTTTTTTTCTCATAGTAGAAGGAGGCATTACCATATCTCTAATACAGCTGAGACCAGCTGAGGGTTCTTCATCAGATACTTCAGACCTTCGATTTTTGACATCAAATGAAGCGGCCCACCAAGTTGAACATTTTTTGTAAAGGCGGTATGTCGATCTCTAATAGATTAGTTGGGCTCTTGTGTTTTCTAATCAGGGTCACCAGGTACTCCAGATCTTCGATTATCCTAGTTTTTATAGTTTTCCCTTTATGTGGCCATTAAACCCTAACTCTGTACCAAATTTCAGCTCTCGGAGTTTATGGGAAGTACTAGTTCTATTTTGATGATCATGAGTGAGTGTCATAAATGCGAAACTTTGCTTTCGCTTAACTTCGGAACTAAATGACCTACAGACTTGAAATTTTGGATTTTAAGTATGTGATTATAGCTTACTGGAAGACGAAAATTTCTGCGTTCTGGTCTTATCCAGAGGTTCTCAAATAGGGGCCTGAAAATGCGGCGAAATGGTTCCAGTAAAGGATGGTACGGCAGTGTTTGCTTCGCGCTCGACTTGGCGGGGGCACTGCCGTGCCCCCTGATCAGTATATAAAAACCAGGAGCAGTTAGTATGCCCAGATTTAAGAAGTATTGCCGACATGATTTAAATTTTTTTTTTAAATATTGTCGGACAAATTACACAACGCCATCCAGCCCCAAAGTAAGCGAAGCTTGTGTTATGGGTACTAGACAACTGATAAACATACGTAAATACATATATTTTTTTTGTAAATACATACTTATTATACATAGAAAATACCCAGACCAAGACAAACAGACATGTTCATGCACACAAATGTTTGTACTGTGTGGGAATCGAACCCACGAGCGTTGGTGTCAAAGTAGCGTAACAGCGTGTTCCACCACTGCGCCACCGAGCTCGTCAGTTGCCTTCTCGTTACCTTACATTGTTTAAATCAACCAAGTAGGTAGTTGATTTAAACAATGTTCAATATTTATAAATCAGGCATAAAAGCAATAACTTCAAATTTTCAACAGATATGTTATTATAAACATAAGAGATTATTCAGTAAGTAAAAAAATAAACAAATATTTCTCGGGTTTTTAACAATGACCAGTTATCTTGTCCATCGCTTTTTATGAAATTCCAACAACAGTAGATAGAAATTAAATTTTGCTACGTATGTAAGTGAGATAATTATCAAATATTTGAATATGCAATATGAACCTGTAATAAATATATAAGTACTAACTTTAAACAAGATTTATTTAATAAAGCCAAAGAGATTAGTAAAATTAAAAGCAAAAAAAAAATAAAGCTTTTAGTTATTATATGCAATAAAGAATATATTATAAATGTATACTAATGGTCGGGTTTGGATATTAAACATATATTTTTAAAGTGATCCTATTGGAGTCTGTTACCGATACTGAAGCTAAGACAGTGATAAAATCACTCATAAAACATACATATGCAGAGACAGGACATAAAAAAAAAACTTTGAAACACTTCGTAATTACATACATAACATAAAGTAAAATGTACGTTCACCCACGGGGTATAATCAAACTGTAAAAGGTAATTATTCTTAAATTAATTTGTAAATAAATTACTAAAGTCGCAAAAGCATGCGTGCTTCGTACACCTATACGTACGCTTAATTACAGCTTTGTTCTAATTTAAATTGAACATACACTCAATCATATTTGATAACATCAATATGTCAGCGGCTAAGGCTGTGACGGTGGCCAGTGATTGTTATCTCTGATGGGGATGGATAAACTCTGTTATAGCGATGTTGTGAGCGATATTGTTCATTCTGGCGCAATTGTGCTATAGATTGTTTAATCTTTAATCTCTGGAATCAATTATAATTGTATTAACTATATTATGAAAGTCACCCTGTGCTTACTAATTTGACAGCATACCAATACATAGTTCTCTCGATGTACGTTGCAGATAGAGCAAAGATAATATAGGGCTAAATGTTGCTTCTCATTCTCCCTATCCCTACGTAGTTTATTTATTATTGTTACATGCTTCAAATAGTAAAAAGATACCCTTTTAAGATCTATATGTATCTGTATATAAAGAAATCATAAACTAAAATCTATATAGTGTTTTCAGAATCACGAAATTTGGTCAAAAAGACAGGGCGGGGTAGCGTCTCGTATTTTATCTTCCCTGTTTATCAATTCAATTACTCTTGACCTTTGGTCTTTTGGAAATGATCTCCAAATATGTATACATGGTCTTCAAAATAGTTTTATTGTGTAATTTTTACGATAAATTTTTAAACTTATAGCTCTTTGGAATAAATCCTAACGGCCCTACTGCGTGTCTGCAAGTGAATAACATTATGAGTATGACTTACGAAATTATGCGTTTTACTCCCAACTCGCTTTACATACTAAAGGAAAATGTATTTTAAAATCAAAATGCAGGTATTGATATTGAATTCTGTTCTACGTAAATACATTCGCTCAGTGTCAGCTGTCAGAACTTCAAAACACACGTTAACAAATATTTTGAGATTTAAGTTTTAGTTAGACTGAACCACACTGTTTGTTGAAATGCACAAGAATATCAAATTTTACTGGAATATTCTAAACATGGAATAATTATTCGGCATTCACAGAGAATGGCATTCACGACAATGGTGTGGGTTTTGCAACATCAAGTGCAGAATTCGTGAGTATGTCTGCGGATCACAATGGGGCCTCAGAACTGCCTCATAAACAGAAGTGACAGGTAAATTTGTTATACAATCACGAGTATACCAAATTCAATATGTATATATATATCTGTTTGCTTACGATGTATAAGTGGTACAAAGGTTGAAGTTTTTTTGTAATTTATCATTCATCTTCACAGTGTTAATATAATTCAAAAAGAAATTCGACTAATTTTGTCACACCGCTTGTTGCTCGATCAAATTGACACAGGCCTGAATTTTGCTGTTAACCGTGTATGTACGGTTTTTAGGAGGTACTGACTAGAGGGCGATGATACAGTATATTTTTCGGTTAATTTAGAACAAAGTTTAACAAACCGCAGTCAATAACCATCGTTAAGTTTTATTGTGTGACCAGCAACTTTAAATAGAGAGACGTAGGGTGCATCAAGATTTCTGCCAATAATTGGAAACCCTAGAAATTTGTACTGTACTATGGCCAAGTCAAGTAAATTTCTTAAGAAGGTGGTGTTCAAATTTACCAAAAATCCTTCGCTAGGTAGCAATTTCTAATTATTTTATTGTACGCCAATTCTGTGGCCCCAACGATAAATTGTGCAAGCATGGACCTTTGCAGATTATCGTCTTACATCGTAACCTAGCATGTGTGACGTACATACAAAATAAACTATAATGCGAGAAAATTACGCAAAATACTTCTATTAAATTCAGGACCTAGGCGATAACTTCGCTTCGCGTTTTTTAAGTTTCATTGTATGAAGTCGCATTGCCCGTTATCTGAAACAAGAATGGCATGCGCCCGCCATCATTGTTGCCCTAGCTGCTCTGGTCATCTCTGTGCCATGTGTTTCGCCTCGCCTCGAGGCATCCTCATGCACTGTAGATATTAGCCGTTAGAATAACATACTACGGAAGACCTAATAAATAATTAATTGCTTAAGAAAAACATGATATTATGGGAAGCTGTACCTAATCTAAATAAATCTCTAAATAAAATTATAAATAAAATACTCTGAATTATGTAGTGGCATTCAGTGCTATTTCAATTATTTTTATTAGTACATACCAAATATTACTAACATTTGTTAAAACCTTCATAACTAATCTTTTTAATTTTGAATATAGGTCTTGTAAAATGTACAAGTAAATTTTATAATAATATTTAAAAATTTCCTTACATTCATGGAAACCATTTGATAAAATGTTCATCCCGTAGCGACAGAAGTCTATTGTATACCGTTTTTATATAAAAAAAACCTCTTTTGATTTTTATAAATTTATACTTATATCATTCTTACATAAGTATACAGTAGTCCTGAACACCAGCTTTATTAAGAGTAGGATAGAATCACTTCGACATATTCACCTCCGCTTCCAAGCAGCTCCTTTAATGTTTAGTTGCCATTATCATCCGAGCATCAGGGATGAATCCCGGTCGCCGTCTAAGCTATCGTTTTCATGCGCCGTGGCGCTTTAATGCTGGAGTTACTCCTGCATCTCACAGAAAACCGCAGCCAAATATCAACTCTCTGGAGGATTGTTATGTTCCTACGAGTGAGGGAGGCCACCAGCAAGCTCCTAAGGTGTTGCTGTGTTAGCAGCAGAGGCGGTATCGCGCGAGTAACACTTAATGTGTTGCAAACGTGTATATGCTACGGTAACCGCTTTATCTGGTATCGTATACTTGTATACCTCCTGATGTTATATAAAATAAACTTACGTAAATACGGAGACAAAGACGTACATGTTCATGCACATAAATATTTATCTCGTCCGGGAATCGAATTAGGTAAATTACATTAGAACCTTTATTTATCAATAAACGCCAAGCAATACACAACAATTTATCAGACAGGACACAGTAATTTATTGGTTTACATTATAACTTGATATATCAATGTGTCCGTACATCTTGAAAACGTGACAGTAAGTTAACTTAAATTGGCAGAAGTTAGTCCTTGTAAAGTAGGCGCTGTGGTTACTACATACTCGTTATGAAGGAATATATATGGGAGTGACTCGGAAAGAAAAAAATACATTACATACATTTTGCATTAAAATTTTGTATGGAACAACTGATTTCTAAACTGGTCCGTTAGTAGAGATATTATTATTTTGTAAATTCTCCATTCTTCGTACTGAAGGTGATTAAATTATCAACTCGTACAAGCATAAGAGACAGACAAGCTTAAAGCCTTCTCGATGTAAAGTGCTTAGCAGCATAGGACGCTTGCAATACAAGAAGTATCGCTATGCGTTGCCGCCCCCGCTACTGACACACTACACATTAAGTGCTTAACTGGTAACCTCAGTTACTTGCAGATAACAAGCCTCGAAGGAGTTTTTACTTGTTTTTTTTTTTACTTTCTACCTCTCTTTTGCCGGAGTCTATTAATAACATGATGCATGATGTGCAGGTGTGATTAGCTAATATAGTTAACCATTCGCACAACAAATTAAAATACAATACTAATAGATAGATTTTCTTATCTAAATCAATATTCAAGAGCGATCATTAGAAACTCATTCTTTAAGCTATTTCATGAGAATACTCACTGGTGGTACACAAAAGGAGGAAGGAGGAAAGTTTTCTACACCAAAGTTTATTCGATTGACCATTTTTTTTATTACTAATTAAAGCTTGTATCACATTAAGTGTCACTCGCGCAATGCAGTAGAAGTGTCTGCTGCTAATACAGCTGCTCCTTAGGAGCTTACCGGTGACCTCACTCACATGTAAAAACACAACACTCCTCTAGGGAGTAGTTATTTGACTGCGGTTTCCTGTATGGTGGAGGTACTTCACCAGATGGGCTATCTAGATTGATAGCCCATCTGGTGAAGTACTTTTATTTATAAAAAGTTTTAGATAATCTTTGGTACACAGTTTATCTTTAGGCGAGTTTCTAAAAGCTAAACTAGGTAGAAATTTCGAAATCTTGAAGTTTCCTTACCCTTGTTGATACTGTATTTAATGATAACAAGCACTATAATACGTCAATTTTATTTATTGTACTAAATATCTGTATATTATATAGTTTGCAAGACGTGACCAAAATTAATATTTATTATTTAATGATTTATTTAAATGCGATAAATAGCATATAAAAACAACCCTGAAATTTCTGAACTCTGATAGTTCTAGCCTGGCTCCGTCTCACACTTGACTATTATCGTTATTCTTTATTCGCAGCCCTATTAATTTCGAGGTCTAGAAATTTCTTTACACAACGGTAGTAATATATAGAACAATTGCTTAATGATACTGTGTAGGTATTATGTTGTCAAATGTAACCAATTTAAATTCCTTTGTGGAACAAGAATCCTACTCACGCGATCCAATGACATGACATGTTATTGTTTCTATAGACATGCTAATAACAAAGATTTAAAAAACAATGTGAATCCACTTCAATGAAATCGTCATTTCTGCAAACTTATTTATATATCGGCAACATAATCTTTACAATTACAATATTTTTTTTTTTACAGTTACAAAAATCCCTAAACCTGTAAAAATATACAAAAGTTGTAATAATAAAATGTTAGATTGTTCTCGAATAAATTTGATGAACTTCTAGAATTTAAAAAAAAAGATTATTTTAATCATTTCGTATAAATTGGCGAATATATCATAAACAAAACATGCTAGACGTATAGAGTACCTCCGCTTTATTAAGTTGGTCAAAATTAGGTTGCCAGATATGTAGACACGAGTGATTAATGAAAACGTCGAAGACTATAATATGTAATGAAAAGGTTAATTAACTTGGAAATAATTAGTATATACAATATTTTTCTAATTGTGTACTTCATTAAGTAGTGTAGCCTCACAGCAAATATACTCATTATTATGGAGTAATAAAGTCTAAATGCCATCATCTTGCTTTTGATTTGATCATTATATATTCAGTCTTCTACCTTCTAGCGTTATCACGTATCCGAATCAATTTGGATTGGTGAGGTTCGCTATTTAAGTCTAAGAATTTGGTCAAGATACTGATTTTGACATGAAGTGACAACTGTCAGACCTCTACAACCCAACCTTGAAAACTAGACCTTTCTTAGGTTAGGTCACATGTGTTTCTAAAACATGAACTAAGTGGCACATACCCACACCAGAATTCGAACAAGGGACGAATCTGTTATGAGGCTGGTTGTTTTTCCACTGTGTTATTTCCTCTGCAGATTTTTTTTTAATACCACTAATATGGCAATCAAGCTTACGACCTGCCTGATGGTAAATAGTCACTGTAGTCTATGGACATTTGCATCACCAGGGGTGTCACTCATGCGTTGCCGACCCTAGCTACCTACCAAATATACAATAAAAATTTCATTAATATCGGTCGAGCCATTTCGGAGCAGTGCGACCACAAACACCGTGAAACGAGATTTTTATGTCTAAGATTGTATTCAAACATTTATATAATAAAATGATTTTTAAACATAATATTATATGAGTTCATCTATCCAAGTTTTCTTTACGTTATCATTGAAAAAAAAAAAGAAATCATTGATGAAATAATTGTGAAATTTTCATATAAAAACGTGGTTCAGTACTCGTAGATGTCTTTTAATTATTATTAATCTACTCGTAGTTCAGTTTCAGTGTTTTATGACTAATCATAAAGTTTTATACAAACAAATATTCTAAATGCGGTACGCATTTAGAATATTTGTCACTCAAATAAGTACAATTAGCAGTCTATTTAGTTCATAGATTAAGATATCTATGGACAGTTGATATGTCTACAATAATTTCACAACATGCATTGATTTAGAGATATTAGAAATTGATACCAGTCAAATGATATCAATGGTCAATTATAACATGGCAATAAAAAACTTTGCTTCGGTACAATGATTTCAATTTAAGGTTTGATTGGTCGTATATGCGTACACGCGTCATTTGTTATTGCGCATGCGTTTACTGTCAAATTGCTTTTGGCAATTAACTAGTGTAATAAATACACGGCGACGTGATTTAACAGTTTAGTTATACACCTATTTGGACAATATTTGCGTAATCGTAGCTTGAATTAATGTGCTCCAAAATTGGCAATCAACTCGAAAAGGGATGATTTCATTTATCTTTTTCACGTTTAACGGTGTTTGTGGTGGTGCTTCGTCATTATGAACAATTATTCGTTTCGTTGATAGAATAAAAAACAGCACGATACGAGAACTTTGTGTAATGAAAGTTGATGTAGTGACCAAAATTGAAAAAGGTATGCTGAGATGATTTCGTCATTTAGAAAGAATGAATGGCAAAAGAGTTACGAAAGAAGTGTATCAAGCTAGAGTGAATGGTCGGGAGGGGCCGCCCTAGACGCACAAATATAGATCAAATTGGTGATGTGTTGAAAATGGGCCAAATCTAAATAGCCTGCGTGAAGAGGTTGATGTTGTTTGGATCGGTGCACCTGGTGTTCTATAGTCTCTGCCTACCCCAATGGGATCCAGGCGTGATGATATGTATGTATATATGTATGTATTGGCTTCGTTGAAACGTTGTTTAATCGACTATTACTTTTCATGGAAAAGGAGTTTTAACAAAATTAGATAATTTGACTATAATACATATATCATTTTGAAATTACGGTGCATCATTAACGCGCAAATACCACTGCCTTTAACGGGTATGTCCTTCCCGCTTTTACCTGCGGTGGAAATACATAGATCCTCTCTATTTGCATAGACTATAGTTTGAAAGTCACACACGAGTGATGGAGAGATTTCCTTGGGTTTCTCTAAATACGAGAAGTTGAAACCAAAAAATTAGACTTAGAATAAAAGTTGTCGAGATAGTCTCAAAATCAAGCAAGCTGAATTGGCAGTAAACCGGCTATATCTGCCGTTGATGAAGATAACATCCTGGAATGGTGACTGCGTATGGGACATCGGTTAGTTAGGACTCACCTAGATGAACTGATGATATTAAAGAAACTACCGGTCGTGTCTGGTTACGGATATAGATATTGCATCCTGCAGTAGGTAGATGGTAATAAAATAACAGTCGGTCATATTAGTAAGTTGTACAGTGCAACACGATGGCGTCGTTGCTCTTGTCATTCTAATCCAACATGCCGGGTATGCAACGTGAACTGCAGCCCGTCTAATGATGGGTTTATCTTTTTGAGCTTCCCGGTACCTCGAAGGGTGCGGTTATATTATCATATCATCGATGTCGGCTATTATCGACAAAGGAGAGACATTAAACCTGATTTTACATGGAGGCCACTACTCCATAAAACACTAGCCTCCGCCAATCAGTAGTTGAGCAGCATTTACTTTTTATATAACTTTGGCTGCGGTTTTCTGTGAAGTGGAGGTACTTAGGCCAGACGGGCTACTTTAATATGCCATATCTCTCTTAAAAATGCACAGAACAAGATGACCAAACATAATACATAGTATAAGAATCGAACCCATGATCCACGGTGTTAAAGTAGCATAGCTAACCTCTCCACCAGCGGGTTCGTCAAAATCCTGGCGGAGTTATGCTATTAACCTCTTCGGTTGAAACCTGTATCCCGGCAGTGAAATGAGTAAAAGTCGGTGGTAGTAGGTTGAATAACAAAGGAATAAAATCAATACGTTTTAATCATACTATTTTGTAGGATGTCATCAACGGGTATTAACTGCAGAGAATGGCAAAATTAGATATTGATTGATCAACATAATCCTAATGTAAACACGTCATCTATTGACGGCTTAACTCAGTTTCCTTGTCATTGTATAGACTTAGGTTTTTTACACCATATTGGGAAGCAAGTAAGCTACTTCTACAATATTTCAAACAGTTGTCGAAGTCAGTGCTTTCAATACAAGTAGTCACAAGTACAATGATCGTGCCCGCTACTGCAACAAGTTCTCAGAGGTTTACTGATATTCTTAATCCCTCGCAGGAATACAATAATATTTCAGATTGTTATTAGGGTTTCTGCAAAGTAAAGTACTAAAAGCACTTCCTTACTCTAGTAATGTTTATTATTCTTTCATATCATTACCTAAATAATAAATTCACCGGGTAATATTTATTTTTAATTAAAATAACGACGAACACTGGGAAAATATTGTGTGTAATCAAAACTGCATACTATAACTCAGACAGTTAACTCGTTCTATTTTATTTTCTCTGCAGCTGACATCCAAAATATTTGAGTATGATTATAACCTGGTTGAAACTTTCCAAAGTTTGGATTTATGTTGAAAGTTAAAAAGTGTATTTCTAGTTTCGTCATATTTTTCACTATATTATAAATGGAGTGTCCAAGTTATACATGGGCAGTATTAAGGAGGGGCCACTGTAGAATTTGCAGCAAAACAGAATTAAATGCAAAAAGAACTAAATTCTAAATTATCTATCTATACGAACGATGTATGCTAGATAACAGTGCAAAATCGCATGTTCTAACAGCGCGTAAGTATTTTTTAGCGGTTTTAAGATTTGCGGTTCTGAGATGTTAAATTAAGAAAGATCGCTTTGTGTGGTGCAAATTACCTTGATTTCTTCACAGAGTTTATTTTATATACGTTTTTCAAATATATATGCATTCAATGTTGATTACAATAATATTATACCGTTATTTTGCTCTCCTATTTTGTCACTTTTCACTTACGCACCATTAGAACTTCACTAACGAAAATGGCATCCTACGGCTTACCTTGTGAGGACCTCTACGATCACCGTATGGGATGTAACAGGTAATTTCTTAAGAAATAAGTTTCATAGAACTAGTGTGAAGATAGGAGAGAGATGAAGATAGGAGGTGCTCATAAGAACTTCTCGACGGTTATTAGTCCATCGGTTTAACTTTTATAATCTGAATTAGTTTTAAGAGCCTAATTCGAATCAATGGCTTGGAGTAAGCTTCACAAGATTGCTCTGATAATACGTACCGATAACATCTCTGCAAACTTATGCTCGAGGTTGTATCTGGGTTATAATTCTCAATATATTTATGAAAACATAAATAAGTTACGTATGCTGGTACATCGGCTTGCTAGGAGTGGTAGATCTTTTCTTGTAAATTATATTAAATTATACAAGAAATTGCCTGAAACAGTTCTTTTCGTTCGTTCAGCCCTTTCCTGTCAATATATTCAAAAAGCACATCAAAAATACTTTCTGCAAAAAGGCTTATTATAGAATTGACGAATATATAACAAGCAAAGATGTCAGGGAATAATAATTCAGCACAGACAACCTTATCTTAATAATCTTTAATTCTACCATTTGACATCCTTATTGTACCAACATGAGAGCAGGGATAGCCCAGTGGAAAACAAACCGGCCTATTGACCCACTGGTCCCCGGTTCCAATCCCGGCGGGGGCATGTACCAGTAAATTCGTGTAATCGAATTTATCTACATATTTATCGAAAGAAAACATTGTGAGGTGATCCACACGTCCACGAAATTATATTTTAAAATACGTGTGACCTAACCTAAGAAAGATCTGGTTTTCCCTCTGGACTGTGAAGGTCTGACCGCAGTCGCTTCATATAAAGATCAGTGTCTACGCCAAATTCTTAGGATTAAGTAGCGGACCCCGCCAATCCTAATGGATTACGAAACGAAATATCGCTAAAAAGAAGTATTACTTATGTTCATCGTCAAGATGACGATGAACTTACACCGAATATGAATTGCAATTACTGCAATTGTATTAAATTAATACAATGTTCATAATTAAGAAGCATTTCAAGAACAAAACAATATAATCTTATTTAAAAAGTTAAGTAACTGGTAAGTAATCATTATACTCGACATCCGACTTGATAAATAGCAGGTTTAGTGGGAAGTGGAGTTAATTGAATGAGGCCATTGCCTAGGGGCAATTGTATCCTAAACTATTACCGTATAATGGGTAGGTGTTCATTAATCACGATTATTGTGTAGCTACTTGCTGTATGTATCGTTCAATGCCAAGGAAGAGATAAGATCTTTGATATTTTGAAGGCAAAAATAATATTATATCAATAACGTATAATTTTTTACTCGTATGGCAGTAATGGCAGGGAATAGCAATGACCAAACAATATATTTTGTATTGAAGCTGCTGGCTGGCTGCGGTAATTAGTCAAAATAAGGGTCATATGCTAGTATGTCTAAAAAATAATATTTTAATGTAGTACCAGCGTTCATTGGCTACGGTAACCATTGTACATCAGGTAGACCGTACGCTTATACGCCTCCCGATGTTGTATAAAAAAGTGTGCTATCAGGATCAGTGTGCGAATTTGTCAGTCACTGTCGCATTTTTATTATACAACGTTGGGAGTCATACGGCATACGGCCCACCTGATGTAAAGCGGTTACCGTAGCCTATGAACGCTTGTAATACATTAAGTAACACTCGCGCGATGCTTCTTCTGCTGCTAACATAGCAACTCCTTAGGAGTTTTACTGGTGACCTCACTCACACGCATGAACACAACAACCCTCTAGGGAGTTATTATTTGGCTGCGATTTTCTGTGAGGTGAAGGTACTTCCCCAGACAGGAAGATTTGATGCGCCCTACCTCTCTTAAAAAATCTTCGGTTGTAGATTGATATAATCCATAGATTTTTTAATATTTGTTATGGGTAGGGGCTTTGTTATCTTAGAGTGCCACTGTATGTACCAAGCCCAAATATCTAATATCACTAATATAGCTATTAAAATTATTAAGTGAAGATACTAAAGATTGCGTAATATAGATGTACTTGATACCGCCTCTTATTCGCTCGAATCTAATGGTGAGCGATGCAGTATTTTTAATTTTACATTGTAAACCAAACAAGCATTGGATCCGCCTGATTTGAAGCTACTTACTGTATGTATCGTTCAATGCCAAGGAAGAGATAAGATCTTTGATATTTTGGGGCAAAAATAATATTATATCAATAACATATAATAGATTACCAGTAGAATCGTAGTATTAGCAGGGGATACCATCTTTGACCCGGCGCGCCACAATATTTGCTTACTCCATTTGACTGCATACAACATAGAGCACTTCGAATCGTCGGCGACCCAGTGATCTCCGTTTGGCTGGACCACTTTGTACATGAAGATATCTTGATTCTCTTTGTGTACTCTACAAATTGTATCATGGAGCGTGTTCGAGGAGCTGTACCTACAACTTAATATCGGCCGCTGAGTTCCACTATCGTACCACTCGCCACAAAATAAAATTTCATCCTCACCATCTTGATGAGAGGCAATCCACTACAGTACGCTTCTTGAGGCATATCCTACCACGTACGTTGAAATTGTGGAATCAACTACCCTAAGCGGTGTTCCTGAACAAATACGACATGGGTGCCTTCAAGAAAAGAGCCTATGTTTACCTAAAAAGGCTGGCAATGGAGCAGTGACACTCTATGTTGCTGATCTCTACAGGTGGTGGTGACCACTTACTATCAGGTGACCCATATTCTCGTTTGCCTCCTCTAATATAAATCAAAAATGCGTGCGTGTACTTATGTACGCGTGTGAGAAGTTATACTTTTTGGCATCATTAAATAATAATATAACCGAACTAATTTATGTTTTAATTTATATCAATAAATAATACATAAGGATAGTTAACCTCAATTATTAAATATTCAATTTAAATCACTACTGAATATAATCTATTAGCACTTGATTTAAAGTACTTTGTGCGCTTCCGGTACCGATTATTTATAATCCGGTACGAACGTAGATGCATGCCGCCACCGTTGACATGGCTACTCAGGCTGTTTAACTTCAACCTGTAACTTTTGTGTTACAGTGACGCGTGCGAATCTTAAAATTTCACTCTAATCATTTTTTCATAACGCGCCTAAAGAATATTTAATAACTTGAGGTTATAACTTCAAAAAGCAATTCTGCAGCCTATAGACGAGCTCGGTGGCTCAGTCGTGAATGACGCGACTTTGACACCAGCGCTCGTGGGTTCGATTCCCACACAAGGCAAACATTTGTGTGCATGAACATGTCTGTTTGTCTTGGTCTGGGTATTTTCTATGTATAATAAGTATGTATTTACAAAAAAAAAATGTATTTACGTATGTTTATCAGTTGTCTAGTACCCATAACACAAGCTTCGCTTAGTTTGGGCTAGATGGCGCTGTGTAATTTGTCCGACAATATTATAGACTCTAGCAACTTACGCATTACCACACTCATTGCCATGTTGCTTAACATATTTCGGATGACCTGACTTGGCCTGAGACGCTTATCCGAACTCAACAACATGAGAAATTTTTACTTAGATACGATAGCTTCTCGTGATGCGAAAAATAGGGTACAGCAAGAGATATTTATCTATCGCTGTACCCTATTTTTATTTTGTCACAGTCGCGTTTGCTACACATAAATGAGTTTAGTTTAAATTTCAAGATGCTAGCGAGCCACAGAACTACATATTTATTTCGCTATATATATATATAATGTTATTCTTTCCCTCAAATTTTGTACGCCGATAAGGCATAATATAAAGGATTATTATTTAACTTCATATTTGTATGCGATTTTATGTAATATTACTCATATTATGTGCAAATAAACTTATCTTTATATTTTACTAATATAGTACATAACTTAAATAAACGATAGTACATTTATTTTCCACCCGAAATAAAAACAATGGGCTTTTAGAACTTTTAGAAACCAAAATGGCGAGGCCGAGTGGTCTGCTACATTTTTTTGTCAAAGGCCTTCGTATCAAACTGTCGCTAACGGTGTCTACCTGTTAGTGAGTTCGATACAAAACTGATATCCAAACGCAACGGGTTCAATTACAAAAGCGTAAGCCTCAAAAATTCAGCTAGATTCGTTTGTTTTGGTTCAAACGTTAGGTTACGTCAAAACACAGGTTTTTTTACATACAACGTCTGGAGGCATTCAAGCATACGGTCCACCTGATGTAAAGTGGTTATCATAGTCTATGAACGCTGGTAATACATAAGTATCACTCGCGCGATGCCACCTCTGCTAAGTACTAACACAGCAAATCCTCAGGAGCTTAATGGTGACCTCACTCACACGCAAGAATACAACAACCCTCCAGAGAGATCCGGATCAGTATACGAATTTGTCAGTCACTGCTGCATTTTTTTTTATACAAAGTTGGGAGTCATACGAGCATAAGGCTCACCTGATGTAAAGCGTTTACCGTAGCCTACGAACGCTTGTAATACATAAAGCATCACTCGCGCGATGCCTCTTCTGCTGCTAACACAGCAACTCCTTAGGAGTTTTACTGGTGACCTCACTCACACGCAGGAACACAACAACCCTCTAGGGAGTTGTTATATAGCGGCGGTTTTCTGTGAGGTGGAAATACTTTCCCAGACGCGCTGCTACAATGTGCCCTAACTCTCTTAACAGTTTACGTAAGTTCGTCAATTTCAGAGTATTTAATTTTTTTATTACTACTAAGAAGCTGTACGTGTGTATCGCTTGCCTGATACGTAATCACTGCAAAGTGGGGAAACTATAACATTAATAGCTGTGCTTATTCTCATTTTGATGCCCGTAACTAGAATCTGCATTATATGTACTTTTGTGCTAATTCACTATTGCCCCTGGCGTCGAACGTAAGGAGTGCTGAAAAGTAAACTATCTCAGTCCACAGAGCTCACAATGTTATAAAAATGGTCCATTTGGCGATAATAATAAACGCTGCATGTCACGTGATTCGAAATCCTTAAGAACAACATTTCAAGTTTTTGACTTATATGCACCGCTTGGCTCTATGAGTTTCTGACATATTTGAAATACAGACGCCGAGGTGATACTGCTAATTTTTATCTGTTTTGAGATAGCCAATATTGGGTAATCTTTAAACATAATGTTTTACTAAACTATAGTTTTGTATCTACATATTTTCTAATCTATGACTTATGATTAAGTTGGGACTACGTTTTACTTACACACAAGCAAAGTCTTGTACATGAATACCTTACGTCTTACACAAACTTTCACATTGATTTCATAAAGTTGTCATATTACAGTTCAGTTATGAATTCGTTTATATGCAATAAATTTTTTTTTTTCATTTAATAAAAATGTTAGCGAAGTTCAATCACGTGAGTCTGTTACATATTTAAAACCTTATTAGACTTTTTATACAAGTATTAAGTGCAAAATAATCTTTTGATAGTCAAGTAGAAATTCTTATTCTGGGGGCATATTATTATTTACTTAATACGTTTTATGTAATTCCTTACATTAAGCGATGTAGATTCTACATTACTTTGAAGTTGTGGATTGCAATGTGTACAGTCCATTATTTCAGCAGTTTATTGCATAAATTATACAAATAATATATTGTACACATTTAGCGTTTCCATCTTATAGCAATATTGGCAATGTAGTAAATTTATTATAAATAGGACCTTGAATATTTTTAAGTACTATTTTTATGTTTTATTTTATAGTCTTTGCATGATAGATGGCACATTATCTTTGTAAGTCGTGTATAAATTCAGTTCACGACTTTCGTATCATTTTGATCACGAAGTACAATAATCCTAACAAATGTTAAATTCTAAACACTAATTGTTTTTTTTTCCTTCTTTAAGATGAAAACCTCTGTTTGGAATATTTTTTTTATTATACTGTCAATTTTTTAGCATAGAAGTGTTCTCAAATATGTGAGAGGTACGACTTTGCCTTTAAAATTTATTACATATCGCGGGCTAACAGCTAGTAAGTGATAATATCATTAAAACTAATCTGTATAATAAAAATCTTTAGATCATTGCATTAGCTTTTCCAGTCCAAGTAAACAAGAGATATCTATAGAAGATTAAAGGACATTAGGTTATTGGGGACGACATGGCAAATTTGAAACTTCTATGCTATGTTCTCACTGATAGCCGAAAACCGAACTAATTTATGTTTTAGTAGTAGGTATATCACAAAGGAAACTATATACTATACCAATCTAGATGTCAAAACCGACACTGGTCTTGATATTTAAATTAGCATAGGAGAATTACAATATTATACATGAAATATTCTTTTTTGTAATAATTAGAATAATGAGAACGTTTACATTGTACAATGTACATTTATATCATAAAATTTTAGGTTCTTAGAATAATGTGTTATTGAGAAAATAGTAATAATCTATCTTTTACTGTTCCCCACACTCACTCTTTTAACATTCATAGTTCTTCTCATGCACGCTCGCCGGTTTCTCGGACTTCTGACATCACCTTCTGTTAAAATACGATCAAATTGATCATGGCAGGTAAGTTTATTCGACTCTTACATCCTTCTACTTTCGGGGTTTGTATCTGTTTTGTATTTTTTTTCTTTCTGAGTTCTTTCTACACGTACTAGCCAAAGGAGCATGCCTTTTCTTATTTTAACATCGACACTCTTTGTCAAACCAACTCTGTTCCTAAAATCATCATTGCGAACACGGTACGATACTAGTAATAATTAATAAACTAATTTTAGCAAAAATGTTATTTTCATGAAGTATGTTATTAAAATGTACATTAAAATCATAATATAAAATTTAAGATCCTATTCAGTTAACTACTCGTACTATTCAGTTGATGATGTAAAAATATGCTGTTTAAATCAATTTGATCCATACTATTGTCCTAAATACATTCAAACTCATAAAAAAAACTGGACTTTTTTTCCAGTCTTTTCGATTTTTCAGATTCTTATGATTTTATTTTACAGAAAATCGAGAGCCCTATTTGCATACGGCCCAGTTAAGTAACGTGGATAATCTATGAATGCTTGAAATAATAAATTTATAGGTTTTTGATAGGAAGTATCGGAACGTGCGCCGAAATGTTTAGCCGTTTCCATACGTCTATTCCGCAAACGTTTTAGATAAAGAAATGTTTATAACTGTAACATAATATTAAATATATAACATTTTCCCATTTCCTAAATCCATAAAGATTGGCGGCATCACTTTAAGGATTTGGGGAAAATACTGATTTTGACAGGGAGCGACTGCTGTCAGACTTTTGCAATCTAGGAGACCAGACCTTTCTTAGGTTAAGTGCAATTTTTTGGGCGTGCGGTTTTCCTCACGATGTTTTCCGTCACCGCCGAGTAAGTGATAATTACACAGATATACATAAATTTTAAAACGCGAATTAAGTAGTGACTGTCAATCTGATGAATGCCCCACCATTTTGACAAACTACGAAGATGCTAATGAAATTGTTATAGTGTAACCTATGAACCCTAATCTATAAACTGAAGTCTGTTTAGCATTATTGATTATGCCGATGTATCGGCTAGCTTATTTGATAACAGTCTATGCATAATCTGTGCGTACATAGATGCCGGTGTTGCTTATAATGAGCTATGGTTTGATAATTTGAAACAATAATTATTGTGGAGAGGTTGATTTGCTGTGTAAATAGGTGAAACTAACCTCACCTGTATGTACCGTGTACTGTTTATTAAAACGAGAGATGCTGTATGTTGCAAGAGTCCAACGGTTACAATAACCTCTTCATATTGTGGTGATCGCATGCTTGTTTATATCAGATGTCAAACGAATATAATAAGGCTCGCTAATATGCGGTCGTTACTATATATCAAAGAAATAATAATTATTATAAAGTACAAAGCATTTATTCTACTCTAAATATTGTACAACAGAAAATTCACCTTATCCACCTAGGTGGAGTTCGCACACTAATGTAGTATATAACTTAACTTAGTAGGTAGAGACAAATGGCGCTGTAGATTTACAGGATAAATAGAAATAAATGCCGTCATTACAAACCATCCACGTAGCTCAATTGGAAGAGCACGACCAGCAATCGAGAGGTCGTAGATTCAAAACTCACTTCAGCGTCAGACAAAAATATTTCCATCGTAAAACATTCGTAATATTATTTGTTGCCCTGGAAATGATATAAAAATGTATTTGCCTGAGTTGAGGATTTGATTGACGTATTTAAAGTGACGTACTGTGCATATATCAACCCGACTGGGAAGTACCTCTACCTCACAGAAAACCGCAGACAAATAACAACTAGTGAGTTCTTGTGTTCCTTCGAGTGAGAGATGTTACAAGTAATGTGTTGAGGAGATGCAGCGGGAGCTGTGAGGATGATAACACGCGAGTGACACTTCTTGTGTTGCAACTTTCATAGTCTTCTTCTTTGAAGTTCTCCTAGTGCTTATATATCATATGTCAATCGTTAATAGAAATTTCATGGAACCATTATAGATCTTATCTAATTTAACCTGTCATCAAATAGCACGGCGCCTTTCTTGAATCATTAATGCCCAAAATTTCAAAGAACATCTGCGTCATATTACCAACTAGCTGATCTATTTCCATTTATAGCACACAGGCATAAACGATCAGATATTATGTAGGGGCGAACTTGAATACTCAATATGCCATTTAGGTAAAAGGGTTTATCGGTGATGGGAAATTCGATAATACCATAGCGCTTTGGGCTTATTCATAATAGCAAAGTACCGTATTCTAAGGGTATTATCGGAGAAGATAGCTTTGAGCACAATGTCAGGTGAAGACGTTTTGATGTGCATAAGTTTGATGTGGGTTAAGATTTTCAGGTGTTTAGATTATTTTGAGAAAAGTATTTACCAGTTTCGATCAGCATATAGGGTGGTTTACATAACTTACGTGGGTCGATTTAGTTATCAGAGGAGAATTTGTTTTAATATAGAACCAAATTGAAAATGAAAAAATGTCCTTAAATTTCTCTATGTAACTTGGGACAGATAACAAAACGGTTGGTGGAAAGCATGCTTAAATCTTACTGTGCTTAGAAAGTTACCGTAGCCAATAAATATTTTCTATACAAGGAGATTCGTTTGATTTTATGTGTTTTCGTTGTTGTTTTTAGCGACTCAACCTTTCAAAGAATTATAACAGTAATAATAATTGGGGATACATATCGCTATAACCTCCCAACTATCCAAGGTGATGACACGTGGCTCCTGGAAGATCACGACTTGATTAGGACTATCAACAGAGTCGCCGCGGATTGACATGTGATCTTTTAGTGTATTTAACATATCATTGGCCTTTAGCTGTTGAGACTCAAGGAAGGAAGAAATATTTATTTGCCATTGGTTCCTTACGGGACCATGTTGTAGCCTAAACGCGGCTTACATTTTTGAAATATAATCTTATTTTACCTTATTCAATTCTCTTATGTTACCATTTCTTTTCTACCTGCTAGCATTTCGACGACGAAGAAGAAACTTACTGCAATGATCTGGGTAAGTTGCCAATTAATGATTTGTTCATATGGTCACGATTATAAAAACATTACTTAGACAAGTTGCACGAACGAACGACTCCAGAAACAGATTTTCTAGATTAATGGATTTATATAACTTTAAAAATCTGATACTGTTTGTGTTCTACGAATATATGAATCATCACAGCCGATTGTTTTTTTCTTTTAAAATCTTTTTTTAAAATATTCTCCATTACTTGCTCAAATAGTAAATAATGGCCACTAGGAGGTCTATATACACAAATAATTATATAATTCTCTAATTCAGCACATGGTAACTAGATAGTGCACATGATAGAGAGCCTAACAATGTAGGAAGGTACTTTGGAGTTTGGTACATTTTTAATACAATTATTAACCCACCTCTTGATTGAAGACTCTCTATTAAATCAACTGACTATTTTATAATTATTAATGCTAAATAATATTTCACTCTTTTTTAACCAAGTTCAGTAAAACATAAAATATCAGTGTTGTATTTTTTTCCAAAAACAATTGTGCTGCATTTTCACAGCCAAGAAAGCCTTGAATGTTTTAGTGTTCAAGATTTAAGTTTTGCTTTCCCAGTTCGTTTCTTTCGTTGTCAGATTTAATGAAATTTAAAAAAATTGTTCGTTTATTCAAGTCAGGGAAAAAGAGCGAACTGGAAAATAACAAACCCATATCTATACTACCAGTTTTCAGTAAAATATTAGAAAAGATAATGATCATAGCTAGTAGATTAAAAAAGAAACATAATAGAATTGAATATAGTAGGTATAATTTTAATAATTATATTTCAATAAGACGTGTTTAAGCAAATAAATATTTCTTATCATTATATTATATTTTACCAATACTTATCGTCAGTTCGCACATGGAACACATGAATATAAGTCACGTGTGGGTGTAATGCATGCTGTGAGATTTTGTTGTTCTTATGTATTCTACCGTTTGCTAAACTGGTTGTATTCTGAAGAATTTTGTAAATAGATGTTGTGAACGTCCCAGAACGAGAACAGACCAATAAAATTGAGGTAGACGTGAAATGTGGGTAGAAAAATATTCTATGCGAGATCTTACCTGCTTTGTGTGCTTCCGCTCCCAATTACGCATGTAAATTTGACTTTCGCGCATTAATGCCTGAATTTATTAAGTAGAAATATATTGTGTTTTTTTTCTCCTGGACAAGTTCTCACACCAACCATTCCCACTCAAAGAGAAAAGAAGTATTCATGCTGACTGGTATACTATAATTTCGTTATCTGTTGTGGATAAGATAGTAGAAGAGAGACGACAAAGAAGAGCATCCTCTTGTATGGTACAATTAAAATGCTTCTCCATACATGGTAAACAAAACGGAATCTATGTATAATAAGTATGTATTTACAAAAAAAGAAAATGTATTTACGTATGTTTATCAGTTGTCTAGTACCCATAACACAAGCTTCGCTTACTTTGGGGCTAGATGGCGCTGTGTAATTTGTCCGACAATATTTATTTATTTATTTATTTAATTATTTTTAGCATCTGAAGCCGTAAATACCGTGAACTATTCTCTCCATAACTGATATCATGCACCCAGTAAATAACTTATTTCCCCAAAAATGAAATACCCGATTAGAGATTTCACAGGGGAGGTTTCAAGTAACACGTGTAAAGTATGCATAGAGTTTTGACTAATATTTACACCTTATTATAACATCAATATTTAACTAAGGTATGAATGCCATATGAATAAATAAATTAAGAATACATTTTGATTGAATTAATGAACTAACATTTTCAAGAGCACTCTGCAATTATCAATATAATGGTCTCGCTTCGGTAATCAGTATTTCTATAATCAAGTATTGACTCCATGTCTGTTATGAATTACAATCATTAAAATTATTTCAACATTTGACCTAGCACTTTAGATTAGGGATCAATTAAACAATGACATTCATAAAATCAATACATTGCAATCTTTGATTTTATTCAATACTAGCTGCTGCCCGCGGCTCCGCCCGCGTTTAGTCAAATAACGTAGCCTATGTGTTAATCCAGATCATAATCTATCTACTTGCCAAATTTCATTCAAATCCGTTCAGCCATTTAAGCGTGAAAGAGCAACAAACATCCATACATACAAATTTTTGCATTTATAATATTAGTAGGATTGGTTAATATCGAGTGGTTAATATCGACTGCGAGCCCGGCGTGGACCAGACAGTATAGCACATATTGTTTCGGTGTCCCGCATTCTCGAAACAGAGGTATGATTTGGAGCAGGAGTTGGGAATGCGGGTCACCGAAACTACAGTCTCCGAAATAGTGGTAGGGAAAAGCAGAACAAAATTTTTAAAATACTGCGTCAGTCTAGCCATGGCTGTCATAGAACGTAACAAGCAGAGCGGCTCCACCTAGGACTAATGCTGTATACCTCGGCTATACCCTGTATATAGCCGATGGGATCGCGGTGGCTAGGTGGAGCTGTGAAGCTCGCTGTCACTCGTGTGTGCTGTGACGCAGTATTGGGAGGGAAGTTTAGAACAGCTGAAATCGTTTGCTGACGTTCAAAAATGGACAAAAAACGAAACATGAATGAATGAATGAGTTAAGGAATAAAAGGGAGTATTGTGTATGAATGTTTTTATAGGCTAGTAACCAAATGACGTTAAAATAGCCTTGCCCATGGCAGAGGTGCAAGTATATTAAAAATATATATATACCGAGTGTAGATATATTAAAATTTCATCGTAATTACTGTTTTAACATTTAATAGACTTCAAGCTTTTACTTGTTCTAATCAATATTTTGATTTTAAACCGAAACTTCATAGAGTAGATTACCGGGCGTTCTCATAAAAATAATTCAATTGGTAAAAATTTGATGATAGAAAATCATAGCTTAAGAACATTAAGTACCTGTGTGGAATCAATTCACTTATAAAAATAGTGCATACTGTTTGTAAAATTGAGCATTTTGGTACACAGCTTTTAATACTACTGATTACTAATATTATAAATGTGAAAGTATGGATGTTTGGATGTTGTTTCGTTTTCACGCATCAACAGTTACCTAAATAAATTTGGATGAAATTTGATAGGATAGGCAACTTCCATCCGGCTGATCAGCACAGCTCCTTTGTTGACAAGCTAATGGTGAAACAGTCCACTGCGCTTCTTCTCCAATGTCGTGGTAATTCTCTTTCGCTTCATGATTCCGTTCTCTACACTTCTCATGACAGCGCAAATAGGAATAGATGGTCTTACTCGTGCACTCTTAGCGGTGCACTCCCTCACCATCCTTTTCAAGGTTCGCTAACATCCGCGGACTCCACTCAAACCTTATTGCCGTCCACCAACACCTTGAGATGGCACGACCCGCCATGCTCTTACTGACGGAGACACAAATTCAGCTTCCAGCGGATACGTCCTACTACCGGTTATGTGCTTAAGGAGTATTTCCTCGTGAAAGCCGGGGTTTGTTTGTTGGTCCGCTCGGATATATGTTGTCGCCGTTTGCGCTGTCTAGAGGATTCCTCCTTTCCAGTCCTCTGGGTGCATGTAAACCCGGACCTTCAGAGCCGTATTTACATGTGCCTATACCGACCCCATACTAGGGATACGGAGACAACTCGACTCTTTAAATACATGAGTCGTGCGGCAGATGAAGCGCAGGAGCGGTACCCTACTGCAGAGATGGTATGTTTGGGGGACTTTAACTCTCACCATGACTTCTGGTTGGGATCCTCCACAACTAACCATGCAGGACGGACCACCCACGCGTTCGCTCTATCGCACAGCCTGACGCAACTGGTACGCCAACCTATCAGAATACCAGATGTCGCTGGTCAGGGGCTCTCTCTGCTAGACCTACTGCTGATCACACACCCTGCTGGCTACCGGGTTGAGTTCAGGGCGCCCCTAGGCACATCTGACCACTACCTAGTATCCAACACAATGTCAAGCGTAATTCCAACATAACTGTAGTGTCTGGCACTACTCGCCAGCAGATTGGGACGGCATGCGCGACTAATTTGCTTCCGTCCCATGGGGGCAGCGCTGTTTCAGTGAGAAAGATCTCAGGGCGTGTGCTGCGGCCATTGTTTACGAGATCGGCGTGGTCATGGAATAATACATTCCTCACTCCGATGTCGTCATCGAAATCGGGAATGCGCTGAAGCTGAAGCAGGCGGCGTATCGCGCTTGTATCAGGGGTCGCGCCATTAAAGATCCGAATATTAACTCGCTGAAATCAGCCTACAACACTGCCACCAAAGTCTGCAAAAGAGCATACATAAGAGCGGACGCCTAGCGCATTACACGAGTCGGCACAGAATTAGTGGTGTACCCTACTGAACAGAGTTGCGTAACTACTGGCGACTGTCCAAAGCCGTGCAGGCCAATTTCTGCCAGCCCTCGCTGCCACCGCTACGATGCACCGATGGCTCACTGGCGCATCAGCCGCAGGAGAAAGCCGATCTTATGGCCAGCCTCTTTACGGCTAACTCTCCGATCGATGACTGTAGCACGCAACCACCAACAATACCCTCCAGTGGATACGTTATACCCGATATCCACATCAGGCAGCACGATGTGCGTTTTGAACTACAGTCACACTTGGTAATATTCATTACTATGCAGATGATAGTACGATCCATAGGCGATATTTTGGTCGGCCTGGTGCTGGTCGTCGGAAATCGATGAGAAGCGTGAGAGTCTTATCGTTGAGCTGAATCTGGTTATGGATCTCATTAGTAAATGGGGTTCCACTCACCTGGTTGGGTGTAATGCTGAGAAAACGCAGATATGCGCGTTTACAACAAAAATGTCCCCATTCCTTTCCACTCCTAGTCTTCAGGGCGTTTGCCTCAGTATCCTGTAAGAAATATATTCATTCTCGTTAATATTACATTGTTGTGTCGTCCCGTTCCCCCGGGGCAAACCGTTCGGCCTTCTGAAAGGGTATCCATGAGGATCTCACCACCACCCTCCCATCATTTCCGGAGGGTGCCCTCAGAAGAATGACTAATGCACCCCGTGGTGGATTAATCCTTCTTTTGTAGGTTGCATTTTTACATTTTAAGCGAAAAAAAAAACCATTATTCGCTTCCAATTTATTTTGTAACTTAGTGACTTTTTTAAATATTAAGTACATTGTTTATGTATTATTTACAACTATTTCATGATTTCAATAGTATATTAAGTGACATAACATAGTTGTCATTATTTTTGAATATAGTATACGTTTATGTATACACCTGCATTTTCCGTCACATACAAAAGTTAAATATTTATACATACTGAAACACGTTTAATTTATATCGATATACTTTACTATTTCTAATAACAGAATTATGTTATTAGGTTATTCATCGTGCCATGCCCTGAGACCTACTAGAGATCATTTATTCGTGACGAATTGTACCCCGTAAGTTTTGTTTCAGAGATTATTATCATTAACACTCCAAAATGGTGCTGGTTTAGCCAGTAATTAGTTGCAAAGTACGGGGATAATAGTAAACAAATCCCTTATTAAAAATTTATAAATACATTAAGCAAAGCCGATTAGCGAACGAGGTAAAGTGAAACAGCAGTTGGGCACAGGTAGGGTTACGAGTAATAAAAACTAGATTTCCGGGTTATATTTCTGACTTTTGAGTAATATGACTCGACGTTTTGTTGTAATGTATTTAATTTTTATAAACTTATGTAATGTATATTATTTAAGTGGGGAAAAAGTTATTCGTGTCATGTAAGGCAGTATATAACCAGGTCACGAATGAGGTCCTAACAGCAAGAGAAGTAATGTGTACTTTTGCGCCCTTATAAATTTACTCGCCTAATTTACTGAAAAGAATTGGATTACTGTCGACTTTCGCTAGTGCAGAACAGATAAATTCAGAAAATTCTGCCATCCTAATAATAATAATCCTAGGTACAGGTTTTACAATTCGCATTTTATTTAAAAAAGAAACCTGGGTAAGAATCTCCAAGAGAAACTCCGTACAGATGACCGCTGCCAAATATTAATCACTTATGATTTGTATCGATATCAGCCAAAATAGTCCGGTAGCCACTAACATCGAACGGGTCATATTATTATATATATATGTCTTGTCCATCCTAGTTTATATCCCTACAAAGCATGGAACAAGACATAGTTCTATATGAAAACAACAGGGTAGGATTCCCAACAAAGTTAGCAAGCAAAATGCTTTAGCCAAGCTCGTGTTAAGTCAAATCGTTTTCCGATTTCTCCACCCAGCACAATTATCTGACTTTCGATAAGCGTACAAAGCTATGCTTGCACCGGGTACCTATACTGAAATGACTTTAGTGTAATACGATAATTATATTAAATTTGTTTTATTTTATTAGGGAAACTATCGTAACAAAAAGTAATAATAATAAATTAATAATGAATAGCTCTACAGAATTTCATTAAAAATGTGTGTAACTTATATAATAAATTGTTACTATAGCATGCATATGAATACAAGAAGTAATACTACTATAGTGCACAATCATCACATCACCAAAAGTCTCGTTTACAATGAGTTTACGAATAAATCCGTCGCTAGGATAAAACCAGTTGAGAATGCGCAAGCTTGCATTGCCAGAGGAATACCTGCCTCGTCAATTATATAACAATTCAATTTCTTTTTATTTTGTCGGCCATTTTGTCCTTCTTCCTTAAGAGATAGGAACGGTGTTCCTGAACATTCCTATTCTACCTTTTTATGCTGAATCCGAATCTGAAGTCATAACTAGAACATTAAAAAAAGCGACAGACACACGCACGCACAGACAAACATATAGATTTTATATAGGAACGGTGTTCCTGATAAGTCAATGTTCCAGTTCTTGTCGCAGATCTATACCTAGTCTTGCCATAAATACTGAAACAAAGAAAAAAAAATTCTATTGCAAATAACATTTATTTCTTTTACAGTGTGTTAGTTTAATACATAAATATAAAACAATTTAAAATATAAAGCTTATATTATATAAGTGGTCTCCATTGGCTGCCATACAGTCCTTTAAACGTTGAGGCCAGTTATCAATAGAAGCACGCACTCTTTCCATGGGAAAATTCTTCACTGCCAATCGTACGGATTGTTTCAGATACTCCAAATTATCATGGCGTTTAGAGTAAGCCGTACTCTCTAAAACTGACCATAAATCATAATCCAGCGGATTAAGATCGGGACTAGACGACGGCCAGTCTTCAGCTCTGATGAAGTCCGAAACGTTCGTTTCCAACCAAGACTGCGTAGACCGAGCTTTATGACACGGCGCCGAGTCTTGCTGGAAGGACTTGCTTATTGAACATGGTGTTGTTAAGGTGCTTTGAAATTAAACTATTTTTAACGGAAGTATCACTCGTTTTATTCATTTTGTTGAAACCTGACGTTTCGAACGCTTTGCAGCGTCCGTTGTCGCAGGAAAGACTAAGGTGGTATTTGTCTTACATTAGTTATTCAATTATTACATCTACCGACATGGATGGATTAATTATATATGTTCCGATTCACACAAAAATCGCTCACAGTGTCCGAACATTTTTTAGTAGATCTTTGGATTTGTGACTTGATTATTTTTAGGACTGGATCCCAAGCAGGTGGTACTTGCCAACCATCTTCTCTATTGAAATTGGGGTGTTTTCTTATTTCAATAGCCTCGCGCAACATTCTCGGCATGTAGCGATTCTCCTTGGCGAGGATTTGTGGTTTATCGAACCGGATGTAATGGTTTGGTTGGTCCAGTGTATGTTCACATACTGCAGAGTTTTTATCGCGCCTATTCTTCATGTCAGCAATGTGTTCTTTCACACGAGTACCTACGCTTCTCTTTGTTTGCCCTATGTATGATAAACCACATTCGCAGTCTAATTTGTATACTCCTACATCTTGTAGGGGGATATTAGACTTGATAGGTCTTAGAAATTGACTGATCTTCTTATGGGGCTTGAAATAAGTTTTAATTGAAGCTCGCCGTAAGATGTTGCCAATTTTGTCTGTGACTCCCTTTAAGTATGGTAAGATGGCAGGTTGACGTTCAACTGTAGGTGGCTTCGGGCGGCTTGTGTGATGCATGCGAGGGAGTGTGTGACTATTGCTCCGCAGTACTTGTTTGACATGTTGGAGTTCCTCCTCTAGATGCTCAGCGTCGCAGATGCCGTGTGCTCTCTGAAACAAAGATTTGCCTACGGTAGCTAACTGACATGGATGGTAACTGACTCACACCGAGTTACCATTGAGATATTTGTCTGTATGGGTGGGTTTCCTATACACTGTGTGAGTAAGTGAGTTGTCAAGTTTCCTGGTGATTAATATATCAAGGAATGCTAGTGTAGTAGTAGTAGTAATTATTTGCGTCTAATTCCATGGTGAATTTGATTTTATTGTTGATGGAATTAAGGTGGTGTAGGAATATAGACACTTTATCTTTGGGTATGGCAACAAAAGTATCATCTACGTACCGTTTGTACATCTTCGGCACAGCCGGTGCCATCGACAGCGCTTTCTCCTCAAGGTCTTCCATGAAAATGTCAGCGACAACAGGAGAAATGGGAGAGCCCATAGCTACGCCATCGATTTGGGTGTAAAATTCGTCATTCCAAAGAAAATAGCCAGATGTTAAGCAAAGTTTTAGAAGTTCTCCATATTCCTCAGGCATGTCATTTTCACGCAGCTTCCTCTTCACAGTTTCTATGCAGTCTTGTACAGGTAGGCAGGTGAATAGTGACTGTACATCAAAACTGACCATAGTTTCATCACTAGTCAATTTTAGGTCTTTTATTTGGCTAATGAAATGGTAGGAATCCTTAACATATGCACTTGTATGTCCACCAAGTTGTGAGAGTACCTTCGATAGATGTCGAGCCAGTTTGTAGGTTGGTGTGTCAATCTGGCTAACTATGGGTCGTAAAGGAATGCTGTTTTTATGTATTTTCGATAATCCATACAGTTTTGGTGGTTTAACGCAAGAAGGTACAAGCATGTCTACGTCTAGATTCAGTTTTTCGGAGTGTTTCCTTATTAATTCTTTAGTTTTAGAATTTTGAAACGTCAGGTTTCAACAAAATGAATAAAACACGCGATACTTCCGTTAAAAATAGTTTAATTTCAATGTGTAACAATCGCGAAAACCTAAGACAATACTATGCTTCACTACCTTCTCAAAAATGATATCTTGATACACTTGTGCCGATGTTTTGATACCTTTTTCACAAAAGTATGGCTCAGTCCCTCATTCATAGGTAAATACCCCAATAAACCATCACTGAAGTCGGATAGTGCCCACATTGCACTCTGTCGACTAATTGGAAAGCTTCCTTAGAGCTTTGAGCATAAATATGGTCATTTTGTTTGTTGAAATGTTGCTAAATTGTAAAAATTTTCTCATCCGTTAACAATTTTTTTCTGTGAACTTCCTTTTGCGTACCGCTTCAGTAATTGTTTCGATTTTACCAACCTATTCTTTTTTTAAATTATCAGTTAAGAAATGACCAGTACGTCTCTTATAGGCTGCAAGTCCTAAGTCATCTTTTAAAATACGCGACATGGTTCTAGGTGCTAACTTCATCTCCCGAGATAAAATCTTTTGCTTTCGGACAGGATTTCTTCGAATTCTTTCCCTTACTGCTTTGACCACCTTTTTCGTACGAACACTACGTGGACGGCCAGATCTTTTTCTGTCACAAACAGAGGAGGTCTCATGGTACCTATTAACAGCCCGGTACACAAACACTTTACTAATACCAAGCGTATGGAGACTTTTAAAAATTTAGATTAAAAAGCATTTGGCTCCATACCTATTTTGTGTAATGCAATCACAGCGATTCGGTTCTCTATATCACCCCACTCCATTTTAATATCGCAAAATATTGTACAATGTATTGGCGCCAAAATGAGAAAACTCAACGAACAATCATATAAAAATGACAGATTCCAAATTCAAATGTCATATTTTGTTTATTTTTAATTGTAACAGTATTTATGGCCAGACGTAAGTAGATATATATCTAAGAAAACACATTCAAATTTGAATGTGTAAATGAGTCCACTAGTATTTTACAATCAAATCAAATCAAATCTGCATGAAGTGTTATGTATCGATTATCGGATATTATTTTTGTCGTCAAAATTTATAGAGCAATTCTTGTGTATATGTATTGCCATAACTTTCAATTATCTATGTTCCGAATTACCATGTCCCTAATGTCCGATGACACTAATTCCATGGTTAGACATAAAATATCTCAGAGGAAGGATACCCAGAGATGACAAGCAAATAATAATACCAAGATAGAACGTGATAGATGTATACAGTTCCTCATAAAAAGGAAAGAGACAGATAAAATATTTTTTGTCCCTGTCATAGTTTCACTATTTTGTGTTTGCCACAAAAACAAGTTCGTGGCAAACAATCATTTCGTTCCTTGTAGTACAACAAATTTTTTGCATAAATTACTAAATATAAGGGAAATATTAGTGCATATTTGTGTTCTTTTGCTTGTTTGGGATTGTCTTTTTACTTTAACAATGGTACGTTGCTGTGTAAAAGGCTGCAAAAGCCTCAGTTAGTAAAAATACGAAACCATAACCTTTCATACGTAAGTATAAAGTTTTAATAGTTGTTATCAAATATTTTGCGAAAATTAGATACACATGTAGTTTTTAAATAAATTGTTTGTATAATAACGTAAAAACAATGAAAATATCGGTTTAATTTACAAAAAGTATTTCTAGTAAAAACCGCCTAAATCTTGAAGGTTGTCTGTAGGTAATGCGTCAGCCATTTTCTGTTGTATTTTCAATTTATCGGTATAATGAGCGTTTTAGGGTTACCAGTATGTAGTATGGGAAAACATCCCGAAATTATGGGTAAATTATATGGGTACAGACACCTTTTTTTTTAACTTCTTACTTTTTGTATACTTCTTTGTTTATAATTTTTCGTCAAAATGTATTTATTTATTTTTAAATTAAAAATGTTAACTTGTTTAATCTTAGATGTATGGTTATTTTTTAGATTTCCTAAAGTCGTCAGTGTGCGTAATGCATGGATTTTTGCTACTGGACGACAGAATTGGGAGCCGAGTACAGTCGCATATGTTCCAAACATTTTAAAAACCACTGCTTTCGGAAGAAATTTATTTGGATAAGTCGTCAGTTTCAACATCCACCATACACGTAAGTTAACATTTGTTGACCTGGTTCATCAACATTTGATTTGTTGACGAACCAGGTGTTCCTCTGGCAATGCAAGCTTGCGCATTCTCAACTGATTTATATTGTTTTTATTTATTTATTTACACGATACAGTTACATAGTACAAATTATTATGTTCGCCAAACTGTTATAACAGTTTGTTGGCGAGTATATATGATGATAGGTATTAAAAAATAAGGAATTAAATTAGATGATTTACATGCCTGCCTGTTCGTCTGCTAGTCTGTCTTAGAAAGTTTCACGTACAGACTTGAAATTTTACATAGTTACATTTTAGTCGTAGAAGCGTATAATTGAAGTACAATAACATATGAAAATATTCCAACGACTCCGACAATCCGTAATTGAGTAGTTTCGGAACATATCTTCTAAGGTCTTTTGGTTGAAATAAGAACCCGTACTCCAGTAATGAAGTGAGTATGGGTTGATATGATGTTGATAGGTTGATTATATTTATACAGGTAATTGTGAAAGATATGGAGGGTAGTCGTGTAGATTATTCGATACCAATTATTTATACCACGTTAATCAAGTTAATCACGCACACACACATGCTTTTGTGTCAACACATAAATGTTAATCAAGCATTTTATATTGTCTGAACTTGTAAACTTTTAAATATGTAAAGCTCAACTAAATTATAGTATTGACAGTAGTTTTAATATAATGTTAGTACTAGGCTGTCGATATTACATGCTAATAATGACTTAGAAAATTAAAATTGTCCTATTTTCCAGACCGATTATCCAGGACTTCCAATAGCGACGGACACTACATTAACACCATGAAAATTAAAGCTTACTTTTGAATTGAGACTGAAGACATTACTGGCTGAGTCACGCAAGAAGAAATTAGCTATATTAAGGTCAAAAACTTGAAATAAAAATACTGAACTATCTGTCATTATACAGAATTTTAATGTAATCGATGTATAGATGATAGATATGATTATACAAGTTAGAGGAAAAGAGTGAACTAGGGAATTAAGGGACCGTAGCAGTTTACCACCTTTTGAGTGCAATATGTGAAAGGATAATCCTTGATCAATTGTAGCTTTAGTTTAAGTCTAATGAAAACCATGATGCGCAATACAAAATGTTTAAAAACAAAGGTTGTTTACTTTTGTTTAATATATACACTTAAATCATCCCTGGCACTAATTCTTTTTTACATGACAATTATTGAAATTTTTTATGTTTAATTTTAAGAAGGAATAATCCGCATTTATTGTGTAAAGAAGATTTAACTAAAAACCGTGTATGTAAATGTGACCATGAATATTCGACGACTGTTTCATTCTCATGATATTTATATAAATACACGATGTAGAAAAATCGATCTAATAACATTGATTTTAAGAATAAAAATCTATGAAAAAATAAACATAAATGCTAGTTTGTAAGGCACGAATATTTTTATTTACAAGTTGTCTATAAAGTGTTTTTTTATCTTTTATCTCATATCTATGCCTATATTTAGTATCATGTCATCGCTTGTACTTTAAAATATATGTCTAAAATAGAAAAATATATTGTTTAATTTATATAACTCTGCTAGGTTTGACCAATCTCCTATCCTTATTCCAATGATTTCACAGATCTTACTGAAACTAACTCAGGGCTTACTATTAATTAATAGATCTATACAGTAACTCGATTTGCGTAAAAAAATACTATTCTAATAAAATTAAAGTGCAAATATGTTGATCTATTCAGATACTGTAGTTTTCATACGTATGTAAATATTAACTTTTATTACTTTGTGTGTAGAAATGGCTGTATCGACTTATTCGATTTTTTTACTTTGCTAATACCATATTATGAGTATATTATTATAGCACACAATACACATTCTATGCAAGTTTCTTATGGTAAACTGTAATCTGGGTACATTGTAAATTTCAAATTGCCGAAACGCATTATGTAGTGGGGTAAATTTTCCACAGTCTGGTAACCTTGTTATTGTATGTACTTTTGTTGCTGTCCCTTACGGGTGTACGCGTTTGTCAACTCTAGGTATATACTTTCTCTGAGTAAAATATCGTCCGACATCAACCTCGCCATATATCCTTGTAGCGTTATGGCTTCCCATGGCTTCGAATTCCCTTAGATCGACCTCACTTAGCTCAGAATTTTTGCGATCGTGAAAACTCTGAAACCATGTCCTATTGTCGTAACTTTCAATGTTTTCAATTTTCGCGGCTGGAATCCTGCATAACAGATTTTCCGCGCTTTGAATTCTCGTGGACTATTAGTTCTATAAATATTAAATCTAATTATCGTCACCAAAAAAAAAATTATATCGCGTGCTTTAATGTCTTCATATGTATCTCAATGTCTCAGATTTAAATTGTATCTTACACAGTGTTTAACTACGGGGCGAAGGTGAGCTATTACCCGTCTGCTTAGATATGGTAAAGGCTGTTGATTTGATCTGACATCAGGGTCTTCTATCGAAGTTGTCATCTTCAAGGGCTGCCCGAGGATTGATGTAAATGATTTGCTGTCTTCTTGTCCAGATGAGATGCTAAAAGCCGTGGTAGACGGTTAACATACGGTTTTAAAAGGGCTGGCAACGCATAAATGACACCCAAGGTAGTGCAAATATCCATAGGCTACTTACCATAACTACTTACCATCAGGTAGACTTAATAAAAAAGTAATTTGCATCGAATTGTATTTTGTTTTTCGTATCACGGACTTCACAGGATCCTAAATTTCTGTAGCTAAAATTTTCACTCATTATTCATTCATGAGTGTACTAAATTTAGGCTAATTTAAAAAATTGGCATGCATGTCACCTAGAAATCAAAGCAGATATATATGTAACACGAAAGTTGGCTGTAGGAAACAAGAAAGGTTACGATTCCCTTCTGGAGACAAAATTGACCATGTTTTATGGGATATAAAATGTGCGATGAATGTTAAAGAAGCGACTGAGATGTGAAAGAATCGAGTTATATGTCACTCAGTTCTCTTTGCCTACGTCGTAATGGATTGGACGTGAAGATATAAATAGATAAATATAGATAGATAAGTTTTAGATCTGGGGTGCTCTGTCGGATTTGTAACATCCAATTTAGTCTTTGTTGCCTGTAAATGGAAATCTGTTCAGTTATTTCCAAAAATAACAACTGTCAGCATGAATCATATAATATTCAACCCAGGTAATAAATCATAACATTGCCATTCCGTTCACAATGGATACCGCAACCCAATAACAATATCATGGTGATATTTATAGAGGATATAAAACATTTATTATCTGTCAATAGACAATAACATAACCGATAAAAATCAAGTATTACAACTGCTGATACAAAGAAACAGTGGTAGATAAGTCATTCGCTCTCTTAATATAAAATGGTATAACTTCTTTTTATAACACATATTTGATATTCTATCATGTCGAATACCTAAGTTATTACTTTCGCAGTAAAATTTCTAATAAGAATAATATTACGATGCTAGGCATTATGGATTGGATGATATATATATATCGCTTGAAATCTAGGCACAAATCCTATCTACTTCATTCTTCCTAATGTCTTTGATTACAACGTTATAGTCTCAGATGTGTTTTATTGGAGCATTCGAGTTGGTAGTCTGGTAATAAAAGCAGGAAGAACTTTGGACGAATAAATCTAGATTTATTCGCCTGTCTGGGGATCAGGAGGCGCCGCGCCATAGCTCACTTAGGAATTAGACTAGATCCTGTATTATTATTTGATGATGTAATTATATTAGTACACATACATAATAAACAAATATTCTCGCTCAATTTATACAGCGCCGTCTAGTTCAAAACGGAACAATACTTATGCTGCGGTTACTAGACAACTGATGTCATTTACTAATTAGTAACTTTTTTGTAAATACATAGTTATAATACAAAGAAAACACCCAAACAAATATGTTCATGCTAAAAAATGATTGCCTTGTTCTGGAATCAAACCCATGAGCCTCAGTAATTACATCGCTAATCATTCCACCACCGGGCCTGTCAAATGTATATGCAGATGATTGATTACGTTGGGAAAACTATAAGAAGATGATGTCAGGAGCATTAGAAACCTTCGAACGTGCATAAAAAGAGCAATGAATGTTAAACAAGCGAGTTCGGTTCACTTCGCCTACCCCGCAAGGGATTTGGTGTGAGATTATAGATAAATAGATTGAGCATTTGTTTAATTGTACAGATATTTCTTGGTTATGCTCAAAAGCATAATGGGTGTTATTTATTTCAACAAATTTAGTGTATTTTTTTTTTATACACAATGTCAGGAGGTATATAAGCATACAGCCTTAAATCTTAGTTCCTACCTATTTTGTCATTATTAATATTCATTCACATTGTTCTGAAATATTCGCTAAACTTATATCTCCTTTCAGATTGTGTAACTTTAACTACGTGAGATCCCTAATAATAGGATAAGTTCGTAATTGTACAATTTTAATTTTCGTAAATTAATGTGCGATGAGTACCTATAACAATTCTTATTGTTAAATGAAGCTTTCTACAACAAAAATAAATCTTATTTTATTTAAATGGCTTACATAATATCACAGATTGCAACCCATTAAATTGGAAAAAGAAAACGAATAACATTGTAAATTTTTATAAATATAATACATAGTCAAGATATGTCTTCTTCTGCTTCTTCCTAGCGTCATTCTATTTCCAAATATGTGTATGTTTATCAGATGTCTAGAAAAAAAAACTGAAAATAAGTTTCATGGACGTACTGTATACATCCTAAAAGATCTGGCATAGTTCTAGGAGTTGGGTACTGGAATTTAAAGCTGTTGAATCTAGGCCAGACATGGTCATCTAGAGACAGACGGTCGTCTGGATAGAGTGATGGAATCTTGTACATTCGAACCGTAGTAGAAAAGAAAATCATGGTAGTGTAAACTGTGGACTTGGAGAATTCTGCGTTGTTACACCCGTAGTAAATTGATATGGTTGCGATTTCTCATTCCCAATCCCTTCCAGTCAAGCGTGTTATAGTCTGCGCCGGACAGCACAACTACTGCTCTTGTGACAGTTACCGAGTATGTATGTTCTGGTATTATTAATGGGTAACTTAGGGTGTTGACGCAGCTCAATTTATCATCATCATACAATTCAAGTAATATATCTCCTTCATCAATTGAGTGGTTTCTTTCTTATTGTGTATTCGTCGGCAGCGAGTGTCCATAGAGGGTACATTTCTTTTTATTGTTTTATATACAACATGGTAATCATACCTATTGAAATACGTGGTCTATCGCTCATAAATTACCATGTTCGCTGCCAAAGTAGCAACTCTTCAGGAGCTTACTGGTAACCTTATTCTTCAGGAGCTCACAGACTGCAGAAACACGATAACCCGCCAGAGAATTGTGTTTTAACTGCGGTCTTCAGTGGGGTAAAGAAACTGCACCAGATGGACTGCTTTGATATTCCTTACTAAAGTACTCTAACGATGATAGTAAACCAGTTGCATCTCATATTTACCATTTCAGGAGGAGGTTGACTTTAAAGTTCACATTCTTTTATTTTGTTATCTTTGACAAGTCTACTGGCAGAAATATTTTAATGTACTGAAATTTTTCTAAATAATCAAACTAATGCTACCGATTGCACAGTTAGTTATGTTCGGAGGAGTTATTGGATATGATGCTAACAAAATCGCTTCATCATCGACTACTAACCGACAGCTGGGGAATCGTCCTCACATACTGGAACCGCAATGGTCGCGTACTGTACGGTTCCAGAGAAGTTTTATACCGAGAACTCTTAAAGTTGTGGAGTGAACTCTCTGCTCAGATTTTCCCTAGGGACAACAGAATACGATAAAAGTTATTCAAAAAAGGCAAGAATTTTTTTTACAGAGGCTGCAATGCACAAGTAACAACATTGGTGTTGCAAGCGTCCATACGCTAGGTAACTGCTTAACATCAGGCTGGCCGTATTTTTGTTTGTTGTCGTAGTGGTATAAAAAAAAAAGAAAATGATCACAAATTTTGTACACTATTAACAACTGCCACTCTTTGTGTTTTATATCTATGTAGTTTCTACCCTGAAATTTACAATATATTACATCATATTGAATTGATGATTAATGATGAACGCGATTAACATTCACCTCATTCCGGTATTAACAACAATGTGTATACGCATTCATATATAACAAATTCCGCGGTGTCTGTCACGACATACATTAATTTGGCTTCTTAACAATTGCTATATGACACTTCCTAAAGCATGACAGGGGCGTGTCATGATACGTAATGCACAGACAATGAAACCAGGAAATATGAATGATAAAGATGTGTTTTTTAGGAGTGGTATTTATATACTAAAGAATAGACCATTTATATTTATTTTGATATATGAATGACGATTATTCATGATCGATTAATACTGATTATCGATAAAAGGGTACAAAACTGATTTCTGATTCAAATTACAAACTAGCCGAGGCGGTATAATTTAGCAGCAAAGTAGCAAACCAGCATATCTATTACCTGCTCATGGGAATGTCGTAACCGCAAACTATTGGAGCGTGAAACTTAAGAGTATACGACACTTTTGACGAGCTCAGTGGCGCAGTAGTGAAACGCGCTGTTACGCTAATTTGACACCAACGCTCGTGGGTTCGATGCATACACAGGACAAATGTATGTATTTTTCCTTACTATGGATGTTTTAAGAGAGGTAGCAACAAAGCAACCCGTCTGGGGAAGTACTTCCACCTCACAGAAAACCGCAGCCAAATAGCAACTCACTAGAGGGTTGTTGTTTTCCTGCGTGTGAGTGAGGTCTCTAGTAAGCTCCTAAAAAGTTGCTGTTTAACAGCAGAGATGGCATCGGGCGAGTAATACTTAATATATTGCAAGCGTTTATAGGCTACGGTAACCGCTTTACCGTGGGCCGTATGTGTGTATGCTTCCCGACGTTGTATAAAAAAGAAATTTGGACATAATGCAGTAATAAGGTGTTAAAAAAAATGGAAGATGAAAGCATGACGAGTACGCTATGCATTCTGTATCTTGATAATTGAGTGCAGTATTTTCAATTCTGTATATTTCTATTCTTCACAAATTATTGTACTTTAAAATAAAATAGTTTATTATTTTAAAGAGAAAGAACTTTTCACACAAGTAATAGTTCTTAATGGTAATACCAGCTCATACCTCCCTCTTGACTACGGTGTCCCTCAGGGAAGCATTTTGGGTCCCTCGCTCTTCCTTGTATATATTAATGACCTTTTCTCACTCGAAATACCAAATTGTAAGATAATATCATATGCAGATGATACGTCACTCATGTTCTCTGCCAAGACGTGGAGGGAAACTTTCAGGTATGCACAGGATGGGCTTAATTGCGTTTCTGGTTGGCTTCGGCGGAATTTACTTACACTAAATGCTCATAAAACCCAATATCTCACATTCTCTATACGCGAACCACCTCCAAATTCTATTTCTAATCTGAAAATCACCGCCCATTCCCATGACCATACATATAATTACCCTTGCACCTGTCCCACTTTATGCTCGTCAAATTCCGTTAAATACCTTGGCATTATTTTAGACAACAGATTAAATTTTCATAAGCATATTAACGTCTTGGCTGGGAGAGTGCGCAAACTAATGTTCATTTTCAAAAAACTACGTCATGTTGCAGCGCCTAATATTATCAAAATGGCATATTCCGCACTCTGTCAGTCACTCCTTATCTACTGCATTACATCTTGAGGAGGCGCGTCTAAAACCTCGCTAATAAAACTGGAACGAGCACAGAGAGCCCTCCTTAAGGTGTGTACTTTTAAGCCCATTCTGTTCCCTACTTTTGAGCTGTATCAATTCTGTGAAGTCCTTACCGTCCGCCAGCTTCTCATTTTATATACGGTTCTTAAGCAACACAGTATTACCGAATCTCATATTTACCCCTCCCAATCCCGTCGGAACCACCTCGTAGCCAAATCGTACCTCTTTAACACTGCCTTCTCACATAATTTTTTTGGTTTCCTTGGTCCGTTTCTTTATAATTCGCTGCACAAAAAATTAAACTTATTGTCAAGTACTAGATTCATTTGTAAAAAAAGGTCGTACATTTTCTACAAAGCCTAAATTACGAAGAGACTGAAAAACTATTGATTCCAGCTACCTAGTCCACATTAATAGTCTCATACAAGCACTTTCCTCCAAATCATCATTATCCCTGTATACTCACACAACAATTCTCACTACTCATACATACACACACCACTCAAACTCCGTCTCATACTTACGTACTTCATAGTCCCTGCCTCTCTCCTGCCATATCTTATATACCAAGTCCCTCACACAATACATTTCCTTACTGTTCTTCCTAACTGTAACTGCTACATTTTCCTCGAATACAAACACCCATACATATATAAATCCATCCACTCCATCCATCAATATACTCCACACACACACTAGTATTACCCTTCATTTAAAAAAAAAAAAAAAAAATGTTCTTGTGTTTTGAAATGCGCCTTCCGTCCATGTCAAGTGGGGAGAGCACTGGTGACCAGAGTCACAGGCTCAGGCCTAGTTCAGGCGCCAGTCTCTCTCAATCTTAATTAGTATTATATATTTATATTTTCATTGTATACCTACCAAATAAGTAAGATTGTGAAGAGAGAAAAATAAATATATTATTATTATTATTATAATAATGGCACCAAGACAAAATAGAAAAATGGACGATTAGTTTTCTTTTATACAAACGCTACAATACTTACATGTTTAATTATAGATCCTATTTATTTCTCTAGCTACAATTGTTGTTTTTTTTCTCGACGTATATAGACCTAATACTCCAATTTTGTTCCGTTTTACGCTTACATTCCTCACTGCAGTTGATGAAATTGCAACAGAAAAATCAAAATGAGGGCAAAGCTGACGTCAATGTTTCGGTATATTTGTTGTACTCGTATGTATACATTTACGTTGGTCTTGAAGACACTCAGATTACATCGGCCGGTAGCTGCAGAATACTGATAGCCTAATTAAAATTAAAGTGAAACGCTTACTATGTATAGATAAATTATGAACTGTCTCATAGGAATAAAATTGCCATGCATCCGACGCGACCTCCTCATAGTCTGCCAGTTGGTATCATGTATGGCATTGCAAGTCAGTAGACTAGGATGTATTTCCTGAATACTATTAAAATGAACAAAACTATATGAAATGATAATTGAAAGGATAATGAGGGTGAAATCCAATGAAATGCTATGGGAGGCACAGGCACGATGCCGAAATGGAAAGGAATGTACGGATCTAGTTTTTACACTCCGCGATGTCATGAATGTCCTGAAACCTGGCCATAGCTGATGACAGGTTTTCTGCGGTTATGTAGGTATGAAAGGAACTATGGGACATAGTGTTGAGATATGGGATTGACGGTACACTCCTACATAATGTGCAGTCCACCTACAAGAATTACTCAGCATGTGTGCGAAAGGATGGCGGCATGTCACCCTGGTTTGGTGTCAAACAATGTTGCTTGCTCTTTGATTGGCTATTCAATAGTTGTCTGCAGAAAATAAATGCGAAGAATTCGAAGTTATCAGGTTTTAAAAGATATGAAACCAAAGCCAATGTAAGGATTACGGTTAATGTTGAAGTGTTGAAACAAGTGAATGAGATTGTATACCTTATATTTAGCATGGATAGATGGATAGAAGGTACACCGCTAATGTGGAAAGACGAGTGAGTACAAGTGATATTGTGAACACAGCGTTGGAAAAACTTCTTGGAAGTGAAAGCTTGGACAAGAAGACACAACTCGCTATGCACAACGTAGTGCTGGTCCCACCGCTATCTAATAGAATCAAGAGCTGGACGTGGCAGAGAGAGCATGAAAGTAGAATTAACACAGTCGATTTGCGAGCGTTACGCTAAATTTTGTGGCGTAAGGCTTGTAGACCGCGTCGGCAATGATGATGTTAGAAACAGAGTTGATTAGATAGAGAGTGTGGGTGTTAAATTAAGAAGAGATATGTTTCGTTGGTTCGGACGTGACAATACAGGAGGACAGAATTACGAAACAGATATACAACGCGAAAGTAGAAAGTTGTAGGAGCCGAGGAAGACTACGAATTATCATCAAGACCAAATTGATTGTGTTTTATCTGAAGGTCTGGAGCCCTAGAAAGTGAGATATGTAAGCAACACGTCATGTGGGGTTCGGGTAAACATCTCTGCTTCTGCCTACACCGCAAGGGATTTGCCGTTAAGTTATAGATAGATAGAATATAAGAAATAATAAAAGTAATAATGAAAATAAATTAACACATTTATATTCTTGGAAAATATTTAAAGTAAGTTTCCTTTCAACTGGCGATATATATTCACGCAAAATTCAAGCATTCATTTTTCAGCATGAACAATGTTTTTTTTAAGTTGTTTTTTACAACATGCTAAACCTATGTGGCATCGCGAGTGATTCCTTGCACGGTGGACTGTATGCATGTATGCGTAATGAAGTTATATAATAAAAGGGCCGCGGTTGAGAAAATTGCGGTATTGATTCGATAAAAATAATCGTGTCCCACTGGCGTTGACTGCGATTGCAACCCGATCGGAGCTGAAAGTTTAGAGAAGATGCTGGAGACACCACAGCCTTCATTACTTAGACTGGAGGGCAATAGTGTGTATTAGAATTTAGGCAATAAAGAGTGTATTAGAATTTAATGGACAGTAATTGCCTAAATACTAGATTTAAAAGCAATTGAAAATTGTCAGTGTAACCCGATTTCGGTTTTACGCGAAACATAAGCATCACCGGTGACGAAAGCAGCTATCCGTTTAATTTTATCCTAGCTTCTTTTTGTATGCTACAATTATTTGTATTCAAGGTGAAACTTAAATTATACATATCCAAAAAGAAATGAAAAATATAACCCGAAGATATGATATCGGTTCTACGAGTGTTTTATGAGTGCTTGTACATTTGTTAAATTACGATTACAAGTACATTTTTTAAAATGTACATGAAGACTTGGATCTTATTTCTGTAATTTTATATAAGGTGTGTAGGAAGATTTTTTTTGGCGGGTAGGCCTAAAATAATACAGACATATTAAAAAGTGCTCTTGATAATTTTAAATTTAAAAATAGTTTTTTACAATATTTTTCATTAAAACTACTATAAATGTTGTAATAATACCTGGTACTATATCGCCAGCTAATATTCACAAATAATATTCACATTTTGACAAAATTTTAATTCACTCACTATGGACCCATTATCACAATTGAAACAGAAAATGGATGAGATGTCCGACATGTTTATCACCAAAATGTCAACATTTGAAGACTCCCTCAGTGGCCACTCTGATTCTATGGACATAGCTACCCTGGCTGGTGAGTTCCAGCTTTTTAAAAAAATTATCTGGAAGGCAGTGACGGCACTAAAATCACAAATGGAACTAGTTTTGCAAACATTGGACACATTTGAGATGCAGTCGCGGTCTAATCTACTGTTGCTGCATGGAGTTCCTGAGCAACCAAATGAAGCCCTCATAGAAAATGTGCACAAACTTTGTAGAGAGTCACTGGAGTTGGATATTTCACTGCACTCAATTCTTTCTAGCTCACGATTAGGGAGTAACACCGATTCTGAGCGACCACGACCTATCCTTATTCGATTTGCCTTGTACCAGCACAGACAACAAGTATGGATGGCTAAAAAGAAATTAAAAGGGAGTGGTCTGGTAATATCAGAATTCTTGACTAGTGCTCGTCATGCAATATTCGTGCAGGCACGCAGGCTGTTGGGTGTGAAAAGCTGCTGGACAAGCAACGGGAGCATTATCGTAAACTGCCCGGACGGTTCTCGCCGGAAAATAGCTTCGTTGCCGGAATTGACTGCCATCATGGGAGGCAATCAGGAACTTGCTGCTCCGAAGGCTGCGCAGTCGAAATCGCAGGCACAAGTTGAACAGACAGCACGGCTGCCCATCAAGACTCGTAGCGCCGCAGCCAGGAGCCAGGTCAAGCATCATAAATAGTGATTTTGCTGATCGGTGTTGCAGATACGATTATGAGCTGATGAGTCTGATATTTAGCCGATGCCGGGTGTTAACCATTTCATTTCAATATTATAAGTAGGTACTTGTTTTCTATACAATATATCTTTCTTGCGGAACTTAGCTTTTACAAATTAAAGTGGGTAACTACCGAAGAAGTAGGTAAAATGCAGAACTTCAATTTCTTATAACCTCATAATTGGTATTGTAAACAGTAACTGACAGCCAATAATGACACTGACACTATTTTCATTTGACAGTTAAGGTTCGTTCGGAAATCAATCAATTGAATGATATGGCTCACGGCATGGGGCATAGTCACATGTGAGTATTAAGTAAAACTTTTGTCTACTGTGTAATTGCTAAACACCCCTAAATTATAATCCAGCTCATATGTTTCTGCACACAATTTAAATTTTTAGTATGTCTCTGCAACACTAGCATTAGTCTTTTTATTTTTTTATTTTATTGTCTCTAATACATAAATATGTTTCTGGGTATCAATTAATATTGTATTGTCAACCCAATTGTGCAAAGCTGGCGAGTACCTGAATGAACTTGATTGTTGCGAGCACCGGTGCGAGTCTACTAAATTAATTTTTTATCAATTTATTAGTTAACGACATAATAGTGTTTACTGTTTATATATTATAGGTACTCAAGCTTAATGTCCGATGCGCAGGGGTACCATTTAGATGATGATTATTTCTCACTGTCTTCTGCATCTGACAGTTTTTGCAGCGCCGGGAGTAGTTCAGCAGACGTACCCTCACTAGCCGATAATTTGACCTGCACATTCAATTCAGTCGCAAAGAACTTTAATGTAGTGCATATCAATGCTCAAAGCATTGCGACACATTACGCAGATTTACTAGCTTCTTTCACAAATCAGCATATTCACGCGATTCTGATCTCTGAATCTTTCCTTAAACCGTCATTACCCTCTACTTTATACCCTATCCCAGGATTCAGGTTAATTAGAAATGACAGAACTTGTACACATCCGACCGAATCTTCCAAAATGGTAGGCTATGGTGGCGTAGCAGTCTATTTGCGCAGTGACATAATGTGTAGTATGATCTCACAGTCCCCTCCTGTGTATAAATCACCCGAGCATCTTTTTCTAGAAGTCAACCTACATCATTCGAAAGTCTTACTCGGGGTTTACTATTCTCCTTCGTTGCACATCAGTTTCTTCGATTCTTTGGAATCCACTCTTACAGATCTCCGATCTCAGTATGATCACGTAGTGCTAATGGACGACTTTAATACGTGTCTTATTAAAAATGACAGTCGCTCAAAAAGATTAACCGATATGGTTCATTCGTTAGATTTACATCTCTTGCCGCTTGGCCCCACTCACTTCCCACATAATGGTCCACCATCGTTGCTTGATCTAATCGTCACATCTTCTCCTGATTTAGTGGCGTGTCACCGACAGTTTAATGCGCCCGCATTCTCTGCTCACGACCTTATTTTCGCCTCTCTGAAATTACGAGCACCAAAAAGGAAACATAAGGTCCTTATGCTGCGGAACTACAAGGCTGTTGATCGTGACGCGTTGCGGAAGGACTTCATGAAGGCCGACTGGAGCTCCGTTTTCTCTGCTACAGATCCGGATTCCAAGCTTACTGCTTTTAACTACATTTTTCTGTCAATTTACGACATACACGCTCCGGTACGGCCAGTCAAAGTAAAACATTTCCCTGCACCATGGCTGACCGAGGACATTAGGCGTTTGATGGCCACCAGAGATAGGGCCAAGATGAAGTGGAGAAGGGACCCCTCCAACTTCAACTACCTTAGTTACGTCTCACTGTATGGCACGCACGCAATGGCTGCAACAAGCGGTGTAGGGAGGCAAGGAGAAAATTCATCCATAACTCAGTAGAAAACTGTTCCCCGGATAAGTTATGGAAGTTTTTAAATAAAATAGGCGTAGGCAAGATGGGGTCAAATAAAGATCACAGACCTGATATAGATGCTCTCAACAAGCACTTCTGTACTCCTACATCTAATACGTCTACTCAATCTAAATCGGCAACGTTGAGTCGTTTAGGCGCTTCTGGTAGATTAAGTCACGATCCTTTTGAGCTAGGACTAATTACGGCGGATGAGGTAATGAAATACATTGGCTCCATCAAATCTAAATCAGTGGGTAGTGATGACATAGGTCTGTCTATGGTTGAGCCAATTACTAATGTAATAGCACCCATTATAGCCGACATTATAAATTGCTCCTTGTCTTCCGGCATATTCCCGGCATTGTGGAAGCGTGGCCATGTGATTCCTCTCCCAAAAAAATCCAATCCTTCCTCCTTCGGTGATTTTCGACCTATTACTATCCTACCATTTCTTTCTAAAGTCTTGGAGCACTTTGTGCATCAACGACTTTCTAAATACCTTACTGTAAATAATCTACTGAGTCAGCATCAATCTGGATTTCGTACCGGTCATAGCACCGTTTCAGCACTTGTTAATATTACCGACGATATTCGTAAAAATATTGACAATAAACTTCTGACTCTTCTCGTATTACTTGACTTCTCTAACGCTTTCAATATGGTCGATCATGATATTTTGCTGGCGGCACTTCGTCAACTAAATTTCTCATCTGCTTCTCTCTCTTGGTTTCAATCTTATCTCTCTGATCGTTTTCAATTGGTAAAGTTGAATGAAAGTATGTCCGACTGGTGCGAGGTCAGGGCTGGGCTCCCTCAGGGTGGTGTGCTTTCACCTGTCCTTTTCTCCATCTTCATCAACGGTATCACGTCATGTCTATCCTCCTCGTTTCATCTGTACGCAGATGACGTACAAATATATGCTGCTGCCTCTCTTCAAAACTTCTCAAATGCTATTAATGTTATTAATTCTGACCTTCGAGCAATTAGCGAGTGGGCTGAAAACTTTGGCTTAAAAATCAACGCAGCGAAATCTCAAAGTATAGTAATAGGTAGTCCATACTTTATTTCATTGTTTCAATCTGGTGCATTTCCTAAGGTCATTTGCAGTGGCACAGTAATACCTTATTGCTCCACGGTAAGGAACCTGGGAATTGTCATGGACCAGACACTCTCGTAGGGGCCTCACATCAATGAAATAAGTCGTAAAACTTTCACCTCGCTACATTCATTGAGACGCCTTCAAAACTTTCTTCCTGTGGAGACCAAAGCGATGCTGGCTCGTTCCCTTCTCCTACCCCTTATTGACTATGCTGACGTAGCCTTTCGTCCTTCAGAAGAATTGCTGGATAAATTAGACAGACTTCAAAATCAGGCAATTCGATATGTTTTTGGTCTTCGTAAATATGACCATATCTCTCAGTTTCGACAGCAGCTTAACTGGCTACCTATAAGGCAACGTCGCAACATCCATATTCTCACCTTTCTATACAATGTCCTTTTCAATCCCTCTTCTCCAATATATCTCCGGGAGAGGTTTCATTTTCGGAAAGTAGACGAACGCTTACGGCGTAGCGGAAATCCATTACTGAAGGTCCCGGTCACACTTACAAATACTTTTTGGGACTCATACACGGTACAAGCGGCACGCATGTGGAATGCACTTCCTCTGGAAATTAGGCTTTCACAGTCCGTGAGCTCCTTTAAAATGAAATTAAACAAGCTCTATGGTACTCCCGCATCGAGTTAGGGTTGGGTAGGTTGTGTAATTATCGTTTATTTAATATATATATATATGTACCAGTATCTATATAATGTGTGTATTCGTTATTTATCTTATTATTATTTATTATTATTTTATTTCTTCTGTACAATAAAACTATGTATTTAGTGTATTAAATGTCTTATTCATATATACTCTCTTCGATCTCTTTTCCCACCGCCGTTCATTGCTCCATTCAGGAACTCTCAAGCAATGGTTGGCTGGAAGAGATTCCTCGAAGGAATAAGCCCGCTTTTGCAAATCATGTAATTTTTGTACTTATATTTTTAATTGTAAATAATGCAATAAAGTTATATTAAAAAAAAAAAAAAAAAGATAATAAGATTTTTAGGAACACTCATGAGAACGTACACATAATGGCTGAATTCATATAGCTTCCAATGAACATATCATATTCAGCCTGAATAATAATAAAATATATTTCTAAGGTATTCTCTAGGGACTATGGTATGAGATTCTGTCATCAGTAAGCTCTCAAGGAGTATTAGTAGCAATGCTGGCATCATGCGAGTAATCCTTAATGTATTACCAGCGTTCATAGGATACAGTAACCACTTTACATCAGGTGGACCATATGCTTGTATGCCTCCCGACGTTGTAGTCGTATTAAAAAAAAATTCTTCAGAAAATACGTTAAGACGTTTTTACAGCGTCACCAGCGCACAAGTGATACCTTTGGTATTGCAAATGTACGTAAGCTGCTTGCTTAGAAAATCCACAAACTAGTTTACCATCTACGTGGTAAAAAAATCCAACCATTCGCTACTGATCTACTTCAAATTGAATCAGAACACTGTATAAATTATCTTACCATAAACAAGAAGAACGAAACAAGAAACGAAACACCAAGGCCTTTTTAAATAAAGATGAATTTAATCTAACCTAAATATAATAACAACGCCCAACAGAGTGTTCAATTTGGATATAATAAGAAAATTTGAAGCTAACAAATGTTTGAAATGAGAAACCGAGAACAATTGGTAGCCATTTAAATAGCATTGGAGGACAAACAGACGATGTTAAAATGAAACGAATTGAATAATTTGCTTTCGTTGAAATTTTTGAAGCTTCTACGCTTAATGTTCTCAATGTGGATTCTTTAAGATTACGCAATTATTTATTACACATGTCATAAAATGTTTTAGATCAGTATCAATTATTAAATTATACTTATCAATTAAATTTTCTTCCTTACGGAGCTATATTTGTCTCACGACTGCATCGGCGCATTGTTATTAATTATATAATTTTACAATTTAGAAGTATTTTCCTCCGACAAAAGCGAGATTCTTTTTAAATAAGAACTAAGATATGTATGAGCCACTAAATTATTACTAGTCATCTAAATTATTTTAAATAGTAAAGATACTAATCATAAAAATTTTCATTTCCTTACGTAAAATTCAGTTCAAGTTGGACTTAGTTTCCGACATCTTATATTATCTTAATTATTGCATACAAATTTCCTGCAGCGTCAGTATTCAGATGCGTTCACTAGATTTTTTTTCGATTTTATCGCTGAAAACTATAGGCTATAGAGGGGTAGGGTCGGATGTTTATGAAACAGTCTGTTTATTATAGCCAGTATGCACTTTTTACAACAATTTGTATAAGTAGGTAGGTATTTATATCATTGTTAAAAAAGTTGTATAGATATTTTTGAACACCACATTTAGAAACAATTTCGACAGCGTCTGTTTAGATATTAAACAATATTCTATTTATATTTGTTTAAGTAAATATAACTAATCTTACCATAAATACTGTTATATAGAAACTTATCTTTTTTACAATTATTTAATTATTCTGAATTTGGATCCCGTTTATTATGTAAAAACTTCTTTCGATTTCCCGCCGTTTTACATTTTTTTTCGTATTTATTATCAAATTACAATATGGAATGAGGTATTAAAGAAAATAGGATTGCAGCGATTGCCTTGCACAAAGTCAAAAGCATGGTACGAGTATTAGCCGTATGTTCGTACTATCGACAGATATACGAGTACCAATACTTCCTCTTAATCGTAATTCAGTGAAATGTTCCATTGTTAACTGATTTGAATGTATTATTGTCAATTATAACTTCTGTATTGTCACATTTCATAACAAAATTTAATATATTTGGTTTCAAATGAGATTAGTAAATGATTATTGCATTTGAACCACTTTAGAATAGAATACATAACCCCGACATATATCCGCCATTTTCTGCACCACGCAGGGCTGATCATTTACGCACCTTAAAAATAAAAAGATACCCAAAATAGAACCCTGGAACACCTCATTTATGTCAACGGTCTGCATTCTGATATTTGAATTAGATGAAATTTAATATAAATTTTATTTTTATGCTATTCATTTCTCCTATGAAAATATCTCTCGGTATCTGCCAAATAAATTAATAACTTTTAACGCCAACGGTGAAGTACTAGAGTGAAATATGGACGCCGTCATATTATTTGAATTATTGTCTTACATTTCAGAAAATAAAACTTTTTGTCGTAATAATAGCGCCATATATTTTTAATAAATATAGAGTATATAAATTTAATAAAAGGCGGCGGTATAAATTTATGTAAAAAAACTTTCCAATTTCATCCTTATACTCGTAACCAAAATCTAATTCCGCGTTGTCTATCAACCGTTTGGAAGGGGATGGAAATATTTTTCATCGGCAAGTTATGAAGGTTTCTGAATAGACCAATAGATGTATAACGTGTGAAGCAATCATTTTCCCAATAAATTTACTTACTGGGTAACAGTAGAAACGACAGAATTTACTAGTAACATTCTAAAAACAATAATGAAATAAAAAAAATAAACCTTGCAAAGTTAACTACTCCTTTATTAGATATTCATATACACAAAGCTGTATACACGTGTGTGTGGTATATTAAATCACAATTTAATGTGTCAATAAAAGAAATTAATAACGAATTTAAAGGGCTAATACTTAGCACAAAGTTTATAAGATAATATTTATTTATGGTCATCATCAACCTGATCTGCTTAAGGTTGTATACAGGCCCTTACCTAATGATTTACACGAAAAAGTGATTTTCCAATTTTCATATTCAATCAATTCCAATCAGTCTTTGGCATCAATTCATCTAGTGGGTGATTGCATTTTTTCGATGCTCCTTCTCAGTCTAAATCTTTTCTCCTCCATCAGTAAGTACGACCCAGATATCTTCTGTAATGTACTTCATCGCGATGCTTATTTGTACGAATTGCTTTCTTTGTACAAATAACGTCAACAAAAGTTATATACCTAGCAACTTATGCCGTAGCCGTAAAGGTTAAATATGCATAATCTCCTATAGTACCGTTATGCCAAAAATGGCAAAACGATCTTTTAGGTAGAACAGACCACGTGCAACGTTAAACTTTCGTTCTATAAATAATAGTGGGGTACTTACACGCTCAGAACGACTAAAATCCGACCTTAAACCGTAATAATTAATTATTACGATATTAAAATTTGATCAAATCCCATAAAAGCTCCAGTAATTTCCGAAGCGCAAACCGACGCTATTATTAAATTGTCATTTACATTGCGAACGGCCTTTTTGCAGTTGTGCAGTCGCCACACAAACACTAATGACTGGAACATTGTCGGGAATCTTTAGAGGATTGCACCATTTGCATGCTAACAAGCGGTTGCGTTTTCTTTATTAATCGCTACGTAAATTAGTTCGCGTGTTTATAGGAATATTTATGCTTATTATATATTTGTGCTAGGTAAGCGTAGACATAAACGTTTTGACGATCTCGGTGGCGCCAAGTGTCTTAGTATTTAAAGCAGCATTGCTAAACTCTATTCCCACACAGGACAAACATTTGTGTGCATGAACATGTCTGCTTGTTTGTGTGTTCTTAAGAGAGGTAGGGCGCAACAACGTAGCCCATCTGACAAAGTACCTCCTCACAGACAACGAGTCCCAGGAGGGTTGTTGTGTTCCTGCGAGTAAGTGAGGTTACCAGTAAGCTCCCAAGGAGCTGCTGTGTTAGCAGCTGTATTCGCGCTATACGTAAGATATTGGAACTAGTCTACAACAACTGGGCCGTATGTTTGTATGCCTACCGATGTTGTGTACAAAATATTACTTTAGTTACATTTATAAAAATGATATTTATTTACACTGCGACAATACTCACAAATTATAAAACTACAGTATTTTGTTAGTACATCAGCAAACAGGCATATTGTGTAAGTACTAAAATATGACCAAAAAGTATGCAACTTAGCATATAGTAAATCCCAAAATACACGTAACACTGGCGTTCTGGTACAACCAAGTTTAACTTCAATATCAGAGAATACCAAAGACAACAAATCGCGATGTTTACATAGCTTATTAGATTCTTTAACCTGCTTATTCTAGAATAATCTGCTGAAAATCCGACTAATTTACTACTTCAATATAGGACGAAGGTAAAAAATCTTTGTCATTGATTTTTTGTCGGTACTTACATACACAAGTCTTATTTTTTGGCGTATAATGCCAACGGGTATTTGCCTTGTAACTCTTTTTATTCATCAATTAGATAATTTCAATAAATAAATCTTCGTAGTGAAGTAGTTATAAGTCTATACTAATTATATTCCGAATACAAAAATATTTTAATGCGCCTCCAAACCCATTTGCAAATAAGGACATTATTACAGTCAATTTATTAATAAATCGAATGGTATTAAAATTAAAAGTTGTAAGCCGATGCTTTAGTAGACGTAACTTATTCCTGTAATTTTTAATAATAGTTGTATATTTTCACGGACATATATTATCGTAATTATATTGAAAACTAGCAGTGCGGATATTTATTTCTGTGAATGACAACAAGATAAAAGTTGTTTGTCTGAATTAATTTGAATATAAAACATGAACTTTGGGGGTATAATGTTTAATAAAACTTTCGGAATGCTAAGTCCTGCCGACGAGTGAGGCTATTAGTAAGAATTGTTATGTTAATAGCAGCAGTGGTACTGCGCTCGCGATACTTCCTGTATTGCTTGCGTTCATAGGTTACATTATAAAAATTGAAGGTGTAATACAATATATATACTACAATGCATCCCATATATTCATCTGAATATTTCATGACTATAACAAATAAATCACGTCAAAGTAACTAATCTAATAAATATTGCTCTACAAATATGAATAGGCACTACAAACTCTACGTATACAAAATCTATCAAGCTTCTGCAAGTTCTTGCATTTTATGAATAGTATAGATTTGTTACAGGTTTAGAGTTAATGGACACATGTTTTCTTTATTTGGTTGACACTACAAAATTGCTTTAATGTATTTGGATATTTAGGTAAAATTAATTTTACAGTCAACGGTAAGTATGGATATACTTACCTGGTTAATAACCGTTATGTGTTTAATTTGCGGCCATGTTTATATTTAGATTTCAAAATTAATAACAACAATAATTTTATGTTTAGAAGAATTGATGAACACATGTACGAAACGAAAGTACGAAACAATGACCGTTTTAAGGTTTTGAATAACATATAACTAGTCTAGCCATAAACACTGTTACGTAGAAAGTTTTCAATTTTTCAACTCTTTAATTATTTTGAATATAGATTTTTCTGGAATTAATCAATTTATGCGTTTATTATGTTAAAAACTTCTTTCGATTTCCCGCCGTTTTACGTATTTTTTTCGTGTTTATTATCAAATTACAATATCGAATCTAGGAATGTAGTGATCGCCTTGCACAAAGTGGATATGGTCATATTCAAGAAACTTCAAAAACTTGGTATCAGCCATATATATGTATATCGTACTATCTACAGATATACCAACACTTTTGTTGAAAATCATTAAAGATTGGGGCGACTACGTGCTGTTAGAACTACCCATACCACCAGACGTGCTGTTAGACTTTCCAGCAGGACTCTGCACCTGGTCGCAAGGCACGAACTACTCAAGCCTAGCTCAAAACCATCATTCCGGACTTTATAAAGAGCTGAAGACTAGCCATCTAGCCTAGCCTAGATCGGAAGCCCTTAGACTACAAATTATGCTCAGTTTTAGAGGACACGACCTTCAGAAATCTCTGGAGCAGGCAGTAGCAAAATTTCCCATGGAAACAGTGCGTAAATCCATAGATTCATGGCCAGACAGATTAAAGGCCTATGTCAAAGCCAAAGGTGTCCATTTCGAATAGAATATTTTATTTTTATTTTTTGCTGACATTTTTTTTTTATACTACGTCGGTAGGCATATAAGCATACCGCCCACCTGATGTAAAGCGGGTATCGTAACCTATTAACAATTGAGATATATTAAGTATCACTCGCGCGATGCCTCTGCAGCCTACACCTTGGGAGCTTCCTGGTGACCTCACTCACACGCAGGAACACAACATTCCTCTAGGGCTAGGGAGTTTTCACTTGGCTGCGGTTTTCTGTGAGGTGGAGGTACTTCCCCAGACGGGCTGCTTTGATGCGCCCTACCTCTCTTAAAACATCCAGACCAAGACAAACAGACATGTTCATGCACACAAATGTTTGCCTTGTGAGACTTCCATAAATACGTACATATAAGTTTTATTAAGATTACATTACTTTATAAAAAAATACATGCATATTCATTTATAACAGAACTTATGGCTGGGCTAGGTAATCCTGTGGTAAAACAAAAGAAACGGAATTGTATAGCCTAACAATTACATTCCTTCAGCCGTGTAATTGAGTGAAAAGAATTTAGAGCGAACCCAGAAAATCTCTCAATTAAAATCTATGGACTCAGCGTATCGGTATGAAATTGGAATAACAGAGCATGTAGCGCAAGCTTTTGTTATCATACCCCCGTTGTGTCCAAACGGACCACTGAACAAAGAAGATTATTTTTATTGCACTCCAAAAGGTGCATCCGACCGAAAATGTGTGGAATTGAGAGTAAAATCGATATGCCGGAGCTTGTATCTCACATGATCGCGTGATAGTAGCGTTGGAAGCAAGAATATACACCACATTGATATTTAATTTTACATATTGCGAAATTGATTTCATCATTTTGCAAAATGATTGCTTGCTAATGTACAGATTTGGATTTCCCCCGAAGGTGAAGACCACCGATCCGCCGCTATATAAAAAATTACAATTGTGAAGGGTTATTTTTCCAAATCATGAGCGAGGTTATCAGTAAGCTTCTGAGGAATCGCTGTTTTATCGGTGAAAGACTCCAATCGCGAGCTACATTTACTGCATTGCAAGCGTTCTTAGGCTATAGTATCCCCTTGTATGACTCCCTACGTTGTAGAAAAGTCTTCTTTATATAATACTAGCTTTTACCCGTGGCTTCGCTCGCATTGATAAAATATATATATATATTATTAATAAAAAGTATCCTATTTTACTTCTGATACCTTCAAGAATATGTGTAAAAAGTTTCATGATGATCGGTTCAGTAGTTTTCGCGTGAAAGCGTAACAAACAAACGGACATTCACATTTATAATATTAGTAGGATTATAGTATAGATACCTATCTGCTAATAAACTGAAGTTAGAAGACTTAATCACTGTTTGCTCAGGTTAGCTAGTGAGCTAAACTAAACTCTACAGATTTGCTGATGATATCCAGGCAAATATGACACAGCCATTTGTCTATCTGAAACATTAACGAATGAGTACACGATTCCACCTCCATCAATTAAAATAATGGATTATATTTTGGTTTGAATAAATAACGCGTAAAACGCAAGAATAAGATGATTTTAATTTAGCAGAAGGGGTGATAAGGCGTTATTACCATTTCATTACATACTTTAAATTTCATATTTAGCTACATACTGATTTTCTATCTGATTGGGATGCTAACAAAATTGGTAACTTATACGAAAATTATTCAAATATTTTTCTTAAGAAATTTCTAACTGAGTTAACAATTTGTCTAATCCAACAATTTTGTCATTGTGAACTATTCAACAACCTCTCAGTGAATGAATGGTCACTAACATTATGTGACAGAGTGGATTTTCAGAGAAATTCTTGCGAATGGTACAATGCTCGTTCCACAAAACCGCCTTTGTCCAGCAGAAAGCTCATCCCGACAGCGGGTCGACTCAAGGTGCTGATGACAAGGGTGTTCAAGGGTGTTAGCGAGAATTATATTTAGATGTCAGTATTTAATTTCTAAATTCCGTAATATATCATTTCTAAAAGAAAATCTAATGAATTCCTTTTCCTGAGCACAGAGCACACGACCATAGCTAGAGTTTCCAGAGCACACGACCATAGCTAGAGTGATCGATGAATAGAACATACTTGGAGGTGCGGGTAAAGGCATAATTGTATAATATTCATGCAACTGCGGGCGGTTCAACTAATTCCAATGCAATCCTATTAATAAATATTAAACTTACAGGCAATTTGATCCAAACTACTTTGTGTGCTTCCGCTCCCGATGTACGCATACCGCACACAAAGTAGTTTGGATCAAATTGCCTGTAAATTTGACTTTCGCAAAGTAACGCCTGAATCTATTAAATATTAAACTTGTTACTAAATTTGAACATATAAGTAAATGGGAACATGGTACAACATTTTGGCAAGAAGTTCGAAATTTCAATGAATTTATTTTCGGGCTGTGATTTTACGCTTTATGCTTGGGCTTAAGTCTGTTTGAGAATTGCGGGAGATTTCAATTGGTATTTGACGATGAAGCCCTTATAGCTGCTGTTTTTATGCTGGGTTCAATGATTTCAGAGTTGTCCCCGTCTGTAGAGCAATTCTACTAAAAAAATGCAAATGCACTGCTGCGCGACGTGTGTCAATATGTGTACATTTTGACGTTTCATTATTCTGTTAAGCAGCGTAAAAAAAGGTAAAGTCGTGAAAAGGCTTGTAAAACACACACCAAGAGTCATCGTCGTTGTGGAAAGAGCGAGACCAGCAGATCGAAAATCACTAGGCAGCTGATCAGCCGAAGTTTAGTTTCGAGACCTTTGATTTATCTCAGGAACTCTTTGTCGCTTTGTTTTATAAATATTATTTTATCTAGCAATACATTAGCAACGTTTATAGGACTGAGATACAGGAAAATGAAAACGTATATGTTTTTGTTGGTTAAGAACTCACATGAGCGAAGCAACTTTCCTTCTAATAAAACATGAATCTAAAACGCTCATAGTCTAACATTCCATGGCGTCTTAATATTAAGTGGTATAAACAAACCACAGTATAACGCGTAGAATTATAGATAGCAGGTAACACTACGCGTTTTGTCTAACCAAGCAAAGCAGGCAAACGCTTGTAACACAAGCGTTTGACTGCTTTGCTTGGTTCAACCTAAAAGCCTGTTAACAATTAGTGCTTGAAATCGTATTAACAAGGCTTTAATAGGTATGTCCTCTAAAACTGACCATAACATGTAGTCTAAGGGGTTTAGATCGGGGCTAGACGAGGGCCAGTCTCCAGCTCTTATAAAGTCCATAACGTTGGCTTCGAGCCAGACCAAACCATTACAGACGCAGGATGAAGACTACGTCGTACCTTTCCGACGACTTGCGTGGCTTCTTTAGATCTGTGTGCGCATAGTTTGTCATTTTGCTTGTTGTAGTGCTCATTGTGAATTTTTTTTCATCACTAATTATATATACATAATTTTTGTAATTGTCATTTTGCTCGGTGCGGCGAAGGAAAACTCGCATGTCCAAGAAATTGTATTTTGAAAAACTAGTGACCTAACCTAAGAAATGTCTGATTTTCCCTTTGGATTGTGGAGGCTGACGGCCGTCGCTCTATGTAAAAATCAGTACCATAGTTTCCAGTAATAATTCGCAAAGTAGTAGACCGCGCCAATTCTAATGTATTAGGAAACGTGTAACGCTAAGTAGAAGAATATAATAAGTATAATATGTAATATAAAATATTAATAGGTACATTGAATCACTTCTAGAACCAAAGCCGATTACATTCGGACGTGTTGCGCTCCGTTCGTTACCGAATGATGTTCTGGATAAGATAGGTAGCTTGTTATTTGCTATAATTGCAATTATTATAACCCCTAAATGGGAGCGCGAGTTTGCGGAGTGGCTAACAATACTATTTTAATACCAAGACGGTTTCGTTTCAATGTGGTTTCGATTTCCACACAGCGCAAACATTAAATTGACATGATTGCATACAAGAAGTGTCGCTGGAGGCTCACAATCATTAGGCCCATCTGATGTAAAGTGGTCACCATAGCCTATGAACGCTTGTAATACATGAAGTACACCTGGTGCTGATGAGACAACTCCTCGGGAGCTTAATTTCATACACTCGCAGGAACACAACGGTCACCCCACGTCCCACCCAGTTGTTGTTTGGCTGTTGTTTGGCTGCGTACTTCTGAGGTGTAGGTACTTCTCCAGTGGGAGTGTTTCGATGCGCCCTACCTCCTTTCCACTAGAGCTTTGTTTGTTAATTAGCAGAACCCACCACGTGCAGGTGTGGTTGAATTTGTCTATAAAGATGACAGTAATCCACTTACATCCGCTGTGTTGCAAGCATACATATGTTAAGGAACCTATTCACCCAAAAGAACCACATGTGTATTTACTACCCACCGAAGATGTAGTAGCAGGATGCACGCACGGACGGATGCAGTGAGGTTGACTTCTCTCCGAAGATGATAGCATGTCCCTTGTATTGCCTGCTTACAGTGTAAGTAACCTCTTCACTCAAAAGGACCTGTTCGGATGGTTTAGAGTGCAACTACGCTATCAAAGAAACAACACGTCTGTCTTGAATGGATTTATTTCGCAACTGCTTTGAAATTAAATACATGCATCATATTTAAAGGTATTGAGACGTTTCTGTATAAACAAATTGTATGCAAAGTAAACATAGGTATTATGATCCAACATACCGCCCACCAAAGGACTATCAGAGTCCTTTAACTAATAATCGAAATCTTAATAAAAATAAACAATCGATACCTAAAATAAATATGACATAAATTATTCTTGTTTATCCTCAATCGGCAATGCGCACAGTTTTGTTACAGTTCGTTTGACAATAACTTTTCCACTCTTCACACTGTATACCCTAGTGCATCCGTCTAGTCCAGGGTGTTTGTCTACTATTCTTCCAAGTAACCATTTCCCTGGGGGAAGATTTTCTTGCTTAACCAAAACAATATTGCCAATCTCAAACTCCTTCTGTCTTTTAAGCCATTTAGGGCGTTGTTGCAGCCTGCACAAGTATTCATTCTGCCATCTACACCAAAAATCGTTAAGCAGCTTTTGTGTAAACTGCCACCGTGACAGATGGTGAACTTTTACATGTTGGAAAGTCGGACTAGGAATTGTAAGAGGTGATTCGCCAATCAAAAAATGTCCTGGGGTCAGAGCTTCAACTGCTTCATCGTCCAAATCATCCCGGGGGCATAACGGTCTCGAGTTTAGACAAGCTTCTATCTCACAGAGGAGAGTCGTCATTTCCTCAAATGTCAAGTTGGTAGTAAGTATTCTCTTCATGTGATATTTAATGGATTTTACTCCAGCCTCCCATAGCCCACCAAAGTGAGGGCTGTAAGCTGGAATGAAGTGCCACTGCGTTCCATCAGATACTAGTTTCTCGGTAATATCTCCTGAGAATTCGAGACGCGCTTCCTTCCAGAGATCTACTAGTTCCTTATTTGCGCCTACAAAATTTCTACCTTGATCGCTCCACAGATGTGCGCATCTTCCCCTTCGGGCACAAAACCTTTTGAATGCACTAATAAAAGCCTCGGAAGTCAAATCCCCGACCAATTCCAGATGAATAGCCTTTGTAGCCATACATACAAAAATTGAAACATATGCCTTGTATATCTTTCCTCCTCGACCCTTGTTTGTCAGAACTAGAAAAGGCCCCGCAAAATCTACCCCGGAGTTCAAGAATGGACGAGCTGGAGTTACTCGTACCTTCGGCATATCGCCCATTACTTGAGTTCGCGTGGTAGCGTTATGTTTTGCACATGTCAGACATCGATGTACATATTGCTTTACTTGACTCTTAACTCTGTGGATCCAATACTTGATTCTGAGGTAGCATAACATCAGCTGCATACCACCATGAAGAGTTTTTGAGTGGGCATCTGCGATTATCAAACGCGTAAGGTTGTTCTTATTTCCTATAATAATCGGATGTTTACCCTGATCTGGTAAATCGGAATGTCTAAGGCGGCCACCCACCCTGAGTATCTGTTTTTCGTCTAAATAGGGATCTAATGTCTTCAGTGTGCTTGTTCTTTTAATGTGTTTATTTTTTCGTAACGCATCTATTTCTTCTCGATATTCTTCGCCTTGTACCTTTCTTATACATATGTTAAGTGACTCTTCTAATTCTTGTGTAGTTAATGTGAAATAGATATCATCTTTCAGTGTTTTTCGCTTCAAAAATCTTCTGCAGTATGATACGCTTCTCACCAGTTCTGATAATGAATCAAATAATTCAAACTGATTGGATATACTTCTATCTTCTTCAACCTCCGTGACTGTCAATGTCTGTATGCTCGACTTCTTCTCCAGGTCTATAGGTGTAATTATTGGCTTTGTATATTCTATTTGCCTTTTAGATAGCCATTCTGGCCCTTCCCACCATAGAGTGCAAACTTTTAATTCTGACACTATCATTCCTCTTGACGCAATGTCAGCCGGGTTTTCATGGGATTGTACGTGAAACCATTGCTCTCTAGGAACATTTTCCATTATTTCCACTGTTCTATTTGCGACGAAAGTTTTCCATCTACTGGGCTCTCCCTGAATCCAAGCAAGAACGATTGATGAATCCGTCCATGCAAAAACTTGAGATGACGGTATTCTCATTGCAGTTGAAACTTGTTTCAATAATTTGGATAACAAAAGAGCCCCACACAATTCAAGTCGTGGTAAAGATACTGTTTTTAACGGAGCTACGCGTGTTCTTGCAGCTATTATTGACGTTTGTATTAAACCCGTATCTTCTTGCACGCGGCAATAAACAACGGCTGAATATGCTTTAATACTGGCATCACTAAACCCATGAATTTGAATATTGCCACGCCTTGAGTTGTGTGTGCCTAACCATCGCTCCACGTATATTTCATTGACGTTGCCAAAATCGTCACGCAAGTTTTTCCATTCCTCTTTAAGAGATGGATCAATATTCTCGTCCCAATCAACCTTAATCTGCCAGAGCTTCTGAATAAAAATTTTCGCCATTACTATAGATGGTGAAATCCAACCAAGAGGATCATAAAGTTTTTGTAAATCCGATAAAATGTTCCTTTTTGTTGTAACTTCATTACAAGGGGGCAGGTTTAGATTGTATTCGAATTGATCCTTTCCCAAATTCCATTGCACACCTAGAGCCTTTACAGTACCGTCGATATTTATATCTAAATGTGCCTTTGTTGATCTTTCAGATGGATCTATGGATTTTAGAAAGTCCACATTGCTCGAGGACCACTTCTTTAGAGTGAAGCCACCCCGACGTAATAAGTCCTTCAAATCCTTGCTGATTCGAATAGCTTCTTCAAGACTGTCGGCCCCTGACATAACATCATCAATATACATATCTTCCCGTAGTACTCGCGCAGCTTCAGGATGTTTATCCCCTTCATCGCTCGCAAGTTGCATTAGAGTTTTGACAGCTAAATATGGAGCAGAAGCTGTACCAAAAGTGACAGTTAAAAGCCTTAAATCTTGAATCGGATCAGAGGGATTGTTTCGCCATAAAATTCTCTGGTAATCGGTGTCTTCTTTAGCTACTAAGATCATTCTGTACATTTTCTCAATATCCGAGACAAAGCATACTGCATGCATTCGCCATCTCATGATTAGGCTCCGTAAATCATCTTGTAGTATTGGACCTGATAGCAATTCATCGTTAAGAGAGACTCCATTTGAGCCCTTACTTGAAGCGTTGAAAACAACGCGGGTTTTCGTGGTTTCCTTTTCTGTATTAATCACTGGATGATGTGGTAGATAGACTGTTTGTTCATTATCCTTCTCAATTTCCGGCACCTCTTCTACATGTTTCAGACTCTTATATTCTTCGATAACTCTGATATATTCTTTCTTTAATTCTGGTTGTTTGTAAAATCTTTTTTCTAATTGTGTGAATCTATTTAAAGCTATTTCCCTCGTATGTCCATTTGGAGCTTGTGGTGTATCTGTATTAAATGGCAATTTAACTATGTATCGTCCTTCCTTGTTTCTCTTGTGTGTGTTTGTAAAAAAGTCTTCGCATAATTGTTCTTCTTTGGTGTACCTTTTCTTTGTTTCTGTGTCTACCTCCCACATTGCTCTTAATATCTCCTTAAAATCTACATCTTGATTTACTTCCACGAAACATTTTTCTTCCTTGTTGAGTGACTTGATTTTCATTTCTCCGAATATAATCCAGCCAAGGTTGGTTTTTTGTGCAATGGGTGTACCTGGTGGACCCTTGACTAGACCTTGCTGTAGGATCTGTGCATATCCTTTCACATCTAATAGCAGATCAATGGTTCCTGATACATAGTAGTTTGGATCTGCTAGGTTGAGATCACTCAAATGGGGCCAGCCACCCTTGGTTGCTGAACCTGATGGAAGTTGAATTGTCAAGTGTCTTGTCATCACATAGGCATGTATAGGTAAACTAAAATTAGGCTCCCATTGTGATAAAACTTTTAAGTGTACTTCTTGCTTGACAACAACTTTCATGGATTCCATCCCAGTAACTATTCGATGAGTTGATTGTCTCTTCAGCCGCAATAATTGAGTTGCTTTTTCACTTATAAAACAGGCTTGTGATCCTGGGTCTATTAGCGCCTTAAGCACAATGGTGTGTCCATGTTCGCTCTGTAAAGTCACCATTGCGGTTGCTAACAGACCCACCTCTTGCCGAGCATTGTAGTACGACGCAATCATTGTATTGACTTGTACATTTTCTAATTCATCTGCTTGATTGGACGCCACTGGTTGTAAAGTTTCTAATAATTCCGAGGCCTCCGTCTTCTTGGTTTGATGAATTAGAGTATGATGTCGTCGGTTGCATATACGGCAGGACATTGGTACACGACACTTAACGACTGAATGTCCTGATGCTAGGCAATTGAAGCAGAGATGATGTTTCTTCACGTGTTCATTCCGTTCTGTAGGTTTCATCTTGGCGAATACCTTGCAGTGACATAAGTTGTGGTTCTCCTTACACATTATACAAGCCTTCTCGGGGAGTGAAGCATGAAGTGCACGTTCTCTTATAACCCTATCTCGCGTAGTTGGTGTTGAAAGGGGCGTGACCAGTTCCAGAGTACGGAACTTGGTCTCTAAAAAAGTCTTGAAGTCTTCCCACGTAGGTAATTCTTCTAACTTTCCCTTATAGGCATATTCCTCCCACTCCTTATGTGACTCTGGGTCCAACTTCTGTACTACCAGAAAAATTATTATTGGATCCCAAGAGTCTGTATTAATTTTCAAATTTTGTAGGCTATTTAGAACCTCGGTGGTGGTGTCCAAAATAGACTTGAGTTGGTTGGCGGATTGAATATTAGACCTCTTTTGAGTAAATAATCTTTTCAACAATGAATTGACGATGAGACGTAAGTTACCGTAACGATTTTTCAATGTTTCCCATGCTTGATGATAATTAGTATCAGTCACTTGAATATGCTTTAATAATGCCGCTGCTTCCCCGCTGAGACTCGTCTTCAAATAATGTAATTTTTCCACATTGCTTAGGGATTTGTTTTCATGAATTAACGATATATATAAATCTTTATATCCCGGGAATTCTTCGTATATACCGGAGAAAGTAGGTAACGATATCCTTGGTAATTTTACTTGAGGTTGTACATCACCCCCTACTGCGCTGCTGGGGCTGGGATTCCCTTCGAGCATATCTCGTAATTCACCCATTAAACATAAATACAAATCTTCATAAATGTAAAATTCTTCATTTAAATAGTACGGCAATAAGTTTCGTTTCTCTCGGGGTGTTATTTTTCCTAATTCTTGGTCAGCGCCAACAAATCTTTTCCAGTATTCTTCTATGCAAAGTATCCGTGATTGTATGTATCCTTTCGTTAAACGTTGTTTAGGGCATTTTTTCAAATTAATTTGTGTTTTCTTTAGTAACTCCGCGGTATCTTCTAATATAGCAATCACACGTTCGGCTGCAGCGTTTGCGGAAGTCATGTTTAGTCCATAAAAAGTTAATTTTAACGTTAAAACTGTTTAAATGTTTATCAACAAAGTTCACGTAATTATTAAATAGAACGGAATGTTATTTTCTCACAATACAACACGATAGATGCACTCGAACAGTTCTTATCTCTGGAATGCGACCGGCCGCCGGGCTCAGGTAAATCTTTTGTTTAGCACGCGGTCGCTTGATCCGGCTCGATTATGACCATTATGTTCGGATGGTTTAGAGTGCAACTACGCTATCAAAGAAACAACACGTCTGTCTTGAATGGATTTATTTCGCAACTGCTTTGAAATTAAATACATGCATCATATTTAAAGGTATTGAGACGTTTCTGTATAAACAAATTGTATGCAAAGTAAACATAGGTATTATGATCCAACAGGACCCTATATCTATTTGCTACCCACCGATGATGTAGCGTAGAAAAATATATTCTTGTTATTCAATACGTTCTTTAGAAACGCAAATATTACAGTAGATTTTAACGTTATGTTTTGTAACAGCAATCTAAAGCGAACAGTTTGAAATTCATATTCGTATCCACTCACCTTTCCGCAATCTACAATGAGAATGCCCATCTAAAATTGCACAGAAAAACAAAACCTTCCATTCACAATACGGAAGCAAGTTGTAAAATTAAAATTTTCATTACGAAGCGAAATGGTCCTTTTAGATAGCAGGTTTGATGAAAGTTTTTAACATTTGACGTGTGATTTTTCCCTCAGATTTTTGGACAAACTTGGCGCGGGTTTCCACGTCGGTGGATGCAATTTGCTTAGTTGTAACCTCTTTACCGCTCCTAACTGTCGACGTAGAGGGGAGACGAATTTCTCCCGGGATTTCTCATTTCAAGCTCAATTTGGAAATTTGTCTACTATCGCTTTACTATCTTGAGTTTCTTGCAGATTCAGTGTTGTTTTTGTACAGTTTGTAGTGATACAAGTGTTTGGTAGTCATTATCTTTGGAAATTTAATTGAAACAGTGTTACATAGTGTTCGTAATTTCTAAGTACATATTTTTTGTATTTTTATACAATAATTTTAAAGAGAAACTAGGAATAAGAATATTTATCTCTAAAATAGTACGATAGCAGGTACTATTTATACACAGGCACTAATTAGAGATTTTATCGCTGTAAAAACCAATTTAGAAGCTAAGATTAGGTTATTAAATTCTGTGTCCAATGCAAAAATTTCGCATTTATTAATTTCTTTATTAGTATTATTGTAAATTGATCCGTAATCGACGTTATATAAATGAAAAAAATATTTGTTTTCGAAGATATTACAAATTTACGCTATAAGTTAATAACTCAGTTACACTTCAGAGCTTGGATACACTAATAGAAGTCGGTCTACTAACTTAGGCTGAGTCCGTATGTTAGTAGTCAACACTCTACTCTACAATAGTCATTCAAATTGGCCCAGAACTCCGACGATGATCAGTCAGATCAGTGCTTTACGCTAACTTTCGTAGATAATTTTCCTCTTTTTCACTCTAGATTAATATCTTTTACTTTTTTCTATTTTAATATCTGAATTACTTTGTTGACTGTAATATAATAACTATTCTGACCATAAATACTGTTACATAGAAAGTTTTCTATTTTTCAACTTTGTCATTATTTTGAATTTTGAAGGCTTCCGTTTTCCCGCAGTTTTACATTTTTTTTTTGTTTATTATAAAACTACAATATGGAATGGGGTATTAAAGAAAATAGGATTGCAGTAATTGCCTTGCACCAAGTGGGTATGGAGCCGTCAGTCATATTCAAGACACTTCAAAAGCTTGGTGTCAGCCGTATATTCCAATATCGTACTATCGACAGGTATACCAATACTTCCTCTGTTGAATATCATAAAAGATCGGGGCAACCGCATGCTGTTAGAACTACAAAGACTGTTAAAGCCAGAATTCACCGAAACCCCTTTAGGAAACAAAAGATCTTATCGCGGGAAATGAAGATTCTCACTAGGACTTTGTCGTGTGTAATAAAACAAGACCTGCAGTTCTGCACTTATCGTCGATGTACATACCCTAAATCAATCCCTACAGTTGAAAAGAGTGGATCGATACGAAGGTGAAAGGCACAGAAATATCGTCTTTACTGATGAAAAAAAATTCCCGATAGAAGAGTACAACAACCAAAATGACAAAGTGTATGCACACAGTTCTGAAGAAGCCGCGTAAGTGGTTGGAAATGTACAACATGGTCATCATCTGCGTGTGAAATGGTTTGGTGAGGGGTATCTTATCAAGGAGTCACAAAACTTTATTTTTATGAAAAAGTAGTGAAGACTTCAGCCAAAGTGTATTAAGAGACTGTTTTGGATCGTGTTCTGAACCTCTCAGCAATACACTTTTTAAAAATGTACTGTAAATTTCCAGCAGGACAGCACCTGGTCACAAGGCATGAACTACACTAGGCTGGCTCGAAACAAACATTCCGGACTTTACAATAGCTGAAGATTGGCCCTCGTCTAGCCCAGATCTAAATCCCACATGTTATGGTCAGTTTTAGAGGACATGGCCTGCTCGAAACGACACGCCAACATTGTGTCTCTTAAAAAGTCTCTGGAGTAAGCAGCGGTTAAATTTTCCATGGAAACTGTGGATAAATCCATTTTACAGATTAAAGGCCTGTATCATAGACAAAGGTGGCCATTTGTAATATAATTATTTTTTTATTTTTGCTGAGACTTCCATAAATATGTACACATAAGGTTTTAAGATTACATTATTTCATAAAAAAACAAATGCATATTCATTTGTAATAGAACTTATGGCCGAACTAGGTACTCGTATATTAATTTATGTCTTTGTTTAGTATAAATATAACTACTCGATTTTATTTTTCAACCTAGCCACTCGCTTACCAAGTTATTTTGAATTAGGTATTTAGGTTGACTGGAATAGATTCATTAAAGGTATAAATCAACCTTTGTACCTTTTCGTTTTTTAATTATTATTTTAATGCATACCAATGTATATTAATCTTATGTACAATAAAGATATAATAAACAAATAAACAAAACTCTTCATAAGTTTTTTTTATACTACGTCGGGAGGTATACAACATACGGCCCACCTGATGTAAAGCGGGTACCGTAGCCTTTTAACGCTTGCGATATATTAAGTATCACTCGCGCGATGCATCCTCTGCAGCTTACACAGCAACTCCTTGGGAGCTTACTGGTGACCTCACTCACACGCAGGAACACAACAAACCTCTAGGGAGTTGTTATTTGGCTGCGGTTTTGCGGTGAGGTGGAAGTACATCCCCAGACTGGCTGCTTTGATGCGCCCTACCTCTCTTACATAGTCTATTGACTATACGAATTAAAAGAAGCATGTATACTAATATGCAACACTTTCGGAAGAATTTTGCTCTTCTGAAGCATGTAAACTAATTACGGTTAGTCATCAGTTACAGGATGTTTTTAATTAAAGTCAGAGTGACTCTGTTTGATTACTTTTCGTTATCGTATGAGGATATGCAGGTAAATTTGCTTATCATTCAATGGCATATTGCTCTTTTTTGTAAATAGATCATAAGAAATTAAAATCAAAGCCTGAATGGTTAGGCAATCGAGTCTAACTAGTATAGTATCTAATATTCATTCATACTTTCCACGATTTACTTTGCTACCCTAATACACACATTTTATACTCTTACTTCTCTTTACCTCTACTAGCTAAAATTTGTGCCTATTCTCAAGGAGACCGACAGCCCATTACAGATCCACTTGTGTTCTCTCATGAGCAACGCTTAAGTCAAAAATACTATATCAATTTTCTCTTCATCGATGATGTTCTTTTCATTATTTTCTGGACCAATTATACAACGCCGCCTAGTCCCAAATTAAGTGAAACTTATGCTATGAAACTAGATATATATAGATAGAGACAACTAATAACGAATACATAAATACATACAGAATATATTGAAAACACCCAGACCAAGACTAACAGACGTGCACAGATACACAGTTAATCATGTAATATGTGTGGGAATCTAACTCACGAATATTGCTGTTAAAGTAGTCATTGCCACCGGGTTCGTGTTTCATGAGGTGAGGAACAACAACAATTAAGGCTACTCTGGAAAACAGTGAGTCTCACACACACTTCTACTTCTACTCCTTTTCCTGCCTATTTATCTCTGCTTTCTTTATTACAGCGACATTATTTCATTCCAGCCAAACGAAATTTAAAGAGAGGTATTTAACGGTCTATCGCAATTTAATTATTTAGTATTTTATATAAAGATTTCGTTGTTTATTTTTAATTATTTCTTCTAAATTATTATGAAAATCTTTGTATATAATACACGTATACTGTATACCGGATATGTTTCTTCGAATATTTAATAAGGTTATGTTTAACTTTGTCTTTTTTTTGAAAACTATCACAATATATTGTTTTACAGAAATGTTACTTTAATTATTATAAACAAATATCGGAGCTAAAATACGTACATTCAATTAAAATGATAAAATGAGCACTTTTACATATTTAGTCTATCATCATGAAATGCGGCAGCATATTTTAAATCTATAATTATCTTATTTTTTGTATGGTTATTCTCGTACTTCAGATTATCAAGTAATATAGAACCTGTGGGACATCCACTTTTTGCTTAATCAGCGAGTTTAGTCCTTTTTTGACATACCTATTATCAACGCTGATGTAAGGCAAAGCGGATATAAACGATACGTATATCAAAACGTGACTTTTCATATCGCGACTAAATTGACAGCAAATTTCGCACAACGCAACTGCATGAGTGTGATAGTTTCTTTATTATTTGTTATAATTTTAAGGATTATTCCCAGTTATCTTACTGCTATATTTCTACTGTGACTACATTTAACCTTACTTGTACTTACAACTGAATTTCTCTATTTTAACTAGGTAAGATAATTCAGATCATTGTTCTAAAGATTATATTTCGATAGCAAATGAATTATGCCGAAAACTTTAAACTAACAAATAGGTATTGTTGTATAAATTCGATAGTATCAGTGTAAACCAGTTAATTAAACATGCTTTTGACCTTCCGAAGTTACTAGTTCGGGTTATTATGTTCTCTGTAACTCTCTTGGTATAGTGTTTATAACTACTCGTATTTGTATATTTATATATTTTATTTTTTACCTGCCTTATGGAGGCCGCCATAGAATTACACCACCCTCTTCCTGGGTGGGTACCGCCAGTATACATAGTGCAGTACTCATCGCACCCAAATAGCAACACGGGCAGTAGCGTCATCTCAGGCGCTGCCTAAAATTGCGGTCCCCAATCCGCCTCTCTAGCGTAGAGATTATTATTAGAGCATAGCTCCCGGCAACCAAGCTATTGTGCACGGAACTAGAAGTGCGACGAATTCATGCAGTGATCAAGCTACCAAAATTAATGACGACCGTATTTGGTAATTAAAACGTGTACACTGACAAGAAAATTATAGTGGTCACAAAATAGGTATTGCTAGGTATTGCTTTTATGGGCTTATTTCTACATTGTAGCATGGAACCCTTCGTGTGCAAGTCCGACTTACACTTGGCAGATTTTTTTTTTATATCATACGATAAAACAAGTCTAAACATATTTTTCAGAATTATTTTAAAAATGCCTCTGTCCAATAGTCTATAGTTGACACCCGTATTCAAAAGTGAAAATCATTTTACAATTCATCATCAAGCGATTAACGCAAACTAACGTTCGCCGTATGTTCGCCTCTAGAATCATTTGTTGTGTTTTAGGAAAATCCCGCGTGCTTCAGCCTGGTCCGGTCAGTCAACGTCTTCGGGACTTTTTTGTTATACTTTTATGAGCACCATGTCTGTTGGGTTAAGCAATAAATAATTATCTATTTTGTGATGTGTAAAGGTACACAGAGGATCCCTAATCTACGTAGATCTTAAAAATTCACTGACAGAAAAATCAGACCACTGTATGGAGAAAGGCTTACTACTGAATGCGAAGAAAACAAAGATAATGGTATTTGAAAGAGAAGAATCCAGAACTAATGTAAGGATTACGATTGATGATGAAGTGTTGGAACAAGTGGATGAGTTTGTATATCTTGGATGCGCTTTCAGCAGGGATGGAAGGTACACCGCAGATGTGGAAAGACGAGTGAGTGCTGGGAATAGTGTGAATGGAGCGTTGGGAAAACTTCTTGGCAGTAAAATCCTGAGCCAGAAGGCACAACTCGCTATACACAATGCAGTGTCGGTCCCAACGCTAACTTATGGAAGCGAGAGTTGGGTATGGCAGAAAGAGCATGAAAGTAGAATAAACGCGGTTGAAATGCGAGCGCTGCGCAAAATTTGTGGCGTAAGGCTCGTAGACCGTATTCGCAATGATGATGTTAGAAATAGAGTTGGTCTGAAAGAGAGCGTCGGTGTTAAAATAAGAAGAGGCATGCTCCGATGGTTCGGGCATGTAGAAAGAATGCAAGATGAAAGAATGACGAAGCAGATATACAATGCAAAAGTGGAAGGATGTAGGAGCCGGGGAAGGCCAAGACTTACCTACCATGAACAAATTGGTCATGTTCTATCAGAAGGTGATGTCAGGAGCCCTAGAAACCGGCGTGCGTGCATGAGAAGAGCAATGAATGTTAAAGAAGCGAGTGAGATATGTAAGGATCGAGTCACGTGGCGCTCGGTTCTCTCTGCCTACCCCGCAAGGGATTTGGCGTGAAGTTATAGATAGTACAGTATGCGATTAAAATAGTCGCAAATTCCAGAGAGAACCAGAAGAAAAGAAAGGCTGTAGGCATTATGTCACACAATACAACCCGTAGAAATTAAATAAAGGCTATAATAATACTCCGTTCGTTCGGATATGTAGAAAGAATACAGGGAGAGAAAATTACGAAACAGATATGGGATGCGCAAGTAGAAGGATATAGGAGCCGAGGAAAGTTAATACTTACCATGATCAAATTTTTTGATGGTGTTTTATTAGAAGATCAGGAGCCTTAGACATCGACAAGCTCGCATGAGAAAAGAGCTATAAATGTTGAAGAAGCGAGTGAGGTATGTAAGAATCGAATCACGTGGTTCTCGGTTCTCTTTTTGCTTGCAAGGGATTTGGCGTTAAGTTATAGATAGACAATTCGTAGAACACTAAAAGGAGGAAGACTCGTGCTTTAGAATAAAAGGCCAGCTATCATGTGTAAGCTTGTAACTGTAAAATTAATAAAATTGTAGCTAGCTTGTAAATGTCGCATAAAACGATTGAAAATATTATTTATTTATTTTTGTTCATAACATCAAATCGAGAATTAATTCCATTTCACAGCTAAATATCTAAAATGTTACGCCCGCGAATCATAATCCAGCTGGGCGTTATAATGAGGGCAATAAGTCTCTTAAATGTCATATAACACATGTGCCCAGTCGGAAAGGTCTGAAGGGTTCACTGGGGGAACCTTTTACGTTGCGCAATCGGGTAAAAAGGTCAAGAATTAGTTTTCAAACAACCGTCATTATGTGAAATAAATGATTTTGTATGAAAAACGCTTTTTAAACGAACGACATACGGTATGTTTAGTTACCTTATATAGTATAGTTTAGTTCCTTTATAGTTAGTTTAGTATTTTAATGTTTAGCAAAAGATAAGACATTGATCAAATCTATTGCAAGTGTTTATAGGCTTTGGTAACTGCTCAATAACAGACTGCCTTTGCCACATTAGTGATATAGAAATTAAAATTAATAGGGACTGTACGGACAAAAATTAATAAAATTATATTAGAAATTATTGCAGAGCCGTGTTGTTTCGACAGAAGTCAATCTTTATTCAATAAACTTTTACATATATTCTTCTTCCTAGCGTTATTCCGTTTTCTAATTCATGAGAGCGGACTTTAACACGAAGCAATTGCCGTCAGATCTTCATAACCTAGAGGGAAAAATCTGATCTTTCTTAGATTACGTCAGACGTCTTTCGAAATATAATCGGACGTGCGAGTTCTCTGACGATGTTTTCTTCGACGTCTGAGCAGTTGATTATGACAAATATGTACAGAAATCAGGAAACACGAATTTATTGGTATATGCCCCCACTAAAAACTGCGTATATTGGTATATGGCCACACTAAAAACTGCGTTTGAAACAGCGACCTCTCGATTATTATTGATGTTTATCGACGCGGAACGGAGCGAGGGAGTATGCAAAGCGGAGTAAATGGAACACTAATCACACCATAGCAGTACCTCCGCAGCTATTTTTTGGTCTATTTCCTCGCTTCGCTTCCCTGCTCTATTTCTCAGCTGCGCATTCTCGCTCTGCGTTTAAAATGTATGAAAGCTTTGCTCCTCTCCACTCTTCTCCGCTACAGTGTATAGGCAACGTTATAGTTTTCTCTTTTAAAGTTGTGAAGTGAAACTACTGTTAGTGAAATGGCACTATACTTATAAAAAAGATCGCATCACCAATACTATCGTCTAGGCAGCAACAAGAAACTTAACAATCAATTTCTATGTAGCGGTGCATATCTGCGTGCATAATGCGGTGATCTCGCACGTTCTGTTGAATTTATCCTACTGCTTTTAGCTATACATCTACTGTGCTATTTATACGACTGTATACGAACGTCATCCCAACTTCCATTACAGGGTTTCCGGTGGTAAAATGTACAATAATCGCTGACCGTCGGAAATAGCAGACGGTCTCGTTAGAACAATGTCATCGTACGAGTTGCGCGTCTCTTAGTGAGCCGTGAAAACGAAGCTATAACCTTTCACCGTCGGACAAAAGGCGCATTCAGCCGCGAACGAACCAAATTGATTTTTGCTCATATTGGACCGAAGCACGAAGCTCTACTATTAACCCTACCGATGCAGTGATAAAACAAACATTTTCTGTCAGTGACGTGGCTTGACTAAAAACATAAATGACAAACGCAATCGATAGCCATCCAGCTTACAGGGAAACATTTTTAATCTGAATACGAGTGCAGTGAAATCATTTTTGTGCAATTGCAACATATCACCTGTTTTAGTACGCCTGTATTTTTTTTGCGCGTATATTTTTTTATGCAACATCGAAAGACATACGCTCCACCTGATCTAAAGCGGTTAAACTAAAATTTCTCTGGAACTTACTGGTAATCCCACATACTCGCAGGTTCATGAGAACCTTCCAGTTATTGTTATTTGGCTGCCCACTATAAGCAAAGCAAAGATAAGCAAAGTGCGGATAAATATCTAAGGAATTGAATAGAATAAAAAACCTACTTCTGTTAATGTACCATCATGAAACTTTACTAACAGATGATTATGAGTATATTTCCATTGAATTAGTCTAATGACGGAGGTAAGAGGTCCTACGAGTATTTATTTCATAATGTCAAATTACCTAATTTTCAACCATTTCAACAATTGTATGTAGTCATTTTATTATCATTAAAATACACACAGTTGTAAGAGCTTGGTGGAATTCGAGATATATAAACCGATTCAGGGTAAACAGGGTAATATCAACGTTGCATAATCGGCTTGTTCGGTTGATTGTTAAGTGCAATGAAAATTTGAAAAAGGAATCTACATCCTGTTTGTGAAAAGAGCTGCTACTCTAATTAAATCGTTGATAAAATTTTCGTTTAATGCACATTAACACTGACAAATGAAAATTATCATTCGATGTATGTTTGGTACTTACTTCAAAATATTAAAGCTATCCAGCGATAGTTAAGCCTTGTGTACTGACTGTTTCTTACCGCATTAATGATAAGTCCATTTTCATAATCAATACTACATTTATATATACAAAAGTTATCCTGTCTATTTGTGCTAACTTTTCACTTGTACAAATAGTAATGAATTTTTAGAGCAAGTAGAATTTTTAGAGCAGTTAAAACATAATTATAAATAAATAATAATATGATGTTAGAAATAGAGTTGGTCTGAAAGAGAGCGTCGGTGTTAAAATAAGAAGAGGCATGCTCCGATGGTTCGGGCATGTAGAAAGAATGCAAGATGAAAGAATGACGAAGCAGATATACAATACAAAAGTGGACGGATGTAGGAGCCGGGGAAGGCCAAGACTTACCTACCATGACCAAATTGGTCGTGTTCTATCAGAAGGTGATGTCAGGAGCCCTAGAAACCGGCGAGCGTGCATGAGAAGAGCAATGAATGTTAAGGAAGCGAGTGAGATATGTAAGGATCGAGTCACGTGGCGCTCGGTTCTCTCTGCCTACCCCGCAAGGGATTTGGCGTGAAGTTATAGAAATAATAATAAATATTGTCGGACAAATTACACTGCGCCATCAAGCCCCAAAGTAAGCGAAGCTTGTGTTATGGGCACTAGACAACTGATAAACATACGTAAATACATTTTTTTTTTTTGTAAATACGTACTTATTATACATAGAAAATACCCAGACCAAGGCAAACAGACATGTTCATGCACACAAATGTTTGTCCTGTGTGGGAATCGAACCCACGAGCGTTGGTGTCAAAGTAGCGTAACAACGCGTTTCACCACTGCGCCACCGAGCTCGTAATTATGGTCAGAGATTGAAAGACCTCCAGACCACAATCGTTCAGAGAGCTGTCACCCACTGCGCGAAAGGCGTAGCTCCAAGTAGAGTAATGACCGGGAACTCTAAAGATATAGGAGATACAGGACTCGGGAATCGAACCCCGTTATTAAAAAAATGTGTCTAGCTGTTTTACACATTTGTAAATTAAACTTCAATACAGTCCAAGTGTTTGCATTATACTCGTACAGACTAATTGTATTTATTGGCGTAGTTTATAATACTCGTTTTAAGACTGAAGAGTCTTTGAAGAGAGAATAACAATTGTTTAAAATATACGAGTAGTATATATTTGCAGGATTTATTGACAAATAAAAAATAATTACATGTTTTAATTGTGTGTTGTGTGTTTGTGTGTGTGAACACATGATTTCATGACGATGTTCATTTGTTGTAACCGGAAGTATTATTTTTGTTATATATTAGCACATACTTTTTACACAAGGTTAAAAAATATAAAATGTCTGAACAAAATACGAGTAGGTATAGTTTTAGAAAATCACACAGAGCTATTTTATTTGTTGGAAAAACCAAGCGATTTTTCCGGTATTTCGTCCATTTAAAAGGCTGGATTGAAAAACCTCCTTGTGTAACAGAAATTTTGTGTCACACACGTATTTTATATTCGACACAAAATTTGAACCCTTATTTTTTTGCTCCCGTCTAGCGAACAAGTTACATATACATCATAATAAAATATCAGGAACTTTATGAGTTTCTCAATTCGACTGATTATTATTTATTTATATACGTTATATTTTCACCAATTGTTGACCGATTTTGATGATTTTTTTATTGTATAGGACATGTCTTGATTGTGCTCCCACATAGGTTTCATAACGCTTTTTCTGTGTGTATTACCTGACTTTTCACGTGTTATCTTCGTCAATTGTGAAACGATTTTCATGATTCTTTTTAGTGCAGATTAGATGTAGATACGATGAGGATGTGATGACAACTAAATAGTTATTTGATTAACAATTTACACTTTACACTCTGGCAATACTGACGATTACAATTTATATAGACAAAATTCTGAAATAAAGAAATTTGGTCTCGGTACAGTTCTGGTTACCGTTCCTTATGAACGTTTGTGATACAAGAGGTATAACTCGCGCGTTGCTACTCACGCTGCTAAGTCATTAACTTACTGACAATGTCACTCACTCGCAGGAACACAAAATCCTCCAGAAAATAGTGGTTTAACTGCATTTTCTGTAACGTGGACGTATTTTCCAGTCCGCCTTTTGGATGCGCCGTACCTCTATTAGTTCATTTATTTATTATTCTTTATTTATTCGTAACCAATTTTTATCGGTATGTATATAAATCTCTAGAGTTTACCATAATTAGATTTCATTTGAATAAAAATAATGAACGAGTACTTCGTAATGACATATATGAGGTATTCTTCTCTGCACACATATACCATTATACTAATCGAAATCGAAAAGTTCTCACCAAAAATATATGGAATCTATTCGAATCCGCTATGTCTTTCCGATGCAATGTGAATTCCTCTACTAATGTAAAGTGATTCCTGTAGGCTACGAATGCTTACGATACAGGTAACAACCACCAGGGAGTTGTTATTTGGCTGCAGTTTACTGCGTGATAGAGGTATTTCTCCAGCCGGGCTATAATCCTTAGTAAGTTCTAATGAAATTTTCTCAATCTATACACATCACTTTTATTGCTCTCTCTACATATTTCTGCTTTGTATTTTCAGAATGTAAATGAAGTATGCAGTAAATGAATATTGATTTACAAAATGAATAGCGAATTCAAGCGAGAGTCGTAATTTCGGCGCAACAACTCAGCTGTATCACATTTCTGGATGATGGTATTGTATCTAGCCATTTTTTACGAGGATTACGTTCAGAAATTCACATTTTATTTTACTACAGATCAATTTTTCAAATATACTTTCTTTAGACATCACGAATTAATTAACGAGCTCGGTGACGCAGTGGTTAGAAACGTTACTTTGATATCAATGCTCTTGGGCTCGATTCTCACACAGAACAAACATTTGTATGCATGAACATGTCTGTTTGTATTGGTCAGGGTATTATCTATGTATTATATGTATCTACAAAAAAAATGTATTTACATATGTTTGTGAGTTGTCTAGTACCTATAACACAAGCTTCGCTTACTTCGGGGCTGAAAGGCGCTGTGTAATTTGTCAAAAAAACAAAAATAGATAATGCATTCAATATTTGTTCCTTTTTTTAATGTTAACTGAAAACCGTTTTACTTTTTAATCAGGTACTGAGTATGTTTGTTTGTTAAACGCTTATTGCAACTTAATTTATAATGACGTATATTAAAATGCAATAGAAATAAATGTAAACCTGTCAACAATCGACAGTCCATTGGTAAGTTACATTTGGGGTTGCAAACGTAAGTGCACTAGCTAACTCAGGACGTTTCTCCAGAGGTACAGTCGTGTGGCATCCTGTGAAGGCATGGAGACAAAAAAAAACCAAAGGAAACCAGAAAATAGTTATAAATACATCCAAAAAATAAAATTGCGTTCTCTGACTTATGCATGCTAAGCCCAAAAAATGTAACATTTCAATGGACTACTATAGAAAAACGAAGACTATTAATGTTACAAAATCATAAACTTTCATATAAGTAAGCATCAGTAGAAGAGTTAAAGGGTACTTTGAACAGAAGGAACGATATGTAGAATTTTCAGCGAAGTCTAACTGGACAACAGCCGAGTCGCTTGCTAAACTCAAAGTGTGTTGATATTTCCACAGACCAAGTGCATTCCTGATGCACACATTCAGTAGCCTGCCCAGATTACGAAGCAAATCTTCCGTAGGTTTCAGGTAGGTCACATAAGCGTAATATATCGTTCTTCCTGACACTGACAGGTTTGAAAACAGAAATCTCATTGAATTACGCACATAAAAAAACAAGTGAACTTTTAAATCGGTGTATTACTTAAAAATGCAGAATCATGCCTAAATTAAAGAAAAAAGAGAGATTAATTTGTCAGTCGATGGAGCCGCCGAAACGCTCTAATTCGTGGACATTTATAACGAAATATAAATATTGTCGGACAAATTACACAGCGCCACCTAGCCCCAATGTAAGCGAAGCTTGTGTTATGGGTACTAGACAACTGATAAACAGTTATTGGCCGTATGTTTCTTATACAAGTATTGTCATTATGTATCTAAGGGCTCTGGATTTTGTATTTTAATAAAATAAAAAATAAAATAAATAAAAAATACGTAAATACACTTTTTTTTGTAAATACATACTTATTAAAGAAGCGAGTGAGGTATGTAAGGATCGAGTCGCGTGGCGCTCGGTTCTGTCTGCCTACCCCGTAAGGGATTTGGCGTGAAGTTATAGATATATAGATAGACATACTTATTATACATAGAAAATATCCAGACCAATACAAACAGACATGTTCATGCACACAAATGTTTGTACTGTGTGGGAATCGAAATTATTGACTTAAAAGTATGTTATTTTTATACAACGTCGTAAAGCATGTAAGCATTTGGCCTACCTGATGTAAAGAGGTTACTATAGTAACCTATAGCCTATAAACGCTTGCAATATATGAAGTTTCACACTGATGATGATAAGAAAGCAACCGCTTAGGAGCTTACTGGTGACATCACTCACTTGTCGGAACACAACAATCAGCGAGTTATTATTTGAGTGCAACTATTTTTGAAGTGAAGGTATTTTCTCAGACCCCTACAGTTTCCCTAACATATAAATGCGCCGTGTTTTCTTTTAGGTATGACTCCATCAGCGCCACCGCCTGATCGCTACTGCAACCGTCATCTTCTCTTCGAAATTTTCAAAATAAATATAGTTGGTAAATTCATGATAATTTTATAGGAAATGTAGAATGATGTCTGTCACCAGCACATTTCATTTTATCAGAAAAAGTCAAATGTTCTGCAGAAACAAACTTACATGATTCGAGGAATGTACGAAACCCGCTATGCCCAAATCCATCTCGCATTATTTTTATTTTCCTGTGTCCGGCAATACTATTATAAGAGCTATTTTTCTTACAGTACATTCTCTTTGTAGATTCATTAAAACTGGTACCGAGATCTGCATACTCGTTTCATCCTACCTATCTAAGATCGCAATCTTATAGTTATTACCTTACGAGTTGCGACCCTTTTCCATTTCAATTTACAGATGTGTTTTCGATACTCCTGGGGGCTATGTGTTTGTCCCTTAGAAAAAAAGCAATAACAAGGGCGGACCTCAGTTTTCGCGGTTTCAAAATAAAGTCGGGGTTATAAGGGTTTCCGCAGGCATTGTTTCAAATGAATTGTTAGTAATGGAATTGATAAAATAAATAAGTGAATACTTATGAACAAATTACTTAGCACCATCCTGTTCTAAACTAGGGAAAGCTTATGCGGATGATAAATAAGTGATAATCAGTTAGTATGATTATCACTTATTTATACTCATCTTATTATAAATACATAATTATAATACATAGACAATACGGTTACATACATGTTTGTATCGTGCGGGAATTGAGTCTGCGGCCCTTGGTGTCAATATTGACATCACTAGACACTCTACCAAAAAGATCATCGGCGCAAGACTTGCATATTATCTGAATCTATCGACGGACGGTATAAATAACAAACACTGATTCCGAATTAAAAACTTCCATATTATGACAATGAAAACGATCATGAAATAACAGATAGTATGTAAAACCAAAAGAGCCAACACTGCATGGTCTACTTGACGCGTAACGCCGAGAATGTACTAATTAGAAAATGCGATTAATTGAGTACACGAGCTTTTTACTTATAATACTTAATTAAAATTAGATTTCTAAAGAAATTATTTACAATAGGGCTTCTTTCATCGTCAGAGATAAAAGTTATTTCATTATCTGTTTTTAAAACAAGTAAATTTGACATCACGCTACTGTATCAAAGTGAACGTTCAATTACAGACACAAGTAGCTCACGAGTTTCCGTCAAAAGACAAGCATCCCTGTTGTTATCGTTTGCATGGCAATGAATTACATCAATCAACATATGAACAGAACCAGCGTTGGAGACAATATACAGCCTTGCGGGACACCAGCAATGATATCCATACAATCTAAGCAGCAACTATCAATGCAACTTCTGTTTAAGTAGCTTCGTATCTACTTAATAAGTATTCAGGCGTTATTTTGCGAAAGTCAAATTTAAATAACATTTGATCTAACCTGCGTTGTGTACTTCCGCTACTTAGTTCATACGGACTAGCGCCGGCCGGCACCCACCCACTACTATCTCTTTCATAGCAATCTTGTAACTTGTTATTCTAACGACTAACATCTACAGCGCCTGATGGTGCCTCGTGGAGAGGCAAAACACGTGTCGCAGCGACGACGTAGGACAGTCGGCGCAGCGACGAACTCGGTGGCGCAGTGGCGAAACGCGCTGTTACGACTATTTGTCTGTATTTTAAAAGAGGTAGGATGTATCGAAGCCCGTCTGGGAAGTACCTCCACCTCACAGAAAACTGCAGCCAAATAACAACTCCCTAGAGGGTTGTTGGTTCCTGCATGTGAGTGAGGTCACTAGTAAGCTCCTATGGAGTTGCTGTGTTAGCAGTAGAGGTGGCATCACGCGTGTGATACTTAATGTATTGCAAGCGTTTGCTACGGTAACCGCTTTACATCAGGCGGCGGGTGCATGCGGTTTCTGTTCCAGTTGGTGGACGACCATAGCAGCCGAGGCGGAGACTACCGGAGCAGCCATGGCAGCGACGGCATTTTTCATCTACTAACAGTAGTGAGTGCCGGCCGGCGCTAGTCCATATGAAATAATTAGTGGTGAAAGCACACAAAGCTGGTTAGATCAAATTGCATTCATAAGTAGAGCTCGATTTTATTTTCAATGCGTTGTATACACGCCCGTCGGCGTATTGGAAATAAAATGTGTAGGCCGGAAAGAATATTTGCGTCTCCGTGAAAAAAGAATTGATAGGCCGAACGGGATCCTGGTGTTGATGGACAGCCTTGATGTTTGAGTGACTAAATTGTGGAGAGGGTAGCCGCTGTTTTGACGCGTTTCTTTTTTTTACTTGCTTGTTGTTTATGAAAGGTTTTAAAATAGAAAACAGAAAATGTGACAAGCACAGTGGTTGATTGATTGGTAATGGCTACTTTAACACGAAGGATCGTGGGTTTGATTATCACACGAGACAAAGTTTAATGTGGTCCTACCAATTTGTCTTATGTGAGGTTTTTTAGCACAGATATTGAAACAAATTAGTAGCTTCTTTTTAGAAATATTTGCATGAATCATAAAAACTTGTATGATTTTTTTTTTGTAATAACTTCGCGGTTGGTTTTCTCTTTTTAATATTCATTATTTTGATAGTTGGGAAAGAGAACGCACGAGTTCAGAAAAGGTAAAGAAAAAGCTCGAGTATGTAATAGCCCACATCCCGAACGCTATACGTCCCTGCAATACGCCACTTTTTGAGCAACTGTATTAAAAAATATTTTTCTTGTTCATACTATGTTTTGTGCTAAAGTAGAAATTGCTAGATACTCAACTAACTACCTCGTTTGAAGTAACTAGTGTGGTCATAAATACTGTTACATAGAAACTTTTCTTTTCAACTCTTTTATTATTTTGAATTTGGAACGCGTTTATTGCGTTAAAAACTTCTGTAGATTTTCCTCATTTTTACATATTTTTTTCGTGTTTATTATCAAATTACAAAATATTGCAGTGATTGCCTTGCATAAGGTGGCTATGGAGCCGTCGATCATATTCACGGGTGTACTACTGTTGTGCTGTTAGTGCTGTTAAAGCCAGAATTCGCCGACACCCCATTAAGAAACTCTTATCACGAGAAATGAAGATTTCCGCTAGAACTCGTCGCGTCAAATAAAACAAGACCTGACGCTCGGCGCTTATTATCGATATACAGGACATGCCCTCTTTTTTTTGTGACGCGGGGAAAAATGCGTTACGCACACCACCGGTGAAGCCTGGGTGGCCTCCGGTGGTAGTGTGGGACTCCCCGTCGGCTACCCGACGGTATACCCACTAAACAACCCCGCGAATTGCCATCGGCCGCGTTGGTATGGTGCCCCGGATCTGTCAACAACAGGGCACCACTAACGCCACGCGACTGGCTAGCCCCTCAAAAGGGGCCGGACTTCTTCTCTCTAGGGGCCATCCCGGTAAATTGGCACGGCCCCTTCGGTGGCGGGACCACTATGGGGCCAGGTTTCTATCCTGACCCCTAGTCCCACATATTAGGGAGGCGGCAATAGGTGCGCATTGCGCCTACGCCGCACTCCCGTCCGCCGTCTCCGGAGCGGGACAGCCTCGGGATCGTCCTCCCTGTCCAGCTCCGAGGCCTCCTTCTGGGACATGACGGTCTTACAGAAGGAGGCCATACATATATACATGACATGCCCTAAATCAATGCCTAAAGTTAAAAAGAGTGGATAAATCAAAACGCCTTCTGTCTCGATACGCAGGTAGTGAAAGGCACAGAAATATCCTCTTTGCTAATGAAATAATTTTCACGATTGAAGAGCACTACAACAAGCAAAATGAAAAAGTGTACACACACTGTTCTAAAGAAGCCCAAGTAGTCGGAAATATACAACGTGGTCATCATCCTGCATCTGTAATGGTTTGGCGGGAGGTGTCTTATCAAGGAGTCACAAAGCTTCATTGTTGTGAAAAAGGAGTGAAGACTTCAGCCAAAGTGTATCAAGAGACTGTTTTGGATCGTGTTGTGAAACCTCTCAGCAATACACTTTTAAGAAATATTCCGTGGACTTTCCAAACAGCGCGTATGTCCATAGATCTGTGGCCAGATCGATTAAAGGCCTGTATCAAAGTCAAAGGCCATTTCGAATAGAATCTTTTTTTTCTGAGACTTCCATAAATATGTACATATAAGTTTTATTTCATTACATTACTTCTTAAAAAAAAATATGCATATTCATAAGTTACAGAACTTATGGCCGGACAAAGTATATGTAGATACAACATGTCTATATTCAGACAGATGAACTAAGCAAAACAAAGAAAAATACTTCGAAGCAAACAAAAACAGAGAGTAATTCCACGGTAACATTTCATAGCTTACAAAATATAAATTTTATTGCTACCATTAAAGTTGGCAACATTTCGCGTTTCAGATATCTATTCAATTTCTTATCAAAAGTAAAATTTGAATAACGGCATTTGAAGCTGAAGTTTGTAAGAGAGGACGACTATTGTGGAAGTTGACGAAACTTCTCTAATATTCGAAGTGGAAATTTATTCTTTGGCCGCTGCAAAATAAACCTCTCCGAGTGAGATTGGCTGAATTTATTGGCAAATCGAAATCCAGACGGTGACTGAAAGACGGATCGACAACTGTACATTGATGAATTGGCTCGTAGGTAATAATTCGGTGGGTTTACAAGTTGACGGAATTAATTTGCTGTATATTTTACATCGGCTGCTTTCCCTTAAGGGTTTTAAATCAAGTGTCATTTATGCTAGTATGCATATACGAGTTCACATGTTCTAAACTGCCATTTAAGCAGTTTAATATGAGTCCGCTAGTCGAGTGGTTACTTTGACATTACGGGTTTCGATTTCCGCACAAAACTATTTTTTATGCTTCAACATGTATTTTTGCCCTAGGGTCCAAAAAAGAGTGTTCACTATATATTTACCTGTCGTCTAATGCCTACAGCTTCGCTTAACTTGGGGGCTACATGGACAGTAATTTTAGACATGTCCACAGCATGGACATGGAAAACACTTGGCTGATGATTTCGTCGTATAGTTAATGGACTGATCTATGAAGCAGCGGAACATGATTTCGAATCTTATCTACGAGTACTTTAACTTTTTATTTATGAAAATGATAATATTTTTACTTTTGTAAAGAAAGAATTGGGTCGGTACCAGAAGCGTGCACGCCGCGACCCTGCCAGTCCAACACTGTTGTTTGTAATTCTAGGCCCAAACCGCTTACCGCGTAAACGCTCTACATTAGGTGGGAGTTATGTTTGAATGGCTCCTGACATTGTATAAAAAAAAGAATTAAACACAATGCAGAAGCGTTAATATTGTGTATATAGAATATTGTAACAGGCGCATTTTGTCCATGTTAGAACGAATTTCGTCAGTAATATTCACGAGTGTGGTAGTCGTACTGTGATAGGGATGGAAACTAGATTAGAAAATGTTAAGGATGTGGTATTTCTTAACGAATATACTTAATTGCTGTTGGATGTTGGAAAGAACAGTGATATCCCAGTGGATAAGGAACCGGCCTTTTGACCAACGGGTACCCGGTTGGAATCCTGGCCTAGCGTGTACCACTAAATTCGTGTTTTCGGATTTATGTACATATTTGTGATCAACTTTTTCTCGACGATGAAGGAAAATATCGTAAGGAAACCCGCATATCCAAGAAATCTTCATACTTCGAAAGACACAACCTAACCCGACCGTGACCGAACCTAAGACAGTTCTAGTTTTCCTTCCGGGTTGTGGAGGTCAAACGGCAGTCGCTCCATATAAAAATCAGTATTTTCGCCAAATTCTTGGGCTTAGGTAGCAAACCCCACCTATGCCACGGAAAAAGAAACGGTACAACGTTAAGAAAAGGAATACTTAATTAATGTTAGATAATGGCGTTCAAGAAGTTTGGATATAAATGAGAGAACAAAGATTGAATAACAATAATAATCTGAGAAGGATGTAAAGAGACAACTAGGATGCTTTTATAAGAAGATGGCAAATGTATGTATGTATATCTTCACGCCAGGTCCCTTGCGCGGTAGGCAGAGAGAACCGAGGATCATGACGTGGTATTTACACACTAACAACATTCATAGCTCTTTTCATCGGTCGCCAGTTTCTGGGGCTCCTGACATCACATTCTGATTTTGGTCATGGTAGGTAGTTTATATTTTTTTCAAATTTTGCGCAATGCTCTCATCTCGACCGCATTTATTCAACATTCATGCTCTCTCTACCATACCCAGCTTTCACTTCCATAAGTTAATGTTGGGACTAGCAACGCGTTTTTTTTTAATACTACGTCGGGAGGAATGCAAGCATACGGCCCACCTGATGTAAAGCGGGTATCGTAGCCTACTAACGCTTGCGATATATTAATTATCACTCGCGCGATGCCTCCTCTGCAGCTTACACAGCAACTCCTAGGGAGCTTACTGGTGACCTCACTCACACGCAGGAACACAACAACCCTCTAGGGAGTTCTTATTTGGCTGTGGTTTTCTGTGAGGCGGATGTACTTCCCGAGACGAACTGCTTTGATGCGACCTATCTCTCTTAAAAACAGTTGTGTACAGCGAGCTGAAAGTTGGAAAATCTCTAGAGATAATATAATTGTTTAAGAACAAAATGTTAACAGGCTAGATAATTTAAATAATGCGTTAATTATTGCATATCTGACGTTGACGTCCCAAATCATCATTGTCATCTTTCTTGTCATTGAGCATTTTTCTCAGAGTCTATCTTTTTCAACATCCCAATCAGTAAACTGAGTAAAAAGAATCCTACTAATATTATAAATGCGAAAGTTTGTATGTATGGATGGATGTTTGTTACTCTTTCACGCTTAAAAGGCTGAACGGATTTGAATGAAATTTAGGACGTAGATAGATTATGATCTGGATTAACACATTATTTGACTCCACGCGGGCAGCAGCTAGTAGGGAATAATTTGGAGTTAAAAGCGATGAAAGCCGGTTAGGCGTAGGTATCACTTATTTCTAGCTGCGGAAGCAAGCGGAAGAAGAGAAATACATCAATGTCAATATTATTTTTAGGACGTAATGCAGGTAGGAACGTTTACCGACTCAATATGGTTACCATATTGAGTTGATGAGTGAGATGACTTCATTTCGACGTTGTATAAAAGAAAATAACCGTAAGCTAATTTCGTAGATTCACATCAAGCGGACTGTACGCTTGTTTATCATAGATAGCTAGATAAATTGATTTTGTAATTTCGGTTTAATATCTAATATGATTGGTTTAAAATTAGAGGATACTTTAATTTCGGAATTTTAACGATTGGAAATTTAAATAGGAATTAATTAATACTTTTAATAACTTTCCACCTTAGTGGTATAAAAAAACTTTTCAATAAAATAATATGACATCATATTCGTTTAAATTGAGGGTCATGAATATAGGTACCACAACGATATAAATAGATAGATAAACAGTCTTAGACTTTTATTAACAAACTAGCTGTGCCCGCGACTTCGTCCGTGCGGAATAGTTATTTTTTTTATTTTTTACGAGTGATCTGATCGTTACCAAACCGCTACCGCTAGACTGATCTGAAGATTCCCTGAAAATTTCATCAAAGTCTGCCCAGCCGTTTTTGAGTCCATAGAGGACATACAGACAAACATTCATTTTTATATATATAGATGATAAAACAAATCGTTCACTGAATAACTTCTGCGCTTGCATGCAATCTAACGGAACTCGAAACTTCAGCGATCGCTAATACGGCGAGATGCTACACGCACACTACAACGCACGGTCTTTCTGCGTGAAACCCAAGCGCTTTACTATTTTGTATGACCCATTTTGATACTTGAGTTTTATTTATGGGAATAAATTTTTAGGTCATATTTATCATATATCTATAACTTCACGCCAAATCCCTTGCGGGGTAGGCAGAGAGAACCGAGCGCCACGTGACTCGATCCTTACATATCTCACTCGCTTCTTTAACATTCATTGCTCTTCTCATGCACGCTCGCCGATTTCTAGGGCTCCTGATATCACCTGATATAACACGACCAATTTGGTCATGGTAGGTAAGTCTTGGCCTTCCCCGGCTTCTACATTCTTCCACTTTTGCATTGTATATCTGCTTCGTCATTCTTTCATCTTGCATTCTTTCTACATGTCCGAACCATCGGAGCATGCCTCTTCTTATTTTAATAAAAAATATTTATCATCAAAGTATACGTTTTGTTGTGACTATAACGTATTTCTATGCCAAAGATTCAGTGTCTGTTCATTAACCGCGTACGTGAGAGCGTGTATTTCTAAATTTCTATCTTATTGTCAAACAAAATTAGAATTGTATTTACAATAGTATTAAGAGAGGTAGGGCACATCAAAGCATCCCATCTGGGGAAGTGCCTCTACCTCACAGAAAACCGCAGCCAAATAACAACTCCCTGAAGGGTTGATGTGTTCCTTCGTGTGAGTGAGATCACCGGTAAGCTCCTAAGGAGTGGCTGTGTTAGCCGCGCGAGTGATACTTAATGTATTGCGAGTGTTCATAGGCTACAGTAACCGCTTTCCATCAGGTGGACCGTATCCTTGTATGCCTCCCGATTTTGTATAAAAATAAATAATATATTAGAATGTAAGTGGGTAGCTTCATAGATAAAGCCAACCTGCACGTGGTGCACCCTACCGAGGTAGGGCACAGTGATAGTTCTCCAACTGAATTACCTACACCTAATAAAAGACGGAAGCTTGAAATTGCTGCGTTAACAAATGGGGTAGCAAGTTGCGAAACTCTTTGTTCCGTAATCATTCCATGCTTTATAGTAACTGATTTAGGTCAGTCGGGTTGTATGCATTGTGGTATTAAAAAATCTTACTCATAATCTATACTTATAAATGGGAAGTGTATTTGTTTGTCATTCTTCCACGGGAGAATGGAACAAGGCAATAATCGCAGCGCTGAAGTCACAGGTAACAGCTAGCTAACCATATTTAACATAATTTATTTTACAGATTACATTTTTTTTTAATTATTTTGTTTGATTGATATCGGGGTATCCTCGGAACTCCCTAAATACGATTCCCTCCGGCCAATAGTCCTCCTTTATAAAGGTCGGCAGACAATGAGTCGGAACCATCACCACAAAGGTGTATCAAGTCGAGTCGAAGAGTAAATGTCGTATTTATAGTCGGCACTGCTGATGAGCGGGTGACATGGTACAGTACCTTGCTATATCTATATATATATCGCACCAATAGTAGATAACAACATAAAACTTTTTTTTATACTACGTCGGACAGCATACAATCATACGGCCCACCTGTAAAGCGGTTACCATAGCCAATTAACGCTTTTAATTCGTTAAGTATAACTGCTGCTAACATAGCGACTTATGAGGTTACTGGTGAGCTCACTCACACGCAGGAACACAACCACACCCTCTTGGGTGTTGTTTTTGCTGCGGTTTTCTGTGAGGTAGAGGTATATAATATATATATATATATTACTGCACATAACAGTATTAATATAACAATTTAATAATCATAAGAGCTCCATGTGCCAGCAGCAGCAGGCAGTAGGTCTCCAGCATAACTCCCACCTAAAGGATACTTAACTGTTCGAGTGCAAATATATAAATTTTCTTAGAAGTTACTATATGATTTATTACAATATTTGCGGAGTTCCATTAATTCCTTATGGAACTCATCATCAGATATTTTATATGGGCCGACTTAGTGATTGATACTCTACGGACAATAAAAGAATCTTAAATGTTCTGAGGTAAGTATCAAATAGTTACGATCGTGCTATATAATTATTTGTTCGCCGGCGGGTACGAAATCCTAATGTTGATCGCTACTGGGCGATGAGAGTACGAGCTACGTCCTGTCGCTGGGAGAACACGTCGCGTGCTAAAAGAAAATTGAACGAGCACGCGGTCTTATAAGCTGTTTTAAAAAAAAATCGTCTAAATTAGTTAAATTAAAATAACAGGTATAAAAAAAATGTTTCCTGTAATGAGTATATTATTCATAAATATTGTCGAATTAATATAAAAAAAATCATGAAATTAAAGTACCTACCCATTCAGCCATTATGTTTAAGATTTATATTGACACCCAACATTTTTTTTAATTTTGAATCTAGGACTCACTTTATGGCTATCTGTTCTTTTAAATAAAATTAAAAAATATACGTATCTGCATGTTATAATGGTTGAATCATACCTGGAAAGTACCTCTGACGTAGATTTTTGAAAAACATCGTACTCGTTACTCTCTACTGAAATTAAGGAAGAGTTTCTCTGTCAAAGGCAGCAATTTGTTTTTAACTAAAGTAGTCTCATAGCTACGTAATCATGTTTGAAAAATGAGTAAAACACCGATATTATCGACGTACAGGGATACATACTCTTATGCAAGTAATAATAATTCTTGGTTTTTGTTCGTAACTATTTTGTACGTCTATCTATGAACATACTTGTATATTGTATAATTATGTGTTATTGTTATTAATACTTATGAATTAATTGTTGATATGTTTATCAATGGTTTAATGTATATGAAGGTCGTTGATGTTATAATATTTGAAGGTTCCCTTCATGTAATATATCTTTTCTATGCGGCTGACTGGTAGAGAATGGTTTAATGGTCTATCTATATATCTATAACTTCACGCCAAATCCCTTGCGGGGTAGGCAGAGAGAAACGAGCGCCACGTGACTCGATCCATACATATCTCACTCGCTTCTTTAACATTCATTGCTCTTCACATGCACGCTCGCCGGTTTCTAGGGCTCCTGACATCACCTTCTGATAGAACACGACCAATTTGATCATGGTAGGTAAGTCTTGGCCTTCCCCGGCTCCTACATCCTTCCATTTTGCATTGTATATCTGCTTCGTCATTCTTTCATCTTGCATTCTTTCTACATGTCCGAACCATCGGAGCATGCCTCTTCTTATTTTAACACCGACGCTCTCTTTCAAAACAACTGTGTTTCTAACATCATCATTGCGAATACGGTCTACAAGCCTTACGCCACAAATTTTGCGCAGCGCTCGCATTTCGACTGCGTTTATTCTACTTTCATGCTCTTTCTGCCATACCCGGCTCTCGCTTCCATAAGTTAGCGTTGGGACTAACACTGCATTGTGTATAACGAGTTGTGCCTTCTGGGTCAGGATTTTACTGCCAAGAAGTTTTCGCAACGCTCCATTCACACTATTCCCAGCACTCACTCGTCTTTCCACATCTGCGGTGTACCTTCCATCCCTGCTGAAAGCGCATCCAAGATATACAAACACATCCACTTGTTCCAACACTTCATCATCAATCGTAATCCTTACATTCGTTCTGGATTCTTCTCTTTCAAATACCATTATCTTTGTTTTCTTCGCATTCAGTAGTAAGCCTTTCTCCATACATTCGTCTTTCATCGTTGTGACCAGTGTTTGCAGTTCAGATGGTGTATCTGCTAATAGCACGGCATCGTCTGCATACAGCAGACAGTTCACCACTAGGTCACCCAAGCGCAATCCCACATTCGTTGACATTATTCTATGCAGACCACTATCGAGATACAGGATAAACAGCAATGCAGATAGCATGCAACCCTGTTTGACACCAATTCTGACATCAAACCAGGGTGACATGCCACCATCTATCCGCGAACATGCTGAGCAATCCTTGTAAGTGGACACACAGCACGGAGCAGTGAACCGTCAATCCCATATCTCGTAATATGTCCCACAGTTCCTTTCGCACAACCCTATCAAAGGCTTTCTCAAGATCCACAAAACCGCAAAAAACCTTCTGGTCTATGGCCAGATGCTTCTCTACGATATTGCGGAGCGAGAAAACTTAATCCGTACATCCCCTTCCATTTCGGAAACCTTCTTGTGCGTCCCACAGCATTTCATCGGATTTCACCCTCATTCTCCTTTCAATCACCTTTCCATATACTTTTGCTGCTAAGCTGATCAAACTGATGGCCCTATAACTGGCGCAGTCCATGCGTGACCCCTTGCCTTTATACAAGGGCACGATGACTGCGCGTCTCCAGTCCTTTGGTACCCTTCCAGCATAGGCTGCATAAGTACCAGAAGGCGTCCCGGATGTAAGTGCCACCTAATTTGATCATCTCAGCTGTGATCAGATCAATTCCCGCTGATTTTCCATTTTTCAAGCTTCGTATCGACCATTCGATCTCATCCATAGTTATGCTTTCGTCGGACGCCGTCAACGTGGAGTAAGCATCCGACTCACTCTCATTGTCAGCGTCCGAGGAATACTCATACATTTCTTCAAAATATTCACTCCACCGTTCTAACACTTCCTGAGTGTTCGCAAGAATGACACCAGCTTTAGACTTTATCTTATCCATTCTGGATGCCGACGAACCACTCCGAGACTTCTTTACCTCTCTCCAAAAGAGTTTGGTATTTGCCTCGAAGTTTTTCGTCAGCCTCTCTTCCTCATTCATAATTTGTCTTTCACGCTTCTCTTTCACTAAAGCCTTGGTTTCATTCCTGCATAGATGGTACATTTCTTTCTTCTTTTCTCTTATATTTTGATTTAAGGGCAAAGATGATACGTAATCCAGCCACGCTTTCCTCTTTCTTGCTACGGAGGATTCAACCTCCGCATCCCACCAGGCATCTCCTTTCGCTATTTTACGTCTCTTTGCGCATTCACAAGCTTCTTTTGCACTATCCACCATACTTTCTTTCAAAACTTTCCAACAATCATTCACATCTGAGTCGGAGAGGCTTGCATTTGCAAGTCTCTCACTTACTAGATGCACATACATTCTCCTTACACTTTCATCTTGCAATTTTTCGCTCATTATCCTTTAATGATCTCCGAAAGGGATACGCACTCGAAAATGCCTCCACTTCCTAAAAAGGCCCACAAACCGGCTTACCACCAGGTAGTGGTCCGTCTCAAGAGTGGGGCCTCTAAAGGCTCTTGTATCCATTATAACATTTCGGAGACGTCTATCTATTAAAATCAAATCAATCACACTTTTTTGATCATTCCTTCACTATGTATACGTGTGAATATCCTTATTATGAAATAAAGTATTCGACACGAGGAGGTTTCGTTCCATACATAAATCTAGTATTGACTTACCTGCTTCGTTCACTCTCTTATCTCCATAAGGACGTATGGTTTAATGGTAAATCCATATTATGTAAGTATCCTGAATTAGTGACTACTAAAGCTTAAATAAGTAATGAAAACGGATTATAAACTAGAACGTTTTGCTGGAACAAAAATAGAAATGAACTCGGTAAATGAAATTTTATTTAAAATAATGTTTTTTACGACTACTTCGAGATGCGAATGGTTGTAGAATAACCAGTTATTTTCGAGTCTTGGTAAACAATTTGTGACGGGGAAATTACTCATCAATAACAACAAGTTTTATAACAGAATTGTCTTCGAAATGACAATGAAAATTACAATTTCTCCCACGCATATTGCTTGATCAGCTAATCACTTCTATATTTAACCCCCGACGGAAAAGAGAGGTATTATATCCATTATAACATTTCGGAGACGTCTATCTATTAAAATCAAATCAATCACACTTTTTTGATCATTCCTTCACTATGTATACGTGTGAATATCCTTATTATGAAATAAAGTATTCAACACGAGGAGGTTTCGTTCCATACATAAATCTAGTATTGACTTACCTGCTTCGTTCACTCTCTTATCTCCATAAGGACGTATGGTTTAATGGTAAATCCATATTATGTAAGTATCCTGAATTAGTGACTACTAAAGCTTAAATAAGTAATGAAAACGGATTATAAACTAGAACATTTTGCTGGAACAAAAATAGAAATGAACTCGGTAAATGAAATTTTATTTAAAATAATGTTTTTACGACTACTTCGAGATGCGAATGGTTGTAGAATAACCAGTTATTTTCGAGTCTTGGTAAACAATTTGTGACGGGGAAATTACTCATCAATAACAACAAGTTTTATAACAGAATTGTCTTCGAAATGACAATGAAAATTACAATTTCTCCCACGCATATTGCTTGATCAGCTAATCACTTCTATATTTAACCCCCGACGGAAAAGAGAGGTTCTGGTTGTGTATCTGTATTTCTGTGTATCTGTCTGTGGCGTAGCGTAGCGTAGGTATCGTAGCTTCGAAATGGATGAACCGATTTAGATTTTATTTTATTTTTTTATTTAAAAGAGGACTTAATCGAGAGTGTTTTTGTGTATATCATTATTATTATAAATAATAAATGATAATAAATTTTGTTACTTTTTATAGGTAATTTCTGCGTCGGGGTTTTTTTAAATTTTAAATTTAATCTTTAATTGTAAGAAATCTATTTTCTAGCAAAATATTGTTATCCATAGTTTGACGTGTGTATCTGTATTTCTGTGTATCTGTCTGTGGTAGCGTAGGTATCGTAGCTTCGAAATGGATGAACCGATTTAGATTTTATTTTATTTTTTTATTTAAAAGAGGACTTAATCGAGAGTGTTTTTGTGTATATCATTATTATTATAAATAATAAATGATAATAAATTTTGTTACTTTTTATAGGTAATTTCTGCGTCGGGGTTTTTTTAAATTTTAAATTTAATCTTTAATTGTAAGAAATCTATTTTCAAGCAAAATATTGTTATCCAAATGCAACAGCCTAAAAAAATATCAACATTTACATCATAAAGTGTTGCCGGTTTACATCGCCATCGTCTTCTGTACTCTTTTGATTACAATAATAATTGAATTATGCATTATATCATTCGTACGTACGTTTGAACATACGTTTACGTATGTCGGTTCGTGCGTACGCACGGATCAACAAATGAAAATACCGTAGCTTGCGAATGTTTTGAATACAGGAAATATCGCGAGCGCATTGCTACCCCTGCTGAATACAACAGCTCTTTAGGGACTTATTCCGCTCACTCGCGAAAATACAACAACAATTCAGGAAGTTATTGAGCATTCATAATGCAGTGGATAAGGAACCGACCTATTGATCAACTGGTCACCGGTTAGAATACAGGCATGTACCACTAAATTTGTGTTTTAGCATGTATGTACATACTAGCTTTTACCCACGGCTTCGCTCGCATTGATATTTTTTTTTTTAATAAAAATTTTACTTCTAATACCTTCAAAAATATGTGTACAAAGTTTCATGATAATCGGTTCAGTAGTTTTCGCGTGAAAGCGTAACAAACAAACGGACATTCACATTTATAATATTAGTAGGATATGTAATATATATACGATTGATGATGAAGTGTTGGAACGAGTGGATGAGTTTGCATATCTTGGATACGCTTTCAGCAGGAATGGAAGGTACACCGCAGATGTGGAAAGACGAGTGAGTGCTGGGAATTGTGTGAATGGAGCGTTGGGAAAACTTCTTGGCAGTAAAATCCTGAGCCAGAAGGCACAACTCGCTATACACAATGTAGTGCTGGTCCCAACGCTAATTTATGGAAGCGAGAGCTGGGTATGGCAGAAAGAGCATGAAAGTAGAATAAACGCGATCGAAATGCGAGCGCTGCGCAAAATTTGTGGCTTAAGGCTTGTAGACCGTATTCGCAATGATGATGTTAGAAACAGAGTTGGTCTGAAAGAGAGCGTCGGTGTTAAAATAAGAAGAGGCATACTCCGATGGTTCGGACATGTAGAAAGAATGCAAGATGAAAGAATGACGAAGCAGATATACAATGCAAAAGTGGAAGGATGTAGGAGCCGGGGAAGGCCAAGACTTACCTTACATGACCAAATTGGTCGTATTCTATCAGAAGGTGATGTTAGGAGTCCTAGAAACCGGCGAACGTGCATAAGAAGAGCAAGGAAATTAAAGAAGCGAGTGAGATATGTAAGGATCGATTCACGTGGCGCTCGGTTCTCTCTGCCTACCTCGCAAGGGATTTAACGTGAAGTTATAGATATGTAATTATCACTCGCTCGGCGGTAAGGAAACCCACACGTCCAAGGAATTATATTTAGATAGACGTGTGACATAACCTAAGAAAGGTCTGGTTCTCCCCCTGGGTTGTGGAGGTCTGACGGCAGTCGCTCCATGTCAAAATCATTATCGTCGCTTAATCTTTAGGCTTAGGTAGCAGACCCCACTAATCCTAACAGATTAGGAAACGGGATAACGCTAGGAAGTAGAATCCAGAAAGTTATTTGGGTGCGGTTTACTGTGGGGTGGAGGTATTTCTCCATTGATTACCCTGCATTGATGGTGCAGATAGACAAAGAGACATGTTCATGTACACAAATGTTTATCGTGTGTGGGGAACCATGCGCGTTGGTGTTAAAGTAGCTTTGCGAACCACTCCTCCACTGGCTTCGTCAAACAAACGTGTATGCAATTATGTCGTACGATGTTACGACAAGGACATAAATTGTATACAGTAAATTAACATTATATGCACATTGTACATGACAATGCACTCAAGCAACACATCTTAATACAATTAACAACTCCTCGCCAAAACTGCGCCATTGTGCTCGATATACAGGACAATATGTATGCAACCGCAATAATGCACTCAGAATGCACAAAGAACTATAAACTAAGTACACAGATATATCCTAAACTTAATTTTAAATTGTGCACACACAAGCTAAAAACGTTTTGTTGAACAAATTTTATGGGAGTGCTTAGCAGGTGGCAAGTTTGGGTAGAAATTGCATATTTCAACTTGCATAAGTCGCCTTATATTAAAACTAGCTTCAAAATGAGGGTACTTGTATAAGATTAGAAACTTTATTAACTGTTTAACGAGCGTCATTTCAAGTTATTAATATTGCGAAGTCTAGGCGCTTGACACTTAACTATTTTAATGAAAACTGTCTTTGCAAATGATATTTTTATGCATCTCTTAGCATATGTTGAAAAGATAGTAAAATATTTTGTTTTTTAATTAATCAAACATCGGGAGGCATACAAGAATACGGTTCACCTGTAAAGCGGTTACTGTAACCTATGAATGCTAGCAATACATTAAGTATCACTCACGATGCCACCTCCGCTGCTACCACAGCGACTCCTTAGGAGCTTTCTGGTAAACTCACTCGCACGGAGAAACACAATAACCTTCCAGAGAGTCGTTACTTGACTGCAATTTACTATGAGGGTAGGTAGCCCAGATGGGCTGCTTTGATGTACCCTACCTCTCTTAAAAACTCGAAGATCAAGACAAACAGTGTTCATATACACAAATATTTCTCCTTGTGGGAACCGGACATACGAGCGTTGGTGTCAAAGTTGCGTTACTAACCACTACGCCACGGAGATCGTCCGAATGCTTACAATACATCAAGCACATAAATATATAACCTGAGTCAAAAAATATTATGAAAATAGACCTACCCATAGTTGCAGTGACCTGGTTGATGTTAAACGGTTACCGCAGCTTATAAACGCGTGGAATATCAGGAGTGTCACTCCCGTGTAGGTTGACATTATGTATATTTTTTGACTTCTGATAATTCAGCAATTGCTTAAATTATTGGCAACCTCACCCACTTCAAATATTATAAACCTAATAGTCGCTATTAATTTGCTGTAGTTTCCTGAAAGGTACATTCTCGGGGTGGCTTTTTAAATTTAATGCGTATCCTACCTACTTATGGCATATGCTTGCATTTTTTACTGTTCAATTTGTGGTATGAATAATCTATCTACAACTTCACGTTGTACACAACGGCGGGGTAGGCAGACTGAACCACATAATTCGGTCTAAAGATACAAATAAAATATGGGAATATATCTTATCACTTCAATCAAGTAATTCATGTGTAGATATAAAAATATTTCATAGCGGCCCAAACGATTTGGAACTTTTTTTTTGTATTTGGATAAGATTTTCAAATTTAAGTTTATCTCTATTGGTGTATTTCTTGGAACAACGCGATTTTACACAAAAAATATAAAAGCTATGATCGTATTCAACACTAATACCAGCTATTCAATGTGTTAATAAGTATTTGGTCCCACCATATACCCAATTTAAGCCTTAGTGGGCTCAAACTGGTGACGGAAAAAGACCACTAAGTTCTTCCTATTCTTTAAACGGAAAATGATTGTGTATATTATAACAATTTGTATGAAAATTTATATTTAGGTAAGATTTTACTTTTAAGTTTTTGTATGTATCTATATATATATTTCTTAGGAAAATGCTATTTAATGCAAAATACATAAAAACAATCGGTCGCCTAGGTGCGTTTAATTATATGTAAATCATAAGAGTTCCAAAACTAAATGGAATGAGGTTAAACACAACCTAGAATAGGAAAGGAAGTTATGCATATTGTACATGATAAGTAACATAAAAAAAAACAATAATGAAATGGCCTAGAATGTGTATATTGCAATATTGTGTATCGATATGAAAATATTCTATTTTTAAGAAAGGTAATAACAAAAATAACAACTCCCTAGAGGGTTGTCGCGTTCCTGCATGTGAGTAAGATCACCAGTATGCTCCCAAGGAGTTGCTGTGTTAACAGCAGAGGTGGCATCGTGAGTGATACTTAACGTATTGCTAGCATTTACAGGTTACAGTAAGGGAGGTAGACCGAAACGATCAACGGGTGATCTTCTAGCGTACGTATGTATGTGACGCACCTCTGGGGGGAGGCAATCGATAAATATGGCGAATCCATGGCAGTCAGCCTAGATATCGCCAAGGCGTTTGATCGGGTCTGGCACAAAACACTTCTCTCCAAACTTCCGGCACGGTCTGCCCCTCCAGCTTTGTAATTGGATTGCTGGCTTCCTGCATGAGCGTAGAATCCACGTCCTTGCAGATGGATGCGCTTCGCGGTTCATGTCAGTGAATGCCGGTGTCCCACAGGGCTCCGTTCTACCGCCCACCCTCTTTCTTCTGCATATCAATGACATGCTGCCACTTGGTAATATTCATTGCTATGCAGATGACAGTACGGTCCATGGGCGATATTTCGGTCGGCCTGGTGCTGGTCAGACAGAAATCGGTGAGAGGCGTGAGAGTCTTGTCATTGAACTGAATCGGGTTTTGAATCTCATTAGTAAATGGGGTTCCAATAAGCTGGTTGAGTTTAATGCCGAGAAAACTCAGGTTTGCGCGTTTACAACAAAAATGTCCCCCTTCCTTCCCACTCCCAGTCTTCAGCGTGCTTCCCTCAGTATGCGTGATAGCCTGAATATGCTGGGTATGGGTATTCATTGCGATCTTAACCAGTGTTATTACATCGAGAGCCTCATCTCAACAGCTTCGAGAAAGCTCGGAGTCCTGAACAGGGTGCGCCGGTTCTTCACGCCGGACCAACTTTGTCTGCTTTATAAGACACAAGTTCGGGCCTGCGTGGAGTATTGCTCGCATCTCTGGGACGGCTCCGCACAGTATCTTCTTGAGGCTCTCGATAGGTTGCAGCGACGGGCTATCCGCATAATTGACGACGAAGAGGTCACCAAAAACCTAGAACCTCTTCAACTCCGTAGGGACATAGGCTCTCTAAGTGTATTTTACCGCCTTTACCATGGCGGTGCTCTGAAGAACTGTTTTCCCTTATCCCACCCTCACCCATCCGTCATAGAACCACACGTGCGGGCTTGCGATGTCATAGTTCCACGGTTGAGAATATCTCTTCGCGTACCAAAATGTTCGGTAACTCCTATCTTTGTCGTACCATTAAAAAGTGGAACGCCTTGCCTGCACATGTGTTCCCTCCTTCCTACAATATGGGATCCTTCAAACGAAGCGTGAAGAAGCATTTTGAGGGTCAGCATGGCAGCGTCAACTGACAGGATACGGGATGTAGTATGTTGTCAGTTGCAGTTGCGATTTGGGCTCCTCTTTCGCTTACCATTAGGCAAAGAGGGGCCACTATGCTGAACTAATATAAAAAAAAAAGGCATCGCGCTAGTGATACTTAATATATTACAAGCGTTAATAGGCTACGGTAGCCGCTTTACATCAGGTGGGCCGTATGTTTGTATGCCTCCTGACGTAGTATAAAAAAACTACATTAATAGTTAAGTACAAAAATATCTCTGTCTGTTTGTTAGGTTTTCTCAATTAACAATCAGAACCTGAAATCGACGAGCATGCATGAAGACACTGATGAATCGAGTAGTAGCAAAAGAGATAGGTATGTTTGGATCAGTGCAACTGACGTTCCATATTCTCTGCCTACACCAGTGGGAGACAGGCCTGATAGTATGCATGTATATATAGTTTTTACATCGTAATTAAATTTGACAAAGATGCAAACTGTAACTTAAAAAGATGCCGTGCTACTTATTTTACCGTTAACTAAGCTGTAACTTTCAATAGATCATAAAACCTACCACAATTCTACAAAACTGCGTTGTGAAAAGTTCGTATAAATGTTTGAAATTTCTATCAAATGTGACATTGTAGCGGCGGAATACGTGGAATATACTACCGGATTGGATTTAAAATATCCCGCGTCATAGAATTGTATAAAGTCACACATCGGCTTTAATGCGGCATAGAACGTCTCTTATGTGGTTGCGGTATTGAAATTTTAAGCAAATGGTGCATTGGTTTAAATGATAGTCCTACGGATTTGCTCATTTCGATGTAAATGTTTAGGATACGTGTACGTTGAGTCTGTTATTATTCTTTTGATGCTGATATTTACCAAAGTCTTATATAGAAATATAAAACGTATAGGTGTGGCTACTGGTTTTTTTTGTTAATACTAAAACTCGTCAGTGGCTACTAAACAAAAAAATAAAAAGGAAAGTGGCAATCAGAGGGGAAATAATTTTTGAAGTACTAAAAGATTTTTTTTGCATATTTAGATATACAACAACAAATTCCTTTTATTAAGTAATATTGTCTTTACATAGAGTAGTGATTAGGGTTTCCATTTCGGTAACAAATCACCTGTGTTTTTATGACATGCTAAGCTTATTACTTGAGAAGTTTAGATTACATGCTAAAGTGCGCATGCGTGCGTGTGCGTGTGTGATATAGCTAAGAAAGAAGTTATTTATTTTATTAAATTAATATTTTTTGTTTATTTACTACATTTGACCCATTTACTTTTGTTTTTAGTTAATTAAATATAAATTTGAACTACTAAGATGGCAAAACAAGGGAAAATCTTGGATTTTCACTCGTTTGTTTTGTAATCTTAGTGGTATAATAAGTTACAGTATTAATATTTTTCATTTGCATTTATTTTTTAATATACATTTTTGTTGAATATATAACAAATAAAATAGAGGTGGATCTTTTACATTTAGGCAAGCTGACTTCCCATTTCATAGAGGTTCAAATTTCATATTTTTTTAAATATGAGTTACGCCAAGGTAAATCCTGTAAAACAAACAAATTTACTGCTTTCGGTTTTCGTTCCGGAAAAAAAAAATTTACATACGCACGCATTTGTACACATAGCTTTTGCATACACACCTCCTCACGTCACCCATAATACTTACCAGGGGCTTCGAAAAGTTATCATAAACGAAAATTTAAAGTTTGACTTTTAGGGCATTTACAATAACTTTCCCTGAAATGAAAAGTTAATAACAGTCTTTGAATTGTATCCCAATAACACACCTCCTCTACCATATCAACACCATGTCAGATGTGGTGACTCCGGAAGTTGTATCTTTTTCTCCCTGGTCATTTAGCTCACATGTAATTTGGGTTTAGCGTTTCTTGTATATTTACGCGACAAGGTTCGATTTTATGTTGTTAAATTATCTGCATTCATTAATTTCAGGTTATTTGAATGGCCTAACTCCAAGCAGTGGAAGGTCGATCTAAACATCACGAAACTGTAGTTGGAACTTCAATTTTCATCACTCTTCTCGTGAATTTTCACAGAAACACAACAGTACACTGGAAAGTCTCTATAAGTCTAAGGAGCTACAGTAAAATAAGTACGAATTAAATTATTTTATTTTACTCTCTATGTCACGTTTTACATGTTAACTGTAAACATTTCTGTAACAAAAAGTAGCTTCAATTTTAAACTAGGATGACCGTAGTTTAAAATTTTGTTAAAATATCTTTAGTGGTTTTTGAATGATTTGGCGCAATGGGCAGAAAGGCATAAAAAAGAAGTATTTTCCGTTCTGTAGTGTTTCTGTCTGGGGCAGTAGAGTCAGGCAAAATCACTATTCACTGGAAAATCGATTTACAATATTTCATGTACAAATTCGACTCTCCTGTGATTATTTTCTGTTGCGAATAAGTAATCAAATAATTGTATAAATTACAAGGAATGAACATTCAATAGGACAACAAGGGTTGGCATCCGAAGATTTTTTTTTTTTTACCCGATTTTACTTATTTGTCAAATTAGCTTTACAATAAATTAGTTTCTTAAAAATATTTTGATTACTGATTTTAAAATATGTATTAAAATATTTAATATTCTGTTTTATAAACTATAGTTTTTCACTTCTCCCAAGAAATTAAATTATAATATAAAATTTATAAATTTTTTTGATACTCTAACTGTAAAATAATAAAAAATCTACACAGTCACTTTCTATTTTTAATTTATTACGATAAGGCCGTTCAAAAGTCATGTTCAATTACTTTTTTTTAATGTAAAAACAGGTAAAAACCACAAGATTTATGACCTGGTTTCATTCGTTTTGATTTACGGTGCCGGAGCGCGAATATTAAAGAATCGTATTGATATATTATTCCTTTATCCCCTATTCTCCCTGTGCGCTATTTACGAGTTTCCCCTACCCTCATAACTTTCATCGTCCTTTTTACGGTAGGACTTGTAAAAACAGCTACCAGGCTTCATAAAGAGCAAATACTGCGGTTAATATTTACCTTGAGTGTAGATATATGAGGAATAAAATTACGAATTTTAATATAGAACTCAGGCCTATTTTCTTATCATAAATATACTTAGGAGTAATACTATTGCAATCATACCTTGTTTTAATATAATAGCTGTTGTACGATAGCATTACTATCAAGTATATTTAGAAATGTTGCACGCACGCAGATAAATCCGGAAGCAATAACTAGTTATTCAAATAAAAGAGACTATTCACTTATATACTATAAAAATTAAAATAATGTATCATTAGAAAGGCCACAATTAACATTATCTATTTCCATTTATTTTTAAGTCTCATTTGCTCCCAATGGACTTCAAAACCGTTGGACCGATTTTGATGAAGTTTTACTATTTCCTACTATCGCTTTTGAATTTTAATTTACTATCCTATTGATATTCGTAAAAAGATGTGTTTTTACAGCTTCGGGAATGCAGGTGAGATATCTTCTGTGGTACAATAATCTGGGTGGTGGTAACTACGAGTATTTGCCACTTCTATTGCATTTTAATCTCAGTGTTAAAAATAATGTTATTTTGACGAGTCCTACACTAACGTAAAATTTAAGCGATGAGAAAATAAGGATCTCAGGATGTGTAATTGAATAATAATAAAGGAAGAAAAAATTGCAGTTTCTCTGGAATAACCGAAAGCTTTGTTATCACACATCTACCGTAATAGACTCCGATTGTGATCTTTTCGTTTGCAGCCAAGCGCGAATATTTCTCTCCCTACTAGACAAAGATGGTCCATTAAAAAGGAATATATCAGATCAACACTTTAATTATTTTGTATTTGAAACGTGTTATATTATGTTAAAAACGTTTTTCGATTTCCACATTTTTAACCGACTCCAAAAATGGAGGAGGTTCTCAATTCAACTGTATGTTTTTTTTGTATATTTGTTACGCGATCATTCCGCCAATATTGTGCACCATGACACTCTTGTCAGAAAATTACACCACTACGGTATCAGGAACAAGGCTCTCGAACTTCTGTCTTCTTATCTGGGCAATAGGATACAGAAGGTCGATGTTAATGGTAAAAGATCTTCGGGGTCCCCTGTAGTTATGGGAGTCCCACAGGGGTCAATTCTAGGTCCATTCTTATTTTTAGTATATATAAATGACTTACCTTATTATGTAAAGGACAAACATGAGATTGTATTGTTTGCGGATGATACCTCTTTGACATTCAAAATTAATAGACAGTTAGGTAATTATGACGAAGTTAACGATGCTCTCTCTAAAGTTATGCATTGGTTTAATGTTAATAATCTGCTTTTAAATCATAAAAAGACTAAAGTAATTAAGTTCTCAACACCTAATGTAAGACAGGTGACTACCAATGTACATGTTAATTTGGCCCCTGTGAGAGACAACTGTGTTCTTGGGTATAACAATTGACTCCAGACTACTATGGGGCCCACAAATTGAAAAATTATCAGGTAAGCTAAGTTCTGCAGCCTATGCAGTGAAAACTATTAGACGGCTCACTGATGTTGATACGGCTAGAATAGTTACTTTTCAGCTACTTTCATAGTATTATGTCATACGGAATTCTTCTTTGGGGTAACTCCGCGGACATTAACACCATCTTTTTATTGCAAAAGAGAGCCATAAGAGCTATCTACATACTTGGTCCCCGGGAGAGCCTTAGAGAAAAATTCAAAGAAATAAATATTCTAACAGTCGCATCGCAATATATCTATGAAAATCTTTTGCATGTCCATAAAAAATAGACTCATTTTGTAAAAAGAGTGATACTCATAATATAAATACTAGATATAAGCATAATCTTGTGTTACAAGCAAGCCGTCTCCACAAAATAAGTAATTCTTTTATGGGGCAATGTATACGGTTCTATAACAAACTTCCCAGCAATATAAGAGAGTTGTCAATAAACACATTTAAAATTACCATTAAAGCCAAATTGTGTAGCAGGGCATATTATAAAGTATCTGACTATATTAATGATAAAAATGCCCGGGGTAATTAATAAATTATGTAAATTTGTTTGGATACCAAAAGAGGGATGCCTGAGTTTTTTGGCAGTATTTTTATCAGTGCTCACCTAGTCATGAACTGCACGGTAGGGGAAAAAATGTGACGATTCCAAACAAATGTAGCCATTTTTACGGAATAAAAAGATTTTGACTTTGACTTTGAAATATTGAATAGATTTTCATGATTTTTTTTTGTTTGGTAGGTCATACCTCAGAGGTAGTTCCATATAAATTTTATCGAATTTGATTCAGCGCTTTTTGAGAAAATTAACAAAAACAAAAATACACAGGTAATGTTTTGGTTTGTGGCTCCCTTCAGCAAAAGTCTTTGATGAGGACTTTCAATCTCTGTTTTTTTTTTATAGCACTAAAAGGCAAAAGTTAATTATTTTTAAATAAAAAATCCCCTTTAAAATACATGCAGGAAGTAAAAAGCAAAAAATGTATTTTTCCGCCCAAGTGATCTGTATACTACAAATTTTGTTCTGGTCAATTTTAGAGGGCATGGTCTGCTCGAAACGATACGCCGACATTGTGTCTCTTAAGAAATCTCTGGAGCAAGCAGTGGCTAAATTTCCCATGGAAACAGTGCATAAATCCATACAAGATTCGTAGTCAGACACATTAAAGGCCTGTATCAAAGCCAAAGATGGCCATTTCGACAAACTTGCTTTGCTGCTTTGTTTTGCTGAGACGTCTATAAATATGTACATATAGGTTTTATTAAGATTACATTACTTCATAAAAAAATAAATGCACATTCATTTGTAACAGAACTTGTGACCAGACTAGGTATATAACCATAGGGATCAAATTGCATATCCAAATTGCGCTACTACGATATTTTATTCGACATTTTTAGTATCTAAACAAGGTCACAATTACTAAACATACTTACTTTATTACAATATGTCAGGGAAGTCAATTTTTTTTAAAATTCTTATCGTACTCTATGCCGCTAGCAGTAGGAGTGGAAGTACTCGTATTGCGTACGACAAGAACAGCGTAGTTTATTAACATTTGCGAATGTGGCTAACCTATCTGTTATTACTCAACTGACGTCATGCTAGACGGGGTTATATTGACCGGGAAAATGAAATTATACTGATTATTTTATTGTACATGAGATTTTAATTAAACGGGTTTCTGATATGCTAAAATCTGAAACAAATTATGTAGAATTAATGAGATTTTCTTTCGAAATACCGATTACGAAGTTTAATTTCGCTTGATTAAAGCCGAGACCGGTGTTAAGTGTAATTAAAAGACAGAAATTGAGGTTGTGTCTGTGGTATAAAGGGATATTGTAAGAACAAATTGTTTTTACCATAGTAACACGCGTCTACCTTTATCGGAGGTAAACGTATGTTGTTGGAACACGACTAGATTCTTATTGTCTCGTGACATACAGTTGTGTAGTTTGATGAGTGTTTTCTTATCACGTTCTACAGATAATGAAATGACTTTGAGTGTGGTATTGATGGCTTTACCCTTAGGTCGGTTTTGTGTATCTGAATATTAATCGCGTTGGTTAGATTTTGACGTATAATAATAATAAATAATAAAAGCCTTTTATTTCTTGCAAAACAAAATAATACTTAAAAAATACTAATCTTAATCCTATTTTATCACGCAAAGTAAATTATAAAAGAAAATAATAAATAGTACAATATTTAAATTTTTAAATTGCAAGAACCCCTCCACAGGTGAAGGCCTCCTCCAAGGAACCCCAGCTTTCTCTTTCCTGAGCTATCTGAATCCAGTTAGGACCAGCCGTTTTTATAATGTCGTCCGCCCATCTTGTTAGCAGTCTACCTTTATGTCTTTTACCACTTGGGCCTCTCCACCTTGTCACCCTTTTAGTCCAACGCTCGTCTGACAGTCTTGACACATGCCTTGCCCATTTCCATTTCAACGTTTTAGCATAATTCAGGGCATCGGTGGCTTTCACACTTCTGATCTTTGTGTGTCTTATTTTATGAATTTTTCTAATGTTCAGCATGCTCCGTTCTAGTCCCCGTTGGCAAGTTCTGATTTTTGAGATTTTGACGTGTAAATGATAGTTAATAGATTCCGGCGTTATTTTTCCAAAGTCAAATTTACATGCAATTTGATCTAACCTGCTTTGTGTGCTTCCGCCATCAATTAGTTCATGCGACGTAGCGCCGGCCGGCACCCACCCACTTTTGTTCGTAAATGCAACATGCCGACGCTGCCATGGCTGCTCCGGTAGTCTCTGCCTCGGCTGCTGAGGTCGTCCGCCATCTCGAACAGAATCCGCATGCCCCTATCACCACCGTCGCTGCTACGACTGGCCTGGTCGTCGCTGCGACACGTGTTTCGCCTCTCCACGAGGTATCATCAGGCGCTGTAGATGTTAATTGTAAGAATAACATGCTACAAGTGACAAATCCATCGCAGTGCCGTCCCTTATATTGAACTGAGGGTGGGGGTGGATGGTGAGAGTGAAAAGATATTTAATAGAGGGGAATTGTTTACGTCGGTCTGTTTGTTCATGAGTGTAATTTTAGAATTTTTATGTTTATTAATTTCTAATTGTCTATGGTGTGTAAAATTTGATATGTGTTAGTAGGGGCACTCACTCGTCTCTCCACATCAGCGGTGTACCTTCTACCCCTGCTTCCAATATACACAATCTCATTCACTCGTACTTTATTTTATTATAAGAATATTCACACGTGTAAATGGAGTCGGAAATACCAAAAACGTGTGATTGATTTGATTTTAATTAAACATCTCCGAAATATTTTTTATCAGAAGGCGATGCCAGGAGCCCCAGGAACCGGCGATCGTGCATGAGAAGAGCAATGAATGTTAAAGAAGCGAGTGAGATATGTAAGGATCGAGTCAGTTCTCTCTGCCTACCCCGCAAGGGACTTGGCGTGAAGATATACATACATACATCTCCAAAATACTATAATGGAGAGACTTTAGAGATCCCACTCTTGAAACGGACGGTAGAAAGCCGGTTTATGGGACTTTCAAGAAGTAGAAGCCGGTGAGAGCGTATTCCTTTCGGAGATCATGAAACGATAAGGAGAGAAAAATTACAAGATCAAAGTGTAAGGATAACGTTTGTACATCTAGTAAGCGAAAGATTTGCGAATGCAAGGCAAATACCAAACTCTTTTGGAGAGACGTAAAGAAGTCTCGGAGTGGTACGTCGGCATCCAGAATGGACAAAACAAAATCTAAAGTTGGTGTCATTCTTGCTAACACTCAGGAAGTGTTAGAAAGGACTAGTAAATATTTTAAAGAAATAAACTACTATGCCTCGGACGCTTGTACTGAGAGTGAGTCTGATGCTCACTGCACATTGACAGCGCGCGATGAAGTTTGTCTTTAGATGAGATCAAGTAGTCGATACGAAGCTTGAAAAATCGAAAGTCAGCGGGAATTGATATGATCACAGCTGAGATGATAAATCTAGGTGAGATTTTCGTCCTTCTGTTTATGTATTTTTTTCATTCTGGTACTTAAGCAATTCATGCTGGAGAACTGGAACCCTAATGGACTGGAGACACGCAATCATCATGCCCTTGTATAAATAAACGCAAGGGATCCTCTTGGACTGCGCCAGCTATAGAAGCAAAATGTATATGAAAAGAAAATTAAAGGAGAATTAGGGTGAAATCCGATGGAATGCTGTCGGAGGCTCAGGGAGGATTCCGAAATGTATAGTGGGGGGGGGGGGGGGGGTACTAATAAAGTTTTCTCGCTCCGCAATATCGTGAAGAAGCATCTGGCAATAGACCAGAAGGTTGTGTGAATCTTGAGAAAGCATTTGATAGGGTTGTGTGAAAAGAACTGTGGGACATATTGCCGAGATATGGGATTAATAATAATATTTTTTTTTTTGTAAATACATACTTACTTTACATAGAAAATACCCAGACCAAGACAAACAGACATGTTCATGCACACAAATGTTTGTCCTGCGTGGGAATAGATCCCACGAGCGTTGGTGTCAAAGTAGCGTAACAGCGCGTTTCACCACTGCGCCACCGAGCTCGTCATCGACGGTGCACTGCTCCGTGCTGTGCATTCCAAATACAATAATTGCTTAGCATGTCACCCTGGTTTGAATTGGTGTCAAAGAGCGTTGCATGCTATCTGCTAGGCTGTTTATTCTGTATCTCTATGGTTGTCTGCAGAGAATAAGGTCAGAGAATGTAGTATTATGTATGGGTGACCTAGTAGTGAACTGTATGCTTTATGCGGACGATGCCGTGTAATTAGTAGAAACAACATCTTAACTGCAAACTGGTCACAATAATGAAAGAAGCTTGTATGGAGAAAGCCTTACTATTAAATGCGAAGAAAACAAAAATAATGGTATTTGAAAGACAAAAAACTCAGAACCAATGTAAGGATTATGATTGTTCTTCATTTGATTGTTGATTGACTTGATTGTGCTTAGCAGGTGATTTAATTTCTCCAAAGGATTGTGATTATTTGGATATTTTAAAATTTCTTATAACAAATGGACATATAGCCAAGCCTTCTGGCATCTTGATTCCACTTAACGCGACGTATGCTTGGCTTTTGAGCTTTCTCTAATGTTGTAGCTTTTTGTTTATGTATTTTTTATCTTTTCTTTATATCTTAATGCAACAAATTTTACAGTCGTCGGCTGAATTCTTACTCCAATCTTAGATTATTATCTATCATCATCAAATTATGTAAATACTGCACATAGTAACTCTCCGGTTTTTAACTGATCTCTACGCAATATAGGCCATTAAAAATAACAATACCTCGTTTAATGTTAATGTTTCTTCGCGACATCGACCTTCACCGATTTTACAGCCTCCTTATTTTGGCTGCACCGCAGGCGGGTAAAAATTAATGAAACAGTATTTTTTTTCAATCTTCAGTATTGTACATGTATATTCTTAAAGCTTACATTATCCTATTAATATAATAATTACATGACTATAGAAAGAACCTCTAATTAAACTTTTTATAATGTTTGTGTTTCAATTCGCAGAGACTTCAATCTCTTGTACAATGTGTTCGGAACACGAAAGTATACGAGCCATTGTAAAATACCTAATGTCTTGCTAAATTGCACGTGAAACAAACGCAGCTCGTTCTTATTTGTCTTGCAAGCAGTTAAACTCGCTTTATGAACTATAACGCCTAGAATAACATATTTAGCCAGCGCAGTCAAATGATATTACAAGCCAGCGCAAGATATTGACTATAATTAGAAAGCGTGGATATATAGCCTTTTCCAGTGGTATTATAATCCACGCATATTTGGTCGCATGTATTTCTCATTTGTAAAAAAGAATTGCGTAAAACATTTTACGAATTGAGAAAAAATAATAACTAAAGAATATCTCCCGCGGGATTAATACTTGCAGTCGTCACAATGAATTTCACTATTCATTATAATCCCGGCTCAGATTTTTTTTTTATATTACGTCTGGAGGCATACAAGCATACGGCTCACCTGATGTAAAGCGGGTACCGTAGCCTACTAACGCTTGCGATATATTAAGTATCACTCACACGATTCCTCCTCTGCTGCTTACACAGCAACTCCTTGGGAGCTTACTGGTGACCTCACTCACACACAGGAACACAACAACCCTCTAGTGAGTTTTATTTGGCTGCGGTTTTCTGTAAGGTGGAGGTACTTCCCCAGACGGATTGCTTTGATGCGCCCTACCTCTCTTAAAATACTCAGACCAAGACAAACAGACATGTTCATGCATACAATCGTTTGCCTTGTGTGGGAATCGAACCCACGAGCGTTGGTTTCAAAGGCGCGTCATTTACGACTGAGCCACCGAGCTCGTTAATACTGTAGGTACTTTCCAACTCGTAACCAACGTAATCAGAAGAAATTACTAGGAGTAAGAAGTTTGAGATTTAACTTTCCTCCCTGGCAATGCGAGAGACAACAATATGATACAAAAGCATTAATAGCCAAAAAGAACACTACTTAAGCAAATCTAGACTAATTATAATTAAAGATGCTAAGATAGGTTTACCTTAATATCCTCAGATTTTTAAAAATATAAAGTAAACTTTCCGATTCTTTTACCAATAAGAATAGAGTGTGCATATCAATAGAATCACTGATCAATAAAGAAGCCTTAGTTTATTTAAATTTTGAGCCATTTAAACATTTTTTTTAATCAATCTGGCAAATGCCACCCTCTAGTAGAAGTCTCCTTATTCTATCATTTAAATAACAGTGTTTTAAGTTCCTTGTCAATGGGGTTGAATATTCTAGTCGTGATAATAGGAAATCAAGAGCTCTTTTTGATATGTATAAGTTTAACGGTAATACCCCTGCTATTATAGGCAATGACTCTATACTTACAGTTGTTTATGACGCGCATAAAAATATTTAAAGCGTGACGTTAGCTTTGAAGCAATTTACAGTGAGCGGCATTAATATGAGCCCCATGCGCCCGTGGCAGTGAAACGTACGTAACACATGGAAAATGTGTTGTATTGTAAGTATTTTTTAACGTTTTAAATATCTTGGTACGTATATAGGTAAACTTAAACAGCAAAATTTTTAAATGCCGATTAAATACAAAATTTGATCCAAATCGTTACAGGCGTCCACGAATTTTTGTCTTCTTATGTAAAGTTGCGAGGCATGCATGCAAGCACACGACCCATCTGATGTATAGTGGTGTACCGTAGCCTATGAACGTTTGCGATACAGAAAGTATCATTCGCGCGTTGCCACCCCAGCTAATAGTCAGATTTAGCTAGGAAGTTATCATTTGGCTGCAGTTCTCTATGAGGTGGAGGTACTTCGCCAATAAGGCTACTTTAATGCGACCTTTCGCTATATTTTTTAAGTGCATAAAAATTTCTTGTTTAAATATACTTATAAGAGTTTTTTTTTCACATTTACGATCATTTTATTAAAAATATATACGACTAACAACTCAGTCTAGCTCATGTCTTATATTTAAATAATAGACTTAATGTATGCTTGATGCACAGTGTTATCTGCCGTGTTAGTACAATAGGAGCAGGAATTCTGAACAATAGTGTGAAATTGGAGGCTGAGTTATTGTACAGGAAGATGTAGAAATTCAGTCTGTTCTAAATTAAAAACCTTTGTATATTGTACCATAATATACAATGCAATGCACTCGAAGCAGGCCGCCTGACGAAAATACTAGCGGAATTATATAAACCTTTGTATAAACCTAGCTTTTGCCCGCGGCCTTTCGTTCGGGAATAAAATTATACGGTTATTATATACATCGTATGTATAAAGTAATACATAAATGTACAGTACCTCTTCATGTTATATTAGAAGTTCTACCCTCAGGTACTAAAACGACCAAGGTACTGAATGAGCTCACTCTCGAACTGGCTACGTAAAAGTGGTCGTGCGAGAAGCAGTCTCCCCTAAGGTCAATTCCGGCTGTTTTTAGTGACTGATGCAGTAATTTATTGATCGTCATTGCAAAACAAAACATTTTATTACACCATTTATATTTTTAAATTTTAAACTAAAAAGAAACTACAGTGTATTTAATTTAACATAAATTTAGATTTTTAATACCATAGTATTTCGCTCTTTTCACGCCCTTAGGGCTTGAATTTCCAAAAATTCCTTATCCCTTGTATACATAACAACATCAACCTCTTTCCTTTTTGCTCTTTTTCCGGTTTTCTAGGTCTTGGGCTTGTCGTTGATGAGTAAGCAAATCAGTATTTCATTTTAAAATATATGGATAAAAATCAAATGGACTAAATTTTCGTATATATGTATATGATAGTAAGTATTAATATAAAGTGATTGAAAGCATTGAAACTGTTACAGAGTTCCAGATAATAATGATGATCTAGGTGTGTATCTATGGTTGTATCTACAACCTTGAACTTTGATTTTTTTTAAAACAGAAAGAATTATAGGTCTATAGAGAAATAAAGGCTACTAAAAGCCCAAATCTCATGCCTGCGAAGCCGCAGGCTTCAGCTAGTTATATTTTATATTTATTTATATTTATATTTATTTATATTATTTTATTTTTATATGTTTACGAGAAATGGGATCGAAAGAAAAGCGAAAGCCGGAAACCATATCAATGGTGCGTTATACTTGATTTTGGCGAGCGAAAATGTATTGAGTACAGTTAGCCTTTGTGTTATTCAGGGTTTATTAACGTCAAAATTGACGTGCGGTAGTGAATCAGGGCGTGGTAGACGAAGCATGAAAGTAGGGTCAACGCTGTTGAAATAAGAGCGTTGTGGAGTATGTGTGAAATTAGAATGATTGATAGAGTAAGAAAATTACACAATAATACTAAACATTGCCTCTGTCCAACCATAGAATTAATTGAACAACATATGTACATCGGATTGATAATTGATAGCAGATTCAGTTGGGGACCACATAAAGAGTATATATGTAATAAACTCCGCTCAGTAATTAGTAAACTCACAGTGTTGAAATACAAACTACCATATAAAACGCTCAGAATGTTGTACATGGCTCTAGCTGACTCTGTTGTCGGTTATGGTCTGAGTAGTTATGGTGTAACATATAGGTCCTATATGGAAGATATTTACAAACTACAAAGAAGATTATTGAAAACGATTGTTCCTAAAAATATTAAAGAAAAATTCCAAAACGATGATGAAGCTCTGTTCAGATATTGTAATGTAATGAACGTTCATGACAAAATTAAATTTTCAATATTAACAGAAGTACCTAATATGTATAAAACCTTGGTAACTAAAATACGCCCAGGTAACTTAAGGCAAAACATACACTCCAATAGATATGTTCTTCCAAAAACAAATAATTTATATGGATATAGACTCTGTAACAACTTAATTCCTACATACCTAAACGAACTACCAGATGAACTACATAATACGTACATTAAAAACGGAAGGTATGTAGTTAAGTTAAAAAAACATTATATTTCCCAACAAACACACAATGTTACTGCTAGGTGATATGGTTAGTTTATAGATTTTTTCATTTCATGTAACTGCGACTCGCCGTGTCACAGATAAACCCTGCGGGCTTTCGTGACAAGGCAATATATGTAATGTGTATGCTAATATGATGTGAATAAATAAAAAAAAAATAAAAAAAAATAAAGCATGATACGAGTACAACGTATTCCACGTTGTGCTCGTATCATGCTTTTTCTTACTAAGTACGATCTACGTAAGATGATGTAATGACAAAAAGATATCGCAAACGTATTCATCAAATATCTGATGTACCTACTGAAAAGAAGGTGAATCAAAAACACTCAACTCGAAAGTAAATGTAAGTGGTATATAGTAATCATATACATGACGATACGATCAACATTATATTGAACAAAATTGTATTGAATTTTATTACAATAGTCACGAAAGCAGTTTAAAATAAGTCGATCATTTGATTAATTGTTATTTGACACAAAGAGAAGACGCCCGACGCCCGAGTGGGGTAACGAGTAACGTCAGCGCCGGTAGACTTAGTTAATGTTTTACTGTAAGGAATGGTGCGTAAAGGGGTGCTCATCTGTTCTTGAGGGTGGCATTGAATGAATACTCCCAAATCCAGTATTTGCTTGTTTCTTTTTAGTGCTGAAAACGCACTACTTTTTTTATACATATACGTGTACATATAAATATACAATTGAACCAGGGTCTAAAAATTTTATATTAAATTTTGCAACGATTTTGTTTGTGTATACCATTTGGTATTATTTTAATAACCGAGTTCAAAAAAACGAGGAGATTATCGATTCGTCTGTAGGTATATTTTTTTAATGCATATTTGGGCATAACTTCTTTGTTTATGAACTTTGTTTATGCATTCGTTGAATCAGGTACCCAAGTCTCATGATTTAGCGAAGATGCTGATTTATTTTACTTGCTGAACTTAAAACGAAGGTATTGAATACAAAATACATATATATTCATTTTACTTTTCTATCTGTCTGGTGTTTAATTATACAAATTTCACTAAACACAGAGAAAAGTTGTAAGGAACGCTCCAGCGACACCCACATGTACTCGTAGACACCGCTCGCACGACGGTTTACGCGACATTCACGCTCGTCATGGTTTGCTATTTGATTTCATTGGTTTTGATATTATATTCCCTCATATTTCCTCTTCGTGAGCGATGTCTATGTATGTGTTCATGGAGTATACTTATATAAAAGTAAAATTCTGTACTCTCCCTGTTTGTGGTTCAGAGTTCACGAATTATTTTGTTGCACAAGATTATAGACTACAGCGTAAATGACTTTGTTTGCAGTTACAAATGACATTAGAGGTAAACTTGTAGTTTCAGAAATTGTAACAGAATACCGCGTCTCTAAAGTTTTGCTGTCAATTACGTTGCCCGACAACATGGTAGCTGTGGCAAATATATTAATAACAGTATATTCAATTTAGTACCTGCTGCCTCAATCAGTAATATACTGCATAAATCTGCATTCGATATGCTTTAATGCGTATTCTAAGAGTGTGCTAGCTCATTTACGTTTAGGCAATAACTTTTAACTAACTTCACACGTTATAACTTCATGATGTTAATAAAGTATCGTTGACCAATACCGTGTTTGGTATTTTGTAAAACATTATTTGATCAATATAAAATTCAATGCATGCAAGTTGTGTTTATAACTTGCATAGTAAATGCGAGTAGTTCGTGCATGATATAAGTACTATTGATATAAAACGTTAACGTTACATTTATTTCTAGTTAATAGATTTAGGCATTATTTTGCGAAATCAAATTTGCATGCAATTTGATCTAACCTGCTTTGGTGGCACATGAAGCAGGCATTGCATATTTATTTCTGTTAATCATTCTATAACCAACACACATGTAAACTCGTAAATCGCACTTTTTAGAGTAACTTATTGTCATTAGTAACGCGTACGTTACTTATGATAACAGTAAATATGCTGTTAGAGAATTTAAAATAAATCTAAACAACTGTTAATTTATTTCTAAAATTTAGGTGCAAACTTAAGGTACACTTTTAATATAGGTTCGCTAGTACTTTTCAGTTTAGTGGTGGGACAGTGAGTCTTCAATATTATGACACACATATATCGCTGCACAGTATTTACTTAGTGTTTCAACTCTGAATATCTGCTTGTATTTGCTGCTGCTCTTGTAACTCTATATGCCATATTAGTAACGTATTTATTAATCCATAGTGGTATAAGATCATTCGATAGTTGTATGATGCCTTCTTAAAATATTTGAGAAATGCGTTTGCTACTTGCTCAAAATTTTTACGAACTGCAATTGTATTAAAAAAAATCTTAAAAAAAGACGCAATTAAGATTGATTTGTGCTTTGTGGATAAACGTACATTATACTGTTAGTACAAAAGAGACAAGTTGATATTTGCACATGAACAGTTTGCCAATTTCCATAACCTAGAAATATTTTTCACTGTTTTTTTTTCGTTTCATTATAAATCTATGTGGCGCATTGTGAAGGCGACATATTAACAGTAATCAATGTCGTATTATATATAAAATTTCAAATAAAAATGCGAAATCTTTCATAATTATTTCCAGTTACATTACCATTCGAAGTTTTGGTAATTATTTATGTTGATTTTTTTTGTTTATTACACATATAGATATTATTGGTTATTTTAAGACGTTTCAGATATTTTGTTGCATTTGCCCTATATCATAATTAATCACCGTATCTTATTTTTTGTTGTCTATCTATTTGCATCCCTTTGAACTGGCTTTTAGATAGACATTATTATACCTGGGATCAATCAGCTATTAAAGCAAAATTTAGTTACTGTTTATTACTTTACCATAACAACAGCATTCTCCAACTGCAGTCCGTGCAACTAGGGGAATTATTAATGATCCAAATCTTTAAATTCTTCATCCAACACCAGATCATCTTTGTGAACTTTACGTGTTCTGAACTCTACACTCAGGGAAAATTGTAAAAGTTACTTGAATGTCACGATTTTTAAACTTGGGACTATAAACTTTGTTCGTCAAACAATTGATATTTCTAAACGACTACTATATTTATGTCTATATGGACAATATCGTTGCGGAGACGAGTATTTAAATAAAACATTTTTATATTTGTGACGTGTGTAGATTAGAAGTAGACATGGGTACTTCAAAACTTTGAAAGTTTGGCCACATTTTACAGTATCATATGCAACTTGCTTTATGTCTACATGGACAATATCATTGCGGAGTCGAGTATTTAAATAAAACATTTTTATATTTGTGACGTGTGTAGATGTAATAAAATATTTTTATATTTGTGATGTGAGGAGTACGTATGTACGTCTAGTCAGTGAAAGACTTGCGAACGCGAGTCTTTCCGACTCAGATGTAGACGAATGTTGGAAAGTTCTGAAAGAAAGTATGGTGGACAGTGCGAAAGAAGCATGTGGATGCGCAAAGAGACGTAGAACACTGAAAGGAGATGCCTGGTGGGATGCGGAGGTTCAATCCTCCGTGGATAAAAAGAGGAGAGCGTGGCTGGATTACGTATCATCTTTGCACCAGAGTGATAGTATGAAAGAGAAGAAGAAAGAAATATACCGTCGATGCAAGAATGAAACCAAAGCTTTAGTGAAAGAGAGGCGTGAAAGACTACTTATGAATGAGGAAGAGAGGCTGACGAAGAACTTCGAGGCTAATACCAAACTCTTCTGGAGAGAGGTAAAGAAGTCTCGGAGTGGTTCGTCGGCATCCGGAATGGACAAGATAAAAGGTAAAGCTGGTGGCATTCTTGCTAACACTCAGGAGGTGTTAGAACGGTGGAGCGAATATTTTAGAGAAATGTATGATTATGTCCAGGGCGCTGGCACTGTGAATGAGTCTGTGACTGATTCGGCAGTGCCAACGTACCATGAAGACATTAGCATGGATGAGATTGAATGGTCGATACGAAGTTTGAAAAATGGAAAGTCAGCGGGAATCGATATGGTAACAGCTGAGATGATCAAACTGGGTGGCATCTACGTTAGGGACGCTTTCTGGTTTTTGAGCAAATTATGCTGGAGAACCGGAAGAGTCCCGAGCGATTGGAGACGCGCAGTCATCGTGCCCTTGTATAAAGGCAAGGGCTCACGTATGGACTGCGCCAACTATAGGGCCATCAGTTTGATCAGCCTAGCAGCTAAAGTGTATGGAAAAATCATTGAAAGGAGAATGAGGGTGAAATCCGATGGGATGCTTTGGGAAGCACAGGGGGGATTTCGAAGCGGCAGAGGATGTACGGATCAAGTTTTTTCGCTCCGCAATATCGTGGAAAAGCATCTGGCTACGGACCAGAAGGTTTTCTGCGGTTTTGTGGACCTTGAAAAAGCATTTGATAGGGTCGTGCGAAAGAATCTCTGGAACATCTTGCCCAGATATGGGATGACGGTGACCTTCTACGTGCTGTGCAATCCACCTATGAGGATTGCACAGCATGTGTGAGAGTGGACGGCAGCTTATCACCCTGGTTTGATACCAATATTGGTGTCAGACAGGGATGCGTGCTGTCGTCTCGGCTATTCATCCTGTATCTGGACAGTTGTCTTCAGAGAATGAGAAATATGAATGTGGGAATGCGAATGGGTGGCTCAGTGGTTAACTGCCTGCTTTATGCAGATGACGCAGTATTAATAGCAGAATCATCATCCGAACTGCAAACACTAGTCACAACAATGAAAGACGATTGTATGAAGAAAGGCTTACAATTGAATGCGAAGAAAACCAAAATAATGGTATTTGAAAGGGAGACAACCAGAACGAACACTAGGATTACGGTTGATGATGTAGTGTTGGAGCAAGTGGATGAGTTTGTATATCTTGGAAGCGCTTTTAGAAGCGATGGAAGGTACACCGCTGATGTGGAGAGACGAGTGAGTGCAGGGAATAGCGTGAATGGAGCGTTGGGTAAACTGTTTGGCAGCCGAAATCTAAGCCAGAAGGCACAGCTCGCTGTACACAGCGCGGTGTTAATCCCAACGCTAACTTATGGAAGTGAGAGCTGGGTATGGCAGAGAGAGCATGAAAGTAGAATAAATGCGGTCGAGATGCGAGCACTGCGAAAAATTTGTGGCATAACGCTTGCTGACCGCGTTCGAAATGATGACGTACGAAAGAGAGTTGGACTGAAAGAGAGTGTCGGTGTTAAGATAAGAAAGGGCATGCTCCGTTGGTTCGGACATGTAGAAAGAATGCAAGATGAAAGAATGACGAAACAGATATACAATGCGAAAGTGGAAGGATGTAGGAGCCGAGGAAGACCAAGACTAACCTACCATGACCAAATTGGTCGTGTTTTATCAGAAGGTGATGTCAGGAGCCTTAGGAACCGGCGAGCGTGCATGAAAAGAGCTATGAATGTGAAAGAAGCGAGTGAAGTGTGTAAGGACCGCGTCTTATGGCGCTCGGTTCTCTCTGCCTACCCCGCAAGGGACCTGGCGTGAAGATATACATACATACATACGTGTGTAGATTAGAAGTAGACATGGGTACTTCAAAACTTTGAAAGTTTGGCCACATTTTGCAGTATCATATGCAACTTGCATAAGTGGCATATCCTAATCATATAATTACGCAGGAATCTCCTCATCCGCACTTCTACCTCTAAAGGTTATAATCGCCTAACTCTTTCAAATCGTAACTCCACGTAACTTATGCTTGGTTAGTGGATTCCGCCCATCCCAATGAATTAGGAAACGCAATAACGCTAGGAAGAAGAAGATTGAACTCCTGATTGACTGATGATTGGTGCATGTATCTTACAAAAATCACTAAACGCGATGTTAATGTTTGACACGGTAAAAGCTTATATTATTATATTAATCAGAGTATGGTGTGATTTTGACACAAAACTATGTAAACTACCTGCAACTAAATTATACGCATGTGAAGTGCAGGTGCAGGTGAATCAAAGTGAAATTAGACAATTGCTAACCGGACTCACTTTATCATATTTATGAAACTGTAACTGAAGTACATTGTTTCTATTATAATTGCCTTTTTTGTCTCGCAAAAGGTATGAAAATTCACCTAGGGGATGAAGATGTTTCCGTCTTGAGCGAGCTTAAATTCCTCGCTGTGCTCATGAGTTAAAGCCCTTGAATCCTTCGTTATGCCCTGAATATGGTACTCAACACAAAATACAGTCCTTTATCCCCTTAGTACATAATATATTTCTTTATATTGCTGTATTGAATATAACATTGACGTGCTCGGTGACGCAGTGGTGAAACGCGCTGTTACGCTACATTAACACCAACGCTCGTGGGTTCGATTCCCACACAATACAAACATTTGTGTGCATGCACATGTCTGTTTGTCTTGGTCTGGGTATTTTCTATGTATAATAAGTATGTATTTACAAAAAAATGTATTTACGTATGTTTATCAGTTGTATAGTACCCATAACACAAGCTTCGCTTACATTGGGGCTAGATGGCCCTGTGTAATTTGTCCGACAATATTTAAATATTTATTTATTTATTTAAACAATTAATAAAAATAATAAATACCTGAAGATATATAATTTTAGGTTTACACTTTATATAGCTAGTCATATTTATGGAAGTCTCAACATAAAATAAAAAAAAATGATTCTGTTCGAAATGGCTAGCTTTGGCTTCGATAAGGGGCCTTTAATCTGTCTGGCCACGAATATATGGATTTACGCACTATTTTCATGGGAAATTTAGCCACTACTTGTTCCAGAGATTTCTTCAGGATCACAATGTCGGCGTGGCTAAACTAGACTTGTGAGAAGCCATTCTGTCTCATCATATTCACATTTCATTATTATTTGTAATAAATTTGATTACACGTGTGTAAAGCTTGCACATGTGGAAAACATTGTACATGCATACAAATAATACAGCAGGTTAAAAACTTTAACACAGGGTAGGAAATGACTTTTTGCGATTGTAATTAATATTATATTTAGGCAACTCACTAAGACTCGGGGTGCAATATCTTAATTGATAGAGTTACAGCCAATGTATGTTGTATATTCCAGTCAATTAGTAAATGAGTCTGTAACATAGAGGCTTATGGCAGGAAGCATATTTAGTTTGCAGAATAGCGTTCAAAAACAAAATTTATTAGCAGTGTTGTTTTTCTGCGAGTATTAATGACATTATGTCAGCGTGAAGCACTCTATCCTATTACTTCATTACATGAAGCCGAATGTATGATTATTTAAACAACAGACGTGGTAATACATCTCAGATGAAATAGCTTCATAGGAGTAAAAATCTTAAAATTAAAAAATGACAATACAGTGATTAATTATTGAAAATTAATTAAATTTCCATTATGATATAATTCATATGTAAATGATAAGTCCATTTATGATGTTAGTTCATAAATATTGATAAGCTCATTTATTTGTTAACTAATTCATGAAAGTTCAAGTACATCTTTTATTGTCACACTTTTAACAACTTCCCTGTCCTCATACAATGCATATTATGAATGCTCCACGCCCAATTTTTTTTTCGAATACCCTAAATATGTTATAGACGAATTAAATTTTCTTTTATTTCTTTCAACATAAGGTTTTTCTGCTATACCTCCACGTAGCAAATATGATATCCAAAGTTATATGAAAAAATGAGTCACTCATGAACTCATTCCCATACGCTCCCGTGAATCATATACGACTCAATGAGAATTTTTATAATCATTAATTATATTACCATATTTATTTACAACCATACTACATTTTTATTATTGATCTCACTTGACTTTTTGCACAATTGAATGCAGGTCAGTAATCAGGAATGGAAACGTGTTTACAGAGAAAAAGTCCAAAACAAAGAGTGCTATATCCAAATTTTCCGCAGTGTCTTGTTTTTCTCATTTCCTGCACCGACGCCGACAGGAGGAAATAAAATCGCCATCAACCCAGTGCTGGTAATTTAAAAATAATGCTGCAAAAAATACGTAGGAATGCGAATTTGGAGGCAAATTGCGGTGAGCTTGGATCAGGCGCCGTCTGGACGGCAACCTTTCGTTAATTGACTTTTGTTGTCTAGAAATTTTTTCTACAGCCGTTATATTGACTTGAGTACATTTATTATATGAAATAATAATTATGTTTAGTTTTCTCTTACTATGTAATGTATATATCTTCACGTCAGGTCCCTTGCGGGGTAGGTAGTGAGAATGAAATAATAATAATAAATAATAACTATGTAATAAATACACAAAATCAACGTAACACCCAAATAATGATGAATTGCATCTATTGTACGATTGCAGGTGCCATTCTAAATGAACACGCAAGTTAAGCAGCCTGTCTATGGAAAGGTTTTTTCTATCTCGAGCTCGAAGACAGATATACTCATCGATTCCGGCCGTTGTCGATATATTTTAAACATACAGGCATACAGCCCACCTGATGTAAAGTACCCTAGCCTATTAACGCTTTCTATATATTAAGTATCACTCACGCTATGCCTCCTCTGCTGCTTACACAACGACTCCTTGGGAGCTACTGGTGACCTCACTCATACGCAGGAACACAACAACCCTCCAGGCAGTTGCTACTTGGCTGCGGTTTTCTGTGACGTAGAGGTACTTCCCCAGACGGGCCGTTTTAATGCGCCCTACCTCTCTTAACTTATGACAGATGAAGCTAAGTCTGTAATATTCGAGCTGCTTGAAAACACTGGCTTCTGCCTATCCGTAGTTGAGCAAAGTAGTGGGTGCCTAAAATGTATGCACATGGGAGCACATACACTGCAATCTTTACAGTTCGTCGAAGATAAGTTTGTTATATTAGCGTATGTATCATATGAGAATGTAGGTTCAGGCCAGCATCAATCAGGTTGTAGAAAGGAAAGTGGACGGAGAGAACGTATGTATATTGCTACAGGAAACATAAACAAACCCTTCTTAAGTCAGGCAGGCTTCAACGATGGTCGGTATTGTACTCAGATATTGTTATTACTAATTAAAAACTTTAGTTATTATATAGAAAATAAAGGTACAGGTTATTCTGTAATAATGACACTGTTGGAAGTTCTTCGGAAAATTCCCGAAGGAAACTAGAGTGAAACTTGGGCACTAAATAAAACGCAATGCACTATAACCCGCCCATTTAAGAGGATAAGTGTCTCATAAACCCCGAAACCCACGAACTTGCATATAATGAAACTTTCTTTAGAGGTGTTTAACAGAACTTCACCCTCTAAAGGTGCTGAAATTGTATATTTGTTTTACATGAACAATTTTTTATCCCATAATTTAAAACAAGTATACGTTCCCTAATGGTAAGCCGTCAAAACTGGCTAGGAATGATTGCATAACCAAAAGTAGAATCAATATCGTATTATTCTACATTTAGTGTCTTTTCACGCTCTTTTTGAGGAATTCACACCTCGGAAAAATCGTACAAATAATTGAGTTTATGTACTTCATGCAGAGTGAATATTTGTCACAGCGCAAATATGTGCATAACTAGGTAGTGTTATGCGCAAATATGTGCATAACTAGTTTAACTGTATCTTCGAAAAGTAAAATGAACATGTGTAGTAACCCGACTGGGAAAGTAGTGAGCACTCACAAAGTACATCTTTTTCGTCATTTGTTCATTAGCAGTATGCATTACGTATGAGTACAGGTGAGGTTAGCTTCGATTGCAAAGATGACACTTACGCCCCATTTAACTATAATAGCGAAGCCCTAATTGCACAAAATTTTTTATTTACTGTTAGCACACTGTTAGATATTACTGGTGACTCGCAGGAGCTGGAGCACAATAACCCTCCAGGGGAGTGGGTATTTGACTTCGGTTTTCTGTGAGATGTAGGTATTTCCCCGATTAGGGTGCTATTCGTTTGCATTCTACCTCACATAATTTCTGTATTATACATATAATAGGAAATCGCAACATACTATTCGGTTCAAAGACGAGATGTTAAAACTTTCCGATCCCACGTTTAAACAGAGGATTTGCCTCGCTTTGTGCGTTCTAGTGTACAACGAGCCGTGTTCCGTGTTTTTTTTTTTTTTCGTTTTCCGAATTGCACGATGATACTCGTATTATGATGCCAATTTCTACAATCACATTGTTCACAGTTAGTGAGGAATTTATCCACTCATGCACTGGAACAGTAACGGCCGCATACTATGCAGTTCAGATTCTTGGTGTCTGATTTGCAAAGTCGTAACTGGTATCCAGGTCATCATGCCCTAAGGTGTTTACTCTATGTGCGGTCTTACTTGGGACGTCTACGCTACAAGTCTTTGCTCTATGTTGAGCTACTGCTACGTATTAGTGGGAATATTGGAACTAAGTAATAAAAAAAAAACCCTATTAAATAGGGTTTTCCGATCTTGATGATGATTGATGAGGTTGAATTGGATCGCTCCATTTGTATACTTTAAGCAAAATCGCCCAATGTCAGTCACAAAGTAATCGCGGTTTTCCTCTACAAGATTACGAGAAATATTGTGGCCTGTATAATAAGTATCCCCGGTGCTCATTGAAATTAAACTATTTTTAAAGGAAGTATCGCGTGTTTTATTTATTTTGTTGAAACCTGACATTTCGAACGCTTTGCAGCGTCCGTGGTCGCAGGAAAGACTAAAGTACTTACTTACTTGCAACTTACTACGCTGCAAAGCGTTCGAAACGTCAGGTTTCAACAAAATAAATAAAACACGCGATACTTCCGTTAAAAATAGTTTAATTTCAATGTGTAACAATCGCGAAAACCTAAGACAATACTATTTTTTTGCAAGATTTTATTCTACCACTTTGTTAGCATAGTTAATATGTATATAAAACTACAGCTTTCTAGTATCAAGGAGCTAGGCCGCAGACAGACAGACGGACATGCAGATGGACATGGCCAAACTATAAGTGTTCAATGTTTACTACGGAAACCTAAAAAACCTAGGTTAGGTTATGTTGGAATAGTGACCATACCAAAAGTAATTGTATAAAAGCCAAAATCGGCAGGAGCGGGAAAACTCGGAAAGCGACGGTGATCCCGTACGGGAATTATTACGGGGACACACGAATATTACAAAAAAATCCGTCTCGCCCTTTTTCCGCCCCTGTGGGTTTTGACTTTAAAAGTCTACGTTAAGTTAGGTTAGAGCAGGGACCATATGAAATACTTCTATGCATTTACTAACATAGCGGAACAGAAAAAAATCTTTCTGTCTATATATTTACGTCAAGTTCCTTACAAAGTAAACAAAAGATTATGCTGCTATAAAATAATTATTAGGCTTTATAACTATGCCCTAATAATATTACGTCAATAATAATGTAATATTAATTAATATTATTAAAGAATAAATTTGTTAGAATTAATGATCGTTGGTTATATAAATTTTATGCAAAAACAATTAGGTTATTAAATATTTATTGTATTAGTGCATTCATTTATTCGTTCTAATCATAATGAAAAGTGGGTGTAAAAAAAATGTTATACGTTCATAACGAAATAAATATTACTTTGAATTTTTTACATTTAAAACATCTTTTACATTTAAATAGTGAAACATGTTGTGTTGGGCGTAAATTGCATACATTGCGGGTAACGGATTGAGAGTATAGGCATAATCATAGATAGAGCAGAAGAGGAGCTAGAATGAATAACGCAAAAATAAATATTACTCTCATACAAAACTTTATATTTATAATACAAAACCCATCCATAGAAAATGCATCGAGGTTTTGGCTGAAACGGACTTATACACTCATAATTTCTCATAAATTCTCTAGCTAGAAAATCTACATTTGTTATATATATAGGGAATAGATTATACAGCTCAGTTGTCATGTTCTGTATCTTCTTATTATGGTTCTTGTAAAAAATCCCAGGTCAACAATACTTTCGCCTATAGAATATGAATTTCCAGAAATAGACTTCGATCGTCTAAAATTGACATGTGACTTAATCATCTAAAAGTGAACTTGATGGCATCATTTGACGGGACATTTACGACGTAACCTTCCAATCTGAAATATATAGAATTTACCCACTTATCTTCTAACCCAATACATTAAATAAATTTGACAGTTTGCTTTGTCATTACTTATTGAGGCTACAATATTTCACGACATTTTCGAGAGCCCACTATTCAATATTAAGAAGGGTATTCTGTCGCAAAAAAATAATATCTTATTCGTACATAATTCCCAAGCATTCATCTTCGGAATATTTCCTTGCAAAAGAGGTTTACTGCCTACTCGTGTCGAGCGGTGCGACTGTCAGCGGTTTACAGTACGTGATGAATAAGTTCACATTACCTGTTCAATTATTGTTTTACACACTAGTAAACAATTTCAATGAATTATTTATACCATACTTTATTATTTAGACTCAATAAACTTTTCAAATTGGATATTTCGACTCTTAGTGGTTTACGCTGAAAAATAAATTTCAAAAACGTTTTATACTTGGTGAAGATCATAATATATACACACCAAAAATAAAGTCAGATCTCGGCGAATCTCATTTTTTTTTATAAAATCGGCTGAAAATTGTTATATACGTAATTAATATATAAATACCTGTTATAATACGCGCAGTTATTTGACGCTCAGAGGAATAATTAAACAGAAATAATTAGAGTTAAAAACTTACGCTCCTTTACCAAATTTTGGCCTATGGATCAGCTCAGTCGTTCTGACAATGAATAAACAGAATCCACCATTGTTCCTGCAATATCACATTAATCCCCTGAGCACTAGTTATACACTAGCTGATCCCGAAACTTCACGGGTGTTTCACTGCGTGTACGGTGGTAGCCAACCTTGAAGGGTATTTACCCTACCACCGGCTGAGATGCTGGAATCTCAAGAAATCCATCAGTCGCCTCTTACGATACCCACAGGAAGAGAGGGGGCGGCGATTTTTAGTATTCTTTCTCCGTCACCGCACGGATTACGGGATCCGTTAGCTAAGGCCAAGGATTTGTCGAAGATACTGATTCCTATATGGAGCGACTGACATTAGACATCCACATCCCAGGTGGAAAACTTACCAAACCTTAACTTATTATATAGATTAGGTCACACGTTTCCGAAATATAATTTTTAAGACGTAGCGGTTTCCTTGCGATGTTTTCCTTCGCCGTCGAGCAAGTGATAATTATACATATGTATATAAATCATAAAACGCAAATTTAGTGGTAGGTACATACCCACACCAGGATTCGAACCGGGTCCTAGTTGGTCAATAGGCCGATTCTTTATCCACTGGGTTATCACTGCATCTTCAAAATATATTTTCGTTTGAAAAATCACAGGAAAGGTTGAGGCTTGACGTAGACTATTGTTTATAAATTGTTATTGTGGAAAATTGTAGCATGAATACATGAGAGTTATTGTAAACATGTGGAATCCGCTTGTATTGTAACCCAAGACCAAAATCTTGTGGTCATATCGTACCAACGCATCAATGGCCTGGACAGAACAAGGACAATGCCTAGATAATCTCTGACAGATTAAAAAAGCGGTCAAGTGCGAATTGGACGCGATCGGAGACGGATCACGCACCGATGGGATTTCGTAGATATACAAATAGTTATTAAGATATGGATTAACCACATCGAAAAAAAAATATTTTAATAATTATAATAATATAAAAATAAGTATGTATAAAAACACAAGAATATATAAAGTAGCTCAAGTGGCCTAGATAGTTGATCAGGTTCTTCATCTTTGCCGTTGCCTTGTCTTCGTAGGTCAGAATGGAAAATAAAGAGAGCCCACAGGTCTTACTTCTGGAGGCTTCTGCAACAGCATTTTATAAAAATTATAGTTACCCAACAAAAAGTTCGATCCATATTCCCTCGCGCGACTATTACATGGCCGGAAAGAATACCCGTAATTTAGGAGAGATAATAATAATATTTGAGAATATCCAACCGTCTAATTCCACAATTAAAACATAAGAATCTGACTAAGTTTCAATGGGAAGGAATTTAGATGATTTTTACAAATACTGTAGTAGCCTGAATAGCGTTCCATTTTACCTTTAATATTACATAATATATACATAATATACATGATATATTAATATAACATTAACAGTATTTCCGATTTTCTTCTTCTTCGGTTCGTGTATCCGCAGGCGGATGCGGACGGGCCTCAGGTGATGAGCTCTTTACTTGGGCTGTTTTTGGCAGCGAACCGCTGCCGAGTAGATTGATCTCGCATTTCAACAAAAGTAGAAGAAGTACGAAGGGAAGTACTACCTCTGTTCCCACTTGTTCAGCTGACCAGTTCAGTTGACTGAACTAATGAAACTAACCCTTCGCATAAAAGACAATTATACACAAAAGTTGTGTAACGACGACAAATACGACATACATACTAACAACGACGACACGCAGAACATACACGTAGACATAAACGCAGGACAGACTTCTGGCTGCATTCAGGCGGATGAATCCGAGGATTAATAGCCGCTGAATGCAGTCGCCAACCAAATAGGAGACCTGCTGCTATTGGGAACATCATGGTCCCCATGTGACATCTCGAGCTCACAGGGCAGTCGACCTAAAGAACCATTTCTTGAGTACATTAAGGCGGATGAATCCGCACATTAATCACGTCTGAATGCACCCGGAAAGAATCTCTGTCGCTACTGGGGAATGCCACACTAAATACGTACAGTGCCAGAATCTCCATTGACACCCCCGCACCTACACAGAGTATATAAAAAGAACGAAAAACAGACAAATGGACATTACGACCTCTTGAATGGCGGATGTTGGGTACATGAATATGTATACCTAAGTATACACATTCATGTACTTTATCACAAAAAAAATATAACACATAGCATAGCATATAACACATAGGAATATTACACAAGACACTACACAGGGTGTAACTAGGACAAGGATAGTCACGCTGGATAAGGACGGATAATTGGCTAGAGATAGAAGATGTATTTGAAACGGAAACAAAGTTTTTTTATCATCATTAGATAGCAATTAAGAAAAAGGACATTATCGAAATATGTCATTCCATTTTTACACTTAATATGTTAATCAACAGCTGAAAACATGAAGACGATGGACGGTGAAAGTTCATCGAAAGACATTAGAGAGGATTAGAGTTAGCAAGAATTAAATATACTTGACAGAAAGCATTTTCTACTTACTACACTAGGTATTCTTGAACGAGTCTTAGCCAGAGTAAGCAGTGATTTATTATATTAAAAACCCTACGTTATCCCCGTAGAATGGGACGCAGTGCTGACGTGGCTGCTCGTAAACTGTTCCCGGATTTAATAAAATTTATTCAGCCCGTTCTTTGGGGACCGACAAATCATAATTTTCTTAGAATAGGTACTTATTTAGTCGGGACGGAAGTTTTAGAGCTAGTAAAGTTTATTTGCGTCCACTCTAGAGAATATGCTGAATAGTCCACCCCAGCCCTTTCTTAGTTTAGGTCTTTATAGCCAAGAATACAAGATTAGTACGTGCACTTATTTGAAAGAGGTTATGTTCATGTAATTAAAAATATTAATTATGAGTTTTTTTCATATAACGTCAAAAAACTAATGTGATGTGAAGTACATAGTTACCGTAGTTTATAAATGCTTGTAATACAATAACCATTACACATGCGTTGGCACTCCCGCTGCTAGCAGAGTGACTCGTAAAGAAGCCTACTTGCTGCTGACCCTACTCATTCACCGGAACGCAACAAGCCTTCAGAGTTCTTATTTTGATGCAGTCTTCTGTGACATATATCACCAGTTGACCTGCTTCTCTAATTATCTTTCGTCCTCTAGATATTAACTAACAGGTTGTGTCACGTGCAGGTGACATTGGCTCTGATTCTAAAGATGAATAAACAGTCCCTTACATTCAATAGATCGGTAACACCCAAAGTTGAATATGAATTTTGACGTATAAATGTTTTTTAGTATTCACATGAACCTAATTACATTTAGTTATTTATTTTGCAGTAGTTACTTGATTTTTTGAATTCACATTTAATTTGGGAATAATTTGTAAAAAAATAGTGTCAATTTTACGTTGGTTACCTCCAAGTTTATTGGTTATAAAAACGGTTACATTTAAATTTAGAAACTAATTTGGAATAACTACTTCGTAAAAATCATACAACTTATATCACATAAAAGGTAGATAAATATCGTAGTTATCAGAAATGTCCCACGGCAGTCTAACCAAAAGACAGCAATGCTCAGTGTAATTGGCATATATCGAAACAAAATATTACATGAATACATTAAATTGTCTTACGATACAGGTAAATCCGTAGTATTATTCTTAAATCTCATTATTCAAGCAAATTACTTGGAACTCAGTAAGCTCTTGATCCGAACTGAGACATGTGCCTTAGTCTTGGATACTAATATCGCGAATTTATACGTCTGGAAGGAAACCGTCTCGATCTCGGCAACTCTAAGCCTACAATTAACCTCGGTTGAGCGTTTGTAATGAATGTTTCAATAAATCAGCCAAATTGCCCGTTATTACATGTCTTACATCACTTTAATTGAGACAACTGGAGTAATCGGGCACGAAATTTTCGGCGGCATCATTCGGCGGTGTAGGCATGGCGAATTGAGTGTGAAGTGATGATATTTTGATAACGCCTTTATTGATGTCATTATTAATGACTACAAATTCATAATAATTGGATATTTTTTGTCTAATGGAACTGTGATACAAATGAATATTTAATTACTCTACAATACATTACTTTTGTTGCACTAAAATAGGTACAAAAGTACAACAGGAGGCTTCATCATTAAAACAATTTCTTTCAGGTAAACTGGGGATAGAGCACAGTGGATAAGGGTAAATTGCGTATTATACATAAAACGAACAAGATATTGTATTAAATACCTAAATAAATATACACTCCGAGTCAGAAAAACAATTCGTACACACAGTCTTTTTCTGCAAAGTGCGTTAGTCTTTGGAATGCACTTCCCTAGAGGTTAGATTGGCTCCCTCCATAGATTTCTTCAAACTTCAAATCAAAAAAAAAATACTGGTGAATTGTGAGCATTTATGGATGCATACCGTAGAATGTATCTCATGTTTGTTTGTTTTTATCTTCTGTATTTAATGTATGTACTTATTTTCATTTCTTTTTCACCTTTATTTATTGTTTTGTTAATTCGTAATATGTATTAAGTAAAGTTCATGTACGTTAATTTTATGAAATTCATGATATTGTTGTAGTGAATTGGTGTATGTTTGTTCACTCGCCCATGTATGTTTACCTGTCAATATCTCTAGGCTCGCTGAAAGAGATCGCTTTCAGGGTAAGTCCGCCTTTGTAACGCTAGATTTAATTTCATTGTAATTTATTTTTAATTTATCGTAGAATAAAGATATTACAACAACAATAATAAATATCCAGTATAATTACATATCATAAAATGCAACAATCTTAAGTGTACGCATGTACATAGACGTAGAAATCATGTGTACATAAAAAAAATCGAATAGATACAAATAAAATAAATAAATAACTACCTCTTTCTTCAATTTCATGTACACAATTAGAAGAGTTCCGTGAAATAATTAAATCAAAAAATATAGTACAATATCTAGCACGACAAATAATAGTTTGATTCTCTCAGTTCAATCCCATGTGCTCGGTCAGAAGTTTAATTTATACTACTTCATGTGTTCACGCTATCGATTTCCAAATGAGGCAAAATATGAAAGCAGAAGTAGAGCGCAAATATGGTATACATAAGGAGTGGTACGACTTTAACCCCACAAGCAATAATAAGCAATTAAAACTCCATGTCTTAGGTTTTCTGAGACCACGGACGCTGCAAAGCATTCCAAACGTCAGGTTTAACAAAATAAATAAAACACGCGATACTTTCGTTAAAAATTGTTTAATTCAATTCCATGAAGGATTTTTGTGTTCCTTCTTTCTTTCTTAAACGTCTGATGGAAATAATCCATTTACCATACCTATAAACCATACTATCACCGTAGCTTACAAATGCTGGCAGTACATAGAGTGGTGTTCGCAGATTGCCAACTCCTCGGTAACTGATTTTTAAATATATCAATTTATATAAAGATATAGATAGATCCTGCCTACCTGGCGACTTTTCGCGAGAAACCAAGCGCCAGTTCATATTGTCCACAAGTTGCAGTGCTCAAGGAGGCGAGATCAACGTACTATATAGCCTTAGGTTGGTTTCGTTTTGATAGAAGCATTTCCGACACTCTACTCGCACTGTTCCTTGCACTCACTCTCTATGCGTCTATTGACGTCAACTATCCCTGCTAATATCACTTCCAAGATATACTTACAATATCATTGCCACGTTATAATTAACAATTATACCCTTGTGTTGTTTTTCGTTTCACCTTTTTTAATCTTACTTTTATTACATTCAATTGTAAGTATGTCTTCATACGATCGTATTCAATCGTTGTAGCTTGCATTTACAGTCCTTCTTTTCAGCATAATGCTCAACAACCAGAAGATATCCGTATACTGGTACCATGTAACTTGGTCATATAAGCTAAATATGTCAATTTTCACTAGCTCCCTATTTTAATAATCTTCATCATTCTTCTTCAGCATCTAACATTTAATCTCATCCACATTGATGTCTTCGTAATAGTCTTAAAGTTTTGGGCGGAATCATTCATTTCTCCAAAATATTTACTGCACCATTCTAACGCTACTGGAGTATTTAGAAGAATACCACCAGCTTTAGACTTTATCTTACCAATTCTGGAAGTCGAAGAACAACCTCGAGGTTTCTTGTCCTCTCTCCAAAAGAATTTAGTATTTGCCTCAAAGATCTTCGTCAGCCCCTCTTCTTATTCAGAGATATTCTTTCATGCCTCTCTTTCACTAAAGCTTTAATTTAATTCCTTATCGATATTACATTACCTTATTCGTATTTTTCATATACATAAATGCATAGATAATCCAACAATGCTTTTCTCTTTCTTGTTACGAGAGTCAAACTTCGCATGCTGCCGGGCATCACCTTTCAGTGATTTATGCCTTTTCGCGCAGAGAAGAAGACACGAGAAGAAGTGTGTGAATTATATTTCTTTCACCTTCCACAACACTGATTTATAAATTATAACTGGTTTATTTTTAAAATAGTCGAATTACTTAGATTATTGCAAATAGGATTGTCGCGTATTAAACAAAACTGTTATTGAAGTAAGAAAATGTCTGAACCCGAAACAGTCTCTCGACGCCCACACTCCCACATAATGAAGGGTACAAACAAAAGCAAGGAAATTACATCAAAGCATTTATACTGGAGTCTTTATATTTTCCTCAAATTATTATGTTCAAAGTACGGTCTCTGTTACCTCCATGTGAGGTATAATTAAAACATAAATTACATTAATTATAACTGATCACGCTCTGCTGAAAACATGAAAACATAATGAGTGAAATTAAGCAGTTTTGTCAGTACTCTGTTACAAAGAAGAAAATTTAATCATGAAAAGTTTATTTCAATTATGTCTACTACTACTGGCACTACATATTATACGTAACTAATTTATGTAAAGAAGAAAACTCAGTCGAACAAAGATTAATTTTCAAACCGCTATAATACTTATTATTCTACCTTACTCTCTCTAGCTATTCTAGCCAGCCACAGATAATTATAACATTATTAACGTCCATTGTTAGTGTTTTATGTGGAGGACAAAATATACGTTGGCAGGTATAAAATTGACTTTCATCTAAAATAATATGAATATAAAATTTTGTCTAACATTGCCTGTAAATAAAAAGAAGTATTAGTATATAGATTGTTCTTTTGTTTATTACTTAAATCAAGCGCCAATGAAAGATAAGGTTAAGATAAATAAATAATATGTAAATAGTTTATTATTTACTTAATAATACAAAAAAAATGTGACGTGTAATAGGCTAACTCAGTGGTATAAACGCTTTCAAATTTATGTACGAAGTAGCCTTTGCCTAAGTTACCTTAGTTACTTAAGTATATCTCTCGAAAATATAAAAAGTGTCATTCATCTTAATTCTTAATGATAATGATATAAGATCCCTACTATGGTGTGATGTAAGAGGTTATATAAGACATCTTAACGCAAGCAGTTGAGATAATACTCTACTGAGTTAGGAATATGACTACAAGAATCTAGCCGAAGAAAAACGAATACGAATACAAATAAAGCTTCTCACATCCTACATCCTTCATTTTAAGTGACAAGTGATACAAAAGTATGTAATCAACAAAAATATCTTAACATTTAATAATAATAATAGTAAGTCTTAATAATATTTTTCTTGTGACATTTACTTTCTAGATGGTGTGCAACTCACTTGCAGAAAACCAAAAAAATATAATAGTTTAGTTCGTTAGTTTAGTTACAAGACAACACTATGTGCGAGAAATATATTTTCACTATTTTTTGTAGATATAAATTCGAGAAATATTATGTAATAGTGAAAATTACATCATAAAATAACTCTATGGCCTGAATATTGCTTACAACTAGGTAGGTCTCATAATGAACATGAACGAGACTAACATCGTGTCGAATGTTCATGTTACACCTAAACGGTCATGGTATAGTAAAATCAAATTATACTATGGTCATGGTTAGAAGCACTAAGCTCGAAGTTGTTGACGAATATGTGTACCTAGGGCAGGTTATCCAGTGAGGTAAGTCCGAGAGTTCAACCGACGGATCCGGCTCAGCTGGACAACGTTTGGAGAGTAGGCGGGCTGTACATAGTTCGTAGAACCGACAACCGCTGGTGAAGAAAAGTTCTCGGATGGCATCCCCGTACACGAATCGTTTATGAATGTTATAAATAATAGAGGTTCTAAAATGATACACTGTGATACTTCATACAAAACTGATCTAGGTTTTGAATGGTATTTTGTTTCTGTTTGCGTTTTTGAGTTTATTCTATTAGTTTGTGTATATGGTTGGCTGTTGCTAAAATATGATTTAATTTAATTTGACGCTTTATTTATTTATGGTTGACGGTGACCTGCTCTGTGCTGTGCAATCCACTTATGAGAATTGTATAGCATGTGTGTGGGTGGACGGCAGCTTATCGCCCTGGTTTGATACCAACATTTGTGTCAGACAGGTATGCGTGCTTTTTCTCGTCTATTCATTCTGTATCTGGAGAATTGTCTTCAGAGAATATGAAATCTGAATGTGGGAACGCAGATGACGAAACTGTGCAGATGGCGCGGTATTACTAGCAGAATCATCATTCGAACTGCAAACACTAGTTACTGTGGCTTACAATTGGATGCGAAACCAAGATAATGGTACCTATTTGAAAAAGAGGCATCTTGAGTGGGTGAGATTGTATATCTTGAAAGCGCTTTTAGCGGAGATGGAAAACGTTTACACCACTGATGTGGAAGACGTGAAAAGAGTGTGAATTGAGCCTTTGATAAACCTCTAAGCAGTCGAAATCTAACCTTCTGGCTGTGTCTGAAAGTCTCGCGTTCGTAAGTCTTTTCTTTAGATACTAGACGTTCATACGTTCTCCTTACCATACCATACCATCTTATCTTCGTCATGATCTCCGAAACGAATATGCACTCGCCAGTGCCTCTTGTATCCATTGACGACTTTCGAAGATGTCCATCTATCAGAATCATTTCAATCACACTTTCCTGTTCATTGTGTTTCCATGTGTAAGTGTAAATATCCTTGTGATAGAAGAACGTGTTAATTAATTAATTGTATTCTATTAAATATTTGTTAAAACGAATGCTTACCTATTTCTAAATTTGACATTTAAGAATAGTTATGTGCAACAATAGCATCATTATAATGACAACTAGACTGTATAACAAACAATAAAAAAGTATATTTAAAATTGATAGATTATTCACCTATAAAGGGATAGTTAAAATTAAATATATCCTTCTAAGGCAATGTAACTATTATTAGTGATCAACTTTTTGAAATGATCTGAGATTTCAAATTATGTTATTTTCAAATTATGTAATTGTGATAATATTATAGTTTGTAATATATAAAATTGTAACGATTAACAACTTGAACAATATATCTATGTATTTATGTGCCTTAGTGGTAGAATATAGCCTCGAACATTTATTTATTATATTGATTGATTAAGATAAACAGAATTGATGATTACATAATTACATGAACAGAAGGATTACATTTGTAGTAGAACTAGTAGAAAAGCTCCGTAGTAGAAAAATAATTGTGATAATTGTTATGTTATGGTAATATTATGGTTTGGAATATGTAAAATTGGAATGAAGAATAACTTCAACCATGTATTTACATGATATGTTCTCATATTATCCAACAGTTTGACCTCATGCATTTATTTGATTGATTGAGATAAATTCAGAAATAATTGCATCCATCGTGGATCCTACCGTCGTCGTTATTGGACTGATATGATGATGATTATAGTAACTAGAATGCATTAGTACTCTGTTAAAATATTTTATTTAGTTATGAACGCGTGGCTCGAAACGCTGAGTCTAAGAATATGGTTTTACATTGATGTTGCGACGCACATGGAAGGATCATCGACGTAGGGACAACGTACGCACGATTTCTCTCGTACGGCTGAAGAATCTAACAACCATCCAGAGAGCATCGGATTCATCACACCATCGGATTCACTACACCAAACCGGTTCCCAAACGTGTAAATACCTAGTAATTCATTTCTATGTGCCTAGTATGCTCGTTTGGTTTATCCATAGATCATTTACCCACTTCACCCATTAGATTTTGATTATGATCGCCGCTATGTGCTTCGCAGACGTGAGCACTTGGCAGTCATTTGTGATTTAAGATTTATTATCTGAATCATATTTGAAAGTAAGTGTCATACAGTGATTCTTTGCTTGTTATAAATATGCAATTTGCAACATAGGCATGCATCTAGGCGCGTTTTAGTATTAGTGCTAGAGTATCAAGTTTCTAGCATAGGGAAAATATATAATTTAAAAACGAAGTGATCTGCTGTTCGTTTTATAATCGATTTTTATATTTTTAAATTTAGATTTTTATAATACATTTTTATTCTATGTCCTTTGAATATTTATCATTTGAAACCTAAATCATTTGAAATTAATACTCTAAAAGTAATATTTAGTTTTTTTATACAACGTCGGGAGGCATACAAACATTCGGTCCACTTGATGAAAAGTGGTTATTGAAGACTATAAACGCTAGTAATACGCATTAAGCATCACTCGTGCGATGCCACCTCTGCTGCTAACAAAGCAACTCCTTGGGAGCTTACTGGTGACTTCACACACACGCAGGAATAGAACAACTCTCCAGGGAGTTTGTTATTTAGCTGCGGTTTTCTATGAGGTGGAGGTACTTCCCCGTCGTCCCAGAAGTGAGATCAACTTCATGCTTTCGTTACGGTATTCGTCCATATTTTGGATACTCATCATGGGATCTTACACTTCACTACCACGGTGGCTTGCCATGCATCGTATCCCTTTCGCGTTTACATGTGCATAATCTAATGGGTATAGACTACGTTTGTCGGGACAATAGGGCGTTGTGTGTGGTTGTACTACTCTTAGGAAAGTCTCAACTATACACAAACTACCTGTACATTTTTGTTTAGTGGGAGCATATCGGTGGCCAGGTATACTCCTCTTGGGCGGACTTCGCTGCCGGGGCTCAATCTTGCTAAGGTAATCTAGTATTTGAGTCCCGGGGGCGGACGTCTGCTACGGAGAGGGTACGACGCCTGGCCTCGCTAACACGCCTCCACTGGTCGTGCATTAGTCGGGTGCACTGCCAGTTAGCTACGCAGCCGTTCCCGGTTGCGCTCCTGTCTTGGGGCCCAGTCTTGCTAAGTTAATATAGTATCTGGGCCGCGAGGGAGGATGTGCACAGGTGAGACGACCGCGCTGGCACTGGTGGCAGCCCAGGTTTCTGCGTCGCCGTGTTGTTCCTGGGAATATGTTGTTCTCTCTTTTGAGACTTGGTTCTCTAATTCTATTCTTCAATAAATATTTGCGAATACGTATTTGTACTGTGGCAAAACGACACATCAAATAACAATCTTACTACTACGATGGTGCTTCAATCAATTACGCGACACAAGTAATGCGTATAGCGAATATTATATAAATAAATATTTCGCAGGGAAGGGCACTTCCCTGGAGCCTCACTCGAGCAAGGAGTATACAACTCGAAGCTCGCATTCTTAGTTCTTCTGCATGACTCGTGATGATGATTACACTTCATATTATATTGACTGACAATACGTGATCGGAACGGGCTTTGCCCTACGAGTAGGGAGCATTAAGATCGGTGACACTCAACCATCCGTATGCGGAGCTCATTAAAACGGAAAACCAAATTGGAGAATCGATTCATGTATATGACATATGCGTCTTGGGGGCGTGTAAGCAACTTATAAGAAAAGATTTTCGAAAATTATCGCAAGATGGTTGTTGTTGATAGGTTGTTAAACTGGCGTTTCTAGTTATTAATATAATTAGTATTACGCGAACAATACGATGCTATTGACAGACGGTATGCTGCGATATGTAATGAGCAATCTCTGAATATTATGCCTGTACGCTTGAATTGTCTGTGTTAATTGGTTATGTAAGTTTAACACATGCTGTGTTAATTACTAGATGGAATACATGGATATTCCGAGAACTCTCTAGCTGTGGAATGAACTCCCAGCCGAGGTTTTTCCAAGGGACTACAGCATGGAGTTCTTCAAGAAATGCGTGAAGAGGTTTTTTGAGGGTCGGCAACGCATGAGTGACACCCCTGGTGTTACTAATGTCCATAGGCTGCGGTGATTGTTTTCCATCAGGAAGCCGTATGCTGGATTGCCACCTTAGTAGTATAAAAAAAAATACAAAATTAAGAGATCAAGATGAATAACTACCGAAAGTACGGTACAGTCGACATCTGCCGAGCATGCCAGTCAAAAAATTACTGAGGTATATAGTTTCTAGTTATTATTATTTTGGCAATTGGGTCAAGAACTAAAATTCGAAGGCAATTTTTCTAGACACGACCGGCATTGTGAGAATATTCTGCACTATGGACCCCCGGCCACTGGTATGCTGTTAGCAGATGACCCTTTTTGACGTGCAACATCTTTCCTCTCACTTTCCTGTAATATGTGGGAGTGATTTCGTAAAAAAGGACGGAAGTATGTAAAAGGCAGTCAGGGAAATGCGCGCTACTTGATTTGATCCATGAGCGCGCACGATGGTAGAGTTGGCCGTCAGATAGTACCAATCCATTTTCCGACAGGTTGGTGATCTTGATAATATAATTTACAGTATGAATAATAAAAAGCCACGTTTACATAACTTATTACAAAGTCAATTCAATTATTATCAGTCAAAAGATGTGAATAATCACACAAGACAGACAATAAACTAATATAAATGGTAAAGAATTAAAACTTTGTTGCATTAGTAAAATTATTACTCAAATAAATACGTATTTCATTGTATTTGCTTGAATTTATAGCTAAATATGAGATTAATCACGCCACTTCTGCAATTCAACTATATATTTTTTACTGAACGTAATTTTCGTCAGAAGAAGATTTAAATTACTCGTCATATACCAAGAGTCTAAAGTATTTTAATTTCAAAAATAATTTAATTAATTACACGGTTAATTTCATTGATATTAATAACTACATGAGTATATTTAATTCTAATTTAATTTTAGTTGCTTCTTACCAAGGGAGATATGAGATGTTACACAACATGTGCGACTCGCTCTTTTTTATGTTTTTATGTTTGATTTACATTCCTTTTTTTTATAAATTGCACAGCGCTATCTGCAAAGCTTATGTTATAGTCACTAGACAACTGATAAATATACGTGAATACCTTTTTTTTGTGTAAATACAATGCCTACATAGAAAACAACCAGACCGAGACAAACGAACATGTTCACGAGCACAAATATTTGTCTTATGTGAAAATCGAATCCACACAAGGCAAATATTTAAGCTAGCCTTGGTGCTACAGTAGCCATCGCTAGCTATTCCACCACCGAGCTTGAATCTAAATACATTAGTAGTAATATCAATAAGGAAAATAACCCCCTGTCAATATATTTATTTTTTAAAGAAATTAGTTTATTTGTAATTTTCCACATTATTTCGATATATTAAAAATAATAATAAATACCTCCCGACAAATTACACACCACTATGTACTAAACCCAAATTGTGTAGTTATTAATATGACATTTAGAGACACGTAAATACTTTATATTTAAATACATACCTAAGACGTTTTGATAGAAAACACTCACATACGTTATGGGATGACGATGGCCATCTTACCTTCCATATTTATATACGTTTATATATTAAACAGTATACTAACTTAGATGTCTACAAAAGTTTTTCTTTATTTCCTTAGATATCATATGTGTTTGTTGTTACTTTCAAATTCATTGTTTCTAATTATTATTTTGTAATATTCTTCGCGATATCGCAATGATTCTTGTTGCATTTATTTATAACTTTTACAAACTTTCAAACAATTGCAACAGTATAATTTTTTTTTAGTATATGTAAATGATCTGCCATACATGATGCAGAAAACGGCGGATATACTACTGTTTGCCGATGACACTTCTTTAATTTTTAATCTTTCTCGCCGGTGCGAAAATAAAGCAATAAAGAAATATTAGCAAGGTATGTTCTATCTGCTATTCTAAATTGGTTCACATACAATAATCTTTTATTAAATTCAACTAAAACCAAATGTATAAAATTGAGTATTCCAAATGTGGCTTCTTACAATACAGAAGTTTTCAATGACAATAATATACTAGAATTTATTAATGATACTGTATTTCTTGGAATTACGATAGACTCAAAATTGCAGTACAACCCACATAAATAAACTGGCCATGCTCAGCTCTACCGCATATGCCGTTAGGAGAATTAGACAATTGACGGATGTGGCTACTGCTTGCTTAGTCTATTTCAGCTACTTTCACAGCATTATGTCATATGGTATACTGTTGTGGGGAAGAGCGGCTGGTATTGAAACTATTTTCATATTACAAAAGCGAGCCATCCGCTCTATTTATAACATGGGCTCCAGGGACTCACTTAGAGAACTATTCAAAGTAATAAATATCCTCACGGTTACCTCTCAGTACATTTATGAGAACATAATGTATGCTCATAAAAATATAAATTCGTTTTTAAAATGTACTGAAAATCTTAGATTCGTTAGATTGGTATCTTAGATTCGATATCTTTTGTTTTGAATTGTATTCGAATCTACAATAAATTGCCTGAAACAGTTCTGTCCTTGCCTGACAATATGTTCAAAAGGCACATTAGAAATACTCTATGTAAGAAGGGTTATTATAGAATCGATGAATATCTAACTGATAGAGATATATGAAAATGACTTAACACATGAACTAATATAACTTTAATTGTACCACTTGATATCACTATATGTACACCCATATCATTATATTTATTGTAATATGTATAAGATGATTTGAAAAAAAAAGACCTATATTGGTAAGTTTCTTTTGGCATTTCTTCTTCGCCAATGGTCATTTGAAATGCTGGTAGATTAAAAAAAAGAAAAACTTAAAAAATGTAAGACGTGTCTAAGTGCCCGTGAGGATCTAACAGCAAATAAAGAATTTTCATCTTATCTTTATAAGAACTCTACATTTTTCTAAACACTTTTTTATGTTCTGTAAATATTTTATTCGTGCAATGAATAGCTTTTCAAGTTTTAGTCGTAAGGGTCAGGCGTACTCAATAAAGAAGTTGAGACTGGACTTATTACTAGAGAAGTCTTAAACATAAATTGCGAATAAATTTTACGCGACTATACATGACAGTGGCAACAGCGTCCTGGAAATGAATGCAAACAGACTGGACTTACCTCACATCGACCATTGCTGCGCTATAGCCGGCGGGGATGCGGAAATGGCTTTAATAAGTTCGTTTTACAGTAATATACTAATACTGGCGGTTTAACTTGGTCGAATTCAACTCCATTAAGACACAAGTTTGCGCGTTCACCGCTAAGAAAACCCCGTTTGCTGTGGTTCCTAAATTCCAGATAACACCACTTACCATCACCAACAGCATCAGAATGCTTGGTGTCGAGATCTCCAATTATGTTCAATATCGGAGTCATCTGGAGTAAAAGGTCAAGCTGGCGTCCAAAAAAATTCGTGTGCTCAACAAATCAAAGCTGTACTTCAGCGCGGGACAAAGACTTATAACCGAACCACTTGCCGATGGCGGGGAGTCCACCCTCACACGTTGGAACCGCAATGGTCAGCGCATGAGTGTCACCCCTGATGTAGCAAATGTCCGTAGGCTACGGTGACTTGCCATCAGTCAGGCCGTATGCTTGTTTGCCATCTTAGTGGCAAATATAAAAAAGTATACCTAGTCCGGCCATAAATTCTGTTACAAATGAATATGCATTTATTTTTTATGAAGTAATGTAATTTCAGCAAAAAACAAAAAAATGATTTACTATTTATTACCTTTGGCTTTGATATAGGCCTTTAATATGTCTGGCCACCAATCTATGGATTTACGTCCTGTATTTCGATGATAAGTGCCGAGCTTCAGGTCTTGTTTTATTAAACGCGACAGAGTCCTAGAATTTTCATTTCTCGCGATAAGATTTATTGTTTCCTAATGGGATTTTGGCGAATTCTGGCTGTAGCAGCATTAACAGCCTTTGTAGTTCTAATAGCACGCAGTCGCCCCGATATTTTATGGTCTTCGACAGACGAAGTGTGGGTATATCTACACATTATACGAATGACCATGAATATGACCGACGGCTCCCATACCCACTTTGTGCAAGGCGATCACTGTAATCCTATTTTCTTTAACACCCCATTCCATATTGTCATTTGATAATAACATAATAAACGCGTTCCAATTTCAAAATAATTAAAGACTTGAAAAAAGTAAAAGTTTCAATGTAACAATATTTATGACCAGACTGGTTATTTAGTAATACAAATGTCTTTTTTTATATTACAGGTGGGCAAACGAGCATATGGGTCAACTGATGGTAAGTGGTCACCACCACCCATAGACATCTGCAACACCAAAGGGTCACTGATCCGTTACCAGCCTGTTTAGCGAAACATAGGCTCTTTTCTTAAAGGCACCCCATATCGTATTTGTTCGGGAACACCGCTCAGGGTAATTTATTCCACAATGTATGATTACACACGATGATGTAATATGAATTTACTAACATAGTTTTAAATATTACTATCGAATATGAGTCATTGTTACTTTAAAAATAAAAAATAAAATCATTCATTATCTACTTAAAGTGGTATATTACCTATAAATTTATTAGCCTTATATTTTTCTATTCTTTACACTGTTAAGGAGAAAAACCATGTCTTTACATTTTGGAGAAAACATAATAAAAGAAATTGCATCTTTAATACTTTATTTGCTTCGGTCTCGATAAATTTATATTAAATGCTTTAAGAAACAAAATTAAACTAGATTAGAAATATTAAGAACACAGATTCAAACCGTTTGTTACACAGTGGAAACGTATGCATCTTAAATGATTCATTCTTATTCTACATCGTTATCCCTTAATTGCGCACAGATGGAATCCAGAAAGGTCCCTCTATGAATTAACATAGTAGCAAAAAGCATCGGTTGTCAGGGTAGTTCTAAGGCCTAAAATAGCCCATTAACTCCACGATAATGGGTCGCAGGTGTCCCTGCTCCTGCTTCTCCTAGGTAGTTGAATGAATCCGGCACTTACTGTTAATCGGTTTTTAATTACTTTTATATTTCACAACTCGGGCAGTTTTGAAAATTTACACAATTTGTTGTTGACATTTGATCGCAAAATGCCAATCAATATCTATGCTCTTGAACATCAACTAAACTCGGGCGAGAAATTGTATTTACGTTGAGAATACGTAACTAAATTAATTTGTCATTGCGATAACCTCCAATTTTTGGTAATTTTATCGAAATAATATGAATAACATTACCAAGATTATTCATAAATACTGCGTATTTGAACGTAATATAAATATAACTTTCCTGTATTCATGGCGTTGCGTGGAATAGTTTATACTAATCTTTAGTTTTGTATTAACTATTAAGTCCTCTAATAATAAATCAGAAACGTATTTCCTTTTAGTATTAGAGTAATTTAAAACATTTAAATAATTAATAAATTAAATATTTGTGTGACTAAAACAAAACCTCGTTTAATTTTATAAAATAAACTGAGAACATTTTGTGAGATTTCAGATTTTAGAGAGAAGATGCTGGATTAAAAAAATATTCAATTTATATATACAATATCTATTTTACTGTAAAAAACAAGTAAAGAATAATAAATGAAGATAAATAGAAAATATGCATAATATTCTATTAGTCTAAACGCGCAATTATTGTGTTTCGTATATCTAGGAAACTACTCTAACAATTTGATCAAGGTTTGTGTGTGATTAGATGTGGTTTTGCTTTTTTTTTATATACGTGGATTATATAATTGATTATAAAATCAAGATCACTTTTTTTTACTGTGACTGACATTTCGTTCTCTGACTATATAAAATGTCTAAGTTAGGAAGTTATCTAATTGAGATCATTAACGTTTGCCAGATAGATCGGGGTGCACTTGTATATTCATCCTGGTGAAAGTACAGTATTTTTGCTAGTTATTGATTTTACCAGTACATGTCTGATGGGTTGCTGTGATAACAGTAGAAGTGGCAGTATTCGAGCTTTTAATTCTTGTGTGGCAAGCGTCCTTACTAACTACTTACTAACATACACTATTTGTCGTAGATTGTGGACAGTTGCAACGCCAGGGGTAACATCCCATTGTTAGTAAATCTTCGATAGGTATTTATTATTTTATAACTTAACATCTGCTAGATACGAATCTGGCAATCCAGTCGCACGGTCCTTCTGGCAACTCTTATGATAGAAGACCCCGATGGCAGCCCCGATCAAACTCTCGTTTATTATCTATCGCCAAATCCATGGCGAAAGCCGTAATGACAGTGTTTCCCATTACTATATGCTGCAGTCCAAGTCTCGTAAGCAATCAATTTTAAAAGCTTAGCTTCTCTGAATGGCCAATTAAATTACGGTAATGTTCTCTGATTTGAAATGCAAACTGAATATTGCCTTGTGGTTCAGAAAAAGAGGGATTATCAGAGTAATTGTTATGCGGACGATAGTGCTGGGGGACACTTATTACACGGGCCGTGCTAGTACCCCTTATTCCATTGTGGAAGAAAGCCGCGCTTGTCTTGTGCCTGAAATAGATTGTACTTTGAGTAAAGTATCCGACTGGGGGCGGTTGAACTTGGTTCAATTCAACCCTACCAAGACACAAGTCACTGCTAAAAATACCCTATTTGCTATGGTCCCCCAATTCCAGAACACGCGACCAACCATTGTCAAGAGTATTGAGATTCTCGATGTCGAGATCTCCAGCGAAGTTCAGTAACAATGTCACTTGAAAGAAAAGATCAAGAACGTCTACAGCGCCTGAGGATACCTCGTGGAGAGGCGAAACTCATGTCGCAGCGACGATCAGGCCAGTCATGGCAGCGACGGTAGTGGGGGCGGTGTCAGTTCCAGATGGCAGACGACCGCAGCAGCCGAGGCAGAGACTACCGGAGCAGCCATGGTAGCGTCGGCATGTTGCATCTACTTACGGCAGTGGGCGGGTGCCGGCCGGCGCTAGGCCGCATAAACTAATTGGTGGCGTAAGCACACAAAGCTGGTTAGATCAAATTGCATAGTCACGTACTGTTCGATTCGAGAGAAGTTTACTGGAAGTTGTGGAATGAACTACTAGCCGAGGTTTAGTTAAGAGACTGGCAACACGGGACACTTCAAAAAAGTCCTGAAGATGTTTTTACAGCATAAGCAACGAACGAGAAACGCTCCTGGTGATGCAAGTGTTTATAGGCTACGATAACTGGTTAGGCAGGCCATATACTTGTCACCATGGTGATATTAAAAAAATATATGCTGTTAATTGGCACTCCCCGTGGATTTTCTTATGTTTTGCAAACTGTCGTTTTACAAAACAATATTCTTTGTCGAAATATTTCTTTACAAGTTATTTTTATAAAAATATTTCTTTACCTTATTGTTTCTTAACACAACTTCTTGTTTCTGAAAATAACTTTACAATTGACTTTTGTAGCAATAATATTTTAAAAAATTAAATTCGTTTCTAAACATTAACACAATGTAAAAAGGTTTCGTGTAAGGTCTTTGTTTTTACAAATATATGTTCTATTTATTAACTTAAATTATAATAATGGTCCTCCGATCTATTTATTCTCTTATGTTTCTGAAGTTCTATTCTATTTTTATTACAATAATCATATGTTATAAAAACATTGCAGGTTTTATCAACCGTGCATAAGTCGTAGGAAATAAACATAATAGTACATAGAAACTTACGGCAGCTGTTTAACCCACATTTGCCATTAGGTTACTAAGTAAAAAAAAACCCTCGTTCTGCAGTATATATATCGACTGCTTAAAAATCTCGAGGGTTTTTGTGTGAAAACTATATCTCGAGAAGTAAAAAAGGCTGAGATATTAGAAACCGCAAAACGGAACATTCGATCCCCGAGATAGTTTATTCCTCTTACACGAATTAAAGGGCTGAGATAGAGTCCTTTTCATTGGAACCTACTATAGCCCAAACAGCTTTTAATCTAACATAAAGTCGTAATGATGACTAATTTAAGTGTGTTGCTTTTTCTATAATAATTTGCACATGATTGAAAATACTGTTATAATTTTTGGCCAGTCACGGCATTTTGGAGAGATTAATATATCTATCTCATTCTCAGTTCGCTAATGTAGCATGTCGGTCCGGGCTTAGAAGTTGATACCACCCTCACCGCGACAGAAATCAGCACTTCCAACTTTGTTTGTTGGAGACGAGAGTTCGCCAATGAACATTTGTTTGACATCCTACTTGAATACAGATAAATACAAAACATCACACTAAAATGGATGTTCCTCATTTCAACAGTTCTCAGTTATTGTGTTCCTGCGTGTGAGTGAGATTACCATAAACTCCCAAGGAGTTGCTGTGTAAACAGCAGAGGAGGCATCGCGCGAGTGATACTTATATTACAGGTTAATAGGCTACGGCAACCGCCTTACATCAGGTGGATCGTATGCTTGTATGCCTTCCGACGTAGTATAAAAAAAAGTATAAAACACTAGCACTACTTTCAATTAAGAACTTCATCAATATGAAGAACCATGTATTCGGTTGCGGTGGTGGTGGATACTTCGCGATTGGTACGTAACGGTATGGTAATAGCAAAGCAACTATTGATTTAAGTGCACGGTGGGTGATAATTACAACAACCTGTACCACTATTTTCGTATTTGTAATTTATGTATATATTTGTAATTATCACATGCTTGGTGGTGAAGGAAAACAATGTGAAATAACCCGCTGATCCAAGAAATTATAATTTCGAAAGACTTTCCTAAAAAAAACTTTTCTAAAAAAGTTCTGTTTTTCGAGAGATTGTGGAGGTCTGCCGGTGTTTATTTTAAAATCTATAATAATCTATCTTCAGTGGTATAGCGTCGCATGAAGTGGACTCTATTAATAAATGAAAACGTAATGCGCGCCCACTTTAGGGTAACAGATGAGGACGGGGAGACTAATCACCTGGTGTTCGAATGTTACCTCTGTACCCCTGATTCTGGTGCTTGAGCCTACAGTCACCGTCTCTGCTCAGCGCCTAATGGATCAAATAATGGCTATCCTGCGGTGTCGCATGCTGGATGAATCTACGCTTGAGCGGCTTGCCAAATAATCAACGAGGCAATCCAACCTCCTAATTGCTCTCTCGCTGCGATGGCGAATCAATTCGACACTGGTGCACGCGTAGAACAGGCCACTGGCCTACGATTTTTTTTAATGGGACAGGCCCACCACTCATTCTCACCACTGTGCCTCCTGAGTAGCCAGAATTAACAGCGGTGGCCACCAAAAAGGCAATAAACAGTGAAGTCCATTGCTGTCCCGGGGGTTAAACTACAGCTGCCTTGGAACTCACAACGATATTAATCAGAAGAAATTTGTAAGAGTAGGAAGTTTTCGAATTAACTTCCCCTCTTGGCAAAGTGAGAGATAGCAATATGACAAATAAGGCACTAAAAAACCTCAAAGAGATGGCTAGTCAAGTGAAGCTCAACTGCCGTGCACCACTGTTTATCAAATATCTAACACTATTGGGACCTAAATTGTGAGTTGTTATCTAACACTTCGATTCGAATAATATTTACCTATAAGTATTTGTTACATTTGGCTATTATGTAATACACTTTATTGTTAATGAAAGGAACAATATATACAAATGTTGGTAAATCATCAATAAATAAATAAAAAAAAATAAAAAATATATAGATTGCAGAACCGCCTAAACGCCCGGTAATTCTCCCTTGTTGCCACCAAATCAGAATAGTATACTACCCCGGATGTGGCATGCAAGGAATTTAACATACGTCCTGCTCCCGACGCCAGAGATCGCAATTCCAGAGGACATGATGTGCTGTTTGCTCGAATTCATTATTTGTCGTAGAACGCTCGCATAAAGGCGATGACACAAGTCTAAACGAAAAGAACCTAGCTGTAAAGTTTCCATGTCCTGTTAATAATTGTGCAAGGGGATGATCGAATACTAACCACTCTTTACTTGCCCTACGATTATGTAAGCATAAACGTACTAGCCAGAATGATAAGCACTTGAGGATTACATTGGAAAATGCGATATTCAACTACCGATATACTCCAATTCCTCAAAGACTGCATTCACCACTTTTGCCTATACATCGATGTAATATAATACTGGGGCTAGTGCGAAGACCTAGACCGCATTCTAGAACCATATTTGAAATCTACGAAAGACCTATCTGATACACACTTTTGGAGGTGTAAGTGGCTCAATGTCACCTTTAGAGCCAAAGCCTACTTCACCTGCACGTGGTGCATCCAGCTTATCATCAGACGAGGCTCTGGCGAAAGAGAGGTAGGGCACGACGAGGCTCACCTGACTGGGGAAGTACCTCCACCTCACAGAAGACAGCAGCCAAATAACAACTCCGTAGAGGGTTGTTGTGTTCCTGCAAGTGAGTATGGTCACTAGAAGATGAGGAGTCGGTGTGTTGAGAGCGGGGGTGGCAACGCACTAGCGACATTCTTTTTTTTGCTAGCGCTCATGGGCTACGATGACCGCTTTACATCAGGCGGACCGTGTGCTTGTTTTGCTATCCGTCGTTGTATAAAAAAAGCACTTAATAGCATAACACTTAGCAGCTTGACTTGATGAATTCAGGTGAAGTTTCGAGACAATGACTTGGCCCCCTGGCGGGCTGTTGCTGTTTCTGCATGAGAATCAAGCCACGTATTATTGTGGTCAGAACCCTTATTAGCAAGCAAATCTTTTTTATTTCTATACAACGTCGGATAGCATACAAGCATACGGCCACCTAATGTAAAGCGGTTACCGTAGCCTATGAATGCTTGCAATACATTCATTATCACTCGCACCATGCCTCCTCTGCTGCTGACACAGCAAACTTCTTAGGGGCTTACTGGTGACCTCACTAACACGCAGGAACACAACAACACTCTAGAGAGTTGTTATTTGGCTGGGGTTTTCTGTGAGGTGGAGGTACTTCTCCAGACGAGTTGTTAACGAGTTTGTAATCTCGCAGTCAAATAACAACTCCTTGGAAGTTTGCTGTGTTCCTACGTGTAAGTTTACGTGCAAGCTTCTAAGGAGTTGCTGTGTTAGCAGCAGAAGTAGCATCGCATCAGTGAGCGTAACCTACACTAATCACTTCACATCAGGTGTGCCGTATGTTTGTATGCTTCCCGAGGTTGTAATAAAAGATTTTTCTTAATATTATAAACGAGATTTTTAACATATTCTTGAAATATTCACGTTAGTTATTAATATCTTTGAAATAGTATAACATTTTTCTGGCCAAATAAATTATGTAGCTTAATTGAAATAAAGCTATGTACAAATATCAAAATAATTTTGATATTCAACTATTAAGTTGTATAACAATAATACTATATTCTTACACGTTCAGATTGTCGCCATTTCCAGATAGTAAGTAGATCAATAAAATTACATGTCGGACTAAGTACCGCAGTAGCTTACCGACATATTAGCTGTAATAATTTAGGGATAATGCTCAAGTAATTTCGCTGGGGCTCCCTGCAAAATCTATGGTCTTTAATTAACGCGAACGAACTCTATGGAAACAATTATTTAACAAAATTACTGTGTTACACGATATCCTTAATGAAATAACAAACAATGCAGTACCTTGTGGATTTAATTTGACAATTTAATTAACATGTTTTCATTGCGGTTATGCCGGTGTAAAGTATCTTGTCGTGTTAAAATTACGATATCGCCATTATTAACAGTTATATTGTGCCTAATGTTATTTTTTTAATATAAACTTTAACAAAACATTAATAAACTGCAGTGTCCTTTATTATAAACTAGCTGAAGCCCGCGGCTTCGCACGCATGAGATTTGGGATTTTAGTAGCCTTTTCTCTATAGATCTCAAATTCTTTCTGTGTAAAAAAAAAAACAAAGTTCAGGGTCGTAGCCATAGAGCGATTCAATTTTCATACAGCGCCATCTATTGACCTTTACGGGAGGCAACGTATATTTATTTAATTTTTATTACGTAAAAATGCATAGTTATTTTATGTCTCAAAAAATACGTATTCTGTGAAAATAATAAAAATAAAATTGCTACGTCCCCCGAAGGGGAAGATATTTCCCCCTAATTTGAACAGTTTTTCATGTTTTACGCAGGAACCCTAAATATTTACGGGATAAAAAGTAGCCTATATTCTGCTCTAAACAGTGCTCTACCTACCAGTGAAAGTCCCGTCAAAATAGGTTCAGCCATTTCGAAGATTAGCCCGGACAAACAAACAGACAGACAGATAGACAGACAGACAAAAAGTTAAAAGTGCATGTTTAGGCTTTGGTAACGTGAAAATAACGATATGAGCTTAAGATAAAGGCTTTATTTTGAAATCACAGACAGACACTTCAATTTTATTTATATGTATAGATATATTTTTTTTTTTTAATACAGCGTCCACCTGATGGAAACACAGCAAATTTTTAGGAACCCACTGGTAACCCCACACACAAGTAGTCAGTGAGGTGGAGTTACTTCCACATACTTTGATGCGTAATGCCTCTCTTAAAAATACCTAAAGCATGACAAACAGACGTGTTCATGCACATAAATTTTTGTCATGTATGGGAATCGAACCCACCGGCTTGGTGTGTAAAAAAAAATTGCTTGCATCCATAATATTTGTTTATTAATAATATTTTATCCACCATCCATTTATTAACTATAGTTAATAAATCCTTAATTTTCATTGGCATTCCTCAGCCCATTCCTAACCGAAGAGCATGCTAGAAGAGGTTGATGTGACGTATGTATATACTTAATAGATTCAGGTGATTTAGCGAAAGTCAAATTTACAGGCAATTTTATGAAAATACTTTGTGCGATTCCGTCACCAATATTGTAATTGGCGAAGCACATAAAGTATTTTGTAGTTTAAATCAATTTAATTAAGGATGTACTGGACACGTGCTCTTTCACTATCTCTGCTAATCTACAGATTGCAATTCTGACCCAAAAATATATTGCATTACGGTAGATAAGAGATGTATAATACACTACATACTACACTACCCCCAGAGATTTATAATACACCACTGTGAGATGTGTAATCTTATTACCGACGATCATGGATGACGCATGCAATACGTCATTAACAGTATACGTCCAGAGCGTCAAATACTATTTGAGTATCTATAACTTCAGGCCAAATCCCTTGCGGGGTAGGCAGATAAGGCCAAGCACCACATGCCTCGATTCTTTACGAGACTCACTCGCTTTTTTAACATTCATTGCTCTTCTTATGCACGCTCGCCGGTTTGTAAGGTTCCTCGCGCCTTTCTTCCTTCTGCGCAACGCTAGCATTTCGACTGCGTTTATTCTACTTTCATGCTCTCTCTGCCATAACCTGCTCTCGCTCCCATAAGTAAGCCTTGTGACCAGCATTGCATAATGAATAGCGAACTGTGCCTTCTGGCTTGATCTTTTACTGCCTAGAAATTTGCAGTTCGTATGATATTTCTGCTAATAGCACGGCATTGTCTGCATAAAACAGATAGTTCACCACTAGGTTACTTCTTCATCGACAATATTTTCAATAAACAATTATCGAGATACAGAATAAACATATGTTCACATGAATTTATTGAAATATTTTATTGATGATTTGAAAAGAATCATATATTGGTAAGTTTCTTTTGGCATTTCTTCTTCGCCAATAGTCATTTCTGCTAGCAGATTAAAAAAGAAAAACAATAACTATATTATTACAAAAATTTAATTTAAAAAATTTAAGGCATAAGGCATAAGAATTTTTATATTTATCTTGGGTTCTGAGTGAGGTTAGCAGTAAGCTTCTAAGTAGTAGCTGTGTTATCAATAGAGTGATGCGTTATGTATCATAACGATACAATATACAAGTGTTCATCGGCTATTGTTACAGCTACTACCTGCTTTACATCACTTGACTTCGACTACAGACTATGTTTCAAAAAAATTATCATGAAAGATGATCTTAAATCACTCATACTCCAAATCAATTATATGTCTTGCAATTTGATGTAACCTGTTTTGTGTGCTTCCGCCACCAATTAGGTCATGCGGCCTAGCGCCGGCCGGCACCCACCCACTACTGTTAGTACGTGCTACATGCCGACGCTGCTTTGGCTGCTCCGGTAGTCTCTGCCTCGGCTGCTGCGGTCGTCCGCCATCTGGAACAGAGTCCGCATGCCCCACCACCACCGTCGCTGCCACGACTGACCTGGTCATCGCTGCGACACGTGTTTCGCCTCTCCACGAGGCATCATCAGGCGTTGTAGACGCTAATCGTAAGAATAACATGCTACAAGTGACAAATCCATCGCAGTGCCGTCTCTTATATTGAATTGAGGGTGGGGGTGGATGGTGTGAGCGAAAAGATACTTTTAGATTTGTTTGACGGAGCAGCTATGGCAGCGTCGGCATGTAGCACGTACTAACAGTAGTGGGTGGGTGCCGGCCGGCGCTAGGCCGCATGAACTAATTGGTGGCGGAAGCACACAAAGCAGGTTAGATCAAATTACATGTAAATTTGACTTTCGCAAAATAACGCTTGAATCTATTAACAATTATATGTCTGCCCTAAAAAAGCTATTTATTCTCACATGTCAATCTTCGTAATGAATAAGCATATCTATCAAATATGTTTATGTAGATACCAAAAGATTCTATCACAAAAGAAGCTTGCCCGAACCCCAAAGATTATTAGAGCGAGTGAAATTCTCTATTGAGCAAATGAATACAACAAATGAACTCTATATAATGATAGGATTTCTTTTGTCCTCCATCATAAAAGATTCGGACAAAAGTTACGTATTTCTGTTAATTTGAACAGACTTTTTACTTTTGTTGCAGTCACTAAAGAGTATATCGTCAAATGTTATTTCACCCGAAACATGTTTTTAATTTGCACAAAGATGAAATTAATTTAACGTCACGCGAGAAAACGTGTAAACACTCTTCTTCTTAACGTTATCCCGTTTCCTAATATATAAGGATGGCTGGATCCGCTATCTAAGCATGAAGATTAGGATTTTTACATAAAGCGACTGCCGTCAGACAACAACTCAGGTGACCAAATTGGTGGTGTTCTATCAGAAGGTGCTGTCAGGAGCCCTAGAAACAGGCGAGCGTGCATGAGAAGAGCAATGAATCTTAAAGAAGCGAGTTAGGTATGTAAGATCACGCGGCGCTCGGTTGTCTCTGTCTACCCCGCAAGGGATTTGGCGTGAAGTTATTTATAGATAGTTCTCCTTCAACGCCATCTAGTGATAATTGTAAAAAGTACATAAATCCGAAAACGCGAATTTTCTGTGGTAAATGCCAGGATTCAAATCAGGGACCATTCAATTTGACCACAAAAGTGAAGGCCGATCTGATTGGCTGGCTGATGATTAACTGCTTTGTTAATTACGACTATTTTTCCCTTAGGAGATTACTGAGCAAATAAAAATTTATGTCCATTTTTCGTCGTTTTTTATCGTTCTCGTATCTCACAAACAACGCTCATCATGGTCGGCTAAAATACTTATTATTTCTATTTAAACCACTTGGACAAAATCTTTCTATATTTACACTTTAATATCTATCTCTCCAAACTATCTACACACACATGAGTAAAAACCGAGCGTCTCATGACTCGGTCGTTACACACCTCAATGGCTTCTCTAACATTCATAGCTTTTTTCATGCACAATCACCGGTTCTTAGTACTCTTGATACCCGTTTGCATTTTTATTAATTACGTATGTACATATACATAATCGAGTCATTCAGTCACTTTAGCCATTTAGTATAAAGACGGAGCTACGAAAATGACTGCGACATAAAAATCTTTATCCTTCGAAGGGGGTAGGGGGCGCCAATTAACGCAAGTATTAACGCGGGCTCACAGGGGTGCTGTATAATTTGAACGCGGATCATGTCTTGATGTTAAGGCTACGTTTTACTCAAATGTGTGGCGTATTGTAGTAAATAGAGTATTATTGCGAAAAATATCAATAACCATTTCCAGATTTCAATTTACCTCCTAACGTAGTATATGTATAAAAGTTATATCTCTAATCTTCACCGTTGTCTCTCCTGTGTAGCCAAGTTTATTACAACTTCTTCATAGAGCTTCGGGGATGTAATGTATGGCTGTATTAGAAATAATAAATTTCTACTGACACAATCAATTACTTAAACTGAACTAAATATTAACTTAAACGGATAATCGATTGTTTAAAGTTCTGAATCATCCTTACTTTAGATGGTAGGTCTACCACATTAACCCTTACACATCCTACTGCAGGGATACGGGTCTCCCTACAACCGATGGCGTTTAGAACATACTCCACCACGCTGCTCAAATGCGAATTGGCGGAGGTCAGCGTTTTCAAGCGAGGCCCGAGGGCCACTGACTTAGCTTAACGATTGTCATATATCGACAACACCCGGGACCTTAACGGGAGCTTAACGTGCCCTCTGAAGCAGGGAGAAACTCTAGATAGATAAACCCATCCATAGACAGGCTGCAGTCGCGTTGCTTGACCTGCGTGTTTGGTTAGAACGACGCCACCGAGCTCTCTTAGATGGTAGGTATTATATTATTATTAAATATATTTTTTCTCAAAATATAATCTTTATTCAAATTAAATAATGTCATATAATGTACATTTGAGTGTGTACGGTATGTTTTGTGGCGTAGCGGACCAGCTAGTTAATTCGTCATATTTATAGTTCATAGCATTATAATTAATTCATTATTTAGATTCAGACGTTATTATGCGAAAGTCAAATTTATAGCTTACATAATTAAACATAACTTGTAGCATGTTATTCTAACCTCCAACATCTACAGCGCCTGAGGATGCCTCGTGAAGAGGCGAAAAACGTGTCGCAGCGACGACCAGGATAGTCATGGCAGTGACGGCGGCGGGTGCATGCGGTTTCTGTTCCATGTGACGGAAGACCGCAGCAGCTGAGGCAGAGACTGCCGGAGCAGCCATGGCAGCGACGGCATATTGCATCTACTAACGGTAGAGGGTGTGTGCAGGCCGGCGTTAGTCTACATGAAATAATTGGTGGCGGAATCACACAAAGCAGGTTAGATCAAATTGCATGTACAATTTATTGTCATGGCTATTATATATATTAACATGTACGTGATAAATACATGGAGTTTCTCTTTGTTGAAATAAGCATGAACACAAAAAAAAACTGTTTATATCCTACCAAGGATGTATGTTTAGTATACCTATTACTTTAAAAGTTAATGCTAGGTATCCATTCGTGGCACAGAAATCCTTCAGTATTACGAGGCCTTAAGCAATTCACGCGGTTGAGTGGGATTTGCCGAAATTCTACCGTGATGCTGAGCCGTTTGATTCTAATGGCATTTCATTGTGATTATTGCCTGAATTTATATGTGGTAATACAAATTCGAATTGATTAAGCCTGCGGATATCGTGGCTTTAATGCTTGGCTTTAATACCTGCCATTACTGTGGCGTCTACATCTCTAATACCTGAATAAGGTTTGCTATATACACGACTTCTGAATTAATTTTGTTACGGATTTTTACAATTATATGCAAAGTTAGGTGTTGCGACTTCGTTTTGGTGAAATATTATGTACTTTCGAACAAATACAACGTAGCAACAGTATATCAATAATTAATGAATAAAAATATATTAAAAATTAAGGCATGTCCTTTAATCTATATACATAAAAATGAATGTTTGTCTGTATGTCTCTATGGACTCAAAAACGGCGGGGCAGATTTTGATGAAATTTTCAGTGAATCTTCAGGTTAGCCCAGCAGGTAATACTGTGAAGTTTGGTAACGACTGGACAACCCGTGCGAAGCTGGGTCGAGTAGCTAGTTTTTTATAAAAATTAGTATTTTTTAAATTAATTTAGTAAAAATCAAACATGTATTTCATACAGGTACGCAAAACACGCAGAAAAAGCATATAAGAGCTTTTCTTGGTCATATAAGAGCTTATTTCTACGTTTCTGTACCAAATGAATTAAAAAAAATGAAATTATAAACCTTACATATATAAACATAATAGACATTTTTTGCTAACACCAATTCGAGAATTTATTTCCGTACAGAAATAATATATTTAATTTAGTCATTTTTTCCTTGATTAAAATCTACTAGTGTATATTCAAAAAACTGATGTATTATGAAACTAGTGCATAAAATTTCAAATAAATATGATTAAAGCTTTGCAATTACTTATGTGATATCTATCTAATAACTTTATCCTACATATATCACTATATAGTGTAATATCTAGATATATTTGGGACAAAGTTTCGGCAGCAAATTAAGACGTTCATTGTTTGATTAGTCATCATAAAATACACGGAACCTTATCTTCTGCTTAGTCGCAGGTATCGCAATAGGAACCGCCAGAATTTGCAATCAACTTTCATTCCGTTGATTGAACAGCATTTTTACAACTATCTCCGCTTTAATCAGACTTTGTACTTACGAGATGAAATGAAAACGGGAGTGGTAGGAGAAATTGAAAATATGTTTATAGTTATGTAATACCTGTCTATTTACTTGTTTATGTACGCTACAGTTTTAGAATTAGTGCACGTATGTATTATTACAAATATAAGGTGTATATGTTTGTTATATTTTGTCCTCAAGAACATAACCCACCTAACTTATTTGACGAGCTCGGTGGCACAGTGGCTAATAACGCTAGCTTGACAATAAAGCTCGTGAGTTTGATTCCCATACAGAACAAACATGTTTGTGTGTGCATGAACACGTTTCTTTGTCTTGATCTGGACGTTTTTAAGATAGGTAGGGCGTATCAAAGCAGCCCGCCTTGGATAGTACCTCCATCTCACGGAAAACCGTAGCTAAATAATAAAATCTCTGGAGGGTTATTGTGTTCTTACGCGTGAGTGAGGTCACCAGTAAGCTCATAAAGAGTAGCTGTGTTAACAGCAGAAGTAACATATTAACATGAGTGATTAGCAGTCAGAACCCGTTATATACGTTTTCCCATACATTTCGCGGTCGTATACGACCACCCGGGTTTCGAAGGGTTAATCAAATCAATGAGAAAAATTTTAAAGTGTAAGAGGCTCGTACTCATCTTTGAAGACAAATCCAAGTTGGCCTGCAAGTTACAAGCCTGTCTTACAAGCGTTCATAGGCTACGATAACCGCTTTACATCAGATGCCTGTATGCTTTTCGGCGTCGTATATAAAATAATAGCAAACCAGGAATCCGACAAGCGAGAGCAACCGTACTGAGGGAAGTACCTTCACCGTACAGAACTACAGCACAAGAAAATATCAATGAATTGCTAGTCGGATACTGAGAGTCCGGTATGTACAGAATTGGTCTTCGGTAAAGTTTGGTCTTCAGTAAGGAAGGCAAAGTCTTCGAACAGTGCGTATTGCCAGCGATGACGTATGGAACTGAGGCGTGGCCCTTCACTGCGGGCCGTATGGGGAAACTCAAGGTCGCTCAGCGTGCTATGGTAAGAGCTATGCTCGGGGTTTCTCTGCGTGATAGAATCAGAAATGAGGATATCTGCAGTAGAACTAAGATAACCGATATAGCCCACAGGATAAGTAAGTTAAAGTGGCAGTGGGCCGGCCACATTGTTCGTAGAACTGACAACCGCTGGAGAAGAAAGATTCTCGAATGGCGTCCCCGTTGTGGTTCACGCAGTGTAGGCCGACCTCCCATAGATGGAGCGACGATCTCAAGAGGTTTGTAGGGAGTCGATGGATGCAGGTGGCACAGCATCGAGACGAGTGGCACTCTACAGGGGAGGCCTATGTTCAGCAGTGGACTAATACAGGCTGAGATGATGGTGAAGATGCAAGTTTATTGATTATTATTTTTATTAGTTTTTGACGAGCTCGGTGGCGTAGTGGTGGAATGTGCTGAAAAAAAATGTATTTACGTATGTTTATCAGTTGTCTAGTACCCATACCACAAGCTTCGCTTACTTTGGGGCTAGGTGGCGCTGTGTAATTTGTCTGGCAATATTAATTAAATTAATATTATGCTTTTTTGTCACTGTATTTTTTACGGCTTTAGTCCTTATTCACACACAGGAACACAACAGTCCTCTAGGGAGTGTTATTTGGCTTCTGTTTTCTGTGAGGTGGAGGTACTTCCCCAGACGGGCTGCTTCGATGCGCCCTACCTCTCTTAATAATCCCAGACCAAGACAAACAGACATGTTCATGCACACAAATGTTTGTCCTGTGTGGGAATCGAAGCAACGAGCGTTGGTGCCAAAGTAGCGTTACTAATCTATCTAAATCACTGCGCCACTGAACTCATCACCATTATAGATATTTAACAAACATGTGTCTATTCCATGTTATTGCCATACAAAGATGAACGCTTGCAATACAAGGAGTTATCACGCAGCTTTAGTTCCTTGAGCATCAACTCCTTATAGGGATATTTAAGAATCCTTCTAATCCAGAGGAATTTACTAGCTACTGCTACCGCCACTCGCTAACATGAAAAAATAATCATCGAAAAGTTAATATAAATGTCGTCTTTCTATAAAGTGGAGGAACAAAGCTACCTCAGTAAAAGATGGACGGTTCTACCTTCTTAAATATTCAAAGTTGAACCGCTAAGTGCAAGTGAATACAAGAAAAAAATTACAAAATGCAGGTAAAAGTACTGTCGCTTATTCTCTAAATCCCTCCTAATGCCATTTGACTTAGTTTGATCGACGTTGGTGATATTAAAGTACGACTAAAAACAACATCTTCCTATCTCCCACTCTAGGGGGAGTTATTTTTATTTTGCCTTCTGAGGCTCAATGGTTTATATTTCAAGCCTTCCTGAGCTGTTCTATACAAATTTTGAGAGAACGGTTGTGGCGTAAGGCTTGTAGACCGTATTCGCAATGATGATGTGATGAGAAACAGAGTTGGTCTGAAAGAGAGCGTCGGTGTTAAAATAAGAAGATGCATGCTCCAATGGTTCGGACATGTAGAAAGAATGCAAGATGAAAGAATGATGAAGCACATATACAATGCAAAAGTGGAAGGATGTAGGAGCCGGGGAAGGCCAAGACTTACCTACCATGACCAAATTGGTCGTGTTCTATCAAACGGTGATGTCAGGAGCCCTAGAAACCGGCGAGCGTGCATGAAAAGAGCAATGAATGTTAAAGAAGCGAGTGAGATAGTAAGGATCGAGTCACGTGGCGCTCGGTTCTCTCTGCCTACCCCGTGAAGTTATAGATAGATAGATAGACACTATATTTTTTACCTTCCATCTAATTTTAATATTATTTTCGAATAATGAAATCGGTCAAGGGCGACGTTGTAGTTGCCTGTACAGCAGAGAAGAAAATCAAAATCTGCCGATGAATTTGAAAGTTATCGCTGACAAATGTATTATAAAACATACATATCTATGAGACAAGTTTTTTCATCCTGAACCTACTCATAGATAATAATTTTACATGAATCATGATTGCGGTTTAGTTTATTACTACGTATTCTTAAATACGTAATTACATTTTTTTTACTGTGTAGAATTTGATTGGCAGTCTCTTATAATACAGACAGATTGAACTCGCAGACATAAATATGCGTTATATTTAAGTTATAACTATATATATAGCTGATGTCTTGATTTATTGAATTTGTTGAAAGAAATTTGAGTTTCAAATGATAGCTGCCGGTGTGCAAGTCCGACTATACATTACTGGTTTTTTCCTTATAAGTACGGTATCCTAAAAACGTCAATGTAAGCAGAACTCAACCATTAATCTTTCTCCATCCGGTATGTCGCGCACAAGTGACAGGCTGCTATTGTCAGCCGTATCTGGACATCACGGATTGTGACTAGTATTATTTAGTATTTTTATAACATATAAACAGAGTAAATCTCTTATAATCATACTTTTCATACAACCCCAGGTTGCAAACAAGCGACCCACTAATGTACACATGGAGGACAATGGTCGCATACCGTTTAGTTCCAAAGATGTTTTTTTCAGAGAACTCCTTAGTAGTTGAATTAACACTCTGACGAGAGGACTCCTACATGCTGTTCTTCAAAAAATGTGTTTTTTTTTATACAATGTCGGGAGTCATGCAAGCATATGGTCCACCTGATGCAAAGCAGTTACCGTAGCCTATTAACGCATGTAATATATTGAGTATCACTCGCGCGATGCCTCCTCTGCCGTTTACACAGCAACTCTTTAGGAGCTTACTGGTGACCTCACTCCCACACAGAAACACAACAACCCTCTAGGGAGTTGTTATTTGGCTGCGGTTTTCTGTGAGGTGGAGGTACTTCCCCAGACGGGCTGCTTTGATGCGCTCTACCTCTCTTAAAACATCCAGACCAAGGCAAACAGACATGTTCATTCGCACACAAATGTTTGTGTTGTGTGGGAATCTAACCCACGAGCGTTCGTGGCAAAGTCGCGTCTTTCACGACTGAGCCACTGAGCTCGTCAATGTGTAAATAGGTTTTTACAGGATTAGTAACGTACGAGTAATGCCCCTGGTGTTGCTTGCGTAAATAGTCTATGGGAAATGCTTACCATCAAGAACGCAGTATAGTTATTTTGCACCTTAATGGTGTAAAAAATTAATTACCGTTAACGGTTTCATTGTCCGTCAACTCAGTAGGGGGTTAATGAGAAGTAGGATAACTTCAAAGAAACGTTCGATATCGTCGTTCTCGCGTTGACGCGTTCTTCATGATTTCAAGCGAAATTCGCAGTACAATAGTTTACGATTAGTGTGTTGAAACGACTTGTCACCTTTTACAATCTGTGTAGTTGTTAGCAAGTCCAAGACTGTACACGGTATTTGTATTTGCACACTGGACATTTAAAGAGATTTTTTTTTTGTGGAATATACTGCATTCACTATAGTTATTGAATATCTACAGCCTCCATCTATAATCAAACCGTTTGCTTTTGATAGAGAATTCATTGGCAGAAATGACAAAGTTTTCCCAGAAGCCTGTAATATAGGATTTTAAGAAAATGCGTAATGATGTCGACAGGACACAATACCCCTGTCGTTGCAAACGTCCTTACTACTTAACATGAATAAAGCCATATTTATGTCTTCTAACTTAGCGTAAAAAATATCATAAAAAATATGCTTTCAAAAAAGTTACAAGAGAATATCAGAAACAGAGCAGAAATGTAGAGTCTCTTCGTATTATACGGGGTGAAGTGACAGATCGCGTATTGTCACCGACGAGACGACGTCCGGACATCGCGTCCCTGACAAATGAAATAAGAGGATTGTCGCGACACCAACCCCTGAGTGCTCGTAAAATCATATGCCCTCCACGAGTTGAATTCTGATTCCGTATCGCCCGTTCAGACGGCTAGTAATACGTAGAGTTACAAAATTTGAAAGATGACGCATTATGTCCATAATATTTACATACGACGTGATATATATAGCTTTTCGTATATACAAGAAGTATTTATTAATCTGTACTTCAACTGGTACTGTAATTGATGCTAATGTCAGGTAGGTTTGCCAATACGGCTGCGGCTGCGCATGACTTTGATCTATTCAATTCGAATTGTGCGTCGATAAGGCGGTTGTTGACTAGACAACTTGAATATGTATAAAATAATGCATGTTTATATTAGTTCATAATCAACTGATTGTACATTGTACTTTGTTTAATGTTGTTCACTTATTATATACAAAATATTGCATATAAGTGAAAACCTTTAATTGGTCGAATAAGTTATGTAAATTGATGCTATAATTGTTATTTGTACTGTTGGTTTTCCTAACAAAATAAAATAAAATAAAAAAAAAAACTTAGTGGCATTAAGAAAAAAAACATTACATCTCTGGAAGTGCCGGTTGACGGTAGTAGCCCAGTAGAATTGCTTACCATAAGGCATGCAGTACACTTATTTAAAATTAAAATTAAATTAAAATTGTTTATTTCAATAACATGGTACATCATATTTTAGCAGATTCCGGAGTTACCATTTAAGTATAAAATACTTGTGTTAGATAACTCCACTCTTCGGTAATTATTCACATTATGTTAACTAGATTATACAAAATCAAAATCCACAAGTAGGTACACTTTATGTTAGAAAATTAACTTTAAGGTGAAATATCTCTTCGTGTCAATGTGTGTGTATGTGTGTGTGTGTTGTGAAATGTATACTATATATATATATATATATATATATATATATATAAATACTATATTGCATCTGTACATAATTATAAGAAAGAAAAAATATATAATACAATTATTGTAATGTTAGGGACATTTGGTATAATTTGTATAATGTTTTATAATATATAATTATTAATATTCCCAATATTATATCGCAACATAATAATATTATTTGCTACTTCCTTGGTATAAAAGAATAATCACCGCTTACGGTATCCTTATCAGTCAACACAGTAGAGAGCAGTAGGATAACTTCAAAGAAACGTTCGATGGAAGATCAAAGAATAGTTCAACTGAACACTAAAAATACGCGACGTGTCAGCGCCGCGTATTTTTTGCTAAATGCCATATCCACAAATCTGTGGACAATGGAGATCCTGCATGAGTCTGGAAATTGTTAAATTCCTTGCAATTGGGAAAATCACAGTATTTCTAAAAGTATCATATAATGTAGATAATTTTGACATTACTTTGTCCTATTCTGTTTTTGATAGAAGCTCTAAATCAATAATAATAATCAATCCTAGCTTCCGATTATCCACCTTATTTCTTTACTCTATTTACTGACATGTTGAGAAGAGTATACAAACAGTAGCGTCAAATACCGTGGGAGAAGAGGAATGACAACGTTAGTTAGTTGTCTTATGCGTTACCTATTCTTCATATTCTTACTTGATATCCTTCCAGTTATGCTATTAGCTCTTATTACTTCCATAACTTCCGGAGGACAAAGCTGGAAAGTCGCATGCAAATAACTAATACTCCATCTTGCGAAGACTACCGTCCCAATTCTATTATTTCTTAATTAAAATCTCGGACGCTGGGTCGAGTAAGGAGATAAGTTTTTTTCTTGATAAATACAACATTGCTAATCTATTTTAATCCGTTTTCCAGTCGGTGAGAATGACTGCTGTTCTTGTGATATTCGATCTTAGTTAGAGAATAATGTACAACTTACTGTTTATAATGTTGGTCGAGATTCGTAAAGCGTTTGATACAGTTGATTATGACATACTGTTGAAACGTTTACATTATCTCGTTTGAACAAATTGCTGGTATTGATACGCGTGGTATTTTATGTAAAACGTCGGGAGGCATAGGCTCCCGACGTGTAGCATACGGCCCGCCTGATGTAAAGCGATTACCATAGCCTACAAACGCTTGCAATATATTAAGTACTAGCAGAAGCCCGCGGCTTCGCACGCATGAGATTTGGGCTTTTAATAGCCTTTATTTCTATTTCTTTGTAGACATGAAATTGTTTCTGTTTAAAAAAAAAAACAAAGTTCAGGGTCGTACATGCAACCATAGAGCGATTCAATTTTCGTACAGCGCCATCTATTGACCTTTACAGGAGGCAACGTATATGTATTTTATTAATATTACATAAAAAATGCGTAGTTATTTTATGTTACAAAAAATACGTATTCTATGAAAATAATAAAAATTAAACTGCAAAGTCCCCCGAAGGGGAAGATATTTCCCCCTAATTTTAACAGTTTTTCATTTTTTACGCAGGAACCCTAAATATTTGCGGGATAAAAAGTACCCTATATTCTGCTCTGAACAGTCCTCTACCTACCAGTAAAATTCCCGTCAAAATCGGTTCAGCCATTTCGAAGATTAGCCCGGATAAACAAACAGACAGACACACAGACAGATAAAAAAGTTACAAATGCAAATATGCAAAATAACAATATGAGCTTAAGATAAAGGCTTTATTTTGAAATCACAGACAGACACTTCAATTTTATTTATATGTATAGATTACATACTCGCTCTGCTGCTAATACAGTAACTCATTCGAGGTGACCTCACTCACGCGTAGGAATAATATGAATACTACAGTTTTCTACGAGGCGGAGGTACTTCACCAAACGGGCATCCTCAGGCGCTGTAGATGTTAGTTGTAAGAATCATGTTCTAACGACTAATACTTACAGGGTCATGGCAGAAACGGTAGTGGGTGCATGCGGTTATTATTCCAGATGACGGGTAATCGTAGCAGCCGAGGCAGAGACGACCGGAGTAGCCATGGCAGCAACGACACGATGCATCTGCTAACTGTAGTGGGTGGGTGCCGGCCGGCGCTAATTATCATAAACTAGTTGGTGGTGGAAGCACACAGAGCAGTTTAGATCAAAACCCATTAAAAATATCAAAAAAGTAAGATCCGAGTTATGGATAAATGAATAATATATTTAAGAAATGTAATGACAAGTTACACAGACGACTTGAAAACCCGATCGCCTTTGAAGTAGATCAACCCTTGGAAACGATATTAATAAATTCCCCTTTTTAATATATTTATATAATTCCCCATTGAGAAATTCATCCATATTCAGACACTTGTTATTTATATACATCAGCAACATATTTACCCTTATGATGTTTATTATATTTCTACCATATAAGGGTCCCAATGGACGGAAGACGCGTAGTTATCGTGCCTTTGTATAAAGACAATGGGATACGCATGGACTGCGCCAGTTATATCAGTTTGATCAGGTTGGCAGCAAAAATATATGGAAAGGTATCTGAAAGATGAATGAGGGTGATATCCGATGGAATGCTGCTGTGGGAGGCACATGGAGGATTCCGTAATGGAAGGGAATATACGGACCAAAATTTGTCACTCCGCAATATTGTGGAGAAGTGTCTGGTCATAGACCAGAAGGTTTTCTGCAGATTACAGTGCAGCCCACTTCTAAGGATTGCTCAGCATGTGTGCAGATATGATTTTGACGAGCTCGGTGGCTCAGCCGTGAATGGCGGGGTTTTGACACCAACGCTCGTGGGTTCGATTCCCACACAAGATAAATATTTGTGTGCATGAACACGTGTTGAGTATAACAACTGTCGATGGACTCACCTGATCTACGTTTGGTGTCTCGCCGAGTATTCTAAGGGTCGTGGCAAGTCCCTCTTGTGTTATATCTCCATAATAAAATCCATAGGCTGTTCTCGAAGTAAAGGCTGTTTTCACCAAAGTCTCATTCCACTACACCGGGAGCACCACGCTAATACGCCCGTAATATGTGGGCGTGTAACTGCTTCAAATCGGTGTGAAGAAAGTACGATTCACATCTAATGGCGCGCTTAGCGGCCGACCTAATTGCAAACTCTCTCGCAGACTTCTTGTCGTGTACTGTTTGTCGCATGGTATTGCCACATAACATCGGTGAGGTAGGGGTTGGGGGGGTGATATGTCCCCTCACCACACATTAAAGGTTAGCCATCGACAGATACTTATTATAAAGAAAATATTGAATCAAAGAATTTTGCTACCTTCCAAATAGTGTTGTTTTGGTTTCAAAAAAAAAAGAAATTGAAATATTCTGTTTAGTAATAAACATGCCGCTCACCTTAAAAATACGCAGTATCTTTTAACGAAATTAACTTGAAATGAAATCTATATTAAACTAAAACTATGAAACGATATGAATATCTATAAACTAATGTTACGTATGTAACGAAGAGAGAAAAAAGCATATTCATTTACTCTACCGGTAGAGGACAGATTTTAACCACTGCTCTCTTGAAAAACGTATTTCCCGCTTGTAAAGTTACGACACGAGTTACGCCATCGGGCCCCGGATGTAAAGCATGCACGCGTGCTAGTCGCCATTGAAGCACAGGCAAATTATCGTCGCGTACTACAACAATGATGCCTTCACGAATTGAAACACCCTGATCCTTATACCATTTACTTTGTTGTTGAATTTCATGTAAATATTCGAGACTCCAGCGTCTCCAAAAATGCTGAGTGGACTGTTGAATTAGTCGCCATCGTACGAGGCGGCTGGAAGGTGTATCTTCTAAAGACACATCGGGAATGGCGTGCATAGGCCCGCCGATAAGAAAATGTGCCGGAGTCAAGGGTAACGGATCCCTAGGGTCTGCGCTTAACACACATAAGGGCCGGGAATTGAGTACGGCCTCTATTTGACAAAGAAGAGTATGCATCTCTTCGTAAGTCAAGACTCGTGTCCCGACGACACGCTGAGAATGGTGTTTGAAACTTTTAACACCCGCTTCGAAAAGTCCACCAAAGTGGCTCGCATATGGGGGTTGAAAATGCCAAGTTATACCTTGCTCAAGTATTTTTGCATTGAGCGTAGCTTGTACTGTATCAGTACGTAAATATTGAAACAATTCCTTCAAATACCTATCACATCCTACAAGGTTACGCCCACAGTCTGAGTATATATCCGTGCATAAACCGCGTCGTGACGTGAAACGTCGTAAAGTAGCCAAGAAAGCTTCTGTAGAAAGCTCGGAAACTAATTCTAGATGTACGGCCTTAACGCTCATACATACGAACACGCATACATAACATTTGACTACCTTTGCATTACGCACTTTGTTGGCGCGTACATAAAATGGACCACAAAAGTCGCATGAGACCTTGGCAAATAAGCGTTCGGTCTGCCGTATGCGTACAGACGGTAGCGGAGCCATGCGGGGCTGCAGTGCCGCGGGGCGCGCGCGCGCGCATCTGACACATCGGTGTATGCATTGTCGAACGATATCACGAGTGGATAGAATCCAATAACGCTGTAACAAGGTATATTGTGTACTTTGAGGGCCTGCATGTAACTGCGTTATGTGTACGTCATTGATAATAAGCAGAGTTAGAGGATGTTTTTTAGGTAAAATTACTTGATGTTTTGATTCGTAAGGCAAAAGAGACTTGTGTATTCTACCACCGACACGTAAACACTTATTTGAATCAAGAAACGGGTTTAATCTCCGTAATTGATTGGAAGGCGGTTTGCCGTTAGAAATATTTAATATATCTTCTGCAAAAACAGAATGTTGCACTAGGTAAATAAGTCTACTTAACGAAAAGTTATACTCTGACACCGTAATGTGTGTAGGATACAAAGTTTTAGATTTTTTACATTTATAGTAGAAACGGAAAATTATGGCTGTCACTCGTACAAGTTTACCGAGAGAAGAAAAACGTGAAATAATTTCTACGTCCTCGGGAGCAGAAGTAGTACATGGATTGGTCACAATCGCAACATTCCGCTTTTCTTCATCGGTAGGAGAAATCACCTTGAGGATAGGCCATGAAGTCTGTTCTTCACGCAACCAATGAGGTCCGTGGAACCACAAATTATTTTTACTGAAGGATGCCGGAAGCATGCCTCGGGAGGCAGCGTCTGCAGGGTTGTCTGCAGAGGGAACATGGCGCCAACCAGACGCTGGAATAATATTTTGAATCTCTGTCACACGATTAGAAACAAAAGTCTTCCACTCGTGAGGGGACGAACGTAACCACGCTAGTACAATACTTGAATCGGACCAGGCGAACAGCTGATCGAAGTCAATACGTTCTCCGTAAGTGGGTAATATTTTTTGAAATAGGCGCGCTAACAGTAAGGCTGCCATAAGCTCGAGTCTCGGTATCGAGATTCGTTTAGTAGGTGAAACTCGAGTTTTAGCTAAAAGTAAAGATATGTTTACATCGCCCACACTATTTTCAACTCGTAAATAAATGCAAGATGAATAAGCCGTCTCTGAAGCGTCCGCGAAGCCATGAATTTGAAATTTCCCGCCGAAAGGGAACACATGACGAGGAAAAGTTAATTTTGACAAGAGTGGTAGTTCACTTGTGAAGCTGAACCAAGAATCGATTATGTCACGGGGTGGGGTTTCGTCCCAACCTACGCATGCAATCCACAGTCGTTGAATTAGATGTTTTGCAAAAACGATAACAGGCGATAGTAACCCGAGAGGATCGTACATTCTAGCGATTTCAGACAGAATGCAACGCTTTGTACACGTGTCAGATGAAACTTTCACACTGAAAGAGAAAGTGTCTGAGTATGGACTCCATTGAAGGCCTAGGACTTTAACATTTGTATCGTTTTCCATCTCGGCGAAAGGAACTTGTATGTGCCGCTCACCATGAGAACTCACCGGCTGAGTTGATGTTAATAACTTAGGGGAGTTAGTGTGCCACTTACGAAGTTCGAAGCCAGCGGTTTGACAAATGCCGACTAATTCCTGTTGCAGAGTGAGCGCCTCTGACTCTGTATCAGCACCTGATACCACATCATCGACAAAAACGTCACTCATGAGTACTTGAGCAGCGCGCGGAAAGCGAGATGCTTCGTCATGAGCGAGCTGTCGTATGGTACGTAAAGCCAGAAAGGGCGACGAACTCACACCAAAACATACAGTTCTTATTCTGTAATCGCGAATAGGCTCGTCGGGAGAACTGCGCCATACTATACGTTGAAAGTCCCTGTCTGATTCACTAATTAATATGTTGCGATACATCTGCTTTATGTCCGCAGTAAATGCAATAGAATGAGTACGAAATTTTAGAAGCACTTCGACAATATCTAAATGAAGCTTTGGTCCAGTTAATAAAACATCATTAAGGGAAATACCATTTGCGGTCTTTGAACCCGCGTCGAAAACCACTCGTGTCGGTGTCGTGTCGCTAGATTGTTTGACCACGGCGTGGTGCGGAATGTAATAACATTGAGACGCAACTGCTTGACTATTCACGGGCTCCATGTGATTCTGATCTAAGTAATCCTGAAGACACGCGTGATAACTCTGTTTGAGTTGTGAATTACGCTCGAGTCTATACTCTAATTTACGAAATCGAGATATAGCAATATCCCGTGATGCACCGAGAGACGGGGCATCAGGTTTGAATGGCAGACGTAAAACATAGCGTCCGGTATCGTTCCGGATATGTGTATCAACAAAATTCTGCTCACATAATATTTCGTCGGGAGTGAGCGATTTTTGTTCTGTAACCGATTCCAATTCCCAAAAACGCTGAAGGTCAAAGTCGCTATGGACTGAGCAATGATATACTTGGACCGGATTAGAAACTAACACTGAAGAACAATCCACGTCTACCTTTCCCAACAACAAATATCCGAAAATGCTATCAATAGCCACAGGAGAACCCGGAGGGCCTAGTATAGTGTTTTGTAATAAAATATATGGAAATATATCCGCGCCAAGCAACATATCTATAGGTTTAGGGGTATGGAAATGAGGGTCAGCTAAATTCAAATTTTTAATATGTGACCACTGCTCATAAGGTAGTTTACATGTAGGCATATTTGTAGTAATTAATTTAGATAAAATCATAGCGTCCACTTGAATTGAAGGCTCCGATTTATTCCTCGGTGACACTGTAAAAGACGCTAATCCCTTGGGATAAATAGGTTTATGTTCATTAATACCGTATACCGGCGAATTATTTATTTTTCTCCTAGTTAAACCTAATCGCCTTACGCAATCTTCCGTTATGAAAGAAATTTGACTACCAGAATCTAATAAACAACGCACAGTAGCACGCGTCTCATCATTCACGCACACATCGATCACAGCTGTTGATAACAGAACTATGGACCCGCGGTTGGCGGCGTGCGGCCGGCTCTTCGCCTGCAGTTTGTCAAACGATGCCATCGTTAAAACTCGTTCTGCTCGCACCCCGTTGTCTCCGGTATCAGCGTGATCAATCGATTGTTTGTTCGTTAGGATGTGTGAGCGGCAGTGGCGTAGCGTGCCTTGTCGGGGCCCCGTATAAAAATTTTTTTGGTGGCCCTTATATGGAGGTAAAGATTTTTCACAAAAGAAAAAAAATATTGTGAGAAGAATTATTTATTTATCACATAATTTACCCATTTTACAAATAAAAATCGAATTTTAAATATTCACTCTCCTTGCCTTTTTTTCGGCAAACTGATTTATTAAATCATTTATGGCTGATGATGATTTTAGTTTTTCTAAAGTTTCTGCCTCTATTAACAATAGTGAGATGTCTGACAGCCGTTCTTGTCCCATCGAAGTTCTTAAGTCATTTTTTATTAGTTTTAATTTTAAAAAACTTCTTTCTGCCGTTGCGGTTGTAACTGGAAGGGTCAAGAATAAAAAGCATGCTGTGATTACCTCGGGAAAACTGGATGCAAGACTATTGAATTTTACTAGCAATAATTCAATGAGTTCTTTAATGGAATAAATTTTTTTAATTTCAGAATTTAAGCATGTTTTTAGAGCCTTTAATTGGTCACAAAGATTAAGTGAGATGTCTTTACTGTATTTAGCAGACAGTTTACGGAAGCGTTTAATATCTCTTCGCTTGAAGAAGATAGGAGTTTCTCCGGTTGTAATATTTCGAATATACTACTCAGGTTGCAAAGGCTCTGAAATCTTTCTTTAGTTTGAGAAATTAATATATCTAAACAGCAATAGTATACATTGACTTTGAAATAGGATTCCGGGTCGGAAATTCTCTCATCTTGTGATAACTCATCAAAAAAACGCTTCGTTATCTTTCGCCTACTGTTTTTAAAAACAGTTGTTACCCCCCACTCTTTTGCTAAATCTTTGGATTCATTTAGCAAACTATTAAATGAATTCTGATTTCTTAATTGGCACAGTCTATTTAAAAGATTACTTAATAAAATACTAGATTTCTGTAAGTCATTATTTTCATGCTGTAGAGCTTTAGAAACAGGATTAATAATTTAAAATAGTGAAGAAAAAAATGTAACGAGCACTAAGAAATCAAAACTCTCTAAAATGTTAATTATACTTTTACATTCTTCACGTTCATCTTTTTTATTTGAAATTATATTTAGTTGGTACAAAGTTTTCATGATTAGTAAAAAATTTTTCTTTACTGCTAATAAAGCGTCGTTCCTAGAAGACCATCTGGTAGGACATACCTTTTTAAGGGTAATCAAATATTTTTCAGATGAATCGTCACTTAGCATAGCCCAGCGTTTTATACTATTGCCAAAAAAAGTATATATTTTTTCTAAATTATCGAAAAAAGTCGATACTTCACGAACATGTCTCGCAGCATCGTTCAAAATCAAGTTTAAAGCGTGCGCAGCACAATGAACATAATCGGCATTTGGAGCATGCTCTTTTATTAGGGTTTGTAATCCTCCATACACACCCGACATAACATTTGCTCCATCGTATCCCTGTCCTCTACATTTAGTCAAATCAATTCCATATTCTTTAGTCAAATTTAAAATGACAGTTTTCAGACCTGCAGCACTGCAATCGGTTACTGCTATGAATCCTAAAAAGGACTCACAGATTTTTATTTCTTTAGGCACATTATCATCATTTTCTGTAACCGAGATATATCGAAAAACTACAGATAGTTGGTAAATTTTTGATAAGTCTTGTGTTGTATCCAGAATTATTGTCAGAAATGGAGCTTTTTTAATTTCTGAGATAATACTGTTCCTAACGTTAGTACCAAGCAAACTAATAATTTCGTTTTGAATCGTAGGGCTTAAATAATTTATTTCACCTTTCGGTTTTAGAAGAAGTTCTTTTAAAGTTGCATCATAGTTAGATAGCAGACGTGAAATTGCCATAAAATTGCCAGAATCAGAATCATGCCCCCTCAAAGGTAGATTACAAGATACTAAAGTAATTATAACATTAATTATACGATGCAGTACATCTCTCCAGAATGTAATTTTACTATCGATTTCACTTTTCAATAGAGTATCGATGGTATTTCCTTGCAACCAATTATTATAAGAGAGTGAGGCACTAATATGCTGCTGTGACTTTTCATGGTCAAGAATAGTTTGTGTGAAATTGCTTCTAACCGAAACACCGTTAACCCAAGCAGAGGAGTACGATTTGAACCAACAGAAGTGACAGTACGGTTTGTTTAAAACGTTAGAATAACATAACCATCGTCTTATAATTTTTATGCCTGCCTGATTGAAATATGAATAATAATAAGCCGAAAAAGGTCGGTTATTTTCTGAAACTTTTGGAAATGGTCCTTGTGGTTTAAATGGACCCAATTTAAAAATTATTTTTCGTTCGCATTCAGTTAAATTGTCACCAAAATTTCCTCTATCTGATGAAATTATATTACAATCTGCATTATCTGCAGATATATCAGAATCGTTGACTTGGGGTTCCTCGATTTCTGGATGGACATCCGATAAAGTATGTGCTTGGCTTTCTTCTATTTCCGGATGGATATGTGACGAAGAACATGCTTCAGAAGAATCTAAAAATAACGAGTAATTGTTAAAAAATAAATACGAATGCTTTGATACTAAACTAAAAAGAGTTATATATAAATAAATAACGTTACTAAGGGTCACAGTTAGAGAGTGTTCAGTTCAGACGCACACAGACTCTACGCGGAATGTGCTCGTACCTATTAGTAGATACAAAATCACCTGCAGCCCGTCCGTGCATTACTATACACCTGCGTGCTATTTAAACGCAGCGCGTAGTATAGTGGCCATACAAAACGAGAACCCGAAAGCGAGTCTGCACATCTGAAGTTCTCAACACGCAATTAACGATACGATACGGACTGATAGACAAACAACAAAACAAATCGATCCTATAGATAAGTTAGAATTTTGTTTTTTTTTTAATCAAGGCACGGAACCCTAAAAACAGTATAATTGTGAAAATCGAGGGGGGAGACAACTTTTTGTGACGGACAGATGGACAGACCGAAATTAAAAGATTTCCTTGTTTATCACTACGGGCCCCTAATAAATGGGTTGGGTAGTAGTGTAGTACTTACCTTTCCAATCTAAATCACTCACAGTATCTTGTCTCTGAAAAAATGAAGAAATTTTGGGCACTTTTTTTATAACCTCGTCCCTTTTCTGTTTAATTTTTCTTTTCTCAGCGCCGCTGGGATAATCTCTTTTCCTTTCACTCATTTCTTTTACAAATCGCTACTAATACTGCTAAATCAGAAGAACAATATTGTTTGTACTGAATTACAATGTAATGCACATTTATATAAAGCGCGTAAATAAACAGTGCACTGCACTCCGTGGTTTAACATCCAATGCAAAGTACAACAACGTACACGTACATCGCGATATCGATGAAGGATTCCCGGGGATTCCCCGCTGAGTTGAAGATGAAGTAAGTAAAACGGGGAAGTCCCGCAGTCCGCCATAACGATGTAGTGTTGCCAATTTTTGAACGCACGCTTAAGGCGGGAAAAAAAGGAATTGCTTTATAGAATTTTGTCATTTGTAAAATAAAATAAATTAGAAAGTTTTTATTCTTTTTCCTTACACACTTTGGGGGCCCCCGTGGCCCGGGGGCCCCGTATAATTGATACGGCAAATACGGCGGTAGCTACGCCCCTGGTGAGCGGTCACTTGTAGGTATCTCAGTATTTCTATTTTTATTATCGAAATGAATCAATGAATGATGACGCTTATGACACGATATACATACATAATTTGATCTGCACCGATTTACGCTATGTCCTACATGTAAACAATTGTAACAAACATTTTTATTTTGAATAAAATTGTACCTCGCTTGAGGTGAAAAGTTAAGAAATGTAGAACACTTTGTCAACGTATGTTGAGCATTGCAACACAAACATTTATGAACTTTAACGCTAGGAGAAGACGGTCGATTATTGAATGACGTTGAAATATTGGAGTCGCGGTTTGGGGTGAAGTTAGCTGCAAACGTTCGAGTTGGCGGTTTATTTTCAACACCGTCACATTTGACGAAATTTTTGTTCACCTGCCCGCCATTCATGTCAGAAAATTCACAAGCCGACAGTTCACGTTCTAGAAAATGAATTAATGTATCTATGGATGGAATGTTTGAAGGTGAATTCAAAGTCAATTCATAACGCTTGCGAATATTTGCAGGAATTTTGCGTAACAAAACTGTCAATAAAATGAAACCCCACTCACTAGTCGGAAGATTTAAAACTTCTAGGGCACTGATATTTTCCTGATATGTATTTAATAAAATACGTAAACTATTAGTATTTTTCTCGTTACAAGATGGAATGTCTAAAATATTATCAACATGTGTAGACGCAATTATTCGTTTATTTTCGTAGCGGGACACCAGAATTTGTAAAGCCACTAAATAATTAGCATCGGTAACTGGCAGAGATTTTACTAAATTATACGGTTCACCCTTCAAAGTTAAAAGTAAATATCGGAATTTCTCCGCATTTGTGTAGGCATCATTGTTATGCACAAGCGAGTTATATAAATCGAAATATGAACTCCAATCAGTCCTGTCACCAAAAAACATAGGCAATGGTAATTTTGGCAATTTTGGCGTAGAAATATTTGTCTCCGTACGCAACCCCACTCGACTGGCACGTCTCGTTTCATAATCAGAATCTTTTATTTTATTTGAGTAAGTAATAATCGCGTAGTATGAATCATCAAAATCGTTACGATATTTGATCTGTTCCTCCTTGTTAAATAAGTTATCCTGCATCAAATGTTTTTCAATCTTACTTTGAATTCTATTGAACTTACGCTGTTTTTCCCCTAGGTCATTCGTACGCGAAAGAAATTTTTGTTTGTCTGTAGATGCAAATTGTAATGTTCGTTTTAAATCATCTAAAATAATATCACGTTCGAAAAGATCTTGTTGATAAGCAATATTTGGTTTAGAAACCTCCTCCTTAGAGTGAGAATCCCGCTCGGCCATTTTGAATCAAACTGACACGCACGTTTTTAATTGAAAGAAAAATGAAAATAAATGAAACTTTAGATAAAAACAACACTTTCTGGAAGTAGATACGGTTCGTAGGACCAAAAATAATTATGTTGAGTATAACAACTGTCGATGGACTCACCTGATCTGCGTTTGGTGTCTCGCCGAGTATTCTAAGGGTCGTGGCAAGTCCCTCTTGTGTTATATCTCCATAATAAAATCCATAGGCTGTTCTCGAAGTAAAGGCTGTTTTCACCAAAGTCTCATTCCACTACACCGGGAGCACCACGCTAATACGCCCGTAATATGTGGGCGTGTAACTGCTTCAAATCGGTGTGAAGAAAGTACGATTCACATCTAATGGCGCGCTTAGCGGCCGACCTAATTGCAAACTCTCTCGCAGACTTCTTGTCGTGTACTGTTTGTCGCATGGTATTGCCACATAACATCGGTGAGGTAGGGGTTGGGGGGGTGATATGTCCCCTCACCACACATTAAAGGTTAGCCATCGACAGATACTTATTATAAAGAAAATATTGAATCAAAGAATTTTGCTACCTTCCAAATAGTGTTGTTTTGGTTTCAAAAAAAAAAGAAATTGAAATATTCTGTTTAGTAATAAACAACACGTCTGTATGAGCGCATCAAAACAGCCCGTCTGGGGAAGTACCTCCACCTCACAGAAAACCCTTGGAAAAACCTGGTCTAGGGGCTCATTCCATAACTTGATAATTCTCGGTAGAAAACTTCTCTAGAACCGCACAGTACGCGACCATTGGGTTCTATTGTATGAGGATGAACTGCCAGCCGTCGGCGACCTGTGCGATTGTAAAATGGGGCTGTTGGCATAATATCAAACAACTCCTCAGAACATAGCCCATATAATACAATCGGTAGAAAACGCAAAGGGAAGCAAAATCTCTTCTCAAACTCAAGAGCTCAATACCGTGTGACAGTTCAGGATCATCTGAGTCACAAGACTAGTGGTATCCAGGTACTCCCGCCCAAAGATGCCTACAGTACCCCATATGCGGTCTGACTTGGGACTTACTTACGTACCCGGTGCCGTCGTCCGCACAACAATGAATACTGTCGATTGACAACATGTCATTGATGTACAGCAGAATCAGCGTTCGGGACAATACAGAGCCCTGCGGAACGCCAGCATATATAATATTCATGCTATCGGAACAACTATCATCTATCACCGCTTTTATGCATCTGCTGGATGCTGGAGCTGGCAACCCATTTGCACAAACCTTTGGGCGGCCCGTACGTGCGTACGTTAGTAACTTCGGTAGAAGGCTCCGATGCCAGACCCGATCGAAACGCCTTTACCTTATCTAGGCTAACAGCCAATGCCTTTCCTTGACTCTCAATTGCCGACGCCCAGCGGTGTGCAAGATACACTAGAAGAACACCAGTCAAATGGCCGTTGCGAAAGCCGTGTTGACAGTCGCTGATTAAGTTGTGATCCTCTAGGTATGCCAGGAGTCGTGCGTTTATCCCACGGTCCATCACCTTAAAGAGAAGGGAGGTTATGACAATAGGCGTCTAATTCGATGAATCTGATCTTCGCCCTTTTTGGGCACCAGGTGCACATTGGCAGTCTTCCACGATGATGGGATGAATGGATGGATGGTTGGATGGGCGGTCTTCCTCAGTTGAGTAGGAAAGCACCAAAAGGCGCGTTAACACAGAACACAACTCAGAAACAGGCTGATTCTGTACCACTGTTTGTATGCCATCTGGCCCACTCGACTTATGAATGTCGAGAGAGAGCCACGCCCGCGGGATATCTCGCTGAGTAATCGAGATTTCCGGCAAAGAGCTACTAGAATGGTATGTGGGACAGTTCCGTCATTCAAAGTCGAGGTACAGGAAAAGAGATTACCCAGTATGTCGGCTTTCTCTTTAGCACTATAGGCCAGACTGCCATCCAATTTGACATCAAAGCTCGTGGGTTCGATTCCCACACACGACAAACATTTGTGTGCACGAATATGTCTATTTGTCTTAGTCGGAGTGTTGAAAGAGACATAGGGCGCATCAAAACAGCACCTCTGGTGAAGTACCTCCACATCACGTAAAACCGCAGCTTAATAGCTACTCCTAGAGAGTTATTATGTTCCTACGAGTGAGTTAGATCACCAGTAAGCTCCTAAGGAGTTTCTTTATTAGCAGCATTGCGAGAGTGATACTTAATATGTTACTCCCGACGTTGTCTAAAAAAAAACAGTTTCATAAATATTCCGGAAAAAATTAGATGAACTAAATTTCAAGCTCTAGCTTTAAAACTTATGATGAACAAACCACGATTCGTTTCGAAGAAGTACATATTTTTCCGTCAAGCAGCTATATGCTATGACAATGAAACTATTTTTATATTACAAGGAATCACTTAGAGAACTATTTAAAGAAATAAATATCCTCACGGTTACCTCTCAGTATATTTATGAGAACATAATGTACGAGCATGTTCTTAAAAATATAGAGTCATTTTCAAGATTTAGTGAATATCTTAGAAGCAGGAATAAATTGCGTATGTCGGTACATCGGCTTGCTAAGACTAGTAGATCTTTTATTGTAAATTGTATTCGATTCTATAATAAATTACCTGAAACAGATCTGTCCTTGCCTGACAATATGTTTAAAAGGAACATCAAATATACTCTCTGCAAGAGTTATTACAGAATCGATGAATATCTAACTGACAAATATGTTTGGAAATGATTCAGCACATGTATTAATATATCTTTAATTGTACCATTTGATTTCACTATATGTACACTCACATATATTTATTATAATATATATTAACGATGAAAAAATACTAATATTGGCAAGTTTCTTTTGACATTTCTTCTTCGCCAATGGTCATTTTCGAAATGCTGGTAGATTAAAAAAGAGAGATCAAAACTAAAAAAAATAATTTCGAAAATTATAAAGATACAATATGAGCTAATTTAAATAATGTAAGACGTGTCTAAGTGTGGCAAATGGCAAATAAATGATTTTTATCTTTATCTTATCTTTTTATATTTATATAGCCGTGTTCCGGTTTTAAGGGTGAGATATGGCAGAGAAATTACTGGTTACTGTCACGAATCAGCCTTAGGTCACAATATTGGCAGCGCGTAAATAACATCCCCGTGGTGTTGCAAGCGTCAATAGGCTGCGATGACCGCTTACCATCTAATGTGGCTGCATGCTTGTTTGGCAATCTAGTTGTATAAAAATAAAGTCAAATATTACTTTTTGTAGTTAGACACTATTCTAAAAGGTTACATTCATACTACATACTTTGCAGACAGGTACACTCTACCATACATATACATGGTGTCTCGTAGTACAGGTCCCAACCTACTTCAAGCGCCAGTCTTCATTTAAATAGATAAATATAAAAAATTGTAATTCACGAGAAGAAAATAATTCAATTTGTTATAATAACAATACACAAGATTTACGAACCTCCTACGTTTTGAACTCGGTTAAAAACCGATTTCATAGCTGAAGGGAAATATTGTTTACTTAGACACAAAAATGTAATCTATAACTAGTCGATATCTTAGAAATCTCTGGGGAACTCCGCATACGAAAAACATGTCGCTACCAACAAAATGATGCTCCTTATTTATTCAGGAGATATGCCGACATATCTATTAACTGGCATAATAACTCACGTTTGTTTTTATGTACACGGTACGAAAACAAGATTCTTGTGGCCATTAGTTGTGATTGAAGATAGATGTAGTGTAGAGATAAATAAAGGATATGATGTCCAAATAAAAGGCACAGATAGAGACAAATGTATTCTGATATCCTGGTCAGATTAAGTTAAAGGGGTTTATTAGTATCACTATCATTATTAGAGCCAAAGCCAATTTTAAAATCGTGTGGAAAATATTGCCGATTAGCAATCATGTCTCTGAGGAAATGCAGATAGGCGCAGTGACAATAAAGATGTACATAACTGGGAATGTAGCGTTATAAAAGTGCATTACACAAAAAAATATTGCGTGGAGGTTTTTGTGTTCTACTATGTGAGTTCATCAGGAAGCTTCAGAGGTATCAATTAGCAAAAAGAACTTTCTGTTTGTGAGCGGTTGTCCGCACTAAGTCTCGGACACATGTATCAAGACGAGTATATACAACTACCTAGAACCGGAACCATGCAGAAATGAAAATGTGGTCTAGTTTGGACAAGCCTTTACATGAGCTAAAAGTTGACTCGGATTTTAGACGTACATACTATTGTATATATCACCTTATGGTGATTACAATACTTGGACCCAGTTCCTTTATGTATATAAAACCTTGGTAACTGGCCACAACTTGGTTAGCCTTTCAAGCCTGACAACTTCTAGACAAGGATCTATTAGTAACATACATTTTAGAATTGTTCTTGATTGAAAGACCCCAACTCAGTAATTAACCTCATGGATAAATATTTATCCAGTGACCTATAAGAGAATACGGTCAAGTACAAGATACCAAAAAACAAACAAATTGACAAATTATTTGGATGTTTAATTACTTATTTATTAATGATTGCAGAGTTTAAACAAATATTACATGACTCTATTAGGGTATTGCAACTTTGATATGTATAATTTATATTAAATACATGATAGTACTTTTATACTGATAAATAAAGCAATTCGTGCGAAATTATTCCCTAACCATTCCAAAATATTCAAAAATGCACAACGTTAATGTTCAAGTTTTCACTTCTGCCGGCACTCCCGGAGTGCAACCCGTTTTTTATGTATAATAAACGTTCGTTGTTGTAAGTCGTAAGTTGTTGCGTGTAAGTGTCCTTCCTGAAAAAAAAAAGTGTGGCACTCTGGGACTGCCGCGGTAAAGCTATTGCGTAGCATTTTTTTTTCATCAACTTATGCAATTATAATTATTTTTTCATCACTTTCTTAATTAATAAATGGACTTTGTTTATTCATATTTAAAACACTTTATACACAAATTTTACGCGTATAGCTATTCACCAGCAACTGCTATTCACTGTTGTACACAGGTACACCTATGTATACATATATACCTACATGTATACTTACGGGGCACACATGCGGTGAGTGAGGCATTATAAAGATATGACGGATACCTATACACCTATATACTTTCTCACAAACAGCTGCTTACGTATTCGTCCGATTTCGGAGCAGCTCGTCTCGATCCGTGCGAGCTTCGTACTGTCGTACCATATACATACACGTTAAGCGAACGCTCGGCCGAGCTACATGGTAGGCGGAGTGGGGGGTGTTAGGTTTTATTTTCGTTACGTAATTTCTTGATTCGCTCGCCGCGCTCAAAGCCCGCGATAAAAGCTACACAATAGCTTAAAATTAAATTTGATTATTGAAAAATTGATTGTCTATAAGATATTAATGCGTACTACCACAGAATAACAATTTGTCTATCACTATTATGTAGGTACTAACTGTAACATGTCAAAGCTCTTGTCTCGTGCTTAATTAATTCACAGCAATAAAGCTGTCTTTCCACTAGAAATTTGCTAAGTTATATAGCCATAAGCGATGTGCATGATATCCAGTAATAGAATAATTTGATTTCTGTACCTGCGTGTATTCGATAAAGCTAATTATTTACATATTTTTTTAAACGAGCGATGAGTGCTAATGTTTCGAACAAAGGATGTTTGTATCCCTGTTGTCCTAGTACTAGCAATGCATTACATCTTCCTCGCAGATCTACATGGTACATTTTACTTTCTCTGCTACACCCCTTGCCTAGTTTTGGTGGAAATAAGTATGAAATTATGTAGCTTAGCTATGATTACTTTAGCTATCTCGCACATAACTTGTGGAGAGCTAGCTTAAGCCTCAATCAGAGTTTGTGTACAGATAATGCACAACCAGGTACATTGGCTGGGACACGTCGTCTCCTATAATGGATCGTCCCGTACATAGTAACCTCATGTTATCAACAACGTGATATACATAGACATAGTCGTGAAAAGGACAATCGCAATTAATAAATAAGTACAACCTAAGTGCATGTTATCAATATCCTGAATCTCATTCACTCATTCTCTTGAATTAGTTCATTTTATATTTATATTCAATAACTAATTCGCAATAGTACAAATGGTACTATATCATACAAAATTTAAAACAAGTGAAACTAGCTTAGATTCCTCACCAATTTATCTCAATTTCTCTTTTATACTCCAACATGAGACTTTCACCATCTGCTACCAATAATCTATCCATTGATAGCATTCCAATGATGGTACACATTTCCAACTAACAGCATAGGTATCATGTTTGTGCAAATATAATACCTCTGCTACACATTGGTTAGGAGTTGGGTATTTTTCCTGACTTCAGTTTAAAAGGTTTTTTCAAATATTTAAAGTTCCTTACATCAATTTTTAAAGTTATGAAATGAAAACTCAGCTAGTAAAATATGCATTAAGCTCCACTGCTTAATTATTAAAACATTTGTTTGTTCGAATTGCGTGTACAATTTCCAAAAAAACTGACTACTCTATTTTAATGGCTCACTATTTTCATACATGGAACATATTAAAAGTTTCTGGAACTAGTTACTTGTAATGAATGAAATAGAAAACCAATTATGAAATTTGAAAATGAAAATCTCCAGGGACATGTTACTTTTTAATTTTCGAAATTGGCAGATTACAGATTTGATAGATTGCAGTTTAATATTGATACCGTGTGTTAATTAATTGAATCTGATAAAAATATTAATTGTCAAAAAAATCGTGCTGTATTAGACATTAGAATGAGTCAAGTCAAAAGATTTTATAAGGGAAGCTTTGCACTTCTTGTTGGATACCGCATGATTTGATGGAAGACCAGAAATACCTCGTGAAGAATTGTGTCGTAGAATGACAACAAGGTTGGATGAAGACATGCAATCAGATTGTCATTGGATGTCATTGTCATTCAGACGAAACCTGAGAAAACTGTAAACCGGAATGTTCATTTGTCAGCATTTGTTAGCGAATGCGAATAGTCTATGTATTGGTGAGAATGTCGTGGCTTCTTCTTACGGAAAGAATATTACACAACAGTGTCGCTTGAAGATCAACTGCGGATTGGTACGTCAATACTTCCTCAGTCATAAAGTTTGCGAACGGTGTCCATATAGCAATGTTGTTCTTTGTCACGATAACGCATCCGCACATATTCAACTACGGAATCATTTAGTGCGTGAGCCCTACTTCCACTTGGCTTATTTTTATTTCACAAACTAATAAATTTTGAAATAATTTATATTTAATCTGTTATGTCTGTTTGCATGAAGATATATATAGATTGGTACATATTGTTGTGTTGCATATGAAATAATATAAATGAAAAAAATGGAAACCTTAAATGGCCTCCATTTCAAGGCAAGATAGAGACCCAAGATATTTTATCTTTAAAAAAATGTTCAGAAATGCATTTATAAAATAGACATATAGCCAAATAGCCATTGAATTATACTAAAGCATTTTATACTAAATAGTGAAACAGAAAACAGAATCGAATATAGCTGCAGTTCACACCTTCAATTAACTTAATCTTAAGTGCAATATAAACATAAAGGGCTTACTTCAGTATACACTGTGGGTTTAAATAAGAACAAACATTACTGAAACAGCGGGTGCTAATTATGAAAAGAAATAGCATCGCGTGCACCCTCGTACTTATTATGCTAATCTTATTAGTCAATCCTGCGCGCTTGCATTTCTGGATACAAACTGCGCACAGCGCGTTTCAATGGTTTCATCCACTAAATTCTTATAAGTGCATATCCTGAAAAAAAATTGAATGTAGCATGCAAATAGCTCGCAATTTTCTTTAGTGTAAAAGCTTACCTCACTAACAATACCCCTTGCACTGCCGCAATAAATAGTCTAGTTACGGTAACTAATCCACATTAGACAGGCTGTATTAACATGGGTCATTTTGTGATCTGATGGAAAGTTTATCCCGAAAAAATTGGCACTCATGAGGTAGATTAGTTCAAATAGAACTATCACATCAAGATATTAAATTATTTAAATTAATTTCGATCGATTATGGGGAGAAAAGTGTGGATTAATTACATTGCTGCCAAATATAGTAATAAAAATGGAGTATACTTTGAAAATCTATGCTTGATAACTGCTTAGTCTTATAAACCGACAAAAGCATAACATGCAGACTGCTTGATACCAGGGAAACTTATTCAACTACGTTAAGCGAAACTCCATAGCGTTGCTGGTTATGACACTTTCCGTTAACATCAAATTTTAGTGGACTATCGATTCTAGGTCGATTACTAACATTGTCGAAGTTAGCCAATTTCGTCCTCTAGCTTATAACTATAATGGTAGTACATAAATTTGTTAAGCGGATAAACAGTTCAAAAGGGCGCCGATGGCGTTTTACAGAAGGGGTAATTAACTGTGCAATTATTTTGATTTCACAAGTGAAGCTTTGTTGCTGACCCACTAATTATCCATATTGATTTAACCGTGCACGCGGCTAAAGAAAGTACCTACTGAAACATAATATCTTTAAAAATTACTCGGTTTTCGAAACAAAAAAGGATTATGCAAATTAAGCTCTTTATAGCTTTTGCACATGAATTTCAAGTTAAAATTGCATAAATCTACCATTATAATTTTACCTTTTTTTACCTTAGTAGAAAAACTTTCTTCATACCTATAAAAACACATGAAAAATGTTAAAGTAAAAAAAGTCTAAAATAATAAAGAAAGTCCGGAAAAGGAGTGTTAATAAAAAGTCCCTAAAATATGTAAGACGCAGACATACAGCGAAAATATGAAGCAAGCTGAGGCAAAAATATGCTGAGTTTTAGTAACTCACCTAAATATGTAGATACTTACATAAGTACTTTACTGAATACGGGGTTTAAGATGATTCAAATCTTTGCAAATTAATGGATAAAAGATAATGTAGAGATTAAAGGCAATAAACAGGCTACGCTGCTAATAATGTTGTTTTGTTTTAAAACTCCAACTGTTGATAAAAACTAGACGATTAAAATGTAGGAAAATATTCAAAATTGTCACTTGCATCTATATACAGTGTAAACCAATCGATATTTCATAATATTAAAGTAATTTGTGGACTTTATTCATATCCTTGATTTACTGTGAGAAGTGTAATGTTTATGTGGGATTTTTACAGAATATCTTTCCGTTATCTACTTCAGTGAAGGTAATCACGTTAACTTAACATAATATCGCCAGTTTAAGAATGTTTACACATGTTTTCTTAGTCAGTCTTGCAGGTGTAGTGAGCTAACGTCCGCCCGCATCAATGTTTCGCGAGCGTGCTAGGTTCGCTCGGTTGAAAAGTTTTCCCTGACCAACAAACACACAAATTGACGAAACTTTCTTTAACATAGTCTCTTTTCATTATGATGTTCTTTTCAGATCATTTAGAAAGAACGAAAAAAAAAAAAAGAGAAAGAAGGCAGTTAATAGATTCAGGCTTTATTTTGCGACAGTCAAATTTACAAGCAAGTTCTAAAGTGCTTTATGTACTTCCGTTACCGATTATTTCATGCGAACTAGCGCCGACAGGCACTGACCAACTACCTGCATGCCGTCGCTATCGTGGCTGCTCCGGCCGTCTCTCCTTCGGCTGCTGGGTTCGTCTTTGCGAATGCCCGCCATCTGAAACATGAACCTCATGCTCCCGCCTCCATTGTGGCCCTTATTTAAGTGCAAACTTACAAACGAGACTTTAGGAAACTACATAGATACGTACTTTAGCATAGCGATATTAATAAATGGCTTAACTAGGAAAATACACCCACCTTCCAGAAGACCACAGTCAAATTACATCTTTATGACAGGTTGTTGTAGAACAGTACTTATTACGAATAAGCAGTAAGCGATACTATTTGTGTTGTGCATTCATAGCATAACCAACTACTTCTCATGAGGCGGGTCGCATCCATGTTTGTCAACGCGCGTAGTATAAATAAGCACGAAGTTATATAGAACTGGTGTCTGGTAGTAAACTAAGTTGTTATCATACTTGAACTTGTTTATTATAATAAATAAATAAATATTGTCGGACAAATTACACAGCGCCATCTAGCCCCAAAGTAAGCAAAGCTTGTGTTATGGCTACTAAACAACTGATAAACATACGTAAATACATTTTTTTTTTTTGTAAATACATCCTTATTATACATAGAAAATACCCAGACCAATACAAACAGACATGTTCATGCACACAAATGTTTGTACTGTGTGGGAATCGAACCCACGAGCGTTGGTGTCAAAGTAGTGTAACAACGCGTTTCACCACTGAGTCACCGAGCTCGTTTATTATAATAAGTTCATTCGTTTGTGAATGAATTAATTAATATACACCATTCTAATTATATATACTAGTATAAATATCAGAGTGTAATTATTTTTACCGACCGGTTTCGCCTTTACGGCATTATCAAGGTATTTTATACAACATCAATTTTATTCTACATCAGAGTGTAATTTTATAATGTAACATTACTAAAAGAAACTTACAAGAACACCTACGTTCACATAATTGAATACTCGTAACTGTGAATGATATAAAATTAAACTAGAAAATTAATTTGGAACCAGTGAAAATTGCAAGCTAGCTTTTATTAAAAAATTCAATTTTCTCTCGACCTGGGGCGGGGAAGGCTACTGACTCCGGATAATTTCATCCAGTCTAATCCCAGTATCACTATTTACCTCACACAGAATCTACACGAGAATATTTCAATTTTTTTCTTCCAGTAATAAACAAAGGGATTTGGAAATTCTTTCATTAATGTAAATTTGAGATACATTTTCTTTGTGTTAATTTGTTAAAAGTCTTTTAAGAAACATAAAAAAATAAATTGGAATCCACAAGTCCGGTGGTGGATTAGTTAGAAATGCTTCTTTAAGCGGTGTTAAGGTAAGCTCGTGGGTTCGATTCCCACTCGGAACAAAAATTTTTGTGCATGAATATATCTGTTTGTTATGGTCTGGATGTTTTAAGGGATATGTAGCGCATTAAAGCAACCCCACTGAGAAAGTACAAATAACAACTCCCAGGAGGGCTGTTGTGATCTTGCTATTAAGTCTGGTTACCAGTAAAGCTCGCTGTGTTAACAGTATGGATTGCATCAGATGAGCGATCCTTAATATATTGCAAGTATTCGTCGGCTTCTATAACCATCACTTCACATCAATTAGGTGGGCCATATGTTTGTATGCCTCTCGACGTTATATAAAATGTACTGTAAATAATATAAAAATTTAGGTGGGAAATAAGTTTCGTGTTGGAAACATCATTCTACTTTTCCACATTTGGTATGTGGATTTCATACCTAGTCTGCTGGTCTAAGTTGACTCAAATCTGATCCAAACTGACCCCAACTTGATCTAAGGCTAACTGCATTCCTAACAGTCCTCATACAAGAAAGATTTTAGGAGAGATAGGGCGCATCAAAGCAGCCTAGTACCTCCAGCACTAATAGCAGCAGAAGTACCCCCACCTCATAGAAAACCGCATCCAAATAACAACTCCCTAGAGGGTTGTTGTGTTCCTGCGTGAGAGTGAGGTCACCAGTAAGCTCCCAAGGAGTTTATAGAGTGTAAGCAGCAGAGGAGGCATCGCGCGAGTGATGCCTAATATATCGCAAGCGTTAATAGGCTACGGTACCAGCTTTACATCAGGTGGGCCGTATCTTTGTATGCCCCCGACGTAATATAAAAAAAACAATCAAAATCCTAATGGCACTGCCTAAATAAGTTTGTTTGCAAAATGGTCGGACAAACTAACTTCGACATATTATCATTTCATAAAAACTCCTCTTATGCAGTGACGATATCGTCTGGATTCTCTGTAAAACCATCGCGGCATTTTTGCGATATAGTGCGTAGCTACAAGGCCTTCATATTGATGAGCCACGTTCACACACTGCCCCGTCTCACTCCCGCTTTGTTTTTATTCGCGCTCCTAAGTTTTTTTGAAGTATAACTTCTTTACACACGCTTGACTTGGGGAGTAAGCTGGTGAATGCGTGACGAGAACGTTACCAAAAGTGTGATCGGGCGAGGCGAACGGAAGTTGAGAGGGAGATATAAGTTAGTGAAGATAGAAAGAGAGAGAGTTACGTTTCGTATATTACTGTAGGGGCAAGAGAGAGAGGTGCGAGCACACATTTTCTTTCTCTCTTTCTCTCTTAGCGATAGTTTCGTATATCTAAGACACAGTGCAGGCCTATTGTCTGTATCACACTATGGAGATAAAGAAGTTTTACTTCAGTCGTGTGGTCTAACGCTCACTCGTTTTTTTAAATAAATAAATAATAAATAAATATTGTCGGACAAATTACACAGCGCCACCTAGCCCCAAAGTAAGCGAAGCTTGTGTTATGGGTACTAGACAACTGATAAACATACGTAATTTTTTTTTTTTTTGTAAATACATACTTATTATACATAGAAAATACCCAGACCAAGACAAACAGACATGTTCATGCACACAAATGTTTGTCCCGTGTGGGAATCGAACCCACGAGCGTTGGTAGCGTAACAGCGCGTTTCACCACTGCGCCACCGAGCTCGACATTTTTAATTAATTAATATAATTTTTAATTTTATAGCTATTGTTAAAATGGCATATAAATATGATGTCGTTACTTTAAATCGAATTAATGATAAGACATTATCTATGTGATCGAAACTACAGAAAATAAATGCATGAATTTAAATATATATTTCTCAAAGATAAATAACTTGAATATGGTAAATATAGGAGATGTAGTCGAGATCGGTTCGACGTCCGCACTGAACAATGTTCTGTACAAAATGATGCGTTGAACGTCCACGCGTGTGTCTTCTTCGACGGTAAATCGTAGAGGTCGACGGCCAAGATAACGTGACGTGCAGAGTTATAAAAGTGTACAATTAGGCACACCATTCTATTTTTCCTGTTCTATATATTACAGTCATATATTACGGTAGGTCAGTCAACAGTCAAACAGACGGAATGAATTGCACCATGGTTCGCTTTTGTCTTTTTTGTATGTAATCCTTAAAAATAACTAAAGCACGCTGTATTACTAAAGAGTTCCCTAAAGCAAGTAAAAAGTGCAATAAACTCCTTGGTTAGTTTTTTCAAGAGAACGCATGGAATTCTTAAATAAAAGTGTTAAGACCTTTTGACAGGGTCAGCAATCAATCACTATCATCTTTGGTGTTAGCTGTCCTACTGTTAGTATGTAAGAATGGTTTGTTGGCAGGCGGCTGATATTTCCACAGCATAATAAAATCTTAAAAGTAGTACCAACGAAACTATTGAAATATTATATGTTTCAATGGTTTAAAATGGTTCTTTTGAAAGAGGTAGGCAGGGAACTTTCTGGAGGGTTTTCGTACTGCTGCATGGGAGTAAGTTCAACAGTAAGGTGCAAAGGTGTTCCTCAATTAGTAGTGGGGATGGTAATTCGCGAGCGATAATCTTTATATCATAATGCATAAGCTATGGTAACAATTTCCATCATGTGGGGCGTGTGCTTATATGCCCCTCTTCGTTGTATATAAAAAACCTAAAACAAAAGCGCAGTATCAGAACCCAATACGTCTACGCGCCAACATCTACCATTTTTTCAAATAAAGCCCGTTTCTTCTCTCTCTTTATGATTGTTCTTCTTTTATTAGAGTACTTTTGTTTCTTAAGTGAAATTTCCTAAGTTAGAAAGGCGCGGCTTTCGCTGTAAATCCGTACTTACTCTTTGCGTCGTAAAAGTTTGCCGATTGAAAAAATTGTTTCTTTGTTATTTCATGTGAGCTGTGAGGACTCCTCTATTTATTTTTGATTCGCTGTTTGACTGATACTTTTTTTGTTACGCTACATATACATGTACAGGAAATATAAGAATGTGACTCGTATAGAGTTGGGTGAAAGGGCAGATACGAAGTATAAGGAGATGTCAATGACGCAATTGAGGGTTAGACGTAAAATAACTTTTCCAATGACTCGAAACGGTAGAATTCACTTTTAAATATACTTTACCCCTCACTATTTTCAGGAACACCGTTCCTATATGAAATCTATATGTTTGTCTGTTTGTGCGTTTGTCTGTGTGTACGTTTTTTTCGAATATTCGAATTTTGACTTCAGATTCGGATTCAGCATGAAAAAGTAGAATAGGAATGTTCAGGAACGCCGTTCCTATCTCTTAAGGAACATAGTCAAACAGGCCGAAAAATAAAATAAAAAAATTTGATTTGTTATATACGAGAATTGACGAGCCAGGTGTTCCCCTGGCAATGCAAGCATGCGCATTCTGTACTGGTTTGTAGTGTTTTCACTACAGAAAATTATACCTTACTTTTTCATATACAACGTTGGTAGGCAATATAAGCATAGGACAACTCTGATATCATGATTTATAGTCAACTCGTGTTGAATAGTGTATTCATATAAAGATATTGACACGTATACATGGAGATGGAATGATAGCAAAAGTGTGATTGATTTGATTCTGATAGATGGCCAGCTTCGTAATACTATTCCAGAGCCTTTAGAGGCGCCACTCTTGAAATGAAGCACTGCCTGGTAGTAAGAACCTTTTAAGAAGTGGAGAGTGCATATACGTTTTGTAGAATACGATAAGGAGAGAAAAAATAGTGGATAACGCAAAAAAAGTATGGGGAAGTGCAAAGACAGATGACATATTTAATCTGATTACAGATAATAAAATCGGTAAAATTGACATCCTTTACATACGGAAATAACAATATATTATTAAACTAACAATGGTTAAGAGAGTTAAGAGACTCTAACTAATGCACTTACAGCTTTTAAACGGCTTCGAATATGCAGAAGGTTCTAGGTTTTTTTTTAATATAACTCACTCACTCGCAGGAATACAACAATCCTTTAAGAAGTTGTTATTTCAATTTCGGCTTGAGAGAGTGAGAGAGATGTGAGATGAAGTTACTTCCCGAGGTAGGCTTCATGCGTTCTACTTCTCTTTATCCAGAGTTTCTTTTGTTAATTAGCCAGATATACTGCGTGCAGGTGAGGGTTTTCTCCTAAACCCTCATTTGCACGCACCGGAATGATAACAGCGAGCCAGTTATATGGCTTGATTGATAAATATGTTTTATTGATTTTATTTTATTTATTTTATTGATCGTTAAATATGTTTTTAGGCTTATTCAGCGGTACATACAAAGTATCTAATGAATTTGATTAAATAGTTAATAGATTCAGACGATATTTTGCTAAAGTCAAATTTACATGCAATTTGATATAACCTGCTTCCGACACGAATTGGTGTCCTAATAAGGTGGATTTCTATTTGGTATCATATAAAATTTTGTGTATATCTAATAATTAGTTACAAAGCTATTTTGATTAATATTTGAAAAACTGACTTTCTTTCTGTCTTTGTTATATTTATAATGAGTCTAATAATAATCCTTGATGATCCTTTATTGCAATAATGTCATAGAAGATTCGATTTGGTAGATTAAAAAAATATGAAAGACTTTTATTTAATAATGAAACCGACTTCACTGAAGTTAACGGCAGTAAATTTAAAACAATTATATTATTAAAACTCCACTTCTAATAAGTCAATTTACCTTCTTTTATTTAAATTTTATTTCTTCTGTAATGACGAACTTAATGTAATTTATTTTTAATTTATCATACACTAAAGATATTACAACAACGAATATTGAAAATGGTGCTCTATGGGAATATGTTATATTTTAACTTGTGAGATTGTCATTTATTTTTCATTATGGCTTTGTTTGTTTTATAAATTGTGGGTCGGTATTCCAATAAATTTACCTCGAGAAAATTCTTGCATATTGTTTTTGTCATGATTTCTACTGCTGCTTGAATCAGAGAGCTGCAAGACCCTTCGATTGGTGATAACCTCCACCTCGTAGCTCTGAGTATGTTTGGTATAGTGAGTTAATACTTAGAAGTAATCATCTCCGTGATGATGTAGGTGAAAGTCGACCAGGGTAGTACTGATTTGAACCAGTAAGAAAAATAGGCAGAATGTGTCTTTCCTTTTGAAGATTTGTCAACGAAAATTTAGAAAAATCAAAGCATTGGTAAGAAAATGGTTGCTATTTTTCGGCACTTGCTTGCCCAGAGTTTTAAATAAATTCTGCAAAGTAAACAAACAATGTCTTCCTTCACCACTATAAAGCAAATTCCGCTTAGGTAACCGATGCGTATTGAAATGTGGAACCGATAACGTACCCGTCATACACCCCACTGTGCGTGTCACTTTTCACACTGGTATATCGAAAAGTGTACTAATACAAGTCAAATGGGTCCTAAAAACAACTAGATGGAAAAAGATATGCGCACGTTAGTTATTCCCCCCTGATTTGCTAGTAACAATGACTAGCATAATTGACGGTACAAATGACGCAACTTTCCGTACATAAGTATTCCCATGTTCCTAATAAAGTCATACTAGAGAATTTATTTTTTATTAAGTAATCTGTATCTACCATACATGGAAAATATAAGATAAATACACAAAGTCAAAGACATACTTAAATGGTCGAATAAGATAGGAAAAGATTTGTTAAAAGAAACTGAAATACGAGATTATGATTTCGTCAATTTTGTATAGAAATAATCATTTTAGTAACTTTATTCGCGCTCAACTTGCGTTGATGTGCGAAAGGGAAGGGTCAGGCAAATACATGTACAATCAGAAGAGACGCGACGCAGTCGATAATTATATCGACAGTGTTATTCATCGATATCTGGCAAAGTAGTGAGTTAAAATAATATGCGTATAACATGCATGTTTACAAATTATGGTAGATTGTTCTTTAGAGTTTCGTGGTAAAATGTTTTCTGCCACTTAGTTTCTGAAGTGAATTTGATACGTATTCACTAGATTCGTAAAAAAATGGCATTTCTCGAGTTGTTTTCATTGCAGTTTATGTACCTATAAGTTTACCGTATACCGATGGATCCAAACTAAACGGGATGTCGATGAATCTTAGCTTGGTCTACATGGACAAAGAAATTGAATGAAGAAGGTAAAGTAAGGATATCTCAGGCGTAAGTATAAAATGATATCTCCTTGTATACACAATTTATTATTAAGGACATTATAACATATACGTGTCCACGTTTGCATGGAGACGGAATGATATCAATTGCTAGGCGGAGAAGGAAAACATCATGAGGAAACCCGCACGTCCAAGACATTATATATCGAAAGACCTGTGTCCTTACCTAAGAATGATCTGTTTTTACCTCTGCGTTGTAGAGGTCTGATGGCTGTCACTCCATGTAAAAATCAGTATCTTCACCAAATTCTTAGGGTTAGGTAGCGGACCCGCCATTCGCCATAGTGGATATGAAAACAGGATAACGCGAACGAAGCGAAGAAAATCGATTCTATTTTGATGGATATACTCCGAAACACTGTGATGTATACAAGAGTCTACAGGCCTCTTAAAGAAGTGGTCAGTCAACCTGTAAAATATAGGATGGTTCTTAAACAGGCCGCTCAGTCGATGACGGAATCATATTTGAACTTCTGAAAGCGGATGAAAACCCCGATTGATTGCAAAGAGGTGTAAGACAGGGAGACAATATTCCTCTGAAACTATTCAATGTATGAATAAATATATCTACCCGATTGAAACAGTACAGCTAGGTAGGTCCAACCGTCCAAAGGACCGTTTCGGAAATTGGGAAAAGTTTTCTCGTATAAAATACCTCAATGTCTCATGACGAAAGTCTTCGATCAGTGTGTATTGCCTATGATATTGATAGGAAAGCTCATAGTTGTCCAACGTGCGACGCAGATCGAATACTCGGAGCTTCTCTACTAGATATATTAGCAAAACTACGGAGAACTCTTAAGTTGTAAAATGTACTCCCTGCCATGAATACCATGAAGTTTTCTCTAAGTACAATGCTCTTGCAAAAAAAATGTGAATTTGTTTTACAGAGTCGTAGTAACAACCAGCAGTGTTGTACATGTGTAAATTTTAAAATCTGGTGGGTAGCACTTAATATAATATTATATAATACATATATTATATTAAGTACTACCCACCGGATTTAAAATCAACTATCGCAAAGCAAAGCATCTACTATTAAAACCAAGACAGCACAGAGCAAGCTCCAGAGTAAATATTCAGTAAAACGAATCGTATATTGTATTGTGATCAAGTTTGTTCACTACTCAATATAGCAATATTGTTTCGGTCGTATTGAAAACGCAACCAGTCAGACATTCAGTGCAATCTTATGGCTTACATAGCTTTTATTTCTAGAGTGCTTTGTAGAGACATTTTTATATTTAGTAAAAAGAGAGAAAATTCTACTGAACGTAGGTACTTTGATTTATGAAAGTTTACACAGTGATAACTTATGTCGCAATCCTCTTCGCTTCGTCGCTTAAGCCTCCTTGTAATCTGGAAATGTTTATTATCTGTAGGTAAAACTTTCAAACAGAAATTCCACGTGAGTGGGTGGAGTAACGGGTAACAGTATAATATTTTCAAATGAGTCTTTACTTCGCTTGTAATAAGCATACGCTTGACATCCTTCGCTCGACTCGCTCAGTATACACTGATTTATATAACAAGAGTAATCTTAGAACTTACTTAGAACGTAACTTGAACAAATATATCATTACAGTCATTTTGATCTAAACTACTCTGTGTACTTCCACCGCTGATTAGTTCATCGTACTATCGGCGATTGGTCCCCACTCACCCACTCACTCACCAACTCACGCGAGTGCGTTTAGTACCATTAGTAGAGGCTTGCTGCTATGGCTGCTTCGGTAGTTTCTGCGTTTGCTCGTAAATAGTAACCGCATGCGCTCACCACCGTTGCTGTCCTGGCTGCTCTGGTCCTCTGTGCAACACTGTCGTCTCCGCTTTTATACGACGTATTCTCAGGTGCTGTTGTTGTTAGTCGTCAGAATAATTCTATAAACTTATGTTAGTCATCTGGACTAACAAATACTTCAATCCTTGAATACAAAAATGGAACCAACGTATATTATTCATTTTGACTTATGGTACAGGATATGGATCTTCATGGTTGGATTGATCCACATGTTAGATGAAACACACTGAAGAACTGTGAGAACTGTGCTCGAGGTTTCTTTTTTCAGGAAGGAAAAAAAATCGACATGGCCCCGAAGTAAGCAAGTGAAGTAGCAGTAGTGGTCCGAGTATATCTGCCGAAAGATGACAGATAGACAAAGAAAAGTGACGATAGTGCGTAAAAAATTAAGAAACGTTGAGCGTCACCCTTTAAATAGCCCTAGGACTTTCAACGAGCGGCTCATTTACAGCCTGCACGAACGCTGACAGCGCATCTTCCGGCGACGAAAATTGTATCCCTTTGATCCATCGTTAATGTTAATACTTGCACTTGTACAGATTCCACTTCACAATTTTCCGTGCCGTCAAAGGGCGATCACTTCTTTCTTCATCCTGCAAAGTTAGTCGACCGCGCTTGAATTCGTTATACCAACGACACACGGTTGCCTTGGAAGGGTCTTCATCCATTAATGCCATTTGAAGTCTATCGTACGATTTGTCCGGTTTCAAGCGACACTTGAAATCTTAAAAACTCATAGCACGAAAATCTTCGCTGCGCAGATCCAGTATTCATTGAGACATGATAATTTAAATTAGCTCGCAAAAAATGAGGAAGGAAACTTTGAGATTGGAACGTACCTATTTTTACTTATAAACAATTATCTTTTAAAAATAGATTATAACTGGCCAGTCTCTCATACATAAAAACTTTTTTTCGCAATACTTTCTAAGTGGCCTGATACCCTGCTGATGATGACGATGTTAATAGTTATATTCGATAATATTAACTCAAGTAGTAATGATACTCATGCGGAAAGAATTTGTGTTATTTACATACTTAGAAAAGCATTCTAAATATGTAAATAACACTATTTATTTCATAATTCATTTCGTCATAAATATTGAAAAATACTCGTATCATTCGAACATTATAAAGATAACGATAAAAATTCTTTATTTGCCGTTGGGTCCTCACGAGTACATAGACATGTCTTACATTTTTTTTAAATTAAATCTTTTTGTATTTTACTAATTTCTTACAGTTTTCGTTCTTCTTTTTAAATATACCAGCATTTTGAAATTTGGTGGAGACGAAATGTGCGAAAGAAACAAGTCAATAGGTGTCTCGTCAATTGATATTACAATAAATCTATATCAGTAAATGTAATTCTTACTCTGTGGAAAAGGCCCTACTCTGTGGTGAAAACATTACATACGCATTGGCAATCCCAATAAGTTGAGTGGTGCTGGTAATTTTCGGGCGGAATTTTATGGACGGTACAGATGGAAATGTCAATGCTCAGAACGGTCTCAACGGTATAACATTTGGATTTATTCAGTCGTGAAATTAAACAACCCCTGATGTGTCCTACTACAATATACGTGCACACTAGACAGGGGACCTAGAGACGTTTGAAATTGTTCCGTATTAATTGAAGGAGAAATGGCGATGTGTTTTGCTCTTGATCTAGCCGGGAAGATAGCATGACGAATTGGATTGGTATCTTGATTTGGTTCATGACAATTTGACCTAATTTTGCCCGCAGCGCTATTTTAGTAACCTCATTACTAACTCCCGACGCAAAAGGAGGGGTGCGATAAGTTTGACTCCCATATCTGTCTGTGTTCCTCGTGGTTTCCAAATGGATAAACAAATTCGAGCACGATTTTATTTAATACAGAGTATGTATAGTTGACATGGCTCTTAGCTAAATCAGGTCAACCGAAGATATCAGCACTGTTACTAATTGAGTAGAGCACCTCAGTTGTAAAAAAAACTTTTAAACAAAAAGTATACATTCAATTTGATCTATCAAATTGCACGTAAATTTGACTTTCCCAAAATAACACCTGAATCTATTAACAAAAAAGGATACATCTTTTCACATAGTTGCTTTACCTTCACTGGTGTCGACTACTATGAAATTGGTTTGAGATATTTATCCAACAGTTTTTATTTTCAAATGTTTAGTTCCTCTTCTTCTTAATCTTCCTCTTAACTTCATTAAGCCTTATTTATGAAAGAAAACACAAAAATGAGGTCAATCAAATCAAATTTACTAAAGTTTGATGTCTGATTCCTAAGTGCTCCAAGCAATGTTGGCGGTAGCCTGTCATGTGTATGCTCATCGTGTCTTTCGAACTCTAATAAGAAGAGCCTATATATTTCCCCGGAGTGGGTATTACAATGTCCGCTGTAATAACATAAAATCTGTACTGACGTATGAAACAGAAGACTTGGTTTGTTGAACGCGCTAAACTCTGAAACTACCAGTTAGATTTAAAGAAATATCTTTGCATTTAATAGTCTAAATCTTTAGGAAAATATATAAGGAAACTGCAGGCAACAGTACACTTTAACTTTAACTTTTTTGTAAGAATAATTAAAATTTATTTTCTATTGTTAATTGTTACGATATTTACTCTCAAGTAGAGTATTCGTAAATAAATATTGTTGTAGAACCTATTTCGCCATAGCCATCTTATCAATAAATAGGTATAATTAAGACGATCTCCTCCTCTTTACGGAGCACGGTAGGCTTCAGCCCCAGCTATCGTCTATAGATGACAGTTCTTCAGGCAGGCAGCAACTACGGACGACTATAATGAAGTCACTTGTCTTAACCGGATCAGCAAAGGATGCTAAGACGAAATCGAGATAGGATCTGGCACAATATTTATTTATGAGAAGCTGCTTCTTAGAGAAAATACCGCGACCATTAACAATACAATACAAATATTCATTATTGTAATAAAATAAATTTAAAAAAAAATTAAATTAACTTTCTATAAAGGTATATTATTGTTACAGTTGAATGAGATCACTCAGAAGTTTCTACAGGGAGGCACAGCTCAAGTAAAACATATTGTGTTGCAAGGCTATTATAATCTATGGTTACCACTTTACCATGAATTTACATTTACATTGTCGGGAGGCATGTTTATGGTCCACCTGCTGTAGCCTATAAAGCTTGCAGCGGATTAAGTATCACTCGCGCGATGCCACCTCTGCTGCTAACACAGCAACTCCTTAGAAGTTTACTGGCGACCTCACTCACACGCAGATGCACAACAAGCCTCTCGGGAGTTTTTATTTGGCTGCAGTTTTCTGTGAGGTAGAGGTGCTTCCCCAGACGGGCTGCTTTGATGCGCCCTACCTCTCCTTAAACCACCCAGACCAAGACAAACAGACATATTCCCGCACACAAATGTTTGTCTTGTGTGTGAATCGAACCCACAAGCGTTAGTGGCAAAGTAACGTAACAGCGTGTTTCACCACTGCGCCACTGAGCTGGTCCAAATGATTAAAAAAAACCGCAATACAAAAACGATTTCAAGAACCGGCGAAGAGCGATCTGTACTCAAAAGGTGTACGAAACCCTTCGTGTTCATTTTGCACTGTGTAGAAATCCTACAGAAAAAGAAATGTTGTATGGATAACAATTTTTTTCTATAAAAAAATACTTTTAATTTTTACTTTTATATTTTTATTATTTGTTGTTATAGCGGCCATTGTAATATAATTTTGTGAAAATTTGAAGTCTATACCTATTAGTGACACGACAAAAGACACGACGAGCAGACACACAAACGGACACACGGACGAAAAGACCGACTACAGCGAAGACTTAGTAACAGGGTTTCCATGGTATCCTTTGAATGTACTACTACTATTTCTCGTCACGTTTCACACATATGTATAAATATAAATGAATAATCAGTTTTGTTTGTGGAAGTATAATAACTAATATAATTTATTGATGTTAAATTAAGTAATTCATTTGATTTTATTATAGTAAATAAAAACATTTTTTGAAGTAAAACTTCTTTACGCACGCTTGACTTGGGGAGTAAGCTGGTGAATGCGTGACGAGAGCGTTGCGAGGCGAACAGAAGTTGAGAGGGAGATGTAAGTTAGTGAAGATAGAAAGAGAGAGAGAGTTACGTTTCGTATATTAATGTAGGGGCAAGAGAGAGGTGCACACATTTTCTTTCTCTCTTTCTCTCATAGCGAGTTAAGTTTCATATATCTAAGACACAGTGCAGGCCTATTGTTTGTATCACACTATGGAGCTAAAGAAGTTTTACTTCAGTCGTGTGGTCTAAAGCACACTCGTTTTTTTTTTTAATGTTTAATGTAATTCGTAATAGGAATTAAACGCAGAGGAATTTGTTTAAGCATATAAAGCTTGAACTTATGAATTACAATCAAATAATTATAAAGTATGAAGCTTCAATAAAGATAAACATCTTTTACAAGGAAACAAGAAGTTGTTAATATCATTACAGACACCCAGCCAGGCTACTATTTATTTACAACGCACCGCGACGTACACAAAATCCCTAACTTATGGCAGTGGCAACTTTTAATTAATTCCCCAATAACATTAAAACTCATTATAAACATGAATTTAAACACAAATTACTAGAGTGGTTAATAATTCCGCGCTTTTACTCGGTAAGAGAATTTTGAAAGTCGAAATGGATTGAGACTAACACAATTTATTTTGTATTTTGCTTCTGAAAGAAAATATGGAGTTAATGTTGTGTTGCATATTCTGGAAAGGCAAAGTTTATGAAACTTTACGTCAGTTCTTTCCATATGTAATGCCTGTACCATAGTTTACGTAATATGTGTTTGGTTGAGTGTTATTTATAATTAAGATTTCACACCGGAATTAGCCCTGTTTTCGTTTAAATAATTTTGTCTTGGGGTATGATTATCATTATAATTATCATTATCATTTTTAAGCCAAAGTTCATCAGCACGGTCACCCTGTTAATTAACTTGACTATGGCAAAAGTGATGCAAGCAGCGCAACTGCGGAAGTGCGGACTTTGAAAAAACAACATTCGAACGGTCATCCTGGTCGGCTAGTGAGTGAGGGTCCCTGTAAGCTCTTGAGAAGCTGCTGCGAGAGCAGAGGAGATGGCAATGTGCAAGCGAGGATTCGTGTGATAAATCGATAAACCGTAAGCGTGTTTTTCTGAGCTAAAATAAAAACAACTTCAGATTTTGACGGTTTGTGGAAATACCAAAAGGCAAATATTTTTTTAACTAACGCTGGTAATATTTTTATGTAAAAGAATACGTGAAGTAGGGACGTGTGGAATTCGTGCCCTGAGGACTCTAAGCTGCTGCAATCTATACATCTATACAGATAAATAAAAGTGGAGTGTCTATTTGTAATATTAAAATAACCGCTTTTTACTAAATGCATATGGATATATACACGGTACATATACCAAAATGAATATTTTTACAATTTTTGTCTGTCTGTCTGTCTGTTTCTTCCGGCTAATCTCTGAAACCGATTTTGACGGGACTTTCACTGGTATGTAGACGACTGTTCAGAGCACCATATAGGGTACTTTTTATCCCGTAAATATTTAGGGTTCCTGCGTAAAAAATGAAAAACTATTAAAATTAGAGGAAATCTTCTTCTTCGGGGGACTTTGCATTTTTATTTTTATAATTATTTTCATAGAATATCTATTTTTAAAATAACTACGCATTTTATATATGTAATAAAAATATAATAAATATAAGTTGCCTCCTGCAAAGGTCAATAGATGGCGCTGTATGAAAAAGGTCTATAGAGAAATAAAGGCTACTAAAAGCCCAAATCTCATGCGTGCGAAGCCGCGGGCTTCAGCTAGTAATTTATATTAAATGTGAAGAAATAAAAACATATTATTCAAAATTCATATCACACAGAATAAACTAATATATTGCTTATGAAACGTTAGGTCCAGTATTTGAACTACAAAATCTTCCTTCATTTTTAGATTGTATTCGATATATAGGACGATACGATTTATATTAAAAATAATGTCTCAGTCTCATCAGTGTTAATGTTTTTTTAAATATTTTTTTTTTTCGATCCATTAAGATCATTTTTTTAATAATTAAAAATATGTATGTAATATAAATTCCTCTTCTTAAGGTCGGCTGTATGTTCATACATTTGTATGACTACAGGTTACATGTCGTAATCAATATTGATAATCATTAACCTATAATTAGAAGGTACACCGCAGATGTGGAAAGACGAGTGAGTGCTGGGAATATTGTGAATGGAGCGTTGGGAAAACTTCTTGGGAGTAAAATCCTGAGCCAGAAGGCACAACTCGCTATACACAATGCAGTGTTGGTCCCAACGCTAACTTATGGAAGCGAGAGTTGGGTATGGCAGAAAGAGCATGAAAGTAGAATAAACGCGGTTGAAATGCGCGCGCTGCGCAAAATTTGTGGCGTAAGGCTTGTAGACCGTATTCGCAATGATGATGTTAGAAATAGAGTTGGTCTGAAAGAGAGCGTCGGTGTTAAAATAAGAAGAGGCATGCTCCGATGGTTCGGGCATGTAGAAAGAATGCAAGATGAAAGAATGACGAAGCAGATATACAATGCAAAAGTGGAAGGATGTAGGAGCCGGGGAAGGCCAAGACTTACCTACCATGACCAAATTGGTCATGTTCTATCAGAAGGTGATGTCAGGAGCCCTAGAAACCGGCGTGCGTGCATGAGAAGAGCAATGAATGTTAAAGAAGCGAGTGAGACATGTAAGGATCGAGTCACGTGGCGCTCGGTTCTCTCTGCCTACCCCGCAAGGGATTTGGCGTGAAGTTATAGTATTAACCTATAAAAAATAATCAACTATAATGATTACATTTTTAACAGTTTTAGAACTATTACAGTAGAACTCTGCTTTACGGAAAAAATTGGTTACATAGTTTAGTAGTTATGCGACGTGAGGAGGCATAATAATAAATAATAATAATAAAGCTTTATTTAGATTCCATATAATAACGTTACAAACATCAATATAAAAGTTAATAATATATACAAAAGATTAGAATTACACAAAAGAAATATCAATTGTTCGTATCGTGAGATTATGACTTTTCGATTTATTGTATGGACCCCTTACGGGTAAAAGCCTCCTCCAAAGAATGCCACTTTTCTTTATTAGTAGCTGTAGTTAACCATTTCGGACCCGCCGTCGCAACTACTTCATCTACCCATCTAACACATGGTCGGCCTCTAGCTCTGGTACCTCGCGGACCAGACCATTGTACTACCCTGATGGTCCAACGGTCGTCGTTATACCTGGCCACGTGCCCTGCCCACTTCCATTTTCTTTGTAGTGAAAAAGTTAGGGCATCAGCTACTTTGGTTTTCTTGCGAATGTCCACATTTTTTACTCTGTCTTTTAGTTTTATACCTAAATAACTTCTCTCCATTCTTCTTTGAGTAGTCTGAATTTTGTGCCTTGTTTTAAAATCAAATGTCCATGTTTGGCAACCGTAAGTAAGAGATGGTAGTATAACTAAATCCATGACTATCTTCTTAGCCTGCAGTGGGAGTTGCGATTTAAATATTTCTTTGTGAGCCCAGTATTTTTTCCAGGTAATTGCAATTCTTCTGTCTATTTCCTCTATATTTCTAACTTTGCTAAAAGAGATCTGTTTTCCTAGATATACTATATATACTTTTTCACAAACTCGAGAGGGATGTTATTTACCAAGATAGGTTCTATGTGGTGATTTGTCATAACTTTAGTTTTGTCGAGGTTCATTTCTAATCCGACTTGTATACTGGCTTGATGTAGCTCATTTATCATCTTATGTAGTTGTTGTGAATTTTCTGAAAAAAAAAGGATAATGTCGTCTGCGAACCTGAGGTGGCTTAAGAAATTATCATTTATATTGATACCTTGCTTTGACCATTGTAGATTTAACAATATATGTTGCAGTACAGCAATGAACAGTTTAGGAGAAATCGGTGAGGAGGCATACGGCCCACCTAATGTAAAGTGGTTACCATAGCCTATGAACGCTGGTAATACATTAAATATTACTCGCGTGATGCCACCTCCGCTGCTAACACACCAACTCCTTAGTAGCTTACTAGTGACCATACAACAAAACAACCCTCCAGGGAGTTTGTTATTTGGCTGCGGTTTTCTGTGGGATGGAGGTACTTCCCCAGACGGAAGCGCTTTTATACTACTTCTGAAAAACACCCAGACCAACACAAACAGATGTTCATGCACACAAATATTAGTCCTGTGTGGTAATCGAAACCACAAGCGTTGAAGTCAAAGTCACGTTATTAACCGCGGCGCCATCCACCGAGCTCGTTAAAAAATTGTTACGTATAAACAAACATATTAAGGAACTCACCAGTTTTAAAAATTAATAATAACGGACATAACATTGGTAAGGTTACAAGGAAGCGACCGAGGAGTTGGTGGGTTAGCAATGAGGGTGAGGTGTGCATTACATCCTGTATTACAAGGTATCATGGTCTACTTCAGACACCTTACATTATATGGTACATATATTTGATTGACGCTCGAGTTTGTATTAAAAAACCTGCCAAGTGTGAGTTTGACTTGCAATCGAAGCGTTCCGGACCACTGTATAGTAAAACACGCCAGAAAGTTATCTAGTATAGGGACTAAATTAAATTTGATTTTCATTATTCGTTCTAGCAGTAATAAAATATACACTCTGTGAAAATTTCAACTATCTACCTACTACAGTTAATGCAATACAGTCCGCTGACAGATGGAGGTATGGACAGCGAAGGTTCGGTAATAGGGTACTAAGGAGTCCTAAAAAAGATAAATCAGACGGGTAGCTTTTAATAGCCTTTTAATAATAATATTACAATTTAAAGTCTTTACAGCATGCCAATAGGCAAAATTTCATCTAGTTTCATGATGATTTAAGCGACTGATTTGTTGCGACGTTGAGCGACGTTGACTGATCATTGTACTTGATAATAATAATAATAGTTCGATATCTTAAGTAATTTTTATCACATCTACATATAAAGATGAAAATCTTTCTGACAGACGAATAATGCATTGACAGTACAGAGATTAATTTCTCCTTTTTAGAGATATACAAATCAGAAAAGATTACGGTAATCTACAAACATTATGTATCCTGATGTTGTCATGAAATGTATGAAATATTTTGTCATAATTTCTTCAAAATGCCTTTTATATCATTCATTTCTAAATTAAAACTATCCATTTTGATGTTGTTAATAAATGTATAAAATTATTTATATTTTCTTACCTGTCATATCGTTAATTTCTGTATAAAATATTTTTACGAACACATAAAAGACGAAAGTAACAAATTGAAGAACATGACAGCATATCTATGTCTCGCAGTTCGTACATTAAAAATGCCTCGCCAGTTTGTCACCCCTAACTCACTGTCATGAGGGAATGGACAAAAAAGTTTGATAAACTTTAACCCACTATAAGTACGAACCCTCCGGTATCGTACTCATGTCTTATAACATCAGCAGCCCTACATCATGATAAGGGTCCCTAACTTTGAGGGTTGTAGCCGTCGTAAATATTCATTATCCCCCCAAAATTGAACTCTTGTTTAAGAATAACACTCGCTATTTTAACGTGCTTAATTTAGATTACTTGTAAGAAAGTTGTTATAAGTATGAGTGGTAGACAAAATGTGTCTACAATGAAATATTTTAGGTAGATTCAAATAATTGGTGAAATAATGTACGTAGCGTATTATGATAATTTATCGTTTCAATAATGTACTAATTATATTTGTAAGCTGTGCAATTATTTCTTACTTGAACATATTACTAATTCGTTCCAAATGGGTACAAACAAAAATAGGGATTAATTATAATAATTTAATCAATTAAAATTTACATATAAGAATAATAAATTATCATAGTAGTGCAACATTAAATTATTTACAATACTATTTATACCACTAACGTGAGAAACAAGCGTACGTCCTGCCCGATGGTAAGCAGTTATCTTAGCCTGTGGACATTTGCAACACCAGGGGTGTCACTATTGCGTTGCCGACCCTATATAACTTTAATACATATTTATATTTTAATTAGCTGCAATGGATAAACCATCTATTTGATGCGTTAGATGCTAATAAACAAACAGACAGAGTGGATCATAAAATGCTACTTGACAAACTTGCATTCAATGGAATTCATGATAACCTGTGGCGGTGGTTCAGATCTTATGTAACTAATCGAACACAAAAGGTGATAGTAGGTATGGGTCAGAGTTTGTGCATATAGCACCAACGCTCGTGGGTTCGATTCCCACACAGTACAAACATTTGTGTGCATGAACATGTCTGTTTGTCTTGGTCTGGGTATTTTCTATGTATAATAAGTATGTATTTACAAAAAAAAAATATTTACGTATGTTTATCAGTTGTCTAGTACCCATAACACAAGCTTCGCTTACTTTGGGGCTAAATGGCGCTGTGTAATTTGTCCGACAATATTTATATTTATATTTTATATGATACAAAACAAAGGGCCCAGGATTGTACCTTGCGTCACAATCCTACGTAAAGAATTGTTTTAAATCCTTCGATTTCCTGCTATACGCAGATGATCTAAAACTTTACCATACAATAGAGAACACTGAGGATCACTGCAAATTTCAGCAGGACCTTGACCATTCTTTTACTTACTGTCTTTACAACAAATTAAATCTCAGTTTGACAATGTTATAAATAAATCTTTCAAAATCTATGGACTTGGAATTCGTGCAAGTACAAACACCATCAACATATCTTTACCTACATAAAACCCTGATCCGTTCTCAATTAGAATACGCTGTACCCATTTGGAATCCATATTATGGTAAATATAACGATGCCCTAGAATCTGTGCAAAGGAAACTCTTGCGCTGTATCCACTTCAAATGTTTCCGCAATCGTCTACCTTATGACCATTTGCTTGTTAAATATAATCTTCTTATGTTTAAATTTCAACGAACACAGCTGAAAGTCATGCTGCTCTATGATCAATGCCATAACAAATATGATTGCACCTCTTTAGTTAACAAACTGTGTTATAGAATACCCATTAGGATATATTGTCGTAACCCGTGTCAGTTGTTTGCCCTAGCTCGATGCCACACCAATGCTGGTATGCGTTTCCCGCTTTATCGTAAAAACATATATAATTCCGTTTGAGTTAGTATAGATTCTAGATAGTATAGATTCGTTTTTCTTATTCGCATTGGAATGAAGATGTAATAATCTCTGATATATTCAAGGAACTTAAATGAAGTTTGCTATTTTGCATACATATAATGCAAAAATATAAGCTTTATAAACATAAAGTTTCATAGGTTTGCTTCTAGGAAATCCTAGAAGCCACCACGGTATAAAATATTTACCCAGGTATCGTCACCTAGATAGGTTAGTTGAGGCACTGAAGATACCTAGGTGAATATTTTATACCGTGGTATCAAGGTAGCCGCTGAACCCCGATGTTTCATATTATTCAACTAATTTATTTGTACACGCACACATTATCAGACTATGAAAATTAAAATGGCAGTTAAGCATTTTATAGACCCAGCGACGTCATATAATATCAATATTGACATTACATGCTAACAACCTTTATTTTTGTCAAGATAAACAGTCTCTAATGATGCGTACTTGTTGTTCTTAAGGGGAATGAAAATAAATGTCGCCGTGAAATACTGAATTGATCAAACATATTATATTTGTATTGTCATTTGTAAATATGAAAATTTGCAGTACAAGTTTCTAAAGACGGAATTACTATTTTTTACACATATACTTACAATTAGATAGACTAGATTTTGTTTAGCATGTTGTTACACATATACTCGTAGCTAGCAGAAAATATAATATCACGTAATAATATTAAAATTTGCACAAACCTATTAAAATTATGTCCATGATAACTTTTAATTCAATTCAATATATATATTAAATATTATTTTGTGTGAGTTGTGCAACTCTTGAAAGCCCTGCAATTAACAATTCAAAATGCATAAACTACACACATCAAAAGTGTCTAGGGATCAACATATATTTTTGCAATAACTTTTCTCCTGATTGATATTAATTAAAATTTTCTTTAAGGATTCATCAAATAAAGTGTTTTCGTTTGTCTACAGTAACGATAAACCAAGTCACCTTTGCATTAATAAAGAAATTTGCCATTTTCATAATAAAGGGATTTTTGACATTTGAACCACTAACATTAAAGTTCGAAAAAAAGACTGAAATAACAGTTTTCTTTAAAATTTTATTGGGTAACTTAAACAATTAATAATCCGTGTTTCTACTGCGAACACTAACAACACAAGAACATCGGTTTGGCATACTGAAAATGAGTTCATCCAAATCACGCTGTGGAATGGCCGCCCATGTTCATTGCAACAACAAAAAAAGGTCTTCTTGCGACTGGATACCCTCCATATTCGGCAGAGCTCTTCTCTGTAGCATATCCCATGCATGCTCAATCGGGTTCAAGTCTGGCGACTGAGCAGGCCAGGGCATGACATTGATGTTAGCTGCGGCGAGAGTCTGTCTTACAACTCTTGCGGTGTGCGGTCGTGCATTATCATGCATTAACTGAAATAAGGGACCGATTTGCACTTGTAGAGGAACGATGACGTCTGATACAATCGTCTCAGCATAAATTTGAGCGTTGAGGTTGCCTCTGATCCAAATCAACTCAGTTCTTCCGCCGATCCAAATACCCGCCCATACCATGATGGTTCCACCACTATAAGGATGGACTTCCTGGCAGGATTTTAATCGCTGTTGGCGTCCAGGGGTTCTCCAGTGTCGTATACGTCTTGTATCCGGTCTCATACCAAAACGAGACTCATCAGAAAAGCACACGAAACGCCATTGTTCTTCTGCCCAATTTCTGTGTTCAAGAGCCCATTGATATCGAATCCTACGATTGTGCATTGCTATAGGTGGTACCCTTAGCGGTCTTCGGGAATGAAGGTTCACTTCATGCAAGCGGTTTCTGACTGTTTGGTCGCTAATTAAGTTCCCTGAAGAGTGATGAAACGTCACGGCTAACATCATGGCGGTTATTGTTGGAGCTCTTCGAGTTGTGATTTGAATGTATCGGTCTTGTCTCCGTGTGGTGCAGCGATACCGTCCTCCATGGCGCTCAGCCACGGTACCAGTGCTTCGGTAACGTGTTCAAAGTCGACTGATACTGATATGGGCGGCCATTCCACAGCGTGATTTGGATGAACTCATTTTGAGTATGCCAAACCTATGTTCTTGTGTTGTTAGTGTTCGCGGTAGAAACACGGATTATTAATTGTTTAAGTTACCCAATAAAATTTTAAAGAAAACTGTTATTTCAGTCTTTTTTTCGAACTTTAATGTTAGTGGTTCAAATGTCAAAAATCCCTTTATTATGAAAATGGTAAATTTCTTTATTAATGCAAAGGTGACTTGGTTTATCGTTACTGTAGACAAACGAAAACACTTTATTTGATGAATCCTTAAAGAAAATTTTAATTAATATCAATCAGGAGAAAAGTTATTGCAAAAATATATGTTGATCCCTAGACACTTTTGATGTGTGTATATATGATGTGTATTTGAATATATTATAATGTTTATGTATGCATTATTATATACATGATGACATGACATGACATGACAGCGTGTATACATATTATGAATATAATTATTTGTGGTTATGGCCATATTGATTATTTCCAAGTAATCTTACTATATTTAAGAGAGGTAGGGTGCATCAAAGCAGCCCGTCTGGGGAAGTACCTCCACCTCACAAGAAATCGCAGCCAAATAACAACTCCCTAGAGCGTTGTTGTGTTCCTGCGTGTGAGTGAGGTCACCAGTAAGCTCCCAACGAGTTGCTGTGTAAGCAGCAGAGGAGGCATCGCGCGAGTGAGTGATAGTATATCGCTAGCGTTAATAGACTACGGTACCCGCTTTACATAAGGTGGGCCGTATGCTTGTATCCCTCCTGACGTAGTATAAAAAAAATGTTTAGTAGTGTATATACTACGCCACCTATCTATGATTTTTTTATTTTTCTCTACCCTAAAGTTTTCTAGGACAATTGCTATGTGGTAAGACCGCCTTTTATACTTTAATTACGTACTTTCGTGTATTTTATTGATTTATGTGGTATAATAAAGAAATTGTTGTATATATTTACTTATATAAAATTAATAAGATAAATAACAGTGTCACTATACCTATTATTACTTTTTAGCACTAACATGGAATTAGGCGTAAGCTTGGGGTTATTGCTACACCAGGGACATAACTAAAGTGGCGTTGTTGAAAGTATTTTAGCTGAAATTCTAAATAAGTATGCGTTTTTTGAACGCCAGTTTAGTTTTGTCCTACATTTGACTTCGGAATTGTACTCAATACTAAGAAACTCAAATGTCTTGGTGACGTCAAAATGTGTGTTGCGCAATTGAGCAATCATATCAAACACGGGTTTCCTGGTAGGATTAAGGTGAAAAGTTCAGCCGCCGCCATTTGGATATTCGAGTCAGAGTACTCACAATTTTAGGCCCAAGCTATTCGTGGTTTACCTTCAGATGGGAAGGAGGGATGTCGGTATTACCTGTATATGTAATGGCTATCCCCGGTCCTATAAATAGGCAACATTGATATGTAGCAGAACTAGCGTAAGGAACAGCACGGAACCTTGTAAAATACCATTATTATTCACGTATCGAAGTAGCTGTATTAAACAAACAAAACACAAGAAAAATATCTAAAAAAAAATCTCTATAGAAATACTTTTGCCATTTTTTTTTGTGTTTAGGCATAGTATAGTATTCTTATTATTTGGCTGGTCTCAGATATTTATAATTTGAGGTATATTATTGAGATTTCCGTACTCAAGTTTACGGAAGATCTAAAATTTCACGAAAGTTGATTAAATTTCACCACAAGTCATAAATCTGACTGTTGATGTAATCAGTCAGTTTTCCTATTCATCAACTTTTCACCGAAAACAATCTCCGTTTCGTTCAATAGCTCATTTAATATTGCGATAGCCGCACAAAACAACAGCTGAGTGAAATAAAAAGTACGTTTGTTTTGATGTGAGTCTTATTTGTATTATTTTAAGTATGAATTTATAAAAAAGACGTTTTTATGTGATAACCTATCTGGTTACAATCTTAATAATTAATCTTAATTACGAATAAACTTTGCTTAGTTTGGTACTAGATGGTGCCTTTTAATTAGACTGGAAATAATAATGTATTTACATAAGCGAATATCGCTGTCTTCTATAATTATATATATTGGATTATGATAAATAAGAGGAACGTAACCATGTGCATTAGAGCTACGATGTATTCATTATTACTCACTATTTATATAGTATTAAATTCGCTAGAACAATTTGTGATAAGCATTTTGATCAGGCTCGCTAAGGGACTTCTGTATTGCCTTAGCAGAATGCATTCTCCGCTGATTCAGAGCTCGTAGGACATTTGCTTTCAAATATACTTATAATTTTAGGATACGAAAGAAAGCAATGTGATAGGTGTGAGTTGTGTGGGGTTGCGTCATTAGTTCTACACTTGACGCCTTCAAATCTGCGCTCGTTACCATACAGAAATATGCAGACGCCTAATCGTAAATTGCTTCGTGGATACCTTTAGTTAACTTTTTACAGTCCTCAAGCGACACTGTGTTATAATGTTCTGATTGTCGAAAAAAGAGGGGAGTTTTCTTACAAGGCTTCCACTTTATTTAACTTTTTGATGGTTTTGTTACTTTTTATTAAATCTCTATATGGACAACTCCTACACCCGAATGTCGCCACCCTAATATTATAGACTTCCAATGATTCATCGTCATCAAACTTTGCTATCACTTTGTAACATTTTGTCACTCGATACTTACGTACATATTTGTAATGATGGTGAAGAAAAACATGGCAGAAGAAATTATATTTCGAGAGATGTGTAACTTGGTCTAGGAAAGGGCTGTTTTCCATGTGAGACTTGGAGGTCTAACCGCTGTCACACTATGTCAAAATTAGTATTTCGATAAACCTAGGCTAGGCACAGGACTAGGCAACGCTAGGAAGAAGACTATGACTGTCTATAAGTGTCAACCGTGATCGACTCTTATATCTCAACGTACGAAACGAAGTAAATAAAGATTTTTCTCACAAATATAACTAAATCCTTATTTATTAATACCAATTTGACGAGCTCGGTGGCGCAGTGGTGAAACGCGTTGTTACGCTACTTTGACACCGACGCCCGTGGGTTCGATTCCCACACAGTACAAACATTTGTGTGCATGAACATGTCTGTTTGTCTTGGTCTGGGTATTTTCTATGTATAATAAGTATGTATTTACAAAAAAAAAATGTATTTACGTATGTTTATCAGTTGTCTAGTACCCATAACACAAGCTTCGCTTACCTTGGGGCTAGATGGCGCTGTGTAATTTGTCAGACAATATTTATTATTTATTTAATGCTCATATACTGCTCGATCGCTCACGTTGTACCATTTAAATTCATACGGGTCGTAGATGTTTCAGGTAACTGCTAGATAATATTGAATATGGAGATCACGTTCTTAAGTTAATAGTTTTGAGGAAGGTTTCTGGATCTATTCTTAGTGTGATGATCTGTGAACTAAGATATCTGATGGAATACTGCGCAACGACCAATGTCTGTTTATTTTACAGATCTTGTATCTCTGTGACAAATAAATAAACAAATATTATATAAGTAAATTTTCGAAATAATTATCAACATCAACTTTAAAGCGTTAATGTCGTCATTCCTCGAAATCACAAAATGTGATTCGCGCGCTACAATAAATGTAAAATTGGTCACTTATCCCAACACGCCAGTCGCATTTAATTTTACAGGATACTTCGTACAAACGTGAAGCATCGTGTATCTGTGGGAGTACTATTTCGAATGTCTCTCTGTAGTTATCCTGCGGTTTTTTTTTAACATAAAACGTCGAGAGGTTTGCAAATATACGACCTGCGAACTTGTTATATGATACTGTATGAATTATCGGCTTCTGCTCACGGCTTCGTGATTATCGTAGTACCCCTGCTGCTATCATAACAAGAATGAAAATTACTGGTAACTCCACTCACTTTAAGGAGCACACCCACCCTCCAGGGGGGTGTTATTTGGTGGCGACTTTCTGTAAGAGGACGTACTTTGGTAAATTCAGACTACTTTGATACCTGTCTCTTAGCCCTCGCTTAAAAAATCCAGATCAAGACAAATGTCCTGTATGGGAACGGAACCCACAAGCCTTGGTGTTAAAGTAGCAATGCTAATCACGACCATCAGGCTCGTCAAAAGTGATTTATCTAGTGTACTTTTGACTTTAGCGCAGGAGCATAGCAACTAACTGAGCGGGTAGCTGATAGTGAGAGTATAGCAATGATGATGTCAATCATGTGCTTGTGGCTGCTCTAAATGGGGATAGAGCCCTACGTGGAGACAAGGATGGATAAATGTTTTCAATTTAAAATGTTTCGCATCGGTGTAATAAATATTAGTACCTTACTACATACACCTACATCAACCCTAACTCATCCCGCTGCAGGGATACGGGTCTCGCTTCAATCGAGGGGATTTAGAGCATTCTCCAGCACGCTGCTCAACTATGGATTGGCGTTTTCAAGCCCCCCGAAGGCCACTGACATAGCTTAACGACTGTCATCTATCGACAACAGCAGGGACCGACGGCTTGACGTGCCCTTCGAAGCGAAGAAACTCGAGATAGATAAACCCATCTGTAGATAGGCTGCGTCCGACATCACTTAACCTGCATGTTCGGTTAAAATGACACACGCAAGGACGCCAACGAGCTCTCGATCATACTACGTATGAGATATTATTACCCTAAACAAGATGTTTGTACCTACAAAGGCAAATACACTATACCCAAAATCTTGCTTGTACTGCTTCTTGACGTGAAATTAGCTAGACCGATTAGACGCTCTTAGCAGAGGCGAGCACATCACATACCTGAAATTTGTGCTACGTATGGAAGTGAAAGCAAAATGTTCAACAAAATTGTAATTAAACAATTTTTAACCTGCTTGGGATCCAGTTCTAAAAATAATCAAGTCACAAACCCAGAGATCTACTCAAAAACATTCGGACACCGTGAGCGATCTTTGTGTGAATCGGAACATATATAATTAATCCATCCACGTCGGTAGATGTAATAATTGAATAACCAATGTAAGACAAATGTCACCTTAGCCTTCCTGCGACCACGGATGCTGCAAAGCATTCGAAACGTCAGGTTCAACAAAGTAAATAAAACACGCGATACTTCCGTTAAAACTTGTTTAATTCAATGTGTAACAATCGCGAAAACCTAAGACAATACTAGAATTGTAATTGTTAAATTATAGTTATGTTATAGTCCCGCTATTTAAACTATTCGTGAAATTTCTGCATTCATACGAAAATGGTAAAACTTCGTATAAAAGCAATTGTGTTAATGCAAGTTATAGATATGGACATACGTAACTTTTTGGCTACTAACCTGTGTATGACAAGATTTTTATTCACTTGAGCATTTCAGGGACTCGTTATTTGGCTGTGGTTTTCTGTAAGATTGTCTTGTCGCAGGAGATTATTCATGGTATTTTTTCATATTTATCAATTGTTCCTCAGTGGGGTTGTTTTACACCACTTTTCTCTTTAAGTACTAGTCAATAACAGATCAATTTAAATAAAAGATCAAATGTTGGCCGAATATTAAAAAAATAATTATTACTTACTTTTGTTGACTGCCTATATGTAAAATGGGCGTAGACGTAAAGGAACTTACAAATCGCCGAAATGAGTTTCACTTATATAAGTTTCCTGATATTCTTCTAATTTATATAACTTTCATTAATACAACGTTAGGAGACGTGAAGAGCAAAGCGATGTGAATATCGTATCCTATAGTGGATGTTTGTATGACAAGAAGTATCGTATCAATCAGGAAACTATTAATTTTGACTCAGGCTTTTGCTTTTACAATTGTATATCTTACCTAGACCGGTGGTAGATTGTCAGCAATTCACATAACCGCTAATACATAACAATTTCTAATTTGCTCGTTAGTTTCAAAGTAAATTAATTCAACAGTATCTATAATCTCAACATAAATACACGTACGTCAATTATTTTTTTTTTTTATATGGAAAAATTCCCTCCCCTACGTGATGGACGAGCTCGGTGGCAGAGCGGTTAGTAACGCTACTTTGACACCAAAGCTCGTGGTTCGAGTTCCATAGGACAAACATTTGTGTGCATGAACATATCTGTTTGTGTCATTTCTTGCTCTGGGTGTTTTTTGGAGAGGTAGGGTGCACGGATGAAGTCTGTCTGGAGAAGTACCTCCACCTCATAGAAAACTGCAGCCAAATAAAAAATCCCTGGCGGGTTATTGCGTTCCTGCTAGTGAGTAAGGATGGAGTTGCTGTTTTCAGCAGAGGTTGCAACGCACTAGCGATGTTTAATGTATTGCGAGCTACGAGCGAGGCTACGGTAACCATTTTACATCAGTCAGGCCATGCGGATGTAGGCCTTTCGGCGTTGAATAAAAAAACATAAAAAATGTTAGAATTCTTAACCACAGCGAAACATTCCGATAGCTTAGGCTGAGAGTATAAGTACAAGAGTGGATAATTCTAAATTTTATTTGTGGAGACATTTTTGGTTTAGGCGATCCCAGATAGTCTTTAAAATTCACGTCAGGAATATTTCTTACCTACGTAAGGCTTTCTTGAGTTGCCCAAGTCAAGTAAGCCCTTCGTAGCCTTTCGTAGACAAGGGTTCATAGACTCAACGCTTTATCCTAGTTGAATTACTGTTGGAACATTTCCTTATCGTGTTAGTTCCCTCCCCGATTGGTCGTAAATAACTTCAATTGTGATGTTTTCTTTGCTAATGTCGTTGCCTGGCTGATAATGTGCTGGGCCATTAAAAGAACATAAATACACAATCGTCTCTATAAATGTCCGAGTTTCGTAGTTTGTTGCCGTAAATAAAGTGCACACTGCATCTACAATGTTGCTCTTTTTGTATGTTCGCTGGCAGAAATGTTATCATTTTAGTTTGCAATGGAAATAAGGCATGTTAGATATATAATGATAGAGTTAGTCATAAAAAAGTCACATTACGGTAACATATTTCGTGCAATTTTTACAATTTGGGTAGGGAAATGTTTGCTAGAGTTTTAAGTAAATGTTACATAACATTAGGTGCTCCAATGCAGGTAATATTTAGTAAACGATTCATAGACGCATATAATACGTAACGTAACGTGATGTACTATACCACTTAAAAAAGTACGGGCGTAAGTGTTGCGATATACCCATCGGTATTTCGTAACCGAATCAAAGGTATCAAGATATAAATGCTCCTTAGATTTGGTCAAAATAGGATGACTAGTGACAGGTCGATGGCTAAAGAACCGGCCTATTAACTGACCGGTGCCCTTTTCGAATCTTGGTGGGGGCTTGGGGGGGAATATTTTTTTATCTAATTATTACTTATACGGCGCTGAAAGAAAACATTACGAAAGAAGCCATCGTCTCAGAAATTACATTTAGGAAGACGTGTGACATATATTTATACTAATGGAGAACCTGGTTATACATTGACATGAGTAACAGTATCACGTTGTGTATCTTCTAGTGTAAGTTTTCACAGTCAATATGTTTTCCCAGCACTCCGGTCACCTATTTTATTTATCTACTCTTTCACATCCGCGGTTTACAATCTATCCCTGCTTACAGGACATCCAAGATATACAACTTTACCTACTTGTTGCAATTCGACATCATCAACTGTAATCATTGCATACGTTCTGATTTCCTCTGTTTACAATTATAGTATGATTAAGAAATAAGGACTAATGTTGCAATCTACTTCAAAAACATCGCCAATGAAGGCGATCTAGCGATCAATCGTTAGAGTATCCATACTGTAAGGGGCATTGTTCGTCTACAGTCTACACGCCATTAGACTGGTCAGCCAAATTTGATAAGATTAAATTTTTTCACATCTATACTTTGGCATCAAACATCTAAATATATATAAGTACATTACTTTACAAACTTTTTTTGCAATAAAAATGCTAATACTTGTGGGGAAATAGGCTATAATAAATGTTACTAGCGCCCTCTGTAAATCATGGAGTTCAACTCACAACATTTTTGTCCCCAAAACAAAAATCATAAATCATCTCCATTAAACTGATTTATACTTTTATTTCGTGTGTGGCTGGTTAAAAGTGAAAGTTTTTTATTTTTATTTTATTTTAAAACTCTTATTTATTACTCCGTGCAGTAAGCGTTGCGTGTCATAAGACATTAGTTTGCGAATAAGCTTAAACGCTTTATTTCTCGCTGTGCTAAGTGAACAATTTTGATAATGCCCACGCAGACGCATACTTTTACTTATAGCAGTCATTATTCTGAATGGATTACGTAGACAGAAAACGTAGGTATACTTTGAATCCAGTCCTCCTCATTCTATCCAGTTAAATTTCCAAAAACATTTAGTATGTTAACTATTCAGAATGGTCCCCATTCTGAGTAGCTAACATCCCCTCTCCCTCTCTACCCTCTGCTTTTTTTTTGAAATCAATTAAAATCTGGCCCATCTTTTTCGTCCTTGCGTTATCCCGTTTCCCAATCCATTAGGATTGGCGGGATCAGCTACCTAAACCGAAAGATTTGGCGAAGATGCTGATTTTGACATGGAGCAACTGCCGTCAGACCTCCACAGACTAGAGGAAAAACCAGAGCTTTCTTAGGTTAGGTCACATGTTTATCGGAATACAATTTCTTCGACGAGCAGCTTTTCCTCACGATGTTTCCTTCACCGTCGAGTAACTGATAATGGACAAATATGTACATAAATATTCAAATCTAGCCCATCATATATTAATAAAAGTCTAATAGTTGGCCTGCGTCAGCATCACGTGTAATTATAAAATCCATGGTTCTATGCTAGCTGCCTACTCCAATTTAATCCTTTTTATAATTATTATCACTTTTCCAAATAGCGGTTACCGTAGCCTATGAACGGTTTCAACACGTTAAGTAACACTCGCGCGAAGCACAACAACCTTCGAGGGAGTTGTTATTTGACTGCGATTGAGGTGGAGGTACTTCCCTAGGCGAATTGCTTTAAGGCGTTCAACCTCTCTAAATACCAAGATCAAACAGACACATCCATGCACACAAATGTTTATCCTGGGTGGGAATCGAACGCATGAGCCGACCTACGGGTGACAAAGTCGCATTATTAATCGCTGCGCCGCCGAGCTCGTCATAAGTTTCTGCAACTTGTGATTTCCGCGCAATGCACTTCACGGATGTCATATATCGTGACTTGTCACGAATCTTTTCACTTTAACTGGATTAAATCACTCAGATTTACAAGTAATCTTGTAAAACCATAAACTATTATTAACGAAATTCCCTAAATGCCCACAATGTTCGATTTGCCTAATTTTTCTCCTTTGTATTCGATGGCCTACATGTTAACTTCTAAGAAAGATAGGGAATACCAGAACAGCCCGACTGGGGAAATACCTCACCTCACGGAAAATTACAGTCAACTAACATCAGGGTTACTAGTAGTTCTAATATAGTATTTTAATACTATAATAGAAGACAAACAAGTTTGCGGCCTGTCAAATGTGAAGCGGTTACCGTAGCCTATGTTTGTAATATGACGCAGTAACCTTAACGTCTTACTGGCAGTCTCACTCACAGAAACTAAACAATCTTACTAAGTTCGTATTTATCATTCATCGATTCTAATGTATATTATGAGAATATATATTTATGTTCGGCAACGTTACGCTCTGAATTCAAAATCATCTTAGTTTTAGGTTACAATCCTAACAGCACCCCTCAATTCTCACAAAATTACCTTGTAACCAGATACCTTGACCTCATTTTCTTACAATTTAGATCCCTGTACCCTTAGGCTAACGTTAGTAGGATCTTCGTTAAAGTTAATGAGCATAATTGAATGGAAGAACAAACGGCTCTAAGGTAAGAAGATACTATACTTGTCGTATCTGAATACCAATAGGAATTTTCAAAATAGGATCTTATTTGCATATAAACTTTAGTGGTTCAGGACACTCATTGGAGGTGGCAGATAGAATGTATGTGAAATAATGACATATTAAGCTAAATACCAGCCTACCTTTAAATATATAATTTTTTGTATACTACGTCGGGAGGCATACAAGCATACGACCCACTTGAACCGTGTACCGTTGTCTGTTGACGCTTGCGATATATTAAGTATCACTCGCGCGATGCCTCCTCTGCTGCTTACACAACAACTCCCGGGGGGCTTACTGGTGACCTCACTCACACGCAGGAGCACAACAACCCTCTAGGGAACGGATATTTGGCTGCGGTTTTCTGTGAGGTGGAGGTACTTCCCTCCACCTCATAGAAAACCGCAGCCAAATAGCAACTCTCTGGAGGGTCGTTGCGTTCCTGCGTCTGAATGAGGTATCCAGTAAGCTCCTAAGGAGTTGCTATGTTAGCAACAGAGGTGGCATCGGGCGACTGATACTTAATGCATTGATAAGCTACGGAATCGCTTTACATCACGTGGGCTCTATGCTTGTATGTTTTAAGAATTCCTTTTAATGTGTAGAGGCTAGCTAACAAAGGATTTTTGAAAATTCTTTCTAATCAGAGATTAAATTAGTAGAGGGGTGATGTGTACGTAGATGGGAGAAATGGATATTGGCATTGATTGATAAATAGGCATTAAAAGAAATAAGAAAGAAGGAATCAAGAACATGGAATAGAAAAGAAAAGGTAATAAAAAAGCTTAGGTTATCATTTCATATTAAATCACAATCAATAAAATAAAAATCACGGTTAAAGAGAATAGAAATTAAATTACATAATAGAGGAAGGGCAATAAATAAGCCCATTGATTAAATTTCACGTTTTTATTACAATAGGTTGAGAGCCAGCGATCGACAGACTTATGGTATTTTAGCAAACTGCATATTGATGATAGTTATACTATTAGAGCTGTCGTAGGTGAAATGGGAATTCACTATCTCCAGCGATGGTTCCTTTGTCATGCGCAAGAGCCCAGAAGTCCAAGAACGTCAAAATTGATTTTTAAAACGTGATCGCTGGTTATCTGCCGTTTTAATATCTTAAAGTATATAATATTTGTTATTAAATAATTCAATGGCAGATACTTATTGCGGTTCCAATTGTGTTTTATAAAATTTCAAATGTCAAAAATTTGATTATACGCTTATATTTGAAGATATATATATAGGTCAGTTCCAACATGCGGGCAGATATATAATGCTCTCTCTGCCATACTAATAAAAGTACGTGATATTGACTCGCTCATTCTTACAGGGAATGAGCGAATCAGCACTTATACATTGGTATGAATAATTTTAATAAATGTTTTTAAATTTTGATGGCAACAGCTTATATAGGCTGTACATATATATATATATATATATTAAATATTTTAAATAATACTCATAAACAATGCCTGTCAACATGACTGACGCAGGAATATGTTTGGATTAATCCACTAGCAGCTTGCACTTCTATATATATTTCACACCTGTTGTTAAAATAGCAATTCAATAGGTAACTGGTTCTCCAGAAAGTTATTATTTGACAACGATTTTTGTAAAGTGGATGAACATCCCCTATCAGATTGCTTAAAAGTGCCCTGCCTTTGTTAAAAATAAAACGAATCAAATACAAAGAGGCATGAATATGAATTAACTTCTTTGGAGCCATATGTAACAATACTCCTTAGTTTGAACATCAATAACCCTCGTAATGTTCTTTTGATCCGTATGCATTATTGTTAAATGACCTAACACACGATTCTAATATCGTCTTTACTATTAGCATTCAGATATCACTGATATCAAAAATAATCGACAAACATTAATGCCTGCTTCTCGTCTGATGGATGGAAAATGTCTAAGTCATGTAGATGCGCCTGAATCTCATGCAGTTCAGACGTGAAATGTGGTTGCAGTCTTCTGCTCATATGCTACAGTACAGTAGCTGTTCAGGCAAATCCTCAAGTGCATACGGTGAGACAAATGCTAATTTAATATAATTCTTATTAAACAGATGATAGAGCGGAACTTAGGCCTCAAAGTCGTCGAGATACGTGTGGCTCTCAAACAGCTTAAAAATAAAAAAAACACAGGTGAGGACGGAATTAGGGTGGAGCTTTTAAAAGCCCGTACTTGTAGTCCTTCAAGCCCTTTCCGTAGCACGCTCTAGGATTTTGGCCTTCTCTATGAGGCCCACAGTGAAGAGACACGTCTCAGTTTCGTAAGACTTTAGTCATATGCCGTGTGGCCGCGGTATAAGAATAGGCTTCCCCACCTCAACTCGTGTGTGTCCTAAAAAGCTACTGAGAGAAAGATCCAGGAGACGAGCAATAGCGTTCCCTGAGTACATACACAAGTAGTTAATAGATTCAGGCGTTATTTTGCGAAAGTCAAATTTACATGCAATTTGATCTAACCTGCTTTGTGTGCTTTCACCACCAACGGAAGCACACAATGCAGGTTAGATCAAATTGCATTCATACACAAGTTACTACAGTTGCCAACCAGGCACCATGCGTGGCAACTATAGCAAAAGCCCCGTCAATTACATATTATTATTATATAGATTCTTCATAATACGTAATTTTCAGCATATCCTACCTAACGTACTTTTAAAATCAAGCTATTTACATATTTTAAAGCGAAATAGGATCTATTGTCCAATAAGCGTAGCTTCTTTGGCAGTATTTTTATCAGTGCTCACCTAGTCATGAACTGCACGGTAGAAAAAAAAATTGTGACGATTCCAAACAAATGTAGCCATTTTTACGGAATCAAAAGATTTTGACTTTGACTTTGACTTTCAGCTCCAAATAGAAATCAATATTTATACGAAACAGATAATGAAATCGGTTACTAACTTTACACTACTACACTAGCGTGCAATTTTTCACTTAGACTAACGACGAGGTCTAAACAAAAGGCCCATTATATCGCGTGAGCACATTGTTATCGTGATCCTCACTAAAATATACCAAATCCCACTAATTAAAAGTTTACGACGAACGGAACGAACACCGCCCCTGTTATTTATGACTGTACGTGGTATAATGTCCTCTAGTTCTCGTACAAAACATTTTTATTCCGAAAATCTGACGGGTGTAACACGAGTAAAACAAATGACAAACGATTCTGTTTCCCTCAGGCCAATTAAATTTTTCTATTGCATTTTGTAATAGTCGTGTTTTTACGTACACGCCAGGCTATATTTGAATGCTTACACGCTCTCTCAAGCGTAAGATTGCATGAATTATGCTTATAATTGCCTGCGGTTTATCGCGGCGCGGCGGTCGGCATAAATAGAGCACAGCAGTCGCGTGCCCAACGATAGGTTGGCAGGCAACTGATAGTGTACACCTCAACCCTTTAGTCCCTTAGAAATTATTTCTGCTAACGTAAACTAACGGGTTGCCCAGCTCAAATATAATGACGAAACCTTAGACCGTTTGGTTACAGCACACTCGATTTAAGGAGAATGAAAACGAGTCGATAAGGGGTTAATTTGATAGGCAATTCAACAGTTCCATTCCTACTTCGCCGATTTAAAATTTAGTCAAATAGAACTTATTTAAAAAAGGAATTGGATTTGATTTTGTATCGATGCACCTGGATGGAATAATCCCTATCAAAATTTTAATAAAATGACTAAGATCTACAACAAACCGCCATTTTGAGTGATAACGCTTTTGGGGAAAACGATGGCACGTGATTAAAGAGCTCGAGGCATGTAAGCTGGGAAGCCGCACCTAAGAACGCGGACGCGCGAAATTAATAAGTAGAATCACTCTTCTTTACCGTCTCATAAATTACATTGATGGTGACTGGCAACACTAACAGAAGCCGTAAAAGGCGCTTTATTAGAATCAAACAACAGGTGAAATTTATGTAGCCAGCGTTTTGAGTAATGAGAAAATCCATCTGAACGTACACCGATTGAAACGTTTTCAATTGAATGGTAGACATTGATGTTCGTCGTTTCCAATTCCGTCGAATTGAAATTCAAAATTGAAAGAGATAACAATAAACGTTAAATGTAATTCATATCTTCATTTCCATTTGGTTTTATTGTCTTGTACATTTTTATTGTGAACGTTTTCTAAGCTATCGGTGCATTGTCGAGATGTAGGGGGTTTCTATTGTGTGTTTTAAATCAACGAGGGGACGACGCCGGCATGAGAAACAAAGACTCTTTCTAAATCAGTCCGACGCTTTTAAAATGTCACCGCGCTGAATTTCCCCTTTTGTTGGTCTCGCATGACATAAAATCAAACGTATCTATGGTTAATGGGAAAGTAATTTAAATTAAACTTGTGAGAGTTGTATGAGACTTCACGTAGTTGGAATGTTTTTGTTACGATTTGAATTTAATTTTGATGTCATTTAGTTTTCGTTCAGGAATTATTACTTCTAGATGTTTATACTTTATTACATCAATCTACGTATACGTAGTGGCATACAATGCCTAATATTTGTCTATTACACGAATCTTATTGGCCAGTATGCCGATCAACATCGCGATACCAATCGGCTTATTGGTTTAAATATTTCCCCATTGGTCAATAGGATCGAATCGCTCAGATATTTAGACGCTAAAACATAACGATTTTTGTCAGCGCGAGGTGTCTTCATGCGCAGTCAAGTGGTTTATTGATTTCTGGTTTTTAGGATTTCGTACTACATGAAGAACTCTTACTGCTTCGACATATCTGTACGGCCGGCCACCAGTCCGGCTGTATGTCACTTCTATCTTTCTTGTCGACAGTTTGAATTAAAAATCTTAAATTTGGTGTAGTTTTAAATGTTGGCATTATTTAAAGTTATGTATGTACGTAATTAAAAAATATAAGTTTTCCCAACGCTTCATTCAAAAAAATCTCTGCGCCGTTACCTTCATTGTCTTCGTATTTAGTTGTAAGCCTTTCTCCATACCCATTGTATGTACTTTACTATTGTACTTTCATCATTCTAACTACTATTTACAGTCCAGACGGTATGTTTGCTATTAATGGCTTTACATCAGGTGGTCTGCATACGTGTATGCTCCCAATATTGTATAAAAAAATGAGAATGTGCGTAAATGTTTTACGTCTCTATGCTAATTTGTAGGAAATGCAAATAATATATAACAAAATGTGATCAAAGAAAGTTGGCAATTACACCTTCATGGCTTAATTAATAAATTACTTTAAAAATAAATAAATAAAAAAAAAGATAAAATTCCTGCGAGAATTTAATTTGAAAATAATAGACTTACTTCGTTTTTTTCATGTCATGTTTAATCAAATGCAAAGTTGATTTCATTCTAACATAAACAAAAGAGATAGCACTATTCTTAATCATTCATAGAATAGTCCGTTCTCTTTCTTTCTGTTTCACATTATCTATTTCCTAATGTGACACAGAGAGATAGAGTTTTTTGGCCTTTGATTTCTGCCAACTAATTGGCTCTCCGACCGCGGTGGCCATTACGTAGTAATAACGAATCTGTACATAGTAAAAGGGATATGCATAACGGTAGAACTCGCAAATTTTAATTTCTAAATTATGAAAAAGTCTGTAATATGAAATGTTTATTTTTTTTTATTATAATCGTAATAGGTATACAACATATACATAAACCCTGCAAAGTTTGTCGGGTTCAATATGTTAGATCTTATACACTTTCTATTTTATTAACGACTAGTAGCAAATATATATCATATTTAACAACATCTCGTCATGCATTCTTTTTTTTCATAATAGATACATTAGACTATTTAACAAGCGTTGGGCCTTATTTCTCTTTTAAAAAAATGTTAATGGAATTTTTTTACATTATTACATATAAAAATATGCATACATTCACATAAATTCACGAAATGTGCCCAGTTCTCCCAGTGTAAAGGGCAATTAAGACAAAGAACCGAACACGAGCTAATAATAAATAGATGAATTGATAAAAATGGAACATACCAATTCTATTGCATTATTAATGCGATTGCAATTCCCTCGCAGCACAGTTATTCGAACCTGAACAGATTTTCGAAATAATTTTAAATTACTATACACGAGAGTGAGTACTGAAACAGATTGTTAACTTTTGGGGACTTTTTACCTGTTTCGTGCAACTATTTACAGATGATTTGCAGAATTTATGTGGAAGTAATTCTTGGGACAATGTTCACAGAAGTAGCTGGTTGTGACTGTAAGGAATGCAAAATATTATGTGAGGACACTTAAGTTACGTTAAATATCGAATATATTTCATCTTATCAGGTGTAAAAATAAGAAGAGGCATGCTCCGTTGGTCCGGACATGTATAAAGAATGCAGGATGAAAGAATAACGAAGCAGATATACAACACAAAAGTGGAAGGAAGTAGGAGCCGAGAAAGGCCAAGACTTACCTACCATAAACAAATTGGTCGTCTTTGGTCAGAAGGTGCTGTCAGGAGGCCTAGAAACCGGCGAACGTGTATGAGAAGACCAATGAATGTTAAAGAAGCGAGTGGGGTATGTAAGGATCGAGTCACGTGGCGCTCGGTTCTCTATGCCTACCCCGCAGTGATTTGTTATTTAGTTGCAGTTTTCTTTGAGGTAGAAGTACTTTCCCAGCCGGGCAAACGGACATTTTCATAGGTACAAATGTTTGTCGTTTGTGACAATCAACCTCATCAGTATTGATGTAAAAGTATCGTGCCTCCTCTGCTGCTTACATAGCAACTCCTTGGGAGCTTACTGGTAACCTCACTCACGCGCAGGAACACAACAACCCTCTAGGATGTTGTTATTTGGCTGCGGTTTTTGACCTTTCTTACGGTCTTTCGAAACGTAATTTCGTGACTTCTACGACTCTCCTCCTTCACTGCCGAGTAAGTGATAACAACAAATATGTACACAAATACTAAAACATGAATTTAGTGGTACATGCCCACATCAGGACTCGATCCGGAGGCCTATTGACCAGCCCGGCTCTTTATCCACTAGCCTATCACATTCTAGTAACTGCGAAATGAAATGAAATATATTAATAGTATTTGTTTTTCAGGAACACCGTTCCTATATGTTTGTCTGTGCGTTTGTCTGTGTGTGCGTTTTTTTCGAATATTCGAATTTTGACTCGGATTCAGCATAAAAAAGTAGAACAGGAATGTTCAGGAACACCGTTCCTATCTCTTAAGCAAAATGGCCGACAAAATAAAAAAAAAAATGAATTGTTATATAATTGACGAGCCAGGTGTTCCTCTGGCAATGCAAGCTTGCGCATTCTCAACTGGTTTTTTGTTCCGTTCGTTGTTTTTGTTTTTCAAAATTTCCGGTTCGGTTAGATTTACAAGTGGGATTCGAATTATCTTACTTGTAAATTAATATTACAGCGCACAAGAGGACGGTGTAACATCCTTAGTGAAGTACACTTGGCTCCCCGATATTCTATCAAAAAACCGATCAAGTGCGAATGAGACCCACACACGAGTGCGAGTGAATGCGTACCACTGTAAAATATAGAATACTACATATTACTCGTATAATACGTCCTATTACTTTAATCGAGCACAATCAATTCTTGTATATATAAAAACATATTTCGCATATCTCGGAAACAAATTTTGAATTTAGTTAAGGTTTTGATATTAAATACTCGTAGTTAATAGATTCAGGTGTTATTTTGCGTAAGTCAAATTTACATGCAATTTGATCTAACCTGTTTGTGTGCTTCCGCCACCAATTAGTTCATGCGTCGCTGCCACGACTGGCCTGGTCGTCTGCGACACGTGTTTCGCCTCTCCACGAGGCATCAGGCGTTGTAGACGTTAACGTTACTGGAGCAGCCATGGCAGCGTCAGCATGTTGCACTTACTAACAGTAGTGGGTGGGTGCCGGCCGGCGCTAGGCCGCATGAGCTAATTGGTGGCGGAAGCACACAAAGCAGGATAGATAAGATTGTATTTTTTGAGATTAACTTATCAAATTAGGTGTCTTTACTGAAACATATAAAATAACATAGGAATCACGATCACCCAGAATTTAGTTATTTTTCTATTTATTAATTACATACAATATAGTGTATGGTAAACAGAAATTACAAATTCCTAACTAGATTAATTATTAGAATAGACCCCGTATCAAAAATAGTCTAAGAATGACAAATATAGCGACCCCCTAATTCCCTAATAATTTTTGAGGACCACCAATAATAAACAATATATTTGTACCGTACCGACGTGCTCTAAACAATCACACATATATACAAGGGGTTAAAATTATTTTAGCTTTTTTAGCTATGTTGTATGCGACCCTAATAAATAAATAAATATTGCCGAACAAATTACACATCGCCATGTAGATCCAAAGTAAGCGAAGCTTGTGTTATAGCTACAAGACAACTGATACACATACGTAAATACATTTATTTTGTAAATACATATTTATGATACATAGAAAACAACCAGACCACGACAAATAGACATGTTCATGCACACAAATGTTTGTCTTGTGTGGGGATCGAACCTACGAGCATTTGTGTCAAAGTAGCGTTACTAACAATTGCGCCACCGAGCTCGTAATAATAAATAATAGTAATTATATTATTTTTTTAAATAAATGTTTTGTTTTGATTCAACATTCTACAAATTAAATCCAAATTGTAGAGCTATTACTCATTTTGTTTACGCGCTGGCATACAGCGCTGGCATACAGACGGACAGACAAACATTGCGTACGGAACCCAAAAAAAAAAATGTACGTGGCAATGTAGTTAAAGTAATCGCACGCAACAGTTTTTAGTTTTCATTAGATAATGTGAAAATTTCCATAAATTCTATAACGTGGCATACAGCAATTAAGGTGGCGGGTAATTCCTTAAAACCAAGGCCCGCAGTCTACATTAGGGACTCGCACTATGCGACTAATTAACCTGCCACCAATTATGTCTCTAAATTATGGAAGTGCTGCTTCGCGTGACTGAGGCGTTGAAAAATATCAAGAACGCTTACGGGGTCGTGGGGCATTAGTACTCTATACATTTTAAATTCTTAAGGAGCTCACCAAGTCACCATCATTAACGATATTTCGTCACCTAGCGCTGACTTGCTTGTAGTTTACTCAACTAATTGAATGAGGTACTACAATATATCTTTCCCTCAAAGCCATGTTGGGATGTCCCTCCAACTTACAGAAGACTACAACACAAATCAAAATACAATTCGTAAATATAAAAAGGTTTTTACAAGGTCGGCAACCCAAGTGACACCCCTAGTGTTGCTAGTATCTATTTACCTTCAGGTAGGACGTATGGTTGTTTGCCACCTTAGTGGTATAAAAAATACTTCTGCCAGTGATTGGGGTCATTAAAACTACGAAATTAATGAAGTGTTGTCGGTAGGACTGGCAGAGAATATCCATTTTTTGTAACCTATCTGATTACACCAGAGGGAGACTATGTACAAAAGTCGTCTGCATGGGTACCTCTGTCTCACCTATTTCTACCGCCAAGCAGCTATATTTATATAGCTGTATTCCGGTTTGAAGGGTGAGATATGCCAGATAAATTACTGGGTATTGTGACAAAACAGCCTTAGGTCACAAGATTGGCAGCGCGCGAGTAACATCTCCGTGGTGGTGTTGCGAGCGTCAATAGGCTGCGGTGACCGCTTACCATCTGATGCTGGCCGCATGCTTGTTAGCCAATCTAGTTCTATATAAAAAAAAAGAAATCACTGCAACCTACAGGGCGAGTCAGGAAGTATTTTTACATTAAGATTACATTAAAGAGTTTATAAGTCTGAGATAACACTAGGGGAATTTTAACTATTATAATTATTCTATTCAAATAGCAAACTAATTTAGCTAAATCAAGTAATTATTTCGTGTACATTTTTTAATGTTAGCGAAACCGGTACCTCATGATTCCCAGGAAGGTTGTTTCTATTCTTATCAAGCTCGTTGTATATAACTGATGCGGACTAAGCACAGTCGGGTGGTTCAGTTTAGACGACAAATGACGAGTGAACATAATAGATTCTAGGGAAGTTAATAAAGAGCTAAGTTGATATTTTATCTCAAGCTTATCGATTGTGTGAAATGTTCTCTATGATTATATTAATTACTTCCATATTTCTTAACAGATATTTTTCATTGTTTCTCACCGTCGATAATGTATTATTAAATGCAGATATAGTAGTAGATATAGATTTAATCACGTGTATATTGTCCCTCATGAGATGGATTAAATGTTTTTCATCCGACTGTACATCATTAATTGCATTCGAGAATTTAATCGCGACCTTCTGAATCTAATGTACCGAAAAATGTTTGTAGTAATGAACCCCCAAAATTCACGAGCCCTCTCTTAAAACGCTTATTAGACCTTTCATCACCGAGTAAGTATGATATAGAAGAGAATTTGTTTACGTTGCCCTGATGCTGGTTTCTTAACGCTAAAAGTGAATTTAAGCAGTCATTTTTGACGACGGAAGCTAATTACAATATATGTTTATCTTTTCGAATAACAATTCCGTGTTATCTAAGTTAGGTTTTACGTGAATAATGTCTATGTAAGTAGCAATATTCCAATCACTATTTGTGAACTTAACATCTAACAACTTATCGAAGCACAGCCTCGAACTTCCTACAGGTGATACATATTCGCCGCACGTGGCTGGACAACGTGCTGACCTGTAATAAAAATAAAGTTCTCCATCTATCGATATTATAATTATATACTATAAACATATAAAAGGTGGTACCTAATTATAACTACGCTGACGTATCGGCCGGCGAGTTTGATTTCGTCATAGTGATGACGTACATGTTTACGATTCACGAGTAGTGTTGCCGTATGATTACTGTTCATTTTGATAATTCTAAATGGACCTTTCAATACCGGAGATAGGGCCTTATTTTGTTTGTGATGGCAACGAATGTATACCATATCACCAACGTTATATGTGATGAGTTTGGTCCGCGAGTCATAGCGAGATTTAGATTTATTTTTTGATTATGTTCTGTAGAGTTATCTGGCGACTATAGTACAGCCGATAATTTAAAGCTCGTATGTAGTCAGTATAGGTGTTAGTATCGGGGGTATCAACACTGCTGGGGATGCATGGTTTATAAATAAATTACAACTCTTAGAGTGGACACCATGTTATGCCATGTACATTAGAATTATAAGCGACGTTGAGAGACGTTGCCTCTCTTTGTGTACAGTACAAATTCATCAATCATTGGGAGTGTTTGGAGGAGCTGTTGAACTTAATACCAGCCGCTGATTTCACCATCTTGATGTCAGGCAATCCACTAAAATACGCTTTTTGAGATATTTTCTACCACGTACGGTGTTGTGGATGAACGGATCAAGATTTTTCACGCCGCAACATCGTGGAGAAACATCTGGCTATGGACCAGAAGATTTTATGCGGTTTTATGGACCATGAGATAGCATTTGATAGAGCCATGCGAAATAATCTCTAGAACATTTTGCCCAGATATGGAGTTGACGGTGGCCTACTCCGTTGTACAGCATGTATGTAGGTGGACGGCAGCTTATCGCTCTGGTTTGATACCGACATTGGTGTCAGACAGACAAACATGAGCGCTATTGCTTCGGTTATTCATCCCGTATCTGGACAGTTGTCTTCGTAGAATAAGAAATATGAATGTGGGAATGCGAATGGGACTTAGTGGTTTTTTTATATACCACCAAGGTGGAAAACAAGCGTACGGCCTGTCTGATTGTAAACAGTCACCGTAGCCTATGTATATTTGCAGCACCAGGGGTGTCACGCATGCGTTACCGACCCTCTAAAAACATCTTAGCGCCTTTCTTGAAGAGCCCCAAACTTAACTTATGCAGACGACGCGGTATTAATAGCAAAATCACCACCCGGACTGCAAACACTAGTTACCGTACAATTAAAGATGATTGTATGAAGAAAAGGGTTTCAATTGAATGCGAAGAAAATCTAGATAATGGCATTTGAAAGAGAGACAACCAGAACGAACACTAGGATTACGGTTGATTATGTATGTGGGCAGGGAATAGCGTGAATGGAGCGTTGGGTAAACTTCTAGGCAGTCGAAATTTAAGCCAGAAGGTACAGCTCGCTGTACACAATGCGGTGCTAATCCCAACGCTATCTTATGGAGGTGAAAGCTGAATATGGCAGAGAGAGCATGAATAAATGAATAGAATAAATATGCTCGAGATCCAAGCACTGCGAAAACATTGTGGCATAACGCTTGTTGGGCGCGTTCGTAATGATGACGTAAGAGAGTTGGTCTGAAAGAGAGTGTCGGTTTTAAGATAAAAAATAGCATGCTCCGTTGGTTCGGACATGTAGAAATAATGCAGCATAAAATAATGACGAAACAGATTTGACGAGCTCGGTGGCTCAGTGGTGGAACGCGCTGTTACGCTACTTTGACACCAACGCTCGTGGGTTCGATTTCCACACAGTACAAATATTTGTGTGCATGAACATATCTGTTTGTATTGATCTGGGCATTTTCTATGTATAATAAGTATGTATTTATAAAAAAAAATGTATTTACGTATGTTTATCAGTTTTCTAATACCCATAACACAAACTTCGCTTACTTTGGGGCTAGGTGGCGCTGTGTAATTTCTCCGACCGCCGGGGCGGCTTAACATGGTCGAATTCAACCCCAAGAAGACACAAGTTTGCGCGTTTACCGCTAAGAAAACTCCATTTGCTGTGGTTCCTAAATTCCAGAACACATCTCTTACCGTCACCAAAAGTATTAGGATGCATGGCGTTGAGATCTCCAGTGATGTGCAATATCGAAATCACCTGGAGGAGAAGGTCAAGCTGGAGTCGAAAAAACTTGGTGTGCTTAACAGGGCTAAGCAGTACTTCAGTGCGGGGCAAAGACTTATATTATATAAGTCTCAAGTCAGACCGCACTTGGAGTACTGAGTCACCTTTGGGCGGGAACACCTGGATACCAGCTTGGACCGTGTGATTCGATTCAAAGACGAGCTGTGAGACTTGTCGACAATCCTAAGCTTACACACGGTATTGAACCCTTAAGTTTAAGGAGAGACTTTGCCTCCCTTTGTGTGTTCTTCCGATTGTACAACGGGTTGTGTTCTGAAGAGTTGTTCGAAATGATGCCGACAGCTACTTTTTATAACCGCACCGCTCGCCGACGGCGAGGAGTTCACCCTCACACGCTTGAACCGCAATGGTCGCATACGGTGCGGTTCCAGAGAAGTTTTCTTCCGAGAACACTCAAGCTGTGGAATGAGCTCCCAGCCGAGGTTTTTCCAAGGGACTACAGCATGGAGTTCTTCAAGAAATGCGTGAAGAGGTTTTTAGAGGGTCGGCAACGCATGAGTGACGCCTCTGGTGTTGCAAATGTCCATAGGCTACGGTGACTGTTTAACATCAGGCAGGCCGTATGCTTGATTTCCACCTTAGTGGTATAAAAAAATATATAAAACATACTGCTGTTTGCATTGGTTTATATGTTTCTAAAAGAGGTAGGGTGCATCCAAGCGGTCAGACTGGGGAAATTACCACCACACGCAGAAAACCGCAGCCAAATAATAAATCCATGGACGATTGTGTGGTGTTACCAGGGAGCTCCTATGATGTTGCTGTACTAGCAGCAAGGGTGGCAATACACGAGCGACACTTCTTGTATTGCAGACGTTCATAGGCTACGGTAACGAATTTGCAATAAGTGGACTGTATGTTTGTAGTAATTCCGATTATGTATAGAAAAGAAGTTAACATAAGATAACTCTTCAGAAACTGCGAATCAGTTTCAATGAGTGAATATGAATTCATTCATTTGTAGAAAGGAGAGAGCAACGGGAAACAATGTTATTCATTAGGTGTATATCTCAATGCATTGACTAAATTTGGAATTGACATTAAATACCAAAACCGCGCGGAAAAGCGCCAGCGATCCGTAATAGGATTTTTTGTAACATTCGAATTTATATGAAACTTGTTATACAAAAAGCGGGCGCGTTTTGTTGTTAGTTCTCGGAGTTCACATCTAAACAGAGTCAGAGTTTTCGAGCTGGTATCGTGTATTATACTAATGTGACAATAGGAAAAGTTGGTAAGGTGTGTGACTCATTGTTGGAACGGAAGAGTTTGTCTTTAAATAAAGTATGGAATCATGATAATATTCAACAGCACTCTCTATCTTGACCTCAATGACAGCAAAATGAATATACCGCTAGCCATTGTTCTGTTATGGATTGGAGACGGCCGGAGTTTTTCAACCAGTTCAAGGCAGCTGACTCAGTAGTCGATCGAGGGCCTTACATGCCCTCCGCTACTATGAGTTCAAGGTAAATAACCCATTCATAGATTTCTTAGCAAAACACCTTGAGCGAGAAGGCATTGCTGCCTATACGCTGATGTATGGAAGTGTAAACTATGTGTAGCAGAGAGAAAGAGTTATAAATTAGAATAAACAACTTCAAAATACATAAAATCTGTGGCGTAACGCTTGAAGATGGAGTTTGCAATGAAGATGTAAGAAATAGAGTTGGTCTGCAAGAGAGTATCGGTGTTGTCAGTAAAGATATAGTAGTAACAATAGCGTTCATAGTTAAACTGTAGTGCATGGTTACGTTACTTTACATGCATTCGGTTATGCAGGTGCTTGAACCAATGCCAAAAAGTTATTCGATAATATTCAGCTGCGCTTCAACTATATTCACAGTAGCCTTCCTTTCAGAGACAAAAGTGGAAAGACCACACGTAATTTGCTACAGAGTTCCTAAATTAGAGGTAGTTACTCATCCATATTGTCCATGGTATGGATTTATAAAACCTGAAATTGTTAAAATGTGGTTCTCATATCTCTTTATAGTAGAATTAAACCAGCATTGTTAGAAAAAACTATACGGAAGAACTATAATTAAGATTGTAGTTTTAAAGCAGAGAACTTGCCGTCCCTTTAATGATTCTAATCATATGATAAGCCTGCTACCAATTATCATACCTATTTATGGAAGCACCCCATCGCGTGACAAGGAAACCTAGAAAATATCAAGAATTTGTAATCTTACTTTCTTAACAACATTCATTTTTTTTCACACTTTTTGATAATTTGTTGTTGTTGTTTCAATCTTTTAAATAAAAGCAACAACTTAAACGCTTACTATAAAAAATACTGTACTTGAGCGCTGGCATTTTCACTGCTATGTATTACTGCATATTGGTGGGTTTCAGTCATTCGCAGGACCAAAAATAAATTTTCAAGGAACTATTATTTTGGTCACGGTCAGATGTAAATACATAAAATCACGGCCGTATAATATTACAAGCCTATTACTACTTTGTCCATTGCAAATACACCTCGTACTGCTAGGATATATTTGTTTATACATGACTTACTTCTATATATTCATCCTTACATATCATCACACCTGTCTCCCATTGGGGTAGGGAGAGACTATGGCACGCCAGGTCCACCGATCTAAACATACCTTTCTCGCCTCTTCTACACTTATCAATTTCTTCTCGCATGCTCTTCGGTTTCGTGTGCTTTTAATTTGGCCCTTACTTATTTCTGAATAGTACTATTCCTATTTTTTTTTAATTCGTGCAAAGTATACCTAACTTATTTTACGCATTTATTTATGAGTTATTTACTATTTTCAATAAATAAAATTCTTTGGTGAGTGCATACGTAGAGAAAGAGTGCATGTGTGGTATACGAGGGGGAATAGTGCTCTAGCGGATTCCTTGAAAATTTATGAAATTAAAGTATAATAAAACTTCTATTTCAAAACGAAATCAGTACGCTTAAAATTACCTTTAAAGGTGTCATGTGTCATTTTTTTGCCTAGACCATACCTATGTTGCACAATATAATGTGATCGTTCGTGATTTTTATACATTCTTTATTAATTTTGTATTTTCATATTGCGAAATTACGCGGTATATTATGGTAAAGCGTGTGACTCTTCTTAACGTGTTCTCGATTAATTAAAGTGTCAATTACCTACAGTTACGCAATTTTATTTGGTGTTACCATATATATTTACGAACATAGCATTAATATTTTATTTTTCCTTATTGCTTTTTGCTTGCTCATTCGAAATAACTTGTAACCCGATCCTCTTGAGACATTAATTTGCTATTACGCCAGCGGCCACTCAAATACGTCCTACTTTATTGTGTAAAATATTTCTTTTCATTTTTAATTAAGTTGTACATTTAATTTAATTAAGTTGTACTTTTTTTTATATATTATCGGACAAATTACACAGCGCCATCTAGCCCAAAGTAAGCGAAGCTTGTGTTATGGGTACTAGACAACTGATAAACATACATAAATACAATTTTTTTGTAAATACATACTTATTATACATAGAAAATACCCAGACCAAGAAAAACAGACATGTTCATGCACACAAATGTTTGCCTTGTGTGGGAATCGAACCCATGAGCGTTGGTGTCAAAGTCGCGTCATTCACGACTGAACCACCGAGCTCGTCAGTCGTCAACTTCGTCGTCAACTTTACTATTACATATTCTATACTGCACGGGCGGGAAAATTATAAATGCTAGTGTGACAATAAAATAGATTAGAATGTCAGGTAGTGTTACACAAAACGCAACAATTGTTTATGTTGCTGTTAAATTGTTATTAAATATTTCACTTGTTTCCTATAGGGAAGGAAGTATTTTGATTTATCTTATAATTATATTATATTTTTTTATTTCATTAAAATAACTTAAAATCATACGTAACGAATAGATTGATTCCTTCTACTTAACAACATATTGAATTTGTTGTGATGACGTAATAGTATATTATTAATACTCGTACATTTAGAAAAACATATTTTATAAATGCGATTAATTAATAAATAGTAGCCGTTTTTTAAAGTGACGTAGCATAACTTTTACATCTATACGATTTTCAAAATTTTTGTTTGTCTGTCTATCAGGCAATAGAGCACGCATTATGCAAAATGAAATATACTTATCTCATTTAAATTTTACTTGGCGGTAGATTACCTCCCGTTATAATATATGTTAAAGCTACTTTTTACATCGGATATATCTATAATTCCTTTGCAAAACTTTAAAAACCGCTCTACGCTTACGGATCAGCTGAATGTTTGCGCCTGTTTCAGTTTTTTTAGTACAACTAATGAAGAGAGGTGGTAACAAAGCAACCTATCTGGAACGTACTTCCAGCTCACAGAAAACCGCAGCCAAGTAACAACTTCCTGGAGGGAGTGTCCCTGCTAGTGGGTCAGATTATGAAAACTTCCTAAGGAGTTTGCTGTGTTGTCACCAGGTACCAACGCGCAAGGGATACGTAAGGTGGGCCGCATGCTTGAGTGCCTCCCGACGTTGTATAAAAAAAAAATACTTTGGTTTGAAAGGTTACAAAAATAGATTGGTGGCGGAAGCACACAAAGCAGGTTAGCACAAATTGCATGTAAAAAAAAATATACTGTCAGCCGTAGGACTGCATGCCAGAAGTTAAAACTTCTTAGCTTTACAAACTTGTAAATATCATTTTTGGGTTATTAACAAATATTTTATTACAAAGTGACGAGCTCAGTGGCGCAGTGGTGGATCACGCTGTTACGCTACTTTGACACCAACGCTCGTGGGTTCGATTCCCACACAATACAAACATTTGTGTGCATGAACATGTCTGTTTGTCTTGGTCTGGGTATTTTCTATGTATAATAATTATGTATTTACAAAAAAAACGTATTTACGTATGCTTATCAGTTGTCTAGTACCCATAACACAAGCTTCGCTTACTTTGGGGCTAGATGGCGCTGTGTAATTTGTCCGACAATATTTATTTATTTATAAAGTATTTTTTTACAAGAAATTAATTTTGTTAACAATATATTAATATAGTAACAATATTTTTATTTATTGCGCTGTTTTATATGAAAAATAATAATTATTATCTATCTAACACAAACAAATTTATAAATACGAGTACATATCAATTTTATGATATTTAATAACTACAAAGAAATTTCTATCTACATGTACGTCTATCTGAGGGTGGCGGTCACGCGAGTTCAGTAATTTTTTCTCATCCCCAAAGTGCCTAGCGTGCCTAAGAACTTTTCACTTCTAAAATCACATTTATTACTCGAAATACGATTATAACTCTTATTCTGTACGGCATATAAACGGTATAAAGTTTAAAGGACGTGCACTTGGTGGTACAATCACATTATTTTTCGCCATTCACACTATCGTAATCGTTTGAAATGCGACTGGAGTAATGAAATGTAAATGTAACATTTTGAAAGCGTTTTCATTGTGAGTTATTAGAGTGTTGTGCGTTGTAAAAAGTGGAATAAAAAGTCGGCCACTCGAGTGATGTAGGCGCAGCATGCAATGCGGGGAAGTTGACAAATGAGACTGGCTGCCACGGTGCTTTTTTATTTCCCCCAGATTTTCCGCTTAATGAGGGCGCGTTGACTGTCTTATCTACTGCGATCCATAATCCACGATAATGCCATCACGCCATATTTTACAAGTTTCTATGACTGTTTGAACACTTCTACGTGTGAAACGGTACCTACTTTTATGACGTAATTTTATACAATTATACGGTACACCTGATGTAAAGTAGTGGTTCTTTCTTATTCTCTTTATATTTTCAAAGTAATATTTATTTCGTATGTTTTTTTTTATCTCTTACAATCCTCACAGTTGACTTAGATCTACGTTAATTATACAATAATTAGTAAAGGCTTTGAGATACTGGTATCTAATTAAGCCGAAGCCGATGAGTCAGAGGTACAATTATAATGAGTGAGACGTAAAGGATTAGCTTACTATATGAAAGGAAATGTTAATAAACTTATTGTAGTTTTATTATGTACGTGCAAATTTAGTAGTAATCCAATTTTTGTAATTACGTATTTAGCTGTTTATGTGCCGCGCGTACTCGTATTTACCAGAGGGAGACTTTGTACAAAAGTCGTCTGCGTGGATACCTCTGTCTCACCTACTTCTACCGCCAGGCAACTATATTTATATAGCTGTGTTCCGGTTTGAAGGGTGATATATGGCAGTGAAATTATTGGATACTGTGACGAAACAGCCTTGGGTCACAAGATTGGCAGCGCGCGAGTAACATCCCCGTGGCGCGGTGATCGCTTACCATCTAATGCGGGCCGCATGCTTATTTGTCAATCGAGTTGTATAAAAATAAACTCTGTGTAAATCCGAAAATTCTTTACTGTATGCGTATTAGTCTTCTAGAGAGTGAAAATGTGAGTTCCTGTGTGTGTTTGAATAGGTGGACGTATGAATTAGTTATAATTTTCTTATACTTTCTTCTACCAAAATTTCCCTATAAATTAACCCTACGTAGGGCGAATCAGATGCACCGTTTCGCGATAGTTTAATGTATATTATTAGGTTATCATTCTTTTATTACAAATATATCTAGTATATAGTATACATGTAACAAGTACATGTGCCTTCATCTTAAATCACTACTCTATCTTATCAATGCTACTGATCGAGTGCAACATGGTTACACATATTAAGAAAGTTCTGAAAGAGTTGTAAACTTTGTATATGAAATTGTAACAACTTGTTACGTACATTTGTATTGGGTTGTGAGTAGCTTTCCATAAGTCACTTATATCATACTAATCAAACCAACAATGTGTCCAATATACACACATATGTATTGAGCTCGGTAGTGGAATGGTTTGCAATGCTACTTTAATTATAGCTCGTGGGTGCGACACAAACATCAAGGCATCCCTCATTCATCAAAACGTAGTGTTTTAGCGCCTTAATCTCCAAACCAGTTTGCCGATAAGTGACGTGATTTTGATCTGTGAATTAGCCAATAAGAGCCGCGCGTTTGAATTTTTTGTTACTACGCAAAATCTTATCATCGGTTCTCCATTGGTTATTTCTTTCATGGGTAGAGCGCATCAAAAGACGAGTTCGGTGGCGCAGTGGTGAAACGCGTTGTTACACTACTTTGACACCAACGCTCGTGGGTTCGATTCCCACACAGTACAAATATTTGTGTGCATGAACATGTCTGTTTGTCTTGGTCTGGGTATTTTCTATGTATGATAAGTATGTATTTACAAAAAAAAAATGTATTTACGTATGTTTATCAGTTGTCTAGTACCCATAACACAAGCTTCGCTTACTTTGGGGCTGAGTGGCGCTGTGGTTTTGTCCGACAATATTTATTAATATTATTTATTATTTAATTAGAGAAATCTATAATCAAGTAACAACGTCTTGGAGAATTCTTGTGTTCCTACGTGAGATTATCAGTAAGCTCCTAAGGAGTTGCTATGTCAGCAGCAGAAGCGACAACGCTCGACCGTTACTTCTTTTCCTGCATTGCAAGCTTTATAGGCCACGGTAACTACTTTATATCAGGTAGACCTATATGTATATGCGTAATTTTAAAACGTACATGGCATAGTTTCTTAATATCGTTCCTGTTCTACGTATTCATTTAGTAATAATACATATACAATTTAACAAATTGAGTAACTCGGAAAGTTTGCCGACCAGTTAGTATTAATAGGAAAAGTTATATTGCTTTACCTTTTTATTATACCCTTAAAAGTAACGATCTCATGCATTTGTTATGATGACAAATTTAATCAATATGTCGAATCGGAACGATGGCGCCACCGGTTGTCAACGATTATTAGCGTTTGTAATTAATTATTTCTGAGCGAATGTTAATGAATTTTATTTTATTTGAAGTAAAGTAATCTTATTTTAAGTTATTTTGTTTAACGTTGTAAACAGATGACGCTGTACGTTGGACCTACTAAATATATGCAGTAGAGTAATTTTAGTCTATGATTATTGTTTCATGTTGGCAATGTTTTCTTTTTGATCAAAGACAATGACTTCTATTAACCAATCATATTTGAGAATTCTGTATTGTTATGTTGGTACCACTGTACAAGTAACTATGATTGGTGGAAACGCAGGCGTGCATTTCTCCCGCGCCTGGGCATTGCTCTTAGCGGGGACGCGACATTACTTTTTAGGCTGGAAGCAATGTTGCAGGATTCTAATTCGATCCGCGTTCGAAGTAGGTCCGTCGCCAAGAGACTTATCAGTTTCCATCTAATTCTATAATCTTAACGCGTACTGTAGTTAATTGTAATTGCTAAATTAAATCATCGTACCGAGTTATAAGTTATAGTGTCTTTATAATATTGTGTGCATAGAAATAAAGCTGAAGTGTGCAACTTTCAATCGGATTTTATTTCATCTACCATGTCTGATACCCATGAGTGCCCACATTTACCCGCTCCAGCCACACAGGGTACGACAAATATATAACCTCATACAATAAAGAATATCTTTATAGCTCTAATTATATTTTAAATTTATCAGGGTTTGATTAAGAAAAATAATTATAATTTTGAAGGTAAAACTTGTTAAAAAAAACATCTAGGTAACATATTTTTAGCATAAAAAGGTAGAGAATTCCCAACAACACCCAGCTTACAAACAGTACTGAACCCGTAAGTCTAAGAATAGACCTACTTCTTTTGAGTGTTCTACCGAATGGTTATGGGTTGCCTTCAGAAAATAACTAAGGCACCTACACTACAGCTTGCTTCTGTAATCTCATCATTTCATCAGAATGGTTCCGTGCTGCATATGGGATTCTTTAAAAAAGGTAGAAAGACGTTTTTTTGGAATCTATATTTTCTCTACTACTTTTAAAATCTGTTTTCTTGTTGGCCCACCTGATGTAAAACGGTTACCGCAGCCTTTCAACCCTTGCAATATATTAAGTATCACTCGCACGATGCCACCTCTGCTGCTAACACAGCAACTCCACAGGAACTTACTGTTGATCTCTAGGGAGTTGTTATTTGGCTGCAGTTTTGTGTGAGGTGGAGGCGTTTCCGCAGACAGAGACTTTGCTGCTCTACCTCTTCTAAAAATACACAGACTAAGACAAACAGACATGTACATGCATACACTTGTTAGTCCTTTTGTCCTTTGTGGAAATCGAACCCATAAGCATTGTTGTCAACGTAACGTAACGGCGCGTTTGTTGTGTTCTTGTTGTTCAAATAAAGTACTAATTTATCTTTTTTTTTATATTACGTCGGGAGGCACACAAGCATACGGCCTACATGATGTAAAGCGGGTATTGTAGCCTATTAACGCTTGCGATACATTAATTATCACTCGCGCGATGCCTCCTCTGCTACTTACACAGCAACTCCTTAGGAGCTTACTGGTATCAAAGCAACCCGTCTGGGGAAGTACCTCAACCTTACAGAAAACCGCAGCCAAATAACAACTCCCTAGAGGGTTGATGTGTTCCTGGGTGTGAGTGAGGTCACCAGTAAGCTCCCAAGTAGTTGCTGTGTAAGCAGCAGAGAAGGCTACGCGCGAGTGATACTTAATATATCTCAAGTGTTAATAGGCTACGGTACCCACTTTATCCTTTGATAGAACATGAAGATTTTGTGTGCTCAATACTCGAGAACATGCTACATACAGTTGCCAATGGGAAAACAGTTTTTTATTACATTTTTCGCAATTGTTATCGGTTTTGCTGTTGCAAATACGAATGCTGTTTTCAGGCGACACTGAACTCTTATAAACTTGAATGGAAAATCAGTCGGGATTATTGGAATACGGGATTTTGATATTCCTGTCATAATTATTAAAAGCCAGATAGATAAGATAATAAATCTTTATTTCCCATATATTCCCTCGGGAGCACTTAGACGTCTTATATTTTTAAATTGCGTTATATTGTAATTTATTATTCTTGTAGCTTTCGTTTTGTTTATTTACCAGCATTTCGAAAATTACCATTGGCGAAGAAGAAGAAATTATATTGTTCTTATTGGACCTAGGTATATAATATATAGGATGTATCATGATGATGAGATGATGTAAAATTTCACATTAACTGGATCGGGATACTAACTTTAAGTCGCAATTTATGGGAAAATCATGACAATTCTATAGAAATGATAAAATCCAGAGGATAAGATGTCATTTGATGTGTGTTGCACGTTATCTCCTCGACTAACAAAGTAGAGTAAGTGATCACTATTACAGGAAAAGATTTATCATATTTTAAGATTAGCAGAACACAAAGTATTGAGCAGGTACTTTTAAAAGACGTTTATCTAATGTTTCGCCTCTATTTTTTTATATTTTGTTTAGGTCTGCAACACTGAAATCTATACATACCATCTAACAGATTTTTCAAAACATGATTATTCTAAGCAAAAAAAGTGTTACTTGATTTGTACATAACATGACGATCCGATATCGAATGCAAAGTGTAAACGCCTTAAAAAATTATACGTTGGTAAAATAGTGACAATGGTGTCACTATTTTACCAAAGTATATTTTTTTAAGGCCAAGATAGAAACGGTAATTAAATGTTGCACCAAAATATATTTATTCCGTTACTAACGTTATTTATTCTTTTACCTTTTGCAGTTATTGGATATTTTTATGATTCAATTCGGTTTTATATCACTATCACTATAGGCAATATTCTTTAGGATCCTGATATGTGATTGGCTAATCTAACTTCAGTTTGACAAATGCAAAAATATGACAAAGTCAGGTTAGTAAACTCACTGGTAAATAACGATGCTATTTTGCTATCATCTGGAGCTTTTTTGGTTCAAATAAAGTGTGAAAATTCTATTAATATCTCTCACTTATAAGAAGTTTCAATATTTCTAAAAATGGAAGGAGAAAGTATTCTTGGAGAGAAATACTGGCTCCAGATGTAGGAAACGAGGACGTCGTAATATAAAAAAGCAGGTACCACCTACCTGATTTTCCTTTTCGTATAATCTTTTGTTTGAAGCATTCTGTTTAAATTATAATATTGTGTTTCTTTCTTTTAGGAACTATAATGACTCCGATTCGTGTGCCTTACTGCTTGAAAAACCATGCTGTCACAAACATAAAATCAAATTTCTTTACAGTGTTTTTACCACGGGAGACGTGACAAAGATACGCAAATTCCTTTAGAAACATATTAGTAAAATATGTCAAGATTATTTTTTAACTAGATATATTTCAACACAATCATGAGCCTGTTCGTCGAAGACCAAGCAAAAACCCGAGAGAAACAGTTTGGAGAAAATTGAAAAGAGTTAGATGAACTGACATCGTGCAAAAAAAAATATTATCAACAATGAAAGAAAGCTTTGCATCAGGAATGTGAAGAGGAAAATGAATGCTTTTATGATGAATTAAATTCACTTTAGAAATAGAACAAAATAGTTCACTTCACTTTTTAGATTTAACCATAACTAAAAATCAATCCCTCCATCAATTTTCGATATATCGTAAACCAACTCATACCGATACCACGATTCCCGCGTCATCCAGCCATCCTTGGCAACACAAGCTCGCAGCGTATAAAACTATGATACACCGTTTGATGAGCGCTCCATTAAGTAAGGATAATTACCACAAAGAACTTGATGTAATATATCAGATCGCGAAGTCAAACGGTTATTCCAAATCTACCATCGATAAATTATTGCGTAAAAAGACGAGTAATATCTTTAACAGACTATTGTACGCGGTTCCATATAATTCGACAAATAAATACACTGCGAGTTTGTCATACCTGGGTAAAATCACTGACAAAATAGTTCACATATTTAGAAAAAATAACATACATGTTGCTCTCAAATCCCATAATTCACTCAGGTCACTTTGTAACACTAAAGATAAAATCCCGCCCAATAAATAATCCGGCGTCTATAAGCTGTTCTGCGATGAATGTGAACACGTTTATATCGGGCAAACTGGTCGTAACTTTATAACACGATTTCACGAACACGTATCGGCGTATAAAAACAATCGCCCAGAAAGGTCACACTTCGCCGAGCATCTTATAGACAAAGGACATAACTTATCCCCCACTAATACATATCAAATTTTACACACCATAGACAAAGGTTTAAAACTAAATATCAGGGAACAATTAGAAATTAATAAACATAAAAATTCTAAAATTACTCTCATGAACAAACAGACTGACGTAAACCATTCCCCACTATTAAATATCTTTTCGCTCACACCATCCACCCCCACCCTCAATTCAATATAAGGGACGGCACTGCGATGGATTTGTCACTTGTAGCATGTTATTCTTACGATTAACGTCTACAACGCCTGATGATGCCTCGTGGAGAGGCGAAACACGTGTCGCAGCGACGACCAGGCCAGTCGTGGCAGCGACGGTGGTGGTGGGGGCATGCGGATTCTGTTCCAGATGGCGGACGACCGCAGCAGCCGAGGCAGAGACTACCGGAGCAGCCATGGCAGCGTCGGCATGTACCATGTACTAACAGTAGTGGGTGGGTGCCGGCCGGCGCTAGGCCGCATGAACTAATTGGTGGCGGAAGCACACAAAGCAGGTTAGATCAAATTGCAATTAATCTATTGTTAATATGTTGTTTCTTCAAATTTTGTACTGTATTTCTATAATTTTCGATACAATGTATTTTGTATGTGGAATAAATGACTAATGATTTGCATCAAGTTATGCATTTAGATGAGGTTTTGGGCTTTTCAAGTTCATTTATATGTGTATTCCTGAGAAAATGCTATTTTACACAAAAACAAAAAAACACTATAAATAATGCATACAAAAAGCGCCTAAAAGAAAAAAATAGATTACACACAATCCATAATGACATTTATTTTAAATTTAAAAATCGAATGTACTCGTACATCTTTAGGGTGCATTCAGTAGAATTTCATATCGACGCCTTAGCGTTAACGTCAAAAGCAATTTCATATGGTTCTTACTCTCCTGACTTTATTACGTTCAGGACTACAGCGATGCCTGAGCTAGAAAATAGAATTTTGTATTGCACTTGGAACCACGTAAGAACATGTCATTGCTATAGTAGCTCCTATTGTAGATTATTCTTGGAAATTGAATTTTATGAAAACAAAGCTAGGCAAGTGGAGTAGAACTCTTGCAACGAAGGTTCCGTTTGTCCTTTGGACAGTATACAGCAAGATTGTGTACTGATGGTTTAAAATAAACTGTTCCAATTAGAATATTTTTTGAATAACATTTAAAGGCATACAATCCGGTTACAATATTTTTTTCTACAACATCGGGAGACTTATCAGCATACCGCAGAAGGCATAGCTCGCGTGTTGCCAACTCTGCTGTTAACAAAGCTACTCCTTGAGAGCTTAGCCTCAGTCATTTACACAACCATCCTCCAGATAGTCGTTATTGGCTGCGGTTTTCTCTGAAGTAGTTCTCTAGACAGGCTGCTTTGATGCATCGTACCACTAAAACCCCAGATGAACACAAACAGACATCTTTATTAATATAAATGTTTGCCTGCTGCTTTCGCTTTGCTTTGCTGTGTGGGTATCGGATCCACGAGCCCTCATGTGAAAGTAGCATATACAACCACGCTATATCTTTACACAAATTTGTCTCACAATTAACACGAACCAGATGCCAACCTAATTTAAATTTGATATGACACAAATCTAATCATCTGATTTTTACCTCGACCAAACCTCAAGGCCGAGTATGTTGAGTAGAGTTGAGTAGTGCCGTATTTTTCATGTTTAGTAGTATCTCTAAAATGTTATCAATTAAAGTGCTTAACAGTCCGCAAGCACAATGAAATCAGTTATACATTTTTTGTCATTGCTTCATGAATATCCTTATGATAGAATAAAGTATTCGACACAAAGAGATTTCGTTTCATACTTTATCATTGGGATTCAATACATCCAAATTTCCAGTCGTAATTACCCTTTCATTCAATATCCGGATTTGTATGAAGGGAATAAAAGGTAATTAAAATACTTTCATACTTTTAAAACGTTTCAAGTTTCTCGAATACACGCAGTACTTCTATGCTATTCTATTATAAGCGTATGATGCAACCAGAAACCCTCGCATGTTTCACAGAATGCCAGAGAAGTTTTACACCAACCAAACTGTAATTTGTCACATTATAGACTAAGGGAGAGGAGAGTACTATTCTACCTACACTTGATGCATTAACATCCTGGTCCACACCAGACTACATGGCTATTATGCAGACTTAATGCTGCATAGTATTAGTAATAGTACTCTCCTCTCCCTTAGTCTGTAATGTGACAAATTACAGTATGGTAGGTGTAAAGAGTAGTTTTGCTAACCATTTTGCCATAGAGCTCATCAGGCTAGACATCTCTCTTTAATTACGTAAACTGGCTAATTCATCTTATCTTTGAATTCAGCTCTCCTATTCTATGTGCTTATGCAGCATTCCGCTCAACGTCTATCTAAGATTTGCGTTGCGTGAAGGGTGGCAGCTGACTTGGCCGCATGTTATATACCGATGCGACGGGGACAAACCGGTGCATCGCCTACGGGGGATGCTTTGATACTCAAATCGTTTAAATTTTGGGGCTAAATTTACTAGATTGGCAGGGTTGGAGACAAGCATGCTTCTGGCACATAACCTCTAATGTTTTTAATTATGTTAATATTTTTTTAACAACTAGGTATATTCATGCAATTTGATTTAACCTGCTTAAACAGGTATGTGATCATACCTTTATATGCTTCCGCCACCAGTTAGTTCATGCGGGCTAGCGCCGGCCGGCACCCACCGACTGCCGTTAATAGCAACATGCAACATGCCGACGCCCACCATCTGGAATAAAAACTGCATGCCCCCGTCGATGCAACGACTGGCCTGGTCGTCGCTGCGACACGTGTTTTGCCTCTCCCTCAAGGCATCCTCAGGCGCTGTAGGCTTTAATCGTTAGATAATATGCTACAAGTGACAAATCCGTCGTTGTGCCGTCCCTTATATTGCAGCAGCCAAGGCAGAGACTACCGGAGCAGCCATGGCAGCGTCGGCATGTTGCATCTACTAATGGTAGTGGGTGGGTGCCGGTTGGCGCTAGGTCGCACGAACAAATTGGTGGCGGAAGTACACAAAGCAAGTTAGATCAAATTGCATGTAAATTTGACTTTCACAAAATAACGCCTGAATATATTCATTTCACATTTTTCGCTATACCAACATCGGCGATAAAGTGGATAGAAGAGTAACATTTTTAAATGATATATGAACAAAACCGGTCAAGTGTAATTCAAACTTCCGCACTGACAGTTCCATAAATTCTTTGAACTGCAGAACCAAGCATATTTGAGTATATTTTTTATAAATAAAACTGTGCACAAAGTACAAAATTGCACCTTATGTCATAACAGTAAACATGATTTTTACACAGTTTTTTTTTTAAATCGTCTATCTACATTGATCTACAACGCTAACATTTATATAATGAGCATTTCCAAGAGTTTCAAAATAGTCTTTACCTCATTATTCGATCTTAATGCCGAAAAAATTTCAAATTGGAAAAAATACGCGATAAAAGTATACTTTCCACAATGAAGTCATCCAAGTTACTGATATGTCAATATCAAGTAGTATACATAATAATTTGAGATGTTTCTCACTTGATAGCTAGCAATTTTGCTTATCAAGAGAGATTTTCCCGGCATTCGTTCTTATTTGTATTTTCATATAAAGGTATGACCACATACCTGTTTAATTTACCACTTTTTATACCACTAAGTTGGCAAAAAAGCCTACGGTCTATCTGATGGTAAGCAGTTACAGTAGTCTATGTACATTTTGCAACCTCAGTAGTTGTCACACATACGTTACCAATCATGTAAAAAAATCTTCAGGTCTTTCTTGAAGAATCCTATGTTGTAGTACCTTGAAAAAACTTTGGTAGGGAGTTCAGTCTTATCTTATTAGCTTGACGTACATCTTGGTAAGTACCTTATTATTGCGTTACGTGTATTTTTAGGGTTCTATCCCTCAGAGGAAAAACAGAACCCTTATTGGATCACTTCGTTTTCGGTCTGTAATGATCAATTTTCTCAGGAACGCGTAGAAGTATGAAGTTGAAATTAATATTTAATACTCAAGTCTGCAATATATTAGAGCTGAAAAAAAAAAATCAAACTTCTAAGTTAAAGAAATCAAAAAATATTGTCGTTTAAATCCTGTTGTTGGCACTCGCCAGAAAATCAAAACCTACAGAAAATTAAAATCTCGTTGATCTAGCTCAAGTAAAGGGGAAAATCTAGAAATTTTTTTTTGCAACTATAAACCTATTTGCAGTTAGTAAACTAACCGCAACTTAACTACTATGCGACTAGCATGTCGATGTATAGGGTCAATAGTTTTCCAAGGGCAAAGTTGAACCCTCAATCCAGTTTATCTTTTCGATAGAGCAATGTTCGGTGCTTTTATAGTTTATGAGATTTTAACAGTAACTTTACCTAATTATTTTGGTGAATATTAGTAATTTACTTAACTGCTTATACTGTTATACGTGTGATCTCACCTAACAAAGGTCAGGTTTTCTCTCTAGATTGTGGAGAACTGCCGGCAGTCCCTCCATGTAAATTTTAGTATTTTCGCCAAATCTGTAGGCTTAAGTAGCAGACACTGCCAATTCTAATAGATTAGGAAATGGAAAAACGGGATAACACAAAGACGAAGACATATTATATTGGAAACAATGAAAAGATCATACGGAACCTTCGTGCTCACACTTGGCCAGTTCTTTTATTCCACCTGCTTGTTAACAATCGCATAAGATGCCGTTAACAAAACCATAAATATTGTACACATCACAAGACATACGAAACGAATTTCACAAGACATACATAACTATTCCTCACATTGTTTAGATTGGTTTAATTTTATTTATTTATTTAGAAGATTAACAGCATCTTACCTAAAATTAATAAAACAATAGAAACATTAAGCCAATTACTAATCTTTATAAATGAACGTAATTACATAATTAATTTATAAAATTCCTCATAGTCGAAAAAAAGTAACAAGAAAAATACTTTCAAAAGTAATCTATAAAATTTAGCACAACACTAATCTATAAAATTTATCAAATGAAGACTAATAAATCTTGTAAAAAAAGGAAATACATTTGCGTTACTAGCCGTGTGATGAAGTGCAATATAACATAAAATAAAAAAAAAAAACATTAAAAATAACACATAATTATAACATAACAAATACAGACACTTCGCATGGATGTTCGGCATCACCTACCAACCTTCACAAGACCACCCGCGGGGGTAATCTGAAGATTGCCTGAAAATTTGGTCAAAATCCATCCAGCCGTTTTCGTGTTCATACGGGACATGCTGGAGTGTTGAGGGTTGTTGTGTTCCTGCATGTGAGTGAGGTCACCAGTATGCTCCTAAGGAGTTATTGTGTTAGCAGCAGAGCGTCATACTAAGGGAACCGCTTAACATTAGTTATACTTGTATGCCTCCAGACGTTGTATAAAAAAACAAACATATGTACAGCCATTTTTATATGTAAGAGGATAAAGTATTTCTATAATAAAAAGAAACTACACGAGACGATGAATGATATGTGTGTATAGACCTTAACTTGTATCTTCGTTTAATACCATCAGCCTTGATTTCCTGCGGCCGGGCTTTGGCTTAAGAAAATAAATTAATTTATTCATAGATATCTCGGCCTCGAGCCTCGACTAAAGCTTTTTCTTTATCTCGGTTCATGGGAACAACATCACCAGCTTAATCTTGCAATGAAAGATTCATATAAGACGGTCGTATAAATTGGCTTAACTAGAAAGACGATATTCAAAATAATGTGTTTGTACTACCAGTATATCGGATAGAGAAAGAGAATTAGGTCTGCTTGGTCTAAAACAGTTTATTTTTTATACAATTTGATAGGCAAATAAGCATGCGGCCCGCATTAGATGGTAAACGCAGCCTAATGATGCTTGCAATACCACGGGATGTTACTCGCGCGCTGCCAATCTTGTGACCTAAGGCTGTTTCGTCACAGTATCCAGTAATTTCTCTGCCATATCTCACCCTTCAAATCGAAATACAGCCATATAAATATACTCGTAGCTACTTGGCGGTTGAAATAAGTGAGATAGAGGTAAGGTCGTCTGCGTCGACTTTTGTACAAAGTCTCCTTCAGGTATTATAGTCTATGGGCTCTTATGATGCAAGTATCCTTTCGCTTAGGATCCTTAGGAGCTTGTGGTAACTTTGCTCACTTGCAGTAACTTATCCATTATCCACAAAGTTATTATATCTGTAAGGCAAAAGCTTCTAGAATCAGGTATACATTAATGACTTTTAGGTATAACACATACAAATATACGTATCATTACGCCTGTCTCCCATTGAGGTAGGCAAATACAATGGAACGCCTGGTGCACCGATTCAAACACCTCTCTATGTTCTTTCACACTCATCAACTGCTTCATGCATGCTCTTCGGATTTGGATGCTTTTGATTTGGCCCTTTTTCGGCACATAAAATAATAACTTTTCAGGTATAACACCTTTAAGATATTAATTAATAATCATTGGGCGCACCACGTGCATGCGAAGTGGCTTCGACTGTGAAGAAGAAGATGATGGATGAGTCAATTACACCTTGAAGTTTCACCATAGTTTCATTATGTTAATAAGAAAGATCTCATTTTATGCGATGAGTGTGTAAGGAAGCTTTGGTTAGTAGGTATGAGGTTTTGTAGCATTGATACTGGTAACTGCTGATAATTACAACTTCGCAAGCTGTGTTCGAAGAATGGAAACTTTTGAGATCGTAAACTATGAAATGTGTCTATTTGTATTGGTCTTAGATTTTTCTATTTATTATTTCTTAACCTCACCGTGTGTTCACATTTGAGGATTTGTGACATATATTTATTTATATTCACAAAGTTTTAGTACGCACGCGTGCAATCGTAGCTATCGATGAATATAAGAACTGCACGAATGTGTTAACCACAAAAATTGAAATTGCAAATAAAATTTCAACCTTTCTTTTTATGCTTTTTCTTGCATGTTGATGGTAATATAGATTTTACACCATAAAAGTTTTGCAATATCTTGCATACATAAAGTACATTCATTTATAAATTACATAGTGAACGTACGATAAACTTTGCGTAATTTGTAACTAAGATGGCGCTGTGTAATTTGCTCGAGAAGATTTACTATTATAGAAAATCTATTTACCAATACAGTGTTATGTTTACACTAGCTTTTACCCGTGGCTTCGCTCGCATTGACAAAGAAATATTTTTTTAAAATAAAAAGTATCCTATTTTACTTCTAATACCTCCAAGAATATGTGTACAAGTTTCATGATGATCGGTTCAGTAGTTTTCGCGTGAAAGCTAACAAACAAACGGACATTCACATTTATAATATTAGTAGGATGTAATCTATTACTAGCACACGTCTTATGAGTAAAGGACATTATAGTTCGGTAAAAGACTCGTATCTTAGTATATTGTATAACACACACAGTTGACGAGCTTGATACCAACGGTCGTGCGTTCGATTCCCACACAGGACAAACATTTGTGTGCATGAACATGTATGTTTGTCTTAGTCTGGGTATTCCTAAGAGAGTTAGGGCACATCAAAGCAGCCCATATGGTTAAGTATCTCCACTTCGCAGAATACCGCAGCTAAACAAGAACTCTTTGGTGGGTTGTTGTGTTCCTGCGTGTGACTCACTCACACGTCACCAGTAATCTCCTAAAAGCAGTTGTACTGCTTAACGTATTACAAGTGTCCATAGTCGTCAAGTGTCGCTTTCTATCAGGTGGGCTGTATGCTTGTATATCTTTCCGACGTAGTATAACAAAAAGATATAGTTCTAGAATTCTATATGCTGACCTTTATCGAGGTTACACAATATGTGAGAACACGATAAATCAATAAAAGCTTTACCAAATCAGTACAAGAGCTGGCATGCCATCAACAAATGTCGTCCCCGTAACGCCCAATTGACAGGTCGTAGCCTTCATTCCACCGTACACGAACTCTTACTTTATTCACCTCCAGTAACATAAGATTTTTATTATAATACTTTCCTTTTTGTTACACCGCGCGTGTACGCTGTAAGGAGCAGTAACGACGCATGGAGCGTGAAATACGCTCACATTTCGGTACCCGGCAAATGGAATGCACCTGCCTCCTTAGGTTTTATGTGGAGTTTCCTCACCTTCTTACGGTGCTTGGTAAGGGCTGCCAATATCGCCGTCCTCACTTTGTGACCCCTCATAATACAAGTAATACTTCTTGAGAGGGTATTGAGCGGAGGCCGCTTTCGTCGCGCCGCTCAGTAATTTTACGAGCGTGCCTTACTTTGTTTTTGTTTATATTGTCCGCGAGCGACATTTTTGTGGACGTTTTAGTTTAAAAGTAAATTAGGACGTCGATTCGGGGGAGTTTATTAAAGGTATTTCGAATTTTACGGCGGAAAATACGTGGTTTACAAATTGTTTTTCGGATGCCGCAGTAAAGATGCGGAGTTTACGGCGTTTTAATATTGTAAACATTGTTTTTCATTAGAAGTCTAAATTTTAGTGTACCTACACCTACCTGACTTCTTTTGGGAATTTGAGAATCGATATTTTTACTTGGGAATAACCTTCTCCACAATTATCGTGCCTTTATGCAAATAACTGACATAGTAGTAAAGCGCTGCAGTCATAATACCAACATTAATAAAATATATGTTAAGAAGTTGGTAAAGGTAGAAAAGTGCATTCTAAATTTGCTAAAAAGCACGATTAGGTATTCTAGACTGAAGTACGATAAATATGGTCTATGAACTACAGCCCCTTTTTTATATACAACGCTGGAGGTATACAAACATACAGCTCACCTGATATGAAGCGGTTACCGTAGGCTATGAACGGTTGTTATCGAAAATTCGTTATTTGCACTTAGATACGTCTTATGATTTGGTTTTTATCTAACTTGGTTTCGTATCTGTCTGTTAGTCCTTTACGATATTCAATTAGGCTGAAATTTTGCACATACATGTTCTGAAGACAATATAATGTAGTCTCTTAAATATCGCGAATGATTCAATATAACCGCCGTCATAAAATGGCGGATTATCTTTTCCTTTAGAACGTCTTCAACCTAGGTATCAATTGGCAGGTAGAATACAATAAGTTATATTACGTTACCTAAAACCTAATATGGTGACTGACACAAAATGGTGGACTAAGTTTGTCTCAAGATGGACATAAACATGACTAAGATCATGTCGAATATTCATATTACCTGTTGAAGTGACGGTTGGAAATACTATTGAACATGATACAAAGGTCCTCCACCGATTTCATGATGAGATCGATATAGTCGGCAAATCAAAGGCGAGTGACGTATTCAGCTTTGATGTTTATACCTTATCTTTTTCAGATGAAAAGGTTGAAAGTATCTGCTACTATTGCAGTGAAGAGTTTCGGGGATATAACGCCCTATCTTACACCTTTTTGCACTTGGATCGGTTTTGTACTCTGGTCCCGTACCCGAATTCACATGTCTGTTTTACTGTACAAGCACTTCGATATCGATGTTTCGATATACCGATAGGAAGTCAATTCTGCATCGCTGGAGAGACCGTAGCATCACTCATGTCTCAATCTAATCAAAGACTTTTTCGAACATGATCAGACCTCTACTCCACGCTTCCTAATTTCTGAATGATTCACCGTACCAGCTTTCCGCCCGTTTTCAGAAATTCGTTAAAGATCAAGTGTATTGACAGATGCTACGTTAACGGCCGGCCGTCAGAGCAGGAGGATTATGCAGTTCCGCGAGTGCCCTCTGATGTGGTGGTCGATAACAGTATTGTCAGTCCTTTACAAAATGAGTTAGCATTTGCTGTACATCAGTCGGCTTCATATCGAGGTACCAATAGCGAGCACCATATTTCATTCCATGCACCACAGCTGCCCTCTCCGGTCATTAAGTCGCGCCCTCGCAGAGTTCGTAAGCCGGCAGTAAGGTACGGTCTTGAGGATGAGTGGTAATGTTTCTGTTGTTAGAATTCATTTCATTTTGTTTATAACTTAGTCGCCATAAATAATACGTTAAATGTTAAAAACTGAATCAGGTAAATATAGGGTGGTCGGTGTAATGTAGAGAATCTATGGCTGTCATATGAATTTCAACCTCTGTTTCTCATTATGCCTTCGGTCATGAATTGTATCATTTATTTACTTTGCTTGTAATAAATATATTTGTTGGCTAGGAACTCTTCAATTACTACGAGTAGCTTTATTGTACGGCTCTAACAACGATGTGTATAGCTGTGTAGATCTCAATCTCATTTTAGAATCTTGTTTCCGCTCAATCTATCTTTAATAAGGATTGTATTGAATTAGCGTATGTATCGTCCTATAGTTTTGAAGATTTGATGTCCGGTTTCTAGCTTCCGATCTGAAGACTGTAACCACATTTCGCGTCTGACCTACTTGAAATGTGACTCAAGAGCTTTTGAGTTCATTTTGTTTGAGGCTTTTCCACATTTTCGACAAGCTTGCTCTTGATATCATTCTGAGTTATCATTTAGGCATCAAAATCGGTTAGAAATTTCGAGCGTAATGGTTTCCTGGGTGTGCGTCAGGGCACGAAACGGTCGGCACGTAGACTTTACCAGACTAGACCTTTCCAGCTTTATGTTAATTTACCCTTATGATGTCTATGATAGTTTTCTCTTGGTCTCTTGTCTAATCTCTCTTGGTCTCAAAAGGATACGGTATAAATTATCAAAGTTGAACACATCGTTCACTTTTGTTTTGTCGACAATATAGATCTCATCAAGAAATCGTTGAAGGACCTTTGCGCCATGCTCAATAACCTCAATAGGTATGTCTCAAGATGAACATGAACAAGTCTAAGATTAGGTCGAATGTCCATGTTAGCTATTGAAGTGACAGTTGAAAATACTAAGCTACTCGTAGAAGTTGTTGACAATATGTCTACCTAGGACAGGCTATCCAGTTAGGTAAATCCAACTTCGACCGAGATGCAACAGACGAGTCAGACTCGACTGGACAGCGTTCGGGATACTTCGATACATTTTCTTGCCCAAAATATCTCAACACTTGAAGATTGAAGTCACAAAGAACTGAGGTATGGGCCTTCATCGAGCGCCATATGATGTATGCTTAAGTCGCTAAGCGTTCCCGTACTGGTGCACGCAGTGTGGGATGACCCGCCACTAGATGAAGCTACTACCACAAGAGATTTATAGGGAGTCGATGAATGCAGGCGGGTCAAAGTCGAGATCAGTGGTTGTCTAGACGGGAATCCAATGTCCATCACTAGACGAATATGAGCTGAAGTGACGGTGACTTGATTGAATAGCCGTCAGCGTGCTTACTATACATTGGTGTTCGGTGACGGGTATACTGTATTTTGTACTAACGAGCGCATGCACACTGGGAGACATGCACATTGGGTGTGTATACAAAGTCAACTTTAGTTAGCTTACTTATGCGAAAGTGCGAAACAAAATTCATGCCATGGGATACCAGGTATGTCTAATGTCATTAAGATTTTATTACGACATGAGTGCGAAAAGAAATGATTACAGTATGAACATATTTTTTATACACGTAATAACATTTTTTTGATAGCCTTGTTATATGCTATTTTTAAAAACTTCATATTACTGTACTTTAGAGTTATATAACATCAGATCATATCATTGTTCTGATCTCTTACGTAAATAATTCCGCTTTTGCACATACCACAATTTTAATTACGTTTATTTGTACAATAAAGAGATTTAAACAACAACAACAAATTCAGAAAAAAAATCAGTTATGTTTCGATACATTAAGTTTTAAATAAGGGATATGGGTCTCCCTTCAACCGAAGGGGTTTAGAGCATACTCCACCACTCTGCTCAAATGCGGATTGACAGAGGCCAGTGTTTTCAAGCCGCCCCAGGTTCACTGACTTGCTTACCGAATGTCATCTATCGACAACAGCCGGGACCGATGGTATATCGTGCCCTCCGAGCACGGAGAAACTCGAGATAGATACGAACGACGAATTAAGCTGACAACATGATAATAGTATCTAGTACTACACAAGATACATATAACAGCAGAATCAAGATTTATAAAACACTGAAACCTGATATTGCAATAAATATATAATTAATTATAGAATCTAATACAGTTTACAATATCTTAGCAAGTCGATGTATGCAACTAATGCCTGTTTAGATTTTTACTTAATTTTGAAAATGACGTTACTTTTTTATGAGCATACATTAAGTTTTCATAAATGTACTGGATGTAACGGAGAGAACACTAATTTCTTTGAACAATAAGCAATTATCTGGACCCCATGGTGTAAAGGGGATGTATAGCTCTATTTTGTATGATAAAAACTGTTTCAGACCATCGGTCTATTTATTTATATCTTCACGCAAATTCCTTTGCAAGCAAGGCAGAGAGAACTGAATGCCACATGAGCCAGTTCTTCCATACCTCGATTACTTCTTTAATAGTCATAGCTTTTTTCTTGCACGCTCCCTAGTCTGGAGCTCCTGATGCTACCTTATGTTAACACACTACCTATTTGGTCGTGGTAGGTGAGGAATGGCCTTTTTGACAAATAGATTCAATAGAAACTTCCTCGGACAAATTAATACCAGCCACTTTTCCCCACAATAGAATACCATAAGACTTAAGGCTGGAAAGTAGGGGAAATAAACTTAAAACGTAGTAGCCACGACTGTCAATTATCTGATTTCTTAACTTAATATTGACAGTCAAACTTACTGGAAAGTTCTTTTCTTTGACGAGCTCGATGGCGCAGTCGTGATTGACGCGACTTTGGCACTAACACTCGTGTGTTCGATTTCCACACAGCTCAAACATTTCTGTGCATGAAAATACCTGTTTGTCTTCGTCTCTGTCAATTACCTGATTTTCTTAACTTAATATATGACGGAGTTGAACTTACTGAAGAGGTAATTTCTCTGACGAGCTCGGTGGCGCAGTCGTGAATGACGCGACTTTGACACCGGCGCTCGTGTGTTCGATTCCCTCACAGCTCAAACATTTGTGTGCATGAATATGACTGTTTGTTTTGGTCTGGATGAAAGAGGTAGGGCGTATCAAAGCAGCCCATCTGGGATAGTACCTCCACCTCACAGAAAAACGCAGCCATATAACAACTACCCAGAGGGTTGTTGTGTTCCTGCGTGAGAGTAAGGTCACTAGTAAGCTCCTAAGGAGTTGCTATGTTAGCAGCAGAGGAGGCATCGCAAGAGTGATACGTAATATATTACAAGCGTTTATAGGCTACAGTAACCGCTTTACATCAAGTGAGCCGTATGGTTGTATACCTTCTGACATTGTATAAAAAATGTGGGAGCGCACTAAAATTTTGAGTTTACATTTTTGTGAATTCCAAGCAGTACAGTTGAAATGGGAGCCTTCTAAAGCAAGTCTTCGTCAATTAGGGTTGATCACATTCGTGATGGCGTCTTTCATGACGGACTATTCCTATATATTTTTCCGTATATATATTATACTAGTATTATATGACATATTATATTGCCAATTAAGGACATTTAAGGTTGCCGAAGGCTTTGATTTTGCGGGGTGCCAAGGCCGGAAAACCTCCTCGTGAGTCCGGGTCTGCTGCTGGCCTCTTGTCCTTCTGGATACGTCCGGTTGGAACGACGGGCTAGCAACAGTCTGGACCTGGTGCACCCTGGGCAACGGTCAGTAACTTCTCCTCGCGGGGTATTGCTGATCGTTGGCGAATGTTCTGGCATGTAGGGGCGGAGTTCTGCCGCGGAGAAGGCATGTGCAGCGCAGTTATTTCTGTGCTGCATTTGGGCCGATGTCGCTCCCTTGGTACCTTGAGGGACGCGACCAAAGGAGGGTTGCTCGAGAGGAGTGACCAGGGGTCAGTCGAAAGACTGACTTCGAGTAGGAGCATACCGTAGCCCCTTGGGCCCTCTCTAAAGCCGACTTGGTTTCTGGGGTCAGATGACCTGACTTTCGGGGCCAGACTGGCTGGAGAGAGGGACCAAGGGGGTCGGGGGTCTTGGCTTCAACGCCCGGACCGCGAGGAAGAAAACCTCTATAAAAAATTACCCCTAGTCCTTGTGTGGTGGGCAGGGTGTCGCTGCTCGCGACAATTATATCTTAGTCTTAGGATGAGCTATTATTGTCTGCAGGGTGGTGACACACGGTCCACCACATCGACGCAGTTGGTAACGTGCTGTGGTACTCATGGGCAGGGGGATTGCTGCCCGCTAGCGTTACAACCTCGCCGGAACTGGCAACCGGCGTTGTATATGCCTTGGCCTACCAAATACGGGAATGAGCGTCACCCCGGGCTGGACATTTAGATCGTCTCTTCTCGTGGGATCAAAACATGGATCTTTTAAAAAACAAAAACGATGTGGTGGGAGAAGGAAGGCGGAGTAGTCCGAATTCGGACGTGGAGGAGTGCGACGGACGAGGTAGGAGTTCGGAGCGGAGTGGTGGGGTTTCGGGTGGGGACGCCGACCCCTTGGTGGACTGGGCCGTGTCGGACTCTGCGTCCATGTGTAGCCTGCCCGAGGCGCTGATTGACCGGAAGCGGCTCTTCTCCGGCTCGGACACGGAGACCGGACGGGATAGCGGGGTCAAGATTCCGACCTCCGCGCGCGGAAAACCGCGTGGGCTCTCGCCGGGGCTAGCACGGGCTCAACAACTGCTGGCCCAGAGGAAGGAGGCAGCCCAGGAGGAAGAATTCCGGAGGTCCCTGGAGAAGCGGGCCCACAGGAAGGGACGTGGGGGCTCTAAGATGGGAGGAGCGGAGGTGCGGGTTATCCCGGAAGACTTTGGTGGGATGGGAGCTGAAGAGCTCATGGTGGCGGCCGAGGGGAAGCTTAATGTCATCCTCGGCCTCACTGGGAAGAGCGCCAGTTTAAGGGGGGGCTATTCCACCAAGATAGCCCGGGCCTCCGGCTCCATTCGAGAAATCGTCGAGGCCCTGGTGGAGCGCACTGAAGCGGAGGAGACTCGCCGCCTCAGAGCCGACAACAAGCGGCTCCAAAGGGAGGTGGCGCAGATGAAAGAAGAGATCAGTGCGCACCGCCTTGAGTTCGAGGTGATGAGGAAGGAGAGGGCGGAGAGGAAGCAGAACCCGATGAGCCGGGATGATCTCCAGGAGCTGGAGAGCAACATCGCTCGGCTCGTCGGGAATTTAGTAGACGGGCGCCTTAGTGCCATCGAGGCGCGTCTGCCTCCGGCGCCGGTCACGCGCCCACCACTTGCGGGTGACGGCTCGCCATTGGCGCGGGCGACGAGGGCGGCCATCGCACAGGCCGGACGCTCGGCTCCTCTGGCCGAGGAGCCGGCAGAACTGGAGGTCCGCCCTCAAGCGAGATCGGCCACCGGGGGTAGTGCCCGCAAGGGCAGGGGCAAGGCCCCGTGGACTAACTTCGGCCCGTCCACTTCGCGCGGGGGTGAGCCGGAGACGCCGGCCCCAAAGAAGGCGGCGTCCCAGGAGGCGGCGGCCCCGAAAGAGCGGGCTGCCTCGGTCACGGCAGAGGAGAGCTGGACCGAGGTGGTCAAAAGAAAGCCGCGGAAGCCAACCGCGCCCGCGGCCGAAGTGCGCAAACCTTCGGCGGTGGCGAAGAAGGGGCCCAAAAAGCCCAAAGTGGTGCTCCCTAGCTCCACGGCCGTAATACTTAAGTTACGGCCGGAGGCAGCGGCTAAGGGAGCCACGTACAGCTCCGCCCTGCTGGAGGCCGAGCGAAAAGTGGACCTGGTGGAGTTGGGCATCGCCTCGCTCCGGATCCGGCAGTCGGCAACTGGAGCCAGACTGCTGGAGGTGTTCGGCGCCACCAGCCACGAAAAGGCGGACGGGTTGGCTTCGCGCCTCAAAGAGGCTTTGTCCGGCGTCGCGGAGATCTCCAGGCCCGTAAAGTGTGCGGAGTTCCGCATCACGGGCCTGGACGATACGGCTACCGCGGAGCGTATCAAGGCTGCGGTCGCGCGAGAAGGGGCCTGCGCGCCTGACCAGGTCAGGGTTGGGGAGATCCGCTCTGACCTGCGGAGAGCGCGCTCCGCCCTGATGCGCTGCCCGGTTACGGCAGCAAAAAAGCTGCTGGAAACGGGCAGCCTCAAGGTGGGTTGGAGCAGGGTGCAGCTCCAGCATTTGGAGGTGCGTCCCATGCACTGCTTTAGGTGCATGGGAAGGGGCCACATGGCTGAGCTGTGCCCCTCCACGAAGGACCGCAGCCTTCTTTGTTATAGGTGTGGGGAGCCGGGTCACAAGGCCTCGACCTGCTCGGCCCCACCGCGCTGCGCGGTATGTGCCGACGCCGGCAAACCTGCCGGGCACGTGATGGGGGGAAAAAAGTGCAACCCCCCATCGGTGCGCGGGAAGACCCTCTCTCCCGGGGGTGAGAGGGGAGAACAGGCGGCGCCACCGGCCGAGATGTCCGAGTAATGCCTGGACACCTCGGCTTCCTGCAGGCCAACGTCAACCACTCCGCTGGGGCTCAGGACCTTCTCCTGCAGTCAATGGCGGAGTGGGACGTGGACGTGGCGGTGGTCTCGGAGCCATATGCGGTCCCATCCAGGCCGCATTGGGCCGGAGATGTTGATGGCTCCGTGGCTATCGTCACGAGGCCTGGCGCCGGCCCTCCTCTCACTGTCAGGGAGAGAGGGGCAGGATATGTGGCGGCGGTTCGGGGAGGATGCGCGATAATCGGCGTGTACTTCTCCCCGAACCGCGACCTGCCGGCCCTGGAGCGTTTCCTTGGTGCTCTCGGGCCGGCGGTTAGGCGGCTGGCGCCCCTTCCGGTCCTCGTGGCCGGTGACTTCAATGCCAAGTCTACAGCGTGGGGCAACCCGGTCACGGGGACGAAGGGGCAGAAGGTAGAAGAGTGGGCGCTGGCTGCGGGACTGTCCCTGCTGAACAGGGGGACAGTCCACACGTGCGTGCGGTGGAACGGGGGCTGGACCTCTCGTTCGCCATCCCCGACGCCGCACGCAACGTCCGGAGTTGGAGAGTGGAAGAGGGGGTGGAGACACTTTCGGACCATAGATATATAAGGTTCGAGGTGTGCTCCGCCCCTGGGAGTCCGGCGGTTTCGTCCCGGAGGCGAAGTTGTTTCCCGCGTTGGGCCCTCACAAAGCTCAACCGGGAACTAGCGGAGGAAGCGGCGATAGTCGGTCGCTGGTGCCTCCCGCCTATGGAGGAACTGGGGGTGGAACAGGGGGCTGGCCGTCTCTGCGACGCCTTCACGGCGGTGTGCAGACCGGCCATGCCTAGCGTTGGGCATCCACCCTCACGGCGGGCGGTCTACTGGTGGTCGGCGGAGATCGCCGCCCTCCGAGGCGCCTGCAACGGGGCGCGGAGGGCGTACACCCGAAGCAGGCGCCGTCGCCCTCGGGACGAAGAGAGGGATGGCCGGCTGTACAGAGTTTACGTGGAGAAGAAGAAGATCTTGCAGCTGGCCATCAGTCGGGCCAAGGAGGGAGCATGGCTGGAGTTGGTGGAGGGTCTCGACCGAGACCCATGGGGACGTCCATACAGAGGGGCGCGGAACAAGCTCCGCGCCCAGACGTCCCCACTGACGGAGACCCTTCAGCCGGCCCAGCTGGGGGAGATAGTTAGGGAACTGTTCCCCGAACCCCCGGCAAACTTTGCTCCCCCGAGGATGGCCCGACCGCCGGACTCATCCACGGAGGAAGAAAGGGAGGAGGGCGTTCCGCCGCCCGTCACCGATGAGGAAATGGAGGCGGTGCTGAACCGCCTCAAGGAGAAGAAGAGGGCACCTGGTCCGAACGGGGTGCACGGGAGAGTGCTCGCGCTGGCTCTCGTGCACCTCGAAGGGAGGTTTCGGGAGCTGCTCGACCTCTGTCTTCGATGCGGGCAGTTCCCGAAAACAGGCAAGGACGGCCGACTCTGCCTTCTTTTGAAGCCGGGTCGGTCGCCGGACTCGGCGTCGGCGGTGCGACCGGTGATATTGCTGAACGAGGATGGGAAGGTCCTGGAGAGGATAATGGCCTCCCGCCTCGTTGGGCACGTGGAGGACGGCCCGGGACCGGGGCTAGCAGACGCTCAGTATGGGTTCCGGGCCAGAAGGTCCACCGTCGACGCTATCAGGTGCCTCAAATTGGTGACGGATGCGGCGGAACGCGAAGGAGAGATTACGTTGGCGGTGTCATTGGACATCGCCAACGCCTTCAACAGCCTTCCCCACAGCACGATCCTGGAGGCACTCAAGTACTTCGGGGTGCCTCCGTGGTTGGGAAGGCTGTTGAAGAGCTATTTGGAGGATCGGGAGGTGTTGTTCGAGGACGGAGGGGGCAGTCTCCACAGGAGAAAGGTGGAGCGGGGGGTCCCACAGGGATCGGTTCTGGGTCCGATACTGTGGGATCTCTCGTATGACTGGGTCCTGCGGGGCCGTCTTCTCCCCGGGATGAGTGTCATCTGCTATGCAGATGACACCCTAATTACATTCCGGGGAAAAACTTACGTGGAGGCGGCGCGGCTGGCCGAAGTCGGCACTGATATGATGGTCAGCCGCATAGAGATGCTGGGGCTTCGGGTCCGTGTGGATAAGACCGAAGCCCTACTATTCCGCGGGGCCCGTAGAAAAGGACCCCCTCCGGGCGCACACCTCCTGATCGGAGGTAGGAGGGTCAGGGTGAGTGCCCAGATGAGGTACCTGGGACTCACCCTGGACGGTAGGTGGACCTTCGGACCCCATTTTCAGGAGTTGGGGCCGAAGGTCATAAGGACGGCGGCGGCGCTGGGACGACTCCTTCCTAATGTGGGTGGACCCAGCGCCGCATGCAGGAGGCTGTATTCCGGCGTTTGCCGGAGTATGGCCCTGTACGGTGCCCCTGTATGCGTGGACGCCCTCTGCGCCAAAAACAAGGCGCAGCTGCGCAGAGCGCAGAGAGTCATTGCGCAGAGGGCGATACGGGGGTACCGTACCGTGAGTTTTGCGGCGGCCACTGCCCTCGCGGGCGATCCGCCGTGGGAACTGATGGCGGAAGTGCTCGCCGAGGTGTACAACTTCGTTGCAGAGAGAAAGGGACTCGGCGAGCACCCCACGGCGGAAGCAATAAGGAGGATTCGCCAGCGAGGGCACGAGGAGATGGTTCGGAGGTGGGAGGAGGACCTGGCGCAACAGAGGTACGGTGTACGTACCGTGGAGGCGTTGCGCCCGGTCCTAGCAAGCTGGATGCGCCGCAAGCGCAAACCTCTCACCTTCCGAATGGTGCAGGTGCTCACCGGACATGGATGCTTCGGTGAGTACCTGCACAAGGTGGCCAGAAGAGAGCAGGAGCCGGGCTGCCACGAGTGCGGCGCGGCCGAGGACACTGCTCAACACAATCTGGAGCAGTGTGTCATGTGGTCTCGGCAGCGCCGCGATCTGGTGTCCGTGCTGGGAGGTGCGGACCTCTCACTACCGAGCGTGGTCCGCTCCATGCTCGAGAGTGACAGGTCCTGGGAGGCAATGGCCTCCTTCTGCGAGATAATCATGTCGCAGAAGGAGGCCTCGGAGCGGGACAGGGAAGATGATCCTGAAGCTGTCCCGCTTCGGAGACGGCGGACGGGAGTGCGGCGTAGGCGCTACTTAGCTGCGCTACTGCCGCCTCCCTAATATGTGGGACTAGGGGTCAGGATGGGAACCTGGCCCCATAATGGTCCCGCCGCCGGAGGGGCCGTCCCAATTTGCCGGGATGGCCCCTAGATTGGAGAAGTCCGGCCCCTTCTGAGGGGCTGGCCAGTCGCAGTGGTGCCCTGTTGCTGACAGATCCGGGGCACCACACCAACGCGGCCGATGGCAATTCGCGGGGTTGTTTAGTGGGTATACCGTCGGACAGCCGACGGGGAGTCCCACACTACCACCGGAGGCCACCCAGGCACCGGTGGTGTGCGTAACGCATTTTTCCCCGCGTCACAAAAAAAAAAAAAAAAAAAAAGGCTTTGATTTTGCAGCAACGAGTTACTTCACTGATCTGCCCAGAATTTTTATTTTATATGATGTCTATAGGTTACTCGACACGTCAATGTTTTGACTACGTTTTGAAATTCTATGGATTGATACATTTTCTCTTTCTTGCTTTCGGGAAAAATCAAGGATTGACAGCACCACTGTTTGTGACAGCCAATTTGACAGAATTCTAAACGTTATTATTACGTAATTGAGGTAAGTTTTATTTTAACATTCAAACAAAATAAAATACACATTTTAGCAAACCAATGAAATAAAATGTTAAATATCATCGGCCTGATCAGTAAATATATAAGGCTCTTAGCCTTCTATAGTTTTATAATGTTTACAAAAAACAGCAAACGACCTTAATATTTAAAATATATACGTAGGAGTGAGTCTGTCAGAACAAAATATCGGCATAATGAGTGTTATGTTTCTGCAATCGAGTGAGGTTATCGGTAGTAGTGGATAAATCCTGAGCAGATGCTGCGTCTGTTGCAGCGGTGGTAACGAACGTGGTATCCTCCTTGTATTGCAGGCGTTATGTAATCGATTCACATCCAACGGGCTGAATGTGTGATCTACTTACGTAGCACTAAAACAGAGCGAAATATTTATAACATGTGCCGCAAAGAAATACAAATCTGTAAAAGAATGTTTAAAATTAGTCCTCAATAAATCAGAGACGCCATTTTCAGCGGAGTTACACGGTGCTCCTAGGGAAACGCCACAAAGGAAATGTTTATCATGACTTATTGTCATTCTCCTTCCAAAAACTTTTGTCATTTACAAAAAAATGAAATGTAAATGATAGCAATGAGGATAATAAGCAAAAAAATATTTTTGTTTGCACAACACAAATCTTGTACACCGTCCCTCGGCTCGCAAAAAGTGGGGGCACGTACGGTACCAACAAAAACAAAACATTGATCTAAACCACAATATGTTTCCCGATATCTTTTGTTCTTCTGCCCTATTGTTGTTTGAATAACAGAAGGGATAATCCAATTCCACACGGCTATTATGATTTTATTATTATATATTAAAATGACGACGAAAGTGTTTCCTATCTCATCCCATTAATATTATGAAAATAAAAGATATTGATGATGTTTGGATGTTTGTAATTAAATCACGTATAAATAGATTTTAGGTATACTTGGAAAAATGTAAGGAAAGAATGTGATCTAGACGACCATATGCTTATTTGATGAACATTGTTCTTTGTAATAGTTCAAACTCAACTAATGAAGTGCAGTCGAATCCTAAATTCTTGCATATGTCGTAGTGGTATTATTATTTATTTGCAGGTCAACTGTTATGCGATTAACACTAAAGAAAATCACAGCTAAAAAGTAAGTATCTAGATGTATACTTTGTTTCGGGAAATAAGTGTGAGAAGCTATCACTGCGGCAGCAAGTGTATCAAACATATTGCAAACGTCCATAAGCTACTATTATCTCATTTATTTTTTCATATTTATTATCAAAACACAATGGAATGAGGTGTTAAAGAAAATGTGATTGCACTAATTGCCTTGCACAACGTGGGTATGGAGCCGTCGGTCATAAATCAAGATACTTCAAAAGCTTGATATCGTACTATCGACAGATATACCTACTCTTCCTCTGTTGAAGACCATAGATTGGGGCGACCGCGTATGTCGATGAACTCGTCATAAACGGCTGAACCGATTACAATATTTTTTTTTATTTGTCTGAGTATGTCTCTGGATGGTTTAGAATCACAATTAGACCGCGTAAGTGGCACTACAATCGATTTCAAGTTTTTAAAGTGAAATAGAAATCATTATACAGTGTTTATTTCGTCCAAAAGTTAGCGCATGGAGCAGGCGTATGACAATTATTTTTTAAATTTGATAAAGTAAAACCAATATATTATAGACTATAACCGCTATCCGTAACACATATTCTATCATAACAGCTAGTTACGACTAAAGTCTATTGTGCCTCAAGTGTGAAACTGCAGTGGACGAGAGGTGGACGAGGTAACAGCTCTTCACCTCCCCGGGTAAACAAGATGGGGCTCCGTAATTACATCTCGCTCACCGCTCAAACAAAGTAAGTGCAGACTAAAGTCTATTGTGCCTCAAGTAGAATCTGCAGTAGACGAGAGGTGGACGAGGTAACAGTTTTTCATCCCCTCGCGTAAATAAGATGGGCTCCGCAATTACACCTCGGTCACCACTCACACAAAGTAAGTGCAGGCGCACGCACAAGTCAACTGAGTACCTCAACAATATATATAGTATAATGTGTGTGGTGTGGCACATTCCCCGACTGGAAGAAGCGAAGGATGATTCTACCCCAACACAAACCCTACGCAATAAGCGAAAAGAAACTGATAACGCTTGGATTAGTAGTCAATTTTCCGCAATAAGAAATCAAATGACAGAAATGATGGCGGTACTTACTTCTACTCATAAAGCCAAACAGAAAACATTAATAAACTCAGTCACTACTACAAAGACTCAAGTTACCAGTATCAATGTCACAATGGAAAACATTATTTTAGAAAAAAGCAAACTAAATACTTAATTAGATAACCTAGCGAATAAGATAGAAAATATTGAGCTCAAAGTTAAGTCACTTGAATCTGAAGTAGACAAGCTCAAGGGCAGCTCGCAACTGGTGTCCTTTATTCGAACACCACCTACTTGTAAAGAAACACGCGGACAAAGAATATAATCTTAGTTGGAATTCCGGAACAAATCTCAAAATCGGTCACGGAAAGGCATGATATTGATATGAGAAAAGTAACAAGATTAGTTAAATTAGCTAACACTGACAGTCGGGTAAAGAATGAAACGATTTGTGAAATATAACTTAAAGTTAAAGTAATCTCTGACCAAACACAAAAACAGCGAAAATACATTCATCACCCACGAGAAGAACTTGAATACGTACTACGAATGGAGAAGCCAATCTAGTCACATACACCACATCCACATCCACACGGAGAAAAAAATAATATTGCCATCTGAGAAAATCAGCTACCAAATCGCAAATACTTACTCTGATATTACTACTTCGAAAAAAATCCTGTACTGTTTTTATGCCAATGCTCGTAGTAAAATTAAGCTAGGTAAATAGAATGAGCTAAAATGCATAATTGTATCTGCAATCTGCTATTACCCACATTATTGTATTATCGGAAGAAGGAAGAAGAAGCTAAAATAATACAAATTTCAAATTATACGTACTATTGTAACTTCAGGCAAGATAAAAGGAGGAGGAGTTTAAATTTTTGTTCATAACAATTTAGAGCACACTCTTATTGAAGATCACTGCATTGACAATAATCATCTGAATAAAATCTCATTGGAAGTGAATGCTATTTACAAACCTGGTGCCAGCAATACCAACACTTTTCTAGAGATATACTCACAACAATTACAAAGCTGAAGGTAAGGTAAGAGCAGTAGTATTTGGTGACTTCAATTTCGACTTGCTCAGCTCCGACTCGACGACGACGATGACGGGTATATTAAAAGAAGGTTTTAGAATCTCAAATACGATTAATCAAAAATACTGCACGCGAGTAACATCTACAATGAGGAACATTTTAGATCATATAAGCTGAAACATAATACTTTCCTGTTAGTTACGATTGAATCGACGATGTCGGACCATGACCAACTATAATTGTAAATAAAAAAGTACCAACCAGAACCAATAAAAAAAATCAGCCAAGTGCTAGTCGGACTCGCACACGAAGGGTTCCGTACCATTATCGATAAAAACGGCAAAAAAATCACGTTTGTTGTATGGGAGCCCCCTTAAATATTTATTTTATTTTAATTTAATTATTTATTCTTAAAGTGAATATATAAATAAATATTCTGTGAATATTTCAAGCGTCTACCTGTTGCCGTTATCAATATCGAGCAAAAATGAGCAAAAAAATTTGTTTGTTTTATGGCACCCTTAAATATTTATTTTATTATATTTTTTAGTATTTGTTGTTATAGCGGCAACAGAAATACATCATCTGTGAAAATTTCAACTGTCTAGCTATCACGGTTCAAGAGATATAGCCTGGTCACAGACGGACGGACGGACGGACAGCGGAGCCTCAGTAATAGGGTTCCGTTTTACCCTTTGGGTACGGAACCCTAAAAACAGAATACATGTCGATCGATTACGAAAAACTATGAAGACTATGACTACGAGAAATTAGAAGAGAAACTGTTGACATCCATAATAATGTGTACAACTACATATAAATTATCAAATCCCCGACGACAAGATTGGATTCACAAGGAAAGTATACAAGAAATAAATGAACGAAATAAACTCTGGCAAAAATATAAGGAAGATAAATCAAACATAAAATTGAAACAAGATTTTGAAAAAGTAAAAATATCAGTAACTAAGACTATTCGAGCCAAGAAAAATGTGGACACTGATTAACGGATTTACAAACAATAAAACTAAAGATGTTATAGTGACACAAGCTGATACAGGGACAATAACAGAAATCAAAGAAATCTGGGAACATTTTTGCTTATATTTCTCAACCATTGGCTCGCTCTTAGCTGATATAATCCCTGATAAGTATCGCAGAAGCCGAAAGCAAGGTACATAATAATGCAACAAAAAAGTTGGAGCTTCATAGTTTCGAACCTGCAACCACGGATGAAATAATCCGAGTTGTAGACAATTTAGATCATAATACTGGTTATGTTTAATAATCTATGACTATGACTATCTAAATATACTATCTATCTATTTATGAATCTATCTATGATGCACAATAATTCACAAATCTGGAAGCAAGACTGACCCAAGTAATTATCGCCCAATCTCCGTCCTACCCGTGATTTTTTTTTTAATTCTAAAGCTTTCTTTTACCAAAAGTAATACGATTTCCAGACCAAATCTAATGCACTTTCGACATTTATCGATTTAATAACCAAAATTAAAAACAAACACTTGGCATTTTTATAGACCTGAAAAAGGCATTTGATACGACAATTTCAGATAACTTATGCAGCAGTATTTCGTGACTAATCAAATACTGGTGCATAAGTTATCTGAACTTGTCGTAATCGATAATGCACATGAAATTCCTAAATCATACCTACGTAATCGCCAACAGATAGTTAAAATAGGCCAGTATCAAAGTAACCCCCATTCTATTTCGCATAGCATACCACAGGGTTCCATTTTAGGGTCACTCCTGTTTTTAATATACATAAACGATATACGCTAAATAACTGGCCTCAATGGGATGCAATTACACCTAAAGCACAAAGGGATTTGAATTTACTAAATGATTCGTTCCAGTTTAACTTACTAACAATTAATACATCAAAAAGTCACTATGTGATTTTTGGAGCAAAAAACGTTGCCAGTAACTTTCAGCTTAAGATAGGCGATAAAATAGAAATGTGAAGATAAATATCTTGGTCTTCGTATAGATAGGTATTTAACCTCGAAACCATGTATATGTACTGAAAATAAAATCAAAATTAACATCACTTTGAGGTATATCAAAAAGCCTCCCTCGATAAGTTAGTTCTATATATAATCTATAACTCACTCGTCAAACCACACATAAACTATTTAATCTAAGTCTGGGAAACTGCTACTAAATCAAATATACAAATAATACAAACAGCACAAAATAAACTAATTAAAACAATATTTAACTATTACTACAGTACAAATACCCACAAAATGTACAAAGACACACATATAATGAACATTAACTAAACATACATATATTACACATGCTTATTAATAATATATATATATATATTATACACTCAACTATATCTTTCACAAAAAAAGCATCAGCTTCTTAAAGGGAAGCTTCGTAATGCTAGCTTTTTAATATCACGCCCAGTGACTACTAACTAAGATGTTGTGAAAAATATTCGTTTTTAGGGTGTACATTTAGTACAATAAACTGTCTACCGATATAAAACACGCGAAGTTCATGGCGAGTTTCAAAAAATATTAAAACAGCATATACAAAACCTAAGATAAATCAAAGAAATAAATGTCATAATGGATATCTAAATAATATTGTGAATGATTTAATGTATATTCTATATGTATAATATATTTTGTACTTATATTACGAGTATATTGGGGGTTAAAGTAAGTTGCCGATTTGTACTGAAAAATTAAAACTCGTCTTTTTCTAAGATGTAACATATTTATTTTATCAATATATATACCCTCATTATCTATACATTGCTGCCATCTAATCGGTAGTTTATTTATGCCTTTGCGATAGAACTCTGGGGATCTAGATTCGACGAATCGTGTGAAAGCATTTTGTACTGCCTCCTGGGAAGAAAATTTTTTACCACATAGAAAGTTGTCCACATCACGAAAAAATGTTCCTGTAGAGTTACAACGGTTTCTCGTGCAGTCTGAGGTCTTACGTTATCATGGAGCAATAATGATGAAGATAGATTCACGAATGCGGGGCTGTTTCATTGCCTGTTTTGTCATCATTGTTTGAAGTTCGGCACAGTAAACATTTACTGTTATTACCAGATCTGAGAAAACTATAGTGAATTACGCCATGAAGAGACCACCAAACAGTTACCACTACCTTTTTATTGGTAAGCTTTGCTTTAGGACACTATTGCGGCTTTTGACCTGAGATCGGCCATTGTATTTTTTGCTTACGGTTATCTTAAAGAATCCACTTTTCGTCACATGTCACAATTCGACCCTATATTCCATCATTTCTGTACCGATTAAACAAGGCAACACAAGTTTCAACACGCGTTTTTTCTGCAGATCAGTCAAATCATGAGGCACTCATTTTTCATATTTTTTTATATTATTAATTTGATGCAAATGAGTCTATCGACTTTAATCGTTTTTAATATACATAAACGATATACGCTAAATAACTGGCCTCAATGGGATGCAATTACACCTAAAGCACAAAGGGATTTGAATTTACTAAATGATTCGTTCCAGTTTAACTTACTAACAATTAATACATCAAAAAGTCACTATGTGATTTTTGGAGCAAAAAACGTTGCCAGTAACTTTCAGCTTAAGATAGGCGATAAAATAGAAATGTGAAGATAAATATCTTGGTCTTCGTATAGATAGGTATTTAACCTCGAAACCATGTATATGTACTGAAAATAAAATCAAAATTAACATCACTTTGAGGTATATCAAAAAGCCTCCCTCGATAAGTTAGTTCTATATATAATCTATAACTCACTCGTCAAACCACACATAAACTATTTAATCTAAGTCTGGGAAACTGCTACTAAATCAAATATACAAATAATACAAACAGCACAAAATAAACTAATTAAAACAATATTTAACTATTACTACAGTACAAATACCCACAAAATGTACAAAGACACACATATAATGAACATTAACTAAACATACATATATTACACATGCTTATTAATAATATATATATATATATTATACACTCAACTATATCTTTCACAAAAAAAGCATCAGCTTCTTAAAGGGAAGCTTCGTAATGCTAGCTTTTTAATATCACGCCCAGTGACTACTAACTAAGATGTTGTGAAAAATATTCGTTTTTAGGGTGTACATTTAGTACAATAAACTGTCTACCGATATAAAACACGCGAAGTTCATGGCGAGTTTCAAAAAATATTAAAACAGCATATACAAAACCTAAGATAAATCAAAGAAATAAATGTCATAATGGATATCTAAATAATATTGTGAATGATTTAATGTATATTCTATATGTATAATATATTTTGTACTTATATTACGAGTATATTGGGGGTTAAAGTAAGTTGCCGATTTGTACTGAAAAATTAAAACTCGTCTTTTTCTAAGATGTAACATATTTATTTTATCAATATATATACCCTCATTATCTATACATTGCTGCCATCTAATCGGTAGTTTATTTATGCCTTTGCGATAGAACTCTGGGGATCTAGATTCGACGAATCGTGTGAAAGCATTTTGTACTGCCTCCTGGGAAGAAAATTTTTTACCACATAGAAAGTTGTCCACATCACGAAAAAATGTTCCTGTAGAGTTACAACGGTTTCTCGTGCAGTCTGAGGTCTTACGTTATCATGGAGCAATAATGATGAAGATAGATTCACGAATGCGGGGCTGTTTCATTGCCTGTTTTGTCATCATTGTTTGAAGTTCGGCACAGTAAACATTTACTGTTATTACCAGATCTGAGAAAACTATAGTGAATTACGCCATGAAGAGACCACCAAACAGTTACCACTACCTTTTTATTGGTAAGCTTTGCTTTAGGACACTATTGCGGCTTTTGACCTGAGATCGGCCATTGTATTTTTTGCTTACGGTTATCTTAAAGAATCCACTTTTCGTCACATGTCACAATTCGACCCTATATTCCATCATTTCTGTACCGATTAAACAAGGCAACACAAGTTTCAACACGCGTTTTTTCTGCAGATCAGTCAAATCATGAGGCACTCATTTTTCATATTTTTTTATATTATTAATTTGATGCAAATGAGTCTATCGACGGTAAGGCAAAGTTAAAACATGCCGCTAATTCCTGGGTAGTTTGACTCGGATCGGATCGGATGACTTTCACTATCTCCTTCAGTTCAGCGTTATTCACAGTGTGTGTGATCTTCCAGGTGGTTCGTTCTTCAAGTCGAAGTTCCCGTTACGAAAGAGTTTAAACCAATACCAATACACCCGGTGTATTAATTATCAGTCTCGTCTCCAAAAGCAATTTTATACTTTAGCCCCTACTACTATATTAAATATTTATCTTTACATTATATTCGAAAGAAAATACTGAATGACGCCACATCCAGTTTTCAGGTACACTCGATACGATTTAAATCCATGTTTTGTTGTGTGATATCACTGATATCCGCCGTCTGCACCGGTCTAGCAACAGATTATTCACATGCATATTAATATTGTTGTAATTATAACACGGTTGTTTCCACTATTGTTTTGTCACAGTATTGTTATCTCTATGCCTGATTTTTTTCTACATAGTAGTTTAATTACTCAATTTTGTAAATTAGATACAAACTGTTACTTTCTCAGTAAGTTAATAATTTGTATATACTTATGAGGAATAAAAATCTTAAACTTAGTACAGGGTCCGAGTGTTGTACATGTGTGTGTGCGCGCCTGTGTATTACGAAACTTGGGATAAGGCGTCATAACAACCGTGGTGTATCGTTTACATAAATATTATATTATTTTAATTAAAAAAATTTACAAGCTTGATCAATATCATCATAAATAATAAATTATCCTTAAGTAAAAAATACAATTATCCTACTTCTGAAATTCAACATTCGTCACATTATCTTGAAGTTCATATTTTTGATGGTTTTACTTCTATTTTTTTATTTCTGTTCCAGTCCACTTGTATTTTATACGTTTGCAATTTTTAGATATCTCTGTATTATCAAGGAATATACGTTCATTAAACTAACGGTGCGCCTGCGACTTGTCAAATTATTCCAAATATATTTCTCTCTAATCTCTGAAACGGCTGTACCGATTTTGACGGAACTTTCACTGGCAGATAGCTGATGTAATAAGAAGTAGCTTAGGTTAGGTACTTTTATTTTAGAAATTTTATTTATTTTTATTAATATAAATAAATAATATTCCACGCGGACGAAGTCGCGAGCACAGCTAGTTTTAAATAATTTTAGAAATGTTGACGGGATAATTTTAAAAACACCACGCAAGTCACAAACTAAACGTCAGTTCAATTCTTAAATTTAGCAAGAAAAAAAATATTGTTGAACTATAGATATCTCATCAATCGGCCACCAATATTAAACCTGTCTGGCATTAGAGTCGGGGTATAATAATTTAATGCATTTCCGATCTATCAAAATTGGTTTCTAGAGCTACCCATTTTATGCGTAACTCACTTTATCACTAAACTGAGTGACAGTTTTCAGGATTATCTTTTAAAATAGAAGTCACGGGAGTAAAATCACTTTCGATGTCAGTGATGGAATAACAAATGGCAGATGAGAAATTAAAAGGGTAAAAGGTTAACCCTAGTTAGCTTAAACATAATTATGATTAAAATTAAATGTGAGTTACGTGAAAGTATGTTTATTTTTCTTTATTCATCTTTCGAAGAACCAAATTTAAGAATTATGCAATCAATAAACTAACGCTTCGCTTGCGACTTGCGTTGTATTTATGAAAGTATCCTAAATCTGCCTCGAAATTTTATCAATGAAATTTCAAGGAAAGACATAGGATAATCATATACAGGACTTTTTTACTAAAGTTGGAAACACCAGTCTGTATGTCATCACACAGCACTAGTTTCTTTGTTTATAGATTGTACATCAGACAAAAGTCAAATATGAGCGTATTAATATTGATATCTTCATATATGAGTACGACTTCTCATGAAAGAAGAACGGTTCTAGAGCATTTGTTCAAAGTGCGAGTGAGTGGGAGAGCAAATGGTCTATCTAATATTGATAATACGATGGGCAAATTAAATAAAATTAAATAAATTGATTCGATCTCGTACGCTGCATTCGATAATCGGAAAATTACAACACTATTGTAACCACATTTAAAAATTTCTATAGCTTTCCCTATAATGAAAAGTTACAAAATGAAGATAAATCGTTTTAGCGGGTATAGAAAGCGGGATACACAGTGGCATCTCACTAATTAATAATAATCATTATTATTAAACATTTGGATACCACTGTGTTAGATGCGGTATATATTATGGATGTTTGTGTATTAGGTTAGTTCCAATATGGCTAAAGTGCTCTGTGCTTTCCTGTTTTTTTTTTTCTATTCGTGTTCCCGGGGTTCGTGTTGTTCTATTGACTTGCTATCATATATTGTATATTATAATTCACCATATTACAGATGCTAATTTTGCTTAAATATAAATATATAAATAAAATACATTTCAATAATGATAAAAAATATTATAGTAAGTGCATTTGTTCTACAGACAGACTGATTACATCGTAAGCCCTGTGACTTTACTTGCAGGCAAATAAATCTTCATCAGACTATCGGGCACTGTCGTGCAGCTTACTATGCTTTAACCGGTCCCCGACAAAGCGACTGGGTATTAAAGGCACATAGTGCATTGATACGGTGATAGCCCAAGGGATAAAGAAACAGCCTATTGAGCAACTGGCCCCTAGTTCTAATACTAGCATGTAGCACTAAATTCCTGTTTTCCGGATTTATGTACATTTTGTAATTATTACTTGCTCGGTAAAGAAAAACATCGTGAGGAAACCCACACGAACAAAAAAATATCTTCCGAAAGATCTTAGAATATCTACTCGCCGTCTCCATTCATCCCGTGATCGGGAAAATATAAAATAAATCGTAGTAAGTCCTGTACTGACAATAATAAATTCATTGTGTGTTCCGAAGCAGGCCTAATTTTCCCCCGACAAGTTTCAATATTCATTGACAAACGCTGATTGCCGCTCTTATTCCTGACTAAACAGTAAACACAGTGGCGGTCATGTTTTTTCGACTAGAGACAGACAAGTAAATACATAGCCTCCCTTACATAACGGGCCCTATTCATCGCCTGCATCAAAAGTTATCAATCGCTCAGTAGCTTTTAATTGGATCCTTCAACGACGTTCTTCAGCAAGTTTTGAAAATAAAACAGAATTCCAAGCATTGTGATATACACCAGATCGGCAATACTCACACCACTGTTAGATGGTGAGGAGCTCGATGGCATTGATACGAGTATCAGTGAATTCAAATACGCAAGTTATGCAGTTAAGCAACGCACGGATCGCTACCTGTCTGTGGATTGGTGTAGTCGTTTCAAGTTCCTGTTAAATTTATAAGAGAAGAGGAGTGTATCAAAGCAGCCCGTCTGGGGAAATACCTCTACCACAGGAAAATACGGCCAAGTAACAACTCCCTAAAGTATTGTTGTGTTCCTGTGTATGAGTGAAGTCATCGGTAAACCTCTAAGGAATAGAGTTAATGGCACAATTAGTATCGCACGAGTGATACTAAATGTATTACAAGCGTTTATAGGCTACGGTAACTGCTTTCCATCAGGTGGGTCGTATACTTGTATATCTCTCGACATTGTATAAGAAGAAAACATGTTTAATATACATAGGTACGTTTAGAATAATAACACATACACGAATACCACTACTAAAACATATTTGTTATTCTTTAGGTTCTGATTAGAATTACCCATACTAACATACTTACAAGAAAATGTAATTCTATATGGAGAGTTAGGGTTCGGAATAGATAACAGTACTAACTTCATAGATTGGGTTCTCTAACTTCGCTTGTTAGAGCTGCACGTGAGATACTGGGGGCGTTCACTAATACCAACATACAAACAAAGTAACAATAATTACTCGTAGTCACTCCTCTACGTGCGATTAAAACCACTACCCTTGGACTAGTTGAACTATTCAATTTTTTAAATATTTCTCTTACTTCTAAGTTGTGTGATTATTCGGTTCTCTCGCAGAAATTTCCATTAAGCCCCTAGGTAGTTGCTATGTTAGCACTGGTGGTGACAACGCGTGAGTACTACTCTTTTTTTTGCGTGATCATAGGCTCGATATTCCTTTTACATAGGGTGTGCCGTATGCCTGTTCAAAGTTCAAATTCTCTTAAACCGGCTAAAAAAGAGAGATAGGAGGCAAAACTGTTCGACTGTGGGTATACCTCAACCTCACAGAAAACAGCTCCTGGTTGATTATTGTGTTCCTTCGAATCAATGAAATTATTAGCTCCTGAGGAGTAGCTTAATTAGCAGCAGGACAATGCGTGACTTTACATCAGATAAGCCGTGTGCGTATACCCCTCCCGATGTTAAGTAAAAAAAAACCTACATTCTCAATTTGACGCTCATGTCTTTCGTTGTGTGTTTTATACAATATCATCGCTAACTGAGAACGGGTTTGAACACTGTTGTTTGTTGAGTGAATCCATACATACATCACATTTAGATTTGTTGACTTTACTGATGTTTACTTTTTTAGTACTACATGTTATTTAACATTGGAATTATGACAACAAGTGTTAAACAAAAAAAAGAACAGGTTGCACTCCGGGAGTGCCGGCAGAAGTGAAAACTTTAACATTAACGTTGTGCATTTTTTAATTTTTTGGAATGGTTAGGGAATAATTTCCCACGAATTGCTTTATTTATCAGTATAAAAGTACTATCATGTATGTGGTAAAATACAATATTCATTTATTGCGCTATCGTACGCAAACATGACAATTTATATTACATTAAAAATTTAACACTTCAGAACTATTACAATTATTTTACATTAAAAAGTTTATCTTTCAGAGAAATCAACTTTCATCCATAATTTCAACGACTCTTTCACCATCATCGTTACCAGCATCATCATCGGCAATCTCTAAAACTCAAACACACCGCGCCGCTTAAACCAAACAGCGATGTTGATAAACTACGTTGAATGAAACGCGTAAACGCCAACAATTTCATGGCGCTTACAACGTTTTGGTTGCGAGAAAATAATGCTCTATGATCTACGATCTAGCGCTTCATGTTTTAATTGTTTAATTAGAGGTAACTAATGTTTTAGCGCTACAGCGAACTTAAGTTCTAATTCTCACCAAAATCTTACGGTCAGGGTCACGTGCCCTGACGCGAGTTTAGCATTATTTACTCATCCCAAAAAGTGCACAACGCCGTTAAAGAAGTTTTCACTTAAAAAAAATACATTCTGTTGTATAGCTGGTCTGATAGAGAATGTCGGTATTAAGACAAAACAGAGCAAGATTCGTTGGTTCACACAAAAAAAATCACGAAACAGATGTACGAATGGGGAAGGATGGAGGAGCCCAGGAAACCAAGATTCACCTACCATGACCAAATTGGTCACGTTTTATTAGAAGGCGATGTCAAGCATCCTAGGAACCGACGAGCATACATGAAAAGAACTATGAATGTTAAAGAAGCGAACGAGCTGTGGTCCGAGTCTTATGGCGCTCGGTTCTCTCTACCTATCCCGCAAGGGACTTGGCGTAAAGACGTACATCCATACATTTAATATTGTGGAAGAAGTAAGAAAACAAAAGAAACTCAGATTGCAAATCGTGTAATCTATTGCAACTATTTCCCCTTTCTAAATCCCCTACTATTTAACAACAAATGTAAATTACTCTATATACTTCAAATACTATATAAAATTTCGAAGAAGACGCCAACGTCGCGTCAAGTAAGGCGGAGGGAGCCGCGTTTGAATTCGATAATAAAATCTTTATGCTCTCTAGAAAAGAAGATAAACAGGCGAATTTGCAAAAGTTGCTGCATCTTTATGGCGCGGTTGTTTTATGAGTCGCCGAAACTCTCGGTTTTTCATCATAAGCGAAAACATACCTGCCACAATTCCCGTGGGTGGTGTATTGCTCAGCTATTCTATTACCCTAAAGTGGCATGAGTTTGTTAAATGCCCAAATTCCAGCCAGTTAGCCAGTATTCTATATTTAAAATAAATCGATGGTAGTTGAATAGGTAACAAAGGATAGTTTGTTTAATGTTAAATTTGAGTGTTCGATCTCTGTTAAATTAAAACATTTGTATAGTTAATATATTATACATTTATGAGTTTAATAATCAGTGTAAAGCAATCTACTTCAATTTTGCCGTATATATTTTACAATGATTTCAGTGACAAATGATGAATCTATTAAGAACATTAGAAATAAGTACTGAGTGTTACAGTCTATCACATCACGCCAAATCTCTTACGGGGTAGGCACAGAAAGCGGAGCGCACGTAACTTGATCCTTACACACCTCACTCGCTCCGTTAACATTCATTGCTCTTCTAATTTCACTCTCGCCGGTTCTAAAGCTTTCACCACCTTCTGGTAGAACACGACCAATTTGGTCATGGTAGATAAGTCTTGGCCTTCTTCCGCTCCTATATCCTTCCACTTTTGCGTTGTATATTTGCGTCGTCATTCTTTCATTTTGCATTCTTTCTATATATACGAATCATACCTCTTCTTATTTTAACACCGGCGCTCTCTTTCAGATCAACTCTGTTTCGTAAAGACCGAAGATGATTAACATCATCAATGCGAATACGGTCATCATTGGTAATAAACAAGCGTTACGCCTCAAATTTTGCGCAATGCTCACATTTCGACCGCGTTTACCCTATTTTCAAGCTCTTTCTGCCATACCCGGCTCTCACTTCCGTAAGTAAGCATTGGGACCAGCACTCCAATGTGTGTAGCGAGCTGTGCCTTCTGGCTCAAACTTTTACTGCCAAGAAGTTTTCCCAACACTCCATTCACACTATTCCCAGCACTCACTCATCTTTCCACATCAACGATGTACGTTCCATTTCTGATGATGATACACAATCTCATTCACTTGTTCCAACACTGCATTACCAACCGTAATCCTTACATTGGTTCTGGTTTCTTCTCTTTCAAATACCATTATCTTTGTTTTCTTCGCATTCAATTGTAAGCCTATCTCCATACAATCGTATTCCACTATTGCGAGCAGTGTTTGCAGTTCAGATGGTGTTTCTGCTAATATCACGGTATCGCCTACATACAGCAGACAGTTCACCACTAGGTCACCTATGGATAATCCTACATTGACCTTATTCTCATCAGACAACTATCAACATACAGAATAAACAGCTTAACAGATGGCATGCAACCCTGTTTGACACCAATTCTGACATCAAATCAGGGAGACATGCTCCCATCTATCCACACACATACTGAGCAATCCTTGTATCTAACATTGATTGCAGGGGTTTCAGCTCCGACTTGTCACTACCAGCATCGACAGCGCATTATTAAGGTTTTATGCTCGAGGAATGATAAATTAATGAGGGTATAATATCACGAGTAACATTTTCGTATAACGGACTTTTCTTGGCATTTCGGGAGTCTATCCAGATTATAACAGACTTCTATCCATTTGCTAGAATAATCCAATACCTATAAACCTAAATAAATAACGTATGAATTGTCAAATTTATTTTCGACGCATTTCGCAATACATGCCGTCGCCATTTCTTTTGAGATTTGTTCATGGGTATATTGTTACATTAGTATACTCAGCAGCAGGTCATGGTAGGTATATAAGTACGAGTATAACAGTAATGTGGTTTATAAGGTTCATAAAGATTTTTACGGCGTCATTAGTACATTGCACATGCATTCATATGATATATATATATAGTATATATTAGCTATCAAACTGATTCTGAAATAAAATGACGTGCGATTTTCTTTATTTGGTAGTCAATTTAGTACTCCGAGATCGATATCAACCCAACTCAACCGAACTCTTGCGAACTCACACGAACTATTAATCTACATATCGACGTTGGGTGATTAGATGATCGTATAGAGTCAGCATTAGACATAATATTTCCATCGAAGTGTAACTATAAATTTAAAGAGATGTACGCATTTAATATAATTATATATTTACGAATAACTTAGCACGTTGTGCATGGATATGGATACTTACTAGATATAAACAAATATTATAATTAATAAATACATTACGAAATAAATATTTTGTTTCTGATATCCTGTGTCAGACACTTAGTTGTTTTTGCAACCGCACCTAGAAAAGTACTCGAAATATCTATTTGAAATAACAATTCCCGTTAAGCTACAAAACGTAAGCCAATGTTCCATTTGTTTGTAGAATATCTACACAGAAATGATAGATATTGATGTAACAAAATTTATAGTGTACACAATTTAATATAAAGCTATCTAGGAGGTTAAAATGTAAATTTTACTTTGCTTTTTAACCGGTATTTTCCTTCGTCCAATTAAATTTATATTTGTTTATGTATTTCAATAAACTTATATGTATGACTAGCTGCAGCCAGCAACTTCATTCGCCTGTAACCCGGTATCCAGTTTAAATCACTTTTTCTTACTTTCTTTTTGATTCCTCGGCTTCCAAGGATCATATCGTGATTCTGAACAGCCTTCCTCAAGTAAAATATTTTCAAATTCAGCTGGTAGTTGCAAAGATAAGAGAAACAATCAAACAAACTCTTCGACTTAATATGTTAGCATAGATTAAAGCATTCATTAGTTAGGATACCGAAGCGAAATTGAAATTCAAATATCAAGCTAAGTTTAGTGCATAAAAGTGAATTATTAAAACCTTGACATATTTTACTTGTTTTCAAGTTTGACGTGTATGTAATATTTCATCAAATAGATTATACAAACATATTTCAGCAATTTAGGCGTCCTACCATAACTTCATGTACATATAATAAATATTGCCTAAACTTGCGTTGATGTTGCTAGTAGAGGATTGGGTACGGATGTGACTGGTCGACCACTTTGCAAGACTAAGTCCTTTGTGAATACGAACAGAGATAACGACTTCATATTGTGACACTGCCACTAATAGTTATTACCTAAGAAACATGTGAAGTATAGTTGCAGCCTTTGCTAAGTATGGAAGAGTATATATCTCAGCAACATACACGAGTTGCTTTATACTGCCTATTAGAGGATTATGACCGTTGCAATCTTCGTCTGAAATATTACCACCGTAAATCAAGCCAAGCGAAAACTGGTGGGCATTAATAAAAATCTTTGGAACACTATAAACGTAAGCCAACTGCGGAAGACCTCCAAGACGTACTACACACTACATCATTAGAGGCCGAGTAATTGCTCGCACGTCTCGCTAAAGGGAAAATATTCCCCAAATTCAGGCAAAGGGCTCCCGTAAATTGTGATTATCTTTAAGTATAGCGTTGCTACCAACAGAGCCACTCGTACTATTTTATGAGAGAAGCCATCTGGGTCCTCGTCTGATACAATAAATTCAACGCACACTGTTATGTCTTTTTCATGGACACCGAAGATATAAAGAAAGAAATTTTATTGCGTTCAAAATATAACATTTTCAAGCAACAGCCACTTACAGGTGAATTGACACTGAACGAAATATGGAACGGTAATATGAAAACGGCGAAAAGGGATATAACAACGATAGCAAAATAAACCCTGACCCGTTTCGTATTAATTGGGATGAGAAATCGTTGCTGTCATCTTTTGTCAGGGATACAAACGTATGGGCTTCCAGGTTATAGCTGAGCAAGGGACCATTATTCACGCGTTTGGCAAATATGTCTCCAGCGACCGCCCCACTCGGCAAATACAAAAGGAATTACTTTTATTTTTCGTCTCAACCACAGCATGTTGCCTTATGATAAATCACTTTTGCGCCGCTACTGGAGTGTCGAGCAAAAACATAGAGACGATCTAGCGGCAAAAAGATACACGTGAAGCAATGTTCACTTTATCAAAGCAAACAAAGGACACTCCTGTAGTATATTTTAAGTATACTGGCTTACTTGGCTGAGTCATTAGAGCGGTGACGATGAACAAACAGGGTTTCACTCACTACATTGTATACACGATGATCTACTGTAAGTCTAAAAGAATGAGATAACTTATCGCCTACATCTATTGATGTTTGTTGCGCTAGTATTGATAATATACATCGCTTTCGCATCGAGGATTCCGTTACATTTTATTCTATTTATTTAAAAACAGTTAACATAAATAAATATATAACATAAGCAAATGTATGTAAGTAAATATAGCTACTGAGCGAAAGTATTAACATACTTTTCAATTAGAGTGTTCATAACTGGTAGTAGTTATAGTAATTAAATATTATTTTATTATATTATATTTATATTATTTTAAATATTATATTTATTTATATTATTATTTATTTATATTCAATCGGAAAGTATATTGTAATTAACCCTTCTTGGATTTTTTATAAAGTAATTTTAATATATTTAATAACTTTAATACTATTTTCGACCACCGGGTAAGTTTTAAATTACATTACATTCGTTGTATTAAAGTAACATGTTTATTTAATAAATGCCATTTGGCGGGTATAACAAAAGTAAAACGGGACCTATGTTAACATTGACACCTATTTCAATATTTATACTAAAAGCACATAGAATTAATAATAGAGCTAAAGGGTCAATAAGCCTGTTAAAGATTTGAAAGGGTCGGATATTAACGATACGGTCGCTCATCTTGCCCTAACCACGCGATTGTTGCTTGACCTACGAAACTGTGTTCGGAAATAGGATAGTTATTCAGCTGAATCCCTTCTCTTGAGCGGAAGATGAATGATTTTGTGGGAACCATATATTCAAATGAAATCTTTTATTAGTATCTACTCGCAACTCTTGGTTATCTGGCTCATCAGGGTGACGAATTGTTTCAAGAATGACTTGATAACTAAACTTAAGAAGAATGTAAACTTGTCATATATAAACCATTTATGGAATAAGACTAGCAAAACTTTTTTGAACGAATCATTATTAAATTCGGTATTCTTTTATAATAATCCATTAATAGTCTATGACTTGGAAATGGAGATTCCGTTTTGGTGGCAATACTGAGACAGCTACGCAACTGAAGTCGTGGGGCGGTGTGGGATATGCAAGTACAGTAATGGATGAGTACTCATTTATAAATAAGTTGCAAAGCCAAAAAACACTGTGCCAATAAGATTAGAAATCACGTCATGTTGACTGCGAAAAGAGTTACTAAATTTTTGTCATTACCTGACACGTAGATGCTGACAGATAAACTCGGTTGTGTGTAGGATCTCATTTTATATTATGCCAATCACCAATATATTAAATAATGTAAGTAACACTTGCAGCAGTGAACAAGAAGTGGAAGCAAAAACGTATAATTGTGATACAGAATTTCAGTAAAAGTTGGAGGCAATATCTGAATTATTTCTTAAAATAATAAGTTGTTGCTCTAATTTTACGTGAAAGTAAATATAATGTAATGTACTCATAAATTATATAGGTGTAATAAAATACCAGTAGACGCGTAAATCTAATTCTAAATAACCACCTTTTTGTCAAATCCTGATAGTTTTTTTAGAATACATATTTTATGGAAAAAGTTTCGCATGCACCATGCACCAATCTTTAAATTTACTAAGCTAATTAGAGCAGCTAAATATATTCTATTATCTATTTCCTGTATTGTATTTGATTCATTTTATTTATTTATTTTAATTGTAATAAGCGCCCTGTCCTAAGGACTCCATTTCAAGCAAGACCGCAGCCCCGCAATTACTCCCGAAGGAATAAAGTTATCAATAATCTTATAGATTTGTAGCACAGGCTGTGGGGGTGGCAACACAAGAGCAATATCCCTTGTAATCAAAGCGTTCAAAGCGATAACTGCTACAGATCAATTGGGCCTAATGCTTGTTTGTCACCCAACGACGTACTAAAAAAAATATAATAAATAAATAGAAATGTAGACTGGAAAATCAATTATGCGCGACAAATACGCTAGTTCATTGAACCTACTAAGCTTTTATGCTTCGAGAGGCATACTAACATACGGGCATGGTGTATAATGATTACTAAATAAATAAATAAAATAAATATTTGCGGACAAATTACACAGCGCCATTTAGCCCCAAAGTAAGCGAAGCTTGTGTTATGGGTACTAGACAACTGATAAACATACCTAAATATATATATATTTTTATTTTTTACTGTAGCCTATGAACACTTGCGATGCAAGGCCTGTTGCTCGCGCGTTGCGAATCTCACTGTTAACACTCGTCTGGAGCATACTGGTCATCTCACACGCTGTCAGGAATACAGCAACTCCACGGGAGTTGTTATATAGCTGCGCTCATCTGTCAGGTATACTTTTCTAGTCAGTCTGCTTTGATGCGCTAACTTTCGCCAGAGATGACGAACCTCGCCCTCACATAATTAGGGTAGGAAAAAGAAGATAAGATGCTGTCCTTACACACCTTATTCGCTTCTTTAACATTCATAGCTGTCTTCATGTTGGCTAGCCAGTTCCTAGGGCTCTGATAAAGTATGGTCAATTTGTTCATGACGTGGGTATGTATGACTAAATTGGTGTTATCGGATTTACGTACATATTAGCAGTTAACACTTGTTCGAAAGTGAAGGACAACGTTATGATGAATCCCGCATCTCCAAGAAATAAAATTATCAAAAAACGTATATACCTACTAACCAAAATAAGGCCTTGTTTTCATCTTCAGATTGTGAAGGTCTGGTGGCAATCGCTATAATGCCAAAATCAATATCTTCGCCATAATCTTAAGCGGTAAGTACGGAACCCGCCAATCCTAATGGATGAAGAAACGACATAACGCTAGAAAGAAGAAGAAATGAAAAATGAACTGAATGTTTTAAAACTCAATGCAAAACATCGTGTGATTTATCGCAGATTTCCCTACGTCAATTGCCAGCAATGGCCACCATTTAGCGTGGTAGGCATCACTGTTCTTAATACTACGTTTACTTTGCCAGCGAGGGTTGGACCCCCAAAAGTACCTATTACTTTTAATAGCTCTCATAACACACATTAATTCATATCGCAATCATTAGTCCGTATATTCATCATATTACTGGGATACGGGACTACTATCAATTGCAGAACTTTAACCTTCACCACTTTACTCAAATGTGAATGGCAGGTCAGTGCTTTTAGGTAATTTGATTGTTATTGTAGCACAGGTTCTGGCTCGTCAAACAGATGGTTCTTGAGACGCCATATTAATAAAATAAATAAAAATGTGTGTTGCCAGTAGTATGAAAGATGAAACTACTGTTTAATTCCTACCAATAAATTTAATGTCTGGATACATTTAATCTTATTTTTCTTGAAAAACTGTACTATGCCAATAAATTGGTGTAGTGCCAATATTAGGTAGGTTTGCCCTATACCTATGTTAAAAGTGCTAAAAAAATTGATGCTTATATTTCGTTCGTTTGGATATGTAGAAAGAATGCAAGAAGAAAGTATTACGAAACAGATATATAACGCGAAAGTAGAAAGATGCAGAAGCTAAGGACGGCCAAGACGAATGTCCAAAATGGAATTAATTCATGGAGACTAGCCGCTGTATACACATGTTCATCGACCACAACGGTACCATAGAGACCGCTATGTGATAGCGATAACCATACACATACACACACTATAAACACTAACACATTCCGACACACCTACACTTCGAATACGTAACGTCACTTATTTTGTCTGCAAAGCTGTATTTTAGTACTTATCGAACAATAAAATATCTACAATCAAATGAGGCGCCCAAACAAACAATACCACACACAACATCCTACCCTGCATATCTTACTCTCACATAATTGCACCCCACTTATTATACAAATACCCTACCACATTATTTTTATGTACCCAAGGACCAATATTTGAGAGATGAGAACTGGTGATCCAAGATACAGGCCCTAAATCTAGTTTGGACACCAATTTCACACAATCTAAAGTTACGCGAAACCTACTTTTCTGTAATGTATAATTTTAAGAAACAAATTTATTGGAATGTAAAATTGTGTGATAATAATAAAGGATTATTATTTATTTATTTATCTTTTTTAATCAAAAGGTGATTCGAATTTTCATGATCGTGAAGATTCTTTGAACCGGCGAGCGTAAAGAGAAGAATATGAATATTAAAGAACAGAGTGAGGTATGTAAAAAAGTCGTGTCATGTGGCGCTCGGTTCTCCCTGCATACCTCGCAAGGGATTTGGAATGAAATTATAGATAGATACTTCAATTTTACTGATTATTCTATGGAAAAAATGAGAATAATTAAATTCAATATCCAAGACATCGTGTTCTATAAAACAAGTGGGACCCATCCTATTTAAATCCCCCCTGAAAGCCATCGTTTTAGTTTAACGACTGCCGGTAACGATAGTATGATATTCAAGGTGTTTCACTATAAAATATCGGCTAATGTGAAAAACGTTTGATATCACTTTATAATTATAATTTAAATTAACTAACTTAACGAAATTCGACCGTAATGGATTATAGAAAATATGAAAAAATATATACGAGTATGTTAATCAAGAAATTTAGAAAATTTACAGTATGTAAGTACGAGATCTAATGCGGTTAATTAATGTCGACAAAGATACGTACATGGCACGATTCTGCGAAGACTGTGGTGGTGCGGGCTACTACAAGGTCTGTGAATAATCTCTATACCTAGACATCATTGTACTTCCATTCAAATGACAAAAGTACATCGGCGATAATGCCGTTCGTTCATATTATATATATTCATAATCTCTTAGTGTTCTCCAATGAAGTATAGTTCTGAAATTTTTTATACCTCGTCTGGAGGTATACAAACATACGGCTCACCTGATGTAAAACGATTACCATAGTCTTTAAATACTTGCAATACATTAAGGATTACTGGCGTGATGCCACCTCTGCTGCTAACATAGCAACTCCTTAAGAGCTTAGTGCATTGTAAGTAAAATATTTTTATTATTAGATGACCATTAATTGATTACACTACTAACTAATACGTGTAACTAAAAAAAATAATTTTACAATAAAAATATTTTTTTTGATCCATCTTCCTATAAGAAACTTTTTTATTTCCCCGCTTTATTGACTGGACTAATAAGACTAGACTGTCAAATAATGTGTTGATGTAATGAAATGTTGTCTTTCAATTATTTGTCAAATGAGTAATTTACAGAAAGAATAGTTTGTAAAGTGATAACTTTATCAAGCATAAATTTACCTAACGTTATTTTTAAAATGAAAATTTGTTATTAATTTCTTGTCAAATGACAGAACACCTAGAATAACATCTACCACTCCGTAATGTCTTAACATTTCGCCCTCCATCAGTTATATATGCGCGTTATATTAAAGGAGACCCATTCAGCCGATCCCGCGTTTAATGTCTCAATTAGAAAACAGATGTTGCAGACCGAATTGCAAATTAATGTTCATTTTTTTGTTTAAGTATAAAATTTTGTTTCAAAATGGTTGTGATGAGTACAGAAAAATATTCATGCTTCATGAAGAAGAGCATACACGTTACAGAACTGATAACGTAGACTAATGAAAGTATATACAAGGACCTGCCGTTTTCTTATACGATTCTAGTATCAGCCTAGAATATATATATTTTTTGGAAATATAAGTATTTATACCTGTATATTGTATAAAAAAAAGAGGAGGCAGGAGCAACTTCTTTTTATACAACGTTGGGAAACATTCAAGCATACGGCCCGCCTGATGTAAAGCAGTTACCGTAGACTATTAACGCTAGTAATATATTAAGTATCACTCGTGCGATGCCTCCTCTGCTACTTACACGGCAACTCCTTAGGGGCTTACTGGTGACCTCACTCACACAAAGAAATACAACAACCCTCTAGGGAGTTAGTAATGGAGGTTTTATATGTACGTATGTAATCTATTACATGTACACTGCCATATAATGTTGATTTGTAATTGACATATGTTCGAATATTGATTAAAAATGATATTCTATTGTCTTCCGCAATGGTTGTCGTGTTGAAACTATCGATTATATATTGAAGTATTATATTCCTACGTACTCTGCTTACAACAGTGTATTATTTTCCATTAGGTTATGGGCAGTATTTAAATACTGGTAAAATCGTATAGTTCAAATTGTGATATAAACGAAATCGTGTGCAATGGCGGATCACGAATCTAGTCTGGGACTGTGTGGTATCAAGAAACTAATTGGTACGACGGACTTTCCTGACTGGAAGTTTCAGGTACGTAACTACCTTGAGAACAGAAACTGGTGGAAAGTGATCGAGGCTACTATTGTAAATGATAGTATAGTCGATATCGACAGAAAAGCTAGAACCACGATATGTTTATTGCTTGAACCCTCATGTTTTACACACGTTTATAATGCAAAGACTGCTAAAGAAGTGTGGTATAATCTTTGTAAAGCGTACGAAGATAAAGGGTGGGGGAGGCGAATCACACTGCAACGACTACTTTGGCAATGTAAGTTAGATAATTTCGAGTCTATGGAGAAATATATTTCTCGAGTTATATTTTTGTCGCAGCAATTGGCTGACATTGATGCTAAGATATCAGATGAATGGATTATTTCCATATTATTGAGTGGCTTGACCGAAGAATACAACCCTTTAATAATGGCTGTAGATAATAGTGGACAAGAGATTCGTCTAGAGCAAATCAAAACTAAATTATTACAGGAAGGAAGTAGACAAAAAGAAATGAATCTAAGCGGTGAACAAGCTTTGGCCACTAATAAAGTACAAAATATTGCAGGATCAAATCACAACACATTTGATAGAAAGCAAAAATTTATGTACAAATGTTTTAAGTGTCATAAACAAGGGCACAAAGCGTCTGAGTGCAAAGAGAAAAAACAAAATTATGCTATGATTTGCATGAATACGGGTGAATCAAATACGTTTAACAAAAATAGTTGGTATCTGGATAGTGGATGCTCAAACCACATGACCCACGACATAAATAAGTTGACTGATTATAAAAAACAGCAAAGTGACTTGAAAATAAAAGTGGCGAATGGGCAAGAATTAAAAGTTCAAGGTAAAGGGAATGCTGAGCCAAACCTCGGTTGTAGTACTAAACTTGTACTAAGTAACGTACTACATGTACCCGAATTGTCAATGAATCTCATTTCTGCGAGTAATCTTGTTAAAAAGAAGTATGGTATAAATATTGACAAAGAAGGCTGCACTATAAAGAAGGACAACCAAATAATCGCAAATTGTCGTGAAGTTGGCGGCATTTACGAATTAAAAGAAAAACAAGATTGTATGGCCAACCTGACATTGTCAAATGGAATATTGTCAAATCTTTGGCATAGAAGATTAGCACATTTATGCAGAAATTATATGGAAACCTTGAAAAATCTTGTGACTGGAATTGATTTTAAAAACACAGATTTTATTGAACCGTGTGTACCGTGTATTAATGGGAAGACGTGCAAAAGTCCTTTCAAAAATAAATGTACCAGAGCACATGACTATTTAGAATTAGTACACACCGATATATGCGGCCCAATGGAAGAGCCATCGCTTAGTGGTTCGAGGTATATGTTACTCTTTATCGACGATTATACTCGCAAAACACATGTTTATTTTTTGTGTAATAAAAATCAAGCTTTTGATAAATTTCGCGAGTATAAAGCTGAAGTTGAGACAGAAACGAGTAAGTCGATAAAATGCCTAAGATCCGACAACGGGTCAGAATTTTGCAATCGTGCTTTTGATAATTTTTTGAAGTCTGCGGGCATAAAACATCAAAAAACTGTTCCCTATACGCCCGAGCATAATTCCGTGGCCGAAAGAGCCAACAAAACGATTATCGAAAAGGCAAGAACGTTGCTTTGTGAGGCAAACCTGAGTAAGAAATACTGGGCAGAGGCAGCTAATGTTGTAATATATTTAAAGAACAGAAGTCCTACCAAAGCTATTACTAACGCTGTACCGGAGGAAATGTGGACGAAAAGGAAAATTGACTTAAGTCATTTGAAAGTGTTTGGATGTTTAGCTTTTGTTTTGAAACCGAAACAAAAGAGACAGAAACTTGATATGAAGACTGAAGAAATGATCTTTATCGGTTATCCTACAAATACAAAGGGTTACCGTTTGATAGATCCAAAAACGGGTAAAATATCTGTAGCAAGAGATGTTAAATTTTTGGAGAATGTATTTCCTGGTGAAGCCGGCACGGAAGTGAAGAAAAACACAGTTGTTCCTTTGAACATTGAGGAGGAACAAAAAGAGCCTGTGATAAATGTAATTCGTGATGGTAATTCAAAGAGTGAGTATGAGTTCCTAGAACCCGATACGACAAATATTGAGTCAATTTTAAGACCTGACATGTATATCAGCGAAATAACGGGACCGTGTGATAGTGCTGAGAAAGTTATAGAAGCCGATTTTAATGAGGAGGCAAGCGATTCAGGTTCAGTTACAACCGAGAGAAGATATCCTCTCCGTGAGCGTAAACCAGTGGATTATTATAAATGTAACGCTACCGCAGAGATTAATGGTGATCCATTAACGATTGAAGAAGCACTTGCGAGGCCAGATAGTGATTTATGGCAAAAGGCTGTGGACGACGAGCTGCAATCGTTGAAGGAGAATCAGACCTGGATGTTGGTAGACCTACCACCTGATAAGAAGCCGATCCAGTGCAAATGGGTATTTAAGATAAAAAAGGATAGCGACGGTAAGATAGTCAAGCATAAAGCTAGGCTTGTAGCCAAGGGATTTACGCAGGTACGTGGCGTAGATTATAGTGAGACTTATTCACCGGTAGTTCGAAGCTCCACATTAAGATTATTATTATCGTTGGCGGCTCAATACGATTGGTTCATTGACCAGTGGGACGTAACTACTGCTTTTCTTTATGGAAAGTTAAAAGAAAATATTTACATGCTACAGCCGAAGGGGACAATAGTGAAAGGTCAAGAAAGAAAAGTATGTTTGCTTCAAAAATCTTTATACGGTTTGAAACAAGCGTCACACGCATGGTATGATGAACTAGATAAGGTAATGTTAGACTTAGGATTTATACAATCAAAAATAGAACCATGTTTGTATCAGAAAAGGTTAAATGACAATAACAAAATAATTGTTGTTATTTATGTTGATGATATTTTTGTGTTTGGTAATAATGAGAGCCAAAAACAGAAGTTGAAAAATAACTTGCTAAATAAATTTAAAATCAAAGATTTAGGTCCTGCTAGACATGTTTTGGGAATGAGATTAAGAAGGGCGAATAATGCTTTATATCTCGATCAGGAACAATATATTCAAAACCTGTTGGATGATTTTCAAATGACAGACTGTAAACCTGTCGTGACCCCGATGGAGGTTGGACTCCGATTACAAAAAACATCGGAATCGCATTGTAACTTGCCATATCAAAATCTTATAGGATGTCTTAATTATTTGGCGGTTAATACAAGACCAGATATCGCACATGTTGTTAGTGTGTTGTCACAGTTCAATTCATGTTATAGTGAATTACATTACAAATGTGCGAAACGAGTTCTTAGGTATTTAAAGGAGACATTAAATCTCTGTCTCGTGTTTCGAAAGTCAAAACATTTAGATTTGCATGGCTATGTCGATGCGGATTGGGGCGGGTCATACGACCGAAAGTCTTTCACGGGATTGATTTTTAAATTAGGTGAAAACTTAATTTCATGGGAGAGCCGCAAACAGCAGTGCGTTTCTCTGTCTTCGACGGAAGCAGAATACGTCGGTTTATGTCAAGCTTCTAAGGAAGCTATTTATTTGAATAGTTTATTAGACTGTTTGACAAATAAGGTATGTCAAAAACCTGTGGTTATTTTTAATGACAATCAGTCGTCGCATAAAATTGCGAAAAATAAAATGAACCACAATAGGACTAAACATATTGATATTAAATATCATTTTATTCGAGAAGCGGTGTTGAGTAACAAAGTGGAAATAAAGTACATGTCGTCTGATAAAATGGTTGCAGACATAATGACAAAGTGTTTGCATGGTCCTAAGATTAAAGGATTCCTTTCGCACTTATGTTTAGAGAAATTATCTATTAAGGGGGCAGATGTGACTTAGTTTGAGATTTATTCTTGTTTTTATAGAATCTGTTTTTAAAGAGAAAATTTCTTAAAGGGTGCGGACATGATTTGATTTTATTTTTGTGTATTTATTTCTACTGTGATTTGTATTGTATTAGAAGTACAGTCAGGTTAAAAATTTTGTAAGTACAGTCAGTTACAAAATATTTTAATATGTAATAGATTAAGGGTGCGTAATGGAGGTTTTATATGTACGTATGTAATCTATTACATGTACACTGCCATATAATGTTGATTTGTAATTGACATATGTTCGAATATTGATTAAAAATGATATTCTATTGTCTTCCGCAATGGTTGTCGTGTTGAAACTATCGATTATATATTGAAGTATTATATTCCTACGTACTCTGCTTACAACAGTGTATTATTTTCCATTAGTTAGATCAAGAGAAGCAACTTTCTCAGCAACACAATTTACTAAAATAAATAAACAGCTTGAACCAACACTGCTTCTTTGACGACTGAGATCAAACCTCACTTGGATATATTTAGCAGGTACATTATTATTCCCACGTTAGACAAATAAGGCCATAGTGGCTGCTAAAAATGTAAATTTGCTACATTGTAAGGGTTATGCTTCAAACGCATCGGGTACATTAGCCCTTATCAAGGCATCGGGAAAGTAGGGTTATTCCCGGTCACTTTTTCGAGCATCCGATTCGAGAAAACTGAACGCGGTAACAATTTATGAGAGCGATAATATCTGGATATAAATTCAAAGGATAACAATAAGACCCTTTATTGCCACCGTTGTTTTCACAAAAACGATTCTACGAACGATGTGGAGTTTTTTGCCAACATAAAATTGGGTAATGTCACGTTCCTTGATATACAGATCTTTACGTCAGAGGTTTATTGCTTTTGCTAAATTTATGCGACACTAAGCGACTTTCCTATTAATTTATGTAGCATAAAAATTTATTATTGTATGTTTGTGTAATCGACAAAATATATGAATCGACAAAATTATGTCGTGAATTTATAACATATACATGGATAGTAACAACAAAGTGAATAGCCCTAAAATTCTCCCTTAAAAACACTTGAATGTGCCAACATTTACGATGATCAACAAAACTGTTACAGTTTCATAATTTTACATGTTTTACATATATTATAAGACATAGTCCTATAACATATATTATACACTGGGTTGAAAAACAAAATGAAATATAGACCTTTAATATTTAAGATAGCTAATTGTACTAAAAACTTGTTGGTTTTCGATACAAACAAAACAGTACGTGAGTTTTATACTCACTCAAGCTTTTTGTAATATTAATCTAAATAAGATGCAGTGAATTACAATGAAGTACAAAATATCACTGAATTGGTTTTGAATTCAGATACTTGTAAATATTTTATAATAAGCTAATATCCGTAGATAACCAATATGCAAAATGCCAATATGCAATAGGGATATCGATTGAAAATATCGACAATAAAATTTGCATGGAGTAAACGTGTTCCAGCATCGATAAGAAAAAAAGTGTTCGAATTGACACGATGAAAAATTATGATCCCCAGACTGTGTGTAAAAATTTCCATTTGAATCTAAAGTAAATTATCCTCGTAGGTTTTAGTGTGGTCTATATAAAGAGCACACGGATATAATGAATTCGCTTACGAAGCGTTACGGTCCTCGGATCATTGAATATAGATGAGGGATCAAAGGAAATTACTAGTCCTCGATAAAATTTGTGCTGCGCAAAGAAATTCTACTTACTTCCTTTAAGGCATGCTCGTTTGCATGACTAATACTCTATTACATCTAGGATGAGAATGATAAATGATGAGATGAGAGAACTCACACCTACATTTTAAACACGTATTCTGAGGGTTGACACCGCACAATATCGTTCTATTTTAGCGCCTAAATATTTCAGTGATTCGAGCCTACTCGCCAATGGGCAAATATTGTAACCAATAAGGTGGTAAGTGTCAAGATGTTGATCCGCGAACTAGCCAATAAAAACTCCTCGTTCTCATTTACTCATTGATCCATAGAGGTGAATTAAATTCCTACATAATATCAATGTCATCGGTTCTCCTTAGGTTATTTCATTCATGGTTGACACGATATAAATATGAATACTTTGTAGATTATCGTGCATTGTCATGGAAGTGGACAACTTACCACGATGAATCTACATCAAAATTACATTTCATGACTGTTAAACGTTATAGTACTATACTTAAAAGACGAAGAACACTCGTCTCTCTCTGTCTAGCTCGCTACTAATCAAGTACTATATGATATAAATAGATAGATAAAAGGTAAGAAGACAGACGGTATAATGATACGCCAGAGTAAAATCGAGCACCATCTGTACTTCTCTACTCCAGCGATAATACCAGTCCGAGATCTAAAATCTTCCTTGAGGAGGCAGGTATTGAGATCGCCCGTAACCAGAACATGGTCTTAATAGGTACAAAGATTTTTAAGGGTAGTTTCAAAATGATTAAAGGAGTAGTAGTAAATAAGAGTTGATCTGCTGCCCTGAACACAAAGAAGAAACTCTCTTATATTGTGTCAACTGATACGGCTGAATGAAAATGAAAGCACGGCTCCCAGAAGGAAAATTAACAAGACACACACCAATTACTCGAATTTATTTCTACCAAACACCCTTTAATTCTTCTTCTTCAAGGCAGCATTCAATTTGCGTTTTGAGATAGAGACATTGGAATCCACATTAGCACCCACAATGGGCCAAGCCTTGTAAGTAGCATTCTCTAGAGAATTAGCTTTTCTTCAAAATCGCTCACTACTAGACGATTGGTAGAATTCCATGCCTTCCAATTTCCTTACCATCAAAGCTACAGTCCATCCAAATCTGCTGGCTTAAGTACCCGAGTGTGTTCTATAGGTAAGATATGTCGATAGATTGGGTTATTTATATCTCTATGAGAAAGATAATAGTCGGCTGAGAGGTCGACTACGTTAGAAAGGTCTACGTTATATAAAAGGTGTAACTCTGTAGCATGCCATATCATTTTCGCTTTTACGGACGTTGAGATTAAAAAAAATGAAAAAGCTTTGATTGGATTGAGTAAAGGATGAAATCGCGGTGTCTTCCACTACAGAAGAATGCAGATTGTATGGTTTGCTGTTATGACGTACAAATAGGCACCTGGTTTGCCCTTTTCCTTTGTTGTAACAGCCACAACTGCAAGATTGGTGGTACTTCATACCGCGACGATTATTGACCTGCGAACGGCTATCGGTCTGCAATTTAGCGGGTCTCCTTAACCACCGCACCAGCTATGCCCATACTGCTAGTACGGCATCCGCCAGTCTTCCTGCAATCCGTATAACGACCCCTTAATGACCATACTCACGCACAGGGACACTTTCCACTTTTGACGATTCTCCCAGAGTTATTATTTGACTACAGCCTTCTGTAAGGTGCATGTGTTGCCTCAGCTAGATATTTAGAGCAAGTATGTTTCATGTTTCGCCACTTCAGAGTAACGCTACCATTCTAATACTTTGTAGTAATGGTCCTAATGCTTGATCTCTTTAAATATATAATCCTGGAATACATAACCTACAATTAACTTATGTTTTGAACGCTCCAATGTCATTATAGATCGGTCGTCACAAGATTACCATGTATTCCATTGGCCTACCATCATCATAGATCCGTGGCTTTCACTAACTATTTCAAACAAATACTCGTGGTGAGGTTTAATTTTGATGGACGCTCTTAGCTTGACGTTAGATATTGTAGATTTATTCTAATTATCTTGCCCTCGCTTTTATTCTGTTTACTATTGCTCTATTAACTTTCTATCTATATAGAATTGTCATTAAGATGCGGTCTTCTGTAAGGTCAGGAGCACTAGCTCGATAACTACTTCACAACGTAAGTTGTACGACTTGTGATTGATTGAAGTGTTATGATGCCGCACCACTAGAGAAATATCACAGCACGAACTGTTGTTGGGTCATATTAATGGAATTGCCATCATATTACACTCTTCGGAATACCAGTCAATATACTATTGGTAGAACATAATAAAACATATGAGCTAAATATCTAAATAAGCTTAGAATCCTAGACAATTCTCATAACTCGTCAATCCGGTACAGGTACTCCGGCCCGATGGATTTACTTGAGATTTTTATAAGCCTTTGCTCCATGCATCGTCACTGCTTCGCTCTTGTATTTCATGTATTCTGGACAATGGGAAGTATTTTGACTGTCGCTAGTTACAACATATGAAAAAATACAGGCATGGAAATACCATCAGTCTTTAATGAGATTACTGAGAGAATTGCAGTGAAACTTACCTAATGTGACCAAAATTTCTGATTATCGATCATTCGATAGGTCGCAGCGATATTTTCTTAACCCAACTGGGATAAAATCTCCACCTATTCGGGTGTAAGTGGTTCATCAATTTCAATTTCTTTTAGCCTCGAGATTTGTTCAGGTTCCAAACCTAGCACGGACTCTATACTCTCACGAGATTTTCATAGTAAACTCTATATATTTGTCCTGTAATCTGTACAAACTTTGTGACAAGTGAAAACATGTTTATTTTACATTATAATACTTTATATTATTTTTTAACGTCGGAAGGCCTGCAAGAATACGACCCACCTGATGTAAAGCATCACTCGTGCGAAGCCACTTCTGCTGCTAACACAGCAACTCCTTAGGAGATTACTGGTGACCTCACTCACACGCAGGAACACAACAATCCTCCAAAGTACATGAAAGGACAAACACTACTAAGAACCCATAAGTAAAAATTACAAGTAAGTATTACTTTAGCAATACGAGAGCAACATTCCTTATTGTGTAAACATCTATTGCTACCAGAATCCGTTGGCATTATATGAGTCATTGCTATGTTTCCACATAAGTGGTATAAAACAAATAAACAATATTAAGAAGACAAAAGTGAAATTAGCAACTAACGCAGCGAGATACGGCACCGCAGAAGATTCAAATTTTCAAATTAACATATAAATCGAAAAGATTTACCCTAAACAAGATCAAAGGAATTTGTCCGATGCTTGGGGAAGGCGGCCTTATGACTGTTTATGGCGAGGGTATCAACGGAATGCGCCGAAGGTCTGCGATACACTTTCACATTTACATTTTCTATCCTTTTGATCAGAAAAGTTGGTCTTTCTACGTTGTAATCGAATATACTTGTTACGATTATATCAATACTTTATGCGCAATATTTGCATTTATTCAACTGGATTCAGTGATATTCATACGCATGTACGTCACCTGATATAATGCAGTAAACAGTAATACAGTAAGTAATGATAAGCCACCATTGCAGTTGGGATAAATTCTTCGCCGACACCAAGCGGTGTGGTTGTAGAAGAAAGCCGCGGGCATCATATGAACAACCCCAACAATTCACTTAGTAGAACCCATAGGTAGACAAGATCTACCCTTAAACTTAATGGCACAATACCTTGTTCAAAAGTACCTTTGGCGTACATAGTAAAAAACTATTTTTTTATTTTTACTTCTATATACGGTTAACCTGATGTAAAGTGGTTACCGTAGTCTATGAACGTTAGTATTGCATTAAGTATCATTCGCGCGATGCCACCTTTACTGCTAACACAGCAACTCCTTAGGAGCTTACTGGTGACCTCACTCATACGCAGGAACACAATAACACTCTAGGCAGTTGTTATTTGGCCGCGGTTTTCTGTAAGATGGATGTACTTCCCCAGACGGACTGCTTTGATGCGATCTACCTCTCTCAAAAATGACATAAAGCAGCTGAGTAACAGATCTATATTTCTCCCATCTCTTTTAAAAATACCAGCCTGTCTTTCACCTAAGCTTGTAAGATCGACTACACTTGTTATATATTATATGTTTGTGATATATTGATAATCTTTTTCTTCGCGATATCCCGTAATCCATTAGGAATGGTGGGGTCCACTACCTAAGACTCAACATTTGGCAAAGACGTTGATTTTTACATGGGGCGACTGTCAGATCTTCACAATCCAGAGGGAAAACCAGGCCTTTTTTAGGTTAGGTCACACGTCTTCCGAAATATAATTTCTTGGACGTGTGGGTTTCCTCACGATGTTTCCTTCACTGCCGAGCAAGTGATAAATATGTAAGTACATAAGGCTGAAAACACGAATTAAAGAGTACATATCGCCGCCTGGATTCAAACCGGATACCAATTGGTCAATAGGCCGGTTCCTTGTCCATTGTAATTAATAATATGTTGCCAATATAGAAACGAAAAGATTAATCATTTCGTCATCATCTCAACCTGTATTCGTCCACTGCTGAACATAGGCCTCTAGAATGGCATTCGTCTCGATCCTGTGCTGCATTATTTATTGTAACACTAGGAAGAATATTATAAAATGGAATTCATACATGCTTTTGTTATTGAGATTTTAATTTAAAAAGGCAGAAATTTCAAATTAGTAAAGTCAGAAATAAAAAAACTTTAAATAAAGAATTTCTAAAACCTACCACATTAAAGCGTTATATTACATATACCTAGATTAATTAACAACAAAACTACTAGTACATACAACTTAATATGTACAGTCTACTCGTCCAACGGTCTTTAAAATTGTTTATTTATAGACTTTTCATGATACAATTTTCCGTCGTGAAACAAAGGATATCCTCTTTTACAATCTATTTATAAAATCGAATATATTATTAATTTTTATTCTAATAAATTACGGTAGATTCGATAGATGTACAATCATACAAAATAATGCTTAATATAAATAATATATCGTCAGAGTGTAAGTTAGACATTTCATGAAATGACCGGTCAGATCATTATATGTCCAGAATATTTTCGGATACATAACATCACTTAATCACAACGTGGTACTCAATCACAACGACGAATATGATCAAATTAAGTTGATGAATGCGTGTAGATCTAAAGAAATCTAACGAACCCACTGTTAGCAAAAAAATATAAGAAAAAGAAAATATTCTTTATACTTAACGTTCTGGTTGGTATTTATTGCGCCGGCTAATGGAAATACGTTATCCGATGACGGACAGCAGTGTCATCTCGTGCTCTGCCTTATACTGCGATCACCAACCCACCAGCCATACATGGTGATTATGGCAGTAGGTAGCGTACGTGGGACACTCAGAAAGTTTTGCGAAAATAAAAAAAGAAGTTTTCTATAGGTAAATATTTTTTTACTAAATCTTTTCAAAGTACTGTCCACCAGCATCTATTTATACAAAGTTTCGTCTGAACCAGTTTTCGAAACACTTTTTCCAGTCCGCTGCAGACACCTCATTTACAGCCAGCTCGAACACTGACAGCGCATCTTCCGGCAACGAAAATTGTATCCCTTTGAAAAAGAAGTCACACGGTGCTAGGTCAGGGCTGTAGGGAGGGTGATCCAGGAGTTTGATCGGAGTGTTGTTCAGGAAGTCGTTCGTTATGAGCGCGGTGTGCGCGGGGGCGTTGTCGTGGTGGAGCAGTAGCCCGCGGAGTCCTTCTTTCAGGATGCCACCACACAGGAAATGGAACGGGATGAGTTCCGATGATACTACAAGGAAAGATCCCGCCTGGTGATACTATACGACCTCTTTTATACAACGTCAATATACCTACAGGCATATAGTCCACCTGATGTAAATCGGTTGTAGTAGTCGGTATTCTCTAATAATAATATATTAAGCATCACTCACGCAATGCCGCCTCTGCTCCGAGGCCGCAACTCCTTAGAAACTTACTGGTGTCCTCATGACCTCATTCACACGTACAAATACAACAACCCTCTGAGTAATTATTAATTGGCTGCGGTATTCCGATTGGAGATGGAGGACTTTTCCGGACGGACTGCTTTATACCCTATCTCTTTTAAGAAACGATCAATACCTTAAAGAGCCCATACCCAAAGCCCCAAAAGCTTTCGGTCAAAATCGCTTCGAAAGCTTAACTAGGTATATACACATGCACTACACATGCTGTACCGTCTTCAGTTACAATTGGGAGCTCAGTTCTCAAAGTTGTTGCCGAGAATGTCTACCTAGAACAAACAGGTAGATCCAACATCGAGAAAGAGGTTTCTCGTCGAATCTAATTCGGATGGGCAGCGTTTGAGAAAATGCGAAGATATTCTCATGTAAAATATTTCAATGTCTCAAGACAAAAGTCTTTAACCAGTATGTGTTGACAATGATGGCTTACGATACAGAAACGTGGTATTTTACTATAGATCTCATACGGAAGCTCAAGGTTGTACAGCGTGCTATGGAGAAAGCCATGCTCGGAGTTTCAGTAGAAGATACATTCAGAATTGAGCACATCCATAGTAGAACTAGATTAACCGATGTAGTTCTCAGGGTCAGTAAGCTGGAGCGGCAGTGAGATAGATCACATAGCTCGGAGAACCGATAGCCATTGAGACAAAAAGGTTCTCGAACGGCAACCATGAATCGAATCGACGATCTGGTGAAGATTACAGGAAGCCGATACCTACAAGCGGCACAAGACCGACGGCTTTGGATGTTTAAGGCGGAGCCCTATATTCAGCATTGTACGTCCTTCGGCTAAAATGATGATGATGATGATAATAAACATTATATTAATTACTCTGAATAAAAAATAATAATGTCAGACCTTAGCAAAATTCAGAAAACATAACCTGTCAGTTTCACCGCGACCCCACCAGTTTTTCTGATCCTATTGCTACACAATAAATGAAAGTGATTTAATTAACGGCGGCTCGCTCGGCTTTCCTGGTCGAATAGTTGTTATAATCATTACCACAATTATTTCTAAGTAGGATACGTGGAATACGTTTCATCTATACGTGTTATACAATAAATACGACGAAGAGTGTGACTTTTTGTTGTTAGGTTATTATATGTCTGTTTGTTATAGCTACTTTATAAATACTGCAACTCTGTAGTGTAGAAAATCAATAAATTTAAAAATTAAATTGTACAAATACAGGCATATCAATTTAAGAAATTACTACAAGTTTTGTTATCTACATGCTTCACTATGCTCTTCGGATCTAAACCAATCCTCCCACCACTATAAAAGATTATGAATAGTCGTACACGAATTACGAACTATTATGAATATACGAGTACATATACGAATATGAAGTGCATACGCCTATAACGAGTAAAAAGACATTAGAATTTTAGTTCTCTTCACTTATTTTCTAGGAGAAGCGTTTAAGGAATATTTGATCTCTTACTGTATGTTATTAATAAGATTAAAAAGAGACGTGTTTTAGGGATAACGTCCAAACAATTAGAGGGATTTTAATAAAGTGGTAATCAAGGTTACCAAAGTAGCGCGATATGCAGCCTTGATATTCAATTGCCTAATTTTATAATGAAATACTATGAAGGCTATATTAAAGTAGTAATTAACTTTGCAAAGTATGATATACTAGCTGCTGCCCGCGGCTCCGCCCGCGTGGAGTCAAATTACGTAGCCTATGTGTTAATCCAGATCATAATCTATCTACGTGCCAAATTTCATTCAAATCCGTTCAGTCGTTTAAGCGTGAAAGAGCAACAAACATCCATACATACAAACTTTCGCATTTATAATGTTTGTAGGATAGTAGGATTTTATTTTTCCATAAGCAAAATTTGAAAAAAAAAACAAAATACTATTTCTTCAACTATAAACATTAAAAAAATTGCGTAATTAAATTAACAAAATCCCGGAGGCGTGGGTGTTTCTAGGAGTATACGGTCTGATTATCATGTTATGAAACTGTTAACAAGCATGTGTGATGTAATATCTCTCATAGGATGTTAATCAAGGGACTAAAATGGGGAATTGCACTCTGAATTATTAACGAGTACAATTGATCATTTTCTATTGAGTTGCTTTTCATTTCTATTGTGAGAAAATAACGTAGGTATTTGGTATCCGCATTGTAGTGGGCGATCCCGTTATTTTGCTTTCGTTGTTATTTTTTATAGTTAAATGACGACATAGCTCTTCGGGGAAGGACATAATAACCTTTATTTCTTCATTTGTATAGCTTTCGGGTACAATAGCGAAAAGTAATGCGGCAAACATCCCCTACAGCAATTTCGTAAAATAACTCAATAAGCAAAACCATTGTTAATTTTATAACAAAACCGTTGTATATCAGATGAGTTTTTATCAAGCAACTGAATAATTTTACGTATGTTATGATTAGTGGCAATTTGACCTAAACTACTTTGTGTGCTTACGCTACCGATTAGTTCATGCTAACTAGTGCCGGCCTGCATCCACTCCTACCATTAGTATTCATGCCGCCGCTGCTATGGCTGATCCAGTCATCCCTGCCTCGGCTAATGTGGTTGTATCTGCGAGTGACCGCTATCTGGAACATGAACCGCATGCCCCCCTCCATCGTTGTTGTCCTGGCTGCTCCGGTTGGATGAAGGTGACTTACTTACGTGAAATAGTTTGTTCATAACTTCCCTCTATTAAATATCTTTTCACTCACCCCTTCCAACCCCTGTCCTCATCGGCACTACGATGGATTTGTAATTCGTAGCAGGTTATTCTAACGTCTATGGATGCCTCGGAGATGGAGAGGCGAAACACGTGTCGTAGACGACCGGAGCTGGCAGGGCAGCAACATGGCGGATTTTTTATACTACGTCGGGAGGCATACAAGCATACGGCTCCCCTGATGTAAAGCGGGTACCGTAGCTAGTTAACGCTTGCGATATATTAATTATCACTCGCGTGATGTCTCCTCTGCTGCTTACACAGCAACTCCTTGGGAGCTTACTGGTGACCTCACTCACACGCAGGAACACAACAACCCTCTAGGGAGTTGTTATTTGGCTGCGGTTTTCTGTGAGGTGGAGGTACTTCCCCGGCTTTGATGCGCCCTACCTCTCTTAAAACATGCACGCAAGGCAAATATTCGTGAGCATGAACATGTCTGTTTGGCTTTTCTGGGTATTTTCTATGTATTATAAGTATGTATTTACGAAAACTAGACATTTACATATTTTTATCAGTTGTCTTGTATCCATAGCACAAGATCTGCATAGATTGGACTAGGTGGCGCTGTGTAGTTTCTCCGACAGTATTTATTTATTTCTTCTTCTTAGCATTCTCCCATTTCCAAATCTATTACGATTCGCGAAATTAGCTGCCGACGCTTAAGAATATGGTGAAAATTTCAAAATGGAACAACTGTCATTGGACCTCCGCAACCCAGAGGGAAAAAACCAAACCTTTCTTAGCTTAGGTCCCACGTCGTTCGAAATATAATTTCTTGTACATGCGATATTTTGCATCACCGCCGAGCAAGTGATAATTACAAAGACCAGCGTGGTACCGTCTCACGAGGACGCGGCGACATATGCTGAGTGGAAGCCTTTATCTTTATCTTTTATCTTTATCTTTACCCTATTACTGAGGCTCCGCTGTCCGTCCGTCCGTCCGTCCGTCCGTCCGTCCGTCCGTCCGTCCGTCCGTCCGTCTGTCACCAGGCTGTATCTCATGAACCGTGATAGTTAGAGAGTTGAAATTTTCACAGATGATGTATTTCTGTTGCCGCTATAACAACAAATACTAAAAAATAGAATAAAATAAATATTTAAGGGGGCTCCCATACAACAAACGTGATTTTTTTTTTTGCCGTTTTTATAGATAATGGTACGGAACCCTTCGTGCGCGAGTCCGACTCGCACTTGGCCGATTTTTCAATCTTTCTTTCTTTTAAATATGTACATTAATTCGAAAACACGAAATTAGTGGTACATACCAGGATTCAAACCGTGGACCAGTTGATCTTTATCCACTGGGCTGATACTGCTTTTTAGGGTTCCGTACCCTAAGGGTAAAACGGAACCCTATTACTGAGACTTCGCTGTCCGTCCGTCCGTCCGTCTGTCACCAGGCTGTATCTCACGAACCGTGATAGTTAGACAGTTGAATTTTTCACAGATGATGTATTTCTGTTGCCGCTATAACAACAAATACTAAAAAATAGAATAATATAAATATTTAAGAGGGCTCCCATACAACAAACGTGATTTTTTTGCCTTTTTTATAGATAATGGTACGGAACCCTTCGTGCGCGAGTCCCACTCGCACATGGCCGATTTTTTTTTAATTATTTATTAGTTCTAAATACATACGTCATAAGAAAAATGGTACCAAGGTATTTGAACGCAAAGTAGCATTCGATCTATGGGCAAAGTTCTTGAGGATTTGCAATATATATTTTTATAACTACACTATAATCACATAATCCGGGGAGTTGATTCTTTGACGAAATATTACAATTAATAAAATACATTTATCTCTAGAGAGGGAAATGTGATTTTCCATCCGCTATTCAGATAATGAAATATTTGTAACAGATGAGAAAACGTTATAAATGTATACCTCCAAGGAACGTTTTGATTCGAATGACTAGATACAGAGATCATGTTAAAAAGCAACAACCCTTTCGTATTATCCATAAGCCTACGCGACTGTCTGATTGCATCCTTTATAATACTTTGTCCCTCTCGTTTACGAAAAATAAAAGAAAATAAAAATACAGTACGTATGCAGATCCTAGAATAAGATTGTAATATTTCACACGCTATATCACAAAGATTCGATTCCCGGTACTATTCCGAGGATATAATATCAACATTGGCAAACCTACAATTTACATTCATAGGATCCCTCTTACATTCCTGTTGTTTATGTACTTTCTCGGCATGGCTATGATCCTTACTTATCAACATAGACGTATTCCAGATACTAGTTATTCCTGCAGTTTCATCTATCTATGCTATTTTTGTATTAAACACTACCAGGGTAGGTAATTATATAGGCAGATGAGGAGATAATATGCCGGCGAAATTATTAACTTCTCGATTTAGGGAAAGTTGTGTAATTGTGAGCCAAAATTCAAATTTTGCTATTAAGTTTACGTTTATACAAACTTCTTTATTTCGTTGTCGTATTTTATCAGGAGGTGTTGTCATTACCCCTAGAAATTAGCGAGCGTGCATGAAAAGAGCCTTAAAGAAGAGAGCGAGGTGAATACGAGCCCAATGTTACGCTCGGTTCTCCTCGCCCACCCTGCAAGGGATTAGACGTGACGTTATACTCGTATATACAGGTAGATAAAAGTTTACATTTCATATATTCGTTGCTTCTCTTCGTGTACTGTACAAATTGTGCATTCAAGAAAAGAGCCTATGTTTCCCTAAAAAGGCTGGCAACGGATCAGTGACCCTTTGGTGTCGCTGATGTCTATGGATGGAGGTGACCACTTACCATCAGGTGATCCACATGCTCGTTTGCCCCACTATAATATAAATACATACCATACTGAGTCTTTGTCATTCTATGTCAATTTTCAGCAGTACTCATAATCATATATGAGCGAATGGGAGAGTGTATGTGTTAAGTTTTCACTCACTTTTCTATTGAATCTCTGACGCGACTAAGCAGATTATATAACTTAGCCTTGGTTACATTTTCAGTTTTATTGGACCCATTGTTAACCTGATTAAAAATATATGAAATTTTCATAGCTTAAAATATGAGGAAGTTTGCAACTTGCCAATCGCCAAATCGGCTCGCATTAGCTATTTAATATCAGGTGGGGCGTATGAATGTTTTAAGTTGATCAGTTCTTAATATTAAGTTTTTATATGGCAATATCTGTCCGTTCGGTCGCATATCTATCACAGTTACTACTTCCTCCGATTATCTTCGAAAGCAGAGAAAGTTCCAAGTGTGAAAAAATAGAATCATGTTTCTAATCAACAACATGGTTTTCTTGATGTCGTCAACAATCATTAAAAAATTATACTATTTTCTGCCGCCTGATCATCGAAGTTTTCAATTATAAGCGAAAAATCATACAACTGCTGGACGTTAGGAATCTAAAACACAGAACAATTAGAAGAATATTTTGTCTAGCCCAGTTTTTTTAAATCGCCAAAATACTTCACCTCATTACTAACTTGGGAAAGATTGTGGAAAATCGAATAACTATCATATAAAATAACTGTTATGTACGTAAGAATACAATTGCTATTCTGTCTGTTTCTGTAGCTAAATAAATAAATTATTCTTCATAACCAAACTTCTTTATACGATTAATGGAAAGTAAGTATAAATCAGTAACACTCGCCCATGATCTAGGCTAGACATAAATTTAATGAAAAATTTACGTTGTACTATGATTTAGGTCAGATTTCTTCCAGTTTAAGCTAGATCTAGCTATACATAAATAAAAAATGTTCCTAACTATCATTGTTACCTACACGTCATGATACAATATATAAATCCTTATTTATAAGTCACTAGCTACTCGATCCAGCTTCGCATGGATAATCCAATCGTTACCAAACTTCACAGGATCACCTGCTGGGCTAACCTGAAGATTCACTGAAAATTTCATCAAAATCTATCCAGCCGTTTTTGAGTCCATAGAGAACATACAGACAAACATTCATTTTGATATATATAGATATATGAGGCTTATGTACTCGTATTGAACCTATGTGCGCAAGTCCTGTACGTACTTGACCGCCTTTGTCTTATCTTGATTATCTCCGTTATTGACCTCATTATATTGTTTACGTTATCTGACGGGCTGAAAAATAACATTAAAGTCATAGAAATAACATTAAAGCATACAATGTGATTGTTTAAAACTCAGTCCGTTATGTCAATTAAAAGTATTTGTAAATGTTTTACTGATTATCGATCTGATCGAGCTTGTACAAGTCATAAAGAACATCCAGCAGGCCAGTTGAAGTCACGGCAACAGGTTATTGTTAAAATGCATCGCATAGTATTGAATGTTTGAAGAGTGAAAGAGCGTACTACGATTGAGATAGTAGCTATCACTGATAAATCTGTACGCAATATCTCACATCAATATTTATCTAGCATGTAGAAGCTAACCGCGCGTTAGATGTAGTGTAGTAGAGGTAGATGCAAGGTTTACTGTGGATCAAAAATGCCTGGATGTCATCACTTTATAGGCAGCTATGGAGTTATTTCAATGGTATTTAAAAGTGTGCATATTACTAGTAGCACAGTATATAACACACTAGAATTAAGGAACCAACGAAATAATAAATTACTTCTCGCACATTTCCACTGAAGACGACTAAATGCGATTGACATAGTCAAATTTCATGAGAATATGGTAGAAAGTATTCTAACCCGACATATTCTCCCTCGGTATTGGGCTATTACAGAACAGGGACTGACGCCTGCCATAACTTTCATATCAGATTGTTATTTTTGACAGGTGGTAGCTCGTCACTCACTGGATGGACCCCGAAATGCCAGAGAAAGTCGACCGGGGGCAACACCGGCGTGAATGACTCAGAGGTGTCGAGAGGTGTGCTGCCCTTTCTCCGAAGTTACTCGCGGCGTTATACCCTTTAACACTTCCACCCATGGAGCATATCACTTAGTAGATTAATATGCTCTATCGGCCAGAGCTGAGAGTCCTGCGGGACTTCATGAGTTTTCACTCCGACCGACGAAAACACGCTGGAGACGAAGGCCCTGACGACTCTCTGGATTATTATTATTTCCTATATTCGCACATGTTAATGTTAACAATATATCTGTAGCCGTAGTATATATACTACGGCTACAGATATATATATATATATATATATATATATATATATATATATATATATATATATATGCAGTATAAATTATACATTTTCACTTCGGTCGGTAGTCTTCATGATTGCCTGTTATTTTTTTTATTTCCGTACCAATATCTCAAAACAAGTGAACGAATTATTCATAATTGGAGCACGTGAATTCCGTACTGTACAATAGAAATAATAAATAAATTTGTTTGTACTCAGTTATTCAGTTCTGTTTAATCTTCGACTTTACTCATCTGAAAGAATATTTTTCTTCAATATACAGACACACCACTTCAACAATTTCATTATTAGTACAGTTCAGACGATACACACCTCTCAGGATACGGATTTCCATTCGTGAAAATAAAGCTCTATGAATACTTGTATAAATAAACCATTCCTTACATCCCAGGAAGTTTCACATAAAAACGCGAAAATAGAGGGGATACCGAGCACCCGCCGTTTCATCCATATCTATGATTTACGATTAAGGTATCTGGTGTTATTTTCATGATTTATCGACATCCAAGTTGAATCCCAACACTACTAGTGGAATATATGGCCACCTGCTGAATGTAATCCTAGATAGGTGAACTAGTAACTTACAATACGCAAGACTTTACCTACTATGAGATAGTAGGTACATTTTACTTTTTACACGGAGGTAGAGCCTTTCGTTAGTAGTACATCACTTTTTCATTGTGGTATCAACACACACAACCAAGATCTATAATTAATGTACAATAATTTAGCACTAGTCGGGCAGTAGCAAGAACGTAGGTATTTTAAAATTGTAATGATCGAGCAATGTCTACTTTATCAACAAGGTACACAAATACGATTTTGTTTTCATTGTAATCGTGTCTGTTTATCCTGATAGTATTTTCTGTATATCTAAAAAAATCTTTCTTTTTTGTAACAAAAAATGTATATGTGTATCAGTAATGTAACTATGAATCCATCCATAATAATATGTAATAAAAACATACCTACTTCAATTGCTGGCACACTTTATGTATTTGTTACCCTTTTTTGACACCAGGTGCACATTGGCGGTCTTCCATGAAGACGGGACTTGCCCAGTGCAGTATGAAAGCATGAAGAAGCGCGTAGGAACAGAATACAATTCAGGAGCACACAGCTTTAGCACCACTGCCAGTATGCCATCTAGCCCATTTACTATCTCTCGACTTTTGAATGTCGAAAAATAGTATGCCTGGCGGACATCTCGCTGAGTAATTGAAATTTCCTTCAGTCGCTATCATACCTTGGGATGGTGGTTGGTACAGCTCCACCGTCATTCAAATTCGAGCTAGAGGCAAAGAGATTACCCAGTAAACCGGCTTTCTATTTAGCACTACAGGCCAGACTACCATCCGAATTTTGCAATGGTGGCATGGACGACTGACAGAAATTTCCCAAGCAACTTTGCGAGCGACCAGAATTCACGGCTCCCAGAGGGAATGCATTCAATTTACGTTTCAAAACAGAGACATTGGATCCCTATTAGCAAGCGTCGTGGTCCATGCCTCGTAGGCAGCCTGTTTGAGAAGATTTGCTTCTCTTCAGGGCCGATTAAACCACGGTGCCATTTTAGCTACCGCAGCAGCCACAAAGTGGTTTGGAATGTAGCATTCCATTGAATGCTACCTAATGTGAAGTAATTACCGTAGCCTATGAACACTTGTGATATATTAAGCATCATTCGCGCAATACCTCCTCTGCTTATAACACAGCAACTCCATAGGAGCTTATTGGAGATCTCGGCTACACTCAGGAACACGACAACCCTTTAGGTAGTTGTTCCCCAGATGGGTTGCTTTTATGCGCCCAACCTCTTTTAAAACATTCTTATCAAGGCAAACTGACATGTTCATGTATGCACGTAATGTTTATCTTGACTGGGGATTGAAGCCACGGCTGTTGGTGTATAAGTCGCGTTATTCACGACTGCGCCACCAGCTCGTCGAAAAGTGCTGCGCCTAAAAGCAAAAATAATTAATGAAACTGTGCTATTTACATAGAAAGGGTTTCGTGTAGGCTACGTTCGTAATTATTTAAATTAATTCAGTGTTAAAGCCTGGGATGCTCGTACATTAAACAATACCATAAATAATACTTCTCATTATTATCAAGTATTTCGTCGTCAATTGTCGATTGGTGCTTTCTTGTAAATTTAGAGAAGTTACGACTTCAATCATGTACGATTTGATGCGTTTTAACTTTTGTAATTATAGCTTTTAAATAAAACCCTTATAGCTTTTAAATAGCTTAAGAATAATTAGGTGTCGACCGACTATAGAATTATTACCGAAGATAGATATTATAGTGAACTTCAATTAAAAAGTGGAAAAGTGATACTTTTGAGTATTATTAGTTTAGTCCTAACTTCAGTTCAGATGTTTTTCAATTTGGTCATCTTCGAGGCCAAAGCGCCACATGCGTCGGGCAGAATTGTAGTGCTGTTTTATTTTTAAAGAAAGGAAACCTAGTAGTAACTATTGATCCATCTCGCTTTTGAGCCATATTTATCATCTTCCACGCAGTTTGATGGCTTGCTGTATTCCGAAAAGAGAAAAGAATTTTCGACCATTTTGGCCGCTGTACTATGCGTTTATGGACTATAAGAAAGCTTTTGATTCGACCGAGATATTGGCCGTGCTTGCGTTTCTCAGGCAGTACCGTATTGGTTATACACATTGACTACAGAACCTATCCAATTACACATATAGGCTTGAGACAGAGAGACGTCATTTCTCCACAACTATTTCCTGCTGATTTCAGGCTACTGAACTGGAAAGAACACGGTACAAACATTAGCAGAGATAATGTCTATGATCATTGCGGGATCAGACTGAGCACAATGCTCGAAGATCTCAAAAAGTTGATTTTAAGATGAACATGAACAAAACTAAGATTATCCAGTTTGGAATCTCCATACTCGGAGTGGCGGCGAGTCTAGCTCGTACAAATAGTACAGCTAGATATGTCCAACTTCGATATAAAGGTCTCTCGCCAAATCCAACTCAAATAATGTTCGGGAAATTGCAAACGCTGTCCATGTCCACATACCTCAATAAGTCAAGACGAACATCTTCGACCAGTAAGTATGGCCAGTGATGACTTAAGTCTCAGAGACGTGATCCCTATTTTTTTTTTGTATACGTACAGTCCAGTTAGACGAGCTCGGTGGCTCAGTCGTGAATGACGCGACTTTGACACCAACGCTCGTGGGTTCGATTCTCACACATGACAAACATTTGTGTGCATGAACATGTCTGTGTGTCTTGGTCTGGATGTTTTAAGAGAGGTAGGGCGTATCAAAGTAGCCCGTCTAGGAAAGTACCTCTACCTCGCAGAAAACCGCAGCCAAATAACAACTCCCTAGAGGGTTGTTGTGTTCCTGCGTGCCACCAGTAAGTTCCCAAGGAGTTGCTATGTAAGCAGCAGAGGAGTAAGCTTAATATATCTCAAGCGTTAATAGGCTACAATACCCGCCTTACATTAGGTGGGCGGTATGCTTGTATGCCTTCCGACGTAGTATAAAAAAAAAACCCCTGATATAAAAGGTATTACCGTAGCCTATGAACGCTTGTGATACATTAAGTATTACTAGAGCGATACCACCTCTGCTGCTGACACAGCAACTCCTTAGGAGTACTTACTGGCGACCTCACTCACACGTAGGAACACAACAACTCTACAGCGAGTCCTTTGACTACGGTTTTCTTTGAGGTGGAGGTACTTGCCCAAACAGGCAGCTTTGATGCACCCTAAAATAACATCTCATAAAAAACCACCTTGTACGGAAGCTCGAAAATGCACAGCATGCGACAGAGAACTATGTTTGGAGTTTGTCTGCATGACAGATTTAGAAATAAGTACATCTGTAGTATAAATAGACTTACCTATGTGGCACTATAAATCAGCAAGCTAAAGTGGCAAGTCGCAGGCCTCACAGCGCAAGAAAGCGATGGCCGTTGGGGCAAAAAAGCTCTCAAATGGCGACGATGGACCATGTTTTCGTGAACATCGCAGGAAGCTGATGTAAACAAGCAACTCAGCAGTGATCATTGTGGAAGTTTAGGAGGGACTACTATTGCCAATAGTGGGCATCTTTGGACTGAAAAGACCATGATATAATGCTGAATTATAAACTACGAGTATCTCATAAACCATATTGTGTGCATATTTTATGATTAGTAAAATCTTGACCTAGCCGTGGAATTTTACAATTCAATTTTGTTCATCGTTTTTAAAGGTCTGATTTTCCCTCTTGGTTGCAGAGGTCTGACGGCAGTCTTATTCGCCAAATCCTTAGGTTAGGTAGTGAACCCCGTCAATCATGCCAAGCATCAGCATGCAGTGGGCCCCCCACATAAAAAAACTGCCCAGTAAGCTCAGCTCGCCGCATATGCAGTTAGGACATCGGCTTGCTAAGACTAGTAGATCTTTTATTGTGAATTGTATTCGATTCTATAAGAAATTACCTGAAACAGTTCTGTTCATGCCTGATTATGTTCAAAAGGTACATCAAAAATACTCTGTGTAAGAAAATATTACAGAATTGATGAATATCTAACTGACAGGGATGTTTGGATATCACTATATGTACACTCACATATATTTATTGTAATATATATTGATGAGGAAAAAAGAAACTCATATTGGCAAGTTTCTTTTGGTATTTCTTCATCGCCAATGGTCTTTTTCGAAATTCTTGCTATGAAAAATTAATAAGATATAGTATAATAAATTTTAAAGAACGTAAGACGTGTCTAAGTGCTCGTAAGGGTTAATGGCAAATAAATTATTTTTATAAATATATTTAGCGGCCAGCATCTAGTACAAACATATGTCTGGATAAATAGGTAACTTACGAGAAGGCAACATCTTCAAGAGAGATTATAACTTGGACAATATTAGGAAATACAAAGAAAGCTTGCAAAACCTACGAGAATGAGATGTATTCGTAAATCTGCTTAAAGGCTTTCAACGTTTTTATGAACTGATGGGCTGTTTACGTATGTTACCCGAAAATGAAATTAAAAATAAATATAATTCTCGGCAGTACCTTCTACTGGATTAGTACTATTATTATCGTAGCTTTTAGCCAAGTCCCTTAGGGGGTAGGCAGACAGACCTGTGTGCCATATGTCTAGGTCCTTACTCGGCTTACTAGCCTCCTTATTTTTCACAGCGTGCATTAAGAGTCTTGCAGGCTCAGTTATTCCTAGGGCTCCTTTTGATAAAATCGTCTAACTTCATAAGTTTTGCCTTTCTTCACTTTCTATTTGTACATCTATTTCATCATTCATTCATCTTGTATTCTTGACACTTGACTCGACATGTCCGAATTAATGTATCATGCCTCTTGTTACCGATATTCTCCTTCAGATCGACTCTTATTTATTATTGTATTGTTCATCGGCATGCTCTCTGCTATATCCAATTTTACAATACGATAGCGTCGGGATCAGCGCCGCGTTATATAACTATATGTCGAAAGTACAGTTTCTAGGTCATGTTTTACTATCTTTACCCGTGCTTCCCGAAATGGTCTACTCATGGTGTCGATTGCAATAAGTAAGGGGTCCATCAGATTCGAACATTACTTAGGCAAGGGGTCTACGGGACAAACGCGATTGGAAATCTCTGAGCTATAAGTTTTTTCGAGAACAAGTGTGGTGTACAGTGCTCCATTCACACTATTTTCTAAACTCACTCGTCTCTCCACATCAGTGGTGTACCTACCATTGCTGCTAGAAGTGCATCCAATATATATATATATATATTGTACGCAGATGATTTGGAGAAACGAGTGAGTCAAGAGAGTAAAGAGAAGAGTACAGTAAAGACTAGATAAGTGGATAAAATGGATATGAAGGTATAATATAGGCCAAAAATAAATGCAATGTAAAAATTACGAGAGTTAGCAATGTTTACTTTAACAACATAGCGCCTGTGTTCGATTCCCACACAACACAAACGTTTGTGTACATAAACAAGTATTTATGTCTTGGTCTGGTGTTTTAAGAGAGGTAGGAAGCTTGAAAGTAGCCCGACTGACGAAGTACCTCAACCTCACAGATAGCCGCAGTCAAATAATTATTGTGTGTCTGCATGCATGACGTTACTAACTAGCATACTCCAAAGAAGTTCCCATGGCAGCAGCGAGGGTGGCATGAAAACCATACTCCTTGTGCTTGCAACAGTAAGCGGTTATGGGCTTACGGTAACAACTTTACATCAGGTAGGTGGTATGCTTGTATGCTTTCCAACGTTGTATAAAAAATACGTAATATATGTAATCGGTCAAAAAAAATGTATTACTACTTTAAAATAAATTAACAATATTAAATTTATGGAAAGTAGTAACAATATAAGTTAAGCAGCTTATGCAATGGTATAAAATGAAATTAGTAATCAGAAAATGAAATAAATGAAAAACTTACATCAATTTAATAGTCTAGTGTATATGTTTTATGAAAGTGATGTCAGGAGCCTTAGAAACCAGCAAGCGTGCATGAGAAGAGCAATGAATTGTATTCAATCCCCATACCATAGGTTCCGACCCACTTTCGATTCATTCTTATTGTCTGCGTTCCAAAGAAACCTAAAACCAAAAAGGGCAAACCCAAAGAATCTTTATACTAGCTGCTATTCCTAACCTCAGCAAATATTTGCTAATTTTGACATAATATCCATATGCGTAAAAGTATATAATAAGGTATCTAATGAATATTGTATAGTTATAATTTACCTGTTGTAAATTATCAGCGAAACTCTACTAAATGTCTCTTTACACCGTTGGTCCGTCAAATACAGGTGATAATTATGATATATAATTTCGCTGATATTAGGACAATGACGACTATTATAAGTAAACTTCAAATAGACTTTGAATTTCTTGGGCAAATGCCCGCAAAGCATTCGCAAAGCAAAACATCCTTAATAAGATACAGCGAAGCAATTTGCAAGGGCGCTTCTGCCAATATTACTAGGTAGGGTTCCTTCAATACCATAGCAAAATTTCATTGCATTTCTATATGTAAATACGAGTATCTCCCTTGCTGTTTGCAATTGGCTTCTATTGGTTCTATCATATAAATGTTATTGAATAAAGCCAATGGGCTTGGTTGAAAAATAAGTAATGACGTAGTTCTCAATACAGATTATGATAATAATACGAGTATATCTATGAATTATTGTCATAATATATGCATTATAATGTCACAGGATCTTGAGCCACCTGCATCTGTTGGTTCCCAGCAAGTATAGTGCTGCGTCTAGTGTGAGCGTCATCCCATCGACCCCATGTTAGACATAATTTTAATGAATATTCGGAGTTACATCAGAGGCCCTTTTTCAGTTCTATTCGCCGCTATTATATCGTGGTAGGTTTTTGTTTCCTTACGTCAATACCCTTAAACTCTTACGCGCTTGGACGTTACACATAAAGGTAATTTGTCGATTATCTACAACAAGTGCTGGAGTTCGCGCTTCGCGCAAATCCCACCACTACTTTTACGAAATGTACTTTTTTAAATACTTCCGGTTATCAAATTAACTCCATTTTGATACCATTAGAAAGATGCAATTTAGTTTGACTTTCTGGTGAAAACCGCATCTCAATCGCATTTATAGTTTTATTTCTAGAGGCCAAAATGTCAGTGCAGAGAAATAGAGGGAGAAACTGTACTATTTTATGGGTTAGGGATTGCGCAACTCTACATAAATATTTGCATTCATTGGACGTTGTTAAATGACTAAAGTATTGGCAGTTGAACCCCGCACGTCATGGAGTAAACAAATTTTTCTTATTTTTTATTCGCGAAAAGGAATACCATAACGGACGTTATCTAGTAAAGTAAGAAAATAGTTTTCGAATCATAGTCTGAAAGCTTAAAGCTACAATGAAAATTGAAATCTGCTAATAAAATAATACAACGCCTTTGAAAATATCTTAAGAATAGGATAAAACCTCTTTTGTACTTTTTTCCTCTAACCTAAGATCGAATGGAAGAGATGGCCTTGCGATAACATCGCGCCTTGACCTTTAGTTTTGAAGCTTAGATTATTTTTGTATAGATAATTTTAGTGTCATATTGATAGTGCAAAATTTAATAGAACTTAATGTTATAAGATGTGCAACAGACAATAAATCTTAGGGTAAAAAAGGATTTTTTTTTATAATTATATTGTAATATATGTTGCGATGGGCATACGAGCGTAGCTGTGGGCAAAAGCCAGTTTCTCATGTTAAAGAAGCGATAATAGTTTGAAACATATTGATGCTTTACTGAAAAAAGAGAGAGTTGTTAGCCTTCGAATGCCGACCTTTATCTCCCTAAATAGGGAGGTTTACGATCGGGTTCACAGAGTTTTTTAATATTTCACCCCTATAAAGATGAAGAACACAGATAGCTTAGTTGACCTTTTCGGTTGGAGGCATCATAGGAAAGGTCACTTGGTAAGTCGTTGATAAATACTGCTACTGAGCAACGTTTATTAAGTTAAAATAAGGCCAATAAAACCTTTCTTACTTATAATCAATACGGTTTTTAATAAAACCGTAAAGGTCAACAAATTATACGTAGAGCATATTAATGAAAAAGTATTTACGTGCACAAAAGATCTACACAGATCGACGTGCCTCCGATATTGTAACATCGAACACATTATAAGGTAAGATACGTATTGAAAATGTAATTTGTGGAATTTGCGTGCTTTATTATTTTAAAATGAATGTTTCGATACAGTCCCTGTAAACCATTAAATAGATTTTTTTTATTAAACTAGATTGGCAAACAAGTTTGCGACCCGCATTAGATGGCGGCAGCGGTCACCGCAGCCTATTGACGCTCGCAACACCACGAGGATGTTACTCGCGCACTGCTAATGTTGTGGTCTAAGGATGTTTCGTCACAGTACCCAGTAATTTCACTTTAGTTCATTTATGTATATCTTCAAGCCAGGTCCCTTGTAGAGTAAGCATGAAGAACCGGGCGCCAAAAGATTGTTATACACCTCACTTGCTTCTTTAACATTCATAGCTCTTTTCATGCACATTCGCCGGTTCCTGGGGCTGTTAACGTAGGTGAGTCTTGGTCTTCCTCGGCTTCTACAAACTTCTACTTTCGCATTGTACTCGTATCTGTGTTTCGTCATTCCATAATCCTGCCTTCTTTCTACATTTCCGAACCAACAGAGCATGATCTTTGTTATATTTTCTTTCCAACCAACTTTCTTTGTACATCATCATTACGATCGCGGTCAGCAAGCGTTTTGCCATAAATGTTTCTTGCGTTAAGACGTCATTCTCTACTTAGCTCTAAAAATTTGAATATTTATCTTTTTAAATTCATTTCGTTTCCTAATCTATTAGGATTGGCGGGAACGCTACATAAGCCTAAGGATTTGTCAAAGATATTAATTTTTACAGCGAAAACATTTGGGAGAAGGTTGTCGAGGTCTGACAGCAGTCGTTCCATGTAAAACTCAGTATCTTTGCCAAATTCTTAGGCTTAGATAGCGACCCCGCCAATCCTAATGGATTAGGAAAATGGGATAATGCTAGGACCTCCACAAACCAAAGGGAGAGCTAGACCTCTATTAGGCTAGATTACACCTCTTTTGAAATATAATAATATGCCCTTGGACTGGTGGGTTAATTCACCATGTTTTCCTTTACCACCGAGCATGTGATAATTACAAATATGTACATAATTCGGATGTCACTAATTTAGTGGCTCATGACAGATTTTTTTCGGATTTGAACCGGGGACCAGTTGGTCAATTGACCGCTTCTTTAATCACGGGCCTAACGCTGCTCAATGACAGCTATATAACTTTGAATGTGACAACTATATACTAATAGTCAACATCAATACATAAATACGAAAGTGGTTCACTTTTGTATTTTTATGTAATCACGTTTTATCGTTGCATTCTAATTGAAATGAGATTCGTTAGTTTCAGCCTATGGACCTGTAGAAGAATATAACCTATTTATTGCGAAAACAATATCGATAGGTGTACCAGTCTAATTGTACAAGTACACGTTTAGCTGCGTAAGACACATGTTGTGTTTACTCGTTCGAGTTCCTTCGTGTTCAAAGCGCACGGAATGCTGTTGTCTCCGGTTGTTTTCGATAGATGACCTAAATATGGCGCATCAAAGCTGACTGCTACTGCCCGAGAAAGTACCTCTGCATAACAGAAAACACAGGGTTTTATGCTCCTTAGTGAGGTCACCAGTAAACTCCACAGCCGTAGCTAGAACAGCGAGCGTGCGAGCTACAGTTCCTGTATTACAGTTAGGGCTACAGTTAACCACTTCATATCGGGTGACACATATGCTTACCAGCCTTACGTTGTTTTACAGAAGAAAAAAAAATGCGTACGGCCTGCCTGATGGTAAGCAGTTACCGCAGCCTATGCACATTTGCAGCACCAGCGCTGTCACTCTTGCGTTGCCGATTCTATAAAAACCTCCTCACGCCTTTCTTGAAGAATCGTTATCTACCTAGAAGATTCTACATGAGAAAACCAAAAAATCCTGTATTACTCGTAATATAAATTAGTAATGCAAACCCAACACAGGTCGTGACAACTATTACGTAGCACACATCCGCCCTATACATTAGATTTGTAACCTTGTCAAATATGCAGAACAGGGCTGAAATCGCGTGACAATTTTCAATTAAACACAACCATCGCGCCCGCTGTAAATAACCACATAATAAATAGCGTGAGTTAACTTAAAATATACTTAAGTTAACAAGCCGTCATGAATACGATTACTCAGATTATTATTATTGTTTTAAAGTTATAAAAATGTTTTCACCTTGATTAAAACGAATTATTGATGAATAACGGCTTTGTCTTCCTATTATTTTTTATAAGGAAAACTTAATGTTCAGAGTATATTGTGTTACCGATAATAAATGAACGTACTCGTAATAAATATTTCAAGACCAATTTTATCTATCTATCTATCTATAACTTCACGCCAAATCCCTTACGGGGTAGGCAGAGAGAACCGAGCGCCACGCGACTCGATCCTTACATACCTCACTCGCTTCTTTCACATTCATTGCTCTTTTCATGCACGCTCGCCGGTTTCTAGGGCTCCTGATATCACCTTCTGATAGAACACGACCAATCTGATCATGATAGGTAAGTCTTGGCCTTCCTCGGCTCCTACATCCTTCCACTTTTGCATTGTATATCTGCTTCGTCATTCTTTCATCCTGCATTCTTTCTATATGTCCGAACCAACGGAGCATGCCTCTTCTTATTTTAACACCGACGCTCTCTTTCAACCAATTTTATAGAGGCATTAAGCTCCAATTCTAACAATGCTTATGACATAAACACAGGTAAATACTTTTTGTAAATAAGTATATAATGCATAAAAAATAACCAGATCTAACGGAACAATATGTTCTTGAACACAAATATTTTTTCTTGCGTAAGAATCAAACGTGCATTCATTCGTATTATAGTAGCTATCAATAGCCATTCGTCCACCGAGCTCATTGAATAAGACTATATATATACGTTGGTCGTATATGTTGAGAGTGATAAATCTAGTACCCACACTTAAGGTTACCGCAAACCAATGTAGTGGCAGCAAACAGACTCAATTAGATTACAATGTAAACTCAACACTATCGTATTTGGTATACGACTGAAATAGTTATAACAGACCATCATAAGGATATAGGAGACGAAGAAGTCCAAAACTCAACCACCACGACCAAAATGGTTATATATTATAAGAAGGCGATATAAGCAATCTAAGTAACCAGCAAGGATGCATGAAACGCGACGCGGCGATTCAAAGCAGCCCGTCTGGTGAAATTCCTCCACCCCATAGAAAACCGCAGCAAATAAAAACTCCCTAGAGGGTTGTTGTGTTCCTGTGTGTTAGTGAGGTCACCAGTAAGCTCCTAAGGAGTTGCTGCGTAAGCAGCAGAGGAGGCGTCGTGCGAATGATACATATATTACAAGCGTTAACAGGTTACGATAACTGCTTTACATCAGGTAGGCCGTATGCTTGTATGTCACCCGACGTTGTATACAAAAAAAAGATTTCAGAATAACTTAATTTAACATATATATATTATAAGGTTAATTTAAAAGCAAATTTACGCAAGCTAAGCCACTATACAACATAATTTAAAAATACCAAACAATTATCTATATTCCATCCGGCCCTGCCCAACACCGGGTACCAGTCTTTTGTACGCTTTGATTCATATGCGAGCTAACTCGCGTCTCGAAATCATGAAGTGCTCATTTCTCTGTACCTGCCTGCAAGAGACTTGGAATGAAATTATAAATCGATATTAATACGAAATGTAAACTCAACACTAATATCGAATTTGGTCTCTTGACAGCGACTCCATTATTCTTCAGTAACTGCAGATTTAGCGAATAGAAAATACTTACTTGATTTGTGGTGTAACGTTTATAGACCGTATTCGCAATGATGAGGTTAGAAGCAGTGTTGGTCTGAAAGAGAGAGTCGGTGTTAAAATAAGAAGAGGCATGCTCCGTTAGTTCGGACATGTAGAAAGAATGCAGGATGAAAGAATGACCAAGCAGATATACAATGCAAAAGTGGAAGGATATAGGAGCCGAGGAAGGCCAAGACTTACCTATCATGATCAAATTGGTCGTGTTCTATCAGAAGGTGATTTCAGGAGCCCTAGAAACCGGCGAGCGTGCATGAAAAGAGCAATGAATGTCACAATAAGTTAAAGAAGCGAGTGAGGTATGTAAGGATCGAGTCGCGTGGCGCTCGGTTCTCTCTGCCTGCCGTAAGGGACTTGGCGTGAAGTTATAGAGAAAATACTTAAGATATAACATATATCTCAGACCCTGCAATAGCATAGCAAAAGAATATTACGCTTGTTATTGCTATGGTTTTATTGGGCTACGCTACGGTACATCAACTGGCGTCCCTCAAAGGAACAAACTACTATCAAAATAAGTTGCAAGACGATGCTGCCGGTTCATTACTCATGTAGTTATAATGAGTAATTATGACCGATGAAAGATGATTACTATAACTGAGGTAATACATCTGGTGGGAGAGCCACCATCAGAAAAATATAAATCACGATTAGCAACACATTTTATCGCAAGTAGCCTGTATTTATCTATCTTTAGGGTTCCGTACACAAAGGGTAAAACGGACCCTATTACTGAGACTCCGCTGTCCATCCGTCCTTCCGTGTGTCACCAGGTGTCACCAGTGTATCTCATGAACCGTGATAGTTAGACAATTGAAATTTTCACAGATGATGTATTTCTATTGCCGCTATAACAACAAATACTAAAAAACAGAATAAATAAATATTTAAGCGGAGCTCCCATACAACAGAAATTATTATTTTGCCGTTTTTATAAATAATGGGTACGGAATCCTTCGTGCGCGAGTCCGACTCGCACTTGGCCGGTTTTTTATTTTCATACCAAGGTCCTGACGTGGAGGAGAGAGAGATTTGAGCGCCACATGAGTCATTCCTTAGACATCTCATTCGCCTTTTTTATATTCAATACTCTTTTTATGCACGCCCGCCGGTTCGTGGACCTTCTGAAATACAACTAATCTGGTTATGATATGTGGCTATTGATCTTCCTCGGCATCTATATCCGTATCTGTTACGTCATTCGTTCCTCTAGGATCTTTCTATCGATATCATCAATATTAAATTCTCTATTAGATCAACTCCATTTCTTACATCTTCATTGTAAACTCGGTCTATCAGCCCCAATAACAGCGTTTATTATCATGTTCTCTTCGCCACGCATTCACTTCTATTCGTTGGAATGAGTACCGCATTGTGTATGCAAAGAAATTTCTACTCCTCATTCACACTTTTCATTAATTTTTCCACATCAGGAGTACACGGCCGCTGTTTGATAGGCCTTCCATCTCAACGCTACCTCATCAATCATAGCCTTGCGTTCTGGTTTCCCATATTTCATACTAATCCAGCTGAGTCTTAGCTCCAAGAGCTAAGCGAAAGGAGAGCAAGATGTCCATACTAGCACTGTCATAATTGTCCTGGTCCATCCCAGACCACAGGGCCTCCATACCAGCGAGAATATCATCAGTGTTACTCTCTTTACGATTATTCTCTATCACACAACTCTCTAAGCCAACCTTTCAAGGTTGTTGGAGGTTTCAAGGGGGTTGGAGGCCATGCAGCACTGAGCTGCATGGCCTCCAACCCCCTAAACCACTTTAGGATGTTTTGTCCTGATGGGGAGTCCACATAAAACACGTATTAACTGTTCGTATATTTATTACGTAATTACAGTGTACATTCGATCGCGCTAGTTCCCGACAGCCGACTGCTTCCGATGTCATTAGGTTCGGGACATTAATAATGTGTCTCTAATTAAAATTATTGTTTTACCTGGAGAGAACCTAATAACCTTCCAACAGACTAGTATGATTTACCTTGTATATGTCTGCACAATTCACATTTTTTTTATGTATGCAACGTCGGATACATACAAGCTTCCGACCCACCTGATGTAAAGTGGTTACCGTAGCTTGTGAACGCTTGCATTATTATTATATACATTAATTATCACTCGCGCGATGCCACCTCTGCTGCTAATACAGCAACTCCTTAGGAGCTTACTGGTGACCTGCAGGAACACAACAACTCTCCAGAGAGTTGTTATATGGCTGCGATTTTCTATGAGACGGAGGTACTACCCCAGACGGGATGCTTTCCTTGCTTAAAAACACGCAGACCAAGACCTTAATTTTGTGTCAGAATCGAACCCACGGGCGTTGGTGTCAAAGTACCGTTACTAACCACTGCGCCACCGACCTCGTCCATATAACCAACATCTTTTTAACTGCAATAAAAATATCATCAACACCTTCCTAATCTTTATTAATAAAAAACCACACAGTCAATAGACAGAACCCTGTATACGCAATAAAAAGGGACCGTAAACATATTTATTCCTTACGTGCTACTATTGATAGCGAGCAGTGAACTTTATGAAGTAGTTAACTTTTATATCGACAATATCGAATGTTAGTGTACAATGACACTTGCAGTTAACCGCGGAGGATAATAATCTTGTATCGACATCTTGAATAATAGCTCACCAGAAAACTTTCATCGCAAGCAGTAAGTACTAGCAGTTCAAATATAAACTATTTAAATTGATTAATAGTATGCTTTTTACTATTAGTAAAAATAGATGGGGTTTTTTTCTGTCATATAATATTTTTTTTAACGTACTATTTTAGGGGAAAATATTCTTATTTATTTGTCGGTGTTAAGATAAGAAAAGGCATACTCCGTTGGTTCGGACATTTATTTATTTATTTTTTATTTATTTAACGCTTGTAGACCGTATTCGCAATGATGAGGTTAGAAGCAGAGTTGGTCTGAAACAGAGCGTCGGTGTTAAAATAAGAAGAGGCATGCTCCGTTGGTTCAGACATGTAGAAAGAATGCAAGATGAAAGAATGACGAAACAGATATACTCGTACAATGCGAAAGTGGAAGGAGGTAGTAGCTGAGGAAGACGAAGACTAACCTACCATGATCAAATTGGTCGTGTTTTATCAGAAGGTGATGTCAGGAGTCTTAGGAACCGGCGAGCGTGCATGAAAAGAGCTATGAATGATAAAGTAGCGAGTGAAGTGTGTAAGGACCTCGTCTTACTGTGCTCGATTCTCTCTGCCTACCCCGCAACAGCGTGAAGATATACATACATATTGTTATTTGTTCTTAAAAATAGGAAGTACACATTTTGCTCGTATGTGCACGCTTCAAAACGACATAAAACATTCTATACTACTTATAAAAGCGGTAGGGCACACAAAAGCAGACTGTCTTTTTATGTAACGTCGGGAGGTACACAAGCATACGGCCACCTGATGTAAAACAGTTACCGTAGCCTATACCGCTTGTAATATATTCAGTATCACTCGCGGGATCCCTCCTCTGCTGCTTACACAGCAACTTCTTAGGCAGCTTACTGGTAACCTCACTCCCACGCAGGAACACAACAGCCCTATAAGGAGTTGTTATTTCGCTGCGGTTTTCTGTACTTCCCCAGACGGGTTCCTTTGATGCGCCCTACCTCTCTTAAAACATCCAGACCATGACAAACAGACATGTCCATGCACACAAATGTTTGTCTTGTATGGGAATCGAACCCACGAGCGTTTGTGTCACGTCATTCACGTCTGAGCCAGCGAACTTATCAAAAGAGCAATCTGTCATTCTATACATCTAAGCATTCGAGGGTGATAATGGTAGACAGAGCTTCGTCAGAGAGATCGCATGTGGCTCCTACTGAGTTATCCACGTCCCCACGGGCGAAGTGCTCAGTTTGCCTTCTACTGCATCTGTATCTGTTATATACTTAAAATCTTTAAACGATGAAATACTTGATTTAATACTTTTCTATTATTGTAAAAATTGCTTATTACTTATAACCTTCTGATAAATGTGTTTACATATAAATCAATAGGCACGTACTTTTTCAAGGGCGTACAAATCATTAAATCCCCTGTTATACCTAGGCTCTAGCTCTAAAGATAATATTGAGCCATTGGTTTCTATACCATAATGACAATAAAACTGACCGTGACAAATATCCCGATCGATATATCTACACGCAACATCTGCAATAGGATGTGCAGGGATGCCCAACAATTCATTGTCATAAATCTGTTCAAAACGCTTATCCAGCAAAGGTCTGGAAGTTTCTAAGGCCACTCGGAATTGGAAAAAAACATGGCGACTTTCCTAATAATATTGGCATCGATATAACCTTAACGAGCATTTCTTTTCTTCGGCAAATTTTAATTGCAATGTACCTACCTGTAATGATAATACAGAGTAAGAGGTATAGTACAGGCTGATCTATATAAGTTCTTTCTTATCCTTAACGTTATCCCGTTTTGTTATCCATTAGGATTAGTGCGGCTCCGCTATCTAAGCCTAAGGATTTGGCGAAGATATTGATTTTTATATGGAGCGATTGCCGTCAAACCTTCATAACCCAGAGACAAAACTAGACCTTCCTTAGGCAAGTTCACACGTCTTTCGAAATATACTTTCTTGGACGTGTGTGTTTCCTCACGATGTTTTCCTTCACCGCCGAGCAAATAATATTACAAATATGTACATAAATCCGAAAACACGAATTTAGTGATACATGCCAAGATTCGAACCGGGGACCAATTTGTCACTGCTTTCGAGGCTGATCAACATAAGCATTCAATATAAATACAAATATAGCCATTTTTAGTCAATTTTTATACCACATGGGATGGCAAACCTGGACTACAGGTACTGTATCTGATATGATACAGTTACCAAAAGCTACACATAATTTGTGTATGAGACTATCGTTCGCATGCTGCCACTTCCACAACTACAACACATCCTCAACAGCTGAAACATATATTAAATCGCCCCCGAACAAACTTCTGTATCGACATTTTTTGAAAATCGCCAAACATAAATCCCTACCTAGATAATATTATCGCCGCTAGTGATGTATTATATACGTCGACGATTTCTCGTCCTAACCTCACTCTTTGTTATAATGCTAACGACGCTAATTTATCGTGTGAGCGCGAGGCTTTTTGCGAGACTTGGCGTTCCCGCCATGAAGTCGAAATCCACTGATCTAGCAATCTATAAAAATATAAGACTTCGAGTAATTTCCTTGATTTTCTACTGGTACTAGAGAACATAATTTTTATACAATGCTGATTTTAGGTTTATTGCATTCAACCTGCGGCCGCATTTGCGAGAAATTTAGGTTTGTAAGTCTCACACAGAATAATTGAAATATTGAATTGAAGAAATAAATATTCAAACTGCGGTGTCAATGTAATAGATCGGGAAAAATGTTTTTTTTTTTAATATTCTGTAAGAAAAAAATTTGCAGTAAAATCTCTTTAGTTGTACTGTTTGTCTCTGGCTGATTTTGATACCAAAAATATTGATGACATTTTAGAAACAGAAAAATAAAAACTGGTTCCCGCCATTTTTCTATTGTTTTTGTGAACACTATAATGAGTGATTCTAACAAAGAGTTTCGACACGTACATATTGAAATTTTATTATTGGTTCACGTGTTTACAAACTGGGAATTTTGATGTCAATCCTTACTAAAAAAGTAGAGCAACCTAAGAAAGAAAAAAAGTTTGTTTCTTTCGTCACAAGTTACGATATTACTATGCGTTTTCAGCAGTACCTATTTAAATACAATTATAATTACGTACATTTCTAAAGTTATATTCTTTTATATCAATCAATCATTAAATAAGCTCGAAGTTATGATAGGTAGGTAGTCCATAAAACAGCGTATGAAAATCTCTTTATTTTCAAGAAGAAAATCTGTAATAGTATTTTATTAAAATTTTCAGTTTTCGATCAATTTTTACAAATTATCTCTAGTTCATTCTTCATTCCGTTTACGATATACAGCGGAACAAATATGGGTATGTAATCTATAAAAATGTATGAACATCCTCGCCCAACCGAATCGCAGCTTGATGCACAGACGCAATCATCGAAATTATACCGTACGCATTATTCAGACTGGGGAATAAATCGTACCTCATGCATTAAACATTCAGGATCTCTTAAATAATAAGAAAAGTTTCGGCAACGAAGGTACTATTGTTTATTCTATTCTTTTCGAGGTTCAGATTGGAAAGCTTTTTTACACCCATCCCTTAACGGTAGGTTCACATGTGAAAGCAGTTTTGAAGGAAAAACTGTATTTCTGTAAGTGTATCTTCACGCCAGGTTCCTTGCGGGGTAGGCAGAGAGAACTGTATTTCTATACATATAAATAAAAATATTTTGTTGTGACTCGCCACAGCTTTTGCGTACTAAACTAACCTCAACTGGTCATAGTGTATCCCGCCGGTTAACAAAAGAGAGGTGGAGTATAGCGAGATTACTACACCGACTGATTATGGATTCACGAGTCCGGGCTGTTTCACTGCCAGTTTCGCCGTCATTGTTCGGTACGGCACAGTAAACATCTGCTGTTATTACTTGGCCAGACCTGAGAAAGCTATAGCAAATAACGCCATGAAGAGATCACAAAACAGTTACCATTACCTTTTTATTGGTAGGCTTTGCTTTTTGGCACTGATGCAGCGTTTGACCTAAGGTCAGCCATTGCATTTTTTGCTTACGGTTATCGTAAAGAATCCACTTTTCGTCACATGTCACAATTTGATAATTCGATCCAATGTTCCTTCATTTCTGTGTCGATTGAACAAGGCAACATAAGTTTCAACACGCGTTTCTTTCTGCAGATTAGTCAAATCATGAGGCATTGACTGATGATTTTTTTATCATAATGATTTGATGCAAATAAGTCAATATTGTAGGTAAGGTAAAGTTAAACTATGCCGCTAATTTCTGGATAATTTAACTCGTATCGACTTCTATCATCTCCTCCAATTCAGCGTTAGCCACTTGTGTGGCAGTCTTCCACGTGGTTCGTTCTTCAAGACGAAGTTTCCATTAAGAAAGCGTTTAAACCAAATACGCACTATGCGTTCTTTAGCAGTTTCCTCTCCAAACGCAGCATTGTTATTACGAGCCGTTTCTGCCGCATTAGTTCCGCGTCGGAACTCGTATTCAAAAATTTCTCGGATTTACGAAGTATCCATCTTTCCCGTCTAAGCTGAATAAAAAAAAAATGAAATACAAAAATCAAATGATGCACATTTTTAAAAAGAAAAACCTCATAGGTTTTATGTGGTTTAATGTCAATTCAAAGTATCTATTACTATAAAACGGCAATTTCATACTTTAACCCCTATTATTTCCGTACGTAGTACACTAATTGTTGTTTCCGATGTCGCTAATCGTAATTGAATATCAGCGAGACTGGCTTTCAGGCTTCTGATGTCCTTCAGCAGCGCACTAACGTCGACATGTTTCAGGGTGACAGATGGCAGCTTGTGTAAATCTTTCGCTTCGTTTCCTTCGTAGCACGTCGTAGCACGTCGTCTGGATCAGGCACATTCAAAAGACCGATGATATCTTAAATGCTTTTGTCTCCATCCCTCTTCCCGTCCATCCCTCTTGCGTGACATCTCTGAGGTCTTGTCCAGTGTCTTAAACAGTAGCATCTTGCCACTGCAAATCTCATCTTCACTGAAGGTAGATTTGCAGATGCGCATGATGCTGACTATAACCAACCATCATTGGTATTGAAATTTTCACAATTTTACCCATTAGTCGCATTTGGTAAAATTGTTGTTTCCTTCGAAACTCTAAATCTCTATAGGACTACGAGTTTTATCAAAAACTGATATCTAAGTATTTTGTGTCTAATATTTTTACAAAAAAACCGATAGTCTAGTCTGGTATTAGTTTTAATAAGTATTTTTAAGTCAACAATGATAAATTTACGCATATGACACTCGATTCACTCGAGTCATCTTTGACATGAAGATGAAAATAAACACATGCGTATGATCTCTACTATCGGTAAAGGACCCGAAACGAATAGTACTACGAATTTTATCTATCTATTATCCATTGCACATACATAGTGTAATGATTAGTATACAGATTTTGATGAAACTTTACCTAATTCATCATTTTGTTGAAATATTAAGGGTTTTCGCATAAATAAAAAAGCTCCACGTGACACAGCGCCGCGGGAATCAGCCATTCCACAATAAATATAGCAATTAAATTATTTTCTCTTTTGTCCATTACTAAAAATTAGAAGGGCGGCTCCATGTAAACTTAGCCATACTAGGCCCTAGAATATATTCACAGTATCGAAAAGGAAAATAGTACAGTAGCTTTGTTTTCAAGTGCCTGTGATTTTCTTGAAAGCCACTATAAAATATGTAAGCAAAACATTTACGTTCCATAAATTTCAACATTAAAAGGTGTTGCTGTCCATTAATGATATTACTGAAGATGTGACAGGAGTAACGTACAGCTTTTCAGGTGTATGTGCTTAATTTATGGTTTACTAAGTATAGAATAACTAAGTTTAGTGTTAGTTTTATCGTAAAAAAAAAGGATAAAAGTAGTAACAAGTAACTCGACACTAATAGCTTTTATTATTCGTTGCTTCAAATTGATAATCCTAGCACCATAACATTTTTTATACCAACATACTACTACACACAACAACATACTATACCTTAAGTAATAACCGGTGATACATTTACTGATACATATTTAAACACATCATCTTTCTATCACAGTAAATATATAAACATTATTGTTATATATAAACGATATTGTGAAATATATAACCACATTAACACTTACTCATCCCACTGCAGGGATACGGGTCTCCCTTCAACCGAAGGGGTTTAAAGCGTACTCCACCACGCTGCTCAAATGCGGATTGGCGGAGGCCAGTGTTTTCAAGCCACCCGAGGGCCGCTGACTTTTCTTAACGACTGTCATCTATCGACAAACCCGGGGCTGACGGCTTAACGTGCCCACCGAAGCACGGAGAAACTCGACATAGATAAACCCATCCATGGATAGACTGCGGTCGACGTTACTTAACCTGCGTGTTTGGTTAGAATGACACGCGTAATGACGCCATCGAGCTCCCTCTAAAAAAAAAAATATATAAACAATGATGCAATTATATATGAGAGAGGTGCAGAGGGTATTATTACATTTTGTTCCCTATCCACGAGTGCTCATTTTTGTACTCCATAAAATTGATATCAATATTCCACAAATATATATTCCAGATCCCCGAGTTACCATAGATACTTAACTTATTTGTCAATTTGTACAAGGATACAATACGTCTGTTGCACATATTTTCTATTTGAGTGTAAAATATCACAGAATTGACACATTGAGTATAAGTGTGACAAAGAGAGCTCCTAACCATGCGACGCCATGTAGGTACTGTAAATATGTCAGATTTGTTTTTTCAATTAATATTGATACCAGTAGTCACTTATATTTATTACATAAATCAAACGATGCTTGCTGCAAATAATTACAAGCCACACGATTATTGTTTAGTAAATCATATCCGCCACAGGTTCGATATCCGTGATGTTTGCTTCTTTATTATTCTTTAGATAAATATAACCATGCTGACAACTTAATTTACAGTCGCTGTCCGAGAGGCGAGCCGTTCGCACGCGCGACTGGACCTTAATAAGTTGTTATCAACGTTTTATAAACTACCTACATGTATTTTATAGTTGGTGATAATGGATAGTTTTGTGCGTTCAATAAGTGTAACATCTAATAACGGTGAAGTGATAGAAAATGATGAGGTTATGGAGACAACTATTGGGGAAACGTGCAACAGTTCACCAATACTACAACAACGTAACTTAGAGAAAAGAAACAGGCAGGAGAGTGAGGGAAGCAGAACTGATGATGATGGTTTCACTACAGTAAATAGAAGACCCAAGCGATTGTTACGAAGTACATCACAAAGGAATACCAATGAAGGTAATTATGATGAACTCATAGAAAAATATGAAATATGTCTTAATGCGAAAAATATTCTTCCTAGACAAATTGCATTAGCAAAATTATTGAAGGCTGAGCAAATAAATAATGTACTCAACATAAAATACAAAGGCCCGTTTAAAGTAATAATAATAATGAAGACTAGAGATGACGCAGAGCGGCTAATTAACAACAAAAAATTCCAAGAATTGAATTACAAGTGCCAATATACTAACCAGTTACGTAACGTCTATGGTATTGTTAAATATATCGATATAGATATACAAGAAAAAGAGTTTCTCGAAGCATTTACGTGTGAGTCAGAAATATTGTCAATGAAGAGACAAAAACGATTGGACTCTAACGGTCAATGGGTAGACAGTGAAGCGGTTCGTTTGTGCTTCAATACCACCACCTTGCCCCCGTATATAATTGGATACGGTTGTCGGTTTCAGGTGGAACCATATATATTCCCAGTTTCCCAGTGCTCTGGCTGTTGGAAGTTTGGTCACCTTAAGCGAACATGCCCAACGGGCAAAGTAAAATGTCCGAAATGTGGATCAGATCATGATAACTGTGATGTAAAGGAGTTTGTTTGTGTAAATTGTAAAGGGTCTCATATGTCTCTAGACAAGCGTTGTCCAATGTTTCTCAAGGAAAAGAAAATTAGATATATTATGAGCCAAAATAATTTCACCTATAGGAAAGCCCTTGCGTGTTATATAGAGCAACAAAAAGAAATTAACTACACACAACAGATTGCCGCTAGTGCAACTACACAAGATCATACCCTTCCTAGTTACTCAGTTACCTATCGTGATAAACTTGTATCTAACCTACAACCGACAATATCGCCAAAGGAAGTAAATGAAAATAGAGACTATATTACGGGTACTCGATCTACTAAAGAGAAGCAATTAAAACGACAAAAAATCAATAAGAAAACAAACTCAAACGTCGAAAAAGAGACAGTATATAGAGAAGAAATAATATCAGATAATACCGAGGAAAGTACACCAAAAGAACATAGAGCTGGATTACTGAATTTGCTATATAAATTGAAAGATATAATTATGAATAAGAACACAATAGAAGAAAAAATAAAACTAATAGTTAAAATCGTTATAAGTGAATTAATACTTATAGCTATAAGAGCATTTAATGACGGTGATATTATTAATCAGTTATTATGTAACTTTAGCAATGGCTAGTTACAATCAAAAGCTCAATATAAATGTCGTGCAATGGAATGCACAAAGTGTTATGCCTAAGTTAAGTGACCTGCAAGCATTATTATTTCAGGAGAAAATTCATATAGCGATTCTAAGTGAAACGTGGTTGGAACCTGAATCCCAATTAAACGTAAGTGAATATAATGTATTTAGAAAGGACAGGGACGACGGATATGGAGGTGTAGCTGTGCTGTGTCATCGATCCCTAAAGGCAGTTATAATGCCGATTAATGTAAGTAATACTGGCATAGAAATAGTCCATGTTAAATTATTGAACTGCAGAATATTGCACAATATTATTTCGGTATATTGTACATCTAGGGTGCGCACTTCATCTTCTGACTGGGAGAACATTTTCTCAATGTTCCCTCATAAAACCTTAATAGCTGGCGATTTTAATGGTCATCATCCAACTTGGTGTACCTTAAGCGAAACGAGAGGCACTCAACTATATGATAGTTCGCTAGAGAATGGATATATTGCTTTGAATAATGGAGATCCAACTAGATTTAAATTTGTTCTTGGAAAGTTACAAAAAACGTCACCAGACATATCTTTCTGTTCCTCTGATATAGCTGTTAATTCCAGTTGGGTGGTGACCAATGAGAATATGGGCAGTGATCACTTAGTAATTAAGATGTGTTTCAAATATCAGGATATTCCTCATTTTGAAACAAAACGTAATTTTGAGAGAGCTAATTGGAAAGGCTACAAAACTTCTATTTTAAAAATGTTTGAAGAAAGCGAAGTACGAGATGATAGTGGTCATACTCAAAATAGGTACGACTTTCTGACTAACGCTATAACAAAAGCAGCCAATGAAAATATACCTATGACGAAAATTTGTTCTGATCCTACTCAAAACTTTGTACCTAAACCTTACTGGAATCAGGAGCTATCAAAAGCTGTTGCCAAACGAAGACTAGCTTTAAAATGTTTCAGACGAAATCCCACTCCTACAAATCATGACATTTTACAGTGCCAAATTTTGCAAACTCGGCGGTTGATTAGACAAGCTAAATCACGGTGTTGGCATAATTTCTGTAACAGCATTAATGAATCTACTTCACTATCTGATATGTGGCGAAAGATGCGTTGGATTAAAGGTCTTAGGCAGTGCAAGTCGTTCTGTAAAGAACAGTGTAAAATAAATCTTCTTAAGAAACTAGCGCCTGACTTTGTTGCTCCCTCCTGTCCTAAATTTAATGATATGAAGTCTCCAATAGATAAGAATTTTTCACTGGATGAACTAGAAAACTGTATAAAAACTGAAGATACAGCACAGGGCCAAGACGGTATTTCATACTCCATGATCTATAACCTCCCTGATGTAGCCAAAAAATATCTGCTCAGTATATATAACCTAATTTATTCTACTGGATACATTCCGTCTCAATGGCGAGAAGTACTATTGATACCAATTCCAAAATGTGGGAGCGATCCTGATACGAATCTTCGACCTATTGCTCTAATATCCTGTATATGTAAAATTTTTCACATTATGATTACAAAACGACTAGAATGGTTCGTCGAACATAATGGCATACTATCGCCATTCACAACGGGTTTTAGGAGGGGGCAATCTAGCCTGGATTGTTTAACTCGTTTGATAACATCGATTCAAATAGGTTTCTCTAAAAATACACCAACGATTTGCTGCTTCCTAGATATTGAAGGCGCTTATAATAATGTCCTGATAGAAAAGGTGGTATTGACTCTGAATGACTTAAATGTGGGAAGAAAACTATGCATTTATCTATGGGAGTTTCTGAGAGAACGACACCTGAATATAAAAAACGATGAGACCCCGGATCGTGTGCACACTAGATGGACGAGCCGAGGCATTGCTCAGGGAGACCCACTGTCCCCCCTGCTATTTAACATTGTAACAACTGAAATTTGTCGCAACATACGAGATGTATTTGTATGCCAGTATGCCGACGATTTTGTCCTATATGCTAGGAATGAGAAATTTATTGACAGCGTGACAAACATGCAAAATTCTTTAGACACATTTATTATAATTCTCGAAAAACTAGGCTTAGAACTGTCGACACAAAAAACCAAAGTGTGTGTATTTAGCAGGAGGCATAAAGGACCAACGTGTCGTATTTACGTGAATGGATACTTGATAGACTCAGTAAACTGCCTTAAGTATTTGGGTATGTGGTTGGACAGCTCACTTAGATGGAGTAAACATATTAATGAACTGTGCGTAAAAGTAGAGAAATTTTTAAATATACTGAAAATTCTAGCAGGTTCAGGCTGGGGGGCTCATCCTTTACAGTTGCGCAGACTGTATATAACACTTGTAAGGAGTAGACTTGACTATGGTTGCTTCATCTATCATAACGCTTCTAACAGTCTTATATCAAAATTAGACAAGATACAGAACCAGGCCTTGAGGGTCATAGGTGGTTTTATTAGAACATCTCCCATACATGTAATGGAGAGTGAACTCTGCATTACACCACTAAATTTACGGAGACAGATTTTGGCTTATAAATTTTGCCTAAAAGCAAAATCCTGGTCTAATGGAATCACCTCCGACCTTCTCGACAGGCTTAGTGGTTTATGCCAGACTAGCTGTTACTGGAATAAGAAAATAAAACCATTATTAATTAGTACTTGGTTTAACGTTAAAGAGGAGCATGTGTCCTCATCTGACCCTCTGCAAATGTTTACTGCAGGGACTTGGATTTCCAACAATAATGTCAGATTGAATATCAAATTAAGTCTTGATAGTGTTAAAGGCTCAAAAAACGAAATAGAACCTAACATTTTAAGAAACAATGTCCTTCAGGAACTTCGGGAAAAGTATGGTGATTGGTATGCGATTTATACTGATGCGTCCAAGAGCGCTAATGTTATAGCCTCTGCTTATTATGACCCCCAATGCAATATCAGTGAAATGTTTAAATCTCACAACGAAATTTGTATAATGACTGGGGAGCTGTTTGCAATATCCAGAGCTCTGTGTTATGGTACTGACAATTTTAAAGGGGATAAATTAGTTATTTTTAGTGATAGCAAAAGTGGTCTACAGCATTTACTTCTCTGTATATCGGGACGCATAGGATACTCTATAGCCTACACGATTCTAAAGCAAATTATAGACCTCAACAGCAGGAACATAAATTTGGTGTTACAATGGATACCCTCTCATATAGGACTCAAGGGGAACGAGAAGGTTGACAAGATTGCAAAAAAAGCCATAATAGAAGGTAAGGAAATCAATATTTTACCAAATCATTTAGAAGTCATAATAAAATTCAAAAATGTATGTTACACAAACTGGAAGGAATATTTTGACGAAAGATCTAAGACCAAGGGTATTTGGTACAGAAGTATTGTTTGTGAACCTCCTCGCATCCCCTGGTTCGCGAACATTAGATTAAGCAGATCACATATTGTTTCAGCTCATAGGCTGCGGTCTGGACACGTTCCTTTGAACAAATTTGCCTTTTTAATGAGAAAAACTAGTTCTCCTAATTGTGATGTATGCAATAGAGAAGAAGACGTGCAACATGTTCTAATGGAATGTGTCCGCACAGCGGTCAAAAGGGACGCTTTGATAGCCGAGTTTAAACTTAACAGGCTTGATACGGGACTGTTTCATGGCATCCTAGCAGAACCGTGTTCGGATGCGGCTAGAAGATTGTGTGGATTCCTGATGTAGTTATTGTAACTATACTCGTAGCATTTTGATAGTAGTTTGTACATTGTACGTTAGTATGCTTAATATTGTTAGGTGTTAGATGTAGTGCTATACTTTATTGTTATTTTATTTGTACAAGTACTATAGGATTGACATTGTCACAAAGTGTACAAAAATCCTTTAAATAAATAAAGATTAAAAAAAAAAAAAAAAACTTAATTTAGCCAAGCCTTTGTAGATTGGAACTAAAATTTCCTCCCTTTCACTTTTCGTCATTCTACTACGGTAAGAGTTTAAATTGAAATTATATAATCAACTTCCTTCAAAGACGATACTCTTAAAAATGCGACATGAATTCTTTAAAAAAGAACCTATGTTTCCTTTTAAAATCTAACAACGGTTTAGATATCCACTAGTATTACTACGTGTATGTTTTCAAATAAGCTACTCGTACATACTTCTATTCTTAAATAAAACCAGTTAAGAATGCGCAACCTTGCATTGCCAGAGGAACACCTGGCTCGTCAATTATATAACAATTCATTTTTTTTTTTAATTTGTCGGCCATTTTGACCATGTTCCATAAGAGATAGGAACGGTGTTCCTGAACATTCCTATTCTACTTTTTTTATGCTAAACCCGAATCTAAAGTCAAAATTCGAATATTCGAAAAAAACGCGCACACAGACAAACATATAGATTTCATATAGGAACGGTGTTCCTGAAAATAGACATTTTGAATTCACGGAATGACTGATAGAAATGTGATATACCGTGTGCATACAAATACTGATAGTCTATATTAACCTTACCTGTATAATACGAAAAATCTACTAGTCCATTTCTCAAGTAATAAACGTTAATGACTACCTGATCTCTCAGTTGAAAGAACGACAGACATAAATTGTGATAGGAAGCGTTCTAATTTCACGGCCGAATGAATTCTGATGACGAAGTTCATTTACTCTAATATACAGACGAAAAAGTATATCCTTAGAATAATTAAGTAGATGGAAGGCAGAACCATGTAGATATCGAAAGATTTATAGTCCTGGGCAACAGGGAGCGCCAGAATTAGAAAGGAGGGGGCAGTAACGTATGGCTTATAGCTACTAGGAGCTGAAGTTTGCTGCTATGATTGTCGGAAAATTAATGGAATGAAACTATTGCTGTCTGAGCTAAATAAATATGGGCATTAGGCTTCTGGAAGATAAACAACTAGTTGTTTCGTATGTAGCAAAATTGATGGCTAAGGATTTAATTATTGTTACGATAACTTAAACATTGGCTCATTTACGCGGCTTCGCTCGTATAACGTTGAGAAAAGTAAGTAAGTAAATGTATAAGTTATATCCATCTCAATTTTATTATAGTTCCGTCTAGTTACGATCGAAAATGTGAAAGCAAGCTTGTTCCTTTATATGACTTTCAAATAAAGGAACAAGCTTGCTTTCACATTTTCTGTATTACATATGTCGTGTTTCCCTTTTCATAAAAAATGATTTCATTGAATTGAGAAGGAACACTTATAGCGTGACTGTGTTTGTCATAATTACCCCTTCCCCACCTTAACTTAACTTACCTTTGTAGTTTACGAATCTCGAAATATGAAATAATTGCAGTTGGTTAACCTCTTCTTCTTAGCGATAACCGTCTCCTAATCCGCAACTGGCGGAGTCCATTACCTAAGCCTAAGCATTTGGTGAAGACACTGATTTATACACAGAACGAGTGCCGTCAATTCAGATATTTCATCGGTCATTTTAAAATTATGCGACAGGTTTTAGTCAAATCAGCTTAACTACCTCAGAAATTCGGTAGTAAATTGAGCCCACATTTTATAATAAATCCCGCGGACATATCTACATACCTATCTAGCGGTCGCAAAAAAAAACAGAACATTGCTAAAGAATTCTCTTATATAACATTTGTATATGGGATCTAAAAAATAGCTTTAGATTTGGCGTCATCACGGGGTTACCTACTAGAATTCGAGCTCATTTTTATAGCGTGCGTTTAAATATTAGGGGTTAAAGTATGAAATTGCCGATTTGTACTGAAAAATTGAAAGTCGTTTTTTTCTAACATGTAACATATTCATTTAATCAAAATATTAATCAAAATACCCTCATTATATATACATTCCTGCCATCTAATCGGAAGTTTATTTATGCCTTTGCAATAGAACTCTGGGGATCAAGGTTTGACAAACTGTGTGAAAGCATTTTGTACTGCCTCCTGGGAAGAAAAACGTTTACCACGTAGAAAATTGACCAAATCACGAAAAAAATGGTGCTCAGTTGGAGCACGGAGTACGAAGTCTGGCGAGTACGAATGATGACGTATGGTTTCTAACTGCAACTCTAGTAGAGTAACAACGGTTTCTCGTGCAATGTGAGGTCTTGCGTTATCATCGAGCAATAATGGTGAAGATCGATTCACGAGTCGGGGCTGTTTCACTGCCAGTTTCGCCAACATTGTTCAAGCTCGGCACAGTAAATATCTGCTGTTATTGCTTGACCAGATCTGAGAAAGCTATAGTGAATAACGCCATGAAGACCATTAAACAGTTACCATTACCTTTCATCTGGTAAGCTTTGCTTTAAGGCACTGTTGCGATGTTTGACCTGGGGTCTGCCACTACATTTTTCGCTTAAAAAAGTTTCACTCGAAAATCTCACACCGTGAAGGGTTAATGTCAGTTCAAAGTATCTATTACTTTAAAACGGATATTTCATAATTTAACCCCTATTAAATTAACCTTTCACCTTAATCGAACTAGTCGAAGTAGATTTTACCTAGTTTCAGTTTTATAAACGTTATGAAATGGTTACGCGTTTTAAAATATATTTTTTTCAATGTGCAAATAGGAATAATGGAAACGGTCTAATTTACTATTTCGATATTACATAGTTTCATTCTTCAATTGTCATAATAATATAAAATAAGTGGAAAAGTGGAAAGTAAAAATATGGTTATATTTACATATATTACATATACAGCTTTAGTCTGGGAGGGAAATACATTCTATAAAATAATGGACTACGTAGGTTTTAACTACACTTCATAACCATACAAAATTTCAAAATTAATTCGGCGAGTTAGATGTAAAAGCAGGACAGAAATAAACAACTCTTAACAAGATTCAAACTAAATTATCCATACAAATGGTACCTAAATTTAACTTTGAGAGTCTCAAACAATATTAAAGACAATATCTTCCACATATATTATATACGTAAACTGTAATTACATGATACAACGGCCATGCCATTAAACAAATCATTGAACGAATGATTTATCAGCGAAGTTGTTTCGGAGAGGAAGCCATGTTTATCTGGATTTCAAACTTTAATCGGATTGCAACAATTCCATTTACTTTAATTGAATTCGGGAAGACAGTTGTCCCGATTGTATTTCGTTGTCAGCAGTTGTCAGCGGTTGATTGCGGAACGCGGAATATTCGATAGCGAAATAGTCTTAGGTATTTAAATTATTTTATCGTTAAGCTCAGTCAAAAGCAAATAAAATGACAAAAGCACTCCTCTTTAAAATCGTGCTTCTTAAGATATCCAAATGCGAGAGGATTCATCAAATTCCTTTTCTCTTGTTGAATACAGTGTTGAAGACTAGTGAAAAAACAACTGATCTAATAAAAGGAATGTAAGAACTAGTGGAGACGTAAATAACCCAATGGACGTGTATACTGATTAATTAGGAGGTAGTTATATGAGTATTGATCAAGTTAAATTGTCTCAGCATCATCGAGTTGAATAGCGTTATTTATATGCATGTCTGTCTGGCACAAGTAAAAATGTCATCACCAGTATATCAATCCATACTCATTCTAGTATATGGATACGAAACTCATTTTAATCGTTCAGGCTACCTACTAAAACATACTTTTCTAATTCTTAGTTTTCAACTATCAACACATAAAGACGTCCATCGAGACAGATGCAATGACTCAACTTATTCTTAGGATTACCGAATACTATATAAATAAATAGAGTATATTTGTCACGTAAACTCTGAAATAGGTTTTCATTGAAACGTTTAGTTGGTTTGGAAAAGCTACTCGACTATACACTTCCAAGACCTCGTATACGTTTTGGGTTATGTAAGTTTCACTATATCTGGATATTACGCAAGTAGTTCGACTAGTATCCAATTAGAGCGTAGAGAGCATACATATTCTGTCTCTACTACATAATATCTTATTTAGACCTGCAGTATAAAGAAAATAACGAAAGAGAGATAGCAAACTGTGACTTCTTGCTAATATGATTTTGGACAATCAATACCAGAACTTGAACAAATGCAAGTATTTTTTTACTGCGACGGTAGCAAAACTCTGGAACACATGTTACATCGAGGTGAGATTCTTCTTCAAGACTATTCGATTTTCTCCTTCAAGTCTGCACTACAAAAGTATTTTCATGACGAAACATAGTAAAACGAGTAACATAGTCTGTGTTCTAAAATCTAATATATATATACATCTGTACACTTAATACTATGTATTGCATGGATTTAGAGTGGTCATTGCAGCTTATTAGCATATGCTTTGCAATATAAATACGCGCGTTTCTGCCCCACTATACGACTGCGTCATTACCTTACTTTTGTCAGAGACTTGTTTGGTAATCGTCAGGATGCACTATATGCAATACAGCTTTTATATAATCATTGCCATAGCTATAAGCAAACATTTATACAATAACTAGCTATCCGCCCCGGCTTCGCACGGGTGACATGATCGCTACCAAACTTCACAGGATCACCTGCTGGGCTAACCTGAAGTTTCACTGAAAATTTCATCAAAATCTGCCCAGCCACTTTTGAGTCAATAGACGATATACAAACAAACATTTATTTTTATATATATAGATAATAAATTAATCGCTGAGAAGTGTGTGTGGAGTTAGAATGATTGATAGAGTAAGAAATAGTATGATACAAGAACAATGTGGAATGAAAGATGATATAGAAAAAAAAGGGTATGCTGAGATGGTATGGATATTTGGAAAGAATGGATGACAAAATAGTATTTCTATCGAGAAATATATCTATCGAGCAAGAGTACCAAAGTAGTATATTTAGCAAGACAAAGTGGAGATATCGGCAGGGACCGGCCTAGATGCACACATGTGGATCAAATAGTTGATATTCTGAAGAAGGGCCAAATGAAAAGCACTGCCTAACCCGCAAGAGATTTGGCGTGAAGTTATAGATAGATAGACGAAAAGCTCTCGAAATCGAATAACATGCGTGAGGAGGTTGACGAGTGTGGAAGAGGCTAGAGAGGTATATATTTGGATCGATACACCTGGTGTTCCATAGTCTCTACCTATCCCAATGGAAGACAGGCGTGATAATACGTGATGATGATGTATGTATGTGAAAATCTAAAGTTACTCGTTAATTTAGATTTTCCTATACATACTGTTGACTAAATGTTGCCAGTAATCATGGTCGCAAGGTACATGTGACTTCTTTGCTATTATAAGTGCCAATAGGCTGTGCTGCTTACAGTCTATGTATAACTGTTTACAATCAGACAAGTCGTATGCTAGTTTACAATATCTTAGGCTAAATTACACAGCGCCATCTAGCTCCAAAGTAAGCAGAGCTTGTGTTATAGGTACAGATACGGTAAAGATACGAAAAAAATCTTTTTTTATAATTTTAAATTAAATACATTCTTATGATATATAGGAAACACCCAGACCAACACAAATAGACATATTCATATACAAATATTTGTCTTGTGTTAGAATCAAACCCACGAGCATTGGTGTTAAAGTAGCATTGCTAACTACTGCTCTACGCAGCTCGTCAAAGTTTGCACCACAATAAAAAATAACAATACTATCAATACGACAAAACAATTACAATACAGTACAATGATGTTGTTATTATTGTCTGAACTAGTTCCAATTAATATACTATTACTTATTAATAATTACCCTCTGTAATTAAAAGATATTTTTAATTACAGAAGGTAATTATTAATTAAAATATTAAACAATACGATGAAGAATCCCTTTAAAAATCCATAATTTGGAAGCTGTTAAAAGCCGTGTTGCGGATAACATTCCCGCAACCGGTCTCCCGAGTGCGGTAGATCCTTATCATTTATAAATCGCTCACCCTTATCGCCGCCAGAAAAATGTTCAAATACATTCGGCTACGCTCTTTGGTTATTTAAAATATTGCCGTAATGAATGGTAAACATTACCTTGAATTTTAAATGGAATTAGAAAATAAACATTATTCTTCTTGAGTTCTCGAATTGTTGTTTGCTGTGGTCGGCTGTATAAATAAAGGCACTTTCCCAGTTTCTTATAAAACATTGCTGTACTTCACTCTTTGATCCAACTATTATTATTTGTTAGCCAAAGTAGTAAAATAGTAATTAAGTGTAAGTTAGAATTCTTGCATCTTTGTCAAATACTTTGCTGTGAAAGATATTGCAAACGAATATTATTTATTTATGCGAATTTATCTTTGGCAAGCATTACAATACACAGTTAATACACTTGTAAAAGACTACTGCCCAATATGCAATTACAATTCAAAATTATATTAAAAATAATAAACACAATTTAATTACTATCTCACATTTTCTAAATATTCTATTGCAACTCAACGAGACAACAAAACAAATCCAGTGTGTCGTACTGCGATGTTAAGCCGTTGAGCAAGCGCAGTACTCGAGACACCGGCGCATAGCTACCCGTTCTATAAACAGGTAGCGTAAATAGTCTGTGAGAACGAGACCCATAGATTTTTAGGGGATATTTGGCAGAGCTGCGATAGCCAGCGGAGCCACATTACCCTCAAAATTGTCGTTTGGGGTAGACTGATGTCATCCAGCTAGCGTTTAGACGGTAATAGTGAGAAACTCCAAAATCGACACACTAATAGCTAACATATTGTAGTTTTGTATCCTTTAATTTGAAATTTAAATGTTCGTTGGTGAGGAAGAACGGTCCAAAATCGTTCCAATTAGAAAAAAAAACATATGGGAAAACGTATGGCCAGCCACTCTGCATTGCAGAGTCTGCACTGCACTCCCATCAACAGAAAAAGTAACAGCACTCGTCGCTAGATGTCGTACAGGGTTCCATATATTTTTAAAAAATTAAAAATAAAATATTTAAATATTTTTTAAATTTAAAAAATATCAGCTCTGCCTACACAGCTTGCTGTTATTTACTAGTAGTTAGACGAAGTAATTAGCTCTAAGACAGTACATTATTTCTTATGCCCCTTAGTAAACTGAATACTACCTGATAGTACATCTTACGTCAAGACGGTCAATCTTACGTCACTCTGTAATTGACTACATACAAGTAATTTACAAAGTATTTTGATACCTGCTATGTTGTCAAAACGCCGTGCTTGTCTTAATAGAAAACCTAAAGTCCGAAATGCAACTGCACAAATCTTAATGATATGTCTACAAAAGAACAGATCGGCATTTCTGCATACCTAAATCTTGATTTGTAGACTCTTGGAACGACCGAATCATCTAGATACTAAATGGCCACTATCGTATTTCTTACAAGCGTCATCATAAAGCACTTGTCATTACTGGACATCAATTTGTTGTTTTCGCTCCATCAGAACACACAGTCAATGTCCTGCTGAAGTATCTACCAATTAGACTCTTCACATTTTCTTAGAAAAAGCTTGACGTCAACAAGTAGGTCATTAATGAATATTAAAATCTATATCTAAATCTACTCTCCTGAAGTCGAAGTAAACATCTATTAGATCTATCTATCTATTAGATCACCTGCGTCCACCAACCCGCCAATGTCAAAATTATATCCTGATGTATATAGTATACCGACGAGTTACATTAACGGGGTGGTCATTATCAGTGGGTTCCTGTTTTTCGCTGTGTCCTATTTTCTGTTACAAATTTACTTTTAAAGACTTAGCGTTAGTAATAGTTATAAAGCAAACCAAATTTGCCCTGAAGCTCTGAAGTCTCAACAAAGAGTTGGATTAGATAACGAATACACAAAAATGAACAAATTTATATTCTTTGTTCTATTGTGCCTTGCCCTCATGTTTCACTGCGCTGACTCTCGTTGAAATTACAATTTGAAATTCTTTTACAATTTAAAAAAAATAGTAGCTTCCTGTTTTGCGTTATATCTCTTTAACTCAGATAATATAACAGTCAGTCATATGTGTGGTAGTAATTTTGTTACAAATAATAGAACTATTATTCAGTAAGAACTACGATGTGCTGGGTGCCTAGTAATGTTACTTTGACACCAAGGCTCGTGAATTCAATTCCCACAGAGTGGTACAAACATTTGTGCGCATGAAGATATCTGTTTACGTTGGTCTGGGTGTTTTAAGAGAGGTATCTTAAATATGGTGCGAACAATAGTTAATGGATTTTTTTTTCATTGCCTACGTTAGGGTTCCATGTTTATATAAGAGCATGTAAAGGAAAACCTATTGTCATTGAGCCAGTAGGATCAATTGTTGAAAATCGTTTTAAATAATTTTCATTAGTGGAAAAAAAAATTGGCTACCATAACAGACAGAATGATATTTTTGTAGTATGTTAAGTAGAGTGCAAAGAAGATTTTTGTATGTCTTCCGATGCAGTACACCCTGATGTACTGTACTGTACAGTTACTGTAGCCAATGCACGCTTGCGATACATTACCACCTCTGCTTCTAACACAGCAACCCCTTATTACCTTACTGGTGATCTCACCCACACGCAGGAACACAACAACCCTCTAGGGAGTCGTTATTTTGACTCAATAATACAATAAAATACTTTTACGGGCATTCCCCAATGATCTTCTGAGTTTTTAATGTTTAGTTGTTTAAAGGTTTTAATTATATTGCTTGATTGAATATGTGTAAATTGGAAAAGCTCCACTCTTGGATATTCTCCTTTATTAACTCCACAGCAACATGAGGAGATGAGTTGAGGGAGTCAGTGGTAATATAAGGGATATTAGTGAAGTAGACATCAGATTTGCTACTTGTTTAACATTTGTTATAGTTTGAATAATATGTTTAATAGAATACTCATTATCCCGTGGTTTATCATTACCTGTTTCCTATTTAACAAGTACCCAACGTACTGTAAAGAAAAGTATCACTCCGGTGACAGAAAAAAACAATACATTTCCAACCTTATGGTAAATAAGGTAATGCTACTTTTCGAGATATCAGTCATGCATTACCACTTACGCTAGCAAAGAAAAGTGAAATTTACGTGATGAGGCAATGGCATCCCAGCACTGATCTCTTTAAGAGTTCGTGCCGCATTGAAATTACTGAACTGAAAGTAATAGAATTAGATAGAAAATCCATGATTAAACTTGATGAATACCTAAAACATAGTTTACAAAAACAAAACGACTACGAGAATGCTTGCAAAATAGTCACAAAGTTTAATCACGGAGTCGTATATACAAAGAGATAGCCCCAATACATCTCAATTAATCTAAATCAGGTGTCCATAAAAACGACTATTAAAAAGGGTCCATGGCAGATAAACAAGCATTTAACATGTGCTTAGGGACCAAAGAAGGATAAAGGCTTTTGGCGAAATAAATAATGAAAGTCGTCATATTACATTAATACTCGTATGGCGTATCATAAAATGCATTACTCTTTACTGTACCAGAAGTGTAGGAATAATTCATGAAGAAATATCATCATTCACGACGCTTCAATAAAAAATCTTTTTTTTTTTAATATATTTAAAAATCTTTTTTTTTATTTATAAAACGTTGGAAGGCATACAAACATACGTTGCACCTGATGTTAAGCGGTTACCGTAGCTTATGAACGATTGTAATACACTGAGTATCACTCATGCAATCCCTCCTCTACTGCTAACACAGCAACTCCTTACAAGATTATTGGTGACCTCACTAACACACAGGAACACAACACCCCTCTAGGAACTTGTTATTTGACTGCGGTTTTCTGTGAAGTGCAGGTACTTACCCAGGCGGGTTGATTTGACGGACCCTACCCTACCTCTCTTAGAAATATCCAGACCACGACAAACGAACATGTTCATGCGCACAAATGTTTGTCCTGTGGGGGAATCGAACCCACAAGCGCTGTTGTCAAAATATCAAACAAAAAGAAAGTAAAGAGTAACGACGGTAATTTGGCTCAAATCTGGAAGAAGAGGAGATGGAAGGAGTGAATAGAGAAGGAAAGAAAGAGAGGCGGAAAATGGAGAAAAGAGAAAGTATTTTTCTAAAATAACATTGTTTTTCTTTTCTGGCCTACTGATAAATTTATACAAGAGCCGGAAGTTAAATAAACATACGACTCGCCTGATGTGATGCTGTTAACTTAGTCTATAAATGTGTATATTGCAGGGAGTACCACTCGCACATTGCCACCGTGGCTGCCAACCTTTTATCGAATTTGTCGTCGGATACGGATAGCCCGAAGGTACATAAGAAAAACGACACCACCGGCGTAGTCTGCTAATACGCTTAATTCTAAGTGATCGCTAGTCGCTCCATCCGCCGCTTCACCTCTAATATTGCAAGCATTGATAGGCTGAATTGTCAGCTTACCATCTGGTGGGATGTGCCTATTTATTGCTTGCTTTTTTATATTAGCGTTATAGAAAAACAAAACCAGAATTATAAACATAACATGACGTACTTCTGATAAGTATAATTGAATTAATATTTTAAAACCAAAGCTTTTGAGAATCCCATTAAACCTTTTCGTGCATTCTTAAGTTTGTAAATAATTTGAACCCTCTCCTATTGATTATGCATGAACTCTGAGATTTACACGTCAATCCGTGTTAGGGTAAGGGTATCTGATATACGAGTGTTTGCGGGGTTTCCGTCACGACCGCTGCAGTGTCTTAATGGAAGAAAGGGACTTTTCCCAGGAATAAACAATAGATTTGTGGTTTTTGGGTTTAAGAAAAGAAAAGGCTTACGGCGACATACTGAGTTAACTGAAAAAAATACTCTAAGCTCTAGAATTTATGGTTACTACCGATTTAAATAGATTACTTCTATGTTATACTGTGCTTTAATAAGAAAATTATGTATTATATTTAAGGCATAATTTAAAAGAAACATCAAAAAGATATATTTAAATTATAAAAACTAAACATTTGTTCCCCTTACATATCGTAAGATTTCGGTTGCAGTTTGTTGTAACTAAATATGTTCATTACATAAACACCGGCTGAAAAACATCTTTTTTGCGCATGGATGGTACGTAACGAGATCTTAAAATTATACACAAGAAGCATATTAAAAGATTGGCCTGGTTTTTAAGACTTTAAAAATATCTTTTTTTATACGATTTCGGGAAGCATAGCAAGCTGATGTAAAACGGTTACCATAGCCTAAGTGGCTCTCAGGCGGCTTGAAAACACTGGCCACCGCCTATCCGCATTTGAGCTACGTGGTGGGGTATGTTCTAAACCCCTTCAGTTGAAGGGAGACCCGTATCCCTGCAGTAGGATGAGTAAGGGTTGATGTGGAATCTTAGTCTAAAAACCTAATCAGCAAGTTTCGAACTTTCGAATAAATTTAACACAAATAATAATATTTTTTACATAAATATTGCTATATTCTTCTCCCTGACAGGTATACTCTTAAAAAAAATACATAAATCATGCCTACTATACCTATATGTAATCAACACTCTAACCATAAAATTCTTTAAAACACTTGTATGGCAAACTGCTGGTAAGCAGTTATCAATGGACACTTGAAACACCAGAGGTGTCACTTGTGCGTTACCAACTCTATAAAAACCTGTTCACAACTTTCTAGAAAAACCCCAAGCTGTAGTACTTCTGCTGGCAGATCATAACACAACTTATGATTCCTCGGAAAAATACCGCTCAGTTCGTGATCATAGCGGATCCAGTGTGTGAAGGTGAATTACCCTCCATTGACGGTGTAGTTGTAGATGGAAACTGTTAGCATCATATAGCGATGATGCTTCAGCCGATATATTCCCTTTTATGCCATTGTTATTTCTCCCTTTAGTAGTTGGTTTTTTTAAACACCGAAATATGTATTTCTTTAATTATATCGAAGAGCATGAACATAGAATTGTTTAAATTCATTCAGTTCATATTCCAGCGACGTTGCAGACGCGTCTGCAATATGAAAACAAATCGCGGTAAGTCCCGTACCTACATTAATAGTGTATTCAACCGTGAAAGTTTAAAATTATAAATTCATTCATCATCATCAAAAAATCTCTTCATGTGTATTAGATATTAGTTTCCAGTTTAAATCGAAGTCTCATTTTTAAAATTTATTTAATTAATATCGTCCCTCTTTCATTCGTTCTATTCGTACACTTTCGGATGACCTAAACGAGCCTTATTTCTCAGTCCGGCTATTTAGGTCTTTTTAACAGATACGGCCGGAGAGGGTTGAGTACCCCACACAAATTATGCAGAGAATAAGCCTACAATATTCAACGTATACAACAAAAACGGCTTCTACTTAATCGTGTAAAACTTATTCATGTAAAATATAAACGATAAACTGTTCACGGGGAAAATAAATTACAGTGTTAATACAAAATTGCAAAAAAATCAACAGTCATCATAAATCCGACTTCCTCTACGCATGTAGCACTCTTCCAGCCAGTAAACCAGTCTCTGGCAAAAGGGTGGTATAGTACGACTATGTTTAATAAGCCCAACTGGGGAAGTACCCTCACTTTAACAACTCTTTGAAGAGTTGTTTTTACGAGTAAGCTTCTGCTTTGAAGGGGTGTTCTTGCGAGTAAGCTTCTGCCGAGGTACTTCATAAGTGATAAAGTAGAACGATAGTTTGTGAGTTGCAACATGAAGAAGTTCTCGTGCTTTAACCCTTGCTGCTAATACGACGGTTCCTCACTGTTACTTTACGTTACTTTACTTTAGCCTCCTGGTTACTTTACGCCAACACAGGAACATAATAACCCTCCAGTAAATTACAATTTAGTTGCGGTCTTCCGTAAGGTGGAAATATTTGCCCAGTCAGACCGCATATTAAATATTGCTGCAGGCAGGCTGAATCTGCTGGCAGGGATGCTTCTTCTGTAGACAAAGATAGCTTCACCTTAATCTGCAGAAAATGAAGAAGCAGAATTTATTCAAAAAATTAAGTTTATCATTATACTCTAAACCTACAAGTAACACAACAAGTTAGGTATGAAGAGAAAATAGCTATTCCAGTATTGAAACTCGTAGAAGAAGTAAAAAAGACATATCAATTTATTTATAAACCCTCCAAATAATACAGAATAGGTAAGAAATTATATTAACATCCTAATTATGCCTATCATCAAAATACGTAGGTTGAATAAACGGATTCACCAATAGTAAATATGATCAAAGCGGCAATTAGCAGGAAATCCATATTTATTTTTCCGGAGGATCCCTTTAAAAATAATCTTCCATCTTTGATGTCTAACATCCGGCTCGCTATCTCCGACTTCGCTCGAAGCTGCTATAAAGCAATTTTAAAGATACCTACACCATAATTGAAACGTCAAGAGCAATTCTTCGCAAAGGATTAAAAGTAACATTTTTAATTCAGCAAATCTTTGATGGTTTTTAACTCGCAATTTGTGATGTGGTAAATTAATTTCACAGACATATCTGAACATCGGCGCAATGTTTATGTCATTATATGATGTTTGTTTAGGTGTTAGTCATCAGCTCTGGACAGCTGAGAAGAGAGGTTGCCTTCTTTCATTATACTTGCTTATACAAAGACAGCTTGCCAAAGACAATGAAATTCTCGTGCATTGTGTCGCCCAATGTGCCAGTTCCAAAGATTTTTCCTTAAATCCCAAGGCAGTGAAATAAATTCGTAGACAAGGTTTTTACAACCGACCACCACAAGTGGCATTAAAGACAAGATATTCACACGATAGCAATTGCGCATCTGGTGTGCCAAGTGACCAAAGGCTGCAGTAACTGCTTACCATCAGGCATTTATTCAGGCATTTACATCACTCGTGCGTTTGCTCTGAGTCAGGTCAGTATTAGATCTTATATTTTTTTCTTTTTACACTAAGACGTATAGTAAACAATCATGCGATCCGCCTGATTTGAAGCCGTTACCGTAGCCTATGAATGCTAGCAACAAAAAAAATTTCGCTAGCGCATTGCCACCTCCGCTTTTAACACAGCAACTCTCCATATTCTGGTAACCTCACTCACTCGCAGGAACAAAACAACCCTCCAGGGAGTTGTTATTTGGCTGCCGTCTTCTCTGAGGTAGGTACTTCCCCAGTTGGATAAACGTCGTGCCTACCTCTCTTTCGGCAGAGCCTCGTCTATTGATAAGCAGGGTGCACCACGAGCCACTAACACCCCAAAATCATTTTTCATGAGTACATTCACATCCTTTCGTACCGCAAGTGACTAAACACTATCAGGTTTATAGATTTTGAAATCGATAACCAGCTTTGTCTTGCATTTCTGTTTGTTAGAACTACAGAAATATGATCAAGCGAAACCTGCCTTTGCCGACCGTATTTATTTGTCTTGTTAGTGCAAATCTATTGGAAAAACGACAGCCGCAGTGTGCTCGAGGACGGTATATAAACAAGAGATACTGATTTATTTGTTGTTTATTGTTGTTATAAAGTGCTTTGAGGTATCCTTAACGTCGGGTAGTACATTTGAAGACCAACTTATGAAGAATGTTCAGAATTATCAGTCTACTGGTTAAAGTATGTGATAAATTATGTATTTGGTACAAAATAAAATAAAAAAATGAGTTGCCTGTGCCACCTTCATTTTATATATGAGGGTAAGTGTCTAACTTAAAGTCAACTGCGCGTTGCACACTACACTGATGGCTAAATAAATCTCTAGTGAGAGAGAGGAATAGCTGGAATGACAGACTGGTGACTTTACATCACAAAAACATGCTGAATATCATCAAATAACAAGTTCATGGTGGTTTGTCGTGTTCATACGAGATAGTGTGTTAAATTAATCTTCTGAGAAGAGATACTAGTAGTATACTAGCATCTATGGATGACGGTAGCAGTTTTATATTAAGCGGAGCATACACCTACTTTCCACCTGTTGTTGGATAAGAAAGTTTGGGTGATAGAATCGTTTGGACTATGGGTTATACGTTAGTCATAATTTACGTTACGCTCAGTTTCTGTACATCAGAGGCTGTTTAGTCGTCGACACACAAAGATGAGCGAATTCGGGTGCAAGGTATTGTATTTAAAAAAAATATATCAAGCATAGTATAGTACAACAACAAAGTTTAACATCTGCAAGGGAACAAAGGCAGTTTTCATTCCGCAAGTTTGTCACCTCTAGCTTTTATGAGCCTGAATTCGGAGCTACAGGAACTTTTAGATGAATATGTGGCTGCCAGAATAAACCAGAAATTGTTGGTTTTTCCCTTTAAACAAATGTATTTCGCCAGGCACGTTATTTTGTCAACTTTTGTAGTATACTCGTACAACTACTAGCTTTAGGCATTTGATTAGTTTTTTTTTATAACTTTGCATATTTGACTACACACTTAAGCGATGTTTTTGTATATAGAATAATATACAAAATATATGTTGCTCATTATTTTAACAGACAAACTTAACTCATCTGCCCGCGGTGCATCCACTAGTTTACAAATGAGACTTGGCCAAAGAGAGATTATGCGCAGGCCCGACCGAGAAAATACCTTAACCTTACAGAAGACTGTTGCCAATGTTCGCTGCTACGGCGAACATGTATAAAAAATTCTTAGTGTTGTTGTTAAGTGTTAAAGATTCGTATCATTAAGATGAAGACAACACTATATACAGTAATGCATGGTCGTAAAGTGTAAAGGCGTTTCCATTCCAATTCAGCGAAAAGCAGAAATAAGTTTGCGTTCTCCGGTAGATCGGCTTGCTAAGATAGATCGACCATTTGTATTCGATTATATAAGTTAACTGAAAGAGTTATGTCCTATTCTGACGACATCTTCAAACGACACATCAAAAATACGTCTATAAAAAGCTTACTATCACTAGACGTGACTATTTATAGAGCAGAACAGAAATCAAATCAAGTGATAATGACATAAGTTTATGACAATATTAACTGAAAAATAACCGATGTTTACAAGTTTCCTTCGGCCTTTCTTCTTCGCCAATGGTCATTACCGAAATGTACCCGCATTACGGCAATGACTTAAGACTTTTCAATCAAGAATTTCACGAGCTCGGAGGTGTAAGTAACGTTAGTTTGATCGTGATCGTGGAATAGATTACCACACAGGACAAACATTCGTGTGTATGAACATTGTGTGTTTATCTTAGTCTGGACGTTTTTAAGATATGCATCAAAGCAGCAGTCTGGGGATGCACGGGCCCCTTCGATACGACCCGTACACGTTTGTAAATGAATATAAAGTAATAGATACGTGGGTAGGTACTGGCGGGTTAATTCTTCGCACCTCCGGTTGTAAGGCGTAGGTGTGGATTGGAGAGAATTGAAACCACTTGATGCTGCTTGATAGAAGTATGACGCCGAAGGTAATGCTTCAGAGGATACGATGTCTTGATTGGCTTGAAGGTGACTAGGCTGACGAGATATTACTGTGTGACCGCAAATTGCAACTGTGCCGATCGCCGCACTTCGGACCATATTTATACCCCCTGTGTGCGAGTTTTTTCATCACTGTATAATTTCACTAGCACTTATGTCACAAAATGACGCACACCGAGGCAATTAATATCCATATAATAAAAGGAATTAGTAATAAGTGGCATTAACAAAAACCATCTGACGTTTTAGACAAAGTAGGCACGGATGACCCGCGACTAGGAACGAGGCCTCATCAATTCAGACTTGATTTCAATGAACCGTTTTCTTATTCATCGAGTATCATTAAATAACGGTCCCTATTAATTATCAATAGCAGTTGTATTGAGGTTTGCGCTGCGCTGAAATTGATTTATAGGTAGAACAGAGCGGGGTTACTGTACGACTATAGACTGGTATATACTCGTATAATATGTCAATAATACTATTATAAAGGCTGGAATTTTAATCAAGTATGTATGTATATTGATCAGTTTAGGTTGGCCCCAACTTCTGTAAAAGTTGTATACCTCTTTCCAATTTCTTAAGTTACTACTTACCACAAACTAAAATTCTGTTATTTTACCTTGATATTCGGCATTCCGCGACAACATTTATGGTATTTTCTTCCATATTCGATAGTAATGGATTCGATCTCCCCACAGAATTATACCTTTATTTCATTAAGAATATTTCTCACAGACTCTCAAAACTTCACTGTGTTTCGTCACACGCTGAGCTTACGGTAGCCCCGTAAGCTCAGCGTGTATAACCAGAAATATATCGGCCATAAGTTCTGTTACAAATGTATATGCATTTATTTTTTTATGAAGTAATGTAATCTAACTTATAAGCACATATTTATAAGTTTCAGCAAAAAATAAAAAAAATGATTCTATTCAAAATGGCCACCTTTGGATTTGATACAGGCCTCAACACTGTCTGGCCACGAGTCTAAATTAGACTAATGGATGGATAGATGGATTCACCCATTGTTTCCATGGGAAATTTAGCCACTGCTTGCTCTAGAGATTTCTCAAGAGACACAATATCGACGTGTCGTTTCGAGCAGGCCATTTCCTTGGGCCGCTTCTTTAGAACTGTGTGCGTACACTTTATCATTTTGCTTAATGTAGTGCTCTACATTCGCGATTTTTTTTTACATCTGTAAAGAGGATATTTCTGTGCCTTTCATCTGCTTATCGGGACAGAAGGTGTTTTGATCAATCCACTCTCTTTCGATTAATTTAGAAGTTGTCCTGTATATCGACGATAAGTGCTGAGCTTTAAGTCTTGTTTTAGTATACGCAACAGAGACCTAGCGGGAATCTTCATTTCTCGCGATAAGAGTTTTTGTTTCCTAATAGGGTTTCGGCAAATTCTGGCTTCCCGTTGAGGCCCGCGTGGCTGAATTCCGCCATGCTCATTACGGCGCCTAGTATATAACGGGCCTCAAGGCGTCAACAGCATTAACAGCTTTTGTAGTTCTAACAGCACGCGCTCGCCCCGATCTATTATGGTCTTCAACGGAGGAAGTGTTAGTATATATGTTGATAGTACAATATACGAACATACGGCTGATACCAAGCTTTTGAAGTGTCTTGAATATGACCGACGGCTCCATACCTACTTTGTGCACGACAATCACTATCTTATCACTATTTTCTTTAACACCCCATTCCATATTGTAATTTGATAATAAATACGAAAAAAATATGTAAAACGTCAAGAAATCTAAAGAAGTTTTTAACATAATAAACGCGTTCCAAATTAAAAGTAATTAAGAGTTGAAAAAAATGAAAAGTTTCTAGGCAACAGTATTTATGGCCAGATCTTTTATAAAATTATATATTGTTCATCGTTTGGTATTTATGTGACGTTATAGTTACGTTCTGAAAACACCTTTGAAATTTGCGTCTTCACTGATTTCGTTAGTAATGAAATACATCAATCTTATTTTTTACTTAGTTTTTTAGTATTTCGTTCTTTTTTCGTTACGATACTTTGACGCCAACGCTCGTAGGTTCGATTCGCCCAGAGGAATCCACAAACTTGTGTGCATGGACATCACTGTTCGTCTTGGTTAGGGTATTTTATATGTATAATAAGTATGTATTTACGAAAAAAAAATGTATTTTCGTATGTTTATCAGTTGTCTAGTACCCATAACACAAGCTTCGCTTAGTTTGGGGCTAGATGGCACTGTGTAATTGGTTCGACAATATTTATTTGTTTATTTATTTATTGAAGATGTCAACGGAATACTATTACAAATTTTTCCGTCCATTCATGTATCACAGATATGTTTACTTTAACCATAATTGGTAAATCTAGTGGAATCCCTCCACAGAATTCATGTGAACGAGCTACATAACATCATGAATAAGAAAGTTCTATCTAACTTTACTAGTTGGATTTTTATTACCGGGAGAACTCAGCCTGAAAACTGTGTTACAAAAGAAAAAAATACATATGATACAGTAGGTAAAAGCAACGCTAACGTAAGCAGGTACCCAGCTACAAATAACACAGGTACGATTAAACTAATTTAGTTGTTCATATAAACAAAGCGAAGTCTGGCTATTCGGACGCGTGCATGTATCTACGTAAAAATAGGCGAGGCATCCTCAGGCGCTGTGGACGTTAATCGTTAGAATAACATGCTACAAGTCACTTGTAGCATGTTATTCGAAACGTGTGTCGCAGCGAAGGTTTCAGGTCCAAATGGCGGACGATTGCAGCAGCCGAGACTACCGGAGCGGCCATGCCAGCGTCGGCATGTTGCATTTACTAACGGTAGTGGGTGGGTGCCGGCCGGCGCTGCATGAACTAGTCGGTGGCAGAAGCACACAAAGCAGGTTAGATCAAATTGCATGTAAATTTTACTTTCGTAATAACGCCTGAATCTACCTACCTATTAAAAACCTACTATTGTATTATTTACCACATAACTTATTAACTACATATAGTATACTAGTAAGGAACCTTTGTCGCTAGGGTCTGGCTGTGTCTCTAACACATTGCCATTTTAGTAAAAATGTCACAAACATGCTATCAAACCTTTATCTTTACAGTATTTGTGTAAATAACCTGTCGAGACTCGAGCATGTATTGTATTGAATGTCATCTCCATGAAAATTGTCCGCGGATTCTGCTGGGGCAAATGGCGCCTAAGTTATTTGTTGTTGACTCAGTACTGATACTATCTTTGACCGAACGCACACTTTAGACAATACGAAAATGTAATTTTGTTGAGAGTTTCTTGACATACTCGTAACTAAAGTAATTGTAAGCACGGCCTACCTGATGTAAAGTCGTTGCCGTAGGCAATCAAAGAGTTCAATACGTTAACTATCGCTCGCAGGAATCCACATCTGCTACGAGTATAAATAAACACGGCAACTCCTTAGGAATTTACTGATAACCGCACTCGCCCACAAGATCACAAAATCTCTTCAGGGAGTTGTTATTTCGCTGCGGTTATATGTTAGGCGGAGATTCTTTCATAGTCGATCTGCTTGATGCGCCTTACCTTTCTAAAAAAAACACCTTGACTAAGACAATCAGACCTATTCATGCACACAAATATTTGTACTGTGTGAGAATCGAACCCACGAACATTGGTATTAAAATAGCATTGCTAACCACTCTGCTATTGGACTAGTTAAAATTATGGAATATTTTATAAAAATACCTTATTTTTTAAATGTACGTTGATGGTCATAATAGCATCATCATCGGCGGACAAGACAGACGATTCACTGCTAGGTGACTTAACTTATTTAATTGTCGAATCCTATAGGCGACGAGCTGACAGTAAGTAGCCCTGCATTATTGTTATAAACAATATCGAGAACGAACGCTTGCAATTCAAAAAGTATCGCTCGGGTGTTGCTGCTAATACAGCAACTTCTTTAGAGCTCACTGGTAATCGCAGTCACTCACTCATCCATAGAAACACAATACCCTCCCAGGAGTTGTTACTTGGCTGCGGTTTTCTATGAAGTAGAGGTTCTTCACCAGTTGGGCCGCTTATATGCGCCCCACCTTTTTTTTATACTACGTCGGGAGGCATACGTGCATACGGCGATCTGATATAAAGCCGTTACCGCGCGATGCCTCCTCTGCTGCTAACACAGCAACTCCTTAGGAGTAACTCCTATTTATTTGGCAGCAATTTTCTGTGAGGTGGAGACTTCCCCAGACGGGCTGCTTTGATGCGCCCTACCGCTCTTCAAAACATCCAGACCAAGACAAACAGACATGTTGCACATTTAGCGCTCGCATTTTGACCGCGTTTATTCTACTTTCATGCTCTTTCTGCCATACCCAGCTCTCGCTTCCATAAGTTAGCGTTGGAACCAACACTGCATTGTGTATAGAAAGTTGTGCCTTCTGGCTCAGGTTTTTACTGCCAAGAAGTTTTCCCAATGCTCCATTCACACTATTCCCAGCACTCACTCGTCTTTCCACATCTGCGGTGTACCTTCCATCCCTGCTGAAAGCGCATCCAAGATATACAAACTCATCCACTTGTTCCAACACTTCATCATCTATCGTAATCCTTACATTAGTTCTGGATTCTTCTCTTTCAAATACCATTCTTGTTTTCTTCGCATTCAGTAGTAAGCCTTTCTCCATACATTCGTCTTTCATCGTTGTGACCAGTGTTTGCAGTTCAGATGGTTTATCTGCTAATAGCACGGCATCGTCTGCATACAGCAGACAGTTCACCACTAGTTCACCGTTGCGCAATCACACATTCGTTGACCTTATTCTCTGCAGACAACTATCGAGATACAGGATAAACAGCCTATCAGATAGCATGCAACCCTGTTTGACACCAATTTTGACATCAAACCTGGGTGACATGCCACCATGTATCCAAACACATGCTGAACAATCCTTGTAAGTGGACAGCACGGAGCAGTGAACCGTCAATCCCATATCATATTTCATCGGATTTCACCCTCATTCTCCTTTCAATCACCTTTCCATATACTTTTGCTGCTAAGCTGATCAAACTGATGGCCCTATAGCTGACGCAGTCCATGCGTGACCCCTTGCCTTTATACAAGGGGATGATGACTGCGCGTCTCCAGTCCATTGGGATCCTTCCAGTTCTCCAGCATAGGTTGCATAAGTACCAGTAGGCGTCCTGGACGTAAGTGCCACCTAGTTTGATCATCTCAGCTGTGATCAGATCAATTCCCGCTGATTTTCCATTTTCATCTCGATCTCATCCATAGTTATGCCTTCGTCGGACGCTGTTAACATGGAGTAAGCATCTGACTCACTCTCATTGTCAGCGTCCGAGGCATACTCATATATTTCCTCAAAATATTCACTCCACCGTTCTAACACTTCCTGAGTGTTCGCAAGAATACACTAGCTTTAGATTTTATCTTATCCATTCTGGATGCCGACGAACCACTGCCAGACTTCTTTAGCTCTCTCCCAAAGAGTTTGATATTTGTCTCGAAGTTTTTCGTCAGCCTCTCTTCCATCCAGCCAAAAAATAAAGTAGGTACATCAATGTCTTTTGTACACATATATATATATGTACAAAAGATATATATATATATATATATATATATATATATATATATATATACATATATGCGTGTATTTTGATATTTGTTATTTAATGTAATATTAAAGCCGGGTATATTATTAAAACAGGGTAAACCATAGATTTAGAAAATATAGCAGATAATTCCAACTCCACTGTATAAATTTAAATTGTTCATGAAAAGTCTACAATTTGTTGTAGCTACATCTAATATCAATGCACGTCTGAGCCCCGAGGAAACCAATTCCATTAGAGCATTATCTCCTTTCAGGACGTTACCTACTGTGCCCCGAATGCGGGTTTTTTGATCCCCAATTCTGATGCATGCAATGCATCGAGTTCATTTCAACAAAACAATGCTATGCCCTTTATGAAAAATTGAAGTACTCTTTGCAATGAGTTCTTGTAAAGTGTTCGTGCTTCCAAATAATTCATTTATTGAATACATTTTGTATAAAATTATTTGTTAGTGTATTTTTTTTTCATTTGGTATAAATATTTTCTTCTCAGTATAAGAAAAAGGCAAGATCTTGATAATATTTTGTACGTTGAAGCAATATATATAAGAATATTAGCTATCTTAGTAATGCAAATAAAACTGTCAAATACTAATCGTGTGTTCAAATTATATGTTTCGAGTTTCTAGATATATATATATATATATATATATATATATATATATATATACATAGTTATAATTTTAAAAAGCTCTCTTATTTCTGTTGAATAAAATATGATGTGGGGTTACGTTCAGTAGTACATGAATACGGTCTGATATGATGATGTTGATGGTCAGATCTATATTCACCTATGCTAAGAATTATTTGTAATACGAGTAGTTTCTCTGTGGTTAGGTAAAAGTTATCATAAAAAAAATATCCTACATCGTAAAATGTTGAAATATGTTGTGTACATATCGTCACAAGAAAAGATTATTTAGAATACTATTATTTATATGTGTTATAATCATGATATTCTAGTAACATTAAATCTACGTTTATTCGTATTTTCAATTATTTGGAAAACTAATGCGATTGCGAGTACCGTTGTATTAGAAGACGAGCAAAACCAACCCTTTGGATCCTTTCGTGCAAAAACAAAAGCGACTAGTTGTTTATCAACCTCAGTGATTGAAAGGCATTCGGGCAAATGCCAGCGCATCCTCTCGGCGTAGAGGTTTTAGTTCCTAGTCAACGGGATTTGGCAACAATAGTCGAGTTGGATCCATGCGAACACAAATCTCGCAGACGAGGTTCACTCGGATCTCCGGATCGTGTTTTCGGAATTATATCCGGGGGCTGTATGTGACTTTGTCAAACCAATTCCAGTTTTGTTATTCGATTTCAAAATCTTTGAATAGGATACAATGTATACAAATTTTACCAATTATATTTATTAATTCGCTTCCGCATTTATCTATTCATTCATTTTCTTATATGTTCTGTTTTGTTCGTCTGTCTGGTACTGATTTGTAGTAAAGATTTTAGTTTCCGAGTTAGGACAAAATATTTTTTGAAGCATAATTTGACTCCTGAACGCACATAACGATATGCGCAAAATACGTGTTAGTCATGCCTACGTGCCAGATCGAAATAAAAATATTCTGAATTCTAATACAGTACAATGCAGGCACGAAAATGTCAAAGCATTCTTAACGTGTACAAGCATTCGGCGGAATTCAAAAATACGTACAAGTAGAGCCGCAGGCAGACTGCTATAATAAAAAAGACGGAAGTTTTTAGATCGAAACATAAAAGGAACAAGTTCATAAAATAAAATCCAGAGATCCTCTAAGTCTTACGTTGGGTTCATTAAGCTAATTAGTCCATCTAAGTCGTGTTAGTTGCAGATGTTATCTATTTGGGGAGGTTCCTTATCCCATCCAATTACATTACTGTTTTTCGTTGGACAATAGTGAAGGGGGACATGTTTGTTGTCATTGTCCTAGTGAGTTAATTGTTTTTGGATAATTGTTCCAAAGAAAGCAGGAAAATGGATGTGACATTTCATATTTTTTGTAATGATAATATTAATGTTTTTGAATACTAAATAATATTAAATTATTTTAACAAATATCATAATTCCAGTTAAGAATTCGTTTGCAAGTTTGCATGTGGCATGGCATAACCATATGCGTACATTAAAACTGCACTCTCCTGATAGATTATTCATCCTCATAGGCAAAAAATAGCAAATGGAGTATGATTATTCTCGGCATTCATTTTGAAACTTGACTTTGAAAGCTATGATGTATTAGAATTGAGAACATTAAAATGTCTTCTATTTTGGTGTTCTTAATACCAATATACTGGACAATGATAATAAACTGGCCTGAGGTTCGAATTCCGGAATGTACCACCAAATTCGTGTTTTCAATTTATGTACATATTTGCAATTATCATTTACTCGGCGGTGATGGAAAACATCGTGAGGAAACCTGCACGTCTAAGACATTATATTTCATTGCACGTGTGACCTAGCCTAGGAAGGGTCTAGTTTTCCCTCTGGGTTGTGGCGATCTGACGGCAATCAATCCATCTCAAAATTAGTATCTTCGAAAAATCTTTAGGCTTAGGTAGCGGACCCCGCCGAGCCTAATGCGTTAGGAAACGGGCTAATGCTAGGAAGAGAGATGCCAGTACTGGACAGACAAAATTGACCATTTGGCCTAATTTCGTCAGTCGTAGAAAGACTAATAAAAATTAACATACGATAACGATATTTTTGTTTGCTAGTAACTATCTGTTTCGCGAATGCAAATGTTGCTTTCCAATCTCTTTTGACACAGAGAGCTTTAAGTGTTTCATTCAGAAGAATATCCAAAAATTTGTTTATATGTTACAGAGTACAGTGGAGTACATGTAAGTATAATTTATGTTTCCTAAATATTTAATAAAAAATAAACTTTTCCCTGACAGGGCTTGAAGCTAAGGTAAGGTCTCGTAAATTACCTAACATATTGATTTGTGTGCTACTAACAAGCATACAATTACCACTATAATGTGGTAGTGTGGTGGTACATCTCCTACAAAATAACAAAATTAACATTTTGTTCCACTACTTTTTTATAATACTGAACTTAATCTATATATTATTAATACGTGAAAGAAAATCTTTGTAACTCTATTGCGCGTAAGGAAGCGTTTAAAAATTTGCATAATTAAGGATAGATAAGATCTCGATAGCAGTTGATCTTCGGAAGATGTCATTCGAGCCTAAAGCCTTGGATATCTTAAGAAAAAGAGAAAGTACTGGGTGCATCCTATTAATGAATTGAGAGAACGCGATGGAGAATTCTTCACTTTTATCCCCAAATTCACGTGGAGAAGGAGATAAGAAAGATAATATTTATATAAAATGTGTCTTATAAATTAAACAAAATAAACCTCTTCGGAATACAAAATGCAGACAATTTAAATCTATATCAAATATGTATTTGTCTATGGTCACACAGTCGCAATGAGGAGAGATCGCCAAAGATACATAATATTGTTGAAATGAAATATTTATTATTTACTTTGTGCATACATTGTACTGATATTCAAAATGAATGAATATAAATGTGAAATGCAATATGAGGTGACTTACTCTCGTCTGTTTATTATTTGTGATTTCAAAATAGTGAATACATTTTATAGCATATATATTACACTGGCGAAACCTGTGGCCAGTGTTGAAATAAAAGAAATTTTAAATTGTCAAACAATTTAAAAGAATATGTAATGATTACAGAGGTATACTCTGAGATATAAGAAACTTTATAACGTCCTACCATAAAAAAATAAGTACTGTTGGTATAGTACCCCTAGTAAATAATATTACTTCATGGTTGACTTCGGCCAATTTACTATAAATTTTGATATTGAAAGGTTAAAAAATACCCTCAATATTATCTATTAGATTATATATAATGGTGGAATTTGAACTAAGTCTTTTAATTACTGTTTGAGTGACTAACTGCTAGGGAGCGAGTAACTGACATATCAGGAATGTTAATGATGGTAATGAATGATGTAGCACCATCTACCTACTAAATTAATTACTTATAACGTGCTATTTCACTAATGTTACCAGAGATAAAAATATCCAGTAATATTTACTCTTAGATATGTTATATTACGTTCATAAATACATTTAATGTTAGTGAAACTATTCTTGAATTCTCTTTGGCGTCATGTACATAATGAACATCTTGTTCGGAGATTGTGTCCACAAGTTAAGGCAGTGTTATTCCCTTGTTTTTAAGTTTACTATATTATTAAGTGATAATTTATTATTAAGTAATTTGATCAGATGTGGGAATATCACATCGAATGAGCTAACGCATGTACTTGTTATTTTACACAAATGTATGTACCTATCAACATTAATATCGTTACAACACTGTAGTTTTAATTTTGTATCCTCTTTGGTTGTCTCTCTTTCTTTGATCTTTTTTCTCCATAACCATTCTTAGTTCCATTCAGGAGCTCAAAAATAATGGTTAGCTAGAAAGAATATTTATATGTTGAATATGTTAGTTATACAAACAAACAGCTGGGTATTTAGTTATACTGCCAATGTTTGTTTATCAGTAACTAGCCCGTTCTGTAGCTGTAGGTAGCACCGTGCCAAAGCATAAATATGTACTAAGTCAACTGCAGAGTTGACGGTCAGTGTTGCCAGCTATTGATATGAATATTACAGGTCAGATAAGTTTGATAAATTATTCTCTGGTTGGTGGTATTGCTGAAACCTAACGCTTTATTTGATTTAGCATTGATCGCAAAAGGACTGAACTCTATACATAATATAATAATAATAGTAACTGGCAGATATCTGTACGTATAAGATATTAAAAAAAAACTATAATTGAGATTTTTTAAGAGCAATAGAAGCCAAAATTTATTTATAATATTTTTGTGTATAGATGTTCTGTTTGTCTATCGGTATGTTTTCTTCTTCTTCTTAACGTCATCTGGTTTCTTAGTCCATAAGGATTGGCGGGATACATTACGTAAGCCTAAGAGTTTGGCAAAGATACTGATTTTGGCATGAAGTTACTGCCGTCCGACCTCCACAACTCAGAGGGAAAACCAGCCCTTTCTTAGTTAAGTCACGCAATACAACTTCTTGAACGTACTGGTTTCCTCACGGTATTTTCCTTCACCACCAGCAAGTTATGATTACGAATATGTAAATAAATGTGAAAACACGAATTTAGTTGTACATGCCCATAGGATTCGAACCGGGAACCGGTCGATCAATTGACCGGCGCTTTATCCACTGGGCTAGCACTGCCCTAACTGTATGTTAGTCTGTCGCCTGTGTGTATGCTTGTACGCGCATCACTCAAAAACTACTAAATGATATTAGATGTAGTTTCCAAATTTGCATTGCTGGAGGTCTAATTCAAAATTGTGTTTCATCTTGACACGCCATCTATACTTGTAATATATCTGTATCTAGGAAATATACAAGAACAATTAATTTGAGGGATATTTATATAAGTAATCCACCTTTATAGTGTAACCTTAACTACGAGTAACATCAGAATTTAGATGGAGTTACGATTACATACATTAATTTGGAGATCTCGGTGGCTCCGATTTCGTAGGTTAGGTTTACGACTTGAGATTTATCTTCCCGTAGTTCTCGAGGATGTCTAGATTAGCTCCCGACTTATTACAAAACCAAGCAATTATTTCCTTAACTAGCTTCCGCTCGAGACTTTGCGCAGCCCAGAATGTGTTCATTATTATGCTGAAGCAAATTTACTTATAAATTAATATGAATGTAAATCTGTAACGTTCGCACGGGGTGAAAGTTTTTAGAATTGGCCAGTAAGAATAGTTAGTGATGAAAAATTTATTTAAATTTCGAATAATGAACTATTAGGGAAGCTACACATTAAATTAATATGTCATATATTTTTTATATAACTTTCTTTGGGGCTAGATGGCGCTGTGTAATTTGTCCGACAATATTTATTTATTTATATATTAAGAGTGGAGTAGTAAGTACATTTATTGTAATCAAGTACGTACAATACGGTTACTTTTTCTTAGCGTTATCCCGTTTCCTAATCCATTGGGATTAGCGGGGTACGCTACCTAAGCCTAAGGACTTGTCTTAGACACTGTTTTTTTTTTTATGGAGCGACCGCCGTCAGACCTTCGCAACCCAGAGGGTAAACCACTTCATTCTTAGGTTCTTCTTTTTTAGGTTATTCTTCCCTCCTTCCTACAATATGGGATCCTTCAAACGATGCGTGAAGAAGCATCTTGCGGGTCAGCATGGCAGCGTCAATTGACAAAGTTAGCGTCTGGGAGCATCACCTTTCGAAATATAATATCTTGGACGTGGTGGTTTACTCGCTATGTTTTTTCTTCACCGCCGAGCACGTGGTAATTACAAATATGTACAGAAATCCTAAAACACGAATTTAGTAGTTTGTTGGTGGTAACCAGGATTCGAAACGCGGACTTATTGGTCACTAGGCCGGTTCTTTATCCACTAGGTATCACTGCCATACGTATAATAACGTATAATATGGTTACTATTGAACCAAAATCCAATGACAATCCCATCCCAATGTCGAAGTGTTCAGTAAAGTTTTGCAAGTTCGACTATAATTTCACCCAACTTATAAGTATTCAATTGTAGATATAAGAAAATTTTTAAAACAGCATCCTCACATTCTATATCGGCTAATAAGCTTTCCAGTTAAGAGGTATTTTAACGTGAACTCGAACAGATGTGGCTTAAAAGGTAGCCGCCTAATCCGATAATGTATGTCGGTAACACGAAATAACATTTTAAACTTTCACATTTCGTTGGGTCAGCGAAAGTCAACGGGTGTACTGAAATGGAAAAGTCATTGGTGGTTTTCCAATAGAATGTTTTATTTCTTTTCAAGCCTACCGGGAAAAGCTTTACAATAGTTGTTCACAACTGATTCGAGACAGATTATATGAAGTGAATGATTCCTCATTCTGGGATCGTAGTCTGAGAAATGGGAAAGTCCAATCAATTCGGTAGGGGCAGTGATTCAATTATCATTTTAGTTAGACAATGACGGTCATAGACCCGGGGTCCAACTGGTATTCTATGTACACATACATCAGAAACAAACAATGCGCTCGAGAATGTTTGTATAAATTACGTACGTACATATATGTAGTTATGTTAATTATTATATAGTTTGACTACGGAGAAAAGTTTTCCTTGTTAACATATTAAATAATCATACTAAATAAGAGTATGACCTACCTGATAGTAAGCAGTCACTGCCGATCGGCCTATGCAGCATGCTTCGGTCTAGCGTTCTGTCGGTACACTGCATGTCGAAATGGCATTAATCGATATACGGTGTTTCAATCGATCTAGTGTTTTGTCGACTCACTGATGCCGTGATAGCATTCGGTAGAGATAAACTGTCTGTCTATTGTCGATCTCTTGCAGGGAGAAAAAGTGAACTAGCGGTCTAGCGTCCACCTGGATTCGAACAAGAAATCATTTGCTTAATTGGCTGATTCTTCATCCGCTAGGTTATTCACTGTTCCCTAGTTAAGGGGGGTCATTGTCTAACTGCAATAATGATTAAACCACTGTCCTACCGAAAGCCGATATTTCAACTAATTGGACATAGAAGTTCGAACAATACTCAAGAATATCGTTTTGCATCATATTCGCTTTTTAACAATTCGAAACTTGTTCGAACTTCTATGTCCAATCAGTTGAACTACGGGCTTTCGGTAGGGACAGTGGTCCAATCATTATTGCAGTTAGACAATGACCAGTTAACTAGGGAACAGATGATAACGTAGTGGATGAAGAATCAGCCAATTAAGCAACTGATTTCTTGTTCGAATCCAGGTGGACACTAGACCGCTAGTTAATTTTTTCTCCCTGCAAGAGATCTACAATAGACAAACAGTATATCTCGACCGAACGCTATCACGGGTTCATTTTTACACAAACATATATAAATTGTTAACAATTCAACTGAGGCCATTGTTTATGACATATATGGCCACTGGCCTGTGACATATCACAGGGTCGAGAGTTTACGAAAAGGAATGAGAGTAATATTGGTAGTAAATATCTGCACGGTATATCACATGACACCACGTGATTTCGGAACTAAGTTTGACTATAAACGGTGCATAGTTCATTTCAGTATTTTACTATAACAAACTCTAATTACATAGCCGGGAAGCTGAAAGGCGGTATCCACAAAATAGTTTCAGCTAAATAAGTTGCCGGCGTACCTAGCGAGTTAAAATTCAATTTCGCAGTACGTAATAATTTTGAGGCATATCATGTATGTAATCAGGATAGATATAACATTTTCATAAATTAGTATTTTAGTGTTCAGTGCCGGTATTGAAAAATAGGAATACTTATGGCCTCAACACGATATCCTTCTATATGTTAAAATAAAAGAACCATAAGATTAAATATTTTTTCATGGGATATGGGGTCAGAATTAGGAGAAATTGCTCCAACTAAATTAGAAACTAATTCTTCTTCTTCGCGCTATCCCGTTTCCTAATCCGTTAGGATTGGCGGGGTGCGCTACCTAAGCCTAAGGATTTGGTACAGATACTGATTTTCACATAAAACGACTGCCGTCAGACCTCAACAACCCAGAGGGAAAACCAGATCTTTCATAGGTTAGGGGTCACACGTCTTTCCACATTTAATTTCCTGGACGTGTGGGTTTCTTCACGATGTTTTCCTCCACCTTAAATATGCACATAAATCCGAAAATACGAATTTATTGGTACGTGTCCTCGCCAGGATTCGAACCGAGGACCATTTGGTCAATAAAGCAGCTCGATTGGGGAAGTACCTCCACCAGAAGGCCGCAGCCAAATAACACCTCCCTGGAGGGTTGTTGTATTCCTGCGAGCGAGATCACCACTTAGCTCCTGAGAAGTTGTTGTATTAGCGACAGGGACACAAGTTTCGAATATTACAAGCATTAATAGGCTATATATAGGATGTATGTATGTATATCTTCACGCGAAGTCCCTTGCGAGGTATATATAGAATAACAACTTCATATCAGGAGGTAGCCGTATGCTTGTATGTCTCCCGATGTTGTAAGAAAAAAAAGTGAGTAGTTTCACCAGACCGCGCTTTGTAAACAACGCCCAACGGAACTCCTTCTTAATCCTATAATAATCAGTCGGTACAGATACCGGCATGACTACTTTTAGCCGCACCGCTAACTCAGCATCTACTTCCGATCATTTCCATAACCTCATTTCCAGAAACACAACACTACTAGAAGATTGAAACTTGATTCTAGGTATCAAATAGGTACTTTCCTAGTCAGACAACGGGACGGATAACTTGCACGCATTCTATGGATACTCTAGTTTTGGTGGCAATATGACTACGGCACGGAACAAGTATGTTAGTAACATGATAGCTGCATAACACTAGTATGGAATGTATGCATCAGCGATGCGATCTGTCAATACGGTATGACCAATTTCAGCTATGTCTACAATGCTGTATAAATGCCGGTGGGTTTTGCGACAGTCAGACCTCTGCAATAATTATTAATTTATTTTATTTATAAAACTTTATAGTATAACTTAACATTCAAAATACATAATATTGTTATTATGTATTTTGAATGTTAAGTTATACTATAAAGTTTTTTTATATAATTATGCTATAAAGTTAAATACAAAAAACAAAATCTAAATTATACAATGGCGAACTTATCCCAATAGGGATCTCTTCCAGTCAACTATAAAATACTTGAAAAGGAATTCATCTTATTTTTTTTATACCACTAAGATGGTAAACAAGCATACGGCCTGCCTGATGATAAGCGGTTACCGTAGCCTATGGACATTTGCAACACCAGGGGTGCCACTCTTGCATTGCCGACCCTGTAAGAATCTCTTCACGCCTTTCTTGAAGAACCCCATACCGTAGTCCCTTGGGAAAACCTCGGCAGGGAGCTCATTCCTCACTTTCCACTTAACGCAAGTATCGATTTAGTTTCATTTTATCACTTACATTAGAAGCTGCTGTTAATCCCGAGATTTTTGGACATCAATATGTTTCCACCTCTGATTCATCGTTCGACTTTTAATCATCATCTTCTCAGCAGTATCGTAATCGTCTACTGCTGAACATACGCCTCCCCTCTAGAGTGCCATTCGTATCGATCCTGTGCCACCTGCATCCATCTACTCCCTATAAACCGCTTGAAGTCGTCGCTCCATCTAGTGGGGGGGTCGTCCCACACTGCGTGCACCAGTACGTGGATGCCGTTTGAGAACCTTTCTTCCCCAGCGGTTGTCGGTTCTACGAACTATATGGTCGGCCCACTGCAACTTCAGCTTACTTATCTTTTAGGCTACGACGGTTACTTTAGTTCTAGTTTGTATTCTAGACCACAGAGATTTATGTTGTAAACAAAATTTTCGAAACCGAAGTGACGAAATTAAAAAGAACGTCTTCACTTGCAGTAGGGTATATATATAAATTAATTTGAATTAGGGAAGGTGTCAAAGTCAAAGTCAAAATCTTTTTATTCTGTAAAAATGGCTACATTTGTTTGGAATCATCACAATTTTTTTCCCTACTGTGCAGTTTATGACTGGGTGAGCACTGATAAAAATACTGGCAAAAAACTCAGGCATCCCTCTTTTGGTATCCAAACAAATTTATATAATTTATTCTATCTATAACTTCACGCCAAATCCCTTGCGAGGTTGGCAGAGAGAACCGAGCGCCACGTGACTCGATCCTTACATATCTCACTGGCTTCTTTAACATTCATTGCTCTTCTCATGCACGCTCGCCGGTTTCTGACATGCCACCATCTATCCGCACACATACTGAGCAATCCTTGTAAGTGGACTGCACAGCACGGATCAGTTCAATCACCTTTCCATATACATTTGCTGCTAAGCTGATCAAGCTGATGGCCCTATAGCTGGCGCAGTCCATGCGTGACCCCTTGCCTTTATACAAGGGCACGATGACTGCGCGTCTCCAGTCCATTGGGACCCTTCCAGTTCTCTAGCATAGGTTGCATAAGTACCAGAAGGCGTCCCGGACGTAAGTGCCACCTAATTTGATCATCTCAGCTGTGATCAGATCAATTCCCGCTGATTTTCCATTTTTCAAGCTTCGTATCGACCATTCGACCTCATCCATAGTTATGCCTTCGTCGGACGCCGTCACCGTGGAGTAAGCATCCGACTCACTCTCATTGTCAGCGTCCGAGGCAAACTCATACATTTCTTCAAAATATTCACTCCACCGTTCTAACACTTCCTGAGTGTTCGCAAGAATGATACATAATTTATTAATTACATTATAATTGGATCGACTCAATCCCAGGCATTTTTATCATTAATATAGTCAGATACTTTATAATATGCCCTGCTACACAATTTGGCTTAAATAATAGTTTTAAATTTGTTTATTGACAATTCTCTTTTATTGCTGGGAAGTTTGTTATAAAACCGTATACATTGCCCCATAAAAGAATTACTTATTTTGTGGAGACGGCTTGCATGTAACACAAGATTATGCTTATATCTAGTATTTATGTTATGAGTATCAATCTTTTTACAAAATGAGTCTATGTTTTTATAGACATACAAAAGATTTTCATAGATATATTGCGATGCGACTGTTAAAATATTTATTTCTTTGAATTTTTACCGTGTACACTTTTTACAATTTGTACCTTGTAACCATTGAAATTGTCTTCAAAATACGACGTAACACCATGGGTTCACCAATACGTTTCTACTACTACAACGATACTAACCTTAACACATCCCATTGCGAAGATACGAGTCTCTCTTCAACCGAAGTGGTTTAGAGCATACTCCACGTCGCTGCTCAACTGCAAATTAGCGGAGGCCAGTATTTTCAAGTCCCCAAGGCCACTGACTTAGCTTAACGACTGTCATCTATCGACAACATCCGAAACAGAGAGATAGATAAACCGACAGGCAGGTCGACGTTACTTAACCTACGTGTTCGGTTATTATGACAGGTCCAACGACGAGCTCTCATAGTTCCAGGTTCACCAAAACGTTTCAAGGAAAGTTATTTGAGATACTAAGTGTTGAGCATATACTTACTGAGGGTATAATCATGCGAAACAATACATTGTCATATTATTGCCCTGTTTTTCATCAATTAAACGAAGAAATGAAAAAGAAACGTACAGGTTCACTTAAAACTAATTTGTTGTATCATCAAGTAATACTGGCATCCACTCGTCTGCTGAATCTATCGCTAAAATTCGTGATCGTGGTTTTGAAGTAGCTTCACCAGACTTACGCTAAGATACTAAATGGATAAATCGGGCCACATTTTGATAGATTGATGACGCATTATTATAAAAGACATTCCCGAAAAAATGGACGACACCAAGTTTTTGTCAGCTTTGAATAATCAAAATTTAAAAGATGAAATGAAAATTACACTGTCAGAGTACTTGAAAGATGTAAAAATAGTGCGTCGTCGTCCTACGGTAGAAAATGGATGGGTATCGAACTTTCCCCGGAAATACCTTATTTCAACTAAAGATTTTTTTTTATCGATTTTGTCACATGTAGATTCGTGGATGACATTGAAGTAGTACGTTGTTTAAAAGGTCAACAATACGGCCATGTTAGTAAATATTGCACAGAGCCCAAATCAACTTGTGCTCACTGTGCGGAATCTCATGACTCGCGAGAATGTACAAAGAAGTCTGAAAAAGACTATAAACCGACTTGCGCACCGTGTAGGCGGCTAAAGAAGGTATCTGACCACAAGACCGAGTCTGAATCTTGTCCAACTTACGCAGCTAGGTTAGAGTACAATATATTAAATACCACATATGGATAACGTCGTGATTGCTCAATTAAATCTTCTCAACGATAAAATTGCAACATCAGAGTTAGATAAGCTCGTTGCGGACTGTAAACTTGAGGTTCAGATCAGATCAGACCATTCAGGAGCAATACCAACGAGCCCAACTAACTAGTAAATTTCTACAGCTCAGTAACAGGTCACGCGCTGGTATTTATGTTCCAAAAAGCGGTTTAACTATAACAGCGATAAATAACTTAATGTCCACGCACTGTGCGGTAGCTGAAGTAACATCCCCCTATCTAAGAGTGTTCGTAGTAAGTTGTTATTTTGAATATTTAGACCCAGTAGGTCCTCATTTACACCATCTGCGTAGAGTTTTACATGCGCTTTCTGGTCATAAAGTAGTTATAGGAGCAGACGTAAATGCATCATCGCCATTATGGTACGGCAAGCTGAGAGCAACTGATGCTGACAGACGCTCTGCTGTTGAAGAGTTTATTGCTGAAATCAATCTTCTTATTCACAATACCCCAGAAGTACCACCTACTTTTAGCAGCCCAATGGGCGAGTCTTCTATTGACGTCACACTTTCTAGTGTAGACGTCCGAATACAAAACTGGCGTGTTTTACCTGAGGCTTCATGCAGTGATCACCGTCTGATAGTTTGTAACTTCTCCCCGGTTGTTGACAACTTACACCCGCAACAGTGTACTGGCTTTCAATATAAAACTAAAAATGTCGATTGGGCAGCCTTTGCTTCTCTTTTCGCTTCTCGCGCCGGGGATTTCACTCGTGCTGAACTGTATATTGCGCTGACGTTATATTGGGCCGAAAAGCTAAAGTAAATAAGAGACGCTGTGACTGGTGGAATCAAATGCTGGTCAGGCTGCGTAGGAGTCTCGGCTGTGCCCGTCGTAAGGTTTATTAAATTAAGAAAACGTAAAATCGAAGGTGAACCATATCAAACAGCTCTGAGTAACTCTCGTACTGCTAGATCTTACTATCGCGCCACCGTTGAAAAATGTAATTTAACATAAAATGTAATTTATAATAAAATGATAAAAAGTTAAAAGATCTTTATTCGTTAGTTAGCTCATATTTAATTGCAAATGAATTATAAAATGAGGAACGTCGTCATTTCGTACGTGCGGACTTTATTACTTTTCAACAATTTGAAGTTTAATTTTGTTTCTGGATTGAATTTGGAATTTTGAAATAAAGTCTGCACCGTTATTTCATAGTGTCTGGTTTAATTTCTTCAATTTTTGACTATATCAAAGAGAACTGCACATATGTAGTACCTAAAATTCACAAATCATTAGGTCTCTCTGGATCTACGTTTCTTTATCAGCTTATAGGTACTCATATTTACTACGTTTTGAACGGTACGCGTCCCTATTCCTACGTGTATTTAGAGTGAGTGTCCCTTGGGATCGTTTGCGTTACGCAATCAGGTGCGACAAGGGTTTACAAATCCCTTGGCCATTTCAATCCGTGTCTAATGTTGCTTGGTTTGTACATACATAGTTAAACATAATATTACATAAAAGCAAGTGGAATCTACGCATAGTAGATCCTTAGAGAAACACACACAAGTAGTAAAATACTTTCAAAACTGTTTAGGCAGAAACTTGAAGTACAATTTTTTTCTCACAGCGTTGAGCAGATCTCTCTTTAACCTGTTATTGAATTTCTGCATATTTTTAAGAATTTTGGTTTTCCAGCCTTTCACTACATTTTTTCTGTCTTTTAGGTGCAGTCAACGGCATCTGTGTTAGTAAGTGTTAATATTATTTAATCGTTAATCGAAAAAATATAGATGTGGCATGTATTAAATACTCTAAATGATTCATGCAGATATTTTTAATATATCGACTTAGGATCAGACTCGCAATCGCAATATTATGATGCCTTTTAGGAAATAATTTGTGGAGACCCGATGACTCGATTTTGCGTAGTAAATAAACTCACTGCTACTGGTCGAGGGATAAAGTAGAACGCGCATTTCTTATTCATTTATTTAGGTAACCTAACATCTGTGTAATCGAATTGGTACAATATTTACATTACTATAAGCCAATAGCAAGTTTTCTAGTGAGACACCAACAAAAACGTTAACCTATTCTAGTTCAAAAATACGAATTGGTCATCAAGGGCCTATTCGTTACAGGTTTCGTTGTGCTAACATACACGGTTGGTAATGTGCATGACAAAGCATTGAACTCTACAGATACATGAGTTTCGTCTATAATTACTATTACACCTAGGGACATGGAAAAGTTTATATTTACGAAGTAGCCTATTAGGGACGTGGAAATTAATTTCACTGAGTAATTGCGAATAATCTGCAGCATTATATTCAGTATCTTACTGAAGAAAACTATATCAGCTATATTTCTGAAAATTTCTAGAGGAAGGGAGTGTTATTTTTTACATCTAGCCTCTTACTTGAGCAGAAAATACTGCATTTGTATTCAAGATATCTCAGAAATCCTCTTTGAATCGATTCAATTCTGGTAACATACACGTCAAATATGGGATTCCATAGTTCTGAACCATATTCTAGTATACTACGCCCGAAAGAGCAATATAATATTTTTATAGTTATGTGTTTAAAAATCTGGAAAATGATCTGATGACAAACCCAAGTGCTCTTGAGGCCTTATTTACAACATATTCTACATGTTCATTAAAGAGTAGTTTTAAGTCCAGAATCATAATTTTAGTAGTTGAAGCCAGCAAGTGATTTCGTAGGAAACAGTCGAAACTGATTAAGACGGGTTTACGGGTAAAATTCATAGAGTAATACTTCGAGACGTTCAATTTCACTATCTTTTTCTAAGAAATGCAATGGTAAAATAATCTTCGTGATTACCGTAGCGTTTATATCTACGAAATAATTTGTTTTTCTCCTTTAAAACTTTTTTAAGAGCAGATGATATGAATATGGTGATACAGTCTAATGAGGTATATGAGCATCACAAACCTCGTAGACAATATCATAAAAGTATTTCACGGTATCCTCCAAAGAACCCTCGTTAAAATTTTTATGTCAATCGACAGCGTCAAGATCCTTATTGGTTAGTTCACAGATCGACATCGCACCACTTGTCGGCTTATTTGGCTATTAGTTAAAATACTCTCCCATTGGTAAGTAGGCTTGAATCGCTAAGATATTTAGGCACTAATTTACTACGTTTCGGCGAGTCAGTGGAGTCTTCATACGCGTAGTGGTTTGTGCTTTTTACGTATCTCTGTTTTAATTTAAGGCTAATACATTGTTTTCTGGAAGTAAACTTCTCGATTGGTATTTGACCCTGCAGATTCAGGTCCGAGCGCGTTTTTTTTTGTACAAACAGGTTTTTAGTCACGCTACCAACTGTTTGTTTTCCAATATTTACTACAGAAATTTAGAAATGGTTGGTCGAAGGAAAATACATGAGGAAACCTGCACATCCAAGAAATTTTATTTCTAAAGGTGTGATTTGTCCTCTGCCTTTGCCAAATCCTTAGGCTTGGGTAGCGGACTCCATCAATTCTACGGGATTAGGAAACAGAAATAAGAAGTTGATCTAAAAGCGGGCATTCCGACTTATATTACTGAAGGTAAGATGATTGAGAGATTTGATTTTATATATTAATATATTCATACATTGCATTATTGAGCTAAGCTTTGATAAATAATTATTCGTCGGGGTTAAATTTGGCTTTATTACAAAAATTATCATTATCAAATTAAGATGACATAACAATACACATACGCGTAAGATAACAATACACATAATAAATATATACATAATTATTTCTGGGAACATAGAACTATATTTCGTGGCATAATGTTTCGGAAGTCGAAAAAATCTTTACTTACGAGTCACACTTGATGGTTTTGTTTACTTATTGAATGGTAGAAATGATTTTATTTTACTATAACCAATTGCTCACATCTATGTCAAATCAAGGCATATTTTAAGGATAAAGTATTGCCACCAAGGTTAAATTCAGCTGAGTTCCTCGATAATTACTGAATGTCGCCCCAATAAAATTCTGCGACATTTAAGGCTCGCGACGCCGACGGCCCAAAACAATTTCAAAACTTTATAGCTCTCGGTGAAGAATGCAATTTTAATGTGTAAAAGGGAACGGAAAATTCAAAGTTGGCAAGTATTCTATAGATTTTTTAAGACTTTTGGGTTAAGATCAAATAAGTGGGTCAGGTGCACGGTATGCCAACCGACGTTACGACGTGGGAAGCATACAAGTATACGTTCCAACTGATGTAATACGGTTGTTGTAACCGAAGAATATACGAGTAATATAATATAATATAATATAATATAATATAATATAATATAATATAATATAATATAATATAATATAATATAATATAATATAATATAATATAATATAATATAATATAATATAATATAATATAATATAATATAATATAATATAATATAATATAATATAATATAATATAATATAATATAATATAATATAATATTTATTACAAAAGGCTACGCACGTCGAGCTCCGGGTTTATTGTGGTTCCTTAGGCTGTTTGCAATTCATATATTAACTATTGAGTATAAGTAACTTGTAAGCTTAGTGCCTTACCTATATGGTATAGTAAATAGATAAATATATAAACAGAGTAAAGTTAATAGTTTATCGTCTATTGTATGATACTGTATTTGCAAACTATTAATTAATAAAGCTGTGACTCATATTTTGTTGTTAACGCTTCTGTTATTAATAATAATATAATATGACATAACAGTTGGCTTTAACTCAAAAGATGATAGTAAGCCACTTATATCTCCAAAACAAATACTTTCCTAAACTGTCAATATAATATCCCTAACAAACATAACTTGCAAACATTAAAACAGCTTTACAATGAAATCACACATCGCCGCAAGAAACAGCCAGACGTTAAACATGAAATATTCCCGGCAATATATTTGTATGCGTGTCGTTGTTACTAAGCGCTCGTTTATCAATATGCCCTTCGGCAGATCTCGGCTAACGGCAAACGAAAACATCTGAGAAATAACAATGGTGTGTTTGCCAAAACAAAATCTTGTAGAGGCGGTGGATGTCAAAGATATATTATGCTACTTGAAGTTATGTATTAGATTTAAAGGTTTGAATGTTTGACCCCAATGCAAACGTGTTATTGGTTTGAAGCCGTTTCCATTATTTGTCTGAGTGCCCAAACGCTAGGTTATTTTATTTTGAAAATTAATTTAATTGGTATGCTCTGTATTTGTCTCTGTTATCTTATGTATTTTGTATTTATCAGCATTAACTTTTGATGACTAGGTACATCATCATTATAAGTAAGTTAACGACACAGTTTTTTAGATGTATATTCTACATTAGATATATAGAATAATCTATTATTAATTTTATTTCTCTTGTTATGTTATTCTTTTATGTATTACTTATTTTATAATTATATGTATTTTTTTTTCCTATAAAGTTTTTTTGTTTTTTCCTGTAAATTATAAATAGCCTAAGGAGTTGATTGATTAAACCTTAATTATACCAGTTATTTACTTTTTTTCTTTGATTGTGTACATCAAATTGTAGAAATAAATTCAATTATTATAATTTTATGTATCATAATATTTTACCTTGTCAAAATCAATATTCACACAGTTTTAATTTTTATTATCTGGCAGTTTTTATTAAGATGTGTATGACTATCTATGATTTTGTGTAAAATATTGTAATAGAATTCAAAAATTTGAATGCAATATGCGTTCCAGTTGCTCCCTTATTAGAGTCAGTCCTACCGTATTTGAACTGTGAACAATAATATTCTAAATTTAAATCTTAAATTAGTAACTAATAGTAAGTGTAATAAGTAAATAGTAAGTGGCTTGTATATTTTGTGATTCGAAGTGTCTGCCACGATTTGCGTTAATTGGTGAACCATCGACGCCACTGCCCCAGACCAGCGAGATCACTGCTGTGTGCTTCTGCTGTGTCTGTATCATACAACCCTCTGGCTCAGCTCAGAAACCTGAGCTGAGTCCAAATTCTTGGTCTTTCGGAAAACCGCCGCATGCATTTTATTGTAAGCTTAACCGTTAAGCATTGAAAATATGTTTAACGCATCATCTCTACCTTTATATTTATATATTCCAAGCGATGATTGCCTCCCGTCATAATAAAAGACTATTGTCGCCATACATAGCACACCACACTACTGTTGACGTTTTCAGGAACACGGTTCCTATATGAATTCTATATGTAAATTGGAGCTCCATTCTGAATCCTATACTTCAAATGCCAAGCCAATATTTTCCTTGCAGCTTGTCGAGTATAAATATTCTACAGTATGAATTATATACTAATATTTCATACCACTTAATATACTGCAGAGAAACGTCACAAATAAATACATTCGCCAAGTTTTGCGATATTCTATTTTAGATAACTGGATCCGTTATATTAGCCTGAGTTATTCTAGAATGTTTTCATAATAAATATTTCTGTATCTTCGTTCTCATTCGCTATTAATTAGATAAACATACAGATTTATATGATGGAGTAACAAATATGAAACGTGATATACAGGAATTGTTGGTTCGTTAGGAAAAATATGTTCTGCCTTTGCAGGTTTTCTTCGGCTTTCTCAAGCAATATGAAACATAATAAGTGAATAGTGCAACGTTACATAAAATATATTTTTATAATTTTGCTTTTGTAATATGTATCTTCCGGGTGATAACTGGGCTCGCTAAGGTTTTTGATTAAAAATGTTTATACTTAAATATTAAGTATAAACATATTTATACCACTGTAGTGACAGTTCAGAGGATAAGGAACCGGCTTATTGACCAACTGGCCTCCGGTTCATATTCTGTCCTGTCACACTAAATTAATGTTTCGGATTTTATTTATTTATTTATTGATTTACCAACATTTGTATACATTAATCCTTTCATTATAATAGAGTGTATTACATATTAGCTAAAATGTAACAAATACTTATAGGTAAATACATCATGTACCATAATTTATTAATATTACTTAAACTCAAATAATTGAAAACTTTATCACATTATGGCTCTAAGTTGCCTTAATGCGCATGTTTGTAATTATCACTTCCTCAGCGATGACGAAGCACATGGTGAGGAAACCCGCTCGTCCATGTAATTATATTTTGAATGACGTGTGACCTAACTTAAGAAATATCTGGTTTTTGCTCTGGGTTGTGGAGGTCTAATAGCAGTCGCTCCATGTAAATATCAGTAAAATAGCCAAATTTTTAGGCTCAGACAGCGAACCCCGCCAATGCATATAAATTAGAAAACGGAATAATGCTAAGATTATTTATACCACTAAGGTGAAAACAATCGTATTACCTGTCTGATGGTAAATCGTTACCGTAGCCTATGGACAGTTGCAACACCAGGTGTCTCACTCGTTACTCGTTGCCGACCTTATAAAATATGTACATTGTTGATAATAATCAAGAATATTTCACAATGCTTGCTTATTTAAAAGCTGAAATGAAAGCTTGAGCTTTCTAAAGGAGTGCTTAAAACACAAGTGTATTAAATTTTAACGAGCTCGGTGGCGCAGTGGTGAAACGCGTTGTTACGCTACTTTGACACCAACGCTCGTGGGTTCGATTCCCACACAGTACAAATATTTGTGTGCATGAACATGTCTGTTTGCCTTGGTCTGGGAATTTTCTATGTATAATAAGTATGTAATTACAAAAAAATGTATTTACGTATGTTTATCAGTTGTCTAGTACCCATAACATTAGCTTCGCTTACTTTGGGGCTAGGTGGCGCTGTGTAATTTGTCCGATAATATTTATTAAAAAAAAATATATCGAATTAGAACCATAATTATTAACGATATTTTGAACAAAACATGAATTTACATATTTCCATATATATATATTTAAGATTTACATTATGTTTTTTTTTCTAGTAATTTATTTGTAATTAATTTTGTAAATATTTATTCCGCAGATCTTATTCAGTGGCAGAATAAACTGATTGATTGTTTGATCTATAAAAAACGAAGTCTCAATTCTGTTTTAAAATATAAATTAAAAATTCCAAACATAATTGTAACTTTAACTTAATGTTAAAAGATAAATACTTATTCAAGAGGGAGAATGTGAAAAAGAACGGAAAATTTATTACAAGGCTTAAAATAGCTTTAAATGTCAAATGTAATTCGAACATTAAACGCTAAGGCCATCCAACAGGTACAGTCGGTAGCAATAAAACGTTAAAAAGTTGTAAAAATATTTGTGCGAAAGTAGATCCTCTTGAGTTTCGGTCATGCCATAATGTTCCATTTGAAAGCGTTGTAAAATATTTTACGAGCGATATCGTGATCTGAGACGTGAGATCTCTCTGGTCCTACACAATTACTGGTAAATGCAAAATCTTTAGAATCTGGTGCTAAATAAAAAAAAATTGGTGGGTCACAATCTGAACGAGTTCGGTGGGTAGTGATTAACAATGCAAATTAACACCAATTCCCATAATATAACACAGATATTTGTGTGCATAAACACGTCTGTTTGTATTGGTCTGGGTATTTTTACGAGAGGTAAGGCAGATCAAATCAGTTCAACTGTGAAAGTACTTCTTACAGAAAATCTCAGCCAAAGAACAACTTCCTGGTGTGTTGTTGTGTTCCTGCGAGGGAATGAGGTTACCAGTACATTCCGAAGGTGTTGCTGTATTATCAGCACAGGTGGCAACGCTCGAATCTTCATGTCTTGCAAGTCATCATAGGTTACAGTAACCGTTTCATATCAGTTCGCTTGCATGACTTTCGAAGTTATATATAAGTAAAATAATCATCTTTCGATTCAAAGCTCAAGCATCTACACCTAATGCACCCTCCCAACTAACGAATTCCTAAGGAGTTACTGCATTAGTAGGTAGCAAAGATATCAATGCTATTCTTCTCGTATTATACGGATTTATTGTTTACAGTAACTGTTTCATACAACGGGTTGTATGCTTGTTTGAGACTCGACATAGTATTTGAAAACAAAGAGAAAATCCTCTACATTCCTAGGAATACGACGATGTTTGCCAGCCGCGATCACGACGCAGCCATGATACATGGAGTCTCCACAAATATTTGTACACCCGTATTACAACGGACTGCACAAATGAAAGTTTGAGCAAGCAAGATAGATAGTAGACATATTTCACTGAAGGTAGTTTATACAAACTGAAATATGGTCGAGTCATTAGCTGCTTTAACACTAAGTGCTCGTGGGTTCGAGTCCCGCACATTAGAAACATTTGTGTGCATGACCATGTCTGTTTGTCTTGGTTTGGGTGTTTGAAAGAGAGCATCAAAGTAGCCCGACTGGGGAAGTACCAAATTCGCAAACATGTAGCAATTCCCAGTAATGTTACAGCGGTCACGTGAGTGAGCGAGTTTACCGGTAAACTCTTTAGGAGTTGCTGTGTTAGCAGCAGGGATTCGTGTGTTACAAGCGTTCTTAGGCTATGGTAACCACTTTACATCAAGTGGACTGTATTCTTTTATGCCTCCCGCCGTTGCATAAAAAATGGATGAGAACAAAATGCAATTTAACAGCAAGACTGGCCAGTTCAATTCCCGCACAAAATAAATATTGCTTGAACATGTCTGCGTGTATTTTTAAAATATGTGTGATACACATGCATGTATAGAAAAAACAAATTTCAGTATGTTCAGCTGGTACTTTCAATAATTTAAGCTTAGGTTGGATATAGGCTTTGGCGCGCTTTGCCTGGAATTAGAAAAAAAGTGGTAACACACACCTCAGCAACACTAATCTTTCCTTCTTAAACTAGAACGTAGTAGTATGACGATGAGTAGCTTTCGCGCCCTTTTATAACCGTCATTGTAATGTGCTGGTTCCTTCAACGCACCATAGTGGCGAGGAAATTGTTCTGATGATGTAGATGTTTATATTCAGGCGTTATTTCGCAAAAAACAAATTCACATGCAATTTAACCTAACCTGTTTTGTGCGCATTCTACCACCAATTAGTTCATTCGAACGAACGCCGGCTGGCATTCACCCACTAACGCTAGTAGATGCATGTCGTCGCGGTTATGACAGTTTCGGTCGTCTCTACCTCGTAGCATATTATTCTAATGACTGACATCTACAGCGCCCGAGAATGCCTCATGGAGATGCTTAACACATGTCGCAGAGATGACCAGAGCAAACATAGCAGCAACGGTGATGGGTGCACGTGATTCCTGTTCCAGATGGCGGTCAATCGCAGGGACGCCCAAGCAACCAAGACAGAGATAACCCTAGCAGCCATAGCAGCGATGTTTTGCTTCTCATGTAGTTCGAATGAACTAATTGGTGGTGTAATCACACAAAGCAGATTAGATCAAATTATATGGAAAGAAGTAATTGCAAACAGAGACAACTGCAACATGGTTGCATACAGCTCAGTGCAGTGGCGTAATACTCAAGTGCAGTGTGGCAGTCAAAGATAAATTATTCTGATTGTAGGTCGTATTATACACAACTTATGTCAGTTTACAGCATAGTAGTGACCAGGTAATCCGATCAAAGTGCCTACTCAATTAAACAATATGCGAATACCATTACTTACTACACATAATAACACGATCAAAGGTGCTTTTCCACCTGCAAGATAAGATCAGGTGAGGCGAGAATTGTAATTTGTGCCAAAATTGCAATTTCCTATTCGCGCATCTGCAGTAGCAATGGTTTGGATTGGCAAGGATTGGAGAGACGAGAATTGATATAATTGTTGGTGTAAGATTAAATCGCATTTCTGCGTACTTATAATGTTCATTACCTCAACAATGGCAACACAATTACCGGCGATGGCACGCGAGAAGTTACGCGAGGCGATGGATGAATAAATTAGTCACTGTCACCTGGTAATACGGTGGTATAAATAAGCACCTACAAACAGCTACGAAAGTGTTTGTATCAAGCGTTTATGATCTGGATTTGATGGGTTTTAAAATAACATAAAGCTCAAAACTTTTGTATTATCAAAAAATTCATGAATTATTATTTTTCATGTACGATTCGTTGATGACGAGCTCGCTACTTGAACGCCAAAGCTCGCGGGTTATTTTCCTACATAGGACAAACATTTGTGTATTTGTGTGCATTAACATCATTAACATCTGTCCGTGTGTCTTATACTGGGTGTTAGACAGTTCGCACTGAAGCAGCTCGTCTGGAAAAGGACCTTCACCTCCCAGAAAACTGCAGCTAAATAGCAACTACCTGGAGGCTTGTTATATCGCGCGAATGATACTTCTGGATTAAAAAATAGTAAAACGCTTTTACTGCACAAAAAAGTAAAACTTTTTAAGAATATGTAGAAAACGATGTCATATTCCTAAAGGTTTCTGACAAGCTCGGTGATGAAGGAGTTAGCAATCCTATTTTAAAACCAGCTTTAGCAATCGATTGCAACACAAACATTTGAGTGCATGATGATTTCTGTTTGTCTGGATGGAGGTAGGGCGCTTGCAACCCGACTATGTACCTCTCAGAAAACCGCAGCCAAATAGCCAAATAACTACTCCCTCGGAGGATTGTTGAATTCTTGTGAGTGAATGAAGCTACTAGTAAACTAAGGAGTTGCCGTATTATCATCTAGGGTGTAGGTGCGCGTACTATAAGCGCTCATAGACTAACCGCGTTACATCAGAGAAGTATGGGGAAGTATCTTCACCTCACTGAAAACCACAACTAAATAACAACTCCCTAGAATACAATTTGATCTACTCGTAACTTGCTTTATGTACTTCCGCCACCAATTAGTTCATGCGGCCTAGCGCCGGCCGGCACCCACCCATTACTGTTAGTAAATGCAACATGCCGACGCTGCCATGGCTGCTCCGGTAGTCCCTGCCTCGGCTGCTGCGGTCGTCCGCCATCTGGAACAGAATCCGCATGCCCCCACCACCACCGTCGCTGCCACGACTGGCCTGGTCGTCGCTGCGACACGTGTTTCGCCTCTACACGAGGCATCATCAGGCGTTGTAGACGTTAATCGTAATAATAACTCCCTAGAAGGTTGTTGTATTCCTGCGTGTGAATGAGGTCACCAGTACGCTCCTAAGTAGTTGCTGTGTTAGTAGCAGAGGTGACATCACGCGAGTGATACTTAATGTATTACTAGCATTCGTAGGCTACGATAACCGCTCTACATTAGGTAGGTCATATACTTGTCTGCCTCCCGACGACGTATGAAAAATCGGGTGGGTGAAAAAAAGATCATTACTTTTATCCTGCGCAAGTAAAGTATATGACAGTAAACATTTACATTCCATTTTATATCTTCTGAATCATTATCTGTTGTTCCTTAACAATTAAATACAAATAAAATGGCTAATGGATTAATTTAACTGACGCAGGAATTAGAAGTAACCATTCGTTGTGTATGCGACCCGTAGAGATGCAGCTACTGGAACGACTCGCTTTAGTATCAAATTAAACGTTTTACAGGAGTCAGGTAGGTCCCAGGAGCGATATTCAGTCCGTTTATCTAGACTAGTTTCAAGTCTGAAAATGAGATTTTACTGCCGTTTTGCTCATTAAGAAGTTTTAATTCGATATGTGTGAATATGTGAAATAAGTTTATTTTTCAATGGCTGTTTATTATATGTATGTATTACAAAAAAAATATGCTATGTGATAAAGTACTGTATTTTATCGGATTAGGCTTACTAGTAGAATATAAATAATATGGTCCTTCAAAAGGAATGGAAGTAGACAAAACATGAGTATACAACTTATTCCCATGTTCCAATCTAGCGATCCAACCCAGGTTGATTGATGGGAATATAATATCGAAATTAATTTTTGTCCCCATCTTCCAACTTATAACGTGGGCTATGTATACAGCTGCAAATGTGCACGGATAGTTTAAGAATGTGAAAATTATTGCAAACCTAATTATGTTTGATAAATATATTAACTGTAAGTTATTTACTATGTGCTAAAGTAAAACAAGATGTAACGGAGTCGTTATTAATTAATTATGTTTTTCGATAAGATGTATCACTTCAACCCAAATTTGACCAAAACCACAGAGGTGCCACTCCCTGTATGTGACAATTCCATCGCCGGTGGAAACCAAGGAGATCAACCAATCTGTCAATTGACAGGACACGGCAGTCTTTTGTCATTTGCCGCTGGGATTTGAGCTCCCCTTTTCGCTTACAATCAGGCGAAGGAAAGCCACTAAGCTGAGCTGAAATAAAAAAAACGATTAGAAAAAGTTAATACAACTGATTTTCATTTTTGCCTCTAGGTAAGCAGATATTTTGTAGGATGGCAGGACGCGACTCATCCTGTTACTATCTTACACATCCATATTCTCCATTTAGGACAATAACTCCAAGGAGAGCTTACATGCACTAAAATTTGGCCACGCTCCTTGCAATTAGTTCAGTAGATCATTAGTTCATATCTTCTTTCACAAATAGGTTCATAGCCGATATAGAGGTACGGTTTATGGCTCAAAAGCGCCACCGCGCCCGTCGTTTGAATAAACATGAATCATAAATGTTTTACGGCATTCGAACGCGATATGATGGGAACTTTTCATGATTTGTATTTAAAATTGATGCGTTGCTAGCCGCAAATGTTATTTCGAATAACGAAAATAATACAGGATCTGTGACGGAGTGGTTAGTAACGCTACTACGTCACTGAAGCTCGCGGGTTCGATTCCCGCACAGTACAAACATTTATGTGCATGAACATGTCTATTTGTCTTTTCACATCAAAGCAGCCGGGGAAGTATCTTCATCTCATAACTGTAGCCAAATAAAAACTCCCTTGAGGGTTGTTGCGTTCTTGCTTATGTAAGCTCAAAAGAAGTACCTGAAGCAGAGGTAGCATCACGAAAATATTAGTTCCTGTATTTCCAGCCGTTCAGGCCATATAGTTAATAGATTCAGGCATTATTTTGCGAAAGTTAAATTTATATGAAATTTTATCTAATCTGCTGATCATGTACTTGGAACATGTTATTCTAACATCTTAACGCATTAAGAAATATCAGAACCATAATCATTTCTTTTCATTTTCGTATATTTTTTTCACAATCGTAATTTTTTATACAACGTTATTCGGGAGCCACAATCGTACAACCCACCTGGCATAAAGTGGTTACTGTAGCCTATGAACATTTGCAATACAAGGAGAATTGCTCGTTGCCACCCCTGCTGCTTAAACACCCTACTCACTCGCACTCGAACACAAAAATCCTGCCGACAGTTGTTACTTCGCTGCGGTTTTCTGGTAAATTGGAGTACTTCCCTAACGGGACTAAGGTGGCGAAAAAGAATACGGATTGCCTGATGGTAAGCGGACTAAGGTGGCGAATAAGAATAGGGCCTGGTGCCTGATGGTAAGCAGTTACCATAGCCTATGGGGGCGTCACTCTTGCGTTGACGACCCCGCAAAGTATTGATACACTATACCTCTCTTAAAATAACTATTTAATGTTACAATTGATTAATTTTTGTTACATTGTTGTATTTTTCTATAACAGATTTTTCTATACAATTTCCAAACGAAAACACAATTAAATTTACTGTTTTAACAGCATATTGGCAAAATTCTAATATATTACCATACACGAGTGCTACCAGTCATGTTTATTTCCCACAAAGCTATTGTTGGTAAGCACCAAGCATTATTATTCAAATCTATGGACCACGTTCAGTAATAATCCCTTGGTTTCAGCCAAGCTCGAGGGAAGTTTTATTACTGTCATTGAAATGTTTAATTTAGTTACTGAAGCTTTAATTTGCGCCTTTCGCCGTTATTAAAGCAACAAGTCGAGTAATTCAAAGCTTCATCGGGATAAACAAAGAGCGTCTGAATCATATAAACGTGTTTAAATCTCATAATACGGGCAATCATGATGGTGGTGTCTGTTGGAATCGTGGTGTGGTTTTGCAAAGAGAGCTATGGCGAAGCGCGCGTGATCTGCATTCGACGCGTCACAATTTTGCTACTTAAACGGTATCTAAACTTGACCACAATGGCGTTTGAACACTTCAATCATTTTTTTATATCTTAAGGCAGTAAACAAGCTTAAGGCTTGCCTGGTGGCAAACAGTTACAGTAGCATGCGGACACTACGACACCGACACTCGTACAACGAAAATCAGCACCGGGTCATGTGTTGACACGGCAGTATGCTGAGATGGGACCTGTTTAGGCTGCCACACAGCACTTTTGTTGTATCATTATCTATTGTGTATTATTTATAAGTGTAGAGTATTACGTCCAAATAAACCTTTTCTTTCTTTCTTGCTTACGTTACCGACTCTGTAAATACCTCTTCACGCGTTTCTTGAAGAACCTCATGATGTAAACCCTAAGAAAAACTCGGCAGAAAGTACATTCCAGAATTAGTCTTCTTCTTTTTTTTCTAATACATAAACACAGTACTCTTAAATATCAATAAGTAACGTCAATAATTACACTTTTAGAGAGAGAGAGATAGAACGCATCAATGCAGCCCAACTGAGGAAGTACCTTCTACCTCACCGAAATTAACAAGTCCCGAAAGATGAACCTTATCAGTTTCAGAATCCTCTCCTTATAGTACGTGTAATGGTGCGATCTTCAGCTACATGGACGCCATTACGAAGTTAGGAGCCAGCACAGTACTCAGTCCCAATGCTAGTGTGACTGAAACTACCATCCATCTTGCCAGTATTTGTTCTCACAGATGTAAGATGTATATTTACTACATTCAAATACTATACTGTGAAAGTACTCTGGGATAACGCCTGTCGATCCAGATTTGAATATGAAGAGAATATTAATGAAAAACTTGCCCCCGACTATGAGACGCGACTACGCTGATTTGTTTCTGTTACGAACCTCTCGGATAATAGATAAGAAACTCGATATAGATTCAGCGAAATAGGAATGAAGTAACTCCTAGATTGTTTTCGTATTTCGACGTGTTTCCAGTTATTCACCGATGTTTTTGAGAGTGAAAATCGATAGACGTTCCTTGTTTGTCCGATTTTGCCTTATGATTGAAAATTATAGGATTGCGCCTCAATGCGCCTCTAAACATCAGCAATCCGAGCCCCTAAGTAATAGGCGAATATTTTAATTAATAAATCGATAAGTACCGGAATGTTGATCTGTGAACTAATCAATAAGAGCTGCGGGTTTACCCGTCGACCCGTAGCGGTGGATTGAGTTAGTACTAAATCTTCTTCTTATCGGTTCTCCATATGTTATTTTCTTCATGATGCACATCAATGTACACTCATGTTCATAACAGAACGGGCACGGGTTATGTCATTTCATTCCAAAGAAAAAGATGGAAGCTCGAAGGCATCGACCCGCGGGTTTATTTTTATATGTTGGCTCAGCATAGTGGCTCCGCTTCGCCTGTTGGTAAGCGAAGAGAGGACCCCAAATTGCAGCGGCGACAACTGACAAAGGACTACAGTGCCCTGTCAGTTGACGCTACCATGCTGGCCCGCAAGGTGCTTCTTCACGCTTCGTTTGAAGGATCCCATGTTGCAGGCAAGACGTTCCACTTTTTAATAGTTCGACAGAGATAAGAGTTGCCGAATTTTTTAGTGCGAGAAAAAATGTCCTCAACAGTGGAATGATGACAACGTATGCCTGCACGTGTGGTTCTAGTCATAGAATTGTCCATCAGGAAGGGAGAGGGTGGGATAAGGGAAAATAGTTCTTCAGAGCACTTACTAGTTATAGAAAAGTACGTCATGAGTCGATTCACGCTTGTCTTTGAGGTTCAGATTAGTTTGAATCAGTTTTCAGTCTAGTTTGGAGCTTGTGTTATGATTGGTCTGTTTATGTCGGGTTTGAGTAAAGTCTAGTTTTATCGAAAATCCTACACAATCAAACTTAGTTATGCTACCGAAGGGCAGTATGGAACCCCTCATCCTAATTGACCAGCCTTGTTCAAACATAAACTTATTACTACCTAGTAAAAACAAATTTAAGGCATTGTTGATTATTGCTAGCATACAATTTATATATTTTTATCAAACTTACTAAAGCTAAGCAGCATCAATAGATCCCCCACCTCATAATAACAACTCCCTGAAGGGTTGCAGTGAGTGAGACTACTTGCGAACAGCCGAGGAATCGCCAGGTTGTGCAACGGGAGTGACTACATGTAAATGATATTCCCTATATTACAAGCGTTCATAGGCTAAATAGTAATCTTTACATCAGTAATGTTTTAAAAAAATAAAAGTAGTACATCGTAAATTGGCAATGTGTTTAAAATTTTCAAATAATACGGGACGTAAATTCCGAACTTTCCATTTTTTAATCCAATGAAAATACTTTTGACAAGCAACGCGCCGATTATTTTCTGAATTCCTTTCAATTACTAACTATGTTGATGCCTCGCGTACCTTTAACATCCTGTAACAAAAACAGCCCAAAAATTGTTTCAGATCTCGCCCGCTTCAGATTCCAAAACCCATCGATATTGTTTATTCGATGAAGATAAATAACTTTCGAATATTTTTTGATTATGAAAAGCTTTTTCGTTTGAAATAAACAATGTCAAGTTAGGAGCACGACGTTGAGCAATTGCCATACTTTATGCTAAGCTCTGCTTTTAATTACAACTAAGCACTAATGCGTATTGCAGCAGCTATTCGAAAAGTGTGTAAGATTTATCTTGTACAAAAATGTTAAACTGTTCTTTCATTTAAATCTAAATCATTTATTGTCACTTAAATTAGTTTCTTTTTGAGAATGCTTAGTAATTTTCTTAAAATTAACTATAATAATTTGATTTTTATTTGTATTCTTTGTTTTTCCTGTATGAACGTGGCTGGAAATTGAAATAATTTGCTTTGTTTTCTCATAAGATCGTTCAACCAACCCCTTACCTCTAGACAAACCTTGAAGTAAGTTCGATAAGAAAATATATAAATTGTATTCTAGCAATAATCAATACTGCCCTAAAATTTTTTTTACTATGTAATAATAAGTTTATCAACAAGGCTGGTCAAGTTCAAGTAGGATGGGGGTTCCATACTTTCCTTCGGTTGCACTACTAAATGTGCTTGTGTACGATTTTCGATATAACTATACTAGTTAAAAACGTCATTTTTTTCTATATCTTTACCCAAACCTGACATAACGAGACCCATCCTGACACAAGGTCTAAACTAGACTCAAAGCTGATTTAAACCAATCTGAACCTGAAAGACAAGTGTGAATCGGCTCATGGCGTACTTTCTTAAACCACATAAATTTACTTTTGTAAATTCTGCCCTGTAATTGATAAATCTTTACCAACCCTACTCATTTGAGATACATCTGTACAAACTTCAGGCACAAGGAGTTCGTTGTAGTAATGTTTTTTATGTTTTTTGATGATTTCTAAATAAATATGCCAATTATAAAACTAACCTTTTTTGTATATCTTGCAATATTTGCGTCAAACAAAAAATATTGATTTCAACAATAGCAGAGATTAAGAAGGCTTAATTTCATCCAATGTTAAGTAGTTACCTTATACTTTGCGTTACGTTCATCCGAGTAGAGCTCGCATGTTTTCTCCACCACTGCTAACACACCGACTGCTCGTGAGCCTTTCTTTATACAACGTCCAGTGGCATGCAAGCATACACGTCACCGGATATAAAATGGCTATAGTAGCCTATAAACGGTTGCAATACGGTATTCGCATGTGACCACCCCTACTGATAACTCAACAACTCCGTAGGAGTGTACAATTAACCTCACTCAATCCTAGGAACACAACCCTACAGCGAGTTATGATTTGGCTGCAGTTTTCAATGAGATACTTCCCCAATTGAGTTAATTTGATGTTTCCTACCTCTCTTTGGACAGACTGACAGGCACATAGAGTAGTTCCATAAGGCTTTTTTAAGTTTTGAATACTGAGCAATAAAAAAGAAAAAGCACAAAACAAAATGCATTGTCTCAGCGAAAATATTTTTTATTTATTAAACGGATACCAGCCCTTTGTTTTCAAACTGAAGATTTGTAGCAGCTAATGTAAAATGTATAGAGTTCGACCCTGTCAGCTAACTAACGCTAGTCGAAGAATTCCAGTTAACGCCTCTCGGATATCCCGGCAGTTCTACGACAGCTTTCTGGCTATATTTATCTTACCAATTACGAGCTAGACTAGTGAAGTCTTGATATCGTTACCAATGCTCGCAAGACCTACCATTTCCCAAACTTTACGTCTCGAATGTAGGCTTTTTAGTTTCAGCTGAATAATTAACCATCACCCATATACAACAATTAGCGCTCTAGAAACCTTCAAAGTCTTAACTTCGGGTTACTGAACTGACTTATTTATCTGACCTGCAATATTTGCGTTTCATCCGACCATAAAACAATAGGCAAGGTTTTACAAACGACGCTTTTTTAAACTTATATTTAATAAATTTACACGTTATATTGCGGAAATTCAATTATTACTTAATTTGAATAAAATAATTTCCCTTTATTTAGACGACGTCGGGAGGCATACAAGCATACGATCCACGTGATGTAAAGCGGTAAAGCCTATGAATGCTTACAACATATTAAGCATCACACGTGCGATGGAATCTCAGTTGTTAACGCTTCTTCTTCGGAACTTAGTGGTGATCCCACTCACTCGCATAAACACACTCGCAAACACATCAACCCTCCAGCGAGTTGTTATATGGCTACGGTTTTCTGTGAGGTGGATAGACTTGACCAGACGGGCTGCTTTGAAACTCCCAGATCAGGACAAACAAATATGATCATGCACCCAAATGTTTATCCTGTGTGGGAATCGAACTCACTTGCGTAGATGTCAAAGTATTATTACTAACCACTGCACCACCTAGCTAGCTTCGATTTAAGCCACTTTGTTTATATCCGCCACTAGATATCATGCGAGCTAGAGACAACTATAGCAGCTGAGGCAGACACGACCAATTCTGCCGCCATAGCAGCGATGGCGTACATTTACTGACGGTAGTAGATAGATGCTGGCGGGAATAAATGCGCTTGAACTTACTCGTGGCGGAAGAACACAAGGTATTTTAGACTAAATCGCTTTTAATAAATGTACATCAGTTCTTCGAAAATAGCTCGAGAATAATATTTTATATATGAGGATTATGGTAATTAATTTAAAAGATGATATTGTATTAGAATACAAATATTGGAACTCCTGGATATCAACCTGGAGTGCAACTTTGGTTTAGAAAGAAACCGTGAGAATTGTCGAAGATCCTAAGCTTGCCCACGGATTGTACCGTTCGCTCAAGATGACCCTATGCCTCCATTTATAAAGGTGTTTTTTTTTATAGGGTTATAGTGATTGTAAAATGGGTTGTCCATCGGAAGTGGGACGATATATTAAATTCCTTGCATGTCACATCCAGGGTAGTATATTATTCTGATTAGGCGGCAACAGGGGAGAATTACCGGGCGCTTAGGCGGTTCTACAATCTAATATACACTGGAATCGATGGTAACAACTTACAATTTAGGTCCCAATAGTGTTAGATATCTGATAAAACGTGGTGCACGGGAGTTGAGTTTCACTTAACTAGCAATCTCTTTGAAGTTTTTTTTAATGCCTTATTTGTCTCTCATTTTGCCAAGAGGGGAATTCAATTCCAAAACTTCCTATTCCTACAAATTTCTTCTGATTAAATTCGTTGTGAGATCCAAGACAGCTGTAGTTTAACCCCCAGGACAGCAATGAACATCACTGTTCATTGCCTTTTTGGTGGTCGCCACTGTTAACTCTGGCTACACAGGAGACACCGTGGTAGGAATGAGTGGTGTGCCTGTCCCGATCTCGAATTCTTCCATGATTCGGAGCTTCCACCAATCTGCATTTGAGCACCGCGGTTGGAGTATGCTCTTAACTCCATCTATCGAAGGGAGGTTCGTATCACAGTAACATGATGACTATGGATTGGTGTAGTAGTCAGAATTATTAACCCAAACAAAGCACGACACTAAACTATTTTTACAATAAAACCGAGAGACAAAGAATAAAGGAACGAAATCTTCAAACAAGGCACGTTTGGAGTCGCATTGGGTGTTCATTCCACAAGCGAAAGAATTCGATCGAGTTAGCCACTGAAATTGCAATAAAAACATCCCACTTTTATTTAAGGAATTAATAATACCAAGGAGGCATGTTCAAAGATCTTAAAAACGAAAAAAAGGACGTCCTATGTTTTAGTATTTCGAACTGATTTTTGCTCATATAGTTATATAACTATACGACCAAAAATCAGTCGGATATAGATTTAGCTACTCCCCGCAGCTCTTCTTACTACAGGATCCTATATAAAGCAAGGGTCATTATTATTTGACAATTCTAATTATAACGAGTTGAACGTAATCGGGAGAATAAGTCAGTGTGAATTATCATTAATAAAGTACAAAATAACTATACAAATATTCGTAATATTACTTATGCTCATCCATATTGTGCTGAATTTAATTATATTGGCTTCATACTCGTTAGAATATCTATCCGAATTTAAAAAGAAGAAGAAGGAAGGAACATTCGTATGTTTCTTTTGCGTATGTTACGTGAAATCATTTATAATTATTAGGTTTTTTTATTCACATCATGAGAAGCTCTAGGTTAATACATAATTCTGGTAAAATTAAGACTTCACTAAGGTTAGTATACTTTTTAAATATTATTATATTTGTTATAATGTTTTAGTAACCATATCGAAACATTCATTGATATGCGGTGATGTGTGAATGCCTGAAATAATATTAGCGTTTATTCCTTCAACAGTACCTTGTTTAAAAGGATGTCTTCCTTTTCCGCCTTTCAAATTATAGAATGAATTCCATGTCGAGGTTTCCCCTGTCTGGAGTACCTACTACAAAAAAGGCGTTACAAGGTACTTATTGTGTCGGCAAAGTACGATAAAATTTGTCAACAGACAAAAGAAAAAACTGAATGTACTTATCGAGAGCTTTCTTTGAGAAATTTTGGTATAAGTAGTGCTAAAAACAGTTGCGCCAAAACCCACTGCGGTTAAGCGTCGTGTCTGGGTCTACTCGTGAGCAGATTGGAACGGCATGCGCGACTAATTTGCTGCCGTACTATGGAGGCAGCACTATTTCAGTAAGAAGTATCTCACGGCGAGTGCTGTGGCCATTGTTGACGAGATCGGTGTTGACATATAATACTACATACCTCACTCCGATGTCGTCATCAAAAACTGGAGACGCCCTTGGTTTAATCGCAAATGCGCTGAAGCTGTTAGTAACAAACAGGCGGCGTATCCCGCTTGGACCAGGGGTCGCGCACTCAAAGATCCAAATATTAACTTCCTGAAATCAGCCTACAATATTAACACCAAGTTCTGTAAGAGGGCATACATAAGAGCGGATGCCCAGCGCGTTACACGAGTCGGCATGGAACTAGTGGCGCATCCTAATGGTTCGCGTAACTACTGGCGACTATAGCCAAAGCCGTGTAAGCTAACTTCTGCCAGCCCTCCGCTGAGATGCTCCGATGGCTTACTGGTGCATCAGCCGCACGATCTTATGGCCAGCCTTTTTGCGGCTACCGCTCGGATCGATGTCTGTAGCACGCAACCACCAACGATACACTCCTGTGATCGCGTTATGCCTAATATCCACATCAGGTAGCGCGATATGCCTTTTGAACTACAGTCACTCGATATACGTAAAGCCGGTGGTCCTAATGGTATCCCAGTGGAGTTGTCCCCGGTGTTCACGCGTCTCTTCCGTCTCTCTTGGAGAGAGGCCAATGTGCAGCCGGTCTCCAAAATGGGAGACCGTTCCGACCCATCAAATTACCGCCTCATAACTTCAGTGTTGTGGAAAGCCATGGAACGAATCGGCTACCTAGAAGATCACTCCCTAAGTAATGATTGTCAGTATGATTTTAGACAGAAACGATCAACAGATGATCTTCTATCGTATGTAACGCACCTCTGGGAGGAGATAATCGATAAACATGGCAAATCTATGGTAGCCAGCCTAGATATCGCCAAGACATTTGATTGGGTTTGGCATAAAGCACTTCTCTCTAAACTTTCGGCATACGGTCTGCCCCTCCGGCTTTATAATTGGATTGCTGGCTTCCTTCATGAACGTAGATTGCGCGTTCTTGCAGATGGATGCGCTTCGCGGTCCATGTCAGTGAATGCTGGTATCACACAGGACTCTGTTATATCCCTCACCCTCTTCCTTCGTCATATTAATGGCATGCTGCCACTTGGTAATATTCATTGCTATGCAGATGACAGTATGGTTCATGGGTACGGTACATATCAGTCAGCCTGGTGCTGGTCGGACAGAAATCGATGAGAAGATCGCTGAGAGTCTTGACGTTGAGCTGAATCGGGTTTTGGATCTCATTAATAAATGGTGTCCCAATAACCTGGTTGAGTTTAATGCCAAGAAAACTCAAACGTGCGCTTTTACAACAAAAATGTCTCCATTCTTTCCCACTCCCAGTCTTCATGGCGCTTTTCTCAGTATGCGAGATGGCCTGAATATGCTAGGCATGGATATTCGCTACAACCTTAACCAACGTAACTAAATCGTGAGCCTCATCTCAGCAACTTCAAAAAAGTCGGAGTCCTGAACAGCGTGTGACGGTTCTTCACGCCGGACCAGCTTTGTCTGCTTTATGAGACTCTAGTTCGGGCCCGCGTGGAGTATTGCTCTTATCTCAGGGATGGCTCCGCATATTCCCTTTTTGATCCCTTCACTACTCGGGTAGATTTTGAATGGTTTTCTAACTACAACGCCATCTACACAAATCACTACAGTACTAAGCATCATCTATCTACTGCCTACCACTTCACAAAGCATCTCAAAATATATACCAAACCACCGTATCTTGTCGCGCCATCTATCGAAAAATCTAAGAACTACCAAACAATACAGTTGAGGTTATTACATTAATTTAGATCGCTTACTGTTATGGAAACTAAAACTGATAAAGGCAACAAAAACGATCGCAAGATGTCAGCACCAGTAACCTGTAAAAAATGTAAATCAAAAATTGACATAAAATATAGTTTATTATGCTCAATGTGTAACGGTAGATACGAGTTCGACTGTGCAGGCATTTCTGAAAAATTATTTCTATTAATGGACCAAGACAAAAAGAAAAAATGGAAATGCCAATCTTGTATACAAACCAAAAAAGTTTGTAAAACTACACCTCAAACAATTTTAACAAGAAAAAAACAAACTGCGTTAGACAAGGCTAAAATCGCGCAAACTGACGGAAAATTAGACCAAATTGACAAAATAACACAAAGCGGAAATACATCCAGTACACCCACACATGTAGAAAAACAAAATGATTCCCAAAGTATTGACTCACAAATTATCGATTCGCACATTCTTTCTGAAAATGATAGCGATAATGATTTGTCACTATCACAAGACAGGTTGTCGAAGAGCTTGGAATGCGTTACGGACAGTAAGACTACCATACGTGAATACAAAGAAGAAATTAATCAACTTACATCTGACCTTCTAAGTACACAAAATGAACTAGAAAACACAATATTAGAAAATAATGACTTGAAAAAACAGATTGCAAAATTGACGAAAGAAATAATTACATTAAAAAATTTATGTCATTCTTCTTTACATATAAATAAAAGTGTACATAGCTCTCATAAAAAAAAGATTGTACTTGGCACCATTACACCACACAAGACACCCTTATGTAATGATAACTTTAGTACTCCTGAAACAAAAAATATAGAATGTATACACCTGCAACACAAAATTTTTAAGCTTCAAAATGAGTTAATGAAAGCAAATCAAGACATTGAGAAACTTAAGGCACAAATAATGCAACTAGAACTCAACCTTAGATCGGAACACAGATCAGTTATCAAAAAAAAAAACAATCTTTATCAAAAGCAAGACGTCAACACTCGGAAAATTATAGTATATGGTACTCAAAAATGCGTTGGCATAGCATCGGCTTTATTACACTCAAGAGAATGCAGTACATACGAAAAATACAATGTTATAGCGCATACAAAACCATACGCACCCACCTGGGAGATCCTAAAAAGTTGCCGTGATGTAGAGTTACAGACACAGGACAAGGTAGTACTTTGCATTGGTGAAAACGACACGAATCCAAGGACAGTATTGAAAGAACTGCAATATACTTTACCTAAATTAACTTGCCCTATTCTAGTATTAAATGTATTTAAAAATTAATTTATGAATGTAAATATGTTAAATAATAGCATCAAAAACTTATGTGACAAATATGATAATTGCCATTTTGTAAATTGTGATTTGACTTCCATAAGTGACATGTGTAAACAAATTAATTATAAGATTGACTGCACAGACTATGAAAGTAAATATTGTAACCACAAAGCCCTCAAAAATCTTATATTGTCTAATAAGCCAAGTTTAACTGCTCAAAACAAGAAATGGAAAAAAGGTACAATACCATATTATTTTTCCAACGAAAAAATAATCAAAAGTGCTAGTGAGTGCTCTACCGGTGTTGTTTATAAACCAACTTGTACAAAAAAGGGAACTATACCCTACTATTTTCCCATTTTAAAACAGAATAATTTTTTTCGGGCCTAGACAAGAATCAGTATCAGTATCCGTATCTTGTTTAAAAATTCTTCACCAAAATATTGCCAGTATTCTATCAAAAAAAGATTTACTAGAATTAACACTACTCGAACTGAAAAATAATAATAATGATCCAGACATAATATGTTTATCGGAAACTTTTATAAAGTCGGGTTCTGATAACTACGTAAAACTGTATAATTATGAAATGGCATCAATTTTTTGTAGAGATAAGCAGAGAGGTGGAACATGTATTTTGGTCAAAAGAAAATTGTTATATAAAGATCTGTTATTTATAAAATCACATGCGGTAGAAAAATCTTTTGAATGTTGTGGAATAGAAATTTTATCAAACCAGTCGAAAAAATTAATTATTGTCAGCCTCTATAGAACACCTTCATCTAATCCCAACACGTTTCTCAAAAAATTAGACTGCTTATTGCATGATTTATTTAAAAAATACAAAAGTAATGTCAATATTGTTCTAGCTGGTGATATCAATATAAATACGCTGCAATCTGGAACAGCTACGGAATACTTAAAAGACTTAGCTCAGATTTATGACCTGAAAATCCACATAAACGAGCCTACCAGAAAACGATCTTGCATAGATCATATATTGAGCAATATTAAAGACGCAACTGCAACAATATTGCCTCTATACTTGTCCGACCATGAAACTGCTCAAATGCTTAGTATCCCTATCAAAAACAAAATGTTAAAACCCTCATTTTATTACATTTTCAAGAGGGACTATAGCGAAGAAAACATAACAAAATTTAGGAATTGTATAAGAAGCTTATCATGGTCTGAGATACTACGAAATACTACGAAACAAATCCTAATAAGTTTATATATTATTAATTAATAATAAGCTTTTGGTATGTTTCATGAATTAGTAAGTTTATTCTATAAACTGTGTTTTCCTAAATTAAAAATCAAAATTAACACAGCACAAAGAATCAAGCAAAATTGGATTAGTGAAGGCATAAAAGTAAGCTCTAAAACTAAAAGATTATTAAGATATAAATGTTATAAAGAAAAAACGTTGACAAATAAAAACATGTATAATAAATATTCGAAACTATTAAAGAAATGTATATATAATTTTAAAAAAAATGCTAATATTAAATTTATCAATCGAAGTAGAAACAAGTGCAAAGCATCTTGGTCTATCATCAAAAATGAAATTTGTAATATGACATGCGATAATAATTTAGACAACATAAAAATTGACAATACAATACTGACAGATCCTATAGACATAGCGACGACATTTAATAATTATTTTATCGATTCAACAAATACCAAACATGACATTAATAATAATAATAGTAATCCTAAAATAAGGTATAATAATAATACAGGACATTCAATGTTTTTAAGACCCATGTCAGAATCTGAAGTAAAAAAAGAAGTCATGTCATTAAAAAACACAAATTCAGAAGGGTATGATGAAATTTGTACTAAAGTAATAAAGTCAAGCATCGATGAATTATTGCCCATTTTAACCCACTTAATTAACTTATCTTTTTCTACAGGTTCTTTTCCGGAACTGCTAAAATTATCAGTTGTGAAACCGCTGTTCAAGAAAGGTAGCAAAGATGATTTAAAAAACTATCGACCCATAACGCTGATACCAATCTTTTCAAAAATTTTTGAAAAGTGTATGCTTAAGAGGTTAATGGAATTTTGCAATAAATTTGGAATAATTGCGGAAGACCAGTACGGATTTCAAAAGCATAAATCTACAACACTTGCTACATACGCACTTATGACAGCTATTTTAACAAATATAAATAATAAAAATTTCACTGCTGCAGTATTTTTTGACTTATCGAAAGCTTTCGATGTTGTTTCACATAAAATACTTTTAAACAAATTAGAATTAATTGGAATTAGAGGACCTACTCTTGATTGGATAGCATCTTACCTAAATAACAGGTGTCAACGTGTCGTGATTACAAAATTAGATAAAAATAGCGAAAGAACGACATACTCATCTAATTTTAGACATAATAAATATGGAGTTCCACAAGGGAGCGTATTAGGCCCTATTCTATTCCTTTTATATATAAATGATTTGCCTTATATTACAACTCATAAATGCACACTTTTCGCTGATGACATATCTGTTGTTGTTGCGACAAATAAAATAAATATGACCATTAAAGACCATGAAGATGACGTAAATAAAACTATTAGTGACATAATTCAATGGCTTGACATAAATAATTTAAAAATAAATGTAATTAAAACTAACTGGATTCACTTTAATAATTATAAAAATGAAATGTTTAATCTGAATATTCATTACAACAATGTACCAATTGACATGGTAAAAGAGACAAAATTTCTAGGACTAACGATAGATCAGCAAATGAACTGGAAATCTCAAATTGAAAAAGTATGTACTAAAATAAATAAATTCGTTTATGCTCTTAAACAAGTGATTAATGTTACTGACAAAAAGACAGCACTTACAGCTTATCACGCGTATGTTGAGTCTACCTTGCGCTATGGCTTATTAATTTGGGGCAATGGTACCAACATCGGTAGAGCTTTTATTGCGCAAAAAAAGTGCATTAGATCGATGTACGGTCTTCCACCAGATGTGTCGTGTCGATCACGATTTAAGGAACTTGGATTATTAACCCTCCCGTCTCTTTATATATATGTCATGGGCGTATTTATAAAAGAAAATAGTAAACTTTTTAAGAAAGCTAGTGCTTTATATGCTACAAACCATAGAAACCCTAACAGACTAGTATTTGATATAACTCCAACTATGAGTCAATATACCAAAAGCTGTTTAGGTATGTCTATTAAAATCTATAATAAAATTCCGGTTGACATAAAATGTAGTAATAATAATTTATTCAAAAAAAAATTATATAAATGGTTGTTAGATCAAGAATATTACAATATACAAGACTTTTTGACATGAAACGATTATTTGTAGCTATTGGACATTTGCTGTTAATGAATACTGTTTACTTGACATTACAACCTATTATTCTAATATTAATATTGACATTGTATTTCTATCGAATAGACCTAATGGATAAATATTTTAATAATTTAGTACACTATATTTTGCCTCTAATTTAAAATCACTTAAACAATGTATTTGCATGCCACTGACTTGGCAAAACATGTATGCTCTACTCATTATTTGTCAACTTTTACACCGTGTTTTGTGCAAATAAATATTTATTATTATTATTATTATCTTCTCGAGGCTCTCGATAGGTTGCAACGACGGGTTACCCGCATAATCAACGACGAAGAGGTCACCAAATACATAGAACCTCTTCAACATCGTAAGGGCATTGACTCACTAAGCGTATTTTACCGCCTTTACCGTGGTGAGTGCTCTGAAGGATTGTTTTCCCTTATCCCACCCTCTCCCTTCCGTCATAAAACCACACGTGTAGTGATGTCATTATTCTACTGTCGAGAACATTTCTTCTCGTACTAAAAATCTCGGTATCTCCTATCTCTGTCATACTATTAAAAATTGGAACGCCTTGCCTACATGTGTTTCCTCCTTCCTACAATAAGCTAGCCTACAAGCGAATCGTGAAGAAGCACCTTGCGGGCCAGCATGGCGGCCTCAACTGATACTCTTTTGTCAGTTGCCGCTGCGATACTGGTAACCGCTCATACGCAGGAATACAACAACCCTCTAGGGAGTTGCTATTTAACTGCAGTTTTCTGTAAGGTGGAGGTACTTCCACACACGGACTGCTTTGATGTGCCCTACCTCTCTTAAAAATACCCAGACCAAGACAAACAGACATGTTCATGCACACAAGGTGGGAATCAAACTCACGAGCGTTGATGTCAAAGTAACGTAACAACGCGTTTCGTCACTGCGCCACCGAGCTCGTCAAAAACTCACGTCACATAATTCTTACATTTATTTACTATGGTAATTTTCATTAAATTGTATCCAAAAATAACCACTAAAGTATGTATAAATGTTTGGTACGTATACATTTTTTAGTTGCACTTTTTCCATTGAAAGTTACAAAACCACCCTCGTGTACTTAATCTTTCTGACGCACCCTCTGTGAATTGTGGATGTGAATGAGTTATATGCATGGGAGTGCACTCCTACGATATAAATACTTTATTAATGTGTTTTATAGAGCTACGTCGGTTTTCAGCACAAATCACTGAATAACTTAACTGTGGTTGAAGGCACTCCGCGCTCAAAAAAACGTTGGGGTTATAGTGTCTCAGCGATTGGAACCAACTAACCAATAGAGAAATATTAAAATATTCTTCTATTGGTTAGTTGGCTTAAAATCAAACTTAGCTGTGGCCGGCTATGATATTATGATAAAGTTTGACTATTGCATCCAGCAATTAAAAAAGTCCATGTAGTTTTGGCTACAATACAAATAAATAGGTATGTTTTCTTTTTTTTATTTCAGCTCAGCACAGTGGCTCCGCTTCGCCTGATGGTATACGGAATGAGGAGCCCAAATCGCAGCGGCATCTGACAAAAGACTACAATGTCCTAACATTTGAGGCTGCCATGCTGGCCTGCAAGGTATTTTATATTTTAGTCGTGGTCATATTTTCGGAGTCCAAATATGAACCGAATACAAAGATTTTGAAAACGCTCAAGCTTATCTAATTGCTCTTCGGTAATATTAAGATAACAGGAGTCAGCGTAATCGAGAATGGGAAGGAGCAAGGATTGTGCGAGCGTAATTTTCGTATCAATTGGAAGAAAATTTTGCAGTCTTCTGAGCGAACTAACAGAAGCAACAAGCTTCCTATTAACACTTGCCATTTGAGATGACCATTATAAAGTTTTATCAAAGATAACCCCAAGATATTTTACACTATCAGAAAAAGGTATAACGGTACCATTAAAGTTTGTGACTGTAAATTAGACCAATCAATATTAGTAAATTGGCGAGGACTTCCGATTACAATCGCCTGCGTCTTGGTTGGATTTACATGAAAATTACTCCAGTCGTATATGCGAGAAAGATCATCATTAACTGCAGAAATGGCGTCTGAAATTAATGCTAATGGATCATGCGTATACATTTGTAAATCGTCTGCATACAGATGGTAGGAGCGAAGGTTGGATGTGATAAATCTGAAATATTTATAGGTTATAAAAGTCTAAGTGAATATTACAGGAAAATACAAGATGTTTCTGACTAGAAAAGTTTAAAAAAATCAACAAAAATTGCTAACAAACTTAGCTGTGGTCGGCTTATGTCTCAGCTCAGCGGGGGGGCCTTTAATTTATAGTATGTAGTGATGATGATGATGATATAGGACAACAAGGGACATTGTAGTATTTTCATTTATTTTTATTGTACAATTATATGTATTGTAGAAATATCTCAATGTCAAAGTCGTGTCTGAAAAGAGCTCATCCAAAGCTCTTTTCAGACGCGACTTTGACACCAACGCTCGTGGGTTCGATTTCCATACAAGACAAACATTTGTGTGCATGAACATGTCTGTTTGTCTTGGTCTGGGTGTTTTAAGAGAGGTAGGGCGCATCAAAGCTATCCGTCTGGGGAAGTATCTCTACCTCACAGAAAACCGAAGTCAAATAACAACTCCCTAGAAAGTTGTTGTGTTTCTGCGTGTGAGTGAGGTCGCCAGTAAGCTCCTAAGGAGTTGCTGTGTAAGCAGCAGAAGAGGCATCGTGCAAGTGATATATGTTACAAGCGTTAATAGGCTACGGTAACTGCTTTACATCAGGTGGACCATATGCTTGTATGCCTCCCGACGTTGTATAAAAAAGAGCTCTGTGGCGTAGTGGTTAGTAACGCTGCTTTGAAACCAACTACATATTATGTGCATGAACATATCTGTTTGTATGAGTCTGGGTTTTTTTAAAGGAGGTAGATAGCATCAAAACAGTTCGTCTGGGGAAGTTCCACCAGCTCATTGAAAGCCGCAGCCAAATAACAACTCCCTTGTGGGTTATAGTGAGTGCAGTCACCAGTAAGCTTCTAAGGAGTTGCAGAGGTAGCATCACGTGAGTGATACTTAATGTATTGTAAACGTTCATAGGCTATGGTAACCACTTTACATCATGTGGACCGTATTCCTGTATGCCTCTCGACGTTGTATAAAACACACTTTTAACACTAAGGCCAGACCCACAACCTTATTTCTCCATATTCACTAAAATAATAATACTTCAATACAACATTATTTTTCTCAAATTGATCAACACAAACATATGTGAAACACGTCTCCTTGCGTTTTAGTACAAAGACACCCAGTTAATATACACCATTTAGCAAAGTACGCTTTTATTAATACAAATAAATATCTTCAACAAAGCTTTCAAAACAAATGCGAGGGCAACTAATAGTGGTTCATTAATTAATGTTCCGAGCAAAGCTCACATATAAATAAAATGTAAGGGACCCAAAATAAGACAATTGTATGAGATTGGAGAAATTGTTGTGTTAATAGAATCAGCCTGTGCGACGGGCGAAGCGGGCGAATAAGTTTGCTATTCCGCGGTCAGCGACGCGTGAATGTATGGTCTCAGTGTTAGATGAAGCGAGAGCGATATTCTAATCACTTATCATGTTCGAGTGAGAAACCCTCGTCGTACTTTATAGCAACGAGTCGCCGAAAACTATACCATGTTTGAATTTCCCATTAATCTGTCATGTTTGATTTTATTCCACATATATATATTAACAAGAAGAAGTTTCTGCTGACATGGTAACTGTAACTATCTTTCTATAAATAAAGCGCGTTCCTGTCAAGAGAGGCTAGGTATTAATTTAAAATTATAGATACTTTCCTCTTGAGGTCATGAGTAGTGCCGGATAAAAAGTATCGCAATCATAAAATATGTCGAAATATGTGTATCGACCTAAGATTCCTTTGCTCATTTTCTCCTACATAAATATTTCCCGTTACATCCCACTGTTGACTATAGGTCATGCCGAAGTAATAAGCGGATTTAACTATAATCTCCCACAGCGGTTAATCGGATAAAGGTTAAATAAAACACTTTTGAAATAATCAATGTTTATAATGATTCATTTTTAATTGCTTTACTTTGAGTATTTACAGTACAAATTACTATACTGTCTGTCTGTTTTATGCTTTATTAAAAAAGAGGCTTATGTAGGACATAGACTATACAGCTAAGTCAAGTCTTCCAAAAAAACTACTAGATAGCGTGAAGTGTTATGCGAAACAATATCCTACGATATTTGCCAAAAGTCTTAATATTAGAAAAGGATCGAGTACAAAAATATCGGTGTCGATACGAAAATACTCAATACTAAATATGTAGGTAGTAACGATTAATGTTGTGTAACAAGATTACCACCTTCAAAACAATATATTAGAATAATTATACCTTTCTAATCTCATTTACACAATGGGTAAAAGAGATATATTCTTTTTGCTTTTAAACATTTATTTCACCTCTTTAAAATATTATTTTGGTGCCGCTATTATTCAAATGAGTTTGATGAGCTAGATTTATATTAGAATGCAAAAATATTTTTTTTAATTTTATATATATATATCATATATATAGTTATTAATAATAAATATCTAATATTGATCATCAGATATATATTCTTGGGAAACGCAGAACAAAATAAGAAAGCATGGCAGACATATTGCATAAATGTTGTCTTATTCCGCTTGTAGACCGCGTTCGCTTGATTTTTATGATTATGAATTGATGATTTAAGAAATAGAGTTGGTTCGAAAAAGAGTATCAGTAAGAACAGGCATAGTCCATTGTTTTGCACATGTAGAAATTAACAAAATTCGTATTGTATGCTTGATACAATACGAATTTGGTACGATATCGGAGTTAAGAAAGGCCAATACTGGTGTATTTAAAATTGTTCATGTTATAACATAAAATGACGTCAGAAGTGACCTGGAATCTGACGTGCGTACGTAAGGAGAGCTATAAATATAAAAAAACGAATGTGGTGTGTAAGAATCAAGTAACATGGCGTCCGGTTTTCTCAGGTAAATAACATCAAAACGATCATCTTGCAGTCTGTTTATAATTAATACTTAAAACAATTTCCAAAACGCCACGAATAGCTACTCTTTCTTTAAAAAGACATCAGAAAGTGCTAAGTAAACAGTCATTAATCGCGGATGGTGAGACCCCGGACCCGGTCTCTAAATATTTGGTCGGAGGTGACTCGTTTATTACATTTCCTCGGACGGCAGCCTCTACCTGCACAATTTAATTGTGCTCTCCACCTGTGTCGAATTCCCTTATACATATAAAGCAGTTTCTTATCCAAGATATATATTTCTCTATTAAAATGTAATTAGAGTTTGTTATTAAATTATAATTATCTTCTCTGACTCTAACTTCTTCAAATTATTCATTGAATGTACCTTTACCATGTATGCTTACTAAGTAGGGACTTCATGAGAAATATGTGTTTTAGTACATTTCGCTGGAATTAATTACGACTGTTTTGATTTCCATCTTACTTGTCGATTCTATTTCCAAGTGTCAGTACATCGAAACAATCTATCGAAAATAATGAGATTTGTCTATTCAATGGCAACTATTTGAAAGAAACTGTCATTCTTAGGTTAAGAATAATCAGTGTAATAAACATGTAATAAAAGTGTAATAAAACCAAACAATCGTTGTAAATGTGATGTAATCGATTTAAAATTAAAATTCAAGAAATACTTTCAGAATTTTCTCGTTATACCTGTGTTCGTTTAATTTGCTTTAAAACTATTAGATTGTAATTATTATCAGACTATTACACGTGTATTACAAATTATTTATTTCCAGATTCGAGCACGCCGAATTGGCACTAGTGCCTACGGAATTACTTGATATCTTAAGAAATATGGAAGATACACTTTCCTTTCGTCATCGGTGAAAACGAGCTTACTACCTTAAGCCATTTCTACGTTGCCTGTAGGTGCTACCTACCTAACTCATTCATCGTAACGCAAAATCTGTCCGCGTAACTGTTATTTGAATTCGATTTTCTCTAAGGTAGAGGTTAATAACATATATACCGTGCTATATCCATCTTTTACAAGAGAGTATTTGTTAATCGGAAGGGTACTTCGCCTTTAGGTGACATTAGTTTTTCAACATAAAAGGCGCATAGACTACCAAAAATGTAAAAGAATATAGTCATAATAAGGCCACACTGAAAGTTTCCCCCAACGTAGAAGAAGAAGGCGTTTATCATGCAGAGTCCCTCCTACTCCATGAAGTCGACAAACAGTTACCCCCTTTAATTTCGTTGACCGATTCTAAATTGCTCCACTCTAAACTTATCGTTATGTTTCGTGACCAGCTTTGCATTGAAATCCCCCATCAGTACTACGTAGTGAATTTTAAAGACATTTTAGAATGGCTTTGGAGATGTTCTTATACTGTGTGACTGTGTGAATGTGTGTTTGGTGATTCTGAGTATTAGGCTAACACAACCCTCGCCGACTCAGTCTCGATTATTAGTATTGTACATTGATGACGAGGGGGCTTACGAACCATAAACCTGATACCAAATTGGTGTAGATGGTCGCCCTTCCGATAGTAGAGTAAGTTGCCGGATTTAAGTATTACCGTGTTCTCCTCCTGTTTTCGAACTGCGGACAGTCCTATTATATAGCAACGCAACTTGCTCAGTTTTTCTTCCAACTATACATCAATATTCTCGTCGATCTTCATTGTTCACATGTTACACGACTCCAGGGCCAATCCGCTGTCGTGGTAGCCGCGGCGCCGAAGTGTGAAATTCTTAGCACCCCCTGTCCCGCCGACACTTTGACCGCTACCGGAGACAGGATCAGCGGGTCTGCCGGTGCTCGAAAGCCATCTGATTCTTGTACTCATTGAGAGGGGTTTTTGCCATAGTCACCACGCTTGGCAGGTGGGTTGGCAATAATTTCTTTATGTACACAGAGGACGGTGGGTTGGCAATAATTTCTTTATGTACACGAGGTTGAGATGAGATGATCTATTCTTACATACGATGTACGACTTTGACGAAGTTGAAATTTATCTTCACGAGTATAGTCATTCGAAAAACACCTCCACGTTAAAATTCCGCGTACCAACCTTTCAAGATACTTCGATTCCAGCTTAAAGCAAGCAATCTTTTTTGTGGAATTTTATCTTACTCGGGTATTCAGATTGATTCTTTGTGACATAAAATTTAAAAATGAAACGGTGAAATGAATAACTTTTAGGAAAATACCGAAGTAATTGAATTACAGTTTGAATGATATTTAAAATAAATAGCTATAATTTGAAGAAATTTACATAACTGAAAGATTTTTTTTATACAACGTCGGGAGGTATACAAGCATACGGCCCACCTGATGTGACACAGTTACTATAGCCTATGAACGCCTGCAATACATTAAGTATCACTCGCGTGATGCCTCATCTGCTACTAACACAGCAACTCCCAAGGAGCTTACTGGTGACCTCACTCACACGCAGTAACACAACAACCCTCTAGAGAGTTTTGTTATTTGGCTGCGGTTTTCTGTGAGGTGGAGGTACTTCCCCAGACTTCTTTGATGCGCCTTACCTCTCTTAAAAAAATATTAAGTTGAAACTAACAGCAAATGAGTAACGACATCCTAAACGAGTATTATTCCTGTATATCTCACTCTCCGTTTCATTCCGAACACATATTCTATTTTTAAATAATTTACTTCTGTATCCAACAATCAAAGAACTGGGGAGAGGTGGACATTTAAAAATAACCCGAGGGAGAATATTTTTTCCGTTTAGAATTATTTATTTGTAATAAAAGCAGTCATATTTGATTCAAAAAAAAATCTAAATGAAAATGCTATATTTCTTGTCCTTACTTTATATTATAGTAAATAAAACTTAGTACTATTATGGCTATTTGTAATAATAATAATATAATATATGTACGTATTATTACCTAATACACAATTATAAAATTATAATAAAAACACGTTATGTTATTATACAGCGTATTGTCCTAAGGGTCGTAGATTATACTCGTAGAATACTTTGTTGTTTCTTTGTTTGTTATCTTCGTAATATGACTCTCAATGCTATGTTTACTAGCTAAAAATTACAATAAAGAATACTTACTGTGCGTTAGGAGCAATAAGTATTTAAATGACATTATGAAGTGCTAGTTTCCCAGATTCAATCAACAATATAGCATTTTTCAAAATTCGGTACTGCACTTTTGTCCGCAGCCACATAGAATACGCCTCTAAGATGTGGAATCCACTTTATCCAATTTATATTGATCGAATCGAAAGGATACAGAAAAGATTTCTTCGCTACATGTACTTCCGATGTAAAAAGCACAATCCATGTTACAAATTTCTGTACACTTCATGAACGAGAATAGGTTGCTTGACTTATCTATATAATATAGCAAGTGAGAATCTTGAGGTGTTGAGCAAAATTGAGCGGAGGATTTTCTGAGCAAATATTTTTTTCTTGACATGTTATCACTACTGTTTATATAAGCGAAAATGTTTACTTGGTACACTTATTGGATTATAACAGTTAATAAACCAAGCTACCTGTAAGTTTTCAGTAAAATAAATTATTACAAAAAGTAGCAAAAGATTTTCACGGGATCGTCAATGCGCTCGTGATGTAAACGTCTACGAGTATAGATAGCTACTGTGAAATGATTACCAGATAGTTATCTTGTTTGCCGCCACAGCAGCACCTATTAAAAAAACACTGGCGTTTTATATAAGCAACTAGCTGTTGTCCGCGGGCTTCACCCGCGTGGTCAAAGGAAGACAAAGCGTGTTTTGTGATGGAATGTTATGGGATAGTAATAAATGAAAAGCCGCTGAGACATGAAAGCGAAATAAAACATCAATATTTAGTAAGATTCAAACATCTAAATGAATAATTTAGATGTTGTAGATGGGAACATATCACCGAGACAAAAATATTTTTCTATATCCTACTAATATTTTACATTTATAATATTAGTAGGATATAGAAAAATATTTTTTTATTCCAAAAGGAAAGAGAAAAAATCAGAAATTACAGTTTAATTAAACCATTAGAAACATTTCCATCTTTTGAATATGTTTTCTCCCATAGAAAATCTTATTTCTAAAATTTTAATAATTAGTATAGGTATATGATTTGCACTAATGTCCATCGGTTACCACAATGAGTTAAAAGATTTTTATTTTTGCTTTTCAATAAATAAAGTTCTTAGCAAAAAATGATGAATTATTCACGAAAAATACAGTTTCGCAGCGTCGTTTTATTACGATTGAGTAGTTACTATTATACTTTTTAAAACTAACTTCTGAAAATTGTAATTCCAAGCAACCGAAGTAAACAGAAACGATTTTGAGTTTTTATTAAATTGGATTGTTTCAAATTCCCCGTACGTGGTAAATATATGAGAGAACCTTCAGTTTATTTATGGAAGTCTAAATACATTCTTCATCTGTTAAATTAATATCTAAGTACTGTATAATAAAGTCGTTGAAAAAGGTATGCAGATTATACACGAGAAAGTTGTATATAGATTATATCACACTATTTATTTAATTATAAAGGATATTTTAAACAAGTACTTCTATCACAAACTAGGTAAAATTTAAATTTCAATGAATTTGGTTCAAATTAAATTCTCAATTAAACGTATTCATCAGGTGAAAGCAAATCAATTTCTGAGAAGCAGAGCTGTATTGCTTGAAGTTAATTGTAAACAGGAAACTGCATCTATCGATCGCCGTCTTACGTGAAAGGCAGCCATGTTGGCTGCCTTTCATTATTACCAACTGACTTATGAAAGCAAATTTGACGAGCTCGGTGACGCCGTGGTTAGTAACGCAACTTTAACACCTACGGTTGCCACACAGGCCATACATTTGTGTGGTTAATAGATTCAGGTTACTTTGCGAAAGTCAAATTTACAGGCAATTTGATCCAAACTACTTTGTGTGCTTCCGCTCCCGATCCTACCATACTATATATAGCTTCCAACCATACTAACAACACTGCATGTCACAAGTTCTACCCTCGTGTCAAAAATTTATCATCTACACAGTTTAATAACCAAGAAAAAAAAATCGGGAGCGGAAGCACACAAAGTAGTTTGGATCAAAATACATTTGTGTGCATAAACATGTCTGTCTTGATCTGGGTGTTTATAAGAGAGGTAGGGCATATCAAAGCATCCCTACCTCACAGAAAACCGTGGCCAAATAACAACTCCCTGGAGGGTTGTTGTCTTCCTGCGTGTGAGTGAGGTCACCAGTAAGCTCCTAAGGAGTTGCTGTGTTAGTAGCAGAGGTGGCATCGCACGGGTGACACTAAATGTATTACCAGCGTACATAGGCTACGGTAACCATTTTACATCAAGTGGACCATAAGCAAATATGCCCCTCGACGTTGAAAAAAAATACAGTACACACTAGATTCTAAGTAAATATGATATTAATTATAATTCCTAAATAAGATAACAAAATAGTTATTACGGATAGGGAAGCAGACTTAGCTGATTATTTTGCTAAACATATTGTTTTACTTATTTCCTTCATTTTAATAAAATACTCGTACTATGCAATGTTAACAACACCCAATACTATGCTATGTTAAAATTTACAAACTGGTTAGCAAAGATAAAAGCAAAGAGGTCCCCGTAAACGTGTAATCGAAAACGAATATCTGACAAATATAACAAAAGCTGGCCATGTGTGATCTGATATTTATAATATAATTCCGAATGATATTAAAAAAATAAATGTTATCACACGACTTAAAAAAAAATCATATAAAAACTTGAATAAAAACAAATTGAAAACTTATTTAAAATAAGTTATTGTAATATATTTGCTTAGCACACTAATATTTGCATACTAAGTTTACGGGAAAGATATGTGCACTCTACTATATTATAAGAACTTGATATACCGTTTTGTAGGCAAATAAATGTACAGTATCATCACAGTGGGTAACACAGATATCATTAGCAGTATTATTATGTCTCTGAAATCATTCTATAAGTACGTTTCAATGGGTAATGCAATGAGATCTGGGAGAATTATTGGTGCTGGGGTGTAATGGAATAGGTTTGTCTGTTATACCTGATCCTATCATAACAAATATACCTGCTCGCCATGGCGAGCAGGTAGTGACTAGTCACTTCCTGGATTCATTGGCTCTAAAAGGTCAGAGAAAGTCAGCATCTGGCACCCGCGTGAGTGACTTAGGGGTGTCAAGAGATAATCTGCACTTACCCTGAAGTTGGCAATAGCACAATCTCCCTACAATGGTATAGTTCCCAAAAGTGCCATCTTCTGGATTCGGTTTCGAATCCAGTGAACCATATCGGACATACGTTCTTCACAATGTATTTCATAGAGTTGTATATATATCTCTAGTACCCCTCCCAGTTGAGAGACTTAAAAATTCTGAGCGCTATATCTAGTGCATATAGTGCTGAGCCCTAATATAGGTCCCAAAAAAAATATCTAATATATAAAGTGCATTAGTTTAGGGAGCCTATGCTCCGACATGAAAGAGATCAACTTGCCAATGAGGATCCTAAACGCAGACAGCTGAGAATCGAACAGCATATCAGCTATGCTGTTCGATTCTCAGCTGTCATACTTACAGTCTGTCGGAGGGCTATTATTCGATTTTGTTGATATTGCTGATTGAACTGAATATTATTAATCGTCCTGTAAAACTCAATTTTTTATCCCGATCATTTGATAAGTGTTAATATGGATTCAACAAATGTGTTGTATTAATATAACATAGTGCACCTACCATCGACGGCGGTGATTTTGCGTATGCCGTATTTTGTTTTTTTTTTCTACTGTTCTAATCTGACTCTTATGAATTAAAGTTGCGTGACAGTAGCCAAATAGTTACTTTTTCGATTTGCGCATTTCGGTTTCACTATGTCTCTGTATTGACACCAAACACTGTGAAATATCGCAATGCTTGCTGTCCCCATTTTCAATATCACGATGCACTCTCACTTGAAATTAATCTGGAAGAAGCCATTGCGGTGACTATTTACAAAGCGCCCTCCGACAGTATTCCCCCTCGGCTTCTCATTCCGCTTGCGAAATGTCTTAGGGTTTGCACTTTGTCCTTTATTTTCGTATAAATGCAAATCTCTGGATGCAAATGACACTGATGTGGAATTCGAGGGGAAAATAATGAATATGGTTTGAGGAGATGCTAACGAAGGTAGTTATTTTAACTACTATCTTCACCAATTGCGAAATGATTTTGAAACTTCTAGAGCTGGAATGACTCCGTATAATTTTGGTGAAGAAACAACTTCACTGAAGTTAGTTTTAAAAGTTTTCAAATCTGGTTACCTACACAATTTTTGTTGTAAACGTACTACCATTCATTGGTTTTATATAACGTGATATAGTTACAAATTCATTGAAGATACCTATTATACAATAAGCTTATGTTACCTTCGTGAAGCTTGTTTAATATTCATAAACAGGCATAATATGTAAAATCGTCTGATATATTTTCTAAGCATCTCTTGAATATCGAAAGTCTCAAATCCTGTACTGTCATATAAATAATAGATTGAAACTGACAATATACAGTATTTAACGCGTAAATGTAAAGGAGAGTATATGTTGTTTGAGTCGTATGTTTTACAATAAGTCTGTCATGTTTTAACTAAATTAAGTAATTCATATTTAAATAGGTTGCTGATTTCATCACACTTGTTCGTGAATATCTTCCTAACAATAACGAAAAGCGAAATGTGAATATAAATACGAATTTATTTCGCATTGAATGAAGTAACATTGGTAGCTTAAAAAATATACTGTGAGCATTTTCATTTACCCCGATTCGTGACATGCAAAATTTACATAGTAGATATAATATTTAATAATTTACATACTTTATTCATGCAATTTAAAATAATAGATAATAACAATAATGCCAATTAGATTCAAATTAGTTTAACAGTACCCAAATACATGGACAGTCATTTCGTTACAGTACGTAACAGATTATACATAATAACACTAAATTATGTCAATTTTACATTTAAGTTATGTTTAACCTTCGTAACGCCTATGGGCAATACAGTTTTGTAATATTTAATTTACTTACTAAACGTATATTTTTTTATATTCTCTATATTAATACAGAAAATAATAAAAAAGGGCAAGCAACGCTGTTAGTATACAGAAACGGGCTTATCCTTAAATATATTCTTTAGAACGTGTGTGTGTGATGGAACTCATCCATCAGAACCCACTTTGATCAAATTTATTATGCGTTTTAAAGTGGGTTCCTGGATAGTTTTCTCAAAATTAATAAATACTGTCCACCTAAATGAAAATAGAAAGCCAAAAGAAATGTATTTCTATTTTTCGTCGTTTTTAGGGTTCCGTACCCAAAGGGTAAAACGGAACCCTATTACTGAGGCTCCGCTGTCCGTCCGTCCGTCCGTCCGTCTGTCACCAGGCTGTATCTCATGAACCGTGATAGTTAGACAGTTGACATTTTCACAGATGATGTATTTCTATTGCCGCTATAACAACAAATACTAAAAATAGAATAAAATAAATATTTAAGGGGGCTCCCATACAACAAACGTGATTTTTTTGCCTTTTTATAGATAATGGTACGGAACCCTTCGTGCGCGAGTCCTACTCGCACTTGGCCGATTTTTTTTTACTATAATGCTAAGGAAGCTTTCGTATGCGAGTCCGACTCGCACTTTACTAGTCTAGTAGGTAAAATCTATTTCTGCCATCCTTCATGTATGCCACCTACACGAAAAGATATTATTTTTTTCATTCAAATTCTTAGGCTTACTCTAAATTATCCCAAGGATACGGTCTCTCTTCAACCGAAGGGGTTTAGAGCATACCCCTCCACATCGGTCAACTGCGTTGGAGGAGGCCACTGCTTTCAAGCTGCCCGAAGACCACTGACTTAGCTTAAATTAGTCTTATTTGTTATTGTAACAAGGTAGGCATATAATCTTAATGTTTTACTTAAGTTTAACTTTAGTTTTACTTTTTTAAGCTCGAGATAGATAAACGTGTCAATGGACAAGCTGCTGTTAACGTTACTTAACATGCATATTCGCTTAGAATGCCCGCGCAGCGACGCCATCGAGCTCTCTTTCTTTCTCCTCTTTAATTTCTTATTGAGAAATGACATAAATATTAATAATAGATAAATACATATCCTACCCTGTCTTTTCGTCAATTTATTATTTGCTTAAACACCAGAGTGATACCGATGCTAATCTTCGAAGGGGAACAAACAAACACTTTATATTTGAAGGTTTGTTTGATCGTCAAGGGAAAATGATACCTTAGCTTCAGCATACGTGTAACAAATATGTTAGAAACCTACTGTGATACACTAAACTACGTGTTTAAGACATTTTTTTAATCCATTCATTTATATCATCTTATAGTGGGAAGTCATGGACAATAGTATGACAACACAGCACATTAATGTACTTGACGAACTTGGTGGCGCAGTGTTAGTGACGCTACTTTAACATCAACTCACGTGGATTCGATGCCCACATAGTATCTTACACTTGTGTGAAAGAACATGTCATAGAAAACTACAATCAAATAACAACTCGCCCAAGGGTTGTTGTGTTCCTGCATGTAAGTCAGATTACCAGTAAGCTCCTAAGGAGTTGCTGTATTAGCATCAGAGGTCGCGCGAGTGATACTTAATAGCGTAAGTGTTCATAGGCTACGATAGCCACTTTATATCAGATTGGTCGTATTATGCCGACGTTGTATAAAAAAAACTAAGCAGTGAAACATAATAAATATAGCGGCAACCATTTCTAATTCCTCTTTCATGTTTACATTTGAAAATTGAATGTCGTTCTGCACTACTAATGATGCAATCGAACTGGTCTGATAAAGGAAGCGGAGACGTCTATGAGGAGGAGTCTACAGCTAACAGTAAGTTACATTCCAGGCATTAGCCAAATCATCATCATCATTATATCAGCCGAAAGACGTCCACTGCTGAACATATGCCTCCCCCTTAGACTTTCACAGAAATCGGTCTTGTGCTGCGTGCGTCCAACGGCTCTCTGCGATTTTCAAAATATCGTCTGTCCAACGTGTAGGCCGTCCATTTGCCAAATATGATAATTTGACGAGCTCGGTGGCGCAGTGGTGAAACGCGTTGTTACACTACTTTGACACAAATGCTCGTGGGTTCGATTCCCACACAGTACAAACATTTGTGTGCATGAACATGTCTGTTTGTCTTGGTCTGGGTATTTTCTATGTATGATAAGTATGTATTTACATAAAAAAATAATGTATTTACGTATGTTTATACATTTTTTTATTTTTTAGTACCCATAACACAAGCTTCGCTTACTTTGGGGCTAGATGGCGTTGTGTAATTTGTCCGACAATATTTATTATTATTTATCAAATACGTCGTGCTATACCTGTTTGTAAATTGACACTGTATCATTGAACACAAATTGGCTAAAAATAACTGCATATTTCATAATATTCGATTTCAATATATTTGATCTGGAATGATCACGCCTGATTACCTAGGGTAAAGTATACGATATCACTAAGTAGGGTTGTTTCCGAATCACTGAATAACTTCGAATATTTTCGATAGTAACCCACGTATTATATCTATTTAAGGGATAAATTTAAAGCTCACCAGCCCTGAATGTATTTCCAGCGAGGCCCGCAGACATGAGTAAATAATTTTCCTGATTACCGTGCACCGTCTCGACGTGCAAAGCGAGGAGTTGTCGTCTCGACCCGACAAAAATATTAAAACTCGCTCCATAAGATAAGTTCTCGCAGATGGTCCGGTACATTTTGGTAGCTTTTTACGTCATGTGTGTATACACACAATTACATCATTTTAAGAAAGATAGAGCCCGTCCAGTTGTCCGGTGCCAGTTTGGAGAAGTGCCTCCACCTCACAGAAAACCACATTCAAATAACAACTTTCTAGAGGGTTGTTTGTTCCTGTGTGTGAGTGAGGTCACCAGCTAAGGAAAAGCTGCTAAGGAGCGCGAGTGATACTTAATGTATTGCAAGCGTTCATAGCCTACGTTAACTGCTCTACATTAGGTGGGCCGTATGCTTGTATGCTGCCCGACGTTATATAAAAGAAACTGTGAATTGCATTCGTCACATTTTTTATACACGTTTACCGATTCTCTGGGTGGTTTATCAACGGATTTAGATATTTAAAAGTATGCACTGTCATGTTTTTAATTGCCTTTTCAATGATACCAAGTTTGAGTGCAATTAATATAATTAATTAAAAAAAAATGGATATTGAAATACATAAAAAGTTTACCTCAATCTTATGGTCAACTTTGACATTTCTTTTTTTCCGATGAATAGGCTCAAAATGTAAATTAAATGTTATTTTACTAGTTATACCAACAGTTATCTATATCTGGTTATTTAATCGATGCTAACTCCCTCATGAAGATTTGACCTTATTATTATCAGCTTAGGTAGTATAGTGTTATAGGCATTTTGAACAGAAAGAGATATGTGAGGTTATTATATCGTCATAACATCTTAATACCTGGGCCAAATTAGACGTTAGCATATTGTACATTTTTTATTCATCACCGCTAGCGTTGTATGTGAAACTGTAAGCACTCCCGAGTTGCATTCTGCATTTACTTTTTATAACGCACTCGGCAAGTTCCGACTCCGTTGAGGACAGCTGATATGTACCCGGTCCCTAAAAAGGGCGATATGATGAGACCCAACGCACAGCAGGCCTATCACTGTAACCTTCCGTCATCTTGGTTCCCAGTGGTAAGGGCAGATGCAGCAGGTCATCCATACGGACATTCCATAACATTGGCCCGAGCACTGTGCCCCACGGACATTCCATGGTAGAATCTTTCCTCAATACCCGGTCTTCCACGAAGAGGCCCACTCGGTGTCGTCCGGTGAAGTAGTCCGCCAACATTCTGTAGAGCGTCATCATCAGCCACCAAGTATTATGAAACGCACCGGAGATATCTAGGAGTCTCAGATGAACATAATATATGCAGAATTTTTAGACGTATTCAAGATTTCCTGCAGTGCCGTTACTGTCGATTTACCTGAAGAGAACCCGGATATCAGCTATCTGCTGAGCGTACTTCAAAATTACGTGTTCTATAATTTTGCGGAATATAAAAAGAAGCGTAACTGAGCGGAAAGCCTTTGGTCGCTAAGAGAGTATATATATTGGGAAATACCCCTCGACAACCACTGCGTGATCACCCGGTGAAATTCCCTTTACGCCGCATTCCAAACATGCATGAGGCTCTCCGCACTGATTTCATTCGTAGAAATCCAGCGGGGAATTGGAGGACTGTACCGGGGCACGTTGGAGGGGACGCAGCTCGACCGGATGGTATGAAGGTCACCGCAATACAAACCGAAAGAATTCGAGCTCCGTCCTCTACGGACTCCGTACTCTACTTCAGTCTTAACCCAGGCATTCGTCAACTGTTCTGCTCTAAATCATTCTTGTTTTCCCGCTGGTTGTTCCACATTCAAATATCCCATCCATGCTTAGATTAGCGCCTCGAAGTAGGACCAGTTGATCCCGCTATTGAGGCGGCACCTCGAACGTTAGTAGGCACTCAGGTCGTCCCACTATACATTTCTTGGCTACCGAGTAAGTGATCAGAGGAACTGATTGTTGAGTTACGTTATGCTACTTACGCCATTTGGTATGCAAAAGGTATGGCGCTATTCCTCGACGTTATGAACTCTCAAATCCCGTGCGTTCATGACTCCATTAAATAGTTAATAGATTCAGGCGTTATTTTGCGAAAGTCAAATCTATATGCAATATAAGGGACGGCACTGCGTTGGATTTGTCACTTGTAGCATGTTATTCTTACGATTAACGTCTACAACGCCTGATGATGCCTCGTGGAGAGGCGAAACACGTGTCGCAGCGACGACCAGGCCAGTCGTGGCAGCGACGGTGGTGGTGGGGGCATGCGGATTCTGTTCCAGATGACGGACGACCGCAGCAGCCGAGGCAGAGACTACCGGAGCAGCCATGGCAGCGTCGGCATGTACCAAGTACTAACAGTAGTGGGTGGGTGCCGGCCGGCGCTAGGCCGCATGAACTAATTGGTGGCAGAAGCACGCAAAGCAGGTTAGATCAAATTGCATATAGACGCCATTAAACTCCTGCCGGCGGTATTCCGGCTTCGGTCCTCTTCCTATGTAATGGCGTAGCCCGCTGTGCCGTAGTACATGTTAGTAGCCACGCCTAGAACCACTACTCTGGTTAAACTTGGTTCATTTAACCCTATCAAGATACAAAAGAAAACATGTTAGGTTCCAATATGTTACGTTTACATAATTAGATGAATCAACAAATAAATATTTATTCATATATATTACACACTAGCTGTGCCCGCGACTTCATCCGCGCGGAATTTAACTAAAAAGTTATTGTTCAATTATAATTTTATTTATTTGATTTGATTATAAGTACCTAAATAAGCAGAGTAAAATAGCGAACAGCAAAATAATAATAGTATTATGTACTTTATCCGCGCGGAATAGTTATTTTTTTATATTAATAAAAAAATCTAAAATAAAAGTAGCCTACATTACTCCTCATTACATCAGCTATCTGCCAGTGAAAGCCCCGTCAAAATCGGTCCATCCGTTTCAGAGATTAGCCAGAACAAACAGACAGACAGACAAAAATTCTAAAAATATTCATTTTGGTATATGTACCGTGTATACATCCATATGCATTTAGTAAAAAGCGGTTATTTTAATATTACAAACAGACACTCTAATTTTATTTATCTGTATAGAAGAGAAATCAAATATTAGATAGATTGACAAAATATTCAGTGGTTTAGACAACTCCATAAAACGTATTTCTACGTCAATCAGTGATATGAATACAGGACGTAGAATGTATGTAGAACACATTCTACGTCACGTATTCATATCATTGATTGACGTATTTATTATTACGACTCGTACTTCTATCAAACGTATATACTCGTATTATTACAACGTCCGAAGTATGAATATTTGCGACTCAAAGAGTATTTTGCTTGCACATAGTCACTCCTGCTGCTAATGAAGCAAATTCTCAAGAACTTTGAGGAGCTCGGTGGCTCAGTTGTGAATGACGCGACTTTGACGCCGACGCTCGTGGGTTCGATTCCCACACAAGACAAACATTTGTGTGCATGAACATGTCTGTTTATCTTTGTCTGGATGTTTTAAGAGAGGTAGGGCGTATCAAAGCAGCATGTCATGGGAAATACCTCCACCTGACAGAAAACCGCAGCTAAATAACAACTCCCCAGAGGGTTGTTGTGTTTCTGTGTGTGAGTGTGGTCACCAGTAAGCTCCTAAGGAGTTGCTGTGTAAGCAGTAGAAGAGGCGAGTGATACTTAAATATTACAAGCCTTCCGACGTTGTAGATACAAAAAAAAAACGTATTTGTGGCGTTGCTCATTCGCGGAAACATCATAACCCAAATGGGGGTGGTTTTCAGAATGCGACCTCTTTTAAGATTGAAACACATCCATATATGCGACTATTGTATATTGCTGCATCGTACTACTCTTATATAGACCGGAGCGCTCTCCACTAATAGGTTGTAATCATCACTTACAAGTGCTGAAGAGTTTTATTTATACAACGTCGGGAGGTATACAAGCATACGACCCTTTTAATTGCTTTGACCCGCTCTACTGCCGCCGGCTACGGTAAGCCGTTGTATTTCTGCGAGGGCGTGATATTACCAGTAGGTTCCTAAGAAGTTACTGTGTGAGTAGTAGAGGTGGCTACGCGAGAGCAATACTTCGTGTATTGCAAGTGTTAATACCAACAGTAACTACTTCACATTCCGCGGGCCGTATACATTTTTGCCTTCCGACCTTATATAAAAAGTAATAAAGTTTATTCAGTATTATAACATATTTCAACAAAAGACTTAGCAAGTCGTTGCATCGACTTGCGCTACTTATATATTAAGTGCCTGTAAGATTTATAGTCGTACAACATTGAATTTTAATAACATGATTATACTTTTACGAGCATTCATAATATTTTCATGAATATATTGAGAAATAACGATGATGATATTTATCTCTTTGATGGCTCAGTTAAAGCTATATCTTTTTTATACATAGCAAATAATTTAATCATAATCAAGTCTGCCGGCACGCCACTAGAACCACTAGTGGTAAAAAAAGCGGTGCCTATGATCAATGCTCTTTATAATTTGCAATTACACATGTCGCCTGATTAGCGCTTTAGCATTAATTTATTCACAAATCTGTCTGTATATACATATATCTATATACTTATGTGTTTCCCCCTTCCTACAACATGGGATCCTTCAAACGAAGCGTGAAGAAGCACCTTGCGGGCCAGCATGGTAGCGTCAACTGACAGGACACCGTAGTCCTTTGTCAGTTGCCGCTGCAATTTGGGCTCCCCTTTTCGCTTACCAACAGGCGAAGAGGAGCCACTATGCTGAGCCAATATAAAAAAAAAATACTTGCGGGTAGGCAGAGAGAGTCACATGGCTTACACACCTCACTCGCTTTTGTAACATTCAAATCTCTTTTGATACACGCTCATCAAATTAAACATAATAATCGGTACTTTTGAAATAATTCATATACAACGCTATCGTCACAAGATAACATTCGTGCCTTAATAATCATCAATGTATTAGCAATTAGCGTCACCAGTTTCGATGTATCACGATGTTCAAAGATTATTTTTTCATTTTTGCGTAAACAAAACTATTAATTTGTTTACGCACTTCCGTTCTAATAGAGCATAAAAAAGTACATTTATTGCAATACTCACTAGAATATCACCTCCCAGCCATATAAAGTAGGACTAAAGGAGTATCGTCCACTAACAAATGAAATGTCATTATCTTTGTTAGTAGAGTATACTCTTTTACGGGATAGAAAGTGTCCTCTCTGTACTTTATGTCCTCATTGGTTTCCCACAACTTCTTGCAATTGCCGCCTGGTATTACTCGAACAAATTGATTTCCAGTTTCGTTGAAGATGTAGTTTATTGTGTCAGATTCAGATGTTTTTATGACATGTACACAAGTGCGCTTGAGTAGTGTCATAACTAAATGCTTTCATATTTTTGAAATATAAAGTAAAATTTTATAATATATTTTTTTTTATACTGCGTGAGGCATACAAGCATACGGGCCACCTGATGTAATGCGGGTGCCGTAGCCTATTAATGCTTGCGAAATATTAAGTATCACTCGCGCGATGCCTCCTCTGCTGCTTACACAGCAACTCCTTGGGAGCTTGCTGGTGACCTAACTCACACGCAGGAACACAACGACCCTCTAGAGAGTTGTTATTTGGCTGCGTTTGAGGTGGAGGTACTTCCACAGACTTTTTTTTGCTTTGATGCGCCCTATCTCTCTTAAAACATCCAGACCAAGACAAAATCCAGAACAAGACAAGACAAAACAGACATGTTCATGGACACAAATGTTTGCCTTGTGTGGAAATCGAACCCACGAGCGTTGGTGTCAAACTCGCGTCATTCACGTCTGAGCCACCGAGCTCGTCGATAAATTTAAAAAAAATGTATGTATGTATGTATATCTTCACGCCAACTCTCTTGCAGGGTAGGTAGGTAGTTGACGAGCTCGGTGGCGCAGTGGTGGAACACGCTGTTACGCTACTTTGACACCAACGCTCGTGGGTTCGATTCCCACACAGTACAAACATTTGTGTGCATGAACATGTCTGTTTGTCTTGGTCTGGGTATTTTCTATGTATAATAAGTATGTATTTACAAAAAAAAATGTATTTACTTATGTTTATCAGTTGTCTAGTACCCATAACTCAAGCTTCCGCTTACTTTGGGGCTAGATGGCGCTGTGTAATTTGTCCGACAATATTTGTATTTGTTGTTTGGTAGGCAGAGAGAACCGAGCGCCATAAGACGCGGTCCTTGCATACTTCACTTGCTTCTGTGACATTCATAGCTCTTTTCATGCACGCTCGCCGGGTCCTGGGGCTCCTGATATCACCTTCTGATTTATCACGTGTTTTAACACGACCAATTTGGTTATGGTAGGTTAGTCTCGCCCTTCCTCGGTTCCTACATCCTTCCACTTTTGCATTGTATATCTGTTTCGTCATTCTTTCGTCCCGCATTCTTTCTACATGTCTGAACCAACGGAGCATGCCCTTTCTTATCTTAACACCTACACTCTCTTTTAGACCAACTCTTTCTCTCACCTCTTCATTACGAACTCGGTCAGCAAGCGTTATGCCACAAATTATGCGCAATGCTGCAAATTAAAAAAAAACTTCAAATTAAAAAAAAATACATTAGTTATTATTAGTCTCTAATTGATTTAACAAAATTCTTCATAGGGATGTACTCAAAAAGAGCGTTCGGATAAAGAATAAAAGAATCTTCAATAAATATATATGGGACCACTTTGACATATTCCTAAACACAGTTTAAATGTAGGTTAAGCTGTCTCCGACATTTCAGTAAGTACCTATACATTTTTTTTTTCTTTTTTTCGACTTAAACACTAAGTCCTAGGTTCCATACGTCAGCGATGGTGTGATCATGCACACAAATGTTTGTCTTGTGCTGGAAACAAAACTACGAGCCTTGATATAAAAGTAGCCATTGCTAATGCACTCGACCACCGAACTCGTCAAAGCTGTATTCAAATGATTGTTGAAACAATAAAATGCAAATTAATATCAAATTTTGTTTAGCAAGAGAACATGTTACACAGAAAATAAAACAAAAGTATTTTTTAAATTAGCCCGTATGTTTCCGAAAAGTTACATATTTACGTACCTTTGTTAAGAGGAAAATGTACTCATAATTGAGATGTGCTTGATAGTAAAAAAAATAATGAGATACACTAATGTGTACAAATTTTACAAACAAAAATTCTTTAGCTAATGATAGTCCTCAGAAAATAAAAAATATCCTATAGCGCTACGGATATTTTTCTTTTTAATAATCTCTTATAAAGCTTGAAAAGCCAAATTTTGACGCTCCTGTAAACTACCATAAGTCATGGCGGTTGCAAAGACGGCATCGCAGAGACAACTGCAATCGTGACAGAGAAAGGCATCTATTAACATGGATATAGATGGTTGGTTTATAAAGAAGAAATTAGAGAGTTTGTACGTTATAAACCAAAGGTCAATCAAAGGTCACAGACTCCTAATTTTAGTTATTGAATCGATTATGAGTAGATGTATTGTAACTCAGTATTTATATCATACATAATAAATAACAATTTAAGTTTCAGAAAATAAATACTTTCTTACTAGCAATATACAAGCCCTAGAGGTGAAACTAAATTTGTAAATCGTAACTTTACATAAAAAGGTCCTATTGTGGCCTCTTTGGTGAATAAACGATGTGATTTTATTTGTACCGTGTCAGCAATAAATTACTTTTTCGGCTGAGCTGATACTTTTCTCTGATACTTCGACATGAAAGAACGAAATAACTCCTTTAGACTACAATTTATTAATACATTTTATGCGAAGAATTTTATTATATTCTAAAAGAGATGAAAATGTTAATTTACATGTTAAAACAAACTTTTGGAACATATATCTATACGCTAAACATTTTATTTAATTTGACGAGCTCGGTGGCGCAGTGGTGAAACGCGCTGTTACGCTACTTTGACACCAACGCTCGTGGGTTCGATTCCCACACAATACAAACATTTGTGTGCATGAACATGTCTGTTTGTTTTGGTCTGGATCTGGTTCTATATAATAAGTATGTATTTACAAAAAAAAAATGTATTTACGTATGTTTATCAGTTGTCTACCCATATGTACCCATAACACTTTGGGGCTAGATGGCGCTGTGTAATTTGTCCGACAATATTTATTTATATTAATGCAAAGTCTTTAAAGTGTTATCAAGGTAATTTTGGATATTGAAAAATCGTCATCCTTTCAGCCCGTATTCGTCCACTGGAGAAAGTATATAGGTCTCTCCTTTAGAGAGCCGTTATCCTCGATCTTATGCCATCTGCATCCATCGACTCCCTATAAATCTCTTGCAGTTGTCACTTGATGTAGTGAGGGGTCATCCCACACTACCAGTGTCAGAACCTTTCTTCCCCACCTTTGTCGGTTCTACGAACTACTCGTACGTGTCCGGCCCACTACAACTTCAGCTTGCTTATTCTTTGTGTTATGTATGTGGACTATGTCGGTTACCTTAGCTTAGTTAGCTTACGGTCCACCTGATGTAAAGTTATTACCGTAGGCCATGAACGCTTTTTTTATACCACTTAAGTGAAAAACAAGCGTACAACCTGCCTGATGGTAAGCAGGTACCATAGCCAATGGGGATTGGCAACACCAGGGGTGTCGTTCTTGTGTTGCCGACCCTGCAAGAACCTCTTCACGCTTTTCTTGAAGAACTCCATACTGTCCCTTGGGAAAACCTCAGCAGGGAGCTCATTCCACAACTTATAATACATGAAGTATTGCTCGCACGTTGCCACCCCTGCTAGTCTTACCAACTTGTCATTGCTGATATAGCAACTGCTTATGAACTTACTGATAACTCCACTCCCAGGAACACAAAAACTCTCTAGAGAATTATTTGTCTGTGGTTTTCTGCGAAATGGTGGTTTTCCCCCAGTCAAATTGACTTTATGCGTCCTACTTTTCTTAAAAATGAAATTTCTTATACCTTTCCCAATACTAAAACTTTCTTTCCATACATAATAAATTACTTCGACGCTTGCGCTGTCAACTGAACGTAACTATCCCGACCCTACTTCTAGAATGTTCTGCGAATACAAAAATGTACACGATTGCAACTGTTGGATTTACGGCTAGCGCTCCGTGCGTGGGGATTTTCTAAAACTCAGTATGTCTTCTTTATTTATGTTTACAGCTTATACCGGCCGCATCCATTTCCTATATAGTTTGAATCCGTTTATCGGATTTCGTACACGTTCCGGTCGAAACCCATATCGTTGGACTTGATGTATTATAAGCGTATTCGGCCCTTGTAAAATTAATGCTCGAACGAGTTGCGTACTCCCGCAAAAAATACCGATACAATGATGTTCGGAATATTATGTGGAATGTATCTCTCATAAAATGTTTGGGTATATTTTATGGATATTTTCATTATTCGAACAACTTTTTTATTAAAAGATATTTTGGTTGTATAAGTTAGAGTAGTGATAGCGCAGTGGATAAAGAACTGGCATATTAAGCAACTAGTCTCCGGTTCAAATCCTGGCATGTTTTCAGACTATATTTATGTTTTCGTATTTATGTAGGTACATATTTGTACTACTTGTTCGGTTACTATCAAAACTTCATGAGGAAACTCGCATGTCCAAGAATTTATATTTTGAAAGACGCGTGACCTTACTTAAGAAAGGTCTAGCTTTCCCTGTAGATTGTGGAGGTCGAACGGCAGACGGTCCATCCAAAAATAAGCATCGGGATAGCACTAACAAGAAGGAGATTTTGTTTGTATATGTAGCTGGGCATTCAGAGCCAAAGTCAAACTCATTTGCATGTGCTGGGAAATAGCAAACTAAGCTCTGGCAAAGAGGGGGCTTAGTGAAATATTAGCAATCTGACTGGAGAAATATCATGTTTATTTGCCATTGGCCCCTCGCGGGCGCTTGGACCGGGCTACAATTTTGTGAAATATAATTTTATTATATCATTTTATTTGCAAAGAATTGGATTACATTGTCTAAGTTGTTTGACATAAGCCTCGTAGGACCCATCTTGAAAGTTTCTGGTATTTTGTTATAAACTCTAAGGCACATATTGTAACAACCTTTACTAAATAACTATGTTTTAGGACAAAATTCAAGTTAGCCTTTTCAATCCGCAGGCATTTTGGAAAAGACCATTGGCAAAGAACAAGTGCCGAACCAAACTTGTCAATATAGGTTCTTCAAATTGATAATTAGATATTACAATAAATTCATGTACAATAAATCATATCAAAACCAATATGCTGAGGTACAATAATAATGTCAAATTTAGAATTAAAGATTATCAAATAAAGGTTGTTTGCACTGAATTATTTCCAGACATATTTGTTAGTTTCATATACATCAATGCTATAATGAGCCATTTTACGGAGAGTATTTTTGATGTGTCTTTTGAACACATTGTCAGAAAAGGACAGAACTGTTTCTGGCAAATTATTATAGAATCGGATACAGTTTACAACAAAAGAATTACCGGTCCTAGTAAGCCGATGAACCATATTATGAAAAGAGCGAATGGCTCGTTTTTGCAAGATAAAAATTGTCTCAATGCTGCCGTTCCCCACAACAATATACCATACGACATAATACGACTAATGGAAAACTTCATCCTAATAATTTCTATTATAATGCCAAATAATAATTCCTTGGAAGGTTAGTAAATCCCTGCGAATGAGGTTATCAGTAAACATACAAGCGGCACTCGATGTGTTGCAAACATTTAAAGTTGTTTTCAGACAAATTGTATGAAAAACAATACGCTGAAATTTCAATTCCGTTGAGAAATGATGCCAAAAAGGCTCTCTGTCGTCTGTCTACCCTTACATCTATCACAGGGACGTACCTTTTGAAGCATAACAGATAAATGGTGGCTATAGTGGCTAATATTAAAAAAAATCGGCCAAGTGAGAGTCGGACTCGCGCACTACGGGTTCCGTACCATTATCTATAAAACGGCAAAAAAATCACGTTTGTTGTATGGGAGCCCCCCTTAAATATTTGTTTTATTTTAATTTAATTATTTATCTTAAAGTGAATATATAACTAAATATTCTGTGAATATTTCAAGCGTCTACCTGTTGCCGTTATCAATATCGAGCAAAAACGAGCAAAAAAATCACGTTTGTTTTATGGGAGCCCCTTAAATATTTATTTTATTCTACTTTTTAGTATTTGTTGTTATAGCGGCTACAGAAATACATTATCTGTGAAAATTTCAACGATCTAACTATCACCCTTCATGAGATACAGCCTGGTGACAGACGGACGGACGGACAGCGGAGTCTCAGTAATAGGGCTCCGTTTTACCCTTTGGGTACGAAACCCTAAAAATAAATTATAAATTTAAGCATGGTTTTGGGAGCTTTCTTGCCGAACTATTTATAAACGGTGGTACGAAACTCTTTGAGCGTGAGTTTGATTTGGGCAGATCTTAAATACAACTCGCTCATTTGGTGCAACAATGACGCAATTACACTTTTTGTCAAAATACAGCCAAGTATGACAAAACTCGCGGAAACACCTTTCCGCGAGTTTTGCCATACCTAACCATACCTTGACAAAAAGTGTAATTGCGTCATTGTTGCACCAAATGAGCGAACTGTGTAAAACATGTGTCAAATGTTTATTTAATTCGAACGAATTGAAATTAGTTGAATTCGAGTCGAATTGAGCAAAATGGCATTTTGCTCATGCCGTCAGACTTTAATTATAATACTAGGGCTGCATCTGCGCCTATCGTCAGGAAGCAATGCGTGCCGAAGCTTCGTATGTTTTGTACGCTACAAAGTTACCGCGATAATGCTGTGGTAGTATTAGCGGCTTCGCCATGAATTCGCATGATTTATCGTGCGATATATTTTTTTTGTGATTCTTATTTTTTGGATCACATTCCTTGGTTTAGCTTCAAAATTATGTAAAAAATCTGAAGCCATTTCGGCACTCCACCCCATTTACCATTTACTAATTAATTAACATTAATTAACAGCGCTAGTCTGACCACGCAGCACGCTAAAACACTTTGAGGTACCGCCACCCACGCGATAATGCACACGTATCCCGAATGTTCGCGACGATAGCTGATAATAGCCGGTCTCATCTGCGTGTATCGTGTCATAACGCGAAGCTTCGTGACAATACACGCAGGTGCGGCCCTAGCATTAGACTTAAAGATGATAGTGAGCCGCATACTCTTCAGTGTCCTATGTCATTTATAGTAGTTTAGTGTATTATCAATGAATTGTTTGTACACGTACAGCGGGATATTGTTAGCGGGATAGAGCAAAGTTTTAGAGAACCGAGCGCCACATTACTAGGTCCTTGCACACATCACTCGCATATAATATCCACAGTTCTTCTCTTGTACGCTCGTCGGTTCTGGGACTCTTGATATCACCTTCTTATAAATCACAATCAATTTGGTTACGGTAGGCAAGTCTTATCATTCCTCGGCTTCTAATTCCTTCTAATTTCGCGTTGTATTCGTTTCGTAATTCTTTCTACATGTCCAAATCTACGAAGCACACCTCTTCTTCGTTTTAACACGGATGCTTTGTTTCAAATAAACAACAATTACAAGCGTTACAGCACAAATATTGCACAACGCTCGGATATCCACCGCATTTATCCCACTTTGATGATCTCTATAGCATACACGGCTCTTGCTTCATTAAGTTAGCGTTAGGACCTGCACAGCATGGTATATAGCGAGCTGTGCCTTCTGGGTCTAGCTTTTACTGCCAAAAAGTTTTCGCGATGCTGCGTTCACACTATTTCCAGCACTTACTAGTCTTTCCACATTAGCGGTGTACCATTTATCCCTGCTGAAAGAGCATTCAAGATATACAGTTTAATTCACTTATTTCAACTCCATAGATATTTCAATTGTATGTCTGTACAGAGTAAATAATTTACCACTAGGTCAGTCATGCGTAATCCTATATTCGTTGACTTTATTCTCTACAGACAACTATAGAGATACAGGATGAACGGTCGAGTAGATAGCAGGCAATCCTGCTTGACACCAATTTTAACATCAAACCAGAGTAACATGCTGCCATCTATCTACCTACACACATGTTGGGCATTTATTGTATATGGACTGCACACGACACGGAACAGTACCGTCAATTCCATATCTTTGCAACATGTCACATATTTCCATTCGCTCAACCCTGTTTAAATTAGAACAGCCTAGTTTACTAAGTGTGAAAATCACCACTTGGCAGATATTCATGAGTAACACAATACACTCTTTTTGTAGTCGCACTGTCGGAACATAAATACGAGCAGGGATCAAGTCCGTCTCGGTGATACCTCTAACACATATGAAGGTTATACTGATTCGGTATCTGTCCCAAAGAATTCCACCATTTTTTATTCATTTAGTAATGTGAAAATCAGACTTTCAGTATTTTGTAACGGTGATGGGCACAGATAGATAGAAGGTTGAATCACGTCGGCCGATCGGTTGAAGTAAGCAGTCGGACCAAGTGTTCACAGAGGGATAACATAAAAACAGGACAACGTAACACTTTGTCAGACGAACAGGCGCCAAGGTGAGCGCATAAACTACTACATTGTCTCATTTTCAGGGTTCTGTAACAAAAACGAAATAAGGAAGGATAGAGCGGTAGCATAAGAACTTATGGTATAATCAAATGTATAAAATTTTGGGTTCCAAATGTGATTTCTGCCAATACAGAAATTTTAATAATTTAATCTATGGACCAACGACATTTTTAGTTTGTTATATTCACACACTCACTTTGAATAGTTTGAATTTACTAAACGCCTTAAAAAATTTAAATAGCAATTGTCAAATTGCAAGCCGAAAAATACCGGGTTACTTCTTCATAATACAATATTTCATACAGAGCTTCTATCCCTTTCGTTTCTATGAACTGGCTCCTATTACTGCTACTCGTTCCGTCTCGTTTTAGCACGCGAAAACAATACACGAAATAACTCGGAGAATAGCGGCTTGTGACAGAGTAAGGTAATTAGCAACGTGCAAGTGTAAGCGAGAAAGATCATATGAAGTAATAGTACTTATAAAGATTCTAAATTATGAATGAATGTAGCTACTGGCGAGTAATATATTTTATTTGGCAGGATTTATTGTAATGATTCTAAATTAAGAATGATTTTAGCGGCATAAAATCGTGACTGGCGCGTAAATCGCGTAATACATTTTATTTGCCTGGATTTTATACATGACCATGGCGGATAGTGCGTAGGTATGTACTGCGTATGAGTGTGTAGCGGGAAACTTTAGTTTTGTTGAATTTGTTTTTTGTCAATTTCATGTCGAATTTTATTTGTTTTTAGTGCGGAAGTGTGGTGAGTGAGTTGTTTTAATTTGTGTTGTGCCGACCGTGCGTCGTATAGTCGTTCGTTGGTTCGTTATGGCATTAATTCATGAAACTGTTATCTAACAGATTATTTCCTGTCGAAGGAAACTTCATTCTCAAAACTATTTTTACAACAGTGTTTTATCTGATTTTGTTAAAAAGAACAGACGAATTGCTTTAGAATATAAATAAATCCTAGGTCGTCGTAGTGGTCGTAGATGGTCGTTTTTTTTATAGTCATCGTTACTTTTGTTAACTTTTCAATTTGATTTTTTACTAGCAGGGTTCGAAATATTTTTCAAAGTAATCAAGCATTTATTAAGACTAAAGAACGCATGCCACACATACTGCTTTAACTAATAAGGCTTTTTTTCAAAACCACCATTATCATACTTGAAAGACACAGTTACTCGTATATAAACAGCTTCCATATATGATGAAGGTGGGGCCTATATTTTTGCATCATGGAGCGGGCAGCATTTGGTGAGTGGACTTTTTATACTCCGGCTTCCCTTCTGAAAATATCCACCCTTCGCCAGTGATATATATATATATATATATATATATATAATCAACTTTAACAGCATTATGCCGTGAAAGTAGCCGAAATAGACTAGAATAGAATAGACTGCGCGCTTAGTCTATTTCGGCTACTTTCACGGCATAATGCTGATAAAGTTGTTGTATGGTATTATACTCTTGTGGGGAAAAGCAGCAGCAGATATTGAACCAATTTTAATATTATAAAAGAAATCCATTCGCTCTATTTGTAATAAGGGCTCAGGGGAATCACTTAGAGAACTCTTCAGAGAAATAAATATCCTCATGGTTACCTCTCATATTTATGAAAAAATAATGTATGTTCGTAAAAATATAAAGTCATTTTCAAAATTCAGGGAATATCTTAGAAGTAGATCACGTATGCTGGTACATATATACATACCGGCTTGCTAAGACCGGTAAGATCTTTTGCAATAAAATGTATTCGATTCTTTTTTATATATTAAAAGAGGGCAAACAAGCATGTGGGTCATCTGATGGATGGTCACCACAGTCCATAGACATCAGTAATACCAAAGCGTCACTGATCCGTTGCCAGCCTATTTAGGGAAACATAGGCTCTCTACTTGAAGGCACCCATATCGTATTTCTTTCTGAACCCCGCTGAGGGTAGTTGATTCCACAATTTCACCGTACTTGGTAGAAAATGCCTCAGATAGCGTACTGTAGTGGATTGCCACTCATCAAGATGGTGAGGGTGAAATTTTAGTTAGTGACTAGTGGTACGCTAGTGGAACTCAGCGGCTGGTATTAATTTGAACAGCTCCTGCGAAGAATCCCTATGATATAATTTGTACAGTACACAAAGAGAAGCAACGTCTCTTCGTGTACAAAGTGTGTCCAACCGAACGATGATCACTGGGTGACCGACGATTCGAACTGCTCTACGTTGTATGCGATCAAATGGAGTAAATAAAATTATTGCGGCACGCCGGCCCAAAGATGTGAACAGTATTCCTTGTGAGGCCAGACCTGGACCTTATAAAGTTGAAGGCGATATAAAGGTGTATAATATTATTTAGCTCTATTGATCATTCCCTTCTTGAACGCCAACTTAGCCTTGCTCTCCAGATGACCGCAAACTGTAAACATGCGCGACATGTTGACACCCAGGACACCGATGCTAGACATAACGCTGAGGGGTAAACCTTCTAATCGGGGAGCTACGATAAACGGGGACTTTTGCACGGTAAATGCGCACACTTGTGTTTTTAGGGGATTAATTTGAACTAAATTCATTGTACCCCAATTCGACACCTGTTCTAGTGATGTCTCAATTTCAGATACAAGCTGTTATCGGCACTCATTGACGCAATCTTGCGTCCACCGTACTGTAACCGTAATGAATTTTACGCAAGTGCAACAAGTCATTGATATGCAAAAGGAACAGATTGGGAGACAACACACAGCCTTGTGGGACGCCAGCGTTCAGTGGCAGTGGATCCGAGCACGCACCATCAACTACGACCTTGATGCTCCGCTCAATGAGAAAACTGGCAACCCATGCTTAAATGTTTTCATGTTTTCGGCCCAAAAGAAGGAAGCTACGAGGGAAGTGCTTTGTGCTACACCCGATCGAAGACTTTTGCTATGTCCAAACTAAACAGCTAAAGTCTCACCTTTGCTTTCTACTGACTCCCCCTAGCCTGGGTCAAGAATACCAGAGGATCGCCGGCCGAGCGGCTACGGCAGAAACCATATCGGCGATCACTTATCAGCTGACTTGCTGGTTGATGATATTTTCCATGATTATGGAAAATATGGAATTTATTGTTATAGGCCTTATAGTTGGACAGATCTGAATAAGCACCTTTTTTAAAAATTCTTTTAAGATTCTATAAAATATTACCTAAAACAGTTCTGTCCTTTCCGACAACATGTACAAAAAGCACATCTAAAATATCCTTTGTAAAAAGGCTTATTACAGACTTACAGAGATGAGTGGAAATGATCAGGATATGTATTAATATATATTTTATATTGCCATTTGACATCATTACACGCTTTAATATATAGAATATTGATATAAATATATTGCAATAGAAAGTTTTTATTTAAAAAAAGATCTATATTGAGAAGATCATTTCGACATTTCTTCGTCGCCAAAGATAATTTTCAAAATTCTGATAGATAATCTACCAGAATTTTGAATAAATTGTCAAATGAAGATCCGCGAGGGCCTAAGAGCATATTTTTTTATCTTTATAATAAAAATACCTACACTGAAGTTTTGTTTATACTTTCCACACAAGACAAACATTTGAGTGCATGAATATGTCTGTTTGTATTAATCTTGGTTTCAAAAGAAGTAGGATGCCTTAAAGTAGCCCGATTGGGGAATTACCTCCACCATACAGAAGCCCGTAGCCTAATAACAACTCCCTGAAGGGATGATGTGTTCCTTCGAATGAGTGATACTTTCTGCAAACGGTCATAGGCTACGGTAACCACTTTACATAAGGTGAGCAGTATGCTCATATGTCCCTGACGTTGTATAAAAAAACTTTACAAGCGGGCTATTTTTGTCGTAGCCGGTTTTCAGTAATTTGTTTTTTTAAGTTTTATTGGTAAGTGAACAAATGCATTTTTACTGAAAACGATTGGTTTTGTAAACGAAAATATCTCAGCGGAGAGGTATCACTAAAGACTTTAACTAAATAAGTAGCCTACATGAGAGCTAAATATACAATATGGTTTGATGGAAGCGATCAAGCTAATACTGAGGCAGAGTTACAACTGCTTTAGTAGTAGACCCCTGAACAGAAATCCAAATAATGAGTTTGGTTTTTGACTTCTGGGTTCTCTCTTTGAATGAGTGAAATCAACATGCAGCTGCTGACGAATTCCTGAATACCTGTGGCTGGCAATTTCATACCTACTCTTTGAGAATACTGCTTGTAGAGCAAGCATCTGTTCTTGGTATATTTATTAACGCCTGGAGTTGACAGGACAAAAAATATTAGACTATACCCACTGTATTTCATTAAAGTAATTTAACGAAATGACTATTTGTCCTTTTAAGTTTTAGTAAGTACAATAAGGTGTGGCAATTCATAACCGCATATCTCTCCCTTTATCTTAGCAAACACTGATAACCTAGCTAGGTATGCTTATCATGTGATAACGTGCCAGTATTCGATCGAATTCGCGAGTGGTCAGTCGAATTTCGAAAAGTTCAATTTTGTTTCATTAAATTTGTGTTGGTGACCGATTGTGAAATAAGATGGCTGGCGCGGGTGCTGGGGAAGGCAAATCTTCAGGGAAACTGGAGTCGCAGATACATTGTATCAAATATACGTTGATCTGCTTCAATGTTGTACTGTGGGTAAGTACATAATTATAATCAATATGGCGTGCAGCATGATACACTGTTGTAAAGCTTTTAGTTGAAGGCACACACACATATATTCCAGGATAACCGTGCTAACAACTTCGTTCATCGTAAAAGACGATCCAGTATTATGCTATCACTTCGGAACGCACCATCATTATCTATATCTAGTAGTTTCGAGTGATGTTTGCTATTTGAAATCATTGTATTGTCTGTAGATAAATGCCGTTAATGCAAAATGTGTAGTAACTCCGCTTTTACACAATTAAAAATTATATTTTGTAATTCTTCTTATGACGTTCGCATGAAGAGCAAAGTGAGTAATAGTGTTACTCAGTACCTTAAGTGGGTATACTTCAAAAAACAGGGACCGTGTCTTAAAAATTACAGTGTATATGTATGTATACCTATATATTTTTACATCATTCCCCGGCAAGTTATCCCATTTGTAAGCAGTTATGAAACTATACATAACTTTACCAATGTATTCAATTTTACCATTTTAAAAAACATTCTACATATGTAAATTTGCTAGATTCCAAAGAGAATTTCATATATTTCATTCATTGTAGTCATAACTTCATTCGCCTTCAAAAGATCTCAAAGTCTTGTAATGTATATTTCTATATGTTTTATTGGTGATTAAGTTTAATATAGATTCTGCACTAGTAGTTGACCTTTCACATGTGAATCTACGGAAACTACAACGGTTTTGTTTAAAAAATGTAACATACGTTGAGATTATATTCAATTGCAAGTGACGAAAGAAGTTAAACATCGATTTGACGTCATTTTTCCAAGTTTCATTTAAAGTGATTCTATAAATATTACTCGACTTTCATAAAGTACCAGCTAAAATAATACGTTATCCTCTGATAAAATCCAGATAAGCAACTTGTCCTGTTTTCCGAGTATAATGCCGTCATATCGTGATTCATAGTAGTAAAACAAATAATGATAACATAGTATGCTACATTCATAGCATTGCAATTCTTGAAGATGTTTACATCCGTAACCTTAGTTCCTGAATAAAAATTACAATGAATAAGATGACTCACAGTTTATTTGTTTACTTATCCACGCAACATATTAGCATCGGTTTTGTATTTACAATAGTATATATATATATATATATATATATGAGCTCTAATATTTATTACTATTATATTTCATAAAAGCGGGCGAGGAGGACCTATGTTGGGGTTGCCGTAGCTTATAAACGCATGCAACATATCAAGTATCACATGCTCGATGTAACCTCTGCTGCACTCTGGTGGGCAGTTGTGTATGGTATGTGAAATAAATAAAACAATGGCGTTATTAGCTAGTTACAAGAACTTCCCAGAACACAATTTTAATGTATTGGAAAATGATATTTTTTCAGTCAGATACAAATGACTTGCTAATCCGATTAGGCTGACAAACGAATGAGGCTAAGTTTTGTCAAGATACACCTGGAATAAAAAAAAATCTCAATCGCTTTGGTGTGAAAATTAAATTAAGCACAAACTTTTGTTTATACACTTACACACACACTCGCACGTACGACTAAGCTGGATTTAAAATGTGAACATCTAAATAAAAATTCAATTTTAACTATTGTGACAATTATGTTTACAACGTGAAGTGACAGTATAAATTGTTAAACACGATGTTCTTCTTATTGTAGCATAGTATGCAAAGACAATAGCTTAAAATATAACTTGTACTTTTTATGTGGTAAATGCACGTAAGGTATTTTTAATACTATTTCGAACTAAAGTATTTTTGCAATGTGGCCTTAAACCGTCTGATTAATCCCTGTGTGAAGATCATGTCTCAGTCATTCTGTTGTTGCGTAGTTGATACTTTTGGTGTCACACTTTGTAGATCAAACAAACATATGAGTAGATAACTTGTGTGTGTTTTGTCGGTACAAATATATTTCACATTGTAACACACAATATTAGTCATTAGTTATTACCTGCAAACTAATTGGCTGTTCATAACGGACAGATACCATGATCGCCGCACACGTATGTGAAGCCATAGTACTCAGGACATACGTAGTTTCCTTGGATCTAATAAAAAGAAAGGAAATAATTAACAAGACGCTTCACGTTATGAGTCATATTCCGCTTTTCGCAAACGACTCGCGATCCTCCCAGACTAAGCAAAGCTTACCAGCTTACCTATGTTTACTACGTAACCTAAATAAACATATATATGACATATGTATATTTATGTGAGATATGTAATCGAGTCACGTGGCGCTCGGTTCACTCTGCCTACCCCGCAAGGGAATTGGCGAGAAGTTATAGATAGATGTATATTTATAATTTTTACTTTACTATTATTCTTCTAAGGGAACTCTTTCTGGGAACTTAAAGTATTTGACAAGATTATAACACGCGAGGATAGAACACAACTATTTTAGCCAAAAGTGCTATTCAAATTTGATGCGTTTGACGAGCTCGGTGGCGCAGTGGTGAAACACGCTGTTACGCTACTCTGTTACCAACGCTCGTGGGTTCGATTCCCATACAGGACAAACATTTGTGTGCATAAACATGTCTGTTTGTCTTGGTGTGGGTATTTTCTATATATAATAAGTATGTATTACAAAAAAAAAAATATTTGCGTATATTTATCAGTTGTCTAGTACCCATAACACAAGTTTCGCTTACTTTGGGGCTCGGTGGCACTGTGTAATGCGTCGATAATATTTATTTATTTAAATTCATTATATAATGTCCAATTGTCATCATTTTTTATCAAAAATTACTAGCTAATTAGTTAAAAGTTCGAAGCTTTATCAAAGTATCTTTTTAGCGCTGTTATGAGGAGATTTGAGGTGGATCCCACCGAATAGTACCTACAAATATCTTTTCATCCAATGGTAAGGATTCCCAAAGTTTAGTGACAAGAGACTGTAAACGATTTGGTATATACATTATAATATGTAAATATTATTTGAAGTCGAAATTAATTGAAACTTTGCTAAGTTTTTAAATAGGGTGGCATAAAGTTAAGAATTTAATATGTAATACATTAATGCTGTTACAAAAACTGGCCATAACATATATCTCAGTATAGCATAGCAATATATGCATTGGTATCTATTCAAATAAGCATGTCTCTTCAACCACTGGAAACTAGTAAGTAACTTAATCTCTAATCATAGTGCTTCCTCGGTATAAGTTAGTCCTGTTCCCGTTTAGTACATATGTATACAGAATCAGTTATTTACTCGTCAAAAGTTAGCCTTAAGGAAAGTTGGCGTCAAGTAACATTAGTGGCACGTGGCGTTCGTCGTAAATCGCAGCTACCCGCAACTTGCTGGACAAGTAGCCAACTTAATTAATTTATTAGTATTTAATTTTTTGATGTTTAATTTTACGCGTTTATGACGATAAGTTTTCGAAAAGCATCGTGGCGACGTGACTCGATCCTTACATACCTCACTCGCTTCTTTAACATTCATTGCTCTTTCATGCACGCTCGCCGGTTTCTAGTGCTACTAACATCACTTTCTGATAAAAGACGACCATATTTGGTCATAGTAGGTGAGTTTTGACCTTCCTCAGCTCTTACAGCCTTTCACTTATAAATAATACCTAATAATGTATTGGAAGAAAAAACCAATTACCACCCAAACTTGAAATTGTTTTGTAAATATTGATCTACTTATATTTTATATTTTTCTAAAGTAATTTTTTTCTTACATTATTGAACTCGGTAATGTAAAAAAATGTAAAAGACAACTTATAAGCAGTGGTTTAAAAAAATTGAACTTGAGTTGCCAAGACGAAACCTATCACCCTTTAGATGACACAAAGTAATAAAAATTACATACATATAAGATAAGAGTGAAAAGCAATACCCTTCCTTCAGTCGGGTAAAAACAATGAAAAGGATTAAGATAAGATTCGTAATCTACTTTTCAAGAGAAAAGGTTACTCTGGTTGCTGGTTTGTTTCGTTCACATTGTTACTTACGTCATGATGACAGGTGTAATACAGGGCTTATTAATTTGTGACTACAATCATTTATAGTTCTTTTTGACACAGACCAGAGACTAGTAGTCATAGACTTTATGGGTTATTTTTTTCCTATTTTATTACAACGTTTTTTTAGAGGATGTACATGTATCGTGATAATTTTAAAGTTGTGTCTTGTCTAATGCATAAAGATGATTTGAAGAGCTCGGTAGTGAAGAGAAGATTATTTTGTTTTGATAAGGGTGTTTTTATGAGAAGAAGGGTGCATCAAGTACCGACTGGTGAAGTATCCTTATCTCAGTTAAGACGACAGCCAAATAACAACTTCCTGTGTGTTTTTGATGCTTAAGCTATACCTCTTTATGACAGTAAGTATTCCTGCGAGTGAATGGTGTTACCAGTAAGCTCCTAAAGCGTTGTTGTGTTAGCAGCAGGAGTGACGATGCGTCAGTAATGCTTCCTGTATTGCAAATATTCATTGTTACCATAAACACATCATTTGAACCGTAGGCTTGTATAACTCCCAAAGTTGCATAAAACAAAATAAAAAGATGAAAAGAATATAATAAAAACAGTGAGTCGCCGAAGTTGTTCGCTTAGATTTTTATATTCGTCCATTTTCTTCTACATAAAATATTAGAAAGGAATCTAATAATTCTGCATATCGTACACCACATATTGCGCTTAAACGACATATACAATAGAACTAAAATATAAAACTGAAAAAGAAGATTCATATCGTATTGTGTAAACTATAGCCAAGTAATCTAACATTGTTTTTATCTTCCACGAATTGATACAATATACGGACTCTAAGGGAAACGGAACTCTATGGTATGAGGTCCGACGTACATTATACCGATTTTATTGTATGTATAACTATATTTGGCGATTGATATACAGCGAATAAGTTATTACTAAGTAATACACATTATTAGCACGTGCCACCACCGCAGTAAATTCCAACAACCGCAACCTACTCACTCGATATTGTTATTACCACAGAGTTAATTATGAAATACATAAATTCATATAATTTACAATGTTACTAATGCTTAGTTACTGAAAATGAATTCTACACATACAAATATTCACTGTTCCCGGCCATAAATCTCTGAGATAAAAGTCAGGTTCTTATGCACACATTCTTATCTATAATATATATATATATAGGTCTATCCACCAAATCATACAGTACATTTTCCTGCGCTGGGTATCAATAGAGTTTTTTTGTTTTATAGCTAGCTAGTACAAAGTGTTAGTGTTATCAATAAAAAAATTGACACTAGTAAAAAAAATGTTAAAAACGTACATTTTTCCTAAATTTTCAATAATGTAAATAACTATATTAAATCGGGGTGTCAAAATTTAAATGCACTCTGTAAAGACCTTCAGAACTTCTTAGTCTTAGAGGAAACAATTTTTTACAGGTTTGCGGTACATAACGCCGCAGACTTATCCTTACATTTTTTGCCAATAAATATTTTTATAACACATTATTATCAAGCAGATGGCAAGCGCACGTTGATGAAGCATCACAACAGCGCCATTTCATCAGATTTGATTAATTTAGTGTACAATTGATCTTTATTAAATTTTGATAAGCTTGGTGGCGTAGTGGTTGGTAACGCTACTTTGACACTAATGCCCACACATGTTCGATTCCCACATAGGACAAACATTTGTGTGGATAAACCTGTCTGTTCGTCTTGGTAGGGATGTTTACTATGTATCATAAGTATGAATTTATAAAAAAAAATGTATTTACATATGTTTATCAGTTGTCTAGTACCCATAACAGCTTCGCTTACTTTCGGCCTAGATGGCGCTGTGTAAAAACTCCGACAATATTTCTTTATTATTATTATTTTAATAAAATATAGCCTATATTACTTGGTGTAACCTACCACTTGATGAACCATTCGAAATGAAAGATTTTTTTTAAATCGGTTCAGTATTGCCGGAGATTACCCTATGCACATAAGTAATCAAAATAAACAATTTCTACTTTATAGTATTAAGTATATAAAATGCCATATTAAGTGTACACTAGAAATAAAATGTAAGCAGCTGAATTTTACCCCATTACCAACAATGAGATAACACTACACATTTAAAATAAGCACGAACCCCTACAGTTAAGGGTTGAGCAACGCCAAAAACGCGGAACACTGACGTCGCGTCGCCTCGTCAAGTGCTGTTCAACCTGAGCTCTCGTGAAGGTGTTCCAGCATAAATGACGAATAATTGCCGAAGTTCGAAGTCGGCTTCGATAATTGACTTTTGGATTGCAGCCAAGACGAATAGTCCCCATTAGGTAGACGTGATCGCGAATGCGGCTTCAAAATGCAGATTCTAATTGTCACTTAATGACCTAGTTAATTGATTCGGGTGTTTTGCTGGAATTCAATTTATAGACAGGCGCTGCAGTGCCTGGGCAGTGATAGCGCAGTTGATAAGGAACCGTTCTATTGACTAATTGGTCAATAGCAGCCCAACTTGGAAAGTATCTCCACCATACATAAAACCGCAGGCAAATAATACCTCTCTGGTGGTAGCATACTTCGTGTATTACAAGCGTTCTTACGTTACAGTAAGCTCCCGACTATATTTATATGCTCACTAACTGGTAGAAAAATATACTCTAAGTGAATATATTTTAATGAGGTAACGTGTCCTACTAGCTAGCTACTAGCCTAGCTCGTTATGTTACCGCCCCAAAAAGACATATATTTGAAACATCTTTTGGTGTATACTATCACATACATAGGTCTCTATCTGTAGCACAAACCATTAAACCACTTGACTGTGCGTGAAGGTAACCCACGCTCACAAAAACGTTGTGTTTTAGTGCCTACATATTACGAACCAATGGGAGAATATTTTAACCAAAAAAACCCGACCCGAAGCGGTGAACTGAGTTACTACGTAATATCGGTCTCATTGGATCTCGCCATATGATTTCCATCATGATCTGTAACATCGAAATTTTAAAATGCTTTATTTAAATGCTGATTTAACCGGTAATGTGATGTCAGGAGTCCTAGGAACCGGCGAGAGTGCATGAAAAAAGCTATGAATGTTAAAGAAGTGAGCGAGGTATTTAAGGATCGCTCCTTATGAAGCTCGTATTTCTCTGCCTACCCGGCAAGGGACCTCGCACGAAGATATACGTACATACATTTAACCAGGACATCTCTGGGGACAGAACTATGGGCCAATTCTGCTAAATAACTGCAACTGCACGCCTGTCACTTGAGTCGTGCAGGAATAGTGCAGTGCCGATAGGTGTATTCTACTAAAATTTCCTGCACTGCAACTGCGCTGGAACTGCGCGTATGCTGCACTGCAACGGCACTGCAACTACGCTGCAACTGTGCGTATCCTGCAAGTAAACTACTTAATACCTGAAATGTTGCCATATTTCAATCTAATAAAACTGAATTTTTATTTAATGTTGACTCCTATAGTTTCACTATTGACCTAGGTTGCCGGAGTGGAGGTATTTCTAACCGAAAAGAAGCTTTACTTAATTATATTTATCCACAAACATCTCCCAAAACAAAGCAAATATAATTCACCGCCTCAGAATATTAATTTCACTTCGCAAAAGTTGCTCAAGAGTAACGTTAACAAAACTGCAAGTAAACTCCTTCACAACATCTGTCACCGGTATATAAATGTCAAAACAATTTATCAGAATACGATTATATTGCAGGAAACGTGCAGTTGCAGTGCAGGTTTTTTAACAGAATAGCGATTCATTTACTGCAACATTCCTTGCAACGTCGCTGCTGTCAAATCGTTTAACAGAATACCGAAACGTCAAAATGTACGCATTTTGACACACGCCGCGCTGCAGTGCAGTTGCAGTTTTTAGTAGAATCGGCCTACTGATAAATTTTTGTCTAAAATGGGAAAATACAAACCAGAAAAAAGTTTAAAGTTAATAATCAATGTAGGTACTAATTAATATATCACTAACAGAACTTGAAATAATAATCTGATAGCCTTTTAAAGTTCTCTAAATGTAACTTTTATATATATTATAATGCAGGATGAGAAACCATTAATGTAAGCTGATATTGCCGAAATTTATAAAAACAAATTTATAGATATTGAACATGACATAAATAATTTACCGTAAAGGAAGGGACTTATGGCCGAAATAAATATTCTGCTTTGCTTCTCCCACAAAAGACCCTACCATAGTTCGCAAACTGTACAAGATGCCATATTTTTATTTATTATTATTAACTAAAATCCTTATATTTAAAACGCACCCTTTCAATATCAGGAATTTAATGAACAAGTTGAAATATATAATTTCACATAAAACGGAAAACTCAATAAATCGACACATTTTTAGAGTCTTAAGGCACATTATTGGGGACTGGGGAATTACCGCCACCTCAGTGAAACCGCATCCAAATAACAACTACCTGGAGGGTTGTGCGTGGGCGAGTGAGTGGGGTAAGCCGTAAGCTCCTAAGGAGTTCCTTGGTTAGCTACCTGGGTGGCAGCGCGCAAGCGATACTTCTTGTATTACAAGCGTTCGTAGGCTACGGGAATCACTTTATATCAGGGGTGGCATATGCTTGTATGCCTCCCGACCGTATAAAAAAAGATTTCCTTCTCCCGTAGATTTATCATGAGTATTATGCAATATCCTAATCATTAATGACTACATTTTAAAATGGGAGATAATTTCACAAGTAAAACAGATCATAATTTTACAAAATGAAGAATTGCGTAAAGTTTAACTATTTTACAATATCATAACACAAGTACCCGTGGAATAAAGTAAATAAAAATGTTAAGTACTTCTTTTTTCGTTTTACTACTCGTACAATAAAAAAACATATGCTGCATATATTATATATAGAAGTAATTCAAACATAATCGAGTCAGTTTAATTATCTATTCAATAATTTTATTGAAAATTGTTAACAAGAGCTCTGTTAAAGGAAAGAAATAAACTTGAAACATAATCAAGCCTAAACTGACAACATCCTAACACAAATGTGTTAACAATGTCTCAGCTCCATCCAGCCATATTTTGCGCCCCCAATTTTTCTCCTTCGTTTAACCACAACCCAGCTCAAACCTTTGAGCGCAAAAACTATTATTTTGGTCGCAAACGTTCACGGTAACAGCCGTCAGTCCCACTTCCCATTGTATCTCCGCCGAGACACCTGCAAAGCTGGAATAATAAAGAGTTTTACAACGTTTCAAAATGGGACTTTTTCTCGCAATCCAACCGCAACGTGCACTTAAGGGATTTGAATATCTTATATTATGGAAGGTTTATCCATACCACGGAACTCTCAAGAATGAATTTACATCGTATCTTAAGTTTTTAGACAACAGATGAGATCACTATTGTCATCTGTCGGCACTTTTGTGTCATATTGATATCTCACACATTATTTATCCTAGCGTTTTCCCGTTCTCTAATCAATTAGGATTGGCAGGGCCCGCTACCTAAGCCGAAGGATTTGATGAAGATGTTGATTTTGATTTGGAACGACTACCGTCGGACTTCCACGACTCACAGGGTAAACCAGATCGTTTCAGTTAGGTCGCATGCCTTTTGAAATATAATTGCTTGGATGGGTTTCCTCACGATGTTTTCCATCACCGCCAAGCAAGTGCTAATTACAAATAAGTAACGTAAATCCAATAAAAATGCGAGTTTAGTTGAATTAGTGGTAGTACATGTCCCTGCCAGGATTAAAACCAGGGGCCGTCGGTTAATATGCTTGTTCTTTGTACACTAAGCTATCGCTCCTCATTGATATCTCTAACATTATCAAGGAGGAGCGAACTCGAAGCTACTTCTACTAGTATTCTTAAATTAAATTATTTAAAAAATGTAGGTTAAATGCAGTCATATTTTCATCAATAAAGGTGGTGCGAGGAGCCCTTGAAAACCGCATGCGTGCATGCAAAGAAATAATAGAACTATGAACGACAAAGAAGCGAATAAGTAGGTGCAGTGATTAGTAACATTACTTTGATACCAAAGCTCTCAAACCAAAGGTCCGATTCCCATACACGAAACACGATAGACATTTGTGTGCATGGACTCGTCTGTTTGTCTACGTCTGGGTATTTTACTCGTAAGAAAGGTAAGGCGCATCAAAGCCGCCCGTTGCTTATAAATAATTACAGGCAATTTGATCTAAACTAAACAAAGTAACGCCTGAATCTATTATCTATTAACTATAAATAATTACTCGGCACCGGTACGCTGCCGAAGACTGCCTGGGCAAAGAGCCATGGCTCGAGGCCCATTCGCGCCCGTCCCGCGGACTACAAGAAGAAGAAGAGTTGCTTATACTTGCTATACCGTTGCTACATTGAAATCTAAAGCGTTAAGAAATAGAGTTCTAAATATTTTACACAGATTAAGAATTTCATTTCAATTGAAAGTGGATACAATTTACTACCACACGGAAATTATTTCAATTTCATATAAATCGCAATCATACGGGTAGAACTGAGTTCTTTATAGATCCAGCCCGCGGTTCACCTTTTTAAGAAATTTCTAAAGATCTTTTTATGTATATCATATTACTAGGAATTTTCACGTGAATACCGGAATAAGTTACTTTAAAAATATACATCTATCTATATTTTAGGATAAAGAATACTCCACTACACTTAATGTTACAACATACTTTTCTTTCCTTTTATACAACATCGCGGGCATACAAACATACGGCCCACCTGATGTAAAGTGGTTACTGTAGCCTATGAACGTTTGCAATACACAACAACCCTGTAGGGAGTTATTATTTCGCTGCTGTTTTCTAAGGTGTTTAATAAGGTGGAGATACTTACCCACACGGGCTACTCTTATGTGCACTACCTCTCTTAAAACACACAGACCAAGACAAACAGACATGTTCATGTACACAAAATATTTGTTCTGTGTCGGAATGTGTGTCAAAGTGGCCTCACTAACCAATGCGTCACCGAGCTTGTCGAAATAGCTTTTCTGTTCGAATTAAAAACTAGGCGCGGTAGTACTGAAACTGAAAAATATATTTCACACATACAGCCATCCCTTAAAAATTGGCTTAGAATTATTCTGGTAAGTAGCTTTAAAATATACAGCTTTAAAAATATTAACCGAATTTCCCACTGTATCTAAGGGCAATTATCTTCTAAAATGCAAACTTAATAGAAAGACAAGTCTAATCTAATTAAACACCGGAGACCTCCATTTAAGGTCATCATAAATACACTTTGAAATCTAAAGTGTTAAGGAATAGAGTTCTAAATATATCGCACGGATTAAGAATTTCGTTTAAATTGAAAATGGGAATACAATTTATTACCACACGGAGGCTAAGTTATTTCAATTTCATATAAATCGCAATCATATGGGCAGAACTGAGTTCTTTACGGATCCACCCCGCGACTTACCCCGCAGTTTACGGGGAAGATTGCGGGAAAATAAATTTCGTAAATGGAATGAGACGGCCGCGTCAGCGAATAAACTGGAATTCAAGCGTTCAAGCGTCTTGTTTCATCGCTCCGAGTATTTTTTCTTTTGATGTCGTCCCCGGATACGTGCGTCGTACAAATATCTATCTATTACTTGAAAAATTACTTGGATAATTACATTTTTGATTATCATTTGAAATTGCATTTTTTATGGAGAATTTTCGACGGTAAAACTTTATTGAAATTTGCCATGCGTATAATTAGTTAATTGAAGTTGGAGCGGCGAAGAATTCATCACACTTTTTTATATCGTACCGGTAGAGTTCATATGAAAGTTAATTTTGCCAAAAGTTTCTTTTTTCTTTAGGAAGTCAATTTTCTTCAAACATTTCTTTTTTTTTGTAAACGGTATATATGGCTAGTAGCAGGATACAAATGTGGCAAACATAATCATAATTTTACTAACGGAAATGAATTTTAACGAGCTCTATGGCGCAGTGGTGATACGCGCTGTTACGCTGCTTTGACACCAACTTTGACTTTGGGTTGGTTTGCCACACAGGACAAGCATTTGTGTGCATGAACTGTTTGTCTTGGTCTGGGTGTTTTTAAGAGAGGTAGGCGCATCAAAGCATCTGGAGAAGTTCCTCCACCTCACAGGAAAGCGCATCCAAATAACAACTCCCTAGAGGGTTGTTGCATTCCTGCATGTGAGTGAGGTCTCCAGTAAATGTTAGCAACAGAGATGGCATCGCGCGAGTAATACTTAATGTATTGCAAACGTCTATAGGCTACGGTAACCGCTTTACATCAGGTGGGCTGCATGCTTGTAGGCCTACAACGACGTTGTTTAAAAAAATCAGGTGCGTATAAAATATGCTTTATTGCTACATTAACAAGACAGCAACATAGTAACATAGTGTAAGTACCTCATTAACTCACAAGAAACATCACCTCCAGGTAATTGTTATTTAGCTACTATCTTCCATGTAATGTAGGGCTAATTCCTGCTCTTCCACCTACAAATTCAACTTTAAACACTACCTGTTTTTTCTTATAATGCTCTATAAATATAGTTTACATCACAATTCGTTATTTGAGAATAATATGCATATATCCTGATACTGCAAAAATACGTTACATGTATGTATGCGTGCGGCACTGTGTTCCGAACCAACCGCGCGACTGCGACCACTTCTTCTGTGTCGGTGCCGGATGACTTCTACCTTTCTTTTATAGTCTTAATAACTTCTTTTTCCGCTAATTCAATATAATAACTTCGTAATAAAAACAAATTTTAATTGAAATACAAATATTTAAAATTCTTTAATGTCAATTTAAATTTAATGACATTGTAAATATTCTGTCTTTCTTGTCGAATATTATGCTACCTCCCCAATCTATCGCTTGAATATTTAACCATCAAATGAGTTCAAATATACACAGCCGATGAGCTTTTAAAGGAATTTCTCAAGCCAATGGTTACATCATTTTATCTCATTCCTCTATCTTCGAGTCTAGTCCAGAAAAATAGCGTGTAGGATAGTAAATAGAGGTCGTATGTGCAGCATGTGCCATTGAATGCAGCCTGTTTGTTATGTTCACAATAGAAACTCGAGCAAATTCGTTTCTACGAGATGAAGCACAGCATCTTTCTTAGCGCTACCTACGTAAGCGCGTTCTTAGAAAGACGAAAACAATCTTTTCTCTATTTATACTAAAACTACGAGTAGCTGATGCCCTGCGGATTTGGTTGTGTGGTGTTTGTTTAAAGAACTTTCTTTATCTTAGTGTAGAAAAATGCATTGTTTATGACTTAAAAAAACGACAAATGTATAAAAAAACAAATAAACATTCACGTTTTACGCAGCCAAAGAAGAACAACATGGAGGGTCATTGTGTTCCTGCGAATGAGTGATTACCAGGAAGCTCCTGAGGCGATGTCGTATGACAGGGGCGGCAATGCTCTAGTGATACTTCATGTACTGCAAGCGTTCATAGCATTCATTTTTTTACAACGTCGGGAGGCATACAAGCATGCGACCCGCCTGATCTGAAGCGGTTACCACAGCATATGAACACTAGCAATACATTAACTATCACTCGCGCGATGCCGCCTATACTGCAAGGAGTGGTACTCCTTAGGAGCTTACTAGTGACGTCACTCACTCTAGGAAGTGGTTATTTGGTTGCGGTTTTCTGTGAGGTGGAGGTACTTTCCCAGACGGGTTGCTTTGAAGCGCGCTACCCCTCTTTGAAACATTCAGACCCAGACACCCCTCTTAGAAACATTCAGAATCGACATGCACACAAATGTTTGTCATGTGTGGGTATCGAACCCACGAGCGTTGGTGTCAAAATCGCAACATTCACGAATGTGCCACCTAACACGTCAAAAATACAATACGCCAGTCTCAGTTAATGTAACAGGCAACCGACAAAGTGTTTTACGCATAAATCTAAAAGAGGCGGAACATTCCCCCAATGTCTGGAACGGGGCGAGAGATTATTTCAGCAATGTCCTAAAATTGGTCATTTCAGAAGTGATATGCTAAAATAGAAGTCACGCGTTAAATTAAAGGGTGTGTGCCCCGACGCTCCCCTGTCTGGGATTTTTATTATTAATTACCTGGCACGTTTTTGCCGTTTCTAAAATACTTTTTTTGTATATTATTTTAACCTATAACCTTTACGCAAGTATTTTCGTGTATATACGAACACATCTTTTTGTCTTGGACTGGATGTTTTTTAAGAGTTGGACCCAACCAAGCAGTCCGACTGGGGGAGTTACCTCTTCACAGAAAACCCCAGCCAAGCAGCAAAGGATATGCACGGTGTGATGATTAAAGAACCTTTCATGTTAAGCTCTCCCACAAATCTTAACCAAATAACAATTCCTTGGAAGGTTGGTTCCTTGAAAGTAAGGAGTTGCTGTGTTAGCAACAGAGATAGCATCGCGCGAGTAATCCTACTAATATTATAAATGCGAAAGTTTGTCTGTATGGATGGATGTTTGTTGCTCTTTCACGCTTAAACGGCTAAACGGATTTGAATGAAATTTGGCACGTAGGTAGTTAGATTATGATCTGGATTAATACATAGGCTACGTTATTTGACTCCACGTGGGCGGAGCCGCTAGCAGCAGCTAATATTTAATATATTGCAAGCGTTTATAGGCTATGGTAACCGTTTTACATCAGGTGGGCTGTATGCTTATATGCTGCCCGACATTGTATAAAAAAAAACTAAAAAGGATTGTTACCAGTATATGGTTAACAATAAATTCCTAAGGAATTCGTGTGTTAACAACAGGGCTGGCAATGCGCAAGCGATACTTTCTACATTGCAAGCTTTCATAGGTTACGTTAACCACCTCACCGCATGTGAGCCGTACGCTCGTATGCGTCCCAATGTAGAATAAAAAAGGTATATTATATATGGTGTATTAGTCAAACTTCTACATACGTCTGCTAGGCACATAATTTTCGTACATAATCGTAACAAACATAACCAAGTACATAGGTATGCACAAAGGATACATCTACTATAATATAATGAGAACAGATCAAGATATGTAGACAGTTAATTTGCCAGCGCAGAGTTACGTTGCCGCTCGGGTTGTATCTGGTAATATCATGTCACAATGTACCAATTCATGACATACTACGTACATACATTGTATGCCATATTCGTAGCCAGAGCCGACCGTGGCAAACGAGCTCAGCGTGAGTTTTTACGATGCCATAAATTTTTAACATTCTAAAAAAGAATATCTTTTGGCCCAAACGGGGGTGAAATGTTGCTTAGTGTGAATACACGTGGAATTCCTATTTGATTTTAAAAAGTAAGGTAGATAAGTGGGCAAATACTTTAAAAACTACAATTTTTTAAATACTTATGGCGAAAGTTGGCATATAATTTTGAGTTCTCTGAGCGAGTGGGTACGTATCATAATGCCGAAAATTCTTAATACCTACAACTAAGATACCGACCATAAAAACATCGAAAATCAAAATACCGAATGTACAAAATACACGATATACCGAAGCTCGATTTGTCTATTTCCAAATGACCGGAAGTTCAAAATCCCGACCGAAATCGAAACTTACTTTAGAAGATTTGTTATTATATTGTTTATTACACGTCCATGTAATATTGTTTTGCCATAACATTGAATTATGATCAAACGCATTGTTAGGTGTAGATCAGTTACACGGGTTACCTATGCACACCTAATTTAACTGACTGTCAGAAAGTGCACTGCTGGGATTATAAATAACAAGTCTTGTTACGGAACTGTATTTATATTTTACACACCAATCACTATTTTGTACTGATGTAACAAGTGAAGCGACCAACACGAGAGATTTCCATCGAGGCGCGCCTGGCCAACAACGCGTCGCTCGCTTCATGGGTTAATTCGGCACTTCTAAGAATGCTGATATCATACAATGATTTTGTGTCCCTACAGCATGTTAAGCTTTTTGATAGTCACAAATCTAACTTAACCTAACAATGTCGGAATATCGGACTGCGTGTGTTTTAAATTATACTAAATTATTTAATCTGTTATTATGTCGTATACACTACCATATCAATCTTAGTAATTTAGTCTACGGGATTTTGAACTTTCGGTATTTTAAGCTTTTGGTCAAATAAACATTCGCGTTATAATATTCACCCTTCCGTTCATTGGCCTTATGAAATTCGGTTTTCTGAACTTCGACATTATAATACGTACGGGTGAATAAATATTTTAACTCCATGTGGTGTAGGTTAGATGCTCACAGATTAATAGTTGTGTGTTTAGGTACTTAAGAAGTAGATAGATCAAGAAAATACTTGCGCCTAGCATAGCCAAATAACAATGTACCTTGCAAGGTTACTAATGAAAAGGGTCTTTTAAATAAAAACAATTTAAATTTAATTAAAAGCTAATGTGTAAATACTGTTATATAAAAGAGGAAGGAGTCTGGTAGATATATAGTTCGGACTAGTTCAGGCTTTAAGGAGTCGCGAGGACAGTCTAATCAAATGTTCAGTAAGATGGAGCGGAGTGCGGTAGGAGGCGCCAGAGACTGTACTTTTTGTATCGGCTGAGATTGTTACCGGAGGCGGTAGGAGGTCCGGATGGAGATAGCGACCCACCAGAGGTGCTCTCAAAGCGCCTCAGGCTCCTGCATCTCCGTCTGTCCGAATCTGGCCTTTTTTATATATATCAGTATTTGTAAATATATTTTTTTAATAAATTTATATTATTTTTGTTTAGAATATATATTTTTTATTAATACTATTACAATCTGCGAGTGAATACGGTATATAAACCTTGTTCTTTGTTTGACATTGTATGTATGTGAGTTTTAGGCCGGGGATTTTCTATGTATTTTACGAGTATTATACGTAAGTTCTCTCTATCTATAGCTTGCCTACTTTATGCATTGACTCCTAAGGTGTTTTTATAGTTATACGAAATTAAGGTAATTGCCCAACTCGCATTCAGTTGAGCGCGCTGTAGCGTCGCGGCTATACGTTCTTCGCCACAAAGCGTAAATCTTTTAAAATGTATATTCATCTCTTTCTAACGACAGTTATGCTCTATCATTTGTCTCTTTGTTAGAGCAAAGTCTCATAATAAATAACTATACGTATATATAGTACTACTTGCGCCATTTCAAAATACAATAATGTTGGTGTTTAACGTGTCTAACTTTTGATACATCGCTGATTGACTCATAAAAATCGGCCGTCCAAGTGTGCAACCTAGGTGGCGAAAATGTATACAAAATAGATTTTTTATTTTCATATCGCACCAATAACTGACTGATACGAGCTATGTGACCTACGTTGCGGCTATGGAAAGCCTAGTTCATACTATAATATTTTTACTAATATTATCCTGTATCCTACCCTATTAGGATTGGCGGAATCCGCTGCTTAAACCTATGGATTTGGTGAAGACACGGACTTTGACATGAGCAATTTACGTATACCGTTATAGCGGCGACCTCTAGGTTAAACTTGGCAGATTTTATTGTTTTTAATTTAAAGTGATCAACGTTTTGTTAAAAAAATAATGTGTGCTGGTCGAAGTAGGCTAACCTATATCCGCCACATTGACTAATAATAGGTGAATCGATAGCCGGGTGAAAAACTTAGATGCAATATCATCTTTAGAGATAGGAGGCTAAACGAAAAATAAATATTTTGTTATAAAATATCGGGAAACAAAAAAACATACGGCCCACCTGATGAAAAGTGGCCACACTTGCTAACACGGCTTGTCCTCATGAGCTTACTGACAACTTCACTCACTGAGATGGAGGTACTTCCCTAGTCTGGTTTGATGCGCCTACCTCTCTTAGGTGAGTTTAACTACTGTCATCTATCGAAAACCGCCTTGTCTGACGGTTATAAAGAAAGCCGTATATACGCCATTGAATCCCACACAGATGAAATCGCTGACAACTGAAGGTATGAAAATATTAATAAAACTGCAACAAAGGGTTTCATAGAATTGATAAGCAACGCATGCGTAGAATTATAAACACGTACGCGCTATCTCTCTGTCAACATGATATCTGATAATGTATCAAAGGAGACACCTCATTTCAGCGATTTTTAATAAGGTCTACTCACTTGTTTGAATTATTTTTATTAGGTAAATTGCTCTACATATTTTTCTTCCTAGCGTTATCCAATTTCCTAATTCATTAGGACTAAAGGAGTTCGCTACCACAACCTAAATATTTGGTGAAAATGTAATTTTGATGTAGAGCAATAGCTGTCAGACCTCCACAACCCAGAGGGAAAACTAGACCTGGGGACTAGACTGGACCTGGTAGGGTAGCTTACACGTCTTACTTACACGAAATGTAATTGGGCGTATAGATTTCCTCACCATATTTTTCTGTAACGCCGAGTGAGTGACAATTACTAAGAACTCTACCTACATTATTTTGGTTACATTCCATAAATGAAATCGACCTAACAACTGAAAATATAATAGGCGGTTATCACCTTTAGAGATTAATAAACGAGATTCTGGCGAAAGAAAGGGAATGCCCATCCAACCAGACCGACGCGACGGGTGAAGTGCCTCCGCCTTTAGGAACAAAATATACCTCCAGCACAAACCAATTCATGACCTCCAGGGTTATTCAGTTGAAATCTTCTATGAGTATCCTAAAAATCGTTTTAAAAATACCAGTTTGACCGATATAAACAGGCAATTTGATCTAAACTACTTTGTGTGTTTCCGTACCCGATTAGTTCATGCGAACTACTGCCGGTCGGCACCCAGCTAATACCGTTAGTAGAATCATGCCGCCGCTGCCTCGGCTGCTGCGGTCATCTCAGCGAGTGTTCGCCATCTGAAATGCTACAAAGCATGTTATTCGTTAGAATAATATCATGTTATTCTGACGACTAACATCTACAGAGCCTGAGGATGCCTTGTGGAGAGGCGAAGCACGTGTTGCAGAGACGACCGGAGCAGCCAAGGCAGCAACGGTGGAGGGTGCATGCGGTTCTACTAACGGTAGTAGGTGGTTGCCAGCCGGCAGTAGTTCGTATGAACTAGTTGAGAGCGGAAGCACACAAAGTAGTTTAGATCAAATTGCCTGTAAATTTGACATTCGCAAAGTAAGGCCTGAATCTATTAACGATATAAACGTGACCATGTTTATATCCTGGTTGTAATTTTAAAACGAAAGTCATTGCTGAATATCATACAGGCGCAGGACTTTTTTTTATTTGGCTGGATTTTATCATTAACAACGATTTTAATGAATTATCCTACATATTATACTTTAAAAGAGCTATGGATCTAATATTGTGTTTTCTTTTACTACTACTACTACTACGAGTACTATAACTTCACGCCAAATCCCTTACGGGGTAGGCAGAGAGAACCGAGCGCTACGCGACTCGATCCTTACATACCTCACTCGCTTCTTTATCATTCATGCACGCTCGCCAGTTTCTAGGGCTCCTGACATCACCATCTGATAGAACACGACCAATTTGGTCATGGTAGGTAAATCTTGGCCTTCCTCGGCTCCTACATTTATCTATATACCTATATAATATCGATCGTTCATGGAAAACAAGACTTTACAAAAAAAAACGCCGAACGATGCTCGGTCGACAAGGGTATTGTGTTCTAAATTAATTTTGTATGTTGTTTTTCTTAAATATATTCGATATTAAGTATTAAAAAGAAAAGGTGCTCATTCACTAACAATATCGTGAATGCTTTAGGTACTGTGCTTGCAACATCAAAAAATATAAGTTCCTAATCAGTACATTTCGCACTTTTAATATCTGCATATATATTATGAACATGGTCAGATATCGATTATTCTGTAGCCAGACGATGAAAATGAAATGATAATTATGGCCACCATTTATGACTTATGACTGTTTTTATACCTGATGTGAAATTATTAATGTAATATATTTGTAAAATAGAATAATATTTGAAAATTGCAATCAAAAATTTAAATAATATACTCGTGTGGAGGTATCTCAATACTAGAACTATTGTGAACTTATCAGAAACTAATGGCTATAAGTAAAGTAGTATTATTTTTTATTATAAAATACATTCAAATATTATTTATTTAAAGTTATTATTATGAATGGAAATATATTATTAAGTTTATTGTGCTACTTTGTCAGTCGCCATTTAATTTCGTTCCGAGAAGATACTCAAAGACTGTGACATCAAAAAGAGACTCCTTATAAGTTCGCTTTTGTCCCTTTTTTGCAGTTTATTGAATATTACAATTAAAGATATAACAATACTTTAGAATACTCCAAGACCTCTTCTAATACACTCCATTCCTCATTTGGGAGTCTGAATAAATATGTTTTAATTACAATATTGAGATATCAATCCGATTGTCTATACGAATATACTACGCACGTTTCCCATAAACAAATAAATAAATAGTTCAAAATTAAAAAACAATAAATGTATGTGAATTTATTGTAGTAGTCAATATATTTTTAAAGGTATGTATGTATATATGTCTTCACGCCAGGTCCCTTGCGGGGTAGGCAAAGAGAACCGAGCGCCATAAGACGCGGTTTTAAAGGTATTTTGATATAAAGTACTTTGAGTGCTTCCGTCATCAATTACTGAGAACCAGCGTCAGCCGGCACTCACCAACTACCGATAGTCGCTGTATGCCGTAGCTGCTCTGGCTGCTCCGTTCACCTCTGCTATTGCCCGCGATCTGAAACAGGAACCACATGCATCTGCCACCGCTGCTGCTCTGATCGTCTCTGTGACACGTGTTTCGGCTCTCCACTAGCTATCCTCATTCGATGTATGTTCCGTATGAACTCTAAAACTACTGGACTGATTTTCATAAAATTTTCAAAAACTCTTCAGGTTAGCACAGCCTCTTGCAAATTTAGCGATGAGATCACCCGACTGCGAAGCCTCGATGAGTCGCTTGTGCTTTAGGTAAATTTATAGAGGGAAGTCTATCCACCTCACAGAAAACCTCAATCAAGTGACAATTTCCTGAAGAGTTGGTGCTTTTGGAGATTACCAGTAAACTGCATTTCTATGATAGCTCCAGCGAGAGCAACGCGCAAACAATACTTCGTAGACGGCAAGCATTCATAGGCTTCGGTAGCCACTTTACATCAAGGGGCCTGTACGCTTGTGTGCCTCTAGTAGATGTCGTGTATAAAAATAAATATATTCCATATTTTTTTTAAAAGACACTAACAAATCTTTGTCAGTAGAGTAGGAATGTAGGGTTTCTGATTGCGTGTCATACTTTTAATTTGTTTCACGTGTTTAAAAGTTACGATGGAATAAATATACACACTTACATGAGTCCTGAAAACATTAGCAGCTGCGTAATAATTTTGAACCGCACGTCAAATTCATTAATGTTTATATTCGAAACATCACATTTCATCACAATTCACAAGAACGAAATCAATTTCCCAGCGTATTTTCGACGGCAATTCTGTAAATTCCATATTTAGTCGACATCGTACACAGAGGGCCAATTTATCATTGCTTTAACTTGTATCAATGTGTATTCGAGCATTAATGGCCGCCGCACTGAGTCAGGGTTACCACAAGCCGTGGTCCAGTTTAAATACACAAGGAAATAATAAGTGAATTCAAGAAATACATTAACAAATATTCGTGATACTATAAAAAATTATTATGTATTTTTCAAATGTTTATATTTTGGGCTACAACCTTATAAACGACGAAGGTCCTTGAGTGTCCTGCAAAAAATATTAACTCTTTTAACCTGTAGCATAAATATTTAATTTTAGCTTGGCTGCCAACCCCGTTGTAATTTTAGTACAAACAAGACCACTTTCCGCGTCATTTGGCAACACCCTAATGGATTATGTTGTCTCACTTTTACAAAATATAATGGTGTATGGGCACGCTCTATTTGTCTTATAAATGCCTACAGAAAACGTTATGGTATCCATAGCATAAGCTAAAAGCTTTTGTGATGGACGGTAGACATATGATACACGACATGTTTTACACGTTTAGTCAGTTTATCTATATCTGGCTCAAAACTCTTAGTAAAAGTATTTTATCGTGTTTTATTTTGGTCTCAAGTCAGGCAGCACATGGAGTATTGTTACCTTTGGGTGAGAGCACCTGGATAGAAGCTAGGGCCTTGTGATTCGATTTAGAGACAAGCTATGAGAATTGTCCACGATCCAAAGCTTGCGCACGGTAAAGAACCCTTAAGTTTAATGAGAAACTTTACCTCTACAACCGATTGCACACTAGATTGTGTACCGATTGTACAATGAGTTGTTCGACGGCCACAGTTTCTTTCAACAATACTATCACTCCCGATCGGCAGAGAAATCACTCCCATACATTGGAACTAAAATAATCGCTTATATATAGATATTACTAGTAATGATGCATTTACTTTCTGAGTTCTTTACAAATATGGCGGCAGTAGAAATACGAGTGAGACAGAGCTACCCATGCAGACAACTTTTCTCCCTCTGGTAATAACTTAATCACTCAAGACCAATTAAACTTGAGCACCTGCAAAATCTCTGTATTCGATTTATATATGGGCTTCGCAAATATGATCATATTTCCGAATTTCGCTCACGGCTCAAGTATCAGAATACGTCGCAATTGGCACGTATTCTCTCTTCCTTATTCTATTATTTTCAACCCTACTTCTATTCAGTTACTTGAAAGATCGTTTCATCTGTCTCAGTGAGATACGGGAACGTTGTGATCACAGTACACGCAATACTCTTTCCCTTCGTCTGATAACGCTATCTCACACTTCGCAATATTACTCTAAATCGTTTGTTCGATGGTTGCTCACAATAGAGAAAACTTCATTCGACGTTGATGCTTCTTTGATTTTGTAAAGGAATTGACACCAGGTAGCCAGTCAAATCGAAAAAGCTCGCGATCAAAATTTTCCCTCCGCGTCTAAATCGCTTCACTTTGGTAAGCGTTGATTCATTTTGAATCACCCAAACCGTCGACTGGCGCTTCGTTTCTGGATCGTATCGATAAATCCAGGACTCATCACCTATAATGATGTCATCAACACGCCGAGGCGAGCTTGCTTCAAAGTTTATCATATCACGGCACTATTCCACCCGAGCCTACTACTGAGCAACGGTGAGATTGTACGGCACCTAACGTAAAACTATCCTCCTCACGCGAAGATGCAAGTGTAGAATCATCATCTCGTGAAGGCTTCCCGATTCAATCTGCAGTATGTGCTGAATCTCCTGAAACGTAACTCGCTGATTGTCTTGGATTAATTTTTTCACTGCTAGCAAGTTTTCTTTCGTAACAGCCGTCAAAGGGCGACCGCGTCTTTCTTCGTCCCCCAAAGTTAGTCAACTGCGCTTGAATTCGTTATACCAATGATACACGGTTACCTTAGATTGGGCCTTCATCCATGAATGCCATTTGAAGTCTATTGTACGATTAGTCCGGTTTCAGGAAATCATAAAAAATCATAGCACCAAAATGTTCCCGACGCAGATCCATTTTTCAATGAGACACGATCATTTAAATTAGCTTACAAAAAATGTGGAGGGAAATTTTGAAATTGGAACGTACCTATTTTTACTTATAAATAATCATATTTTTAAAATAGATTATAACTGGCCAGTCTCTCATACATAAAAACTTTTTTCTACTTCTGGTGGTATACTTTTCTTTGTGTCCCACTGTACATAGCGAGGAACTGTATTGGTATACCGGATATTCTAGGGCTCTCTTATTTCGCAGCGAATCAACTAGCTAACCAACTAAAGAGGCTCCTGTCGATGATACCCTTCGCATGCTTCTTGAATTCCTGGATACTATCGACATTTTAAAACATAATAAATAATCATTTTGTTTTCCATGCATAGTCCATACATTCGGGTGCAAAGTATAAAAAACCTACCAACAATATTAACGATTTTCTGTTTATTGCATTATCATATTAAATACACCAGATTTTACAACATCGTGTTGTATTTATTTTTTAAATACCACATTATTTTGTTAATTTTCATACGTGAAGAAAGCCAACTATGCATAAATTTCAAATTGCACGAAGTTAATACGACCAAGGTGCGGGCGCGGTACCTCCTCGTTTTATTATTATACAATGTCGAGAGGTATACAATACAACAAATACGGCCCACCTGTAAAGCGGTAACCGTAGCGCATGAACACTTGGGATATATTAAATATCACTTGCGCGATGCCACCTCTGCTGCTAACAGAGCTACTCCTTAGTAGCTTGCTGGTGACCTCATTCACACGCAAGAACACAACACTAAGGGAGTTGTTCTCTCGTGGTGTTCAATAAACTGTATCTATACAATTATCTTTTAAATTGAACTATTATATTATCAGTAGAACAGCATTATCACAAACAAATAATGTTATGCGTATGTCACATGGGAAAAATTACTAACTTGTTATATATATTAGCGATTCTGCATTATCAAATATCTCTTTTTAATACATGGTGCTCTCGTCAATTAAAATAGAAGACAGAGCTATCATTGACAGACCAATGTACGTAATGAATTATTCTACAACATTTTTTACAATATACAGATGACTGGGTTCCGAAGCAAAAGCTTAGAAAGCGACCGGGATTAAAGTTCGGATGTCGATGATCAATTTTCACAATACCGTATATTATATACCGTAATACATTTTATATTATATACCGTAATACAGTCATTTCAGCCTTAGCTGTGACCTTTTTGTCCTACTGCGGCACACAAAGATTATCTTCGTTTTTGTTATGAGATATTACAACACGCGTAAGGGTAGCAGCGGACTCGTCCAATCCTAATTAGGAAACGGGATAATTCTAAGAAGACTGATACCCTTGCATATTATATACACGAATTAGATATGTATATTATTTGTATTGCTTGTATGTATATATCGTATTCACTTAAATTATCAATATCCAATGCACAAACTGAATGTTTGCTGTCCACCTATTAAATAAACTTATGTCCAACCAAATATTTTTTCGTTAAACGCTCTTGGATTTTTAGTGGTTTAATAAAATGCAGTTACTAAAATAAAATCTGTCATACACAATTTTTATTACTGATGGGATTTACAAGTGCATTCCAGCCATGCAACAAACCGTGTTAAAAGTACTGTCATGAATACTGAAATTTCAGGAATTAATAAAACCATCATACGTAGGTAGCGAAAATTTACATGCAATTTGATCCAACCTGCTTTGTGTGCAAGCACCAATTAGTTCATGCGAACTAGCGCCGGCCGAATCTAAAACACGAATTTAGTGGTACAAGCCTGGATTCGAACTGTAGACTAGCCGTTTAACAGGCTGGTTTAAATGAAATCAAGAGAATTTAATAAATGCGTCAATCATATTTTTCGTTTTAGCGCTGACGAAGAAAAATAGACTCAAAATAAAATAATATTGATTACAAATAAAATATTATCTTCTTGAGTCAAAATCTGATGCACTGTATACTAATCTCTTATCCACCGAATTTGCTCAAGGAATTGCTGGATTCTTATGTGTTTAATTAAGATAAATCAAGTATTGGATTCGGTTAGTTAGCTTAGGATATTTCTTGCACGATGAAATACTATACAACAAATTAAAATTTATTTAAATATCCAACAATATAATTGTAATAATAAAATTTCAACGAGTTAAGTGGCGTAGTGATTCGTAACTCTACTTTGACACCAACGTTCGTGGGTTCGATTCCCACACACGGCAAATATTTGTGTGCATGAACATGTCTGTTAGTCACAGGTTGGTTTTAAAACAAGTACGCTTCAAAGCAGCCCGCTCGTGGAAATACCTCCACCTCAAGCCGCAGCCAAATGAAATCTCCCTGGACTGTTGTGTGCCTGCATTTGTCACCAGTAAGGTCCTATGGAGTTGCTGCGTTCGCAGCAGAGGTGGCATTGCGCTAGTGATATTTAGTGTATCGCAAACGTTTAGAGATTACGGTAGCTGCTTTACGTATCTGCTCCTAATCATACGGTTACTGCTGAAAATGTAGGCGACGCATTTATTCCTGTACAAATCTGTCTTCTTATAGTGTTTTGGTAAGAAGCACCATTTTACATCATGCTTAACTAGCAAATGTTCCACTGAGCTACTGCCTCTTTGTATTACTGCCACACATGTGTATGATGAAGCTCTACAGGTATGGGCAACCTTTGACATGTTGTGGGCCAAACTTTAGCATGCAAATACGTTCGCGGGCCGCGTTTAAAAGTGGTGCATATATATAAGCAGATTCCGTGAGTATATATAAGTAGTGTACTTTTTTTTTTTTTAATTGGGTTTTTTCAAAATGTATTGCGGGCCGGATCAAACCTTACAGCGGGCCGGGTGTTGCCCACATGTGCTAGTGCAATATAGTGTAGGTACTGTACTTCGAAATATTGAGAATGACTTCATAATTGTGTCACTATGACATTTGTTTATTTGTTTAATTGACGTGTTTTAAATAATTATTTTATATTATTGTGATATGGAAGCGTTTGAGATATGTCTGTCTACACCTTTGTTAAAATAGAAAGCTTCTTCTTATCGTTATCCCGTTTTCTAATACATTAGGATTGACGGGGTCCGCTACCTAAGCCTAAGGAAGATAATGATTTTTTTTATACCACTAAGATGGCAAACAAGCATACGGCCTGCCTGATGGTAAGCAGCTACCGTAGCCTATGGACATTTGCAACACCAGGGGTGTCACTCTTGCGTTGCCGACCTGTAAGAACCTCTTCACGCCTTTCTTGAAGAGCCCCGAGAGAATTTTACATGGAACAACTGCCATCAGACCTTGTGAAGGTCCCAGAGCGAAAACCAGAGCATTCTTAGGTAAAGTCACACGACTTTCTCAATATAATTTCTTGGACGTGCGGCTTTCCTCAAAATATTTTCTTTCACGGCCGAGCACGTGATAACAACTATAAATACAAATATGTATATGAAACCGAAAACACGATTTGAATGGTGCATACCAGTATTCAAATGGGTTCTCAGTTTGGCAATGAGCCGGTTCAATTCTCTAGGTCATAGGCTATCACAGTACTAAATAAGTCTTTATCTATCAGAAAATATATATCTATCTCAAACATTTGAATATATGTATATCAAAGAATTCATAGGTACCTGTTACTTTTACATACGTACGTACGATTGATTTATATCTCGTTGATTTATGCCGCCATTGTTATCTCAATTATATTCAAAAATTATCATGGCTTGGCAAATATTTTTTTTGTACAACGTGAGGAGATATACAACAAGCAACCATTTTACATCACGTGGGCACCTGATGTAAAATGGTTACTGCAGAAGAGCGTTTTTATCATCAATGTACCAGCCTATGTAGAACTAAGAGTTCTTTTAGAGACTTACAGAAGTGTAAAAAAGGTATTGTCTTTAAATGAGCTTAGATTTATTATTATGACTCAATCGTAAAAAACTTTTTAAGGGATCCATGCGAGCTTACGGTGCACGATTTGAGTAGTAAAACTCTACTATAGAACTTTAAGTATTTTGTGACACTTTAAGCTGGTTTTAGTCGTTGAAGCTGTACATAGACTGTATTTTGCATATGTTCACATACTTATTATAGCTCTAAGTGCTATTATAGTATCACTTAATACAAGTGTATTTATAATGGTATAGGCGAACACCGTTCTAAAACTAATTTTATGGCGTAACTGTACACTCTTGTAATTACAATGGTTATACAATGTCTGTCAATAGTATCCATAAATTACGTCGTACAGCTACGAGTACTAAGACTATAATACGCTCCAAATATACTTTAGGCTGTTTAACCTATTGATGCCATTTTATTAATAAAAACAAAGTTGAAAAAGTAATAAAAAGTATTTCACAATAAATATATCCGTAACATGATTATCAACTAATATAAAAATTACCGTGCCCTTATGTCTGGTATTATTATTTTTTAACTCAATATCAAAAATTTATTTTCCCGTAATTTTCTTCAGATAGGTTTGATTGTTTTGATGGTGCGTGAATATTTTACCGGAAACCATACACAGGCACACAATAAATATTAATCTGCACTTTGAGGTCACCCTGAAACATCCAATTTAAGTACAATAAGTACAACATTTATTCTTTAATTAATTTCAACCAAACATATTAAATATGTCGCCATTCATTACATGTACATCTAAAAACTCTCTTCACAAACCTATTTAGAATGGTTACTTTTATAGCATACTTTGAAAATATTATCTATTGTGAACATAATGGTTATTTTTTTACACCGAATAACTGTTCTAATACAGCCACTGTGCAGCCTATTACTTGCCGCTATGTATATCTACTGACGCAAATGCTGTATAATATAGACCCTTTTTGCACTTACAATGTCTGTGTAAGCACTTATACAGCATTAAAATCTTGAAGCACATAAAGGAACAAAAATAAAGCTTGTATACAGCTTGTTATGCTCCATGAGTATCAACGTTTGCAATGTGTGATTGCAAAGAAATATTTGATTACCGTAGCCTATGAATGCTAGCAATCCATTATTATCGCTCACGTGATGAGTACTCTGACACTGAACTGAGCCAAACAGCAACTAATCTCACTCACTCACAGTAAGACGAGTGAGTGAGATTACCAGTAAACTCCTAAGGACTTGCTGTTTGGCTGTGGTTTTCTGTGAGGTAGAGATACTGACAGACATATGGACTGCTTACACCCAGACTAAGACAAAACAGATATGTTCATGCACACCAATTTTCGACCTGTGTTGGAATCGAACCCTGATCAAAGTAGCTTTACTAACCACTCCGCCACCGAGCTCGTTTAACGTGTCCTCAACACGGAGGAACTCAAGACCAAATTTCATCCATAGACAGACTGCGGTTGACTTAACTTGCGTATTCAATTACATAACATGATCATCGATGTCATCGTGCTCCTCGAAATAAATGAGAAAATTAATATCATTAATGTCAATCTATACCAGAACATCTTCAATGTCAATCTATACCAGAACATTACTCTGAGAAGGCCTTTACAAATGGCCTATATAAATGTATGTTTTTGTTCAAAGAGAACTTGTTTTGATTGCTAATACACTGGACCAATTGCTCCTCCGTCCCTTGGGCCAAGCCAAACAAAAGTCTATTACAAACAAAGAACTGACATGAAAGGTTAAATATTGTAAAAGTTGGAATAAGGAACGGAAGTTTGCTACTGAATAGATGTTCTATAATTCGTCATATATACGGCGTGTTCTCGCTTACAAAGTATATTCTTTGGATTAAAATTAATGATTAAACTGCCGGTACAATAAATATATTTGAAATTATATATGGATGGAATTTCAAAGATTCGTCCCTTAGAGGATCAAATGAGGAAATAAATAAATAAATAAATAAATAAATACTACACTGCGGAAAGCCACCAAGTATATCGACTTGTATGTCCACGGTTTTACCAGAAATAGTATTGACATTTGAACAATATAATATACCTATTTTCTTTATTTCAAGAGCAGTAATAGCCCAGTGGATAAAGAACTGATATATTAACTAACCACTCCGCACTTCGAATCCTGGAATTTGTGTACTTGTGTTTGTTATTATCACTTGCTCGGTGGTGACGGAAGAAATATCGTGAGGAAACCTGCACATCCAAGAAATTATATTTCAAAAGACATACATTAGAAAAGCGGTTTTTCCTATGGGATACTGAGGTCTGTCGGTAGTCGCTCTATGTAAAAATTAGTAACCTTGACAAATTCTTAGGCTTAGGTAGCGGACCTCACGAATCCTAACATATTAAGAAACGGGTTAACGCTAGAAGAAAACCTGTACTTCATATACATGAATGAAAAATAAATAACAAGAGTTTAAGGTTAGAATTCAGTTTATTTACTTAATATATTCAGGCAGTATTTTGCAAAATTTTTAAAAGGGAATTTGATCAAAACCATTGCGTCGCTTGATTATTATTCTATTATTATTGCATGCGAACTAACGCTTGTAGGAACCCACTCGCTATCGTTATGGATGCCGTCCTGATGATGATGAACCTGGACGCTCTTCGGGAAGTGTTCCTACTTCCACAACGTATCCTCAGCGACTGTAAACTGTTACTCATTCGTAGCGTGTTACTCTAATTTATTGTAGTTGTTGCCTAGTACTCGTTGTAGCTTTGCTTATTTTTGGGCTAGACGGCGCTGTGTAATTTAGCCATATAATTAAGTCATATTTCGACAATCCCGGTGGCGCAGTCGTAAATGACGCAACTTTGACACCAACGCCCGTGGCTTTGATTCCCAAACGGGGCAAACATTTGTGTGCATGAACATGTCTGTTTGTCTTCGTGTGGATGTTTTTAAGAGAGGTATGGTGCATCAAAGCATCCAGTCTGGGGAAGTACCCCCCACCTTACAGAAAATGGGCAGCCAAATTACAACTCCATAGAGGGTTGTTGAGTTGTGTGTAAGTGCGGTCACCAGTAAGGTTCTAAGGAGTTGCAGTGTTTGCAGCAGAGGATACATCGCACGAGTGATACTTAATGTGTTACAAGCGTTCATAGGCTACGGTAATCTCTTTACATCAGAAGGCCCGTATACTTGTATGCCTTCTGACGTTGTATAAAAAAAACTGTAGTTCAACTGGTTGTAAAAGGTAGAGATAAACAGGCTTAGTTTCAGTATAATAATAAAAATATATATTTTCGTTGTATACGTATTTAACGCTTTCAATAAAAACAAATCCCGTCACTTACCCGCTGTATATAAACATACGAATCACAAAATATTACTGAAAGTAATTTGCCTTTTATCTCTCTAGCTATTTGGGAAGCAAAAACAAAGCTATTACAAGGATTATAAGGTTTGCCCCGATCGTATGATGTGTTCCCATCGTCGTGTACTAAACTCAACGACACACTTACAGCATTAATGAGATTATAAAACTTTTAGACTCTGACATAAATATAACCCCTGTTCTCATCATAGTTTTATCGTTTACAGGGTTCCTTATGAAAAACACTTTGATATAACATTGAGTATCCATACTTTTTAAATCATGTAAGAGAATTAACATATTGCCTAAAGTTATAACTTTCTTTCAAAACACTCAAATGTAGAGTGATTATTTTTCTTATGTAATTTTGCTTTCATAAATAAATACAATCAAATATTTTGAAAAGATGATTTGGAATGCCATTATTGTAACAAATGTAAAGGCTAGGGAAGGCACCTGCTAGGCTAAAGTTGAGTGTAGAGTTGGCAACGAACAGTTCTTGACATGATGCATGATGATTCTATAGCTTAAGGTTACTACTTTATCCGTCTGTATGTATCGTCCCGCCGAGTCCCTTGCGGGGTAGGCAAAGAAGACCGGGCGCCGTATTACTTGATCCTTACACTTAACTCTTTTTTTTATGCAACGTCGGGAGGCATGCAAGTATATGGTCCACCTGTTGTAAAGCGGTTACCGTAGACTATAAACAAATGCAATACATTGAGTATCACTCGCGCGATGCCACCACTGCTGCACACAGCAACTCCATAGAAGCTTACTGGCTACGTCACTCACACGCAGGAACACCACAACCCTCTAGGGAGTTGTTATTTGGCTGCGATTTTCTGTGAGGTGGAGGTACTTCCCCAGATGGGCTGCTTCGATGCGCCCTACCTTTATTAAAATATCCAAACCAAAACAAACAGACATGTTCACGCACGCAAATGCTTGCCCTGTGTGGGAACCGAACCCACGAGCTTGGTGTCAAAGTAACGTAACAGCGCGTTTCGCCACTGCACCACCTAGCTTGTTTAAGATTTACAACTTTTGATGCACTCTAGCCGATTTCGTGAAAATTAGAAAAGAACTACTTCTACTATATAATAGACAATGTCAAACTATTGGCAAAATCATAAGGTAGGAAGACGATAAAATTTACTGTGAAATCATTATTACGATGGGTCAAGCGACTTTTACAGGGTCGAGTTGGCAACGCATGTGTTACACCTCTGATACTGTAAACGTACATGGGTTACGGTAACCGCTTACCATCACACAACCCGACATTGTATTTATTCTCACTCAAATATTTACGATGATAACAGACATTGCAAAACAAATAAAGTACGGAACCGTTCATAACCGATTGCCGCAATTCACCCCAGTTTTATTGCTCCATCAAAACAACTGTCAAGACCAATATAAAAATTTATTTGGAGTTTGAATGGAGTAACTTACTTCATAGTAGTGTTCATCTAAATGATAATTGATCGCGTTGGTACCTGTATTTTATTTTTAAACTTATTGTTATTGTCTGGGGATGGGGAAAAACGCACTGAACTCGCGTGACCATCACGCTCATAGGCATAAATATAGATATGCGTCTGTATATAATTATATATTTAATTGTTGCTAGTTTGTCCTACGACTGACAGTTTTTTTTTTTTTTATTTGCAATGGTATTCGAAAAGTAATAATTTTCTACGATATTCTAAGAAATTTGTTTTTTTTTTTATACCACCTCAGTAGGCATATAAGTACGGTCCACCACTGATGTAAAGAGGTTACCGTAGCCCATGAACGCTGCTTAGACTGTCACAACTTAGAACTCATTGGTAACCTCACTTACTGCTACTAACAGCTGCCGCGGATTTATTTTTGGCTACGGTTTTCTGTGAAGTGAAGGTACTTCCTCGTGTTGTTCTACTTTGATTTGACTCTTAAAATACATTTATTACTTTTTTGGGTATTTTGTATGTGCTTTGCGTGTGTCATTCTAACGGAACACGTGGGTTAAGCGACGTCGACTGCAGCCTGTCTATGAAGGGATTTTGTCTATTTCGAGTTTCTCAGTGCTTCATAGGGAACGTTAAGCCGCGATCCCGGCTGTTGTCGTTAGATGACAGTCGTTAACCTATGTCAGTGGCCCTCGGGCGGCTTAAAAACATTGGCCTCTGCCAATCCGCATTTGAGCAGCGTGGTGGAGTATTTGATCAATGACAATATTTAAAATCAGTAACTCATTTCCATTAAACCTGCTGTGATATTTGGACAGACGGATAGCAAAGTGGGACAGGGGCTTCGTTTTGCACCTTGGTCACGGAACCCCAATAAATAAGCTTATAATAAATGTTAAAATAACACCACAACCCTTATTCATCCCACTGCAGGGATACGGATCTCACTTCAACCGAAGAGGTTTAGAGCATACACCACCAAGCTGTTCAAATGCGTATTGGCGGAGGGCAGTGTTTTCTAGCCGCCCGAGGGCCACTGATTTAGCTTAACGACTGTCATCTATGGACAACAGCCGGGAGCGACGGCTTAACGTACCCTCCGAAAAACAGAGAAACTTCAGATAGAAAAACCCCCATCCATAGACAGTCTGCGGTCAACATTGCTTAACCTGTTCGATTAGAATGACACGCGCAACGACGCCATCGAGAACTAAAAACGGAAAATTGTTATATAACTACTCGAGTTTGTGCCCGGCTATGGCATAGTAAATATATTGAATGTGTCTTTATGCGATGTGTGAAATTTTTGTCACCGTGGTGCACAGTAGGCAGAGCGATCTGTTTCGTTGTTGATATTCATGAACCGCGTTAATATTTGAGTGAAGTCCTATAATGGCGCAAAATCCTCAGTCAACGTAGAGTGTGGCTACTATAGTAACATATTAACTGACGAGCTCGGTGGCGCAGTGGTGAAATGCGTTGGTACGCTACTTTGACACCAACGCTCGTGGGTACGATTCCCACACAGTACAAACATTTGTGTGCATGAACATGTCTGTTTGTCTGGGTCTGGGTGTTTCCTATGTATAATAAGTATGTATTTACAAAAAAAAAATGTATTTATGTATGTTTATCAGTTGTCTAGTACCCATAACACAAGCTTCGCTTACTTTGGGGCTAGATGGCGCTGTGTAATTTGTCAGACAATATTTATTTATTTATTTATATTAATTTTTCCGTTCGCGTCGTTGAGACGTCATGGCAGGAGAAGCCTAAAGATTTTGCGATGATACTGATTTTTACATGGAACGACTGCCGTCAGACCTCCGCAAGACCTTTCCTAGATTAGGTCACACGTCTATCGAAATATAATTTCTTGGACGTGCGGGTTTCCCCACGATGTTTTCCATCACCGCCGAGCATGTGATAATTACAAATTACAAATCCGAAAACACGAATTCAATTGTTACATGCCAGGGTTCGAATCGGGAACCTTTTGGTGAATAGACCGGTTCGTTATCCACTGGGCTAACACTGCTCTGCTTATCAATCCAGCTATATTACATATTAATCTTCTTCTTCTTCATAGAGTTATACCGTTTCCTAATCTATTAGAATGTGTGGCAGGGTCCACTACCTAAGTCTAAGGATTTGACGATGATACAGATTTTTACATGGAGCGACTACAGTTAGACCTCCATACACGAGAGGGAAAACCGAACCTTTTACAAGTTACATACCTTTCGAAATATACTTTTTTTTTGACGTGGCGGTTTCTTTACGATGTTTTTCTTCACCGCCGAGCAAGTGATAATTCCAAATATGGACATCACTTACTGGGCGGTGAAGGAAAACATATAAAGAATAATATAAAGTAATAATATTGATTTTATTTGCTTTCAGTTATTCGGGATCTCCATCTTTGCCCTTTGCTTATGGATCTTAATCGAGCCTGGTTTCAACGAATGGATGTCTGTCTTGGAACTCCAGAAGTACTTCATAGGAATTTACATCATCCTCATTGGAGCACTAGTGGTCTTAGTAGTCGCCTTTTTGGGTTGTGGATCTGCCCTTATGGAAAATGTGATGCTACTTTATGCGGTACGTAATAAACTGCATTGTTGGTGTATATTGTTTCTAGGATTATTTAGTTTCCTAAAAAAGTCAATTTTCAAGTAGACACGCAATAGGAATTGGCTAGTGACTGACGTTACTACTACTAATAATTAGTGAATAGCGTCAATGTATACTTTTTAAAGATCATGGAAGGCAAAAAGACATACGACCCACCTGAAGCAAAGTGTCTGTCACGCGTTGCCGCCCTCTCTGCTAATGCAGCAACTAATCAGGAGATTACTAGAAACCTCACTCATTCGCAGGAACACGATAATTCTCTACAGAGGTGTTATTTGGCTGCGGTCTTCTTGTGTGGTGGAGTTTACTTTCCCAATTCGCCTACTTTGATGTATTCTACGTCTTTTTCGCCACAGACTCGCCGGTGTCATCAGGTAGTGGTTATCAGGGTGTACCACGTGCAGGTGAGATTGGCTTCAACTCGATAGATAATAATGAGTCAATGAAATAACTTACCTCGTGTTTTTTACAAACACAAAATTACTGTAACATGTTCCGTTCCATTGTCATTCCAAAATTACAAAGGTGTCTTTAACGTGAGAGACTTATTTACACCATCAATCCTAGTACCGCTTTATAATCAGTCTACATTAAATTGTTGATAAGACTGATCGCATCTCTTTTATACAAATACGTACCTTTGTAAGGTTAGATAGATGTGTATCTGTTATATCTCATTTCACATATAACAACTTCTTTAATATCGTGGCATATATTGATAAAATATGAACTGATATCATAGACAATTATACAAAAAAGTAACTTCGAGTATGTGTTCACAATTTGAACATTTTGTCTTCGTGAGCTTCCATAAATTTACAATAGAATTTATTAGTTTACTAGCTGAACCGGCAAACGCTATTCTTATACCTACCAAATATACATTTAGATTTTTAAGGATATAGAAGTATGAAAAACTATTTAATTTTTATACTAATTAGAGACGCAACAAGTATACGGCACGCTTGTTTTGAAGTACTTGTTGTAGTTTATGCAGGAAGTGTCGCTTGAGGGTTGCCACCCTCACTGCTAACAAACACAGCGACTCCTTGTAAGCTTACTTACAAGTTAGCCAGGTTACGACCTGGCCATCTGGCAGGAACACGACAATCTTTTAATATTTACTAGTTTAATCTCAAAATAAGTCGTGTGAATTTCAGCGAATTTAATAAAACACTTAAAAGATTCGAACGGAAATAATTTTGGTAACCGTATCTGCGTATTATATTAAATATTTTAGGTTTCGTTAACCTCATAAAAATATCGTAAAGGAATGAGATTCATTAAAATCATTTAAACTAAGAATCAGCTATTTGTTATCAACTATTAGTGCAGAAAAATCAAGCTATATACCTGTATATCATAAGTCGTAGAAGTAAAGTTGAGATGTGCATGGTTTTGTATAGCTTGAGCTGTCATCGTGTTGTTAGCAATAAGTGACTGTTTCATTGCGTATTATCCAATTTACTTGATCTATAAACTAGCTGATGGAAATTAACCACCGTTAATTGAATTACAATGTTTATTTATAAATGTATGTCATGTAAATAAGCAACTCACGTTTGATATTGTCGCATATACCAGAGGGAGACTTTGTACAAAAGTCGTCTGCATGGGTACCTCTGTGTCACCTATATCTACCGCCAAGCAGCTATATTTATATAGCTATGTTCCGGCTTGAAGGGTGAGATATGGCATAATTACTGGGTACTGTGACAAAACATCCTGTCCAACTGTGTAGTGGTGCTAATCTAAAACCAAGTCGTAAGACCGATTCCAACGCAAAACAAACATTTGTGTGCATGAACATGTCTGTTTGTTTTAGGGTTTTTAAAGAGATAGGACACATCAACGCAGCACGACTGGAGTAGTACCTCCACCTCACAGAAAACCGCATCCAAATAACATCTCCCTGCAGGGTCGTCATGTTCTTGCGAGTGAGGTACGGTTACCAGTAAAGCGGTACTTCGTATATTGCAAACGTTCATATGTTACAATAACTTTACATCAGGCAGGCCATTTGCTTATATGGTTCCCAAAGTCGTATAAACAAAATATCACGATACAAAATAGCATCATAGTACTAAAGGTTTTATGCGTAATTGCACGAAACCCGTAACGGAACAAAACGTGTCAAAAACGGAAACTTATCACGAAGATGAAATGGGGCTATAAATATAGGTACGAGTACAGTTATTAAGATTCGTTCTTTTGGAATTACAAATAGAGTTGGCAGTCGATCTATCGGCCTTTTGGCAAAACATAGTGTCGCAAAACGGATACAAACAATTTTACTTATATATTTTACATTTTACAATTCCAGTACATTGCCTCACAAATTGGTACGTTTGTCTTCGGCCTAATTGGCGCCTGCGTGGTTTTGGATTTCTCGACGTATGACTCAAGCATACAACCTATAATCAAGGATGTCATCACCCGACTCATAAACAACCCTCAGCATGAAGACAGCAGAAATATCCTAAGAATGGTGCAAGAAGGGGTAAGTGGCAATTTCTTGTGAGAGTTCAAGTTATAATGTAATACTAACTCAAACCGTGTGCTGAGGTTTTTCCAAAAGACTACTTGATGAGCCTCTTCAAAGGCGTGAAGATCATCTTAACATTCAGGTGATGCAAATGTCCATATCCTACGTTAACTACTTACAATTAAACAGGCAGTACGCTCGTTAGCCACTTAAGTTGTAAAAGAAAACAAACAATAAACACGAATTGTTTGTCGAAAAATGTCAACGTGCTAATCAAATTAAAAGGGCTGGAATTCTGATAGAGGGAATGATTTTCTCTCGTCGAACTATTGACGAAAAAAGAGAGAATCGAATGCGTCACATCTAACGAAGCAAACACTAAAACACGTTTATAGAACATTCGTTCGAAACTGGAATGTGCAAGAGGGGGTAAACGGATGGGCCTTTGGGATAGTAGCTCTAATCAAATGGTCTTGTGCGGTTCGCTCCGTGCCCGATTGAGCACAGTTCCAATCATAAACTCGGCCGTAGTTGAACCTGTGTTTAATTGTGAGCCCGGTTCAATGGCGACTGTTTCTATCGGATATTTGACTTCGACGTTGTCTATTTTGAAATTTAGGAAACACAATGCTGGGTCGGCAATTTCATCTTAAAGTTTTATCAAATTTAGCAAAGTAATATTTATTCCCGATTGTACTGAGAAACACTTTAAAAGTGTTTCTCTGTACAATCGGGAATAAATATTACTTTGTCAATAATGTTTACTTCTTAAATACTGTGAATTAAGGTTCGAATATAATAAAAATCAAATATGTACAGAGGTTTATTTTTTCATTTGCCATAGACCTTCGCGGACAATTTTTTTTAAACCACTATGATGGAAATCAAGCATACGGCCTGCCTGATTGTAAACAGTCGTAGCCTATGGACATTTGCGACACCAGGGGTTGCCGATCCTCTAAAAACCTCTTCACGCATTTCTTGAAGAATTCCATGCTGTAGTCCCTTGGAAAAACCTCGCCTGGGATCTCTAATTGACCGCGAAGATTCTGCAATATGAACTGAGGTTGATTACCTAATTTTTTTCTAATGCCATTATTAAATTTTATGGTCAGAACAGAAATCATCCTGGGTTAGATCAGGGACTGCGAGTGAATACGAATGATCTTTATTTTTATGCACAGATTGGTTGCTGCGGTGCAGACGGTCCGATGGACTACCTCAACTTGAATAAACCCCTCCCATCCGAATGCCGCGACTCTGTGACTGGGAACGCCTTTTTCCATGGGTGTGTTGACGAGTTGACCTGGTACCTTGAAGGAAAGACCGGCTGGTTGGCTGGTATAGTTCTCGCTGCATGCATGATTGCTGTAAGTAAAACTATATAATGGTAGGTACTTCGACATGAATCGGCTACCGTCAGACCACCACGATCCACGACTATACTTGGACGTGAGGGTTTCCTCATGATGTTTTCCTTCACCACCGAGCAAGTCAGTAATTAAAAATGTGTACTGAAGATCGAAAACACGAAATGTGTACACCAGGTTTCGATTCGACCTGGGATCAGTCGGTTAATAGGCTAGTACGTGATCCACTAGGCTTTCGCTGCTCTTCTTCTGGTTTTTAAGTGTTTCTGTGAAAATTCTTCGGAAGATGAGGACAGTGTGGGGCGGCACTATTCAGCGAAGCATTTTCAGAGTATATATATTATTGATGCGTTTCTGTGCTTCTAAGTGCTCGTTAAGCCACCAGTCCCAGCTTAGGTTAGATGGCAGTCATTAAACTGAGTCAGACGCCTTCGGGTGACTTAAAAAGATTTCCTTCGCCAATTTAAGCAGCGTGGTAGGGTTCTGAAACCCATTCAGGTGAAGGGAGACCCGTGCCCCTACAGTGGGATGAATTAGAGTTGGTGTAGCGGTATAGTGTAAGCATTATTGCTTCAGAAGATGAAGACATTGTAGCTCGGCACTCTCCAGCGAAGCATTTCCATAATAATTCATGTACTCAAGTGAAAGTAGCATATAAATTATTATGGAATTTTTCCGTTATACATAGTATACCCATTAGTGATGACGCGGTTAGCCTCTGCGGTAAGGCGTAAACTCCCTACAGGGTTGTTGTATTCCCGCGTGTGTATAAGGTCACCAGGAAGCTCCATAGCTGTGTTAGCAGCAGAGGTGGCATCGCGCGAGTGACACTTAATGTATTTCAAGCGTCGATAAACTACGGTAACCGCGTGACATCAGGTGAAACGTATGCTTGTATGCTGCCCGACCTTGTATAAAAAAAATCGATACGTAATTAACTAGAAATGTAGAACCCTCTCCGCTGATCATTTGCTACAAAAACTCTGTCTATTTAAATGTCTTTTAACAAGCTTTTATGATCTTTTAACAGGTGATTAATGCTGTTATGTCATTGATACTCGTCCAAGCAGTGAACAAGGAACAGGAAGAATTAGAACGGTATAAGAATTAGAATATAACAGTATAATTTTAATGTAAACGTATAGGACTATATATGTATATTTATATATATATATATATACATGTTTAGTATAACAATAAAGTTTTTGTTATGTTAAATATTCTTAAGTTTTGCAAACACTTAATTATGTTAAGTGTCAGTTCAAATCATGTCAATATATTCAACCACCGTTTTGTAAGTAAGTTTTAAATATTTAGTAAATAAATATTACAAATTAAAAGAAATTATTTTTCTTAATTTTAATGATTCCTCGTCCAAAAAGAAAACAGCACTGACACGTTCCATAGTCTTGAGAAGTATGGGGTTTATAGCCTGTACGATACGATGGGTTTTCGATCACTCTTTTTGGACACCGAGTGCACGTTACAAGTCTTCCACGAAGACAAGCTTGCCAAGAGGGGTACCAAAGCGCGAAAGTGAGAACATAATTCAGGAGCTACAATATAACCTCTCCGTCACGGTCGATTGACTTATAATTCGTACCATGGCGTTTCCTTTGACATTAGGATCCCAATTAGCACGCGTGATCCAAGCCTTGTAAGAGCCTACTTTCGAACACTGGTATCTCTACAATGCCCTTTAAACTATTGTCAATTTTTATCACGGACAGCAGCCCTGGGATTAGAAATGTATCAGTCCATGTCTTTTATAATCATCCAACTTTGTCACTAAGCTAAATTATTGTTTGGTTTCACTGAATACACTATTTTTCTTATACGTCGATGTAACCTACCTCTAGTGACTTCGAAGCCGAACCTGAAAACAGGTTCGGCAACGCGCGAGTGACATCCCTGGTATTAGAAATGTCCGTAGCCTACGGTAACTACATTGCCGTAACAAGCCTTTTATGCACCCGATGTGAGCCTCTATAACTACGCCCTTACTACGCCAACATTTTAAGGTGTATTTTTTGTATTATGCGCACATTGAAATATTTAATATTTGTAAATTCTTTGTACTGCCCGTTTTTGCAATGTACTTCGCTTGTTTTCTTTTCTGCCATTGAAGTTCAAGCGACAACAATGTCGTAATGTGTGACGATCATGAATCAGATTACGAACACCGTAAAGATGGACAAGACAGGCGGCCGGTTTTAGACAATAAAATAGACATCATTCAGGATTATGTCTATAAAAAGAAGTCTATCATCCAAAAGCTAAGTTTTTGTATACTTAATTATAAGTACTTGGTAAAGTTTTGAATAAGGAAGTTTAAATAAATTGCGTTTATAAATTAGGTGACAGAAGTTCACAATTAGGCAATACACAAATGCCACCAAAAAGATACCGATCAGTACAGATAGTAAAGATAGAAGGCAATCCTTACTTAAAGATTTACTTTGCCCGCTTTCTTCATTGCGAAGTCCTTAATTATATTTTCATACGACAGGAGCCGTGTTATGTCGCGTTCAATTGATAAAATCGTTAGGCTGGATAAACAGAACTTTCCTGGCCCATCGTCGAGCGCAAGTACGTCTTTATCAATTTGAGCTTACTGAACGATCTTTGGCAGGAAGCTACAGTCACCAGCATTGTTAAAAGAATTTTTATAGCGACTACTATATTGAGAAACATTTACTTTAAATCTAGTTCTCGTATAGCTTTAATAAGACCCAGACTTGACTGACGTCCACATTTATCAAATAATGTAGTCGCATCAACTTGACTCTTTAAAGTTTCTAATTCGACCCAAAATTCAGTAGCATTTAAATCTGCAAAATACTTGATACTCAAATCAGCGGTATGTTTTTTTAATTCTTTAACTGGGTATTTGGTAATGTGTTCTACTGTCAGAAAATTTAAAAACTGTTGAATGTTGAATCGCCACGTGAATTCAAAAATTATTTTATCAATTGCTTAATTTACATGAATTTTAAAGCTTTGTTGTGGAGTAATATAGTAACCGGCGTCAGAACTTTCTCTCAAGTCGTGTCTTTTTACTCACTTTTTTCGCTTGTCAGGAAAATGGTCTTCAATATTACATTCTTCACAAACTTTTTTTGCCTTTTCGAAAACATTATCCACAGTCTCGCGAATATTCTGAATCTGCCTTGTTAATCCCTTGTTTAATTCAGACGCTTTGTCGATAAAAATAGTTTTTGACTGTGAAACTACTTTCACCCTATCGACAGATTCTACAACTTGATCCATAATGCTTTTAGCTGCAGCTATTGTTTCGACATTGTAATCGTTGGTAGTTAAAGTATTTAGCACGCACCCGATTTGCGGTATTTGGATATTTAAAGCTTTGACAGCTCTAGCTTTCTAAAGCTAGAGCTGTCAAACCTTTAAATATCCAAAAGATTTTTTTTAATGTTTCATTAAAGTTTCCCCATCTGACCGTAGGACTAAACCGTAGAAAAAAAACACACAAATATTATCTGAATTATTCTAAAAAAATGTGATCATTTCGGGTGTCACACTAGAAGCATGTACGCCATACAAATTTAAAGAATGCGCTGCACAGGGTAAGTAATCAACATTAACATTAATTTGTTTTAATTTGGCTTGAACTCCATTATACTCTTATTTACCTGCCATGTTATTACATTGCCGTAGCCTTAGCCATGAACATCTTACATTTTGAATTCGTCAACTTCTAATTTTGTTAAAGTTTGTTTTGACAATACTTTGCCCGTTTTTTTCATGAGATTAGATGGAATCTATGTCTATCAAATCTTAATAGGTAACTACATACCATCGGGTATCTACGTGCTTGTTTGCTACGTTAATCGTATAAACAAAAACTGCGGTAGAAATCTCAACATCACCACTGATACGATCGTATCGAAAGTGCATGACAGTCCTTTAATTCGCTGATCAAACCCTCAAACCAAGTATGCCGGGCGTCTCTTTTTTTGCCATCGCGTATATATGGCGGCCTTTTATGAAAATAGGACTTATCCTGTAGAATACACGCGAAAGGGTAAAAAATAGGGTCGGCAACGCAAGAGTGACACCCCTGGTGTTGCAAATATCCATAGGCTACGATAACTGCTTACCGTCAGGCAGGCCGTACGCTTGTTTGTCACCTTAGTCTTATAAAAAAACGTGCTTAAGTACAGAACAAATCTCATGAGTCCAAAGCCTCAGCACCACTAGCGCGGTGTGTCGTCTGGCCTACTCGACTAAATAAGTATCGAGGTGGGCCTACTGGAAATCACGTAAAACATTTTATTTTTTTATTATACAACGTCGGAAGGTATATAATCATACAACCCACCCGATTTAAAATGGTTACCATAGTCCATGAATGCCGTGAGCATTTGCTCATGGTACATTAAGTATCGCTCGCGAGATACTACCTTTGCCAGTAACACAGAAACTTCTTAGGAACTTACTGATAAACTCACTGACTCGCAGGAACACAACAACTCTCCAGAAAGTTGTTATTTGGCCGCGATTTACTGTGAGGTAGAGGTACTTACACAGATAAGCTGCTTAGATGCGCTCTACCCCTTTTAAATAGCTTTAATATAAATTGACTTGATAATAAAACTTTATGTTAATCCACCACTCATCAAGTATATTTTTTTTAAATATGTTTAAGATCGAGATTGACGAATATATTTATCGTAAAATAGTTCAAAGTTGTTATTTATTCTTATCTTTATTTAATATTCAGCAAAACGTGTAACAGTTCTCAAAGTACGTCCCTGTTTAGCATTTCATCTCCAATCCGTGGGCGCATTTGGACGAAAAAGCAAAGTTACTTGAAAACAAAACTTCGGCCAGGGTAAATTAAAAACGTTTTATGCCAGTCAAACAGCCAAATTTCCTGTCCATTGTGTACACGTTGAACAAAGTTATAACCAGAACAAACACATAGTGAACAATAGTTTCGTTTAGACCCATTTTATGAGAAAAACACATCAACAAAAAAGCTTTTACTGACCTTGTTTTTCCACATCAGTAACATAAGTGAACGAAATTCTTGCTACGTTTTCTTCTAATGACAAAAACAGAATAATAAGCAAAATGAGAAAAGTTTTTCGGATAGTCAAACTAGCTTGGAGGTCGTCTGAATAAATAAAGAAATACTGCGAAACGAGTAAAATAAAATTGACAAAGCGAATATAATCTTAAATTAGCAGGAACATCTACGTATTTTCACGTTTGCCATGACAATTTCAATGGAGTATTACCGAATTTCTTTTACATTTTATTATTTTTCGCACTTATGCTGCATATAAATGTTACATACATACATACATATCTTCAGCTCCTGACATCACCTTCTGATAAAACACGACCACTTTGGTCATGGTAGGTTAGTCTTGGTCTTCCTCGGCTGGAAGGATGTAGCCTTCCACTTTCGCATTGTATATCTGTTTCATCATTCTTTCATCTTGCATTCTTTCTACATGTCCAAACCAACGGAGCATGCCATTTCTAATCTTAACATCGACACTGTCTTTCAGACCAACTCTCTTTAGTACGTCATCATTTCGAACGCGTTCAGCAAGCGTTATGCCACAAATTTTTCGCAGCGCTTGCATCTCGACCGCATTTATTCTACTTTCATGCTCTCTCTGCCATACCCAGCTCTCACTTCCATAAGTTAGCATTGGGATTAGCACCGCGTTGTATACAGCGAGCTGTGCCTTCTGGCTGCACTCACTTGTTTCTCCACATCAGCGGTGTACCTTCCATCGCTGCTAAAAGCGCTTCCAAGATATACAAACAAATCCACTTGCTCCGACACTACATCATCAACCGCAATCCTAGTGTTCGTTCTGGTTGTCTCTCTTTCAAATACGATTTAATTGGTTTTCTTCGCATTCAATTGTAAGGCCTTCTTCATACAATCGTCTTTCGTTGTTGTGACTAGTGTTTGCAATTCCAATGATGATTCTGCTATTAATACCGCGTCATCTGCATAAAGCAGGCAGTTAACCACTGAGCCACCCATTCTCATTCCTACATTCATATTTCTCATTCTCTGAAGACAACTGTCTAGATACAGGATGAATAGCCGAGCCGACAGCACACATCCCTGTCTAACACCAATATTGGTATCAAACCAGGACGATAAGCTGCCGTCCACTCGCGCACATGCTGTGCTATCCTCATAGGTGGATTGCACAGCACGGAGCAGGTCACGGTTAATCCCATTTCTGGGCAAGATGTTCCAGAGATTCTTTCGCACGACCCTATCAAATGCTTTTTCAAGGTCCACAAAACGGCAGAAAACCTTCTACTCCACAGCCAGATGCTTTTCCACGATGTTGAGGAGTGAAAAATTTGATCTGTACATCCTCTGTCGCTTCGAAATCACCCCTGTGCTTCCCCAAGCATTCCATCGGATTTCACCCACATTCTCCTTTCAATGATTTTTCCATACACTTTAGATGCTAAGCTGATCAAACTGATGGCCCTGTAGTTGGCACAGTTCATACGTGAACCCTTGCCTTTATACGAGGGCGAGGAGGTTTTTTTATTACATGTTACTCAAGGCAGGCCAAGACTTACCAACCATGACCAAATTGATCGTGTTTTATTAGAAGGTTTTCTTAGATGCCAGGCGAGAGTGTCACCTCCTGAAACCAGATGATGCATATAGCGACTGCTGTCTGCTGCTACTTGCTGCTCTAGTCATTAGATTATTAGAGCTAGATATTTTTTTTTCAACAATGTTTTAGTAAGTATATTCAGGTTCTTTATTACATGTTAGTCGAAGGAGAAAGATAGATTTTTTATTACATGTTACTCGAGGCAGGCCAAGACTTACTTACCATGACCAAATTGATCGTGTTTTATTGATATTGGTAGTGATGTCATTAGAGAGTGTTACCTTCTGAAACCTGACGGTGGATACGGCGACTGCTGCTTGCTGCTCTGGTCATTGATCTCGTATGTTAATCGCTGATTTACGAAGCTATTTTACTAGAGACGACCACTGAAGCAATGGGTGTTGCAGATAGCGCGCAATCGCAGAGATGACACCAGTAGTTGGAAACCACACCGTACTTTTACAGTAGTTAGTAGGCGCCAGAGCTAGTTTACATGAACTAACTTTACTAGTATACAAGCGTACAAAGTAGATAAAATTATCTTTAGAATCTTGTGTGTGTTTCCTTTTTGCCATGATGCGTGATGAGGTCTTACAATTGATATAAGAGCCTCACTCTTGAGACGGCCCACTACCTGGTGGAAGTCGATGAACGAATAGAGTGAAGGACAAAAGCGCGGTGTCTTTCAGCTACTATGATGAAAGACACCGCGCTTCACAGTGCGGATTATGTAGTTTTCTAGCGCGGTGGCAGAAGGGCCCCTGGTGCCGCCGCAGCCAGTTCAACCCCCGTCTCCTTCTCCGGCACGACCACTGCAACAGGGACTTTACACAGGCTGGCGGTTCAGCCTCTCGGGGTGGAGAGGCTGAACCGCGTAAGTATTCCCCGTGTTCGGGAATCCTCCTAACCTGCGGCCAGCGGTCAACCGTTTCACCGGGTCTCCCTGACCGCCGCGCCAGCCTGCCGCGCCCACACTGCACTAGTGCCGGTTCGACATCCACCGGTCCTCTCGCTGTCCACACAACGACCTCTTAGTTAACTGGCGATCTTACTCACGCACAGAAACACAACAATCCTTCCGGAGTTGTTATTTAGATGCGGTCTTCTGTAAGGTGGAGGTGCTTCCACAGACGGATATTTGGAACAAGAAGTCATGCTATGCCCCACCACAACAGATAAAAAATCGAAGGGCATGGAGCATAGCACGATCTCTCGCTGGATCCTACCCCTCTCATCTCTCTCTCATCCTATCTTACATATGTGTATTGTAAGTATATACGAGTATATGTATTTATAATAGTGTGTGTTTTTATAAAAATGTATTTATAAAAATGTGAATAGCCACAATTGTGATTCTATGCACCCCCAAAGGTTGACTGGTTGAGAATGCAACTAACATTAAGTCCGCCTATTGTACCAAAATGTTAAGTGGTCAATAAAGTTTTAAATAAATAAACATAATTACTTTAAAACGTCACGGTGGATGGAAATCTACCACCGTGGCCGAAGGTTACATAGAAGAATCTATACAAAACAAAGTCAACGTTTCTAATCAAATATTAAATACGTTGAAAACAAAACTTGTAACGAGGTTAATATTAATATGCCTTCTAAAAGCTGAACAGTCTTCTACGTCACTCATAATTTTAATAATTGTAATATACAAAATATGAACCACTATAACTCCTAATAAATATTTTTTCATTTGGTTACACTTTTGTATTATTAATGGAGATAAGAGAGAGAACGTAGCAGGTAAGTAAATTATAGATTTATGTATGGAACAAAACCTCGTCGTGTCGAATACTTTATTTCATCACAAGGATTTTCACAAGTATACATGGAGACGGAATGCCCAAAAAAGAGTGATTGATTTGATTTTAATAGATAGACGTCTCCGAAATGCTATAATTGATATAAGAGCCTCACTCTTGAGACGGACCACTACCTGGTGGTAAGCCGGTGAGTGGGCCTTTTCAGGAAGTGGAGGCACTGGCGATGCGTATCCCTTTCGGAGATCATGAAAGGATAAGGAGCGAAAAATTGCAAAATGAAAGCATATGGAGAATGTAAGTGTTCTTGTAAGTGGAAGACTTGCAAATGCAAGCTATTCGACTCAGATGTGGATGATTGTTGGAAAGTTTAGAAAAAAGTATGGTGGATAGTGCAAAAGAAGCGTGTGGACGCGCAAAGAGGCATAAAACAGTGAAAGAAGATGCCTGGTGGGATGCGGAGGTTGAATCCTCCGTAGCAAGAAAGAGGAAAGCGTGGCTGGATTATGTATCATCTTTGTCCCGAGAAAAGAAGAAAAAAATGTACCGTCTATGCAAAAATGAAACCAAGGCTTTAGTGAAAGAGAAGCGTGAAAGACAAATTACGAATGAGGAAGAGAAGCTGACGAAAAACTTCGAGGCAAATACCAAATTCTTTTGGGGAGAGGTAAATAAGTCTCGAAGTGGTTCGTCGGCATTCAGAATAATAAGATAAAGTCTAAATCTGGTGTCATTCTTGCAAACACTCAGGAAGTGTTAGAACGGTGGAGTGACTATTTTGAGGAAATGTATGAGTATGCCTCGGACGCTGACATTGAGAGTGAATCTGATACTTGCTCCACGCTGATGGCGTCCGATGAAGGCGTAACTATGGATGAGGTCGAATGGTGAATACGAAGCTTGAAAAATGGAAAATCAGTGGGAATTGATCTGATCACAGCTGAGATGATCAAACTAGGTGGCACTTGCGCCCGGGACGCCTTCTGGTACTTAAACAATCTGTGTTGGAGAACTGGAAGGGTCCGAATGAGTTGGAGACGCGCAGTCATCGTGCCCTCGTATAAAGGCATGGGATCACGCATGGACTGCGCCAGCTATAGGGCCATCAGTTTGATCAGCTTAGCAGCAAAAGTATATGGAAAGGTGATTGAAGGAAGAATGATGGTGAAATCCGATAAAATGCTGTGGGAGGATTCCGAAATGGAAGGGGATGTACGGATCAAGTTTTCTCGCCCCGCCATGTCGTCGAGAAGCATCTGGCCATGGACTAGAAGGTTTTCTGCGGTTTTGTGGATCTTGAGAAAGCATTTGATAGGATTGTGGGAAAGTGCTAATGTGTGAATAGAGCGTTGGGAAAACTTCTTGGCAATAAAAACCACCCAGATGGCACAGCTCGCTATATACAATGCAGTGCTAGTTTCATAGTTTACTTACGGAAGCGAGAGCTGGGTAGGGCAGAGTGAGTATGAAAGTAGGTTAAACGCAGTCGAAATGCGAGCGTTGCGCTAAATTTGTGGCGTAACGCTTGTAGATCGTATTCGCAGTGATGATGTTAGAAACAGAGTTGGTCTGAAAGAGAGCGTCGGTGTTAAAATAAGAAGAGGCATGCTCCGTTGGTTCGGACATGTAGAAAAAATGCAGGATGAAAGAATGACGAAGCAGATATACAATGCAAAAGTGGAATATTGTATGGAGGAGGAGGAGGAAAGGAGGAGGAGCCGAGAAAGGCCAAGTCTTACCTGCCATGACCAAATTGGTCGTGTTCTATCAGAAGACGATGTCAGGAGCCCTAAAAACCAGCGAGCGTGCATGAGAAGAGCAATGAATGTTAAAGAAGCGAGTGAGGTATGTAAGGATCGAGTCACGTGGCGCTCGGTTCTCTCTGCCTACCGCGCAAGCGATCTGGCGTGAAGTTATAGATAGATAGATAGATAGAGCATTAGTAATAGTCATTGTAACACTCGTGCTAATCTATTGTGACACTCTACTGCGCCTCGTGCCACAAACAATCACTCGTGTTACAATGACCATCATTTCAGTGCAGTGTCATTAACTACTATTTTGATGCTTTTTTTGTGTTAAAGAACTATAATAAACTATAAGAATTGTAAAAGAATGTACCAAGAATTTCGTTCACTTAGGTCACTGATGTCAAAATACAAGGTCACTTAAAGCTCTTTTGTTGATATGTTTTTCACATAAAGTGGATCTAAACGAAATTATTGTTCACCGTATGCTTATTCTGGTTATAACATGTTCAACGTGTACTCAATAAACAGGAACATTACAACCTTAGAAGCCGGCGAGCGTGCACGACAAGAGCTATGAATGTTAAAGAAGCGAGCAAGATGTGTATGGAGCGAGTCATGTAGCGATCGGTTCTCTGTGCCTACCCCCAAAGGGACTTGGCGTGAAAATAGGTACTAGTATATTGAGTCAAATACAATTACCACATATTAATTTATTAAATATGATACAAAAGCTCCAGGTAATATTATTACGAGTATATTGAATGGTGTCTGGTGAATCTTATTTGAATGTACAATACTCGTACATAATTATAATACTCCAGTATTAAAGTATAATACGTATTAAAGTACTGTAAATTAATAACATGATATTCTTATTATTACGGTTCGTCATTTTTATTATATTTTTACACTAGAAACAAACATTCTGCCAGTTGATGTTAAGCGGTTACCATGGCCTGTATATGCTTGTAATAATCGTTCGAGGAATCGCTCGGGACGTCAATACATACTTTTGCCGGCTACTTCTGATTAAATACTGATACTCTTAAGAAAGGTAGGCTTTCTCCAGTGTAGTTAATGATCGGCGAGACGAGATGAGAGCTCGATACGCAGGTTAGGCGTCGACTGCAGCCTGTCTATGGATGGGTGTACCCATCTCGAGCTTCTTCGTGTTTCGAAGACCACGTTACCCTATCGTTCTCGGCTGTTGATTGATGACAGTCGTTGAGCGAAATCAGTGGCCTTAGGGCGGCTTGAAAACACTGACCTCCGCCAATCTGCAGTTGAACAGCTTGGCGGAGTATGCTCTAAACCCCTTCTGTAAAATCTTGGATTGGGCTTTTGCCTGTCTTGGGCAAGGTATACGAGAAAATGCTGATCGCTCGCCTCAAGCACCACATTCTGCCGAGGATTAGTACTCGCCAGTACGGGTTTATGCCACAAAGGGGCACCGAAGACTCCCTCTATAACCTGGTGCAGCACATCCGCGCCAAGCTTGACGAGAGGAGAATGCTCACTCTCGTCTCGCTGGATATAGAGGGAGCCTTCGACAACGCCTGGTGGCCGGCAATCAAACTACGACTAGCTGATGAAAATTGCCCTCTGGGCTTGAGGAGAGTGATCGACAGCTATCTCAGCGATAGGACGGTCAGAGTTAGGTACGCCGGGGGGGAAACCTTGCGGTCCACCACCAAAGGGTGCGTCCAAGGGTCCATAGGAGGACCGATTTTGTGGAACCTCCTATTGGATCCTCTTCTGCAGCAACTCGACCTTGCGGGGGTGCACTGTCAGGCCTTCGCCGATGACGTCGTGCTGATGTTCGACGGCAACACTGCGCTGGATATAGAGAGACAGGCCAATGCCGCTCTCGAGCATGTGAGGGCGTGGGATGTCAAAAACCGTTTGAAGTTTGCGCCGCAAAAGACCAGCGCTATGCTGATCACGCGCAAACTTCGGTATGATACCCCGCGCCTTACCATGGGCGGGATAGACATTGGCATGTCTCGGCAGATCAAACTGCTGGGGTTGACGATTGACGCGGGTCTGACGTTCAACGCGCACGTGGCTACTGTCTGTAAAAGGGCAGTGGCCATATACGGGCGCCTTGCACGTACGGCCCGCGTCAGTTGGGGACTTAACCCTGAAGTAGTGAAGATCATATATTCAGCCGTAGTGGAGCCTACGATATTGTACGCTGCCGCCGCATGGGCTCCAGCGGTCAATAAGCTGGGTATCCAGAAACAGCTCAACAGCGTACAGCGGGGCTTCGCTCAGAAGATCTGTAGAGCCTACCGCACGGTCTCCCTGAACTCCGCACTGCTGCTGGCTGGGGTGCTGCCTCTTGACCTCAGAGTGCGCGAAGTCGCCTCTTTATACGAGGCCAAGAGGGGGCTACCCCATCCGCTGCTCGGGGACAGGGAGATCGAGCGGATGGCCTCGAGGATCGAGGTCCCGCATCCCGCGGAGCTAGATAGCTTGGAGTTCGGCAGCCTGGTGGACGAGGAACAATGCAGGGCACACTCCAACTTTGCCCTGCGAATGGTTACGGACGGCAGCAAGATTGGGGGCCGGGTTGGCGCCGCTGTATTCATATGGAACGGCGACGCCGAAACCAAGGCCCTCAAGCTTGCTTTGTCGTCCTATTGTACCGTCTACCAGGCGGAACTCCTGGCTATCTGCACGGCGGCCGAGTACGCTTTGAGCTGCGATGGACCCAGTATTGGCATCTTCAGCGACTCCATGGCGGCGCTCCAGGCGGTGGCGAACGTCGAGTCCCCCCATCCCCTGGCGGTGCAAACACGGGGCGCTCTTAAACTGTGCAAAAGCCAGGGTAAGAGCGTCTCGTTGTTTTGGATTAAGGCACACGCGGGGTTGGAGGAGAACGAACGTGCCGATGAACTCGCCAGGAGCGCCGCACTGGGGTTGCGGAGGCGGCCAGATTATGACCGCTGCCCTGTCTCATTCGCCAAAGGTATGATCCGCAAGAGGACCATTGACGAATGGGACAGGAGATACAAATCGGGAACAACAGCTTCGACAACGAAGATGTTCTTCCCGAGTGCGGCGGCGGCGTACGGCATCGTGGGTAAAATGGTGCCGTCGAGCATCACTACGCAGGTCCTCTCGGGGCATGGTGGGTTCTCCGCGTACTTGCACAGATTCAAGTGCGCGGATGACGCATCGTGCTTCTGCGAGCCCGGCGTAGACCAGACAGTGCAGCACATATTGTTTCAGTGTCCCGCATTCTCCAAACAGAGGTATGATTTGGAGCAGGAGTTGGGAATGCGGGTCACCGAAACAAAGGTCTCCGAAATAGTGATGGGGCAAAGTAGATCAAAATTTTTAAAATACTGCGTCAGTCTAGCCACGGCTGTCATAGATCGGAACAAGCAGAGCAGCTCCACCTAGGACTAATGTTGTATACTTCGGCTATACTCAGTATAGCCGATGGGATCGCGGTGGCTAGGTGGAGCTGTGAAGCTCGCTGTCGCCCGTGTCTGGACTGACGCTGTATGGGGAGGGAAGTTTGGAAACAGATATTATCGTTTCACCGACGTTCTAAAATGGGCAAAATAAAAATTTGTAGTACATAAAACTGAAAGATGATGAATGGAAGAATAAATTGCGGAATGAAAGAAAGGATGATGTATGTGTCAGAACGTGGATGTAATGGTCGTCAGGTGGCTCGTTGTTCATGGCGAATAAAGCGAAATACCAGCGTAGTTAATCTTCTCAATATTTAATCAGTCCATTACAATAATAATCGTAACAAAAGTTATACTCAGATCGCAGATTACAACGGATTCAAAATGCGGTGGACGCGACACGTGCGATTGGCTCCATTGCTCGATTCGTAATCCCGCTTCCAATGAATGACAGTCTCTCATCTTGACCTTCTTGACAACTGACAACAATTGACATCTCGAGCAAACCATAACAAACACAACTGGTGTTGCCAATTCAACGATGTCGATCCCACCCAAGCGCCGACTTGACATTTTGATCCGTTATTATTAAAACTAGCATCACGGGGATTGATTTCTTCCGGGCTTCTCAATATGGTGTTGCTACCTCTGCGACACGGCCATTCTGATGCATCACACGACCTCGTGTGCGTAATCAACCAAATGTAACCAAAAAATCTGAGCAGAAACAGATCTTACTCCAGCTCGGCCAACCCTGACTAAGACTGGCTTTAGTCAATATTTATTTCAAGTAAAACAAATTTCAATTAACCAGTAACATAGTACAATTTGCATTTAACTCTAAGTTATAATTCACAATCGAGACCATTGTGCAATTATCTGCCAACATTTAGTTTAAAGTTAATTCAACATCTTTACTGGATTCTGCTATCATGAAATCATCGCCTCCATCCGGCGGATATTCTCTAAATCATCGCCTCCATCCGGTGGATACTCTTAAAATCATCGCCTCCATCCGGCGGATACTCCCAAAAAGCCATCGCCTCCATCCGGCGGATACTTTCAAAAAACCATCGCCTCCATCCGGCGAATACTCTCAAAAAGCATGAAAATAGAACTCTTAAAATTCAAAACAACATTATTGCTCAATAGTCTTCGATCGATTATCACCCTCATCTAATTGAGGGCAATCATTAGGCATTTTTCACAAGCGATTATGAGCATGATTGTAGGTACGGTCACCACTCAAAGCCTTTAAACCTAACGGTCTCCTTCAAGCACCTCAATGACGCTATAGGGGCCTTTGTACTTAGGACCGAGTTTCGTTTTCATTTTTCAATAATACAAAGTCTCCAACTTTAAAGTTAACAAATTTAGCTTTTGTACTGTCAAAACGTGTTTTGTCATAGTCAACATTTTTGCCAATATTCAAGCATTTGAAACATCACATGCGCAAACAACAGTTGTCCTAGTAAACTGTAACTTATCAGGAGTCACATGAACTGCTAGACCTTGTTTTAATAGTTCGCGGCCTACTAGAATGTCATATGGTAAGTAAGAGGCAGGCCGTACGTGAAAGAGGATTTCTAACTGAATGTATTTCAACAGTAGTCAAAATTTGAATAGTGCTATGAACTGACGTCTGTCCAATAACAGTCAAAGTTACAGTGTCATTACATTTCCTTTATAAGCGAGCATTCGGCTCCAGAGTCATAATAGAATAGGTACTGCTCACCAGAGTGTCGCATTATACCAGCAGAGGCGCTGATGCTGCACATATCCACCCGTTTCTCCGCCTTAGGTCGGGTGCCGTTGGTACCGCTGGCTCCACCCTGGTTACATCGATTGGGGCCGCTGGATGCATAGTGGCCTGTTCCCCGGCAGTGGAAGCAGGTAACTGCTGGATTCACAGGATCGCTTCTATGTTGACTGGTCCCGCGTTGAGGTTCGTTTGTTCATTACTCTACTGGTTCTTGATATAAAAAGGTCGTCGAAGTCACTCCAACACATGCCATGGAAAGATACTTGAGATAGCCAAGCAGCAGCTTGTCCCTTCAGCGCACGGCTCAAAGCAAACATCAGGGGAACACCACTCAGTTGCTGATCCGGTACACACATATCCGCGGTATTGATCCATGCACGCGCGTCCACATTTCCTTTGTCAAAATCGAATTCGGGCAACTGATTTTCAATGCTAGTCGATGGTCCTTTCATCACTTGAACCAATGCTAAAAGATTCTGGTTTTGTTGCTCCAGTAAAAGACACTATTTTTCTTCATCACTATTTCCATTTTTCATTATTGGGGCGGTTGGGTTACATCCCACGTCTGATGTCAGAACGTGGATGTAATGGTCGTCAGGTGGCTCGTTGTTCATGGCGAATAAAGCGAAATACCAGCGTAGTTAATCTTCTCAATATTTAATCAGTCCATTACAATAATAATCGTAACAAAAGTTATACTCACATCGTAGATTACAACGGATTCAAAATGCGGTGGACGCGACACGTCCGATTGGCTCCATTGCTCGATTCGTAATCCCGCTTCCAATGAATGACAGTCTCTCATCTTGACCTTCTTGACAACTGACAACAGTCGACATTTCGAGCAAACCATAACAAACACAACTGGTGTTGCCAATTCAACGATGTCGATTCCACCCAAGCGCCGACTTGACATTTTGATCCGTTATTATTAAAACTAGCGTCACGGGGATTGATTTCTTCCGGGCTTCTCAATATGGTGTTGCTACCTCTGCGACATATGAATGTGTTATTATTTATATTTTTTTAATCATACATAAAGTGTATAATGCATATATATTGCTGCAAACAGCGCCTTGCCCATGGCAGGGGTGTATAAATTTAGAAAAAAAAAAAAAAACCCCTTCTGTAGAAGAAAGATCCGTATCCCTACAGGCAGAGGAATAAATTAGAGTTGGTGTAGAGGCGACGAATACCATGTATACGTAACTGTATTTGATTAATGTGAATAGGAAAGAACAATCTAGAAACCAATCGACAAAATCTTTCACCCTTGTCTTGCTTCATTACAATAAAAGATTACAATAAAGAAAGATCTTTCTACAATCAAGTCATTCTTATAGTCGTGAGATAACTTTATTTACTTGTTTACGCAACCTCCACAATGAAAACAAGGAGAACGGCGAAGCGTTCGCCGACTGTTCCGTTCAGGGCTAGGGTCCATTTCCTCAACATAACAACGAATGGAGCAGCGGAAGACACGCCCGCCTTATATGAATTTTCCTACAACATTCCTTTCCCAAATTAAAATGACCTTCCCTGCCTCGCAAAGACTCAATAAATGTGATGTGAAAGGGCCTACAACTGAAGTGATGACAGGTCAGCTTAAAATGGATGTTTCGGTGGAAGCGTGACTGTGTTTGGTTATCGGTTCATTTGCTACTAATAATAAGCCGTGATCCTTCAATGTTTCATACGTTTCTTATAAGGGGAAATGACGTTTTGTTGTCGACGATCGACTAAGGTGTATAAAATTAATATAATTTATCCAAGAATAGTTACCAATAGACTTTAAACGGGTATATATTATAGAGTCTTAACTTTCTTTTTCAATTTCATACATAATTAGTTCATCACCATCGTCCTTAATTTGTTCCATAATGGACATTCGTGTAGCTATCTACCTATACGTAAGCCGCTTTCAGCACTCACTTGACACCATAGAGATATCTAGAGGGGCGTCATGGCTTTCACGCTACGACTTCATCCATCGTCCACCATCAGTGATTCCGCAGATATAGGCTGCTCTCTGCCACTTGTTTATATTTAAGAGTCTATGTAAATAACTCCTCAAAATAACTCCGTCAAAATTGCATGTTCTCATAATTTGATGAATTCCTGATGATAGTTCTGTCTATCGCATGGTGCGTGACTTGAACTAAACCAGTTAGTAAGTTAAAGTCAGAAACCCGCTCTGGTTGGTAATGTTAGTTTTCAAGCATTGATGTAGTTATGTGGTAAGAGTGTGCAGTTTCCCTAACGTTGTCCAATTCATTCCAATGTATATGTTACTGTAAAAGCCTGAACTACGGTAAATCCTAAGATTTACCGGTAAAACCTAAGATTTACCAATTAGTTATGTTAAAAGACCGAAATGATTTGTAATCTTCGTTTATTTCGAGCATTTACCACCATTCACTTGGTATATCTTAAGATTTACTTTAACTTGACACGGTAAATGTCGACAAAAATATATGTCAGATCGTGTTCGCCACGCCACGAACTCGCGGGCAGTTTGCAATCCCCCCGCTTCCCGTACCACCCCCTTTACCGCCTCAGTCGATCGTTGAACACGCAAGTTAATTCGCTTTCTGTTTGTGATTTTGATATTTTAAAGTTATAGTAGTAGTTATAGTTCGAAAGTGAGTTTAATTCGATATTTGATTATATTTTACTGTCTGAAAGTAACTTACAAATCGATATGAATGTAAACATAGATTTTATGAAATAACTTTTACCTCAATAAGGATAAAAACTCAAAGTGTTTAGAGGAAGTAAAAACTGCAAAGAACATGAAAAAGAAGCTGTTCATTACAGTCTTATAAAGCGCTATGATATTTTAACTATAGGCGGCGAAGAAACTTATTGCGCCGATGAAAGAAGAGAATGGAGAAATCAAGTATTACGTTTGTTATGAAGAATTGTTCAACATTCTCGAAGAAGTGCATTATGGTGTTGGACACTTTGATGCTTAAGGAATGAAACCGCAAGTATAAAAATATTACAGTTGAGGCTATCATGACACATTTAAAGTTATGCTAAACTTGTCAAAGTTATGCTAAACTTGTCATAGCCAGAGTCAGGGATCAGTGAAGCATACTACTCAAGACGTAGAGAATATGCTTGGTACGTGGATGAAAACCAAGTAGTCATCGAAGTGGACAGAGGGCAGGCCATCAAAAATAGAGCATATTACGAAGCGAATTAAATGCGACGACGAATTAAATCCCCTTACGAAGCAATGTTTGGTAGTCCCATGAAGATGGGTATTGCAACATTTCCAAGCAGCAATTCCTAAAGATATGATTGGATTATTAAGATCAGAATAAGATTTAGAATACTTGTTACATTCGCCAAAAATACAGAACAAACTATGATGAAAATGCAATTCAACACAAATAGGAAGACAATGTTGTTGAAAATAAGTCAGAAGAGTACATTAACAGTGTATGTGAGACGGCTAAACCACAAGAAAACGAAATTGTTGAAACCGAAAAGTTGAAGGATAAGTAAATAAACAATAATACTAATGTAACTTCCAACTAATTCAAAGATATACCGATTCAGAGACAGAAAACGCGACTCAGTCTCAAGAACATGCAATACCGAGAAAGATAGAATCTGTCCAGACAATAAGAAAGAAGCTAAATTGAATTTACTTAATCACGCTGAAAGACTGAAAGCCATATTGGCTAATAAGTATCCAAATGTGAAGGTTGATGAAAATGTAAGACAGAGTACCTGACATCGACAGAGCTAAAACTGACCCCAAAAGCATTACTGCAGTTGTGGTAGATATAAAGGAAAACGACTTTTATCAACTTAGTATCGAAATTGGAGTACTGAATTAAATTAATTAAATTAAGAAGATAATTTAATTTATGTTATTTTTTTTAGAAAAAATTTAAAATAGTGTTTTTAAGAAGACAATTTTATTTGTGGTATTATTTAAAAAGAATTTTAAAATTATTTTAATATTACAAGTTACTAATAATTAATTAATAAAAATACTTACCAAATAAAAATATTTTTATATAGGTAAGGATTTGATGGATGGGTGAATAATCAGTTGATTACTGATAGTTAATTGAAACAAATAGAGAAAAGTACTTATTGTTTTCTTCCCAAAACCAACATTTACCAACCGCCTCTGGTAAAACCTAGCATGTACCAATTTCTAATAGTATAAGTTCGAAAAATTGTTCCCCTTTTTATTAATACATACCTACATTTACCAAATCATGTCGGTAAATCTTAAGATTTACTGGTAAACCCCAAGTCTTACCGTACTTCGAATTTTTAAAGTAACATATATATCAGTCTTTTTGAAGTTGCCCTGGCCATGCTATACTGCTAGTATTTTATCGTTACAGTCTTTCATTACATCAATTACAGCATTCCCGTCGACATCTAGCTTTGGTTTATACCATACCCGTTTATTCATAACCTCACACTAGGAGCACCATTGTTTCGTTTAGTATCCAACTGATGTCCTTCAGCAATTCAATCATGGCGAAAATGACTGCAGCAAGCTACCTTCTTGCCTGTGTGGTATATTCGTTACATCTTTAAGAACTATTTCAGCAAAAGATTGCTGAATTCGTTTTGAAATTACGCTATGATTTTGAGTTAAATAAGTGTTATATCATTTTTATAATACAATATTTAGTTACTATGAACATATTTTGTAAACCACACTGGTATGGAAATAAAACGATATGTATTCTTAATCGACGACAAATTTTTATTTTTAAATGTACTTTTTAATCTTTGGTATACAAGTCAATCTTTAGAAACATTTGGCGATGGCTAAGTACCAGTCGTTAGACTATCATATGTCAAATGGACCCATTTACTTCATAACAATATTCGATGCTGTGTGCATTTATCTCTAAATCAGTTATAAATTAATATTTTATATTAATGCTTGCAAACGTGGTTTTGTCGCCAAAATCCAAATTGAATTAATGGGAGCAACATATTCTCGTCGCACAGGTAATGTAAATGTTTCTATTAATACTGCAAGCCTGAAATGAAGTAAAAAATATTCTTTGATTGAGGCTCTAAGAATTTTGACGAATTAGTAATGTGTATTGCTATCATACTGAAAAGAAGCCATTACACTCATGGGGGCTACAGTGGTCATACGGCTCGTTTAACGTGCGTATTGTAATACATATACAACGCAGGGCAAATCGGGCTGTCGGTGAGTACCACGATACCACGGGTCGATTCATCTCCGGCGTGTCGTCGGTCGGAGTGGAAGCGCAAAAAGGCTAGGCATGGCACGGCTGGCTCTAGCTGGCTTTTATTGGCCATTCAGTGGAAGTGTTAAAGGGCATAACATTCTGCTGTATTATTATATTACCGATGAATGCTTACAATGCGTTTAGAACGGTGGCTGCATAAAAACATTTTAGATAAAAAAATCGAAACGGAACAAATCCTAAAATAAATCAAATCATAAATCTGCTGAAAATTCTACATTACGGTTTCTGTTACGTCCATAGAACATAGCGTTAAATGAAAGAACTAATAGCAATAGACTCGTGCACACTTTCCCGCGCATCCGGACAACGCTAATATCCGGTGGAGAATGTTTATATTCGACAAACATCGACTGAAAGCCAGGGTTGCTATGTAACACGGGTCTAATTTAGCTCATTTATTTGTAGAAGAAACCTCTAATGCTATTTATGTTAGTGAAGTTTTTTGTTCTATACACAAGAAAACGTAGTTACTGGGGCTTAAAGTCTCTTGCAAGATAATAAAATTTACCTTTCCTGTCGCTTTTAAATTTTGACAAAATAAACAATAAAAAATCAATATAATACATTACTCTAAACTCTAGGAGACTGAAATCAATTCGGATGGTTACTTTAGGGCCAAGGCTTGATTTGATTTGATTGATTTTTCATTTTCATTGATTTCATTTGATTCACACACAAGGCAAGCGTTTGTATTAACGAATATGAATACTAGAAATCTATCTCTTTAGTATTATAATCAACATGCTATTTCGCTTAAACTTTAGTTGGCAATCTTCTATTTTTGGTGCATTAATAACAGAGTATTCTGGTAGCAGGTTAGTCTGCCGCCTACAATCTTAGCTACTTACTCGTTAAAATACGTCAGAGTTCTCAAAAAGTTCTACCTCTCTATTCTACATATGCTTGTGATATGAACAACAATTGGTAGTTCCTTTGATTTTTGTACAATCACCATACAAATAAATGAAAACATTAAAAATTTTGTGCCTCTTAATAAAATCACAAATAAATCTCTGAGGCCTAATAAATTCTGATGTCATTTATTTCAAAGTGGTTACAATAAATACTTTTCGAACCGTTTAGATGCTATTATCTTTTCAAAAGTTAAAAGCACGTAATGTAGCACGATATATCGCATTTACTGTAATAATGTATTGCAAGCATTCTTAGACTACGGTAAACGCTTTAGTAGTATAAAAAACCATTTGACGGAACTGCTAACTTGTAACAGTTGATATTTTAATAACAATAATATTTTTTACGTATAATATATATTTTTTAACATAGTAACACAATATTATTTTTAATATTTCGTTTTGAAGAAGCCTGTTTTTGTTTTTTTAGTTATTTATGCATTTTGATTAATTTGTCTATGCTACTCGTATACCGCACCCAATCTTAGCGAAAAAACTCCGGGTTTGCATTTTATTACGTATAAAGAAAAATATTCTTCTATCGCTACAAACACCAGAGGGAGACTTTGTACAAAAGACATCTGCGCAATATTATATTTTTTTATACAACTAAATCAGCAAACAAGCATGCGGCCCGCATGAGATCTATAGAATCTAAAAAGAAAAATATTCTTCGCTACTTGGTTCAAAGAACGAAAAAGCACGTTCTTTGATATGGTTGCAAACAATCATATTCTATAACAACCTGAGGAGCAGATATCTGCAATAATTATATTAGTTTTAATTTCTAAATACTTTCTTCGTTGTAGTTGGGAAAAAAATAATCTGATGTCACCTTCACCTTGGTAAGACACCAGCATTAGAAGTTAAAAGTTAGCTGTAGGTCTGAACTAGGGGAAATACCAGTACTGGAGAGATCCTGATATCTCCCCTAGGGAACCCTTCAGAGAGGATACGCATTCGGTGGGTTTCACATAGGTTATTGGATTAATTTATTGTCTGATACAAGTTACAATAATATTATGAGGATCTACAAACACCAGGAGTGCAGTGAGAGCCCAGTGAATGCGAAATTGGCCTATAGACCATCTAGTCTCCGGTTCGAGCCCTGGCATGTATCACTATGTGCGTGTTATCAGATTTAATTAGGTACATATTTCTAATTATGTATTGTTCGGCGGTGAAGGAATACATCATGAAGAAACCCGCACATTTAAGAAATTATATTAGAGTCGTGAAGGTCTGACGATAGTCACTCCATATAAAAATCAGTATTTCCGCCTAATCCTTAGACTTAAATAGCGGACCCTGCCAATCCTAACGGAAAAGAAGAAGGTCTATAAACAGTAGCTAATAATTGTTGGTTTCGACACGGTTAAGCAAAATAATATTATCGATATATTAAATTTATTTTGTGATACAAATACTTCCCACCTATTCTTATGAAAGCTTACAAAGTGGTATTTTTCGTCAACATGGACGACTTATACTATCTAAGCTGACGGCAGCCCTGCTTAAAGCAAACAGATCCGGGAGCTCACCCCGAGCCTAACTTACTTCTAATTTGTTTGTTAGACAAACTTTGTTACAATCGAGTGTTGATATAATTCACTGCTAGTCTATGATGTGCTTTGACTTGGTTTGTATTGACTTAGTCCATCTATAATAATAATAATTTCATGAAGGGGCACGGCATACTCTATCGAAATTTAGCCTCCATTTTATAATGCAAAAAAAGAATAATTTCGATACGACGACACATTTGCGTATTATTCGATATTTTGTAAAACATAGTAACGTAATGTCATAAAAATCATCGTACTATAATAATGACTTTAATTACATAACGTTACTTTATACATATAATTGTACGCTATAAAATTGGTTTAGATATCTGAAACTCATTGTATGCGCATAACAATATTTTCTATTTAAATAACGGTAATAGTGAAATATAAAAATAGTTAAATGTAAATATGCCTCAAAGTTTGCTTCTTCCGATAGATGTATATTATGAGTAAATTTTTTTTCATTACTGCGACGATGATTTTATTTTGTTTAAATTTTATTTTCATTCTTTATTCACATTATTATTTGCATAAATGCAACGTATAACGATATATAGTAACAAATTTAGCATTTATTTCAAAAATACTATTACAATTTCATGTTACAATTTCACCCACTGGCAGAAAGCTAAAACGGTTGTTAGTATAACCGGCAGTAAAAGTTTCAGAATAAATTATTGATCTCCAAGTCTGTCCGCAAATTCCAAATCGGATTCCAAGTATAACTGTTTTTTTGCGATTTCTAAAGAAACCGTCTCAGATCCAAAGCGATTATTGAAATTAATACACCGATTAAACATATTATCATTCGTTTGCGGTCCTTTCATTATGAGAGTATTTTTTATAAATATAAGACATATCGGATTTTTCGTATTGGTACATAATACGATATTATTTTATTGGTGCTGTATCTTGTAAATATTTATCAGATTTTTCATGAACAGTATGTAGTCGGGCGCTGACTGTAGAATTATATGGCTTAGTCTTTCTTTTATCTAGACTGTCTGCAATGTGGTCATTATACGAATCTAGTCATATACGAGTAGCGAAGTAGTCATTTCGTGTTTACATCTTCCAGCGACGTAGTTAATCTGCGATATCGATTGAATTAAACAATTTTTAACGGATGTATCGCGTGTTTTATTTATTTTGTTGAACCTGACCTTTCGAATGCTTTGCAGCATCCGTGGTCACAGGAAGACTTCCTGTGACCACAATAAAACACGCGATAATTCCGTTAAAAATTGTTTAATTCAATGTATAACAATCGCGAAAACCTAAGACAATACTCTGCGATATCGATTTTGGAATCTAATCTTTTCTGACTCCTTTAAAGTCTAATACGTACTTACAACTTGCAAGACCATTGGTGTCACATCACAAAGTGTAGGACAAAATAAACATTTTCGTACTTATCTTCGAAAATTAAAATTCTATCACTATAGATATGTTCTCTATTTAACCGATTTTAAAACGTAGGAGGTTCAACTATTTGTTGACCATATGTTTTTGTGTGTATATTACGCGATGTCATAGTGTACCGATATCTTATTTCTTGTTAATGGGCGCTAGAAGTACTTTACCAAAAAATAAGAAATCGGTATATATCCGATTGGTTCCATATAAACTTTATGACGTTATGACTTAACTAAAATCAGTTTTAGGGATTTCAAATCTTTGCCTTTATTTAATTTTCATTTTTATAACGCAGTTCCCATATAAAGTGAGTTACACTGAAGTTTTTATGTGTTTCATTTTCAACTTGCTTAAAGAATCCTTAAATAAATATGTCAGCCAGTATGCAAAAAAAATCTCATCAAAATATGCCAATAAATTTGTAATAAATAAATCTAAGTTCACATGATTCAGTTTTAGAAATGTAGGGTAACTCTGTTCAGGTAAACTAATTATCTATATACCTAACTAAGAACAAATACGGGTGGTCTTCTGACATCCCTATGCACGCTTTAGTCCAATTAGGCACGTGCAATGTTCTGCCCAATACAGCTTCTCAATACTATGTCTCTACGGTAACCGCAAGTAACGATAAATTTACTTGATATACAGAACAATGAGCCTGCAATTACTAGAGTACATTACGCCCCAGAAATACCTATTTGGAGCTATTTTATCGATATAAAATCAAACGATTTGTCTCCCTTGGAGAGTAATGAAGAAGATACGTATGTATTATCAGACGTAATGCTTGATTCCTGGTAAAATTTATGCCACCAATAGGGTGATTATGAAACAGATGGATTCTCGATAATTGATTTCAATATAATATAATTCTCAAGCATCTATAGCCAGCAAAACGAAATGAGTTTTATACACATATATATTATGAAAAAGTTAATAAAAAACCAAATTTATACAAAGTGTTTTTAAGTAGCCTTATGAATAAAAAGAAAAGAAAAAAGAAGCATTCTGCCTAGTGATATGCAACTAATTAGAGTTCACTTAGTAAGCAAGTAAGTAAGCGAGTGAGTGAGGTCACCAGTAAGCTCCTAAAGAGTTGCTGTGTTAGCAGCAGGCACGGCAATGTGCGAGCGATACTTCCTCTATTTCCAGTATTCATAACCACCACCACTTTACATCAGGTGGGCAGAATGTTTGTATGCCTTCGTTGTATAAAAAAGTAAAATACAAAAATGTTTTATCCCATTTCTTTCCAAAAACGAATAAATGGCGATTTAAAGTTGTCATTCTTAGATTAGATGGTAGTTAGGCATTTGAAATTTCTGTTTATCAAGTACCTAATAGGAGAATAACGTAAGTAATAAATAAAAAAAAAACAAAATAGGGGAAGACAAAGGTAAGTGTAAGTAGTGTGATCAAACAACAGCGCCACCTATTAAATCTTTTAACTTCATCTGTAACTGTTGTCGTTACTTTAACCCTTCGAAACCCGGGTTGTCATACTTTATATAACGGGTTCTGACTGCTCAATAGTGAGTTAAAAAATATTCTGTTTTTATACAATATCGTCAGGCATACAAGCATACAACCTACTCGACGTAAAAAGATTACCGTAGCTTATGAATGCAATACATTATTTTCTTAAATTCAGGAACCGCAAAGCGAGACACAACCCAGCAAAGGCGGTTTTCTTACCGGTGAATGCGGATACTTTTGCGATAATGGGGTTGAATTAGACTGAATTGAACCATCCCAGTCAGATACTTTAGTCAAAGAATCTTGTTACAATAATATACCTGATTAGAAATGAAGTACAAAATCTTCTTTGGTGACGTCATAACGACGTCCGTCATCAGAAAAGCAGAAGCAAACAAGAAGAATAACCAAACAATAAATTACCAAAAATGTATTTTTTTTTACAACGTCAGGAGGCATACGGCCCACCTGATGTAAAACAATTTACATAGCTTATGAACGCTAGCAATAAAGATTCACTCGCACGATGATCCTCTCCAGCTAAAAACTGCCTGAATTCAGGCACTAGTTATTTGGTTTATTTTATGAGGACTTCCCCAAACGGACTGCTAAAATGCGCCCTACCACATTTAAAAACAGCCCGACCAAGATAAACAGACATATAGACATATAAATGTTTGTCATGCATGGGAATCGACCCATCGACTGTTGGTGTTAAAGTAGCGTTATTAACCATTGCGCCACCGAGCTCGTCAACATGTCAACATGTAAGGTAGAATTTTCCATTATCATGGTACAATAATAGTATATTGTTACTTTACGGCCATCATTATGACTGATCGTCATAATAATAAAGCACACAAGAAAATGTCTATTGTAGCATGACCTGCTTTTTTGTTGAGTGAAATGATCATTATTATTTGACTTTAGTAGCTGCGCCTTGGAAATCCCTATGCCCATCTGGGGCCGCTGTGAGGCTATTATTGGTTTATAATGGAGATATTTATCTCAAGATAAGGGTAAATGGTATTCTCATTAGAAACTCAGACGTATATAAATCTGCTCAAACTGGATACAATAATGATTATGTAATTATTGTTTTTCAAATAATATCCCGATTTGATACAATGGCAAGTATAAATAAATGTAACTACGAGTATATGCAAGGTTTGCTAAAGGATAAATTATGAATAGGCATTATCTTGTATATTATTAATTTGTGACCGACAAAATTTATTTTAAATTTAAACAGCCAATAATGTTCATACGTGTGCATTCACATCGAAGATACGAGTATCTTTGTTTCACGGTCTGCTCTTTCTCTTATCAGGACGCTTTAGTACCGATACAATTGACTTGACCCCAAGGACCTATACTTAGTTTGCCTGTATATACCCTTCGTACGTTATGTGTAAATCACACGATGGAGGTGTATATAGATTTCAAACGCAAATTTAGGTCTAATATAATCTAGTAGAATAATTGAAAAATACTTGATAGAACAAGACCTGTTTTATCCAAAATGATTCCTTATCGTTTAAATCTAACGTTGACCCAAACCTACACGAAGAAAAGTTCTTGTTAAGAAGTATTCGTGAGATGAAATACACTGTTGCACACGTGAATTCGCGTAGTGTGTAATTGTGAACTCCGGGATAGATACTAATGACTAATATAAGTAGATTAACTTTCTATTTCATATTGCAGTATTGAGTTATAATAAATTATTTTATTGTCCATACGTTCTAGTCAATCTCTTCTGAGAAATATCAGTAGTCGTTTGAATACCAGAGCTTGCCAAACTGTATGCGTTGGGCATTACGTAGAGAATATATAAAAGGAATACGATCCAATTAAGCCGTAGCTTCACCAATATCGCGTATCGAATGATCTAATGCGTGCCAAGTGGAGTAGAGTACACTCCAGGAACGTAAATAAGAGTGACTGATTGCGACAGCTACACGCAATTCGGAACGGAACTGAGCATCTACCTACGCTGGGGAATTCAATTTAAAACGTATTATTGCACTATATACACATAAAACAATCGATAGCTTCGTTGTGCATGTAATCCGTGTGGGAGGAAGTGGAAACCATCGTCTTAGATCCAAAGCCAATATTATCTGTAAATAGTGGACACATAGCTAAAATTACTTTATAACATATAATCTTTCTGTAGTTTTATGGTATATGTAATAAGAGTTATAATCCAACTACGTTTCGAGCTGTACTAGTCATCAAAAAGACCTATGGCAACAACTGAAGAACTCCTGCTTAATTCGGAACAGCAAAAAATTGTTTGTAATTTTCCATTACTAGGAGCGTATTTTAAGTCGGTTATTCATCTATACACCTGTAATGGATACCATTGGAATGAATACATGTATATAATCGTAAATAAATTATTTAAATGAAATCGTGAAATCTACGTACTGCTGCGGTAACTACTGCCATTTACCAAAATACTTAAGAACTAAGAAAGCATATCAATTGCCCTCAGCCAACTTTGCTTACGGTAATTACAACTGGTTTTAATACGTATTCTAAAAACAACAGTGATAACTGGTAGTAAAGATGAATTCATTTAGTAATATAAAACGATTTCTGTAATACACATCACAAGCTCAGGTTAACGAATACACTCACTACCCTTAACGAAGGAGCTAGATTGGCAAAATAATAAAATTGAATAACTTGTTAGTTACATTTATAAAGCTCAATTATTAAACTTATTTCCATTTGTTGTTGCATTTTGCTTCCCACAACAATGCATCATTTATCAACATTGCTTAAAACTAGAATTATTGTTTTGTACGAAGATAATGTCTATGTGAAATAGCAAGACGTAGGTATTCATGTAATGGTAACTGTAGTTTGTGATATTAAACCAATAGGGACTTTTTTACGTTTTTAGAGCACTATGTACAAGCATTTATATGCCGGTGGCCTAAACTATTATAGACCAGCTCGGAAAATACAACTCGCGGATATTAATCAGGGACAGAGTTAATTTTGCAGAACGATATTTGAACTTCGACTGGGAAAATAGTGTGGCGATATTAAGTGACGAAAAATCATTCAAGTCGGATAGAGATGGACGTAAATTATTGTGGAGAAAAAAGGTGAGCATTATAACGAAATAAACATTCTCCCATGTACAATTACCGCCCAAATTACCTTGGGTTATTGGGGGTGGATGTCGTCAATGGAGCCTAGTGAAATAGTATAAATAGAGGGGTCGTCAAAACAGTCAAAATTACTTAGAAATCTTGCCGCACGTCATGCTTCCCACAGTGCGTATTGTATATCTAATGAAGCGTGGTGCAAGGCACTTCAGCTTCACTTGACTCTTTGAGGTTTTTTTTTTCACTTTGCCAAGAGAAGAAGTTAATTTAAAAAATTCCTGCTCCTACAAATTTCTTCTAATTAAATTCGTTGTGAGCTCCAAGACAGCTGTAGTTTAACCCCCTGGACAGCAATGAACTTCACTATACGACATAATGCTGTGAAAGTAGCTGAAATAGACTAAGCGCGCAGTAGTCACATCCGTCTATTGTCTGATTCTCCTAACTGCATATGCAGCGGAGTTGAGCTTACCGGTAAGTTTATGTGGGGACCCCATTGTAATTTAGTACTACGGTAATTCCAAGAAACACAGTATTGGTAATAAATTCTAATTTGTTATTCCCAATGAGAACTTCTGTATTGGAAGATGTCACATTTGGAATACTAAATTTGATGCATTTGGTTTTAGCCGAGTTTAGCAAAAGATTATTGTTATACACATATGAACCAGTTTAAAATTGCAGACACAACCGTCCGTTACTAGTTAGTCCATTACTAAGGAAAAAAGTCTGTTCTTGTCATAGTTATCAATTGCCTACTGTAGATTAAGTCAACATACTCATATGTAATAAGTACGTAAAATATCTGACGTACAGAAATATATACAAGCATATTTCTCGATTCCAGATAATAATATGTAGGAATTACAGGTTCCATTGCGTAGCTATAGAGAGTGTATCTCAAGTAAATTTACAGTCATTTGCGGTAAAGCTGCTCCGGATACTGCACGACATTATTGCATCTGTACATGCGGCATTCGATTTGCTGGCGGCGAAGATAATGACACCATTACAACAGTGTGGCTATAGCTGGGAAAATGAAATATTTTGTTACATTACACAGGTGATGACCTATATACAGCTCTACTGATGTGAGGCGATTACTGTAACCTATTTACACAAGGAGTTATGAGTTTTTGTTACTTATTGCTATGTTTCATGGTGACTTGTTGGTTGCATGGACACTTGTTCGCAGGAATGCAACAGCTCTTCAGGAAGTTGTTATTTCGCTGCAGCCTTCTGTAAAGTGATGAATAATTATCAGCCTGCACACTGAGTGAGTGTTATACCGTGGTATGCCACGGTATACCACTGGATATATCGCGCAGTATACCATAAGAATAAATTGAATTTAGTAATGGTTATTTCTCCTCTGTTGCGCAAGAATTTGCAAATAAAATTCGTCAGGCAGATTTCTAACTATCATTTCAAATCATTATTCAGGTACACTACAAATCATGTAAAAGATGAAATTATAATCATTAAACCAATAAATTAGTAAATTATCTTTCAGCAATACTGCTTTATTTAACTATTTCGGTATTAAAACCTTAAGAAATAAAATTATAGTATCACATATCCTTCTGTTCTCGTGCCTTGTTTCAGAAACCCGACAGCTTTCAGCTCGAACTCCAAAATCGTTTTCAATGGCTACAGAATTGTGCAAAACCAGACGATATCAACAGCAAGTTCGTGGAAGCGATACATGCATTGGAAGATAAATCCGTAAAGCCTCACACAAAAAAAATCAAAAGCTCTCGAGTCACACGCAGAATCTCCTGCCAGTCAGACGTGAAATGTGATTGCAGTGTTCAGCTCACACGCTAAGCTACAAACAGCTAAGTTTAATGCAATTCGTATTAACGAGGAGATAGAGCAGAACTAACGCTCCAAAATATTCACCAAGATTTGTCTGTTGAGCAAAGTCAATTAACGATGCTGAAAGCCGACTGTGGCCATTAATTCCATGAATACTGAAATAAAGAAGTTCTACGGACACATCGTCACAGTCGGTTAAAGCCGGGCAACAATAGTGCAAACGACAAAGAAGCTAATCTGACTCGACACTACACCGAAAACATCCCAAACATTAGGCTGTACGAGATTCGCATGACTCTCAAAAAAAATGCGAAAGCACTAGGTGAGCACGGAAGTACGCAGGAGCTTCTGAACGTGGGCGGAAAGCTAACACTCGTAGTCCTTCAGAAACTAGTCAATTCCGTGACACTCTTCCGTGAAACGCTAATGTAATTATTGTTAGTACTGAATCCCATGTATTCGAAAAGGTTGTGTTCATCTTTAATAGGGTTTCATGCTAGAATAAGTTACCTTTAATAATATTATTGAGAATGTAAACATGTAACCTGTTGGTGTACCTAAATAAATAAAAAAGGAACACCTGAAGCAAGGAACAGAGTAGTGTTCTCTAAAAATGGTGATAAGACCCTATTGTAGGTAGAAAGGTTATAATAAGACTGAGGAGTGTAATTTGCATATACACCAGACAGAAGAATATCTGACTAACGCTCGGATGATGATGATATTACGATATCATCTAGAAGTATTTACAAAATTGATCTTAGTGAATAATTGAACAATCTCTTAAGTTGCTTACTATAAGTAACGATTTTATCTTATTACGATACGAAATGAATATTCTTGATTAGTATTGAGACAGAAAAGTGAAAAGGCAGGTAAGCTAATTTAATAATGTATGTCTTCTTCTTTGCGTTATCTCTATTAAAAAGTGGAACGCCTTGTCTGCACATGTGTTCCCTCCTTCCTACAATATGGGATCCTTCAAACGAAGCGTGAAGAAGCATTTTGCGGGTCAGCATGGCAGCGTCAACTGACAGGATACGGGATGTAGTATGTTGTCAGTTGCAGTTGCAATTTGGGCTCCTCTTTCGCTTACCATCAGGCAAAGAGGGGCCACTATGCTAAACTAATATAAAAAAAAAAAATCTCGTTTCCTAATCCATTAGGATTGGCGGGGTCCGCTACCTAAGCCTAAGGTTTTGGTAAAGATACTGATTTTTACCTGGAGCGACCTGCCATCAGACACCCACAACCCAGAGGGAAAACTAGACTTTTTTAGGGTTCCGTACCCAAAGGGTAAAACGGAACCCTATTACTGAGGCTCCGCTGTCCGTCCGTCCGTCTGTCACCAGGCTGTATCTCTTGAACCGTGCTAGTTAGACAGTTGAAATTTTCACAGATGATGTATTTCTGTTGCCGCTATAACAACAAATACTAAAAAATCGGCCAAGTGCGAGTCGGACTCGCGCACGAAGGGTTCCGTACCATTATCTACAAAAACGGCAAAAAAAATCACGTTTGTTGTATGGGAGCCCCCTTAAATATTTATTTTATTCTATTTTTTAGTATTTGTTGTTATAGCGGCAAAAGAAATACATCACCTGTGAAAATTTCAACTCTCTAACTATCACGGTTCATGAGATACAGCCTGGTGACAGACGGACGGACGGACGGACGGACGGACGGACGGACGGACGGACAGCGGAGCCTCCGTAATAGGGTTCCGTTTTACCCTTTGGGTACGGAACCCTAAAAATGGAACAAAATAAATATTTAAGCGGGCTCCCATAAAACAAACGTGATTTTTTTGCTCATTTTTGCTTGATATTGATAACGGCAACCGGTAACGCTTGAAATATTCACAGAATATTTAGTTATATATTCACTTTAAGAATAAATAATTAAATTAAAATAAAACAAATATTTAAGAGGGGCTCCCATACAACAAACGTGATGTTTTTGCTGTTTTTATAGATAATGATACGGAACCCTTAGTGCGCGAGTCCGACTCACACTTGGCCGATTTTTTAGATTAGATCACACGTCTTTTCAAATATCTTGTGTTAAATTATGTTAAAAGAATTTGTATTACAGGAAGTTAGCTATATACTGAAATGACACGTGATAAATTATATAGAGATATAACCATGCTAACCTAAAAATAGATGAAAATGATGAAAAAAGAGATATAAATTCTGGGATGTGATATAAAATTTTAATTATACCTATAATTGCTTGTAGACTGTATTCGCAATGATGATGTTAGACATAGAGCAGGTCTGAAATAGAGTGTCAGTGTAATAAGAAGAGGCATGATCTGTTGGTTCTGACATGTGGAAGGAATGAAGGGAGAAAGAATTACGAAACAGATATATAACGCGAAAGTAGAAGGATGTAGGAGCCAAGGAAGAGGCCAAGACTTACCTACCATGACCAAATAGATCGTGTTTATCTGAAGGTGATGTCATGAGCTTTAGAAACCGACGAGCGTATATAAGAAGTGCTGTTAATGCTAAAGGAGCGGGTGAGGTTTGCAAGGATCGAGTCATGTGACGCTTGGATCTCCCTGCCTACCTCGCAAGGGATTTGGCATGAAGTTATAGTAAAATAACTATTGGCTCCATTGTAATACAAACCACTATTCCGTGTTTTGGAATAACAAGAGTTGATTAAAACTGCTTATTCAGAATACTCATTACGGTTTAGTCTTGATTAAACTGTTGTTTACGAACACTCATAAAATGATACGATTACGTGTATAGCCAAGGAAATGCACGATATTCTGCATAGTGCAGTTCAGTACAGCATAAGAGCATTACGACTAACTGCAAGAGTTGATACCGATCTCGGATTGAAATCGTGTGATGTTACATAATACTCGTACTAACAGGTAGCCAAGGTTTGCCCATGAGGCAGTTGCTGCATTTCTAATCAATCGATAAAGATTTTTTCATCCCCTGAGAAATTGTGTCTCCCTTTGGCTCTCTTTGAAGTTGAAATTTGAAATATAAGAACATATGACTTTGCATTTTAAGTGGGAAGTATGTTCTAAAGTTTATGTTTCCAATTTCAGTAGTTTCTTCTGGTCGTTGATTAATCGGTCAACTGGTACATTAATTTTATATACTAAGATAGCAAGGTTTAATAGAGGATCTATTCGCTGTCTATCTATTCCCAAGGAATCGACGATATAAAATTTTACTCGGAGCCGAAACCCGCGTTTTAATTCCACCAGCCACCAGCTCGCCTTGTTCCTTGGAGATGAGACGGAGCTAGCGAGTCCGCACAAGTAGCGTCCCAAGCTAGCACTTGTTCCATCTTTCAAAGAGACATGTCATCCGGTCTCTTGCCATGGCGTATTGGCCGTTAGATATGAATAATGCCGAAGTATTGACTGAGATGTTGACCCTTCAATTGATTGAGATTGATAAACTATCAGTTGAGAGGCGAGTCCGTGGTGTCCTAGTTGATCGACTAGAGCCGCAGTAATACTTGTGTAGATCACAGTCAGGCACTCCCCGTCCTAGTTGACTATCAGTTTTAAAGTATGGGGCGCGAAAAAATAGCCTGTGTTGGCTCCGTTAGATATGAATAATGCCGAAGTATTGACTGAGATGTTGACCCTTCAATTGATTGAGATTGATAAATTATCAATTGAGAGGAGAGTCCGTGGTGTCCTAGTTGATCGACTAGAGCCGCAGTAATACTTGTGTAGATCACAGTCAGGCACTCCCCGTCCAAGCTGACTATCAGTCTCAAAGTATGGGCCGCGAAAAAATAGCCTGTGTTGGCTCCGTTAGATATGAATAATGCCGAAGTATTGACTGAGATGTTGACCCTTCAATTGATTGAGATTGATAAATTATCAATTGAGAGGAGAGTCCGTGGTGTCCTAGTTGATCGACTAGAGCCGCAGTAATACTTGTGTAGATCACAGTCAGGCACTCCCCGTCCAAGCTGACTATCAGTCTCAAAGTATGGGCCGCGAAAAAATAGCCTGTGTTGGCTCCGTTAGATATGAATAATGCCGAAGTATTGACTGAGATGTTGACCCTTCAATTGATTGAGATTGATAAATTATCAATTGAGAGGCGAGTCCGTGGTGTCCTAGTTGATCGACTAGAGCCGCAGTAATACTTGTGTAGATCACAGTCAGGCACTCCCCGTCCTAGTTGACTATCAGTTTTAAAGTATGGGGCGCGAAAAAATAGCCTGTGTTGGCTCCGTTAGATATGAATAATGCCGAAGTATTGACTGAGATGTTGACCCTTCAATTGATTGAGATTGATAAATTATCAATTGAGAGGAGAGTCCGTGGTGTCCTAGTTGATCGACTAGAGCCGCAGTAATACTTGTGTAGATCACAGTCAGGCACTCCCCGTCCAAGCTGACTATCAGTCTCAAAGTATAGGCCGCGAAAAAATAGCCTGTGTTGGCGCCGTTCGATATGAATAATGCCGAAGTATTGACTGAGATGTTGACCCTTCAGTTGATTGAGATAATTTATATTATCAGTTGAGAGGCGAGTCTGTGGTGTCCTAGTTGATCGACTAGAGCCGCAGTAATACTTGTGTAGATCACAGTCAGGCACTCCCCGTCCTAGCTGACTATCAGTCTCAAAGTATGGCCCGCGAAAAAATAGCCTTGTTGGCGCAGGGATAGGCATCAAATCAGTACCGGGCTTCTTCTTTCGAACGAAGCTGGACTCTAGAAACAATGAGTCTTTTATGTGTAACTAAGTACATGTCTATGATCTAAGATTAGACTGCATCTCCATGCAATAAGTATGAATGTTTACTAAAGGCCGCAGCAAATTTTAAGAGAGGTAGTGTATATTAAATTATCCGCCTTACAGAAAACCATATCCAAATAACAACTCCCCGTTGTTGTGTTCCTGCGTGGGAGTGAGGTTGGAGACTTCACTCACACGCAGGAACGAGCTCCTTAGAAGTCGCTGTATTAGCAGTAGACTTAATGTATTGCAAGTGTTTATAGGCTACGGTAACCGCTTTACATCAGGTGGACCGTATGCTTGTATGTATATAAAACATAAAAATAGTAACGATAGCAACAGACAATACAATCGTAATACAATCCCTAGACGCAATTATAACTTTATTCGTTTGTAGAGGTTACTGCTATACCATTTGTCTGTACTTTGAGCATGCAACAACAAGTTTAATATAGAACGCGCAAATTACTGCAACGATAGCAACATCAGAATATAATATTTAGAAGTACTTTGCATTGCAGTGTTAGCCCAGTGGATATAGAACGAGCCCTATAACGGACTGGTCGTTGGTTCGAGTTCTAGTGTAGTTTACACTAAATTCATATTTTCAGATTTGGTCATATTTGTAATTCACTTGCTTTGCAGTGAAGGGAAACATGTGGAGAACTTACAAATCTAAAAATTATATTTAGAAACACTTATGATCAAACCTTAGAATACCTAAGGAAGGATCTCAGGATTATGGAGGTTTGATGGCAGACGCTCCATGTCAAAATCTGTATATAGCCTAATACTTAGGCTAAGGTATAAAATAATCCTAATGGATTAGAAAACAAGATAACGCTAGGAATAATAAGGTCCGTTTTCCCTCTGCAAAAGACCTACATCAAACATCTGCTTGATATTAATCATTGTTTGTCATGCTTGTTAGTTGAGTTCAGAGAAATATACAAAAATCACATTAGTCAAAGAAAGCAATATATTGTAAGCATTGCCGACTCTCTAAAAATCTTATCACGCATTTTTTGAAGAACGTTTTAATGAAAAGTAGTCAGCGGTCTGTTAATAATCCATATTTAGGATTCTTTAAAACCAAATTGAGATTTCATTATTACCGAATATATTCAAATCACTAAAATATTATTCACTGTTAATAATTATTTCATGTTTAACAGTTAACAGTGAGTAGTACTCACTGTTAAAAATAATTGATAAATGTATAGCTCGTAAACATTCTAATCAATCACCGTATGGTATCATTGATGAATCTGAAGCCTGTAGCAGATTTTTTTGACCATATCGCTGTATCTCACAGGTCGTTTTCTTTGTGAAACATTTGTGGAGTTTAATATTAATGGAAATAAAAATTACGTCACGACTAATTTACCTTAATCCTTTAATTGTCTATTTATACGAGTATAATATAAACACAATTTTACTTTTTCGTGTTTTAGGCTTTCGGGAGCTTTTTAACTCTTTTTTAATACTGGGAAGATGTGTAAAGAAATTTCCTAAGTGCTAACTAATAATTTTCCTATTCATTTCCTTCAAATTAATTTGTTTCAAGAACAGGTAGTTCCTTCTGATAGTTCCTGAATCAAGCAGTAGCCACTGCTACATCATACAAATCCCCTTTAGCTGTCATGATATCTATATATTTAAAAATGAATGTTTGTCTGTCAAAAACGGCTGGGCAGATTTTGATGAAATTTTCAGGGAATCTTCAAATCAGTCCAGCGGGTGCTCCTGTGAAGTTTGGTAGTGATCAGATCACTCATGCGAAGCCAGGGCGAGTAGCTAGTTAAGAATAAAAGAATGTGATTTGATACTGACTTTAATTTATTCTTAAAACAATACTTTGGGAGCCAAGTTTAACAGACATTTTCTCTGTAAATCTTTAAGGCGCAAGGATATCATAAGTTAATCCAATAAAGTTTGAATTTTAAATTTATAAAAATTGGTTACAAAGTAAGGCAGTTCTTTAGTCCAGCTTTATTGGAACAGTCCAGCCGGATTGAGATTTATAACCTGTGCCTTTCAGCGTAATGAAGTTCTATTGTTTCAATCGTACTTCTGTAGGTTAATGTACACAATAAATAACGGTTCCAGTTCTATTTTCATTACTTTTACGTCTCGTCGATGGACCTAAATTTGTCTTTGTTATTTTTTACTTAAGTTTAATTCGCATTTTTTACCGTCAACGTGACATAGGACAAAAAAGTTTAAGAACAATAGTATACAGTTGCTATTGATATCGGCTAGAGAATCATTATGGATTGGTTCGGATATCCCCTTAAGGAAGGCGAAGCCAAATAACAACTCCTTGAAGGGTTATCGTGTTTCTACAACTAATTTCGTTACCAGTAAACTTCTGAGGAGTTAGCAGCGTAGAGAGCAAGTCAGTCGGTAACTACTTTACATCAGGTGGGTCAGTAAACCTCCCGGTGTAGTATAAAAAATGCATGTACCTACATAATCGAACGCTATATATAATCTTCGCAACAAAATATTATATATTAATAATAAATTTTTGTTTTCGCAACAAAAGCTTTATTTCATTTCCTTTTGAAAAAGTATTAACTACCCTTAAATCTGATTTCAGTGACGTAATTTCAACAAATATATACGAAACCAGTGAAATGTCCTTGTATATTTTTTGGCCTTGTAAAACCTTTTAAATAAAAAATATTTTCTAAATAGGTTTACGATTGGCAAACATGTGGTGTAACATGCGTACAAAAATCGTCTTGTTTTTGAAATGATTTTACATCATTTCAAAAACAAGACGATTTTTGTATGATTTTTGTATATCGTACGTTGATTTTATACTCTCAATTTAAAAATAATAATTAATATACAGATTTGAAGTGATTGCCGTAGTCTATAAACGCTTGCAACACAAAGAGCATCATTTGCATATTGCCTCCCTCACTAGCGTAACAAACTTATCTTACTAATAACCTCGAATTTATCTGGCGCATAGTATAATAAAATTGATAAGTGACTCTGCATTAGTAGAATTTCTGACAATATTCACTGTCTAAATATAAAAATAGATTACTTACATATCTAGTAATAATAACAAGTAAGTAATCAGACATGACAATTATGGCAAGTGTTTGTCCCTCTTCTGTATAACCCAGTACCAATAATCCCTCCAGATTTCATTTCAATAGCTTATTAATTTATTTCCGATATATTCACAATAGTTCCAAAACGTGTTCATGGGTATATTGCCCCACTGATATCCCAAAGGGCGGATTACAGCGAGTAAACCACATTACATCAATCTTCCCAAATAATCAATTTTACGCGTTGCATCCATATCCCCGCGCACGCCTATCAAATGATCTGGATTAATGCCTGTGATTGAAAGAGAACAAGTAATATATATCTAATTTTTTTTATCTAAGGTGTCTCTCGTAACAGAGTTTGATATATTATATAGAGAAATCTCGTCAGACATAGTTTATATATTAGGTACTGCACCACTTTAAATTTGCAACATAAAAACAAATTAGCTATAGAAATATCTAAACTCTTGGACTAGAAGACGCTAACTATTTGTACGACATCTTTCAATTTCCTGAACGCAATAGTTCAATAACTTGCTTTTCGATAATCTTGAGTTCAACTGCGGATAGTTCAATCCACTTGAGATTCCGACACACAATCGTTTCACATTTTCGAGTATTCGACGCAACTAAATTTTATACTCGACCTTTTACGAGAATATGAACTCTTTAAAGAGAAAATGTACGTGCATTTTATATATTTATTTATATAACCTCATGAGACATGTAAATATATGATTCGCCTGATGTTAAATAGTTACCGTAGCCTATGGAGGCTTGTAATACAAGGCGCATCACACGTTGCCATTGCCGGATTTAACGCAGCAGCTCTTCAGTGGCTTACTGCTCTGAAGTTATTAGGGAGTCAATCTTTCAAGGAATTGGTATTTGTCTGCGGGTGAGGTAGAGATAAATACTTCCCCAGTCGGTCAGTAACATAAATAATATGTTAACTTTTACTTGATACCGTCTTAGTTCCTCTCGCCTTGAAGTTCATGGAATGGTGTTTACGTGTTTGTTTCGATCACAAACGACTTCACTGAAGATCGCGTCATACATTGCGATGTAATTTGTCAACAGCGCCATCTAGTGTAAAATATCGGAACGAAAATTATGTATGACATTCAAATAAACTATGCACACATAACAGATAAGTGCAATGTCATATTCTATGATATTTATACCTTTTCATAAAAGAAAATACATTTTAAAAGTTCGTCGACTATTACTCGCTAATCTGTAAATGCTGTTTAACCGTCATAGTTTTCCTTTTAAATTCACTATATGGACTACTACAATGTTTTATTTTTTTACATTTCCAAATACAACAGTTGCGCTGGAATGGGGATGCTGGAATTTTTCAACATTTTATTCTACCATTTTGTCAGCATAGTTAATATGTATATACATGCCAAACTACAGCTTTCTAGTGTCAAGCTTCTCTGAGCTGGACCGTGGACAGTCGGACAGACAGACAGACCGGCATAGCGAAACTAAAAGGGTTCATTGTTTACTACGGAACACTAACACACACGGTAAAGCTAATGTTTCACAACACTATCCAAGACAGTCTCTTGATACACTTTGTCTGAAGTCTTCACTCCTTTTTCACAAAAATGAAGCATTGTGACTCCTTGATAAGACACCCCCCATCAAACCATTACAGACGCAGGATGATGACCACGTTGTACTTTTCCGACCACTTAGGCGGTTTATTTAGAAATGTGTGCATAGACTTTGTCATTTTGCTTGTCGTATAGCTCTTCAATAGTGAATTTTTTTTCATCAGTAAAGAGGATATTTCTGTGCCTTTCACCTGCTTAGCGGGACATAGGGCGTTTTGATCGATCCACTCTCTTCAAATGTAGGGATTGATTTAGGGTATGTACTGTATATCGACGATAAGCGCCGAGCTTCAGGTCTTGTTTTATTGTACGCGACAGAGTCCTAGCGGGAATCTTCATTGCTCGCGACAATTTTTTTGTTTCCTTATGGGGGTTCGGTGAATTCCGGCTTTAACAGCATTAACAGCCTCTATATCTTTGTATTGTACCTTATCAGAAGGTGATGTTAGGAGCCTTAGGAACCGGCGAGCGTGCATGAAAAAAGCTATGAATGTGAAAGGAGCGAGTGAAGTGTGTAAGGACCGCGTCTTATGGCGCTCGGTTCTCTCTGCCTACCCCGCGGGAGACCTGGCGTGAAGATACATATACATACATACAGCCTTTGTACTTTAAACAGCACTCTGTCGGCCCCATCTTTTAAAGTCTTCAACAGAGGATGTGTTGGTACAACTGTCGATAGTAGATATACGAACATACGTCTAATACCAAACTTTTGAAATGTCTTGAATATGACTGACAGCTATTCCCACTTTGTGCAAGGTAATCATTGCAATCCTATTTTCTTGAACACCCCATTGCATATTTTAATTTGATAATAAACACGAAAAAAATATATAGAATGGCGGGAAATCTATAGAAGTTTTTAACAAATTCAAAAAAGAGTTGAAAAAAAGAAAACTTTCGATGTAACAATATTTATGGCTAGACTAGTTAAACACAATTATTTTTACTATAATAGTAAAATACTTTCTACTACATAATTCCTCACTAATCAAAATACCAAAGAGGGTTTACCAAAGTCTCAATGTAATTGGATGGAAGGTGTAATCTTCTTTGATTATTCTAAAAATACGCTATGCTCCTGTGTTCTACCCACAAAGCCCTTCACTTTACGCCTTATTCGATTTGGCTAATTGATCTTCACTTACTAAACTACCAAAGTGATTCCCAAGCGATTCCCCATTAAACGCTTGAGTACCCCTATTTTCTACGTGTAATAATTTCAATGTGGGTATCCAATCAAATACTTTCCATATTTTGCAGTAATATAAGATAAAATAAATCTTATTTTTACAAGGTCGAGAGCCAAATAAGCATAAGACCCACTTCATATCAATCGCAGCATGTCTTCGGGTACTCATAAGCTCACTCACTCGAACAAAATAATCTTCCAGTTGTTACTTGACGTCGGTATTCTAAAAGGTAGAAGTACTTCCCCAGTCGAATGGCCTGTAAAATAACTATGCACTTGCATGTTGGGTTTATCTAAGATGACAAGAGAAGCGATGCTACTCACATCCCAAAAAATAAGTAAGTCTATCTATAACTTCACGCCAAATCCCTTGCGGGGTAGGCAGAGAGAACCGAGGGCCACGTGACTCGATCCTTACATATCTCACTTGCTTCTTTAACATTCATTGCTTTTCTCATGCACGCTCGCCGGTTTCTAGGGCTCCTGACATCACCTTCAGAAGTCTTGGCCTTCCCCGGCTCCTACATCTTTCCACTTTTGCATTGTATATCTGCTTCCTCATTCTTTCATCTTGCGTTCTTTCTACATGTCCGAACCAACGGAGCATGCCTCTTCTTATTTTAACACCGATGCTCTCTTTCAGACCAACTCTGTTTCTAACATCATCATCATTAAATAAGTAAGTATAACCAGTATATAATAAGAAAACCTCGCACGGCAACTTGTAACGTGCTGTTGGTGCGTAACGACATCACGGGTACGGGTGGATCAGGGCGTGTCTTCGTCGGTCAGAGTGGAAAGTCAAGAAGGCCGGCAGGACTCTCTGGCTTGCCTTTATTGGCCATCCAGAGAGGACTCGATAGAACATGTTGCTCTATCAGGTGATATGCTCCAGGGGTTGGAAGTAATAAAAGGCATAACACCGCGAGTAACTTTGGAGAAAGTAATATCAAAAAATAAATAAATATTCCCTGGAGCAGGTCGCAACGGGTATAATACATTACATCGATCTTATTGAAGGGACCTCTACGCGCTGGATCCATATGCTCGCATACGTCTATCAAATGACCGGGGTTAACGCCTGTAATTTAAGAGATAAAATAATTATTAGATAAATATTCTCATACCTCAAAATAAATATCGAATAAGATGTAAATTAGTACAAATCGCATTATGGCTCAATCAAAAATGTGATCAGATAGGAGTACAGCCATGTCCCAAAGGGTTTCAGATTATACCGAATGGAGAATTCCCAACAAGACAAACAAATGAAACAATCCAGTGAAAGACAAACAATTACCGCAAAGACCAATCGCTGAATAAATAGAACGCAACAACGGGAGATTTCACAAATAATCATACTACGAGGGAGGTAAAAATATTTTTCATGCTTCCGCAATACATGATTATGTTTAAAATGAAATATATGTTAATTGTTGCAGCATAAGACACAAACTCACATTTAGAAGTGTTGGCCTTTTTAATACTAGTTTTATTCTTTTAAACTTTATCATAAAGACTCTACTCTAGACTCATTTTGTAAAAAGAGTAATACTCATAATATAAATACTAGATATAAGCATAATCTTGTGTTACATGCAAGCCGTCTCCACAAAATAAGTAATTCTTTTATGGGGCAATGTATACGGTTCTATAAAAAACTTCCCAGCAATATAAGAGAATTGTCAATAAACAAATTTAAAACTACTATTAAGCCAAATTGTGTAGCAGGGTATATTACAAAGTATCTGACTATATTAATGATAAAAATGCATGGGATTGAGTCGATCCAATTATAATGTAATTAATAAATTATGTAAATTTGTTTGGATATCAACAGAGGGATGCCTGAGTTTTTTGGCAGTATTTTTATCAGTGCTCACCTAGTCATGAACTGCACGGTAGGGAAAAAAATTGTGACGATTCCAAACAAATGTAGCCATTTTTACGGAGTAAAAAGATTTTGACTTTGACTTTAAATATCGGATATTTTTAAGATAATCGGTGATTTTTCTAAAGTAGCTCCTTTGAACGATGATTATGTCATGTTCCTATATATAGCAAATTTGGACTGTTTGTCTAACCTCTTCTTGTCTCCCGTATTCCACATTCATATTATTTTAACAACTTCAGAATGTTCCCCATGTAAGCGACATACAATTAAATTCTTCCAAAAGAGTTGGCGTAAACGTGTGAGGAGAATACGAATGCGAGCTGTTTTCGCTGCGAAATAACAAGCAGTTTTGATGAATTTATGAAAATTCTTACTCGCTAAATCTTTATACGACTATAATATGGTCGACGCAGTTGGACCCTAACTGGGTATTTACTTTCTAGGTTGATAAAAAGAAAAGTTGTTATCTATATCATCTATTGTTAAGGTATTCTGTTCCGGCCTATTGATTAAGCTATTCAGGGGTGTGTTAAGACGCTTCAAAGCAGCCGTCTGGAGAAGTACCTCCATCTCACAGAAAACCGCAGCCAATAATAAAAATAATGACTGTATAGACAGGTAAGTTCGATTATTATTAGTTGTCACACCATTATATATTTACCTCAATCACCAACGCAGCTAGTGATGTCCCAAACAGATTTTTAATGGTTGGAGGAAAATACTAGCTATTGCTCGGCATCGCATGTGGAACAAGGGTAAATTGTGCTGAAAGGCGTTTTTGAGAGCTATATTGGGCATCGCGCGCTATTACATAGTGTGAAATAGTATATTGATCAATTCTAGCTATAGTGGTGGTACAGAGTTCATGACGCTGTAGCAGAAGTAAGATGTATACATGAAAATGATGAAAAGTTATAAAGTTTAAAAGTGTAATGTAATATGTTGCTTAAATTTGACGATTTTTCGATGATGGCGCCTTCGTATGCGATACGTAACATCCGAAAATATCATGCAAGAGATCGAGCAGCAAAGCAGAGAGATATATATATATATATATATACATGCGCTTAATAACATTGCATTACATTCTCCAATACAAATATTTCAAGTTCTCTACTGTGACTGTTCCTAATACAGCCTTGCCTATCCGGCCATATTATTTTCATTTAATATTAACGAACATTAATATTTTATCTATCTATATACAAAACTTAACTCGCTATGAGACAAAGAGAGAAAGAAATGTGTGCTCGCACCTCTCTCTCTTGTCCCTACAGTAATATACGAAACGTAACTATCTCTCTTTCTATATTTACTAACTTATATCTCCCTCTCAACTTCCGTTCGCCTCGCTCGATCACACTATTCGTCCCAAGTCGTTCGTTCCAAGTCAAGCGTGCGTAAAGAAGTTTTACTTCAAAAACCACGATAAGGTTAATTTTACTTTCAACAAAATATGTAAATAAGCATTGTTATATTAGGCAAAATCCAACAATTTATTACCATTCTCTGCATTCAATCGTTTCTCGAAGTCAACGGTGTACTACTATTAGCGTATCCAAGATGTAGAATCTCATTCATTTATTTCAACACACTGTTATCAACCGTAATCGTTGCGTTAGTTCCGGTTTCCTTAATTTCAAATAAAATTATCTTTGTTTTCTTGACATTCAGTTGTAACCCTCGGCTTTGGTCATTGTGACTAGTATTTGCAGTCCCGTAGAGTTTCTATTATTATCATGACATCGTCTTTAACCCTTCGAAACCCGGGTGGTCGTATACGACCGCGAAATGTATGGGAAAACGTATATAATAGGTTCTGACTGAGAACCATGTAAAATCTTACGTTCATAGATCTCATTGAGAATTATCAAGATACAGAATGAATAGTCGATTCGACGGAACGCAACCCTACTTACCATACCTCAATATTAACGTCAAACCAAGACGACAAGCTGCTGCCCACCTGCACACATACTGTAACATGACACCCTTCATAAGTGAACTGTGTAGCTTATAACAGGGCACTGTCACTTCTATATACCGTCAATTTGTGCAAGAGACCCTTTCGCACAATCATGCCAAATGCTTTTTTCAGAGTCACAAAACTGTAATAAATGATTGCAGAGCGAGTAAACGTAATCAGTAGATTTTTTTTATTTTTTAAAGCGTTTATTCAAAGCATAAGTACCTATTTAAAATATTTAGAAATGCTGCATCACGAAAACCCACAGGGTTTATCTGTGTACAGCGAGATTCTCTTCCGTTTCGAATTATCCTGTATGCATTCACAATATTCACCCTCATTCGCCACTCAATTATTTTTCCATGTAATTTTGCAGCTAGGATGGTCAAATTTATGGTGCGGTTTACCCTACATGTGACGCAGTTGATTCATGTTCCATTACCTTTATGCAAGTGTACGATGACTGCGCTTCTCCAATCCGTTGAGACCTTTCCAATTCTCTTGCATAAATTTTACACCAGAACAGGAAGCGACATAGACGCAAGTGCCAACTATTTGATCATTTGCTGCAACCACTTTATTTTTCATTTTCCATTTCTTAAGATTCGTATTGAGCATAAAATAATAATAGTATCTCGTCTGTTTTTGTATATGTTTATTACTCTGCGCTACTAAAGAGATCATAATAAAATATGGTACAGATAGATTGGGTCCTCGAAAATAATATATAGTACTTTGTTTGAAAGTATCACTAGCCTAAGATAGTTGTTTCATGTTTAAAATTTCATCTTACTGGTCACTGTTTTGTGAGATAAATACAATATACTCGTATTATTGTAAAGAGAAATAATAGCAGAACTAACACGAATCATATCGATCACATGCCGAAGTAGTTAAAGATAAGCAACCCTTGATTTACAAATATTTAAGGATACCCTCGGGCACAGCTATAATTGCATTTTCATCCAATCTCTGCTCCCCACATTGTATCAGGGGATCCATATTTACAAGTACTTTCTTGTGTACCTACATGTTTGAATACTGCTGTATTGTCAATATTGGTTCTGAGTTTGCCGGATCAGTTGATTTGCGGTTTTGATACTTAATGTTTTTGCTATAATATAACAAACTGATTGTAAAAGTACTCTTTCGATGATTTCATGAACCCGAACTCGAAGGGTTTTTGTATGTCCCATTTATGAGTTCTAGGTCTATCCTCAAACCAGCTTCATAGTAGCTACCAATCTTTTATTCCTTACTAGTACTAAGTACTATTACTATTTATCAGATTATTTTCTTATTATTCAATTCTGATCTCTAAATTTAGGGTTTATAGCAGCGCGCTGCGAATCCTATGCCTAAATATAATATTATTTATTCCATGTAATTGAATTATTGATTTATATAAGTATATAAATAATTGTTCACCTCAAAACGAATCGCACATTTGATGGGTATAAGCAGCTTACAACTATATTTAAAGCCAAAACAAATCTATTCGTAGTTCGAACTACCAATTAGCAAAAAGAAGTGTGAGAGTAAATAGTGATAGTGAATTAGTAAGTTACGTGGAAAAAATGCGTTGAAAAAATTACTGTAGTAGCATGCCAAACCATAAAACAAAGCACAGCGATTAACAATTCGCTGAAAAGACATTGTGCTCTTACTAGTGTTACCAGGAAGCTTCTGAGAAGTTGGATCGTTAGCAACGGGAACAGTAAAGTGCGAGCGACGATCTTTGTTGTTGTTGTAATATCTTTATTGTACAATAAATTAAAAAATATATATACATATTACAATGAAATAAATTTTATGTTACAAAGGCGGACTTATCCCTGAAAGGGATCACTTCCAGCCAACCCAGAACTATTGACAGAATAACATAAATGGACAAGAGAACAAACGTACACTAATTGACTACAACAATATCATAAATTTCATAAAACTAACGCACATCAACTTTACCTAATACATATTACGAAGTTATACATAAACAATACAATAAACAAAGATGAAAAAAGAAATAGGAATAAATACAAACATTTAATACAAAACCTAAAAACATATATAACTACTACTACAACTATAACAAGAGATATATTTTAGGGTATGCATCCAAAAATGCTCACAATTCACCAATTAAAATGTTTTTGACTCTGAGTTTGAAGGATTCTATGGAGGGAGCCAGTCTAACCTCTAGAGGAAGTGCATTCCATAGACTAACAGATTTTACAGAAAAAGACTGTGTGTACGAATTGGTATTCTGACTCGGAATATCGAGAACCAGGGTACCACAGGAGCGCAACCGATTGTCCACATCACGAAGATGAATTGTCTCTTTTAGGTAGGAAGGTGCAGATGGGTTGAATAAAACATTAAAAAGTAAGCTGAGAATGTGCATCTTCCTACGGTCTCTGATCGTTAACCAATTGAGACGTTTGCGTCACTCCGAGACGTGATCGTATTTGCGCAGTCCAAAGACGAAGCGAATACAAAGGTTCTGTAGTCTTTCCAACTTATTCAACAGTTCTTCGGAAGGGTCCAGATAAGCGACATCACCATAATCTAGTAAAGGAAGGAGAAGGGAATTAGCCAACAAGATCTTAGTTTCCAACGGTAGAAAAAAATGCAGTCGTCGGAGTGAGTGGAGAGATGCGAAAATCCTACGGCTGACTTCATTAATATGCGGGGCTCACGACAGAGTTTGGTCAATAATAATTCCCAAATCAGAGACAGTTGAAGAAAAAGGAATTATGTCACCATTAAACTGAATGTTAGGAAGAACCGTGCCCTGGAGTTTAGAAATAAAGTGAGGGCTGCCTGTAATTATTGCTTGTGACTTGGCTGCATTGACTTTAAGCCCGAAGTTATGGGACCAATCAGCAATAATAGCAAGATCGTCATTGATAGCGTGCACAGCTAAAGAAATATCAGGAAATGGGGCAGCTGTATAAATCTGTAAATCATCAGCATATAAATGATAAGAAGAAGAGAGAGAAGAAACAATGCTATTAATGAACAGCGAAAAGAGAACAGGTGACAGTACACCGCCTTGTGGGATACCAGCACTCAAATCACACCAGTCAGATCGGCGATCTCCCATTTTTACTAATTGCCGGCGACCCACAAGGTAGGAATGAAACCATGCTGATGCCGTGGACGATATATTGACAGAATGTAGGACTCCTAACAAAATATCAAGATCAATTGTATTGAAGGCACTAGTGAAATCTAGTAGCACAAGGACAGTTACTTTTTTATTATCAATATTGAGCCGGATATCGTCGGTAATTTTGACAAGGGACACAAGATCTTTGTGTGTGTAACAGATAAGATTTAAATATTCTGGCTGCTTTACTAAAAATAATTAAACCAACCAATAAACCGACTACAAAAAGAAACAATGTAATCACCTTCCCTTACAATAACACAGATATATCGCAATCATAAAAGTAATACAAGGTAGCAGATAATTAAATTTCACAGCTGACCCCATCTTTCAGTAATTTGAAACAGTGGCAGGAAATAATAACATGTAATAAAACTCTTTGGGTATGTACCCACGCAAAGCGGGCCCTACAAAGGGCGGTGGCTTAATTAAATACAACGCCCGAACATTTCACCGGCCATTTTAATGTTATTAAATTGTTCGACGGATACTTAGCCCCCTATTTTACGATGTACTCAAAAACCGAAGAGATTTCATTTACCTGAATAATCGAATTTTAAAGATTTGGAGTTAATTAATGTTTGACTTACGTAAATACTAATCTACTTGGGTTATGTGTTTCGACATTAAATATACTTTAACTATAACTTAACTATATAATAATAGTAAATGAATTGCACAGAATACGTGTGATGTAAGAAAAAACAATCTTAATGGTTTTAAACTGAACTGAATAAATGCTGCTAAACTGTTCTTTGCCACAACATAAACTCGTTAAACTGTACCTGTAGTTAATAGCGTAATAAGGGGAAAGCAGCAGGGCAGGGGAAAACTAAAATATTGACTCGTAAAATAGATTCTGATATGAGGACGGTCGGTTACTAGATCGGTTTAATATCCCAGTGGGTAAATAACCGACCTAGTGAGCAACAGGTCCCCGGTTTGAATCCTGGTATGTACAACTTAATTTGTGTTTTCGGATTTATGTAATATTTCGAAAGACATGTGACCTTAATTATGATCTAGTTTTTCCTCGGGGTTGCGAAGGTCTGACGACAGTCGCTACATCTAAAAATCTGTATCTCCTGCCAAATCCTTGTTACATAGCGGACTGCGCCAATCCTAATGAATTGGAGAACCGGATAACGATTATTCTGACATGTTTTTTTTCTACAACTAGATTGGCAGACAAGGATGCGGCCCGCATTAGATGGTAAGCGTTCACCGCAACCTACTGACCCTCGCAACATCACGGGCATGTTACTCACGCGCTGCCTATCTTGTGACCTAAGGCTATTTCGTCACAGTAACCAGTATTTTTTTCTCAGAAGACACTCATATATGATTCTGTACATTACCATTGAATGTCGACAACGATCAATACTCATCCCGCAGTTAGAATAGTTGTCTCAGTACAATTAATTTAATTTAGAGCATTTATTTCGCGGAAATCGAAAACTCACATGCCATGATCAAATTGGTAGAAAAGAGCTATGAATGCTTATGAAGCGAAGGAAGTGTGTACAAACCGAGTCACGGGATACTATCTGCCTACCCTGTGAAGGGACTTGGTGTGAATATATAATATAATATATTTTATAGTATGGTATGTCTTTCCACTATAGATTGGAGAGCCAATATTTTCAAGCCATTGACTTTTTATGCAACATCAGATGGCACACAAGCATACGATCCATCTGATGTAAAGGGGTTACCGTAGCCTATAAACGCTTTTAATAAAGTATTTATCACTTGCGAGATGCCACCTCTGTTGCTAACACAGCAACTTCTATCTTCCGATCTCATTCGCACGCTGGAACAGTGGTTTGTATTACAATGGAGCCAATAGTTATTTTACTACTACTACTACTATAACTTCACGCCAAATCCCTTGCGGGGTAGGCAGAGAGAACCGAGCGCCACGTGACTCGATCCTTACACACCTCACCCGCTTCTTTAAAATTGTATGGATGTTTTAAGAGAGGTAGGGCGCGTCAAAGCAGCCCGTCTGGGGAAGTACCTCCACCTCACTGAAAACCGCAGCGAAATAACAGCTCCCTAGAGGGTTGTTGTGTTCCTCTGTGTGAGTGAGGTCACCAGTAAGCTCCTAAGTAGTTGCTGTGTAAGCAGCAGTGATACTTAACATATTACAAGTGTTAATAGGGTACAGTAATTGCTTTACTCTCTCTGGCCTAGCCTTGCGTTGAAATCACCCAAACAACCGTGTAGTGGGAACCAACAAAGTATGCCTCTTCTTATCTTTTCTTTTTTTTATACTACGTCGGGAGGCGTACAAGCATACGGCCCACCTGATGTAAAGCGGGTATCGTAGCCTATTAACGCTTGCGATATATTAAGTATCACTCGTGCGATGCCTCCTCTGTTGCTTACACAGCAACTCCTTGGGAGCTTACTGGTGACCTCGCTCACACGCAGGAACACAACAACCCTCTAGGGGAGTATCTTAACACCGACACTCTCTTTCAGGCTAACTCTGTTTCTAAAATCGTCATCGCGAATACGGTCTACAAGCGTTACGCCTCAATTTTTTTTTGTATACAACGCCGGAAGGCATACAACTATAAGGCCCACCAGATGTAAAGCAGTTACCGTAGCCTATGAATGCTTGTAATACATTAAGTATCACTAGCGCGATGCCTCCTCTGCTGCAAACATAGCAACTCGTTAGGAGCTTACTGATGACCTCGCAAGGAACACAACAACCCTCTAGGGGAGTTGTTATTTGGCTGTGGTTTTCTGTGAGGTGGAGGTACTTCCCCAGATGCGATGTTTTGATGTGCCCTACCTCTCTTAAAACATCCAGACCAAGACAAACAAATATATTCATGCACACAAATGTTTGTCTGTTGTGGGAATCGAACCCACGAGCATTGCTGTTGGTGGTTGCATCATTCACGATTGCGCCACCATGCTCGTTAAAAAGACAACGCTCGCATTTCGACGGCGTTTATTCTACTTTCACGCTCTCTCTGCCATATCCAGCTCGCGCTTCCATAACTAAATATTAGGACCAACACTGCATTGTGTACAGCGTACCTTATGGCTCCAGATTTTACTTCCAAGAAGTTTTTTTTCACACTATTCCCATCACTCACTCGTCTTTCCACATCACCGGTGTACCTTCAATGCCTGCTGAATGCGTCTCCAAGATATACGAGTACAATCTCATTCACTTATTTCAACACTTTATCCCCAACCGAAATCCTTATATTGGTTCTGGTTTTTCTCTTTCAATTACCTTTTGAAGAGCTCGGTGGCTCTGTCGTGAATGACGCGACTTTGACACCAACGCTCGTAGGTTCGATTCCCACACAAGGCAAACATTTGTGTGCGTGAACATGTCTGTTTGTCTTGGTCTGGATGTTTTAAGAGAGGTTAGGGCGCATCAAAGCAGCACGTCTGGGGAAGGACCTCCACCTGACAGAAAACCGCAGCCAAATAACAACTCCCTAGAGGGTTGTTGTGTTCCTGCGTGTGAGTGAGGTCACCAGTAAGTAAGGAGTTGCTGTGTAAGTAGCAGAGGAGGCATCACGCGAGTGATACTTCATATATCGCTAGCGTTAATAGGCTACGTTACCCGCTTTACATCAGGTGGGCAGTATGCTTGTATGCCTCCCGACGTAGTATAAAAAAAACCGTACTAATGAATAACAGAAAAAACCTTAAACAGTAATTAAAAACTTTGTTGATATTGTAATGTTCTATTATTTTGCAAGAGTCTTGATTCCATAGGGGAAATAATTATATATTTGTTTTCTGCGCTTGTCTAATTTCTCTAAAATAGATTTCTTATACGCTAATAATAAGAAATCTATTTTAGAGAAAATAGACAAGCGCAGAAATCATCATTACCAGACTTGCATCTGTGATTTAATAACATACTACTACGCATTTTTATATTTGTAGACCGACTAAATAAACTTGAATTACACCTGTTCCTATACTCAGGAAACGACATAAAATCGGATTTTCGTCCAACGTCTATCCTCTCCACTTAACTCAATTCTCGTAAAAGATATATCATGAAATCCGATATAGTACTCACGGTCGAGTCTTTATTAGATTTAAAGATTTTATAACTGTTTAAATGTAAATAAGGAGATACAATAAGTGCGGTTAAAATTAAGTGGTGTTTTTTTAATAGTCCTTTGTTAACTAAGTTAAATAGTAAACAAGCATATAGATGATCATGATCCTCATAGCCGGTTCCTTGTAAGTAGACAAAAGACCCAATTTGTTATCTTATATTGGCTTTTTTAACATGTTTAACTTTTAGGGTTTCGTATCCTAAGAGTACCCTCAGGACCCTATTAACAAGGCTCCGCTGTCTGCCCGTCCGTCTGTCACATGCTGTATCTCTTAACTGAAAAAGGTAGTGACTAAAAATTTTCACAGAGCGTGCATTGCTATGTCGTAATAATAAATAAGAAAATTGAAATAAAATTAAGAGTTATAAAAAACGTATTTTTACAGCGTTAATTTTACACTGTAGTAATAATGAATGGTTGCCCTTTATGCGCAAGTCCGACTAGCGATTGACCGATTTTTAAGGGTGTTAAAATGATAAAATACGACCACTTTGGTTTTAACGGGTGAGTTTTGATCTTCCTTCATTCTTCCACTTGCGTTGTATGTCTTTGACGTCATTATTTTATTCCTTATTATGTCGCCTGCCTTTTTTTTATCTAGAAGTTATACTCAACGATGAATGTTGTGTCTTATTATAAAGCGAATTTGAAAATTGTACAAATTCACTGTATTCCACGTGATTAAATCATCATCTCATATAAAGCTTTGCCCCACGTCTTATGTCAAATCGTCGATTGCTAAATGGTAGTGCAACACATACAAGTGAGACTGGCTTATATCTCCAATCACTCAGACCTTGCCTAAGCTATAATTAGAAAGAGATACGTGTTTTTGTTGACGTAGTCTAATGTACAGCCGCCAGGCGAACCATCCCTTTATTGCAGCTTAAATAAATATGAATATTTAATACAGCGGCCGTGAATCGATTTCCAAATCAAACTACGCTGTGATCGAATGAACAGAATACAATTTACAAAATGTGCTTAGTTTAGTATTGAAAATGTAATCTGACAACTGAACCACATTATTGATTTAAGCTATGATTTCAAATGATTGAAATAATTTATACGTTAGGTACTATGGAACGGAAGAGCAGTAATAGCTCAGTGGATAAACAACCGGTACCATTATCGTGTTTTCGAATAGCTCGCGGTGAAGGAAAACATCGAGAGGAAGCTCTCATGTTTAAAAAATCATATTTCGAAAGACGTGTGACCTAACCTAACCTAAGAAAGGTCTGATTTTGTAGAGGTGGGAGTGGAGCTCTGATGGCAGTGTAAAAATTTGTATCTTCGCTAATTCCTTTAGCTTATGGTAGCGGACTCCGCTAATACTAATGAAACGGGATAATGCTAGAAATAAGGTACTAATACGAGTAGATTGTCAACGACCACGGAGTGTATTCATGTATTGGGTGAGAATTTTTGGAAATCTGTTATAAATGTATTTCTACAAGTCTCCACTAATTCTGGTAACTTCTGGAACTTCGATACAAACTTTCAATCTCTTTAACGACTTTCGCTTGTTAATATGGTCAGTTCAGGTCAGGTTCAGTAAACCAACAAATTTATTTTTACCTTGAACAGGGTACTCTTTGATGTAGACACCTTTTTCTATGTGACGTACATGTCGACATGATAGATTGAGGAACGAGTAAATACATGCGAAATAGAAGTAGAATTTCTGCTTTGTTTAAGGATCAGCAAGCTAAACTGGCAGTTGGCAGACTACATAGACGGAAGGACCGACGGCCGCAGGGGCTGAAAGATTCTCGAATGGGAACCGGGAAACGCAGAGTAGGATAGTCCCTCACACAATGGACTGTGGTGAATACCGTAAGGAGCCAATGGATGCAAGTGCCAAATGATAGATCAGTGGACGTCCTTCGTGACAAAATAATATATTTTTTATTACAAGGGGGCAAACGTACATGTGGGTCACTTTATTGAAAGTGGTCACCACCGCCCATAGACATCAGCAACGCCAAAGGGTCACTGATCTGTTGCCACCCTTTTTAGGGAAATATACGCTCTTTTCTTGAAGGCACCCATATCGTATTTATTCGGGAACACCGCTGAGGATAATTTATGTCACAGTTTTACCACACGTGGTAGAAAATGCCTCAAAAAGCGTACTATAGTGGATTGCCTCTCATCAAGATGGTGATGGTGAAATTTGAATTTGCGACATGTGGTACGATAGGTGGAACTCAGCGGCTAGTATTAAGTTGAACATCTCCTCCGAACACTCTCCATGATACAATCTGTACAGTACACAAGAGAAGCAACGTCTCTTCGTGCAAAAAGCGAGTCTAGCGGAGCAGAGCTCACTGGGTCGCCGACGATTCGAACTGCCCTACGTTGTATGCGATCAAATGGTGTAAGCAAATAATGCGGCGCGCCGGCCCAAAGACGTAAACAGTATTCCATGTGAGGCTGGACGCCTTATAAAGTTGAAAGCAATGTAAGGTGTAAAGTATTGTTTACCTCAAGATGACCGTGAAACTGTACATCGCTCGATATGACTACACCCAGGATACCGATGCCAGGCGTAACGCTGAACGGTATACCTTCTAATCCAGGAGCTACGATAAAAGGGGACTTTTTCGCGGTTAATGCGCACACTTGTGTCTTTGGGGGATTAAATTGAACTAAATTCATTCTACCCCAATTCGAGACCTGTTCTAGTGATGTCTCAATTTCAGACACAAGCTGCACAAGCGTTTAGGAACAGTGGATCCGAGCACGCACCGTCAACTACGACCTTGATGCTCCGCCTAATGAGAAAACTGGCAACCCTTGCACATTTTTTTTCTGGTAGCCCAATAGAAGGAAGCATCGAAAGAAGTGCTCCGGATCTCTCCCTCACCGTACGAAACGCAATAACATGCTGTATCAGCAATATCAGCATGCCACTACTTCACGCCGGTGTTCTGTGAGAGAGTGGCACTACCCCGGACGAGCCGGCCCAATTACGAGCTATTGTCATTCAAAGGTCATGACCTGCCCGCAGCCATGCAGTGGCCACTAATTGACCATAGCTTGGCCCCGCACCGTCAAAATGGCAATAGGCCATAACTACATCTATTTTTCTTATGTAAGTAAAGTGATAAACAGACGTATGACAAGCCTAAAGATAAAAAGTTACCTAGCCTAAACTTATATAGAAACTTACAACAACAGAGATATCACTCGTATGTTGCCTACCCTTCGAAAACCTCTTCACAATTTTCGAACCCTAAATGAGAAACTGGAGACGCCATTACCGTGCATGAAATCTAATGGATAATGTTTGTTTTGTCTTAAGTCTTATGTACAGTATTCAGAATTGAGTATATTGGCATCGGCGCTTCATACTTACCATCGTGTCCCATTTGGGCTATATGCTGGTTTGCCCTCTTCTTAAATGTAAGCTGCCTATCTTCTGTTAGGACATATATTGTTAATTCGCAATTTAATAGAGTGCACTTCATTCTCGCGAGGGCATCTTTGACGAATATGGCTGGATCTTGCCTGCATATTTCGAGTTCATGTACTAAAGCGCGTATGGTCAAACAAAATTTGTAACATTTTTATACATCTACTCATGTATAACTCGTGGCATATAGACTCTTAGATACTACTACTACTACACCAATCCCAATACATCCTACTGCTGGGATATGGGTCTCCCTTCAATCGAAGGGATTTAAAGCACCATGCTGTTCGACTGCAGATTGGCGGAGGCCAAGCCGCCCGGAGGCTACTGGCTTAGCTTAACGACTGTTCATCCGTCCGTCCGTCCGTTCGTCCGTCTGTCATAGGGCTATATCTCACGAACCGTGATAGTTAGACAGTTGAAATTTTCACAGATGATGTATTTCTGTTGCCGCTATAACAACAAATACTAAAAAATAGAATAACATAAATATTTAAGGGGGCTCCCATACAACAAACGTGATTTTTTGCTCGTTTTTGCTCGATATTGATAACGGCAACAGGTAGACGCTTGAAATATTCACAGAATATTTATTTATATATTCACTTTAAGAATAAATAATTAAATTAAAATAAAACAAATATTTAAGGGGGGCTCCTATACAACAAACGTGATTTTTTTGCCGTTTTTATAGATAGTGGTACGGAACCCTTCGTGCGCGAGTCGGACTCGCACTTGGCCGATTTTTTTTTACCATTTGTAAATAAAGCTTATTCTATCTATCTATCCATGACAGCAATAATTTACCCTTTAAAATTCCTAGTAATTTTAGTTTATTATTAAAAGGTAACGGAGGTGGAAGAAAATATTTGTTAGGCTGAGAATATACAGCTGAATAAATCCGAATTGCTCCGTGACTTTGAGGTTAACAGGCTGTTAGTATTTTGGCTGTTTTATGTTGTTTGTATATTTTACTAAAATATCTACCTACTTTGTAGAAAAACTTCGTACACAAACAATATAAACACGCACGGAATAGGTGGTTAGGTAAGTACCCATACTGTGTACCTCATTAGTAAAGGTATATTTATTTAGGTACCTTATTTTTATACCGCGACTTTAACGTGATGATGGCGATTTTTTTCATTTCTATGTCCTCTTCTTATTAGTCTTTTCCCGTTTCCTATTTCAGTAGGATTGGCGAGGTCAGCTACTTAAGCCTAAGGATTTGGCGAAGATTCTAATGTTGCTTGCTCCATAGCAAGTGATAATATATGTACATAAATCCGATAATATCCGATAACCTTTAAACTAGCGAACCGTTAAAAAGTTTATGAAAAGCTGCCTTTTTAAAACCCAGATAACGGTACTATAATTTTCATTGCCCCATAGAGCAGTCAAAAGATAAGATATGTCAAATCTTTATTAAGTTTATTAACAATTTGATCCATTATTTTGTATGCTTTGGCTTTCATTCACCACCGTTAGTAATGCATGCCTTCGCTGCTATCGTCTCTGCTTCCGGCTGTTGCGGTTGTGTTTGCGATTGCCCGCTATCAGTAACAGATGATGCATGCATTCGTGTGTTTTATTAAAATACTCAATAACTAAATCAATAGAGTAATAATTGCAGATTAAGATAATTTCAGAAAGTAAATTTTAAAAATTAACGCAAATTTTACCCTAAAGTAAAGATTGTAGCATGAGATATAATACAATAATAGACTTGTATAACCAATATTATAAACTTATGTATTTCCCTCTTTACGCATGATAAACTACCGCAATTGTAAATTCATATTAAAAAATAATTAAAGTTTGTTGAAAGCACCACGTCACTCGTCGAATTCCTGTCAAGGTTACTCAATACCAGCTACAAAATATTAATGTGAGCTACTTCGATCGCAGTAAGTGACACTGAATATCGCCGCTACAAGTAGAACAACTTTAGAAAAGCTTACTGCTAACCTCACTCAGCAATAGGAATAGTAGTACGGAGTAGTTTGGGTCCGGTTATACTTACTACGCTAGGAGATTTGCTCTTGAAATTTCTAACATCTGATTCATTTTTCTACGAGAATATCAGATACGGAGGTCTATGCAAGCTTTACAGTGGATATTCTGCTGCCTACACGTTTCGATGAATATTTTATTTTGTGAATGTGCTAGGATAATCCGAGTGTCATATCTCACCCGAGCCCAATCATAATAATATGTAATCATATTTTTTTTTTTTTTATATTGGCTCAGCATAGTGGCTCCTCTTCGCCTGTTGGTAAGCGAAAAGGGGAGCCCAAATTGCAGCGGCAACTGACAAAGGACTACGGTGTCCTGTCAGTTGACGCTACCATGCTGGCCCGCAAGGTGCTTCTTCACGCTTCGTTTGAAGGATCCCATGTTGTAGGAAGGAGGAAACACATGTGCAGGCAAGGCGTTCCACTTTTTAATAGTTCGACAGAGATAGGAGTTGCCGAACTTTTTAGTACGAGAACAAATGTCCTCAACAGTGGAATGATGACATCGCAAGCCTGCACGTGTGGTTCTATATACACTCATCAAAAGTGTCTAGGGATCAACATATATTTTTGCAATAACTTTTCTCCTGATTGATATTAATTAAAATTTTCTTTAAGGATTCATCAAATAAAGTATTTTCGTTTGTCTACAGTAACGATAAACCAAGTCACCTTTGTATTAATAAAGAAATTTGCCATTTTCATAATAAAGGGATTTTTGACATTTGAACCACTAACATTAAAGTTCGAAAAAAAGACTGAAATAACAGTTTTCTTTAAAATTTTATTGGGTAACTTAAACAATTAATAATCCGTGTTTCTACCGCGAACACTAACAACACAAGAACATCGGTTTGGCATACTCAAAATGAGTTCATCCAAATCACGCTGTGGAATGGCCGCCCATGTTCGTTGCAACAACAAAAAAAGGTCTTCTTGCGACTGGATACCCTCCATATTCGGCAGAGCTCTTCTCTGTAGCATATCCCATGCATGCTCAATCGGGTTCAAGTCTGGCGACTGAGCAGGCCAGGGCATGACATTGATGTTAGCTGCGGCGAGAGTCTGTCTTACAACTCTTGCGGTGTGCGGTCGTGCATTATCATGCATTAACTGAAATAAGGGACCGATTTGCACTTGTAGAGGAACGATGACGTCTGATACAATCGTCTCAGCATAAATTTGAGCGTTGAGGTTGCCTCTGATCCAAATCAACTCAGTTCTTCCGCCGATCCAAATACCCGCCCATACCATGATGGTTCCACCACTATAAGGATGGATTTCCTGGCAGGATTTTAATCGCTGTTGGCGTCCAGGGGTTCTCCAGTGTCGTATACGTTTATATATTTTATATATTTTTTTATTACAAAGCCACATCTCAATCTCAAGAAATCCGCATAAAAATGCTTGATCCCTAGACACTTTTGATGTGTGTATATTACACATACCAGGCCACTCAGAAAGTATTGCAAAAATATTTTTTCTGTATGAGAAACTGACCAGTTTTAATCTATTTTGAAATTATGATTATTTATAAGTGAAAATAGGTACGTTCCAATTTCAAAATTTCTCTCCATATTTTTTGTGAGTTAATTATCGTGTCTCATTGAAAAATGGATCTGCGCCGGGAACATTTTCGCGCTAAGATTTTTTACGATTTTAAGTGTCGCCTGAAATCGGACGAGTCGTACGATCGACTTTAAATGGCATCCGTGGATGAAGGCCCTTCCAAGGCAACCGTGTATCGTTGGTATAACGAATTCAAGTGCGGTCGACTATCTTTGGGAGATGAAGAAATAAGTGGTCGCCCTTTGACAGCTGTTACGGAAGAAAACGTGCTAGCAATGAAAAATTTAATCCAAGACAATAGGCGAGTTACGTATCAAGAGATTTAGCACATACTGTAGATTGGATCGGGAAGCCTTCACGACATTCTACACTTGCATCTTCGCGTGAGGAGGATAGTATCAGTTGTAAAGACAATGGCAAGCCGCCATTTTGTATTGGCGGCCACATTGGTACTACCATAATATTGAATATACTATATTATATTGTCTTCAGAAACAAAGGTGTATGAAAAATGTCAGCCTGATCGGATGTCGGCAAGTGGTAGAAAAGTCGATCGCAAGATTTGTCCCGAACAGACAGGAAACCAAGTTGTAAAAAACTTGTAAAATACTGTTCTGTAAAATGGTTTTAACTGTCAGCGTTATTCATAAAAAGTTGTTAATCAACGTTCTAAGCATTAATTAACTAAGCAACTGTTTAAGTTTTAATTAGTGTTTAAAAATTTCGTATTCATAAACGGAACTTTGACGTTTCTTAGTAAAGCATTACTTAACTTTTTTCCGATTGGTAGAAATGGTAGAAATCGGGCAACACATCTTGTTAGATGTCAATTGAAGCTGTAATTCATTCGTCAAGAAGTGCAAAGGAATTCATTTTGAAATTCCTATTTAGTTTTCTTTTATTTAACGATCAGTTTTTGTTTCGTGGAGACAATATTTTCATATGGACAGCAAAATGAATAGGCGAAGCCGTTCCTCAAACTGGAGTGAAACAGAGAAGGTACGACATGTGTTCGTTAATTGCATAATCTTTATTAGTCGTGTACATATTCTTGTAATTTAAACTATAATGACTTTTGCAGAGCCTGTTGACACAACTAATTAAAGACAAAATAAATCTTATTGAAAATAAGGATGTTAGTAAAAATAATAACCAAATGAAAAAGACAGCATGGCAGGAGATTTTGCAAAGGTAAAGTATGCAGTTTTCTTGTGAAAATGAATCATAACTAAAATTTAAATATTATCGCGACTATATTTCGTGTTTCAGTTTTAATGAAATGAATGAGACAAAGAGGGACCTAACCCAATTAATAAACCAGTGGCGGAACACGAAAAATAATATAAAAAAGCGGAATTACGAATATAGACGTAATTGTAACGCTACTGGCGGAGGACCCCGTCCTCCTAGTCCACCTCCAGAAGATGTGGAGATCATGGAAATTCTCCCCAACGAATTTATAGTGGATGCAAATACATTCGATAGTGATAGCCTAAATATAAAAAAAGACCATGAGGTAAAGGTTAGTTCGTATATATACTTATTCAAATAGTCATATGTACTTCTGAGTACATGTATTGAGATGGATAAACTTATACATTTCTATGATAATTAATTATTATTATTCTTGTATTTTAGGAAAACAATGTTATAGACTTGAGTCAACCTGGGTGTTCTGGTACCTTACAGCCACAAATGGTAAACAAAATTATTATAAAATTTATATTAAATTTTACATTCCAGTATACCATAATAAAAATCTACAATAACTTCAATTGTTTCAGGAAACAACTGTCAACGTACTAGAAATTGTGGACTTAAATAAACCTGAAACGCTACCTACACAAATGGTAAATTTAGTAATAAAATAATATTAGCTATGTATACTACGGTTATTACACTAATATTGTTTTATCTAGTAAACAGATATTACTCCCGAGTTGATATACAATTGTTCATCTTAACCGATTCAATTCATCTTAATATTATGGATGTGGCTTATAAAGCCAAAGACAGACATTCTTGCATGTGGTGCACCATTCTAATTAGTAAAGTAGGCTTGAGTGTATAATAAGTAGGGCGTAGTGATTTTGAATTACGAGCAGCCTGTCTAAGGTTAAAGTAACAATCTTTAGAGAAATATGCTCCAACAAGTGAGGCCAATAGGTGGATGGTGCTCTTAATACTATCTCTTCATGTAGGTAGTTCTCCTAGTATCATTGTTACCTCTTTATGTTACAGAACCTCATTTCATTATTTGCGATTACATCATCATTGTCTACAGTAAAATAAGTACAGGGAATTGCTATATAAATATAACTTTTGCTTTTGTATTTTAGGATCAAAAAGAAATAGAAATGATAACACCTAAGAAGCGTATAATGAAGACCAAAAAAAGAGTAAGTATTGCAAACAATTTTAAACATTTTGTAAGGTACTAGTAACAACATCTCTGATGTTACAAGTGTCCATATGCTTTGGTAACTGCTTATCATCAGGCCGCCTGCCTGCTTGTTTTCCACAGCCCTTTGAAAAGGAATTGTAATCTATTTGTATTTTTCAGGACCCACTGGATGAATCTCAAAGCCAACAGTTGTTTCAATTGGCAAAATCTGTACGATTGAAACAACTTCATGATCATGAAAAAGAACATAAAATTAAATTGGAGATGATGGAAAAAGAACATCATATGAGAATCGAAATAATGAAATTAGAGAAGCAGTATTGGGAAAACAAACTAAAAGAGAAACAGTGAATTTTTTGACTTATATCAATTTATTATTAAAAATTATTATTAATAAAAATATTTCTTGAAATGTTCATTGAATTATTCAATTCACTTCCTTCCTCATCATCTTCATTGCCAGAGTCAATAGCATAATCTGTAAAAATAAGGGTAATGGTTATTAATTACAGTATAAGATATGGTTGATAGGTACAGTGGCATTCTCAATGTAACACTTTCATTAGATGAATGTCATTTTATTCATAAGTAATAAACATATGCTTCACAACCTGTTTCCTATACAAATGGCATTACCATTTGTATAGGAAACAGGTTTTGAAGCAATTGATTACTATAACTTACCTTCTTCATCAATTTCATTCCATTTAATGGCGAGGTTGTGTAGTACTGCACACGCTATGATGGTGGTTTTTATTGTCTCGTATGAGCCACGCATAACTTCTAACAATATTCTAAATTTCCCTTTCCAAATACCAAAACACCGTTCCACCAAATTCCTTGTACGAACATGTTTGCTGTTGTATCGCTGTTCGGCCTCTGTTTGAGGGTGTAATACTGGAGTGAGCAAATAGGGTGTTGTAGGATAACCACTGTCTCCTAGTAATCTTCCTCTAAATTCACCTTCTTCGAACCTTCTTTTAATTGCACTTTCTCTGAAGATGCGGGCATCATGGGTACTACCCCTCCAACGACATACCACATCACAAATTGATAAATTCGGCCCACACACAACCTAGAAAAAGGGCAACAATGAAAATAAATATATAAGTCTAACAAATAATATACCACTATTACAACTACATTGGCATTGTGACCATTGTTTATATTAATACTGTAGGTAGTATTTTCATGATGATTACTAGAATTAAGTTATGTTTGTTGATATTTACCTGCGTATTAATAGAATAATGCCCTTTTCTATTAACAAAATATTGGCCAGTTTCACCACCCACTTTTCTAATTTTGATATTGGGGAATATTGGGGAAACCCGCATACAGCAGCAAACTGTCTTTGAGTATGAGTTTGTTCAGCTAATGTAGTGGGCATTTTGATGTATTCTGCACTTTTTCTCGCTAATGCACGGGCAACTCGTTTACATAGACGTGACATAGTAGGCTGACTTATGCCATGCAAATCGGCGCTATCGTCTTGAATCTGTTAATATAAAATCAAATTTAGTAGATAACCACAATTATATTGAATCATCAATATCATGTTTGAGGTTCTCGCGTACTAACCTCGTGTCGTCCCCAGTGCCTAATGACAGCCATTACTTGAATATGTACAGGTATACCACCGCCTCTTGTATCCACAATAACATCATTTTTCACAAGATTTATAATTTTGTTCATGTTTTCCTTAGAAAACCTGTACTTTTTCCTAAATTCCTCTTCGTCGTACTCCATCATGGGATCCAACCTGAGTTTGTATACTTTAGTACGAGGTTGCCGGAATTCATGAATATCTGCTAAATCTTGCTCCAAAATATTTAAATCATCACCAAAATCAAAATATTCCATTTTTGTCACTTTATGTCAACTTACAAATCAATAATTACAAATCAGTGTGCTAATTGAAAAAAGACTATGTCCGCCATTTTGTTGATTAACGACGTTAAACAGGGGTTGTAGGCTGTTTAATTTGACAGCTGCTTAAGTAACTGTTTAAAATGTCAATTAGGTCTAAACAGCGTTTATGAATACAAAAATAACATAAGCATTGTTTAAAATGTTGTTTAAAAGTTAAGTAACGTTTATGAATATGGCTGTGTATTTACGGAGTTGTTCCTTGATATTTCTTTATACCATGTCGGGATTCATACAATCATACGGCTCATATTACCGTAGCCTATGAATACTTTATCTCTGAAGCGAGCTACCTCTGCTCCTAACAAAGCAACTTCTTATGACTTTACTGGTTATCTCACTTATACGCACAAAGACATACAATTCATCATCAGACATAAAATTCCTCGAAAGTTACATTTAAATTATTAAGTTTATGCCTCAGAAAATAAAAGGCTACTAAGGTGTACTTGGAATTTTATAAGTTCTCCTTCGAATAGCACCTTTTTTAAATGTACTGATCTATGAAATTTATTTTTTTAACCTATTTTAAATTTTACCGTATTACCATGTTGTTTTTCGCAATGCCATAACTACAAGGGTAACTACAAAGGTAAACTACATAACCCATTACATTGAGAATATTACTTATTTATCAAATCTAGACATGATTTCCCTTTACTTGGTTCACTTATATGTAGATTAAGGTTATATTTCTTCAAAATATCTATTAAATTTTTAGTATGTTGATTTGTTTCATCGAGCATGTTAATGTTTAGATTCCTTGTAACATTAATTTTAAGAGCATGTATTTTTTTACGAGAAAAAATGTTTAAGATGTATTTTTATTTTAGATGGTATACAATATACACAAATATGTGTAACATTATAGTGTTTAGATTCACTCCGCGGCATTCAAAGGCAAAATTATTTTGTTATTGCTTTGATATATAATATTTGAATGTATGTATATCTTCACACCAAGTCCCCTGCGGGGTAGGCAGAGAGAACCGAGCGCCATAAGACGCGGTCCTTATATACTTCACTCGCTTCTGTGACATTCATAGCTCTTTTCATGCACGCTCGCCGGTTTCTGGGGCTCCTGACATCACCTTCTGATAAAACACGACCAATTTGGTCATGGTAGGTTAGTCTCGGTCTTCCTCGGCTCCTACATCCTTCCACTTTTGCATTGTATATCTGTTTCGTCATTCTTTCGTCCCGCATTCTTTCTACATGTCGAAACCAGTGGAGCATGCACGTCAGCGGTGTACCTGCCATTGCTGCTAAAAGCGATTCTAAGATATACAATCACATTCACTTGTTCCAACACTACATCATCAACCATAATCCTAATGTTCATTCTGGTTGTCTCTCTTTCAAATACCATTATCTTGGTTTTCTTCGCATTCAATTGTAAGCCTTTCTTCATACAATCATCCGCGTCATCTGCATAAAGCAGGTAGTTGACCACTGAGTCACCCATTCGCATCGCACATTCTATTTCTTATTCTCTGAAGACAACTGTCCAGATACAGGATGAACGGCCGAGCCGACAGCATGCATCCCTGTCTGACACCAATATTGACATCAAACCGGGGTGACAAGCTGCCGTCCACCCGCACACATGCTGTACAATCCTCATAAGTGGATTGCACAGCACGGAGTAGGTCACCGTCAACCCCATATATATATATATATATATATAATATTTGATTAATGAATGTGTTTTATGATGTTACCAAATGATAAATATTGTTTTTAATATTGCACATCGATGCATGGATTACGTTTGTCACAAAGATAGTTATTAAAATTGTTATAATTTTCAAGTAAAAACATATGAATAAACATACAATTTTGAAAATATCTAGTTTATTAAAATACGCCTACAAATAAAAGGTGTAAATACTACCGAGGCTTCACTCAATATGTTTATAGCTACACGAATATTTGCGTGTAACCTATGAATATCTATGTCATAGTCGCCAAAATCTACGATGACTATGCCATCTTTTGATTTTTGAGTATATAACCTAGATTTTAAATTATTTTTTTTCGTAAACGATTTTTCTAGTTTTTTTTTTTATTTTGAGAGGAGGAGAATAAGAGGAATAGCTGCTCCCTTTTCCCCACTTAATTTATAGACATATAATGGTACTTAACTTTTATTTGAAACAAAATGCGTAGAATTAAACCATTATAAGGGCAAAATTCGGCAACCCTAAAAAGACTTTTGACTAAATGAAAAATATAACCACTTGTACTACATTTTCCAAGAAGCGTGGTCTCTTCGTCACGTGCTCAGGTGTGTTTGTCACAAAGATTCAATAATTTGACAGCAAGATGACACGAAAAGGGGAGTAGCTAAGAGACGTGAGCCGAATACAAGTTATATTATTTGTAAAGTTGTTCGACTCAAGCTTTGTACGCGGATAAATATTTATAGTCCTGCTTGTCTTTTAAAATGGAACGTAATGGCCATTGCTATTTTCGTTAAGTTTACAAATGTATGATCAGTAATCTATTATATTTGGCAAAACTTCCTAGTAAGTGAAATTACTACGAGTTTTAAAATTTGAATAAATTTTTAACACAATAGAACTATCAGTTATATAATCAACTTTTTGTTACAGGTGAAGAAGCCTATACTTGTAATGCAAGAACATCATCAGTATGTTGTTACCCCACTGCTAACGTCTGCAATGCAAGAAATTCCTCAAGGGCTTACTGATATTCAATTGTAGAAACACAACAGTCTTTCATACAGTAAATATTAGGCTCCGTGATTTCTAAATTAACAAACCAAAAAGTCAGTTCTTCTTCTTAGCGATATCACGTTCCTTAATCCATTACGATTGGTAGGGCCCACGATCTAAAGCCTGAGAATTTGGTGAAGATACAGATTTTAACATGGAGCCACCCGTCAGACCTTCAAAACCCAGAGTGAAAATCAGACTAATCATTTTGTTTACGAGCTGATACCTGTGATATACCGTTTAACATACAGCTGAAACTTTTCAACAACGTAACAACAAACAAAGCAACACACTTATTTATTATTATTATTTGTCTCATTTCACGGGTTTTAATCCTGGTAATTTGATAGGCGTGCGCGGGGATATACATCCAACGCGTAGAGGCCCCTTCTAAAAGAATGATGTAATGTATTATACCAGCTGTGACCTGCTCTAAGGGATATCAATGGGAGAATATACCCACGAGCAGGTCACGGCAGGTAATTGGGACTACTGCAAATGTGTCGGAAATAATTGAGCTATTGAAATGAGATCTGGAGGGATTATTAGTACTGGGCTATTACAGAAGAGAGACGGATATATTATTATTATATTCTATTATTCTCACGTGCATTATCCCGGCCATTTGATAGGCGTGCGCGGGGATAAGGATCCAACGCGTAGAGACCCCTTTGAAAAGACTATGTAATGTTGTACACCCGCCGTGACCCACTCCAGGGGATATCATTGGGACAATACACCAATGAACAGGTCACGGCAGGTATTGGGACTATTGGAAATAAGTCGGAAAAAAGTGGGCTATTAAAATAAGATTAGGAGGTATTATCAGAACCGGGTTATTGCAAAAGAGGAGCGGACGCCTGCCATAACTATCATATCTGATGTTACTTCCGGCAGGCGGTGGCTCGCCACTCACTAGATGGACCCCCGAAATGCCAGAGAAAGTCGGCCGGGGGCAACACCAGTGTGAGTGACTCAGGGGTGTTGAGAGGTGTGCTGCGCTTTCTCCGAAGTTACTCGCTGCGTTATGCCATTTAACACTTCCACCCCTGGAGCATATCACCTGCTAGAGCGATATACTCTATCGACTCCTCTCTCGACGGCCAATGAAGGCAAGCCAGAGCTGAGAGTCCTGCGGGCCTTCTTAGTTTTCCACTCCGACCGACAAAGACACGCCGGAGACGAAGGCCCTGATCGACTCTCTGGAGCACTCGGGTACCCGTGGTGTCGTTACGCACCAACAGCTCGCCACAAGCTGCCCTGCGGGGTTTATTATTATTATTATAAATACTTATGAAAAGAAGCGACACACTCTTTGTCAGATTTTGAATTGTTTTAAGAAAGTATTCTAAAAAAAGGCCTGTATAATAAATTGCAACTTCAAGTTGTCATTATTTCTTACATTGTGATTATATGAGAACTGTCATATATTAGATTACTAACAGTATGATAAATGACGACTATAAATACATATCATATATACTTGATAAAATGCGGGGTTTGTTTGAGATTTTACCGTAAAATACGAGTACATAACCATTAGTTCATGATTACGAAATGACACTCCAATAAGCTCATTTATGATGGTGATGGTGGCTTATATCACTCTAAATTCAGCGTGGGCCTCCGGCTGAAATAATAATGAGCATGATGAATGTGAGCTAATATATGTAGAACCAAACTATTACTAACGATGTTTTGATGATCGATGAAGAATCAAATATTATTTAACGTCCCTCGACTTTAGAGGTTTTCAAATTCACTATATTTATTGTATGTATTTAAGTCATGTCTTCGCATGGTATTTATTTATTTATCCCCCAATTAGCCCATATTTGGTAGAGATACGACTTTATTGAAGTCAGATCTCATTGTGTATAAAGTAAAGTTAATATGTTTGTAAAATTAAAAGTCAACTGCAACTTTAACGCTAAATAATAAAATTGATTATTACAGATGAGGTTTAAAAAATATTTTGAATATAATATATAGAATACCGTCAAAAAATATTTTGAATATAATATATAGAATATCTGTCGGGCAAGCATACGAGTATATGGCCCATGTATGTACGCCAGCAATACAGAAAGTGTAGCTTGCACATTGTCACTACTACTGCTCTTACTTACAGGAACACAACGCTCCAGGGTGGTTTTCTGTGAGGTGGCTACTTCCCCACTTGGGATGCTTTCATGCACCCTACCTCTCTGCGGTATAACAATAAATATAAATTGCAAAGACAAAGACATTCGAGTTTAAATAACATTATAACCAAATTGCTACAGTATTTTTATGTGATATGTCTCCATCAATAGTAACCATTAACTCTGGAAATTGTTCTTTTTATAAAAAGAACATTTTAAAAGAGGTAGGACGCATCAAAGCACTTCGACTGGAGAAATATCTCTCTCGCTTAGATCAGTAGCCAAGTAATAACTTCCCGAAGCGTTGTTGTGTTCCTGGTAAGAAGTTGCTGTGTTAGCAGCAGGGGCGGCACCGTGCCAGCTATATACTTCCTGCATTGAAAGCGTACGTAGGCTACGGTAACCACTTCAAATCAGGTAAGTCATATGCTTGTATTCCTGCTGACGTTGCATAAAAGAAATCTAAATCATAACCGTTCGAGCCCGATTTTTTTGAACTACTTCACAAATTTTGGCTTGCACTGTCCTAATATTTAGAAAAAAAATGTGAATATATAATATATTATATATGTATATGTGCCTAGTCGTTAAACACTGTAACCGTAAACTAACTCAGAAGCCCTAAGAAATACCAAGAACTATGCCAATATTGCAAAAACTTAGTTTAAATAAGACTTTACGAGTTGCGAGCGTCGAGTCAATAGGATCTCGTTATAAGTTGTCAGAAGGAGCAATGTGTCGAAAACTTATAAAACTTGTTGGAAGAATTAAAGGTGTGTACAGAGCAAGTTTCTTGAATTCGTATGTAATATGAATACTTAACTTCACGTGAAATCACATCGGTAGATTTATTTTGCGACAAGAGGTAAACAACTCTTAAATTGCTGTTAGAAAATCAGAACCAAAAAATTTTATGAGCAAATTTCAAAAGAGTACCGAAATAACCATAGTCTGATATTAAAACGATACAACACAACAGGCACTGTGAAGCACGGAGAAGAACCTTGAGGTAGATCAACAACAACTACGGCTAGTCTTATATATCTGCTTGATTCACAAGAGATGAAAATAATTTAAAGAATTCAATAATCCTCTAGCTAAATAAGACAGAAAAATTTACAAAAGAGGATAATATCTGATCCACGGTCATCACCGGTCTGTTAAAACTAGGATAGTAAAACAACTGAAAATGAACATTTTATACTGCTATAATGATCATTCCTTTAGTGCTAGAAAAATGCAGTAAAGTTCAAACGTAAGAAGAGGTCTGCTTTGTATTCAGGAAGATACACGAAAGATGACTTCTATCTTAGCTTTGCTACTTTTATAATGAATATTTATTTATACTGCTTTGTTCAAGCCGAGGAAATTACAACAGGTCTATTTTACCGGTTTATTGCTCATTACAAAAGGGGGATAGACTCTCCGCAGACCTGGAAAAATTCACTGTAAAATAGGATGTGCGAATAGATGGCAACATGTCACCCTGGTTTGATGTTAAAATTGGTGTCAAACACGGTTGCATGACGTCTGCTAGGCTGTTTATTGTATCTCAATAGTTGTCTACAGAGAATAAGATCGACGAATGTAGGATTACGCATGGGTGACCTAGTGGTGAACTGTCTGCTGTATGCAGACGATGCCGTCCTATTACCAGAAATACCATCTGAACTGCAAACACTAGTTACAATGATAAAAGACGAATGTATGAAGGAAGGCTTACTATTGAATACGAAGAAAACAAAGATAATAGTATTTGAAAGAGAAGAAACCAGAACCAATGTAAGGATTACGGTAGATGATGAAGTATTGGAACATGTGGATGAGATTGTATATCTTGGATGTGCTTTCAGCAGGGATGGAAGCTACACCGCAGATGTGGAAGGACGAGTGGTGCTGGGAATAGTGTGAATGGAGCGTTGGGAAAACTTCTTGGCAGTAAAAACCTGAGCCAGAAGGCACAGCTGGCTATACACAATGCAGTGCTGGTCCCAACGCTTACTTATGGAAGCGAGAGCTGGGTGTCGCAGAGAGAGCATGAAAGTAGGATAACCGCGGTTGAAATGCGAGCGTTGTGCAAAATTTGTGGCGTTACGCTTGTAGATCGTATTCGCAATGACAAGATTAGAAGCAGAATTGGTCTGAAAGAGAGCGTCGGTGTTAAAATAAGAAGAGGCATGCTCCGTTGATTAGGACATGTAGAATGAATGCAGGATGAAAGAATGACGAAGCAGATATACAATGCGAAAGTGGAAGGATGTAGGAGTCGAGGAAGGCCAAGGCTTACCAACCATGATCAAATTGGTGATGTTCTATCAGAAGGTGATGTCAGGAGCCCTAGAAACCGGCGAGCGTGCATGAAAAGAGCAATGAATGTTAAAGAAGCGAGTGAGGTATGTTAGGCTCGAGTCACGTGGCGCTCGGTTCTCTCTGCCTACCCGGTAAGGAATTTGGCGTGAAGTTATAGATAGATAGAGAAATATTATTTTTTACAATTAATAATGCCTTTTGGCGTACCACAAATTTAGGAACACGTTCCGTTGAACTTTTTGCAGTCTTTTTTTCTTTTCTTTTTTTCCAATAATCAGGACAATATTCTGCATTCCTTTTCGGTATACTTGAAAAAAGTTTTTATGAAAATAATGAAACATTTATGTAAATAATACAGTGTACAATTCACCACGGTAGTTATGACGCCTTATCCCAAGCTTCGTAATACACACGAACTAACACACGTGCAACGCTCGGACCCAGTAATAAATAATAGTATAATACCTTCTATCTCATTCTCTCGCGCGTTAAATCCTATAGATGTATGTGGTTGTCTCTTTTTACTGTCGCTTTTTCGTTGATCGAGTTTTGAATCACAATGACGCTAAAGAAGATTTCACTTCAATAACCGTAGTAATATATATGCATACAATAACAACCAGAGACATCATTCTTTAAGTACGTACATTACTGCGCTTGCTACTTTCACAAATTTTATTTGACATCCTTAACTGGTTACTCTTTGATTTCTATACACTAAGATGTTGTTTATTCTTTTCCACGGAATGGTTGCAAATGGAAGTTCTTCCGTCACGTACTGAACGAGCTGTAGGTTTTTAGATTTCCACGTTACTGTAAGTCCTACTACTACCAAAGGAATTTTTATTTGAGTTATTTTTCATAGTGAAATAAATTTATTTGTAAGCTATTAAACACCAACTAAAACGAATCATTAGCGACAAACTTTTGATTCATTAGTCTTGTAACGTGTATCGCGTCGCTATGTGCTTAATGATTCATGTCACTGCTAAGTTTATTTCAGTATTTTTGATATTTTTTATGTTCATCCCTATCTCATCATTATAAGGTACTTTGTTACGTGTAATTTAGCCTTTTAAGGAAATTTATGAAATAGACTTTAACGCGTGTTCATTGACAAAGTAAATAAGGATTAATATGACAGGAACCGTTTGTCAGCAAATGACAGTTATCACTTTATTAGATTCGATGTAGAGATGGTATATACCACGTCGCAATATATTTAACTATACAACATATTTCACACGTAGGTGCATACTTTTCTTACTATGTCATGTTGTAATATACTAGGTTGCCTTATTAGTCACACATAAAGGACAATTTCTATCTCAGAGCGCAGTAAGTACGAAATATCAGTAGTAAATTTATTATTAATCCGCGATTCAAAAGTGGGCCGCTTTAGTGTACTCTTTTTTAGTTATAGTTATATATCTTTGATTTAATCGCAATATTTCGTATTAGCTGCATATATTTGAGAAAAATTGGTTCTCTAGGTACTGAGATAGAATGCAGATTAAGTTAGCATTACAAAAATTATAATAACATTAATAAGTAGTTTATCGTATATTCGAAGCCCTAAAGCAGAGAGGTAGAGTGCAACCCGGGTGATGAAGTAACTTCTATATATCTATTACTTCACGCCAAATCCCTTGCGGGGTAGGCAGAGAGTACCGAGCGTCACGTGACTCGATCCTTATATACCTCACTCGCTTCTTTAATATTCATTGCTCTTCTCATGCACGCTCACCGGTTTCTAGGACTCCTGACATCACCTTCTGATAGAACATGACGAATTTGGTCATGGTAGGTAAGTCTTGGCCTTCCTCAGCTCCTACATCCCTCAACATTTGCATTGTATATCTGCTTCGTCATTCTTACATCCTGCATTCTTTCTAATTGTCCGAACCAACGGAGCATGCCTCTTCTTATGTTAATACCGACGCTCTCTTTCAAACTAACTCTGTTTCTAACATCATCATTGCAAATACGGTCTACAAGCGTTACGCCATAAATTTTTCGCAACGCTCGCATTTCGACCGCGTTTATCCTATTTCATGCTCTCTCTGCCATACCCAGCTCTCGTTTTCATAAGTAAGCGTTGGGACTTGGCACTGCATTATGTATAGTGAGCTGTGCCTTCTGGCTCAAGTTTTTACTACCAATAAGTTTTCCCAAAGCTCCATCCACGCTATTCCCAGCACTCGCTCGTCGTGTTCCTGCTAATAACACGGCATCGTCTGCATACAGAAGACAGTTCACCACTAGGTCACCCATGCGCAATCCCACATTCGTTGGCCTTATTATCTGCAGACAACTATTGAGATACAGGATAAACAGCCTAGCAGATAGCATGCAACCCTGTTTGACACCAATTTTGACATAAAACCAGGGTGACATGCCACCGTCTATCCGCACACACGCTGAGCAATCCTTGTAAGTGGACTGCACAGCACGGAGCAGTGAACCGTCAATCCCATATCTCGGCAATCTGTCCCACAGTTCGTTTCGCACAACCCTATCAAATGCTTTCTCAAGATCCACAAAACCTCAGGAAACCTACTGGTATACGGCCAGATGCTTCTCCCCGATATTGCGAAGCGAGAAAACTTGATCCGTACGTCCCCTTCCATTTCGGAATCCTCCCTGTGCCTTCCACAGCATTTCATCGAATTTCACCCTCATTCTCCTTTCAATCACCTTTCCATATACTTTTGCTGCGGTGAAGCATCTTCATATTATAAAAGATGTAGACAAACATTTTTATTGCATGCAATCGTTGTTTTTTCTAGTATTAAAGTCACCAGACAGTAAGTGACGCGTCACTGCTGTATTAAGACTAGCATAGAAATTTATTCTAGTATTACAAATTACTAGTCTGATAAGACGTGCATCTTCAGGCGCTCTTCTTCTTATCAGGCGCATATAAAATATACAAAAAATAGGCTACTTGAAAAAGAAAATACAAGACTGTAAATCTTTTAATTCCAGCCACTACACTGTCAACAGTAATGTCATTACTTGAAAATAATGTCATAATAGCTGATAGTGTCTGGAACGCCCATAACCGGTAGGTGCTCGTACAATAAGACTCCAACAAATGTAAACACAAAACAACGGCGTAACAATGGCAGATCTGAATCTGCAGCGTATAAAATGGTTAATTATTCTTTATCTTATCCACGGCACTTAATGGCTACTTTTACAGCCTCGAAAAACAGACAAACGGTTTTATAGGACAAAAATGTAACGGTATTTGTACTGGCTATATCCCCGATGGGAATTCGTAAAAGTCACAATATATGTATATACATATATACTGGCGGTAACCACATTGCGTATACATACGTTCCATCTAATGTAAAGTGGTTAACCTGTAGACACTTGCAATACAAATAATACTCCTTGCAGGTAATACGGCAACTCCTTAATTAGGGGTTTAAAAAGATTCTCTAATTAAACAATCGGGCGATAGGGATTCCCATACCGTCCACATTAAACAATTAGAATTAGGGCACTATTTTCCAAAACATGTTTTATATATGTTACTGTTTTAATATGTTAGCAATTCGAGACGGAGCATCAATAGGTAAATTTATTCTAGCAGATATTAAAATCCAAATGGCTTACGTAAATAGCTTAAGCTTAACACTGTTAGCAATCCGCACGGTTACTAAAAAAATAATTAAAATAACAAAACTTCTGCAAGGACATAAAAAAACTTTTAACATTATTTACTTACACTGTTACAAATTAAACTATTAGAAAAAAAGTATGACATTTTGATTCAATGTATTGATACGAGGGTCATTTGAAAAAGGCTTAGCCTAACATACTTAATGAAACCACACGATTTTGAGTTTATTTTTATTTTTCAACATACTCTCCTCCGAGCTCAAAACACTTTTTCCATCGACCCAGTAAGGCTTCGATACCCGTTTTAAAAAAATCTTCGTCAAACTCCTCAAAATAAGCGTCCACGGCGGCTATGACCTCTTCATTTGTAAAAAAATGTTTACCACCTAAAAATTTTTTCAGCTTTGGGAACAGATAAAAGTCGGACGGTGCTAAATCCGGTGAATATGGGGGATGAGGTAACAATTCGAAGCCACATTGATGGATTTCTGCCATGGATTGCACAGAGGTGTGAACGCGCGCATTGTCCTGATGAAACAAGATTTTTCTTCTCAATAAACCTGGACATTTTTCTTTGATTTCTTCTCTCAAACGACGCAACAGGTTGCAATAGTAATCGGAGTTTATTGTTTCACCCTTTTTTAAATAATCCATGAGAATTTATACCCTTTGCATCTCAAAAAACGGATGCCATGACTTTGCCCGCCGATAAAACCACCTTTGCCTTCTTTGGGGTGGCGATCCTGCTCTTTTCCATTGTTTCGACTGTTCTTTTGTCTCGGGTGTATTGTGGTGAACCCAGGTTTCATCCACGGTTCTTTCAACAAATTCTATTGGGTCAGCTTCATATAACTCTAAACAGTCGCGAGAAGTTGTGAGTCGGTTGCGTTTTTGTTCCACTGAAAGCAGTCGCGGTAGCCACCGCGCAGACACCTTAGAGAATCCAAGTTCAGTAGTAATTATATAATGTGTTCGCTCAGATGAGATGCCTACAGTCTTAGCTATCTCCTCGACAGTCAATCTTCGATCAGATAAAATTAAATCACAGATGTTTTCTTTGTTTTGATCAGTGGAAACAGTCGAAGGCCGGCCACTACGGGGCTCATCTTGAATGGTCTCACGACCACGTTTAAACTCTGCCACCCAATTTTTAACAGTCGCATACGAAGGAGCGGACTCACCCAAAGTAGCAGACATGTCTCCATGTATAGCTTTTGTAGTTAAACCTTTCAAATTCAGGTATTTTTTCACTGCACGATGTTCAATTTTATCCATTTTCAAAAATAGCTCTGACTTGACTTACGGTATCACCTGTAAACGAACAATGAGTTACTGTGAATAAACTAAACTCTGCATACTTGTTGCTAAATAATGTAACTACAAAATGAGGGTAGTTATAAAAAAAAACCAATGACCTTAACCATGTTAGGCTAAGAACTTTTCAAATGACCCTCGTATATCAGAACATATAAACATAAAATTACCAAACATACTGTAATAACATACGTACGTGTCACCTATTCTAAACTGAAACAATAATGATGACGAAACACTCCACAGACTAAATGTACATTTATTTGAATGCAACACCAAATGTATTGTACTGTAAAAAAGTGTTGTGAAATGAATAACATACAAAATAGAAAAACGCTGACTGAAATTTCCCGACGGGGCATGCAACTGAACGGTTCAAATCGCAAATTCAGCACACTCAGCCAGTTTAGAATATTCATTCGATGGTAACATTAGATTTCATGTCCCCAAACGTTCCCGGCAATAAGTTCGTACATTTCTATAATGTTTAACCGAAGCGGTATGAATGCTGAAGCACCGGCATTGTTCGAACAGTTTTATTCTATTACACGACTAGAAGTTTAAAGAGGGCTCTCCCGACTGGGACAGCTATAAGCACTAAATCAAAACTTTCCCGTTACGGGTTGGGGGCCGCCTCTCAACTAGTTCGAGTGAATACGTTTCCAGGATGAGCGGGCTTGCCGAATTGTCCATTCACCATACAAATGTTTGAAGAACAATGAATTTGGACCGCTTAAATTTGCACAAGTTTGATCTGTTAGTTGGAAGTATTTTCATAAAGCAGCCTGACCCTATCTATTTTGATGGTTTCCTTTGATTTATTAGTTGGAGACAATGCTTATACCTGTTCCATTGTCTTTGATTCTTGGCTTGATTATAAGCGTTTGCTCTCAGTCTTCTATTATTGTAGTTTTCAACAAAGATTATTAGCTCCAGATTGACTCGTTTCTATGAAATAGATCTTCTTTTCTGATATTTCCCTTTGATGTTCATATTCGAATTATAAATAGTTGTAACAGTTAAGGACGAATTGGCATTCCAGAATGAACAATTGACAGCAAAATATTGACGTAAAATCAGAGCAAATGTCAATTATTTTATTTTAATAATATTGACTTTTAAATATGTACGAGTACACATGTATTCACCTGTAATTCATGACAAATGTAAAAAATAAAAACGACAAAGTTTTGTGTGTGAAGACATTGCTTTATTTAGTACATTTTTTTGTAACATTACATATACATTCGTTTGTCGTTTCTGTTCATAGCACTTGAAAGGTTTCCAATCTATAGATACAATAAAACATAGCGGGATCAATTCCCATCGGCTCGTGTTATCTCACTATTTAAACGACCAATACCGGAAACGTACTGAGACTCGGGCAGCTAATCTGTATCTATACTAACATTATCACGAGAACAGATTTTATGTTTTTTTTGTATGTTTGTTTGTAAGTGGATAAACTCAAAATTACTTAACCTACTTTAAAAATACTTTCACATATAGAAAGCTACATTGTTAGCAAGTTACATAGGTTATATTTCATTTTTATAAAATTAGAAATCCTTACGAAAACTTCAACAAGGTAACCCAAGGTGTCAGAAATTTGTCTACAAGAGTCATTATTTGACGGGCGCTGTGAAAACGAATGTTGACACATAAAATAATGTATTACATGTTTATAATACTCTTCATTACCCACAAAATAGTCCACGAGGCTATATGTATAATTACTATAGTTATAGACACAATAACCGTTTACTTTTTGTCAAACTAATCAATCAAATCACGGGTAGAATCACGATGATGGCATTCATATCATGTTTCTAATCCTTCTCCAACTAAATAGTTTCATAAGGATTTTTTCCTATGTTCAATTAGTAAAGTACTAATTTTTATTTCTACATTTATTTTTATTTACCGTGAGAAGCCGGGGTAGGTATAGAGTCTAATAAGTTAAGAAAAAAATGGACTGGACATACGTTTTCAGCATTAATATACCTAGTACAGGAACACAATCAATACTTGTCGCGCACATGAGCAGCCCTCCTCAATTAGTAGTTGTCCAACACAGCGTCACCCTTCGCTGGAGGTCGCGGATCATTAGTGCAGTACATTTCCACATCATCCTGCATTTTTATACTGCTGCGGCGACAAACTAGCATACGCTCTTACTGATGGTAAGCAATTATCATGTACATACTTGCAAGACAGGAGATATCACTCACGCGTTGCTGACCCTGTTGCAATCTCTTCACGCCAATTTTAAGGAACCATATACTTAACATCCCTTAAGAAAACCTGAGTTCGTATGATAACTTAAGAAAATCTATCTATAAGACAGTTAGGGCGCATAAAAGCAGTCCGACTAGGGAAATACCTTCACCTCACAGAAAACCACAGCCATATAATTCACAAGAACGTGATTGTGTTCCTGCAAGTAAGTAACGTTACCAGTAAGTTTCTAAGGAGTTGCAGGAGCACGGGTTGGAACACGCGGGCTGTACTTTCTATGTTACATGCGTAGACAGATTATATTAACCACTTTACATCAGTTGGACCGTCTGTTTGTATGTCTCTAATAAATAAAATGTATTGCGTTATACGAGTATAATAAAAATCCTGTCCGGAGACGCAGAGTAAACAGTTGATTTCAGTGTATGGGGAGGAATTCTCTGTCAGTCAGCGGTACTTATACAATGAGGTCATCATATCAAACAACAATTATTTTCTTATTTGTATTTTTCGTTATAGTATAATAAAGATTACATACACAAACGAACAACTCATCTAAACACAACCCATTCTACAGACAGTAGAATACAAGATGCAAAACCTCTCCTTTGACTTAAGGGCTCTATACACAAAACAATAAACAGTTGGCTGCGCATAAAGGCACCCCGCTCTCACCAAAACGCAGTGTTTTAGCGCGTAAATATATCAGATATTCGAGCCTATTACAACGAGAGGACATTTTAACAAATAAACTGATAAGTGACGTAATTTTGATCCGTGAACTAGCCAATAAGAGCAGCGTGTTCGACCAGACTAGTAGCGGGGAGTTGAGTTGCAAAGTAATGTTTCATTGGTTCTCCATTGATTAATTCCTTCATGGCCATCGTACACGTACCATTGTGTACCAACCATAATGTACCATTCTATAACGTATGTAAATTTGCGATCATTTACAATTTCTGATAGCTTATATTTGATCCGCAGACTCAAGATCTAATACACCATGAACGGTCTGGTTTTAGACTTGAATAGCACAGTAAGGCACAGAGTTGAAATGTTTCTTTGTTCCGTGCTCTCAGACGTCAGCTTCACTATCGTCTCCAAATAAATTCTACACTGAACTTCCCTAAAGGTTTCGACTCCTAATAATCTTGGCGATATTAACGGGTTGGTTTTGCAATAGTGGAACCACAGCAAAATGGTCCAACTTCTGAAAAAAACATGACCACCTTTGCTCATGGTAAGTGCCTTTCAATTGGCTATCTTGGTCTTCCTACATCTGTTTCATCAATCTTTCTTCTTCTTCCTACATGTTCGAACCAACAGAGCATGCCTCACGTCATAACAATTTTAACCTATGCAATAAACCTGTAAAAAGTCTCTTGCCTTATATCGCTAACCAAATGTAAAAAAAATCAATCTAACTAAAATAGCGCACAACAATGCTATGCAATATCAGTTGAATTTTTTGCGTTTCTCTTTTACACGGTATCTAACCCGAGTATTGCGGAGTTACGTCTACGTTCTTTTACTTTGAACAATGTCTCACGTCCTTATTTTCAGTTCTATGCAGAATATCTCCGGTCTAGAAAGTTGTGAATAGATCTTTAGTACTCAACAGACAACCGTGAAAGTTTCACTCGGATTCTCTAAATGCGTGTTTCTTGTACAGCGTTCACGTGTTTTGTTTTCCGGATACAGTTTAGTTTTCTTTTGTTTCCATTAATTAATTTGTTATCAGTTGAAAGACGCTATGCTTTATAGCTCTCCGTACCAAAATAGTAAGTAAAAAGGCATAATTATGATGACTTCGTCCATCTGTCATGTATAAGACATGACAGATGGACGAAGGAACTACTAACTGAAATAGTTATAAACTTATCCAAATTCTTTTTTCTTAGCGCAATTCCGTTTCCTAATTCATTACGAGAGGTTCACTACCTAAGACCAAGGATTTGTCAGAGATACTGATTTTGCCATAGAGCTGATTTTGCCATAGAGAGACTGTCCTCAGACCTCCGCAACCCAGAGGGGAAGGGTTATGTCACACAAATTTCGCAATATAATTTCTTGAATGTGTGGGTTGCCTCAATATGTTTTTCTTCGCCATCGAGCGAGTAATATTACAAAGTTGTACATCCGAAAAGACGAATTTAATGGTACATGCCCCCACCAGGATCCTGGGACCAGTTCTTTATCCAGGTTAACCAGGTTCTTTACCCACTGGCCTATCACTTTGTCTATCTGGCGGCTACTAGTTCAAGTGGAAGTTGGAATTTGCAAGTGGAGCTTTATATAGGTAGTTATTTTCCTTTTTATGCTGTGTTAATTTCAATGTCTGATGAAAAATGACAAAATATCTCACATCGGAGATAATAAAATGCGAATAATCTGAAACATTAACTGAATTACGCGGAAAAATAATATTTTTTTAACTAGGTACCTACCACAACTTTTTAAATCATGAAAACTCCTCACATTCATACTTAGTTATGAAGACGGCTTGTCTTTTACTTTTGAAATCATACGATCGTGTGTCTGATGAATATTGTTTTGATTGTTTTTATATTTTTATTTTTGAAATATGTAAATTTATTTATTTAGTTAAACAATATGTTTTTTAAGTTGTAAATATATATCTTGATAATTATTTACGTGCCTCGCACTTGACGGCTTTATTTAATCCTTAGTCTATCTTGTTAAGTTGATATACGACTGTATAGCATCGTTTTTCTAAGAAAACTTTATCATTTACCTAAGTATAAATACCAAGTAAACTGCATTTCCAACAAAATAACTATGTTTCTAAATTCTAACAAATGAACACTTACATGATGTCTTGCCGTTCTTCGCCCATGGCGGGATCTATAGATACAGGACAAGAACGCTTACTCAAAATTAAAAATAGTAGACCAAACGTTGAAAGAAGGAAGTCCGTCGAATTTCTGACATGTGTAATAACGTGGCACCACGGTTAGACTATTCCAGTAAACAATTTTCTAAACACCAAAGAGGTGCTTCCCCAACTGTAAAACCCAAAACCACCTCGGATCAATAACACACGAACAACTATTTAATTAATACAACTATAAAATATGATTATGAACTAAATCACTGCGACGTCTCAACCAGCGATTTTAGATTTAACAGTTTATATGCAATTTTAATAAGATGCTCAACCATACATATGCAGAAACACTCACGTTATGTAGCAAATGATCGCAAATGATGAAAAATATTGTTACGTTTATAGTTACGATTGGTGCTTATTATAAATCACAATCTGACTATAAAAACGTAAGACCACAACATGTCGTTAGCAATTTTAACAGCACCTCTTTAACTAACTTTAGTATGTTCAAAGTTTATGACTCTAACAGACACTTTGCTGCCTCGTACAGTATACAGACATAGAAGAGAGATAAGCAGTAGGATAACTTCAAAGAAAAAAAAAATTGTTATACTCACACCGATGCTGCGCTCCAACATTTCAGTTAAATCATTTACGACTGGATCCTTAAAACTAGTGGTCCTCTTTCGTGTCCTGGTTTTACACCTTTAACGACCAGCTGTTACGTCGGCGCGCAGTTAGCTGTTTTCGATTTTGAAGAATGACTACAACAGCACTTTAACCCGAACATTGATAATTATGTCGAACGAAGTCTAAGATAGCATAGTAGGCAGATGGCGCTGCTGTGCGCATGTGTATATGGTTCTGTAAAGTTTATTTGTTTAATAATATATAGAAGTGAGTAAAATTGACAAAAAGTAGTAAATTCAATACACAAAAATTGGTTGTTCCTCTGGATGTGAAGGTGTTGCAAATCATATCGTGCAATCGGGTTTATTATGTGTACTCATTATGGAAGTTTACTGGCATATAAATTCGATGCCCAGTATTAGAAATAACTAAGTGTAGTGTTTGCGGTGGACTGGATCCTATTACGGTGCCATTTTGAACGTTTCATCCGGAAAATAAGTTTTGTTTATGAGTTTCAACTTTTAATAACCTCAAGTTTATACAAAAAAAAAACATACCGTCATCGTATTTTAATAAATAAATATATTTTAGCGCCATCTATCCGCAGTGCTCTATACTACCTAGAACTATTGCTTATTGACTTTATTCCGATTGCTATTCCGTTCGCTTATTGGTGGCGCCGAAATTAAATATACATTAATTGAATCGGGTGCACCTGGATTACACCATGGCGAATACAAACTCAGAGAATTGTGCAGGTTGTAAAAAATCGCTACAGAAAAGGGAGTTTATGTGCTGTTCTTTATGTAAAGCTGCTTATGATCTTGATTGCATTGGTATGAGCACCCACCGTTTTCATTCATTTTATAAGCCAGACAAAAAACGTCGTGATAATTGGAAATGCCCAGAGTGTGTCAGCAAAAAACCAAAAAGCGGTAACCAGGATACTCCTGTTCGCCCTATATTGTCACTAGAGCAGTCCGACAATATAACTCACCGGTCAAAATCAAATCCTAAGGAAATATGCGAGTACAATACAAGCATAGACAACACTGATGCCGCTGGTGGCGATAGCCAGGGATTCCCCCTGGCTCTGTCGTCGGTCGAGTTTAAGGAATTCTGGGAGGAAATCAGGGCTATGCGAAATGAGATATCTATGTTCCGGTCAGTTATATCAGACCTCACCGCTGCCATTACTTCTCAAAATGCACGGCTCGATTCACTTGAAATCAGAGTCGAGAAGCTGGAGACAAAGTCTGGCGGCCCACAAAGCACCATCGTGTCAGAATTGGAAGACCAAATCGCTCAGCTAAAACTCAACATTGAGGAAAGAGATCAGGACATGCTGGAGAACGATATTGAGATTGCTGGTTTTCCGGAGAGTGGGGGAGACGCCGCGCACGTGGCCCTCACTGTCGCAAACATACTTGGTGTGCAGCTTGACAAGCGCGATTTGGTTAGCGCGCGACGGCTGGGAGCATCCCCGAGGGAGGGCGCGGTCGTTCGTCCCCGACCCATCGCTGTTCGTTTAACCCATCGTGACCACCGAGATGCGTTGCTGCAGGCAGCGCGTGTTCGGCGCCGCCTCATGCCTCCGGCAGAACAAGGAGCGGGTTCGTCACCTTTCTATGTTAATGAGCGGCTCACATTTCGGAACAAGCAACTGTTTCATAAGACACGAGAGGCGGCCAAGCGGCTACACTGGCAATACGTATGGACGCGTGATGGCAGGATCTTCGCGAAGCGGGAGAATGGTGGCGCACGCCATCGTCTTCGCCATGACGCTGATATAATCAGGGTTTTTGGGGCTTGCGCTGTTGGCGATGCTGCTACCACTGCTTCAGCTGTTGCATGAAACGTATTGTATTATATTCGTTTATATTATGTGTTATTTGTTAGACGTTCATCGTTCTCTGTTTCCTATTGTTTGTACATTCAATGGAATTCGCATGTTGTGCTCTTGCAATCTATGCATAAATGTGTCAACCGGCTTTTTTGCGTTATCTGCTGAGGGTAAAGTTGTGGATGTATTCTGCTTTTGCCATGCCAAACTACTCTGTTTAGATAGGCGACACGTAACTATTTTGAAAAAATATTTGACTAACACTAAATTCATCACAATTTCATTTTCTTTTGTTTTGAAATTTATAAAAACGAAACTATTTAAGATCGGCTTTTTGAATCCTGGTTCACTCGGTACAAGGCACGATGAGTTTATAGCTGCTGTCGGGAACCGACAGGTTGATATCTTAGCTATAAATGAGACATGGCTGAGGGAGGGTGAAGAAAAGCGTGCACCCGCACTTTCAGGATATAGATTGCGGCACATCCCGAGACCTACTAGTGTTCGAGCGCGTGGCGGAGGTGTTGGATTTTATATTCGCGAGGGCATCTATACGCGGCAAATCAAGACACCATGCTCGCCCATGGTGGAGCAAATGTGGTTAAGTACAACACTGAGTGGGGTCAAGTATGCCATTGGCACTGCCTATCGACCGCCATGGTTAAACGTGGACTCATTTTTTGATGCGTTAACTGACTCAGTAAACTCTCTCTCTGCATATGATCATATAATACTTTTAGGAGATTTTAATATCAACTTACTTGCCCCTAACGATACTAACACCAAAAAATTTAAAACTTTCCTTCTATCTGCAAATTTTGAACAATACGTCGCCTCTCCAACTCATCTCACAGAACACTCTGAGTCTCTAATAGATGTTGTTTGCAGCACTACTACATTATTGAATACTTCCGTAGATCACATCGCCGATTTAAGTAACCATGCATTGATTACATGCGATATGCGTTTGAGTAAACCCAAGCAAGTTCCAAGATGGATATCGTATAGGCCGCTAAAAAATATAAACTTAAAAGAATTTGATTCGCTTGTAAATGAGATATCCTGGGAACGTTTGCTCAGCGACGATGTGAACCAATCGGTATCATCGTTTAACGCCTACATGTTACACATTTTTGATGTCCATGCCCCAGTTATGAAATCATTAATTAGACGGCAGGGATATCCCTGGATAACCCCAACTATTAGAGAGATGATGAAATTAAGAGATAGAGCGTATGCGAAGAGTCGTTCTTCCGGTCTAGACTCCGATAAAGCATATTATAAAGAAATGAAATCCATAGTTAGTAAAGCACTGCATGCAGAAAAGACTGCATATTTCAAACATAAAATAAATAAAAATACCAATAACCCAAAGGAGTTATGGAAAAATATTAAAAGAGATGTCGCAGATTTCAAGCAGATTAGAAACCCTCTTCCCCCTAATATCAGCGACCCAAATCTTATAAACAATCATTTTACAAATGTACCTGGCAGTACTAATGTAACCATATCAGATCTTGCATACTTTGAGCATCATAGGTTTGGTGTAGAGTTATTTACTATCAAACCAGTAGATGAGAATACTGTTTTAAAAACTATTATAGGTATCTCTAGTAATGCAGAAGGTTGCGATGGCGTTACGCGAGATATGGTTTTACTTACCCTACCACGTACGCTGAAAACTATAACGGGGATTGTAAACAAATCAATACAATCTGGTATCTTTCCTTGCTCTTGGAAGGAGGCTTTAGTCAAACCTCACGCTAAAACAAATAATCCTACTGAGCTAAAGGACCTCCGACCCATCAGTATTTTGCCCTTCCTGTCCAAGATAGTAGAAAAAATCGTATGCATGCAGCTGACAGAGTATTTAAATGCCAACCATATTTTACCGGAAAAGCAGTCCGGTTTCCGTGCTAACCGTAGTACAGCCACAGCTTTGTTGGATGTTATGGACGATATTCTGGGTGGTGTAGATGTGGGCGATGGTACCATTCTAACGTTGCTTGATTTTTCCCGTGCCTTCGACACAATTAATCACAAACTTCTTTTATCTAAGCTAACATTTTATGGTTTTGATACAAATACATTAAAATGGTTCGCTAGCTTCCTTAATGATCGAACGCAACGTGTTGAGGTTTATGACAATTCAGGTATTAAAACTTTTTCCACATCCGCTGCCCTGAACCAAGGAGTGCCACAGGGATCTATATTGAGTCCGGTTTTGTTTATTTTATATACTGCAGATATTGTAAACGAAATTCAAAATTGTAAGTATCACATTTATGCAGATGATCTACAGTTTTATCTTCCATTCAAGCCTTGTGACACAAACATTGCAGTTAGCAGAATCAACGAAGACCTATCACGAATCGACAACTGGGCAAATAAAAATTGTTTAGTTCTAAATCCACAGAAATCCAAATTCCTCATTATGGGTACCAGTACGCAGGTAAATGATATAAATTCTTCCGTTCCAATTATTAAGATTAAATCGACAGTTATCGATCAAGTAACTGAGGCACGGAATCTTGGAGTTCTTATGGATAGTACTTTACATTTCCAAAATCATGTACTTGATGTTGTTAAAACTTGCTTCTATAGGCTCAAAGTGCTGTATTTAGTACGGAACTATCTGGATGTCGATCTGAGAATAAAATTATGTGACTCTTTAATACTGTCCAAATTAAATTATGCGGATACGGTTACTGGTGAATGTCTTTTTAGGTATACCAAAAAGGTACTACAACGTGTCCAAAATGCTTGTGCTCGCTTCTGTTTTTCCATACCTCGTAGAGCCCATGTCACTCCATACCTTAATCAGGGAAAACTCATGAATATGCAGTCCAGACGTCTACATCACTTTGGTTGTTTATTATTTAACATTATTCAGACACAGTCTCCATCATATCTATATAGTAAACTGCAGTTCTCAGTTCGACAAGTGCGATTTGCATCCCGACTTATCTGCCCCCGACACAAATCAGCAATGTTTCGTGGCAGTTTTCGTTACTGCGCCACGAAATGTTGGAATAATATTCCCCCTCCCATAAGAAACTGCCGCACAACTGAATCTTTCCGGCGGCATTTCAAGGCTTACCTTTTGGATCTACAAAAACCATAAATTGCAACTCCCCCTGGTCATCAAAATTGTTTTGTTTATTTTTTTATTATTTTCTCTGTATCTGCGTTTCGGTTTTCAGTATAGTAGATATTTCACGTTCACTTTACCCTAGGTTTGGTCTACCTTTTAGTAATTTTACTTCCCACAGAGCATAGAATTATATATGTAAAACTATAAATTTAAGGTACTTAACACTTACTATTTTGTTATGTTTAAACTTATGTAAGTACCAAGGTATGTTTTGCGCACAGTAGTGTTATATTTCAAACAGGCATCTACGGAAGACCAGCGCCGTGGTGTCAGATGATCCCACGGCTTATGCTGAGTGGATGCCTATTTGTTGTCTTATATATTATTTACTGGCTGTAGGTTTTAAATGTTAGTGATTACATGTGAGGCAACAAATAAACCATTTTCTTTCTTTCTTTCTTTCTAATTGCGCTAGTTAACCTTTGTGCTAATTATCAACAAGCAATTACAGAATTACTCAAATTATAAACGGAAGGAGTTGCTAGTTATATCACAATATAATTTTGAAACGACATCTATCTGTTATGTAATCCTCAATAATTACAGTGACTGCACATGGTCTTTTAAATTTATAGACTGTTTTTGGATCGTCTAAACTTAGTCTTAAAAAGTCATAATTTCGAACTATACACTTTTTTTGTAATGACACATTACAAAAAAGTATTATATTACAGTAGGTTTTACATAAACAGTTATAAATTAATAAACTACTTCACTGCTCATGAAGGCGTTTCGCACTCACAAAATACAAAAGCACTTTGTATTGTAGCGCCTGATTATCTCAGCGATTCCAGTGTACTGACCATGTTTAACCAATAAGCCGATAAGTGCGGTGTAACGATTTATCCATTGCAAGTTATATAAATTAATTATATTGCGGTCGAAATGCGAGCACTGCGCAAAATTTGTGGCGTAAGGCTTGTAGACCGTATTCGCAATGATGATGTTAGAAACAGAGTTGGTCTGAAAGAGAGCGTCGGTGTTAAAATAAGAAGAGGCATGCTCCGATGGTTCGGACATGTAGAAAGAATGCAAGATGAAAGAATGACGAAGCAGATATACAATGCAAAAGTGGAAGGATGTAGGAGCCGGGGAAGGCCAAGACTTACCTACCATGACCAAATTGGTCGTGTTCCATCAGAAGGTGATGTCAGGAGCCCTATAAACCGGCGAGCGTGCATGATAAGAGCAATGAATGTTAAAGACGCGAGTGAGATATGTAAGGATCGAGTCACGTGGCGCTCGGATCTCTCTGCCTACCCCGCAAGGGATTTGGCGTGAAGTTATAGATAGATAGATAGATAGAAGTTATATAAAATCCCACTTCTTAAATGAAGGTGTTCTAATGCGTACTTATACGAATCTAAACTCTTTTAGTCTGCTTCAACTAACGTCATCGGTGTACGCACAACTTGTATTGTGAATCGCATACTATTTACCGCTAAGTGTCGCTACGACGAGTAAAACCTATCACCTATGGCAATCAAAATTCATCACATTACCTAAATAAATATATGTTTATATTATTCAATTATAACATACTCGTAATTCTTAATTTATATTCTACATCTTAGAATTTCTAGAATTACAGATGATTACATTCCTTTTAAATCTCGATTCATCAGTCCCTTCAGTCAATCGTTCTCATCTCTTTGCCAGAGGGAGACTTTGTACAAAAGTCGTCTGCGTGGGTACTTCTGTCTTACTTCTTAGAAATAGTTCTACCGCCAAGCAAGGTTTGAGGGGTGAGATATGGCAAAGAAATTACTGGGTACTGTGACAAAACAGCCTTAGGTCACCAGATTGGCAGCGCGTGAGTAATATCCCCGTGGTGTTGCGAGCGTCAATAGGCTGCGGTGACCGCTTACCATCTAATGCGGGCCGCATGCTAGTTTGTTCAAATCGACGATGAAATATCCATTTGTTCGTCTGATCTAACGAACGCTCGTCACTAACAGCTGTTTGCAATTATTTTCTTATTTTTCCAACACAACACAAAAATTTAACAAATACTACTAGTTCAAATAATAAATGCTATGAGTAAATCGCAGTGCATTGATTGAAATGTAAGCTCAATATGTACCTGGATAATTGGGCATGTCTCTACTTCTGAGTTTACTTGTATAAAACTAATTCTATTTTCTTTACAACTTGGATGCTACGTTTTTGTATTTTAATACTTACCTTCCACGGTAGGTACTCATAGGAAAACATCTATTAACTTTGTGCAGATTTAACCATACCAACTTCATTATACTAATCAATGATGTTATAAAAAAAGGAAGATAAGTTACTAGAGCGACGAAAATGAAGCGTACGAAAGGAGACAATTGTCGCCTCTGGCCTCAGTCGCTCTCGACCGTGCGGACTGTCAACTGTCAATTCACGATAGCCGAGTTTATATTTCGGTGTAATTGGCAAAATGCCGTCGTGTGTTCTGCGCAAATGTACTTTACGGCAGTAAAACAAACAAACTCCACGGAATCACATACCACAAGTAATTAAACCAAAATTATTATATATTATTGTATTTTAATCTCTCGTAAAACACATATAACGCCATGTATGGTAACTTCAAAGAAAAGGACAACCATATTTCATCCACAGCTGTAGCGACAAGTACACATAGCACACTAACATACTCGTAGATCACCTTAACGAAAATCAAAAGTGCAAATGACAAACACTAGCTGTCTATTTTGTTCTTATTGTTTTATTACGCCATCTCTTTTACTCGGTTTTTACTTCAGTTGGGAATATGTGTAAAATAAGAAATACGTATGTGTGCGCGCCGCAGCTATGTTGCTTCAATTATTTAGGTTATTTTGTAAGCATATAACGTATCTTTACTTACTATAACATCATTGATACTAATGTATAATACCGACTACCTATCTACATAATTATTGTAATTCGGATAACTGTTCTTCAAACAAATTTTTATTATAAATACTTTTAGAAACAACCATATTTTTAGTTTAACCGACTTCAACTAGAGAAGTGGTGTTAAGTTCTTATCTTATTATGTTGTAAGTAGTAATGTTAATTTCGCAATGGTATTCCTTACCATTTGACTGACTTAGCCTCATCAACGAGGATTATATATTACAATAGTTTTCTTTCTTATTTTGAAGCAGAATATTGTAACTAAGTTCTTCAAGCGACAAATATTACATAGTTTTTTTGCTTATCTGCGTACCTTCCGTCTTGTACTTTCTGTCGGTTGCCGTTCGACTGTTAGCTAGCCTTTGTGACGCTTTGCTTTCCCTCTCCGCGGCTAGCGTCGAAACTTGATGACAATCGCGAGCTAAAGCGGTACCAGATATTAATCACACTAGACTTGTGTGTTCCAGGGTTCACCTATACGAGTAGTCTATGTCTGCCCAGCTCTGTCGGACCTGTGCGACAGGAACACCTGGCATTACCGGAGCTGCCTGATCCGCTGAGCTACACCTAGACTTACGCTACGTCTCGTCTGCCCTTATCCACGGCGCGCAATCTGCAACACCTCAGAAAAGCTAAGTGACACTAGACAACCGTAGCGGAAACCACGACCTTACTCACGACACCTAAATTTGTGATCTAAAAATAAAATTTGTCGGTATTTCTTTTTTTAATTTTCTCACTCTAGTAAATACCTACCCATCTTGCTCCAGGGCTCTAAACATACGCGACAGCGGCGATAATGATCCGTGAACTAGCCTTACAAGTGCTGCGCGTTTTACTTTACCTCACAACCTGTAGCAGGGAGTTAGTTACTACGTAAAATAGGTCTTATCGGTTCTCCATAGGTTATTTTCTTCATAGATATGGCAAACATAGTGGGTATTATAATACTGTGTGCAAGAATTAAACAACAACAAGAACTATGTCGATCTATGTTTGTTGTTACTTGTTTCCTGAGTCATTAGAATTGGTGAAGTCCGCTACCTAAGTTTGATTTTGTCTTGGAGCGACTGCCATCAGACCTCCACAAAGGGAAAAACCAAACCTTTCCTAGGTTAGATCATACATCTTTTGAAATATGATTTCTTGAACATGCGGGTTTTCTCACGATGTTTTCCTTCACCGTAGCGAGTGACAATCACAAATGTGTACATAAATCTGAACACGCAAATTTAATGGTGCATAGCCATGCTAGGATTTGAGCCAGGGACCGCCGGTTATTACACTGATTATTTATCTACTGGGCTATTACTGCTTTTTATGTCAACTTTAGATTATACAGATGAAATCATCACACTATCTCACTTAATTGAGGTCCCGAACCACAATAGTGATGTTTTGTTGAAACGAAAATTTTATACTTGCCATTGTTCCCTCGTGACCCTTAAACATGTCTCCAGAATAGTTTCTGCAACTATTCTACAGTTGGAGAATATAGAAGACTTGGTATAATACAGGGAGAATCTCCTGTGCCTATGTGGTTAACATAATTATCAATAATAATTATATAATATACATACAAACAAACCTATGTAAGTAAACCTAAGTTAGTTGAGACCTTGTTGAAAACTGAAGGGTATGCATTGAATAGTCATCTTGTCCTTGTATTTGAGTTTGATCAGTTTTAAGTATACTGAAAAATATTTTAGAGGAGAGTAAGGGTCTGTTGGAATGCTGTGGTAGACTCAGGGGGGATTCGGAAATGTAAGGGGATATAAAGATAAAATCGTGGAGAAACAACCGACACAGGACCAGGTGCTTTTAGAAGGTTTTCTGTGGTTTTGTGGATTTAGGAAAGGGTTATGAGAAGGGACCTCTGGGACATTTTGCCGTGATACGGGATTGATACGGAGTAGATGAGCTTGGTGGCGCATTGGTGAAACGCGCTGTTACGCTACTTTGACACCAACGCTCGTGGGTTCGATTCCCACACAGGACAAACATTTATGTGCATGAACATGTCTGTTTGTTTTGGTCTGGGATTTTCTATGTATAATAAGTATGTATTTACAAAAAAATATATATTTATGTTTATCAGTTGTCTAGTACCCACAACACAAGCTTCGCTTACTTTGGGGCTAGGTGGCGCTGTGTAATTTGTCCGACAATATCCTACTAATATTATAAATGCGAAAGTTTGTATGTATGGATGGATGTTTCGCGCTTAAACGGCTGAACGGATTTGAATGAAATTTGGCACGTAGATAGATTATGATCTGGTATAACACATAGGCTACGTTATCTGACTCCACGCGGGCGGAGCCGCGGGCAGCAGCTAGTTTAGTATATTTCTTTATTACCCTTCGAAACCCGTGTGGTCATATATGACCGCGAAATGTATGGGAAAAGGTATATAACGGGTTCTGAAGGCTTACACTACATTACAGCACATAGCAAGAAAGTGGCTTGCTTTATGCTGTAGTGTAGTCCACGTATGAGTATTGTAAAACATCTGTGCAAACAAAGTAAAGGAAATACTCTTAGTATTGAACTATTTAGGACGAGCTCGGTGGCGCAGTGGTGAAACGCGTTATTACGCTACTTTGACACCAACGCTCGTGGGTTCGATTCCCACACAGTACAAACATTTGTGTGCTTGAACATGTCTGTTTGTCTTGGTCTGGGTATTTTCTATGTATAATAAGTATGTATTTACAAAAAAAAAATGTATTTACGTATGTTTATCAGTTGTCTAGTACCCATAACACAAGCTTCGCTTACTTTGGGGCTAGATGGCGCTGTGTAATTTGTCCGACAATGTTTATTATATTTCTTTATTACTTAGACTACACTACAGCACATAGCAAGAAAGTACCTTGCTGTATGCTGTAGTGTAGTCCACGTATGAGTATTGTAAACATCTGTGCAAACAAAGTAAAGTAAATACTCTTAGTATTGAACTATTTAGTAATAATATAAATTATTATTATCATAACTTAGTAGGTCTCAGCTACACTTCAAATGATGGCGGTCTACCTAACTCCTAGCTCCTTAAATGCGGCTACATATTAGTATCGTAATGTGTGTATACATTTTTTATAACATTGTTTTTACACGTTGCAATATGCAAAATCCGTATTTTTCTTTGAATTACAATTAGAGTGGACGAATAAAGTTTGATAGACCACACAGCACGACAATATGACATTTCCGGTTGAAATGTGGCTCGATTCAAGTGCCAAGTATTCGGTGTAGGTGTTTCATACCTACTGTCTAGATCAGATCAGATCGCATACTAGAAATATTTATATTGATATATTAAACGCCCCAATTTATACTCTTGATATTTTACTTAAATATCTACCTATCTATAACTTCATGCCATATCCCTTACGGGGTAGGTACAATGAAGCGAGCATCATATGACTCTGTCATTACACATTTCACTCGCTTCTTTAACATTCATAGCTCTTTTAATGTACACTCGCCGATTCCTAGAGCTTCTGATATCACGTAACGAATATGCGTTGGTTGGAATGGATTTTTTTATTATACTACGTCGGGAGGCATTCAAGCATACGGCCCATCTGATTATATTAACGCTTGCGATATATTAAGTATCACTTGCGCGATACCTCCTCTGCTGCTTACACAGCAACTCCTTGGAAGCTTACTGGTGACCTCACTCACACGTAGGATCACATCAACCCTCTAGAGAGTTGTTATTTGGCTGCGATTTTGTGAGGTGGAGGTACTTCCCCATACGGGCAGCTTTGATGCGCCCTTCCTCTCTGAAACTGTTAAAATTATGTTTTACTTTTTAGAAAAAAAAAATTGACCATCAAGTATTATTTTTACTTTTTAGAAAAAAAATCCATCGAGCATTCCTAGAACACAGCGTGTTATATATGCTATACCGTTTTTAGTTTAATAGCTATGTTTTGAACTATAACAGTGGTATTAATTTCAGGGACTTGTAAACGTTCATATGAAACAAGTGTCTGAAATTGCTTCAAGTTTGATGTATTTGCGCTCGCTCCTCTAGAGATAAATTTGTTCGAAAACTTGCTGAATGTGAAAAGTTTGAAGCTCACTTCAATCCATTACACGAGTGAAATATTTCTTTGTTTTCTGACTTCACTGCGGGACTCGACCTTACAAATCAGAAGTTTACCATTAGTCGGAGGTTTCCGTTGTTACGCGCATGTCCCGAACTTTCGTCTCTACAATATATCTTTGATGCGTCCATCATTCACAGCGGCGTAATGGATTTTTAAAACACTTGATTGATGACAAGGAGAATCCAGTAAATAGGACGCCAATGTTCGTACGCGTGCTGTCTTCTAACTGATACGCGACGGATCAAGGTTTGGCATGACGCGTTCACTTCATAAATGTGCATCGATCAATCTTCAATGTAATAGAAAACGATATGTTTGAAATGTAATATCGGAGCGGTTTATTTAATATACCGTCCATCAATCACGACAGGCGGTGTATATCCTGAGCGTGACAGATCGAGCAACATGTGATACGACTCAGCTTCGCCTTCTTCTTCGTTATATTAAACTCCTGTATCGATTTATTATTACTAATATTAAATAGTATACGAACTCAGATGAAGAAGCGATGATATTAATTACTGCTTTTAATTACATTTAAGCCTATTTTTTAATTCTATTACAGATATAACTAGAGAACTTGATGTTACGCGTGTCATTCTAACCGTAGATTAAGCAACGTCGTCCGCAGCCTGTCTACGAATGGGTTTATCCATCTCGAGCTTTTCTGTGCTTCGAAGCGGATGTTAAGTCGTCAGTTCCGGCTGTTGTTAATAGATGATAGTCGTTATCCTAAGCCGCTTGAAAACACCCGTCTCCGCTAATCCGCAATTGAGCAGCGTGGTGGAGTATGCTGCAAACCCCTTTAGTTAAAGGGAGACACTACAGGAATACTCTGTAGTGGGATGAGTTAGGGTAGGTGTAGTGATAGAACCATGCCAAATGTTGTTTCACCAAACACTTTTTGTTTTATTTTCATATCTTTGAATACACACTAATGGGACACCCCTGGCGTTGTAATATGCAATGTCCATAGGCTACGATAACTGCTTACCATCAAGCGGGCTTATTTGCCAACTTGGTGGTATAAAAAAAATAGGTGGTACACAAGGAGCATCGGGGTGAACCAGGACGATCATGCCAGCGGTGTCGCGCTCTCATCTCGCTTAGCCTCTGGTTGAAGAGATTACAGTTTAGTAGTCTAAGATTTCTCTGAGTTGGAACAAAACTGAGACAACGCGAGTTTCTTTGGTTACAGCACATGCTCCCGTGAGTTCAACCAATCCTCAGCTTGAGAATTTGTGGGAGACTATAAGGGGTGTTCTGGAATTGACTGATGAGAATAAACGTAAAATTATATGCGAGGATCAGAATGGATGGGTTGGGACCAAGCGAAACAGTTAAGAGGCAGTGTTTGGTTCATACGGAAATAAAAATGTGGCCGATTAAGGTAAGACAATTTAAGTTATATGAACGAAACCTAGAGCAATGATAGCCCAGCGGACAAGGAACCGGCCTATTAACAAACTGGTCCCCTGTTCGAATCCTGGCGAAGGCATATACCACTAAATTCTATGTTTTATCGGCGGTGAAAGAAAACATCGTGAGGAAACCCACACCCCAACCAGGGCTGCGCCCCTGGACCCCAATTTTAGACGACGGAATAGTTCCGCATTCGTAATAAAAAATAGTATCTGCAACTCGTGCGATGTTGTCGATTGCCCAATCGAGCGAATGACACATTATCGCACTAGTTGCACAACATACTATTAAAAATCATCTTTCATTGTTGCGACTAGTGCTTGTAATTAGGATGGTGACTACTATCAATACGACATTGTATACATATAGCAGCCAATTCACCACAAAGTCACCCATTCGCAAACCCACATTTGTAGATCTTATTCCCTACTGACTGCCCAGATGCAGGATGAACTGTCGAGCCGAGAGCATACGCCCAATTTTAATTTCAAAGCGACATGATCGGCCTGTTTGGAGGTCCTTTCGCACAACCCTGTCAAATGCGTTCTCGATATCCACAAAACCGCAGAAAACCTGACCAAGGGCCAGATTCTAATTTAACAAGACCTTTTCTTGAAAAGGCCAACATTGACTTACCACCATAAGCTGGTTTGCTTCAAAAGTGGGACCCCTAAAGGTTGTTGTATTAAATAAATCACATTTTTTTGGTCATTCCGTCTCCATTGTGATAGAATAACCCGTTCAGTATAAGGAGGTTTCCTTCCATATCGTCTTCTTGCGTTACCCGCTTCCTAATCGATTAGGATTGGTCGGGCCCGCTACCAACGCTTAAGGATTTTTACATGGAGGGACTGCCGTCAGACCTCCACAAGCCAGAGGGAAAATGAGATATTTCTAAGGTTAGGCCACACGTCTTTTGAAATATAATTTCTTGAACGTGTGGGTTTCCTCACGATGTTTTCTTTCACCGCCGATAAAACATAGAATTTAGTGGTATATGCCTTCGCCAGGATTCGAACAGGGGACCAGTTTGTTAATAGGCCGGTTCCTTGTCCGCTGGGCTATCATTAGGCGAACCCAATTAATCAATTAAATTAAATTAAATTTTATTTCAGATCAGGTCAGTCGTGGCAGCGACGGTGGTGGGGGGCATGCGGTTTCTGTTCCAGATGCCGTCGACCGCAACTACCGAGGCAGAGACTACCGGAGCAGCCATGGTGGGTGCCGGCCGGCGCTAGGCCGCATGAACCAATTGGTGGCGGAAGCACACAAAGCAGGTTAGATCAAATTGCATGTAATTTGACTTTCGCAAAATAACGCCTGAATCTAAACTATTTTAAGAGTACTTTTTTATTATACGTTACAGATGTATTTGTCGATAGTACGATATACCATTATACGTCTCATATCAAGCTTTTGAAGTGTCTTGAATATGACCGATGGCTCCATACCCACTTTATGCAAGGCAATCACTGTAATCTTGTTTTCTTTAACACCCCATTACATATTGTAATTTAATCATTAACACGAAAAAATATGTAAAACGTTGGTCTAAATCGAAAGAAGTTTTTAACATAATAAACGCGTTCCAAATTCAAAATAATTAAGGAGTATGTTCTATGTAACAGTATTTATAGCCAGATTAGTTATATATATATATATATATATATATATCCATACTGTGTACCTACATACTATTTCAAAGTGAATGTAAATTTTCTGTTATAGATAACAGATCAAATAAGAAAAATATCATTGTATTTTGAATAACAAAAAAATGTATTGGCTATATTTGAATTCCAACGAGCAGGTTATACTTTGACAGCCGGTCTGACATCTCCACGAGTATTCGGCAAGAATAACGTCTTGATAAAAACCAACAATAATATTTTTATACTATGTTACTTTATAAGGTTAATTCAGGAAGAAAAGCAGGTCCACAACGTACGTACTCTATTTTTTCATACTAGCGATTGTTAGTACATCACCGAATTTCGCAGATATCTTGACATTTTGATATTAATAACTAGACCGTTCTTTTACTTTTTAAGAGAGGTGAACTGCGTGGGATCGGGTTAGATTCTTTTCACATACTACTATGGTACAATGATCTGAAATGAATCTTGGTAACCTTACTAAAAGTTAGACTCTTTCAGATTTATATTTTGATTGTTATAGTTTAGGAAGTAGAGAATAGACACATTGTACCTCTAGTGGATAGGTTACTCTACGTAACGATTTCAAAAACCAAATGCAAGTGGTTGTAGTTACGAATAGCGGCTTCAATTAGACGGCATTTATGTGGCCATTGTGGTAGCAATTAGTTACGGTAGATTCAGTGTGTGTGATGGAATAATTGTATGTTTAAAAATCCTATATTTCATTTTTTTAACATTAGATTGAACTAGCTATAGACTTTACATACACACAGATAGGATTTATGTACATATTTATATATATCACTTGATGTAAGAAATTATCGTGAGGAAACCCGCATGTATAAGAAATTATATTTCGGAAGACGTCTTTCCTAATATAAGAAAGATCTGATTTTCTCTTCTGATTGTGGAGGTCTGCCAACAGTCAATATGTGGATATTGACTGTCGTCATACCCTTAGACTTAGGTAGTGGACACTACCAATCCTAAGAGATTATGAACGGTATAATGTTCGAAAGAAGAAATTGTCAGGCGAAAATGCTATATATTACATGACCCTATATTATGCATGCGATATGACGAAAATGTATTACATGACGAAATTGGGTATAGATTACTTCAAGTCTATACGACATAAGAATAATCTCGTATCTATCTATAACCTCACGCTGAGTCCCTTGTGGGGTACGCAGAGAGAACCGAATGTCTCTTCACTCGGTTCTTACACACCTCACTCACTTCTTTCACATTCATAGCTCTATTCATGCACGCTCGCCGATATCTAGAGCTCCTGACAGTACCCAATATATTTGGTCGTCTAGGCCTTCCTTCGGAGCCTATGTGCTTCTACTTTTGCGTCCTATATCTGTCTCGTCATTATTTCCTCTTGTATTTTTTCTACATGTTCGAACCAACGGAGCGTTCTTCTTCTTATATTAATACCAATATTCTCTTTGAGACCAATTTTCTTTCTGACATCCACATCGCGAACTCGGTCTGCAAGCGTTACGCTGTAGATTTTGCGCAACGATAGCATCTCTACGACTTTATTCTACTTTTAAGCTTTCTGTACCATTTCATGATTTTTTTCTTGGCTGTTAGCAGAATGTCAGCTTTAGATTTTGCTTTATCCATTCTAGATGCTGACAAAGAACCCCGAATCTTCTTAACCTCCCGCCAAAATAGATGGAAATTCATCCCGAAGATACTTCCTCATTAAGAATCACTATTTCTGACTTTACTTACACCAAAGCTTTATAATTCGATAAATTTCTTTGTTCTTTTCTCTCATTTTACTTAGGTGAAAAGATACGACATAATCCAAACACGCTTTTGTTTTTTTCAATCTTTCAAAGCTTTATATTCCATTGCACACCGACATGCTTCTTTTGCGCTATCGACGATACGGTCTTTCAGGACCTTCCAGAATTTATCCACATCTAATCAGAAAAATCAAGAATTGAAAACTCGCGTTCGCGGTACGCACCTATCAGTGCTTCCACTTCTTGAAAAGGTCAACAATTGCAACAGTTGCATCCATAATATTATTTTGGAGTCGATCATCTATCAAAATCAAATCGATCATACTTTTTTGGCCATTCCGTCTCCACATGTACCTATGAATATCCTTATGACAGATTAAAGTATTAGGCACAAGGAAGTTTCGTTCCATACATACGTATATATAGCTTACCTCCTTCGTTCACTTTCTTATCTTATCTTATGTCCATAAGTTTCAAGCACATCATCATAGCTGTTTCGCTTGGTGGGGCCAAGCGAAACATACGATATTATAAGCTATAATGATTGATAATGATGATCCAATGATTAAAATACGCATACGTAATCAGCGTTTCATTCTTTCAACTAAATCAGAAATGTCCCTTACAGACTCCCAAAATTTCGCGTAATTCTCAGTTTTATGTGAACTCATAGACATCTTGGGCATACCAATCCATATTCTCTCACTCCGAAAGCCGAACCCGAACTACCATGATCGTCCTGGTCGATCCACGACTACAAGGCCATCATGCTACCAGGAAGATTGATGGTGTCACTTTGGTGATGGTGTCCCAGGCGTTGCCTCCTTCGATGTAACCGCAGCGACCAGCTGGAAATAACAAGCGCTACATGTGATTGTTTATAATAACATCTTTTACCGTACTTAATAACAAACAAGGGTTGTTATTAAGTAGGATACATCACGTACAGATAAGGTTGACTTTTGCTCTAAAGATCAAGATCACCTACTTTCACCCGACTTTAGTACGAAATAAACACTAAATAAATTTTGATAAAATACGAAATTTATGTAACAGTCAACGAGTAGTTATGTTACAGGGTTCTAGAAGTCCGTAGAAGTTGTTAAACTCGTGAAACTTTGAACACAGTAAAGTTATCTGAAGCTGCGGAGTTAGTATAGGGTTCGACGTGTCGCCGTGTCGCGGTCCTGCATTGTAATGGCCAAGTTTTGATTTATCGCGCACTCAAGCCGCGGTCACAATCACTCTAATGCTTTTAATCAAATTAAATGTTCGCCTGAACAACTTGCCGAGATAATGGCGGAATAATACGATTTCACTCTCGTTTCGAGAGTAAAGTGAGTTTGTTTTTGGAGTGTATTTGATAGTAATTTATCTATTTCTTGGTGAGAAATTCTATTTTCCTAGTGCTGATAATTCAAATTCTTTATTTTGTCATTAGGTCTTTGTGGGAACATACTCATACGTGGCGTCTTACATCTATATATATACAAATAAATTGCTGTGTGTTAGTCTCCAAAAACTCGAATATGACTCGGCCGATATGATATTTTAGTCTAAGGGGTTCAGATCTGGGCTAGACGAGGGCCAGTCTTCAGCTCTTATAAAGTCCGGAAAGTTGGTTTCGAGCCAGGCTTGGGTAGTTCGTACCTTGTGATCAGGTGCAGTTTTTTTTTATACAACGTCGGGAGGCATGCAAGCATACGGCCCACCTGATGTAAAGAGGTTACCGTAGCCTATAAACACTTGCAATACATTGATTATCACTCGCGCGATACCACCTCTGCTGCTAACACAGCAACTCTATAGGAGCTTACTGGTGACCTCACTCACACGCAGGAATACAACAACCCTCTAGGATGTTGTTATTTGACTGCAGTTTTAGTCCTGCTGGAAAGTCCACGATACATTTTTAAAAAGTGAGTGCTGAGACGTTTCACAATACGATCTCATACAGTCTCTTGATACACTTTGGCTAAAGTCTTCACTCCTTTTTCACAAAAATTAAGCTTTGTAACTCTTTGATAAGACACCCCCCACCAAACCATTATAGACGCAGGCTGATGTTGTACCTTTCCGACAACTTGGGCGGTTTGTATAGAACTGTGTGCGTACACTTTGTCATTTATGTAGTTGTAGTGATCTTCAATAGTGTTTTTTTTTTCATAAGTAAAGACGATACTCCTGTGCCTTGAGAAGTAATTTTATGTGAACCAATAAAGAGCCATCCATTACACGTAGCAAGAAAATAATGTTTAAGAAAGAAGTTAAGTCCTACGTTAGAATATATGGCATTAAAGTACGAAATCAATAAAACTAACCTCTGAAACTAAATGACTTTTAGCTGCGTTCCAATCGCGATTGCGATCGTACGGGCTGCCCGAGGGTTTGTGCAAATAGGTTGCCAGATTCTTGTCCAGCAGATGTATGAAATCCGTTATTGGTGGTAGCTGTTCCGATAGCATGGACATCAATGCTGACGTCTCACAAGGCTATCTCCGACTCTGTTTTTGCCACATATTAATGATATGTTGTCAGTAAATAGCGTTCATTGCTATGTTATGCCACTATTATCATTGCAGTGGAAAACCATTACGAATTTGTGTCTTAAATTGAAGATACACTTTGACTGAAGTATTCGATTAGTTTTGCGTAACCCCATCAAGAAACAAGTTACCGGATAAGAAAACCCCGATTGCTGTGATGGTGTCCTACTTCCAGAACACGACTTTTACAATCGCCAAGAGAATTGAAGCCAAGAAGTCAGCAAAGTCCAGTTTCAGTTTCATTTATTTACTTCAGCCAATTCAGGTTTCAATTAATTGGGAGATGTAACATTGAAATTTTATTCTTTTTCTGCTGCAACTGCTCGATTCTGTTTCTTTCGTTTGTTTTCCGTACTAGACAGCTGGCACGTTATCTAAAGAATATTAATTATTGATAATAAGAAGAACTATTAATAGTCTTATGTTTCCGTTTACAACCCATTCCTGAAATAAATTTATACCAGACAAGACCCGTTAATATATATCATGTACCTGAAATAAATAATCACTAATAAGCTAATATTATATTTTATGTTATTAAACTTATCAGTGAAGTGGGTTATTTACTAAGATGTCACTTTTCATGTTAAAAATCAATTTACATTGAATCAACTTTACGGCGCCAGTTAAATCTATACTCAATCAATTTTTTGCAAAAATCAACAGTAATAGCAATCTGCCGTAATTCCTCATCAACTGTTTTATGATTCTGTATATACGAGTACTGACATAAAATTTTGTTAATCATAATTCACCAAGCAAATTCAACATTTCTAATAATAGTTGCACATTACATTTATTTCATATAAACGTTTATGTCTATCTGTTGCCATAACTGTAGTTAACACAACAATTCAGAAACATAATTATTCCAAAGCATAATATGAAACATGTAACAACATTAAGTCGTTCACAAGTAATACAATATACTTCAAACATTTTTACTAAAACCTAATATTATCACACATTTCTGGCTCAGAAAAGAGTTAAAATTACAATTATGCTACTACGGTGAGAAATACTACCATGTTAAATGCTACTATCAAATACATTTTTGGAATTAGTTTTTTACCGGTTAAAACTTGCATTTCAGTATGCAAATTACACTAATACTTTTGTATTACTGTTTGTTCAGCCTAACTTGTCCTGATACTTGCTCGCAGGTTTTCTTTTCGCAGTTATTTCTTACTATATGGAATGGGTTACGCAGAACTTATTAATATGGTCAGTGATGTGCTCTCGAAGGAGCTTAACGGTGCTGACTTCATTTCGCCGGATACCAATCAAATGATTAGAAAGAATTTGAAAATAATGTCAAGGAATATTGCACACGTATTTAAAAATATAGTATAATAGGAGGTAAATGCGAGACTACTCACTCGTAAGGGTGGGCTATTAATTTAGGTCCCTTTTTAAACAGAAAACTTTAGTAGTACTAAAAGGATAACGTTTTGTTAATGTTGTAATGCTTCTGGCACTCCCGAATAAGTTGAGAGAGACTGTAGTAACGACCACAGATATATAGTGAACTAGCTGAGTGCAGAGTTTATGAAGTCAGAATAAGTGGCTCACCACCACTACATCTTTACAGTCAAAGTCATTCTTAGCTCCGTATGGTATACAAATCAGCTACCCACGAGTTAGCAAAAGAAACACATTGATTGTGTACACACTATGTTATAAATAAGAATGTATGTATAGGTATATCATATCGTCATAGGCTAAATTACAATTCTAGTTGTTCTAGGTAACATCTACGTGTAAAGAATGATATTTTTATTGAATTTATTTAGGACAAATTCTGTGTCAGATGCTTCTCAGTAAAAAAAATACTTCCAAATCAATAAAAAAAAAAACAAAATTTAATAATATATTTCTAAGTAATTATATTAAACAACAAGATAAAATTCTTTATTTTTTAATTGTTCCCGCGAGCACTGAGATGTATAATATTTTTAAAATAAAATCTTATTGTATCTTATTCATTTCTCACATAAATAAACTGGCCAGTAAGCTCAGCTCCGCTATGTATGCAGTTAGGATAATTAGACAATAGACGAAAGTGGCTACTGCACGCTTAGTCTATTTCAGCTACTTTTACAGCATTACGTCGTATGGTATACTGTTGTAGGGAAAAGCGGCTGATGTTAAAACTATTTTTATATTACAAAAGAGAACCGCATCTGCTCTTTTTATAACATGGGCTCCAGGGAATCACTTAGAGAACATCAGTATATATTATGAAAACATATTGTATGCTCGTAAAAATATAGTCGTATTCAAAATTTTGTGAAAATTTTAGAAGCAGGAATAGATTGCGTACATCGGCTTGCTAAGATTAAAAGATCTTTTGTTGTAAATTGTTTTCGATTTTATAATAAATTACCCGAAACAGTTCTGTCCTTGCCTGACAATATGTTCAAAAGGCACATCAAAAATACTCTTTGTAAGAAGGATTAGTACAGAATCGATGAATATCTGACTGACAGAGACGTTTGAAAATGATTCAGCACATGTATTAATATATATTTAATTGTACCATTTGATATTACTATAAGTACACTCACATATATTAATTGCAATTTAAATTGATGATTTGAAAAAAAAACCTACATTGGCAAGTTTCTTTTGTCATTTTTTCTTCGCCAATAGTCTTTTTCGAAATGCTGGTAGATAAAAAAGAATAAAAGAAAGAAAAATAAATAAAACCCATGAAAAATTAACATGATATAATATGATCTGGTTTAAAGACCGTAAGACGTGTTTAAGTGCCTGTGAGGACTTAATGTCATATAAGCTGCTTTACATTAGGCGGTGCGTTTCCTCGCTCTTAATCTTAGAATATAATGATAATTTGCTAACATAAATAAACATAACACATATGTATGATTGTTGGAGCAGCGTGCAACCATGTCTTCATACTATCTCTCGCACCATTCTCATTTACTACACTCACATACTCTCACATTACTTCATATCTCCCGATATTGTACCATGATATTTCACACACATGACTCACACATACCATAATAAGTGGATTTAACTTACACGTGCATTGGGTTTCCCTTTATTTATATATTAATTCAGCTGTCACCTCGATGTAGAGTTTGCAATAAGTAATTTACAAGAAAGATGTGTAATTTAATTGTGTATTGTAAACTTGTTTGTCTTAATAATAAATTTAAAAAAAATATATTTTTATCTTATCTTTTATCTCATAGTTATATTTTTTTTTACCTGTTAATATCCGCCGGAGAAGTATTACCGAAATAAACTTTCCAATAGAGTTCTCTTTAAAAATCTACAATTAAATCTTCACCGTCATATCCTTAACCCATTTCTTAATCCATTAGGATCGGCCAGGTCCGAATCTAAGCCTAAAGATTTGGGGAAGCTACTGATTTAGGTACAGAGCGACTGCTATCAGCCCACATTTATCCAAAAGGAAAACCTGACCCTTCTTATGTGGTGTGTATATAATGATGGTATTCACATTGTCTCGCAAAACCATATTCAAAACGAAAAGTTTTTACTCCGATTCCATACATTTTGACAGATAACTTTTCGATTCCGAATATGATTTTCCGAGGAAATGTGAATATCCCACTTTATACCGCTTTTGCGAAATATGTTTTTTGAACGAAGTTTTCCTTCACCGCCGAACAAGCGATAATTACAAATTTGTACATAAATTCTAAAAAAAAAACAATTAGTGGTATACACGCCAGGATTCGATCCTTTGACCATATTATCGGTTAATACACGGACTCTTTATCCACTGCGCTATCACTACTCTAAATTTAAATAAGATACATGTATAACAACAAGTTTATGCCAACTTATTACTACAATCATAATGACATCAAGCGGTAGAATAGAACAAAATATATGGTCACCTGTGCTGAATTATTTCCAAAAATCTTTGTCCGTTACATATTCATAAATATTATAAAAACCGTTTTACAAAGAGTAATTTGGATGTGTCTTTTGAAGATATTATAAGGAAACGACAAATTTTTTCAGGTAATATGTTATAAAATCGAATACATATTGTATTCAATTTTATAATATATTACCTGAAAAATTATGACAAGAAAAATCCTACCAATCCAACATACCAATGTACCGATACATGCAATTTATCAATAATAATATAATTTAAAATAAATATAAAATTCACCTATAAATGTTTATAAATATAAGTAATTAGAACCTAGCTTTACTATAGCACTATAACTTGCTGTATGTGTGTATTGAAGTGGCAAATAAATTAATGTCTATTGTCTATTTATCCCTGCTTCCAAAATTTTCACTGAATTCATTCATTATGTTTTCATAAATATACTGAAATAATTGTAATGAAAATATATTTCGATATCAGGCGCCGGTCCACACAACAGTATATCATGCGTCATAATGCCGTGAAAGTAGCAGGACTGAAAAGTAGCCATATTGAAAATTAAAAGAGTATTCATCAGCAAAAAACATCCGTCATTTTCTGCATCATACAGGGTAGATCATTCACCTATAAATAAGAAAGGCTTTTATGTAGATCCCTAATATTAGTTGTCTTCAGATTTAACCCCATTTATGTGAACAGTCTACATTCTGTTGTTTAAATTAGATGCAATCAAGTTTTGTGTTTCTCAGCTCAGCTTGAGTAATGATGCCCGATGGCCTACACAGTTACCAGGTTTGAGAAGATTATAAAAAACCCCAATAGCATTCTGTGATCTCTCCCATACGTTGAGGACATGTTTAAACCATGCCACCCCTGCATCTTACTCGATCTACCTGTTGTGAGACTATTACTAGTGAGTGAGAGAGTTGCAGTTGGTTAAGCATCACCTTTCGCAGTTTACTTCAAACTGGCAAAATTGATATTGGTATAGAATTCTCTAGTTTGCTCCTTTCCATTACATCTGGAAACACATCTATTTAAAATAATTGTCAAGTATGAAGCTATTGCCATAATAATAATAATAAAATGATCTACAATTTTTTTATTCTTCATCTGTTTGGAAGTTTTAATTATTGGATTTGATTAAATACGTGTAAATTGAAAAAGTTTCACACTAGGCCGTGTATTTTCTTTCAGTAACTCAGTAGCACCATCCGTAGATAAATTAAAAGCAAGCGGCAATGTGAGGGATATTGACGAAGTACAGTGTAGTTTTAAAATAGTTCTGCTACATGTTTAACGGCTGTTATACTAAGATTGTTATGTTTTATAGAGTACTCATTATCTAGTGGTTTATGATTACCTATTTCTTTATTGACAGTGTTCCAAAAATACTTTATTTCATTTTATTTTATAAAGACTGTTATATTATTATATCATTATTGAATTTAATAAGTTTTTTGCGGTCAGTAATCAGAACAGGAGATCACTTCTTAATCTGTATTATATGAATACTAATATACAACTAACTGACCGCAATAACTGGAAATCTAATTACTAATTATTAATTGCCAATGATATGTTCACAATTACAATAAATATTAACTGGCCAAGTGGCAGAGGAAGCTTGTACACATATAGATAAATGCAGTAAATCGAATTGTTTAACTAAATTTAAAAATCTAAAACTTGCCTGTGTTTCTATCAAAATTTAAATTATTAAAGATTATTCAAATCTTTTCTAAAAATGACCTCCACCACTTGTTCAAATTACATATAATCACCACTAGTAGGTGCTCAGATACAATAACTATATAATTATCTGATTGAACCCAAGTCACCTCGGAAGTGCACTTATAAGAGAGCTTAACAAACATACGTACCATAACTTTGTGGTATTTTTAATACAATCATCGAATCACTGACTGCAAACTCTCTATTAAAGCAGCTGACAAGTTTATAATTATTATTGTCAACTTGTTTATGTTATTGTGCAAATGTTTATGTGCAAAATAATTACTTTTTACTTTCCTTTTGTCTTATTAATCAGTTTAAATCTGCAGTCAAATTAAACAAAAAATAAACCGCAGAGGCTATAATGTCTAATAAAGCTTGCACTGGATACACGACACAAATGAAATTTATATATCTATTAAAATTTAAGCCTTTCTTCATACAATCATCTTTCATTATTATAACTGCATAGTGTTTGCAGTTCAGACGGTGATTCAGCTATCAATACCGCATAAACCAGACAGTTACCCATTTACAATATCACTCTCAATACATATTTTTATTCTCTGGAGACAGATACAGGATGAATAGCCCAGCTGATAGCACGCAGCCAATACAAGCATACGGCCCTCCTTATGTAAAGCGGACATCGTAACATTCGTAACCTATAAACGCTTGCAATGCATTACGTATCGGTCGCACCACGCCACTTCTGCTACTAACACTACTTAGAAGCTTACTTGTGACCTCACTTGGCTGCGGTTTTCTGTGAGGTGGAGGTACTTGTCGTTCCCCAGACAGGTTGCTTTAATCCGCCCTACCTCTCTTAAACTTACGGATTGGTTTATGGACTGAATATTATCATGGTATTCATTAAACTCTAAAAAGACTACAAATCATAAAGGAGCATATTAAGGTCGGGACTATTGTAAGCCAGTACGCAGGTTTCATAGTCGATATACATTATTCACATATAGTACTATAATAGTTACTTTTTGATTCGATAACGTCGTCCATTATAAAGGCAGTTAACAATAATGAGGCATGTTCATTTCCACACAATTTAATTTGTATGCGGTATCTATTCATTTTAAGTCTATGGTACGGATATACAATTATTTAATCCGGCTTACAGTTTGTGACCTAAAGGTTTGGTCCACCTGCGTTTGGCGCGGCCATTTGTCGGAAACTCCCCTTTGTAGAGATAATAGAAATTATGTGCGCGGTTTTTGAAGTTTGCGCTTTGGTGGATATGTGTTTTATTTTAAAGTGTAAAATTTTCAGACGATTTAATGTCTTATTTTGATAGCAGGTAAAGGGTTTTTCTTTCCTTTTTTCCTGTACTTATACTTAATATACAATGCTTGTATAAAGGGGACCTACCACCTAAGCTAAAGATCAGTAACATTGGATTTAGCTTCCCATCTTACTGATCATTTCATTGGACTTTGATTTAAATTAATGTTTTCTTCTGTTTTCTTTCTTTGTCGATTTTCTGTTAGTTGTCAATCAAATAGAGTAAGGCTAAATTAAAAAACAACTTAATACTAACATTATATTTACTTAGGATAAGAAATAAAAGCTCGTTACGACCCTCCTAATGTGAAACGGTTACTGTTACCGATGAATGCTTATAATTCAAAGAGTTCGCTTGTTACACCCGCAGCTAACACAGTAACACTAGATAGCCACACTCAATTCAGGTACTTAACATCCATTCAAGAATTTGAAATAAAAACTTTCTGGAGGGTTATTTTGTTCCCGCATATGAGTTAAGAAATCGCTGTCTTAAAGGTAGACGTGGCATCGCGCGAGGAATACCTAATGTATTACCAGCATTCATAGATTAAGGTAACCGTTTACATGCAGTGGGTCGTATGCTTGTATGCCTTCCGACGTTGTGTGTGGTGCTCTGGTGTGTAAGGATCTAGTCATTTGGCGCTTGGTTTTCTTTGCTTACCACGCAAGGGACTCTATGTGAAGATACCAACAAAATACTTTATTTATTGAAATTAAACTATTTTTAACGGAAGTATCGCGTGTTTTATTTATTTTGTTGAAACCTGACGTTTCGAACGCTTTGCAGCGTCCGTGGTCGCAGGAAAGACTAAGGTGGTATTTGTCTTACATTAGTTATTCAATTATTACATCTACCGACATGGATGGATTAATTATATATGTTCCGATTCACACAAAAATCGCTCACAGTGTCCGAGCATTTTTTAGTAGATCTTTGGATCTGTGACTTGATTATTTTTAGGACTGGATCCCAAGCAGGTGGTACTTGCCAACCATCTTCTCTATTGAAATTGGGGTGTTTTCTTATTTCAATAGCCTCGCGCAACATTCTCGGCATGTAGCGATTCTCCTTGGCGAGGATTTGTGGTTTATCGAACCGGATGTAATGGTTTGGTTGGTCCAGTGTATGTTCCTGCGACCACGGACGCTGCAAAGCGTTCGAAACGTCAGGTTTCAACAAAATAAATAAAACACGCGATACTTCCGTTAAAAATAGTTTAATTTCAATGTGTAACAATCGCGAAAACCTAAGACAATACTATACTTTATTTATATTTCTAATTACGTATTTGGCTTTGAATCAACCTTTTAATACAAATATTCAGATTTCAGATCAGGGCCTTATTTTGTTTGTAAGCTATAAGCCCGTGATCGTGGCATACGGACTATGAGATAGTAAAGCAAGCAGTCCATTAGAGCTACTTAGTAAAGTATTCAAACTTTCATATTAACGCTGCAGTTTGGACGCAAGGATAAATTATCTAGTAAGTATAGTTCGTTTATAAGTTTTTCTAAGTAATTTATCCAAACACATAGCAATGTGTCATCTAAGTCGGAAAGAGAAAAAGGTACACACCAGCGAGTGGGACATTAGAAACATTTCAATCAAGAGGGGTCGAATCCCTATCCCATGATGCAAAAACTATTAGAATAGACTTGCTTGTGAAATCATAAAGATCTCTTGTGATATAGAATTATTAAGGTCTAAAATTTTTCACTAAACTCTCTGACTGAATTGTCAATAACCTAAACATGACATAAACTTTCACGTAAAGTTAGATAGTTAAACATAACTACAGATAATGGGAATAATATAAAACTTTTTTAGATTTTTATTGATGTGAAACCATAAAAAACAGACGTTTTAAATTTGAACAAAAACATAATCATTAATTTCTATTACGTTGATAATGGAATCAAATTTGTGAATGTAATTTATTGGCAAGTTTAACTTGCCAAGTTAGATATCCTGTTATAAAGAAAGAAACAAATTGGTGTTGATGAACGTTCTATCGGACTTACCACTTGTTTTCATATATGTTTTTCTAGGGACCTGTATATTCATGTCAAGCCCTAATCGTTTATGATATGTGAGACAATTTTTTTTTTTTTTCCAAAAAGGAAACAGGCAATATTGTACCAATAAAAGGTTTCCTATGTAAAATACAGTTGTCATTTATTTGCTTTACAGATAAAAAATAAACAAACGAACATTAATCAGGATATATATTATTCTGTAAATAGCATTATTTTACGAGTATGATTATCTAGTAGCTTTTTTGTAATTTTGTCTAACTTAAGTGACTATATGAGTAAGTGATTCATACTGTTTATAAATTGTTTTTCCTATAAAACGATAAGAATGAAAAGTATGAACATTAAGTTTCAAATATATTTTATATCAAACGAGCGATATCAAGGAAAAATAAAATGGTAAACCTCCAAACAATTTATGCAACCAAAAACTATTTCGAAATCTTAAATTATTAGCTTATTATAATTATCTTAACTTATGTACTTACTAAGAGAAAAGGGGACTAATGTAACTCTAAAATAAAAATTTCACTTTTAACTTCATTTGCTTGATAGTAAAACATAGGCTTCAAAAGGAAATTTTTGCTTAAATTTACCTGTGTAAAGTGCAATAAAAAAAATAATTAGAACAAGGAAATCACATCTGCAAGTCCATAAAGACCTCCGACTAAGGACAAGCCGTGTATTATCCATTTTGGATTTAAAACAAAAAACGAAGACCACCTGAGGGCCATTGGATCGGACGTGAGGGTCTGTTTATTCGCGCTTACACCCGTTTCCACATCAATCACCGAGGCCCAGTTTTTCAGGGATATCGCTCCCATAGGATAAGCCTTACAGGCAACGGCGAAGCCCCTCGGCAGAGTTCCTACTGAAAATCCGGTGTCCTGCCATTGCAAATAATAAAATTAGCTTAGTTTTCACAACTTCCAAACAGGGAGGTTTTCCGTGTCCCGTATTCATTTATGAATGTTTGTGCTGGACTTTTTAGAAGCTACGGTATTGAATTTTATAATTCTTATACAAAGTCAATTATAGTAAACACAGAACAAATTAAATACAGTATTTAGATACAGATGTCAGGTTACAAAGAAAAACATGTTATTACTACACAATATTAGAAATAAATACAGGGCAAAGTATTTATTGTATACTAGCTGTTACCCGCGGCTTTGGTATCTCAAGTCTTGTATAGGAAGGAACGTTAAATATTGTTATTTTTATTAGTAGTATTTTTTATACGACAGCATACAAGAATACGGCCTACCTGATGTAAAGTGGATACCGTAGCTCTTAAACGATTGCAATACATTAAGTCTCACTCGCGCGATGCTACCTCTGCTGCTAACACAGCAACTCCATAGGAGCTTACTGGTGACTTCACTTACACGCAGGAACACAATAATCCTCAAGGGTTGTTTGGCTGCGGTATTATGTGAGGTGGAGGTACTGCCCCAAACGGGCTGCTTTGATGCGCCATACCTCTCTTAAAAATATCCAGACCAAGACAAACAGTCATGTTTATGCACACAAATGTTTGTACCGTGTTGGTGTCAAAGTAACATAACAGCGCGTTTCGCCACTGCGCCACCGAGCTCGTCAATAGTATAATACTTATATATTTTAATAATAGTACCTATCGATCGATCTTTCGCTTCACGCCAAATCGCTTGCGGGGTAGGTAGAGAGCACCGAGCGCCATAATACGCGGTCCTTACATACTTAACTCACTTCTTTAACGTTCGTAACTCTTTTCATGCACGCTCGCCGATTTTCTGATAAAACACGACCTATTTTATCATGGTAGGTTAGTCTTGGTCTTTCTAGGCTCCTACATCCTTTTTTTACTATATATCTGTCTCGTCACTCTTTCATCCTACACTCTTTCAAGTAATCTCTTTCTTATCAAGTTCAAACCAACGGAGCATGTCTTTTCTTATCTTAACCGACACTCTCTTTCAGCCCAACTCTCTTTCTAACATCATCATTAGGAACGCGGTCAGCAAGCGTTACGCCACAAATTTTGCGCAATGCTCTCGTCTCGACTGTATTTATTCTACTTTCATGCTATCTCTGCCTGCTAACCAGCTATGACTTCCAAAAATACGCGTTGTGATTAGCACGGCATTTAGTGCCTTCTGACATACATTTCGGCTGCTTAGAAGTTTACCCAACGCTCCATTCACGCTATTCTCTGCACTCACTCGTCTCTCTCTCTCTCTCCCGCCACGTCAGCGGTGAACCTTCCATCGCCGCTAAAAGCGCTTCAAAGATAGACAATCTCATCCACTTGCTCCAACACTACATCATCAACCGTAATCCTAGTGTTCGTTCTCGTTGACCCTCTATCTAACACCATTATCTTTTGGTAAGATAATGGTATTTGTAATCTATAATATCATTTTCCAATTTCATTGCTGTAACTAGTATTTCCAGTTCTTTTTTTTATACTACATCGCAAGTTACCGAATCCTATTAATATATCCTCCCCTGCTGCTTATACAGCAACTCCGTAGGAGCTTACTGGTGACCTCACTTACACGCAGGAACATAACAACTCTAGGGAGGTGTTATTTGGCTTGCTTTTCCGTTAGGTTGAGGCACTCCCCAAACGAGCTGCTTTGATGCGCTCTACCTCTCTTAAAACATCAAGATCAACACAAACAGACATATTCATGCACATAAATATTGGTCTTATGTAACGATCGAACCCACGAGCATTGGTGACAAAATCATGTCATTCTTGACTGAGCCACCGAGCTCGTCGAAAGTTCGGATGGTGATACTGCTATTAATACCGCATCGTTTGCATAAAGCAGACAGTTGACCACTAAGTCACCCATTCGCATTCCCACATTCATATTTCTTATTCGCTGAACACAACTGTCCAAATATAGGATGAATAACCGAGGCGACAGCACGCATCCCTGTATGACACCAATGTTGGTATCAAACCAGGTTGACAAGCTGCCGTCCACCCGAAAACATACTGTACAATCTTCATACGTGGATTGCACAGCACGGAGTAGGTCACCGTCAACCCCATATCAAAAAAGGGCAAAATGTTCCAGAGATTCTTTCGTACGACCCTATCAAATGCTTTCTCATGGTCCATAAAACACTTTAGTTGCTAATATGATTATACACTTCTCTAAAATATTCACTCCACCGTTCTAACACTTTCTGAGTGTTAGCAAGAATGGCACCAGCTTTACATTTTATCTTGTCCATTACATTTTATCCCATGTCCTAGATGCTGACGAACCACTTCGAGACTTCTTTACCATACTCCAGAAGAGTTTGGTATTAGTCTTTCGTGCTTCTCTTTCACTAAAGCTTCTCTTTCACTAAATTCTTGCATTGACGGTATATTTCTTTCTTCTTCTCTTTCATGCCGTCACTCTGATGCAAAGATGATACGTAATCCAGCCACGTTTTCCTTTTTCTTTCCACGGTGGATTCAACCTCCGCATCCCAACAGGCATCTCCTCTCAGCGTTCTACGTCCCTTTGCGCATCCACGTGCTTTATTCGTACTTTTCACCATACTTTCTTTCAGAACTTTCCAACATCGCAAGTCTTTCACTGACGAGACGTACATACGTATTCCTCATACTTTCATCTTTCAATTTTTCACTTCTTATTCTTCCATGATTTCCGAAAGGAATGCGCACTCGCCAGTGTCTCCACTTCTTAAAAAGGCCCACAAACTGGCTTACCAGATGGTGGTCCGCTTCAAGAGTGGGACCTCTGAAGGCTCTTGTATCCATTAACGACTTTCAGTGACGTCCCTCTATCAAAATCAAATCAATCACACTTTTCTGTTCATTCCGTCTCCATGTATACTTGTGAATATCCTTGTGATGGAAGAACATGTTCGACACAAGGAGGTTTCGTTCCATACATACGTCTAAAAGTAACTTACTAACATCGTTCACTCTCTTATTTCCATATGGACCAAGCATATAACTACTTCGCTTGGTCCCAACTCATCCATTTAAATCTCCACACAATATTACCCGTTCATTCACGTTAGTCACATCCAAAAAACCCGGTCTCTCAAAACTTCTCGAACTCCTGGTGATTAGTAGAGCTTACACGAGCATATGCTGCAACCAAAGAGACTCGCGTAATCCCCAGTTTTATTTTAACCCAAAGAAGTCTTGGACCTACTAAATCGTAATCTTTCACACCAGCGACCAAGCGAGATGAAAGCTCGCCAGCACTGGCAAGATCGTCCTGGTTGACCCAGGACCTAGAGCCGTCATGCCACCGGGCAGATCTTCGGTGTCGCTGCCCTTTCGCCTTCCATGCTTCAAAAGGCAAAACGGAACCCTTATAGCATCACATTGTTCTCCGTCTGTCTGCCCGTCTGTCTGTCAAGACACCTTTTCTCAGGGACGGGAGCAGCTATCAAGCTGAAATTAATATGACATACCCAGGTATACAGTCCCATCGAGCAGTGAGAAAATCAAACTTCTAAGTCAATGCAATCAAAAGATACGGCTGTTTTTGCCACGTTTATGCGCATATTTTGACACTCGCAAGGTAATCAAAACCTTGTGAGGATACTTCCCGTTGACCTAGAATCATAAAATTCGGTAAGAAGCAAGATCACGTAGCACAAGTTAAGGAAAAACCCCGAAAATCGTATCGAAGAGCGAGTCGGACTCGCACTTGACGACTTTTTTCTTTTTTAATCGTAACTCTTCTATCTATCTATTCTTTACGCCAAATGGAGAGGCAGAGGGAACCGAGCGCTACATGACTCGATCCTTACATACCGCACTCGCTTCTGTAACATTAATTGCTCTTCTCATGCACGCTCGCCGGTTTCTAATTTCTAAGTTTTAAATCGTAACTCTTATTTAATATTACATTCTTACTTGTGTTTCTAATGTGAGACTTTATTTCGAGCCTAATTTTCTGATCTTAGGTAAACTCTAAGTAAAGCCTGTATGTCTTGACATGCGATTGAAAAACTGACACAGGGATCGATATATCTACAAAAAGCCGATTTCAGAGATTTCTCACTGTAGTATTGCGGTTAGGAACCACCATATTCGAAAGCCTCAACAGCGCAACGCAAAAATGAGACTTAAGATAAACATGTAAAAAACGAAGACTATGTCATAGTCGAATGGTCGGCGACAAAAATGCATATAGCTTACAGGTTGAAATCGCGTGAATGTCAATAAGTATCATTCTACTAATGAGACACACACGCACATTGATACATTTCGTTCAATATTGTAAACCTTAAAATAACTACCCTTTAGGTTCAAAACATTTCTAGTGAATAAATATATGCTTAGGTTACTTTTACATTTTAAAAGCATACTCATATTCGTTCATGGCAGATTCTGGCATATTTGTCAAGAAACAGACAATAATTTTCCCGTCCCAGGTTCGGGACTTGCAATACATTTGTTTTTAAATGAATAATAACTTTTTTACAATCAGCAATAATGATAATACAATATTGCTTAGTGATTTCTCATATCCAAATCAAAAACAGGTCAACATAATATGTAAAAATAAAAAACTAGATATAAAGTAAGAATATATGTCGCAGAGGTAGCAACACCATATTGAGAAGCCCGGAAGAAATCAATCTCCGTGTCGCTAGTTAATAATAACGGATCAAAATGTCAAGTCGGCGCTTGGGTGGAATCGACATCGTTGGGATGGCAACACCGGTTGTATTTGTTTTGGTTTGGTGAAGATGAGATACCGTCATTGGAAACGGTATTACAAATCGAGCAATGGAGCCAACCGCACGTGTCGCGTCCACCGCATTTTGAATCCGTTGTAATCTACGATCTAAGCATAACTTTTTTCACTGTCATTGGCGTGAACAATACCAGGATCGCCATAAAGGAGAATTGAATTGAAGCATAACTTTTGTTAAAAGTATTGTGGTAATTGGCTGATAATAATATTGAGAAGATTAACTACGCTGGTATTTCGCTTTATTCGCCATGAACAACGAGCCACCTGACGACCATTACATCCACGTTCTGACATATATATATTTTTCATTTAAGCACAATACAAAACAATCTTGGGAGGTTTCCCTGTATACCAACTTTACTGCAAAGTTGTTAAGGTTATAGTCAGAGGTTCTCAGATTTTTTTTCTCATAGACTTTCAAAATTTTGCTGGTTCCGGTTGACCCCCTGCAGCTACATTTCTACCATATTCCCAAAACTCGACAAAAATGTGAAGATTAGATCTTACTACGGAAATTTGCGTTGCGGCTGAGTTCCAACCACGAATTAATAGTGTTCGAAAAAAAAGTGTGTATTGATTAATTCATTGATTGTGCTGTGAGTGGATGTCAAAAAAGTAAAGTTGGCCAATCAAAAAGTGATACCATTCAATTTCAAAAGTATGTATAACAAATAGGCAGGTAAATACTTACTTTTTCCGACACTGTTAAAACACTAACATCGATTCACTTTTCTTTTTGAAATTCCGGAAACAAATGAGTAACGTTTATCGTTGTGATTCGTATTTATATTGGTGAAGAATCAAACAAGTTCATGCAAGATTGCAAGCACACACACCACAAGTCGTATTTTGTCCCTTTCCACGTCTGAACAAGCGTTGCGGAATGCGGCGGCGGCAGCGGCGGCGCTGTGCAAGTCTCGACACGTTGTACTGAATATGGAATATGCAAGTTTTTATAAGTAACAATCGCTGAGTTTCTTAAATTGTTATCTTCCTACATTGATAGGTAAAGTCAAGCCAACATTTTAGATCTTCACTGTCGAAAGCAGATAAATTTTCGTCGATCTTTGCTTACACTTCGTAAACTTCGTGAACCTCCATTTTTTTGTCACGGCAACGTAGAACCCCGTGCGACGATTCTCCCGTAGACCCCTGAGGGTCCACGTGGACTACTTTGGGAACCATATTTTCCCGATGAAAATATAAATTGAAGCTAGACCTTAAAACAATAAAATTTATGATATTTATAATTCGGCACGGGCGGTCGACGGGGTTACAGTATAATTTATGTAACAAAAAATAATACGTTGCCTATGTTCTACCCTTCTACGTGGCATCCACTATCCTACATTAAATTGTAATGAAATATATATTTTATTTACAAGAAGCCCATATAACTTTACATTAAAATAATTTTAAATACCTGAATAATATATTAATAACTAACAATTTTCAGGAACACCGTTCCTTTATGAAATCTATGTTTGTCTGTGCAGTTGTCTGTGTGTTTGTCTGTCGCCTTTTTTTCGAATATTCAAGTTTTGACTTCAGATTCGGATTCAGCATAAAAAAAAGTAGAATAGGAATGTTCAGGAACACCGTTCCTATCTCATAAGGAACATAGACAATGGCCGAAAAATTAAAAAAAAAAATTGAATTGTTATATAATTGACGAGCCAGGTGTTCCTCTGGCAATGCAAGCTTGCGCATCCTCAACTGGTTTTATTTGACATTGGGCCTTCCCGGGCACTTAGATGCCTACTACATTTTTATTTAAAAAATATATTTCAATTGACTTCTTATGCTACGGGAAAAGATTTTTCGTATTGAATTAAACAATTTTTAACGCAAGTATCGCGTATTTCATTTATTTTGTTGAACCTGACGTTTCGAACGCTTTGCAGCGTTCGTGGTCGCAGGAAGACTAAGGTGGTATTTGTCTTACATTAGTTATTCAATTATTACATCTACCGACATGGATGGATTAATTATATATGTTCCGATTCACACAAAAATCGCTCACAGTGTCATAACATTTTTTAGATCTTTGGGTTTGGGACTTGATTATTTTTCCTTCCTCTTCCTGCGACCACGGACACTGCAAAGCATTCGAAACATCAGGTTCAACAAAATAAATAAAATACGCGATACTTCCGTTAAAAATTGTTTAATTCAATGTGTAACAATCGCGAAAACCTAAGACAATACTATTTTTCGTATTGTTTATACCAATTCAAAAAGACGTGCTTGGTGGAAGTGGTATGCCGCGCTGTTACGCTACTTTAACACCAACGTTTCCTGAATACGATTCCCTCACAAGACAAACATTTGTGTGCATGAACATGTCTGTTTGTCTTGGTATGGATATTTTAAGAGAGGTAGGGCGTATCAAATCAGCCCGTCTGGGGAACTACCTCCACCTCACGGAAAACCGCAGCTAAATAACAATTTACCCCCACAAGTGACAAATGGACACCCGAGTGATCCTGTGGGCTCTTATTTCCCTTTTAAACTGTGAGACTATAAAAACAGTTTTGTTAAGGGCGGTAGGCGCATCAAAGCAATAAGTCTGGGGAAGTACCTCCACCTCACAGAAAAATCGCGGCCAAATAACAATTCCCTAGAGGGTTGTTGTGTTCCTGTGTGTGAGTGAGGTCTACGGTAAGCTCGTAAGGAGTTGCTGTGTTAGCAGCAGAAGTGGGGCATCGCGCGAGTAATACTTAATATATTGCAAGCGTTTATAGGCTACGGTAACCGCTTTCCATCAGGTGGACCGTATGCTTGTATGCCTCGATGTAGCACAAAAATAAAGTTTTTTATACAACGTCGGGAGACATATAATCACGCAGCCCATCTGATGTAAAGTGGATACACAGCCTAGGAACGCTTGTAATACAGGAAGTATATAGTCCTTGGGAGCTTACTGCTATACTTACAGCAATTGTTGTGTACAATCCTCCAACCTCTCCCTCTTCTTAAACATCCGAACAGACAAACAAACAGACATGTTCATGCACACAAATATTTGTCCTGTGTGAGAATGCTCCATTACACCACCGGACTCGTCAAAATTGTTTCGTCTTCTGTTATTGCTATTACAGACAAGTGGAAAATAAGCATACGCCCCACCTGTTGTAAAGATTACCAGCGATTATTAACATTGGCAACACAACTGATCTGGTAATTTTCAATAAATACACAGTTTGATAATATGAAAGTCAATTCCATAATATTCTACTCTTACAAATTCTTCTGATTAAATTCGTTGCGAGTTCCAAGGTCGCTGTAGTTTAACTCCCGGGACATAAATATATATTAATAAAAAGTATCCTATTTTACTTCTGATACCTCCAAGAATATATGTGCAAAGTTTCATGATGATCGGTTCAGTAGTTTTCGCGTGAAAGCGTAACAAACAAACGGACATTCACATTTATAATATTAGTAGGATTACACTTTCCCCTAGCTAACACGAAATTCTTTTTCAATTCGTTTACCGTACGCGCTGCTAGACTTTGGAATAAATTACCATTGGAGATAAGAGAAAGTCCTTCTGTGTTTGCTTGCAAGAGAAAACTAAAGAAGCACTATTTGAATACATTATCTTCTAACGAAAAATAATATGTATATATATATATATATGGTTATAAATTGTATGTATTTGTATGTATATTGTGTGTTTTATAGTTCAATTCAATTGTTTATTATTATTAGTATTTACCTTATTTTTTTCTTTCTTGTGTTTTTCTTACATTTGTTATATTTTGATTTAGTTTTTTACTGTAAGTATCAGTTTTTATTTTGCTAGTTGGCACATATAATTGTTAAACCCTTGTACAATTTGTTTCCAACATTAATTACGGTTGGCTGGAAGAAATCTCTTGCAGAGATAAGCTCGCCTTTGTACACTATATTTGACACTCGTTGTTTTGTTTTTATTTGTGTGCAATAAAGAATATATAGTACTTCCCCAGACGGGCAGCTTTGATGCGCTCTACCTCTCTTAAAACATCCAGACCAAGACAAACAGACATGTTCATGCACACAAATGGTTGCCTTGTGTGGGAATCGAACCCACGAGCGTTGGTGTCAAAGTCGCGTCATTCACGACTGAGGCACCGATCTCATCAGATCTATCGAAAGAAGAGTCATATGTCTTATCTGCATTGCATCTTATCACGGTTTCATTATATTTATAATATCATTGTCATAACAATCATCATCTCGAAATATGAATGAACAATGGACTGTGTTAATTATGAAGGGTTTTAGTTTGAATAGAAATAGGGGCAGTATAATGGCAATTAGACAAAAGGTTCAAGTATTTGTTTTGTGTTCGGTTAATTACGTAATTGATTAATAGAGTATGCTATAAACCCATTCGATTAAAGGGAGACCTTCTTAGGAGTGGGCTGAGTACAGGTTGAAGTGGATGTAGAATTGATATAATTGACGGGTAAGAGTTTTCACATCATTACATAGTATAAATTAAAGTAAATATTTATGTAAGTCTGTTTGTTAGTAAGTAAAGATTTCGCCGATCAGCAAACCAGTTTCCTATAATGGTTATTTAAACAATATAAAATATAAGTACATATATATACTAATGGCATTTGGGCAGAGACTAGACCTATATTTAGTGAGAACTATTCATTCTACTCAATTAATATTTAAATTATTTTTATAGAAAATATATCTGTGAAATTTGAAAACAATCGTAGTTCATTTATTTTTAACTGTTTTCTCTTTGATATCGCAAAATCAAAATTATAATTTCCTTATTTTCGAATACGAGTTCCGTAATGGCATCAACGCACGCGGCACGTAATATCAACGCCATGTATGTAAAGCGGCCTGTCCCCGATTGGAGGCGAAAGTCAATAACAATAAATTGAAACATATTTTGTGAAAGCAGATTCATCTTAAGTGATACTACATCGTTTACGTCAAATTGGAAAAAGATTAAAGCTTAAAATGTAGAGCAGTGATAGCCCAGTGGATAAGGACCCGGCCTATTGATCAACTGGTCCCCGGTTCAAATCCTGGCGGGGGCATGTACAACTAAATTCGTGTTTTCGGATTTATGTACACATTTCTAATTATCACTTGCTCGGCGGTGAAGGTTAACATCGTGCTAAAACCCACACGACTAAGAAATTATATTTCGAAAATGTATGACCTAACCTAAGTAAGATCTGGTTTTCCCTGTGGGTTGTGAAGGTCTGACAGTAGTCGCTCCATGTAAAATTCAGTACCTTCGCCAAATCCTCAGGCTTACTCCTAGCGGACTCCACCGATTTTAATTAATTAGGAGACTATGGGAATTGCGCGAATAAGAAGAATGAAGCTCAAAAAGTGGGTGAATCGAAAAGCAGTATGAAATCACTGAACGACAGCAACAAGATACTTAAAAAGAAGTTCCGAATCATTATTTTGATTGTTTTTCGACCAGACAGTATTACACTTCTTTTAACTTGAAAGTAGGATTTAGCAGATGGACCATTGTGGGGATGCAAAACACAACAACGTTTTTACCAACTTCTCTCGCCAGAACACCCGATTTTGTTCGACAGTTCTCATTTTCAGACATCGAATTCAGAATACTACTGTCATTTCTCACGTTCATAACAATAAATCTACGTTTCGTCGCCTGTTGTAGTGTCGTAAACAGTATTGGAATGGCCGTGGTCACACAATTGCTTTGTACGCCAATCATTACGATCCTAACTCTCTACCGGCTTCATTTCGTGAGAAATTCAGAGACGACAAGAGTTTCATAGCTACTAAACGATCATGAATTTGTTTAACCTAACTCATTCTGATTCCACTTCAATCCATACTTAAATCACCTCGTAGATGAAGTGTATTTTGGCTACTTAACAGCAACCACGTTACCACTAACCGGACCAACAGCCTTACGACCCACTTTCTGGTGTATCCTTTCCCTAGCCTATGAGCACTGATAACTCCGGCGACGTCCCTCGTGCTTTGCCAACACTGTAAAAATCTATTCATACCCTTTATGAAGAACCTCGTGCTATATTTCGAATCCATCCAAAAGTCCATTTCGAATACTTTAGTAGGGGATTAATTCCATAACTTAAAAATTATTCTCGAAAGCAAACTCCTCTTTAACCTGTCAGAACCCGCTATATACGTTTTCCCATACATTTCGCGGTCGTAAACTACCGCCCGGTAATCACACAGTACATGACTATTGCTGTTCCAATGTCTGATGAATTCCCGAAGGACAGCAAGCGGTGAAGTGGTTCAAATTAATTTATTTCCAAATTTTTACAACATAGGTATACTTGTGATCCCCGACATGGGCCAAACCTATCTCTGGTGCATCTAAATTAGATTTGATAGAACTTATGTATTTTATATATTACCTATTGTAGATGGAAGCAGTTGACGTCATTTGAACAGTTCCTCAGAACACAACACATTGTGAACAATCAGCAAAGCGCACAAAGGAAGGCATAGTCTCTTCTTAATCTCAAGAATTCAATTCTTGTGTGTGTGTGAGGTGTGTGAGGTAAGACTCGAAGGCAATTCCCACAACTCCTCTCTGATCCGAATCACGATGAAGAAAATAATGTTGGGTCCATTGAGCATACCGAGTTCCTCGGGCGCTAGCTTGACCTTCTCCTCCAGGTGATTCGGAACTGAACTTCGCTGGTAATATCGATACCAAGAATCCAATGCTCTTAGCGATAATAAGAGGCATATACGGAGCTTCATCAAATGGATATATGTAACCAGTTCAGAATGCGCAAGCTTGCATTGCCAGAGGAACACCTGGCTCGTCAATTATATAACAATTCAATTTTTTTTTGATTTGTCAGCCATTTTGACCATGTTCCTTAAGAGATAGGAACGGTGTTCCTGAACATTCCTATTCTACTTTTTTATGCTGAATCCGAATCTGAAGTCAAAATTGGAATATTCGAAAAAAGCGACAGACAAACATATAGATTTCATATAGGAACGGTGTTCCTGAAAAGAAACCAATGCACTTGTTTGTTAATTGTCTAATTCTACTAATAGATATAATCTGTATATGCGGTGGAGCTGAACGTATTGTCACGTTTAGTTAATGAATGTTCACTGCAATAATATCAAGAAACATAATACCATTAACAAATTCTTTCTTATTAGACGAAATATGAACAAAGTGAGATGATGAGGTAACGAACAAATTTATCAAATACAACATCTTGGTACGTGGTGGTTGGGTGGTTGGTTTGTGCTGTTTTTGTTTTTAAAATGGCATCTATTTAATGGTATCAAATCCAGCCAGATACAAACAGTACAACCAATGAGATTTTATTGCAAGTTATTGCTTATAATATTCGAAAAACCTATTTCCCCGACCTATTATTTAGCGTTTTTGTGTAAAACATCGTCGACTGCAACGTGGGCAAACCCAGGGACTTTTGTTAATTTTATAAATGTGAGAGTTTAGTTTTGTTTAGTGGTTAATTTTTACGCTAAACTGTTGAACACACTTTAATCAAATTTGCTATGAAGAGGGATTGTATGGTACGAAGAGGAAAAACATAGGCTATTTTAATTTAGAGTGCTGAACCATGGGCTGAGGCTTGTTTTTAATTATATCTAGCCATTAGTTCACGCCTAAATACTTTCTTTAGTAAAGAGGGTTTATTTCCCTCATTCCTTTCTATTTTCTTGTGTAAAAGTACTTATAAATTATCCAATAATTTTGCCAAACCTAAATACCGACATCGATTTTCATAATATCCCTAAAATAAAATCCCATGTCATAGGTAATGAGTACATAATCATATAAAACATGTCAAGCGCGAGTCGCGCCGCTCTATTAGGGTCCAATCTTAGACCTTTCCAATCCAATTATCGATTAGCATTTTACATAATACATATATTCAAACAGGCCAGTAAGTTAGGCCCTTTATGAGATAGAGCCCTGTGATGTACGGATGGCCATACATCAGAGTGACATTAATGGGGTTGTTAAAATTATCCGTTCCGTTCCGTGTTGTTTGTGGTTATTTCCAAAATATCCCACCATGCTTGTCAAATCAAAGTCAATTTTGTGTTCATTCATTTCATGGAAATAAGCATATTAAAACTAAATTTCACTAATATTCAGTATAGTACAGAGGCATTTCAATTAATTTTCTAAAATATTCCAAATGTAAATTATATCTGTGGGAAAGGGCTTATCGCTTATCATTATTGGGGTCATTTTCGTATATCAAATGACCTCTTGACATACACGTGTATGGAAAAATATATTTAACCGAGCAATAACATATACCTACATTTACAATTACATATACATTTGGTTTTCCAGGGTGTATATTTCTTGTATCTAGGAAATGATTTAGATTAAATTTTATATATTAATTAAGGTTTTACTTTTAGGACTATAGATATAAAACGCGAATTTTACATTAATAAAAATCATTATAAAAATTATACGTCATAATACATAAATATGTCAAAATACATATAGTGTCTCTAATTTTCCCCCGACTTTTTCGAAACGATAGTCAAGAAACAAGTAGTCATTACTACACGAGTGATAAAACAGAAAGAGAGCAATAATACTTCTTTGACGTCAATTGATAACTTACAAAATAGTGACAAAGACTTAACCGCCTCTCGGTCAAACGAGGAGGAAATAATTAACGCAATTGAACGGAACACTTCAACTTAACAATCAACCACAAAGGGCCAAAGGGACCCTATTGAATTGTAACAGTAATTGAAAAAAAAAATCGGTCGAATTGAAAAAGTAAGCGAAGGGAAGCGCCATTGTTCGCCGCCCGGTCACCAGTAACTATATTGTCAAATTTGCTGAATAAATACCAGAGCGCCACCGTCCTCGCAATAAAAACATCGTATCCCACCTATAAGTACAAATGTACAACGGTTTTGTTATTTTTTACGTTTTGCTAAACCACGCAACAAACGTTGAGCCAAACAGAAATTTGCTCTCTGTTAATTTTATTCTATCATTTTCATTTCAAGTTAATGATACAATCTCATATCAATCTAACAGTACTATTTGGGAGAAAACTATCAGTTGCTTAGAATTGTATATTCAGAATGAAAATATTTTTATCGTAACATAATTTTACCTTTGTAGTTTAGCACACACAACGACAGATAAGGTTATAGGTACAATACCATGCAAATTTCACCTTTACTGCAACGACATAAATGCATGGGTGTGGAGCTTGATCTGTCGTTGTCTGTACATGTATTGTGATTTCTTCAAATAGAAGCTTATGTTAGTAAGATCAATAAGACCCTTTTATTTATTGATAAATTAATATTTCTGGGCAACCTATACAACGCCATCCAGTTAAAGCTTTAACTGGAAGTACTAGTTCACTGAAAAGTAAACATGTAATATACCTATACATTTTGTAAAATCATAGTCATAATAAGTACATAGAAAACACTCGACTAAGACACATAGATATGTCTATGTACACTAAGATTTGTCTTATACAGAAATAGGATTTCCGATATACAATTTTTTTATATCCCGTTAAGATACAAAATTAACGCACTTCCCCCGTCTGTTGGTAAGCAGTTACCGCAGCAAACCTAACAACGCCTAAGGGGAAGTCACTCGCGTTTCACAGTCTCTAAAAATCTCGGCCCGTCTTTGGTAAATCTATTTTGTGTTTGTGTAGTTTGTGTGTGTGAAAAGTATATCTCGTCTTATATATGTCAATCTTAGATTTGGATTGAACTATTCCTTCAGGTCGTCTCTAAGCCGAATCAAAAGTTTTAACTGGCATCCAGGCACTCTCGTCCAGAGTGCGATATCAGCATAGATGGGAGCAATACTAAATGTGCGGGCGGACTTGAATCTTGTATAGCAATAACCTTTATCCATCTATCTACCTATATATATTGTGTATGAATTATTTCTGTGATTAAAAGTGGCTTCGGTTACCGGTTTACTACAAGTATGCTTGTTTGCCTACAACTTCACGCCAAATCCCTTGCGATGTAGGCAGAGCGCCGCGTGGCTCGATCCTTACACACCTCACTCGCTTCTTTAACATTCATTGCTCTTCTGACGCACGCTCGGTTTCTAAGACTTCTGACATCAACTTCTGATAGAACACGACCAATCTGGTCGGTAGATAAGTTTTGGCCTTCTTCGGCTTGTATATCTGCTTTGTCATTCTTTCATCCTGCATTCCTTCTACATGTCCAAATAATAAAAAAGTCACACTGTAAAAATTAAATAAGCGTAAACTATGTTAACATAATTTACCGAAAGAGCGGTAGGAACCATGAAAGTAATCTAACTGGGGACATCCTCCTAACAGACAACTGCAAACAAACAATAACTACCAGGAGCTTTGCACCTGTGAGTGAACTGAACTGAAGGGCTAACAAAGCGGAAGCGAGCGATCTTGAAGTGCAAGCGTTCGGTCTTACGGTCACTACTTTATGTAAAGTAAGTAAGATGGGCTATATATTTGTATTTGTTTATGTACAGACGTTAAATAAAAAACTATGATTGACAACGTCAAATCTAATGCATTTATATCGTCTCTCTATTAAATTTGTTATATCGTCGCTTAAATTCTAACATCGCGTAACTCAAAAAATGGTTGCTTTAAGTTACGTATGTCATTAGAAAGATGCACCGTTTGACCTACCAATAACAATTTTATGCAATGGCGACGCGTTATTTTCAAGTTAAAAAAAAATGTATTGAAAAATTTAATATTACAAAAAGAAACGGATTTTTGCTCTCATGAAAAGTCAACCATTATGAGTTACGCGGTGTTAGAACTTAAGCGACGATATGTATTCTGTGGTATTTTATCATACCTATTCATCCAATAATTTTAGTTCGTTTTTATACAATACCAAGGGAGGCATACAAGCATACGGCACACCTGATGTATCTTAGCGTACTGAAGCCTATAAACGCAGTACATTAAGTATCATCCACGCGATTCCACCTCTGAGTTTAATATTGTGGTTATCTTATTGATTTGATGCAAATGAGTCAATATTGTAGGTAACGTTAAACCATGCCGCTAAGTCCTGGGTAGTTTGACTCGGGTCGGCTTCCTCCATCTCCATCAATTCAGCTTTATTCACATGTGTAGGCTTTCTTCCACGTGGTTCGTTTTCAAGTCGAAGTTTCCATTACGAAAGCGTTTAAACTAAAAACGCAGCAGTCTCGTCTTGAAACGCAGCATTGATATTGCGAGCCATTTCTGCCGCGTTAGTTCCGCGTCGGAACTCGTATTCAAAACTTACTCGGATTTTCGAAGTATCCATCTTTCCCGTCTAAGATGAATAAGAAAACAACCAATTGAAATTCGAAAATCAAATGTTGCACATTTTTTAAAAGAAAAACTTTATAGGTATCGTTTAAAAAAAGTTTCACTCGAAAATCTCACACCATAAAGGTTTAATGTCAATTCAAAGTATCTATTACTATAAATCGGCAATTTCATACTCGTACTTTAAGCCCTAATATAACAACTCCTTAAGAGCTTACTGGTGACCTCACTCACACGCAGGAATTCGACAATCCTCCAGGGAGTTGTTATTTCATTACGGTTTTCGTGAGGCGGTACTTCCCCATATGTGCTGGTTTGATGCGTCCCACCTCTGTTAAAAACACCGAGACTAAGACAAACAGACATGTTCATGTCTATCCTGTGTGGAAATCGAACTCTGGTCTAGAAAACTAAAAAAACTTTATTAATAAAAAGTTAACTGAAAAAGTATTACATTTATTATTCTAACTTATGCAACCATTGTTCTCAAGTTTTGATTAGGTTTCTTCTAAGAATAAACTTAATTTAACGCTAGCTTTTTTTAATGCTTAATAAAACCTTCAAAAACATTGTATATACGAGTACCATTAGTTTAAAATCGCAAATAGAGGACGACTACGTATATAGCCTAAATCTCTTTATAACCTTTCATTTTCTTATTCTTTTAGTAATCTAAAATAAGTAAGATTAAATTGTAAGTACAAATCTTTGGGGAGATAAATGAATTATAATCATTATTAGTATGCCAACGACATAAATTAATTTCAACGTAATAATGAAAATTACATACAGTGCTTACTACTCTAGTAGTAGACAATAAGGTGCGAAAAAAATGACATACGTAACTCCAACTGCCGTCACCAACTTAAATATTTCTAAAATATCTTCTTGGGAAGGCTAAGGCTAAAAATTATGAGGACTTTCCATAAATTATCCATTTATGGAGGGTGAAATCCGATGGAATGCTGTGGGAGGTACAAGGAGGATTCCGAAATGGAAGGTGATGTACGGATCAAGTTTTCTCGAACCGCAATATCGTGGTGAAGCGTCTGGCCATAGACCAGAAGGTTCTTGAGAAAGCATTTGATAGGGTTGAGTGAAAGAAACTGTGGGACATATTGCCGAGATATGGGATTGATGGTTCACTGCTCCGTACTGTGCAGTCCACTTACAAAGATTACTCAGCAAACTGTCAAGCTGTTTATTTTATATATATATCTCGATAGTTGTCTGCAGAAAATAATGTCAACGAATTTAGGATTGCGCACAGGTGACCTAGTAGTGAACTGTCTGCTGTATGCAGACGATGCCATGATATTAGCAGAAACACTATCTGAACTGCAAACACTGGTCACAATGATGAAAGACGATTGTATGGAGAATTAGGCTTACTAATGAATGCGAAGTAAACAAATATAATGGTATTTGAAAGAGAAGAAACCAGAACCAATGAAGGATTACGGATGATGATGAAATGTTGGAACAACTGGATGAGACTGTATATTATTGATGCACTGTCAGCAGGGATGGAAGGTACACCACACCGCTAATGGGGAAAGACGAGTAAGTGCTGGGAATAGTGAGAATGGAGCGTTGGGAAAACTTCTTGGCAGTAAAAACTTGAGCCAGAAGGCACAGCTCGCTATACACAATGCAGTGCTGGTCCCAACGCTTACTTATGGAAACGAGAGCAAGAAAGTAGAATAAATGCGGAATAAATGCGCGGATAAACACGATCAAAATGTTAGCGTTGCGCAAAATTTATGGCGTAACGCTTGTAGATCGTATTTGCAATAATGATGTTAGAAACAGAGTTGGACTGAAAGAGAGCGTCGGTGTTAAAATAAAAAGAGGCATGCTCCGTTGGTTCGGCCATGAATGCAACAGACAAAGGAGATATACAACGCAAAATTGGAAGGATGTAGGAGCCGAGGAAGGCCAAGATTTACCTGCCATGACCAAATCGGTCGTGTTCTATCAGACGGTGATGTCAGGAGTAAAAGAAGCGAGTGAGGTGTGTAAGGATCTAGTCATGTGGCGCTTGGTTCTATCTGCCTACCCTGCAAGGGATTTGGCGTAAAGTTATATATAGATAGATAGAAATAAACTACTAATTGAAATCAATTGAATGTTGGCAACAAATAAAATTACAACGAACTGACATCAATCCAATCTCTGCAACGTACTAAATTGACAAATATATATGGGTATAAATGCACCAAAGATATGATCACCGCCGATAATATACTGAAATATCGCTGTGAATGAAAAAGAATCTACAAAATATACAATAATCCATGCGGAATATATTTCTGTTATATAAACATGAACTGATGAACTGTCAAATGTATATATAACATAGTTTTTATTGAGATTCTAACAATAAATGCCATCCAAATTTCATACTTTTTAATTTTCTTTCACACAAATCTTATCTTGACAACTACGAAAACAGCGAAAAATAAATCAGCGATATCAGTCGGCCCATTATCAAGTGATGATCTTATATACCTAAATGTGACAATTGATTTTTAGTATACATTTACATAATATATATTTACATACTTTTTAAAAGTGACTTTACGAACACATTAGGTACGAATATCATAAAGTCATGAAATGAATAATTAAATGAAAATGTTTCCAATGAATAGAGTTAAAATATATTTAGTAATTACAATTTAGCATTGTCCATATCGATTGATCTTTAATACTAATAGATGACAGTGGTGCTCATATAGTTATATAAACTGTGTGTGTAATCATATTTATTAGATACTAGCTACTCGACCCAGCTTCGCACGGGTGATCCAATCGTTACCAAAATTCACAGGATCGCCTGCTGGGCTAACCTGAAGATTCACTGAAAATTTCATCAAAATCTGCCCAGCCGTTTTTGAGTCCATAGAGGACATACAGACAAACATTCATTTTATATATATAGATTATAACTTTAACTACATTCGTATCAAGTACATTTGTGTAGAAAAAAAAATTGGAAAAAATATTTGTCTATAGTCTATATAGTCACGCTAAAAGAGCAATGTGTAGGGAAAGAAAATACTGAAAAAAGAAGTGATTCAAAATGAAACAACATTATTTTGTTCTTAACTTAATTTAAGAGCAAAATACATAATTTTTTTTTTCTAAATTCTCACCTTCACATTTAAATGATATTTTCATTCTGTTGAACCGTTTTTCTGCACACGAGGGCCACTGGTCAGCCTGTATGGTTTCCAAGTTGGTTAAAAGCCATCACAGTCTCTTCTTTGACTACATAAAAGTCCGTCAAAAATGAAGGTATACCTAAACTACCTATTTTTTTATAGGATTTATGTGTAGGATGCCTACATTTTCTGAAACCAATAATAACATTGTCATTGTGCCATATACGTAGAAGCATGGTCGTAGTGCAAGACAATGCGACCTCCCCTTCGCCTTTCTTATACTTTTTAAGTATACTGGATGACAAAAATTGTCGTGTCGGTCAGCATTTCTTTGTACTTCAAGTAGGATTGTGCAAACGAGAAATGCTGGAGAAAATCTATTTTTATACACGTTTCTCGCCTGCCTACAGTTTCAAAACAATACAATGTCGTAAACAGCAGTGGAAGGCCGTGAACATATTTTGACAACTCCTTTGTACGCTAATCAACATGTGACGTTGTCTATCCTATTTTTTTCCAAATGTCTTCGAAGCACCTCGTAGGTGATGTGTGAGATTTCTTCAATTATTCAAATCACGCGCAAATACCCCACTTATGAAATAAAACTAAGAATAAATTTATTATATAGATATATAGATTAAAGAAGAAATGATTTGGAGTGATAACTTCTTATGGGAGGGTAAACCGCTTCGTTACGTAACGCGTTACGGCGCCAGTCTGTCTGGCTTCCCTTTCTCTCACGTATATGGCAGCGGATTAGTTTATCACTTCTGTCGGGCGTCCCGAGACGCACACGTTTTTTTATTTTATTTGCATATAATATATTCATGCCACTGTGCAATTGCTGTGATCAAAATGCAAAGATGACCACTATCATAGATATCTGAGACGGCAGGTTATCCATTAATATAACAATATTAATTTTCAGTTAATTCTTCTTATTTTTTATCTATTTATTATCTATTTTTATTATTTAATCTAATTAATTTTATTTAGACTGATTAGTATATATATACGTATATCTCAAAGTTTATTTATTTTGTTAATTAGATTATTATTAGTTAGTATATTTACTAATACACTACCAATGGTCATCATACGCATTTAAAAATGAAAGAAGTTTTGTGATGATAAACGTGTAAACAAACGAAAAATCTATTTTATATTATTCATTATTATACGAAACAGATATACAATGCGAAAATGGAACCAGCGAGCGGGAGACTTTGTACAAAAGTCGTCTGCGTGGGTACCTCTGTCAGCAGCTTTATTTATATAGCTGTGTTCCGGTTTGAAGGGTGTGATATGGTAGAGAAATTACTAACATCCCCGAGGTGTTGCGAGCGTCGATAGGCTGCGGTGACCGCTTACCATCTAATGCGGGCCGCATTTTTTTTTTGGCAAGCTAGTTGTATAAAAAATATGACCAAATTGGTCTTGTTTTTTCAGAAGGTCGTGTCGTGCATGAAACGAGCTATGAATGTTAAAGGAGTAACTGAAGAGTGTAAGGACGTTCTGTATTGCGTGATACAAAATAAAAATAAATAATATATATTATTATTGTAATATAAAGTAACGTTTACGCTAGTTTGTTCCTAAAATGTTCTAAAATTTGACAAGCTCGGTGGCGGAGTTCGATTCTCCCACGTGACAAACATGTGTGTGCATGAACATGTCTATTTGTCTTGACCTGGGTCTTTTTGAGAGAGGTATCATCAAAGTAGCCCGCCTGGGCAAGTACCTCCATCTCACAGAAAACCGCAGAAAAATAACAACAGAGCTCCTGCGAGTAAATGAAGATACCAGTAATCCAAAGGAGTAACTGTGTTAGCAAGGGTGGCAATGCGCGAGTGACACTTGCTGTGACACAGTATTATTCTTCCAGCAATGTTCATAGGCTATAATATCGGCTTCAAGTCACGTGGGGCTTGTATGCCTCCCGACATTGTATAAAATAGTCAAACATTGTTCTGAATAATAGATATTTTTTTGTTACTGAAACACAGCTTGAATTACCTATTCATGATTAAATGGGACCAAAAGTTGTTAGCCGCTTTTACCATAAACTCTTTACAGACTAGCAAAATATAAAGAGCGGAAAATTAAAAATCACTTAGGGTCAGCGCTGATTATGCAAAGCGCAACAATGCATGAGTTCACGCGCATCTTTCATATGTATCAATTTCGATTTACGTTATACTATATTACGGTTGGCTGGAAGAAATCTCTTGAAGAGATAACCTCGCCTTGTACACTGTATTTGACACTCATTATTTTGTAAGTAAAAATATATATTATTTTAAAGGTTATTTTATGACATATTAAAAGCAGAATCATCTGAACAGCGCTAATATACCACAAACCCTAATCACAACGGAGAAAGATTGTATGTAGAAAGTTAGGTATTTGAAAGAGAGGAAATCCAGAACCTAAGTCACATAAGTACCTACATAAGGATTACGGTTGATGATGTAGGCTTGAAACAAGTGAATGAGATTGTATATCTTGAAAGCGGCTTTAGCAGTTAGAGTAGGTACATCGCTGATGTGCAGATGCGCGTGAATGCTGCAATGTACACAATACAGTGCTAATCCTAACGATATCTTATGAAAATGAAAGCTTGACAATGCATGCCGTGGAAATGCGAAGATTGCTCATAATTTGTAGTGTAACGCTTGCACACCGCGTTCGCAACGACAACATAATGCAGAGAATTGGTCTAAAAGATAGAGTCGGTGTTAAGATAATATATTATCTTATATTTATATATAATATTCATCGTTTCTTTCGATTCGTGTAGACATATTACCGAATGAAAGAATAACGAAACCGATATACAATGCGAAAGCGGAAGGGTGAGTAGGCGTTGAGGAATTCCAAGACTCACTTACCTACCATGGACTATAGTGGTCTTGTGTGCATGAAAAGAGCTATCATGTGTCGCTCGATTCTCTCTGCCTTCCCTACAAAGAAAGCGTAAAAATATAGATAGATACAAGTTTACTTTTCAGTCTCACCAAAATGCTCTCCTATACCCTACTCTCAGTCATCGTTAACCCTAATGCGGAAAACAAAACACAAACATCCCAATTTACGAAAGTGTCAATCTTGTAACATACAGGTATGTGTGATTAAAGACACATCTAGTAAAACTTTTTTTTATACCACTAAGGTGGTGTTCAAGCGTACGGTCTGCCTGATGGTAAGCAGTTACCGTAGTCTATGAACATTTGCAACACCAGGGTTGTCACTCATGCGTTGCCGACCCTTAAACTAAAATTACACGATACCATATAGTTGAAATACATGTTTCCCATCTTTAGTAGTGATATGAAGATGACAGTTGTCCCAGGTCAGTAAAATCTTGCAATGCTTTCATTTATTTAAAAATCAAAATAAATACGAAATTGTGCACCTGCTTATAACAATGACTGTTTATTGTCTTTAAGTATAATAATAACATTATAACAAAATAACATTTTGTTTACATCAAAATCTCTTACCATTTATCTTTCAACGCCATTGGCGCAAAAGTAGGGATCTGCAAAGTTAGAAGACACGTAAATAATACACAAGGCGAGCTGATTAACTCCACGAGTACATTGGCTAGTTAACTAGTGCTATCATAGCAAGTGAGTGTATCACTAGCTACGTCTATAATAGAATAAATAATAATTCCACCCTGTGCCCACTCATCGTGATGGAATAAAGGTGACGAAAAAAGGCGTTGGGCACTATAATAAGTTGTCGCTGCCGAATATTTGAGTGGACTCTGATGTAATGGGATTATTTTTCCTCACAATAGATCTAAAGAAGCTATGAAAGCACGCGTTTACATTCATCTGGGAAAATTCAGGCAAATAATCTATACATACATACAGGTAAATAAAATTGGAGTGTCTGTTTGTAATATTAAAATAACCGCTTTATACTAAGTGCATATGGATGTATACACGGTACATATAACAAAATGAATATTTTTACAATTTTTGTCTGTCTGTTTGTTTGTTCCTGCTAGTCTCTGAAACGGTTGGACCGATTTTGTCGGGACTTTCACTGGCAGATAGCTGATGTAATAAGGAGTAATTTAGGATACTTTTATTTTAGAAATTTTATTTATTTTTATTAATATAAATAAATAATAAAAAAATAACTATTCCGCGCGGACGAAGTACATAATACATATCTATTATTATTTTGCTGTTCGCTATTTTACTCTGCTTATTAATAACTTATCGTAAACTCTAGGAACTGAACAATAACTTTTTTGTTAAATTACACGCGGACGAAGTCGCGGGCACAGCTAGTTATGAATATAAAATAATAATTTTTTATTTTTATTTTAGCTCAGCATAGTGGTTCCGTTTCGCCTGATGGTAAGCGAAAAGAGGAGACCAAATTGCAGTGGCAATGAACTTACAAAGAACTACAGTGTCCTGTCAGTTTACGCTAGCATGCTGGCCCGCAAGGTGCTTCTTCACGCTGGAAGATCCCATATTGTATGAAGGAGGATACACATGGGCAGGCAAGGCGTTCTACTTTTTAATAGTACGACAGAGGTAAGAGTTGCCGAACTTTTTAGTACGAGAAGAAATGTCCTAAACAGTGGCATGATGACATCGCAAGCCTGCACGTGTGGTTCTATGACGGAAGGGAGAGAGTGAGATAAGTTAAAACAGTTCTTCAGAGCACTCACTATGGTACAGGCGCGGCGGTGAAATATGCTTAGTGAGCCAATGTCCCTACGAAGTTTTTGGTGACTTCTTCGTCGTCGTTTATGCGGATAGCCCGTCGCTGCAACCTATCGAGAGCCTCGAGAAGATACTGATATTGACGTGCTCGGTGGCTCAGTCGTGAATGACGGGACTTTGACACCAAAGCTCGTGGGTCCGATTCCCACACAAGACAAACATTTGTATACATGAACATGTTGTTTGTCTTGGTCTGGGTGTTTTAAGAGAGGTAGGGTGCACCAAAGCAGCCCGTCTGGGGAAGTACCTCCACCTCACAGAAAACCGCAGCCAAATAACAACTGTCTAGAGGGTTGTTGTGTTCCTGCGCGTGAGTGAGGTTACCAGTAAGCTCCTAAGGAGTTGCTGTGTTAGCAGCAGAGGAGGCATCGCGCGAGTAAAACTTAATGTACCTATTACAAGCGCTAATAGGCTACGGTAACTGTTTTACATTAGGTGGGCCTTATGCTTGTATGCCTCCCGACGTTGTATAAAAAAAAACTGTGCAGAGCCGTCCCAGAGATGCGAGCAATACTCCACGCAGGCCAGAACTTGGGTCTTATAAAGCATACAAAGCTGGTCCGGCGCAAAGAACCGGCGCACCCTAGTTTTTTTGAAGCTGTTATGATGAGGCTCTCGATTCCTTGGTTAAGATCGCTACGAATATCCCTGCGTAACATATTCAGGCTATCTCGCATATTGAGGAAAGCGCTCCGACGACTGGGAGATAGATACTGAAATATTAGCTTTTATAGTATTATTTTACAAATATTATATTACATAACTTCTTTTTCACTCATTTCCAATTATAGTTTCAGATTTATTGATAGGTAAAAGTACTAGTTAGCTAAACATGCTAAATGATGAACTGTAATTTAAAAAAGAGAGCGAATTAAGAGAAAAATGCTTTGATATTTTTTGAAGTTTTGTTATGTTTCTGCGAGTGAGTGAAGTTACTAATATTACTCTAGGAGTACTAGTATTACTTTTTTAATATCACTGAACAACAAATATACGGCCTTCCTGGTGACCAGTTATCGTAGCCTACGGACAGTTGCAACGCCAGGAGTGCTACTCGCCCGTTTCTGACCCTGAAAAGTATTTTAAGAGGTTCCGTTAACAGCGAGAGTTACAGGATGGGAACGATACCATTCATATTGCAATCATTTAGAAGTTATGACATATATATACAAATAGTGTATATTTTCTTCATTTATTTTGTTCTAAACATAACGTCTATCTTGTAAGTTAAGCAAGCAAGTTTACTAGCTGTAAGTAAAAGCACAAACGTATAGCTAGTATACTCGCCACATGTAATACAACCCTAGCGGAGTATGGAGATCCAATCATGCAAGAAACTTGTCGGTATCACTTCGTGTTAGATATTTACGCGAAACTACTCTATGGGTAATAGGGGCGGCATATCCTACTCCGTCGAAGCTCCCCTGAACCCGACCAAATGTCGTCATCAACATTTACCCCACCCCCGCACCGCGTGCAACCCCCTCGGAGACCCCGCACCGAGCATGCGCCCATAGCGCACGGGGTAATGAAATTGCGATAATATACCTCTGACTACACTCAAATCAACATATTGAAATATTTTTAAATCCGTAAGCAGTCCTTAAAAGGCAACGATAAATTGAATTTAAGAGAAATTTGTTTATGTTTTCAAATAGCTCAAATTTTTCTTATTAGAATTCGTTGGTAAATATTAGATCAGATCTATCAGGAAATGATGTATAAAAATGATAATAAATTCTTTAATACTTACAATGAAAAATTATATACAATACATACTTATTAAAATTCTCTCAGAGGACGCGTGTGACAAAATATTTTGCCGCCAGCAAACCTTCACACGAACGCATGCGCCATCTCAAAACGACCCGCAGTAAAACGACTGGTCACGTGACTTGACGCGGCATTCGCTCGTCGAACATCGGTAGTTGTCGGCAAGCCGGCTGGGCTAGCTGTTGTGTCTACGCGCGCGTCGTTATTATCATCACTTAAATGTCAAATGAAATGATTTCGAAAAAAAAATAGTGACATGTGCTCTGTTGTAACCTAAACAATAACCTTTAGGTTGCGTTTTTAGTGTTTGTTAGTGTTATAATCTGAATATTAGCTGTTTTTGCTTCTTGATTTCGTGTAGCGAAATTGATAGTCCCGGTTCTGTTTCGTGATCGAGTTTTCGCTAGCTGCTCATAAAACATTCCAGGTGACTTGGGACGATCCTCGATGATAATAGAATTAACTAGAAGAATTACTTAAGTAGTGTTGTGTTTTCGATAGATTATAGAATGCCGGTGTGATCACGATGGACCGCGTAAGTGGCGTGTGTAGATTCGGGGGAGTGGTGTCAGCAGTTCGAACGAGGACAGGGAAAAGTAGAAGACGTCTCGGTCCTCAAAATCAAATGGCAGAAGATATCCCTGACCCACCTCGTCGAGGACTGGGCGCCATTCTAGTACTCGTCTGTGTTTTAGTCTATCATAATTGCCTATATTGTGGTTTCGTCTTCGACGACATCAGTGCCATAAAGGAGAATAGAGACTTGAGGCCTCAGACGCCTATAACTAATATCTTCCTGAACGACTTTTGGGGAACTCCAATACACAAGGTAAGGGAATCTTCAAATGAACTTAGAAAGTTAACATTGTATTTAAATTCTAAATAAACTTCATGGGTGTTACTTAACTTGTACCATAAACAAAATGAGCCTATATTCTATTCGTAGATAAGAATAAATATATAATAAGAAACTTAAATTTTTCATTAACTCACCTTTAAAATGAACAACTGGTTTACTAGCTCTCCACCGCCATGATTTACAACAAAATAAACATATGCAATTTAATTTCTTTATTTTATTCTGTGGTCCCAAAAGGACAAACATCAAAATAAAATATTTATGCATTAAAATTAAAGGAATTTACAATATATTTACGAAAGAATACAAACGAAGAAACACAAGATGAAATAATGGTATTAATGAAAATACATGCAACAGTTGAGATAAACGACGAAATGTAAATGAATGTATTTAATATCAAACGGGCTAAATCCGTTTTAGTGCCGTCAATCCCAGGGTAGATATAGTTGGATACCTAAAATATGAGTACATTTTTTTTACTTATCATTGAATATTACGCAGCGAGAGAGTAATACCGGTTAGTTTTCATTCATTTTCATTCGGTCAGTCGCAATATAAACCAAATCTTCTAATAATCTTATTCACTTGGTTGCAGAGAAGCTTAGGGGTTACAATGAAATATGTATTTGTTGTTAATTACGTGTATAATGTGTTGAGGTTAGTAGTAAAAGCATAGTTTCTAACTGGCTGTTTTATACTCGTTGACAATTTTCTATTATTGAATATTGTCACTGTCTATGATGGATGTCTCAAGAGAATTATATTGATTTAGAATGCATATCTAATGTTTTAATTTACGTGCACAGAAACGCCGATTATTATGCACACTAACATAATGTTCATAATACTGACTACACATGGGGTAATAAAACCCCACTAAATCTTTAAAGTCTGTAGTGCACCGTATTGGCGAAGAAAATTTTAATTGGCCGCTTTTATTTGTAATAAAATTGCCGTCGGAAATTTACATTTGATTTACATTAATAAAATTACTATAAAACTAATTATAACGATAATATATACGATAGGACTGTGTATAAAATGATGATAGAAACATTTATCATTTGTAATGACAACCTTAATGGAAATATGTCTTTTTCTACGCGTATATTTGAAACATTTTTACAATAATATTCGAAAATTTAGGAAACCAAAATACAGTTTGAACTCAATGATTTGCATAGCCTTTAGCTACTCTGGAGCAAAATTTGCTGACGTATTTAATTTTGGTGAGTTAAATTCAGTGAAAATACAGTAAGTACTGTGAATGTAATTAAAAAAAATATATATGACGTATTACTACAATATTAAAATAGAACAATCTATTTTAATCTACCTTCTTAATGCCACTGAATTTATTATCTTTTAAAAAGAAAGTGACTTGTGCTGACTGACTTAAAAATACACCAGAGAATTTATGGTTGAGGCAGAATCGAAAATGGTTCTATTGATGAAATTTTTTTTTGCTGTATTAAGCGCATTAGCGAGAATGTTTAGGACGAGATCGTAATCGCGGGCATAGTTAACCTTGTTATTTTTCGTCAAGTACCGTACTTGACGAAAAATAAAAAGCTGTAAACTTAGTAAAGACAGATATACAAAAATGTCCAAATATTGCACCAAATCATGTCTTCGTTGAGGTCTTTTACTTATTATGAATGAATTATTTAATCATGTTACTTCTAGATGTCTTTTCAAGACGAGTTAGGCCTTTGTCTTACATGTTATTACAATCAAAGGTAGTTTTTATGTGCTTGTAAAGTGAAATAAAATCTAAAATGTAATTATGGAATCAAACCAGAAGAATTCAATTACACAGTTTTTTAACTACGAGAATTATAAATCCTGATATTAGTACCTACTAATTCTTTTGTTAGTACTAATATCAGGATTATTATGTATATGAATGTTATGAATACTAAAAAACTTCTCAATTTATACGCGAGATTTTATTTCAGACAAGAAAATGATGTAGCCGTGCATATATAAATTACAGTGTAAATGAAATTATAGTGTATGTAACTGAAGAATGGACGCGTAAAATAAAAAAAAAACAAGCTACTTCTAAACTTTATTTCATTTGTTTCCTGTAATTAACTTTATCTGTTTGATCTTTATAAATCATTTGCCAATTGATATATCATTGGTATCCCAATAAAATTGACATAAAAGCACAATTTTTTGACTAATGCAACAATGACATGGTAGTGTGCGCAATGTATTTTTTTATTAAATTAATGTATTTCCGAGCATTATTATAAAATTTAGTTTTCTGCTCTTCTCCTTCTGAACTTTAACTTGTGCCAAATTTCATACTCCTCCGTTCGCGTAATTTTCTTAAAAAGGGGTACAAAGTTTTTGCTTCACGTATTAATATATTGATTCTGAGTTAGTTATCGAAAATCTATTCGTATAGTGCAAATAAATTTTATGAACTTCATCACAGAATTGTAGAATTATTTAGAAAAAGCCGAAAAGAAAACACCAATAAAATTTAACGTTGACCTAAATTTAAATAAATACTCTTTAAACATATACACGTCGCAAAATACTGCGACATATGCGACCTCTGTGCAGGTATCATAAATCACCCATTTACGGCGGCAACTGGGATATTTATGATCGTAATCATCATGAATGTTTCAACCGTGTGCATTACACCGCTCACCTCGATTTACTACTAATGCTATGTTCCTGCCGGCAGAGACAAGAATTTATTTCTGTGGACATTTTAATATAATTCTATCGGATTGTGGGTAGTAGTATATGTAATTCTTTTTGGTAGAATTATACTCAGTAACGTTTTAATCTGTTATTGAGCTAACATCTTACTAGAAATATATTCCTCATGCTATAACTATTAATTATGATTGTAGATCATGGTAAATTGTATGCTTTAGGCAAATGTTATTACTAATTAGTATGGTGAAGAGGTAAAAAAGCATTAATGGCTCAGTGCATAAAGAATCAGCCTATTAACCTTAGGTCTTGGTTAGAATCCTGGTGTGGGTATGTACTGCTACATTCGTGTTTTCGGATTTATATACACACTAGTTCTTAGCCGCGGCTTCGCCCGCGTGGTTAAAGGGAAACAAAGCGTGTTTTCATGATTTGAAAAAAGGGCACGCCGTCAAATAAGCCGCTGATACGCGAAAACGAAACTATCATACAGGAACCTTATTATTCTTGTGGGATAGTAAATGTACAGCCGCTGAGACATGAAAGTGAAATAAAACGTCCATATTTAGTAAGATTCAAACATCTAAACATCCAAATTATCCCACGGGAACATATCACCGGGATAAAAAATAGCTTATTTATTAGTCCAGTACCTTTTCTATCTACCTACCAAATTTTATCTACACCCGTTCAACGATTGAGGCGTAAAACGGAACAAACATCTAAACACCCATACTTTCACATTTATAATATTAGTAAGATTCGTAATTATCAACGGTGAAGGAAACTAACACGAGGAAACCCCTACGTCCAATAAATTGTATTTCGAAAGAATATTGTATTTCGTGTGACCTAACCTAATAAAGGTCTGGTTTGTTTTGGGTTGTGGGGGTCTGTCGCCAGTCGTTCTATGCCAAAGTCAGTATCTTCGCCAAAACTTAAGCTTTTTTTTTTAACTAAGTGGGCTCGCCAATCTTAAAGGGAAGAGCGAGGAAAAAAAATGATAAGTAACTGCTAAATATAAATGATAAGTTACTGTTAAATTTCAAGTGTTAAAGAAAGTATAGAGCACGATATATGAATTATTTCATTTCAAATCATGTTTCTGCTAGTTTTGAAATTTTATCTTTGCTAAATATGTTTGAGAGGAAATTTATATCAATAAAAAAAGCATAAATTACCAAGCAATTATTCTTTCCGCTACCATTTAGCGAAGCGTTTTTTAAACTTACAATATCGTTGGGTTCAATAAAAAAATATGTAACTAATTCCCATAGGCAAAATAATAATAATCATTTCGGCTACAAAAATGTGAAACATCTCAGAAATGTCATGAATAAACTACATTTATAATAAAAATATCTAATTTTCATAGACTGAGTCAATCTGTACATGGAGTTTCTCTATCTATCTGTATTTTCACGCCATGTCCGTTGCTCTTCCCTATACCTCATAGGGAGAGAGAACCGAGCACCGCATGACTAAGTATTTACACAGTCATTTCTTTAACATTCGTAGCTCTTTTCATGCACGCACGCCGTTCCCTAAGGATTCCTTCTTATAACATACGACAATTTTAGTCGTGATATCACATACCATGACTAAAATTGTCGCCTTTGCCTACCTCGGGGGATTAACGTTCTATTTCGCGTTGAATATCTGTTTTGTCATTCTTTCCTCTTGCACTCTTTCTACATGCTTAAAACAACGGAACATACCTTTTCATGTCTTAACATCGACACTCTCTTTCACGCCAAGTGTATGAATTATCTGTGATAAGTTAATGTGTATTCGTCTTCATTGCGAACTCGATGTACAAACGTTAAGCAGCAGATTTTGCGCAATGCTGGCATCTCGACGGTGTTCATTCTTCTTTCATGCTCTCTGCCAAACCCAGCTCCAGCTCGTTGCCATACATTACTGTTGGTATATCGAGCTGTGTCTTCTGACTCAAAATTTTGCCCTCAAGAAGTTTTGCTATCATTTTATTCACTATATTCCTTTACCTTCGTCGCCTGTCCACATCAGCGGTGTACTTTCCACCTCTCCTAAAAGCACATTGAATCTATACAATTCCTACTACCAACAAGGTTTATATCAATATTGGTAAAAATTGTTTGACGTATAAACCATTACCGACAGAAGTCCACTAAAACGGTTTCTATTTACATTCCAATTTGTCAGACAGCTGTTCAAAGTAGATAATAGCATTCAGTGTTCCATTCCTTGATTTGTGGGAAATGGAAACATTAAAATAAATATGTTTAATATGAAAATTGCGTGAAAGTGTAGAAAACAAATATATTTATATATTTTTTTTTGCATTGAAAATAAGGTATGCTGTTCACATAACATATTAAAGTATATTCCGGAATATATTTCTAAAATATGGAACAAAATAGCACGCTGGAATTTCACAGTATCAATACGAAAACCAACATGGTGATCGGCGTCTGAATCGTCTCAGGAGATCAACGCCCCACTTAGCGGCGCCCGACTATTGTCATTACTCATTTTTTGTTCATTTCTGATGTAAATAAAAAGCTTATATTCCCAAAATATTATATGACTTTCTATATAAATAGATGTTTACAACATTTCGGTGTGTTATAACGAAGGAATATTAAGTAAATGCCCGTCATTATTTATAACGAATTTCATATGAATTCACGTGAATGCAGTTATGATGACTTTTTATATTTGAAAGTACACATCATATAAATATACATTAACTTATCACAGATAATTCAGAAATTCACTGCCGCGCAGATTGACTCGATTTTGATTTGAATTGATTGTAATGCTATTTATAAATTTACGATATTTGAACGCACTTTAGAGGGTTTGTTATGAAATGTTTTATCTATATCATTAACAAACGTTGCCAAAATGAAAGTATAAACGTGTATAACTTTGGAACATAGATGACATTAAAGGTTATGAGTTTGTTAAATATTTAAGCCTTAATCTCAACCAGTACATATCTCAAAGACACAATGAGAACGCATTCTGACTTGCCATTGTGTGAATGAATAATCAAAGTAATCGCTCTTTCTTTCATTCAAATGTATTCAGTCAGTCAAGCGCTGAATAGAGAACGTGGCTACTGGGTGGAGCTAGCAAACGACGTTCCCTTTGGTGTGTGTGTGATTCGTAAATTATAACAGAAAATAACAATTTAGAGAAGAGTTTGACGCTTTTAGTAAACTCTTTTTTGAATAAGACCCTTTCAAATGGAAAGTGTGTTTATGAAAGGAGTGTAATGAATAACGTCAAGTTGGCTGTATGAAAAACGGGAAATGAAATTGGAATGATTTTTTTTTGTAGAATGGATTGTATATGTGCGAGGATTTGTGTTGATAAATATATTTAGGTAACGTGAAGTTAGATATAATTACCTATATAATTAAATGATGGATATAATTAGTAACCACGTACTCGAATCGTAATTTGTTAACAGTATAAATGATACACACGAACAATGTGCACACGAATTATAAATTCAAAACTAACTCTGTGTTTGTTTGTCTACATTTTAAGAGAGGTAGGGTACATCAAAGCAAGCACGTCCGGGGAAGTAAGTACCTCCACCACGTAAAAACCACTAAAAACAACCCCGTTTAGAGCTGTTGTGTCCCTGCGTTTGAGTGAGGAGATGAGGTCACCAGCAAGTTTTTAAGAAGTTACTGTATTAGCACCAGATGTGGCATCGTGCGAGTGATACTTAATGTATTACAAGCGTTCACAGGCTACAGTAACCGCTTTACATTAGGTAGACCGTCTTCTTGTTTGTCTCCCGATGATATATAAAATAAATTCTTGAACGAATAAAAGGTGGGTATGATCTGAGACCTGGAGAATGGTTAGGTTTATTATTCTGATAATGGGATCCCCCAATGATGGTGAAACAGCGGACAGGAGGTAGTCGTGAATAAGCATAACGATGTACTTTACTCAATTTTTAATTAAAGAGAGGTATGGCGCATCAAAGCATCGCGTCTGGGGAAGTACCTCCACCTCACAGAAAAACCTGCAGCCACGTAACAACTCTCTGGAGGGTTGTTGTGTTCCGCGTGTGAGTGAGGTCACCGGTACCTAAGCTCCTAAGGAGTTGCTGTGCTAGCAGCAGAGGTGTCATCGCGCGAGTCATACTTAATGTTTTGCGAGCGTTAATAGGCCGTATGCTTGTATGCCTCCCGACGTTGTATATAAAAAAAATCGAGAGAGAGGTAATCCATAATAATATTAAATAAGCATTTTGACAGTAGAGGTATCTCCAGCCGCAAATATCACAGCAAAATAACAACTATCCAGAAGATTGCTGTGTTTCTGCGAGTGATTGCGGTTACTAGTAAGCTTCTAAGGAATTGCCCCTTTAGCAGTGGGAGTGACAATACACCGCACGCACAGGATTTATGTAACATTGGCATTCAAAAAAAGCTAGACCAGACTAGTGCGGGTCTGACTCGTGCATCGAGGGTTCTGTTCGAAGTTGTACACAGATAGTTCTTCCATCAGAAAGAATGCAAGATGAAAGAATGACGAAGCAGATATACAATGCAAAAGTGGAAGGATGTAGGAGCCGGGGAAGGCCAAGACTTACCTACCATGACCAAATTGGTCATGTTCTATCAGAAGTTAATGTCAGAAGTCTTAGAAACCAAGCGTGCGTGAGAAGAGCAATGAATGTTAAAGAAGCGAGTGAGATATGTAAGGATCGAGTCACGTGGCGCTCGGTACTCTCTGCCTACCCCGCAAGGGCTTTGGCGTGAAGTTATAGATAGTTCTTCCATCTCAGAAATCGAGTCTCCAAGAATATGACACTTTTATCCAGTATGTTTGCCATTAAAATCAGTCGCTGAAACGCATATAACATTAGTTTGTACAGCTAGTTTCACCAAAATAACGAACATTTCAACTTAAAAAGTAATATGTTTTTATAGTTAAAGATACGTCGCACACGCTCTAGAATAGCTATACGAAAGTAAGGTAATTGCCCAACTCGCATTCAGTTTGCCACGGTCTCGCGTCGCGTCTATAAGTATTTCGCCACAAAGCATAATTATTTTTAGATATATTTTCATCTCTTTCTAACAACAGGTATGCCCTATCATTTGTCTCTTTGTTTGAGCAAAATGTCGTAATAAATAACTGTACGTAGATATAGTACTAATTGCACCATTTTAAAATATGCTGGTGTATAATGTGTCTGCCTTTGATACGTCGCTGGTTAAAAAGCACCAAACGTTGCTGGAACGAAAGGACAAATCATTCATTTGCTATATAATGGTACATTGTAAGGTTTTACGCCGTACATATTTACACTTTATCTGCTGCCTGTAAGTATTTAGTTATTCGATTACCTACATAATAATAAAAGACAATTTGATCTAAACTGCTACCGCTTCGGTGTGGAAATTAGTTTAAATCAAATTGCCTGTAAATTTGAAAAAAATTGTAAATTGTAAATTTCGCAAAATGACGCCTGAATCTATTAACTTTATAATAATGAAAAACTGACAAATTTGTAGTAGCTCATTGAAATTGTTATAAAAAGTTAATTATTTTTGAATCAATATTTGGATACACGTAAGAAAACGATAAAGTTACGCATGCAATTGGTCAATTTGTAATTTATTTGTATGTAATTAGTAATACAGTATATGAACAAAATCATATTATATTATGTAACATGGGTATAAGTGCTCGCGAAGTACCGATGGCAAATAAATAATTTTTATCTTTATCAAACTTTGGACAATAACAAACAAAGGTAGTTGATAAAAATAAATTAAAATTATATAACAAATGGATTACAAAAATGTTTGTTTTTTTAATTTCTCTGTACTGTACACACACACCTTTAGGAGAATGTTAAACGATGTCTTTTTAAAAATGTTGTAGGGCAAAAAGTCTCTATAGAAGAGTAAAACTAAATGTATGTATGTGTATCTTCACGCCAGGTGCATTGAGTTGTAGGCAGAGAGAACCGAGCGCCATAAGACGCGGTCCATACACACTGCACACGTTTCTCTAACAATCATAGCTCTTTTCATGCTCGCCTGTTCCTGGGGTTCCTGACATCGCCTGATAAAACACGACCAATTTGGTTATGTTTTATCATAACTCTTCTTTAACTGGGCATTATCCCGTTTCGTAGTCCATTAGGAGCGACTGCCGTCAGACCTCCACAGCCCAGAGGGAAAACCAGATCTTTCTTAGATCAGGTCCCACGTCTTTGGAAATATAATTCCTTAGACATGCGGGTTTCCACACGATGTTTTCCTTCACCGCCGAGAATGTGATAAGTACATATGAATTAAACAATTTTTAACGGAAGTATCGCGTATTTTATTTATTTTGTTGAACCTGACGGTTTATCATACATAGGGCAAACAAAGAGAAGCGTAGGTACTCGTGTGAAAGAACACATTGCTGACATGAAGAATAGGCGCTAATAAGATAAAAACTCTGCAGTATGTGAACATACACTGGACCAGCCAAACCATTACATCCGGTTCGATAAACCACAAATCCTCGCCAAGGAGAATCGCTACATGCCGAGAATGCTGCGCGAGGCTATTGAAATAAGAAAACACCCCAATTTCAATAGAGAAGATGGTTGGCAAGTACCACCTGCTTGGGATCCAGTCCTAAAAATAATCAAGTCCCAAACCCAAAGATCTAAAAAATGTTCTGACACTGTGAGCGATTTTTGTGTGAATCGGAACATATGTAATTAATCCATCCATGTCGGTAGATGTAATAATTGAATAACTAATGTAAGACAAATACCACCTTAGTCTTCCTGCGACCACGGACGCTGCAAAGCGTTCGAAACGTCAGGTTCAACAAAATAAATAAAATACGCGATACTTTCGTTAAAAATTGTTTAATTCAATGTGTAACAATCGCGAAAACCTAAGACAATACTGTGATAAGTACATAAATCAAATTTAGCGGTACAAGTCCCGGCCAGGATTCTTACCGAAGATCAGGTGGTCAATAGGCCTTCTCCTTATCCACTGGGCTTATTACTGCTCATTTTTTTTATCATTACTATCAATATAGTATATGTATAAATAAATAAATAAATATTGTCGGACAAATTACACAGCTCCATCTAGCCCCAAAGTAAGCGAAGCTTGTGTTATGGGTACTAGACAACTGATAAACATACGTAAATACATTTTTTTTGTATATACTACTCTGTGTAAAAAGTATCGGGAATATGTCAATAAAAAGACCCGCGTAAAAGAGGTCGTTCTAATTTTTTTACTGCATGTTGGTAGCACTGTACTGATTTAGCGCGCAAAATTTGAGCGGGATCTGTCATTTAATTTGTTTTAAACTACACTTTTTGTTGGTCATAGTTTTGAGTCCTCGGCGATTTTTACAATGGAAAATATTGTTGAACAAAGAGTGTGCCTTAAATTTTGTGTTTCAAATGATATTTCATGTGGTGAATCACTAAAAATGTTGCGAAATACCTACGGCGAATCGTGTATATCGAAAACAAGGGCTTATGAATGGTATAAGGCTTTTAAAGAAGGCCGAGAAGTAGTAGTAGACTTGCCTCGTTCTGGTAGACCTTCAACCGCTACGACCAGAGAAAACATCGACAGAATCAAGAAGCTAGTGCTCGAAAATCGACGTATGAGTCTGAGAGAGTTGGCTAGTGAGGTGAACATATCTTTTAAGTCCGTCCACAACATTCTCATTGACATTTTAGGCATGAAACGCGTCGCCGCTCGACTAGTTCCAAAAGAGCTCAATTTTGTTCAAAAAGCGCAGCGAAAGCATGTCGCTGAAGACATGGTTTCCCGAGCTTCTACGGATCCGACCTTTATGAAACGTATAATAACTGGCGACGAGACATGGGTTTATGAGTACGACATGCAAACAAGCCAACAGTCTTCAGAATGGCGTCTCGAAAACGAGCCGAAACCCAAAAAACCGCGGCAAAGTCGCTCCAAAATCAAGGTGATGCTGACAGTTTTTTTTGACTACCGTGGTGTGGTTCACTCCGAATTCCTTCCAGAGGGAGAAACAGTGAATAAAGAATATTATTTAGGCGTCATGAAGCGTTTGCGTGAGAGTATCCGCCGAAAACGTCCAGATTTGTGGCAACACAACTCATGGATGCTGCACCATGATAATGCACCATCACACACAGCCATTATAGTGAAAGAGTTTTTAGCGAAAAATTCAACAAAAGTTCTCGACCAAGCACCGTATTCACCTGATATGGCTCCGTCTGACTTTTTTTTATTTCCCAAGTTAAAATTACCACTTCGAGGAAAACGTTTTGAGTCGATAGAAGCCATAAAAGAAAATTCACTGAATGAGCTAAAGGCCATACCGCAAATAGCCTATGAAAAATGTATGGAAGACTGGGTGAAGCGGTGGAGATGTTGTATTGCAAGCGATGGGGCCTACTTTGAAGGCGATAAAATAAATTTAGATGAATAATTTGTATTTTTTGTTTTATTGACAAATTCCCGATACTTAGTACACAGAATGTACATACTTATTATACATAGAAAATACCCAGACCAATACAAACAGACATGTTCATGCACACAAAATGTTTGTATTGTGTGGGAATCGAACCCATAAGCGTTGGTGTTAAAGTAGCGTAACAACGCGTTTCACCACTGCGCCACCGAGCTCGTCAATGTATACTACTTTTTACCCACGGCTTCGCTCGCATTAATAAAAAATATATATTTTTTTAATAAAAAGTATCCTATTTTACTTCTGTCTGATATCTCCAAGAATATGTGTACAAAGTTTCATGATGATCGGTTCAGTAGTTTTCGTGTGAAAGCGTAACAAACAAACGGACATTCACATTTATAATATTAGTAGGATACAAGTTATTTGTATATTAAATTTCTATATCATTTAACTTCTATATTAATCTCATAAAAACTTATAGAAACGGAATGACTGCTTTTTCATAATGATTCATTAAACTTTAATCTTGTTATATTCATTCAAAGTCACACGAATTCATTTGGTTAACTAATGCAGTTACGTGATAAAATCTTGCAGACTAAGGATTAAAGTCTACGGGAGACTAACGAGTCTTTAAAGTTGCCTTAGCTTAGCCATTATTTTTTGCCGACCAAATCTCGATGTTATTAGCGTACTTATTTTGTTATGTTTGTGTGTTCGCCGATATCCTGGAAACGATTTCGCTTATTTAGATAGTTCAAAGTGCTCTATTATTGAACCGTTTAAATACTCTATTATTTAAGATTACAGCGTGTTTATTTTGTATGTATATCTTCACGCCCGGTCTCTTGCAGGGTAGGCCTTTCTGCCTACCATAAAGGCCATAAAGCTCGATCAATCGATGACCACAAACCGAAAAGCGTAGAGTAGGATGGCCATACACACGACGACGATCTTGTGGAGATTATAAGTATGTATATATGTCTATCTTCACGCCAGGTCCGGTAGGCAGAGAGAACCGAGCGCCATAAGACGCGGTACTTACATACTTCACTCGCATCTTTAACATTCATAGCTCTTTTCATGCTCGCTCGCCAGCGCCGGTTCCTAGGTCTCCTGACCTTGTGATAAAACACGACAAATTTAGTCACGGTAGTCTTGATCTTCTACGGCTCCTACATCCTTCCACTTTCGCATTGTACCTATATATCTGTTCATCCTTCATTCTTTCTACATGTACGAACCAAAGGACCATACCTTTTTTATCTTACCACCGACATGTTTTGTATTTTTAATTTCATATTACGCTCAAGCTGGCGTCAAAGACACTTGGTGGTGCTCAACAGAGCCAAACAGTACTTCAGCTCGGGGTAAAGACTTGGGTTATATAAGTCTCAGGTCAGTCCGCATATGGAGTGAGGATATACATGCATACACATACATTTTTATTTACTCTTCTACAGGCTAAACTGAGAAGTTTTGTAATACTTATAAGGTGACAAACAAGCGTAGGGCCCGCCTTACCAGTTACAGAGCTTATGGATATTTGCAACACAAGCGGTGTCTTGCGTTAACGACCCTGTAAAATCCCCTTCACATCTTTCTTGTAGATTCACTTGCTGTAGTCCCTTGGGAAAACCTCGTATGAACCTCGGAGTTTAGTTTCACAAACATGTTTTTGCAATTACAAACTTACACATGCGGCTGAAGCATTGGCCGAGACGTACAGCGATGTATGTATGAACATTTTTTCAACTACATAATTAAGTTTGCCTTGATTCTATAAAGACATTGTGCCCTTCAACTTTTTAAAAAATACATTGTTTTACATTCTCCCAATGGTGTGTGTGTAACTGTGTACAGTACATAGGAATAAAAAAAAAAACATTTTAGTTTTATCAAATTCTATAACTTCACGCCAAATCCCTTGCGGGGTAGGCAGAGAGAACCCAGCGCCACGTGACTCGATCCTTACATATCTCACTCGCTTCTTTAACATTCATTGCTCTACTCATGCACGCTCGCCGGTTTATAGGGCTCCTGACATCACCTTCTGATAAAACACGACCAATTTGGTCATGGTAAGTCTTGGCCTTCCCCGGCTCCTACATCGTCCCACTTTTGCATTGTATATCTGCTTCGTCATTCTTTCATCTTGCATTCTTTCTACATGTCCGAACCAACGGAGCATGCCTCTTCTTATTTTAACACCGACGCTCTCTTTTAGACCAACTCTGTTTCTAACATCATCATTGCGAATACGGTCTACAAGCCTTACGCCATAAATTTTGCGCAGCGCTCGCATTTCGACCGCGTTTATTCTACTTTCATGCTCTTTCTGCCATACCTTTTCACCAACATTGCATTGCGTATAGCGAGTTGTGCCTTCTGGCTCAGGTTTTTACTGCCAAGAAGTTTTCCCAACGCTCCATTCACACTATTCCCAGCACTCACTCGTCTTTCCACATATGCGGTGTACCTTCCATCCCTGCTGAAAGCGCATCCAAGATATACAAACTCATCCACTTGTTCCAACACTTCATCATCATCCGCAATCCTTACATTAGTTCTGGATTCTTCTCTTTCAAATACCATTATCTTTGTTTTCTTCGCATTCAGTAGTAAGCCTTTCTCCATACATTCGTCTTTCATCGTTGTGACCAGTGTTTGCAGTTCAGATGGTGTATCTGCTAATAGCGCGGTCGCGGCGCGGCGCATTGTCTGCATACAGCCAGACAGTTCACCACTAGGTCACCCATGCGCAATCCCACATTCGTTGACCTTATTCTCTGAAGACAACTATCGAGATACATGATAAACAGCCTAGCAGATAGCATGCAATCCTGTTTGACACCAATTTTGACATCAGACCAGGGTGACATGCCACCATCTATCCGCACACATGCTGAGCAATCCTTGTAAGTGGACTGCACAGCACGGAGCAGTGAACCGTCAATCCCATATCTCGGCAATATGTCCCACAATTCCTTTCACATAACCCTATCAAAGGCTTTCTCAAGATCCACAAAACCGCAGAAAACCTTCTGGTCTATGGTCAGATGCTTCTCCGCGATTTTGCGGAGCGAGAAAACTTGATCCGTACATCCCCTTCCATTTCGGAAACCTCCTTGTGCGTCCCACAGCATTTCATCGGATTTCACCCTCATTCTCCTTTCAATCACCTTTCCATATACTTTTGCTGCTAAGCTGATCATTTAAAAATCGCATCGCTCACCGATAGTTGTGAAGTCATCCTCATATACAGAAGACTATACTGTGCGGTTCCAGAGGACTTTTCTACCGAGAACTCGTTAAGTTGTGGAATGAGCTCCCTGCCGAGGTTTTCTCAAGGGACATGGGGTTCTTCAATAGAAGCGTGAAGAGGATTTTACGGGTCGGCAACGCAAGAGTGACACCCTTGGTGTTGCAAATGTCTATAGCCTACGGTATCTGTTTACCATCGGGCAGGCCGTACGCTTTTTTGTCACCTTAGTGGTTTAAAAAACACGCCTAACAGTGTACAGGAATACGGCCCACCTTATGTTAAGGAGTTACGATAACCTATGAGCGCTTGCGATACAGGAACTATCGCTCACTCCTCCTGCCGCTAACACAGCAACTCCTCACTTTTTTTTATACCACTAAGGCGGCAATCAAGCATACGGCTTGCCTGATGTTAAACAGTCACCGTAGCCTATGGACATTTGCAACACCAGGGGTGTCACTCATGCGTTTCCGACCCTCTAAAAACCTCTTCACGCATTTCTTGAAGAACTCCATGCAGTAGTCCCTTGGGAAAACCTCGGCTGGGAGCTCATTCCACAGCTTGAGAGTTATCGGAAGAAAACTTCTCTGGTACCGCACAGTCCGTCGTCGGCGAACGGTGCGGTTATAAAAAATAGCTGTCGGCATTATTTCGAACTACTCTTCAGAACACAACCCGTTGTACAATCGGTAGAACACACAAAGGGAGGCAAAATCTCTCCTTAAACTTAAGGGTTCAATACCGTGTGTAAGCTTAGGATTGTCGACAATTCTCACAGCTCGTCTCTGAATCGAATCACACGGTCCAAGCTGGTATTCAGGTGCTCCCGCCCAAAGGTGACTGCAGTACTCCAAGTGCGGTCTGACTTGAGACTTTTTTTACCTCAACTTTTACCTCACATACGGCCCACCTGATGTAAAGCGGTTACCGTAGCCTATAAACGCTCGTAATACATTAAGTATCACTCGCGTGATGCCACCTCTGCTGCTAACACAGCAACTCCTTAAGAGGTTACCGGTGACCTCACTCTCACACTGGCATACAACTACCCTAAAAAAAGTTGTTATTTGGCTGTGATTTTCTGTGAGGTGGAGTTACTCCCCCAGACGGGCTGATTTGGTGCACCCTACCTCTCTTAAATACACGCAGACCAAGATATCTTCATGCACACAAATGATGTTTGTCCTGTGCGGGAAGCGAACCCACGAGCGTCGGTGACAAAGTCTCGTTATTAACCGCTGCGCCACCGAGCTCATCAATTCTCAGGAATACGACAATACTCCAGGTAGTTGTAATATGATTACAATTTTCTTTTATATGGAGGTAATTCCCCAGTCTGCTGCCTCTCATGTACATGAGACCAAAGCAAAGCAGCCCGATTACGTGTATGTATGCTCATAAATGTTACATGCCCATAAATGTTTGTCTTGTGCGGGGAAACTCCTCTGCCAGCGGTTTCGTCGTGACTTCATATAAGGTACATCGTTGACTATATTTGTTTAACCCCCGACGGAAAAGAGGGGTGTTATAAGTTTGACGTGTGTATCTGTGTTTCTGTGTATCTGTCTGTGGCATCGTAGCTTCGAAATGGATGAACCGATTTAGATTTTTTTTTTTGTTTAAAAGGGGACTTAATCGAGAGTGTTTTTGTGTATATCATTATTAATAATTAATGATAATAATTGTGTATATCATTATTAATAGTAATAATTAATGATAATAAATTTAGTTACTTTTTATAAATTATTTCTGCGTCGGGGGTTTTTAAATTTTTAATTTAATATTTACTTGTTAGTATCGGGTGTTTAGTCCCTTCGTATTTAGCAAGGTGCCGCCAAGTCGAGCTCGAAGAGTGACGAGCTCGGTGGCTCAGTCGCGAATGACGCGACTTTGACACCAGCGCTCGTGGGTTCGATTCCCACACATGGCAAACATTTGTGTGCATGAACATGTCTGTTTGTCTTGGTCTGGGTATTTTCTATGTATAAAAAGTATGTATTTACAAAAAAAAAATGTATTTACGTATGTTTATCAGTTGTCTGGTACACATAGCACAGGCTATGCTTACTTTGGGGCTAGATGGCGCTGTGTTATTCGTCCGACAATATTTATTTATTATTTTTATTATTTATAAGTCTATAAGAGGTAGGGCACATCAAAGCAGACCGGCTGGGGAAGTACCTCCACATCACAGAAAACCGTAGCCAAATAACAAGTCTCTAGTCGGTTGTTGTGTTCCTACGTATGAGTGAGATTAACATTAAACACCTAAGAAGTAAAAAAAAAATAGTGGTCATGAATAAATAATAAAAATAATCATTGTTCATAAATTTATCTGAAATACTTTTTCATGAGTAAACTATGACAGTATCATGTCAATGTACCATTTTTTCAGGGGAGCTAACGACATAACTATAAAATCAACCTGATGGTTACGTAGAATAATGCTGAAAGTTAGACTTCAGCATTAGTTACTAATATCCCATAACGCTCATGTATAAATAGTACGCCCATATAGTACGTCGGGGGACATACAAGCATACGGCCCACCAGATGTAAAGCGGTTACCGTAGCCTATGAATGCTTGTAGTACATTGCGTATCACTCGCGCGATGCCTCCACTGCTACTAACACAGTACTCCTGATCTCACTGGTGGTCACACACAGGAACACAACAACCCTCTTAGGGAGTTGTTATTTGTCTGCGGTTTTCTGTGAGGTCCCCAGACGGGCGGCTTTGATGCGCCCTACCTCTCTTAAAACATCCAGACCAAGACAAACAGACATGTTCCTGCACACAAATATTTGTCTTGTATGGGAATCGACCCCACGAGCGCTGGTGTCAAAGTCGCGTCATTCACGACTGCGCCACTGAGCTCGTCAAAACCTATGAAAATAATCTATGGAGGCCCAATGACACGACTTTGCATTGTAAATGAAATCACCGCTGCGGATCGGCGCGTACAGTACAACGCGCAGCTCTTATTGGTTAGTTTACGGCTCAACGTCGCGTCACTTATCGCCTTATTGGTTAAAATATCCTCCCATTAGTCAGTAGGCTTCAATCACGGAGGTATTTATGAAATTCCTGAACACCGCTCCCTGATAACCTTACTCGCAGGAACACAACCCTTCTCAAGGAAACCGTCAATAGGCAGCTGACTTTGTAAGGCGGAGGTGCTTTACCAGTCAGGTGTCATACATAAATTTAAAGAGAGGTACGGCACATCAAGCAGCCCGACTTGGGAATACCTTGACATCACAGGAAACCGCTACCAAATAACAACTCCCTGGAGAGTTGTTGTGTTCCTGCGTGTGAGTGAGGTCACCAGTAAGCTCTTAAGGATTTGTTGTGAGTGATATTCGTTTTTTACAAATGTTCGTAGACAACCGTAACCGCTTAGGAGGGCCGTATGTTTGTATGTCTCCCAAATCAGCACGGTGTGCCATGTGTAGTCGAGTTTGTGTTCGAAACTAAACATGATTGCGAGCCTACATGGTACACTGTCGTTGTGCCTTAATCGCATTATTTGGATAGCATCTTGAGTTTATTCATCCAATTACAGTCGGCGAATTGAATAAACGTCCAAACGGATACAGTAATGTGTACATCCATTAGGTAGAATAGCAGTAAAAATAAGAGGAAAGGGCTACAAGTCGATAGTCTTTAACGGCCTTAAGACGCAATTACACCCCGAACGGTGGCTGAGATGAAGGAAATTGCCGTGGATACATACAACGAACTAACGTGGAAGCAGAAATTTATTTGCTACTTCGACGATAATTAATTCATAATTTAGTGATGGTATGTTCTAGAATATGGCGCAATGAGTCTGTCCTAAATATATTGTTCGGACACACTCACGTTCTGTTGTCACATATTGTAAAATATAATATTATTCCGGGCTTTACAATCGTCTTTGGAAACAACGCCTGCCACCGAAGGGAGACGAAGGATATTGCCGTGGATATGTACAACGAACTAAAATGGAAACAGAAGGTTATTTGCTACTTCGACGATAATGAATTCATAACTTAGTGTTGTTATGTTCTTGAATACGACGCAATGAGTCTGTCCTAAAGATATTGTTCCGTCACACTCACTTTTGTTGTCATATATAATAATATGTAATATTATTACTTCTTATTTGATCTAACCTGCTTTGTGTGCTTCCGCCACACAAAGCTTGTTAGATCAAATTGCATGTAAATTTGACTTTCGCAAAATAATGCCTGAATCTATTAACTATTATTACTTCTTACAAGAATGTTTAGAAGCAAGGCCTATCTTATTGTAAAAGAGTGATTAGGGCATATCTACACATAATTACAGCCTGACTTGGGTAGTAGGTACTTCGAATTTTCGGATGTTTGCGAGCGTAGTCAAATAACAGTTCCCTGGCATATTGTGCTCTTGCGATTTTTTTTTAATCTATACACTTGTATAACCAAACATTTAGCCAAAATGTTCACAAGCGAATTTCGCTTTGTTTTTACTTTAATGTCCGAGATTATGTTTGCAATAGTCCAGTAGGTAATGTGGACCCACATATTGAGAAATTGACTTGTATCAGATACCCAGGAGCATGGGAGTAATGTAAACCATTACTGCCATGCTCTCATTTCTTTCACAAGCGTACGGACCCTGTCGTCCAGGATCCCCAGGATGGTAACCATATTCAAAAACATCCGTTACCTTGTAAATCCAAGTTAAATGAAAACTATTTGGCATTATGCCACTAACTTATTATATTCTGTATTGGCTAATGGCGTGTAAGCGCGAAACGTACGTACAATGCGCTAATTTGAAATATCTGTTAAGCAGAGAGCAACGTTACTAATCCATATATTCAACGACCTTTTAATTATATACTGAAATCAGTCTTGCGACATCGATATTTGACACCCCTGAATTGAATATGATGACATTGTTGATTTATGTTTAATTAACAAAATCAAAATATACATAATGAACTAATGAACATATTTTTTAATATTTGAAGCAAGCTAACACCTCGCTGTAAGGATCGCGTCTTACCTTGCTCTATACTCTCTGCCTACCTCGCAAGGGATCCGGCGTGAAGATATATACCTACGTACAATGTATTTTCCTTGAACTGTCATAATGTAAAAGGTCATTCTCACCACGGTCCGTGACCCTAACCTATGAAAAAACGCGAGTACTGTTAACTATAGCAAAATAAATGCGAAGATAATGGACATCATTCATCAAAAAAGTGTTAATAATATACACAAAAGCGCTACTCCATAGGTACCGCAAAATATAATTGCCACACTTGTTTATTCTACGCATGTCTATTGAATCATTGTTCAAATCCCTGTCAAACATGTTAATATGTACACACCGCGCAGGTTGACATTTACTCATACACCCTTACTACTACAACTTGTGTAGTAAGCGTGTATAGGTGATACACGCTTACTACTCGCAACACTTACGATAATCTTAGTTGTCTTAATATGCACGCAAAAAATGAAAGTTTTAACATAGTTATTGCATTAATATATTTTTTTATACAACTGGATTAAACAAGCACGCGGCCCGCTTTAGATGGTAAGCGGTCAGCGCTGCCTATTGACGCCCGCGACACCACGGGGATGTTAGTCGCGCGCTGCCAATCTTGTGACCTAAGACTGTTTCGTCACAGTACCCAGTAATTTCTCTGTCATGTCTCACCCTTCAAACCGGAATACAGCTATATAAATATAGCTGCTTGGCGGTAAAAATAGGTGAGACGGAGGTACCCACGCAGATGACATTTGTACAGTCTCCCACTGGTAGTATTCAAATATATCATTGTTACACCAAATAAAATTATTGTACGAACACATTTTATCATTCGCAAAAGATGTCCCCAAATATCACAATCCCGAAATGAAATAATTTGTCGCCTGACGTAGTATAAAAAACCGGCTAAATGCGATTCAGAATTGAACTTAATCGAGGCTTTTTTGGATTTGGAGAGGTTTCTCACCACTGTACATAAAATACCACCATGAAATATCGGTTATTTACCATAATTTTTTATAGTAATACACACTTTTGACGAGCTCGGTGGTGCAGTGGTTAATAACGCTACTTTGGCAGTACAACATTTGTGTGCATAAACATGTTTGTTTGTCTTAGTCTGGGTGTTTTAAGAGAGGTAGGGCGCATCTAAGTATTGCTCGCATCTCTGGGACGGCTCCGCACAATATCTTCTTGAGGCTCTCGATAGGTTGCCGCGACGGGCTATATAATTGGCGGCCGCATAATTGACGACGAAGAGGTCGCCAAAAACCTAGAACCTCTTCAACTTCGTAGGGACATCGGCTCTCTAAGCGTATTTTACCGCCTTTACCATGGCGAGTGCTCTGAAGAACTGTTTTCCCTTATCCCACCCTCACCCTTCCGTCATAGAACCACACGTGCGGGCTTGCGATGTCATAGTTCCATGGTTGAGAATATCTCTTCGCTTACCAAAAAGTTCGGCAACTCCTATCTTTGTCGTACCATTAAAAAGTGGAAAGCCTTGCCTGCACATGTGTTCCCTCCTTCCTACAATATGGGATCCTTCAAACGAAGCGTGAAGAAGCATTTTGCGGGTCAGCATGGCAGCGTCAACTGACAGGATACGGGATGTAGTATGTTGTCAGTTGCGGTTGCGATTTGGGCTCCTCTTTCGCTTACCATCAGGCAAAGAGGGGCCACTATGCTGAACTAATATAAAAAAAAAATACCTCCACCTCACTGAAAAACTGCAGCCAAGTAGCAGCTCCCTGGAGACTTGTTGTGTCTTGCGCGTGAGTAAGGTCACCAGTATGCTCCGAAGGAGTCGCGGGTGATACTAAATATTGCAAGTGTTCATAGACCAAGGTAAACCATTTGACAACCGGCCGTATACTTGTATACCTCCCGACGTTATAAAAAAACTGTGGAAATTTCAAATGTAGTTGCAGTCCCAAAAGACATTGTAGTTTCAAAAGATACACATTTTATCGTTGCGGTCATATAACAAACGAACGGATACACAAAGGGATAGAGAGCGGAGCCTGAGTAAAAGGGCCCCGTCGACATCCTTTGGGTACGGAACCCTAAGTTGACGATAGTTCTAAAAACCAGATCACGACTAATTCCATCATTTGGATAACATCCCGTGTTTATCGGTCCAATTACATTTGGCGAATCAAATGAACGCTCAAACGAATGCAGTAATGTGTTTAGCGATGCCCATTAGGCGGAATGGCGGTAAAAATAAGAGCAAAGAACTACAAGTCGATAGTCTTTAACGGCCTTAAAGCGTAATTACGGCCCGAATGGTGGTTGAGGTGAAGGAAATTGCCGTGGATACATACGACGAACTAACACGGAAGCGGCAAGTCATTTGCAACTTCAAGCATAATGATTTCATGTTTTGGCGTTATTATGTTCTTGAATACGACGCGATAAGTCTGTTCGCAATGTATTGTTCCCACCCGTTTTGTTTTCGTCTGTAATAGTCTCTTCTAATGTTTCCATTGTCTATGTACGCCAAATGTTATTTGTCCTTCCAGTACTATGGTAACTGCTCTGACAATAAAGGATGTTTTACTGTATTAGCTATCACAATATTCACGTCATATGTGGTTTTACCTGCCTATTCGTACCTTTGAACTTTCTATACACCCATCGACATAAATATATATATATATATACCTATACCGTAGGTAATATATGTTGATGCATACGAAATTTAAGGTTTACTTGTACCACTATGGTGAAAAATAAGCGTACCTGATGGCGAGCAGTTGCGGTAGCCTTAGGGCATTTACACAAGTGGTGTCACCTACCTTTTCTAGAGTTCCGTAGTAAACGATGAAGGAAGTTTGGCATATTATGCCAGTCTATACTGACTATGGGTAGAAAAAACCATGAAAAATTTTTTATGGTGGTACATTCCCTACACGTAAAGTGAGAATGAATATTAAAAGTGTTACTCAAGTGATTATTTGTAAATTACAAAATTTCGTAGGAGCTATCGGTAAATATAAATCTTGGAGTTTCTTTAGCCACAGTGCCTTGACTTTCAGACAATACACAGTATAAACGGTTGTAAATAAAAGACTTACATATTAGATCATTTTTGACACCGTGAGCCTCTGGGAGCCATTACTGCATCACCGGATTTGAGAGGCGAGTGTTAAGTGCAACAATCTGAAGGAAAGAGAAAAGCAACTTGCCTAAGGGCTCCCGAGAAAGGTCGGAAGTATGCTTTGGACATAGCGTTTGCTAAATAATCGGAACTCTAACCCTAGACCTAAGGAGAGAAATGCTTAGATACCTGGGCTGCTCGGTATTTGGTGTGTCGATCAGAAGCTTTATTTATTTATTTATTTTTATTTATTTATTTATTGGAAGACCAACAGCTGTATTGACATATTATATAACATATGTAGCAAAAGAGAGCCAATTACAGGTCCACACAAATATAAAACAATATAAAATGATAAAGGTAAATAACACTCAATGGGAACACTGCTTTAACTTAACTTTTTTTTACAACGTCGGGACGTATACTAGCATACGGCCCGCCTAATGTAAAGTGGTTATGTAGCCTATGAACGCTTGAAATATATTAAAGTTAGGGAGTTATTGTACGAGTAATTTGATGCGCCATAACTCTCTTACAAACAACCAGACCAAACTCCGCGCTGCCTTCATGCACAGTCAATTTGTATTTTGTTTTGGGATTCAGTACGCCAAGAAAGAGTTCGGAGAAATCCAGCGGTGTGTACGAGTACATACATGCAACTCATATGTAACAATTTAGCTATGTGCTAAACAATTTGTTTACACATACACACATAAATATACAATACGGCTTTAGTCCATAAAAGTGTCACAAAGTAGGGCAGGCCAACAAAGTTGTATACAAACTTAGTACTCAACCAAAACAACCATAATAAGTACGTGCTTTCTAAAAGATTCAAGGCGCCAAAACAATTCTGTCAGTCGCTTCGTAAACAATCAAATCTCCAAAATTGGAAGTTCCCCTCGCTTCGTAAACATACTATTTCGAGTGAACTTTGTCAGAAAGAGTTCAGTAATTGTTTTCCCCAATCCCGGAATGTCTGTTCTATGATTATTCAGATAACGTGCTTGTTTGAACGCTCGAATGAAGATAATACCAGTTGAGAATGCGCAAGCTTGCATTGCCAGAGGAACACCTGGCTCGTCAATTATATAGCAATGCAATTTTTTTTTTAATTTGTCGGCCATTTTGACTATGTTCCTTAAGAGATAGGAACGGTGTTCCTGAACATTCCTATTCTACTTTTTTATGCTGAATCCGAATCTGAATTCGAATATTCGAAAAAAAAACGCACACACAGTCAAACGTACAGACAAACATATAGAATTTATATAGGAACGGTGTTCCTGAAAATCGGTGACTGCTACATGTTTCGTATATATGTACAACGATTCGAGCCTACTGTCCAATGGGAGGATATTTTAACCAATAAGCCGATTAGTGATGCGACGTTGAGCTGTAAACTAACCAATAAGAGTGCGCGTTTTACTTTGCCTCCCGACCCATAGCGGTGGGGTTTTTACTACACAAAATCGTGTCGTTGCACCTCCATATGTTGCGTCTCATTCATGGTTGCATTAAATTATTTGACAAGCTCGGTGGCTCAGTCGTAAATTACGCGACTTTGACACCAACGCTTGTGGGTTCGGTTCCCACACAAGGCAAACATTTGTGTGCATGAACATGTCTGTTTGTCTTGGTCTGGATGTTTTAAAGAGAGGTAGGGCGCATCAAAGCAGGCCGTCTGGGGAAATACCCCATCCTCACAAAAAACCACAGCCAAATAACAACTCCCTAGAGGGTTGTTGTGTTTCTTGCGTCACCCCGTTCCCCTGGGGTGATCGCTTCAGATGAAGCCTTTGTATCCCTCCCGGCTAAAGGCAGTCCCAGGGGGTGTTTTAGTCGGTGGAAATCCGACATAATCAGTTCGTTCGCACGAAATGGTATCTTTAAAAGATTTCACCTCCTCCCTCCCGTTTTCCGGAGGGTGCCCCTCACGGAGGAATGACCAATGCACACCCGGGTGTGGGTTGGTCCTTCCTTTGTGGGTCTTCAATTTCTTGGGCGAAAATAAAAAAAAAATAAAAAAAATTGTGTTGCTACGTATAAGTGAGGTTATCAGTAAGCTCCCAAGGAGTTGCTGTGTAAGCAGCAGAGGAGGCATCGCGAGACTGATATTTAATATATCTCAAGCTTGTATGCCTCCCGACGTAGTATAAAAAAAAAATTGTCTTTTACTGACTAAATACCTCCTGGCTACACCTTTATCTGGGTTGGCTTTAAAGACTATCGAAATCTATCACTACAGGAGAAGCTCGATATCATCGTCGTGCATTTCATTCTAATCGAACACGCAAGTTAAGCAACGTTGGTCGACCGCAGTCTGCCTGTGCATGGATTCATCTATCTCGAGCATGAAGGATATAACCTATGGGAATTATTGAGGTGATTTTACGTAGTAACTTAGCTCAGTAGAACGCGCAGCTTTTATTGGCTAGTTCACGAATCAATTTTTTTTTTGTACTACGTCGGGAGTTATACAAGTATACGGCCCACCTGATGTATAGCGGGACCGTAGCCTATTAACGCTTACGATAATATTAATTATCATTCGCACGATGCCTCCTCTGCTGCTTACACAGCAACTCCTTGGAAGGTTACTGGTGACCTCAGTCACACGCAGGAACACAACAACCCTCTAGGGAGTTGTTATTTGGCTACGGTTTTCTGTGAGGCGGAGGTACTTCCCCAGACGGGCTGCTTTGATGCGCCCTACTTCACTTAAAACATCCAGACCAAGACAAACAGACATATTCACTCACACAAATGTTTGCCTTGTGTGGGAATCAAACCCACGAGCGTTGGTGTCAAAGGCGCGTCATTCACGACTAAGCCACTGAGCTCGTCAAAAACATCGCGTCACTCATCGTCTTATTGGTTAAAATATCCTCCAATTGCAGTGATTCTGGTGTACTGACCGTAGGCTGGAATCGCTGAGATATTAAAACACTACGTCTTGGTGGGTGAGGGTCGTCTTTATGCGGCGTCAAGTGGTTTATGCTTTGTGATCTCGAGCTTGCCGTACTTCAAAGAGGTCGCCAAGCAGTCGGTCACGGCTGTAGGTCGATAATAAAATCAGTGGTTCAGTAGTTCTGCATTAAGTCTCCAATAAATTGTTACTAAAACTACAACATCGGAGGTGTATACTCTTGAGGGATCAATCCAAATTGGATCATAGGTACTGCTAACTAAAAGTAAAGATTTGCCCGGAGGCATACAAGCATGCGACCTACCTGCGGAAAGCGGTTACCGTAGCTTATGAACGCTCGCAATACATTACGTATCAATCCCACCTCAACTGCTAGCACAGCAATTCCTTTAGGAGCTTACTGGTGACATCACTCACAAGCAGAAAAAAAATAACACTCCAGGGAGTTGTTATTTGGCTGCGGTTTTCTGTTAGGTGGAGGTACTTCCCGAGACGGACTGCCTCCTCTACTGCTTACACCGCAACTCCTTAGGAGCTTACTGGTGACCTCATTCACGCGCAGGAACACAACAACCCTCTAGGGAATTGTTATTTGACTGCGGTTTTCTGTGATGTGTAGGTTCTTCCCCAGCCGGGCTGCTTTGTTGCGCCCTACCTCTCTTATAATAAGAGGTTGTAATATATATTTAATAACAGGATAAATATAAGTTTAATAACAGGATAGCTTAAATCAAGTAAGCCGCAAATATTTATCAATTGAAAATTTGTGTTCATTATTATTAAAACCAATTTATTTATTACTGGATATGTTTTATTAGTAGTTTTATTTATCCCCGATAAGTATCCCCGTTTTTTTTTGTCTAGTAGGCAGGAACAGCGGTGTAACTGTAGCTTGGTGTTATCCATCGATGGTGTTATCTACTATCTTTAAATTTTGGTACGGGAATCATGTGTATACATGAACTCGTAACATTTGGCAGGTCAAATGATATTTTCTTGATTGATTCGACAATTCATTAAATTTTAAAAGAAAACAATAGTAAAGCAACAAATCCTATGATCATTATTACATGTTTAATAATGATTACAACTGGAAAAAACAGACTTTTATTTATTTTATAATTTGCTCATATAAATAGTCAAATAAATAATTTTAATTGTTTATCAATTTAAAGAAGTATTCCTTGAGGTTTTGTCCTATATCTTTTCAGGAGTTATACTAATTCTGTATTAGTCGGCGTGTTGTTTTTGAATTAAATTTGTTGTATGTTGTAACTTCGCTAAATAAAAGAGTAGATAGCATTGTGATGATAACACAAGGACAAAGAAGACTATTATACTTAATAAAAATACTTTTAATAGATTCAGGCGTTACTTTGCGAAAGTCAAATTTACAGGCAATTTGATCCAAACTACTTTGTGTGCTTCCGCTCCCGATTAGTTCATGCAAACTACTGCCGGCTGGCACCTACCCACTACCGTTAGTAGATGCATGCCGCCGCTGCCATGGCTGCTCCGGTCGTCTCTGCGAGTGTTCGCCATCTGAAATGTGAACCGCATGCACCCGCAACTGTTGCTGCCCTGGCTGCTCCGGTCGTCTCCGCGACACGTGTTTCGCCTCTCCACGAGGCATCCTCAGGCGCTGTAGATGTTAGTCGTTAGAATAACATGCTACGAATCAATTCGTAGATTAACGGTAGTAACTAACGGTAGTGGGTGGGTGCCGGCCGGCAGTAGTTCGCTTGAACTAATCGGGAGCGGAAGCACACAAAGTAGTTTGGATCGAATTGCCTGCCCTAATAAAAATACGTTATGCACCCCTGAATATCGTTTATATTCTTTATCACGGCTGCCTGAATGTACCAAAATTAAAAGTATCGTCCATATCAAAGAAAGCATGTAACAGCAAAATATGCATTAGCAAATCCAGGCGGCGAATTTACAAAATTTAAATCCTTAGCAGGGACCCCACAATAGACGGGGTCGACAGGATTACTAAGTATTTAAATAAGAGCTCAACGCCATTTCATGTGTCAGCTTAGCTGTGTGCTGACTAACGCTATATACAGTGTGCAAACAGGATACGAGCCCGGCGTTTATTTACGAACTTCGCTAAATTGCTAAACAAAGAGGAAGATTCATCTCAATGAAACATCCGTTCAATTTTCGAAGTTTCCACAAACATTGGAGTACCGGAATCTTTGGTTGGACACAAATCTGTCATAAAATGTGCTACCTATGTTTTAAGTTCTTAATTTTCAAAGTTATAATGTACACCTTAGGTGTAAAGTTACTTTTGAGTATATTTGTTTTATGATGTAAGCGTTTGATCTTTACGCGAGATTCTAATTTCTTCAAGTGATATGTTATGAGTTGGATAACATTCCAAAGAATAATGGTTTGTTAAGTATTTATGATTTTGTTTGACTTTTCGTTACCATGACTTCAACAAATTCGATGAATCTAATAATTTTTCAGCGACGCATTATCTACACTTCGAGAATTATAGAGTTATTAACATCTTCGCGTCGTATTGTCTGACTTTCGGACTTTCAAAAATAAATCCTTGCAGAACCAAATGAGCATTTTCAGTTACTCTAAAAACACGAGAGATTAATCATTGTATCTCGGACTAAAACATAGGTATTTAGCCTGAGTTTGCCTTTGCCTTGCAAAACGGTTGCTGGCTATGGCATTCGCGCGCTTGCCGCTCTGCTCGCATCTATCACTGTCAGCGGAACAAGTTTTTCGTTGGGTTCCGTTGAAGCGTCGGCTCCACTGTTTTCGTTTACAAACTTTCATCCAGTGTCACTTTAAATATTGCCTTTCTTACTTTGGCGCTTACCGTGATTTGTTAGATTTTATTTCATAATTCTCATAAATAATTACTTTAATTTTTCTTACACCTCGCTATGTCTTCCAAGACAATGTTATTAGACATTTATCTCCAAATATTTTGGAGAAATAAGAAGTAAATTCGACAATGATAATTTAACCAGAACCGTTAGTCTGCGAAGTGTCAATGCGGACAATTTAATGTGTTCATGCTTTTCAACGCTTTTTTTATTTTTTGTATGCAATATCGGAGGTGCGTTCTATCTAAACACAGATTGTATAAGTAGATATGGAATTTTAGGAGCAAAACAAACTAAAAACTTATTTCTAGATACTGATCATGGGATCATGGGGAGTCGTCATCGTTACTCTGCAAGCAGAAGGCATTCGTTTCCTGGAGATTCATATGCGCCCGCTATTGTTTCCAATATTAGTCTGAGTTTGCCTTCCTTAGCTCTTGCCTTCATTAGCTTTTAAATACTCCGATAGGAGTCTTGAAAAGTACAAGCTCCAGGGAGGAATTGTTGGAGCTTTATGGTAAAATGTATTGGAAATTTAATGCAATATATCTCATTCAACTTCTCATAAATTTTACCACAGAAGCAATATCGGCAGAGACTTACCCGTAAGTATGTTTTCCATTGGTATTGTGATAGGTTTACCACTTTACGAAAGATATATTTGTCTTTTCGAAAGATGTATTTAAATTTTGTATCCATGTTCCTCGGCACGCCTATCAAATAGCTGGACCCTCGTGAATTTAAAAAGTCCAGAAAGGAAAATATTTAATGAAAAATATAGCATACTTCTGTGTGCACTGGCCACGATAAAATATCATTGTGCATAAAATTATAGAGCGAAATATCCGTGTAATTGTTTCATTGAACACCTGGCAACAGTTCGATCTCCGGCGAGGGTGACAATCGAGAATAAATTATTCACCATCGTAGAATATATTTCATGTCGCTTATGCATGAAAAATCATGGCTCGTCGGTCGAGGTTCGATGCGTGTATTTTGTCACTCGATTATTTTATTCGATTTATGAGGACGTGTATCGTGTTTTACTCGATTCTGGAATTATTTTGATTTTCATATATGTGCCTGTCCTTTGTTAATTACCGACTGCGCGTTTTACGTTTCACAGTTGGTTTGCTTGCGGGCCCAGTTGACCAAATTGATATTGTAAAAGCAATCGAGATCAGAAAATATTTGCAATTGTTGGTATATGAATAAATTTCATTAATTGGTCAATTATATTATTTTCGTTTGATGAAAACGATGAATATATGTTTTGATATATATTCGGTACCTACTGATAATTTGCATTGCTCGTTATCATGATTATGGTAATCATTATTTATTGCACTGAATTATTTTGAATAAGTATGCTTTTAATTAAATACAGTTGTCGATACGCCACCATTATATCACTGCAGGGATATGATGACCAACGGCGTTTTTTAGGCGATTGACGATTGGGCCAATGTTTTCAAGCCACCCGAATGCCAATGCCACAGCTTAACGACTGTCATCTATCTACAACTGCCAGAACCGGCAGCTTGACGTAACATCTGAGCTCGAAGAAGCACGCGATAGATAAACCCATCTATGAATAGGCTGCTGTCATCGTTAAATGCTTATCGATAGGGCACAAGCAGGTGAGGTTGATTTCGCGGTAAAGATGAAGATGCCAACTACATCAAAATTACCACAAACAACCAGTTCCTCTTATTATAAGTCATGTTGTTAAATAAGTCCTTTGTCGATATTCTGTTTAGGTTGTCCGTAATAGTTTTAAGCTCAGATGATAGACCTAGAAGTTATACCGACTAAGCGATTAATAACATCACTAATCAAAACTGACATTTCTTTTCAAGAAAACTTATCTAAATCCCCATCAACTGAGGTGGTACGACTCATAGATTTCTCAATAAGGTTAGAAGTCATTTCTATGGGTTGTCCTAATGTATGTATGTATCTTCACGCCAGGTCCTTCGCGAAATGAGCAGAGAAAACCGAGCACTATAAGACGCGGCCCTTACACACTCGCTTCTTCTTTACCATTCATGTTAAAGAAGCGAGCTTTTATACTAGGCTAAATAGAAATTCTTAAAAGGAATATTCTTTATTGTGGTATTTATCTATGTAACTAGCCAAAACGGTAGTTTTTCATGTACTAATGTAGTAATATAAATTCGCTGGTGTTGTTTAGTTGATTATATCAAATAGCTACGTGACTGAATCAACTGTGTAAGCCACGTCGCTAAATAATGCAGCGAGTAAATATGTACAAGGTTCGGATTTGCGTGACCGGACATTCACGTGAACTTCTAATTTCTACCTTTTCAAGAAATTCATTTCGTACACAAGTAATTTATCAGATCGCGTGGAGGGTCCAACCGATAAAACTGTTAAAACTGTTTGTGTAATAAAATAATATTCAAACAAAATGTTTAGATTATTTCCCGTTGATTGATCCGCTTGCAACTTGGGAATAAAACGGAATGGTTTTTCAAAACGGTTTTTAACACAAACTCCGAACAACTTTGCGGGTAATTAAAAGTTCTCGTAATAACGAGTTATCGAAGTATTTCAATAACTAGTGAATCGTTTCCCATGTTTGGCGTACGTTATTTATGTTGTGTAAATATGATGTGTTTTTAATATATGCGATTGATTTGAAGCTGCATTGCATTTTAACGATTAAAAAGTAGCGAATGCTTTAGTACTTACATTCAATTTTCTGTAAAAATACATTTTTATGATTGCTCTCAAGCTGTGTATATTTTTAGTGCCGGTTTCATGCAAATGGGTTAGTGTATCTATATCCAATATCATAGGAATTATTTATAATATATTAAAGATTCACCGTGTATACTAGGTTTAACAGAGACTTTTGACCTGCTCGGTGGCGCTGTGGGTAGTATCTCTACTTTGACACCATCGATCGTGAGTTCCATTCCCACAAAGAACATTTGTGTGTATGAACATGTCTGTTTTTGTTGATCATGATATTTTAAAGAGAAGTAGCGCGCATTAAAGCAGCCCGCCTGCGGAAGTACCTAAACCGCACAGAAAACCGCAGCCAAAACACAACTCTAACTCTAGGGTTGTTGTGATCTTGCCTGTAGGTACGTGAGGTCCTATGGAGTTGCTGTATAAGCAGCAGAGGTGGCATCACGCGAGTATTTGTGTAATACCTTAATAGTTTATAGGCTAGGGTAACCGCTTTACATCTGGTGGACCGTATAGTTATATGCCTACCGACGTTGCATGAAAAAACAGACTTCATTGTAGTGCCGATGTATGTACCTAGACCAAAATGGTAAATATTCGTCGTAACATGATTTTGGTAACGCAATCTTATGGCGAATATACTCGTATATTTAAAAAAATACCATTAAATTAACTTTCAAATGTAATATTTTTACGCCAATTTCATTTTTTAAATACCGACAGAGCTTGTTTGTCTGTATCCCTTATTTTATTTTACGTAAACACGCGATATGTTAAATTCCCTTCTGTAAATATTTACACTGTCCTTTATATGCGCGGGCAAATATTAGAGTGTACGCGGGGTAAAACCGCTGTACGGAAATAAATACAAATGATACCAACCGCTACATAAAATCATTGAACCGTGTTATTGTAGTGACCTGTACAATAATGTAAATCAATTTTCATATTATTGGCCAAGGTTAACCTAGTTTATACGTATGTATATGTTCACGCCAAGTCCCTTGCGGGGTAGGCAGAGAGAACCGAGCGCCATAAGACGCGGTCGGTACATACTTCACTCGCTTCTTCTGTGATTCATAGCTCTTTTCATGCACGCTCGCCGGTTCCTGGGGCTCCTGACATCACCTTCTGATAAAACTCGACCAATTTGGTCATGATAGGTTAGTCTTGGTCTTCCTCGGCTCCTACATCCTTCCACTTTTGCATTGTATATCTGTTTCGTCATTCTTTCTACATGTCCGAACCAACGGAGCATGCCCTTTCTTATCATAACACCGACACTCTCTTTCAGACCAACTCTTTCTCTCACATCTTCATTACGAACGCGGTCAGCAAGCGTTATGCCACAAATTTTGCGCCATGCTCTCATCTCGACCGCATTTATTCTACTTTCATGCTCTCTCTGCCATACCCAGCACTCACTTCCATAAGTTAGCGTTGGGATTAGCACCGCGTTGTGTACAGCGAGCTGTGCCTTATACGTAACTATTAAAATTGTTTTGCAATCGGAAAATAACAGGATACAAATTTAGCTAAATTTCGGGGAAGTACCTCCACCTCACAGAAAACTGCAGTTAATAACAACTCCCTAGAGGGTTGTTGTATTCCTGCGTGTGAGTGAGGTCGCGAGTAAGCTCCTATGGAATTGCTATGTAAGCAGCAGAGGAAGCATCGCGCGAGTGATACTTAATATATTACAAGCGTTAATAGACTACGGTAACTGCTTTACATCGGGTGGGCCGTATATTTGTATACCTTCCGACGTAGTATAAAAAAAATATGCCCATAAAGAAGTCAAATCTACATTCTATTATTTCCCAAATTACTTCAACTTCATAAAGGTTCCGACCGAAATTTCAAAAACAATTTAGCTTACCGGAAACCGCCATCGAGATAGATGACACATCTGAAAAGATAGCGAAGATACTTTTCAAAGTAGGTGGAATTTAGGTGGCAGCATATTGACTCGTTTACACTAGCTCGGACAGTACTATAGTAAAACGGCGTGAACATCGAGTCGTCAGCTAAAATCCACTAAGTTGACTATTCCACACGACTCGGACGCCTTCTGTATGTGATGTTTCTGTAAATGTTTACATACGGCAGTGGATTCAACACAAACAATCTTTCGCTTCCTTCCCCCACTCGAGGTCGAGCTCGTGGAAGAAGTTTTCCTCCCCCATCTGCCATTTCTCACTCGACAGGATTCGTTGCACTATTACTTGTAGACTATAGGTCTAAGAGTTGGTTGTAAGTAACTGATCTTCTACTAATGTTAAAATATAGGTTAACTTCGAGTGATTAGTCACTGTATGGAATACTAGAGCTAATCTATGTGCTATTATCTGTGATAGGGCGTGACAGACCATATTATTACAACTACATTGATGACTCGACATTATATCCTCGACGTGGCTATCTTTTGATGAACACAACATCGCTCTATATGTACCTTTTAGTACGATACAATCTACGGCACTTGTGTCGTACATCATCAGTATCAGCATCTCAACCTGTATTCGTCCACTGCTGAACGTAGGCCACTTCTCTAGAGAGGGGGTTTTTGCCATAGTTGCCACGATTGGCAGGCGGGTTGGCAACCGCACTAAGTTAAAAAGTTATTAAAGTACGCAGGGGACGCTACTGCCCGTCTCCTGGATATTTCTCTTAGTCGTCTTTTACGACACCCACGGGTTGAGATGGGGTGGCCTATTGTTACGTCGAGGCCACAGGGGCATATGGCGTACACGCGACTCTATTATGGAAAAATACCAAATAGAAGGTGATACGTAGATTAAATCAGAAAATTTATGAAATCTTTGATGAGTATCAAAACATGTTCATTCAGTAACATCAAAATACTGTTAAAATGATAATATGTTTTATCAAATAAGAAATATTGAGTAAATTGTCTATATAGCAAGCGGAATGGTTCACCTACCTAGACCATTATTATCATCTGCCGTGATTGGCGATCGTCTAGGGCACAGGTTTCCAGACATTTTTTCTCATAGACATTTTACTGGTTCCGGTGGACCCCCTGCAGCTACATTTCTACCAATTCCCAAAACTAGACAAAAAATTAGAAGATTAGATAACTATGGAAATTTGCGTTGCGGCTGAGTTCCAACCACGAATTAATAGTTTTCAAAAAAAATATGAGAATTGATTGGTTAATTAAATAATTGATTGCGCGCGTGAGTGGATGTCAAAAAAGTAAAGTTGGCCAATCAAAAAAGTGATTCCATTCAATTTTAAAAGTATGTATAACAAATAGGCAGGTAAATAAATAGGTACTTAATTTACAACAATGAAAGATGATTGTATAAAGAAAGGCTTACAATTGAATGCGAAGAAAACCAAGATAATGGTATTTGAAAGAGAGACAACCAGAACGAACACTAGGATTATGGTTGATGATGTAGTGTTGGAGCAAGTGAATGAGATTGTATATCTTGGAAGTGCTTTTAGCAGCAATGGAAGGTACACCGCTGATGTGGAGAGACGAGTGAGTGCCGGGAATAGGGTGAATGGAGCGTTGGGTAAACTTCTAGGCTGCCGAAATCTAAGCCAGAAGGCACAGCTCGCTGTACACAACGCGGTGCTAATTCCAACGCTAACTTATGGAAGTGAGAGCTGGGTATGGCAGAGAGAGCATGAAAGTAGAATAAATGCGGTCGAGATGCGAGCATTGCGCAAAATTTGTGGCATAACGCTTGCTGACCGCGTTCGTAATGAAGACGTGAGAGAAAGAGTTGGTCTAAAAGAGAGTGTCGGTGTTAAGATAAGAAAGGGCATGCTCCGTTGGTTCGGACATGTAGAAAGAATGCGGGACGAAAGAATGACAAAACAGATATACAATGCAAAAGTGGAAGGATGTAGGAGCCGAGGAAGGCCGAGACTAACCTACCATGACCAAATTGGTCGTGTTTTATCAGAAGGTGATGTCAGAAGCCCCAGGAACCGGCGAGCGTGCATGAAAAGAGCTATGAATGTCACAGAAGCGAGTGAAGTATGCAATGACCGCGTCTTATGGTGCTCGGTTCTCTCTGCCTACCCCGCAAGGGACTTGGCGTGAAGATATACATAAAAATTAAGTATGTATATATACATACATACTTAATTTTTCCGACACTGGCAAACACTAAAATCGATTCACTTTACTTTTCGAAATTCCGGAAACAAATGAGTTATCCTTCGCATTCATATTTATATTGGTGGAGAATCAAACAAGTTCATGCAAGATTGCAAGCACACACACCACAAGTCGTGTTTTGTCCCTTTGCACGTCTGAACAAGCGTTGCGGAATGCGGCGGCGGCAGCGGCGGCGCTGTGCAAGTCTCGACACGTTGTACTGAATATGGAATATGCAAGTTTTTACAAGTAACAGTCGCTGAGCTTCTTAAAATATTATCTGCCTACATTGATAGGTAAAGTCAAGCCAACATTTTACTTCTTCACTATCGAAAGCAGAAAAATTTTTGTGGACCTCCGCTTACGTTGTGCTTATAATTGTGAACCCCCATTTTTTTTGTCACTCCAACGTAGACCCCCGTCGAGTCTCCCGTAGACCCCTGGGACTCGTGGACCCCCTGGACCACTTTGGGAACTAAGGGTCTAGGGAAATAACTCATCCTAATTTTATAATATAAACTATTATTGCTTTCTAAATTTACACATCTAGATATGTGATGTTACTAGTAACACTACTAAAAATTACCTTAGTTCCAGAACAAAGAATACTATTAAAATGGACTTGTCTCAGTTTGTCACAAATACAATAAGGTCTACATAACAGACATTTAAAATATAGTTGGTGTATCTTATTTATACAAGAGCAAGGATGCACATAGTTATCAGGAATATTTTCAATAATTGGATTTTTTAAAGCAAAGGCATTATAGATACTAATTAATAAAATTTTGTACAAATGATGAAACTGGATCTTAAGTGATAGTTACGTATGTAGTATGGAAAGCAATGGATCTTTTCCATTACCAAACAATAGTACAAATGAGACGCTTTAATGATTCGAGTCTGTGATTCCGATACCCCCATTATTACATAAAAGATAGGCCGATAACCTCCATAGGAAATACATTTAATAATATTATAAAAGTTTAAACTTATTTACTGAACCTGTTAATAGTTAAAACTGGTATTTTTTCGTTATTTAACGAAAGTTGTTAATAAACTAATCAAAACTGAACTTAATTAGTCACTTCATCAAATCAGTTTAACTAATATAAAATCAACAATAAAATCGACAATCATATAGTTCATATAATGTAATTGATTTAACATTGTAACGAGAAAAATATATATACCTACTGATGTATCTAATTGAGAAATACTTTAAAAACAAGGTGCAATTTGTTGTTAAATTACAAGTTGTAAATTGATGGATTATACTTTACAGTTGATTGATTACTGTACTCTACAACCTTGTCACATTAATGTCTTCGTAAATAATGTTTTTTAAATTAACGAATGTGTCAAACACAGTTAACGTGACAAGGTTGTGAAATATAAATCACTTACCACCCCTTTATTATAAGGGGAATTGCAATCAAATTACAACCAATCCCATTCTTTTCACAGATGGTGCCCTTAGTTTAGGGTTCTGTATTCAAATTAAAAATGAATACCTTTTTGCTGAAACTAACTTATTTGTCTGTCCGTATATTAACTAGAAAACGAAATAGTTACATATTCACGAGCACATTTCGTGCAGAAATTTGCTGAAACCGAATACCTTTTTTTGGTGGGTAGGCGTTAAACTTCTAACACATATATTAATTTGTCCGCTTTATTTAATTATTAAAAATAGTACACATTAAATAATTACCTTTATTATTGAGTCCATGCATTAACAGTTCAGTGCACTACCTAGCCCGCTAATTCACATTTCTCTCTAACTTCTATTTTGACAAACACACCATTATGGATAAACTGTCACAACTTAAGAAGAATATGGACGATATGACAGAGCTGTTCACATCTAAGATGACATCCTTTGAAGAATCTCTTGGCCGGGGCCAGCCCATTGATGTCCAGGCACTGGCCAATGAATTTTATAACTTCAAATCCTTCATCTTGAAAGCTGTCTCGGGTCTAAAGCTCCAAATGGAAATGGTACTGGATACTCTTGATATGCTTGAAATGAAGTCTCGGAATGATGCCATCCTGCTGCATGGTGTTGCGGAAAAAGTGGATGAAATGCCAGTAAATGACTTTGTAAATCTCTGTGAGAAGAAACTGCATTTACCCAATATCACAAAGCATGCCATCAGCGTTTGTATGCGACTTGGAAAGAATATTTCTAATAAGCCCCGACCATTACTAGTTCGATTTTCTGAGCATAAAATACGCAATCAAGTTTGGGCAGCAAAGAAGTTATTAAAAGATACTGGCATGACGATCTCCGAATTCCTGACCAGTAGCAGACATACTGTATTCTTGGAGGCTCGTAAAGCTCTGGGTGTCAGGGGATGCTGGACCAATGGAGATGGCAAAATAGTAGTAGTTGGTGCAACTGGTGACCGACGTAGAATTGTGTCTATGGCGGATTTAAAGGCGTTCATGTCGGATCAGAAACTAACTAAAGGTAAAGAAGCTTTGTCTGCTCCTTCAACGAGTGAAGTCGTGGCGATGGCCCCAGGGTCGACCGAACAGCCGATTCACCACCTCAACAAGCCGCGTGTTGCAAAGCTCCAGGCCAAACAACAACGCCGAGTTTAAGGGTTTCGTATTATTTCCATTACTTGCAGATTTTCATGTTTGAGCAGATCATTATCACTTTTTATACTTTGTAGCTTATTAGTGTTAGTCACCATATTACATATGCGGTAGTACAAAATTCACTTTTCGCTGTTTTATAGCTGTATAGCAGGTAATTTTAATAAGCTTTCCTCGTATTAATTTTTTTTAAATGCAATTGGATTGGGTAGGTTAGTATATAATTTTGTGTTATGACATGTGATGGATAGCAGCTGTCAATTTCTGAATATAAATGTTATTGTAGTACTGCCGTGTAAATTTTAGCAAAGGCTTTGTGATCATACAGCCGTGTTGCCTTGCGTATAAAATCAAAAATATTTTATTTAGTCTTAACATTTCTATAATGGAGCCTATTTACTAAAATTATTACCATTTTTCTATATTATTTTTATTTTTATTACATTCAATAACAAATTTTGTTTTAAACTTTATAATGCTGAAGCTTCTAATGAGATCTGCATGATTTGGCACATTACTGTGAAGTAAATCTTCTGTAATTCTATGAAGGTTCTTTGCAACAACCAATTACTTTTATTTGTTTTCACGCTTTTATTGTTTGTCATAAAAAATATTATTATCTTTTTTTTTGTGAATAGCTGGTGCGGGTAGTAGTAGTAGTAGTAAGTAACTTGTGAATATACAAACAACTAGTACTTTATTGACTAGTTGAGTGTTTTGAGGTACCTGAGAAATCATTTTTATAATTTGCATTATCTATGTTTATGCGTTATGTCAGTGGAATCGATGCATGATTCGGGTAATGAATACTTTTCATGTTCTTCGGATAGTAGTTTTGTAAGTCTTGCTGAGGAGTCTTCTCTGCGCGATAATCTTAGGGCTACGTTTATACCTTATTTTAAAAATTTTAACGTTGTACATATTAATGCCCAAAGTATAGCTGCCTACTATGCAGACTTGCTTTTCGCGTTTGAGGACAGTAATATTCATGCGATTTTAATTTCAGAAAGTTTTTTAGTGCCGAGTCTACCTTCCACTTTGTATCCATTGCCGGGATTTAGATTGATTCGTAACGATCGTACTTGTTTAAGAACTCAAGACGGGGTTAACAGAATGGTGGGATATGGAGGTGTCGCTATTTATCTGCGTAGTGACATACCATGTCAAGTAGTTTCTCAATCATCTCCGGAATTCAATGCTCCTGAGTACCTCTTTTTAGCAGTCACACTTCATCACTCGAAAGTACTGTTAGGCGTCTATTACAGTCCTTCCTTGCGCGTAGACTATTTTCAATCATTTGAAGTTCTATTGAATGAAATACAACCCCAGTTTGATCATACTATTATTATGGGTGATTTCAACACTTGCCTAATTAAAAACGACCATCGATCCGAAAGACTGAGGAGTCTCTTACAATCTTTAAACTTAGACTGTCTCTCTGCAGGCCCAACACATTTTCCCCATAATGGTCCTCCATCACTACTGGATCTGATTATTACTTCGTCACCTGATTTGGTGTCAACTGTGGGCCAACACAATGCTACGGCTTTTTCTGCGCATGATCTGATTTTTGCATCATTCAAGATACGACCACCAAAGCGTAGACATAGAGTAGTGTCATTGCGTAACTATGACTCAATAGATTTAGATGCTCTGCGTGATGATTTCTCTAAGATTGACTGGCAACCTGTACTTTCCATAAATGATGTCGACTCTAAAGTTGCCGCCTTTAATTCGATTCTTCTTGCATTGTATGATACACATGCTCCTCTTAGGCCAATACGAGTTAAACATTACCCTGCACCTTGGCTAACGCCCGACATCAAAAAGCTCATGACTAAAAGAGATCAGGTCAAAGTCAGACTTAGACACGATCCATCTGGTAGCAACCGCCTTGAGTATGTCGCTCTGCGCAACAAATGTAATCGGATGTGTAGGGACGCCAGACGGCAATATATCCACACTTCTGTGGAACATTGTCCACCTACTAAATTGTGGAAGTATCTCAATGGAATGGGTGTTGGTAGGAGTAGACTAAGTAACTCATGTGATCTAGATCTAAATGAACTCAATAGATACTTTTGTACGTCACCGGTGACAATGAATCCAAAGATTAAACAGGCTACTTTATCCCATCTTTTAAAGTCTACTCATCAGGGCTCTGCTTTGGATCTCGGGTTGATATCGGCAGATGAGGTAGTAAGGATTGTGCGCAGAATAAAGTCGCGAGCAGCAGGAGCTGATGATATTTGTCTACCTATGATTACTCCAATTTTAAACCTAATTGCTCCTATTATTTCAGATATTCTGAATTGTTCCCTTTCGTCTGGTATTTTCCCTTCATTGTGGAAAGACGCTCTTGTGATTCCCCTGCCCAAGAAATCTAATCCATCAGATCCTTCCCATTTTCGTCCTATATCAATTCTTCCTTTGCTTTCGAAAGTATTAGAATATTTTGTGCATCAACGCTTGTCCGATTACCTGGTGGAGCACAATCTTCTATGCCAGCATCAGTCTGGTTTTCGAAATGGTCACAGTACCACTACAGCTCTGATCAAAATTACTGATGACATCCGTTGGAATGTTGAGAATAAGTTGTTAACCGTCTTAGTCCTACTCGATTTTACTAATGCGTTTAACACAGTAGATTTCGATATTTTGCTTGGAGTTCTGGGGTCCCTTAACTTATCGCCATCAGCACTCACCTGGTTTAGGTCTTATGTCACCGGGCGTCAGCAACTGATAAAGGTGGATGGGTCTCGATCGGAATGGTGCCAGCTCCATGCAGGGGTGCCTCAAGGGGGAGTGCTGTCCCCAATTCTATTCTCATTATTCATTAATAATATTGTACATTCTCTTTCCTCATGCTATCACCTATATGCAGACGACTTACAGATTTATACAGCTGCTCCACTTTCCAATATTTCTCACGCTATCGGTGTCATCAATAAAGACCTTGCGGCTATCGCAGAATGGTCTCATAATTTCGGGCTAAAAATTAATGCAGCTAAATCTCAATCTATTATTGTTGGAAGCCCACATTTTATATCTAAACTTCAGAACTATGTGCAGCCCAATATCATGTTTGATGGTAATATCATTCCTTTCTCTTCTACTGTTAAGGATTTGGGCATCGTCATCGATCAGACACTTTCGTGGGCTCCACAAGTTAATGCAGTTAGTCGAAAGATTTTCGCTTCACTACATTCTCTGAAGCGTCTGCAATATTTCCTTCCTTTATCAACTAAGATAATGCTAGCTCGCTCTTTGCTGCTCCCATTATTGGATTATTCAGATGTTGTATACCTTGATCTCACTGAGGAGTTACTCGATAAGATGGAACGTCTGCAGAACCAATGTGTCAGATTTGTCTACGGGCTCCGTAAATTCGACCATATATCAGAGTATCGCCAGCGTCTTGAGTGGCCACCGATTAGAGTTCGCAGGAACGTCCACTTACTCTCACAACTATATAATATCTTGTACTGCAAATATGCTCCTAATTACCTTTGTGAACGAATGCAATTTCGACATGGTGACGACCGTCTGCGTTCGAGTAGTGTTCCAATCCTTAACATACAAACCCATATGTCGAAAACTTACTCCAACTCCTTTACTGTCAAATCGGCAAAACTGTGGAATTCACTCCCATTGAATATAAGATTGACGCCCTCTTATGAGTTATTCAAATCTCGTTGCCTTGGATTCTTCAGTATAGACACGGACGCTATAGAATAATGTTTTTCTAGAGCAATGTACTCGGTTCCACTACATTCGCCCCTAGGTTGAATCTGTTTTTGCTTAGGTATTATGTATGATTTTCCTTTTACTTTTTTTTTTTTTATAATTTTTTTTTATTATTATTTTCTTTGTGTTATGTTTATGTATCTGTTTTTACTGTTGCAATGACTCATGTTATTAGTCCATGATATTTGTGTTAAAGAAGGTACAGATAGTTTCTCTGCCTATATATATTACTTATTCCTGTTAAGCTTATAAAGGTTGGCTGGAAGAGATCTCTTACAGAGATAAGTCCGCCTTTGTACATGCTAAAGATTTGTAACTGTATATGTTAAGTATATTTGTACAATAAAGAGATTACAACAACAACAACAACAACCTATTTTATTACAAATTTATAGTATTTCATGATAAAATATAGTTAATTTATAGCGTTCCGTACCTCAAAAGGAAAAACGGAGCCCTTATAGGCTCACTTTGTTGTCCGTCTGTCTGTCTGTCAGTCTATCTGGTGACCCTTTCAGGTCTTATCAAGGGCGGGTGGAGCTATCAAGCTGAAATGGATATCAAATACTCAGGTCTTCAATCCCTTCAAGCAGTAATAAAATCAAACTTCTAAGTCAATGCGATCAAAAGATACGGCTATTTATGCCTTGTTTATGCGCATATTTTAAAACTCTCAAGGGAATCAAAACCTATAAGGTACTTCTCGTTGACCTAGAATCATGAAATTTGGCACGTAGCAATGTCATGTAGCACAAGTAAAGGAAAAAATCCGAAAACCGTAAATTTGTAGTTGAAACCAATGATATTGTATTAAAAAGAGGTAGATGTCGTACTAGCGCGCAAAAACTGAGGCAATGAAATTAACCCAATTGGTCTAATATGCGCTATTCTATGATGCGCTGACGTATTTCAAGCGCAACTCTTGACAGATAGCTATCTCTCTCTATATCATGCGTTCCGTATTATCTATCCCCTTCTTAAGTAAGTAAGTACTATAATGTCGTAGTGGAACAATAACAACACGACAGTATGAATATAGGTCATCTTTAAATACAATATCATTGGTTGAAACGCAAAAAAAAAAATTGCGAAAATATTTTTTTATTGAACCATCGGTGCGCGGCTCACACTTGACGGCTTTTTTATCCTGGCATTTGCCGTAAGTATACCTATTACCTGTAAATAAATTGGGTCAGTTACACTCGCGCGATGCTTCCTGTGCCTACTGCTAAAACAACAACTCCTTAGGAGCTTACTTGTGACCTCACTCACATGCAGGAACACAACAACCCTTCAGAGAGTTGTTTTTCTGTGAAGTGGAGGTACTTCCCCAGACGGCCCATGTAAGCATGATATGATGGTTACCGTAGCCTATGAACACTTGCAGTACGGGAAGTATCGATCGCACGTTACCTTCTGTCAGCAACTTCTTAGGAGCTTACTGTTAACCTCACTCGCAGGAACACAATAACCCTCTAGGGAGATGTTACTTGGCTGCGGTTTTCTGTGAGATGATGATGCCTACCTATTTTAGAAACACCCAGACCAGGACAAATAGACATGTACATCAACACAAATGTTTTTTCCTGTGTGGGAAACGAACCCACGAGTCTTGGTATTAATGTAGAATTGCTAACCAATTCGTCACCGCAGTCATTATAAACTTTAAATAATTTGGAATTTTGTACATAATATAATACTCTGCGCTGTTAAACAATACATATTGGAAACGTAGATCCTTAATGAAGTTTATAATCTGTGACGAAATTAAACAAGCATTTGTTCACGGTTTGTTATCATGTTAAGTTCTACTGCTAAAAAAAGTTTCACGATAGTAAAAATGGAGATTTGAGTCACATTTGAGCGGTTTTATTTGAAGTAAAACTTCTTTACGCACACATGACTTGGGGAGTAAGCTGGTGAATGCGTAACGAGAGCGATACGAAAAGTGTGATAGGGCGAGGCGAACGGAAGTTGAGAGGGAGATATAAGTTAGTGAAGATTGAAAGAAAGACAGTCACGTTTCGTATATTACTGTAGGGGCAAGAGAGAGAGGTACGCGCACACATTTTCTTTCTCTCTTTCTCTCACAGCGATTTAAGATTCGTATATCTAAGACACGGTGCAGGCCTATTGTCTGTATCACATTATGGAGCTAAAGAAGTTTTACTTCAGTCATATGGTCTAAAGCACACTCGTTTTTAGGGTTCCGTACCCAAAGGGTAAAATGGAACCCTATTACTGAGGCTCCGCTGTCCGTCCGTCCGTCCGTCTGTCACCAGGCTGTATCTCATGAACCGTGATAGTTAGACAGTTGAAATTTCCTCAGATGATTTATTTCTATTGCCGCTATAACAACAAAATATCCTAAAAAATATGATAAAATAAATATTTAAGGGGGCTCCCATACAACAAACGAGATTTATTTGCATTTTTTATAGATAATGGTACGGAACCCTTCGTGCGCGAGTCCCACTCGCACTTGGCCGATTCTTTTCTATTTATTTATGCTTAATTGGGCATCTGACGGCTGGGTGATGCATGGCACACCCCAGGCAATTTTGCATCAGGTAATTTTGTGATGTAGATTTGCATGCATTTACATAGCCCTAGAAACCGGCGAGCGTGCATGAGAAGAGCAATGAATGTTAAAGAAGCGAGTGAGATATGTAAGGATCGAGTCACGTGGCGCTCGGTTCTCTCTGCCTACCCCGCAAGGGATTTGGCGTGAAGTTATAGATAGATAGATAGATTTGCATGTCGCCACCCCACACGTATTTGTCGTCATTTTCATCAATTCATCCACTGATAGGATGTGGATGTCGCTTTAGTGGAAGTGACTGAGCGTACTTCTCGACGCTGCTTCATTGAATATCTATTTCCAAACAGACCGAAGGAGAGTGGAGTGTTTTAACTACTCTCATCTAACTAGAACAGTCAACCGACAGTTTAGCGTTCTATTAGAAGTTCAGAAGAGCTTTACATAAATAAATCATAGTAATTAAATCAATTGACGTTAATCCTAGAAGCCAACGAAACTCTCACAGGTTAGTTTTCTTTGAAAAATCCAGTCGAAATTGCTAATGTATTTGTATTAGACTATTTAATCAATTACCAACTGACATGAAAAAAAATGTTCTCTCTACCTACCCCGCAAGGGACCTGGCGTGAAGATATACATACAAATACATACATGAAAAAATTACCCACAAAAGAGTTCAAGACAAAATTGTATAAATGGCTTAATGCTAAAAATTACTATGCAATTAAAGAATTTTTAGAATAATCAAATGTTTTGTATTGTATTGTAATTTAATTTAATTGTAGTACTAATGTTATTTATGAATACTGACTCGCAATAAATTACTTTGCATGCTTATTCTAATAAGCGGAACGTACTACCATTTTCTATATTGTCACCTATACTGCCATGTTTCATGCAAATAAATGATTTATTGATTGAAATCAAAGACAGGTTTTATTGTCATTTGTAGTATGGGTCGAAATCAGTAGCCGTATTCACATTTTTTTTAGACTACGTAGGGGCATGCATACAAGCATACGGCCCTCCTGATGTAAAGCGGGTACCATAGCCTATTAACGCTTGTGATATATTAATTGTCACTCGCGCGATGCCTTCTCTGCTGCTTACACAGCAACTCCTTAGGAGCTTACTGGTGAACTCACTCACTCGCATGAACACAACAACCCTCTAGAAGGGAGGTGGAGTTACTTCCCCAGACAAATGTTTGCCTTGTGTGGGAATCGAACATACGAGCGTTGGTGTCAAAGTCGCGTCATTGACGTCTGAGCCACCGAGCTCGTCAATTGCCTCAAAACACCATATTCGAATTGGAATCGAAAAGTTTTTGTTCAAAATGTATGGAATCTAATTCCGTATTTAAAAATTCCGAAGCAAAGTGCATAGCCGTGCAGTTCTTGTTTAAAAAATTTGGCTATATGATTGCAGTTTCTTATATAATGTGAACACACAAATGAATTTTCATATTCATTATATCGTGCTAAGTACTCTAATAGTAAGTAAGTAATGCTAAGTAGTCTAATAGTGTTAATTTCAATTTGTACAGTCCTGTGACTGACTGACTGGCATAGGGCATAGGTTAATATAGATAGAGTTACGTTGCCATGCGTGAGGTTCGTATCTCATTATACTTTATATAATGTGCATATTTATGCAGAAGTAGAAAGTAATCCAAAGGCTATTTTTTAAAATGAACAACATTTATTACGTCTTAAATGGTGACCAAGAAAAAATTACTATAGAATATGTTCGTAAAACTTTTTATAAATATTTTTATAATTATCGGTCAGTCATTTTTCTTCGATTTCAACGTGTTTCTTATAGTACAATTTGTTCATATTGATTCATAAAAAGCACACCTCTTTCGTGTTGACTACAACTACTGTGGCGTCCTTTAGAATTACTTTATCAAATTATGCGACACTGAGCTTTTGACGAGCTTTTCACCCGATTTATATATTTCACGTTCATTTGAAATTATCCTTTGCTGCTAGATATTCAAATCTATACACAAGCGTTTCGTTTACGAGAAAAGATGCAAATAATAGCATTTGATTAGTTCCATCCATCATCCAAGCGTCGAGCTTTTCTATAAAATTTCCTTAGGGTTAAAATTTTATTTAAGACGGGCAATCCCCACTTTAATTTCGTACATCTTTATGATGTTTTATAACATTTGAAATAATTTTCAGAAATTGAGAAGATTCTATTTTCGTCGTGCTTTACTTTCGCTGGAAATTCTAATAAACGTTTAAAAAGGTAGAATTTTATTAATATTTTTTTATATACTACATCGGGAGGCATACAAGCATACGGCGCACCTTATGTAAAGCGGGTACCGTAGCCTAATAACGCTTGCGATATATTAAATCACTCGCGCGATGCCCCCTCTGCTGCTTACACAGCAACTCCTTGAGAGCTTACTTACATCATGAGGAAATCGCACATCCACGAAATTATTTATCAAAAGGTTTTCAATGGGGGTCAATTAATTGATAGGGGTTTTAGCGTTCGAATATCACAGATTTTAATGTAAACAGCAATTTTGTCCAGTAATTTGTAATCTACATTAGACGCGTTATCTTAACCGGTATTCCGGGATGAACGGGCGGGGTAGTCGGTTGTCTCCAGTACAAACAAACGAAGACATAAATCAACGTCACCACACCAAGTTTATCTCCCGGACATGGGCGCGAGATCCTTTAATGTGTTTGTTCCGTAGAAAAAGTTCCGCTTCCAACTTCTATGTAGGTACAGAGGATATTTGAATTCAGCTAATAAAACTTGGAACTTAGTTTTTATTGACAATTTATAGGTTTTGTTGAAAGAAAACACCGTAAAACATATTTTTAATTAGTTTAACTAACCAATGGATAAATTGGTAGGTATACATAATTTGTTTGGAAAACGAGTTGTTAATTTTTGGTTAAACAAATTATTTAAAATTTATTTTTTAAAAAAGTTACTGAAAAATTCATTTTTATAATTAGTTTGATGTACCTACTCATAAAGTGTTCACTCCTACACGCTGTCATCAAACATACTATTTTTTTGTGGAGTGTCCGAACTCTATCAATTTCTAATGTAGGAATGTACTCTATGCCGAATCCTAATTGACATTCGTACGATCCCTAATGTATCCGCGGACATTAACACCATCTTTTTATTGCAAAAGAGAGCCATAAGAGCTATCTACAAACTTGGTCCCCGGGAGAGCCTTAGAGAAAAATTCAAAGAAATAAATATTTTAACAGTCGCATCGCAATATATCTATGAAAATCTTTTGTATGTCCATAAAAACATAGACTCATTTTGTAAAAAGAATGATACTCATAGCATAAATACTAGATATAAGCAAAATCTTGTGTTACATGCAAGCCGTCTCCACAAAATAAGTAATTCTTTTATGGGGCAATGTATACGGTTCTATAACAAACTTCCCAGCAATATAAGAGAATTGTCAATAAACAAATTTAAAACTACTATTAAAGCCAAATTGTGTAGCAGGGCATATTATAAAGTATCTGACTATATTAATGATAAAAATGCCTGGGAGTGAGTCGATCCAATTATAATGTAATTAATAAAATATGTAAATTTGTTTGGACACCAAAAGAGGGATGCCTGAGTTTTTTGGCAGTATTTTTATCAGTGCTCACCTAGTCATAAACTGCACGGTAGGGAAAAAAATTGTGACGATTTCAAACAAATGTAGCCATTTTTACGGAATAAAAAGATTTTGACTTTGACTTTGTATTTAGATGTGAATTAAAACTTTCATTTTATTATACCTATCGAATATAAATGTCATATTAGGTGCATATTAGGTTCTAAGTTTATAGTACCGACACACTTACAAAACCACTAAGAGAGGTAGGGCGCATCAAAACAAGCCATCTGGGGAAATACCTCTACCTCACAGAAAACCGTAGGCAACCACTCCCTTGAGGGTTGTAGTGTTCCTACCTGTGAGTGAGGTCATCAGTAAGCTCTTAAGGAGTTGCTGTGTTAGCACCAGTGTTGGCACCGCGCGAGTGAACGACTTTACATCAGGTGGACCGTATGCTTGTATGCCTCCCGACGTTGTATATAAAAAAAAAAATGCATTCGGACAATCCGGCATTGTACAGCAATTATGCTGTGGTTTAGCATAATGAAAAAGAATACATTTAGTCGCGTAATTTCCGCAGATGTATGGCGTAACTGATTTGGGTAGCGTCATCACTGTAGTGTATGCGAATCGGAAAGACACGCATCAATGATCGCAAAGAATACATAAAATTTTATTACTTTCCGTACAACTGGGGATTGTGATCACAACAGTTTTGGGGTCGGATTGTGTCGTCGAATATGTTTTCAAATCTAGATGTTTTCTGATTTGATTCGTAGTATTGATAGCGTAATATGAATCAAACATTGCTTAACGTATAATGACCAATTATTGGTGATATATATCCGTATACTCCAACGATTTCTTTGTTCCAAGGACGTTCATCTCCAGCCATTTGGACTACAGGAGTTATTGATGTTCTCGAATAGACATGAAGTCATCTTAATTACACTCAATACTGGCAAATTAGTCTTAATAAATTGCCAAAGATAAAATTAATTAAACCGTGTAACTATGGAACAAGTATGCTTCATAGTTGGGAGTCGTTTTCTTGCACTACGACTCGCTGGCACTAGTTACCGTAGCTTATAACTGGATGTAACACAAGGGCTCGGCAAACAAAACTCCTTCAGGAAATTTGGGAGTTGCTATTTTGTCTCCCGTAACATGGAAGTACCTTCAAAGTTGGCTTCTTTAAAATCTTTCATACCCCTCTTTTACCAGAAACTTATTAGTTAGTAATCATCTGGATGGCTCATGTTCTCAGGGGAAGTTACTTTTAAAGATATTCTCGGCGATACTTCAAGTATATTAATTATATATACTCATTGCAGTGACAGTAAAAGTAGTTCTCTTTTTGCAAAAATAAAAATCACTTTTACAAAAAGTGAACTCTCTCTCTCTCTCTGACTATCGCTTCTAAGTTAGCGTTATCTATCTATCTATCAGTACACATTGGTCGAAGTTTTACTGTACCTTGTAGCACCTCGTAGACCTTTCATTTACATGCTTACGATAAGAGTTTCAAATTGACTAAAAGCTAAGGGGAAAAAATTAATTACTTATCCAAATGTAGCTATCACCACCAACTAATATTATATTCTAACAGTATATTATACTAGCTGCTGCCAGCGGCTCCACCCGCGTGGAGTCAAGTAACGTAGCCTATGTATTAATCCAGATCATAATCTATCTACGTGCCAAATTTCATTCAAATCCGTTCAGCCATTTAAGCGTGAAAGAGCAACAAACATCCATCCATACATACAAACTTTCGCATTTATAATATTAGTAGGATGATAGCTCAGTGGGAGAATCAGCTTTCAACCGACAGGTCCAGGTTCAAATTCTGGTGTGGGCATATCTAAAGTCGTGTTTTCGCATTTATGTACATATATTGTAATCTAGTGAAGAAGCCCGCAGGTTCAAGAAATTTTATTTCCAAAGTCGTGTGACGTAACGAAAGGAAGGTCTGGTATTCCCTCTGGGTTGTGGAGGTCTGACTGCAGTCGCTCCATGTCAAAATCAGTATGTTCGCCTAATCCTTAGGCTTAGGTAGCGGACCCCGCCGAATCTAATGATTCAATTAATGATAACGCTAAAGGCGAAGAATATAAGTAAAAATACAAATATAAGTAAGTCTATGTTTGTAAAATTTCCCAGTGTTTCCCAGCTTGGAAAATAATATAAATTTCAACATCGTGATAACAAGATACGATAGTCGTAAGATACAATGTCTATAAAAATAAATTATATTGGTATTTTATAAACAAAACACTGCAATATTCTAAATATCCACGACGTCGAAGGTTGCGTTAAATTAAATTTTAAGCCTGAGAAATTTTCCTAGGAGCGCTTGGCGTACACAAATTAAGGTTGCTAGCTAATTAGTTATTTCTACTTAATTAGTGTTTGGCCGTTTCATTTTGAAAATGTAGCTGATGGTTGAGGCGAACCGGTTGGTATATTTTTGCCTTCGCGTAAACTAACCTTTGTAGATCTTTTCATTCCAAGACAGTACTAAGGATGTCTATATAATATTAGCCGCTGCTTGCAGTTCCGCTATAATTTGCTCGTTTTTCTACTTTTGCACAGGAACCCTAAATAACAACGTGTATGTAATCAACGCATATTGCCTCTAGCACTCAGTAAAATTGTAGATTCTTATCAGTGAAGGAATTTTCAGAATCTAATCAATAGTTCTGGAGATTACCTATACATCTCATTCATGCCAAATCTCTTGCAGGCAGAAAAACCAATCGCCACATAAATCGGTTTCCCGTAAATTTTCACAGAGTGCGTATTATTAGAGTGATACATTATTGAAATATTAGTAATTTTCTAAAAATAAAGTGTAAAAGTTATAAGAAAACTTTATTTTTTAATTTACGCCTTATGACGAAATTCCATGAATATTTTGAGGATTTAATTTATATCATGTCTGTATGTTCTAATGACAAGTCGATACATGGAGTATCGTTCGCATATTGCCACCTCCATAGCCAATGATGTGTGCAAACTTCCGCAAAACTTTATTTTAATGTACAACAGTGGTTTATTGATTATTTACCAATTGTAGCGGTGGGTAGTTGAGGGATGTGGCGGAGCAGCTAAAGAAAGAGGTTCTTCGCAGATGTTATAAGTATTTTATAGATTGGTTTACAAAAAATACAGGAAATCGGACACAGGCGTAACTTGGCCGATAGCGGAGTCCCACACAACCAAGTAATTAAAAGTTCGACGATGATGGCAGATGTACAACTAAGAATGCCCTAGCCGTAGATCAGCTGTGATAAGTTTCCCAAGGCACCGTTCCAAGTAGGATGCAGTACTTGTATGAACGCAGTGACTGATTTTCTACATACAATAAAAATGTTTCCTTGAGGAGATCATTATTTGCATTATATAGGCCATAGCACGATCTACTTAAGAGACAGCGCCATCTATTGGGGAGTAACCGTAAACTCGTTGAGATACTCCTGATAGTAAACGAGTGTAATTAAATTTGTTGTTTATCGTTGTTTCCTACACAATTAGTTTCCTTCATGTATTTTCAAACATTAAATACAATTGAATATAAACTTCGATACACGTCTACCCTGATTCCAACTTTGTAAGATGTGTAGTAAAGCAGCACTCTACGAACCTAACTTAGCGCTTTGTGTTGAATGCAAACTTTCGAAGTTTCGCTTTTGTCTTCGAAAAATGTTCGTGGCGGTAACTGTAGAGTAAACAAATTCTCGGAGAGCTTTGCAGACATGTGGAGAGTGTGACTGACAATGAATCATGTCATCTGAATAGATTCATAATAGGCTTTAATAGGTTTTTCTCTTACTTCAAACTTCTTTGCTACATTTATTTAACCTTGTACATATTAGGCGAGGGCCTTTAGCAGATACGCAAATTTTCTATTGTTTCCATTTCCTAATTCAATAGGACAAGCGAGATCCGATGCCTAAGTCTAAGAATTTGGCGAATACACTGATTTTGACATGGAGCGACTGCCGTTAGACCTCCCCAAAACGGAGGGACTACCAGACCTCTCTTGGATCACACATCTATAGAAATAAATATTTTTTTTGGACGTGTGTTGATGACGGACGGAGGACGTTGGTTTCGTCACGATGTTTTCCTGCACCGTCGGGCAAAAGTGATATTTATAAATATGTATTTAAGTCTGAAAACACGAACTTATTGGGTACATGCCCACACCAGGATTCCAACCAGGGACCACTCGGATAATAGTCGGGGTTATTGTCCGTTAGGCTATCACAGTGATTTTCTTCGGCATCACTTCTATAACTAAACCGCAAAATTTTAAGATAGCTATCAAATGCAGAGTTTACAAAACGATGCAGCTGTAAGCAGCATATCTGCAAGCTTCTAGCTCACAAGCGACTTTTTGTAGCGGCGATCGTCAATTCCGTCACTTTTCGGAAACCCAACACTGCGGCTGAACGCACACATGCTAATTCCGTTCGAATCGCTTTAATAAAGCTTTGGTTTCTACATATCACGACTCGCTGTTGCCCTGGTTTTTAAAGGTAATTGGTTCTTGGTATCGAGATTTCTTCTACAAGTAATAGAATAAGTACAGTTTAGTAGAGAAAAATATATCTAACAATTCTGCCTTCTTATGTTTAAGAAATCACTACAAAACCTTAAATTAGCAATATCGCCGCCTTGCGAACGTGGAATGTGACGTCAGAAGCCCTCGGAACTGGCGAGCGTGCATGAAAAATGCTATGAATGGAAAGAAGCGAACAGCTATGTAAGAACCGCGTCTTGTGGCTCTCGGTTCTCTCTGTCCACCCCACAAGGAACCTGGCGTGGATATATACATGTACATACATACAATAGCATCTCAAATAACACCAAAAGTGAAACATTGAAATAAGCTGTTAGCTAAATATGTAGCTTTTTACAATGACGGATGATTTTAACAATTAAAGATTAAATTTAAAATTCAAAAAACCCCCGCCGCAATAACCTATAAAAAGTAACAAAAATCGGCCAAGTGCGAGTGGGACTCGCGCACGAAGGGTTCCGTACCATTATCTATAAAAAAGGCAATAAAATCACGTTTGTTTTATGGGAGCCCCCTTAAATATTTATTTTATTCTATTTTTTAGTATTTGTTGTTATAGCGGCAACAGAAATACATCATCTGTGAAAATTTCAACTGTCTAACTATCACGGTTCATGAGATACAGCCTGGTGACAGACGGACGGACGGACGGACGGACAGCGGAGCCTCAGTAATAGGGTTCCGTTTTACCCTTTGGGTACGGAACCCTAAAAATTATTATCATTAATTATTAATAATGATATACACAAAAACACTCGATTAAGTCCCCTTTTACACAAAAAATACAAAATCAAAATCGGTTCATCCATTTCGAAGCTACGATGCCACAGACAGATACCCACGTCAAACTTATAACACCCCTCTTTTACGTCGGGGGTTAAAAAGGTCCGTACGAAACAATGATAATGATTTGTTGTACATTGTATTCATTATATACACGTCGAATAGTGCAATACTCTGGTATTTCAAAGTGTTCGTTCAGATATTTGAATGATGTTGCAAGATTATATGCATCTATTGTAATACTGAAGAAGTATTAGTATCTGAGCAGAGCTAGAATAATATTCTTAACGACGATGAGATGCATTTGATATTACGCACAACAATAGTTACGAAATGAACAATTAAATCATAAAAAAAAATTTGAAAAATATTTTTGACGAGCTCGGTAGCGCAGCTGTTAATGACGCGACTTTGACACCAACGCTCATGGGTTCGATTCCCACACAGTACAAACATTTATGCCCATGAACATGTCTGGTTTTCTTGGTCTGGGTGTTTTTAAGTAAGGTAAGGAGGAATCAAAGTTTGTCTGTAATTTTAAGTTTATCTATAGGTACAGGAGTCTTACCTGGAAAAAACGCGACTACGTACAAAAAAAAAACACGCAACTACTAGTTATGTAATAAGACTATGATAATTTTTTTAAATGATTTGCTTTCTCGCAATTTTCTTTAACATCGATGCTAGTATGTGTAATAACTTAAATTGCGCATTATTTCGAATACGAGTGCCGTTGTGACCACTGACGCAGCACAGACGGCACACATTATCAACGACATGTGTGAACTAAGTTCCACTAAAGTCGTAAAGGATGAATTGAAAGAAACAGTGAAAGCAAATTCATCTCCAATTGAATTTCATTTAGGTCACATTGAAAAGATACAACTGTCCAAGAGAGGTAGGGCGCATCAAGGCAGCCCGTCTGGGGAAGTATCTCCGCCTAACAGAAAACCGCAGCCAAATAACTCCCTAGAGGGTTGTTGTCTTCCTGCGTGCGAGTGAGGTCACCAGTAAGCTCCCAAGAAGTTGCTGTGTAAGCAGCAGAGGAGGCATCACGCGAGTGATACTTAATATATTACACGCGTTAATAGGCTACAGTACCCGCTTTACATCAGGTGGGCCGTATGTTTGTATGCCTCCCGACGTAGTATAAAAAAATGAATCCTTTATGGCAATGGAAAACTGACTCGTCGGACATGGTGGGATGTAGTCAAACCATTTTTCTATCGCGAATTACACTGCCCAAATTGGTTAAGCCGTTGTATTTTTTTTTATACCACTAAGGTGGCAATCAAGCATACGGCCTGCCTGATGTTAAGCAGTCACCGTAGCCTATGGACATTTGCAACACCAGGGGCGTCACTCATGCGTTGCCGACCCTCTAAAAACCTCTTCACGCATTTCTTGAAGAACTCCATGCTGTAGTTCCTTACATACGCATACGCTTTGTACACAGAACCTGTTCTTTATTTGAAGTCGGTTCAAAATTAATTTAGTGAAAGAGAACAACAGACAACATTTTGCATGTTCGAGCGGCCTCATGATTTCCCACATATTGTCCGCGAACATATTTGAACAATGTTCAATCACTGGGCATTGTTTGCCGCCTTTCATGCTGTATATTGTTTAACTCATCGATTTTGAGTAGTTTTCAACATCGCCCGTTCGCATTTTATGGTGTCGAGAGCAAACAACACTATTTATCATCTATGCGTTGTGTAAAAAATTAAAATAACTTGTTTAGTGTATACAGTGAATCATTCTAGAGCAGTATAACGGACAATATAATTATTAATACAGATGTAATCGTAGATGATCACCGACTATATGTACCTACATCAAAGTAACAGTATTGAGCAGTCAGAACCCGTTATATACGTTTTCCCATACATTTCGCGGTCGTATACGACCACCCGGGTTTCGAAGGGTTAACAAATATTTGTATAATTTATTAACAATAGATGGCATGGCATGTTTACTAAGTTTCCCTTTTATTACCTACCTACCTTTAAACTATTGTCGTGTATGTATATCTACGCCAAGTCCCTTGCGGAGTAGGCTGGTACCCGACCACCATAAGACGTGATCCTTAGACACGTCACTTGCCTTTTTAACATTCATAGCTTTCATACACGCTCGCCGGTTCCTAGGGCTCCCGACTTCACTTTCTGATAAAACACGACCAATCTGATGATGGTAGGTGTCCCAGTCTTGGCTTTCCTCAGTTCCTACATCCTTCCACCTTCGCATTGCGTGTCTGTTTCGTCATTCTTTCATTTTGCATTATTCCTACATGTCCGAACTAACGGAGCATACCTTTTGTTATCTCACCGATGTATAACACCGACATTCTCTTTCAGACTAACTCTATGCCATACATCATCATTAAGAACGCGGTCAGCAAGCGTTATGGCACAAATTTTGCGCAATACTCGTATCTCAACCGCATTTATTCTACTTTCATGCTCTCTCTGCCATTATTCATGTGTCATCCAAAAATAACAGGTAAACGACCAATAACATAATTTTAATTGTATGTAACACTGTGTAAATATCATTGCTATTGGATTATTCAAGATTTCATACATTTTTGTCCATTCTCAACATATTTATAATTTAGATTGGGTTTTTTCGATATTTGTTACTAAGTCAAGCAAAAATAGTTTGAAGCACTTGGACGAAAGGTACAAATATGTTTGAATTTAACTGTAATCTAAGTTACCTACTTTTTATTCCAAGAATATCAAGGATGTAAGACTTCATAAACATCTCACGCCTTTATTTGCATAAAGATGGTATGTCGTAACGATCGTACATAGATTGTAATGTGCCTTACATTTTACCTTTTCGAGTCATGCAAAATGTACTTCAAGTATAAATCTGATATTCGCGCTCGTTGCTATCTCCGTTACCTCAAAAGCCACTTAGAACCTTACTGGTGCCAAATACTCTGTCTAAATCATGAAGGAAATAACCAAATGTTTTGAAATTTAATTCACCATTGCGCGTCGGGAAGTGAAGTAGAACGCACAACTCTAATTAGCTAGTTAACGATCAACTTCGTGTCAAATCCGTTTATTAGTTAAAACATCATCGCCATTGGACTGTAGACTCAAAGCAGTGACATATTTAAACGTTAAAACACTAAGTTTTAAATAGTAAATTCATTGTATTCTAATACAATACCAGTCGTGACCTGTTCATTGGTATATTGTCCCATTGATTATCTTGGAGCGGGCCATGGTGGGTGTACAACATTACTTAGTCTTTTCGAAAGGGACTCTACGTGTTGGATCCTTATCCCCGCGCACGCATATCCCCGTGAGTAATCCCCGATTAATTCCCGTGAGTTGAAATAAATAATAATAATGTAGTTTCCTAATAACTTTACTATGCAAGTTATGCAATCCCCCTTCAATGCCAGTCTATAAACTTCAACGATATCGCCCCATAACTCATAGCTCGTAATCCCATGAATGAGGCTACGTGTGCAATTTTTAGCAGTAACTTTGTCGATGGTCACGGTTATAATTTTATCGCTTTGCTCATGCGGCGTCTGTGGCTATAATGGTGTGTATTATTTGTTTCTAGCAATATACATACAGTTAGATAATGCCTATTATTTAAAAAAATGTCGTAAATCAGCATATTCAGAAAAATGCCCCGCCAAGGTAGAAATCGAAAATCACTGACAGACCTCAAATCAAATCAAATCATTTATTTACAGGCAAACACGGTAGTATACATTACATATACAGATCTTATATAACATTGACCGAGCATGTTGCGCCAACAATAGGCATGCAAAAAAAATATGTATTAGTTAAAATTAGTAAAAAACAATAATGTAACAATGTCATTGAGTCGATTGTAATAAAATAAATTAGTCTAAATTGTACACAAATTAACATTATCAAGTAAATTACCATAAATTGGGTGAATATCTTTAAAATTTAATTTTTGCGAATTCCTTCATGTCATAAATGCTGTTCCTACTAAGTAGCTTATACAATGCCTTCTGGAAGGTATTCATGAGTACATCCTTCAAATCGAATCTCGAATGGGGTATCACTGTTATTCTTAATGCCAAAAAGTCGTTGACAATATTGTTTTTTGATTCTCTTTCAATAAGAAAAACACTCTGAAATTACAAAAATCCCAATTCCTGTTTGCGAAAAATAATATAAAGAATGAATACACTATATATTTTCATGGAAGATTTGATCCCTTTTTTCGAGTAACATACGATTTTTTTAAGTACTCAATGAAATTTCACAATTTAAGCGTAAGACTTTTTAGAGGGTCGGCAACGCATGAGTCACACTCCTGGTGTTGCAAATGTTATATAGGCTACGGTGACTGTTTACCATCAGACAGGCCGTATGCTTAATTGCCATCTTAGTGGTATAAAGAAACCTTATGAACTTGTTAGAACTAGACTTCGCCCAATGGACAAAATTCGAACACATTATTATTATATCCTTTATTGCATAACAAAATACTCGTATACTCGTATAACGAAATGGTGTGTAAAAGTGAACCGAACTTTTTGACAGATTTCTTCCAGCTTACGTGTGTATAGTAATTTTATTTTGGCCGGACGGAAGTTATAGTTATGCAGAATGAAATACTTATAGTTTCCATAAACTAACCTATATGTGGCAATTACTACTTTGTGTGCTTCCGCTTCCGATTAGTTCGTGCGCGTTAGTAGATGCATGCCGCCGCTGCCATGGTTGCTCCGGTCGTCTCTGCGAGTGTTCGCCATCTGCGTCATCAAGCCATCCTTGTGTCCATGGCCATAATCGGGTTTAAAGTAGTTTAGATCAAATTGCCAGTAAATTTGACTTTCGCAAAGCAACGCCTGAATCTATTAACTATTTCACCTATATGTGTCACAATATATAAACATATCTTCTCCTTCTACGCGTTATCCCGTTTCTTTTCCGTTAGGATTGGCGGAGCCTATATCCATATAACCCTACCTTATCCCTACCTTATCCATATAAACATCATTAGTTAGATCTTCACAACCTGGAGGGAAAACCAGATTTTTCTTAGGTTAGGACACACGTCTTTCGAAATATATATTCCTCACGACGTTTTCCATTACCACCGAGTAAGTGACAATTACAAATATATACATAAATCAGAAAATACGTATACGTATGTAATGCAAGTGAACTGCAATAATTTCTATAGGCAATTTGATCGCAACTACTTTATGTCCTTCCGCTCCCGATTAGTTCGTGCGAACTACTGCTGCCGGCACCCAACCACTACCGTTAGTAGAAGCATGCCGCCGCTGCCATGGCTGCTCTGATCGTCTCTGCGAGTGTTCGCCATCTGAAATGTGAACCGCATGCACCCGCCACCGTTGTTGCCCTGGCTGCTCCGGTCGTCTCCGCGACTCGTGTTACGCCTCTCCACGAGGCATCCTCAGGCGCTGTAGATGTTTGTCGTTAGAGTAATATGCTACGAAGCATTCGTAGCATGTTACTCTAACGACTAACTCGCTAAGTAACGCCTGAATCTATTAACTAAATAATTTCTATGACAAATAAACAAATAATAATACACAAACTAAGTATGTATCTAGCAGATGCCTTTCAAAATCAGTCAGAACCCGTTATATACGTTTTCCCATACATTTCGCGGTCGTATACGACTACCCGGGTTTCGAAGGTTTAATCTATAATTTGTCTTTGCCTACCCCGCAAGAGTTTTTTTTATAAACCGTTGGGAGGCCAATAAGTATACGGCCCACCTGATTTCAATTAGTTACCGATTAAGTTTCTTTCTTCACAATTTCTTATCTACTACCACTTAGTACTATCATTAATTATATTAATTATTAAGTTGAATTAAAAATACGAGTAAGTCGTAGGAAGAAAATAACAGGTTCTTAAGAGTAATCGTAAGTTATGGCTGTAACTATTCGCTCACATTTACTATTTTAAATTAATAGAATATAACGTGATAATAACTAAAACCTTTAACATGAACCTATTAACATTTTTAACTAGAGTTAAATTAAATTTACACATAGAAGAAATCTAATCAAAAGTTTAAAAGAACAATGGTTGCATAAGTTAGAATAGTAAATGTAAAACTTTTTCAATTTACTTTTTATCAATAAAGCTTTTTTAAACTTTCTAGACGTTTACATAGCACGTATTAAGAATAAAGTTTTAAAGTAAACTGATTTACAAAGGAGAAATTGAAAATAATATATTATAATTTCGAAGTGTATTCATCTCCTATCTCCTCCATATCATAAATCTTTTCGGATATAAGATAGTTGTTGTGACGGTTTAAAAGTTGGTTCTTTCTTTAAAACTTCAATCCATACATCCAAACATGTCGTTCAGTATCGCTTCAAACCGTATATATAGGTATGATAAAGTGCTATAAAGTACACATAGTACACCAATGTGAGCAGTAAAAGCCCAGTGGATAAGAAACCGGCCTATTGACCAACAGGACCCCGGTAAAATCCTGGCATGCACCATTAAGTTCGTGTTTTGTATTTATATACATATTTTTAATTGTCACTTGCTGCGCGGTAAAAACCTCGTGAGGAAACTCACTCGTCCCAGAAATTGTATTTCGATAGACGTATGGCCTAACCTACGAAAAGTCTGGTTTTCCGTCTGAGTCGTGGCAGTCTCTGACGGCAGTCGCTTCATGTCAAAATCAATATCTTCGCCAAATTCTTTGGCTTAAGTAGCGGATCTCGTCAATCCTAATGGATTAGGAAACATGATGACTCTAAGAAGAAGAATTTTGACATTTTATACCAATAATAATAATATTGCTTTTTCTCACTCTCTTCTCGTCACTCTCGTTTACCGGAGTCAAGTACATAGTGTTAGTATAGTGTGGTATGTAGTTTGAACAACTCCCTGCTTTATTATTAGTTCTGTTCGTCTGTTCTATATAATAACGATGGAATTGTTCTGCTATATCCGCTGGGTCAGAGTAAAGTTTATCATTTACTTTAATTTCTGTGATTTCCCAAGGTTTTCTGTTGCCATATTATTTTTGATAACTTTCCATACCACTTTACATATGTTTTGTGATCGTTTTATAAAAGAAAAATTCGAGTGAAGTATGTAAACACTTTTTGAGGTATTCAGCATATTTTATATAGGCTATAAAATAGCGTTTGTTTGATTTGTTAAGATGATAGCGAGGATATAAAGTTCTTTTTACAGTGCGGCATTGTTTTAAGCCATTTGTGATCCATTGATTTTTTTATATTTTATTTATTCTTTTTATTTTAATAGTTGGGAAACATAAACATCTCTACATGGTTCGAACCAAAAACGTTGTTTTTTTTTACAGATTTCGGTTATGTTCATATTGAATGATATTATTTGCGCAGTCTCGTGAACTGAGAGGCAAAGAAGAGGTAATTTACTTTTGACGTTAGTTAAATTGTTAGCTATCATATCAATACAACATTTTTTTCTAATCGGTTTATCGATGTGAATTGTGATGTTATGGTTATCGAAAGTAGCACGTAGTTCGACTGATATTTTGTTGGTTTTCAATATATCTATATTCTAGTCCCCACATATGATAAGTTTTCTTTCTTTTTTGCGCATTATATTAGTAAGAAGTTCGTTAAGTTTGTTGAGAAACATATTTACATCAGAGCTCGGAATCCTGTATATAATACGGAGAGATTCAAATTCAGTATGGTTATGGCACAATAGTCAGACTGAATTGGAACCGGTGCTATATTCGTTTTAATTTAAATAGCATTAATAAAGTCTTTTACCAAAATGCAAGAGCCACCCCTAGATTTTCCTCGACAATAACTGCTAACAAGACGTTAGACGTAGTTTTTTTATTACTAAATTCTTTTCAGAGCCTTGTCTGATGAATTTTCTGTTAAGCATATATCAATATCCCCGATTTCAAGAGTCTATTGAAATAAATCCTTTTTACACAATATTCCCGTAATATATAGTATTATATTCTGGTGTAACAAAGTAAAAGTTACGAAAAAAGTCAGTATCTTTTTTGTGAAGTGTTATTTTTTTAGTCATTAAATCAAAGTAGTAAGGAATAGTGCCTTTTTTGTGTGATATTTTTTTGGGTCATGCTTATTTACAATATTACTGAATTTGGGCTTAAACTAAATTTATTTCACCAATTTTCTAATTAAATTACAGTTTTTGTCAGTCCTTAGGAATTTTTCTTCATAGACAATATAGTCAAGTTCTAGACGTAATTTGTAGGATAATTTATCAATAAAATTATTTGAATTGTTGCATGATCCATTATATGATAATATGTCAAACCTACATGAATTTACAGTTTTCAAACGTTTTTACAAATACTTTTATGTTATTCATTTGCCTCTCATTTATGTAATTATTATATCGAACACCCACAACATAAACTTGTTTACATTTTCTAAGTTTGAATAAGGCATTACTTAGTTCGGATAATACAACATATAGTTATTGTCATTACATCCTACTGCTAAGACTACAATGTCCCGATTTGTTATAGAATTAGACAAATCTTCGCAGCTACTTAATATATGAGAGGATGTTGCTTGAGGTTTAATGAACGACGTAATTTAAAATTTGTCACTTCTTTTGTAGATCTTCAGTAACTTTTTTGAAAGACCTTTAATCTGTTGATCTCCAAGAATGGTGATCTTATAATTCATGTGTTGTTCTGTGTGGTCTGTGTGAGGTAATGTACTAGTTAGATGCTGATTCGTGCTCAAAGGTAGTCTGGGATGATTATCTTCAGATAATGCTCTACATAATGGCTATCGTTACCTTTCCAAGCAATGTGTATCATTTGCGTTACACATGTTCAACCATGTTTTTTTTGTTGCACAATTTTATCTTCACCTAGTTTTGCCCGTGTATTCTGTGTTTGCACTGCGTGTTCAACCTTTTTAGGCCGATTTAGTGACAGGGTTAATATGGACAATCGCTTGTTACGACACTGAAGCGAAGTAGAATGATTAGATGTAGGTATATTATTTTCATTTATATTGTCAAATTTAAGTAATCTGTATATTTTTAGTTGAGTTTCATAGCGCTCTAATTTCCTTGCTAATTCTCGATTTTCTGACCTTAATCTATCTTGTACGGGCCCCTTCGATACGACCCGTACACTTTCGTAGATGAATATAAAAATAATAGAATGTAGGCACTGGCGGGCTTCGTTCTTCGACCTCCGGTTGTAAGTCGCAGGTCTGTGGGTTGGTGCAGAATGAAACGCCTGTTGCTGTCTTCAGAAGTATGGAGCCGTAGGTACTTGCTGCTAGGTCTGGACTGGCTTGGTTTCGGAGTGACCTGGCTATTTCACGGTAGTGTGAGCGCTGAGTGTAGCGGACGACTGGTGCCGATCGACGATGTATGGCCCATATTTATACCCCCGCTGTGCGAGCGAGAGACACATGTGTGGGAAAGAGATAGCAATAGCCAAAATCGCCCAGACCTAGAGGCAATACCTGATCGTGCTCGCTTTATTTGTGTCTAAAATGTTTGTAAGTTGTACTATTATTTCATACATTTGACCCTTTTTCATATAAAACCATAAAAACTTTTGCTAAAGTTATTGTCAAAACCTATGGGTCAGTGAAGTTTTACATAAAAATGTTTTCATTATAAACTTAAAATTACGTTAATAGGTACATCTATGCACTATTGAGCTGTTGCAGCCAGTAATTCGCCGTTATAACTTTATTATATACTTGGCGTGCAACAGCTCGTACCTATACTAAACATGTAAAACTTATCTCTAACAAAGTATGTATGAAAACTGTGTAAACCTATTCTAATCCTTACATAAACAACTAATACAAACAACTATAACTATTAACTATATAAAAATGTGCATCACTTATAACTACGCGCGACGGTTATCTATTTATGTACATAGTTGTCGCGAACATATACTCCCGCCGCAGCTATCTCAGCTGGAGATATTTTTCGTGTTCGCGCCGTCGACCGTCGCTGTAGGCAGGATCACCAGCTTCTTGGTGGGCCTTCGCAGCACGCCCTTGTTGGTCCGCACGTCCACCGCTCGTGTCTCTCCGTCCGGTCCGGGGTAGGTAGCGACGACTACACCTCGTGGCCACAAGTTACGAGGTAGAGTGCCATCTGCTATCAGTACGAGGTCATTGACCCGGATAGCGCCGTGTGAAGCGCGTGGGTCCCGCCGGTGTTGGAGTTCTGGCAGGTACTCCTTCACCCAGCGACTCCAGAAATGGTTGGCGAGCTGTTGACTCGCACGCCACTCCCGTCGCCCTGTTGCGTCGGCGTCGGTGAATGACCCCGGCAGTGGCACTCGTGATGGCCCTCCCATCAAAAAATGGTTAGGTGTGAGTGCGTCGTCGTCGTCGGCCTCCGTTGACACGTGAGTGAGTGGTCGGCTGTTGAGTGTATGTTCGACCTCGATGAGCAGAGTGGTGAGAACTTCTTCCTTCGGGGCTCGTTCATGCAGTGTGGCAGCCAGTGCGGTCTTCACGCTCCGTACAAGGCGCTCCCAAGCGCCGCCCATGAATGGAGCGCTCGGCGGGATGTAACGCCATTGTATGAAGCGCACCGAAGATTCCTCCTTCATGGCTTCCTCCGCAGCTCTGCGCAGCTCCACGTCTGCGCCCTTCAGGTTGGTACCCTGGTCTGACCACAGCTCAGTTGGACATCCACGACGGCCGATGAAGCGTCGCAATGCCATCACTGCTGAGTCGGTGCTGAGAGTGCCGGCGACTTCTAAGTGCACTGCTCGCGTTGTTAGACACGTAAACAGTACGCCGTATCTCTTCTGATGAGCACGCCCAACAGTGACTGTCATCGGGCCGAAGTAGTCGAGGCCGGTGTAGGTGAAAGGGCGCTGATGATGCGCCAGTCTGCTCCGTGGATGGTCACCCGTAGACGGTTGAGCGGGCACGGCCCGCCTGATGCGACACTGTTGACATCTTTTCAACACACTTCTAACTGTATTGCGCAGTCGTAGTACCCATAAGTGTTGTCGAACTTCGTTGGTCGTGGTCTCGAAGCCCCCGTGATGGAGTCTTCGATGTACCCATGAGATGTACAGTTGCACATATGTATGTTTGCCATCCATAATCGGCGGAGCTTTTTGTTCGTCCGTGATGTCGACAGCGGCTGCTATTCGTGACCGTAGCCGTATGACGTCATCGCTGTCTATAATGACGGACAGCTGACTTAGTCGGCTATTAGCAGGCAACTGTTTTTTACACTTTAAAGCTGCGACATCTTCACTGAACGCATCATCTTGCACTGAGCGTATCCACAGCTGTTGGGCACGATGTAAGTGATGTGTTTCAAGTTGAATGAAACAGCTGTTTTCACTTTCACACGTAGCACTGATTTTCTTGTTTTTTCCCTTCGCTGCTTTCTTTATTTTCGTCCAAGTAGCGTCGTCAACTTCGTTTTTCTTATTGCGTTTGTAGGCCGCGTTGCACAGTTGTTTCTTGATGCGCAGAAGTTCGATGAATTGTAATACACGCGCCGTCGTACGCACTAACTTTAACCAACTTGAAAAACGAGTTGCGTCGGGCAGTGCTTCCTTTGGTGATGTAGTGTTTCGAACAAAGTTGACTCTTTCCTCGCCGGTCAGACCCATATGGTCGGGTTCATTGACCTCTCGCGGCCAGTTTGTTTCCGACTCGCGTAGAAACGCGGGCCCGTGGAACCACCGGTGTTGGGAGTTGAAGTCGTGTGGAGTGTCGCGCGTTGCGTCGTCTGCAACATTTTCCTTGGTAGGCACCCATCTCCACTCGCTGGTCTTCGTCTCCTCGGCGATCTCCGCGATCCGGTGGGCCACAAACGGCTTGTACGCTCGCGGGCCAGTGCGTAGCCACGAGAGTACCGTGCGTGAATCCGACCAATATACTCGGCGGGTCGGCTTTATGTCGTGTTCGTCTATGGCTGTGCGCGCAAGACGACATCCCAGTACAGCTGACTGGAGTTCGAGTCTCGGTATTGACGTCACTTTGTTCAACGGTGCAACTTTGCCTTTTGCAGCTATCAACGACACATGTATATTCCCGCATGCATCCTGTGCCCTCCAATACACAGCGCAGGCGTATTGCGACGAACTTGCATCGACGAAAGTATGTATCTCGTTCGTATGTGCGGTCGATACGCCGGGATAGCACCTTGGTATAGCTAGGCTCGGTAGTCTTCTCACGTGAGAGAGCCAGTATGACCAACTTTCGGCTTCACTGTCTTGCAACTTGACATCCCAGTCGATTCCAGTACGCCAAGTATCTTGTAAAATCTTCTTCGCTTGTATTGTAACAGGTGTAACTAAGCCCAGCGGGTCGAACAAAGACATCACTGTACGTAGGGCTTCTCGCTTCGTCGGTGTTTTCGTGCCTTCCAATATTGAAGGCGGAAGCTTGTGTTGATTGATGTTGAAGCCCAGATAGTCTTCATTCGGGTCCCACACCATGCCCAATATCTTCTCTGCATCGAGTTGCACTAAATTCCCCTTAGGTGTAGTGGAGAATTCGGCGCGCACCTTGTTTGAGTTCGATGCCCAGCGTTGAAGATGATAATTCGCTCGTTTGTGTATATTAGCGACTTGTGTTGATACTTGTATGGCGACCTCCTCCGTGTCAAAGCTGGCAAGATAGTCGTCGACGTAGTGGTTTGCTATCACTGCCTGCGCTGCCTCGGGAAACTGTTCTTTGAATTCCTCGGCGTTTTTGTTTTTGATGTATATCGCCGTGCATGGTGACGACGTGGCGCCGAAGATCACGCTTCTCATGCGGTACTCTGTGGGTGGACCGATTCTTCTGTCTTCTCTCCACAGGAACCTCTGCATGTCTCGGTCTTCCTCCCGTATGTTGATGCGCAGGAACATGTCCTTGATATCGGCTGCGACCGCTACTGGGCGTTGACGGAACCTCATCAGCACTCCGGGTAGAGACTGTATGAGGTCGGGCCCAGACAGCAGCATGTCGTTGAGGCTGATACCACGGGTCCTGGCTGCCGCGTCGTGCACGATGCGTAGTTTCTCGGGCTTTTGCGGGTTGATAACTGCAAAATGTGGCAGATACCAAGTTCTGTCGCTTTTCACTGCTGGAGCCTTCTCTGCATAGCCGCTCTGTATCAGAGTGTTCATTTGTGTCTCGTAGCGCCGCTTCAATTCAACATTTTTGTCGAGTTTCTTCTCGACTAACTCGAGGCGACGCATCGCTGTGTTGTAGTTATCCGGCGGTACAAAATCGCTTTGTTTGAATAGCAATCCTGTTTCAAACCCTCCCGCCGGTAATCGACGCGTTTTCTCCTCGAGTGTGCGCAGCGCGTGGAGCTCGTCGTTGGTGTGTGAATGTTTAGGCTGAACACCCAGAGACTCGAGGGCGAAGTGCTCCTTCATGAGGTCATCCATTGTCTGTTCCTCCGTTAGTGTTACTGTAGTCAGATGGCTAACTCGATGGACTTGCTGCTTCTTCTTATTTCCCGTCGCGCCGTGCAATACCCATCCCAAGTCGGTTAATGAAGCGACTGGTTGGGCTGTGGTCCCTCTTCGCACGTCGTGTGTGAGCAGCAACGACCAATTATCTTGACCCAGCAACACGGTTGGATGGCCTTCCTCATAAATCAGCTGATCTTCGATGTCTTCCAAATGACGACAGTGTTTCACGACACTACGTGGCACACCTTGAGTCGTCAACATCAGCTTGTCCATTGTACGCGCCGACACATCGTGCTTCACTGAGTTTCTTCCTTGTATAGTGAAGTGTACACGTTCCGATGTATCGGCCGTTATACGTGCGCCGGCCACACCCTCTATGTAAAAAGGCGCGGGCGGCCCGTGTACGCCGATCTTGTTCGCCACTGCCGACTCGATGAGTGTGCACGTAGAGCCGTCGTCCAAAAGGGCGTAAGTGTCGTATGTACCCTTCGGACCGGTCACTTGTACAGGCAGAATCTTGAGATAGGCAGCAGTGAAATTTTCCCTTGTCGACGTAACTATGGCTGTTGAATTTTCAACTTCATTTTCTTTCCTTTTTGTGTCGTGTAGAAGAGGGTGGTGCGTGTATTTGCATCCGTCGACTTCACACTGCTTTGGCTTGCAGTTATGCCGAAATTTGCGGACTCGCAAACAACGGAAGCATAGCCTGTGAGTTCTGGCTAGCTCCCATCTCGCAAATTGGTCGGCTTTCTTGAACACGTTGCAGTCGTACGGATGGTGACCCTCTTTCTTGCAAACTTGACACTTTAGTTGCACCGCAGTAGACTTCTGATCTTGAGTGTGGTAAGCACGTAGTCCTTTTCGTACGGCAGGCTCCCGCCGGTCTTCAACCGCAGTGAGCTCGGCCGGTGCGTAGCTTCCACATCGATCGGCGGTGACTTCCAGAAACTTGGACAGCGTGAGAAGGTCTGGATGATCTTCCGGCTGTTCGGCGGCGAAGTCGTAATACCTGTAGCGCAGCGCTGGCGGCAGTTTTTCAATGACGCTGCGTACCACTTCGGCGTTGTGTAGATAGTGATGCTTCTTCAGTGCTTTAACTGTGGCTGTGACGTTAAGCACCTTTGAAGCGAAGATGCAGATGTCTCTTGGGTTCTCGGCCAGTCGTGGTAGCGCACGGAGCTTGTTCAGTTCGGTCATTGCCAGTGCATCTGGACGACCGAACCTCGCGGCTAACATCTTCATAACTTCTTCTGAAGTCGTTGACCCGACGAAGAGACATAGTGTTGCATCTCTGGCGGCTCCCTTCAGGCTGTGACGTAACTTGGACAGCCTTTCTTGTTCGGAGAGGTGACTTGCAGCTTCATCATAGGCGGCCTTGAATGGCAGCCACTCGTTCGATGACCCGTGAAAAGACGGTAACTCGACGGTCCTCGGTGCAATGGCGGGTTGAACGGCTCTCGCTGCAAGTGTGATGGCAGTTGCTAGCTGATTGTAGTCAAACTCCCGTTGCGGTCGTCTCTCTTCACAATAGCGTGCTGGCTCTATATCTTCTCTCACTGGAACCGGTACTTGTTGCTCGGCGTGCCGCGTGACCTCGCTGTGGCCCCGATGAAGTGCGTCGCTGCACGTCTGCGGCGGCGGCGCTGCTATAACCTCCTCTTCATCGGTCCTGCGATGGTCCGGGCCTGGGACGTCGGGCTTCGGTACGTAGGGCTCCATGGTGAGTGCCAGCGTGCTTCTGTTGACCCAGTCGGTTGTTCGCTCGTTCCTAGTTGCCAAGTCCTCGTCTGCTTCGATCTCGTCTTCAGAGTCCGCCTCCAACGCGGCGACACGTGCAGCTGCCAGCTCCACTTCCTTCTGTAGAAGGAATTCTCGCGCCTTGGCCAGCGCTCTCCGCTTGATTGTCGACGTAGTGCGGGGCGCGCTGGGCGGGCGGCGAGAGGCCTCCTTCTGTGGGCTGGCTGTCCGGTGTGTGGCTGCTGTCTTGCCGGTTGTCGTCTCGCCGGTCGCCGTCGTCTCGCCGGTCGTTGCAGTGGCCGTAGTGTTCGTCGTCGTCGATGTTTCGGCTGTAGACGTCTCTGGCGTCGGTACGGCGGGTGCGGCGGCGGTGGCGGCGGCGGCGGGCGTCACTGTGGCGGCGGCGGCGGCTCCGTCGACTTGAGCAGGCGTTGTCCTCCTTTCCGACTCCATACTTCTTGTGACAGGCATTTTTCTTCGTCGTCTGAAGAACTATTCCCAGTATCCGGCTGCTGAAGGACCAAAATGTACGGGCCCCTTCGATACGACCCGTACACTTTCGTAGATGAATATAAAAATAATAGAATGTAGGCACTGGCGGGCTTCGTTCTTCGACCTCCGGTTGTAAGTCGCAGGTCTGTGGGTTGGTGCAGAATGAAACGCCTGTTGCTGTCTTCAGAAGTATGGAGCCGTAGGTACTTGCTGCTAGGTCTGGACTGGCTTGGTTTCGGAGTGACCTGGCTATTTCACGGTAGTGTGAGCGCTGAGTGTAGCGGACGACTGGTGCCGATCGACGATGTATGGCCCATATTTATACCCCCGCTGTGCGAGCGAGAGACACATGTGTGGGAAAGAGATAGCAATAGCCAAAATCGCCCAGACCTAGAGGCAATACCTGATCGTGCTCGCTTTATTTGTGTCTAAAATGTTTGTAAGTTGTACTATTATTTCATACATTTGACCCTTTTTCATATAAAACCATAAAAACTTTTGCTAAAGTTATTGTCAAAACCTATGGGTCAGTGAAGTTTTACATAAAAATGTTTTCATTATAAACTTAAAATTACGTTAATAGGTACATCTATGCACTATTGAGCTGTTGCAGCCAGTAATTCGCCGTTATAACTTTATTATATACTTGGCGTGCAACAGCTCGTACCTATACTAAACATGTAAAACTTATCTCTAACAAAGTATGTATGAAAACTGTGTAAACCTATTCTAATCCTTACATAAACAACTAATACAAACAACTATAACTATTAACTATATAAAAATGTGCATCACTTATAACTACGCGCGACGGTTATCTATTTATGTACATAGTTGTCGCGAACATATCTACTTCTTCATTTACTATATTTAATTGAATTTCTAAGTATTTCTAAGTTCCAATTACGGCGTAGTCTGTTTCTAAATATTATGTTCTCATGGAAGCTCATTTTTAATTATATAATAGACGTCTTTCACTATTCCAAATGTCCAGTAACGAATAACAAATTTTAAAATTGCAAACTATGATTCCCTTGTCTGCGCTTTGCCGCTTCGATGAATGATAAAAATTTATATAAAGTCATAAAAGCCGTCAAGTGCGAATCCGACTCGCGCTCTGAGAATTCCATAAACAATAATATAATTTCGTATAAATAAAATTTCGCTAATTATTGTCTCAAAAAGTATTTTCTTTTTGTGCTGGAACTACAAATTTATGGATTTTGGATTTTTTCCTTTATCTGTGCTACATGACATTGCTTCTTTCTTTTCTATTTTTCTTCAAAATTGGTATTTTCAACTAGGTCAACGGGAAGTATCCTGTAAGGTTTTGATTCCCTTGCGAGTGTCAAAATATGCGCAGAAACGAGGCATAAACAGCCGTATCTTTTGATTGCGTTGACGTAGAAGTTTGATTTTGTCATTGCTCGAAGGAATTACAGTCCTGAGTATTTGACATTAATTTCAGCCTGATATCTCCACCCGTTCTTGAGAAAAAGGTCTTGACAGACAGACAAAGTGGTCCTATTAGGGTTCTGTTTTTCCTTTAAGGTACAGGAACCTAAAAAGAGGACCTGTTTCCGGATTTGAACCATGCGGCTTAGTCCAGTTAATAGTTAATATGTTATTGCTTTGCGAGTAATTGCTTCAGATGTGTTGCAATAGATGGGGTAGCTGGTACTTTAATACAGTTTGCGCATGGGCTTTTTGTTCTTGCTTGATGTTAGTGATTCATTGATGTGCATTTTCATTGCTTTATTTGTCAGTTGATAGAGGACCGTTTTTAAATAATAAAGATTACGGTAGTAAATAATTTTAACAAATTCTTAATAATGACGAGTATGTTTGATTTTTGTTACTCACATGTCATGAGAATCCTTTACATTAATTATAGTTTCCAGGTTGCACTATTTCAGGTTTTTAATCCGACATATTTTATGCATATTTCTTGATCATGACATAAAAGTTTAAACATATAACACTTACTGATGAATATTGTACGTCAAACTTCAGATTTTACAGTTATTTTCACAATTAGATAGTTATTTATATTTATTTCACAATTCATTTATTGTCGACTACACGATTGATGGTTACATTACAGCGGCAATCTTCAAGTGCCATAGTAAAGTCTAATAAGAATAAAAGGTTTACGACGGTGACCTGCTCCGTGCTGTGCAATATACTTATGGGGTTTGTAGAGCACGGGTGGACGGCAGCTTGTCGCATCAGCCTGTATCTGGACAGTTGTCTTCAGAGAATAAGAAATATGAATGTGGGAATGCAAAACTCAGTGGCCAACTACCTGCATTATGCAGACGACGCGATATTAATAACAGAATCACCATCCGAACTGCAAACACTAGTTACAACAATGGAAGATGATAGTATGAAGAAAGGCTTACAATTAAATGCGAAGAAAACCAAGGTATTTGAAAGAGAGACAAACAGAACGAACACTAGGATTACGGTTGATGATGTGTTGGAGCAAGTGGATGAGATTGTATATCTTGGAAGCGCTTTTAGCAGCGATGGAAGGTACACCGCTGATGTAGAGAGACGAGTACGTACAGGGCAACGCGTGAATGTAGCGTTGGGTAAATTTCTAGGCAACTTCTAGGAAATCTAAGCCAGAAGGCACAGCTCGCTGTACACAACGCACTGCTAATCCCAACATTAACTTATGGAAGTGAAAGCTGGGTATGGCAGAGAGAGAGCATGAAAGTAGAATAAATGCGGTCGAGATGAGAGCATTGCGCAAAATTTGTAGGATAACGCTTGTTGACCGCGTTCGTGATGATGACGTGAGAAAGAGAGTTGCTATGAAAGAGTATGTCCGTGTTAAGATAAGAAAAGGCCTACTCCGTTGCTTCGAACATGTGTAAAAAATTCAGGATGAAATAATGACGAAGCAGATATACAATGCGAAAGTGTAAGGATGTAGGAGCCGAGGAAGACCAAGACTAACCTACCATGACCAAATTGATCGTGATTTATCAGATGATGTCAGGAGCCGTAGGAACGGGCGAGCGTGCATGAAAATAGCTATGAATGTAAGAGAAGCCAGTGAAATGTGTAAGGATCACGTCTTATGGCGCTCGGTTATTTCTGCCTACCCTGCAACGGACCTGGCGTGAAGATATACATACATACAAGAATAAAAGTTCGTTGCTGGGGTCGTAAAAATCAGGTCTTAGTAACATCACGTTTCGGTCGTTAAACACCAAAAACATTATCTACCGCAGCATTCGTAGCTATTAATATACAGGGTGCGCCATAAAGCGGCGACGGGTAAAGCTAGCAGTTGTTGGCGCCAAATAACAATGAAATAGGCTGGAGGGCCAAGCCAAGGCGCTGTGCCAAGTAACTTATACCGGAGTTCCTTTCGACTAACACCAAACAAACTATGTAGTAGGTATCTATATATTGTCAGTTAACGATTGAAATCTATACTAATATATGAATTTGTTTATTTGAACGCTCTAATCGCAGGAACTTTTTGACGAGCTCGGTGGCTCAGTTGTGAATGACGCGACTTTGACATCAACGCTCGTGGGTTCGATTCCCACACAAGGCAAACATTTGTGTGCACGAACACGTCTGTTTGTCTCGGTCTGGATGTTTTAAGAGAGGTAATTTTTAGGTAGTTTTTAGGTAGGTATCAAAGCAGCCCGTCTGGGGAAGTACCTCCACCTAGAGGGTTTTTGTGTTCCTGCGTGTGAGTGAGGCCACCAGTAAGCTCCCAAGGAGTTGCTGTGTAATCAGGAGAGGAGGCATCGCGCGAATAATACTTAATATATCACAAGCGATAATAGGCTACGGTACCCGCTTTACATCAGGTGGGCCGTACGATTGTACACCTCCCGACGTTGTACTAAAAAAAAACTACCAGTCGTGTTTGAAATAATCTTTTTTAGGGTTCCGTACCCAAAGGGTAAAACGGAACCCTATTACTGAGGCTCCGCTGTCCGTCCGTCCGTCCGTCCGTCTGTCACCAGGCTCCGTTTGTATCTCATGAACCGTGATAGTTAGACAGTTTAAATTTTCACAGATGATGTACTACTCTGTGTAAAAAGTATCGGGAATATGTCAATAAAAAGACCCGCGTAAAAGAGGTCGTTCTAATTTTTTTACTGCATGTTGGTAGCACTGTACTGATTTAGCGCGCAAAATTTGAGCGGGATCTGTCATTTAATTTGTTTTAAACTACACTTTTTGTTGGTCATAGTTTTGAGTCCTCGGCGATTTTTACAATGGAAAATATTGTTGAACAAAGAGTGTGCCTTAAATTTTGTGTTTCAAATGATATTTCATGTGGTGAATCACTAAAAATGTTGCGAAATACCTACGGCGAATCGTGTATATCGAAAACAAGGGCTTATGAATGGTATAAGGCTTTTAAAGTAGGCCGAGAAGTAGTAGTAGACTTGCCTCGTTCTGGTAGACCTTCAACCGCTACGACCAGAGAAAACATCGACAGAATCAAGAAGCTAGTGCTCGAAAATCGACGTATGAGTCTGAGAGAGTTGGCTAGTGAGGTGAACATATCTTTTAAGTCCGTCCACAACATTCTCATTGACATTTTAGGCATGAAACGCGTCGCCGCTCGACTAGTTCCAAAAGAGCTCAATTTTGTTCAAAAAGCGCAGCGAAAGCATGTCGCTGAAGACATGGTTTCCCGAGCTTCTACGGATCCGACCTTTATGAAACGTATAATAACTGGCGACGAGACATGGGTTTATGAGTACGACATGCAAACAAGCCAACAGTCTTCAGAATGGCGTCTCGAAAACGAGCCGAAACCCAAAAAACCGCGGCAAAGTCGCTCCAAAATCAAGGTGATGCTGACAGTTTTTATTGACTACCGTGGTGTGGTTCACTCCGAATTCCTTCCAGAGGGAGAAACAGTGAATAAAGAATATTATTTAGGCGTCATGAAGCGTTTGCGTGAGAGTATCCGCCGAAAACGTCCAGATTTGTGGCAACACAACTCATGGATGCTGCACCATGATAATGCACCATCACACACAGCCATTATAGTGAAAGAGTTTTTAGCGAAAAATTCAACAAAAGTTCTCGACCAAGCACCGTATTCACCTGATATGGCTCCGTCTGACTTTTTTTTATTTCCCAAGTTAAAATTACCACTTCGAGGAAAACGTTTTGAGTCGATAGAAGCCATAAAAGAAAATTCGCTGAATGAGCTAAAGGCCATACCGCAAATAGCCTATGAAAAATGTATGGAAGACTGGGTGAAGCGGTGGAGATGTTGTATTGCAAGCGATGGGGCCTACTTTGAAGGCGATAAAATAAATTTAGATGAATAATTTGTATTTTTTGTTTTATTGACAAATTCCCGATACTTAGTACACAGAATGTATTTCTGTTGCCGCTATAACAACAAATACTAAAAAATAGAATAACATAAATATTTAAGGCGGGTCCCATACAAAAAAACGTGATTTTTTTGCCTTTTTTGTTGATAATGCGCGAGTTCCGTACCATTATCTATAAATCGTGCGCGAGTCCCACTCGCACTTGGCCGATTTTTAATTTGATAGCCCAATTGTTGAGGAGGGTTATAGGCTATTTAACATCTCGATTCGACCCTTGGTCGCCGAGGAAAAATAAGGAAAGTAAAAGCGGTTAATACAGGACTACGAGATACGCACGGACGAAGTCGCGGGATGTAACTAGTTGCATCATAGCCGAAAAGTGACCACAACATGGCAATAGTAAAAGAAGTTGTCCTTCCTGATATTTTTTTCGCTACTAAGGTAATGAACAAGCTTATGACTTGCCTGATGGTAAGCAGTTACCGTAACCTATGCGTACACTTGCAACACCTAGGACGTCAGTCGAGCGTTGCCTACCATTTAAAATCCTCGCTATTACGGTTTTGTTAAATAATGCCGGGGACATACAAACATAATTATGGCCCGTATGTTATAAAGTGGTTACCTTAGCCTATGATCGCTCCCAATTCATTAAGTATCGCTCGCGCGTTGCCACCCCTACTGCTAACACAGAAACTACTTATGACCTTTTTTTTTTTTTTTTTTATACTACTAAGGTGGCAATCAAGCATACGGCCTGCCTGATGTTAAACAGTCACCGTAGCCTATGGACATTTGCAACACCAGGGGCGTCACTCATGCGTTGCCGACCCTCTAAAAACCTCTTCACGCATTTCTTGAAGAACTCCATGCTGTAGTTCCTTGGAAAAAACCTCGGCTGGGAGCTCATTCCATAGCTTGAGTGTTCTCGGAAGAAAACTTCTCTGGAACCGCACCGTACGCGACCATAGCGGTTCAAGCGTGTGAGGGTGAACTCCCCGCCGTCGGCGAGCGGTGCGGTTATAAAAAGTAGCCGTCGGCATCATTTCGAACAACTCTTCAGAACACAACCCGTTGTACAATCGGTAGAACACACAAAGGGAGGCAAAGTCTCTCCTTAAACTTAAGGGTTCAATACCGTGTGTAAGCTTAGGATTAGCTTACTGATGACCTGACTCACACGCAGGAACACAACAACCCTCCAGGTAGTTGTTTTTTTCTGCGGTTTTCTGTGAGGTGGAGGTGCTTCCCCAGATGGGCTGCTTTGATGCGCCGTAGCTCTCTTAAAACTACCAGACCTACCAAATTATTACATTTTTACTAACTAGCGTAAGTATCGCTCGCGCGATGCCACCCCTGCTGCTAACACAGCAACTTCTTAGGAGCTTACTGGTTACGACCACTCACTCGCAGGAACACAACAAACCTCTAGATAGTCGTTTTTTTACTAAAGTTTACTGGAGGTAATTCCCCAATCGGTGTACTTTGTTGCACCCTACCCCTATTTGATAGTGAATGTTCTATCGATTGTATAAAGGGTTGTATTCAGAACACAACAGATACACAATCGGTAGAACATTCAAAACGAGTTCTCTCCTTAAACTTAAAAGCTCAATACCGTTTCCATCAACAATTTTTACAGCTCATCGTACGAAAATGCATACCTAAACCATGCTGGTGTTCAGATGCTCCTGGCTAAATAAATAAATAAATATTGTCGGACTAATTACACAGCGCCATCTAGCCCCAAAGTAAGCGGAAGCTTGTGTTATGGGTACTACACAACTGATAAACATACGTAAATACATTTTTTTTTTGTAAATACATACTTATTATACATAGAAAATACCCAGACCAAGACAAACAGACATGTTCATGCACACAAATGTTTGTACTGTGTGGGAATCGAACCCACGAGCGTTGGAGTCAAAGTAGCGTAACAGCGTGTTCCACCACTGCGCCACCGAGCTCGTCAAATGTAACTACCGTACTCTATTTACGGTCTGACTTGAGACTTGTTGGCAGAGCTGCGATAGCCAGCGGAGCCACATTACCCTCAAAATTGCCGTTTGGGGTAGACTGATGTCATCCAGCTAGTGTTTAGACGGTAATAGTGAGAAACTCCAAAATCGACACACTAATAGCTAACATATTGTAGTTTTGTATCCTTTAATTTGAAATTTAAATGTTCGTTGGTGAGGAAGAACGGTCCAAAATCGTTCCAATTAGAAAAAAAAACATATGGGAAAACGTATGGCCGGCCACTCTGCAGTGCAGAGTCTGCACTGCACTCCCATCAACAGAAAAAGTAACAGCACTCGTCGCTAGATGTCGTACAGGGTTCCATATATTTAAAAAAAATTAAAATATTAAGAATAAAATATTTAAATATTTTTTAAATTTAAAAAATATCAGCTCTGCCTACACAGCTTGCTGTTATTTACTAGTATAGCTTAAGACTTTGCCGACCACACTGCTTGTCTCTGTCTAGCATAACACGTTTCTTGGACGATAGTTTGACAATTTCTTCCTGCTTACTTTGGAACGGAACTTCGATGGAGATCTCGACATTCAAAATTTTCACGTATTTTGTAACGGAGTAAATTGGATCATCGTAGCGGTGAACGTGCAGTCATGCGTTAATGCTTAGGAATATTCAATTAACCTTTTCCACGTCGCCAAACAACATTAGGCATCCCTGAAGTGAAGCGTTTACCGTAACCTGAGAAAGCTTGTGATAGATGGTGCATTGCCCATACCTTGTTTCACATGATGTTATCTCATATATTCCTCGGAAACTTTCTCATAATCTTAATAATGTTTATCTGCGAGTGAGTTAGATAGAGATAGAGAGAACAACTATCTACGGAGCCTGACCGTCTGTCTTCTAATACTATTGAGGCTGCGTACTAAATATCTTCTTTGGTTATCAATTTTTGATAATAGATCAATAATATATAAAAGAGCAATGATAGCCCAGTGGATAAGGAACCGGCCTATTGACCAACTGGTCTCCGGTTCGAATCTATGCGGGGGGATACCGCTAAATTCGTGTTTTCGGATTTAAGTACATATTTATCACTTGCGGCGGTGAAGGAAAACATCGTGAGGAAATCCACATATAATGTCCAAGAAATGATATTTCCAACCTAAGACTAGATCTGGTTTTCCTTCTGAGTTGTGGAGGTCTGACTGCGTCGCTCCATGTAAAATATCAGTATCTTCGCCAAATCTTTAGGGTTAGGTAGCGGACCCCGCCAATCCTAATGGATTAGGAAACGGGATAACTCGAAGAAAAAAAAAGAGATCAATAATATATAACAACTCTTACTTTTATGATTTCATTATAAATTCAATTGAAATTAAACGAAAATATAACGCAGCGACCTCTCATGTGTGGGACTCGCATCCCACACAGGGCAAACATTTGTGTGCATCAATAACGACTCACTAGACGGTCGTTGTGTGTGTGATTTCCTAAGGAATTGATGGGGTAGCATCAGCGGTGGCAACGCGCGTGTGATACTTGATGTACTGCAAGCGTTCATAGACTACAGTAACCGCTGTACATCACGTGGACCGTATCTTTGTATACGTAAAGAAATAACTTAAAAAAAATTAGTATCCATCATTTTGTCCAATAGGCCTAAAGAGGCTGTTTTTTATGGGACAAAATCTGTACTTCATTCTAGTGTACATATTGAATGGAATTTGTATATACGATAGGTTTACATTATTCACTAGTACTAAACTGCATTGTATGAGATTCTAATTTATTTTTATTATTGAAAGAATTACAAAACAAATTTACCAATGTGAAAGTAGAGGGTAAAGGACTTAGAAAGGCTAAGACTTACCTACAATGACCAAATTGATCATAGTTTATCAGGGGCGGTAGAAATCGGCGTGCATGAAAAAAGCCATGAATTTTGAAGAAGCGAGTGAGGTCATGTGGCGCTCGGTACTCTCTGCCTACCCCGCGAGGGACTTGACTGTTTTGATGATTGAAGACTTTGATTTGATGAAGTTATAAATATGTAATTGTAATATGACGAGTCGGTGGTGAAGTGGCAATACTACTTTAATACTAACGCTTGTAGCTTCGATTTCCACATGAGTGCCGATCTATGCTTGTGTCTGAAACTGAGACATCACTAGAACAGGTCTCGGATTAGGGTAGAATAAATTTAGTTCAACTTAATCCCCTAAAGATACAAGTCTGCGCATTTACCACAAAAATGTCCCTATTTATCGTAGCTCCTCGATTAGAAGGGAAACCCCTCAGCGTTACGCCTAGTACTAGTATCCTGGGTGTCGACATATCGAAAGATGTACAGTTTCGCGGTCATCTGAAGAGCAAGGCTAAGTTGGCATCCAAGAAGATTGGTGTGATCAAAAGAGCTAAACAATACTTTACATCTCAACATCGCCTTCAACTTTATAAGGCCCAGGTCCGTCCTCACATTGAATACTGTTCACATCTTTGGGCCGGAGTGCCACAATATTTGCTTACTCCATTTGATCGCATACAACGTAGAATAGTTCGAATCGCCGGCGACCCAGTGATCTCCGCTCGGCTGGACTCGCTTTGTACAGACGAAGAACTCGAAGAGACGTTGCTTCTCCTTGTGCACTGTACAAATTGTATCATGGGGAGTATTCGGCGGAGCTGTTCAACTTAATACCAGCCGCTGAGTTCCACTATCCTACCACTCGCCACAAACTTAAATTTCACCCTCGCCATCTTGATGAGAGGTGATCCCCTATATTACGCTATTTGGGGTATTTTCTGCCACGTACGGTGAAATTGTGGAATAAATTACCCTCAGCGGTGTTCCCGTACAAATACGATGTGGGAATCAAGAAAGGAGCCTATTTCCCTAAAAAGGCTGGCAACGGATCACCCACCCATACACATCAGCAGCACTAAAGGGTTTAGTGCTGCTGATGTGTATGGGTGGTGGTGACCACTTACCATCAGGTGATGCTCTAATATAAAAAAACTTTAAATTTAGTCACGAACAAAAGTTGAGAGACATTTATCAGCCAACTTCGTGGTGTCGATTTCAGAAGTCACACTGTCATCATTTTTCTCTGCCCAAAAAAGTATAACAGTAAATATTTGTCTTTTAGGGTTCCGTACCTTCAAAGGAAAAACGGAACCCTTATAGGATTACTTCATTGTCCGTCGTCTGTCTGTCTGTCTGTCAAGGCCCTTTATCTCAGGAACGGGTTGCGCTATTAAGCTGAAATTAATATCCAATACTCAGGTCTGTAATTCCTTGAGCAGTGAAAAAATCAAACTTCTAAGTGAACGCAATCAAAAGATACGGCTGTTTATGCCTCGTTTGTGCGCATATTTTGACACTTGCAAGGGAATCAAAACCTATAGGGTACTTTTCGTGGATCTATAATCATGAAATTTGGTAAGAAGCAATGTCATGTAGCACAAGTAAAGGAAAAATCCGAAAACCGTAAGCTTGTAGTTCCATCACAAAAAAAAACTTTGCGACAATATCTATCTATAACTTCACGTCAAATCCCTTGCGGGGTAGGCAGAGAGAACCGAGCGCCACGTGACTCGATCCTTACATATCTTACTCGCTTCTTTAACATTAATTGCTCTTCTCATGCACGCTCGCCGGTTTCTAGGGCTCCTGACATCACCTTCTGATAGAACACGACCAATTTGGTCATGGTAGGTAAGTCTTGGCCTTCCCCGGCTCCTACATCCTTCCACTTTTGCATTGTATATCTGCTTCGTCATTCTTTCATCTTGCATTCTTTCTACATGTCCGAACCAACGGAGCATGCCTCTTCTTATTTTAACGCCGACTTTGCGACAATAATTTGCGAAAATATTTTTTTACGGAACCAGAGCGCGAGTCGGGCTCGCACTTGACGGTTTTTTATGGAATTTAAGAACTTAAAATGCTTGCCAAACTATTAAAACACCATTTTTTGTTTGTTACAGGTAATTTGGAACACTGCAATGGAAAAAAACTTAAGTTTGTATTCAGGAAGGGCACGTACACGTTGTCGTAATAACTTTGTTATAAAAAATATCTCATACGACCAAGTTAAAGTGGGTCGGACACCGCATTGTGTCACTGTCTCTAAATTGAGTTACAATTCCATGAAAGGCGAAACTTTTATCCTCATAGGTACATAGAGAATTGCACATTCGGTGCGGACGGGGGAATCGCGTTGTTGACGCATCAGTCATTGTCAAAGTTTATCGCCGCCTAGCTCCTTGAAATGACTTTCTGTATATATATTTCAGAATCACATTTCACATCAACCCGAATTCATTTCATTACTGGAATGCGGATCTTCCTTTAACGGAAGTTCAGAGCGATAACGTTTGAACGAGCTCGGCGGCGCAGTGGTTAATAACGCTACTTTGACACCAACGCTCGTGGGTTCGATTCCTGCAGAGGACATATATATGTGTGCATGAACATGTCTGTTTGTATTGGTCTGAGTGTTTTTAAGAGAGGTAGAGCGCATCAAAGCTATAGTACTTCCACCTCACAGGAAACTACAGCCAAATAACTCCCTGGAGGATTGTTGTGTTCCTACAAGTGAGTGAGGTCACCAGTGAGCTCCTGAGGAGTAGCTGTGTTAGCAGCAGAGGTGATATCGCGTGATTGATATTTAATGAGTCATAAGCGTTCATCACGGTAACCGCTTTACATAAGGTAGGGCGTATGCTTGTATGCTTCCTGACGTTGTGTACAGCCCCGCTACGCTATTCAATTGATTGACAGCGACCAGTGTTTTCAAACTGCCTCATGTCCACTGACTTAGTTTAACGACTGACATCTATAACACATGGCAATAGCCGAGACTGATAGCTGAGCGTGTCCTAATAATCACAAAGGAGCTCGAAATAAATAAATCCGTCCACAAACGGATTGCAATCGATGTTGCTTACCTTTAATATTTGATTAGGCACGAATAACGACAATAATTATTAATCAGAAAATAGTATCTGTTTATTCTGCGTAGAAAGACAAATTAACAATAACCCTCTTGATTTGAAATTGGATATAGACGCTTGCACAACAAGGAGTGTGGCGTGCCCGCGTTAACTCAATGATAGGTTATAAATAACTTTACTCACTCTCTTGCGATACAGATGAGCAGCTATAGCCCAGTGGATAAGAAACCGGCCTATTGACGATATGTTTCCCGATTCGAATCCTGGCGTGTGCCACTAAATTCATGTTCTCGGATTTATATACATATTTATAATTATCACTTGCTCGGCGAAAATGGAAAACATGGAAAACAACTATGGATTGGTAAACAGTAAGAAAAAAAACTCATCCTGCTGTAAATGTCAACACGATATACATAGAAGCTCTATGCTATCTGCACTGGCTATCTGCATATCAGCAGTTGTGCTTGTTTGCCATATGTTATTAACCGATTAAAAAAAAGGAGCATAGTCTCAATACGACTAATTTTTTTGTAAAATATTGGATAACACCGTTTTTTTAGCCAACTGTGGACAGATTTCAATTATCATTTTTTATATTATATAGAGCCTCGAGTGTGATTTCTTCGTCAATTGGAATCGATTTTCGTGATTTTATTTAATGAACATTTGATGTTGAAAATGTAATTATAAACTACTAGCCGACCCTTCAGATGTTGTTCTGGAACCTCAAACTGGAATAAATATTTAAAAGAATATATTTAAATGAATAATATTGCTAGTTTTCCGACACGGGAACATGCGACAGACTGTTAAAACCGCGAAATTAAAATAGTTGTTAAGTTTCCTGATATACTTACTTAAATTTTCAGCGCAAATTTCTTAATTTTGCATTCAGTAAGAACCTTCTATAAAATATTAGAAAACAAACAAAAAAAACATGATTGAAATCATTCCTCAAGTTATGGAGTGACCAAGGGAAATAGGGATTCATGTTTATACATATAGATAAAGTTATAAAATGAAACTTTTTAAATAAAATTTCAATTAAAATTTCATTTAAGTTGTTCATAGTTGCTACATATATGCTGGAGTTGATTTCAATGACGTCGGTTCCGTTTTTTTATTTAAATACTTTTATTTATAAAAAAAACCACTCATTATGGTGACAACCCTCCAAGGAGTTGCTCCATAACGGCAATATTATGTAAGGTGAAGGTACTTCCGCAGTAGGACATTTTACTAAATATCACTGTGTCCTCTCTTTCTTTACTATTGCATGCCTGGGCAGGCTCCATTGTATTTCACCCGAATAGTGGTGTATAAAATAAATTCAAAGTGAGACTTACAGAATACCAAAATGTGTTTGTAGCGGTTTCTAAACGAACTCGACTTAAAAGCATAAATCATTTATATACTTTTTGTTACGTGCCAGGAGTATTGCACAGCATTTGTTACTTCAGCCCGTTCTCTGCTCCGTTGTACGCGACTTCCACGATAAGTTTCAACTTGAGGCAATTTTTCTTTAGCGGATTTTGTTGAGAACGTGTAGTCGTTCTATGTTTCTAAATATTTCTTGCACAATTAAATATTTAGATTTTTTTAAACTGTCCACTCGTTTTCGTCCCAAGTAGATTTTATGCAACTCTATGTAAAAAGGATTATTATTACACACGGGTGTGAGTTATAAGAATAATAATAATGAAGCAGAATTAAAGCAGTGATAGCCTAGTGAATAAAGAAATTATTGAAAAACTGGCCTCAGGTTCGAATCCTGATATGTACCACTAAATTCGTCTTTTCGTATTTACGTGCATATTTGTAATTCGTAATTATCATTAGCTCGGCGGTAAAGGAAAATATGGCGAGGAAACCAGCACGACCAAGAATTTATATTTCGAAAGGCGTGTGATCTAAGTCTGGTTTACCCTCTGGGTTGTAGAGGCCCGACGACAGTAGCTCCATGTTAAAAGTAGCAACTACGCGAAATATCTGTTAAAAGTAGAAATTACAAACGAGAGCTTATTTAGGAACCCGAGGCGGTATTTTCTGTACTGCACGTATTATAAATAAAATTATTAATTATATTTTGAAAGAAATAAAAAAATTGGTGTTGAAAACCTTTTCATACAATTAATGTTTGCAACAAAAATGGTCGTAAACGGCTAAGTAATTAGTTTAAAATTTGCTTATTACTCGAAAGCTTTTTATTATTTTAAAATTGGACGTTAGGGTGCCTTTTAGAGTTGAGAGTGAAAGTTGTTGTGTACCCTATTAAGTTGCTAATAAACGCACAAAAACTTTGTAAAATTAATAATGGTATTAAAATAAAATTCTATCAAAAATAATAAAAAGGTGACACGTAAAAGTTTCGTTCCATAACTAAGCGTCATTTCAGTACTGGGCTAATTTTATTTGTAGTAACAATATTATTGTCACTGTCATCATGGATTCCTGAGGCGCTGTAGATGTTAGTCGTCAGAATAACATGCGTCGAGAGGCGAAACACGTGTCGCAGAGACGGCCGGAGCAGCCAGGGCAGCAACAGTGGCGGGTGCATGCGGTTCACATGGTTTCAGATGGTGAACACTTTCAGAGTCGACCGCAGCAGCCGAGGCAGACACGACTGGAGCAGCCATGGCAGCGGCGGCATGTATCTACTAACGGTAGTGGGTGGGTGCCGGCCGGCAGTAGTTCGCATGTACTAATCGGGAGCGGAAGCACACAAAGTAGTTTAGATCAAATTGCATGTATATTTGACTTTCGCAAAGTAACGCCTGAGTCTATTAACTATTCTTTACTAATGTTGTTTGTGAAATAATATAAAAATTATTTCAAGTATGTAATACATTTAATAAAATCTAAGGACTATCAAATGGCGAATGTCCATCCCCATGATAGCTTCCTTCACACAAATGTTTGTCTTGTATGGAATTAAAATCGAAACGTCCACCTTATAGAAAACTGCAGCAAAATAACGACTTCCTGGAGATCAACCCCCAAGTGTTCATAGACTACGGTGACTGCTGTTCATCTAGTATGTCGTACACTTGTATGTCTCCTAACGTTGTATAAAAAATGCCGGTCAAGTACCTACTTGGCGACTAGTGAACCGAGTGATTTCACCCAAATAGAATTATATTTGACCAAAATAATTAACACTGGGGACGTTAAGAAATAAATAGGATAATATTACTAAAGATATTTTTAACTATTTCGAGGTATAAAAGCCCGAAGCAAAATTATTTTGACTATTCTACGTATCTCCAATTAATGTAACTTTCTAAGGAAGTAACTTCATTTACTCGTAAAACGCCTGCCCCCTAGGTCGGATCAGCTGAGTGATTGATAGCTAGCTTGCGCGGATCTCATGCATACTCGCTTACTAATACCTACCGCAATTAATGGGGGCACGTTGCAAAATAGACTTCTAAAATTTATTATAGTTAATACAATTTATTTAACTCGTGAAGAGTCAATCAAATATAGATCATCTCTGTGATCTATTCTATAACAGATACTCTTTTTAGGGCTCCGTGTGAAAATGGTAAAAAAAAGAAATGTGTTTCTTTGTTCATACTAAGTATATAACTATACTGTATTCGTACCATAGGTTAATGATAGGCAAGTGGTTTAAGAACCGGCCTATCGACCGGTTCGAATCCTAGCATGTATCACTAAATTCGTGTTTTCTGATTTATGCACATATTTGTAATTATCACTTGTTTGGCGGTGAAAAACAAACATCACGAGGAGACCTGCATATCAAAGAAAATATTCTTCGATAGACAATAAATCAGAAATCAGTCATCATCCTTCCCTCTATAGTGTCATTCGTCTCGATCCTGTGCCACCTACATCCATTGACTCCCTATAAACCTCATGAGGTCGTCGCTCCATATAGTGAGGTCTGTCCCACACTCTGCTCACCAGTATGGGGACGCCATTCGAGAACCTTCCCTTGTCGGTTCGGTTGTCGGTTTTACGAACTATATGGCCGGCCCACTGCCACTTCAGCTTACTTATCCTTTGAGCTAGCTACGTCGGTTAGTTTAGTTCTACTGCGGATATCCTCATTTCTGATTCTATCACGCAGAGAAACCCCGAACATAGCTCTTTCCATAACACGCTGAGCGACATTGGGCTTCCCCATACGTCCCGTACTGAAGGGCCACGTCTCAGTTCCGTATGTCATCACTGGCAAAACACACTGTTCGAAGACCTTGCTCTACAGGCGTTGAGGTATTTTGGTTAAGAAGATGTGTCGAAGTTTCACGAACGCTGCCCAGCCGAGTCGGATCTGTCTGTTGAACTCTCCGTCGAAGTCGGACTTACCTAGCTAGATAACTTGCCCTTGGTAGACATATTCGTTAACAACTTCGAGCTTAGTGCTTCCAACTATGACCGGCATATGTGTAACATGGAAATTCGACATGATTTTAGTCTTGCCCATGTTTATCTTGAGACCTACCTAGTTGGAAACACTATTGAGGTCGTTGGGCAAAGCGCTAAGTTCCACCAGCGACTTCACCATGAGAATTATATTGTCGGCAAATCGAAAGTGACTGATGTATTCGCCGTTGTTGATTATACCGTATCATTTCCAGCCCAAGAGCTTGAAGATATCTTCCAATGCTGCGGTGAAGAGTTTCGGGGGTTAACATCGCCCTGTCTTACACCTTTTAACATTTGGATAGGTCTCGTACTCTGGTCCTGTAGTCGGATACACATAGTTGCCTTACTGTATAAGCACTTCAACGCTTAGATGTACCGATAGTCAATTCGGCATTCAAAAGAATCAATTGTATCCTCAGTCTTCTATATAATCTGGCGGACGATATGTATGTGACCTACAGTGCTAAAGCCTTTTGGGAATTCGGCTTGTTCGGGAGGCTGAAATTCATCAAGTCTGCGTGCGAGACGGTTTGTGATGACTTTCGAAAACTGTACATAAACGCGTCTCAGAAACGATATTGGCCTATAGTTCTAGAGAGAGGAAGTAAGAGTCCTATCTCTGGGTCTTACCTAAGGGTCTGTACTCTAGCGTGTGAGCCGAAGACTGCAACCACATTTCAGGTCAGACCTGCATGAGATTCTACGTATTAGTCGCAAGCTTTTAGGTTCTTTTTGGGCGAGACTGGACAAATTTAGCTCTGACTGTATGGACAGTTTCCACGAGCTTACTTTTGATATCCTCCGGTGTTATTCAATCCTCTAGACATTGAAAACGATTATGAAGTTCGAGTTGAAAGCTTTTGGGGTTTTGGATCAGGGCACGAGATAGACAGAGCGTAGACTTCACCAGGCGAGACCTTTCCAGATTAAGGTTAAAGATGCATCTCGCTTACGGTTTTCACCCTGTTGATCACAGAGACATCATTGAACAAACGCCGGTTGGTCGTCAAGATGAAGTCTATCTCGTTTCTCGTTGAACCATCCGGGCTACTCCAAGTCCACTTGCGGTTGCTTCTTGAAGTAGGAGTTCATCATAAAGAGGTCCTCCTTCTGCATGAAGTCGACCAGCAATTGGCCCTTTGGTTTCGTTGCCCGATACCAAATTGCCGCACTCGCAACTCATCGTTCTGTTTCGTGCCTAGCTGTGCATTGAAGTCCCCAACCAGCACTGTATAGTGAGTTTTAGAGGTATGTATGGCCTTGGAGATATCTTCATACATAGCCTTCACCTCATCATCGGGGTGTGTCGAAGTTGGTGCATAGACCTGTATGACCTTCAGCGTATATCGTTTGGTAATTCTGAGTATAAAGGTCGCAACCCTCGCCGGCACAGGCTCGATCTTTAGTACATTGCTAACGAGGGGCTTACGGACGATAAACCCAACATCGCCTTGGGACAGATGGTCGCCCTTCCGGTAGTAAAGCAAGTTGACAGATTTAAGCATCACCGTGTCCTCCCCCGGACTTCGGACAGTTCTATTATATCCCAATACAACTTGGTTAGTTCGTCTTCCAGAAATCAGAATCTTAGCCAAATCCTTAAGGTTAGGTAGCTGACCCCGCCAATATTAATGAATTAGAAAACGGGATAATGCTAGGAAGAAGATACGCGTCACTAATACTAATTATTATTAAATACTTTACTTAGTTTTTTTATTTTCTTATCCATGGAAAACATACGGTTTTCATAAGTTTATCTATAATTATATGGACTAACCTGGAAACTGGAAAAATTAATGGCATGTTTTCGAATTTAAAATTCTGTAATATGTATGTTTACATTCGATCACTCAGACACAAACTGCCTCGACTAATTTAAATACTACACATTACCTAGAATATTCAGAAAGAATAAAAATGTGGACAATGCCAGATCAAACTGTCTGTAAATCTGAATTCAGAAAAATAATACGTGAATTCTCACTGTACCATTACTTAGATGTTCATTCGACCCACAATTATCAATCTTCCAAAAGTCAACTAAAACTTCTGCGATAATAAAAGATATATTTTTGCTTCGATCAAACTGACTGTAATCATTAAGTACTTCCCGCTGCATGCGGTATATCTGAAGCAATTTGTAAAATTGTAAGTCCTAGATTAATGCGTTGAATGTCGGCCGATTACGCTAAAGGTCGGAATCTAAATCTACATCGCCGCAGGAATCCGTGTCGTCTTGTAATCCCAAAGATGGAGTGGCTGGCGGCTGGGTTGCCCCGGGGCTTTATTGATAGCGTGGACTTGACTGCCGCTTACATTGAGATCAAAATGAGTCACTATTAAGTATATTGCGTAGAATATGTTCACAATTTTGACTTGTATGTATAATAAACCATATCTTTGACTGCAGAGAATTATTGACTAGTCGGTATAATATATTATAGATCCACTTCAGTGAAAACCTTAAAAGATATAATATGTAATACATCGACTAGGGCTGGTAAGTCTTGTAAATTGTATTCGATTCTATAATAAATTGCCTGAAACAGTTCTTCCTTCCTTTCCTGTCAATGTTTTTAAAAGACAATTCTTCGGCAATAGTTATTTTAGGAAATGCTAGTAGTCTAAAAGCGAAAAAAAAAAACATAGAGAATAAACAATAAGATTATTTTTACAAATCTATGATGTTTTTAAGTGACCACGAGTGTCCAATGGCAAATAAATAATTTTGTCTTTTTTTTTCATTCTAACTATATCGATATCTCGATAGCGCCTTTGCACTGAAATTATCTATATCGAGCTTCTCCATACTTCGGAGGGCAAGTTAAACCGTCGGTCCTGGCTGTTGTAGATACAAAACAGACGTTAAGCTAAGTCAGTGATCTTTAGGCAGCTTGTAAACATTAATCTACACCAATCTGCAGTTAAGCAATATCTGTATGCTCGAAAGCTCTTCGGTTGAAACTCCGTAGTTAGTAGGATGAGTTAGGCTTGGTGTGGTGGATATATCTAAATACATACATACCTATGCACATGTGCTATATAGATATACGTACATAGAGCAGTGTTAGCCCAGTGGTGCGAATCTTAGCGTGGGCAAATACTACAAAATTTTCTGTGGTTGCAGATTTATGGTATATATTGGTAATTATTGTCACTTGCTCGGCGGTGAAGGAAAACACCGTGAGGAAACCCGCAAGTCCGCCAAAGGTCCAAGTGATTATATTTTAAGACGCGTGACCTAACCTAAGAAAGATCCGGGTTTCCCTTTTGGTTGTGGAGGTCTGACGACTGTGGCTCCATGTTAAAATCAGTATCTTCGCCAAATCCTCAAGCTTAGGTAGCAGACCCCGCTAACCCCAATGGAAACGCTAGAAAGAATAAGACATATACATACGTAAATTTGTAGTAAAACACATAGCAAAACAGTAGACATAGTGCAGTTAAAATATTTGATTTAAATACAATTACTAAAGTAATATAATAACCGTATATGTGTAAAATGAACATGAAACTGGTTAGTTTTTCTTTTCATTATAGTATGCGAGGATAAATAATACAACTGCAATGCCAATCTACGTAACAGTGAAAACAAATGTTATTAAAACTCAGTGATTGGTTATAATTTTCAACACTGGGATATGAAAATTATTTTAAACTGCCGATTTTATTATGTTGTTATTATTATTCTTAATGATGTATGTCTTCACGCTAGGACTCTTGCGGGATAGGCAGAGGGAACCGGGCTCTATGCAAGACCGCATCTTATGAGTCGCGGTTTTACGTACCTCACTCGCTTCATTAACATTCATAGCTCTTCTCATGTGCGCTCAGCTGTTCCTAGAGCAGTCGACATCATCTTCTGATAAAACACGACCAATTTGGTCATGATAGGTGAGTCTTGGTCTTTCTCGATCCGTTATTCTTCCAGGAAAACAGGACTTGCCTGGTGGAGTACGAAAGCACGAAAAGACGCGTTAGACCAGAACACAACTCAGGAACACACAGCTTTACCACCACTGCCGGTATGCCATCTGGCGCACTGGATTTATGAATGTCGAGGGAGAGTAATGCCCCCCGAACAGCTGGGTAAGAGAGATCTCTGACATTGAGACACCGCACCGCGGGATAGTAGGTGGCACAGCTTCCCCGTCATTCATATTCGAGTTGAGAGGCAAAGAGATTACCGAATAAATCGGCTTTCTCCTTAGCGCTATGGGCCAACTGCCATCCGGTTTTCGTAGTGGTGGCAAGGACGGTTGACAGACGCAGCCCTCAGCAGCGAACGACCAGAATGCACGGCTCCAAGAGGGAAGGTGTCCGACAAGCCAAGCGTGGTATTCACTGAGATGTTATATTCACTCGGAACGCGTCCGGAAGGCAGCAGAAGATTCAGCATAGAGCTTGTATGGTCCTCTATATCTGGTATTCTCGTGGGAGAATGAAACAGCTGAGAGAAACCATGGACCAGAGAAAATTCATGAGCAGATCTCCCTGCGTAGCCAGTGCACCGAGAGCCTAGCCACTCATACACAAGCATATGGCTTACCTAATGTAAAGTGGTTACCGTCTATGAATGCTTGCAGTACAAGGAGTACAGCTCGCGCATTGCTACCCTAACTGTGAACACAGCATTTTCTCTGAAGCTTACTAGTAACATCACTCACGCAGTCAAATAACGACCTCATTCCAGGGTTGTTGTATTGAACACTGCAATATAGTCGGTATTTTACTTCGGTCTTCTGTAAATGGAGGTACTTCCCCAATTGGGTCATCACCCCATATCCTCGTTTGTTAAATAGCATGATGCACCACGGGCAAGTGATGTGCGCCGCGGTTTGGACGATTTAATAACGCGACGTTGACGTTGAAAGTTCGATTCCCACACAGTACAAACATTTGTGTGCAGGAACATGTCTGTTTGTCTTGGTCTGGGTGTTTTTAAGAGAGGTAGAGTGCATCAAAGCAGCCCGTCTGGGGAAGTACCTACACCTCACAGAAAACCGGGGCCAAATAATAACTTCCTGGGGGGTTGTTGAATTCCTGCGTGTGAGTGAGGTTACCAGTAAGCTCCTAAGGAGTTGCTAAGTCACCAACAGAGGTGGTATCGCGCAAGTGATACTTAATGTATTACCAGCGTTCATGGACTACGGTAACCACTTTACAGCAGGTGGACCGTAAGCCTGAATGTCTTCCGATGTTGTATAAAAAAAAGTGAGATTAGCTTTGACTCTAAACATGGTAGTGGTTTATACCGCAAATAAACATGTTGAAAAGTTTAACATAAACGGATATTGACATTGTTCAGAGTTTCCCTTAAAAAGTTATTACTGGGCTCAGGGTGTAGGTAACTTCCCTAAACATTTGGCTTGTGTACGAAAATAAGGCTTAAGTATAATAATTATTCACGTCTCAGTCGTGGATAAAGTGAGTTTGAAATTAATGGAGTTCATAAAGTCGTTCTAAGTCAATGTGCCAGGAATTTTTAGTCGATGAATTTATAATTTAAAACGACTGTCCAAGCTACCTTTACTAATGATGGTTTTGTCAGTAAATGTCAAAGTCTATGTAATAAACTATGCCCTATTATTATTTTACTACTACGAAGTCAATATGATCCAAACAGATGCTAATCTTGGTCTTTCAGTAATATGCGGACTATGTTGGGTGGTAAATACTGCTATATGACCACCCTAAAGTGAAGCAGTTACTGTTTGGACGCATTCAGCAAAAATAACATTGCGGAATGACGAAATCGTCATATGACCATATGAAAATTATCTAGAGGTTTTTATCAATCATAAACTAAAGAAACAATTTGCTGCATTGGAACTGGCGAAAAGATATATCACAATATAGAGATATATATAATAAGAAGTACTCAAATTTAAATATGTAAATTACCTACATGTATTTTAACGCACTTAGTAAATACTACACAATACAATATTAATGATTAGTGAAATACAATGACAGTATAATGAAGTTAAATTGGCTTAATTTTGTTGGAAACATCAATTAGTGAGAGGGCGGGCAAATGGTAATTTACGTCAAGCCCGAGCCGGGGTTGCGTGCGAGCCGGTTAGATTAACTGTCAATATATAGATACATTTCATTCTACACATGGGTTTCAAAAACCGGCCAAGTGTAAGTCGGATTCACATACGAAGGTTCCGTGTAAAAGTAATGTCCAAAAAACACATAACTTTTATGGGGACCGTTTTCATTTTCCTAACTTAAAATTCTAGTGCCTATCTATTACGGTTCCTAAGATACATTCGTGACAGATCGCGGAATCTTGTTCTGTTGATGCCCTTTGGGTTTGGGGCAATAACGTAATACAGTGGTAATATATTACTTTCTCTATGAAGGTGTACCATTCATAGGCACACTTATGACAGAGACCTGCCTTATGCTTACACTGATTCCCAAAAAACTCGTTAGACCGAAAGACTGTATACATATATGTATAATAATATACAAGGAATTTTATTGATTTTATTCAGAAAATTCCGAAGCAGAATGATGAGGTGAATGTGACGCAATTTGGAATCGGACAACGAAACAAAAGAGGACAACAGCTAGTCGACTTCATAGAGAAGGATGAACTCTTTATGGTGAACACCTTCTTCAAGAAGCAGCCGCAGCGCAAGTGGACCTTGAGTAGCCCGGATGGTTCGACAAAAAGCGAGATAGACTTGATCTTGACGACCAACCGGCATTTTGTTTAATGATGTCTCTGTGATCAACAGGGTGAAAGTCGGAAGCGATCACCAGATGGTAAGAGGCATCTTGAACCTTATCATAAAGCAGGAAAGTCTCACCTGTTGAAGTCTACGCTTCGTCCATCTTGTGCCCTGATCCAAAACCCCGAAAGCTTTCAGCTCGAACTTCATAATCGTTTTCGGTGCCTAGATGATTGCACACGACCGGCAGTGGGAGCTCAGTTTGTAAAGTCTCGCCCAAAGAGAACCTAAAAGCTCTCGACTCACACGCAAAATCCCATGCAGCTCAGACGTAAAATATGGCAGATCTCTATATGCATACGGTGAGACATGCACCAATTTAATACAATTCGTATTAAATAGACGATAGAGCGGAACTAAGGCTCCAAAGTCTTTGCCAAGAAAGATCTGTCTATTGGGCAAAGTCTACTTACAAATCTGACCTCAATAGTTTTTCCAACCAGGTAGGTCTGAAGATGAACATGGACAAGATTAAGATTATGTCGAATGTTACATCTATGCCAGTCACCGTTGGAAGCACTAAGCTCGAAGTTATTGACGAATATGTCTAACTAGGGCAGGTTATTGAGTTAAGTAAATCCCACTTCGGCCGAGAGATCAACAGACGGATCCAACTCGGCAGCGCAGCGTTCGGGAAATTTCGACACATCTTCTCGTCCAAAATACCTAAACGCCTGAAGAGCAAGGTCTTCGAACAGTGTGTGTTGCCAGTGATGACATACGAAACTGAGATGCGGCCCTTCACTACGGGCCGTATGGGGAAGCTCAAGGTCGCTAAGCGTGCTATGGAAAGAGCTATGCTCGGGGGTTCTCTACATGATAGAATGACAAATCAGGATATCTGCAGTAGAACTAAGGTAACCGACATAGTCCACAGGATAAGCAAGCCGAAGTTCTTGAATGGCGTCCCCGTACAGGTAGACACAGTATGGAAAGATCCGCCATTAGATGGAGCGACGACCTCAAGAGGATTGTAGGAGTCGATGGATGCAAGTGGCATAGGATCGAGATGAATGGCGCTCTAGAGTAGAGGCCTATGTTCAGCAGTGGACGAATACAGGCTGTGATGATGATAAAATGGCTGGAAGAAATCTCTTTTAGAGATAAGCTCGCCTTTGCGAACTATGTATTTTAACGATTGTAACTTTTTAATTTGTTGTGTGCAATAAAGGATATTATAAATAATAATAAATAAATATTGTCGGACAAATTACACAGCGCCATCTAGCCCCAAAGTAAGCGAAGCTTGTGTTATGGGTACTAGACAACTGATAAACATACGTAAATACATTTTTTTTTGTAAATACATACTTATTATACATAGAAAATACCCAGACCAAAACAAACAGACATGTTCATGCACACAAATGTTTGTACTGTGTGGGAATCGAACCCACGAGCGTTGGTGTCAAAGTAGCGTAACAACGCGTTTCACCACTGCGCCACCGAGCTCGTCATGATGATGTGTCACATGTTAGTATATAAATTATTAGTAGTTGGTATATAAACCATTCTTGTTTTTTATACATTTTAGAAAACGTAATTGGGTGGTGTCTACAACATTTTAAGGTATTTTTTTATTTTAGATCATATAAGTCGGTTAACGTCAATATTTTCTTTTCTAGACCACCCTACATCGTGACTCGCGGTAACTTGCAGTAAATAAAGGATAGGAATTTCTTATTTTAAAATTAATGTCGTTATTAATATTATACCAAATATTCGTCCATTTAGATTTAGATTCGTCCATTATGATTTAGATTCGTCCATTATGATTTAGATTCGTCCATTATGATTTTTAACCGCAGAGCAAAACCATCGATTCGGTTCTCTCTGCCAACAGTTGATGAGACTCAAGCAATAAATAGAGAAAAAATGGCCGGAATACATCAAGAGAAAGGCTGTAGTTTTTCATCATGATAACACCAGGCCATACACAACTTTAGCCACCCAACAAATATTGAGAGAGCTTGGTTGGGAAGTGTTAATGCATTCGCTATGTAGCCCTGACCTTGAACCCTCACATTTTCACGTTTCGGTCTCAACAAAATTCTTAGGCAGTTGTAGGGTAACGCCAAGATTAGACATCTCAAAATCTCTACAGCAATGCCAATTATCTCACTACGTACAAAATGGCAATGGCATATATACACTGTAATTAAAAGTAAATACATTATGATAAAATCTTGAATATGTATATAAAATACGCCAGAAATTTCCCCCGACCGATATTGGCGCACATATATTCTATAATTACTAATGTATTTTTTTATTGAGTAACTAACCACAAACCTAATTTAGGGATGTGGTTAGTTAGTAGTAAAGTACTCACGATCAAGCAAAACCATTCAATACAAATAAATGAAAAAAAAAGAAAGTAGATTCCATACCACTGTTTAAAATTTACATCAAGTTTACACATCAACTTTTATTCAACGAAGTTAGAGACTGAATTCAGGAAAACTACAATAAAACCTTTTTAATTGTCATTATTCTAGCTAGATAGATAGGTTTTTAGTTTTTCCCGGTATTTATGTTATCAGATCATGTTTGGCGTTAAGTTTTGCGATGTTAAGTTTATTGTCAATATCCTGACAAACACACAAAAAATAACTACAAAATTGAATATTTTTTGGCCTTATGCCATCATACTTTTACCATTGTCTCATTTCACATTCCTAGGTCAACGGTAAGTGCTTTATGGTTTGAATGGAGTTCTGTAGAAATGCAGATAACAAAGTTATCCTATAAGGGTTCCTACCTTTTATACCTTTTGAGTAACAGAATACTAATATTAGAGTGTTTGGTCTATGCTACATTTTGGGTCGCATATAAAACACCATCAGGCTGAGTGCGACTTACATATGTTTTAAAAATATACTCAGCGTTATAATTACATCGTCTTTATACATTAACACAACAAAAATAACCACTACCAATCAAAAAATATATTATAAAACGTACAATACCTGTGCTCATCGACAACAAACCGTAATATTTGCCATCCATTATATAAGAATAACAATTTTTGCATAAACCAATATCACCACACACATCAGTATTTGTAACGGGGAAGCGTACAAAACTCAATTATGTTCGTTAATAGCCCAGTAAGTTAATATTGCCGCGACATGCAAATAGCATTAAAATATTGGGAATGCCAATTTAAGCTGTAAACTTTAATTGATATTCATGGGCTTGTAATGGGAAATGAAGCTTAAAATGGTTCAACTTCCATTTTACGGTTTCAATAATTATGCTCGGTTTGAGCTCGTTAATTGGTGGAAACCTTTTTATTTCAATTTACAGTCTTAGAGTCGTCCACAGCACCGTGTGTATAACAGAGCAGTCAATACAAATTGTTGTTTATATTGGTTTCGGTATTCTATAGGACGGTGTGCCTCTAATTGATACCAATATATATATACCATACATATTACACTGATCGTGATTGTTGCCAGACGTCACTGCTACAAGGGATGTAAAAAGTTGCCAAAGGGACATGAAGTACAGCTGGATGACATAATGGTAGGAGTGACGTATAAGGATAGAACCGGGACATCCTTGCCCGATCCAGTATTGTATGATGTTCAGTTTCTGAACCATCAACTCAAAATTCTAGCACAACCATTTAATCATTTTTAACATAAATCAGTATATGTTAAATTTACATCACTGTAATCAATGCATTAATAATAAATAATAATAATAAAGCTGATAAAGGAGCTTAAAGTACTGCTCTTTGTATAAGTAGAAAAGAAGTCTGCTACTATTACAATTATTATATATTTTTTAAGAGAGCTAGGGCACATCAAATCAGCCTGTCTGGGGAAGTACCTCCACCTCACAGAAAACCGCAGCCAAATAACAACTCCTTAGAGGGTTGTTGTGTTCCTGCGAGTGAGTGAGGTCACTAGTAAGCTCCCAAGGAGTTGCTGCGTAAGCAGCAGAGGAGACATCGCGCGAGTGATACTTAATATATCGCAAGCGTTGATACGGTACGGTACCCGCTTTATATTAGGTGGGCCGTACGCTTGTATGCCTCCCGATGTAGTATAAAAAAAATGTGATTGCCAACAAAACAGAAACTGAAATTGATTTAATTAATTAATGTATGTATTATCTTCACATCAGGTCCCTTGCGTGGTAGGCAATTAGTTAATAATGCTGTGAAAGCATATTAAGCGTTCGCTTCTGACATCATAACCTGCTCCATAAGCGTAAAGATTTGACGAAGATACTGATTTGAGATGGAACGACTGCCGTCAGACCTGTACAATCCAGGGGGATAACCAGACCTTTCTTAGATTGGGTCACACGGACATGCTCGTTTCCTCACGATGTTCTCGTTTACGGCCAAGCATGTGATAATTACAAATATGTACACAAATCCAAAGCACCAATTTAGTGGTACATGCCAGAATTTGAACCGGGAACCAGTTAGTCAATAGGCTACTGCTCTTGTCTATTCGACACAATCTTCGTTTTGTTCATATTCATTTTCGACATTGTAAACAAACATAATTAAAACTCAACCAGAGTATTTTGTACACAGAAATCCTAATAGATGTCGGGAAATTATGTATACTTTTTTCTTTACTTCGACTAAGAAATTAGGTTCCTCACCCAACAGAAAAGAACAGAAACATTGTTTAATTTGCAATAATTTCTCTCAAAAGACGGGCCTAAATAAATATTGGAGAGTATATAATTATACACGACTTGCTTGCTAATCTTTGCCTGAGCTTTTCTCGTTATTTCTGCAAAAGCTTATAAGCCGATATTATTGACTTTGGAAGTAATTAGTCCACTTCTAAAAAAAAGAAGATTCTACGTTATATGTCTGCCGCGATGGAAGTATTTTATGATAAAAATGTTTGTCGAGTTTGGTGGCGGAGCGGTTTACTTATTTTAACTACAACGGTCGTGGCTTCGAGTTCCATACTAGCCAAATGTTTGTGTGCACGGAAAACTTACTAGCGATATTTCAAGTATTGGAAGCGTTCATAGGCTACGGTATCCACTTTATATTAGGTGGGTCGTATGCTTGTATTCCTCACGACGTTGTAAAAAAAACGAGCTAAATCATGAAGGTGATTTTTTTCATCATAAGCAAATGTTTAGTTTTATCCTAGTTCCTTGTTGTGGCTTTAAAATTCCTTGCTCACGTATTATAATTAATAAGCGTTTAAATATTTGAACAAAACAATTGTTCCACACAATGTCGTGTTTACTTAATTTAGAAGAAAGTCGCTAATCCTTTTATTATATTTTATTTTACATTTTCGCTATAAAAAGTAGCCTATGTGTCAATCCAAACCCCTTCAGCCGGTTTTCTGTGAAATAATAATAAACGTCTATACATCTTCAAAAACTTTCACATTTATAATATTAGTAGAATTATTAGGTTATTCACAATAAACATAGAGCTGGTACTCTTTTGGCTTATCTCTATGCGAACCTCAAAAGGACCTCGAATCCTTTTGAGGTTCGCATATAATCTAATAAAGGACTTCAGAAGAAATAACTTCGAATAGATTTTTCATATTTTCATATATTTAAGGCAATAACTTGAGTGTGCAATATTATTTTTGACGAGCTCGGCAGCTGCAGAGAAGGCACCGCGCGAGTGATACTCAATGTATTACAAGCGTTTATAGGCAACGGTAACCGCTTTATATCAGGTATGCCTTCGAACGTATTTGAGTTGTTGTATTAAAAAAATATATTTATGTAAAAAATATTCAATCTCGGAACCATCACTTATATCTGCATTTGACTTCACTCGCGTGGTCAAAAGTCAAACACTTTTCATGTATTACACAGCAACCTAAACTGAAGTGTAAGTCCGAATATGAATATAAGTGACATGGTAATATAAGTACACTGCTGATTAAAAAACTAGGCTCAGGTGATACTGTGGTAGAGACCTACTTCAAAGAAGAAGAAAAAACTTTTGCGAAGTTATTCCATTTTAGAATAAAAATAAATTTGTTTTGATTCAAACGATTTGTCTCATACAAAACTACTTGTAGCGCATTGCGACACATTAAGACTCAAAACTCTACAGTTGTACAGTCGATACTGACACCTACTGTAGGATATACCCATGGTGCATGTGTCAGTGTTCGAGAGGGAGTTACACGTGTTAATCAATTCCTTTTTCAGTCAAATTTTTTTCAAATGTTTAAATGATGAAATTCATGTTTCTTTCATTTCAATATATTATCCAAGTTAAAGATTGATTAATATATTTAAACATTCTAGACATAATGTAAACATAATGTAATCAGTAGTTTATAAATATCTTCTACCAAAAATAAATAATGTACATAGCGCTAGAACGTGTAATTACCTTACTGTAACTTATCTAAATGAATTGCCAGACAAGTTGCCGAATATATATTTACAAAATGCTAAATATAACTTATGTAAAGTTAAAGGGAAGTTCAAAAACTATTATATAAATAATTTCATTTGATTAACGACTCGCTGTACACAGATAAACCCTGTGGGTTTTCGAGACGCAGCATTTGTAAACATTTTAAATAGGTACTTATGCTTTGAATAAACGCTTTAAAAAAAAAATTGTTTCCTGTTTAACTTTTACTTGTGCTCTAAGTGTCAAATGTACAAAATGGATTATTATACATTTCGTGTCTAGAAATGTAGCCCTGGTGTTCTGTAACACAAGTATTTATACCTAGCATTGAACAACAGGCCCCACAGCGGGTATATCAATAAAATGTAAGTTGTCTTTAAAATATTTTTATTTCCGATGAGCTCTGTGGCGCAGTAGTTAGTGACGCTACGTTGACAAAAGTGCTCCTGGGTTCGATTTCCACACAGGATAAACATTTGTGTGCACGTACATGCCTGTTTGTCTTGGTCTGGATGGTGCTGTTTAATTTGTCCGACAATATTTATTTTATTCAAACTGTAATAACATATTCAAAGTCTTTTTATAAAATATGTTTGTGAATAAATAATATTGTAGTAAATGGCATAGTGAGTAGAGAGAACCGACATATTGACCAACCGGTCCCTGGTTTGAATCCTGGCATGGTACCACTAAATTCATATTTTCGGATTTATATATATATATATTTGTAATTATCACTTGCTCGGCGGTGAAGGAAACATCGTAAGGAAACCACATCCAAGAAATTATTTATTATTATATTTAATTATGTTACATATTTAATTACTTTTCGAAAGGTGTGTTATCTAAGGTATGACGGTAATCGTTTCATGTAAAAATCAGTATCTTCGCCAAATCCTTAGGCTTAGGTGGCGGACTCCGCTAATCCTAATGGATTAGGAAACGGGATAATGAAGAAGACTTGTTTGAAAAAAATAAAGGATTATTATTATTTTTATTTCAATAAAATAGAGTACAGAAGTGGACACGAAGGGCAGGGTAAAATGATGGTGAGGGACAAAATAACAAATTAATTGTTGGTAATCTCATAATTATTACTTGCCGTACAGCCAGTAAATTTTCACCGCCTTAACACTTATTAGATCGAATGTTGAGCCGCAATTAAGGAACTCCCACCAAATCAAGTATTAACGCTTGCGGATATTCGAGCAAATCGAAGATTCCATGGCGAAGGCTCCAATTATGCCTCACCCTTGGGTTGTTGACCTACATCGGCTTCGTTTGTTTCCTCATCCTAAACCGTCAGATCACGAAAACAATAGTTAACTCAAATCTAAACCCAATCTTTGAAACCATAAGGCCGCAAGTTCAATGACGAGTGCCTGTAAACCGATTATTATTCAGGATCTTTTTACAGCTCGTGCCTAATACCTATCAATTTGTGTAATAAATGAAGCTTTAGTTAACGATTTAAAGCATTCCGATAGTGTTTCATTCGTGTTCAACGTATGAAACGAAGATAGCATTCGAAAACAAAGTTTTTTAGACGCAGACAGATATCATATTTAACAATAGGTTCTATGTTTCCAAAAGTCTATTTTTCGCCAAGTGGAATCCGTTGCATTATAGTCTATATCTCCACTGTAGTGCAGTCGTCTTTACACGTCACGTTGAGTCAATATTTTCCCAAACCTTCTAGAATGTACCAAACCTTTTATTACAGGTGTTTACTTCTCTCGAACTATGTGTTTAGGCGTGTACGTTGAACGAACCAATTACTTACGGGTAGATGCTCTAGCACGCTAGAGTATGCTGTAACTAATTTTCAATTAAACAGAGATCACAGTGCCGTGAATACAGACATGTTCAATACCAGGACAAACAGATACGTTCATGCATACAAAAGTTTATCCTGTGAGAGAATCGATTCCACGATCTATGTTGTTAAAGTAATGTTTATTAACCACAATGCCACCGAGCTCATTATGTTTCGGTTTTCAGAAACCCACTCAGGTCTCACTGGGACCCAAGTCCCATTTCCCGACCCTGAGCGATTTCTCACAAGCCACTGGTTTCAAACTCAGGTTGCCCTCTATACCCTTCAACTTATTCACCAATCATTTTGGAAGCAGCCACGCGTGAGATTCTCAGATTCCTCGATATAATCACAAGCTATATAGTTTACTATTGTGTATGTAATGTAAGATATACATGTTTGTGTATTTATTTATGTACATTTATAATTACTTTATCTCCTTAATGTTGTGTACAGCGCGACCCTACCTTGTCTCTTAACTTTTCTTTACCCTGAGGTCTAGAAAATTTGAATAGCAATAAAACTGCCGTTGTACTAGTACTTTCTAATCTTTTTTATGTATTTTTCTTATGGTTGTTTATATTTGACTTAGTGCAGTATAAAGTATGTCTACGCAAAATTTATCCCAAAATAAATTAAACTATAAAATAGAATAAGCATATGGTGCCCATGGCCCGTCCAAGCAGTTCTTAATTGTATATACAATACGGCACTACTCTTCATAAAGGGGCACGTTCTAACATTTTAATCGCTCCATAATCAAATCACGAATTCACCCTAATAATACCCAGGTTGCTGGCCATAACTTTAGGGCGGCCCAACCCCCATAAACCGAAAATGTTTTTATTGTGCCCATTACAATTTTCAAAACGCACTTACTGCCCCCGTTTACGATGCTATTGATAAACTACGAAATTGCGTAAAAAAATTACAGACAAAATGGCCGCGTGTCGATGGGAAATAAAAACTTAAACTCGTAGGGAGCTGTTCAAAACATTGACTAATGGTTATTATTTATTTATAGATTTATTTATACGCTACCATTTAGACGTCGAATGAAAATAATAAAATATTCGGTTTGTAAAAGTGTTAAAAGGTTATTTTGATAAAATCTTGAACGAGCTATTTTAGCAGGTTGAAAGGAAAAATTATATGTTCCGTTTAGTCGATAGCGATTTGAATATAATCGATTGATTGTCCTTGATACTTCCAAATCTTTAACGTACCCAAAAAGAAAATAATTTTGAAATATGTAAATGTTAGTATTCATTTTCAATATTTTTTAACGATGTGCTTTGATTAAGAAATAGCACGGTACGAGAACTATGTGGAATGAAAGATGATGTAGTGACAAAAATTTAAAAGGCTATGCTGAGATGGTTTGATCATTTAGAAAGAATGAATGATAAAATAATTACGAGATAAGTGTATCAGGCAAGAGTTAACGGAGAAATTCAATTGGTGATGTGTTGAAAAAGGGCCAAATCAAAAGCACCCAAAACCGAAGAGCGTGAACAGTGCACCTGGCGTTCCATAGTCTCTGCTTACCCCAATATGAGAAGGGCGTGGTGATATGTATGTATTTTGCATAAGGTACTTGTTTTGTCATTTTCATAGTTACAAATGCCATGTCGCACGAATTTTTTAACCTACTATGTATAAAATATGCCGACGTTGATTATTTCCTGAATTTCAATACTATGAAAATTTGCCTATCTATAACTTCACGCTAAATCACTTGCAGCGTAGACAGAGAGAACCGAGCGCCTCATGACTCGGTTCTTAGACATCTCAGTCGCTACTTTAACATTCATAGCACTTCTCATGCACACCCGCCGGTATAATTTACAATTACCTTTCCGGTATAACACTATTTTATAAAGTCTAAATAGACATTAATTTTAAATAAGTATGTACTAATACTACAACTTTCAGATAAAAACGATCACAACTAAATGTTTTTATGAAATTAGAAATACGACAATTTTACACGCTTGAAATTTAGTATAGAATGCAGTTCAACTGTTTTTCAAAAGTCACCAAAGATGAAGATATTCATGATTGCATACAGTTAATTCCGTGAAACAGTTTTGACTTCAATGAAATTCATTTATTAGTAGGTCGGGAGGCAAATAACGTATACGGCATACTGATGTAAGCGGTTACTGGTTTAGTCTATAAACGCTTGTAATACATAGAGTATCGTTCGCACTTTGCCACCCTCGTTGCCAACACAAATCCTCAGGAACTAAATTGTATAACTGTTAAGGACGCGATCCTTATCCATCTAGGCTTCTAAGTAGAGTAAAATCATTTAAACATCGAGAATTAAAATGTAAGAAGAATATGTTCCTTTGTACTACTTAATAAATTAATACTCATTTTAAATGTAAGTTAAAAAATGTATAGTTAAAAAACAACAAATACAAATTTTTATATATAAATACTGCATTAAAAAGCAAAAATAATTAATCAACCCGTTCTATTTACATAGAAAGGGCCTTGTGTAGGCCACGTTGGTAATTATTTAAATTAATTCAGTGTAAAAGCGCGGGGTGCTTTTACATTAAACAAAACCATGATGATACTTCTCGTTCAAGTATTTGTTTAGACTCATAATATTTTAGATTGATTAAATTTTTATGATAAAGCACATCACGCTTTTACACTAGATTAATTTAAGTAATTACAAATTTATCTTGCTCCAGACTTAAGATTGTAAAATAAGGCTAATGTTCGGGGTTAGGCATTGTAATTTTGCACGATAAAAAACTTTAATGTCGACATTTGCTGGATTCCAGGTCTTACCTTGTAAGATCTCGTAAAATCTTGGGACTTTTCTTGATTCTTATAAACTTATCGAATCGATTATTGCATCTGTTAATAAACTTGTAAACGTAAAACATATGTTCGGAAAATGTAAAAAACAAAACGTACCTAAGCACTCTGTTATTTATATTAACAAAAGTTGCAAATTGTTTGAAAGTAGCTTTATAAAAAGCATAAATTGTCCGGAGTATCATCTGTAAATATGGTTTAAAACTAAAAATTTACCACTTAAACCACATCTCTCACTTTTTGTCTATTTCCGCTGCTGAGTCAACTTGAACTATTGGTAGAAAGTCGAAACATTCAGGTTCGATGACAAAGTTATGATCAAAATCTTCATTAGGTTCTTTTTCGTCTGAGTTTTCTTGTTGGTTAACTTTAGACTCGAAGATTTTTTTTTTACATGACAAGTATTATGTTTTCTTTTTAGATGTACCAACTGAACGCAATAAGCTCCCGGATGCTCCGGAATCTCGCAAATATTGCAAGATTATGCAAAAATGATGCATGATTTCGGTAAACCGAGATTGAATTCCCTAATCGGCGTAAATGGAACTAATTATTTTTATTGCCTTTTGGTGCATTATTCATAAACAGAAGCTTGTTTTAAACTTTGTATTATAAATGTTTGAAGACCAAGTTGGACAGACAAAAATAAATACACCAACTAGCCTTTTTCATAGAGGGGAATGAAAAATAGAGTATCAATAAATATTCGACAACAAATTTCACTGATTCTATAGTCGAACTTCAAGAAGCCTTCGGTTTTTCATGCGATGTCAGAAGGCATTCAAATATACAACTCACCCGATGTAAAGTAGTTATTCTAGCCTATGAACGCTTGCTATATGGGAAGTATGACTCGCGCGTCACCCCTGCTGCTAACAGTGTAGTTTACTGCTAACTTTACTCACTCGCGGAAACAAAAGAAGCCCCCAGGGAGTTATTTCGTCGCGGTTTTTCGTGAGGTGGAAGTGTTTCCCCATTCTGGCTGCTTTGATGCACCATACCTCTCTGATGATAGCTTAATGATTGTCATATATCAAGAACAGTCGGAAAGGACAGCTCAAGGTACCTACCTTCGAAAACATGTAACAACTCAAGACTATAAAGAGGCTGCGGTCGATGCTGTTAATCTTGAATGATCGATTAAACAGACTCGTGCATCAACGCCATAGATAGAGCTCCTTAAAATCTAAAAATACTAGAATACCTCTTTATTTATTTAACACAATATGTTAAATAAAGAGTAATTAGTAAATTTTATCGTAACTATGCCATCCGAGGGAAGTGTTATTGTATGAAATTGCTAATTTGATGGTAACATATATTACAATGTTTAGCGCTTTTGTAACACAAATTATATTCCCAAGATTTCAGTAAAAGCATTACAGCACACAAATTCTCCTTATATCCGGCGGATATAAAGTCTTACTAAATTACAATATTACTAGAACTAAAATTAATTCAAAATAGCATTTTTGTCGTAAAAAATATTACCTTAGTCCATTGTAGTATTACATTTCTGTATATACTTTTATGTAAACATTGTTGAACTAAAATCTCTTAACATAATTTAATTCACAGACTTGACAACGTAATCCATAAAGTAGGCAACAAAGTACAAAAATGTTCCATTAAACTTATTAAAGTTTACTGAGCTACCCTTAGAACTAATTTAAAAATATTTTTGTCATCATCCAGGTGGGGCGAAATGGAATCACCATTAGAGGTCGAGACACTTGGGCGTTTTATCGGAAATAGGCTTAACGGTGACTTTTCGGGCTTTAAATTGACATGAATATTTATGAGCCGCCCATACTTTTTCAGCTCTACAGACAACGCTTGCTATGATGAAGTTTCATCGACACTGATTCTCATTAAATTAGGTTAGGCACACATTTCGGCATAGGTCTATTTTTGTATATATCTATAACTTTTTTATTTATTCCTTTTTATTAGCTCTTTTCATGCACGCTCGCCGGTTTCTAGGGTTCCTGAGTCCTAACATCACCTTCTGATAGAACACGACCAATTTGGTCATGGTAGGTAAGTCTTGGCTTTCCTCGGCTCCTACATCCTTCCACTTTTGCATTGTATATCTGCTTCATCATTTTACATCTTGCATTCTTTCTGCATGTCCGAACCAACGGAGCATGTCTCTTCCTATTTTAACACCGTCGCTCTCTTTCAGATCAACTCTGTTTCTAACCTCATCATTGCGAATACGGTCTACAAGCCTTACGCCACAAATTTTGCGCAGCGCTCGCATTTCCACCGCGTTTATTCTACTTTTATGCTGCCATACCCGGCTCTCGCTTCTTTAAGTTAGCGTTGGGACCAGCACTGTATTGTGTATAGCGAGTTGTGCCATCTGGCTCAGATTTTTACTGCCAAGAAGTTTTCGCTCCATTCACACTATTCCCAGCACTCACTCGTCTTTCCACATCTGCGGTGTACCTTCCATCCCTGCTAAAAGCGCATCCAAGATATACAATAATATATTTGTTTGTATTATTTTGTATATAGACCTTTAGTTATGTTAACATAACGGACGTTATTGTGGTGTACGGGGATATCGAGATATAATGAATCTAAGTTCATTTTTTACTGTTATATTGTTTTGCTTTACATGACATGACAGGTAGTAATAATAAGTGTAATCTCAACACTCTTGTTTACATACTCGTATATGCATTATTTATGGATATATACGTATAATGTAGCCATGAGTCCGTCTGTTTGTTATTATGTTAATGTATGTATTTTTTAGATATGATGAGTATGAGTTGACATTGTTTTGTTTAACAACGACATTGTTTTACTTTAATGTTATCGTGCCAGTACGTTGCAAAACAACCTTTTAGGGCACGTCTTTTATGTTATCATAGCGTTTGGGCGTAATTATGATAACGTTATTAATATTTTTGTAAAATGAAAAGTTAAAATAAAATCTTCATTTTTCAGCATTCCCATAAGGTTTAAAAAAAATTGCACAGTGATAGAGTATGTCATAATATGTAACAATTTTAACAGGTTTCATTTGTACACGCTACTTTTCGATAAGCGGGGCATAAAGGGACCCTATTTTATTTGTTTGTTTTATTTGTTTGTACGTAGGGGAATCTCTTGAACCTGTAGGTTTTTTCTCTAAAAATGTCCGGTTCTGATATGGTTTGATTATATATAGCAAACTATATTATTACTGAGTGGGTAAATTTTTATTATGAACTATCTACTCGACCCAGCTTCGCTGAAGATTCACTGAATATTTCATCAAAATCTGCCCAGCCGTCTTTGAGTCCATAGAGGACATCAGACAAACATTCATTTTTATATATTTTTATATATTCCTGTGAAAAACTTGAATAGCTAGGCTATAAAGCTGCAGGCATGAAGTATAGATAATATAGAAGAGTCAGTAAAAAGTTTTATTGATGTAGTTTGACATTTAAATAAGGCTTAACTTGAAAGTTTTACAATTGTGTAGGTATCTAATTAAATTGTAAGATGTTTATAATTGTTTCAAAAGAAATCAGACAGGTTTTACTACAGAACTAACATTTTTATATACCATAGCTATTTTGTTCCTGAAAACGTAATTCCACCAAAAGGACCCAAATTTCAGTTACTTCTGTTATTATAAAACTTAACAAACAATTATTTGATAATAATAACAATGGTACCAATTTTTTTTGTCGTTCGTAATGACGACGTGAGAGAAAGTCTGAAAGAGAGTGTCGGTGTTAAGATAAGAAAAGGCGTGCTCCATTGGTTCGGACATGTAGAAATAATGAAGGAAGAAAGAATGACGAGACAGATATACAATGCAAAAGTGGAAGGATGTAGGAGCCGAGCAAGACCGAGACTAACCTATCTTTTTTTATAAACTACGTGGGGAGGCATACAAGCATACGGCCCACCTGATATAAAGCGGGTACCGTATAACCTATAACGTATACCTATTAACGCTTGCGATATACTAATTATCTATCATTCGCGCGATGCCTCCTCTGCTGTTTACGCGGAAGCTTACTGGTGACCTCACTCATATGCAGGAACACAACAACCCTCCAGGGAGTTGTTATTTGGCTGCGGTTTTCTGTGAGGTGAAGGTACTTCCCCAGACGGGCTGCTTTGATGCGCCCTACGTCTCTTAAACTTCTACCATGACCAAATTGGTCGTGTTTTATCAGAAGGTGATGTCAGGAGCCCCAGAAACCGGCGAGCGTGCATGAAAAGAGCTACGAATGTTAGAGAAGCGAGTGAAGTATGTAAGGACCGCGTCTTATGGCGCTCGGTCCTCTCTGCCTACCCCGCAAGGGACCTGACGTGAAGGCATACATACATATGGTACCATCGTTGTAGCGTGATAATGAAGATCGGAAATAGCCGACCATAGCGATTTATTAATCAACATATCTATATCGTTTGAGATCCTTTGACTTCTCTTAGCGAGTCTTTTTCAATATAAAGTGTTTTTAAATCTCTAGTTACAACGAAAAGATATATTTAAAAATAAAGGACACCTGTAAAAGTCTGTAATGTGAACGCAACCTTAATCTTTTTCAGATAATAATCAGCTAATTTAAGGCATTGTGAACTGTTAAATAATTCAAATTGAAGTCAAATTTGCATTGCACAACGGAACTGGAGCATGTACATAACTCGTCGCGAAATAGAACAATAGAATTTTCGCAGTCCGTTCTTTAAGCTGGAGATATAGACGATATACTAGACTTCCTTCGCTATTTATGTGTCGGCTGTATCATACCTCTTTTACAGCGAGAACTAAGACGAATATTCAATTTAACGTTGCAGTTTGCTGGAAAAATGAGACGCAGCGAATTGTTTGTTATTCTTGTAGTATTAAAATTGTCATATGTAAAGCCGTTATTATGCATAATGTGGTTACATCTTGGCGTATACAAGTTCATTCGTTTATGAAATTTGTAGCTGAGTAATAACATAAATTGTGACTTTTAAGAGTGCATTAGTCGAGAGCCCAAACTCATCGCCATTCGTTAATACTAATTAACCTATACTAATATGTAAAGTGGAAGTGTTTGTTTGTTTGAACGCACTTATCACTGAAACTACCAGTCAAATTTAAAAAATCTTATTACTATTGTTAGGTCATTTGATAGCTTGAGTTTATAAGCATTCAACATCACGATACGACACTTAGAAATTAAGAAAAAAGAAAGTAAGAAAAAGCTGCCTCCACTACATACCAGGATACAGGCGGGCCAAGTGTCGGGCTACAGCTGCTTGGGGATAAAAACGTGAGCATGATTATGAATAGTGGAATCATTGCTAGTAATGAGCAGTTACAAGCTAGCTTAAGGATGCGTATCTCACAAATAACAATCAGGCACGTAAAAATTATAGAATATATGTTTGTGCTAGGCTCTTAACGTAGTTAGATCAATGCATAATAACGCCGCAAAATTTTAAAGCAACATCTGTATGAATTACTTGTTTATTTACGCTCAAAGTAACGTTAATATTACCGTTGAAATAAGGATATGTGGATGCTTAAATCTTTTTTATTTATTCTTTATTACGTGCATACAAAGGTATTGTGATGACAAAATGAGCTTAACTTGGAATCTACGATGTCAAATACAGAAGTAATCATCAACTTTCGTATAGAAAAAAACGGGATGCACTCCGGGAGTGCTGGCAGAAGTGAAAACTTGAACATTAAAGTTGTGCATTTTTGAATATTTTGGAATGGTTAGGGAATAATTTCGCACGAATTGCTTTATTAATCAGTATAAAAGTACTATCATGTATGTGGTAAAATACAATCCCACCAAAAACATTCTGTAAAAAACTAGCCAAGTCTCGATGGAGCTGCTTGTTTATCTCTAAAAAGTAATGAAATCTAGACAAAGTCGTGCCAAGTCTAAGGTTCCTTACTGCGATTTCTTTATTATTATAGTTAATATTGTGTGACTTGGCCGTTGAACATTCTTTATACGCTAGTAGGTACAAGTCAATTTTGTTTACACGTAATGTTATATCTGTTGTAACTACCTATGTTTGTTAAGCGAGATAATAGCCCATACTGGTGTTGGTAATTGGACGGTAGTGTCTCATTTTAGGCTGTTGTTGATTGTGCAACACATGCATTCAGCATTGACAATGCTGACTTCTGCTCTCTTCTTTTTGGAGCGTCAAATCGACCACCGATCTAACATAAAATAGACGTACAGACGGACTTCTATCAATTGACTGGTTATTGAATCAACGTTTTCCAAGTGGCAATTTTCCATCGTCAATGGGTAGCGGTTCTGGCGACAGATTGGTGCAATGGTGTCATGGAGCACCTGGTTTTGTACCCTTGTGTACCCTTCAACGGCCAAGTCACACAACATTAACTATAATAATAAAGAAATCGCAGTAAGGAACCTTAGACTTGGCACGACTTTGTCTAGATTTCATTACTTTTTAGAGATAAACAAGCAGCTCCATCGAGACTTGGCTAGTTTTTTACAGAATGCTTTTGGTGGGATTTCACTTCTTTTTGTAGAAACGTGGGCATATTGATTTATTTTATTAGATTTTCTTATTTGACACAGTTTTTTTCTTTTTAGGAGTAGTTTTTTTATTATTACAAATCTTTCTTATCTTTTTTACCGGTTCTGATTCTTGTATAGTAGCAACAGTTTTTCGTATTGCCCATTCGCCTTCATTATTTATTCTTTTAGACGGTTTAGACGGTTTAATTTCTGAAAGATCGGCGCGGTATTTACGCCTAAGCCGGTTGTATTCGGTGATCGCTGAAGCTTGAGCTTTTATACTCTTGAAGTCAACATTTATGAGATGCACCCCATGAAGATTGGTTACTCGTGAAAGCGCCACGTAGGCTTGGCCACAAGAGAATATGGAGGTGCCAATGTCCATGAGGGCATTTTTTAGACTTAGACCTTGGCTCTTGTGAATTGTTAGGGCATACGCCACACAGATTGGGAATTGTTCTCTGTACACGTATGCCCGGGGTATGATCTCAAATTTTGACTTAATAGGCAATAATTCTTGAATCAAATTATTAGCGAATTTTACTACCAATTGTTTAGGCTTTGTTTGGTCTTCCGGGTCCCACCTCACTTTTTGTACAACGCCTATCGACCCATTCACTAGACCTAACCAACTAACTAAACTAACATCAATGTTTTTCCTAAGCATTACTTTAGCTCCCTCTTTAATGATTATAGTTTCTTCCAGTCCAGCAGTCATCGACGCATCATCTTCATATTTTTGTAAACACGCCCGGGCTTTTGCTATTATACATTTTGAACAATCCAAGGAATCGGCGGCTGACATTGAGACAATTTTTATATTACAAAAAAGAGCCATTCGCTCTATTTATAACATGGGCTCCAGAGAATCCCTCAGGGAACTGTTCAAAGAAATAAATATCCTCACTGTTACTTCTCAATATATTTATGAAAACATAATGTATGCCCGTAAAAATTTAAAGTCGTGTTCAAACTTCAGTGATAAACTTAGAAGTAGAAATAAGTTGTGTATGCCGGTACATCGGCTTGCTAGGACTGGCAGATCTTTTCTTGTAAATTGTATATTCGATTTTATAATAAGTTGCCTGAAACAGTTCTGTCCTTTCCTGACAATGTATTCAAAAAGCATATTAAAAATACTCTCTGTAGAAGGGCTTATTATAGAATTGATGAATATGTAACTGACAAAGATGTCTGGAAATAATTCAGCACAGACTACATGTCCTTAATAATTTTTATTTTTACCATTTGATATCATTATTGTACCAATATGCTTATGTATTTTTTGTTTTTTTAATTTCTAAATGACAATTTTAAAAGAGACCTATATTGGCAAGTTTCTTTATGGAAGAAGCGAGAGAGGTATGTATCGATCGGTGCATCTGACGCTCCATAGTCTCTGCCTCCCCCAATGGGAGGCAGGCGTGATGATATGATGCCTAAAAAAAAGAAAATAGAAATGAATGTTAATTTTTGTAATACGTCAGAAACAGCTAGTCGACTGTCATTTCAATGCAAAACTTAATGTAACAAAACTGTATTTGTAGGAATACATTGGGTACAACTAAGAGCAAATCACTCTTAACAGTCGAACTCGATTGTGCGTCTTATTCCGACATAAGAAAGGTAAAGAGGTCATAGCATCGATCAATAAGTGGTTACAAATAAGTGGACCTTAAAGTGGTTTAAAAGTATGCCGTGCTGCGATGAAAGCAGGTTCGCTTCTTGAATTGCAAGCGTTCACAGGCTAAGGTACCCCATAGATATTTAGCATTGATCTAAAACGAGCTCGGTGGGGCAGCGGCTAATAACGCGACTGTGACACCAATGCTCGTTGGTTCGATTGCCACACAGGACAAACATTTGTGTAAATGAACATGTCTATTTGTCTTAGTCTGTGTGTTTTTAAGAGAGGTAGGGTGGATCAAAGGATCCCGTCTGGGGAAGTACCTCCACATACCAGAAAACCGCAGCAAAATAACAACTCTCTGGAGGGTTGTTGTTTTCCTGCGTGTGAATGAGGTCAGCAGTAAGCTCCTAAGGAGTTGCTGTGTCAGCAGCAGAGACGGCATCGCGCGAGTGATACTCGATGTATTACAAGCGTTCATAGACTATGGTAACTACTTTATATCAGGTGGGCCATATGGTTGTATGTCTCCCGACGTTGTAAAAAAACACAGAAAATAAATCATAGTACTATTACGACAGCTACTACTGTATCTTCACGCGAAATTCCTTGCGGTGTAGGCAGAGAGAATCGAGCGCTACATGACTAGGTCCTTACACATCTCACTCAATATGAAGTCATAGTCAAAGACAAATTCCCTAATTTAGTTATATACTCTACCTCATCATCAATGTGAATACAAGTCCCACCAGTAATTTGAAAAAGGTGACATAATAATAGCTAATTTAGGCCTAAAGTATGTTCATTGGGAACATTACTTCCTATTATATGTGACAGGACACACGCGAGAAACACTCACTTTGTATGAAATGGCACACATTAATTCTACTGAATAATTTAATACAGCCAAAGTTGTTAACGTGTGTTGGACACGAAACGCGGCAGGTAACAGGCTTTTCTGGTACGAAAATTATTTGGTGCGCTCATTTTAAAAGGATATAATATCTCGCCCCTCGATATTAAAGGCATAACATAAAGGATTGTTAACTTTAAACATATTCGTTGCAATTGACCTGACTTCTTTATCAAAAATTATCGATGAGCAAAATTTGTAATCCTATAATACCGTCTATAGACAGAGATGGGACGCATCAAAACAGCCCGACTGGGTCAATACCTCTATCTCACAGATGACCGCAACCAAATAACAACTCACTGAAGGTTTGTTGTGTACTTGCGAGGACAACGGAAGTGATAACGCGAGGGCTATACTTTTGGTATTAAACCAATTTCCATCAGGTGGGCCATAAGCTGTATTACATAACGATATAGTCAATAATGAGCGTAAAGTTTAGATGCATAGTGGCTTTTAAGTAGTTAAAATTAATGGCTGAATAATATTATGCGCTATGTAGTACTTACATAAGGTGTATGTATAAATATATAGGTGTTTAGGTCTAGCTATTGTTCTTAGTAACCATTGAACGCTTTCAATAGAAGTATCACTCGCATGCTTCCACCCCATCTGCTAAGTTGGGTCAATGAGCGGTTGATTGTGAAGGGAACATGCTCAACCGGGAAGAGATGTTCTCATTCAACCCTAAATGTTAGTTGAATGTGGTAAAGGGTAACTTAGGTTAACCAAAAAGTCCTAAAATAGGTATCAAACTCGTGACGGGATACTAATAAACAGCATATCTCACGTGTTTTCTGGTACTTTCATTTACAGGAGCATAACAAAACATTAAAATTGTAACGTCGACATTAATAATTTATGGCTTAGAAAAGAGAAATTTCTGTGTTTCTTTGTAACATTATTCCGTAACTAACGCTGCATGCGTTAGTTACGGAATAATGCGCTTTTGAGAACTACGTTGGCAGTAAAATGGCGCAAAACCATTTAGATTTCATTATCTATCTTCATGTAAGCTTCCTACTCAGTCATTTTCGTTCTTAAAAAAGTCAATCTATAGACCCACCATGTTAAAGCGAAAGGTCATTCAGACATTGCAGTGTTGTTAATCCCATTAATTTAAACAAGCAGTCGCCCAGGTAGGTGCTTAACTTTAATGTGCAACAAAATCGAAGGACTTTTGAATATAGCGGCTGTAGATCTTATTTTCTCCACATAACAGATATATTGCTGTAACATGAAACCATTGATATATATAACTGGTGTTACTATAATGACATTTACTTGGAATTGACTCTTCTTCTTTATTGCTTGTCGACAACCTGCCCTTACTAGAATATTATTTTTCATTTAAAATTTGCCACTGTGAGGCAAATTTCATATTTCTTTAAGTCACAGATATTCAGAGTAAAATGTCGTGGTTTGCGATTGGTTTCAAAAAACAACCCTTCTAAAATCCAATCACTTCGTACTGATGGTGATGAAACACAATCAATAAGTCAATCCACGATACCTTCAGAAATAAAATAAAGCCATTCGTGGTCATTCGTGCAAAATCTAAATACTTTATTTTTGATGTTTACCTTCACATTCCGCCTCCACTCCGCTTACCTTGTTTTTTTTTATCTTTATCCTACCAGATTCTTTACTGTCAAGGATGTATTCATTTGCATGCGCAAAATTTATTAGTCCTGCCAAGAAGTCCAGACTGTCTCCATTGTACCTATTGTTTGTTATGCAAATGTTTTGTCTTGCCACACCTTCGCAACCGTTCTGTTTGCATAGGCTAATCAAACATCGAGTTAATGTCTCCATGTTTGATGTCATGGAGCGTAAATTTAACTTTGTCAAACGAACACGATAGTAATCCCGTAATACTAAAATTTTGCATCAACTTGTGAAGGCAAAAAATTAATATGACGTTTGGTACTCCGTAACTTCGTTTTCGAGATATATCGTTATTTCAGCCGAAGGACGTCCACTGCTGATCCGGCTTATAAACCCCATAGGAATAGAACTGACTCCTATGCCGATCGATCCTGTACCGCTAGCATCTTCAAAACATTTCATTGACATGACTCAGAAAAGAGACGGGTCTATAGTTTTTAATAAGGTTTTATCATCCGTATTGAAAAACGACACTTCCGCGCTTGCTTATGTTGCTTTGCCCTCGAGTATGACGGAATTGAAAAGCTTCTGAAGGACTTTAAGTACCGGTTTTCCATCCGCTTTCAGAAGTTCAGCTATGATTTCGCCATCACCCGGTGCCTTGTTGTTCTTAAGCTTAAGAACACATTGATCTCGAACAGACTGATGTCTGGGATATCTTCAGCAGAGTGGTCATACCTAAGAGCTAAATTGACCTATTCGTCTCTTAGGTGTGACGTTGACGTTTTCTTATGTGGTGATTTCCTGAAGAAGAAGTTCATCGTAAAGAGTCCCTTCTTCTTCATGAAGTCAGCTAACATTTGGCCCCTTGGGTTACATGGGCATTTTCTAAATTGCCCTAATCTGTGCTCCACCCCTTATAAATTCATTACATTGCATTTTTATATAGGACGTAGTAGTGGCGTGGGTATTCGCCAATTGTTATTGCGAATGGTACGTACCCTATATAAGCCATACAAGGTAAAAGCTGGAGAAATCGTTAAATATCTCTTATTTATTTACATAGAGCGATCGCCGTCACAAAGAAAACCAACAACGACAACCCAATCGAATAAACTATGTCTCTGATACCATTACCTAACATCTTGTTAATGACAGATTTCACTTCACAATTTTATTTATTAATTATTTTTACCGACCGGTTTCGTCTTTACGGCATTATCAAGACAACTGTAAGTATTAACATTAACAAAAAATTGTCTTCAAAATTCCATTCCATGCGCCAACAATCAAGAGTATCAACATTACCGTTGCCCAATTTGTTCTTTATCAGACCTCATAGACCCACACGTGCGGGCTTGCGATGTCATAGTTCCACGGTTGAGAATATCTCTTCGCGTACCAAAAAGTTCGGCAACTCCTATCTTTGTCGTACCATCAAAAAGTGGAACGCCTTGCCTGCACATGTGTTCCCTCCTTCCTACAATATGGGATCCTTCAAACGAAGCGTGAAGAAGCATTTTGCGGGTCAGCATGGCAGCGTCAACTGACAGGATACGGGATGTAGTATGTTGTCAGTTGCAGTTGCGATTTGGGCTCCTCTTTCGCTTACCATCAGGCAAAGAGGGGCCACTATGCTGAACTAATATAAAAAAAAAAAAAAACTTCACAATTCTTCCTTGCGATGTTTTCCTTCACCATTGGGCAAGTGATAATTACAAGTAGGTATGTGCATAAATCCGAAAGCACGAATTTAGCAGTACATGCCCACGCCAGGTTTCGAATCAGAGACTGTCGGTTAATGTGCTATCTTTATCCACTGGTCCTGCACATAAATTTATAATCAATCCTTTGAAAATTCAATGACCGAAAATACAAGAATTGTTCCAATATTGTTCTTCATTTCAATTGCACAAAGACATGAACTGAAGGACAATATTGGAGTCACAAAACTTTATTTCAGTGACGATTGTAGAAAACTTAATTTTTGCTATTCTGTTCTAAAATCCAGACTGGGGAAACAAAAGACGATTCTCGCAACAATGGGGTTATTGACATTAGCTCTGGTATGTTAAAGAGCCAAGAAGCCAAGAATCAGACAATGAGATATATCATCCGCGGGTAAATAAAGATTCACAATGTACCTACTGTTCGGTAACTCGCACGAAAATTTTACGATACATTTGAAATGAATTGTCTGATATTTTTTATCTAAGACACGTAATAGGAGATTTTTTAGAGTTCCGTGCCTTAAAAGGAAAAACGAAACCCTTGTAGGATCACTTTGTTGTCCGTCTGTGTGTCTGTCAAGATCCTTTGTCTCAGGGACGGGTGGAGCTGTCAAGCTGAAATTAATATCCAATATTCAAATCTGTAATCCCTTCGAGTTGTGAAAATATGTAACTTCTAAGTCAACGCATATTTTGACACCAGCAAGGGAATCAAAACCTATAGGGTACCCGTTGACCTAGAATCATGAAATTTGGTAAGAAACAATGTCAATATAGCACAAGTAAAGGAAAAAATCCGAAAACCGTAAATTTGTAGTTCCCTAACAAAAAAAAACTTTTTTTGCGACTATAATTTGCGAAAATATTTTTTGCGGAACCCTTAGAGCGCGAGTTGGATTCGCCCTTCCAATTATATATACCCGTAACAGCTCTCAACACGGACGTGCTATGCTCGTTTTACATATATAAATTTGAATTCAATGATAATTTTAAATTGCGTTTACTTGAGTTCATTGTAGTAAATTAATGTATTTTTAATTTTACACGGGATTTCGTAATTGGGAAGGAGTGTAGTAACCACGCCGTACATCCTATAGCAGGCTGCCTAGAACTAAATGGTACTTTGAGCCGTTGAATGCAATAGCATAATTATAATTCACAAATCTCTCTTTATTGTTAACCATCTCCCTAATGGCTGACTAGTCTAAACAAAATAGAATTACTGTTAACGAATGAGAAGTTCTTATGTCCTCGTCCGGCCTCTATTTTTTACGGCCCACCTAATGTAAAGCGGTTACTGTAGCCTATGAGCGCTTGTAATACATTAAGTATCAGTCTCGCGATGCCCCCTCTGCAGCTAACACAAGAACTCCTTAGGAACTTGCTGATGAGCTCACTCGCACGCACGTGAGTCTGTGTGTACGGTGATCTGCGAGGAGGAGGCATATCAGTCACCAGACGTTTTACGCAGACGAGCTACTGTGATGAGCCCTAAATCTCTTAAAAATTCCCATGCTACAAATAGACATGTTCATGCACACAAATTTTTGTCCTGTGTGGGATCGAACCCACAAGCGATGGTGTCAAAGTAGCGTTACTAACCACTGCGCCACCGAGCTCGTCAAAAGAAAAAGAAGTCTATTAAAAGAAGAGCACAATGGCACCGTATTGTATGAAGAAAGGCTTAGAACTGAATGCGAAGATAACCAAGGTAAGTGTTTAAGAGAGAGACAACCAGAACGAACACATGCATTACGGTTGATGATATAGTGTTGGAGCAAGTGGATGAGATTGTATATCTTGGAAGCACTTTTAGCATGGATGGAAGATCCACCGCTGATGTGGAGAGACGGGTGAGCGCAGGGAACAGCTTGAATGGAGCGTTAGGTAAACTTCTAGGCAGCCGAAATCTCAGCCAGAAGGCACAGCTCGCTGTACACAATGCAGTGCTAATCGCAACGCTAACTTGCAGAAGTGAAAGCTGGGTATGGCAGAGAAATCATGAAAGTAAAATAAATGCGGTCGAGATGCGAGCATTGCCTGTAATTTGTGGCATAACGCTTGCTGACCGCGTTCGTAATGATGACGTAAGAGAGTTGGTCTGAAAGAGAGTGTCGGTGTTAAGATACGAAAGGGCATGCTCCGTTGGTTCGGACATGTAGAAAGATGTGATGTCAGCGAGTGAGGTGTGTAAGAACCGCGTCTTAACGCGCTCTGCCATGCAATTCTGTAAGAGCAAACATCCTTACATCCTCGGAAACATCGGCTGTTATAGCCTTGAACACAAAATTGCAATTCCTTAGTGTCGCTTTTCATGGTTGTGCGACACTAGCGCCGCAAAGCTGCGTTTGGAATTGGAATTCTACAAGGCAAACAGCCTCGCGTACGCTTACAGCCTTATAGAATACCAAATAAAAAGCCGTGATCGCAGTAGACGATGTCAAAGCTGTGACATCTGTGATCACAGCGACGCACACAACCATTACGAGTAGCTTAGAGAATTGCATTGCTGTTGTCTCTGCTTACCCCGCAAGGGACCTAACGTGAAGATATACATGCATGCATACATACGATGGTACTATGTTATTATAACGAGGCTCTGGCCAAGGACAGGTCCGCGCAGAAGACTGCAGTCAAATAACAGCACCCTGGAGGTTTTTGAATTCCTATGAGAGAAGGTTACCAGTAACCAGCATTATTAAACTAAAACATGATCTTACATCTGCTTGTGAAACTAAATGTAGATAGTAAAATAATCTTTAATCGACGGTCTCTGTGATAGATACTACTTAATTCATAAAAATTCCTTAAGAGCTTACTGGTGACCTCACTCACACGCAGAAACACAACAACCTTCTAGGGAGTTGTTATTTGTCTGCAGATTTCTGTGAAGTGGAGGTACTTCCCCAGGCGGGCTGCTTTAATGCGCCCTACCTCTCTTAAAACATAAGGTAATTTTCAAAATTCCTATTCGAAACAAAAAGGCAACAAAACAAAAACTTTGCATGGAACATTTTGAGCCATATATTATTGATTCAGGAGAGAGTTCCTTGACCTAGTTCAGGAGCAAGGGCGCCTTCCGTTCATTTTCACGATTCCTCGAAGGGTTATTCGTAACAAAAGTTAGGGGCGTAGCGTTTCTTGAAGTTAACCAGAATCTCGGCGCAGTTCTTTCGTGTGAAGTTATAAAGGTTCAGTGAACTAGACAACATATTCACGACTTTTGAAACAGTAAAGTGAGTAAGTACTATTAGCTAAAGAAAAGTGAGAAAAACCGAAGAAGAAATCATTTTTTATGACGTCGGGAAGCATATAGTCATACGGCCCGCCTGATATAAAGTGGTTACTATAGTCTATGAACGCTTGCAACACAGGAAGTAGGTATCGCTCGCGCGTTGCCACCCTTGCTACTAACACAGCAACTTGAGGAGCTTAAGTACTGGTAACCTCACTCACTTGCAGGAACAGAGCGGCCACCTAGGGTGTTGTTATTTGCCTGCGGTTTACTTTGAGATACTTCCCCACACGGGCTGCTTTGATGCGCCCTATCTCTTCTCTTCTGTTTTAACCGTGATGTTAAATTATCATGGCCGTCTAAAGGCATCAGTGTCACCAAGAAGTTACTGATACGTCGCCAGTCTTTTTAGAGCAACACGAACTCTTGATGCCCCTTTGTCCGGGTAGGTACAAATTTTTTGCCAAATTTTATATTACTTCGAGTATAGGTATTTGTATAGGTACGTTGGAGGTGGTCGTAGATATTCCCCAGTGGTTAATAAAAAGTCTCTTCAGTTATCGGCTAGTGTTAATTTTCAAATTGAATTTAGTTTTAGTTCGATGCTACTACGTGATAAAATCCAAGGATGCAAACTACTTCATTATAATCATCATCATTGAATATTCTGAAACCTGGCAATTGAACATAATTCTGATGGCAATGTACCAATAGATAACTTTAAACCGGTCCGATATCTGAACGTGGCAATAATTAACAATAAGTACATTTACTTTGTACTTATTAGGCGTATCTTAGTAAGGCCTTCGGTTTTACACCATGATTTCATATTCATTCATTTCATAGTCCATAAGCAGTAATTTCTATTAGATTATAAAAAAATGTATCAAACTAGCGAACTCGAGGGACGTTACTTTGCCGAAAAACATTTGCACCGCCACCTTCCGCGTCCAATTGTGAATGAAAACTATCTATCTATCTATAACTTCACGCCAAATCCCTTGCGGGGTAGGCAGAGAGAACCGAGCGCCACGCGACTCGATCCTTACATATCTCACTCGCTTCTTTAACATTCATTGCTCTTCTCATGCACGCTCGCCGGTTTCTAGGGCTCCTGACATCACCTTCTGATAGAACACGACCAATTTGGTCATGGTAGGTAAAACTTGGCCTTCCCCGGCTCCTACATGAAAACTAACGTAAAAAATATCAAAATCTGTATAATAATTTAGGATATGTTGATGATATACATACGCGGAAGAACTATGTATATAAAGATTGAAAAACGGAACGATCAGGATATATATAATTGTTTTAAAGTTCCATTATCCCATTAAGAACTTATTACGTTGTTACAAAAAGAGCCCGAAACCGAGTATTTGTTAAGATGTAAATTTATTCCGGCGAACAAAGAACGGGCAACGCTGGGCTACGGCAAAAACTGTATGAGGTTAATGGCATAGAGATGTGTCCTTGTCGGATTACGCGAATTTCACAACCCCCGACTAATTTCGGGGCATTTGTCTAACCTTTTTGTATGTCTTACGAGACCAAAATACAAGATGAAAGCTCGCTCTCATTAGATGAACATGGCGTGACATTGCATGCGTAACGATAATAATGATGGATGGAATTGTGAAATCCTTAGTTTGCTTGAATGCTTTCAATTAAAATTTACACGTTATTTTCGTATGGTAGTTAATTAATTATATAAGTAAATATCATCTAAATTGTAATATATACAGTATTAGACTTTACATACATGTGTCCGTAAACAGTACTACAAACTCCAAATGAAAATAGTATGGGAGTGAAAATGTCACCGTTTCCGAGACATTCAAGATTTAATTGAATTTTTTCATAAATTTGCCTTTTTGATATGACTTTTGTTGCTGGGAATATAGATTTCCCTGGCGATATATCAAAATGAGAATTAGATAAGGCAGTAGCAAATCTAGTGGATAAAATAATATCTTATCAATAAAACAGATCATAATGGCCGCTTTTCGAATGAAATAGAAATTCTTACGTGTCTCGGAAACAAGGACAGTTTAGCTATAAGGATATTTTTTGTTCACGAGCTAAATAAAAAAAGTCTGTGTGTACTTCTACAGAAATAACAATACAAAAATAACTCCAAAAATTTCACCCCCTGTTTTTACATTTGTAAAACAAAACGATAATATAATAAATTATCAGTAAATATCATTCATCGCCATATATAAAATATAAAGACACTCACACACACACTGTGTATTATGTATGTGTACTGTTATAAAACACGTGTTGTAGATTCATAAATAAGCTTTTGAATAACTCTTGAATATAGTCACGAACAAAACTGAAAAGCTTTTTACCAACCAACTTCGTGGTATCGGTTTAAGATATCGGTGTTAAAAATTAACTCTCATTTATTTTCACTAACGCGCCCAAAGAAGTATAACTTCAAAAAGAAGCAAGCATCCATAGATACCACTATAATCTCTTCAAGTTAGGCGGGTCGTATTTGCCACTCGACGTAAAAAAAACTTAGAATATCTCACTTTACTTGCATATAAAGAAACTTACGTAATAAAGTTCAGAAAAGAGCCGTGTGTGACAAACGGCTTGTTTTGAAAAGCAAATGGAAACTTCCCGTTTTCCTCAAGGCTCTACTTATAATTTGTGTCCACCTTTGTCCTCGGCCCGACTTTGGGGAACTCCACAGAATGCGGCGGTCATTATGCCGTAACGTGTCCTTCAGTGGAAACTATACGACCCTATGGGGAGCACTCGACACCGCGTGCTAATAACTTGGATATTCTGTTTATTTGGCTTTTGTTGATATTTATGATACGCTTAGGCTTAATAGGTGTTTTTCTAATATTTGCTCTTCCCCTTATCTTTTTTAGGGATTCCATACCCAAAGGGTAAAACGGAACCCTATTACTGAGGCTCCGCTGTCCGTCCGTCCGTCTGTCACCAGGCTGTATCTCATGAACCGTGATAGTTAGACAGTTGAAATTTTCACAGATGATGTATTTCTATTGCCGCTATAACAACAAATACTAAAAAATATAATAAATTATATATATTTAGGGGGGCTCCCATACAACAAACGTGATTTTTAGGGTTCCGTACCCAAAGGGTAAAACGGAACCCTATTACTGAGGCTCCGCTGTCCGTCCGTCCGTCTGTCACCAGGCTGTATCACATGAACGGTGATAGTTAGACAGTTGAAATTTTCACAGATGATGTATTTCTGTTGCCGCTATAACAACAAATACTAAAAAATAGAATAAAATAAGTATTTAAGGGGGCTCCCATACAACAAACGTGATTTTTTTTGCCGTTTTTATAGATAATGGTACGGAACCCTTCGTGCGCGAGTCCGACTCGCACTTGGCCGATTTTTTTTGCATTTTTTATAGATAATGGTACGGAACCCTTTGTGCGCGAGTCCCACTCGGACATGGCCGATTTTTTTTGTACAACGTCATGAGGCATACAAGTTTTCAGCCCACCTGATATAAACCAGTTACCGTAGCCTATTAACGCTTGTAATATATTAAGTATCACTCGCGAGATGCCTCCTCTGCTGCTTACACAGCAACTCCTTAGGAGCTTACTGGTGACGTCACTCACACGCAGAAACATAACAAAAGCGAGTTGTTATTTGGCTGCGCTTTTCTGTGACGTGGAGGTATTTCCCCAGACGGGCTGCTTTGATGCGCCCTACCTCACTTAAAACATCCGGGCCAAGACAAACAGACATGTTACACACAGTTAATGCACACAAATGTTTGTCAAATAACAACTCCCTAGAGGGTTGTTGTGGTCCTGCGCGCGAGTGAGGTCACCAGTAAGCTCCTAACTCCTTAGGAACTTACTGGTACTGTGCAAGCAGCAGAGGAGGCATCGCGCGAGTCATATATGTTACAAGCGTTAATAGGCTACGGTAACTGCTTTACATCAGGTGGACCGTATGCTTGTATGCCTCCCGACGATGTATAAAAAAAAACACACTTTTATAGTGTTTAAGTATTTGGTATTTAATATTGTGAAGTGTACTAATACGTGGGCATTGGTGGTGAGATTTTGACATGGAGCGCCTGCCGTCAGATGTCCATAACTCAGGGAAAACCAGATCTTTCTTAGGTCATACGTCTTTCGAAATATAATTTCCTGGGCGTGCGAATATCCTCATGATGTTTTCCTTCATCACCGGTTATGTGATAATTATAAATTGTAAGTACTCGTAATGGAAGTCATAGTAGATGACCAGTGTTAGTCCAGTCGAATCCAGGATTCGAACTAGGACCTGGTTATAGTCTGGTTCTTTATCTACTATGCTATCATTGATTTTAATTGAGTATTGTATTGGTACGTAAATTGTAAAATGTAATGAAAATATGCTTAAAAGGCGCAACACAATACGTAAGCGCGCTCTACTAAGAAAGCCTCATAGAAGACTGCAGCCAAATAACAACTACCTGAAGGGCTTCTGTATTCCTGCGACTGAGTGAAATTACCAGTAAAGAATCTCTATGTTAGCAGCGGGAGTGGAAATGTACGTACCTTTAGTATTGCTAGCGTTCATACGCTGCGGTAACCACTTCACGTCACTCCAACGAGGAACTGTTCAACTTAATACCAGCCGCTGAGTTCCACTATCGTGTGACACAAAATCCTCTGTGTGGAGGTACTTCAGTCTTCGTCATTCATATCGGATACCCTCTAATAAACAAATTTATGAATATGAACATGTAATTATATCAAAATTCCGATAATTTATGTCGTAATTCGACCTCCGTAATTCACCGTATGGTCCAAAATAATCCGGGTAGGCGTCTGTGCGTGACAGTATAATCATACCTAGCCCTGAAACTACTTCCAGTCGTATTGATTTATCTATATGTATAGGACCAGCATGTGCAGTAACTTTATGTATTCGGATAGCAAAGAATATAAAAAAATTGGTTGTCTGTAAAGTCGGTTATGGACGATAATTTTACGTGATAACGTCATAAGAAAACATTCAATAGTTGACAAAACAGTTCACGTGTAGGTTATGTGCTCCCGCTGTCTTTATTCTACACGAACGCATCGGCCGATTGAGTGGAAGAGAGATAGATGCGTCACAAGAAGAACGGTTAGGACAGTCGTGCCTCTCTATTGCTTGTTCCGCGCTCTCGCTTGCACGCTCGGCTCAGTCGGAACGTGACACTTTTTCATGCGTGCAGCCGGCGTTCATCGATTTATAAGACGTTATCACATCAAAAATATGAATTGTATAATTTAGAAAAATTTCAAAAAAAATAGTGAAGTTGACTTCATTCAGTTCTGGTGGGTCTTTTTAGGACTGACTTTTATCAAGTAGGTTTCACTTTTGTATTTCGAACTTTTATTCAATAACTTTTGCATATTAAATTACATGGGATCTTCAAGGAACAAAGAAAAGACAAAATATCTTCTATCTAAAATATATCTTTAACTTCACTTTAAATACGTTGCTGGATAGGCAGAGAGGACCGACCGCCACATGACTTGGACCTTAACAACCTCACGCGCTTCTTTGACATTCTAAGCTCTTTTCATGCATGTTTCCCTGTTTCTCAGTCTTCTGACATCACATTTTGGTATAACACGAAGTAGCTTAATAACAAAAATCTTAAATAATTTTTTAATCAATATCCAAATCACCTTGCTTAGAAACTCAAATATACGGTAATAGAACACAATTTAAATTATCGTAACACGATTTGAAAAATCCATTAAACTGTTCCCGAGATATCGGAAACGTACATACATACAGAAGCATGGGTATGCAACGAACAAAAATTTGTCCTTTTTTAAGAAGTAGACTTACAATTTTCTCCCGTACACCGTTATATAGTATTGTCTTAGGTTTTCGCGATTGTTACACATTGAATTAAACAATTTTTAACGGAAGTATCGTGTAGTAGACTAATAATGTAAGACAAATACCACCTTAATCTTCCTGCGACCACGGACGCTGCAAAGCGTTCGAAACGTCAGGTTCAACAAAATAAATAAAATACGCGATACTTCCGTTAAAAATTGTTTAATTCAATGTACAATTTTCTCGTTGTATAATAACCGAAAGGGCATTTAAAATCGAAATTTGTATACACGGAAACTACTGTGTAGCGAATGTAATGGAGAGCAAAATAAAAAAAAAATATACATGATGCATAAAATCAGAATAACATGTGACACAACCGTTATTCAATTTGGTTTGGCACCGTTTTCTTGCCACTGCAGCAGTGTCTCGTTTGCTATTTAGCTCCACTACGTACAGATGATGTATGATATACTATGACACAGATGATGCTTAGTTACTTACACTCCAGTTTCGACTTCAGGCCCCTCTTTTTTACCATGTTCCTGGTTATAAAGAAAAGGGACAACCCCCCTTCTTTTAACCCTTCTTCTTTCTCTCATCCCGTTTCCTAATCAATTAGGATTGGCGAGGATACTGATTTTTTACGTGGATCAACTGCTGTCAGACCTCTACAAACTAGAGAAACTAGGGAAACGAGACCTTTCTTAGGTTAGTTACGATTATCGAAATATAAATTCTTGGACCTATGGGTTTCCTCACGGTGTTTTCCTTCCAAGCAAGTGCAAGTGACAATTACAAATATGTACATTAATCCGAAAGCACAAAATTAGTGTTGAAGCAAGTTCTAGATTTCGTACCTGGGACCAGTTGGTCAATAGGTCAATCCTAATCGACCGGGCTATCACTGCTCTTAAACGTTCATTCGTTATAACATTTTCATTAAAAAGAATTCTTAATTGTATATTGCTCAAAACTTCTTTTTGTGATGTAACAAGAGAATTTATTTTATGCTTCGAATTTTGGAATTATAGGCACTGAACATTAAAAACCTTCGCAGATAATTAATATGCAGGATAAAAGGGTTGGCTAAAGATTCACTCAAAGGATTTAAAACAATCCAGTGAAAAAACACGGCCAGTGTTCTTTTTTCTAAAGCATACAGGAACAACGTTTTGCATTTTTTTATATAATTTCTTTTAATTTCCCGATAGATGGTTACTTGGTGGTATCTTTACTGTTGATAGGTTTCCACTCACCTCCTATTGCGTATAAATTTGGGGCGCATCAAAGCATCCCATCTGGGGAAGTACCTCCACCTACAGAATCCGCAGCCAAATAACTCGACTCTCTAGAGGGTTGTTGTGTTCCTGCATGTGAGTGAGGTCACCAGTAAGCTAAGGAGTTGCTGATAATGTATTCCAAGCGTTCATAGGCCACGGTAACCTCTTTACATCCGTGGGCTGTAGGCTTGTATGCCCCTCGGCGTTGTATATATAAAAAAACAGTTAACGTGGCTTTAAAAAATAATACAAGTACGAAATGATTTTCATTGTATTTGAACCACGCGTCTTGAACCTCTTAAATCCACTCTAGACACTGTTTTGTATACGCGATGAGTTCAAGTCAGGTCCAACTTAGCATGGATAATGTACCGATGTTCTTTTTGCTCATTATTACCAAAATTACTTAAGTCCTGAAACACAAGTTGTCTCGGAAAATAAAAAACACAAATCAAAAGCAAGATGGCGTGTGTTGGTGTTCCTTCGAAGTAATGTTTTGCCTTTTGTTTCTCGCATACAAGCCCGCTTTGTGTCCCGTCTGTTTCCACCGCATGCAAATATTTGTCTAGTCGAGGTTCTGCTTTGACGTCCCTACATCATTTTCTGACTTTACAACCCATGTCAGCCAGACTTGTTTTATAAACCTTGCAGATTTATTATATACCATGTTTGTCTTTCTTCTTTCAGGTACGTTTTAGAATATCAGCTGTAAACTCCATAGCTTGTTATCGTGTAAGTAAAAACAATTACTACTTATAAAATGGTGTTTATATATAACTAATCATCATCCATAAAGAGCCAAAGGTCGTTTACATATGACCTTTCTAACAGGCAAACGAAGGTCTGGTAAATGGAGGTAGCACACAGAGACGATTAAAAATTTTATTGATTTAGTCCATATTCAACCCTCGTCAGGGGACGAATGTGGACTCTTGTAAAATGGGGCATCTACATTCAATTCCTGATGGGACTTAAATATGCACAGTGGCATTTTATTTGTTTTTATACCCGACGTAAATAATGAATACCCTGCGAAGGGATTCTGAACCACGCCCTGTCTGTGCGAACCAGACTACGTCTACCCACATGGATTCCAGGGTAAAAAGTCTTTAAGCAGTTACATGCTGCAGGCATGCTGTACGTTTGCTTGCCACAGTGGTTTAAATAATGTTTACTCGTGTCATTTATTTCGACGGTGATATTAATGTTTCAACAAAAACAAATGTTAAAAGGGTCTACAGACAAAAAACGGCTGGGTTTGAGGCTGTCACTGAAAAATACACGATTAAAATGGTTGCCAACATTCATAGGCACTTTATTAAACAATAGCTATAATAATAAATTACATAAATTTATTTCAAGTAAATTTTTTATTTTTACTGCTGCTGCAGAAAACCCTAGAAGCATGTGAATAAGATGAATTTTGTAATGGACCTATGTTCTATAGCATAGATGGTATATTTTAAAGTGAAATTAAAATTTTCTGTACGCCGATTCGTTACCTTAAGGTTGCCTTGTAAAGATTGCTTTTAGCAATAAGGCCGCCTTGTTGCATAATAGGTATTCATATTTTACTATTTTTTAAGAAATTTCCTGTAAAATTATTATGTAAATAAAGCTTATTCTATCTATCTATCTAGAATTTATTTTGCTACTTCAGTTGTTGTTTTTGTAGTTGTAATTTTATGTCACAAAAATTTCATCGTCATAAAAGTTGTCAACTTTTGAAGGTCAAGCTGACGTCCAAGAAACCTTTTGTGCTCAACAGAGCCAAACAGTACTTCAACTTCAGATCGGGGCAAAGACTCATCGTATATAAGTCTCAAGTTAGACCGCGTAAGGAGTTAACCGCCGGAGTGGACCGCGTAAGGGGGGGGCAGCTAGGACCTTGTGTCCCCCTGCAAAACGAGCCGTGAGGATCGTTGATGATCCTAAAAAATCTGAGTTTATGGAGAGATTTTGCCTCCCTTTGCGTGTTCTACTGATTGTACAATCGGTTGCGTTTGTACAATCCGAGGAGCTGTTCGACATGATGTCAATAGCCTCATTTTACAATCGCACCTCTCGCCGATGACTGGGAGTTCATTCTCACACAGGACTCATACTGGGGTCGCAATGGTCACGTACTGTGTGATTCCAGAGATTTATGTTTTTAAACCCGTAAACGAAAGAGTACGTTCCCGGAAGCGAGCGAGGTAAGTAGTGAACGCTCATGCCTTTCTTCACCTCGATCTGGTTATGTCATATTCTTACTCCACCTAGGAGTTACCTCTTAATGCTTCATCCATTCCTTCTCCCTTCCAATAAAATAAAATCATTCGAAGCTATCATCCCAGGAGATGTGGATCCACGCATACGTCCATGCTTCCAATACTCATGCCTCCGGTTAGACCAAACCAAAACGCAATTCAATAATTTCGGCACCGCAATTTAGTATCTGCAGGTAGAAGAAGGAAAATAAATATTACCAACTTTTCTTTTCATATTTCTAGCTTTCAGGTTTTTCCTTCCACTGTCCCAAATTTCAAGTTTCAACTTGTTTTGAATTTTGGTGAGTAATTAATAATTCAATACTATACTTATTTCTCGTGAAACTTGAAATACGTGATATGCTCGAAGGTCTTATTAAACATGAAAAATCTATGTAGGTAGTTATTCGGGATCGAAAATATCTCCGCTATCGTGGGTTCTATTACGAACTTTGATATACTGTCATGAGAATAATCAGGATGTATGTATGTACAACTTTACGCCAAACCCCTTGCCGGGTAGATGGAATGGACTGCCATATGATTCGATCCTTACACACCTCACTCGCTTCTTTAACATTCACTGCTCTTTTCATGCACGCTCTCCGGTTTTTAAGGCTCCTGACATCACCTTTTAGTAAAACAGGATCCATTTGGTCATGGTAGGTAAGGATAATAATAATCAGGATAAAGAAACAAAAATACATAAAGCCCGTAATAAACAAAGTATAGAAAATATCAACGAGATTTTTCTGTTTTAGTGGATAGTTGAAGCAATAGTAGAAGCATACTAGGCAACGTCTCAAATGTCATTACACTTTGAATCGACAAAGGACGATTTCATTATGTTTGTGTTATATTCCTCATCGATGTACTAAGCTAATAATGTACAAGAGGCTTTATTAGTAAGATTTATGGCGATTTGCTTACGTGCAATTTATCACGGTGACGTGTTTATAGCCCGCTTTATTTAAGGCGGTAGACGCTCATGAATTTCAATGTTTGCTTTTATTGACGATCCGTGTACCGTTCAGCTAAGACATTAAAGGGAAGTCTAATGTATTCACGGGTAATTTCTAGTGATTAAAATTGAGTGATACCTTTATGAAAATAGGGATTTTAATACAGTGGTGAACTGTTTTTCTCTTATAAACTGAAGACTGTAAGACGGTACTTAATGTAATAATTCATATATTATTAATTGTTGTATTACAATGGTATTAGATTACGTTATAGAACATCAGGGACAGATCATATTTTTATTACTGCCTTGTATAGTACTCCTGATACCGTAACTTATGAACGCTTGATATACGAGATGTATTGTTGGTCAAGCGTTATTCACAATGCGTACACAGGAACAACCTTGGAACTTACACATAATCTGACTTGCTGGATCACAAGAACCCACCATGGAGTGTCATTTGGCTCCGATCTCCGTTAAAGATGTATTTTTATATCCGACTGCTTATTAAACATTGATCAGTCATGCAATTCTCTAAGCGACTCATAATGGCTGTGTGCGTCGCTGTGATCACAGATGTCACAACTTTGACATCGTCTACTGCGATCACGGCTAAATTATTTGGTATTCTATAAGGCTGTAAGCGTACGCGAGGCTGTTTGCCTTGTAGAATTCCAATTCCAAACGCAGCCTTGCGGCGCTAGTGTCGCACAACCATGAAAAGCGACACCAAAGAATTGCAATTTTGTGTTCAAGGCTGTAACAGCCGATGTTTCCGAGAATGTAAGAATGTTTGCTCAATTAAGAATTTAAGAATTGCATGGCAGTTCCCATTCGGTTCCGACACATACTTAGTCATGCCTGATGTTGCTTTCCCGTCATGCGCGCTTATACGTCACCATCAGTGCTGTAACGATACAGTACTGGTTCCGTCAGTAAGAGTTTCCGTGATTGCATTCAAGTCTTAACTCTTTGCAAGACGTAGAAAAACTGGATGAATAATCAAGAATTTTTACGCAGCTATCTAATGGAGAAACATCCAAGATACCCAAAATGAAGAACTTTGCTTCTTTTTATATGTTCTATCGATTGTACAGTGGGTTGTGTAAGAAGGAATTATTATATATGATAATATATAATAATTCCTTCCTATAGACTTGTATCCATTCATCACACGTTCACATCGATACCTTGCTCACATACAGTATAAGTCTGCCGATGTTTTCCCAAGCTCATTAGACGCTGGTATGACGTTCTCCTACAGGCGATTTTGCTGGATATTTCTACACCAAGAACCTGAATATGTAAAGTCTAAATAAGGGCCCTGTTCTCAAATTGCCGTACTACACAAATGGGATCCCATAGCGGTACAAAGAAGCAGACGTGTGTTTTGATCAATTCCATCAAAACACATGCTCGTTCTTTGTATCGCTTGGGACTGATACTCCAGTCTGAGCACTCCCAATTTCAAACATGAATCGTTCACGGCTTGACTCCGCATAGGAACGAGTGTTAGCACGGGCTATTTACCAAGTCCTCTGTGTTGTCGTCAGCATAGCAACATGCTGCAGATTGAGCTCTATCATGATGGCGCCGGAGTTCAAAAGCGTACTGATGCAAGAAACCTCCTGCGCTGACAAAATGGCGGCTACCTCCGCCACCGCCGATAGTGTTGTAGCCTTAGGGCTAGTATGGTACTATATGGATACAACCTCCTTAGAATTCACTAGGCCTCAACAGTATGCCAATTCTGCTAAATAACTGCAACTGCACTGCTGCGCGGCGTGTGTCAAAATGTGTACATTTTGACGTTTCGTTATTCTGTTAAGCGATCTGACAGCCGCGACGTTGCAGCGACGCTGCAGTAAATGTCTCGCTAATCTGTTAAAAAACCTGCACTGCACCTGCACGTTTCCTGCAATATAATCGTATTCTGGTAAATTGTATTGACATTTGTATAGCGATGACAGAAGTTTGCTCAAGCAACTTTTGCGAAAAGAAATTACTATTCTGAAACGGTGATTTATATTACAAAATATTTGTTCTGTTTTGGGAAATGTTTGTAGGAATATATGATTAAGTAAAGCTTCTTTTCAGTTAGAAATAGCTCCACGCCGGCAACCAAGGACAATCGAGTGTGAAATTATAGGGAGTCAACTTTAAGTAAAAATCGAATTTATTAGATTGAAATATGGTAACATGACAGGAGTTAAGTAGTTAATTTGCAGGATACGCACAGTTGCAGCGTAGTGCAGGAGATTTTAATAGAATACACGTATTGATACGGCACTGTTCCTGCACGGCTTGAATGACAAGCGTAAACGTGAAGTTGCAGTTATTTAGCAGAATTGGCCTACAGGACAGTACAGATTCTTGAGAATAGTTTTTATGCATGTGCTGATTAAGAAGCTGGCAGACTATTTGCATGCAACCTGACTGCACCTTCGTTGGAACATCTTGACTTTTATACTACTTTAATTACATAAAGGAATGCTTAGTTTCGTGAATGAATAAATAAATTCGCTAGTTTCGAATGTTCAGAATTTAATCGTCAAAACTTCGTATTATTAATAAAAATGTATACTATGAAAAATATACTTCGATAATGCCAAGGGAAGCTTAATATATCGATGAGATACATAACTCGGGAAAATTGTTATTATGGACAGAATAAATCGCAGAGCCTTTCAAGGAGATGAAATTCCGACGCCAGGGCCGCCGATATTCGCCGGAGTGAGGGGTAACTTTCCAACTATTTCACTGTGAACTACGCAAGTTAGAGATATTTACATAAGAGAACAATTTGTTGTGCAATGTATGTAAAGCTTATAATTTATTTGATTAGTCTACCGATTTTGGGTTACAATTGTTTCATTTAATGAGATCTACTCAAAACAAAATGGTAGCCACGTTCTGCCTACTTACCGTCGTATAGTGTTATGTATATTCCTTATTTTTTTTCTCCCTAACTTACAGGAAGAAACAGAATAACCGCCCTGGAAGTTATTATTTTGCTGCGGTTTACGAAATGATTTAAATAGAATTTTGTGTGGGAGAAATGTTCAAATGTACAATATCTTTTTTTACCTTAATATCAACCATTTAATAATATGTTTACATGTAATTTCCGGAATTTTTCCTCTTACCATATTAAAGAAAAACAGTTTTATTTGAGTAAAATATTAAAATATTCTTTGCCCCTTAATATCCAGGAGAGGTCCTTTAATATCCAAGTTAAATAAAATTCCACGGAAACCATCGCGGATATTTACAAAATTATATTATAAATCAAAGTAGGTGTTACCTGTGGCTCCGCCTGCGTCAAGTTTTATTTTGACCCCAACATTTAAGCTACTTTTTGTAGTCTAAATATTGACTTTGATTAGAAATTACCGCCGTGCAAAATTTCATCAAAAGTCGTTGAGGAGCTTCTGTACAATACATTCGCAATGGACAGGCACAAAATAAAAACAAAGGTGTATTATAAGACAGTTTTTAACGTGGCTGTTATAACCTCTGTACGGATATAAGATTTTTTTATACTACGTCGGGAGGTATACAAGCATACGGCCTACCTGATGTAAAAGGTAAGGAGGAGGAAGTGTAAGGATCAAGGTATTTTATACCTTGATAATGCCGTAAAGGCGAAACCGGTCGGTAAAAATAATTATTAAATAAAATTGTGAAGTGGAATCTGTACAAGTGCAAGTATTAACATTAACGCGATATCTTCAAAATTCCACCAAGTGCCTACAATCAACAGTATCAACATAATAGGAATTAAATTTAACTAAATTCATCCATGACTCAGGTTAAAATGGATTAGTTAACAGGTTCAGGCGTTATTGTGCGAAAGTCAAATTTACACGCAATTTAATGTAACCCGCTTTGTGTGCTTCCGCCACTAATTAGTTCATGCGGACTAGCGCCGACCGGCGTCCACCCACTACCGTGGTGGGTCGCGATTGCCCGCCATCTGTAATAGAAACCGCATGCAACCGCCACGGTTGCTGCCATGACTGCCCTGGTAAATGAATACCTAAAAGGATAAATATGATAACGTTTTGGAGGTCCGTGCATTTTTGGTAATATGTATTTTTATGCCAGAAACATACGAGCCATCTGATATAAAGTTGTGAGGTGGAGGTACTTCCCTAGACGGGCTGCTTTGATGCGTCCTAGCTTTCTTAGAAACACCCAGACCAATACAAACAGACATGTTCTGTACAAGTGCAAGTATTAACATTAACGCGATTAATTCCTATTGTTTTTATTTTGGAATACATACAGTACAACTACGGGAGCCGTTGTACCAATTTACGAGCAGTGTTTTGTGATCTCTCGGGAAATTTGCAACAATCCGTCTTAGCGGTTGATTACGTAACAAAATGGAGAGTTTCCATCCCAGTAGTGGTTTTAACTGCAAGTGACAGATGTAGGGAGAATATCATTAACTATAAGTTAACTAAAGACAACTCAATCACCTAAGTATTCCAAGGGAATACCTTCGAGCTAATCGGCTAGGAACTGAAGTATGTGGTTTTTGTTACCTTATTACTTTAAAAGAGGAAGATTTGTATATACTCATATATATGACTACATTTGGTTCGCACAAACCACTCAGAACATAATATATCACGATTTAGATCGAATTTTGTGTTTAGATAAGAATTAGATTTTTAATTTTATTTATATACCGTAATTCGTCCAAACGTTGACACCCACCCAATTATTGTAATAATAATTGGGTAAGTACTTTAAATCTTTTTGTATATTAACACTGTTAAGACAGTGTCATCCCCAAATCGTTAGGCTTATTGATGTGTATCTTCACGCCAGCTTACACACCAGCAGCACGCTACGACACAGAACCGAGCGCATATGACGCGGTCCTTACACACCGCACTCGCTTCGTTAACATTCATAGCTTTTTCATTCTGACATCAATTTCTAATAACGACCAAATTATCATGGTCTTTCTCGGGTACCTATATCCTTCCACGTGCGCCATACTCGCCCGCATTTATTTTACTTTCGTGCTCTCTCTGCCAACACAGCTTTCTTTTCCATAAGTCTTTATTCAATAATTAAAGACAAAAACATGCAAATTTGTTGCATGTATAGCTTTTGGAAGAAGCCATGCAAGTGACTTAATTAGCGATAGGCGAGTTCTCTTTATGTAATTATTAACACATTTAGGAAATCACAATTAATGACAGACATTTAACTTAATGAGAATCTTCAACAAACCGCATCATACAAACCTACTGTGTGCTTAACTTCAGATATGAACAGATAGACAATTGAACATTTCATATTGTTTCTTACAAAAATAATATAACATTCTGTAATCAGAAGCAAAGCAAACAAAGCCAGGAATATCTACAAACAAACCACATTACTGTCTGTTTGCCCACCGTTTATTTCAATGTTATCTCAATTCGCTATTCTCGACAATTCCTGCGATACCCGGAGTCAATTTCTCAGCTATAAGAAATCGGGGAAACTAAAATAAATGGTGCATAGTTGGAACCTTTCAGGGATATAGAATTCCGGGTCGTGCCTCGATATGATCAAATATCTCCAGTTTCCCTTATACTGCATGCCGCGTCGACCGGAGAATTTTAAAGAGTTTATTTAGCGTTCTCTTGGTTTATATAACTACAGTTTATTCGAGTGAACTATTGTTTCCGAGAGATTCTGTCCGTTGTTTACGTTTGCTTACAGTTTCCACATTCCATAGTGCACTGGTAAAAGGTTTACTGCTGTAAGTAAACCATGTTGTTAATAATACATAAGTATTCTATCTATCTCTTATTCTTCTTTGCGTTATCCCGATTTCGAATCCGTTAGGCGTGGTCCGCCTAAGGGTTTGACGAAGATACTGGCTTTTACATAGGGCGACTGACCTTCACTTCTTCTATCTATATGTAACTTCATGTCGAGGCCCTAGCGATATAGGCAGAGAGAACCGAACACTACATTTACAGAAAATAACTCGCTTCCTTATTAATTTTATGCACGTTTGCCGGTTCTTAGGGCTGACGCCACGTTCTGATAACACCCGATCTATTTGTTGGTGGTAGGTGAGTCTTCCTCGGCACTTACATCCTTCTACTTTCGCATTGCATATCAGTTTTGTCATTCTTTCCTCTAGCATCCTTTCTACATATCCGAACCAATAAAGTATGTCCCTTCTTACCTTAACACTCCCTTTCTTACATCCACATTGCAAACTCGGCGTGCAAGCGTTATGTCACAAATTTTGCGCAACATTCGCATGACAACGGCGTTATTCAACTTTCATGTTCTCTTTTGCAAACCCAGCACCCCCTTCCATACATAAGTCTTAATCTTAATTAATTGTTTTTTTCTTTAATAAGCCGTCATTAAGGGCTACAATACCTAATGGTACTAGTGATGTGTTCATTACGTAGGTTGGCCGACTACTTGTGACCCGACTTGATTATATCAGGCGAGTAATTTTAACCAACTAAAAATAAAAGGGATACTTCTAAACATAAACTTTTTTCAGTGTGTAGTGTTAAATATGTCTCCAGACTTCCAATTTGACCTTTATACCGTTCTTATGCCACGAATAATAAGAGTTACAATTGCATTTCAAGAGTCAAGCAGGGGCTGTCCTTAGCTGTGCTCAGTGTTGTCGTACTTGTCTGTTTTGGTACAGAACTTATTTAGATTTATGTGTTAATCCAGAACATCTGTTTGTATGCCAAATTTCATGCAAACACGTACACCATTTATGAGTCATTATAATCGTGTTGACCCTAATGAGTTACAGACATGAAATTTGGGTATTGTGTGTTGAAGTGAAAACCGTTAATTAATTAGAAATTTAATTAAACCATTTTCCATGCCTCATTTATGTAAAGGAGCATATCTTTGTTATTTTTTTATTAAGAAGTCAAAAGTCCACCTTCGCGCTCTTTATCGTCTCTATCTCCAAAGTTTACAATCCGAAATAAAGGAAAATACTTTTTTCGTCCTTTAACCCTTCGAAACCCGGGTGGTCGAATACGACCGTGAAATGTATGGGAAAACGTATATAACGGGTTCTGACTGCTCCAACATTGTAATCATAACTATCAATCAAACATATTTGAATGTATCTCGAGGAAAATTAAATTACTTTTGTATTTAATCGTTGTCTCTTTGTATTGTCTTCGCGATTGTTACACATTGAATTTAACAATTTTTAATGGGAGTATCGCGTGTTTTATTTATGTACTGCACTGATTTCACCCAATGGTCACTTGGTGAAGGGTGGTTTAAACGGTGATCCTGAATCAACACTTAAACAACATTTCAGCTGACTTATATAGGGAACTCGTGATGGCGTATACGCAAGAAGGACGACCGAACTCATCAAAATGATGTGGTGTCTCATCAAAAGTAGTGAGATACATTTGTGTGCATGAACATGGCTGTTTCATCTTGGTCTGGATCTTTTAAGAGAGGTAGGGCGCATCAAAGCAGTCCGCCTGGGAAAGTACTCGTACCTCCACCTCACAGGAAACCCGAGACAAATAACAACTCTCTATAGAGTCGTTGTGTTCCTGCGTGTGAGTGAGGTCACCAGCAAGCTCCTAAGGAGTTACTGTGTTAGCAGCAGAGAAGTTCGGCAACTTCGAAAGATATACAAACATATGGTTCACCAGTTGTGAAGCTGCTGCCGCAGCATAGTGCACTTGCAACACAAGAAGTATCACTAGCGCGTTCTGACCTCGCAGCTTAGACAGTAACTCCTCTGAAGCTTAGTAGTAACTCACTAACTCGCAGGAACACAACAATCCTCATGGGTGTTATTATTTGGCTGTCGTTTAATATGAGGTATATATATACCTTTTTTCATACCTCCTGTCCTGGCTTTTTATACCTGTGTCGAACTTCTCAAGAACTTAATGACAACCTCACTCACTGAAAGGAAATTTTATTTGGCTACGGTTTCATGCGAGGAGAAGTTACTTACTTCTCCAATCGGGCTTTTACCTATTCCTATAGGTACACCTCTTTTACCTATTCCGTGGATGCGCCCAACCTCTCTTGGAACATCAAAATCAAAACCAACAGACATGTGCATGCACACAAAAGTTTATACTGTGTGGGAATCGAACCTACGAGCTTAAGTTACGGTAGCATTGTTAACCACTTCGCCACCGAGCTCGTCAAAACCTTACTTGACTACGTCAATGCGCTCTACCCCTTTTTCCTACGGTGCTCCACGTGCATTTAAGACAGCCTTTGACTGCAAATATGATAGTGAATCACTTACACCCCAACCCTTATCATCATATGTTGAAACGTATGCAAATCCAACACTAGGGTCAACTCAGTACAGACCGGGATTACTGTTACTATGTTAATGATCTTTAATATGCAAATAGACTATTATATACCTAAATCCGTCAAAGGAAACCCACCACTAAAATTTATGAACCCATGAAATATTGGTTTAGTAATAGATTTTAATATTAGCCCTGTTTGCAGCAGTGATAGCTCAGTGGGTAAAGAACCAGCGTATTGACCTATGGTATCTGGTTGGAATCCTGTCAAGTAACACAACAAGAAATAAGTCTTTTCGGATTCATGTGCTGTTTGTAATTATGTCTTGCTCTTCTGTGAAGGAAAACACCGTGAGGATACACGCGCGTCCATACATGTATCTAAAGTCACACGCCTTTAGAAAAATTATTTTAAAAGTGTGACCGAAGAAAGATCTGACTTTCCCTGTTGGTAGTATGACGGCAGTCGTTCTATGTAAAAAATCAGTATCTTCGCCAAATCCTTAAGCGTAGGTAGCGAATCCCGTCAATCCTAATGGATTAGGAAACGGAATAACGGCGGGAAAAAGAAGTTACATTGCTAAAGGTGTATATAAAAATTTATTTTATCCTCTTTTTAACACATTATCCTTTGTGAGAAGTGTACAGACCACATCGCTGGCACGTCCTACCTACAAGTTGCTGACTGTAATTTTTCGAACGAGTAAAGGTCTCACACTGCTTTTCGCTTCAGGATTCATCCGCTCTCCCTCGAGCTTCCTAATTACTTCACAAATGCAAAAACATAATTCCTAAAAGAATTGTTATTAGGCTTCAATCTTCTGTTAGCTCGAGTACTACTCCCTAGAACCTCATTTCCTTCGACGAGTTGCACCAAGTGTAGACAAGTTGCCAAAGAGTAGGTCACTACTTCTATCGCTTAGTTCCGTAGCTTTCACAAAAATACATCTTTCATGCAATTTGATCCAACCTGCTTTGTGTGCTTCCGCCACACTACAAAAATACATCTATAACAGATGCGCCCAGGAACGTCAATATACTGACAAAACGGTTTCAATCACCGGGAGACAAAAAACGGTTGCCGTTGATAGGGCACGGCTCCCACTGTGTCTCACTTTGTCACAGTCGCATTGTGCCAATAATATTATGATTTTAAGACAATGCCCATAGGGTTTAAAATTGAATACGCCCCATACATGTTTGTGAAACTGACTACCGCTTAGCGCTGTGCACACTTCACCCACCATTAGTTAATACAAATATATTTTAGGGGACAACTGGGGATACAAAACGGCTGCATTATCCTTTCTGAATATGCTGTCGACTGCTATTGTACTCAAGACTTTACTGTACTGTCAGCAACTAAAGCATAAGTTATTGAAGTATGTTATTTCTCTTAACTCTGTCAAGATATTAATTACAAACATCAAAGTTTAATGGCTTCCCTGGTTCGAATATTATCGACAAACGAGGTTCCACTCCACTAGTAGTGGAAGTGTCGTTCATCATAACTACTTGAATATTAGAGCCGTAGGTGACCTACATACATGTATACTACGTTATTCTTGTTTGCAACACATATGACGCTTACACTCCATTGTCATTATCAAATGATATATTTTTAATTAGCTCATATTCAATCAGAATGATATTGCCATTTGCACGTGCAATTTTACGATCTATTCATGATAAATTAAGGATAGTTTTTGCCTTAGTTCTATCAATCTTAATTTTAGTAAATTACATTCAATTAAAAAATAATAATGTATTTAATTTAATTTTATCCTCATAATGAATTTTTAAAATATGATGACTTATAAATAACTCAATAATTGTCAAATTTCTCAATTTAAATTTTTTAATTATTAATATTATTATTTATGTATTTATCAACGTAATTGGATACAATCTATTACATATAATAAAGCCGTCCACAAAAACCTGACGAAAGTTTATGCGTGGCACGGAGAGATATAATAACATACGAGTATTTAAGTATATTTATAGATTTAAATGCATAAACTATATTATCATACATTTAGGCTTTAAGAAACTCAATCAGAGACAAATAAAAATTCTTCAGACTATTATCTAACAATTTATTACATATTATTGGTAATAATTTAGGTAACATCAATTCCCAAACTCAAAATAAATTCAAATGGTGATACGCTACCATAAATAGATATTTTTCATTTATTTCTGGAGGTGAAACGTGCAGAATACAATGTAGAGAGTCGTTATAAGACTTCGTAATTGGAGTGGAGCATAATCTGTCATTCATCTGTGACTAGTTGACACAGTTTGTCAATACCTATAAAATTTTTAATGGTATTTAAACAAAGTTTTTAATTGGAAGTGTGTTTTTTTTTTTCATGTATATTCCATGCTATTTACGTCACATTATTTATATTAGGAAGGTATCCGCTTGATTCCTTAAAAAACTAAAAAACTTGTTTATAGGGATTTTAACTTCCTGTAATAATTAAAATTCAGCTTTGTTTATACGTTTGATTGGTTCCATATAAGTTTGACAAAGTTACGACTTTATTACGATTATTAAACATTGTACTATTCATAACTTTGTGTTTAATCTTTCAAACTGCTACCGTTCTTGTTTCAAGTTCAAACACTTCCCATGCTTTGTTGATTAAGAATACTCTTCTTCTTCACGAACGGTCGCGGCTTCGATTCCCACACAGGGCAAATATTTGTGTGGCATGAACATGTCCGTTTGTCTTGGTCTGGGTACTTTTAAGAGAGGTAGGGCGCACCAAAGTGTCCCGTCTGGGGAGGTACCTCTACCTCACAGAAAACCGCGGCCAAATAACAACCCCCTGAAAGGTTTTTGAGTTCCTTCGTGTGAGTGAGGTTACTAGTGAGCTCCTAAGGAGTTACTGTACTAGCAGCAGAGGTGGCATCGCACGAGTGATATACACGAGTTAACAGGCTACGGTAACCGCTTTCCATCAGGTGGACCGTATTCTTGTATGCCTCCCGACATTAGTATATAAAAAAGAAAAGGAGTGATGTAATTAAATTTTGACCATAATATGTTTGCTACAACACCAAGCTGAATCCCCCGATTTTATTATTATGAGTATTCTGAATTGCTTTCCTCTATGGAAGTAAATTTAAATATACGAGTACATTCACGTCAAAACGTTCGGCAAGGAGTCGGTACAATATCGGTGATGAACCCATAATTTCAAGGATCTACAGGCCGCTTCATCTGGTAGCCCGTATCTCTACATTGTATAAAAATAATATAAAAACCATCAAAAACATCGGCGAAACGTTAACTTCGTCCTCTCATGTCTACCAACAATAGACAAGATAGGGCGGTGTCACTTTACACAGCTTTTAGCGGGTAATAAGAGACGTACGAGTATAGAGGTGGCAGCCTCCCGAATCATCGGCTTTTGTTTCACATTGATTGATGTCTCTATTTGGGGTCGGCGCCCCTCATACGTCTAGCTCTATTACATACCGCATCTTATATTGTGACTATGTTTCGATATAGAACTAGGTCTTCGTCTATGGTAGGGGCGGTCGAAGTGTGCGCAATTTCGTCACAATTTGAGTGCGTATTATTTCTAAAATAATGTTCACATAACATTTGCAATACAAATATCTGGACTACAAACACTAATCACAGTGATATGTATTACTAATTATCAATTATTTGGCGGCGAGGGAAAACGTGCTGAAACCCGTAAATCCAAGAAATTATATTTCCAAAGAAGGATATGGTTTCCCTCAGGGTCGTGGAGGTCTAACGGCAATCGCTATATTCAGGAACACCGTTCCTATATGAAATATGTGCGTTTGTCTGTGTTTTTGTCTGTCGCTTTGTTTCGAATATTCGAATTTTGACTTCAGATTCGGATTCGGCATAAAAAAGTAGAATAGGAATGTTCAGGAACACCGTTCCTATCTCAAAATGGCCGACAAATTAAAAAAAAAAATTAATTGTTTGACGAGTCAGGTGTTCCTCTGGCCATGCAAGGTTGCGCATTCTCAACTGGTTTTTTTTTACTTTTAAAGTCAGTATTTTCGCCAAACTTTTAGACTTAGGTAACGACTTAGGTAACAAGTTAATGCTGGGAAGAAAAAAATACATTAGTGTTAAATAAGATTGTGGCCCACCAGAACAGAAGCGGTTACCCGTCCCTATGTCTATTCAATACAAGGAGTATTGTTCCTGCGTTTCCATCCTAGTTGGTAACAGGGCTACTTGCTCATTCGCAATACAACAACCCCGTAGGGAACAAGATTATATAAAACAAGTTAACGGGTCATTCATGTATGTCCGGAAAGATGACAAGCTTCGATGTCATGGACATCCTTCTAAGCTCGATTGTCACCATCGTATCAAGCCAAGCACTGCCTACTGTAGGAGGAGTCTGGAGTCATCAGTACCATGAGTAGTTTCATTTGATGTTGACACATGTGTATTTTAATCTTATTCTTAAATAAGAGGGCCATTTTACTTAAATTGGCTGAATCTGTAATTTGATTTTATTCTCCTTTAGTACAGCCGTTAGGCTCCTACACGCGCGACAAATGTCTCATCAACCCTATAGTCATTCACTTCCCACATTGTACTCTAAAGTAAAAGAAACAGTGAGGCACATATACCTGCGATTTGATTGATGATACTATTTAGGTTTAGGTAGGTACCCCTACAAGGATACGACTACAGCCGAGAGGTATAACCAGTAGGTCAACTAGCGCACATAAGCCCTATTTGACTTAAATAACAACATTTGCGTTAGCGCTGTAGGGGAGGCACTTTTTAAAGACGCGATTATTCTAGGCACTCTACAGATTGCATAAAATGTGACTGGTGATTTGAAAAGATCGTGACGCAGCTGAGTGAATGCGACGATTTCGAATGTTTCTTTGAAGGCGATTTGATATGCTTAAACTACTTTATGTGCTCCGCTAAATGCGAACTGACGCCAGCTACCACCTACTACCACTAGTAGATACATGCCATCGCTACTATAACTGCTCCCGTCGTCTCAGACGCAGCTGCATCTCTGCGATTGCCCGCCATCTGGAACAGGAGTTACTTGCACCGTTGCTGTTCTGGCTACTCTCGCCGTCTATGTAGTTAGAAAAACTTGCTATGATTTTTACAAATGTATTCTTTGCTTACGAATTTCTTTGAAGTTGCCCTACTAGGTATATCTCTCTACTGTAACACGGCATTCATGTCATTTGGCCCTTTCGCTCGTGAAACTTGATAAAACATATCGGTCGAGTTGTTAGGTTGTATTTGTTATTTTGCCATACTAGGTGTTGCCCTCGAGTTTGTCTTCATAAGAAGTAATCATTAGGTGTTTGAAGTGTACCTGCTCACCAACATTTTAGAACAAACCAACCTCACCTGCTCGTGGTACAGTCTTCAGACGGAAGAGAGCTAGAGAAAACGGTTATGTTATTAGTAAGTAGCCTTATTGGGCAAGTACCTCCTTACCGTACCTTACAGTTGACTAAAACCACATAGCAATTCGCTAGAGTAATGTTTTGTTCTTGAGTTAAGGTACTTAGTTCTTTTGCAATGCATGCAAATTTAAACTGCTTTGCTGAATTCAGATTTAAGATTGCTTAAACTAAATGCTTGTTATACCATCCGATGTGTAATTAAAAGATAGATAATTACTTTTTATTGCATTATAAATAAATATACCAAATATCTTAATAAGCATAAAGAAAAATTGAAATTTGTGTTCTTTTTTACAGATACTCAGACAAATTGCCTAAACCATGATGTCACATGATCCCCAGATACAAGACCCCGTCCTTTTAAAAAGGGCACGTAAAGGGAGACCAAGAATACTCCCTCTAAATGGGGCTAATATTCAAAAATACGTACGCTGTTATCCCACGGGATACCCGAATGGGATATAGAGGTGTGAATCTAAATAAATAAGTAAAAAGAAACCAAGCGGTTACGCTGCGTTTACACACGAGCGCTATTCAAGTATTTTTAACCGACTTCAGAATGGAGGAGGTTATCAATTCAACTGTGTCTTTTAGTGTATTTTTTTATTGAGATTATTCCAGCGTCTTATTAGCTACATACAGACTTTATGAAGTTCCAACATGATTTTACGAATTTGAAACCTTTGTAATCATTGAGCAGTCAGAACCCGTTATATACGTTTTCCCATACATTTCGCGGTCGTATACGACTCTCTCAGGTTTCGAAGGGTTAATATGCATTATTGTTAGAGAGTGCATTTTAACTACTTATATTTTGTTGTAACATCTTACACCTAGATAATTGATTGTAGAAAAGGTTCTGTAATGTGGTATGGAACCGTTGAACTACTCTGACGATGGAGATTGAGATGCATCGGACTATTATTTTATTTCAATTTCTTTCAGTTAGTCGATATAACTTACGCTCGGTTGGTTTGCTCAGGTGGGGTCATTAACAACAGTGTTCTTAGTTTTTAAACTACTTATTGGTTCGACTTGTATTGTAATAATGTATATTATAGTAGAATCTTACAACTCAAATTGGAACCTCGTCTAACTATTGTATCATCATAGTAGAGTGGTTCTGTTGACAATGCAACAATGCGGTACCATAAAACTAATCTGATATTTAATAGATTCAGGCGTTATTTTGCGAAAGTCAAACTTACATGCAATTTGATCCAACCCGCTTTGTGTGCTTCCGCCACCAATTAGTTCATGCGGCCTAGCGCCGGCCGGCACCCACCCACTACTGTTAGTGCGTGCATCATGCCGACGCTGCCATGGCTGCTCCGGTAGTCTCTGCCTCGGCTGCTGCGGTCGTCCGCCATCTGGAACAGAATCCGCATGCCCCCTCCACCACCGTCGCTGCCACAACTGGCCTGGTCGTCGCTGCGACACGTGTTTCGCCTCTCCACGAGGCATCATCAGGCGTTGTAGACGTTAATCGTAAGAATAACATGCTACAAGTGACAAATCCATCGCAGTGCCGTCCCTTATATTGAATTGAGGGTGGGGGTGGATGGTGTGAGCGAAAAGATATTTAATAGTGGGGAATGGTTTACGTCAGTCTGTTTGTTCATGAGAGTAATTTTAGAATTTTTATGTTTATTAATTTCTAATTGTTCCCTAATATTTAGTTTTAAACCTTTGTCTATGGTGTACCGTAGCCTATAAATACTTGCAATGCATTAAATATTACCCGCGCGATGCCACCTCTGCTGCTAACACAGCAACTCCTTAAGAGCTTACTGGTGACCTCACTCCCACGCAGGAACACAATAATCCATTATGGAGTTGTTAATTGGCTCCAGTTTTCTGTGTGGTGAAGGTACTTCCCCAGATGAGCTGCTCTGATGCGCCCTACCTCTCTTGAAAATACCCAGACCAAGACAAACAGACATGTCCCTCGAGCGTCGGTGACAAAGTAAAGTAACAAGTCACTACTGCGCCACCGAGTTCGTCACAAAAGCTGAACACACCAATGGAATGAGTCAATAACGAATGGTGACAAATGGTTACGGTTATGTTATCAATGGTTTAATTTATTGAGAACTAACTTTTGGTCGTGGCATCGACCTCGTGCGGTTTTTTTAATTCAAATAAAAGGTACATACACAACAATGTAAGTTTTAGGCTAGCTAGCCTAGCTGTTAGGTATTACATATTTTGATACAGTATTTTGTTATATTTTTAGAATCGTACCTGTTTCTTCTGCGTGACATCGTTCGTCAATTGTTTTTATTATACGTTGAATTCGTCATCGTATCAAAAGTAGATAGAACCGACTTATTATCTGACACTTCTTGGTTCGAATCCTGGCGAAGTCGTAGATCACAAGTTCATGTTTTCAAATTTTATACATATTTGTAATTGTCACTCTCACGACGATATTCTTCACCGCAGGGTAGGCGTGAGAAACTTAACACGTACCTACAGGAAGTTATGTTTTAAAAAACGTGTGACCTAAGAAAGATCTGATATTCCGTCTGGGCTGTGGAGTTCTGACGGCAGTCTATCTTTGTAAAAATCGATATCTGCGCCGAAGTGTTTGCATCAAGTAGCGGACCTCGTCGATCCTATTGGAGAAGAATCATGATAATGCTAGGAAGAAGACTTAATTCATCGTTCGGAGTGAAAATGTGAATAACAAAAATATTTCTATGCTCTAATAAAAATATGTTTATTATTTGATTTAACCTCGATACATTTGTAGTTTTCCGATGTTTTCGGTTTAATCTAAGTGATCTAAGCCGCGTAAAAGAGGTTAAGTTTTATTTACTGATTAGTAATAAAAGTGAAATTATTCAGACCCTAATAATTCTGTATATAAGACTTTTACACAACAATAAAATTTCTCACTCAAAGAAGCGTTATTGGAAATACAAAATTGCAAGTACCTATATAACTAGTCCGGCCATGAGTTCTGTTACAAATGAATATGTATTTATTTTTTTATTAAGTAATGTAATCTTAATAAACCTTATATGTACGTATTTATTGAAGTCACAGCAAAAAATAAAAAAAAAACGGCTTCATACCTACTTTGTGCAAGGCAATCACAGCAATTCTATTTTCTTTTACACCCCGTTTCATATTGTAATTTGATAATAAACACGAAAAAAATATGTAAAACGGCGGGAAATCGAAAAACTTTTTAACATAATAAACGCGTTCCAAATTCAAAATAATTATAGCGTTGAAAAAAAGGAAAGTTTCTATGTAACAGTATTTATGGCCAGACTAGTTAGACCTCATATAATTTTTCAGTAACGTGGAGGTGGAAAGTAGTTGGAAATAGGTTGGGTAAGGTACATACAGGCCTGTGTGTCACCCTTTCCTTTTCCGAACTTTGTTGACACATCACACATTTCATTGAGTCACAAAGTGTTCGAGTCAAAAGAATGGCAACTGTGGCGAATGTTTTTTCAACTGCTACTACGAAGATTTGTTGAAGTACTCCTACTGAGCAGTACAATTACATTAAAACATAACGACTACATCATTGGGAAAATCAGCGAAAGTCCGACATTTTCTAGTGATTTGTTGAGAGTCAAAGTTTGCGGAGAGCGGGCAGGCACGTGTGGGTTGTTTCAGGCAACACCGCGCCAGTTCTGTGGCACGTATGCTCGGCCCGCCGCCGCAACCACGAATTTCTATTGTTGGAAAGAAATTGTCCCGTTTTGCTATTTGCCGGAATAATGTTGAACAGAAAAATATGGACGTGAGGAATAGATTTAGAGCGTGTGGGACTCTAAAATTTACAACGAAAATGTGATTTTAAATTTACAATTTCGAATTTGAAATACATGTGTGTATGTAGGTATATACGACATCTACATACAGCACCGTGCTTGCTAATGTCGTCACTTCCAGGGCTGCTCTGGACATCTCTGCCCCGACCGCTTCGGTCGTCTCTGCGCTTTCTCACCATCTGTACCAGTAGATTCCTTCTGCAACAGCTGTGGCCTTGGCTGGTGTGATTTGGCTGGTTTTGCCTTTTTAATGTATTTTGAATATATATTTTTATCACAACAAAGTTGATGTTGAAAATTGATCTTTTTTTAATTCTGTGTTCATTACGCAGCATTAATAAGTATAGGATAAAATCAGATCATATAAAGTCACCACGAACGTATTTTATAAAATTTTACAAAATGTTGGCTTATATAAATAATCAGAAGTACAGCCATACGATTTAGAGCTACGAATGCTAAAGAAGCGTGGGAGATGTGTCAGCACCGCGTCTTATGCCGCCCGATTCTCTCTGCCTACCCTATAAGACACCTAGCGTAAATGTATACATACATACCATGAGATTTATTAACTTCATTCGTTCCTAGTATAAATATATTCATAACGAACCTTATATTTAATTAGATCCCCGGATGCAGTAGCTTACACCCCGGATATTACATATTATCGTCCTTATGCGCAGCTCCGCTCGCGTAAATAACGAGTTTATCCTACGACACGTCAAAGTTGATGTGGGATAGTATAAAACCTTGGTGTATACGAATAGGGTTCTAAAAATGAGTAACATATCCCACTGTTGGTGGATACGGATCTCCCCTATAAATGAATAAATATTGTCGTACAAATTACACAGCGCTATCTAGCCCCAAAGTAAGCGAAGCTTGTGTTATGGGTACTACACAACTGATAAACATACGTAAATACATTTTTTTTTTGTAAATACATACTTATTATACATAGAAAATACCCAGACCAAGACAAACAGAAATGTCCATGTACACAAATGTTTGTACTGTGTGGGAATCGAACCCACGAGCGTTGGTGTCAAAGTAGCGTAACAATGCGTTTCACCACTGCGCCACCGAGCTCGTCAAAACACCAATTGAACCTATACCTATACACCAATTGAACCCTAACGTTATAATAGCATCCTGTAAAGTATGTACGAGTACGTTGGTCGCCGTTCCCTTGAGCTCTCCCCGATTTGAGACAAATTACGCTTTCGCGCCGTTTTGTTTTTATATCCAAGATCGGGACACATACAAGCTTTCGACCCACCTGATGTAAAGTGGTTACCGTGGCGTATGATTTTTTTTAAAGTTTGCTAATGAGGAGGTATCGCTAGCGCGTTACCACCACCGCTAACAGCGCTAACACACCCAAAAACACAACCCCGCCAGGCAGTTGTTATTTGGGTGTGGTTTTCTGTGAGGTGGAGTTCCTCCCCAGACGGACTGCTTTCATACACCCTAACTCTCTTAAAAATACAAACAGATCGGCAACGCATGGGTGACACCGCTGGTGTTGCAAATGTCCATAGGCAACGGTGACTGTTCACCATCAGGCAGGCCGTATGCTTGATTGCCGCCTTAGTGGCATATAAAAAAAACAGACCAGTTCTTGCACACAGATATTTGCCTTGTGTGGGAATCTAACCCCACAAGCATTGTCAGAGTAGCGTTACTAACCACTGCGTCACTGAACTCGTCAATTTTGTATACCCAAATTTATGTATTAGTTAATTCTCTAGCATTGAGATTAATAACACTTTTGTGTAGCAATGAGTATAATACTTAACCCACATCAGCAATGCGGAAAAAGTTTTTCTAATATCCAAGTATATTGCGACAACTGTGCATAATGCCGACTGCGCAACCCAGTACTTATCACGCTAACTATTGAAAGTTCGCTCGAGAAAGTTTCCATTTCAAATATTATTGCTGAACATTGGCGAAATGTTTGTCGGTTTTTACCAATCTGCTGAGAGTTGCTTTTCGTACAGTACGTCTGTACTGTGCTTTATTAACTCGCTAACATTAAAAAAAAATTATCGCCCAAAAAGGCTGGTTGAGACTACCAGACCTTAGGTCCAGACCATGTCCATGGGCTACGGTGACTGTTTACCATCAGGCAGGCTGTATGCTTGTTTTTGGTATAAAAAATTTGTTAGTGGTATAAAAAAAGTAGTAAGTATTGGCTTTGATGTAATTACAAGTCGACAATGGTACGGGTATTAATATTATTGATTTGGTTTTTCGACACAAATGACGGTTAATGTGACGTAGGATAAATAATATCGTAATAAATAAATTTTACTACTTTAGTAATGAACTTGGAATGAAGGCATAGTGTAGTGTATTACTACTCATTACACTGTAAACCCACTCTAAGAACTTCTCAACAAAAATTGTGTAAACAACTTTTAGTGAAGTTGTAGCTTCATGTAATTTATTTGGTATGTGCTTTCAAATAAAAAAAAGTATTTTATAAAAAATGGTTTACAATTGGGAAAATATGACGTAGGTATTACACACAAAAATATACAGGCAAATTGATTTACTATCAAATGAAATGATATCAGTTATTTGCATGAGTTATTGATATAGTATTATTTTCGTTCGTAAACCACAGGTACTGACCACGGTAATTTGATAAACATGCGTATGGGGATTTGAGTCCAAAGCGTAGGGGCTGCTTTGAGAAGAGTGCATGTAACATATTACGAGTACACCAGTTATAACCCTTATTCTGGGGGATGTCAGTGAAAGAATATACTCATGAGCTGGTCTCGGCAGATATTGGGTCTATTGCCAAAGTATTTCCCATACATTAACGTTATGGGATAGCATTAATGAGATCTGAAGTGATTATTGGCACTTGGCTCTTACAGAATATTACAAAGTGAGTCGGCCACAGTCAACACCATAAACCCTCAGGGGTGTCGAGAGGTCCGCTACGCTTTCTCCGAAGTTACTCACCATGTTGTGCTCTTTAACACTTACACCCCTGGAGCAAATTACTTTCGACTCCTTTTTGGATGGCCAATGAAGACAAGGCACAACTGAGAGCCCTGGAAGTCTGCTTAAGTTCCATTAAGATCGACAAAAACACGTAAGAGACCAGGAGAACTAACTGTTTAACTACACAATGGTGGAGTCTTGTAATTAGCAATAAGGTTACATATTTAATCATATATATTGTTCATTGAGCTGTTAGACTCCCAAATAATAAAAAAAAAAAAAAAGATCCTGATCGACTCTGTGGAGCACTGGGGTGTCGATAAAAAAAGTTACCAACACAATAACATATAAGAAAAAATATCTTCACTCAGAACGTTACGACTTAATTACAGGAAATATACTGTGTGTGTGTTTGGTTATATTAAAACGCCCGCTTGGTCCCAATAACTGAGGTTCCACAGGTCTTGACAGAAATTTAATCGACTTGTTAATTAATTGATTTTAGGCGTTAAGTATAAGTAAGTGTGATGTATATGTTAATTAATTTATTTATTCATGTGTTATTCAAAAGTCAAGATCAAGTACCTACAGAGTGTCTTAATAAATCATGTGACGTTTTGGTATCATATAGTATAAGGTATCATTCTTTTTAAATCATTCAGTATAGTAAGAAACTAGCCATTCGGGAAATGAAGTTCGAAAAATGGACAATGGGGGGAATGTACAGGAGATGTCGACATAACGTGCACAGTAGACATTCCATTAACGCGAGTGAACGAAACTGAGTAACTTTTAGACGATTTGCAAAATGTCTCAATTTGGTGAGGCGTCAAAATCTTACATTGTTTCTTCTTTATTTTAAATACGAATGTTATTTTTTTGATAAACTACAATGTAAGACATTTTAGTAAGAAAACAACTCCCAACAAAGGAAATTGAAAATCGCAAATATTGTCGTTTATTGCCTCCGAATATAGATATTTGAAACTAATCGATTCCAAAACAAAGGCAGCTACCCTAACCGTGGACTCGTTTGGCGTACCTATGCTAATATTTGCTTTGACCGAATTTCGTGCCGGGATAGAAAGACGAAATTTGATATCTCTATAGCGCTTTTTAGAGTGCTGGTAATATTCCCAGCACGAGTCAAACTGATACTAATTTTCTATACATTTTTGGTTTTAAGTGCAAACATCGTATTTCCGTTGTGTTTATTTTTAGAGCGACTCAATATCTAGTTAACGGCGCATATAACTCGTGCCTGAGTTCGATATACTCATGTTTCCATTTCCGTGCCCGTACTATGGATATACAGTAATGTAAATAGAAATAGTCAAACCGAAAAGATATGATTGTATTATGTAAATGAAACAAATTATTCAATGAGATTGTTCAATGAACTGATCACTTTTATAAATGCACCCTAATGCTAATATGTTAAGGATTAGATTTCGTTGGTCAATTAATTTAAATTTCTCATAAACAAAACTTCAATTTCGTGATCAGGTATAGTCTTCTATGACTATACACGCAGTCGAAGCGACTAGGTCTAGGAAAAAGGAAGTAGTAGTAAAGTACTTTAGTAGTAAAGGAGTAATAGAATATTCAGTGCAGAGATGAGCTGTAAAAATTGTCAATGATCCTAAGCTCACACATGGTAAGCCAAAGAGAGAATTTGCCAAATTTGTTCCGAGGACTTGTTCGTTGTGAGGTCAACAACATCATTAGGGTTCCGTACCCAAAGGGTAAAACGGCTCCGCTGTCCGTCCGTCCATGCGTCCGTCCGTATGTCACCAGGCTGTATCTCATGAACAGTGATAGTTAGACAGTTGAAATTTTCACAGATGATGTATTTCTGTTGCCGCTATAACAACAAATACTAAAAAATAGAATAAAATAAATATTTAAGGGGTCTCCCATACAACAAACGTGATTTTTTTGCTCATTTTTGCTCGATATTGATAACGGCAACAGGTAGACCCTTGAAATATTCAAAGAATATTTAGTTATATATTCACTTTAAGAATAAATAATAAAATCAAAATAAAACAAATATTTAAGGGGGGCTCCCATACAATAAACGTGATTTTTTTGCCGTTTTTATAGATAATGGTACGGAACCCTTCGTGCGCGAGTCCGACGGTTCTGGAAAAAAGCGTGACATGGTTTCTGCAGGGTCGGTAACGAACGTGTAACATTCTTGGTCTCCATAGTCTCCATAGGCTACGGATATTGTACACCACCAGGCGGATGCTATGCTTATTTGCAATATACGAGGCAACACAATTACGAACAACCTCTAGTCCACAATATATCTTTTCTCGTCTTCAATAGCTAAAGATTCACAAATAACACAAGGGGAAACTTGGCAGTGACCACCCCATTCGAGTTAGAAACTTTTTCTACCAACAATACAGCGAATTTATAGCGACAATTTTGCCCTGTTGCATAATGCCGCGATTGCACCGTCTGCTCCTTGCATAGTCTATTCTGTTCATGCAAATTAGACATATTGTTTGTTTCATTTAACATCCGCAGATCCAGTTCCGCTAATATACGAACGTGTTTTCGAACGTTCAGGTCAACGGTCACGACACGCATTTTCACAAAACAAATTACTATATTCATGGATGGATTCGCGTGGATAATAATCCTTTGCGCAAATATTTGCACATTTCCTCTTCCTTTCTGAATTCATGTACTAACGATGTTTATATACCATAAAATGTGTTCTAACGTTTCCCATGGTGAGACTGTCATTTTTCTCATGTCCGTTGTTTGCTCGTCTTTCTTCTTATTTATCATGTGACATAGAAAGTCAGCATATTCTGGCGGTATTGTCCGTGGAATGTCTATTTATTTAGTATGTTGGCAGCAACGATAATAGTGTTGGTAAATACATCGTGGTGAACATTAAAATGCTCGAAATATATCTAAAAATATAGCACAAAAGAAAATATCTTTTCACGTATTTGTTATTTCGCGTTATATAATATATATATATGTAAATGTGGTCCGCGATTTCGTCTGCGCGTATCCATAAGGCTAACCGCTTATGCTTATTCTTGTTCCGCGGCTTTTAAGAAACATTTCGCGAAGTTGAATAGGACCTTCCTTAAAAATTTAGTTATCAAATGCGAAAAGACTTTCAAGTCCGGCCGGTGGTTCCTTACATTTGTAGCACATAAGTATTAATATAGATTAGCATAGATAAAGATGAGAGAGCATGAAAGTAGAACAAACGTCTTGAGCTGTGAGCGTTGCTCAAAATCTGAGGTGTAACGTAGACTGAATTTGCAATGTAGGTGTATTATTACATTTCGATAGACGTGTGACCTAACCTAAGAAATGTCTGGTTTTCCCTCTGGATTATGGAGCTCTGACGGCAGTCGCTCCATGCCAAAATCAGTATCTTCGCCAAATCTCTAGGCTTAGGTAGCAGACCCCGCCTATACTAATGGATTAGGAAACGGGTAACGCTAGGACAAAGATATCCTATAATAAAAAAAACGAGAGTGCTTTAGACCACACGACTAAAGTAAAACCTATTTATCTTCACAGTGTGATACAGACAATAGGCCTGCACTGTGTCTTAGATATATGAAACTTAACTCGCTATGAGAGAAAGAGAAAAAATGTGTGCTCACACCTCTCTCTTACCCTTACAGTAATATACGAAACGTAACTCTCTATCTTTCTATCTTCACTAATTTATAATTCCCTCTCAACTTCCGTTTGCCTTGCCCGATCACACTTTTCGTAACGTTCTCGTCACGCATTCACCAGCTTACTTCCCAAGTCAAACGTACGTAAAGAAGTTTTACTTATAAAATACTGTCAAATTATTGCCTGTCGTGTACACGACAAATCTGTCACATGTAATACCTAATACAATTATTGTCTTTATTCGAGCTTCAGAGGTTAAAATTTAATTCAATAATTGAACCAGCAATTGCTAGAAGCCAGACGTTATTTCTATCCATTAATGTTCCCGACTTTATTTTTCTGCTTGTCTACAAACTGCAACAAAGCGAATTGCAGCTGTGCACGTAATTAGATTAGTGGAATTCTGTTCTATGCACCCTCGACGACAATAAGCTACGGGTCCCATTAAACTTTGCTAACAGGATCCGCCAGTAAGAAAACTCTGCCTTCCTCTAAGCATGTTTATTCAATTTTCTTTTCTCTGACGTCTATTTTTAACTTGTGCCTACGCAATGTTTTTTTTGCTTTCGCGACGTACGTATGTAGAAGACGTAATCAGGTCTTGCCCGGAAGGTATTCTTGATATTGCGTCATTTTTCATGTTAGAATTGAAATAAAATTAGGTGTATATATATATATATATGAGATGAGGGTAGGGCGTATCAAAGGGGGTAAGAGGGTTGTTGTGTTCCTGCGTGTGAGTGAGGACACCAGTAAGCTCCTAAGGAGTTGCTGTGTTTGCAGCAGAGGTGCCAACGCAAGAGTGATACTTACAAGCGTTCATAGGCTACGATAACCGCTTAAATCAGGTGGGTCGTATGCTTGTATGTCTCTCGGCGTTGTAATAAAATGTTTATGTATATAAACGTCACGAGGCAATTAGGCATACGCCCCACCTGAATTTGTAAAGCGGTTATCGTAGCTTATGAAAGCTTGTAATACTTACACTGAAAAAAAAGATTAGTTGAATTTACCAAAGAAGCAAACGTAGGCTATTTTACTAGTAAACTTTGTTAATTAATGCAAAAATTCGTAGTTAAATTTACAAATATATTTCGGTTGGTCTTCATACAAAAGTATTTTGTAGCTATCACTATTTTAAATGTATAATTTACCGCTAATAAATGGATTGTACATATTAAATGGTACAGTTTATCATACTAAATAATACATTTTATTATCTTCATTGACCTTTTTTGATTGGTAAAATCAACTTAAATCAAAGGTAGGACCCAGTTCAACCGTCGACTTTGGTGAATTCTATTAGGAATCTGGGAAATCCAACTAAACATTTTTTTCAGTGTACATTGGTTATCGTTGCCGGAAGAATGACTACCAAGCAATAACTTTCGCGTAGAGTAATCCTATGTAAAAAAAAAATACACGTATATCAACGACTTGATATTCTTATTTTCTATTTACGACGTCAGGAGGCATACGAGCATACGGGTCACCTGATGTTCAGCGCGCTCGCGCGATATCATTTATGCTGCTAACACAGCTATTCCTTAGGAGCTTACTGGTGACCCCGCTCACACGCAGGAACACAACAACCCACTATGTTGTTGTGTTCCTGCGTTTTGTGAGGTGGGTGTACTTCTGCCACCCGACGCTTTACTCAGACGTTCTGCTGTGATACTCTACCTCTGTTAAAAACGCCCAGACTAAGCCAAACAGAACTGTTCGTGCACACACATATTTGTATGGGTATCAAACCCAAGAGCGTTGGTGTCAAAGTACTAACCACTGCGCCTCCGATCTCGTCAAATATTGCTTTTTTATTTTATAAATAGATTATACGCTAGATTATGTTCTTTATTTTATATAAGTACTAGATGCATCCCACGTGTATCCCGGTGTCCCGCGGGAAACGCCTTTTCTTACTTTCTTTCTTTTTGCTTCTAAGGGTCGAATCGTGATGTTGAGTAGCCTATAACCTTCCTCAATAATTGGGCTTTCAAATGCAAATATACTTTTTCAAATTCAACTGGCAGTTCCAGAGATTAGCGCGTTATACAAACAAACATGCAATCAAACAAACTCTTCCGTTTTATATATAAGTATAGATATAGGAGTCTAATTAACGCGCGATTAGGAATAACTAATTGAACAAAATGGGTTGGAGTTCGATTCTTGCATAAGAAATATATGCATGATAAATGTCTGTATGTCCTGAAATCACCCATTTTTCATTTATTATAAGCATGCAAGTATGGTATATCTTCACGCCAGGTCCCTTGCGGTGTAGGCAGAGAGAACCGATATAAGCATGTAGTTACCAAAAAAACATTTACATGTGATTATTAGCTGTCGTACCCATAGTCCATACAAGCTTAGCTTAATTTGGGACTAGATGGCGTTGTGTAATATTTATTTAATGTCAATCTTGTTTTTTTCTTTATATCTAAGGTAATAATGGCACTTCAGAAGCAATCATGAAATAATTAAAAATGTATAATGTTAAATAGATTTTAATACTATAAAAATTACTTATAATTAATCTGAATTGAAATTTGGTGAGCTCGGTAGCTCAGCCGTGAAAGACGCGACTTTGACACCAACGCTCGTGGGTTCGATTCCCATACAAAACAAACATTTGTGTACACGAGCATGCCTGTTTGTCTTGGTCTAGATGTTTTAAGAGAGGTAGGGCGCATAAGCAGTCCGCTTGGGAAGTACCTCCACCTCACAGAAAACCGCAGCCAAATAACAACTCCCTAGAGGGGTGTTGTGTTCCTGCGTGTGAGTGAGGTCACCAGGAAGCTTCTAAGGAGTTGCTGTGTAAGCAGTAGAGGAGGCATCGCTCGTGTGATATATGTTACAAGCGTTAATAGCCTACGGTAACTGCTTTACATCAAGTGGACCGCATGCTTCTATGCCTCCCGACGTTGTATACAAAAAAAATGAATAAGTCTCTCAAACATTTTATCAATACATTATTTTCAGTCTTAATACTCGTACTTAGGTAATATAAATAAAGATTTCAGATATCCACATGTTAAAACTTAACTATAGATATATTCTATCCACGGCATTTCAGTCTTATTATCTGTCTATAAATGTTAGGATGCCAATAAGCCTACCCTAGGTTGGATTACGGCATATTAAAAACAGAAGAATAAGCTACGTAGAATATGCTTATTTTCTCTTCATTATATTCTATATCCCTATCGCATAGTTTCATAATATTTAGCTAACTAACGGCGGTACAATGGAACAACATACAGGAAAAGCCGCTGGGATTACCAAACTTGAAATTTTAAAGAAGTTACGAAGTATTTTTGAGAAAGAATTTTCTAAAACCCTCACGAGACAAGATGCTAACCTAAACTGCAGTTCAGTTTGCTAAGCTTTAAATTTTTAACAATAGGCTTACTGCTCTAGAACCATTTGTTTGCACGACAATAGTTTAGTTTTCGGTCTCTTTATAATATTGCCCTTGTTTACTATGACAACTCATTGTTTACCATGAGGATGGGCTCGGTGGTGCAGTTGTTAGTAACGCTACTTTGACACCAATGCTCGTGGGTTCGATTCCCACACAGAAATCAAATAACAACTCCCTCGAGGGTTGTTGTGCTCCTGCGTGTGAGTTAGGTCACCAGTAAGCTCTTAAGGAGCTGTCGTAATAGCAGCAGAGGTGACATCGCCCGCGTGATACTTAATGTATTGCAGGCGTTCATAGGCTAAAGTAAGTTCACAAAATCAGCGTAATACATATCTATATATATACAACACATTATTGCTTAAAAAGCAATGTCATTAATGCTGTATGTATTGTGATTAATTTTTCATATTAAACCAGTTGAGAATGCCCAAGCTTGCATTGCCAGAGGAACGAACACCTGGCACGTCAATTATATAACAATTTTTTTTTTTAAACTTTGTCGGCCATTTTGACCATGTTCCTTAAGAAATATGATATTGATTTTTAAAATATTCCTATTCTACTTTTTAATTTACTTTTCGAATCTGAAATAAAAATTCATTTTTTTTTATTTGTCGGCCATTTTGACCATGTTCCTTAAGAGATAGGTGGTTGGTTTTTCAGACATCCCTATTCTACTTTTTATGCTGAATCCGAATCTGAAGTCGAAATTCGAATATTCGAAAAAAAGCGACACAGACAAACGCACACACAGACAAACATATAGATTTCATAGAGGAACGGTGTTCCTGAAAACGCGAGATTCATTTCGACGCATTTGTGTAGTCATTGGTATCTAAAGAAAGTCAGTCCATCTCGCGCACTGAGGGTTCCGTAAAAAAATATTTCCGCAAATTATTCTCGCAATTTTTTTTATAATGGAACTACAAATTTACGGTTTTCAGATTTTTTCCTCTGCTTGTGCTACACGACCTTGCTTCTTATCAAATTTCATGATTCTAGGTCAAGGGTAAGCACTCTATAGGTTTTAATTCCCTTGCGAATGTCAAAATATGCACATAAACGGCCGAATCATTTGATTGCATTGAGTTAGAAGTTTGATTTTTTCACTGCTCGAAGGTATTGCAGACCCAAGTATTTGATATTAATTTCAGCTTGATAGCTCCACCCGTCCCTGAGAAAAAGGGCCTTGATAGACAGACGGACAACAAAGTGATGCTATAAGGGTTCCGTTTTTCCAATTGAGGTACGGAACACTTAAAATTGTTTTCAACGCTGTATACGATTTATTTTTCACCATAGTACGCGAGACCGTCGCTGATTATGATTGTCACGCAAGTTTTATAAAGAAATATGAACGTGTTTATACGATATAACAATAATATACTGCACGACGCAGACTTCTGTTTAGTAGGGCGCAACTGGGCCCATATTGTAATGCTATTGTCAACTTTGAGAACAGCCTAGCGAGCTAGTAATCGAGCGAATGGCGAATGTTGTTGGTGTCAGAGATGAACTGTAAAGATCGTCGAAGTTTTAAAGCTTACACATGGTATTGATCCATTAAGTAGATAAACTTCGCTTACTTGCATATATCAATTATACAAAGGATTTAGTTCAGAGGAGTTGTTTGATATGATGGTGACCTCTAACAACCGCTCCGCTCGTCATCATCATGGTTTTTATTTTCATATTCACCCTCGATACATCTTCCAGATATAAGCATAATCTTGTGTTACATACAAGCCGTCTCCACAAAATAAGTAATTCTTTTATGGGGCAATGTATACGGTTCTATAACAAACTTCCCAGCAATATAAGAGAATTGTCAATTAACAAATTTAAAACTACTATTAAAGCCAAATTGTGTAGCAGCGCATATTATAAAGTATCTGACTATATTAATGATAAAAATGCCTGGGAGTGAGTCGATCCAATTATAATGTAATCAATAAAATATGTAAATTTGTTTGGATACCAAAAGAGATGCCTGAGTTTTTTGGCAGTATTTTTATCAGTGCTCACCTAGTCATAAACTGCACGGTAGGGAAAAAAATTGTGACGATTCCAAACAAATGTAGCCATTTTTACGAAATAAAAAGATTTTGACTTTGACTTTGAGATAGATCTCCTATAAATATCAAAACTTTCTAGATACTACGAAAGGGATGTAAAAAGTTTTAACTGCGTCGGCATTGTCCTACACTACACCAGGCTTAACTTATACCACTGCAGGTATGAGGGTCTGCTTTCAAGCGAAGCAGTTTAAAGCATGTTCCACCACGCTGCTCATTGCGGATTGGAGGAGGTGACTGACTTAGCTTAACGATTGTCATCTATTGACAACGGCCGGGACCGGCGTCGGGTTAATGTTCCCTCTGAAGCAAGGGAGCAGCGACGTCCATCATAATATTTAATTTTCACAGAGAAATTGAATGAAATCGTTAAAATCAATATCATTAATAAATCCTGATCAAATATATTTTCAGGAACACCGTTCCTATATGAATTCTATATGTTTGTCTGTCGCTTTTTCGAATATTCGAATTTTGACTTCAGATTCGGATTCAGCATAAAAAAGTAGAATAGAAATGTTCAGGAGTACCGTTCCTATCTCTTAAGGAACATGGTCAAAATGGCCGTGTTCCTCTGGCAATGCAAGCTTGCGCATTCTCAACTGGTTTCATTTGTTTTTTATATATTTTTTTATATACAACGTTGGGAGGCATACAACGATAGCCTATGAACCCTCGCAATAAAGTAATCAATTAAGTATCACTCGCGTGATGCGACCTCTGCTCCAATCACAGAAAGTTCTTAGGAGCCTACTGGTGACCTCACTCACACGCAGCAGCACACCTACCATCCAGAGAGTTGTTATTTGGCCGCGGTTATCTGTGAGATGGAGGTACTTTCCCAGATGGGCTGCTTTTTTGCGCCTTACTTCTCTTAAACACACCTAGACCAAGACAAACAAACATGTTCATGCACACAAATGTTTGTAATGTGTGAGAATCGAAACCACGAGCGTTGGTGTCAAACTAGCGTTATTAATCACTGCGCCACCGAGCTCGTCGAAACGTATCATATTTTGCCAATATGTAAAGTCGTATTATTTAGTTTTATTGTACAATTTGAGTAAATCAAATGGTAAAGTTGCCCACAGGCTGAGCCTAATGTGGAGACACAAATATCATCGCTTTTCAACAAATATTTGTCAATAGAGATTTTATTGATGATCTTAAGACGAGAGCTTAGTTAAAACTACTTTAGTGTAACAAAATAAAACTTACTCCTAACACCTGGTGTGATTCACAATGTATTAAACCACAAGACATTTCAAATTAAAACGCGGCTTTATTATACATTGTGTCTACTATTCGATTCAAAGACAATTCAAAGAAAATTGTCGACAATCCTAAGTCCTACACACAGTATTGAACAATTAAGTTTAAGGAGAGATTTTGCATCCCTTTGTGTATTCTACCGATTGTACAACGGGTTGTGTACTGAAGAATTGTACGAAATGATGCCGACAGCTAGTTTTTATAACCGCACCGGTCGCCGACGGCGGGGAGTTCACCCTCACACGCTGGAACCGCAATGGTCGCGTACTGTGCTGTTTCAGAGAAGTTTTTTTCCGAGAACTCTCAAACTGTGAAATGAACTCCCAGCCGAGGTTTTTCCAAGAGACTACAGCATGGAATTCTTCAAGAAATACGTGAGGTTTTTAGAGGGTCGGCAACGCATGAGAGACGCCTCTGGTGTTGCAAATGTCCATAGGCTACGGGTGACTGTTTACCATCAGGCAGGCCGTATGCTTGATTGCCACCTAAGTGGTATAAAAAAAAATACTAATCTCATTGTAACTCAATTAAACGCCTGTCTAGACTGGTATTTGACCCAAGCCGTAAATATTTATGCTAACAGAGTCCTGGCTTAAAATAGAACTGGCTAACAGGTTCCAGTAACCGGTCTCGTACTGATGTCATCCTTGCATTTGCTACATTTTATATCACGGTAATATGGTGATCAAATACACCTGATGATGAACATTGGCTGTGGTACTTCGCTGGTAATAAGTTTAAACTTAGCCGACTCACACCATTTTTGTTTCTACATGTCGGTTTTGATGCAAGCATAACCTGATATAAAAAAGGTTACCGTAGCCTATGAACGCTTGCAATATATTAAATATCACTCGCGCGATGCCACCTCTGCTGCTAAACAGCAATTCCTTAAGATCTTACTGGCGACCTCACTCACACACAGGAACACAACAACCCTTTAGCGAGTTGTTATTACGCTGCGATTTTTTGTGAGGCGGAGGTACTTCCCCAGACGGACTACTTTTGACCGTACCTCTCTTTTCCTTACTTACATGCATTTAATAAGATTTTTTTTTTTTGTAAGGCAATCAACTTCAATCTGCTTCAGGAAGCTTACAAGACCACCTGACGTGGGGCAGTTACCGTAGCCTATGCTTGCAAATCTACTTAAGTTACTGACAAACTTATTCACTCGCAGAAATACACCAATCCTCTAGGAAGCTGTTATCTATACAGATAAATAAAATTGAAGTCTGTTGTAATACTAAAATAACCGCTTTTTACTAAATGCATATGGATATATACACGGTATATATACCAAAATGAATATTTTTACAATTTTCGTCTTTCTGTCTGTTTGTTCCGGTTAATATCTGAAACGGCTGGACCGATTTTGACGGGACTTTCACTGGCAGATAGCTGATGTAATAAGGAGTAACTTAGGCTACTTTTATTTTAGAAAGTGTATTTATTTTTATTAATATCAATAAATAATAAAAAAATAACTATTCCGCGCGGACGAAGTACATAATACATATCTATTATTATTTTGCTGTTCGCTATTCTACTCTGCTTATTTAGTTACTTATAATCATCAAATCAAATAAATAAAATTATAACCGAATGAACATTAACTCATTTACAGGCACTTACTTAATACTTTAGTTGATATAAAATTTAGGCACAGCTAGTTTAGTAATCGTGATTTCGTTCTACCGAATGAACGACGTCAATTGCAATTTACTGGAAATATCAATGTATATTTAAAACGGACCCTACTTCTTCTTGCTAGAGTTATCCTGTTTCCTAATCCATCAAGATTGGCGGGGTCCCCTAGCTAAGCCTAAAGATTTTGCGAAGATACTGATTTTGACGTGGAGCGACTGTCATCAGGCCTCCACAACCCAGAGGGAGAACCAGACCTTGCTTAGGTTACACGTCTATCGAAATATAATTTCTTGGAGTGTGGGTTTCCTCACAATGTTTTCCATCACCGCCAATCAAGTGATAATTACAAACATGTTCATAAATCTGAAAACTCAAATTTAGTGGTACATGCCAAGATTCGAACCGGGGACCTGTTATTCAGCAGTCCGGTTCCTTATCCACTGGACTACGAGTATCACTGAACAATTTGAAACGGATCCAATAGTACTTTATTATACCCATGTACCTAAATATTGTCTAAAGAATACAATGCAATACTCTTTATTGCACCACATAGAACAGTATACATATTAAAATGACAATTTAAAATTAAATTACAAAAGGCGGTCTTATCGCATAGCGATCTCTTCCGGACAACCTTAGGGTAGAGAAAAAAAAAAGAACATAATAGATAGGTGGCGCAGCACAAATAATAAACATACTTAAGTTAAATACTTTGGTTCATATAAAATTACCCACACATAATATACATACCCATAAATACAAATACCTACATAAAACTATATATATACGTACACATACAGATATATATGTACATAGCATTTTAATCACTGTTTTAAGCAAAGAATGCAGTGACAGCCGATACGAAGACTTACATTCTTTATATGTATTGAACGATGATAGACTGAATAATGAATACGCCTCAATCAAATACATTTCCATTAATAAGGTAACATGTTATTAATACTACATTAGTTAGTTCGAATGTTTTCCTTTTCTTTCAGATATGAAGTGTATTTTTCATGTTAATGACTGGTAACCGTTTATATGGTAAAATTAGTTTAATATTCGTTGTGAATAAATAATTAGACTTCAATGCTGTTCGGCGACATTTACATATGTGATCGATATCTGTCGCTGTCCCAATTCATGGTAGTTTTAGAAAGAGCAATGGCATTTCTTTGTGGAATACATTAAATTGATCAACATAAAAATACTATGTTCACATCTAAAAATATTGAAATGCACATCAAATTATGATTTTCGTAGGTTAGGTTAGGGTTAGTATGTTGTTCAATAAAGTACAAACCTTTCTTTATTCACAAAAAAACAGTTGTCCATTAAGTTAATAAATTCAGGCGTTATTTTACTAACGATTAGTTTATACGACCTAGCGCCGGCCGGCACTCACCTACTACCGTAAGTATATGTATGCCGTCGCTGCCAAGGCTGCTCCACTCATCACTGTGAATTCCTATCATCTGGAACATGAACCACATGCGGCATTACAAATTATAAAGAAAAATGAGCTTAATTTCTTGTTTTTAGTGATTTCATAACTTTAGTGAGTTGGGGTGGATCTACCCGTACTGCCTTATGACCACTCAGATGGGGTGCACCTACGCCCATATAAATTATAAATGTAACTAAACAACAACAAAATCTATTCCGATTCGTAGCATGTTATTCTAACGACTAACATCTACAGCGCCTGAGGATGCCTCGTGGAGAGGCGAAACACGTGTCGCGGAGACGACCGGAGCAGCCAGGGCAGCAACGGTGGCGGGTGCATGCGGTTCACATTTCAGATGGCGAACACTCGCAGAGACGACCGGAGCAGCCATGGCAGCGGCGGCATGCATCTACTAACGGTAGTGGGTGGGTGCCGGCCGGCAGTAGTTCGCATGAACTAATCGGGAGCGGAAGCACACAAAGTAGTTTGGATCGAATTGCCAACAACAAAATCGTATTAAAACTTGTCGTAACTTCTTTAATAGGAACAGGATGAGGAGATTCTAAATTAGAACGTCACTTGTGATGAAAAGTGGATCTTTTACGTCGGTCCACACGAGAACCAAATAAGAATTGAGTTTAAAAACGCTGCTTGTGAGTACATGGTGCATGGTGGTAGCCTGAACCAACGTTGTACTTTAAATTCTTGAAATCTGGTACACTAGTTACTGCAGATATTTACTGCGAAGAATTGCAAGTGATCCAACTCAAGCTCGCTATTCAACAATCAAGACTTGTCAATTGCCCTTCACTCTATAACGCTTAACTGCGCTCGATAACCATCTATCTCTAGGCTACAGGAGTTACGACTTGAAATTCTCCATCGCTCAATATACTCTCACTACTATTAGAGATTACTAGAGTGTACTAGAATTTATTCCTTTTCATTTTTATTTAGATAGCATTTAACAGAAGATATGTGTCAAATTCCATGAAGCATTAAAAACATCTTTAGAGAGTTCATTGATTTACGACTCTGAGGTTTCAATAGCGCAGGCATTATAACTTCTAGAACAATGCCAAATATAAATCAACAATTACAATTGATACTACGATTAAATATATCCACGCGTTGTAAAAAATACTTCATTTTTCTATACAAAAAGGCAACGCTAATAACCTAATAATTGTCCTAGTAATTAACCAAAAACAGTAAATACCTCAACCTAATAACACCTTCACGGTCTTAACGCAAGGTCTCAATTACAACGATTATGTGTGAGTATATTGATACAAATGTACGCCCTAACGGCCCTCATTTTTCTAGCATCGAGTCTTTAGGAATAATGAATAAAGGTTATGAGCACAACACTAACGTTAATGAAGGTACGGCTCTTTCGAAGGAGTTACGTAATGGCGACGGTGATGGCCGTATAAAATCTAATAGGGGTCTTTAACAGTCGTGCATTTCATGCCAGAAAGATGGTCAGAATAACCAACATACTGTTATTTTGGAGTGTTGGTGATTTAGAATGCCTATTGGCATGATAAATACTCGCTATCGCTTATCCCTAATTGCTTAAGTGGTAACATGTTAGTTCTGGCAAGTGGAAAAGACTTTACTGGGGGTATGCTTTCATTGCGAAGAGCCTTATGGTGGTTTTCAATCGGAAATCCTCTTCACGAAATTTATTCAATGACTTGACAAATAAAAAAAACTCTCTAGGGAATTCTACATTTCGCATTTATTTTGGTTCGAAGCGAACATTACAACTGTTAAAGAAAGCAATGGATTACATAAACAGATACTCATTCTCGCTGCGTACGTCATATCAGATAACTCATCCGATCACAACCCATTGTACAAAGGCAAAATCTCTCTTCAGATAGGTATTCAATGCTGAATATGCATATGTCAACAATCTTTAGAGCTAGACTCTGGGCCCAGGGTGTCGCAAAGCTCGAGTTGGTACCCAGTACACATTTTGTACTGGATACAACAATACTCCATGTAAAGTGCGACTTGTGACTTGTATTACTGAAGTCTTCGCACCGAGCTGAATGAAGGCTTACATTCGTTGAGCACACCAAGTTTCTTCGTAGTCCCACTCTCTATCATATTTATAATCTCTATATAAGTATAATCAGGTATATACTTCATTTTCTAGTTGTTCACGTGGTACTTAGATATACAGCAATTTTTGTTTAAATGAAATACAAAAAAACACTGAATTAATTAAGAGTATTTTAATTGTAAGGCCGTGCTCGAAGGGTGAATCAGAAGCATATTAATGACACTTGGCTGTCTGTGTATCAGTATAATACAAGCCTCTAGGTCGGAAATGAAATGAGTTACAACGTTAGTGATGAAATTTTGATATTTTGGGAAGAATGTGCCGAAATTGAAAATGGATTTAATGAAAATCAAATGAAATTGAAATAAAGTAAATTCGTCTTGTCCATTAAAGGGATCTAAAAATCATTAGCACATTCAGCAATTCTAACATATTTCCTGGATATTCATTTTTATCTTCATATGATGTCATTAAAAACAAAAATAGTCAGTTTTATGCAATTAATCCCCCTGCAATGAAATTAAATATATATATATATATATATATATTATGTGCTCGTAACAACATACATTTATTTTTCGCTTCTTATTGCAATGTACGAACTAATACAGAAAAATCATGTCGTTAAATTTATACATAATCTGATTGCCACCTCAGATTAAAAAAAAATAACGAGACCAAAACCAGGATATATTTAGTTCCCTGGTATGTTTCGAAACACTACAGTATATATTTATACAGAATAAAAAATCGCAACAGAATAATGTCCGGCGCATTCACCTTCGCTCACTCTGCCTTGATACACAAAGCTAGATAATTGCAAAGCAATCCAAAACATCCCTTAAAACGAGTGAAGTCATAAATCGGACGTCATAAAATTTGTCTGACTATTTTATGGTCTTCGTACGACCGTCTGGCCAATCTATTTGCTTCGACTGGAATTTAATTCTACGGTACCATAAAAGCAATGTCTTTGATGCCACAAGATTTGATTTGGAACTGAAAAGTAATAAATTGATTGGGATCTTTGGAGTATTTGTATATATTAAAGGTCAAATACAGCCATCATTCTGAATAAATTCTCTCAACACGCAGAGTATCACTAATCCGTTGTCATCCTTGCACCAGCGTGACGCCATGAAGAGGTTTTACAGGGTCGGCAACGCATTAGTCGCCCCTGGTACATATGTGTGGCATAGATTACGATAACAGCTTACCCTCAAGCAGGCCGGTGGTATAAAACATAAAAGAAAAACCAGCCTCTTTTCACGGAAGGTGGTGCGTAGTTGCTATGTTCGTACTGTTGGGAAAAAGTATTTCCGTATAAATTACACAGCGCCATCTAGATCAATTAACCGAAACTATGAGTACTACTGGCAACCGTAAAATATACGTTAATATTTTTTGTGTCAACAAGTTATTTATTTAAATTAGAAAAGACTAACAATTTCGATCAAATTTTGTACTTATATAGATAAAGTTTTGCTTTTTAATTAACTTGTATTCGATATTTTCTCGTGATTTTACACAAAAAACGTAAAAAAAATGTCATCTATTCAACATATTGATTACGTATTTGCCCCCAGTTTTTATCACGTTAAATCACAGAAAGTGAATGGAATGAAATGAATGAAATGTTTGAAAGGAATGAAAGTGTTACATATTGGCAGATAATGCTCGAAGATGAAAAAGTAGGTTCTATGTTTATGTGAGATGGAAAATTTGAGGGCGATATTGAAGGAAGAGTGAAAGCAGGAAACCGTATATATATAACCGTGACAAAAGGGTTACGAAAGAAGTGTATCAGGCAAGAGTGAATGGTGATGTCGGGAGGGGCCGCCCTAGACCCACACATATAGATCAAATTGGTGATGTGTTGAAAAAGGGTCAAATCATAAGTACCCAAAACCGAAGAGCATGCATGAAGAGGTTGATGAGTGTGGAAGAAGCGAGAAGGGTATGTTTCGATCGGTGCACCTGGTGTACTATAGTCTCTGCTTACCCCAATGGGAGACAGGCTTGATGATGTATGTAAACACAAATTTGATTAATACTGATTTAGAAATACATTTTTAATTGTTTCTTTTCCACCTTGGAGAGCTACTATATCTGTTTTACATAAAGAAAACAAGGAAAAAAAATCTGTACTTAGAATTTATGTTATTCATTTCGGAAAAATCGTATTCACTTTTCGTTGCGAGCTTATAAAATATATTTTATAATTTTAACAGACAATGCTTTGTAGTATTTTCTTCAGATAGTAAGGAAAACTAGAAAAGAATAATAATGATATTATAATTGTATTGTAAAGGTTTTGATAAAATGGTTAACTTAAAATCTCATGTGAACCTCTGTGTCTTACGTAGCCATTGCCTACCTACATACGAACACCCTTGCCGTAACCCCTCCTAGCGCCTAAATTATAGACGCGAAGTTTATGAAATGCCTCGTCAAGCAATAATTTCTGGTTTCTCATCAAAATCTCTTTCATAGCTAATTCTGAATTTTGGGTATCGTTATGCAATTACTGTATTAACCTGTTTTAAGATTGCCTAAAGAGCGAGAAGAATTATGAATGTTAAAGAGGTGAGTGAGGTGTGTAAGGACCGAGTAAGGCGCTGGGTTCTGTCTACCCCGCAAGGATTTGACGTGAAGTTATAGGTAGATAGAAATTTACCTATTGGCTCAGAAAGCCTTTTGCGATACATACCTAAAGTCAAGTCATTTTGTGGCGCATTCTAGGGTACACTACTCAAAGCTTCTGACCTTTTGACTCTGATTTGCTTGTCTGGAAAGGCCGAAGAAATGAAAATTCTGTAGACAGCCTCGATATCTGTGAAACTGTAGGTACGATACGAGTGGTCGATTTTATATTCTAACAGTATGTAGAATATAAAATCGACCACTCGTTTCGATGGTCATCTCAGTATTAGTAATTTATACGGCGGGTTCATTTTGACTAAAGCTGGAGATCTATTTTCACCAAAAGTAATATATTAAGATAGCGTCAAATGTGAAATTAAATTGCAATAAGTTTTATTTTTTAGGAACCTTCAAGCGTACCGTGCGGAAGTGGAAGTGATGTTTTCTACCGAGAACTCATAATTTGTGCCATGAGCTCCCCTGCCGAAATTTTCCCAGAGGAATATATAGCATGGGGTTGTAAGAGGACGTAAAAAGGTTTTTACAGGGTTGGAAATGCAACCCCTTGTGGTAAAATGTCGCTAAGATACGTTATTTTTTGTACCACTAAGGTAGCACCCAAGCGTACGGTCCGCCTGATGGTAAACAGTTACAAAAACCAAATGAAATGTCAGTGAAAAAAATTAAATATCATTGTAAGACATTGTTCCGATATGCGATATTATATCATTTTTTTGTATCAGTACATTCCCTGAATATCAGTGTTTTATATAAGTTAAAGAAAAAAATAACGCATTTATTTAAGTTACACATACTTTTAAATTAGCTAGCAAAAAGAACAAAAACTTGTGTTAAAAGTAAAGAAAAACCAGTTGAGAATGCTATGAAACTATTCAATTTTTTTTTTATTTGTCGTGCCATTTTGATCATGTTCCTTAAGAGATAGGAACGGTGTTCCTGAACATTTATACAACTGAGAATCCGAATCTGAAGTCAAAATTCGAATATTCGACAAAAACGTACACACAGTCAAATGCACAGACAAACATATAGATTTCATATAGGAACGGTGTTCCTGAATATCATACTTATTTTTATATCACCCGTAGATTCATAACCATAATCATTTATTTGCTAATACAGTTATATAAAGGTCTTATTTTAACATACAGTGCCGTGTATTAAGCCTGATAGCAGGCATGCAAATCATAAATATCACGTCATTACAAAAAAATGGTATTAATAAAATTTAAGGTTATATTACAAATATCATTTACATTATTATTATATGCATTAATAGAATTTATTTATTTTGTGATTTACAATGGTCAATGTATTCTTTAGTGGAATAGAAACACTCGAATTATTTCCCGATTATTAACGTCCTAATATATTATATATACGTTATTACTAGAACTTCGAACGAATTCACGAAAAAGGCCAAGGCGAAACAGTTCAAACTTTAGTTAACGCTTAACACTATCCACATACAACACTTACTGTTGCTTTCTTTATTTTGTTGTCCACTATTACGTAAAATAAACATTATGATAGGCAATGTGGCATGACGAGCTCGGTGGCGCAGTGGTGGAACGCGCTGTTACGCTACTTTGACACCAACGCTCGTGGGTTCGATTCCCACACAGGACAAAAATTTGTGTGCATGAACATGTCTGTTTGTCTTGGTCTGGGTATTTTCTATGTATAATAAGATGTATTTACGAAAAAAAAAATTATTTACGTATGTTTATCAGTTGTCTAGTACCCATAACACAAGCTTCGCTTACTTTGGGGCTAGGTGGCGCTGTGTAATTTGTCCGGCAATATTTATTTATTTATTTATCATTAATTTGTTCCGAGGTTTCGAAAGTGTCAATTCGTCTAATGAAAACAATCCTTCTGAACATATTGAAGTCGCCACAGAAGATAAATAACGCAGTGTCAAATCACTGAGATTCGACCAGATAATTCATCTTGCCGTCAGACCGTAACCACTTTCCCTAATATTACTTTAAAAGGTCATCCTTTAAATTTACACTAAGTTGTTGTTGTAAGTACCGCAGGCTTTGTAATACGTGTGGTTTACATTTATTTAATTACTCTTGGCAAATGATATCGTCTGATGAAATACTTATACTGATAATAATTTATAATATCGTCTCGATACTAAATAAACTACTACTTACCTACCCCGCAAGGGACCTGGCGTGTAGATATACATACATACTACTTACTTACCAACAACGATTCGAATTCGAATGAATTCAATTCCCGCACAAAAACATTTGTTGGCAATAAACATGTCAGTTTGTCTTGGTGTTTCACAAGAGGTAGTGCGGATTAAAGCAGCCAAACTAAGGAACAACCTCTCTTAGAAAACCGCAGTCAAATAACAACCTCCTAACCAGACCTAACAAGGGTTGCTAGCCTCATACGAGTGAGGGATGTTACTACGAGTAGTAAGCTGAAAAGTTTCGGTGTTAACTGCTAGAGAGGCAAAAAGCGAGTGATACTTTTTTTTTATTTATGACACAAATAGTCGTACATATTAATAGTAGTACAAGAGTATATTCTTAAGTTATTAGTAAACATAGACCAAAAGTGTGTCAGTAACATAAATCAGCGCATGACAATCAGTTCAGAAGTAGATAAACATTCAAAAAAAGGTATTTTCAATTTCAACACGGCACATTGCCACACAACCCTACATAGCTACTTATGTGGATGCACACACACGTGCGCTCATGCACAAATTTACGCACGCATCGGAACAACCGTGCCCAGACACACGCACACTCACTTCACATATTATTTACTAGCAGAAGCCCGCGGCTTCGCACGTATGAGATTTGGGCTTTTAGTAGCCTTTATTTCTCTGTAGACATGAAATTGGTTTCTGTTTATAAAAAAAAGAAGACAAAGTTCAGGGTCGTAGATGCAACCATAGAGCGATTCAATTTTCGCCATCTATTGACCTTTACAGGAGGCAACGTATATGTATTTTATTTATATTACATAAAAAATGCGTAGTTATTTGATGTTACAAAAAATACGTATTCTATGAAAATAATGAAAAGAAAATTGCAAAGGCCCCCGAATGGGAAGATATTTCCCCTAATTTTAACAGTTTTTCATTTTTTATGCAGGACCCCTAAATATTTACGGGATAAAAAGTATCCTATATTCTGCTCTGAACAGTCCTCTACCTATATATATATATATACATATATATAGGTTAAGGCTTAAGATAAAGGCTTTATTTTGAAATCACATCACTTCAATTTTATTTATATGTATAGATGTATAGATTTAAGTATTCATAAAATTCAAAAGACGAAATATGTATACATACATATACACATATGCATACACGTACACACAAACATATAGGTACCTACTTAGCTGCGCACAATAAGCTTCAGTTTGTTTTTAAGTTTTTTCAATGACCTGTTAAATAAATCAATATCACTGAATCCTCTATTATATGCGTTGGTGGAACGATAAATAAATTAGTTACGAGTGTAGTTTTTACGTAACTTTTTACGTAATCGTACAGAGGACGAACGAACAGAGGCAGTTTCCGTGAGAAGCGCACAGGCAAACGAACACGAACAATGAAATTAACGTCACAGCGATGTTGTTGATGATTTTGATGAGAAATACTAAATCGTACATTTTACGTCTTTTACAAAGGGATAAGAGATCGTACTTACGTAATGCGTCATTGTATGACACGTCTATTATTACGATAATTGAGAGACTTTATGAACTTCCTTTGTACTTTTTCTATTCTATATATAAGCACTCCTACTTCCTACTGTAATTACTCCTAGGCTACGGTAAGCACTTTAGGTGAGCCGTATGCTTTTATACCTTCCGGCGTTGTATAAAAAAAAAAACAAATAAGGAGCAAGTAACAAAAATAGGCCAGTCGGTAAGACGGTAACTAGTTGCCTTTAATAAGTTGAAGGTATACTTCAAGAAATAAGAGTTTGGCTTTTACGAGTGCCTTCGTTAAAGGGGAATGGCCCTGAAGTATCAAGTTCTTGGTGTGAGCTTCGCCGTCCAGGTTAATTAGCCTTTAAGGTGCGGTCAGGCGGCTTTAGGAAAATCGTTAACTTACTCGTATACCGCAGACTTTATAATACGTGTGGTTTATATTTATTTGATTATTCTTGGCAAATAATATGTAATAGTCTTCCTAAATACACATAGGTATAATTCAAAAGCACATTTATTTTCCCATGATGTGGAATTCTGTACTGAATATTATTCATTAATTCGGTAAGCCACGTGGTATTTATCGGTAAACGGTTGTTACGGCATACAAAATAACTATAAGTATCATGAATCTCCAGGGAATATTTTCAGTGATTCTAAACCAACTTAAAAAAAGGGAGTTACTACATTTCTCGGTATGTTTTCTTTAAGTATCGATATCTCGCGGACAGCTTCACCAATTTGCAATGTGCAAAATTGCTTAATACAGGACTACTTAGAATAAAATCAATGTATTAAGACAATAATATACATTTATTGTTATTATTGGATTCGGTGCTAGCGTACTTGTTGTGTATGTTTGTAAATAGGTTTAATTAGGCATTGAGAGCTCGGGAGCTCGATGGCGTCGTTGTGCGTGTCCTTCTAACCAAACACGTAGGTTAAGGAACGTCGACCGCAGCCTGTCTATGGATGTTTTTGTCAATCTCGAGTTTCTCCGTGCTCGGAGGGTCCATTAAGCCGTCGGTCCCGGCTGTTGTAGTATGATGACAGTCGTTAAGCTAAGTAAGTGGCCCTCGGCCGGCTTAGAAACACTGTCCTTCGCCAATCCGCATTTGAGCAGCGTGGTGGAGTATGCTCTAAACCCCTTCGGTTTCGAGCATCACCACGCAGGTCCTCTCGGGGCATGGTGGGTTCTCCGCGTACTTGCACAGGTTCAAGTGCGCGGATGACCCATCCTGCTTCTGCGAGCCCGGCGTGGACCAGACAGTGCAGCACATAATGTTTCGGTGTCCCGCATTCTTCATACAGAGGTACGATTTGGAGCAGGAGTTGGGAATGCGGGTCACCGAAACCACAGTCTCCGAAATAGTTTTGGGGGGAAATAGATCTAAATTTATAAAATACTGCGTCAGTGTAGCTACGGTTGTCATTGATCGCAACAAGCAGAGCAGCTCCATCTAGGACTAATGCTGTATACCTCGGCTATACTCCGTATAGCCGATGGGATCGCGGTGGCTAGGTGGAGCTGTGAAGCCCGCTGTCGCCCGTGGATGGACTGACGTAGTATGGGGAGGGAAGTTCGAAAATTACTGCAGTTATTTCACTGGCGTTCTAAAATGGGCAAAAACGAAAGATGATGAATGAAAGTTAGAATTACGGAATGAATGAGAATATGATGTATGAATGTGTTTCGGCTGGAAGAATATTAAGATGATGATAGCCTTGCCCATGGCAGGGGTGCAAGAAAAAAAAAAAACCCCTTCGGTTGAAAGGAGACCCATATCCCTGCAGTGGAATGAGTGAGGGTTGATGGGTGGGTAGGTGAAGGCATTGCTACATTATCGCATTAACGCACGTAACTTAAAACATATTTTGTAAATCTAAGGAAATTTCCCAAAAAATCTTATAAGCTTGGCTGGCACCGACTCCTAAAATAAGAATAAATGTGTATTACTCTACTTCCTCTACATCCTTGTCCTAATGCATAGATTTTATTCTAAGTAGTCTAAAAATATATTACTAATTTCTGTTTAAGCACGAATAGACACAATAATATTTATGCAACTTGATCCAACCTGCCTTGCGTGCTTCCGCCACCAATTAGTTCATGCGGCTTAGCGCCGGCCGGCACCCACCTACTACTGTTAGTACTTGGTACATGCCGACGCTGCCATGGCTGCTCCGGTAGTCTCTGCCTCGGCTGCTGCGGTCGTCCGTCATCTGGAACAGAATCCGCATGCCCCCACCACCACCGTACCAAGTACCAAGTACTAACAGTAGTGGGTGGGTGCCGGCCGGCGCTAGGCCGCATGAACTAATTGGTGGCGGAAGCACGCAAGGCAGGTTGGATCAAGTTGCATATAGATTTGACTTTCGCAAAATAACGCCTGAATGTATTAACTACAATAATATTTGTTTATAGTAATTTAAAGAAATAAAGCAATTATTTTGTACCTTTTAATGTATTGTTCATAGCAGATGCTTTTTAATCGGTGTATTTGTATTATTTTTTTTAATTGTCTTTTTCAGAAGCTATCAAAATATCTGCCACGTCCTTATTGGTCAACCATATCTCAATATATTAAACTTTAAAACATCTTTCATTTCAACAAAAAAAGTATCAAGAATTTCATTTCAAACTACTTTCGATTCATTTGACTTTACATTAAAAATTTCAAGGAAATATGAGTCAGCGAATTGACGACAATTTCTCCAGTAATAATATTAAACTTCAACTTGACGGAAGTTTCACTTTGAAAAATATTTTAATTTGTTGCTGCCTTAGTTTCCTGAAGGTATTTCGCTCAAACAATTCAACTTATGAAAGCATTGTTTTAGATTTCATCCTTATTTTTTCGTATTCCCACCGTAATGTTTTGAGATTTGAAATAAAATATCATCACCTTTATCACAAGTATAATATTTTTAACAAACAGAATGCTGAACTGAATTTGTTAATACAGAAATACGCAAATAACTACATATTTTTACATAGAAATCATTTATTGGAGTATCTTTATATACTTGACGACATAAAACGAAGAAATGCATCAACCAATTATTTTTAATTCGCTCACTATTTCAGTTAGTATATAGCAGTTGTTTTTCTTAGATATGCCAAAGGCATTCAACATAGATATTCATAGAAAACAAAAATAAACAACTTTGAAAGCTACGAAATTCCAGAACTAGTTCTCAACTTCAATAGGTATTTACATGATACGAGTAGTATAGAGTCAGGTGCTTATTAAATTTACATACAAGTTGATCTGAAAATACTGAACATCCAAACTTTTGCTTATCTATAATAAATAACAAATAAGTAAGATAAGATTAAATAAATAAATATTGTCTAAATAAATAAATATTGTCGGCCAAATTACACAGCGCCATCTAGCCCCGAAGCTTGTTATAGGTATTAGACAACAATAAACATACGTAAATACGTTTTTTTTTGTAAATACATACTTATGATACATAGAACACACCCAGACCAAGACAAACAGATATGTCAATGCAAACAAATGTTTAATTTTGTTATTTATTTAATGATTATCGCTGAATTATTCCAAATAATTTATTCATATGAAATAAGCAATTATCATTCTTTACAATTAAACTGAAGAGATTCATGGAAAATAGAAGCGGGTGGTAAGATTACAAAGTATATTCAACTTATATTCATTTGAAAATGCAAAATGCTTAATTAAAACTTTAAAATGACGAGAAAATTTTAATCTCAAGGTGCCAAAGAGACTTAAAACACACCTAAATGATATCAGTTAATTTCAAGTTCGATGTGGTTACTGGCTAATGGAATTTCCATTATGTTGGTAGGACGCTCGTTCTATCGAGAAACTTAGTGTCATTTTTGATAAACTTGCGCATCGTACTTTGCGTAGCTTTGCTTTCAAGTATATCTTGACTAAATATGATAGTTGTACACAGGGTGAGACACTCATAAAATATAGAGTAAGAGATCACATTTGCTCTACAAAAATAGTCATTAATTGAGGTATTCCTAGTCCTTTGTATACCATTACAATTTTACTTTTATCATACATTGTCCAAGTTTATCAGTTTATTCCCCAAAAAATTGACTAGAAAGTCTTAGATAGTCTTGAAACAGGGTAAAATTGTCATCTATCATTACTGCTAATACTACGTTTTCATAACTTTTTGCTTTGTTTTAACAATTTTCTTTCATAAACCTCTGTTCCGACCAGTGGCAGCGGGCTGAAAAATGATGTGAAAAAAAACCATGTACTATTTTTGAAGAGGAAATGTGACTCCCTTATTTACATTTAATTTGAACATGAGGCACCCTGTAGGTTTTACCAGAGGGAAATTTTATACAAAAATCGTCTGCGTGGTTAGGTACCTCTGTCTCACCTATTTGTACCGCCAAGCAGCTATTATATTATTTATATAGCTGTGTTCCGGTTTGAAGGGTGAGATATGGCAGAGAAATTACTGCGTACGGTGACGAAACAGCCTTAGGTCACAAGATTGGCAGCGCGCGAGTAACATCCCCGTAGTGTTGCGAGTGTCTGTGTGAAGTGAATAGGCTGCGGTGACCGCTTACCATCTAATGTGGGCCTCATGCTTGTTTGCCAATCTAGTTGTATATAAAAAAAGGTGTATCGTATACTTGTTCTGTCCCTAAAGTATTTAATGAATATACGATTCAGATGTAATTTCACTATCTCGTAAAGAACCTATATTAGTTATTAGATTCAGATGTTATTTTGTGAAAGTTAAAATTTATATATATTATAGCCTATATATTTTATTATATTTTGTATTCAATGTACGCATAGCATGAGGACGTTTTAGACATCGTAAGCTTAGAAACTCGAGGTCCTTCGAGACTACTAACGTAGTAACGTAATAGGCTTCTTATTATCCGTAAAGACAAAATATTACCTAATATCAGGCTTCTAGACCGTATTCGCAATGATGATGTTAGAAACAGAGTTGGTATGAAAGAGAGCGTCGGTGTTAAAATAAGAAGAGGCATGCTCCGATGGTTCGGACATGTAGAAAGAATGCAAGATGAAAGAATGACGAAGCAGATATACAATACAAAAGTGGAAGGATGTAGGAGCCGCGGAAGGCCAAGACTTACCTACCATGACCAAATTGGTCGTGTTCTATCAGAAGGTGATGTCAGGAGCCCTAGAAACCGGCGAGCGTGCATGAGAAGAGCAATGAATGTTAAAGAAGCGAGTGAGATATGTAAGGATCGAGTCACGTGGCGCTCGGTCCTCTCTGCCTACCCCGCAAGGGATTTGGCGTGAAGTTATAGATAGATAGATAGATCAGACTATACTTAATTGTTATTGATCTCAGTTCTGTATGCGTTTGGAATAGCAAAGTTTTTAAATGAAAAATTCAGTAACATATCCAATACATGGCAAAAAATATTTTCAATGTATTTATGATTCAATTATCTTTTCAGTAGCATAATTATTCATAGCGCGTCTGAATTTAAAAAGCAACTTCCGTAGACTGAGTTCGTGTTTGTGGGTTCGATTCACACACAGGACAAACATTTATGTGCATGAATATGTTTGTTTGTCTTGGTCTGGTTATTTTTAAGAGAAGTAGGGAATATCAAAGCAGTCTGCCTGGGGAAATATTGACACGTGACAGAAAATCGCAGCCAAATAACAATTCCTTGGTATGCTCTTGTGCCCGATGAGTGAGTGAGATTATCAGTAGGCTCCTAAGAAGTTGTAGTATTAGCCATCCCGCGAGAAATATTTAATATATTGCAAGCTTCATAGGCTACGGTAACCGGTAAGTGGGTCATACTCTTTTTTAACCTACAATTTGACATAGTATCAGCTCAAATTTGTAAAAAAAAATCTAAAGCTTCCTCTTCAGCACGTATATTTTTTATGAAAGCTGAGTTTCTATTCAATCGGAAAATGATGTCGGCCGCGAAGTTTACATATTTTTGCAAGATTTTCAGGACCTGAAAGGTGGATTCGACCCTTGATTTGACCAAAAATTGTACACTTCCCTCACAAAATATTTTATTCTGTTTTATCTTCGCCAAATAATCGCAATTTTCTGTTACAATAATTAATAAAGGATACTTTTAGAAAACACATTTAAAGCAATACATTTGTATTAATTAAAATATGTTTATTCAGGACCTTGTACCTACCACTCTGTCACATTTCCTGCTAATATGACGTACGTTTTGCTATAATTCAATTTTCACTAATTAAATCACATTTGAGAACCTATGGAATGAAAGATCTCTGCTTTAGCAAATTAAAAGACCACTAACTTGTCTCAACTAAATAATAAACCTTGTCTAACTTGACAACAAATAAAAGATTTGAAACATAAAAACTTAACATTAATAATCAATATTAACAATGGCTTAGCCTACTACCGTTAGTAGATGCATACCGTCGCTGCCATGGCTGCTCCGGTCGTCCCTGCCTCAGTTAGTGCGGATGTCGCATGAAATGCCCGCCATGTGAACAACATGCGCCCGCCACCGTTGTCCGTTGTTGCCCTGGTTGCTTCGGTCATCTCTGTGACACTTGTTTCGTCTCTCCACGAGACATCCTCAGGCACTGTAGATGTTAGTCTTTAGAATAACATGCTACGGTCTTGCATGATTCGTAACATGTTGTTCTAACTACTAACGAGACATTCAACAATGACTAGCGCGCATCCATATACGAACGGTAGTGGGTGGGTGCCGGCCGGCATTAGTTCGTGAACTAATTGGTAGCTGAATCATACAAAGTAATTCAGATCAAATTGCCTATTTTATTATATGTTGCATTCAATGTATGCATAGCATGAGTAAGTTTTAGACATAGTAAGCCTAGAAACTCGAGGTCCTTGGAGACTACTAACGTAATGGGCTTCTTACTAACCGTATAGACAAAATATTAGCTAATCTCAGACTATACTTAAATTTTATCGAATTCAGTTCAGTGTGCGGTTGGAATAGCAAAGTTTTAAAATGAAAAATTCAGTAACATATCCAATACTTGGCAAAAAATATTTTCAATGTATTTATGATTCAATTATCTTTTCAGTAGCATAATTATTCATAGCGCGTCTGAATTTGAAAAGCAGCTTCCGTAGACTGAATATACTTTGAATCTAGGGGTAATGGTTATAATTTGAGAAGTGTACGAGCTCAGTTGCAGAGTGGTCAGTGGTTACTTTGACACCAAGGTTCGTGGGTTCGATTCACACACAGGGTAAACATGTATGTACATGAATTTGTCTTGATCTAGTTATTTTTAAGAGTAGTAGGGAATATAAAAGCAGCCTGTCCGGTGAAATATTTACACGTGACAGAAAATCGTAGCCAAATAACAATTACCTGGTATGCTGTAGTGTTCCTGCGAGTGAGTGAGATTATCAGTAAGCTCCTAAGGAGTTGCTGTGTTAGCAGTAGAGGTGGCATCACGTGAGTCATACTTAACGTATTGCAGGCTTCATAGGCTACGATAACGGTTGTATATAAAAGAAGAATATTCTACTCGCTATCATCCTTAGATTAAAAACTGAACTGGACATGTCCTATGCCGCTAATTAACAAACGAAGCTCTGGCGAAAGAAAGGGAGTACCTCCACTTCACAGAAGACCGCAAGCAAGTAAACGCTCCTAGAGTTTTATTGTGTTCCTGTGAGTGAATGAGGTTATCGATAAGCTCAGGAGCTTTAATGTTACCAGCAATGCGTCTTGTGCTTCAAGAGTCCGTATGAGACTAAGTAACCACTGCATATGAGGAAGACGACATGCTTTACCACTCGGCGTTGTATAAAAATAACTTCTTGTCACTCAATTGCTAATTAAGTTCATTTCTAAAGGCATATGGTACTTTTTTTTTTCAATAAAGAAGGGAAACCATGTTGGCTTCTCTTGAAATCGACGCTAGGACATATATAAAAAAGATCTATGTAAATAGGCGTCGTCTGCAATTGGTTTCCAATTTTTATTTAAATAGTTTTACTGCATAATTTTTTAGTTTATCATTAAATCTTCATCGTGCCTGGGTGGTCTTAAAAGTTTCCGACCGTGAAGATAGCAGATTCGTCAATAAAAGCTAGTAAATGTAGTTGTGCATCTTTTGACAGTTACCAAAGTTTCAGCCATTTTGGACGCGTAGTTGTTATTTGACAGTCGATATGAGTGTTTTTGTGAAATTGGGAAAATATTGAGTATCGAGCTGTCATATTTTTTTTTTGTTTTTGAAAGGCAATATAAAAATACGCCTACGCAAATCCAAGATGAGTTGGACTCTGTGTACGGGGGGACTCTGTACCATCATTTACCACAGTGAATTGAGCTTGGGAAACGTCCAAAAACTGCAACTGCGACGATAACATGCCTAAAGTACACCAAATGGTGCTAGACAACCGCCGAATTAAAGTGAAAGAGATAGCTTAGATAGTGGCTATGAAAATATCCAAAGAACGTGTTTGTCACATATTGTATAATCAAGACTTAGGCATGAGTAAGCTGTCCGCGGGTTGTGTGCTTCGGTTACTCACGTTAGACCAAAAACGTATTGGTATGAACATTTCCAACGCCCTGTTGGCGAAGTTTAGGCGCAATAAATCAGAGTTTTGGCGTTACGATTAGTTACTGTAGATGAAAGTTGGGTACATTATACGCCCGAAACAAAAATACAGTCAGAATAGTGGACTGAAAAGGGGGGAAACGGCTTAAAAAAAACAAAAACTGTTTTTTCGGTTGGAAAAGTGATGGCTATTGGTTTTTGGAATAGCCATGGAGTTATCTTAATCGATTATCTTGAAAAAGAAAAACCCGTTACAGGAGCATACTACGCATCATTACTTGACAAGCTAAAGGCTGAAATTGCAGAAAAACAGAAACATAAACATTTACAGAAAAATAAAATCCTGTATCACCAAGACACGCGCCGTCTCACATCTCAGCGGTTGCCATGGCGAACATCCACGAATTACGGTTTAAACTGCTTGACCATCCGCCTTACCAGATCTAGCCCCAAGCGACTTCTTTTTGTTGCTTCATCTAAAAATTGCTCTCGGAGGACAGATTTTCGTCAAATGAGGAGGCAATCACCCTCATGACCAATTATTTTGCAGAGAAAAACGCCGCCATCTCTTTAATCCATTCAAATATAGATGGATTAAAGAGGTTACTCTTATCAGATCCTATCTTGCTGAAAATGGATCTACCTCAAGAGACACTTTCAGACAATAAAATAACTTTCAAAATGAATATTGATCATATCTTCTTCTTCTTAACGTTGTCCCGTTTCCTAATAAATAATAAATAATAATAAATATTGTCGGACAAATTACACAGCGCCATCTAGCCCCAAAGTAAGCGAAGCTTGTGTTATGGGTACTAGACAACTGATAAACATACGTAAATACATTTTTTTTTTGTAAATACATACTTATTATACATAGAAAATATTATACAATATTATACATAAATATAATATAGATCTTAATCGATAAACCGGTTCTTTATCTCATCATTACTGCCGTTGCGTCCCCAAGCTCTCGCTTTGGAGTCCGGGCTCCGCTTTCCAACTTCTACGTCTCCACTTCGCGCGGTCGTCGGCATCCCTTACTGTCAGCCTATTGGCATACATGCCATCCCTTACGACGTCAAGCCAGCACTTCTTGGGCCTACCTCTTCTACCGGGACCCAACGAAGGTGGCATGTCCAGACATTTGTTCCCCACGTATTTTGCCAGTTTTCGTAAGACGTGGCCGTACCAGCGTACTCAACGCTCTTGCAGTTTGTCTGCTATATCACGGACATGAAGGTTAACCACGAATGCGGGATACCGGTTATTTATCTACTGAGCTATTACTGCTCTTAATTATTATTGTTTATATATTTTTTACAAGGATGGTAAGCAATTTCTGTGGCTTATTAACACCAGAAGCGTTATAAAAAAAATACCGTACTTTAAACTTTACTTTTTATAAACGTCTAATTACGATTTTGACCGATGCATTTGTTTGTTACAGGTACATCCACTACTACTAGTTGAAGCGAATCAGTCAGTATGCCGTCCAGGTATTGAAATCAAATCAAATATCAGAAACCCACGACACTTAAATATAATTCTTACCACTACCACAATAACTATTATATGTAATATTATTAGATAGATAGAATAAGCTTTATTTAGGTACATAATAATTTTACAGGAAATTTCTTTAAAAAAAAAAATATTTTTTATTATTATTAATAGCCGTAGCAAAGTAAAAAATCGGCCAAGTGCGAGTCGGACTCGCGCACGAAGGGTTCCGTACCATTATCTATAAAAACGGCAAAAAAATCACGTTTGTTGTATGGGAGCCCCCTTAAATATTTATTTTATTCTATTTTTTAGTATTTGTTGTTATAGCGGCAACAGAAATACATCATCTGTGAAAATTTCAACTGTCTAACTATCACGGTTCATGAGATACAGCCTGGTGACAGACGGACGGACGGACGGACAGCGGAGCCTCAGTAATAGGGTTCCGTTTTACCCTTTGGGTACGGAACCCAAAAAACCGATTCAAAATTGGCCTAGCCGTTTCCGAGAGAAATAGAACACACACACACACAACATGCTTGACCGTCGCGGATAAAAACTGGATTTAACACATCTAGAGTCAGTGGCATGGGACACATTTTGTAACTGTCACCGACATAGGTCAACAACTCATCACGCGAAATGTATGCACATACGAGAGTAGATTGACATTTCAGATGAGATCTCTATTCTCGATAGCGTATAATTTAAAATAACAACAGACAAAGGAAATTGTGATATTCTACCAAATTGCGTCGTTATACTATGAAACAATTTGAAAAACAACTGTTTTAATACAACATTGAGACAAAGAAACAATAAATATTACAGTAGTTTTTTATTTACAACCTCCGCAGTTTTTTTTATATATCTAGCAAACTCACCCTAAGTAATGTGATTACGGTAGTCTATCAACCTTCGAAATACTGGAAGCATTGCTAGCGCATTGCCAACCCCGCTACTGATAGAGCGACACCTTAGGAGGTGGCTCAGTCGTGAACGATGCGACTTTGACACCAACGCTCGTGGGTTCGATTCCCACACAAGACAAACATTTGTGTGCATGAACATGTCTGTTTGTCTTGGTCTGGATGTTTTACGAGAGGTAGGACGCATCAAAGTCTGGCGAAGTACCTCCACCTCACAGAAAACCGCAGCCAAATAACAACTCCCTGGAGGGTTGTTGTGTTCCTGCGTGTAAGTGAGGTCACCAGTAAGCTCCCAAGGAGTTGCTGTGTAAGCAGCAGAGGAGCTATCGCGCGAGTGATACTCAATATATTACACGCGGTAATAGGCTACGGTAACTGCTTTACAACAGATGGACCGTATGCTTGCATGACTCCCGACGTTGAATAAAAAAAAATCAGGACACAGTTACTCTGTAGGGAGTTGTTATTTTGCTGCGGTTTTCTGTGAGGCGCAGGTACTTGCCCGGACGGGCTGCTTTGATGCGCCCTACCTCCTGTGTTGCAGGCATTCATATGCTACTTATATACTACAGTAGCCACTTTACATCAGAAGCCTACCGACATTGTACAAAAAAAACCAAGTTGACAGCAAACATTGGACGGATTGTCGCATTTTATTTTCTTTCTTCCACTGGCTTTCGCTTTGCTATTACTACATAAACCACTGCGATCTACAGCCTGGCGTGTCGGTTAATTGAGCCAGGCTGGGCGCTGTTTGCGTTGGCGCGGCGCCTAGTGTGTTTGCTGACTGCTACTCTATCACACAGCGCTGCCCGCGCCTCTAGGACATTAGGGTGTGCTCAAACACTGATAACGTATCCTAATTGACTCTTTTGTGTAATATTCCTGTGTACATTATTGTGACTAAGTCTACAAAATATACCGATCTATACCAGAAACCTTCATTATGAAACCACGTATCTACGATATTGAAGTTTCATATAAGTTATTAGTGCTATATTCATGGCATACGTTAAATTACTTCTTTTTTTAGCGTTATTCCTTCTCCTCATCTATTAGGATTGGCGGGGTCTGCTACCTAAGCCTAAGGATTTGACGAAGATACTGATTTTGACATGGAGCGGCTGCCGTCAGACCTCCACAACTTAGAGCGAGCAGATCTTTCTTAAGTTAGTCTTGGACATGTGGATTTCCTCACAATGGTTTCCATCACCGACGAGCAAGTGATAATTACAGAGATGTACAAATGCGAAAACATTAATTTAGTGGTATTTGCCAGGACTTGGACCGGGGACCAGTTGATCAATAAGCCGGTTCCTTGACTACTGGGCCATCACTGCCTCTACACTTTAAGCAAAATTTTAAATACAATTTGTATTATTGCACACAATACATTATCAGTAAGCTCCTAAGCTTACTGATCACCTCACTTAGCAACCGCTTCCATTAGTGAAGTTGTATGTCCTCCGACATTGCCTAAACAAAAATGTACTGCTTTACATAAATTTTCTCAAACGAAGCTCTACGCGTTGGATCCATATACGCGCGCTCAGCTATCAGATGACCGGTGTTAATACCCGTGAGTTCAAAGGATTATAAGAAACATCCTTAATCTACATTTAATTTTCTTTTTAGAGTAGGCATTCATAATTCCACGGCTAAAATGCTAGTCAAATAGAACCACATTAACTGTAGAGGACTGTACTAAAAATAGTCTAGAAAATCTGACATTTCCATTGACATTATTCCAGTAGAGAAATGGATTTCGTAATTCACAGCTTTAAATTTAAAAGCAAGCACTCACAAAGACACTAATGCGAGATACTTTGCCGTGTTAAAAATGTAGATACAGGATAATATAAATATGTATGAGAGGGGGCTCAGGTTGTTTGTGGTTCACTTAAATATTAGAGGGCCTCTCAATGAATAAAGAACGCTAGGTGCCCTAGTTAGGGATTGCGTGACTTAAATCCGATGCTATCAACTCGATAGCCAGCCCCTTAGCCTCGTTATCAGTGGGTTAGCTTTAAGGCAGGAAATAAAACATTGGTGGTAGCAATAATTACTGAATACCGTTGGAAGATAGACGAGCCGTCGAAATAGTAAGTTTTTCCTTTGTAGTGTTCACTTTGATTCAACAGATATCCTATAGTAATGTTGTTAATTAAAAAAATTCAAGTAACACGGATCCAAAGACTAAAAAAAATAAAAAAAAACTTCTTATATGTAAAAATCGATGTGTATGTTTGTTTATAGGTTCCGTATGGACTCCAAAACGGCGAAACTGAATTTGATAAAATTTTCAGATATTCAGATTAGGCCAGTGAATGAAAACATATGAAGGGTAGTGTTATTACGAGTGATCCGACATCACCCGTAAGTACAAAGGTGGGGTGTGTCGCTAGTGTTTTCAGGAACACCGGTCCTATATGAAATCTATATGTTTGTCTGTCGCTTTTTTTCGAATATTCGAATTATGACTTCAGATTCGGATTAAGCATAAAAAAGTAGAATAGGAATGTCCTATCTCTTAAGGAACATGGTCAAAATGGCCGACAAATTTAAAAGAAATAAAAATTAAAGGTTTTATTTGCCACTAAGATGGCACACAAGCGCACGGCTTGCCTGATGGTAAGCATCACCGTAACCTACTCGTGAGTACTCATGAGTCGCCGACCCTAAATGTATTTATTAATGTGCACCTACAGTATCACTTATTATATTTATGACGATTTGAAAATCTTATTTTGTGAAATGTGGCTGCTTTGCGAAATCCCGCCCTAGATTCAATCTCACGCAAAGAATTTTAACTCGATTGAACGGCATGATTGGTGAGCAGAATTTCAATGGGATCATGGAAATAAATATTCAAGTCGAATGACTCTGAAAAGGTCCCGAAACGGGTAGTCGTTTTCAACTCATGAAAACAAGCAAACGGCTTAAGCATGTCCAGTGCAGGCGTTCGTCGTCCTGGGAATAGCGCTAAATGAGCCCTAACGTCCATTTTGACGGTAAATTGAATCCGAATAGCAGAGAATCTCGTTTAAACCCCCGGTAAATAGCGACTTGTAAATAGGTAGGGACGTGGAAAACATTTACGGACTCAATCCACCCTTTTGCCTTTTCTGCAAATTAAATGAGATTGTTCCTGCTCGTCCTTAGTTTGCGACACGGGCTGCGTTTAGTTTGCGCACTCAGCAGTACTCCCGAAAGTGTCTCCAAACTAGTAAACAATTACAAAACCTGACAGCGCTGATGCTAACTAAAGTGCTTTTTACCGTGTTTCATCTACACACCGTATAGTATTCTACGGGCACAGTTGCCATGTTATGTTGCAAATATTCGACACTGATTGTTTTGAAGAGCCCGGTGGAGCCGCGGTTAATAACGCGTCTTTGACACCAATACTCGTGTGTTCGATTCACACACAGGGCGAACATTTGTGTGCATGAACATGTCTGCTTGTCTTGGTATTGGTGTTTTTAAGCGAGGTAGGGCGTATTAAAGTAGTCCATCTGGGGAAGTACCTCCACCTCACAGAAAACCGCAGCCAAATTACAAACTCCCTGGGGTTTTTTTGTGTTCCTGCGTGTAATATTACCAGCGTCCATAGGCTACGGTAACCGCTTTACATCAGGTGGACCATATGACTGTACGCCTCCCGAAGTTGTATTAAAAAATATATATTTATTCACATACACACACACACAATAGTCACAGGCTACGATTTCCAGAAACAGTTGTTAATAAAGCCCTATGGAAGGCGGTTGATTGCATAGAAAACGCTACATTCGCAAATCGACTATCTCTATACCAATTTTTCTCGCACCTACATGGTGGCTAAATATACGGAATTATAATGATGTAACACCCACAATATACTGCATTCTGCAAATAAAATTTGTATATTATTACAAACCGCTTAAATAAGGAGAATTGGAAAAGATTATTGAAAGAAATACTATGTCCCATCATGATAAGCAACCCCAACATTTAATAGATAGATAGCAATGTCTAATTTACATTACCGATATGACCTCAAATTAGAATAGTTATACTATAAAACAGCTCTAACTTTAATGCTCTCAGGCTAATGTTATACGCGTGAAACGCCTATTTTGATATAGTACCTAACATTACTCCTTTGGGAAAGTTGGGGACTTGGCAATGATTTACATAGCCAGAAATTACAAGCGGTTAATTTCAAATGTAAATCAGTACGTCGTATATATATATATATATATATATATACGAGTATAATACATGTATTTGTATGTTGCAGATATATTAATCTATACGTGAAAGTAGCATGGTACTTACGTAACTAGAGAAAGTCCGGAATAGTAATTCTGCACGCATCCTGATATTGTGGTATCACGTGGGAATTGACCGAAAGCTTTTGTGAGTGAATACCAATCCTGTGCCGTTCCCGTCTCTACTTCCCTCAAGGAACTACTATGCAAAACAAAATGTTCGCCACTTGCTTACCAATTTCAATTCCATTAGGTATTCAAAGGTTGAGTGGAAAATTCCTTATAACTACAATTAATTTTCATTCTAATCTATGTCACAGTTTTATTTAATGTATAGTACTTCAAGTAACAGAATACATTAAAATTGTGCGATTGAACCCAGTGATTGGGTGATAGTCAGATTCGTGTAATATTGTTGCAATGGAATGTCTATATGCAGATTTTTCAGTATTAAAGCCCTGTAGTAATCGTGATAGATAGCCATGAAGATGAGATAGGTAAAAGATAGGTAACGGCGTAGTTAAAGCTACTGCACTACCTAGGTCTCGACTTTAATCTATTGCAAATTATATTTCCTTGGCACGGAAGCCGCTTTATAGTTGGTCTAATGGTTAGCATAAATTAACAACAATTTATATTTGCATGTTCGGAGCCCTATGTATCGACGAGCATGCATGTTAAAGAAACGAGTGAAATATAGGAGCGCACCTTATGGCGCTCGGTTTTCTCTGCCTACCCTGCAAGGAATTTGGTGTGAAGACAGAACAACCATTTCAACTTTTCATGATCTATCTTGTGAGGGTAGGTTTCGTTTTCAATAAGCAAGACTAATATCTATCTATAAGTTCACGCCAAATCCCTTCCGGGGTAGACAGATCTACTGTTGCATTGCATTTCTGTTTCGTAATTGTTTCTTCCTGCATTATTTCTATATGATGTCCGAACCAACGAAACATGCCTCTTCCTACTTTAACTCCGACGCTCTCTTTCAGACTAACTCCGTTTCTAACGTCATTATTGCTAATACGGTTTACAAGCGCTACGGCATAAATACTCGCATTTCGATCGCGTTTATTTTACTTTTATGCTCTCTCTGCCATACCCACCTCTCACTTCCAAAAGTAAGTGTTGGAACCAGCACTGCATTGTGTATAGCGAGTTGTGCCTTCTGACTCAAGCTTTTACTGCCAAGATGTTTTCCCGATGCTCCTTTCACACTGTTCCCAGCACTCACTGGTCTTTCCACATCACCAGTGTACCTTCCATCCCTGCTGAAAGCGCATCCAAGATATATAATCTCAACCACTTGTTCCGGTATGCGAGAGAATCTGCGGGGAGTCACTGGTAAAATATATTTATCAACTTGATGCTACTGTTCAACTTAAAACATTAACGTCTACTAAACTATCTAAACTGAAAGAACATTTAAATACTACCATTATTCAAAGTTGAAACTTTCCACGTTACCGTGGAATAGTTGAATTCACCTCTTAGCTCTGTAACTGTTGCCACCGATGCAATAAATTTTGTGCGTCCAATCCTGTGTCAACTTGAATTCGATTCGCTGCATTTCGAAGTAGGGGCTTTAGACTCCTCGCTGATTCTAAATGGATAAATAGAATTACTTCCCTATCATATATCATTGATAGAATATTATTGAATGTGCATTTTCAAAACGGAGGGTCGTATTATCAATTCGTGTGATTCTTTTTAGAAATGATTAATTTCCTATGATAGATAAACTGTTGTTGTTGTTGTTGTTGTTGTAATATCTTTATTGTACGTTACATTCAAAATAAATTACAATAAAAATAAATCTAGTGTTACACTGTTATAATTTATTAGCAAATTATTTTTACCTGATTATGTCAAAGCCAAAAGGAATAGTTATGAAACAGGTAATTGATTCAGGCGTTATTTTGCGCATGTCAAATTACCTGCAGTGTTATAATTGTAATTGCCTCGGTATGTATGTTTCTGTCTATTGTATCGTTGCATTTAAACTATCTATCTGTTTTTGGTGATTGATTCGTTATTATGATCTGGCTACACTTTTGAAAATATAACTTATAGCTGTGACGGTAACAAAATTAATAATGAAAAACAATGTTATTAAATTTTGAATGCGAAGAAAACAAAGATTATGCTATTTGAAAGAGAAGAAACCAGAACCAGTGTAAGAATTACGGTAGATGATGAAGTGTTGGAACAAGTGGATGAGTGTGTATATCTTGGATGCGCTTTCAGCAGGGATGGAAGGTACACCGCAGATGTGGAAAGGCGAGTGAGTGCTGGGAATAGTGTGAATGGAGCGTTGGGACAACTTCTTGCCAGTAAAAACCTGAGCCAGAAGGCGCAGCTGGCTATACACAATGCAGTGCTGGTCACAACGCTTACCAATGGAAGCGCGAGCTGGGTATGGCAGAGATAGCATGAAAGTAGGATAAACGCGGTTGAAATGCGAGCGTTGCGCAAAATCTGTGGTGTAACGCTTGCAAACCGTATCCGCAATGATGAGGTTAGAAGCAGAGTTGGTCTGAAAGAGAGCGTCGGTGTTAAAATAAGAAGAGACATGCTCCGTTGGTTCGGACATGTAGAAAGAATGCAGGATGAAAGAATGACGAAGCAGATATACAATGCAAAATTGGAAGGATGTAGGAGCCGAGGAAGGCCAAGACTTACCTATCATGATCAAATTGGTCGTGTTCTATCAGAAGGTGATGTCAGGAGCCCTAGAAACCGGCGACCGTGCATGAAAAGAGCAATGAATGTGAAAGAAGCGAGTGAGGTATGCAAGGATCGAGTCGCGTGGCGCTCGGTTCTCTCTGCCTACCCCGTAAGGGATTCGGCGTGAAGTTATAGATAGACGTTATTAAATAATTTAAAATAAAATATCAATAAATTAAATCTAAAAACTTTACATGTAGCAAATTAAAAAATAATTAACCATAAACTCGACGAGAAGAGAAGTCGACTGAAAAGTGTATAATGAGAATTAAGTTAAAAAAACAGAACCCGACTACAGGAAACAAGATAGTGATTTAATTGTATTGTTTTGTCACGACACTGTAAGAACATATGAGGCATTCAGTTGTAAAAAATATACTTGGAAACCACAAAAATGATACTAAACGTTTTGATTTGAAGGTAACTGTTCTAAACCTGGTATAGAAACACTTTCGAACGATACGAAAGGTAAACACCTCCTTACATCTTCGTGACAATTAACATTTTAATCACTATCTTGTTTCTTACAATTAGTTTTTTAATTAAAAAAACAGAACCCGACTACAGGAAACAAGATAGTGATTAATTGTATTGTTTTGTCACGACACTGTAAGAACATAGGAGGCATTCAGTTGTAAAAAATACTTGGAATAATTTGATGTCAGAAGCCCCAGGAACCGGCGAGCGTGCATGAAAAGAGCTATGAATGTCACAGAAGCGAGTGAAGTATGCAAGGACCGCGTCTTATGGCGCTCGGTTCTCTCTGCCTACCCCGCAAGGGACTTGGCGTGAAGATATACATACATACATAGTTTTTTAATTTTGGTTTTAATTTATATATACATATATATATGTTTGTCGATATGTTATGCTGCTACTAAGGGTACCCCCACCCCTCTACGTTAGTGAGCGACTTTTTTTTTATACCACTAAGGTGGCAAACAAGCATAGGGCTTGCCTGATGATAAGCAGTTACCGTAGCCTATGGACATTTGCAACACCAGAGGTGTCACTCTGGCGTTGCCAACCCTGTAAGAACCTCTTCTCTCATTCCACAACTTAATAGTTCTTGGTAGAAAACTTCGCAGGAACCGCAGAGTACGCGACCATTGCGGTTTCAGTATATGAGGATTACCTCCCAGCCGTCGGCGAGTAGTGCGATTGTAAAACAATTGATTTTATTCTAGATCCTTCTCTTTTGTACGCGTTGTGAACCAAATGACAATAGTGAATTCTAGAATAATAAAAGGAAATAATAACATTATACAAATTACAACATAAACAACTCGCTATACACAATGCAGTGTTGGTCCCAACGCTAACTTATATAAGCGAGAGCTGGGTATGGCAGAAAGAGCATGAAAGTAGAATAAACGCGGTCGAAATGCGAGCGCTGCGCAAAATTTGTGGAGTAAGGCTTGTAGACAATATTCGCAATGATGATGTTAGAAACAGAGTTGGTCTGAAAGAGAGCGTCGGTGTTAAAATAAGAAGAGGCATGCTCCGTTGGTTAGGACATGTAGAATGCAAGATGAAAGAATGATGTAGCAAGCAATGATGTAGGAGCCGGGGAAGGCCAAGACTTACCTACCATTACCAAAGTGGTCGTGTTCTATCAGAAGGTGATGTCAGGAGCCCTAGAAACCGGCGAGCGTGCATGAGAAGAGCAATGAATGTTAAAGAAGCGAGTGAGATATGTAAGGATCGAGTCACGTGGTGCTCGGTTCTCTCTGCCTACCCCGCAAGGGATTTGGCGTGAAGTTATAGAGATAGACAACATAAATTATTATACAAACCTTTTTGCCACGACCACCCAGCGAAACTAAACCACATTTCTCATACACAATAATATCATACCCAAATTCTAACTCACTCTGTAGAGGCCGTGTTAAGTCAACCATTTGTACCTCAACGATTATACAATTAATTCTGTGTTAAAATCGTTCGTATCACAATATCTAAAGTATTAAAATGTACTTATTTATCAGAACAGTTACATTAATTATTATTTTCGAACAATGTCATATGTCCACTTTTCTAAAGACATTAATAATAATAATAATAATAATAAATAAAATTTATTCAAGCAATCACAATCTTATGTATGTACACAAATTTTCTTATACAAGATGGAAGAAAAAAGATCATGTAGTAGCACATGGGTGTGTGACATCTGAACTAGTATTTTAGAAATACTGTATCTCAGATGACACTTGCCTTCCTGGGTTGCAGACAATAACTATAGTTGCGGAAGTGTTGTGAACAACAGAAAATACTATACAAAAGCAAATTATCAAAGATAATGTAAAAAAAATAAAAAATATATATATATAAATAATAAATCATATTAACATAATTTTGTAACAATATCAATAAAATCCCCACATAAACCCTACATTCGCAAAGACAATTATTGTATTAATTATTCGTAAATACCGAGCAAAATCTTTTCAGTCTCCTCATAGGTGAGCTTTTGGAGCCATTCTGTCATTTTTGTTTTGGACAGGTGTTTTGACAGGGGATGTATTACCAATGCTTTATTTATTTTATTATATAAGAAGCCGCCATTGTAAGGATAAAATTTTTTCATAAACCTAGTCGAGATTTTTAGTGTTTGGCAGATTGTATAGTTCCTACGCCTATCGATGTTAGGATTAACAGGTACCTGGGAGTGTTTTTTAAGTATTGTATTCAGAATATACAATTGACGCACAGTGAGAACTTTAAAAGATTCGTATACTGTAGTCGTGGGAGTGCGTATTGGTAGAAAGAGAGATACTTTCAATACAGCTCTAACTGCTCTTTCTAGTTGAAGCATGGTCATTTTGTTCGTACCACCCCAAACAGTGATACAATACTGAAGAAGTGACTGGCAAAGTGCGTAGTATACAATCTTTAAGTGTCTCATGCTCCCAATGTGTCGGAGATTTTTAAAGATATATATCAACTTGCGCACTCTACCAGTCAGATTCTGTACGTGTTCTGTGAAGTTTAGATTTTGATCTATAATTACTCCTAGGTATCTGTTCGAGTTAGTCCTTTCTAGTGGTGTACACTGGCAGTGGCTACTTGACGTGTAATCACATGAGTGAGCAATTAAAGACAAGGATGGTGGGGGTTGATTCTTATTGCGGATTGAGAAAGTTATGTACTTAGTTTTTTGTGTATTAAGGGATAGGGTATTAAGGTTTAACCAGCATGCCACCGTATCTAATCCCTCTTGCGCCGCTTGGAATACGTCGTTCCAAGTGTCTCCGGTAAAGCACAGGGCAGTATCGTCTGCAAAAGATACTATTTTCCCTTTATGGAGTAGTAGTTGCGTTAGCTCGTTAATGTAGCACAAAAAAAGCGTCGGACCTGTTATACTCCCCTGTGGGATACCAAAAGTGACTGGTTCATCTTTACTAACGATGTTATCGATCAGAACACATTGTCGGCGGTCAGTCAGATAGTCTTTGAATAGTTCCAGTTGCTTACCTCTAATGCCCATGTTTTCTAAGATTCTCACTAGGGTTGGGAGAGAGACCGTGTCAAAAGCCCTCGCCAAATCGAGAAAAATGGTTAAACATTTCTTCCCTGTATCCAAACTACTAGCAATAGAATCGACAACCTCATGGACGGCATCTGCTGTTGACATTTTCCGGCGGAAACCAAATTGGTTGGGGGAAAGTAGTCCATAGTCTTCGAGATACTTAACTAAACGGTTGTTTATTATGCGTTCCAGTATCTTGGACATCGCCGGCAGGATGGAGATAGGACGATAATTACTGACACAGTCCCTAGCCCCACTCTTGAATATAGGTCGAATTACAGATTTTTTAAATGCTCTTGGAAACGTTCCAGTAGCTAAACTTAGTTTGCAAATGTGCGTCAGTGGACCAGAGATGAGGTGAAGGTACTGCTTCAAGAATGATGATGAAATGCCATCCCATCCTGTAGCACTGTCATCACGGAGATCCATTATTCGTCGACGCACTTCATCCTCATCAGTATCAAGCAAAACGAAGGAATTATAATTTAATTGAGGAGATAACAATTTCGTAAATTTAGGAGAATTCGATCTCCTATGTATTAGTTTAGCAAGATTTGAACCAACACTTGCGAAATATTTATTTACGTCTGAGACAGATTGTTCAGGAGTTTTATTGCAACTTAGAAGTTCCCTAGGTTGAGTTTGTTTACTTTTTCGATGGGTCACATTATTAATTATTTTCCACGTTCTTTTTGTGTCGGTACCAGCTTTAAATAATTGTATTTTTTCGTATTGAGTTTTCAGTTTTTTTAATAGGTTGTTGCAAAATTTTCTGTAACGAATATACGTGGTTTTCAGAACCTCACTATCGGGCGTACTTTTCAATTGAAGGTGAAGCTTGTCTCGATTCTGTATACAACGCAAAATACCTGGCGTAATCCAAGGCTTTATAATTTTTTTGCGACGGGTTGGTTTATATGGATGACTACTGGCTTCAATCGCTACTCTGAGAAGTGATGTCATAAGATCGGCCGCCATGTTTGCATCACCCGCTTCATATACCGGACCAAAATCGATGCCATTCATGAGAATAGATAGTCGTTCCCGGTCTATTATTGTGGGAATGGTGTTGGAGTAACCTATCCTATTATTTAGTTCCATAGAAAGTAGGACCGCATTATGATCTGTAATTGTTGAGTTTAAAACTAGGGTGACTGCCGATAGGCTAGACTTTAGTAGGACGTGGTCTAGGCAGCTTTCATTACGAGTAGAAAGATTATGGGCCGGCAATAAACCGTGAAAAGCGACTAGGTTTAAGTACGATTGTGCATTTATACTGCTAGTTTTAATATCGATATTTATGTCACCAACTACTGCAATGGTTTTGTACTTGCCTAAAGATGTTAACAATGTATCGAGCGATTTTTCAAATAATTCTGTATTACGATACGAAGGCGAACGATAGATAGTAACGAGAGCGATATCGTAATTAATCGTCGCTACCAAACAGTTTCCTTCATTAAACTTTGGTTCTTGAATACTAATGTTTAGGTCCGATTTAGAATAGATCACAATGCCGTCATTCTGATTATAAAACTGAGAATTACAATATGCGTTATAACCATCAATGATAGGGGGATTAGAACAGTGAGAGAGCCAGCATTCAGTAAGTACCAGAAGGTCACAGTCAATTTTCAATCTTTTTAGTAAAGTAAGAAAACTGTATATGTTGCAATTAATACTACGTATATTTTGTGTTAATATATTTAGTCTTTTGGTGCTATTCGGAATTATAATATGGCAAGTTTCTGGGTCGCAGCGCTGAGAGTCAGATACTGAAAACGAGTCGAGAGCATTTTGCAAATTATTTATGGAATCGAATTTAATAAAAATTTAACTTTACTGCATAAATATAGGCTCAGGTTAGGAGAATTGAGTGTAGTTATAATATAGGTACAATTCATATGGCCGGACACTAGAACCGCCTGATGGTGAGACGATGAATGAGATTTCTTATGTACGTTATAAACAATGCATAGTTTATGGATTGATGTGGGTTTCCTGCTACAATTATATCTAATCAAAAAACTTCTATTTAATATTTCGGGAACATTACACACAATGTGATGCAAGACTACGGATTGATAGGTTAAAAGAGTGTATAAGAAAAAAACAATAATATAAAAAAAATAAAAAATAAAGTAACAAAACAATAATAAATTATCCATGCATGCGCTCATCAGTATCACGCCCAGTCATGCTTGGGGAGTAATACCAAGGCTAGCAAGCTGCTCCTCATCAGAGACTGTGATGGGCGGTGAGCCCTCTGACCTCCGCAGCAATACTTTGCCGTGAGCAGTCCAGCAGTATCTGAACTGACCGTTCTTGACTAGTTCACGTCCCAAGTAGTATAATCTACGCGCCTTTAGGGTGAGGCGTTCAGCAATATAAATGTTTTGCACAACCTGATGAAAGCCGATGCATTTTGTATTTAAACGTTGCTGATTACTGTTGGTGTTGTATTTTTTTGCAGCGGCGAGTATTTTATTCTTCAAGACCACTGTTGATAGCGAGACTAGAATTATTCGTTTTTCTGTCTTGCCAGGCAGACGACGGATGTCTACTATGTCGTTACGAGAAATGTCGGTGCATATAACTTTAAAAATCTTAGATGCAATATCGATAAGCTGCTCTTGAGTTTCTTTTTGGGCGAAGGGTACGTTCCGAATTTCCAGTTCGTTCAGACACAATCTACGAGATACTTCTTCACTGGCTTTCTCCAACAAATCAATCTTTTTATCGTGCGTGATTGTGTTTTTCTCTAGACTACTCACTTTATTAGTCAATACGTCGAATTGTGACGACAAAAAGACAATCGATTTTTCGATGTCGTTATTCGTTTTTTGAACGTCAACTAATTGCATCTTGATAGCTGTTATATCAGAGCGTAAATCAGAAAAAACAGAGTTTTGCTCGTCTTTCCAAGCGGAGAACATGCTAGTTATTTGGTTTTTAAACTCGCTAAAAGCATCCTCAAAATCAAATTCTCTTGCTCGCTTTAATCTTAAGTTCGCAAATTTATATCTAGACGGAGTTTCGTCTTTATTTATACTCATATTAGGATCAGATCCATATTTATCGGGCATTGTTTCTGCCGGCGATCGGAACATTATTTATTAGTAGGCCTATTTACAGATCCGCGCCGACGGCAAAGTGCAGTGAGGAATGCACGTTGCGGTGACGTAATACTATACTAATGACACGCCCCCAAGAAAGTTGCTCTTGGATCCGTGGGTGGTGACGCGGTAGGCCAATTAGAAGCGGGTCACTGACCGATAACAGCTTGTGCGTAATCAATATGCAATATTTATCTCACTCACCGCTCGGTCTCTTTCTCTAATTGAGACAAAGTGATTGCTGTGGACTTCTGTTCGCCTGGTAGTCGGAGCGAGTACTTAGAGATTTTAACTTTTTAATATTAATTTATGAATTTATTGTATTTCTTTTGTTTAAGTGGTATAGGGGTCTCCACAAAACACGACCGACAGAAGCGGGATCCCGGGGGGAAGGGGGAGTAACATTGTTATTTGTATGACTAGTATTGATTATTGGATCAGCAAAATAACAGTCATTGTTACATTTATGAAATATGAACCCGGTATTTGGCTTTGTCTGCTTGACAAAGCGGACTTCGCCGTCGTCTAGAGAGAAGAAACTTTTCAACAAATACAAAATTAAATTTCTTAGATTCTGAGCTCGTTTCATCGAATACAAAATATTTTATCTCCCACAGCTTTTATGCTCCAAGTTGGACCCCAGTCAATAGGGTATACAATATTGTGCAGAGCTTGGACGAAATGACTGGCACCTCAGCACTGCCTTCGGAATAATCTGAATACTCAATGCCTGAAGTGAGTTTTTATTTATGATCTGTTTTATATATACTTGTTAGTAATATTAGAGTATTAGATTTTTTGTACAGCGAAGTAGATAAATAGCGATGTAGGCAAGTAACTACCTCACTATATGTAAGTACCCGCATGAACTACTTAGGTTTTCTGCGAGACGAAAAATTATCCAAGTTTAGTGTAACTGTAATTAATATTAAACCAAGTAATATCCGAGGCCATAAAGATCTATATTTTTTCTCACACGCTTCGTAACAGGAATCCAAAAATCCATGTCAAGAGTTTGAGAAAAGAGGATAGACAATGTCGTAATGAGGTGTTGAACATTTAAAATATGCCGAAGGAAATCCGTGCCAACTAGTTCATAATCCAACAACTCGAGCAAAACCTGTACAAAGCCATCGTCCGTTTATTTTCAAGGCCAATTCAGAAGCCATCGAAGGTCCCTTGGGAAATGGATGCTATGATGATGACTGATGATGTTAGAAACCGAATTCATGCGGGGGGATGTACTACTAAATTCATGTTTTTGGATTTGTGTACATGTTTATCACTAGCTCGGGGTGAAGGAAAACATCGTGAGGAAACCCACGCGTCCAAGAAATATATTTCGAAAGACGTGTAACCTAACCTGAGAAAGATCTGGTTTTCCCTGGTTGTGGAGATCTGACGGCAGTAGCTCCATGTAAAAATCTATGTCTTCGCTAAATCCTTTTGCTTAGGTAGCAGACACCGCAAATCCTAATAGATTAGGAAACGGGATAACGTGACGAAAACAAGATGATAAACACTTCGTTGGGTATGGATGTCCACAATTCAAATTCAATAAGAAGAAGTGAGCTATTTACCAATACTGAATTGTAGACGACGAAAGTCATTCTGTGCAGCAGCCGAGGCAGAGACTACCGGAGCAGCCATGACAGCGTCGGCATGTTGCATTTACTAACAGTAGTGGGTGGGTGCCGGCCGGCGCTAGGCCACATGAACTAATTGGTGGCGAAAGCACACAAAGCAGGTTAGATCAAATTGCATGGAAATTTGACTTTCGCAAAATAACGCCTGAATCTATTAACTATTTGACAGTCAATGTGACAAGACTGTAGCGAATTGTAAACTTGCAAATTTTGCACTTTACAGGAGGAGAACTCCTACTCCTTAGGAGCTTACGGGTAACTTAACTCACACTCAGGAACACAACAACCCTCAAGGGGGTTATTATTTGACTGCGGTTATCTGTACTTCAGCAACCAGACGCTTTACCCAGACGGGCTGTGATGAGCCCTACATCTCGTAAAAACACCCTGACCATGACAAACACACATGATCATGAACCCGCACGCTTGCTTGTTATGTGTGGGAATTGAATCCACGAGCGGTGATGTCAAAGTAGCTTTACTAACCAGTGTACTATCAACCTCGTCGAAACTAATTGATTTTTTTTTTTGCCTATTGATTTGATTGATTGATTAATACTTTAGTAGTATATGAACAAGGGATTTAGCGTGAAGTTATAGATAGATAGACAGTATATAAACATAAATTGGTATGTAATTTTACCCACTAATCTTATTCAGCAAATCACGTATGATAGTTTGTTAAGAAAGGTCTGACTTTCCCTCTGGGTTGTGGAGATCTGATGGCATTCGCTCCATGTCAAAATCGGTATCTTCCCCGAATTGGGCTTAAGCAGCGGACCCCGCCAATCTTAGTGTATTAGGAAACGGGAAAACGCTAAGAAGATGAAGATGTAGGTTGTATAGGAGTTGTGGTCCCGACTGAACGTATCTTTAATATTTTTTGACGTGATAACGTCTTATAAATTAATGAACGCCGGTTGCACGCACGAAAAAGTGTCACGTTCCGCCTGTACAAGCGAGAGCGCGGAACAAGCGATAGAGAGGCACGATCGGCCTAAGCGTTCGGCTTGTGACGCATCTATCTCTCTTCCACTCCATCGACCGATGCTTCCGAGTAGAAGAGAGATAGCGGCAGCACACAACCTACACGTGAACTGTTTTGTCAACTGTTGAATGTTTTCTTATAGTTATCACGTAAAATTATCGTCCGTAAACCGACTTTACAGACAACCAATTTTTTGAAGTGAAAACTTTTTTAGCGGCATTATGAACTTTTTGGGATGAGTAAAAAATGCTGAACTCTCGTCAAGAAACGTGACCCTAAGATTTTGCTGAGAATTAGAACTTAAGTTCGCTGCAGCGCTAAAACATTAGTTACCTCTAATTAAACAATTAAAACATGAAGCGCTAGATCGTTCAAAGGGAATTATTTTCTTGCGACCAAAACGTTGTAAGCGCCATGAATTTGTTAGCGTTACGCGTTTCGTTCAACGTAGTTTATCAACATCGCTGTTTGGTTTAAGCGGCGCAGGGCGCTTGCGCGAGTGTGCGTATGTGTTTGAGTTTTAGAGATTGGTGAAGATGATGCTGGTAATGATGATGGTGAAGAAATCGTTGAAATTATGGATGAAAGTTGATTTTTCTGAGAGATAAACTTTTTAATTTTTTAATTTTTTAATTTTTAATTCTTAATTAATAAACTACCACCTGATTTAAATAAAAATCTTGTTAGGAATAATATAAAATATAAATTAAAAAAGTATTTTTTAGACAATTTAAGTAGTCAAACAATTTAATTTCACTTAAGAACTTGAAAAAAAACTATTTATACTACATGATTATTATTATTATCTGCAATAAAATAAATCTTAATTAAATTAATTCATATTTACCGTATACTTAGTTGCTTATTGCATGTGTATGTATTATTTATGTTACTCACTTATATCCTAATATATGTCTTCGAACGTACTTGCCCGGTCACCAATGAATCTCATTGTTGTAGTTAAGTACTCACTATTCTATAGTATTCTTATTTTACATTGTATCATTGCATTTGCGTCAAACCTCAGTGGTTTATAAAATGCATTAATATTGTTTTTATAAAATGTTTATGTAAACTGGTATAATAAATAAATAAATAATGTAAAATAATTGTAATAATTCTGAAGTGTTAAATTTTTATGTATGTATATGTATATCTTCACGCCAGGTCCCTGACGAAATGACAATGACGAAACAGATATACAATGCGAAAATGGAAGGATGTAGGAGCCGAGGAAGACCAAGGCTAACCTACCATGACCAAATTGGTCGTGTTTTATCAGAAGGTGATACCAAGAGCTTTAGGAACCGGCGAGCGTGCATGAAAATAGCTATGAATGTGAAAGAAGCGAGTGAAGTGTGTAAGGACCGCGTCTCATGGCGCTCGGTTCTCTCTGCCTACCCCGCAAAGGACCTGGCGTGTTAAATTTTTGATGTAAAATAAATTGTCGTGTTTGTTGACGATAGCGCAATAAATGAATATTGTATTTTACCACATACATGATAGTACTTTTATAGTGATAAATAAAGCAATTCGTGCGAAATTATTCCCTAACCATTCCAAAATATTCAAAAATGCACAACGTTAATGTTCAAGTTAACTTAACTTCTACCGGCACTCCCGGAGTGCAACCCGTATTTTTTTATATCAAAATGAATAATATATTTTGTATTTATAGTAAGTTATTCCTACGCTAACAATTCGAATACATTATTTCCGTTAATTGAACTTATCTGAAATAAACAGCAATTCAAATTTTGTTTGCGTTTGTTATCAAGCAAATGAATTGGTTTGACCCATTGCATCATTGATATCTCAGCGATCGTAAAACCGCCCCTGTGTATCGTAATCGAGTAATAGGCGACCCTGAACTGTCCCCTATTCATCCCTAATACACCAGAGTACCATAAGCTTCGACTACAAAATAAATATCGGACGTACAGAAAAATTGAAGAGGCTGCTTAGAATGAATGAATGAACATTTTTAATCAAAATATCTAACGTCGCTCATTAAATGCAATCTACATGTAATGACTAGTGGATAACACACACTCACTGAATATAATGGTTGTTTTGGTTCTATTACATAATATTTTTACATTATATAAAAACAATATAATTACGGGGGTGCTTTTAAATATCGAGGCTTTTTACTATCCCACTAACCTATTACCATAATCTCCCTTTTCTCTATCTGATGTAAAGCGGTTGCCGTAGCTTAGGAACGCGTGATGGAGCGTGTGATAAACAAAAGACTCCTGGCGTACCTTGAGGATCACGACGTCAGCGACCGTCAATACGGCTTTCGCCACGGTCGGTCGACTGGTGATCTTCTAGTTTATCTTACATACTGCTGGATTTAACGATTTTTTTATACAACATACTTCTGCATACTGGTGAAACAATTCACGAGGCACATGTGCCTCATTGGACTGCGAACCTGTTAAGTATCACTAGCGCCATGTCACCTCTACTGCTAACACAGCTACTCCTTACGAGCTTACTGGTGACCTCACTCACACACAGGAACACAACAACCCTACAGGTTATTTAGCTGTGATTTTCTGTGAGGTAGAGTTAATTCCCCAGAAGGGATGTGCCCTAACTCTCTTAAGAATACCATGACCAAGACAAGCAGACATGTTCATGCACACCTACACCTAGTTATGTGCTGTATCATAGATGATTTTATTAACACTTATAAATTTATTTTTACAATAATTCCCTCCTGTCTACATTGAAGTATTGCGGTTTCGAGAATATCTGGCGGCAAGAAATTACGCTCACTACTAGAATCTTAATCTAAACAGTGTCACTTAATTAAAACTTAAAAAAAATGTAATAAAAAAATATTTTTACTACACATGTATATGACTATAATTTTCATAGCATTATTTTAATATCTAACATCTACAGCGACTACGGATGCCTCGTGAAGAAGCGAAACACATGCTGTAGATATGACAAGAATGGTAAATGATAACATAGCTGGCATGCCGTTCCTCTCAGATGACGGGCAATACCTGAGCTGGCAGGAGCCGAGGCAGCTACTGCCAGTGCAGCCACGGCTGTGACAGCATTCATCTAGTAATGGCAATGGGTCGGTGCCGGTCGGCGCTAGTTATCATGAATGTCGCAGAAACACATAAAGTATTTTAGATTAAATTGCCTGGATATCGTTCTCGCCAGCATTATGAACATTTAAGAGTTGTAACCCGTTTCTTAAAATGTAGGTTTTTTATGTTTCTTTCACTTACTTGAGTTCGTAATTTGAAAGTTGCAATGTGGGTGTAGATAAATATATTTTCAAAGTCGCTAAAGCTTTTTCATTGGAAGAAAAACAAGCATCCTAATTTTGTAATTTTCCTATCCAGTCGTTACGCAGTTCTGCTCTGTATGTGGTATGCAATTATTTTTAGTCCCCTTCTCCTATTTGTGTACGACGACAGCCGTTTTAGATTCATAAAAAAACAATACCTAGCCTAATCTATTGATTTCATCTTGCGTTGCGACCTACATATAAATTTAGATCAGATTAGACTCTTCAATTGTACCAGATGTTGTAATTTCTTTACGGGCTCAATAGGATGCTTCATTTTAGCTTATGCACGATAATGCACCTCACACGCTATCAGAGTCATTGTTAAAAACGCTCTTACTGCACTAAAATCAGTGTTTAGCCATGGCTGGATGGTAAGAATACAAGAAAATCTTTTTCAAGATTTCATCTTTTACTCTATAACTTCACGCCAAATCCCTTGCGGGGTAGGCAGAGAGAACCGAGCGCTACGTGACTCGATCCTTACATATCTCACTCGCTTCTTTAACATTGATTGCTCTTCTCATGCACGCTCGCCGGTTTCTAGGGCTCCTGACATCACCTTCTGATAGAACACGACCAATTTGGTAGGTAAGTCTTGGCCTTCCCCGGCTCCTACATCCTTCCACTTTTGCGTTGTATATCTGCTTCGTCATTCTTTCATCTTGCATTCTTTCTATATGCCCGAACCATCGGAGCATGCCTCTTCTTATTTTATTTAACACCGACGCTCTCTTTCATCTTTTACAACTAATGAATGCGGCCATTCCGCGACGTGATTTGGATAAATTCATATTGAATACGGCGAATCGATGCGATTGTGTTATAATTTAGAAGGTAAAAAATTCATTTCATTACAGACTACTGTTCATGTTATGCAATAAAAACCTTTAAAAACATTTACTCTTATCTTATTATTTCACTTTAATTTCAGGAATCAACTAAGATCAAAATCCAATAATTAGCAAATTTCGTAAAAATTCTATTAATTCAAAAGCAGAAGAAACAATTTCTTTAGTCAATAATTTATGTAGATAATTTTCATCATCATCATTTCAGCCTGTATTCCTCCACTGCTGAACATACGCCTCCCCTCTAGAGTGCCACTCGTCTCGATCCTGTGCCACCTGCATCTATCGACTTCCTACAAACCTGATAGTTTGTGACCAGATAATTTTATTAAATTTTAAATGGTGTTATTATTAATTAATAGCTTTCTATCTAACGTTTCCATTCCTTAATCTATTAGAATTGGCGGGGGCCGGTACCTAAGTTTAAGGATTTGACTAGGATGAAGACTGATCTTGATATATTTGAGACCTGATGGAAGGAGATTGATAACCTTCACAACCCAGAGGGAGAACCGCCTTTCATTGCTTAGTTCACATGTCGTTTGAAATATATTTTTGTGACGTGTTGATAGTGTTGCTTCACCGCCGAGCATTTTTGAATAAAAAGAGTTGCATAGACACAGCAAGAAACATTAGTGTTTATTTGGATTATAATGTCTTCCAAATTCTTCCCTAAACATATTAAGCTGAACAAAGGGGCTTTCAGCTTTAACAGTTTAGGAAAATAGTTAGAATTAGCATACAATAGAACATTCAGAATGTTTTAAGGTTACCTAGTCCCGCATAAGTACTAGCGTGTACTGACACAAATGCCCCCGCAAATATTTATCGTGAACCCAAATTAAACGACACAGAAAACCTTTCTGCACGCTCTCATTAATAACCTCTAATTTACGATGTTTAAACAAAGAACCTTGCGAGAACCCACCAGTGGGACCCAAACGTCGTTATCCGTTCGTCATGAAACAAAGGATCTCTCTCGTCAGATTGCAAATTAAATTAGAACATCCACCCAATCCTGTTTACGTTCCCTCTTAAATGTGCAAGTTTTAAGGGGATGCTTAATTCATGAATCTTTACTGACTTTGACCATTCAATTTACATTTTGAAAGTGATGCTGTCCGGTGCACCTATTTGCATTTTCGCTCATGTGTTGCGTTCATACAAAAGCGATGAAAATTATGCAACGCTTTCGAGGAGATTATGTCGCATCATGTAGCCTTTATGTGTGGTCTCGTATAGCAATATCTCTTTTGTGTAATTTCGCTTATGCAAATGTTGAAATTCTTCCTAATTGTACATAAATGCTTTGAATGTTTCTACCTGTTCTGTAAACGTTTATTCCTGTTTAGCCTAGTACATTTAAGCAAAGCTAAAGATTATAATTGCGTACTACAAACGTTTCTAAATGAATCAGATTTTTGTGTGTAGTGAGAAATAACTTATGTCAAGGTAAGAAATTATGAAATAAGAAAGAGACTTTATCTGAAAGAGAGTTCAATTTTAAGATAAGAAAAGATATACTCGGTTGGTTCGGACTTGTAGAAATGATGTAGATAAAAGAACGATGCAACAGATATACAATGTGAAAGTAGAAGGATATAGGACCGAGGAAGACCAAGGCTCACCTATCATGACTAAATTGGTCCTATTTAAGGTAAAGTCAGGAGCTCTAGGAACCAGCGAGCGTGCATGAAAAGAGCTATGAATGTTAAAGTCGCGAGTGAGGTGTGTAAGGGCCGCGTCTTCTGGCGCTCGGTTCTACCTACCCCGGAAGGGACCTGGCGTGAAGTATACATCCAAGATAGGAAGAGGCATGCTCTGGTGGTAGTTCGGACATGTATCAAGAATGCTAGAGGAAATAATGGAGTGAAAACACATTCATCCTCCATTTTCCATCCTTAGCTAAACTTGTAGAATCAAGCTTAATTTTTATTTTGACATATTATCCTCCCTGTATTAGAAAATGAGAAGGCGAAGAAAAATTTATGACGTCTTTATTTATTGACGTCATTACAAATGTCAATAAAGTCTTACACCTCTCTGCCTCTGAGATAGAGAACATCCTCGACTCAGATTAATACCTAAGTATGTTACATTGATAGGAGGTCTTATATTAATCGGCGAACGTAGCGAAATTGACGATCAATACACAACCCTAGATATTCAAGCTTGGCAACTTATGAAAAAATATGTTATAGACTGAACCAGCGACTCGCCCCGGGTTCGCACGCCTAGTAAACCATATATGCCTACATGATTTTTCTAACGTTAGGTCGCATCAGCCTGTGCGTCGAATATGTGGATAAGGATATTGACGAGCTCGGTGGCTCAGTCGTGAATGACGCGACTTTGACATCAAGGCTCGTGGGTTCGATTCCCACACACAACAAACATTTGTTTGCATGAACATGTCTGTTTATCTTGGTCTGGATGTTTAAAGAGAGGTAGGATGCATCAAAGCAATCCGTCCAAATAACAACTCCCTAGAAGGTTTTTGTGTTCCTGCGTGTGAGTGAGGTCACCAGTAAGCTCCTAAGGAGTTGCGGTGTAAGCAACAGAGGAGGCATCGCGCGAATGATACTTAATATATTTCAAGTGTTAATAGGCTACGGTAACTGCTTTACATCAGGTGGGCCGTATGCTTGAATGCCTACCGACGGTGTATAAAAAAAAATAAGAATTAATACTGTATGTCCGTATATCCTATGAAAGCTCACAGGCGGCCCGCCTTTTTCCGACATTGTCAACAATTGCCATCATATTTCAACGGATTTAGACAAAACCTTAACAAATTATACACCTGAACCTTCCTCAGGAAGTGAAAACCGTGTGGAAATTCGTTCAGTAGTTTTTGAGTTTATCGCAGACAGTCGCGGCGTGGAACTTTGTTTTATAACGTACTAGCTTTTACCCGCAGCTTCGCGCGCATTGACATTTTTTGTTTTTTTAAAGTATCCTATTTTATTTCTGATATCTCCAAGAATATGTGTGCAAAGTTTCATGATGATCGGTTCAGTAGTTTTCCCCTGAAAGCGTAACAAACAAACGGACATTCACATTTATAATATTAGTAGGATAGTGATGAATACTGGTACAAATAAAGTATTACCTCTTAGGTAGTTATGGGGATACACACATTATGTTCGCGTCAATATACCTTTATGTACCTCATGTACTATTGTTTACACATAGTTGTTCTGAGACTCGTATGATATAGCATTTTCAGGCCATTTCCAAAAGAAGGTTCTTAATTCCATTCCGTATTCATACATTCATTTGAATTCATACCGTACTATTTTTTGTATGCATGTCACAGGATATCTTTAAAGCAGAGTGATAACCTAGTGGATAAAGCACCGGTTTATTGACCAACTGGTCTCTAGTTCGAATTGCCATTTAACTCGTGTTTTCCGATTTATGTACATATTTGTAGTTATAAGTTGCTCGGCGGTGAAGGAAAACACTCGCACGTCGCGTCTGATAGATGACAGTCGCTCCATGTAAACATCAATATCTTCGTTCGTCAAATCCATAGGCTTAAGTAACAGATCCCGTCAATCCTGGTGGATTAGAAAACGGGATAACGCTAAAAATAAGTTACAGCATATCTCTGCTAATCACAAACTTTGATTTTTAGGAACACCGTTCCTATATGAAATCTATGTTTGTCCTATATAAAAAAGCGACAGACAAACGCACAGGCATTTGTCTGTCGCTTTTTTTCGAATATTCGAATTTTGACTTCAGATTTGGATTCAGCATAAAAAAAAGGTTTTTATTAACCAAATAACCTCCGTCATTTCTTCTTCTTACCACCTGTATGCAGATGATCTACAAATATATCGCCATTTTACCCTCTCAAATAGTGACTCAGCTGTACAATCCATCAATTCGGATCTTAATGCTGTTAGGGATTGGGCTTCATCGTTTGGTCTACTGGTAAACCCCCTTAAATCACAGTCGATGATTATTGGTAGTAGCAGGATAATACCTAAAACTGATTCATTACCAAAAATTTTATATGACGGCACTGTGATACCCTACAGTATTAAGTCCAAAAACTTAGGTCTTATCCTAGACACTCACTTATCTTGGACTGCTCATGTCAATGATGTGAGTAAGCGCATGCATCATTCATTTCACTCTCTTAGACGTCTCCAGAACTTTCTCCCCCTTGCCACTAAGGTCATGCTTAGCAATACCCTCCTGCTTCCTCTTCTCGACTACGCCGATGTATGTTACCTGGACGCGAGTGAGAAGCTTTTGGATAAGCTGGAACGGTTACAAAATCTTGCTATTAGGTTTATTTTCAATCTTAAAAAATATGACCACGTCACTGAATATCGCAACCAACTCAAATGGCTCCCTATCCGCTCTCGCCGCAATTTCCACGTTCTTACTTTCCTCTTCAAGATCCTTCATAATCCCACTGCTCCCGCTTACCTTCGTTGCCGATTCAACCTCCGCCCTCCTACCGTTCGTTCCCGTCGTTCTTGCCATGCCAAGACGCTGCTGCTCCCAGTTGCGCAAACTAAATTTTTCTATAATTCCTTTACCTACCGTGCTGCTCAACTGTGGAATAAATTACCAACACACATTCGGAAAAGCCCATCAATCCACTCCTTTAAAAAACTATTGAAAGAGCATTATTTATCAGATCGAAAGTAAGTATATATATGTATGTATATAAGTGTATCTGTATTTATGTTATATGTGTAGTATATTTATGGTATATATGTGTGTGCATTCGGTATGTATGTATTTATTTAATTTATTTAGGCACGTACCGCTGTCCGCAACTGACGAGATATCCCACTGCTGAGGGTTGGCTGGAAGAGATCTCTTTTAGAGATAAGCTCGCCTCTGTACTATCTTTACTATACACATGTAACTGCTTGTATTTATATGTGCAATAAAGAATTAAAAAAAGTAGAATAGGAATGGTCAGGAACACCGTTTCTATCCCTTAAGGAACATGGTCAAAACATGACAAAAACGAGCCAGGTGTTCCACTGGCAATGCAAGTTTGCGCATTCTCAACTGGTTTTTTTTGGGATATTCCTAGCATCCGGTCATCATCCATATAGTTTTGGTGAAGTTGCGACTTCATCGATGTTAGTTTGCACGAATCATAAACCTTGATAATATATTTTATTATTGGAATATAATCAAAATATAGCAGGTTTTCCACATGGTTTGCGAGTAATGGAGCCATAATAGAAACCGATAAAAATTGAGTTATTTATGCGTTTGAACTTCGATCCATTGGTGTTTACCAGGGGCGTCCAATGCCCGTCGTAAATCGTTTAAAGGTTGGGCGTTCTCCATCCTCAAGATGGATGCCCTTGTCAGACTGATATATTTACTGTCCGCCACATCTACCAACCTTGCCCACTCTTTAGCATGTATCTGCAGTTGCTTTAATAAATAGGCTTCATGAATATCAAATTGTACGCAGCATAGAAAAGCAATTGTAAAATAGGCACTTATATATTGCCTATAAAATATTTATCGATACAAAATATTTCTCAAACGGGAATAAACATTTTTTTTATCAACAATAAAAACCGTATGAAAGGCGGATCAACGCTAGACAGAGAGAGACTTGAATCTTAGCAAGAGTATAATATAGATGTGTATGTAATAACATTTTAGGAAACTATAAAGATTATCATATTTAAACTTAAAATTTGTGTACAAGGCTATTTATCCTATTAATATTATAAATGGGAAAGTTTGTATGTATGGATGTTTGTCGCTCTTTCACGCTTAAACGGCTGAACGGATTTGAATGAAATTTGGCACGTAGATAGACTATGATCTGGATTAACACATAGGCTACGTTAATTGACTCCACGCGGGTGGAGCCGCGGGCAGCACCTAGTTAAAAATAAAAATAACTTTAAAATACAAAGGGTTAAATGCTAAGTCATAAACAAAAAGGTACGTAAAGAACTTGGAATATCCTTTAAACGAATTCTCATATATACATAAATATATCGTGTACCAATCTCGAAAATGGCTATTATGATATTCATCAAATTTTGTATTTAGATATAGTTTCACTTTTTAAGTATATCTATTTAAGTGTCTTTACTGAAAAAAACGCTACGCAAAAGGAGACATAACAAACAAATGTACTATGATATAGAAGGCGGTAAAATGTTAAGAGAAGATGTAAGAAATTCAGAATCGAATCATCATTCTCCGTGTGTTGCGAATTTTCTTTTCAAACTTCTGGAGATATATTTACGAAATTTAGAGGACATTTTAGAAGATAGGATATAATGTAACTGTATCTCCGGTGGAGGGAAGAAAAAGTAAATAGTAATAAGTTGTCAAATTTTTGACTACGAGTGTTAAAAAATAGTACGCTAACCCTAACTCATCCCACAGCAGGTATACGGATACCCACACTACAGGTTTAGGGCATGCTACACACCACGCTGGGCAAGTGTAGGTTTTGCCGGAGTTTTCAAGCCGCCTTATAGGCCACAGACTTAGCTTAACGACAGTCATCAACAGCCGGTACCAACGGTGCACTTCGAAGCATGGAGAAGATAGACAGGCTGCGGTCGACGCTACTTACCCTGCGTGTTCGATTAGAATGACATGCGCAACGCGCCATCAAGCTCTCATTCCAGCTCTATGAAAAGTAGCTTTTTTAAGAATAATAAATATTGGCGGACAAATTACACAGCGCCATCTAGCCCCAAAGTAAGCGAAGCTTGTGTTATGGGTACTAGACAACTGATAAACATACGTAAATATTTTTTTTTTTGTAAACACATACTTATTATACATAGAAAATACCCAGCCCAAGACAAACAGACATGTTCATGCACACAAATGTTTGTACTGTGTGGGAATCGAACCCACGAGCGTTGGTGTCAAAGTAGCGTAACAACGCGTTTCACCACTGCGCCACCGAGCTCGTCAAGCTCGTTTTACTAGTTACTTTAAAGTTACGTATCTAATTTCAGAATAAAAATCTTTACAAATAAATGGAAAGGGAATTGATAGCTATGGATGTTGAGAATTTAGGAAGCACACGCTCCAACGTAACATACGCAAAGAGCGGTAAGGCATATAACCCATTTTTCATATAAATCGCGAGACTTTTGCCCGTTCGCGCGCGTAATGTAGCGCAGTTTATCGTCAGTAATCCCGCAGTTAGTGCTCTCTTTGGGAGAATCGAGCCACCAGTACAACATTGTTTTCGAGTAAAAGTGTAATAAACTGCAACTGAGCACGTAAACTACGTTTTGAACTACTTCATTTGCTCATTGGGATAGCCCACTGTAGATAGTAAAGTCTACTATAACTACGTAAGTTGTAAGTCAAACGTTAAGGCTTTTAAAGTTGGTATTGGCTTTTGTTCTTTTGGAATTCGATTTTAATAGTTTATTATGATATAATATAATATATATATATCTATATATATTCGTTGCAAGTGTTCATGTGTTTGCTACTTACCGTTACCTTTAAATGCCACCTTTATTACGGCATTAATTACGGCATCAAGGCTGTGTGCGTTAGCGGATTGAGTGAAGTGACGTGAAATGGCTGGTGTCATTTGTGACCCTAAAAAGCTTAAAGGACAGGTTTATAAAACCATTATTCGACCTGTTCTTTTATATGGAGAAGCACACAAGCAGGAGCTGCGTGTCACGAACATGAATTGCTGCTCTGAGATCTGAGGAACTACCTCATTCGCGGTAGTCAACGTGTCCGTGATATAGCAGACAAACTGTAAGAGTATCGCCTACGCTGGTACGGCTACGTCTTACGAAAACCGGTAAGTTACGTGGGGAACAAACGTCTAGATATGACATCTCAGTTGGGTCGTAGTAGAAGGGGTAGTAAGGGCCCAAGAAGTGCTTGTTGGCTAGACGTTGTGAGCGATGACATGCATGCCAATGGTGCCACTATAAAAGATGCCGAATACCACACTAAATGGAAGAGAAAAAGACGGAAAGCGGACCCTGAGCTCCAAAGCGAAAGCGTAAAACGCAACTGGGATTAATGCTCGAATGATGATGAAAATGATGGGACCTGGTAATTATTCTCACTTTAGAGTTTTCTCACTTATCCAGATTTCACTGACCCACGTTTGACTGTAGTAAATATCCACTAGAAATGCAATCTAATTTATCTTCTTATTAAGCTTCATATTACTTTAAACAATGATAAGGATGAATATAATGCAATTGCAAAAAAATAAACTTATAGAATATCCATGTAACTGAGAAGTAGCTCTTCTATTATAACATTATTGAAAGCCGTTAAACTATAGAGCTAATTCATAGCAAATAAATTATGTTGACAGTTATAGCAGTCATAAGCGTTATTGCTAGTAAAATGGCTTTCTGCAAGATGGCGTTTTTATTACGTGAGCAAGCTTCTATTGTACACCACATCAGCAAACTCCGGAATTTATGGACAACTCAACAAAATCACTGCAATATATATTTCAAAAAAAGTACCTTTTATTATATACATTAATCCATCGTCATCATTAGACCCAAAGTCAAGTTTGCTACGTCACACAAATTCATTAGCAAAATCTTGGTAATAGGGTGGTAGGACGCACGTGAAAAGTTATTATTCAGACTTTGTTGCTTTGACTGTCAATTCGGCATATCATCATACCTGTGGGGTGCCTTTTTCATTCGTTAGAATACTATATAATGCTTTGAATTCATGTTACATACTAATGTATTCGCTATAAGGTGCAACGTACTTCCCCAGTCACATTGTTCAAGGTTATAGGGAAATTTCCTTTACCAAGACATGTAGTAAATAGTCTAGGTACAATGGCTGAAGCTACATTGAATTGAAAGGTACGTGAACTTAGTTATAAGCACAAGTACATGTAAGCGATTACAAAACAATCTGAAAGGACTTATTCTTGGAAATTACGGACAACTGAGAAACTACGAACGACAAAACTTGGCGAATAATGATCGAAATTCCCTTATGTGATGTATTGTTAAACTTTTCCTTACAAACGTACGATGAAAAGATTATTCACAAGTTTCCTCAAATATTCACTCTCGCAGATCTTCATTTCTTTGACATAGGCCAATGGACAGCCCCAAATAGTTTCATAAAGAATATGGGACATACGAACATGCCCCTTGTCATACACCTACATATGTACCAAGTGGAATTTTATTACTTTCAGACATAATATATTCTTGCGACTTTTTATTATCACGGTTTATTTGAAGAATTCTTTTGAAGTAACTAACGTCACAGATCACTTGCCTTTTCGACAAGAAATAAGTACGGCGTGGCAGCGGTCTAGCAAAAGGTCCGTTCAATTTGGTGGAGCGTCCAACTTTCGCTATTGTCTTTACAATTTCCTCGACAAAAACCCTTCTTACGTGTACAGGTTCTGTTGAGTTGGCATATCCATTTATCACTTGTTCTACGCCGAAACTTTTCGACGAATCGGATTACTTTTTAATAGAATTTACTATTGGGTAATATAGTTACTTTCTTTATTACTGACTGAAGAATTTATTGTGCAATTTAAAGACTTTCTATCTCGCCTTCTGCAATGCCTTCCACCATATGCGATCCTTCGCTTTCCGCATTTAGTCAGTTCCGGCCAATCGCAATCGTTTGAGGTCGTCGATTCATGTTGAACAAAGACAAACAATGCTTTGCTGAAGTCACAACTCCAATGGGTATTAAGAGTATATATGACAGTAATTAAGAGGAAGCTCACGAAAGAGGTTCGATATCAAAATATCGCAACCCTCAGCCATATCTCTATCTGCAGTATTACTTCTATAAAAGCGTTCCTGCACCATGTACAGAGCTTTTACCATGACTACACTCTGTATACAGTTTCTGTCTGCCGCTTTTAATACTGGGAAAGTGCCAAGAAAAGTTTTAACTTGCATAAAACTTTTTCATTGCGGTATTGTGCAGTTGTAGAGTCTGATACAAAATCGATGGCATTCATTTCAGGGGCTTAATTTCTAATAAAATATAAAATGGAATAAGATGGTTCAAACCCGCAACTGCGTCGTATTTCAAGGACACACTTAAATTATAAAACGGGATTTATCCCAATGCTTTTGTTGTTATTTCCCTCAATGTTTCTAGAACTATTGTAGGAGTTGTTTACATATATATTTCTAATTTAATTTGCTCAGCTTAGTAGGAACCTAAAATAAATCTAAACTCCCTCTGCTAATCACAACAAAGCATCATCTAAATCATTTGTTATAATTACCACGAGGATATAAAGCAAAAATGGCGAAACAAATTGCATTTCTCCTCACTTTCTGTTTTTATAGTCTCCTTAATTAACATTGTGTCACTTGCAAACACTGCCTGCCAGGGTTGGTTTTTTATTCATAAACGTCGGTGTGCTTTCTGAAGATTCCCTTCTACTTGCTGTTTGATTAATTTGTTTATCTTCGTGTCTTCTGATTTTATCTTCGTGTCTTCTGATTTGGATAAAATTTAACTCCGTCGCTGATACGAATAAACTAACATGTTGTACATTCAGTATTTGTTTTAATAGATCCATATATTGTATTTTTATTTTGAAAACATATACGTGTGATTTAACAGTAAAGCATTTCCGAAATCAGGCTCTGAAACATGTAATGCAAGTTTTTATTGCTTCGATATCTGTCGGTATCAAAAAGTTACGCAATTACTCTCATGCTATCATGTTTATATGGAAAATACGGCATCCATTTACATTTATTCGCGACTTCATTATTCGTCATTAGCCATTCAGATAACGAGACCTCGATTAGATCGTTCTTGCAGACTTACAGGAGACGAATTCACATACAAATTGATTGGTCTGACAAACTGACTATACTATATGATCTATAAAAGTCTCCAAGATGTACATCTGATGCAAGTTACGTTCATGGTAAGAATATACGCTTATTATTCGAGCTATACTCTTGTCATTCGCGGGTCACCCAGTCCGCGGTACTGTACGAAAATTTGCCCTTGAGCAATCGTCTTTATAATTATTGTTTCCCAAACGCCAGGTATGCTGAGTGTGCTCTAAACTCCTTTAGCCCGCACGGTCATGTACTGGAAAACACTTAATAACGCGCAGTACAGTGGCACTTGTGAATATGTTAGAGCATTTTTTAACAGATTAATTCCAAAACACTTTTCCTTTTTTTAAAAATGTAACAAAGGTTAGACGAGCTTGCATGTGGATGTTTTTTTTAGATTTCCTTTGAACTCCGCAGGCCCAAGGTGAACGGCCACTCTAGAAATATGTACTTAAACGCAAATTTCAAAGGATCTCATATTTTATAAGGTCGATGCGAACTTTATATTAAGAGGGTATACGATAATTTTTTTAAGTAAACAATAATAATTTGAAACTTATAATAAATATTTAAACTTAAATAAAATAAAAAAACTAGCCACCCTCCCCGGCTTTGCACGGGTAATCCGATCGCTACCAAACCTTACAGAATCACCCACTGGACTAATGTGAATATTGCCTAAAAAATTCATCAAACTCAGTCCAGCCGTTTCGGAGTTCATATAGTGTACAGTTATATACATAACGAAATATATTTAAAATATTTTTTTTATCTTAAAACTATCGATAAATTGGTTTAATAATTTTAGTTAATTCTGTAAAAAAATACAAATCCACACTCTATGAAATGAAAGAAGTTCATCTAAATATCTACAATTGCATCCCAAACTGCATTACGCAAAAACATATAACACTATATTTTTGTAACTTACATGAAATATTCTCATTTATGAATTAAACCTATAATTTATGAAAACCTTACATGGTAATATCGATGATAGCAATCTAGGTACACGTATAGCCACACTATTTCAAGATAAATTATCTATTGTCGTTCCATTAGATTTAGATCTTAGCGCCAAGTACGAATAAGGTTGTTCCTATCATTAACTATGAAATTTCACACAACGAAGTTTATAGGAGTTAATAGACAGGGAAAAAAAACATTATCAGACATTATCTTTATTTTAAAATAAGAGGAGGCATGCTCCGTTGGTTCGCACATGTAGTAAGAATACAGGATGAAAGAATGACGAAGCAGATATACAATACAAAAGTGGAAGGATATAGGAGTCGAGGAAGGCCAAGACTTACCCTACTCGTACCATGTTCAAAATGGTCGTGTTCTATCAGAAGGTGATGTCAGGAGCTACAGAAACCGGCGAGCGTGCATGAAAAGAGCAATGAATGTGAAAGAAGCGAGTGAGGTATGTAAGGATCGAGTCACGTGACGCTCGGTTCTCTCTGCAAGAGATTTGGCGTAAAGTTATAGATAGATAGATCTTTATTTTATTTATGCTCTGATGTTAATTACTCTTTCACGAGTAAACTTTTAAAACAGTCGTATGTAATTGAAAATTTGATGTAAAATTAATGAAAAATAGAAAATATGATACAAAACTGAAAGAAAAAGCGACACTACAGTAGAAGTCGACGTTTGTAAAAATTATTCACGTCGGTGATATATCTATCTATAATATATCTATAACTTCAAATCCCTCGCGGGGTAGGCAGAGAGAACCGAGCGCCTAATGACTCGATCCTTACTCGCTTCTTTAACATTCATTGCTCTTCTCATACACGCTCGCCGGTTTCTAAGGCTCCTGATATCACATGTTAGAACACGACCAATTAGGTCATGGTAGGTAAGTGTTAGCCTTGCTCGGCTCCTATATCCTTCCACTTTTGCGTTGTATATCTGCTATTTACTTCAATTAAATATGTACTACTTTTTACTTAACGGTATTTTAATAAAAGTTTTGTCAGACTCAGTATATAATATGCTGTGCATTTAACTGAGGAGTCCGTTTCTCAACCACTACTATATAGAACAAATTTTTAGAAGGGTGTACTGTATTATAGAACATAAGGCTTCGTTTTTTTCTAAATTGCGTTATTAAAGAAGAATGTGATTATTCAGTTTAGTTCCACATTTATGGAACATAGGATTAGGCAACATATTTTTTTATTGAAGTTCTACTTCTTTAGGCGCGTTATGAAATAATGATGAGAGTGAAATTTTAAGATGCGCGCGCATCACTGTAACACAAAAGTAACAGGTTAGAGCTGCCCGCTAAACTGCTCTTCAAGCACTATAGCGAAGCATGCTTTTGTATTGTTGTGCTTTAAGTTTGTAGGAAGCAGACGTGATCGTTAAGTAGTTGAACAGTTTTATAACAGATGGCGCTTTACTTACGCGCTACACATGTAAACCCTTGGAGTAAATGGGAAATGTTTGGTATAAAATGAAAATTTATAAGAGGTAACCTCTAAATTTAATGATGCCAAAGAAGTGTAACATCTCACGCGCGTACATAAGTACACGCACCCATTTTTTAATTGTAACTTAGTATACGACATACAATGTCACGCATTCATATTTTCGGAGTTGGCATCTTTTTTCTTAGTCGGATCAATTAGGCTATGTGATATTATTCAGTCAGTAATATTTGGTGCCGGTGAGAAAAACTTGAAACTAACTTGATAGATATATCTGACAATGTACTCTTATTCTTACAATCTGTCTTTAACGTAGAAAGGACGAAAACACCTTTTTTGTTTCTTTTTAAAAAATCTATGGGTATTTCTTACTCTTAGACGCTGGTCTTTCTTTCTTTCTTCACGTATCATTTTCTTTTCTTATTTTCTATAGTTATTTTGAACAAAAACAACCAGGTTTACGTAACTAAGGCCCGTTGCGTTACAACTCGGAAGAACTTGAGGTCAACTTTATGCGAAACGAGGAACTTAACAACTTAAAATTCTTATTTAGGAGCAAACTTGATTTGATATTATGCATTTCTTTAGCCCTTTCAACACTAAATCTAAGTCGAGGTCTATCATCCGTCAGAACTGACAATGCACTTAAAAGCGACAAAGAGGCAACAGAGGGAAACGTCGTTAAATGTCCCTCCAGCTTCGTATAATGGCGTTGCGTACTAAAAGGGATTGTGACGGTTCCCATGGTCGAACAAAATAAGTCAGTTTCCTTGCCCTACAGCTGCCTTTGAGGGTAGGGCGCTGAAATTAAGTTGGACAGATATGTGACGCCTTGACAAGGGTCGACTTAGAAGCTATGTGCCTGTAACTGTAACCAATTACTTATGCGTTTTGATGAATTTAGGATATTAGTTGATAATAAAATGAAATTATATTTGATTGAAATTGAACCTTTGAAGATCTTCTTCCTCCATTCGATTATTTATTTCATTGCTAATTAACGGTTTTTATATAGCTACGCTACACTGTGAGTAGTGTAAAATTATTAACACTCTTAAAGCTCCACGAGATTTTTTTTCCGGAACTTTTGTATAGTTAACTAGTTTAGTTTATTGAAGTGATAACTTCTTATGGAAGGGTAAATCACTTCGTTACGTAACGCGCCAGTCTGTCTGACTTCCCTTTCTCTCACGCATACGGCAGCGGATTAGTTTAAGTTATCACATCTGTCGGGCGTCCCGAGACACACATATTTTTTTTTTGTACTTACTCTCTACTTATGAAACTATAATCTACAGTTTGGTTTAGAACCAAACAGTAGATTATAGTTTCATAAGTCTCTTTCCTTGTTCTCTTTTCCTTACTTTCAATTTACCCAAATTCTTTTATTAAAGTATGAGTATGTTTGTATACTTACGTTCATTTATAGTTTATTCTCTCCGCAGTGTTTAGTGAAATTACCTTCAATTATTAGTTGATTTAAGCATCAATTAGAATCACGGTTAACCCGTATTATAGATACGGTTCACCTGAGCTGAAACAATGTGTGGTTTTATTGACTCGGCCCAAATGATGTGGGCTTAATGATGAGAGCTTTACATTTGATTTAACATTAAATATAAATAATTCTTAAATTATATAATGCAAATGGCTCATTATCAACAATATCTGACGTAAAGACTTACTGAAATTCTGAAGAGCTCAGTGGCGCAGCGGTTAATAACGCGACTTTGTCGCCGACGCTCGTGGGTTCGATTGCTACACAGGACAAATATGTGTGTGCATGACCATGTCTGTTTGGGTTGGTCTGGTTTTTAAGGGAGGTAGGGTGCATCAAAGCAGCTCGTCTGGGGAAGTACGTTTAAAGTATTATAAATATATAAAAGACATTGGTTCAACGACTTTCTTAGAGTTAAAACTAACTCCAAGTGAATTTGTTACCCGCTACTGTTGCTGCCATAACGTGTTTCGCCTCTCCACCGAAAAAAAACTATATTGCACAATAAGAACCATTGCAATATGTCAAGAAATAATTTGGTGAAATTTAAAGCTGTTTGTAACTACTTTATAATGGACTTATTCCAGTAGGGACATCTAGTCAATTATATAAAACCTGAATGGAGATAAAGACGTGGAAAGAGTGTGACCTTAGAAACATTTTTATAAGGTCTAGTTGTTAGTGGAGGTCTGACGGCAGTCGCTGCATATAAAATCAGTATGTTCGCCTAATCCTTAGGCTTAGGTAGCGGTCTCCGTCGACCCCTAATGGATTAGGAAACGGGATAACTCTTGAAAGAAGAAGACAATCAACAAATTACAAGTATGTAAGAACGAGGCATTCATCTTGGACTTAATTCCCACACACTTAAATGGTAGCGAACTATCCGGTTCAAGATAGGTTTTACGGAAGCTAAAGGTTCCAGATAGGATAGAACGGTAACTTACTGAATAAACTGCCTGCTGGAACTTGAACACGAGATTTTACAAAAACGGCATAAAGAGGTTTTTAGATGTTCGACAATGTGATATCGCTGATGTTGCGAGTGCCCATACGCTACCGTGAAATCACTTCTGTCTGTCTAACCCGCAGGGCAGTTAACACGAGGATAAAATGTATATACAGTCCACTAGCATTAATTCAATGTGTAAAATGAATGAACTTCAATATGCTCGTCATAAGGCATGTGCCCAAAAATCCATGATCTCCAGCAATATCTTTAATAAGTGAATAACTGTCATTTTTATGACGCCATACTCGATTTTTTTATATCGAGTAACATCTGCCAACCCTCATTTCCTCAGTCTGCAACATTGTGGGAGGAATTTAGCCGAATGACGATGTAATAAATTTCCTGCCTCATATGATCCATAAAGCCTTGGAGACCTTCGGGGCTCCAATATAGCGTAATAAAAACATTTTGATGAGAATTAACTGTCTATTTGCATAGTATATTGGACAATCTCAGCGCACCCATATCTATACTTAGGACGGGAATTTATAAAGGTGAGGCCAGACCTACTTTATCGTAGTTACTTTGCGAGTGAACAATTACGATTTTATTATACTCGTAATTACTTAAAATACGAATATTGGACGAGCTTTGTAGCGACGTGGCTAATAACGCTACGTTAACACCAACGCTCGTGGGTTCGGTTCCCACACAGGACAAGCATTTGTGTGCATGAACATGTTTGTTCGTCTTACTCTGGGTGTTTTAAGAGAGATAGGGCCAATTTACAGAAAATTGCAGACAAAAGAAGCCTTGGAGGGTTGTTGTGTTCCTGTGAATCCGTCAGGTTCCCAGTAACCTTCTAAGTAATTGCAGTGTTAGCAGCAGAGGTGGCATCGCGTGGATGATATATTATGTGTTACGAGCCTGCGGTAGCCGCTTTACATCAGACGGGTCTTATGTATGTATGCCTCCTGATGTTGTATATAAAAATATACGAAGGTACTGAGCATTTCCATAACATAATTGACGATCCCAGTGGCTACGTGGCAATGGCTCCTTTGTCACCAAGGGTTGCTTGGGTTCGATCCCCATACAAGAGGAACATTTGTGTACATATCTACTTGCCTTATGATGAACATGAGAACGTATTTACGAGAATTAATAAACCAGCACTATTTATTATAATATATTTTAGACATCAGTTTGGTTGAGATTAGCTTCAGTCTAGTCTTAATCTTATCGGTTATAATTAAGCCTATATCTTTGTATACTGGCCTAACCCAGTCGAAAAATCAATTAGAAACGATAAATACTAGATAGAGTCAGATGAAAGAGGAGCCGACTGTACCTTTATGTATCTATATGAGTTGATAAAGAAACATACGAAATACAAGAAGATATGTATAGTTCAAACTTCTATCAACAACTGTAAAGGGAAACTTCTCAGTTACATATTCATAAGCGAGCGACAGGTGCGGCCGGTAATTATACTACATTCCCCTGACTTACTTTGCTTTTAATGTACTGAATCACTTTGCGTTATAGTTACTTACTTACTCACCACTGGTCTTAATAACTTTATAGTCAAACTGGCTGTGATTTCGGCCAACTAGGAATCCCCTTATCGCGTTAAGTATCCTAAAATCTTTTTAGGATTTGTTAAGAGAGTTGTGAAAACTAAATGTCTATGAGAGATCCTACTAATATTATAAATGCGAAAGTTTGTATGTATGGATGGATGTTTGTTGCTCTTTCACGCTTAAACGGCTGAATGGATTTGTATGAAATTTGGCAGGTAGATAGATTATGATCTGAATTAACACATAGGCTACGTTATTTGACTCCACGCGGGCGGAGCCGCGGGCAGCAGCTAGTTAAAACATAAAATAAAGCAGATACTGAGTATTTGACTAAGCAAGTACATATCAACGCTAATTAATGAATGATGGTGAATTAAAATTCTTCAGAACGTATTTGATGGCTAATTAATATTTTTTTAAAGTACTCATAATATTGTGATTTTTATCATACATCGCATACAAGCATACGATGCTTCTGATATGAAATTGTTACCGTAGCCTAAGGACGCTTACAATATTGAACGTATCGCTCTATCCTTGCCACTTCTACTGTCAACACAACAACTCTTTAGGATCCAACTAGTAACACAACTCACTCGCAGGAACGTAACGCCTACATCAAGTTATTATTTGGTTGCTTTTTTTTTGTGTGAATTAGAGTTACTTTCCCAGTCGGGTTGTTTTGATGCGCCCTACCTCTTTTAAAATCACGCTGACCAAGACAAACAGACATGCACACAATTGGTGTTAAAGTAGCATTGTTAACCTCTCTGCAACCGTGCTCGTCATATAAATAACACTAAACTAAAAGAAGAAACTGTTTGATTTTTTTTTTCTGACTAAGATCATATCAACGCGAAACAATGGTGGTGACAAATTGAATTTTTCCCTTGGAAGTTCTAAAGAACCTAGGTGACGTTAATTAAGAACGCGAACCTACCCACAACTTTCGAAAGTACTTACAAGATATTGGTGTGATGCGGGCAAAGTAACGGAAACATTCAGTAAGATTCTCCGTAGACATCGGAGAGTATTAAAACATTAAATTTTACACTGTTCGCTTTATATGAACTCATATCGCCGTGAATCCATATATCCCCCATGGTGAAACTGAATGAAAAATAATTTACGTCTTTCATTTATAACTTTTCATACCTTCTTCCTAGCATTACCCAGTCTATGTTCGTATAGTCTATGCTTTCGGACTCGCTGATACCTAAGCCCCGAAGACATGGCGTAGATACTGTTTTATTTGCGTGGAGCTTCGCCAGACTTCCACAACCCAGAGAGAAAATCAGATCTTTCTTAGGTTCGATCTTTGTGCGTGAGGGTTTCCTCACAATGGTTTCCTTCACCGCCGAGCAGATGACAATTACAAATATGTACATAAGTCCGAAAAGACAAATTTGGGGGTCCACCACACCAGGATTTGAAGCGGGGGCCCAATGAACTATCAATGTTCAGTTCTTTTTAATGTACGTGTGTGTCAGTGGGTATCACATTAGTCTTCCGCTAGAAAACAAACTCTCATCTATATTCATGATGAGTATCCTTTTCGAATAACAAATAACAACTCCTCAGTATTGGATAATAACATAAATTCACACGCACTTTCATGTGGTATAATTTTCAATTGACCTAAAACACTCCTGGCTTAATGTAACGCTCCATGTCGTGCGTAACCTAATTGTCTTTTTGATGGTAACAAAAGGTTAGTTATCTTTCACCTATAAGTTATTTTTAACCAATAAGAGTTCATGCTCGCCCGCCATGATTATTATTGGCAATGAATATTGCAGTAACTATAAGTATCTGTATGTAAATAGGCAGTTCAGTACCTTATTCACTGGTTATCAGCCTGCATTGTTTAGTCGTTCGAAAGAAGGATAAACGCAATCGGAATGCGAAAGTTGCGAAGCTTGTAAACCATATTCGCAACGGTGATGTTAGAAACAGAGTTGGTCTGAAAGAGAGCGTCCGTGTTAAGATAAGAGGAGGCATGTTGCGTTGGTTCGGACATGTAGAAATAATACAGGTGGAAAGAATTACGAAACAGATAACGTATAGGAGCCGAGGAAGGCCAAGACTATGGACCATACCAGATTGATCGTATTTTATCAGAAGGTGATGTCAGGAGTCTTAGAAACCAGCGAGCGTGCATGAGAATGCTAAATGTACCGTCTGCCTACCCCGCACGGGACTTGGCGTGAAGTTATACTAATAATAATTGTTTAGTAGCTATTTACGAACTTTATATATATCTTCCTCAAATTTTCAGTAATGATTATAGTCTAATTTCGGTCATTGGGTCGAACATTAGTTTAATTCTCGGCCATGGTCTGTTTACCACTATACCTATTTTCCAATGCCAATTCCGTTCATATGAAATTATATCAATAGTGCCTACATAATGTGATTTGATCAGTTATATTGTACCATCGATACTATAAAATAGTGAATGAAATTAGTTGAAGTGTGGTCATTATTAGAGCATACACGACGAGCTCGGTGCCGCAGTGATTACTAACGCTTTGACTTTAGTTTGATTCCCACACAGGACAAACATTTGTATGCATGAATATGTCTGTTTGTCCTGGTCTGGGTTTTTTAAGAGCGGTAGGGCGCATCAAAGCAACTCGTCAAGCCCACAGAAACCCACATAGGTAAGTTCCTAAAGATTTGCTGTGACAGCAGCAGAGGTAGCATCGCGCGAGTGATACTTAATGTGTTACAAGCGTTCATAAGTTCTACGGTAACCGCTGTACATAAAGCGAGCCATATGTTTAAATTCCTCCCGTATTTTTGAAGTGAAAACTTCTTTAGCGGCGTTGTGAACTTTTTGGGATGAGTAAAAAATGCTAAACTCGCGTCAGGACACGTGACCCTGATGTAAGATTTCGGTAAGAATTAGAACTTAAGTTCGCTGCAGCGCTAAAACATTAGTTACCTCTAATTAAACAATTAAAACATGAAGCGCTAGATTGTTCATAGGGCATTATTTTCTCGCGTCCAAAACGTAAGCGCCATGAAATTCTTGCCGCTTACGCGTTTCGTTGAACGTAGTGTATCAACATCGCTTTTTTGTTTAAGCGGCGCAGGGCGCTTGCGCGAATGTGTGTGTGTATTTGAGTTTTAGAGATTGGCGATGATAATGCTGGTAATGATGATAGTGAAAGAGTCGTTGAAATTATGGATGAAAGTTTATTTTTCTGAGAGATAAACTTTTTAATGTAAAATAATTGTAATAGTTCTGAAGTGATAAATTTTTAATGTAATATAAATTGTCGTGTTTGTATACGATAGCGTAATAAATGAAAATTGTATTTTACCACATACATGAAAGTACTTTTATACTGATAAATAAAGCAATTCGTGCGAAATTATTCCCTAACCATTCCAAAAAATTCAAAAGTGCACAACGTTAATGGTTTCACTTCTACCGGCACTCTCGGACAACCCGTTTTTTTTATTGTGTTGTTTTCTACACAATAAAACATTACACATTACAATTTGGTATCCCAACTTAATCACGATAATTTCTTTTTATTTATATAAGCTCAGTATAGTGGCTCCTCTTTGTCTGACGGTAAGCTAAAGAGGAGCCCAAATCGCAACTGCAACTGACAAAAGACTACACGGTGTCCTGTCAGTTGACGCTGCCATGCAAGATGCTTCTTCACGCTTCGTTTGAAGGATCCCATATTGCAGGAAGGAGGGAACACACGTGCAGGCAAGGCGTTCCACTTTTTAATAGTACGATAAAGATAAGATGTGCCGAACTTATTGGTACGCCAAGAAATGTTCTCAAAAGTGGAACAATGACATTGGTTGTTCTATGACGGAAGGGAGAGGATGGGATAAGGGAAAACAGTTCTTCAGAGCACTCGCCATAGTAAAGGCGGTAAAATACGGAATATTATCATATTGTTATATTAACAACAAAATTGGTTTATCATTAACTCAGACAGAGTTTTTGTATACACAAGTATTACAGAATGCACTCAAATATTGCAAAAACCAAACCTATAACAAAAAACATATACCGACATTTCAGGCAACGCCATAAAATTCGATACAACTAGCTTGCCAAATTGAATTAGATGGGGGCGAGTATATATGCATCCACCGATGCAGTTGCATGCTGATGGTCGCTTTGCTTTTAACTAAATTAGATGTTGGATTGATATTGTGCAGGTCTCGTTTGGCGAATTGCTATATGCAATGAACAATTTAAAGCAAACTTTTATGAACATAGTTTGACTAAAATTATTATTGTGGTTAGATGTGGCAAAAATGTAATCTACTCTTTCTAGATGTAACTTTTTATGAAGATATTAAGAGTGTAAGAAGTAGAAAAGATAATAAGAAGGGAAAAGACACGCGGCAATAAGCTATAAAAAGTTTACGACGTGTACTATTGGCTATGAGATACACAGTAACAAAATTAACCCTTCATTTCATTTAGAAATATTGTACACAAGCCAACCTTCGCAGTTTCGTCTGAGTAGATTGTGCTATCAAGCGAAAGTATTTATATAATTAGCTAAATCTTTCATTATTGTCTGGGACTTTATTAGTGTTATTAGTTCTTCTTATCAGTTTTTTGCATTTCTTATTCACATTTCCGTACAGATCTACAAAATCTAGGTGCCATCTTTCCATCATCATCTATCATTCTCCCGGCTCCTGCCCCTCTCTTTTTTGACTGACTACACTTTTCCCTTTAGCCTACAAATTTGAGGAGTTCTACAAACACATACTTCCTTTTTTCGTCATTTCGTATCAAAACTTGAAGTACTTTTTGAGTCTACTTCATTCCACTTTTGTTTCCATCCTTTCCATACATATTGACAGAGAAAAAAAGAAAATTCGATAGAGATACTTTGAAAGATCAGAGTTTATTATTTTTCTTCCTTCCCATGCCTTCCCCTCCCTTCATGTTAATTTTCTTCTTCCTTTTTATCTTTCAACTCTTTTACTCATATTACTGACCAAATTTCATATTTACTTATTATATACATATATAATCTTACATACATAATTTTATATAATTTATCATTAGTTTACTAGTATCTTAATTCTTCTTCTTCCTAGCACTATCCCGTTTCCAAACCCATTAGGATTGGCGGGGTCCGCTACCTAATCCCAAAGATTTGGCGAAGAATTTTGACATGGAACGACTGCCGTCAGACCTCTATAAGCGAGAGGAAAAACTCGACCTTTCTTAGGTTAGGTCAAGCAAGTGATAATTACAAATATGTACATAAATCCGAATACACGAATTTAGTGGTACATGCCAGGATTCGAACCTAAGACATGTTGGTTAATACGCCCGTTCCTTATGCACCGGGCTATCAAGGAGCACGTTACTAGTATCCTAATTCATATTACTTATAATGTAATTTATACCACAACTTAATTTACAAGTACACAAATTTTTGTTTGTCTGCACGCAGGTTGGATACACGATTTTTATTTTCGCCAGTGATAGCCCAATGGATCAGGAACCGGCTTAGTGAGCAAAAAGGTTCCTGGTTCGAATCCAGACAGGAGCATGTACCACTAAGTTCGTGTTTTCAGATTTATGTACATATTGATCACTTACTCGGCGGTGAAGGAAAACATGGTGAAAAGCCGCACGTCCAAGAAAAGATATTTTGAATGACGTGTGACCCAACCTAAGAAAGGTCTGGTTTTCCCTTTAGGTTGTGGAGGTCCGACGGCAGTCGCTCCATTTAAAAAAATCAGTGTCTTCGTCAAATCCTTAGGCTTCAGATGCGAACCCCGCCAATCCAAATCGCGCCAAAAAGCCGCGAAGTAGACGAAGAATATTTTTGCTTGTCTGCACGCAGGTTGGATACACGATCCTTATTTTCAAAGTGTAACACCTATTTAACTGTATATCCTAGCAAATAAAATTACGTTTGTCCGTTTCCTACTGTATTTCTCCCAATTCCATGCTCTGATATATACACATAGATATATACCTAGTCCGGCCATAACTTCTGTTACAAATGAATATGCATTAATTATTTATGAAGTATCGCGCATTTTATTTATTTTGTTGAACCTGACGTTTCGAACGCTTTGCAGCGTCCGTGGTCGCAGGAAGACTAAGGTGGTATTTGTCTTACATTCTCTATTGAAATTGGGGTGTTTTCTTATTTCAATAGCCTCGCGCAACATTCTCGGCATGTAGCGATTCTCCTTGGCGAGGATTTGTGGTTTATCAAACCGGATGTAATGGTTTGGCTGGTCCAGTGTATGTTTACAAACTGCAGAGTTTTTATCGCACCTATTCTTCATGTCAGCAATGTGTTCTTTCACACGAGTACCTACGCTTCTCTTTGTTTGCCCTATGTATGATAAACCACATTCGCCTTAGATTAGACTGCGCCTTAGATTAGACTGCGACCACAAATCCAATATTATCAAGTTTTGGGGCTATCAAATCAACTGTTATATTATAATGTACCATGTCCATTCTGGCTGACTTACAGTTTATATCCATGTAAATTGAAAATAAGTCTAAGGAGGATAACTTAGACTCAACATTGTTTACGATAAAAAAATACCATGTCCATTATTATTTTTATAATTGCATTACAGCGTTATTGAGATGTACGCACAAAAGAGAGAAAGTTAATTTGATATAAATTGAGCTATCTTCTTTGATAAAGAGATTAATACGAGTATAACCTTGAAGTTAAAACGAGCACATTCGTTTATAAGATTAAAAGGAAAGCTTACACAACGCCTTGTAATTTTGGGATCTCAATAACAAATTGTAGGGGTTGTTTCTAGTGGTTGGGTTAGGGTGGGGATAGAAGGTCGGCAATTTATTTTTCGGTCGCGATCCAATTATTTTCGGGCATGTTACTAAAGCATAAATCTATGGACTGGCATGGGTTCGCACGCTACGTACTAATAGTTAGTCGAACTGATTCGATTAACGAAATTTATACGAGCGAAATTGTTTTTGTTTAACCACTGTCAGTCTAACATTACTCCATTAATTTCTTAATTTTATTGAAAAATGTATGTACAGTCTAACTTCTTCATACCCAACTCCTTTCAATTAGATGTCTCTAAACTTACTACACTAATTCTTTCAGTTGTGGCTAGCGTTTTGTCTGAGCAACACCTTAAGAGATATTGATTAAGACACGCACGATTAAGTGGTTCTCTTTCCCACTCTCTATAGTTTTTTCAGTCTGTCCCGAATAATTTCTTAATTTTATTGAAAAATGTATGTACAGTCTAACTTCTTCATACCCAACTCCTTTCAATTAGATGTCTCTAAACTTACTACACTAATTCTTTCAGTTGTGGCTAGCGTTTTGTCTGAGCAACACCGTTAAGAGATATTGATTAAGACACGCACGATTAAGTGGTTCTCTTTCCCACTCTCTATAGTTTTTTCAGTCTGTCCCAAACCGCACAGACGCGCGGATTAGGGCGTCCCCCGGAGGCGACGCGCACCGATCCGCCCCCGTCGGTGCGAAATCTAAGGCATGCGGCGGTGGGGGCCGCCACCCACCACGCAACGCCCATCCCGGCGGGTCGAGGAGAGTTGAGTGTCGTATAGGCACATGGAATGTGAGAGGTGGTCTAAAAGATAAGATGAATGAGTTGATAGATATAATGAACGTGAGATGCCTAGATGCTTTGTGTGTGTCAGAGACCAAGCGAAAGGGAAGCGACACCGAAGATCTGCCCGGTGGCATGATGGCCCTGTGGTCCGGGGTGGACCAGGACGTTCATGCCAGCGCTGGCGTAGGTGTCGTGCTTTCATCTCGCTTGGCCGCGGGTGTGAAAGATTACGATTTAGTAGGTCCAAGACTTCTCTGGGTTAAGATAAAACTGGGGATTACGCGAGTGTTTTTAGTTGCAGCATATGCTCCTGTGAGCTCTGCTGATCCCCAGGAGCTCGAGAAGTTTTGGGAGACTGTAAGGGGTATTCTGGATTTGGCCGAAGCGAATGAACGGATAATTATGTGTGGTGATCTGAATGGATGGGTTGGGACCAAGCGAAGCAGTTATGAGGCTGTGCTTGGTCCATACGGAGATAAGAGAGTGAACGATGCTGGTAAGTTACTTTTAGACGTATGTATGGAACGAAACCTCCTTGTGTCGAACACGCTCTTCCATCACAAGGATATTCACACTTACACATGGAGACGGAATGAACAGAAAAGTGTGATTGATTTGATTTTGATAGATGGACGTCTCCGAAAGTCGTTAATGGATACAAGAGCCTTCAGAGGTCCCACTCTTGAAACGGACCACTATCTGGTGATAAGCCGATTTGTGGGGCTTTTCAAGAAGTGGAGGCACTGGCGAGTGCGTATTCCTTTCGGAGACCATGAAAGAATAAGAAGTGAAAAATTGGAAGATGAAAGTGTGAGGAGTACGTATGTACGTCTAGTCAGTGAAAGACTTGCGATCGCGAGTCTTTCCGACTCAGATGTAGACGAATGTTGGAAAGTTCTGAAAGAAAGTATGGTGGACAGTGCGAAAGAAGCATGTGGATGCGCAAAGAGACGTAGAACACTAAGAGGAGATGCCTGGTGGGATGCGGAGGTTCAATCCTCCGTGGAAAAAAAGAGGAAAGCGTGGCTGGATTACGTATCATCTTTGCACCAGAGTGATGGTATGAAAGAAATGAAGAAAGAAATATACCGTCGATGCAAGAATGACTCCAAAGCTTTAGTGAAAGAGAAGCGTGAAAGACTACATATGATTGAGGAAGAGAAGCTGACGAAGAACTTCGAGGCAAATACCAAACTCTTCTGGAGAGAGGTAAAGAAGTCTCGAAGTGGTTCGTCAGCATCCAGAATGGACAAGATAAGATGTAAAGCTGGTGGCATTCTTGCTAACACTCAGGAAGTGTTAGAACGGTGGAGTGAATATTTTAGAGAAATGTATGATTATGTCCATGACGCTGGCATTGTGAATGAGTCTGTGATAGACTCGGCAGTGCCAGCGTACCATGAAGACATTACTATGGATGAGATTGAATGGTCGATACGAAGTTTGAAAGATGGAAAGTCAGCGGGAATCGATATGGTAACAGCTGAGATGATCAAGCTAGGTGGTACCTGCGTTAGGGACGCCTTCTGGTTTTTGAGCAAATTATGCTGGAGAACCGGAAGGGTCCCGAGCGATTGGAGACGCGCAGTCATCGTGCCCTTGTATAAAGGCAAGGGCTCACGTATGGACTGCGCCAACTATAGGGCCATCAGTTTGATCAGCTTAGCAGCTAAAGTGTATGGAAAAATCATTGAAAGGAGAATGAGGGTGAAATCCGATGGAATGCTTTGGGAAGCACAGGGTGGATTTCGAAGCGGCAGAGGATGTACGGATCAAGTTTTTTCACTCCGCAACATCGTAGAGAAGCATCTGGCTTTGGATCAGAAGGTTTTCTGCGGTTTTGTGGACTTTGAGAAAGCATTTGATAGAGTCGTGCGAAAGAATCTCTGGAACATTTTGCCCGGTTATGGGGTTGACGGTGACCTACTCCGTGCTGTGCAATCCACTTATGAGGATTGTACAGCATGTGTGCGGGTGGACGGCAGCTTGTCGCCCTGGTTTGATGTCAATATTGGTGTCAGACAGGGATGCGTGCTGTCGGCTCGGCTGTTCATCCTGTATCTGGACAGTTGTCTTCAGAGAATAAGAAATATGAATGTGGGAATGCGAATGGGTGACTCAGTGGTCAACTGCCTGCTTTATGCAGACGATGCGGCATTAATAGCAGAATCACCATCCGAACTGCAAACACTAGTTACAACAATGAAAGATGATTGTATGAAGAAAGGCTTACAATTGAATGCGAAGAAAACCAAGATAATGGTATTTGAAAGAGAGACAACCAGAACAAACGCTAGGATTATGGTTGATGATGTAGTGTTGGAGCAAGTGAATGAGATTGTATATCTTGGAAGTGCTTTTAGCAGCAATGGAAGGTACACCGCTGATGTGGAGAGACGAGTGAGTGCCGGGAATAGGGTGAATGGAGCGTTGGGTAAACTTCTAGGCAGCCGAAATCTAAGCCAGAAGGCACAGCTCGCTGTACACAACGCGGTGCTAATTCCAACGCTAACTTATGGAAGTGAGAGCTGGGTATGGCAGAGAGAGCATGAAAGTAGAATAAATGCGGTCGAGATGCGAGCATTGCGCAAAATTTGTGGCATAACGCTTGCTGACCGCGTTCGTAATGAAGACGTGAGAGAAAGAGTTGGTCTAAAAGAGAGTGTCGGTGTTAAGATAAGAAAGGGCATGCTCCGTTGGTTCGGACATGTAGAAAGAATGCGGGACGAAAGAATGACGAAACAGATATACAATGCAAAAGTGGAAGGATGTAGGAGCCGAGGAAGGCCGAGACTAACCTACCATGACCAAATTGGTCGTGTTTTATCAGAAGGTGATGTCAGAAGCCCCAGGAACCGGCGAGCGTGCATGAAAAGAGCTATGAATGTCACAGAAGCGAGTGAAGTATGCAAGGACCGTGTCTTATGGCGCTCGGTTCTCTCTGCCTACCCCGCAAGGGACTTGGCGTGAAGATATACATACATACATACCGAATAATACCAGCTTATAATAATCACGATGAGACCGTAGGGCAGCTTATGGCGGCTGTTGGTGAGTAGCGAGTCCGTAACCCATCACACGCCGCACACAAAGCAATAAACCACTTGACTGCGCACGAAGCACTCCGCGCTCACAAAAACCTTATGTTTCAGCATCAAAATATCCCAGCGATTTGAGTCTAATAGCCAATGACAAGACAATAGAGTTATACTCTGGCAATGTAAATAGTAATAATAACAATATTCAAAATGAAACTAAAAGTAATAATAATACAATATTCCCATCAATTGTAAATTGTCAAGAATATAGAAAGAATAATAATTGTATCAACCTGGTGCACCAAAACATTCAGGGGATGATAGGAAAGGAGTTAGAATTGGAGTTGTTTATGAATTGTAGCAATATTGATATTTTATGTCTAACTGAGCACTGGCTAAAACCCCATCAATTCATTTTCAGCTTCAATAACCACCAGGTTGCAAGCTCATTCATCAGAGATAACTGTATACATGGTGGCTCCTTAATATTATTAAATAAGTTGCTTAAATTTAAAGAAAGGTGTGACATTGTGAGCCTCTCTGTTGAGCGAGTTGTAGAGATTTCATGCATTGAATTGGAACGATTCATTGTTATGAACCTGTATAAACCTCCTAGCACGCCCTTTGAAACATTTTCAAATATCATGGAGGATGCCTTAAATAAATTATCTAATAGCCATAAAACTGTTATAATTTGTGGAGACTTTAATATAAATATCTTGGAGAAAAATACTGTTACCTACAACTTTATAAATTTATTTAAATCAAACAATTTGCATCATATTTTTACAGAGCCAACAAGAGTAACTGCTACAAGTGCTACATGTATTGACAATATATTTAGCAATGTAAAACCTTCATATCAATCTATAATTAATAAAGTTCAGTCAGACCATTCAGGTCAATTGCTTTCATTTCCAAATTCTTCAAAAATACAAAGAAAGCAAATAAATTATATACCATTTAGTAAAAGCCGCTTAGAAAGATTTAAGTCTAATATAGCAGAAAAAATTGTATTGTTGCCCTATCACGGTACTCCGGACCACTTGTACAGTTCATTATTTAGCTTAATCACTAGTGAATTTAATGCAATCTTTACTCCAAAACAACTGTCTGTAAGTGACCGTATGACATTCAGTGATTGGGCAACTCCTGGTATTTACAAAAGTCGGAATAAATTGTATGAACTTAATGAAGAAAGGACCTGTAATCACAATCCGACTTTTCAAGAACTTGTAAAAAATTATGCTAAAATATTTAAACGAGCCTGTTCCAATGCTAAGTATATAGAAGATGCTAATATATAGATATTTAAGAAATAAAATTAATGGTTCAACAAATATTATTAAATCTGTTTGGAATATGATAAATAATGAGACGGGTAGAGCGAAAGTACGTAGTCGAGACTTTCAGTTAAAGATAAATGATATAGATATCAAAAATGATGTAGAAATTGCGACTGAGTTTGAAAAATATTTTTCTAACATTCCTCTTATTACTACGAGAAATCTTAGGTCTTCTTCTATAGCTGCTGAACTCGTTCTCAAACAGAGCGTGGTAGAATGCGACACAATATTTGAATTTTCAGCTGTAAGCCCAAAAGATGTTTTGAACGCTTTTAAATCAATAAATATGAAAAACACTAAAGATCTGTGGGGTCTATCTGTCAAAACCATATCTTCTATTATTATTTCAATCGCTCCACATTTAGCTACAATTTTCAATTGTTGTGTGGCATCTGGTGTGTTTCCTGACTTGATGAAACATAGTAAAATCATTCCATTATTTAAATCTGGTGATAGTTCGGACCCTTCGAATTTTCGACCTGTTTCCATACTGCCCATTCTCAGTAAAATTTTTGAAAAACTAATGCTTAGCCAGTTGCTCAGACATTTTAATACACATAATTTGCTTCATAGGAGACAGTTCGGATTTACGAGAGGTTGTTCAACTATAGACGCAGGGATTCATTTGCTTAAAAGTATATTCGCGGCATGGGAAGGTTCGCAAGATGCCTTGGGAATTTTCTGTGATCTGTCTAAAGCGTTTGACTGCGTGCACCATGACACTCTTGTCAGAAAATTACACCACTACGGTATCAGGAACAAGGCTCTCGAACTTCTGTCTTCTTATCTGGGCAATAGGATACAGAAGGTCGATGTTAATGGTAAAAGATCTTCGGGGTCCCCTGTAGTCATGGGAGTCCCACAGGGGTCAATTCTAGGTCCATTCTTATTTTTAGTATATATAAATGACTTACCTTATTATGTAAAGGATAACATGAGATTGTATTGTTTGCGGATGATACCTCTTTGACATTCAAAATTAATAGACAGTTAGGTAATTATGACGAAGTTAACGATGCTCTCTCTAAAGTTATGCATTGGTTTAATGTTAATAATCTGCTTTTAAATGATAAAAAGACTAAAGTAATTAAGTTCTCAACACCTAATGTAAGACAGGTGACTACCAATGTACATGTTAATGGAACTAATTTTGCCCCTGTGGAGACAACTGTGTTCTTGGGTATAACAATTGACTCCAAACTACAATGGGGCCCACAAATTGAAAAATTATCAGGAAAACTAAGTTCTGCAGCCTATGCAGTGAAAACTATTAGACGGCTCACTGATGTTGATACGGCTAGAATAGTTTATTTCAGCTACTTTCATAGTATTATGTCATACGGAATTCTTCTTTGGGGTAACTCCGCGGACATTAACACCATCTTTTTATTGCAAAAGAGAGCCATAAGAGCTATCTACAAACTTGGTCCCCGTGAGAGCCTTAGAGAAAAATTCAAAGAAATAAATATTCTAACAGTCGCATCGCAATATATCTATGAAAATCTTTTGTATGTCCATAAAAACATAGACTCATTTTGTAAAAAGAGTGATACTCATAACATAAATACTAGATATAAGCATAATCTTGTGTTACATGCAAGCCGTCTCCACAAAATAAGTAATTCTTTTATGGGGCAATGTATACGGTTCTATAACAAACTTCCCAGCAATATAAGAGAATTGTCAATAAACAAGTTTAAAACTACTATTAAAGCCAAATTGTGTAGCAGGGCATATTATAAAGTATCTGACTATATTAATGATAAGAATGCCTGGGATTGAGTCGATCCAATTATAATGTAATTAATAAATTATGTAAATTTGTTTGGATACCAAAAGAGGGATGCCTGAGTTTTTTGGCAGTATTTTTATCAGTGCTCACCTAGTCATGAACTGCACGGTAGGGAAAAAAATTGTGACGATTCCAAACAAATGTAGCCATTTTTACGGAATAAAAAGATTTTGACTTTGACTTTGAAAATGGGAGAACATTTTTACCAATAAGCCGGTAATTGCCAAGATATTGATCATGAACTAGCCAATAAGAGCAGTGGGTTCTACTTTACTCCCCGACTCGTAGGGCCCGGGAATTAGCGAGATATAATAATAACAGTAATTCGGCGAAAGCGCCACACACGTCTAGACCACCTGAGTCATTCGCAGCGATGTTGCTCCCACCGACTTTTCCGGGTATTTTGAGGGTTCATCAAGTGAATGGCGATACACTGCCTGTCGGAACTAATAGGGGAAATATTATTAGAAGTAATAGATATAGCTGGTGCTAATTCCTTTTCTGTAATAGCCCAATAGTAAAAATAATCCTAGATTTTAAAAGATCTGGCGAGTTAGCCATTTCATTTGCGATACATTCAGAATACTTAAATGCCTGTCGAGACCTTTCTTTGTGCATATTGCTGATATCCCCCGGGAGCCGGTTGCAGCTTGTTTATAATATTACACCTAGTGTGTTCTTGAAGAGGGCTCTACCTGTTGGATCTAAATCCTCGTGCATGTCTATCAAATTACCGGACGGGATTTTAGGAATAAAATAAATTATTTTGATTCAGGCGTTATTTTGCGAAAATCAAATTTACATGCAATTTGATCTAACCGGCTTTGTGTGCTTCCGCCACCAATTACTTCATGCGGCCTAGCGCCGGCCGGCACCCACACTCTACTGTTAGTTAATGCAACATGCCAACGCTGCTATGTCTGCTCTGGTAGTCTCTGCCTCAGCTACTGCGGTCGTCCGCCATCTGGAACAGAAACCGCATGCCCACCACCGTCGCTGCCATGACATCGCCGCTGCGACACGTATATTGCCTTTCCACGAGGCATCTTCAGGCGCTGTAGTTATTTGTAACTAGCTCATTAAGCAAAGTACGAATTTGTTTTTATTATTTTTTTATCATAAGAAAGAAAGCTCCCGCCATAAAATGAACATTTGGCGTTGAGATGCCAAATATTCATTTTATGCCGGGATATTGTATATATAGCTTGCATTGCCAGAGGAACACCTGGCTCGTCTATTATATAACAATTCAATTTTTTTTTTGTAATTTGTCGGCCATTTTGTCCATGTTCCTTAAAAGATAGGAACGGTGTTCCTGAACATTCCTAGTCTGCTTTTTTATGCTGAATCCGAATCTGAATTCTAAATTTCAATATTCGAAAAAACGCACACTCAGACAAACATATAGATTTCATATAGGAACGATGTTCCTGAAAATAGTACTGAAACCCACCATGTATTATGAAACAGTTGACGAATTATTGAAGAAACAAACATATTATTTTTTCGTTCACGAGTTATTGCAGTGCATTAACTAACGCATGAAATAACATCGCGGAACCCTAATAAAACCTGACCCGACTCGCACTTCACAGGTTTTTACAGTTTTATCTAATAATTATTTGTTTTGTTGCAGGTACGCTTTCACCAGTATGCAAAAAGTTTAAGGCGGGTCCAACAAATCAAGTACTTACTCTTCTTACCAATTTTGCAATACAACTTTGGGAGGCAAACAAGCATACGGCTTATCCGATGTAAAGTATTCAACGTAGCCTATGAACGCTTGCATTAGAAGGAGTATCGCTCGCGCATTACCACTCAGGCTGTAACACACCAACTCTACAAAACCAACTATGAACAACTTTTTTCAAAAGCAAATAGTGTAAGTGTAATAGTGTAAAAATAAGAGTGACTTGGATTGGTTATCATTTTTAGCAAAAATGTTTCTTGTCTTAAATGATAAATAAACTATCTTCACGCCAAGTCCTTTGAGTATGCAGAGATAACTGAGCACCGTATGGCTAAGTCCTTACAAACCTCAATCGCTTATTAAATATGCGTAGCTTTTTTGATACTCCATGTGCTGGGATATGTACAAAGAATGAAGAAAACAATGCCGAATCAAATACACAACGGGAATAGAAAGATGTAGGACCGTAGGAAGGCCAAGACTCTGTCATGGCCTAATTCGTTGTGTTTTATTAGAAACTTTAGGAACCGGCGAACATGCATGAAATAAATACTCTTTTCCACTAATGTATACTTTTTCAACTAATGGGACCTGTAATTGTTATCACCTAGATCGGCATTTATTGGGCTAATTGTGGTCGTAAATAAATATGATCGATCTAGTTTTCCAGTTAATTCAACTTGGACCTCGCCTCTTATGTAATAAAGTTGATGAACTTACACTTTGCACAAAAATCAAGTATCTAGTCTCTCATTCAGACACATATCTAACATTTCACTTACGTAAAACTCTTATGCATAAACTCATTACTTACATAAAATGCCTGGAACGTGCACAATTGCCATGTACCGGAATGGGACCCTGTCGACTTATAACTCAGTCTTTCCTTGCCCTACCACAGGTCTCCCACACTATGGACTCATTATTATCTATCTATCTATATCTTTACGCCAAGCCCCTCGCAGGGCAGACAGAACTGAACGCTACATGACTCTTCTTAATCACCTCACTCGCTTCTTTAAGAATCATAGCTCGTTACACTCATCGGTTTCTATGACTCCTGACCTCTACCTACTGATAACACATGACCAATTTGGTTCTGATAGGTGTGTCTTGGCCTTTCTTGCATTCTTTGTTTTTGTATTCTTTCTGCATGTCCGAACCAACTGACCATGTCTTTTCTTAACCATGATATTCTGTTTCCGATCGAGCTCTTTAAATTTATTAGTAGGTATATAATATATATCTACATTCAAGTCACAATTTCCAGAAACGTTACAGTGCAAAAATTAATTATTTCCCCCAATGCTTAGGTAAATTTTATCCATTTAACTTAATTACGCAGTAGGTAATGGAGTTTATAGCACCATTATTAATCTCACGACGTGATCCGAGCCCCCGCCTGCAACTCGGAACGGCTTCTTAAGCCTCCGAAGCGTTTATGACCTCTATTCTTGGACTATTTTCATGAAATTTGCTTGAGTTTACTAAGTGGATTTATTGTTTGACTTGAAATATGGAAATTATTCTCTCAACTTGTAATTCGTTATCGTATTGCAGTGACATACAATAATACTATTAATATTGCTTGTACATAATGACAAAGAATGATAAAGAGCTGTGATAGTCTAGTGGACAAAAAACCAGCCTATTAACCAACTGGACTCTGGTTCAAATCTTCAGATGCCTGCCGTACCCCAAAATTTGTGTTTTCTGATTTAGGAATATATCTTCACGCCAAAAGAGTTTGCTGTGGCAATGTGCAAGGAATTCCTGTATATCAAGCGATCTTAGACCACAGTGACCATTTTACATTAGGTGGGTGGTGTGCTTGTATGCCTCCCGATGATGTACGACAATAAACCAAACACATATGACACTAACAATACTCTAAACTAGCATCGGGATGCATTCACGCACACGACCCACCTAATGTAAAGCTAAGAGATTCAGAAATCAAAAAAAAATTCATAATTACACTGGCCTGCAAACCCTTAAAACTAGCTTCAGGGCAGTCGTTACTTTAAGAAGATTACGTGATTACATAGAAAACAAGGAACCCTTATATTTCGACATGTCCGTCTGTCCGTCCGTCTGTCAGCGGCCTAGCTCAGAGACGATACTAGAAAGCTGTAGTTTAGATGTATATACATATTAACTACGCTGACAAAGTGGATCTTGAAAAAAAAATTTTTTTGGTGGTACCTCCCCTGCACGTAAATTGGGGATGATTTTTTTAATTCGCGCCCAACCAATGATATGTGGAATATAGTGATCCGTTTGCAAAATATTTATGCCAGCGAAACTGTTGTATTTGGAAATATAAAAAAATCATGGTAGTAGTCCATATAGTGAATTTATACTATCACGGCTAAACAGGCTTTACAACTTAACAAGTGATAGTCGACAAACTTATAAAATGTTTAGTTATTTTATGAAAAAGTACAAATGCCACAGGATATGGACATTACACTTATCTGCACTAAGCGTTTTGCTTCCTAGTTTCTAACGTTGAACGGCCAAGTAGAGGAATACCCCTAAACGATACATAGGTAATTTCATAGTTGAATACATTTGAATTGCATACATTATTTTAGTTCTGATATTTTACACTGATGGCGCTGTTCACAAATTACATGACGGTATGGTTTCATTTTCATCAATTTTATGGAAGTCAACCGGTTGTGGCCCTAATATTCATGTGCCTATGCGTTTAATGCGTTCTGGATCTGGATAGTCCTAATTTAATTCCACTTTGTATTATACTTTTGGATATTTAGTTACATATTTAAATAGGTATAGTAAGTACGGAAACCTACACTGTGTTTTAATAGGATAATTAATGACTATCGGTCGATTGAAAATGTCCTTTGTTGTCTCAGTTGATTGACAGTTACAAACCTTAAGTTCTGTTGTAGCTTGCATGGTTAATGTGATTGCTGTTCTAGTTTTTTATTTATTTATATCAGATATACAACCAAAACGTGAAAGCTGAATGGATGTAGCCGAAAATCAAGACTAACGTATCACGTTGTAATCGATCATTTTTTACATTCATATCAACAGGTCGTGTTAATAGGTCTAGGGACCGGCTAGCGTACATAAAAAGAGATATGAATATTAAGAATGCGAGGGAGGTGTGGCGCTTGGTTTTCTCTGCTTACTTCGCAAGGTACTTGGCATAAATAGATAGATTTTTATAATAATATTACTGACGTATCATTATACAGATGTTAAATCTCTTTTTTTTATACCACTAAGGTGGCAATCAGGCATACGGCCTGCCTGATGGTAAACAGTCACCGTAGCCTATGGACATTTGAAACACCAGGGGTGTTCTCATCTCACCTCACCTTTCGCGTAAAAAGTCACTAGAAGTTGCTATCTATACTGGAAAATTACCAGCTTTATCAACTATACAATATACTATAAATACAGCTAAGAGGTGAAATAGAAATACGAAAATCAACGCCGTGGCCCTAAGGTCTACATTTTCTCACGAAATGCAGTAATTACGGACCGGAATAAAAAGGCCAATAAATACAATTAGGGGGTAATGAGTCCAAAGGGTATAAATCTGGCCACTGCGATAGTGGCCCGACGATAACTTTCCTTCGACATCGGCTAAGAGCGCCATTAATTCTCCCCGCTGACTTATTACGAGTAATTACCCATTTCTTTTCTCGAATTTGAATAATAGTATTACTAATTAGTTCAGTGACGAAATTTATCTATGTTGTCGACAATATGATGGGATTTTGGCTGGATAGGTAAGCTGAGCACAGCAATCTATAGTAGTATGTAAAGCTGAAGAAGTTTGAACTGAAGTCTGTTCATTTCGACGCGCTAATCTCTGGTACACAGTACGAGTCTGATTTCAAAAAAATATTTCGGCATTTGATAACCAAAATTCAGGATTTTTGTAGGTTATTTAACATCACGATACGTTCCTTAGTAGCCGAGGAATAAGAAAAAAAATGATAGAAAAGCGGTTCCCACGGGATACCGCGATACGCGCGAAAGAAGTCGCGGGCTGCAGCCGTTGTTAATACTCATTTCAGCTTGCATTGCAAACTTCCATAGGCACCGGTAATTACCTTAAGTAGGCGGACCATATGCTTGTTTGCTGCTCTACGAAAAATAAAAAAAGAGATATGACAATGAAGCCAAAAAATATACGAACGGTCTTTACAAACTATTACAAGCCTATTACAAGCCTATTACAGAATATATTGAAAGGTAAGCAATAACAACGAATTATGACGAGCTCGGTGGTGCAGTCGTGAATGACGCGACTTTGACACAAATGCTGTAGGGTTCGATTCCTACACAAGACAAACACTTGTGTGCATGAACATGTCTTTTTGTCTTGGTCTGGATGTTTTAAGAGAGGTATCAAAGCATCAAAGCAGCCCGTCTGGGGAAGTATTCCCGCCTCACAGAAAAGTAACAAAATAACTCACCTCACTCACATGCAGGAACACAACAACCCCCTACGCAGTTGTAGAGGGTGAGTCACCAGTAAGCTCCTAAGGAGTTGCTGTATTAGCAGCAGAGGAGGCACCGCGCGAGTGATGTTTAACGTATTACAAGCATTCATAGGCTACGGTAACCGCTTTACATCAGGTGGGTACGTGTGCATGTATGCCTTCCGACATCGTATAAAAAAAATCGGCATCATCAATTGCAAAAAAAAATGACAAATGACGTTATGTTCTCTCTCCGATGTGAAGCGTCTTTTACCTGTGTAGTACCTATACATATCTAATGTCTACTTTAAAAGCTTGTAGTGTAATTTGTGTCCCGTTTTTATAAGCACAGCATTGTGAGAGGGGATAGGAGTTGAATCCTACTATATACTCGTAATATTATAAATGCGAAAGTTTGTATGTATGGATGGATGTTTGTTGCTCTTTCACGCCTAAACGGCTGAACGGATTTTAATGAAATTTGGCACGTAGATAGATTATGATCTGGATTAACACATAGGCTACGTTATTTGACTCCACGCGGACGGAGCCGCGGGCAGCAGCTAGTGTACCATAAAGGTAAGTTAGTTAAAATTGATGTGTACCTACCTAAAGTTTAGGTTTACTTATCTAAATAATTTATGTATCGTGTACACTCCGAGGTATTATTATAACTGAAAATAAAACAATTTTTATAAGCATAAAGTATAATAATCATAACGTGCGGCTAGAAGTCAAGGAGCATCCTCCATTTAATCTCAGCGACGGTGTTCTGTTACGAGACCAATTTTATTATTTCCATTTCTTTGTTCTTGTAAGACAGTAAGTAGGTCAAGAATAAAAGTATATATAAACCTAAGCCGCGCTGTAGGTAGTTAGATTTACAGGTATACTGTGTAGTTTAATTATTCATTCATGACGTTAATTATACAGTAATTTTCAGGGAAAACAGTTTTGACGTGATTACGTCTTTAAATGTGCTTCCATAGTGAGAGGCAATTCAGAAAACTGATGATAACAAACTTCGGGCATTTAGTTTGGTTTGTGGCTGCATATCTATCGTTTGCATCCAAAATTTTATTACACCACTCGATAACTACTCCGTTTGTTAGCATGTAGAAAGAATGCACGACGAAATAATTGAAACAAATATACAATGAGAAAGTAGAAGTACCTATGTAGGACACAAGACTCGTCTACTATGACAAAATTAGTGGGGTGTCATTAGAAGGTAATATCAGGAGCTCTAGGAAATGGCGAGCGTGCGTGAACAAAACTATGAATGTTATAGAACGAGAGGTGTGTAAGGACCGCGTTTTGTGGCGCTCGGTTCTCTCTGTCTACCCCGCAGGTGATCTAGCGTTAAGATGTCAAAGTTGGTAAACATTTTGGTGATTTTTTTTTTGTAATATTTGTTATAGATTCAACATAGTTTCCCCATTGGCCCGGTACACCCCATCCAACGTTTGTACAACTTTTCAGTACCTTAAATTCAGCCTAATCTTCAAAATAGGCAAAGGCTTCTTGCATAAATCTTTTAATCGGAGTCTTAATGCGGCCGTTTTTTCATTAAAACTTTCGAAATGGTTCGGTAAATTGACAAATTGTTCCTAGTGTTATCCCGTTTCCTAATCAATTACAATTAACGGGGTTAGCTATCCAAGCCTAAGAATTTGGCGAAGATATTTATTTTGGCGTGAATCGATTGCCGTCACACATCCAAAACCTACAAGGATAACCAGACCTTTCTTACGTTACGTTATACACCTAACATAGTATAAATAGTCGATACATTTCAGACATCAGCAAATGTATTTTTTTAGACGTGAGGGTTTCCTCACGATCTTTTTTCATCATCAATCAAGTGCTAATTACAAATTTGTACATCAAACACAAATTTAGTGGTACATGTTCACAGTAGGATAACCAGAGACCAGTCGGTTCATAGGTTCTCTATATATTACTGTTTAATTGAGGTGCGATACATTGGTATATTCAACGGTAATCGTTTTAACCTTCTGTAAATAATCAATATGCGTTATGATCATGCATTTCAATAAAACTTTGTATAAAAAGTGGAACCGGTTATATTAAAATCGAGGCCAGCATACATACATTCTGTGTACTAAGTATCGGGAATTTGTCAATAAAACAAAAAATACAAATTATTCATCTAAATTTATTTTATCGCCTTCAAAGTAGGCCCCATCGCTTGCAATACAACATCTCCACCGCTTCACCCAGTCTTCCATACATTTTTCATAGGCTATTTGCGGTATGGCCTTTAGCTCATTCAGCGAATTTTCTTTTATGGCTTCTATCGACTCAAAACGTTTTCCTCGAAGTGGTAATTTTAACTTGGGAAATAAAAAAAAGTCAGACGGAGCCATATCAGGTGAATACGGTGCTTGGTCGAGAACTTTTGTTGAATTTTTCGCTAAAAACTCTTTCACTATAATGGCTGTGTGTGATGGTGCATTATCATGGTGCAGCATCCATGAGTTGTGTTGCCACAAATCTGGACGTTTTCGGCGGATACTCTCACGCAAACGCTTCATGACGCCTAAATAATATTCTTTATTCACTGTTTCTCCCTCTGGAAGGAATTCGGAGTGAACCACACCACGGTAATCAAAAAAAACTGTCAGCATCACCTTGATTTTGGAGCGACTTTGCCGCGGTTTTTTGGGTTTCGGCTCGTTTTCGAGACGCCATTCTGAAGACTGTTGGCTTGTTTGCATGTCGTACTCATAAACCCATGTCTCGTCGCCAGTTATTATACGTTTCATAAAGGTCGGATCCGTAGAAGCTCGGGAAACCATGTCTTCAGCGACATGCTTTCGCTGCGCTTTTTGAACAAAATTGAGCTCTTTTGGAACTAGTCGAGCGGCGACGCGTTTCATGCCTAAAATGTCAATGAGAATGTTGTGGACGGACTTAAAAGATATGTTCACCTCACTAGCCAACTCTCTCAGACTCATACGTCGATTTTCGAGCACTAGCTTCTTGATTCTGTCGATGTTTTCTCTGGTCGTAGCGGTTGAAGGTCTACCAGAACGAGGCAAGTCTACTACTACTTCTCGGCCTTCTTTAAAAGCCTTATACCATTCATAAGCCCTTGTTTTCGATATACACGATTCGCCGTAGGTATTTCGCAACATTTTTAGTGATTCACCACATGAAATATCATTTGAAACACAAAATTTAAGGCACACTCTTTGTTCAACAATATTTTCCATTGTAAAAATCGCCGAGGACTCAAAACTATGACCAACAAAAAGTGTAGTTTAAAACAAATTAAATGACAGATCCCGCTCAAATTTTGCGCGCTAAATCAGTACAGTGCTACCAACATGCAGTAAAAAAATTAGAACGACCTCTTTTACGCGGGTCTTTTTATTGACATATTCCCGATACTTTTTACACAGAGTAGTATATATTGTATACTACGTCGGGAGGCATACAAGCATACGGCCCACCTGATGTAAAGCGGGTACCGTAGCCTATTAACGCTTGTAATATATTAAGTATCATTCGCGCGATGCCTCCTCTGCTGCTTACACAGCAACTCCTTGGGAGCTTACTGGTGACCTCACTCACGCGCAGGAACATAACAACTCTCTAGGGAGTTGTTATTTGGCTGCGGTTTTCTGTGAGGTGGAGGTACTTTCACAGAGGGGCTGCTTTGATGCGCCCTACCTCTCTTATAACATCCAGACCAAGACAAACAGACATGTTCATGCACATAAATGTTTGTCTTGTGTGGGAATCGATCCCACGAGTGTTGGTGTCAAAGTCGCGTCTTTCACGACTGAGCCACCGAGCTCGTCAAAAGACTGTAAGAAAAGAATGAGGTTTTAAATTCGATTGAGTTTTCTTTTTGGATCTATGTTATGCCAATTATGGACCCATTTAATGATTCGAAGCGGTTTACCCTCCTATAAGAAGTTATCACTTCAAAAAAAAGTTCGACTTGCTTTTGAATAAATCAATCCTGCTGTGTTTTCTCCCGCTCCAACGGGAGTACTGATCAAGAAATGCTTAAATGCGCTCGTCGACCTACTATTATAATATCTCTACTGTGCCATTATCATTTGCCACCAAATGCCTACCGCAAGTCATTAGGTAAAAGCGGTAGATTTTAAAGTTATAAAATTTTATAGAGCTACTCGTAACAGTTATCATAACCATAACGCACTACGTTTGCATTTCAAACTCGGCTTTATTTAATATACTCATTTAACTTGTGATCGTAACATAGTTTCAGTGTTATTGCATGAACGTAGTACATTTACAGTCGGTGTGCTGAATAGCTAAACAGTACTTCAGCTTTGGCCAAACAAGTCTCAAGTCAGAGCGCACGTAGAGTAGGTACTGTATAGGCAGGACCATCTGAATACCAAGTGTTGATGTTGTTATTTGGTACAAAGATGAGCTATGGGAATTGTCGACGAGGATTCTAAGCTCACATATGGTATTGAAACTCAAGGGGAGTTTAAAAACGGATTTTGCCTATCTTTGTGTGTTCTACCGAGTATATAACCTGTATAAGTTGTCCCGAAGAGTTGTTCGATAAGGAGGCGTAAAGGGGTTTTTACAGGGTCGGCAACGCAACAGTGACATCCCTGGTGACGCAACCGTCCGTTGACTACGGTAAATGCATACCCCACAAACGGAGCAACTATTTCAATACCCAAACTAATTCACACTAGGTGCCTATATTACAGGGTCGGAAGTAGCACCATATATCTGTTATTTTTTCATAATTAAATCAATGAAGGAGCCCTCTCTATACCAAGTTTTTCTAACAAATGGAATCATTTTCCTACTGATAGCACAACCTCCAAAATTTGGAGTTAAACAATGCTGTGTAATTTATCCGAACAAATATTTGTTTATTTATTTTTAACATAAATGTGAACAGCCAATGGATGTGTATATTTTCCACAAGGACGACAAAACTTCTCAATGGATATAGTAAAATTACATCAAGTGTTTCTAGATCTGAATCGATGGTCCTTATAGGGTGAACAACCTAGTAATGTCGCTTGTTTCACGACAGATTAAAATTTTCTCTTTCTGAAGAGATAAGATTGCGAGTTTCGACCCTTGAGCCAATCACTCCAAGAATTCTAAAGTTAAAATTCAAATAATCAAACTGTTACTATATGCTAATGAAACATCAAAGATTGAAGCATTGCGATATTTTTTAACGTAATTTAAATATATTTGCATAACATTTTCATTACAAGAAAAATAATATTCAATCGTTTTAGTCAGCAAAATAAAAATGTTTCGAACACAATAATGATCGAAGTTACTATATTCTGTACAACCACTTTAGGATAACTGTTGCTAATAATTATGTTTATGGTGACCTGTGAAAATGGACGCTACCTGGGACTCATCTAGGTTTATTATTATAGTTATTTATAAGCGAGATTTGAACTGGCTTAATTGTTATCCGTTTTTGTATTTGTACTATGTAAATTGATGATTAATCTTCCAAATAGAAATAAATAAATTAGGAAATACTTTATGGCAAGTATATTAATGACCGTTTAGGCAGTTTACAGTTGAGGTTATTTCCAATACTAGAAAACAATACCTATTAGTTGGCAGTGATCTACCTGGCACGTGTGAAATCTTTATTTTCCTGTCTCTACGCCATATTGAAACGTAAAAAATGCCGACCAGCTGAAAATGCGATTTCGTCGCCCGCTATGAAAAAAGGAAAAGTAAAGAAAAAGGGTTGCCCGGCTGGCTCATAAAAATTGCAGCAACGCGAGCCCGCAACTGACATGGGAGTGCCCGAAACCCCGACAAATTCCCTGATAATTAATATTTTGTGTTAGGATTTTTGTGTTCACTTATTATTATTGTATACTTAGTAATATACACTTTAATGTCATGTTTCTAGATATTTCTTTCAATGAATTCAGTTTTAGTTTTATGTAGATGCTAATTTGTTTTTAGTGTAAAGAGATGTGTATGACCCGACTATGCAGCCTATGGACACAGCATTACTATCTTTGTGAATTATAAAACTTGTTGCTTACGGGTAAAGTGTAAGAGTATTATACTGGTAAAATGATCATTTATAAAAATATCTTTCTTTCAAGTAAAGACAAAGCAATCAATTGACGTATTTTTTTTTTTTGCAAAGATAGTTTGAAGAAAGAAAGTCATTTACTCCTTACTAGCGACCCGCTCCAGCTTCACACGGGTAGTAGAGCATATTAAGTCTACTAACGTATTTGAATTGTTTTTTTTATACAACGTGGCGAGGCATAAGAAGCATACGGCTCACCTGATGTAAAGCAGTTACCGTAGCCTATACCCACAAATTAGGTAGGCTCTGGTCTCCCTTCCTCATTATGTGGCTAAAGTAGGTCAGTATACGCTGCCAACAAATCGTGGAGAAGCGGGTTTGGATACGAAGCTGCGATAAGATTGATGCATTCTACTTCTTTTATTTACTGCAAAATAAACTTTTTATATATCCAGTACATTAATTCATATACTTATAGTCCAATATGTATGACAATTCTCGCAATCACGATTATCAATGAAGTATGATGTAATAAAAGAATTTAAGAATGAATGATGATTTTTTAAGAGCTCGATGGCGTCGTTGCGCGTGTCATTCTAACCAAACACGCAGGTTAAGCAATGTAGACCGCAGGCTGTCTATGGATGGGTTTATCTATCTCGACTTTCTCCGTGCTTCGGAGGGCACGTTAAGCCGTCGGTCCCGGCTGTTGTCGATAGATGACAGTCGTTAAGCTAAGTCAGTGGCCCTGGGGCGGCTTGAAAACACTGGCCTCCGCCAATCCGCATTTGAGCAGCGTGGTGGAGTATGCTCGAAACCCCTTCGGTTGAAGGGAGCCCCGTATCCCTGCAGTGGGATGAGTAAGAGTTGATGTGGCGATGAGTTTTTAAATCCACTGTTATATTATCAGTATATAGTTGACACTTCACGAGAGGAGAGTGCGAACTTTTGATTAAAACTGAATTTTATCCACTTTATGAGTTACTAGCTGCTGCCCGCGGCTCCGCCCGCGTGGAGTCAAATAACGTAGCCTATGTGTTAATCCAGATCATAATCTATCTACGTGGCAAATTTCATTCAAATCCGTTCAGCCGTTTAAGCGTGAAAGAGCAACAAACATCCATCCATACATACAAACTTTCGCATTTATAATATTAGTAGGATTTCCAGTGTTGAATTTGAACGTCACAGCAATACAATCGATAAAGTCAAACCTAAATATCTAAGTGGTGATACCACTTTACTGCCATTTAAATAACAGTCATCCCTCGGACCTTCAATTATTATTTGCCATAAATAAATAAATGCGAGTTGTCAATCCGGATGTCAATATCAATTTTGGAGGCGGATGCCCAATTTACTGAATACTAAAACCAATTTAATGCATTCGATTCCGAAGCTGAGATATAAATACACGGAAATATCGGTTCGCGGCCTATAAACGATTGTCGTTATATCGGCAAATAGTTATTTCATAATTAAATGACTCACTAATTTGAATATTGTTTGAATTTCTAACCATTTGATTAATTTCAAATTCAATTTCGGAGGTACAATCACTCAGTGGCGTGCACAGAGATTTTTGACAGGGTAGGCAGAATTTTTTTAAAGCTTACTTACCAAAAAATACAGAATGTTGATTTTGGTTACCCAGTCTTGTGGAAATAATGATGTATGTGATCACTTGTTTTTTTTCACCGAAAGATAGTTTTGAAAACGCATAATTTTTTATTTTGCCTACAAACACCACATGAACAACTTTCGCAGTGAATATCATCCATATTTATCAACTTTAAAATCTTATTTCGTCTGCTACCAGTCAATCGATTCAAAACAAAAACAATGGCGGCCGTTTTAAAATCAAAATAAAATGTAACATTAATTTTATACGAAAAAAAGAAATGGCAATATCTTTCACTATAATTACATGCAGCAAACTACTTTTTAAAATAGTTACGTAGCAATGCTCGCGACACTTCGGTGATTTACGTTATAGTTCAGCTGAAAAGACATTGTCTATACTTTGCGATTGTGTGCGTTATTTGTGTTATTGTGGCAATGTAATTATAGGAATGCACACTACAGTATTTGTATAAACAACACGGCACACATACGTAAATTTAGACAGAAATAGTTAGTGTCTCTGCCGCAAAAAGCTGCCAATGCGGCGCTAGTGTAGCGTAGCGCCTAGCTGCGATTTGAATATGACTAGCGATGACTTTAATAACTTACCGATACCGATAGATGGAGCTGTTTTTAATTTTTTGTTTTTGATACGAAATATTAGTTAAAAACTATGTTTAAGAATGAAACATCGGATGGTATTTATCAAATTGATAGGGTAGGCAATGTCTTTTTGCCTATATGGAGTGCACGCCACTGCAATCACTACATGAACCTAGTTGACAAACATCGAAAGAGACAATAAGAATGTTCAATTACCTGCAAACACTACCCAGAATGGAGTGACTTGATTTAGGAATGTGACGAAGATTTGTTTAACAAAATTGCATTTTGTCTAACACGTACAGTTAGACAAAATGCCGAGGTTTTCCTAAGGGACTACAGTATGGGGTTCTTCAAGAACGGCGTGAAGAGGTTCTTACAGGATCGGCAACGCAAGAGTGGCACCCCTGATGTTGCAAATGCCCATAGGCTATGGTAACTGCTTACTCTGCAGGCAGGCCGTACGCTTGTTAGCCACCTTAGTGATATAAAAAAAGACAAAATGCAATTTTGTTACACAAATCTTTTTCAAATTTTTGTTTTAAAAAATATCATAGATAGTGTTAGCATATAACTAAAATGGTATGGCTCAGAATTAAGGCTGGTTATACATGTACTCAGTATTTGTCTCTGCAAAAGTGGTGTTTATTCAGAAACAAAACTAAAAAAATAACAATGCTTTTCAAAAATGGGCCACATAAGCAATGCTGGAAGTTTCTACATCATTGTAATAAACACCGATAGATATACTAAAATTACATTTAAAGTACTGCATTGATTATATCTCTGTAATGTAAAGTTGTTTGTTACACGTCTCATCAACGAGCCCTTCTAAATCATATGACCTTTTATTTATTCTCAAAAGTTAATGAAACTCCTAAAATATACGTAGACAGACTAATTCTTTGTTCCATTAACAATTTACACGGAGAAGACCCAGGAATAGGTTATCCGTTTAATAATTCAATCTGTTAACAGCGCGGTCGGCGCTCAAATTGAAAATACTGTTAAAAAAGGATTGTATAAATTGAAAAGTTGAAACGGAATTTACTACGAGGACAAAAAAGTTTTTTATATCGCATAATTTGACAATTTTTGTGAAATACTCTTTGGAATCTGCCAAAAGTGAAAATAATAGGTTGTTCGATCTACTTTGTGTTCTTCCATCATCATTAGTTACTGCGAACTAAAGCCCGTTGGCACCCGTCCTTGGTCTTTATGAGATGTCTGCAACTATCATTGCTGCTGTTTACGTCTTTACTGACACACAAAGTAGAGCTAAAATTAGATAATTTGCAAATTTGACTACCAGAAAATTCTATATGAATTTACTAAATTAAAATAAGAGAATTAGAAGGACAGATTTCATATTTACTGTCAGTGAATCCACATATCTCTGCCACAAACAGGGAGAGTACGGCAGGTAAGCTTTATACAATGCGAGATTCATCTAAGCACACATAGCGTACGCTCACGAACCTGAAGTGTATCAGAATCTCAACTCCAGAAACCACCATCGCCGAGTGAGGGATGTTTATGTGCGCGTTACTGGCTTACATATTATATGAAGTTTTTGTACCCTACGTATTTCGTGCAACATTCCATTGATATCATTTCGAGTCTTATACGTGTAGATGTAAAAAATGGGGTGTTTAGCCTGGCCAATCTATCTATAACATAGATTTTAGCAATTGTTTTTTTTATACAACGTCGGGAGGCATACAAGCATACAGCCCACCTGTTGTGAAGCGGATACCGTAGCCTATGAACGCTTGTAATACATTGAGTATTACTCGCGCGATGCCACCTATGCTGTTAACACAACAACTGGTGACCTCACTCACACGCAGGAACACAATCCCCTCCAGAGATGTTATTTAGCTGCGATTTTCTGTGAGGTGGAGGTACTTCCCCAGACGGGCTGATGGTTTGATGCGCCCTACCTCTCTTAAAACATTCAGACCAAGACAGACATGTTCATGCACACAAATGTTTGGAAGTGTGGGAGTCGAACCCACGAGCGTAGATGTCAGAGTCGAAATGTCATTGCAAATTAGAAATAAAACTAAATGAATAATCGCAGTTTTTTGCAGTTAGAAAGCAACACTATCATAGAAAATAAAATGCAGGCAACAGGAGACTGTGTCGTAGGTATATAAAATTGAATTCAGTTAATCTATAAGAGCGAGCGAAACTCTGGATAGGGCAAATTGGAAGTGAATTAGTGAGAAACTGGCTCGATTCGAGATGCCGGATTGATTCCATCGTTGCTTCGAAGGAAATCTAGATAAGATACTTCGTCCAAAACTCAATAAAATAGATTTAGAAATTGAGTGTCCGTTCTTGATTCTAATCCTGATAAGCAAACATTATTAATATCGTTACAAGTAATTTATTTTAGTTAATAGATTCAGGCGTTATTTTGCGAAAGTCAAATTTACATGCAATTTGATCCAACCCGCTTTGTGTGCTTCCGCCACCAATTAGTTCATGCGGCCTAGCGCCGGCCGGCACCCACCCACTACTGTTAGTGCGTGCTACTGCCATGGCTGCTCCGGTAGTCTCTGCCTCGGCTGCTGCAGTCGTCCGCCATCTGGAACAGAATCCGCATTCCCCCACCACCACCGTCGCTGCCACGACTGGCCTGGTTGTCGCTGCGACACGTGTTTCGCCTCTTCACGAGGCATCATCAGACGTTGTAGACGTTAATCGTAATAATAACATGCTACAAGTCTTTTATATTATATTATTTTAGATTAATTAAAATAAGCCAGACTTTTATAAACGAGCCATCCAAGGACTTGATACATGGCAAATATCCACTTACTAAGCTATGCCCACTTAGTAGTATGTTACTTCGCATGGATATATATATATACCAGAGAAAGAATATTGTTTGGAATAAGGTTTGCCGGCGGTGATGAATAGGAAGCTATTTGAGCAGACTTTGTACATTCAAAGTAAATATTACATTTACAATCGCTTTCAGTCGCTATGACCTCAAAATTACAGATAACCTCTGCAACATAACTGTGAAAACTGTGTTTCAAAGAAAATATTTCTTATATTCTAGTACTACGGCTCACAGCAATAAAGCTTAAACTACCAAAAATCCTCTGAGGTAACATAATGCAATGCAACACAATTCATACATGCAACACAATCTGACCTAAATAAAGCAAGTTACCCCGAAGCGAAAACAATGTAATGCAAAATCATAAATCGATTAAACCGATCATTTCGGAGGAAAATGGTGACAGACTAGCAATGAAACTAAAGGTGGACAAACAACCTATTACCATGAAATATTATGCTACATTGTAAATGTAAGGCCTGGTTTTCACTACGGGTTGTAAAGATCTGACGGAGTCGCTCCATGTAAAAATCAGTATTTTCGTCAAATCTTTATGCTTAGGTAACGGACCCTGTCAGAAGAAAAAGCTTATATTGACGAGCTCGGTGGCTCAGTGGTGGAACGCGCTGTTACGCTACTTTAACACCAACGCTCGTGGGTTCGATTCCCACACAGTACAAACATTTTGTGTGCATGAACATGTCTGTTTGTATTGGTCTGGGTATTTTCTATGTATAATAGGTATGTATTTACAAAAAAAAATGTATTTACGTATGTTTATCAGTTGTCTAGTACCCATGACACAAGCTTCGCTTACTTTGGGGCTAGGTGGCGCTGTGTAATTTGTCCGACAATATTTATATTTATTTATATTTATATTGTAAATTCTAAACCACCCTTGTGTGTAATATCTTCGTACCTATTTTATCATCCTTACTCTGCTACTACGAGTACTTTTATTCTCGCCAAATCATAATGTTCATTGTCCTACAATAAGTTTATCTATGACAGAACCAACAACTACTTTCTACGAGTAAGTTAATAGAGGTAGGGCGCATGCAAGCAGCCCGTCTTAAGAAGTACTTCCACCTCACAGAAAACCGCAGGCTAATAATCTAAAGGGTTGCTACGTTAGCTGCAGAGATGACGCGAGTGATACTTCATGTATCGCCGCTTTACAACAGGTGGGCCGTACGCTTTTATGCCTCCCGACGTAGTATAAACAAAAACACTATCTTTTCCATTCTCTGAATTTTTAATGTAGACTATTGAGATAACTCGGTTGACTTATGAATTAGTATAAAATTATTCACATTTTATCCAAGTTTACTGTCTGAACTTCATAGATTTAACTCATATATATAATATACGCCACGGTGATAAAATCAACAGTCTGTTTTGTTTACTCAAAATCCACGATTTGATTTGCACTTAAAGACTTGGTGAAATCGTAGACAGAGACGCATAATTTTAACTTCAAATTCACATTTGAAATGAATATGTAGATTAGCATAACGGAATAACGGCAGTACACACTTGTTATGCATTCCGTGATTGCTTGTCTCCCTTGGTGTTTACCCGCCCAGCTTTGTCACGCTGTTCACAATGCGGATCAAAATATTTACGAAGTGAGGATATTCGCATTACTATAAGATTCGCGGCTGTATCACCGCTTCGGCATCCCATAAGGGAGACTATATGTTTTTTTCTTAAATATTAGGGCGCCCCTTTGTTTGCCTAAATGTAAATCCTGGTATTGAGCAACCCTCGTCAAATCGTATATATGAGAATGAGTAGGTACACCAACATTAAAAAATTGAGTCAGCAAAACAATGGAGCTTAAGTTACATGAAGTCTAATAAACAACGAAATCAATTCTCAGCCCTTTTGAAGTTTAAATTAAAACCATAATTAAGACGTACTCATATTACGTTACTAATCTATAATTGAAAATTTCTTGAACGTCAAGAAAGCTCCAAGAAATACTATAGTAATTCACAAGATAATTGCTGAAGTATTTCGCCGTTTTGAGATGTAATTAATAATTCACTCCGAATTAAACGTATTTCGGCGTTATTCTGAAACTGGATTACTAAGACGAAGACTTTAGTGATCAGTTAATGTTTTGTAAAGATAAAGGGCTCGCAGCGGATCAATAGTATCGCATTATTTCGGTGTATAGGCATACAGTTAACTGATAATTAACCAAAAGTTAGATAAAAATAATAACCTATGCGACCCAAAAAAAGGAAACTACAAAGTGAATAGAAAGCTCTGACAAGTGCAAAATCAAAACGTAAATTCTAAACAATAACGGAGAGTGGACCTTTTGTTGACTTCATTATGAATGCCTCCATTTCCACCTGTTCCAATTTAACGGACAATAAAAGTGTTGGAATCCGTTGTTTTCAAATATGAGAGATGTGGAATGGCATTGTGCATCGAAAGAACGGGCGGTATTGTGGTGCGGCGACTGCCACGCCACGCTTTCATCTGACACAATGGATATCTTATCTCCAGCAAGTTTTATGCCGCTACGTTGATTTAATCGTGCCTGGAATGGAGTCAATAGAAATTCTTTGGCTCTATTCTTTCCCATTTTTCTCCTGGCCTTTATTATTTCGGCGTAATTATTTGTTTTAGTATTTAATACACTTTAGTTATAATTAGTAAATGAATATTGAAAACTATTTTTAAACAACTTTAAAATGAATAAGTTGTTCAATTTGACGCACATTTTAAACGATATCGAAACCAATTTTAAAAATCCTTTTTTATCAGAAATTCCAAGCGTGGTCTTCATGCCAATATTTGGCGACGTATTTTGACTAAAATATGTTAGTTATAAAGTTGTTTAATGTTTTTGATACATAGCTAATTATGAAAATTGTATTTTTTGTTAAAAAAGCTTGTGCGTTCAATTAGTCCCATAAGCTTGGTGAACGTACGATTTATTGAAGTAGATGTTCACGTTAGTTAGTAATTATTTCTCCTTCCTGGTACCTGGTACCTGGACTTGCTAGAACTGATAGGTCTATCCTTGTAAATTGTATTCAATTCTATAATAAATTGCCCGAAACCATTCTGTCCTTTCCCGACAATATGTTTAAAAAGCACATACATACTCTCTATAAAAAGACTTATTATGGAATTGATGAATATGTAAATGACAAAGATGTCTGCCACACATATCTTTAATTCTACCATTTGACATCATTAGTATTGTACTAAAACGCTGACTTAAATTTATGGTAATATCAAATTGACAATTTGAAAAGAGATCTATATTGGCAAGTATTTTTCGGCATTTCGTCTTCGATTCATTTTCAATTAATATAACTAAGAGAATTAAATAAGATACAACAAGATTATACTTCAAAAATGTAAGACGTGCTTAAGTACCCGCAAGAGCCCAATGGCAATTAATCTTATATTTTCCTCAAATAATATCAGATTATTTAGTACAAAGAAATAAAAATATATAACAAATAAAATGTCGCTTATAAGATACCTGCAAATGTAAAAGCGTAACTTGAACTAACTCAGACTTTCTTTTACTGCCTTAAACAGTAACTTGAAATCGTTTCGGACATACCTTTAATTTTTTTTTTATACAACGTCGGAAGGCATAGATGCATACGGTCCACCTGATGTAAAGCAGTTACCGTAGCCTATTTACGCTTATAGCATATATCACTCGCGCGATGCCTCCTCTGCTGCTTACACAGCAACTCCTTAGTAGCTTACTGGTGACCTGACTCACACGCAGGAATACAACAACCCTCTAGGGAGTTGTTGTTTGGCTGCGGCTTTCTGTGAATTGGAGGTACTTCCCCAGACGAACTGCTTTGATGCGCCCTACCTCTCTTAAAACATCCAGACCATGACAAACAGACATGTTCATGCACACAAACGCTTGTCTTGTGTGGGAATCGAACCCAGTGTTGGTGTCAAAGTCTTTCACGACTTAGCCACCGACCTCGTCTAATAAATTACGATTCATTAATTTGTCTCCAGACATAGGGATTTGTGAATTAAATTTTATCACATTTATTGCGTATATTAATTTCTAAATGCTGTCAGTGGTACTAAAACTCACTGGTTCATGATTACCGGTCGAAAGCTCTTCCAACAGGAAATTACCAGCGAATTTAGCGAGTGGCGAATTTTGCTATCTCTATTTCCTACTATAAAGTGGCAGTATGGTGCCCTCTACGTGATAAGTAATTCCCTTGGTTATGAATTATAAATAACAGCAACAATGTCAGATAATATGTTTACAGTTGCTATAAATTAAGACATGTACACAAAATAATAGGAAATTTCTTGTTATGAGAAGCTAACTTTAGACAACCGTTCCATCACTAAATTTAAAAACGATAAATCATATCGATACAGCAATATCTTGTTACAATAATAGTAGTGGTTTGAAAGCGTTCCATTACTCAAAAACGAACGACAATAATAAATAAAAACACTCCCTTCATCTGATTACTAAACACCATACAAATTCATATTAGTTTTTGGTGTTAGCCGTATTTTAGATAAAATAAATAAATGTTCGCCAATTCAGGAGTCTTTAGATATTGGATGATAAATAGCGAGATTCTTAAACTTTAATTCAACTATTGGCAGAATATAATTTAGAAGTATCTACAAGAAACATGGAATTTCGTAAAATTCTAACTGAAATTACAGGCACAACAATTCTAAGAGAATTACTGCTTGGTAAAGTTGGACAATGTAAAGTAGCACTGACTTTTTGACGTGATAACGTCTTATAAATCAATGAACGCCGGGTGCACGCACGAAAAAGTGTCAAGTTCTGCCTGTGCAAGCGAGAGCGCGGAACTAGCGATAGAGAGGCACGATCGGCCTAAGCGTTCGGCTTGTAACGCTTTCAATCCATCAGCCGATGCGTCCGAGTAGAAGAGAGACAGCGGCAGCACACAACCTACACGTGAATTGTTTTGTCAACTGTTTATAAAGTGAAGTGAAAAGTTAATGTGATTTCCATTGTTTATTCCAACAACAAATAATAATAATTCAGTGATAATAATTCAATTCATAAAAGTATATAATTTTTGATCAATGTTTTCTTATGACGTTATTACGTAAAATTATCGTCCAGAAACCGACTTTACAGACAACCAGTTGTTTAGATTCTACCTCGATAATTATTAGTTAGTAATTTATTTGTTAGTTTAAAAAAGAAAAATGATAACTACGAAATAAATAATAATAATAATAATTTTATTTCTATAAATCGTTGACGTGGCTGCTGCACGCGTGGACCCAATGGGCAAATATATTTTTTTATCATTTTATAGGACATTTAATAAAATTTTAATATTTTGTATAAAATGATACTCACCAATCATTGAGCAGTGATAGTACAGTGGTTAAGAATCGGCCTATTGACCAACTAGTCCTCGGTTCGAATCCTGGCGTGCACCGCTAAACTGGTGTTTTCGGATTTATGTACATACTTTGAGGAAAACCGCAAGTCCATGAAATTATATTTCGAAAAAATTGTGATCTAGTCTAAAATTTTTTTTTCCTTCAAAGCTGTGGAGGACTGACGACAGTCGCTTCAAGTAAAAATCCATATTTTCACCAAATCCTTAGGCTTAGGTAGCGGATGCCGCCAATCCTAACGGATTAGGAAATGGGATAACGCTAAGAGAAAGAAGACAAAATACCCACTCGAAACATTCCATTATAATATTTTAGACTTATGGTCAAAACCAAACTGGTTCTTCTGAGTAATACGAATAACTATAAATGAATCAAATCATATCATTAAGAATCAACAACATCGAAGAAATTGTTCCTTTAGCAGATTATAATAACATAATAATTATCCCTGGTACACTCTGTGTCAGATGCATCTTGCATGTTGATCATATTTGACCTATTAGTGTCTCTCTGTATGTATCATGTTTATATGAACTATATTATTGATTGAGCTTAACTAAATGGAATTCCAACCCTTCCAAACCCATATTAATTTAGAACATAATCTGATAGAGACATTATAATTTAACAATCACGCAATTTGCATTTACCCACCATCATCACTCCAATGTTATGACTGCGGTCGGCACGCCCATTCGCAATAACCACAAGATTATAGTGCAAGATTTGTAGCTCCTTATTTTGATTTACTAATCTATACTGTTTATCAATATCCATGTATTTTTGATAAAGTAGTAACATAACTTTTGTTTGCTCATAATCTTACCAGTTCCCAGAGGGAAACTTTGCACAAAAGTCGTCTGCATGGATACCTCTGTCTCACATATTTATTATTATTATATTATTTATATAGCAGTGTTCCGGTTTGAAGGGTGAGATATGGCAGAGAAATTACTCGGTACTGTGACGAAACATCCTTAGGTCACAAGATTGGCAACGCGCGAGTAATATCCCCGTGGTGCCGAGAGTGTAAATACGCTGCGGTGACCGCTTACCATTTGATTGCCGCATGCTTGTTTGCTAATCTAGTTGTATGAAAAAAAAATGTTCTTATGCATGTGCATCTTTGCACAGACAATATTAAGCTCGTTATGAACAACTCTTCTCTTTGAAGCTCATAGATAGAAATCGTTCATAACTTTTGGAAATAAGTGTCTCATTTTCAAGAAGAAGACCAATGGCGGTAAATGGAAATATTAGGTATTTTAATAAATAACATTCATAAAAACCATGTTTATAGATGAGACGAAGTAACTAATTCAATTCGGCTCTCTATCCCAATTTATAAGATTTTATACTACGAGACTACGATAAAAAACAGTAGGGGCGTCACGTCGGTTCATTCAACTTTAAACTATATTTCCATCGGATAAGATTACTGAAAGCGAGCACAACTAAAATTGAGATCGGTCGTAGTCTGTATTGAATTATCCCGTAGAAATAACGAGATGCATGGCCGAATCGAAATTCAAATTCATAATTGAATATATGAATCCAGATAAGGCAGAAGAGCTGAGCAAAGTTAACGTTTCGTAAACTGAACGGTACTATATTTGCCTAGAATGGAGTTGGACACTAAACTACTAGTCTACTATTGCTCAATTTGTTAGTAAGATGGCGAACAATATGTTGTAAATTACTAATCATTGTCTCACTTAATTTATCGAAAAAAAAAGCGTTTAGCGTGTATCTCTAGCACAAAAAGATAACATTGATTGCACTACATAATACAATACTGTAACGCGTGACCATCAAGCTGGTGCCTTATTGCCTTTCCTGATGTATATAATTCAAGGACTCGGACAAAAGTAAATTTTAGCGCAAGTAAAGGGAAGAATAAGTAAATATAAAAAGAGTAAATATATTTACAATAAATGTATAAAAATATTTCCCAAAATAGGCGACAAATGTGTTATCTTCATTTAGTTATTAGCGTCGCACCAGTCTATCCGACGAAAGTGTACCTCAGCTATTATCCCGCGGATATCATCGTACTTTATTTTTTCCCCGAATAATAACTAAGCCTTCGTTTGTAATATTTACGTCGAATCTACTTAATAATTTACAAACTCGGTAAATATTTGTTAATACCAATAGACGGGACTCAACGAATTAAGGACTGCTGGATTTTAGAGTTCTAAGCTTCTGAGCACTTTAATTCGACTTTCTAACAAATTGGTAACATTTTACTATGTGATTGAAGATATAGTATATTTTATGGTATATGAGCAAGTAAACATTTTAACGGGAATGTTTTGAACAATTGAAAAAAAAAACTGATTGTTAAGGCTTTTATCATCCAGTTTTAGCTAACTGTCACGCCGTAAACTCTAACTGATTAGCTAAAGAAATCTGGCACAAGAGAGGCACTTCGTCATTTTGAAGAATTAATCTGAACTGGATAAGTATGTCCAACTTATAAAGTAACATACAGAAGACTACAGTTAAACCACAGTCCCTGATTTGGAGTGTTGTGTTCCTGCATATGGGTAAGTTATCAAAAAAATCTAAAGATTTACTGTGTTAGTAACTGCACTAGGTCAGTATCACGTATCTCTAGACTATGCTTAAAATCTGGATGCATAGGGTAGGATAGGATATGTGTGTATGTAATAATATGAATAGTGATAAGGTTTTTACAGTCAAGACTGCCTCGCCAATTTATTTGTTCTAAAATTTAGCGCAATCCCAATTGTAAGAACTAGTTTTGAACTGAACTTATCTTCAGATAGTCGATCACACCCTATTAAGTAAATCAGATCTTTTGAAATGTCTTCATTATAGCAACCTCGAGTACCTTAAGTAGGATTAACAAACTCAACGCAAACGAAAAACGAAGCAATTACCGATCCGTGCCGAGAGTAAACTTTGTTTTACTTGAAAGGAATTAATATTCATTAAAAAATCTTTCTCGGCATCATTCTGTTGAAACTTCGTAATCAGACCATGTCAGGGCGGAGGGGCGGGATCCGGGCGCAAGCCGCCGACAGGGTTGCCTAATACAGATATCGATCCGGAGTTGCCATCAGTGTATATTTCACAATTATCACACTTATAGTCCGAATTAAACTCTTAGGGCATGCTGCAACCAGTGGAAAATCTCAAGTTTTAAGCGGCGCGTGCTCTGAACTTTGTATTCTTACAGTCAACGTTAAGTCAATTTAACAAAGTCCTTTTTACTACATTGAGTGGCAAGAATAGGGCTCGTTTGATGTGAACGGTTTACATTAGCTTATGGACGCTTTGCTATCTCCATTGCTAACTCAGCAAACTCTCAAATTGTTCTCAGGAAAACAGGAACCAACCAGGAATTGTTGATTGGTTGCGATCTTATGTTTGGCAGTCCAGGAAGGTACTTCTGTAGTCGAACTACAGCCTTGCTAGCAAGAAAACCCACATGCGGGTGAGGTGTACTTTGGTCTCAAAGGTAATGATGAACCGACAAAGTCATCAATTAATAATAAATAATAAATATTGTCGGACAAATTACACAGCGCCATCTAGCCCCAAAGTAAGCGAAGCTTGTGTTATGGGTACTAGATAACTGATAAACATACGTAAATACATTTTTTTTTATAAATACATACTTATTGTACATAGAAAATACCCAAGATAAACAGACATGTTCATGCACACAAATGTTTGTCCTGTGTGGGAATCGAACCCACGAGCGTTGGTGTCAAAGTAGCGTAACAACGCGTTTCACCACTGCGCCACCGAGCTCGTGAAATCAATAAGATAAAGATAAAAGATAAAAATTCTTTATTTGCCATTGGGCCCTCGCGGGCACTTAGACACGTCTTACATTTTTTTCTTTAAATATAATCTTATTGTAACTTGTTTAATTCTCTTATTTAACTTCTTTTCCTTTTTTTTTTTAATGTACTAGCATTTCGAAAGTGACCATTGGCTAAGAAGAAATGCCGAAAGAAACTTGCCAATATAGGTCTCTTTTAAAATTGTCAATTATGTATTACAAAATAAAATTACATAAGCATATTGGTACAATAATGATATCAAATCGTAAAATTAAAGATTATTAAGGACAGATAGTCTGTGCTGAATTATTTCCAGGCATCTTTGTCAGTTAAATATTCATCAATTCTATAATAAGCCCTTCTACAGAGAGTATTTTTAATGTGTTTTTTGAATACATTGTCAGGAAAGGACAGAACTGTTTCAGGCAATTTATTATAAAATCGAATACAATTTACAAGAAAAGATCTACCAGTCCTAGCAAACCGATGTACCGGCATACACAACTTATTTCTACTTCTAAGTTTTTCACTGAAATTTACAAACGACTTTAAATTTTTACGGGCATACATTATGTTTTCATAAATATATTGAGAAGTAATAGTGAGGATATTTATTTCTTTGAACAGTTCTCTGAGAGATTCTCTGGAGCCCATGTTATAAATAGAGCGAATAGCTCTTTTTTGTAAGATAAAAATTGTCTCAATGTCAGCCGCCGTTCCCCACAACAGTATACCATACGACATAATGCTGTGAAAGTAGCTGAAATAGACTAAGCGCGCAGTAGCCACATCCGTCAATTGCCTGATTCTCCTAACTGCATATGCAGCAGAGCTGAGCTTACCGGCTAGTTTATTTATTATTATATATAAGCAGAAATATCTCTTAGAATATGTTATTGATATTTATTATTAATGATATTCGTTTACTGTAAAAAACAATGTTTTTGGTCATTTCAACTAAATTTATATAAAGATACAAATGAATCGTAATTCGTTTGTAAGTTCTGAGATTCAATATAATTGAATTTATTGAAACCAATCGAGCAGATCGAAACTCCTTCAAAATACGCATCATCGCCTAACATCTGCGGGTTTTCCTCAGTCCTGACCTTTTCCCTATACGGTAGTTTTTTCCCGGCAGTAGGAAGCAAGATCAAAGAAGTTAATACTTCACAGTGGACATAAAATATAACATACATCTCGTATACTGGTTTGTAAGATATATTACGTATGTTACTAGGAAATTGCCGATTTTAATGCTAACTTGTGTGAAGATTGATATCTCTCATTCGACATAAGATATTCAAATTAATTTGTTTGTTTCAAATTCAAATTAATTGGAAAACAAAAGTTGTATTTTTTTAACCATGTTGTTTTGCCGCTTTTTCTTGGTATTCCTGATTATTTGACAAAATAATATTTAAATAGTAAATTCATTTTTATATGGTAAACAATTGAGATTGAGAGCTCGATGGCGTCGTTGCGCGTATCATTCTAACCGAACACGCAGGTTAAGCAACTATAGATGGGTTTATCTATCTCGAGTTTGTCCGTACTTTGGAGGGTACGTTAACCTGTCGGTCCCGGCTGTTGTCGATAGATGACAGTCGTAAGCTATGTCAGTGGCCCTCGGGCGGCTTGAAAACACTAGCCTTCTCCAATCCGCATTTGAGCAGCGTGGTGGAGTATGCTCTAAACCTCTTCGGTTGAAAGGAGACCCGTATCCCTGCAGTGGGATGAGTAAGGGTTGATGTGGATGGTAAGCAATTTACAATATGCCACGATAAGATAACGAAAAGCGCGTTAAAAAGTCGTAAGACGTTTTTCAGCATCTAATCGGATTTTACAATTTCTGTCTCCAGAGTTTCTGACTGAATTCATCAATGTGTTTCCATCAAAATGGCAAAAACGCGTCTACGTCTACGCGTGTTAAGATAAGAAAAGGCATGCTCCGTTGGTTTGGGCATTTAGAAATAATGCAGGATGAAAAAATGACGAAACAGATATAGAATGCGAAAATGAAAGGATGTAGGAGCCGAAGAAGACCAAAATTAACCTACTATGACCAAATTGGTCGTTTTTGATCAGAAGGTGATTGTGAGATGAAGTGTTTTATCAGGAGCCGGCAAGTGTGCATGAAAAGAGCTATGAATGTTAGAGAAGCGATATTAGTTAAATAATTTTTAGAATCGATTCAATAGTACTAGGAATTACCACCCATTTATAACCAAAGAAACAAGCACCCCAGCTGTACCTCTTTATAATATTAGTATAGAATTATTATAAACATGCAGTTCAACCCTAGCTTAGCCGAAGGTACGGGAGTCGTGTCAGCGAATTTGAGACTTTACCGACTGCAAATGGATTTTTCCTGCTTTTATAATTCCAGCAATCCGCAGCCCACTTGCACATTTTCATCCTTAGTCTTTTCGCGGACGTCAATTTAATATTTTTCAAGTTTCTAAGTTCCTGTTTCGGCGGGCGTAATTGAAATTTTTGTAATTTACGCTAAAGAAATTTAATTCAGCCTTCTTTTAGGCAGGAGTGGATTGAGGGTCATTGGCTGATTTATTAAATATTTATGAAGTTTCTTTCCATTTCTTTTTTACATACCAGGCAATTTCCTCAGTTCATCGGTATGCTTATTGTACGGGCAAAGAATACGTTTATGGTAATGTTGAAATTTTGTTAAAGCTTAAATAATTGAGCAGTCGGAATACACAACGGGTTCGTTGTGTATTATTCATTTGCCATCCGACACATTAGTACATGTTTCCACATTTGTACATTTTCGTATTTATTCAGTTCCACATTCGTATAAGTTCACGTTCTTTTCAACGGAATGCAAAAATGATTCTCGGCCCGAATGTTATTAGAGCCGTATGTTTTTGCATGCAGATAGATATCTATCGAAGGTTGAAAGGATATTTAATGCAAGCGACATTTTTAGCAATATTGAGTTACATACATTTTATATATTTACAATATTTTAAGAGAGGTACCTCCACCTCACAGAAAACCGCAGCCAAATAACAACTGCCTAGAGGGTTGTTGTGTTTCTGCGTGTGAGTGAGATCACCAGTATGCTCCCAAGGAGTTGCTGTGTAAGAGGCAGAGGAGGCATCACGCGAGTGATACTTAATATATTACACGCGTTTATAAGCTACGGTCCCGCTTTACATCAGGTGGGACGTATGCTTGTATGCCTCCCGACTAGTCCCGACGTAGTATAAAAAAAAATACATATTTAGAGCTATCAGTCTTTTCTCTCTCTTTTGAGGTAGGTTTTTATTATGATCCGTTTTTGACGCTTGACATCTGCAGCATATTAGGTCATACTCGTATTTTGGAGGTAAATGATAGCAGCGACATAAAATTTGACCAATTTGAGGAACCGATGAATTAAGCTATTTTTGGCTAGGCTTTTTCCAACTTTTAGTCTCATGGCTATCAAATTATTTTTGTAAGTAATATTTAAAACATTGATGTGAGGCCCTTTTAAGAAGATTCATGTTATGTTGTACACCCACCGAGACCCGCTCCTAAAAAATATCGATAGAACCATATATCTATGAGCAGGTCACGGCAGGTATTACCCACTCAAGGCTGGGGTCAATATGGGGGGTTTTATACACACCCCCCATATTGACCCCAGCCTTGAGTACACTAACGATATTATCACACCTCCCAAAGGTGTAGAACTCTCGCTCTTCGCCGACGACACCACCCTCTATTCAAAGAGCGTGCGAGTCTCAGCTGCGTTAGCCAAACTCCAAACCTCAGTCACTGAGTTAGGGAGATGGTTCAGGAAATGGCGCATAGAGGTGAACACGGAGAAAAGCTCCGCAGTTCACTTCTGTGCGAGACGCAAACTTCCATATAATACTCCCCGCCTGCGGATGCTAGAGTCGTCAGTCCCCTGCAAAAGCACGGCGTAGTATCTCGGAGTCACTCTAGACTCCAAACTCTCTTTTGTACCCCATATAAGGAAGGTAGTTAGTACCGCCAGATTTTATCTGGGCCGACTCAGCCCTATGCTGGGAAGGCACAGTAAAATGTCCCTCAGAAATAAGTGAACCCTGTACAATATTTGTATAAGGCCGGTGATGTCGTACGCGTCTCCGGTGTTCGCACACGCCAGTCCCGCAGCCATTAAAAGGCTGCAAACAGTCCAAACCTCTTTTGTCGTCGAGCTACTAATGCTCAGTGGGCTCAGCGTAACGCTGAACTACACCGCGACCTCCAACTTCCTACTATCCAACAACACTTCCAACTCCTTTCCAAGCGGTTTTTCGAAACTGCTGAAAGCCATTCAAACCCACTTATCCAGCAGCCTGTGTCCTATAACCCACCACAGCCTCCTCTGTCCCGTTACCAAAACCGTAGGCCACGTAGTGTCCTTTTAGACAAACCAAACAAGCTTTCGAGTGCTCTGGACCGCTATGCAGCGGCCGAAGCCTCCTTAGGGCAAAAGTCCTCCACCATGTGAGCACCCTTCTGGTCGCTCGTTTAGTCGCTTTTAGGGTCCAGAGTCGACATCCTCAGGAGGACAGTCTACTCTTCTCTAAGCGTATGCTCCTTTCAGAGTGACGCTTGCGTCACCCCGTTCCCTGGGGTGATCGCTTCAGATGAAGCCTTTGACGCCTTCCCGACTGAAGGCAGTCCCAGAGGGTGTTTTAGTCAGTAGAAATTTGACATCATCAGTTCGTTCGTACGAAATGGTATCTTTGGAAGATCTCACCTCCGCCCTCCCATTATCCGGAGGGTGCCCCTCACGGAAGAATGACTAATGCACACCCGCGTGTGTGGGTTAGTCCTTCTTTTGTGGGTCTACAATTTTCTTGGGCGAAAAACAAAAAAAAAAGGCAGGTATTGGGACTATTGCGAATGTGTAGGAAATTATTAGTCTATTGTAATTGCAGAAGAGGGACGGACACGTGCCATAACCTATCATATCTGACTGTTTATTTATTATATTATTATTATACTCGTAACTATGTAGTATGGCTCATAAAGAGTAACTTCATCAAATTTATATCGAACTATTAGAAGCTTCGAAACAAAAGCCAAATTCTCATAATTTTACACAAATTCTTTAAAAAAAGCTTCTAAAGAATATTTCAATTAATGTACCCCTATTTGAAAAGTTATTTAAATTTCAAATAAACCCAAAAGTCCACACATACCGTGTCCAAAAATTTCGTTTATTTTAATTAAGAAAAGTAATTTGTGAATCTGCCGAATAATTTCGTTTAATATTTGTAGGAACTACAGCCGAATGTCGGAAATTTGAAACTTTGGGCTCGGGGCCGACGCGGAAAATGCCGGGACATACCGCGGAGACCCTGTTCTGTCTGACGGATTATCCCTCCGACGCCGGCCAGTCCCGAAATGGATTAGATACATACGCATAGTTTCGCAGATGTTTCTAATACCAAATCTATACTAACGCAAATATATAAGTGAATATCTGACGAATCCGTATGGAGCTAATGATGTCTACTCTAACACCAAGCTACAAAAGGGTTTCATTGCACACAAGAAACCTTTGTGTGTGCATGCCTGTTTGTTTTGGTCAGGATGTTTTTTAGCGTATAATGTATGCAAGCCCGGGTCGTAATTGAATGAAGGCGGCGAGCGAAAGTGCGATGTGGAAGGCTTGGCAGGTTGTGTAGCCAAAAATGTAACATTCACAGTCTGTGGTAGAAGAATGAGTGTATGTATTAATAAAAAAGGAAACGACTGCTGTGTTTATGATTTTATGCACCCTATCTCTCTTAAAACCTTGTAGCGAAACGTTGTTCAGTGTGGGTGTAAATATAGCTGTGTATTTTTCCGACAAATATCGTTTCCGACTACGAACTCCGATCGATTACAAAACAAAGTCTTAGCGATGTGGAAGGAATAATACCCACGCGGTCAATCCCCTAGCCGTAGTATGAACTGGTCACTGTTCCCACTCGTCTCTCCGTAACAAAAGCTGTAAGTAGCTGAAAACGAACAATGTGGAAGGATTAAACAGGGAGCTACGAAGACTTTCCATGGACACGAACTTCAGGCTTGATATAATGTAAGTCGGTAGAACTAAAGTCACATGCAAAATAAACATGTCGCACTCACATGCACGTCGTGCACCTTGACAACTAGCAAACTAGGATCTGATAAAAGAGACGAAGGATGTTTTTAAAACATTACAGATATTTAACAAACCCTTTTTTTATTCAGGGTTGAAAGGAATACAAACGCAGGGTCCTCCTAATATAAATAAATATTTTCGGACAAATTACACAGCGCCATCTAGCTTCAAAGTAAGCGAAGCTTGTGTTATGAGTACTAGACAACTGATAAACATACGTAAATACATTTTTTAATACATACTTATATGATACATAGAAAACACCCAGACCAAGACAAACAGGCATGTTTGTGCACACAAATGTTCGTCTTGTGTGGGAATTGAACCAACGCTCGTAGTTGGTGTCAAAGTAGTGTTTGTAGTAGTGTACTAACGACTGCGCCACCAATCTCGTCTAAATAAAATATTATAAAGTGGTTACCGTGGTGATGCAAAACAGGAAGCATTGCTTCCGCGATGGCGCCCAAAAAAGATGTAGTTCGTAAACAGCCGTCTGGGACAGTAGTTCGTCTTTGATAAAGGTAGTAGCAAATTGCCATTCCTTGAATGGTGTTAAGAGTGAGTGATATTTCGTGGTATTAGCATCCACGCTGTAGATTCTGAGGAGTTACATAGTGGGTAGATGTCAATGCAAGCGTTTACATGCTACGGTAACTGCGTACCATCAGACGAGTCGGGAAATAATCCGAACGACGATAAGAAATCAGTGTTCGGAAATAAGTATTTCTTCGAACCGTTTCGGCAGCGGGAGTCCATTAGGTGCTTAATGATTGGTTTGATTCCTAGTGCACTAATGGATTGAATTGACGTAGCAATCTAGCAATAAGCCCGCCACAGACATAGCTGTAATATATTGTAAGATAATATGCCGTCTTACTCTAGATATATGAAACTTGCTGAAACCGGAAAAATATTTATTATGACTACGTATGTAACGGGCTATTCAGAACGGGGGAAAAATGTTACGTTGAAAAGTTTTTCTGACGATGTAATATAGTTGATCTGAACGAGAGTATCGGTGTCAAGATGGAAGAGATGGTTTCATTGGTTTGGACAAGTAAAAAAATACAGGACAAAGGTATGACGAAACAGATATACAGCGCTAAAACACCGCACCTTGTCAACAGGTGATGTCGGTAGCCCTAGGACCGGCAAGCGTTTATGAAAAGAGCTTTGAATGTTAAAGAAGCGAGTGAGGTCTGTACTGACCGAGTCACGAGGCGCTCAATTCTCTCTGCTTGTCCCGCATGTCACTGGGCGTGACGGTATAGATAGAATGAAAGACTGTTTTTATCTTTTTTCTGATCAACATTTCTACAACTCACATTTTTTTTTTTTACGAAACTAATTCATCCTTTTAATGAAATTTATATCTACTAGTTAATAACAATTTATAAAGGCTAGTACTCTCAGGCCCCTGACCACCGTGAGTTTTGTAACGGGAAACGGAAGTAAGATAAAGAAAAGATATGAAAATTTTCTATATATATATATATATATATATATATATATATGTCGGAACGTGGATATAATTGTCGTCAGGTGGCTCGTTGTTCATGGCGAATAAAGCGAAATACCAGCGTAGTTAATCTTCTCAATATCAGTCCATTACAATAATAATCGTAATAAAAGTTATACTCAGATCGCAGATTACAACGGATTCAAAATGCGGTGGACGCGACACGTGCGATTGGCTCCATTGCTCGATTCGTAATGCCCAAAGAATATAATACTCCCTAATGCCGCTTCCAATGACGGTCTCTCATCTTGACGTTTTTGACAACTGACAACAATCGACATTTCGAGCAAACCATATCAAACACAACCGGTGTTGCCAATTCAGCCATGTCTATTCCACCCAAGCGCCGCCTTGACATTTTGATCTGTTATTATTAAAACTAGCATCACGGGAATTGATTTCTTCCGGGCTTCTCAATATGGTGTTGTTACCTCTGCGACATATATATCTTGACGCAAAGTTCCTTGCGGCCGGGGTAGGTTAGGAGGTACGAGCGCAACATGATTCGGTTCTTACACAACTCACTCGCTTCTTTAACATTCATAGATTTTTCATGCTCGCTCGACTGAGCAATAAATTTGTGTGTTCAGATTTATGTACACATTTGTAATTGTCACTCGCTACGGTGAAGGAAAACATCGTGAGGAAACCCGCACGTACAAGAAATTATATTTCGAAAGACGTGTGGCCTAACTTATGAAAGGTCTGGTTTTTCCTCTGGGTTGTATAGGTATATGGAAGGTCTGGTTTTACCTCTTTAGATCATTCCATGTAACAATTTTCGCTAAATCCTTAGGCTTAGATAGCAGACCCCGCCAATCCTAGTGGATTAGGAAATGGGATAACGCTAAGAATAAGGTGAGATTTGTATATCTATGTCGTCTTTTTTTAATACTACGTCGGGGGGCATACATGCATACGGTCCACCTGATGTAAAACTGATACCGTGGCCTATTAACGCTTGCGATATATTAAGTATCACTCGCGCGATGCCTCCTCTGCTGCTTACACAGCAACTCCTTGGAAGGTTACTGGTGACGCACTCACACGCAGGAACACAACAGCCCTCTAGCGAGTTGTTATTTGGCAGCGGTTTTCTATGAGGTGGAGGTACTTCCCCAGACGGTCTGCTTTGATGGGCCCTACCCCTCTTAAAACATCCAGGCCAAGACAAACAGACAAGTTCATGCACACAAATGTTTAAAATGTCTCTAAGGTAGGTTATGTTTCTGTGTTACATAAATGTGCAATACTTACGCACACACATTACTTAGTAAGCTTAATCAAACTTCCTTTTGTCGCTATTACGATAAACCGATTTATTTAATATACATACAACTCTTATAAAACCGGCAAAATACTTTTCGAGGATATTATATTTAAGTAACATAAACTTTCGCCTAACTAATGATGGCGGATTAGATTTCTAAAGTAACAACAAATTCTTCAATTTGCGATAAATCATGGACGATCTGCGATATTTTTTGATTGATTTTTTAACGAACTCGGTGGTTGTGTGGTTTGTAATGTTACTTTGACACTAAGCCTCGTGAATTCGATTCCCACACAGGACAAACATTTGCGTGCATGATTTGTGAACATGTCCGCATGTGTTGGTCCGAGTATTTTTTAAAGAAAGATAAGACGCATCATAACAGCCCATCCGGGGAAGCACCCCCACTGGGAAATCGAAAACCGCAGCCAAATAACAACCCACTAGCGGGTTGTAGTATTCCTGCGAGTGAGCGAATTGAGTTACCAGAACCTAAGGAATTGCTGTGTTAGTAACAGGAGTGCACAGCCTATTGTATTCGCTTTTGGCCGTTTATTTGTATGTCTTCTGACGTTGAATAAAAATATAAAGGTATCAACTTATTATATATCTTACAATATGAAACTGCGCGCCAAGTATATATTAGCACAGCTCTAGACTTTCTGTTTTTAAGATTCCGTACCCGGTGGGTACGAACAGAACCTTATTACCTAAGCTCCGTTGTCTGTCTGTCAGAGCTGTAAAAGGTATGTATGTATATCTTCACGCCAAGTCCCTTGCGGGGTAGGCAGAGAGAACCGAGCGCCATAAGACACGGTCCTTGCATACTTCACTCGCTTCTGTGACATTCATAGCTCTTTTCATGCACGCTCGCCGGTTCCTGGGGCTTCTGACATCACCTTCTGATAAAACACGACCAATTTGGTCATGGTAGGTTAGTCTCGGCCTTCCTCGGCTCCTACATCCTTCCACTTTTGCATTGTATATCTGTTTCGTCATTCTTTCGTCCCGCATTCTTTCTACATGTCCGAACCAACGGAGCATGCCCTTTCTTATCTTCACACCGACACTCTCTTTTAGACCAACTCTTTCTCTCACGTCTTCGTTACGAACGCGGTCAGCAAGCGTTATGCCACAAATTTTGCGCAATGCTCGCATCTCGACCGCATTTATTCTACTTTCATGCTCTCTCTGCCATACCCAGCTCTCACTTCCATAAGTTAGCGTTGGAATTAGCACCGCGTTGTGTACAGCGAGCTGTGCCTTCTGGCTTAGATTTCGGCTGCCTAGAAGTTTACCCAACGCTCCATTCACCCTATTCCCGGCACTCACTCGTCTCTCCACATCAGCGGTGTACCTTCCATTGCTGCTAAAAGCACTTCCAAGATATACAATCTCATTCACTTGCTCCAACACTACATCATCAACCATAATCCTAGCGTTCGTTCTGGTTGTCTCTCTTTCAAATACCATTATCTTGGTTTTCTTCGCATTCAATTGTAAGCCTTTCTTCATACAATCATCTTTCATTGTTGTAACTAGTGTTTGCAGTTCGGATGGTGATTCTGCTATTAATGCCGCATCGTCTGCATAAAGCAGGCAGTTGACCACTGAGTCACCCATTCGCATTCCCACATTCATATTTCTTATTCTCTGAAGACAACTGTCCAGATACAGGATGAACAGCCGAGCCGACAGCACGCATCCCTGTCTGACACCAATATTGACATCAAACCAGGGCGACAAGCTGCCGTCCACCCGCACACATGCTGTACAATCCTCATAAGTGGATTGCACAGCACGGAGTAGGTCACCGTCAACCCCATATCCGGGCAAAATGTTCCAGAGATTCTTTCGCACGACTCTATCAAATGCTTTCTCAAAGTCCACAAAACCGCAGAAAACCTTCTGATCCAAAGCCAGATGCTTCTCTACGATGTTGCGGAGTGAAAAAACTTGATCCGTACATCCTCTGCCGCTTCGAAATCCACCCTGTGCTTCCCAAAGCATTCCATCGGATTTCACCCTCATTCTCCTTTCAATGATTTTTCCATACACTTTAGCTGCTAAGCTGATCAAACTGATGGCCCTATAGTTGGCGCAGTCCATACGTGAGCCCTTGCCTTTGTACAAGGGCACGATGACTGCGCGTCTCCAATCGCTCGGGACCCTTCCGGTTCTCCAGCATAATTTGCTCAAAAACCAGAAGGCGTCCCTAACGCAGGTACCACCTAGCTTGATCATCTCAGCTGTTACCATATCGATTCCCGCTGACTTTCCATCTTTCAAACTTCGTATCGACCATTCAATCTCATCCATAGTAATGTCTTAATGGTACGCTGGCACTGCCGAGTCTATCACAGACTCATTCACAATGCCAGCGTCATGGACATAATCATACATTTCTCTAAAATATTCACTCCACCGTTCTAACACTTCCTGAGTGTTAGCAAGAATGCCACCAGCTTTACATCTTATCTTGTCCATTCTGGATGCTGACGAACCACTTCGAGACTTCTTTACCTCTCTCCAGAAGAGTTTGGTATTTGCCTCGAAGTTCTTCGTCAGCTTCTCTTCCTCAATCATATGTAGTCTTTCACGCTTCTCTTTCACTAAAGCTTTGGAGTCATTCTTGCATCGACGGTATATTTCTTTCTTCATTTCTTTCATACCATCACTCTGGTGCAAAGATGATACGTAATCCAGCCACGCTTTCCTCTTTTTTTCCACGGAGGATTGAACCTCCGCATCCCACCAGGCATCTCCTCTTAGTGTTCTACGTCTCTTTGCGCATCCACATGCTTCTTTCGCACTGTCCACCATACTTTCTTTCAGAACTTTCCAACATTCGTCTACATCTGAGTCGGAAAGACTCGCGTTCGCAAGTCTTTCACTGACTAGACGTACATACGTACTCCTCACACTTTCATCTTCCAATTTTTCACTTCTTATTCTTTCATGGTCTCCGAAAGGAATACGCACTCGCCAGTGCCTCCACTTCTTGAAAAGCCCCACAAATCGGCTTATCACCAGATAGTGGTCCGTTTCAAGAGTGGGACCTCTGAAGGCTCTTGTATCCATTAACGACTTTCGGAGACGTCCATCTATCAAAATCAAATCAATCACACTTTTCTGTTCATTCCGTCTCCATGTGTAAGTGTGAATATCCTTGTGATGGAAGAGCGTGTTCGACACAAGGAGGTTTCGTTCCATACATACGTCTAAAAGTAACTTACCAGCATCGTTCACTCTCTTATCTCCGTATGGACCAAGCACAGCCTCATAACTGCTTCGCTTGGTCCCAACCCATCCATTCAGATCACCACACATAATTATCCGTTCATTCGCTTCGGCCAAATCCAGAATACCCCTTACAGTCTCCCAAAACTTCTCGAGCTCCTGGGGATCAGCAGAGCTCACAGGAGCATATGCTGCAACTAAAAACACTCGCGTAATCCCCAGTTTTATCTTAACCCAGAGAAGTCTTGGACCTACTAAATCGTAATCTTTCACACCCGCGGCCAAGCGAGATGAAAGCACGACACCTACGCCAGCGCTGGCATGAACGTCCCGGTCCATCCCGGACCACAGGGCCATCATGCCACCGGGCAGATCTTCGGTGTCGCTTCCCTTTCGCTTGGTCTCTGACACACACAAAGCATCTAGGCATCTCACGTTCATTATATCTATCAACTCATTCATCTTATCTTTTAGACCACCTCTCACATTCCATGTGCCTATACGACACTCAGCTCCCCTCGACCCGCCGGGATGGGCGTTGCGTGGTGGGTGGCGGCCCCCACCGCCGCATGCCCTAGATTTCGCACCGACGGGGGCGGATCGGTGCGCGTCGCCTCCGGGGGACGCCCTAATCCGCGCGTCTGTGCGGTTTGGGTCCAGAATTGCAGTCCAAGTGTTGGACTGGCAGGGTCGCGACGTGCACGCTTCTGGTACCGACCCCAAAAAAAGGTAGACACTCGAAATTTTCACAAAAACTTTTTTTAAATCTTCTATACATCTATCTATATATATATATATATAACAAAGTCATGTTAGTTACACCATTTATAACTCAAGAACGGCTGGACCGATTTTTATGATTTTTGTGTTTTTGGATTTGTCTTCATCGGGAATAGGATAATAAGTATTAAAACATGGAAAAAATAACAAAAAAGTAATAATAAAGTAAATTACATTTCATACATTTTATATGAAATTCTTTTTTTATGATATCTCAAGTACGAATTGGCATATCTATCTATCTATATATATAAAACAAAGTCGTGTTAGTTACACCATTTATAACTCAAGAACGGCACAGGATAATAAGTATTAAGAGAATTTATACCATCTAATAAGTTAACACACCATTTATTGATCCTGAGGCGGTACGAAGTTCGCCGGATCGGCTAGTATTACAATAAATATATATGAGTGTGCATATATATACACAGAATGTGTATTTCAAAAATAAAAAAATCAAGGTTTGCCTGATGTAAAAAAAGTATTTTGTGGCGTTATTTTTAACATGGTACCACGGGACCCTCCGTGTGCGAATCCCATGCGCACTTTTTTTCATTATGCTGTATTACGCTGATATACAAGATAAAAGCTGGACTTTTTCAATTCACTCTGTTTTATCCAATACTCGAAGGGTAGATGATCCTTGAGATAAACCCGCCTTTGCACGTGCCTCTATAAATATTGCGAGAGTCTAATGTCTTTGTGCACACTACAGACAAAATATAAATATAATTATATAAGTGGATTTATATGAACGAACATCAATCAAAACTCAATTGATTATGTCGTTTAGTGACTATCAGTACACTCCAGAGACTTGTTATTTGGCTGCGGTTTTCTGCGAGGTGGATGTGCTTCCCTAGACGACCTACTTTGTTGCGCCTACCTCTGTTAAAAACAACCAAACCAACAGCAGAAACAACAGACATGTTCATGCACACAAGTGTTTGTCCTGTGTGGGAATTGTAAGCACGAAGGGCCGTGTCAAAATCGCATTATTAACCGCTGCGCCACCAAGCTCGTTAAAATTGAACGTGACACTAGTCATTCGAAATTAGAAAAGGGAGGTGCGGTTGTTGTATATACGATAGAAAAAGTAGGATAAACACTGTCGAAATAAGAGCGTTGCGCAAAATTTATGACGTATCGCTTGTAGACAGTATACGTATTGATGATGTTAGAAACAGAGTTCGTCTGAAAGAGAGTATCGGTTTTAAAATAAGAAGAGGCACATTCCGTTGGTTCGGACATGTAGAAAGAATCCAGGAAGAAAGTATTGCGAAACAGATATACAATACGAAAGTAGAAGGATGTAGGCGCCGAGTAGGACCATGACCAAATAGATTTTATTTTATCAGAAGGTGATGTAACGAGCCTTACAAACCGGCGAGCGTGCATGTGAACAGCAATGAATGTTAAAGAAGCGAGTGAGGTGCGAAAGATCGAGTCATGTGGCGCTCGGTTCTCTCTGCCGTTCCTGCAAGGGATTTGGCGTGAAGTTATAGATATAATTCAATATAACACTTTAAATGTTCACACAAATATTGACTACATTGGCAAATGTAAAAGCATCATAATTTGTTACTTATTATTATCCTATTATAAACGGACAATCCTATTAATGAGCGAAGCTCTGTCGCTCATGTACACACAGCGGCAAGCCATGTTAGACACTTGAACCACGATATTTTAGGGTTCCGAACCTCAAAAGGAAAAACGGAACCCGTATAGCATCACCTTGTTGTCCGACTGTCTGTCTGTCTGTCAAGATCCTTTTTCTGCTTCTTACCAAATTTCATGATTCTAGGTCAACGGGAAGTAGGTTTTGATTTCCTTGCGAGTGTCAAAATATGCGCATAAACGAGGCATAAACAGCAGTATCTTTTTATTGCGTTGACTTAGAAGTTTGTTTTTTCACTGCTCTAAAAGTTTACAGCCCTGAGTATTTGATATTAATTTTAGCTTGATAGCTCCAACCATCCCTGAGATAAAGGGTCTTAATATACGTACAGACAGACAGACGGACAACAAAATGATCCTATACGGGTTCCGCTTTTTCTTTTGAGATACGGAACCCTATAAAAATAACACCTGTACGTGCAGAAATATGCATATAGCAAAAAAAGGAAAAATATCGATCTACCCTTTTTAAGCTTATCGGCTCAATAATTCATGAGCTTTGCAATGTCAGTTGAAATTACGATTTGCACATGTGTATACTAATATGCCAGTTCCGCGATTCACTGGTAAGCATGAAAAATTGTCGGGTCGGAACCCAAAATAACTTTTTATATTATAGGCACGCCAAGGGTTGAAACATCGACGGTCGGATTCGCAAACAGTACATAAAGATCCGGCAATCTCACGGTTTTTCTGAATTAAGCCGTGAGGGGACATCGGGACCCTTCCCTCGTGAATTTACCTACTTCCGTGACGGGACGGTCACAACACCCAACGCATTATTAAGTGATTTTACTGAAACAAATCCCCTGGAATTATTTTAAAATTCACGGGAAAAATTTGTCAGTTTTAAACACTTCGTTTGATCAGATTTTCATGTATTATAAAGTTTACATTGTGAATTGCTTTATACGTGTGATACGAACATATTTGTTACATCACTTATATCTTACAATATTGGTAAGAGATAAATTCATCGTTGTAAGTATCATGAGATCCAAGTCTGAGCATAAAATGCAAATACCCAGCTATATTACTTTACCAACTATCATCTTGAAACAGCCAGTACCCGAGAGTAAAATATTCACAATAAATTATATTCAACCGTACCTACATTCTGCTCCAATACGTCGGCTAGCTCTAGACTAGCAAGAACGCCAGGAATTACGCATTGTACTGGAAACGGTCCAAGTATGCCGGGCGTGCATTGTCGAGGCGGGCCATGAAAGTACTTCGCAATGGACCGTAAAGAAAATTGGCCCGTCCAGAATTAATACGCCCCTTAACTTTAATGCAGCCTTAATTAACTTTGAACTTGGCTGTTTGTCTCTGTCATTCCTTTGCGGTGTTTTAATAAAAAGGAAAATTTAATTATTAGAAAACTCGCTATCTTGCAATATTTGGTTAATTTGCGAAAAAGAAAATATTTACGAGGAAGTCATGTTAATGTAATTTTGAAGTAAATAACCTGACGGTACCCCATTTTCAAGAAAAAAAGCCCGTGTCATTACCAATTTTAAGGAAATCAGGAGGAAAATTGTAATAAACAAAACATCGACAACGAAACTAAGTAGAATAACAAACGCTGAGAACAAAGCTGGCCTAATTTATTGTCGAAAAAAGAAAACAAATCCTTCAGCCTCCAGCATTAAATCTACGAACAATCCCGTACAGAGAAAACTTTTTGTTCGGGATAACCGGGCAATTCCTGTGTAACCTCATTTTAAAAACAGTGATAGCTATAAGGCGGGTATTAAAAGAACACAACTCTGAGTTTCGAAGCCGTTGCTGCCGGCAATTGCCCAAGAACTCTAGGAGGGGCTGTATCAGTCTTCTTGCCTTCGGGCGTATTGGTGCTCTGTTCAGTATTATTTAACTGAACTACTCGCCCTGATATATATAGGCGAGTGTTTCAGCTAACGTAAGTATACGTGTTCTGTATTTTTGGCTTATTTTTATTAAATTCGTTATAAAGAAGTCAGATATTTGTATTTAAATACACTGATCATTCTTGATACAAGAAGTAAAACAGTCTGAAGCAGATATTTATATCAAAATATTTAAAACAATAATGTATTGCAATGAATAATCATAATTTTTAAGCAATTATTAGTAAGCTATAGACAAGTTAAGACAAAATTTCTGTTATAAGTTTGAAACAAATCATTTGAATAAAAAAAAATTTATATAAAATATGCGTAAAATATAAGAACTCGTTGAGAATGCAACAATCCGCAGCCGTAAATGCGTCTCAATAGAATAAATTGTTCCTTTTGCAATTTGATGAATCGTCGGGCGCAGACATCGGTGGTTAACCACCTTTACAACTGGTACCGGAGAGTATATTTACTACGAGTAGTATTCGAAGAGCAAGTTGAACAAGTTAGTTCGACAAGTGTCAAGTTACTCAACCGGCTTATATTCGCGTTCAAACAGCGCCCAAACATCCCCCGGCTCCTGCTTTCAAATGCGTGTCGCGATAAAGTTGTCCACGGATGCTCGTGTTGCCTGCGGGGAGACATTACTCTGGTTAAGTACCGCCACTCATGGCGACATAGTCCAATCGCACATCGAATCGTGCATTCCATTATATACTCTCTACCGTTTGCGAAATAAGGCCCTATTTGCATCGGCTCACTTGAAGAATTTGTCATTTGTGTTGAGATAAGTGTTATTTTTATGCAACTCCAGACATGTCTGCAAATAAACCAGAATATACTAGTACGATAATATAATACAAATAAGCGTATAGTTAGTATGGCTATACCGAAATTATAGCTAGCTATATATGTGGGCACTGCTTATGCGTAAAAGCAGTGATAAGTCAGGTGCCAGGTAGGGCACGACGTTAGCCTGACTGGGGAAGTACCTCTTTCGCCAGAGCCTCGTTTGTTGATAAGCAGGGTGCACCTTATGCAGGTGAGGTTGGCTTTGTCTCTAAAGGTGACATTGAGCCACTTACGACGAGACAACGACGAGCTCGGTGGCACAGTGGTGAAACCATGGTGAAGCGCGTTGTTACGCTACTTTGACACCAACGCTCGTGGGTTCGGTTCCCACACAGTACAAACATTTGTGTGCATGAACATGTCTGTTTGTCTTGGTCTGGGTATTTTCTATGTATAATAAGTATTTACAAAAAAAAAATGTATTTACGTATGTTCATCAGTTGGCTAGTACCCATAACACAAACTTCGCTTACTTTGGGGCTAGATGGCGCTGTGTAATTTGGCCGACAATATTTATTATTATTTTATTATACTTACACCCCAAAATGTGAATTCCTAACATTGGGAAATTGTCATCTAAACCGTTATCCAAACCAGACTATGCCGCTTAGGTAACATTTGTGTTGAGGCTGGCTGAGTACCAATTGAAGCCTAATGGGAATATACGACCCAAATCTATTAAAGCTATTGTATATCTGGGTTAAGACCGGTTGTAGCCATGTTATACGGGGAATTGATTAATAAGTATTCTAAGCCAGAATAGAATATTATAAATTATTTTACTGTAGAGCTGTTCTCAATTGATTAAAAATGCACAATGTTCCTCTTCCGTGTACTAGGAACTTCTTTGAAGAACTCAACTTTGAAGAATAATTGACTCATTATTATCTTTAGTCAACCAACCTCGCACGTTGCGGAGGTACCTTAGCACAGATGGGTGTAACGAAAGAGATGCTCAGCGATGTTGAATTAGGGCCGAGCCGACAGGTACCTCCTACGTGTTGTAGAAAATGATTGCCATTCAAAGATTGCCGATAAAATTTTGTGTTTATGTAAGTGAGTGTAAGCACTAGATTTTTTGAATGCTAGACAGAAATAGATAACAACGCCGATGCAAAAGATCACATTCGCCAGAGATTCTACATTATCGTTTTCCCTTGATACTATAGGACAAGCGATTGATTCTAAACATTCTAAGAATATGTTTATTTATCTAATAGAAAAACCATTTATATTCTTACGTTAATATTAAGAATTCAGAGACGTAACGTGGTCTTTGTAAAATCAAAAGCAGAGTATGGCGGGGATCGCACCTAACTTACTACTTAGCCAAGTCTACTTAATTCAGATTTATGCACATATTCATCACTTGCTCGGTGGTGAAGGAAAACATCGTGAGGAAACCCACACGTCCAAGAAATTATATTTTGAAAGAAGTGTGTCCTGACCTAAAAAAGATCTGGTCTTCTCTGGGTTGTGAGGGTCTAACGGCAGTCTAAAATCTGTGTTTTCACCAAATCCTAATGCTTAGGTAGCGGACCCCGCCAATCCAACGGTATAACGCGAAGAACACCGAACTTTAACCAAGCTAGTACAAATATGACAATAAATTGTTACGAAAATGCGCCGTTAGATGATAAATGAGGTTTTTGGGGCCAAACAACGCTCCGCATCACGCCAAATGTTTAATGGTTCGCTGGAGACAGGATATCGAAAATATATTTTCCTGGTACGCTAGTACATGTACGTAGCATGACTCTTAATTTCTCATAGTCATTCGTATGTTTGATTCAAAACAAACGTCTTACTTTATAGAAAAACCTCGGGTGACACGATTTCAGCAGTCAGCTTAATCCCATCCCAATTAGAAGCACAACAAGGGGAAGATCTATGACATCGCCGACATGTAGGTAGTCAAACGTGATGCAGTAATACATATTAAAAATAATATTGCCTGGCTTTCTTTTATAACGGTGGTAAAAAGCATACAGGTGTTCATCACTCTTCAGAGATGTTTAGTCTATCTCGAAAAGGATGCTCAATAGATCGCCGCTGTATTCGCAGCCTTTGCCCTACGACTTTTCCCTAGAAGTTATATATATACATTTGTTTTTATACAACGTCGGAAAGCATACACGCATACGGTCCACCTAACGTATAGCTGTTACCGTAGCCTATAAATGCTTGCAACATATTAAGTGTTACTTGCAACTTTAGGAGTTAAGAGGTGACCTCACTCATCCGTAGGAACACAACAACTCTCAAGAAAGTTATTTGGCTGCGGTTTTCTGTGAAGTGGAGGTAGTACTTCCCAGATGGACTACGTTGATGCGCCCTATTTCTTTTAAAAACCTGACCAGATCTACGCAAACAGACATGTTCATGCACACAAATGTTATGCCTGTGTGTGAATCGAACACACGAGCGATATCAAAGTAGCGTTACTAACCACCGCGCCGCCGTACTCGTCATAACTACCACTTGCTAACTGTAGTTTTCCGTTACATTTCATTGTTCTAGATTCTATCCCATAGAGAATTCCTAACTATAGATATACTCCACCTCAAAATAAAAACTTCTCTTTTCACCCAGAAGTCAAAATCATTCAACATAATTTTCAGAACACTATATTTTAATAACGTCATTGCACAAATTTTCGGCTTTCTTTCCCATCTATGTGTCATATCAGCTCCTTAGAACATAACATAAAACCCCAAAAAAGTAACAAGCCAGCCTTTCGTTTCTTTTCCGAGACGGCCTCATTCTTAACATGTATTGTCAGGAAAGTCGAGATACTCACAATACAATCAAGTTAGCACAATAGCGTATTTTTCTATCCTATGTGCCTTCTCACGTCTCATTTACAGTGTAAAAGATAAAGATAAAAAAAACGAGTGTGCTTTAGACCACACGACTGAAGTAAAACTTCTTTAGCTCCATAGTGTGATACAGACAATAGGCCTGCACTGCGTTACACACACGTTAAGTTTTGTATATGTAAGTAACACGCGTTACTTACATATACAAAACTTAACTCGCTATGAGAGAAAGAAAATGTGTGCTCGCGCCTCTCTCTCTTGCCCCTACAGTAATATACGAAACGTAACTCTCTCTTTCTATCTTCACTAACTTATATCTCCCTCTCAACTTCCGTTCGCCTCGCCCGATCACACTTTTCGTAACGCTCTCGTCACGCATTCACCAGCTTACTCCCCAAGTAAAGCATGCGTAAGGAAGTTTTACTGCAAAAAAAATCTTTATTTGCCATTGGGCCCTGTCGAGCACTTCACGTCTTCCAATTTTTGAAATATATTCCTATTGTATTTTATTCGATTCTCTTATGTTATTATTTTTCCTTTTTTAATCTGCTAGCATTTCTTCTTTGTTCAATTAGATATTACAATAAATTCATGTGAGCATAAGTAAAAGGTAAATGAACTCTTCGACTGCTATATAGTTTAATGCGTCAGTATTATTTATTAATTCAGCAAGTTCCTTACAGTGGCATTAACCAACCCCCGACATTTCGGGCAGTCTCCGATATTCACATTATTATTTGAAAATGCCACGATTCATCGATCCCTAATTCCATTAACTGACGGGTTGAGTATTGTCGGTGAGAATCAGGATATACTTACGGCTATAAAGCGTTTACAGAAATTGCTTCATATAGATAAACTAGTAGGTACTCCGGAATAATAAAGCATCAACAGAGCCATAATAAATACATTATTTGAAGTGAACACTTCTTTAGCGGCGTTGTGCATTTTATGGGATGAGTAAAAATGTTATACTCGCGTCAGGACACGTGACGCTGATGTAAGATTTCGGTGAGAATTAGAACTTAAGTTCGCTGCAGCGCTAAAACATTAGTTACCTCTAATTAAACAATTAAAACATGAAGCGCTGGATCGTACATAGGGCATTATTTTCTCGCGACCAAAACGTTGTAAGCGCCATGAAATTCTTGCCGCTTACGCGTTTCATTGAACGTAGTTTATCAACGTCGCTGTTTGGTCCGCATGTTCAAGTTTTCACTTCTGCCGGCACTTCCGGAGGGCAACCCGTTTTTTATTATTGGAGAATGTTTATTTTCTCATGTTTACTACTATTACATAATAGGTATTTAGGTCCATTAACATCACAAACCTATAAACTACTTAAATGTGCACGAAGGCATCCTGTGCTTACAAAAACGTGACTGCCTAAATAATCGATTCAAGCCTATTGACCAATGGGAGAATGTTTTAACGAATAAGCCGATAAGTACTGCGAGTATAATCCACGAACTAAGAGCTATATAAGAGCTGCGCGACTGCTGCTACTTGACCCCCCTCCCCCCCGGCCCGTAGCGGGAATGGAGTTACTATGCAAAAGCGGTCTCATCGATTCTCCATGGAGTATTTTCTTCGTGTATTTTTACTACCACTTACTACCTAGAGCAGTGATGCTATAATACTGATACTTAAAGCAGGGTTTAAAGGGGGCATGTACCACTAAATTCGGATTTATGTACATATATATCACTTGTTCAGTGGTGCTGGAAAACATCGTGAGGAAACCCACACGTCCAAGAAATTATATTTCGAAAGACGTGTGACCTAACACAAAAAATATTTGGTTTTCTCTATGGATTGTAGGGGTCAGATGGCAATCGCACTATGTAAAAATCAGTATTTTCGCCAAATCCTTAGGCTTAGGTAGCGGACCCCGCCAGTCCTAATGGATTAGGAAACTGGATAAATTTTATGTGCACTTAACTGCCTACGAACACGATACAAATAAACCTTAACGTAAAATAGCGGATGTCATAAATAATATGGATTTTTATTCATACAAACATACATATCACGCCAGTCTCGCATTGGATCAAACAAAGACTGGAACGCCAGGTGCACCGATCCAAACATACCTCTCTTGCCTCTTCCACACTCATCAACCTCTTCTCGCATGCGCTTCTGTTTCGGGTGCATTTGATCAGGGCCTTTTTCAGTACATCAACTATTTGATCCACATGTGTGCGTCTAGGGCGGCCCCTGCCCATATATTTCCACTTACTCTTGCTCGTAACTCTTTTAATTCCTCGTACAATAAACCCAGGGCATATGAAGCCTAATAACACGTGGCTTATATTATTGTATTATATCACATTGCCACTCGGCCTAAGACCTACGCGTGTTCAGAACCAATACGAATCAAGTCAATATATTTGGAACGTTTAGGTCCATTACCTCTCAGTGGATACGCAACTAGTCTGGGGACATAAGTGGTAAGCCTTAGCAAGCTCGAATATTGATTTAAATGTCCGCTTGCTTAGGCGATAGGCAAATTAATTTTAATGTTCATAATTGATATTTAGCTTACGGAGTAGCGAGGTTTATTAGGAGAATTATGTATCTTTGGATTGCAATAACATTACAGTATGCTTCATAACCTTATACTTTTTTCGTTCAAATCATAACCATTATCATCATTTCAGTAGTCCACTGCTGGATGCAGGCTTCGCCTTGATCCTTAGCCACCTGCATCCTTACCCAGTCGGGCTGCTTCCATGTGTCTTATTTTTCTTTCTTTTATTAAAGGTAGAGTTTGAGAAGTCCGGATATATCCGGACCGGACTAAGTTATAACTTAATTATTATGAATGTATGTATGTATATCTTCGTCGCACTGCTGGGATGTGGATCTCCCTTCAAGCAAAGATGGGTAAACCCAGCCGAAATTGAGCAGCGTGGGAGAATATGTTCTTTAGAATATACTCTGCCACGGTGCTCAATTTCGGATTGCGGGAAGCCAGTGCTTTCATGCTTCTCGACACACATACGTCGTTAAAGGGATTTAGGTGGTTAAAAATATTTTATATTGTATTCTGTTTTATTTATAAGATATTTTATGACATAGTAAAGTTATATGTTATCATACACGCATGCTTTGTTAGTTGAATATGGAAATAATAAAACAAAAATTTAAAATAGCCCCTGCCAATATCGCCATTTACTCTTGCCGGATACACTTCTTTCGTAACTCTTTTGTCATTCAGTCTTTCTAATGATCCATCTCAGCATACTCTTTTCAAATTTTTGTCGCTGCGTCATCTTTCATGCCACATTTCTCTCCAGAGTCTCCAGTTGCGTTATTCGAGACACTGCAGCGGGCTACAGTGTACAATGGGTTGTGTTCACAGAACTTACAATACAAAACAATATTCTTAATTGCACCACAAAAATAACAATAAAATACACGTTATGGTGAACTTATAATTAAAGTACAAAGGACGTCTCTTTCAGACAACCTTAGGGTAAAGGAAAATAGAGAAAAAATAGTCTACAGCTATGTTACAGTCTAACAATGTTACTTACGTCTTGTGTATGATATTAATTCGTATCGTGCTATTTCTTACTCTATCAATCATTCTAACTCTACACATACTCCCCTGCGCTCTCATTTCTACAGCGTTCACCCTATTTTCATATTACTATATATACATTGATAGAGCTTGCAACGGTGTATGATAAGAAATTTCTTACAGAAAGGTCAAGGTAGGTAAATCTTGGCTTTACTACATTATTCTATTTTCGCGTTGTAAATACTGTGGAGACATGTAACCTTAATCAAATTTTATACAAAGTCGGGAGGGCATTCAACCATACCGCCTACTGTGCTAATGATTACCGCTTATGAATGATACAACACAATAAGTATCGCTCGCAGCCCCACGGCTAATATCGCAATTAATTAAAGCTTACTAGTAACTTCACTCACTCTCAAACGTCCCGGGAGGTATTATATGAGGCAAGGCGAGGAATAACGCATTCAGGGCGCTGCTAAGGCTTCCGTGGCGGTGGAGCGCCTCTAGTATGTTTGCAGAAGTCTAAACTGACGGTTACGCAGTCATTATGAGAAAGAGGTGCGCCTCCGCAATGACTCGCCTCCGCTGCGGCACCAACAGTATCCTGAGTGTTTTCGCAGATCGATGGAATTCACCATGATGCGGCCGATGGTTACAGCTACATACTGAACATAAACAATTTTATTATAATATTTAATTAACAATTTTTAATAAATATATTTTAATAATGTCTAATAAAGTATGTAAGGGGTATGGTTACTAACACCATATGGACCTGTTCCGAAATAAATGAAAATTGATTGATTGCACCCAGTTACAGATGTGGTCTGTAAAGATAATAATAAGCCACTAACACCCAAACTTTATTCAATCATGCTGATATCCAATAATTGTATTCTTTACCCAAAAATTATATATCTTCAATAAAACCTCACCGATATTCAACTTTCACCAATCTACGATCATACTCTAATAATCATATTCTACCATCCCGTGATAAACGTGTAATGTTCGCTCGATACAATAATTTTCGGATATAATCGGATGCGATTCTCCAGTTGCGTTATTCGATACACTGCCTCGGGCTGCCTCGTAATGTCTTAATATGTCGGTGGTCTTGGTTACGTGCAGTCTACAGCCACGATATTAATTGAAAACTATTTTTTCTCTATTTTCCTTTACCCTAAGGTTGTCTGAAAGAGACGTCCTTTGTACTTTAATTATAAGTTCACCATAACGTGTATTTTATTGTTATTTTTGTGGTGCAATTAAGAATATTGTTTTGTATTGTAAGTTCTGTGAACACAACCCATTGTACAATGGGTACAACACATTAAGAGAGGTAGATTTTTTCTATAAACTTAAGACCTCATCACCGTGTGTGTAAGCTTGGAATCGTCACAAATACTCACAACTCGTCTTTCAACCGAATCCCAAAGTGTTGTCCCATTTGCCTGTCACGTCTGTCGCGCGATGATGCGACGCGTGCCAGATAATGTGTCACATCAAATATTGATGAGCTCGGTGGCGCAGTCGTAAATGACGGGACTTTGACACCTACGCTCGTGGGTTCGATTCCCACACAGTACAGACATTTGTGTGCATGAACATGTCTGTTTGTCTTGGTCTGGATATTTTAAGATAGGTAGGGCGGATTAAAGCAGCCCGTCTGGGGAAGTACCTCCACCTCACAGAAAACCGCAGCCAAATAACTACTCCCTAGAGGATTGTAGTATTCCTGCGTGTGAGTGACCAGTAAGCTCCTAAGGAGATGCTGTGTTAGCAGCAGAGAAGGCATCGCGTGAGCGTGAGTGATACTTAATGTATTACAAGCGTTCATAGGCTACGGTACCCGCTCTACATCAGGTGGGCCGTATGCTTGTATGCCTCCCGTCGTAGTATAAAAAAAGCCCAAGGATTATTCGCGAAGATACTGATTTTTTTTAAATGAACATCCTTCAGACCTTCGCAACCTAGAGGGAAAATCAGACCTTTCTTATGTTAGGTCACACATCTTTCGAAATATAATGTCTTAGAGGTGCGGGTTTCCTCAGAATGTTTTCCTTCATCGCCGAGCAAGTGATAATTACGAATATGTACATATATCCGAAAACACGAATTTAGTAATACATGTCTTCCGACGTTGTATAAAAAAATATTCTAATATTTTAAACTAGTGGATGTCTTGGAAGCCGTATCGAAGTGGGGTGGAGCTACGAGTAACATGATTAAGTTCATTGTGTCCAAAACCCAACCGTGTCTGTTTACTGCGAAACAAAGTTCCTTTCATCTGGCTCCCACTTTCCATGGTGTATCTATTCCACAGGCTTGGTCTGCTTAACCTTTATTTAACATATTGAATTGAGAGCAGCAAATAAACTTGGAATTCTGTTTAGGGTGAGGCGGTACTTCAGATCGGGACAGCTTCCCAAATTATAACCAGCTCAAATTTGATCTTGCATGGAGTACTGTAGCCGGGTCTGCTAAGTATCAGCTAGCTACCCTCGACTCTGTTGAGCGGCGCGCGATGAGATTGATAGATGAACAAACACTAACCAAGGCTAAGTTTCAAAGTATGGAACACCGACGTAGGGTGGTTGCTTATCGGTATTTTACAGAATTCACTTTGGTGAGTGTCCACACGAGCTTCCTGACTTAATTCCATCTTCCCCCTTCCGCTATCGGGATACTTGACGAACACCCGGGTTCCACCCCTATACCGTTGAGATTCCACACATTCGCAAGAAGCGATTGCTTCTTCTTTTATAATGCGAACGGCTAAGGAGTGGAATGTCCTACCCGCATCGGTGTTCTCTGAGAAATACAACCTGGGTCTCTTCAAGTCAATGGTGAATGGCCAGATTCTGGGTAAGCGCGCTCCATCGTCGATCTCATCATCGCTTAAACCATACTATTTTTTTAAAAAAAAGGTATGTAGGGTACACTTAGGCTGGGAAAAATCCATGGTTATAGCAGTTAGGAATTATGATTATCAGTTCAATGCCGCGGGCAGCATAATAATCCAAGTAATCGATAGCTAAACATTGTGATATAACAAGCTTTCCGCGGCACAAGTATTGAATATCAAACTAATAAACACAATAATGAAATAAAGAGAAAGAAGAAATGTCATTACAATACTGTCTATTTCTTTTCTGAGAGAGGCTGATCTGGAGTGGTTACCGTCGCGTGGATGTTTGCAATATAAAGAGTATCACTTTTCACCCCTGTGTCTGTGAATGCAACAACTCCTCAGTAGACTCTTCATAGCTTTGTTCACTCACAGGAATACATATTTTTTAATACAACGTCGGGTTTTCAATACAACAAGTGATTGCCATGGCCAATGGTCCTTGCCGCCCCTGCTGCTTACATAGAAACTTCTTAGGAGCTTTCTGGTAATCGCACTCACTCGTAGGAATACAACCCTACAGGGAGTTGTTATTTGACTGTGGATTTATGTGAAGTGCTAATATTTTTCGGATTGCGATGCTTTGATGAGCTCTACCTCTCTTAAAAACATCCAGATCAAGATAAACTGTTATGTGCACACAAATTTTCGACGTGTGAACTGACAAGTCTTGTTGAAGTAGTATTGTTAACTTTTCCGCAATGTTGTCAAAATCTTGTTTTCAAAATAATCCTTCTTCGAATAATCGGCCCTTAATTGAATAAAGGGCTTCTTATTAAATGTAACTGTGCCGTCGCTTTCTAGCGTCAGAGCTTTTTTAGTTATCAGGTATCACGTGCAGGAGAGGTTATCTTTGGTTCTGATGGAGATGTTCCACTAAAATCCTAAATACAACAGTCTTAAGTTGTAAGCCTTAAACAAGACTATGTTATTATATTGCTTTAAATAAACATTAAACAACACAAACAAACAGACATGTATCTATGTCTTCACGACAAGTGCCGGGTAGGCAGCGAGAACCGAGCGCCACGTGACTTGGTATAAGATCTTTAAATGTCCTTAGATGTGGTGTTTGGTCTTTAACATTCATCAGATCCAAAACTGTTCGTGAATTCTCGGCGGTTCCTAGAGCTCCTGATAACACACAATTCGGTCGTAGTAGGTAGGTCTTGATACCAAACCAATAAACCACTTGACGGCGCATAAAGTCACCCTTTACTAACCAAAGCTTAGTATTTAGCGCCGAAACATCTCACCGATTGTGGCAACGAAGGCGACAGTGCGCGAACAATACTTCCTGTACCTATTGCAAACTACTCATAGGCTACGGTAACGACTTCACATCAGGTGGGCTGTATATTTGTTTGTCTAGTCTCTGTCAACCCAAATCTTTAGAATAATTTGTTTTACCTTACCAATTTTTATACCGGAACATACTGCTGTGAATGCATGATCGTAACTTACAAAGCAAACCCCCTTCTCCCCTCCTCCTCACCCTCCTTAAATACGCAGCCCCAGGAACATCTCTCTCACAGGATGTCGCTGTATCAGTTGACGACTTCAATTTGCAGCCGGCGGCGCTCTAACTGCGGCTATAAGTGATATTTGGTGCCTACTTCGCTCAAATTTAACCTTTCCAAATCAACTTTTCCCCGTAACCCGTGTATACATATTTATGAAGTGGGTTGTCTGTACCTTCATCGAATCGTTTATCGAGTGTAGTCATAATATAATTTGGGAGGGACGATAGTTCGATAGGGCCAATAATACGAAATTCGGCTCTAGTGTACGACGCACTTATATTCGTTGTTAATGGTTTTACGATACCTATTTCTGCTTTATTGTCTGTTGTGTGGGGTAACTATGAGCGAATATGAATTTAGCGAGATAGAAACAACGGTTCACTCAATGCTCGTAAAATAATAACATACGTAACACCTAGACAATATTCCTAAATATCTCAGCGATTCCAGTCTTACTGGACCAATGGGTGGATATTTTAACCAATAAAGGTGATGTTGATCCGTGAACTAAGCAATAAGAATTGCGCGTTCTTCTTTACCTCCCGACCCGTAGCTGTCATTGTACCTCCATAGGTTATTTCCAACATGCTCTGCACGGAGCTCGGTTTAGTCACTACTTATTTATTGTTCGTATAACAATTTCGTATTAAATTACAAAAGAAATAATCGGAAAGAATATCTGAAACTATGTTTGTCTGTTATAGCTTCCAAACATATAAATCAATTTTGATTTTGCTTTTTTGTTCTTATTTAAAAGATCACTTTTTCACACATTCACGACAACATTGTTAGCTAAGTTTCAAGAAAATCTCTTCCAATATTTCCTAAGGAGATTAGTATTTTCTTTTTTCAGTTGATGAAGAGATGTTATATGTAAACAATTTTCATAAGTCTGATCGATCGATGTTAAGCGTCCACCGCACAGAGTGACTTTGACTGATGCTACAATATCACCTGTAATAACTAGGACACTAAGTTACAGCATAACTTAGTGAGGTTCATTGGAATGGTCTTAATGAATAGGTGACAGATGGATGGTGACCAAGGTGAAAAAAAAAAAATATTGTTGGACAAATTACACAGTGTCATCTAACCCCAAAGTAAACGAAGTTGTGTTATGGGTGCTACAAAACAGATAGACATACGTAAATACACTCTTTTTTTTGTTAATATTTATGATACATAGAAAATATCCAGACCAAGACAAACAGACATGTTCATGCACACAAATATTTGTCCTGTGTGGGAATCGAACCCACGTGCGTTGGACGCTCTAAGAAGAGGTTCTTAGACACTTCCTTCGTTTCTATAACAATCATGGCGCTTTTCCTGCACGCTTGCTGGTTCTTAGTGCACTTGACTTTACCTTTTGATAAAACACGACCAATTCGATCATGGTAGGTGAGTATTGATCTTCCTCAGTTCTTGTATCCTTCTACTTTCGCATTGCATATCTGTATAGTGATTATATTGTATATATATATGTGAAATAAATTAAAGATTGAATGAGTAAATAGGATTGAGTGTAATAAATACCATTTGATATGATGATACACGATATGATGCGGTGTGCAAACATTAAAGGGAATTTAATGAATTAATTAATAATTAATTAATTATTAATTAATAATTTAATGATTGCGATTTGGTGTTGAGCTTTTGTATTATGTCGATGATATTATTAATTTCAATTTTTTAATATTTCCGTTTAATATATTAATACGACAACTGTAAAGCTAGATAATAGCATGCAATTTGATTTAACTTACGTTTGTGCTTCCGCCACCAAATAAATGACAACTGACTTGCGACCACTCAATTAGTAGTCGCTTGGTGACGCCGCCATGGCTGTTTTGGTCATTTCTGCCTCGGCTACTGTGATCCTTTGTGTGACGGCCTTTGCGATTGCCTGCCATCTGGAACAGGAACTCTATGCCCCAACTACCACTGCTGCCCTGGTTGATCTGGTCGTTTCTACAACAAGTGTTTCGCCTCTCAACGGGGCTTCGTCAGCACTGTAAATATTAGTTGTTAGGATCTTTTCGTAGCATGTTTTTCTGGCGATGTAAGAATTTTTTATATAATATGATTAAATTAATCACAAATCGGTAAATTTTGGTATGCATTCTGTTAGAACACTAAGGGTTGTTCATTTCTTTGGTTAACAAGTTCGGTAACAAGTCATTACATTTTTTACAAGCATTTTTTTATTTGGAATATCTATGTACAACTAAGTGCATATCAGGCTTAACTCTGAGCTGTGTACCATTCCTGTATCATCCGTAATTATTTGAGAAAGATAATTATTTGTCTGCTCTATGCTCCTAATCTATACATCTATATCTATACAGATAAATAAAATTGGAGTGTCTGTTTGTAATATTAAAATAACTGCTTTTTATTAAATGCATTTGGATGTATACACAGTACATATACCAAAATATTTTTTTTACCATTTTTGTCTGTTTGTTCGGGCTAATCTCTGAAACGGCTGGACCGATTTTGACGGGACTTTCATTGGCAGATAGCTGATGCAATAAGGCGTAACTTAGGCTACTTTTATTTTAGAAATTTTATTTATTTTTATTAGTATAAATAAATAATAAAAAAATTACAATTCCGCGCGGATGAAGTTGCGGGTACAGCTAGTTTTAATATAAAAAAAAATTAACAATCCTGACATATCGCAACCGACTTCGAGTTTAAATATTGATAACGTTTAAATAACTATAATTGGGAAATAAAAAAAAATGATTAAATACCAAGTCTAGGCCGCTGACACAGCGACCACACCCTAGGTCACAGAAGCCATCAAACTTGACTTCACAGTCGCTTCTCAGATATACGACTAGGCTAAATGAAAAGGAAGTACTTATCAATTCGTTTTATTTGTAAAGGCCAAGGGCCGTTTATAGCCGGCGAGCCTGACGGTACCTACTAAATAGAGTAGCCATAATAGAATGTTTAAACAAGGCTGGCAGGTAATTTTGGGCAGGGATTGATACAGATATTTAAAAAACCCACGTTAACCAAAGACTTCAAAATCAATTACTCCGACCAATAATATAATAAACAACTCTAAAAACGATAATAAAAAAATAAATATTTCATTTAGGATGCAATGTCATATACATAAGAGGTTGATGAGTGTGGAAGAAGGGTATGTTTGGATCGGTGCACCTGGCGTTCCATAGTCTCTGCCTATGCCAATGGGAGACAGGCGTAATTATATGTATGTATGTCATGTGTGATGCAATTTCATTATATCACTATTAATGTTAACCCTGGATCGAAAGCATTTATACCAATTCTATCTTCTTCCTAACATCAAAGATACTGAATTTTACAAATAGCGACTGCCTTCAGTCCTTCACAACCCAAAGGGAAACCCAGACATTCTTAGATTAGGTCACACTTCTTTCGAAATATAATTTATTATATATAATATATATATAATATAATTATTTATTATATATATATTATATAATTTCGTGCAGATTTTCTCACGATGTTTTCCTTCACCGCCGAGCGAGTGCTAATTACAATTATGTACATAAATCCGTACCAATTCTATCGATCTAATTAAATGCAAAATATTTATTTTTGTATTATTTCACGTCTATCGGAAATGCTAGCTTGGAACCAAATGCACTAAGTCAATAGATATCTACAGTACGAGTATATCCAAAATAAACTATAGTCTTAGATGAACAATAGTAGAGAAACGGTCATATGGGAAGAAAAATACGAGTTAGTTTTAAGTCATTGTTATTAACAACAAAACTTTGCTAGGTATAAATCTAAAAAGCAGTGAGGTTCTAGTAAGTAAGTAAGGCCTTTAAATCGATTAAAAAAGAATTATTAAAATCGATTTAAAATTGCGTCATGTAGAGTATAATCATCCATCGTAGTCATATGTACGTAATTACAGACCAACTGACGTGCAGTTTTTATTTAATGTATTAATGTAGCATATTATTTTCATATCGATAGAAAATTATCTTTAATCCATAAAACTACATTGATAGTTGATTATTAACAAATTATCTACAATACAAATACTTTTATCGTTGAATTTGCCATGTGTGCATTAAGTGATAATAGAACACATACTCGTAATGCGAGGAATAATGTAGTAAATTCCTTCTATAGTCGTGCGGAACGCTCGAAGTGGGAAGCTCAGCTCGCATTTGACAATTTTGTTTATCTGAAATTGTTTAAAACCGTCCAAATTTAGATCCAATTAATTCTGCTAATTATTCACTGTAGGGGGAATAATAAACTTAGGAAAATGTTATTTGTCCAATGTAAGATGGCCCGCAATATAATCTCTATTACAATGGAATAAAGCGTATGTTACATTATTTTTTGGTCTATAACAAGTGGCTAGTATCAAGCATTTCCCACTATCTTAAAAACTTAATCGCGAGTTCGGGTCTCGGTCGACCGTCGTTTAGCCAAGGAAAACGGCCAAGCATTTAATTTATATGCTAATATCGTAAGAAGACCACTTTAGCGCGAAACGCAACCTCAGAAATTATATATTTAAATATATAGGAAAAATATTAGAAATGGTGTGACAATTTTCTTCTCTGAAAGCTTTATAATTTTCTACAGTTTTAAAAGAGTTACAAGTTTTATAAGGTTACATGTTTATGGCACAGGCGCCTGCCTGTTCAGAAAATGTCTGATGTATAGTATAAAATAGTTTGGGAGATAAAGTCCTTTGGACTGCCTCCATTTATACTACTAATACTATACCAACCCTAATTCATCCTAACTGCAGGCATACGGGTTTCCCCGAGAGGTTTTAATCCAACGTATTACTCAAGTGTGTATTGGCGTAGTCAGTGTTTTCAAGTGGCCCGAAGGCCTCTGACTTAGGTTAATGACTCTTGTCTGTCGACACCTACGGCTTAACGTGCCCTCCAAAGCACGGAGAAGCTCATCCCCATAGATAACCCTACCCTTTAATTTTTGCAAAGCATAAATGAACGCCATTTATGCATTGAAGCAGAATCTTTCCATGATAATAACTTGATTCTGTGGCCCGATATATTGCACAGTACTTGCTCTGTAGATGCTAAATCATGTACAAGCATGTCTATACTACACATAGTTAAATGGTTCAAAAATATCCAAGCTCGCCGCCATATCTACAAACCTCTCCCTGACAGCACAGAGCGATGACTAGGATAGTATGTCAGCGACTCTTTTTCAAGAATATATCAAACGTATAATTAAATATAAACTGCTTGCTGTCTTCTGTAAAGTGTAGGTAATTCCCCGGTCAGACTGCCTCTTTCCAAAACAATGTCTTAGGCTTTTTCTTTCTAGCATTATCCCGTTTCCTAATCCATTAGGATTGGCAAGGTCTGCTACCTGAGACTAAAGATTTGGCGAAGACAATGATTTTTACAAAGAACGACTGCCGTGTGACCTCCACAACCCGGAGGGAAAGCAGACCGATCTAGGTTATGTCACACGTCTTTTGAAATATATTTTCTTCGACGTTTTCCTTCACCACCGACAATTAATAAAAACAATGTTTTAAAATATCGTACTAAATTACGCAATAAAGAGTCCATCTTGACAAAATTTCTATAATGTTAAACATAATTTGTATTTGAAACCCACGCTGAACTATCTTTTGATGTTCCTGCCAGGCAGTGTCTAACCCCTACAAATGTGACAATCAACTAACAGCACCTAAATAAACACAGTCTAAAACAACAGACCTTTTCTATTAAATTGGAACCGTGTTATTAGGTAGCCAGTTGTTTTAGCAAACGAATTAACCCTCGAGCAGGTCGATGTTAGACAAACGAGGGCTTTGTACAATGTAGAGTCAGTTCACACCGAAGTTTATACACCGATAAACATATAGTAAAGATATCAGTCAAGTACCAATTACCGCACACTGATGGTTTCACGCCAATAACTTTTATCGACTATTCTAAACAGATAATAATTTGTTTTACAGTTTTCATACTTACAGATTAATAAGTGGAGAAGAGATCTTCGTATTACAATTGTTTTAAAAAGAGCAAGAGGTATGTAAAAGACTAGGACTTATAGTCGGTACTCTCTACCTATCCCGCAAGGGACCTGGCGTGAAGATATACGTACATACGTTTCATACAATTCAGTATACTTTTGAATATTTTTAAGCTGTATGTTGATTAAAACGAGTAATTCTTGTATACATTTAAATATATTTCGTGAATCTCGGAAATGGTTCTCACCTCCAATTGGATTAAATTTGATAATTAGATAATAAGGCTTTGTTTTTAAGTGTACGTATGTGTAGGAAAATCATGCGACTTTTCGACTCCAATGTAAACGAATGTTGGAAAATTTTGAAAGAAAGTATGGTAGACAGTGCGAAAGAAGCATGTGGATACGCAAAGAGACGTAGAACACCGAGTTAAAATGTCTGGTGGGATGCGGAGGTTGAATCCTACATGGAAAAAAAGAGGAAAGCGTGGCTGGATTACGTATCATATAGGACTAGAGTGATAATATGAAAGAATAGAAGAAAGAAATATACCGTCGATGCAAGAATGAAACCAAAGCTTTAGTGAAAGAGAAGCGTGAAAAACTACTTATGAGTGAGGAAAAGAGGCTGACGAAAAACTTCGAGGCAAATACCAAACTCTTCTGGAGAGAGGTAAAGAAGTCTCGGAGTGATTCGTCAGCATCTAGAATGGATAAGATCAAATGTATAGCTGGTGGCATTCTGGCTAACAACACTCAGGAAGTGTTAGATCGGTGGAGTGGATATTTTAGAGAAATGTATGATTATGTCCAGGTCGCTGGCACTGAGTCTGTGACTGACTCGGCATTGCCAGCGTACCATGAAAACATTACCATTGATGATATTGAATCGTCGATACGAAGTTTGAAAAATGGAAAGTCAGCGGGAATTGATATGGTTACAGCTGAAATGATCAAACTGGGTGGCACCTACGTTAGGGTCACCTTAAGGTTTTTAAGCAAATTATGCTGGACAACCGGAAGGGTCCCGACCGATTGAAGATGCGCAGTCATCATGCTCTTAAATAAAGTCAAGGGTTCACGTATAGATTGCGCCAACTATAGGACCATCAGTTTATCAGCTTAGCAAGCTAAAGTGTATGGAAAAATCATTAAAAGGATAATGAGGGTGAAATCCGATCGAATGCTTTGGAAAGCACAGGGTGGATTTTGAAGCGGCAGTGTATGTACGGATCAAGATTTTTTCACTCCGCAATATCGTATCTGGGTATGGACTAGAAGATTTTATGCGGTTTTGTGGATCTTGAGATAACATTTGATTGGATCGTGCAAAATAATCTCTGGAATATTTTGCCCTGATCGGGGGTTGACGGTGACCTGGTCCGTGCTGTGCAATCCACTTATGAGGATTGTACAGCATGTGTGTGGGTGGATGGCGGCTTGTCACCCTGGTTTGATACCAACATTGTTGGCAGACAGGGATGCGTGCTGTCGGTTCGGTTATTCATCCAATATCTGGACAGTTGTCTTCAGAGAATAAAAACATTTAATGTGGGAATACGAATGGGTGACTCAGTGGTCAAATGCCTACTTTATGCAGTCGACGCGGTATTAATAGCGGAATCACTATCCGAACTGCAAACACTAAGTTACAACAATGAAACATGATTGTATCAAGAAAGGCTTACAATTGAATGTGATGAAAACCAAAATAATGGTATTTCAATGAGAGACAACCAAAACGAACACTAGGATTACGATTGATGATGTAGTGTTGGAACTAGTGGATGAGACTGTATATCTTCGAAGCGCTTTTAGCAGCGATAGAAGGTACACTGCTGATGTGGAGAGACGAGTGAGTGCAGGGAATAGCGTGAATGGAGCTTTGGGAAAGTCACTGGCCTTAGGGCTTGAAAACAATGTCCTTTGTCAATCCGCAGTTGAGCAGCTTGGTGGAGTCTGCACTAAACCCCTCGGTTGAAGGGAGACCCGTATCCAAAATACTAATATAAATACTAAATTGCTTATATTCAAGCTTTGATTCGGAACTTATTTAATAAACTGATTAACCTACAGGTCGGCAAAAATCTGTCACATAAACCACATCGTATGCAATAATCCGACCATGAGGGCCTACTGATGCGAAAATAGGACGCCATGTATATCATATCAAAAACAATTACTCGGAATACAACTAACACAGACGGAGAGACAAAGTCACTGTTTCTATATCTATTATCATCGTAAGTGATTGACAGTTCGTCTATTCCCGTAATAGTAAGTTTACGAACCGATCGCACGTGTAGATTGATATCGGGGTAACTTACTTATCATAGAATCAAATCGAAGGTTTTTAACAGTTCCTCGACTTGGGTGAAAGAAAAGCAGTATCGTTGGGGAGTCACTCTATTGACGTCTTTGAAGGCATTTCACCTTGTTAACTGACGTTTTGATGAGCTCAGTGGCACAGTGGTTAGTAACGTTACTTTGGCACTAACACTCATTCGATTCCTTTACAGGACAAATATTTGTGTGCATGAATATGTCGTCTTGGTCGTCGGTCGTCGAGGTACGTCTTGGTCTAGATGTATTTAAGAGAGGCAAGGCGCATCAAAACAGTCCATCTGGAAAGTACCTCAATCTCACAGAGCCAAAATAACAACTCCCTCTATGGTTGTTTTCTTTCTGCGTGTGAGCGAGACCACCAGTAAGCTCCTAAGGAGTAACTGTGGTAGCAATAGAGGTAGTATCGCGCGCGTGATATTTTATCTTTTACGACGACCGACGTTACATAAAAAACGTAGTAGACCTCGATGGCGTTGTTGCGCGTGTCAGTCTTATTAGACAAGGATGTTAAGCAATGTCAACTCCAGCCTATCTATGAGCGGGTTTATTTATCTCGAGCTTCTCCGTCCTTTGCAGGGCTTGTTAAGCTATTCTGGTCGTTATCTGTAAATGACAGTCGGTAAACTGAGTCAGTGGCCTCACCGCGGCTTGAACACATTGGCCTCCCTCAATCGGCAGTTGCTTTAAAGCCCACTTCGGTTGAAGGTATCCTATCCCAGCAGTGAGATCGCTTGGTGAACATAAGTAATTTCATAGTCCCTACAATGTTAACACTTGAAACAACATCCGCGACTTCCGAAAGCGCTACCTCATAATTTCCACATCAATTTTAATCGGCGTACAAAATGTTTCTACGTTCTAGCTGTGAGTATATTCAGTGTAAAGCGTAGCATCGGATTTAATTGCGTTATATAGTTACTTTCGAGCTAAAACGATTAACTGGTCGAAGGGTTAAGTCTTCTTAACTATATTACATGCTTTATTGGTAAACCTAAACTTTATTCGAAGGAAATGTTTACGTATTGCCAGGGGTGTCGACGATTCTGCAATTTATATTTTTTATACCGTAGCTCAGGGATTGCCGATCATTTTCGTAGACCCTTGCCTATATATTTTCTGCTTTCGGTAGACACCCCGCCTAACTAATGTTTGAATCTCATGGACACTTATTTGTTAAAAACGGCCCTAATGGGGTTGACATAGACTACTTTGGGAAGCATATGTAGTCTCCGTGGTGGAGATTTGATGGTAGTCGCTCCAAGTAAAAATCAGTATCTTTGCCAAATCTATAGGCTTACGCTGGCAAACAGGATAACGCTTAGAAACACAAGAAGGTTGTTACCGTATAATCATTGGCAATGCAAGGATTATGCAACAACTCTTACTTAACTTACTGCGATTACTTAACTAAACAGATAACTTAACTCACTCGCAGGAACACAATAACTGTAGATGGTGGTGTTTGGTGGAGGTAATTCTCCAGTAGGGTTGTTGTACGCCCTACTTCCCTTTCGCTTAAATTGTCTGTCGATAATAAGCTGTGCGATTGGAAGAAATTGAAGCCACCAAATCAAATAAGTCCTCATGGACCATGCGTGGTCGTAGAGAGTACCTACAAATAAAAATACAAAGTTAGAAGTATAAAGGCAAGTAAAGCGGTTACCGTAGCCTACGAACTCTTGCAATGCATTAACTATCCCTCACACGATACCAGTAGAGGACTGCTAACATAACAACTCCAACTACACAAAGGAACACAACAATTCTCCAGGGAATTGTTTTTTGTCTGCGGTTTTCTGTATGGTGAAGTTATTTCCCCAGACAGGCTGCTTTGATATGCCCTACCTCTCTTATGCATCTTTTTCCTAGCGTTGTCTATTAATACACGCGTGGTCTGATACCTAAGTTGAAGAATCTCTCAAAGATACTAATTTTGATATGGAGCCACTGCCGTCAGTCCTACACAACACATAGGGAAAACTAAACCCTTTTGAAAGTTAGGTTTTGAAACATAATCTCTTTGATATGCGAGTTTCTTCACGATATTTCCCTTCAATGTCGTGCAAGTAATAATTACAAATAAGTACAAAACCGAAAACACTAATTTAGTAGCATATAACCACACCAGGATTTGAATCCGGAAACGAATCGGCTAATAGGCTAATTCGTTATCCACTAGGCTAGGCTATCACTACTCCGTTTATAAGTAGAAAACTAACTTGACAAAGGTTAACAGAACCATTAGTGTGTAGAAAGAAAATACGTCGATATCTTTTTAGGTAATAGATTTCGACAAGCTCGGTGGCGAGTGACGCAACATTGAAACCAACGCTCGTAGGTTCGATTCCCACACAGTACAAACATTTGTGTGCATGAACATGCCTTTTTTGTGTTGGAAAGCAGCCCGTCTGGGGAAATATCTCTACCTCACAGAAAACCGCAGCCGAGTAACGACTCACTAGAGGGTTCTTGTGCTCCTGCGTGTGAGTGACGTCACTAGTAAGCTCCTAAAGAGTTGCTGTGTTAGCATCAGAAGTGGATCGCGCGAATAATACTTAGCGTTCATAGGCGACGGTAACCACATTATCTACATCAGGTGGGCCGTATGCATGTATGTCGTCCGACGTTGTATATAAAAAAAAATCATTGTAACATTGCCACATATAACAATACGGCAATTGTTATTTTTCATCGGGTTACAGTTATAGTGATTTCCCACGTTACTATTTTTTACTAAAAAAAATTGACAGGTCGACCCCATTTCTCTTTCGTACCTAATCCTAACTGTTACCTATTCACTATGAAAGCTGGCAGCGCACATGTAAACGGAAATAGCTCGCAGCGCCCTCTGCACCAATTCCCCGTCCAGCCCGGATGTGCGGCCATTGCTCGACCGTTATTGATTGTGTTTTAAACACCGCGACGTGACATCACGTCTGTCTAGAATTTTCAACTCTAAATTCAGCGTCTATTTTTGCTAAATGTCACTGCAATCATGTTATAAATTTCATTTTTAAATTGTTACGTTCAAATCAATGAAAAATGTATACGTGCGTAATATGCATATTTTTATGCATTTAACTATTGATCAAAATAAATATATAAATTAAAAAATAATTTATAAATAGTATAAATAGCCCAGGCTTTATATTTGGGGTTAAAGTATGAAATTGCTGATTTGTACTGAAAAATTAAAACTCGTTTTTTTCTAAGATGTAACATATTTATTTAATCAAAATATTTACCCTCATTATCTATACGTTGCTGCTATCTAATCGGAAGTTTATTTATGCCTTTGCGATAGAACTCTGGGGTCTAGATTCGACAAACTGTATAAAAGCATTTTGTACTGCCTCCTGAGAAAAAAAAATTATCACGTAGAAAATTGTCCAAATGACATAAAAAATAATAGTCAGTTGGAGCAAGGCTGGCGAGTACGGAGGATGACGTATGGTTTCTAACTGCAGCTCCTGTACAGTTACAATGGTTTCTCGTGCATTGTGAGGTCTTGCATTATCATGGACCAATAATGGTGAAGATCGATTCACGAGTCGGGGCTGTTTCACTGCCAGTTTCGCCATCATTGTTCGAAGTTCGGTAGTCGGTAGTGAATAACGCCATGAAGAGACCACCAAACAGTTACCATTAGCTTTTTATTGGTAAGCTTTGCTATAAGGCACTGTTGCGTCGTTTGACCTAGGGTCAGCCATTGCATTTTTCGTTTACGGTTATCGTAAAGAAGCCACTTTTCGTCACATGTCAGACATCGATAATTCGATCCAATATTCCTCCATTTCTGTACTGATTCAACAAGGCAACACTTGTTTCAACCGCGTTTGTTTCTGCATATCAGTCAAATCATGAGGCACCCATTTTTCATATTTTTTATCTTATTGATTTGATGCCAATGTGTCAGTATTGTAGGTAAGGTAACGTTAATCCATGGCGCTAATCCCTGGGTACTTTAACTTGGATCGGCTTCCACCATATCTTTCAATTCAGTGTTATTCACCTGTGTGGGCGGTCTTCCACGTGGTTCGTTCTTCAAGTCGAAGTTTCCATTACGGAAGCTTTTAAATCAAAAACGCACAGTGCGTTCATTAGCAGCCTTCTCAACAAACGCAGCATTGATATTGCAAGCCTTTCCTGCCACGTTAGTACCGCGTCGGAACTCGTATTCAATAATTACTCGGATTTTCGAAGTATCCATGTTTCCCGTCTAAGCTGAATAAAAAAACCATTGAAATTCTGAAATCCAATGTTGTACATTTTTTAATAGAAAATCCTCATTGGTAACATGTGAAAAAAAGTTTCACTCGAAAATCTCGCACCGTGAAGGTTTAATGTCAATTCAAGTTATCTATTTGTATAAAATGGCAATTTCATTATGTATATCACCTTTAGAATCAATACCAACATCGCCTGTGCTTCATCCTGACTAACAAAAGAATCAGCGGCAAAAAAGGTTCTAGAGAAAACGACGGAAGACAACCCGACTACGGAAGTCTTTCATCTTACAGACGAACTGCCTTGTATTCACTTCCCACTTAGCACCCTCAGCGCTAAGGCAATAAGGACTCCTTAGGAACTCACAAGAAATCTCACTGTCAAAAACAACGCTCCAGGGACGTTAATATTTGCCTGCGGTCTCCTATAAGGTCCCCATTATACCTATAGAGCTGTTCCTTTTCGCTAAAACTTCATTTGCTAGTTGCCAGGATACATCAAGTGCAAGTGGTTCTTGAGATGATGGCGAGGCACTTACATATGTACCTTAAAGACAATAAACAACAAAAATGTTTTATGTAATAGGAAACAACTGCCAAAATATATAACACCAACCTGAAACGACAAAGGCTGTCACTGCCATACGACGCCGGAGACATTTTATCTTTTATTGTGCGGGTACCTCGTGTTCGTGTGACGTTCTGTGTTTAACTAGTCAAACTGTTACCTGTGGAAAAGCTTCTGTGTATTATGTTACGAGTATATTATATTAACTTACTTTTAATTATTTTTCCCATTTTAAAGATTAGTTGTGATGGAATCAAAAGTCGAAATTCCAATTTTGTTCACAGGTCACCTGATTCATTCTGTACCGTTTTAGGTGTGTATCCATGGGTAAATAAACAAAATTTTACTCTCAATTTCGTCGAGGTGGTTATTTGAAGGTGATGTTAGGAGCCCCAGGTAAACGGCGAGTTTACATAAAAAAATCTATGAATGTTAAAGAAGCGAACGAGGTGTTTCGCGTCTTGTTGCGCTCGGGTCATTCTGCCTACTCCGTAATCAACCCGGTGTGAATATATAGATGGAGTTTCCTTAGAGAAAGCTTAGCAAATTTATAGTACTTCTAGTTTTTGTTGTTTGTGCTATTTGGTAGCTTTCGTAATGTAATAGTAAATAGCCTACATGCTTGGGTTTTACTCCGCATTGCTCGTTATCGAATTACGTTACTATTGGTTTATAAGATTAGGTGTGAAAGCACAGTTACTTTACAATTCATAATATGAGTATGAGTGATACAAGATGACCTTTAGATACAACCAAGGAACCGCGGAAAATGCATTTATTTAAATTTGAGTCAAAATTGTGCAGGAACTCAACAACTATTCAGTAATTCCGTATAATAACATTATTTAGTTGTCGCAAAAGCCTCCATTCCTTAGGTACATAAAATTAAATACGCAAATTAAATTCATTTAGATCATCCATCAAATCCTGTTCATAAATTCTAAATTCTTGTTGGTGCAAAAACTCATCGCCAAACAACGGAAATATTTTAATGTCTTTCTTAATTTTCATGTTCGCGGACGATGACAAATCGTCCTCTACTTTAAAAAATTGCTCCTTCACAATGTTTACGTACCAAAAATAATGAGAATCCATCCGGGGTGTAAGTGCTATCCTTCCATTTTTACTTAATTCCTCATTCTTAATGTTGTTCAAAGCGCAGTTGGGATTTATCTCAATCTTTCTTGTGTTAAGTTTTGTATTCCAAGACATTATTGTACGATTGTTAGGCATTTGAAATAAATAGAAACATTATGTAGGTATCACTACAGCGACGATTTGTCATGACCTTAAATAAATCATCGGAAGTTAATTATCTATAGAAAATTATAACTACCACAATACATGTACATTGGCCACACTGAAAGTTTTACCTGTTCATAAATGTTTGAGTTTCAACTATAATATTTTTATACACAAACTCGTGTGTATTTTTTTCATTGTTTTTTTGTCATATGTTGAAGTTCGACGTAAGTCGTTTCGTATTTTTTTATGATTGCTTGATGGAGTGCTGATCTCCACAAGATTACTCTGTTCATCTTCCAAATGCTTACGAGCAGGAAGCGCCTTATCTTAGTACCATTAGACGTTGGTATGAGAAATTTGAGCGTGAACCTGTTTGTCATTGTCATTTACCACATTGTCACAGGAGACGAAAGGTGTATATTTTGTTTAAATCAGAGTAGAAACAACGATCTTAGTTAGACTATCGCTCTTGTATCGTGAATATGCTTCTTCGCACTTTGTGAACACAAAGAATTTGTTTTTAGACTCCGAAAAAATGTACGTTGTAAGCCCCATTCTGCACATTCGAAACTTGCCCTCTGTGATTATTTATTATCCAGAAAATTAATCATTGATCCATAGTTTTCTTTAACAAAAACTTTTACTAAGTCAGTAGCCGTGATGGCTTTCAATAAACACGGTGAAAACATGCCCAATGATGCCTTGTGGTTGTTCATAATGAAAGGAAGAGTGATTTGAGAAATCTTGCAATAAAGTAAGGACATTTATTTCTTTGAAATAGTGATTCCTGAGTGCAGTGCTCTTTGACCTATATTGTGAATGGCGAGAATATACTTCACTTTAATTCAAAATTGATTAAATGTTAGCATTTTTCCCCCATAATTATAATATACCGTAGAAACATAGCTTGACATTACCTAAACAATACTTAGCGTGCATTGACCAGATTCGTTAATTTCCTTTTTTTTCTGTTGCATACATACGTGGCGTAACTAAGTTTTGCCGCAGGTTTATTTATATAAAAACCTCATTTCAGTGCTTAATCCTCTGTATGTACAAGAAATGCCACATCATTATCAATTTCTATTTTCTGTTATCAAGATTTCTTGCTACAAATGCAAGAAATACAAGAAACTTCGTACATCTGTAATATAAACTAAGCTTTTAATATAAAATAAGTAATTACCAAATATATCTGTTTTAAATAATTCTCTTGTTAAATCGACAATCAAAATAAAGGTATTTCGTGCTTTTAATGTGAGCATGCCTATTCTATACTGCATGCAGTCAATCGGGAGGTACCCTTTTCTAGTAGGTATTTATTTAATTGATGCATATGTAAGTAAAATCTCCATTTCGAATATTTATTTAGCGATGTCTCAGTGTCATATGCACAAAATGAAAAAAGTTTTTGCTGTGGTCCCATGTTGGGCGTCACATTTGAACAACGACACTACTTTGTACGGTTGCTTCTAATTTATTATTCTTTTGTCACTTGTGAGTTTTATTAACTCTTATTTGCTTTTGTTATATATATCTCGATTTAAATCTATATTTTACACATATGTGTATATTCTCGAAACAATTTCAGTTAAGTTTGACATGAAAGCATAACAACGTTTAGTAAAATTTATTGTATATTTTATTATCATATACTTAGGTACATAATTTTTGTACTTCTTTTATGGCAATCATTTAAGCCTATTAATAGCTATGGTTGTTTCACATCAACTGGGGCAGATGTATGTTTACTGCTTCGATCAACGCATTATCAGACTTTCAGATCAGAAAATTGATCTGTCATCCTAAAACCCCACTTTTTAATACCAGCTACATTCTTTAAATAAGGTAGGCATCTGCTAAGAGTTTTGGACATTACCACGAAATAACAGGCCAATTTGTGGTCATTCTACTTCATATACCTAATATTACATGGACATGTCTAACTATCACCTATGAAGCAATTGGCAGATTCACCTGCATGTGGAGTTCCTCATTAGTAAACAAGACTCTGGTTACTAAGACGTAGGTTACAATTATATTTGTTGTCTAGTTAGTATCATTCTGATTGAGGAAGCTTATAAAAAGTATATAGTCAAATACTCGTACAGTGTTTCCCACACAGTGGATCCTATCTAATGAACAATTTCAGAACAATTGCAGGACCAGGGCTGTATGTAGGATGTAGAAGAGAAGCAGTCGTAAAGAGTTATTATATTATATTGATCAGTAGCTCCGGAGCAAGTGCTTCCAATCAGACGGGTCATTTGTTTGTTTTCATCTTAAGTGGTCTCTACAGTGACATTCACACTAATATTATAAAAGTCACATTAACTCTGTGCGTTAACTTTGCACGGGTAAACTCCTGAACAGATTGTTGTACAAATTAGTATATGGAACGGGATCTACACCCCCTTTCCTGCTGGCGAGTAAAATATATTACAGTGGCATTTTTATTATTTTGACGATCCTAACAAAAATACAGCTAATTCGAAACCATGTTTCAAGTTAAACTACTGAATAAATAAATATCCTAAGTTTGAAACATTGGTAGAAGTAATATTGTTCAAGATCTATCAATTTCTTTTCTTCCATTCAGGAAGAATTTCCATATACTTTCAATCCTTATCCTAACGCCAAAAATGATATTGTTATTCTATTATTAATGGCGCCCGCCCGAAGCTTTATTGTGAACATGTCGTAACGCTCTGTTTCCATTGGGTAGGATGATCCATTGAATATTCTGATTTTTGTTAATATATGTTGCAGTATCGAGAAACATATGGTAACTAAAATCAAAATATTTTGGCCTCTTGTGCAAATAGGATTTATTGTTGCGCATATATTGAAATAGACATCTGAGTTTTTTTTCTATGTGATATATATGTGTGTGAGATATTTTTATGAGTGTGATGTGAAAGGCATTCAGAAGTCTTATCTGACTAATTTGTGGAAGAACACTTATCTACTGACTATCGTCAATGAATATCATTATGCATAATGTGTGTGAATGCAATGTCAAAACTCGTGATAAAAAAACATATCGGCAATGCGATGCGTTAGTTATCACCGATTTTTCAGTTCCATTGGCTGACTATCAAACATTTATCTGCATTGGTAACTTTAACAAATATCATAAAGATTTGTTTATCCAATGAGAAAAATATGCTTAGAAAACTTTTGCCTGTCTGATGAAAACACAGCTTTACTAAATACTACGTCACTCAATGCAGACCTCTTGAGCTACCGCCACCAACCATTAATCTTTTATCTGCCTCCGTATCTTCAATGAATGCCATGAAGATTTGCTTTTGATATGTGAAAAGAGGCTCAGAGGAACTTTCGTCTGTCGATCGTAGTCGATGAAAACACGGCCTTACCATATAATAGGAACGTCACTTGTCGGTGACCTCTTGACCTACAGCGACCAACCTTTTATCTGCCTCGGTATCTTCAATGATAGCGGTATATTTCGAGGCACAACACAATATTCTTTATATTTCATGAACAAAAGCTCCGCTTTCATATATTTGGTTGAAATATGTCATTTACTCAAACTGAATCGTCATTCATGTTTTCATTTTGTTTTCAATATACATATATATATACTTGCGTCGCTTTTTGTGAACTGTTCCCACAGGTATAAGAGTAATGGCACTTGTTCATTAAGAGAAAATACTAAGAAAATATTTTTTTTGCCAAAGGGCAAATGAAATGACCCCAAATTAGATGAACTGTGTACTGTGTTTCTTCAGAGAACTTACATTGTAGAATGAATTCCCTGCTGAAGTTTGTCCAAGGGACTACAGTACAAGGTTCTTTAAGAAAGGTGTGAACATGTTTTACAACATACAACATCGGGAAGCATACAAGCATACGGCTCATCTGATGTAAAGTGGTTACCGTAGCCTTTGAACTCTTGCAATACATGAAGTATCAATCGCGCCATGCCACCTCTACTGCTAACACAGCAACTCCGTAGGAGCTTACTTGTAACCTCACTCATAAGCAGGAAAACAACAACCATGTAGGGTTGGATACGATGGTAATTTCAATAGAAGAGATCAATACCAGACTTGAAAACCAGACCGAAGCCCAGCGGTGTGTAAGATACACTAGAAGATCACCAGTCGAACGACCGTAGCGTAAGCCGTATTGGCGGTCGTTGATCAAATCTTGATCCTCTAGGTATGCCAGGAGTCGTGTATTTATCACAAGCTCCGTCACGTTGAAGATAACCGAGTTATGCCAATAAGCCTGTAATTCCATGCATCTGAACTATCGCCCTTTTTGGGCACTGGGTGCACGTTGGTGATCTTCCACAAAGGCGGGGCTTGCCTAGTGGAGTACGAAATCAGGAAAAGGCGCATCAGCACAGAACACAATTCAGGAGCACACAGATTTAGCACCCTGCCGATATGCCATCTGGCACACTCGACTTATGGACGTCGAGGGAGAGCAACGCCCGCCGGACATCTCGCTAGGTAATTGAGATTTCTGGTATTGAGCTACTGCACCTCGGAATGATAGGTGGCACAGCTCCCCCGTCATTCAAAATCGAGTTAGAGGCAAAGTGATTACCCAGTAAATCGACTATCTCTTTAGCACTATAGGCCAGACTGCCATCCGGTTTTTGCAATGGTGGCATGGACGACAAAAGTTTACCTCAGCAACTTAAGCGAGCGACCACAAAGCATGGCTCACAGAGGCTTCCCTCGCTTGCAAGCCGCTCACAAACTCTACCGATGAAATCAAATTTTGTTCTGGGAATTACTCTCGAGGATCTCGAGGGAGCATTCAGTTTGTGTTTCAAATGAGGGACATCCGGATTCCCTTCAGTACGCCCCGTGGTCATCCAAGCCTCGAAAGCAGCCTGTTTGAGAAGTTTAGGTTCTCTACAAGGCCGATTAAGCCACGGTCGCTTTTAGCTCCAGCAGCAACCACCAATCGATGTAGCATGTAGATGTAGCACGCAATTCCATGCCATCCAATATCGCCGCAGCTACCGCAGTCACACAAGATTCGATATCATCTGTTTTGAAACAAAGCTCTCTTCCCGGGTACGATGCGTAGTAGGTCCAGTAAGGAGCTTTCATGATCTATATATCTATATCTGGTATTCACCTGAGAGAATGTACCAAATGAGAGAAACCATAGGCCAGAGTAAATCCATGAGCAGATCTTCCCGCGGAATCAGTGCACCGAGAGCCAAGCCTTTCGGTGTGATGGGCATTAAAGTTTCCCAAAAATCACTAATTCCGCCGAGGGATACTACTCGATAACTTTGTCAGTCGCCATTTGCAGGTTCTCAAATAAACGAGCCGTGCACACGTAGATTCGGGTGTGGCCACCGTGATCCGAGCGTAATCATAATAACGACAGGCCGTCTTCCAGGCTATGAAGACGGCGACAACAAATAATCTCCCGAACGAACATGAATACCCTGGCATGACATACAAATAGGTGTTCCAATTTAAGTAAGATGTGTCGGCCGGCATGGATATTTGTGTCTCCGTGAGGAAAAGAAGGGTCGACTGAGGGGTCTCCAGGTGGTAGTGTACCGCATTAATGTCGGAGTGAAGTCCCCTGATGTTGCAAAAATCCACATTTATTGTGGCAGAGATAGCCGCTGTATTTTTTTGTTTTCCGTGGCGGTTCGATATCCGCCGGTCCTCCAGCTGCCCGCATAACGACATTTCAAGTTACTGGCGACCTTGCTCACACACAGGAACACAACAACCCGTTGTGTTCCTGTGTGTGACATGAACACAACGGGTTGTTGTGTTCCTGTGTGTGAGGAGTCCAGGAGTTACTGTTTAGCTGCGGTCTTCTGTAAGGTGGAGGTACTTACCCAGATAGGCTGCTTTGACGCGCCGTACCTCTCTTAATGTCGACTTTTATAAGAAATCACAAATTATGTGATACACATAAGATTAATTAAGAGTAAGATCACATAATTTGTAAGTGAACTATCACAGGAACTAATCTATATTTTGGAACTATATTCCCCTGCCTATCAGTTTTTTCTAAAAATTACGTATTAAAACCCATAGGTTGTTTATGTATATATATTATTCTTGTTTTCATATTTACAGACAATGACAGATCCAACTATTCACCCATGCATCTTATGTCATAGCCGTAAAGGTGAGACCTCAAGGTTTTGCATAGTATGGCGACCTTAGGAATACATACGTGACGCGCCTGTAGGAAGTGTGTGCTAAAGCACGTATTCCTAACTCAGCGACCTTCCCCCACTATTGCACATGTATATAATTATTTTTAGTATATAAGTTAGGGTAATCTAAAATAAAGACATTCCATTCCATATATTTTACCGGTAACTGTGGTTTAAATAAATCGCCATAATACCCCGACGTGATCACCACACAACATATATGAAGATCGCCATACATAGCTTGGGCTGACGTCGTGTTTCCATAAATATAATATAGACAGAAAGAAGAGATAAGTTAGCATAAAGTATTGCCATATTATACTTTATACTTTTTAATAGTTTCCTAAAACCGATGCTAGTTAGAAACATTATTCTATAATTACTAACTTCGGAGGTAAAGAGGGGATAGCATATTTCTTATGAAGGTTTGTTGAAGATTCCAGTTTTTGATGATCGAACTTCTCAGAAATCTTTATTGTGTTTTTCCTATAATATTTACCGGGGCTTATAAAAGGAATACGTGCAAAACTCGATATTTCGTAGCAATTTTGCAAGTATACCTCTATTTAAAGGGCTTTCATCTAAGGGGTATCTTTGCCCAATATATTTTTATATCGATCAATCACCGACAGAATATGTGTACGCCAATAGCTGTTGCTAGAACTGTTAAGTCGTCTCTGCCCCGGCTACTGTTACAGAAGATGTGTACAATTGACAAACTGCTTGGATCGTATCTACGCGTATCCAGTTTCTTCTTCTTCCTAGCATTATTTTCTTCTTAGTGTTTCCTAATCCATCCACAGGGTCCGGTACCTAAGTCTAAGGATATGGCTACTGCTATCGGATATCCACCATTCACAGGGAAATCAGACCTTTCGTCAGTTATATCTGACGGCAAGTGATAATTACAAATATGTACATAAATACGAAACGGTGAATTTAGTGGTACATGCCAGGATTATTGAATAAATAAATTACATGAGAAGAGCAATGAATGTTAAAGAAGCGAGTGAGATATGTAAGGATCGAGTCACGTGGCGTTCGGTTCTCTCTGCCTACCCCGCAAGGGATTTGGCGTGAAGTTATAGATAGATAGATAGATGCCAGGATTCGAACCGGACCAGTTGGTCCATGGGCCGGTTCTTTATCCACTGGGCTATCAATGCTTCGTACCTTTTGAATATTTTAGTTAATAGCACGAGTGGCAACACGCGATCGGATATTCCTGTATTGCATACTTTCATATATCGCCTAAAATCAGGTGAGCCGTAGAATTGTATGACTCCCGACGTTGTATAAAAAATATCTGGTTGATCTTTATTATACCTCTGACAAATTTAGGATATTTTTTTCTAAATTAAAAATAAGACAATAGGCAAAAGGGGCCTTTGAAATTTTCCTTTATGAAATTCGAGCATATCGTATTTACTCAAAGTACACGGGTATAAATAAGGTTGTTTATTTTTCGGGTTTAGGAAAAATAACATTTTTTTTAAATACCAATTTAAGCTTCTCATTCAGTTAAAGATAAAACAAAAATTTGTCGTTTGCTAGAATCTAGCAACCCACCCCCAGCTTCACATGGGTGATGCGATCCCAAACTACAAAAGGTCACCCGCCGCGCTGGGCTAATCTAAAGATTCCCTAAATAAATTTATCGGTCCATCCGTTATGGAGTCCATAGAGAACGTATACACATCGAACTTTATATATATATATATATTTATATATACTAGATATATATTTTATAATAGATGATATTTTTCAAATTAATTTCTGATTGTTAACCCTCGGTTCAAAAAGGATGCCATACGATAAAAACACTATATTGAACCGTACATATCAACACGCCTGTCTCTCATTGGGGTAGGCAGAGACTATGTAACGCCATATGCTCCGATCCAATCATACCTAACTCGCTTCTTCCACACTCATCGACCTCTTTATGCATGCTCTTCGGTTTTTGGTGCTTTTGATTTATAAACAGTCATCTTATTAAAATACTATAGAACCACTAAAGTTGATTTGAAACGTGAAAATACCAATAAATTTGATTTCAAGGCATTTTTACAAATGCTCATCAACATCATTAAAAGGTTGGGGGGTGGGAAAATCGGGAGCATCAAAGTAGCTCGACTGGGAAGTACTTCTGACTAACGTATAACCTCAGTGAAATAGCACTTCCCTGGAGAGTTGTTGTGTTCCTGCAAATGAGTGAAGTTATCGGTAAGCTCTTGCAGCGCTGATGTGTAAGCAGCAGGCAACTCGCGAGCAAAATGTCCTATATTACAAGGTTTCATAAGTGACAGTAACCCTCATATATCATATGCAATATCCACAACATGTGCATATGTCTTGGTCTGGATGTTTTAAGGAGAAGTAGGGTGCATCGAAGCAGCGCATTTGGGGAAGTACCTCCACCTCACAGAAAACCACACCGAAATAACTACTCCCCTGAAGCGTTGATGTATTCCTGAGTGTGACTATGCGCCAGGTGGGCTGTATGCTTGTATGCCTGACGTTGTATAAAAAAAGAGGAAATCAATACGAGTAAAATGATAAGTAAATAAAAAAATATATAGACAACGCGATGCTGAATTCGTCGAGATTCCCTAGCGTACCAATAAAAGAATCCAATTTTCGTGGATACAGTTGCCGTCGTGGACTACGCCAGAAAACTGACACACCATTACGTGACTGGACCTCTAGACACCTTCGAGATTATAATATTACATCGGTCGATAACTCGGCCCATTTCAATTGTCCATGCTGCAGATGCTGACCCTGTAATCCTAGAAGACGTCTATTTATCACTTTAGCGCATAAAAATATCGTGAATTTCTTTCATAACATGAATGAATGTGTACACTAAATCCACGAAATATATATATATATATATATTTTATATTAAATGGGGAAACTAGCGTAGTATAAACTCTTTTTATATGACTAGCGATCACGCATTGCTACGCCAGCTGCTCGCTGCTACCACACCTCGTGAGGTCTCTGATTACATTATTTACTCACAGAAACACTCTGAAGAGATGTTCTTCAGATTCCTTTTTACCTGCAGAGATCTGAAGTGTGGGATTTCCTTTTAGATATCTATGTACCACTAAAATGGAAAACGAACGTACGCCCTGCCTGATGATAGCTGTTACCATATCCATGGACACCTGCAACACTAGGGGCCCCTGATTTGTCGACCCTATAAAACCATTACGCAACGATTGCGGTTCAAGTGAGTGAGAATAATTTCCCTGCCAATTCCATGTTCATGCATAATAATGTTTGTCCTAGTGTGTTAGGATCGATCTTGTGTCAAACCAGCGTTATTAACCACTGCATCACCGAACTCGTCAGACTACTGCAAGAGGTCATTAAAACGGAGTGTGAAAATGTTTTCATATCGTCGCTTGATGTTGGTTGCAGGCGTCCGTAGACTCGGTAGCAAAATTTGCTCCGTGCCCTACTTCTACCTATTAGCCAATTTTAATTTAGCGATTATTACTGAATTTCTCGCTGACCTTTCCTTATCCTTCACGTCTAAATTACTCTTTTCTCTGGCACAATACAGCACTGCCTGTACCGGGATTATTCGAAAGCGACCTTTAGCTTTGGGCGATTTTTTCCTCAAGCCTTTAGGGCAGGCGTGTACGAGGCATTTTTTCTTTCACAAAATAAAAGAAATCAATTAAGGTACAGGTAAAGGGTGCTTCATCCCTAACAATACACCGGTAAAGGTTATTTTTACGTCAGTTTTTCTGTAAAGCACCCTCCGCAGCTTCGTGGAACAACAGAAAATGATATCTACCGAGAAAATTTTAGTGCCGCCATGTTTTCATGTTTGTTAATTATATAATTGTACCGACACTGACACAGAAATATATTCACTAGTAATAGCAGCAATAGCCCTGATCGGTCAGTCTTCTGCAAACTTTTTGTATGCCTACCAAATAAACAATTTTTACACCGTACACAGTAGGAAAATACATATTTTCAGGGACACCGTTCCTATGTGAAATCTATATATGTTTGTCTGTGCGTTTGTCTGTGTGTGCGTTTTTTTTTAATATTCGAATTTTGACTTCAGATTCGGAGTCAGCATAAAAAAGTAGAATAGGAATGTTCAGGAACACCGTTCCTATCTCTTAAGGAACATGGTCAAAATAGCCGATAAATTAAAAAAAAAATTGAATTGTTACATAATTGACGAGCCAGGTGTTGACAATGCAAGCTTGCGCATTCTCAACTGGTTTAATAACTCTTTAATAAGAAAAATATTATTATTCATCTTCGCGCTATTCCGTTTCCTAATCCATTAGGATTGCCGGGGTCCGCTACATAAACCTAAGGATTTGGCTAACATACTGTATTTTACGTGGAGCAACCTCAGACCAGTCAGACCTCCACAACCCAGAGGAAAAACCAGATCTTTCTTAGGTCACATGTCTTTTGAAATATAATTTCTTGGATGTGTGGGTTTCCTCACGATGTCATTCACCGCCGAGCAAGTGATAAATATGTACTTAAATCCGAAAATACGAATTTTAGTCGTACATGTCCCCTCCAGGATTCGAACCCGGGACCAGGTGGTCAACAGGCCTGTTCCTTACCCACTGGAATATCATTGCTCTTATTATGAAAATGATTATTGATGTTTAACCCTTCGAAACCCGGTTGGTCGTATACGACCGCGAAATGTATGGGAAAACGTATATAACGGGTTCTGACTGCTCAATAAGAAATATGAGCATGCTTATTTGAGCATAAGCGACCAAACTTTGACGCAAAATCCGGATTTTGTTTGTCGGAAGTTACGTGGTAAAATCATCATTGGATTATAAGGTCGCATAACTCTCACCTAAGCGTAGGTATTATCTTCTTAACTTTCTGACAAAATTGGTGTTTTGTTGCGACACACTAGCTAATGACCACGGTACACCAGTGTGCCGCGGCACACATTGCTATAACATGCTTAAATCTTAAATGAACAATAAATAATTTCATCGCACAAGTCCCATTATTGAAGAATATGCAAGTCGTCCGTAGATCGTAACTGCTCTACAGAATTCATCGAATATCGTGCTTTGGAGAGTTCAGTAAGCTGTCGGCCATCTGTGGGCGCTTTACGGTACAGTCAAGCAACACTGGCCCCGCCAACCCGTAATAGAACCGAGACGCAAAGTAAGTTCTAATCCCGTTTGATTAAAAGGTACCGTATCCCAAGTGCTGTGAATATGGTGATGTACATATACGAGTATGTGATACCAGCAGCAGCTGCTGTTCGTGGGTTAGTCCACGTGTTTTCAACTTTTACGTTTTGCACTGTTACCAGGGACAAGGACAATGTTCTATAAAATATTATTAGTATCAATCACTCAGGGATATTACAGCTATTTCTATTAAAAAAAAATTTGAATCCGGTCGGTACAAATAAACATACTTATTATACCTGTATTTTACAATTTGATCTCAACTACTTAGTATGCTTCGGCCATCAAATAGCTCATGCGAATTATCATCGGCCGGCACCCAGTAGATACATGCCGTCGCTACCATGACCATCCATGGCTGCTCTGATCGACCCCATTTTTAAGTATCCAAACCGCACTAATACCTAGTGCGGTATATATTATCGTTACCTACCTAGTATATATTATTGTTCTTTCAGCCATAGGACGTCCACTACTGAACATAAGCCTCCTCCTTAGACTTCCACAGCGATCGATCCTGTACCGCTAGCATCCATAGTCTTCCTGCAATCTTCACAAGATCGTCGGTCCATCATGTGGGGCGTCGTCCTACGCTGCGTTTACCGGCTCATGTTCGCCATTCAAGAACCTTTCTGCCCCAACGGTCAGCGGTTCTCCGAGCTATGCGGCCTGCCCGCTGCCAGCTTGCTGATCATTAGTTACACATAATGTTGGACATAGCCTACTCATAACCGCAATAATGGTATCCATACGCAGACAAAGTCGTCGGCAGAAGTTTAGCATTATAACAATTTATATTAAACTACGTTGCAATTCCAGCTCTTGAGTACTGGATTTCCGCTCCAAAATTGTGAGCTAGGATGATTCATGTTCGAGCAATCCGTTTAGTTCCCCCGTCATACATTTTTCTCCTCAGCGGGCGCCAGGTGTGTCTTCGCTCACAATATTTGTTATTTTCCTTTACCATCTAAAATCCTATCCACTAGCTTAGCCCGGTGCTCTACTTGCTGTTTAAGAGTAGTTTTAAAACTTATAGCAATGTAGGCAGATATTTACTATTTTAACTCATTTCCCAATTACTATTATTCAGTTTATGAACAATATCACTCGCACGAGGCCACCTCCGCTGCTAACACAGCAACTCCTTAAGAGCTTACGGGTAACTTCACTTACACGCACGAACATAATTCTCTAGTGAGTTGTTATTTGGCTGCGGTGATGTGGAGGTACTTCCAGATGGTCTGCTTTAATGTGCCCTACCTCTCACAACCCATTGTACGATCGGTATAACACACAAAGAGAGGCAAAATCTCTCCTTAAACTTGAGGGTTCAAACTGGGTTCAGACTGTTGACTGCATTCGTGCAGATGAATCCGAAAATTAATCTTGTCTGCCGGTACATCAACTTGCGAAGACGAGTAGATCTTTTGATGTAAATTGTATTCGATGTTATAATAAATTACCTGAAACAGTTCTGCCCTTGCCTGACAATATGTTCAAAGGGCACATCAAAAATAGTCTATGCAAGAAGGGTTATTGCAGGATCGATGAATATCTGGCTGACAGAGATGATGATTCAGCACTTATTCAGTATGAAATTGCCGTTTTATAGTATAGATACTTTGAATTGACATTAAACCTTCCTTCAGTGAGATTTTCTAGTGAAATTTGTTTCACATGATACCTATGAGGTTTTTTCTTTTAAAAAATGTGCAACATTTGATTTTAGAATTTCAATTGTTTTTTTATTATTCAGCTTAGAGGGCAAAGATTTATACTACAAAAATCCGAGTAATTTTTGAAAACGAGATCCGTCGTGGAAACTGCTGGCAGAAACGGCTCGCAATTTCAATGCTGCCAATGGAGACTGCTAATTAATGCACCATGCGTTTTTAGTTTAAAGGCTTTCTTAATGGAAACTGCGACGTGAAGAATGAACCACCTGGAAGACCACAGGTGAATAATGCTGAATTGAAGGAGATGGTGGAAGCCGATCCGAGTGAAACTACCTAGGAATTAGCGGCAAGGTTTAACGTTAACTTACCTACAATATTGACTCATTTTCATCAAATCAATAAGATAAACAAAGAAACGCGTGTTGAAACTTGTGTTGCCTTGTTGAATCGGTACAGAAATGAAGGAATATTAGATCGAATTCTGACATATGACGAAAAGTGGATTCTTTATGAGAACTGTAAGCGAAAAATGCAATGGCTGACCACACGTCAAATGCCGCAAGAGTGCCCTCAATCAAAGCTTACCTACCATTAAAAGGTAATGGTAACTGTTTGGTGGTCTCTTCGTGGCGTTATCCACTATAGCTTTCTCTTCCAACAATGATAGCGAAATTGGCAGTGAAACAGGCCGGACTCGGGAATCGATTTTCACCATTATTGCTCCATGATAACGCAAAACCTCACACTGCACGAGAAACCGTTGTAACTGTACAGGAGCTGCAGTTAGAAACCATACGTCAACCTCCGTACTCGCCAGACCTTGCTCCAACTGACTACCATTTTTTCCGTGATTTGGACAATTTTCTACGTGGTAAAAAATGTTCTTCCAGGAGGCAGTACAAAATGCTTTCACACAGTTTGTCGAATCTCGATCCCCAGAGTTCTATCGCAAAGGCATAAATAAACTTACGATTAGATGGTAGGAATATATAGATAATGGCGGTAAATATTTTACTTAAATAAATATGTTACATTTTAGAAAAAAACTAGTTTTAATTTTTCAGTACAAATCGACAAATTTCGTACTTCAACCCCTAATATAATTTCAACTGTACAACTTGTCAACATTATACACTGTCATAAATTTATTGTAATATAAATTGACGATTTGAAAAGAGACCTATATTGACTAGTTTCTTTTGGCATTTCTTCTTCACCAATGGTCATTTGAAATGCTGGTAGATTAAAAAGAGAAATCAAAACTATGAATAATTAATATGATTCAATATTGAGAATGCAAGAATGCCTGTGAGTGTAAAGGCAAATAAATATTTTTTATCTGTATCTGAATGCTGCTCAAATGCGTCCGAAGGCCAGCACTATCCTGTATCGACAACAGTCGAGACCGATAACTTAAGATGCCCTCATCAATTAATTAAGCAAGCGTGGATAAATAAAGAGATCGATAGAGCTTGTGATAAATTAACCCGTCCAGACAGGCCGCGGTTGATGTTGTCGACGTCCAACACGAATTCAATTCGAATTCGCACATAACAACCACTGACTGTCTTTTTCGTACTACGTCGAGAGACATACAAGCACACAGCTCACCTGATGGAAAGCAGTTACCGTAGCCTATTAAAGCTCACAATACATTAAGTATCACCCGCGACATGCTACCTCTGCTGCTAACATAGCAACTCCTTAGGAGTTTACTGATGAACTCACTCACACGCAAAAACACAACAACCCTCTAATGAATTATTATTTGGCTGCGGTGATGTGGAGGTACTTCCTCAGACGGGCTGCTTTGATGTACCCTACGTCTCTTAAAACATCCCGCCCAAAATATACAGTATACAATTTTGCTGTGTCAGTAGAGGAGGCATCGCGCGAGTGATACTTAATGTATTACAAGCGTTCATAGGCTACGGTAACCGATTTACATCAGGTAGGCCTTATGATTGTATCCCTTCCGACATTGTATATAAAAATAAAAAATCCAAACTAAACACATGTTCTAGCATACAAATTAAATGTTTGTCTTGTGTGGGAATCGAACCCACGAGCGTTGGTGTCAATGTCGCATCATCACGAGTACGCACCAAGCTCATCGTCGTCGACTATCTGTCTCAGCAGTCCAGCCTTGTCATTCAAAATTCTTCGGAATAAAGTCCATATCGAACGTAACAATTGGATTACAGTGTACACTTTGATAAACATAGGTCGTTACTGGTGCGTACCTACACGCCAATTTGTTGTGTAACATGCAATGTAACAAAATTGCGTGCGCCCCCAACTTCGACACACCCTTCTCCATTTGTTTCGCACGAATGAAATACAAAGTTACTTAATTGTACCAAAAATCTATATTGATTTAGTAAGTTTCTTTGAAACCACACAGTATGTGACAATTATTGTAGTGACTAATAAAACTGTACCCTGGCGAAAGTAGCAGCGCAGTTATAAATACTCATACGTTGTCATATGTATTCTATTTTCACATTGCAACGGGGGATCCTGTTATCACAATACGCATTAGTATGTTCTCCTTGCTCCGATAGAACCGACAAACTTGCACAAACAGAATATTAGTACGGTGCAGTAAAATTTTGAAAAATTTTAAGAACAACAGAAAGTCAGCTGCAATTGGTATGGTTGGTTGGTATGGTAAATATGAGATGATCAACCGTAGAATTGTATTCGTAACGGTTTTTGGTTTCTTAAACAATTTCGATACGCTGGAGAATTAAAAAGTTATACAAATACGTACTCTAATTATAACCTGCACGGCAGTGAGTGGACTTAGTGGCAAAGGAAGATCAGGACTCACCTATCATAACTGCAAATTTGTAGTATTTTATCAGAAGTTGATGTCAGGAGCCGTAAGACCTCGCAAGAATCCATGAACAGAGTTCTCGTAATAATAAGGAAGCTAGTGAGGTGTAACCATGTAGCCACCGGTCTATCCCACAAGGAATATGATGTGAAGATATAGAAAGATCTTATTCACTGAATATATAATTTATATTTTTGAGTACCGTATGATTGATTTGATTAGGCGGCGGAAGCAGGTATGATTTAGGACTATTACTACGATATTACCAGATTAGATAATTCTTGTTTTGCAAGCTCTCGTAAGATACGTAACCGCTTTTCACCAAGAGGCTAATTTTTCACACTACATCTTGATCTTAACACATACACATGTCTAGCCCATGTTTTCAACCTGTACTATAAAAAAATAATACAGTATGAAAAAATGGGCTAGACATTATGGGAGAAAACGTGTTTCTCAAAGATTTTCTGCGTTCGTCCTGCGTTATGACGCGCCGACAGCCCTAGACATTAATCTTGTGAACAAATATAAGAAGCTGTTAGCATCTGGCATTTATGTCGCTTGAAACACGCGATGCCAAAATAATCCCACAGAGAGAATGTTTGCTCTACACTTAGGGTTGGCAGCTAATTGATGGAATTGTCGTGGGTATGTTTTACTTCCTCTTGTTTGCTTAGAATTCTGAGATATCAAGCTCCCAGTGTTTGTGGATGTGGAATTTCGCTAATTCAATTTACTTGTGTCTTTATAACGGAACCGTTTCTTGGTAATAATTTATTGTGGTATGTTGAATTGTACAAATTCAACATCTGTTATAATCTGATTCATGTTTTTTACAATTATAATTTATTTTTAATAATTAAAATTGTAAAAAACACAAACCGATAATTGCGCACAGATTACAATTTGCTCTGTTATGTCAGACAAACCTGACGGCAGATGGATTCATTGTCAGACGATCACATCAGTGAATGTTTGTACTAATTGTACGAATTTCAATTTATAGTCCGAGGCTACAATAACATGTACCTATAGATCGACCTTATGTAGCCGAAATAGTGATGGTTTTTGCAGTACATCTGTTGCATCGGATATGCGGTTCATCATGTAAAATTTACACGCTGCCATAGTAATGTGGGATTATTTATTGTTTTATTTTTGCTTTTACTAACAATTTCAGGTAAATGTACTTAATTATTGGGTAATTTATTTAATTGTCATAGTCAGGGGGTGCAGACCTGGTGTCTTGTAGCACAGGTCACTACCTATTTCAAGCGCCAGTCTCCACATTTAGAATAATAGATAGGTATAGAAAATGCATGTAAAATAATTTGTAATTCGTGTGAAGAAAATAAAGAAAAAAATTAAATTTAATTTAAATTTGAATTCTAACCGTGGTTTTGCCCGCGTGGAAATCACAGTAATCAAGATGATACTTGCTTCTGCTCACAATTTAATCTAAACTATTTTGTGTGCTTCTGCCACCACTTAGTTCATAGAAACACATTTTTGTTATACCCCTAAGGTAGCAAACAAGCATACAGTCCGTTTGATGGTAAGCAATTACGTAGCCTATGTACATTTGCAACACCAGGGGTGTCCATCTCGCGTCGCCGGTTCGTACGATTCAATCACATGCACAGTGTGTCGCCTAGAACAAGCTAGGTGGACAAAATTATTGTTCTCTATTTTTGGGTTGCATTACCTGTAAAAATTTGCATTGATATGATTTGAAGCTTGCTTTAACATAATACACAAAATTACGTCTGGCGATTATGAAAAAAAAAGAAAAATTAATATAAAACAATTTTTTTTTCTACAATAATAATAATGTGGTTAAAGACGTGGTACATATTAAAGCACATCAAGCTTGATACTCTTAGTACGAATTAAACCTCTATTACGTGCGACCCAAGAGCGGCACAAAGGTCGAAGTGTCAAGCTTGATGTGCACTTAGCTGCACAATAACATAATGAAACAATGAAAACCTACCTACAACCTAGATAACAAATCGATCGAAGTAAATTATTAACTTCTTCTAAAACTTTGTTAGTCTCTGTTAACGTTAATACAGTTGTTTCTTTTGCAAAAATAAATTTAATTGGACGACAATACATTGTGGATGATTGCCGAGGTTTTTGCGAAACGATGTTGTCCTCATCGATTAATCTAAGAGGAACAAACGAAAATACGAACAGAAACTCATCGCTATCTTCACTATTCTCAAATTTCTGTTTGTAAGCACTGTGGCCAGAACTTCCGTCACAACCCCATTTACTTATAAGTCTAAACGTTGAATTAGCACTAGGGAGCACTCTCAATGACCTCTCTTTGAGCTAGCACTAAGCGCTCTAAAGTTTTATCTAATAAGGCTTGTAAAGTAATTTCAGCGCGAGTTTCTGTCACTATAATGTGCTCTTCAGGAGGGTATCAGGGTTTTTTGACTTACGCACATAATGATATGATGGAAACACGCGATGTCCCGCCTTCATAGACCACTTCCTAGTCTGCTTTTATGAGTGCGTTGTACACTTAGAGTCTATATAGTAGGCCAATGCCTCATCCCCAGATAATTGTCTAGCACTCTCCAAACGGGTAGTATTTTAGCACCAGTAATTAAGTTTGCACTTTCAGGACTTTCGCTGATATTTCTAATAATTTTGCCAACATTTCTGCTTCCCGTCGAACGCACAGATAATTCTGCAGCAGTCAACAACTCTGCAGAACTACGCGATTGAATGAGATCAGTAACTCAACTTTTCTTTGTTTTGAAGGAGGACTCCTCGAATTCTTTTCGAGGTCTTCCAGCAGCTCCAGATGATGTAGAAGGCTGTGGTTATGTAGTACATATACGGAATTGTATATTCTCACCATCTAACCACCTCTTGTACTTAGTCGAGAAACGCACCTCAAACTTTGCTGCGGCAGCCCATTTGGCAGCGATATTAAAAGAATAGCTGGCTATCTTCATCTTAATTTCTCTTTCAGACGCCTTACTAACATCACCAAAATTAAATTTACTTGAAATATAATCAAAAAAATGAACATTCCTTCCTTCTTTTTCATGTCTTAGCCACTCTTTGAAAAACTCTATTCTTGGAATGGAATGAATAAATTCTGAAAAAAAATAAAAAAAAATAGTTGTACTCAAGCGTGCTGGCTGAAATACACGTTGGTACTCGTATAAACAGAAGTATTATAGCTATGATATATCAAAAAACTAGCCCGTGTACAAGTCATTAAAAGTCATGAAAATTGTAAAATAAAATAAAAAAAAACATTTCATTTTGTATAAATTTGAAAAATTACTTGTTCCTACACTAGCAGAGTTAGAGACTTCTATTAATTTAAAAACTATAATACGCACCCTCAGAAATAAAATCCTTTATGAAAAACTTTCACAAATTATCAAACTATCACAAGAGATGTTGTTGTAAATGATGCAAAAATCCAAATGATTTAATTATGCGTTTGCACTTACCCTCATTAGTCGACTATTAATCCTTATGACTCATCGCTGTGGAATGTTAGACACAAACAATTATTGGAATCGGGACTTTGCATTGTTATTTACATTAGTCAATTACCTATTTCTGTTAATTTGAAAACGACTTTTGTCCACCTAGCTTGTTCTAGGCGACACACTGTGACATGGTTCAAACAGGGGGCCTACCGCCAAAAGTGAAGGCGTTCTGAGCGAATATTTTAATGCTTAAAAACTGAGCAAAAGAAGCTTTCTGCTAATCTAATCCAAAGTGCAATTTTTGCAATCAAAAATCGAACAGAATCGTATTCACTTTACGACTTCGATGGCGATGATCGCCATTAATCTCATCAGAAGATATCTTCAGCATTGAAAAATCTGATGTGAATCATAATCGCTGATGGCGGTAGGGTCCAGGTCGACTAAACAAAAGCGGGAAGAAAAAACTGTGCCATTTGACGCATGGTCACTATCATCGAGACGCATTGATGCGACGCGACGACGCGCGGCACACCTATAGCTCACATAAACCCGCGGGCGTCCTGCGACGATATAACGCATCAATTTGTTCGTTGTGACTGATGACTGTAGCTTTATACCCCGCTACAGGAGAGGGTTAAACGCAATTTGGGGTTGTTTCACAACGCGAATTGTTTGCATTTAGTTACGGTTAAACAGGGTTTAACTCTCGTGTAGCGTGCTTTCAATTTTGTGCTCTGCATTTATATTGGTATTTTATAAAGTTTGACGCACTATGTTATTATATGCGTAACCTATTATTTATTTATTTAAACTTTATGCTCAAAGATGTATTTATAATTCGTTTTTATAGACGCGGTTTTACTACGAATTATATTTATCACAGTATACTTAACCTTTCTCAAAAACGCGTTGATTTGTGCAAGTCGAGCGTTCACATCTGTTTTACAACCATTTAAGATTTAGAAGAGAATTATTAAGAGAAGTAGGGCGCATCAAAGCAGCCCGTCTGGGCAAGTACCTCCACCTTTCAGAAAACCGCAGCCAAATAACAACTCCCTAGAGGGTTGTTGTGTGCCTGCGTGTGAGTGAGGTCACGAGTAAGCTCCCAAGGAGTTGCTGTGTAAGCAGCAGAGGGCATCGCGCGAGTGATTCTTAATATATTGCTAGCGTAAATAGGCTACGGTACCTGCTTTACATCAGGTGGGCCGTATGCTTGTATGTCTCCTGACGTAGTATAAAACAACCAGTTTAAATGAAAGAAATAACAATTACTAGTCAATTGTCTCAACAAATGATCAAAAGACACATCTGAATTTGTACCGAAGTTGTAGAGATAGCTTGTGCAGAGACATATCTTCCGTCTAATTTACTTCCGGGCGCATACGTCATTTTAGCCAAATAGAGTTTAGTATTTAAAATAACATTCTACTAAACATTCCATCTCTATCGATTTGTATGGGTATTAGAGCTTCTAAGTACTTTAGCTTCTATTCAGTACTGCAATTTAAAAAATGTGTTTTATGACTAATTTAAAACTTTTTTAAATTGCACTAATTCACATATTTTTTTTGTAATATTTTTTTTTGTATAAATAAGTGATAAGAAATTCTTTTGTTATATTTTTAGACGAATGTCTTTAGTTACATTAATTACTTTTACAATTTATGCATTATTTACACAATAATGCATAAATTGTAAAAGTAGCGAGTAACGAGATAAGAATTATAATAAGCACAGTGACAGATTATAGATAAACTTGTATCTATGCAACAATGATCAGAAAACTAATATTTCACTTAGTCACTCAAACGTACTTAGGGTTAACGGAATTACGTCCGAGTGTAACGCTCGTTGTACTACCCATTTATATATCATATAATACCTATTACGTTTTTGTTACATGTACACGTACGGTATAATTGTCACTGCGCCTCATCCCTTGTGAGGTGGACGTGATAGCTAGGAATATTGAGTTACCCTAAATGAGGCCTAGCGATCGCCTGAACGACATGCCATATCTAATCAGCTGCTGAAGCGACAGAAACTAAAGCATTGTGGCAAGCCAACTTTGGTTGCAAAGCATATACTGTACATTTATTTCTACAGTCGTCTGGATTTTTTCTATTGTGACTTGTGCTGAATTGTAGACGGCTCACAAGAAGAAGTACAAACATATGCAAAAACCAATGAAGTCCTAGTGGGACTTGCACAGGAAAGATTTAGTACCAGCGTGTTAAAAACCCCGATTATAAACGTTTCTTGTAGGTGGACAGTTAATTTTTGACTTCAATTTTATTATTATTATAGAGAATATATTATTTCACAAGTTGTGAAAATTTCAAGTGTTCACATATTTCGGTTCAAAAGATACAAATCTATAACAGAATGATAGATGAACACCTAGACAAACAGACATAGGGGCCTTATTAATTAATAAAGAACGAAACAGACAGATCCTCTTTGGCTAAAGAACCCTAAAATCTACAAGTTTAGGCACACGTGGCCAGAGGGAGAACATGAGAAAACATACTGCGCCCATTTTTTCGCTGCTGCATATTAATTATTTTTTGTTGCGTTGTGTATTATCATTTTAAGATTTAACCCATTAATTTGTTCCGGTGGGCTATTAAATGTGGGCTAATGCACGGAGGGTTAACTGAGGGGCTGCAACGCACATTATGTACATTTAACCCTTTGAATTGCGGTTATTAGTCTCGTAATTAGTTTGTTACTGCATATGGCGACTCATAACTTTTCTACAGTATACATATAGCTATAAACAGTAAGATAAGTTTAAAGAAACATACAAATACGCGTCGCTACACCATTCTAAGCGGAGCTCGCAGTCAAAGCAGTTGCAACTGGTCACAACGTGGTTATTTGAAACGACTGGTCACGTTTTATGTTATGTATAGCGTTCCATTCACTGTTCGTGATCTCTAAAAGTGACGGATCGCTACTAGCGTAGCGCACTAACGCTAGCGTTGGCAGTTATTTCAAATAGGGTATAAGAGCGCTAGTTAGCCTATTGCTTGTTTTTCTTTACTGATCTGTAATGAAATGAGTAATTCGCTCACGTGTTTCGTTCGTCTTACAGTAGTAAATCTTTAAAAGGTATAAAACTAGAACTTGAATGTACATCAACAACAAAAAGTCAACATATATAACCAAGTTACGGTTGTAAACAACCAAAGGGAGACTTTGTACAAAAGTCGTCGGCGTGGGTATCTCTGTCTCACCTATTTCTACCGCCAAGCAGCTATATTTATATAACTGTGTTCCGGTTTGAAGGGTGAGATGTGGCAGAGAAATTACTGGGTACTGTGACGAAACAGCCTTAGGTCACAAGATAGGCAGCGCGCGAGCAACATCCCCGCGGTGTTGCGAGCGTCAATAGGCTGCGTTGACCGCTTACCATCTAAATCGGGCCGCATGCGTGTTTGCCTTGAACTAATGTTTTGCCAATCTAGTAGTATAAAAAATGATCAAGCCTCTTACAGCCTGCAAAGGTGTTGTTGGAAATAAATAAATCTTGCTTATATTTGAATTGAATTGATGCTTGGCTGAATCAAATATTCTTCAGTGAGAGCAAGGAAATCTTAATAATAGATAATCAAAAATTATTATTAATGTATGAATAGCGTATCATGACTGCGCTCAGCTGCACGACAGCGCTTCTCTAAATAGGAGAAGCCTTGCCGTTGCACAGCTTTGTAGTATGCAAGTGCATTTATTGCCGCTAAAGTACGACAATATTGGCAACTTAAAAAAAAAAATACGGTCCGTCACCTTGTATTCAACGGTGTCCTATTACTAAGACTCTGCTGTCTGCCCGTCTGTTTGTCCGTCCATCTGAAAGTCTGAATCTATTCAACTATGATATGTACTGAAATTTTCGCAGAGTATGTAGCACTACGGCCGTTAAAATGATAAATAATACACATAAAATAAAGTTAAAAATTAAATGATTCCGCATAAAAGATAAAGAAACCGGTGAGCATGAATGAAAATTGCTATGAATGTTTTAGAAGCGAGTGTGGTGTGTATGGACCGCTTCTTATGGCGGTCGGCTCTCTCTGCAGAAACATGAGAGAGAGATCTGAATAGATGGTAAAAATACGAATCGAAGCTTTATACATAAAAACGTCAAATACTACCAATACTTCCAAAAAGATAGATTTTATTAACAGAGCAAAATGAAAAAAATATTTTCAGTTATGCAAACGTTAGGTTGGAATTATCGCATGACACTTGGACGCAGAGTTTCAGGGGATGACATTTTCGCTTGACTCGAGCGTTCACTGAAAAGTTTTTAGGAATTTCAATTGAAAGAATATCGATTTACTGTGAGTACAGATAGACTGCGCTGGGATTTAATATTCTCGGCAGGTTTGTGTTCCTGCGAATGAGTGACGTCGCCACTAAGCTCCTGCGGGTTGCCGCTTTATAAGTCGGGATGACAAGACGCGAGAAATACCCCTTGTATTACAAGCGGTCTAGACTATGGTGACTGTTTTACATTAAGCAAATGAATGCTTGTTTGCCACCGATACAAATAAAATAAATAAATTTAAAAAAAAACCGTCTAATTGCGAGTCGGAGTCGCGACCGAGTGTTCCGTATAAACTAGGTATGTAAATTATTCGTCTAACACTGGAATCGGGTCTTGTTTTTTCCGATTATTTGAGTTTTCCCCCAAAATCAGTCCTTAAAATGTATAACTACAACATTGGCGTCTTTATAGGTACAATTGAAAATTAGACAATTAGACAAAGTTACTTTATATTTCATTACTTACCCTTGCAACCTCGTCAGCGTAAAATTGTAATTTGTTCACAATTTAATCGGTTTTATTTTATCCCGCTTTAGAGTTCCTCTAACCTTTTTCTAAAATAAAAGTAGCTTAAGTTTTTCGTTATAACATCAGTTATCTGCCAGTAAAAATTCCTAATCTCCTAAAGGGCGGGGGCTACAGGGGGCTACAAAAGGCCCACTAAAGAACAACAAACAAGAGATTGATATCCATACGTAATAAAAGTGATACGGCATAAATAATAATTTACTATGAAAATTATTTATGCCAAGCATCACAAATTTACTATAACCCATTAATAAAACAAATATCGACGTTCGTAATCACGCCCACGACACAAATTGATTATGCGCTTACATGAAAAGAACATATTACGTGTGACTACCGATATTTGTAGATTATAGTAAATTGGTAACGATTTGCATAAAGGATTTTGATAATAAAATATAAATTATGCCGACTGTATGTACTGTTCAGGAGGATAAAGTTTATAATTTATTTTTGTATTTCGTAATTAGTTTTGTTACAAGTACTACTATTTTTAGTGTGTATAAATACGTATATATAACTATTATGTTACTAATAAGTTGTAATTATGTAATTAGTACGTCCATTACGAAAGCGTCAGTACGTCCAATTATGAAAGCATCGTACATTGTTCTAACAAAAATATAAATTGGATTGAGGGAGAAACTTAACTTTACCATTGGATTTCCCCATAACATGGGCACAGGTCGCGATTAGTTGTATCAACTGCAGATGAGTTCGCCTAATTTTTTCAACGTAACTATAAATTTACGGTTTTCTGATTTTTCCCTTTACTTGTACTACATAACATTGCTTATTGCCTAATTTCGTGATTCGTGGTCAACGGGAAGTACCCTATAAGTTTATGATTCCCTTGCGAGTGTCCAAGTAGAAGCTACAAAACAGCCGTATTTTTTGATTTTGTTGACTTAGAAATATCTTTCACCGCGTCAAGAAATTGCAAATATGCATATTTGGTATTAATTTTAACACGATATCTCCACGCGTTACTAAGAAAAAGGATCTTGCGTATACGGGTTCCATTTTTCTATTGCTGTACGAAACTCTGAAAATTACTTTATTCTTTAGACTTAACCAGTATATATACAGCGTCCTTGTACTGTCACTCTACCTCATTAAGTCATAAGGTATTTGGGATCCGCGTCCCTCGTTAAACCCACCCTACTATATTTTGCCATTGGGGCTGTGTGGTCTAGCTATAAAACTAGGACCCAAAATCCAACGTAGCTCCCTCCCTAATTCCTTATTACACATTCCTTACTCACAATGAATACTACAAAGCGAACGTACTAATTGCGTCCTCTGTCTACTGGAAAATAGAGGGTTTTATTTCAGAACTAACAGTATTGTTGAAAAATTTATTGTTGGGGTAAGTAAGCGAAGAAAATATAGTATTTTTTTATATAACGTCGGGAGGCATACAAGCATACGACACACCTGATGCAAAGTGGTTATTATAGCTGTTAGCATAGTACTCCTTAGTTTACTGATAACCGCCCTGACTCGCAAGAACAGCCCTCCAGTGAGTTGTTATTTAGCTGCGGTTTTCTGTGAGGTGGAAGTACTTCTCCAATTGAGCTGCTTTAATGCGCCCCACCCAGTGTGGTCACAAATAGACATGCACACAAATATTTGTCCTGTGTGGTAATCGAACCTGTGGGCTTTGGTGTGAAAGTAGTATTGCTAACCACTCCACCACCAGATGCAATTAGATCTCGGACCTTTGATTCTTTACGTTATTTAATTTATACCTACATGTTTTATCACTCACAAGCAATGGCGAGATTAACAGTTTTTAACTAAAATGTTTATAGGTAATTGTGCTCATTAAGCTCTTTAATGTGTGTTTAATCTTTTTAAAAAAATTGTGGAAATCACGTTTAACATTTCGCTTCTCCTTTTCTCCCAAAATTATAAGCGGTTGCTCAATAATTGAGCTCTACCTAAACTTTTTGAACGGATAATTTTTATTACCTGCTTAAAGCATTTAATAATTTTATGGGGATTATAATGAAGAATGCTGGAAGAAATAAATACGAAACTTATATACAAGACGAAAGTATAATGATTTAGGAGCCGAGGTATGCCAGGAACAAATCAAATGACCAAATCGATCAGAAGGAGTGGTCAGGAGCCCTAGAAATCGACGAGCGTGCAAGAGAAGAGAAATGTGTGTTAAAGTAGCAAGTGAACACCTCACTTAAGGACTCTAAGGAAGGAAGGGATTTGGTACGAAGTTATAGACAGATTAGCCTGGCATTAAAAGAAGTTGTATCTGTTTTATATCTTTAGAGTTTATGGAGAAAGATGCCTCTAACACAAGTTTTAAGTTTAGTAAAATACCTCAGTTTCAATAATTTACATGTTGAAAACTTAGTCGATTTTAGTACCGATAATACTTCAGTGAAGACTGTGATACACGACAGCCTATATGAAACTCTGCGAATACAGTATATAAACAGTGAATATTGTATACCTTCCAAACGAAATACTAATTGGATGTATTTTCACTTCAAGAGGTTGTTAGTCCTGCATCTGAATAAACAATTTCAGAACATATGGATTTTCTCTTTAGAGAGACATATAAATGGTTCGCAGATTCCGCGAAATGCTCGCAATAGTATGAAGAGTTCTACAACCTCATCAATTGTGGAGAACAGCTCCTACAAATCTTAAAACTTCGCGACACACGCTGGAATGGTACCCTTTGTTTCAAGAATTGTGCTTTTATGTACACCCGACCAATATTTATATGGAAAAACAAAATCGTGTAAAAATGTAAAGACCAATGAAATATAAAATAAAAGAAATCGCCCAAGTGCGAATCGAACTCGCGCACGAAGGGTTCCGTACCATTATCTATAAAAACGGCAAAAAAATCACGTTTGTTGTATGGGAGCCCCCCTTAAATATTTGTTTTATTTTAATTTAATTATTTATTCTTAAAGTGAATATATAACTAAATATTCTGTGAATATTTCAAGCGTCTACCTGTTGCCGTTATCAATATAGAGCAAAAACGAGCAAAAAAATCACGTTTGTTGTATGGGAGCCCCCTTCAATATTTATTTTATTCTATTTTTTAGTATTTGTTGATATAGCGGCAACAGAAATACATCATCTGTGAAAATTTCAACTGTCTATCTATCACGGTTCAAGAAATACAGTCTGGTGACAGACGGACGGACGGACAGTGGAGTCTCAGTAATAGGGTTGCGTTTTACCCTTTGGGTACGGAACCCTTAAAATTAATAACGTAAGCGACCAATGGAAGTGGGAATCTTTTTGAGACGAGTGCGTGACGCCCTAGCCACCGTGGTGATGGTAACCGCGGTGGGTGGTTAAAAAAATGACCGCACTTCGTCGCGAATCGCTCGTTGCCGTATGTTTCGCGTTCATCTCGCTGAGCGCTACGCTGGCGACACGGAGGTCTGCGTGACTTGGCTGCACCCTGCACTTTTCAGTGCTTATAGAAGTTTCTTCTCGTTCTCGTTTCCGTGCTCATCGGCATATCTTATTTCTACGTCATTGCTAATGTTGCTACATTTGTATCCATTAATTATAAACATACTTACAAAAAATCAAATCAAATTAATACCTAATCTTTCCTCTTTATAATACCTATTAGTTTAGAAGTTTAGACAACTAACTTATTTGCACGGTCGCAACTAACATTTGAAATAGAGAGTAGATGTGAATCTGAGAAACATACTCCATTGAATCGGGCATGTGGAAAGAAAGCTGGATGAATGTATATCGTAACAGATATAGAACTCAAAGCGTAGAAAATCTGGGAACCGAGGAAGGTCAATTTTCACCTAATCATGTATTACCAAATTGGTCGGGTTTTATCATAAAGAGATTCCAGGAAAAGAACAATGGATGTTCAAAAGCCAATTATGTATATAAGGTCGGAGTCTTAGTATTTGGTTCTCTCTGCTTAATAGTTTTGTGTGTAACTTCACGCCAAATTGTGGGGTAGGCAGAGAGAACCGAGCGCCACATGACTCGACCCTTACATACATAACATTTGATAGTTTTCTCTGTTAAAATCGCACCTCCACCCATGCATACGGACCAAATTTAATAAGATTTGGGAACTTCTGACAACTGATATTTATTAGCACTCTCGTATTGTTGCGTGTGATAAATGTGCTCCCATTACGGCACTACCTGCCTGACATGGAATTTCATTTAAAGAAGCGCCCACCCATATTGCCTCACTTGCTAATTTCGCTCCCCTATGAATCACGTTTATGAGGCATAGACATTTTTGCGTTCGTAGCTCGCGTCGGGTAAACAGACTTTATTATTATTATCGTACTAAATTAAATGACTGGAATATTAAAGCACTCCCATAGTACGTGTATTTACTTAATTAAATTTTTAGTAGTTGTAATCACTTTTGTATTTTACAAGTGAATGACTTTGTATTTGTTTGTATATCGTGTTGATTGTTTAATTTGTCTATCTATAGTTTCACGCTAAATCTTTTACGAGGTAGGCAGAGAGAATCGAGCACCATAAGGCGTGGTAGACACATCTCACTCTCAGGGCTCCTGACATCACGTGATAAAATACGATCAATTTGATCATGGTAGGTTAGTCTTGGCCTTCCTCTTAGATCCTTCTACGTTCACGTATATCTGTTACCTAGTTCTTTCTTAATGCACTCATTCTACATGTCCGAACCAACGGAATATGCCAGTCTGGCCGTTATTTATTCTTTTGGTACCTTAGTCATTGTTCCGATTGCTTTGATTTCATTTTAATTGATTTTTTTTACTTTTATCATTAAATTTTGAATTCAGCGCAATGAATGTTAAAGAAGCGAGTGAGGTGTGTAAGGATCGAGTCAAGTGATGCTCCGTTCTCTCTGCGTACCCAGCAAGGGATTTGGAAGTTATAGATAGATTAAATTTTGAGACAGAAGCTGCATTTTTCAGGCATTTCTGTTTGTATTTACATGTATGTCGTTACACAGTCATTACAATACAGTAAGTGTAAAAATAAAACTACTTGGTCTTTTTGTATGTATATCTCACACCAGGTTTCTTGTGGGGTAGGCAGAGAGACCCGAGCGCGATAAGACGCTGTCCTTACACATCGTGCCCGCTTCTTTAACATTCATATCTCTGTTTATACACGCTCGCCATAATTATTGAATTACCTGACCATTCGTCTGGAGCCCTAGGTACTCCTGACAAATGTTCAGGTAATAAATTAGTTAATTTAATGGGTTTTTCACCTACTTAGTCTTTTTAAAAAAACAGAGAGTTTTCTATGTGTGCTCTCTACTTGAAAGCTCTACTATAAAAGTTTATGTGATTAGGAGCACCCATGAAGGAAATAATCTATGGGGAACCGATGAGACTATTTTGCAATAGTGACTTAATTTACCGCTACGGGTCGTGGGGTAAAGTAGAACACGCAGCTTTGATTGGTTAGTTTAGGCATCAACATCGCATCTCCTATCGGGTTATTGGTTAAAATAACCTACCATTGGTCAGAAGACTCGAATTCCTGAGATATTTAGGTGCTATAATACTACGTTTTTGGCGGAGATGGGTGTCATTTACTGGTTGGGAGTACCCTATAACATTCTCGCTGTTTGTCTAATAAATTATTTTGTCTTTCCAGGAACAATCCCACAAATCGTATCGTCCACTGACGGTATTAACTTTCCGATGGAATTATGCTGTCCATGGCCTGCAACCGGCTGGCTACCATCTTGTCAACCTACTGCTGCACGCTCTCGTGTCACTATTGTACTATAGGTAAGACTAACGAAGAATATATTTATATATTATATCTTTAGATAGACCTCTGTGCTTAAGTAGAATTTAGCGCAGCTTAAATAATTTGCCAGTCTTGGAATATATATATTTTTATGTTCAACGTCGAACGTATCCAGGCATACTGCTAATAGATGTGGCTACCGTTGATTATGATTGCTTCCAATACAAGAAATATCACTCACGCGTGTCCACCCCTGCTGCTAAATCAGCGACTCCTTAGGAGCTGGTAACGCCAGTCATTTGTCTAGGGTGCAATTTGATCAAAGCTTTTGCTTTGTGTGCTTCCGCCACCAATTAGATCAAACAGCGTGTAAATTTAACTTCTGCAAAATAACACCTATTAACCCTCTAGGGAGTTCTTTTGCCTATTTTTTTTGTAAAGTAAGGTTCTTCCCAATCGGAACGCTTTGATACGATCTTATACCTCTCTTAAATAGTTAAAAAAAGATACAGGTGTACTTGCCCGAAGTCTTAAGAACTTACTTACTTAACACCTCATAATGACTTCAACTTTGGTATATTGCAAAACCGATACTTATGTACTGATAAAGTGTAAATCGTATATTTAGAGCCAAGATCCAATTCACTTGTTTATGGTGCATCATGTCGATTGGTAAACGAAGCTCTAAGTTTTGGCTCTTGCGAAAGATTTTCGCATACAGCCGAGAGCACAGCTATTCATGAAGCCATTCCACTATAGGGAAAGACCTCCACCTATTATAAAAGTGCTATACATCAGGGTAAAAGTAATAGTAAAGGGAGAAAAAAATATGAGTCGCGTATAAATTTTGGCATAAGAGGGAGAAAAAACCAGACCTCTAGGTCTAGGTTAGGTCCCACACGTCTTTCAAATTATAATTTCTTGTACTTGGTTTTCTCACGACGTTGTCAGTTACCGCCGAGCAAGTATTAATTGCAAATACATATATAAATAAATCCGAAAACACGACTTTAGTGATCAATAAGGCCGGTTCCATATCCACTGGGCTAACATTGCTATTAATAAACCTAAATCTCTATGTCATATTAAGTCAACAAACCAATCAATCTCATGCCAAATGCAGTTGAAAATATGGATCGTATATTAACAACCATAGATCTCGCACTAGTACGAGTATCACAATGTCCGGTACCGGCCGCGCCAGACTGTTTCAATAAACGTTTGGAATTATTCTTTGAAGGGATGAGATACTTAATTCTAGAAAGTTCTCGTGAAAATATCACTTCAATGAATATCATAGCTTTAAAGCCGTTGAAATTATTTAGCAAATATAATGTGAAGTATATTTTTTTGAATATAATAAACCTAAATCTATCTATACATTATTAAGGCAGCAAGCCAATCAATCTCATGCCAAGTGCAGATGAAAATATGTATCGTGTAATAAATCTATTTCTATACTATGCGTTAATCACTATAACTACTAGGCGGATTAGAAAATATATTTTTGCATTTAAGAGCCAATTTCTTGAGGAAGGTTTTAGGCTGTTAAAAATTATGATACTAAACTTGGAAGCTGTGAAAAAAAGAAAGTAGAAAATACGCTACGGTATAGCGGGATATGTACGGACGAAGTTGTTAGGTTCAGCTAGTGTATTTATAAAGAGGAAGTTACAAACTACGCTATGGTAGTGCCAATACCATGAGTCTGGCGTACGGAATTATCGGAAATCCCTGATGTTGCAAATGTCCATAGGCTACGGTAACTGCTTACTATCAGCCAATCCGTATGCTTACTTGCCACCTTAGTTACTTAAAAAATATATGTCCCACGTCTCCATTTTTTTGTGTGGATATTTTCGAGTGCATCGAATTAAAAAAATTCGTGATGTTACCAATAAAGTTCATATCCAGGGCGTTGAAGCCGTCTAATTTGACGTAGCGTGTTTTTTTAATTATAATAAACCTAAATCTTCATGTCATTAAAGGCAAAAAGAAGGGCGAAGGTTGTCCATACAATTTCCGAAAGGAAAATTACGTTATAAAAGTTGAATATATTTGACAAGTAAATTACTTGATATTTCCAACGAAGGTGAACGCAGGTTCTCCTGAAATGTAAATTGCTACTTCTCTACGTCAAATTCAGGCTCAGTCAAATGTATATCTGCGTAATTGAGGGATGCTGCTTCTACGTGATTACCGAATTAAATTACATATAATATACTTCCATTTTACATTCAATGATTTTTTTAGTTAAGTCTTAAGAAGTAGGGCGCATTAAAGCAGCCTGTTTGGGGAAGTACCTCCACCTCACAGAAAACCGCAAATAACAACTCCGTAGAGGGTTGTTGTGTTCCTGCGCGTGAGTGAAGTCCAGTTTGCTCCTAATGAGTTGCTGTGTTCGCAGAGGTGACATCCTGCGAGTAATACCTAATGTATTGCAATCGTTCATAGGCCATGGTAACTACTTTACATCAGGTGGGCCGTACTATGCTTGTGAGCCTCCCAATGTTGTATAAAATCAATATATTAATAGAAGTGCAAAATGCAATTGTTTTTTAATAATCCTTGGAAAATAAATTTAATTAACCCTTCGAAACCCGGGTGGTCGTATACGACCGCGAAATATATGGGAAAACGTATATAACGGGTTCTGACTGCTCAATAAAAAAAAACATTACGCACACTACCATGCGTTTGACACATAAACACATGTTCTCAAATGTATATCTACTCTTTCGTTTATGATTAATGTATGTGGTCAAACTGAAAAGGGATTAATATTATATATAATATTATATTAATTGGTATTTAATATTATTTATCTATAGTCTATCAGAATGTCAAAAATAATCATAATTATTATGATAATGTCATAGTCATAGTTTGTCTCTTAGATATTTGTGATTTATATATTAGTTATACGTTATATTATATATTAGTTATACGTCGTAGCAAGTAGAGTTCGATCATTCGATGGTTTGAGATTTCATATTTCCGAATGTCAAGGACATTTAGCAAACGATGAAATAGTTTATTTTAATTAAATTATTGTATGAAATATGTGTGTCAAGTTCAATAGACAACTTTCTTTTATAGCTTGGTTTTTCGTTTCACTAAAAATATATGAAAAAAAGGTATTCTTTATTTCAGTCTTCATTTATTTTGTATTTGTTTTTTATTTAAACGAATAATTTGTTAGAAAAAGATAGGCAAATTAATTATGTATCCTTGGCGAAATCTATGACTATAGAGGTTATAGTATTTGACAATATAAAGAACGTTCAAACTTAAAAATTAAATGAATTATTGTCGAATTGCGACCACTGGACGACCAATAAAATATAAATAGGTAAACATGAAGGGAAAAATAATATTTTAAATTAACACATCTTTTAGAAATTATCAATAATCCTACACAAACTATTTTTTATACAGCTCAAGGTGCATAAGGGAACCCTTGGTGCGCGAGTTCCATTCGTTCTTGACAAGCCTTGTATTAGAACTATTCATCGTCAATGTGTCACATGTTTATAACTCGTAATCAAAACGAGTTATAGACTTGAAAATTGAATATATTTTGTAGAATATTGATCCAAAACCTAATAATCACTAAAAATATCAATTTAATTATTTTGTACGGCCATGTATATAGTATTTATACATATAGATAATCAAAAATTCTGACCCTGGCAAGTGAGGTGTCATTGGTGGAGAGTTCATGGAATAGAGTACAAGCATACTTCTTATTTTTTTGTGTTCAAAAATAAAAAGTACCGGGCCGTAAACTACAAATACTGAAAACGTCGATTCATAATGTAGGTACTATAACTTGTATCCGAAGCTGTATAAAAAATAGTATTCCTAATATATTTGCGTGCGTGTCCAATTAGCAATTGGAGTTAAAGAGAAATAAAACAGTATTTTCTTTTAGTTAAGAAAGGAGAAAAGACTGAATACGGTCGTAATAATACGAATACTAACGATAGTTTTGGAGAAAGCATTTACAATACTATTATTAATATTATTATAATAGTTCTAAGTTCACTGTTATGTTGTAAAAATTTAATGGAACTTCACAATCGTCATCAGTTTTATGGAATAAAATACGTACACTTGATCCACTATTCATTGTTGAACCAATTTTTTTAAATGAATCAATAACTTTAAAGAAATTACTGATTCATTTTAAATTGGTTTTGGGGCATCATCGTCAGGCATTATATTTTTCAAGTATCTTCAGTTCTCTTTGCCTACCCCGGAAGGGACTTGCCCTGAAGTTATAGATAGATAGAAACCTCTTTTGATGTCGTGGTCTTATTATATGTATAAACAGTAATGTAACTTTTGATACAAATTGGAGTTCTTTAGTCTACTTCTTGTTAATTTGTCTGTTATTTTCTCACTTTTATTTTCTCACAAATAATTCTTAGTCATTCGAGCGGCGATACTTTTGAGTAAACGCCTAATAATAATTAATTTTGTTATTGAATAGCATTGAATTGAATATGAATGGAAAGAACAAGCATGAACCGAAATAACAGTCAACGGAATCGTTTAGTTAGTTCGGCTGTCAATTGATATATTTCAGGCCTGTAATGTATTACCAGTTGGAAATTAGTCTATTCAATTTAGCAATATGATACTTTGAGTTTTATGGAAAATAAATTTATATTCAATATAATTGCAAGCGACAGTGAACTTGGATCTAGCGACGACTGGCTAGGAAATGTAAAAATCATCAGTAAAAATCTATCTATAAATTTTTTACTAACATCGAGTTTCCAATAGGGAATATACTAATTCTATTATTTTCTACATTACGTATAATTAGGAATATATGGAACTGAAACTACGGTGCAACTTCGCGGGTACGGTCCTCGGGTCCCTTACCGAGTTTAATAAGCTACTTGCCTTGAAGACATATAATTAGAGCATTGGTATCCTTTCATCGAGCGGTTTATAAGAAATTAATCATTTATGAATTCAGAAAAGTGTCTAGTTAAGTCTCTAATACCGAAATTGAAAATGGTAGCTACCTCTACAGTACATATGATAGGTATCCACCATGCCTCGTCATGTTCGTATTTTGTTCATACTCACGTGGTTTGATCAAACATGCCCTTGTTCATATTGTAGTTTTTATTTCATAACTTTATCTTTTAATATTAAATTCATCAAATATTTATGAGACCACATTGGAATCTACGTTAACAGAATACAGTGTTATCCAATGCCTTTGAGCTTTTTCACGAGAGATATGCAAATTTACATAATTACGTAGGCAACTGACATAAAATCTCATCGATACGCTGCTCTAGTTTCAAATCAAGGAACGACAGAAAAAAACACTTATTCCTATTTGATTTGTTCCGATACTACAAAAGGAAATGCTTAAGTTGCGCTTAAAAATCATCCTGTGTATAGTTCGACGACGACGACGTAACGCTCGTGGGTTCGATTCCCACACAGTACAAACATTTGTGTGCATGAACATGTCTGTTTGTATTGGTCTGGGTATTTTCTATGTATAATAAGTATGTATTTACAAAAAAAAGTATTTACGTACGTTTATCAGTTGTCTAGTACCCATAACACAAGCTTCGCTTACTTTGGGGCTAGGTGGCGCTGTGTAATTTGTCCGGCAATATTTATTTATTTATTATTTATATTAGGATTGGTGGGATCCGCTACAGGAGACTAAGGATTTGGCGTAGATACGGATTTAAGTGAGATCACACGACTTGCGGATTTCCTCACTATGTTTTCTTTCACCGCCGACGCATGTGATAGTTACAGAATTCGAACCGAGGACTAATTGGTCAATAGGCCGGTACTTTACTTGTTCTTTATCTATCACTGCTATAACATTGCATGTTAATTATCTTTTGTAAATAAACCGACAATTTAATAAAATATTTCTCATATTTTCGCACATTAAACCGCAAAATATGGAAACATTTCATCCAATGAAAACAATAACTTGTATATTGCATGACTGCGGATGCGGTAACGGCGCTGTTCTATTGTTTTTCGCACCTCGACGCATGCAATATTTAACTTAAGAGGGGTAAACGCTATAAAACGCGGAAAATTGGGGGGAAATCGTGGAAACAATATGTTGTAAAGATTTTAGACGTGATGATAATCCCTCATATAATTTAACCGGGCTTTCGTATGCTGTTTATGCTAGGACCGGTAGAAATATTGCTTTCAAATAATAAAAATACGGTATATTATGAACGCCCCAAACTAGATGGAGCGATGACCTCAAGAGATTTGTAGGGAATGAATGGATGCAGTTGTCACAGGGTTGAGGCGAATAGCTCTCTAGAGGGCGGGTTTAGGAGGGTTCAACAGTGGACGAATAAGGGCTGAAATGATGATGATGATATTATGAAAACAGTAGCATTAATCGTTCACTGAACTATTTTAACCAAATTTACTCTCAATCTCCCCTTTTTTGGAAATAATACAAATAGGCCAACAAGTGAGAAAACGGGACGTTTCCTTCGAGGGACTAGATTGGAGGGCAACCAAAGACTCCAAAGCATCACCAGCGTGGGGCCAGGGATCCTTCTTTTTCTTTTTCAGCTTAGGTGGCAATCAAACCTACGACTTGCCTGATTGTAAGCAGTTACTGTAGCCTATAGACGCTTGCCGATTCGCGCTTTGCTCACCCTATAAAAAACACTTGTATTTTGAATCACTTCTATTTTGAATTGTACTGGGGTCGAGATACTTTTTTCACGAGCTATGAACTTACCATTATCTCCAAAAAAATTTATAAGTAGTAAGTTTATGTAGTAAGATTTTTTCCCAAGTTTTTGCTTGTAACGAAATTATCTACGATCGTTTCTACTTTAGCACGATAGAGTTCCAGAATTAGGATCTCATTTCCATCACGGACTGATTTTTTGAAGTGATAACTTCTTATAGGAGGGTAAACCGCTTCGTTACGTAACGCGTTACGGCGCCAGTCTGTCTAGCTTCCCTTTCTCTCACGCATATGGCAGCTTTAATTATACGTAGATTAGTTTAAATTATCACTTCTGTCGGGCGACCCGAGATGTACACGTATTTTTAGATCTTAAACGTTTCTTTTAACTAAAATTTAACCGCATTGTTCAATTTGCAAAAAATGTACACAATATAGCATCACGAAGGAAATATACCCTATGGGGATTTGTTGACACGATTTTGCGTATTAAATAAACTAAGTAAGTAAAGAAGAAGAAGCGCATTTACTAGTACACAAATCAACATCTCGTCGCGTATCGTCTTATACTCGTAGTTAAAATATCCTGCCATTGATCTATCGCTGAGATATTTACGCGCTAAAACACTACGTTTTGCTGAATGAGTGCTGCCTTCATGCGTCGTCGAGTGGTTTATTGGTTTGTTTAAAAATATAATGTAAAATGGCTGTACATGTAATGGACATACTACGAAGGACTCTGTAATCAATGCCTAATAACGAAAGTAATGAGTAAATATGCATTTATAGATTTAAATCTTATAGATAAGGAAAGCTACTAAACCAAATGTTAAGTACATTTGGTTTAGTAGTAAGCCAATTCCCATGACTTCCTTCACCAAAATAAAATAAAACTATCACTGTGTGATGTAATTGATTACAATTAGTTCCATCCTCGTACCTAGAATTAATAATTGATAACAAATTTAATTGGAAACCACATGTAGAATACATTTGTGATAAACCGAGGTCGGATAGCGGAGAACTTGCTATATCGAAATATAACTTACTATATTCCACACATAGAATATCGTACCTGTCGCTTGCCGATTCAATTATCAACTATGGCATATGAAGTTATTGTTGCTTGTTCGCAACGTGTATACATAATATATATGCAATTGCAGACAAAGGAAATATTATTCATAGTTGAGAGAAATGAAAATATGCATGTAACTTATATAATTTTGATAATCTACCTACTTAGGTACGTACTTCCTAAATACAATAACATATATTGTATAAAGAAATGGGTAAAAGTGTATGTTACCGAAAGCTTTGAATGATTTGCCGACAAACATACTGTTTGGCAGTGAGTCAATCGGAACCAACCCCAATGCCAAGGAAAGTGCAAACGCGTTAAAAAAAGTTTCTTTTGTACTGACATGAAGATTAAATCAGACAAATGTTTGCCTTGTGTGGGTATCAAATTTGGTGTTGAAGTAACCATTGCTAGCCACTGGACCTTATCGTATATGGTAACCTTCCTATATGTACTACTGTACATATAGGTATATAATAATATATGAATCACGTTTTATAATACTTACTTTATTTATACAAACGCCAAGATGGGGCGTAGATTACACTCACACATCCAAATATCAGCCAATTGTTAAGTGCTAAGTTTCTACTCGTCGCTCTTTGCCGATCTGCCGACAGTCTCACCACACGTTCGTGCACGTAAAAAAAATTGCCATTACATGTTGGAAATAACTGTTTGAAGCGGCATTAAACTATAGTAATTCATGAACAGATAAGAAATAAACAAAAAAAACACAACATTAAATAAGTAAGCAACAAGTAGCACACAAATTACCAATGTTTATTATTATATACTTTGTAATATAATTAAAATATACATAGAATTATTTCATAGTTTATTCTTCATTTTGCTAATATGACATACATGACATTACCATAGAAAACATTATAAAAAGAATATTAATAAAAGCAAAGAGTATATATAACAGTTTCTCCCCTCCTAATGTGGCTTGAACGAGGTTGGTAACATTTGGTCGATGTGTCTTCGCCATATAACACCCGAATCAGTTTTGACTTCATAATGTAGTTTACCTATGCGTTTGACTACATGTCCAAACTGCCACTTTAATTTTGTAGGACTATAGTCTCTAGCCTGTACGCGTTATCCAATAGTAAATTCTCTAATCGTTGGCCGTAATTGGTTAGGATGCGCCTCTTGATGTTGGATAGAATTCCTTCCAACCAATATATGAAATATAGTTCTTACTTCTCGTCCAAACATTAATTCATATGGAGTTTTTCCCGAGGAACTTGGAGTTCTTCTTAAACATGTCTTAACTCGAGTTAGTTTTTCGTATATATTTCCACCTTCTTCCCTTGTGGTGTAAAGAATCTTCTTGATAGTTTGAACATATCGTTCAGCTAAGCCATTAGTAGACGGATGATATGGTGCAATAGTTCGGTGACAAATGTTGTTTTCTTTCATAAAAGATTCAAATTCTTCAGAGATGAATTGTCTTCCATTGTCTGATACCAGAACGTAAGGTGCACCAAAGGTAGCGAATACTTCTTTCAGTTGGTTTACACACCAAGTTGATGTTGTAGTTTTTGTGGGAATTATTTCAACCCACTTACTCAGTGAATCTACAATTATGAATAACCAATATCCTTGTATAGGACCAGCAAAATCAATATGTATTCTTTGCCACGGCATAATAGGTTCTTCCCAATGATGTAGTTCTACTTTTGGCGGTTCGTTCTGCTTTAATCTACATTCTCTACAATTTGTAACTAAGTTTTCTATTTGTTTATCTATATTTTTCCAATAAATGTAACTTCTTGCAAGTAATTTCATCTTCAGAATTCCTAAGTGACCGTCATGAAGTTCGTTTAACATCTTAGTTTGTAATGAATAAGGTATCAATAATCTGCTCCCATATAAAATACAACCATCATGAACTGTAAGTTCATTTTCGCTGTATCCATACCGTTGTAAATTTTTACCAGATATTAAAGCTTGTAATAAGTTTTGGTAATCTGAATCCTTTCTTATTTCTTTAAGAATAATGTCTCGTGAAATATTTATGGCATTTATCTGATTGTTTTGAAAAACTGAACATTGATCAATTTTATCAGGTGTCACTTCTATTGGAAAACGAGATAGGTAGTCAGCATTACTATTAGCAATTGATGTTCTATATTCAATTGTGTAATCAAACCCAGATAAGAAATGAGCGTAATGAAATAATCGCATTGTGCTCATTGTTGGTAATGTTTTGTTTGGGTGAAAGATTATTGTCAATGGTTTATGGTCAGTAATTAGAACAAATTTTCGTCCATAACAGTAATGAAAAAATTTTTTTAATGCCCAATATATTGTACGAACGTCGCACATTAAAGGGTTGAGTTGTCTGGTTCTTTGAATGTTAGTGGACTGTATACTTAATAAAAATGATGTGATTTCGGTAGTTTAATGCAACCCCTGTAAAGATCGTTAGGAAATTGAACACCACCAACCTGTGAGTCACCTTCGCCACGGACGAGGACAACTGTGAGGCTCCAATCCTTCCGAGCTGATGGTTGCAAATCTTGTAGGCGCCGTAGAGGTACAGCGGATGAAGGTCTTCTAGGAGCAACGTACTCCTGATGACGTATAGGCACGGTTCGCGCTTGACACACGGGTGTCCTTTCGGGCGTTCACCAAGCGAATGTGCGGACGTGGACCATCGTACCGAAAACGACGGTAGACATCCAAGAATTGGTGGTGCAAAAATGTGTAATTACCCACCAATACTTTACAAGGATCGAACATACCCCCCACCGAAATCATTGTGATGATTTCCTAAATAATGTGTGCAGGTATGAAGTTTAAGTGTATGTGATTAAACTTAAAATAAAAATATAATGATTATTATAAATAGTGTGTAAATAACTAGGGATTACCTAAGTATCTCTCTAAATTAACTAAGTTTACGATAAGTGTTACTTAAATTAATTGGTAAAAGGCAATGGGCAAATTTTATTAACTGGTCTTTTGAAAAGACCATTTTCCGTTCTTACAGTCACAACGCGAACTACTTGGTCTGGGCCAGGATGAATATCCTCAATCCTGCCTCGCGGCCACTGTAAGGGTCGAGTTGGATTAGATTTAAGCAGCACCAGATCGCCAACCTTGAGATTCGGCGGTGACGAAAACCACTTCTCCCTCTGCTGAAGTGTGTGCAGGTAGTCATCAGACCACCGTTTCCAAAAAGTTTGAGATACCTTCTGGACTGATTGCCAGCGGGACAATCGGTTCAGAGATACATCCCCGTATTCGTATTCCGGGACAGCAAGTAAATCTTGACCAATCAGAAAATGACCTGCTGTCAAAACGTCGAACTCAGTAGGATTATTTGACATAGAACACAGAGGGCGTGAGTTCATTATTGCCTCAATTTTGCAGAATATTGTGGAGAGCTCTTCAAAAGTGAGAGAACGATCTCCTACTGCACGGATCAAATGATATTTTGCTGTTTTTATGCCAGCCTCCCAAAGACCTCCCATTGAGGCTGCATTAGGCGGATTATTTCGCCATTCAACAGATCTAGACGTCAGACCGTCCAAAACTTTATCTTGATGCTCCTTTTGAGAAAAGAAACGATTTACTTCTTTAAGATGCTTAGCAGCAGCTATAAAATTTGTTCCACAATCTGAATATAAACAACTACATAGACCGCGGCGGGAAACAAATCGATCAAAAGCGGCCAAAAAACATTCACAAGAAAGATCAGTGAGAACCTCTAAATGTACTGCTTTCGTAGAAAAGCAAACGAACAAGCAAAGATATGATTTATATACTTTTGCATTGCGACGCATACTCTCTTTTACAAAGAAGGGTCCTCCTAAATCACAACCAACGTGGTTGAAAACCTTATCTGGCAATAATCTGCTAGCGGGCAACGTGCCCATAATTGGTTGTATGGTAGTGGGTCTACATTTAAAACAGGAAATACACTTTGATAATACAGATCGAATAAAGCTACGAGCATTTATAATCCAATATTTTTTGCATAATATTCCATGTAAGGTACGAGGGCCAACATGCAAATATTTTTCATGATAATATTTTATTAAAAGCTTAGTTGTGTGACATTTTTTTGGAAGCAAAACAGGATGCTTCATGTTATAAGTAAGGTCGGCTAGCATAATTCTACCCCCCACCCTGAGAGACCCATGGGTGTCAATGAAGGGTGACAGCTTGCGCAGAGAGGCTGCGTAGCCTTTTTTATTCAATGATTCAATTTCTGAACTAAAATGATTTGAGTGTAATACACGAATGATAGAATCATGACTTTGTTTTAGCTCATTGGTAGTCAAAGAGCTGAAAGAGCGATTCGATTTTTGTTGTTTTAAATTGTTAATAAAACGATGACACCATGCCATTACCCGTTGTAATTTATTAAAGGAGGAAAATTTGTTAAAAGTTGATTCTAAGTCATTTTTAAAAGTTATTGTTTCGTTTGAAATAAAAGAAAAGGTATCAACATTTGATTTTAACTCAGGAATTTCCGTGTCATCTTTGTTATAAAATGTATTTGTAGGCCAATTTTGTGGATCAGTGTACAACCACTGAGGACCACTAATCCATTCAGTAGAATAATTAAAAAATTGCTGAGGCAAGCAACCTCGCGAGCAAATGTCTGCAGCGTTATTCTCGCTGTTAATGTGTCGCCAGCGATTGGGAGAGATAACGTCTATTATTTGACCTACGCGTCCGGACACAAACGTTTTTAGCTTATACGGAGGCGTATGAAGCCAGGACATCACTACGCTTGAATCCGTTAACGCATAAAGACCGTCAAAATTTAATCGACAGTTTTGTTTAATAAATTTTATTAATTTTGAAAGTAGTACGGCCGACATGAGTTCAAGTCTCGGTATCGACAAAACAGGGTGAAGACTAGCAATTTTTGATTTGCTACAAATTAATCTGACTTTGACATTTGCCTTTTTGTCTACGCTACGTATAAAAACACAGGCAGCGTATCCGCGGGAAGACGCATCGCAAAAGCCTACTAGCTGCGCCCTCTCAAAGTTAGGTAGCAATAGATGTCGTTCAATACGTAAGTCGGCTAGATGTGGTAACTCGTCAATAAATTTACTCCATTTGTTTTGCAACGCTATTGGTAATTTATCGTCCCATCCTAAGCCTAACTTCCACAAGTCTTGCATTATGCATTTAGCAACAAATGTACACGGAGCAATGAAACCCACGGGGTCATAAATACTCGCTAGTAATTTCAAGACTGAGCGTTTTGTACACATCGGGTCGCTAAAGTTGTAGTTGAAGGAAAAACAATCGCACGAGGGTAACCATGCTAAACCTAAAACTTTTAAACACGACGATGATGTATCGCCATTAAAATCAATTTTAGAAACTTGATCTTCTTGTATCCTAGAAAGAAGATCTGGACAATTACTTGTCCATTTTTTCAGCTCAAACCCACCGCTTTTCAATAAAGACATTAATTCATCTTGCAATGTGCAAGCTTCCGATATCGTTTGGCAAGACCACAGCAAATCGTCTACAAAAAATCCTTCTAATATGACTTCGGATGCGCGACAGTCCGGATTGTCCCGAGCGAGCTGGTGAAGTGTGCGCACCGCGATAAAGGGGGCACTACGGAGCCCGTATGTAACCGTTTTGAGTTCATAAATAAGAACAGGTTTTGATGGGTCGTCACGCCAAAGTATGTGCTGGTACTTACGATCGGAGGGATGTATAAGAACCGCACGAAACATTTTTGATATATCAGCTGTAAAGCAATAATCATATAATCTGAAGTTCGTAATTATTTTTACTATATCGGAATGCAATTTTTGTCCTGTAAAAAGTAGGTCATTCAGAGACACCCTATTATCTGTGGGAGCTGAGCCGTCGAACACCACTCTAAGCGGTGTGCTCGCGCTGCTTGGGCGCAAGACAAATTGATGTGGAATAATATACTTTGAAGGTTCAGTACCCTTATAAATTTCCATGTGATCCAAATTCTCATATTCAGCCATGAAATCGCTATAGGCCTTACGAAGGTCAGGCGATTTTGCAAGACGGCGCTCAATTTGTGTAAGTCGTTTATAAGCTAAATCGTATGAATTACCTAAATCTTGATGATCAGGTTTTAAAAGTATCGGCGAAACGTATCTACCAGTTTCATCACGATAATGTTTTTCCGCATATATTTTTTCAGCTATTTCCTCTGACGGACTTAGGGTAATCGAGCACGGCTCAGATTCCACCTCCCAAAAACGTTTGAGAGTGTCATTGAGGTGATTTTCTTCAATAGTGTACGACACTAAAGAAGTTGTTGACGCAACAACGGTGACGTCACGGTCGTCACTCGCTGACGGCAAAGTCAACTTACCAGTGATTACGTATCCGAATACACTGCTTAACGCAACAGGCGTATCAAAATTAACAATGAACCTTTTCCCATCATAAATGTGAGGGAAAACGTCTCCAGATAAAATTATGTCAATTGAAGATTTTTTATGAAAGTTTGGATCAGCTAAAAATAAACTACTAAACTCCTGTACTATATGTTGAGGGACTTCGACATTAGGTAAGTCGGAAGTTATTTTAGGTAAAATCACGGCGTCAATGTTAAATTGTAATTGATTATTTTTTCGCGATTTAATAACGCACGACGTCATGCCATGATTCTTTACATTTTCACCGGCGAGTCCAAATATATTAAAAGAACATTTACGTTGAGGTAGGCCTAAACGTTGTACGCAAGATAAAGAAATAAAATTAGATTGCGCTCCGGAATCAATAAGTACGCGACACGGCTGATAACAGTCAAACCGATCCGGGACGAGAACCACCGCAGTACCCAACAGCACCGAGCTATAGCTATGCATAGAGGACGCATGGCAGGTAGTGGACGAGTGTGCCTCGCTGTTATCGCCGCTACGGTTTAGTGGCGTGCCGGACGCAACTGCCTGAGTAACAGGTTCAATTCTTGCGTGTGACTCGACGTGTAACAAAGAGTTATGCATTTTTTTACAAACAACACATCTAAACTCGCTTTTGCAATCTTTAGTTTCATGGTTCTGCTTTAAACAATTGTGACACAACTTTAAATAATTAGCACGGCTAATTCGCTGCGCACCGGTCATTTTACGAAAATGAACGCAACGGTAAATCATATGATTGTCACCACAATGCACACATGATAACTTAGAGGAATTAGAATTTGTTAGAGAATTATGAGAGTATTGTTGTTTATATTGTAGTTTATCCGATTTTAAACCTTGTTTATGTTGTTTTTGAATTATGTTGGTATTACTTGTTAAGAGTGAAGATATGTTTGAGTGATTAAGAACTTTTATTTGGTTATGAATAAATGACAATAATTCGTTAAACGTGGGAATTGAATTTTGATCAGAATTTTGTTCAAAATATTTACGCGTGTTAGGATCGATTGCCCTTAGCGCTATATGACACAAAACGATACTGCTTAAATCCTTCACATCAAGTGCTTGAATAGCCTTATAAGAATGCTCAAATGTTTCTAAGAACAAATTCAGATGAGCGGAAGATTCTTTCGTGAGCGGTGAAAAATTTAACATTTTGTCCAAGTACCTACCGACAAGTAGCCTATTATCTTGGTACCTGTCAAGCAAACTCTTCCATACTAAATCGTAATTGCTAGCGGATATTGGCACGCTTTTTACAATATTTAATGCTGAACCTTTTGTGCAAGATAATAAATAGTGAAATTTATCGATTTTTGGAATATGTGGTTGATTATGTACCAATGAACAAAAGGTCTCAAAAAATGTATTAAAATTTTCTAATTCACCGTCAAAACAAAAAAGTTCTAACTTAGGCAATCTAGGCCTAGACTCAGTGGAACTGTTTTCGACCTTAACGCTTCCAGCAGAGGGTTGAAGTTTTGTTGCAATTAATTTTGTTGGAAAATATAAATCATCAAAACTTTTTAATGCTTGATTTTGCAGTGAAGTATCTGTGTTTAAAACGATTTCATATTCGTAAATTTTAAAAATGCACTCTTCGAAAGACTTTCTTAAATCATCTAACTCGCTAGCACGTAATAGAAATAATTCTTTCGAAGCAATGTCATCTTTTTTAATTGACTTAGATAATTCGAACAATTGTTGCATTCGTTCAAAATATCTCTCTTTTCGAGAAATTATGACGTAATAATCCTGAGGAGGGTCACTTTGTGATAATGAGGCTTGATCTTTCTTAGGTGGCATGATTTTCAATTACGAGTTTTAGATTAAGTAGATATAATTAATTTAATGTAACACTTAGTGAAATATATTTACGAAATATAGTTATCTAATTGAATGTGTAAATCTGTGTATTTGTGATGGATCTTGGTTCGAAGTACCAGAAAAAACTGTACGAACGTCGCACATTAAAGGGTTGAGTTGTCTGGTTCTTTGAATGTTAGTGGACTGTATACTTAATAAAAATGATGTGATTTCGGTAGTTTAATGCAACCCCTGTAAAGATCGTTAGGAAATTGAACACCACCAACCTGTGAGTCACCTTCGCCACGGACGAGGACAACTGTGAGGCTCCAATCCTTCCGAGCTGATGGTTGCAAATCTTGTAGGCGCCGTAGAGGTACAGCGGATGAAGGTCTTCTAGGAGCAACGTACTCCTGATGACGTATAGGCACGGTTCGCGCTTGACACACGGGTGTCCTTTCGGGCGTTCACCAAGCGAATGTGCGGACGTGGACCATCGTACCGAAAACGACGGTAGACATCCAAGAATTGGTGGTGCAAAAATGTGTAATTACCCACCAATACTTTACAAGGATCGAACATATTGCAGTGGCTTCTTTATCGATTTGGCTGTAATTTTTTTCACTCTTAGATAAAGTCCTTGATGCAAATGCGATCGGTTTATCTGTACCGTCAGGCATTCTATGGGATAGGACTGCCCCGAGACCATTTAGTGAAGCATCAGTTGCTAAAACTACTGGCTTATTAGGGTCAAAATGTATGAGTACTTTTTCACTTATAATCTCTTGTTTAATACGTAAAAAACTGTTTTCACATTCTTTTGTCCAATTAAACTCTCTTTCTTTACGCAATAATTGATTTAATGGACTAGCAATAGAAGCCAAGTTAGAAATAAATTTATTGTAATAATTAGCCATACCTAAAAATGTTCGTAGTTCGTTTATGTTCTTTGGGCGTTCCGTATTAACTAGGGCTTTAGTTTTATCCTTATTTTTATGTAGTCCATCTGCGTTAATGGTATGTCCCAGGTAATTAATTGATTTCTGAAAGAAAATGCATTTATCTCTATTTAATTTCAAATTATTTTCTTTTAACTTTTCTAATACTGATTGAAGTCTTATTAACACTTCTTCTTCTGAAGATCCTTGAATTATAATGTCATCAAAGAAACATTTCACGCCAGTAATGCCTTGCAAAATTCGGTCCATGAATTTTTGCCACAAGCCAGGTGCTACTTTCACACCGAACATTAAACGGTTCACTTTAAAAGTACCTTTGGGTGTACTAAGCGTCTGTAATACACTACTTTCTTCATCCATCTGCATATTAAGATACGCTTGCGTAATATCTAGAGTACAAAAAAATTTACCTCCATTCATTTCTGAAAAAATATCTTCTATAATTGGAATAGGATAATTTTCATCTTTGATAACTCTATTAAGTGTAACTTTGTAATCTGCGCAAAGTCGTATGCTTCCGTTCGGTTTTACTACAGGGACAATTGGTGTACCCCATTCTGAATTCTCGATCTTTGTAAGTATTCCTAATTTACATAATCTGTCTATTTCTTCATCCACTTTTGTTTTTAATGCGTAAGGAATACGGCGAGGTTTAATAAAAATTGGAGATGTATTATCTTGTAAAGTAAGATGAGCCTTATAATTTGGTATACATCCGAGAGATCCATCGAAAACCGTAGCGTAGTCTTTTAATAATTTATCGAGGTTCGGATTCTTTTCTATACTTAAGGCTTTGATATCCGCCAAATTAACATTGGTTTCCCGTATCCATGCTCTGCCGAAAATTGGATCTACTGTCTGATTAATGATATATAATTTTCCAAAAAATGTTTCATTATTATATTTACATTTAACATATACAGCTCCTAAGGGACAAATTATTTCTCCTGTATAAGTTTTTAATTTAATATCAGTTTTGTATATTTTTTTTTGGATATTCATTTTTTTAAAATCATTATATGATATAGAAGATAGAGCTGCTCCTGTATCTAGTTCCATACGCAAAGGACAGTTTTCAATTTGTACCGATATCATGAATTTGTCATTTGTATTAGATTGCATTATATAAATTTCACAAGTAGTGTCCTCATCAATTTGATTTTCGTTCTGAATCTGGTGATTAGATTTGTTTTGTAAACAAACCTTACCAAGATGACCAACTTTCTTGCATTTGTAACAGATGTTGTTTAGATGAATACAGTTGTTAGCTCTATGATTTGGATTTCCACATCTAAAACATTTCCCATTTAAATGATTAATTGAAGACGTCGTAGAGTTTGATTTCTTATTATCATGTTTGTAAGGTTTTGAATCTGTTTGTACCCTATTAATAGAAATGTTAGGTTCCATTTTTGAATTGTTGGTCTGGATAATAAAGTTATTATCTTTCTCAGCCATTTCCATTGTAGTAGCTATATTGATTATTTCTGAAAATTGCATTGCATTTTTTTGTTGAAGAATCTTTGTTCTTGTTTCACTATTGTGAACACCTCTAATAAATTGTAGGGTGAGAAAATTCTCTGCAATCGATTTCTTACAGTTCGAACAAGAAAAATCACAATTTTGACATAATCTTTTAAGTTCTGACGCAAAATTCATAACAGATTCATTTTCTAATTGCATTCTTGAAATGAATTTATGTTGTCTAGCCCAGATACTAGGTTTAGGATCTAAGAAATTTTCCATAAGTTCAGTTAATTCTAGAAATGAGTATTCGTAAGGATCTTTAGGTGCACATAAATCATTAATCTTTTCGTGTAGTTCAGGTTTAATAGACGAAAGTAAAATATACCTTTTTGAAGTTTCATCGTGATATTTGTTAAATGATAGAAACATTTCCAAGCGTTTTACAAAATTTTTAAATGTTTCTTGATCAGAGAAGGGTTGTAAATTAATTTTGGGTGGAGAGTTTACTGGGTTAAAACCATCGCTGCATCTCGGAATTCCTGTTGACATAGGTGGGTTTTCCAGAATAGGTTTTAAATTATGTAATTTCAATTTTAATTGTGTAATCAACTCTGTTGTAATAAATCTTTGTTCTACTTCGAATTCTAAATTATTTTCGTCGATTAATTTTTCGATCTCATCTTGTATCTTTTCAAATTTACTTTCGTAACTATGCAATGTATGAAATCTCGTGTCGTATTCCTGTAGTGATAAAACTTGTAATGTATTAAGTTGATTGTCTATTTTTGTAAACTGACCTTTAATTGAAGTTCGTAATCTTTTCAGTTTTAACAATTGTTCTTCCTCCACCGTCGCCAATATTATATACTTTGTAATATAATTAAAATATACATAGAATTATTTCATAGTTTATTCTTCATTTTGCTAATATGACATACATGACATTACCATAGAAAACATTATAAAAAGAATATTAATAAAAGCAAAGAGTATATATAACATTTATATTTTACTGCGAGTCAAAATACTTCCGGAGAGAATTTCTCATATTCGTCACTGGAAGCATTCAATATAATAATATTTTTTTTAGAGGCACAACGTGAATTTAAACTATCTAAAATTGGCAACATTTTTTTTTCTTAATTCAAGTTACAGAGACAACTATATTCCAAGCGGACAGTTCGTGCACCTCGCTTTATTTTCTTTCCCTTTTTCCCCCAATTCGCGTATTCGCTTTTGTCGCAAATTCAACATTCATTTTTACACTCAGTGAAAATAGCAGCATTTTATTCTCTGCTATCCGTAAACCAAATGCCCCTTTTCTAGCAGCAATAGTAGAAAGCCGTTTATTTATCCTTGATTTATTATTGTTATTAGACATAACAACATAGATATATACATACGTACGTAACATTGTCGAGGCCTGTTTTAGGTTTCCCATCAACAATATTATAATCCTACTAATATTATAAATGTGAATGTCCGTTTGTTTGTTACGCTTTCACGCGAAAACTACTAAACCGATCATCATGAAACTTTGTACACATATTCTTGGAGATATCAGAAGTAAAATAGGATACTTTTTATTAAAAAAAAATATATTTTTTATTAATGCGAGCAAAGCCGCGGGTAAAAGCTAGTATGTTTATATTTTATCAGGTAATAGTTTTAAAGTTTGTAGGTATCTACTGTCTACCATCGTCCGGCAGTTGAGAATATTTTTTTGCTTGCATATATTTCATCGTGCTCTATATACTCTCTAGATATTACAAATATCGAATAAATAATTAACATTCTACAGGCACGTGTATATAACCACGATTATGTATGTAATAATTAATTGTTATTCTCTCAGAATCGATCAAAAATACCACCTCGAGAAAGTTATGGAGTTGGGCAGGTGTAGATTTTTTATTTAACTAGGCGTTTGAATTATGTAACTTGCCGAAGTATCTACTGAGTTGATAAATAATTGATTTCGAATGAATATTCGTGAATAATATAACAGGAAAGGTTTAATTGGCTGAAGAATAGGCCCGTTGAATATGACCTTAAGCATTCCACTCAAATAAAATAAGCACGAAGAACATTCATAATCAATTCATCTCCTTAATATTCTTTCAGAATCCGCCATCTTTGAGAGGGAAATACCTATTTTATATTATACTGAGATACATAAAGCTCGATTAATGTTTTTAATTTAAAGAGACTCTAGTGACTTGAAGTCACGATAGTTGTTTCAAATGATGAATTAAAGCGTGGAGAATGTCTATAAATAGCGTTGGCATAATGTCTATAAATTGAACCAACCCTAAAATGTTGTTGTTATATTCCAAAATTTTTTCGAATTACAACAATTGAGTTTACAATCACGCATATTGTTGCTTGTTAGTATAATAGTCGGGTAATTCGAAACCATACTTCACTGTCTACCTTTTATTATGAACTAACCACTCGCCCCTGCTTCGTACGGGCGACCTAATAATCACTACAAAACTTCACAGGATTACCCGCTCGGCTAAATCTAATAATTTGTAGAAGATTTCATAAAAACCGGTCTAGCCGTTTTCGATTCCATACGGAACTTACATACACACATTAATTTTTATATATAAGAACATTGGAATGATATAAATTCAATTAATAGTATGTGTTTAGTGATCCATAATTATAAAAATATCGCATTGAACTATAGATAAAATATTGCTATTTTGCTTCAAAATTTCTTATTACAACAATGAAGGGGAAAATACGAATAATATGTTTATCACCTAATTACCCATACTCATCCTACCTGTTGCTCGGATACAGCTGTCTCGTCAATCGAACTTATTTAAAGTATACTCCGTCAGATTGCTATTAAGGAGTACGGGAACCAATGGTCAATGTTTTCAAGTTTTCAAGACCGCTGACTTCACCACAATTTTAATATATCCACCTAATACGTTATCTTTTTAAACAACAAACAAAAATAGGGCCACCGAATTTCAATTACCTGCTTTATTTCGCTATACATATATTTGTAGTTGGTATAATCTATCTCTATGCTTATGATATACAGACAGACAAATAAATGGACTGATGGTATTGTAATATCTCGTTCGACTAATTACATAACTCTAAAAAGGGCGAATTTTGTAAGAACATAATGAAAATAACATGGAATAGAGATCGAAAAAGCTTTAATTAATTGAACAAAAAAAAAGCTGCCTAAGTTCCTATAATTATCCAGGTGGGGGTTGATTACGTAAATACTCGGTCATCTGGCCATTACTAGTTGAGTGTTCTTCCACAGGAGCTATCAAGAAACCTTACTGTACCGTATTATATTATTTTGTTGATTTAATCACTCGCGGACTAAAATATTGTTGAATGATTTTCATCTATCCCGTGAAGGGAGTTCTGTACGCAGAATATGTTACCTAACATGCTTTTTGAATCCAAACCAAATTTCTTCATTGTAACAAAAAATATATTTAAAACACACATGTTCTTCCATACAGTTGCACCAAAATAAGTCAAATCAGAAAATTACGAGTTGAGTACTCGTAATTTTCTGATCAGAATTTCTTATTCACTTTGTTTATTAAATAATTACTAAAGCTTCTAAGGTCTTGTGATTTATGATACGAATCAGCAGTTCCTTTCATTCTTGAAAATCTACAAATTCATTATTATGTGTGAGGAGATACCTCGAATTTGAATCACAGATGTGTGTTGTGTACGCATGCATCAAAAAGTAAAGAAGAGTTTTTCACACTTCCTTGATTATAAAGCGAATGTATATTTCACTAATGACGGCGACCACTGCAAATGATTTCAGTTTCTACTGTTGAAACTTCGTCGAAAAGTTCTTCCTGCTAATTATTTAACTAAAATTGACAATGGTCTGTGGACTCTCCCCAACTGTTAAGAAAGATGTCGTTTCGTACAAATCTTTAAACTTTGCGGCGAGGCTAAATCTTATTCTTGCCTTTTACTACTACGAACTATCGGCAAATTGCCTTTTTAATTCGCGCATGTCACACTTCCCATATAAATTATACCAGTCCACTCAGAAAGTATTGCGAAAAAAAGTTTTAATGTATGAGAGACTGGCCAGTTATAATCTATTTTGAAAACATGATTATTTATAAGTAAAAATAGGTACGTTTCTATTTAAAAATTTTCCTTCACATTTTTTGGGAGCTAATTTAAATTATCGTGTCTCATTGAAAAATGGATCTGCGCCGGAACATTTTCACGCTATGATTTTTTACGATTTCATGTGTCGCCTGAAACCGGACGAATCGTACGATAGACTTCAAATGGCATTCATGGATGAAGGCCCTTCCAAGGCAAAGGTATAACGAATTCAAGAGCGGTCGACTGACTTTGGGAGATGAAGAAAGAAGTGGTCGCCCTTTGACGGCTTTAATCCAAGACAATAGGCGAGTTACGTATCAGGAGATTCAGTACATACCTACTGCAGATTGGATCGGGAAGCCTTCACGAGATTCTACATTTGCATCTTCGCGTGAGGAGGATAGTTTGACGCTAGGTGCCGCACAACCTCACCATTGTTCAGAAGCAGACCTGCGTGGATGGAATGGCGCCTTGATATGATAATCAAATTTGAAGCAAACTGATCTCGGCATGTTCACATCATTACCAGTTATGAGTCCTAGATTTATCGATACGATCCAGAAACGAAGCGCTTGTCAACGGTTTGAGTGTTTCAAAATGAATCAACGCCTATTAAAGTGAAGCAATCTAGAAGCGGGGGGAAGATTTTGATTACGAGCTTTGTCAATTTGACTGGTTATCTGGTGTCAATTCCTTTACAGAACCAAAGAAGCATCAACGCCGAATGGTATACTACAAAATGCTTGGCAAAAGTTTTCTCTGTTGTGAGCAACAAGCGACTAAACACAGGGCTCCGCGGACTACTGCTCCACCACGACAACGCGCCCGCGCATACCGCGCTCAAAACGAGGGACTTGTTGGACAAACTCCTGGGACACCCTCCTTACAGCCCTGACCCACCTCCGATTGACTTCTTTTTATTCCCGAAAATAAAAAATCTGCTCAAAAGGATACAATTTTCGTCGCACACATATACAATTTATGGATGCACGTTTTCTTCCATACCTTACACGCATACAATTTAAAAGTTCGCCTATTTATTTATATGTACTTTTCTTCTGCAAGGTTATTTTGTTTTTATATATTACGTTTTGTATATAATTTTTGTTATTGGTATTTAATTTTGACAGTATTACTATTTGGCATATGCATTTTACACACGAATGATCCAAAACTATTCCGTTTTTTATTTCATTATGACGTTTGGAACCCTAATACCCGTTTATTGCAAAGCAGAAATTTTCCAGTTATAGTAGGGTTTTACGAAATATGCTCAATGAATTAATTACTTTATTTTAAATAGAAACTCAGTTTTAAAGTCTTACATTAACGATAGTGTGTGTGTTTAGCCTGCTCGCAGACGTGCAAATTTGCTGAGCAACTGAATTGCATGATGAAAAAAAAAGTGATGTTTTATGTATTTTATGTTTAACTAAAAATTTGCATAAAACGACGTTTTCTTAGAAAGGCATCAAGCTTAAGCTTTCTTCAGCTTTACAATATCACAGTACGATAAACTCAGTACACGAGATCTCTGATTAATCTCTCTGATTTAAAATTTACTGCTTTATCGTATCTTATTTTAATTATGTATGTAAATAAACGTTACAATTATAACCGTCCTAGCCCAGTCGGTTACTAGCCGTTATTTTTATAAAACCACGCCAATTTTCGCTGTCTGTATAACGTACCCCATTTAGAAAGTCTCGGTAAAATATAGCTAAATGAATTCCTACTTCAAATTTGGTAAATGAAGTTAAATCGAAATTTGATTGAAAACAAATGGGCGAATATCTAAAAAACAAAGCCATATGCTGCGAAGCCAAAAGTAATTGAAATGAAAGTTCAATCAGAAGCAGCTGCGTCGTTAACCCTTAATTGTTAATTGAATTCGAAAACTTTTAATTGTTAGGACTCAATAATCCGGTAATTTGAGCCGAATGCCGGCGTCGTCCATTTAATGATTGAATATAATGCTGCTGTTACTGTTTACGTATTAAATAACGGTATATTTAAAGTTCCAATGTACATACGCACGTAAGAGGCATTTTTAGGATTCCATACCTAAGAGAGCCTATTCCTATTACTAAGGCTGCGCTGTCTGTCTATCTATTTGTCGTAAAGCGATCTGTATCTCATACTGTATCTCATCATAATAGACAAATAATTGAAATTTCCACAAAAAGGTTTAGTATAGCACCTATAGCAACATGTAATATGTGTCACTTCAACATGTTTTTTTACATTTTTTTTTTAATATATAGCGCTATAAGATATCACTACAGTACTGGTGGTTCTGCACCATCTTTTCCTTTCGTTTGGAACCCAAGCCCAATTCGTACTTGACCTGTTTTTCTAATCAACCAAGGTGCCAAGCAATGTATTCGGCGGGGCTAGCCTGATATGATTACTCTTTTTTTTTTTATATTGTTAGGGTGACAATAATCTATAACTCCAAGAAAGACCTGAATTTGAGTTTGTTTTCTTTATTCACTGTACGAGCAGTAAGTAGATATGAGTAGCGAGGGCTAAACATCTAAGAAATTAACACTCATCTTGAATCGGCGGGGTGGCATTCCATTTTAAAGCATCAAATTTATGTGTATATATATATATATACACATAACAATTCTCCAAAAACGGTATGGGAATGAAAGAGTTACGAGGCAAAGATTTGACTTTTGGCGCAATTTCCATTTCTTTCCAAAAAACACATGTATGGAACATACTATTTCACAAATTACAACATAACAATATATGACATTGATTACAAAAAATGTGTGAACTCGCCAAAAAATGTTATCACCTAATAATCGCAATCGTAAGGCCATCCCGTACATCCGAGCTCCTTTAATAAGGTAAAGTTTGGACGTGGCTGTGTGCTCCAGTTAAGCCAGTTTTAATCTGCAGCCCGATCCCCTTAGTTACTGCTAATTACGAATACTTGCTGTGTCCACCGCCAACTTAGCCCGGCTTATGCTCAATATCCAATTTGCTGGCTTAATCCTATTAACGATTTTCCAGCGCTCATTATCATTGCAGGTACGATATAGTTTAGGTAAGCACTTTGTTAGTTGGATTCGGATATAGCGTAATTATGGCTAATGAAATGTCGTATACTTTATTATATCTTACGGAATGTTTCTTAGGGTTGGATTTTTCGTGTGGTCAGCACAAATACAGAAGTTTATTACTATTACAAATTATTTTTTATTCTGATTAATTAAGACGAGCTCGGTGGCGCATTGGTTAGTAACGCTACTTTGATACCAACGCTCGTGGGTTCGATTCCCACACAGGACAAACATTTGGGTGCATGTCTGTTTGTCTTGATCTGGGTGTTGCATGTCTCAACTGTGCCTTATTACTTAATAGAGCGAATGTAATCAGTACTTATAGTATGCGCTCTCTTTGTTGAGACAAAACGAAGTTTTAATTACAAGTGGAGGTAGATAATGGGCAAATGGGCAAGATGATCGAAACTGCATTCGTTCGCAAATTTTGGAGCATATTTACTACATAAGATGTTAAATAGCAGTGAGAGTATTGAACATTTCTGCGAGCTCTAATTAGGTGATAGTGATTTAGAAATCTATATATTTCCCTGACATATTAAACACTAACTCAGAAGTCACGACGTTAATATAAATTGCTATTGGTCCGATGCTGTGAGGTGATGGGATCTGAGACAAACTGTTTGAATTATCTCCCGTAACTTGAAGTAGGTACGTGTGGCAAACTTCGGCCAGCTGCAGCAATGTTAAACAACTTAGAAGGCTCTCAAGTCGAGTTCATTGTAGCTATTTTTCATGCTATCCACAAGATATTAATTAAAGGAGTTATAATAAATGGCTCCCAAGTGATTTGGGTAAATTTAGTAGGTGTATTAAGTAAGGAATATTTATTATTTCATGATAATCCGCCTTTGTATTATAATGGTTATTATTACAGCAACATAACGTGTCTTTTTATAGAAAATATTCTTATTAATATGTGTCTCTTTATAGCACTGGAAAATAAAATCATACACTGCTTTAAACAAGCCGATTATTAATTGACTTAATCTCTGTCGTTCTTATAATGATTACGTCGCATCCTTTTCGTAGTGTAAAATTATTATCAGCACAATAAATTTCACAAAACGAATAACTTATGTTACAAACTTTGTACATTTACTAGACTGGTATCCCCGTACGGTCATGTTTTGCTTACAGCTACCGATCTGAGACCTGAGCGCCTTCCATACAGGCCTTGATTTTTTGATGCCGGGTAGCTTTTCTGCGGCTTGCATGTAGGTGTACGTCAGGTGTAGAACATTGTCTTTGCCACTGCGAACAACGCTCTCTGTAGGAGTCATCTAGTAAAGAGCTGGTATTCATGCGGCTCTTAAGACTCGCAGGTGGCGGATAGGTGTCACGGATCATTATCCTGCTTTTACTTTTCATACCGGTGCCAGACCGGATAAGCGCAGTATCAGTTCGGTAGTACGCAAGATGTACTCTGAATTCTCCTCACTATCGGCGTTAACTTATGCGCAGTAGGTTATTGTGAGAGCTGACGTTTAATTCAGATTAGCATAATGTGTTTTATGTGTAGGTCAGAACTGTTCAGATAATTCACAGGCATAGAGGGCGGCGGCAGTGGCATCACTTCAGCTGAAGGACGGCCACTACTAGACTTATGCCTCCCTTTTTAGGGTTCCGTACCCAAAGAGTAAAACGGACCCCATTACTGAGACTCCGCTGTCCGTCCGTCCGTCTGTCACCAGGCTGTATCTCATGAACCGTGATAGTTAGACAGTTGAAATTTTCACAGATAATGTATTTCTGTTGCTGCTATAACAACAAATACTGAAAAATAGATTAAAATAAATATATTTAAGGGGGCTCCCATACAACGAACGTGATTTTTTTTCTCGTTTTTGCTCGATATTGATAACGGCAACAGGTAGACGCTTGAAATATTCACAGAATATTTAGTTATGTATTCACTTTAAAAGTAAATAATTAAATTAAAATAAAATAAATATTTAAGGGGGGCTCCCATACAACAAACGTGATTTTTTGCCGTTTTTATAGCCAATGCGACGGAACCCTTCATGCGCGAGTCCGACTCGCACTTGGCATGTTTTTGAGTTCCGCAACGATCATCAGCAGCTTTGTGCAACTTTCATTCATGGGCTCCCTGAGAACTTCACCTACTAGTCGATCCATCTTAGATGATACGAAGGTTTAATCCGCAAAAGTGCCTTTATAAGATTCGGGTGAAAACCGACTTTAAAATATTGACTGACAATCAACGTCATTTACATGTAGTGTATCCTGTAAATCAGCAAACTGTAGCCAACCCGTGCATCCTTAATATAAGGAATACTTTAAATAGATGTTATGCAGGATAAATTTGTATCTGCTTACAATATACATAAACATTGTTTTACAAAAATTTGGGCGAATCCACTTTATAACATAATGAGCCGATCTCATTCACATAACCAATTTCCTGTCCAGAAACCCGCCTGTCCATGAATTAAACTGTCGAAACCCATATATGTATGTAGGAACCCCTTAAAACAGAATTAATGTTGGAATTTTCGTATGTGAATTTAACTGATCCTTTACAGATGAAAGGCAGAAATACGAGACACGAAACCCGTATCGTCATATTTTATTGCATAAAGAATTAGCTACCCACAAATGTTTTACGAACGTAGGTACCTATAAAATCTGTTAAATATTTTATACAGAATTAAGAGAATTAATGTTGGGGAATACTGAGTTTTAAGATTAATGGCAGTTAAGCCTGTTGCTACCGCTAAGTATTCCTCGAGATAAATACGGTCTAAAAAATAAGTACGTACACATTAAGTAAACAATATTATGAAGACTATATTTCTATATTTGAACGATGACATACGTACTGTATTTCGTGGAAGTCTAATTTAGATCAATACCTTATTTAGTCTTCCACGAGATACTGATATAGTAGGATAATTTGCAGTCAAGGTATGGCTTAAATAGATTAACTGTATTTAAGTTCTTCTAAGCAACGACTAGCCATAATATAAGTGATACCCAAGAGTTATAAACGGACATGCATGAAAGTTTTGTGCTCATAACTGTTTTGGAATAATATATATATATATATTTTAAAACAAAGTCAGAAATGCTTCTTGTTTTTTTTAATTGACAGAAATCCGTTTGCCAACATACATTAAAGTTTGTCATCCGTAGTAAAACTAGATTTAAACCAAATAAGATTTTTATGGTTTTAAGTTATAAACGGACACGATAAAAGTTTTGGGCTCATAACTGTTTTGGAATACACATATATATATATATATATATATATATATATATATGTCGCAGAGGTAGCAACACCATATTGAGCAGCCCGGAAGAAATCAATCCCCGTGATGCTAGTTTTAATAATAACGGATCAAAATGTCAAGTCGGCGCTTGGGTGGAATCAACATCGTTGGATTGGCAACACCGGTTATGTTTGTTATGGTTTGCTCGAAATGTCGATTGTTGTCAGTTGTCAAAAACGTCAAGATGAGATACCGTCATTGGAAGCGCATTACGAATCGAGCAGTGGAGCCAATCGCACGTGTTGCGTCCACCGCATTTTGAATCCGTTGTAATCTGCGATCTGAGTATAACTTTTGTTACGATTATTATTGTAATGGGCTGATTAAATATTGTGAAGATTAACTACGCTGGTATTTCGCTTTATTCGCCATGAACAACGAGCCACCTGACGACCATTACATCCACGTTCCGACATATATATATAAACAAATTCAGAAATGCTTCTTCTTTTTTTTAATTGACAGAAATCCGTTTGATTTTTATGGTTTTGAAAGTTCTGTTACTAGGTAAAATTGTTCTATGCGTCTTTAAATTGCTTTTCGGTGTAAAATACCTCATGTGAGCACCGTGGAACGTCGGTACATTTACGACAGAATTTGAGATTGGATGTTATTACTTCGACTAACGATATTCATGAAGGTCGACTTTTAACCATACTCACAGCTAAACGTAATTACTTATAAGCGGTTAATTGAAGAAAATCGGCGCATCACCTATGAGCTGGTTCTAGGATATTCGAGCCACGTTAAAAGTATTACATGTACCTTTTAAAAATGGCAGCGGAGAAACGTGTATAAAAATATTTGTTTCTCGCACACGGGTCCAGTTCATACCATTTGCAAAAGTGTACTTAAAAAGTGCGAAAAACATCGCCGAATATTTGCATCGCCTTCCTCCTTGACAATGCTTCTTCACACACGGCGAACGAAACAATGTTAATCTTAATCTAAAAAGTCGAGCTCCTGGACATAATCCGACCTGGTACATTGTAATTTCTTTATTTTCCCGAAAATTTAAGACATAAGACATATTTGACTTCTAAGTCTGTAGAGGTCGTGATGGCTTTCAATCATCACGTGAAAAACATGCCGTCCGATTAGTGGTACTTGTGTTTTAAAAAATGATTCTATCGTGTGAGAAACATTTGACATGTCCTAAAAAATATATTGGAATCGAATATATGTATACATTATATAACTCTTAGCTTGTTTCAGCTCTTAACTTGTTCACAAACCCAAATTGCAACACCTACCTACATAAACTAGCAAAATTGGAAAGTTGACCTCGCAGAATACAGAAACGCCACCGTACATAAATTTTCTAATAGGTAAAACAAACTTTCATACAGTGCTGATAACATGTCTAATATAATCATAGTCCACATTAGAGGAAAACGTCAACTTGTTTACGCCACTTAAAAGTTGTAATGTGTTTAGTGGCGCACTCTCCAATCATATTAGCGTATGGAACCAAACTTTTAGGCTGCCGCATTATTTGCAACTCTAAATTTTCAACTCAAACTTATAATGGAATTACTTTTAAATTCATGGCTGCCTGCTGCATACGGATACTCGTGTAGACTAGTACTGAATGAAATTGTTTTTTTTTAATACTCTTAGGCTTTGTATTTCAAAGCATCATCATGCTGCTACAAATTTTATATCTAAGCTTATATCATACTACGTGGTTTAAACTATTAAGGGGGCTGGGAACATTCGGCCTGACTGATTGTAAGTAGTTACCTTACTCTTACAAATATGGCGGCCTCCATAAACGTCCTTAGTTGTCATTCGTTTTCGCAGCATCGTCAAAAATTGTGTAACTAGGTACTCAATATCATTTTTTCTTTTGGCAGCTATCCTACTTTTATCAAAGCCTGTAGATACTATATTGAAGTCGTTTCAAGGAGCTGATAATGTAAGGTTTAGGTGGGGTTCAGTTTCGCAACTCCATGTAAAAAATTGTTTTTCGTATCACGTACACAAAAAGTGTGCCCATTTTTTCAAGGATCCCGAGATACGATTCAAGAAATTCCCTCACTTACTGAAGGATTTATTCGACATTCCCGGAGATTAAGATTATATTTAAAAGATAGATCTAATTAAATCACTCATTGTATGTTAAAGTTATTAAACTTTTTAACACATAGCATACAGGGGTCCACTTTTTTTTAATTGCTTCGTTATTTATTTTAAACTTTTTGTTAATATTTCTCATGTTGATGCAAAAAATATTTAAGTACCTTACACGTTTGCTATATTACTTTTGTATACGAAATATGATAATACTATTGAGAGAAATAGATTTCAAAACGTTACTTCAAGTTGGTATTGATGTTAGGGGAAGTTCTTTTCTGTAATATATGTACTTACGACGTGCTATAAAAAATTGGATAACTGTGTGGATAACTATTGGATACTTGTGGTATCTCTACATTGGAAATATTTTTGTTATACTAGTAAGTCTTTGTTATTCATGTCTGTTTGTAAATAAAAGGTAGTTTCTGAATAGCTTTAATCTTGCATGTGCATTGTTCAAATAAACATGTTCAAGTGCAAGTCGAACTCTCACCGGAATAGCCTCTATACTACTCTTACACATGTATGATAAGTTCTATATAGAAGCTTATATGCTTTGCGGAAGACTACCAGTTGGCTATAAATATATATGTATAAAATGTAACATTTATTACTATTCAGAGATATTTTTGCAGTTCCCATTGCTTAGTACATGTAGCTTGGTAGGTACCAACCAACTACCCTTTAAATTGGTTGACTTTACATGTAAGTCAAATATCAAAATACAGTTTAATATCTAGTTGCATGTTACCCTACACGAAGCTCTAGTAATAATTCACATTAAAACCTGACTAACAAAATATTGGGAGTTGCTTATAAGTATATCAAAATTTATGAAAAATAAATCTTATTAACGATACTCTTACTCATTACAAAAATATCTTAAATTTTATTTTTACTTCATAATTTTGTAGACTACATAAACATCACCAACCATAGTTTGCGAGCGCAATAGGTGTGATATTCAGACAGACGGGTATACAATCCAACTACCAGGGTTCTATGTTTATTATGGAGACCTGAAATTACTTTCTGGATAATTAAATAAGCAACATTAAGTTAAATGCTTAGACGCGCAAGTCATGTAGTAAGCTTTTAATAAGCGGAGTCTCATTTAGAAGCAGGATCGTAACATGTCCGCTGCAAAGCAAGCTCACAATATGCTACAGTCTAGATGCACTTGGCTCATTGCCAAGTGCAAGGCGAACGAAGCGAAGGATCCATAGATTGATACAAAGATTGTTCTAACAAATTTGTTGGTGTATAATTTCGTTGATAGCGTAAGAATTTCTCTAACTGTACAGTCATTTTCAATTACACCATTTAGTAGGAATAATAGTAGATATATAAAGTGAACTACGGTACTCAAAAAAATCTTAAAATCTAAGCATTAGAACTTCTATTGCTTAGATTTTAAGATTCTTCAAGACTACGGATAATGTGATATGAATATGACAAGAAATATGACGTACAAAAAACAGGGTGTTTGGTTCGTATATAAAATTAAACGAAATAAACATGCAATCAGTGATCATTTTTCATTAACCAGAAACATGGCTAAAATAGATTTTGAATCTCTGTGCCTAACAGAAGTCGCATCTGATTAGTTATATTTAAATTCATATATACATTACCCTGACCAAAATGCAATTACAAAACTTCACATTATATACAGCTTAGTTATACAAATAGCTAGGCTGTAGCAACTTTTCTATGTTCAACTATGACGTACTTAATCTTTAATACAAAGCCATCCTAATCCTACATGGATTGATTACATTTGCCATATTTATTTGTACAAGTACCAACGATGGATTCACCGAAACCTTTGTTTATATTTCTTTTATATTATCTTTACGTACGGAACAATAATGTCCGTTATTCCCATTGATGCCTGCCTGATATTAAGCGTTTAATGCTAGGTTTTATGCTTGCAAATTGCAACCCAAAGTCTGTAGCATTGCAACTTGCAACTCAAGGAGAATATCTTGCGAATTCCAGGAAAGCCCTGGGCATTCTACTATTCTCAGTCATCTGTAGACGCACTATAACTCTCTAAGAACGCAGCCTAATAACATATATAATATAAAACACATCGACTAGGAAGTACCTATACAGGTACTTCCTAGATGTGCTATTATCCCTTTTTGTCAGATAAAGGGTAGTGTACACCACGTACAGACGTCATTGACTTTATTAGCGTTATTTGTTTGCTTGACGTATATTTATTTAAAATTACATTTTGAAACTGATTCGAGCTCCTAGAATCTAATCATAAATTCGCCCAATAGTGAAACTTTGCTGTAATTTTATCAACCTGTTATATAGACGTAAATAGTATCAGTAGCATAAGCCTGTAACATGTTACAAGGTAGTGATCAGGACAAGTCTGCACTTGGAAGATGGCCAGATGTCAAGAACAGAGCAGCAAGACTTAGATCGATGTAAAGATTATTTTGCTAACATTAGACAAATATCTTGTGAAATTCAAGTTAGCGTATATTTTTTATTTGAGGTCGTAGGCGGCGAAGGTTTTAAAAGTAATGGGATTGAAGCTCTCTGATCCGAATCCTGGGCGTGGGCATGTAGTGTGGGTGAAGGAAAGGTTACGTCAAAATACGTGTGAACCTAAGAAAGGACTGATTTTCCGTCTGGAGTGTGCAGGTCTGTCGGCAGTCGCTTCATGTCAAAATCAGTATCTTCGCCAAATTATTTGGCTTAGGCAGTGGTCTCCGCTAATCATAATGGATTAGAAAACGGGAGAATGCTAGGAAGAAGGGATTGTGAAGCCTTTTAGTGTCTTTAGCCAAGCCAACTTAACGTAGAGATTTTGTATACGGGTTTGCTAGTTAATGCATCAGTCTAGTTAACAGTCATCTGTAAAAAAAAGAGAGGGACTGCACTCAAAACCATATAAAAGCTAAATAAGTAACAATTTATAGATTTTTGTTTTATCATATGTCAATAAGTCACCTATTGAGGGCTAAATAATTACATCTAAAATATTTATGATGAACAGACGATCTTATAAAGATCGCAGGGAGCCGTTGGATGCAAGCAGCGACCGATCGCTGTGGAAATCTACCCATGTTCAGCAGTGGACGTCTTTCGGCTGATATGATGATGATGATTTATGATTACGATGCATTAGCGTAAACAGTAACGCTTAAATGATACTTCTTATCTTGTAAGCTTCTCTAGGCTGCTGTAACTACGTCGCATAATGCATGCCGTATGAATGTTTACCTCTTTCATTTATACAAATGTCTTAGCCTTTGAAACGGCATTTTAAATGAAATACAATAAAACGATGGCCTAAATACGAATAAGATTTCACTCCGCTGCCGCAAAAACAAATAGCAATGTGCCGCGAACATAATTCCGCCCCAATTGACCGTTACCCACCTAAAATGCAGTTCTATAGCTATATGAAGGTACAGAACCTTTACCACTCGCTTTAATTACTTTTTCATAGCATAGCCTACCACAAACCAATGTCATAACTTCATCCTTAATTACTGCGGCCCTTTGTCTTATCTTCGCATGTGAGTAATTAATTACATTTGGTAATTAATTTACTCATAATGGTAGAGTATCGTTGTTGAGAAATAATTAAGCCATTTGTTAATTAAAACTCCTCACGTTATGACGCAGTACGCTATCTAGTTAATGAACAAAGTTATTTTTTACCAAACAAAATATCCTGTATCAATCTTATGTGGTACCAACATGTCATGAGCACAAGATCATACGTTATTGAACAGTAGATAATTTACAACCAACCTTAAATTCAGTGTAAGAAAATAGAAATAGTTCACTAACAAAGATATGGCGTGCATATTGTTATTACTATCTATATAGATATATAGTGTATTTTTTTTTTGATAAGATTTTTAAGCTCGGCATATGCTTAGTTAAACATTTTGTCGTATAGCTTTTATTATATTTTGCTAACATCTAATTAACTTTCAATACAAGTATATTTCGACGCGGAACGTTTCTTGAATGCGATGAGTGTTCCCTGCGGTAGGCTCCTTTTAACGACTGAAATAACCAGTGTATCAGGGGCAGCTTAGGAAAAACTAACTTAACGAAGCAGAACTAACTGACTCCAAACGACAGGATAAAGTTTAACGTAAAGAAGAAAATTAACTGTCATTTTTTTACACAACATCGGAAGACATACAACCTTTCGGCCCACCTGATGTAAAGTGGTTACCGAAGCCTACGAACGCTTTTTTAAGCGTTGTATGTCTTCCGAAGTTGTGCAAAAAAATGACAGTTAATTTTCTTCTTTACGTTAAACTTTATCCTATCGCTTGGAGTCAGTTAGTTCTGCTTTGTTAAGTTAAACAATTATAGAACTGTCGTTCGCGTGTTGTCACCCTTGCTGCTAACACAACAACCCTTTAGGAACTTACCGGTAATCTCACTCACTCGCAGAAATACAACAATTCTCTAGGGAGTTGTTATTTAACTATCGCAGTTTCTGTGAGGTGGAGGTACTTCCCTAGTCGGGCTGCTGTGATGCACCCTACCTCTCAAGATCCAGAGCAATATTAATAGACATGTCCATATTGTCGATACAAACAAATCGTTGTACTGTGTGGGAATCGAACCAACTACCCTCAACATTAAAGTATTGCTAACTCCGCCATAAGGCTCGTGAAATATTGTTCTAATATCAATACCCAGTCAGTTCCCAAAAAATATGTGGGTACTATTTCATATCACGTATTGACAGATGCTCGGATAGTTGCAAAAAGATCCAGATAAACTATCCGATAATATCCTCGACGGGTTCACGAACAAATTAAACAAGCATCTGGCAGTCGTAAAAATTTGTTACTTTACTGCCCTACTTTATTGGACATTTCCGATATAACAGCGCAGTTCGGACAAACGATGGCCAATGAATACGTTCTGAGATTTGATCGATAGTTTCCTCTGTACAAAAGTAATATATTTGGCAAACCGTCCGTTCATTTAGTAGAAATTTTGAACTCGCTTCCGTCCGCGGCTGTGCTGGCATAGAATACGAGAACAAAACTTCTAAGTTTCCCTATGATTTAAGCTATATCTGTACTATATGGGCATGACAATTTATAGTTTTTGACGTTAATACTTCTTTAAATTTGCTTCTATAGTGGGTTACTTTTGGGACAATCTACTAATGACTGTACACCAATGTACCGCGGCACACACTTTGCGAAACACTGACCTAACAGGTGTGCTTTATATGCCACCTACCTTATGTTTGCGCGTGTATTACGTCCGCTTTACGGCAGTGCTGCACGTTTGATGTATTTTTTTGCTACCCAAGTGCTTTAAAAGCTGTACTTTGAATTAATGCACGTTCCTGATTGAAATTGCAAATGGATTGGTCGAATTCACATAGCAAAAAACCACTTGTCTGCGCATGAAGGCACCCCTCGCTCACAAACATTTTTTTAGCACCTAAATATCTCAATTCCAACCTACTTTTTTTATACTACGTCGGGAGGCTTACAAGCATACGGCCCACCTGATGTAAAGCGGCTACCGTAACCTATTAACTCTTGCGATATATTAATTATCACTCGCGCGATGCCTCCTCTGCTGCTTACACAGCTACTGCTTGGGAGCTTACTGGTGACCTCACTCACACGCAGGAACACAGCAACCCTCCAGGGAGTTGTTATTTGGCTGTGGTTTTCTGTGAGGTGGAGGTACTTCCCCAGACAGGCTGCTTTGTCGCGCCCTACCTCTCTTAAAACATCCAGACCAAGACAAACAGACGTGTTCATGCACACAAATGTTTGCCTTGTGTGGGAATCGAACCCACGAGCGTTGGTCAATAATAATAGTTATTTATTTATTCAAAAATAATAGTCAAGTCGCGTCGTTCACGCCTGAGCCACCGAGCTCGTCAAACCCAAGAAAAAATTCAACAGGATTATGTTTTCAAGGCGAATGTATAATAACTACTATTAGTATAATAATTACTATACTTTTTTTATACCACTAACATACGACCTGACCAAACAAACATACGACCTGCCTAATGGTAAGCAGTTACAGTTGCGTATGGACACTTGCAATACCAGGAGTGTTACACGTACGTTATCGACCCCCAAAAACATAATTTTAAGAAGAAATACTTCAATGCAACGTAGTATATACTTCAATGATAATGATCGTGATGAGTTAAGCTTCGAATAACGACCAAACACACATAATAGTTGGATACATTGATAGTTAGCACTAGTCTTCCACCGACATTCATATAAAACTAACCGCTAACGCGCAAAGCTAAATATAAAGAAATGTGAAAATAGATCCCTTTTCCACGTCGATATCTCCTAAACATTGTTTATATCACTTACGACTTGTTATACCACTCCGGGCTCGCAGCCTCCGATGTTTCTTTCATTATTTCCTGTTTGTTCGTTTCCAGTTCAATCCGACATCCCACTCGTTCAGACTAGTACACTTCAGATTTCCTGGCTGAAATAACGCCCACGCCGCAACCAGTATCTGTTCTCCAATATTCGAATGGTGTATGTTTTTTAAACGTACATTATGTATATATAGGGTTTCATAATAACATTTATATATACATTACTGCCTATATTTTTTTCCTAATTAATTAAAATAATTAGATACATGTTCTTTACCGTGCCTTGTGATGGAATGGCAAGATATTGTATGTATTGTATAAAAAATACTTGGGGTAGATTAATAAAAAAGGAAAATACTTGTCGTATTGATTGTGCACAAAGTTATTGCTAAAGTGCTAATAAATGCATAATAATGCAGTTCAAAGCAGCAGATGAAACCTTGTATGTATCGTTTTGAACTAGAGAAAAACTAATAAACAATAATAAAATTAGGGCTTGCGAGTCACGTTGGTAATAAATGATAGTGTTTTTTAGGCACAGGTTCTCTTTGCCCAATTCCACTTGAAATTCTAAAATGTGTTAATACTGATTGGTACACTACTACTATTTGTTTATCAGTGTGCCTGCGATAGAGACAACCGTGGAGCTGCATCCTCTTGCCCAACAAAACAAATTAGTAGCCTCAAGAAAAGTTGGGCGTTACCCACTGCACATTTTTTTTTTATATTAGAGGGGGGACAAACGAGCATATGGGTTACCTGATGATAAGTGGTCACCACCGCCCAGACATCGGCAACATCAAAGGGTCACTGATCCGTTGCCAGCCTTTTTAGGGGCACATAGGCTCTTTTCTTGAAGGCACCCTTATCGTATTTGTTTGGGAACTCCACTGAGGGTTATTACACAATTAATAATAATGCCTCAAAAAGCGTACTAGGCAATCCACTGTCGATTGCCTGTCATCAAGATGGCGAGAGTGAAATTTAAGTTTGTAGCGAGTGGTACCTACGATAGTGGATCTCAACGGCTGGTATTAAGTTGAACAGCTCCTCCGAACACTCCTCGTGATACAATTTGTACAGTACATAAAGAGAAGCAACGTCTCTTCATGTACAAAGCTAGTCTAGCCGAGCGGAGATCACTGGACGATTCGATTCATGTAGTCCGGATCTCACGAATTGCTATATTTTCGTGAAAATACAGGAGTTGATGAGAGGTTTGAAGTCGTGATATCTTTCAATTAATACGGGAAATCATGTCGTTGTATCACTGATCCTCGTATTTTGTACAGTGGTTCGACCAAATAAAAAATATATTAGGAAAAACATTTACATTATTTTGATCTAAACTTGTTGTGTTTATAACTAAACCTTACTAAAGTTTTGCTATAAAACCTTTTAAAGATGTTTCGTTGTATATAGATGACGCTGTAGACTAACTGTTAATTGTATGTAGCGGAATAATTTTAACCAAATCAAAGTGTGTACTACGCAAATGGAAATTTTTCAGTGTACGATTTACAAAATTCGTCGCGCCAAAAAAAAAATTTACGTAAGTTTCAACAGGAGTTGCCAAAAAAATGAACCAACAGAGCGATATCAAACGAAGAATTAACTGAAAATATCGTACACTCCAAAGTTGGTTGAGAAGCTCGTTAGTTCTGCGAACAAATTACCTATAAATATTTTTTCTCTAACTTCGATAGAGATTTCGTGAGATCCGCAAAAAGTCCCTAACGAGTGCCTTAATTCCGTCAGAAGTTAAACGCTGAGCACCTCTGGCGTTAGTCTGAATTAGTTGTTCCGACAGAATTGCGGGCAACCCCTGGTTGGCGCGTAAATTTGACCTATTTGTAACCACTAATCTTTGACAACTTTTTTTTGTACAACGTCAAGAAATATTCATATCATAAAGCCCACACCTTGTGTGAAGTTAGGATACTATGAACACTTTTAATATAGCAACTCCATTGAGGGGCTTCTCCTCAATACATTATTATCTCTACGGCATAAATTAGGGAAATAATAGATGTTCAGAGATCTCCTAATCCTTTAAAAGGTTTATTATGTTCTCATTAGCGGCCGTCTTTGTCTAATATTCGTGCTCATCGTATTTAAGTTAAAGCACTCGCGTATTGAAACTGTTCCATAACTTTTGAATTTTAATGCAGTGTCTACGCTGTCGGACAGAAATAAAATACACGTAATTAAGTACGTGTTTCTTATTTCTGTCTTGTCTTATTTTTATTAATTGCATTACATCTCAAGGACGGATTTTAATGAACATTGTGTATCTTTAAGTGGATGGTTTAGATTCACAATGCTTTAACATCTCCATACGTCGTATATAAAATGTATAAAAGAAACTAACAGAAAACCTTCTACATCAGATATCCAATGTTTATGAACGTAATAAAGTCGAAAGTTTCGGTGGAAAAAAATAATCGTATATACAACAGTTTCCGAACAACGCAGCTATTCAAATCGGTGTTATGTTAAAAACTATTCATTCGCGAAATGAGAACACGCTTGGGGGCGTGCGTGCATGAAACCGCGAAACTTCGCTGACTCGTTTTACCAACATACTGTATAAACATTTTAATAATATGTACTATGTGTTTTATGCAACACACCATACAAATGGCAGTTTTTCGAAATGCCATTCATACCGCGCTGTTATTTCCATCTTTTGAATACATTTTGTGCGGGAATATAAAATGTTATTTCGAATAGATTTTTCATGAAGTTACTAGTGTTGGGATATGAAAATAAATTCGTGAAATTCTTATTTACTTCTGCAAATGTATATATACAAGTTATGACCTACATACCAAATTTAAATGCAATAGTAAAATATCCCTTAGTAGTTACCTATACGCAATATCACTTAATTTTTTATTTTTCGGTTTTTTTACATATTTGTGATTATTGCTTGCTTGGTGATGAAGGAACACATCGTTAAGAAACCAACGTCCTAGAAGTTATATTTCAAAAACGAAAGATTGACATAACCTGAGAAAGGTCTGGTTTCCCCTCTGATTTGTGAAGGTCTGACTGCAATCGCTTTGTGTAAAAATTCTATCTTTACCAGATTCTAAGGCTTACGTATCGAACCCTACATGCATAATAGATTACGAAATAGGGTAACGCTAGAGAAGAAGTAAAATATCCCTCAGTCAATTTAATAAAGAAAATATTCACTGAAATAATCGCCCCAAATGCTGTAGAATAAGTATTCTAAGGATTACGACAGACATGTGTATTTAGGATCGACAGAGTGACATATCAGAACATGATATGAGGAAGATGCTAAATGTTCAAGTTTCTTTCGGCATTTCTTTTTCGCCAATGGTTTTTTCGAAATACCGGTAATTCAAAAAAGAAAAACAGAGACTGCTTGAAATTAATAAAACGCAATAAGATTTGATCATTTTACACATGTAAGACGTGTCTAAGTGCACGCAAAGGCCCAATGATAAGTAAAGAATTTTATATTTAATACGTAATGGTAAAAATTTAAAGCATTTAGTAGTTTTCAATGGATGAATGTTACATTTTTTGGGCTTAGCGTGCAAAAGTCAGAGCACGCAATTTTATTTTTTGGATGTCAAAATGGGGTTAGTGTAATGTTCAATCCATGTTTGTGGGGTCGCAACATTGTCCCGTGGCCGCCATCTTGAAAAAAGGGCTGCGAATGGTTTTTACGCTATATCAATCATATTAATCAAACTACTAGTTCTCATTGCCTACCACGCAAGGGACGTGGCGTGAAGATATACATACATACAATCAAACTATTCATTAAACATAAAATCTGTATAAACATTATTTATTGGAAATAACATTTTCTACAATCCATAACTTTTAGCTGTAGCATCAAAAATATAGTTATTAACGAAAATAGATAAAAATTTGGGAACAAACCCTGGAGAAACGTCCTGAGTTAACTAGTGAAACAGCATTATTCCTCAATGAGAGAGTCGACCCTACTTTGCCACTTTGCTCATACGTTCTGGAACGTTTTTTAATTTCTTTTTTGCTCACTGCCGTTGGCGAACGTTTTTTCGTTTCTTTATATGGTGGCAATAAAGATAATGATTCTCTTGACAGTCTTAGATATAAACAATTCGCCAAATCAGTGGCAAAGAATACATTTAATTTGTCTTCACTTCCTCCAACATGAGACGCAGCCCGCTTGCACAGCCCCCGAGTCTATTATAGTATCCAGTCATGGCTCGGGAAATACAACGACTCTCAAGACTGGGGCTGGAAAAAGTATGGACAAATATTGATGCTTGTTCAAAGTTCAAAACCTCCAGCATTCCTGTTTTGAAGTTGATATTCTGCCGATGCAAAGGAAACTGTGGAGCAATGTGTGGATGTCGGAAGTTGAACATTTGTTTCTAAATTTTTATCTATTTACCTAAATAACTTTGTTATTTTTGACGACAAAAAATATGAAACCAAAATTATAGACAATTTAATTTGCACAAACAATGTTTTTACAAATTTCTGAATAGTTTGCCCAATATAGTGTAAAAACCGATTGCAGTCCTTTTTTCAAGATGGAGGCCGCGAGACAGGGGTTGCGCCCCACAAACATAGATTTAAACTTACACTAACCGTCTCTTGACTTTTGCAACCCCAAATGTAACTTTTCAATGGACTATAGACAAATTGCACAACAAATGAGTTGCGAAAGAGGTGTCTCAAGCGAGTGAGTGAGCACATCGGCAGGGGTAATGTAGGACACACCAAATATGTGGCGGTGTGCTGAAAAATGATTCAGTTACAATCACCAAGAGTTGGTTCGGATACAGGACGAGATTGATGTATATAGAAGAAGCGACACAGGCATGTGTCCACCTGATATTCCGTATGGTTCTGTCTACCCTAAAGAGAGACAGTTGTAAAAGTATGTGTATCAAACTGCGATTTTTAGTTCGCATCCCAGATTTAAGGAAAATGTGTCCCTTATTATAAGATATACATAAGGATATGCATAAGATTATGCAAGGTACTCTCTCAGAGAGATTCCGTACAAAATTTCCGCTCCTACTTATTGGACAATGTGTCAAAGTACGTATCGTGTAAAATAAATTCGTCAGTCAACGCCTTTAGTATTATTTAATGTTTTTAAACGTTTATATGTATTTAAATATGTACCTTCCTACTACACTCACACCGCTCGCCAATGGCGGAGAGTTCATCCTCATATTAGGAACCGCAATGGTGCGTCATACTGTGCGGTTCCCGAGAAGTTTTCTTACGAGAATTCTTAAGTTATTGAATGAACTTAATTCTGGTATTTTCTTCAAGAACGTTATGAAATTCTTCAAAAATGAAGTGAAAAGCTTTTTTACATGATTAATAATAAGGCAGGAGTGACACGCCTGGTGTTGCAAATGTCTATAGGCAACGTTAACTGCTTACCATCAGGCAAACCGTAAGCTTCTTTGTACCGTATTTTATTGTTTAAAATACTCTTTGCATCAAAGGTATACACCTTTGTTACCGTAATTGGCACAAAATGAGATTAACTTCGTGATTACGCGTCGTTCGCTAGCTTGCCACATTACAGGCTCTGAGCACGAATAACACTATAAAGGTCGTTAATGATTATATTAAAGGCATGCTCCATTGGTTCAGACTTGTAGAAAGATTGCAGGATGAAAGAATGACGAAACAGATATACAATGCAAAAGTGGAAGGATGTAGGAGCCGAGGAAGATCGAGACTAACCTACCGTGACCAAATTGGTTGTGTTTTATCAAAAGGTGATGTCAGGAGCCCAAGGAACCGGCGAGCGTGCATGAAAAGAGCTATGAATGTTAGAGAAGCGAGTGAAGTATGTAAGGACCGCGTCTAATGGCGTTCGGTTCTCTCTGCCTGCGCTTGCAAGCTTTTGTTTTATACAACGTCGGGAGGCATACAAGCATACGACCCATCTAATGTAAACATTAACTACATTACATTAAATATCACTCGCGTGATGCCACCTCTGCTGCTAACACAGTAACTCCTTAGGAGCTTACTGACGACATCACTCACACGCGAGAGCACAATAACCCTCCAGAGAGTTGATATTTAGCTGCAGTTTTCTGTGAAGTGGAGATTTTCCCCAGACGGCCTGGTTTGATGCGCCCTACCCATTTTAAAGCACCCAGACCAAGACAAACAGACATGTTCATGCACAGAAATATTGTCCTGTGTGGGAATCGAACCCACACCCATCGATCTCGTCAAATCAGTTTGCCCCAACAGGCTTAAACCTCAGTTAAACCTGTGTAATCTACGATTTATATACCAACATTTCAAGCAAACAAAAAATTTTTGATTATGTGTCTCATCTCACGATTATTAAACCCAGTCATTTGATAGGCGTGCGCGGTGATATGGATCCTCCATGACCCGTTCTGAGGGATATCAATAGAACAATATGCCTATGAGCAGCTCTAGGCAGGTATTGCTACTATTGTGAATGTATGTGAAAATATTGAGCTAGTTTAATGGCATCTGTGGAGGTATTCTCGGAAAGCCATATTCAAATCGGAATCGAAAACTTATCTGTCGAAATGTTTGCCGATTCTATATATTTTGACAGATAACTCCATACACAGACAGACAGACTTTGACAGATCCGTTTCGAATATGCCTTTCCAATCTGAATATCCACACTGGGGGGATTATTGGTACTAGGCTATTACAGAAGAATGACGGACACCTGCTACTATCATTAGTGATTGCTTGAAAAGGAAATTTTGAAAATACCTGAAAATTAAATGCACCTATTATGAATGTACAGCACTTTGGATCTCATTAATTAAGGGTCGTAGGTGATAAATCTAAACAGTAATAAACTATCAAAGTTGTAAGCCCACGTGGCACATTTGCGAATAGTTAGAGCTCCGAATGACCTAGTTACTGTTGCAGGGTATGCGCGATGTTCCTGCCAGAGTTCGCAAGTTTCGTGGCCGCCATCTTGTTCGCTGTACACCCCATACATACGGAGGCGGTGAGTGTTTTATTTATTACACGTTAATGGGTTGCCTGAAAACATGGAACTATCATCTCCAGTTGCATTAAGTTCTTGCTCTGGTTTTCGGAATGAAAGCTTGAAATTTAATTTGTAGTGTGAAAAAGAAAATATCGAGTATTTCGTGCTTGTGTTTAGTTGCTGTAGATGATTGATACTGCTGGAGTGCGGATTGTGAGGAAATAGCCAGTTAGTTACCTCAACTTCGTCACGCGACCGACCACGCAAGTTAAGCAACGTCGACGGCAGCCTGCCTGTGGATGGGTTCGAGCTTCTCCGTGCTTCGGAGGGCATGTCAGTTCCGAGTGTTTTCGATAGATGACAGTCGTTAAGCTAAGTGGCCTTTGGGCGGCTTAGAAACATTGTCCTCTGCCAATCTACAGTTGAGCAGCACGGCGGAGTAGATTTTAACCCCGGCTGAAGGGAGACCCGTATATCCTTGCAGTGAGATAAGTAAGGGTTAGTATAGTAGTACTTTATATTAATAAAAAAACTTGGTAGTAATTCGTTGATGACTAGATTGTATCTTTTTACTAGATTAAATGTCGTGAAATCTATATGTAACGTAAATAAATCAGAATGCAATTTCACTTCCTTTTATATGCCACTTCGGTCACAACAAGCTTCGGTTTGTCTGATGTTAAATGGCTATCTTAGCGCATACCTGCAGTATCACTCGCTTGTTGCCACTTAAGAGGTAATGCAGCCTCGTTTCAACAAGCATTGCAGGAAAATTGTTCATTAACATTAAGTATTACTCGCGCGATGCCACCCCTGCTGCTAACACAACAAATTCTTAGGAGCTGACTGGTGACGTCACTCACGCGCAGGAACACAACAACCCTCCAAAGACTTATTATTTGGCTGCGGTTTTCAGTGAGGTGGAGCTACTTTATTTACCACAGGCGGGCTGCTTTGATGTGCCCTACCTCTTAAAACACCCAAACTAAGACAAACAGACATGTTCATGTACACAAATATGACAGTGCTTTTTTTAAAGTTTATGCAACCACGCCTGACAAGCTCGGTGGCGCAGTGATTAATAACGCTACTTTGACACCGACGCTCGTGGGTTCGATTTCCACACAGGACAAACATTTGTGCGCGTGAACATGCCTGTTTTTCTGTGTGGTTGTTTTAAAGAGAGGTAAATACCTCCTCCTTGTCTGGGGTAAATACCTCCACCTCACAGAAAACCACAATAAAATAAAGCTCCCTGGAGGATTTTTGTGTTCCAGCGAACTATTGAGGTCACCAGTAAGCTCCTAATCAGTTGCTGTGTTAGCAGCAGAGGTGGCACGCGAGTGGTATGTAATGTATTGTAAGCGTTCATAGGCTACAGTAACTGCTTAACCGTTGAGCCGTATGCTTGCATGCCTCCCGACTCCGTACAAAAAAAAACAATGCGAGAGTGAAACTCACCTACTTTGACCAACTTGTAAACTGTAACGACTGTAAACATAATATCTACGTAAGTTATGTAAACTAATAGTCACAGGTTTAAAAATAAACTTCTACACATCCGTTAAAAGCTTTTTTTCATAGAGTCTACCAAAATAAACTTTATACACAGTTAAAAACGGATACATATCGAATTAAAAAGTAAAAAACTTGATAAAGCTTTGGTAACAGGCGGTTGTTTGGGTAACAAAGCTTTTAATTTCCGAACGCATATTAACCGAGCTACAATTGCCGAGCTTAAAGCTTTTCAATTACTGTATCAGAGTGTCCCTTACCTACACATGCATGAAAAATATTTTAGGGTTCCTTTGAAAGGTGAAAAGGGAGGGATAGCCGTCGATAATAGATCTCGAGAAGAATTGTATATAATTATTTTCTTATTTTTCTTGTATACGTATATCTTTACACCAGGTCCCTTACAGGGTAGGCAGAGGAAACAGAGCGCTTCTTGCAATCCTTACTCGCTTCTTTAACATTCGTAGCTCATTCCATGCACGCTCGCCGGGGTCCTGACATCACCTTCTGATAAAACACTACCAAGTTGGTCGTGGCAGGTGATACTTGAACTTCCTAGTCTCCTACAACTTTCCAAATTCGTATTGTATATCTATTTCATCATTGTTTTATTCTGCATTCCTTCTTCATGTCCATAAACCAACAGAGTATGCCTTTTCTTATCTTTACACCGACACTCTCTTTAATAATAAGTCTCGTCCTTACCGTATCATTGCGAACGCAATCAGCAACTTACATCCTATGCATGTACTCGTAGTTAATAAGAAATTAATTTAATTTATTCTACGATAAAAAATCACAAATCAAAGAACACAGACAATTAAAATCACGAATTCAAAACCCACTAGACCGGTTGTTTTTTTTTAATCTGTGCAATACCGTACACTTGTTTGCACCAAATGAAATAACTATACTTAAAGAAAAAATAATCAACAAAAAGTAGTCGTTTCACTTAGCGATCTTTCTATCTATCTATTATTTAACGCTAAATCCCTTGCGGGGTAGGCGGAGAGAACCCAGTGCCACATGACTTCACGATGTCAAATATTTTTTTATACATCGTCGGGAGACATGCAACTTTGAGGTGCAGGTTCTTCCCCAAACAGGCTGCTTTTATGTGCCCTACTACCCTCCAAAACACCCTGACCAACACAAACAAACATGTTCATGCACACAAATGTTTGTCATGTGTGGGAATCGAATCCACGAGCGATGGTGGTGTGAAAAAAAAAATTCAATATGATAAATACACTCGTCAGATATGCTATTGTGTCATAATGCATTTGTGCTAGTTCAGATATTTGTAGAAGTGGTAACACGCCTTCTTACAAGGACAAATTGTGACAAATTCCACAAATAGGCAAATGCTTGAAAGATTAAACTATTTCTGACTAGCGCGTGAATCGTCTAAAATTCATCAAGTATGTGATCAAAGCGATCTGTTTCATCACCAACTATTTAAACTAGTCTAGGAAATTCACTCAATCATTCATTGGGCACAAGTTTCATGCATCAAGGCGTGAACTTTGCTCTTAGGGTCTTTCTCACATACGTTACCATACAAACGCTCGTCTTTATGTTGTTGAGTGATGCTTTGAATCAAATGTTGCCCAGTGCATGCCTTATCTTATATGTATATAATAAAATATAAACGAGCAGTTTTTGTATATGTATAAATATAACTAGCTATCCGCCCCTACCAAACTTCACAGGATCACCTGCTGGGCTAACCTGAAGATTCACTGAAAATTTCATCAAAATCTGCCCAGCCATTTTCGAGTCCATAAAGGAACATACAGACAAACATTCATTTTTATATATATAGATTTGTGTATCTCGGAAGTGGCTTTAACAATTTGTATCAAAAAAGTTGTCAGTATTCAAGCTAGGCCGTTTCTATCCGTTAGGCTAACACTGTTCTTCGTAATTTGTTAAACACTGTTCCAATATAAATCTAATACGGCTGGTGTTGATCGCGGCCCTGGCGAATCCATGTCGCAGACTAGGTTTGGTCCGTAAACGACTGTTCTTCAATCCCTAGTTTAGTTATCTATAGACAAAAGTAGAGACAAACGACTTCACATGCCCACCCATTCTCAGATGATATTTTATATACATATTATATATTGTTATATATTATATTATATATTATTCATATTATATTTCATATTTATATTATCATTCATATTCCAGATATTTCCATAGACTGGATTCAATCTATGCTTGCGTGTGTGTATAAGTAAATTGGTTTGAGTGCTATTCATTGTATCTTCAACAAGAGATTTTTACTTCACAACTTTGGAAAGTAAACATCTTTTGTTATAGTACGGGGTACTATAACAAAAGATGTTATAGCTGTTTTATCTCTTTGGCTCTTCAAAACGGATCATGGCTGTTAAACTACAATCAAATTTTTATTAACAGAAATAAAAATGAGATACTTTGGTTACTACTGTAAAGTAATCGTAAATGCATTTTAACATGTCCATGTTGAATGAACCAATTCATGAGTTCAGAGTGGATGTATCTATACATATAATATATGCTGGATGTAACAAGGTAGAACGTTTTTGTTTATATCAAACTAATTATAATATACTAAACTATGTATACTTTGGAAATGTGTAACTTGGCAAATTTTATATCTACTTATCTGTCTAAACCTCCACGCCAAATCCCTATCGGGGCAGACAGAGCCAACCGAGCGTCACATGACTCAGTCCTTACACACTAAAATTTATATTAAACCAAATAATCATTTTTCCCGTTATATTTTTGTTGGGATATAATTTATCTCAGCATATGTATGTGTATATCAGCTTAATTTCTCTAATTTCTAAGTGCTTGCGAGATGGCAAATAAAGATTTTATCTTTTTTTTTCATTTTTTGATAGAACTAGTCGCACGTATTCTAATGTCCGACGAGGATGGTCTAAAGAAAATTCGTTACATCGAAGGCGTACTATCATAAAGGGTCCTCGGTCTGTGTGAACTCTACTGCTACTGTTAAGTTTAACCAGGCAAACTTAAGTTCATTTTCACATCCAACTTGAGCCGTAACATAAATATGTGACCACTTTTTTCTTTGTTGACTTTTCTCGTGAATGTCGCAATCGCAAACCACATTTACTGCACCGCAAGGGTACCGGCGACATTGCAGTTTTACGTCCAGGCGACTGTAAATGTGACGATCCTTAAACTTCCGTTTATAACCGGTTTCCAATTAGAGACACTTGATGTAATGGTGTCGTATTTTATATGATATGTTGTTATGTTTCTTTTTGTGGCTATGATAAGGCGCCAGGATATATCTTGGAACACTTTCGATGTCGATAAAGATGCTCTTTGGCGTCTCAATTATTTTAACATGTCTTTATAACAATGGGCTGTGAGCAGTGTTAGCCCATATATATAGACATCAGCAACACCAAAGGGTCACTGAAGCGTTGCTAGCCTTTTTTAGGGAAACATGGGTTCTTTTCTTGAAGGCTTTCTAGACGAAGGTATCGTATTTGTACCCATATAGCATCTTAATTTGTCACACACGCATATGTCAATATGCATATTATATGACTGTTATCTAATTTCATAAAAGTCTGCGAATGGATTAGATTCAAGAATGATGGATAATTTAGCTTAATTGCGGTATCTTAAGTTGATGTTTCGTCCCATCTCCACGCATCTTAATAGTATGTACCATAACCTTAGTATGTACCATAACCCGAATATACATAACAATCTTTCGTGTCTTAAATTATAATTTGTCATATATTTCGATATTAAGTACTTAATATTTTTTTAATAGGACTCTTTGTCAACTGAAATACATAGTGTGATACCCTTTTCGATGAATATATTTCGCAGTAATTACTTATATATGTTAAAGTGAGTGAGGTGTGTAAGGACCGCGTCTTATAGCGCTCGTTTCTCTCTGCCTACCTCGCAAGTGACCTGGCGTAAAGATATACATACATATATTAATTCAAAATAAAGTAATTAAGGCTACGATATAGTGTATGTATCGTTTACTAAAACTGTAGTTCCAAAATTTATTGAAACAAGTTAGACCAAGTTGAACTTTTAATTATCGTTCTAACTGAGAATGGAAAATGTTCGGTGTATTTTAATTGTTTAAAGTGAAATAATTGGAATAGCAATTAATAGATATTAACAAGTATGGAATCTCTATCATCAATTGAGAATTAATGTTTTTATGTACATTTTCAGAAAATGTAGACAGGGAAAAAGAAACTAATATAGAGAATTTAAATCGTCTGGGTGTTTGACAGTTAGTCATCAGATAGTTCATTTTACCTTAAACCTTGATAAAATCATGTCTATATACAAATCAGCTGGCAAAAATACTAGAATTATAATTATGATTGTATTGCGATTGCGATGTATTGCGATTTTATTAGATTTACGTTACCCCGTGTTGTTTGTTAGACTTGTTGAGACTAGTAAGACGAGGTTACGTCAAAAGAGAGAATTAATTAAGGGCAGCCGCACACAAAAAATCCCTTTAATAACAAGTCTCTAGACAAATTATTGTACTCCTGGGAGTGGGTGTGGTCAACAGGAGCTTCCGGTAGAGTTGAGAGAGATACCTTATTATTAGCAGTAAACTAGTTGAACTGCAAAAATTGGTCACAATAATGAAAGATGATTTATACGCAGAAGGGCTTAGTACTGAATCTGACGAATAACAAAGATAAATATATTCGAAAGAGAAAAAACCGGAACCATTGTAAGGATTAAGGTTGATGATGAAGTGTTGGAATAAGTGGATGAGATTGTATATTTTGGTTGCGCTTTTAACAGGGATAGAAGGTACACCGCTGATTTTCACCTTTCTGACAGCAAAAACTTATGCCAGAGGGCACAGCTCACTTTACACAACGCAGGTCCTAACGCCAGGAATTATGGAAGCGAAAGCTGGGTATGAGCTTAAAAGTAGAATAAACGCGGTTGAAATGCGAGCTTTGCACAAAATTTGTGGCGTAATGCTTGTGGCGTGCGTTGTTCGTTCGCAATGATGATGTTAAAAACATAGTTGGCCTGAAAGAGAGTATCGGTGTTAAAATAAAAAGAGGCATGCTCGCTCCGTTTGTACGGAAATGTAGAAAGAATACAGGAAGAAAGAATTAAGGAACAGATATTCAACGCGAAAGTAGAAGGATGTTGGAGCCGAGAAAGACTAAGACTTATCTACCGTGACCAAATTTATCGTGTATCCTAGAAATTTGCGAATGTGCACGAGAAGAGCTACGAATGTTGAAGAAGCGAGTGAGGTGAGTAAGGACCGAGTCTTGCTCTGTTTTCTCTTCCATACCCGCAAGGAATACATTACAGGACTATGACTACTTACCTATTCTTGTGCATATCATGGGCTTAACTAACACGACTGAATGTTGGGAGCTGAAAAACGAACTGAGTAAACGGGCAATGAAGATGTCTTGTTCTTATCTGTGTTTTTTCTATTTATGTATAAAGGAAAACTGCAACCGCCATATGATCACAGAAGGATCACTTTTTCCCCGTTATCCATTGAAATATCACAAAATCGTGAAAGAAATTACCAGAACTATTAAAAGGAATTTTCTCAATTGTACCTGTAATTGTAATAATTACATTACGTTTATGAAAGTCACTTTAGTCAATAAATACGTTTCATTCTTATGGCAACTTTTACTAAGGGACAAATGGCATCTTATCATTCGATCTCTCTCAGCTCATTTTAACACTGTGTACATGAAGGGCCTGAATTGAAGCTGGTTATTGAATTTATTTTGGTATTTATCGTTTTTGACAGAGCTCAGTCCTATTAGCAATACTAAGTTCATAGCATAACCAGACGCGCAGGCTGATATTTAAACTTTTCTTTCATTTATAATTAGATAGTATGTTTGGCAATTAATTTCACGAACTCGCGGTTAATCGCTATTGGGTAGAGCGACATCTTATTATAGTAGTCAATACGTTTCAACTAAGACGGGCCTACAGATACAAAAAACTAAAAAATACGACGCAACATAATAGAGTGACATTTTTCCATAATAACTTGCAAGGAAAACTTTGACTGCACAGAGAATAATAGCTTTCAGAAGTTACAACTAAGTTTGTAAAAACGAACTTAGATGCAGGCCTTGTATGAAAACCTTGCTTCCGTTGGTCTTGTTTTTACATAAACCTATTAAGACTATCATAAAATAAACAATAATATTAGTAGAATATGCATAATTTGATTGCATCTTAAAACAAAGTTTTAAAGGTAAACAAGTGAATAAACCATACACAGTGTGTCGTAGAGACTTAATGCAATACGTTTGTAAACAGATAGATATTAGAAGTTACATGAAGTTGATGTAACATGTAAAACTATTGGTTATCATATCAATATTGTTCATTATTAAATTCTCTTTATAATGTTAATGTCTATCTCCAATTGCCCGTAAACTGCTTTGTTAGTATACATTTTTGAACCTACATACACTGCAATGACTAGTACTCTGTTGGCTATTCAAATGAACGGATATATACTCGTACTTATATATACGTATATATGCATATATACATATATATAAATATATATAGTTTATACATTTGTTTATATAACATAACTATAATCTAGTTCATTCTCCCTAGATGTTGCACGATGTTGACATAAATAGTAATGTTGCATTTAGGGAATTGACAGTACATCGTTGTAAATCTACGAGTATCGTACATTATTCTTAATAAAATGACGTAATTAAACGTTTTAATATTTATGCCGACGCGCACAATATCAATACTGTTGCATTTTATATTATGTTTTAACTTTAATGCAATAAATACTTGCATCAAGGACAGTCGTTTGACATTTTCGCTCACCTGAGCCCTTTACAGTAATCTTATGCCCCTCTGTACATATAATAACCCATTCTATTAAACTGCCAAAAGTAAGGTAACGGTATCGTTATAAATCGATAACTATGCTGGGCAGATTTGATGGGAGGAAATACGTAGGTCACACTATAAGTTTTGCGTAACTTAAAAAAACAACATGTTATAACCAAAATATTATTTTTATTGCTTTTCAAAATACTCTCCTTTACATTTTAAACATTTTTTCATGCGATCGAACCATTTTTTAAAAGAGGAGGACCACAGATCTGAAGGCATGTTTTCTACGTGCTGATTGAACGCTATCACTGCCTCTTCGGAGTTGGTAAAAGTAAAACCTTTCATCAAATCTTTGATTTTGGGGAAAATACAGAAATCACAGGGTGCTAGGTCGGGGCTATGCGCAGGATGGGTAACGAGTTGTACTTTTTCGGAAGTAAAAAATGACTTTGTTTTGTTGGCCGTGTGTGAAGAAGCGTTGTCATGATGTAGGAGAACGCGGCTAACACCCTGGGTAAACAAATGGTAGAATACCACTCGGCTAGACTCTTTTGATCTTCAAGTGGAATTGTGCAGATGGGACCCGTAGCTGAGAAAAAAAACGCGATCATTTTTTTACCAACGTTTCTCGCCTGCCTCACTTTTGTTGGCCTGTTCTCATTTTCAAACACCTTCACAAGATTGCTGTTTTTTTTTCGGGTTCAAAACAATAAATCCACGTTACGTCTCCTGTAACAATGTCATAAACAGCATTAGAATGTCCGTGCTCGTACTTCACTAGCATCTGTGAGCACCATTCCACGCGAGCCCGCTTCTGCTCCGCTGTCAGTTCATGAGGGATCCAACGACAACAAAGTTTCCGAACTTTCAATTCTTCGTGTAAAATTTTCTGAATTTGGCTCATATCAATCCCCAAAAGTTCTCGAATTGTCTCATAGGTAATCCGCGGGTTTTCTTCAATTAGCCGCTTAACAGTAGCCACATTATTTACGTTGACGGCAGTTGAAGGCCGCCCTTCACGAAATTCATAATGTAAAGAAACTCGACCTCTCTCAAATTCAGCAAACCATCGCCTCACGGTGCTCAAAGAAGGTGCTTCTCTCCCAAAAGCATTTTGAAGACAAGCAGCACAGTCTTGCGGAGAGAGAGAACTTTTAAAATCATAAAAAATCATCGCTCTAAAATCTTTTCGACTCAATTCCATTTTCGTTGCGTACGTAGAACTTTGATGTGTGATAAAAAACAATTGACAAATGATTTCCCGCCAATTGTTTTTTTTTATTACTAAGTAGGTTGCAACGTTTCAAAAAATATAACATTCGAAATTCAAATAGTTGCGATTAGCTAGAAGTGCAAAACTTTTAGTGTGCCCCTAGTAGGGTAAGATTTGTTTGTCAGAACCGTAACATGGAAATCATTGTTCTGTCTAAACCTGTGGGAAAAAGTATGCGTCCTTGTGCAATTGAATATTGTTTGGGTGCTTCCGCCACTACTTAATTCATGCAAACTAGAGCCAGCCCCACTTCCCGACTTAATTAATAGTTATAACGTCCCCGACTACCATTAGTGCATGCATGCAATTGTAGGTATTCGCGGAGACAACGTTCAATTTGCGAGCGACTTGCCAGCCTTACCTCTGTGAGCTGTGCTTTCCTGTTGCTCTCTAAAGCTGCTGTAAGCAACTTTTGTCGATTCGGAAAATTGAAACTACAAAAATACAATGATGTTTCAAATCTATCTATACCAAAAATAACGGTAATAAGATCCTATCTGTAAAAATGAATAATCACCTTGTACGTGAATAGAGATGTATAGAGTGCCCATCTCTCTGTTCATGCATGTAATAACTTACTGGATACTTTAATGAAATTTGGTTCAAATCATTGTATTCTGCATTCTGCATCTGAAGTATTCTTAGGGCAAAACGCATAAACTGAATCATAATTTTAACCTATTAGCTAAAAATTTAGCATAATTATTTTTAACGTTAAAAATAAAGTCGTATCGTACGAAATAAATTTTATGGAGGATGATTAAATCATTGTCATAGGCCAGGAAAATTAATGAATATGAAAATTAAAATTAATAAATTATTAAATTAAAATTAATGCTAATGAACAGGAAAAAGTGTCAAAGCATAAAAATATATTTAAAAAATCTAAACGAACTTTGTTATGTTTTAAAAATGGCAATATCCAAAGCGGCATTCTAAAACACAAGCCACGTAATGGTAGCTGTGATAGATGCCAAGATACTTGTCAATGGTAGTAATTTAATCTACTTCAAAAGAGGAAGTTCTATATTGTTAGGTATAAAACAAGGACAAGGATGTACTGTTTAATGAGGAGCTCGGTGGCGCACTGGTTTATTAACCTAGGTCTGGTCCAGGGTAATAACGCTACTTTTATACCAGGACTCATGGGTTCGATTCTTATACAAGACAAGATATTTTGAATTTAGTGTAGGTTAAAATAGAGCCAGATTTTGCTAAGCTTCTATGTTATTTGACAAATAAGATTAAAATTTAAACTTCTGCCGTAAAAAATATATTTAACCTATAAACTTACTACATTTTGTGTGTAAAACAGGTTATAAATATGAGTTAATCAGCGCGCACGAAGCCGCGGGCACAGCTAGTTCATTACTACGCTTTAGACAACCAAGCATACGGTGTACCTGATGAAAAGTAGTTGCATTAACCTATAAACAATTGCAATACACGTAGTATTCACGAAAAGTTGCCGCTTTAGCAGCGAGCTGACGCGGCAACTCTTCGATACTTCTTGTTTTACAAGCGTTATTGTAGGCTATTTTTTTTTTAATTCAACATCGGGAAGCATACAAGCATACTGCCCACCTGATGTAAAGCGGTTACCGTAGCCTATTAACGCTTGTAATACCTTGAGTATCATTCGCGCCATGCCACCTCTGCTGCTAACACAGCAACTTCTGAAGCTTACTGGTGACCTCACTCACACGCAGGGACACAACAACCATCCAGATAGTTGTTATTTGGCTGCGATGTTCTATGAGGAACTTCTCCAGTCTGCTTTGATGCACCCAAACTCTCTTGAAAAATGTAGACTATGTAACCACTGCCCATTACTCGAATCGTAACCTTTGTTTTCCATATGACCGCTATAGCAAAAAATGGTATTCAGGGCATAAACTAAGCGTAAAGAACAGCGACTATATGAAATCATAAACTCAGCATAGACTTTATGATTTCATATAGTCACTGTAATCAAAATTGTATGTAGGTATTATTAGTGTAAAATAGTATTATATATTCTGTTCTAACACTATGCAGTTACTTCGTGCACTGTGTGTTAGTACCACTTTACTGCTACTAATATTTCGCAGTGTTTACTACCAATTGGTAACACAATAGCCATTTCTCGTAGACTTTATACCCAGTCTTGCCTTCATTGTTCTGGCGCTCCAATAAGCTATAAGAAATTTCTTGTAACGCTTCCTTTAATAATTTTGAAATAAGATTTATAATAAAAGGGGTTTATTTCATGTATATATTAATTGTAAAATATTAAGTTCAAATTCTTTTAATTAGAATAGGAGAGGGAAGTAGGCTCTAAATTAAGTCTTTGATTAAAGGAGTCGTCCTTTAATCAAAGGAATTTATATTCCAACAGTGGGATGAGTATAGGTTAATGAATGTCACATTTAAAAATACCAGTATAATTATAACCATATATACCAGTATTTTAATAACCAACCACTCGACCACTGGGGGCGTGTCTCATTATGAGATGATACTCTACTTGAGCGCTAAAATGTTATCTATATAAAGATTTTTTTTTAACATATTTTAAGAAAGGCTTTTATCTGTTTTAGATAGGTATCTTGACCTAATCGTACCCAAAGCAAGATTTGTTGAGATATTGTTCTCAGTACATAGAACTTTCCTACTGGCACTGATAAAGAAATTATGGGCATTAATTTGACTTCCGTGTAAAATGTGAAAAGTTATTAGTTTATGGGTATGCCTATATTACGAGTATAATGATCTCAACTATGTAATGTCCCCGTGGATGGGCTCACTTATTTTCAAAAAAAATATTCGTGAGATGACAGAGAATATTCTTAGGATTGTTTGATTTTCCAAAGTAATTATTTTTCCTTATTATCCCACTTATCCATTAATCTTATCGATAATGATTAAAATCATGTATTTGCCATTAGGCCGTCACGGGCTCTTAAACACGTCTTACATTCTTTAAATCAAATCATATTGTATGTTTTGATGTTTCTGAAAATGACTATAAACGAAGAAGAAATGCCAAAAGAAACTTGCCAATGTAGGTTTTTTTTTTAAATCGTCATATTATATTACAAAAAATATATGTGAGTGTTACATATAGTGATATCAATCTGTCAGTCAGATATTCATCGATTCTGTAATAACCCTTCTTACATAGAGTATTTTTCATGTGCCTTTCTAACATATTGTCAGGCAAGTACTGAAGAATTGTTTCAGGTAGTTTATTATAGAATCGAATACAGTTTACAACAAAAGACCCGATGTACGCATACACAATCTATTCCTGCTTATAAGACACTAAATTTTGAAAACGATTCTATATTTTTACGACCATATATTATGTTCTCATAAATATACAGAGAGGTAGCCGTGAGGATATTTATTTCTTTAAACCGTTCTCTAAGTGATTCCCTGGAGCCCATGTTTTGCCCATGTGATCGGATGGCTCTCTTTTGTAATATTTAAATAGTTTCAATATCAGCCGCTTTTCACCACAACAGAATACCATACGACTAATGCTGTGAAAGTAGTTGAAATAGACTAAGCGTACAGTAGCCACGTCTGTCAATTGTTTAATTCTCCTAACTGTATATGCGGCGGAGCTAAGCTTATTGGCTAGTTTATTTATGAGAACTTTTGAATTGGCAGTAGATGATAGACTAAATTTTATACATTTGATTTTTGTTGATTTTAATAAAAGATTATTACATGTGAACTAATTTAGAATAGCATGGCATTTTTATCTTGTCTTATTTGTGTTTGTGCTAGTGAGTGAGGTTACCAGTAAGCGCCGTAGAAATTACGAGGTTGTATAACAAAATCATGTGGGATGTTAATGTCAGGGGTACTTTCATTTGATCACCTTCGTACGTAATGGGAATTTACAAAAATCCTTTCTGATTAATAGGTGCAGAATATCTATGTAAATCTGCCTTTGCCGGCCTGTGTGTAGCCGATAGATTAATAACATTGCGGTTTTTCTATGTGAAACATGGTTTAATTTAAATGGGAACCATTACGAAAGTCTATTCAATTGGAAATATAGAGATAGGAATCAATAATGTCGGGTATTTATATAGATCCTATTTATACCAGACTTGTATTAATGTTATATTGTATATGTGTGTGTGTTGTGTTGCCACAATCGAAATCAAAATTCGTAAAACCATAATAATTATTGAAAGTGAGAAATACATTAGAATTTGCATCTTTCCAACAATTTTCTACATTTTTTTTTTTTGATAAAACTGAAACTTGTGAATCTACAAACAACACAAAAATAAAAGAAAGTCTGTTGACAAACAGACAAGAAATGCACTGAAACGTTTTGATTTGCCTATTTATGCATAAAGTATGTAGTGTTAGTCTTAATAATTGCTGCAATTCGACCCTAATTTTTGTAGAAAATTTTAGGAAATACCATATGAAGTTACATGTTTGCTATAATTTTTAAATGGATATCACTAAAGTTCGTCAACATTTTAAAACAATTCCAAAGAATAGCGAAAATCGGTAGGCAAACAGAAAAATAACTGTTTGTTCTTGCCTATTTGAATATAAATACTATGGCCCTTATGAATTTACGTGTGTTTTGAAATAAATAAATAAGGATCGAGTTGGAAATTTAGAGTTCCGTAACTAAGGGACAAAAACTAAACTTCATGGTGCTTCTATGCCTTTAATACACTTCTCCCCACCCCTCATTTATCACGGAAGTTTAGGAAACAATAATTCCAAAATTACTTTAAAATTAAGAGAAGACGTTCGTATTTCATCGGAAGGTAATGTTAGAAGTCCTAGAAACCGGCGAGCGTGCATGAGGAAAGCTACGAACGTTGAAGAAGCGAGTGAGATGTATAAGGAACGAGTCATGTTGTTGTGTCTAGCCTGCAAGAACTTGCCCTGAAGTGTCGATGTATAGATAGAAGAAACTTTATATCGTGATGTTGTCTCGCCGCTACGTGATACCGCAGAACTGATGTCGTGTCATTCAGTGCCGTCAACTCCAGACTCGCGAGCATTACTCTGGCATCTGCGATCCAATACGATATCGAATGTGTCCCGCAAATTTTTCACTCCCACATCGTAGCGTCGTGTTGATTCTGTCAATTTCAATGGAGTTCATCGATTTTATTCTAAAAATAACGGTTTATTCGCTCTCTGTGTGGTTTTAACCAGCCTTTATCGATGTTTGAATTTCGTTTTCCTTGTGCTCCTGTGTTATTGCATTCTGGACTTAATTTGTGTACGTTTTTAGACAATTATTGATTAATGTGAACTACAAAAGTATCATGATCTGGTCACAAGCTGATAATCGGTACAACCGGATAGCATCGCAGATCAAACTGCCCTTACCACAGATTAAGAACCTTTATAATACTGCTACTACCACCGCTTAAAGCCCTTCAAAGATTTACTCTATAATGTATGAATAGAACATGAACATGAGAAATACAGTTTGTTTTATACAACGTCGGGAGGCATACAAGCATACGGCCCACCTAATGTAAAGCGATTACCGTAGCCAATGAACGCTTACCATTTAGTATCGTTGGTGCGATGCCACCTCTGCTGCTAGCACAGAAACTCCTTATGAGCTTACTGGTAACCTCACTCACTCGCAGGAACACAACAACTCTCCAGGAAGTTGATAATTGGCTGCGGTTTTCTGTGTGGTATAGGTACTTCCCCAGACGGGCTGCTTTTATGTACCCTACCTCTCTTAAAAACACCCAAACCGACTAGCCTTGGTGTCAAAGTAACATTACTAACTACTCCGCCACCGAGCTCGTCACATGTTAATATATTTAGCACCAGACAGCACGACATTTTATGATATATTATAGCTACGTGTGGGAGGGCATAATACATAAGGATAGTTAACAATCAAAATTTCATGAGATATAACTATTAGAGGTTAAATCAATTAAAAACACACTAATTAACTAATTAATAATTTTTAATATTCGGTGTGCTTTTCTAATTGGGATAAATATATTTATCATTATTGAATAAATTTGTTGAACCCAAAGGAATATATTATTTACACAAGCTATATTATATTTAGTAACCAGTTGAGAATGCGCAAGCTTGCATTGCCAGAGGAACACGTGGCTCATCAATTATATAACAATTCAAAATATATATTTTTTTAATTTGTCGGCCATTTTGAACGATATTCCTGAACATTCCTATTCTACTTTTTTATGTTGAATCCGAATCTGAAGTCAAAATTCGAATATTCGAAAAAAAGCGACAGACACACACAGAGACAAACATATAAATTTCATATAGGAACGGTGTTCCTGCAAATGACTAGGGGAGTATCTACCTTCACAGTAGGGCTATTGCGCTCATACGGGGGAATAAGGTCACCAGTGAAATGTTGCTGTGTCAGCAACGCGTGGGCGATACTCCTTGTGACGGGTATATATAGGAGGTATATAATTATGGGCGTCATTTTATTAAAAAAAGTGTGCGTCTCGAGACGCTCGACAGAAGTGATAACTTAAACTAATCCGCTGCCGTATGCGTGGGAGAAAGGGAAGCCGTCACAGACTGGCGCCGTAACGCGATACGTAGCGAAACGGTTTACCCTCCCATAAGAAATTATCACTTCACAAATGTCTCATTACCAAATAATAGAACTTTGAAAAACATGTAACGGCATACACTACATTACTACTACTATTCCGTATAGAAAAGGTACTTGTCCGTCCGTCTGCCACAGGTCTGTAACTTTTGAACCGTAATGGGTAGACACTTGAAATGTACGCAGAGTATTTATTACTGTGGCCGTTATAATATCAAATTATAGAAATTAAATGAAATTGGTAGTTAAGGGGGGTTCCAATGCAAGGAACGTGTTTTTTTTTTGCTCCGGTGTTACGGGTTCCTTTCATACACAAGTCGGGCTGGCACTTGAATGGACTAAGATACTATTAGATCTATAAAATATAAGATGTATATCTTTTCAGCATATCGTTTTTGTTCTTCACAGGTGACCGGTGTGGTGGGCAGAGCGGAAATGTTGTCGTCTCTCTTCTTCCTGGGTGCTCTCCTCTGCTATGCCCGCGCTGCTAGTCGAAGACGTAATACAGGTAAATTATACATTAATGTGTAACAGAACCAGAGTGACATGGAAATAGAATACGGAGACTTCTATGGCCATGGCTGACAAAACGCAGCACTACCCACAGCGTTGGTAACCTCTAAATGACACTGAAAAGGTGTATTCACCTCTCATTACTCATCCCACTGAAGGGATACGGGTCTCTGTGGTTTTAGAGCCTACTCCGCCGCGCTGTTCAACTGCAGATTAACAGAGGCTAGTGTTTTGAAGCCGCGCTAAAGCCACTGACTTAACTTTACGTCTGTCACCTATCAACAACAGTCGGGAACGAAGGTTTAATGAAGCAGGGAGATCCATAGACAAGCTACGGTCGACATTGCTTAATCTGCTCGATTAGAGTAACGCGCGCAACGATGCCATCAAGTTTCTTTAAAAATTATATACGGGTTCGGGAAGCGAGAGGGACAGTTCGTACTAATCAGGTTTCAACTAAACAGCACGTCTCTACTGTATATGCCGCTATCATTCACTAATAAACTTAGGGTAGGGATAAGGGTGTGTTGCGGAGGGAGGCCAGCTGCTGTGCCTCCCGTTACCAATATAGTATAAGAAGTATTGTGTGAAAAAATAATGTAGTATTAATATGTTAAATAAACTAAAAAAGAAACACAATTTATATTGTATGTGTGTATAACTTCACACCAAATCTCTTATATGTAGGCAGAAAGAACAGAACGCTACATGACACGATTCTTACATATCTCACTCGGTTCTTTATAATGAATGATAAAGAAGCGAGTGATTTGACATGCTTTTCTCATGCACGCTCGACGTTTTCTAAGGCTCCTGACATCACAATTAGTCACGAGATAACGTATCTTACACACTGCCGGGCTTCGCCGATTGAGAGTCAAGGTGAGGCATTGGCTGTCAGCCTAGATATGACAAAGGCGTTCGATCGGGTCTGGCACCAGTCTTCCATCGAAGTTACCATCGTACGGGCTGCCCGAGGGTTTGAGCTTTTTATGCAGCGGACGCATAAAAACCGTGGTAGACGGTAGTTGCTCCGACAACATGGATATCAATGCTGGCGTCCCACAAGCTCTGTGTTGCCCCCAACGCTGTTTCTGCTGCACATCAATAACATGTTGTCAATCAACAGCATTCATTGTTATGCGGACGACAGCACCGGGGACATTTATTATACAGGCCGTGCTAGCATCCCTCGTTCCCTTGTGGAGGAAAGCCGCGTTAGACTTGTGTCTGAAATAAAAGGTACTTTATGTAAAGTATCTGACTGGGGGCGATTGAACCTGGTCCAATTCAACCCTACCAATACACAAGTCTGCGCGTTCACCGCTAAGAAAGTGCTGCCCCCCCATTGCTGTGGTTCGCTCGCAATTACTAAGAGCATTGGGATTCTCGGTGTTGAGATCTCCAGCGATGTTCAAAATCGAGGTCACCTAGAGGAGAAGGTCAAGCTGGCGTCCAAGAAACTCTGTGTGTTCTACAGAGCTAAACAGTACTTCAGCTCGGGGCAAAGACTTATGTTATATAAGTCCCAAGTCAGACCGTATATGGTGTAGTACTGTAGCCACCTTTGGGCGGGAGCACCTGGATACCAGCTAAGACCTTGGAACTCGGTGCAGAGACGAGCTGTAAGGATCGTTGATGATCCTGAACTCACACAGGGTATTGAGCCCTTGAGTTTGAGAAGAGATTTTGCCTCCCTCTGCGTGTTCTACCGATTGTATAACGGCTTGTGTTCCGAGGAGTTGTTCGACATTATGCCAACAGCCTCATTTTACAATCGCACAGCTCGCCGACGGCTGGGAGTTCATCCTCATACATTGTAATCGCAATGGTCACGTACTGTGCGGTTCTAGAGAAGTTTTCTTCCGAGAACTATTATGTTATGGAATGAGCTCCCTGTCGGAGTTTTCCCAAGGGACTACAGCATGGGGTTCTTCAAAAAAGGCGTGAACAGGTTCTTACAAGGTCGGCAACGCAAGAGGCAAAATCAGGCAGGCCGTATGCCTCTTTGCCACCTTAGTGGTATAAAAAAAGATGGATAGAATACACTTTATTTGCATAGTACAGAATTATATTATTTATACTCATCTATTTAAATCACCGCATTTTACATCTAATTCGACTAAAGAGGAATGTCTTGAGAAGAGCGGAGGAGGATCATCTGCGCATTATAGTGAAGGCGTTTTTGTGGACGTTGATGTCTCTGAAGAAGTAAAGAGACTGACCGAATAGAAAAATACCTAATTGTAGGGAGCGAAGAATTCATCCTCGCCACTGGGACCGCGAAAGGTCGTGTACTGTGCAGTTCCAGAAAAGTTTTCTTGCGCGAACTCTTAGGTTGTGGAATGAACTCCGTGGGAAAGTAAGTCCAAAAAGGCATAAAGAGATGAAACATTGAATGTAAAATTAAATAATAACATAATAAATACCGTTAAAACTAGAATTTTCTATAAATTAGGATGAATATCTAATCAGAAAAGTGAAATTTCAGTGTAAAAGAAAATAGTCTATCATTCACGTGCAATCCGGATCGCATACGATCATCGTGATAAATCTAGATCGACTCATTAGACTAGATAATACTCTAGTTCGCACTAGAAGAATCTAATCTAATACAAAACATGTAGAATATGTTATTCTTACACCTTGGTAATCATGTTGGCCGTATTTCCTCAAGTTTAAAATTGTAACTATTCTGAGGCTCTATTTAATTGTGTTAATTACTAGAAAACAACTTTGTACAAATATATAAAAGACATTTTATAGCGAGAAACGACTGGCAGAAAACACGTGTAAACAAATATTAGACCCTTTTAACGATGTTCTTCACAGTATATATTTTTTGGTTATAAAAACATACAATAGGTTGCCTAATGAGCTGAAAAAAAAATAGAAGCAATCACCTCTTAAATCAGAACTGAAGTTATTGGAGAGAATTTTTCACAGTTTAGAGGAATATTTTGATAATAATGGGACAATGGTATTTTCTGGCTCTTTGGCTGGTAACTTTTCTGCCTGATTTCTCTATTGACATTCAAACACAGTTGCAAAATTGTGTGTAAATAATTTGACTGATTGATCGGGCAGGGCGTACGATTATTTATCATATTAGTGGTATTATAAAAATACATGGAAAGGAGCCTCAGATACAACATCCGCGATTTGCCTCAATGACCGCGAGATCGGTGGAGACATGTGGTGGTGTGATGTCTATGTGCCAATTCGCTATGGACGTATCGCACCAAAACTGAAAAATAAATAAAGAATAACGTATTTCCGGATGAAGGACACAGCATTATTTGGTCCCAAACTAACAACAATTTTTATAAACATATAATTTTTTGCAAACTATACAACACATACTCAGACCATAACAAGCGGACATGTTCATAAACATATTTTTTTGTTTTGCGGGAATTGAATCCACAAGTGTTGATGTTACAGTAGCTATTGCTAATCACCCGATTACCAGGCTCGGCGAAATATTTAGAGTTAGTGATGAAAGATTGAAAACCTAATTTCGTGCATAAACCTGAAAGCTAGTACTTAAAAAAATATCTTACCAGCATTAGTGCTTTGTCTCTAAAACTTTTTATATAATAGGAAATCCTCAAAGGCACGTGTAACTAACAAAGTTTGACAAAACAACCCCTGTTCTGTTTTTTATTAGAACTTGGCGTTGTTAGCTTTGCAAACCTTCGAAGTTGGCTTCGAAATCCAGATTAAACCGGAATTATGCCACTACGAACTTTAGCAGTTCCGACTTACGCCCTTCGATTGGCTAAACTTTCAAGTTCCTGTAACTAGCGGGTGTCTCGGGCTTATTTGAACATTTGTAGTCGATATTCGTGATTCAACTATCAGATATTAATATTTTGATGTTATGACGGGTGCACTAAGTGTTTATAAGACACTCATTCGTGCCGCAGGTCATGCTGTATATCAGAACCTTAAGCTAATACAACGTCGGTTTCCATTCTTCCTCTTTCTAGTGTTATCCCATTTCCTAATCTATTGCAAATGGCAGCACAAGCATTTGGCGACGATATGGATATGGATTTAAAAACTTAGGTTAGCTGACACGTCTATCGAAATATAATTTATTTTCGTGGGTAAATAACTAATCAATGCAAATATATATATAAATCCATATCCTAAACATGAAATTAGTGGTACACCCACATTAGTAACCAGAAACCAGTGGGTTAATAGGCTAGTTCGTTATCTGTAAGGCTATCACTGCTCCTGCCTGTACCCTATTATTTAATTAATGATATTATTTTTAGCGATTTCATTACTTAATTTCATTAAGTCGTTGTATTTATCATTAGTTGACACTGAATAGGGTGCTTAAAAAAATAATTCCCAATTGAAACACCGCGCCATCTTAATATTTTCTTTGTATCACAACGTTGATAAACAGGCATACGGGCCATCTACTGAATAGTAGTTACCACAGGCTTCGAACGCTTTAATCATTTATTACTCTCTTTTTCTGTACACGCCCATTCTATCATAGGAATATCTCGACGTAGTTCATTGGATAGCTAGTTGGCAGGACCTCCCTGAAACCACGCAGTACGGGTTCAAATGTGGAAGAAAGATTTGATGCAGATGGTAACGATACAATCGTAATATGAGCCGGTAGGCAATAAAATATTTTCCATATGTGACCCTAAAAATAACATTTGTTCCAGACTGGCGGTACGTAGCAGCGTGCACAGCCTGTGTTGGTGTTGCCATGTTGTGCAAGGAGCAAGGGATCACGGTCACCGGGGTCTGCGTCGTCTACGAACTCTTCGTTGCACAGAAGGTAAACTTCATACTGAACGTTAGTTACCTATAAGCTTCTGAGGAACTGCTGTTATACTCGTACCACCGGGTGGCATGGTGACTTCACATCAACTACTTCACGTTATGTAAAAAAACCGGCCAAATGCGAGTCGAAACCCACGAACGTTTCCATACCACCGTTTCCGACCTTATATACCCTGAAACTCTAAAGGTTAAAGATACAGTCTTGTGAAAGATGAAAAGACATACAGCTAAATGCCGTTTCCGTGCACAACAGGACACTAAGAATGCACATCTATTATATAACAACAAAAACGAATAAATAAATAAATATTGCCCGACAAATTACACAGCGCCACCTAGCCCCAAAGTAAGCGAAGCTTGTGTTATGGGTACTAGACAACTGATAAAAATACGTAAATACATTTTTTTTTGTAAATACATACCTACTTATTATACATAGAAAATACCCAGACCAATATAAACAGACATGTTCATGCACACAAATGTTTGTACTGTGTGGGAATCGAACCCACGAGCGTTGGTGTCAAAGTAGCGTAACAGCGCGTTTCACTACTGCGCCACCAAGCTCGTCAATTGTAATAGATTGTATGTTATCGACTTGGTCACTGCATGATTGTTTCGAAGAAGGGATTGAATATGAAATCGTGAGAAAATCGAATTTCCATTCAGAGATAGGTCCTATTTCCATGCCGCGATGTGCTGACTCCAAAGACAACGACGAGCCATATAGAGATACATACATTTGAATGAAGCGATGTCCTAAAGTCTCGCTTTAACACCACGCCAATTCACGAAGGATGACAGGAACACAATGTACTATTTAGTTCCTTCATCCCCTAATTTTACTTTTTATTCTACCGTAAAATGTACACTGTGTTTTTACTACGCAATTTTTCAGCTATGTGTGTTGCATATGCGTACGGCGACTGCCGCCACCAGGCAGCATATGCAACACACATAGCTTGTTTGTCGTATTAGTGGTATAAAAAACGTGCAATTTTGACAAAGTTACAATCTCTTTGCAATTTACGACTGTAGCCTGTAACCGATAGTCTCGTGTCTCAATAAATTGACTCTGAACCCTAAACCTTCTTAAAGATATATATCTTTTTTACTGCATATCTTTTTAAACCCGCGTGAGAGTCCTGTAGTGTATACTTTAAGAGAGGTAGGGCTCATTAAAGCAGCCCGTCTGGGGAAAAACCTCCACCTCACAGAAAACTGCAGCTAATTAACAGCTCCCTGGAGGGTTGACGTGTTCCTACGTGTGAGTGAGGTCACCAGTAAGCTCCTAAGGAGTTGCTGTGTAATCAGCAGAGGTGATATCGCGCGAATGATACTTAACGTATTACATGGGTTCATAGCATTTACATCAGGTAGGCCGTATGTTTGTATGCCACTCGACTCTGTATAAAAAAGTACAGTAAAATACTAACGCTATGTTAAGCGTCTTTCACGCATAACGTTGATTTTAAAATCTATATAGGTACCTACACAAACACATCTACATGACCAAATATAATTTGAATTGCAATTCATCGCGGTGATATTTGTATATGCTTCCAGGGCAGATATTTGTATACGCTTCTGGAATGAAACACGTACGAATATCACGCAACAAAATGCATCTGTGACTTGACCACACGCGTAGCTGCGGATTGGATTTCACGTTTAATGATAATACTTTAAATATCGACAACAAAACGACCCACGTCATAAGAGGGAATATTCCCCTTGTCTCTGCACCCACTATATACCGAAGCAAGAGGTACTCCAGCACACGTCCTTCAGTAGTCATGTTGCCTCGTATCATTCCCTTTCTTCTTTAAGTATTTTACTTACACCAGTTTATAACACAATATCAGCACATGTTTGCATGCTCGACGACTGTCAACTTGAGATACGAAACTTAGCCGCGCTGAGACGTTACATTTTCGATTTATTAACACATACGATAGAGTCCCGTCTCGCGCGGCTACAAATAATAGTGTAACATTATCCGTTCTCCGACTGCGAGTTCAATACTCGGTATTCCTGCGACCCAGTTTCAGAGCTTTGTAAATGGAAATGACTTTTTGCGGCGCTCGTCTCTGCTTTTTGGTCTCCACTTCGCTCTGTTTTGGTTAAAAGATAATGTAAAAATATAATTTCCGTTGCATTCACGGTCTGTTGCGTTCGATGGGTCAGCGTAGCATTTACTCTGCGACACTTGGATGCGACGCCGGCACATTAAATCTAAAATATATTGAAATGTTTTTGAATTATTTTGCTGCTTGAATTTGTTTGTCGTAAAGTAACTGAATGCGGAGAAAACAAGGATTTGATAGATAGGAAACCAAAACGTAAACATGTAATTTGATGACGTAGTGTTGGATATTGAATATACAATTAGGTCGTATGTCTTTAATACGACGAGCTCGGTGGCTCAGTCGTGAATGACGCGACTTTGACAATAACACTCGTTTGTGTGTGGGTTTGTGTGCATGAACATGTCTGTTTATCTTGATCTGGATGTTTAAAGAGAGGTAGGGCCCATCAAAGCAGCCCGTCTGGGGAAGTACCTCGACGTCACAGAAAACCGCAGACAAATAACAACTCCCTAGAGAGTTGTTGTGTTCCAGTGTGTGAGTGAGGCCACCAGTAAGCTCCTAAGGAGTTGCTGTGTAAGCAGCCGAGGAGGTATCGCGCGAGTGATACTTAATATATTAAAAGTATTAATAGGCTACGGTAACTGCTTTACATCAGGTGGGCCGTATGCTTGAATGCCTCCCGACGTTGTATAAAAAAAATATGCTTTCAGCAGAAATAGAAGGATGTAGAAAGACGATTGAGTACTGGAAATACTGTGAATAGACCATTGGAAAAACTTAAAACTAAATTACTTAAGAATAATTAAACTTGGCAGTAAAAGCTTCAGTCGGAAGATACCAATCAGTATATACAATGCGGTGCTAGCCCCAGTGCTAATTTATGGAAGAGAGATCTGGGTACAGTATAAAGAGAACTATAATAAGCGCGGTCAAAATATGTTGCGCAAAATGTATGGCGTAAAGCTAGTAGACCGCGTTGGCAATGGTTATGTAGGAAACAGAGTTGGTCTAGAAGTTTCGGTATTAAGAAAAGGTATGCCTTGTTGGTTCGGACAAATAAAAAGAATATATGAAAAAATTATGAATAGAATATACTTTGCGAATGTGAAATCATGGAGCCTAGGAAAGCCTAGATCCCAACTACAACGACCAAATTGACCATGGACCGGCGAGCGTATTACCAGACTTATGAATGTTAAAATAGAGGTGAATGTGACAGAACAGAGTCGTGTGACGCTTGGTTTGTTCTGACTACCCTGCAGTAGAGTTGGCATGGAGATATAGAACCTTACATCTCTTTGATTGAGAACATTCTGTATAGATCTAATGATATAGACTTCGATTTATCGTAACTTTGGCTCAAGTAAATACCCACTACCTTCTGATTGCATTTTATGTTAATATATTCAGATATTACGTATACTATATATATAAAAGACAAAGTGCTGTATAGTTTTTGTTTGTTTTGCGTCTCAATATACAGAATGAATGATAAGAAGCCTAATTAATAATAAATGCCAAATTATTCAGTGACCTCATAATGCTTGATCAAAATTTTTTTTTATACAACGCCGAGTGGTGAACAAGCATACGGCCCGCCTTATGGAAAGCGGTTACCGTAGCCTATAGACGCTGCAGATGCAGTACAAAGAGCACAGTTTAGGCGCCACCACTCCCGCTCCTCAATTGTCCGGTTACCTCAAAATATATAAATATTTAAATTGCATACTCAAATATAGCGCATAAAGCATACACTAATAGGCGTATTGCCATAGGGCATGTCAGTCAGTCAGATGGTATGGTATTAGTGTCGGCAGATATGTGCATGACATAGTTGCTCGGCGTACTATAGTCGAACTTCCGTGACTACATTTATAATTGTTGCTATGATTCTTCCTTTATCCATAAGTCCTAACAAAGTACTTATTATTTTGTGATTAAACCAATCAAAATGTACAAAAACCAGTATAAAAAGAACCTGTGTTATTGATTCGTTTTGATTTTATTTTTGTTTTGACTTGGCTCAATCAAGATCTTATAAAAGCATTTGATAGCGTCGTGCAACAGGATCTGTGGGACATTTTGCCCTGATATGGGATTGACAGTCACATGCTTCGTACTGTATAATACAACTACGAGGAATGCTCAGCATTTGTGCGGATGGATGGCATCTTGTCACCCTGATTTAGCATCAATATTAGTGTTAGACAGGGCTACGTGCTGTCGGCTCGGCTATTCATTTTGGCAGTTGTCTTTAGAGAAAGAAAGATCTACGAATGTGGTATGCAAGTTTCGCCACAGATTGTGAATAAAGCTCTTATCTCAATCTCGTTCATTCTGCTTTCATGCACCTTTGACCATACCCAGCTATCACTTCCATACGTTAGTGTTTAAAATCGGCCAAGTGCGAGTCGGACTCGCACACGAAGGGTTCCGTACCATTATCTATAAAAACGGCAAAAAAATCACGTTTGTTGTATGGGAGCCCCCCTTAAATATTTGTTTTATTTTAATTTAATTATTTGTTCTTAAAGTGAATATATAACTAAATGTTCTGTGAATATTTCAAGCGTCTACCTGTTGCCGTTATCAATATAGAGCAAAAATGAGTAAAAAAATCACGTTTGTTGTATGGGAGCCCCCTTAAATATTCATTTTATTCTATTTTTCAGTATTTGTTGTTATAGCGGCAACAAAAATACATCATCTGTGAAAATTTCAACTGTCTAACTATCACAGTTCATGAGATACAGCCTGGTGACAGACGGACGGACGGACGGACGGACAGCGGAGCCTCAGTAATAGGGTTCCGTTTTACCCTTTGGGTACGGAACCCTAAAAAGTGGCACAACGGTGGACTTATCGCTCCAAGGGATCTCTAATTGTTAACTCTCGAGTACTTGAGAATTGAAAGGTATGCGTTGGGAAAAATACGCGAGGGTAGAGTAAAACTATTATAGTCAAAAGGGCTATCAAAATTTAGACAATAAGAAAATTAATTAAAAACAAATTATCTACTAATTTGCTTTCAGGGCAAAACGTTATCAAATTATCTTTTTAGCATTTAATTAAGTTTCTAATACTGTGTTCGGTTTTGTATTTCTATTTTATAGTCTATTAATCATTTAATTTCTGGGATTCCGTAATCCTGAAAAGAATCTGATGGCAAATATTATTTTTATATCATTGATTCGAAAAACGGGGATTGTTTCGTTAAAAAAAGCAAGCAAATTTTATTATTACATCTATAATGAGTGTAACGAACTAAATGGGTGTAGAGAAATAAAAAATTAAGGGTGTAAGAAATAATAAATCTAATAATTCACTGAAGAAGAAAAAAAATATGCCATCTACTACTAATATTCAATTTTCATTAAGATAACTTATCGATGAATTCATGAAAACTTGTGTTTTTCTTCAGCGTCGCCACTCTGGTGGCACGAGCCGATGGTCTTGGTTGGAAGCCTGGGGCAAGGGCTCCGGCTGGGGATGTGCATGTGGAGAAGCAGCACGTCGCGTGGCCACAGTATGCTGCGCTACCCTGGCTCTGCTTGCCGCCAGACTACACGTTATGGGAGCACAGCTGCCAGTTTTCACCAGATTTGACAACCCGGCCGGCGCTGCTCCGCCACCAGCGAGGTAAGCTTCATGTTTTATTATATATTCAAGCTCAGCATAGTGGCGCCGCTTCGCCTGATGGTGAGCGCAAGAGGAGCCCAAATCGCAGCGGCAGTTGGCAGTTGTTGACAGTTACAATGTCCTGTCAGTTGACGCTGCCATGCTGCCCCGCAAGGCGCATGTGCCGTCAAGGCGTTCCACTTTTTAATGGTACGACAGAGATAAGAATTACCGAACTTTTTAGTACGCGAATAAATGTTTTCAACAGTGGAATAATGACATCGCAAACCTGCACGTGTGGGTTATGTAAAAACTGTATACAATATTTTCGCTTGTCGGCCCCTGCCAATTAACAAACGAGTTTCTGATAAAAGAGACGTAGAACGCAATGAAGCAGCCCGCAATGAACTGAGGACATATCTCCAACTTGCAGGAAGTAGCTGCCTAATAACCCTCTATGTTGTATTCCAATTCTACGAGCGATGCTTATTGTCTGGCAAGCGTTCGTACGCCACAGTAACCGCTTCACACAGACAAGCCGTGTACCTATATGTGTAAAATATGAACAGCTAACCTTCACGAGATTTTAGTAACCTAACTTAGGGCACAACATCGTTCCAGAAATGGCAACACCCGCTGTTGTTTATAAATGCGCCGTTCAGAAAAAGGCGTTTGTATACATACAACATATACATTCCAAATCCTGCATTACTCAATGTAACATGTTTCACGCCACGCCGTAAAGACGTCGATTAGACCTCCAACTCGGATGAGAAACGCCTCTGCTCAACAGTGCGTCGATAATAAGGCGATTACTCACGAGTCATTTAGCAGAACATACTTTATACAATTCATTTGTAGCTATAGCCCTTAATTTCTTTCGGTCGCTGTCATCGAATGAGATGCGAAGATCATCTTCGCCTTTATCACTGGGTAATGCGACTTGAGTATAACGGCCGGCTTCGACAAGCAGTTTAGTATATAAAACGGGCCGGCGAAGCCTGCCCACGTTAATTTTACGACCATCGCCGTTCGCCGTCATTGTTTAAGGGATTTTCCTAGTTTCTCGAGTTAACTGAACGCTCGAATTTACGTAAAACCCGAGTCGAGGCTGAAGGGCACTCACTTTCTTTGACGAAATGAATTAATTGGCCTGTACCCAGATTCCTGAAGCCATTAATAAATAGTGTTCTATTGACCTGTTGTCAAGATAAATTATATGAGGCACCTTGCTAAGATTTATTTACAAAATGTGATGCTGAATATTTTACGAAGCTTTTTATACAACGGCAAGAGTATGATAAGAAATAGCTATCGTACTCGTATGTGTAAGGCTTACGAGGTCTTTAAATAGCAGGATGCATGTGAGGTTGGAACTCTAAAGTTTTGATTATAACATCCCTACTTGGTAATCAAATATAAGCTCACAATCTGTAAAAATCGTACGTTTTCATGAATAAATTTATGAAGAGGTATGATGAAACAAACAGGATGTTCGATTGAAGGTTTTGACATAATTTTACTTCCAAATGGAACATGATTCCTAGAATGTATCAAAGGTTTATGTTCATAAGCTTCTCGGGTCTGGGTAAAAGCAAATAATAAAAATGAATTTTGTAAATATTAATACGTATTAGTAATTGTATTATAATGTAAATAAACAATTTCATTTTGCCTCTATGGCTAAAATCTGATCTAAAAAGATCTAATATTTGACTACTAGTAAACTACTCTACTCATAGACAAAATATCTAATGAAAAATAATGTAAGTTGCAATTAGCATTAAGTCCGCCTTTTGAACCAACTGTATTGTGGTCAATAAAGTATTAAATAAATAAATAAATAAGTTCTTTGGAGCTTTCGGACTTTTTAAGTTACTTAAAATGGCCATTACGCAGTTTCGATCACTAATTCTATTCGCTACTCTATTCGAACCATGTTTATTTCATATTAGTGTATCAGTATTAAGAATCAAACGACGAAATTGTACACGCCACCGTCATAAAGTAAACTCGTCACATTTTTGTAAGTGCCTTGCATTGTAAGTAATCTCGCTAATATGTAAATTCACCACAGGCGTGTAAGGGCTGTTGTAAACGCACCACGAGTCTCATTTTATTACATATCTTTTTACACAACGTCAATAATTAATATTTGACTGGTCTATCTATACTATTATTATAAAGAGGAAAGATTTGTATGTATGTAATGAATAAACTCAAAAACTACTGGACCGATTTCAAAAATTCTTTCACCATTAGATTGCTACATTATAAATGATTAACATAGACTATAGAATATTTGAAAATAGTTAGGGATCCGTATGAAAACTTCGATAATGTGTGAAAAAGATACCAAAAAATCCTTATACCGCGTACGCTGCTGAAACTATTGACAATAGAGCAAAGTAATGTACTACAGTTTTATAGAGGACATCAATATCTACAAAAAAGTCCGCGATACCATATGTCTAACTATTACAGTTACGTCACAATAACTACTTTTTCATGTTAAAATATGCTATGCAGTGAAGCCTTAAGGTAAACATATTGGAAACTAAAAAAGTAAAACCTATTAACTTAAATTAATATAAAGTCTCGAAATATATGTTATATATATTAAAATAAATGTAAAAAAAGAAATGTCAAAATAAAACTAAAAACAATATAAATAAATAAAAAAATAAACTTTCCGATTGTAAATAGGGTTATGGATAAAAAATGAAATAGGTATACGTACTTAAAGTAATTTGTCTGAAAAAAAAAGCTACTGAAGAAAAACTATTTAAAAAACTCTAAAGATACATTTACTCTCCGTTTATCCCAAAATGTTTAAAAAATAAATGTCCACCCGTGCGAAGCCGCGGCGGGCCGCTAGTCTTATATGAAGACGTTGCCGCGTATATTCTGTGGATCCATGTACCATATAAAGTATCAGGATAAACGCTTCAGAGTAGGCGGATGGTATGCTTGCTCTGCGTCCGATGTAGTATAAAAAAGGGAAAAGCATTACTCGCGCCATTCTACATTCGTTGCTCAAATAGCAAATTTTTCGCCAGCTTTCTTACTCACTCTCAGGAACACAAGAACCAATTAATAGCTGAGGGGTACCTTCCTTAGACTACTCTTTCGCCAGATCCTCGTTAGCAAATAGCTAATGCCACTTGCAGGCCAACTTGGATTTGACTTTAAAGATGAGTACGAGCCTCTTACACTTTAAAATTTTTCTCATTGATTTGATTAAAAGATCAACTAAATAACGATTTTGGTCTTTGATTTTTCAGCTGTACGAACGAAAACAATCAATCTGGCGCGTAATCGAAATATTTAAAGATATTAACTGAGTCCACCATATCAACCCTTACTCATCCCACTGCAGGGACACGGATCTCTCTTCAACCGAAGGGGTTTAGAGCATACTCCACCACGCTGCTCAAATGCGAATTGGCGGAGGCCAATGTTTTCTAGCCGCCCGAGGGCCACTGACTTAGCTTAACGACTGTCATTTATCGACAACAGCCGGGACCGACGGCTTAACGTGCCCTCCGAGGCACGGAGAAACTCGAGATAGATAAACCCATCCATAGACAGGCTGCGGCGGACGTCGCTTAACCTGCGTGTTCGCTAAGAATGACACGCGCAATGATGTCATCGAGCTCTCTGAGTTAACTGAGTCGTTTGTACCAATATCTCTATCGAAAATGTTTTAATGATATTTTTCAGACATTTAACGTTCGCGTACCTACCGGCGTTGAACGCGTGGCTGCTAACATTGCCAGAAGCTTTATGTTGCGATTGGACAATGGGCACTGTGGCATTGCTGCGGTCTTGGCGCGACCCTCGGAACTTGTCTACTCTCGCTCTCGCTACCATTTTGATAGCTGCCGCTATCCATGCTTTGAGGACTCGGTCTTCGGCTCTTTCTATGGTAAGAGTACATTATACAATGTTGTTTACTTTGATGCATTTATAGTAAACTACAACGTGTACACACGACAAATGAATTCGGTACACATCCAACACATCAAACCTACACACACACTGGATTGACATTGATTACCAGGCTTTACATGTACATGAACGTCTCTGTGACTATCGCTGCAATGTGCGGGGCAACACTTGCTTTGAACCTATAGCAACGGCACATGACATGATATCGTCTTATGACGACGTGTTTACTCCCATGAACTATGGAAGTTATATATGTTTAAACTGCTAGAATTGTAAATTAGCACTTACATTAATTAAACAACCGGTGTCTAATGTGTAAATTGCGTTCAAGCTTAAAACGGTTAAGTTATTACACCCCTCGGCGTGCCGATCGTAGGACCTTGTTCAATTATATCCCGTAATTTTTTTGTCATATTACTTTTTTGATGAGCCCCGCAGTTTCATTCCCACACGCAAACGTATGTGTCCATGAACTTGTGTGCCTTACCCTAAGTATTTTCTACGAAGTGTGCGTGAGTGTGTATTTGGAAAACTAGTCACATGATTGAATTAAACAATTTTTAACGGAAGTATCGCGTGTTTTATTTATTTTGTTGAACCTGACGTTCCGAATGCTTTGCAGCATCCGTGGTCGCAGGAAGACAGTTGAAGTCTTTCGAATAAAACACGCGATACTTCCGTTAAAAATTGTTTAATTCAATGTGTAACAATCGCGAAAATCTAAGACAATACTAGTCACATGATGTTTATCAGATATGGAGAATTTACCCAAAGTACTTGCTTAGTGTATCTAGTGGATAACTTACTAGTCGGTGTTATGTAATCCGTCTAAAAATAAAATAAATTATATAAAAGTCAGATTTGAACATCGGTTACTAAACTAATGTATTTAGAGGTAACTAATGCACTAGTGTAGGAACTAATTAGGTTAATTGATATCAGAATCGTCGATACGTAGCTATACCTACGTACACCTGTCGTCCAATCGTCGGTTATGGTGATTGGATACCGAACTCTGTTGTTCTGTGTACTTCATTATTTTATTTGACGAGATGGTTGTTTACGCATCATAAATATTCTTGAAGTAATATTAAATAAGGCAGAAAATTCAAATGATTGTAAACATAGTTCAATAACATATTATCTATTACAATATGTACCTTAACAGACTACTTATATTGAATTTCTTTCATTGATATGAGGAATGAAAGAAATTGAATGTAGAGAGCCTAAAAAGCGGTCGGAAGCGGCTGGATGCGGAAAGCGGAGGATTGCATACGGTGGAAGGATGGATTGGGGAAAGCCTATCTATATCCAACAGTGGGTAGATATAGGCTGTTGAAGATGATGAGCCTATCAAAGTTATATTTTTAGTTTTCGTGTTTATCCTATAATTCGCTTTTTTATGTACATGAAAAAAGTAAGACGCATCCAGAACTATGTAATTGTAAATTCAAACTCTGTGAATTGAAAATACAAAGATACTTAGACTGAATGAAATAGGTACACATCAATTGTTATATTTCAGGGTCTGGCATTACTGGTATTGCCATTCTTACCGGCTTCAAATCTCTTCTTCCCTGTTGGTTTTGTGGTGGCCGAGCGAGTGCTCTACATGCCATCAATGGGTTGGTGCTTATTGGTGGCTCACGGTTGGCGTCTCCTCGCCAAGAAGAGAGCAAAGCTCGCCGCTGCCGCATTAATATTCCTACTTTTGGCGTTCAGTGCCAAAACTTATGTCAGAAATTGGGATTGGAAGACTGAATATTCTATTTTTGCCTCAGGGCTGAAGGTAAAACCTTAAAATTGCTTTGTAATAAAAATTATGTTGATCTCGTCACAAACTACCTATACCGTAATAAACTACAATGTGTGACCATAATAACTTTCAGGTAAATCGCCACAATGCAAAGTTGTACAATAATGTAGGGCATGCCTTAGAAGCGGAAGGGAGATATGCAGAAGCATTGGAATTCTTCAACACAGCAGTTAGTGTTCAACCTGATGACGTAGGTGCCCACATCAATGTTGGCAGAACGTACAACCATTTAGGACGATACCAGGAAGCGGAAGATGCCTACGTAAAGGCCAAGTCTTTACTACCTAAAGCCAAACCTGGCGAATCGTATCAAGCAAGAATTGCGCCTAATCATCTTAACGTTTTCCTGAATCTCGCTAATTTGATTTCCAAAAACGCAACTCGTTTGGAAGAAGCAGATTTGCTGTACAGGCAAGCTATAAGCATGAGAGCTGATTATACTCAAGCGTACATAAACAGAGGAGATATTTTAATTAAATTGAATAGAACAAAAGAAGCACAAGAGGTATACGAAAGAGCACTTTTATATGATAGTGGAAATCCAGATATTTACTACAATGTAAGTAATTACATCACGATTCCTTTTTATCTGTTTAAGTCTGACAGGTCCTATTATAGGTTGCTAATATTGATGGTAAAAATAATCACTCCATATGTCATTGATATAACCAAATAATTTCCCACACATTCGCAATAATCCCAATACCTGCCTAGACCTGCTCAGAGGTATGTTTTGCCACTGATATCCTGCCGGAACGGGTCCCGGTGGGTGGTGGTACATTACATCAACCTTTTCAATGGGGACTCTACGCGTTGCATCCAATTCCTCGACATGCCTATTAAATGACCGGAATAAATACCCGTGAGACAAGACATAATTGTAAAGAATATATATATGAAACCGCGATAAGCTAACGACGAATCACCCGATCTCGTTTAAGTCATACAGAAGTAAGCCAGCAGTGAGAAGATGCAGGTTGATGATGACGATAAAACTTTAAAATCGTTTCGAGTTTATTATGCCATTGATTTTCTTCAAATTAAAATTACATCAATATCTTTTTACTAAAACTCCATGATGAGATTTGAAAAATAGTATTAAATCGGAACTTTATTACTTTACGTCTCCACGTACATAAAAAACATACATAAAATCTTACGACGGCCGAGATTTTAATTTTGCGATAATACGAGATGATTACCGATAGCGTATATTGGCAAGTATCGACACATCATCTCATATTTAAGAACTCGACTATCGACTCGATCTTAGGCGATTTTCTCAAACATTGTCTCATTCGTTTACAGTAAATACTATTCGTTTACATCGACACCTGAAACTAGATTGTTTGACCTTTGGTACCGTTCTTGTGGCGCATGCAATAAAAGTAAAATTGGTGCTGCAAATGTTTAACGTGACTTGTCGCTTTGTTTTATATACCTATATTTAACCCTTAACCACCTACCCGTTATTTTAGTCACGTAACTACCTACTCGCGGTCTGTGAGTGTTGGCAATATATAGCTGTAGAAAAAAAACTCATAGTCTCATCATAATATCATCATAACTCATGACACAGGTTTGGTTTTTTATATTAAAATTATAAAAGCATAAAAAACAATACTATTATATAACATAAATCGTCTTTGATGTGTTTAGAAAAATGATGAATCATAGGAACGTAAATTAGGAACTTGCACTTACTAATTTCTATTTGTTAACGAATCAACGTAAGTATATAAACTATGTATTTGTATAAAAAGGTCCTTTTTTCCAAAATTGCTATCAACATTATACTTTTTCAAGGCAGTAAAAACATATATTTGAGCAAAGTAGTTCTGGGCCGAGATCGCAATTGTCTCAATAGGACGTCATCGTCTGATGAAGACAAAACGTATTTTGAGGCTGATAATTGCTCCTTTCTTCAGCTAAAACCGACTCTTCACCACTAACTTCAGAATCAGATTCGCGATCTTCCTCCAACACAGCATCATCTGATATATCAAGTTTCACGTCACTACAGTCTTCATTTGGCAGGTCTTCTTCACCTGAAAGTTGTTCCTCCAACCAGCGCGCAATAATTCTATCATCAATTGTCATTTTTCACTAAAACAATAAAAAAACATTTGATCAAAAGAAACCACGTAATTACCTACCCCCGGTTCCCCAGGCCGGTGAATACAGTTTGATACTCAATAAAAGCAAACGTGCGCATGAGCAAGCACAGGCGCGGGACTGCGGGTAGAGGGGTGATGGTACACGTAAGCACGGAATGTAAAGATGCGCACATTTATTTTATTTATTTATTTACAGCTTGGAGTTGTGCTTCTGGAGCAAGGAAAAGCTTCACAAGCTTTAGCATACTTGGACAAAGCTTTAGAATTGGAGCCAGAACATGAACAGGCCTTACTCAACTCAGCAATACTCCTGCAAGAATTAGGTGCAGCTGACTTGAGGCATCTGGCCAGACAGCGCCTGCTAAAACTACTTGATAAAGATGGTAAGGGCTGATTTCACCTGAAAATAGTGTTAAATTTGTAGTATGCTAATTATCTACTAGTCTGTTTTTACTAAATCATAGTACAAGAAGAATATAATTCTCGTATTGCCATCGTTGCTACGAGTACTAACGCACGTAATCACATTAGTTACTTACACGCAGGAATACAAGAAGTTTTCACAGAATTGATCGCGGTCTTCTGTACCGCTTGTAGTATTTGTACGTGCGATATATTTTTGGAATATTAAATTCAGAAAGGGGCTTTTCGTTTATCAGTTCTACTTTCGATACAGAAACCAAAAAATTCAAGTTCATAAAACCTGGTCGACTATGCTTCGCTCGGTTTTTTTATGTATTTTTATGCAAAATCGCCTTTTTTCAGACGAAACCCCTATATAGACAAATGAGTTTGTGCAGATAAAAGAGAGTAGTCACATATAACTTAAAAATAGTTTCTCCATTGTATTATTTTAATTTAACACCTTTTCTTGAAAAAGTAATAATTATTCATCATTAATAAAGTACTCGATAGTATTTATCCACCATTGGGATGTTGGAGAAATTACCCCGTTTTTACCTACAGTAGGTATTTTCTTGGTATTTACCGGGTACAGACCCAAACTCTAGCCCTAGCACCCGATTGTCTTCCTTATATCTATCTAATATCTACGTCACCTTACTAAAAATTATGAAATCTCTTTTTATTTTTGTACCGAAGCACCTAAAAACCTTTTAAACGCAATTTCGCCAATGTCTTAAAAGTTTGGTATTCAGAAAATCGTAAGGTGCCTTACGATTTTCTGCTCTGTGAACACCAAACTTTTAAGACAAAAAAAGAGAAGAAAATACTTTTTGTTAGAGAATATTTAATTTTATTTCTACAGCGACAAATGAACGCGTCCATTTCAACCTCGGCATGGTGTGTATGGATGAAGGCGACGCAGAATGCGCTGAGCGATGGTTCAGGGCCGCTGTTCACCTCAAGCCTGACTTCCGATCTGCATTGTTCAACCTAGCGCTACTTCTAGCTGATCGGCGCAGGCCTTTGGAAGCAGCGCCATTCCTCAAACAACTAGTCAGGCACCACCCGGACCACGTAAAGGCACTGGTGTTGCTAGGAGATATCTACATCAACTCCGTCAAAGATCTAGATGCTGCTGAAAGTGTGAGTATTATATTTGAATAACCTTGTATGAATTATTTCCAAGAAAGCTTCGTATCCACTGAGGACAACACTCGATCCCATTTTGTTCCATTTTCGAATAGGTCATCTATTTCCAATTGGTAATTCTATTTCCGAAGGATCCGTTACCACACAGCCCTTTGCCCGGATGCGAGACCACTCGGATACGTAGATAGTCCCAATACTCTAAGATATCGGAAGACGCTTATCATCATACTTGTGATTGAAATAATTTAGAATATTTATTCATATAATTATTATTATATCCTAGTTAAAGTTGGCCTATCCTAAATTTTATTATTATGTTTGCCTTCTTGGTAAGAGCTAAATTTTGTTATACTGGTCGTTTTTCTATAGGTGTATAGCTTAATGTGTTGTGTGTACGTTACACGTCCAGTTATATTTTATAATGCCTTTCTTTGTGGTTTCAGTGCTACCGCCGAATCTTGGAGTTAGAACCGGACAATGTACAAGCTCTCCACAATCTTTGCGTGGTGGCAGTAGAACGAGGCAAGTTAGCCGTGGCAGAAGAATGCCTCACGCGGGCGGCTGCCTTGGCGCCCCACGAGCACTACATACAAAGGCACCTGGCCGTGGTGAGAGCCAGAAGAGTAGCTGCTGCATCCGCCGCGACCACCACACCAAGCCCTGCTACCACAGCAACTGCCACTACAGAGGTCCGCGCCAGGTGGAACTATATTCCCCAGCAACCTCCAGATCCTCATGAAGCCGACGTGTCATAGCGTACCCCAGAGCTGATCATGTAAATACCTTTAGACTATCTCGTCGAACACCAAGAAATTTCGGCCAATACAATATACCCGTTATAAATGCATTATTTTGTTATTAAAATCAGGGTACTTATGTCTTGATTCTCACTCTGAGGTAGTTTAACTTTTTGTTCAGCTGAAGCATGATTATATTTATACAAGTCTTTTTAATCTTTTTATTACTGTATTGAATGTTGGGCAAATCTATGCCATAAATTTCTGGTCGCTACCAAATTGATCTCTTTCAAGTGAAACTTATTTTGCATACGGCGTTCGTGATATTAGTTTAAAGACACCATAATTATAACATATGTATGCCATAACATGTATAATAGGTATATTATTACGTAGAATATGTTGAAACGAGCTTTCATCATTATTAGCCTGGTATACGGTTTATACGGATATTTATCTGTATGTACTTTAATTGGAATAGTTTTATAGTGGAGACATGTAACATGTTCGCTATAATCTTTGACTAGTCAACATGCATTATTCGATGAACATTATGTTTTAAATATACTACGAGTATTACGTTTACGGAATAGGTAGGAATTACATTATGTTGTGTAACATTGAACCCGTGCTTGGATTAGGCGTTGCCAAGTAGCATTAGCCGTGCACCGCGTAACCGTCACCCTCAAAGTACCCAACGTGAATGGTAGTTGGAACACCATAGAGCACGCGAATAAAACCTTTATTTCCCGAGGCACTACAGTGTGGCGCTACCATTAGTACCGTAGGAGATTTTACTTTTGCGTGACACTACCTTTAGTGTCATGAATAAAATTTCATTGCCCGAGTGCATGTTTCTAATTTTTTTTATGCCAAAGCTCGTTAGTAGCTACTAAACAACACAAAATAAAAATATAATCGGTTGACAAACGGAGAAGAAGCTTTTGTCTTTGCCGACTTATATTTATCAAAGTTCGTTATATTTCAAAATAACAATATAACAATTCTGTACTTTTCGTTTTGTTAGTAGCTAATAACGAGTTATAGCATCAAAAAAAATTGGAGACACGAGAAATGCAATTACTTATGACATTACCGTTTGAGTCACGGGAAAGAAAAATCTCCCATTGTGCTACTGGTAGTGCCACATAAAATAGTGTTTCATTAATGCTCACACACAAGAACGTAGAAATTAGAAATGTTTGATCCCTAACAACATGCAACAAACGTTGCAGAAGACATGATGTATTCATTGTAGTATGTAGTATGTTGTTAGCTGAATGTCAGTCAGGCTATGGCTAAATTTGAATGTATTAATGTAGTGGATACAACTTACACATTACTATGGGTACACTGCAAGATTTGTCGAATCAATTTTGTTAATGTTACATGTATAATATAATATGCAACTCCCTACACGTGTACATTCTTTCTAACTACTATTCACGTGGGCATCCCCTATTAAATAAATACAATAATATAATTAATTTATAGACATCTTTTAAACGATCATTAGACTCGTACGTAAAGGGGCATCTATCCGATCTTTTATGGGTGGCCTTACTTAATAATATTAAGCATTATGACAACTTGTATTACCTGAAATATGATATAAAACAGCTATTTCCAAATTACTTATAAAAATCGTATATTCTTAAAAGCCAATAGAATGTTGAAATGGACTCCAATGTAGAGTTTGTTATACTTTAGGATGAGATTACGGAAAATAGAGTCAGTAGAGTGATAATATTGTGAAGATATCTTACAATACATAATTCAGATGTCTACGCCATTTTGCTATTACTGAATAACTAGACATGCAACATTTTGGATTGCACATATATATACAAGCGTTGCAATTCAGTCAACTTACTAGGAGGTGAACGTACTCATTATAACAAGTTACTGACCGCGTTCGCAACGGTGAAAGAGCATACTGTTAGTTTGGATGAAAGAATGATGAAATGGAAATACATCGCGAAAAGAACGTGAAGATCAAGCCTCTCCTACCACGATTAAATTAGTCTTGTTTTATCAGAATGTGATTTAAGGGATCGTAAATTTCGACGATCGTGCATGAATGGTAAAGAAATTTGTGAGGTGTGTCCGAACAGATTCATTTCGCGCTCGGTTCCCTCTGTTTACGCGCAGTAGACCGGACATGTAAATATATGACAATGGGTAGATGGCAGAATCTGCTTTTATTACAGCAGAAACTTAGAATTTCAATTTTCCCGTACAATCGTTAATTATTACGTTATGCATGGAGAAGTCAAGTCTTGCTATTTCAAAATCCTATAAGTACACAAAAGTTTTACTATTGATAAGTGTATTCACCTCCTATTGTAAGTCATTAAATTCCACCCTATGTGTATAGTGTGTTCTGATTTTAACAATCTGTATTACATCTGTAATCATCAAAAATTTTGCTCTACCTTACCGTACTTTATAGCAGTTTACACTTACAACAGATACAAACAAGGCCGATATAATTTTACGTTCTAAGTCAGACGAATTAACTATTTTAAAGTATTTATTTCCATTTCATAGAAAAAAGTCAAACGAAATTGTTTTATGATCCGTTATATTGATTATAAAAAGAAACCAAAATATTCTAATTTTATTTGAAATGTGGTAAATTAAGTTTGAAACGCCCAGCGGTATAGTGAATATTTTATTATTATTTTAAACAAATGTTTAAAATTAAAAAATGTGAACTTTATTCTAGTCCCTATATCAATATTTTGTGATGTGAATGTGGAATTACAGTTATTGTGAGACTCCAATGTTCGTGTTTAGTGACTCTACATGATCCAGAAACAAATTATACACCGCCATATAACTAAGCAAAGCCTATAAATATATAAGTATATGTATAAGCCTTTGCTGAGTATATATTGTTTCGGGATATTTATCTATGTTATAATAATACCACAGACTTGTATGCAATGGATGATGTTGTATGTATTGGTGGCAAACAAGGATACGACGAGTCCGATACTGATAGTAAACAATCGCCGATATCTGTTGGACACTTGAAGTACCAGAGGATCATATCTTGTTTTATACGGGTAAAAACCTCTGCACGACTTATTTAAAGATGTCCATGGGAAAATATTTACAGATAAGTCATATCTGAGAGTTTGCAGGAGAAAATACCGACCGATACCACAACATACACGACCGATTCGTTACAAAGCCCGAAGAGAAACTGATTAACATTTTATACATGAATACACATTTACATTGAGATACGAACATATATGAGCACACAATTGCACATAAATAAGGAGTCAGCGAAAAGCCAAATAGCTCGAGCACACGCGCGACTGTACAGTAGAAAAGATTCTGAATTGGACTGTGTCTTATGTTTATTTTTATGTACACACAGCGACAAGTCATATTAAACATTTGCAACACCATTTTACGCTTATTGCGTACGTCATAAGAACGGTACAAAGGTCAAACAGTCTGGCTTGAGGTGTCGCTGTGTGTACGTTACGGGATAACGCTGAAACAGTTTTTTACATACATACATACATATAATCACGCCTCTATCCCGTAGGGGTAGGCAGAGACCACTTCTTTCCACTTGCTACGATCCTTACATACTTGTTTCGCTTCGTCCACTCTCATTATTCCCTTCATACATGCTCTTCGGTTTAGGGTACTCTTGACCTGGCCTTTTTTCAGGACGTCCCTGATTTGATCTCGAAACGTCCGCCTAGGTCTACCCCTTCCAACAATTTCATTCACACTCGCCTTATACACTTTTTTCGTCAATCGTTCTTCATTCATTCTCTCGACATGGCCAAACCATCTCAGCATACCTTTCTCAATTTTTGTCACTACATCTTCTTTCAGACCACAACGTTTCCTTATCTCACTATTTCTTATCCTGTCACTCAGTTTAACTCCTATCATACTTCTTATCGCTCTCATCTCAACTGCATTTATTCTGCTTTCATGTTTCTTCTGCCATACCCAACTTTCACTTCCGTACATGAGTGTCGGAACCAACACCCCCCCATGCACAGCCAAACGAGCCTTGTTTTTTGATGTTGTTTTTTAGCCAGTGAGGTATAAGAAGCTAGGATAAGAAAGAGTAAAAAAGGTTATGATTTTTTAACCACCTAACAAAAGAAGCCATCGCCAGCGCTAGTCTCAAATTAAGCATAACTTGTAATAGTTTATACAAATAACCTAAGTGTATTATGTAGACGACCTCGCTGATGGAATGGCTACTTTATCACCAGTTCGATTCAAATCAAAACCTATATAAATTGAAAACAAATATACTTGTAATCATAGGGTTAGTTCTAAATGTTATCACTTAGTAACAATTAAAATTCAATCATAACTTGAATTGAGGCGAAAATCATTTTTTAATGTATGTACGTTTTTCAGCGATAAGAATCAATTCGATTAAAACACGATTATGTTACACATACAACACTCCGACTAACTAAACATGTTCATGTACCCAAAATATTTGTTTTGTATTGGTATGGAGCCCATGACCCCTAGTGTTAAAGTAGCCATTGTTAACCACTGGACCACCGCGCTCGTCAGTTCATTGTATGTAACAAAAATAATAAGCTTCGACTCTGCGTAAGTGTGGCGAGACTCTTCATCTGAATTCGTATAATTAATTCTAAATAAATATTCTAATAGTCTAAAAGTCAATACATTTTGAGTGTTCTAGACAATCTATGTCTAGTCTATGTTGAATCAAATTCTAAGATAAAAGATAACGATAAAAATTATTTATTTGCCATTAGGCCCTTACGGGCACTTAGACACGTCTTACATTCTTTAAATTAGATCATATTGTATCTTAATAATTTTCCATATATTTTTATTCACTAATATACAGTTGTATTTTCATTTAACGAGTGATATGCAGTAGAGTTCATAACGAAACTACAAGTGTAATGTTACATGACTTTACAAGTAAAGGCATTACGTAAGGATCTAATATCGAATTGAGTAATTGTTTCTGTATTTTTTATATATATTATTACGTTATGTATCTTAATGTAACGTCATACATTAAGATACATAACGTACATACATACCTGGTGAAATTACGCTATTGCAGTTCAGCATATAAACATATTTTTGCATTACAACTAAACATGACATAATATAATGGAACATGGAATATGTTGAACTTTGGTCACATAATATCAGCAGGTATAGCTACGCTGAAAATGTTTAAAGAGATCCATTTTTTATTATAGTGCTCACTTACAACAACATATGCGAGTGCGCCGATTACTACAGAAACTAAGAGACACAATGTCATGTAGAGCAAACAAGTGTAACTCTTAGTTTCATTAAATATAGTCATATTCTCTATACATACAGTTTGTGTGATAAAACTTGCACATTGGATGAATCATTAAATTACCAGCTTTTGTATACGTCATCAATGACATGAATCTAAGAGAAATGATGTAATGTAGAGCAAATAAGTACGACTCTTAGTTCTATTAAATGTACTCATATTCTCTATGTATACAATTTACGAGATAAAACATACAAAAAAGTATTAATCACCCAACCTATGTCTGTCGTCAATGACAAATTACATTTAAATGTAACTTAAACTATCCTCCCAGATTATGAGAAATAATTTTTGTGATAGATTTAAAGGCTTCTTCTCTACACATCTACTGAACCGTACTAGTTGTTGCCCTACATATAACGGATAGCTCCGTATACGCATGTCTGCGTACATGGAGCTATCCCATCGGTACAACTTCTTGTGTAGTTCAGTGGATCGGTACGGAAAACAAGTAGGTACATGTGTTGTTTGGTCGGAGACCAACAATGTCGGCACTCGATGTCTCATTAACGACTATTAAAATAATAATTATTTTCGTAAATGCTAATGTTATATTGTAAAAATAAATGAAAGTGATCGACCGTTATTAGATTAGATGTGAAAAATGTAATGTTGTTAATGTTTTAAGATAAAAAGTAACTTTTGTAAAAACTGAATTTTTTACAATGTCTTGAAACATTCTGGCGGTAAATCTGACGAGAGTTGGTGAATCGTAAGGACCCCGAATATTATAACTATTTGTCGTCAAAACGTTTATTTTTATAAAATAAAATGATGTTTCAATGACTACTGCTCTGTGTTTTATTTGTCATGGTCTTTACTCACTAGCTGCAGGTGCAGTTGCAGCTTCCAAGATAATATTGCCGCCTTGAACCTTATAAATAATATGCAACAAAAGGCAAAGGCAAATGTACTACAAAACTATGAGCTCAATGGGTTGAATACCGAGACCTTAAAACGATACATGGTGTGCAAAAGTTGTATCTAACTGCCTTCCTCTATGTTTAATTATACTGTATATGTATATTAAAAAACTAACAAAGAAAAATATACACCTTGTAAAGCTGAGTCCATCTTAGTATGCCAAAGTGCCACACTTCTATGATTTTCTATTTCTTATCATACAGAATTTAACCTCTGCGTCCATGATGGAATTAACGTGAGTTAAGGAATGAGGAATGAAGCAGAATGCCCAGTACTAATTAGTTAGCTCATTGATGAGATATTTAGGCGCTAAAATATGGCAGAGTTTTGTTGAGTAAATGATACCATTTACTACCTTATACCTATGATACCGCATACACGCAGTACGCACACATAAATCAATAAACAACTTGTGTTTATTGATTTGGACCACCGTGTATACGTCTTTCAGCGTATGCCTCTGCACATCCAGATGCTCGTTTATATGATATGTGATTACAGGATATGTGAAAAAATATATAGAAAAAAAAATAACGTATAGGTACGCCGCGCAGTGACGACCTCAAAAAAGTTGCGCGGCAAACCCCAGAACAAAAAAATACGGCGAATTACATCTAAACTACATACATACACACTAACATAGTAACATACTACATACATACTAACATAGAAAAATAAACACTTTGTAGAGCTGAGTTCACCTTAGTATGTCAAAAGTGTATAATCCAACCTCCAGGGGCACAATCCAACTAAAGGCCCCACCTTTGTTGCCAATCAATCCGAATTATAATCTAAATCTAAACTATTGGTATCGGTATATTACCACAACTGTACTATATATATCAAATCTATGGGCATTCGCTTGGGAGTTGGGAGCCGTAAAAACAATATTTAACTCAAAACTAGCTAAATTAAAAGTAAAAACGGAACTCTTATGAAATCAGTCACATATCAGTTTCTTACAAACTTTACAACCTCTCCCTAGACTTTAACCTACCGACGCTAAAACTGAAAGCGGTCTCAAGGTTCAAATCTGACAGCGATCACTCTTATCACTTACGACCAATAACCTAAACTACATGTTGGCAATATGGAATAATACCACGTTAGCATTGTTTATGTACTTTCATTTACACGCTCATACTAAACAGTTTCTCGCACGCTTTTACTACACGCGTTCCGTCACATATACACTAAACATGTAGGTACCTTAAACTTAAAACGCCTTCTGTTAAAAAAAATGCCTCCTATGTTTTGAAAACGCGTTTTGTATAGGTATCAATTATTTTCTTTTTATTGTAACTATGTGCTATACTGCTTGCTTTTTGGATACTTGATAAAGAGCTGAAATACAGGCAACATAGCGGTCGAGGCTTTACATGGCGGTAACGTCGTGTGACAGGTATGTTTCAATATGAAGTCCACTCTGCTCGCAGTTGTGTAGGGTCTTGACATTTGAAATGGCACAACGTCTATACTTCCGTGGAATATACAATCTCATTATCGATAATCGTGGGTAATACGTGGTGATACGTTGTTACGACTAGCTGTCTTAGACCATATTAGTATGCTAAAAGTGTATTAACAGGGGCAGAATCTAACCGCTGAAGGCTCTTTGTTGCCACCCGATCTGGAATTACAACTCTCTGCTCTACATTAGGACCGCACATTTGTCGTCAGCCGTCTTCGGACAGTCCTAATATATCCCAATGCAACTTGCTTAGTTTCTCTTTCAGTTCTACGATCTTCTCGTCGATCTTATGTTGTATGTCACCAGGGCCAGTCTGTTGTAGTGGCAGGTGTCGGAGCCGAAAATTTTTGGCACCACCTGCCCCGCCGACCCTCGGACCACTACCAGAGCCAGGGCCAGCGGGACTGTCGGTGGCTGGGGGCCGTCTCATTGCTGTACTCATTATTAAGAGAGCTTTTGCCATAGCTACCACGTATAGCAACCGACAGTAATTTAACCATGTGCACAGAGGACGCTACTGCCAATCTCCTGGATCTTTCACTTAGTCGCTTTCCACAGGTTGAGATGGGGTGGCCTATTCTTATGACGAGGCCATGCGCCTAAGAAGCTTGTATCATGTTTGTATACCCATGATGGGTCGGTAGTTATTAGGTTCCGTAGTATTCTTACTGTGGGCGAGTGGTCGGGAGTAGGTAGTCATGAAAGTAGGTCGCGAACTAGCTTCGAGGGCGTAAACTGCCAAAAATCGCACATGAACGACGAGACCGTTTAAGTCAAAACTTATGGAATACGTCCAGACCTAAATAAAATTTTCAAATATGTGCCGAATGAATTCCATGCCGATGCCGAGTGCCAACAAGGTGCCTTTAACCAATCACACTTGCGATTTTGATGAAATTGTTGTATTCGTTCCCTGTACTGTCGAATACGGTTTGCCCTTGTAAGAACTTTATGCTTCAGGAAGTCTATGCGCAGTATCAGCTGGATTCGAAGTAAGTTTCAAGTAAACCTGGGGCCCCTACAAACACTATATTTCGTGTATGAATAGGCAAACGAGGTTATACATGTTCTTTGGTTAATCGAGATAGATCGACAGTTACTCAAAATACGCACATCATCCATTGCTCTCCTCAATGTTTCTTTATACTGAGTTATACTTAGGATTAAGTTTCCACAATAATCACTGGCATCACTGGCTCATCATCCATATGCAACGAGTGTGGTAGCCGTATATATATAGCCGTATATGTATAAGCCGACAATGTAATGCATTGTCGGCTTATTCCGGAGGTTACATCGCTATATAGCTCTCAATTGATCTGTTAAGCGCTGCGCAGACAGTGACGGTTGCGGTAAGGACCTTTTTTTTTAATAGCACAAAGGTGAAAAAACAAGGGTACGGCTTACCTGATGGTAAGCAGTTACCGTAACCTATGAACATTTGCAACACCAGAGGTGTCACTCTTGCGTTGCCGACCCTGTATGAATCTCTTCACGCCTTTCTTGAAGTACCCCATACTGTAGTCCCTTGGGAAAACCTCGGCAGGGAGCTCATTCCACACTTAATAGTTCTCGATAGAAAACAAACGTCTCTGGAACCGCAGTGTACGCGACCATTGCGGTTCCAGTATATGAGGATGAACTCCCAGCCGTCGGCGAGTCGTGTGATTGTAAAACGAGGATGTTGGCATAATGGCAAAGAACTCCTCAGAACACAACTCATTATATAACCAGTAGAACACGCAAAGGGAGGCAAAATCTCTTCTCAAACTCAAGGGCTCAATGCCGTGTGAGTTCGGGATCATCGACGATCCTCACAGCACGTCTCTGCAGCGAGTCACAAGGTCCTAGCTGGTATCCAGGTGCTCCCGCCCAATGGTGACTACTCCATATACGGTCTGACTTGGGACTTATATTATTACTTACATAAGTCTTTGGCCCGAGCTTAAGTACTGTTTAGCTCTATTGACCACACCGAGTTTACATGCAATTTGATCTAACTTGTTTTGTATGCTTCCGCCGCCAATTACTTCATGCGGTCTAGCGCCGGCCGACACCCACACACTACTATTTCTGTTACTGCGCATTGAGTGTATCATACAAATATTTTCTAGCGGCAAGCCTAATGATTGTAAAAAGAGATCTTATTTTCCTTGTAACAATTTAAGAAATAAAAATATTACATACATGTTCTATACAAAATATAGCCACATTTTGTGCGATGACGTTGTTCAGGAACACCGTTCCTATATGAAATCTATATGTTTGTCTGTGTGTGCGTTTTTTTCAAATATTCGCATTTTGACTTCAGATTCGGATTCAGCATAAAAAAAGTAGAATAGGAATGTTCAGGAACACCGTTCCTATCTCTTAAGGAACATGGTGAAAATGGCCGACAAATTAAAAAAATAATAATTGAATTGTTATATAATTGACGAGCCAAGTATTCCTCTGGCAATGCAAGCTTACGCGAAAACTCGCTTTGAAATGTTAGTTAATCAGTTTCTTATGTAGAGAGGTAATAAGTATTACAATAAAATAAAATAAACAATTTGTGTAAAAGATTCACTATATTGTTTTGTACAGTGAGCGATTCACAAATTCAAGACAATATCGCCCCAGTTACACACACCTTAAAAATATTCCATTCGCTTCCACTAGAAGGGCAGAAACATAATTACCACACGTGTTAAAAATGTAACAAAATATGCGACACTGTTACAAAATAGAGTTAGTGAATACAGTTCGATTAGCGGCTAAAATAACATCAAATAATAGAATCCATAACGTCAAGAATGCTATAAAAACTCCTCGTGGCCAATTATTGTGAGCATCTGAAAATAAGTATTAATATTTACTTTATTAACACGTGTTATAAGTACGTTTGCACTCAAATCGTAATCTTTAATACAATATGGAACTATATTTCCACTTACAAATTGCTCGATCACTAAGACAAATTTCAAGGTATGTACTAACAAAAAATAACAGGTAATAAGCAGATTAGGAAATCTAGCATTACTCAAGATGATACCTATTAAATAGTACTATCACGGTTTTACAGTCCTTTGTGTGTACATTATAACAATGTATTTTTGTTATAGATAGATTTAGTTCCTCAAAAGTACATATTTTTCATTTTTATTCTAATAAATCGTTAATAACGAAGTAAAACGAAATATAACATATAATATCTAACGTCCATGATTTAACAAAGTTTTTTATTATGGGAGTGAATCAACTTTTATGGTCCTTTTAAACTCCTTTTATTTCGTCTTTAACAGATTTTCAATTGAAATTCAACACAATTTTTTCGATATAATTATTTATTTTAATTTACAAAAACATAGATTTTACTGAAAAAGAAAATAACAAATTTCGGGCGCATGATACTTTTGTGCAACTGAAGACTACATACAACTTGGTGATAATTAGAAAACTTTTAAAAAACAATTAAAAATCAGACGGCGCTATTATCACCTTTGTCATCAAAATTTTAAATAAAAAATGTTCAAAGTCAATGAAATAGTTCCAGTCATAAAAATTAAAACAAATATAAAGCTAGCTACTACGCAAACTTCAATGTGCAGCTTGGTTTTTTAAGCTTTTCCCAGGACATTACTGAGATAAAAAGTTAAAAATGTTGACTCCGAATACAAGCTATCAATTGTAAAATTTTATCGAAATCAATACACTAGTTTTTGTACGTTGTGTGCACAATGTACAGACTGCAGATAGGCAAAAAAATCCGAATATTTAATTTGTCCCCACTAGACAAGACGTCGATTATTAGGAAAAAAACGCTCTTTTTCTCCGCAGAATACAAAGAATGAGGTACTTATAAGAGTTGATTCACCAAACGATCTTTTTATACTACGATATTTTTCAGGAACGCCGTTCCTATATGAAATCTATATGTTTGTCTATGTGTGTGTCTGTGTGTGCGTGTGTCTGTCGTTTTTTTCGAATATTCGTATTTTGACTACAGATTCGGATTCAGCATAAAAAAGTAGAATAGGAATGCTCAGGAACACCGTTCCTATCTCATAAGGAACATGGTCAAAATAGCCGACAAATTAAAAAAAAAGTTTGATTTGTTATATAATTAACGAGCCAGGTGTTCCTCTGGCAATGCAAGCTTGCGCGAGAATGCGCAAGCTTCCATTGCCAGAGGTTTTATTTAAGTAGGTATACGAACTCGAAAGTATAATTTTTATTCATTTCAAAATGCATTTTAGCATGTAATAAATTCAACTTTGATGAAACATCATGCTTAATTGTAATTAACATGGATAAAAGAAAATTAATGGCGACAAAAGTTAAGAAATTTAGCTGCTACAACATTAATGCCAGATATAAATAAATGACCTGTGAAATGGTAATGGGGTGCTGTTATTTTTATATTTGTAGAGGATTCGTGGAGCAGATTGTATATTTCAGTAGGTACCAAATTATTAACTCGTATGCTTTTTAAGTCTGACTATATGTTCAATAAAAAAGTTACGTTAAGCATATACAGGAACATCAAACTACTTGTGATTGCAATAAAAAATACAAAAAGATCGTTCCATAATACCCAGCAAAACTTTTCAAATATGGCGTTTAATTTCAAATAAAGGAATATAATTTAACTATATACACTTTCTCATCAGAAATAACAAATTTCATACACTCACACACTTCGCTCACTTACAGCTTAATTTTCTAACTCAAATACTATCCAATTACTTATATTCGATGGACTTAATTATTATTATTTTATTTGTTCCTGTTAACTATTGCTGTTACGTGTTAGACGATACAAATTTAAGGCCACACCTTTTATTTGACCGATAGGTACTAGCTCGTACAAAAACCGATGCGAATCACTAAAACATTCCGTTCATTGAGCTTCATCGTTGAAATATAAATCTGTATAAATGTTACTAATATCGATATCGATTGATTATTAGTAACAATAGATTTCCGCAAAATTTGTCGTAAACGTTTAATTTTTGTAAGTTTATAGAAAAATCTATGTTACATTACCCAAGTTACAATCGATATACATTATGTATATATACAATTGTTACTTACAGCCGGTTTTCTGTTAAACTCGACAACCTTCCTTTTGATTCTCTTCAGATCCGTAGAGATGTTACTCAATGGATGGCAATGCTAGTTATTGTAAGTATGAATAAAAATGCTCACGAATCTTAATATTTATTTTAGTTAACAACCTAAATTAGAACATTCAACTGCAAGATTAGTGAAGACTGTTTGAGTACCTATGTCCCTGGTGAGATCTCAATTAAGTAGGTATGTTGAGGTAGCTATTAATGTCACTTACCAGTGACACTCGTCAATAGATCGAGGTCGGGGATGGAATTTGATGGTTTGTCACAGCCGCGACAGATTTAATCCTTCCCATTTAATGATGAAAGCAATAAGTATGGTCGTGGTGAATCAAAACAGAATGTTAGATTATACAAAGGGACATTGTGGCGTGCGACGTAATATGAGCAATGTCCGCACTTGTTTTATTTTAACTAGGGTCGGATGAGGTATAGTAGCCATTTAGATTTATAGCAAACTCTTGCAGTCTTATGTACATTCATGGTATTGCCCAATTTAATAATATAAACACTGTAAAATACAACAATTTAAAGTCACACGCACATGTCATCAAAAGACATAAATAATGACACCAACTCATTATAGGTAAAACGAAAATCTTTTGCTTCTTTTAAAACTCTCATTCCTCAGACTGTTTGAAAAGTACGATCGAAAGTACAATTTTTAACTTACTGCAGTAACCGACGATTAAGTTGACTCAGATTTCTTGATTTGCTTTGGCTATCATGTGTTTTAGAAAGACAATTAATAAATTCTATAGATGTTATAAATGTAAATCGCCTTTTTATATCAATAGCGCAGTTGAACACTCATACAAAGTAAAATGGTATTCATTTATATATCGTGTTGGCGACTTAGTCACTTGTCAAAATAAATCATAGATTCATATAGATCATTGGCGACTAAGCTGTTTGTCAAAATATATGATAACGGTTCAAGATTATTAATAAATATACTTATTTGCCGGTTACAGTAAGTACACAACAAAAACAACTCGAAAAATTAAAGACGACTTCATTTAATGACTAACAATCAACATATTATCACCAAAATATAATAAGACATAATAAAATCTCAGGGTTTTCGAAATATGGCTTGCGAACAAGCACGAGGTTAGGTACACACAAAAAATATTGGGATATATTACACTATGCAGATAAGATAGTAAGAACATGCTGCCTTGCAGTAAGCAGCTACACTTATGTACTTTAGCTACCGTAAAACAATCACTACCTACGGTATTGGTATACCTATATTCAATATATAGGTGATTTGAGCTTGGAAAGAAATAGTATCGACACAATTTATATCGCCACTACATACGACGTCCCCGTTTGTATTGGGCTGAACATAACCAAACTAGAACGGTGTAAAAATACCTCGAGAGACAGTAGTGAGAGGCATTACCAAGATATGGAGAAATGTCAAAATTATATTGCCTTAGTTGGTAAACATTATTCGGTTATAGGTATCTCGGGCCAGCGGTGTGGAATGGACCATATTCTGACCTTAAAAAGCCGTAAACCACCAAGATAATGAAATTAAAAATGGTAATTTAAAACAACTAAATAGATTTTCAGAGTATTCCATATCTAAACTAACTGATTTATATTGACAATATATATCCCTTGTACAGAACTATTATTGTATTATTGTATAAAAATATTCGAGTAATAATATAAAAAGTGTAGGCAAACTGTCGAGGTAGGGACCAATTTGTAACATTTTGTTGTTGAAACTATTGATTTTGATTGAGTGTACATTTGTATCTAATAATAATAAATGTTTATTTCGACCATCAGTGGATCATACGGTTTATGAAATCATTTATGCTGTTCTGCATTTTTATGTTTATAAAAATGGCTATAACATTTTAGCTTACATATCTGCGCTTAATTATGTTTATAATTTTATTATTAATTATTGGGTTGGCATACTTTGTAAATTTCTTTGAATTGCATATGCAAAAAATATACCTACTAAAAACTTTCTCAAACCTCATGTAGGTATGGCTCTGACGTATCGTAAGTCAGCTCAAGTACATGTAAAACATATTATAAGTTTTATTTAAAAAACTAGTTTTTTTTTTTAATGACACTTTTTATTTTTATAGACACGTTGTATTTTACATTCTATAACATTTTTGATTTGTTTTGTACACAATGTTACAAGCGTCATTATAATTGAATATTATACAATCCAGATGTAAAGCTCTTACAAAATAAACGTCACGTGACCGTCTTCGTTTATTTACTAATTAGCTAAATTAATCATCTCTTTTCTTTTCTCAATTCAATAATGTTACAAATTGGATCTTCCTAACATATGTTCCGACCATGTCGACACAACGTCACTTTATTAAAAGGTATAATCGTTTCTACAATCTTCGATGATATCAGAAGGCGGTACTAGCGTAATATGAGGTCTAAGGATCCAAAATTTTGAAACAAGTAGAAAAAGAAACACAGGACCTAAATACCTACCTATATAGGAAGAATTCCCACAAATATTTCGACACGTCTGCAAGTGACAACGTTATAACCCAATTTTTGATAATTATGAGTAACATATAATTTAACGTTTTAAATTAATAATATGCTCATTTTTTTAAAAAAAATTGAGCTATATTGTTGTTCTTTGCCATTGCCGATTTTTATAAATTTATCCAGTTATCCATATTATGCAACCTCCATTCCACGGGACGTCACATCACAGTGCTGCCACCTAGCAATCGGCGTGCTAGAAACGTGGAGGGTCCTAGACAACCCGACTTATGCACAATGTTGATCACAGAGGGACTAGGCGATAGTTTCGGCCTCGTAGTCCACTTCTCCTTCATATTCACCTTCGTCATCTTCTACTTTCTCTTGCTGCTGTTGTGCCATTAAATGACCTTTCTTGTACGCTGTCATTTCCTGTAAGAAATTGATATGGCAATTAGAAATATCCTAACAAGAAGTTTTAGCTGATTATTTATTTTAAAGATAAAAAATTTTTGACATTCGGCTCTCGCAGGCATTTAGGCATGTTTTAGGTTTTTAAAATTAAATCTTATTGTAAGTATATTACACATTTCTCACAATTTTCATTCTTTCACTACTTTTTTAATCTCATTACTTTTTTCAACCTTCATTTTTTAAGTGAAGTGTCGAAAGAACTTGCCTTTGAAGGTAAGCCTACACTACAGGGGTCACACGTGCGTTGCCAAATATATTAGGTGTTATTATAAATTTACGTTAATATGTAGATATAATAACAATAATATTAAGCGTTGAAAGTATGTATGATTGCCTAGGCTGAATCATTTCCAGACATCTTTGTCGGTTTGATAGGTATACACATTCATCAACGTTATCTATACTTAGGTACATATAAATAAAATTGAAGTGTCTGTCTGTGATTTCAAAATAAAGCCTTTATTTTATGCTCATATTGTTATTTTCACGTTACCAAAGCCTAAATATGCATTTTTAACTTTTGTATCTGTCTGTGCGTCTGTCTGTTTGTTTGTCCGGGCTAATCTTCGAAATGGCTGAACCGATTTTGACAGGACTTTTACTGGTAGGTAGAAAGATTGTTCAGAGCAGAATATAGGGTACTTTTTATCCCGTAAATATTTAGGGTTCCTGCGTAAAAAATAAAAAACTGTTAAAATTAGGGGGAAATATCTTACCCTTCGGGGGACTTTGCAATCTTATTTTTATTATTTTCATAGAATACGTATTATTTGTGACATAAAATAACTACGCATTTTTTATGTAATAAAAATAAAATAAATATACGTTGCCTCCCGTAAAGGTAAATAAATGGCGCTGTATGAAAATTGAATAGCATCTATGACCCTGAACTTTGCTTTTTTTTTAAACAGAAAGAATTTCTGGTCTACAGAGAAATAAAGGCTACTAAAAGCCCAAATCTCATGCGTGCGAAGTCGCGGGCTTCAGCTAGTAACAAATAAATTAACAAACACTATATATGATATTTTCTAAAATACTTAAAAGTTCCATATAACGAATGTAATGTAAATGTTACAAATATGCATATAATATCGAAAGTCCGTATTGACGGGAATTTTTATTTTCAGGCCTAGGAGTTATTTTAGCCAAACGGTTCATTTGTTGTGGAGCAACTACACGATTTGGAAATGTGGAACCAGAAGGTGTATCTATTAATACCTGAGCGAATTATTATTGTACGAAAGAGTTTGTCCTTCAGTTTGTACTTCACACCGTCTTTATTATATAGATAAGTCTAAAAAAATAATTCATTCACAATAACGCCCGTTAACTCATAGATATATAGGTACTAGGCAACACGGAAGTAATAAACAAATTAACATCAGACATGCAGTCTCCTGTGGAAGTTTTTGCTTATACTAGCTATTTAAAAAAAAGAGTAAAATACATTTTGTTGATCAAAGTTTTACCTCAAATTGAGTGCAATTCAGATAAAAATTCCCATCATATTTAATTTAAAACTATACTGTAAACGAGTCATAGAAACCGCAACAGATAGGGGTCTTCTGTTTCCTGACTTTTATCGCAATAACTTCGCAGACTGTTCAATCGCGGCTAATTTTGTATATTAATTATTTACTAGTGCTTGATTGTAAAATACCTAAAACTTCGGTAACATCAGTCTCGATGAAGTTGAGGACCTGTTCTTTTCCCACTAATTTAGTACAGACTTTTTTACATGGAAATAGAAACAAAATTTTATCGATGTCTTTCTAAGAATGTATCATACTTTATAGATGTGTTCCCTAACATTGAAGCAAATAGAACCGAAATAGACATTCGGATGAACCATAAAATTTGTGGTAATAAAAAAATATTTCGATGTAATTTACGAGTATTTAAATGACTATATTACAGTAAAATTTACCTCATAAACTACTCAACAAACTGAAAATAGTGAGCCTGTAACGACAAAAGTAAAAACTATTTTTAATATATTGCTGTTTTGCCGTTTTCTATAGCTTACGGAGGGTGGCACTCCCAACAGTCTATTTTTTTAAACGTCTACAGTATCAAATTTAGGCACGTTTCCATTGACAGCGAGGCTAGAGCAGATCCATGTTGATCTGATCGGTCCGTTACCAACATCTCAGGAGGGATACCGCTACACTTTCAATTACACGATAATGACTCAATAAAGGTAATAAAAGTGATGTGTATTCCAGGTTTGCATGTAGTATTAAGTAGGTTTCTTCTTTTTGAAGATATGCAATGCAGACGTCAGGATTGATCATTCTACGTATTTCACCTCTACACAAGGCATCTAATGGTTGGCAATCGTAATATGCTATTCCAAGGACTAACATCTACAACGCCTGAGGATGCCATGCCGCAAAGACGACTGACGACGGCAGCCAGGTCAGTAACGGTAGCAGCAACGGTGCAGATGGCAGGGTTCAGATGGCGGGCACGAGCAGAGACAACCGCTACAGCCTAGTCAGAGTTGACCGGAGTAGCCAGCGATGGCATGCATCTACTAACGTTAGTGGGCGGGTGCCGTCCGGCACTAATTTACATGGACTAATCGGTAGCGAAGCACACGACGTAGTTTATTATAAGTTACTATAATGTCTGTCTCCAGGCCAATACCAGTAACAATCCTTACGTATCTTCAAAAAGAAGAAACATACTTAATACTATATACAAAAGTGAAAAACACATATGTATATATATCTTCACAGAGAGCACCGAGCGCCATAAGACGCGGTCCTTACACACTTCACTCGCTTCTTTCACATTCATAGCTCTTTTCACGCACGCTCGCCGGTTTCTAAGGCTCCTGACATCACCTTCTGATAAAACACGACCAATTTGGTCATTTTTTTTATTTTTTTATTTTTATTTATTTAGGACAACAAACAATTGTACAAAAAGGCATATTATAGATACTTATTACTAACAAAATAAACTTTAGGTATATGTACAACCAACACCGTTGTCCACTAAAGTAATAATAAAATTTCTGAGTAATCCTCCACAATAATATAAATATCATCTCTTACAACAAAGCAAATTGGGTATGAAATTAATACTAATAATATTAATATTAACCATAAGTCAGCAAGTTACAACTCCTGACAACTGTCGTCATCAAACATTTCTATCAGTCTCTCAGCCACGCATGCCTTGAATTGTGCAGTCGATAACATAAACAAATCAATATTCGTGAAATGATTATTATAGAGTTTCATGATGCGATGCAAAGGTGCGCGCTCGCCCGCATTCGTTCTGCACAGCCTAGGTGCGAAAAGACCGCAGGGATGTGCAGAACGTATACGGTGCGAACTACTAGGAATTTTTAAATATATTTGATTCATCAAGTGATTACAATCATATTTGTTGTGACAGATGTTATATAACGTTGATAAATCTATTAACCATCTTCTCATTTTGAGTGTCGGCAGGGAAAATTTTACCAGTGAGTCGTGATAAGAGCATTTTTTACCATAAATTCTATAGTTTACCGCTCGGAGGTATTTACGCTGTACCGTTTCTAATTTATCACCGTATATATTGTAATAGGGATTCCACACTACAGAGGCATATTCAAGTTGAGATATGATCAGTGTTTTGAGTAGCAGTAGGTAGGAACCTGGCTTTCTAAAATGCGTGCAAGTACGCATGATAAATCCATACATTTGAAAAGCTTTATTAACTATATAACCAAGTTCAGATGGAGTTTTGAGTCCAGGTATATTCCAAGGTCTCTAATCTGCATAACCTTCTCTAACGCATTGTTGCATAAGTAATAAGTTTGATTTATTTTATTATTTTTTTTTGTAAATGTTATTGCCTTACATTTATTAAAACTTAGAAGTAGCTTGTTCGTAATGCAATAATTAGAAAGGCGATTCAGATCTTCCTGTAATTTATCGCAATCATTTTGAGATTGAATTTGTCGATATATTTTTAAATCATCGGCATATAAAAGATACTGAGAGTGCTTAAAGCATTCACCGATGTCATTAATAAATAATATAAATAGCAAAGGGCCTAAAATAGAACCTTGAACTATACCTGATCTGACTTGTATTACGTTAGAAAAGAAGCCATTTAATGCAACTTTTTGAGTTCTATTAGTTATATAGGACTCAAACCATCGCCATAAGTTTCCACGTATACCGTTATATGCAATTTTTTTTAACAGTATTGAGTGATCAACCTTATCGAATGCCTTGCAAAAGTCAGTATAAACTGAGTCCACCTGTACGCGATTATCCATTTTTTCGAACAGATAGTTAGTATATGTCAGTAAGTTAGTTACAGTGGACCGATCTTTTATAAACCCATGCTGTTCAGGAATTATAGCCTTGTGTAAGAGTGGATAAATTACTTTATGTACTATGCGTTCAAATATCTTTGCCATAATTGAAAGCAGAGATATGGGGCGGTAGTTGGTAACTTCAGATTTACACCCACTTTTATATACCGGAGTTACGTTAGCAGATTTCCAAACCCGAGGTACCTCACCCCTTTTCAGACTACGGTTGAATATAATGAACAGTGGTAAACTAATTGTATCGGCAGTATGTTTTAAGAAAATGGTCATGGTAGGTTAGTCTTGGTCTTCCTCGGCACCTACATCCTTCCACTTTCGCATTGTATATCTGTTTCGTCATTCTTTCATCTTGCATTCTTTCTACGTGTCCGAAAAACACATCACCTTTATTATTAAGCCACTACTTCGTAACTAAACGGTCACATTCAAAACACTATCAAGATTCAAAGGTGGTTTTCATAGAATCGCTAGCCATGCGACATCAACTCATATCACTGTGTATGCATCGTAAGGATAGAAGAAGATGAATACCAAACCCTAAAACTTCATGTCATTGTTTCGTCAAGATTGGCTGTATGTTGGAAAATTTTTGCCAGTTTAAACATCACTCAGAAACAGCAAACACTAACTGACTGTATGTAAAATGCAAAATAACCAGAAAGAGGTACGTGTTACAGCGCCTTCATCGGACCATGGTGACATGACCTGAAGCCTGATTTTAGTAAGAACACACATTACAATTCAGTAAACTACTTGCAATACCTATTGTAAATTAATTACTTACCCTATCGTATCTAGCCTTATCTTGCTCAGAAAGTGCTTCGTACTTAGACTTTGTCTCAGGGTCAGCGGCTGCCCAAAGCCTACCGAGCTCCTTAGCGATATCTCCCATTGAATACATAGGGTTGTTCCCCTTTACTTTTGAACGTTCGTCGTTACAGAACCAGAAAAATGCCGACCTGTAAAAAAAACAAAATATATTGACTTTTAATAGAAGTATTAAGTTTATTGCAAATGTTATGTTTTGGATAAGAGACGGTAGCCTTGATCGCGTACCACTACGTAAATTGACACGTACGTTGAATTGTAACAACTTCTTTTTCCTAGCGTTATCTATTCCCTAATCCCTTAGGATTGGTGGGCTCCGCTACATTAAGCTTACGATAAGCCCGGTGAAGTCTGACGAGCTCGGTGGCTCAGTCGTGAATGACGCGACTTTGACACCAACACTTGTGGGTTCGATTCCCACACTAGGCAAACATTTGTGTGCATGAACATGTCTGTTTGTCTTGGTCTGGATGTTTTAAGAGAGGTAGGACGCATCAAAGCAGCCCGTCTAGGGAAGTACCTCCACCTCAGAGAAAACCGCAGCCAAATAACAATTCCCTAGAGGGTTGTTGTGTTCCTGCGCGTGAGTGAGGAGGAGGCATCGCGGGAGTGATACTTAATATATTACAAGCGTTAATAGGCTACGGTACCCGCTTTACATCAGGTAGGCCATATGCTTGTATGCCTCCCGTCATAGTATAAAAAAAAAGTCCAAGGATTATTGGCGAAGATACTGATTTTTTTAAATGAACATCCTTCAGACCTTCGCAACCTAGAGGGAAAATCAGACCTTTCTTATGTTAGGTCACAAATCTTTCGAAATATAATGTATTAGAGGTGCGGGTTTCCTCACAATGTTTTCCTTCATCGCCGAGCAAGTGATAATTACGAATATGTACATATATCCGAAAACACGAATTTAGTAATACATGTCCACACCAGGATTCTAACTAGGACCAGCCGGTTAATAGGCCGATTCTCTATCCACTAGGCTATCGCTGCTGTATTGTTAAAATTATTTAGATAAAAATATCAGCTTCGTGATAATCATTCTTACTTGCTAAAAGTGAGGCTGGGTATACCTTTCTGTTATCTAATTCGCAGCCAAGTCTTGCTTTTTAATAGATTCGTGATACCATGTAGCCTTTCCTTTTTTCTCGAGAGCCTTGTTTGCTAATCAGCAGAGTGGGCCACATGCTAACGAGATTTTTAATAAGGTTAAACACAGCCTTAATGCGATAGCCACTAGAACCCTAAACTGACTACTGACATATGGACGCACACGACACATCCTGTAACCAAATCCCTCCAGCACAGGTGGCCTATGTTATCAAAAAATGATTATTTAACATGAACTTTAAATAAATTTCGTCGGATTGAAAAAATACGAAACCTTTATAAGATCTCTAGTCTGTTAGTCACAGCCAATTTGATCCAAGCATATTGAACCAATTAAATTGAAATTTGGTTCACATATGACTTTCTGTAACCCAAAAACCCAAGTGACCTCCAACTAAGGATACTCAAGTGTTTACGATGAGACGGAACAAACGAAAAAGTGTGATCAGTTTGATTTCGATGTCCATCAAAATGGTTACTCTTTACTTTTTGGTTAGTCGGTTGTCTAGTCGACTCAAAAATAACATTCTGGATTCAAGAACCCTCAGTGCTAAATTTCACTCTTGTAACTACCTGGTAATAAAGCCGGGTTGTTGAAGAAATGTTCAAGAAAGTCTTCAAAAATAGAAGTACTGGCAGTGCGTACGTTTTTCGGAGATCATGATCGTTTTTCACACCATATCACTTGATAAGGAGTCAGCGAAACATATGCGCCTACGGGATTCTTTCAATCATAATCAGACTTTTCAATCTGATCTGATGAAAATGTATGGAAAAATAATTGAGAGGAGAATGGCGGTGTAATAGTGAGAGGCACAAGAAGATTCTTAAATGGAAGAGAATGTGCGTATGCACGATCAAGTATTCTCACTCCGCAATATCCTGGAGAAGCATTTGGACGTCACACTTCGCAATATACTGGAGAAGCATCGTTAGACCATAATTTTTCTGCGGTGTTGTGGTTCGTAGGAATGCATTTGTCCATGCAAAAGGATCTCTGGGGCATATTAACGCAATATGGGATTGATACCCTAGCGCATGATGATCTTCTTATGAAGACTGTAGAAGTATGTGGGGTAGCTTTTCGCCCGGGTTCGACGTCAACATTAGTATCAACCAGAGTTGCGCGCTTTTGTCGTGGCCGTTTGACGAGCTCGGTGGCTCAGTCGTGAATGACTCGACTTTGACACCAATGCTCGTGGGTTCGATTCCCACAAAAGACAAACATTTGTGTGCATGAACATGTCTGTTTGTCTTGGTCTGGATGTTTTAAGAGAGGTAGGACGCATCGAAGCAGCCCGTCTGGGGAAGTACCTCCATCTCACAGAAAACCGCAGCCAAATAACAACTCCCTAGAGGGTTGTTGTGTTCCTGTGTGTGAGGTCACCAGTAAGCTCCTAAGGAGTTGCTGTGTAAGCAGCAGAGGAAACATCGCGCGAGTGATACTTAATATATTACAAGTGTTAATAGACTACGGTAACTGCTTTACATCAGGTGGGCCGTATGCTTGAATGCCTCCCGACGTTGTATAAAAAAACTATGTTGATAATTGTCTTCAGAGAATAAGGTCTACGAATGTAGGATTGCACAAGGGTGGCCTAATGGTGCTTTATGCAAACACTAACATGTACACCATCTGGACTGCAAACACTGTCATAATTCTTGAGCGATTCAGTAAATATCCACTAGCGTACTTCTAGCATGCTAGCAAACTAACATAGTTCTACTTTAACATAGGTCTTATTATTAGTAATTCGCGTATAATCTAATCCTATAACTATTAAATGCTTTTATTTCGAGTTCATATAAAAAGATTAAAATAGAATAACTCAAATAAAATTCATGACCAGCACTCACAGCGATCGCTTAGGAGCGTTCGGGTCCTTCACTTGTCGCTTGCGCCCGCGCACTTTCACGTCTTTGGGCGGCACGTAGTTCTGCATCTCGAGATCATAACGACGCTTGTCCTGCTCAGCCATTTCATGAAACCGTTGTTTCTCCTTCTCTGACATTGTCTGTGAACAATAAAAATATTATTTTTGATGAAACAAATTTTTGTTCATATATAATTGAAACTGATGTGATTCGGTAACACACTTTTGGCTATGTAAACTCGATTTGTTGAATATTGTAGTCAAGAAGAAAGAAAATAGATAGAAATGGGAAGATAAAAATAAAAATTTTCAGCAGTGCCGAGCTTTTGCAGATGGGAATTTTGTATTAGTTATGTCAAAAACATCGGAGAACGCAATGGTATACATTCCTGCGCTACTTAAAAAATTTCCGCTAATTCCTTGACAGAATACTATGATGTCCTAATAATTTTTGTGTGACTCATCTTTTCGTCCAATGGGTTTGCAGGTATTTGAAAAAAAAAACTGATAGAAACCTAAACTCAGTCTATGTGGACATTTCCAATCGGTACCTGATTAGTTACAGATTTAAAGGTGTATAACCTATTATTCCACACAGTTCCATACAGCAGCATAAGAAAACATACAGCCAGGATAAGAAAAACTTACGTTCCACCTTTCAGCACACTTCTTCGAAAAGGCAGCGAACACTACGTTCTCATCGGGGTGTTTCTTCTTGTGCTCTTCACGGCAAGTTTGGACGAAGAAAGCGTAGGCGGTCATGCGACCACGTGGTTTGTTATAAGGCCGGGCGCGCGGCATCCTGCCTTTGTTGGTTGTTGCTTGAGCTAAAAGTGCCTGTTGCTGTGCTTGTTGCTGGAGCTCCTGACGACAAGTAACATAATCATGTGATATACGTTCAGAAATACACTTGAGATTTTCTGGGGTAATTTACGTTTATATAGTTATATGTCAGATTAATGAATTAGGATTTTATTTACTAATTTGAGTACTATGACGTTTCGCTCAAAGAAAAATAAATTTTATTACCAAAGAGTAAATTACATTAAGAAAACATTGCGCAAAAAAATTTGGGCAAATGCCTTTAACGAAAGACAGTCTCCCAACTCTGTATCTTGTATCTTCGAAATGGCTCCAACTCTAAAATTTGTATTAAGATATATAAGGTTTTGCATTTTTGGTTTATTTTTTACTAAAAAAACACACACAAAAAAGCATGTGGATCACCTGATAGTAAGCGGTCACCACCGCCCATAGACATCAACAACACCAAAAGGCCACTGATCCGATGCCAGCCTTTTTAGGTACACATAGGCTCTTTTCTTGAAGTCACCGATATCGTATTTGTTAGGGAACACCGCTGAGGGTAGTTGATTTCACAATTTTGTCTCTTTTTAAGGCGGGGTGGTTTTAACAACCTTAACTAAGATTGTAATGTAAAAAAATTCAAAATGGAAGATATTCGATATAATTAATTATTGATTGTTGCTTACCAAAATCCTATCACTCACGTATTGAGTTATTACATAAGCAGATGTTTTCAATACAAACATCAAGGAGAATGAGAGCCAGTTGTAGTGCACGAATGAACCATAATTGAGTAGAACACTATGCTAATATTAGTTCAATAGTAGTTTCTAGTAATAATACTAGCATTAAAAAGCTACTGTAATACGTTTATGGTGGGAGAAGACGGTCCAACCAAAAACCTATCATTGTAGCTTTTTAGTCTTGTGGTATCTAACAGAGATATCGTAGTATTAATTACACATATCAAAACAATTACTCTATAATAGTTTATAATGACAACATACATATTATTTTTAATAAATCATCTCATTATAGTTTAGTTAATTTATTTATGAATGACACTAATATAAATGGATTACTAATGTTGGGGTCGAAAATACGGATGAAGACTGTAGTCTCCTTTTATTGGATATTGTATCCAGGTAAGGTTAGGTGGATATGGTACCGGAGCAGTATTTGAATACCGCCTTTTCGGTATACTTTTGGGGCGATTTCATTTCGGATGAAATGTCTACGTCAGCAAGACGATATTTTGACGTCACGTCATTGGTAAATCGTGTTCAGAAGATGATACTAGCGTGTTACATTTATTTGCATTTACGATAAATAAAGAACTAAGGATATAATAGTGTGTTTACTCTGTACTGGCGATGCGCCGAGTATACAATTTACCGAGTATTACTTGGTTTTATCTTTACCGAATCGAGTACTCGGCTGAATTACTCGATTCGTGCGTCCCGAAGCCAGAAAGGAAAGAGCAGTGTTGTGTTCCTGCGTCATGACTTGCCTCTGTTAAATTTCCAATATTAGTTTATTGAATTTCCAATTCTATGATTCAAATAATTACATGTACCTACACGATACTTAAATTGAACACGCTTCTTTATTTCTATTATTTCTATCTCCGTAACAAGAAAACAAGAGTTTTAACTATAAATTATTGTCGACGCACCATCAGTATATTTAAAAAAGCGTTGGGGGTAGACGTCAATTCGCAATTTTGTGTGTACCTACGTATAGGTGAATTATTATTGTAACTGCTCGCAGTCGCAATAAAACAGTGGAATCGATAACAGCTCCGTGGTTTAAATTTTTCCGACACGTCGTCGTCCTTGACGATTCGTCGAGTTGGACGCACCAACAATTACATTAATCGAGTATTGAAATTAAACTATTTTTAACGGAAGTATCGCGTGTTTTAAACCTGACGTTTCGAACGCTTTGCAGCGTCCGTGGTCGCAGGAAAGACTCTCTTTCTTTCCTGTCTTTCCTGCGACCAAACACGCGATACTTCCGTTAAAAATAGTTTAATTTCAATGTGTAACAATCGCGAAAACCTAAGACAATACTATTAATCGAGTACTCGGCATTTGAAACGAGTTACTCGGCCGCGTACGACTACTATAAATCGCACCGAGTAATAGCAGACTGATAATCGTTCGCCTCGTAACACAGAAAGCATCACTCGTTTCATTTTAGGTGTTCAGTAAAGAATACCGATACCGATTCGGTACAGAAAATTATAGTGTATAACCTTATTAAGTAGTAATTAATTTAACTCCCTTCCTCTGTTTCGTGCACTTTCAGTCAAGTTTCCAAAGAGTGGATAACGATGTACTAAGAGCATTAAATTACTAGCACTCACCACATTTACATAAATGACCATTACATTTTATAACTTAGAATAATTAATAGGTTTAATGGCATGCAATTTGACATAACCTGCTATTTGTTTCCGTCACCAAAAATCAAAACAAGTAATTAGGTATTATTAGTATATTTTTTAGTACGAACGAAACTTAACTTAATATGATTTAGAAAATCTTAAATGCCCATGATAAGGAGCTTCTTAGACCTCACTTCACATATAGGGAGTAGTTTACATAATTAAACCATAATAGAGAGATAGACTACGCTATGTACTGAGATGTAATAGAAAATAAATTTTCCTAAATCTAAAAAATCATTTTCTAAAGTCATCTCAATCCCAGATATATACTTATTATTGTATATACGATAGAAATTAAAAGCTACTATCTCTTTAAGTTACTCATTAAAGTTATGGGAATGGTTTACGATAGAAAAACTTTTGTAACATAAAATATTTTTTTACTAGTCACGCCTATTAATTAGTAAAACATGGCAGCAGTTGAATATTAATTGTGAGAAAATGGTAACATTTATAATTTTATTAGTAATAACTTACATGCACAGGATAATTAAAAGTTATACAAAGCTTTGAGAAAGAAGAGAACACGTGAGGAATATAATATGGCAATAAATCTAATTTCAATTGAAAGAAATACGAAATTATATATGCCGATGCATGTATGTAGCAAATTATATTCTACAACATGTCATGTTAATATAATAATAGGCGTGTATAAAGCCCATTATTATAAGTATTACATGATATTTATTCCTTTTTTAATATATTTTTTTAAATAATAAATTTTATTTAGTAGAAAGTAATAATGACACTCGTAATACTCATGTTATAAAATATCCATATAAAAAAAAATAGAGAATTTATTACATATACCGTAAATGTACGTATAAATTCTTTATTTAATTATTCAAGACAAGCCATGTCCCTCGCGGAGTAGGCAGAGAGAATTTATATTAAATTAAAATTTTCCCAATAATAAATATGTGAATCTGCAATTATCTTCCTGCTTTTATTGCCAGTATAAAAATACTTTTCGTTGTAAAAAAAACACATTTTATTTAACGTGCTTCGATCAGGATTAGTATTTTATTTCAAATGGCAGCCCAGTTAAGGATGAGCATTTTTCAAATATTTTATACGTTTTTTCGTTAATTTTCCGCCACTATATAGCTACGAGTTCTTCTTCTTAACGTTATACCGTTTCCTAATACCTTAGAATTTGCGGCGTCTACTACCTAAGCCTATTTGGCGAAGATATTGATTTTGACATGAAGCGACTGCCGTCATATACACATTGTACATTTTACCATGTTTTCTTCAATTTTTTTGTGTTTACTTAAAATTTTTACAAGCACTAGAAATCTAGATTTATTTGAAACCCTGATCTTTACCTGTAAGGTAGCAGATTGTCGTTGTAATGCAGCTTGTATCTGTTGTTGTTGTACTGCTTGCATGTGATCATGCAGGGACTGTTGTTGTTGCTGCAATGTCTGAGCAACTTGTTGCTGTAGCACAGCCTGAGCTTGTACTATAGCCTGAGCTTGGGCTTGGCTCACTTGTAGCGTTTGTTGTAGACTCTGTTGCAATGTCTGTTGCTGCTGCTGTTGTTGTTGCTGCTGCTGCTGTTGCTGCTGTTGTTGTTGTTGCTGCTGCTGCTGTTGATGCTGCTGAAGCATCTGCTGTAAAGTTTGCTGTTGATTCTGCAGCGTTTGTTGCAATGTCTGTCCCTGTTGCTGCTGCAAGGCTTGTTGCAAATTCTGCTGTTGATGCTGTTGCAACTGTTGTTGCAACTGACTTTGTTGCTGGATAGCTTGGTTTTGCTCCTGTTGAGCTTGTTGCATGGATTGGTGATTCTGTTGAATACCATTCGATTGTTGATTTCCTTGATCTGAATCAGGACTCGATTGATTTTGGGGCTGTAACAATGAACAAGTAGTAAAATTAGATTATAATAATATACATTGCGATTAAACTTAATGCAAAATTGAAAAATTTTAAATCAAGTTTGAATCACGACAAAAAACTATATAAACAACTAATTTATTATTTTGTGTACATTGATATAAATGTTTCGTTATTGTAGCTACATATTGTAAAATGCATAAAATATACGTAAAATTAATAAACAAATTAATAACATAAACAATAAAAATTATCACATTAGTCTTAGCAGTTTCGTTATGGCACAGTCTATAAATGTGAGCGATGTTGCAAGAAAGAAGTATGAAAACAACAGCATGATGATGCTAGTAAGCATATATGTTATTGGAATGAAATAAAAAAAAATGCATATAGTAAATCGGATGAATATAAGAGCATTTATATAATATAAATGCATGTTATCATCCTGTTTGACAAATCGCGTACGTTAAATGAAATTATGTCTTTAGAAAAGATCTTAATAATGAATGAAAGAATACCCCCTCTGATCTTTTATAATAATATTTATGCGTAGGGATTATACACATGTTATATTATGAAATCTTATTTGGCATTTTATAATAGACTTAGTTTCAAGAGTCATATAGATTTTTTATAACGCTCCTAGACGTAAGTGCAACATTGCGTTTTTATTATTTACAATAAATTTAAGGATATAGCCTAATACCACTGTGCACAGGCATTAGGCTACTGTGCCCTGTGCACAGTGTGTACAGAAGATTGTCGTTATTTAACCTGTTTATTGCAGGCATTTGTTTATTCTCGTAGTAGGCGAAGACATCGAGTCTTATAAATTTATGCAATATCGGGAGATACGGCCATTAGGTGGGACGTAAAGTGGTTACTATAACGTATGAGTACACTTACAATGCAAGAAAAGGAATCGCTTGCTTACTACTTCTGCTGATAATACAGCAACTCCACATGAGCTTACTAGTACCTTGGTCACACGCCCCTCAACCCTATAGGCAGTAATTGATTGAACTTTTCTGGGTACTCCTTAGTCGGGCTGCTTTGATGCGCACTAGCTCTCTTTTTCTCTCTTTCTATTTGGCAGCACTAAATCCACTTCAGCTTTTCCACATTTTTTAAATTTATATTAATATTATATTGTACATTGTTTGAAAGCATTACGAAAACCGGTTATTCGGTTTGTCTGGATAAAATTCGTTTTAAATATTATACAATCGTTATACAAAACAATTTCTTATATAAATAACATGCTAATCTACTCGTACCATTGGTAACGCTCTAACTTTAAGATTCCGTCTTAAATTAGTACTCGTGAAATAGTAAAGAAGACTTAGGACTAAGTCACCACCTTAGAAATGAAAGTAGTATTTCTACTCGGATTTAACTTTCATAAAAGGTGAGCCTTAATTAGTAAATAATGTAGGTAGTCATAAAAAGATGTGCCTTTGGTTGATAGGTCTTTTTAATTGTGAATAAATTGTAATCAAAAGAAATGCAAGCTACTGCGACTCACAGAAGTCATAAACAGGATAAAAATAATAAAGCTGTGGGGTACGATAGGTACGGCATAACCGTATCCGTAGTGTTCGACAAGAATATTTTTCACATTTTTAACTATTTACTACATTTTTAATTATTTATTATATATAGTATATTTATGAAAGAAATATAAAGTCGTTTTCAAAGTTCAGCTCAAATTTTAACTTTCTCAACGATTTGAGCCTACTGACCAATGGAAAGATATTTTAACCAAACAGCCGATAAGTGACGCGATGGCGATCCAAAAACTAGTCAATAAGAGCTACGCGTTCTATTTTGACCCCCGACTCGTGAGTTACTACGCAAAATCGTCTCATCGGTTCTCATAGCACACTCTTATAAAGTGTTTTAGAACCAAATTTCTTATTTCCCATTTCTTAATTTTTTAACGACAGCACTGATGACACATGCAACTACTTAATGAAAATGTAGGAATACATTTTCGTTTTACAAGTAGGTACTTATAAAATTAACTTAACGCTAATATGTACTTCTTTAATAAAAAAAAATTGAAGCGTAATGTTTACTCTGTGTAATTATTTTAAGTTTTTTACAATAAATGCCTAAGCTAGCACGTCTTAGTCCTGCCCTGAGCTCGCGGAACCGCGGTATTTTTCGAAGGTTGAGTAGACAAATTGCAATAATATATTTTATTTAATTATAGAACCCAAATTTCAAAAATCAAAAGAATATTGTTCTATGAGACAGATTTTTTTTTATTTCGTTTGAATTTTTTTAATATCATTAGAAGCGTGGTTGCAACATAAACATCTATTTATCGGCGATATATTTTTAGCGTTCTGTTATGTCTTGAAAATAACTTTCGACAGGTCGAAGCTAAAATTATTTTTAGGTAAATTTCGAAATAACGAACATAACGTGTATTCTACCTATAAATCTGGTTACGAATCAGCGATCTAAAGCAGTTTTTTTAAGAACTGAATTTTGCATTAAGTCGGTCACGCCCGTCAAGCAACTAAATTTGTTATCCCGCGCTGTGCCATCCACGGTCCAGAGCAGTAAATAGATACATTTCATTTTTTTGTCTTCATTTATAGTCATTTTGTTTAGAAAAATCCGAAATATATTTTTTTAGATAGATACATAAGTAGACTCTTTATTTTTGTAAACCTATACCTTTCCTTTGACACAAATATACAAAATTTTATTTTAGATTACTTTTTAGAACTGAAGCTCACTGGGTAGTACGAGTAAGTAAGTAAGTAGTCTTCATTTCTCCCGATAAGACTTTTTGTTCACTAACGGGGTTTCGGCGAATTCTGGCTTTAACAGCATTAATAGCTTTGTAGTTCTAACAGCACGCATCGCCCCGATCTTTTATGGTCTTCAACAGAGGAAGTGTTGATAGATCTGTCGATAGACGATATACGAGCATACGGCTGATACCAAGCTTTTCAAGTGTCTTGAATATGACCGACGGCTCCACTTTGTGCGAGGCAATCACTGCAATCCTATTTTCTTGTAACACCCTATTTCAAATAGTACTTCGATAGTAAACACGAAAAAATAATGTAAAACGGTGGGAAATCGAAAGAAGTTTTTAATATAATACACTCGTTCCAAATTAAAAAATAAATCTTTCTACGTATGTAACAGTATTTATGGCCAGACTACTTATACTTATAAAGCTAACTGTATGTGTTGTAACATATTCATGGAACACGCCAAATCTAAGGGATGGATTCAGATCGATTTGGAAATCCACAACGGTACCAGATTGTTTCTCCACCAGCCGAAAGCATCCGTTCTGTTCGTGGTCTATTTCAGATGTGCTCATGCTACGACTGCTTCTGCAGGGATACGGGTCTCCATTCAACCGAAGGGGTTTAGAGCATACTCCACCCCGCTGCTCAAATGTGGAGAGGTCAGTGTTTTCAAGGCGCTCGAGGGCCACTGATTTAACGACTGTGATCTATGGACAACAGCCGGGACCGACGGCTTAATGTGCCCTCCGAAGCACGGAGAAACTCTAGATAGATAAACCCATCCATAGACAGGCTGCGGTCGGCGTTGCTTAACCTGCGTGTTCGGTTAGAATGACACGCGCAACGAGGATGCCATCGAGCTCTCAAATATTCTTCCTTCAAATATTTATCTCAATTTACGCTATTAAACGCTTTCGTAAGAAACCAGTCTTCGTATAGTGAGGTGAATAGGGGGACGTACTTACAAGTCCACTAGTAAGTAATCTGCCAATAGTACCTAAGGGACCACAAATCAGAGTTAGGCAGGTAGTCAACCTTCACCTTCAAACCTAATAATCGATATGCGTTAGCGAAAGGGGACAGGAAAGGGGAGCAGCCCTCCCGGGACCTGAATCACCACTCCTAGGCTAGGAGACAGTATTTCATGTGTCACATGTATATAGTTACGCGATTTTTCACCCACTTGCTCGAAAATCGCTTCACGAGAAAAATAGAAATTCATGAGTTATTTTTTATTAGGGCTTCATGTCCTGGCTTCTATCTGTGTGCGTCCGTCCGTCTTTCACAGGGAGGTAGCTTATTATTGTAACTATTTATACTAGACAGTGACATGAGAATGTTTTCAGATGTATCAACGTGATATATTATTTTGAACCATGAATATGTGTTTTTATTCAAAAACTTATAAATAATACAAAGGAAAAGAGCAGTTGCATCATTGGCGTGCGTGAATGATCAGGTAAATAAGCAGTATGTTTGGGAAGTTCTCATATTTTTATCAGAATGTTACATTGTTAACAAAAATATGTATCTTCACGCCAGGTCCCTAGCGGGGTGAACAGAGAAAACCGATCGCCATAAGACGCGATCTTTACATACCTCGCTCGCTTCTCTAGCATACATAGGTTTTTAAATACACGCTCGCGGGTTCCGCCAACAAACAACACGACCAATTTGGTCCTGGTAGGTAAGTCTTGGCATTCTTCGGCTCCTACATCCTTTCACTATCACATTGTATACCTGTTTCGTAATTCTCTCATCCTTTCTACTTGCCCCAACCAACGAAGCATAACTCGACTTATCTTAACACCGACAGTAGTAGCTATCTTTCAGACCAACTCTCTTTGTTACATTATCATTGCAAACGCGGTCAGCAAGCGTTACGCCCCAAATTTTGCGGAATGCTCGAATATCGACATTTATCCCACTTCCGTGCTATGGCAGACATACCCCACTTTCACTTCCATAAGTTAGAGTTGGGATTGACACCGCGCTGTGTACAGTAGCTGTTCCGTTCGGTTTAGATTTTGGCTGCCTGGAAGTTTACCCAACACACCGTTCGCACTGTTCCGTGCGCTCACTCGTATTTCCACATCAGAGGTGTACCTTCCATCCTGCTAAAAGCGCTTTCAAGATTGAATCTCATCCACTTGTCCGAAACTACATAATCAACCGTAATCCTCGTGTTCGTTCTGGTTTCCTCTCTCTCTCTCTCAAATACCATTATCTTAGTTTTCTCCTCATTCAATTGTAAGTCTGTGTTCTTACAATCACCTTTATAGTAACTAGTGGCTGCAGTTGGGATCGATATTCTGATATTGTTACCGTAACGTCGTCCATATATATTATTATATATAATTATATTAGATATGTGCAATATGTCGTAGCCGAAAAATAGTTCTAACATTTTTCCCGCGTTTGTAAGATGTCATTATTTGTAGCTCATTAGGCAGAGTGCAAATACTTCTTATGGTCAAAAGTCAATAAATGGGAGGCTGTAAAAGTTTTCGGTTTTGACAGGGTCTAACTAGGTACCTAAAGAAGTGGTCAAATGTGTGTTGGATTCGCGCACAGAGGGTTTCGTACACTTCTTAGCCGTATAAATAGTTATTAATTTATGCACTTACTTGCATCAAAAACAAAAGTTTAAAGAATTACAAGAATAAAATAGCCATCAAATATGATAGTTATAACGGACGTCTTAAGACGTTTTAAGAGAGGTAGGGCGCATCAAAGCAGCCCGTCTGGGGAAGTACCTCCACATCACAGAAGACCGCAGCCAAATAACAACTCCCTAGAGGGTTGTTGTGTTCCTGCGTGTGAGTGAGGTCACCAGTAAGCTCCCAAGGATTTGCTGTGTAAGCAGCAGAGGAGGCATCGCGCGAGTGATACTTAATATATCGCAAGCGTTAATAGGCTACGGTACCCGCTTTACATCAGGTGGGCCGTATGCTTGTATGCCTCCTGACGTAATATAAAAAGGACGTCAGTAGGTACCTCTTCTGTAAGAGCCCAGTACCTACCAAAAAATCGTCCAGATTTCATTAAAAAAGCCTACGATGAACGTAGAGCGTACTCCACCACGCTGCTCTACCGCGGATTGGCGGAGGAAAGCGTTTTCAAGCCGCAAGAAAAGCCACTGACATAGCTTAACGACTGTCATCTATCGACAACAGCCGGGACAGACTGCTTAACGTGACCTCCGAAGCACGGAGAAGTCCGAGGCAGATAAACATGTGTGTTCGGTTACAACTGCGACATTGATGATCGACTCACACTTGACCGATACATATTACTCGTCGTTTTACTTTAGGGTTTGCAGTGTAGAGCAGATTACGTTTTTAAACCCAAAGTTGAATTGTAACTATTATTACCTATTACGTACGTGAACGATACAACGGTAAAAATATCAAGTTCTAAGTGCACTTAGCTGTACTATCATTCTCAGCTCTGGTATCATCGTTACGGTAGAGCAAAATAAACGGAAAAAATACACGTCATTCTGTTATTTTCGGATATTTTCATTATTTTCTAAGATCTAATTATTTTTTTAAGAAAGTTTCGATTTGATTTTATTTTTATACTACCACAGCCTATGAGAGCTTGGAATACAATGATTATCGCGTAAGCGCGCTACACACTAACACAACGAATTCACAGTGCTTACTAATTACTGGCTCGCAGGATCGCAACTAATATAACTATATATATTATTTATATTATAAAAATAAGGTCGGACGCATCAATGTAGTCCAACTGGGGAAGTACCTATACCAGACAGAAAACCGCAGTCAATTATCAACTCCCTTGAGGGTTGTTGTGTTCCTGCGTGTGAGTTAGATTACCAGTATGCTTCTAAGGAGGTGCTGTTAGCCGCAGGGGTAGCAACGTGTAAGTGACACTTCCTCTAATATAAACGTTCATAGGCTACGATGACCACTTTACATCAGGTGGACCATATGCTTGTAGGTATACCTCCCTCTATCAGTAGGTACTATAACCACTCTAACACGGCATTATTTTACCACTGCCTCATTTGTTAGTTGACAGAATGCACCACGTGCAAATTACGTAACAGGCTATTATAATGATAGTGAATCACTTTTAGTCTTGTTGCAAGGGTACATTAATGGCTACGCATAAGGCGGAGTCATATAAAAAAAAAATACTGATGAATCAACGATCAAGCGATATTAGGTAGCATATATTTCAATAACGAGATTTAATTACAGGAACTTATAGGATATTTTATGTCTGTGACCCATAGTCCATACATTTTTATACTTTTACCTTGTACGTAATTTCACGCGTTTAGTAATTTCCTAATTTAAAAGTATAAAATTAGAGTAAACGTGTGTCACCCAATACGTCAGTAAAACCCCTTTTTTTGTTCCCTTTATCCTCGATTGGCAAGGCAAAGGAATCTAGCCCATACAACTAACTCTTCAATTCAGAACCATTTCGAAATCTAATTCTAGATTAGCTTCAGGAACTGTGGTGAAAAAATATTTCGGAAGGATATCCAGACCCAATCAGTTAAATATCACCTGTTTTACGATAGTGATTTTGACAAGGTTTTCTTCATGAACTTAATCACGCCTTCCAAAAAGTGCATAAACGTGTTATATTTCAGTTTTTTCATTACTGTACAATTTCACTAGCAACCGTGCTCTGCCCGTGATGTATAACAGTAGTGATGTCCATTCCCATGTGAACGAGATCCAGACAATACCGGTCACTTTAATTGGTAAACAAACCTCCTCTATTATTATTGACAATACGTGTTGATAGAATTTTAAAAAAAACTTTTCGTTACTATTCTTGTTAATACTTAGATACACATATTTGTACAACTTGTTTATTTAAGTACTATTTTACCAATAACAAAAACTTGTAATCTAAATTTAATAAAATATACATGTAAACAACGATAAATAATATCTACGAAGGGCGGATTCATACCTGCGTGTATTTTGTTACTAATTTAACCTACCTACTAAATTATCCTTTACTTTAATACGTAGGTATTGTTAATTGATATTTACCGGGGAACAGAAAACCAGCAGAAAAATGGATACTTTCACTTTAATTTAGAATTTTTGATATCGTGTTGACTGTTATCTGTAATTTTGGGCTTAGCATCTATGCTCACAATCATTTTATTTTACAATCATCAAAAAAACGCACATACGACAAACGCACAGAAAACATATAGATTTCATATAGGAACGGTGTTCCTGAATATTTTGATAACCAAAAAATAAATTTTTTGTTTTACATGCTGACGATTTTAATATTACCTACTAACATGCTTATTAATTTCATTTCATTCATGATTTTTATTGCAAATACTTAAATAAGCTTAAAGTAATGCATACAAATAATGAGCTTAATATTTTTTTATTCCTTTCATATTTATTACTTGTCTTCGTTAAAATATATCATACCGTAGGTGACGAAGTCTGTTGAGACTCAACTGTCCCAGATGAGTACCACCATGGCTGCTGCGATGAGTCCTCTCTGGTATTAGTACTAGGTATGATGCGGTAATCATAATTTGTAGTGGAGTTGTCTCCTCCACTATTTGAAAATCCTCCAGTCATTTTGTAGGTATAAAGTTGATGAGTAGTAGACGCTGTACTTCTTGCAATCTCTTCATTTAATTGTTGTTGGTGCTGTAGTTCACCTGCGCCACCCGGCCACCACGAGGCTTCGTCGCGCGCACCCCAAGCGCCCCCCGTCGCGCCTCGGTCCCCCATATTACAATCGCCGCTTTCGGACAACCAGTTTCTTTATGCCCTGCGGCTTGGTACTTTAAAATATTCTTTGTTCTATAACACTTACAAGAATCATGTCCTCAACTAAATTACATGTAACCACTGCAGTATAATATTTTCACGTTTTAGTATCACTGACACTGCTTTACTTGAATTTTATAACAAAGACTCAATATGACAAGTAATGGCACAACATTTTTTTTTGTAAATGAATTAAAAGAAAACGAAAATATATCACATATAGCGTGTTGTTAGATAAAAAAGCTGCCGGCTATAAGTTCTACTCCACGCGCGTACGTTTTGTCTTCGTTTGTACTTAAAGTCAATAAAGTTGGCAACGTCGCATAGCGAGACGCTAAACAAGTGCACAGAGGCGCCCTCAACGCGCAGCGGCCATCACGGAAACGATCGAACATATACGAAGCGAGACCGAGTATGCACGAAACGGCAACAAGATCGTCCAGCAACCGGTCAATAAGACGATTAGCGCAAACAGAACAGAACAATTCACTTCGTACTTAAATTCTTTTGTCCTGAGCCAGTCATTAAAATAATTAAGAATATTTTGACTATAGTCTCTAAAGTTCATTATTTATTACACTTATAGGTACTTTCAGCATTAAAAAATATGATGAAAAATGTGTTGATTGTAACATAGCGTAAATTGAAAGTAAAGGTATTACTGCCAAATAGGATACATCTCAACTGTTAGCTATTGCAAGTAACTATATATACTTTACCGTGTAGTCTACCGTATAACTCTCCACTTGAATAAGGACGGAGATAAGTACATATCCTATTGTTATGATTGCATAAATACTTATACCACCATATTTTTAGTATTTTTAGTACAATTTAGCATAATAACGGACCCATAGCGAAGTATAGATAACTAAGTAATAATCACTTTATCGATTGATGAGTTTATAAAATATCCCATGTTTTAAAATCCATTGCTTTTAGATGCTTTTAAAATTATAAAACACCAATAAAAATGCATACGCATTTTCTATCCTCGAAGTAAATATTTATTTATATAAGTATACTTGAATTTATATTATCATAAACAATACTCAGAAGCAATGAAGATGAACTTAAGAAAGACACAAAATAAATGACGCCCTTGGTAATATGATGAAAAGCGAATGACATAGAATAAGCAATTTACAATTACAGTTACTAAAAAAGGAAACAAATAACACAATAAAACGACTCACCGACGACATAGCCGATCAAAAACTACTGGATTTTATTAAACAAAAATTTTGATGTACAGTAACGCCGATGCCAATGATAGTCACATATTATCCTATAAAAATATACATTCAATAAGTATACATTAAAATAAACAGTTGCCCAATTATTCAAGCATTTGTGACACCTTTTTTGGATTGTTATTTTACTAAAACGCAGCAAACTTAATTTCTATACTTATTTTTTTTATACAACGTCGGGAGGCATAAAAGCATACGGCCCATGCCTATGCACGCAAGTAATACGTTATGTATCATTCGTGCGATGCCACCTCTGAGCTTACTGGTGACCTCACTCACAAGCAGGAACACAACAACCCTCCAGGGAGTTTGTTATTTGGCTGCGATTTTGTGTGAGGTGGAGGTACTTCCCCAGACAGGCTGCTTTGATGCGCGCTGCCTCTCTTATAGTATGTTTCTAACTTAATTATAATAACTATAAAGCGACACAGATGCAATAATACGCGTATTTTATTTTCTCCTTCTTGGGCTTTATTTAGTAACATAACACAGCTATTTCTGGGCTAATGAAATTAGTTTAAGAGTGGGATTTAAATACTTCAATCGCCATAGAGTGGCATCTCATCACTCTATACGTGTTATTAAACTCTTATTCGTTCTATACTTGAATATTGTATATAGGGTAATTAATTAATTTAGTTGTTGACTTTCTTAGGAAATTAAATAAGAAGAAATGGTAAGAATACGAAAGCAACAGCTCATCTTTACCCAATTATTTTTTAAATTGGACAAGTCCTTAAACGTTATCGGTTTAATAAAACTATAGATGCATTGATTACAGCATTACAGCCAGATTTAACTATCCCTGGACCAGATTAAATCAATGTCATATTTTTGACTACTAACGAGTCATTTGTAAATTATTAATGAATCAAAGAATTTATTGATTTCTTTTTACTTTGAAGTCACATGAGACTCGCTCCTTGCACTATTACAAAATTAAACTCAAGATAAACTTGAACGATATTTTCCTAAGATCTTTTTATAGGTCAATTTTAATCCTGTAATTTTATTTTATTCCATTTACTTTACCACAATGATCTTCAATCCTGTATATCACTTGTTCTATTATCACCTAAATGATTCGTCTTTTTTCTTTTTAGTTCAACAATCACTGGTTCTATTTTTGTTCTAATTTAAGTAGCAAACGTGTAGATTATAATTAACAGTCACGGTCCGCATTGGGAACCCAACTAGTTCGCTTGGCTACGAAATATAATCACACGTAATTCAACCAACCAGATGTCCATATTTTAATTTCTTACACCATGGGTTACAGAAGCCTAATAATCATCCTAGCTCCACTAGTCAGGTGAGTATCTAGCAACGTCTGTACAGACGTACATACTGAATAATGTACTGAATAAACATCATTGGTAGATATTTTCTTCCCTCAGTCAGGAAGAAGAGTGATTAAAGGTAAAGTAAAACGAAAAAAATATGTAATAAGTGTCAACGTGCCATTGAAGCTGAATTTTAAGACATCAAGGAATATTTACCTGCCTAATCCAGTAAAATAAATACTATGTAAGTAGCCTGAAGCAGATTTGAATATTTTTGCACAGAAAAAGCCGTAATAGCATGTTACTTGCCTCGCACTATTTACTCATTCAATCAACTAGTTATTACAAATTAACTCTGTAATAAGCTACCTAGTATAAAAAAGAAGGATGGCTATGCAACAAATGGGCATAATTGTTATAATATTGATTCCTTTGAAAATTATTACTTATGAATTTTGTGGGACAAGAAGTAAATATATTTATTTAGAAAATCCATGAATATTAGCATAATAATTGTCAAGTTAATTTTGCATTGAACTAGATATTTAATCCGTAACCACTGGAATATAGTTACCAAAATTTCCAAACAAACATATTGTGCCGCGGATCTCAAAATGCGGGAAACGGAACTCGAGAGGTGCTTTGTGTCTTTAACGATGATGCTTTCAGACATATCAATGAAATTAGATAGTGAAAAAAAAAATCAAAATCGAGAATATTGTAACAAAATGTGTGACAAAAATTTAAATAGTATATAATGAGTACCCATGTCTTCATGCCAAGTCCCTTGCGAAGCATGGATATTATACAAAACTTAATATTAAATCCCTTCATACAAAACTAAAATAATATGTGTATTTATTATAGTCATATTAATTCGAGTGTCAATATTTATTATTAGTTACGTACCAAAAACTTTCACGCAAGTATAATATACATATAAGCATATCACGCACAAGTCATTAATTAAGCACGTTTTGATGAAGTGTTCTTGTGTTAGATGTTTTTATTACAAACGTCAAAATTAATATGAGCCATAAGTGTCTTATGGTTTTGTATCCTCAGTTTATTTGAGTAGAACACTTTGTTTTTCACATAAATATCGTTGGAATAATCGGCGTGTTAATTGCACGCCCAATTCTGAAATTTTATATTAGTTTTAACTTATATTATATTTTTACCCCAAATTTAAAGGATAATAAATAATCCAATATCTTTTGCACATTAATGATTTACTTAATAAAAAAAAACAGCTAGTACATAAGCAACCCAAATTAATTTTACAATAAATTTGTTTGGGTATTCTAAAAATTATACGACAGAAAATGTATTATTTTGTTTAATTACTTTTTTATGTGAAAAGGTTAGCCATTTATGAGGTTGATTTTCATAAGTAAGATTTATAGCAGTGAGTATACCAACGAAAATTGTTTAACCACTCCTCATGTTTGTTTGTTTACACATTGAATCAAGTACATAATAAAATTAGATAGGTACAAAAAAAAGTAATTTATTTTAAAATGATGCAAGTTGACAGTACTAATCTTTGTTTTTTTTCTTTTTTTTTAATATGGTATTAATATTAGGTAATTATACAAATTTATTGCATGTCTTGCAACTTAACCTGTATTCGGCACAAAGATATTATTTTCATGTCAAAGGAGAATTACAGATTACCTTTGTTTATATTTCCAGTTTATAAATATGTAATATCCAGTATTTTCTATTTTGAATCTATGCGAAAACAAGCATATTTACACGAGTGAATAGGTATTTACGTAGGTATATACATACCTACATGCACCGTTCTGTCATATCATATGTATGTCACTCTACTCCGGCCCTCGGCAGCCATTTGCTTATAAAATTAGAATGTAAAACTATAAATATCACTTCAAGCATAACATAAGAACGGAGGAGTTATATATTTTGTCCACTGCACATAATGAAAAGTATAATTTTTATCGATGTTAATATTATGAATTAATAAAACTCACCGCGTATGTTTATAACTATGAACACACGATTTCAGCGCTTATTACGTAGGGAACTTCGCGTTCACCGCAATGAGCACGAGAGCAGACGGTGTCAGTGGTAAAAATCAGTGATTGGTTTAAATTGAATAACCCGCCAAATAGTAGCCAATGAACAAGCAGGCGTCGGCTTTATTTTTTGTTTATAATACAAACATAGCTACGTTGTCACATTGCACTAGTGCACACATTCACATTACGAACTATTTTGACTGACGAAAATGTACTTCTACAATGTGTACTCATTTGCTAAACTAAATTGTGCATTATCGTGTCCGATTAAAGTTCACCCTCGTATAAAGAATTGTTGCATTGAACGAGTGAGTGAATGATAATAAGTGCGACGGATCATGGGGACAGCACAGCTCGAATCGAATCCAATCAAATCAAATGGCGATAGGTCGGTGTAAAAGCTTGTCCTATACTTGTTTATTCTACGGATATATTAGAATTTCATATAATAAGCTATGGGAGTAATCGTCTGAATTTTGATCTTGCAGCACTTTAAAGTGAAAAATTATAAAATCAAATTGCATTGTCAAGTTGCAATTGTACTAAATATTTCTTGAGTGTCGAAAACCGTGATGAACATTTTAGTGCATATGTGCAGTGAATAAAGAATTACTTTGTCTAAACAGGCGCGCAACTATAAAAGCTGTTAAGCCAGGCACAAGTTTGCATCATATTTGTTGGATTAATACTTAGAAATGGTCAGTGTTGTTAAAAATCCTAACCTCAATAGTGCGTCTTTGTGAATACGTCGAACTTTTTCTGTCGCCAAGTGCGAGATCTACGTCAAAGTTTAATTCATAAAATATATATGATTCAACGCGAGTATCAAATGAACAACGGGTTTAGTACAGGAGAAGAGGATTCTAGAGGTAATTTGGACCAAATATGTTGCCTTGTGGATGACACCGAGCGTTGTAGACGGTCAGCGGGCAACGCCGCTTATAGCAAGCGCATTCAGAAGACTGTCACACAACGTAGGCTTAAACTAAACATCGACCCTCAGGTATGCTTTTGTAATAATTTATTTGTAACTATATAACTCAGGACTAAAGTTAGTGTGAGAATCACGATTTGTGAATTTTTCCAGGCAAGGCATACATATATCTGTGACTATCATAAAAATATGATACAGTGTGCAAGGACAAAGCAAAGGAGACTAAAAGACTCTGAGGACGACAGCAATGAAGCAGAAATGGACTCACCAGAGGTGGACTGGTTTCAACTGCAAGTACCAACACTAAGGCGGTATAAAAGGCACTACAAAGTGCCAACACGGCCAGGATGGAATAAGACACAACTCGCTGAAGTGAGTAAAGAAAGAGTCTTTAACATTATATATGTTATTATTTTTAATACACATTTACAAAAATCCTTTTCAGTATTTTTTTTAAGTTTCATTAAGTAGGTAACTATTAATCTTTTTTATTGTATGTATTGACTTAAAATATAAAACTTTTCATTTCATCTTTTAATTCTACTATGGTTTATTAATTCAGTAATTAGTTAAATAAGTGAATTTGAATTTTCCTCATCAAAATTAATGTGAATGTGAATAGATGAGTCTTTCATTACGAATAGTATTTGTGCTTATTTGCAGCTCAACAAAGTCCAGTGGAATCATGTTGGAAAATCCTCCGTTAAAACAAGTTGACATGGTCAATTCCTGTTTACAATGTCAACGTTACATATATTTCATATTAATTCTATTCTAAAATTCCAGCCACTATGACCACTTTCTATTGAGTAACTGATTATAAAATGATTTATTAATAAAAGATATGAGGGATCTTATTATAATTGTAAATTATTTCTTTTGCAGGCTATTCAAAAACATTTTAAGTCTTTGCCAGTGAATGAAAAGGAGATCACAACATACTTCATATATATGGTAAAAACAAATGGCAATAAATTGGACCAGAAAAATGGAATGAACTCAGATTCACTATAAATTATGTAAATGACTGTTATGTATAGTGTAGTTAGTTTAACATTAGTGTTAGGATCATGACTCCTCAATTTTCTCCAATACATTCTCAAGAGTATTCATAAATCTATAATGCAAATTGTGTTTTAGGTATGTAAAGAATTTATAACATTGAACCAGACATGCATGAGGCAGGCCACTCTTCACATATGAATTTTATTATAAGAAAACAATATGAGTAATATATGAATTGGGTTAGCAGACTGGCTATTCTTATCAGAAATACAGTATTATTATATATTTTTTTACACTAAATAGAAACAAGTTTAAATGGAGTTTGGGGGTGGCAATTATACTTTATCATATGCCCATCTAACTCTCACACTGGAAATGGCTCTATATATATTCTGTAATAAAATTACCTCAATAGCCTTTGGAGGGATAATTAATATGTAATATTACTTAATTGGTACCTAACCCATTATGTAATATTACAGATGTGTAACTAATGATCAATGTCCATGAGCCAGTGACTTTTCATGACAAATTTATATACAAAATTTGTACCTATGTTTTCATAATGGGTACAATTTACCCATTATTAAATTTATATTTTGTATCTGTATGATAACAAAAGTTCAGTTATTTTAACTCAGAGTATGCACTCATTACCCCATCAGCAGTCTTCATTAAAGTGTAGCCATAATAAATTTAACAGATATGTGGAGAGTAGACATGTAATTCATACAAATTTTGTGTATAAATGAGTCATGTGAACAGTACATGGGCAAGCAGTGCACAAAGTAAACAATACATAGTCTTAAAATGTGCATCAGACTAAGAAGCCCATTAGTTGATGTTAGAGCAATGCTACTTTAAGACAAAGGTTTGTGGATTGGATTCCCACACAAGATAAACATTGTGTGCATGAACATGTCGGTCTGGGTGTTTATAAAAGAGGTAGAGTGCATGAAAGCAGTCTGACCGGGGAAGTACACCTCACAGAAAACTGTTGCCAAATAACAGCTGGAGAGTTGTTACTTTTAGTGAGTGAGGTTACCAGTAAGCAGCAGTGCTTGCAAATGCGCAAGCGATACTTATTGCAAGCATATATTTGCTATGGTAACCACTTTACATTAAGCGGCTGTATGTCTCCTGATGTCTGATGTTGTTAATAAAAACACATTGTCCTGCAGTAAGTGCTCAAATTGTCCTTGCCATGTTGCCACGAATGTTCTTGTGTCTCATTTTTGACTCGCAGTAAGCACCAGAGCCAACAAGAGACATTTATGGCATGCCAATCTGAATACACTTATCGATGTATGAATTGAGAATCATTACACATTATTTGAAGTATATTACTTCACATCAAATTGTCAATGACACAGGCAATATAGATATGGTATACCTAGTCAGGTCATAAGTTCTGTCAATAACTTTTCATGTAATTAATGATACACTTTTTGATAATTATGTAAAAGTTATATATGAAATGAAAGGTAATTAAATGTACAATAAAGTTTTATTTACATTATTCGAAATGCCCTCCTCCATTTTGAATACATGCCCTTAATCGACGCGGCCAGTCATTGATCGCAGCGCACACCACATTTATATCTATTTCTGCTGCTGCTTTAACCAGAGATGCTCGGAGAGATTCCAAATTCTGATGAGGTTTAGCGCACACTTTCTCCTCCAAATGTTGCTATATCTTGTAATGCAGTAGGTTTAAATCTGGACTAGAAGAGGGCCAGTCTTCATGCCCGATGAAGTCAATTCTACAGGCGGTCAACCAATTCAGTTCATTGTGTGAATGTGAGCTTCGTGCCTTATGAGCTGGTGCAGAGTCCTGAATATGAGACTCCAAGCCAAACCATGATTGATGAAGGATTATGCCCTCGCTGGACCCTCTTAATACGCGCGCTCGCTTCTTCACAAGTGTGTTGTAACTTTCTTCAATGGTAAACTTTTTCATCCGAAAACAAAATTTTGCTGTATTTTTTTCCCGCGTACCACCGTAACAAAGCGCGGGATTTTTCCAACCTAGTTTATTCAAACACTCGTTCAAAAAATGACCGATTTTTTACGATAAGCTCGTACTCCCAGGTCTTAAATGAAGACCTGGGACTACATTCTTTTGACAGTGGTTCTGCTTAATCCCATCTGAAGAGCAAAGATTTTTTGTTTACGCACGGTGTTTCTTTGGATTCGCGCCTTCACTGCTTTGATGACCGCTGGTATCCTAACTCTGGTACTCGCACAGTTAGGACACCAGCGGTCATCAATCATCATCATCGGCCGCTGCTCTTACGATCTTCGAAGCTTGAATCTTTAGTATACCGTTTGAAAGTGTCTATTTTTTAAATTAGTCAAAGTATTTCTGGCCAGTATTCCAAAATTAAAATAAGATTTTGACGGAACTTATGACCCGACTAGGTATATTTTTTATTTACTGAGCATGCAGTTTTTCGATTGACAGAATGCTTATAATATAATATGAATGTATTTTGTTGGTATTCCATTTCCGTATTACATGAAATTAAATTATTGTCGATATAAAAACAATTTATTTATTATTTCATTTAATGTATATATACAAATGTACTTTTGGTATAATACATAAAGTCTTGTATTTGGGTGAACCAACACTTTATATACAATAACAGTATTTTCTTAAAAACACTTCCCATTGTCAAAGTAATAAATACATTTTCGGATATTTTTCTTAAATAGTCAGAATGGTTTCTGAATTTAAAATTAGTTAGATCTAACTTTAGATGAATGTCAGCCTAATTAAATACACAAGTTAAGCAGTGTCTACCTGTCTAAGGTTGCCATCGGTTCTTTTTTCTTTTCGATGGATGACAGTTGTTAAACTAACCTAAGAGTGGTAGGGCGTATCAAGCCAGTCCGAGTGCGAAAGTACTCCACGTCGCAAAAATTGCACGTAAATAACAAATGGCTCGAGGGCTGCTGTGTTAGGAGTGGCAACACACGAACGATGGTCATGTATTGCAGTGGTTCATAGACTATGGTAACCACTTTACATCAGGTGGGTTGTAACCTCCCTATGGATGTATAAAAAATTGAGTTTTAGATATGAACAAAATTTAAATGTATATTGAAGTAGCTGACGATTGGTTCTAATACTTGAATTATTGTTATATAGGAACTTATTTATAATGTTATTTCAATATAATATATTCATACATGATATAGTACAGGACAAACATAATAATTCTAGTTATCAATAGAAACAACTTTTGCAGTCGACTTTCGAGAAAAATTAATGCCTTTGTACAAATTGTCCCATCAGCAGGATACTCTACATACGCAGCTGTCAAGATATTTCGTTATTATATCCTATTACCCTATTATATTCTACCTACTGCACTATCTTGTATACCTTTTCTAACACACTGATTTTAAGATTATAATATCATAAAATCGTTCCTGAATCGACAATATAAACTATGAACAATCTATCTATTCATTGCTAAATATAGCCCTTCCTATAATCTATAGGCCGCTTGGTCCACCGGTCTGTTTAGAGGTGGAAAACAGTCTTTATTCTAAGACTTTGCACGGCCGTTTGCCATCACTGACTAGACAGATATTGCTTGTACCCACTTCAGCGTGATTTTGAGGTCTATGTTGGGAATTTTTATTCTCAGTCCAATTTCTTTATTCCGGATCCCACCAAACAACTTACGTGTTCAACCTATGAACCAGGTCAGCATAGGGGACACAATGGTTAAAAACTTTGCTCTTGAAGCATTTAGGTATTTACATGGTAAGGATGAAGTTTTCCCAATGCAGTTCAGCGCCGTCTGATGCAAATAACGACCTCTTTGTTCAAGATACTCCGGCGAAACTGTATATTGTCCAAGGTAGACATAGTTATCACTTCAATCACTGCTTTATCGACATAAATGCGAATGCGATGACAATTTCACGCGACTTCCTCTTGTTATGATTTCTCCCAGCAGCTACTTGACTGGAGAAGTAGAACTCAGACCATTCAGTAATTTGGTCATTATGACTACATTGTCAGCAACGCGTAGGTGTAGATGTTTTCACCGTGAACTGGTTTCGGGAAGATTACCGTCCCCCATGTCATATTTCTCACTGCAGTTTTTTTTTAAGAGTGGTAGGGTGCATCAAAATAGCCCGTCTGGGGAAGTACCTCCACTTCACAGAAAACCGCAGCCAAATAACAACTCCCTCGAGGGTTGTTGTGTTCCTTCGTGTGAGTGAGGTAACCAGTAAGCGCCCAAGGAGTTGCTGTGTAAGCAGCAGAGGAAGCATCGCGCGAATGTACTTAATTTATGTCTCGAGCGTTAATATGCTACGGTACCCGCTTTACATCAGGTGGGCCGTATGCTTGTACGTCTTGATGTTGTATAAAAAAAAAACCGAGGGCTTATGGCACTCTACGCAGAGAGTCATTGTTACAGTATCGTAGGGGCATCTTAACACCTCTACATAGCAGTGGTGTACCATTGCTGTAAGGATTCCAGAACAGACCAGATGTGAATACACCAGGACCACTTATGTGCGTCAAATGGCTTTTTCGTTCACAAATTATTAGAGAGAAGGAAATCCATAAAGTAAATACTTTCAATACCAGCTAATGCCACTTCGTTTGGATTGTTAGTTCGTAACAATCAGCTATCATGATCCTCTTGTTCTATTGAATACCATAGAAAAACCTTTCGAACTAGTTAAAATTTAAGGAAATAAGATAACAAGTGCAGTTTTGCTCCACGCAAACCTATAATTGCAAGCTAAAATATCTACCGAGGCTGGCGCGTAGAGCTTATTATTCTTACCGCCGAATTTATATATACATATAATAAAACGTATATAACGTCTTCTGACTGCTTAATTATGCAAGCACATAAAGTGCAAAGACTTTTAAGTGCTCTCATTTAACTGCTACATGAATACGTTATAAGAGCTATGTAAATGTGGAAAAACTTCAGAAGGTAAACAAGCATAAAGTCCACATGATGTGATTGCTGTAGCTTATGAACATTTGCAATACAAGTATGGCTCACGCGTTGTCACCCCCGCTGCTTACACAGTAATTCCTCAATTGACCAGAAAATGCAGGTACGTACCATTCGTGCTATGATGCGCCAGAGCCTCGTTTGAATTAGCGGCGTACACCACACACAGGTGCTGTCTTTGACTCTAAAAATTATAGTGAAACAACTACATCCCGTTAGGTGTGTACTTAGTCAATGTTTTCTTGTTTTATTAAAGATAAGACATACTGACTCACCATTCACATAACGTGAAAGTAAAAAAATGACGCGATGTACAGCGAAACATAGTATGGCAACGAAACAATTAAATAATTAACAACATATATAGTAGGTATGTTTAGTCGCCGACAATACGTGGCAAGTCTGAAACTGATCACTATATAGACACACACATTATTGACAAAAACATAGATCAACACAGTGTTAAATCGATACAAGCATCGCACGTCTAATAACATCGTTGTGCAACGTCGCCAACCAAGTTGCGTTACATGTTGCGCAACGATTATTGCCTACAATACAAGGCTTTATATTCTTTAGTGTCAAAATATTAATATAATTGTTGAAGGAAATGCAATAGTTAATATAATTCTGTTAAAAGAAAGATTATAAACAAGAATAAATTGTAAAATGTAAATTTATTACATTTTATTTAACAATACACGTCTGTCAATGTTCATCCTTCGTCTGAGTCTGATGAGACTTCTATCCATGCTGAAACTCCTTTCTTTGCAATAATTTCTGCAGTCTGTGGTAATGAAGGCACAACTGAAATCCAAAAAAAGATTCAATCAAAATATTACTGAAAATAAAATTGTAGCCGCAAATAAAATACATGTAGGGTTGTATGGTCAGACAAGTAGAGACAAGCATACAGCCTGCCTCAGGTAAGCAGTTACAGTCATTGTTCATTGCTATCCATTACGACACATGATCAGTATAGACATATAAGCAGTAAGAGAACTTGACACAGATTTTATATTCATACTACTAACCTAACAAACAAGCATACGGTTTGCGTGATACTAAATAACCCATGAACAATTATAATCCCAGGGCTAAAAAAGTTCGGCTCTGTCTCTTGGAAAAACGTCGTCAGGGAGCTTATTCAACAATCTAATGATTCTGGGAACAAAACTGTAAGCTGGTCGCGCGACCAGATGATGCTCACAGTTTTGTTCTGTAGGCATCACATAGAATAACTCTCGGAACACAACCCACAGCACAATGGGTAGAATACACAAAGGGCAAAGTCTCCTTAGGTTTAAGGCTTCAATACTATATGTAAGCTTAGGTTCGTCGACAATACTCGGCTCTCTGAACCGAATCACAAGGTTCAATTTAATATCTAGGTGCTCCTGACTAAAGGTACTAAATAATTAATTTGCTGTCTGACCTGACATTAGTACAGCATAATAAGTCAGATGAGCATGCCATCTTTTGGACGCCAGCTTTATTTCCTCCTGGTGACTTCGGGACTAAACTTCTCGGGAGATCTCGACAACAAGAATCCGAATGCTATTGGCGATAGTAAGAGGTACATGCTGGAATTGTGGAGCTAAAACAACTGGAGTTTTCTTAGCGGTAAACGCGCAGACGTGATGAGATGAAATTGGCCAAAGTTCAAGCGCTCACTCGGACACTTTCACCAGGTTTCCTTCAAATGGAAGCGAAGGATGTTAGCGTGCCCTCTGTATAATAAGGCTGCAGTCATCCTCATTACAATGAATGCCATTCATTTATATTATGCCAATGATGCTAGTAGCAAAAAGCCTCGCGCTACCCGTACGATAGCCCCTTCGACGGGAAACTGATGGCACCTGCAATGGGACGCTGATGGCACCTGCAATGGGACGCTGATGGCACCTTCGCTAGGAAACTGATGCCTCTAATCGAGTTAATCAGTCTTGAATTATTATTTTTCGGGTATGCCAGAAGTCGCGTACTTATCACCTTGGAAAAGCGAGGTAGCATTTGCGATTACAATCATGACATAAGGGCATCATGTTACAAATTTCGTATGTAGCTTGCTTTGAAAGATTAGCTTCTCTACAATTCCAATCAAACCACGGAAATTTAATAGGACGGAGCAAAATTCACGAGCAAATGTTACCGCGTAGTTAGTGGACCGAAAGTCGAGCGATACTGCTCGACTTTAATTCGCCATTTGCAGGTACTTGAATAAACGAATTATATATGACATGTGTCCCCTCTGGCCGCCATAGTTCACGCGCACCCATAACGCTGGCAGCTTCATGTCTTCAAAACTATGAAGACAGCGACATCGAGTATCCTCCCTAACACATGCATACCCTGGCATGAGGCACAAAAAGTGCTCAAGTTTGTACCTGGGTGTATTTGTGTATTACAGGTTAGGATATTTGCGTCAGGAGGCAAATAATGGTCGGCCGTGCGCTCTCGGGTGTCGATGTTGCAAAAATCCACATTAATTGTGAATATAGTGGCCGCTGAACTAGTATAATTCTTATTTTAAAGGTTTGGAGGTTAAAATAGAGAATTTGTCGAGCCCAGAAAGCAGGGGACAGAAAGTATTGTCTTCCACCACAGCAACGCGCAGGTTATGCGGTTTGCAGCCGAAGCGAACGGAAGAGAGCAGGTCCCCTTGCTACAACACCCGGGTCTATCTCTCTCTCCTTCTCATTCCTTTCTTTCCGCCCTCATGGGATATTCAGCTTCTCAGAACGGAGATTAAATGTTCCCTTGTACAGGAATCCTACTAACCTGCCGGCATCCAGTGCTTACCTGGTCTATCTAACTCCCGCGCCAGCCTCTCGGGGTAACACCGCTACACGTTTCTAAGCTAAGTTCGCAAATCAATCACGCTTTAATTATTGTGTAGCAGGCCAGTTACTGTTCACGACATTGTATTGTAGGAGAGCTCATTCCACAACTGTAGAGTTCTCGGTAGACAACGTCTTTGGAGCCGCACAGTACGTAGCTATTGGGGCTCCTGTGTATGAGGCTGAACTCCTAGCCGTCAGTGAAAGGTTCGATTGTAAAATGAGGCTGTTGGCATCATGTCGAACCACTCCTCGGAACACAATATAACGGTAACGCGAGGGTAATTAAGTCAAAAAGGCATTAAAGGTTGATTACCTGCTGTATCTACCAGAGGGAAACTTTGTACAAGTCGTCTACATGGGTACCTCACCTATTTCTACCGCCAAGTAGCTATATCATGTAACTGTTTTCCAGTTTGAAGGGTGAGATATGGCAGAAAATTACTGGGTACTGTGACGAAACATCCTTAGGTCATAAGACTGGCAGCACGCGAGTAACTTCCCCGTGGTGTCGCGAGCGTCAATAGGTTTATTATGCGATCAAAGTTTACGATAACGTTTTACATACGAACCGAGCGCCACGTGGCTCGATCCTTACATACCTCACTCGCTTTTTTAACATTCATTGCTCTTTTCATGCACGCTCGCCGGTTTCTAGGGCTCCTGACATCACCTTCTGATACAACACGACACGACCAATTTGATCATGGTAGGTAAATCTTGGCCTTCCTCGGCTCCTACATCCTTCCACTTTTGCATTGTATATCTGCTTCGTCATTCTTTCATCCTGCATTCTTACTACATGTCCGAACCAACAGAGCATGCCTCTTCTTATTTTAACACCGACGCTCTCTTTCAGGCCAACTCTGCTTCTAACCTCATCATTACGAATACGGTCTACAGCTTTCCTTAACTCTTTTCCAAAAGGCATTACACGACAATGATACGTATGTAATAAACATTTATTAAATAAAAATTCGAAAGAATTATTTCGAAAGGCATGTCACCTAACGTAAGAAAGGTATGGTTGTGGGTTGTTGACGGCAGTCGCTCTATGCAAAAACCAGTATATTTTATAGGAAGAAAAATAAAAAGACTTTACCGTCATATTTGCTTGGTTCTGGTTGTTCGTCATCCGAATCCTCATCCATTTCTTCATCCTTCGTTATATATTTATTATTAGTTGTATAGTGTTTTAGACGAATGTTTAGTTCTTTGAGGCTCAGGGACAGTACGTGGTCAGTTGTTATTATGTCGGAGAAGTTTATCTTGACACGTTTTTGCCTGTAAAATATAGATAATGAAAAGAAATAATAATGATGTTTGTATTATTATAATGACGCCTTAATACTAAAAATGACAAGAAAACATTAATAATTTAATATTATAAAATATGTAACTGATATCCCATATATCAGGTGTGTTCCGTATCTATAATAAAATGTCATGCCCTACAAAGTTTCAACATCAGAACAATAGCTTTGTGGTCAGTCTTGTGGCTTTATCTTATCAGAAATATTATCAATGTTAGTAGACATACGTAACAAAGAATATATGTATTTCTAACATTATTCCGATAAACAAAGCGTTATGCCAATTTATTGTTCATCTTGCGGATGAGTATGCCAAGGACAGCAGACATCCTACACGAATATCAATAATTACTTTTATGTAGTCTATAATTAGCTGCATAATTTACGCACGTGGAAATTAAAACCAAATAATGGTTATGCGTATTATTAGACGAAGTAACGGAGATAAACCAGTGTGACAATAGGAAAGCGGTCGAGTGCGAATTGGACTCGCGTATCGAAGATTCCGTATACATTTATTGAACATATTTATAAATAGTTATTCGTGTAGCCGACAGTTGACTTTAGAGCGAGCTCTTTTTCCCTGCAGTGGTCAACGCGATCCTCTTCGTCCGATTTTGCCCACCAGTTTGAATTTGTATTACACAGAGAAAAGATTTTTTGCAAACACAACCAAGTTACAAGTTCGTGCGTTCACCGGGTTTATTTGATGTGGTTCCCCAATTCCAGAACACGCTGCTCACAATTGCTAAGAGCATTGGGATTCTCGGTATCGAGATCTCCAGCGATGTTCAGTATCGAGGTCACCTGGAGAAGGTCAAGCTGGCGTCCAAGAAACTCGGTGTGCTCAACAGAGCTAAACAGTACTTCAGCGCGGAGCAAAGACTTATGTTATATAAGTCCCAAGTCAGATCGCATATGAAGTACTGTAGCCACCTTTGGGCGGGAGCACCTGGGTACCAGCTAGAACCTTGTGACTCGGTGCAGAGATGAGCTGTGAGAATCGTCGATGATCCTGATCTCACACACGCCATTGAACCCTTGAGTTTAAGGAGAGATTTTGCCTCCCTTTGCGTGTTTTACCGGTTGTATAATGGGTTGTGTTCTGAGGAGTTGTTCGACATCATGCCAACAGCCTCGTTATACAATCGCACAGCTCGCCGACGGCTGGGAGTTCATCCTCATACACTGGAACCGCAATGGTCGCTGTCAAGAAAGACGTGAAAAGGTTCTTACAGGATCGGCAACGCAAGTGTGACACCCCTGGTGTTGCAAATGTCCATAGGCTGCTGTACTGCTTACCATCAGGCAGGCCGTACGCTTGTTTGCCACCTTAGTGGTATAAAAAAGTATTCCTTTAGTTTTCATCTTTGTAGTAAATATTAGAAACGGAAAAAAAAGTACGTGTTGATCTCGCAGATGAAGGGTCCCGTGCCACCACAGTAAAAATGCCGTCAAGTGAGAGTCTTGACATACGGACAACAAATTAAAAGCGAAACCCTTATAGGATTATAAGGGTTTCATTTTTCCTTTTGAGGTAAGGAACCCTAAAAACGTTGTTTTTAGTTCCTTTAGCTTTTAAATTTAGAAAAAGGATTTTAACCGACTTCAAATAAAGGAGATTATCAACTCGATTTTAATTTCTTTTTATGTTTGTTACCTCAGAACTGCATCATTTATAAACCGATTTCAATATTTTCAGTAGTTTGGTTTTTAAATCAAAATAACTGGAAAAAATATGTCATTCAGTGGTGTTTACGGTCACTATTTTTTTTTATACCACTAATATGACAACCAAGCGAACGGCCTACCTAATGGTAAGCAGTTATCGTAACCTATGGACATTTGCAAGAACAGGGGTGTTACTCATGCATTGCTGACTCTGTAAAATCCTCTTTACGCCCACTGTGTATGTTTTAGGCTTCGAAAACGCTCATTGAGCAAAAAAACAGCTCACAACGCGTCATGATCTCTGTAAAACATCCACAATAGTGTTATGGCTCTCATAATAACGCCATGACGCGTTATGGTAACATTTGTTATATATTGGGATTATATATATTTATATATTATTTTTTATACCACTAAGGTGGCAATCGAGCACACGGCCTGCCTGATGGTAAACAGTCACCGTAGCCTATGGACATTTGCAACACCAAACTTATATATTTAAAATAAATCAATTTATTATGTAATAAATTGTTGAGCACAAATTATTAATCATTGGTAACCTTACTCACAATTTACTTAAAATAGTTAGGAACTTTGAATATCAAATAGTTCATCTGTTTTGCAAAAGTAACAGATTTTTGAACTTGTGCTGTCTGTTTCAGCTTCATCTAACTTTTCGGTGTCACCAATTTTTAGGGCATCATATCGAAAAAATACGACGATACTGTTTTGAAGACTGATTGTTTTTTTTTTTTTAAGAAGCTAGAACTGTTTTGTTTCTTGAAGTAGCATTTCATATTTTTCAGTACTCATGATAAAACTGCGATCAGTGTTTATTTCGACAAACTCACGTAATTTATCATAACACACTTCTTTTTTATTGGTCATGATTAGCGCTAATGTACGTTTACTTTCAGAAATAGACAAGAAATGAATAAACAACTCTACTGATATTTTAATGTAACGTACTCGAACCGATAAGTTATAACTTATCCGTCGTGATATGGTTTCTCAAACTAGTGCTCAGAAGTGTCTTGGTATTTCTTCATTGGCACAACGCGTTCTGGTCGCATAGTATGATACCACCACCACATAGCAAAGTTCGTGTGCCACCGCACGGTCTTTCTATAATTGCCATAAAGCGTCATGGGCATTCTTATGAGAGCCATAACACGAATTCCGCATGTGGATGTTTTACAGTTATCACGACGAGTTGTGAGCTGTTTTTTTCGCTCTTTGAGCGTAACATATGTACTTCAAGCCTACTAAACACTTTTTCTTGAAGAGCTCCATGCTGTAGTCTCTTGGGAAACTCTCGGCTGACAATTTATTCCACAACTTTTTGACATGTACGAAATATAATCCAGAATGAAAGAATGACGAAATACATAAACACCGCTAAAATGGAAAATTCCGTGTGTGAGGGTGAACTCCTCGCCGTTGGCGAGCGGTGCGTTTGTAAAAACAAGCTAACAAGCTGTTGGCATCATATCAAGAAATTCTTCAGAACACAACCCGTTGTACGATTGAATCGAACACACAAACGGAGGCGTTCGTCTATGAACTGAATAACATGGTCCTAGCTAGTATTCAGGAGCTTTCCGCCCAAAGGTGATTACAGTAATCCACGTCCGGTCCGATTTGAGACTTCATAACATAAGACTTTGCTCTGCGCTGAAGTGCTGCTTTGCTCTGTAGAGCACACCTAGTTTCTTGGACGACAGTGTGACCTTCTCCTCCTTCGATATTGAACATTGCTGGAAATGTCGACACCGAGAATCGCAATGCTATTGGCAATGGTAATAAGTATATTCTGGAATTGAGGAACCATAGCAAATGGTGTTTTCTTAGCGGAGAACGCGCAAACTTGTATCTTCATGGGGTTAAATTGGGCTAAGTTTGACAGAGTTTAAGTTTAACTAAGTAGTCAGATACTTTAGTTAAAGTACCCTCAATTTTAGACACAAGTTAATCGTCCACCTTTCCTCCAGTAGTGAACTACTCTCTAGATTTCGTACTTTGAGATAGCCCTTTCTTCGTTTATCTAATTTAAACGGCACTGTCTCATATGGGCAGCACGTTTAGTAGCATTGCCCATATTCACTTTCTATAAATCACTAAAAAAGCTAGAAATAAATATTTTTAACAAAAAAAAAAAACATCGACTCTACAAACATCTGCTATGAAAAAAATGCACTAAAATGTACAAAATGTTTTTTTTTTAAATAGTTATAAACAAATATTATAGTGTTTATTTGCACTTAAATAAATTAGAAAAGTATTTTTAGACTACTTAGAACAACATCAATGTATTAGAATACATTTATTGTTATTTTGGAGTCGGTGCCAACGCATTTGTTGTGTATGTTTGTAAATAGGTTTAATAATGTACGGCCAGATATTCGAAAAAAAGAACAATTTTTTATCAGACTTATTTAATATATATATTATATATTTATTTATTTTATATTTATTATCTGCAATAAAATAAATCTTAATTAAATTATAATTCATATTTACCGTATACTTAGTTGCTTATTGTATGTGTATGTATTATTTATGTTACTCACTTATATCCTAATATATGTCTTCGAACGTACTTGCCCGGTCACCAATGAATCTTATTGTTGTAGTTAAGTACTCACTATTCTATAGTATTCTTATTTTACATTGTATCATTGCATTTGCGTCAAACCTCAGTGGTTTATAAAATGCATTAATATTGTTTTTATAAAATGTTTATGTAAACAGGTATAATAAATAAATAAATAATAAAAAATAAAATGGGTTCCACAGCAACCCTTACTCATCCCACTGCAGGGATACGTGACTCCCTTCAACCGAAGGGGTTTAGAGCATATTCCAACGCGCTGCTCAAATGCGGATTGGCGGAAGCCGCCCGAGGGCCACTGACTTAACTTAACGACTGTCATCTATCGACAACAGCCGGAAGCGACGTACATAGAATGACACGCGCAACGACTCCATCGAACTCTCGGGCTAACGGCTAAAATGGATTACAAATTTATAATTATATCTAGAAATGTACGAGTGATGGCGGGCCGAGGTGTGATTCCCAAGTAGCCGAACCTCATCGAGGCCGGAGGTACGCGGCGACACTACCGTGCCGCTGCGCCTGCACTTTACTTGATTGCACAATTTAACAACGTGAATAGAAGTGCCGTGTGCAGGGGTATGGTGACAATGGTGACTTAGCGACATTTTATTGAGTCGGTTCCGTAACACCTTCCCCTGTAGTTCAGCAACTATTTGAGGACGTTTAATGTAGTTTAGAAAATGTTGCTGGTGCTTGATGCAGAGTTCCTCTGGGTGGTTCCGCATACGTTGGTTCTTCATTGTTACTCATTTCAGTATCTTTAGGAGAATATTTCCGATGTAGCTGTCGGCGGATGACAATTATGGTGACTATGACTATAGTTATGGTTCCATAGAAAGGCGCAATAGTGTGGGACATAATTTCTGCTTGCGGTTGCTTCATAGAGATGGACTTCTGTAGGGGTTATGTAGTGCTAGATGCTGTGAAGATCTTTTAGGTTTATCGACTTTAGTACGATATGCGACGTCTCAGCGGGTGCCATCTTGATGTCGGGTATTTTCATGATTTTAAGCGGCTGAGTTTTTATCTCGCCGTTCTTGTTGATGATAATGTATTCAGCCGTCTCCTCAGGATGCAGTTTACAGGAATTATAACGAGTTAGCTGCCTTTGAGCTCCATGTAGTCTTCACGTCCACAGGTAAGTTCCGTTCTTGTAGGATGCGGTAGTGAGATAATGTAGTGGTAGTCGTCGATTTTCTCCATTGCCTCTTTAGTTTGAGTGACAGTAGTGGCTTTGCAGATCTCCCTTAGTGATTGTTTCGAGATAAGTTAGTGTACAGAATCAAGTTGTGAAAAATCGATAGTGAAAAATTTTCCACAGATAGTCACAGAAGACCACTATCAAAATAGCAATTACCTCCATGATAGAGAGGTAATCTACGTAATGCCCCTAATTTGAAATGAAAAAGGTGTACATATATAAATATAGAATCCTTTTAAGACGAAACAAGTACACCACAGTGAACAAACCTTTTATTGATGTGAAACATCTATAGGCGCGCCTTGGCAGTAAAATCGAATTGTATGCCGTGACGGCAAATGGCATTACGCTCTCTCATGCCACAATCCCCCCTCTACGCCGCCACTCTCGACTCCCTTGCGTGTGAGCGCATACTAAACACTCCTTTGCTTCTCTGCATGAGCTGTTTACTATATCTATCCAATGGTTTTTGACTTTTATTTATTAAAAATTTGAATATTCACTAAGATGTTTCACATCTGCCCGGCCTCCCGTGACAGCCACCATTTTTTTTAAGTTACCAGTTCATTGAACTAAGTAATCCATACTAAAAATATAACTAACCTCTTTGTATCATCTTCCACAATAGTCCTCTTCACCAGCTCGACGATTTCCTTACATCTATCCGCGGCGCATTTGACAGCCTTGTGCACAATGTTAGAGTTGTTCAAGGCAGCTCCGGACAAATTGAGTAAACAAAGCTCTCTGTACTGGTTCATACCGATGACTAATCTTCCTCCTGCCGTGTGAAGGCCCTCGTCTGTACTACTTGTACATACTGACTCTTCAAGAAAATTGGGATCGTATATCAGAACTCTGAAAACAACATAAAATAGGTAAGTTTCCTTCCCCAACACTCTCTCTCAAGCAAAGTTATACAACACTTATTAGCTGATGGTATCTTTTAAATCTTTAAAATATCCACTGTACATAGATACGGCACGGTACGGTATGTAGGTACGATGGTACAGTACCAAAAGTACGGTGAGTGAGAAGGGCATGTCTGATTAGATTAAACTACCTTTACCTTTTCTATAATTTTTACATCAACAATTTTATACACTGGTTAAATTACAGGTTCCGATATTTCAAATTCAATCTTTGAAAGCATAATACAAAGCAATAGAATAAAATAATGAGCCCGAAATCATCAATAACTATTATTAATACTCCATTAACATGTCTATAATATAAAAATGTAGCTGGTTTCAAGTGATCATTGAGAATGTTCGTGTTAGACAAGGTTACCTTACCTTACTACCGCAACAAAAACTTTCTTTCAGACAAAACTATTACTGATTTATTAATCAATAAGTATATTCAATGTGAATGATTTAATCCAATCTTATGACTGTTCTTATATTTGTGTGCATTTCATCATTTTCATAGTCCGTGCCAATTTTATTTAAAATGACGTTTTAAATATTGCAATGTCACTTCATGACGTCATCCCCGCTTCTTGTCATTGTACTAATTTCTAACAGAAAGGATGGGACATCTAGGTGAGCATAGCAATATTTCACTTTAGGATGTCTGTCCTATCAGTGAGCGCTATTAGAGATTGTACATCATCATCATCATCCATCATCTCAACACCCACCCACTACCGTTAGTAGATGCAACATGCTGTCGCTACCATGGGTGCTCCTGTTATTCTAACGACTGACATCTACAGCGCCCGAGGATGCCTCGTGGAAAGGCGAAACACGTGTCGCAGCGACGACCAGGGTAAACATGGCAGCAACGGTGGCGGGTACGTGCAGTTTCTGCTCCAGATGGCGAGCAATCGCGAGGACGACTGCAGCAGCCGAGGCAGAGACTACCGAAGCAGCCATAGCAGAGACGGCATGTAGTTGCATGAACTAATTGGTGACGGAAAGCATTTATAAAGCATCTTACAAATCTTTTAAAATGCACGGAAAATTTAATACAAATAATTAATAGATTCAAGTGTCGCTTGATGAAGTGTGGAATAAGTGGATGACATTGTATATCTTGGATGCGCTTTCAGCAGGGATGGAAGGTACACCGAGGTAGGTAGGACGAGTGAGGGTTGGGAATAGTGCAAATGGAGCGTTGGTAAAAATTTAGCAGTAAAAAATTGAGTTGGAAGGCACAGCTCGCTATACACAATGCAGTGCTGGTCCCAATGCTTACTTATAGAAGAAGAGCTGCCTACCCCGCAAGCGATTTGGCATTTTTTTTATATACCACCTCGGCGGAAAACAAGCGTACGACCAGCCTGGTGGTAAGCAGTTACCGTAGCCTATGGGCATTTGCAACACCAGGGGTGTCACTATTGCGTTACCGACCCTAATAGTGGCATGAAGTTATAGATAGATAGATTCAAGAGTTATTTTGCAGGCACTTGACATCAGAAACTTAAATCTCAATTCTAATCATAGGTATATCATAAAGTTATGTTATTATGATATAGTCTTATAGTTCTTTACTTTTATTAGTCGAAGTGAATTATTGCAGAGACGGATATTCCTTTTAATTCTATTTCTTTCCTTATATTTTATCCTATAAACTTAGTACGGTCGTAAAAAGCAAGATAATGCTCAACTATCTTGCAGAACTCATTAATCAATACACGCCATAAAAACATTCAGACCAAGACAAACAGACATGTTCACCCGTACAATTATTTGTCATGTGTGGGAATAGAACCCACATGCCTCGATAAGAAGTAGGGTCACTAACCACTATGCCACTGAGCTTGTCAAATTTTCTGCATTCCTCATAGCAATTTAATGAGACAACTTTTCAATTAGATAAATGGATGCGTGTACTTATGTACGCGCGTGAGAAGTTATACTTCTCTGGCATCATTAAATAAATATTTAACATTAATAACTTAAATTAAAAATCGTCTATCAAGTAGTAGCGGCGATGTTTATGGAATGTATTACATACAAGTCAAATGTAAAATACAAAGGTTATACATTTTTAACTATAGCGCCATCTACCGGTAATACCGTGAAACATTTAGCAGTTTTAACCTATTGCACATTTTTAACTATAGCGCTATCTACAGGTAATATCGTGAAACATTTAGCAGCTTCAACCTGTGCTTTTGTGTTCGAGTGACACGCATTCACTCTCGCTCTGTCTCTTTCTATTCCCCATCCATGGTAGCGTTAAACGTTTAACGCAACCTTTTTGCAAGTCGCATTAGAACTATAACATCAATAATAACAATAGAGATTTAAGAAAATACATACTCTTTTCCAAATATAGCAAATGTTAAACACACTGGATAGTGATAGAGAACTGTTGGAATAGGATCCTTCTCGGCCAGTGTGTGTATTATAACATTATCACCAACTCTGGTCACATCTGGGCGTTTAAAGTGAGCTAACGATGCCAGGGTGGCAATACTGGCACATTCTACTAAATTGCCCTCATGGTTTAGCACCTTTACATCCACTCGCAGGGACCACACCTGAAAAACAAATTTTACAATATTTAATGCACTCACATCAGAATTCTTTCCACAAACCCAAAATTAATTAGCAGTATTTCAAAATGTGTTACATTGAATACCAAGTATCAATGTATTCATTAAGTCATTACTACTTTAAGAGCAGTGCATGCAGAATTGCGATACTCTTCATCTATAAATAACAAGGAATACCAGAAATTGATACATTCAATGAAATTTTGCAAGTTCAGCTCAATCATTAACAGATATCCGATTATTATCTGGTATCTGGCCTGGTTCATAGTATCAAGTCATGTCTAGCACTTACAGCATTACAATGATAGCCCAGGGTTACAGTGGATAAGGAACCAGACTATTGATCTCTGGTTCGGAATGCAGCCCATGTACCAATAAATTTGTATTTATTGAGATATAAATTTGTATATATAGAGAGGTAGGGCGCATCAAAACAGCATCAAACAGCTGGGGAAGTACCTCCACCTCACAGAAAACTGCAACCAAATAACAACTCCCTAGAAACTTGGGTTCCTGCGTGTGAGTGAGGTCACCAGCAAGCTCCCAAGGAGTTGCTGTGTAAGCAGCAGAGGAGGCATCGCGTGAGTAATAATTAATATATCGCAAGCGTTAATAGGCTAATAGGTACCCGATTTACATCAGGCGAGCCGCATGCTTGTTTGCCTCCCGACATAGTAAAAAAATAAATTTTGGAATTTATGTACATATTCGAAAGACGTGTGACCTAACCCCAAGAAAGGTCTGTTTTATACCCTCTGGGTTGTGGTGGTCTGACGGCAGTCGCTCTATATAAAAATCAGTATCTTTGCCAAATTCTTATGCTTTCCAGTCCCTGTCCACCTTTATGGATTAGGAAATGGATAATGCTAAGAAGAGGTCAAGTCATGCAGTGTTCATAGTAGCTAGATTTGGATAGACTCAATTTGAATCAGCTGATATCATTAGGTTTAAGTTTCACACAGGTACCCTAAATATTTTCAGCTTAACTTCATCCAAACTCCTAAACCCATTTTGTGCAAAATAATAACAAACTACCTCACAAACTAACATTTATAATATAAGAAACGTGTATATGAGGTGGTAGTGGCTCGCTGTTACCTTACAAGTCAAAATCAAACTCCCAAACCTAACCCCATTGAACCTAAATCACAAAAGGTTAGCAGAAAGCTATTGAAATCTCTGGATTACAGTCACAATCCTGCGATTTTCAGGATTGACGTGACTTCAATGGTTCTATGACAATTGCATAACTGTGAGAATTGCAGTATCGATCCATTTTCTTAGATGCTTAATCTAGGTCTACATATGCCCTTGTTCTCTAGCTAGTGGCTTTATTTAGTGTATCTGTTGAACTAATTTTTTTGCTTATACAATTATGTTAAGATAAATAAACAACAAAAACGCATTACAAATCCTAAAAATTTACAGAGCCAAAATGTTTCGCTTCCATCTCTTTCTTTAATATTATCACCTATGTATATCACATTGGCATTGATGATGATAGCATTGGTGGCATTCTTCAGACAGAATGGAAACAAAACAAATATTTAGTATTATTTAATTTGCTGCTTAACAACTTCTATCAAATCTGTAGTTGGACCCGAGATCAGGATGTATCTTAATGCCATATCAACCGTAGCAGTGGTAAGACTGGGTAATGGATACTAATACTTCTTGCATCGCAAGTTTCGAAATCACAAAGTAATCTCAAGCTTGTTGGCCTCCCAATTTATACAAAAAAAAATACTTTGATGCAAAATTTTAATCCATTTTAATGTTGTTTTAAATTAAGTATTCCCAACACAAGTATTCCCAAACGTCACCTGTAGTGCGCACTGTGGCTAATAGTGCGCACTACATGTGATGTTGGGGAATACTTATGAAGGTTTAACCTGTCACCAAGTGGTACTCGGTATCTGAGAAGTTAATACTTAATTTAAAACTGGTGTAACTATTATTATCTTAACTATCGAGAAGTGAGAGGTAAAATCAGGTAACAGCTGTTACACTACTTGAAGCTTGAATTTTCTTGAAATAAGTATAGGAAATTAAAATTAATTTTAAAATAATATCAACTAAAAGGCTTTTAACCGGTCAGAACCCGCTATATACGTTTTCCCATACATTTTGTGGTTGTAAACGACCGCCCGGTAAACAACAGGTTAATTAGTAACGAAATGAATTTGTTCTCTTGTAAAATATTGTCAAACCGCCAGTTGAGAATGTACAACCTGTTAAACCTGTTACACTCATTACATGGAATGACCATTAAGTAATTTTTGCCTTACCTTTTCTTCAACAACAATACACAGTGATTCCAAATCAATGCACTTTGAGTCCTTGTAGCACTTTTCCAGCACTCTATTCAGATACACTGTTAGATCTGTTTGTCTGTTTGCCTCAAACTGTGGGGCTGCCATTGGGCTTATCTCAACATTGATGTATAGAACTCCTTCATTAGGCCTAATTTGCTTTGGCTGTACAACTTCACACGTCACTTGAGCCAGGACCCTGTAAATTTATAATTTGAGCAATACAGTAACATATAACTAGCTAAAACAGGTGTTTAAATTGGACAATTACTTTGTTTCGCCGAGAGATACAATGCAACTTCCATAGTCTGATCCGAACGATATATCCAATTTTCTGCTTTCATTATAAATTCGACCGTCTAAGCGCTGAAAAGTGAAGTGAAAAATTTCAAAAACAATAAATTGCAAATGTGAGAATTTAGTCCATTGGTTTTTAAACTTACGTGCCCTTCCTGTATAATTTTCTGTGTAAAGTTTTTCTCACAATTGGATAAAAATACTTCTCTCATTTTTGTTACTTTATTGGACTATATTTTTGTTTTAGAATAATGAATATTTTATTTTACCAAACCAAGCGTAAATATAAGGACTTGAGGTTATAGAAACTTTTTAAAACTTCAGACTGTCACTTTGGCAGATGACATTTTTTTTTTTCGGTTCTTTTTATCCCCGAGGGGAAAGGCAAAGGGATCTAGCCCATATAGCCAAGTCTTCAGTTCAGAACTATGTATTTCAAAATCTTAATTGTATGTATCCAGCTTCATGAACTGTGCTGAAAAAATACTTAGGAAGGGTACTCAGACCCAATCAACCCAGTTTAAATACCACCCGTAAAACGATAGTGATTTTTACAAGGTTTTCTTGATGAACTTATTCACGTCTTTCAAAAAGTGCATAAACGTGTTATATTTGAGTTTTTTCTTTACTGTATAATTTCACTAGAACTTATGTTACAAAACACTATCGAAATTGTCACATAAAACTAATTATATACTGAATTGTAAAAATTTCAAGTATATCAACAATGTCACTCGTCAAAAGCGCGGGAAGAAGTCCCGACATATTGTATTGGACATACAGTTTTTTTTTTATTATAACTGGCGCAGCTCTGGAGCGTATCGTCACAAAGTAATTACGTGCAGTTTGCCAAAGCAATGAATGCACTCATACAAAATGTGTTGACGTGAGTACGTCTTTCAATTTGCTTCCATAGTGGGAGGCAATTCAGAAAACTGACGAAAATAAAATTGGGGGATCAGTTTGGTGATGTAGGTACATGTCTATTGTTAACATTCAAAATTTAATTATACCACTTGATAGCTATAGAATCAAAGATTTCGTTACGATAAGTGAGAATTTTAACACATCGCGCTCGGCGGTAGGAAATCGCCACTATTTTGAGATCATTTCGCTGCAATTATAGATTTTTCTTTTAATATAACTTACTTCCGTTTACCCGCTACGAAGACGTATTGACGTGAAACTCATGGCCTTGTATGGACACAACTACACCTCATTTTGTCTCTAAAAGTTGTCACGCTAGTTTATAATTTTTGACGAATTCTCAAAAAATAACTGAAAATAGCAGTCTATATATACTTCCGTAATTTGTTGAAGAGATGACTGACGACGATATTTTTATATCGTTACTTTTATTATTAATGAGCTTAGCTCCAAAAATGTGCTTAACTACATGTTACGAGTGCAGATTACTCCAAAAACGTATTCCAAGTAGTTTGACCATGTGTAGCGATATGTAGCGCGCATATATTTAACCCTTAATATATTCAACCGCTATGAATGTTAAAGAAGCGAGTGAGGTGTGTAAGGACCGAATCATGTGGCCCGTGGATTTAGTGTGAAGTTAAAGATTAATAGACAATGTACCGCCGGCGGCGCGGCCTGGCGCTGGCGGCTTCCTCAGCCGACGCATGTTACTGATGTATGTTTGGATCGGTCCACTTAGCATTCCATTGTCTCTGCCTACTGGAAGTCAATTTTGTCCATATTACAAGCGTTCATAAGCTACGGTAACCGCTTTTCATCAAGTGGATCGTATGCCTCTATGCCTCATGACATGACGTTCTATAAAAATCAAATAAGCAATAGGTAGATACCTATAAGGCCATAAGGCAACAAAAACGCTTTAGGGCGGTACCAACGACAAATTTAATAATTAAGATTTGTTTAGTAACAAAATATGATTACTTATCAAATTTTCGAAATTTAATTGCGACCACCTCGAAATGGATACCAGTTTAAAGCATCCAAAACGGTCAAGTTTGTTTTCCGTAAAAATGTAATAAACAACATTCTATCAAAAACATTTCATATAAAGAACATAGGAGCTTACTGGTAACCTTTCTTACTAACAGGAACACCACAACCTTCCAGGGAATTGTTAGTTGGCTTTGGCTGTGGTTTTCTGTGAGGGCTTCCCTAGTTGAGCTACGTTGATGCGCCTTACCTTTTATAAAAACCTAGACCAAGACAAACATCGAGGGGTGAAAGGCTATCTGGTTGAAGCGACATTTTGGACGATATTGAAAATTTGTATAAAAATTGTTCAATTTCAGAACACGTGAACTTAAGCTGTACAAACTTTGAAATAATTTTCATTTAAGCTATTTATATGTCGCTTTCCTGAGATTATTAACAAAATTCGTTTTAGTCATTAATCCTGACATTGTATTTCATAAGCCTACATATACGTACATACTTTAAAAAGCATTTCACCTAGCACTGGAAATACAAGAGAATGAAACAATTTTATTGGCTATCATCTATATATATAAAACAAAGTTGTGTTAGTTACATCATTTATAACTCAAGAACGGCTGGACCGATTTTTATGATTTTTGTGTTTTTGGATTTGTCTGCGTCCGGAATAGGATAATGAGTATTAATACATGGAAAAAATACCAAAAAAGAAAATCTATATATATAAAACAAAGTCGTGTTAGTTACACCAATTTATAACTTAAGAACGGCTGGACCGATTTTTATGATTTTTGTGTTTTTGAATTTGTCTTCGTCGGGAATAGGATAATAAGTATTAAAAGAATTTATACCATCTAATAAGTTAACATACAATTTATTGATCGTGAGGCGGTACGAAGTTCGCCGGGTCAGCTAGTCTAAAATAAAATATACTACGTCGCTTGACCTATTTTAATTTGTAACCCATCTGAACACTATGGAACACTTTCACTTTGCCTTATTCTAAAAATTTTGTTGATTCAGTCAAATAAGAGACCAATTTTGTATACATAAGACATTTTTCATAGACCATGTTATACAAATAAAATCAATTATGCTAGTCAAAGTTTTGTATGAATTATTTGTTTATTGCCGGATAAATACTATATTTTATTTACCGTCTATTAAACGTAGCTAATATATCTATTGCAGTTCAGTCAATCGCAAACCTTGAGTGAGAACCGTTGTCGGTGTTCTTTTGCTCGGATTTGTGGTTAGTAGGTATTTGATTGTATTTCTTGAGTATATATGTAACATTTAGATGTATTATTGATAAAATAACTTGATTATTATGTTCACATATTCACTTTTGCCATAAAGAAGAGGAGGTAACTTTAAGAAATAGGTATTTACTTATAATAATAATTATGTTTGGTTGGAATAATGGGTATTCGGGATAGTGATAACTACTTTCTGGACATAATCAATATATAAATACGTACAATTAAATAAATTGTTTGTATTCATTTATTACCATTGCAATGTTAATAATATTTGGTATATAGGTGTATACGACGTCATAAGTGTTTAGCAAAGTACCTAATTAGGTAACTTACTTAGGTGGTTTATCGGGTTATATTTCAAAATTAGCTTTTATAATAATTTGAAATATACTACAATAATAATAATAATTGTTGACGATGTCGATGTCTGCAGTGGGTGTTCTGTTACAGTGACCGTGTGAGGTTACCAGACAGTTGAAGAGCGGGGTGGTGGCGCACGAGCGGTGCTGTTTGTACTGCGAGCGTCTATAGGCTACGGTGACCGCTTTCTATCAGACGGGCCGTTCATAAATCAAATAGAACAAGTTAAACAAACTATAGAAAAAGACCCACAAATATATACGTAATATATCTACAAATCGAAGCCAAAAAGGAAACCAGAGACCTAGAGTTTAATGACCCACTCGCCACTAAAGAATGAAGAGAGTAACTAAAGTGTAGTGAATACAGTTGTCAAAAGAAAACCGAAATTTTAAAGGATTATCAAAATGAAGATGATAATTTTAATGAAGAAAAGATAATAACTGGAAAAAAAAATTGAAATAGAACCCTTTTGTGAATATCACTCTCAAAAAAGCCCAGTTGTCATTCGAAATGAAATAGATTTTGAAAATGAAGAGTTTCAGCAGGATATACACTTTCAAAATAAAAAAAAAGAAGACAAAGAAAAAGAAAATGAAAAACAAATAGCAATCGACAGTGACGAACATCTTCAACCTTCCATAACAGAAATGGTACCTGAAATTGACACGATCGGAAAATCTTTAGAAGATGAGAATAATACTGGAGAAATAAATACAAGTTCACCTGATGATGAGATGGTGCAACATGACGAAAAAAAAAAAGAAAACAACTTGCAATGAAGAGTAATTACGTGGACTTTCTTTCGGAAGAGAAAGATATTATGTGGGACTGACGTAATGGAAAGAAACAGGTGGCGAAACTACATCAAGTGAGGGTGAAAACCCAAGAAAAAAAACAACAAGCCATTGAAAGAAAATTGCAGAATGAGGAACCAATAGATGACGATGGCTTAAGAAAGAAAAAACAAATAAAAAGAAACAGAGAAAGGAAGCGATAGTAAGAGGTGAAAAGTATGTAAAGAAAGATTATGAAGATTGATGGTTCGATTGTACGGGAAAAAGTGTATCCTTGTATACAGTGGCGGCTGGTGGGTTATCGAACTGGTGGTGCACTTTACTTGCTCACCAAGTATTAATATTAGAAATTGCAACAAATCAACAATTTACATAAAAGATGTAAATTAAAGAAAAAACAATTACTTAGTATAAACAAACAATAATTAACGCGTCACAGATACAGCGAAACTATACTGATAAGGAGAGGTCCATCATGGCCGCCGTCGAACTCAAATTTCAAATTTCGTCAAACATCGGGTGCTCTCGGTAATCTTCGATTCGCACGTGCGGCGCACGAGAACCGAATCATTTCTCGGTACATTTCTATGAACTATCTTTTGTTTCACGCGTCAGGCACATTCGCTAGTAACTCATACAAGTTCTATTAGCAGTCCTCGTGCACTCGCCGAAGCGCACGAGAATTTTTCTTTACAGGGAAAATATGTCTTAATAGTTTACCAAAGCGCTTAAATTGTTTTGTCTTTTATTTTAAATTAAATTATTTTTAAATCTTTTGAATTGGTGGTTCAGCGCACGAACGCACTTAAGGTACAGCCGCCACTGCTTGTATAGCAAAGAAATGTGGACATGGCTTCGAACAAATTGATGAAGAAAAAAGAAAAAATATTTTTAATCACTTTTGATCTTTGTCTGCAGAGGAAAAAAGATTGGTTAGTAGCAATGAGTTCAAGAAACAAGTAAAGAGAAAAAGGGTAAAAGATTCTGTGTACAGAACAAACACTTTAGAATACTATCAACGATTGAGATAGTCGTCGACTGCTTGCAGTTCATGATGAAAACTCTCGATGTATCTCAACGATATATTTATTACACTCTATCAAATGTATCATTTGGATCAGCAAAAGAAGAATTGGGAATTTGAAAAAAAAAAAAATATTGATTATTTATGTATTTTAAAACTTTATTATTAATAATATTGATATTGAATGCAAAATGCTTAAAAAAACTTTATAAGATTAAAAAAAAAGGAAGATTGGTCGCCATAGTTGTGAGATCATAATGTTATACTTAGCTGTTTAATAACAGGACAGCGTTTACGGCTATTACACGTGACTTGACAATAATATTGAAAATTTATTGCTAAAAAACGATTTGTTAGTTAATTCTGATTAGCTATGTGTGATAAAAGATTTATAAAGGCAAAGTCAGATAATATTCCTGATGTTGGTATATTTATGATAACCAATTTTTAAAAAAATGACGTTCGATTCGCTGAAGTTCGAGGTGCCAAGGTATCAAGGTAGTATGTTAAAAAACAATATGATAAATGAAAATATTTAAGTGTTTATTCTCCATTATATTAAATATAATTATTTATTTCATTAATTGCAGAGCATCGCCTGAGAGTTACGGCGACAAAGCTATAGATTATGTTCAACTTAGTCGTAAAAATAATATTTGTATCGTAAAAGGACGGGTATGTCCAGAACATCGAGTTCGGAGTAAAGCTTATTCAGTTACTTTAACTATTGTCAAGAAAAATTGAAAAATGAAAAGTCAAGAAAAATTCAGGATGTTCAATGCCATGACTGTGCAGCTTCAGCAGGTAATTTATACTCATAGACGTAATAAAAAAACTATTTTATTACGTCTATGTTTATACTCTTATTAAACTGAAATTGTTTGATGTTATAAGCAATAATAATATTTTATATTGTGTCTACAGGTGGTTGTAAACATGCATTAGCATTACTTATGTGGGCCCATCGCAAAACAAGAACGGTAAGTTTTGAGGTTCGATATTTTCAATATAAATTTGAGTATTTAACAATGACAACAGAATTAAATAGATCAAAACACTGTACTTATTATTTCTGTATGAACTACAATGAGTGAAACTAACATTATGACGTCACACGCGCTCGGGTTTGTTCGGGAGCTGTCGGCGTGTCTTCGGTATTGGATTCAAAAATTCATTTTTATTTGAAATAACTTTTGAATTATAGCGAAAAAAAAAATTGTTTTGTTATAAAACTTATATATGATCTTTCCATTTATCACAAAAAAAATAATTAAGGACCCAATTGCGAGGAAAAACTGTTCCAACAAATAAAACTGGTACCAAAATACAGATCGTCTTTACAATAATTAAAACTAAATACAATGACCTGAAAAAATTATGAGACACGGGTGTCATACCAAAATTTATCATACAGAATATCTTAAGTTTCTAATATGTAACGGGAAAGATGTGCTGATCGACAAAAATATTGAGGATGAATGAAATAACCCTTGCTAATTATAATTTAGACGTTGGACTTTTTGTGCGTTTGAACAACTTTTTGTTAGCTTGGTAGGTGTATACATTTTAGAAGGACTTTTTGTTATTTTCATTAAGTGTTATTTAAAAAAAAGAATTAAAGTATCACAATGATTATGTCACAATGAAGATTAATTCTGCTGTTAAATAATAATAGTAACACAAATATTTCCGGACAAATCACACAATACCATCTAGACTCAAACTAAGCAAAGCCTAGTTTGGTACTAGGGTGTTGTGTGATTTTCTTCAGAATTTTCTTCAGAACACTTGTTGATTTTTCAGTCCTTATATTTTAAAATTTATTTGTTTAGTTTTAGGAGAAAATGTTGTTGATTTCTTTATTACTTCATTTCTTTTTAATTGTTGACGTCTAAGACGTCCAGTAAAGTTTGAAGTTATTATCTATTATTGATTTCTTTTGAGTTTCTTAGGTTTTTAAGAACGAATAGATAAAATGCAAAATGTTAGTAGTACTTTAAACAGAAAAATAACAACAAGTCTGATTAGTAAAACGAATGTAAAAGACTGCTAATTACAACTGTTAGGCATTTTAATAACTAAAGTGCAATAAATATTACGTTAACACATATTATAAGAATCATGTAAGAGAATAATACCTAAAATGTTCCCTTTTTTATAAAAGACTAGCTATCCGCCCCGGCTTCGCACGGGTGATATGATCGCTACCAAACTTCACAGGATCACCGGCTGAGCTAACCTGAAGATTACTGAAAATTTCATCAAAATCTGCCCAGCCGTTTTTGAGTCCATAGAGGATATACAGACAAACATTTCGTTTGAACCGACTCATATCTTTGGAAATGTCAGCTCTATTTACTCGTAAATAGAATATAATCCAAAATTGGAAGCTTTAATTCTGGAAATGACTGATACTAATTTTTACTGAATTTAATATATAGTTATTTAATGATTTTTTTCTAAAAACTGATAACTTTAAACCGCTCTCCTGTAAAGTTCAAAAAATGTCACTTAAAACAAGTAACCTTTCACCCCTCAATATGTTCATGTATACAAATATTTGTCCTGTGTGAGAGTCGAATCCTCGCGTCTTGGTGTCAATGTAGCCACCCCGCTATCGGGCTCATCAGACGCTTTGATTAATCTCTTACTTTTTATATTCGGTTATAAATAAGGTGCATTAAAATCTTTGCAAGTAGGTGGATATAATGTATTCTATTGTCGATCCCAATGATTATATGACTTCGTTGTTTATATGGACTGAACTTACATAATAATAGAACAATATTATTTATTTAGTGTCGTAATGGGGGCGATGATTACTGCAACCTTTTACGGTTCATGGGTGATTACATATGACAATTTATAAAACAACCCTATGACTTCACCCCTTATCGGAATATTGACTACCTATGTGTTGAATATTCACATGCATATTGAAGATAGAGTTGCGTGGACATGCCTTTAAAATAGTAGGCATTTTATACATTCTTCGTTGGAGGAAATGTAGCTGAGCGCTTGCACTATCCACATGAACAAGGAGTATATCCTGAGCGTTTCTATCCCCACTCAAGCTCAATGGCTTCGATGGCGATCAATTGCGAGTCAACTTAAACGAACATGCAAATGCAATAATGTACGCCGTACCCTGCATTCCGATGTGTTTAATTACGTAACAAGGGATCCTCTGTGCCCGAAGATATGTAGACCATACCACGAAAGCTGCAACGTCAGTACCTGTTGTTTTCTATAGATGACAATTATTAAAACCAAGTCAGTGAACTTCAGGCAACCAAACTCCTTCGTACTAGAACATCACAACGTTGCTGCAGTGCAGGTTGGTGGAGTATCCTCTGGAGATCCCTTCGTGTGAAGAACGAATGTAAATCAATAGATTTGACTATGAATTTAACCTCAACGCTACCTCCAAATTATGGGTCCTTCTTGACTAATACAACGATGGCCTATTGTATATGCCTACATGAGTCGATTTAGAATAGGAAGTCTCAAAAACGCAATACTCCACTACTTTCTATCAAATTAATTATTGCTTAACTATGGAGTGTGAGTGGAGTGTTTGGTGTTTTTTTAAGCGAAAGAACTATTCCCTGCTTGAAATGAGAATCCGTAGTAGTGTTTCCTACTACGTTTTGTAGCATTTACACTACAACGCAACATAAGTGTGTTATTATTTGAAGGGGTTCCAAGCACTTAGTTAGACGATATTTTGGAATTTACAGTACCGACGTAAGTTGGCTGATTCTGATATATAGAAAAGAAATACCAAGCGAAACTCGTATCTCAATACATAACAAGTAAATATTTGAGACAACAATACATCCTACTTATTGAAGCTCACAAGAATACATTGAATGTTATTTCTTAAAATAAATTAATAAAATAGATAGAACTTCAATAGATGTGCTATAGAAAATGTATACTTATATATTATTTTGAGTAATGTCCTCTTAAATCGAACAAAAAATAAACATTGCATGATTGCTCCACGGCGACCGAGTCACCATGTCGCAACAAGCTAGCTCATCCTCATTTCGTCGTGCGATGTCCAAGCGACTACGTGACTCGCGGTCAGTCCTTTGACGGTCACCCTATCGTCAGACGACAATGACATGGCTACGGGAATTGAGCTCATTATCTCCACGACATGTAACGCTACGTTCTGTGAACCGATATACGACAACCCAAATTTAGGTAAGTAACGATAAATTAATGAGTTGTTTGTATGTCTTTTATAAGATTATAAAAATTACTCCAATGTGCTGCGGTGGTTATATAGTCCCTTAGATGGTTGTCGCTTTTATTTTTGGCTCTGCAAAAAATTGTGGAGTGAATAATAGGCGGCGAAGCAATCAAAAACTGACTAATAAGAATTTATGAAAATTTAAAATATCCTTACCGGTCTTTTTTCTCTCGAAATTATATGCATTTTTGTGCATACTGTAATCGAATATTCACGAGTGAGTTAAATAATAGTGTTTAGTATTTTATGTTTATGTTGAAATACTTACACATTTCTTTTTGCAATTTTGTTGCTTATTTTGATTTACTTTTGTAGATGTGGCTGAATCAAAATCCCGGTTTTTACTCTCATCGTTGGTAAGAGAATATAATGGAAAGCATCTGAAAGTCACCACATACAATGTAAGAATTTTATTTTTTCTTGAAGTGTGTCTTTACAATGTTTGATATTTTAAAACTAAGTGACGTTCATTATTTTGCAATAATTAGCCATTTATCTGCTGTTGTGGTGAGAATAGACAGTTAATCAAAGTTTTAATTATCTTAGGATTAATTTGGCACCTAACTAATGCTGAACATGAAATCACGCTAGTGCAAAGTTCAAAAATCAACTACTACTATACTACTATAACTTCACGCCAAATCCCTTACGGGGTAGGCAGAGAGAACCGAGCGCCACGCGACTCGATCCTTACATACCTCACTCGCTTCTTTCACATTCATTGCTCTTTTCATGCACGCTCGCCGGTTTCTAGGGCTCCTGACATCACCTTCTGATAGAACACGACCAATCTGATCATGATAGGTAAGTCTTGGCCTTCCTCGGCTCCTACATCCTTCCACTTTTGCATTGTATATCTGCTTCGTCATTCTTTCATCCTGCATTCTTTCTACATGTCCGAACCAACGGAGCATGCCTCTTCTTATTTTAACACCGACGCTCTCTTTCAGACCAACTCTGCTTCTAACCTCATCATTGCGGATACGGTCTGCAAGCGTTACACCACAGATTTTGCGCAACGCTCGCATTTCAACCGCGTTTATCCTACTTTCATGCTCTCTCTGCCATACCCAGCTCTCGCTTCCATAAGTAAGCGTTGGGACCAGCACTGCATTGTGTATAGCCAGCTGCGCCTTCTGGCTCAGGTTTTTACTGCCAAGAAGTTTTCCCAACGCTCCATTCACACTATTCCCAGCACTCACTCGCCTTTCCACATCTGCGGTGTACCTTCCATCCCTGCTGAAAGCGCATCCAAGATATACAAACTCATTCACTTGTTCCAACACTTCATCATCTACCGTAATTCTTACATTGGTTCTGGTTTCTTCTCTTTCAAATACCATAATCTTTGTTTTCTTCGCATTCAATAGTAAGCCTTCCTTCATACATTCGTCTTTCATCATTGTGACTAGTGTTTGCAGCTCAGATGGTGTTTCTGCTAACAGGACAGCATCATCTGCATACAGCAGACAGTTCACCACTAGGTCACCCATGCGTAATCCTACATTCGTCGATCTTATTCTCTGTAGACAACTATCGAGATACAGAATAAACAGCCTAGCAGACAACATGCAACCCTGTTTGACACCAATTTTGACATCAAACCAGGGTGACATGTTGCCATCTATTCGCACACATGCTGAGCAATCCTTGTAGGTGGACTGCACAGCACGCAGCAGTGAGCCGTCAATCCCATATCTCGGCAATATGCACCACAGTTCCTTTCGCACAACCCTATCAAATGCCTTCTCAAGATCCACAAAACCGCAGAAAACCTTCTGGTCTGTGGCCAGATGCTTCTCTACGATATTGCGGAGCGAGAAAACTTGATCCGTACATCCCCTTCCATTTCGGAATCCTCCTTGTGCCTCCCACAGCATTTCGTCAGATTTCACCCTCATTCTCCTTTCAATTATCTTTCCATATACTTTTGCTGCTAAGCTGATCAAACTGATGGCCCTATAGTTGGCGCAGTCCATGCGTGATCCCTTGCCTTTATACAAGGGTACGATGACTGCGCGTCCCCAGTCCAGTGGGACCCTTCCAGTTCTCCAGCAAAGGTTGCATAAGTACCAGAAGGCGTCCCGGACGTAAGTGCCACCTAGTTTGATCATCTCAGCTGTAATCATATCAATTCCCGCAGACTTTCCATTTTTCAAACTTCGTATCGACCATTCTATCTCATCCATAGTTATACCTTCATCGGACGCCGTCAACGTGGAGTGAGCATCAGACTCACTCTCATTGTCAGCGTCCGAGGCATATTCGTACATTTCTTCAAAATATTCACTCCACCGTTCTAACACTTCCTGAGTGTTTGCAAGAATGATACCAGCTTTAGACTTAATCTTGTTCATACTGGATGCCGACGAACCACCCCGAGACTTCTTTACCTCTCTCCAAAAGAGTTTGGTATTTGCCTCGAAGTTTCTCGTCAGCCTCTCTTCCTCATTCATAATTTGTCTTTCACGCTTCTCTTTCACTAAAGCCTTGGTTTCATTCTTGCATTGACGGTACATTTCTTTCTTCTTCTCTCTCATACTTTCATTTAAGGGCAAAGATGATACATAATCCAGCCACGCTTTCCTCTTTCTTGCTACGGAGTATTCAACCTCCGCATCCCACCAGGCATCCCCTTTCAATGTTTTATGCCTCTTTGCGCATCCACATGCTTCTTTTGCACTAACCACCATACTTTCTTTCAGAACTTTCCAGCAATCATCCACATCTGTGCCGGAAAGACTTGCATTTGCAAGTCTTTCGCTTACCAGATGTACATACATTCTCCTTACACTTTCATCTTGCAATTTTTCACTCCTTATCCTTTCATGATCTCCGAAAGGGATACGCACTCGCCAATGCCTCCACTTCTTGAAAAGTCCCACAAACCGGCTTACCACCAGGTAGTGGTCCGTTTCAAGAGTGGGACCTCTAAAGGCTCTTGTATCCATTATAGTATTTCGGAGACGTCTATCAATTATAATCAAATCAATCACACTTTTTTGGTCATTCCGTCTCCATGTATACGTGTGAATATCCTTGTGACGAAATAAAGTATTCGACACGAGGAGGTTTCGTTCCATACATAAATCTAGAATCGACTTACCTGCTTCGTTCACTCTCTTATCTCCATAGGGACCAAGAGCAGCTTCATAGCCGTCTCGTTTGGTCCCAACCCATCCATTCAAATCTCCACACATAATCACTCTTTCATTCCCTTCAGCTAAATCCAGAACATCCCTCACAGACTCCCAAAACTTCTCTAGTTCTTGGGCACACGCTGAGCTTACGGGAGCGTATGCTGCAACCAGAAATACTCGCGTGATGCCCAGTTTTATACGAACCCAGAGAAGTCTAGGCCCTACCAAACAGTAATCTTTCACACCAGGGGCTAAGCGAGAGGAGAGTATGACACCTACACCAGCACTGGCATGATCGTCCCGGTCTACACCAGACCATAGGGCCATCATCCCATCGGGCAGATCATCGGTGTCGCTCCCCTTGCGCTTAGTCTCTGTCACACACAAAGCATCTAAGCGTCTCTCATTCATTACGTCCATCAGCTCATTCATCTTATCACTCAGTCCACCTCTCACATTCCACGTGCCTATGCAGCACTCGGCTCTCTTCGACCCGCCGGAATTGGCGCTGCGTGGTGGGTGGCGGCCCCCACCGCCGCATGCACCTATGTTCGCACCGACGGGGGCGGATCGGTGCGCGTCGCCTCCGGGGGACGCCCTAATCCGCACATCGGTGCGTTTTCGGTCCAGAATTGCAATCTACTCGATTGGCAGGGGTCGCGAACGAGCACGCTTCTGGCACATGACCCCCGAAAATCAATCAATCACTAAAACTCTTCAAAACCGCACATGTAGATTTTACAATCTTTTTTAGGATTCTGATCAAAAAAGTAAAAAAAGGAACCCTTACGGTGCCGTTCTGTCAGCACGTGAAAAAAAAAATATCGGTAACAGTATCATTCTAATAAAAAGGGCCGCCAACCTTTCCTCGACTGACACCAATTACGGCAGGTTACACTGAACTACTGAACGACGCATAGGCACGTGGAATTTGAATGATGAGATGAATAAGATGAGAGGTAATGAATGACAGAGGCTTTGTGTATGACGAGACTGAGCGGGAGGGGTACCGACAACAATGATCTTCTCTATAGTTTGGAATCATGGAAATAACCTATTGAGAGCCGATAAGAACTACATTACTTAGTAACTCAATTCACACCTATGGGTAGGGGGTAAAGTGAACCAAGCGGTTTATTGGTTTGTGTTTGTAAATTGGATTAGACCAGCTGTACCTACTACTCTTCTCTCATAGCCTCTGGTGTGAAACATTAATTTAGTAGGTTAAAAACGATGCATGAATTCTCTGGATTCGTATAAATCTGAGTGTTAACGCAAGTGTTTCTTGTCGAAGCGCACGGTAACGAGAGTAAGCAAGAACTTGAGAAGTTTCGTGAGTTTGTACCTATATGTGAAACGAAACCTCCTTGTGTCGAACACTTTATTCTTCTCAACCGTGACGATCATACTAGGTGGACTAAATAAGACTAACTGGCACTTACCTCCGGGACTTCTTTTGCTGCTAAGAAGAGCACAAATTATAACTAGTTAGACAATATTCTTCGTCTGACTTAAAGTTGTTTCTTAATTAAAGTTAAATATTTACGTATACGTACTATTATGCAAAACTACTCATTAAAATCCAAAATCATTAAATTTGTTTTTCCATTCAAATACCTAATTGTACCTACTGGACTGACTGTCTTCTAAGAAATCTCTTAGAGAAATGATATGTTTACTCCAATAGAAACATTTAATTTGTAGAACCAGGCCACTCAGAAAGTATTGCGAAAAAAAGTTTTTATGTATGAGAGACTGGCCAGTTATAATCTATTTTGAAAATATGATTATTTATAAAGTAAGTAAAAATTGTACCTACGTTCCAATTTCAAAATTCCCCTCCACATTTTTTGCGAGCTAATTTAAATTATCGTGTCTCATTGAAAAATGGATCTGCGCCGGGAACATTTTCGTCCTATGATTTTTTACGATTTCAAGTGTCGCCTGAAACCGGACGAATTGTACGACAGACTTCAAATGGCATTCATGGATAAAGGCCCTACCAAGGCAACCGTGTATCATTGGTATAACGAATTCAAGCGCGGTCGACTAACTTTGGGGGATGAAGAAAGTAGTGGTTGGCTGTTACGGAAGAAAACGTGCTAGCAGTGAAAAATTTAATCCAAGACAATAGGCGAGTTACCTACGCATCAGGAGATTCAGCATATACTGCAGATTGGATCGAGAATCCTTCACGAGATTCTGCAGTTGCATCTTCGCGTGAGGAGGATAGTTTCACTCTGAGTGCCGTACACGCTCGGGTGGAATGGTGCCGTGATATGATAAACAAATTTGAAGCAGGCTCGTCTCGGTATTTTTACGACATCATTACAGGTGATGAATCCTGGGTTTATCGATACGATCCAAAAAAGGAAGCGTCAGTCGACGGTTTGGGTGTTTCAAAACGAATCCGCACCTACCAAAGTGAAGCGATCTAGAAGTGAGGCGAAGATTTTGATCGCGAGCTTTTTCAATTTGACTGGCTACCTGGTGTCAATTCCTTTACAGAACCAAAGAAGCAAACAACGCCAAATGGTAGACTACCAAACGCTTGGCAACAAGCGATCAAATACAAACACACGCGCCCGCGCGCACCGCGCTCTTGTGACTTCTTTTTATTTCCGAAATTAAAAAATCTGCTCATACAATTTTCGTCGCCGGAAGATGCGCTGTCAGCGTTCGAGCAGGTTGTAAATGAGATGTCTGCGGCGAACTGCCATGCAATTCTCTAAGCGACTCGTAATGGCTGTGTGCGTCGCTGTGATCACAGATGTCACAGCTTTGACATTTTCTACTGCGATCACGGCTAAATTATATGATATTCTATAAGGCTGTAAGCGTACGCGAGGCTGTTTGCCTTGTAGAATTCCAATTCCAAACGCAGCCTTGCGGCGCTAGTGTCGCACAACCATGAAAAGCGACACCAAAGAATTGCAATTTTGTGTTCAAGGCTGTAACAGCCGATGTTTCCGAGGATGTAAGGACGTTTGCTCTTACAGAATTGCATGGCTGGAAAAAGTGTTTCGAAAACTGGTTCAGACGCCTGAAATTTGTATAGAGGCTGGTGGAGAATACTTTGAAAGTATTTAATAAAAAACCTATAGAACCTTTACCTATATTTACCTATAGAACACTTTTTTTTATTTTTGCAAAACTTTCTGAGTGTCCCACGTGTGTTTGTTGCTAAGATTCACAAGACACACGATAACGCTTTCAATGTCAAAAAGTTATTAAATTTCATGTAGAATCAAGCTCCTTAGCGTGACCATGAAATTTTTATATCTCAGCCGCACAAACTCTCCCATGGAGTTGTGGTAAAAATAACAATATCGTCGTAAAAATGTCGTTCCTCATATCACATCAAAGATATTTTTTGTTCAATAAAATGTTGAAATATAAGCTTTTGATCTGAAGCACACAGAAAAAAAACCAGACATAACCAGTTGAGAATGCGCTAGCTTGCATTGCTAGAGGAACACCTGGCTCGTCAATTATATAATAATTCATTTTTTATTTAATTGCCATTCGGTCATTTTGACCATGGAGATAGGAACGGTGTTCCTGAACATTCCTATTCTACTTTTTTATGCTGAATCCGAATCTGAAGTCAAAATTCGATTATTCGAAAAAAAGCGACAGACACGCACACACAGACACATACAGACAAACATATAGATTTCATATAGGAATGGTGTTCCTGATTAACAGACCACTCATTTGTAGCATGAAGTTATTGAAACTTTTTAGTACCAAATATCACCTATTTAATATTTAAGGATTTACCCTAGAAGATTATACTTAATTTAAGTTTTAATAAAATCTAAAGTATAACGCTATGATTGGAAATTAATGTGTTTTATTTGTCTGCTGTATATAAGTATTTTGTCATGAAAATTTATTGTGATTCATATTTTAATTACCTATATAAGGATTCGAAAATATGATGAAATCACTGTAGGCTCGTCTTAGTTTGACAAGAAAAATTCTGGGTGCAAGGTCACCCAGAATTTTTCTCGCACTGATTGTAAAACAAATGATAATAATATATCCTTGGTCTTAATACTATGTACATTCATGTCTCAGGATTACCCGATGAGCTGGGTAGAACGCCAAGAGAATGAAACACTGGTCGGCCGAGGAGTCGCCTTCACTCTTGTTGAGATGCTACGAGAAAAACTCAACTTCACATATGAAATTGTACTTCCGAAAATAAATGTAGAATGGGGAGGCAAGGATCCTGACGATTCGGTGATAGGACTCGTCAATAACAGTGTAAGTTGAGTTCTGTTATACGTGTGATACAACGAGATCATTCTATATTATTAGGGGTTAAAGTTGAAGAAATTGCCGATTTATACTGAAAAATTAAAACTCGTTTTTTTCTAAGATGTAACATATTTATTTAATTAAAATATTTTCTCTCATTATCTACACATTGCTGCCATCTAATCGGGCCTAAATAATACACTGCCCTAAATAGCGTAGTAGAAATTTAATCCAGGTGGTATGAATAGAATTTTAATTTATAACAAGTGGTACTATTAACTGGTATCAAATCCAATAGCTCTTGTGAACACTTCCCATGATATACGCTTGTAAAACACACAAATATAACGTCTTTTCGTGGAGACTGTTGTAAGAAGTCAAATTCATAAGCAAATAATGGACAGCATCATCCCACGTATGAACAGCACATATACGTGAGCTAGAACCTTTTATAGTTAAAGGTTGTTTTAGCTATACAAGTCTCAAATTCAACCGTACAACACTCACATTTGAACGAAAGCACCTGGATGTTAGCTTGCGCATTGTGAATTAGAGATGAGCTGTGAGAATTGTTGACGATCACAAGCGCAATGCTATTGAGCAATTTCTGTTATTGTATTGTGCAGAATTTGCCTTCATTAATGTGCCCTACCTATTGTAGAATCGGTTGTGCATATTGTTCGATATGATGACTACAACTTACTTAGCTCCAACTCACATAGTGAAATTATTTTCACGATTTGATGATGATGCAAGGAATTTATCCTCACATAGTCTCCTGCTGGGCTGTTCCAGATGTTTTCCCAAGAGATTACAGATCTCATTCATGATTTCACTCATTCATCGATTCATGAAAACCGAGAGAGATTTTTACGCAGTAGGTAGCACCCGAGCGATAACTTTGGAATTTCAAAAATCCATAGATTGTAATGATTGCTTATCACCAGACAGGCCTTACGGATTGCCGGGATCCGCTATCTGAACATAAGGATTTAGCCAAGGTACTGATTTTAATATGGCGACTGTCGTCATACCTTCACAACCCAGAACGAAAACCAGGCCATTCTAAGATTCGGTCAGACGTCTCTTGAAATATAAGTTCTTGGACGTGCGTGTTACCTCACGAAGTGTTCTTTCACCGCCGAGCACGTGGTAATTACAAATATGTCCATAAATCCGAAAACACCAATTGCAGAAGGCACATGCCTAGGGTACGAACCGGGGACCGTCGATTAATAGGCGGGATCTTAAGGGTTTTGGGTGTAAGTTGCTCACAATGATCAAGTCAAAGCCAAGCTCGCCTGCAATTGGGAAACCCAGTTTATTGTCCGGTTCTGATTCTGGTACTTATGACTGGTACAACGGAACAATTGTTGTTCGATCCCTGGTGATCTTATGCACTTGCAGGAACTTGTGTTGTATAGGAACTTATTTGATTGCGATCTTCAATAAAGTGAATTATTTACCTATTCGAGTTGTTTATTGCATGTCGCTGTCCATCTTCTTTTTTGTCACATGCTCTTGGCTAGCTTGTGGTTGCGGAGAAACGCGAAACAAAGACAAGAAAAAAAATCAACTACAAGTAACCTTCATCATTTCAGTATTCGCCTTTTGCCATTCGCCTCGAGTCTGTACCACATGTATTCATCGACTCCGTCGCTTCATCTAGTGGGGGTCGTTCCACTCTGCGTGTACCAGTACGGGGACGCCATTGGAGAACCTTTTTTCCCCAACGATTGTCGATTCTACGAACTATTTGGCCGACGCACTGCAACTTGTACAGGTAACCGATCTGTACAAGTTGCAGTGCGTCGCTTATCCTTTGGACTATCGGTTACCTTAGTTCTCATTTCTGATTCTATCACACAGAAAAAGCCCGAGCATAGCTTTTTCGATAGCTGAGCGACCTTGAGCTTCTCCATACAACTTCACGTAGCAAATATGAAATTTGACATAAAGAGTATATTATGTTATGTTTGTTTATCAGAAAGTGGACTTCGCGGCAGCGTTCGTACCAAAAATAGCGAAGTATCGAGATATGGTGTATTTTTCAACGGATTTGGACGAGGGGGTGTGGAAGATGATGCTGAAACGCCCTACTGAGTCGGCCGCTGGCTCGGGACTGTTGGCGCCGTTCACTAACAGTGTTTGGTAAGTATGCACGAGCTTATTTTAGAGTACATCTCCATACATCAAAACGGAACCCTACATTTCTGAAAGTATTACAAATATGAATTTTAGCATAGCTATATAGCGTGCTGACCTCCACATAAACCTTAAACATAATATTCAAACCGTAGAGATAGCTCAAAAGGAAGGTTTGAAAAAAATATGTTTCGGAAATAAGTACTGCGGATATTATATGACAGAGCTTGTTCCACACATTTGTAAACATTTTTATTTTAATATTTGCAAGTTTGTTTGGATCACGAACCAATAAACCACTTGACGGTACATAAATATACCTTTCACACACTAACACGTAGTTTTAACGCCTAAATATCTCAACGTTTCCAGTCTACTAACCAATAGGAGTACATTTTAACAATAAGACGATAAGTGACGCGATGTTGATCCGTGAACTAGACAATGAGAGCTGCCTTTATCACTCGACCCGTAGCGGTGAGTCAAGTTACTACGCAAAATCGTTCGATCGGTTCTCTATAAGTTATTCCTCCTTTATCGTTTGAATGTAGGAGTGTGATCTAGAACTACTGATCAGATTTTTCTCCACTAATAGGAAACTACATCACCATTATATGCTATAATTATCTCATATAGTGTTTCTGTGTAGAACTTGAAAAGGCGAACCCCACAGAAGCGGATCACCTAAATATGTTATAAAAATGAAAAAGATTTAATTAAATATTAGAGGTTAAGGTATATTTACTTGAGAAGAGAGTAGGCTAATTCATTTTTTTTAACGACGACCACGCTGTTTGCGCCTTTATCGCGGTTCCCATACATCCTTCAGCGGACATGTCTACCAACTAGAACACACCGGTAGAGATTTTCCGTCTTCCATACAAACAAAAATCCATACAACAGAATTTGTCACACTTTAAGTTTAAAATTATTTTCACATTTATAAATTCAGGGGTTATTACTTTGTGTGTTTCCGCTACCAATTAGTTCATACGAACTAGCGCCGACCGGCACTCACCCACTACTGTTAGTAGATGCATGCCGTCGCTGCCCTGGGTGTTCCAGTCGTCTCTGCCTCGGCTTCTTACCCATCGGTTTAGACTATGCGTTGTCTATCGGCCAGTGTTGTAATTGAATGAGAGCTGTCTCATAAAAGTTTTTCCCAACAGGTACATGATTCTGGTGGCAGTATTGACCTACGGCCCTTGCATTACGCTTCTTACTCGTATCCGAGCGAAACTAATGCCCAAAGACGAGCCCCCAGTGGCGCTATCTCCAAGTTGCTGGTTCGTATACGGAGCCTTTATCAAGCAGGGAACCACACTGTCTCCGGAAGCCAGTGAGTGATCTTCAGAACTAAACATCACTTTGAATTACTGAAGTATTATATTATCTTTGCTTTGAATTGACGAGCTCGGTGGCGCAGTGGGAAGTGACGCTACTCTGACAACCATTTGTGTGCATGAACATGTCTGTTTGTCTTGGTATGGATATTTTTAAGAGAGGCAGGGTGCATCAAAGCGCCCCGTGTGAAGAAGTACGAACTCGCTGGAGGGTTGTTGCGTTCCTGCGAGTGAATGAAGTCACTAGTAAGCTCCTAAGGAATTACTGTGTTAGCAGTAGAGGTGACATCACGCGAGTGATACTCAATGTTTGCAAGCGTTCATAGGCTACGGTATCCGCTTCACATCAGATGTATGGTATGCTTGTATGCCTCCATATATAATAGAATAAATAAAATTTTGAATATTTTACACTTAACCAAGTCCTAATGTAAGCGAGTTCTGATTGAATAGCTTATAAGTCCATCATATACGAGTCCGAAAACATTATTATGGTCACTAATGATTTATGGTTTTTAACCCCCAAATAAAGGGGTGTTATAAGTTTGACCGCTATATGTCCGTGTGTGTGTGTCTGGCTGCGTCACCGTAAGTCTTAAACGGGTGAACCGATTTGGATGCGGTTTTTTATTTGAAAGCTGGTTTCCTAGCGGTGGTTCTTAGATATGTTTCATCAAAATCGGTTCAGCCGTTTCAAGGTCATCAGCTCTTTTGTTAGCTGCGGTAGGGATCATAAACGCATAATGGGTATTTACTTTACTTTAAATATGTGTGTGACCTAAAATTTGAAACGCCCATGTATGCTACAAAACTATGCAAGATTATGGATTTATTTTTCGGTGGGCCGGATCTGGGGTTTTTTTATTTTTTATACTTTTGGAGAAGAATGATTAGCGCCAGACATATGAAAAATTTCTACACTAGTATCTATGACAGCTCGCCTTTCCACAATCAGTAAGTGTTGTTGAAGGGTTAGAAGTGATGCTTATATTACACATAGATTTTCCCCATCTTTTTTTTATGCAACTAGATTGACAAATAAGCATGCGGCCCACATTAGATGGTAAGCGGTCACCGCAGCCTATTGACGCTCGCCACACCACGTGGATGTTACTCGCGCGCTGCCAATCTTGTGAGCTAAGGCTGTATCGTCACAGTACCCAGTAATTTCTCTGCCATATCTCACCCTTCATACCGGAACACAGCTATATAAATATAGCTGCTTGGCGCTAGATATAGGTGAGATAGAGGTACCACGCAGACGAGCTTTGTACAAAGTCTCCCTTTGGTATAATTTATATTTTGGTATAATTGACGAGCTCGGTGGCGCAGCGGTGAAACGCGCTGTTGCGCTACTTTGACACCAACGCTCGTGGGTTCGATTCCCACACAATACAAACATTTGTGTGCATGAACATGTCTGTTTGTCTTGGTCTGGGTATTTTCTATGTATAATAAGTATGTATTTACAAAAAAAATGTATTTACGTATATTTATCAGTTGTCTAGTACCCATAACACAAGCTTCGCTTACTTTGGGGCTAGTTGGCGCTGTGTAATTTGTCCGACAATATTTTTTTATTTTATTTATCTATTAAGTTCCATTCATCAGCCATGCAATATGCAGTCTTCCCTCCAAAAAGAAAATATAATTAGGTAAAATAATCTATAATATATATCGAGATATCGAGAGCGGTGATAGCCCAGTGGATAAGGAACCGGCCTATTGATCAACAGGTCCCCGGTTCGAATCCTGGCATGTACCACTAAATTCGTGTTTTCGGATTTACGTAGATACATATTTGTAATTATCACTTGCTCGGCGCCGCGGCGGTAAAGGAAAGACATTGTGAGGAAACCCACACGACCACGAAATTATATTGCAAAAGACGTTTGACCTAAGAAAGGTCTGATTTTCTCTCTGGGTTGTGGAGGCAGAGACTACCGGAGCAGCCATGGCAGCGTCGGCATGTAGCACGTACTAACAGTAGTGGGTGGGTGCCGGCCGGAGCTAGGCCGCATGAACTAATTGGTGGCGGAAGCACACAAAGCATGTTAGATCAAATTGCATATTGGTTTATTGTAACCAATAAGCTGATAAGTGTCGGGATATTAATGCGCGAATTAGCCAATAAGCAGCTCTTATCTTATCAGCGCCTTCTACTTCGCCCCGTGATCCGTAGCCGTGAATTGAGTTACTACGTAAAATTCAGTCTCTAATCGAATCGGAATGTTTTCTCTATTCAAATTCATCACGATGCACGACAGGCACGTTTTAAATTGCCGCCAACTTGTAAAAACAAATGACAATAATGACGTGAATTCAATGTAACTACACCTGCTGCTTCCCAAAGAGTTCTTTCTTCAAATGAAATATTTTTTTCACCGGCAACTTGTCTTACTTGCCAATTCTAAAAACTTTATTGTAAGCCCGATAAATGTGTTTAAACATGACCTAAAGTTTTGAGTGACCAGTTTCAAGATGATAAGTTAACTTTTTGTTTGATGTTTATCAGAGTTTTAAATACTTTAATATGGGCCTTTATATGACGCTCTTTGCGATGGAGACGGAGGAGTTTCCTTCAGAAATATAGGTAGGTACGTCTGGGTATAATAATTGCACTGATAAGATTAGATTATTTTTTATTCAGCGATGCATTCATCGCTGACATTGAACAATAATCCCTTTATCGTCAATTATCACCGAGTTCAATGACATTTTCCAGCGATTGGAGGTAGCCTTGTGAAAAATTCCGCCAATACTAATGAGATTATAATACCTACTAGGGGTAATGGTAGTGGTAGCGGTTGAAAATCGATCGTAATTAGTTGAATTGTTTAGGGCGATTTCAGATTTGCGTATTTCCTGTGTGAAAACTCGCTTCTGTACACGCGTATAAACGTGTCTTTTGTCAATTGTACGAGCGTTGAGCGTCATGGCGTCATACAAACGCGAGCCGAAAACGTAATCGAGAAAACTCGGTCTCTATTTATGACTATGCAAACCTTTTATAAAATCGAGTTCTAAACTTAAGTTTTTAATAGTCCGCGAGACTTAATAGAGAAAATTAATAGAAATATCGAAATGTACAATATTTTAATATTTCTATTAATTTTATCGTTTGGCGACGAGAGCTATGCTGGACAGACAGACAATAAAGTGATTTTCAGAATTCCCAATTTACGTTATGAGGTATGAGAGTCTAAAAATAATAGCACAGTATAGAATAGTGTAATTCGACGTATACATAGATGGTAAACAATAAATAATGTTCAATCCAGTAAGTTTTTCTATAAATGTAATTATGTATTTTTCTATACATACGCCATCATTTTTTCATCCTTTACCTCATTCAGCAGAGCACGGCCACTGCTACTAAGTAAGACTAAATAAACCTCTTCCTTTGACTTTTACAACGGTCGGTTTTATGCTGTATGTAGGTATGTATGTATTCGACCGTCGAAGGTCCTTCAGGCGAGAGATGTCCCATGGTGTGTCTTCCATTTGTGACATTCCAGAAACACTGCCCCAAGCAGCGGGCGGGTTATTAATTATCGAAATAAATTTTAGGTACGACATTGTAATAATATGTAAGTATAATACTATGATAGATTACATAAACCATTAGCAGTGATAACATCGGCCATTAACGAATGGTCATGTAAAGGTGTCGTTGTTATTAACAGCGCACCCAATCACACTAAACGACATGTTGATGGCAGCGTAAACATTTAATATGAATCACGTTAAATTGTGTACTGTCATATTTAAGATTATTATTATAAGCAATATACTTGCATATTGATTTTCCGTAGGCGTTTAATGTTTAGTCGTAAAATACACCTAATAGTAACGATGCTGGCGTAGTTCTAAGATATTAAAAATATTTAATATATGTATGTAAGTATATCTTTACGCCGGGTACCTTGCGGGGTAGGCAGAGTGACCGAGCGCAATAAGACGCGATCCTTACACACCTAGCTCGCTTCTAGCTTCTAGCAGTCATAACGTTTTCATGCATGCTCGCCCATTCTCCGCCTCCTGACATAACCATCTGACTAAACGTGACCAATTTAGTTTAAATAATAATATTATTACATGTTCAAAAACGTGTCGTAGTTATTTATTTTCAACCAAAGGTATCTAAATCTTGAGTATTATTTGACACTCTTTTGATCACCTGCCACTGGTACCATTGGATTCCTTTTAAGGTCTATTTATATATCTTTCTATAACTTCACGCCAAATCCCTTGCGGGGTAAGCCCAATGTCCCGTACACGAAACGGTCGGTCGAAGAGTGCCAAACTGCTAGAGCGGGGAGTGGGCTTTCAAAGGTAGCTTACCAGCACTTTTATTGTAGACTAGCAGAAGCCCGCGGCTTCGCACGCATGAGATTTGGGCTTTTAGTAGCCTTTATTTCTCTGTAGACATGAAATTGTTTATGTTTAAAAAAAAAACAAAGTGCAAGATGCAACCATAGAGCGATTCAATTTTCGTACAGCGCTATCTATTGACCTTTACAGGAGGCATATATGTATTTATATTACATAAAAATGCGTAGTTATTTTATGTTACAAAAAATACGTATTTTATGAAAATAATAAAAATAAAATTGCAAAGTCCCCCGAAGGGGAAGATATTTCCCCCTAATTTTTACATGTTTTTCATTTTTTACGCAGGAACCCTAAATATTTACGGGATAAAAAGTACCCTATATTCTGCTCTGAACAGTCCTCTACCTACCAGTGAAAGTCCCGTTAAAATCGGTTCAGCCATTTCGAAGATTAGCCCGGACAAACAAACAGACAGACAAAAAGTTAAAAATGCGTATTTAGGCTTTGGTAACGTGAAAATAATAATATTAGCTTAAGATAAAGGCTTTATTTTGAAATCACAGACAGACACTTCAATTTTATTTATATGTATAGATGTAATTCGTGGACTATTGTGCTCACTTTAATTTTTATTTTTAATTGGTCTTGTTTAAATTGATATCTTAAATATTGTCTCATATGTGGCATATACCTACATTTAACACGCTAATGCGTGAAAACACGGTTAAATGATCGTAATGCAAAATGCAATAATTAAAAACCAATTATTTTATTAATTATTTAGAAGTATTAATAACGTTCCTCGGTTCCTGCATCCTTCTACTTTCGCATTTTATATCTGTTTCATAAGTCTTTCTTCTTGCATTATTTCTACATGTCCAAACCAACGATGCATATACCTCTTCTTATACCAATACTCTCTTTTAAACCAACTCAGTTACTTACATCGTCTTGCTAACGCGGTCTACAAGCATTACGCCACAAATTATGCGCAACGCTCGCATGTTGACATGCTCTTTAAGCCAAACCCAACTCTCGCTTTCGTAAGTTAGCGTCGGGACCAGCACTGAGTTGTGCATAGCGAGATGTGCCTTCTAGCTCAAGTTTTTACTACCAAGAAGTTTTCCCAAAGCTCCGTTCACACTATTCCCAGCACTCACTCATCTTTCCATCCTGTGTCTGTGTACCTTCCGTCGCTGCTTAAAGCGCATTCAAGATATACAATCTCATCCACTTATTCCAACGCTTCATCGTCAGCCATAATTCTTACATTGGTTCTGGTTGCCTTTCTTTCAATTACTATTATATTTGTTTTCTTCGCATTCAGTAGTAAGCCCTTCTCCATACAATCGTCTTTCATCATTGTGACTAGTGTTTGCAGTTCATCTGGTGTTTCTGCTAATTACACGACATCGTCTGCATAAAGCAGACAGATCACACCTAGTTATTTATATTTTAGCGTCCATTATGTTTTCATAAATATACTACCAAGTAATAGTAAGGGCATTTATTTCTTTGAATAGTTCTCTAAATTATTCTCTGAAGCCCATATTATAAATAGAGCGAATGGATCTTTTTTGCAAGATAAAAATCTATTCAATGTCAGTCGCCGTCCCCCACTACAGTAAGTATGCAATACTGAAATAGACTTAGGACGCAGTGGCCACGTCCGTCAATTGTTTGATACTTTTACCACCATATGCTGAGATGTTTACCGGAAAGTTTATTTATGTGGGACCCCATTCAATTTGGATTCCACTGTAATTCTAAGAAACACAGTATTGTTAACAAATTCCAATATGTTTTTCTCAACACTTCTTTATTGGCACTAAGCCTAGAAATTCTGTATTGACAGAAATCACCTTTGAAGGACTACATTTAATACGTTTAGTTTTAGCTGAGTTTAATAATCTGTTGTAAAAACACATTATTAAACGTGAATTAGTTTAGAATAACATATAGGACACCATTTACCATGTCAATATTTTTACACCGGCGCGGCGGCGGGCAACATTGAAAATTAAACAAGTAACAGGTATATTATATATGCAAATAGTTTTATATCTTTAATTTTCTGTACCATGTAGGGCAGCTCGTTCACATACTAAAAAAAGGACTATTGTGCTCAAAAATTAAACAAGTAACAGGTATATTATATATGCAAATAGTTTTATATCTTTAATTTTCTGTACCATGTAGGGCAGCTCGTTCACATACTAAAAAAAGGGACTCAAAATAAGAACCCTGGGCACCCCGATATTAACTTTACGGCATTTAGATTTAACCCATCTTTATCAACAGTCTACATATTGTAATTAATAAAATGATTTCATTGTAAATAAGATTCAATCAAGTTCAGGGCTTAACCGCTAACTCCATAATGATTCAGCTTCACCAATAATGTCCGATGGTCGACACAATCAAAAGCTTTAGAGAGAACACAGAAAAGCCCAATAGCATCCGGTAATCTCATTCATATGTTAGGCATTTTTTTTTATACAACGTCGGGAGGCATACAAGCATACGGTCTACCTGATGTAAAGCAGTTACCGTAGTCTATTAACGCTTGTAACATATATCACTCGCGTTATTCTTCCTCTGCTGCTTACACAGCAACTTAGGAGCTTACTGGTGACCTCACTCACACGCAGGAACACAATAACCCTCTAGGGAGTTATTATTTGGCTGCAGTTTTCTGTGAGGTGGAGGTAATTCCCCAGACGGGCTGCTTTGATGCGCCCTACCTCTCTTAAAACATCCAGACCAATACAAACAGACATGTTCATGCACACAAATATTTGTCTTGTGTGAGAATCGAACCCACAAGCGTTGGTGTCAAAGTCGCGTTTTTCACGACTGAGCCACCGAGCTCGTCAAAGGCATGCTTAACTAATGCCACCCCTGCTTCCGTAGTTGGTTCTTAGCAGTAAAAACGTATTGGGCATTATGAAAAATTTCATTGCTCTTAAAGCAAAGTTGCAATTGATCAAGAATTATTAATATTCAATTTTTATTAAAAATTGGCAAAATAGATATGCGTCTGCAATATTCCAATTCACTCTTTTCCCCTGACTTGAATAAATGAATGAGTTTACTCAATTTAATTAAATCTGGGAACCTATACATAGTTTAAAAATAAGTGACGGTTGTAGAGCTATTGCCTTGATCTATATATATATATAAATTAATGTTTGTCTGTATGTCCTCTATGGACTCAAAAACGGCTGGGCAGATTTTGATGAAATTTTCAGTGAATCTTCAGGTTAGCCCAGCAGGTGATCCTGTGAAGTTTGGTAGCGATCATATCACCCGTGCGAAGCCGGGGATAGCTAGTAATGCAATAAAATACCTTAATAGAAATTTTGCACGCTTACAAGATAAATAAACTAACAAAATTTAATCAAACAATTATTAACGCGTAAAGAAATACGGTACATTGTCGTGTAAACGCAGAATAAATTTATAGTCAACTAGTTTTAGTTAACTAGTTTAGTGTTGAGTTAATATACAATATCTACGAAATTCATATTTGACGTCATTCATTACTTTATTTCCGTTTACCGCTTTTTTTCCTGAAGGGTCGCTGTGTTTCTGCGAGTGAGTGTGGTTAGCAGTAACTTCTAGGGGTTGCCGTTTAGCAAGCGTTTTAGTTTTAGGTGTTTTTGTTTTAGGCGTTAAGATATAAGAAGATAGATAGACCGCGCGTTGGCGTTAAAATAGGTAGACAGATAGATAGTTAAGCTTTACCCAGCAGTGAAAGCCCAGTGGATAAAGAACCAGCCTATTAAGTAACTGGTCCCCGGTTTGAATCCTGGCAAGTACTAATTATTACTTGCTCGATGGTAAAGAAAAACAACGTGAGCAAACTCGCAAGTCCAAGAACATATTTTTCTAAAGACCTACCTGGATATGACCTAACTCAAGAAAGGTCTGGTTTTTCCTCACAGTTGTGGAGATTAGACTACAGTCGCTTATGTAAAAATCAGTAGCTTCGCCAAATCCTTAGGCTTAGGTAGCAGACCCCACTAATTCTAATGGATTAATAAGAACACATAGATAGTTAAGTTTTGTATTGTTTTTTGTACAGACACAACCCGCGTTCTGTTCACGACATGGTGGCTCTTCATAATACTCCTGTCCGCATTTTACACTGCGAACTTGACTGCATTCCTGACTCTGTCCAAGTTCACGCTAGACATTGAGTCGCCCAAGGATTTGTACAAGAAGAACTATCGCTGGGTCGCCCCGCAGGGAGGGACCGTGCAGCATGTCGTTGAATCTGTAAGATAACTTGTTTATATTTTATTTGTTTTCATGCTTATATTTTAAGGGTCCACTTAGCCTTTGAATACACTTGGGTGTTTCTGAAATCAAAATCCTATATTAGGATGGGTGTAAGGGGCAGATACAACACATTCGACGAGCTCGATGGCGCAGTGGTTAGTAACGCTCGTGAGTTCGATTCCCACACAAAAATTTTTGTACGTGAACATGTCTGTTTGTCTTGGTCTGGATGTTTTAAGAGAGGTAGGGTGTATCAAAGCAGTCGATGAAAGTATCTCCTCCTCACGATAAAACCGGAGCCAAATAACAACTTTCTGAAGAGTTGTTGCTGCTAGAGAGTGAGGTCAACAGTAAGCTCGTAAGGAGCTGCTGTCTTAGCAGCAGGGGGCATCGCGCGAGTGCTGCTTAATATATTATAAGCGGTTCATAGGTTTATACAAGTTTACATCAGGTAGGACTTATGGTTGTATGACGTCGTATAAAATCTACTATAACAACTTCACGTTAACTTCTTATCAACCAGCTTATTTGTCATCCCGAAGTTGAATAATTAATTGCATTTTATCATGCTTGTGAGTAATAGTAATCGGAAATTAAACTAATTGAGCATCGAAAAGATACATTAGGTAACTTACTGTTACAAGGAAGTCCTGAGATTTTAGAAGGTGTTGCCACCTTTACATGCGAGTAATTTGTTATAAATTACTTTGGAATTTTATATACCTACGATAATTTCTGCGTTAGTAGGTATAATTCCGTATCTCACTTTCGTCAGTGAAAAAACTATGGGTAGAACTTATTTTAGTACATCTTTAGTACAGGTTTCTACCTGTAACCTAGCCATAGGTCGTGCTGTACTCTGTTCCCTCAGAATTTTTAGAGGTGGGGCATAGCAGGATACCTTATTCTAAATATCCGACTAGGGAAGCATCTCCCCTTACAGAAGACCGCAACTAAATAACAACCCCGGGAGGATTATTGTGTTCCTGTGCGTGAGTAAGGTCGCCAACCAACTGAGAGGTTGTTGTTCGAATAGCCGGAGGACCGGTGGATGTCGAACCGGCACTATCAGTGCATGCGCAGCAGACTGGCGCAGCGGTCAGGGTGACCGGTGAAACGGTTGACCGCTGGTCGCCCGCAGTCTAATAAGGTTCCTGAACACGGTGACTACTTAATCTCCGCCCGGGGAGGCTGATCCGCCAACCTCTGTAAAGTCCCTAATACAGTAGACGTGCAAGAGCAGGAGACCGGAGTGGACCCGGCTGCTGCAGCAGAGAGCCGGGGGCCCTTCCGCACGCCGCACCAGCAACATAACAAAACCAGCACTGTGGTGGAAGACACTGCGCTTTTTGCCCTTCACTCTGTCCACTCAAAACCTTTTAATTTTTTTAACCTCTTAAATGGCAAAAAGGAAAAGGAAGAGTAGTTTTACAGCGGCTACCACTTCCGCAACGTACTTGGACTTTTATAACATCAGGGATTTACAACTGAACTTCAATGCGGACCGTCACCATGTGGAAATCGCTCAGCCGATCATTCTTTTCCTAACGGAGACACAAATGTCCAAAGCCGCCACACATCTCATTTATATTACCTCGGATACAAACTTGAGTACTTATTTGTGCGTAGTAGTACCAATGCACGTTCGTTCGTAAAGATATTTGTTGTTACTGACTGCACAGCCTTAAAATCTGTCTGTATAGGTACGAGTGAACCATGGCGGCCATACTGGGATATACGCGTGCCTTCACCGGTCCCGTAGCGGTGATATAGGCACAGCTCATTTATTTGAGCGCCTGCAAATGGTGACTGCCACAGTCACCGAGCACTATCACTCAGGCCTTAATGTCCAGCATTCAGAGTCGTTTGGTTCTCGGTGTACTGACTACGCAGGGAGATCTGCTCATGAATTTACTCTGGCCTATGTTTTCTCTCAGCTGGTTCATTTTCCCATGAGAATACCACATATAGAGGATCATGTAAGCTCTCTACTGAACTTCTGCTGACTACACGTCCGGATGAATATAACGTCTTAGTGGATGCGCCACTTTGCTCGATGGACCACTGTCTCATCCGAACCTAAGAGTCCTGCACCAGACACGACCCAACTGGGCATGCCGAATGGAACTATATAAGATATAGATCGATTCGATCGGGACCTGGGCTGTGCTCCAGTTTCACCGGCTTAACCGCATCGAGTATAGTGTCGAGTTGTGTTGAGTATATATGAAAAAGCGACCTTGTCCATTCAATTACAGACAGAAAACGAAATCTATACAATTGCAGAGAAGTGTCAGACAGTTAATTAAAGTTCCGTTTTACAATCGCACAGCTCTTAAAACATCCAGACCAAGACAAACAGACATGTTCATGCACACAAATGTTTGTTTTGTGTGGGAATCGAACCCACGAGCGTTGGTGTCAAAGTCGCATCATTGACGACTGAGCCACCGAGGTCGTCGAACATCGGTTTGCTAGGACCGTTCATTGGTTTAACAGCTGCTAAATAGTGATTGTTATGGTTGATAGAGTACTATTTATCCCGTGGTTTTTGTTTACCTGTTTCTTTATTTAAAATATCCCATACAGACTTAGTTTTATTTGCAATCTATTAAATTTTTTGTGTAAAATCGTTTTTCAGGAATCTATATAAATAAACTTAAAATGCTTATCTAAATACAAAACTTGATCGAAATTGTTAGAGCCGTTTCCGAGATAGCCGTATATATATGTGTGGGATTATAGAGCAAGTAAATTACAACAATCCTACTTTTAATCCAATCTCACATGTTAAACCTCATTTTTACACTCTGGATAAAGACTAAACTATTTTATTAATGGACAAATTATACTGAAAACTAATCTAACTCTACATATATACACACACAAGAATTTACTCGTTAAAATATATATGATAGGATACTACCCCATATTTCCTCCAGTGACAAATTGACTTCGAAATGGAGGTAAAGCTGAATGAAATCGAATATAATTTTTAAAGTAATTTCGATCGAATTGCCCGTATATAATGGTGGCAACATCCTCGAAAATCTCGGGACTTCCTTTTTGCAGTTAGTTATCTAGTATATCTTTTTAATGCCTAATTAGTTTAATTTCCAATGATCGTTACTCATAAGTATGATAAAATGTTCATCGTCAGGATAGCAAACAAGCGTAAAGTTGATAAGATCGCGATGTGAGGTGGTTAACGTAGCCTATGGACGTTTGTAGTACAACGAGTGCCGCATGCGTGTCGCCAGCCCTCTGTTAAAACAGACTGACGAGTTGCATCTCATCTACGTGTTTCATAGTTTAATCATGCCTGACTGTCTATGCAGGCATTTTACTCGCAGACAGAGACAGGTTTAAACATAACCTAATGTGGGTGGGGAGTTCTTTGGGCGTGTTTTATCATCTTTTGATTTTAAACTAATAGAAGAAAATCACTCGGTAACTGTATGTTTACAATATGTGGGACGGCATACAAATCTACGGGCAGGTTGGCAAATATGAACTAGTTACCGTAGCCCATGATATCATAAACGCATATACTTTACTATTCTGATTTGGTGGCAACAAAGGAGAATTACCGGGCGTTTAGGGCGGTTCTGCAATCTATATTATTGGAATCGATGTGTTAGGTAACAACTCACAATTTAGGTCCCAATAGTGTTAGATATCTGACAAACCGTGGTGCATGGCAATTGAGCTTCACTAGACTAGCCATCTCTTTGAGGGTTTTTAATGCCTTATTTGTCATATTGCTGTCTCTCCTCTCACTTTGCCAAGAGGGGAAATCAATTCGAAAACTTCCTACGCTTACAAATTTCTTCTGATTAAATTCGTTGTGAGTTCCAAGGCAGCTGTAGTTTAACCCCAGGGACAGCAATGAACTTCACTGTTCATTGCCTTTTTGGTGGTCGCCGCTGTTAATTCTGGCTACACAGGAGACACAGTGGTGGGCCTGTCCCATAAAAAAACGCGTATGTACAAAGAGCACCTTTTGGGCATTGTTATACAGTAACTCCTCAATAGCTTCCTCATAATTTCACTAGCCAGAACAGAACAGCTACATCAGATATTATCAGAGAATAACTCTCTGCAGGTACATTAATATGATATTATTATTTCGCAGCAGCCTTCTGTGTTTACTTACCTATCCCAAAAGGCATTCCCCCGACACTACTAAGTACTACTTACTAGCTATGGCCGCTATAATAATAGGTCATATGACGATATTTTATGTGAGACAAGTAGTTATTTATCAGGTTGTTGTCACTTACCTACTACTTAAGTTACTTTTAATAAATAATAAATAAATAAATATTGTCGGACAAATTACACAGCGCCACCTAGCCCTAAAGTAAGCGAAGCTTGTATCATGGGTACTAGACAACTGATAAACATACGTAAATACATTTTTTTTTGTAAATACATACTTATTATATATAGGCTTTTGACAGGCAAGCAAACAAAGCTACAGATAGTACCTACACTAATAAGTATTATAAATGCCAAAATGTGGTCTATTTGTTGTTAACGTTTCACTATTTTTTCGAACTCCACACGAGCGGAGTTGCGGACGAAAACTAGTGCCTAGGCGAACGAAATAGTTGTTCAATTTGTCGATACTTAACCCAAATAGATTCGATATAATTTATTAATTAATCAGGTCACTAGATAATGTTTCTAATGATTATGAAGTCACATTACAACATGCAGTGTTTACTATTTTAGCCTGCAATACTAATTATGTAAATTTGCTGGGTGGTTGATTTGTCAACAAAGTATGCGGTGACAGGAATATAAGATACATATATCTAACAGAGCGTACTGTGTTTAGGAACTGTTCTATGGGTACAAAAGGCAATCAAATGGTGAATCCAGTATGGCCGTCACCTTCGGCGTGTGATTATCGCAGTGGAAATCTAAATGCCTCCCCACACAGCTCTTGTTTGCCATTATCTTCATCTGGGCGTCCATAGAGTACTGTTAAAAGCTCTTACTCATACTCATAAGTATGATATGTCTTCCTGTGACATTTTGTGGACTTTTGGTCCTCCAATAAATACGCTCCATCATCTGCCGAAATTATCAATAGAAGTTAGGAATATTACCTACCTCTGCTCTTAACTGTAACAGTACGGATTGTACTACCAGTACATTCAGAGGTACCACGGTGAATAAGGTGCAGCGATGCGACTTTTTTGTACAAGAAATATATGTTGTTCCCACAGACCTCACGAAACCAAAACGTAGTCTTTTAATTTCCAACTTTATGAAATACTTTCAATATCTCCCAACACTTCACGCCTGTATTGTTACAGTGGTGTCCTTTGACGTGTGTAAAATATTATTGACACAACGTCTACTTACCTCTATTTTTTGTGGTTCCGTATAAATTAACCAACGGAACCCCAATATTAAAGGTCCGCTGTCTGTCCGTCTATCACAGGTGAATTAACTTATGATTCCGCTATAATATCAAATATTAATTTGACAAGCCGCTATAATAATTTTGACGAGCTCGGTGGCGCAGTGGTTAATAAGCCTGCTTTGCCACCAGGGCTACGGTAATCTTTACATCGTTTATAAAAAAAATAGTTACAAATTAAGAGGACTCCCATCGAAGAAATGCGTTTTTTCTACACGATGATGGTACGATATCCTACGTGTGCGAGTCTGACTCATATTTGGCCAATTTTTCAGAAATAAATCTCATATTTCCACCGGATAATAAACAAGACAACTTGAATTTAATTGAAATATTAACATCTTGGCAGAACTTTATTCTCTTAAGATATTGTACCTACACTTATTCGAACATATATTCAGTAACTGTATACTAGCGTTAGTTAAATAACAAGAGGTAACTATGGTGGTAATCGGGCCACGGAGAATAGTGATTGGGGTCGATGAGGATTCTGCTTCCTCTTCCACATAATGCTGAATTCTGCATTTTTTGAGTTCTTTAACCGGATGGTATTAAAAGGAAAATAAGAGTTTTAATCGCGCATGCACTTATTGAATAACACGGGCGAAAGGCATAACGCGGAAAACGGCGTCATAAATAAATTTCTTTATAAATAATAACCTCCCAATTGTTGAATTTTGGTTATTTAAAAAGTTTGAGTTAGAGTTAAAAAAATAAATACTGCTTTTGTTATTTTATTTGAATTTCCAACTAAAATTATATCACTCTCAATCTCCCGCTTCCTTTTCCTCATCAACAGACTATTCCTCAAATGTATATCAGTATCCTTTTTTTTTTAAATAAAATTAATTCTTTTTTTTTTAATATTGTCGGACAAATTACACAGCGCCACCTAGACCCAAAGTAAGCGAAGCTTGTGTTATGGGTACTAGACAACTGATAAACATACGTAAATATTTTTTTTTTTGTAAATACATGCTTATTATACATAGAAAATGCCCAAACCAAGACAAACAGACATGTTCATACACACAAATGTTTGTACTGTGTGGGAATCGAACCCACGAGCGTTGGTGTCAAAGTAGCGTAACAGCGCCTTTCACCACTGCGCCACCGAGCTCGTCATATCATCCTCCTCTACATACTCTATCTAAGTGCTTGACACTTCGTCATCCGCTTTCTCTTCCTCATAACTAATTCCTCATTAACTCTAATAGTGATTTCCATGGCATCATTGGTAACACGGGGAACGATCGTCTACCTAAATGAGATGTCTCCATCGTATGTATCAAACGTACCAACCTACTATGTAATTAGAATTGAGTCAGCAATATCAGCGTAGGTCTTTTTGGCATTCTTAAGATAGGTACGGAACGCTAAAAAATCATAAAAATCTTGACAAATGTAAGAATTGTTGAAAAGTAGGCAATAAATTTCTATTTGTACCTATTTATTGTCACCCATTGTTTTACTTATTTCTAGCTTTATACTTCAGCTCTGTAGGCATATGATAAATGAAAAGATATCTACGTATCAATCGTTGATTACTGATAACTATTATTCAAACTGTAAAATAAGTGCGATGATTATTAAATCATTATTTAAAAAAGTTACTATAGGTATTTAATGACAGATATAAGAAATGAAAATATACTATTTAATAATATACCTTTCGAACATTTGCTATTTTGATATCAAATAAAAGTATACAAAGTAATATTTATGCTACCTACGTAAAATTAGAATGCATTATATTTATTCCATACATCCCCTATAACCACAAACCATTTGACAGCGCACGAAGGCACTCCGTGTTAACAAAAACGTTGTGTTTTGGCGCCTAATTATCTCTGCAATTAGAGCCTACTGTCCAATGGGAGGAAACTTTAACACCATACGCCAATAAGTGCCGCGATGTTGATCTGTGAACTAGTCAATAAGAGCTACGCGTTGTACTCGACCGCCCGACCCGTAGTGGTGAGTTGGAGTTACTTAACAAAATCGGTCTCATAGGTTCTCCATATGTTATTTCCTTCATGCCTATAACCCATTTGTAATGGCGAACAAAAGTTAAATTTAAAAAACCGGCCAAGTGCGAGTCGGATTCGCGCACTAAGGGTTCCGTACCATCTATAAAAACGGCAAAAAAAAAATCACGTTTGTTGTATGGGAGCTCCCCTTAAACATTTGTTTTATTTTAATTTATTTATTTTTAAAGTGAATATATAACTAAATATTCTGTGAATATTTCAAGCGTCTACCTGTTGCCGTTATCAATATCGAGCAAAAAATCATGTTTGTTGTATGAGAGCCCCCTTAAATATTTATTTTATTCTGTTTTTTAGTATTTGTTGTTATAGCGGCAACAGAAATACATCGTCTGTGAAAATTTCAACTGCCTAACTATCACAGTTCATGAGATACAGCCTGGTGACAGACGGACAGCGGAGTCTAAGTAATAGGGTCCGTTTTACCCTTTGGATACGGAACCCTAAAATGATATAAATACACAGAAATAAAATAAGGCACCTGTAATCCGCCATTCCACGATTGAATTCAAAATATGTCTTCAATGCGCTTATTTTTTTTAGAGAAACGAGGACCTCTACTACTTAAACAAGATGATTTCAAGCGGGCGGGGACAGTTTCGATCATACAGCAACGCGACAGAATACTTGCCAATAGTCAACAAAGGTGCAGTCTTAGTAAAGGAACAGAATGCTATAGACAGAGTGATGTATAATGATTATCAGCAGAAAGCCAAGGAGGGCATCGATGAAGGAGATAGGTGCACTTACGTAGTCGCGCCTAACGCTTTTCTATATCGAATCAGGGGGTTCGTGTATCCTGTTGGATCCAATTTGTCAGTATTATTCGATAGAGAGTAAGTATGTTTTCAGGAACACCGTTCCTATATGAAACCTATATGTTTGTCTGTGCGTTTGTCAGTGGCTTTTTTTCGAATATTCGAATTTTGACTTCAGATTCGGATTCAGCATAAAAATGTAGAATAGGAATGTTCAGGAACACCGTTCCTATCTCTTAAGGAACATGGTCAAAATGGCCTACAAATTAAAAAAAAAATTGAATTGTTATATAATTGACGAGCCAGGTGTTCCTCTGGCAATGCAAGCTTGCGCTTTCTCATCTGTTTTTTTTTTTCATTTATATAAGTAGTAGAACAGATAATATTCTAGTCTTTACTGTACACTTGATGTTCTATGTAAGTCTTGATGCCAATCACAAGTAGGTGGGTGGATCAACTATTCTTTGCAAAAAACATGTCCCTCCATCAATTAAAAATATTTAACTATTTAAAAAACAATAGTTCCACTACCACACACACAAAATGGCGGAATGTCATTGCATCATCCTCAGGCATTCATTGCCACAATTGAGACTGTTAGAGCCATCTATGTTTTTATCTATAACTTTTAAGAACAGTAACTTAGCGGACATCTGTTTGGGTATTAGTTTTGGGACACAATTTGTTTATTTTTTTTTAAATAGCAAAATCATACCTAAAAATCTGGGAAGCATTTAAGGGCGTTTAGAAACGTTGTAGAAAATAACATGAGTAGAAATGAATACACTTTTATATAAAATTTTAAAATTATTGTGTCAGGGAACTATCGAAGTAGACGTGGGGACAGGAATAATTTGTATGGGGAGTGAATCTTGTCACCTAAGTTACCATAAAAGCAATAAAAAATAATTAAAATTATATAGTTGAACGCTCTATCAATTCTAAGTATTCTAAATTACTGTTTCGATATAAACTTACAGCGAAATATTGTTTTTACATAGTTAAATATTTTTAATTGATGGAGGGACATGTTTTTGCAAAGAATAGTTGATCCACCCAGGTGTAGCTTTAAGGGTCTGTCCGTTTGCGCAGGTCTATATGTTTTTATCTTCATGACCTCACCTCTGCCACTTCGCAAATATCATGGTAAAGGCGCGGTTTCATTCCATGAGTTCTTGCATGCAATGTTACTAGAGATAATTCAATAATTTGTCTATCTACCTATAAATTCACGCCAAATCCCTTGCGGGGTAGGCAGAGAGAACCGAGCGCCACGTGACTCGATCCTTACACACCTCACTCACTTGTTTAACATGCATTGCTATTCTCATGCACGCTCGCCGGTTTCTAAGGCTTCCCGACATCACTTTCTGATAGAACACGACCAATTTGGTCATGGTAGATAAGTCTTGGCCTTCCTCGGCTCCTACATCCTTCCACTTTTGCGTTGTATATCTGCTTCGATATTCTTACATCCTGCATTCTTTCAACATGTCCGAACCAATGGAGGATGCCTCTTCTTATTTTAACTCCGACGCTCTGTTTCAAACCAACTCTGTTTCTAACATCATCATTGCGAATACGGTTTATAAGCGTTATGCCACAAATTTTGCGCAGGCTCGCATTTCGACCGCGTTTATTCTACTTTCATGCTCTCTCTGCCATACCCAGCTCTCGCTTCCATAAGTAAGCGTAAGTAAATTGTTATTTAGCTGCGGTTGTCTGCGAGGTGGAGGTACTTTCCCAAACGGGGTGCTTTGATGCGCCCTAACTCCCTTAAGGCGACACCTCGATCGTAAACATTTAAAATGGCTCCGCCCAATCACCCCGCGCCCCGCAAGCGACACTCCACGCTCGATTTGTAAAATTTGAAATTAGCGCCTAATAGGTAACCTGGGGTCAACGTATAGTCAATGCAAACGAACAGAAAAGCAACGGAGTCGCGTCACACTTTAAATTTTAATAATTTCAATATTTAAAAATTAATCATTTCATTATTATTTAGCTTTATACATACTGAACCAAACATATTTATTTAAGCTAGACGGAAAATAATAGTAATTAATAAGGATCGGAAAAGGAAATAAATTAAAAGTAAAAAACCTTTTTAAAAACAAGCTTTTATTTAAATGCTCTAAAAAGAAAAAAATAAAATTTTATACTAAAACTTTTACTGTTAACTTATAAGGTCATTTCACATTTGACACAATTTATAGTATATAAAAGCTTGTCGCGAGATTTAAGTACTCGTATTTATTTAGCTAATATACAACAGGGTTCGCCCCGGTGCCCTGAGGTGGTACGTTCGCGACATCATTACACCCTGATGCCACTCAGTACTCGGCACGGCCTCACCTTGACTTGGGTGTTTAGAGAAATGTGCCACTTATTTCAGCTTGAAGCTTACTTGTGCCTTACGGTTTTGATTTTGGAGTAACAATTCGACCTCAATATCATAATCGACGACTCCAAAAACGCCAGTACATCAAAATTCCAGACGGATTGGAGCAATGGAGTTGATATTCAGCATCTTTTTTTTTTAAACTCGCATTCGTATTCTCAGTAAGTCCTTTCACTTGATACCCATATTATAAGCAAGCCCTAAAAACTTACTCCATTATATTGGTTTAGAGTGACGTCACTTTATTTTTTGACTTATTCTCAGCAAGTCCTTTCTATTGATAATCATATTGTAGGAATGAATTGAAAAAAACGTGTGGCACTCGGGGACTGCCGCGGTAAAGCTACTGCATAGCATTTTTTTTTATCAACTTATGCAATTAGAATTATTTTTTTATCACTTTCTTCATTAATAAATGACTTTGTTTATTCATATTTAAAACACTTTATACACAAATTTTACGCGTATAGCTATTCACCAGCAACTGCTATTCACTGTTGTACATAGGTACACCTATGTATACATATATACCTACATGTATACTTACGGGGCGCACATGCGGTGAGTGTGGCATTATAAAGATATGACAGATACTACCTATATACTTTCTCACAAACAGCTGCTTACGTATTCCTCCGATTTCGGAGCAGCTCGTCTCGATCCGTGCGAGCTTCGTACTGTCGTACCATATACATACACGTTAAGCGAACGCTCGGCCGAGCTACATGATAGACGGAGTCGTCGTCGTCGTCGTCACGTACAATGTTTTTTTGTAATTCTTGATTATAAAATATCAACAATTCTTTTATTTTGTATTACCAAAATGTTGTGTGACGATATATCGGTGTACGATTCAATAGCAGCAGGATTAATAGTTTTCCAGTCGTCTGTAAATTTTTTGAACCAATAATCAAACCAAGAATCCTTGAATCAAAAATCCACCAAGTCACAAGTAGCCCTGATATCCCAAATATCAGGGCTACTTGTGACTTGGTGGATTTTTGATTCGATTTGACACAGATTTACCTTGATCCTGGCCGGAAGAGCTCTCTAGTTTGGGTACAGCCAGAAGTTGTTCATTTTCTCTAAATGAAATTAGAATTGGCAGGCGTTCTTCTTTAGGGCTTCTCACGTCCAGACCAGGTAACAATTTCCCATTCCAGTGAACGGTCACCATTTTAGGCATATTATTTTGAAAATCTGATTTTATAGATTTCGCTCTATCTTTTCTACTCTGAGTGCGAATGCGTTGATAGACGATTTGTTTATCGGGCAATCATCACAGCTAAAAAGTGCTTCTACTACAGCCTGAAGTATATAGACAGAATCCCTTATGCTTAATTGAGATCTATCTAAATCTGCAACTAACATAGGCGTGATAAAGTCTTCCTTCCTCGTAACACAGTTGTTCATGTCTTTTTTTCTCTTCTTTTAATTTTCTCTGTTTGGTCCTTTCTTCTTTTTCGGCTAACTTTTTTGTCTACGCCTGCTAAACATCCTGGACGCCCTGGTTCTATTTATATAAATATTTTGTCTTCTTCTATTTTAATCCGTTCTAAAGCATCAGCGTGTGCTATATCGAATAAACTATCTAAATTATTTTGAAAGTCCTCACGGCGCTTGTAAACATCTTGTATTTTTTTGGAATTTTTTTGCAACTCCCTCCTGGTGAAGACTCACAAGTTATTTTACACAGTTAGGTATAGCTCTGGTAGGGATCCTAGCTTTTCCCCAACATATAATACACTCTCGAATGACTAGGTTTGCGCTTTCACTAACAATCAATTTAACTTCGCGAATTTTATAAAAAAGTACAGGAAGAACTTGACGGTTAGACGGTAATTTTGCGCCTATTATTTGATAATTTACGTCACCAACTTGAAAATACTTGATTTATTGCTTCTCAATTCCACTGCCATCTTATATAAGTTAAAACATTACGTATTAATCACGAGAATAACTGACAACAAACGAATACCGCGAGTACGCGCCGCACTGCCGCGCAACTTGTATGAACATGTTTCGATGTATTCGGCACGGGTTATCGTAATCCAAATAAGTTAAAAATTATTTTCCGAGTGTTTTAAAAGCAAATAAACAAAACTAAGACCTACCTATGCGTTAGAAAATAAAAACTTTGAAAAATAAGGGACACCCTAATATACATGTATACAAATAGATTCTATAATCTATTCATATTTTAAAAAAATATGTGATAAATCATTTTCTTGCTGTTTCATAACTTCAACTTTAGTATACTGACATTTATTGAATTTAACTTATGTATACTCTATGTTTTGTATTGTTGTACGTTTCCTTATTATTTATTAAACTCTCAAGAACAAAGAACAAGGACCATCTCTGATGTTGCGAAATAAATCTGCTAATCCGTGCAATAGTTCAATACTAACCAAAATGTATAGAACAGATGATTTTTTTTGTGATTTCAGAGTTGGTTCATAGTAAATATTATTCGTTTTCACGAGTACCATGGGTATGAGCATACTATCTATCTATATCTTCACGCTAAATCCCTCGCGGGGTAGGCAGAGAGAACTGAGCGCCACATGACTCGGTACTTACACACCTCGCTCGATTCTTTAACATGAAACATACCGAGTTTTCTTTAAAAACTATCAAAATACACTATTTTACTTGTACTAATTACTACTAATTTAATACTAATTATTTTAATACAAAAAAAAAAACCTCCACTGGTTTTCTATCTTCTGATAGCGCGAACGGCATTGGATAAATTTCCAACGTAAACTAACCTTCACCTACGTACAATGTCTAAGTCGGAGTTCGGTGAGCTTATAATGGTTACTATGAGTTTGTCGTCTCGTATGACACTTACGTTAAAGTAGCATATAAATCAAGTAGTGATTCTTCTGGTGGAATCTGTTTATTTAGTAAGTTTCTCCTAAAAAACAAAACAGCAAAAATATTCTATTCTATAAGTTTTTATTTTAATACAAAGAAATAAAGAGTCTCCACTGGTTGCTATGTTCTGGTAGCGCGAACGCAATTGGTATAAATTTCCAACATAATCTGACCTCCACCGACGTACAACTTCTAAGTCGGAGTTCGGTCAGATTATAATGGATATAATAGGAGTTTGACGTCCTGTATAGGTACACGGTCAGCCTATGGATAATGTATATCAATTATCAAATGTTACTGTTTATTCCTGCAAAAAATAACTCTTATTTAATACAGTTTTATATAGAGTTATTAAGTAAGCAAAATTAAAAAAAAAGTATTAAGAGGAATTACATAGCTTGGGGCAACCATACCTAGGAACTGTTCTAAAACTAGAAATATGTCTACACAATGTTATTGTAATATGTTTAATGAATATAATAATAAAAAAAATAAGTACCTTGTCTTGTTCGCCTCCGCCATTCTACGAACATTTTCTTTGTATTTTTATTTTATATATTTTCTTTTTAGTGTTCCCCATTATTACAACACTATGCAGCTAAACCTATAATATTATTTACTACTTATATCTAATAATAATACACTTACGCTAAATACTATAATATTGAATATTTACAACTATTAATTTATAAAAACTTCGGTGTCGCGATGTTAATGGAGCGAGCTCGAGCAGAAAATCGACATAGATCTTACCTCAAAGCAGGCTGCAGCCGGACTGGCCCATGTAGTTAGTCAACGCGTTTATAATCCTCATTACCGCACAATAAGGTCGAAAACACGTAGCACCCAAAACGAATGTGATCGCTTAGAAATTGTCAGAAACTTGAAATATTTTTAAAAAATTTCATGTTTCAGTTATCAAAATATGCAGCAACCAAATTGTAAACATAGATATTACTAATAGATTTAAGTAATTTTGAAGCGTATAAACAGAACAACTTCGTTGTAATTTCAAAAATAATGATTTTCAGGAGGTGTTTTCGAAAGTAATTATTATCGAATAAATTTTACACAATCGCGTATTTGAGCAAGCAAATTCAAGATAAAGAAATGAAGTTATTTATATTAAAATCTTAGATCCGTCAGTTTAGTCATTAGCCTATATTATTCGATGAAAGTTGGTCTAATTTTTCGATGTGTCGCCTTAAAAGGAGACCCAGACCAAGACAAACAGACATGCTCATGCACACAAATGTTTGTCATGCGTGGGAATCGAACCCGCGAACGTTACCGCGAAAGTAGCGTTGCTAACCACTGCGCCACCGAGCTAGCCATTTTGTAAAACGTTATCAAAGCGTTTTCTTGATATGATGTCGTTATTAGTTTGTGGAAAATTAAATCAAGTGACGTTACTTGAAGTAATTCACTGACTTCAAAGAAGCATTGCTGTTAAACTGCAATATTAGGTTATTAAATATGTCGCTGTACAATACTTGTTTACTGATCAAATTTTAGGTTCCAATTCATATTGCAAGCGGGTCTAATTGATTATCTGAAGAGTAGAGACCTCCCAGAAGCGAAGATCTGCCCGTTGGACCTGCAGTCTAAAGATCGTCAGCTTAGAAACACTGACCTAATGATGACCTATATGATCATGGCTACTGGGCTGGCTGCCGCTTTTGCCACCTTCATTGGAGAGGTATGGATTAATTGCACAACTGTGTCAATGCAAAACTAAATCCACATACAGGTTTAGCATTCGTGACCGGAATCTGCCTTGGGAAAGTTTCATTTATTTGATGGTGCTCGTAAGGTTACAGACTCATCAGAGTGGATGAGTTGACTAATCTTTGACGAGCCCAGTGGTGGAGCGGTTAACAAATAAAAAAGAAAATTAGTGTTTTTTAAACACAATTTTTTTTTTATTTGTCATTTGTCAAGGCTCGTGGATTCGATTCTCACAAAGGACCGTTTGTGTGTTAGATTATTATCGAGTGCCACATTTAATGTTAGTTAATTAATTTAGTAACAGTGTTGTATTTTCAGGAACACCGTTCCTATATGAAATCTGTTTGTCTGCGTGTGCGTTTTTTTTCGAATATTCGAATTTTAACTTCAGATTCGGATTCAGCATAAAAAAGTAGAATAGGAATGTTCAGGAACACCGTTCCTATCTCAAACATGGTCAATATGGCCGACAAATTTAAAAAAAAAAGTTTTGAATTGTTATTTAATTGACGAGCCAGGTGTTCCTCTGGCAATGCAAACTTGCGCATTCTCAACTGGTTTATTATATAGATTTAATAATAGTGATGCATAAACCTAAACCGTTGCGCGGTTAGAGGGCAGGAACGCACTTGCGTGTCCAATCTACTAAGAATGTGTGATTAAACTTGTGATTATGCTCTTTTTAATTTTCATCTCTTTAATACGAATGAAACTACAGTACATACCAATTGTGTTTCAGATTATCTTCAAAAGATACATTCGTGTAAAAATAAGAGGCACTAAACCAAAACGCAAGAAGACCAAGTATAACAAGAACTTCACAGTCCACTACGACGACAGCCGTCCACCGCCGTACGACGCCATATTTGGTCGTTCAAAAAAAATACCAGAAGATAGTCAGACGAAAATTATAAACGGGAGAGAATACTTGGTATTTAATACTCATGGAGGGACCAGACTTATTCCGGTCCGTACACCGTCGGCTTTACTTTATAAACTCGATAAATAAACGACGGAATTAAAACTGAATACGTAAAATACTCAGTATCGAAAATCCCTTTTAAAATCGTTTTTTCGTATCTAAAGGAAACATACAAACCTCTTATCTCAAGTTTATATCGCGGGTATTTTAGTAAATGTTTGACATACAAACTTGAAAGTCTAAGTTATGACAAGACACGACCATTTTGTCGTGGTATGGCCTTCTTCGGCTCCTACGTCATACTTTTTTTCGGACTTACTCTGTTTCTTTCACATATTAATTGTATGAACTGGCTGAATTGGGTAAAAATAGCAAAAGAACTACGGTAAGGTTGATATAGGCTAATAGAATACGGTAATGCGTGCGTACGTGCAAAACAATGAATTTCAGAATTTATTCAGTATTCTTTCAGAATATAATTAAAAAAAGATCACTTGTAGAGTCGTTCTTATTTTACACGTAGTGTATTAATGTGTATGTTTAAATAAGTATTGTAAGCACTTATCGCACATTTCACTAAGGAGCAGAAAATTACTTGATACTAGATAAGTAGATAAATATATGAGATGTTACGAAATAAAACTGGAATTTTAAATACATATTTTTATTAACTGTGAAAAATACCTTTTCACAATTCCTCTAACATTCAATCACGATCTTCAACATCACATTTCCAATAACAATAAAACTTATCTATTTTATTGATAAATAGAAAATAAAAACTATACGGCTCGACATGTCATAGAAACAATATAGTGCAAGCAAATATTGATTTTAGTCCAGAAATAAAAAAAAATGTAGGATATATAGCTGCGTGGGCTAATACACACCAAGTAGTAAAAGTAATAGCGTGACATAGCGCTTCTGAGCTACACCACAGTACAGTATTATGGTACTGCAATTCGGTATTTACAAAATTGCACGCTAATAGGTATAAATACATACATTTAGTATGCAGCATTGCACAAAAAATTTATATAAAATGACCAGTAAATGACATATTCATACTTTATCTTTCAAGAGTATTACCAATGTGCTACACAATTTTCACATTAGCTAATGTAATTTTTATCACATACTCACGCATTTAATTAAGCCGCGTACACACCAAACATGTTGTCAGCGTGACACAAATTCCTTGCGAGCCTAATTTATCGATCGCTGAGAGTCTGCGATAACACGTAACGGATTATCGGTTCGTTGTGAACGAAAAGTTGAATATCTAACGTACTTAAAGCAGATAAACTGCAATGTTTGCTCACATTCGTTGACTGGCGTACGTACGTTTGGTGTGAACGCGACCTAAAGATTGGTGTGTGAGCCCTAGCATTTGATGAGTATTAGCCCAAACTTAATTGCCTAAAATTTGTACACATACTATTAGGTACATAATTATTGAGCAGTAACAATTGTCACGTAATCTTAAATAACACGCCCCTGTCGCCGCTATTTAACAAACTCTGCTTAAATAAATATGCATATCTCGATTAATTCATAAATAATGATATAAAATTACACAATAATTTAATATATACAATTTACAATCTGCGCGATTGAAAAAAATAAAAATTAATACATGTGCTCAAAAAATGATATCTTTCACATATTTATAGCGAAAATCGAAAAGTTTTTCCAACACTAGTTTTATTTTACTTTCCATTTCTTTATATTCCCCAGCTAATAAAATCTATAAATGTTCGCATTACTTATATGATCAATCTACACGAGAATTTTGATATCAGTATAAAAGAAGTAGTAATATTTTAGAAATTACTTTTTTATTATAAATAGAATTTATATTGCCATTTGTTGCCTATTCATAAAATGTGCTTACGAATATTATTAAGTTATTTTTTGTCACATGTATTATAAAAAGACTTGATGCAGATGCAAAATTGTCTTTTCTTTGTCGTCATTGTTGATCACACAACAAAAACTTATAATGATCGACCAATTATTATTATAGTAATAAATCTGAGGCAATAAAAAGCAGGTATGAGTGATGTCAAACTATAAAAATAATGAATTTACTAATATAGTCAAAGTAAATATCACAGTTTTGTATAGTGTATTAAATCGGTTATCAATTTTACTTGTGTATTTTTCCAAACCAAAATTTAAGTACAAAATATTTTTTTTCACTGTCAATGAACTTACCCGATTCCAGTGGGTAAGTGAATGTGAGGACTAAAAGAAGACAGAATTTTATAATTACGTTACAAATTCAATAATAATTAATTACTGTTACAGTATAGAAAGAATGCGATTAATTTTACAAATTAAAATCAATAAACAAAACGCCACGTGTGCTCATTTACATTGATAAAATAACTAAAATAACATACAAATAATATTATACATATTTTTGGTCATTTTGTAACCTAAATATATTTTTGTGGCGATATTAAATTGGTGACTAAAGTAGAAATGAAAAAGGCATAGTATTCATAATATATATTTAATTATATTTATATAGATAATACCGTGAATTAATTAAACAGGATTTTTGCGTAAGCTTATTTTACCGCTAATAAGCCACTGTTCATATCCACACAAGTTATGGGATGTATAGACATTAATGACTTTTTATTGTTTTCGTCAAATTACTACGCCTAATACTAAAACTCACGCGAGACAACACTAATTAAATAACACAAATACGTAAAGCAACGGGTTACTCAGATATGTAGTGAGGGAAGCATAGTGTTTACATCTCATGTGCAGAGGTGAATAACACACTTTGCACAGACCGCGTCAGGTCAGACAGACCACTGCCGATCGCAGCTACTGCATCAAATCGAAGAAGGGGGAAGTGCTTATTATCTTCGAATCGATTAGATCGATACCAATCGGCTTTGACTAAAATACATGAGTGACCCGTTAATTTGTTATTAATTAGTACTTATCTACGTCTATTTAAAAATTGTAAGAATTTATTTTTAAATAAAAAAGGGTGAGATGAGATTTATTCTACTTGTGAAAATGTTTTACCAATGAAGAACTCGAGTAACGATTTTAAGAAAGATCCTAATTATAATTAAGAATGTTTCTCAAAACTCCAACTTTAATAAAATTAATTCCATACAAATTTATTTAATGTAAACGTTTTCTACCTTTTCATTAAAAAAATTCGCTAACGTTGATTGAGGGTCATAAACATTATTTTACTTGTGATGGACTCTACTTTTGAAAGATTTCATTGTGTTAAAACGGTAAAGTGCATTAACTAATATTTACTATATTATGATTGTCTATTCATTTTATTGCAACGTGTGTTACCCGCACAATTATCTAAATTATCCACTAGGAAATGCTAGCCATTCTTCGCTTCTCTACTTAAATTACGAAATATGATCACATTTTTTAAGTTAAGTTTAAGAAACAGTTCGTTATATATATTATCGACTATTTGAAAACTAATATTTATTTTATCTCAACCGTTCCTAAAAATGCATGTTTTTGGTTACGGTACGTAAATCTCACGAAGAAACTTGCGCTTTACTTGTGTTTATGAAATATATATAACGCTGAGAATATCTAAATCAAGGATCGGCTTATCTCACTGGCCTCTCTTCAGACTTTTTTCTTAACTTATTTTATTTTTATTTTTAAAATAGGATATTTATCTTAGTGGATGGCTGGAATGGGTGTCTCTACAAGGATTCAGGGTTGACTAAAATAATTATCTATAGATAAAACTAAAATATATAATACTTGGCCTGCTGTGAAAGGATGGCCAGATGTAGTCCTTACGTGTTTGCGCTCTTCGCGCACACAAGCAAAACGTGCGTCCCTTCGCGATATAAAAGTACAGTACAGTATTAATATATTATATGCTATTATATGCGGAGGTATTCACTGTTGTATTTCAGTTACATGAACACATTTCGTGGATGCACTTATTTTTGTCCTTTAACGATATAATAATTGAAAGCACTAACTAACGCGAAGTTTCAATAGCGAGGCGAATAAGTTATTCATTCATCCATAGTTATCTGGAAATCTATGCAGTAGGAATTGTTATGGGGTGATTCCATAGGATATGAAATCGAATATCGAAAATAAGTATACATCCTTCAATCTTTTTATTTTACTTTACACAGCGTCATCTAGTCTCAAACTACGCAAAGCTCGGTATCTACCTACTATCTGTACTAATTATCTGATCAACATACGTATATACATTAAATTTTTCGTACATATTTTATTTGTATATACATGCTTATAGTTACACACCCAGACCAAGAAGACCAGCTGTTTCATTCACACAAATATTTGTTATGTGCCGTCATAGCTAAATAATTTAGCTCTTGTTCGCAATTCGATCGCCGGACTCGTTAACCTTATGTGGGTATACGATCAAGGGTGTATACTTATTTAGGTCATTGACTGTACAAGTCACATATAGTAACCATACACATAAATCTTCGTAAAGTCATACGGATTAAGAACACAAATAGAAGAATAACTCTGACCATTGCCTCTTTAACCAGAATATAACGCTATAATTTCGTAAATATAATATTCATTCTAATCGTAAAACAGAAGTGTATTTTCGTGCATACAAAATTTGCTATGTAAAAATTAAAAATTACCTCTCTCCTTTGAAAAGAATTGTGGCTTAAGAATTTACTAACAGTTTTACGCACATAGGGTATAGCTATTGTACGTATAGTAGTAATTCAATAATGAAATACAATATTATGCATAGTATATAAAAATAATCACATAATAAATAGCTGAAATTGATTTATGACATTATTTTATTATCGATTGCTGAAATTAATATTATCATGATTATTATCTTCCATTTATAGTTACATGTATTGCTACTCTTTGATATGATAAACAATAGTCTGATAAACACACTTAGAATAACACAAGTATAAATCGACTTAAATAATATTCTATATACTTTTACGAAGTGATATACTCAAACACATAAATACTTAACTGCTTAAAGTAATCATCGATATATCTTCAGATAAGATTATGTTTTACGTCATACACGTGCCTACCAGTAAGGTCATTGACCTTAATAATAAATACAGGCTGTTAAAAAGTACCAACCACAATTAAGTGGGTCATCCAGAATCGAATCTAGTGTACAGAAAAATATTTGTAAAAAAAATGTCTCATGACAGGGTTTTGATGAATTATAAATATCATTAATGGAATTTAAAAATATGAATTAAAATGAGTACATAAAATGAGCCAGGACTCTGGACTCTTACGTTTTGTAATGATGTGACCTGATGTGCGCAGGCTCCAAAGTTTCATACATACGCTGACATCTTTTTTTTACCTCGTCTGGTCATTTGATGGTGCATAATTAGCATTTTTTAAATGTACTTTATATATTAGAATTTGCAAAGGAATTTTAAAAATACATTTTCTGTAATGTTAATTTTTATTTCTGATGCTCTAAAATATGGCTGCCATTTTTTGACACCTGACCATATGTACGATGATTTCTTGTAATCAGTATAATTATAATATTACATTACCATTTCACAAGTATAAGAAATAACCTACAGTACATTTCGCGTGCGTCAAATGGGTCAAAATTTGAAATCTTATTGTATGAACCTTTCATATTATTTTCGTTTGGAGAAAAGGATTCTTTTACGTATATTTACCTCATTGTGTACTGCAGATGATTCCTTCGCCATCTTGTGCGTAATGACAAATTTTCGAAGCGGAAGCCTTGAATTTTTTATGATTTGCACGACTCATCTTAGTCTGATGACTCGTTACTTTTAAGGAAAAATAAACCATAAAATATGCATATTAAGCAGTTAGGATATTTATCTTAAATATATTGTTAGTAATATTTCCATCTGTTGATTACTTTTATTTTGTCCTACTATTAGATATATTATAGGTCATATTATAGGTCATATTATATATAACAACAAACAAAATAATGTCCAAATGTTATTTAGAAGTTGAAGATTTAGGTACTTACCTATTGCAACATCTGTAGCTAACAGCAGCACGCGCATTTATGTGCTAGCTGTCAAAGCATACTGACAACTAAACGTAACTTGTATGCCGATTATTTTTGTTACCTGCAAAATTGTTTAATAAACTCCTGACTAATCAATCATCTTATAAGAAAGCTAGAAGAATTATTACAAAGTTGCACTGTAATTTAGTTGTAATTTAGTAGTAGTAGTGTTGTGGCTAAGCAGCCACAACAATACTACTAAAACATTTTCTCTTTTTTTTAATAAATATATATATTTTGACAACTAACACAACAATTTGTTAAAGCGAGCGGCATATTATGGCCAGAAAAAAAATGCCGTAAGTCTTGTAGACTGCTAAATAATAATTATCTACCGTTAACACAGGATACCCTAAAGTACTCTCATAGCAAAACTGTTAACAACTTTCTTTTGGTATATACCAACTTACAGCTACATATTAGTTGTGAAAAATATTTTATTCCTCATACTTAACGTAAACATACATAAACCTCCGAACATTGCAACCGTAATGTACCTAATCTTTTTATTTGCACCGTTTGTACATTGATATTTGGTGTTGATTAATTTGTACGCAATATACGACAATTTATTGAACAATATCTTCAAATTTTCATATAAAATTAACATTGGTTTAGATTCTAATGCACTGATACAAATTAACAATCATGCGACAATTGGAAAGTTTATTATTGAGAATTAAGTTGAAAATTCTTCAAACACCTCACCATAATCTCTTATAATATTGAATAAGTTAGGAATTAAGAATTGGTGGTATGGTTATGCCTTTTTATCATAAAAATGGCGTACAAAAAGAAATGTTTCGATATCTTATTAGAAATCGTATAAGAGAACGTTGATATCTATTTTGAAAAGTACTTTGGAAGGTATTATTAACGCGCTTCGCAAACAAGTCAACAATTTCACAGCTAATGTGTACTGAAAGTGTGACGGGTCAGTGGTAAAGCGCGCGGTCGGCGCCTGCCGGCTGTCAGACAGCCATCTCACCTTCCACCAAGGGCGATGGTAGCAGGGAGCTAAAAAAAATATGACCATTAATTACTTCGTTTCGTGTATCACAACCCTTTACAACGGAACAACAAAGATTGTGATGCGATATTGTCAACAATTATCTTAAATTTAGTACTTTTTTGTACTTCATGCACATTTTATAGTCATATCGACTTGTCACGATTTAAACATTTTAGCAATATATAAAGTTATCAGTTACTGACAGCCGACTAGGACGGACTCCATCGGTCGGAAATGGCCGATAAAGCCGACAGAAACCGACACCACATAAAATAACTGTATCTTAGAAGCAATACCCTGCCACAACTTATAACGTTGCGCCCATTTATACGTTAAATTAAAATCTATAGGCATGACCAGCGCATTAATGATACACGTGTTTGATCTGTATTCATTGGTCCTTCGAGCTAGGCAGCGCTTACTCGTTAAATTACTCTACTAACCCACACTCTAAAGCTTCTAAATTCCACCCAATGGCTTTGGGCCCTTGGGCATCCGTAGCCGGATTCGAACACATTGATTCGGATCTTGATCCCATGTTTCGTTGTCTGCAAAGATATGGCGTGACAGTGGGAGATGGCGTCTTGTGCTCCTGTAAATATCATAAGGTCACATTGTAAAAGATCAATGGATAGGTAACAAAATGACGATGTAATACTAAGCTGTTTAATAGTTAGTTGAAGAGCTAATGAAAGTTGCATCAGTTTAGTTAAGCCCTAAGCGCGTGAACAATATAGGCATATTTAGAATTAAGAGCTTAGCAACACTGAATAATTCTGAATACACATGTACATAGGAATATCTGGCAGTAATGCTATTCTCCTAAAGTAAATGCAAATCATACTTAGTTACCTTACTACTTACAAGTCGAATTTTACTGCGCCGTTATATAATATATGCGCGTAACATATCAATCACAAATGGCGCATTGTAGTGCGCTTTGAATTTTCTCCGGTGTCGGCGCAGTAAGATACGGCTCCATTATGAAGTTCTATTTAATTACAATATTTAAAGAATAATGTTTAGTGCTCGTACGTTTTGACGAAGATGACTCTATAGAAACTCGGTGAAATATATCCTCGCCAAGCTTCTTAGCAACACAACTTTAACGATTTACCTTGACATCTTCAGGCTGAGTCATCATCTTCAATATTCAAACTACCTTTGTGTACCTACTATGACAAATAGAAACCACAAACAAAGCGTGTTTACCTTTCACTGCAAGGCGTTTGAAAACAAATTGATTCCTTCTTCAATATGCAATTTCTTTGATACAAAGGTCAGGGTAATTTCCTTAGGTACCATGAAATATAACATCGATAGTGTGGTAGATAATGTAACAGCCCAACCCATCTTATTGAAGAGAATAAAGTCTTCTTAATAAGCATATAACAACGATAACAGTGACAACAGTCGAATGCTATATAAATAATAGTGTTCCGTATATATGACTACCTAATTCATTATTATTCAGTAAAAAACTACTCGAAGAGTTTCTACAAACACGTATTTTTTTTTTCAAGTGACCGCACTGTGACTAGACGTCGTATGTGTGTAAATAGGGGTTACTATTTACATTAACTTCAATGTGTGGTTTTTACGGAATAGTAATGAAAGTATGTAGTCATACGGAGCACTATTATTTATATGACCTTCGACTTGTCACTATTAACGTTGTTATATGCTTATTAAGAAGACTTTATTCTCTTTAATAAGATGGGTTAGGCTGTTACATTATCCACCACAGTATAACAAAAGCAGATCTATCTATATATTGGAGATATTTATAAAACGAGGAATTGTTATGGTATTTAAGTGTCCTGATCCCAAATCACCGACGTATATCTATTAAAATAAAATTCCGCATTTGTAATTATCACTTGCTTATTAATGAAAAAAAAAACATTATACACCTAGGTCACACCCCTAACCTAAGAAAGATTTGAGTTTCCATCTGAACTATAGAGGTCTGACGGCAGTCGCTCCAAGTCAAAAGAGGCATATTTCCCTATAATGATTTTCTTCGCCGCCGAGCAGGTGATAATTAGAAATATGTACATAAATCCGAAAACACGAATTTATTGGTACATGCCCACACCAGGATTAGAACCAGAACCAATCAGTCAATAGATTTGTTGTTCATCCACTCGGTTGTCATCTCTTTAAAATAAACGAATATTTTAATAATCTGTAAAAATTTAAACGCCTCTCTAAAATAACGCGACTGCAACTAGTACATTAGTTTGATATACATAAAGCTCCCTGTAATCATATGTATTTATGATACATCCCACGTATTCTCAAGAATTAAACTCAACTAAAAAACTAAACATTTTACTAATTTATCAGCATTCACATAACTCGTAAATCTAAGTACATAATTTGTTAGCATCGTAAAAGTTAAAATAAAAACTCATTATTTATGTAAAAAAATACATGATAATATCAACAAGAGATCATAATATGCACTAATATCACAATATAAACATGTATTTCGTTTATTGTTTCAAGTATCTGAGCGAATCCTCAACGGTCCGGAAGCTGGAAATGATGGGGACGCCTTTGATATCTCCTTGAAAAAGATTATCGAACCCTTATCGTTTCTAAACTGAAAAACTGCAATTGAAAATAAACATAACACTGCTAAAGTGATGCAGAAAAAATGTTGCCGCTGGTATACATACTTGTTATTTATACCCAAAGATGTTTATCCCATTGATGATGAGTACTATGAAAAAGCAGCACGCAGAAATATGGCTACGCCAAGAATAATTAGGATTCAAAACAAAACTTAACATACTAAATTTTTCGAATATTCTTATAATGGCACATTTTAAGAGAAAAACTGTATTAAAAATCTTGTATGTTTCTACTACGTGAACGTGTAAACTCGTTTCTGTACGCGTGTATAGGTACCTCTTTTGTCACATACACAACTCATACGAGCATTACGCGCTTATAAGTTGGTATAAGCACGAGCCGAGAAAACTGCCTCACCGCGTGCACTTTGCGTCTTCGCAGACGACGACGAATATGAAAGACAATACCTATGCATTATTACATTGGCCGAATTCATATTGCTACCAACTGACCTGCTGTTTCGAATACGCGTACACGCTCGTTCGATATATTGAAGCCAAATATAACACGTGTGTAACCGCGTATGTCAAAATGAGCGGAAAAATTTCGAGCTTTAATAGTAATTATTGTAACATAGTCATATTGCAAGTGAGAGGGTGTGAGAGAACTCGCTTGCAATGTGACTGTATACATTTCTTTATCTTACATATAATCGTACATATTTTGAACAAAAAGAAATATTTGTTTAATTCCTCACCAATTACGGGATAAACACCTTTCTACCAAATGCAAAATAAAGGTGGATGAAGAGATGTCATGTAGTATATTTGATACTGTGTATAAAAATCAAATGGGATACTTGTTTGTTCATGGAGTTCCCTAGTCTCCTTCATACATTGGAAGGAATCTCATAAATAAAATCATGGGATCGATGTCGAATGGAGGAGTTACTCGAAATAAAACCGAGACGATATTTACAGTATTTTAACCTCCAACGAATATCATCGTATTATATTATAATGACAAAAAATAGTAAATTTCGTAGAGGTTTTATATTTTTCAAAATTAATTTATCGTACATAACACCATCATCATACACTTCGATAAGCGTGTTAGACCAAAACCACCAATCTACGAGTAGATATTAGATCTTAAACGTACATAAGAGCATCTATTAAAAATAATATAAAGGTTAGAAAAAATCGACCTCACTATTAGATCCTTATCTATAAAATCGCCGTTTTATATAAAAAAAAGCGAGCAAAATCGCGATTTTACTGAAATAACGGGCGACTGTTTTTCATTTTTATTTTCATTTTGAGAGTTTATTTATTGATGCCTCTGCTATAGAAATCCTGGCGATGGAAATTGATCAATCATCAAAGATGTTTTTCATCGTCTTGCCGGATTTGTAACTATTTCTGTGAAAGTTATCTAAATTATGAAAAAGCAAGGTCTGGTGAGCATGAACGGACAGTTTCCAGTAGTAACTCCTGTAACTTTGAGAGGTTCCGTTGTGCTGAATGTGGACGAGCATTATCGTTAAGAAGTGTACTCCAGAGTAATGTATTAACCAGGTGGTACACGTGGTCCGTATTGCATGGTGCTTATGCTGGTTGGTGTCTCGACGGAATTCTCTCTCCTCGATTTTTTCATGGTCTCAGAAACAGCTATACAAAGAAAAACCGAACGGTGTGACAACAAATGTATAATACTTTTTTAAAAGAAGTACCTGGTCCAGCCATAAGTTCGGTTACAAATGAATATGCATTTATTTTTTATTAAGTAATGTAATCTAATTAATAAAACTTATATGTATATATTTATGGAAATCTAAATATAAATAAAAAAATAATTATATTCGAAATGACCACATTTTTGATACAGGCCTTTAATCTGTCTGGCCACGAATCTATGGATTTACGCACTGTTTATTTATTAATTTAGCCACTACTTGCTCCAGATTTCTTAAGAGACTCAATGTCGGTGTGTCGATTCGAGCAGGCCATGTCCTCTAAAACTGGCTATAATTTGTAGTCTAAGGGGTTCAGATTTGGGCTAGGCAAGGCCAAGTCTTCAGCTCTTATAAAATCCGGAACGTTGGTTTCGAGCCCGGCTTGGGTAGTGCGTGCCTTGTGACCAGGTGCAGAATCCTGCTGGAAAGTCCACGGTACATTTTTGGAAAGTGTATTGCTGAGAGGTTTCACAACACGATCCAAGACAGTCTCTTGATACACTTTGGCTGAAATCTTCACTTTTTCACAAAAATGAAGCTTTGTGACTCCTTGATAAGACACCCCCCATTAAATCATTACAGACGCAGAATGATTGTTGTACCTTTGTACCTTTCACGTTGTACCTTTCCAACCACTTGGGCGGCTTCTTTGGAACCGTGTGCGTACTTTGTCATTTTGCATGTTGTAGTGCTCTTCAATCGTGAAAATTTATTCATCAGTAAAGCGGATATTTCTGTACTATACCTCATTTCTAATAATGGGGTTGCGTCGAATTCTGGCTTTAACAGCATTAACAGCCTTTGTAGTTCTAACAGCACGCGGTCGCCCCGATCTTTTATGGTATTCAACAGAGGAAGTGTTGGTAATTTTCGATAGTACGATATAAGAACATACGGCTGATACCAAGCTTATGAAGTGTCTTGAATATGACTGACGGCGTCAACATATTTACTGCAATCATATTTGCTTTAACACCTCCTTCCATATTGTAATTTGATAATAAACACGAAAAAATATGTAAAACGGCGGGAAATCGATAAGTTTTTAACATAATAAACGCGTTTCAAATTTAAAAATTAAAGTATTTATGTCCAGACTAGTTTATATAAAATGAATTAGAATTTAGTGTTCTAAGTATAGTAAATGACGTAACTCCATACTCTTTACACTAACCAGTATAAAATCGGCAATGTTATAGATAAGAACATAATATTTATGAGTTTACGAGTATTTGAAACTGAAATAGTATTTACAGTATTATAAACAATATCCAAGCATGATCCACGAGTTCATATCCTACTCAGGCAGCGACGACGATGTTTTTTTATGGTTACGATTAACGTAAATGATGTAATTTTGTTATTACAATATTTCATTGTAATATTATATTTGATAATACAAAATGACATTATATGATTATAATAACACTTTAAATTCATATAAAGATCTATTATATTATTATTTTTATGTACCAAATATAATGATACATTGTAATTACAAAATTACGTTGTAATTATTATAACTTTACACCCTTACTCAGAAAACGTAAAGTACGACGTATCCATTTATACGCATATTATTATAAAGACTTAAAAAACAATAAGCTAATATAGAACAGTATTAAACTCGCATATTGTAGTTGAGCTGATTCTGAAGTTGATACAGTATTATTTTCAAGAAGCACAGGACATACAAACTGTTTGAAGCTGAATACAATTTGCATTGAGAATGAACTAATTTGTTTGACGGTTTGTGCTTATGAGCTTTAATTGATGAGTACGATTTCGTCGATACTAAATTGCAATATAAAATTATAATATTACTCACGGGAAGGGTGTTAAAGTTATATATTTACTTACAATAAAACTAAGAGGAAAACTTACGTAAATATTATGGCCATGCAATTTATACTTCAGTTAGAAAATAGTTGTATTTGAAATGGCCACATTTACAAGCTGCTTCAATAATAGTTTGCGGTACAGTCACATAGAATATTACATATGTGTATGTGTTTAAGAACCGAGGAGTGTCCGAAGCTTTTTTATAGGTCACACCGAGTGTTATAACACCAAGTTATGTGCTTATTTTATCTACACTCTTATAAAAAAATATTTTGTAAAATAATTGTTATATAGTAGATCAATAAACGTGGTTTCTGTTACATCATACGGTTTTGAGTATATACTTTTAACAGAATTAAATCACTGGAAATCATTCTCCTTAATGAAACCTCAGATTACATAATTAGGAAAAAAATGTATATTAATTGAAATCACTATCAACTAATTTCAAAGGTTGCAACCATATTCGCGCCACCAGAAGCAAATTAGCAATTCAAATAAGCTATGAACAAGCACGAGCCGTAAGGACCATTAATGTAAGTTGGGAATAAAATGACAATGTTATAATTTAAATGTTATAATGAATACCTCTCACTGGAAGGATATTCTTTCAACGATCTACATTCTTGCTGCATTGGTGTTGTAACTACTTCATTTAGTAATACTTTTTTTAGTAGTTCAAGATTAATGCTACTAATATATGTTATTTATTTTTGAATATATTAAATTAAGCTATCTCAATTTCTAATGCAAATTTGCTGCAATCTAAAACTTTAAAATTCACTGTATGTCAGTTGGAGTAACGCTATTACAACTTCCTCGTACAGTCCAGACCCAGATAAAGTTGGTGTTATGTAACTAAATCAGGAAATTAAGCAGTCATATAGAAAACTTTTAAATCTCTAGGTTAAGTTAAGAAATATCCTAAAATAAATAATTCATTAAAAAAAAATTTGCTACAACTAATATTGTTCGATGGTGTGTTAAAACGTTTATAGTTCGAAATAGTGTAATGTCGTGCGTCGAAAGTTTCGTGTATAACAGATGTATATGTGGTCACTTGAAAAAAATTTACTAAAATAATTATAGTAGCAACTGACCTGTTGATTGGGGCCGCAGCACGTCGCGTTGTGGCAGAGATCGTTGGGCGGACAGTGCAGCGCGCACGGAGCTTCCGCGGATGCACCGCTTATTATCTATACAGAACACATGTTTTCTGTTAACAACTACACATGTTAGTATATAAATTACCACAACGTCTGTTTGACATACAAATCGGTCAATTAATAATCATCCTTCCTAGGCAATAACATAAAAAGATTTGAATGTGCTTTTCAATTATTTGTACAAAAGTTAGTCAGCATTAACATGACGTATCATATTGTAGGCACAGTTCCGGATCAACACGAATGAATCCGTATCTGGCGATGGAAATTATTTTGTACATAAAATAATAAGGATATAATGGCGTAGGTACCGTATCGTAAGCATAGTTCCGAATCAACATGAACCAGTTCGTATGTTGTGACGAAAATTTATTTATGAATCAAATTCTTTGTGTCGGTATTGAAATCAAAATGTTAATACATATATATCAAAGTCAATTTAGGCAAAAATATCAGTTATATGGATAAATTACATTCAAATTAAAATCATCTATTCTCAGACAACAGGTTTTAGGACAACAAGTCCATAAATAAGTACATCAACATAACATATACTAATAATATTATAAACTTAAACAATTCCACATAATCGGCGATGTGTAGAGCCTATCACAGACAGAGCTATAATATATATTAATATACTACGCCACATATTATGTCATAGCAAGCTGCCACAGACGGTAGCTATGCTATAATATATATTTTTGCACTCATTAGCTCTGCGGCCTCGTCCCATGAGCACGTTTTTGCAACACATTCATGATAACGGCTATACTGATTGTAAATACTGATTTATGGATGAAACCAGTGTGCGACTATTGGATTTGATTGAGACCTTCAGAGGATGATTCTGAAGCTGAGTTTAATGTGCTTGTTGCCTTGTCACGGACAAAAATAAGAACTATATGGGTTATATCGCATATAAAGAATAAACAGGTAGTCTGTAAAACACAAGGTTGCACAGCGTGGAATAAAGAGAACCATGCTCGGAATTTCTCTGCGAATACAGGAACTCAATGCATTCGTAGTAGAACTAGAATTACCGATGTGATTATGTGAATCAATAATCTAAAGGATGCAAGCGGCACAGGACGTACGTGGGGTAGGCGTCGATGTGAATGTCTCCGACCCGGAAGTGGGAGAGGGTCATAGAGACAAGGACATAGATTTAAATAATTTGTAGAGAGCCCAGAAATACCAATGGCACAGAACTAATTATCTGAATAGCAAGTGCCGTGCTGCAACTCCCGTGTTTCGGCCCAAATGACCGGAAGGCGTTGGTGGTGGGTTGTCAGTGCTATTTATGCCGTGGTACGAGCCGACATGACTTTTTCCTCATGAATACCTTTGACACTGGATAATTATAACTACATAAAATGTACTATGTATGTAAATACAGTGAGAAGATTAGAATTGTGCTTACCTCATTGCCACCCAGTGGCAGTTCTACAAACTCCGGCTGTATAGTTGTAGAGTGAATACCCTCGTTGTGGAAGAACTCTTTCACCTTCTCCGCAATCTTCATGTACTCTGACAGATTTCTACACCTAAAACAAGTAAATACTTGTTGCTTACTAACTATAGTCAGTCAATGACAGAATAAACTATTTTATTATTCACCATCCATGCGGCTTTCTTCGCACTACTGTTGGATTTACCGACTTTTTTCTCTTTTTATACAACGTCGGCCGGCATACAAACATACGACCCATGTGATGTGTGGTTACCGTAGCCTACGAACGTCTGTAATACGGGAAGTATCACTTTCACGTTGCGATCCCAGCTATCAACACAGTAACTCCTTAAAAGATCACTGGAAATCTCACTGACACGAAGGACCACAACTACTTTTCACGAAGTTGTTATTTTGTTGTTCTATACTACCCCAGTAGGGATGCTTTGATGCACCCTACTTCTCTTAAATTAAATGACTCGATTCCTGTTTCTTCTCTTCCCTCTAGTATATCCCTTCAACCCCAACTGTTTCCATGTTATCCGTATCGAAAGTTCATTTTTCTAGCTTCATTGCTTGTGGTCGTACATTAGTTACAAAACACACAATTTCATGCCTTACAGAGGAATATAAAAGTAGCTTAAGCAGGTGTGTTTGTGTCGATATATTTATTTGTGCTAATCATCAGTTACCTATTAACGTTGCCACCAAGAACACGAAGCGACTTTTAAGGACCTCTCTATATGATCATGATTGTAAGACATCAATGGCTATTGAAATCAATAAGTAACTATAAATTAAGAGTAAGTTTATGGTGAAGTCCTATCCGATTCTAATATAATGCACTATCAATCACTGGTGATCACTGCTATCAGCAAAATGAGCCCGTTCAGGCTTATCTAATATTTCACACGTACTTTAGTACATGTATTGTATTGCATATCAACTACCTACTTCATAAATAGCTTCAGGAAAGCATTCCGAATTAAATATATATTTTTTAATATTCACAACATAAGGACAATTACAATATACATTGACATAAGGACATTGCATAGGCTCTCAAGTAGGGTGTAATCATCAGCATCATTGAACCCATAACCATTCACATCTAGGACACAAGGGCGAATGAGGCTTTTTAGCCAATTTTTACGCATCGCGGTATCTAGATTTTTTAATAATCTACTTGTTTAGGTAATAAAATAGTATATTATTAATACAAAAAAGCGATAAGAAATGGTCGCACGATGATAAATCAAATCACCCGCACACCGCATGTCTCCCAAACAAAGGTGTATTCATAACGTATTGTTACTTCAACATCGTGTTATATACACTCATGTGTCAAAATACACATTGAGATAAGTTAACGTATACACGTGTTATATTATACTGTTGAACAATGCGTGGCAAACTTTGTGTTGAGATATACAATATCATTGGTTGAGATATGAAACTATTGACTAAATTTTTTAAGATCTGCAGAGTCGCTCAGAAATGGCACGATCGTACAAACATGATGCCAAGGTGCAGTATATATGTAAATGGGGATATCTGGAAAGACCCTTCCATGAAGGATAGGTTAATCAATGCAGAATCGATAGAACGATTTTACTTTAAAACTCGAATCACCGCTAAGGGTCGGGGTAGAGTAGAACGTGCAAATCTACTTGACTAGTTCACGCATTAGGGTCGTGTCACTGGTCGGCTTATTGGTTAAAATATTCTCGCATTGGACCGTAGTAGGCTCGAATCGGACAGACATTTAGGTACTAAAATACTAAGTTTTGGTGAGCAAAGGTTGCTTTATACGCCGTCAAGGATTTTATTAATGCTAGTTCCAGTCTTACAGCCCTATGCTGTAACCAGGTGTCGAGAAGATGCTCTTTACTGAATCTAGCCCGAGAACTCCTAGGAGATATCCGTGGGTGAAATGAGTCGCTATTTGCGACGCTGAGAAAATAGGTTTATTAGTTTGGGAAGTGGTAATCACCGCTTTGCCATATCAGGGCTAACATTATTGTTGATGTGTGTGGCTCTTGGGTAGAATACGCTTCATTTAAAAGCCTTAGTTCTGCCGTACCGTGCTCTATTTCCTTTGTCTTCTTCTTTTTCTTGTATTAGGCAGGCAACACAGCACAGGGCTACGCCGCCAGGGGTTACATAGCCGCCTTACCTATGCGCCCCTTTTCACGGATTCCCAACACTTATAACCTAAATTACGTTCAGGTAGCCGATATAGCATGTAAACAAACATTCAAGGGGCGCAGAACATATTTTATTGAGTGTAGTAAGTAGCCTTCTTCCTCCTAGCGTTACCACCACCAGGATATCTACACTTTTTATTTAGTATAACTTATTATGAATTTACTTTAACAAAATTAAAATTAAAAAGGAAAGCTAGTCAGCGGTACAAAAATTCTACTGAAAAAACATAGACCAGACTTCAAAGTACTCGTATTATTAAAATATTCATATAACTTATTATGAATTGAATTGACTACTTATATGAGCAGATCATAATTAAAATAAAAGTCTGTTTTGTCGAGTCGTGGTCACACATCAATATATATATAATTGTTCGCGACAACTATGTACATGATTAATAACCGTCGCGCGTAGTATAAGTGATGCACATTTTATATAGTTATAGTTGTTTATGTATAGTTTGTATTAGTTGTTTATGTAAGGATTAGAATAGGTTTACACAGTTTTCATACATACTTTGTTAGAGATAAGTTTTACATGTTTAGTATAGGTACGAGCTGTTGCAAGCCAAGTATATAATAAAGTTATAACGGCGAATTACTGGCTGCAACAGCTCAATAGTGCATAGATGTACCTATTAACGTAATTTTAAGTTTATAATGAAAACATTTTTATGTAAAACTTCACTGACCCATAGGTTTTGACAATAACTTTAGCAAAAGTTTTTATGGTTTTATATGAAAAAGGGTCAAATGTATGAAATAATAGTACAACTTACAAACATTTTAGACACAAATAAAGCGAGCACGATCAGGTATTGCCTCTAGGTCTGGGCGATTTTGGCTATTGCTATCTCTTTCCCACACATGTGTCTCTCGCTCGCACAGCGGGGGTATAAATATGGGCCATACATCGTCGATCGGCACGATTCCGCGGCCAGTTTTCGTTGCGTGCACACGCTTCGACGCTCGCCATCTCCTCTCTCGCTCGCACCTGCAGCCTTCTCTGTCGTTGTGAGTATACACCGCGCTGACTGTACAGTCAAAGCGCCGTTCGCAGTTTTTGCGAGTTTTGTTTGCAACGGTTGCTTGCAACCGTTGTTTGCACAACTTGTAATCAATTGCCCGCGTAGTATCGGTGGATACCTACTTGTAGGTGCCATACGAAGCCGGTAAGCGTTGACCCGACACGCTGCTGGGTTCCTTCAGAACCCAGCAAAGTCGGCCGACCCGAGCCCAGTGCACTTGGCTCTTGCCAAGGGTGACGGTCCTTTTCCGTGCCTACTAAATTAGAGTAGCTGCGGTTAACTTCAACCTCCGTCGCCCCCCTGCCCCTCGGCAGGGAGGTTTGCTTCGCCAATATGGCGCACAACTCACCACTCGGTGAGCTTGTCCCCTCTCTTATTGAGCGAGTCCATCAGACTCTGCTATGTCCCGACGTATCAGCGCATACTTTAGGTATGGATATTATAAACATCCTGCAGGCCTTTATGCCCTCCCCCGCCTCCCCTGTGTCCTCTCCCGCCTCCCCTGTGTCCTCCCCCGCCTCCCCTGTCCCTTCCCACGCCTCCCTAGCCGCTCCACACAGCGTCCCAGCATCCCCCGCGTCTTCTGACGCACCCGCCTCCCCTCCCGTGGAGGTACTTTCCTCCCCCGCCTCCCCTTCCTCTCCTGAGTCCGACAATTCGGACATGGAGCTCGACTGCTCCATCCCTCCCGCCCAAAAAACTGTAAAACGTCACGCTCCCAGTGACGACGACGAGCAGGGTTTCACCCCTGTCTCGAAACCTAAGAAGCCCTCCGCTAAGAAAAACCGGCGTGCTCGTTCTGCCTCGCCGCAGAGAGCATCCTCCGCCGTACTTAAAACCCCCACCATCCCGGCTCTAATGAGCATCGACATCCCAGCGCCTTCTGCGCTTGCCACCCCCGCTGCCCGCGGCACCTCCTCCTCCTCCTCCGCCACCGCCAAGCCAGCGACTCGCTGCGCGCCGGAGGTGGCCAAAGTAAAGTCCCCGCCGCCTATATTCCTACGGGATAAGGCGAGATGGGTCGACGTCTCAAAACTGTGTACTGACAAAAAAGTCAGTTACACCAAAGCCACCAATACAGGTGTGGCTATCAAAATAGAGGTCCCCACCATCGCTGACTACAGAGGCTTGTCAGGCCTGCTTAGTCAGCATGGTATACCGTACCACACTTACGCCCTCACAGAGGAGCGTAAAGTCCGTGCGGTACTCAGAGGAGTGCCGCACGAAATCCCGGCCGAGGAAATCCGGGCTGACTTAGTCGGCCAGGGTTTCCCAGTTGAGGCTGTACATAAAATGTACTGGCGTTGGTGGTATTAACCAACAATAGTGAGGCTAGGTCCATATTCAAAGAGACCCGCACGGTGTGCGGGATCACAAACATTACAGTCGAGCCGCCCCGCAAGACTGGCATGCCGGCCCAGTGCCACCGCTGCCAGTTATACGGGCACGCGGCTCGTAACTGCACGGCGGCACCAAGGTGCGTAAAGTGCCTGGTGCCACACCTCACCAAAGACTGCGGTCGCACACGCGACCAGCAGTCTTCCACGCCCCCGGCGTGCGTACTCTGTGGCCAGACTGGCCACCCGGCCAACTACAGAGGCTGCCCGCGCGCGCCTCGGCCGTCCCCCTCCCAACAGTCCCGCAAGGCCGCCAACGGCCGAGGTGGGGCCCAAAGTGGCCGCAAAGCGCCTCCGGCGCCCACGGCGAGCCACTTCCCGCCTCTGCCTGCGGCGGCCAAGTCCGGCACCACGCCTGCGTGGGGCCCAAAAAAGGCTGACTCTGCGCAGCCGAAAACCCAGGCCTGGGGGCCCCGCACGGAGCCTGCCTTCAAGCAGGCCCCAGCGGGTGCGCCCCAACCCGCCAAACCCGCGCCCACAGCCACTTCAGCAGACCAAGGGATGCTTAGCTTCCCAGAGGTTAATGTGGCTGAGGTTACACAGTTCCTGCAACTGTACAAAAGCAGTGACGTCATCGGGCGGATGGAGCTTTTCACCCGCTACCACCACCTCATTCGTGCATTTAAATAAATGCTTCCAGTAGTAGGTAACTCAGCGGCACCGAACACCGCCGCGTCGGCGGCACCGGGCCGGACCAAACCGAAAGGGCTCTCGCTTATTTCATTTAATACGCGTAGTTTACGTCCTAATATTCTAGAACTGAAGGAATTTGTACGTAGTAGGGACATCGACCTGCTGCTCCTTCAGGAAACGTGGCTAAAACCCACTGACCGGAAGGGGCTGTCGATTCCCCAGTACACTTTAGTTCGGAATGACAGGCCGAGCGACCATAGAGGCGGCGGTACCGCTATCTACTATAGGCGAGCACTTCATTGCTCAACTATAGATACTCCTCCTTTGAGTAGTATGGAGGCCACAGTATGCAAGGTGGCTATGACAGGACATCAGTCCATACTCATAGCGTCCATCTACATACCGAGCGGGACAATCCCACTAAGAAGCGACTTTGAAGCGCTCTTAGCACTAGGCAAGTCTGTCATTCTCTTTGGAGACTTTAACTCCAAACATACAGACTGGACCTGTCAGTCTTCTAACCCCAGTGGCAGGAAGCTACTGGAGATTACCCAAGCCCTAGATCTGGACGTCCTGTGTCCTTTCTCGCCCACACACTACCCTGATCGGGTGGACGCCACTCCTGACGTACTAGACTTTGCGCTAGTCAAAGGAGTGTCGCTTCAGCTCAGATCAATCGAGCCTCTCGATGATCTGGGCTCTGACCACCGTCCAGTCTCACTGGTAATGGGGCCGTTGGATCCCCACCCCTCCTCCACCAACAAGACCTTCACCAACTGGAAAGGTTTTAAGGCCACCCTAGAGGCAGCCTTTGATGCCCCAGATTCACCGTACGCTCTCACGTCCGACTACTTCGATAGTCCGGACAAGATTGATAGTGCGGTGGATTCTCTAACCAAACTGGTTCAATCAGCTGTTCAGGACAACTCGCGGGTAGTGAAGGTGGATAACCGCCGAAAACTACCGCAGGCTGTCAGGGACCTGATTAAAGCCAAAAATGCAGCGCTCCGCAGAGCCAAGCTGTATCCCACCCCGTCTAACAGGACGCTCGCGAACCGCCTTCAGCGGCAAGTGAGGTCCTCTCTCTCCGACTTGAGGGAAGAGCGATGGGGCGACCTCATGGAGAATATAGCTCCCTCTCATGTTGCGTACTACAAAGTAGCGAGAGCACTGCGTAGTGACGTAATAACTCACACCCCACCACTCCACCGTCCCGATGGCACTATCGCCTTCGAGGACGAAGAGAAAGCCGAATGTTTCGCTGACAGCATTGCTTCACAATGTTCTGTCAGCACGCAGCCATGCAACGCTGCACACGTCAAATCAGTGGAGGAGGAGGTCTTACATAAGAGCTCACTCCCTCTCACTGCAGACCCCATCACAGTGTCCAATGATGAAATTAGTTCTTTCATCAAAGGACTAAACCCCCACAAAGCCCCAGGCGCTGATGGAATTTCAAATAAGGCGCTAAAGAACTTCCCAGCCCAAGTGCTGACGCTCTTAGCCCTTATATTCAACGCCTGCTTCGACCTGTGCCACTTTCCAACCGCCTGGAAAGATGCTACGGTCATTGGTATACCTAAACCGGGTAAACCACTCAACAACCCTAGTAGCCACCGCCCCATCAGCCTACTTAAGGCGATGGGGAAACTTCTTGAGAGAGTAATGCTCGCTCGACTGAGAGAGCATCTCTTCTCAAATGGTCTCATAATAGACAACCAGTTCGGCTTTCGCTCCCAACACTCTTGCCCACAGCAAGTCCACCGCATAGTCGAGTATATCTCGAGCGGTTTTTATCCAAAGCGTCAAAAGACAGTAGCTGTCTTCTTTGACGTTGCCAAGGCTTTTGATAAAGTCTGGCATGGAGGACTTATATACAAGCTTTACAAGCTTAATTTCCCAGACCGACTTGTCCGCTTAGTGGCCTCCTACCTCAAACATCGCTCCTTTCGTTTTAGACACGAAGGAGTGCTCTCAACCCCACGCCCACTCAAGGCTGGGGTCCCACAGGGCTCTGTCTTGGCACCCCTGTTGTATATATCGTACACCAACGATATTCCCACCCCTCCCAAAGGCGTTGAGCTCTCGCTCTTCGCCGACGACACAGCCCTCTATTCAAAGAGCGTGCAAGTGTCATCTGCGTTGGCCAAACTTCAAACCTCAGTTACTGAGTTAGGAAGATGGTTCAGGAAATGGCGCATAGAGGTGAACCCGGAGAAAAGCTCCGCAGTTCACTTCTGTGCGAGACGCAAACTCCCACACAATACTCCCCGCCTGCGTATGCTGGGGGCGTCAGTCCCCTGGAAACGCACGGCGAAGTATCTCGGAGTCACTCTAGACTCCAGACTCTCTTTTGTCCCCCACGTTCGAAAGGTAGTTAGTACCGCCAGATTTTATCTGAACCGACTCAGCCCTATGCTGGGAAGGCACAGTAAAATGTCCCTCAGAAATAAGCGAACCCTGTACAAGGTTTGTATAAGGCCGGTGATGTCGTACGCGTCTCCGGTGTTCGCTCATGCCAGTCCTGCAACCATTAACAGGCTGCAGACCGTCCAAAACGTCTTTTGTCGTCGAGCCACCAATGCTCAGTGGGCTCAGCGTAATGCTGAACTCCACCGTGACCTCCAACTCCCATCTATCCAACAACACTTTCAACTCCTGTCAAAGCGTTTCTTCGAAACCGCTGAGACCCATCCTAACCCGCTCATCCAGCAGGCTGCGTCCTACAGCCCGCCACAGCCTCCTTTATCCCGATACCAAAACCGCAGGCCACGTAGTGTCCTCTTAGATCATCCAAACAAAATTTCGAGAGCTTTGGACCGCTATGCAGCGGCCGAAGCCTCCTTAGGGCAACACTCCTCCACCATGTGAGCACCCTTCTGGTCGCTCGGTTAGCCGCTTATAGGGTCCAGGGTCGGCGTCCTCAGGAGGAAGTCGACCCTTCTCTAAGCGTATGCTCTTATAAGAGTGACGCTTGCGTCACCCCGTTCCCCTGGGGTGATCGCTTCAGATGAAGCCTTTGTAGCCTTCCCGGCTAGAGGCAGTCCCAGGGGGTGTTTTAGTCGGTGGAAATCCGACATAATCAGTTCGTTCGTACGAAATGGTATCTTTGAAAGATTTCACCTCCTCCCTCCCTTTTTCCGGAGGGTGCCCCTCACGGAGGAATGACCAATGCACACCCGGGTGTGGGTTGGTCCTTCCTTTGTGGGTCTTCAACTTTCTTGGGCGAAAATCAAAAAAAAAAAAAAAAACGTCGATCGGCACCAGTCGTCCGCTACACTCAGCGCTCACACTACAGTGAAATAGCCAGCCAAGTCACTCCAAAGCCAAGCCAGTCCAGACCTAGCAGCAAGTACCTACGGCTCCATACTTCTGAAGACAGCAACAGGCGTTTCATTCTGCACCAACCCACAGACCTGCGACTTACAACCGGAGGTCGAAGAACGAAGCCCGCCAGTGCCTACATTCTATTATTTTTATATTCATCTACGAAAGTGTACGGGTCGTATCGAAGGGGCCCGTACATTTTGGTCCTTCGAGCCGGATACTGGGAATAGTTCTTCAGACGACGAAGAAAAATGCCTGTCACAAGAAGTATGGAGTCGGAAAGGAGGACAACGCCTGCTCAAGTCGACGGAGCCGCCGCCGCCGCCACAGTGACGCCCGCCGCCGCCGCCACAGTGACGCCCGCCGCCGCCGCCACCGCCGCCGCACCCGCCGTAGCGACGCCAGAGACGTCTACAGCCGAAACATCGACGACGACGAACACTACGGCCACTGCAACGACCGGCGAGACGACGGCGACCGGCGAGACGACAACCGGCAAGACAGCAGCCACACACCGGACAGCCAGCCCACAGAAGGAGGCCTCTCGCCGCCCGCCCAGCGCGCCCCGCACTACGTCGACAATCAAGCGGAGAGCGCTGGCCAAGGCGCGAGAATTCCTTCTACAGAAGGAAGTGGAGCTGGCAGCTGCACGTGTCGCCGCGTTGGAGGCGGACTCTGAAGACGAGATCGAAGCAGACGAGGACTTGGCAACTAGGAACGAGCGAACAACCGACTGGGTCAACAGAAGCACGCTGGCACTCACAATGGAGCCCTACGTACCGAAGCCCGACGTCCCAGGCCCGGGCCATCGCAGGACCGATGAAGAGGGGAATATAGCAGCGCCGCCGCCGCAGACGTGCAGCGACGCACTTCATCGGGGCCACAGCGAGGTCACGCGGCACGCCGAGCAACAAGTACCGGTTCCAGTGAGAGAAGATATAGAGCCAGCACGCTATTGTGAAGAGAGACGACCGCAACGGGAGTTTGACTACCACCAACTAGCAACTGCCATCACACTTGCAGCGAGAGCCGTTCAACCCGCCATTGCACCGAGGACCGTCGAGTTACCGTCTTTTCACGGGTCATCGAACGAGTGGCTGCCATTCAAGGCCGCCTATGATGAAGCTGCAAGTCACCTCTCCGAACAAGAAAGGCTGTCCAAGTTACGCCACAGCCTGAAGGGAGCCGCCAGAGATGCAACACTATGTCTCTTCGTCGGGTCAACGACTTCAGAAGAAGTTATGAAGATGTTAGCCGCGAGGTTCGGTCGTCCAGATGCACTGGCAATGACCGAACTGAACAAGCTCCGTGCGCTACCACGACTGGCCGAGAACCCAAGAGACATCTGCATCTTCGCTTCAAAGGTGCTTAACGTCACAGCCACAGTTAAAGCACTGAAGAAGCATCACTATCTACACAACGCCGAAGTGGTACGCAGCGTCATTGAAAAACTGCCGCCAGCGCTGCGCTACAGGTATTACGACTTCGCCGCCGAACAGCCGGAAGATCATCCAGACCTTCTCACGCTGTCCAAGTTTCTGGAAGTCACCGCCGATCGATGTGGAAGCTACGCACCGGCCGAGCTCACTGCGGTTGAAGACCGGCGGGAGCCTGCCGTACGAAAAGGACTACGTGCTTACCACACTCAAGATCAGAAGTCTACTGCGGTGCAACTAAAGTGTCAAGTTTGCAAGAAAGAGGGTCACCATCCGTACGACTGCAACGTGTTCAAGAAAGCCGACCAATTTGCGAGATGGGAGCTAGCCAGAACTCACAGGCTATGCTTCCGTTGTTTGCGAGTCCGCAAATTTCGGCATAACTGCAAGCCAAAGCAGTGTGAAGTCGACGGATGCAAATACACGCACCACCCTCTTCTACACGACACAAAAAGGAAAGAAAATGAAGTTGAAAATTCAACAGCCATAGTTACGTCGACAAGGGAAAATTTCACTGCTGCCTATCTCAAGATTCTGCCTGTACAAGTGACCGGTCCGAAGGGTACATACGACACTTACGCCCTTTTGGACGACGGCTCTACGTGCACACTCATCGAGTCGGCAGTGGCGAACAAGATCGGCGTACACGGGCCGCCCGCGCCTTTTTACATAGAGGGTGTGGCCGGCGCACGTATAACGGCCGATACATCGGAACGTGTACACTTCACTATACAAGGAAGAAACTCAGTGAAGCACGATGTGTCGGCGCGTACAATGGACAAGCTGATGTTGACGACTCAAGGTGTGCCACGTAGTGTCGTGAAACACTGTCGTCATTTGGAAGACATCGAAGATCAGCTGATTTATGAGGAAGGCCATCCAACCGTGTTGCTGGGTCAAGATAATTGGTCGTTGCTGCTCACACACGACGTGCGAAGAGGGACCACAGCCCAACCAGTCGCTTCATTAACCGACTTGGGATGGGTATTGCACGGCGCGACGGGAAATAAGAAGAAGCAGCAAGTCCATCGAGTTAGCCATCTGACTACAGTAACACTAACGGAGGAACAGACAATGGATGACCTCATGAAGGAGCACTTCGCCCTCGAGTCTCTGGGTGTTCAGCCTAAACATTCACACACCAACGACGAGCTCAACGCGCTGCGCACACTCGAGGAGAAGACGCGTCGGTTACCGGCGGGAGGTTTTGAAACAGGATTGCTATTCAAACAAAGCGATTTTGTACCGCCGGATAACTACAACACAGCGATGCGTCGCCTCGAGTTAGTCGAGAAGAAACTCGACAAAAATGTTGAATTGAAGCGGCGCTACGAGACACAAATGAACACTCTGATACAGAGCGGCTATGCAGAGAGGGCTCCAGCAGTGAAAAGCGACAGAACTTGGTATCTGCCACATTTTGCAGTTATCAACCCGCAAAAGCCCGAGAAACTACGCATCGTGCACGACGCGGCAGCCAGGACCCGTGGTATCAGCCTCAACGACATGCTGCTGTCTGGGCCCGACCTCATACAGTCTCTACCCGGAGTGCTGATGAGGTTCCGTCAACGCCCAGTAGCGGTCGCAGCCGATATCAAGGACATGTTCCTGCGCATCAACATACGGGAGGAAGACCGAGACATGCAGAGGTTCCTGTGGAGAGAAGACAGAAGAATCGGTCCACCCACAGAGTACCGCATGAGAAGCGTGATCTTCGGCGCCACGTCGTCACCATGCACGGCGATATACATCAAAAACAAAAACGCCGAGGAATTCAAAGAACAGTTTCCCGAGGCAGTGCAGGCAGTGATAGCAAACCACTACGTCGACGACTATCTTGCCAGCTTTGACACGGAGGAGGTCGCCATACAAGTATCAACACAAGTCGCTAATATACACAAACGAGCGAATTATCATCTTCAACGCTGGGCATCGAACTCAAACAAGGTGCGCGCCGAATTCTCCACTACACCTAAGGGGAATTTAGTGCAACTCGATGCAGAGAAGATATTGGGCATGGTGTGGGACCCGAATGAAGACTATCTGGGCTTCAACATCAATCAACACAAGCTTCCGCCTTCAATATTGGAAGGCACGAAAACACCGACGAAGCGAGAAGCCCTACGTACAGTGATGTCTTTGTTCGACCCGCTGGGCTTAGTTACACCTGTTACAATACAAGCGAAGAAGATTTTACAAGATACTTGGCGTACTGGAATCGACTGGGATGTCAAGTTGCAAGACAGTGAAGCCGAAAGTTGGTCATACTGGCTCTCTCACGTGAGAAGACTACCGAGCCTAGCTATACCAAGGTGCTATCCCGGCGTATCGACCGCACATACGAACGAGATACATACTTTCGTCGATGCAAGTTCGTCGCAATACGCCTGCGCTGTGTATTGGAGGGCACAGGATGCATGCGGGAATATACATGTGTCGTTGATAGCTGCAAAAGGCAAAGTTGCACCGTTGAACAAAGTGACGTCAATACCGAGACTCGAACTCCAGTCAGCTGTACTTGGGTGTCGTCTTGCGCGCACAGCCATAGACGAACACGACATAAAGCCGACCCGCCGAGTATATTGGTCGGATTCACGCACGGTACTCTCGTGGCTACGCACTGGCCCGCGAGCGTACAAGCCGTTTGTGGCCCACCGGATCGCGGAGATCGCCGAGGAGACGAAGACCAGCGAGTGGAGATGGGTGCCTACCAAGGAAAATGTTGCAGACGACGCAACGCGCGACACTCCACACGACTTCAACTCCCAACACCGGTGGTTCCACGGGCCCGCGTTTCTACGCGAGTCGGAAACAAACTGGCCGCGAGAGGTCAATGAACCCGACCATATGGGTCTGACCGGCGAGGAAAGAGTCAACTTTGTTCGAAACACTACATCACCAAAGGAAGCACTGCCCGACGCAACTCGTTTTTCAAGTTGGTTAAAGTTAGTGCGTACTACGGCGCGTGTATTACAATTCATCGAACTTCTGCGCATCAAGAAACATCTGTGCAACGCGGCCTACAAACGCAATAAGAAAAACGAAGTTGACGACGCTACTTGGACGAAAATAAAGAAAGCAGCGAAGGGAAAAAACAAGAAAATCAGTGCTACGTGTGAAAGTGAAAACAGCTGTTTCATTCAACTTGAAACACATCACTTACATCGTGCCCAACAGCTGTGGATACGCTCAGTGCAAGATGATGCGTTCAGTGAAGATGTCGCAGCTTTAAAGTGCAAAAAACAGTTGCCTGCTAATAGCCGACTAAGTCAGCTGTCCGTCATTATAGACAGCGATGACGTCATACGGCTACGGTCACGAATAGCAGCCGCTGTCGACATCACGGACGAACAAAAAGCTCCGCCGATTATGGATGGCAAACATACATATGTGCAACTGTACATCTCATGGGTACATCGAAGACTCCATCACGGGGGCTTCGAGACCACGACCAACGAAGTTCGACAACACTTATGGGTACTACGACTGCGCAATACAGTTAGAAGTGTGTTGAAAAGATGTCAACAGTGTCGCATCAGGCGGGCCGTGCCCGCTCAACCGTCTACGGGTGACCATCCACGGAGCAGACTGGCGCATCATCAGCGCCCTTTCACCTACCCCGGACCGGACGGAGAGACACGAGCGGTGGACGTGCGGACCAACAAGGGCGTGCTGCGAAGGCCCACCAAGAAGCTGGTGATCCTGCCTACAGCGACGGTCGACGGCGCGAACACGAAAAATATCTCCAGCTGAGATAGCTGCGGCGGGAGTATATGTTCGCGACAACTATGTACATGATTAGATAACCGTCGCGCGTAGTATAAGTGATGCACATTTTATATAGTTATAGTTGTTTATGTATAGTTTGTATTAGTTGTTTATGTAAGGATTAGAATAGGTTTACACAGTTTTCATACATACTTTGTTAGAGATAAGTTTTACATGTTTAGTATAGGTACGAGCTGTTGCAAGCCAAGTATATAATAAAGTTATAACGGCGAATTACTGGCTGCAACAGCTCAATAGTGCATAGATGTACCTATTAACGTAATTTTAAGTTTATAATGAAAACATTTTTATGTAAAACTTCACTGACCCATAGGTTTTGACAATAACTTTAGCAAAAGTTTTTATGGTTTTATATGAAAAAGGGTCAAATGTATGAAATAATAGTACAACTTACAAACATTTTAGACACAAATAAAGCGAGCACGATCAGGTATTGCCTCTAGGTCTGGGCGATTTTGGCTATTGCTATCTCTTTCCCACACATGTGTCTCTCGCTCGCACAGCGGGGGTATAAATATGGGCCATACATCGTCGATCGGCACCAGTCGTCCGCTACACTCAGCGCTCACACTACAGTGAAATAGCCAGCCAAGTCACTCCAAAGCCAAGCCAGTCCAGACCTAGCAGCAAGTACCTACGGCTCCATACTTCTGAAGACAGCAACAGGCGTTTCATTCTGCACCAACCCACAGACCTGCGACTTACAACCGGAGGTCGAAGAACGAAGCCCGCCAGTGCCTACATTCTATTATTTTTATATTCATCTACGAAAGTGTACGGGTCGTATCGAAGGGGCCCGTACAATAATGATGTAATGTAAATTAAACGTGCATAGATGGTAGGTTTGTTGCTTTATTATTCGTTTCTATTACAATTTAATTAATTGACGACTCAACCACGTAATTATTATTGTACCTGCCAAATGTGACGAATTCATGTACAGACATAATTCCCGTACCAAAATTTAAAGACAGTCATACTTAGCGACAGTTACGCCGTCGTTCTTGCCTGCGAGAGAAAAGATATATAGAGTCTAATTCTTTATATATTTTCGTTCTGTTCGAAAATATTTCAAAATGTGTATCGCTATTAATTTATATACCGATGGTGCCACTAATACACAATTAATATTTTTAGCATGTTAACCCTCAAAAGAGCTGTGTAAGAAACAACTATAAACAACGCTTTTAATTACAATCGTTTATTATCAGGAGTACACCAACGAGTTTACAGTTTTATGTGGAACAGTGTTTTTGGAAATCGTATCGCTGCTGATCTACGTCTAGGACAATGTTAGCAGTGCATCCACGGCCATCGTCTTACTTGGAAATGGTTGTGTGGAACTCCGGTTACGGCAAAGATACGCCTGTGTCCGCTTTCTTCTTGTAAACTACTTTGTAACATAAAAACAACATCTTAGAAGAACCTCATTCTTTTACTGCGCCGACGCATCCCGCAACTACCCACCTCTACAGCTGTATTTCATTTATAATGGTCTGACGTTTGATTCTAAAGTCACAATGAGTTTAGTAAAATAAATGTTTATATTCAAAACAACGGATCAAAAGAATTTCGTATGTTGATAAAACATTGATTTTTTGGGGGAAAAAACACCGATAACATGGCTTGATAAGCGTTATCCGGACTCCGCACCAGGAAAATCGACCATTATTGACTAGTTTGCTGAAGTTAAACGTGGCCGTACGAACACTGGTGATGCAGCACCTGTGGGTGTATTCACATTGCCTTTGAAAGCAACATTAGAAACGGATTGGTGGAAAAGTTTTTGCTCAGATTTTATACATTTTGACAGATAGCTTTACGATTACGATTCGAATATAGTATTTCGAGACATACGAATATGCCAACTAGTCGCCAGAGAGGGGGTTATACCGGAAAACATCGTTTGACAAAACAAAATCGTTTTGACAAACCGTAAAGTGCAGTTGCAGATAATAGCTAACATTCTAAATATATCAAAGGCATGTGTAGGCTTTATTTTGCATGAACATTTGTTTATGAGAAAGCTGTATTCGAAGCAACTGCCGCGAGTGCTAAACTACTCGTACTGTTAGCACTCGCGGCATTTACTTCGAATACAGGTTTCTTATAAACAAAAAACCAAAAACAACGAGTCGATGAAATAAAAAAATCATTTTTTAGATCCAAAAATAATACGTAACGGTGAACGAAACTTAAATCCACCATTCGCGCCACGTCATAGTCAAATTGGCAGTCAGCTGAATCGTGAACCTCGTCCGAAGCAGCAAAAAGCGCAACAAAGTACTGGCAAGGTTATGACGTCCATATTTTGGGACATGTACGGTATTTTTTCTTCGATTATCTTGAAAGACAGTCGTAGAGATCGCTACGTGGCCCAATTGGATCGTTTGAACGAGGAAATTTCGAAGAAACAACTATATATAAAGAAAGAAAGACAGAGATAATGCTACATATCATAAGTATTTGGCTGTGATCACAAAATTGCAGTCTATTTTCCAGATTTGGCAGCAACTTTTACCTGTTCGCAGACCCAAAGATGCGGAGATGATCGTCAGAATTAACGCCTATATTGACGCCAAAGGTAAATTGTTCTTGAAGAAGTGTAAATGTTGAAGTGTTGGAATGATTATTTCGCTTGAAAGTGACTTTGTTGATGAATAAAATCAAATTTAAGTGAAAAAGTTGTATTAATTAGGCCGGGAACTTATCAGCCGATGTTATATGCACAGAGGGGAATCGGAGTGCGTTCGTTACTTAGTGTGAGGTAGACAGGTATCACCCCTGAGACGCATAAATAAAAAAAAAATCTATGAATTTAACCTCAAAGACTTGTCACTTATTCGAAAACGAAACTCAGCACGAACTTTTTACTCGACTTTCTAGTAATAAAAGAGCACTAAATGTTCATACTATTAAGTTCATCTTACTAATTTATCCATTATTGATATTTATATTAAAGACTGAACAAGAAATGGAAAGACGATTAATGCTTATTGAACTAGGTACGGTGATACGTAATACAGATTGAGTACGCATCAGTGATCTTACTGGTACGTAACCCATTATCGTCGCAGTTCACTGAGCATTTGCACGCCCGTTTCTCTGCTGCTCGTATATAGGGCAGTTGGACATAATTTTCATTTATTATAAATATAAATTTCATATTACTATCTATACTGTAGACAGAGCTGCAATTAACCGGCCGCTTACTTACCATTTGTCAATTTCTGAAATTAATTTAAACAAGTAATTTAATTCATCTATGTCTTCTTTCTTTTTTTGTCTTTAGGATTGGCAGGGTCCGCTACCTTAGTCTAAGGATTTGGTGAAGATACTCATATATCCTTTATTGCATAACAAAACATATAAAGTAGGTTATACAGAAAAAGGTATGCAAAGGTGAGCTTATCTCTGTAAGAGGTATCTTCCAGCTAACCCTAACGTGTGTGTTGTAATTTTATTTTGTCTAGGAGTTAAAAGATATTTCCATATTTAAACATAATCTATAGTAATACATACATAGTATTAAATACATATATACTATACTATACATATAATATTAGTTAGTAAGATAGTGGTCATTTAAAAGTAGCATATAGAACCGCTGTTGAACCCGTATTTGCAGTGGTAATTTGTTCCACAGCTGTGCGGCATTAATAGTGAACGACCGAAAGAAAAAGATTGTGTTAGACGAGGGATAGTTCAGAGTTTGGGACAAGGATGTTGGGGTCGGATGGGAGTTATCTTATGAGAAAACCGTGATCGAAGGTATTGGGGTGTCCCAGGGTTATTGAGGATTTTATATAGAGAGCATATGTGTGCATATATGTGCACAAGCATATATGTGCACATTTCTGCGAAGGCGGATAGGGAGCCACTTTAAACGTGTACGGAATTCGGAATAATGGTCATATTTACGCAAGCCGCAAATATAACGGATGGCCAGATTTTGTAGGCGTTCTAGTTTATTAAGTAGCTCCTCAGTCGCATCTTAATAGCATATGTCAGAATAGACGAGACTAGAGAGAGGAAAAGACTGCGCAAGCATAACTTTAGTTTTGAACGGAAAGAAATTTTGGAGCCGCCTGAGTGAATGACCTGCGCTGTCCAGGATAAAGTTTCGTCGATGATAAGTCCCAATTTTTTTTATTTCTAAAGGCTATCGGAAGACCGTTGTAAATAACCTGTAAATAACAAATGACTAACCCTGGCCCTTATTTTTCAATTGCCGAACACCAATAACAATCGCTTGTGATTTTGATGGGTTGACTAAGAGGCCAAGGCTACCAGCCCATTTCTGGACTGCGCACAGCTCTTTGTTCATAGCTGCAATAGCACCAGATGCATCAGATAAGAAAAAATGTCTAGAAATTTGTAGATAATCTGCATATAGATGGTAGGGAGAAGTAATTACTTTGGATAATTCGTTGATGAAAATCGAGAAAACCAATGGAGATAAAACACCGCCCTGTGGCACACCAGCAATAAGTGGAGTCCAATCAGATGAATATTCGTCAAGTTTGATACATTACCAGCGTCCACGAAGATAAGAGTCAAACCTTGCGGTCACAGAAAAGGACATATTCAAAGAGCACAGAGTTCCTAGAAGAATGTCAAAATCGACAGAATTAAATGCGTTACTGAAATCCAACAGAATAAACAGGGAAAGTTTTTTATTCTCCATAGCAAATCGTATACCATCTGTGACATTCAATAACGCAAGCGTTGTGCTATGATGAGGTCGAAAACCCGACTGCAAGGGGCTAAGATTATACTGATGGAGATATGAATTAATTTGTTTGTGAATAACGCTTCTTACGCGATTCATATTTCTACACGAAGTGACTGCCGTCCGACCTCCACAATCCAGAGGAAATATCAGACCATTTTTAGGTTATAAACAGAAATGCTTTTATTCTAACTTCACAATAATGCGGTTTACAGCTTAGTATACAAACATACACACGTGAAGTCAGAATTGACCCACACTCTTTATGCCGGAGACTCACAAGGAAGTTCTCAATCTTGATTTTCAGTGAGGGTGTACTAGAGTGACAAGACGGACCGAAAAGTACAATTAAAGTTACTAGTATACCTCAAGAAAAAAAATCAACAGGAATATAGATATCACAATAACGTATACTTAACTAAAATATTTACATAAACTTTAGTAGATCTGTGATCAAACGTAGGAAACATTGTTTTACATACATAAATCGTCTAAAACAACAGCAAAGCTATACTACGACAACTCAGCAATACAAAAGGTAATGTCTTAGGTTTTCGCGATTGTTACACATTGAATTAAACAATTTTTAACGGAAGTATCGCGTGTTTTATTTATTTTGTTGAACCTGACGTTTCGAACGCTTTGCAGTGTCCGTGGTCGCAGGAAGACTAAGGTGGTATTTGTCTTACATTAGTTATTCAAATATTATATCTACCGACATGGATGGATTAATTATTATATATGTTCCGATTCACACAAAAATCGCTCACAGTGTCCGAACGTTTGTTAGTATATCTCTGGGTTTGTGACTTGATTATTTTTAGAACTGGATCCCAAGCAGGTGGTACTTGCCAACCATCTTCTCTATTGAAATTGGGGTGTTTTCTTATTTCAATAGCCTCGCGTAACATTCTCGGCATGTAGCGATTCTCCTTGGCGAGGATTTGTGGTCAAACAAAAGGTAATATTGCGGTTGTTTCTCTAGAGCTGGTATAAGAATAGATTGTAGAACTTGTGCATACTAGTTTATGTTGAAAAACAAACAATAATATTGGGGTATCCGTTATACATTGTTTAAGAGCGAAAAATGTGTTAACCTTGAAAGATTTTGTTTAAAAATGTTTAGGAAGTCACGTCGCTTGAAGGAATGCTACATACATTTAAAAGAAGATAGTGACGAAGTTGTAACTCACACAGCAAAAACAATTAGATATCTTTGCGTTTTATTTGGTGGAAGAATATATTACTTTTAGACGGCACGTACCAATATGGAAAAATATACATGGCCATGGGCTCATAAGTTATGGTATTTGTATTTGACACACACTGATATAGAAGTAACCCATAAGTGGATCGACTCAATCACTTATATGTAACCCGCTGTTTATTGCGCATAAGCAGAGGTAATGTTCATGTACGACTCTTTTGTATGTTTAATAAATAAGTACCTGGACGACCGAGCTTCGCTCGGTTTTCTTTTTGGTAAATCGTGTTCTTTTGGAAAATATATTTAGACATAAATTACATACTGAGCAAACGAATATTTTTAAAACGTAGCAACACAATAATATGAACAGGTTATTTAAATAAAAAATCACGAGTGTAATTAGTTTAACATTTTATTAGAAGCAGGTACTTTTACACAGTACTACTTTTATACAGTTTATCCATCAATTACGGACTAAAGCCGTGACGATAAAAAAAAATATCATAAGGAATGGAACTGGGGTATTCTCGATTCGGACTGCCCGATTTACCAACTGAGCTATTATAATATTATCGATGGTGGCTAAATTTACCTTCGTATTCTAATAATATTGTAGCAGTTTTTCATTGCCTGAAAACATGGGTAAAACGACGTTTTCTAAAAATGAAACCTAGCTAGATCGATTTATCGCCCCCGAAGCCCTCTGCATACTAAATTTCACGAAAATTGTTGGAGCCGTTTCCGAAATTCTAATTATATAGAAATATACAAGATTTAATCGTTTAAAGATTTTAGATTTTCGAGTTTTGTCCGAAATGTGGATTGTCTTTATACAGCGCGCATATGTGGAAACAGTACATTCCAGCATTGAGAGGAAGAAAATCTAAAGCTACCACGAAAAGCTTCAGATCTGTGACGAGGGGTAGACGTAAGACGTTAGAAGTAAGACGGTAAGTTTTTTTTTATATTCAACGCCGGGAGGCATTAAAGCATACGACCCAACGGACGTGAAGCGGTTACCGTAACCTATGAACGCTTGTAATGCATTGAGTATCACTCGCGCGAGGCCACCTCTGCCGGTAACACAGCAACTCCTAAGGAGCTTAGTGGTGATCTCACTCACACGCAGGAACACTACAACCCTCCAGAGAGTTGTTATTTGGCTACGGTTTTCTGTGAAATGGAGGTACCTTCTCAGACGGGCTGCTTTGATACATCCTATCTCTTTTAGAAATACCCAGACCAAGACTAATAGACATGTTCGTACGCATAAATGTTTGTTCTGTGCGGGAATCGAACTCACGAGCGCTGGTGTCAAAGTCGCGTTATTAACCGCTGCGCCACCGAGCTCGTCAAAAAAAAAGACGCTCCCGTGCTATAAGTGTGAGTATATTACTGTAACTTTTCATATAAGCCATAAAGCGAAAAGCTTTTAATTACATCAATGAGTAGACAGGCAAGTCAAGGTAGTTTGTATGGCTCCATTGGCGCGTTGTCATCGCTGCTACCTACGCAGCACCGCTAAGGAGCTTCTTTACTATAAGAGGGCAACGTTACTTTGCCGAGCGTGCTGAAGCTGACTTGATCAAATTCAAACCGAGTGAGCTGAGATAGGCTGACCGAGGCACTGCCTGACACATTGAGAGGATGTCTGTGAAACCAATTGGTTGGACGGCGAACTACAGTATTATTCGAATTTCTCCATATATTTTTTTATACTACGTTGGGAGATATACAAGCATACGGCCCACCTGATGTAAAGCGGGTACCGTAGCCTATAAACGCTTGCGATATATAAAGTATCACTCGCGCGATGCCCCCTCTGCTGCTTACACAGCAACTCCTTGGGAGTTTACTGGTGACCTCACTCCACACAGGAGAAGTTTATACTCGCTATAGCTTGGTCTACACTAGGCAGGAGCAGGATCCATTATCTAATAATGTCCAAAGTCCGTCTACAAACCATTCCCACGGAGATTATCTTCGCGATATCGAAGTTTCAAAGCAAATAAGATACGTTTAATATTTTTGAAGTTATACTTCTTTTGGTGTCTCAGAGTAAAATGATGAGAGTGAAATTTTACGATGCATGCACACGTCGACATCTAAAATCGACACCACGAGTTTGGTTATCATTTTGTTTTACAATCGTAGAGTAATTGGCAAGCAGGATGAAATTTTTGGAGTTACTTTTGTTTCGTTACGCCAAAGAAGTATAATTTCTTACGTGCGTACGTACATACACACATTTTTTTATATAACATTAGCTGGTAAGAAAGGGAATTGTTATTTTACTGCTATCGTCAATAAGGTGAAGGTGCTTCCGGAAACATCCTCTTATTAAATGTTACTGTACTCTACCCCTTTTACGCCATAGGCCCGATTCCTAATCGGCAACTAGCCACCAAATGTGCCCCCCCCCCCCCCCCCATGTACCTACCATGACCACTATCAAAACCACTCAATTATAGAAACTATAATTGGACGCATTTTAAGAGAGGTAGGGCGAATCAAAGCAGCCCGTCTGGGGAAATACCTCCACCTCGCAGAAAACCGCAGCCAAATAACAACTCCCTAGAGGGTTGTTGTGTTCCTGCGTGTGAGTGAGGTCACCAGTAAGCTCCCAAGGAGTTGCTGTGTAAGCATGAGGAGGCATCGCGCGAGTGATACTTAATATATCGCAAGCGTTAATAGGGTACGGTACCCGCCTTACATCAGATGAGCCGTATGCTTGTATGCCTCCCGACGTAGTATAAACGTCCCGACGTAGTAAAAAAGCAAGTAAGCAATAACATATTAATCCACGAAATTTAAAGAATGTTACTGCGGAATTGATAACAACGTGTTCTATCAACCCAAGTGAATTTCGTAATTAACTGTCGGGAGTCATCTTCGAGTAAAGAAAATAATAATATTCATTATAGTTCACAAACAACTACTTTTTCAAAATGGCAGCTGTAGGTAGATGTCTTATTGCTTATTTGCGTGTAATTATCGTAAGGAGAGAGTGATAAGTGTGGCATTCGAAATTCTCCGCTTACCACGGAAGAGAGTTGGTGTGAAGATATATATAGACAACTAGCTACTAGCCCCGGCTTCGCACGGGTGATCTGATCGCTACCAAACTTCACAGGGTCGTCCATCGGGCTAATCTGAAGATTCCCTGAAAATTTCATCAATATCGGTCCAGCCGTTTTCGAGTCCATAGCGGACATACAGACAAACATTCATTTTTATATATATAGATTTATCTTAACAACGTACGTTTGAAAGAAAAGATACAGAAAATATTACTGAAATCTGTAATACAATAAATTTGTTTATATTTTGCCATTACTGATGTAAAATGTAGGTAGCATACGTTCAGAAATGTAAATAAATGGCACTTTCAGTTCATTCACATTGCCGGAAATATATTTGATTAGCTTTGGACCCTTGCCAAAACAAATTTGTTTGTTAAAATGCTTGTTTAAAAACAAAGAGATCAAAAGCACGTCGGCTAAGTGTCGGCTACTCTTGTTATAGGGTACCGTGGCCCTTATGACGAGACGCCCTTAGGAATATATATCATTTAATCTTTCCGAAAACTTTTGTGGTTTAAGAATACATAAACTACTTAAGTACATTGTTTAGTATATAGATTTTGTAGACTATTTATTATACACCCCACAGGCGAATTCGTTACTTTTTTTGACACTGACCATGTAGTTGGCCCCAGTTGGCCGTTACTACGTCACCGGAAGGGGAGCGCACACTTTATTAAAGATTAACATGTCAGCCTTTGATTTCAATGTTAAAACTATTCATATTTGACGAGCTCGGTGGCTCAGTCGTAAATGACGCGACTTTGACACCAACGCTCGTGGGTTCGATTCCCACACAATACAAACATTTGTGTGCATGAACATGTCTGTTTGTCTTGATCTGGGTATTTTCTATGTATAATAAGTATGTATTTACAAAAAAAAATGTATTTACGTATGTTTATCAGTTGTGTAGTACCCATAACACAAGCTTCGCTTACTTTGGGGCTAGATGGCGCTGTGTAATTTGTCCGACAATATTTATTTATTTATTATTTATATGATAACTTATAAGACATCAGAAAAAATATATATAATAAGAAGAGGCATGCTCCGTTGGTTCGGACATGTAGAAAGAATGCAGGATGAAAGAATGACGAAGCAGATATACAATGCAAAAGTGGAAGGATGTAGGAGCCGAGGAAGGCCAAGACTTACCTACCATGACCAAATTGGTCGTGTTCTATCAGAAGGTGATGTCAGGAACCCTAGAAACCGGCGAGCGTGCATGAGAAGAGCAATGAATGTTAAAGAAGCGAGTGAGATATGTAAGGATCGAGTCACGTGGCGCTCTGTACTCTCTACCTACCCCGCAAGGGATTTGGCCTGAAGATATACATACATACATACATACAAATATCCATCTGGCGTCCAAGACACTTGTGTGCTCAACAGAGCAAAGCAGTATATCAGCGTGGGGCAAAGACTTATACAAGTCTAAAGTCAGAGCGCACATAGAGTGCTTGCCTCCCTTTGTGTGTTCTACCGATCGTTCGTTTTTGTTGTTTTTTGAGTTCTGAAGAAATGTTCGATATGATGGGAGTTCACCCTCACACGCCGGAACCGCAATGGTCGCGTACTGTCCGGTTCCAGACAAGTTTTCTTCCGAGAACACTCCGAGTTGTGGAATGAACTCTCAGCCGAGGTTTTCCCAAGGGAGTACAGCATGGACATTACATGGCAGCGTGGCAAGCGTTCACAGGCGTTCGTATTCATTTATGCTTTTCGACGTTGTATAAAAAAACTGGATTAATTGCTCTGAAACGTGCGACAGTTTCTTTATACAACGTCGGAAGGAATGCAATAATACGGCCCACCGACGACCGTAGACTATGAACGCTTGCAATACAAGAAGTATCACTCGCGTGTTGCCACCAAAGCTGATAACTCAACAACGCTCCGGGGATTTGTTATGTGGCTGCGGTTTTCTGTGGGGTGGAGGTACTTCCCCAGACGGAATGCTTTGATGCGCCCTACCATCTCTTAAATACACCTAGGCCTAAGACGAACTGACATGTTCATGCACACAAACGAGTGTAGGTACTGTATGGAAATCGAATCTACGTTGGTATCAAAGTAGCGTAACCACTGCGCCACCGAGCTACTGCTTAATTCAAACGTGCAAAACATGTTTACTTTTCACTTTCATTATCAATATGCAGTCACTGTTTAAAAGTAATTATTTAGCTAAGAGTCACCTACAAAACGAGACAAAGATCATTTGAATTACATTTTTTTTTTATATTTTGACCGCTATCTCTGCTGATATAAGATTTGAATTAGAATTTCCATAAAGTGTAATGTGCCTTTCCATACAAGTGGCAGGCGGTTATCACCGCCTCCAACCAGGTACATAGTTGGAATATGACGTAGAAACCTGATATCTAGATGTACTCGAATATGATAACATGTTACATTGGACCTAGATTCATACTCGTGGAATTCTACGCAATATACGGTACATATATAGACTGGACTAAGGTGGCGGCAAACAAGCGTGCGGCCTGCTTTTTGGTAAATGGTTACCGTAGCCTGTGGACACGTGCAACAGCGGTATCAATCGTGCGTTGCCGACCCTGTAGAAGCAGCGACATCCCTTTTTTAAAGATTCTCATCCTTTTATGTTTATAGAAGGTCGGGATGTAAGCATACGGCCAGCCTGACGAAAAGCAGTTACCGTGGCCTATGAACGCTTGTTTTAAGTATCGCTCACGCGTTGCCATCTCACTCGCAGGAACATAACAAACTCTCAGGGAGTTGTTATGTGGATGCAGTTTTTTATAATGTTGAGGTACTTTTTCCCAGATGGATTGCTTTGATGCACCCTACCTCTCTTTAAAACACCCAGACTAAGAGAAACAGACATGTTCATGCATACAAATGTTTGTACTGTGTAGGAATAGAACCCACGAGCGTTGGTGGTAAAGGAGCGTTACTAATCACTGCGTAACCGAGCTCGTCAAAAGGAGTTCATTCCACAACTTCCACTTTAAAAATTCTCGGTAGAAAACATCTCACATTACGTTACCGTAGCGTTTCCTACGTGTTTATGCTTAAAGGCTGTGATAAGGCTTGAAGGCTGTTGATTAAGTATTAATTGAATCTGCAATAAGGATTTTCATCAATAGCAATATATAGCAATTCTCATACGGATCTCTAGTTAATCAAAGGGCATCCGCCTTTAAAACGTAAAAGCAACATGTACAGTTTAATATAGTTTAACTCCGTGCTTCTCAAAGTGGGCGAGTGCAATAAGTAAGGGGTCCATCTGATTCAAACATTAGTTAGGCAGGGGAACTACGGAGAATGGAAAATATACAAGAAATTTCCAACAATTTGTGCCCCGTAGACCTACTACGGGGCACAAATTGTTGGAAATTTCTGGTTTCACTCATCGTAAGACAGGTGTGTACTCACTCACAAAGCCTAAAATTTATTATTATTAAGTCACATTTTAATGAATTTTGTATGCCTATTGGCGGGACATAGAGCTACCCATCTATTTGACATTGTATGTACCACTATCAATCGCCGATGTTCACAAAATTAGAAATTGAATTGAAAATATTTCTATATGAAAAACATAAATAAATTTAGGTTTAAACATTCGACCTAAATGCCTATTTGTTATTCTGATAACATATGCGGTTGTCTGTGTCGATGCATGAATAATCGTCTTCTTTCTTACCTTGGCATATTTTGCTAAATTATATTCATAACAATGTTTATGTAAAAATATATTCATACTATCAAATTTTATCAACTACCTGTTATCTATAATATATATTATATATATTTATCGTTTAGTTTACATCTTACGGTGTTTTCCTTCATCGTCGAGCAAGTGATAATTACAAATATGTACGAGTACATAAATCCGAAAACACGAATTTAGTGGTAATGCCAGGATTAGAACCGGGGCCCTGTTGGTCGCAAGGCCGGTCCTTAAGCCACTAGGCTACCACTGCTCTATACAAAGAAATAATCTATCAAGTAATACAACATCTTCTATTTATTAAATTATTTATAGTAACATTTTTTTTTAATAATTAAATTTGCTTTGGAAAAAGAAATCAGGCTTCTAAGTTTGAAGGAACATACGCTATGGGTCGCATTTCTTAATTGATTTTGATATACCGTAATACGTACCAACCCATCCAATTAGGATCCATACATTTATAGACAAACTAGCTGACCCGGCAAACGATGTTCTGCCATATAAATTATTTCATATTATTATTTTTTACTTCTTTTTTTATGAAATATATTTTACGATCTATTCTCATACCTACCAAATATAAAAACGAGTGTGCTTTAGACCACACGACTGAAGTAAAAGTTCTTTAGCTCCATAGTGTGATACAGACAATAGGCCTGCACTGTGTCTTAAATATACGAAACTTAACTCGCTATGAGAGAAAGAGAGAAAGAAAATGTCTGCCCGCACCTCTCTCTATTGTCCCTACAGTAATATACGAAATGTAACTTTCTCTCTTTCTATCTTCACTAACTTATATCTCCCTCTCAACTTCCGTTCGCCTCGCCAGATCACACATTTCGTAACGCTCTCATCACGCATTGACCAGCTTACTCCCCAAGTCAAGCGTGCGTAAAGAAGTTTTACTTCAAAAATTTCATAAAAATCGGTCGAGCCGTGTCGAAGGAGTGCGATCTCAAACACTGTGTCACTAGATTTTTGTACATTAGAAGATAATAAGTTTTCAAAACTTTAGTTAGTTGGGTTTTAGCATGTGCATGCCCTAATTTTTTTTTTAAATTAAGGAACTATTAAACTATAAGTAACCTATAAAAAGTTTGAGACACTTATCCGCGTTCATTATAAGTAATTTCAATCGCGTTAGATTCAATTTAACGTTAAATATTTCTAATTATTTCAAGATTGATTCTTAAACGGCTATTAATTGAGCCAATTTCCTGTTTCTATTATTAAGTTATTATTGTCCAGTTATTTTCGATTTTATCAACGATCACCTCCTTTGTCCTAAAATTCCGTGTTCCCTTATTATTAATATTTGACTATCTGACCTTATACTCTGCATTCTCGTTCTCTTGTGTTATCTATTGTCCTAATTTATTGCAACCTAAAATCGTTATTATCCAAATATTTCGTCGTCCTATTTATTTCATACAATTTATTTATTTTCTTTGTTACCATTCCTGAAGCGGTAAAATCGAAAGTGGAGAAAATTTAACCCTCACACCGATGCGACGGTAAGTTGGTAAGTACCACAAACCACTGCGCATGGAGGTACCCCGCTCTCACAAAATGTTGGTGTTTTAGTGCCTAAATATATCAGCGTTTCGAGCCTAATGACCAATAGGGGAATATTTTTAAGCGAGGTAGGACGCATCAAAGCTGCCCGTCTGGGGAAGTACCTCCACCTCACAGAAAACCGCAGCCAAATAACAACTCCCTAGAATGTTGTTGTGTTCCTGCGTGTGAGTGAGGTCACCAGTAAGCTCCCAAGGAGTTGCTGTGTAAGCAGCAGCTGTGTAAGAGGCATCGCGCGGGTGATACTTAATATATCGCAAGCGTTAATAGGCTACGGTACCCGCTTTACATCAGGTGGGCCGTATGCTTGTATGCCTCCCGATGTAGTATAAAAAAAAAAAACAACAAGCCGATAAGTAACGCGATGTTGATCCGTGAACTAGCCAATCAGCTGCGCGTTCTACTTTACCCCCCGACCCGTGGCGGTGAACTGATTTAGTACGTAAAGTCGTTCTCACCGGTTGTCCATAGGTTTTTATCCTTCAACAACAAGAAACTAATTGACTGACAGACTTATCAAGACACCATTTAATCCGATGGGTCTGGCTAGTTCGGTGAAAATTTTGCAGCATGCATAAGAGAAACTCCTCTTCACCTTACTGATAATCTCACTCACGCACAGGAACGTGTGATGACTATCCTGGGAATTGTTATTTGACTGCAGTCTTCTGTTAGTTTGGAGGTACTTCACCAGTCGGATTGTCTTAGTTGAGCTCAGTGGCGCAGTGGTTAATAATGCTGCTTTGACACCAGAGCTCCTGGGTTCGATTTCCACTCACAACAAACATTTGTGTGCATGAACATGTTTGTTTGTTTTGATCTGTTTTTAAGAGAGGTAAGACGCATCAAAGTAGCCCGTCTTGGTAAATACCTCCAACTCACAGAAAACCGCAGCGTAAATAACAACTCCCAGGAGAATTGATGAGTTTCCGTGAGTGAGGTTACCAGTAAAAAAAAACGAATTACTGTGTGGAAGCAGCAGAGGTGGCTTCGTGCGAAAAAAATGCGCCCTACCGTTCTTTCGCCAGAGCTTCTCTCGCCGTTAGCCTTGTAGAAAAGGTTGGCTTTACCTCTAAAGATGTGAGCTACTTGCACCTAAAAGGATTGCAGAAAGGAAGGAAGAAGGAAAGGCGTAGGTGTGCCATATAACCATATAGGACATTTAAAGCCAGCTGTCATTACATCGCTTCTCTTTCAATATTTGTTTGTATATAACATACCTAATATGTGCACTGGCGATGATTCTATCACCGGCCAACTGCCACACGTGGAACTCATGAACGGCCAGCACGCCGTCCACCTTCTCCAACAAGCGCCTCTGTATAGCGTCCACCTGGACAAATAAACCAACATGTCAATTGTGTGATTGAACTCCTTATAGCTCTGCAAATAGGGCGCACGTTATCGCTCACGTGACCACGAGGGTAGAATAGTACATTGAATTCACGAAGTTGATGCAATCCCTGTTCTATATTACAATGGAAATATTCCTATGCTAATGTAATAAAATTGTTTTGCTTGTTTGAACGCGATAATCTCTGAAACTACAAGACTGATTTGATAAATTATTTTTACTTTTGATAAATCAATTCCTGAGGTAGGCTATAGGCTTTTTAACATCACGATAAGAATCTTAGAAGCCGAGAAAAAAGGAAGAAAGTAAGAAAAAGCGGTTCTCACAGGATACGCGCGGACTAAGCGCTAATTTTGATATAATAAACAGTGGGATTCTATACGGCCCACCTGATGTAAAGTGGTTACCGTAGTCAATAAATGCTTCTAATAGAAGTATTGCTTGCAAATTACCACCCTGCACACAGGAACTCATTATCATCTCACTATTAACCACTCGCAGGAACACAACAACCCTCCAGAGATTTAGTATTTGGCTGCAGTTTTCTATGAGGTAGAAGTAGTTCCCCAGTCGGGGCTGCTTTGATGCGCCCTACCTCTCCTCAGAGCGTCGCAGGTTAATTAGCAGGATGTATCAAATGTTGATGCGATTGGTTTTGACTCTAGATTAGTCTACATCAGGAGTTCCCAACCAGGGGGGCACGCCCCCCTAGGGAGGCATAGGGAGATATCAAGGGGGGCGGAATATCTTTTTCTCGGCTATTCAAAGCAATTAAAAATGACAAACTGGACGAAGATTAGAAAGCTGACAAAGAAATTCATTTGCAATCGCTGGAAGACGAATTTCGCCGATACTTTTAAGACATTAATTCAGAGTCACCTATATGGCACATGACCAGAAACTCATTTTTTGTAAATTATCTCACAATTACCAGAAGTTCAAGAAGATATTTATGTGATGAAAAAACTAAAAAGGGGGCGTGAAAATATTATTTATAGTCCAGGGAGGCTCAACAAAATAAAGGTTGGGAAACCCTGGTCTAGATGATAGTGATTGGACACAAACAACTTGACAGCACATGAAGCCCCCCCTCACTCATAAAAACGTAGTGTTTCAACGCCTCAATATCTTGGCCTTGGCTTTAGAACCTACTATCTACTGACCAATAGGAGTATATTTCGAACGATACCGCGAAGTTGATACATTAATTTGCCAATAGCTGCGCGTCCTTACTTTACCCCCCGACTCAAAGTGGTGAATTTATTTACTACTAATTGTATCTTCGGCCCCCAATGGTTTATTTCCTTCATGACTTCGGAGGGTCACGTGACCGTTTTTAGGTGTGTACCAACATGAAATGTCTCCTGGTCTATCTGTTTTATGTAAAAAAGTTCATCAATTTAACTTTATTATGAATTTCTAAGGTGTCCATAATTATGTCTACACGGTGATCTCATATTTGTTTCGCTGAAGTGTTTTTGTTATAAGATGTACGTGTTGGAGAATCTTCATGAAAAATAAGTTTAGACGAGATGAAATTCTTTATTCGGCATTAGGCTCCCACGGGCACTTAGACACGTCTGACATTTTTTTTAAATACTAACGTTAAGAATTATTGTCTGTAACAAATAGAAAAGTTCCGAGTACAAAAGATTGTTTATGCTGTTTACATTGTATATATAATAATTATTAAAAAGCACTTACCGTAGTATTGTTTACATAAAAATATGGCAATTTCAGACTTCATTGAATTCTGTTTTCATGGCGTAAAGCCCTTATAAATAATATAGTGGCGTATTGTACATTTACTTACTTGTATATGGGTGGGTACAGTCTGCAACAGTATAAGTGACGATTCTCTCAGCAGTGGCCACACTGACAAAAGTATCAAGATCACCAGGACTATACTAAGGGCTGGGTCGATGTAGTATTTGTACTTCCAGTCGGTCAGCCAGACCACTAACGCCGACCCCACTACTATCAGGGAACCTAGAACAATGAAATAGGTATATTAAATCTATCTTCATGTTTTTGCCCATTCCAAAAAAGGGTCACCACCAACAGTAACATCCCTAGTGTTGCAAATGTCCATAGGCTACGGTAACTGCTTACCATGAGGCAGGTCGTACGCTTGTTTGTTACCTTCGTGGTATAAAAAGATTAAGTTTGTATCTGTATATAACTTCACGCCAAATCCCTTACTGAGTAGGCAGAGAGAACCGAGCGCCATGTGACTCGATCCTTCACACCTCACTCGCTTCCTTAACATTCATTCTTCTCATGCACGCTCACCGGTTTCTAAGGCTAATGACATCACCTTCTTATAGAACACGACCAATTTGGTCATAGTAGGAAAATCTTGGCCTTCCTCGGCTCCTACATCTTTCCACTTTTCGTTGGATATCTGCTTCGTCATTCTTTCATCCTGCATTCTTTCTACATCCGAACCAAAGGAACATGCCTCTTTTTATTTTAACTCCGACGCTCTGTTTCAGATCAAATCTGTTTCTAACATCATCATTGCGAATACGATTTACAAGCGTTACGCCACAAATTTTACGCAACGCTTCGCATCTCGACCGCGTTTATTCTACTTTCATGCTCTCTGCCATATCCAGCTCTCGCTTCCATAAGTAAGCGTAAGTAAATTGTTATTTAGCTGCGGTTGTCTGTGAGGTGGAGGTACTTCACCAAACGAGCAGCTTTGATGCGCCCAACCTCCCTTAAAAGGAGACCCACGCCAAGACAAATAGACATGTTCATGCACCGACCGCGTGTATCCTACTTTTATGCTCTCTCTGTCATACCCAGCTCTCGCTTCCATAAGAAAGCGTTGGGACCAGCACTGCATAGTGTGTAGCGAGCTGTGGCTTTTGGCTCAAATTTTTACCGCCAAGAAGTTTTCCCACCGCTCCATTCGCACTATTCCCAGCGCTCACTCGTCTTTCCATTCCATTTCTTTCTTCATTCCACATCAGCGGTGTACCTTCCATCTCTGCTGAAGGCGCATCGATGATATACAATCTCATCCACTTGTTCCAACACTTCATCATCAACCGTAATCCTTACATTGGTTCTGTTTTCTTTTTCAAATTTAATTATCTTTGTTTTCTTCGCATTCAATAGTAACCCTTTCTCCATACAATCGTCTTTCATCATTGTGATCAGTGTTAGCAGTTCAGATGGTGTTTCTGCTAATAACACGACATCGTCTGTATACAGCAGACAGTTCACTACTAGATCACCCATGCGCAATCCTACATTCGTTGACCTTATTCTCTGCAGACAACTATCGAGATACAGAATAAACATCCTAGCAGATAAGTTAAATTTAAGTTTGTAAATAGCTCTTATATCCAGTTTCCCATTACATTAGGATTGGCGAGATCCTCTACCCAAGCTTAAGGATTTGGAGGAGATACTGGTTTTGGGGCGACTGCCGTCAGATCTCCACAAGCCCGAGGGAAAATCGGAGCTTTCGAAAGTTATTCACACGTCTTTCGTAATTAAATTTCTTGGACGTGCGGGCTTCTTCGTGAGCTTTTTTTACACTGGTTTACATGTGTTCTGTTCTGAAGACTTGGCACAGTATTTTGGACTTTTTGATAATCATTGTGGTGATAATGGCGGATAATAACTTATTGGGGCCCATTATCAAAAGATGGCGGTGATTATTTTCTTACGCCGAAAAAACTATGATATACAATATGTTTTATAAACGAAAATTGCTACAAAATGGACAAAAACAATTGTAACATTATCTAAAAATTGTTATTAACTTATGTGGGGATAGTAGTAATATGGAGGAAAGCGATAACAATTAGAATGAAAACTAAATGTATAAAAACATCTAATATTGCATTGAATATTCTGTACAAATAAAATATTTTATTAAATATATTTTTTCATTAAAATACATCCCAAAAACTACCCTACCCTATGGAAACGCGTCTTTTTCTATACAACGTCCAAACTAGCATACGGCCCACCTGACCAGCGGTTACCGTAATCCATGAACGCTTGCAACACATTAAGTATCATTCGTGTGATGCTATCTCTACCTAACACAGTTACTCCTTAGGATCTATCTGGTGAACTCACTCGCACGCAGGAACCCAAAAACCCTCTAGAGAGTAGTTATTTGGCTGCGGTTTTCTGTGAGGTGTAGGTAGGTACTTTCCCAGACGGGCTGCTTCGATGCGCCCTACCTGTCTTAATATTACCCAGACCAAGACAAACAGACATGTTCATGCACACAACTGTTTGTCCTGTGTGAGAAATCGAACCCACGAGCGTTGGTGTCAAAGTAGCGTTACCAATCGCAGCGCCACAGAGCTCGTCAAAACTATCGGAGTGAAAAGCGTCTTGCTATTTTCTAGCATTTGTTGACGCCCACTTACTATTTGATCGGTTGCTCTGTCCTTGTCATTTGAGAGCAATAGCGTGACGGAGAAAGCGCTTTTTGCTAGCTCGCTATTTTCGTTAGAGTTAATGTGAAAAAAGATCACAATATTCCTGCTAGGTAAGACTAGCGGTAGGTAGGAACAGCGGGGACCATTTATTTGATAATCTACATTCAATTTTAGAAATTTTGCTTCTTTAATAATGTCGATACGTAAATATTTGCAATGAATATTCATGAGTACAGGTGTTTATTTTCGTTTAAGTACACTTCGTTTTAATTGCATCTATGTCTAAATGTAATCAATACAAAGTGTATGCACTTTGTTTTGATTACATATCTATACTAATACACAAAGCGGAACAGTTTATTTGTTTGAACGCGCAAATGTCTGGGATTACTAGTCGGATTTGAAAAAATATTTTTACATTTGATAGACCAATTCTTGAGAAAGGTTTTCAACATCACGATACGACCCTTAGGAACCGAGAAAGAAAAATAGTATTGGTGGCGGAAGCACACAAAGCAGGTTAGATCAAATTGCATGTAAATTTGACTTTCGCAAAATAACGCCTGAATCTATTAACTAGAAAAATAGTAATTTATACAACGTCGGGAGTCATGCAAGCATATGGTCCACCTGATGTAAAGCAGTTACCGTAGCCTATTAACGCGTGTAATATATTGAGTATCACTCGCGCGATGCCTCCTCTGCTGCTTACACAGCAACTCCTTAGGAGTTTACACATACAGGAACACAACAACCCTCTAGGGAGTTGTTATTTCGCTGCGGTTTTCTGTGAGGAGTAAGAAACAGCGGTTCCCACGGGATACCGGGGTGAGCACGAACGAAGTCGCGCGGTGCAGTTAGTTGATAATATAAATACCCGTATACTAAACTTCTAAAACGAGCGATCATCACGAGTCGTACGGTATAACACTGTGTCTACTGTGTGTGTGATCTTCGAGTCAGAATTCCTTGCTCGGGTAAGGCTCCAGGGAGACCTCCCCTGTGAAATTTGTATTGTCGCTAAACGCGTTGTACTAAAGTGCGTGATGGATGACTTGAGTTTTGGACACCGCGGTGGGGTATACAGGGCTAACAATAATTGTGCTACCAGAGGTATTATAATACTTTAGACGATGGATATTATAATTATTTATGACGAGTTCGGTGGCTCAGTCGTGAATGACGCGACTTTGACACCAACGCTCGTGGGTTCGATTCCCCCACAAGACAAACATTTGTGTGCATGAACATGTCAGTTTGTCTTGGTCTGGATGTTTTAAGTGAGATGGGACGCAAAGTACCTCCACCTCACAGAAAACTGATCCTGTATGTGAGTGAGGTCACCAGTAAGCTCCTAAGGAGTTGCTGTGTAAGCAGCAGAGGAGGCATCGTGCGAGTGATACTTAATATATTACAAGCATTAATAGGCTACGGTAACTGTTTTCCATCAGGTGGGCCGTATACTTGTATGCCTCCCGACGTTGTATACAAAAAAAAAAGACAACGCAGAATCCAGGGCTGCACCGCCCCGGGGCCAACGCGGTCGATCCAACCGTGCGCATCCTCACGCGGAGTTCAGACACTATATTAACTTAGCAAGACTGGACTCCGAGAGAAGAGCCACCGTGGGCGGCCGCGCGTCTATGGGCGATTGCACAATGCCCTATAAAAATCAAACGGAAAGATACCTTACCGAATAATTAACCAAATATCAAATTCATGTGCACGTACAGTTCTCACTAGGTACGTGTTATTTTATTATTATAGGTGGGATATAGCGGCGTGTCCAAGCGATTATCCGCGGCATCCGTCACCTTCCCATTGTTTGAGAAACAGTCTTATGACGTTAACATCAATATTATTATCATACTGAAATAATACGTGTGCTCGAGTTTCAATACAAAATTGAGAATGAATGTTTCGGCGCGTTAAAACCATTGCAAAACTATTTATTTATTATATTAAACGACCAATAATTGCATATATATAAATATACAACGACGAGGTCACGTCGGTGCCGCAGTGGCGATTTGATATCAACGCTGTTGGGTTCGATTTCCGCACAGGACAGGACAAACAGCTGATGTAGGATATATAATGTAGCAGATAGATGATGTAGGTAAAGCAGCACGACTGGGTAAGTATCTCCACCTCATAGAAAACCGCAGCCAAATAACAAGTCCCCAGAATTCTTTTTCAAATTATTTTTGCCCAAAACTTATCTTATGACCCCGACTTCAGAATGAAAAATACCTCCTCTATTTAACCCCCCATGTGTTCATCCAGCATTTTTAGAAAAAATCCATCAGAATAGGATGAAACGGTGGACTCGGGGGGTTTTGGGGGTCGCTGATTACGATCCCGACTTCAGAATTCAAAAATACATAAATAGGAGAAATTCATAAAAAGGAGGGGGGTCCTCTAATTAACCCCCCATGCTGTTCATCCAGCATTTTTTGATAAAATCCATCAGAATTGAATGAAACGGTGGACTCGAGGGTTTTTGGGGTAATACTTCCACCTCACACAAAACCGCAGCCAAATAACATCTGCCTACCTGCGTGTGAGTGAGGTCACCAGTAAGCTGCTATAGCATTATCAAATTTTAAGGTCGCACATGTAAACACACTACACTGTGCTGTTATCTAACCTTCGTTATGCCATATTTTTTGCCAATTATCGACTGTCTTTGACATTAACACATCAACAGATAGCGAGTAGCGTATTGACAAAAATGCTAGCGTGCCGGCCGTGGCCCAGTTTCGCAGGCCAGGTCTTATCGGCACATACGTTGATCGGTTGCATTACCGATGACTCCCAAGGTTAATGACAGGAATTAGAATACAATACTATTTTAAATAAACAAGATTATTACAAAACAATCGATATTTTTCTATACGCCCGTTAAAGGGTCCACGAGTTCGGTGGCGCAGCGGTTAAGTAACGCAACTTTGTCACCGACGACACCGAACTTTGTGCGCATGAACATGTCTGTTTGTCTTGGTCAGGATGTTTTAAGAGAGGTAAGGCGCATCAAAGCAGCCCGTCTTGTGAAGTACAAACACCTCGCAGAAAACCGAAGCCAAATAACAAATACCTAGATGGTTATTGTGTTCTTGCGTGTGAGTGAGGTCACCAGTAACCTCCAACACCTCGCAGAAAACCGAAGCCAAATAACAACTACCTAGAGGGTTTTTGTGTTCTTGCGTGTGAGTGAGGTAACCAGTAACCTCCTAGGGAGTTGCTGTGTTAGCAGCAGAGAAGGCGTCGCGCGAGTGATACTTAATGTATTACAAGCGTTCATAAGCTACGGTAATCGGTTTCCATCAGATGGATCGCATGCTTGTATGCCTCCCGACGTTGTATATAAAAAAAGGCCAAGATGATTGATGGATGGATGGATAGGGAGTCCATCCCTACCGTGCTTGCGAGTGGACAACACCGTTCTTCAAGAAAAGCGTGAAGAGGTTTTTACAGGATCTGTAAAGCATGAGTAACGTCACTTGTAAAGAGTTGCTGTGTTAGTATAGTACGCGGCAAACAACTTGCAAAGCAAATAGACTTTCAAAATATCCCTTGAATTCCTTATCGTACCTATTCTCGAATCTCCAGATTTGCCTCGGACTGTTCTGACTAAATGCCAGAATAACTTGATATAGGCCCGAAAATTACTGGAGAATGTCATACTGGCTTTTGCATTCTTTTTCTTTCACAATCTGCTTAACTCTCCTTTTTAAAATATCATACCGTTCTTTCACTGGCCTTTTAATACTGTCGCTTACATCACCTTGAACTCATCTATTAGCTCTCGAAGCTAACAGATCATTCCACGCTTTCTTATTTTGTGCTATCACATCACTTCAACATCGCACCTTCGTACCACACTTTTTCTTACAAACTCCACATATTTTTGACGCAGTTTCGATAACACCATCTTTAAACTACTTCCAAAATTCTTCTATATCAGTCCACTCTTCATTGATCAGTTTTAACAAATATATATATATATTACGATATGATAATGATTTCTATAGCTCAAAAATAGAATACCATTATTATATTATCTAACTTCAATCATCACTTGGATAAATTCTTGTGAGTTTATCTTGATTCATTCTAGATATCTATATAAATATTATTAAGATATAAAATTAATTTGTTTGGTCGTAAAGGATAATTGTTGAAACTAACACTGATCCAATAGTGATATCTATTTTCCTAATAAAGAAGCTATATTATCCCTGTGATGGTGTAGACGCACCGATTAAGAATACCACATACAGATAGATACGCTTCAAAACATAACCTTACCTTTGCCGCTGGTAAAAATATGTCAGATTTTAAAGGTTTACAATACTTTAACTTGTTTAATTTGTTTACAATAACCGACGATAATGGCTACTAAAAGCCTTTAAATTAAATAAGATTACACGTTAATCATTGATGCAAGTGCGATTCGTTCTTGACATACTTTCATAATATTTGAGGTAATTACTAGATCATAATTCAACACTGATCGGTTGGATACAAACAACTAGTTTTATCGAAGATCGTAGTATAAAGATACGTTAAATTTTATTGATCAATAACATACGCCGATAAAAGATTTTAAATTGTTTTTAACGCCACATAGATATCTGTAGCGCAATCAAGCATACGGCTGAGTGATAATAAGCAGTTACCGCAGTCTATGGCCACTTTAAACACCAGGGACCCTGGAAAAACTATTAGAAAGATAAGAATCCCTTGCCCCTTGGGTAGTCCCTTGGTAAGTTTCGGCAGCGAGTTCATTACAAAGCTTAAGTGTTCCGTGTAAAAAGAGACACATATAAAGAGAGAAAAAGCTCTTCTTAGGCCTAAGAGCTCAAGACCAAGTAAAAAATTGTTACTTTAATTATTTCAAATTAGTCTTGGCATTTGTCAGCATCGACTGAGGTCAAACTTCCGCATTGAAAGTGAAAGTCAATGTCGAGGTAAACAAACCATTTGAATTATTTAATTTGATCAAGGTGAAAACATAGACAAGTGCCAATGAGGACGATCTCTTTGCTGTCGTCTATGGCCATTGCTTACCCAGGTACGGGCTTGGGAGGTATTTTGTATCGGTCACGAAATTGGTCATTATTAGTAAATTTATAAATTGAGATAGTATTTAGTGAAAGTAAAATTTAAAGGCAACACGTGTCGCAAAGACGACCAGGTAACGCCACGCGTGTTTCAAAATATAATCTCTTGGAAGTGCAGGTTAACTCACTGTTCCTTTACCGCCGACTTTACTGATCTGAATCTGACCACAAAATAGTGTCTACCATTGTCTCTGTATGCTAATATAGTAACAGACAAGCAAGCATATTAACAATCAAAATTTGAATATTGGCTTTTTCAGTGCGGGAACTGAAAAAATCTTTACGTCGTTTCCACATGGAACGTGTATAAATTTCACTTTGTTAAAACGATTTCAACACGCAAAATAAGTGTTTACAAAAACATCTGACAGCTCAAACAAGCAGATCCTCCTTCAAATTCTTTACACAGAGTTCAATGGCACCACGACGACTTCGAGGAAAGTGTATTTAGAATTGATGAAGCATTTTAGATGGTACGTTGTTCTTGTTGCCTTCTAAGAATTAAACCGGTCAAGTGATTCAGACACGCGCACCCTGGATTCCGTACGTACCTTGAACCATAATATACCATATAAACCATAGAAATATATCACATATAAGATTCCTCATTTACGAAATTAAAAATACAGAGCAGTAGCATAGACCAGTGGTTAAGAAACCGGTATATTGACCAGGAATGTTATGGAGCTCCGTAACTGTAACCGAAACGATATCCGAAATAAAAACCTATTCGTAACCGAACCCGATATATAAGTTTCGAATAATTTCGGATGGGCCCTATAAAGATATTGAATAATTTAACAGAAATATGATTCAGTTTCTGCTTTTTAAAATAGATAAACCTTAAAATGTTAAAGTAGCTAATTACTTATATGACTGATTGTAGTACCAAATGATAACCTAGAATTAAAGTCAAATCGTTTACCTACTTGTATTTTGCTTTTACAATTTCTTAAAAATCCGTAACGGAAATTATCCGAAACAAAATGATAGTCCGAAAGAATTTCATATTCGTACAACCGTATCTGAAACCGGTATATTATTATTCCTACATCCGTATCCGTATCCTGATCCGAAATTTCATATCAATAACATCCCCGCTATTGACCAACTGGTCCTCGGTTCGAATCCTGGCATGTACCACTAAGTTCGTGTTTTCGTCGTTTATTTTACAAATATATAATTATCACATCTTGGCGGTGAAGGAAAACTTTGTGAGAAAACTTTCACGTTTACGAAATTATATTTCAGAATACGTGTGACCCAACGTAAGAAAGGTCTGGTTTTCCCTCTGGGTTATGGAAGTCTGACAGCAGTCGTTTCAAGTAAAAATTAGTATCTTCCCCAAATCCTTAGGCTTAGGTAGCGGACACCGCCGATCCTAATGCTACAGATTCTTGTTTCCTTTTTAGGGATCCGTGCATAAAGGGCAAACGGAACACACTTGCAGTCAGTTTGCTGTCCACTCTGTCAGTATATCACAGGTGTATAACAAGTAAACGAAATGAGTTATAGGCCGTAATTTAATTAACCAAAAAACGGATATTTACTTAAACATTCAATTTAAACATATTTCTAACTAACCCCTCATACACATAACGGAGTCAAAAAAATAAATTCTCACGCTGGCATATGAGATGTGATAGTTCAGAGGAATCTATCTCAAAAACTAAACTAGCTAGGACTTTGCTATATCTGTATACCATAGTCCATATACTGTATACGCCTTTCTATGCATTTCAAAAGCAGTCAAAGTCAAATACGGGATTATACCAGACGCGTGTGAACTGGAGTAAATGCGTTATCGCACTGAACGCGGTGGCTAAGGTTTTTAATCACGTGTACGAATTTCAAATGTAAACAAACATAGCACATTGATAAAAAGTTCAACACTCGATTGAAGATTTCTGACATTATGCACTATATTCCGAAGCATTGATGGTACTGTAGAATCACTGAATGATCATAGTATATCTTGAAACAAGCATATTAATAAAACTAAATTGAAACAATTTTATCAGTTTGGATGCCATATTATTGGCGTTTATACCCCCGTTGGCGTAAACGTAGGCATTTATTAAAGGGTATTATAAATTTGGCTCATTATTATCATTATTTCACCCCGTATTAGTCCACTGTCGAACATAGACCTCCCCTCTAAAGAGCTATTCGATACTAAGCCTCCTGCATCCATCGACTCCCTACAGCCATGCAATTCTCTAAGCGACTCGTAATGGCTGTGTGCGTCGCTGTGATCACAGATGTCACAGCTTTGACATTGTCTACTGCGATCACGGCTAAATTATTTGATATTCTATAAGGCTGTAAGCGTACGCGAGGCTGTTTACCTTGTAGAATTCCAATTCCAAATCGCACAACCATGAAAAGCGACACCAAATTTTGTGTTCATGGCTGTAACAGCCGATGTTTCCGAGGATGTAAGGACGTTTGCTCTTACAGAATTGCATGGCTGATCATTTGAGGTCGTCGCTTCATCCAATAGGGCGTCGTCCCACACTGCATGTACCGGTATGGGGACGGTATTCGAGATTTCATCAACGAGCTACGTGTCCGGCCCACTGCCGCTTCAGCATACTTATCCTTTGGGCTATGTCACTAACGTTAGTTCTACTGCGATTATCCTCATTTCTGATTCTATCACACAGCGAAACTCCGAGCAAAGTCCTTTCATAGCACGCTGAGTGAGCTCGAGCTTCCCCATACTATAAATTTGTTTGGGAGTAAAAAAATACCAGAATATTGGGTATGACAGAGCGAGCCAGAAAGTAGAAAAAACGGGGTCGAGATGCGAGCATTGTGCAAAATTTGTGGCGAAACGCTTGCTCACTGCATTCGCAACGATGATTTAATTGAGTTGCTCTGCAAGAAAGTGACGATGTTAAGATAAGAAAAGGTACGCGACATTAGTTCGGGCATGTAGAAAGAAAGTAGGACGAAAGAATGACGAACACATATACGATGCGAAATTGGAAGGATTTAGGATCCGAGGAAGGGAGCAAGACTCGCCTACGACGAACAAATAAATCGAGTTTTATCAGATGTGATATCAGGAGCACGAGAAACCGTTGAACGTGCATGATAGGAGATGTGAACGTTAAAGAAACGAGGGAGATGTGTAAGGACAGCGTCTTGTGCCGCTCGATTCCCTGCCTACGCCGTCAAAAATCCGCAGGCCAATTCGATAAAAAAAATCGGCCAAGTGCGAGTCGGACTCGCGCACGAAGGGTTCCGTACCATTATCTTTAAAAACGGCAAAAAAAAAACACGTTTGTTGTATGGGAGCCCCCCTTAAATATTTGTTTTATTTTAATTTAATTATTTATTCTTAAAGTAAATATATAATTAAATATTCTGTGAATATTTCAAGCGTCTACCTATTGCCGTTATCAATATCCAGCAAAAATGAGCAAAAAAATCACGTTTGTTGTATGGGAGCCCCCTTAAATATTTATTTTATTCTATTTTTTAGTATTTGTTGTTATAGCGGCAACAGAAATACATCATCTGTGAAAATTTCAACTGTCTAACTATCACGGTTTATGAGATACAGCCTGGTGACAGTCGGACGGACGGACGGACGGACGGACAGCGGAGCCTCAGTAATAGGGTTCCGTTTTACCCTTTGGGTACGGAACCCTAAAAAGCGACTGCTGCACGGCGTGTATCAAAATGCGTACATTTTGGCAAATTCTACTATTCTATTCCGAATATAGTGCTTCGAGGTAATGAGAATACTTCTAATGATAAATTGTTGTGACATTTGAGTGACAGCAGTCTTAAAGAAGTTTATTTGTACTTTTGTTAATTTAATATTTAAACACCTTTTGCAGAGTCAAATTAATATTGCGATGAGCTGATTTATATTACAAAACTTTGGTTTTTTTTTTTGGAGATGATCGTGGAAATATATCATAAAGATACTTCCTCTTTTGAATTGAATGGGCTTCAGCATGAAACTTTTTTAACTTTTCGGAGTCAACATTTAGTAACAGTTCAATTTAATAGACTGAAATATGGTAACATGACGGGTTTATGTAGCTTATAATAATAATAATACTTTATTGTGGTACATAGGTATTTAAATGTTCCTACAGATGCACAATTTATGATCGGCTATGACCTGCCACTAGGCTTACAATAGAGAGAGACATAAATAGTAAATAACTCTCTCAACTTATGAAACATGCATTAAATTATAATCAATTCATTGAGTCATGTCATTTCTAAATTTAATTAATATTTTGTCTAATTACAAATCTATGATGTCAGTGAATAAATAATCTGTCAAGTAATAGTCTAATGTCAAAAATCTTTATCCTTCAAAAAATCATCGACACGATAGTAGACCTTATCAATTAACATTGCTTTCAATCGTTTTTTAAACATTATTTGCAGAATACGCACAGTTGCAATAAAATTTACGTTGCCCGACCGCCGCAGTGCAGGAAATGTTAATAGAGTACATGTATTGGCATAGCGGCTGCAGGTTTTTAGTGGCATTGGCCTATTGGTGTGAAAATATATAGATAGAGTTCATAATTTTTTTTTATATAACTTCAGGAGGCGTACCACCATACGCTTGCCTATGAATGCTTGCAATACATCAGGTAGTACTCGCGCGATGCCACCTTAGGCTGCTAGCACAGCAGTCCTTAGGAGCTTACTGGTGACCTCACTCATACGCGGGAACACTACAAGAAAGTTGTTATTTGGCTGCGCTTTATTATGAGGTGGAGGTACTTCCTCAGACGGGCTTCTTCGAGCCCCCTACCTCTCTTATAATAATGCCTCTCGTATAATCTCTTATATTATTTGCACCAACTACACTGCTAACGCTTTAATTTTCTTCAATAAAGTAGCCACATTGTAAATAAAAAAGAGAGAAAGCGAAAGAAAGAGAGCGTCGGTGTTAAAATAAGAAGAGGCATGCTCCGTTGCTTCGGACATATAGAAAGAATGCAGGATACAACGCAATGGTGGAAGGATATAGGAGCCGGAAAGGCCAAGACTTACCTACCATGACCAAATTGGTCGTGTTCTAACAGAAGGTGAAGTTCAGGAGCCTTTGAAACCGGCGAGCGAGCATGAGAAGAGCAATGACTGTTAATGAAGCGAGTGAGGTGTGTCAGGATCGAGTCAGGTGGCGAGCGGTTCTCTCTGCCCACCCCGCAACGATTGGGCGTGAAGTTATATAGATAGATAGACATTGTATGTGAATTCTTAAAAAAAAAACTTGTGCGTCTCGGGACGCCCGACAGAAGTGATAACTTAAACTAATCTACATATAATTAAAGCTGCCGTATGCGTGAGAGAAAGGGAAGCCAGACAGACTGGCGCCGTAACGCGTTACGTAACGAAGCGGTTTACCCTCCCATAAGAAGTTATCACTTCAAAAAACAATTTCGTTCTATCAACATTTTCCAATTACCAAAAAGCATTGTTATCCAACAATTTGAAATGAGTATACGTTCGGTTGGTCACGTATATAATTGCACGCCAGAGGTCACGAATCTACCTCGAGAATTCTTTTTTATCTATTCGAAAACAATTGCAACGGAACGTTATTGTTTCTCCGAATAATTCGTCACATTGTATATAAACAATTACCTGAACTAACACGATTGTTTTTGTCGCGTCCCAAATTTTAACGACAAATGAATGAGCTGAAGAAAATTCTAGAATTCTATTAATTTAAACTAGCAATTCATATGTATATATGGTGATCATGGAAACACACACGCCTCTGATTGTCCTCGGTACGTGCGCTTCACCGCCCACTCAGGACTTATAAAAACTTGAACTGCCAAAACTAATCATATTTTTAAGTTTCGTAACAAACATTTAGATGTCTGAAATAAACAAATTTTACTTTTATTTATATGTATATATATACATATATAAATAAAAATCGTGCATCTCAAAAACGGCTGTTATTTGAATCAAATTTTGTATTCATATATTGTAAATTCATGTATGTATGTGTTTTTAAAAGTTACACAAAAACAAAATATTTTTTATTTACCGCCGGGAGTCATCCAAGACCACCTGATGTAAAGTGGTTACCGTAGCCTATGTTTTTACATCAACAGCACTGCTCGCGTGATGTCACACCTGTTTCTAACACAGCAACTCCATTGGAGCTTACCGGTAACCCCGCTCACTGGCAGGAACACAACAACTGTCCAGGGAGTCGTTACTAGACTACGGATTTCCATTACCCAACCTCTCTTAAAAACACTGAGGACAAAACAAACAGACATGTTCATGCACACAAATGTCCTGTGCGGAAATCGAACCCATGAGCCTATGTGTTTTGACTCAGTTACGTTTTTGATTTCCGCGGTGATTTGGGCATCTATCTGTCTTCCATATTCACGTACACAAACACCTAATATACACTTATATACACACACAGGTACACAACACACTTACCCACACAAACACAACCGCAGACACACACATAGGTACTATATAATCAACCCACACTATATACATAACTATTCTGTACTTGGAAAATGCAAGTAAATATTGTAATATATTGTCGAACGTAAGAGCGGGCGTCTCCTAACACAGGTTTCTTTTAACTTACCAGGAGACCCCCAACCCTTGTAACCTGTACTTGTAAAGAAATAAAGAAAATTTGAATTTGAATTTGAAAAATAACTCAGTGACGAAGTGATTAGTAAACGCTACTTTGACACTAACGTTCGTGGATTCGATACCATGACAAACAATTGTGTGTATGAACATGTCTCTTCGTCTTGGTCTACGGGTTTTAAGAGAGGTGGAGCGCATCAAAGCAATCCGTCTGGGGAAGTACATCGACCTCACAGAAAATCGCAGCCAAATAACAACTTCCTGGAGGAGAATTTGCGTTCCTACGAATGAGTAAGGTCACCAGCTCCTAAGGAGATGCTGCGTCAGCGGCAGATGTAGCATCGCGCGAGTGATACTTAATATATACCAAGTGTTCATTGGCTATGGTAACCAATTTACATAAGGTGGGCAGTATGCTCTCGACTCGAAAAAAGCTAGTGTAGTATTCTTAGTCACTCCGACACCGGCCTCTACCACATCAACCCTTACTCACCCCAATGCAGGGATACGGGTCTCCCTTCAACCGAAGGGGTTTAGAGCATACTCCCCTACACGCTGCTCAAATGCGGATTGGCGGAGGCCAGTGTTTTCAAGCCGCCCGAGGGCCACTGACTTAGCTTAACGACTGTCATCTATCGACAACAGCCAGGACCGCCGGCATGACGGGCACGGAGAAACTCGAGACAGATAAACCCATCCATAGACAGGCTGCGGTCGACGTTGCCTAAGCTGCGTGTTCAGTTGAAATGACACACATATTTATACATAATGCCGAGCGAATCTCGCTTGCCAAGGTACTGAACACAGTACTGAAGATTATAGACAGGCGTGAAGAGGTTCTTACAGGGTCCGCAACGCAATTGTGTCACCCTTGACACCACCATCTTAGAGGTATAACATATATATATAAATAAATAAATATTGTCGGACAATTTACACAGCGCCACCTAGCCCCAAAGTAAGCGAAGCTTGTGTTATGGGTACTAGACAACTGATAAACATACGTAAATACATTTTTTTTTTGTAAATACATACTTATTATACATAGAAAATACCCAGACAATACAAACAGACATGTTCATGCACACAAATGTACTGTGTGGGAAACGAACCCACGAGCGTTGGTGTCAAAGTAGCGTAACAGCGCGTTTCACCACTGCGCCACCGAGCTCGACAAATATATATATAAACTGACACCTTGTATACAAGACTTCCGATGTGTACACTTTACTAACGCTCTCTTTCTCCCCGTCTTCTCTTTATCTCGCCTAAAAACAGACTCCAAAAGAAGACTTACCCAGCGCATCAGACAGCACGTGGAGGAACACCCCCTTCATGTTCATGTGGCCCGGGTCACTTGATGCCCTGCACGGCTGCTTGTTATTGTTGGGCACCTTTTCGGCCTTCGGTGGTACCATCTCGTCAGTTTCCTCGGTGTCGGTGGCGTTATGCCCCAGTGCCATGTCAGCGTTACTGTTCACGATCTCAGTGAGGTGCCTCACGTTCGCCGGCGGTGGTACCCCGCCGTGCGAGTGACCATGAGTGTGGCCGTGATCTAGAAACAACATGGATTTGATTAGAAAATAATACATTGAATTGAAAATTGAAACACGTGTCGAAGTGCCCGCGAGCCTAATGGCAAATAAAGATTTTATCTTATTAGGTCGTCTTACGTGTTAAATGTTCCTGTGCCTATTCCGTCTCGCACATTGCGGTTTCTTTTTTTTCTTTATTTAATAAAGGTAGGGTGCATCAAAGCAAACATTGAATGTATGGGGAAGTACCTCCACCTCACAGAAAACCGCTCCCAAATAAAACTCCCTAGAGTGTTGTTGGTGTGAGTGAGGTCTCCAGTAAGCTCCTGAGGAAATGTTGTGTTAACTGCGGAGGTCGCGCGAGTGATACTTAATGTGTTGCAAGCGTTAAGTGAGCCGTACGCTTGTTTGTACGCCTCCCGACGTCGTATAATAAAATAGATAATGCAGGAATACACACATAGATAATATGATCTAGTTCCAGCATTAGTTATTTATTTTAATACCTAATATTTACTTCCACTAGCTGCAGCCCGCGACATCTTTTTTTTTTTTACATATATACTACGTCGGGAGGCATGCAAGCATAGGGCCCACCTGATGTAAAGCGTGTACCGTAGCCTATTAACGCTTGCAATGTATTAAGTATCACTCGCGCGATGCTTCCTCTGCTGCTTACACAGCAACTCCTTGGGACCTTACTGGTGACCTCACTCACACGCAAGAACACAACAACCCTCTAGGGAGTTGTTATTTGGCTGCGGTTTTCTGTAAGGTGGAGGTACTGCCCCAAATGGGCTGCTTTGATGCGCCCTAACTCTCTTATACTTACTTCCTACGCGAGCATCCCGACATTCCGTAGGGACCATATTTTCTTTAGTTTTCCTCGGCATATAAAGATCGTATCTTGACAATTATTATCATGATTGAGACTACAGCATGGTATTCCTGGTGTTGCAAATGGGCTACGGTGACTGTTTACCATCAGGCAATCCGTATGCTTGATTGCCACCTTAGTGGTTTAAGAAAAATGTGATGTTGAATAGCCTATATATTATATATATACGAGTAGTATATATAGTAGTTTGAGAGATTAGCGCGTTCAAACAAACAAACCATCCGCTTTGCATATTAGAACTAGCTGCATCACGCGACTTTGACCACGCGTTTGCCTGGTATCCCTTAGGAACCTTATTTCCTACTTTCTTTCTTTTTTTTCGGTAACCGTCCTCACGATTAGGGTTGTCAAATACAATTTTTTTTTTTTATATTCCGACCAGCAATTCCAAAGATTAGCGCTTTCAAACAAACAAACTCGACCACTTTGCATATTAGTATAGACGAATTATACTCTTCTCCTGCCAGCTGTCAAATACACTGCAGAATGAGAACATCTCGAGGACCGAACGAAGTATTACTTCTTAATTAAATCGGATATACACAAGGGAAAATTTATATGTTAATATATTTATTATTTATTAAACTATGATCATCAAAAGATACAAAAATAACCTGTAGGTATATCTCGTGACGGCAATTCGGAGACGTTATTAGAATTTTGAATATTTATAAGATTGGAACTTAAAGCACATTTTCATGGTAATTTACTGACAAATTGACGAACCAATAACGGAACATTTGTAGTGTCGCATTCTAGCTATGAGTGCTGTTATGAAAACACGAAGGGCATATAACCTATGGAGAACTAATGAGAACGATATTAAGTAGTAACTCAATTCACCACTACAGGTCGGGGGATAAACTAGAGCATGCAATTTTTATTGGCTATTTCGCGGATCAATTCAATTCGTCATGCTACATGCTAATTCTTCCTAGAGTTAGCCTGTTTCCTAACTATTAGGATTAGCGGGGTCCGCTACCTAAGTCTAAGGATTTGGCAAGGATACAGATTTTCACACGTAGCAACTGCCGTCAGACCTTCACAACCCAGAAAATCAGATCTTTCTTATGTTAGAACACACATCTTTCGAAATATAATTTCTTGAATGTGCAGATTTCCTCGCTGTGGGTTCCTTCACCGCTACGCATGGTGTTAGTATATACATAAATTGGAAAACTCGAATTTAGCGGTACATGCTCTGATCAATAGACCGGTTCTTTATCTATTGAGCTATCACTGCTGGTGATACATCGTGCTTGTTATAACTACTGAAATCAACTTACCATGGAATAGGCATAGTCCAACAATATTCAGCAACAGCCCGAGGGTCCCGACGGCGACCAGCAACCTCGCGTCGTGTATCATTTCTATTTCTATGAATCGTTTCACAGCCTCCACGGTAATGCTAAAGCATAGAGCTACGAGGAACACAGCATTCACGAGGGCGCCCAGCACCTCTGCACGAGCCCACCCGAACGTATTCTTTGACCATTTCTTTGGTGACATCTGTGGTAGAAAATGACTTCATTATGATGAGGAAATATATTATCATGTCTCTCAAATCACGGGTTATTTGATCTCCACGGATATAGATCCAACGCGCAGACCCCTTTGGGAAGATTGATGTAATCTAAAACATCCGCCGTGGTAGGGGGGATATTAATGGAACAGTATAAGAAAGAGAGGCAGATCACATCAAAGCAGCCCGACTGGAGAAGTACCTAAAATTCACACTAAGCTGCAGCCAAATAACAACCCCTAAGGGTTAATGCTCCAGTAAGTTCCAGAGGCAGTGCTGTGCTAGCAGCTAACATCAGTGGGGTTATTCTCATTGACTCGGAAAGCCATATTGGAAACGGATTCGAAAAGGTTTCATTCAGATTCCATACATTATGACAGAAAACTTTTCGACTCCAATATATTTTATTTCTTTCATTACAATAGATTCCTTTTAAATATAATGTAGCCGAAGTCTCCTTTTAAGCATAAAAATGCTTCTATTAGGGATAGAAGCATTTTTATGCTTAAAAGGAGACTTGCTTCACTCTTCCTTAGCTATAAACACCTAAAACCTTTTCTTGATAATGTAGTAAGTGCGTATTGATATATACATGAGAAGTTCTCGGCAGTTGTATGGACTATAGCAAATATGTCAGAAAGCATTGGGCTATTGTAATGAGACCTAGAGGGATAGTTTGTAGTACTGGGCTGTTACAGAAGAGGGGCGGACGCCTGCCATGACTGTCATATCTGATTCGCTACATCCGGCAGACAGTGGTTCGTCACCCAATGGATATTATTATAATTATTGTGATTATTATTTACGCGTGATATTACAACGTGTCGGATCAGAACGCTTGCAAAAAATATATATTTTGTATGTATGTATATCTTCACGCCAGGTTCCTTGCAGGGTAGGCAGAGACACCCGAGACGCGGTCCTTACGCACCTCCCCCACATCAACCCTTACTCACCCCACTGCAGGGATACGCGTCTCCCTTCAACCGAAGGGGTTTAGAGCATACCCCACCACGCTGCTCAAATGCGGATTGGCGGAGGCCAGCGTTTTCAAGCCGCCAGAGGGCCACTGACTTAGCTTAAACGACTATCATCTATCGAAAACACCCGGGACCCATGGTTTAACGTGCCCTCCGAAGTGCGGAGAATCTCGAGATAGATAAACCCATCCATAGACAGGCTGCGGTTGACGATGCTCAACCTGCATATTCGGCTAGAATGACACGCGCAACGAGGCCATCGAGCTCACACCTCACTCGCTAAATATTTTCTGCTAATGAAGGTGAAAGAATGTGGGACCCGAAGATAGTCAGTTCAGCTTCCAGGCGGTGGCGATCGTCGAGTCCCCCCATCCCCTGGCGGTGCAAACACGGGGCGCTCTTAAACTGTGCAAAAGCCAGGGTAAGATCGTCTCGCTGTTCTGGATCAAGGCACACGCGGGGTTGGAGGGGAACGAACGTGCCGATGAACTCGCCAGGAGCGCCGCACTGGGGTTGCGGAGGCGGCCAAACTACGACCGCTGCCCTGTCTCATTCGCCAAAGGTATGATCCGCAAGGGGACCATTGACGAATGGGACAGGAGATACAAATCGGGAACAACAGATTCGACAACGAAGATGTTCTTCCCGAGTGCGGCGGCGGCGTACGGCATCGTGGGTAAAATGGTGTCGTCGAGCATCACTACGCAGGTCCTCTCGGGGCATGGTGGGTTCTCCGCGTACTTGCACAGATTCAAGTGCGCGGATGACCCATCGTGCTTCTGCGAGCCCGGCGTGGACCAGACAGTGCAGCACGTATTGTTTCGGTGTCCCGCATTTTCCAAACAGAGGTACGATTTGGAGCAGGAGTTGGGAATGCGGGTCACCGAAACTACAGTCTCCGAAATAGTTTTGGGAAGGAAAAGATCTAAATTTATAAAATACTGTGTCAGTCTAGCTACGGCTGTCATTAATCGCAACAAGCAGAGCAGCTCCACCTAGGACTAATGCTGTATACCTCGGCTATACGCTGTCGCCCGTGGATGGACTGACTGGACTGAATATGGGTAGGGAAGTTTGAAAACAGATAAAATAGTTTTACCGGCGTTCAAAAACGGGCAAATATTAGAACTTTAGAGAATAACACTGAAAGATGATGAATGAAAGAAGGAATTGTGGAAAGGAAGAGAGTATGATGTATGAATGTGATAATGTATATTTAATGGAATAATTAAAAACAAAAATGTAATAAATAGATATTGTTATAAAAAGAGCCTTGCCCACGGCAGGGATGGACGTATTAAAAAAAAAGTCAGTTCAGCTACCGCAGCCAAATTGGTCGTCACGTGATTTCAAAAGATCGAGGAACAGGCGAGCGAACTATGCACGTTAAAGAAGCGAGTGAGGTGTCTAAGGTCCGCGTCATATGGCACTCAGTTCTCTCTGTCTACCCCGCAAGGGACTTGGCGCAAAGATATAAATATATAGTAGAATTTGATTCTATATAGACGCAATGCACTCAGGTGCAGACAATCGGGTGGGCCGTATGCTTGTATGATTCCTGACGTTGTACACAAAAAAACTTTTTTATAAGACATCGGGAGACAAACAAGCAATACAAGAAGTACCTACCGCTCAGATAAAAGATTAAGATAAAAATTCTTTATTTGCCATTGGGCCCTCGCGGGTACTTAGACACGTCTTACATTTTTTGAAATATATTCTTATTGTATCTTATTCAATTCTCATATTTTACTTTTTTTCTTTGAATCTACTAGCATTTGGGAATACAAAATGTAGTGGGTGGGTGCCGGCCGGCGCTAGGCCGCATGAACTAATCGGTGGCGGAAGCACACAAAGCAGGTTAGATCAAATTGCATGTAAATTTGACTTTCGCAAAATAACGCCTGAATCTATTAACTTGATTAGTCATATTCGAAGGAAGCTGAATATAAATTAAAGATAAACGTGTAAGAATTGAAATAGATTCATATATTTAATTCAGGAAATAACGCCGTTTTCCTTGTGTCCACTTGTGGTTTAATGATGACAAATAAGAGGCTAAGAATTTCAATATACGTGGCTACAATTCTTTTATAAATAATTCAATGCCTAATGCCACACATAAAGGGCTGTAATTGACTCCTTACTGCGGTCGCTTGTCTTTTCATAGATGCAGTATTTTACAAGATAAATGAGGCAAGATACAACAAAAATAAAAAAAACATAGACCTACTTTATCTTTTGTGGAGACTGCCATATTATTTATTTAGTTTTTTTTTTATAATTGACATAAAATCCGCCATAATAACGCACTATGTGGAAATTTTTGACGTGCTCAATGAAGGAATTGCCAGCGATGGCGAATTTTAGCACTAAAGCTCGTTCGATTCCACCCTTCGTTCGGTTTGGTAGCACCCTTTCGTTACGGATTCCTAAAATCGAAGCTTCATTATTCCTTTTGTCATAAAGTATGTATTTTTACGTCAAATTACCAACATTTACAATGTTGTGCTGTACTTGTTTACTATATAAGCATTAAATATCATCGCTGGCTGCTAGCTAGCTTGTAAATACTAATATATAAAGCGAAAGTGTTGTTCTTACATAGCCCAATTCTTGACGACGGTTATAGGCTACAGCTATGGGGCGGGCGAAACCGCCAGCAGCAGCTTGTACTAATATACCTAATAAAACGGGAGAGTTTGTTTGTTTGAACGCGCTCGTCTCTAGAACAGGCAGTCGGATTTGAAAATTTCTTTTTGCATTTTAAATCTCAAAATTCTTGTGTAAGGTTACAGTCTATTTAACATCGCAATGGAGCCCTGAAAGCCAAGGAAAAAGAAAGAAAGTAAGAAAACATTGATCTCACGGGATACCAGGATACGTGCAGGTAAAGTCGCGGGGTCCGGCTAGTTAATGTAATTATAACTATTTCATTTGAAAGATGTCTATATTTTCATGCCATGTCGTTAGTAGGGAGAGAAAACCGATTCATACATACCTACACACGACTTTATAACATTTATTTTGAAGTGAAAGCTTATATAGCATCGTTGTGATTTGAAACTCGATGAAACAAAAAAGCGACAGTAAAAAGAGCCAACCACATATATCTATAAGATTTAACGTGCGAGAGAATGAGATAGGTTTATTACAGGATCCGAGCGTGGTACGTAAGTTAGTACGTGTGTGTATGTACGCGAGTATTACGAAGCTTGGGATAAGGTGTCATAACAACCGTGGTGTATTGTACACGTGTATTGTTTATATAAATATTTCATTATTTTCATGGAAACATTTTTCAAGTATGATCAATATCATCATAAATAAACACTTCAATTATCCTACTCCTGAAATTCTACATTCGTCTCATTATCTTGAAGTTCACATTTTTGAAGGTTTCACTTCTATTGCATGTGAACTGCACGCATATATATTTTTTTCATGCAAGCGCATTTTATTTATTGTTATTATTAATCGGTAATTTAATGGTAGTGCTACTTAGGCATTATAATCGCAAGGCTGACATTCCATTGAGGCAGACAGGACCGGAGCGGAGCTGTGTTTTCATTCATACCAAACATTTTGAGAAGCACGGTGGCAGTGTTTACCAATGCTCGTGGGGTCGATTCTCACACAGATCAACATTTGTGTGCTTGAATATGTTTCCTTGTATAGGTGTGCATGTTTTCAATAGAGGTAGGGCGATCTCACAGAAAATCCCAGTTAAAACGACTATCTGGAAGGTTGTGTTCGTGTGAGTGATGTTAACAGTAAGTTTCTAAAGAAGTATTTAGCTGTATTATGAGCAGGCGTGGAAACGCGCAAGTCCACAATGTATATATTGTAATGTGGAAATAATTCAGTCGGTTTGTGTATTTATTTCATTCCCATAGAAACTGCTTAACAAGTTGTTTTGAATTTGGCGTAGAGATAGTCTGGGACTTGGGGAGGGTCATAATATTCTAGCATTAACCATGAAAGAAATAATCAATGGAGAGCCAATAGAATCCGATATTTCCGTTCGCCTCCTCTCCGCCTCAATGGAATGTCAGCCTTGACTGTATAATTTTAAGATTTATTTATCTGTAGGTGCACGTCATCGATTATATCAATGGGTAATTCCACAGCCATCATATGAATCAACTGAGGTGAAGGGGATTTTAAATATGTTTATTAATGAGTCATTAGAATGAAACGTAGTCGCGGTACAGTACGTCAGTAAATAATGCAAGGAATTAATAACATTGTCCAGTACACAGTCTGGTACAGTATAAACCACTTGACGGCCAATAAAAGCACCCTGTACTCACCAAAATGTAGTGTTTTAACGCCTGAATATCTCACCGACTCTAGCCTGCGGTCCAATGCGGATTTATTTTAACCAATAAGCGGATAAGTGACACGATGTTGATCACCAATGAATGAACCAGCCAATACGAGCTGCGCTTTCTACTCATCCCCCCGTTCTGAAGCGGTGAATTGGGTTTCAAAGCAAAATCGTTCTATCGGCTCTCCATCGATTGGAGGGACTCCTTGCGGGGTAGGCAGAGAGAACCGAGCGCTATAAGACGCGGTCCTTACATACTTCACTCGCTTCATAGCTCTTTTCATGCACGCTCGCCGGTTCCTGGGGCTCCGGACATCACCTTGTGATAAAACACGACCAATTTGGTCATGGTAGGTTAGTCTCGGTCTTCCTCGGTTACTACATTCTTCCACTTTTGCATTCTTCTGTTTCGTCATTCTTTCGTCCCGCATTATTTCTACATGTCCGAACCAACTGAGCGTGCCTTTTCTTGTCTTAACACCGACACTCTCTTTCAGAACAACTCTTTCTCTCACGTCTTCATTACGAACGCGGTCAGCAAGCGTTATGCCACAAATTTTGCGCAATGCTCTCATCTCGACCGCATTTATTCTACTTTCATGCTTTCTCTGCCATACCTTATTATAGATTATTGGCTATAATATTATGACGCTCCCCAGATACCAGACTACCGCTGAGCTAAATTTCGTGACACGGATTTTTACGAAAGCAGTTTAGACGTGAATGGTGACAAACAGATAAACCGACTGAGCTATTTTCACATTTAAAATATTATGCGATGTGGACACTACCTTCTCCGTTACTTCGCCCGCGTTGATTCCTGTATTGCGATAATAAGTCGCTTACGTCATTTTCCTCGTCCCAACTCCTTACCAAATCATCATCATCATCATTGTAGTCAGTAAGAAAATAACAAACAGATAGCTTCATATCTATGCCTATTACTGTTTGCCATCCGACTTAGTATAAAAACAGACAGATGCATATATAATACTTGTATGAATTGTATATTGGACTATGGTATTGAAAACGACGATGTTTGTAGTGGCATCCATTATTTAACTTTGGCCTATTCTACTTAGATTTTTGCGTCAAACTTGGCGGAAGCTAGTCAAGTACTTTGTAAAGCGATTACTGTAGCATGAACGCTTACAAACCATGAAGTATTAATCTTGAAGAGAGGTAAGACGCATCTCACAGAAAAACCGCAGCCAAATTACAACTCCCTCGAGGGTTGTTGTGTTCCTGCGTGTGAACGAGGTCACCAGTACGCCCCTAAGGAGTTCCTGTGCTAGCAGCCGAGGAGGCATCGCGCGGGTGGTACTTAATGTATTGCGATGGTTCCTAGGGTGCGGCAGGTGGGCCGTATGCTTGTACACGTTGCCACTACTGAAAACACAGCAATTCCTAAGGAGCTTACTGGTGAACTCACTCGCAGGAACAGAACAACCCTCCAGGGATTTGTCGTTAGGCTGCCGTTTTCTGTGAGGTGAAGATACTTTCCCAGCTTATACTTTCTGCTTGCAAGAGAATTTCGGCTGCACGTAATGCATAACGTGGCCAATAATTCACACTAAACGTAAAAAATTAGTGATATGTAAAACTACCACGAGATGATTTTACATATCACTCATAAAACGTAAAATGAGTGATATGTAAAATAATCTCGCGATATACAAATACAGATTTACTTATAACACGTTGACTTTCGTTTATTTTATATTTATATAACTACTGCCCTAGTCCGCGTGTAACACTGTATCCCGTGAGAACGAATTTTATTACTTTCTTTCCTTTACGTCGTCATCTAAGCGTAGTATCGTGATTCAAACAAACATACTCTTTCGCGTTTTTCTATTAGATACACCGCACATTTTATTTGACCATGATCAGAGTGCACATTGCGTGCGATATCGACTCCCCACTCGCAGAGGATCGTACTATCCGCGATTGCAGCTGCTTAACTGCTAAAATTTACAACATGACAAAATGACCACAACTTACTTTAACTGATAAGAAAGCTATAACCAGCGCTGCGACGTCACTCAGCATGTGAAAAGAATCAGCCACCAGCGCCATTGAGTTGGTAACGTAGCCCACAATCAACTCCACAAAGAAGAAGCCGCCTGTGAGCCAAAGCATCGACAACAGCCGACACTTCTTCCCTGAGAATCGCCCCATTATTTCTGAAACAACAGAACAACATCTATAAAGCACCTTTACAAATATATTTCTTCTATACGTCTGTATGTCATTGAATGTCTACTAAACGGCTGGACCGATTTTGATGAATTTTTTGTGTGTATTTAGGTGGGTTGGGGAATGGTATAGATTCACAATTGGACCCGGTAGGTGGCGCTGCGATCAGGTTTCAGAACTATTTTTTATTTGAGGACAGGTAATAATAATAGTTATAAAATATGTATAAAATTCATAGGAACCACAATCGGCAATTTTACAGGAAAGTAAAACATGCTATACTTTTATCAAGCAGCATTAACCATTTAATATAAAAATATTGTTTTTTTTATTCCTACATTACATAGCTAACAAAGGGTTCTAGATAACAGACAAACATCATCTATACATATAAATAAAATTGAAGTGTCTGTCTGTGATTTCAAAATAAAGCCTTTATCTTAAGCTCATATTGTTATTTTCACGGTACCAAAGCCTAAACATTCATTTTTAACATTTTTGTCTGTCTGCCTGTCTGTTTGTTTGTCCGGGCTAGTCTTCGAAATGGCTGAACCGATTTTGACGGGTCTTTCACTGGTAGGTAGAGGACTGTTCAGAGCAGAATATAGGCTACTTTTTATCTAGTAAATATTTAGGGTTCCTGCGTAAAAAATGAACAACTGTTAAAATTAGAGGGAAATATCGGTAACTTTGCGATTTTATTTTTATTATTTTCACAGAATACGTATTTTATGTGACAAAAATAAAATAAAAGTGCGTTGCCTCCCGTAAAGGTCAATAGATGGCGCTGTATGAAAATTTAATCGCGCTATGGTTGCATAATCGACCCCGAAACTATGATTTTTTTTAAAGAAAGAATTTGAGTTCTGTAAAGAAAGAAAGGCTAGGTACTAAAAGCCTAAATCTCATGCGTGCGAAGCCGCGGGCTTCAGCTAGTTATAAATTGTAGTGTAGCAATTTACTTTAGATTAATTTCAAGCAGTATTAAATACAAAATGAAGCACATTATTGTGACATCTTTGAAAACTGCTTTGTCAATGTGACTTTGATAATTTTATGTTTCAGAACTTCCTTTATCAGTGATATTTGTTTTTCTAAAATATATTTCTAAAAATGGAAGCATAAGTTCATATATATAAGTACTAACATATGCAGACAAGGCTACTTTAAACAAGTCCTGGGTTTAAGACCCATACAAGACTAACATTTGTATGCATGAACATGTCTGTTTGTCTTAGTCTAGGTATTATAAATATGTACTTACAAAACAAGTGGAATATAGATTTATTAATCATTTACATAGTACCCATAGGACAAGAATTTCCTTATTTATTCTAGAAGTTGGCAAGTTTGTTTTAAAAAATGAGTTATTGTTTACTAAATAAAATATATGAGTATACGGCCAAAATCACAAATCTCAATGACACTTGTCTTAAATATTACTCCAAACCAATCAAATGTAACAGAAATTGCCTAAACATGTATGTAAAAATATATAACTTAATGAATTTGAATTGTGAATATGAGACACATATGAAGCAATAGCATGAGTTGTTAAAAGATTAAGGTTTTGTGGTCAGTTATCCTTAAACAGACATTTATAAATATTGTTCAGTTATAATTTGCCTGCTACTATTGTCAGTAAAACACAACCATACTAATCCGTAACATCACTTCACTGTGGTTCATGCCAAAATAGATTTATGATTTGGTAAGGATAGATGGCACCATTAGAGCACATGCTATAAACTTAATATTTTAAAGTCTCAACGAGAGGAAATTCTGGAAATCAAGATATACCTAATATTAACTTAAAACTTTGACCAATTGCATATTAAGAAAACTATCAAACTCTGTATTATTACTCTAATTCTCATAACCTCTTTGCTACTTTTTCTGAAGAGCTCAGTAGTGCAGCGGTTAATAACACAACTATGACACTGATGCTTGTAGGTTTGATTCCCACACAGGTCTAAGATTTGTGTGCATGAACACGTCCATTTGCCTTGGTCTAGTTTTAAGAGAGGCAAGCGCATCGAATCAGCCTATCTGAGAAATAAGTACCTCCACTTCACAGAAAACTGCAGCCAAATATCACCCTCTGGAGGGTTGTTGTGATCCTGTCACCAGTAAACACCTAAGCAGTTGCTGGGTTAGTAGCAGAGGTGGCATCCCACAAGTGATAGTTAATGTATTACAAGAGTTCATAGGCTATGGGAACCACTTTATACCAGGTGGACCGTATACATGTATGGCTTTTCAGAGAGGTAGGCAGCCTGTTGTTTCAAAGCAGCCTGTTTGGGGGAAGTACCTCCACCTCACAGAAACCTGCAGCCAAATAACTACATAACAACCCTCTAAGTATAGAGGGTTGTTGTGTTTCTGTGTCTGAGTGAGGTCTCCAGTAAGCTCCTAAGGAATTGGTGTGTAAGCAGCAGAGGAAGCATCGCACAAGTGATTCCTAATATATTACAAGCTTTATTAGGCTATGGTGACCACTTTACATCATGTGGGCCGTATGCTCCTATGCCTTGCGACGCAGTATAAAAAAAAACCTCCCAACATATTAAAAAAAAGAAATTTGACTTAATTTAATAAAAAACCCACACTGGCATTGTAGACTTTCCTTACACGGACCATATTAAGTTAAAAATTATAGCTATTTTGTTCACAATTTTAAATGTTATAAAACCTGACGATAGGTTTAAACCTATTACATATTCATTTATACACATTAGTATTATGTGAATTTATGATCATACAAATTATCCACATTACAATGGCAGTATTCAATTTATGTGTAACATATTTGATCCATACAATAGTATGGATTTGTATGTATATATACATATATTTTTATGTATAGTATATTTTTGTAACTACATACAAAGTGTTGTTATAAAAAACAAAGTGAAATTCTGCAGATTGTTATAGTATAGTGTATTGATTACACTTTGTAATGGTAGGTATATCATTTGTTTTTTATTATTACATTTAGTTATTCTTAAACTAGATTTAAATGCTATGATTATTAACATAAGTCATATGGTGCTCTGCTTCATCAATATCAGGCACTCTGGGTAAAGATATAATATGGAATACAATATGCGGGACATAAGTGGAATGATTAAATGCTATGTGAAATCACTTTTCAATAATACATCACCCCAGGAACCAGCAACACTGCATGCAAAAATATATCAATGTTAACCAAGTCATATGGCACTCTATTTTCTCTGCCTACCTCGCAAGGAATATGGTGTGAAATGTAGATATGCTAAACTATAATTAGAAAGAAAATTAAACACTAGCCATGCATTAAAAATTCTCATAATTCATACGACGGATTCTAATTTTCTTTTCCACAAATACAAAGGGCACTAGATCTATGTTCTTTTTTTTTTTATTATAAAAAGATATTCAGAAAGTCAGTTGATGCATCAGCAGGAGCAACAACATCAAGCAATACTGAATGTATTAGAAACATTAATAGCCTACGGTACTATTTCACATTCAGTGGGCTGAATGATTGTTTGGCACTCAACATTAAATGGGAAAAGAACCTGAATTTAGCAAATTTGTTGTTATTAGTCCAATGACAGACAAAATTCTTTGTAATTACAAATGAATTTATGTAATGTAATGATATCATAGTTTATATTCTACACATGCAATGTAAACAACATTAAGTAAGGAAGAGGTAATTGCTTGAATATTTAACAGATGATTCATCAAGTTTAGAAAACCAGATATTAAATATATATACCCATCAATATATCAGTGGTTTGCATCACAAACTTAATGACTATCTTCTTTCTGCTACAGTATTGTATGAGATTAAAAAACATACAATAAAAATAATTTACTCATATATATCAATAGATTTATGACTAAAAGTCACAATACTTACATTTATCTAATTTCCAAAATTGATAGTAGTAGTATCAACACCTACTAGCCATCAGGAGGTAGGTAGGTATGTCACAAAATATGCACACTCATTTCACAACAATAGGTTATTGCTCCAATACAGTATCGATTCGCTCTGAACAGAGAACACTAAAATAATCGAAAACGTAAACAGTTATTTGACACACGCACACAAATGGAAAACAAATCCTTTCTACTCTTGATCACTAATTCATAATTAAAACAATGGAATGGAACAATCTCGTGAAAGCTAAGTTCAGCACTTCTAAGAAATTTAGAATATAATAATGGGATGTAGGTACTTTAATTTCATATAAAAGATATGAAACAAAGGAAAGCGATGTGCGTTTACCACGTCCTGGATTATAACAGGTCGGTTGTAATAAAACTCGTGACGAATAAAAATCACAATACAATAACCAAACTAACTCTAGTAAACGCAAAATTAATGACGAACGAGCGACAAAGAACGACGAACGATAACGAATGATGAATTCTGATGAAATTTTATAACAACAGGAATCTAATGGAAATAATTCTGACAATTAATCTGACAGCAACCAACTCTTCTGGTAATTGTGGCAATCACATATAAGGAATTAAGCTATGTAAATTTTATTTTTATTATTGTCACACTTTTACACAGTACCTGCATTACAAATGTTATCTGATATCTCTTTTCTAAATACAACAAATTCTAGACTTTTAATAGTTCAGTGGCATTTAAATTTTACAAAGTGACATGTTGCAAGACACTGAAATTGGAAACAATTTTATTCATTGGAAGGAAACGCGATTTCAGACGAGTTTTAGAAAATTCAAGTTTGGTGAACCATTTCTTGCTACATTATTTACTTCTTTTATTTAATTTTCAAATTCATATCAATACCTTTCCAATTCTTCCAGACAACTTTTCAGATAAGTATTTGAAAGATCGGTGGCATTTGACCGAAGTGTTTTAGAGGATGCATCGATAGTTTGTAGAATTTCGCAATGGAAAACCAATAACATAATAAAATTGTAGTTCTCGATCTTCTTCTTGAGTGAAATAGCTTCATTTCGAAAGAAATGAAGATATTTCGAACTCAAAAAAGCGGTAACGAAAACAATAACAGAAAAAAATAACAGCAACTTAACCTGTAAAAAATGCTATTTGCCTGTTTTCTCTGTGGCTGCAAAAGGCAAAAACGTTGAAAGTGTCAGAGTAACATCAAGTAGCAGTTGACGCCAAAAACATTTTCCCTTCTTGATCATGGATTCTTGCTCTTTATCTAGTGTTCTATGTATTGCCGCCGCCATTGCCGCAATTGTTGACACGCAAGACAAGAATCAAGGTGAATTTTCGATATCTCGTGTAACGTGTGTAGCGTCTACATTATATTTTCAGTCGTCATAGCTTTCCATACAAACATTATAAATTTTTTTAGATGCCCGGTTGCGAATAACCAACATGGTTCACATTAGGCCTTCTGAAATATTAAGGAATAGGATAGCCTTTACGTTCAAGTTTCACTCCAGCCTTGGAAGTAATATTTTTCTAGGAAAGATCTCTTGTCTACTATCTTTCAAGAAAGGAGCCTTAAGTTTACAATGTCTTTTTTCGATCATGACCGTCTTATTTGATTAGGTATTTAGTTCTTTAAAATTACCCTTATCAGTAATATATGGTTATGTCTTGTTTTGGTTGTTTTGAATCTGGATATGCACTGGTGTCAGGTATTACAACTGCTATACTGTTACTTTTAGTTATATCCAATTCTTCACTTTAGGAGCAGTGTTCACTCACTTTTCCATCAATAAAGTCATCATTCTTAAAGTACCTACTGACTAATTTTAGGTAGGTAATTTTTATTTGTTTTCTTCAGATTCCCTTTTTGACTTTCGTTTTTCGCTCGCACATCGGCATTAATATCTACCTTTCACAACTCTCTTTACTTTGCCTCTATTAGCAGATTCAATAAAACAAAAACTAGGTACGAAAAATCAAAGATATAGATGACCAGTTGCCATAATAATCAAACAAAGAGTGCACAAAGCCCTCAATACCTAAATAAAAGAAATTCTGTTTTCCCCTAATATCGTGCGTCGCTAGCCCGCCTGCGCCACGATAAAAGTACTTTCTTGGTTAACAAAATGCGGGACCACCCCAAGCCCACGTCACCAAATACCGCGACAAAAAATGAAGCAACCACGGGTCCATATTTAATTATAAAATCGGCCAAGTGCGAGTCGGACTCGCGCACGAAGGGTTCCGTACCATAATCTATAAGAACAGCAAAAAAATCACGTTTGTTGTATGGGAGCCCCCTTAAATATTTATTTTATTCTATTTTTTAGTATTTGTTGTTATAGCGGCAATAGAAATACATCATCTGTGAAAATTTCAACTGTCTAACTATCACGGTTCACGAGATACAGCCTGGTGACAGACGGACGGACGGACGGACGGACGGACGGACAGCGGTCCCTCAGTAATAGGGTTCCGTTTTACCCTTTGGGTACGGAACCCTAATAAAATGAATTGTACTATTTAGCTTTGTCCTACCAATTTTGTTTCATAATCGTCACTATTCATAATTTTTTTTTTCATAACATTGTATGACATAAAATAGCTTGTAATAAAATTAAAGTTCCTAATCATTATTTTTCATACTATCAATGTCAATAATTGATTCATAAGAAATACGTGAAGTACTAAATTCGTTTGTGATATATTCGGAAATGCTAAACATTTTGGTAGTAACATATAGTACCACTTGCTATACCCGATAACCAAAGGGGTAAGTAATATAAGATATCACAACCAAATATATACAATTTAAAATAAATAAACCAACGAAATTTATAATTTTGGTTGGTGTAATTTTAACTTAAGATAATAATCGTAAAACATACTTTTCAAATGTACAAAATATTTTATTATAACAATTATTAAATCTAACAAACATTTGGTATTTAATTATATTGGTATAAAATTCATGAAATCTATTGGTTGTTACGTATAATAAACTTTCTGTAGATATATTATTAAGCGTAATAATCATTGCTTATAAGTATCAAGTGGTAGTAGATTCTCAATATGTAATTATCATTAGATCACACATTTGTTGTTTGTCAAATTTACGATTTTAGAAAATAAATGCTGCCTTATCCAAGTAAATAGGTAGAATTGGTTCTGACACTCGCCGGGCGCGCTGCCGCGGCACGCTTGCTTCGCTCGCTCGGCGCGTGCGTTGTAGTCGCGGTTCTAACCTATCCTAAATCTAACCATTTAAACAATATATATTTTGATAGGTATTACATTTTGATTGATAAGTCTTTTAAACAGTTCAATTTTTGAATAGATACTATTTGAGGCGTATACCGCACAAGTTGTATAGCAGGTGATATTTCGTTCACATAAACGTTATAAAAATGAATGGATCCTTTTCAAAATGAAAAGTTTATGAAATAACTATTAAAAATACATACCGTAACGATTATGTCAAATCAATATTTTATGAACTTTATTGAAATTGAATAAAATATATTAAATGTTATTATAAGGTCTACCAGGATCTGATGGCAAATAAAAATTTAAAAAATAGCGATTTTCATATGGCAACAAAAAAAATGTCTTCTGTCAACTGAAATTTCGAGGAATTGTTTTTGGTTTGGCTTGAAATTCCTTTAAAAAGTGTTGAAAATGTCGAAGAAACCTCTTCGATCGCAAGCAAGAAATCAGAATCAGAATCAGAATCAGAATCATTTATTTGCATAGAAATATTGTTTTCAATGTTTATCAAAGAATACTTGATGAACAAGGTGCAGAACAAACACAATCATCGATATTGAGCCATGTGCAAGCGTTGACTGGTTAGTAGGAATAAATGCAATAAACCAAAGTATCAAGACGTGTCGTCTCCGCGACATGTGTTTCGCCAAGTCGTTAGAATAACATGCTACGAATCTAATAATAATAAAAATCTAACGACTAACATCTACAGCGCCTGAGGATGCCTCGTGGAGAGGCGAAACACGTGTCGCGGAGACGACCGGAGCAGCCAGGGCAACAACGGTGGCGGGTGCATGCGGTTCACATTTCAGATGGCGAACACTCGCAGAAACGACCGGAGCAGCCATGGCAGCGGCGGCATGCAACTACTAACGGTAGTGGGTGGGTGCCGGCCGGCAGTAGTTCGCATGAACTAATCGGGAGCGGAAGCACTCAAAGTAGTTTAGATCAAATTGCCTGTCATGAAATTGCTACAAATTCTTCGGGAGGAAATCAATTTCAATGGAGGAAGAGAATCATTAAGGTAACAAAAGTGAATTTCATTTTCTTTCAGTTTGAATATAATCTAAAAACATAGTAATCTAAAAATAACGATCTTATTTTGTCTTCAGACTTATTTTGAAAGACATCGGATTCGAATTCGTGAAGTGCCAATCAAAAAGTACTATTTTAATGGAGCGACATGACATAAAGATACACAGATTCAAGTATTTGGAGCGTATGCAAAAGAATCGAGAAGCCGACGATAAGCTAGATGTGGTTTATTTAGATGAAACCTACATACACGGTTCATATACAGTGAAAAAATGCTGGCAAAATAAAGATATTGCAGGCCCATCTAAAAGTATTTCGGCAGGGCCTAGATGGATCATTGTATATGCTGGTGGAGAAAATGGTTTTGTGCCAAATTGTTGTTTGGAGTATTGTTGGTCGAAGTTTAATTTTTCAGACAGTTTTCAGTATCACCTTAGAACATTTTAGAGGTTTCTATAATTTCATTTAGGGATAAATATTTTATGTATGTGTCTACAGCTTCCTCATCGACATAAGAGAAATTCTAAGCAATTATAATAACTGAAACGTTTGATTGCTCTTAATTCTAAAATTAGGAGCAATCAAACGTTTAAGTTATAATTTTGGCAACAAGCACAACTTCGTTAGAATGAGTTGTTATTACATATATAACAACTTATTCTAACGAAGTTGCGGTTATTATGCTTAGGGTTTCTCTTATATCGATGAGGAAGATGTAGACACACACACTCAAATATTTTAGGAGCTGGTAATTTGGTAACCATGCTGTCAGTGTCGTAAGAACTGTCAGTAATGAAAATCTCCAATATAACACGTTTATGCACGTTTTGGAAGACGTGAATAAGTTCATCAAGAAAACCTTGTAAAAATCTCTGTGATATTTAAAGTGGAGTATTTGGGTCTGGGTACCCTTCCCAAGTATTTTTTTCAGCACAGTTCCTGAAGCTGGAACATAGAATTAAGATTTTGAAATGGTTCTGAATACTTGGCTGTATGGGCTAGATCCCTTTGCCTCACCCCTCGAGGATGAAATCTCAGAGAAAGTATATAGGTACGGATGAAATGAACCAAAAAAAGACTTCTTGACTTTTTCCCGCGCTTTTGGCGAGTGACATGGTTGTTATACTTGAAATTTTTACAATTCAGTATAAAATTAGTTTTATTTGACAATTTCGATAGTATTTTGTAACATAAGTGCTAGTGAAATTATACAGTAATGAAATAATCAAATATAAAACGTTAATGCACTTTTTGGAAGACGTGAATAAAGTCATCAAGAACACCTTGCAAAATCACTATCGTTTTACGGGTATTTAAACTGGGTTGATTGGGTCTAGGTACGCTTCCCAAGTATTTTTTCAGCACAGTTCCTGAAGCTGGAACATAGAATTAAGATTTTCAAATGGTTCTAAACTGAAGACTTGCCTGTATGGGCTAGATCCCTTTGCCTTTCCCTTCGGGGCTAAAGAGAACCAAAAAAAGTAAGTACTGTCAGTGTCACTGTCACTTCGAAAAATGAAGTGAGTAGTACAAATAAAATGTTTTTTTCTTTTCAAATTATGTATAATATTTTTAATTTACTTGAATTGCTATCCTTTTTATATAATTAAATAAACTACTTTATGTTTTGCAGTCTAATTTATTCATAGATCTTTTGTGTATGATTCTAAATTATATAATTTGTAGAAGTCAAGTTTATGTAAACAAAACTTGTCGAATTTATTATGGTGTGCATGTCATAACCATGGAATATAATTGTTTGTTATGAATTTCTTTTACAGAGAAACGAAATAATTGAGGTTCCTACAATATATCTAGTTTGTGTAATTGCTTTTAAAAATTCCCGTAACGGAATGGTTGTATCTACGCAAACGGCTTACAATCAAAATGACTTTTACGAAAATGCTTGGTAAGACCTGTGGATTCGCGGGCTATGTGTTACAATACGCCTGCTTGACACATTGCACATTTGAATATATAGGTGATTTTGTGATGGTAAGTAAATAAACAAACATGATTGTACAATGGGTTGAGTTCAGATCACCATTTCATGTAATGCACAATGCTTCCTTCAGTAAACTGACTTCTTTGAACAAAAACAAATCAACACATTGTACAACAATTGACTTCATTAAGTATAAAAGCCAGGAATGCCTCTTAAGTAAACATAAGTTTTCAACATTTCATCATCATTATTGATAGAGTGTCTAAGATTAGCATGTGTTCTAATAACCATCATCTTAGGATTGTTGCTTTCACTGGCAGTTTCCGCTACCAAGCTACTAAGTGCTGGAACAACATTCCTCCTCCATTAAGAACACTCTCCTATGTGTTCAAAAAGCAATAAAAATTTACTCTTGATATAAACCAAATAATTATATTGAAGGTTCCATTTGGGACCTACAATAAATTTCTTTTTTCTAATAATAATAGTTTTAATAATCTATTATAATTCTACTTGTAATCATAAATTGTGTTGCTCTGTTGTTTAAAATAATGAATAAAATCCCTTGTGAGGAAATTGTGATTTTCCAAATATTTAGTTGATTTATTCTTTCTGCCCACACGGCACGTGAGATGGCATAAAGATAAACATATTATTTAGATAATAAAATGCTTACTTTCGGAACAGAAAGATTACAAATGTGTTTTGTTTTGTTTCAGTGTTCAGGACCTTCAATGGAACCAACTTTAGAGAGTAATAATATATTGTTTACTGAGCACATTTCTCCACGACTTCAAAGATTAAGACGAGGTGATATTGTAATTGCAAAAAGTCCCAGCAATCCTAATCAGAATATCTGTAAAAGAATAGTGGGTCTTCCTGGGGACCGCGTGAGGGGAAGCTTTCCTAGATTCAACCAGCAGGTTGTGCCGAGAGGTCATGTGTGGTTAGAAGGGGACAATTCCAGTAATTCTGCAGACTCTAGGGTTTACGGCCCTGTACCACAGGGTTTGATTAGAAGTAGGGTTGTTTGCCGAGTTTGGCCTTTAGACAAAATTGCATCATTAACTGATTATTGATGATATTTTATGTATGCTCGTCTGCATATCAATTGTAACAATTGCACTGCAAAAATATGTGTCACATATTATCCTTGAAATGCGTTCAACTGTACAGACTTTGGTTATACTGTTGTGTATTATATTATTTGTTGTTAAATTAATAGCTAATGCAAAACAATGCAATGTTATTTTGTAAATAAAATACATATTTTTGTTATTGTTTGTGATTTAATTTAGTAGTTCGACGAGCTCCGTTGCACAGTCGTGAATGACGCGACTTTGACACCAATGCTCGTTGGTTCGATTCCCACACAAGGCAAACATTTGTGTTCATGAACATGTCTGTTTGTCTTGATCTGGATGTTTTAAGAGAGGTAGGACGCATCAAAGCAGCCCATCTGGGGAAGTACCTCCACCTGACAGAAAACCGCAGCCAAATAACAACTCCCTAGAGGGTTGTTGTGTTCCTGCGTATGAGTGAGGTCACCAAAAAAATCCCAAGGAATTGCTGTGTAAACAGTAGAGGAGGCAACGCGCGAGTGATACTAAATATATCGCAAGCGTTAATAGGCTACGGTACCCGTTTTACATCAGCTGGGCCGTAAAACGTATGCCTCCCGACGTAGTATAAAAAAAATAAAAAATAACTTCCACCGACTTTGGTTCCATTCTGAAATTCATTTAAGATATATCTAGTTGAGTCCTATGACTGTAGTGTTTGAAAAATTTTATTTTATGTCGTACAGAAATTAAACATGCATATTACAGCTAAATGTTACTAGGTCCACATAAACAATTCAACATGTAATTACCACTTAAATATTTATTTCTGTAATTTGCGTGGTCCCGTGTGACAAAATTTGAATAGCCATGTAGAATTTCAGGAGTAAGATAATTGAAGCTTCGTAATACGCAGGTGCGCGTACACACACGTACAACGCTCGAATCCTGTAATAAACATTGTACAAAGCCTTCTGTCTCATTCTCTTGCACGTTAAATCCTATAGATGTATGTGGTTGTCTCTTTTTACTGTCGCTTTTTCGTTTCATCGAGTTTCAAATCACACCGATGCTAAACAAATTTTCACTTCAAAAAGAAATTTGTCGCTGTAAGGTTTTACTTTTCTATAAAAAAACTAATCGTATTATAATTTGTAGTTTACAAAGGATTTTTTTTAATTAAATTTTAAGAAAATTATGACAAAGGGAGGTCCGTCCGACCGTCCGAGCAGTAGCTCTCCTGGTCATAAAATTACCTGTACATTGAATTAAGGTGGCAGTGTCACAAACAGGCAGGCAAACAGGCAGTGACAAAAGAATGTGAGGGGAGGCAATTCTAGGCGTTGTTGGTCATACAAAATGCGCGCTATTGTTGTGTTATAGCCATGCAAGTATCTTCCCACCCCTAGCTGAATTTCCAAAAGCTTTGCCACACCACCTCGCCCTTGAAAGACCATACAGTGCCGTGTATCACCGCAGGACTGTCACAACATATTACAAATAGGCATGAAGGAAAGGAAAGTAGAACACGCAAGTCTCATTGGCTAGTTCATCAATAGTAGATCAACATCGCGGCACTTATTGGACCAAATATGTTGCTATTGGTCAGTAGGCTTAAATCACTGAAACATTTAAGCACCACAACAGAATGTTTTTGTAAGTGCAGGGTGCCTATGCACAGTCAAATGCGGTTACGGTTATACGGTTTAGTCGCTCGGTGAAAGTACTACCATATCGAGTTAAGCAATGCCACTTTGTACTAACGTCATAAATATCAAACTGAATCCAAAAATCCTGGTAAACAGAGATTGGTAATTGCGACATGTGTGGGAGGAGTGGAATGTGGAGAGGAGTCCGAAACAGGTAATAGAGGTAAATCTGATAATAAAACGTGTTTAAATATAGGTGCAAATAAAACGTCTTGATGTTTGTTAATTGTGATTTATTTCTATTGTTTTTATTGATTCTGCTTCCATCCGGAACGATATGTATCTCGTACTGTCTATGTTGATCCGGACACTGCGCTCCGACGTGCCTCTGAAATCAGGTTTTATTTGTTGATATACCTAATTTCAATTTCCGTTCTATTTTTTCTGGTTTTTGGGATATATTTGCCTTGAATTAAACAATTTTTAACGAAAGTATCGCGTGTTTTATTTATGCTTTGCAGCATCCGTGGTCGCAAGAAAGACTTTCCTGCGACCACGGATGCTGCAAAGCATTCGAAACGTCAGGTTCAACAAAATAAATAAAACACGCGATACTTCCGTTAAAAATTGTTTAATTCAATGTGTAACAATCGCGAAAACCTAAGACAATATATTTGCCTATATGATATATTGCCTTGGGAATAGAATCAAGTATTATATAATAAGGACACAAATTCACCCATGTACACATCGAACGAGCAACTCAACGCAATAATAGTTGTTGTAGGTAACCGTTACTGATAGTTGACAGAAAGCCATGTTTGAAACGGATTCAAAAACTTTCCTCAGATTCCATACATTTATATGTATGTATGTATATCTTCACTCACTTCAGTCCCTTGCGGGTTAGGCAGAGAGAACCGATTTATATATATAAAACTTTCTTTTTCATTTTATTTAAGGCTTAGGTTTTTATAAACATTATCGAAACATAGTTTTAATTATTTATAAAATAGTTATAACTTTTCGATTCCGATTCGATAGTGTTTCGAGGCTGGAGAACTGGATGACTTGATTCCAATTTTAGTTTTATCTGCTATTACGTATTTCTCCTTTTGCTTTCTTTCTTTCTTGAGTGCTCGACGCGTCGTTGCCCGTATCATTTTAACCGAATCCGCAGGTTAAGCACCGTCCATCGCAGCTTGTCTATGGATGGGTTTATCTATCACGAGCTTCTTCGTGTTCGGAGGGCACGTTAAGCCGTCGGCCTCGGCTGTTGTCGATAGATGATAGTCGTTAAATCAGTTGCCTTCGGGCGGCTTGAAAACACTGGCCTCCGTCAATCCACAGTTGAGCAGCGCGGTGGAGTATGCTCTAAATCCCTTCGGATGAAGGGCGACCCATATCCTTGCAGTGGGATAGGTAAGGGTTGGTGTAGTAGTATGTATTTCTCCCCAGACTTAATGACGCTCACCGTAATATACTTTCTCATCAGCATATTGAGTTCAATTTAGTTGTATTTATTGTTCTTTATAGCGATATCCTGTTTCCTAATTTATTACGAATGGCGGATTCCGTTTTCGAAGCATAAGCATTTGGCGAGGAAACTAATTTTATACGTATGGGTACGTATACGGTACCTACCTACTATTATCGAGTGACTACAATATTATCTAGAAATTCGGTATCAATAAAAAATAACTGACGTCCCATCCGATTTTACTTACATGATATAAGTAAGCTCCCAATAATTGTGTATTATCATTATGCCCTTTTAACGTTAAGTAGCTACACGTTTATAGGAGTTCGCTTTCTAACTCTTACTCTAACTAGCAGTTATTTCGTATTCGTGGAAGACTATAGAAGATACTCGTAGATCGGATTCATCGCATAACACGCCTACCGCTATCGCCACTCTTCTGTCCGAGGTGATGGAGTGTGTGATAAAACACGCGACTCCTAGAAGTTACCTGTAAATCTGACTTCTCAGGGACCTTCCATACGACTCACCACGTCCGTTTCACTAATGATGACTGTTTACTGTACGGGTCGGTTGTCAGCTTAGATATGGTGAAGGAGTTCGATCGGAGTGTGGTGTGAATACCCCTTTATCTATCCTATTATATATTAAGCATGTGTGTAATGATTGACCTTGTAGATGTCCAACTTACGTACTGTACCGCACTTTTATACACTGCCGCAACACTTCTACGCATATTATATGCACTTTTCAGTACTACATTACGCCATTTCGCCTGCTACTCTGCAGCCTTCCTTTCCATTACCGCTTCGCCTGCGCCAAGACCGGCGGTGGATCGCCTGGTGTGCTATCTCTCTCCTTATCGTCTTTCTGAAACACCGCTTGTAGGCGCGGTATACGCCATACAGCATTGCCAGGGCCCCGAAGAGCAATATTACCAGCAGTATAACATTTGCTGCCGGGCAGGGTCGCCATGTAAGTTTGGGGCATGAAGTAAACTCGGTGTCTGGAGTATGAGTGTTTATTATGAACAAAATAGGTTTAATATATAATAGGATAGATAAAGGGATATTCGCACTACAGGAGTTTGATATCGAATACTTTTGTCAATTAAATATTTGGCATAAGGCTGCCCGAGGGTTTGTGGAAACGGAATGCCAGTTTCTTTTCCGATGTAGATGTACAAATGACGTTATTATTGACGGCTGTTCCGATAACATGGACATCATTACTGGCGTCCGGTAAGGATCACTACTATCCTTGACGCTATTACTGCTTACTAGGTATATACCAAGTTATCAACGATCCGTCCCAATTGATGTATGCATTATTATGCAACGCATGAGTGGTGCAAGTGTCCGTAGGCTACGGTAACTTACTATCAGGCAGGCCGTGTAATTGTTTATTGTATTGCAAGTGTTTATAAGTTGCGTTTATTGCTTCACATGGGGTCGTATGCTTGTTTGCCTCTTGCAATAGTTTTCAAATATCGATGCCACTCAAGACAGATGGGGCATATCTGATACTCAGGTAGTGCGCGTATCAACAGTAGAGCAGACTCTTGCCAACATTATTAAAAAAAATACTCACCTGTTTTGTAACACCACAACAATAGTATTTCTTGGCGTCAAGACAGCTACCCTTTCGATATTGACTAGACTTCTGCGAGCAGCTCTTATCACTCGCGATCCCCTGGGAATAAACTTCGAGAAGTGCCCCATTGCGTAGAACATAGGTTGCTTTATAAATTCATCTTCCTCTGAATAAACTAGAATGGGAGCGTCCACGTAGTTTGCTGCCCAGTTAGGGCCCCCTCCTGGGTTCAAACAGAGATTCCAGTCGATCCATCCAACCACGAAATTGTTCAGGTCCTGAAAACATGCTATAATTTCAAATATCGACAAGCCTCTTTTAAATATTTACCGAGCCTTCAAATTTAATCTGGATAAAATGTGAAGACTACTTTTTGTATTAAGGGCGGTGAAGAGGACAAACGAGAGCCAAAGGTGGCTATTTAGAAGCCTGAGATCAAAGGTTTTATGACTGAGTTTTTTATTTCTGTACCTGTATATAATACAGGTATTGATATATTATTTTAAATGATATATTATTACCCGATGTGATGCGTAGGTACTTTGCACCAGGGCTCGTGGGTTAACTTCACACACAAGGCAAACATTTGTGTGCATGAACATGTCTCTTTGTCCTGGTCTCGGTGTTTTTCATATATTATAAACAGTATTTACAAATAAAGTATTTACGTGTGTTTAACAGTTGTCTAGAACCTATAGCAGAAGCTTTGCTTAGTTTGAAACTATTAGGATGATATGTAATTGGTCCGAGAAAATTTATTGAATGTACCTACATACAAAAAAAATGCATTTCAACAATTAAAATTAGTACCTATTTATATGTACTTACTTGCAAAATGCTTCTAGTATATCTACCCGCTCGGGGCCAGGAGCCAATGTCGACCTTCAGGATATCCCAAGGCATTGGACCTGTTGACGATAATAATTTATTCAAATAAAAATTTTTCTTATTAGAATCGTTACATAGCAGTCGTGAATGACGCAAACATTTGTGTGCATGAACGTGTCTGTTTGTCTTGGTCTGGATGGTTTTATGAGAGGTAGGGGGCATCAAAGCAGCCCGTCTGGGGAAGTACCTCCGCCTCGCAGAAAACCGCAGCAACATAACAACTCCCTAGGGGATTGTTGTATTCCTGCGTGTGAGTGAGGTCACCAGTAAGCTTCTAAGGAGTTGCTGTGTTAGCAGCAGAGAAGGCATCGCGCGAGTGATATTTAATGTATTACAAGCGTTCATAGGCTACGGTAACCGCTTTACATCAGGTGGGCCGTATGCTCGTAAGCCTTCTAACGTTGTATAAAATAAAAAATATTTGTTTCGTAGTTATGGAATCATACAAACCGCGAAAGGTTAAAGAACGAATATCTATCTCTCATCCGGATAGCTCGGTCGGTATCCATTCGATCGTATTCAGACATTCAAACCGCTGCTGTTTTTGTAAATGGTAAATACTTTGTGTAAACATAGACAACATAAAATTCGGTTATGACTTTGAAAGTCGTCATAGGGTCCTTTTGGTTACCTTCAGCAGCTGAATTTAATTTCATTATACATATAGAATAGATGCACGCGATTGGGCTTTGTATTTACAGCGTATTTTTTTATACAACAACTCCCTAGTCAGTTGTTATGTTCCAGCGAATGAGGTCACTAGTGAGCTTACAAGTAATTGCAGCGGGGGTGGCAACGTCTGAGTGTTCCGCGTTTCCTGTACGCCTCTCGCCGATGTGAAGTGGAGATATTTTTCCAGTCGGGCTGCTTTGATGCGTCCTACCTCCCTTCTATCTGAGTATTGTTAGTTAATTTGCAGTGTGCACCACGTGCATGTACTCGTAAGTTGGTCTTAACGTTAAAGATGATAATACGCCACTTCCACTCCAAAACACGTCGTCATCGTCGCTCGTCGTCGTACAGTGAATTGTATAAAAATAATTACGATCGATTTCGAATAGAAAAAAATGTCAGAAAGCCAAAATTTACAACATACTCTCAAGGTCTATAAGTAGAACAGGACCGGTTGCATCTTCGGAATATCGATTTAAGAATTTTAACGTATACATTTAGTACCCCTAAAAAAGTCTAGCAGAAAAAATTTTGAATTAGATGGGCAAATGATATCCGGAGATGACCAAATTTTACTGCATGTAGAAAGCGGACGATTTCATTAAGTATACCTAATAAAAAAGATCCAGCAATAGCTACATCATGCATCATCAAGTGTTCTATGCTATGGTAACCGCTATTCTTCAGGTGGGCCGCATGCCTCCCGACGTTGTATAAAAAAATGCAATGGCCTTTGTAAGTCTTAGTCGTAATGTCTTTTTAATTTGATTTATGCAAGATTATTTATTTCTATGTAGTCACCTTATTTTGCTTATCTTAACCACCTAAAAAAAATATTTATCATTTTATCTCTTCATAAATCTGAAGATCAGACCTTTTCTTAAAGAAAATCACTTTTTATCCGCAAATTCAGAACTTTGGTTGTATTTGTGTTAAAGTTTAATTAAGAAACTTCAAGTACGAATTGAGCTCGCACTGAGGTAATAACATATATTATATTTCTGTACTCACGAGTATTATCGCGGTCATTTGATAGGCATGCAGAGGACCCTTTGAGTAGATTAAGGTAAAGTGGTATACCCGCCCGTGGCCCGCTCCGAAGGTTATCAATGGAACAATATGCCCTCGAGCAGGTCTCGGCTTGTATTTATTTATTATTATATTAAGGAATGGTCAAAATATGCAATTTGATCTAACCCGCTTTGTGTGCTTCCGCCACAAAGCTGGTTAGATCAAATTGCATGTAAATTTGACTTTCGCAAAATAACGCCTGCTGAATCTATTAACTATTTAATGGTCAAAATAATCCCATACCTTCACAGGCTTCAGTTGAAAGAAGTATTTTGCCAGGATAACGATTTTGTACTTTGGTGAGAATGGATGCAGGTACGAAGTTACCGTAATAATGTATGGCAATACCATCTATATATTCTATAGATTTAGGGTCTTCCCTTTCCATCTGAAATTAAAAAAAAACATCATTCGTGGATATCTCCCAAAAATCTAATTAAAAAAAATGTTGTACTGGTTCAGAATGGAGCCCGATGGCATCCATGCGCATGTCTGTCTAAACGTTAGGTGAAGCAAACTTGGTCGGATCTTGTATATGAGTGGAAATACATATCACTATTCTAAAGTCGCTAAACTAAGTTAGTGGCCTTCAGTAGGCCAATTCTACTAAAAACCTGCAGCGGCACGTTTACGCTTGTCACTTGAGTAGTGCAGTGCCAATAAGTGTATTCCATTAAAATTTCTTGTACTGCAACGGCACTGCAACCACGCTACAACTGTACGTATCCGGCAAATGAACTACGTAACACCTTAATGTTGATGTTTAAACCGGTCCATTGACTACCTGGTCCCCAGTTCAAATCCTGGTGGGGGCATGTACCACTAAATTCATATTTTCGGAATGTACGTATTTATCACTTGCTCGACGCTGAAGGAAAACATTGTGAGGAAACCCACACGTCCAGAAAATTATATTTCGATAGATGTGTGACCTATCCTAAGAAAGATCTAGCTTTCTCTGTGGGTTGTGGAGAACGGTAGTCGCCCCATGTAAAAATCAGTATATTCGCTAGATCCTTAGGTTTAGGTAGCGGACCCCGTCAATCCTAATGGATTAGGAACCGGGATAACGCAAAAAAGAAGAAGATAAAGTTATGCAAACCCTCGAACAACCTAAGATGGCAACTTCAATGAAAGACTCAGTGCTGTTATATCTAGTACCAATGCCCCACTTTGACTGCCATCTATGTGTGTGTGTATGACATACTAGATCACCAGTCGACACTTAGGTTATTGATGTTATTATAATAAATTGATCACAGATCTATCTATCTACAATTTCACGCCAAATCCTTTGGGGGTTACGCAGAGAAAACCGAGCGCCACGTGACTAGATCCTTATACAACTAACTCGCTTCTTTAATACTCAATGCTCTTCTCATGCATACTCGCTGGTTTCTAAGGCTCCTGACATCACCTTATTATTAATAAGAATCATCTTATTTAATCACAGATATTAGCAAGGGTGTTACTTACTCCCATCAGATAGATGTGTAAGAGGTAACGTTGATCATCTACAGCTATTATCAAAGTATCGTTGTACTTAGAATTCCTTACTGTAGGTCCAAGATTGTCAGCTACCCAGCGACCCTGAAAACAATGGGCATTGGTTTTAATTGGGTTCAGTTCAACAGTGATTGCCTAGTGTATAAAAAACCAGGCATTAACCCATTGGTCCTGTTTCGAATCCTGGTGTGGGCCACTAAATTCGTATTTTTGTATGTCTGTATGTATGAATATCTTCACACCAGTCTAAAGTAGCTCACTTAAAAAATAATAATAATTTCTTAACACTTCAACTTTAAGTACAAGAAATGCTTTTGACCCCCATTATACCCTTTAAGGGGTGGAATTTTTAAAAAGGCTGAAATTACTTTTTTTGGATTCTAATAAAGAGTATCTGTTTCAAAGTTTCAAGTCATTAACTTTAAATGATATTTCTGCTCCATACAAACTGTTAGTCCCCTTTTCACCCCCTTATGGGTTGAATTTCAAAAAATCCTTTCTTATCTCTCATGAGAATTACAAAAGTAACGTCTGTGCAAAATTTCAGCTTTCTAGGATCCAGGGTTTGGCCTGGGCGTTGATGAATTAGTCAGTGAATTAGTCAGAAACTCCATTTTTATATACATAGATAATTTAATAATGGCGGCGTCACGACATCGTGTATACTGCAGAGTTTACGGGTGCCTTAATTCAAATGTGATAAAACCAACACTGTCATTTTCTTCCTGCTGATGTTGTAAGGTAAAATATATATTACTTTTTATTAGTCTCTACCGCATTTTGTTTAATTCGTTTCCTTGGTTGTCTTTTCGGTACAAATGACATCATTCATTTATGAGGAGTTTGGCTAAACATGTAATAAGTATTTACATACATACATTATTTTAAAATTACTAGGTAATTTACGTTTTGTCCTAAAAAAAAGTTCAAAGATGTGTACAACATGTTTGGAGTGTAAGTAGCTCAATGTCACCTTTAGAGCATAAGCCAACCACACTGTACGTGGTGCGCCCTGCCGAATAGCAAATGCGGCTCTGGCGTAAGATAGATAGGGACAGCGATAGCCCGATTGGGGAAGTACCTCCACCTCACAGAAAACCGCAGCCAAATAACAATTCCCTGGACGTCCAGGTGGATTGTTGTGTTCCTACGAGTGGTCACCAGGAAGTGAGAAAGGAGCTGCTACGTTGGCAGCGCGGGTGGCAACGCGCGAGTGACATTCCTTGAGTTGCAAACGTCAATAGAGTACGGTAACCGGGCCGTATGCTCGTTTTCCATCCGACGTGGTACCTATAAAAAACAACTACCTATCTATATTAATGATGTGTGTCATTCAATTAACATAAGATTTAATCTTACCTACAAATAAAACGAAATATAGGTACAAATAAAAATCTACAGACGCCTGCTTTTCTTTTTGTAGGCATCAATCCCCCCAGCCATAGGTATACTTTTCAAGGATACGACTGAGTTACGTTACGGCTTTAGCTCATAAGTGCATGCTTCTGATACCGACCCCCAAACCGTGTTTTTGTATTCATGTATTACCCTGGTTCTTCTTTTTATCTAAAGTTTTTCAGTTTCCTAATCCATTAACATTGCCGGAGTACGCTAGCTAAGCCTAAGGATTTGGCATAGGTATATACTGATTTTTACATGGGGCGACGTCCAGACCTCCACAACCCAGAGGGAAAACCAGACCTTTCTTAGGTTAGGTTACGAGTCCTTTGAAATATAATTTCTAAATCGCGGGAATTACTTGACAATGTTTTCTTTTACCGCAGAGCATGTGATAATTACAAATATATTCATAAATCCGAAAACACAAATATATGTCTACCTGAATTCTAACCAGATACCAGTGTCGTTTTTTTTATCTAATAGGCTATCACTACTTATTTGTCACTAGTGGGTACTATTCGATATAATGATATAACTAGCACATTATTATGAAAACATTAAACATCCCAAATATACCACCGAATCTTTTGAAGAAATCTTTGAGAATTATGTAAAATTGGAGCAGTGGATTAAGAAACGCCCTATTGAGCAACTGGTCCCCAGTTCGACTGCTGGTATTACCGTCTAAATTCGTGTTCACGCATTTATGTACATATGTATTTGTAATGAATCACTAGCTCGGTGATGATGCAAAACATCGTGAAGAAACCTGCACGTCCAAGGAATTATATTCCGAAAGACATGTGACGTCCCGCCGATCCTAATGGATTAGGAAAAGGGATAACGATGAGAAAAAGATATCTTAACGCCAGGTCCCCTGCGGGGTAGGCAGAGAGAGCCCAACGCCATAAGACGCGGTCATTACATACTTCACTCGCTTCTGTGACATTCATAGCTCTTTTCATGCACGGTTGCCGGTTCCTGGGCCTCCTGACATCACCTTCTGATAAAACACGACCAATTTGGTCATGGTAGGTTAGTTTCGGTCTTCCACAGCTCCTACATCCTTCCACTTTTGCATTGTATATCTGTTTCGTCATTCTTTCGTCCCGCATTCTTTCTACATGTCCGGACCAACGGAGCATGCCTTTTCTTATCTAACTTCTTTTTAAACAAGTTCCTTGGGTCTGCTCTGGGAAATATGGCTTTTTTTATTAAAGAAGAGATTTACCAGCTGCCACGGAAACCATCCCATAGAGTTGAAGTCGACGATAGGTACAATCCCGTTAATTGGCTCATTGGTTGTTGTGATGGCCCAAATCTTCACTTCTGCCTTCTCGTATTCTTCTATGAAACTAAAAGATAAAAGGTAAAGTTATTTCTTTCCTATTGAATTTCGCTTACACTACTACGTTTTTAATTTTTATCGATAGTAATTGTTTTCATTTCTAATAGTTTTCATTATTTATTTATATCGAACAGCGTCAGTCGTTGGCAAAGAAGATATGTGGAAAGAAGCTAGCCAACAACGGCTTTTTTCTTAAACGATCAATTAGACGTTGCAATGAATATTCTCTGCATATTGACACTAACAAGATGTGAAAGGTAATGTAAAAATAAATGGAAGCCTGTGCCGAATCATTTTCGTTTCGTTCGCTCATTTCGTTTCATAACATTTTTTTTTTCTAAAAGAATATATTTGATGTCTTTCTTGAACACCTATTAAAAACTGAATACAATTTACAACAATAGGCGAAGCGAAATACTCCTAGTAACTCTATGTATGGCACACGTAACTTCTCCTACTTATAAGAATTTACTGAATTTTAAAACAACGAATAATGTGTATAAACCGTGGTGACTACGGAACTAAGATGTCGCCCTTCACTGTGGCCCGTATGGGGAAGCTCAAGGTCGATTAGCGTGCTATGGTCATCGGGCTTTATCTGCGTGATAGAATGAGTAATGAGGATATCCGCAGTAAAACTAAGGTACCCGACGTAGTCCAAACGATAAACAAGCTGAAGTGGCGGTGGGCCGGCCACATAGTTCGTAGAACCGACAACCGCTGAGTAATAAAGGTTCTCAAATGGCGTCCGCGTACCGGTACACGCAGTGTGGGACGACTCCCCCTAGATGGAGCGACGTCCTCAAAAGATATGTAGGCAGTCGATGGATGCAGCTGGCTCTTGATCGAACGAGAGGCTCTATAGGGGGGAGCTACATTCAGCAGTGGACGAATACGGGCTGAAATGATCATCATGAAGACACCTCCCCCGCTTCTTTAATATTCCATGCTCTTTCCTTGCACCAATAGATAATGAAAACGATCGTTCATGCTGATTATAATGGCGATAACTAACCGCATGTGGTAATCAGCGTAAGTCTGATAAAATTCCCGTTTCAGCTGGCCGAAACCGGTGATGCGTTCGTTAGTTTTCATCCATACAGGTGGAGACCATGTGCTGGCTGTGATTTTCACTTCTTCGGGCGCCGCTTCTTGAGCCAACTTGATCATAGGCAGCTGAAAGAGATCACATCACATCATCAATCTGTAACGTTCTTTAAATAGATTAGATATATTTTACATCAGTTCGGTGACAAACAAGCCAGCCTGATGGTAAACAGTTACCGTAACCTACGGACATTTGCAATACTGGGTGTGTCACTCGTGCGTTGGCTTTTTTGAAAAACCTGTTGTGGTCACTGGAGAATAACTTCCCCAGCAAGAACCGAACAGTACGTCACGGTACCGAACGGAACATTTTTCAGAACCACTAGTAAACAGTGTGTTAGCATGAATTCCCCTTCGACGGCGAGCAGTGCGGTTGTAGAGTGAAGTTGCCTACATATGAATAGGGAAGTTGTTCCGATGGAGATGGAAATCCGCAGACAAATAATTACTCCCAACCAGAGGGTTGTAGTGTTCCTACGTATGAGTGGGGTTACCAGTAGGCTTTTAAGTATATGCTGTGTTAGCAGTAGATGTGGCAACGCGTGAGCGATACCTACTGTATTGCAAGTGTTCATAGGCTATGGTAATATCAAACAACTTCTTGGAACCCAACCTATTGTAAAAATCAGTATAACACGTAAGGGCTTAATATTTAATATATATAATTATTCTGCACTGTGTATCCCACTGAACTGCTAGACCGATTTGGATGATTTTTTGTACATGATTCAGTGAGTATGGATGGTTTAGATCCGTGCTTCCCAAACTGGTCTATATCGATCCATGGGGTTGATTGCAACAAGTACGGAGTCCATCTGATTCTAATATTAGTTAGGTAAGGGGTCTACGGAGTGTAGAAAATATGTAGGATTGGAAATCTTTGGTTTAGATTCACAATTGGACTCGGTAGGTAGCGGTGCAATCGGATTTTCTTTAGTTTCGGATAGGACAATGGTTGTCGTGTCCGCTTGTATTATACGAATATATAACAAATTAGCACTTATTTGTTAAGTCTCTCGTGAATTAATCCCGGTCATTTGATGAGCGTGCCCGGAGATATGGATCCAACACATAGGGGCACTTTCGACAAGATTAAGTTACAAAATTACTTGTACTGTATTGCGAGAATCACTACATTTTTAGGGTTCGGTACATCAAAAGGAAAAACGGAACCGTTATAAGAACACATTGTGGTCCGTCTATTAGTATATCTGTCAAGACCCTTTTTCTCAGGGTCGGGTGAAGCTATTAAGCTGAAATTGATATCAAATATTCAGGTCTGCAATCCCTTTGTGCAGTGAAAAAATCAAACTTCTAAATCAACACAATTAAAAGATATGCCTGTTTATGCCTTGTTCATGCACATATTTTGACACTCGCAAGCGAATAAAATCCTATAGGGTACTTCCCGTTGACCTAGAATAATGAAATTTGGTAAGAAGCAAGGCCATGTAGCACAAGTAAATGAAAACCGTAAATTTGTAGTTACATTACAAGAAAAAATGCGAAAATAATACGTAAACAATTTTTTACGGAACCCTCGGTACGCGAGTCGGATTCGCACTTGACGGTTTTTTTTATATGGAAACATACTTTGCTATCTGAATCGACGAGGAAAGTCGCCTCCAAAGCGCGGATGACTCGTGGGTTAGATTCCACAAATATTTGTGAACATATGTATGGATACTTTTAAAAGAGACTGAGCGCATCATAGCAGCTGGAAAAATACCTCCACCTCATGGCAGTCAAATAACTACTCCCTAGACAGATGTTCTGTTCCTGTGAGCGAGTGGAGTCGATGTGATAGCAGCAGTGGTGGTAACGCATCCAAATTGCCTAAATTTTATTGCAAACATTCATAGGCAACGGTAACCAGTTTACCTCAGATCGGCCGTTTAATTATCTAAATAAATGAACAAACCTTATAAAACAAATCTTCATCAGATAGGGAGAAGTTGGAAAGAGCTGCGTCGTTCCAAGGCAGTTCGTTGTAGGTGTAGGGGTGCGTCGAGAAGTCAGCGCCGCCGATCGGTACTCGAATTAGGTTGTACTCCAAACCATCGCTACCGAAGTATGAGCTGAAAACAGGTTAATAATCTTAGAATTGTAACTCCTACATTGCAGAATAACGGGATATAAGGTTTTCGAATGGCGTCCGTGTGCCGGTACACGCAGTCTGTGGGCCGACCGCATATTTCGTTACATTTTACTTGTCTTTGTCTCATTTTCAAATTATTGAATCAAACAAAATCAAAATTTTCGTGAATGAGAGAATTTCGAGAGGTATAAAACGTAGATGTTTTTGGCCTTTGGTCTCCTTTTTTGGTCTCCTTCTGTGTGTTCCACATATTGTACAATCAGTTTCGAGTCCGAGTCTTCGAATATTAATGCTACGAGTATATTTATTTGGGAGCGCATGGCGCCCGATTGGTCTCAAATATCAAATCAAAAATGATCAAGTCAGTCAATCATAATTGAGGTTTCAAGGTATCTAAGCGTTCATAAACTTGTGTATTAGGTAGTTTGAACGAGTTCGCGGGTCACCTGACGATAAGTGATCTTTGCAGCTCATATACATTTGCAACGTCAGACGGTCATTGATCATTAGCAGCATTTCATGTTGTTCGAGAACGTCGTTGAGGGAAGTTGCTTCTATGTTCACAGTAAATGCCTTAAAGAGCACCTACATTCTGTGTACTAAGTATCGGGAATTTGTCAATAAAACAAAAAATACAAATTATTCATCTAAATTTATTTTATCGCCTTCAAAGTAGGCCCCATCGCTTGCAATACAACATCTCCACCGCTTCACCCAGTCTTCCATACATTTTTCATAGGCTATTTGCGGTATGGCCTTTAGCTCATTCAGCGAATTTTCTTTTATGGCTTCTATCGACTCAAAACGTTTTCCTCGAAGTGGTAATTTTAACTTGGGAAATAAAAAAAAGTCAGACGGAGCCATATCAGGTGAATACGGTGCTTGGTCGAGAACTTTTGTTGAATTTTTCGCTAAAAACTCTTTCACTATAATGGCTGTGTGTGATGGTGCATTATCATGGTGCAGCATCCATGAGTTGTGTTGCCACAAATCTGGACGTTTTCGGCGGATACTCTCACGCAAACGCTTCATGACGCCTAAATAATATTCTTTATTCACTGTTTCTCCCTCTGGAAGGAATTCGGAGTGAACCACACCACGGTAGTCAAAAAAAACTGTCAGCATCACCTTGATTTTGGAGCGACTTTGCCGCGGTTTTTTGGGTTTCGGCTCGTTTTCGAGACGCCATTCTGAAGACTGTTGGCTTGTTTGCATGTCGTACTCATAAACCCATGTCTCGTCGCCAGTTATTATACGTTTCATAAAGGTCGGATCCGTAGAAGCTCGGGAAACCATGTCTTCAGCGACATGCTTTCGCTGCGCTTTTTGAACAAAATTGAGCTCTTTTGGAACTAGTCGAGCGGCGACGCGTTTCATGCCTAAAATGTCAATGAGAATGTTGTGGACGGACTTAAAAGATATGTTCACCTCACTAGCCAACTCTCTCAGACTCATACGTCGATTTTCGAGCACTAGCTTCTTGATTCTGTCGATGTTTTCTCTGGTCGTAGCGGTTGAAGGTCTACCAGAACGAGGCAAGTCTACTACTACTTCTCGGCCTTCTTTAAAAGCCTTATACCATTCATAAGCCCTTGTTTTCGATATACACGATTCGCCGTAGGTATTTCGCAACATTTTTAGTGATTCACCACATGAAATATCATTTGAAACACAAAATTTAAGGCACACTCTTTGTTCAACAATATTTTCCATTGTAAAAATCGCCGAGGACTCAAAACTATGACCAACAAAAAGTGTAGTTTAAAACAAATTAAATGACAGATCCCGCTCAAATTTTGCGCGCTAAATCAGTACAGTGCTACCAACATGCAGTAAAAAAATTAGAACGACCTCTTTTACGCGGGTCTTTTTATTGACATATTCCCGATACTTTTTACACAGAGTAGTATATAGATTACCTTATAAAATTTCTTTGAGCACCATCAGTCATATTTCGCCAGTTGAGGCCAGCAGCATCGGTAACTGAGCCTCCGAAACCCTCGATAAACTGGTACATTATGTTTTGGAATAGTCTCAGCCTTACTCTGTTCCAAATGCTTTCTGAAATTGCAGGTACAATGAAATAATTTGATCGTGCTGATAGTATAGCAGTCCTCGAGCATTAAATATATAAAAATGTATTATATATATATATATATTATTTGGTGCACACATTTTTTTTATATATTAGAGGGGGGCAAACGAGCATGTGGGTCACCTGATGGTAACTGGTCACCACCGCCTATAGATATCAGCAACACCAAAGGGTCACTGATCCGTTGTCAGTCTTTTTAGAGAAACATTGACTCTTTTCTTGAAGGCACCCATATCGTATTTGTTCGGGAACACCGCTGAGGGTAATTTATTCCACAATTTCACCGTGTAGTGGTAAAAAATGACTCAAAAAGCCTACTGAAGTGGATTGCCCCTCATCAAGATGGTGAGGGTGAAATTTAAGTTTATGGAGAGTGGTACGATAGTGGAACTCAACTAAATATTAAGTTGAAAAGCTCCTCGGAACACTCCCCATGGTACAATTTGTACAGTACACAAGGAGAAGTAACGTCTCTTCGTGTACAAAGTGAGTCTCGCCGAGCGGAGATCACTGGGTTGCCGACGATTCGGACTGCTCTACGTTGTATGCGATCAAATGGAGTAAACAAATATTGTGGCACTCCGGCCCAAAGATGTGAACAGTATTCCATGTGAGGCCGGACGTGGGTCTATAAAGTTGAAGGCGATGTTGAGGTGTAAAGTATTGTTTAGCTCTACTGACCACCCCAATCTTCATGGACGTCAACTTAGCCTTGCTCTCCAGATGACCGCTAAACTGTACATCGCTCGATATGTCGACACCCATAATACCAATGCTAGACATAACGCTGAGGGGTATACCTTCTAATCGAGGAGCTACGATAAATGGGGACTTTTTCGCGGTAAATGCGCACACTTGTGTCTTTAGGGGATTAAGTTGAACTAAATTCAGTTTACCCCAATCCGAGACCCTGTTCTAGTGATGTCTTAATTTCAGACGCAAGCTGTGATCGGCACTCATTGACGCAATCCCGAGAGATACAGGCTTGACCAGTGTATCTTGCGTCCACCGTACTGTCACCAGCATAGCAATGAATGTGTACGTGCGTAACGTGCAACAAGTCATTGATATGCAGAAGGAACAGAGTGGGAGTGTGTGTTGTACACAGCCTTGTGGGACGCAAGCATTCAGCGGCAGTGATCCGAGCACGCACCGTCAACTACGAACTAGATCGAAGGCTTTTGCTATATCCAAACTAACAGCTAAAGCCTTGCATTGGTTTCTATTGACTCCGCCCAGCGGTGGGTCAAGAATACCAGAAGATCGCCAATAAGGCTTCGGCTACGCTCGGCTGAGCGGCCACGGCGCAAGCCGTATTGTGGTTGACTAAGTAGTCTAAGAGTTGCTGGTTGATGATATTTTCCATGATTTTGGAAAATATGAGAGTTATTGTATTGGCCTGTAGTTGGACGGATCCAAGTAAGCACCTGTTTTAGGGATCGAGTGTATCAAAGCCTCCCTCCATGAGCTAGGAACCATGCCAAGCGAATAGGTGTACCGAAAGAGGCGCGTTAGAATCGGAGCTAACTCTGGAGCACACGTCTTCAGCACAATGAGTGGAATTCCATCCGGCCCGCTCGACTTATGAATGTCCAGGGAGATAAGAGCTCTACGGACAGCTTTTTGCGAGAAGTGAATTTCTGGAATAGAGCTCTCACAACGCGGGATGGTCAGCGGTGTGCCTCCCCGGTCATCAAGAGTCGACTTGGATGCAAAAAGAGAGCCCAGGAGATCGGCTTTCTCCTTTGCTGTATAGGCCTGCGATTCGTTCCCTTTGGGTAACGGAGGGAACGATGACTGACAGAAGTTACCATGAACAGCTTTGGTGAGAGACTAGAACACACGAGTCCTGGACGGCAAGAGTACGAGTCTCTCGCCGATTTTGCTGACAAATTCTGACTTTGCCTTCGCGATGCAACCCTTCAAAAACCTGAAGGCTGTTCGCATATTATAATCTGCTACCTTCCTCGCCCAATCTGTCAACCCAGTGACGACGGTTTTATTAGGTTCCTATTCAATGCCTGTTATATTCACCGCAGATATAGGTACAGCCACATGAATTGAGAAGAACCCACTAGGGCGTTTAGCCAAGTAATCAGTATTCTAAATCAGTAGTTATTATTTTCATATTGGTACCATTCAAGTGGTAGGCACTCAACGAATGATGGTAACCAATCTACAGAGGCACAACTGGCACAGTGGTGGCACTCCCTGTACGTGAAAGTCCGAGCGCCGGTGACCTTGCGGTTTAATGTTGGGGTTGATACCGAAAAATAATTACCTGGACAACACACTAATGAAGACAATATGTTAAATAGGTAATTTAAACTTGTGCAAAGACATATAGACAATAAAATATAAAATATTCTCATAACTGTTTTTAATCTTTAGATATAGTAATTATAAATTAAATTATTACGAAATTGTTGATTCGCATATATTATCGATTTTTATATTCATTTAAAATTCTTATTATTATCACTACATATATCTATAAAATAAAGACCCACGCCGCGTCTGTCTGTTCGCGGTAAACTGAAAAACTACTCAACAGACTTTCATACGGTTTTCACCAATAGACAGAGTGATTCTTGAGGAAGGTTTAAGTGTATAAGTTGATAAGGTTTTATGTAAATCGATTAAAATATGACAATAAGTGTTGAAACTGTCGGAAAAAGTCAAGTCAATATGCTCTACTACCCGTGCGAAGCCGGGGCGGGTCGCTAGTATCTGATAACTGTGAAAATTCGTAATCGTACACTATGTATGGCATGTAACAACAATAAAGGCCGCCGGGCATGATTATTTATGGGGGTGACAATAAATTGTTATTATTATTTGGGAGCCTTAGAGCGGCGAGTGTGCATGAGAAGAGCAAATACAATACAATATTCTTTATTGCACCACACGAAACAGTAAAATACATGAAATTTAAGTTATAATTAATGTACAAAAGGCGGTCTTATCGCATAGCAATCTCTTCCAGACAATCTTAGGGTAGAGAAAACAAAAGAAAATTTAGGCAGATAGGTGGCGCAGTATAAAGTAGAAAACATAAAAGAGGATTACTTGTTAATAATCAAAAACAATAATGACGATAGATACTTATATATTAATTCACTTAACAAAGTTATACAGCAGTGACAACCAGATTAACAAAAGAATGAAATTAAAACAGGATGAAGGAAAGATAGTGTGCACTAACTCGATCTTTAAAACTGAATATACTTTCTGCATTTCGAATTGTTAATGGCAGAGCATTCCAGAGATGCATAGCACGCAGCGAAAAAGATTTCGTGTAATACTGGGTTGAGTGTGATGGCGTTTTAAGACGGAAGGCAAGGGCGTTGCGAATAGAATATACTTAGTCTGGCCATAAATACTGTTACAATTAAAAATAAACAAAATATTACATTTGAATTTGGAATCTGTCATTTTTATATTATTGTTCATTGAGATACGTAGTCTTGGTTGGAAACGAACGTTTCGGACTTCATCAGAGCTGAAGATTGGCCGTCGTCTAGTCCCGATCTTAATCCGCTGGATTATGACTTATGGTCAGTTTTAGAGAGTACGGCTTGCTCTAAACGCCATGATAATTTGGAGTCCCTAAAAAATCCGTACGATTGGCAGTGAAGAATTTTCCCATGGAAAGAGTGCGTGCTTCTATTGATAACTGGCCTCAACGTTTAAAGGACTGTATGGCAGTCAATGGAGACCACTTCCAATAAGCTTTTTATATTTTAAATTGTTTTATATTTATGTATTAAACTAACACACTGTAAAAGTAATAAATGTTATTTACAATAGATTTTTTTTTCTTTGTTTCAGTATTTATGGCAAGACTAGGTACAGGAGAAGAGGGGCTAAAAAGAATAGAGTAAAAGAGAGACAGAATATGTAGATTACGGTAAAGTAGAATGGGAAGCCACTTGAGACGAGAGCGTAATTCAGAGACTTCCATACTTTTGCAGGATTTTCATTATCGACGGATTTATGAATGTGGCGTCTTTTTATTATTTAATTAATGTTAAAGAAGCAAGTGAGGTATGTAAGGATCGAGTCATGTGACACTCGGTTCTCTCTGCCCGCAAGGGATTTGGCGTGAAGTTATGGATAGATAGATAGTAACAAGAAATTAAACAATAAGTCATTAGCGTCTTGCCAAGTATATTCGTTGTGCCGAGCCACATACAAAACAACGCCCTGGCCGAGGCAGCCAGTAGACTGCCCGCTGCACGCCCCGTGCCGCCCGCGCGCCGTGCTTGGTCGAGCACCTCGCACATCCTGACACGCACACATTGCAGGAACCGGTTTTACCATCACACATGTTTAAGACTTGTTTCTTTTCGCGCAAGTGTATATCTTCTTTACCACTGGTGCATTCACAAATCCGTAATAATAATATTACGCCTGTTTTAAAGTGTCCCATGTAGTGGTCTGATTCCCTACACTATTATAACCTTAAACAGTTCCTTTTAGTTCGGTTTACCTTGAAAATCATCGTTGTAATTAGCATCAGTCACAATGTCAGATTCATCGTCAGGGTCCGCGACGGTATCGGTTTCGATATTTCCTGATGATTTTGCAAAGCGAAGGCCAGCCTGAAACAGAAGTGTACAGTAAAAGTAGTCATACGAAAGAAGAGAGAACGCTATTTTTCTGAGTAGATATTGATATCTACTCGGAAAAATAGCGTTTTCTCTTTATCATTTATTAGGTGTATTGAATTTTGTTGAACCAGACGGTCAGATGTTTTTATATTACTAACGTCATAAACAAACGTATCTATCTAATGATAACCATTTATCGCTGGCTATATAATAATTAATTATCATCATCTTCCTCCTCATCGATTACCATCACAGCGACTGTTAGACCTAGAGCGTCGTTCGCTAAGGAATATACGACCACACTCTCAGCACGATAGCACCCCTTAAACGTAATTGTAATTTACGGCCCCAGACAGTTGGATAATCATCTCCGACAAGCTCGCTGTGTCTTGTTTCCTCATAAGCATGTATATTGGCATTTACTATGTACATTTAATCCGCTGGATCTGTGCTTCCGCAGCCCATTCACATGAATCGATGCCTGCAATAATTGACCGCTTTACCGTTTACCTTACTCACCTTACATTATTTTCCTGCAGCTCGGAATAGAAGTGTTTGGGGATTCTATTTTCGTAAATTCGTGTGATGTGTTTATTCCATTGAAGTTGTCATATCATAAGATATGCCTCAATGCTGCTGACATTTAGACAATTAGAGTTCCGACTAGGAGATGGTCAAAATATCAGACAAGCACCTCACGTGGAACCTATCAAACACGCGGATTTTTCTTGCGAAACAGTCACCGAGTTTCAGAAGCATACACTAGATATGGCAGAACAATTATTATATACTTAGCTCGCGAGCTTGATGTGTTTGTATGTGCAGCTGTTCTAATTTCACTGTTGATTTCAGTGGCCTATGGCTTCTGTTTTCATAATACTTAAATAGGCAAAGAGGCACGACTAGTCAAACTTCTGCAGATATTTAATATCTCAAGGAATTCCATCACAAAACAAAAGTTGTCAGCGCACATAATGTCTATGCGTGTCTTGATATATCTCGGTGCAAGTTTTCAGTCCACCATCCAGGTTAAAAGCATTGTCGACGTTGCAAAACGAATGGGGATACCTACCATCAGCCAGTTTATGCAAGTTTCCAGGATTACGACTGCGAAATACAGGCAAAACAGAGAGCTAGCGCCAAAATTAATTCATGTTTGTAACCAATTTTTGGACTCCTAGTATAAATTTAACAACTCCTATGATTAATATCTAGCTTGTATCCGGGCAGTCAGAAATCGGGCTATATAGTATCTATAATCTATACTAATAATAAAGCTGAATAATTTGTTTGAATGCGCTAATCTCTAAAACCATCAGTCGGATTAGAAAATTTCTTTTGCATTTGATAGTTCAATTCTTCAGGAAGGCTATTTAACATCCCGCTATAGAGCAGGTGAAATCACGGGCAACAGCTGGTATAATATACATGCTAATACAAATAAATAGCCTTTATTTACAGACATGGTTTCGTTGTCACAATGATGAGTTTATTATTTTATATTTTAACAGGAAGCTTATCTGTTGATCTTAGGATTAGTGTAAAACAGGGAGTACAAAGAACTCAACTTACATTGTTAGATGTGTACATAAAATACGTTCCAGATGGAGGGTCCACCCTTGAGATAGTGTCGCAGTAACTTGAATTGCAAACGCACACTATCGATCGATTAGGGACTTCACGAGCTGCGCACGGCAAATCCTCTAAAACAGAAACGAAAGTTAGTATACCGTTTTTGTCTCAAAAAATATCTAATATACTGAGGAGCCAAGTGGACAGTCAACAACAAGACATTACTATTTAAGCGGAGAAATTTGACTCCTCACTTTCAAATTATTAATTCTAAACATTGAGGTATTTTGCAATAATCACTATTATTGGCACGCGTGTTAGTAATCGTAGTACGAGGCAGTACATAAAATGATGCTGCTGCAAGTCATCCGGTAATGTTTATCAATTTGCCGGCTACTACGGTACATACAGCAACAGAAGGGGGTCGCAATTCCATGCTGGCAATCACACAGCAAACGTAGTATTAATACTAAAGTGCTTTCAGGTAGTCGAGACAAAAACTGTAAAATGTAATTGATGAGCTCGGTGGCGTAGTGGTGAAACGCGCTGTTACGCTACTTTGAGACCTACGCTCGTGGGTTCGATTCTCACACAGGACAAACATTTATGTGCATGAACATGTTCTATTTGTCTTGGTCTGGGTATTTTCTATGTATAATAATTATGTATTTATAAAAAAAAAATATTTACTATATATAAAAATATATACTAACAGTTACGACAGTTACGCCGCCGTTCCTGCCTGCGAGACAAATGGACGGGTAAACTTATCACTTGATTTGTATTGTAACGAAACTCGGTAACGGCCGGAGTGTTTACTATTTCTATCTCGTCTCGTTGAACGCATCGATCAACGAGACGAGTCGATCAGCATACTTCACAGAATCTATGCCTATAAGGCCTCATGTACATCATCTGCTTTTTACTAGTCACAAGGCCTTTTATTGCAGAAGATTAAGATCAACGCTCTGCCATCCAAGATTTCATTACGAACCTTCTTATTCATAATATATCCCTGAAGCAGCACCAACATTTAGTGGCCGATGGCAACGGTAGGGGAACGTTCTACCCGCACTTGCAGTGATTATCAGGACAACTAAGAATGTCTATATATAACGGCATAAACTAGGAATGCCTACTGAACAAATTCCTTGTGGTCCCCTCAATACGGGACTTCATTCGTTTAAAACTTACATACAGTCACAGACAGTATAAAGTTTATATCTGTCACATTAGGTTACTGTGTCAACGTTTCTCTAATCGTAATCCCACAATGAAAAACAGGCGATGTATCACAGGTATTAGTAGAATGTCGCCCTGACTAGTTTGTGCAGGGTTCTTCGTAGTTCTAGATGTAGTATCGGTAGGTAAACCACGTAAGCTTAAATCCAAAGGCGAAGTAAACATTAATAAAACATCCACGTGCTGCAATCGTTTTGCCATTGGAAATTAAAAAATAATCTCTAATCAGTAAGCAAATAATAAATGTAGTTCGTAAAATAGCAGCCGAACTTATTTTGTATCTTGTACTATGGTACTTGATCGAAGGCGATGTCAATAGCCATAGGAACCGGCGAGCACGAAAATAGCTATTCATTAGTATTAGGTGTAGAAGAATACTTTCCTGTAGCCCCTGTCTTTTGTCTTTTTTTTGACAAGTCTTATTAAGCATTACATAGGGCATGCTTTTATAGTCGTTAATTGTTATGATTCAGCTCGTCACCTTGTGGTCACCAGTTCCATCAAAATCTGTACGAGTTCGTTCGTTCGGGACTATTTAAATTGGACTTGAGGGTTGTTGTGAGATGGTGCAGATGTTGGGATGACAACGAGCGAGTAGTTGTGAACTCTGGTTGCCGGGGATGAAAGTAAATTCGAACGTAAGTAAGAGAATACGAGAGACGAAATCACAAGAGTAAGAATATAAAACCAGGGCCCTGGCTTCTGCCATCACACGTTGCTGAGTGGAGATCTTTTGGGTTCTAGATCTTGTTTGTGTGAAATGTGTGTTTATCTCCAGGAGTACAAAGCGGCAGCATATCGGTTGGATTTAGTTGCTACCAATAAATTACGGGTAAATTAGGCGGGTCATGCGCATGTTCATTACATAATTACTTGTAGATATATTCATATAAGGTGATAAGGAAGTAGATAATTACCCTGTCAGGCTCCAGCAACTTCTTAACAATATACTTCCACCAACACCTCGTTTGCTGTTTTGTGAAATGCTCACGTGTTAGATTAACTTTGGCTCTAGGTAATATTATGGTACTTATTCGTACGCCAAAAATTTTCATTATTATTTTTTGTACTTACCGCTTGCGGCTAATGTATTAAGTAAATATATCGTCACAAATAATATTGCGGCGAAACTTCGTCCCCGCACTACAGCCATCTAAAATAATGAAATGTCTTATGGAAATTTCGTTTATAAATTTTAAGTAATTAGTACACACAACGATAAGTCATATTAGACACTTGTAGCACCATTTTTATTCTTATAGCCTGCGCCACGGGGTGAAGATAAAATATAGAAATCGTTGTCAATATGCACAGTAACGAACATTTAACTAGAAATTGCAAACTATCAAATTTCAAGTTGTTCATTCATTCATTGTGAGGAATATTCAGTGAGTTTCTTATAGATTACTATAGTTATGCAAACGTAAAACGCATCGGGCTAAGTATTATCCGTATAAAATTGTAGCGATAAACAACTCACCATGAGAATGTCTAACGCCAACCAGCAACTGAATAAACCTATCAGGGAGAATCAACGAAATTATCGAAAATATGTAGGTATTTAAGTTAAGATTATCATGATTGATGCTAAGATTTAGCTATCTACAATGCTAAACTCATTATATTAAGTGATTTGAGTTGATAATATTCGATAAACTGACTGTTTTGTAATTTATATCAAGGGCATGTAGGTACCAGAAGAGTGCTCGTCGCGACCCCTACCAATCTTTCTTCTTTCTAGCGTTATACTGTTTCCTAATCCATTAGGATTAGTGGGTCCACTACCTAAGCATAAAGATTTGGCGAATATTTGACATGGAGCGACTGCTGTCAGATCTCGACAACCCAGAGGGAAACTCGGACCTTTCTTAGATTAGGTCACGTATATCGAAAGAAAACACGTATCACGATGTTTTCCTTAACCGTCGAGCAAGTGATAATTACTAACAAATACGTACCTACGTAAATCCGAAAACACGAATTTAGTAGTACATGCCAGGATTCGAACCGGAGACTTGTTAGTTAATAGGTCGGTTTCTTATCCACTGGGCTTATCACTGCTTACACCTCCGTCCCTTGCCAATCCAACGAATTGTAATTTTGAATCGAAATCGTACTAAATTTCGGTGTCTTCCGCAGACTTCGCGCACCGATTCACTTCCATCGGTGCAAAAGGTATATAGCGGGTCAGGCATTACGCAGCGTCGAGTCAGTCGGTTCGACGTGAGGCGACTGCCGTATAGGCACATGGAATCTAAAAGGTTGACTAAAAGATAAGATGAATAGACAGATAGATGTAAAAAGCGAGTGAGGAGTGTAAGGACCGAGAGATGTGGCGCTCGATTCTGTTTACCTACCACGAATGCGACTTATATTTTTGTAATAATGGACATATATAAAATTTGGGGTTTTATTCATGTGATTGTGATGGATTTGGGGAAATATTCAGGGGTTCACGATCAACATGCATTACTCGCTTCCATATAGCGTTGGGATCGGCACCACGTTTTTTATGCTATATTAAGCTGTGCATTCTGGCTAAAGCTTTTTTCTGTCGAGACTTTTTCCTAACGTTCCATTCACACTATTCCCTCCACTCACTCGCCTCTTCACCTTTGTGATGTTACTTCCATCCCTCCTAAAAGTCAAATCAAATTACCTATACAATCTCACTCGTTTGTTCCAACTCTACATCGTCAACGGGTATTCTTACGTTCGTTCAGGTTTCTTCTCTTTCAAATACCATTTTTCGTTTCGTTTTCTTCGTAGTTTTTCAATTCTAAGCCTCTCATCATTGTGATTAGTGTTTGCAATCCAAAAATGTATGTTGATGTATAATCTGCTATTTATTAGCAACAGACAAAGACAGCATTAAGTCATCCATGCGCAATCATATAATTCATATATCTTATTATATGTAGGTAACCGACATTGTCCAATAACCAAGCTGAAATGACAGTGGGTTGGCCACATAGTTCGTATAACCGCTGGAGAAAAAAGGTTCTCGAATGGCGTCCCCGTACTGGTAAACGCAGTGTGAGACGTCTCCCACTAGATGGAGCGAAGAATTCTAGAGGTTAGTACGAAGGCGATGGATGCAGTTGGTACCCATAGGATCGAGACGAATGGTTCTCTAGAGGGGAGGCGTATATACAGCAGTGGAAGAATACGGGCTGAAATGTAGGCAATTATCACGATACAGAATAAACAGCCGAACCGACAGCACTGTGACACAAATGTTGACGTCAAACCAGTTCGATAAACTTAACCTGACCCGATTATTGATAATCTCTAAAAAATTTGAGAGGTAGCGAATTCAAAATTAAGAAAATAATATCTGTGGACTCTCCTTGATCCCGCTCTCCTCCTATCATGGATTATTCTGATCTACGACAGGAAAGTTATCATATTTTACCCGCTCAAAATCTAAAAAAAAACTGACATTGTTGAAGCACTCACTGCTTCTTTTTTGCCTGGATTTACAGTGAAAGTTAGAATTGCGTGATGACCTTTTCCTTATCAACATACATTTAAATACGTACTTACGTACAAAAGGTACCATGAGTTCATGGTGCGGGTGTTTTGTGATGCACTGATGCACATATTATTTATAAATAGAGGCCATTTTAAAAAAGGTTATATTTGCTTTTATATTTAGTTCTCATTTGTGAAATTGCCGGTATTTAATATTAGTTAGTGTGAAGATTTTACATGGAAATGCAAAATCTATATGAACACACAAAGAAATAACATTTCAGTACTCTCCTTGTTTGTGAACCAGTTTTTTTTTGTTTAGTAGTATTGAGGAGCTTGAGTCTTTCAATGAAACTTTTGTACAATAAAAAAAATAGAAATATGCAAATTCTTATACATTTTCTTCAATTTTTATATTTTTAATTCCTATATATTTTCGACAGTGATTGTGATCTAATTTCGACCTAGTCAAATTACTTTTATAATATCGCTATAACTAAATAAATGAATTAACTAGTTAAATGAATTTTATAATATCATTCTGATATTGAATGATAAGAAATAGTTGTTAGGAGGGCGCTAGGTGTTAGTTATAGTTTAGGGATGCCGTTGAACTGTTTAGGCGTTTTTGAGTACACAAACTACTTTCGTAAGAGACAAAGTCCTTTGAGAAGCACGATATTGCCTCACGTAATTAAATATACTATGGAGCTATTATCTAGAAAATATTAGGCCAATTACTAACCTGGAAGGCAGTTCCCGCCAGAATCATCGTGGTTTATTTACTCAGTAACCTTCGATTACTAATATTAGTACCTTATTTGGAAGTGTGATTTGTACCTCTTACGTTCACCCCGGTGTCACGCACGAAACAATACTAAAATATATCGCGATAAATCTAAACTGTAAAACACGGTTGTATGGGTTTGGGTACGGCTAGTATATTTAGATCAATACAAAGCATGGTTTTAAAATCGATTTTACAAATTGTGAGTAATTATTTTTATAATTGAGAGCTCGATGGCGTCGTTGCGCGTGTCATTGTAACCAAACACGCAGGTTAAGCAACGTCGACCGCAACCTGTGTATGGAAAGGTTTATCTATCTCGAGTGTCTCCTTAACGTGCTCTTCGGAGAGCACGTTAAGCCGTCGGTCCCGACTGTTGTTGATAGATGACAGTCGTTAAGCTAAGTCAGTGGCCCTCGGACGGCTTGAAAACACTGGCCTCCGCTAATCCAATGTAGTGGAGTATGCTCTAAACCCCTTCGGTTGAAGGGAGACCCGTATCCCTGCAGTGGGATGAGTGAGGGTTGATGTGGAGTAATTATTAGAATGTCAACATTACATTTACCAACAATAAAGTTCAAGGTAAACATATTACGGTAAGTGTTCCGCTTTTCCAATCTTGGCGAAGAATACTAAACCGTGGCAATGGCGTCTAATTTCGCATGCCGTTCATGGAAAGATAAATACTTGCATGGAAAAATAAATACAGACAATTGTTTTTTATCTATAGAAAACACGAAAGGCTACAACAGATAGTCTATGATTTTAAAATAACACAATAAGTCCCTACTCTCACAAATACTGTGTATGTGTACTTAACTAGTACCAGTATCCAAACGAAAAAAATATTAGACACCAACACTGTCGTAAAAATTTCAGGAACTAGATTGAAATTTGGAACACAACACGGAAACAAAAAATCTAGGCATTCTCTACGTCAGTTGCGTTTTGCGTCACATGTTCTAGGCCTGGTTAGGAAATGCTTCAACCGCCTCAGAATCATTTACAGAATTGTCAACTTCCTTTCCAAAAAAACTAGATTCTCTATTTGTGAATCTCTTATACATTCGAGGCTCAACTATGGTGATATCGTGTACGGCCCTCGTCTCCTGTGTAAAGACCGACGAATGATTCAGCGGGTACAAAACGCTTGTTGCATATTTTGTTATGAAATCCCACCGCGAACTTACGTTTCGCCATTTCTGAGCCACGCTGCCATTCTAAATATGGAATCTCGGAGATAAATTTATCTAGCGGTCTGAATGTTTGATCTAATTAAGTATAAAAACCCCAAAATAATTCTATAATTAACATTTCAACATTACATCGTCATTATGAATCGGGTATTCCAAGTTTAACACGAATATCATTAGCCTACCATCATCATTGGACCGTCGCTTTCACTGGCTGTTTTCGTACTAGCTAAGTGCTGGAATTACATTCCTCCTCCAAAAAGAAAGTCTAAAAACGTGTTTAAAAAAACAATCCAAATTTACTTTGCTGGAGGCATTGAAGTTCGACGGGCGCTTGTAGCTTGTCGTTACATACTGTGAATTCTAATCATATTGCCCCCTTCAATAACTCTACTATTTTAATCCTGCTTCATATTTTTGTACATTTACGTTATGATTTATGTGGTCACCAAATTTTTCGTATTATATGCCTATGAAATTACCTGTACATGTATACACCATTACTTATATAAATTATATCTTTTGTTCAAGCTTCTTAGCTCTCGCAATTCTTCTTGGGTGACAGGTGAAAACCAGTTATTTGTCTTAATGCAAGTAATTATTGAACTGTAAACCCTTTCGTTTCTTTGCGACACACACGACATTACACCAATTACCTTGTATATGTTATGTTATTATATGTCATGTATATGTTATGTCTGTATATCATTACTTGTGTTGGTACGTACAGGTCTACCTATGTATGTTTATATGCCCATTTTTTAAGAGAGTGTACATACGTAGTACCGATATTTATTAATTTAATATAGTGATAATGTGAGGATGATGATGATGATAATGACACTGCTCTTTACTTCATATTATTAATATTACTGTATTGTAATCCTATTGTACTGTATTGCTTCACTGTGTGTTCTTGTGAAATGAATAAAGTGTTATCTATCTGTCTACCATACATACTTTTTAGTTACCATAAATGGAATTGGCGTAGTTGAAAAAAACATTGGAAGATAACATATTTATTGCATCGATATTTTGACGAGCTCGGTGGCTCAGTCGTGATCGCGAATGAAGGTCTTATTTATTTTTTCTCTCTTCACAATCTTACTTATTTGGTACATCTTATTATATGGTAAAATAGATATGTTGTGAATTGTTTTCGATTGTATAATAAATTGTCAGATACTGTTCTGTCCTAATATCTTCAAAAGGCACATTAAAAATAATCTCTTTATAAAAGGGCTTATTGTAGAATTGATGAATATATGACTGAAAAAGATATACATAAGTCTGGACATGATTCAGTAGACATTTTAACAATTTACGTCGTATTATTGTACCGCTACACTGACATATGTTTATTGTAATACCAATTCAAAAAATGTCTATAATTGCAAGTTTCTTTCTTGGCATATCTTTTTTGACAATGGACATAAATTAAAAAAGAAAAAACGGAAACTATGAAACGTTAGTAAACATAATTTTTTTTTTTTTTTATTTGCCATGCCATGCTCAGCGTGTTTGGGTGAAATTTCGAACACAAATGGAATATATTCTGCATATATAGATACTATTTATCTTATACATGTTGAGGATTCCTATGTATTGCTTGAAAAACCACAATGGGCCAAAACAACACGGGCCGCCACTACATAACATATTATAGTATTGTTACGTTTATATGGAACTCATATGGTTCTACTTGAATATGATAATAATATTTTTTTATACAACGTCGGGGGGCATACAAACATACGGCCCACCTGATGTAAAGCAGTTACCGTAGCCAACGGTTGTAATATATTAAGTATCACTCGCGCGATGCCTCCTCTGCTGCTTACACGAGCTTACTGGTGAACTCACTCACACGCAGACAACAACCCTCCAGGGAGTTGTTATTTGGCTGCGGTTTTCTGTGAAGTGGAGGTACTTCTCTTGATGCTGACTTGGATGCTTTGATGCGCCCTACTCTCTTAAAAAATAGGAGATACTTCTTACAGATATCGAGGTGACGCCGCCGCCGTAAATATTAAGGAGAGGAAGAGGTAAAATAACATACGCGTCAATTTAAGAAGACAATATAATTAAATTTTCATACAAATCTTTAACGTAATATTATCTTTAAAATACTGTACAGTGTCGGCGAGTTTTGTGGCAAATCATTTGTTTTTGGATAAATAAAAAGCTACCAAAGATAGTACCTGCAACACTTAAAAATACTGTCACCTCACGATGAGATATACATACATCAATATATTATAATTAAAAACACAAATGATTTTCCCCAACTATTTGCCGACTAAAACTTTTATATTTTCATTTTGATATGGCAGATTGTCGATATGAAAAACTTTTATAGAAGCAAAACCGCTTAAAATACTAATAACGAAAAGAAATGCACTAATATATTTATTTACACGATACGATGTTGATTTTATTGGATATATTGCCGTAGGCTTTTCAAACAATTCCATACAAACTATACTAGCAAAGGAGTCGAAAATTGAGTTAATCTCATTTGAGTACATAATATAACATTAAAAAATATAAAATCACAACGAGGCAGATCTCTTTTGCTTGTTCTCTTGATCGTGTTAGCGTTCATTCAATGTATACCACAACAGGGAACATTTTCAAGCAAAATCATAATAATGTTTTAATAAATTCAAGACGTTAATTTTTTAATAGCAACAAAAAAATTAAGTTCGTTCGCCTAAGTACTTCCTAGTATGTGACAACTTTATCTGCTGAACGACCATCGCCATATTTAAAAAAAAGTCTTAAAGCTATTCACTTTACAATTTACCTAATATAACTCTATGAAATAAATACAAAAATCTCTTATTGTTACCTAAGATAATATTTTCCTACCATGTCTTGAAACTAAATACTATTTAATGCACATAAACTTAACACTGTGTAAAATTAAATGTGCGCACATTAGTGCGCCGACGGGAGGACACTTAAAATATTTGACTAAAAGAGAGATCAAATCATTGCCACGTAAACTTATTGTATAATCCAGCAGGCCGTTTGAGTAATGTCCACACTCATTTGTACTTTGAAACGTGAAAGCAAGAGTGGCCTTCCATACAGCGACGACATGTGACAGAATGACCACAATGATCGGTAAATAAACTATCAAGGAAGCGATTGACGACGAGATGAGGCGAATGTAACTACAGACGATTTATAAATAGCTGCAAAGGAAGTTAAGGATAGCATCTCACTCAAAAATAAAAGTGAAGGTACGAACAACGTAGAACATATGTGCAAATCCATATGTCGGCGGATTTATCTACCATTTCTTCCATATAATACAATTTTATTATACAATATTATATCTGGCTGACCACGTGAACACATGTACACTAATAATGTACATTATACCTTAATATATACACGTAGACGTATCTTATCTTATCGTTTCATGTGGCAAAGACAATAATTATTTAACGAGTGTAAAGAAAACCAAGAAAATAGATAGAGAAGGTATAAGTTCAGGAATTATAGAGTAAATGAAATGTAATATAGAAATTGAGCTTAGTGAAGAACAGAAAGAGTTTTAAAAAATTGAACCAAGAACAATAGTTGTACAACGAGTCAACGGATAAGTTTACTAGAGACATCTTAACAATCCTATTCTTATTAAACTACGCATGATTCACGATACCCTACACTAAGATTTAATCTTTTCACTGCTTCGCATTTCTTATAACATATTATTTTCATCTTCAGTGATGAAAACAGTGAAAAGACTAAACACGCTCAAGTAATTTATGTTAATGTAACATAATTATAGAGGCACTGTGTGTATTCAATTCTATATTATTCGACATTATATTACACAATATAGGTACCGAACGATGATCAGAATTATTACAACTATGTAAAATATTATTGTTACTCTTGTTATATAAGACGTTTTAGAAATCGCATGTCTCCCTGACGGAGACAGGCGTGTCTAGTGGTCGCGATACTGAGTGAAGACCTCACAGAAGGAAAAGTCAGATTTACATTAGAGATATTCAAAATTGAGCTATACAATAAACATTTAGTTACAAAAATACTTGTAGCGTAATTTTCAGATCACATTTTGCTATGTTCATACTATATAACAAATAATCTTTTTTTTCTAAATAGATGATAAATTTAATGTGCCGGATGGAAATAAGAATAGCACTCGTATAACGTATCGGAAGACCTACTTGATAGTTAGAGCAAGTGGGTAGGTATACGCTGGCAGCGGCTGTCGCTTCACGTCTTATTTCTAGCGTCTCGAATCTCGCGACTGCTTGTCCAGACCGGGGTGCGTCTGTCAAGACGGCTCTTCCGGTTATATTGAGACCCGGTCTATTGTCTTGCGTGTTTCAGCCAGCGCTAATTTGTCCTTGGGAATGGTTGTACGGAGAGGCGGAGAGGGGCAAGCCTCCGGAACACGCGGTTCAGTCTTTCACAAGCCTGTAGATATGGTGTTGCGCGCCGTGTTCACTATTTGACACTTCGAACACAAACGCAGCGCATAGTAATGTCTCTTGAGTATCTCTATTTGACACCACCTACGAGAACAACGAAAACAAAATTGAACGTTCGTAATAAAGTGCAAATTTGACAAGACCAATCTTTAAAACTTGTCAAGGTGAGACTTGCAATTAATAACCTATATTGTACTATATCTTCACGCCAAGTCCCTTGCGGGATAGGCAAAAAGGATCAGCGAAGTGAGTCCGTCCTTACACACCTCACTCGCGTTATTAACATTCACAGTTCTTGTCATGCACGCACGCCGGTTTCTGACTTAACTTTGATTATGGTCGATGATTAAAATAAGTAATAACCTATAAACAGTACTATTAAACTCTTATAGTTCTGCAAGCAAAGTATACTATTAAATGAGATGTATATAATGTTACTTTAAGAGGTTAAAATTAGCAATCATGCCTTTATTGACGTACCTGTAGTATGGTGAAGTTTTCTAGCACGCTATTCATCATGTACTTCTCGGGCAGGTGCTTGAGTTTATGTATGAAGTTGACCATGTATTCACACATCGGCGACCGCTGTATGCGGTACACGAATCTCCCACCCTCGAACCGAGCGTACTCCGTTTCTACTTTTTCCACCACTTGCTTGCCGAACGAACATACTTTCGTACTACACGTTATAGTCATGTTTTCGTTGCTTTCATACCTGTAATTAATTAAAATGTCACTTTAAGTTGCGAGGATGTGATACTCATTGCTACTTGGGATTGTGACAATGTCATTTTAAATTAGACACAGCAGGGCCAATACTAGGCATCGCTGAGAGTATTTTTAAGCTTTAAAACTAACGCACTTTATTCTAGCGATAACGACATCAATCGTTTATCCATTGCACTGCACTGCAAGGATAGGATGGGTCTGTAATCGAAGCCCTACTTTGTCACGCTTCGCCGCTGCTGTCCAGACCAGACCGCCACCACATACCCGTCATACGTCTCTTAACTTGGATCACCGAACTCATATCTACTATTAATATCTGAAGTTATTTATTGGGTTATATCTTCTGTTAAAATTTCTTATTTAGGCAATTCAAATAGTTTTGAATACGGTAAAATACCAATGTTATGGTTGAATAGTAGTGCCGTCAATGTGAAGTTTAGAAGCATAGAAAATAAACGGGTATGAAGATCAGATTACCGATCACGTGGTTTGATAATTAGAGGAATAGTGTAGTATCCTGCTCTATGGATATAAATATCTTATACCCAAAGACACAAATAAAAAAACATGACATTTATGCTCACATATGTTTTGCAGTGGATCCATATAAGTTAAGATAACGCAGAATGTAAATAAAACTAAAAACTAACTGCAGCCAGCAGTTCTTTATTCATTGGGCAATCAATGCTAAATACCAGTGTGCTAGTGATCACAAGATAGCCCAGTGGATAATGTGGTCTAGTTTTCTCTCTGAGTTGTTGAGGTCTGGCGTAGTCGCTACTTGTAAATATCAGTATATCCTTAGGCTTAGGTAGCGGACCCCGCCAATTCTAATGGATTAGGAAACGGGATAATGCTAGGCAGATGAGGAGCGAAGAATGTAAATAATTTGTAAAGTTTTACAAACTAAACGGGTGAGATTTGCCTAGCGACATAGCCATGTGTTACAAAATGGGAACAAAAAAGAATACTCACACACTAGTGACCCCGTAGAAGGCGGCTGGGTCGTCTAAATTGTTCGTGTTGAGATCAGCCCAGAACTTGACCAAAAAGAAGGCATTTCTCGGCCCCTTCTCGTACAATTCCTTCAAGCCACCTTTCTTCTCCGGGAACTTGTCATTTATCTGTTGCACGTCCACTGACTGTACGAAGAAAAAAAAAACTTTTTTATTGCAATGGATTTTTGCTTTTTAGTGAGAAAAAATGTTTAAGAGTTAACTTTTCACAAATTTTTCGGAAGCAAACAGCAGTAAATTCTTTTGAACATTTCATATTACATTTGACGCAAAAAAACCACTATGGAGTTCATGTTTATTCGAATTTCTATTAAGGTATACTACGCAATGATAGAACAGTAGATGTTTAGACTGAGAGTTGCTTACCTCTAATAAAGGATCTGCGTAAGATACAGCACCACCTATATGTACAAAAAGATGCTGCGCAGATGCTGTGCTCGGCGGATACTGGAAATGATAAATAACTATGATTTAATATAATATGATCATAATGACAACAAATATTTTAAGAGAGGTATGGCGCATCAAAGCAGCCCTGACTAGTGAAGTACCTCCACCTCCCAGAAAACCGCAGACAAATAAAAACTGATTATGTCTAACTGAACTAAGTTCAGAGGTCGATAGCGTCGTTGCGCATGTCATTCTTACCGAACACGCAGGTTAAGTAACGTCGACCGCAGCTTGTCTACGGATGGGTTTATCTATCTCGAGTTTCTCCATGCTCGGAGGGCACGTTAAGCCGTCGGTCCCGGCTGTTGTCGATAGATGGCAACCGTTAAGCTAAGTCAGTGGCCCTCGGGCGGCTTCAAAACACTGTCCTCCGCCAATCTGCATTTGAGCAGCATGGTGAAGTATGCTCTAAACCCCTTCGGTTGAAGGGTGACCCGTATCATTGCAGTGGGATGAGTAAGGGTTGATGTGGACGTAGTGGAACTAAGTAAATCTGATATTATGATATAAGGTGATTATTGATTATATTCAATATAGAATACGAGATAACTGCCTGTTACATATTTATAAACATATATATTATTAACAGTTCTTAAATAGGGTTTTGTACTAAAAAGGTAAAGAAGAAACTATTAATATGACGTGTTCTGTGTGGTGACGAAAGTATGACTGTCTTACTCGGACTCAACCTTGAAATTGAGTTTAATAACAAAATATGTTTCAACCAAAACATATTTAGTACAAGGTTAAGACTCTGTCTTAGGAGTAATCTAGTACTTTGTAGTCTTTGATTATACAAAAATATAACGAAAGGTACTTTATTTTCCTGACGTTATACCGTTTCCAAATTTATTAGGATTGCCGGAGTCTACTCACTAAGTCTAAGTATTAGGCGAAGATATCGATTTCTTCGCCAACCCCAAGTTAAGCAGCGTGGTGGAGTAAGCTCTAAATCCCTTCGCTTGAAGGAAGACCCGTGTCCCTGCAGTAGTGCAGTGGGATGAATTAGGGTTGGTATGGTCTGATTTGAACATAAAGCGACTGCCGTCAGACATCTATTAAGCGGAGTTGCTATATTAACTGCTTAACATCAGGTGGGCCGTATACGTGTCTGCCTCCCGACGTTGTATAAAAAAAAATTGTTTCTGACGATCGCGCTGACAGCTCGCGAATTTTGTGTAGAGTATATGTATTACATTGAGCTTAATGAATATTTTATTAATGTATGAATGAATTTATAATGTTCGGAATTGACTACATAAAAAGCAGTTTCTAATGATGTTACATCTGTGATTATTAAAATATCAAAAGTCACGAAAAAGATAAACGTGATTGACTAGTTATATATAATAGTTTTAATTAAGTTTTTATCGCACCTACCTATTTTCAACACAAAGAATGAAAACGCTTGATGGCGTCGTTGCGCGTGTCGTTCTAACCGAACACGCAGGTTGAGCAACGTCGACCGTAGCCTGTTTATGAATGGGTTTGCCTTGGTCTGGATGTTTTAAGAGAGGTAGGGCGCATCAAAGCAGCCCGTCTGCGACAGTACCTTCACCTCTTAAAAAACACAACCAAATAGCAACTCCCTAGACGGTTGCTGTGTTCCTGCGTGTGAGTGAGGTCACCAGTAAGCTCGTCGCCAGTAAGGAGTTGCTGTGTAAGCAGCAGAGGAGGCATCGCATGAGTGATACTTAATATATTACAAGCGTTAATTAATAGGCTACGGTAACGGCTTTACATTACGTAGGACGTATGCTTGAAAGCCTCCCGACGCTGTATAAAAAAGAAAATTCGCCTGACAGGAGACCATAGATAAATAACAACTCCCTGGAGGGTTGTATTGTTCTATTATTAAGTGAGGTTACCATTTAGTTCCTAAGGAGGAGTTATGTTAGCAGCAGGAGAGGCAACGAGCAATGTCATAGACCACAGTAACCACTTTACGTTATGTGAGCTTTATGAACAAAATACTGTGGCTGTTTCGCCATGCTACGAATTCACATTAGAATATTCAATTTGAAGATGCCTGTTATACATTTTTTTTTCTAAATGGAACATTAAAATGATTTAACATTAAAAGTTCAAGGCTTTTCCTTTCAAGAATTTGTCATTTTGAGGATTAAAAATATAATATAAAAGTGGTTTTAACACAAAGTATTCGAATTGCACACAGCTTCAACCGAGCAAAGTTATAAGGGCTTTAAACAATAATATGCTTATAAAAAAAATAAGAGAAAGTTAACAAACACAAGCTTTGTAAATGTTCTACATGATTGTTAGTAGATAATCGCTATCGATTACCGAATTATATTTATCACTCGATTACCAACCGATTAGTATCCTATTACTTCAAATAACCAATTCTTGTATAAGTATATATATTTTATTATATATCTTAGAAGCGCTTTGAGCAGCGATGGAAGGTACATCGCTGATGTGGAGAGACGAGTGAGTGCAGGGAATAGCGTGAATGGAGTGTTGAGTAAACTTCTAGGCAGCCGGAATCTAAGCCAGAAAGCACAGCTCGCTGTACACAACTAATCCCAACGTTAACTTATGGAAGTGAAAGCTGGGTATGGCAGAGAGAGCATGAAAGTATAATAAATGCGGTTGAGATGAGAGTATTGCGCAAAATTTGTGGCATAACGCTTGCCGACCGCGTTCGTGATGATGACGTAAGAGAGTTGGTCTGAAAGAGAGTGTTGGTGTTAAGATAAGAAAAAGCATGCTCGTGGGCTCGGATATGTAGAAAGAATGCAGGATGAAAGAATGACGAAACAGATATACAATGCAAAAGTGGAAGTATGTAGGAGCCGAGGAAGACCAAGACTAAACTATCATGACCAAATTGGTTGTGTTTTATCAGAAGGTGATGTTAGGAGCTTCAGGAACCGACGAGAATGCATGAAAAGAGCTATGAATGTTAGAGAAGCGAGTGAAGTTTGTAAGGGGACCGCGTCTTATGGCGCTTGGTCCTCTCTGCCTACCCCGCAAGGGACCTGGCGTGAAGATATAGGTACATAAATACATATATTTTATATAAATAAATAAATCAATCAAATTTTGTATTTAGATTCTTTAGATAAGGTTATGTTTTTGAAGTTTATGTATATAGGTGTAACTATTTAAAAAAGAACACGAAGTATAAAAAACAAAACGCCGTACGAAGCTCACGTAGGTGCTAAGTATATAAAATTATATTGTATATACTTAATTTCTAAAAGCTCGAAAGGTTCCATTTCAACTATATCGAGACTTTGAGAATTATAATTACAGTAGCAAAAATTTATTCGAATTCAATTGTACAGACTAGTCGATATCAACGACGTTGACCGCGTGATATTTGATTAAAGTCGCAGCAATTTGAACAATTCCTAGATAAAAGTAATCTTAGGTAATATTTTATACACTTAATTAGATGGTAATCGGTTGAAGATCGCTACCGATTAATTGAGGGGGCTCAATTAATCGGTAGCGATCTCGACATCGAGATTTCTTCTTCCTAGCATTATCCCGTCTCCTAATCCCTTAGGATTGGCGGAATCCGCTACCTAAATCCTAAATCTAAAGATTAGGCAAAGATACTGATTTTGTCAAGGAGCATCTGCCGTCAGACATCTACAATCTAGAGTGAAAATCTAGGTTAGATCACACCTCTTTCCAAATATAATTTCATGAACGTGCGGGTTTCCTCAAAATGTGCTCCTTAACCGAGTAAGTGATACGTTCGACAATACGACAGTGATACTTGCCAGGTTCGCCAGGATTCAAACCGTGGCGTGGACCAGTTGGCCAATAGGGTGACTCTTTATCTACTGTGCTATCACTGCTCTTTAAGCAAGAAAGCCAAAACTACATAAAAATTACGATTTATGTCCTATATACAACCAACATTATACAAACTAAGGTAGTATTTATTACCTTAACTTTCCAGTTAAGATAAGTATGTAACTTTTTTCTGTTACACATAACTGAATTACGAAAATTTGCTATGACATTGATACGGTTTCCTGCTTTCGCTCTTGTTTTAATATCTTCCTCACATTTTCCATCTCTCGTAAACATGGAACCTACATACACAAATTCATTCTCTTCCACTCCGATCATTATTTGGCAGTCTGTAACACTTTTATTCCTTTTAATTACCAACGCTTTCGTCTTCATTACTTTCACTTTCATACCTTTCCTGTTAAAAGTCTTATTCATTATAGAAAACATTTGTTGCAGTTCTTCCGCCGAAGATGCCAGGAGGACCTGGTCACCTGCATACAACAAAATTTTAAATATTGACTCATTCATTCTTATTCCACAGTCATACTCAAGTCGGTCAACTGTCCATGAATAATTTGAACAGGCGAGCGATACTACACAGCTCTGTCGAACACCACCCTCAATGTCCCCATTTACCCTGACGTTACAGATATCAATCACTCTTCCAATCAGTATCTATGCATAAAATTTGCCTACTACACTCAACTTATACCACGTTTATAGACTTCCCTTTTTGAGCCTACTCAATTTCTTAAAGACACATTAGTGATCTTATAATAGTTAGGTTTTATCTTTGAGGTCCGGAACTCTAAAAACCTTTCACCCTGTTGTTAACTTAGTTTTCACCAATACGTCCTAAATTGGCTAATTTTCATAGAATGAATTTAAGTATGCATAACACTGGTTTTATTATTATATAATTTGATTGTTAAAATTAACTATTTGAGGTTTTTTTATAATATGTTTTTAACTACCGTTCAACCTGTCTGAAGGTAAGTAATTATAGAACATGAGCGCGTTACCAACCCTGTAAACCCCATCACGCCATTTTTAAAGAACGATATGCAGAGACTCCTCGGCAGGCAAAAGTTTGCGGAACCCTGCATTAACCATTCGTTGCGTACGGTGCGGTTTCTTCAGGATTATGTACAGCGATCTCTTATTTTGGAAAAATGATTTTTTCCAAAATAAGAGATCTTTCCATAATAAGAGATAAGGAACTTTTCCCTTAAGGAACCGCACCGTACACAACCAATGGTTAATGCAGTGTTCCGCAAACTTTTTGTGTTTAACGCACAGCCACTAACTTAACAAGACAGTTGGACACCATAGGAAAATTAAGTGGTTATTAACGCTACTTTGTGACTTTGCGTGAACATTGTGTCTGTCTTGGTCTTTTTAAGCATACGGGTGTCTGTTGCGGTCACGTTTACACTCTTTCCAGCTTACCGTGTCTGGGTCCCTTGGGTGTTCCACGAAGGCGGAGAACTCGACGAGTCTCAGTTTGTGTGTGGCGATGGCGCGTCCTTCCCAGGGCGGCGGCGGCGCCACGTCTGTGCCCCCGGGTACGCCGACGCCGCCTACGCCCGGGACGCCTTTATAACCACCACCAGGGAAAGGTTTGACGCTGAAAGTAAAAAAAATCTATTAAATAGTTTTTATTTATTGTATTTGTGACATGTGGATATACGACAGTTTTGATCTTCATAATTATTAAACCAGGTAGGTACACATAACACTTTTAATGTAATTAATTAATTTTTAAATGAATTCTGATGAGCTCATTGAAGTAGTGGTTATTTTTTATATACAACATCGTGAGCCATATAAACATACGGTTTACGTGATGTAAAGCGGTTACCGTAGCCTATGAACGTTTGCAATACATTAAGTCTCACTCACGCCATGCCACATCTGCTGCAAACACAACAACTCCTTAGGAGCTCACTGGCGACCTCACTCACACGCGGAAATACAACAAGCCTACAAGGAGTTGTTGTTTAGCTACTGTTTTCTGTGACGTGGAAGTACTTCCCGAGACGGTTTGCTTTGATGCGCACTTAAAACATCGAGACCAACACAACAATACATGTATAAGCACACAAATGTTTGTCCTATGCGGGAATCGAACCCACGCGCTTTGTTGTCAATGCAGTGTCATCAACCACCTAACTCGTCAAAGCTTTGGTTTGCGGGCGCGCATAGCTTATAGTAACCACTTCACAACAAGTGGACCATAGGTTTATTATCGAAAAGTCAATTAACAGTTGCTCCGCGTATTTTCTTTCAAAAATAATTTCACTTACTCTTGTGAAGTCCCAGCTTGTAATCCCGGTTGCCAAAATTGCTGAAAAGGAAAAAGGGAATGATTATAAAAATATATACCTATAACAAAAGGAACTAGTTAGAGACAACAAAAAGCCTGTATTTTTGTTAAAGTAGCCCACTTTGTTAATGATCTTATACACACAGTACAGACGAAGCGAATATTTTCTGCTTTAAAATATATATTATGAAATATAACAGGGAACCTTTCATTGTAGTATCTATCACTTTGCTTACGCCACACGCATAGCAGGAATTTTCCCTACAATAAATCTGATGAAGTATTGAGTTACCTACTATAATAACCTATTTACTGCCAATTGTGCAAAATTTGTTTTTATGGGGGGCATTCAATATTCTAGTTCTAGTCTAAGCAGTGCCCACTTTAGGCCACCATATAGGCGCTGTTAACAGGATTATTTTAGCTATGACGCAACAAGAAATAGCTTAATATTCTAATAAAACACACTAATTTTGGTTTAACTCAAATGTACATTGAAAGATTAAACATGAAAGCATTTTCTTCCTGTTTGAATTACATTTATAACATGTTTAAACATGTAATAAAATACAATCTCATGAAGATATGCGCTATAGATATTAGAAATTATCTCAATCTACTCATGGTTTATTTGAGAATAAGCTTCAGCGTTTGCCTGTATATGTATGACTATATGTACTTTTCAAAGATACAAACGCGACAAAGTTGAAAACGGAATCAATTGTAAGTAAAGCGATGTCAGTAATATATTGTTTGGTTATCCAAAGACATTTGCATCGTGCATGCTGTCATGCCTTTAGAAGCATCGGTTTGGCTAGACTTTTCAGATAATTTTGTGTTCAATGATATGAATTAAAGAAATACTCGTAGGTATCCTGGTGAATGTATTTATACAAGTCCTGTCATAAGGATTTAAATGAATGATTTTGTAAGGTTATTTTTTAGTAAAGATTGGGTTTTACTTTTCTGTGCAGTTGTTCATCCGGACCTTATGGAATCCTATATGATTCCTTTAGTAGTAATAATAGTGTACTATTAGGTATAGCAAAGTATATATATTTCCGAAATGCTAGAATCCAGATATCTCATAACAGAATGCAGCTCTCTTCCTTTTAACACAAAAGTCACTTTCGTTAAGATGAAGTGGTTAACAAATAATAATCTTGCAAAGATAACATATACTTTATTCATATCATTGGACAACAAGAATCTGATGATGTCTGTTGATTTACCAGCGATAAGAAGTAACCTGCAAATATTTTTCCAGAATTGAGGAAGCATTACCATTGCGTTAAACGTCAACGTCTTTAATGCTGTCTGTTCTCTAACATGTCATTTATTTATAAACTTCTTCATTAAATAATGAACTTTATACCTAGGTATTGGAAATTTTAATCATTAGTTAAAGAAAGTATTAAAGTCCGTCTGGTAAGAGCGTCTGGATATAGATGGATTAGTATAAAAGCGTATCTCCTATTTAGGTATATTGATGCTTCATTTAAAGCTCTATAATGTCCCAAATATAGCGCTTGGGATATGACCAAAGTTTTATTTTATTCTGGCACATTATTTAATTTTGTATGATCGGTTCACTTGGAGACATAAATTATGATTAAAAAGCATCAAGAAACAAATCTGTAAAAAGCAAAAATTGTAGCAGTTTCTAAATTAGTAGTAATATCAACTTATTGCTGTAAATCAAACCGGTTTCTAAACTGGCGTTAAGATTTTCGACAAGAAACACAAAGGCATGCCTTTTGCAAATTGAGTACCGTGTGGTGATAGGCCGGGTGGGGTAACCCGGCCACGATCTGAGCGCTAGAGAGTGTGCTCATTGACTGCATGGCCTTTTCCTTCATCACACCACCGTCCTAAATAGTATTCTCACACTTAACTTTATATTAACTATTCGTACTAATTCAAAAGATTGAATATGTAATACTCGACTTTGATTGAATTATCCTTTAATTTTAAATTGCCAATAAAACGTAGAAGTCAAGAAGTTTCATCGTAAATGTATGTATATCATAGAATATCATTATGTATGTACATAATGATATTCTATTTCTTCATATTTTATTCTTCAAACTTAGTAAAAGATCAGTGATCTATATAGTGTTTTGATTGAGAATTCGATGGCGTCGATGCGCGCGTCATTCTAATCGGACACGCAGGTTAAGCAGCGTCGACCGTAGCCTGTCTGCGGGTGAGTTTTCCTATCTCGAATTTCTCTATGCTACGAAGGGCATGTTAAACCGTCGGTCCCGACTGTTGTCGATAGATGACAGTCGTTAAGCTACTCGTAAATCAGTGGCCTTCCGGTGGCTTGAAAACATTAGTCTCACCCAATCCGCAGTCGAGCAGCATATTAGAGTATGCTCTAAACACCTTCGGCTGAAAGGAGACCCGTTTTCCTTGGTCTATATATAGTGTCGAGCAACTTTGTTCTATATACAAGAAACTGATGGTTTATAAAAAAATGATATCGTTTTCGGAACGGTTTCCATCAAAATGCTTTCAGTGAAATAAAGATACTAAAACATTTTTAGGTACGAGTAACTTACCACTTTTAGTTTGGCCTGTATTTCTCGAAGTTTCCGCCTAGCTAGCACCTGTATGTGGGACGATACTTGTTTTCTAGTGCGTGTTTTTCCTGTTCTTAACTTAATATATCTCGCTATTAACTCGTTCCTTCCTGTAATAGAAAGTAATTAAATTACTCGCACCAATGTCGATAGCACCTGCGGAAAAATACTTTCAACTGCTTAAATTGTAGATTTAGATTTGAGACTTTATCTGATCAACATTAAATGTTAACAGTTCCAAAATAATATTCTTGAAAAGACATGAAACGGTTACCGCGAATGAGTTATTTTAATTAAAACATCTGATTCGATAATGTTGATAAAAACATTGATTAAATCTATATAAACGATTCATTAATAAAGTATTCAGTGGAAGCAATGTGAAAATCACGAGCAACGAGTAAATAAAAGGAATCATGTGCCGATTGACATAACCCGCGAAATTCCCTGCATAGTCGAAACGGAACAAACGCGCTGCACAATGCAATCCCGGCAGCCCGCTGCAGATCCGCTATGAAACAATTTTCAAAATATTTTGAATAGCTATTTTCAATCATTGAAACAGCAGCACGGTTGGAATGCGGGGTGGATTGGCTGAAGGCAGCGAGCTGCCATTATGAAATTATTTTATCGGATGGTTAGTTCTCATGGATGTTTATTTGGTTAGGCAATGTTATATAAATATATATGAATCTATCGTCTTAATTTAATTGCATTATTGTCTTTACAGAAATATTTCGAACCATTTTTCGTCCGTAATAAGTGCAATAAGCATGAGTGGATTGAGTATGTGGTAATAATTATTGACCTCTCGGTGACTTAATTGTGGTTATAGGCATTGAACGCTAGAAATTTTTGATATTGGTTCTAGAACGTCGTAAAGGAACGACAAATTTTCTAGTGCTTTCAAAATCACAAATTTGAGTAGGTAAGGTAAACATTATATGTAAAGATAAAAGAATTACGTGACAATGCTTGTTCAAAGGCATAATTAAACGCAATATATAATAATCTGTACTAAAATTTATTACACTATAAGTACAAACAAGGGCCATGTTATATAATATCTTTTACTTATAGATATTTGATGATATTCATTTATCCAAAATAGTTCATTATTCGTGGACAGCGCAAAGGAGGACTCGACCAAAGTAAATTGAAATCTCATTGAATTCGGGGAATTCGATGGCGACGAGAGCGGCTGGTGGCTGGTGCGAATTTAATTAACCCCTTGCTTGCTCGTTGAGGCGAGCGCGCATATGTAGTCGTACCTAGCTATTCGTGCGGAGTGTCGAGTGCGGATCGACCGCTCCCTACAGTTTGTCCATCACGAACTTCATCAAATATGACTTCTGTAATTTGACGTAGGTAGCTGTATTCATCATCACTCATCACCTAATTAAACGACAAATACCTTATAACCTTCTGTATAATATTCTTGCAGATACGTTTATTAAAAGGTCGTAGATGTTACGCTCCGGTCAGACGCCTACGTGAATCGAGTATTCATTATAATATTAAACACAAAATTGGAGCGAGAGGAGTGCTCGGGAAACAAACTCTTGAAGACTGTTAAGTCAAACATTCCTGAAATTGCTACGAAATTATGGCACCGTCGTAAACTTTTCACGGCGGGCGTTAAGCTAAAATTAGTAAGTGCGGCTACTATAACAAATTGCTGTTAACTCGAATTAGTAAAGAGAATAAACACGTCGTATGTTACGCGTCGCCAACGTAACGCTCGGCGGCTTCTAGTGACACGGACGCCGCGAATTGAGCATTAAGAGTGCTTTCACCCGAATCGTCGTGTGCATCCTCCTAAAAATAGCGCGGTGCAGAACAGGATCAACTCGAAACGTTTCTATTCCACAGTGAGTAGAAAAACAAGAGATGATTATTTATTAGTTCGTTAGTTGGCTAATTTGGTCCACCGCCAGCGCGACGCGGCCACGCTCTCGTGCACTCCGCACGACGGAATTGTGCGTGTTCGTTGTAAGCGCCTATAACTATGAATATTAAGTAACTTCTTCAATACGCTGTTCTCGATTGGCCCAGTTTCCTCGCTGATAATGAGTCTATGGTGAAACCAAATATTTATTTTTATTTATTCCTATTTCATAATTTATATTAGAATAGGGCAGGTGTTTTGTAAAGGTAATTTATTCGACAACTGGGAAGATATCGGAGATCCATCAGAAAGACATTAACGTAACCGGAGGCATGATCTCGCGATTGTTTTCGCTTACAGGGCTTTGCGCGCTCAAAAATATATGTATATTAGAAAGGAACTAGAAAAAGATTATTCCTTATTGTTTTGGGCATACTTATTATGTTGTGATATTTTATATGCAATTGTATATGTATATTTTGAGATATTTGAAACAGCCAACTCGCACAATACTTATTATAATCTTTGTATGACCAAGTTGATTATATTGATTATTAATTTGACGTCGATAATACTTTGTAAAAGTCGCTTAATTGAATTCATGTCTTTGAATGAAGTGCATTTACAGAATTTACGAGCCAAAATTAAAGGTTTTATGGTAACATGAGCTAAGGGCGGGTATATACCACGCGCTACAGTCGCGATGGGCTGATTTTAATAGCAGATCCAAATAAATTGTATTATTCGATAGAATTCTTTGTTCGTATATTATTTTGCAATCGATAGATGGATTCACTACATTTTTTTTTATTTACAAACACATTTATTCAGAACGTCTATTTGATGAAAATTGATTCAATAGTTTCTCGAGATGTCGCGTTCGAAATGAGAAAGCCGGAGCTTTCATATTTTTTCACTTTTCAAATGTAATTGCACCTAAAGGGCAAATTCATGATTAGGGTAAGGGTGACGACTTGCAGAAAAAGGGTTATAATGTGAATGCCGCTGAATATTACAATGATTGTCAATGGGATCGTGACAAAGAGACAGGATAAAAGAAACATTAGAATTTGAGTGAAATATGGGAACGTAGCAGAAATTCACGCTGACCCAAACAGAAGCTATGCGAGGCGAGTTCTCGCGCAAAGGGTTGAGTTGCGACGGGTCTAAGGAGGATTTCTCGGGAGACAATCGGGAGTTATGCCCAAGGCGGGCGGGGCGCTAAACAACGGGCGCGGGCGGCCCGCCCCTTCTTTATATTTTCTTACTGCGTTCGCCGCCTAGCGGCGCGGCCGGGCCCCTTACACGCTCGCTCGCTCACTAATTGCGCATTCTTCGCATAGTTTAGCCCTCCCGGCGAACCCCTCGCCCTCTCCCCCGGACCACGTGAAGCCGTGCGCCGACGAAACTTTCATACTCCCAGGATATTGAGCGGTTTTGAATGTCTTAACTCACGAACGTGCCGCCAACGTAGCACTAGCAAGCACAGGTTTGTTGGCAAACTGTTCCCAACTAAAGCCACCGTGTGAGCTTCTCTCGTCAACTTGCCACAAGCAACTATGTTCACGAGACGCACTTCGTCCAATAGGCGATAATGCCCGCAAATATTCGAAATCAAGAGATATTCAATATACATGTAACATTACCAAGGCAACGCAAGGGGAAAAGATATAGATATAATGGAATCCAATTGCTAACAAATGTTCTATTTTTCGAACATACTGCGTACTTCTTTTGACATAAATCAAACAATATTTCAATTAAATCATCTACCTAGATATACAATAGATCAACATGTTACTGTATACAATAAGTCTATATATATGCTTAGCTATACTGAAATAATGTGTTATTAAAGTAAATCACTAAGTATAAAGTGACGGACATACATAAACTCGGACTCACATTAAATTTAAAATGAAATCACTTTCTCGCTTTATTTTTTGACAACATTAACAGCTCTAAACGATAGTAGCCTATAGTTAAATTAAGTAAAAACGTAACTTTCGCTAAATTTGTACACTGTTTGTGACATAAAGTTAGTAAAAACGTTGCGGCATACGATGCTGAGTGAAATAAACGAATTCGTTACATTTCAGTTACATATCACTTACTTAGCCCTTTTGCGCTCAAATACTGAAAGCGAACAGAATAACACTTTGAATAGGAACCTGTAATATGCTAAGATAGAGATAACATTTATTTTGTATCTAATAAGGCTAGTGGTCGAGACGCTAAAAATAACTACTTAAGACTGAACTATACCAGGGGAAGGGAGTTCAATGTTAGCATGAGCTAATATTTGAATCTTTTCTATAAACTCGTACCATCATAAGTAAGCACTTATAAAATATGATTTCATTTTTCAGTATGTTTCTCAGTCACTTAGTACCGGAATTGATTAGTTTAGGACCAGGGTGGAGGAATGCATGAAAATTGAAATGGTATACCGTAATTTACACGACTTCCTCGCGGTATATATACATCCGACTATATACATAATTCACAAATATTGTCCAAATACAAGTATTAGAACCGGTGACAGTATTGTGAATCGGATATATATTTATAATATCGTTCGAAAACCGCTTCGATTCACTTGAAATTTATAGAAATATCCTGTCTGTTTTTAGTAAAAATATTAGTGTTTGGTTGTACGAAAATGCTTATAAATCTATAATGTAGAAAAATTTATGGTTAAAATATCTTTACTAGATAAGTATCTGTATGTAATCTGAAGATGTTTTGCTTGCATAAGAGCCGTTTTTATATGCAAATAAGAGAAAATTCTGAAAACAGAAATAAATATACATTAGTTAACGGAGTAGGCAACGCCCAAGTGACACTCCTGGTATTCAATCAGGCAGGCCGTATGCTTGTTTGCCACCTTAGTAGTATATTATAAGAGAAGATATTAAATAAATAGTACCTACTGAACTGTAACTGCACTAACCTATGCTGTATCTAATTATAAATTAATATTTTTAATTAGGTGCTAAATATGACATTTTATGAAAGGGTATTTTTTTATTCGATCGTGGAACTTTTTATTATTTTATTTTCATATATTAAACGTACTTTACATAAATATCCTTAAAAACAAATGCATAACTCTAACTAGAGATAATTAGTGCCGCATAATAACCATGTCATTTGAGGAGGTCGATGGTGTCGATGCTTGTATCAGTCTAGTCGTAGTTTGTCTATGAATGGTTTAGCCATTCCAATTCTCAGAGGGCACATTAAGTCGGCGGTCCTGACTGTTTTGATAGATGACAATAGTTAAGCTAACCTAAAGATAGGTAGAGCGTATCAAAACAACCCGACTGTACAAGTACCTCCATCGGCTCCATCTCATATAAAATGGCAGTCAAAGAACAATTTTCAACTGGAGGTTTATTATGTACCTGCGAAGGAGTGAGGCTATTAGTAAGCTCCTGAGCAGTGTTAGCAGCAGGGTAGCGCGCGATCAAAACTTCTTGTATTAAGAGTTCATAGGCTACGGCAACCACTTTACATCAGGTGGTTCGTATGCTTATGTTGCTCCTAACCTTGTCGTTGTTAACATCGTTGTTGAGTTCTATTAGAATTACAGACTCATTAGGAAGACAGTCGTAGAATGCGTCAATGAGTGACTTTATTTAAGTCAGTTTTAACGGTCTCTAAATCTTATAATGCTTGCTGTGTAAAATTAGAAAAGAAATGGGAACGAATACGATTCGACAACTGTCTGCAAGCTATTATTTACTAATTGTTACAATAGTGGTGTTTCTGCGAACTGTTTGCGCGAACAGTACGTATACATAAATATAAGTACATATACGTACAGTTCTGATTACTGAATGTAGTTACTAATCCGACAAGGTAATAATACTCATTATTATTATAAGTAATGCATAATGTACATTTACCACTGGCCTCGGGTACGCTGCGACGTTATCTTAGTACAGTTTTACTACTTATAAAATTATTATGACAAAAACGAAAATTAACGTAACGATTTAATTAAGTACAAGCGAAACTTGTGATTATTATCGGCTTTAATTGTCAATAATCGATACAAATGTTACCTGACTGTAATTAGCTTATTTAATAGGAAGTACGACTGCGGTGAAAAAAAAGTTGTGTAATCGTCATATACCGAATAATAATAAAATACAGAAAAATACCTAACTACTCTACAAGGCGATAGTCCACAGATTAATAAGAGTTTAGAAAGGGAAAACGGCGAATTCCCGTGGATTAAAGGAGAGGGCGGCCAGTGCGAGGGTGTGGATGTGGAACAAATGCGGACGGACAGGGGTGACGCACTTTCGGAGCTAGATTAAGCCGGGAGGACACGTCCTCGCGTAATGTGCTCATATATTGTCCGGACGCGGCGCGTGTCCGCAATTATTGTACATGTAGTGCCGCTTTACATCTTATGGTGTTTATAAGATGGTTTCATTATACGTTGTGGAAATATGGCGTCTCGATTGTACATTTACGGCAATATTTACGGTTGATTTATTGTAGAGTTTGAACTATACTTGCGTAGCACAACTATACTAAAGTGAATCTTTTGTAATTCAGTAACAATATGTTTTCGGGCGATATAATTGGAAAGTTTTTCTTTCTTTTCTTTCACATATATTAAGTGTCTCGTAACGGATAGTTGAATGTGATTACAATCAAATCGTAGAGCTGCGTTACATATATATGACAACAATTTTACACAAAAATTGGATAGTCACTAGTTTAGAATACTACGAGTAATTAGCGCATTTATATTATAATGTGTATTTATCCCCAACGCAAACATAGCCGTGTTGTAAGTTTAACGTGTATGTTTGTTTGTGACTTTACTGTATTTGAATGTTAATTCTAATTTAAGTGTATTATACTCGATTTGATTTACGCAAAGCGAGCTATTTATTGTTTATCACTTTTAATGATAGTCCTTCCTTTGACTATCTTGTGTCGAGTATATAATAGATCTTGTGAGATTAATTTGTGCAGATTTTAAAGAATAATAACTTTAATTAGTTTACTTTAAAACGAGAAGTTTTATTTGGGCAAGTAATAGGAGTAAAAAAATGTAGATTTGCAGGAATTACGTACAGCTAAGACTATATCACAATTATTACTCGAAGTACGATTATAACTATTATTACGTCCGGCATAAGAACGGTACAGATACAGTAAAAGTTCAAGCTTGACGTGCACTTAACTGTACTATAAAATAGTGTTTATTTATAGTTGCACCGTATCCTTGACGAATAAAACATTACATCCGCTTGTCTCTCCATCATGTGTAATTGACACCATGTTTCCAGTGTTGTTATTAACAAGTTTTCATTAAGCCAATCTTTTTGTAATATAAACATTTAGAAAACCAGATTTCACCCATCCTAATTTGTGGTATCATGAAACTAGCCAGTTCCAACGGTAATACAATAAGTTTTAGAAGCTCGATGACGTATTTGTGCATGTGTGTCTAATTGAACACGCAAGTTAAGACGTATTGACCATAGCCTGTCTAGTGAGTTTAATTGTTTGGAGTTCTTCCGTCCTGGCTGTTTTCGTTGGCTGACAGCTATTAAGCTGACGTAAAACAGGTTAAGCGCATCAAAACAGCCCGACAGAGGAAGTACACTTAACTCACAGCAAATCGTAGTCAAATAACAACTCCATAGAGAGCCGTTGTATACCTGCCAGTGAGTTAGGTTTCCGGGAAGCTCCTGAAGAGTTGCCTCCGCCCAAAGTATAATTTCATGGACGGACGCATAATGAGCTCTCCAAATTTCGAAGAAACTCGAAGCAACTTTAGACATCCTATCTACATATAGGCTGCGGTCGACGCTGCTCGTCTTTGGAATCCTAACTTACGAAGTATTTCCCCAGTCAGGCTGCTTTGACGCACCTACCTTTTTTTTAAAGATTATTATTTTTTTAAAATGTATACGAAATTTATTGAAATAAATACGGCAGTAAATTATTTGTCAGGACCGCCACTAGATTCCAAAAGTCAAAACGCTTCTGCCGCTTCAAACACAAGGGTTATTCAAGGGCTGCCCCGCAAGATAAAAGTAATTTAAACGCGCATTTCTTTCCGTCTATTAAATCACTTAAGGTGGACACACCAGTCTGTGGTAAATTTGTTTAGCAATTCCATTTGGCAGGGAGCACCGGGAGGGCAGCCTTTAATTAAACTCGGGATGTATTATGCCCGCTCTTGATGCCGCGACTCGGCTTAATGTGTGTCCGGTATAATGTCGCCCTTTGGGTAATAATTGTCCTACGTCAATTCACTTTTATAACAGCATTATACTTGAGAATGTCGCTGTTCGTTTTTAGTTAGTAGTGAGACATTATTTTGATGTAAAATATACAGGTATAATCTTCATCATTTCAGTCCTTATTCATCCACTGATGAACATAGGCCTACCAAATAGTTAATAGATTCAGACTTCATTTTGCGAAATTTAGAGGCAATTTGATCTAAACTACTTTGTGCAGCCCAAGTATCGGTAGCAAAAGAATTGGTAAACCATTTTGTGTGCTTACCACAAAGTGGTTTAGATCAAATTGCCTATAGGCCTACCGTCTAGAGAGTCCTTCGGCTCGATCATGTGCCACCTGTATCCATCGAATCCCAACTAACTCCCCGCCGACTTCCAGATATTAATAGAATAATGTTCTTCAAAAAGGACGTGAAGAAAAAGTATTACCAACGGGCGAGAAATGTTTCCAGGGTTGCAAGCGTCTATATAAGCTGCAATATGCACTCTCCGTTGGGTGGACCGTGTGTCTCTTTTACACCTAAATTGTATAAGAAACATCTGAAATTTCATGTCTAGATAATAATGAGTATCTTGTGCAATCCATATTTGCACATATAATAAAAACGTATTCGAGTTGAGTTTACAAGGAATATTTTTGAAGTTTTCACTTTCTTAGGAGCGCTGAGTGATTTTAGTAGCGTAAAATCTTATGGATCGGCTTCACCGACATGGTAATGTATTAATGCGTGAGTATAAGTTTTCACTTCTGCCGGTAGTACCCATGGCTGCCTTTTGTTTTAATAGTCATGCCGTTGGACTCTAATCGTCGATACAGAAGCTTAACTATTTACATAAAACAGTGAATTTGTCTGCCTGATGTAATGAAATTTTACACGGAGATAGCTTATATCACGAGTCCACATTTATTTACTTAAATACTTAGTAAAGTATCTACAAAATTTTGTATCAAAAATTTTTAGGCATAAGTACTATAAACATATACCTAGTATATATCATATTTACATATAGTATATACAGATGCGAGAGAGTTTGTAAAACAGTTCATTGTGATGAATAAAGTTTTCAGCGCTGGAAAATTATTTCATGCAAAATTAATTTATCAAAGTTATTCATCACGTTAGGCGACCGGGATAAAAATATAAAGGAGTATGTATCAACATACAAATATACCGAATACTTCATTATACATATTTCAGGGGATTGCATCCACTACAATATACATTACATGGTACTCGTATATTTGTGAAAAGATAATGTATGCTTGTAAAAATATAAAGTCGTTTTCAGAATTCAGTGCAAATCTTACAAACAGGAATCCATGCTGGTTTATCTAAGACTAGATCGTTGTAAATGAAATTAGATTCTATAGTAAATTGTCTGAAGCAACCCTATTCTTTCCTGACAATATGTTCAAAAGCCACATCAAAAATACTCTATGTAAGAAGGCTCATTACAGAATTGATGAATATCTGACTGACAGCAATTTCGTATAACGAGTATACGTAAGTACATGTGTGGAACAGTTCATTTTTGACAGTTTCATATGGATCAAATAACAATAAAAGAAATCAACAAATTAAACCGAATTCATTGAAGTCGACTTCAGTGATGTTGGTCTCACTATTTCAAAAGTTTTATTTCTAAACTTTTGAATTTATTATCAAATCTTCACCAATATAACTTGAGATCGATCATCACGCTCATAAAATAAAAATTAAATACAAATAATAAAGAAACAAAGATCTAATAAAGTCGGTTACTGAATGTTCAATCAAATATTCATCAAATTCATGTAGCACCAAGTTTGGCTCTACCTTAACAGAATACAGTTTGAGTTATCCAAACCCATCGAATCTCGTGCTAATAAGCCAGTTCATATTCTGTGTTTTATGAACAGATGAAAATGTTATTCCTACACTGAATACAAATATAACTTTGTTTATTAGGTACCTAGTCGATAACCAATCACGGAATAACGAATTCATTAATATCGATTAAGTGTATCGATATGGTTTAATATAAGTCCAAGCCATTGGGCAATCCTTCAGCACAACTCGGGACAGCCACGCTGTAGTTGTTTCCGGAAGAGATTAAGTGAGTGGATAGTACTCACAATAAGTGATATTGTATATTTTTATAGATTGCATATATTTTTACATATAGGTTAGTGTATGGACTATAATTATGCTATATTTATTTCGACTAATTTTTTAACTACCGGTCAAAGTAAAATTACTGTACACACGCTAGGGTTAGGTGGAAGAAATCTCTAAAAAAGATAAGCCCACATAATCGCTTCGTACACATTTCTTAACCTACATTATATATCGATCATTTATTGCATTACAACACATTCTATATGATCTATATATAAAACTATTTTTTTTTTAATTTTTAATTTCACACGACTCTCGTGTGAAATTAAAAATTGTTTTATATAGGTATGTGTTTAATACACATACCTATATAAAACAATTGTAAAAGAATTGTAAAATAAACGAAAATTATACTCAGTATATACAATAATTAATGTCATTCATTCAGGAACTATGCAATTTATTTTCATGTCAAGGTTTGTTGGCCGTTCGGTGCAGTATAAATAAAATATACGTGAACAGATTTCCGCTAGCAAATGATTAACAGAGGGCAAAAGGTTTATTCTAAGTGGCAATTGTCACGTCGCGTTAACGAGCTTCCTTAGTTAACAGTGTAACGTGAAAAAATCCGCCCGCCCAGCGTGCGCCGAGCTTTCATTTTAATAATACAGTAATGTATTCACCCTTAAATTGTGCAATAAGTACTTACAACTCTCGATTTATGTCTGAAGGTGAAATTAATTTCTTATTGTCAGTTTTCATGTTTAAAAGCTGTAATGTTCTTCGACTTTCAATGATACGACTGCACGCAGCTTAGTCACGTGTCTTTCCAATATTTTGATAATAAGTAGATTATTAAGAGCGACAGAAGATGAAAAGCTCTATGGCGTCGTTGCGTGTATCACACTAATCGAACACGCAAATTAAGCAATATCGACCACAACCCATCCGTAGATAGGCTACGGATGGGTTGATGTATCCCGAGCTCATCCGTGATATTGTCGATAGATATATATGCATCCTACGTTTATAATTGATATTATTGTAGATTTTCATAGCACTAAATATGTGACTAATTTATTTGGGGCTTTTATAATCCATTACAGTTCCGTGCCGTTTGCAGAGTTCTGTGGTCTCCAAGAATCCAGCTTATGTAATACACAACTTTTTGTTTTGACCTATTTCGAAATAGTCATTTTTTGTAACTACAGTAAGTGTTATTTCTGACGGTGCTAATTTTAAGCACACAAAATTGATATGGCTTAAATGATTTGTTCTGGGTTTTCTTATGTATAATTCTACACGAAATGTTTATAATAATCAAGAGTTATGTAGCGTATAAGCACTGCATGTTATATGGGTCAAATTGTAAACCACACTGACCGAAGAGTCACATTGTAACGTCCCCGGCTATTGAAGTAAGAAGTTGAGTATCGAACAAAGGTGAAGAAAGGGAGTCGTCTTGCGTTCTCCGAATCGGCGACACGGCCTGATCGAGAGATAATAATTGTCGGTTCACGTCTTTCCTCGGAATCTTATTGCGCAAACCGCTTTGTAGACATCAATACCTACCGTGGCTTTTGTCTCGTGCCGGAACCATTGTTCATTTTCGGCTCTGCGGCCTTGATATCTTCATAATTCCAACAAATTGACACGGGCAACGCGAAGGCACACGTTGGCGTAAGCAAATTTCAATATACGTTGATCTTTGTTTATGTATAAGTAACCTTTTGTTGACCCGCCGCATGTGGTGAGGTTAACGTAGAGTATGATCGCTCGCAATACGAAAGGAATTGCTCGAGCGCTGCCCTCACCGTAGCAAGCCGAAAAATCTTAAAGGAAGTTGGGTATTTTGTATGGAACTAACAAAAATAAAAGTATATTTTTTGTAATATTTAACCCTCCAAGCTTAAATTGTATGATATTTATGTCTATTATCACTAATAACAAAAAAATATATACATCTACGCTCGTGTACGTACAATGTGTAATTAACAAAGAAACCGAGATTAATATGACTCTTCTTTCTTATTTCTGTTGGTTTAACGTCCATTTTTCCTTTGTTGCATAAACAAATTAAATATACCTATCTGAGTACAGCTTATAGATAACAATTTCCCTCAACAACAAGCTTAGGAGTTAACTTGAAATCTGATATCGTAAACATAAGCACACGGTTTTTCAGTTACAAACTCACTCGACTTAGTCGGTCCGTGACGACATTCCGTTCAAGTTTACCTAGTTTAATATTTATTTTTGCATTTTGATTATTATATTTTTGCAAAAACTAATTTTAAATTTCGGTCAATACGTTGCAATATTCACAACACTTCCTAAACGTCAGAATATATCCCTAGATTCAGGGTATTTGGGCCTGTCTGGTACGGCTAGGTGCAATGCAAGCATTGTCAATATGTTTGTTGTCGTGAACCGATTTTTTAGCATATTGCGCGCATAGAGATGTATGAGAATTGGCGTAGTTATAGTTCATATGGTGAAGGAGCGCAGAAAGATAAATGACATATGTTACAAATATATGAAACTCAACAATATAAAACTCTTCGGAGTGAAGTACTAAATACGGACAATTTAAGTCCGTCAATGTCAAATATATGATAGTGGTTTAACATTCGCACTGAGTAGAGATTATCGCTAAAGAATTTATATATAACCTGGACCCGGCAGACGTCGTCCTGCCCGGAAAAGCAGCGCCACATTTGATTCAGTCTCAAAATTTGGTGATATACCGACATTACTCCCAGCTATCGGGTTCAATTGTGTTTTCAAACCATCAAGAAGCCGTTTACGAAGAGTTAGGTGACAAACACACGTACAGAAGAATTATATATATTAAGATATTGTGGAAATAAAATATTTATCGTTTACTTTGTTTGTCCGACAATATTTATTTATTTGTACATACATCGTACATTTTATGGACGTAAAATTGTAAATGAATGAATGTAAATGCGGAATGCAATATGAATTTGGCTTAATCTCATCTGTTTATCAATGTGATTGGTGAATATATTTTATAACGTTATATTAAGATTTTTAAATTAATGTGTAGCCTTAATGAAATCTGTGGCCAGTGTATAAATAGAAAAAAAAATATCAAACCCCGTATGCCGTGTGATTAAGGCGACACATCGAAAAATTAGACCAACTTTCATCGAATAGTATAGGCTAATGACTAAACTGACGGATCTAAGATTTTAATATAAATAACTTCATTTCTTTATCTTGAATTTGCTTGCTCAAATACGCGATTGTGTAAAATTGATTCGATAATAATTACTTTCGAAAACACCTCCTGAAATTCATTATTTTTGAAATTACAACGAAGTTGTTCTGTTTATACGCTTCAAAATTACTTAAATCTATTAGTAATATCTATGTTTATAATATGCTTGCTGCATATTTTGATAAGTGAAACATGAAATTTTTTAAAAATATTTTAAGTTTCTGACAATTTCTAAGCGATCACATTCGTCTTGGGTGCTACGTGTTTTCGACCTTATTGTGCGGTAATGAGGATTATAAACGCGTTGACTAACTACATCCAGCCAGTCCGGCTGCAGCCCGCTTCGAGGTAGGACCTATGTCGACTGTCTGCTCGAGCTCGCTCCATTTACATCGCGACACCGAAGTTTTTATAATTAATAGTTGTAAATATTCAATATTATAGTATTTAGCGTAAGTGTATTATTATTAGATATAAGTAGTAAATAATATTATAGGTTTATATATATTTATTATACTGTTGTAATAATGGGGAACACTAAAAAGAAAATATATAGAATAAAAATACAAAGAAAATGTTCGTAGAATGGGGGAGGCGAACAAGACAAGGTATTTATTTTTTTTAATTATTATATTCATTAAACATATTATAATAACATTGTGTAGACATATTTCTAGTTTTTAGAACAGTTCCTAGGTATGGTTGGCCCAAGCTATTTAATTCCTCTTCAAACTTTTTTTTAATTTTGATTACTTAATAACTCTATATAAAACTGCATTAATTAAATAAGAGTTATTTTTTGCAGGAATAAACAGTAACATTTGATAATTGGTATACATTATCCACAGGCTGACCGCGTACCTATATAGGACGTCAAACTCCTATTTTGTCCATTATAATCTGACCGAACTCCGACTTAGAAGTTGTACGTCGGTGGAGGTCAGGTTACGTTGGAAATTTATACCAATAAGGTTCGCGTTCTCAGCACATAGCAACCAGTGGAGACTCTTTATTTCTTTGTATTAAAATAAAAACTTATAAAATAGAATATTTTTGCTGTTTTGTTTTTTAGGAGAAACTTACTAAATAAACATATTCCACTAGAAGAATCACTACTCGATTTATATGCTACTTTAACGTAAGTGTCATACGGGACGACAAACTCATAGTAACCATTATAAGCTCACCGAACTCCGACTTAGACATTGTACGTAGGTGAAGGTTAGTTTACGTTGGAAATTTATCCAATCAGAAGATAGAAAACCAGTGGAGGTTTTTTTTTTTTTGTATTAAAATAATTACTGGTAAAATAGTATATTTTGATAGTTTTTAAAAAAACTCGGTATGTTTCATGTTAAAGAAGCGAGCGAGGTGTGTAAGTACCGAGTCATGTGGCGCTCACGAGGGATTTAGCGTGAAGATATAGATAGATAGTATACTTATACCCATGGTACTCGTGAAAACAAATAATATTTACTATGAACCAACACTGAAAACACAAAAAAATCATCTATTCTATACATTGTGGTTAGTATTGAACTATTGTACGGATTAGATTTATTTTGCAACATCAGAGATGGTCCTGGTTCTTTCTTCTTGAGAGTTTAATAAATAACAAGGAAACGTACAACAATACAAAACACAGAGTATACATAAGTAAAATACAATAAATGTCATTATACTGAAGTTAAAGTTATGAAACAGCAAGAAAATCATTTGTCACATGTTTTTTTTAAATATGAATAGATTATAAAATCTATTTGTATATATGTATATTAGGGTGTCCCTTATTTTTCAAAGTTTTTATTTTCTAACGCATATGTCTTAGTTTTGTTCATTTGCTTTTAAAACACTCGGAAATTAATTTTTAACTTATTTGGATTACGATAATCCGTGCCGAATTACATCGAAACATGTTCATACAAGTTGCGCGGCAGTGCCGCACGTACTCGCGGTATTCATTTGTTCAAATTCAAAGTCAAAATCTTTTTATTCCGTAAAAATGGCTACATTTGTTTGGAATCGTCACATTTTTTTTCCCTACCGTGCAGTTTATGACTAGGTGAGCACTGATAAAAATACTGCCAAAAAACTCAGGCATCCCTCTTTTGGTATCCAAACAAATTTACATATTTTGTTAATTACATTATAATTGGATCGACTCACTCCCAGGCATTTTTATCATTAATATAGTCAGATACTTTATAATATGCCCTGCTACACAATTTGGCTTTAATAGTAGTTTTAAATTTGTTTATTGACAAATCTCTTATATTGCTGGGAAGTTTGTTATAGAACCGTATAATTGCCCCATAAAATAATTACTTGTTTTGTGGAGACGGCTTGCATATAACACAAGATTATGCTTATATCTAGTATTTATGCTATGAATATCACTCTTTTTACAAAATGAGTCTATGTTTTTATGGACATACAAAAGATTTTCATAGATATATTGCGATGCGACTGTTAAAATATTTATTTCTTTGAATTTTTCTCTAAGGCTCTCACGGGGACCAAGTTTGTAGATAGCTCTTATGGCTCTCTTTTGCAATAAAAAGATGGTGTTAATATCCGCGGAGTTACCCCAAAGAAGAATTCCATATGACATAATACTATGAAAGTAGCTGAAATAAACTATTCTAGCCGTATCAATATCAGTGAGCCGTCTAATAGTTTTCACTGCATAAGCTGCAGAACTTAGTTTTCCTGATAATTTTTCAATCTGTGGGCCCCTTTGTAGTCTGGAGTCAATTGTTATACCCAAGAACACAGTTGTCTCCACAGAGGCTAAATTAGTTCCATTAACATGTACATTGGTAGCCACCTGCCTTACATTAGGTGTTGAGAACTTAATTACTTTAGTCTTTTTATCATTTAAAAGCAGATTATTAACACTAAACCAATGAATAACTTTAGAGAGAGCATCGTTAACTTCGTCATAATTACCTAACCGTCTATTAATTTTGAATGTCAGTTATTCTCGTGATTAATACGTAATGTTTTAACTTTTATAAGATGGCAGTGGAATTGAGAAGCAATAAATCAAGTATTTTCTTAGTTGGAGACGTAAATTATCAAATAATAGGCGCAAAATTACCGTCTAACCGTCAAGTTCTTCCTGTACTTTTTTATAAAATTCGCGAAGTTAAATTGACTGTTAGTGAAAGCGCATACCTAGTCATTCGAGAGTGTATTATATTTAGGGAAAAAGCTAGGATCCCTACCAGAGCTATACCTAACTGTGTAAAATAACTTGTGAATCTTCACCAGGAGGGAGTTGCAAAAAAATTCCAATTTTCTATTTCAATTTCAATCTAATTCAATCTGATAATTTTATTTCTCTTATTTATTCGAAATAAAAAAATCCTGTGTTTACTCGGCGCTATCAGCCATTATGACACTCGAACATCTATAACTTCAAGCCAAATCCCTTGCGGGGTAGGCAGAGAGAGCCGAGCGCCACGTGACTCGATCCTTACATATCTCACTCGCTTCTTTAACATTCATTGCTCTTCTCATGCACGCACGCCGGTTTCTAGGGCTCCTGACATCACCTTCTGATAGAACATGACCAATTTGGTCATGGTAGGTAAGTCTTGGCCTTCCCCGGCTCCTACATCCTTCCACTTTTGCATTGTATATCTGCTTCGTCATTCTTTCATCTTGCATTCTTTCTACATGCCCGAACCATCGGAGCATGCCTCTTCTTATTTTAACACCGACGCTCTCTTTCAGACCAACTCTATTTCTAACATCATCATTACGAATACGGTCTACAAGCCTTACGCCACAAATTTTGCGCAGCGCTCGCATTTCAACCGCGTTTATTCTACTTTCATGCTCTTTCTGCCATACCCAACTCTCGCTTCCATAAGTTAGCGTTGGGACCAACACTGCATTGTGTATAGCGAGTTGTGCCTTCTGGCTCAGGATTTTACTGCCAAGAAGTTTTCCCAACGCTCCATTCACACTATTCCCAGCACTCACTCGTCTTTCCACATCTGCGGTGTACCTTCCATCCCTGCTGAAAGCGCATCCAAGATATACAAACTCATCCACTTGTTCCAACACTTCATCATCAATCGTAATCCTTACATTAGTTCTGGATTCTTCTCTTTCAAATACCATTATCTTTGTTTTCTTCGCATTCAGTAGTAAGCCTTTCTCCATACAGTCGTCTTTCATCGCTGTGACCAGTGTTTGCAGTTTAGATGGTGTATCTGCTAACTAAACATATGTGTCCGAATCAACAAATGGCCCGCTTTAGCCTCTCGATAAACAATGTTGTATTATGTAGCTGGTGTTTCATTCTTCTTAAGGGGGATACATGCCGTCCAGTGGCGCCTCAAGGAATAAAATATCGTATCTTAGCGTGGAAGATAAACATTATAAAGTCATGTGTTGCGTGTGTTACAAATACAATAACGTACTTTTACGTCATTAAACCAACAATTGAAATGTTTTGCTTTCGTTGTTATAGGCATAATTGCCAAAAAACGGCCTCTTTTAGCACTTTTGCTTATAACAACGATAGTGGAATATTTTGAGTGTTGGTTTAATGACGTAAAAATACTTTACTATCTTCGTAATAAATGCAACATAAGATTTCATAATGTTTATCTTCTATGCTATAATATGTTTTTTTATTCAATGAGGGCGCCACTGGACGAGACCTAAGTAAGAACAACATAGATACCAAGACATGTTAACTTATAGAGATATAAACATAAAACGATGTCATTGATTTCTCTTTCAATAAACTTTTAAAAGTGAATACGTTTCTGTAGTTTTTTATTACTATTATTACTATTGTTTTCCGTCTAGCTTAAATAAATATGTTTGGTTTAGTATGTATAAAGCTAAATAATAATTAAATCAATAATTTTTATTAAATATTGATATTATAAATTTTATTTAAGTGTGACGCGACTCTGTAGCTTTTCTGTTCGTTTGCATTGACTATACGTTGACCCCAGGTTACCTATTAGGCGCTAATTTCAAATTTTACAAATCGAGCGTCGAGTGTCAATTGAGGGGCGCGGGGTGATTGGGCGGAGCCATTTTAAAGCTTCACGATCGAGGTGTCGCCTTAAAGAAGCATAATAACGTTCAGTCTTAAAAATTAAATGAATTATGGTCGAGTTTCGGCCACTGGTCGACAGCTGCAATACCCCCCACCTAACACATAAGCTGCTAAGCAGGCTCTCTCAGCTATTGCTCTACAACAACTGTTGTACGGCTTACGGTTAACAGTCAGCAGTTGAACAGCTATTGTAGAGCTTATGAGCTGTGGAAAGCCTATTAATCCTGCTTGTGTGCTTATTTGGAAAATATTTGAATGAATAAATGATGCGCGAGTGCGATATGAGAGGTATATAGTGCGTAGCTTGCGCTAAAGAAACTTAAACACTTAGGTCCTGGACTCACCGTACATCTTGCCCTCATCGGAGAGTATTATCTTGCGTCTGCCACACGGGGGGTAGATGGCCAGCGCCTCCTGGAAGCTCTGCTCGATGTCGGGACTCCATACTCCTTCCGCATCGGCCGCTGATAGGTCCTGTCAAATGTTATCACTTGCATTGTACACGCGCAAGAATAAACCAATATTAAGAAATCACATTAAAATATTTTTAGAAGCTTGCTTTTATTTTTTCTTCCTAGCATTGTCTTGTTTCCTAATCTATTAGGATTGGCGGGGTCCACTAATTAAGCCTATAGGTTTGGGGAAGCTCACGCTCACGGTATACAAGCTCACGGTCCACCTGATGTAAAGAGGTTACCGTAGCCTATGAATTGTAACATTAATTGTATCACTCGCTTGATGCCTTCTTTGTTGCTAATACAGCAATACCTTAGGAGCCTATTGGAGATCTCACACTCACACGCAGGAACAGAACAACCCGCTAGGCAGTTGTTATTTGACTGCGGTTTTGTGAGGCGTAGGTACTTCCCCAGATGGGCTGCTTTGATGCGCCCTACCTCTCTTAACACATCCAGAACAAGACAAACAGACATGTTCATGTACACAAATGTGCGGGAATCGAACTAACGAGCATTAGTGTCAAGGTCGTCAGAATGAGATAGTGGTAATGAAGAAGAATAAGAAAAACACGTGGATGCGATTAATTCGTAAGCCTATAGTTCACATTTATCAATAATATAAATTTTATTATAATTATTTTAGAAGATGCGTTCATTTACCCACTTTTTCTATCCGGCATATATCATAATTATCGTTCGTAGGGAGTGAACTCCAGTCGTGCGTCAGAGCTGACACACACACACTTTTTTGAGAGCTTATTAGGATGACGTCTAGAAATGACGATCAATATTCTTTAACCAATGTATGGATATGAAAAAATCCATTATACTTTAACGTAGAGGAACAAATTTTTTCAATGAAGAAGCAAATAGCCATACGTTTTAGTCATTATCATCCTGTTAATCCCATCATCATCATCACGTTAAGCGAAAGCTTTTCAACTTCTACTTCTCCACATTGCGCTGTCTTTGGCATGCCTTACAGTGAAACCTTATAACCGGTACGCATGTCATTCATCGAGCGTCGAACCAGCATTTCTTGGGGCTACCCCTTCTACAGGACCCAAAGAAGGTGGCATGACTAGCTACATAATATTATATTATTTACACCTAAAATGTAGCTTACATTATATGTAATACAAGTTCACATCCGGTGTATAATTCTTTCACACCATTAAAGTGACAATACGGTCTATAAAGAAGGGCCAAGCCAATGTCAAGTTTTGTCAGGAGTCACAAGAACATGTGAGCGCGCATGAAAATACCTGTGAATGTTAAAAAAGCGAGTGAGAGTGTAACGAGCTAGTCATGTGACTGTCTCTCTGCCTAACTCGCCAGGGATGTGGCGTATTGATAGATATGAATAAAATACGTTCGATCGCAAACAGTCAATGAATCAAATTGTACACAGTTTTCCGCCACGAATGAGATCGGACGGTTCTTAAGATATCGTTATCAAAGAGTTGAAACATAAAGCAGATGTAGCAACTGCACAAGTCTTCGCTACATTCGGACACGAGCCGCTGAGTGCGTCACTGTAATTAATAGACTCGGTTCTATTCTCAAAAGAAAATAAAAATAACACGCCGCCCTCGAGTCCGTCCAGTCGGCGATCGAAAACACGGTGAATCAGAGTTCCTTGAAAACACTCCACTGTTTCAGCTTTTGTTAAACTACTTACAGTCAATATTTGCCTGTTATTTCTTACTACTATGTTGAAATTATTTTATATTGGTACAAAATTTTCTTAGAATTGATTTTAATCAACGGTTTCTAGCATTGTGTTAGGCTTTTGCACTAGTTATTTAAAGCTGTATAAATAAAATAGTAATGCATAGTAATATATTACTAGTAAAATAGTCTTTGGATTTCTTTCCGCGCTTTCGACTAGTGTCATTGGTGTTATGCTTGAAATTTTTACAATTCAATTAGTTTTATGTGACAATTTTGATAGTTTTTTGTAACATAAGCGCTAGTGAAATTATACAGGAAATAAAAAAACAAATATAACACGTTTATGCACTTTTTGGAGGTCGTGATTAAGTTCATGAAGAAAACCTTGTAAAATTCACTATCGTTTTACGGATAATATTTAAACTGCAGGATTGGGTCTGGGTACCCTGTCTAAGTAATTATTTAGCACAGTTCCTGAAGCTGGAACATACATAGAATTAATATTTTGAAGTAGTTCTGAACTGAAGACTTGGCTGTGTGGGCTAGATGCCTTTGACTTTCCCCTCGGGGATAAAAAGAACCAAAAAGTAAAAGTCTTCTTCTTGTCAATCGGGCACTCATGGCAGAGTGGTCGTGGTTGTTAAGATGGTTGTGATACACTGGTTGTCTACTGACCATCTGATGGCGAACACTCGCACAGACGACCGGAGCAGCCATGGCAGCGGCGGCATGCATCTACTAACGGTAGTGGGTGGGTGACGGCCGGCAGTAGTTCGCATGAACTAATCGGGAGCGGAAGCACACAAAGTAGTTTAGATCAAATTGCCTGTAAATTTGGCTTTCGCAAAGTAACGCCTGAATCTATTAAATATTTTTAAATATTGATGTAGCTGGCTATGTTATAGACACAGTCGTCAAAAGAGTCGTTTTGTGCTTTGCTGGTAACCAATCCCTAAAGTTAGACAGGATCACCGAACTTTTTGAAACTGTTCTCTATAAATTGTTTTCTCAGCTTAGCAAATATGGTTCTATAGAGAAAAGAGGCAGAAGAAACAAGAGCTCCTCAGAATATTTCCTTTGACATAAACAGTAGAGGTCACTCAAACTGCGTACGCAGCTACAGAGGCTCCATGGTGCCATCTACAATTTTAACAAAGCTGATAGTTTGGTGCTGTAACCTATCGAGAACATTTAACAATTATTTACCGAATTAATACAGTTTGACGAGCTTAGTGGTACAGTGGTGAAACGTGTAACTCAAAACACATAACTCTGTAGAATCGCTTTGTAACAGTAAAGACAAAATTCAACCGATTAAAAAATCCGGCGTCTACATGTTATTTTGCGACGAACATCTGTCATACTGGTCATAATTTTCGAATACGATTTCAGGATAAAAACAATCGCCCAGAAAGATCACACTTCGTCGAACATCTTATAGACAAAGGACATCATTTATGTACTAACACATATAAAATTTTAACACAATAGATAAAGGACTAAAATTGAAATTAGGAAACAATTAGAAATCGTTAAATCGTAAAAATTTTTGTATCTTATAAACAAGCAGACTGACGTATGCAACTCCCCTCTATTAAATATATTTTCGCTTACCCCTTCCACCCCCTCTTAAACAAAGGACGGCACTACGATTGATTTATCATTCGTAGCTTGTTATTCTAAAGACTAACATCTACAGCTCCTGAGGATGCGTCGTGGAGAGGCGAAACACGTGTCGCAGATACGAACGGAGCAGCCAGGGCAGCAACGGTGGCGGGTGCATGCGGTTTACATTTCAAATGGCGAACCGTCGCAGAGGCGACCGGAGCAGCTATGGCAGCGGCGGCATCCATCTACTAATGGTCGTGGGTGGAAGCCGGCCGGCAGTAGTTCGCATGAACTAATCGGGAGCGGAAGCACACAAAGTAGTTTAGATCAAATTGACTATAATTCTCTACATTACTGGCTATATGATATTGAATCCATGGAACAGTTCAGCACCCAGATCCTGGGTATTTAGACTGACTTTAGATGTACGTATACTAAAAAAATATAATATTGATGTTACCTTTTCGTCATCGCTGGCATCGCCAACATCGAGGTGCTTGGCGTCTGCGCCGCCCGAGCCGTTGGTGTCGGGCGCGCCAGTGGCCGTGCTCCACGGAGACGCAATGGTGCCGGCTGCGAGCGCGCCGCTCGCTGAAACAAGCAAGCAAATAACTTTAATACCGACTCACTGACAGACAATGCACACTCTAGCCTGGAAGGTTCTAAGCCCAACCAGAAACGTGATTAGGTTTTTGATAAGAAGTTGTTAATTGATGATCGAATGCTTAGACGATATGCGTTCCTCATCATGATTATTACAGTATTCCGCTGCTAGACAGGCCTCCCCACTAGAGAGCTATTAACCTGGATACAGAGCCGCCTGCATCCATCAACCCTACAGACCTTCTCAGATTGTCGGTCTGGGGGATCGCCATACGAGAACTTTTTTCCCTATTGATTGTCGGTTCTACAAACAAATTGGCCGGCCAACCGCTACTTTAGTTCTACAGCGGATATCATCATTTCTGATGCATGTCATGCAGCGAAACCCCGAACATAACACTTTCCATAGCGCGCTGAACGACCTTGAGCTTTTCCATAATATAAGAATATCAACTCAGCGTAGTAATAATGTAACAATGCAATCAATCTAACTTGGTACTTTGCATAAGTCAACTCACTTTAAGGTACCGTTTTTCCTACAAGTTTGATTGACCAAAGTAGACTGTTCACATAACAACCATCAAGTATATTTATATTTATATATTTATATAGGAGTTAGTGTGTGTGTTTAGTAAATGTATAAAGATCACATACGGGTATATACTCATCAGCAAATAAAGACACTGATAATATCCTCCGACTAACATTATCGTCGTAATGTTTATTAATTTTTTAGAAGTTCTTTAATGGTTAGTCATTTTATTTTTTAGATCCTACGAGTATGTTCAACTTGTACTTAATAGGCATTGGGAAGGTACATTGTACATGCAAATTGTTTTTCACGTTACTTGAACTACATATTCCTGGTGCAAAATTAGTCAATATCCCTTGAATTCATCGCAGAGATCAAATTTGTAGGCCTATCTTCATTTCTCTGCCCTTCAAACCGGAAAACAGATATAAATATAGCTGCTTGGCGGAAGAAATAGGTGAGACAGAGGTACCCACGCAGACGACTTTTGTACAAAGTCTCCCTCTGGTAACTATTGTATCAATAAATGTACTCGTAACTACCATAAAAAAATCTGTCTATTATGTCTTCTTAGTTTCTTTTACGAACTAGTAGTACTAGCGTTTGCCCAAAAGTGAACTTAGATCATAATTATTACCTCAATTTTCAGGAAAATATATAGGTAGAACATTGCAGATTTTCAATTTTCTTTCTACAGCTCTAAAAAAGTTCTTTATAACGTATAAGGCTTTAAATTCCCCCAACCCAACGCTCGTGGGTTCGATTCCTAGACAGTACAAACATTTGTGTGTATGAACATCTCTGCTTGTCTTGGTATGGGTGTTTTTAAGAGAGGTAGGACGTATCAAAACAGCCCGTCTGAGGAAGTACTTCCGCCTCCCAGAAAATCGCAGTCGAATAACTCCCAGGCGGGTTGTTGTGTTCCTGTTTGTGAATGAAGTCGCCAGTAAGCTCCTAAGGCATTCCTGTGTAGCAGGAGAGGTGGCATCGCGCGAGTGATACTTAATGTATCACAAGCGTTCGCAAGTGGCTTAGTTATATATACCTACGTAGTATTATTTATGTAGACGTATTATTATTTATCTCGTGATGATGTCACGAAAACGTGTCTTAACCCAAATGACCCAACAGCATGTATTTGCAATTAAAATAACAGATTTTTCACTCAGTTCTCCTTGACTGTATTGATTGTACGATAAATATAATAGAAAAAAGTACAAAATCAACTCACCCACCGAGGGTTCCGTACAGTTCGTAGACATATAAATAGTTATTAAGTTCAAAAATAAAAGTTTAAAGAATTATAAAACCACCATCAATATTTGGAGATTTCTCATAAATCAGTCAGATTCTAAAAGTAAAAAAAGTTGATCGCATGACTAAGTTCGATTGTTAATAAATTATGATTATTTTTTATTAAAGTGTGGTAGTTAGAAACATCGAAGATAAATTGAAACTTGCGCCACGCGTTCTTTTATCAGCTTAGTCCGTCTGAGCAAGTGTCTCCACCTTACAGAAAACCGAAGACAAATAACAAATCTCTGGAGGATTAATATGTTCCTATATGTGAGCGTGAGTGATACTTAATGTATTGCAAGCGTTCATAGGCTGCGGTTACTGCTTTACATCAGGTGCGCCGTATGCTTGCATACCCTCCGCCATTGTATAAAAAAAAATGCGATCATACACCACATGTTGCAAATTTCGTTTTTAAACTATTAAGCATATTATTTGCCAGATTGTTTTTATAATTGCCAGATAGTTTTGAGATTTATAAATAGTTCATTAAACTAAATCCTTTATTTTTTCATGTATTCTACGTGTCAGGAATTTCAACGAGAAATTAGTGAACAGGAGAAAATGCTATTAGCTGACCCTGGACTCAGTACATCTGATCTGAGGTGAGCGTAGTATCTACGGTTTTGTTTTCCATTTATATCGTTAATCATCATCGAGCTAACAACTGCCTTTCCATTCAATCATTAATTCTCTAGCTAATCTAATTTGTACGGATTACATAATAAATATAGGAGATTCATATATGAAACTTGCGTTGTGTGCACTTTCAGTTCTGTAAGCACCAACACGATCGAGTGCAAGTAGACGTCTGTAGAGGTGTGTGTACTCGTTCTGACGTCAGACGATTTGTTTGTTTACCGTGTCGGATGCCCGCGCTGTAAACTTCCAATAGTATTGTGGCCGATACACTGATACGTCAGAAAGCAAAACTCAGTTTTCGTTCCACATAATATCGGTCTAATGTAAGCCAATATATTCCTGCGCATTCGATGCCCAACTTGTTTTCCCCGTGAGCGTAATTTCAAACGAAAACATTGTTTATACACATTCGTTAATGTATACAAATTTTAAGTAGAAACATCTTAAAAATTCAATCTTCGCAAAAATTCAAACAGAAATATTCTTAATACCGTAGGAGCTTTGTTTCGCTGAGATTCAGCGGCGAGGTAGTAGGCATTCCGGAAATTTTCATATTTACCGTTAGAAATATGCAGGTACGAAACGTTTACAATATAAATATCAAAACGGAGAATTTCTTTATGAAGATCGGATCTGGAGTGGAGAGAGTAAAGTATGCGGGCACCCGCCTTCGCGACGCGAGTTCGCTACTTTATAAAATCCCATCGTAGATGGTACGCGCTACGCAGGCACCGCTCGGAGCGGCGGAAAAATTCGATCTCCCAACAGCTACATTTAAATTTGAATTCACTTTGAACTAAAATTTTATTTTATGTTAAAATTAAATATTTCTTACAATAAACTATTGCAATACAAGATTTCGTTTCATTCGGCGCCTTTATGATTGAGTGTAAATCGAGCCCAGACTTAAACGGCCTAACATTAGTGAGAATAAAATACACCATGCTGGAACATTGGACTATATTCAGTTGTATCTCAATTCAATGGAAGACCAGATATTGCCCCGTTCGTCCAAAAATTACCTTACTTGAATACAAATCTACAAAAGAAGTTCGCCAAGCAACAAAGAGCAGTCCTTCCTGCAATCTCGTGAAATGGATTGAGATACAGAGACAAGTCGGAAGGACTCGACTTCACTTTGAAATTATGGTACGAGTACCACATCATATATCAGATAACAAAGTATTGTCATTAAAGTAACACGAACATGCCAAATTCTTACTCAATTGGATATGTACATATACAACAAAATGGGCTTGCGGTATATCGCCCAAATAACTACCACTGGCAAATCATAAAAGTTAAATAATCTTCACTTCTTCGTAGATAGGTGGCTTCTGAAATTCGCAGCAGCTGAATAAATAAATAAAAATAGCTAAGTCAAATTACTTATTAGCGAAATTAAAGATAGCGAATAGATTCTTTAAAGAAACCATATACTAAAAACGCATAAGGGTATCTTTACTATATATGTTCTATAAGAAGTTTTCCTAATTAAAAACGTATTAGTTGACAGATTCAGGTGTTATTTTACGAAAAATTATTTCTATTACTGGACTCAGGATGCTGTTGATGCTACTATGAAGAGTCTTACGGAGGCGCACCTCTTTCCCATAATGGCTGCAAGACCATCAGTGTGGGCCTCTGCAAACACGCTAGAGGCGCTGCACCTCCACGGCAGCCACACCAAAGCTCTGAATGTGTAGTATAATAATGAAATAGCAAAACCGGCGATTTTAATATATAGTAAAGTATATCTGATAATACATTAAAGGCAATTGATGTGTCCAGTCAGTGGTCAACACTGCAGCAAACGGACAGTTAACACTGCATGCCAAGTTCGTCCCTTTGTTGTATATTGACGCAATTAATTCTCATTTGCGAGCATAACTTGTCTCCTCGTGTACCAATAAGGAGCTCTACATTTTTATTGAAATCATTAGGGCTATATAAGTATGTACAATTTTTTGCAAAGACAACATTTATTGTTAACAGTTTCATGCATCATTAATTACGAACAAAAGTGAGGTAGTTGTGTTTTTCGTGCTAAGGATAGATCTGTATTTTAACTGCTATTGGTTCGGATGCAAACAGTTAGCATAAAGAGTACAAATCGTGTTTTTTTACATATTTATGAAACGTACGATGATACCGATTTTAGTCTACTCAAATAATATAATTATGATAGTTGAAATAATTGGCTGAACACACAATACATCCCCACTTTTGTATCTATGCAATGTCAGAAGTTAAAGTTTTTGAAACTAAATATTGTTTAAAATGTATGCATGTATGCATATGTATATCTTCACTCCAAGTCCGTTGCGGGGTAGGCAGAGAGTACCGAGCGCCATAAGACGTGGTCCTTACATACGTCACTCGCTTCTTTAACATTCATGCACGCTCGCCGGTTTCTAGGATTACTGATATCACACGACCACACGACTTCTGATAAAACACGACCACTTTGGTCATGGTAGGTTAATCTTGGTCTTCCTCGGCTCCTACATCCTTCCACTTTCGCATTGTATATCTGTTTCGTCATTCTCTCATCTTGCATTCTTTCTACATGTCCGAACCAACGGAGCATGCCTATTCTTATTTATTTATCTTAACACGCACACTCTCTTTCAGACCAACTCTCTTTCTTACGTCATCATGACGAAAGCGGTCAGCAAGCGTTACGCAACAAATTTTGCGCAATCCTTTTTAATTAAAATGGTTTTGTAATAAATAAACTTTATTATGAATTGGTGTTTTCAGTCCGTATTTGTACTTTGACAAAATCTTTGATATCCATCAACCCGAGCTTCTGTTCTGGTGTTCGTTTATGAAGTATCCAACGAAGTCTTCTAACTTTCAATGCTCGTGTAAATTTTTAAATATCAATCATGAAATATGCTCGAACCACTCGTAGATGATAGATTTATTTAATTAGCCGTTTAACAATGACAACGTTTTTTTTCGGCAGTCACAGTTGAAGTCCGACATTCACGAATGTCGCTATTCAGTTAATTTCCACTTGAATTCACGTCATATGGTGCTCAGAAACTTCCCTACTTCCCTCTCAAAGCATTTTGAAGACAAATATTACAATTTTGATGAGAATCAGCGCTTTAAAATTATAAAAAACAATCGACTAATCAATTCCCGCCAATTTTTTAAATAGGCACAAACACAAAATTCTGGTTAAGAAAATATAATATTCGAAATTAAAATAGTTATGAGCAACCAGCTAGCAACACTTTTAATGTGGCCCATGTAAAACTCGATGTCGAAGTCATGCTTTCAACACGAGCGTGTAAGTTACAGGACAGTTGGCTATTAAAAAGTAATTATCCTCTATCTACATCAGGAACATATTCTATAACTTTCGACACATTAAAACTGTACTTTTTTATACAACGTTGGGAAACATACAAGCACACGGCCCACCTGATGCAAAGTGGTAGCCTATGTAACTCTTGCACTACATAAAGTATCGCTCTTGCGATGCACATTCCGCTGCTAACACAGTAACTCCTTCGGAATTTACTGATAACTCACTTACTCGCAGAAACATAACAAACCTGCAGAGAGTTTTATTTTGACTATGGATTTCTGTGAGTTGGATGTACTTCCACAGGCATGCTACTTTAATGTGCAGTACATCTCTTAAAAACACCCACATTAAGACAAATAAACATGTTTGTGTACACAAATGTTTATCCTGTGTCTTAAGCATGAACCAATGGGCCTTGGTGTCAAAGTAGCATTGTGCAATTATATTGTACAATATAAAGGATCTTCAATTAGAACATCTCATTTGTGCTAATTCTGTCGACATCGACATTACTGTCGCCGCCGCCAGACCACCACAAAGGGCGACATCATGTGTAATAATTACTATAATAAAGCGTTCGTTCTTCAAGTAATTCAAGTATCCTGAAATGGGACTACTAGTCCTGCAAAATGCTGCAATTGTAGTCAGGATTGCTGAAGGAAACCGCCACATTTTGTATAAAATCAATGTCATTTTTTAAGTTAAAAGTTGAATAGAAACTTACCCTACGATTTATACATAAGTTCCGCGTAGATTTTTACGTAATATCTTACCTGTTTGAGTCAAAAACAAAAGAAATCTAACAAACGTTAATACATACCTAAAAAAAATGAATTTTATGTCTCAACTTAAAGACGATAATTAGGTCATAAAAACATACTTAACTCTTATTAAACATAGTTTCTTTGCCATGACAAGTATATGTTGCGTGAATGACTGACTGTCACGTTAGGAGTCAATGTCAACCTTTCTCGCACCTGAACTTGAAATTAGTGCACCCTGTTCATTAACAAACGAGGCTCTGGTAAAAGAGAGGTAGGACGCATCAAAGCATCTCGAATAGAAAGTACCAGGAACACAACTCCCGAAAGGGTTGTTATTATTCGATACGAGTGAGTGAGATTACCAGTTATTTCAGTAGGACTTGCAGTGGTAGTAACGGAAGTAGCAACGCGGGAATTTGTACTGCAAGCGTCGACTATGGTAACCATTACGTCGTAGGTTATGGTAACTATTGTAGATCAGGTGATAACGATGATTTTCATGTAAATGGAAAACGATGATTTTCCCTATTTACATCGCTATGAGAACTGGCTTCTTGCCAAATTTCAGGGTTCTAGGTAAACTGTAAGTATAGGTAAACGGACAACAAAGTGATCGTGTATTGGTTTTACCTTTTTGGGGTACATTACTACTTCGGTAATTTGGGATAAATTAAGTGCAAAAATTTTTTTACAATAGCTACCCACGAGGATCACAGCCACACAGTTATGATATAAAACAACTCAGGAGACAGTTTTTAATTTCTATTGCCAAACAGTCGCGTGACACTCGGTCACCAATTAACCCAATGCAACGTTGTGTTAGATAAAAATCTTAATTTGTCTCCTTTATATTCTTCTTAGAGCTTTTCTGTTTCCTAATCCATAAAGAAGGGCGGGGTGTACTTACTACCCACGCAGGTAAGGATTTGGTAAATATAGTGATTTTATGATATGAAGCGACTCTCGTCAAACCTCTACAACTGACAGGGAATTTCAGACCTTTCTTAGTGTAGATCACACGACTTTCTAAGTATAGTTTCTTCGACGGGCGGGTTTCCTCACGACGTTTTCTTTTTTCACCGCAGTGGTAATTACAAATATTATCTAATATATATCCGAAAACATGAATTTAGTGGTACATGTCCACTTCAGGAACCATAGGTTTATAGGCTGGTGCTTTATCTACGAGTACTAAGCTAATACTGCTCCAGAAATCTTAACCTTCCCATTTGAGTTAAAAGAAATTCGATATGACTTACTTTACACTACTTGAAGTGTATGGTACTCCGATATCGTATGTGATGCAGTAATATAAGATGACTCTACCTCGTTCATGTAACTACAATAAATATCTTTCTTAGCATAATTCAATATCAACGTAACAAGCACCACGTTTGTGGTAAAAGTGACAGAAATCATCGGCCTACGAGTCAAGGATCAGGTGAACCTCATCTATTTGTGGTTCATCCTGTCGGATAGCAAATGAAGTTCTGACGGAAGAGGAATAGCCCATAGCTTGACAATAAGCAGTCCATTACTCCGTAAAGAAACTACCAAACAACAATTCCTTGGATTGGTGTATTCCGGCGAGCGACAGAGTGGAAACTAGAGCAAAATTATTTCGTCAGCGTTACTGCCTGTATTGCAAACGTCTTTCCATCACATTACAAGGGCCGTATGCGTGCTTGTCACTCGTAGTATAAAAATGCATAACCTAATTCTCCCGCCGTTATTAAAGCAGTGCTTGAAGCAGCTACAAAGGGCGCATCGCATCATGCAATAATTAAAATAATAAAGCATCGGACCGCGTTCATTGTGCTGATATGACAAGTGTCTGCAATAACGGGACCCTTGTTAGGGTCCCAACCGGTGGCTGTTTTACGTTCACTGTGGGGATTCTGTTTGCACATTGTACGGTGTATGAATGGGAGATTTTATGTCATCTATCTACTTACATAACTGTTCAGATCTTTTGAAGATTTGATAATATATTCTACTAATGTTATAAATCTGAATGTTGAAAGATGTTTTGGTTTTTGCGGCTTATTCGCGCGTAAACGGTTTACCGAATTTTGATGAACGTTGGTAAGGATGTATAAAGAATATATTTTGTATTAATGTTTTGACTACGTTATATCTTGGATATATTTAAGGTTGGCACCTAAACTTATGATTATTGAGCAAAGAAGATATGATGATAAAAACCAGTTAATACTGTTCAACTGAATTTAAAAAGGTGGAGAATTCAATTCGACGCGTAGGTATGTTTTTTTTTGTTGGTCAACTGTGACCACAGTATATAATGACCTGATCAAATCAATCAATACAAAATTTAATATATCACTTTAGCATACTTAATATTAATTTTTGGTATTTTGTATTTTACTAGGTTAGTTGCGTTTTGTATTTTCCGAGATTAGTGATTCTCGAATAATTTCCTGAAATATAAAAATGATCGTGATAAGTTTTGTCACAATATTACATCAGGAAAAAAGGAACTCACTTATGCTAGCGGACTACTGTTGTTCTTTACAAAGCGAGCTCCTTGAAGCAAAATATAGAAGAAAATCATAAAGAAACCTTTACATTAACACTATAATACTATACATCACTTCATTTGAGCAGCGATAGCGCAGTGGATAAAGAATCGGCCTAGTGACCAACAGCTCCCCGGTTCGAATCATGGCATGTATACCGCTAAATTTGTGTTTTCGGATTTATGTACATATTTTAATTATCACTTGCTCGGCGGTGAAGGAAATCATTGTGAGAGAACCTGCATATCTAAGAAACAATATTTCGAAAGACGTGTGAACTTAACTAAGAATGATCTGGTTTTGCCTCTGGCTTGCGGAGGTATAACAGCAGTCGTACAATGTAAAAATTAGTATCCTCGCCAAGTCCTTAGATTTAGGTAGCGGACCCCGCCAATCCTAATGGAAACGGGATAACGCCTAAGAAGAAGAAGGCTATACATCATTTCATTTAGTTCATAAATGTATTTAATAAAAAAACAAATAAATTAAACGTATTAAACCATTCGTATTCGAAACATTCCAATATCAAATCTAACAACCTTAACCATGTTCTAAACATAATTGGTGAAAAGTTTCTTTGTTACATCCAAAAAGTATATTTTTTGACTAGTGAAATGTACGATTCCATAAGAAAGTTTACCTACATTAATTACTAACATCAAATCCCATGTAAGTAACTTGTATTACGATCTAGGAATTAACTTTCATGTACATTATTGCGTTCCGCTCTGTTTCCAGCAAAATAAAATACAATTTGCAGCTACTTTGCCGTCGGACGCAAAAATTGTAGGATATTCTGTCTCGAGGGTGGACAATATTCCCCACGGAACAATTGTTTAGTCTTTAAAACAGCATTACATATTATCAACGTAATAATCTAATACAGCTAAATATAGAACGTCTATGCTACTCCAGAACAGTTATAACACCAGTTCGAGTGGGTGGTACACAAGCTAGGATATTTATAGCTTGTGAATAACACAGACCAAATTAAATCGGATTTAGGCATGTACAATTACGTATTAAAACCACAATACAAAAATAAACAAACGAACAGCACAATAACGTATATGGTAATTTCCAATTTAGTTAACCTTGTTTAATTAAAACATTTTTATTAAATGGTCAATTACATTGATTCAGAATTAGATGGTAGTTAATGATATTGTTTTGTATTAAGTTCAACTGTGAACTAAATAAGACCACTCATGTTTCAGTAATGAAAGTTCGTAAACATAATTAATATTCATCGAACATTTCAAATTCAACATTTGAATTGTATCAATTCAATTTGACAAAACGACGTAAGTTTAGGGGAAAGTGCCAAAATAGGCTGCATTTTCTGTGTGTGATACTTCACATCCTGTGTTGTGAAGCAATTTAAAATACAGGCCGTAAAATACTCGTGTTTATGTTAATACACTATATAATAACTTCCATTTTAATATTTCGCCACGAAATAAGATTTATGCGCATGTACTTACATAGGTAGGTACCTAGTGTTGTAAGTAGTTTACTCAAGTAGCCCCGTTGATAGGAACATATTATTTCTGAACTGTGATGCATAAAATACTTGATTTGTCCTGCTGAGTCTACTGTTAGGTTCATTTTTATTTTTGTTAATGAACTATAGGTTTTTATGGTGGCGCTAATTTCACATGAGTAATCTCCTTGAGGTCATATCGCGTAAGTAAAGTACGCTTGCGATGTTTACTTTGCCGTTTTCCGGAAACTTGAGATTCATTTCGACTACGTACCTAATTGTTGGTGTCAGCACACTGCGAGCAATGCCTTTGGCTTCATATGCATCAATACTGTCTGTATTACAGTCAGTTTGTTGTTATTCATGGGAAGTACTGTTTTCTTTAACAACATTATCAATATTGCTTCTAGTTCACATAGGCATCATAAAGTATGTTCAATGGCGTCTTGTTTTGTAAACATTTATTTTCTCACGTTTACAGCAGTGTTGGAGTTGAAGATAGCAGTATAGAAAACTACACATTAAACGTGTATTTCACTATGGTTTTGTTAGAACGTCATAGGAGGTAATGAAATTCTGCAGATACAATGAAAATACCACAGGGAGTCTAATTGGATTTAGTTTTTTAGATAATTTATCGTGTGAGAGAGAAATATTGTGGTGTATCGTTCATTAGAACAGTGCAGTATAATAAACCACACGCGATTCCTGTTACAGGAATGCATTTTTTAACATCAACAACGGAATAATTCCCGCAATTTAATGCTGTGGTGCCCCCTATCGCGTGTCCTTTAAAATTATTATTGTAAATGTGCTTTAAGTATTTCTGTTTTGCATTTTGATTACTTTGTATAGTACAGTTTCAATTTGACTGTCAGCTTGTCTGATTGTAAGTAATATAATGTGACATTTTCAAATGTACGTAGTTATTTGTTTTTGTTTATTCCAAAGAAATTGTGTACAGCTGTTGTGTATAATTAAAATAAAAAAAATAATTGTGGTTTTAATTTAGTTTAACAGATTATTCGTAGCATTAATGATACTACGAGTTCAATTTTAAATAGTTGTATATTTTTAAGCAATTATCTTAAAAAAATAAGTAGGTACCTTTCGTTCTTTTATACTCAACATTAAGTAGTTTCTTCTATTGGGACAGTGATTGCTTTCTGACTCTATCATCAGATTAGTTAGCTTTTTTTATACAACGTCGGAAGGCATACAAGCATACGGCCCACCTGATGTAAAGCAGTTATCGTAGCCTATTAACGCTTGTAATATATAAGTATTACGCGCGCGATGCCTCCTCTGCTGCTTACACAGCAACTCCTTAGGATCTTACTGGTGACCTCACTCACACGCAGGTACACAACAATCCTCTAGGGAGTTGTTATTTGGCTGCGGTTTTCTGTCAGGTGGAGGCACTTCCCCAGACGGGCTGCTTTGATACGCCCTATCTCTCTTAAAACATCCAGACCAAGACAAACGGACATGTCCATGCACACAAATGTTTGTCTTTGGAACCTTGTGTGGAAATCCATTCGATTTCCACACAAGATTCCACACAATCGAATCCACGAGCGTCGGTGTCAAAGTCGCGTCATTCACGACTGAGCCACCGAGCTCGTCAAAAGCTTCATGAACCACAATTATTATGTTGTCATCAACAAATAATATAGTTACAATGGTGTCAAAGTTCGACTAGAGAATTCCTATTATTCACAAAATTGAACTGGAAATCTCACTAGCATACATGGTCGAAAGTTAAATGCAACCAAAATAAAATGTATTAAATTTTGTCTTCATACAAAAGTTGTCAAATAATAGAGAATGATATATTAGAAGCTTATTAATGATACTGAGTGATGATATTACAGTAGACTGCAAATAACCTAGCGATGCTCACATGCATAAATTTGCCAGTAGACTCTGCTCCGCTGCAACAGTTGGGACAATTACGACGACTGACAGGAAAAGCTACTGCATCTAGTCTATTTCAGCTACTTTAAGATCAAATGTTAAGCTTTTTAAGCTTTTAAACGGGTCTTTGGTCCGAATCTTGGTGTGTACTACTTACCACTAAATTAGTGTATTCAAATTTATGTACATATTTGTAATTATTACATACTGACGGAAAACATCATGAGGAAACCCGCATATCCAAGAAATTATATTATGAAAGACGAGGGCCTAACTGAAGAAAGGTCTGGTTTTCCCTCAGGGGTGGAAGTCTTATGGCAGTCGCTCTATGTAATAATCAGTATCCTCGCCAAAGCCTTAGGCTTAGGTAGCGGACCCCGCCAATCCATTCTAATAAAAACGACCAATTTTGTCGTCATAGGTATCTGTTTCGTAACTTTTGCATTCTTTCTACATGTCTGCCGGAGCATGCCTGTTCTTATTTTAACACCGATAGGTACTCTTGTTCAAACTAACCTTTTTTTCATTCGTCTGGATCTTGAAATGAGTGCTTTCAAACAATATAACTTTATTGTAATATAATAGATCGTCTTTAAAATCCTTAAAAATTACATTTAATTTAATAAAACCTCATTTAGGAGTGCAAATACTGTTAGAATCATTTTAATACCGACCAATTTTACCCCAATATATACTTTTTCTTTCATATTTAATACATTTTTCTATCTATCTATCTATAATTTCACGCCAAATCCCTTACGGGGTAGGCAGAGAGACCCGAGCGCCACGTGACTCGATCCTTACATACCTCACTCGCTTCTTTAACATTCATTGCTCTTTTCATGCACGCTCGCCGGTTTCTAGGGCTCCTGACATCACCTTCTAATAGAACACGACCAATTTGATCATGGTAGGTAAGTCTTGGCCTTGGTAATAAATTTTTAATATTTATTAAACTTACTGCAAAATATTATTAGGTTTAACTAGGCAAGAATTCACTCTTTGAATGCAGTAACCATTTAAATACATAAATATCTGTACATTCTAGGTGTTCTGCCTTTAGGTATTTTTATTTATATAATGTTGTTTTAAGCAACCCATGTAATTATTTTTCTGTTCATAGAGCTTGCAACTTATCAGGCATTGGGTTGTGATTATTAATGATCTTTTACCGTACGATTTTTTTGTATAAGTTTTTGTTTGAATAAGAAATCGACATTAAGTTACTCAGACATGAATGATGAATACTAAAATAAAATAGTACAAAATCGATACAATTGTTTAACATCGCTAGACCGTAAGGATGTCGGTGATCCAAGCTTACTACAAGCCTAGAGAACTGCAGCTTTTACAACGATACTCAGTGATAGAGCAATAATAATTTCCGTATGAGTTGTTGGGGATAGGGTGGGGGTGGTAGCCACCTGTGACCCACGCGTCCGCGCAACGGTCGAGGGTTGTGCACCAAAGTATGTTAATTAATTTTCGGTTGCGTCCACCGCTCCGCTCAAATCGGCCCACCGTGCGGTTTTCGTACATTTTGTTGAAAACACAAAAGGTCAGTTATATGCTCTTAACACGTTTTAATATAACCCTGCAAAAGAGCAATGGAGCTCGACTTTTTACCTTTTATTTTCACTCGTGCATTGTCCACGTTATTGTCATGATTAAAAAGGCCACTGAAGTTGTTTTTACTTTTATTCAAATACGTGTTAGGTTGTTGACGTGCTGTAATGAATGGTTGAAATATTCAGTAGATATAAACAATCCAGCGCCAATCATTGTTAGAATTATTATATTGTTTTATATCTATTTATATATAAGCAAAGACAAACGTATCTTTTTCCTCTGTTTTTCAACCGATTGATGATTATTTGTCATCAATGCAAAATTTTGGAATTGGTGATTAATGTATCACAGGCGTTCGTAGACTATGGTATCCGCTTTACGTCAGGAGGACTGTATGCCTCCCGGCGCTGTATAAAAAAAGGATATATTTTCCTATAATATTAATAATTATATGGGGGATTATAATTACGACCACTGACGCGAATATTAGAACGTAATATATTAAACCTATATAGCGTTTTGAAAGGTCGGGAGCCCATCTAAATTTAACATAACTTTAGACACTTATGTAATTTGTACTTAACTAACAAATGAAAAGTTCGATGGCGTAGTTGTATGTGTCAGAATCAAACATGTGAGTTAAGCGAGGTGAGTCGCAGCCTGTGTATTATTTATTGTAAGGTCCTCTGAGGCCCAGAGCGTACGTTAAGCTGTCGGTCCAAGCAGCTGCCGATGAGTCTCCTAGAGTCTAAAACACGGTCACCGCAAGTCCGCAATTACGCAGACAAAGAAGTATGCTCTAGTCTAGACCCTATCAATTGAAGGGAGACTATCCTACTATGAGACAGTATCCCATCCCAGGAGTAGGTGAGTAAGAGTTGATATAGCGTGTTGGTGGATTGCATATGCCCTACTCACGTTGAGTTGAACCACGGACTAAGTACTGCAAAAGCAAAAATAACTATGATTTAATTTTTGAGACCAAAAATCAAATAATTTAGGTTATATATATATTTGTGTTACATTGTATATCCACTATCCAGTACATGCAGTATTATAGTATTAATAGCAAGTCTCGACTCTATTGCTCTACTTTCATAAGATGATGAAGTTTTAAGCTACGAGTAAATCGAAGTTCGGAATAAAAACTCTGAATCATTTTCCACTTATCTGGTAGAGCCCAAGTAACACGTTAGCTGCTTTGTAAAGCATATTGTATAATTGATGAGCCTTTATTCCTTATTTAATTATATTTATTATATTATTATTCGATGCTCTGCATATCAAATTGAGCAGGGAATCACATGATTATATAAATGATGCTATACTACTATTTAACTTGTGGAATATTAATAAATGTAATAGGTATCAAGCTAATAACATTATTTTTTACTTATAATATATATAACGTAACGTGACGAGTAAATCGACAAAAATTGATTAAATACATACTAGCGACAGGTTTTTTAACAGGTTGGTTACGAACTCGTATCTGCATTTCCACCATAAGAGCTACCAGCATGTGTATCCGTGGTACTCGCCACAAATGGAACACCACATCCAAACTCCTCGGATTTGAAGATGGATCCGGGATTAAATAATTCTTTTTAGGTACTCTTTAAATTGTAAATTTTCTTGATATTTTACTTCTACTTGGAGTCAATATTATCATTTATTGCTCTTATACATTTATAAAGATTGTTATCTATTGTTGAATACATACTAGCGACTCGCCCCGCTTTTGCACGGATAATTTAAAACAAAGAAAATGAGAAATGAATTTGCCAAAAATATATTTTACAAGTATTGCAAGCGTTCATCGGCTATGGTAACAATTCTAATTCTATCTTTGTAACATTACAAGTTAATTAATTTTATGGTTATGAATGCGCCCAAGATATGAACCACCGCCCACTGAAGTATGGCCTTCAGGTCAAGTTCTTTCGTTGAATTTGTTTTTCTTATGGAAATATGAACTGAAGGACTGACAAACTGAACGTCACGTTTTTATTGAGATTTTCACATAAACATACCATTCAAATTTTCGACTTTTCCGTTGGATTTTCCTAAAATTTCATTAAAACCTTGCCTTGACACTTACAACAGAACATTACCTTGATATTTCAGTGATTTCAATTTAAGAGATCAATCAATATATGCGATAATAGATGTTTATTTATATAAATAATAAAAATAGTTACAAATTTTCATCATTCAGTCAATATTTTGCTCTTGGCTGATCGTTTAACGATTTATTTTTTATTCCTTTAAGTAAATCATTAGCAAAATCGATAAAAAAAAATACTGTTAATTGGAACAACTTCTTGAAGTAACATGAATATCATTTTTCGCATTTTGATTGAGTTACCATTAATGTTTTGCATATGGATTGATAACTGCAAGTTATATAGCAATATTAACAAACAGTAAATTATAATAATTTGATAGGTTAGCCCAACTTCAGACGTTTTCCAATTCCAGCGAAAAGAAGGCCGCCTATGTTTGACGCGTATTTTTTCAAGTATCATATATTCACAGATTTCACAGATACCTAACCGATTTGAAGAGTTGAAACTGAATTCCACTAAGTCAGGTCCTACATCGGGACCTGACTCGTATAAATTAAAATTTGGTGAAGATATAACATATTTTAAAAAGTTATAATAAGCTACCAGAGGGAGACTTTGTACAAAAGTCGTCTGCGTGGTTGCCTCTGTCTCACCTATTTCTACCGTCAAGCAGCTATATTTATATAGCTGTGTTCCGGTTGCAAGGGTGAGATATGGCTGAGAAATTACTGGGTACGATGACGAAACAGCCTTAGGTCGCAAAATTGGCAGCGCGCGAGTAACATCCCCGTGGTGTGGAGAGCGTCAATACGCTGCGGTGACCGCTTACCATCTAATGCGGCCCGCATGCTTGTTTACTAATCTAGTTGTATAAAAAAACTTTGTTCCTATGTCTTTACTCTTGCATAACGTTGTTGTTTAAATCTAATTTTGTTCATTATTGCACATGCATACGAGTACATGCCAATTTAATTTTACGTAAGATTTCATCACGCTTGAAAATGACATAAAACGGTTAAATAATAAAAATAAAGCAATTGCGATAAAGTAAGTTTCATTTACATATTTAAATGTTTCAATACCTAATACATATTTCCGTTGTCAATGGCTGAGATATACATTTAAATATTTATTTTTCTTGTCATTGTATAAAATATCTGGGAGGATCCTCATGTCTTGAAAGTGTCGAAATAGAACAATAAATTTACTTTGGTACCTAGCGAAACCATAAATAAAATAATTCGATGAAATAAATACATGTTATTTACATGTATTTATTATACACACTTACATTGTTCATCGAATTATTAATGTTACATATCGATTTGTAACAAAAGTAAGTTTATAAATATATAATACAATACCAACATTCGTAAGCACATAAAGTAGTTATCGAATCAATAACACAAGTGTCTACCATCGCCTCGGCTAGAATTTTGTCTATTAATTATTCAATAGAAGAGCCGCCTCTCGACGCTTGCCAGAATATAGGGCAACGGGTTTTTAATAACGCTCCACCGGCGCATCTGAGATGGGAATTAATTGCTATTGTATAGACGTGTTTTATTGTAAGGTGCGCGTGCGTCCACTATTCACAAAGATGTTTATCGCGCGGTGCGAATGTTTACAAACGATATACGTGCGGTGCAAAGGCTGAGTAGTAGGAGGGGCTCCACGTGTACACAGGTGTACGTGGATACTCGTAAACATATGATTTAACTTTATACTAAGATAACTTTACAGTCATAGAATCAGTTACCTGGTGACCTGTTAACGTAGATTTATGTAGGGAAAAAAGTGTTCTTCTTAGCTGCTTCTTAGCGTTATTTTGTCTTCCATTCTATTAGGATTAGCGAAGTCCACTGCCTAAGCTTACGGGTTTGGCGAAGATTCAGATTTTTTTCATGAAGCGACTGTCAGACCTCCATAACCCAGAGGTAAAGCAAGCCTTTGTTAGGTAACATGTCTTTCGAGATGTAATTGCTTGAACTTGCGAGTTTCCTCAAGACGTTATCCTTCACCACCAAACAAGTGATAATTACAAATATGTACATACACAGATCACATGAATTTAGTGGTACATGCCAGAATTCGAACTGGTGATCAGTTGGTCAATAGGTTGGATCTTTATCGACTGGACTATCATTGCTCATATGTAGGAAGTATGTAGGTAGAAAAGTAATTAGAGGAAATTAAAACAATAAAAACTTTGATAAAGGACTATGTTCTTCTTCACATAGTACAGATTGAAGTGAAAAGAAGAACGCTCGCAGTTGCCATAGACGCTTCAAACACAGGAGTATAATTACTCGCGCGTTACCACCACAGCTGCTGAGTGACTTCCCGTTGACCTTACTCACTTGCAGGAACACAACAATCATCAAGGGGATAGTTACCGCACCGCGGTCTTCAAGGTCCGCTAAGGTAAAAGTACTTCCGTAGGCGGCATATTGCATATCAAATATTGCTATGCCCTAGTTTTCTTTTGCTAGAGTCCTCACTATGTCCATCGTCACCTGTACCTGAGCACAGAATATAGGGTTTCCCTAATGCTTCCTTTAACATTTGATCCTCCGCTTTCCACATTCGTTCAACTATATTGGGGACGTCCCATACTTAATTACTGTACTATGTGTCAGGGAAGCAAGGATTTCAAAGATTTCACGAAATCCCTAGGAATATCACGAAATCACGGCAGATTTCGAATAATTTCTACGACTTTTACTAAAAATATCTAGTGATATTATAAAATACTAATACACTTTCAGTGATAATTCGTTTCACTAAACAGAATCTAATAATATGAGAAAAGCATTGATCGATACAAAATAAAACAACATTGAAAATTAACTAATGGGAAAAAATTTGAGAAAACAGTATTCTGTTTCAATCACCATGTCAAAGTTAATTCAGGGCACTCTGCGTGAACAAAAAGTAATCTTCTGTTGAAATGATTAGAATAATTAAATGAAATTCAGATAGTCAGAATCAATACTTTTAGTTGGACAATACTCATTACATTATATTCAGTTCCAAAGTAACATTCCAGTCTCTTACGAGATTTATTCAAGATCAATTTATAATTCATCAACGAGCTTAATTACACTTTTAATGTTATCTGCAGACCATAACGGCTTGCCTCTCTCTTTCTTTTCCCTTTAGACTATTTTATAATAATTTGACAATTAAAATCGATTGATCACAGTCATCCGGTCTTACCGGCCCCAAGCCGTCACTCGTGGAGGCAAGACAGAGGCATGACTCGTATCTTATTGTATGATGTCCGGAATTTTAATATTTTACTGGATTCTGTTTAGTGAAACACGACGTATTACTAGAACTATGTCTGTAATTTGTCATAACTCATATCACTAGATATTTTCGGTAAAAAGACGTAAAAGAAAAGAGTATTCAACAACTACCGTGAATTCGTGGCATCCCTAGGGATTCTGTGCATTGGTGTGATATCGTTATTTCCTATCTATCTATCTATAACTTCACGCAAAATCCCTTGCGGGGTAGGCAGAGAGAACCGAGCTCCACGTGACTCGATCCTTACATATCTCACTCGCTTCCTTAACATTCATTACTCTTCTCATGCACGCTCGCCGGTTTCTAGGGCTCCTGACATCACCTTCTGATAGAACACGATCAATTCGTCAATCAATCATTATTTTCCTGCGACGTATATAACTATATATATAGCTTACCAAGATACAACGGTAATGGTGTGTTTGGGTGCGGTTGGCAATGGTACATTAACGCCAAAACACGTGAATTCGATTCCTTCAAAGAACAAATAATTGTGTGCATGTCTATTTGTATTGGTCTGGGTGTTTTAAAGGAGGCAGGTCGTATCAAAACAGCTCGACTGGACACGTACTTCCACCGCACAGAAAACCGCAGCCAGAGGTTTGTTGTGTTATCAGTAGCGAATGAGTGGATGGGGTTGTCAGTAAAACTCTAAGGAGGTGCTATGCTTATAGTATTACAAGCATTCATAGGCTACGGTAACCACATTCCATCAGGTGGGCCGTATGCCTGTATTCCTCCCGCTTGACGTTGTATAAAAAATACACATTGTTCAATACAAATCATCATTTTTTTCTTTCTTTCTTTCATATCAGAAGATAATGACAGCACATGATATCGGATAAACCTATCGTGATGTAACGAATTACGTAGCTCCATCCCAAATCTGCATATTGAGAGTTTCTTAAGACGCTAGATATCTGGTAGTTCATAGTCTTAAATGCACATAGCTTGTAAGTTATCCTGAAGCAGTTTCTTTCAAGGGCATTATGAAGAGTTAATCTACTTGGATTTTAGTTATTAAGTTTTATGAACTTTCAAGATTTATCTTCAGTATGTACAGGTGAGGCAGCTGTAGAGATCACGGAAATATTGTCACAAAGATAGATGTGTTATGTAGAAGATTGTTCTTGCATGCTTTTGAGTAACGAACGTTTTATATCTGTTAACGTGCCATGTAGCGGAGTGGTTAGCAATGCCATTTTACCACCAGCATATACTTCAACACAGGGCAAACATTTGTGTGCATGAACATATCTTTTTCTCTTGATTTGAGTGTTTTTAAGAGAAGTAGGGCGTATCAAGCAGTCCGACTTTTTTATATACAACGTCGGAAGGCATACAAGCATACCGCCCACCTGATATAAAGCGCTTACTGTAGCCTATGAATACTTTTAACACGTTAAGTATCACTCGCGCGATGTCTCCTCTGCTGCTAACACAGCGACTCCTTAGGAGCTTACTGGTGACTTCACTCACACGCACGAACAACAACCCTCTAGAGAGTTGTTATTTGGCTCCGGTTTTCTGCGAGGTGGAGGTACTTTCCCTGACGGACTGCTTTGGGCACATCGCCCTACCTCTCTTAAACTTGGGAAGTACCTGCACCTCATAAAAAACGCAGCCTAATAACAACTCTCTATGGGGTTGTTGTGTTTTTGCGAGTAAGAGGAGTTACAACACTTTAGAAGCGTGAGCTATTATGGAGTTGTAAACTCCCATTAACTGCAGTATCTGAGTTGCCACATCAAGTGAACCGTACTATTGTATATTTCCCTAGGTTGCAGCTACAAAAATCTGTCTTTGAAGTTTCCCCAATGTAGAAGACTAATATGAACATATTTGAAGAGTAAGCGTGGCGCACTAGAATCTGTTTGTAGTCTTTATAGCCTATGTTTGCGGTAATATTGATTAAAAAAGGTTTGTATATTTTTTTGAGATATTTTAATTTTGTTTTTACAAGTTTTAATATTATCGTAAAAGTATTAGTTTAGTGCTTGTATGATTTATTGTGTCCTGAGAACTGTTGCATGTTACATCCGATGTTGTTGGCCCTCCATCATACCCACTCCATATGCGCCGTAGAACGTGCTCGTAGCTGCTGCGTCAGCGATGATTTGTTATGCAACGTGCTTGAAAACGGGATTAGTCATTTCTATTGATGCCATATTGACGCGAATCGGCTGGTAACGTACATTATGATAATGTACATTTTAACAATATCTGAATATGTATATGAAATAACTGTTTGACAGATTACATATTAATATGAAGTGCTAATCGTTGGCTCTAGAAAATACAAATTTATTATTACCAGATTTAAGCATTGTGGAAATTTGCAAAAAATATTTTTGTAATTTTCTACTAGATATAAACAACTAAAGATATCCAAATTAAAAAAAAAACAGAGAATCAAAGCCATCGATGTCCCTCAAAGTTAGCAAACTGAGGTGGCAATATCTGTCGATGATAGCAGATAAGGGAAGGGCAGCCCACATATATGACGACGAAACGTCAAACAAACACCCGTTGGATACAGCAATAATCCTAAAACGGGCGAAGGGAAGTGGCTGAAATAGGGAGGTAGGGGAGGCTGTATACAGCAGAGCAGATGCAGGCAGATGATGACACAAATGGTTACACTGCTGACGAACTTGAACAAATAATATTTTCATAGTTCTAAAAATGCGCAGAGATATTCACATTATGAACTAATTCTTTTGTTAATATTGATGCCAAGAACTGGAATTTAAACAAATGAAGTAACGTACACCGACGAAGATAATCATGGGAGCTCTCCGCTGAGTCACACAATACGCCTGCCAACTCTAACACTGCCAAGTGTAAGGACGTATCTACGTGTTATACCGCTTTCAACTTTATAGCATTAAGATATCCGTAGAGTGAAATAAACACGGAGTTAATGAATCATAGTGGTCAGTTCGCCAGCTGCGAATTAAGTCTCGGATTGCAGCGTTCCACAAAATGTCGGAGATTGTCTTTCACTATGAGAAGTAACAAAATCGTTGCATATTAAAGCAAGTGCATAAGACGCATTACAAGTAACAACATCTGATATGTATAAAGCGGTGTATAGTTCATCATATATCATGATAGATGTTGGACCAAAGAAATGCCTGTATCTGAGGACTATTTAGTACCCCATCAATACGTTTTATTTTTAGGTAATCTTTCGAAATCACTCTCCGTAAATAGTGTCTTCACGGTCGAAGTTCTAATTTAAATATTCGTTTTTGTAGGTGAAACCTCCAATATAGGCGCTGTTTCTCGGTAGCAATAGACGCGGTTCAGCGAGCATTTGTAATAAAGATAGTCGCAAACTCCAGATACCACACGAACACCGCTAGGGAGGTAACTTCAAACCGCAGTATATCGGTAAATCATGCGATGCGCCTTTCAGAAATCTTCAATAGAGGCGCAATATTACTCAAACATGATATAGAAGCCGTGGTAACAAAGAGATACTTATGAAATTAAAGCGATAAATCAGCGCGCACAGAGCGGCACACGGCCGCTATGAATGAGCGCAGGAACAACGACTTATATGTAAATAATATCGTATGCCGACGCCAGGCCGGGACTCCAGCTTGAATATAAAGTATTATGTCACAGCCTTACGGGGCATTTCGTATCTAATGATCGCCTAATATTTGTACTTAAAGCTTTTACAGTATTCGATATTATTCACTCGAATGTGTGGTCGATATGTTTGAGGAAAGCTCATCACTCATGCAGTGTGAGAGGGATATAAACAACCACTACTCGGTCACTAAGGAAGTCTGTAAGACTACGATGACTGCTAGCCTTATTTGTTAAGTAATTAGTTATAGGTTAAGTTAATTAATTGTCGTCACAGGGCGTGGTTAAAACTTATGTTTAATGAAAATCGCGGACCGGTGTTGTTTAAGATGTAGACGACAAGCGGCAGTAGTTCCAGATATTCCGTACTATATTTATAATTCACACTAGCTTGCTACACACGTTTATTTAACTTCTCACACCATTATTGTATATAGTTATTTAAAGTATACTATTATTTGTTCTTTCTTTTCAAACTATACAACTAGATTTTCCAGACAGATCCAGTGATGGAAATTAGTAAATTGGTTACGGTCTTACGATGACAAAGCCGGAAGGTGAGTATTGCATTATACTAGTAAAGCATAATGAATCTCCGCATCTCTAACAGAAGTACCTAATAGAAGAAAGAAAGTTTAACATATATAATATAATTAACAATCTAATTGTCCCGTCCCATATAGTAACAAAAACAAAAGAAGCTGTTCTTTTTGCTAATACAAAACTTATTACAAACTAATAAATCAAACAGTACAGATGTACAGTCACAGTGTTTGTTTATTGTTTACTATGTAACATTATCAAACATTTAGATTTCGCTGCAGAACTGTTGCTGTTATAAGCTAATTTTAACACATAGTCTATTGCACTCATTATCGCTGATGTGATGTGAAGAATCGCAATGAAGGCATAATGAATATCAATTCATGAAAGAAGCATTATAGGAGTATCATTAGATAATATTGAAGTTGAAGTCATTCTCCTTTCGATAAAGAACTTAAGAAATCTTTAATTTATAAATTAAAGGACACTTTTCTTTGTGTGATTTCTAATATTTCTTACATTTTTAGGGACTCGCGTCAAATTTGTTAATAAAGCTTATCACTTTAACCTGATGTCTATTCGTTCAAAACAAAAGATGCCTTTAATATGCTCTGGTTTACAGAGTGGTTCAATTAAGTAGTTATTGTGTGTAGCGTAAAAAACAAATTTTAGTTTAAAATGACTGAGGCTAGGGATTTTCTCTATTTGAAAATGGCGTATAGATATATTTAATTGAATTACTAAAGAGTTTTTAGGCCGATTAAGTAAGAAAACTACTCATGGCTACGTTACGTCAAAATACATCGACAATATACAATCAACTAGCTCAATTGCTTTAGGAGTACGAAAAAGTGACACAAATATCTATAGTATATAAACTTAAAACTTCATCGAAAATTTTAATTGAAAATATTTAAATCCAATTTGCTCTTGTAACTATGTATTCCTTTGATATAGATACCTGATATATTTTGTACGGTATTAGATGCTTGCCAAAGCCGATATAAAGTTTATACGTTTTGACATTCGTTTCTGGATCATTTCTTGCAGTTAGCTAGATCAACCTCAATTCATGTACAATACTTTAGAACAAAAATAATAATTACCACGATTCAAATTACGCACATAGAACAATTAAGATATACGGTGATTTTAGTATCTAATGGTTTCTACATTAATGTCAGACTGTTAAATCTATATATTTTTTTTGCCATCAGAAGTCATCAGGCATGCAAATTGTGGGCCTATTAAACGATAGGTTTTGCAAACGGATGCGCAGATTTCTTTCGGTGGCGCAAAGGCAGGCGACAGCGCGGAACGCCGCGGCGCAACACTCGAGATAAGGACTGGCGGTAGGCGGGCTAGGCGGCCGCTGCTGGCGTTAACTGTGCAATAAATTACTATGCACACAAGCACCAAAACAATTACATGCATGTATGTAAAAATAATTGTATTTTGTAATCATTCTACAATTTCTATGAGCTACGCCTAATTCGGTAACTATTGTCACATCTATACAGATAAATAAAATTGGAGTGTCTGTTTGTAATATACCAAAATGAATATTTTACAATTTTTGTCTGTCTGTCTGTTTGTTCCGGCTAAGGCTAATCTCTGAAACGGCTGGACTGATGCTGATGTAATGAGGAATTACTTAGGCTACTTTTATTTTAGAAATTTTATTTATTTTATTAATATAAATAAATAATATTCCACGCGGACGAAGTCGCGGGCACAGCTAGTTGGCTATAAAAATCTAATATAAATAAACTCTGGAACTCTTGACATGTCTCCTGGTGTACTTTTTTTTATACAACGTCGGAAGGCATACAAGCATACGGCTCACCTGATATTAAGCGGTTATTTTTTTATACTACATCGGGTGGCATACAAGCATACAGCCCACTTGATGTAAAACGGGTACCGTAGCCTATGAACGCTTGTAATACATGAAATATCACTGCCGCGATGTCTCCTCTGCTCCTAACAGAGCAACCCCTTAGGAGCTTACTGGTGCCCTCACTCACACGCTGGAACACAACATCCCTCTATAGCGAGTTGTTATTTGGCTGCGGTTTTCTGTGGGGCAGTGGTACACAGACGGGGTGACAAAGAGATACTTATGAAATTAAAGCCGTCCTACCTCTCTATGAGGTCTGTACTAGAGCAAAACGGTCTGGCTCGGAATAATGGCAACAGACCTGACGAAATGATGTTAGTGCTTTGGAGGTGTATGCTTTAGTATATACGTCGGCACCCTATCTCCTTGTCAATCGGTCTAAGGCTAGCTCAGCGGCTCAGTCGGTAGTTTCTTAAATGGCGTAAACATGTGGTTTTATGAACACTTACGTATCGTTTAGGGCAGAACCGTTGGTACCGTGGGGCTCATAGTCGTCATAGACACTGTCTATAACGCGGAGAAGATTAACATTGACATCCAGTGAGAGAATGTTGCCATCCTTCCTAGGATGTTACCGACAGAGGTAACGTTTTGATATATTTTACTTATTTTTTATCATTTATAGTTATTATTTTGCATAAGTATTATTTTTCTTTATGGATAATATAATTACTGAAATAAGTAAGGTACCAAAGAGATTTATGAAATAAACAAAGTGGATAGCGTGAAAATCTTCGCTATAAGTAATACTTAGATGTAGTTCTTGTGATCGGTTAAGCGCTTTTTGTGTTTATCAATCTCAGATATGAATATCCATTTATATTTATATATATACATAGACGTTATTCACGTGTGGTTATTTTCATGTACCATAGACATATAGATTACGCCAATCATTGCACATTACCGTTTGCTAAAGGTCACTGTGCAACGGTAGCCGTTATGCTAAATGGGGAACTTCATTAGGATTGTCAGAGAATAGAAATGATGCGAGAATGCTAGATATTCATTGAATTCACAAGACAGCGGTCACGACTCACGACAAGCTGATCTGACGTAACCGACACGAGGACTCGACGTATTGCAGTCTGCTGCCGCGGCCACAGTACGCCGGCTATCTAGGCCCGATGCATCCGTCGGCCACGCGCTCGCCGACTACACGCATGCATCAATACGCTAATAAGGCACAGGACAAACTTATGAATGAATAATTTTTATTTCTCTCGCAATGTATTGCAGAGCTATAAATCACTGTACTTATATGGTGTTCCAACTATCATTAAAGCGTCTAGTTTTTGCTCCGGGCGTCTAATTATGTACCATTAATGAATAAACTGTAGATAAATGCGATTAGCTATTTCATAAACTACATATAGGCATAAGAATAACAATTATATTCTCATATTCGGTGATCATTTTCCTCGAGTCTTTCACCGGGCGGCGAGTTATTGCTAAATGAAAGAATTCCAAAAACTCCAGCCATTCAATTTATAATATTTGAACCTTAATATTCTTCCGTCGTACAGACTTCAAACGTGACCTGAACTCTTTCCTATTGTGGTTCAATATCACACGACTACGTCAAAAACAATGAATTCATGACCAACTTCCAATACAGTGCGTGAGTTCTGTACGTCCGCCATCTGAATATTGAATAAGAGTCTAATGTAAATATTTTAAAAGCTTCATAGAGGATATCTATATGTACACAAAGGCCCAATTTGCGTCACGTCATGTTTATTTGATAGCGTATGTGCGTCTAATGAAGAGAATTTGAGAGCTTCAGCGTGATCAAGGTGCGCTGATAATCGAATTAATCAGAACTGCATTGAAGCCGGCAATGTTGCCGACAGGCGGTATAACTAAGTTTATGAGTATGCTAGGTACGCTCTTAGCGTGCAACAAGTTTCTTGGGAACATCTTGAGTGCTTTGAAATCGGTTAAGGTGTATAGAGGAGTTAATACTGCATTATCTAATAGTTTCTTCGCTCGGTTGAAGCTATCTTTAGGAGTGTAATTGTTTGCTCTGCAGTGCAGTGAAGGGCCATAAACTGATGGCAGATAGTGCAATTAGCTGTGCTAACGGACACGGTGCATTGAGACGCAGGCGCAGCTGTCTGTGGTGGCGAGAGACAATTGCTGCCGACAATTCGCGAGGTTCAATGACCACTCGGACTATGCGAAATACACTGCAATATGCTTAGTCTATCTAGAAAGTTAATGTAATTTCTCCCAATGATAAATGGTTTCAATACGAGAAGTAAAACAAGATTAAATTATATGAACTCAGTGTTAATAAGATTGAGGAGTTTCTATAATCGCCTTACCCTATACATATAAGCCTTGGGATGCCAAGGTCTTCCCAGATTCGTCATAAAAGGTTCTGAGATAAAAGCCTTTGAGAAGTTCGTGAATACATTAAGTTAAAGGTTAGGCAAAGTCCCCAAATATTGCGAGTGTCAATGTGCTATTGTTAGTGTTTACCATCAAGCAGGTTTATATCGTTTACGGGTAAATAAAATGGAATAAAAACGTCAAAACTACAGTGTTTCTACGATTTTTTTTTGAAAATAGAAAATAATTGAAGAGGTTTGGATTCCATTACATTAATCTACATAACATATAGATCATCCGAACACAAGCATATTAAGAAGGATAAATAATATATGGTGCAGACAATGAAGTAGGTGATTGCCATTGCAACAACAGACAATTGTAACTAATACAGGAAACTGATTAAAACGTGAACGATGTTGTCACCATACCTGGGCAGCATTGTCCGTCGCGATTCTCACAGTAATTATCTTGCTTAGCAAATATGTAATATTTCTCGGCAGTATCAGGTATAATTGGATCGCAATGCGAGCGGCTTGCGGAAGAACTGGCGGCATCTCTCGTTACGTTGTGACTGATTCTAAGAACTCCATGGGAATGCCTGTGCTTCGCAAATACTATGCATTTTGGTATCGATAATACCTCTCATATTTATAACAAAATAGCTCGTTTTAGATGAACTCCTATTTAGTAACACTTGTATGAAGATGGAGTTTAAGTTAGGTTGAATCCTGTTTATCGGAACCCCTAAAACTTTGCAATACGCTCATTTGTGTCCATAGTTTTTTAATGTATACAGCTTAGTATATAAACTTTTCGAAATATTTCGGTTTTTCTAATTTGGATAATATTTTGTTGGCTAGTGAAGTTTCGTGAATATAAAATTTTGATAATGTAAGTACGTAGTTTTACTTTTATAAAAAATCAAAGGTAGGTACTATCAATCCATTTCTTTATTGCCTGCTAAATTAGGTAATCTAGGACTACGAGTTAGTAAATCGTAACAGTGCAATTATCATATGCTGTTTATAATAAATTTCATAGTAGGTTAGTAAGTATGACAACATGTACAATGTAATACAGTATTATTCATAATCATCATCATATCAGCCTGTATTCGTCCACTGCTGAACATAGGCCTCCCCTCTAGAGTGCCACTCGTCTCGATCCTGTGCCAACTGCAGTATCATTGTAAATACATAAATAATAAAAAAAGACAATTATTTTAAAAAGCGTTCGCTTATAAATTCAAAAATTTGCTAATGTCTTATATATTGGGGCAAATAGTTGTTCATAATTGGTCCTATCTAGTATTATCTAGAAAACACATCTTCTACATAATATTGCATTTAACGCTCATTAAATTCTTATAGCTTTTAATATTATGTTACATCAAACTTGAATCTTCATTATATAACAAAGGCAAAGTCAGCAATTTTAAAGTTTGAAAGTGTGGCTTACACGAGTCAGTTTGATAGAGCCGATACGTATTTTTTATTCACTTTTTCTTGAACAGTTTTATGATACACAATACGTATATAATACTTTATTCTAGAGTATACTCAATATCTACTTTATGGTACATCCGATGATAGCATCGAAGAGTGGAAAATAGTAATTAAATTTAATAGAAAAAGCTTATGCTCTTTATGTACTACTAGCGACCCGCCCCGGCTTCACACACGTAGTAGAGCATATTATGCCTACTAACGTATTTTATATTTCCAATGAAAGCTCCCAGGCAGCTTGACTTTTTCCGACATTTTCGTCATATTTCAACCGATGTCCACAAAACCTTAACAAATTATACACTTACATCTTTCCCTCAAAAATCACTGTCTATTGGTAAAAACCGCATGAAAATCCGTTCAGTAGTTTTTGAGTTTACTGCGAACAGACAGACAGACAGACGAGCCGTGAATTTTTTTATAATATGTAGTGATTCTCTGCATGAGTACTAGAGTAGCGGTTTTAATTTTTTTTTCTCTCTTACTGTCCGTGTACATTCAACCAACTATATGCTTTGCCTCGAAAATCATTAACATATTCAACACAACTAAACAATTTAAGTTTTCGGTACCTACTTATTAAACCGTATACATACTATATTTAAAACCGGGAACAGGCGAGTTAAAAAGTGGAAACAATGGCTGGCGTGGCCGTGGCTATTTAGTATGCATTTGGAAAGGAGTCGAGGCGAGAGCAATAAGTTTGAGCCACGATTTGCATAGATTGTGGTGTGGAGTGTGGTGTGTTGTTTGGTGATTTACACGGGCGGCGCGGGTCATGCGCGATAACACCACTGCGATGAGACGCTTCGAAATGCAGCCGTGATGGACAAACTAAACGTACGCAACTGACTCCTGGCTTGCCGGTTCATTTTCTCACAGTGCCAAGGTCGTCAAGTGAAATCTCAAGGCGTCATAATGCTATTTAATTCAATATAGTATATCTTCACGCCAAGTCCCTTGCGGGGTGGGCAGAGGAAACCGAGCGCCATAAGACGCGGTCCTTGCATACTTCACTCGCTTCTGTGACATTCATAGCTCTTTTCATGCACGCTCGCCGGTTCCTGGGGCGCCTGACATTTAATTGAGAAGTGAAAATAAATTTATTTTACTGCTCATAATGCTATTTAACTGAAAGGTCAAAAATTGTTTCAATGGTATTCATTAAAGAATTTATCTATGAAAGAATGACGAAAAAGATGTCCAAAGGCAAGCAGAAGGATGTAGGAGCCGAGGAAGGTCACTCAATTACAACGACCAAAACGATGGTGTGGTGTCAGGTCATCAGTAGACGATGTTAAGAGGCTTAGAAACCGGCGACGGTGCTTGAATAGAGCTATGAATGGTAACGAAGCGAGTCAGGTGTGTAATCGACTCATTTGGCGTTCTGCCTAAATCGCGAAATATAGATAGTATTAATGCATTTTTAAATCAAAATCAAGTTTGGTTAATAAAGTTTAAGATTTTGTTCGCGTGTTTGCTACACGAAATAGGAGATAATCTCGAGTTGCAAGATTTAAACTTCGTACGATCTTGCCTGTACTATTAATTAGACAATAAGTAGATCAGGGTACACAGGAGGAAATCTGATTTAATGCCTCATGTCATCATGAGACTCAGAGATAAAATCACTTTACGGGTTATTATAAATTCAGAACACTGACTTTTACTACTACTTAACAAGTAGTTTTCCTCTTAGTTAGACAGTGCTTAGGTATACTTAACTATACTTTACATGTACTTAACTGCAGATTTTGCAATTCGATGGTTGCATTGCTTTGTCACGTACCGGGTATATATTCTAGTTTAGTTCGTATTTACTTACAACTACTGATTATTGTGAACGGTACTTGAACTATTGTTACTATGGTAGATGACTTCGGAAATTCAATCGCTCTATCTATAATTTCACGCCTAGTCCCTTGCGTGGTAGGTAGATAGAACCGAGCGGTACGTGACACAGTCCTGATGAACCTTACTTGCTTCCTAAATATTCATAGCTCTTTTCATGCACGTTCGCTGGTTCCTAGGACTACCGGCACCACTTCTAATAACACGGATACTCCCTTTCAGATCAAAGAAAATATGGTCTCACATTATTTATTCGGACATTTAAGATGCCTTTATATTCAACGATAGTTAAGGTTTAATCTTAACTATCAAACAAGACTACATTTCCAGTAAGATCATTGTACAATAAGCTCATATTATTCCGTATATGAAACACTAAATCTAAAAAGCCATAGTATCACTGAGCTAGTACACTAGGCTGGACTGTGGCAAAATTACACTCATTCGCAGTAAGAACGTCCGCGGCATGTGCAAAATGCAGCTAAGGACGATTAGCTGAATTCCTACTTCGCAATACAACATATAAATGCTAAAAAACAAGCCTCTTGCGACATACATTATGTACTAATGGTGGGACAGGTTAGTTCTGTTGATTTTCCATTTATGATAATAACCCCTTGTTATAAGACTCAATTGTATAATGTGACTGTTACTACAGAGATCATTGGATGCGTTTAATGATAATGAAAACGGTTTTAGAGACTACATTTTAATGATAATTGTACGCGAGATGTAGTTACACAGGAAGCGGTGAAACATGTGTATCTTAGTAATTAAAGTACAAATAGGTGTGGACGTAATTAATGAGTAATTGGGATGCATGTTGAAAATGTTAGAAACTATGTCAGTAGTTACAAATGTAAATGCGTATGTGGTTAATAAATAAAAGGTAAACAAACTAAGAGAAGATATACAGTAAAATGAGATATCTTTAAATAAATAAATATTGTCGGACAAATTACACAGCGCCATCTAGCCCCAAAGTAAGCGAAGCTTGTGTTATGGGTACTAGACAACTGATAAACATACATAAATATATATTTTTTTTTGTAAATACATACTTATTATACATAGAAAATACCCAGACCAAGACAAACAGACATGTTCATGCACACAAATGTTTTGTATTGTGTGGGAATCGAACCCACGAGTGTTGGTGTCAAAGTAGCGTAACAACGCGTTTCACCACTGCGCCACCGAGCTCGTCTTTATATTATATATATCATGAAAATATATCATGTTAGAAACAGAGTTGATTTGAGAAAGAAACTTGAAAAGGGAGCGACGGTTTTAAAATAAGAAGAAACCTGCTCCGTTGGTTCGGGGGCGCAGAAAGAATGAATCACGAAACAGAAATAGGTACAACGCGAAAGTACAATGATGCATTAGCTGAACAAAGATCCAAAAGTTACCTACCATGACCAAACTGATCGTGTTTTGTCAGAAGCATAAGAAACTTACGAGCGTGCATGAGAAGAGCTATGAATGTAAACAAGAGGCGAGTGAGATGTATAAGGACCGAATAATGTGGCGCTTTGTCGTCTCTGCCTACCCGGCAAGGGACTGGGCGTGAAGTTGTAGTAGATAGACAAGTATAACTATATCATTTTACGTGTATATACCTACGTAGCTGTGTATGCCTCCTAAAGGGCAGGTTTTTGATTTTGATTACTGATATATTTAGGCGCTAAAACCACATTTTTGTGAGCATGGGGTGCCTTTGTGAGCAGCCAAGTAAGGTGGTTTATTAGTTAGTGGTGGCATGCTCATATACTTCCCGACGTTGTATTAAAAAAAAGCATTTCTAGTAATGTGTTTATTTGAAAATAATATTGTAAGGCAGAAATATTAGCAACTAGTTACGCAATGAGTACGAATAGAATCGCAGTAATTAGTGAACGAGTAGCTGCGACAGCCGGCGCACGATCTATGGAGTGTTGCGCCATAGACAATCACCGTTTACTATGCGGGTTATTATAAACTGCAGTTGCATTTGTGTCGTTTCCAAACACCCTTTATTTATAATCACGCGATAAGTAGTCCGTTTTCAATTTGTAGTATATTTACCAGTTATGCTAGTTATTATATTTTAGGGTACCGCAGCTTAATTCACGAAAAAATTAAACTTTAGTGCCGCTCTGTTCATCTGTCTATCTGTCTGGCCAGCACACATAGTTTTCCCTTTATCCGAAGTGTTGAAGAATGAAGAAGTTATGTAAAGTGAAAAATCTGAAATAATTACCGATGCAAAGTGCAAGAGTGTTGCCTAGGCTGGCATGGCCAGGTCTTACAAGAACCGGCAAGTTACGTGGGGAACAAATATAGCCATGCTACTTCCGTCTGGTAGACGGGCCAAGGCCGTAGTCCAAGAAGTGCTGGCTTGACGTAGTGAGGGATGACCGGCGTGCCAATGGTGTCGCTATAAGGGATGCAAAGACCGCTCGAAGTGGAGGAGTAAAAGCCGGAAAGCGAACCCTGGGCTCCGAAGCGAAAGCCCTACGCAACCGGGATTATAGCTCGAATGATGATGATAAATATTGTCGGACAAATTACAAAGCGCCATCTAGCCCCAATGTAAGCGAAGCTTGTGTTATGGGTACTAGAAAACTGATAAACATACGTAAATACATTTTTTTTTTGTAAATACATAATTGATATAACTAGAAAATACCCAGTCCAAGACAAACATACATGTTAATGCACACAAATGTTTGTATTGTGTAGGAATCGAACCCACGAGCGTTGGTGTCAAAGTAGCGTTACAGCGCGTTTCACCACTGCGCCACCGAGCTCGTCAAATGATGAATTACATATGATTAATAGGTTTCGTAAATTTTTTCTTTAACTTTTGGACAGATTTGCCTTAAACTTAGTAATGCAGTTGAAAGAAAGTACGGCGTAATCAACTGAGATTTGGGTTAGGTTTAGGTCAGATTTACGCAGGTTTTGTTCTGGGTTAACAAAGGTTTTGGATATATATCTAAACTTGAAACAGAGCGATACAGTAATTCCGCTCGGGCAGGTCTCAAGTCAAACCGCACATGGAGTACTGATGTCACCTTTGGGCGGGAACACTTGGACATACCATCTAAGACGTTGTGATTCGGTTCCGAGATGACCTGTGAGAATTGTTGACAATCCCCAGTTTACACACGGTGAAGTCTGAGTGGAGATTTTGCCTCCATTTGTATATTCGATCCATGTTACAATAGCTTGTATTCCGAAGAGTTGTATTAAATGCCTACAGTGTCCTGAAACCACACTGCATGCCACAGGCAGGGATATCATCCTCACAAATTGATACCACGATGGTCGCGTACTGTGCGACTGTGAGATTTATCCCGAAAATAAATAATTACGGAACGAACTGCTAGTGAAGGTTCTACAAGGAGACTATAGAATCGACACACTAACCCTTACTGATCTGACTGCAGAGGTACGGGTTTCCTGCAACCGAAGGATTATAGGCTGCGTTCAACGTTGCTAAACCTGCGTGTTCAATCCGTATGTCACGCGCATCGAGGACAACCCATCGAGCTACTCCATGAGAGCTAAAGTATGTGGTTATTCAAATAGTCGTGAAGAGCTATATCAGGGTCTACAACACAGGAGTGCTGCACCTGGTGTTGCAAGTGTACATAGACTACGGTAACTCCTTACCATGAACAAGGCCATACCTTATTTTGCGTATATAAAGCAAACACAATTCTTAGCGAAATAAATCATCATTTTCAGTGAAGTGAAGTGAAGGCGTATTAAAGCAATCTGTTGAAGTCCCTTCATCTCACAAAAACCACAGGCAAATAACAACTCCCTGGAAGGTTAGTACGTTCCTACATGTGAGTGAGGTCATCACTAAGTTCCTAAGAAATTGCTGTGTTAACAGCAGAGGTGACATCGCGTGAGTGATAGTTAATGTATTGCAAGCGTTCATAGGCTACAGTATCCGCTTTATATCAGGTAGGCCGTATCCATATATGCCTCCCGAATTTGTATAAAAAATTAAATCGTTTATTCTCTTAAATCATCAAAAATGACAACAGTAAATATTATTGACCAATTAGAATAGACACTCAGATTTAAAGGTACCGAGAATTTGGAGAAAAAAATATTTTCTCCTTATATATCTCCTCTCTCTATTATATACCTCCTCACATATATGTGATGTCAAATAAAATTACAGGAGAAAAAACTTTATTTGACGTTACATATAGTTAAAGGTTTTTTTTTAATGAATATTGACCAATAACGCAATATTATGATTTTCCAACTCTACCTGCACTGAAACTCTCCTTCCTCAGTTGTTATGAGTTTTGCAACAAACTTTTTGATTGAACAATCTTTGAACAATCTACGATTGCCAATGCTTATCGAACAGGTGAAACAATTATAACACAATGAACTCATTGCACAACCCTTCAAAGGCGCTCCTCACTGATCAGATTTCGTTTTCCAAGAAACCGATTCTGTGCAAATGTTGATCAGTTTATTATCAGTTCGTCACACAATTTTCGCTTTTAAACCTTCGAGCGTTAGTCTTTGGCATGTGTAAGTGGATGTTGCGTGTGGGTAACTGTAAAGGCGTCGGTCACGGGCACTGTGCCAGCGGCGACGCTCGGAACGGTCACCGCCGCTTCCGCACTGTCCGTCTCCTTGTCACCGAGCTACTTCGATATCGATAATTATTTAACCAAGATATAATAAATTTATATATATAAATAAATAAATATTGTCGGACAAATTACACAGCGCCACCTAGCCCCAAAGTAAGCGAAGCTTGTGTTATGGGTACTAGACAACTGATAAACATACGTAAATACATTTTTTTTTTGTAAATACATACATATCATACATAGAAAATACCCAGACCAAGACAAACAGACATGTTCATGCACACAAATGTTTGTACTGTGTGGGAATCGAACCCACGAGCGTTGGTGTCAAAGTAGTGTAACAACGCGTTTCACCACTGCGCCACCGAGCTCGTCAATATATATATATATATAAATCAATTACCGTACGTTAATCTCGCAAAAAACTTGAAATTGACTCGACCGATAAAGTACCAGCTTATTAACTAACTGATCGCCAATTGGAATTCTGGTGTGGGCATGTATGTATGTATATTCGTGATTTATGTACATATTTGTAATTATTGCTTATCGCTGAAGAAAATATTCCAAAAGACGTGTGACCTAACTTAAGAAGGTCTGATTTTCTCTGTGGGTTGTGGAGGCCTAAGGGCTCTATATCAATGTCAGTATCTTCGCCAAATTCTTAGGGTTAGGCAGCAGACTCCGCTTGACTTAATCCTCGTGGATTAAGAAATGGGAATAAGAAGAAGGTATGTTCAACATGGTACCGGTTAAGGTTGAAATAATAAAAATTAGTAATAATATGTGTATTGTTATATACATCAAAATGAATGTTGATATATATGAAATCGACAAACTCTGAAACTGTATATTGATTCCGATGAAAGTTGAGGCACATGTATGTTTTTTCATGGGTTTTATTTATATATTCTGATAGGACGTCTGGCATGATTCGTTAGTTCATTGTGAACTTCGTTAAATAATAGAGATTAGTATGTTACCACCGTGGTAATAGAGGTGAAAGTATGAAATTGCAATTTTATATTAATACATATTTTGAGATTTTCGAGTGAAACTTTTTTCACGCGATACCTATGAGGCTTTTTTTTGAAAAAATGTGCAACATTTGATTTTAGAATTTCAGTTGTTTTTTTTTATTCAGCTTAGACGGGATAAATGGATATTGCGAAGTCCGAGAAATTTTTGAATACGAATTCCGACGTGGAACTAACGCGGTAGAAACAGCTCGCAATATCAATTACTGCGTTTGGAGGGGAGACTGCTAAAAAGAATGAATATTGGATATAGGATCAAATGTGAGGATAAGTGGACTCTTTACGACAACAGTAAGCGAAAAATGCAATGACTAACCCCAGGTCAGACGCCGCAACAGTACCCTAAAACAAACCTTACCAATAAAAAGGTAAAGGTAACTGTTTAGTGGTCTCTACATGGCGTTATTCACTATAGCTTTCTCAGGTCTGATCAAGCAATAACAGCAGATGTGTCGAACTTCGAACAATGATTGCGAAACTGGCAGTGAAACAGCCCCGACTCGTGAATCAATCTACACCATTATTGTTCCACGATAACGCAAGACCACACTCTGCACGAGAAGCTGTTGTAACTCTACAGGAGCTGCAGTTAGAAATCATACGCCATCCTCCGTACTCGCCAGACCTAGCTCTAACTGACTACCATTTTTTCGTGATTTAGACAATTATCTACGCGGTAAAAAAATTTCTTCCCAGGAGGCAGTTCCAAATGCTTTCACAGTTTGTCGAATCTAGATCCCCAGAGTTCTATCGCAAAGGCATAAATAAACTTCCGATTAGATGGCAGCAATGTATAGATAATGAGGGTAAATATTTTGATTAAATAAATATGTTACATCTTATAAAAAAACGAGTATTATTTTTTCAGTACCAATCGACAATTTCATACTTTACCCCCGATATTAAAAGTCTCTGATACTAAATGGGTATTTGTCCAATATTGAAACGAGTCATTATACAAAACTTGTCATTTTTGGTGTTCATTTTAATTACAGTATCCTTTTTGATGTAATACATTTTTGTTCCAGATTTCCAGTAACAGATATTGACGTGATAGCAAACAGGTGTGCAAATGTTCTAAGCAATTTTATATTCAATTTCAACATGAATGAAAATATTGTTCAACAAAAATTACAGTAATGTATGACAATAGTATTAATCTAAAGTTATGTAATTACAATATACTCGTATAATCAATGTCATAAATATTTCAAGGCCCCATATATTCTTTTTGCCCTGAAACTCTTTAAGACTTAGGTATTGAAGCAATATTGTAGCGTTGTAGAGTTTTTCTTTTTGTACCGCTATCAATCTAAGAACAGAATTTCATTTTTTTCTATTCTGTTGTTTCCTTTCTAAATGAAATTAATCTATCTCATATATATTCAGAGTTTTCTGACCACATTCACTTCTCGCACGAACACAGCAATCCCTTGAATTGTTATTTGTCGACTATATTTTCTAAGGTGGAGACAAAGTCAAGTGCATAAGTGCAAATAATTAGGTCCTTTGCCTTTAACTCTGAATGAAATGTGTAATTATCAAGACATCAAAATGTATATTAATTACTTTGTAGAGTATTACCAGCTCTACAAAGTAAGTTTAGAAATTTTAATAAAAACATATGTTACTCACAGTAGAACGTAAGTTTCCCCTTTTTTTTTTACAACAACAACATCAAGAGGCATACAAGCATACGGCCCACCTTATGTAAAGTTGTAATACATTAAGTATTACAAGCGTTTATAAGCTACGCTTGTGATGCCATCTCTGCTGCTATCACAGCAACTCCTAAGGAGTTCACTGGTGACCCTCACTCACACGCAGGAACACAAGAACCCTCTAGGGAGTTGTTATTTGGCTGCGGTTTTCTATGAGCTGGAGGTACTTCTTCAGACGGGCTGCTTTGATGCGCCCTACATCTCTAAAATTTATTTGTTTTATGATATATATATATATAGATTAATTGATATAAGGAGATATAAGGTATAGATTAATTGACTAGGGCAAAGGAAAATGAGGCATTGGGCGTCTTCCATCTGGATATTGACTGGAAGTAGACAGCTGAAAGCGAAGGATCGGGTATGGTAAAAAGCATTAGTGAACTATTCAGAAGGGTAAGATACGGTGATGATGATGTAAGTTAAAATATATATGTTCTTATGCCCTGGTTAGATCGTTTTTTGTTACACAACATCGGGAAGGATACAAGCATAGGGCCCACCTGATATAAAGAGGCCACCATAGCCTATGAACGCCAGCCATATTGGTATCGCTCGCGTCCTGTCCCGTCTGCTGATAAAACAGCAATACCCGGGCGCTTACTGGCAACCTCGCTCACTCGCATGAGCACAACAACCCTTCAGAGCGTCGTCATTTTACTTTGGTGTTCTGTGAGGTACTTCTCTAGTAGGACAGCGACACATTATTGTTTTCTTTAACTATTGCATGTTTTCGCCGAACGCGTTTGAAAGTCTGCAGCATAGATCGCGTAACTTATAACCATACAACTTATCAATCTATATCTTCATGACTTGTCTCTTGCGGGGGAGAGTCCTTGCATATCACATTCGCTTTTTTGTCATTAATAGCTCTATACATGCACGTTCGCCGGAAAAAAAATGACTTGGATAATATTATATTGTTTTGCATAAACCCAGCTTGATATAAAAAATCATACAGAGCCATAGGTTGTGCGTCGCCTGGCATATGAGATTACACGTGCTAAGTCGAAAAGCCCGGATAAAACCGGATGGCTGACCTTTGCTACATATAGGGACTACCGTACCGATGAATCAGTTATTACCTTAAAAGCCCGGAAAACTTACTTTGTCTCATAAATATAAGATTGACAAAATACTAACCACCGCATGTATTAACACGACATGACGTAAGTACAAAGGGTGCAGGCGTGTGACTTGTCAAACGAGAAGTTTTTATCGGGCGGCTTGTCGACGTTGAATAGAAATGAGTGTTGAATAATGCATGTGTGCCGCGATCCCCGCACTCGGTACCACACCCCGCACACCAAACTGATTTGTTGCAAGCTGTTGGTATACTGTTCAAATGAATTTACAGTGTAAATAAGCTTCAAGTGCCTTTTTGCCGCGCCAGTGGCGCTAAGAAGTGTTGGCAATAAATCGTTTTGGGGTACAAACGTTGAGGGTGTGCCATGTTATATATAAATTGTTAGAACACAATGTCATATTCAATTAATGCATACTTGTACCTACATTGCAGCTTTATATATTTATTCATCGGATATGCAACATGTAAATCAAAGGTTCCTTAATATTCGTATTTACAGAACTTAGATTAATCTGGACGCTAATTCCAATGATCATCCAAATCCAATTTCCAAGTAATCTCCACTACAATTTGGTCAACATGGGATTAATCATAATTAATACTGTTAAACTAAACAATCGACAACCAAACACAAGCCAATTTGACGCTACTGTTGATTTTAGAGTTTAATTTTAATTCCGATACTTCAGAGTTGGTTTTCAGACTAACCATACAGGTCGCAAATTTTGTTATTGCCACGGAGAAGAGCGTCTACAAATATATTATGAAACAAATGTGTTCTGTGTGCTTATTGATAGCACGTCAAACAATATTATATTTATTCCCGTATCCGAGGAGGCTTAAAAGAGGTTGTTCTAGATTGCAGATTAATGTAGGCCACTGTTTTCAGGGGGTACGAATGACGCTGACTTTTCTTAATGGTTAGCGTCTATTGGCAACAACCATGAGCAATGGTGTAATGAAGCATTTTGTCAAGCTCTTTCGAGGATCAGGCACTTAAGAAAACTAAAGCTCCCTAAATAGACTAACTACATCATGAATATTCAATAGATTGCTTTATAATGATAAAGTAATGACTTTGGATCAGTTAATTTTAAACTATTCCTGCAGTATATTAGGCAGGATTGAAATAGGTTAAACAGAATATGAAAAATGTATACACAGTAAAACAGACAGAAACACGACGATTACTAGTGGCAATACTACTACTACTACAGAACTAACAGCTGGAACTGGTAGCCTAACTATAAAGTACATTACAGTAAATGAAGATGAAACTAGGGCTGCTTTAGAGCTCATTTCTAATTCAGGAATCACGCCCCTGCGGATGAGATGAGTTGCTATAAATGGCTGTAGTGACACCAAGAATCGCGGGTTCATTTCTATTTCACACAAGCACAAAACTGGCTGCTATATTGAAGTTTGCTAAAATGTATAACACATTATTAACAAAGTTGCGATTGCTCATTTTCACGTCAAAATGAAACAAACAATCTATGGAATATATTATATAAAAATAGTATCACACGGTACTGGAGAGCATCGTTGGCTATTTGGCATGGTATGCGAACGAAGTCAGGAGTAACAGCCAGTATTTCATTGAAAAGTTTTCTTATTAGCATTATCCCATTTCTTAATCCATTGGTTTTACCTACAGGTCGGCGGGTGCTGTCTGGTCTCCACAAAATGAAAGCCAGAGTTTTCTTGTTAGTTCACATGTTTTTCGAAATACTCGTATAACTCTTTGGATCGGCGGTGGGTTTGCTCACAGTGTTTACTTTCATCGCCTAGTAAGTGACAATTACAACTATTTAAACTAACTCTTAATTTGAAAACACGAATTTAGTGATACATGCTCACGCCAAGATTTGAAACGGGGACATTAGTTATTATTAGATTAATAGACTGATTATTTATCTTATTATCATTTGAATTATACATTTTTTAACGGAAGTATCGCGTGTTTTATTTATTTTGTTGAACCTGAGGTTTCGAATGCTTTGCAGCATCCGTGGTCGTAGGAAGACTGTCGCAGAAAGACCAGTCTTCCTGCGACCACGGATGCTGCAAAGCATTCAAAACGTCAGGTTCAACAAAATAAATAAAACACGCGATACTTCCGTTAAAAATTGTTTATTTCAATATATAACAATCGCGAAAACCCAAGACAATATTATTATCATTTTATTAAAAGTAATAATAACACATCATTGGCGAGTCACTTGTAATGCTATAAAATTTAAACCCTTTTCATGAGCATCTACACAAACACTACTATCCTTTTATATCCTTTCTTTTTGTATTAACTACCAGTAGTTTGTATAAAGAGATGTAAAGTAACATTTATAAAGTTTAACCTGGTATCGCAAGTAAAAGTGGCAAGTTTGTGAAATCTACTTAGATGACGTTGTGGGCAAGTTTCACTTCCTGCGCCTTTTATGTTCATTGAAATAATAATAAGGCCCGTAAGCTCGAGTCTATATAACTGCATTTAGTCTTAGATCAATGCCATAGAAAATACACGCTGCTTAATAAAAATAAAAAAGTAAATAATGCGGAAAAGATATTAAGGCGCACCCTTTTTTATGACTAATAATAAAGGTGGTCCTCAAGGAGGGATTCTGTCACCTTAACTTTTTCATTGTATGAGAGTTAGTGCTACCACATGTAATACAACATGACTGTCGTCTATTTGTTGACAATGCCACGAGTGTAAATTCTTTTGTTAATTGAACGGTGACAATCAAATGTGAAACGCAGTCGTAAATTCAAAAGGCACCTTAAAGCTACATATATAATATGAAACATTATAATTATGCCGTAACAATATATTTTGAATGGCAATGAAATTATACAACAAATTATCAATAACATTAGTTTAAATGCAGATATTCAATAGCTTCACTCATAAATTATTTGAGTTATCTTTAAAGCAAATAGTAAGGCTGTTAACAAGTTAGTACTTGGATTACAAATTGCATAATTTTATAATTAAAAGGTCTTGATATAAATTGATTGAGTTTAAGCACCAATTTTAAACTTACATTGCATTTTTTTGTGCATTTATGTTTTGTTTTGTAGTTTATTGTAGACACAACTCTCCATCCCGTACGTTAGAATAGCTGATTGTCACCTCGCTACGACGACGACGAGATGGTCCTAGCAGCCTATTTGTACGGGTAACGGTACAGTTATCGTAGTGGAAACGAAGCGGGTAGTTTGTGGTCGATGCTCTAGACGGTACCTTTGGTCTTTTAGGAATGTCAAATAAGATATCTGTAAATGGTATCAATTAAAGCCTATTTTATGTACCTACGACTTGAATGGAAAACAGTACGATCCGCCTGATTGGACGCTGTTGTATAGAAACGTGTGTCACAGGAAGAATTCGCACGTTTCTCGGTTACCAATGCAGTTTCTTTTTCGAAGTTTAACTGGTTCTAAAAAACTGGTGAAAACTTAAATCTCCATTGTCCGTCTATCGATAGCTCGATTAACAAAATGGCGTATTTTGCTTACGCAAAAATTTAAAGCACATATACATTGAAAACTAATACAGTATACTAATGCGAGGACTTACGTTTTCCTGATCTATCGTTTTTATACACGCTGTGTCAGCCTGTGATATTCTCCTGTCTGGCATGTTTGTGTTTGTAGACTATAGATTCCCAATTTATATAGCAGTTATTTAAATGAGAGGTCGATGCAGGCTTGCAAGAGTTAGTATCTGACATAGTTAAAAAGATAAATAATTTATTTGCTATTGGGTCTTCGCTTCATTTTTGGGGTTCCGTACCGCAAAATGGAAAAACGGAACCCTTATAGGATCACTTTGTTGTCCGTTTGTCTGTCTGTTTGTGTGTGTGTCTCTGTGTGTGGATGAAGACCCTTTTTCTCAGGGACGCGGACGGGTGGAGATGTCAAACTGAAATTAATATCAAATACTCAGGTCTGCAATCCCTTCCAGCAGTGAAAAATCAATCTTCTAAGTCAACGCAATCAAAAGACACAGCTGTTTATGCCTCGTATATGCGTGTGATTTGACACTCGCATGGGAATCAAAACCTATAGGGTACCTACCTCCCGTCGACTTAGAATAATGAAATACGGTAAGAAGCATGTAGCACTATATGAATCAAATGAACAAAATATCGCCATAATGTTACCTTATTAACTCTTTGACACGGAACTCTAAAAGATCTTCTAATACGTTTCAAACACGTTATTTTCAACCATTCAAACCAGAAAATCTTTTCAAAATCGTATGTCATTAAAATGTTGAGTACCTAATAAATCGACGAGAAAATTTTTAATTAAGTACATGAAGGTATTCATGTAATTAATGACCCTAACATAAAGTTGAGTCAAAGCACATCCGCAGAGAGTTCAATAATGTATAGTGATGCCTCGGTGTCTCCATAGCGGGATATTGACCCTTCTGTGGATAGTAAAAGTCATAACATGTAAAGTACACGATAAGTTAACGATTAAAAAAAAAATATTTACTTTTAATGTTGAATGTTTTTTATAGGAAACATTCAACATTAAACGTAAATACTGCATCTTCACATTGAAGTATGTTCACGTGAAAATAACCGAATTTTGGTTATAACCAAAATTATTTGTTATGATTATAAAATCTGCAAATATATTGTTGGAATGAAAGAAGCAATTTAATTATAGGTTAAGGATTATAATTTGGACTATATGGCATGAATGTTTAACAATGGTTTTAATTATTTCGTCGATTTTAAGGAAAATAATTATGTGCTTAATCAAAAACCATACTTGGATAATTGATAACTATAAAATAATACACCACATTGTATTAATCATACCTATTATATTGTATATGCTTTATAACAGGATGTTAAAAAAATAGATGTGTCAGATACTCGAGATTGAGTTTAAATGAAACGAATTGAATTATTCTTTAAATAAGACACTCATTCCCTATTTTGGATTAGGGAGATACAGTGCTGTATTTCATTCTAATTTTTTTAGGATAAAATTTATTATTTCTTAATAACTATTTAATAATCTTCATATCTGTTTAATATTATATAAATACTAATATGTATTCTACATTTAACTTAAATAAATAAGTTACATTAAATAATATACAAGTAATATTGAATAATTTGTATAAAGGTTTCTTTTATTAGGAGTGAACGGGTCTGAACTAAACAATACCAGAGTGAGAAAGCTTTGGTGGCTCTGAGTAAGCGGCGACAAAATACATCGCAGAAGCTCCGCTGAATATAATGCAGCTTAGACATGCCTAAGAAGTTATGAGCTATGTGAACTGTGGTCTTACGTGTGTTCATATTATATCATAATCAATCCATGTGATAACAAAATTTGTATTGTCCGCAACTGGAATCATACCTACATAAGCGAGAGCAGAAAGCGCAGCCAAATTGAAGACAACAAACGGCAATAGCTAGACGGCAAAGGAAAGAAAAAGCAAAACAATACAGAACTCTACAAGTAAACAACTTTTCACACAAGAATTCACGGGAGAAATAAACAGTTGCCAAATGTATTATAAATACTTAAATTATTAATTGAGGCACGGGAAGCCTAATGTAAACCTATCATTAATCTATAGATAACACATACATTTTCGCGTTGTTAAATAATGATGTTATCACATGTCAGTTTAGTACACCAATATGTCTGGTAGAAAATTTTCGCTAATGAAGCGATTTGTGTATCGGAATATAAACTAAGAGCACGGAAAAGCGGCACGTCTGCGATCCCACTTCATCCTACCATCATCCCGTTTCCAACACCGCCGAGCAAGTGATAATTACAAATATGTACTTACATATACCCGACCAGGGTTCGAATCAGGGATTATTGGGTTTAAAAGACTGGTTCTTTATCCATTATGTTATCACTATTCACGTTTCCAACCCCACCATTCATATGGAACTTTTTAACATAATTTCGATCAATAATCTTCTAGATTCAGAGCCACCAGATCATCAGAATGGTGATAGCCGATAATATTTGTCTGCAATTTTAATGGTAACAAACATATGGCGCTTCTGTTCATATTTTGTGATATCTGTAGTAAAGCTGCATAATGTCGACATTTGCGACATAGCAATACGCGTGTCAGCTATAAGTATATCGGTTTATAAAAGGCCATCAAGACTCAACTATCACCGACCTCCGACAAATAGCACACTTGTCGATGCATGCCGTTCCAATTTCTGAATCATCGAAACATCAAAGAATATGTTTTAGAATAATTAAGTATTTCTGTGAATCTATCTTCACACCAGGTTTTTTGTGGCGTAGACAAAGGAACAGGGGACCATAAGACTGACATACTTTGCTTGCTTCTTTAACAGTCTTTTTTCATTTTTGAAACATTTTTCGTTTTTGTTTACCAAAGACTTCTAGTATAACATAGAAGTTTTTGTTATTTACGCAAAAACTATCTATCTATCTATAATTTCACGCCTAATCCCTTGCGGGGTAGGCAGAGAGAACCGAGCGCCACGTGACTCGTTCCTTACATATCTCACTCGCTTCTTTAACATTCATTGCTCTTCTCATGCACGCTCGCCGGTTTCTAGGGCTCCTGACATTTAATTGAGAAGTGAAAATAAATTTATTTTATCACCTTCTGATAGAACACGACCAATTTGGTCATGGTAGGTAAGTCTTGGCCTTCCCCGGCTCCTACATCCTTCCACTTTTGCATTGTATATCTGCTTCGTCATTCTTTCATCTTGCATTCTTTTTCAAAAACGAAATTATTAGAATATAAGTTGATAATATGTTTCAAGGTTTTATGTACTTTTATTGTATTTTCGTTTTGGGTTGTATGCTGATGACTTATTTCTTATTGCATATTATCTAACACAAATTGTCCACCACGAAATGCTATATATATATACTACATATACTTTCTAGATTCTAGAAGACTATGTCAGATATTATTGTCTCTTTGTATTATACTGGACTTACTCGTGACCATCTAATTTCTTGATTTCTAGACAGTTGGCACTTGTTTCAAGCTATCACGAACCTAATTAGAATTTTATATTTTCTGAGCAGTCTTAAGTTAAAAGAAAGAAATTTATTAGAAAGATAAATAAATCTGTTGCAATGTTGAATCTGGAGTAAAATAATAGTTTTATTTTATGCATAGCAGTAAGGAGGAACACATGAAAGACATAAACGTAACAATCACAAAATAGAATACAATAAATTGTTTGAACATATCTCTGTATACAGAACTGGCAAGTCAAAGGATCTGTTTTAATATAAAAGACCCGCAGCACCAAGGCGCCGCCGTTGACACCGTGAAAGGTAAATATGTAATACTTTACGAGAAATAACAATAAAGACTTAATGAACGACTGTTTAAAAAAAAATAACCACGCTACCTTTTAAATGTTTTCATTGACCCATACATTTGTCAAGAATAGCATTTTATTTTTCCTCATTACATAGTGAATATGTAAACAAAATGCAAATTGTAACTTCAATGAAATCAAAATGTAGATTAATTACAGGTGAGCAATAAAACATGACTGTCGATAGTAAAGACGATAGAAGCAAAAAGAAAAGTCAACGTTATCTAGTGTGAATAGATAGATGAACGAACACAATAAGCTCGACCCACGCGCGCGCGGATGAATCATGCGCCCGCGCCGCCCGGCCCGCTGCCGCAACGCAACACACAACAAGAACAGCAAAAACATTACCTACTTTTGAATAAGTCCCCTTTCTCTTTCTACACCTCCGAGCGTGCACTGTGTTCGGCGCCATCGCAAGTTACATCAATAAATAAATACAAATGAATCATCCTTCGGTCTCGCACAATGCTGACATTGACATTTTACACTAAAGCTCGAAAATTAGCAAAATTATGAAATAGATTGATGAATCACATTAATATTTTATAAGAGAAGGCATATCATACGATATAGCAAGGTATTTCTGACTATTGACAAAGATTAAAGGAATTGTCTCTTTCTAAATATTATTATTACCCACATATTTGTTTTCACAATTAAAGTTGAGAATGTAGAAACGCATAGAACGTGTACAAGAAATCAGCCGAATGACACATTAAACGCTAAAGAAGCAGTTTCTTCCGAATCTCGATGGCAGACAAATAAAAAGTCCTTTCACCTGAGAAATGCTTTTGGTATTCAAATATCATTCGTAATTTAAGGATTTAAATAGAAGAAAAACTATAAAATTAATAAAACATGCGCAATACAATTTACTTGTAGAATCAAATTTTATGATAGTACTATGTAACGTAATCATTGTAAATATGTTTATCAGTCATTAACTCAAGCATTACATTATCTAAATTAAGTGGGTATGCAACTTAATTAACATTACGTTATTTATTAAAATATACGTACGGCACCTGATATTGCACTCAACGAAACCTTCAGGTGTGCTGGTTTCGAAATGTACTTTAAAAGCAATCTCTTTACAAGAAATCTATTTACTTATTACTTTGGACATTAATATATTGTCGCATTAAACGTCCAGTCATTGCAGTCAAACCGTGACGGAGTCGAACCGAGTGGCCATGAAGTGCGTAGAGCGGCCGGCTGGTGTGATACGTAGAAACGGTGACTCACTGAAAGAGAACGGGGATACAAGAAATCGCGTACGAGAGAAGGACACGAGATGTCAGAAACCGGTTTGAAATTTCGAGTTTCGATCCGATATGCTCCTGTCTGCCAAGTTGACTTCGCTTGAGTAGAGCAGCTCTTATCTACTGCCGCTCACGAAACTCTGACAAGTTGTAGATCACTGTTTTTTATTTTTTCTTGAATCTACTGGGCTCTAAAACTCAATTATATGGTTACAGCCGTTTCAACGTCGACACTGGAATTGTCAATAAACGTTGATATTCATTAAATCAGTCTGACATTATCTATATTTCCTATAATAAAGTTGTTGAACAAAATGGCAAAATACTGTTAATCTTATCATGTAAAGGTTACCTACTGAACGCTTTCTTTATCAAGACGTGGTCTGTGTCGTGATGATGTCATCACTGCTTTGGTGTTCTTATCTCATGAATGATAAACATAACTACAGACATAACTCAGGAATGTTCTATTACTATTCGTTATCACTTATCACCAAGTAGACCGCCAGCCAAATCATTTGCAGGTATATAACAGTAAGTGATTCATTCTTAAGTAGAGAATGGCAAAAGATAGGTAAGGCACAGCGATATTTCCCGCTTAAGTTTGTATCTCCACTGGAGATGCAAGGAACTCCTGATGGCAATAGGTACTACGAGCATCTATACAACCGTAACCTCTCTGACGGGCTGTATGTTTGCCTGCCACTCAAAAATAGTAAATTAATTAGTATTGTGATACTCGCGAAAGTTAATGTCATGCAATTTATTTAATGCCTCATAACAAAATCGAAATCCAGGCGAAACATGAATATTCAAAAAGGTGGCTGATAAATATTCATAAATAAGATCATATGACTTCAACTCGTACGATGTCATATTACTCGTAACACCAAAATGTTGTTGATGTCAGGTAATAAACAATAGACACAAGTTTCGCGTGTCGAGATTACCTGCCGGCACATCGATTGCTGAAGAAAGTCGCAACACGATTACAGGAATTTTCCGACTCGGTGGAAATCATCGCATCTCGGTGAATCATTAAACGTTTTTGCCTCTACGTTGGCTGCGGAGAAACTGCGCTTATGTTGATAAAATTAAACATCGGAGTGGCGAATCCAATTGGCGTTTCCAATGTTCCATGTATCTTTAAGTATTCCAGACAGTTGGTGACTTTTACTAGGCTATAAACTTGTTGATTTATACAGGTGGTAATTTTCACGCGACGAATCATTAAAATAATAAAAGAAATATCATTTTTAATATTTTTGGTATTTATTGATTCATTGGTAAAACTGTGATAATGACCGAAGAAATATCATTCAAATATATTTCTAGGGAGATATAAGTAAAATTACAAGCCAACATTGACGGCAATATTACTACATATTTATTAATATCTTGTTATATTTTAATGTAACGTAATTGTGCGGAGCAAGTCTCGAGTAGGAATAATATATGACAAGAACAACTTTACGACGTTATTAGCGAGTAGCCGCTGTTAAAATTAATTTTGTTATTTTCCGACAACACGAATGTGTTAAAAGATGTGACTGTGTGTGTACAGGATATTAGACGTTCGTTCCATTTACTAGTGCCGCTCGAGTTAAAAACTAACCGCGCTGACAACACAAAAAGCGTAATATTAGTAGTGTCGTTAATATTAATAACCGCAGATTTAGTCACGACACAATTGACGTCAAAACTAATTGCTAAAACACAAATAATAATAATATTGTTCGTAAAATATCCACTTATTGGACACAAGTAAATATCAAAGATAGTGATAAATTAGATATGAGTAATACGTGTACTCAACGATATAATTTGAAGGTAAATAAAATATATTCTGGACACAATTCAAAACACTTGATAATTATTTGCTTGTTAGCATCTTTAGATGTAAATAACTGATAACCACTACTTTCCAAGCATACTGTCCGTAAATAAAAAATAAAATTAGAAGAGGATAACTTTGCGATAACTAGATTTAAATAAAATAATGATTATTCAAAATATAGATAGCGGTTAACTATTTGTAGACAAGGTAAGTTTTCAAACAATGCATATAATCAAATCAAATCACCTAATATTATAAACGTAGTTGCATCAATTGCGGCGCTAATAAAAGATAGAAGATTGGTGCGGGCATATGTAAAACGAAACAAGGTATAATTTTATCGTGGGCCAACAATCGTTAAGGCTACTGTTACGACAGTGCCGAGTGGCAACCGGTCGGACAACTTCCACTGCCGAAACGGCGCCAATCATAGCATTAACACCAGAGGCAGAGAGCATTGTAATAATAGTAATGGTCCCTTCAAGATGATCTGGCTTTCGCTCCTTATCGATACTTAAACTGTAATTAATTTGTTATCATCGTAGATTGTTACATGGTAAGCACTTTCGTGTAGCGCGTGTGACCAATGTTAATCGTATACGGTTTTATATTGTTGATAAGAAACAAGAAAATGGCCTTGGGTGTACCGATTTTGCCATATGTTTTGAAGTGTTTTTAGATAACAATGATTCACGAATCTTAAACGTAAATTCGTTATACAACTAAGTTCTAAGCGGCTATGATTGGTAACCTAAAATGCAGACAGCCCATTACGGTTACTACATGAAAATGTTATAAGTAACTTCTAACATGACATTAACTTAATTAACATTCTCATAAATATAGAGTTTTGAAGGCGAGAGCATGTAAAGTATTGATCTTGACGGATGGTTATAGAAAGATGGTTATTAATATAAAGGCTAATTTTTTAATTTATATTGGGCATGAATTTACCATATACCTAATTTCACGTAAACGGTAATATTAAACATGGTTTAACAATGCACTTAATACACTGAATAACATTTGCTAGATATCACTTAATACCATCTCATATAATTATATTTTGATTTGTACTATTGTGCCACTATTAACTGATAAAGGAACCTATAAATGTATACTCCAAGCCTTTGTTTTCTATACAAAGACTTGGAGTTTGGACTATAACATGACAGAAGTCTCCTGTATTAATCTTACAATGATACATTTATTAATTTATTTAAAGAAGTAAAAAATAGAAGAACTCAATTAGAAGCTTAAGCCCGCCTTTGATTTTTCTTATCGTTCTATTAACTATTATTTTGTACTATAAAGGTATTACTTACACACAAGACTCATTACTAAAATTTACAGTCTTTTTCACTTCTTTCTTAGTACAACGAAAGAAAGGTCAAGACATAAATAAATATAAATTACATATTGTTGTGTTGTGTTTGTGACTCTTGGTACACTTTTATGTTAGAGTTGTGTGATACCACAAAATGAACTCAGGTCAAGATTTCGTATATACAATATCAAAATAGAACCAAAACAATGAGGAACTGGAGTTAGAGGCTTGCTAGATGCAAGTACTGTAAATTGGTCTGAAATAGTATTTTCCTGTTATAATCATAGTCTGAAAATGTTAAGAGAGGTAGGGCGCATCAAAGCAGCCCGTCTGGGGAAGTACCTTCACCTCACAGAAAACCGCAGCCAAATAACAACTCCCTTGAGGGTTGTTGTGTTCCTGCGTGTGAGTGAGGTCACCAGTAAGCTCCCAAGGAGTTGCTGTGTAAGCAGCAGCGGAGGCATCGCGCGAGTGATACTTAATATATTGCAAGCGTTAATAGGCTACGGTACTCGCTTTGCATCAGGTGGGCCGTATGCTTGTATGCCTCCCGACGTAGTATAAAAAAAAAGAACTATGAACTTTTTTTATGCAATATCGGATTGGAAGGCCAACGAGCATACGGCAGATCTGATGTAATGTGGTTACCGTAGTGTGCGAACGTTTGCATTACAGGAAGTATCACTCGCACGTAATTCAAAGCAACTCCTTTGCGAATTTGGTATTTGTCGGTAATATCGCTCACTGGCAGGAACACAACAACCCTTTAAGGAGTTGTCATTTGGTTGCGGTTTTCTGTGACATGGATGTACGACAGTTTTCATGCTTTCTGTCTTTTTAAATAATTTAATAATACGCTACATGACAAGTTCTAAAACTTTATTTACACGACTCCATAGAAATTCGGTCTGTGTGTTTTGTTTTAGTTCCGCTTACATTTGTGTCTCCTTAATACTTTTTAATCAGCAGGGTATAAGGTGGTTCCTAATTATGGATAATTAGAAACCCCTTATATATTCTATGGATAGAACTCAAACACTTTTCACTTGCACGCGCTTTGTCCTATCAACTACAAAACGATTATATGACACAAAAGACGTAAAAGACGAAAAGGTATAACGATATTTAATCAGAAGACGTTTGGATAAGTAACCTAGCGACGACTGTGGCCAAACAACAACGAAGCATGGTTATGTTTCTACGAGTGAACAAGATCATTAAAAAGCTGATAAGGAGTTGTTGACTAAGAAATGCGAGTGGCGATACGCGAGATATACTTGTATTGCGAACGTTCATAAGTACGCCTAACGATGACTTGTTTGCCATCTAATGTAGTATAAATAATTATGAATAAACAATAAAAGCAGCATTAAATTTATACACGTTTTATTATTTCTCTATACCTCTATTGTTCACGTATTTTCCTCGCCCCTTTGAAATACACATTGAACAATTGTTTGCGAAACAAATCCCTCGAAATATTCTTGTTTCGAAGGAAATTCTAGAAAGAGGGGAAATTAACTTGAAATTATTATAAATCCTTATCGTATAAGTACACAAGCGGTATAAGAAATTACCTCATGTTAATGCATACGCCGACACAATTTATAAATCATTTCATGTTTATAGTCTGCAGTTTGTGCCAAGAGACTTAAGAGTCTTCAGACTGCCCTATAAATTTGTCACAATCCAAGAATTATTTATTTTTGAATTCAGTGATACCTCGGCTACATAATAAAAATCATATTGCTGTAAATCAGTTATGCAAGAACTATTAACGTTTTTCTAGGCTTTATTTTTCCACAACATCCATTATTAGGTCACAAAGGTCGTAATGTTACGTTAGTCAGAAGTGAATCTCGAACATGGTCGACGTGATTGAAGCAAAATTACTTAGTTCCCTGAAATTGTAGCATTTAATATACATAAATTAGGAAAGCTAGGTTAATGTGATACAAGTGTTCAGAAAATTACCCATTATTATGAGGAATGATTGACGAATTAAATGATCACTAGATTTTATATCCAGTGAAGAAAAACGTCAATGACTTGTTATTTATGTATTCAATGACGTAAATACTGCTTCCTATCTACTTATCTTTTATCAGATTATTTTGAAATTTCATTATGCATTATATCATAAACAATACTTTCTATGTAAGTATTAATTTATATATTATAATAGTAGTAGGTATCTCTATTGATGAATTTATAAATTTCAGTACTTACTGATACGGTTGTAAATTTATAATGCGATTATTCAATCGTTGGCACCGATTCGTATGACTTCTCACTCCGAAATTATCACGTGTATAGATTGGTGCCAATTGATGGCTGATTGATGGCTAAACTGTGAGGCATTTATTCATACATGAAACTGAGTAGGCGGATTGACAGCTCTCGAGGCGTAAGCTATCTGATAAACAAAATAAAGCGAAAGTGCCTTCGAGCGCTGACTTCCTGTGGAGCCTAAATTGCCGAAAGCGTGGCTGCATCGGCCACTGAAAATTATCGCGTGGCGTGCTGTAAATTGATGTCAGTTTGAATTTAGAAGCGAGTAATTGCCGCCGAAATTTAGCGCTCGAGGGTGCGCACCTGCGGGCTGCGTTCATTCATGAGAGGAGTCAAATGAAGCGGAGAGGTCGAGAACAATCCGCGGTGGATAATAACAGTTGGTTTTTCTTAGAAACAACGTGGAGGCTTCAGCGGAGGGAGTGGTGTCGTCTCACTCGCTCATTGGGCGAGTGAGTGAGAGCGCGTGGGCGGGGCGAGCGGTGTTATGTCACGGTGCGGGCGGTGAAGGCGTCCGGACGACCGAGCGATGTACGCTAGCTGCACTCGGTGCATCCGACAACTTTCCGACACTTTATTAAGTCTCGTTCGACGAAGAGTTCAGCGGGAGACCAACACCGAGTCAGGTGGCTGCACCGTGCTGCCTGCTCCCTTACACCATCTCAATGCGTCGAGAATATTTTAGTGCGTTTAACAAATTTGTTCACGAATACACATGATTATAATTTCAATATTAATTCTAAATTGGCGAAAGCTGCAAAAGTCGTGATCAAATAAGTGTGTGCGGTTAAGTCGGCCATCGTCTGGCGAATAACACTTTATAAACTAAACCTTTTCAAATTGTCAGTTCAATGTGTATGAGTAAATACTTGGGCAAAAATAAACTGCATTCAATTGTAATAGCACGATTTGACCGCACATGGCACAATGCAGTCGATTTTATTACAGCAAAGAACGGTGAGGCGACGTTTATAAATCATACTTTTATGGTTATTCTTAGCGATAAACTCGACGTTTCTAACGTAGATGCAAACGCGTGTGCGCCTGAAGCCAACCGATGTTCATATGTGGAGCTTTGCATTCGATACGCCCTGAGCTTAATATTAACAATAGCTTATACACATTAATCCAGTCGTGATATTGATATGGCCTTAAGGGATCTGAAGAATTGTATGCACAAATAATATTTTGAAGCCCAATTAATATCTATATTAGGAAATACAAAAATGTTGACTCCCACGGATAACATAACGTGTTACTTGTTTCTCGGAAACTTCTCAGAAAAGAAAGTATACATTACTGTTATAATTGTCACTGACAGAGCCTTGAAAATGGACATGCTAAACTGACGCGATAAAATCGCTGCGTATTCGGCGGCATTGACAAACACAAGACGTAAAGGTGTTTATTTGTTATGTAATTATATTACAAAGGCCGATTAAATAACATTACGTGTAAATTAGGCTCCGAATATACTGTCCGATGAGCCGCACGCTGAGCACAATAACAAAAAGTCACACTAAAGATGCTACGCCCGCCGCGCCCCATTCGGCCGTACACGGGTATATCTTTTTTTATTGAGTTTATTTTGTTCTCCTGATTCATTGTGTCCTTTTAACACCAATTTTATTGATTTCTATATTTTTGTTCAGATAAATTATACATGTATCAATAGACAACATCAATTTATTTCTATTCGTAATTGGTTTTATGCCAATAATGTTTATAGCTGCAACAAAAGCGTATCCGCAACTTTGTGTATATCTAGATATCGTGGAAGATGGTATGAATTTCAAATAACTCTTTTTTAGAATATACCCCTAAATAATCACAATAAAGCTCCATACAAATCAGATTCTTCTTTTATAGACATGTGTCGTTATATAACCTGTCACTGTTACTGCAGTTGTGACTCATCTTTATAATTATGAAATAAATTTATTATTCCAAGGTTACGTGTGGCAGTATAAAAACTACCAGTTTGCAATTTCCTCATTTATATCTGGGATGATTTATAGTTTACGTTAATTATATATGTAAATGATCTTTTACAGGATAGGAGAAAATCATGAACTGAATTGTAAATGATCTGTAAATAAGAAAACCCTCAATGTACTATGTACACTACAGGCTATTTGTCTGACAGCTCTTATTATATGTTAGTCTACGAGCGACGTTTCTACTATATTGAAAGTTGGGTAGGTATAGCTAATGTATCCCCAAGGTTAAGCACAAATAAAAACAAAGTTATCGAATTAATCAGATTCATTAACAGAAGTATTGTTAAATTGGCAACATAAATTAGTATTTTTGTTTTCTGAAAACAATACTACGAGTATATTTAAAAAAATATATTACGTATATAAAATCCCGATGTTTGGTTCAATTGTAAAAAAACGTTTATTTATTCTTCTGCCGCCTCTCGATAATATTTACACCGTTTATCCATGATAGTAGAATAAAATATTATTTTCGATATAATTGTACGACATACAGACTTAATTCAAGTACCATTTACCAAACTCTAGCCTCTAACAACATTAGATTCAAAGATACGTTAATACAGGTGGGGCAATATTTCTTTGTATACAGTACAGTTTGCAATTTTACTAGATTTCATCCACTGCTGTTACTAACTTCTTCCAATCTGACATTCTTGGGTACACAATGCCTCGTTCGTTTTTACCGATATGACGTTTACTGTTTCTATTAAAGATATCTTCCTATAAACGATGTTGTAAAGTTCAGTCAATTTATAGACATTTTAAATTATGAAAAATCCTGTTAAATCCTGTCCTAATTTATATTTTTATATAAACTGTAAACGAATGAAAGAAAAATAACAAGTTTGTTTGTGTTGGTCACTGCTTCCACACTATATTATGAATCGACATTTATAGTATTTTAAAATTATTTTTTTACTAGTTTAGTATTTCATGTCGACCGCGTGTTACTTTAACAGGCTCTCATTTATTAATTTGTTTTTAAAGATGAAAAGATACAGTATACACTCCACGTACCAGGCTGAAAAACAAGAAATTTACTTGTAAAAATAAAATGCGGTCGCCATACGAGCGTTGTGCCAAATCTGTGAATTACACTGACAGACTGTATTTGTAATAAAGATATAAGAAAGAGAAACAGAATCGGTGTTAATATAAGAAGAGTCACTATGATATAGAATGAAGATTTAGAACGTGAAACTGGACGGATGAAGGAGGAAGGCTATATCTAACTCGCCTATAACGACCAAATTGGTTGGATTTCATCAGAATATGAATTTAAAAATCTTGTGTTCCATAGTCATACTTACTCTATGTGATAAAACTTAGAAATTGGTCTCAATTGGGCACATTGTTGCAGAGTTCAGGCTCAAATTAATTAATTAGGTATATTGTTTAATGATAAAAACAAAAAGAAAGTTGTACAGTACTAAAATTGAAAGAACAGAAATATACATCTTAAATAAAACCTAATGAAATTAATAAAACAGACAGACTTCCTACTGAAGCTTATCAGAATAGCTTATTAGTTAGTTTCCAATTGTTTGCGAAATAAATGGCGATTAGTTAACAAAACTGTTTCTGGGTATCGAGAGGGCATTAGTGGTATATAATTGGGCGATCAATCGGCAACCCGCCGATTGGAACAGCGGCAATTAAGCGGGGCAAATGTTGCGAATCGCTTACGATTTGTAAGCTAAACTAAATCTAGTGATGGTGGGTGGTTGGTAGAAAGTGGCGTAATGGTTTTTTTCCTTCTTGTTTTATCGTAAAAAATATAACATATATGATAGGAACGTAGGCATTCCTTGACCATTCTGGCAGCGGAGATGTTGCTAATGGTTTACGATTTAGAAGCTAAACTATATATGGAAATAGTAGGTGGTCTGAAAATGCTAACGATATTTTTTAATTATCATGTTGCCGTTTCGGTGTTTTATTTAATTTTAGCAAAATTATGCCATCTTTAAAGTTAAAGTATTATAATATAGAAGTTTATATACAAATATGTTTAAAATCATTAATAATTACAATTCATATCCACCTAACATTTAGTTTATATTCTCTGAAATATACTTGCTAACTGCTTACTAATCAATTTTTCACGATTATCAAGCTATCTTTAGTTCAATTAACAAGTAAGTGTTATTTGTTCTATTTTTATTGCTTCGCGTAATCTACATGTGAATTTGTGAACAAAAGTAAATATCTAATCATGTGACAGCCGATTAGGCAAAGATAATTATTATAAACAACTACCTACTACTTAATATTTTGATAAAAAAACGTAAGTAGTACGATCGTGACTATAACAACAATAACTTAGTTGGACAAAAATATTTGTTCAGTAAGAAATTAATAAATTGTCTACAAGCTTTCATTGTGATATATCATACCTGATATATGTGAGTTTAAATCACACTATTGTAATAAATTAACTGCATTTTATTGCACTATACCTATTTACTTGTATGTATTCCACGGTCGCTGATTCATCATTTTAGCTTAGCTTGAATAAACAATACCCTTATTAATATAGCCAAGCGTAAATAATAGCTACAATTTCAATATGGTGCCTCAATCGACCAAATAAATGTATAAAATTCAACTGTTTTATTTCACTATATTTATTTAAAAAAGTTAAAACTAAGATATCTCAACTCATTCACGCTCATTATATTCTCATTCAAAAATTACACTTTTTTACAGCACACTCTTAATGATGACACTATATGAGAATGATCTAAGGGGATTAGTGCATCATTGGGAATATTATTGAAGTAGCATTCTAATACATAGGAGCCGAATATTATGGTTCAGGAACTCGTGTTGACCTTGTGTGATTTGTGTCTAATACAGTCTAAGCCTACAACCTTGTACATCGGATAGATTGTACGGGCTTTATTAATAGCAAGTTACATAATTTCAACCATACTTTGCAGGAGGCTGTGCAATAATCAACAGGGTTGTTATTTGACATCAATATATCTCAAACATTCAATATTAGTATAGAAGATCCCTACCAATATATGTATTTTTATAACTAAACTAATTCGTTATTAGTAATAGTAGTGATTACTGATACAACATCATCACTTCAACCGAAGGTGGCTACTGCATTACTACCGATTTGGTTTAGACCTCCTCATAAATATAAGAATACATACGTAAACAGCAAATACAATAAGCAAATGTTATTAAACATGATATGAAAATGATAGATAAGGGCAATGGAGCGAGTTATATTAGTCAAGACAATCTCTAAGTAATAAAAATTAATTGTTTTCAACTTGAACCTACCTATGATTATCGTTATCATTATCACACATCTTGGTGACATCACCCGTGTACTATCGGACGATTCCGCGAAAATGATAAGACGATAATAATTATTCAAGATAATTTAGGACATTATATTGTGCTGGCAACATTCAATTGTGTTATGTTGAATAGAAATAAATATACATATGGGGCAAAAATATCCGAAAGGTCGCACTTAGGTAAAATATCTAAATTTATTACTACAATTAATACACAGACACAAAGTTTCTTCATCTACGTTGCACTGCTTAGCAGATATTTACTAGACTAGGATAGGTTCCTGGTTTAGTTTCTGTAATGTTAAAATGATTCGTATCTACCATTTTATTGCTAAATGTACTTCTTTTTTGCTCAATTAGTATTGGCCGTTTTGGAATGTATTATGAACTGTTAAATAGAATGTTAACAACACGAAGAAAATACCAGAGCATACTTATTTTCGCCAACAAACTACTTCTAACTTGGCGAGAGTGTAGTATTTTTAATACTTTTAACTATTGTGCTATTAAATCAAATAATATATATTTGGTGTATAGTGGTTTCATTGGTAATACGTTTAAATTACATGTGTTTAAAAAGATTTGTCTTTTTAAGTTTTTCTAATATTGCTGTCTTTTTCTAGGAAGCTGATGTATTCAGCTCAAACAATAATTTAATTAATAATAACAATAATTATTTAATAATAACCGTCACAAAATTTCTTTTTTGAAGCATTTGGGCTGAGCCGCTATTATATATCTCCTTACTTGTCTTATTTACGTTCATCATCACACAGGATATTTACGTAAAATTTGACGTAAATTGGGCAATATAATACATTAAATGGTACCTATTTTACAGACTTAGGCGATGCAATTCGACAAATATTTAATTATTTTTGAACATTATTGACTTAAATTTCAAGTTAAAATTTAATGCCATTAAGTAAGCATTCTGATCTACTTATAACTTGTCCGACAATATAAATAAAAATACAATAAATATTTTAAACTGTTAATTTTTATATAGTAAGTCTAGTCAGACAGTCAGAAATCGAAATTTTATTTAGGCGGAACATGTATTTTCAATATATTATTTCTCGCTTATCATTCTGGCTATCTTCTAGCATTTATGAGTGTTTGGATAATAAATAACTCTTCTCCAGATGTCGATTTAAACATAGATTTTTTTTTATTTTCTTTGAATTTGGTATTTTCTTTTTTTTAATATTGCTTATCTTGTTGTAATAAGAATGGCTTTGACAAGATAAAATTTCCAGAATTTGATAAGTCCACTTGAAGATTCTTTGACCATATCGCTTTACTTCCTTACGATAAGGAATCTGATAGATAATAATATTTAGATCAAAAACAATATGGAACGTGACCTAGAGTCTAGAGTTACGTAACTATGTAAAATTACAATTGGACATTTGATTTGGGCATCAAAAGGAAGTGGGTAAGTTTTGTAAAAATTATCGTATATGACATTGAAGTTTTCATTTTATTCTTTTTTTTTATTGGCAGAGCTGCGATAGCCAGCGGAGCCACATTACCCTCAAAATTGTCGTTTGGGGTAGACTGATGTCATCCAGCTAGCGTTTAGACGGTAATAGTGAGAAACTCCAAAATCGACACACTAATAGCTAACATATTGTAGTTTTGTATCCTTTAATTTAAAATTTAAATGTTCGTTGGTGAGGAAGAACGGTCCAAAATCGTTCCAATTAGAAAAAAAAACATATGGGAAAACGTATGGCCGGCCACTCTGCAGTGCAGAGTCTGCACTGCACTCCCATCAACAGAAAAAGTAACAGCACTCGTCGCTAGATGTCGTACAGGGTTCCATATATTTTTAAAAAATTAAAAAATTAATAATAAAATATTTAAATATTTTTTTAATTTAAAAAATATCTGCTCTGCCTACACAGCTTGCTGTTATTTACTAGTTTATCGTCTCAGCAATTATCCTCTGTTTACATTACGATATAAAACCTGCATATAAAGGTAGTGTATTCTATGAACCACTTATGCCTGGGCAAGTAATCAATTATTATTTACTCTATCGCTTGAGGTCAATCGCTTTTGCGAATAATAAATTACGTTAAGATGCATTAATGTGATTATTGTGCCTACGATTATGACTTGGAATGGGACCCAGCAAGAAACCAAACATAGGATACCAACGAGTTAGAACTGTTCATTCTTCTATTTTATCGTCTTCCTAAAATGAGAAAGGATGCTCTTACCGAGGTTCGCGTAGTATCCTGCTGGGTGCATCATGAACGTACGAATCACCGAGGTAAAGTTTCCATTTGTCACTTACCTAAAACGAACAAAAGAGAGGGTAAAATAACATTTAAAAATATTTTTGCACCATATATAAAAATATCTCACACTCTCGTGCATGTACATATTGGAATTGAGTAAATTGGTGAGAAAACATCCGGGTTTTTATTCCAGAGCCAGCGATATTCCTCACCGACAAGCTATACGTAACAGAAATAAGCTACTCCAGGTTGCATCAAAATTGACATTACATAGCACTGGGCCCTATTCAATGTCCATAAAAATCTACAATAAATTACCGGCGACGATAAAAAACGAAACAAATGATTTGAAATTTATTGAAACCTTAAGACGACGTTTAATTAACAAAACATATTATGACATAGACGAATAGATACATGAACGAAAAATAGCTAGTGAATCAAAAAATTGTATTGTGACCCAAGCCTTTTAGAGCAAGTAACTATAGCTAGCTGTAAATTTAATGTCTGCCTCTCTCTCTTTCACTTGCTATACCTACCAAGGTGCATTATGCGTATTGACACTGTTATAAGATCCTAAAGTTGTGAATGATGTAATGTAATGCAATGAACAAATAAATAAATAAATATCCCACTGCTTACATCGTTTTATTCCAATTACAATTTTGATGTTGCTCGAGTACTCTCATATATAGTTATAGATTTTTAAACAATTTAATTAATGAATATATTATGTTTACTCAGGGTGAACATAATAAATGAAATAAAAATGAAAAACGTGTGTTTATTAACCAAAAAAATAAAGAACATCGATATCAAAGGGGCATCACAATCATTATTATATCGTTTGCATTCACTACCTCCCTGTGAGCTGATGTATTCTCAGACAATTCTGTCGTGTTTGAAAACAAATCCTATGCCGCCTTTTCTGATCCTTAGCGGACTCCAGTTTTGTGACCTAAGTGGCCTACCCACTATCACTTAGTTTACTGATTCCTTAGAGCTCACTGTACGGGCTATGCGACTGTACAACATGGGATATGGACGCCTATGTTACAAACTTGTATTTCCGTGTGAGGAATTCAGTAAGGTATAACGTTCTTGTACATTATGTCATCACCAGAACCACATACTACTTTCATGTGTCAAGCCCTTTGTCTCGAGACATTGAGGTATTTCGGACTCTTTTCAAAATTAGACTTTTAGCTGAACGTTTGTTCCTGGTAAAGATACCTATTTGTCAACAACTATAAGATAGAATATCGCAACTGTAACATGCGGATGCGATATGAAATTTCGATGTAATCATCCATTTTCTTCACATTAACCCATTCTCTGTTTATGTTTAGACTACCTTTGTATTGAAAATCCCAATAGCATGTCTTACAGGGGCATGAAATGCTTAAGAAGTATACTCTTAGGCCTAACCTTCTTCCATACTAGAAATGACACACTATCAGATCTCATATTATCGTCGCATGCTAGAACAATTGTTTCAAGCACAGTGGTAAGCCGGCAGTGGAATTAGGTTTGAAAATAATATACTTCACGATGCCATAACGTAAGGTTCTGCTACGAATGAATAAGCATACGGCCTTACAACCATTCCATATGGAAGGTTAATCAATCACATTTATTCATTTTTGAACATGGTGTCCGAGACAATTGACCAGATTGACACCCTTTTGAACTCCCAAACCAAAAGACATACATGTAATATTTTGAAATATACATATTAAAATATAATAATCTATTTGATTGGTACTAATTTGATAGACCGCAGAATGTTATATCAATAATAACCTATACCTACATACAGTCGCATGGAAATTAATTTACTATGTTAGCGTTGATTGATATCGAAACTGATTCAGGATTAAGGAACCTGCCTACCTGTGACATCCTACTAATATCATAAATGCGAAAGTTTGTATGTATGGATGATTGTTTCTCTTTCACGCTTAAACACAGCTAAACGGATTTGAATGAAATTTGGCACTTAGATAGATTATGATCTGAATTAACACATAGGCTACGTTATTTGACTCCACGCGGGCGAAGCCGCGGGCAGCAGCTAGTCAACAATATATTAACTTAAATATTATTTACAAGAGTCTAATTTGATTTTCTTAGTTAACCTCAAATCTGTTTAACAATATCTTATGGTCGGCTTATTACAAAATATAGTACTCATTGTACACACTCGTATGAATTTTCCACAATATAGTGTTTTTTAAAAGACTGTCTGAGAAAAGATTATATTAAAAAAAATGTACGACGCGGCTAAATGCCCGCGAGGACCCAATAGCATTATAAAGAATTGTTATCTTTGCTTTTTTTTATAAAATTGCCAGTGATCATTTGGAGGAGAAGCTTTGTGCATAGGTACCTCAGTTTAGTCGACCACCTAAGGAAAGCAACGTTGAAGCCTGTCTATGAATGGATTTGTTTCCTCCGTGCTCCTATTCATCCTCCTCCGGATCGGAGGTCAAGACGCTGCCAGCCATTTCCAATAAACAAATGTCTTTTTAAGAAATTAGTGTCTTTTATAGCGAACACGTTACTTCTACGTTGTAAGTATTTACAGGCCAAGCAATTATTCCACATCAGATGGCACATGTGCCACCTGAAACGTTATAAAAAGGAATTCAATATAGAAATGCTATAATTCAGATAACAAGATGAAGCAAATTATAAATCAAAGTCTAAAACTCTAAACAAGTTGGTGACATACAAGTTCGCAATAATCACAAATTGGCAACGATATTTCAAAGAAAAAAATGGCAACGTTCCAGAAATTGTCAAGCGCTCTTTAGTAGTTATTATTGTTGACGGCTAGCTATAGATACAGTAGATGCATCTTCTAGAATTGTGAATGTTTTCAAAAATTCTAAGCGGTTCATTTACGAAAAATACAAACATTATCAACATAAGTGTAAGAGTTAGATAAGTGATATTATTTGTTACCGAATCTATAGAGATAAATAAAATTGGAGTGTCTGTTTGTAATATTAATATAACCGCTTTTTGTTAAATGCATATATATATATATATATATATACACGGTACATCTACTAAAATTATTTTTTTTACTATTTTGTCTGTCTGTCTGTCTGATTGCTCCGCTTAATCTCTGAAACAGCTGGATCGATTTTGACAGAACTTTCACTGGCAGATAGCTAATGCAATAAGGAGTAACTTAGGCTACTTTTATTTTAGAAGTTTTGATTATTTTTATTCATATAAATAAATAATAAAAAAATAACTATTCCGCGCGGACGAAATCGCGGGCACAGCTAGTTTGAAATATAAAACATCATTTTTATGAGAAAGAGATTCTGAATGTTAAACTGTCAGGTCGGGTTGTTGTCGGTAGACGACAGGTGTTAAGCTAAACTAGCGCCGCCGCCACCTTCAGGTGGTTTGAAGACACTGGTCTCCACCAATCAGCATTTGAGCAGCGTGATTGAGTGTACTCTAAAGCCTTTCGGTTGAAGGGAGCCATATCCCAGCTATACGACGAAATGAGCTGATGTGACGGGATACGAAATGAAATAAATCACTTATGTGCTCGTGTAATATGTTAAATGAATGATGAGTTGAGGAACTTCTGATTTCGACAGGTAACACATTCCAAACACTGGATCTAGAGTACATCTTCAAAGGTTGATCTATAAAACCAGAGTGATGAAGTGGATAAAATAGTAGCAGGTTGTTCGTAGAATGAAGGTTCTAACGATATTTTGAAGAGGGGTAGGATTTGGAAAGAGTCGACTAGTATGTACTAGTAGTTTTATGCTAAAAAAACAATTGTAGATTTTTGTTTAACTCATTGAGTGAATAAACGTCAAGATGTATAAAGATGATATTAAATCATAAAATTTTTTTGCAACGATTCCAAGGAGCCCATGCATCACTTTGTTGATTTTATTGTTTCAATTAGTACTCGTACCTACCTAAATATAAACTAACTCTGTATATGTCATCAACCCACATTAGTTAATTTCGGAATGATTGTAGTTCCGATTATGCAAAGACTAAGTATTGGATAATGTCCAGCCAATTCGCATGAGTTGCAATATTCCCGTACATTATTTGCGTCGGATGTGCATAGCATATTCGACATAGGGGCCAAAATGCTAGCTAGGGCCGGTGCATATTCCGGCCTGAGGCATGCAGAGGCGAGCACACGTGCCTGCTACGGCTGCCTGCCTCGGAATCTGACCAAATGCCCATCGGAGCACGATTGTTAGCTAAATAGCAATGGCTTATTTACGGGCTGTACTGTTTGCGGTGGAAACAATGTCTGGCCTGAAGCTGGAGGTGAGAGGTTCGATTGTGGAATTTTTAGTTAATGCATTTTATCTGAAATGGTTTTTATGTGTGATAATAAGTAATACTGTAAAACTTAAGCGGGTGTTAATTGTTTTGCATACTTAGGTACAAGGCAATGGCATTTTCAAATTACGAATTCAAGAATATATATTATGTGAGAGAATCGTCAAATATAATAATAAAACGGAAAATTAAAACGATAAAGACATATTATATATTGATTAAGACAAGGAAGTCGAAATCAAGAAACCAAGCTTGTACGCGATAAATAGGAGCATTAACCGTCTAGTTTATTTTTCAATTTACTGCAATGCCTGCGGTGCGGTTGAACCATTAAAAGCCGCAGTAACAATAGCTATGTCAACATACAAAACGATTAACGCCATTTATGTATAGATAATCCTCATAAATAGCAATTTGCGTCGTGACAAACGATCTGCGTTGAGTCGCTTAGTTTGGAAATCGCGTATAATACCGCCATTGTTAATTATACAAGTCACCACGTCGCTAAATATACGATTTATTGTCAGCAAACTAGAACAACGATACATCTAGCGTGAGATCTGTGCGGCAGCCGTGTCACGCGCAATGAATAGCCTAAAACATTGAAAAGGTAAGACAAATGATCCTCAAGTTGCGCGCGAAAGAATAGCACTCGCAACACTAACTTTCCAATTCATAATTTACTAATGTTTAATTTACAAAACTAGACCGAACGAGGAATCTTAATGAAGGAGTCGGCCAGTGTTTATTTACATGATATGTCAGTAAAGCTGGTTTACTGGTTGAAAAATCGACGGCGACGGAGACTCCCAGCAACGCAGCAATGTCAGTCGAACGGAGATCGAGCCGAGAGATAAAAGAAATCAAGCTTCAGATCTGACGGCCACGCTTTTCGGTCGAGAAACACTACCGACGGCGACCTTACCGCCGTACTTACTTAACTTTATGCTTTTAACGGAAACTTATCGCGATATCAAATCTGGAGCGGTGATTAAGAAACAATAGGACATTAATAAAAACTTGTCGGTGCAAAGCATGAAAATGTTCCGTCTATGGGCAGCGAGTGCGTCTATGGATGCGCGTCGGGCATGAACAATACAATGTTCAGTTTACGTTGCTACGTAAAAAACTAGCGTCGCGCCGGTTACAGGTGTCAAGCGCTGTTGTAGAGTGCACGGGGGTTGTATATCTCTCAGTAAGCACCGGACAGGGGTAAATAAAACAATGGAACAATGAAATACGCAGCACTGAAACGCGCCTCCGCTAATGAACTGCCACGCCGTCACCGAACGTTCTTGGTATTAGAATACCCATAAGTTTGCTCAACGCGGTACTAAATCTAGAAACGATTTAAATGTAAATATTTCTACATTCAGTATCACTTAATCCATCCACGCAGGCATAATGGGTTATGATTTTGTACGTATTACAGAATTAGTGTATTCGCTACATTCTGTGGCACTTATAGTAAGTACATCTAGTGCACACAGTTACGGCCGCGGCCATTGTGTGTCTAATGTATGCTATACAAAACTATGGCAATTTAAAAACAAAACACTATTTGTTTATATCGTAGCCAGATCCATTTCAATTGCAGCTTTTATGACTATACATAATAATCATAAAGCGAAACGGATAAAGCATTTATGTATTTTTTCCCGGTAGAGTGGTACATAATAGATCGAGTTCTCGATACGGGCCATAACAGTTAAATAAGAATAATTGATTGTAATTTAGATTTCCAGTCACGAGTCTCAAGAGCGTTCGGTCAGCGATGCGGTGCTAGATGAAAAAGCACCAGCGGGCTCCAGCGCGAGGTATGCGCGGAATGGGAGGGAGCATCCGGCGGTGCGATTGTTACCAGTTATCACTGAATGTTTTCCACCGGGGCATTTTGTGCCGCCACAAAAAACCACATAAAGGGCGGGAGCGACTCGTTTGAGACGCCGCCCCTGTGGGAAAATCGTCGCCAGAAAACTGCGACGCAAATAAATTATAAACTCTCTCGTGTGGAACGCGATGCGGCAAACGGTTTATACCAAACGAATAAACTGTGCTTTGTTACGCCTGCAAATATGTTATGTACTCGGTACCTATAGGTACACCTGGACCGACGCGTTATCGCCATCTCCTTCCACTGCGATTCCAAACTTTCGTCGCTACAGTTTCCCGTCGCTATACCATTATTATCGAGATATCTAACATCATACCGTATTTCATAGACACGTTTCATATTTTTTTTACCTATTGGCAATTTACTCTATTTAGTCTGTACAAACGAATAAGATCAACATTAATTTTGGTAATCGGCAAAAGAGGACGTCTGCTTCTGTAAAGCCATACGTACCACTTGTTGCGGTTACTTCAACAATGAAATCGATAGACTTATTCAACTGGAATGATCAAGCATTTGGAAAACTTCTGTATTTCCTTACTGCAAATATTTAGCCATGTTTTGTGAAGTATTTAACTAATGCATCCTTCTCGTCCTATGTCTATGATACAAAGACTCTGGTCTTTTGGCTTGGTTCGTGCGTTGCAAATCATACGCTGAGCGATTGGGGAGGGTTCTCTTAGGAGTAGAACCAGCATCAACGTAAGTTTAGCTATCGATCTGCCGAGTTAGTAATGCTAGCGGCGATGTAATGTCCTAGAGTGGAAACCGCGTATGTCCCACAATGAAGCAGCTGGACTGATCACCTACATATGGTGGCTGAGAATAGTTGAATGTTGTCCACATATAGTGGAAAGTATTAGGAAATGCTAGATACCCAGATAGTGGTTAGGTTAAAAAATTTTTACTTTGCTACCACGAAACTGGCTAAAATTTATTTACGGCTGGATAAACGTGAAATAGATAAGTGATTAGTCCGTACAAATCGGCGGCACAATCGGCCTTTGTAAATGTCGCGTGATCTCACGCCGGCAAGAATCATTAGCGAAAACGGAGCGTCCCGGAATAGACTGACAGCGGGACGATTGCACCGCCCGTGATGGATGACGGGAGCGAGGCGGGTTATTACTGGCGGGCTTAATATCCACACCCGGAGAGAATTACAAGATAATGAAAAACTCAATCGCTCCTCCAGAAAACACCGCGACCGACGTTTGACACCGTCTGCAAATTTTATACTCATTACTCCGAAATCCTGAAAAAGTTGCCAAGCAACAAACGATAAATTCATTTAGCCACTCACTCGCTGTTTAGCCACTTTTTCCTGTTTAAGTGGGTGGATTCTTTAAAAATTAAATTCAACGGACGACACTACTAGACATGACTTCGAAGCCTTACGTCCATGTCGTTCGCATTGAAAACTCGCAGAAAATGCATCGGGCGATAAGAAAAAATTCAGTCCGCCGAGCGCATATAAGTACAGCATAGCGACGGTGGCATTCCACGGGGAATGCCTCGCATATCGAGACTTAAAGTAACCATTTACCGATTGCAGATACGCCATGGTCGACCAAGTAATCTGGTCAGATCGCTTCACTTACATACTTGTTGCTACATATAATGTTTAACCTAAATAAGAAAGAAATATTTTCCATGAGGGCTTAATGAGGTTTCGAGATATCTTCGTGTGATTGTTTCTAATTAAAATCGACTGTGTGTGTGTGTCAACATTTCCTATAGAGAATTATAGATGCCGATTTTGGAAAAGATTGTATGCGATACTGTTATAATTATTATGAATCGACATCGACGTAAGTTTCACTATTCATCGAGGATAAACTAAAGCTGTCATTAAAAGCAGAGTTACGGATAGCGGCCCCGTGTCGAGGAATAACAAAAAAAGTGGTCCTGCGTTATCGTCACTACTTTCATCCTTGTCTCGCTCACAATGTTCGTTAATGAAGGAGCAGGATGATAGTGAGTTTTATTATGCCGTCGTTAATGCGAGTTGAGTCTAATTTATCGTGCGACAGCCGCAGTGGTTCGGCGTAGCAACCAGGAGCGCGCAACATCAATCTTTGGTCTGAGAATGGTGGCTAAACACTCCGCCGCTGCGCCGTTTTGTGCAGACATGGAGCTAAAATGTTTATTGATTTTAGAAAACTGTCTTAATAACTTATGACATTCTTATCGATTGCAATAAATAGATCACATTTTGGCTTTAGACAGGGTTGTTTAATAGAATAGCTGTGCTATCAGAACTGTTATCGATCGATACGTTGGTTAATTTAGTCTAAATTACACAATAGGTGGGTTGTCAACTAAACCGACGGCAGGACACGTTTCGGGCGGTGGCACGTGAAAATCAATATACACCCGCCCCTGTCCTTTGCAATTTACCACCGGATTCAAATTATGTTGTCTAATAAACGCAGGTCATTCCGACCTTACCACTACTGAAACCGGTGTCGGCACTCTGAGTGAATAGTGTACATTACCTCTAAAGGTCGCGTTTTTATCCTAGGAAAATATACAATATACATTGCGCCCACGGCATAATCAAAACCAATTTTTACCCTAAAAATTTTATACGCCAACTTAACTCTTCAATTATATGAATCTCGAAATGTAACTTATTCAGGGTTCTAATAGGTAGTATTGTTAAGGTTTATTGAAAGACGTAAGGAATTTAATTCATCGGTACAATTTTGTACATTATAAGTATTGAATAAATGTAGTTTAGAATTAAATAAATTAGTAAAATCAACGCTATATATAAATGACTAGCATTATAGCTCTGGAAATTTTCTAACCAGGATCATGTTATAAATAGAAAATCAGATTTAGTGTACAACTTCAGAAGCAATTCTATTTGCAACTGCTTAAGGCGACTATTTCCATCGCGCTGCCTCTCCTTGACTGTAAATTTACTATTGTCTATAGTGGAACGGTAATAGAAAACATCGACTGTTTTTTAGAATCCTTTGCATTCGCATCGTTTCAATAAAAATCAAGTAAATAATATGAAAGTTGAAGAAGGCTACTAAATGCCCAAAAATCAAAGTAGTTATTAAAATATTTATAATTAAATAAAGGCTTAAACGCCTAAATGTTATTGAAGTCAAAAGAAAAAAGTTGGCTCGGTGTCTGTAGATTTTTCTCAGATAAACAGAGTTAGCAAGTGGACTTGTCTCGACGTCCGTTGCTGGTAATGAAGCAACACAAAACTTCTAATTGTTCTCGACATCTGCCTGCCTATGTTTCCATTAAGGGTGCAGTATTTGCAAACTAACTTTTTATTTAGGTGCTGTGTTTCAAAGTCCTGAGTCGTGCCACATTTTTAAACACCGTTTAAAATATACATCATATAAAACAGTTAGGAAATTTGACTATTATACATTTTTTTCAATGCACAGTTTTTTCATTAGTGACAATTGAAACAAGACGAATTTTTAAAGACTTTTTAATCAAATGAAAAATGACAGCGAAGAAAGGCTCTGTCTTTTTTCTTAAATTTTCTTTGCTCTAATTGGTGCTTGATAGTCTACGTTGAGTATTTATTAAGTTAATATTTTACCAATTGGTGTAAATTGTTCTTTACGGAACACTTTACGGAGTAATAATTGTCGACTATTTTATTACCAACTCGAAATCAATTTATTATAATGGATTCCTTGATCTGTGATATCTACAAACTACAACTCAGCCTTTTACTTTTGGCCTTCTCTTAGTAAGTAAAATCGTGAACATTGACACTGGAATTAAATAAACAAATGAGTTAGCATCCAATACTGTAAGTAAGTGATCTACCGAATAAATCGTTTTGGTATATATTAAAAATACCTTTGAGAGTAATTCGATAGTAGTAAACTGAACAGAGTTAGTTTGCAATTGGACATGAAAGCACCGTACAGATAATACAAAAAGTATATGTGTTTTCACAAGCCGTCAGACAATCAAAGCTAACACGGGCCCAATTGCGAAATAAAACGTACAAATAACAAGTTTTAATTAAATTGCCAAGAGAGGCAGGAGCGTTGCACGGCTCCGAGCGACGGGAGCAAGCCCAACTGTAACGATAGTTTAACAAGTGAACTCAAAGAGCGCTTCACGTATTACGTATCCAACAACAACATATTGTGTACATACATCCACAAAAATACTTACAGCCTTAAGTTACAATCTCTGACTATTACACATACATTACTATACCTATGCATACGAAAAGTCCCATATTTTATTTTATTTGTGACAAAACAATTAATGGAAAGTTTGATACTGAAATGAAATAGACTAATAATTGTACTTCTCTCACGAAATTTCTCACATTTAATAATACATACCGTCATATTTCAAAATACGAGTATACTAAACACATTAAAATTATAACGCGGAAATAATCATAATGATTTTTAAAAAGTCACTAAATGTTTTGATTCTATGACTCAGGTACAAACTGGTATTTCTGGTTTCAAAACGATAGTCTAACATGGCCGGTGCCATTATAGGCATAAAGTTTCCTATATCCACTAAAGATTTTCGACGACAAAATTACTATAATACGTATACGTTTTCATTTTAAACATTTATATCGTTCACTTAAATAAACACTTCTGTTTAATGTTGTTAAAGCACGAACGGCGCCGATTTCACATAGCCATAATCCTCATTTGTCACTTCTTTGCTGGGCGAAATTAAGATAAATAAGAGGCAAGGAGTGGGTCCTTTCGCTCCAATCCCCTTGCCACGCGATAAAGGTTAGAAAGCGAACGTTATACTTAGTGAATTTAATCTTTAGTGCATTGACTCTACGGTTCATTTCATTCGGACAATGCGGAGAGTTTCACACGTAAGTAATCCACAAATAGGAGTCCGAGAATAGAGCGAGGCTACTGGACACTCGTCGCAATCATATCTCCAGTCTGTGACGCGAATTTTTCGATGTTAACATTTACCATGACGCAGGTTTCCATGTAATAAAGAGACTCTGTGTCGCCTTTCCTCGTAGCCTAAATATAACACCCACAAACAGCAGTTACTAATTCTGTAGAGTATATTAAATCATTACAGAAAATTACTGTAAGTAATAAGTGAATGTTGATCAGACAAAATTATGTCGCGGTGGTCAAATAGGTAAGAAGGCAAGACCAAATAAACAATATTTAGAATAGTGACAGCGTAGTCGATAACAAAGTAGCCTATTATGCGACTGGTCTCTGGTTCCAATCCTCGCGTTTGCATGTACCACTAAATTTGTGTATTGGGATTTACGTATATATTTATAATTATCACTCGCTGTACGGGGAAGAAAAAGATCGTGAGGACCATGCGCGCATATCAGGAAATTATAATAATATATCGAAAGACCTGTGATATATTTCCAAGAAAGGTCTGGCATTCCCTCTGGGTCTGACGGTAGTAGCTTCATGTCGAATCAATATTTTCGCCAAATCCACAGGGATAGGCGTTATTTCGTTCCCTAAACCATTAGATTATAGTCCGCGAGCCAGCAACAGATTTCTCTTTAACTATTTTGTATACCAAGACTTCCTTTGTTGAAGAAGTTAATGTTGTTAAAGCCAGAATTCGCCGAAACCCCAAACAACAAAAAGTCGCATCGAAATGAAGATTCCCGCTAGGACTCTGTCGCATGTAATAAAACAAGACCTGAAGCTCGGCGTTTATCGTCGATATACAGGACATGCCCTAAAACAATTCCTACAGTTAAGGAGACTGGATCGATCAAAACGCCTTCTGTCCCGATAGGCAGGTGAAAGGCACAGAAATATCCTCATACTGATGAAAAAAAATTCACGACTGAAGAGCACTACTACAAGCAAATTGCAAAGTACATAGTTCTAAAGAAGCCACCCAAGTGGCTAGAAAGGTACAACGTGCTCATCATTCTGCGTATGTAATGGTTTGATGGGGGGTGTCATATCGAGGAGTCACAAAGCTTAATTTTTGTGAAAAAGGAGTGAAGACTTCAGCCAAAGTGCATCTAGAGACTGCCTTGGATCATGTTGTGAAACCTCTCAGCAATACACTTTTTAAAAATGTACCATGGACTTTCCAGCAGGACTCTGCACGTGACGAACTATCCAAGCCCGGCTTGAAACCAATGTTCCGGTCTTAAACTACAAATGGTATGGTCAGTTCCATCCATCAATAAATTCGTGGCCAGACAGATTAAAGACCTGTACCAAAGCCAAAGGTAGCCTTGTCGAATAGAATATTTTTTTTATGTTTTGCTGAGACTTCCATAAATGTGTAGATAAGATAAGTTTTATTAAGATTACATTAATTCATAAAAAAATATATGCATATTAATTTGTGACAGAACTTCGGCCGGACTAGTTACATACGATACATAATATTCGAGTAGAATTTAAGAATTTTTTATAAGGCTGTCCACTGACTCGCCAGGAGTATATTGCCGAGACTGAAAAGATTGTAAACATTATGAACATTAATTTACTTTGATTGTATTTAATGTTATAGAAATCAGTGCTACTATTTCAAACCCGGTTACAATCAAAACTACTAGAAGTGACGAAATGTTTCTAGCTTAGGTCCTAAAACACGTCTCATGCACAGTAGATTTACCTATAAGCTGGTCTAGTTTCTTATACGTGTTCACGATTTCGTCAAATGGCGCCAGCGCGTCGCTATCTTCACCTGCAGTAACGGCTTTTCCGCCCTCTACATTAGCTTTGCGACATTGTACTAGTTATTACTATAGTACACTGACAAATGAAGTTACCAGATTGTGAGTATTAATGAATGCACGATTGTTTGTTATAATTTTACCACAATTCCGTGGAATGATGTTAAAATTCAAAGATGAAATCGAATATTCTCGTCGTCGTCGTCGTTTAAAATCGTGAGTCCCGTATTTTCAATAACGGCATAATGTGTTTCTCTTCGTAATAGAATTAGAAACTTCAAAATCCAGAGAGGATCTCAGATATCTATATAGCTAAACATAGGCAGCTCAAAGGATATGGAGTATGGGTACTCTGGATGAATAAAAATGCAAGAACGGAGTCACAGTAGCTATCACAGTAACCTGGACAGGGGGAATGGGATGAAGTGGTGAAAATGTAACCAGCCGTTAAGTAAGTTCTGGTGAAAGATCAGTAGGGCTAAGGGATATTTAAGAAGAAACAATCTGATTGGAGAAGTACCTCCGTCGAAGGTGCATACTCTCACCTACATGCTCAGTATGTAGTTAAGAGTCTCAATTACATGCTCTAACCAAATTACAATTCTCTAGAGAGTTGTTGTGACTAGTTAAGTAAGGTCATCGGGATACCGGTGAGACTCTGCTGCGTTAGCAGCGGAATTCACAAAGCGATACTCATTGTGTCGTAAACATTCACGGGCGAGAAATTGTTGATTGAAATTCTTTGCGTGCAGTATTGAAGTACGAGTATTATTTAAACATAGTTACGGTTTCTGGCTTCTCTCCGATTGGTTGCCTGGTAACACTGCAGCATGTTTTGACTAAATGTCAGGATGAACTTTGATTAGAATGGATAAATCGTCTGTAGCACATCGACTACCTTTAGTACAATTTATGTACTGTATTTAAATGAATTTGTTCATCACGGAGTGATTACAAAAGCAATATTCTAACCAAAAATATGTATAAACAAATATATTTAAAACGGAAGCAATGCACTTCTCTCATAATTTGGTTAACTCCAATTTTATATTTTACAGCCAACGCTGACTTCTCGTTTACTATAATTTCATCGTTTCCAACTATTTTTACTAATCAAAAATCACTGTGAATTGCTATTGCAAAAATTGATATTTGTTTCTTTTTTTCAATTTTAACTATTATATTTCACTCCAGGTTTCTAACAGGTCGAGTATCTTTAAAACCAACGCTGAATGTCTATAGTTTACAACTATTTTATTAACAATCATTTATTCGACGTCACGCACAAGTAACGCTAGTTTTTGCATTGATTTTGTCCACATGGTTTAATCTCATCAACAACATTGTTATTTCAAATAACTTAGTGATTGATTGCATACGTTATATTATAAACATTCTAGACAAAGCTTTCACCTATCAGTCCATCTTTTTATTCTTATTTCTGTGGTCTGGCGAAACTGTACTAGATCGTTGGCAAAACCAAAAAGGTACACATCGAACAAGTTTGAAATAAATTTCAACAATTTTCTGAACATCGCTCGAAGAAATTCTAAACGAGATAATAGTAATACGGAGTAAAAAGAGAATTGTTTATAACTTAATTGTTTTGTTTATAACAATAATATGGGGAATTGTTCTTAAATAAAATATGGTGTTTTTTTTTGTTTTTCACGCTGGAGGGTGTGAACATTTTTATTACTTTTATTTATATTAAGTACAATAGTACAATAACATGTACAAAAATTGTTTAATATTGCATGTACCTATTGTGATTTATTAATTTTGAGATTGTATTCTACATTTTTGGGAATAAATAATAATGTGTGACCACTAGCATGGCAAGTTTAAAAAAAAGGGCAACGGTATTTTTATTTTTTTTGCGGTCGAGATGAGAGAGCATTGCGCAAAATTTGTGGCATAACGCTTGCTGACCGCGTTCGTAATGAAGACGTGAGAGAAAGAGTTGGTCTAAAAGAGAGCGTCGGTGTTGAGATAAGAAAGGGCATGCTCCGTTGGTTCGGACATGTAGAAAGAATGCGGGACGAAAGAATGACGAAACAGATATACAATGCAAAAGTGGAAGGATGTAGGAGCCGAGGAAGGCCGAGACTAATCTACCATGACCAAATTGGTCGTGTTTTATCAGAAGGTGATGTCAGGAGCCCCAGGAACCGGCGAGCGTGCATGAAAAGAGCTATGAACGTCACAGAAGCGAGTGGGGTGTGGAAGGACCGCGTCTTATGGCGCTCGGTTCTCCCTGCCTACCCCGCAAGGGACTTGGCGTGAAGTTATACATACATACATACATGCAACGGTATTTTTAATACATTTCAGAATAAACGTTTTAAATATTCACTTAGTTTAAATAAAACATCTTTCAACTATTTTTAAAGTTACACTCAAGCTACAAATAAATCCGCCCATAGCCAGTCTACAGGCAAATGCGCCGTCGAGCTATCCTTTGTCTGTATAAACTAATTTATTAAGTATTGTGCATAAATATATTATTTGTACGTCCTTTCTCATATCAGTAATCATTCAATGTATCAAGTAAAAGTAGGTATTCACATAAGAATAATTACACTACTGCAGGCAGAGGTCAGGAAGTTGGTAATTGCTGAACGAGTACTTACATGGCGGCTGGTCTTGCTATAGCAGGCATTTTTTACCAGAGGTAGTCTTCGTACAAAAGCCGTCTGCATGGGCACCTCTGTCTCACCTATTTCTACCGCCAAGCAGTTATATTATATAGCTGTGTTCCGGTTTGAAGGGTGAGATATGACAGAGAAATTACTGAGTACTGTGACGAAACATCCTTAGGTCACAAGATTGGCAGCGCGCGAGTAACATCCCCGTGGTGTTGCGAGCGTCAAAAGGCTGAGGTGATCGCTTACCATCTAATGCAGGCCGCATGCTTGTTTGCCAATCTGGTTTCATAAAAATAGCATATTTCATCCAGCAATCATCATCGCGACTGAAGTTTTATCCAATATTTGATGAAATAATAAAAAACTAAATGTTCTTTGACGTTTCATATCTCGTCCTTTGGATTTAGATGTTAACAAGTTCTGCTTGGCTAATCTTATTTCCTTTTTATATCTTTAAATTAATGTTCTAATGCAGTTATTTTAGTAATACATATTATATTCAAGTATTTGTTACCGGTACCGGTACGGTACATCGCAGATGTGGAAAGACGAGTGAGTGCTGGGAATAGTTTGAATGGAGGCTTGGGAAAACTTCTTGGCAGTAAAAACCTGAGTCAGAAGGCACAGCTCGCTATACACAATGCAGTGCTGGTTCCAACGCTTACTTATGGAAGCGAGAGCTGGGTATGGCAGAAAGACCATGAAAGTGAGATAAATGCGGTTGAAATGCGAGCGTTGCGAAAAATTTGTGGCGTAACGCTTGTATACCGTATTCGCAATGATGATGTTAGTAACAGAGTTGGTCTGAAAGAGAGCGTCGGTGTCAAAATAAGAAGAGGCATGCTCCGTTGATTCGAACATGTAGAAAGAATGCCGGATGAAAGAATGACAAAGCAGATACACAATGCAAAAGTGGAAGGATGTAGGAGCCGAGGAAGGCCAAGACTTACCTACTATGACCAAATTGGTCGTGTTCAGCAGGTTATGTCAGGAGCCCTAGAAACCGGTGAGCGTGCATGAGAAGAGCAACGAATGTAAAAGAAGCGAGTGAGGTATCTAAGAATCGGGTCACATGGTGCTCAGCTCTCTCTGCCTACCCCGCAAGGGATTTGGCGGGAAGTTATAGAATAGAATATTTATTACCCATTACGAAGTGACTACATTACAGACATGCACTTAACTGATAGAGTCATTAAAACAAACAAAATCTTAACATCGCGATTCAAGTCACTTTACCGGTGAAGTCGAAGAGTTCCACTTCTATTGGCTACCACTGCAACTCCTTAAGAGCCTACTGGTAACCTCACTCCTCAGAAATATAACAATCCTCCAGGGAGTTGTCATGTGGCTGTGGTTCTCTGTGAGATGCTGGTACTTTCCCAGACGGGCGGATTGAAGCACGCTACCACTCTTAAAATCCCTGTATTTATCGAAATTAACTGTTTTTATATTAGATACTTATCGCTATTTTGTGGATCATCTATTATCCTAATCTTGCCATTTTGTAATAAAGTTTAGCGGTGAGCTAAACTCGGCCCATTAGCCGCTGAAATCGAAGAGCGTGATTGTACCTGTCGGCGCCTAAGCGAATGAATTTGATTCGTGGTTAGAAAGGTTCGTTGGGGATTAGAAGTGAACCATACGGGCAGGTAGCGTAACCGCACGGTGGTCCCTTGCCGCGTCGTTCAATACGCGCCGTACCCGGGCTCATGTACAGCTAGCTACCTTTACTCACTTTAGTAGTGCGATAAACCCATAAATTGCGTTACTACGTATTCTATGTATACGTACTCGTACAACGCTCGTTACATGTTAGATTGCGATTTGTTCTAATGTAAAGGACATGTTTTATTTATTGCATAAGATAATTGCATAAATCGTTACAGACAAATAATCTGATTTATCTATATCTTCACGCTAAGCCCCTTACGAGTTAGGCAGAGAGTACCGAGCGCCACTTGACTCGGTCTTTACACCTCGCTCGGTTTCTTTAACATTAATAACTCTTTTCATGCACGCTCGCCATTTACTAATGACTCGAAACACCACGTTCTGGTAACCCACGACCGATTTGATCGAGGAAGATAAGCCTTGGCCTTCTTAGACTAATACATATTTCTACTAAATACTAAAACTTAAGTGATCGATGACTAAAATAGAATATTGATTTTTGTTCCTATTGATTGAATTCCTTTGAAACCACTCTTGTTAATTGAAATATTCATCGACAGATATTGACAGAACGAGACATTGATCTCTGACCTGTAATCGCTATTAAAGAGCTATAAATAAAAAGTAATAAACTGAATTTCACGAGTATTTAATCAGTCCTGTAAATCTTTTAAAACTATAAACATAATAAAACGGCCGCTTTTAGCACTTTTGTTTCTAAAACTACAATTTACTACGTTCTAAAATGTATGAGATATTCCTTAATTACGTGGGTTATGAAATAAACCCGTATTTTTTTAAACAATTTTGTGTTTAGCGGATTGTTTTTTTGAGTGGCGCTAGTGAACCTTTAGGGAGCCCCTTAGTATTTACTCATATTTAATTATATGTATGACTACTGAGTAAATGATAACATTACCTGATAGACTAAAATGTAATTTAATACCTCTATATGTGTTTGTATCATATACGAACTGCAAGATCTTTTCATGTAAAGTCTGACTAATAAAATTCATGGCACAACCCTACCCGTAGTTCACCGCGGCGTCAAAAGGGCATATAATCGCCCGATTTCGACACTCTAATAATTTCTCTTCTCGCGTAATTTCTATAGGTGTGTTACACTTATCTTTGTGCGACTGTTATGCAGTACCTACTCAGGAGTTACGCATGTCAAGCGTGATATGGTTTCTCAGTACGTATATTATCAAATGGAATTTGTTGTACGATACTTGTTTAGTTGGCTAGCTACTAAATGTCACTAAAACAAGTATGTTCTCTACGATAATATATTTTCTGTTTGTAATTTTTTTTTGTAATCTAAAAGTGACGTGACATGCTCACCATGACATGCCAGGTGTATAGTAAAATATTAAATCTTAGATGGGCAGGGCGCCAAGTTTAATTAGACTTCTTTTCCGTGTAAAACTTGAAACCTTTGTCACAATTACATAGGTATAAAATGATTCTCTAATATTGTGTGTAATTCGCCACAAGTTAGTCATTCGAACTTGCGCCGACCGCCACCTACCTTCTATTGTTTTTGGCGTATTCGTATCGGTAAATGCGAAAGTAGATACACAAATTTGTAGATACACAAGGTGAAATTGTTCACGAATTTGACTTTCACAAAATAATACCTGATTCTAACACACAACTACCATTTTTTATCTCCTTTGTTATATTCTATAAATATATCATGATTCACGTTTCTGTCTATGTAAGCAATGTACAATTAGGCAGCGATAGCGATATATAACATAGGAGTTAAGTAGAATGGACATCCTACTATAATATTATAAAAGCGAAAGTTTGTATGTATGGATGGATGTTTGTTGCTCTTTCACGCTTAAACGGCTGAACGGATATGAATGAAATTTGGCACGTAGATAGATTAAAATCTGGATTAACACATAGGCTACGTTATTTGACTCCACGCGAGCGGAGCCGCGGGCAGCAGCTAGTCCTTTATAAGTGGATAAAAAAACTGACCTTTTGACCAACTGGCCCCCGGTTCAAAACCCGGCATGTACCACTAAATTCGTGTTTTCGGATGTAGGTAAGTACTATTTGTAATTATCACTCCATCACGTCCAAGAAATTTTATTTCGAAAATGTGTGAGCTAATCTAAGAAAAGTCTGATCTTACCTATGGGTGGAGGTCCGTCGCTCCATGTTGAAATCAGTATCTTGGCCAAATCCTTAGGCTTAGGTAACGAACCCCCCAGTGCTCATGAATTAGGAAGCGGGATAATGCTAGGAAGAATGTAGAGTGTAATTGTAGCCCATCGGGGTATCGCTGAAAAGATTTTTAAGAAATATTGTGGGTAGATTTACAATACTTGTTATTGTGATGATATTACTAAATGTCGAGATTATAATTGCGCTTTTATAAGAATTACATGCCCTCCTTCCTCCAACTTAAAAACTAAAGAGCGCTATTGTTTAAAAAGAAAACTCTACCAGAAGATTATTTACCAGCTTAATTAGTTTCCTGGAAACATTTGACCAACTTAAGATGTCATTAGTAGGCAGCGAATAGGTTTAATACAAATTGTATCCAACCGCCAATGCAAAATCATCTTTGAAACGTGTTACATATTGTATTTATCTAGTTTTTCCTTCCTATGATATCTAATCTAAATAAATCTGAAACATAGGAGTTAAGTAGAATGGACATCCTTTACAAGTGTAGCAGAAATGCAATAGCTTTTAACATGTTTCACAGAAATTATATGCAATCGAAATTACTACAAAAATACGTACATACATAAGTGCATACTATCACGCCTGTCTCCTATTTGGGTAGGCAGATACTATGGAACGCCTGGTGCACACATAACTCTTTCGCTTCTCCTGCATTCAACTATATCTTCATGCGTGCTCGTAAGTTAAATAAAAAATGGCAAAATATTTCGAAATTTAAATCTATCATGTACGGAACCTTTACTTCAGCGAATCCGATTCCCACGTGCCAGGTATTATTTCATTTTTCTATGGTTCAAAAAAAGACGTTCACAATTATTTTTCCCGAAGCAAGATTACCAAAGGAAGCAAATTCTGACCAAAATTGTTTGCAAAATTGCTCAAACCCATCCGTAAACCTGAATAATATGCAAATGACTGAGCATTTGCATGTTCATGCACATAACAATCTGGCGTTTGCCTCTTGTTGTGGAACACTTGCAAATGACCTGAGTTCGTGTAAGTGAATGGGCTCTATGATTACAGCATCCGGAGCGCGCTTTAACCGCACCCCAATTAAGCGCGCATAAACGCAACTTTTAACCAATTTCAAAAAGGAATACTTCGCATTATACGCATATACTTTTTATATATGTTTATCGATTTCTCGGAAATGTCGTAATCGATTTTGATAATTAGTAGGTCCAAAATTGTTCACGTACAAATTTGGTTATGATAAAAATATAACATATGTTGATAAGTTAAAAAGTTTTTTCTTTTGTTGCAGGATTGTATCTTTCGATCTATAATTGATAGATTTTCACAGAGTGTGGACACCAGTGAAAATAAAAAAGTTAAAAATTAAATAAAACATTAAACAATTCCGTGCCACTGATTTTTTCTATTCATTGGTACGAAATCTTTTGCGAGTACAGATCGCACTTGGCCGGATTTTTTTATTTAAATAGTTTTATGGAGCTCGTCATCGGAGTCACGCTTCTCTGACTCCTCTACTAGGTTTGCTAAACAGCATCTAAAAGAAAATCTTCTGCAATCTGTCTGAAAGCCATACTGAGTTTTTCCTGATACCGTTGAGGGTAAATCTGAAGTATACAACTTGTAAACAAAACTGAATTTAAAAATGCAAGCATTTTCTTCGCAGTGCAAGTTACTGCCTTAGGAGCTTATTGGTGACCTCACTTACTCACAGGAACACAATACATTGCAAAGAGTTGTTACTTAGCTGTGGTATTCTGTGAGGTAGTGGTAGTACCCCAGTCGCGTTGCTAAGATGCGCCCTACCTCTCTAGCCACCTTATTTATAGATTACATATATTTGTATGTATGTACGTATATCTTCACGTAAGCTCCCTTACGGGCCGAGAGAACCAAGTGCCATAAGACTCGGTACTTACCTCACTTGCTTCTTTAACATTCATAGCTCTTTTCATACGCCTGCCGGTTTCTAGGGCACCTGACATCTCCTTCTAAAAAGCCGACTAATTTAATCACGGTAGTTGAGTCTTAGCCTTCCGCGGCCCTTACATGCTTCTACGTTCAGTACCTATATTTATTCTTAGTAAAATCGTTGGTGGAATAGAAGAGTTTAATCAGGGAGATTAATAACCGCCTGCGAAGAAGCAAATGGCTCTAAATTCAATTTCCGTAAGACAGAATACGTGATAAATTGTTCTGAATCGGCCATTAGATGCGACGCCGCGTGAGGGCCCGGAGCATCAGCAGTTTACACGTCTTATTGCTTGTCGTGCAACTCGCGAGTTGCGTCGCGTCGGCAACAACGTCGCGGCGCGCAATAAAAACATCAACCGAATTGACCAAAATAACTCTTGGCACTCAGTCGAGAGCCCGACAGATACTGTAAGTGAAACGCCACGGTCTCCACTGATCTGCATTAAGTCGCGATCTGTACATCACATCGACTGGTTACAGGCAAGGGATTACGGTTATGTATTGAGCCAACAACAACGTCAGCATCTTTTATTATATACCTATATATATATATTAGTTAGTCCCGTAATAACTCAAAAATAGCTTGACTGGTTTAGCTGATTGAATTTTGTTTTGGTATGATCAAACGGGAAGTTTATGTAAGAAGTCGTTTATGGAAGATATATCTACAATATAAGCAATAGCCGAGAGGAAGATTTTTCTAAAACTTTTTTTAAACAGCGTTGGCATACAAACAAGAATACGGCCCACTTGCTATTAAGTGGTTAAAGCTTTGTTAATTAGTGGGGTGTACCACGTGCAAATAAGATGGTATCTGTAATTATCACTACCTTGGCAGTGAAGAAAAACATTATAAAAAATTATATTTCAAAAGACGTCTGACCTTAGCAAGGAAAGGTTTGGTTTTCCTCTGGCCTATGTAAAAATCAGTATCTTCGCCAATTCCTTAGGCTGGGGTAGAAGACCCTGCCTATCCTAATGAATTAGGAAACGATAGAACGCTAAGAAGAAGAAGAAGACTGTACTATTTATTGCTCGATCGAATAGTGTCACTAACAAAGATCAAATTCTATGATGTACACAAACACGTCGTGCATAGATGTTAGATGTCTAAATAGATACCTAGTCTAAATAGGTACACCTATTATTTACTTTTCTTTTAAAATACACATTTACATTAATAACAATAACTGTCAACAAAAACCGTGTAAATGACATGTTCGTACATGGACGAAGAAGGGTAAAGAATGTTCATGTTATTATGTATATACTTTTTTTTATACAATGTCGGGAGGCATACAAGCACACAGCTCGCCTAATGTAAAGCAGTCAACGATTATATAAGGACTTGCAACACATTAAAGTGTCACTCGCACCATATCATCTTTGATTCTAACACAGCTGCTTATTAGAAGCTTGCTTATAGTTCTTTAAATAAACTGATGCGTATTTTCATAAATTTTAGTTTATCGTATACAATTACAATACTATCCTGAAATATCTTATTACCAAATGTATATGAAAACATACAATATATACGTGTAACTCGAAAAAGGCTCTACCCATTTGATCAAATTTTGTATTAACATAAGGTTTGGCTTTTTAAGTTTATCTATTTCTGTCTTTCTTGAGAAAACGCATTTTTACACAAAAAAAAAACTTAATGACACAAGTGGATATTGCATAATACAGTGCAGTTTTTGTTAAAATAGGTTCGATTCCTGCATAATAAATAGGATAGGTAATTCAAATATCGAACGAAGTCGTGGCTTACTGTATGTTTTTTAATATCACGGGAAGTGTTAAAAGTTGTTCGATTTAATATTAGCCGATCTTCGTCACTTCACTTCTTCACTATAAATCAAAAAAACCATCTATACCATCTGAATGGATGGCGTCCTGACATAACTTAATAAGGCATTTTTTTACGTACAGCGAAATTGTGATTGCCATTTGGCTGGCAACGTAGTGTACCCGATGTCTATGGACGGCTGTGATCACTTACCATCAGGCGATTTACTTTGTCGCTTGCCTTCACTTTTTCTGTTGCTGACAAATCTACTGTTTTGTTCTTCAAATCAAATTTAACTATCACGTGAAAAACCGTCACCCTATGAATTTCTACGTTGAAACAGTTGCATTACTACACTCTGGCATCATCAACGTCCATAAATATTCACTTCTATGTAATACAAATGCATACATATGATATTTCGATGTTTTGGTTCCAACATAAAACCAACTTAACTTGGCCGGCACCTTAATTAGCTTATTTTATTCGGTTAAATTGGAGGCACTTTAAATTAGATTATTGTAAAAACACAAATTCACGTGTCGTAAGGAATATTCAATGTCAAATGCATAAAATAAATCTCACTTGACCGCTGTATTTTAATTACCTTTAGTAATATATAATAGGTATGCTATTTTATTTATAACACTAAAGAATCAAACATATATATATGCCTGACAGTAAGTAGTACAATAGTTGTATCATATTATATATATATATATTTTTACGTAAGAGTTGCCGGTACCATTAATCCTGTTCTCATTCTTCCTCTCGGTTCATTTACAAAATGTCCCGGTATTAATGTTTAATTTAGGTATTTCTATGGTGTTCATACCCAAGTACAAAATGAGTACACGACATATCGCAATTGATCAGCGTCTTGGAGTATGCTCTATATCTACGATTGAACGGAAATAAAAAAAGTGATGCATGTTAAGAAATCGGCAAATTAATTTCCTTTTTGTAATGTATTAGCACGATTCTTATTAACGTTAAAGTAACTAATAAGTATGTTTATAATATTTTCACTAGAATATTCTCACATTATCGTCAAAATATCCATGCAGTACTTACACTATTATGACAACCCTAGTGTATGTATACTTACTTAGTAAAGCAAGTGCTTTTGCTTTCTGTATTCTTCGTAAAATGACAAATAAGATGAGACCCACATATAACTAGATAGTAATTGAAAACCACAGGGCAATCACAGATATAAATAAAGTATGTTATTGATCCTCGTAATATAAGAAGACAAGTACATCAACAACCAATCTATCAACAAAGATGGTAATCGAACCTTCAAACGGGAGTGCAATAATAAATATCATCAAAAAATCATATTTTTTTATGTCAAGAAATATGTGAGGCAATGAATTACTATGGTGCTTTTAATTGTTTATGTGTAAGTATTATAAGTAAAAATATGTTACAATATTATATTATTTATAAATTGAAAAAACATTTTGAGCGTTACAGTATAGTCAAATTTTGCCGCCATAATATGAAAAGTACCTAATTTTAAAGTGCAAAATTTATAGTCTTGATAGTTGATTAGTAAAATAAAATAATAATTTATTTTATATGCTAATGTATTATATTGTTTTAATCGTAAAGTTTGCCACAAATTAAATATCTAAATGATTGAATTAATAACGAAATAATCCATGAGTATAAATTATAATTAATTATTTATCATAATTCTAAGAGTAGAATAATAGTTATAAATTGACGGGAACCATCGGAGATGATGATAATATTGTTTAAATTTTAATTTAGTCCAGCTATGTTTATTGAATAATAATAACCAACTATGTAGTTCTATTTCTTTATCACCGCTAGTGTCATACGTATGTACATAATATCTTTAGCCGGATGATAAAAATATTTAATCCCTGTAAAATTTATAATATTATCATATTTTAAAACCGTACAATTGTATTGTATGTTGTAGTCCTTTAATTGCATTCACGAAATAGCGTATTGTATTGCATACATATTTAGTTCACTCTATGTATGAACTATGTTAATTTTTTTTAAGGAATTTCAAGAATGTGTTTGTTTGTTGTGAGAAAATTTAATAAATACTCACGCCTTGGATAAAATTTCGAATAATAACAGTCCATGTCACTCGATTTGAATAATCACTGCATAGATATCAATTTCACTGTCAATGTGTTTACTATTCACACGCGAATTACATGTAAAACATTTGACATTTCACAAAATAAGCTGACAAGTGACATCACAGCGCACAGAATACGTCAAATCGCATGCAGCCACCAACGCGACTGAAGTGTATCGCGGGCGAACGATACCATACCGCGTCTTTCGAAAATTGCGCCATCCCAGTAAGCACACTCAAGCGAATTTAACAACACAAAAGCACCTTGAGCACACTTCATTCCCGACAGCCTACATAAATGCGGCCAAATCCCTAAACTAGATAATGTTTACATCGCGAAATGCCGACACCCGGACGACCGGAAGTCGCAGAGAGGCAAACACGACAACTATGTAAAATATTGCAGGATCGCGATCGCATTGTTGACATTCCCGAATAAAATTCACTAAAATCTCGTCTTACTTGTATGAAAATCACATAAAAAGTATTTTCCACTTACCTATAATGGAGTTCGAAGGTGAGGTGAAAGGGCGAATTTTGATTTAGTGACAATTTAGGAGTAAATTTAAAGAATATACTCTTATTGGTATGCGAAGAATGGCACAAAGAATCCCGACAACGCACGCGACGAATGCGCACCTCGTTTGCGCATATGCTGACACAACTTCACGGACGTTACTCCCCTTGCCCCGCGCTCACCCGGTTTTCTGTACTTGTGTGTGTGTCCAGAGTGGTCAAACGTGAAATTTCGTGTCTCTATACACGCACACAAGTAAAAAGCGTACCTGCCCCAGCTAGCTCCCGTTCGCCGCCATCTTTGATACGACAGAAAGAGAGAGCATTTTTCTATTTCCAGTTTATAAGCAAGCAGCGCCATCTATGTGGAAGTTCTTTATTACAAAATAGGCAACTAGATGGCAGGCTTTGTCGAAACTAGTGTAATCAAATGAGAAAACAATATTATTGTATGATATACTCTTAACATTACTAGTTATTGTAATTTAATATTCAGACGTTAGCTCATAAATTATCTTGATATATCGTAAAATATTTTCAAGAAAACACAAATCATCTCCAACTAAATAGTAATTATTTTGATACCATCGACTCAGTATGGGTACACACAAAACAAATAGTATGTTAGCGTATACCATTCTGAAATAAGAATCTCAAAAGGAGTAGAAATGTATTAATACAAATTATAGTTCACTGAATGTAATTACTTTATTACACAAGAACTGTTTGGACATTTTCTGGAATCATCATAACCGATATTAATAATTATCTAGCGTTTTCCATTTCTTGTATATCATTAGAAATACTTCATGCAAAGGTCGTTGGAAAAATAAAAATACAGTATCAGGTAAATTATTTATTAGATAAATCTGATCTGGTGTAGATCCATGCATAAAATCATTATACATAATTATAATCATTTATTTTCGTTTAACTTTGCTTTTTTACATTTTATTAAACCTGCCAAACTTAGTGACTATAAAGAAATATGTCATTCCCTCAGTTCCTAATTTTTCTCCAATACATTATTAATATTACGAAGTTGTTAAAACATTTTAAGGTCCATGAAAGAGAATAGAAAACGATCATGAAATCAACTGACGCTTTAATGTCCTACCATCGTTCATAATAATTAGACACAGAACTTTGCTTTTTTAAAAAAAACTAATGTAATTCATATATTTATTAAAAAATATTTTAACAGGCATATCAACAACAACAAATCCCAAATCCACAGGTCAAAAAAATGAAAATTTTGTCTGAAGCTTCCTTAGAGTGCACTAAGAAAGCAAATACAGGGATACGGCGAAAATTTCAGGCAATTTCTAATACTTATACAATGAAATAAAATGAATAATGATTCATACATTATTTTGCAAAAGGTGTTCAGTCAGATATAATGTTAACCGACTTACATAAACTTAATAAGTTACAATAATGTAAGTACACATTTTACCTTAATTCGTAGGAATAAGGCGCTTTAAGATATTAAGATTAATAATTAAGAAAACCTGGAGAAATAGGTATTTACTTAATCGAATGTAATATAAAAGTACTTTAAAATAAATGGATTTTGTATTATACTTGACTTAAAATTTTACTACGAATTTAAGTCGAAACATACTTTACGACGCAATGTATGATTCAGAACTCGTGTAGATTTGCAGGCTAGGTTAACAAATTATCAACAGACGGAATAAATTACAACAAAAAAATTTGTTCATTCCTCAGAAAAATATATTCTTCCACTTAAAAAAAAAAAACAAAATAGTGGTTATGAATCTATCTGAGAAAATTACTATCAAGTGTCAAGATCAACTTGTCCAACTTGTAAGTACGAGTATATTCAATTTGAAGTGCAATTGAATAATAAATATTTGCAATATTTGTTACATATATACGAAGTTACTATACCACTCCATTGGTGTAATAACTTTATGGTTTGATACAAACTTTGGAAAGTCGTCAAAAAAAAAGAACCCATACAAACCATATTATATGAAATTCAGGTATTTATTATCGAATGTATTAAGTATATTCAATAATATCTGAATATATCAGGTACGTACGTACAGTGACGCCTCAAGCTAGATTGATTGACCATAGTATCGTATGATGGTACGTTAAGAGTAAAAATGCAAGTGTCTAACATGACTTGTCGCTGTGTGTACGTATTACAAATTGACGGTGTAATAAATCAATTTGTTAAAATTTGTTTACATTATAAAGACTTGACCAAATAATAATTAAAACACTAGTTGTATCCAAGTTATATGATTTCTTTTCTTGCCAAATAGATTTGGCAAAAGTGAGTATTTGCGTATAACTTTTAAAAATGTGATGGGACATGGATTCGGACAATCTAATCAAAATTTTAGGCATTTATGCGAACATAGGTAATATAATAGACTATTATCGCCACTTTCTACATCACCTATATTTACCCACTACTGAAAATAGGCCATGCTTTCCACTGTAGGCGATCATCTGAACATACAATTGTTATATCTTATAAATCTTATTCAATAATTTTATTTTATTTAAGCGTTTTCAAATCTTTCACTTTATGATCAGATCTTCACCAAAATTATAGGATCTGTCAGTGAAAGTGAACCTCATACGAAACGTCAAGGTTGTACAGCGTGCTCGAGATTTCTACGTGATAGATGCAGGAATGACTATCCGCAGCAGAATTAAAATTACCGACGAGGCTCTAAGGATCGACAAGCTGAAGTGGCAGAAGGCATGTCCCATAGCTCAAACTTCCGATTGATGGTGATCACCCGATAGACCGGCGGGGCCCTGGTGAAGGTTGTAAGGATCGATGGATTTAGACAGCACATGATTACACGTTGTGGAGTCTAGGGGGGTGGCCTATGTTCAGCAGTGAACGTCTTTCGGCTGAAATGATGATGGTACACAAACTGTACCTATACAAGTTAATTTTTAACTCACGAATTTATTTAATTAAAAAAGGAAAATGAACTTCATAAAAGGGAACGCCGTTCATATAGTTGCTTTATATTTACTTCTACTTAGTCTTCAATGTCTCGACGATTCGGTTTCATTGTTATTTAAAGGTTTTTATTTAAAACATATATTTTATAACTTCTTAGTTAATTCTGTACTTAACCGTTATCATATCTTTATTAATTTATGACCTTAGATTACTTGGGATCATCAAAGTACAACTACATTTATAAAAGAATAAATTAAAATTGAACCATAAACAAAACAAATACTCATAAAGGAAGTCGGTTTTTGACGTTTTTAAAATCATCAAAACTTTACAAATTTTATATGACAACATATTCTGATTTACTTAGTCATTTGAATGTGGCCTCGAAAGAATATTTGAAAATCAATGAAAAAAATTGATTTACAATACTAGATGCAATCAGATCGACAAGTTATATGGGTAGTTGAGATTTTTTCGTCAATCTCAGACCATCACCAATTCAAATGATAGTCTTTAAAAGTTTAATTCAAAAATAATAATCCTACATACATATTTAAATTATTCAGTACTTTGTTTAATTAATATCCATATATATATTAAACATGATCTTGGTAAAAAAACTGAATCGTTTTAATAATATGTTCAAGAAGCGAATGCATTTATAGCAAGCTCTTTGCACGGTACGGCTGTCCCTCCTGTTTTGAGACAATATTTCAGTCCATATAGACATTCTTACTATAAAATACAAATAATACAACGAAATTAACAACAACATCATCAAAGAGATGTATATTAAATACTTGAGATGTTGTATTCTATCAAAAATAGTGATTAGTCAGTGAAATATGAATGCTGGGACGCTTGAATATCATAATTTAAATACTAAATCTGATTATGTTATCTTTATAGAATGTCATTAATTATTATACAAAAAGTACTCAGATTATAATAATAACAATTTTGTAAAATTACAACATTTATATAATATAGCGATAACAAAATAGGTACCTAACGATAAAGTCAAAATGTTCAACAAATCAAGAATAATGACTATTTCTAAATTCTATGCTTACATTTATAAACTATGCGAATTTTCCTCACTACCTACATAATAATTAAAAATTATGTCATAACTACGAAGAAATTGGTGAATTACTTAAGTACAGAACTATATCTTAGAATGTGAACAATTTTTACACATCCACACACACACTCGCCCGCACGTAAGAACTGATATAATTACGAAATGGTGTAAAACTATATAACACTATATCAGCCTAGACTAACGGCAAAAAATGTAAGAGCTGCAAATGAAATTGTAGTCAAATTTAACAGTTCCGCCTAGGCTAGATATGACTTCTTTAAAGCTTAAGATTCCTTCATTTCGATTCGCTTCAGCCATATCCGTAGATGTTAGATTTCGTTTACTCACGGAAAATAGCAATGAGTTACTTTCTTGCATAGTATGTTCGCTGAGTATAGCACAATAAACTTGATTTTGTACTTTTCATGTCATTTACATTCATTTATTTAAAATTTTCATTGGCATATATATACATTTTTGACCATTAGCACATGACATTTATATCACTTCATAAATATAATGCAAATTTATTAATCTATTATTACTTATTCGTAGTTTTCGACATAAACTTATTTTTTGTTTTCTATTGTGGCCATAATGAATTCCATTATGGACATTATAGATAACAAAAAATAATGATATAAGTAGGACTATGTCGAAAGATTTTCCACATAACCACTTATTACAATTTGTGTCCGTTTTGAATAATTTTATTGCACTGTTTTACAAATCAATAACATTGAAATAATTAGTGAATGATTCTGTTGATTATTGTAATTGCAACCTCATCATTTCCTAAAAATGGAAGCGTTTAATATTGCAAAGAATGCAAAAGCAATTTTTCCTTAATGTTTAGATACTTTTTGTATGCCGGTTGTTAATACCAACATATTACTTTTTATTATCGGTGCAGCTGTTTTATATGATAATATTATTACACTATGAAACTATTATAATTATGTAGGTTTTAATATAGTTACATATTTCAATTTAAAGCAGTTTTTGGTGTAACAGTATTTTTATGTATTTATTTTTGTTAACTAAAAGGAACAGTATAGGTACTGTATAGGGTAGTCTAAGGGATGTAAGCAGGTGCTTAATTATTTTGTGTTACTTATCATTAGCTAATTAATGTAGTAACTAACACTAACGAAAGTAAGTATGTTAAGGTATGGTGCAAATCTGATTCCTTTGATCGCAATGACAAATAACTCAATCTCGGTTGATTGTAAAGCCAATTACATTTTTGTTTAAGTTAAGTGTATCTTTAATAGCTGATCTATATAAGCACCGTCATCACGCCGTTACAGGAATTAGATCATCATGTGCCAGTTCAAAAATGTTTGTTTAATTTCTGATAGCCTTATGCTTAAACAGTACCAAAAGTAACTAATGGTTAAAGTAATGTTTGAAAGGGTAAATACTACAATAAATACAGGTATTTTATGATATCTAGTCTGTATACCATTTGAGATATAAGCTTGTTACAGACGGGAAATTACATTGGAGATTTTGTAAAGCGATATAACTATAATGTTTTTTCCTTTGCGCTGTGGAAACCTAAAATTTAAACTTTTGTTTCTGTTTGTACCTACAATTACTTTGGATTTTTTATTATGCTGCCATATTATAATACAAAATAAGTAATTTATAACCATATATAACTTTATACATGTGTAAATGAGTCATATGGCGCTCGGTACTCTCTGCCTACCCCGCAAGGTATTTGGCGTGAAGTTATACATACATACATAATTTTATACTATCATTAATTCTTATTTTTTTAATTACATACGAAATTGAATGTGTTTTTTATAGAATATAAACTTAAACTGTCAACTGTAATGTCAAATATTTTTGGATGATGTACATTTCGAACAGGGTTCCCAACTGAGGGAAAGTATTTAGGAATTTAGGGGGAAAATACAATTGGGATTTTAGGGACATAAAAACTTTACATACCTATTTTTAGGCATACTGAAAACTTATCGTTTTATATAAACAATAATGATATTATTTATTTTAATTTTATATAGGCAAATAAATTCTTCTCTGACATTTATTTAAAAATCTTTATTCAAAGAAATGTGTTATAGACTTTAAGCGTATGACACATTACCATCATGTAATCTCCACTATAAATACAATATCTATCTAAGATATAGTAAGTGTAATTTGCAGTGACTTAAAAACATAAAATATACTTCAAATTTTAGAGAGTTTTCTAAAATACTTTAGAACATTTTAGGGGCTTTAATTAATATTTTTAGGAGTTGGTAACCCTGGTTCCAAAATGATCAAGCAACATGAGCTCGCCAATCATGAATACCTTATGACATGTGTTAATCAGTTTTCATATTTTCATTTTATGTGATTTTTGAATTTTCGAATATATTTTTACGACCATCTTGTCAAGATATGTTCGAGTACATTGTAGACATAGTACTTTGTCAATATATCTTGGTCCTTTAATTTTAGCAATAAATAACATTTGTTATCGTAAGATACAGTCCATAAACAAATGCTTTATGTTTCCGAAACGCTAGTAGAATGTAAAAGGCTGGATTGACATCAGATGGTCACTTCACGCTTATTAACGGGTGACAAACAATATGAATATTAATATGTCTCAATATCTAACATTTTAGTCTACTGGCGTTTCGATAATACTTGACTCTGTACATACGAATACCTACATACCATACCTATGCTTCTTAATTGAAGATAAGACCCTTTATCTATCGCGGGATAAGTACTTAGGGGTTTATTACGACAACATTAGAATAAAAATTTAATTTTCAAGATACTTATGTAAGTTTATTATCGGCAACGCGGCATTATACTTTCTACTTATCTCAATTACAACCGTACTTAATACTAATAAGTAACATTACACTTAATTATTAACTTGGCTCTATTGACATTTTTTTAGGAACATACCTAGTGAAAAGAAAATACACTTAAGTAATTACATTTAGGAAAGTATCGTTGCGAATACCTCTTAGCTATACTAGCTATTGCATAATTCTCGTGTGTTCTTCGTGCTATCGCGATCCAGAGACGCTCTCGAGAGCTGACGATGACGATTATAAAACCGCGCTGACGCGATTTTGTTTCATCGCTTACGTTCAATGTACTCTTATAAGTGTGGTTTTGAAGTAGATATAAATTATTATATTTAAATATATGTGACTTTAATAAAATATATATGAAAATTGTTACGCAACGAAAAAAGAAACAGCATAGCCGAAGAACAAAAGAAATGAAATCCGCCCGAACACGTACGACAGTGTGGTTAAAAAACCGAGGAGTCAGCAAAGGTGTGTTTCGCAAAGTTCGCTTAGCAAAGCTGCTGAGGGAAATTTCTGTCAACCGTCCATGCCACCACTGCAAAAACCGGATGGCAGTTTGGCCCCTAGCGCCAAGAAGAAAGCCGATTTACTCGGTAATCTTGCATCTAACTTCAATATGAATGACGGGGCAGTTGTGCCACCTACCATCCCGTGGTGCGGTAGCTCAATGCCGGAAATCTCTACCCAGCGAGATGTCTGGTAGGAATTAGTCTCTCTCGACATTAGTAAATCGAGTAGGCCGGATGGTATATCGGCAGTGGCGCTGAAGCTGTGTGTGCTCTACTTCATGGAAGATCGCCAATGTGAACCCGGTACCCAAAAAGGGCGATAGATCAGACCCATCGAATTACAGGCCTATTGCTATAACGTCCCTTCTCTCCTCTATCGAAGTTATAGTTAAGCAAATGGGCTGCCAGCTTTTTATCCAACAGATACATAAAAGCCATGGTTGACGGTGGATGCTCCGATAATATGGATATCAATGCTGGTGTCCCTCAGTGTTCTGTACTGTCTTTGAGGCTGAGTCTGCTGTATATCAATGATAAGTTGTCAATTGATGACATTCATTGTCATGCGGACGACAGCACCGGGGACACTTGTTATACAGGCCGTGCAAACATCCCTTGTTTCCTTGTGGAGGAGAGCCACGATAAATTTGTACCTGAAATGGATGGTACTTTGGCTAAATTATGGGGGCAGCTTAATTTGGTCGAATTCAACCCCAAGAAGACACATGTTTGCGCGTTCACCGCTAAGAAATACTCCATTTGCTGTGGTTCCTAAATTTCAGAATACACCACTTATCGTCACCAAAAGTATTAGGATGCTTGGCGTCGAGATCTCCAATGAAGTGCAATATCTAAGTCACTGGAAAAGAAGGTCAAGCTGGCGTCCAAAAAACTGGATGTGCTCAACAGTGCAAAGCAAAACAGCGGGGCAAAGACTTATGTTATATAAGTCTCAAGTCAGACCGCACTTGGAGTACTACACTCACCTTTGGGCGGGTGCATCTGGATACCAGCTTGGACCATGTGATTCGATTCAGAGACGAGCTTTGAGAATTATCGACAATCCTAAGCTTACACGCGGTATTGTAATTAATTTTAAGGAGAGATTTTACGTCTATTTGTGTGTTCTACCGATTGTACATGGGTTGTGTTCTGAAGAATTGTTCGAAACGATGTCGACAGCTACTTTTTATAATCGCACCGCTCGCCGACGACGGGGAGTTCACTCTCACATGCTGGAACCGCAATGGTCGCCTACTGTGCAGTTCCAGAGAAGTTTCCTTCCGACAACTCTCAAGCTGTGGAATGAACTCCTAGCCGAGGTTTTTACAAGGGACTACAGCATGGAATTTATCAAGAAATGCGTAAAGAGGTTTTTAGAGGCTCGGCAACGCATGAGTTGCCGAGTGGTGCACGGTGACTCTTTACCATCAGGCAGGCCGTATGCTTAATTGACGCCTTAGTGGTATAAAACAAAAGAACAAGTCAAATTTAGATATTACACAATGCAAATTCAATAATGTATTGTTTGAAAACCAGTTATTAATGACCTAGCAATTCAAAGTATTATCAAAAACCTTTTTGACGCTGATTTGAATGATCCCAAGGTAGGCTACATTTTTATGTCCAGTGATAAATAGTTCCAAAGCTTAACAGCAAAAATTGCGAAAGATTTGTCATAAGAGTAATGGTTATAATAAGGAACATCCAAAGAAAATTATCCACACGATCGCAGATGGTCATCAACATCGACGACAATTAAACTTTTCCCTCAAATATCCCGGTGCCGAATGGTTGATAAGATTGGTATAACAACGTGAGAGGAAGTTTCTCCTTATTCTTACCGGATATCAGCCAAGCTGTCTACGGAACATATAGACATGATCAATTTTTTTCAGGCCATACACATACCTTATGCGTAAATTTTGTAGGCACTCCAATTTGTCTAGCAATTCCTTAGTTGGGTCCAAGAAGGCAATATCACCATAGTCAATTAATTGGGAGTAGAAACGAGCGAGCTAACATCGTTTTGGTGGAAAGCGGTAAAAAATTCTGAAGTCGTTTTAATTTAATTTTTTTTAGTTAAGATGCAAACACCTTTCGACTGATTTCAACAATCTGAGGAGCCTAGGATAACGTCTGGTCCAACTAAAACTATTATGTGGATGATGTCCATAGTTAGTAGATCCCTATTTTATTAATTGGGCCTCTGTGTGTGTCTGATTTTTGTTTCTTTGTCGATAGAGAGAGATGGTATGGTTATATACCAAACCTTTAAGCAGTGCAATCATAGCCTGTCTAACGATGTGTTCATTATCGAGTTTCTTCGTGGTTGGTTATGTTAGCTGTTAGTCCGAGTTGTTGTTAAATGGCAGCCATTAAGTCAAATTACTTCCCTTTGCCTGTGCCATTCTGCAATGCAGCAGCAGCGTGGCGCTCTAATGCAGCGTTCACACCAAACGTATTGCTACCGACAGCGCTATGCGTAGTCGTGAGTCGATGTAGTGACCACACGAGATTTCAAATTTATGATGACCTGAAAATTTGAGTTGCTATTTGGTTGTGTTCTCTATATTGAGATTTTCTACTGCAGTATCCTAAATACATTAAGAAAGGCTGGTCTACACTGAAAACTGGGGCCTGAGATCGCTCTGTGTAGTTTATGATCCCTGAATCAATCAATCAAAAATCATTCCCTCGTGTGTTCGTTGTTTTTTTCATTTATTGCCATTTAGTGGTGATGCTGTGATGATATTGTGCTCTTTACTTGAATTTTGACCTTATTATGTTTTCGTTTATAGAATTCTTTGACTAAACGAAAGCTGACATATTGTTATAATCTGATATATAGCAGTAATCTATTTTCTACATAAATACTGTCTGAGACAATGCAATCGTGTGGGATGTACTGATCTCACCCGTATTCGTTATTGCATAGTAGGATGAAATTTTGGTCGATTTCAATTAATTATAATTCTTGGAAATCAGTGCAAGGTATTTAGACATTTACAGGTGACCAGTGTTATAATGTCAAACAACTAATCAATATTCTGTGTCGTTACTCGGGAGTCTTTAGTGATATCGATTTAATCATTTTATCGCAACTGCACACGGTTTCAATTTTTCTGTTTTCCCAAAAACCCAAAATCGATCATTTTCAAAGTGCAAAAGCGATTTGTTTAGCAGAGAAAGAAGTCTTTGCACTGAAATATGACTTATTGATGCTATTTTTTGCATAAGGAAGTAATCCTGACTCTCCCCACAATGTCTACTGCAGTGCATTATTTATTCAGAATATTCTTTTCGTGTTTATTCTCTTTAAAATTGTATTTAAAGAAACTGGCGTTCTGTCTATCTACTGTATATCTTACTGTATAACTATACCGCGCATGAACTTGTTAATGTAATATTTTTATTCATATTAGGCGAATCGTGTACTACATATATAAGCTACTTTTGCAATATTTAATATGCTAGCTATGGATATCTCTGGATTAAACCAAAAATGATAAAATAAATAAATGTAAATGTAAGTTTGATTTATGAAATTAGCATCATATTGGCAGACGTTGGCGAATGTTCATACTTAAACATTTGTGTTCAAACATAGTTAGTAGATCCCTAGGATTAGTGACGTTCATAATATCTGAAGAACTAAGAACTATTTAAAACGTCGGGTTGCAACAAATTTAAAGCCAATTCATGAAGTCTCAAAATCGGAACAACTACTTTAAAATATAACTAGCTTAAGGATAAAATTAATGTCTTCTTACTGAAGAGCTTTCCAATGGCTAATATAGCCAATTTTGGCGTTATTTTCTCACCAGGTGCTTGGGTGTAGGAGCTCTCAATATAATATATATTACACACGTATCTTCAAGCACAAGCATAAATTGCAAACTGCCTCTATTTTTACTATTATATAACCCTCTAGCCGAAATTATTATTCGTATAAATTATAATTTCATAAATGTTAACTCTAGGGAACCGGCTTAATATTACGAAAGGGAAATCTGCGAAATACATATCGCATGAGTGAAAATTTTGAGCATAAACTTAGTATCTAATTAGGTACTAAGTTAAGGATCTAGAGTTAACTAACGGTAACTCTAAAAAATATCTTTTAGTTGATGAGACTATTTTCACAATACTAATAATAGCAGAGTAATATTAATAAATTAGGGTTTAAAGTAATAATGTAATTGAGGGTCGCGTAATATTGGAAAGAGTTTGACAGTACGAGACGCTAATCGAGTCCTTAAATAAATCCTATTAAATAAACGAAGCTGAAAATTACTATTTCGGGAGACATTTGTTTAAGCTTTTTCCCTCATTTGCAAAACAAACAAATTAGTTAATAAACATGAAAAATTTGAAGTCATATTAAAATATTAAACTTACATTCCGGTTTATATAAATGTACAACTACAATCGAACACTTTTGCTATGTAAAACCTATATTTATTACTATTATTAGCCGATCCCTACGATCGTGTGATTAGCAAATACTACTTTGACACCAATGGTTGTGGGTTCGCTTCCCAAACAAGGCCCCAGTAATTTCTTGGTTGAGCACAAAGCAAGCCCTTGTGTGCATGAATATGTTTGTTTCTTGTTTATGATTTCATGACATAAGTATGTATTTACAGAAACAATGTATTTACGCATGTTTCAGTTGTGTAGTAGCCATAGTTCTGTAGCTTCCCTTAATTTGGGGTAGATGGCATTACGTAATTTGTCTGTAGATATTTGTATTACCGGTAAACTATTTTGTGTGCTTCCGCTATCGGCGTCTGGTGGCGGAAATGTACTTATGCAAATATGCAAATAAATAAAAGTAATATACATCGAATTGACAGTAAATTCGCTTCTGCAAAATAATGCCTGAACTGTTATAATAATTCAAAATTTTGCGTTTTTTACTATTTACATATTTTTAAACAAATTATGAAGTACTAGGAAAAACACAATATATAAAAGACAATTAGATACCTACGTAGTTATGTAGCCTACCTACGTAGGTATATTTTACTCTAATACCTATAAAAAAGCGCATTTAGCCTTTAAAATAATGTTAATGTCTATTTAAAAAAAAACTCACTTCTACTCCTAGAACAATCAAAAAATCAAGCAATTTCTATTAGTTATATTTGCCGACATGATTCGTTGGATAACGAAAAGACCTGAATGTCGTTTTTTTTTAAATGAAGCAATTTTCGAGCAAGTAAGAAAATTTATGTATCATCTTTCATTAACCTGAAGGCAGCTTGAAGGCTTAACTTAATGACTGCATCAACTAGCCTAGGATCTAGTTCGTTTTGCTGTGCGTAGGGGCTACCACTTGTAGCTCATGAAGCGGAAGGTCGCGAACCACTATTGCATGGAAAGCCATGTTCGCTGTCGCCAGGATGTATTCGCACACGGAGAACCACGTAAAAGCTGAAAACAATAAAATTAAGATTAAAGCAAAATGACAGAAAGAAGAAATAAAGAGAAATATTGTTAGTAGAGGAAAAACCCTAAACAATCGAGCTAAAAATATCAACACAACAAATACAACTGTGACAACTGAACCTATCTGAAATTGTGACCTGGGTAACCTAGTCACTTTCGTGATAGTTTAGGTTAAATCAAGTTATCAGAATAAATATGTTGGCCCAAAAATCGTGAAACCAACTTTGATGAAATCATGAAGTTGTGACGCACGACACTTATACTATACGCTAGAAACTTTACCCGATTAGGAAACAAAAAACCTTATCGCGAAAAATGAAGTTCCCCGCTAGGCTTCTGTCGCGTATAATAAAACAAGACATGAAGCTCGGCGTTTATCGCGGATATACAGGATATGCCCCCTGCCCCTGATACAGGTGAAAGGCATAGAAATATCCTCTTTACCGATATAAAGACTTCAACCAAAGTGCATCTAGAGACTGTCTTGGATTATGTCGTGAAACCTCTCAGCAATACACTTTTAAAAATGTACCGTGGACTTTTCAGCAGGATTCTGCACCTGGTCACAAGGCACGAACTATGCAAGCCTGACTCGAAACCAACGTTCCGGACATTATAAGAGCTGAAGACTGGCCCTCGTCTAGCCCAGATCTGAACCCCTTAAACTACAAATTATGGTCAGTTTTAGAGGACATGGCCTGCTCGAAACGACACGTCGACATTATGTTCTTAAGAAATCTCAGGAGCAAGATGTGCCTAAATTTACCATGGAAACAGTGCTTAAATCTATAGATTCGTGGCTAGACCGATTAAAGATCTGTATCAAAGCCAAACGTGGCCTATTCAAATAGAATCATTTATTTTTTATTTATATCCTAATGTTAAAATAAGAAGAGACATGCTCCATTGGTTAGAACATGTAGAAAGAATGCAGGATGAAAGAATGACGAGGCAGATATACAATACAAAAGTGGAAGGATGTAGGAGCCGGGGAAGGCCAAGACTTACCTACCATGACCAAATTGATCGTGTTCTATCAGAAGGTGATGTCAGGAGCCCTAAAAACCGGCGAGCGTGCATGAGAAGAGCAATTAATGTTAAAGAAGCGAGTGATTTATGTAAGAATCGAGTCACGTGGCGCTCGGTTCTCTCTGCCTACCCCGCAAGGGATTTGGCGTGAAGTTATAGATAGATATTTTTTTATTTTTTGTTCAGACTTCCAGAAATAATAGAGGTTAAAGTATAAAATTGCCGTTTTATAGTCATTGATACTTTGAATTGACATTAAATCTTCACGGTGTGAGATTTTCGAGTGAAACTATTTCACATGAGGTTTTTCTTTTAAAAAGATGTGTAACATTTGATTTTCTTTTAAATTTTTTTTTTATTCAGATTAGACGGGAAAGACGGATACTACGAAAATCGGAGTAATTTTTGTAAATTTATCCCTCTCGGGTATCTCCGTGCTAGAAAGGCACCTTAAATCGTCTGTAAATGACAGGCATTAAGCTTAGTCAGTAGCCTTCAGGCAATCTGAAGACACTGCCCTCTGCCAATATGTTGAGCAGCAGCGTGCCGAAGTATAATTTAAATCCTTTCGGTTGAAAGGAGATCCGCCCTGCAATGGAATGAGTAAGAGTTGGTATGGTAGGTGATGTCTAGTTTTAAAACGCACTTACAAACACCGAGAATGATACAATATGTTTTGGAATGAATTGAATTGACATAAAACGTTTTCAGACGATACGAAAACTGAGCACCTCTTACGGCAATAAAATTTCGTAACAGATACGTCACATTACCTTGTTTCCTATACTTTTCTGTAGACGGGTTTTTGTTTATTAACTTAATAAAATAATAAAATCCGGAATTTAGAAAACCATGCTTTATCTATAGTTTTTTATTCATAAATTGACACCGACATCAGTTCTTTTTTTTATACTACGTCGGGAGGCATACAAGCATACGACCCACCTGATGTAAAGCGGGTACCGTAGCCTATTAACGATTGCGAAATATTAATTATCACTCGCGCGATGCCTCCTCTGCTGCTTACACAGCAACTCCTTGGGAGCTTACTGTTGACCTCACCCACACGCACACAACAACCCTTTAGGGAGTTGTTATTTGGCTGCGGTTTTCTGTGAGGTGGGGGTACTTGCCTAGACGGGCTGCTTTGATGCGCTCTAACTCTCTTAAAAAATCTTTACCAGGAGTTTCCTAATAACTCGTGCTAAAGAACTGATTTGAGAAAATCTGTCAGCGTTACCTTTTTAAAATCTTGAAGTCGCTACAATTCAATTACAATGCCTTACTAAAACTATTCGCTCCGCTATTTCAAAGACAAAATAAAAAAATACCAATTACAAGGGCTCTATAGTTGCTTACGTAATACAACAAATATTCAAATATCAAGATAATTTTGAAGTTTCACTTGTACACAATTTCCATGAAACTTACTACTATAAGGTAATACAAGATTACGTCATTCCTACAAAACTAGTAAAGTATTTAATCCATTTTGACAAACCGTTGGCCCAGTGGCTACCAATTAGTGACTTTAACATTGCGGTTTATAGATTTGATTCCTACACAAGACAAACATTTGTGTGGCAAGAACATGTCTGTTTGGTTTGGACTGGATAATCTGGATTTTTCTATGGATTATAACTATAAGTATTTACGTGTACCTATTCGTTAGTTGCTTAGTACTTATTGCACAAGCTTTGCTTCGTTTGGGACTAGACTACAAACTAATAAAGCTAACTAAAGTCCACTTCAAATTATCATCTAATATGAATGCTCTAATCTAAGTCATATAAACGCTCCTATTCAGTGAACTTAGTATTTAGTAAATCTTACGTCACTGAATTAAACAATTTTAACGGAAGTATAGCGTGATTATTTATTTTGTTTCTTACGTCACTCTTTGAAGTATTAAATTACATCAAAAAGTAGCATAAAGCAATCGCAATATTAAAAAAATCATTGCTGATACTGCTACAATGTGACTAAACAGTCGTAAAAAGTCAAAATTAACTTCAGTAAAATTATTGAAACACTCATTAAACTATGTAAAATTTTGGGAGAAATACGAAATGGTTCTGTAAACCCTGATCGCAAACTCCTATCACAATTTAGCCGATGTTTTGTCTCATAATACGCAACCAATCCAATGAATCAATAGCGAAATGTCCAGAAAGGAAAAAATATTTAACGACGCATAACTGAATCCGAAGGCGGATTTCACTAGAATCTGTCAGCGTAGGTTTTAACATAAATTACCTTCTGTATTACGGCGAAATTAAAGAAGCGTAAACCATTGACCTTTTAATGTAAAGGTAAGGTACGTATGTTTTTCATGAACTATGGAGGTCGCCATAGATATATGGGCACGCACGGCGCCCTGGTGTATTATTTATGTTACCAACCTATCCCATTAGCTACTGGCCATGGGGCACGAGACATAGGTGACCTCTTTAGCATAACATAAATCAAGTGTAAATCGTGATAAATGGCGTTGGGTACTAGCCAAATTTTAGAAAAATTGGGAACGAGAACAAGTATGTTCCAAGGACCTATTGAATGATATTAAAGAGTAAGTAACGTATCGTCCCCATACAATAAATGTGATTTTTCGGTGTATTTTTTATTTTACACGCTAATACGAAATCCTTTGTGTGCGAGTTCGTACACAGTTGGTTTTTTTACTAATTGGCGCGCGTCGCTGTCTGACACGTGTGGACAAGACAACGCCGCAAAGATCGCTTTCGTGCTATTCCATATAACTACAGTAGGACCGGATACTACAAAATGTGTTTTTTTTTTAATTGCTCACAGTAACACATGCTTTCATCAAGCCGAAATACCAGAGCCATACAACATATGGCAATTGTAGAAAAACATAGCTGCATCCTACTTACTCATACTTGTATATTTATAAATATATTTTGTGTATCTCCGAAATGGCTCTAACAATTTAGATCAAATTTATTTTGTATTGGTATTAAGATTTAAACTTTTAAGTTTGTTTTGCAAAATCTCGTTTTTCAGGAAAGACATAACTGAAAACCGAGATTTTGCAAAAATAAACATATTTTTTATGATTTTTAATTTCTGGAGATTGTGCTATTGTTTGTGCAATTGAAACTAGTGATCGGAATCGAAACGACCATTTTGTGTTCCCTCCGAAATCTGTTTACTTCGAATAATTTTCACTTTCGTCCTGTCGAGACGTTATGACTCCTACGGGGGTCGTTTGTAAACCCGGAAACGTAAAAATAATCTTATACAGTTAGTAAACGCAGAATTGGTCTTCAAGTGAAGATCGAGTGCTAAAAAACTAAAGCTAAGGAGTAGTAGCTATGTATTAAACATGACAAATATAGTATGATTTGCTTACCTAAAACTAGGCATATATCTAAAGGTCTAAATGGACATAATACTGTTTAAAAAAATCTTCTGTATATTAATTACTAGGTAACATTTAAACACAGAATGCTTAAATGCCAGTAATTATAGTGAAGTAAATGTGTATATAACCTGCCAGTTATCAATTAAATAGTGTTTATACTCGACCACTTTTTCCCCCGCAATTTCAACGGCAATAAATAAATAACGCTTGTTTTTCTATTGAAATATTTTGCACAATAAATATATGATGTCAGACAAAGAAAACAAAAAGGGTAATAAGGAACCTTCAGTCTGTTTGTAACAGACTCGTAGGTACTTAACCTTAAGGTTAGATCAAATTGCATGTAAATTTGACTTTCGCAAAATAACGCCTGAATCTATTAACTACTTAAGGTTTGAATCTGTTTTAGACAGTTTGGGTCAAATTTAGGTTAGATTTGGGCAAAGTTAAATAAAAATAGAACGTTACGTTATGAAATTAACATAGTTTGATAATCAAACTTAGTTATGCGATGCATGCAACGAACGGTACCCTTGTTGCGCGATGTTATGTAACCTGTGCGCAAAAAGTCGCAATGAAAAGTTTTTTTACCTTCACGCGAGTGCGATATCGTTGAATAGTAAATTTTAAATCATAATCTTTGTTTTCTTGAATCATCAGAAACCATTTACATACGGATTGGGTCAGCCTCATATCAATAACTTGCAAAACTAATTTTGAAATAATAAACACTAACATTAATCGTGTTATTTTTTTGAAAGTTTTTTCACATAGGAAATTGAAATTATATGACAGAATGATAGATTACGATTATGAGATATGTTGTTTTCTGTTTTCAGACTGTTAAAGAAATTTAATAACAATTTTCACCCTTTTCATTATAAGTTTTTGAACACTAGTGACCTACCTCACCTTCGTACGGGTTATCCGATCACTACTAAACTTCACAGAATCACCCGCTGGGCTAGGCTGAATATTTCTTTAAATTTTGTCATTTTTAAAGTCCATACGGAACATACTTACATTGAATTACTTATTTAGTTTTTATTACTTATTTAGTTTTTTTTTTGGTAAGGGTTCAGCAATGACACAAGATTAAACAAATAACTGGTATGTATTAACGTTAAAAGTATTTGTAGTTTTGTATTTATTGAATTGTAATTTGATTTTTCTTAGTAGGCAATATAAGTTCCGCAATGATATAATGTTAATGTATTTAAGATTCCCACAGGACAGGCCTAGCCTAGTGTGGGAGTTTATGTAAAACACGTAAACAGATGTACACTAATTTTGAAATTAATTTATTATTATTATTATAGAAACATCGAATTTTATGTAGGTATTAAAAGATATGTTGGTGGAGCAACCGCTACGTGACCCTACATTAGACGTGAACCAATCGTCTTATGCAGAATTTGACTATTACTGCGCTGTTTTCTTCCGGAAACCCACACTGTGAGGTATAAAATCCGTGCTGAGGTCATCTTAAAAAATATTTAGTACTCTCACCTAGAGGGCGGCATAGCAGTCGATGCCTCAGGAAGAATATAATCAGTCCGATGGTGGCAGCGATTGCCACGTAGAAGAGAATCCACACCAGTTTGTTGGTCTTCAGAGGCTCCACGCAGTCACTCGAAATGCACCCGACTCTAGCTCGACACAGCATATGCACTAGTGCTGTTATCATAAACACTATGAATATTTTCTCATGCACAACTGCAATGGAAAAAGTTTAATGATATATTTAGTGGTGAAATAATGTTGAATACAAAGTCTTCGCACATGGATGAAGGATGGCACTTGTTAGCAACGTAGAGCCTACTCTGTGGTTCTAGCGATGTCTATTGCAATCAATTGGAGGGTCTGGCCCCCATTCTACCTCTGTTTTCGCCCCTCATTCTCCAAAAGCGTCTGTTCTTTTTTATATTTCTGTAACTTAAACTTCAATATATGGGATGAAGTGGTGCGAGACCAATAAATAAATAAATATTGTCGGACAAATTACACAGCGCCATCTAGCCCCAAAGTAAGCGAAGCTTGTGTTATGGGTACTAGACAACTGCTAAACATACGTAAATACATTTTTTTTTGTAAATACATACTTATTATACATACAAAATACCCAGACCAAGACAAACAGACATGTTCATGCACACAAATGTTTGTACTGTGTGGGAATCGAACCCACGAGCATTGGTGTCAAAGCAGCGTAACAACGCGTTTCACCACTGCGCCACCGAGCTCGTCAATGTAGCCAATAGAAGATGTCTAAAAGAAACGTATATTGTCATTTTTTTTTTCACACATTATTCCCGAAATACTATCCGGCAAATTATCATTCCTAAAACAAACTTGTATACTCTTTACCTCTGCTACATACACATCGACTTAGTTTTTATTAATAAAAGCGTGTTAAAAATACTACTTTTAAATACAGGTAAAGTATAGGCAATTATGTATACTTACAATAGTTTTCCCTATTGGAAACATAAGTTACTCCAGTTAGAGCAAATAACTCTATAAAATTGAGCCAATAGCAAGCCTCTCCTAATTTCGTCGCTAGGATTCGAGACTGAAAGAAAAATGTATTTTTATTAAAATTACATAACCATAATAAGTCATTTCAGATGATTGTGTAATTGTATCAAATACTAATAATACTCGTAGTTGTGCCATAAAGTCTTGGACTTAGATCTTTAAAAATATCCTTGACCTTGTCCTTTTCACAAACATTTAATATTTTATATTGTCGTGTAGGTAATCGCCAGAATGCTCGAAATTCGACAATACTCATTAACGGAAATTTGATTTGATTTGGTAACGAACGAATACGAATATATATTTAATGCAAGTGAGAATATAAACATTAAGAAGTAATAATGGTTAAGGCAAGTCGGTAGCCTTTCGGCGAAATCTTCACTCTCGCTTCATCCAACACGTAGCTCCAGTAAGATCTAAAATCCTTTCTATTAGGGACAGTTCTCCTAACCAGGGAATAAATAAGAGATGATGATGTATATCATAGATGTTTTGCCTTGCGTTACCTTTTCATCGATGATATGAGCGGAGCGCTCCTTATGGTAGTTGTAATATAGCGATCCTATTAACAACCTTGGTCCTAGGTGGAAAGCTACGCATATTCTCCAAACATACCGCTGGGGACTTATACCAGTAATCGCACTTATTGACGGCACTACATTATATACCTGAAAAAATAGTACCCTGAATTAGTATCGGAAAAATATAAAAATATAATTAGGTTCAATTGAGATAACTATTGAGCAACAGAAAATTTTAAAGCGTCAGAATTGGGCGTCTGCTTTTGTAATTTTGGTCTTTTGAATTTAAAACCATTTAAAAAACATTAAGGTGGGTACATCTTGCATATCAAAACACATGTTCGGTCAATTTCCAAGTTTAATAAGAACTTAGAATTATTTTGGTCTTTTGTACTTTTTTCTATTTAACCGTAAAACACAAGTTTTTTAAATGATATTTTTGTTTTCCAGTTCTATTCATAAAAACTGTTTGAAAAAGGTCTTCGTCATCTATCATCAATCCAAAAGAGCCATTCGGGGTGTGATTTTCCGCTAATCATCAATTAAAAAAAAATTCATCATCGTCAAAATATATTCTGTCAATCTGACATATGAAATAAAGACTAAATTATATGTTCATATAATTTTATTGCAACTATTAGTTATTACAGGATATGCGAGTGAGGTTACCAGTAAGTTTACGAAACTTTACTTACGAGATACTGTTTTAGCAACGTTTGTGGTAACGCACAATTCTTTATATTCCAATTATTCATAGGGTAACCACTTCAGATCCGCCACGCCAGTATGTTTAATCCCTTTATATATTGTATATTGTACATGGGGTAAAAAGTTAAGTGCTACTTACTGCTTGCTCATAGCCGTTTGAATTACGAACACAAATATTATTTTTCGAACACAAAAACATGATTTCCTGCCAATTATTCTAAAAAATAACTGGCAAGATATCGTTTATTTTATCATAAATTAAGTTCGTCCAGTGCAGTAAATATGTGATTAACAAAAATAGTTTTCGGATTTCATATTTTTAAAAGTACTCTTTCTAGGAAAATGTTATATTCCTCTCCAATATACTCGTATTTTTTGGAGAGGAGTAGCTCATGCTCATCCGCGTACGCGGAATTTGAGCTTTTTTTTTATGTACAACGACGGAAGACATACAAGTATACGGCCCACCTGATGTAGGTCGAAGCGGTAAGCTTGTAATATATTAAGTATCTATCACTCGCGCAATGCCTCCTCTGCTGCTTACACACCAACTTCTTAGGAGCTTACTGGTGACCTCACTCACACGCAGGAACATAACAATCCTCTATGGAGTTGTTATTTGGCTGCGGTTTTCTGTGAGGTGGCGGTACTTCCTGGATGTTTTAAGGCGCATCCAAGTAGCCCCTACTTGGATGCGCCTTAAAACATCCAGACCAAGCTAAACAGACATTGTCCCACAAATGTTTGTCTTGTGTGGGAATCGAACCCACGAGCGTTGGTGTCAAAGTCGTATCATTCACGACTGAGCCACCGAGCTTGTCTCTATAGCTAGAACGCGCTCCTATGAATTACAAGACAAACATCTGTTACCGCTGAACAAAACGTGGCTGCTATCTAGCGGTTAATTGAAGAAAACCGTTGCATCACTTACGAGATGATTCGAGGCACATTTAGCGTGTCCAGTTTCAGAAATTTTACACGGACTCTATTACAATTGTAAATTCTAGACGAAATAACACATTTTTTTTTTCTAAAAACAATGCATTTGTTGCTAATAACTTTTTATTTATGAGTTACGCAAATTCACTTTAATTTTAACGTATATTGTAAAATTAAATAATAATTCTTACTTTACAATGTGTTTCGTGTATGTCATCTGATTGGAATATAGAAGCTGTCACGTAACAAAATATTAAAGCACCTAGTGGAAGCCAAAGCGCAGCCAGACATATTTCCCTGAGACCACATGACCACAGCAGCCCCTGGACAAGTTAAAACATCGTTACTTCATACACAGTCACATAATTACAATGAAAATATCTACATATTTTGATACCTATATGATAAAACACGGTCGTCACGGAATAATTTGATAAAGTGATGTCATAAGTGACGAGAAAATGAAAATAGCCACTATTTTATGAAAATCGCTTCAGTAGTTTATTAGTTTAGTAGTTAAGTCACGAGTTCAGATTTATTAATTTAGGGTTGCCGAGTAAACCTATAAAAGGAAAGTTCACGCGGGTAGCGCAGAGATCAGCTAGTTATGTATAGGTACAATAAAGGCGTAAACGTAAGTCAAAAAGATGATAAGATGAATATTTTTCAGGCTTCTTACTGACTATACGAAAACAGATTATCGTTGTCTCCGTCCGTAAAAGATAATCTACACGAGTACCTTCTAGTAAGTAGGTACGCGTGTAGTCCCCAAAATTAACTAATATGCTACAGCAATGAAATATAACAATGAAATAAATTTATAATTATATTTAACACAATAAAGTTATGACTACTTCTTCACATGGATGATTACATAGATGTAGCTTATGTGGGTCCATCGCAGAAATTATTTACAAATTCGAGCTAATTCTAAGACTTTGCATCAGATATGTTTTTGGTTTGTCCATTACATAGGATAACATTCATTGTCATATTGTAAATCCGCATAACAAACTTGCTTAATAATTTATTAGTCTAATAATGATATAACATAATACTTAAATGCACATTCGCATAAAGCTACTTATCAGATTATTTTCAGGAACACCGTTCCTATATGAAATCTATATGTTTGTCTGTGCGTTTGTCTGTGTGTTTGTCTGTCGCTTTTTTTCGAATATTCGAATTTTGACTCCAGATTCGGATTCAGCATAAAAAAGTAGAGTAGGTATGTTCAGGAACACCGTTCCTATCTCTTAAGGAACACGGTCAAAATGGCCGGCAAATTAAAAAATAATAATTGAATTGTTATATAATTGACGAGCCAGGTGTTTCTCTGGCAATGCAAGCTTGCGCATTCTCAACTGTTTTTTAGTAAAAAATATATAATTTTATCAAGCATTACTAGTAATTTCCGTACTAAACCGAGTTGTTTTTTTTTTGCCGGTTAACCACAGTAAAGAAACTCAATAAACCCTCTGCTCACAGTAGATTAGTTGGGTTCTCTTCAGATCCTACACCCAGAAATAATCATGATTATATTATAGTCAGTGCATTAACAATATGCGTATTTATTTATACAAATTTGCGTTATGGAAATTAATAATTATAATAATTATAGTTATACCTAATTATTCCAGAAATATTTCATTTATGCGTTTTAATAATATAATCATGTATTGACTTGCAGAAATGTGAGTGATGTGAGAGAGGGTGCAATAATGCAGCCAGACTGGGACGTACTTTCACCTCACAGAAAGACAAGGTGGAGGTACTTTCGCAGTCAAGCTGCATTTATGTGCCCTACCTCTCTTAAAACATTCAGTTTTTAAGAGGTACGGATCAAGACGAACATACATATTTACACACACAAATATTTGTTCTGTTTGGGTGGTGAAAATAGCATTATTAACCCCTGCGAGTTCGTCAATGTCGGTTTCTCCATTTAAATTAAATCATACGAGTACGTTAGAACCTTGTTCAATACTGGTCAAATCTCACTAATGTTTGGGATTACACTATAATTTTGCTAAGCATTCAAACGATCGTAGATTTAATATGTATATATCTATTTTAAAATTTATGCCACTTTCGAATGTACGTATATCTTTGTACCTATTTATCAATTCATACTGTTCTCAAAATTTTCGCAAAATTTATATTTCCTTTCAGGTTTTGATCGTTGACTGAGAGACCCCATTAAGGGAATAAGTCCGCCATTGTACAATTCAATTCTATCCGAATCATATACATACATATTGTTATGTGCCCTAATGTACAATAAAGTGTACACATCCGTGACTCTTATACCCTACATACAATAGATCATAATAGCAAAATGATAAATAAACCGAATACATAATCGAGTAGACAAGTAGAGTATATTTGAAAATGAAATTTAGTATTTTGAAATTTGTTGACATTTTTGTTTGTTCGTAATATCTTTAATATAAGTATATTACGATATATACACTAATAATAAGTACTAAAAAAATTTATTAAATGAATTTAAAAATATGAAAGAAGTATTTTTTAGGTAGGTACACGTCGTTCAAGATTTCCCCCTGAGCACATGTTATAAAATTTTGGGATATTTTAACATTAGATACCTACTGCAGCACCTGTGTCAGCGGCTAGTGAACATTGTATTTTTTTAAAGTAGGTAATAGCTAAGGAACGCTACTCCTAGCATGGCCTAACATTTACAAATAATATCTGTAAAGGAATTCATTTCAAAATTTATCTTCAAACACCGTTTTCCGGTAGTTACAGAGGTTAAAACCTAATGCCCATTTCAGACCTTCATTTAGTGTTGCAATTAGACCACGGTGTAAGAAAGTAGTGAAATAGAAAAAATTACAAATTACGTGGCGTGTAAAATGTAAACAATCTTTTTTACGCATGTTTACACATCACTTATACATATACTTTCGATTGATAAAATTCCGTCTTATTACACAACACAATTTTCATTCACACAACCATACCTTGTATTCTAGTGTTTTAACAGCTTTGTTTACACTGCACGCGACGTTTGTGCGATCGGCTTCCTCACGCACAACCAAATTTGGTGGCGATTGTACTTGTGCGTCATTTACCATCTTCTAATTCACACTGCACTTTTGTAAACGATCATATTCCCTCAATATTCTCCTTCATCTTACTCTCAATAATACCATTTGGTATGTAACTATTTCAACGTAGCACATATCCATATGGAAATGTATGATTGCTTTTTTATATTATTTAATAGCCAATAATACGACAAATTCCTTTGTGCACATTACACTGGCAGTTTTGTTAAAAAAGAACAATATTAGAACGCGTGTGTATGACCCGAGGCGTGGATTGAATGAGGTTATTTGGACATGCGCGTTGGGTACTTCGAGAGGGGTGTCTACCCCTTCGATTTTACGTAACGTCAGTGAAAAATTCAGCATTGTCGTGTTTAGTGATAAAATATGTAACAGTAATGACGTTTTAATTCGGAGGACTGGAAATTTGATTAGATTTTGTTTACCATCTCATTATACTGAAGAAAATGGCACATTATTTCATACTCAAAGTTTTCTATAGGTATTATCACACACAATCCAGTAAGAGTAGTAGAGTCCACCCTGTGACGGGATACAGGTTTTCATTCCATCGAAGGGCTCAGAGCGTACACCACCGTGCTGCACATTGCTACCACAAAAGTGTAATTGTTACTAAACTACCCAAAAGTCGCTGTCTTCGTTTAACAACTATCCTCTAGACGATCTTTAGTGCTTTACTAGGCATGGAAAAAATGTGCTTAGCCCAAAGTAGTAAATGGATTAGGTACTCTGCTACTACTATCTACACTACACTATAATATTCTACTATACAATACTACTATATATTGAGATTACATGCAAGCTCTATTGTTACAAGTCTGCTATAGTTTTTAATTTGCTATAACTAAAACAGATCCAAACTTTTGTTATACAAGGCCGGGAAGCCTAAAGGTGTACAGGAAGTATTGGGCATGTGTTGCCACTCCTGCTGCCACTACAACAACTCCTCAAGAGATTACTGGCAACGCCACTCACTCGCAGGAACACAACAAGTAACCACTACGCCACTCTTTTTATGTAAACATTATTCTTAAAAAAAATACCTTTTCAATTTTATTTAACACGCCCGTAAAGATGTGATTGTGTTCTTTATTCATATTTAACTTTTACTGTGACTGATTTGATTAAACTTAAATGTATTTTTTTTTATTTATTTTAGCCGTGCGCGACTGTACATACTGAATCTATTACTTTCTTTCCATATTGGGTTTCAGGCTTGAAAGGGATTTGAATATATACCTGATTCAGATGCAAAACCAATCATGTGGACTTGCCGAGGTCCTTTGTACCGTAATTTACTTGAATTTTTCAATGTTGAATGAATTTCTTTTTTAAAAGACATGTATTCATTTTTCCTCGAAATGCATGATCAGCTTTAAGACAAAAACAATGCTAATACCAATGTTAACGTATGAAAGAAAAATATGGGTATGACAGGGAAAGCATGAAAGTAGAATAAATGCGATCGAGATGCGAGCCTTGCGCAAAATTTGTCACGTAACGCTGACTAAGTTAGTATTGTATGATATACAAGTTGACTGCTATCGTAATTTTCATTTCTTCACTATTTTCTTGTGTTGTGTGATTTTGCTTGCAAATTTTGTAATCGTAGGTTAATGCGCAATAGGTACCCTATAGCTTTTGATTTTCCTGAAAATATAAGTCAAAATTAGCCGTATTTTTTAATAACTTGGACTTCGAAGCATTGTTTTTTATACCTGCAAGGGCCGCAGTACTAGTATTCAATATTTATTGCAAATTGATACATGGTTTCCGGAGAATGAGAGAGGGCCTTGATAGACAGACAGGCGGACGGATAATGATGCGACTCGCAGGAACACAACAACTTTTCTGGAAGTTGTTATTTGACTGGACATTTTCTGGGAAATGGCGGGGCTTCTTAGTCGGATCGAATTCATCTCTCTCAAAAATACCCAAACAACTCGTCAATATAAACAGGACTAAAATGACAAACAGCAGCCTGCCAGATGATTAACCGTTACCTTAGTCTATGGACGTAGAAATACCAGGAGCATCGCTCGTTTCCAGCCGACTGGATATTTAACCGTCAAGGGCTTCGCATCGAGCGGGCCGTATTCTTGTTAGCCTAAATTGTTCGATCGTCCAACAGTGATCATCGTGTCACCGGAGCACTAGGAACCGACGAGCATGCATGAAAATAGCTATGAATGTTAAGGAAGCGAATGAGGTGCGTAGGACCGCGTCTTACGGCGCTTGCTTGCCTCTGACTATTCCGTATGGGACCTGCCGTGAAGATATATATTACGGTTAATTTTTAATATCATAGACCACCCATATTCACCTGCAGTTCGACGAGCTCGATGGTGTAGTCGTGGAAGGCGCGACTTTGAGCCCAACGTCCGCGGGTTCGAATTGCACAGGGCAAACATTTGTGTACATGCATATGTCTGTTTTCTTTGTCTGGATATTTTAAGAGAGATATGGCGCGTCAAAGCAGCCCGTCTGAGGAAGTACCTCCACCTGGAAAACCGCAGCCAATTAACAACTCCCTAGAGGGTTGTTGTGTTCCTGCGTGTGTGTGATGTCACCAGTAAGTTCCTAAGAAGTGCTGTGTTAGCAGCAGAGCAGTCATCCCGCGAGTGAAACCTAATGTATTACAAGCGTTCATAGGCTACGGTAACTGCTTTACATCAGGTGAGCCGTATGCTTGTATGCCTTCCGACGTTGTATAAAAAAAGCAGATAGGAAAAATACTACGGTTACCTCGAGAACCAAGGAGGTTCTGTGAGCTAAGGAGTCCCAACGCACCATAACCTTAAGGCAGGTACGCTACGGTAATTGTATTGTGACTAATTACTTAATTAATAATTACCTACCCTTATTTAGTTGTTAAAAGAAACTTTATTGAGAGGGAGCCTTCACAACAAGTTCTACATGTTTGTTTCAGGTTCCCGTTCTGTATCACCTCGATCGCGCTAAATCGAGGAGTTTTTATTTTATTTTGATAATAAACGTCTCATATTTAAATAGGCACCAGATAACGAACAGAAAGATATGATGCCAGAAACGACAACTGAAATTAAATTAAATTTAATTGTTATCCAAATGTTGAATATCTCAGTATCATATTACAGTAAATAACTCTACATAAATCTTGGTGAGGTAACCATATATTGTCAATGAACACAAAAATTTCGACTAGGTATTAATTAAAATCTAAAAAAAATGGTTAGCATCTTTGTCGTTTAAGGCTATCAATAAAATACTTATTAAAAAATTTGTTGTGTAGAAACAAAGGCAAACATATTTTTGCAAGAATACCGAATTCTGAAAACAAAAGTTATGTCATATCTCTGCAGAGAAGGCACCCCCGCTCAGCCTTTGCATAACAAAATGTAGACAAACGTTATATGTTTTCTGTTCAATATAAGGAGTTAGACTTGAGATCGCTACGGGTTACATGATATATCTTTTGTTTACGACGTGCAGGAACTACTCGTTTGTGGCTTCGATTTATAATAGGGGTTAAAGTATGAAATTATCGTTTTATAGTTATAGATACTTTGAATTGACATTAAACATTCATGGTGTGAGATTTTCGAGTGAAACTTTTTTCACTTGATACCTTACAATAGGTTTTTTTTTTAAATGTGCAACATTTTATTTTGGAATTTCAATTTTATTTTGGTTTTTTTTTATTCAGCTTGACTAGACTTGACTAGCTAGACGGCAAAGATGGATACTTCGAAAATCCGTGTAATTTTTGAATACGAGTTCCGAGGCGGAAACGGCAGAAACGGCTCGCAATATCAATGCCGCGTTTGGAGAGTAGACTGGTAATGAACGCATCGTGCGGTTTTGGTTTAAAAGCTTTCGTAATGGAAACTTCGACTTGAAGAATGAAACTTCGACTTGAAGTGGAAAGCCGCCTACACAATTGAAGGAGATGGTGGAAGCCGATCTGAATCAAACAACCCAGGAATTAGCGGCATGGTTTTACGTTACCTACAATATTGACTCATTGGCATCAAAACAAAAAGATAAAAAAATATGAAAAATGGGTGCCTCATAATTTGACTGATCTGCAGAAAGAAACGCGTGTTGAAACTTTTGTTGTCTTGTTGCAGAAATCGGTCGGTACAGAAATGAAGGAATATTGTATCGAATTATGACATGTGACGAAAAGTGGATTCTTTGCGATAACCGTAAGCGAAAAATGCAATGGCTGACCCCAGGTCAAACGCCGCAACAGTGCCCTAAAGCAATTTTTTTTCCCAGGAGGCAGTACAAAATGCTTTCACACAGTTTGTGGAATCTAAATCCACAGGGTTATATCGCAAAAGCATAAATAAACTTCCGATTAGATGGCAGCAATGTATAGATACATAAATATTTTTATTATTAGAGGGTAAATATTTTGATTAAATAAATATGTTACATCTTAGAAAAAAAACGAGTTTTAATTTTTCAGTACAAATCGGCAATTTCATACTTTAACCCCTAATATAAAAACTCCTGCATCGAGCAAACATCGTGAAGTTAGGGTCGTATTCTGTCCAAATAGGGGGCAATCTAGAACCCAGGTGTGTGAAAACTGAAAACAGAAGACGTTGAAAACATTATATAGATTTACATATAAGTAGATTATAAACAGTATACCGCTTAATAGTTTAAAGGTTTGGTAACACAGCGAGCTTAAACTTTTCAGACCGTATGGTATGCTTCTGGTCACTGATGAATCATTATGTTCCATGAAAAGTTAACACATGACTTAGGGGACCTTTTTTATACAACGTCGGGAATCATACAAGCGTACGGCCCACCTGATGTAAAGTGATTACCGTAGCCTATGAAAGTATCGCTCGTGCGATGCCACATCTGCTGCTATCACAGCAACTCCTTACTGTTTACTGGTGACCTTACTCACTCGTAGAAACACAACAACCCACCAGGGAGTTGTTATTTAGCGGCGGTTTTCTGTGATATGGAGGCACTTCGCCAGACGGGCTGCTTTGATGCGCCCTGCCTCTCTTAGACTTCCTTTTAATGTAAAAACTGCCAACTCGGGTTTTGTTTATATAGCGTCGAGAGAATGTTTGCGAAAGTATAACTCGCACGTTGTAACCCTGATAACACAGCAACTTCTTAGGAGTTTACTGGTTACCTCACTCGCTTGCAGGAACACAACAATCCTCTTGGAAGTAACTATTAGGCTGCGATTTTCCCTAGTCGAGCTACTATGATGCGCCCTATCTCTTCAAAACAAACGGGCTTATAGCCCTCTTTTACTGGTCACGCGATATAAAGTAGTTCCTGTAATCTATACCCGCTTACAATACACGCTATCGATACATATACGCTAGTTCATTATACTATTTTTTGTTACACGTATATTAAGTACCTATCTAAGTACTCACTTACCAACAGCTTCCTTTTACAACTGCACTAATCGGCGACACAGTAGAATCGCTATGATTGCGTACAGGGTGGTCCAGAAAAATTACCTTATGAGAACTCTTAATTTGTGGGATGAGCTCCCAACCGAGGTTTTCCTAGGGACTACTTCATGAGGTTCTTTAAAAATGCGTGAATAGGTTTTTACTGCGTCGACTGGGCACAAACTTACCTCTTGTGTTGCAAATGTCCATATTACCTATTCTGTAGGTACCTATTTAGTACGCGACCGGATAGTAAATCTAGGCCGTATACCGGATTGTTGCCAGATATCCGTCTCAACTTTAGTAATGTATTTAAGACCGATCTTTTTTTGTATGAACATTTGTATGTTTCTATACAAACGGTGCACGCCGTTTCCTAGGGCTTCGGTGATACGATGATTTCATCACTGTATCTCCGAAGCCGAAATGACCGTATTACCGAGCGAACAATTAAGGCTAGCAAGGATACGATTCGCTCGATGTGAAGCTGTTAAGGCGACACCTCGATCGTGAAGCTTTAAAATGGCTCCGCCCAATCACCCCGCGCCCCTCAATTGACACTCGACGCTCGATTTGTAAAATTTGAAATTAGCGCCTAATAGGTAACCTGGGGTCAACGTATAGTCAATGCAAACGAACAGAAAAGCTACAGAGTCGCGTCACACTTAAATAAAATTTATAATATCAATATTTAATAAAAATTATTGATTTAATTATTATTTAGCTTTATACATACTAAACCAAACATATTTATTTAAGCTAGACGGAAAACAATAGTAATAATAGTAATAAAAAACTACAGAAACGTATTCACTTTTAAAAGTTTATTGAAAGAGAAATCAATGACATCGTTTTATGTTTATATCTCTATAAGTTAACATGTCTTGGTATCTATGTTGTTCTTACTTAGGTCTCGTCCAGTGGCGCCCTCATTGAATAAAAAAACATATTATAGCATAGAAGATAAACATTATGAAATCTTATGTTGCATTTATTACGAAGATAGTAAAGTATTTTTACGTCATTAAACCAACACTCAAAATATTCCACTATCGTTGTTATAAGCAAAAGTGCTAAAAGAGGCCGTTTTTTGGCAATTATGCCTATAACAACGAAAGCAAAACATTTCAATTGTTGGTTTAATGACGTAAAAGTACGTTATTGTATTTGTAACACACGCAACACATGACTTTATAATGTTTATCTTCCACGCTAAGATACGATATTTTATTCCTTGAGGCGCCACTGGACGGCATGTATCCCCCTTAAGAAGAATGAAACACCAGCTACATAATACAACATTGTTTATCTAGAGGCTAAAGCGGGCCATTTGTTGATTCGGACACATATGTTTAGTTAGCAGATACACCATCTAAACTGCAAACACTGGTCACAGCGATGAAAGACGACTGTATGGAGAAAGGCTTACTACTGAATGCGAAGAAAACAAAGATAATGGTATTTGAAAGAGAAGAATCCAGAACTAATGTAAGGATTACGATTGATGATGAAGTGTTGGAACAAGTGGATGAGTTTGTATATCTTGGATGCGCTTTCAGCAGGGATGGAAGGTACACCGCAGATGTGGAAAGACGAGTGAGTGCTGGGAATAGTGTGAATGGAGCGTTGGGAAAACTTCTTGGCAGTAAAATCCTGAGCCAGAAGGCACAACTCGCTATACACAATGCAGTGTTGGTCCCAACGCTAACTTATGGAAGCGAGAGTTGGGTATGGCAGAAAGAGCATGAAAGTAGAATAAACGCGGTTGAAATGCGAGCGCTGCGCAAAATTTGTGGCGTAAGGCTTGTAGACCGTATTCGTAATGATGATGTTAGAAATAGAGTTGGTCTGAAAGAGAGCGTCGGTGTTAAAATAAGAAGAGGCATGCTCCGATGGTTCGGGCATGTAGATAGAATGCAAGATGAAAGAATGACGAAGCAGATATACAATGCAAAAGTGGAAGGATGTAGGAGCCGGGGAAGGCCAAGACTTACCTACCATGACCAAATTGGTCATGTTCTATCAGAAGGTGATGTCAGGAGCCCTAGAAACCGGCGTGCGTGCATGAGAAGAGCAATGAATGTTAAAGAAGCGAGTGAGATATGTAAGGATCGAGTCACGTGGCGCTCGGCTCTCTCTGCCTACCCCGCAAGGGATTTGGCTTGAAGTTATAGATGTTCGAGTGTCATAATGGCTGATAGCGCCGAGTAAACACAGGATTTTTTTATTTCGAATAAATAAGAGAAATAAAATTATCAGATTGAATTAGATTGAAATTGAAATAGAAAATTGGAATTTTTTTGCAACTCCCTCGTGGTGAAGATTCACAAGTTATTTTACACAGTTAGGTATAGCTCTGGTAGGGATCCTAGCTTTTTCCCTAAATATAATACACTCTCGAATGACTAGGTATGCGCTTTCACTAACAGTCAATTTAACTTCGCGAATTTTATAAAAAAGTACAGGAAGAACTTGACGGTTAGACGGTAATTTTGCGCCTATTATTTGATAATTTACGTCTCCAACTAAGAAAATACTTGATTTATTGCTTCTCAATTCCACTGCCATCTTATAAAAGTTAAAACATTACGTATTAATCACGAGAATAACTGACATTCAAAATTAATAGACGGTTAGGTAATTATGACGAAGTTAACGATGCTCTCTCTAAAGTTATTCATTGGTTTAGTGTTAATAATCTGCTTTTAAATGATAAAAAGACTAAAGTAATTAAGTTCTCAACACCTAATGTAAGGCAGGTGGCTACCAATGTACATGTTAATGGAACTAATTTAGCCTCTGTGGAGACAACTGTGTTCTTGGGTATAACAATTGACTCCAGACTACAAAGGGGCCCACAAATTGAAAAATTATCAGGAAAACTAAGTTCTGCAGCTTATGCAGTGAAAACTATTAGACGGCTCACTGATATTGATACGGCTAGAATAGTTTATTTCAGCTACTTTCATAGTATTATGTCATATGGAATTCTTCTTTGGGGTAACTCCGCGGATATTAACACCATCTTTTTATTGCAAAAGAGAGCCATAAGAGCTATCTACAAACTTGGTCCCCGTGAGAGCCTTAGAGAAAAATTCTAAGAAATAAATATTTTAACAGTCGCATCGCAATATATCTATGAAAATCTTTTGTATGTCCATAAAAACATAGACTCATTTTGTAAAAAGAGTGATATTCATAGCATAAATACTAGATATAAGCATAATCTTGTGTTATATGCAAGCCGTCTCCACAAAACAAGTAATTATTTTATGGGGCAATTATACGGTTCTATAACAAACTTCCCAGCAATATAAGAGATTTGTCAATAAACAAATTTAAAACTACTATTAAAGCCAAATTGTGTAGCAGGGCATATTATAAAGTATCTGACTATATTAATGATAAAAATGCCTGGGAGTGAGTCGATCCAATTATAATGTAATTAACAAAATATGTAAATTTGTTTGGATACCAAAAGAGGGATGCCTGAGTTTTTTGGCAGTATTTTTATCAGTGCTCACCTAGTCATAAACTGCACGGTAGGGGAAAAAAATGTGACGATTCCAAACAAATGTAGCCATTTTTACGGAATAAAAAGATTTTGACTTTGAATTTGAACAAATGAATACCGCGAGTACGTGCGGCACTGCCGCGCAACTTGTATGAACATGTTTCGATGTAATTCGGCACGGATTATCGTAATCCAAATAAGTTAAAAATTAATTTCCGAGTGTTTTAAAAGCAAATGAACAAAACTAAGACATATGCGTTAGAAAATAAAAACTTTGAAAAATAAGGGACACCCTAATATACATATATACAAATAGATTTTATAATCTATTCATATTTAAAAAAAACATGTGACAAATGATTTTCTTGCTGTTTCATAACTTTAACTTCAGTATAATGACATTTATTGTATTTTACTTATGTATACTCTGTGTTTTGTATTGTTGTACGTTTCCTTGTTATTTATTAAACTCTCAAGAAGAAAGAACCAGGACCATCTCTGATGTTGCAAAATAAATCTAATCCGTACAATAGTTCAATACTAACCACAATGTATAGAATAGATGATTTTTTTGTGTTTTCAGTGTTGGTTCATGGTAAATATTATTTGTTTTCACGAGTACCATGGGTATAAGTATACTATCTATCTATATCTTCACGCTAAAGTGAGCGCCACATGACTCGGTACTTACACACCTCGCTCGCTTCTTTAACATGAAACATACCGAGGTTTTTTAAAAACTATCAAAATATACTATTTTACCAGTAATTATTTTAATACAAAAAAAAAAAAAACCTCCACTGGTTTTCTATCTTCTGATTGGATAAATTTCCAACGTAAACTAACCTTCACCTACGTACAATGTCTAAGTCGGAGTTCGGTGAGCTTATAATGGTTACTATGAGTTTGTCGTCCCGTATGACACTTACGTTAAAGTAGCATATAAATCGAGTAGTGATTCTTCTAGTGGAATATGTTTATTTAGTAAGTTTCTCCTAAAAAACAAAACAGCAAAAATATTCTATTTTATAAGTTTTTATTTTAATACAAAGAAATAAAGAGTCTCCACTGGTTGCTATGTGCTGAGAACGCGAACCTTATTGGTATAAATTTCCAACGTAACCTGACCTCCACCGACGTACAACTTCTAAGTCGGAGTTCGGTCAGATTATAATGGACAAAATAGGAGTTTGACGTCCTATATAGGTACGCGGTCAGCCTGTGGATAATGTATACCAATTATCAAATGTTACTGTTTATTCCTGCAAAAAATAACTCTTATTTAATTAATGCAGTTTTATATAGAGTTATTAAGTAATCAAAATTAAAAAAAAGTTTGAAGAGGAATTAAATAGCTTGGGCCAACCATACCTAGGAACTGTTCTAAAAACTAGAAATATGTCTACACAATGTTATTATAATATGTTTAATAAATATAATAATTAAAAAAAATAAATACCTTGTCTTGTTCGCCTCCCCCATTCTACGAACATTTTCTTTGTATTTTTATTCTATATATTTTCTTTTTAGTGTTCCCCATTATTACAACAGTATAATAAATATATATAAACCTATAATATTATTTACTACTTATATCTAATAATAATACACTTACGCTAAATACTATAATATTGAATATTTACAACTATTAATTATAAAAACTTCGGTGTCGCGATGTAAATGGAGCGAGCTCGAGCAGACAGTCGACATAGGTCCTACCTCGAAGCGGGCTGCAGCCGGACTGGCTGGATGTAGTTAGTCAACGCGTTTATAATCCTCATTACCGCACAATAAGGTCGAAAACACGTAGCACCCAAGACGAATGTGATCGCTTAGAAATTGTCAGAAACTTAAAATATTTTTAAAAAATTTCATGTTTCACTTATCAAAATATGCAGCAAGCATATTATAAACATAGATATTACTAATAGATTTAAGTAATTTTGAAGCGTATAAACAGAACAACTTCGTTGTAATTTCAAAAATAATGAATTTCAGGAGGTGTTTTCGAAAGTAATTATTATCGAATCAATTTTACACAATCGCGTATTTGAGCAAGCAAATTCAAGATAAAGAAATGAAGTTATTTATATTAAAATCTTAGATCCGTCAGTTTAGTCATTAGCCTATACTATTCGATGAAAGTTGGTCTAATTTTTCGATGTGTCGCCTTACGGGCAAGGATTTCAAAGGGTAAGAAGTGATTTTTGAAAGGTCGGCTGGAAACGAGGGATGCTGATTATCAAGTTTAATTTATTCTTAGATTATGAAGAGTCTCTTTGTAGCTTTATGTGGTGTACATCTTTAGAATCAACATCAGCTGCTTGATGATGTAACTGCTAATCATCAGATGACGCGTGTTTATCTTAATAGTTGCCGGTTCTAATATTTTTTTATAATACTAAGGTGGCAATCAAGCATACGACCTGATGCTATAATATACGTATGCCTGATGATATCATATACGTGTGTTACAGGTATATTGACAGTGCTTCGGTCAATGATGCCGAAGTAGCAGTAGCTAACTTTGACGACAAGCGCTCATAGTAGTAACAATATAGTACTTATAGAGTGCTGAAAATTTTAAAGTGTGAAGAAGTTGTAAAGATTGATACCTGATTAAACTCGCCACCCGGTCGTGGAACCACGCTCCTATTAATATCAATCTGATCTAGATTAATGACAAAAAACAAATTGTCTGATCTTTTCCAATGCTCATTAATTCACACATCAATGAATTTGATATCAATCTAATCAAAGTCTCGGATTAAATTAATGCAATGATACACTAATAATGTCAGTGAAGGCTCGCTCGCTGTGGAAGTTGGCCGGTGTGAAGAGAATTTATTTAGGTAAAGGTAAAGTGACTGCCTTCACCACCGTACCGATTTCCCATCCGGGATCCGCTACCTGACCCTAAAGATTTGGCGAAGATACTGATTTTGACATGGAGCCACAACCCAGAAGGAAAACCTGAACTTTCTTAAGTTAGGTCACCTATGTGTTAAGGAGACCTATTAACGTAACCAAAATTATTATTTTAACAGACTTTAGAAGATGACCGAGCGTTACAAGACGCTGCTTACACACATCGCTCGCTCCTTTAATAATCATGGATATTTTTATGCTCGTATGTTAGGACTCCTGATATGACCTTTTGATACGACCAATTTTTGGTTTGCGTTTCCTCATTCTTTCTACATGCCCCCAACTAACATCTAGCATGCCTTTTCTTATCTTAACACCGACATCCACTCAAACGTCCAGGGTGCATTTTGTCGTAAAAATCACGTGTCTCCGACCTTTGTTTAGACCACAATGTGCGCCATTTACTACACTACATTGTACTACAGCTATATCCAAATAAAATTACCACGTCGTACAAAAAAAAATAGACTAAATTGATTCCAATTAATAGAATTGAACCTTAAGGGAAAAACTAAATGTCAAACGGGTTTTTGGTGTCGGGGGATAAAAGGTAAATAATATTACGTTCTGAAATTTTGGGCTTGATTTATTCAAGCGCCATTTGTCGTTTTCAATATTTTTATACAACGTAGGGAGGCATACAAACACTTGTAAAACATTAAGTATCACTCGCGCGATGCTACCTCTGCTGTTAACATACACTTTACGAGCTTGCTGGTGATCTCAATCACTCGCAGGAACACAACATCCCTCCAGGTATTGTTATTTGGCTTGCTTAACGACAGCCCTAAAAATAGTGCGATGGAACACAGGGATTTGTGACTTAATTTGTTTTCTTTTACATTTACTCAACATTATCGAAGCATGCAAATGGTGATAATGAAATCAACGGAAAAATAAGTTTGCAAAAAAAAAAAAAAAAAAAAAACAGAAGGGCATAGATGTTATAAGGCTTAAAAATACATTTTTTTTTATGAATTTGACTAAAACTGATATAAAAGGAGAATACACCAGGGTAAGTAAAAACGGGACATTAAATAGGGCGACGGATATTGTGAGGGAGTATATCGTACAAAGATACCTATAGTTTCGGGCAATTAAAAAAGAAATGTTCAAGGGTTACCTTCTCCAAACCGCACTCAAATAATGAGCTATCGAGAATTTTGATTTTGGCTAAGAACACCAAAGAACACACATGACCGAGACGTAGCCTCATAATAGCAGATGTTGGATGTTTGTCAAAATGGCGATATTTGAAAAACCACGGTTTACTAGGGATGACTGTTTGGGTTTTTGAATAAATTTTTGCATGTGTGGCTCCTCGTCTCTGCCATACCATATCCTAGCCTCTTTTCAACCGCACATTAACTTCTCTAGCACACCTATCTGCAGTTTCAAATGCCACAGTGTCCTGGGATCCAGGCCAATACCACCTCTAAGCCTGAGGAGTGACCATGGAATAATGATTGTCTTATTGCCTGAATAAGTGCAAAGTTATCTTTGGAATGAAAAGGGGACTTGAGAAGATCTTGAATACAGCTCTTCGAATCTAAAAGGATTAAGGCTTTGGGGATGTGGTGGGATTCTATATTGGAGACAGCTTCAAGAATAGCTGTAGCTTCGCCTGTAAAGACAGAAGACAGATGGGGACATTTCAGGCTTAGGATTATATGGAATTTAGGAATCCATACTGCAGCTCCTACATCTCTGTCCTCCAAGGATTTGGATGCGTCAGTGTATAATCTGAGCGAATCGGTCCAGTCCTTTTCGAGCAAACGAGATTTTGGAGATCACTTTATATTGCGAGATATTGCGAACAGTGGATTTTGATGAAATATTTTCACAGGCAGGGAAACTTCTCTATAGCTGCTATAGCTATTAATGAGAGGTGACGGGACTTTATGGGACCAGTATGAGGTATTCCAGGATGTTTGGTAGTGGATGTGATGAATTTTGTAGGGACTTGTAAAAAAATCAATCAGCCAAAAACTGTCTCCGTGGGTGAAGAGGAGGATCTAAACACTCAACCTGAAGGGCCAATGGTGAAGAGGATTTCATAGCGCCCGCGATAATCCGCAGAAACCTTAACTGGATTCTGTCCAGTTTACATAATGCCATTTTACTGCATGGTTCAAGTAAACACCACCCATAATCAAAGTGACTACGGATTATCGCATTGTACAAGATCTTTTGACTGTAAGGATGAGAACCCCATCGAACTCCTGGAAAGGCACGTAAAACAGTGTTACTATTATCAGTTTTACTGCAGATGTAATTTAGGTGTTGAATGCCTGATAATTTGGAGTCCATAATGATACCCAAAACTTCACTTTCCCCTGAACTGATACAATTTCCTCTTTGACTTTAAGAATGATGGGAGGGATGATTCTTTCCTTATGAATTCCACTGCACTACATTTGTTGACCGCTAAGGTTAGGCCATGATCGCACAGCCATTCGTTTAGGTAAAACAGGGCTGAATTGAGGTTGGAACAGGAATTGGAAAAGGATGAAGAGCTAGGACAGACAACAATGTCATCGGCATGCTGAAGGATATTACAAAACCTGGTGACAGATAGGTCTAGGTCTGCTGTGTCGATGTTAAAAAGAAGGGGACTAAGAACTGAACCTTGAGGTAGACCTTTCCAAACACGGGGAGGGAAAAGAGATCCGTTAATACGAACACAGATGTAACGTGACATGAATAGCTTACATATTATGTTGACTAGTCTATCAGGGATACTCAGCTGTAGCATTTTCTGACTGAGCACTGGAAGCTGGTCGTTGTCATATGCAGAGGCTATGTCTAAGAAAAGGCCAATCAGACGTTGGTTTTGTAATCATCATGAGTGAGCTTATCTCTTCAAGAGATTTCTTCCAGCCAACCCTAATGAATGTGGAACGAAATTGTACAAGGGCTATAAAAAATATATGTAACCAACTAGCAAAATAAAAACAGATACGCACAATAAAAAATATACATACATACATACGACATACAACCACATACATATATACAAATATGAATGTAGGTGTATATATATATATATATATATATATATACACCTACATATTATTTCTCGTTAGATGATAACATATTTAGATAGTGCTTCTTTAGTTTTCTCTTGAAACCAGATACAGAAGGACTCTCTCTTATCTCTAGTGGTGGTGGCTTAACAGTCTTTGCAGTCCGTTGTCAGTCATAAATACATAATGATTTGGTGTATAAGTTAAAACTGTATTGGCAAGGAGAACTGCAATTTGCTGATGCGCGGTTTACTGATAATTATGGTACAGGATTATTAAACTAAGAATTTTCACTAAATTATTGGTAATATTAATTTTAAATTTTCAATCCAAGAGGGAAAGGAAAAATAATATATATTTAAGCTATTGTTGATTCCTGTTATCATTTCGCCAGATATTTACATAACATGCCTTAAGGAAAATATTTCGCCTGTCTGAAAAAGTTAAAACATCGCATTTGGCAACCCTGGATATAGTGTGTCACCAGTGTCACTTTCTGTCTGATTGCTCTTGTATTGTATTGTATTCAATCATTGACATTATTTTGTAACAGATTGCACTAAATACATTTAAGCGGAATTATCAATTTTAACTAAATAACATGTGTTTTGTATTCTGACAAGTATCCCAACTACTTAAATATGAAGTTGTTAAAAGTTTTGTGGTTGGTTAGTTTGTGCACATTAAATACACAGGCGGCGAGTCACTGGGTTGTTACAGAGAGTGGTTTGATTCAACCACGGGTATGTTATCAGTTTCCACTGTACTACTTATAAATACACTTGTTCTAAATACAATGCACGATTATTTGTACATGTATGGTATTGGGAACAATAGTTATTGTATGTTAGAACGATGGGAGAAGTCATGACTCTTGTACTTTGATTATTTTGTAAATATTTGCTGTATAGCTGGTGAAATATTTTTAAAGGAACAATGTAAATACGAGAAATTCCCAGGAATCTGTGCAAAATTTTAATACATTAAAATTAAAATGGAAAATTATATATGATGCAAACAGGGTATCCTCAGAAGGCTTCTTACACCTTTATTGTGTAAGGCCGTGCTTCTCAAAGTGGCCTACATCGACCCCTAACTTAGGGTCTATTGCAACAAGTATAGGGGTTCATCAGATCCAAACATTATATGGTTAGGGGTGTACTGACAACAGAAAATATATAGACAAGGCGTCTATGGGATAAATATGATTTAAGGGGTTGACGAGAATATGCAAGTGGTGGTTGTCAATGTCTTGTTTGTGGTTATAAAATCAAGATACTGAAGGTAGGTTTTCCCTAGTACTACTGTTCCCTGTGATGAACAATAGCTTGTGTTATGTTGATGATATTTAATTTGTAGCACATCGGTCTATGGTTTGAGGAAACTGGTGAAGATCTGTGTAGGTATGATGCACAGATAATAATAATAAAATATGATGATCCGAAAGTTTGCAAGATGTTCACTTGATGTGAAGGGCATGGTATTCGAAGCATACTGTACATCTAATAGTACTCATAGGTTATTTTTTGGTGGACTACTTGCAGAAGGTTTACAGCACCCTCTGAATTCAATTAATCCCAGGCAATATTCAGGCTGCACCGCCTATTTGATGTTTTATTATATTATTCATATGATATACTGTTGTGGAGAATAGTGGCTGATGTTGAATCAATTTCCACTCATCTCTTAGATCTGTTCAAAGAAATAGATATCCTCATGGTTACCTTTCAGTATATCATTCCATCCATCAGTATATCAGTTTCTTTTGGCATTTCTTTTTCACTAATGGACATTTTCGAAATGCTGGTAGATTAAAAAGTGAAATCTAAACTATGAAAAATTAATAAGAAACAATGAGAATATAAGAGGTGTCTAAGTGCCCATGCCAGTGCCAAATAGTTCTTACGTAAATAAATAAATAATAAATATTGTCGGGCAAATTACACTGCGCCACCTAGCCCCAAAGTAAGCGAAGCTTGTGTTATGGGATGGTTATGACAACTGATAAATATAAATATTTTTTTTTTTGTAAATACATACTAAGTATACATAGAAAATACCAAGACCAATACAAACAGATATGTTCATGCACACAAATGTTTGTGCTGTGTGAGTGAGGGAATTGAACCCACGAGCGTTGGTGTCAAAGTAGCGCCACCGAGCTCGTCTATTGTTATTATTTGTTGAGAATCGTGTTAAATGTTTTAACACGACTATGCACAAGAGATGTACATTACTGGTGTACAGAGTGCGGACCATCGCGAATATCTTCCTTGCGATGATAGCTGAAAGATCATATTGCGCTTCTACTCAACAGGGTTGCGACAAACATATTCCTTTAGTGTTGGGTAAAATGGTCAATGTGTTGTATATAACATATTGTATTTGTAATCAATATTGGATAAAATATTTATTCAGATATAAACTAAGTTATAACTATGATGTATGTTAAATTAAATCTGTAATTATATTCAAGTATGTTCCTTTGATATTTTTATATAATTTTTTTATGATATTTCACAATGAGTATATGTTTCATGCTGATACATGTTGATACCGAACTTAAAGTGTGACAGATTCGCAACTGATTCTTAATGTATTTTTTTATGTATTTGGAACTTAATTTGCAAATATCTGATACTGGATTAACACCTTTATATGTATTAACATATTTTAGAATGATTCACCATTTGAAATGGCCAACCCACATGACCTTGTGGCATTCTTGAATCAAGATACTCGCTGGGACAACATTGTCAACCTTTACCATGATCTATCTAGAAGACAAGTTGAGATCAACAAAATGTGGGAACTGGTTGAACAGGAGACTAAAAATATGGTTGATATGTCTGAGGATAACAGCTGTATAAAGGATACACCGTTGAATTCACTCAACTGGTACATTTTTCAAGAATGTTTGGATGAGACTTTAAGGAGGAAAGTTCCTCAAGAAGAGCTTATGCTGTATCATCCATCCCATGGGCAGGATACAGACGTGCCAGATTGTAAGAAGATATCATCGCTCACATTTAGTATGTTTGCATTTGAACATTTAGAGGTATTTTTTAATTATTAATTTAATATATTATTGGTAACCAAATATTACTGAACTAAAAATAAGTTTTCAATGTTTTTACTGTATGTATGTTCAAATCTACTGATTGAAATTTGGTACACTTCTTACCTTTTGAGCTAAACTTGCATAGTAATTGGTCTCCTTGAAAAGATTCGCTTTTAGCAATAAGGCTATGTTGTTGCATACAATTCTAATATAATTAGTAAGAATTTTTTGTAATGTATTTCCTACAAACTGTATACAAATATTGCATACAGAACAAACATACATACGTAAATATACGTACAAATAAAACATTTGCCTAACAATAATAGCACTACTTAATAAGACAGTTTGCTGCCCGATTTTCTAACTATATCCGCAAAATGTTGAATTTTTAATCTTTTTGGAATTTAATCCCTGGAAATATTTTAAAATTTTTATAGTAAACACTGTTTATTAAAAAAAATATATTCAAAATTATTACTGAAAGAGACATCAATTTATCAGCCATGCGCATTTGTGTGCATATACGAGTAATATAATAGATAATGTTAAGTGGTAAACAAGCAAATGATGTGCATGATGGAAAACTATTTCCATAGGTATGAAAACTTGCACCACAAGGCGGTGTCAACCATGATCTGCAACCTCCGATACATATTTGCAGTCTCTAAAACCTCACTCACACATTAATTTCTCTCCAGGGAAATGTTATTTGGCTTATGTTTTTTTAAGAACCTTGATTACTAGTTGGCAGGTACATGTGAGGTTCGATTTAACTGGTAGTGAATCACATGCACCCTAAAATCAGTAAATATGTAAATAACAAATTGTATGATTGGAAGGCAATAGTAGTTTTTGTAAACAAATACTACCCTGCATTGCTGGTAGAGACACATTAAATAATCTATATTTTTAGGGTATGATACACCGCGAGAACTTAACAGGGAGCCCTGAGTTACTGGTGCCAAGCCAGGTGTCTACAATTATGACGCCAGAGCAGTTTGGCCACTGGGCAAATAATATTCTCCGGAAGAATAGCTCTTCATGGCTGCATTATAGTATGGCGGGCATGTTTTGGAGGACGCGGGGAAAAGCGGCCAAGTCTATGGAGTGCAATCGTAGAGCAGTGCATTATGCGCCGCGGTGTGTATCTTATTGTTATATCTTATTGTTTGACTATTGCATTATTAAGGATAAAAAATCTTTCTTTTCCATTGGGGCCCCATGGGCACTTCACCACTCATTTATTAAATATAATCTTATTTAACATTATTTTAACAACTTAGTAATCTTATTACATTTTCAGGAACATCGTTTGTATAATAAATCTATATGTTTCCTGTGTGTGTCTGTATGTGCGTGTGTCTGTCGCTTTTTCGAATATTCGAATTTTGACTTCAGATTCGGGTTCAGCATAAAAAAGTAGAATAGGAATGTTCAGGAACACCGTTCCTATCTCTTAAGGAACATGGTCAAAATGGCTGACAAAGTTTTAAAAAAAATAATTAAATTATTATATAATTGATGAGCCAGGTGTTCCTCTGGCAATGCAAGCTTGCGCATTCTCAACTGGTTTAAATATAATCTTATTCAATTATCTAACTAAATATTTTTCGTTTTAATCTACTTGTGTTATTTCTTTGATAATTAGTATTTATCTATATATATTTATATGACATCGTGATGCGTAAGGCTCACCTGATGTAAACCTAACAATACAATGAGTATCGCTCGCTCGTTGCCACCCTACTGTTACTATACCTAATTAACATCTTTCACTCACAGAAACAAAACAACTTTTTAGGGAGTTGTTATTTGTTTGGGGCCTTATGCATGTGAAAATATTTTTCCAGTTGGGGTACCACTGTGCAGCAGAGGTTGACTTTGATTATAACTAAAAATATAGAATCACATGTTGTTGTCTTTTGGGGAATGGCTGGTCAGGGAGTTCATCCACAACTAACTGTACTAGGAAGAAAATACATCGGGAACCGCACAGTAGGCTACCATTGTAGTTCCAGCATGTCAGGATGAATTCCCTGACGATGGCGAGCTGTTGTTTAACTTCTCAAATACAACACATTATAAATGAAGGGATTATTTTTCTCTTCTTCCACTTAGCGCTCATTACATACTGTAAGCTTAGCTTCTTCAACCATTCTCATACATGTTGTCTATTTATATATCTGTATATATCTTCAGGCAAGGTCGCTTACGCGATAGACAGAGATCCGAGCGCCTGAAGAAGCCGGTATGCATTCGCTTCTTTAATATTAATGGGTCTTTTTATATACGCTCGCTGTTTCCTATTGCCCCTGACATCACCTGATAATATACACAACCAATTTGTATAGTAGCAGATGAGGTTGATCTTCCTCAGAAAGTGGAATGAAAGTTTCGCATTGTATAATATGTTCCTTCAGTATTCTTTAAACATGTCCGAACCAATATTTTTTTATCTTAATACCGATATTTTCAGACCAACTCTGTTTCTTACATCATCATTACGAACGCGGTTTACGAACGTTAAGTCACAGATTTTGGGCAATGTTCACATCTCGATCGCTCATGCTGTCTCTGTCATATTGTCTATAGTTATGTAACATTATTTCTAGGTATTACAAAGACATAGCGCTCCTCGGTCTAGGATCTGTACTACTTCTGAGCAAACACCGGCAGGATGCTATCACAGTGCTATCCGCGGCAGTGGACCACGACCCCCACTCGGCTGTTAATCACTTCGCATTGGCGAACGCATTCGCTGTCGCCGGTGACTTCAACAGTTCTCTGAAGCATTTTGACTTGAGCTTGAAGTTTGCTCCCGGTACATCATTGACTAGACTACATAAACTCGGTGTTTTATGTCATATGAAAATAATGAAGAAAATGCAGCCTGTTAAAGAGTGAGTATCGATTTACATGAAATTGTTATTAAATTTATAATATATGTGTATCTTATAAAAAAATCTTATATAAAATGAAATCATATTGTATTTTATTAACTTCTCATACTTTTACTCTTTTTAGGGTTCCGTACCCAAAGGGCAAAACGGAACCCTATTACTGAGGCTCCGCTGTCCGTCCGTCCGTCCGTCCGTCTGTCACCAGGCTGTATCTCATGAACCGTGATAGTTAGACAGTTGAAATTTTCACAGATGATGTATTTCTATTGCCGCTATAACAACAAATACTAAAAAATAAAATAAAATAAATATTTAAGGGGGCTCCCATACAACAAACGTGATTTTTTGCCGTTTTTATAGATAATGGTACGGAACCCTTCGTGCGCGAGTCCGACTCGCACTTGGCCGATTTTTTTAATTGTTAGCATTTCGTAAATAAACATTGGCGAAGAAGAAACTTGCCTAAGTCAGTGTAACAATACAATAATAATGATGATGTCAAGTGATAAAATAATAAAAACAAGATACAATAGAGAATATCGCATGGGATCAACATGGGATCCTTTAAACGAAGCGTGAAGAAGCACCTTGCGGGCCAGCATGGTAGCGTTAACTGACAGGACACTGTAGTCCTTTGTCAGTTGCCACTGCAATTTGGGCTCCTCTTTTCGCTTACCAACAGACGAAGAGGAACCACTATGCTGAGCAAATATAAAAAAAAATTGCAAAGTTTTTACATTGCGCTCAATGAGATTGTCTCAGTGCCTACTATATCCTCTATAATTCTAACAGTTAGGGTTTGTTCTAATTAAGGCAATAAGTAGTGAATTTTAGGGCCGGCGTACATCTGTAAAATCGCAGCGTAGCGAAGATTGGCATTAACTGCTGAAATGTAGAACTATAATGCTCGCTGAAATATCGGACAATGGATAAGGTAGATACCGTGATCATGGTGTGCAAGCGAGTTGAAATATTGGGCACCCATGTCTTCAAACACACGGTAAGGACCTGTTAGAATGCTTACATGCTTAATTATTATTTATAATACCAGTAAGCTCCTACTGAGTTACTGTCTTTACATAGTGATCATGAGAGTATAAAATAAGTGTTTACAAACACGTGTGATCTTTTTTGATAACTTCGATGCGCTGCGTGTCACTAGCCAGATGTGCGCCAACCCTTATAGTAGCCGACCTTTTTATAACTATTATTAAAATTCTCAATTCGTATTTAATTATTTTCACAATACGTTGGGAAGTTATTTTCTTGCGGTCTGTGTTATTATAATACATGTATTTCTAGTTTTTCTACTTACAAACTAGATACAATTTGTAAGTGTTGGAACATGTTCGAATGTAATTTCAGTGTGTTAAGCAAACTCCGTGATGAATTACGTGAATTCAATGACAGAGAGTCTGTTTGGCTGAAGACTCAAGCATCTTTTCTGAGAACGATGAATCATAAGACCGAGTTTGGTAAATTCTCATATACATATGTACATAATATCTACAGGAGAATGGCAAGTTTTCATACTTTTCAGGACCTGTAACTGTATGTCTATTTATCCGTTATTAAGTAAATAATCTTGAATTTAAAAGAGACACATATTTAAAATCGTTACTGTTTAAAAAAATATTGTAATAAATGTAGTAATAATTGAAATTTCTAGAAAAATATATGTCTCAAAACATCTCAAATCAAAACCTTAGAACAACTAGGAAAGGAGTAAGGTCTCTTTGAGCGAATATCTACAAGAAAAAATAAAATGTAACAACACAAAAATTGCAAAAACCATTGAACAGGTCGCCTATTCAATAGTTTGGTCACAAGCATTCACCGCCGAGTGGGCTCATAAAACGAAAGAAGAAACCATTTTTTGCCAATGCTTCGTCTTTTATTAACTTTTATTGACAAATTTCGAAAGGAAAGAGCTATTCTGGCATTTGCCCCTTTCCGCCCGTTTTTTGCCCGAAAATTAAATCGTAACATGTTCCCAGACAGTTCCATTTTCAAATTTTGTAATTGGTTTTCTATTTCTTTTGTATAAGTGGTCAGTTCCAGAAACTACATATACCTCATGTATCTGAAAAAAAAACAACAACAATAAATTGTAAGTAGTTCTAAAAGTTATCGCTACTAATCTATAGTCATCTTGTTCAAGATATTGATTTATAATTATTGTATCTTAAACTGGGTTGAGACAAAAAATAATTTCGAATGTACGTTTGTCAACCATTTAGGAGACTGATTTTAATGAAATGTGATGTAGGCGTGTGGCTAGGTATGTAAGATACATAAATTTCAAATCTGTTTTTTTAAACGGTTACCAGATCAGTTACTATGCGTTTCTGAAAAAGTAGTCAGCAATAAATAGTTACTCATAGGTGAAGATATACTTAAATTTGAGGTTATGTCAAATGAATTTTCATTGTACATACTATTGACAATTTTATATTTATTCTAAACCAGATTTTATTTACAAGCTCCCTCGCGTGGCCAAAGACTCCTTAAACTTTCTTTGTGCAAAAAAAAAGTAAAACGATTGCTTCAACTGTGATAACAAAGAAAGACAAACAAACACATTTTTATTATAGTATGAATGGGACTCGATTAATGAAACTTCTTAAAAAAATCTGAGTCTAATTTTGCCATTCTCCTTTTCGAAATAAAATTTAGCAATGTTCTCTAACGTAGATTATTAGATTACAGAAATGTAGAAAACAATTGCGAAAAGATGTCAGAAATGACTGGTTTGAATATAAAACAGTTGAAAAAACAGGGGGATAAAGATTATCTCATTCAGTACTTCCTCGACGGACCGCTGGCTAATGATCGTTGGGATGCGGAGACCGGAGTTCACGCTATAGAGTGGGTGTACAGCCTGCAAAAGTTGGTGCAGCACATACAGAAGCATGCGAACTCATTGCCGAATTTCATTAGATCTGATGAGGGTAAAGCGAAGAATGTGGTAATTTTAAAAGAAATTGGACCCACTCCACTTTTTCCGGAGTTATTTCTTCACAGTGGTAAGTTTCATTTTAACATTTTTTTAAACACTTTTGGAACAATGACGGGAGGCAAAGGCATTTAATATGAAGCGTTTACTGAAGCATATAATTGCCGCCGGCTTCAAACACAGGGACTCCTCAGGAGTTTTCTGGTTTTCCAACATTCCAAGGAGCTATCATTTGACTACGGTCTTCTGTAAGGTGGAGGTAGTTCCCCAGTCGGGTTGCTTAGATGCGCTCTACCCTGTGTTTCGCCATAGCCTCGTTGATTGATCAGCAGTTGCAATATTAATTACTTAAAAGAAAAAGGGCTACTAAAAAGGGAATAACAAATTTATTAAAGACTAATATTCACAATATATAATAAAAAATAAAAAAACGGATTCTAGAGTTCGGCTAGTTTCGTCTTTGAGAATTCGCATTGAATCGATATAAACAAAGTTCACTGTTCACTGTCGGCGTCACCCGGTCCCGGTCCGGATGCAAATGTAGGCCGGCCGCCGGCTGTAGTAGGCCGCCGACTGTTGAGGAGCTCGCCAGCGAACCTCAATCAGCGAGCAGATCCGTGAGGGGCTCACTGACGTCGAAGATCACAAGGCGCAGTACAAAGTAGGAGTCGGCGGGGACCGCCTTGCGGTCCAACACCGCAACGGTCAAAAGGTGCCGCCGCCGAAGTGTACCGCGTAGTCAACACAGCAGGAGCTGGAGGTTCCAGGCGCGGTAGTCGGTACACCGTGCGTTGGTGATCAGATCTCCGCGTAGACTCCCTCCTATTTCTTCGTCGACTACCGAATAGAATTTTAAAATTTTAAAATTTAAGTTATTAACTATTCTGAGAAATTTTGACAGATCACAAATTAAGTATAAGCCGCTATGTACATACAAAGACAAATAAAAAGGTTGAATTATAGTATTACATTGCGGTAAATCGCTAGGTACAGAGACAATAAAAAGGTTATATATTAATATTATACAGTGTTGCCTTTGACTCTAATTATCTATATCTTCACGTCCGGCCCCTTGCGGGGGAAGGCAGGGAGAACAGAGCGCCACATGACTCGGTACTTACACACTTCATTCGCTTCTTTAACCTTCATAGCTGTAGCAGCCATTACCTATGATCGATAATGAGAGAGACATTTATATAACGATAAGTACTGAAAAGTGCTGGTTGCAACTACATCAGCATACCTTCGATATGATCATTATAAGAGAAAATGCGGCTCCTAGATTTGGTTTGGGTTCGTCAACTGTATATTTCCATCTGAATGGGTGGCGCAGGTTATATGATGGACACTTCTTTCTATGAAGTGCTTCAGGTGCACTTTAGTTCCATTGAAGTAAGTCTAGTTATTCCGGGGAATTAGATAAAACGTCGTGATATGACTGTTGAGTGTCGACATTGCGAACTGTCGGCATATTTGATGTGCGAACTGAAGCGTTCAGAGTTGATGCACTCTTCTCGTGCACGCTCGCCGATTCCTAGTGCTCCCGAAACCAGCTTCTGATAATGGTCGGCTACCTCTCTTTCGCGAGAGCTTTGTACTTTTATCAGCAGAGCATTGATTCTAAAGACGTGATTTTTCCCTCCAAATCTTTGTATTAAGTATAGCAGAAGTATCCATGTTTGTCCTTGCAGGTCTGCCATTTTTAGATGAAGAATTAAAAATAAGGGCTCCTATAGCGAAAGAACCAGAACCAACGAATGGTCCAACAGAAAATGAATCTACCGAAACGGACAGCGCTGCTGTTCTGTAAGTTCATCTATAAATAATAAAACCGTAGATGGGTCTATATTATAGAGTAATACCACTCTGAAGTTTAGTATGGATATTCTTGTAGATATATGTATATATTGCTGTAGGTACCCACTGACTATGAAGATCAACCGAAACTCGGAGGACTTCGACAAGGAGCCCGACTGGCCGTCGAACCGACTGTGCAAGGAAACTGCTACCAATGTACCTGAGAATTTGGAGGCTATTTACCCAGTGTTTATGCCGTTTGAGAACAAAGGACTAAGGTAAATTATGTTAACTAGTGTTCGCGGCGATGGTCGAAATTAGACCATAATCATTTTGAGAAAATCATATACCTACATTTGCATATTTCCAACTTTTTTCTCTGTTGTTTCCATAATTTTCTTAGTGATAACATTGAAGCTCTGCTGAAGAATATAGTGATTGACAAAAGGACGAGGTGAACCGTTTTTCGTTTACCTAGTTTTTGTCTTTGAAAAAAGGTTCTCGAAGTTAAAGTCTCGTACCAGTACACGCGGCGGGGACGACCCCCCACTAGATGGAGCGATGACCTAAAAAGGACTATAGGGAGTCAATGGATGCAGGTGTCTCAGTATGAAGGCGAGTGGGTCTCTAGAGGGGAGTGTTCATCTTCTTATCTTGAGTCTATGTCCGTCAGTGGACTAATACGGATTGCAGTAGTGATAGTCTTGTTTTTACTTTTGTTAAAGGGTGCTAACGAGACCTTGTTACTAGGGCTCAGGTGTCTGCCTGCCCGTGTGTCTGTAAAAGGGTCTATATATTTTACCCGTATTACGCGGATATTGAAACATTCACAAAGTATTACTGTGGCCGCTGTAATCTATAATAATATATAAAGCGGAAGAGTTTGTTTGTTTGAACGCGCTATTTGAACTTTTATGCGGACTGGTGGAACCTTTTCAACAACCCCACACGGTAGTTCATATGGAAAGAATTCACTAGTTCTACTTCGGACCCTGCAAAGTAGGGATGAACAGCGCATTCACGTCCCTTCTCTGCATGATGCCAAACTAAGTTTTTTATGCCACGCAATTATCATACTTATGTCGGCGCTGTTAGGTATACAAATACTCATTTGACAGTGGTTTTCAATAGCTTTTTTGGTAACTCGCTTATGAAATTATATGTCAAACACATAGCCATAGTAGTTACTCTAACCGTTCGAAAATATTTAACTCTAAATTAGAATCTTAGTGATCATCATCATCAGTCTATATTAACCCATTGCTGGATATAGGTCATCCCAAATGCCATTAGCAATCCTTTGCTTACATCCATCCAACATCCAGCGACGACCAGCCGCTTTTTTGAGGTCATTGGTTCGAGATGAATAGAACTAAACTATTGATCAGTTTAAAATTCATTGAGCTACTCTATGGTAACATTTGTATGTTTTTGTGCCTGTTCCAGTCTGAAATCACTGCTCACCGATAAAATAGGCGTGCCCGTGGATGTGGAACACGAAGTGCCGTGGCATCCACCGACCTGTCCTCAAGACAAGACTACCTCGTTTTCAAATAAAAAAACACAAAAGTAAGTTATTGTACTGATATATATGTGTACATAATCATAGCATGTGCAGTGTATATGTAATCATATGGCGAGTGCTCTGAAGAACTGTTTCCCTTATCCCACCCTCTCCCTTCCATCATAGAACCACACGTGCAGGCTTGCGATGTCATTGTTCCACTGTTGACAACATTTCTTTGCGTACCAAAAAGTTCGGCAACTACTTTCTTTGTCGTGTTATTAAAAAGTGGAACATCTTGCTTGCACTTATCTCCTTCCTACAATATGGGATTCTTTAAACGAAGCGTACAGAAGCATCTTGCGGGTCAGCATGGCAGCGTCAACTGACAGGACATTGTGTAGTCTTTTGTCAGTTGCAGTAGCGATTTGGGCGCCTCTTTCTCTTACCATCAGGCAAAGCAGAGCCACTATGCTGAACTTATATATATATATCACGGGCGTTAACCCCGGTCATTTGATATGCGTGCGCGGGGATGTAGATCCTACACGTACAGACCCGCTTTGAAAAGGTTGAAGTAATGTAGTATATATATATTGCTCTTCGACTCCTCTTTGGACGGTTAGTGAAGGCAAGGCAGATTTGTGGGACCTGCGGGCCTTTTTTTATGCAACGTTGGGAGGCATACAAGCATGGCAGGGCCCATCTGATGTAAGTGATGTCTGATGTCAGCTACTGTAGAGCCCTTGGTTTCCCGTGGTGTCGTTACTCACCAATAGTTCGTCACCAGCTGCCCCTGCGGGGTTGTTATTATTCTCTTACTACCCGCGGGCCGCTTTTCCGCCAAGAAATGTATGGGAAAACGTATAGGTATAACGGGGTCTGACAGGTTATTGCTGTTATCATATCTTAGTATTAGTACTAGTAATGTTTTTTTTATACAATGGTGGAAGGCATTATTGCATACGGCCCATCAGATGTAAATTGGTCACCTTAGCATATGAACGCTTGCTATACAGCAAATATCTCTCGGGGGTTGCCACCGCTGCTGCTAACACAGCAACTCCTTACGAGCTTCCCGGTAGCCCCGCACACTTTCTGGTTACTTCACACAACAGCAAACAGGGAGTTGTTATTTGATTGCAGTCGGGCTGCTTTGATGCGCGCTACCTTTACTGCGTCAGGGTCTCGTTTGTTAATTAGGAGGGGCACCAAGTGCGGGTGAGGTTGGCTTTAACTCTAAAAACAATAGTGAGTGAACACCAAGATCTTCACTCCGGCGTTGCCAAGTAAGTAAAACCTCTTCGCGTTTTTTTTGAAGTAGGTCATTCTATAGTACCATGGTGAAACCTCGGTAGGTGGTTAATTCTATAATTAAAGTGTTTGCGGAAGAAACCCTTTCTGAAACCGTGAAGTAGGTATGAAACCATTTTGGTTCCAATTTGTGTGAATCGAGGAGCTCGACGGCGTCGTTGCGCGTGTCACTCTATTCTAATACGAAAGTTAAGCAACATCGTTAAGTCGTCGGTCCCGGCTGCTGTCTATAGATGACGGTCGTTAAGATAAGCCAGTGGTATTATGGCTTTCGATCTTGAAAGCACTGGCCTCTACCAATTGAAATAGCTCTAAATCCATTTTCTACAACGTCGGGGCTATATAAGCATACGCCACACATGATGTAAAGCGGGTACCATAGCTTATGAACGCTTCTAATAACGCGCGATGCCACCTATGGTGCTAACACAGCAACTCCTTAGGAACTTGCTTGTGACCTCAATCATGCAGGTAGGTGTTATTTGATTGCGGTTTCCTGTCAGGTGGAGATAATTTCTTCGATACGTCCTATCTCTCTTAAAAACACCCGGACCAAAAAAAAACACACTCGTTCAATATGTACACAAATAAATAAATAAATATTGTCGGACAAATTACACAGCGCTATCTAGCCCCAAAGTAAGCGAAGCTTGTGTTATGGGTACTAGACAACTAAATACATACTTATCATACATATTCTGTGTGATAATCGAACAGTAAGTAGTCAAAATAACATTACGCGCCACCAAGCTCATCAATAATGTATGCAAGGGCAGGACGGCTGCGCACCTTCAATATGTTAGAAACCTTTCGATCTCCTGGCTATTGTCATTATATTTTCAGACAGCAAATAACTACAGAAGTGCAGCCCACGTCGTATTTGCGACAGAGACTGCTGCAATACGTGGGCGACGATACAGAAGCTGTTAAGAGAATGGAGGACGCAGAGATTGGCCAGCGAATTTACGCCGTCATGCAAACGGTAATCTATACATACTTACAGATAAATAAATAATTGGAGTGCCTGTTTGTAATATTAAAATAACCGCCTTTTATTAAATGCATATGGATATATACGCGGTACATATACCAAAATATTTTTTTTACAAATATGTCTGTCTGTTCCGGCTAATCTCTGAAACGGCTGGACCGATTTTGACGGGACTTTCACTGGCAGATAGCTGATGTAATAAGGAATAACTTAGGCTACTTTTATTTTAGAAATTTTATTTATATTTATAAATATAAATATAAAAGGCTATTTATTGATGAACACTTTTATTAAACAAACAAATAGTTTACATACAGTTTATGTACTATTACGAGCACAAATACAAGTCGACAAAACAAACATCAAGTACAAGTAATGAGAGCGGGCCGCCGAATGGCGGGCGGAACGCGGTCTCTCATGTCGGTAGAGCCTAAAGGAGCGCAGCGCGCAGGCGCTGCGCGGGCGCGAGTAGGGTGCAGGACGAGGTACGGCTCCGCGAAGTGCGCGGACGATCTGCGCGTTATAGTTCTCCCCCTCTAACCCTAACAATGCGTCCCCGCGTTGGGGTTAGCCTTCCTACGTGGTCTTCCCCTTCTCCTCTTCTCCTGTACGGGAGCTGTCGCGTGGCCAACGAAAGGTGTCAGACACGAAACGTGACACTTGCCTAAGATTGTACCATCGGGAACGCGCTCCAGAATATAAGTCGACGCGCTGGATGCGTTCTGTACCCTATACGGACCGTCGCGGCGAGGAATGAATTTAGGAGTTTGCCCCTTCCCCGTATCATTCAGACCCTGCGTTTTGAGCAGTACGAGGTCACCTACCTGGTATTCCGGTGCAGGTCTGCGCCCTGCATCTGCGTGAATTTTACCACGTTCCTCCTCCGGAACTACGAGACTAGCGTTGTCATCATCTTCATACTCAGGCCCGTGCCTGTACAGAATGCCATCATCGAGGAGGTAACCCTTGCCTGCCCAGGCCCTCCCCCTAAACGGATCGTCGGACTCGAGGGCGTCAACGACCTTACGTACCTCCGGGTCCAGCAGCTGCCCCTCTCGGATCTCGTGGGTACTGCGTGCCGGAACGTCAACCACTGCCGTGCACAGGTCGCACTCCACGTCGTCCACACACTGCGGGCGGGAGAGTGTATCTGCTAGGACGTTTGACTTACCCGGTGTATATTCGATCCTAAGGTTGTATTCTTGCAGGCTCAGCGCCCACCTGGCCAGGCGACCGCTGGGTGACTTGACACTCATCAGCCATCTAAGAGGCTGATGGTCGGACTTAATAACCACCTCTGCTCCATCTATGTAGCCGCGAAACCTTGAGACGGCCCATACGACAGCTAAGGCCTCCCTTTCTGTCGTATTGTAGTTCCTCTCAGCGGCGGTGAGTAGACGGCTGGCGTACTCAACCGGGCGCTCATCATCTCCCTCCCCCTGGAGGAGAGCTGCCCCAAGAGCGTAAGCGCTGCTGTCGGTTCTGAGGGCAAACGGTATACTCTCGACTGCCTGTCGCAGGATCGGCGCTGACGTCAGCAAAGACTTAATGTGCTCAAAAGCCTTCTGTTGATCAGAGTTCCAATGCCAGATACTTGCCTTCTTCAGCAACGTCGTCAAAGGCCGAGCAACCTCGGCGTAATTGGAGACAAACCGCCTTAACCAGCTCGAGGTCTGCAGGAAGCACCTCAAATGCTCGACATTTTCGGGGACCGGCATCTCTGCTATTGCAGAGGCCTTTCCGCAGTCTACACTTACCTTTATTTGTGGGTGGCGAAGTCTGTGGCAGGCCCCGCCGAAGCAAACTGTCCCTCTCTGCTAGTTAAGAACTTATTAAGGGCTACCCTGTACTCTGGTGCCAGCCCAGCGCCTTCCCCTTCGCGCAGGCAGACGTTGGAAGCCTCCGCTTGCATCAACTCTGCACTGTTTAACACATAGGAATGGACAAAAGGGAACTTCGCTACTGGGTCTGACGAGAAGTGCCAGGTATCCTTTGCTATGTCTAACACAATCCTCGCACTCGCAATAAAATCGCGGCCTAGCAGGGTCCTGGTCTCGTCACCAGGAAACACCATAAAATCGATGGTGACCTCCTTGTCACCGATAATGACTGGTACCGATGCGGCGAGTACCGTTCTAGATTGTCGCGACCCGTCGGCGAGTCCGATGGTACGGTCTATTTCTGTAAATGACACTCCATTCTGAATTAAAATCGAATAAAGAGATGGGCTTGCTACGCAGTGACTAGCCCCAGTGTCGAGAATGGCTACACCTACCCTACCTACGATCCCTATTTCTACCATCGGGTGCGTGACACTTTCGCTCACTAAAGTATTAAAATCCGCCGATTTTACGTTTTTACATTTATCACATTTCGATCTAATCACCCCTGGCTGGCCACAACCATAGCAACGTATCGAAGTATCGTTCCTACGTCGACCACGGGGAACTTCCGTATGATTCGAGTTAACATCGAGTTTAGCGTCGGTAGTAGTGGACGAACCACTAGTACGGGCCGCGTTCGTACCTCGCCCGAGTTCGCGCGAGTTTGTCGCGGCGGTCGCGCTTTCGTTTCGTTCGCTCGAGTTACTTACAACAGTAATACCTATTCGTTTCTTGACATCACTATTGCTACTATTAATATTAGAGCTTTTACACACTGATTCCGATATGGCGTCTTCAACAATTCGACACTTCTCCACTAAATCATCGATACTACATATTGAGTCACGTAATACGCGTTTTCGTACACGTCTGTTCATCAAACCGTATATAATGTCTACCTGAGCAGCATCTGGGAGCTTGTATGGGAGCCGAGCGATGCACGCGCGCACCCTGCACGCGAAGACTTCTGCACGCTCACCATCACTTTGCTCGGACGCGAACATATCACGAAACAGTTTAAAACCTGGTCGAGGGGCGCCGTACACTGCACGTAGACGCGCCACGGCGTCCTGCCACGTCGCGACACTAGCGCGGGCGCCGCGCCACCACACGGCGGCGGCACCTTCCAGCAGCATGGGGAGGCCACATAGCGCGTGAGCGTCGGACACGTCGGCGCACTCCTTGTACACCTCCACAGCGTCTACAAACGCTTCCAGCACCTCCGGGTCCTGCGAGTCACCACTGTAGCGCGCGGTGCACCGTGCGAAGTTTCCTCCTGACGCGCCGGCGTAAGCAGTCGTCACCGTCGTCGCAAGTCCCGGCGACGTTAGCGGCACCGACGCCGCAGTCGGCGTCGAAGCGGCTGGGTTCCATGGTTGCTGCATTCCACGCAACGCCTCCATGAGAGTCCGATTCGTCTCCGCCTGTGCGCGGACGAAAGTCTCCATCATTGAGGACATCAGCCTTTCCGGATCACACACGAAAGGGCTGGCGTAAGTGCGGCTTTTGTCTTGGTCGGCGGCGGCGGCAGCGACAGCGTTGAGGCGATTAGCAGCAGCGGCGCCGCCGTAGTTGTGCGGTTCCGCGGCCTGAAAATCCTCTGAGCCACTGCCTTCCTCGTTTATGTCGTCTGCCCCTGAAGCTAGCTCTTCCGCAGAGCGGGCAGTGCGGGTCGTTCGTTTTGGCGGCATTGTTAGCGGGAAACGATAACACTAACACTACTGTGTGGCTCGGCCTCTAGTTGGTGCGCCAGTATAAAAGGCTATTATTGATGAGCACTTTTATTAAACAAACAAATAGTTTACATACAGTTTATGTACTATTACGAGCACAAATACAAGTCGACAAAACAAACATCAAGTACAAGTAATGAGAGCGGGCCGCCGACTGGCGGGCGGAACGCGGTCTCTCATGTCGGTAGAGCCTAAAGGAGCGCAGCGCGCAGTCGCTGCGCGGGCGCGAGTAGGGTGCGGGACGAGGTACGGCTCCGCGAAGTGCGCGGACGATCTGCGCGTTATATAAATAAATAATAAAAAAATAACTATTCAGCGCGGACGAAGTCGCGGACACAGCTAGTCGTGAATATGTCTGTCTGGGTGTTTTAAGAGAGGTAGGGCGCAGCAAAGCAGTACGACTGGGTCATGTAGAACCACATCCTAAATCGACCAAACTTTATATAAAGTGGGTACCGAAGCCTATAATTATTTTCCATACAGGAATCGCTAGCGCGTTGCCACACTTGCAGCTAATACAGCAACTTCTAACTGATAACTCACAATCCTCACGTACTCGCAGGAATACAACAACCGTTCAGAGAGAGGCTGCGGTTTTCTGTGAGGTGGAGATATCCCTAGTCGGGCTGCTGCGGGCGTATCAAGCGCCCTAAGCCTCTTAAAAAAACCCTGACCACAACGAACAGACACGTTCAAGCAGACAAATGTTTATCCTGTGTGGGAATCGAACCCCCCGAGCCTTGGTGTTAAATTAGCCATTGCTTACCATTTGACCATCGAGCTGTTTGAAATATGTTTCCTTAATTTCTTCGGTTGCAGGAATTGGCACCAAAGTGGGTGGTGTATACTCTGGCATCGTTATACTGGCGTGTCCGTGGCAATAATGTGAACGCCCTGAACTGTCTCCTGACTGCCAGTAAATCTGTGGAGACCAAGTATAGAGATGTGGTGCTGGCTTCGCTGGCTTCCGTTTATTTAGAGATGGGGTATTTCGACGAGGCGCTGGTTGCTGCCGAATCAGCCTTCAGAATTAGTTTGTATGAGGTACACTGAATAAATATATCTTCATTTTCTGGTTTATTTTGTTAACGTAATATAGTGTATTCTATCTAAGTATAACTTCATGCCATTTCGGGTCAGGCAGGGAAATCGGGCGCCACAACACACGCGGTCCTTAACATCTCGTTCGCTTCTTTAACAGTCATAGCACTCTTTCAATGCACACTCGACATCTCCTTCTGGTAATATAGCACCAATTTTTAATTTATTTAATAAAGCAACACAACAGGTACTAATATATACAGTATTACACAGATTCTGGTCACAAAAGTTCATTCTTCAAATCAGTACCCTAAGCGTATATGCTCAAAGAGACTAGCGGATTATAAATCAACATGCTACAAAAGTATCTCTAAGAACTAACAAACTAATACATAAGTTGGATATAGTTAAATCATAGATAACAGAAACAACGGGAGATGTGACGAGGGGGCGTGGTTGGTGTCGCCGCAATATGCTCAAAACGAGAACATTGCCAAGAACAGTTAGTTAGTTGCAATCAAGTTCGATTGAGATACGTTGCACCTTGTTTTAGCAAAATGCCAAGTTGTGCTGTAGCCTTTTTGCAAAAATAGAAGTGCAGTGGTTAACTTTAAATCAAATGGAATCACTTATCACATATAAGTACAAATAATATTACGTTTTATAAGCATAAATACAGAATTAATTTCAAAAATTCTCTGACGCCATTTCTACCAGGGCCTTACCACGATACAAATTATAAATATCAAATTTCTCATTCTTAATCATAAATTGCTTTTCTACCATTACGCAGTCGCCACCGCTCGTTTACCAACACGCAATGTAAAGTGAGTAATATTATTCGTTCACTGTGTGTACAGTTTCGAGATACGGCCGCTTGTTTCTGCCGCTTTATAAATGTAGTAGTGCGTGCTTACTTGGGTGTTGTTTAAATAAACATTCAATGACAGCGTCTTAACAAATGTGTGTCGTTGTACTTGTGTGCGTAGAATGATATTTTTTATTTATTTAAGTGTGTGAGTGTTTTATGGTGGGGTGAAACTCGGCGACAACCGTCCCTGTGTAAACTCGCGTGGTATGTCACATCTCCCATTGTTTCTGTTATCTATGAGTTAAATGAATCTCCAAATCACGCACACCAGTGAAAAAATTCATTACACAACAGTTTGATACATTGTTATGCAGATTATGATTTAAGTTGCAGAGCTGAGGATATTTAGGTAGGACTTTTAAATTTATATCGGTTGTTAAAGATATCAAGATCACCACTTCTTGACTACATAGTATTTCCGACATATTCTTGCTATAAAGGGTTACAGAAATATACATTAAATCTATAAGTGTATGGGAATCTTGGACTTCCTCGTCTATACCCTTACACTTTCGCATTGTATATCTGTTTTGTTTTTTGCCTGTACCAACGTAGCACGCCTTTTCATATCTTATCATCGATACTCTTTCAGACCATTTCTCTTTTTATATGATCATTGCGTACGTGGTCAGTAAGCGTTACGTCTCAATCTTGTGCAATGCTCGCATCTCGACAGCGTTTATTCTACTTTCATGCTCTCTTTGCCATTAATGAATGCTAGATTTCACTTTCGTAAATCTCCTTGAAATTAGCCACGCATTGTGTACGGCAACAGTGTATTTCTACCGCTCCTCACATCGATCCCTGTATTCACTCGTCGCTCCAGATTAGCGGTGAACCGCCCGACCCTGCTAAAGGCGATCCATGACAATCATGTCCGTTCTAGTTTCCTCTTGTTCAAATACAGTGGACTTCTGGTAATCCACCCCTTGTGTAATCCGGCGCCCCCTGTAATTTGATAATCCTATTACTGTATACTTAAAATTGACTTTTTCTTCATTAATCAACTCTTCACTAATTCACGATTAACCAGGTTGTAACTTGTACCGCCACGTTATTGTTCGCGACACGTGTGGTCTCCGTTTGAATTTGACTATGATAGAATGTAATCACTTTATAATAATAATAGGTAATCTTTTTTTTAAGAAAATTGGTCTGTGACAGTACTCTGCAAATTCGATAGATCTGGAGCACTGGATACGTACGTCAAAGGCCTAGAATTGACTATCGCCTCTGCCTCTAGGAGGACTGTCGTTAGAATTTCTTCTCTCGGCGCTCTGTTTTTCAATGTGGTTTTGAGCGCGGTTTTGACGCTGCGTACCAACCGTTCTCACGCACCTGCCATAAACGGCGAGGCAGGTGGAATGAAGCGCCAGGAAATTTTGTTATTGGTGGCGAAGTTTTCTACGGCTGGATCATAAAATACGGCAAGTTCACGACTAGCGCCAACAAAATTCTTCCCGTTGTCTGAAATGATCATAGCTGGAGATCCCCGGCGAGCGATCAGGCGTCTCAGACTCATAATGGCCGAGCTAGCGGTTAGTGAAGATACGACTTCCAAATGTACGGCCCTGGTGACGAGACAAGTGTATAAGGCCACGTAACTCTTTTCTTTTCTTCGGCCTATGGATACCTCAAATGGTCCGAAATAATCCAAGCCTACATTTGTGAAAGGTCGTTTATGATGGTCCAAACGTTCAGTTGGAAGATCGCCTGTCGGTGGCATTTCGCAGTGAGCTTTAAGTCTTCTACAGTGTAAACACTTTCGGGCAATACTTCGTATTGTGTCTCGCGCACGGAGTATCCAAAATCTTTGCCGTAATCAATTTTTATTTAAACTCGTAACCTCTCCAGGGTTCAGCATACTCTAGGTTGCAAATTTTGATCGAATGTAGCCTAATATCAAAATTAGTTTCAGACAGTGATGTTAATTATATATTTTTTGTTATAATTCGATGTTGCTTTATTGTTATCACTTTGAAAGTTTACGTTAATGGAAAATCTCGAAATATTTCAACTATTTTTCTGTATTTTTCAGCCAGCAACAAATTTCATTCTGGCAGAATTGAACATGGTAAAGAAACACAGAAATACGTACATGTTCCACTTGAAGCAAGTAGTTCGAGTGGAGCCAGATTTTATGGGCGGGCTGGCGCGTTCGCTGCTGAACGGATGGGCCTGCATGCTCAAGCAAATTACCTCTGTGCAGGAAATAGGTATGGTCGTGGTTCCTCTGTAATTACTTAAGATTCATTAACCCTGAATACGTTTCCTTGCCTGATGGTTTTTTTTTCATACAACGTTGGCATGCAAGCATACGACCTACCTTTTTTATATAATGTCAGGAAGCATACAAGCATACGGCCCACCTGATGTAAAGCGGTTAACATACTCTATAAACGCTTGCAATACATTAAGTATTACTCGCACGATGCCACCTCTGCTGCTACTACAGCAACTTCTTAGGAGCTTACTTGTAAAGTCACTCACTCGCAGGAATACTACAACCCTTCAATGAGTCGTTATTTGGCTGCGGTTTCCCGTGGTGTGAAGGTATTTCCCCAAATGGGCTGCTTTAATTCACCCTACCGTTCATGCAGACAAATGTTTATCCTGTGTTAATCGAACGCATGAGTCGCTATCTAGGTGGACGCGTGTACCAGTATTATTTGAAAACCAGTAGCAAACAGGAAGTAGAGAGTTTCGCAGTGGTGCCCTGTTGTTAACAGATCCGGGGCACCACACCAACGCGGCCGATGGCATTTCGCGGGGTTGTTTAGTGGGTATACCGTCGGACAGCCGACGGGGAGTCCCACACTATCACCGGAGGCCACCCAGGCACCGGTGGTGTGCGTAATGCATTTTTCCCCGCGTCACAAAAAAAAAAAAAAAAAAAGGAAGTAGAGAGTTAATCGCGTATGAAACGAGTCCGAGTCGACGCGTGGACGAAAAGCCTAGGAATCACTCGCGCGTTAACACCTCTGCTGCTAACACAACAAAAACACCCAGACCGATACAAATAGACATGTTCATGCACGCAAATGTGTGTGCGCACGTGAAAATAATGCCCAAAGGGAGGCAAAACCTTAGATGTTGGGTCTATGTAAGCTTGTTTACGTATTATCCATTGCCGTTCTCTGTTAAAAAATTGCTTTTTCCTTGTGACAGACTTCGGCGAAGGTGACATCTGCACACAAATGGAGCCGGGCATGAGTATGGTGTGCGAAAAGGACGGCACTAACTGTCACGTGACGAATATACAGTGCTTCAGTAACCAAGAGAGAGGTGAGAGGATTTTTTTCGTATAAAAATAGTTTCGCAAATTATTATCGGTTTTTTTGTGATGTGTCTACAAATTTTCAGTTTTCGGTGTTTTTCCTTTACTTGTGCTACATGACACTGCTTCAGTCTTTTATCATTGTGAGCAGTGTTTGCAGTTCAGATGGTGTTTCTGCTAATAACACGGCATCATCTGCATACAGCAGACAGTTCACCACTGGGTCACCCATGCGCAATCCCACATTCGTTGACCTTATTCTTTGCAGAGAACTATCGAGATACAGGATAAATAGCCTAATAGGGTGACATGCTACCATCTATGCTCCTCTAGGAAATCATTTGTGATCATTGTTAATTAGCTTGGTGCACCACGGTCAGATGAGGTTGGATTGATGATGATGAGCTACTTACACCTCTTATTAGTTATTAACATTTTCAATGTAGATAACATATTTACTTACAGAAAAAAATTGCTATCACTTAAGGGTGCTACACCCTGTATGTGGATGCCAAAGTAGTTTACTTGAACCAGTACTACCAGCAGCGCCTGGACTCGATATTAGTAGATTATAAAGTAATTAGAAGACTAGCATGCATTCACAAACGAATGTATAATAAAAGACACTGTATTGACTAACCAGAGACAATATAAAGAGTACGCGGGAATTCGGTTGTCAGTCGATTAATGAGTTACGTTGTGAGCACTACTGATATTAAAAGTGAAAAGTACGGGTTGGTGTTTCATTTGCAAGTAGTCCTACACGTGAGACCCGATTTTTGTGTTCTGCGCAGTTTCGTCATTCGTGGCGCGGATTGTACCACACAGACGCTTCTAACACAAGAAATGTCATTTTGATATATATGTGTATATATAATTATCTCCAAGTTACAAACATATCTATTGGATTTTACTGAAATTTAAAAAATATATATTTTGTACCTTCCCAGAGAGTAGCACGATCGTTCGTATGTTAGAACTGAAAGATGACAGTATCCAGCGATCATCTGCAGATCAAATGGACGACAGCATTTTCGACGTGTTCATAGACAATATGCCGTCTGAACGTAGCGAAAAGGAAGCACATGAACGGAATTATCAGACTATGGTCAACGTCATAAATAGTGGTCTGCAGGGTTGTGGGCCGAGGGGATGTAGTGGCAAGTAACATTGTTATTATGTAAAGCAAAATCTATGTAAAATAATTGTTAGAAAAGGTGATCAAAATAATTGAGTATTTGATATACGACGCTGTTGTAAAGTCATTGAAAATGCGATGTTTTCTCGGTACTCTTAGTACACTCGGGACTGCCGCTTGCCTTTTTATTTATTTTTTTTGGTATTTTTTTGTGCAAAGTCGGTGGCACACAAGCCTACGCACACACCTGATGTAAAGCGTTTACCGCAGCCTATGAACACTTGCAATACCTTAAGTATCACTAACGTGATGCCACCTCTGTTGCTAACACAGCAACTCGTTATGATCATAATGGTGACTTCACTCATACAACAATCTTGTAGAGAGTTGTTATTTGGTGGTGGATTTCTGTAATGATCTGTTTTGATGCACCCTACCCCTCCTAAAAATTATATTAAAATATATTGCGTTTAAATAAAACGTGGTGGAACTAATGTCTAGGCATGTCAGCTCCCAGTAGAGGGGTAGAAGAAATGCTGGCCTCACTATAAGGGCTACCGAAGACTGCGCGAATTGGAGATGTAAAAGTCCGAAAACGGACCCCAGGCTCCGAAACGAAAGCTTAGGACGCAACCGGTATTAAAACTGGGTTTTAGCAAGATAGAGAATCAAAGGGTGATGCAATCCAATGAGTGGTGGATATATTTGACTCTAGTAACGTCTACGTAACTAGAGTCAAACATATCTCTAGTCGAATGTTAATGTTTAGAAAGCCCGCAATTTTTTTTTTTCAGTGGATCCAGTGTAATCGGACCATAAACCAAAGCATTGCTACGGTTTAGTGATAGATAAATTGAATGATAATTATTATGATAAATTACATTATGTATGTCGTCTATTCACAAGTGAAAAAGTGCGTTCTTGATCGCTTCCAAATGACGTCGTGTGTTAGACCTTTTAGAAACATTTCATGTATTTTTAAAGCTTTTGTACAATTGCAGTAGCTTATGTAGGTACGCCTTTTTACCGCCACGAACTGAGATATACCCTATCGCCAAATGTCGCTGTCGTAAATATACGTCATATTTAATTTACTTTATACGAACGTTTTAATTTACTTTATACGTTCGTTATATGAACGTTAAATAGCTTGTTTTCTTACGTCGCGTAGGTATATCAGTCTGTGGCGGTCATAATGTTTTTACAAATTTTCTTTTGGTTTTGTTATTTTGTTTTTGTTCTACTAGAGGGGGGAGACAAACAAGCCTGCGGAATACTTGATGGTAAGTAACCCCAGCCGATCATGAGCTTGCTTATGGTTTGAACTCATGGAGAGTCGCCAGTCCGTTGCATGCTTATTAAAAATATGCTTGGAATAAAATACCATCAGAGCACATTTTTAATACCGCTCAGTTGGTAAACGGCATTCAACCTGCCTGATAGCCGTTACAGTAACCAATAAACATTTTAACGTTATCATTATGTTGATGTTACTCCTATTTGGGGTAAACGCAGTTTCCTCTCGTTCATTTTTGTCTCGTTATTTCATTATGTACTTTCTTTCTTCGCTTAGTATGTTACAAGGTGATCGCGCATTTCAAAAAGTGATTCAAATTTGTCATATTTGATATTTATCACTATAATAATATCATTTTGTATAAATAAACCTTTAAATGATCCAAACTATGTCCTAAGATTATTTATCCAAAATGCTGCGTAAATTATACGTCACGTCATCAAACTATAAGCTCCAAAAATCTCATTAATTCCTGATATAAAAGCTACTTGAAAGTTTGTAGGCTTTTTGTAACTTATTTTTTTGGTTGTTAGCCAATCAATTGCTATAATAGCTTTTACGGTTGGAGTTTGTTTACTTACAAATGACATCAAGCATTCCGAGAACAACGCGCCATTTACGCGGCTTTAAAAAAAACAATTTTTAAACACAGTTTTGGGTGATTTATAAGTTTATTTAATAAAAAAGTATATGTTTGTCACCGTTTTTTTGGGGATATATATTAATTATGATTCATCTATTTTGCTCCTGTATCCATCTGAATCATTTGCAATGTAACACTCATTGTCAATTGACTTTTTTATGCTTATAACATGCTTAGCTGTTCCATCTTATTTGTCACGTCTAATAATATTTTACCGGACTTAAAATTACTGATTTTGTTATTAAGCATAACACAAAATTTAATGAGTAGATGTTTATTACCTCATAAGATAAGTTTAAATCTGGATTTTGATTCCTCACTATGAATGTGGCAGTCAGAGATGTAACAATAATCTGTAAACTATATTTTATACGATGACTGATAAACGGGGCAAAGTTGCGACTGAAAACAGTAAAAAGATAAGCAGATTAAAGTCTATCGTCTTGTACAGATATCCAACCAGATGACTTGGCTTTGAAAGAAGAGGACTGCACGTATCAACACTTGCAGTTGGGATATTGGCTGCACATTATAAGCTTCAGGCAACTGCTCAGTGATGCAAATTTAAAGTAAGTTTTTGTAAGACTTTATACTTTTTGGCAGTGTATTTGGTAAACTGTATTTCTACAAACTAAGCGTAAAACTGTTTTGCAAAGGCTTACTATCAGGCTATCTGTCATTGGAGTGGTACAGACCCTTATTTTTTAAACGTTGGGAGGTAAACAAGCAAATGGCTCGCCTGATGGGAAGACGTTACAGCCGCATGTGAAAGCTATCGATACGAAAAAACATCTCTCGCACATTGCCAATCCCGCGGCCATGAAGCTAATTCTACGATCTTACTAGTACTGGAGCCTCATTAACTCGCAGAAACAACAGCTCTGCAGGGTAAACAAAAATTTGTAATATGGGCGCAGCATTTTGTGAAGCATGTTTGAATTAATTGAATTTTATGAAGCTTCCCAATTCCAACTTTTTTTAAATATAGCTATTGTCTATGGCTATAGGTCATTTCTGAAATGCTAGTAGATTAAAGAAAGAAAAAAAACGTAAAGTAAGAGAATTGAATAAGATATAATAAGATTATATTTCAAAAAATGTGAGACGTATCTAAGTGCCCGCGAGAAAGATTTTTATCTTTTTTATGCTCTATCTTTCCTTTACCAGAGCCGCGTATGGTCTTTTTCTTGAGCAAGAGGCCGCAAGCATCTATGGCATAACTTAATATTAGTAAAAGTACTTCATGTATGTATATATATATATGTATATCTTCACGCCAGTCCCCTTGCGGTGTAGGCAGAGAGAACCGAGCGCAATAAGACGCGGTTATTGCACACTTCACTCGCTTTTTTAAATATTCATAGCCCTTTTCGCGCACGTGCCGGCTCCTAGGGCTCCTGACATCATCTTCTGATAAAACACGGCCAATTTGATCAGGGTTCGCATTGTATATCTGTTTCGGCATTCTATTATTCTGCATTTTTCTACATATCCGAACCAACGGAGCATGCCTTTTATTATCTTAACATCGGCACTCTCTTTCAGACCAAATATCTTTCTTTATTTCTTAAATAATTCATAATATATATTCATTCATATTTGATGCTTATGGTTAATTGCAATACCAGGGACATCACTCATCCAACGCCGATCTTCTACCAACAACTCATAACATAATTTCACAATCGTTAAAACATAAAAAGGGAAGGAAAATCTCTGTTTAGATTAGAGGGCTCCATTACGTCTGTAAGCTTAAAATCTTCGACAAATCAAGGTGGTATCCAAGTGCTTCGGTTCAAAAGTGGCTGGCTACAATACTCCATATACAGTCCAGCTTAGGGTTAGGTTAAGTGTGTTTTGAATTTTAATTCCGTGATGTGATTTGAGATAAATGTGCTTACACTGTGATTTGCGATGCATTGTTATTAAATTTCGATCTCAACAATGAGTCAAATCAAAAATGTACCGCACGTTTGGGACATCTAGTTTATATTACATGCTCTCTAGGCTGGTTGGTGCTACTGTGGAATTATTTTGCAAAAATAAAACGCAATTTAAATTTTTCTATGGTCACTAACATTGATATCTAAGAATAATAGAACGCCGGAAAGCATAACTATGAGCAACAGATTTATAAAAGCACACAAACATCATTGCTGTGTGTTAAAATGAATTTGAATTTGGAATTTTAAATAGAATAAAAGGTAGATTTTTGTAGACCTTTTATTCACGCTAGCTTTTATTAGAAATTGTCAATTTAATAGGAATGGACCCAATATTAGATATTTGTGTCATTAAGTATATGTTTCATTTTTAAAAAGATTTTAGACAGAGACATTTAGGGATCAGTATGATAAGTTAAAATATCGTGAACATTTAAAAGTTAGGAAATTCTGCTGACGTTGGATACCTCACGAACAAAACGCCAGAACAAAACAGACTCGTGTTAATTGGTGCACAAATGCTGTATATGACGTTGTCATTGGAGAACAAACTCAGATTTATCTTTTTAACTACCGAAAAACAACAGGTTCGAAAATGAGTAAATGAGGGAAACGAGAACAAGCCAATTTAGGCAGGCGAGAAACGTTGGTAAAAATATATTAATTATTTTACTCGCCCTTCGAACACTCTTAACGTTTGCACAAACGCAATTTAAGATTGACTATGCATATACTATATTTTAAAACCAAACAATCTTTAACAATAGTGCCCGTCGAGGCCCGTTATATACTGTTTGCCGTAACGCACATGGCTTGATCAAGCCACGCGGGTCTCGACACGTTACGAGTATAATCTTAAACTCTAGGGCTGCTAGCGAGGGAAAGCATACATGCATGTGCAGATGCTGACCACTGAAATTAAGGAAAGGAAATGGAACTATACATGTAGCTGTTCAAATATACCTGAATGAATACTCTGGTAAGACTATGGCGTTTGGGCCAACTAAGAACTCATACCACACGGGCCGAACTTCTGGCTGGTGTAGCTAAGTCGCTCTCCGTGCTAGTTTCGGAACACTTGTATCGTATTGTTTTGCCGCTGAATGACACATGTCTGCCAGGGTCTGCTGCGGATTATATATGACTAGCTGCTGCCCGCGGCTCCGCCCGCGTGGAGTCAAATAACGTAGCCTATGTGTTAATCCAGATCATAATCTATCTACGTGCGAAATTTCATTCAAATCCGTTCAGCCGTTTAAGTGTGAAAGAGCAACAAACATCCATACATACAAACTTTCGCATTTATAATATCACTAGAATTAATTCTACTGCTGGTTATACTAGTACTAAAGGCATGGCGTTTAGATTTTGTGAAGAACCAACAATGGCTTCCATTAGCTTCGTGAGCAAGCATTGCTCGTACTTAGTACCTGCCACTAAGATTGTCGCTGGAGAGAAGACATCTGAATTAGGTTTTGATGAACCTGTTAATAAAAAAAGTTTTATTATGTGCAAACATCCAAGGATCCAATCCACGCTCATAAACCCGACCGATTGAGAAGTCAATATAAACTATATCCGTCAACAGACGCAGGGCCTAAGTCGTGCAGTCACGAGGGGTTCAACTAGATGTGCTTGTTAGGTCCTTCCTGATACGCTAAGGGGCCTGAGAAATTTGCAGAGTTGCTGATTAATTTAAGTCACTAAATAATTATTCTTAATTATAATTATACTTAACTGACTATTTTTAATTTCGGGAAATTAAGAAATAATACAAATCTTTCTATTTACGTACATTATTTTATTTTAATTCCATACATTTGGAATAGCTTCTGCTATCTCTTCCCAATATCGCGTAACTATATAATCTCTTGCAGACTCCTATCAGAGATCACTGCCATGCCGCCTTCCAGCAAAAAAGTGCCAGAATGCCGGCTCTTGGCGGACCCCTCCGAAGACTTCTTTTTGGACCGACTCAGTAAGGTAGACACCGAGGGTTGGGAGCCGGTGCTGAGTCTCATGCATCAGTTCGCAGAGGTCTTCAACTTCTACGATTATGTCACCCTCGGCGCGAAGATTGCTAAATATGTTGATAGTGTAAGTAATACTATATTGAACTATTCGTGAAAGAAATAATCTGTGGAGAACTCATTTTTTTTTATATAACGTCGTGAGTCATGCAAGCTTACGGTCCACCTGATGTAAAGCAGTTACCGTAGCCTATTAACGCGTGTAATATATTGAGTATCACTCGCGCGATTCCTCCTCTGCTGCTTACACAGCAACTCCTTAGGAGCTTACTGGTAACCTCACTCACACACAGGAACACAACTATATTACGTAGTAACTCAATTCATCGGTCGGGGGTAAGGTAGAACGCGCGGCTCTTATTGGCTAGTTCGCGGATCAACACCGCGGCACTAATCGGCTTGGTAAAAATATTCTCCTATTGGACAGTAGGCTCGGATCGCTGGGATATTTAGGTAAACAAGCGAGAGGCTGAAATATTTTCATATTTATTTTACTATTTTTATACAGCGTCGGGAGGCATACAAGCATGTAGACCACCTGATGTTACCTATGAACAATTGCAATACATTAATTAGGTATCATTCGCGCGAGGCTATCACTGCTGCTAACACAGCTACTCCTTAAGAGCTTACTGGTAAACTAACTCACTCGTAAGTACACAACTACCCTCCACCAGCGTACTTTTACTTGGCTGCGGTTTTTTGTCACTTGGCTGAGTTAAAATGTTTTTTCGTATGTTATAAAAACCTTTTCACGCCCTTTTTCAAAAACCTCAGAGGAAAGCTTCGGCTGGACTCCACTCTACAACCCAATGATTCTCGGGAGAAAACCTGACTAATACCAACCATTACAACACTGTTGCGGGTCCAGAATGTGAGGATCAATTCTCTGCTGATAGCGAGCGGTGAATGCGTATGTTATACAAGGTAGCTTGTAACAAAAGGAGTGTGAAACTTGTGTTATGTTGTCACCCCCTTGACAACGCATTGATCTTACAATCAGGCGTGTAAATAGCACAACAACATCGGTAAATCTAACAACGTCCTCTCTTACACATGGTGCATCTTGCGACTAGCAAATGTAGCTTTACAGCTTGCTCCACAGCTTCCTCATTCTGTAATCAAAAGCACATGCCACAACTATATTGAATGAAATCTAGTACGTCTAAGGAAGTACCTCCACCAAGCTGCCAATTAACATTTACCTTCGCTTATCGCCTTCTGACGAATAAGCATGGTTACCAGGACTCTTGTAAGAAGTTCATTCATTAGAGGAGTTGGCAATGCGCGATATTTCCTAAGTTGCAAATCTCGATAAGTCTACGGTCATAATTTTACATTAGGGTGGCTGAATTTGTTGTTACTCCCGTTACTATCGCAGAGACTTCAGTAGTTCAGAACTGGTAACCTTCCTCACCCATGGTAACACAACGAAAGTGACAGCAAGCGTACGACTTGCCGATGGCAAGTCTATGGACACTTGCAACGCCAGAGGCGTTACGCGTGCGTTGGCGATCCTGTAAAATCTCTTCACGCCTATTTTGAGGAACCTAAATTTCTAGGTTCAACTTCATTGTAATTAATGTAATTTTCAAGAGTTCTCGATAGGAAACGTTTGGAACCGCACAGTATACGGCTGTTGTGGTTCTAATGTGTAAGGATGTATTCTCTGCTAATGGCGAATGGTGTTATTGTAGAAGTTGTTATTTGGCTATGATTTTTGGTAAGATAAATATTTCATCCGTCAGACTTTTTATTAAAAGTCGTTGTATCCTATCTGATCTTTTCCAAAATCTCGTTTGTTAGCAAGTAATAGCAAGATACACCACGTGCAAGTAAAGTCTTAAAGCTACGGTGAGGTCAAAAAGATTATAGTGGCCCCACTACTTACCTTTTTTTATACAACGTCGGGAGGCGTACAAGCATACGGGCTACGAGCTACTAAGCATGGAAATGAACGCTCGCAATTCCACCTCTGCTTGTAGCATAGCAACTTCTTAGGCGCTTACTGGTGACTTCCTCATTCACACGCAGCAACACAACAACCCTTTAGAGAGTTATTTTGTTACGGTTGTTATTTCGCTACGGTTTTCTGTAATTTGGATATACCCCGGACGGGCTGCTTTTATGCGCCCGACCTCTCTTAATGCCTACCTACTTTATATACTAAAATATAATTTGTGTGAATAACACAGAGTGTGTTGTATTAGAAACCTCGTTCGTGGGCGGGCGCTGTAGCGGCGGGGTGGTGGTGCGGCGCGGGCGGGCGCGGCGCGTGCGCGGCGCGGTGTGCGGCCGCCGCCTTCTCTCTCGCGCCCCCCCAGCTCGCCAGCCACGCGCTAAGACCATTAGCCGCACTGCTGCATATGTAAGCATACTTTACAACATGATCAGCTCATGCATACAATGGTACAAACCAAAAGTAAACTTGTAACATCTCTAGGGTTAGTTAGAAACCAATTCCGATTTTTCTTTAACAGTAATTCTACTGGTTCGTACATTTTACATATGAATAGAAAATGTGTCGCGCTTTTTTTGCATAGATAGTACGGACATGATAATAAATTCTAGGTGGGACTGTTTGTAATGTTGTAAGGTGCCCAAATGGCATTTGAAAATACAATATATAGGTTCTTTCTTTCTCTACTTCGTTTATTTATCGATTTTTTTGAATTATTATGTTATGTTTATCTCTTTTATTTCAGGCAATCAAAGCAACAAGATGCCAAAGATATAGCTTACCTCTCATTTTATATCCAACCAAAGAGTAAAATAGAAGCATTCCTAGTGGCTGTGTCACATACATACATGGTAAGGATAAATTATTACATTCAATATCTGTACTTATTTTAAGCGATATAATTTTTTTTTAAGAGGTTGTCGAAAACAAATTTTAAAAAAGAATTTGACATCCAATATTCGAATTTGATGTAAATAATTCAACATCCTAGTAGTTCTTTTGCTTCGTAGATCGCAGAAAAGCATTGAATAATGAAACACGCTGTGTTCTGTGTTTTCGGAGATGGGAGAACCTAAAGTACCTTATAGGTTTAGTAAATAACTTGTACGCCAACAACAGACACATACAATTTATGACTTGGCCTTGAAAATACCTAGTCCGGCCATAAGTTCTGTTACAAATGAATATGCATTTATTTTTTTATGAAGTAACGTAATCTTATAAAAAAATATATGTACATATTTATGGAAGTCTCCGAAATAAATAAAAAATGATTCTATTCGAAATGAACCTTTGGATACAGGTCTTTAATCTGTCTGGCCACGAATCTATCGATTTACGCACTATTTCCATGGTAAATTTAGCCACTGTTTGCTCCAGAGGTTTCGAGACACAATGTCGGCGTGTTTTTCCGAACAGGTCATGTCCTCTAAAACTGATCATAATTTGTAGTCTAAGGGGTTCAAATCTGGTCTAGACGAGGGCCAGTCTTCAGCTCTTATAACGTCCGGAACGTTGGTTTCGAGACAGGCTTGGGTAGTTTGTGCCTTGTGACCAGGTGCAGTCTTGCTGGAAAGTCCATGGTACATTTTTAAAAAGTGTTTGCTGAGAGGTTTCACAACACGATCCAAAACAGTCTCTTGATACACTTTGGCAGAAGTCGTGACTCTTTTTCCATAAAATGAAGCTTTGTGACTCCTTGATAAGACACCTCCCACCAAACCATTACAACGCAGAATGATAAGATAAGATAAAAATGGGATTTCGGCTAATTTTGGCTTTAACAGCATTACCAGCCTTTGTAGTTCTATCAACACGCAGTCGACCCGATCTTTTATGGTCTTCAACAGATGAAGTGTTGATATATCTGTCGATAGTACGATTTACGAACATACGGTTGATACAAAGCTTTTGAAGTGTCTTGAATATGACCGACGGCTAGATACCCACTTTGTGCAAGGCAATCACTGCAATCCTATTTTCTTTAACACCCCATTCTATATTGTAATTTGATAATAAATAGAAAAAAAAAATGTAAAACGGCGGGAAATTGAAAGAAGTTTTAACATAATAAATGCGTTCCTAATTCAAAATAATAAAAGAGTTAAAAAAAAAAGAAAAGTACCAGTATTTATGGCCAGACTAGTTATACTACCATTGTACAAATATCATAATATAACTATGGCTTTATGCAGAAATCGATTCTTAAAAGAGGCTCTTATTTTTTTTTAATCTCTTGATGTCACGCTGAGTAATCATAGTATTCTGCATGGATTGGTTGACAAGTCTTCTCAACGTACCTTTTTCCCAATCAGGCGGAGTACGAACAAGCAGTATGGATGTACCGGTACTCACTTACCTTCGATGACAAGTTCCTGCCAGCGAAGGCATGCCTGCACGCCACCATGTGCCTCATGCTCTTCGGCGAGACCGGCAAGGCTAAACCTAAAGAGGATTGAACAGGCTCACTTAGATATCAGCATCGAAAATAGTCGTAATTCTCATTGCAAAAGTGTTATATATCTATGTTCAAGATACAGGGTGTAATCACAAGTCGGAGATTGATATTTTGATATGCAATAAACACATTCAATGAAACATTAGTTACTACTTTCTGCATTGTAATTAGTGATGGTATATTCAGAGGTGTATTTATCTATCTTTAAGAGATACCTTTAAGAGAGATAGGGCGCATCAAAGCAGCCCATCTAGGGAAGTACCTCCACCTCACAGAAAACCGCAGCCAAATAACAACTCCTTGGAGGGTTGTTGTGTTCCTGCGTGTGAGTGAGGTCACCAGTAAGCTCTAAAAGTAATTGCTGTGTAAGCAGCAGAGGAGGCATCGCGCGAGTGATACTTAATATATTACAAGTGTTAATAGGCTACAGTAACTGCTTTACATCAGGTGGGCCGTATGCTTGAATGCCTCCCGACGTTGTATAAAAAAAAACAGCTATTGGTTATCATAGAAAACACTTTTGTATCGATAAATCCTATGTGCACATCTCTCAATTTTTTTATGCAGCGTAGGTAGGTATACGAGCATACGGTCCACCTGATGTAAAGTGGTTACCATATTCTATGAACCGTGGTAATACATTCAGTATCACTCTATGTTACCTCTGCTGCTAATACAGTAACTCTTTGGGAGCTTACTGGTGACCTCACTTACACGCAGGACCACAACAACCCTCTAGGGAGTTTTTATTTAGCGGCACATTTCTGTCAGGTGGAGATACTTCTCTAGTCGGGCAGCTTTGACGCCCCTACCTCTCTTAAAACACACAGACCAAGACAAACTGACATGTCGTCATGCACACAAATGTTTGTCCTGTGTGGTAATGGAACCGATGAGCGTTGGTATCAAAGTCGCATCATTAACCACGGCGCCACTGACCTCGTCAACTCAACTTTAAAATACGTCTGATTATCTTATCACTTATGTACTTATATACTTATATTATCTTACATTCTACCGATTTCTGATGACACGCTGTATGTGTAGTCAATTACATCGAATCCTATATGATAATACTGACGCATTCATTTTTATGATCTCCCAAACTTTTGTAAGTATCAATGATATATTATTCAAGCAATTTTAGCATTTATGGTGTCTTTAAAGCTGACTGTACGTTATCAAAATATGCACAGAAAGTCCGTTCGTTTATGAAATCAACATGATACAGCGTGATACTTTCTGCCCGATTTTAAGTTCTATTGCGTGCGGCATAACAGCGGTAAAAATGTTAGTTTCAAGCCTGATGTGTACAGTGAACGTTACTGTACTTGTGAATGAAGAAAAAATTATTTAAAATAGATTAGGAGTGCATGTGCATCAAAGCAGCCTACTGGGGAAGTACGTCTACCTCCCAGAAGTTGCTGTGTGAGCGGCGGGGGTAGCAACCCCGAGAGATACTTCATGTAATACAAGAATTCATTCGTTGGGGTAACTTGCTTTTATATCTCCCGACGTCGTATAAAAAAAAAAAAGAAAATAAGAGGTAGTACGCTCCCGCTAGCGGTCGCTTGTGCAATTTAGAACGTGCACTACTCATATTTATCTCCTGTTGCTGTAAATATCCGTTTGGGCAAGCACTGCCAACTTTGCAAAATACCGTAGCCAAGTAACGTCTCCACAAGGATTGTGCTTATGTGTGTGAGTAAATGGCCAGCTTATTAAGGGCTAGTTGTCCAGATAGCTGGAAATGACTCGTGATGATGACAGACCGGTGGATTTCCGATCACTGCTAACAGTGAGGGAGCGGCGCGGCTGTCAGGGCGACCCGGTGAAGCAACTGATTACTGACCGCCCGCGGGTATAGTTCCCGAACCTCCGCCGCGGGAGGCTGAACCGTCAACTTGTGTCAAGTTCCTGTTGCAGTGGTCGCGGTGGATAATATGCCCGGGGTGGACCTGGCTACTGCACCTTTGGGGGCTTTCCTCTGCAGCGCAATTTGCACTGTGCTGTGATGGAAGACTGCTCATTTTTGTTTATTACGCTGTCGGCTCAACGACTTCTCTATTTTTAACCTCAATACCTTTACCAATGGTGAACTATAAAAGAAAATTCCGAAGAAAATTCCCTTCACAATTAACGTGGATTTTGCAAGATCAAATGATTTAACTCGAATATTAACGCCGTCCATCAACAACTGTGTACATATTGGGTTCGACCAATTATTTTTTTTCTCACGGAGACCCAAGTATCTAGTTGAACTATGCAAATCACGGAGGTTAATCATACTGTTATTTCTTCTTTGCGACTCCTCAATTGGTTTACAAATTATGTATTTATCAATATTAAGATCACTCTAGTAACGTCTCTCATATTCCCCAACACCCCATCATTGATTATGCTGATGTCTGCGGGAACGGCCCATCATTAATGCTATCCGGTATATCTTCAGTTTTCGTAAATTCGATCGTATCTCTGCCTGTCAATCTCAGCTCAAATGACTTCTTATTCGTCATTCAAGAGGCAAATTAGCACATACATATATTTGTGAACATAAATTTGGAATTTTAAACTGTGACTATTCCAAGCAATGGTTACAGAACGGACATTCTGTGCGTAGACATTGTCCCAAAACTACATAACATATTCGGAATAAGGGTAATACTTAACGATTATTATATGTAGGCTGCTGGTGTTAAAGTTCAAGATTGTGATAGTACAATAAAGTAAGACTACTTTTTCAGCACATTTCTTGATACAAAACTATTTTGTTTGTATTTCAGTTGTTCGTTCCCGCCTAAGATATAAAGAAAAATAAATTTGTTAACGATCAAATGATTAGATCAAATCTTTCCCCATTTTCTCCATTATTTAAATGTAAATATCTATCTATCGAATAGCAAAGCAATTCACATTCTATTGAAGTGTACTTAGAATTTACATACGTTCGTAAGATACTACTCCTGTGAAATATACCTTTAAATATGTCTTATTACTCTGGAAAAATACTAGAAACCGTTTTTTACGTCTAATGTTCCGATCAGAACAAATATTGGTTTGTTATTGTTAATAGCACAGGTATTACCAAGAAAATATCAGTACCTATGTGCTATAACATGTCTTAATAATCCATAGTATATTTTGGTCAAAACTAAAATAAGGCCAGCGTCCACCTAAGCGACACGCGACGCTTTTACTTAGTAGGAAATAAAACGCTGTTATTTGCCCATTATAAAGTTCACTAGTGGGCCAACCTTCGTCTAAGCCATTTTAGCGTAGAAATAGCGTGGTTCACGTGTAGTGAAATTAGATATACATATTAAGATAGGTAATCTAAAGCGATCTCATTCAGCCCTTACGCCTGGCAGTGATTGACAGATGACAGACAGAGCAAAAACAGTTCGCTCTTATTCCGTATATTATATAATACATTTCATTCATAATGCTAGAGGGTCGTAATGTTTGTCTAATTTTGCTTATATTATGATCATGTGGCGCGTCGCTTGCGTGGACGGCATGGGTTTACACTGACGCAGAGTCGAGTCAATGGCAAGCTTTAAATTGTCAATGAACAAATCGGAGGAGGGCGCATGCATGCGTATCCGTGCGTACTCATTTAAGCACAAACCATGGTAATGCTAAGTGTATAGTGTCTGATACCACGATGCGCTTGAAGTTGTGTGTTGATCTTTAAATTGAAATTTTTAAATTGTTGATCTTTAAAATTAAATCTTTCCTTGCTTTAGTCTTTTTTCGATATGAAATTGATTTTACGTTGATGAATGAATTGACGAGCTCGGTAGGGGAGTTGTTAACAATGTTATTTTAGCACCAAGGCTCGTAGATTCGATTTTCACACACGACAAATATTTGTGTGCCAAGTGACCAGGACATGTTCGCATGTCTGTTTGTCTTGGTCTGGGCGTTTTTAAGAGAAGTAGATCGCATTAAAACGTCCTGTCTGGGATAGTACCTCTATCTTACAGAAAAGCGTAGTTAAATAATAACTCCCTGAAGGGTTATGGCGTTCCTGCGAGTGAGTGAGGTTACTAGTAAGCTCCCTAGGAAGTTGGTGTGTCAGCGGTAGGGTTGGCAACGCACTAGGCATAATTCCTCTATTGCAAGAGTTCATACGGCACGGCTACGGTAATCTTTTATTTCACATCAAGTTGCCCGTGTGGTTGTATCTACACTGACATTGTTTAAATGTGAATAATAGTAACTTAACTAACTCACTCTTGAAGTTTTTCCTATATCTCTCGCTGAAATTCCAGACGTCGAATATAACCGAAGAAAAATAAGCGAACATTTTTTTTTTGTAAAACAGATTCATTATAAATCATATAAATACTAGGTAAATATAGATTTCTGTTGTAGTCGTTTTTTTTTAAAGCGTGGGACTTAGCTAATAATAGCATACACACCGCACCGTGGTAAATGTATTATATTACTCTTTTTTGGTCTCGGACGCATGTGATTCGACTCTACGTCAATAAGAACTTATTGTAAGTCATAAACATATTTGTAACACTGTGTTAGTGATCATGTTTGTTTACTTTGCGTATTTTGTTCCAGCGTAACGTACCATGTCATAGATTCTAAGACTGATCTAAATATCTTTGTGCTAGTTCTTTGGATATACAATATACAGTTTCAACAATGACATTTTGTTTTTTTTAATTCGCCAGTTTCGACAATATTGGGCTACTTAGACCACTTACTTAGATGTTAATAGGCGTAGAGGCTGTCTGATGGTAAGTGGTAGCCTATGGACAGTCGCAAAACCTACTTCACTCGTGCGTTAACTCTAGTTAACGTTCAAGAAATCAAATATCTATTTAATTATATAGAAAGTTGGAGAAAACTTGTATGAAGTATTTTGAGCTGGGAGAATACTACTATGTACAAAAAATAATGTACTCGTATGTATGGATCTATATCCTTACGCCAGGTCCCTTGCATGGTAAGCAAGTAGTAGAAACAAGCTTCACGACTCTGGAACGCGTTGCCTGAACCCATTAGAAACTCCCCAAACAAGTTTACTTTTAAAAAGAAGTTACGTGCCTATCTTTTAGAGAGTCTGTCCAAGCAGTAATCATCCAATGTGTGTTGTATAATTAGTATATATTATATAATTTATAGAGAAAATATGTATGTACTACTAGGGTCTTGTATGTATTATTGTGATTGTGTATTATCGTAGTTATTTATGTATTTTTATATTTATGTTAGGTGACCATATAAAGAACAAATTCTTTATAGGGTCGATTATTATTTTATTTTAATTAAAACCGCAATCGCGTTTTTCATCCACTCCCGATGGTTGACCGGTAGAGAATGCAATTAGCATTAAGTCCGCCTTTTGAACCAACTGTATTGTGGTCAATAAAGTATTAAATAAAATAAGCAGTGCGAACAGAGCGCTATAAGTCACGGTCCTTACACTCACTTCTTTAACATTCATAGGTCTCTTCGTGCACGCTCGCCGGTTCCCAGGGCTCCTGATTTCACCTGATAAAACATGACCTATTTGGTCATAGTCGTAGAGTCTTAGCCTTCCTTGGCTCCTACATCCTTCCAATTTAGCATAATAATCATTACAATAAATAATATTTTTTATATTATATTCCTTGTTTGAATTATACCGACTTATGACTTGGCCCTATTAGTTAGATAACGAGACCTTTGCATTTTTTGTTATGAATGTGATACTTTGAATCTTTGACAAGCCTTTTGTAGTTACGGTATTGATTCAATTTTAATTATATTTGGTACAGAGTTAGATATAAATTGGAATGGCCACATGCTTACTATTACGCTGTCCATGTGGAGCTGCAGGCTGTAGCTGTTATTAGTACACCAACCCTAACTCTCACAGCAGGTCTCCCTACAACCGAAGTGGTAGAGCATACTCCACCATGCTCTAATGCTGATTGGTGGAGGTCAGTGTTCTCGAGCCGTCCGAACTGACTTAGGTTAACGACTGTCATCTATCGACGGCAGCCGGGACTGACGAGGATAACGATTGTCTTCTATCGACAACAGCCGGGACCGACGTTTAACGTGCTCTCCGGCACGAAGAAGCTGTAGATAGATATACTTATGCGTCGTTAGACAGGCTGCGGTCGATATTGCTTAATCTGCGTGTTCGATTAGAATGACACGCGCAACGATGCCATCGAGCTATCAAAAGTACCTGCCTTCGTACATACATTATTACAATGCCATCTAGCGGCATACTTCATAATGACACAAAACCTCTCATTTACAGCACCTTTTGTACAATCTTTTACGCATTCTTTTCTGTATTCGAAATGAAAATATCTGTAGTGTCAGAATGATCCACCAGGCGGCGCTACCTTACATTTAATTTTCTCCTCATGAAAGTGGATTAGGTACCTAACGTACCGACTGAAGCATTCCTAGGTTAGATATAAGTTTAGACGAGCTATGTGGTGGAATAGCTACTTTAGTACTAAGGCTCGTGGGTTCGATTCCCATACATGGCAAATATTTGTGTGCCTTAACATGTCTTTGTTGGTCTGGGTGTTTTCTATGTATTATCTATGTATGTATAACTTCACGCCAAATCCCTTGCGGGGTAGGCAGAGAGAACTGAGCGCCACATGACTCAATCCTTACACCCTCACTCGCTTCTTTAACATTCATTGCTCTAAGGCTCCTGACATCACTTTCTGATAGAACACGAACAATTTGGTGATGGTAGGTAAGTCTTGGCCTACTTCGGCTCCGACATCCTTCCACTTTCGCTTTATATATCTGTTTCGTAATTGTTCTTACATTATTTCCACATGACCGAAACAGCGAGTATGCCTCTTCTTATTTTAACACCAATGCTCTCTTTCAGTCCAACTCTGTTTCTAACATCATTGCGAATATAGTCTACAAGCATTACGCCACAAATTTTGCGCAACGCTCGCATTTCAACCGCGTTTATCCTACTTTCATGTTCTCTCTGCCATGCCCAGCTCTCGCTTCCATAAGTAAGCGATGGGACCAACACTGTGTATAGCGAGCTGTGCCTTCTGGCTCAAGTTTTTACGAAAAGAAGTTTTCCCAACACTCCATTCACACTATTCCCAGTACTCACTGGTCTTCCACATCAGCTGTGTACTTTCCATCCCTGCTGAAAGCGCATTCAAGATCTCATCCATCTTTTCCAACACTTCATCATCAACCGTAATCTGTTCTAGTTTCTTCTCTTTCAAATATCATTATCTTTGTCTTCTTCGCATTGAAAAATATCGTCTTTCATTTTTGTGACCAGTGTTTGCAGTTCAGGTGGTGTTCCTGCTAATATCACGGCATCATCAACATATAGCAGACATTTCACCACTAGGTCACCCATGCGCAATCCTTCATTCGTTGACCTCGTTCTCTGCAGACAATTATCAAGGTAGGTACAGCATAAACAGCCTAATAGATAACATTCATCCTTTTTTGACACTAATTTTGCTCTCAAATGCTTTCTCAAGATCCACAAAATCGCAGAAAACCTTCTGGTCTATGGCTAGATGATTCTCCACGAGAAAACGATCCGTATATCCTCTCCCATTTTTTAATCCTCTCTGTGCCTCCTACAGTATCCATCGAATTCCACCCTCATTCTCTTTTCAATTACCTTACCGTATACTTTTGCTGCTAATGTTTGTTGCTGCTAAATTCTATGTATTATAAGTATGTATTGTGGTAAAGTATGAAATTGCTGATTTGTACTGAAAATTTTTAACTCGTTTTTACCCTCGTTATCTATACATTGCTACCATCTAATCGGAAGTTTATTTATGCCTTTGCGATAGAACACTGGGGATCTAGATTCGACAAACTGCGTGAAAGCATTTTGACTGCATCCTGGGAAGAACATTTTTTACCACATAGAAACTTGTCCAAATCACGAAAAAAATGGTAGTCAGTTGGAGCAAGGTCTGCAGAGTAGGTACGGATAATGACGTATGGTTTCTAACTGCAACTCCTGTAGAGTTACAACGGTTTCTCGTGCCGTGTGAGGTCTTGCGTTATCATGGAGCAATAATGGTGAAGATCGATTCACGAGTTGGGGCTGTTTCACTGCCAGTTTTTGCCATTATTGTTCGAAGTTTGGCACAGTGAACATCTGCTGTTATTGCTTGACCAGACCTGAGAAAGCTATAGTGAATAACGCCATGAAGAGCCACCACCACCACACCGTTGTTACTATTGCCTTTTTATGGTCACCACCTAACAGTTACCATTACCTTTTTATTAGTAAGCTTTGTTTTAGGGCACTGTTACTTCCGCGTCGGAACTCGTATTCAAAAATTACTCGGATTTTCGAAGTATCTATTTTTCCCGTCTAAGCTGAATAAAAGAAACAATTGAAATTCGAAAATCAAATCTACATTTTTAAAAAGAAACACCTCATACCTAGGTATCATGTGAAAAAATTTTCACTCGAAAATCTCGCAAATCATGAAGGTTTAATGTCAAAGTATCTATTACTATAAAACGGCAATTTCATACTTTAACCCCCATTATTAATAAAAAATAGGTATTCACGTATATTTATCAGTTGTCTAGGAACCATAGCACAAGCTTTGCTTATTTTGTGACTAGATGTCGCTGCGTAATTTGTCCAAGATTATAAATTTAAATAAAAAGAAATACCTACTTAAAATATGCTATCAACTAAGATGGTCTTACATGTCACTAAAGTGATAACAAGTTTAAGGAGAGATATTGCCTCTGTTTGTGTGTTCTATCGATTGTACAACGGCTTGTGTTCCGAGAATTGTTCGATAATATGACTTTTACAACCGCACCGCTCGCGGACGGCGACGAGTTCACCTTCACACACTGGAAACGCAATTGCTGCGTACTGTGCGGTTTTAGAGAAGTTTTCTTCCGAGAACTCTCAAGTTGTGAAATAAACTCTCAGCCGAGGCTTTCCCAAGGGCTGAATAAGTATGAAGTATGTAATAAGTATGTATGTAAGTATGCTAAGTATGAAGCTCTTCAAGAATAAGTGATTAGTAGGCTTGGAGCACAAAGAATTTGAAGAGGATTATACACGGTCGAAAATGAGTAACACCCCTGGTGTTGCAAATGTCCATAGATTATGGTAACTGCTTACCATCAGGTAGTCTGTACGCTTGTTTGCCATATTAGTGGTAAAAAAAATAGTGACCGTTAACACCGCGAAATGACATATTTTTTCCAGTTAATTCGATTTAAAAGCCTAACTATTGAATCGATTCTGATAAAATTTGTATGGGACTAATCTTTCGATTTAAAAAAATCTATTTATAAATGACGGAGTTCTGTGGTAACAAACACAAACAGTCCTCTCTTTTTTTGAAATCGGTTAATTAAATAACTATTTTATGTATAGAAAATGTACACACGGGTATGTCGTTAGACTCGCAGCTAAGTTGATGTAGGTAAATGATTAAGAGAAGGTAATTCAAAATATTATTTATTGAAGTTTCATTGGTTGTTTAACATATGTACCTATGTGTAAGTGGTGAATATTTAATTGGAACAATATAAGTAGAAGGTAACATTACGAAAATTCTACCGGTAACGCCAATTCTACAGCTAGCGTTACAGCATATAAACGACACTCACAAAGGTTTAGACGGTACTACGACATTTGCGGTGTAAAATGATGATGATTCGGTGGTGCAGTCAATTGCAGACATCGGGCTGGACATCAGGCGGTGTTGACGCAAGCGTTGAGGTGGCGCGGCGCGGCAATGACAGGAAAGCCTGCGCCAAACGAGGTGTGTGACTGCCGTCTTGGCGCTGGAATAATATTTAAAAAGAAATTAAATACATATTGATACCTTGTATGTAACCCACGGCGTACGATTTTGTGTTTTGGAATAAGATTTTCTCGAATTATCTCTATGTTTTTAGTTAAATAATTTCAATAATGATTGAACCTACCTACGTCTCTTATAAGGTGTAAATGAATATATATATATATACTAGCGAAATATATACCTATCTATATGTAAAGTGTTATGTTAAGTAATTTTCATTAGTTTCCAATTTTAATGTTTTAGAGGTTTGTACAATAATTTGTAGTCCATCTGTCAAGAAATTGCAAATCAAGTCCTATTATATGTATTTATAGTTGACATATGCTTATGAAATTTGCCAAGAAGCAAGATGTTATGCCGCTGTAATTAAGAAATGAAACTATGTCCATATATTTTATGGTACATACATTCACAAGAATAAAAATAAATATTAAGTTAATTGTACAAAGTATAATTGTAGTTTATTGCGTTGCTGTAGCCCATCTAGTCCTTTTTCGGAGCATTCATCGAATTATAGTTTTTTTTTTTTTGCATTTTACTATATTTTAATTTCTACCGGTCCGTTGGATTTGGATTTTTAAATAATAATAAAATTTATTATATGCATGACGGTTACAAGTTTAGCAGACTGGTCAATTCTTCGCATCGTGAGGAGAATGTGACTGTTTTCTGATATTTAGATCAACCGTCCAGAATTGAGAGGCTGTTGAAAACTCCAAAGATACTAACGTTTTTGGGGTGCATGTCTATCAATTTTAGAATGAAAGCCAACCTGACTTGCAAGTGTTGCATCCTGTTAAATAAATAACGAGAGGAGAGATAGGTCTCAAAGAAGTACGACTGAGAAAGTACTTTCACATTGCAGAATACAGTAGCTAAATAACAACTAAAGAGTTAATGGATTAGGGCGTTTTCTTTAATACATCGTCGGGAGGCATACTAGCATACGGTCCACCTGATGTAAAGCAGTTACCGTAGCCTATTAACGCTTGTAACATATATCACTCGCGCGATGTGTCCTCTGCTGCTTACACATCAACTCCTTAGGAGCTTACTAGTGACCTCACTTACATGCAAGAACACAACAACCCTCTACGGAGTTGTTATTTGGCTGCGGTTTTCTGTGAGGTGGAGGTACTTCCCCAGGCGGTCTGCTTTGTTGCGCCCTACTTCTCTTAAAACTTCCAGACCAAGACAAACAGATATGTTCATGCACACAAATGTTTGTCTTGTGTGGGAATCGAACTCACGAGCGTTGGTGTCAAAGTCGCGTCTTTCACGACTGAGCCACCGAGCTTGTCATCATCATTATTTTGCGAAAGTCAAATTAAAGGTTCAACTAATTGGTGCTTCCGCTACCAATTAGTTAATGTGTACTAGCGCCGGCCGGTACCCACTCCCCACCTTTAGATACATGCCGTTGCAGAGACGACCGCAGTAGCCGAGGCAGAGGTAGAGGTATAAATTTGGTTATACCTGAAAGCTGCATGGCACGACTTGGTGATGGTTGGATACTAGTGTTGACTGCGATGGTGGCCACTGAGTGCTGCTCGCAGTGACAGTACGGCAGCGATGGAATTGGTCGCGGCGCCGCTCTCCATCACTGCAGTTTATGATAGATCTTCTGCTGTTACAATAACTACGTGAAATGGAGATTAGGACATGAGTATGGCAGACAGGGGATTATTATCTGAAACACTTATAAAACATATAATTTTTAGTATTACTCAAACATTTTTTTTCATTCGTCTGTATGATATTTTAAATGAATACACACATCTAAACAGTGCACCATTAACTTATAAATGAATATAATATTTTAACTAGCATATTGTTAATACTCAATCTTATTTTCTTATATAAAATAATATTTAAACTGGAGGCATACGAGTATACGGCCTACCTGATGTATGTCTATGGATGCTTGCAATTCATTAAGTATCACTTGCGCGATGTGTTGCTCTGCTCCTTAGGAGCTTACTGGTGACCTCACTTACACATCACAACAACACTCCAGGTAGTTATTATTTGGCTACAGTGTTCTGTAAGGTGGAAGCTTTCCCCAGACGGGAAACTTCGATGCGCCCTCCTCTTTTAAAAACACCCAGACCAAGACAAACATATTCAGTTAATAGATTCAGGCGTTATTTTGCGAAAGTCAAATTTACATGCAATTTGATCTAACCTGTTTTGTCTAATCCTCAATTCAATATAAGGGACAGCATTGCGATGTATTTGTCACATGTAGCCTGTTATTCTTACGATTAACGTCTACAACGCCTGATGATACCTCGTGGAGAGGCGAAACACGTGTCGCAGCGACGACCAGGCCAGTCGTGGCAGCGACGGTGGTGGTGGGGGCATGCGGATTCTGTTCCAGATGGCGGACGACCGCAGCAACCATAGCAGTGTCGGCATGTTGCACGTACTAACAGTAGTGGGTGGGTGCCGGCCGGCGCTAGGCCGCATGAACTAATTGGTGGCGGAAGCACACAAAACAGGTTAGATCAAATTGCATACAAACATATTCATCATCATCTTAGCCCATATTCGTCCGCTGCTGCACATAAGCCCTCCCCTCTAGAGTGCCATTCGTCTTGATCTTGTGCCACCTGCATGCATCGACTCCCTATAAACCTCTTGTTGTCGCTAATGGGGGGTCGTCCCAAACTATGTGTATCTGTACGGGAATGCCATTCCAGAACCTTCCTTCCCCAGCGGTTGTTGGTTCTACGAACTGTATGGTCGGCGCACTGCCACTGCAACTTGCTTATCCTTTGGTCTATGTCAAATCAAATCATATTTCGGTCGGTCAAATCAAATCATATGTCGGTTAACTTAGATCGAATGCGGACATCGTCATTTCTGATTCTATAGCAGAGAGACCCCGAGCATAGCTCTTTCCGTAGCATGCTGAGCGGCCTTAAGCTCATAATACATACGGCCCGCAGTGAAGGGCCACATTTCAGTTTCGTATGTCATCACTGGCAACCCACATTGTTTGAAGACCTTGCTCTTCAGGCGTTGAGGTATTTTGGACAAGAAGATGTGTCCAAGTTTCCCGTACGCTGCCCAACCGCGTTGGATACGCCTATTGAAGTTGGACTTACCTAACTGAATAGCCTGCCCTAAATTGACATAATTGTCAACAGTTAGAAGTTAGAGGTAAAGCCCAGAACCTGATTGAATCTTTTTTGAATAACAGATTGCAGACAGTTGATATAAATGGGGTTAAATCTAAAGGTAATAATGTTATTATCGGGGTGCCCTAGGGTTCTATTTTGGGTCCCTTTTTATTTTTAGTATATGCGAATGACTTGTCCTACATGGTGCAGAAAATGGCGGATATAGTACTATTTGTAATGATATGAATGTGGCCCGCGCCGGTGTGAACTTATTGACAAGATAAATGGTGTGTGTCTGCTATTTTAAACTGGTTCACATATAATCTTTTACTAAATTCGGCTAAATCCAAATACATCAAATTTAGTCTTCCGAATATGACTTCTGCCAATACAGAAGTTCTCATTGGGAATATTAAATTAGAACTTGTTAAAAATACTGTTTCTTGGAATTACAGTCGACTCCAAATTATAATAGGCCACCATATAAATAAACTTGCTTGTAAACTCAGCTCCGCTGCATATGCTGTTACGAGTATCAGTCAATTGACGGATGTGGCTACTGCACGCTTAGTCTATTTCAGCTACTTTCACAGCATTATGTCGTATGGTATACTGTTGTGTAGAACGGCGACTGACATAGAGAATGTTTTTATTGACACGGGCTCCAGAGAATCCTTCAGGGAACCGTTCAAAGATAAATATCTCCAATGTTACTACTCAATATATTTATGAAAACATAATATATGTGCGTAAAAAATTGAAGTCGTTGTCAAACTTCAGCGAAAAGCTTAGAAGTAGAAATAAGTTGTGTATGCTGGTACATGGGCTTGCTAGGACTGGTAGATATTTTCTTGTAAATTGTATTCAATTTTATAATAAGTTGCCTGCAACGTTCTGTCCTTTCCTGACAATTTATTCAAAAAGCACATTAAAATTACTCTCTGTAAAATAGCTTATTATAGAATTGATGAATGTGTAACTGACAAAAATATCTGGAAGTAATACAATTCAGCACAGGCGACCTGTCCTTAATAATCTTCAATTCTACCATTTGATATCATTATTGTACTAGAGAATTGATTGAGATACAATATGTGTGGGAATCGAACCAACGGGTAATGTAAATAACTGCGCCACCGAGCTCATCCCTACTAACTAAATCTACCCACCATGCTATATTTTTTTATAATTCCTCTTCATATGTTTTTACAATAAGTGCAATTTCTGCTAAATGAGCTTCCTCCATGAGCAATACTAATGGATAGGAGGAAGGAGAGAAGGAGGAAGTTTAAAATGTTCAAACAGACCTAGTTCCATTTTTAAAATAATATATATATACATAAAGTATTCTAGGTAAAAAGGTTAAATATAAAAATATACGACTTGGTCTCAAGTCATCATGGAGTGGTCCAAAAGTATTTTTGGTTTAGGTACTGCTGCATAATATCACATTGGAGGAGGAAGCTGGATTAATTATCTATTATATCTATATTGTCTTATCTATTACATCTATACAACTTATTGTTATCTCAGAAGTTCTTTATATTAGTAAGGCCAGTGCTCGTATTTTTGTTACCCTTACAGAATAATAAAAGTGCCTTACAATACTCATTGCGCATCGTAGCAGAGATGTAACGATATATTACATACTATTACGTATTACATGTTTTGATGAGTCCGGTTTAACACCAAAACTCGTGGGTTCGATTCGCACACATGACAAGAATTTGTGTGCATGAACATGTCTGTTTGGGTGTAGGTGTTTTAAGAGAGGTAGGGCGAATACAAGCAGCCCGTCTGGGGAGGTACCTTCACCACACAGAAAACTGGAGCGAATTAACAACGCCCTGGTGGTTGTTGTGTTTCTCCGAGAGAGTGAGTAGTGAGCTATTAGGAAGTTACTGCGTCAACATCAGGGATTGCAACGTGCCAGTGGTGTACGGGCTGCTCACTCGTACAGCTTTAGATATTAGATTGATTAGAGTTCTACTTTGATTTTAAAGATGTTTATTTAAATATTGATTCAAATGATACTTATTGATAATGTGGTGAGTTACACGTCTGCCGTGATGGAGTACAATTCGTGAACTGATGTATGAAATTATAAAATAAATGAATAAACTAAATGTTGATGGCGCGGCAATTCGCTGATGAAGCAATATGTACGCCTGTATCGTACAAGTGGTACTTCAGGTATTGTAATCGTTCATAGGCTACAGTATCCACTTTACATCAGGTGGAGCGTATATTTATATGTCTTTAAAAAAAATTAAGCTACGAGTAGATATACAATTTGTGTAGACGCGATTTGAATCTGAGATTGTCCATTGCAATCGCACATAGTTCTATTTGGAAACGAAATCGCTGACAGATTGGCAAAATTAGATCATATTTTAAACAATTCAAAGTTCAAGTTCAAGAAAGTGAAAATTATATTCTATTATTTTATTATGACAACAAAAAGAAAATACAAAAACATCTTCAATAACTAATAATAATAATCTTCAATAACTAATAACTTTAGAGAATATTTTGATTCTCAGGGAAAAAGGTTTAACCCAATATCTTTTACCTACTTTAATACACTACAATAAAACTATACAATGTCGATCACTGCAAGTTTGTAGGTCTTTAAAATCAATATGCTTAACAGAAATTATGCAGTAGTTTTATCCTAATAAAAACTTGGTTTTTTGTTTAGGAAAGGAAGAATTTTTCCTACTAAGTGTGTCGTATGTAACATGTTTGATAGGCTCCGAATTATTGGTCTGAGTGTCCGACACGTTTTCTGAATGCACTAAATATGAGCAGGCGCGTTCCCAAATATATATATAAAAAAAATGTATTTATTAATAAAACATAACCTAAACTGAAATGGTTTAGGTTATATTTTTGCGAATGTACCTTTGGGTCGTTTACACGTACATTCGCGCAACCCGTACTTAGTACTTAGTACTCTTATGATGTCTAATCGGCATATTTTTGAGAAAAAAAATAATATAAGATGTCTGTGGCCGTCTGTGATACGTAAATGTAAGGAAGTCACCCTTACATTTACGTATCACAGACGGCCACAGACATCTTATTTAAAAAAAAATTAAGTTCATTTTTTACTGCCTCTCTTTTTTGTTACACATTATTTTTCTAAATCAACATGTTGAACTCCTCATAATGTGTGTTAGTGTGTTACGGAACTAAATTTCCAGTTGATATATATAGAACTTTCTGCTTAAATGTCTGTGAAAAATTGACAGACAGAGGCGTATGTGATCTTATGATTATATTATCTATATTGCCTGGAGTGAGTTTGAAAAGCACCTCGAAACTCTATATTCATCGCTGTTGCACACTATAGCCATAACCGTTGAAATCCACGTTAGCTACATGCCTGAAGTAAGTAAACTAGTTCTTTATCTCTTTCTACATATAGGAATTTACCAAATCATTGCTCTTTCTATTTATATTCCTCTAAGTAGAAATAGAGAAAGAACCGCCTATGTAGTGCAGAATTATATGTGAAAAATTGTAAAATACACACACGATTTGTAATCAATCTGTTCTGTAATCACGGGAGGGGAACCATCAACAATACATAATATTCCTAGCATTAATTCCGTGTGGCATGACTGCTGAATGAACACATTTTCAGACTTACTATCAAATCAAAAATATATCTTTAATGTTTAAAAGACGATGTGAATCAAAATGACATCCAATATCGGAACGAAATTGTTAACAGTGATGATAATCAAATTATGAAGAGTGATAAAAATGTACCATATATAATACAATTAAACATAATATACATTAAAATTATTATGATGACAATATTATTATTCTATGCATTGGATATATTTCTAGTATCTCAAAACATTCTATTATAGTATTCATAGGGAGCCTGTTACATAGGTATATTTACTTACCATGAATACTTCTCACAAATTTAGATTACCTATGCTATATATCAATACGCGAAAATCCAGATAAACGTTGCGATGAGCAATTTTGCCGTCTTCTTCATTGGTCGAATGTGAAACACCCGCAATAACTATTAGAACACGCACAAGAGTATATGAACTTACTAGTCCTGTGCAGTGACCAATAGTTGTTTTGGGTTTCATTCCCCCAATTTTCTGATGATCCTCTCAAGTACCTGCAAACTATCGTATGTCATGTCGACAAATAAGAGTGTGATATATCAGTAGTCCGACAGGACGTTAGAGCCACAGGTTTAAAGTTCGAAATGCCACTAAAGTCATGATCGAGTCACGTGACGCTTGATTCTATCCTCCTACCCCGCAAGGGATTTGACGTGAAGTTATAGATTGATAGAAATGCAACTAAAACTCAAAATTTTCGATACTTCACTTAAGAGAATGTAAAGGTTTTGAGTTTTTTTTCATTTGCGTTACTTTCAAAATGGTATTTTTAAAATGTCTATCTACCTATCTATCTATAACTTCACGCCAAATCCCTTGCGGGGTAGGCAGAGAGAACCGAATGCCATAAGTCGCGCTCCTTACACACTTCACTTGCTTCTTTAACATTCATAACTCTTTTCATGTATGCTCGCCGGTTTCTAGGACTATTGACATCACCTTCTGGTAAAACATGACCAATTTGGTCATGGTAGATTAGTCTTAGTCTTCCACGGCTCCTACATCCTTCCACTTGTATATCTGTTTCGTCATTCTTTCATCCTGCATTCTTTCTATATGCCCGAACCAACGGAGCATGTCTTTTCTTATCTTAACACCGACACTCTCTTTCAGCCCAACTCTCTTTCTTACGTCATCATTAAGAACGCGGCCAGCAAGCGTTACGCTACAAATTTTGCGCAATGCTCTCATTTAGACCGCATTTATTCTACTTTCATGCTTTCTGCCATACCCAGATTTCACTTCCATAAACTGGCATTGGGATTAGCACCGCGTTGTGTACAGCGAGCTGTGCCTTAGATTTCGGCTACCCAACGCACCATTTACGCTGTTCCCTGCACTCACTCATCTCTCTCGTACCTCAGTGGTGTACCTTCCATCGCTGCTAAAACCGCTTCCAAGATATACAATCTCATCCACTTGCTCCAACACTACATCATCAACCGAAATCCTAGTGTACGTTCAGGTTGCCTCGCTTTCAAGTACTTATACCTAAATATTTACAAAATAATTTAAATGTAACGTCATTTATGTAATTCCCTAATGGATCAAAGTAGGCAAAATGATTATTTCACCATATTTATAAACGGGGAATTAGTTAAAATACTGAATAATCGGTATTTAGAGAGATATATGCGACTAATAAATAAATGAGGCTGAATACATAAAAGTATCCAATGAAGCTTCGAAGCTGACAATATCGCCGGTAGTTGTCTCGCTTAGAACTGTGGGGAAGAACTTAGAACGTGTAAGTGAATCATTTGAATAACTTTCAATTGCATCCCCAACTGAGTCATCAACTGGTAACTGCTTACTATCAAGAAGACTATATGCTTCATAACCACCTAAGCTATATGAAAAATATATCTAGTTACATACATAAAAAACATACGGGTCGAATTGAGAACCTGCTTATGTCTTTTATGATTTCGGCTAAAAATTAACCTTATTTACATATTTTTGTTCTTTTTCATGTTCTTTGGTGAGTCAAGAACAAATTTCCAGCAATAATTGCAATTTTATTATGCAATTTGGTTTGAATTCTATAATAAAACCATTGCGCCTCCATGGTTATCATCTTTGACACTATATCGATTTTAGATACTACGAGTATAACTATAGATAGTATCAATGATTAGTAACTAACTATGTGAGCCATAAAGACCGAGGTTAAGTCACAGCAATTTGTCTATGGTTACACTTCCTGTAGGACTAACAATCGCTCTAACAATCTGTCGCACATTTGACCAATCGGTCTAACGACCCGTCACACTAACACCTGTTGCTCCAACGTTACGAAAACATCTTATATGATGCTCTAAAAACTCCGGACCCTGACACGACTGACAGGTTAGAGTTTAACCTGCCGGTTGGTCTAATGACTTGACCGACAGGTCGAACTCAACCTGTCGGTCAAGTCATTAGACCGACATGCCAGAGTTTGACGGGTCTTTAAAGCTACTGACGATATACTGACATGTCGCGCTTTTGTTTGTCCAAGCTATGACATATTTGTAAATACGTACGAGATAGTTTGAAGCGTAACAATTTTTAAAAGCCACCACTAACAATATACTTAATAATAATCAAAATTTCAAAATTCACGATCTCTCAATTGTCAGTTCACCAGGAGTAAGGAGAACTTTTCCATTTCTATTTCTGTAAAGTCGCTGTATGGCACCATCCATATAGTACCTAAGCAATGCATTACCAAGTGGGCATAGCAACCCCTTGTTATAGATATCTTTCAGCTACTTTTTAATGGCATCGAACTAATTGGAAAGTTGAAAGAGCATTTGCCCAGCAATCGAGAGCTCGTGGGTTCGAATCCTACCTCGGGGAGGTGAATTTTTTCCATTGCAAAATTATTTGGAAACGTCCTGGCAAGCATTGTTTAAAATAACTATAAAATTATTCATATATTATTACACTTCGTTTGTGATCTACGGTACATTTGGAATTTAATTAGTATAGGTAATCAATTGTAAAAAAATGTAAAATATTTTTTATTCTCTATTTCATATAACAGAAAATATCACTGTATTGAACGTATTTCAATACAATTCACATATTTTGGAAGTGTGATGTAAGTATACAATGTCATTACGTACGCTGTTTGTTTATCATTTAGGTTAATTTTAGACAAGTGGCCAATTATGTGAAATTTTTATACGAATCATTAATTCTCATAAATTAATACCCGATATAGCCATCTTCACTTTTATTTACTAGATTTCATTACAATACCTCTCTAATTTCCTTATTCTTCCCATCGCCTCGCCGTGCTATGACGCAATTTGAATTGCTAATAGCTTGTCTATATATACATGTAAGTATTTGCAAATATATAATCAAACTACATCTTTGACAACATTTTTTAATATAGTTATGGAAATAAAAAACTGCAATCAAAATCAGTGCTTTATATGGTATTAATCGAACTAATTTATCCTACTCAACATCCTCCAGAAATTGCCGGAAATTGCCAGACATCGGTTGAATCTTTATAAGTTAAGGCGTAATTTAAGAAGATTTGCTTACTTCATGTAGCAGGTTAATTTGCATTTGCTGCCTTTTTATTTTTAAAGGAAATACCTTTTTTTAACACTCTCTTATTCATACAATAAATAATAGAGACGAAGTATTAGCTTAAGGGTTTAGAACTCCCGCACCTGTTATTATGAACTGATTATTATCAAATAAATACATAGCCTGAACAGATGTCGTTGGTGATAAATAAGTACTTGCATAGTACCAACTTGGTTTAAAATTACTTAGCAACATGTATGAAAACTATAACTATAATTAAGAGAATATAAATATAGTTTATATTCTCTTAATTATTTCCAACATCTTTGCAGCATAGGTACATACAATTGTGTATTGACTGAATTAGGTACAATACGACTAGAAAGTCCAATAGAATGTTATTTTAGAAAGCGGTCGCTATTCATATTTTAATATATCTAAAAAAAAGAATACAATATTGAACATTACAATACAATACATATTACTTTATACATTTAAATAAAAAATGTGTAAGAATATGTGGGCCTCTTTCATGTGATCGATTTCTATTTCTTTTTCCAAACGTCGCTGTAAAATAATGTGTAAAAAATTAGAGGGACTTCATTCTCCTCTATGACGTTACACATTATTTTTTACAATTCATATTGGAATATTATAGAGATAAGCGTACTATGCAATTTATTTAGTTTTCTTTTAGTACAGAATTCTGAAAATGGTACCGAAATCTGAAATTAATTTTCTGTTTTCGATATAATAAAGACAAAATCAAAAGAACGGCAAGATAAAATGGAGTAGAGGCAGGGGAACAGAAAGTAAGCGGAAATATCAGAAGATGGAGAGCTGAGTGGAAAATAAAGTTTACATTACGTTAGGTTAATAAGTAAGACGTGGAGTTGGAGTGGGAAGAAGTACCTAAAACCTTTATACGATATATTATGGAACGATTCAATAGATTTTAAACGTAAAGATACCAACTAAATTTTCTTTTAGGCAACGCGATTAGATACAATAACTTTTTGTAGGGGTACAGTTAAAAAATATTAGTGTGTGACCAACCAAGAAAATGCGGAAAAGAAAACGTTTTGTCTTGTACCAAACGTATACTTGTCCGCAACTGTGTAACCTAATAATCTAATTTCTTTCGTGATTTCAGAGTTGATTCTGTAACGAAAATTGTTCATCTATCGATACTAAGTTTATTCTACATAAATGGTGACAATTTACACGACACTTTTTCACGTCATGCCTTTCACAGCATATTTAAATCTGGCATAACAATATCACATGGATTTTTACGAATCTTTTCAATAAGTAATATTTAGTAATTTGGCTGTAAAAATGCAATATCCAAAACTACATTAGAATACACTTCACTTTAACATTGTATATTTTAACTCACGTAATGCAGTTAAAAGTTTTTTTTGTAATAAATATTATAAAAAGTATCCATCATCCTACACTTGAAATACCAGATATTCTCTTGGTTCTTTTATGGGATTTTTTAATTTCTTCTGGCTCTATATTGAAATGTCATGCAAGAAAAAATAAAAAATATATTTTTTTTAGAAGTTGAGAGAGATATTATTAATTGTAAACTGCAACAAATCATATTAATTCACATTTTATACATAAACGTGATTAAATATGATTTGTTGCGATGTTTGAAACAAAATGTATAATTTTTTTTTTTATTAGTAATCTTATTTGGTTTCTAATTAGTATTTTTTTTATAAGAAAACAATGTCGTTGTGGCTCGCAATAAACTACTTTTGATGAGAATATGGATGTTGACTAATTCATATCTCTGCATTTATCATGTTCCTCTTAACTTTGGTCTCAACTACGTGTAGAATACAACATTACCAGCAAAAAACAAAATGAAGACTATTCCGGCCCAAAGTAAAATAAGCAACATTTGAAAAAAAATCTTTTCATATACAAAATTTCCCAGAATGTCACTCAGTGTGCATGTTTTTTTTAAACAACGTCGGGAGGCATACTAGCATACGTCCCACCTGATATAAAGTGGCTACCGTAGCATATAAACGCTTCCAACACATTAAGTATCACTCGCGTGATGCCGTCTCTGCTGCTAACACAGCAACTCCTTAGGAGATTGCTGGTCACGCGCAGGAACACAATAACCCTCCAGGGAGTTGATATTTGGCTGCGGTTTTTTGTGAGGTGGAGGTACTTCCCCAGACGGGCTGCTTTGATGCGCCCTACGTCTTTTGAAAACACCCACATCAAACAGACATGTTTGTCCTGTCTGGGAATCGAACCCACGAGCGTCGGTGTCAAAGTAACCTAACAGCACGTTTCATCACTGCGCCACCGAGCTCGTCAAAATATATATATCTGTTATATTTAGTGAAATTAATAGAAGCAAAAATAACTGAAATTTTAAGTAAAAAAATATTTTGTATTTGTCAACACAGCCTGATAAACTTGTAAACTGTACGTAGGTATCAAAGTAACGTAACAGCGCGTTCCATCACTGCGCCACCGAGCTCGTCAATATATATATATATATGGAAATTAATAGACGCAAAAAATAACTGAAATTATAAGGAAAAAATATTTTATATTTGTCAAAGCAGACTGATAAGCTTGTAAACTGTAACATTTGAAACCTTTAAACATTTTAATTTCTTTTTAAATCTTAAAGCAAATACTGTGTATAATATAATGCTAATAGATACATACAACTAACTCAAGTTGTACCGTTCACATCTAAAAATAAAGGAAAGTAATTAATAATTTATTTTGTATGTTAATTTAATAAAAATATTTCTATGGCGTATTTTCTAGTTCTTATATGGCACAGTTGCGCAACGGTACTATGTGCGTAAACAACGAGATTCTATTACTAAGTTTAGGCTGTCCGTCTATCTGTCCTACCAATTGCCGTATCTTTTGAACCATTTTCAAATAGCGGCTCAGAGTATTTACCGAAATATCACGACATTCATAACAAATAATAAAAATGTTAAATAAAAAATAAGGGAACTTGAATAAAACAATGGATTTTTATTTTTTCTTTGTTGTAAAATCGTCATAATACATATAACCGTTAAAAGCTGTGAGTATGGTGCAAATTCGAAAGTAAAACAACTAAAAGGTTGAAAAAAGGGCGATAGTGAGTCGGGTGATTGTGCAAATTTGTCACTTATCTCTACCTTTGCGTCAAGTTTAAGTAATTATTATTTTTATATATAAAATTCTCGTGTCACAATGTTAGTTACATACTCCTCCGAAACGGCTTGACCGATTTTGATGAAATTTTATATCCATATTCAGTAGGTCTGAGAATCAGCTACTATCTATTTTTCATACCCCTAAGTGATAAGGGTGGTCCAATCCAAATTTAATTTTTTTACTTTTCGGACATTTTTTTTTATGATGTGGCATTAAAAAATATATACATCCCTAAATTTCTACCATTCTATCATCAACCCCTATTTTTATAATACTAAAATAATCCTAGGAATAATTTATATGGCAAAACAACGTTTGCCGGGTCAGCTAGTTTTTTCTTAAATTTTAATCGTAGTACAACATTGTACCATTGATGTCATCTATATGTTAATCTAACTCTCCTAGCTTGTTATATAATTTAATTACATTGTTTAGTTGTACGGAACACTTGTACGCGAGTCCGATACGCGACTAATGATTTTATTTTTGTCATCTTCCCTATAAAAAACTCTTCAGTCATTTCACGTACAACCTAATTTAATTAGACGGACTATAACGTCGCTAATTACGGTTTCGGATCATACCATTGTTATCCTTAATCTGGAGAAAATTAGGAAAACTTTTATTTTAGTTATTAAAAAAAAACCCTATTCATGATAGATATGTAGAGAGTGGCTATAGACAACAAGATATTTTCTGCAGTTTCTGATTTTTAAAGTAATATACTCGTATACCATAATATATAATTCTTCTACATTTGTTTCGTTATCGACAAAATTTAAATCGACTTTTCCATTTAGGAAATATGTATATGTGCACATTATAACAGGTAAATCCTTATTACTTATATTCATACAAGTAAATAAAAGTTGTTTCTTTCGTTTATGATATCGTAATGAAGAGTTTAATCCTCATATTGCTTATTTGTATATAAACATTTAAATACGTGCTATTTTTTTTTTGTTTTTTTTATTTTAATAATATATATCGTAATGACTGTTGGCTCTGATCATGGAAATCCGTTGGCTTGTACTTTTCAGAAAGTTGTATTATTTTCCACGAATATTTAGGATAACTGCGATAAATAAAAAGATTTCCACGTCAACACAGTTTATTTGTAAAGAAAATTAAATATTACCTAATATAGTCACAAAGTGCAATGTGCATAAACTTACTACCAATATGACGAAATAAATGAAAAGTTAATTTACATATCAACACGAAACGAACATGGGGCCTCCTTGTGAATGAAGTTAGATGAAATTAGCTGCAAATTATTTGCTTCTCTTCACTCGTTTATGACGATTGCTAAATATTCGTCGTAAATAGCAAAGTGATGTTCGTTTGCTTTCCTCTTCTCTCCCTCTTGCCTTCCTTGACTTGTCTGGCGAGTTGCTGGACAAATTAGAGAGACTACAAAATCAATAGAACACGTGTATATTATAAGAATGAGGTTCCAATTAAGTTGGTACAACTTTATTTCAGACACAAAACTGATAAGGTTCTTCTCTCCTCTCTGCCTCTCTGCCGTACCCTAGGAATTTTATATTTTAAATTCTTTTCTCTCTTTTTTTTTATTACTTCTCCTTCTACCATTTCGGGAGCATACTTTTAAGCAATATTTTCACATTTTTTATGTAGTTAGGGCGTATCAAAACGCCTGAAGAAAACCTGGACTTTTCTGTATTGCTGGTGTTCATATTACCACCAACCACTTTACATCAGGTGTACAGTATTCTCGAATACCTCCCTTGTTATATATAATATTTTTGTGTAAAAAATAAACTTACCTTCTTTTGGTGTAACAGCACTTCGTGCGAGCTAAGTTGGCGCCTGTGAAATTAATACTGATCTAATATAAAATTCTGATAAAAATAAAACACAACGAAATATAAAATCAAATTGCAAAACAAATTATTAAAAAGTATTCTAAAACTTAATTACAGAACAATTTGTAACTTAAATGAATATTACAATAACACAACAAAAAAAAAAATTATACCCCCACCACTACTTTCACAAATCACGTTGCCATGCAAACGAAAACTTAAATAAATGATTAAGGTTAAGAGGATGTTCTTACTAGCGCTAAAAGCGCAATTACAGCCGGACTTCAGTCTATGTTACACAAGCATAGTTTGACCTCATTCTAAACAGTACCAGGGCAACCAATTTTAAGAATGATTTGCCTAAGAAAGCGTTTCGCCTTATTTAAGTACAAAATTTGCTCGAATTCATTAGATCAGTTTCCTAGATTCACGAAATTAGTACATAAACGATCAATTCTTCTAGATATATATTCTCGAGCAATTGTATATATAATTGTATGTATGCCCGTTCATAGTAATTAATTTACATAACAAAATTACAAAAAATTAAAATGAAGTCATGAAGGACAGTGATTGTGGTGTATGCGAACTAACCGTTATTTTTTAAAGTGATCATATAAGCTCAAAATGTAATATTTCAATACGCAAACTAGAAGAAAACTGCAAATCTGACTGACTACATAACAATGTAAGATCGATTAATAACCCAGAACATTACTTTATGAAAGGGCTAGGCCGGTTACAATGATGAATTCTTTAGAACGTAAGTAACATAAATACTCGATATAATCATTGTCTTCGGTAATAAAGATAAGTGTCTATTAAAAAATTAAAGTAAATATTGAATCAAGTCAAACCACAAGTTTGTGCTATGTTTGTATTTACTAAACACAGTGTCCTCGGGTTGGCGCTCATGCAAACGAAGTTTATTATTATAAAATATTGTTTAATCAGTCAGTAAAATGAATAGAAAACAAAAAGCGTGTAAATAGAAACTTGTCTACATCGTGTGTCAAATTTCGTAATAAATTCAGAATAAATAAATAACATGAACGTGAACCATTTCTGTTTGATGTATTAAAAGTTTTTCACAGTTTTAAAACTAACTTCGATTTTTTTTAAACTGTTAAAACGAGCTGTTATTAAATTAGAGAATGTAAATAGTTAGATGCCATAATTAAAGGTCAAACTTATACACCAATTGTCCTTTAAGCATGACAAATACAATAAAAAAAAGAATGGCTACAAAGTTCAACTTTGACTTTTGATAATTTATTTTCAATTTTTTTTGTGCTGTTTATTAGTAAACATTTAGTGCATGTGGAGAAGTTTTTACAAAACGGCAACACACGAGTGATACCTCTGATATTTCAACATTACAAGGGCTATAGAAACTGCTTACCATTAGGGAGACCTCATGTATATCTCAATAACTCTATCATCTCTGACAGTCCTTCAATTATCTACTAAACATACGGTGTATTGTGAACAGTATTCACTCATCATAAAGAGAATAAGGACGTAAGCGCTAGGAGGAACATTCTCTTATTTTGCTATGATTGCGTAATTGAAGTGATTTTTAGAGATTTAATAAATTGTCATTGATTTTGGTTATTATGTAACACGTTTGAAATAACGCGACGCCGGGAGTGTTCACAATGCCGCAATGAATCGCTTCTTCACTATCCATTGGCATGTCTGTAGAGTAGTCTTGAATTGCCGACTATGAAACGCCCGCAATAGCCGCTGTCACACGCACAAGAGTATAGTCTGACTAATCTTGGGCAGTGGCCAGCAGCTGCTTTGGGCTTCATTTCGTCTTGCAGCCTTTGATGGTCCAACTTTGAATGGTGGTGGTTGGTGGTCTTTCGGGCTGTGACGAATTAAGGCCATGTTTTCGACGGCGTATCTTATTGTGGAGCTGTTTATTATAACGCGATGAGCGTTTCGGAAACAGATTATATGTTTTTATAAAGAGTAGCAAATGTGTATCGAACTCATTATAGTCATATGATTTGTTAATTGTTGTCTATACCCATATATATATAGCGGCAGAGTTTGTTTGAATATTTTTTAAAATTTCACTGAAAGTTTCAGAGATTAGTGAAATCTCTGGAACTATTAATTGATTTTAAAAAAGACTGCATTTGATAGCTCAATTCTTAAGGAAGCTTTTCAATATCACAATACTACCTTAGAAGCCAAGAAAAAAAGGCAGATTTAAAAGCGGTCCCAACGGAATACTGGGATACGCGCGGACGCGTCGGTAAGTCGCGGAGTTCTGCTAGTATAGAATAGTGTTAAGTAATTCGATACATTATCGATCTTCGTACATAAAAGCTATGAAATGAACGTTTCTCCTCGCCATCTGTTTGTAATAGGGCCTTTTTCGGTATTGTCATTTACTCAACTGAAATTTAAAATAATACTTAAGAAAATAAAAAAATCTCAATTCTCATTTTGTAATAGAAAATAAACGCGAATTTTCAATTACTTGATTCCTATCGAATCATGTAGATACATTACGTTAAACTTGGTCTAATTATATGTTTTAAATTATAGTACAAAATACTACCTAGTACCCGGTTGCTGTCCTTTTTATATTTTTTATCCCATTACTTTGCGCAAGAGCCAACAATTAGTTGACAGAGTTTTATTGCGATAGGACAGTGAGCACATAAAATAGAAACAAACAAACAAATATGTTTTTTACATATAATATTGTGTAATATAATAACATCGCTTTTAGCTCTGTTAATTATGCTAGCCAATTTTAATGACGCAATAATACTTTATTGTCTTAACATTACAAGAATTGTAGAATTTTGATTATAATTTAAATAGATTTTGAAAAGTAAATGCTCCAATATAAGCTACGCTTACGAAAGAGTTCGTAGCTATCCTCTACGAAACGTGGATATTCTTTAAAAAGCAATATATCCCACTAATTATTCCCAGAGAATAGCTTCTTCAGTCAAGCTTACAACAGAAGAGAAAAGCAAGAACATCAATTACAACATACAAGTAATCATTTAGTATCACATTAATTTAGAAATAAATAATAATACTAAAAATAATTTAATGTTACAATACAAAGAAGGCAAAGGAAATACAAGAAAATAAAATAACTAATAGGTATATATACCTACTAATTCTATAAGCTGTAATGCTTTGATGAAAATGATACATGCAACAACATTTCTGTTGATCATAAACAATTTTTGTGACATAATTAAATGAAAAAAAACATGGTTCAATTCAAATAAATATAATCGCATAGACTGTGCTTAGATATATAACATATAATAACATGTAAAGTTTCAAAATCTTTATGATTTGCAGAAAAAAGTACTTTTCCCAAAATACAATGGCCGCATTTGAAAGAATGACGAAGCAGATATACAATGCAAAAGTGCAAGGATGTAGGAGTCGAGGAAGGCCAAGACTTACCTACTATGATCAAATTGGTCGTGTTCTATCAGAAGGTGATGTCAGGAGCCCTAGAAACCGGCGAGCGTGCATAAAAAGAGATGAATGTTAAAGATGCGAGTGAGGTATGTAAGGATCGAGTCACGTGGCGCTCGGTTCTCTCTGCTTCCGCCAAATCTCATACGGGGTAGCCGTTTGAGATTTGGCGTGAAGTTATAGATAGATAGATAGACAATGGCCGAAGCAATAAGCTAAATTGCATTTCTTCTGTTAAACTAATAATAAAATAGGCATCAAAGCAAGAATGCATTAGTTTAGTTCAGTAGACAAAATGGCTTTAATAGTTAATAGATTCACGCATTATTTTGCGGAAATTAAATTTACAGGCAATGTGATCTATTTTCTGTCCCCCGCCCTGAAAACTAGCACCGTACAGCGCCCACCCACCGCCGTTAGTAGATATAATAACGTCGCTTTCAGGCTGCTCTAGTTGTTACTGCCTCGACTTCTCTGTCACGGATTACGGATTACGGATTCGAGATTATGGATCATCTATTGCAGACGGTACGTTATCGTAGAGAATTCTACAGTCACAAAGAGCAAAGATGACCAGAGTAATCATGACAGATACTGCGTGCATCTACTAACGGTAGTGGGAGATTGCCGGCCGGCGGTAGTTGGCATGAAATAAATGACACCGAAAGCACAAAGTTCGTATAGATCAATTTGGTATGGGTTTAGTTTCACATTAATTTATAAATAAAAAATAAAACTCAGAAATAGAAAACAATAGAGATTAGTTATGTTGAAAGTGTAATATTGGTAAAAGACTAATATTATCCCCATAGATCATTTTTCACATAATATTTTCTCCGCAGACAAAGCAAGAATACACCAATCACAGTAAATTATAAATAATAGAAGAAAACACGGTATTGAACGAATAAAAGACAAATAAACTGATCGTATAAGAAATATTTAACTAAAAAGGCGTAGAATAAATAATTCTTTTAGTTGAAATACTTAAAAAGTTCAATGAAATACACGTGGGCGACAGAACAGACTAGACTATACACATTTTAATCGTAACGTAAATTAACCAAAAACTGATATTCATATTATTTTCAAATGAAATTATTAAATATACATATTCAAGTTTTAGGGTTAGTAGTTCGAATTGTGTCAGTTTGTCTGTAGGTGTGTTACTATTGGATCTACTTAGGTGCAATTTGATAGACATGCATATGAGTCGCAGACATACAACATAGAGACGTAACTGGCGAACTTAATAATAACAATCAGTTTGACGTACTCAATGTAAAAAGGCTTATAAAGGATACGTTTATTAGTTTAGAAACATGAGACATATATACGCAAACACAAAAGTAACTTGTGTTATATTTATAGTTAATTATACATATTGCGCGCACTCCAATAAGTGACTACCGAAACTAATAATCTTGTATTATATTTTTGTGATTAGAAAACAATAATGAGCACAATTTGATATTTGTTTAGAATTTATATAACAATCTGTTTATTTTAAATTATTTGAAAATATACATTTACCTTTTACTGTTATAAAAAGTAAATGTATATTTTCACTTGTCCGTACTATTTTTTGTTTAGGCACATTGCGCCTCAATTTTTAATGCAAAAAATATTTACTGGTCGAATATTTGGGCACATTGTGCTCAATATTAAAGCTCGTTAATAAATATGCTTTATAAATGATGTTACATTTACCCTTTAAAAATCTATCTATATACAATAAATCTATCTAAATACGAGTCTAGAGAGTTTAGACGCTAATAAAATTAATGCGTTTATTACGAGACAGAAGGACGGATGGAACAAAAAGCGCGGGTATCGGGTGGCGCGGAAGCCTTGTGACGGCAAGGAAACCATACTACCGGCCGTGCTACCGGCTTAACTTAATGCACGCATGTAACTTAACACACGATACTAATGCCTGGTGGGGAGCACCTCGCCAGGAAAAATATTGAAAACTAAGTATTATAACTAAAATATTCATTGAATCTATTTAAGATTTACATTCTAAACAATAAATTCCTGAAATAAATAACGCGATGATATAAGCATATTAAGGTGATGTGAAATAAATTGTAATCACCTCAATATGCCTATATACTATGCATATATCAAATGAAATTATACTTTCTATACAGCCTGACTGACTTACAGCGTCTATATGACACTATGTCGATGACTAGTCTACTGTAAAGATACACGTACTTCGTAGGTTTTACTGATATATTATATATATTACCACATGCAATCTATATCTTAGTTCTTTATAGGACAGGTGGAGAAAACCGATCTAAACATGACTTGGTCTTTACACTCTTCCGCTTACCGCTCTACCGCATCTTTAACATGCATATCTCCTTTCATGCACTCTTAGTATATGTCGTTCAATCACAATCTACTACCTCTATATTTTTAATATTTACGACAAACTTTTAAAACAAAATGACAAATAAATCTGATTGTTATAGTAAGAACTGAGGAGTCCATGCGTCAAAACAAAAACCTTATTGTCGCCTAATGTACTCGTAGTTCTATAATGTAAAAACATTTTACGCAGTCTATCTGGCTATGTAGCTAGGATTGTTTGCTGTTATGCTAACATTACAATGTTACATGCGAATGATATTTGCGTAAATGCTTTTTGCATTTTAGACTCTACTTGTTAAGACGTCAATTTGCACTGCAATAGAGGGCGTTCGCCCTGCAACTACTTGGCGTTAGTAAAGTTACAATAAAAATCGTCAATTTAATTAAAAGAAATGGGATTAGAGCCTGCCTACCTCACGTACACGTGATGTAACCTACCATTTAGGTACTGTACATTAGGCTGTGGAAAAACCAGGATATGGCATAGCTGCATATAAATGGGAACTGAAGCAATTGCTACCCCTCCCATCTCTCCCCATTCAGAGCAGATCCACTTTTTTCATTAGGAATGCTAAAAACATTACCGTGCGTGGAATTACTTTTGATTTAATATAACGAAATGTATTTTTACCTACAGTTGACTGTTACCACAATGAAATTTATCTAACTTAAATGGGTAAACAATGGATAAACTTTACTCCCAAAATAATAATTTTATATTTTCATGAAAAATTCATTGTAGGTAATATACTGTCAACGCGTGAACGATTTTATACTACAAATATTTTAAATGATGTAATTATATAAGTATAATAATTAAATCATATTACTTAAATGAAAAATAGTACTAATGTAACATTAAAAAATACTCACTTGAACATAAAAAAAAACAAAAACACAAAAGTATCCTGTTACAAAAAGAGAAAGACTCTCACTATTAACATTTTGTATTAAAAAAAATATATGTTATTTTATACGTGTTAGTGCGAGGTGCGTCCGAGTACGAATGAGGCTCTAAAGAAACCTCCACCGGTTGCAATGCAGCCTGTTACACGGCGGTGTCCTGTTGCCACCCCTAATTAATTTATGTCCCAAGTCATAAGCGCGTACATCAAAATTGAAATTCCAACATAATTTAGGTCTACTATTTGCAAAGTACTGTTAGTATCATGTACACAGTTGTTTTTTGTTATTGTCAAAATAGTAAATATTTAAACAAAAAAGAAACATTAAATAAAAGAAAGAATGACTTGCTACCTAACAAATCTATAATAAACCAGTACTAGAAAAGTTTACATTTATATTAGAGGGTATAGATATCATCAGTCCAAATTCATAATAACACCCACCCTACGTAGCTGGTACGGCTTTTGCATTGCAATACCTATGAAATAATCGTATAAACTCAATGTAGTAGTTAAATAAGTTAATATTAATAAGGAAGCATGATGATAAATTGATACTATAAATATTTTTAGTAAAATAATATTTTCTAATTCATGCTATTTATTTACATATAGAACTACTACTATTATTTTATATATAAATATATGAATTAAATTTTCATTTTACGTTACTGCCTATAACGTCACCGCCTAGAACGCCTTGATAATTGCAATCGGAACTTGTCTATCTTAATGCAATTTTAGTATTATGTAATTGATTATAGAAAAAAAAGTTAACTGAAGGAGTAAGTCAAGCTACTTTCAAGAAGTTCTATTCTATTAGAACTTTCGAGTAGTTGAATTAATTCCCTGCCGTGGTTTACCCTGGACAACAGCACGAGGTACTTCAAAAAGGTGTGATAAGGTTACCATAAGACAATAGTAAGTATATAAAAAAAGATAAGTAACTGATAAGAGTTGTGATAATGTCGAGATGACACTGACCTTACCTGATGTTCTCCGGAATAACATAACATAATTATACAAAAGAGTCGCTGTGAGTTTATAATTTATACCACACGTTGGCGTAACCACTTTTTTGCTCTATATCGCAGGAGAAATGATTTTGGTACTTATGAGTTTACCTACTAAGTAAATTTAGTTTCTGTTACTACTATGACTTAATTCCTTGCGGGGTAAACAGAGTGAACCGCGCACTGCATGACTCGGTCCTGACATACCTCACTTGCTGGTTTCTAGGGCTCCTGGCGTGACCTTCGGATATAACACGATCAATTTGGTCATGGTAAGTAAGTATAGGTCTTCCTCGGATCCTATATCCTTCAATCTGGTTTGTAAATAAATTTAGTTACATTGTTACTCATCATATAATTTTAGATATGAATGAATGAATCGGTATCTCCTTCACCAAAGTTTGAATAGACTAAATATAACTAAAATATGGGAAAAAATGAAGACATTTCTGTTTCATTTCAAGAAAGGTTTGCATTCACTTTCTCAGCTCAGATAACGACAGTTAAATAACAACTCTCTAGAGGGTTGTAATGTTCCTGCGAATAAGTGAGGTTACCTACTGGTACCGATAACACAGCAACTCCTTAGAAGGTAGTAACCTTATAGTAGTTATCGGCTGAGGAGGCAACGCGCGAGTGATACAAGCATAGCAATGAAACAAGTATAGCAAGCGTTCATAGGCTGAAGTAACCACTTTACATCAGGTGGGCTGAATGCTTCATATCTCCCGACGTCGTATAAAATGAAACATATTCCAGGCAATTGCCATTTGTCTACGCTCTTTTGTCTAGTAGAAGTACTTACAAATTCGTAAATTTCCAATGAAATATTCCCATTTACGTATTCCTCTTTCCCTAGATCCTCTTTTAGTAATTGGGGGGTGCATCACGGACAGGTGCAGCTTTGGCTTAGAATATAACAGTGAGCCACTTCTACTCTTCTTATGTAGCTGTTATAAAGTAGATGCTTGCTTAGGCCTGAAAAAAGCTATGTTGAAGAAATGATTGAGGTCTTTAAGGCAAGGAACGAGTCATGACTATCTGCCTATATCGCAAGGAGCTTGGCGTTAGTTGGTAATGGTACAAATATCTATGATAGAAATATAGTTGTCCCGTTTCGACTATCACCTTTTGAGAGGATGACTAATTAGTAACCGAGAGTTAGGTTATACCTACATCTAATAGTAGCCTGATTGTGGAATTGCCCCCACTTTTCTGAAGACTCCAAACAAATAACAATTTCTTGGAGGGAAGTTGTGTTCTTGAGCGTGTATTTGGGAAACATCCTGGTGAGGAGTAAAACTTCAAGAGTGGGGGGCGTTACCACAGGATGCTCTGCGTGTTGCAAACGGTAAAATACCAAAATATCCTAGATGTTACATCGAAAATAAAAGAAAGGAAAATCAGTTCAAATCACTAAATCATCATGACTGACAGCCAATTTGTAGAATTCTCTTAATTCTTTAAGAGAGACTGTTAATATCTAAATCAATAAATGCGTTCCTCAATTTTGCAGTACGGAATGTGAGGACACAATTTTGCAGTACGGAATCTTCTTCTACTTAGCGTTATCCCGTTTACTCATCCATTAGGATTGGCGGGGTCCGCTACCTAAGCCTAAGGATTTGACGAAGTTACTGATTTTGATATGTAGCGACTGCCGTCAGACCTCCACAAGGCCGAGGGAGTAATACCAGACCTTTCTAAGGTTAGGTCACACGTCTTTCGAAATATAATTTCTTGAATGTAAGGGATACTTCACGATATTCTCCATCACCGCCGAGCAAGTGATAATTACAAATATGTACATAAATCTAAAAACATGAATTTAGTGGTACATGCCATGATTGGCACCGGGGCTAGTTGTTGAATAGGCCAGTTCCTTATCCACTGGCCTATTACTGCTTTGCATATTCTTTTTTACTCATTACTTTACTGTCATGGCTAATGTAATTCCATGTCGGTAAGTTCAATTATAGGAGGTAGAAGGTATTCGACGAGGACAGACGGAAGCCCTAGGAAGGAGGTCGGCGCCTCCCTCGTTATAGGATTATGAATAAACCACGCCGCAAAGATTTAAACCTGGCTGTTAGTGTCCATTGTCTCACGGGTTTACTCTGAAACTTTGCTGATAAAATCTATATTAATAAAAATGGAGTTCCTGACTAATTCACTGACTCATCAACGCCCAGGCGAAACCCTTAAACCTAGAAAGCCGAAATTTTGCATAGAGGTTACGTATAAGAAAGGATTTTTAAGTATTATATAGGAAATTCAACCCCCAAGGCGGTTGAGAGATATTTTTTAAGTTAGTGACTTGAAACTTTTATGTTTTTAAAATATATTTTGTTTATAAAGAGGTGCTTTTAGTATATACAGTCAAATAGTTAATGAAAACCAAACAGATTGTGGCATATTATCATTACTACACAAATAAGGATATTTGGTACTTTTACTATCTATTTAATGCTGACTGTACAAATAAGAAGTAAAATAAAAATAAATAAAACAGCCAAAATTCCAAAATTTACGCGTGTGAAGCCGAGGGCAAATGCTAGTAGCAATTTAGCAAACAGACTAAATTATGTCAAAACTCGAAACATAGAGAGTTAACGGTAAACACGGTGTACCCTGAGACCTATTAATATTTCGAAGCCCAATAATACCGTGGTAAGTGTTGATTTTACTTTACATAATAATTGTAAATTTGGAACTACCACGATTTAACTTTGGTATGTTCCTGATATTTCGATGACATTGCATACGATAATGGCTTTTTTTCACGACAAAACCATTTACACTTATTTTTCGATATTTAGAATTTTGTATATACCTATATATACTATGTTCACAGGGAAATAGTTATTTATGATAAGGAATAATGCAACATTTTTTTATAAAAGTTACATATACACTCATACTCCTGTGTTGTTTATATATAAATTAATATACTAATTGGCAATTCAATTTTCCAAATTACGCAATTACATATACTTACCGCATAAATAAACCTACCAAACTGCATAATGCAGTTATTAGTATTATACATTTCGTGGATTATTGAATACGTATTATTATTATTTTTATTCACAGGTATTATCCCGGTCATTTGATAGGCGTGCGCGGGGATATGGATCCAACGCGTAGAGGCCCTTTGGAGAAGATTCATGTTATGTTTACACCCACCGAGACCCGCTCCTAAAAATATAGTTAGATCCATATATCTATGAGCAGGTCACGGCAGGAATTGGGACTATTGCGAATGTGTAGGAAATTATTAGTCTATTGTAATGATGTCTGGAGGGATTAATGGTACTGGGTTATTGCAGAAGAGGGACGGACACCTGCCATAACTATCATATCTGACTGTTACTTTTGGCAGGTGGTGGCTCGCCACTCACTACATGGACCCCCGAAATGCCAAAGATAGTCGGCCGGGGGCAACACCGGTGTGAGTGACTCAGGGGTGTTGAGAGGTGTGCTGCGCTTTCTCCGAAGTTACTCGCGGCGTTATGCCCTTTAACACTTCCACCCCTGGAGCATATCACCTGCTAGAGCAATATACTCTATCGACTCCTCTTTGGACGGCCAATGAAGGTAAGCCAGAGCTGAGAGTCCTGCGGGCCTTCTTGATTTTTCACTCCGACCGACGAAGACACGCCGGAGACGAAGGCCCTGATCGACTCTCTGGAGCACTCGGGTACCCGTAGTGTCGTTACGCACCAACAGCTCGCCACAAGCTGCCCTGCGGGGTTTATTATTATTATTATTGATTAATTGAATACTACTGGGTAATGTGCGCCTGGTCTATATTAGCTATTTTGATGACATTATGTCATATGGTATACTACTGAAAGGATAAGTCAGTGACATTAAAATTATTTTTATTTTACAAAGAGAGTCATCAAAAGAGTCTTTAGAATCACTAAAGACGAACCGCTCTGTTCAATCGTGCCGATTTTTTTTCAAAGTTACCAACCAAAGTCTCGTAACGTCAAATACAGTGGATCATAAATTTTCCGTTAGCAACAACATTAATTACATATTTTTATGTAAATACTCGTATGTACTGAAAAATGGATTTCCTTTTGATAAAAATCGAAATTGATCAATAATATTGTCAATTGCAATTAAATTTGACAATATTAATTGCTATAGTATTCCATTTTAATTATTGTTTAAGATTAGAATTAATTTTAATAATTTACATTTTAATGAATTTTGTATGCCCATTAGCCGGGACGTAGAGCTACCCATCTATTTGACATTGCATGTACTATCTTGATAATCATCTGTGTTCACAAAATAAACAAATTGAATTGAATTGAGAAATTTACTTGCTATTTCATATGTTATCTGGTAACATATATAAGCTCATGTGGAGTTGATGGAAAGGTAGCATATACTATTCACTCCATGATAGGCGGGGCTTATGATTGTTTGACACTCGACATGGTATTAGGAAAATATTGTAAGAACAAGACTTGTTCCGATTCCTTTTTCCATTTTCCGATGATTTTTCGACGTTGTAGAATCTATGTTCACAGCATAAACCATATACTCAACTAGTTGCAGCCCGCGATTTCACCTGCGCATAACTCGTTATCCCGTGGGGGCTTTCTTACTTTCTTTTTTTTTACTTCTGAGTGTCTTATCGTGAAGTAGAATAGCCTGAACAATGCTTTTTTATCAAATCCGCCGCAAATCACCATCCGGTGACGTAGTATCATCCCACAGGGTCCAACTACATAGTCAGTATCAAAAAATTAATATATACAAGTACTTTTCGTCAAGAAACCAATCTCGTTAACGTTTCTTATAGCTAGATTTGAAGTCTAGACATAGACCTAAAGTTCTATTTCATCTTTTTACTTAAGCTAGTATTTCTCAATCTAATATTTGACGGTGCTCCAGTGGTTGTAACGCTACTTTGATATCAAAGTTGTGGGTTCGATTCCCACTTAGGACAAATATATGAGTGTATTAAAAGTGTGCTTGTCTCAATCTGGATGTTTTTAAGAGAGGTAGGGTGCCTCAAAGGAACCCGTCTGGGGAAGTAACTCCACCTTTCGGAAAACCACAGCCAAATAACAACACGCCTTGTACCTGCATGTGAATAAGGTCACTAGTAAGCTCCTAAGGGTTGCTATGTTAACAACAGAGGTGGCGTGTAATGTATATTTTTTATATACCGATGTTGTATAAAAATCTCCGAAAGAGTTACTATGTTAGCAGCAGAGATGCAAGCGTTCATATACCACGGTAACGGTTTTTCATCAGGTAGGCTGTATAATATGTCTCCCGAAATTGTATATAAAAATACATATTAACATTTTTTACACAGTTGTTTTCTCACACAGTTTTGTCGGCCACAGTTGGCTCAACCCGTCTATTACATGATGGGTCATTAGATCCCAATAAAAGAGAAACAGCTGGTAGTAGAAGCCCGAAGCCCCGCGCGGGTGTCCGGTCACTCGACACCGCGCGACGACCCGGAATGATGTAGGTACGCCTCGCCGGTTCATACTCCTACGAAAGTGTCTTTATTTAATTTTAGGGTTTGCCTGCTTGTCGTATCCTTCTCTAAATCCCAAACTACATGTACAATATTTCGTTGCGGTCGGTTCGGCTAATTTCTCAGATAAAAGTTAACAAATAGATACTTAAGCCCTTAATTATGTGTTATATCAAATATCTTTTTATTTGTGAATACAGGTTAGAGTTACAGCTGTTGATACAGTTATTGTATACATATATATCACTCTGAATTTTGCCATCTGGCGTATAATCAACTGAAACTTTATATTTATATCGTATATTTAAATTATTCTAACGGATAATATCCAATTCAACAGAGATAATTAAATCAGTACAGCAGCGAAGTGTGCTTGGATGCTTATTATGATTGTTGATGTTTATAATCTATGGTAAATATTCACTTAAAGTAATACAACATCATTCCACAGTATTGTGATGATATTTTGTTAGTATTTCCATCTCCAAGTATCTACTTACTTAGAAACTAATATACATCCTGTCAGGATATCAGTTAATTATTCCATTAGTCTCTAATTTCGAGCGAAAAATTAAAAACTAAATTGAGGTAATCCAGACGAATAATTTCAATCTGAAAAAGAGGAACGTGTTGAGGTTCAGTATTTGTTGGACACATTATTCAAAACGAAATTGGAAGAAGTATAAAAAAATTTGCTCTAAATTGACAAGTTTCCCTTATGCTGCAAGTATATGATAGTAGGCACATTCATAGAAAGAACGTTCGTCATCGACACATTATCTTTCCAATATTCAAAATACGTCAGTATGTATACATTTTTATTTACACAAAGTCGGGAGGCGTTCAATCATACGATCCACCTGATGTAAAGCAGTATTGTAGCCTGAACGTTTGCAATACATTAGGTATCACTCGCCCGATGCCACCTCTGCTGCTAACACAGCCACTCCTTAGTAGCTTACTAGTGAGCTCACTCATACGCAGGAACACAACAACCCTCTAGGGCAGGGATGGTGAACCTTTATTAGTAAACGTGCCATTTTTGATGAAAAAATCGAAGCGAGAGAAAGAGTTGGTCTGAAAGAGAGTGTCGGTGTTAAGATAAGAAAAGACATGCTCCATTGGTTCGGACATGTAGAAAGAATGCAGGACGAAAGAATGACGAAACAGATATACAATGCAAAAGTGGAAGGATGCTGGAGCCGAGGAAGATCGAGACTAACCCACCATGACCAAATTGGTCGTGTTCGGAAGATGATGTCAGGAGCCCAAGGAACCGGCGAGCGTGCTTGAAAAGAGCTGTGAATGTTAGAGAAGCGACTGAAGTATGTGAGGGCCGCGTCTTATGGCGCTCGGTTCACTCTGCCTACACCGCAAAGGACTTGGCGTGAAGATATACATTCGTCGGTCGAAACTAGGTAAATGTTTGCGTGACATCTAGTAATTTCTTTTGCATAATCTGTTACCGTTCGTACGAGTACTTCCTCTAATGCTTAATGAACTTTGTTACTCGTACTTACGCCAATTTCGCCTTTTTTTTATCATGTATCTACATACATTCATGTTTCACAGACGTGCACGAGTTATTTTGTTGCGTGCACGCATGGTACGCGTGTCCTTGTTTCGCCGTCCTAGCTCTAGGGAATTGTTATTTGGCTGTGGTTTACCGTGAGGTGGAGGTACTTCCTCAGACGGGGCGCTTTTATGCGTCCTAACTCTCATTAAAACACCAGACCAAGACATACATTCATGTTCATACACACAAATGCTTGTCCTGTTTGGAATTCGAACCCAAGAACGTTCTAAATAGCGTAACAGCGCGTTTCACCACTGAACTATGCCACTGCAATCATATACAATGACCTTTTCTTTAAAATCTTTTTCCTTCCAACGTTATCTTGTTTCCAAATCCACTAGGATTGGTGAGGTCCTAATCCTAAGGATGTGACCAAAATTTCGGTTTTGACTTGAAGCCACTGCAGTCGGACGTCCACTCAGAAGGAAATTCAGATCTTTCTTAGGTTAGGTCCCTTTTTCGAAATACAGTATATTGGGCATACGCGTTTCCTCACGATGTTCTTCTTTACCGTCGAGCAAGTGATTATTGCAAATATATACAGAAATCCTAACACTAATTTAGTGATACATGCCTACGCAAGGATCCGAACCAAAAACCAGTGAGTAAATTGGCTGGTTCTTTATCTACTGGAATAGGGTAGAATAAGTCAATATAAACAGTAAAAAAACCGTCAAATCCGACTCGCGCACCCAAGGTTCCGTAAAAAAACTAGTTCCGTAAATTATTATCGATTTTTTTTGTGATATCACTTATCTCTCTCATCACTTTACTTCTTACCAAAATTCATAATTCTAGGTCAACTAGGGAAGTACCTTATAGGTTTTGATTACATTGCGAGTGTCAAAATATGCGCATAATCGAGACATAAACGCCCGTATCTTTTGGTTGTATTGACTTAGAAGTTTGATTTTCTCACTGCTCGAAGGGATTATAGACCTGAGTATTTGATATTAATTTCAGCTTGATAGCTCTACCCGTCCCTGAGAACAGACAGACGGACAACAAAGTGATCTTATAAGGGTTCCGTTTTTACTTTGTGTAACTTTCATGCTATCTCTGCCATAACAAGCTCTCACTTCCATAAGTAATTAATTCGCCGTCATTTTGAGATCAATTCGCTGTATCGTAAAATTCCTTTTAGTATACCTTACTTCCGTTTCTCGTTTTGAAGACGTATTCACGTAAAACGCGCGGCCGCGTCCATGATACAGCCACACAGCACTTTTTTTAATTAATACGTTTTTTTAAATTTTATTTAAATTATTTTTTTTCGTATTTTTATATAACAACGGGAGGCATACAAGCATACGTTCCACCTAATGTAAACCGGTTAACGCAATTGATGAACGTTTGCAATACAAGTTAAACCTTCTGTGTTTTTTCACATCCTCTGCTGACACAGCAACTCCTCAGGCTCTTACTAGTAAATGCTGGTACTGATAATCTCCCAGGGAGTAATTATTTGACTGCGGTTTTCTGTGAGACGGAAGTACTTCTCAGGCAGGGATGCTTTGATGCACTCTACTTGTTTTACCTTTTAGCGACTGCCATCTCTTAAAAATAGTTGGAACCTTAACGTACTCTTCGACGTATGGAGAGACTCGACTAAACTCATCCATAGACGCTGCTTAACTTGAGAATTCGTTTAGGCTGACATACGCATCGACGCCATTGAGTGCAAATTGTGATCATAATGGCTGTATCATCAGCAAGCCGGCAAATTTTGATTAACTCGATGGCACAGCGGTTAATAACGCGACTTTGTCACTCGTGACGCTCGTGGGTTCGATTCCCACACAGGATAAACATTTATGTACATGAACATATCAGTTTATCTTAATCTGGGTGTTTTTAAAAGAGTATGGCGGATTAAAACAGTCCGTCTGAGGTAGTACCTCCACCCCACAGAAAACCGCGATCAAATAATAACTGCTTGTAGGATTGTTATTTTCCTGTGAGTGACTGAGGTCACCAGTGGGCTCCTGAGAATTTGCTGTGTCAGCATCGTAGGAGTGATACTTGATGTACTACAAATGTATGCCTCCCGACGTCATAAAAAAAAATCGAAATTGCGAGGTGTACTTATTGTCTATAGGTGTATATACAATGCAAAAGTGGAAGGATGTAGGAGCCGAGGAAGGCCAAGACTTACCTATCATGATCAGATTGGTCGTGTTCTATCAGAAGGTGATGTCAGGAGCCCTAGAAACCGGCGAGCGTGCATGAAAAGAGCAATGAATGTGAAAGAAGCGAGTGAGGTATGTAAGGATCGAGTCGCGTGGCGCTCGGCTCTCTCTGCCTACCCCGTAAGGGATTTGGCGTGAAGTTATAGATAGATAGATACTTATTGTCCCTTAATATCAACTCAAACCCTAACCATATAATTATTAAGCAGCGATGCTATAGGGCAGATAGTTGAATGCTATTAATAATGGCATCCAGGAACTATAGCCTCGGTTGAGACAGCACCGAGTCGCGCGTAGCGACCCGCCGTGCTATAAATAAATCGACCTTCAGATTAAAAATAGACGCCGATCCCTCCCGAGCGAGGTCGGGAAACTGGGTCACCGGGTCTCCGCGTCCCTCTCGCACTCCGGCCAATCCCCGTGAATGACAAGGACGGCACTATAACCTGCAACGCCCGTGACGTCGCAAGCTCGTTCATTGAATTTTACAGGCTCAAGCTAAACGCTTCCGGTTGGTGCATCCAGTTACATCTTCGAGCTTTTTTTACATCTCCGTTTTAATTTTATCATGTTAATTTAACTGATATTGCATTTGTTAAGTTAATTAAACGACTATTAGATATCAGTATTATAATAGCTTCGATGCTTAAACTACCATTGACAAAGACTTAGGGAAGGATAATTAGGTATGGATGAAGAATCTTATTCGTGTGTAACTTGAGGCGGTAATGGCGTACACTTTTCTGAAGGTTCACATGAGTTGTTTAGGCAAACAGTGGCCCTGTGTCTAGGCTCACGGCTTGTGATGACGTCAAACGCGGGTGTGGCAGGGACCTATGACGTCACGGGCGAGCTCTGACGTCAACCCGAGGGCCCACCCCGCCCTGCCTCGACCCAGGGCCCCGCATACGAATTGCTCCTTCAGTTTTATGGATATCGTTTCTTTGTGGTATTTGCGGATCATGAACATACTCCTCAAAAATAAACGAAAGCATGTGCTTGGCTTCGGTTTCCGATATTTCCGGGATATTTTTGGAACTCGTAATTTTCAATTATATTGTTGCTTTGAAAACGATTTATTTGATGGTATTGTTCAAATTACTTTGTCCGAAATGCTTTCGAGTTGTACCAAATTAGATCAAATGGAACATTTTAAGGCCTCATTGTTGATTTTTTTGTTTGTCACAAGTTTTAGTACTAGTAGTTTAGAATAGTCAAAGCCAAGCTCACATGTACATTGTGCATGCCGCTGATAAGTACAACATTCCAGTACCATAAAAAATCAAAATATATTGATGTACTACAAAAACAAATAATGATTATGACACACCTTGCTTGGCAGACATTAACAGCGCATTGGCAACTCATAAAAACGATTGCTTGTGGGTTACTACCACCCCTAGTAAAAACTTGTAGTTACTTGTAATTTCACTTACAGCCAGATGAGTACTTTACAGGAGCACTTGTAAAGTATCCATCAGGCTTCGTTAAGATTACTTGCCAACATACAATCAAAATATATTTCAAACTACAATTTTTTCATATAAAATTTATTAAAAACAATCTTGAGTTGCTACAGTGCTATGTGTTTATCCCTATCTATATACTATCCCTGAATTTAAAAAAGTACCCTGTACTTTTATTGGTTCAGGAATATTACGACCCTTCTAAAAAACTATTATTTTTCTGTAACGAAGAGGTACATCCCCGTAGAGCAGTAGGTGTCTATGTTTAATGCCAGTCTATCATCAGAGTCCTGTAGTCCTGAAGTGACCTCACTCAAATGCAGGAACACAACCATATAGCGAGTTGTTATTTTGCTGCGGTTTTCTGTGAGGTGGAGGTACTACCCCAGACGCTGTTTTGATGCGCCCTACCTCTCTTAAAAACATTCGGTCCAAGACAAACAGACATGTTCATGCACACAAATGTTTGTCCTGTGTGGGAATCAAACCCACGAGCGGTGGTGTAAAAGTCGCGTCATTCACGACTGCGCAACCGTGTTCGTCCAAAGGCAGACAACATACAATTACCTTTAAGAACACCACATCAAACTAAGAGATGGCAAAACTTGCAACACAAAGAAAGAGCTAGGTTTGGCAGAGAGAACATGAAAGTAGAATAAATGGGGTCGAGATGCGAGCGTTGCGCAAAATCTGCGACATTGCGTATCGCAGGTCGCAATTTGGCAAAGAGTTGGTGTAAAAGAGTTTTGGAGTCAAGACAAGAAGAAGCATGCCCTATGACTTACGTACCAGGATCAAATTGATCGTGTGTTATCATAAGGTGGTTTCAGGATCCTTAGAAACCGAGCATACACGAAAAGAACTATGAATGTTAAAGAAACGAGTGAGGTTTGTAAGGGCCGAGTTCTTGTCAACTACGGCGCTCGCATGTTTCTACCGATCTCGCAAGGGGCTAGCGTGAAGATACAGACATAAATAAAAGTTAAATAGTTATCGCATTCTATGAATGCTCGCAATATGTAGGGAGTATCGCAAGCGCGTTGCCACTCCCGCTGCTAACACAGCGACTTATTGCTAATAAACTTGTTCGAACAAAACAATGGAGGGGTTATGTGTTCCTGCATTGCCAGTAAGCTCTTCTAATTCCAGGAAGTTGTTATTAGACTGTGAATATTTACAGTCTAATAACAACTTCCTGGAATTAGACTGCGTTTCTCCAATGAGGCTGCTTTGATGCATCCTTTTTGTCTTTCATCAGTATCCCGCAATGTTGTGTATCAAGTCTAAAGCCTGAATCGCAGGCTAGGAGTTTGAAATTTTACTACGATTCTGTATATGGATACGGGATATGTAGGTTTCTGTAAAGAAAAGATGTTCGAAATTCCCTTAGCATACTGGGGTGTATGTTTATCAAGCTAACATAACGATAGTAACGTACGGCTCACACCGGAGTCTTCATGGGATATGTTTTATCTTTAGCTTTCGTTAAGAAAGTCATTAGACAATTCCTACGGAATATGAGTAAACTGTGTAGACATGACAATGGCCATATCTAGCCCAAACCGGTGGGTTTAAGAATTTGAAATGATACATGGAAATTTCTTAGGATATGTACGTTATCCGTTATGAAATTATTTTTGTTAATTTTCACCGGAACCCAAAATACATAAGTCTCCAAACCATTAAAAGTAAATCATGAAATATTGCATTCTCAATAAAAAAGTTCAATGTTCAGTGTATTCTGAGTTTATAATATCGTTTATTGCACACAAATGAAACATAATAATCATTGTCAAATACAGTGTACAAAGGTGAGCCTATGTCTTCAAAAGATTTCTTCCAGCTAATCCTAATCAAAGTGGAAACAAATTGTACTATATATAGCAAATATATGTGCCAACTAGCAAAATAAAAACAGATACAGTAAAAAAATACTACAAATATACATATACATACATACAATATATAACCATATACATATATATAAATATATACACATTATTTTTCGTTAGAAGATAATGTATTTCAATACTGCTTCTTTAGTTTTCTCTTGAAAGTAAACACACTTTCTCTAATCTCTAGTGGTAATTTATTCCAAAGTCTAGCAGCGCGTACGATGAATGAATTAAAAAAGATTTCGTGTTAGCTAGGGGGAAGTATAAAATTTTATATAGCCGGAACGAACGTTGAGATCGAGTTGGCGGTGGAAGTAGTGCAAAACGGGAACAGAGATATTGAGAGGAATTGGGATTGGTAATTAGTTTGAAAAATTTATATGTGTAGTCACCGGAACAACAAGGTCAATGATAGGTGTAAGCATGTCACGTGTCAAGCTATCGCTGTCGACAGCTTTTATAGAAATTGAGATAATGCTTTTTTTAAATTTCTTCCTCTGTGACATTGGGAAAAATAAATTAATCACTTGCGGGTGAACTATGTTCTGAAAAGGTGTGTAAAGTGGCCATTTTTTTACAACTAACTATAAACTATATCCACTAAATTTACAATAACACGCGAGCGAATACGCGGATATATGCTAGTGTACACAATAACTCAGATTTACTACACAATTAGAGTATTATATTATTTTTTATTATTAATAAATTAAGCAATAGTATTTAAAGAAAGGAAGAGCGTATCAAAATGCCCGGCTGGGGAAGTACCAGCTTCTTTCAGAAAATCGCAACAAATACCAGTTTCCTGGAGGGTTGTTGTATTCCCGCGAGTGAGTGAGGATATTAGCAAGTTAATAAGAAGTTGCCGTATAGCAGCGAGGATATGGTACTCGGTAGTCATTTTACATCAAGTGGTTGGTATGCTTGGTTAATTGGCAAAACCGATCAACTGCGAATAGGTATATTACTCAAAGTTTCCGTCCCAATATTTCAAATTTCCGGTAATCATATGGTACAAATACGCACCAAATTTCAAAGTTATACATATAATATACATATAATTTATAAACATTTATAATCAATAGTCTAAAATAAATCACAAAATGAGTTTTAGTTGCAGTTGAACTGTAAGAACAAAAACTGTTAGCAGTTTTCGTTTTGTTTAATTTTGTGCTGAATAATTGCACTCTTGTCAAGGTTTCTGACAAAAGACGTTGTTTCTTGGTAAATCTCATTACCCTGGATCTTCTTTATGTACTTAGACGTTGGATTTTGTGATTTCTTTACTACTCTTTGTACCCCAAGGTCTTTATTGCTGCCATTTGCATATCTAGAAAACTATTTTCTCAGATGTTTTTGGTATTTTTAAATTTTTATTAAGTCTAATTATTATTGAAAATATTCTGCATGCTTGGTTTTCAAGATGATTGGACGACGGTGCATTTGTTTTGATCCAGAGAGCTGTCAATATATTTGAGTTTTTCATATTATGTTTCATAGCTGCATTTCATTTTGAACCAGTACTTAGACTGACAGTTAAAGGCGTTGCGAGGTAGAGAGCTGTGCCCGAGATTTCAGTACGTGATAGAATCTGAAGCGAGATAACTCGTTAAGCAACCAAGCTGAGAGATCCCTCAAAGCCCGCAAGCAGAAGTAGCAGACGGTCGCTCGTATCTGGCTTTGTAATAGCACACTGGAGAGAAAGTCCTCGACTGGAGGCCGCAGGAATGAAGAATATTGGAAGTTGCCCATACTGATGGGCGTGGGAGAGTCAAACCTATTACATTCAGAGCCAAAGCCAACCTCATATGCACTACTGATTAGCAAATGATGAGAAAGAGAGATAGGGCATTAAGTAATTAATGCGGTTCTCTGCTCGGTAAATACTGTTTAGAATGTGATTCAATATCATTTTCAACCAATTTGTTAATCAATAGGTTACAGGTGAAGTAAATCTCACCTGCAACTTGTTAATTAACAAATTGGTTGCATTTGCGGAACTGACGAAAGAGAAATAGGGCGCATCAAAGCAGCATCATTGGAGAAACCCAGAAAATCACAGCTAAATAACAACTTCCTGGAATTAAAAGAGCTAGTTGGTAATGCAGGAACACATCAACTTTCCCATTGTTGTGTTCGTGCAACTTTATTACAAATAAGCTCCTGAGAAGTCGCTGTGTTAGCAGCGGGAGTGGCAACGCGCAAGCTATACTCCTTATATATTGCGAGCGTTAATGTGCTATGATAACTACATTACGTCAGTTGGGCCATATGATTGTTACCCTGACTAAAAAAAAAGAGGACATTATTCACGCATTTAGGGTTCCATAATGAAAACGGCATTTCTCTCAGAAACAGCCATAGTACAGTGAACTTTGACATAGTTACGTAACACCCCGTACATACACTAATACAATTTTTTTTATACAACGTCGGGAGGCATGCAAGCATACGGTCCACCTGCTGTAAAACGGTTATCGTAACCTATGAAGGCTTTTAATACACCTTTGCTGCTATCACAACAACTCCTCAGGAGCTTGCTGGTGACCTCACGCCCACGTAGGATCACAACAACCCACCAAGGAGTGCGGTATTCACAGAACTACTTTATTCTTAAAACCACCTCTTAAAAATTTCAATAATAATGTGTTCCATAAAATGGGGTCAAATTAATAGCTTAATGAGCATATTATAGTATTTTAACACATGATGGTTATTTCTTAAGCCATCGTCTGATACATTTAAAATTTGACCATACTCCACCTGTTGATCTCGGAAGTTTGCAATCGGAAAATTTAGAAATGTTTTTGCTAATTTTTGGAGGACCGTATCAAAACAAGAAACCCATATAAGATTCTTCTAGTGTCTGAAAATCAAATGAAAAGCTAAACGAGCCCACTATTCTATTTTAATATAACACGTTCTTTATTTTTTGGATTATATATATATTTTTTATACCAGTCTGGAGGCATATCGCGCACCTGATGTATATATTAAAATGGCTACTGTAGCCTATGGACGCTTACAATACTACAAAGAAGATTATTGAAAACGATTGTTCCTAAAAATATTAAAGAAAAATTCCAAAATGATGATGAAGCTCTGTTCAGATATTGTAATGTAATGAACGTTCATGACAAAATTAAATTTTCAATATTAACAGAAGTACCTAATATGTATAAAACCTTGGTAACTAAAATACGCCCAGGTAACTTAAGGCAAAACATACACTCCAATAGATATGTTCTTCCAAAAACAAATAACTTATATGGATATAGACTCTGTAACAACTTAATTCCTACATACCTAAACGAACTACCAGACGAACTACATAATATGTACATTAAAAACAGAAGGTATGTAGTTAAGTTAAAAAACATTATATTTCCAAACAAACACACAATGTTACTGCTAGATGATATGGTTAGTTTATAGATTTTTTTATTTCATGTAACTGCGACTCGCCGTGTCACAGATAAACCCTGCGGGCTTTCGTGACAAGGCAATATATGTAATGTGTATGCTAATATGATGTGAATAAATAAAAAAAAATAAAAAAAAAAATATAGGAAGTATCACACGTGCGTTGCCATCTCTGCCGTTAACACAGCAACTAAAGTAGTTATCTTAGTCAATTAATGCTTGCAATACTGGAAGTATTGCTCACGCGTTGCCACAAATTTTACGTACATAGCAACCCCTTAGGAGCTTCCTGGTAACGCCACTCACTCGCAGCAACTAAAGTAGTTTTGACTAGCTCGGTGGCGTAGTGGTGAAACATGTTGTTATGTTACTTTGACACCAATGCTCGTGGGTGCGATTCCCACACAGGACAAATATTTATGTGTATGAACATGTCTGTTTGTCTTGGTCTGGGTGTTTTTAAGAGAGGTAGGGCGCATCAAACTCAGGTACTCAGTTAGTTAGATCATTCAAATATTTAGTTTATTAAGTTTTTTTATACCACTAAGGTGGCAAATAAGTTTACCGCCTGCCTGTAGTAAATAGTCACCGTAGCCAACGGACATTTGTAACACCAGGGGTGTCATCATACGTTGTCGATCCTCTAAAAGCTTCACAATCTTTCTCGTATATTTTTATTGTTTTCCCCCCAATCTCATTAGTTGCATTGACTGAAAATATGTTTATTCAATGTATATGAATTTGATTCATTATGTACATGTATATATCTACTTAGGTATATATAATATATGTATTTATGTATGTTTATATATTTATTTAATTATAACTATACTACTAGACCCCCCCGATTTAAACCGCGTGGTATTGGAATTTGTTAAAAATTTTATGGGTTTTATTTTTTCCGTCGGAACTCTAATCCTTTTTTTAAAATAAAAGTGACGTAAGGAAATCCTTATAAAATAAGCAATTTGTGAGTGAAACTCCGGCAAAAGCGGTCCAGCCGTTTCAGATATTAGCCAAAATGATCTGTCGAACAGACACACCAAATTTTTTTTTTTTTTTGGAAATACCATGCATATACATTTAACTAAAGAGCTGTTACTTTGACATTACAAACAGACACTTCTATTTCATCTATTTGTATAGATTGCTTTGTGTTTTTTTAAGTAATGCACTGCTATCTACCATTTTGGAAATTCTGGGTTGTATAGAAGAGATGGTATCGCGATAAGATCGAGGTTATACCTAAGGGTACATTCTAGTTTTGTTTTCTTTATGTATCTTTCTTGTGGTGCAATAAAGTATATTGGATCGCATCACACATTATCTCACGTTTCTGTCTTACAGACATTTATCTCGGTTTAAATATTGGGTACATAAACATGTTTTTTTTTTCATAGTTGCGGAATATGTTGACCCCTGACATATTGATATATATTTTGTTTTGTAGGAGTACACACACATAGGTACTTCATCTATTATAAATAAATGTACCTTCGTAATATGACTCCAGAGTGAACTGGACAACGCTATGCATTGACATGTCATGATAAAGTAAGAGAGGTAGGGCGCATCAAAGCAAACCTTCACCTCACAGAAAACCGCAGTCAAATAACAACTGTCTAGAGGGTTGTTGTGTTCCTGCGTGTGAATGAGGTCACTTGTACCCTACCAAGGAGTTGCTGTGTAAGTAGCAGAGGAGGCATCGTGCGAGTGATACTTAATATATCGCAAGCGTTAATAGGCTACGGTACCCGCTTTACATCAGGTGGGCCGTATGTTTGTATGCCTCCCGACGTAGTATAAAGAAAAAAAGTCAATATTAATTCAGTATAGTAGTCTTCTTTTTCCTAGTGTTCCTAGGCTATCTATATGTACATTTAGTGTAACTTATTGTAACAACTAAAACCCTAGTATCTAATATTAATTGTCTTTGTCGTGATTCCATTGTCGCCTTTCCTGACGAAAAGGTGACCTGATGAAAAGTGGTTACCGTAGCCTATAAACACTTGCAATATATTAAGTATCACTCATACCATACCACCCACGCTGCTCACACAGCTGCTCCTAAGGAGTTTACCGGTGACCCCCCCTCTCACTCTCAGGAACCCAACAAGCAAAATCAGCCAAAAGGAAGCTCCCTGGGGAGTATTTATTTGACTGCGGTTTTCTGTGAGGTGGAGGTACTTCTCTAGACGGGCTAATAAATAGGCTAATAAATAAAATAGGCTAATAAATAATGTAGGCTACGCCCTGTCTCTCTTTAAAACACCCAGTCCATAAAAGACATACATGTTCATGCACACAAATGTTTATTCTGTGTGAGAATCGAACCCACTAGCGTTGGTTTATTTTATACCACTAACGTGGCAAACAAGCGTACGGTCTGCGTGATGGTAAGCAGTTACCGTAGCCTATGGATATTTGCAACACCAGGTGTGTCACTCTTGCGTTGGCGACCCTGTTGTGTTGGAGTCAATATAGCGTTACTAACTGCTGCGCCACTGAGCTCTTAGTGTGAAGGTCAGCACAATTCAATAGATACAATTAACGTTTTACAAAATCTTGTGGATAGTTGGAGCCTTGCCTATGCTTCCTAACTTCACACAAAATTTTGAATTGGTTGGACCATCGATTTGATATATCAATTTTTTTTTATTTCACACTTGCTGTGCACGCGACTTCGTCCGCGCGGAATAGTTATTTTTTATTATTGAATTATAGTAATGATAATCAATAAAATTCCTAAAATAAAAGTAGCCTAAGTTACTCATTATTACATCAGCTATCTGCCAGTGAAAGTCTCGTCAAAATCGGCCGTTTCAGAGATTACCCGGAACAAACAGACAGACAGGCGGACAGACAGACAGACAAAAAATATTTTGGTATATGTACCGTGTATACATCCATATGCATTTAATAAAAAGCGGTTATTTTAATATTACAAACAGACACTCCAATTTTATTTATCTGTATAGATGGTGGCAATAAATGCGGCCTGTCAGACTGTAAGTAGTTACAATGGCAATTGTAGTATTGGATAATAACTCATTGACGTTTGCAACAGGTCACCGGTTCGAACCTTGGCATGTACCAGTAAATTTGTGTTTTCGGATGTCTGTACATATTTGTAATTATCACTTGCTCGGCGGTGAACAAAAACATCGTGAGAAAACCCTCGCATCCAAGAAATTGTATTTCGAACGGCGTGTGACCTTACCTAAGAATGATCTGGTTTTTCCCTTTGGGTTGCGGAGGTCAGATGGCAGTGGCTTCATGTAAAAATCAGTATCTTTGCTAAATCCTTAGGCTTAGGTAGCGTACCCCGCCAATCGCTATTAGGAAAACGGGATAACGCTAAGATGAGACCGTTGTTGGTCGAATTGCTAGCAATGGCTATTTTATCACATAGGTTTTTTTATACATCGTTGTGAGACATTCAAGCAAACGGTCCCCCTCATGTTTAGTGGTTACCCTCTAGTGGCTAGCCTATGAACGCTTGCAACACATTAAGTATCATTCGCGCGATGCTATCTCTGCTGATAACCCAGCTACTCCTTAGGAGCTCACTGGTGACCTCACACACTCGGAAGAATACAACAAGGAGGGAGTTGTTATTCAACGTGGTCTTTTGTGAGGTGGAGGTACATTCCCAGATTGGTTGCTTTGTTGCGCCCTACCTCTCTTAAAAACACCCAGACCAAGACAAAGAGATATGTTTATTCACATAAATGTTTGTCCTGTGTGGGAATCGAACCAACGAGCTCTCGTGACAAAACATCATTACTAACCACTGCCGCACAGAGCTCGCCGGTATATTTATTCATAATGAATCTGACTTTCTGTGGTGACATGGAAGACATTTTAAGTGACACAGATTTGGGATATTAAGAGTGAAACAATTAAAACATATTTTACCTGCCATACATTGGGTCAAATATTCTTGGTAATGATTATTGCACCGGTAAATAAATTTAGAATAACCATTTGAAAAGATATATTTGAAAAGAAACATGTATTCCATAGATTTTTTTTATAATGTTGGAGTTTTTGATAAAACAAAGGAGGTTAAGCGCTGCCTGGCGGGCAAGATGGCGAAATAGGAATGCAGGCAGTATTACATTTATTGTACGCTTGTATGTAGGGCGACCCTAGCGTTATGCAAAAAAATCGCTAAACGTATACAGATAGGACGCATCAAAGCAGCCTGATTGGGGAAGTAACTGCACCTAATATAATATTTAAAGACTTAAATTAATTTATATAATATTCGCTTTGCCTGTCTTTTTCCGATCAAGTATAAAGTAACAGAATGAAGAGTGAATGTAAGGTAAGTACCAGAAAGGAGTTCAGAAACTATACTACCCTTTGTTATGGAGCTTTTTGTGCATCAAATGAGAAGTAACAATTGATCATTCAGTAATCTACAAAAGCTCTTGTTGTGTTGCGTGCTGCAATATTTCGTATAGTGATAAATGATTGTCGTACATATATCACTATTGTAACTAACTTAATGTACAAAATCTTTTCGTGATGAGAACAACGTGTAAAATAAATTAGAAAATGTTTTTTAAGCGAGCAATTCGAAATAAATTGTACCACGTATAGCGACAATAAATTAAAATCGTAAATTTGTTATCACAATGCTATCTTTAAGTAAAATATATTGCGTCATTGTTTGTTTACCTAAATAAAGTAAAAAAAAAATATATTTTATAAAACTAAGTTCAGAAAGCTTCGAGGCGTGATTGAACAAAAAAATAAGTGGCGGCAAGCAGTGTGGGCGGTTTGTGAGGAAACACGAGCGTGGGCGAGTCTACGGAGCTACGAGACAGCGCGTAGGCGTAGCGGCGTAGAGTGGCTCGTAGACAGCTACACGTGCTCACAAACTATGTCTACCAAACTTTTGCTTTTTTTAATTTTATACAGCGTTAAAGACTGTGAATCTATAGTACTATTCTTATCCTAAATACTTACCCATCAGATGTAAAATTTTGCAGCCACGAATCATAAATCAACCTCAAACTAAAAAACAAAATATATTAAAAAATAAAATCATAGGCATATTTTTATTAACATCAAAATCATAATTGAAACTTTGCAACTTCGTTTCGCGGGTCCGCGATATCCTGCGAAGGAGGTACCGCCTACGCGGCGGCTGTCTGTCGACTGGTGCCTACATCCCGCTCGACGAATTTCACTTCAGAAGTTAGGCTTGAATGGATCTGTATTCTGATTGGTCCGCGCGGCGTGACGTCATTACGAAAATCAGAATCATGTGGCGGGTTGAATGTGTGGGTGCTCGGGTGTGTGCGTGCCCGGAGCCCCATGAATGGAGGAGGCCGCCGCGCCCGCGCCGAGCCTACCACTGACGTCACTGAATGCCAGCCTCCATTATGCAACTCAGTATCTGAAATAGAGGCGAACGTTATTAATAACTTCCTTAGCATTTATAAGCATTTTGGGGTACCTTATTAACTCAACTGCTAACGAATAACTTAAAACATTTTGGCTAGTTTTGTTTGCAACAAGAACGATTTTGCATAATACATAATTATTGTAAATTAGATCTCCACATTTATGCCATATTTATGCACTTTGTGTTGTACTTCTTGTATTCATTGTTATACGTTTGGTTACTTGATGTCTCATTGCCTGTTATTCTTTCGAAACTTCGGGAGCCAAACAAGCATGCGGCCTGCCTTATGTGAGGCTAGAGAGTGCTGTTAGATATTTTTGATGCTAAAGAACAAAGCCGTCTAAGCTGAAAAGAACCCAAATTAAATAAAACTATTTTCTTTCTTTTATTTATCTTTATATGATTTCTTGCTGCAGCTAGGCATTTTTTTTTGCATTTAATTTGAAATAGTAATTCAGCTATGACATGACGTAGATCGTATGAATGTTTGAATTACCAACGGAGTGAAATCTACTTGATCTAGGTCACGTGCTAATTATTAAAACAGTACATTTAAGTGAATAATGTTGCCTTGAAAAATTACGTTCTCTTCCTAAATATTTCAAACAAATTGAGATGCATATTTTTGTAGTCCTATTGTTTCGCGTACGTTAGTCATACATCCAAAAACTACCAGAAAATGAACAATAATGTGCATTACATCAATCAATTTGTAAAATTGCTATCTAAATAAGTTTCCATATTTTTCGGTAAGCATATTGAAATAGATTTCCTAATTCATTATCTAAATCGGTACCTGCGTGAGCTTTTGACCTTCGAACTTTACCGGTGCAGGTGGTTCCTAAAATAGCGTGCATGCGACAGGGTGCGTCCGGTCGTTGACCGATGCACCCCCGCGGTCCCCGCGTCCCGCCCCGCTGTGACCGGGTCGCGGTGCAACAAGTGGGGGTATATCGAACTGCCCCTTTGACATTTACTGAGCTCGAGTTGCTGAATCACCTTGGTTCCTGGCGAAATTTGTCGGAACTTGCTATTTATTGACATCGCATGGGCATCCTAGCGGATAAATTTAATGAGACACATTTATTAAATGCATATATATTAACAATATATTAGAGCCGAATGAGACATAATGGTATGTATAATGGTGTATTAATTATTCCTTCTGAATGTAATAAATTCACCAAATGAAATTTTTGCAGGAGACAAGTTTATTATCTAATCTGTTTAGTACAGCGATGAGAATTTTAAAAATAAGTTTAATTTGTGTCTGCTCAATTTACTGTAATAAATTGAGCATTTGTTTTATAATACAGTTCTCAAGATACATTTTAAAATGAACATATACATTCGTGTTAGTAGATTGAAAATGAATTTCGGTGGATAAAGTCTCATTTTTAAAATGTTAGTCTGGTAAAGTCATTTACCGAAAATGTGACATTCGAGTCGTATCTTATTCCAATAAGGCAATTTATTACATGCTCATTTTAATTTTATTCACTTGTAATTTAAGTCATAGCCTTTTTAATTTAAATCGGCGACTCTACATGAAAACAGTTATGATAGTGTAAATGCATAGCAGGTTGAAGTACCGCTGAAAAAAAAAATGTTTTTGGCATTGGTTAATATTTTCGTAAATTAAGACTTCTTTCTAAATTAAGTTACACTAAATAAATTATTTAAACTTTAGTGAAAATGTTACAAGCAGGAACAGATTGCATATGTCGGTATATCGGCTTGCTAAAACTAATAGATCTTTTGTTGTAAATTACAATTTACAACAAAAGATCTATTAGTTTTAGCAAGCCGGATACATTCGGCTTTATAATAAATTACCTGAAACAGTTCTGTCCTTGCCCAATATATACAAAAGACTTGGCACTTTTTCTTCGCCAGTGGTTATTATCCAAATGCTGGCAGATTAAAATAAAATTATGAAGAACTCAAACTATGAAAAATAAATAAGTTGCAATAGGATTTGATTTAAAGAATGTATGTTTAACTGCTCGTGAAGGCCTAATGGCAAATAAATATTTTTTATATTGTATCTTTATCAATATTACCGTTGAAACGGGTATGGCTCAATAGACAGGCAATGCAAGCAACCTAGTGCTGAGCGTCCTGCATACATTTTTGTGCTTCCACGCCAGCTAAAGACACCGAATACGGATGTCACTACTGATAGACTCGCTGAACTGCTTGATACCCGTGGTGTACTCACAAACAAACACTACCAGCTGGCCTGTTCGCTAATTCGTGTTAACATTCATTAGAGGTAAAATTCAATATTTGTCTGTGTCTTGTTTAAACAACAGAATGCAGACAGCTTGACGAGCTCGGTGGCTAAGTCGGGAATGACGCGACTTTGACACCAACGGTCGTGGGATCCGATTCCCACACAAGGCAAACATTTGTGTGCATGAATATGTCTGTTTGTCTTGGTCTGGATGCTTTAAGAGAGGTAGGGCACATCAAAGCAACCCATTCTGGGGAAGTACCTCCACCTCGTAGGGAACGCAGCCAAATAACAACTCTCTAGAGGGTTGTTGTGTTCCTGCGTGTGACTAGGGTCACCAGTAAGTCACCACGGAGTTGCTGTGTAAGCAGCAGAGGAGGCATCACGCGAGTGATACTTAATATATCGCAAGCGTTAATAGGCTACGGTACCCGCTTTACATCAGGTGGGCCGTATGCTTGTATGCCTCCCGACGTAGTATAAAAAAAATACAGGCTCCGTACTTCTGGGTTTTATTTTGGATTCTATTTTAATTTTAGTGTATGAGAATGATAGGGCCGATATCATGCAGAGAATAGCGAATATAGTTGTGCTATTTTCTGATGATACGTCTGTAACTTCTGAACTTGTTCATATGCAATAATAATCTTTTGTTTCAACCAAATTTATCAAATTGCATTTTCTAAGTGTGCCTTATTCCAATAATACCAGAAGCAGTAATACCAGAAGTAATTGTAATTGATACTCTATATAACATAATATAATATTATATAAATATTTCATATTACTCATTCAACAGTGCCGTGGTTTCGCTTTCTGTAAACTTTTCTTCCACTGCATTGATGTAATTTTTTTCCATTTTATTCCACGAGTACAACAATATCTATCCACTCAGACCTTAGAAGTGTAATGTACAACAAGATTAGCCTCGGTGTCCAGTGAAAGGGGTACGTTTACAGCGTCGTGTAAAATATAAATATACCTTGATGTTGTACACTCAGTTTTGAGCACGGTTTCAACTCGATTTGGGTGTGTGGACATATGCGTCATATAATTCAGCTTGAAGCTTACTCGTGTCCTACGAAACACAGTTCCGGGTTTGATTTTAGAGCTTACCTTCTCCTATACAGGTTGTACATTTATGAGAAGTCAATTAAGGTGCACACAGTTTACCGGGTTGGTTGAAGACTAGCCCTCTAAAAAGGAAATATGTGGATTGTGTTGTAACCAGCACAAAATAATGAGATTATAATTATTATTTGGGGAAGTTTTGGTTTAGCAGATGAACTTTATTTAGCGTATAGTTTTATTTAACAAATATATAGGATCGATAAATACTTTAATAAATTATATTTGTAGTGAAAATACCGTTAGTTAAAGGACATTCATGGTTTTTATTAAAATTCAAATCATTATTTTTCAGTACATCTTCCAAAAAATTAAAACATAATTTCTCCGGAGAATAAAATACATAAAAGTAACAATACTTTAATATGATAACGTAGCTCAAAGTTCCGTTCCGCCATTTGCATGACATTATTGCCAGTACTCAAAGGTAAATGAAGTACTCGACTGCATAAATTCAGTCAATTGAAAATAAATGTATAATCTACCATTTATTGCGCAAAACTTATATATACTTCGTATATTTCGATGGCAATTGATAACTCTTCATGTATATTTTCACTACTCATAAGTAGTGAAAGAAGAACATTTAAAAATCGAGAAACTCGTTTAAATGAATATACGCCACATTGATGGGAGTCTTGAATTGATAAATATAAAATATGTTTGATGTTTCCGCTTTTGTTCTGTTCTATATGAAAGTATACCTGTAGCTTTTCGTATTTCTTGTCGTAATACATCGAATTAGCTTCTCGAAATATAACAATAATATAATAACTATGTATACGATATGGCTGATGATTATTATTGAATATTTCGAGAAAAGTCATGTCGACTGGGAGCTACGTATATGCTGTGCTATCCATGCGAAGCGAGGAATGAAATTGTTTACTTATTTATGCCCCAAATACATAATATATAATCCAGCCGAAAAGTGTAGGTAATATTACCGGTCAAAAATAACCTATTTACCAGATATGTACAAAGCCTCCCCGGCTTTGTACAAAAGTCGTCTGCGTGGGTACCTCTGTCTCACCTATTTCTACCGCTAAGCAGCTATATTTCTATAGCTGTGTTCCGGTATGAAGGGTGAGATATGGCAGAGAAATTACTGGGTACTCTGACGAAACAGCCTTAGGTTACAAGATTGGCAGCGCACGAGTAACATCCCCGTGGTGTTGCGAGCGGCAATAGGCTGCGGTGACCGTTTACCATCTAATGCGGGCCGCATGCTTGTTTGCCAATATAGTTGTATAAAAAATAAAATCTAAAATGAAGAATTTTATTCGCATTTTTCTTGTAATTCCGGAGCTATTTATAAACAATGTTACTTTTATTCGAATAGATAGTTGAAGCCCTACAGATTGCAGTAGGTTTCATTTGGCAAAACAAAAGTAATGTTGAAACTAAACTCCATACAACAATGGGCATTCTCCTTTCAAAAATCCTTTTACACGTTTTTAAAGTACAATAAATACTCAAGTAAACACAAACACATCTTCTAATTTGTCGAGATTTATATTTATTTTTATAATGGAATGGATGGAAAATTCATTCAAAAGTAACTAACATCCTAAGTAATTCGTTTTGACTTTAAATTTGTTAGTTGCATTTCGGAGCTCATGTATCTGAAATTCTTGTCTTTCCGCAGCAGCTCCCTGCCGTAAGAAATCCGCTACTATATGCGCTGTAGCTTCATAGTGAACTCATGGGTCAAGTAATTAAGCTGGCGTGCGCTGGTTCTTAGTTGTTCTCCAATATTTAAGTTCACATGTGAATGCAACTGCTAGAATCTCTGAAGACTTGTACAGACTTGAGTGAGTCCATGATCGTTGTAATGAAGACAATACGCAGCTCAATACTGCTGTTCAGTTGCATGTAACGTGACCCGTTAGTATGGGTGTCAACATCCTTGCTCGTATTTATATTGGGAGCTTTCTCATATTTGGGGTCTTGTATATTAACTGGCGAGTGAAACATATACTTAATCACAAATCTAAATCTATATCTAAACAAAATAATACAGCGTAGTCTATTATTCCGACGGCAGGGAAAAAATATTTTTGCTTCGCTCACACTAATGGTCTGCGTCGAGCACTCTATCCAATGCCGAACATAGCTTTTTAACACAGAATTCGTATACAAAATATCTGAAAGACTTTCAAAAGTTGAAATTTCTCAGATTGTACTGCAAAGATCTGTTCTTAAAAAAAGTGACGTACGTAAGTAAATAAACATATTCAAAAAAATGAAAAGTCTGGTGGGATTTTATGAAAACAGGCTGTAAAGGTACAAAACTATGAATGGTGATCGTCAGGTAGTCACAAGTAAGTAGCTATTATGTTATATTTAAAAGTAAGTAGGTACTAAGTTAGTTTAACATTTTTCTACAAAACTTACTTGTTGTGCTACCTTCGTACAGGTGTTGATGATGATATAGAATGGTTTTCTGAAAAGTATTTCAGTGTAGTGGTAAGAAACTGCTTAGAGTACTGATTAAGTATGTTACTCTGTTACTGACTTTCTCTCCCATTGAAAAAGAGAGACATGTCGATATAGTATAATGCATTTGTTTATTTATTGAAACAAAATATTACAAATAATCAAATATAATTTTCCTTTTTTAAAAAAGTATCCACAGATTTATTTATAAATAGTAACATATCCTATCTAACCTGAAAATATGACACCTACCTTGAATGACATAATTGTGTAGTCTATAGGTACGCTTTCTAGGTTAACATAATTTCCTGCCCTGGCCCATTCACAGCCAAGGCGGGCGTATGCGTCACATGGCAAGGACGTGGCCCTGCTCAGCATTACACTGAACATAGACATTCCAGCACTGCATGGACTGAACTTCCATGAGATTACAGATCTCAGAAACATTTTTATAACAAATATATTTATCAGTCATATATTTTATGTATCCGTTGCAGTCAGGAGATCCCAGTAGTGGGTTGTGATTTATGATACCTTTCACTAATGAGATACTGCATAACGATTCTCCTGTGAATCAGTGTGAAGTTAATCCAATGACTATAATTTAGCTAACATGACATTGATTTTCACTAATAGCAATTAGTCTACAATCCGTTTCTAACATTAACGTAATCTGGCCTTACCATCAAGATTCAGTAGTTAATTTCAATTCCGGTCGATAGAAATTGGTTTCAAGAATAACCCTATGTTTGATGTCAGCTTAACGATGTCAATGGTGTGCGGCCTACTGCCCATCATGCTATCTTTAATATGTATTATCGATTAATTTAGTTCATCTTTCCCTATGTTGTTACATCTGTGTTATTTTATTGTATTTAGATAGAATTGTGTATTAAGATTACCTTTAGGCGGGAGCACCTGGATACCAGCTTGGACCATGTGATTCGATTCAGAGACGAGCTGTGAGAGTTGGCGAGTTTAAGGAGATACTTTGCCTCCCTTTGTGCGTTATACCGATTATACAACGGGTTGCGTTCTGAAGCATTGTTCGATACGATGCCGAAAGCTACTTTTTATAGTCGCACCGCTCACCGATGGCGGGGAGTTCACCCTCCCACGCTGGAATCGCAATCGTCGCGTACTGTGCGGTTCCAGAGAAGTTTCTTCCGAAAACTCTCAAGCTGTGGAATGAGCTCCGAATCGAGGTACTACAGCATGGAATTCTTCAAGAAATACGTTTTTAGACGGTCGGCAACGCATGATTAACACCGCTTTTGTTGCAAATGTCCATAGGCTACGGTGACTGTTTACCATCAGGCAGGCCGTATGCTTAATTGTCGCCTTTGTGGTATAAAAAAAGAGGTGCGAGTGACGCCCTGTAAAGGCACATCAAACATGAGGAGCATCTAGATATCATTTTATTTACTTGGTGAATTTAACCTATTCAGCAGTGATAACCCAGTGAATAAAGTAGCGATCTAATAATATTTGGCGGTCCGTGGTTCGCGTCCCGCCGTACAGCCATGCAATTCTCTAAGCAACTCGTAATGGCTGTGTGCGTCGCTGTGATCACAGATGTCACAGCTTTGACATCGTCTGCTGCGATCACGGCTTTTTATTTGGTATTCTATAAGGCTGTAAGCGTACGCGAGGCTGTTTGCCTTGTAGAATTCCAATTCCAAACGCAGCCTTGCGGCGCTAGTGTCGCACAACCATGAAAAGCGACACTAAGGAATTGCAATTTTATGTTCAAGGCTATAACAGCCGATGTTTCCGAGGATGTAAGGATGTTTGCTCTTACAGAATTGCATGGCAGGCATGTACGGTAGGTACATGCCTGTACTAAATTTGTATTTTCGGATTTATGTACATATTTGTAAATACCACTTGTTCGGCGGTGAAGGAAAAATATCGTGAGCAAACCCTCATGTCCAAGACATTATATTTCAGAAGATGTGTGACCTAACTTGAGACATGTCAGGTTCTCCCTCTGAGTTATGGAGGTCTGACGGCAGTCACTTTACATAAAAATTAGCACCTTCGCCAAATCCTTAGGCTTTGGTAGCGAATTCCACCCTGGCTAGTGATTGAGGAAACGGGATACCGCTGGAAAGATTGGATTTAAGCTACAAATTTGTAAATTAGTACTATATTTATTGCACTTTTCATTTTATTGAAATATCGTTTTTTTTCGAGTTCGATAAGATGAAAGGGAGTTTTTTTAAAAGGACTTCATGCTCATGAGTTGAATGGGGATGTGTGATACCCTTTACATTACATGCATTTATAAACCACTTAACTTCAAGCTATTCGCATACTTAACTACCACATGACAATTTAAAAAAATCTACTCTATGCCAGAGTAACCAGTGCATATCAGTCTAATTTTGTGCGTTAGCTCTATGTCACTAACATTGAATGCCTCTATTTGAGCGGCCTGTATTTTAGACCGACCCTAATAGTTTTTTTTAGTTTAAATTAGAGTCGCTTATCGCGTGATTATACACAAGTATCAAGTTATGGTATCTCTGTTATGTCGTGAATGAAGGCCGAGTTGGGTGTAGTTATATTTGAAATTCATTGTTGGGCTCATTATCCCTAATATGAATGGATAAACGAAATGAATGAATAAATGGATGTAACCTTTTCAAAGATATACAAGGTTGTTCATACACGACACGAAGAAACTTATTAATAATTTGTTACAATTTTGGAAAATAACATATTCTGGTTATTTACCATGGCATTGCTAAATGACATTCTATTTTACACTAGATATGTATTGATAATTTTTAGTTTAAAATATTATTAATGAAATTTGAAAATGACATTTTGTACCTAGAGGATCATGACTTGATCAGCGACCGTCAATACGGTTTCTGACAACTCGTGGGGTGATCTTCTAGTGTATCCTAGATGGGCTTTAACGATCGAGACTCAAGGTGGGGCATTAGCATTAAAAATTTCATCTTACTTTTATAAATTTCATTTATAATTTCATATTGCCCTAAATTTTTGCAACTGTCCATATGTTACGGTAAAAGCTTATCAACATGCAGCCCGAGTACTACTTTGCTACTTCAGTAGCATAAACAAACATTATCAGCGACTTCGTGTGCAAATAGAATGAAAAATAAAAGAGAAATAATAATAATAACGCATTTATTCATAATGCAATTTTAGAAACTACACAAAAGTGGTTGAAACCAACCTGTCAAGCCTGTCGAATACTTCTGTCAGGAGCTCCAGCTCCTCCATATCTTCATTCCATATCATTATCTAAATTTTAAAACAGGATATTTAGTTACAATATTTTTTTTTAATTATTCACTAAATATATTCTGTAATCTGTTAATAAACATGTTTTATTATTATTATTTTTATATCTTTATAGTCACGGGTATTAATCCCGGTCATTTGATAGGCGTGCGCGGGGATAAGGATCCAACGCGTAGAGGCCCCTTAGGAAAGACTGATGTTGTACACCCGCCGTGACCCGCTCCAGGGTATATCAATGGAACAATATACCAATGAACACGTCACGGCAGGTATTGGGACTATTGGAAATATGTATTATTATTATTATATTCTAATCGGGTGCGTGTGTGGATGTGCGTGTATGTGGTGTGTAAATGTGTATGTTGTGGGTGTGTTCGTTGGTGTTGATTAACCAGAATGTTAATATTAATTTATTTATTCTAATTTATTTCTATTTTAATTTATTATCAGTATTATCTTCACTAGTTATAATATAAACACAGTGATAGGCCAGTGGACAAAGAACCAGCCTATTAATACACTGATTTCTGGTGTAGAAACGTGCTACTAGATACATATTTTAGGATGTACATATTTGTACTCGTAGTTATCACTTGAACGGCAGTGAAGGAAAACCTCATGAGGAACTCCATTGTATTTCAAAAGATTTGCGACCTAACTATGGAAGGTCTGGTTTTCCTTGTGGGCTAGGGAGATCTGACGGTCGCTCCATGTCAAAATCAGAATCTTCGCTAAATTCTTACGCCAAGGCAACGAGCGCCACCACGGTACGAATCTCCCTTCAATCGAAGGGCAAGAGCATACTTCATCGTGCTGCTCAATTACCGATTGACAGAGCCAGTGTTTTCAAGCCTCCCAAAGAACACTGACTAAACTTGACGACTGTCATCTATCGACAACCACTGGGCCCGACGGCTTAACTTACCCTTCGAAGCATGGAAAAGCTCGAGATAGATGAACCCGTCAACAGATAGGCTGCGGTCGACGTTGCTTTATCTGCATTTTCGATTAGAGTGACACGCGTAATGCCACCATCTAGCTACTAGGTTACATAGTGAAAAAATATTAGCACTAGTATCCACGAATGACCTGATAGAATCCAGGATTGGGGATCGGTGTAGTTTTTAATATAATTCTTTGATATTCATATTAAATAACAAAGTAATGTAGAAAATAACCCATTGTTCCGTGGTTGGGTATATTTTTAGTCTCATAACAAGTAATAAAAAATATTTAGTACCTGTAATTAACGAAACTATTGGGAGCATAGATTTCTCTACCTATATAAAAGCTCTTTGTAACTTACGTAGTTATCTATTCATTCCATTGATAGGTAAGGATGAACGATTTCGAGGTGAGACTCTATTATAGTCGATAACATATAGTTGGTAAGTATATTTGTAACTGATATCATTGGATACATAGTGTAAGTCTTTGTCTATTGAGCAAAGGTCACAAAATATTGTCATTATTTTTATACCTACCTCCCTTTCAACCAGAGTCTTGTTTATCAATTAGTGGACCACAAGGAAGGGAACTCTGGCTATAAATATAATAGAGAGCTACTTCCACTCTACTTTAAGAGACCTAACATGTAGATCATAATTATCACTTTAAAAAGTTTCACCAAATAGTTCTAACATTATAAGCGTTCCTAGATTACGGTAACCTCTTTACATTAGGTGAGCCGTTTCGGCATCTGCTATACCAAAGGTCTAAACTAGTTAAACCAAGATGGTTGAGATAATAGATACTACGATATACTACAAAGGGTAACATAAGCTATAATACCAATGAAAAGATGTATTATGTTATTATATCCATACAAGTATGTATGAACTGTAATTTTAGTGACCTTTGATAATGATTAGTTTAAAAATATCAGCAACCTACGCCACTATCGATTTGTACATGGAAACAGTATATTATAAAAAAAGATACGAAAATTTCATTCTATCTACGGATTTATGAAGAACGAAACCTCGATTCATGCGTCAATCCAGGGCAGGTGGACGCAAGTTCGATTAACAAGGACAGGCAAGAATGAACGAGCGTCATACTGCGTGCTTCGATTCATGAATACGGGCTTGCAACCCTGGATGACCCAGTTTTTGACTCTATACCTCGGCGCCTCAAAACCGGAGAGACGCAACCGCCATTGGAGTTATGGTATCATTAACAGCTTTGTTGCTTGCTCTGCAACGCACGTAATAGCAGATCTAGTGAAATTGGGATATGCACTTGTTCTACTTAAGGGCTGTTATGACGTCAGTCGGTGCGGAGGGGGGTTGCAGCGGTGGAATTAGGTCAGTTTCATTCTGAAACAGGTTGGGCATGCGGGGGTGGAGTGCACGCGGGGCAGAGCTCCGTTCGATCGCGAATTTAGCTGCCACTAATTATGAAGGTCCACCATGGTCGATGGCAACTAATAAAATTTTAAGACTGAATCGATCAATGTAAATATTAAATATTCTCTAACTGCATAATTACCAAGATTTCCAATATAAATTTGTTAATGACAGAGCTGACTACTTGTTATATTCTGAATGAGGGTTATATCGATTAAATTATGAATAATTAGTTGTATGCATGAACGGACCATTTGTTTGCACTATTTTTTAAAATAAGTTTCATTTGGTCGTGTGTTCAGAAGGCGATGTCAGGAGCCTTAGGAACCGGCGAGAAGAGAGCTATGAATGTTAGAGAGGCGAGTGAAGTGTCACAATAATCCTCTACGGAGTTGTTATTTGGCTGCGGTCTTCTGTGAGGCGGAGGTACTTCCCCAGTCGGGTTGCTTTGAGGCACCTTACCTCTCTTTTGACAGAGCCTCATTTGTTCAGTCGCAGTGTGTAGGCGATGTTGGTTTTGACTTGCGCCTTCGATGTTAAACTCCGTTGGCTTATACATCTAGAACGAATGCAGGATGAAAGAATGACGAAACAGATGTACAATACAAAAGTGGGAGGATGTAGGAATCGAGGAAGACCAAGACTTACCATGACCACATTGTTCATGTCTTATCAGAAGGTGATATCAGGAGCCCTAGGAACCTTGGGGAAAACTTAAGTGAGCTATAAATATTAACGAAGTGAACGAGGTATGTAAGGACCGTGTCTTATGGCACTCGGTTCTCTCTGCTTGCTTGCTCTGGAGGGTATGAAATTTATTTATAAATAAAGTAATAATGTATATTTGCAATAAGTTATAAATAGTACACATGCATCTATAATTTATTATAGAATTTATTTCATATGTAGAATGTGTTTTATTGTTACGAGTATTATTAAAAACAGTGATTTGGAAGTTGTCCCAGATTTTAATGATTAATTGCTGGCCCTAACCTATTAATGCTGACAAGTATACGTAATTATGTACATATGTATAAATTCACGCCAGTTACATTGCGGGGTAAGCAGAGAGAACTGAGACGGTCCTTACATACCTCGTTCCCTGTTAACATTTATAGCTCTCGCAGTCAGAACCCGTTATATACGTTTTCCCATACATTTCGCGGTCATATATGACCACCCGGGTTTCGAAGGGTTAAGTTTTCACCAAGGTTCCTAGGTCTCCTGACATCGATAAGATACGATCAATGTGATCATGGTAGGTCTTGGTCTTTCTCGATTCCTACTTTTTATATCACTAAGATGACAATCAAACATACGGCCTGCCTGTTGTTAAACAGTCACCGTAGCCTATGGACATTTGCAACACCAGGGGTATCTCATGCTTTGCCGACCCTCCTCCCACTTTCGCATTGTACATCTGTTTCGTCATTCTTTCTAGATGTATGAGCCAACGGAGTTTAACATCGACGGTTTCAAGTCAAAACCAACATCGCCTACATATGGTGCACCCTGCGATCTCTAGTGAGCTCTTGATGAGTTGCTGTTAGCAGGTGGGGTGAAAACGCGTAAGTGACACGCTCCTTGTATTGCAAGCGTAGATAGACTATGTTAATCATTTTAAATTAGGCGGACCCTATGCTTGTCTTTTTTTTTATACTACGTCGGGAGGCATGCATGCATACGGCCCACCTGATGTAAAGCGGGTACCGATACCTATTAACGCTTGAGATATATTAAGTATCACTCGCGCGATGCCTCCTAGCTGCTTACACAACAACTCCTTGGGACACAACAACCGTCTAGAGAGTTGTTATTTCGCTGCGGTTTTTCTGTGAGCCTTTGGAGGCCCCACTCTTGAGACGGACCACTACCTGGTGGTAAGCCGGTTTGTGAGCCTTTTTAGGAAGTGGAGGCACTGGCGAGTGCGTATCCCTTTCGGAGATCATGAAAAGTTAAAGAGCGAAAAATTGCAAGATGAAAGTGTAAGGAGAACGTATGTACATCTGGTAAGTGAAAGACTTGCAAATGCAAGCCTCTCCGACGCAGATGTGGATGATTGTTGGAAAGTTTTGAAAGAAAGTATGGTGAATAGTGCAAAAGAAGCATGTGGATGCGCAAAGAGACGTAAAACAGCGAAAGAAGATGCCTGTTGGGATGCGGAGGTTGAATCCTCCGTAGCAAAAAAGAGGAAAGCGAAGTTTTTCGTCAGCCTCTCTTCCTCATTCATAATTTGTCTTTCACGCTTCTCTTTCCCTAAAGCCTTGGTTTCATTCTTGCATAGACGGTACATTTCTTTCTTCTTTTCTATCATATTTTCATTTAAGGGCAAAGATGATACGTAATCAGCCAGATTTAGATTATGAATGAGGAAGAGAGGCTGACGAAAAACTTCGAGGCAAATACCAAATTCAAACCAAATTCATCCACAATAGATAAGATAAAGTCTAAAGCTGGTGTCATTCTTGCGAACACTCAGGAAGTGTTAGAACGGTGGAGTGAATATTTTGAGGAAATATATGAGTATGCCACGGACGCTGACAATGAGAGTGAGTCGGATGGTTACTCCACGTTGACGGCGTCCGGCGAAGGCATAACTATGGATGAGATCGAATGGTCGATACGAAGCTTGAAAAATGGAAAATCAGCGGGAATCGATCTGATCACAGCTGAGATGATCAAATTAGGTGGCACTTACGTCCGAGACGCCTTCTGGTACTTATGCAATCTATGCTGGAGAACTGGAAGGGTCCCAATGGACTGGAGACGCGCAGTCATCGTGCCCTTGTATAAAGGCAAAGGGTCACGCATGGACTGCGCCAGCTGTTTGCTCAGCTTAGCAGCAAAAGTATATGGAAAGGTGATTGAAAGGAGAATGAGGGTGAAATCCGATGAAATGCTGTGGGACGCACAAGGAGGGTTCCGAAATTGAAGGGGATGTACGGATCAAGTTTTTTCGCTCCGCAATAACGCTAACTTATGGAAGCGGGAGCTGGGTACGGCAGAAAGAGCATGAAAGTAGAATAAACGCGGTCGAAATGCGAGCGCTGCGAAAAATTTGTGGCGTAAGGCTTGTATACCGTATTCGCAATGATGATGTTAGAAACAGAGTTGGTCTGAAAGAGAGCGTCGGTGTTAAAATAAGAAGAGGCATGCTCCGTTGGTTCGGACGTGTAGAAAGAATGCAGAATGAAAGAATGACGAAGCAGATATACAATGCAAAAGTGGAAATATGTAGAAGCCGAGGAAGGCCAAGACTTACCTACATGACCTTGGAAATTGGTCCTGTTCTATCAGAAGGTGATGTCAGGAGCCCCAGAAACCGGCGAGCGTGCATGAGAAGAGCAATGAATGATAAAGTAGCGAGTCAGATATGTAAGAATCGTGTTACGTGGCGCTCGGTTCTCTCTGCCTACCCCGCAAGGGATTTGGTGTGAAGTTATAGATAGATAGATACGTCACCGGCCGAAGCTTTTTGCCGTTGCACCAACCCGCACGCGTCGCGCGCAGCATGCCCCTACGTCTCACATGGTGTGCAGTTTGAATGAAATCCATCAGCAATGTCCGGATGCTGACGTATTCGTAGATAGAATCTCTGAATTTCTGAGCTCTGTGCTATCTGCCAATATTATGTAAAAGCGCTACAGATATTATTATGTAATTGATAAAAAATGTAATTACGAGTTACACGTAATTATATTTCATATTTTATTTATAATTTAAATTAATCTTATTGTTTCTCTGTTATATACTTTTATGATTTGGTTTTTATAACTGTAAGTACGTGTATGTTTTGTCAATAAATAAATAAATAGCTAGGTTAATATAGAGTTTGGGCTTCTTAAGAGAAGCCACACAGCTGCGAACAGCGTAGTTTTTTTCTGCATTTCCTACTTGGAAGAGAAGAAGAAGCAAAACACACCAATAAGTCAAGGATTTGTGAACTGTAATACACAAGGCCACCACAAATGTTTGCTCTCAGTCAACAGTGGCGATTAGTTAATTTATTACAACATTCATCTTTTGTCCAACGCGACGAATAGCGACCTATCTTAGCCAAGCGTAGCATGCTCTAAACTCTAAAGGCTAGCCCGGACAAAGGGCAACAAGAATTCGACGGCTGTTTACAACCCTTCGATCAACGACTGAAACATATGCCTTAGCTTTCGACCGGGGCAAAGAACGCCTAAGAAGCTAACGAGATATAAAAGGAAAGAGCCCAACATCTGTCTGTACCTACTCTTTCACCAGATTCTTATTTGCTACTAGGTACAGAGCAAAACGTACCATTGAAGTTGGTTTTCGCATTAAATGATAAAATCACTTTTTTATACAAACAAGTTAACGCCCCGCCTGACGTGAAATCGAAGGAGTTGTTATTTGACCGCGGTTTCTTTGATATGGAGGCACTTCCCCAGTCGACCTGCTTTGATGCGTCCTATCTCCTTTTCGCAATGGCCTCGTTTATAGATTAAAAGGCTGTATCACCAGCTTGTTCGCTCGCAACATGATATAGAGCCCACTTACTGTATAAATTAGAACTTCCGCACAACTTAATTTATTGAAAACTTAATTTAAAACCGGTTAATTTTATTGCTACATGGATGAAGGCTATGCAAGCCCATACAGGAGGTGTAAGGGGGGGGGGGGGGGGGAGCGGGAGCTATGACGTCACAGCCTGCGTGTACAGAGCAACGCCTCGGTCTATTCGGGTCACCTATTTTGGTATGATGCACTTAACATGAAATGGATGGGACAGCCCTGTATAGGATTTACCTGTTTGCATAATATTATAAAGTGGTAAAGCTTATGATATATGGGCTTGTTGAAGCCACGTAAGAGACTCACCATCATTAGTAGAGCCGCAGCTTACCTCACATGCACATGGTGCACCTTGCAGTGCAATATATAGTAAAAGATTGAAAACCCTGAAACGAATTCGAATGAAATAGTGATTTTATTAAACTTCTGTAAAAGTAATTGAACGCTAAGCTTCACAATAAACTAAACCCTTAAATCACTAAAGAATAATGCGAGGATTGGTATAACCACATAATAGCAAGAATATATACCATTGGATAGGTATTATTTTTATAAAACATATAAGCATACAAGCATATGGTCCACCTGATGTAAAGCGGTTAACGTAGCCTACAAACGCTTGTAATACATTATATATCACTCGCGTGATGCCACGTCTGCTGCTATCACAGCAACTCCTAAGGAGCTTCCTGGAGATCTCACTCACACGAAGGAACACAACAATCCTCTAGGGAGTTGTTATTTTGGCTGCGGTTATCTGTGAGGTGTTTCCCAGACGGGCTGCTTTGATGCGCCCTACATCTCTTAAAAACACCCAGACCAAGACAAAGAGGCATGTTCATGCATACAAATGACAAACATTTGTATGCATGAACATGCCTCTTTGTCTTGGTCTGTATGGGAATCGAAACCACGAGGTTGGTGCGAAAGTTGTGTAACTGCGCGATACACCACTATTTATTGGTACTTTATACTATTTATGGTATTTCACAATACTTAACTCTATAGCGATGTTTTAAAATTCATTGTCTGTTAGAAGTTATAAGTACGTAATAAACATTCATGATAATACGTTAACAAATATTTTAAATTATTTCACTTGTTCGATATTTACTATTTTCTCAACTACTTTTGCGACGTATAATGTATAATAATAGATTGATAAGTGATGTACACATACAAGTGAATTAATATGTGCTACTTCAAATATTCGATGGTGGGGACGTAGTCACAGGTATACCTACTTCAGACACTGTGTCACAGGTATACCTACTTCAGACACCAGCTCCACGCACTTTAATGGACCCAATTGGATGAGGTCATGATATACAATCGCAAAATGTATGGTCAATATTCTGAGGAGACATACACAACGTTTATTATTATTGGTATACTTTAGTATCCGAAATAACTGAAAACAATATAGCATAACAGTACAGATTTCAGAACGACGGAATATGCGTACTTGGGCAAGTGTATTAAAAAAATATTTCCCCGCAGGTATATAAGAAAAGAATGAGCAGCGATAGCAGAGGAGCAGAGGATAAAGAACCGATGTTCCTCGGTTCGAATCCTGGCATGTACCATAACAAGCGCGACAGTGGAGGAAAATATCGCGAGGAAATGAGTCTAAAAAAAATATATTTCGAAAGACGAGTCACCTAACATAAGACAAATAAGAATGGCATGGCTTCTTTATTATTTTTATATATTACTTGTAAAAAGAACAAACAAACCATTCCATCTATTGTTTACATTTGAAAAAGGCAAAAAATAAATCATCCTAATATTTTTTTTACAGTAGGAAATAACAATAAGTCAACCAAAAACAATTACAACGATCGTTATCATCGAACTGGTAATGAATTGAAGAATCCACCACTACAAATATTGTTTTAATTGAAAATACCTATCTGTATGCCATTATATATGTATGTATATTATGCCACTGATAAAACACAATCAATTTAGTATAATGGTGAATCTTGGTCTTCTTTGGCTCCTTCATCCAAATAGGTATACATTGCGAAAGTGGAACTATTTCGTCATTCTTTCATTCTGCATTCTATCTACATGTACAAACCAATAAAACATATATATAGAATAAGAAATTTTTTTTTTGATGTAGGTTAAGAAAATGCAACTCGATTGATTAAATGCCTGAACTTTACCCAAGACCTTAGCGAATTTACAATTTTCTGGAGTGGTGTTGTATTCCTGCAAGCGATTAAGATCACTTGTAAGCTACTGAGAATTTGCTGCAGTCGAGGTGATTACGAGCGATCGATACTCCGTGTGTTGCAAGATTATATAGGTAACTCCTTTATATTAGGCAAACTGTACTTACCGACGTAGCTACGTTGGCCAGGAGTGGCTACGTTGGTAGGGTTAGAGATTTTTTTAGACTACGTTGGGAGGCATACAAGCATACATCAGGTGGACCGTAATCCACCTGATGTAAACGGTTACCGTAGCGTATGAACGCTTGCAATATATTAGGTATCAATCGCGCGATGCCACCTCTGTTGCTAAAATTGTCTAGTTATTATTAAATTTTATGAAATTGATATATATTTATAATCTATAATTTATTTCTAACATATATAGATTTTAAATAAATAATTTTATTACTGTACTATTACGTTAATTAAAATAATTTATAATAAAAAATACTTCCAAAAAAATAATTCTTATATAATAAATATTTTTTAACAATCCAAAAATAATGTTTACAAGTTTGTGGAGTTAAGAAGTTTTCACTTCTGACTTGAATCCTACGGCGGACAGTCAGACAGATTTTTTGTGTAAAATTGTGTTTTTTAGGACAGATACAGATAAATTTGAAATCAGAACCTTATCTAAATACAAAATTGTATCCATATGGTTACCCGAACGCCCAAGGAATTACATTTCAGTAGACGTGTACTAACGTACTAAGAAAGACCTAGTTTTCACTGTGAGGTGTCTGATGGCAGCCGCTCCAGGTCGAACTAGTTTATTCCCAAAATCCTTAGGCTTAGGTATCGGACCCCGTCAATCCGAATGGACTAGAAAACGTGATAAATATCTAAGAAGACTGATCGTGTTAACATTTTGAGTACCACCTGAGTGGTATAAAAGTGTAGTTAAGTGTATGTATATATTTGTATGTTCATACAGAGCAGCGCCCCGGCTTATTTTATTACAGTTACCAGTTATAACTTCATACAATTAGCTCCATGCTGCATACCTTTCTTACCTAATTTTATAGTTATCTCTTGACGTTGTCTAAAATACATTGCTTAGTGTTACAATCGCCTGCTGCAGTTTAGTTCTAAGTATTATTATGTTGTAAATTACATGTTTATTATATTTTTGTCAAATTACAAATACTTTGCCCATTAATATGAACAACTTTACTATGATTTTTTTCCATGTTGGATTCTTTCATAGTTGTTAATATAACGATGATTATTCCAATCAATCCTTCCATCAGTTATGAGTCATTTGTACATTAGAACAGTTTCTGCCTGACTCTCTTATATACAGTTAAATAGTCAACATAGGGAACACACAACCCTTCTCAATTATCGTCGGGGTCCACCAGGGATCTGTCATTAGTGCGTTTCTGTTCTGCGTAATATTAGACGCAGTGTCGGACAGTATACGAGATGCACATGAGCAGCCTCCGTGGCTGCTAATGTATGCTGATGATATTGCGAGGGTCGCTTGAGAACGGCGGTCTGAGACTAAATGTGGCGAAAACCGAATACTTGATCTGCAACACCATATTTCCTACAGCCGACCGCATTGGCGATGATACGGTAGAGCGTACGGATCAGTGTAGATACTTGGGATCTGTCCTCCACGCGTCCGGGGATATCGATTGCGACGTCAGGGCACGTATTTCTGCGGCCTGGGCCAAGTGGCATGAGGTAGCTGGTGTCATTTGTGAAAATGAAAAATGGAATGCCGATAAAGCTGAAGGGACAGGTTTATAAATATATCATTAGGCCTGTCCTTTCATATGGCAGTGAAGCGTGGCCTGCACATGAGCGGCACAAGCAAGAGCTGCATGTCACGGAGATGAATATGCTGCGCTGCATGTACGGAAGGCTCGTATATAGAACTCTCGCATTCACGGCATCCTTCATGTCCGTGATATAGCAGACAAACTGCAAGAGCGCCGCCTACGCTGGTACGGCCACGTCTTACGAAAACCGGCAAAATACGTGGGGATCAAATATCTAGCCATGCCACCTCTACCGGGCCGCGGTAGAAGGGGTAGGTCTAAGAAATGTTGGCTTGACGTCGTAAGGGATGACATGCGAAATAGAGGAATAAAGCTCGGAAAGCGGACCCTGGGTCTAAAGCGAAAGCGTCTTACGCAACCGTATAACGCTCAGATGATGATGATGATGATGATGATGATCAACATAGGAAACTCTGCAACTATAAGGTAAATATGTCGTCGAGTTTAGACATAAGAAACCTGCGCGAACGGATTAGAGACTAACCGCCTGACTTAGTATAATACTAAAAAAAATGAACACCAAGAGCAGTGATAGCCCAGTGGATAAAGAATTGGCCTATTGACCAACTGGTTCGTAGTTCGAATGCTGGCATATTCCACTAAATTCGTGTTTTCGGATTTGTGTACATGTAATTGACACTTGCTCGGCGGTGAAGGATCATGAGGACCTGCACATCCAAAAAAATATATTTCGAAAGACGTATGATCTTACCTAGGACAGGTCTAGTTTTCCCTTGAGGTCTGATGGCAGCTTCATGTAAAAATCTGTATCTTCGCCACATCCCTAGGCTTAGGTAGTGCTAATCCTAATGAATTAGAAAACGGAATAACGCTAAAAAGAAGAAGAAGCAAATGAACACCAAACATTTGAACCCCGCATTCATTTAAACCGTTCTCTATATATTTCTTCATTTAGTAAGATAATTAAACATATATCTTGTATACAAAAATAAATGTATGGTCTCTATGGACTCTACGGTTGGACAGATTTTTATGAAACATAAGGGATGTTCCTATTAGTCAGCGGGTGATCCTGTGGAGCAGCGATCCAATCATATGTACGAAGCCAGGACACTAGTCTTGTCAATACAATATTACTAGTGTCCTAAAATTATTTGTAATAAAAACCTCTATGAATGTTAAAGAAGGGAGTGAGATGCGTAAGGCCCGATGTATCTCTCGATTATCTCTACCCTACAGTGGACGTGACGTCAAGAGATAAATAGACGCCTCAGTTAGAATATTGGTGGAATATTGGCATAGTATGTTACCGAAAGGATATCACTTGAGGCAAACAGACTTTTTTTAGACAGTTCCTGTGAGTGATACACTTTATGTTGCGTTAATAAACTATGTAAGTTCTTATTACTCTATTTACAGCTGTTACGTATGTCTACAAGCATCTACACAAAGCTCATTATTATTCTCGACGTAGAACATTCGTAGTTGCATCAACAAGGCTCTACGAGCTACAAGTATTTTCTACGAAGTAGCTTCTACAGTACAGTTTTTGATTTATACAGCGACATCTATATCGCTACGAGAACATTGCTACACCCACAGTAAAAGGTATGAGAAATCTCTACGGCACAACCTCAAAATCGTGCTTTTAGCATACATAACGGCATCTGTAATCATTACAGAAAACTACTACACTTCATAACGTCCTAGTCGTCAGATTTAAGGTTGAGATGCAAAGCACTGGAAAAATGTATCATCTTTAGTTCAGTGAAAGTTCTAGCATTAGTTCATAGATGGCAGTATTTCACCCTACGGGTACTGTTGTAAATAAAAATACTCAACTACTCTCACAGATGGCGCGGCAAGTATGAGACTTTTTTATTGGACTAAATTGTAGAGAAAATCTAAGCTCATCTGCACGTGGTGTGCCTTGCTAATTAATAAACGAGACTTTGGCGAATGAGAGGTAGGGGTCTTCAAAGTAATCTAACTGACCTAGATACTAGCAATCGCTCTTGAGCAGTCTGTGTAATGAAGTAACTTATTAGTGGCATTTATAACGCTAGAAACAATCTGAAGTCATAAGTATTATCTAATTAACGTAAATAAGTAACAAAATCTGCAAATATACGTATGTCTAAAACATTTCTAGCATTATTAATTTACATAAAATAAGCCCTCGTTTCCTTTCAAAGTCAAGTATCAGATAAATGAAGGCAATTCACATAATTCGTAACAAGATGGGTGGACCTTCGAAGGCCGTATGTAAAGCCCATTATATAAAAATAAAAATACTTGTGATCGTAAATATACTCTACTCATTCAAGGATGCATACACTCGTATCAAAATACCCATTTGAATACTAAAGAAAACTGTTACTTTCTACCTCCCGAATAATAGTTTTATGTCTATCTATACATATATATATATATATATATATGATCATATTATGTTCCCTTTCTCGCTTAGACATCTTCTAGCCATGCTGTTTTAATTTGAGTTTTCATTCATTCTGGCTTTATATAGACGGGCTAAAGCTGACTGTGTTTCAATAACTTAAATATATTTCTCAGCAATAGGAAAGCATTCTTATCCCGATATCGTGAATGATTTTTAAGGTGTGTTAAAAACTACAGATTAATGTAAAAAATATTATAAACATATTTTTTTATTTTTTTTATCAGTAATTAATCAGTAGTTGTTTTAAGCGTAAAGCGACATATAAATTATATATATACATGCAAGATTTTTTTATATTGCTATTATATATTATATTACTAGCTGTACAATTTAGCAATATATTTATTTAAATAACGATACTAAATTACTGTTACACAATATTTATCCTTTATTAGTTGTATAATTACAATGTTTGAGTGCTGTCATTTGAATGACTGAATTATTCGATCGGCCTCACAAGGCATTTTTTTATACAACGTCGGGAGGCGTGCAAACAAGTTAAACGTATATATCACCTGATGTAAAGTGGTTACTGTAGCCTATGAACGCGTGTAAAACAATAAGTATCGCTTGCGCGTTGTGACACCTGCTGGTAAAATAGCAACTCTCTTAGAAGTTTACCTACTTGTAACTTCACTCACTCACAGGAATACTTGTATATAACGTGGAGATACTTCTCCAGTAGAAGATGCCTTGTTGCACCCACCTCTCTTAAAAACATCCAGAACAAGATATAGAGACATGTTCATACACGAGGTATTTTGCTCTCAGTGGGAATCGAACTCGAAAAAGTAGCATTGCTAACCAATTCACATTGTTCCTTCTGTTTGCAGTAAATATATTATAAATCTTTCCCAAATTCTATGGTTCACTCACTTGGATTAAAACACGGTCGGATCCCATATGTGATTGTCAGGCCTCGTATCCTCTGAGCGATGTTGCCATCAATCTTTAAGGTCTTTCTTGCCATTTTGTTTCGCTTAACACGAGACAATTTGTCATTTTGATAAATGCACAATGCCTTATATGAATAATTGGATTGGAATATTAGTCACACATTTTGTTTAACTCAACAGTTTATGAAATGGATAAATGCTCACCAGTACGACGGAAAGAAAGAGAGATAATTAGCAATTAAAAGAAAACTTTTATTTTAAAATTACTTTGACTATACAAATCCTTGGTATAGAAAAAAAATTTAATGATATATCACCAACTTGGTAATAGTGCCCCTTGCATTATTATGAAGCTTTTCATACATTTGAATTTATCGGATTCCCTATGTCTGAGAAGACAGATAGGATTTTTACAAAGGGCCTTTAAATGGCATGACACATGATTGCATTCTGATGACTATTCACGGCGACTCGGTTTTTTATGACAAATGTATGAACAGATCCTATGCGAATTTGCGACCCATGTCCAATTTAACTTACCCTTGGTGTATCCCGCCTGTATGTCTATATATAAATAGGCAAAGACATAATAGTTTACTATCATTTTCTGCTTTGTTTGTTACTCAATTTTGTTCTTGTTAAGAAGCCATTAATATTTGTTTTGCAATAAAAAAATTGGAAACAGTAGAAAAGAAATTGGAATCTTGTACATATGTTCTCAAATTTTGTCTGTGTGTTTGATTGTGTGATTGACTATGACTAGTATTAAAAATAAAGTAAAGCTCTTTATTTGCACATAAATAGGGTAGATACATGTCATGTTGGTGTTGAAATTTTTAGGTGGCTTAACCTATTTAACCATATTAGATGGCACGCAAATATTATTTGATTTGTGTCTATTAATACTAACATAACATTTCAATACGGAAAATAATAAACTAGTTAGTTACATATATTAATTAAATTGCTTACAAAACTCTTAACTATTTATGGAAAATGTCACAACGCATTAGTCTGTGGTCAGTGATTAACAAAATAATTATACACTGTCAAATATAAAGTAAGTATGTCAATTGGAATCTTAACATAATCCGTGCATCATTACATAATATTAGAGTTTATGATTTAAATAGTCACTTGTAGAATAAAAAAGATTGTGAAGAAGCCATCTACGCAATTTACTTTTGAACCTATTAAATGGCAATATTTTAATATGTTCTGGTACTTTGTTATATATTTTGTTACACATAATAAAGCAATTTTTTTTATAACGTTCTGTTCTGGGAATGGTATCAAATATTAGTTTGTCTGGGTTTCTGCTACTTCGGGCTAGAGTAAACATGTGTATATTTCTTTTGACAAACATTGCAACCTCCAGTATGTACAGGCAGGGTAGGGGTAATATATTAAATGATTTGAAGTAAGGTTTGCATGATATATCCGGTGCTATATTGCATATTGCCCGTATACATCTCTTTTGAGCTCTGAAAAGTCTTAGAATATCTGTACCATTTCCCCAAATTACAATACCGTATCGTAACACCGATTCTACATAGGCAAAGTAGGTCGTTAGTGCCGTACTTTTATTTGCTATTCTAGATAGCTTATATAATGCAAACGCGAAACTGTTTATTTTACTGCAAACCTTGTCTATTTGAGATGTCCAATTTAATTTTGGATCTATTATTAAACCTAGAAAAGTGGCTTTATTTGTTGTCATTAGAACATGTCCATCATAATTTACATTAATTGACTCATTTTTAAAATTATTAAAATTCATAATATTGGTTTTAGTTAGTTATATACGTAATATACGTAAATATGAATTGCATTGCATTCTTATGGTTTTATCAACGATTTTTAACAATAATTAGAGGAAGTGTATAATATAATTATTTAGTTGGTGAACAGAGTTCAGATAGTGTATAAGTTTTCTGCATATGCAATTTAATATCTTTAATCATAGAACTTGTGCAATTCATTTTCAATTTTGTTTAAAACGTTATTTATGTCGCTGCGCGCATTATATTCCCAGAATACTGACACTACTTCCATTGATTATATATATATATAATATTTTATTATATTGTATTATATCATATTACCTTATATTATTAGTAGAGAGTAAGTACGCGGACTATGGCGCTCTGAAACTAGGAACCTGAAAATTTGCTTTCATTTCATTTAACTACCGATAGGGGTTGAACTTGGACGTCTCTCTCTAAAAGACTCCAAATTATACCGCAGTTGAAGAATGAAGAAGGACTGTCGAGCCTTTTCCCACAACGTTTTTTAGGTCTTAGTTCATAATTGTGCATCCTAATTTTGCATTGCATGCAGCTTTTGAGATGACTGTAGGTATTATCAAATAATTCATTTGAAGCAGAGTTTGTAGGATCGTCTTGAGTGGAGTCCATGTTGCGCTGAGTTTTATTAATATCAATCTTGCACTTAGGATATTATAGCGGAGTATCGACTTTTTCGTCGCATAGGTAGCAGTGGTCGCACATACGAAGTCAGCTTTTTAGTTTCCTAGTAAGTAGGTGGTACGTATTGCAGTGTTTCCTTTTTACAATGCATATTACTTAAACTTGTGATAACAATGACGGAACATTCAAGTGCACGGTTAAAATGAAATTTTCCCACATCACGGAACTCTCTCACATTTCACATTGCAAATATGATGTTACTACGCAGATTGTTTTTTTTTTTAAACATAGTGTCCATGATGTGCCTGGTCGTCTAATAATTCATGACGGTAGACTATTTTATGCTCTGATTCCCGAAGAACCATTGTTGTGGGTCTCTATTCAAGTTGTCATGCAAACTTTCGCTTTTTTGACACTGACTATGTAGTTGGCATCTGTGGCCGTTACTCTGTCACCGAAAGGAGCAATCTTTCTCATTATACCATAACCCTCGTAGGAAGAATAGTGCAAAACGTTACCTTTTTTGAATCAGATTTTCGAACGTTATTTGGACGTCAGGTCACTGTAGCCTGTTTAAGCAGGTTGTCCAATTGAGTGTTTGGTTACACTACCATCTCTCTGTGTTCAGAGGTGCGTTGTCGTTGACTATCCGTACCATTTTTAAGTCCTGACCATGTTAATACTTGTATACTCACGATAGTGTTAACTGAAAGAAATCTCTTAAAGAGATAAGTCCACCCCTGTAAACCAGTTGTTTATAAACCTACTGTTACTGTTATTATGGAATAAAACATTACAAATCTCGGTTAATTTATCCTACTACACAAAAATATACAACGATTACTAAAAAAAATAGAGACTTGAAATTAGCGTACAAAACTGTCACACTAAACAATACTAGAACTTTCATGAAGATTCTTTATCAGCAAAATGGCTAGTTACGTTTAAAAATACGCAAGTAAACTTCATAAGTCATGTAGGTAACAAATCAAAATTTCAAACAATTTTGTAATGTATTTGAAGATTTTCTGTTTGCCTAATACACGTTAGAACAACCTATAGATCAACGACTGTAAATATCAGAGATCAAAATTATTTATTTCTGTGACTTAACGCTTTTTGTTTATTCATCATGCCGAACCTTGTTTCCGTATAAGCTGCTTGCAATCTCGTCGGGTTTGCTCTAGGGAAATGTAGTATATTTCCATTCAGAAAGGCCATTATTTACTTCAAACAATTACCTTCGCCGTATCGAATCGCTTTATTTCGTATGTTTTGAATAAGCGCATTTAACGCACGCAGCTTCAAGCGTACTGAGATGCCTAAGACAGTTATTGATAATATAAATCTTAGAAGCTACTCATAATAATATCAGATATAGTTTATTAGAAGTAGCGTTGCGATAGCGCATTAAGGTTGTTAATAGATTCAGACGTTATTTTGCAAAACTTAAAGTTACGTGCAATTTGATCTAACCTGTTTTGTGTGCTTCCGTCACTAATTACCGGACGCCGACCCACTACCGTTAGTAGATGGCTGCCGTCATTGTCATGACTGCTCCGGTCGTCTCTGCCTCGGTTGTTAAGGTCCTCTTTGCGATTGTCCACCATCTGTAACAGGAACCACGTGCACCTGCCACCGTTTCTGCCATAGCTGCCCTGGCTCATCTCTGCGACATGTGTTTCGCATCTTTACAAGGCATCCTCAGGTGTTGTAGATGTTAGTCGCTAGAATAACATGTTACAGCCATGGCAGCGACAGCATGCATCTACACTAACGGTTGTGGTTGTGTACCGCCCGGGGCTAGTTCGCATGAATTAATTGGTGGCGAAAGCACACAAAGCAGGTTAGGTCAAAATGCAGGTATTCAAGTTGAAAGTGTTTGAAAACGCCATATGATTGTTTTCCATTCGATATAGAACAATAGAACAGTAGAACAAAAGTATATCTGTCGAAGCACCTTCACATTTTCATTGGAGAGTACTAGGATACGCAGTATAATCTATTAATCCTAGCAAAATAGTAAATAAAATCAGATTTAGTTCCTACGATAATAAATATTACCTGGACTCGAGATTTATTCGGACTTTACTCGTAGAGTCAGCGGCACGGCACGGGGATCTTGTGCTCAGGTTGAACCACGTCTGAAGTTTTTTCTGTCAAGCTGATGTTTAGAAATATCTAGATATTTAAAAAATGGTTTGAGCTTAGAGTAACTAAGAAGCTCTTCTCATGTCCCTCTCTTTTTATATCCGGTATGTAATTTTCATACATCAAGTAATCCTTCGTATATAAACATCTTTCACAATAAATAAAGCTGAAATCGTAAAACTATTGCGTTCGGCACTCGCCTCGAATAAACAGTATCATTTAAAATATTACCCTTGTTTAAAGAGTAATATATGTATACCAACATGCACTATGCAATAACATAGCTCTCCCTGTAATAATATAATACTCGTATATACCTAAATTAATGTTTGCCCGGTGCCTCCACCAAAAAGAACAAAAAGTTGGATCAAAGAAACCGGCCAGGCATTGAATAGGCATGTACTTGTAAGTTTGTTAAATTCTTTTAAATTGTAGATACTTAATAAATGCTACGTATTAAAAAATAACATATGGACTCCGATTCTCGATTCATTTCAATCAATTCTTAGTGTTCTTATATTTTCGAAATACCATAGACTAATAGACCATCTAAAAAGTTAAATGTGTGCCAGGTCAGTATTTATAGTAATAAGCAAAACACTGTTACAATACACACAAATAAGGAAATTGAGGATACACTTATTTTGATGGGTTCATAAACTGGTATAAAGTTCCACAGAGGTTTCTATTTCACCGGCAAGTTAATTTCACGAAAGCGCGCGAAAATTTTTGCTGCCGAGGCGTAGTGATGAGCGACGCTATCTGCCATCCAATTTTTTACGTTCGAACTGTACGTTGCCAACTGTTGTTTATTTGAATCTTAAATGAAGTGCGCTGCTTTGCGTTTACTTTTTGTACTGATCTGTGGTTTGCATGAAAAAGTAGCAAACTGCATTTATTTTCTTCTTTTTCTCTTGGTGAAATTTTGTATTTCGAAAAGTCGAAATCGATAACTAAAGATTTTGTTATATCCTCTGTATCATATGTATATTCATTCTGTGTATGTAAAAAAATATGAAAGGATTTCTTATTGTTATTTATTTTTTCGTTTCTTTTTCTTTTGTGGGTCTAATTTACTGTTTACTGGGGTATTCCTACAAAACATCCTTCACGTTCTCCACATCACAACTATAACTATAATAAACTAAGCTGAACACCAACCTGCTCATTCTTAGTAGTGGAAGCTATTACGTAGTTTAGCTTTTGATCCCAAGACTTCGTCGTAGGGCTATCTTATGAGTGCTCACTCACAATATATACAAGTAAACATATCCCTTATATACTTAGTCTGGCCATAAATACTGTTACAATTAAAAATAAACAAAATATTACATTTGAATTTGTAAACTGCCATTTTTATATGATTGTCCATTGAATTTTCTCATTTTGGCGCTAATACATTGTACAATATTTTGCGATATTAAAATGAAGTGGGGTGATAAAGAGAACCGAATCGCTGTGATTGCATTACACAAAGTAGGTAAAATTCTCCATACGCTTGGTATTAGTAAAATGTTTGTGTACCGGGCTATTAATAGGTACAATGAGACCTCCTCTGTTTGTGACAGAAAAAGTCTTTTTCTCCACGTAGTATTCTTACTTAAAAGGTGGTCAAAGCAGTAAGGGAAAGAATTCGAAGAAATCCTGTCCGGAAGCAAAAGATTTTATCTCGGGAGATGAAGATAGCACCTCGAACCATGTCGCGTATTTTAAAAGATGAGTTAGGAGTTGCAGCCTATAAGAGACGTTTTGGTCATTACTTAACTGATAATTTAAAAAAGAATAGGGCGGTAAAATCGAAACAACTACTGAAGCGGTACGCAAAGGGAGGTTACAGAAAAATTTTGTTTACGGATGAGAAAAATTTTACAATTGAGCAAAATTTTAACCAACAAAATGACCATATTCAAAGCTCTAAGGAAGCTTCCCAATTAGTTGACAGAGTGCAACGTGGGCATTATCTGACTTCAGTGATGGTTTGGTGGGGTATTAGCTATGAAGGAGTGACTGAGCCATACTTTTGTGAAAAAGGTATCAAAACGTCGGCACAAGTGTATCAAGATACCATTCTTGAGAAGGTAGTGAAGCCCCTTAACGACACCATGTTCAATAACCAAGAATGGTCCTTCGAGCAAGACTTGGCGCCGGGTCATAAAGCTCGGTCTACGCAGTCTTGGTTGGAAACGAACGTTCCGGACTTCATCAGAGATGAAGACTGGCCGTCGTCTAGTCCCGATCTTAATCCGCTGGATTATGATTTATGGTCAGTTTTAGAGAGTACGGCTTGCTCTAAACACCACGATAATTTGGAGTCCCTATAACAATCCATACGTTTGGCAGTGAAGAATTTTCCCATGGAAAGAGTGCGTGCTTCTATTGATAACTGGCCTCAACGTTTAAAGGACTGTATGCCAGCCAATGGAGGCCACTTCGAATAAGTTTTTTATATTTTAAATTGTTTTATATTTATGTATTAAACTAACACACTGTAAAAGTAATAACTGTTATATGCAATACATTTTTTTTTCTTTGTTTCAGTATTTATGGCAACACTAGGTATATCTGATCATACATCTATAAATAAAATACGATCAATCAAAATAACTGGCAGATCCTTATTAAATCTTCGTATACACTCTCAGTTTTAATACACATACGAATACCAACACACATTCTCGCACCACACACAAACACAAATACATACACACACACGAAATCACTCTTAGACACGCATTTAAATGCACAATATTACAGAGACAGTTACTTGTAGTACCAATAGATTAATTTACTTAATCGGTAACATGTTTGTTATAGGAGTGCGGTAGCCTCTACTACAAGCTAATCAGCTTAAAAGAGATTTTACTCGTATTTTGGAATCACCAAAATACGAGTAAAATATATATTATGTACAATTTATGTTGCCAAATAAAGATGAATTATCTATACAGATAAATAAAATTGGAGTGTCTGTTTGCAATATTAAAATAACCGCTTTTTACTAAATGCAGATGGGTGTATACACGGTACATATACCAAAATGAATATTTTTACAATTTTAGTCTGTCTGTTATATTATTATTCTGTTAATTTTATTTATTTTTATTAATATAAATAAATAATATTCCACGCGAACGAAGTCACGGGCACAGCTAGTTTATAACAAGACCCTGATGTTAGCAGAGAGAAAATTTAAGATATGTGATATGCCAAAGAACCATGACAAAACTACTTAATTAGCGCCAGGCAAATTGCGCAAAATGTACAAAATATAGAGTCGAATTGAAGCTACTCTTTTTGAAATGTGCTACAAGAGATTATGGAGGGAGCGCACGTACATATTATACGAGTATATCATATCTTTAATTTGTGTTTGGCATTACAACTGCCGGTGCTACATGTATAAAGTTAATGTTTTGTTCATCTACCTACGAGATTTCGTTGTGGGCACGGCATAATACGTTCGCTGAAAATTTACTCCGAGATTAAAATAGACGCACATCACAGCGAGGATATGGAGTAGGGATGTGCTGTATTTTATTTTTTTATCGTTTTGTACATTTCTGTTGTATTAATATATATAATTTTTCATGTTTATGGGCGGTGGTGACCACTTACCATCAGGTGACGCACATGCTCCTTTGCCCCCTTCTATATTAAATAAAAATCGCTGTACTATACTGTATTGCTGATTACTGTATGTATGCTCCTGAGGTACATTTTCAGTTGGGTAGGTAAGGTAGCTTGTCAGATCTGATTACCGGAAAAAATAAATTGACGAAACAGTATTCGGCTTCAATATTCACTTAGTAAAATAGGATGTCCATTGCAGAATATTAGACTTCCCTTTATAAGAACTTAAACTTTTGATATTATTTTAGTAGCTATTATGTCTTTTGACTATGGGCATAAATAGGACTGGCGTAATTCAGTCCCATAATCAAAATAATTACCAAAATATATCATTACTTGAAAGTGCGGAATTCAGTGTTTAAAATATAAAACAAATACCCCAAAAACAACACAGTTTCTATATAATTTACATAATAATAAACTTTTGATTCGAATGAACCACCAAAACTTATTGACAACCCACCACCGCCCATGGCTCCACCGACCCCGCGGTCATTTAAGCCGAACGCGGGAGATGCTCACGGTACTTGCTGCTCGAAGGCTTTCTTCATACTACGGGCAATTCTTCACTCCATACAAATTGTTTGAATCCTGTTTACTTATTTCTATCTAGCTTTCTCCCCATTCTGAGGCAGCAACAAGCCTTCGCCTTCGTTGTCCTCATTAAGCGTGCTGTAATCTATTTGATACTGATCTCTCTGCTCGCTCCTCTGCGGACCTCCGCGCATGCCATGCGTGGGCGAACCTGCGAAAAGCCGCGAACTTACAAAAGAAGAACACGAGATCGGTATGGTAAATTAAACGCATTCCAGCTTCGCAGCGCTGAATCCCATCCATCATCACACATCTCAGATCATTATATTTAGGACAGGACCACAGGACAGGTGATCTCTCGTATTCCCCGCACGCTCACATACTAGATTTATACCTCCCCAATTCATACTTTTAATTTAAGGACTTATTAACAATGTTTTATATGTATGTAATTAATTTATGTAATCTAAATCTAAATGTTGTCCTATACAGTGCTATGCAGTCCTATTCAGTCTGGGCCGATCTAACTAAGCAATAATTTTGAGGATGCTGTTGGGGCTAGTATTTATCCTGTACACTAGGTAGGCTACCCTCTCTCGCACAATGATTTGGAAGGGGTGAAAGTGGAACATGAACTTGAGCTTGCAAAATATTACACCTGTCAGACACTGCCCGACACATCTTGTAGTCATATCCATGTCATCATTAAGCGTTTACATTACTCCATACCCCTTGGTACTTAAAAACCTTCATCTAGTTGCGCTGATAAAAGGAGTCAACGGCACCATGTCGTCGATGTAGATTATGCAACATAGTGCCGATGCATTCACGGGTGTATACACGTTCACATACAGTTGAACAGCATCAGTGAGGTAGGTAAGTTACCTGACCCACTCTGCACTGTGTGTGCAGGTAAATAAGCATGCCCCATACTAAGGGTTTATTTTTTATATAGAACGTCGGAAGGCATATAATCATACGGCCCACCTAATGTAAAGCGGTTACCGTAGCCTATGAACGCTTGTAATACATAAAGTATGACTCGCGCGATGCGAGGTACTTCCCCAGACGGGCTGCTTTTATGTGCCCTACCTTTCTTAAAAACATTCAGATCAAGACATATGCACACAAGTGTTGGTCTTGTGTGGAAATCGATCCCACGAGCGTTGGTGTCAAAGTCGCGTTATTAACGACTGCGCCACCGAGCTTGTTGTCGTTTTTTCTAAACAGCGTCTGGAGGTATACGAGCATACGGCCCACCTGATTAAAAGTGAACCTGACGTGGTCGCAGGAAGACTCCCTGTGACCACGGATGCTGCAAAGCATTCGAAACGTCAGGTTCAACAAAATAAATAAAACACGCGGCATTCCCGTTAAAAATGGTTTAATTCAATGTGTAACAATCGCGAAAACCTAAGACAATACTGATGAAGTGGTTACCGTAGCCTACGAATGCTTGCAATACAGGAAGTATCGCACGTGCGTTGCCACCCCAGCTGCTAATGCGGTGCCTCCTTAGGAGCGTACTTAGATCCACATTGATATATTTATGGAAAAATATCGTTTATCGTCACTTGTTGATTTACATCTCTAGCATAAAGTTAATCTATGCCTTCATATCTACAAATGTACATGCATATATTATATGTATACACGTCAAAGTGAATACAAACATTCGTGAAAGTGAATTTATTTCGTACCTATGGAGAAAAGAAAGTACGAGATACGAAGGAAACATGTTCTAAATACTAATCGGGCCAATTGTACTGGAAGGTGTAAAATACTCGTAGCTTACTTGAGGCGGGATCGAAATGGATAACAACTAACATAAGTTTAGTTACGTAAGCATAATATTACATACAGTGGCGTGCACTCCATATAGGCAAAAAGACATTGCCTACCCTATCAATTTGATAAATACCATCATACCATCATGTTTCATTCTTAAACATAGTTTTTAACTAATATTTCGTATCAAAAACAAACAACAGCTCCATCTATCGGTATCGGTAAGTTATTAAAATCATCGCTAGTCATATTCAAATCGCAGCTAGGCGCTACACTACACTAGCGCCGCATTGGCAGCTTTTAACGGCAGAGACAGTAACTATTGCTGTCTAAATTTACGTATGTGTGCTGTGTTGTTAATACAAATACTGTAGTGTGCATTCCTGTAATTACATTGCCCACAATAACACAAATAACGCACACAATCGCATAGTATAGACAATGTCTTTTCACCTGAACTATAATATAAATTAGCGAAGTGTCGTGAGCATTGCTACGTAACTATTTTAAAAAGTAGTTTGCTGCATATAATTATAGTGAAAGATATTGCCATTTCTTTTTTTCGTATAAAATTGATGTTAAATTTTATTTTGATTTTAAAACGGCCGCCTTTGTTTTTGTTTTGAATGGTTTGACTAGTAGCAGATGAAATAAGATTTTAAAGTTTTAAAGTTGATAAATATGGATGATATTCACTGCTAAAGTTGTACATGTGGTGTGTGTAGTGTTCGGTGAAAAAAAAACAAGTGATCACATACATCATTATTTCCACAAGACTGGGTAACCAAAATCAACATTGTGTATTTTTTGGTATGTTAATAGCTTTAAAAAAATTCTGCCTACCCTGTCAAAAATCTCTGTGCACGCCACTGATTACATATATATTGGCCCGTTATTGAGTTATTTCTAAACGTGTACATATAGTGCAGTCAATGTGGTATAAAAATAGGTCGATTATTAAAATTTTGAATAACAACCGATCAGGCTGAAACAGAATGCATTCGATTGGGAAAAATATGTAGACAAAAGGACCCAAATTATTTTTGTCCACAAATTATCTCCCCCCCCCCCCCAAATAAATTTAAATTGAGAAAATAATTGAATAATACTGCCAAATAGGCCTGAAAATGTCAACTCGGGGGTTTTCTGAGTCGCCGATCATTACATTCCACAAAAAAAAAAGAGGATAATAATCTGGCAATCATCGAGGAATTGTAATTTTTTTTAGACTACGTCGGGATACGGTATATGCATACGGCCCACCTGATGTAAAGTGGGCACCGTAGCCCATTAACGCTTGCGATATATTAAATATCACTCGCGCGATGCCTCCTCTGCTGCTTACACAGCAACTCCTTGGGAGCTTAATGGTGACCTCACTCACACGCAGGAACACAACAACCCTCTAGGGAGTTGTTATTTGGCTGCTGTTTTCTTTGAGGTGGAGGTACTTCCCCAGACGGGCTGCTTTGATGCGCCCTACCTCTCTTAAAACATTCAGACCAAGACAAACAGACGTGTTCATGCACACAAATGTTTGCATCATGTGGGAATCGAACCCACGAGCGTTGGTGTTAAAGTCGTGTTTCATGACGTCACGTCACGACTGAGCCACCGAGCGCGTCAAAACAGCTCCATTGCCGTGAACACAGTTTTATTTTTACGACCATTTGTAACGTAACAGAATTAACATCCTATTTATAACGATATGCGTTTTTTGACAGATCTTGTTGGCAATATTCGAAATATGTTTACTTGCAACAACGATTAATTATTTCATCGTATCGTATTCATTTCATTCAGTATGCTTTGAAACATGTCGAAGGACACAGATTTCTTCCGGGTATTTGATGCTACCGGAATCATGGTCGGCAGTTATTTTCATCTATAAATGTTACATGACATTTATTTTAAATGCCAACACAAACATTTTATTTATGTATATATATTACTTGCACTATTACATACAATCGAAAATGTGAAGGAGCATCACGAGTGATACCCCTGGTTTTGTATGGGCATTATTAGAACATCTTTGGTGACATAAAATTTGATTTTCACTCAAATGATGTACGCCTCGGCTATTTTTAGGGTTCCGTACCCAAAGCGTAAAACGGAACCCTATTACTGAGGCTCCGCTGTCCGTCCGTCTTTCACCAGGCTGTATCTCATGAACCGTGAAGCTAGACTGTTGAAATTTTCACAGATGATGTATTTCTGTTGCCGCTATGACAACAAATACTAAAAAATAGAATAAAATAAATATTTAAGGGGGCTCCCATACAACAAACGTGATTTTTTTGCCTTTTTTATAGATTCTTTTTTATAGACTCGCACTTGGCCGTTTTTTTTTTAATTACAGTTTTTAAGATGAAATTAACTTCTTTAGGTTACCCGAAAAGGCAAAATAGGGATAAAATATTACTAATTTTATAGGAGCTAAAAATATAACTGCTCCATGACTGGAGTGAAGTTGTTATTTTATGAGTGTCTCGATAACGCTATTATTGTGTCATATTCAGTATCGGCGGGCTCATAAACCCGAGTCATTTAGACAACGTAATTCAGTTGTTGCCCTTATAAAACTCCTCCGTGCCGACTAAATGACGGTTCGGGAGGCATTTTATTTATCTTTATCCATTTTAATGTATGTCGAAGAGAGGGAATACTTCCTTCTTCATTTATACAAAGAATTTATATCGTAGGAAAAATATATTCATGATTTTTGTAAAAGAGAATTAGGGTAAAGTTCCTTGTAGTACGTAAAACAGATTACGTTTCAGTGTTTTCATTTGAAGTCTGCGAAAAGCACGGTAATTGTATACAAAATATCGAACGTTTTCTTCTTAATTTGGGGTAACTATAATTGAATTAGAAATAAGTAATTTACAATAGTAGTATCAGCGATAGAAGCTATTAACTGTTCATAGATTCACCTGTAAATCAATGCCTTATCTTTATTATTCATTGTTTTGTTTAAAGAAAATACAGCTTTATTAACTTGCAATTACGTGAATTTTACTTTGACATTTTAATTGCAATATTATTTTTGGACTGCTACAAGGAAATACATTTCGAAAACAACACAGGAAAAATCATCATCGCATTTTTTATTCACCATTATTTATACATGAAATTATTTTAACAAAGTAAGTCATATTTCATGGTTTACAGAAACAAGGGGAGAAAATGCTATATAAAGAACTGCTTAAATCAAAGTAGTAAAGAAAGTAAAAAAAAATAAATGACGACAATAGTAAGATAATCGATTATTAAATCTTTCACTTCCGATTGCGGGTGTTCGCAGGAAATGTTCTTAGGCCAAAAATTCTAAATGATTGACGAATTATTGGTTGATAGAAATTTAAATGGCGGTGGGATGTTATTTGCCAACCTACATGTTTCACACTGACATAACCGGTTGGTTTTTATATTAGAACACAATATCTTGACTAAATAAATTGTTGGTCAAAATAAATGCTACCAAAACGTTTTCATCAGTCATCGATATTACTCGACAAGTAGCAAAGGAATTAATTAATGGAAAATTTGGTTGTATCTGAATAATTTATTCCTAAAACAATATTTTAAAAGTAAAATTTGGATGAAACTTTAGGGAAATATTAATTTCGGTATTGAATTTCCGTGCTTAAATATTATATTAGCATAGTTATTACAAACAGCTCAAATTTAAGCAATGCAAGCAAGCTTAATTATTCGAGATCTAATCTAATTTCTTGGTAGTTAGAAAATGAGATATAAGAAAATGTTTTGCGAATAAGTATGCACAGTAGAATAAGTATTTGTCTGGCCCGTATTTCGATTGTTGTATTACTATTATGAAAATTATGTCACGTTATATAATATGGATTTATGGCCTTTCTAAATGGGAATGCGTTCATTTTGTTAATGGGGTCCGGATTCTGTCTAGATATTTCTTATTTGTAGTGTTGTTGAGCTGACAAATCACTTATTAATGAAAGTGTATCTATCTATTACTTTTCTCCATATCCCTTGCGGGGTAGGCAGAGAGAACGGAACGCCTCATGATTCGATTCCTACACACCTTACTCGCTTCTTTAACATTAATTGCTCTTATCATGCACATTTGTAGGTTTCTAAGGCTCCTGACATCACCTTGTGATAAAATACTAACAGTTTGGTCATAGTAGGTACTCTTGTAACTTATAGTCTTAGCCTTCCTCAGAACCTACAACCTTCTACTTTTGTGTTGTATATCTGTTTTGTAATTCTTTCTTCCTGCATTTTTCCCACATGTCCTAATCTACATGCATGAATAATGAGCATGCCCCTTCATACTTTAATACCGACGCTCTCTTTCAGACCAACTCTGTTTCAGTTCTCATCATTGCCAATACAGACCGTATTAATAGTAGTGTATACAACCGTTATGCTACAAATTTTGTGCAACGCTCGCATTTCGACTGCATTTATCCTACTTTCATGCGCTCCCCCCCATACCGAGGTCTCGCTTCCATAAGTAAGCATTGGCAGCTACCAGCACTGCATTGTCTACAGCGAGCTGTGCTTCTAGCTCAAGTTTTTATATCCAAAAAGTTTTCCTAACGCTCCACTCACACTATTCTCAACACTTACTCGTCTGTCCACGTCAACGGTGTACCATCCATCCCTGCTGAAAGCGCATTCAAGATATACAATCTCATTCACTTGTTCCAACACGTCATCATAAACTGTAATCATTACATTAGTTCTGGTTTCTTCTCTTTCAAATAACTCTTGTCTTTTTCGCATTCAATAGTAAGCGTTTCTTCATACAATGAATCTTCTTTCATTATTGTGACCTATATTTGCAGTTCAGATGGTGTTTATGTTAATATCACGACATCGTCTGCATACAGCATACAGTTCACCTAGTAGAACTGGTAGAATATGGACATGTGAAAGTTAATTTATGTTTCCTATTAATTGTGTATGAAAGCATCTGTAAAGAACAAATATATCATTACATTCTCTATATATAACTTTGTTATGCCTTCCTGACAGTATTAGGTGGCGCTCTTTCTTTCTTTTATCCATTGTCTTTGAAACATACTAGATTTATTTATTAATATTCACTTTTCTGGTTTTTGGTCGACATACGCATAAGTGTTACAGGTGAGCCTAAGAAAGCATTTTAGAAAATGTACCCAAGGAAGTGGGTTAAATAAGGGACGGTTCATGAGATATCGTCGATGGGAAATCCCTCAGGGTTCAAGGGATGATATATTTGATAAGTAATGAGGTGTAGGCAAATATCATATGTATTTTTCATGCTAAATTTTTAACTTGTCCACTTTATTGTAACTTGATTGAGTTGTCTTGTCTTTTGGAGATTGTAGTAAATTCTATCTTAAAAATTATTTCTAGAAATATTCCAAAAACTTCTTGTTTCATACCATCTCAAGATAGATGGCATTATGGGCATTCTCTAATATTCCATTTGCTATACAAATTAAGGGTGTCAATTACTCCTACAAGATTTTACTATCATGCTAGACTTGATCGTGAATATGAAGTTTTAGTCACAACCATAGTGGCAGTTTTTACGATTGATTGATGTTTGTCCAATTTATAATGGGATGCTTGAACAATCTTTGATTGAATTCTATTGATCTTAAAATAAAATAATTTCGTTGGCCAGTGAGCGGGTGACCGCTTACCGTTCACTCTAACTTAGAACCCCATGTTTCCTGATTCTTACGGGTGACAAATGCATTTTAATCTATTAATTAATCTCAATACCTAGTCCGGCCATCAGTTCTGTTACACTAACTATAAGTTCTGAGACACAATGTCGGCGTGTCGTTTCTAGCAGGTCATGTCCTCTAAAACTGACCATAATTTGTAGCCTAAGGGGTTCAGATCTGGGCTAGATGAGGGCTAGTCTTCAGCTCTTATAAAGTTTGGAACGTTGGTTTCGAGAGGCTTGTTTTTTTATACGCGACAGTCCTAGCGGGAATGTTCATTTCTCGCGATAAGATTATTTGTTTCCTAATGGGGTTTCGCCGAATTCTGGCTTGACCGCATTAACAGCCTTTATAGTTCTAATGGCATCGCCCCTATCTTTTATGGTTTCAACAGAGGAAGTGTTGGTATATATAAACATACAGCTGATACTAGACTTTAAAAGTGTCGTAAATACGCGTTCTAAATTCAAAATAATCTGTGTTAAAAAAAAGAAAAATCTATGTAATAATATTTATGGCCAGACGAGTTATTTAAAACAAAGTCGAGTTAGTTACAAGTATTTATAACTCGAGAATGGCTGGACCGATTTTTATTATCTCTGTTTTATTGGATTTGTCTCCGGCCCGAATAACAGAATAACTATTAAAACATGGAAAAATTATCGAAAAAGAAATTATGAAGAAAATTCATTTTCTCATACATTTTATATGAAACGCCATATTTGTGATATCTCATGAACGAATTGACAAATTTCAATGAATATTTTTTGACGTAGAATGACACATGCAACGTTGAAATTATCGTTAAACCTTCTAACACCTGAAAAACCGATATTGCAGACAACATTGCAGAACACTCAACAAGGACCAAAGTTTTGCTAAAAGTAAAATCATTATCAGGGATGAATGAACAAATGCGCATAAACGCGTATTGAAAGCACCCGATCTGAGCATTGACTCAAGATGTTTTAGACGTGCAATTATCCTATTGCATGGCGATTTCCGCCAAATACTCGACCGCTGCCGGTGAAATAAACGCTTGCCTCATATCATCGACTATCATCGGCACAATGAGACGAAACTTCAGCTCACGGTAAACATGCGAGTTACATTGCTAAACAATCCATCTGTTTCTGATCGACCATTACCGACTATCGATAATGGTCGTATTCCTGTCGACGAATCTAACGAATTGATTTCGTTTCCGTCGAATTTTGTAATTTCTTCTCGATGAACCGAGAAGGACGAGCTCATCAACAAAGTGTTCTCGAGTATCTTTGATGGCCACAAAAATCATAATTGGTTGAGTGAACGAGTAATTCATGTAGCAAGGAACAAAAACGTAGAACATTTAAACTTCACAATTCAATATTTAATCGGCGGTCTACTGCATTCCTTCAAATCTAACGACTATGAAACAAAGCAAGACGAGGCAGCCACCTATATAACTGAATGTTTAAACTCATTGGATCAGCCTGGCTTCCCCGTGGACAATTTACAAGTGAAGGTTAGCCCGGCAGTCATTTCAACGTAGAGAATCGACTCGAATGCAATCCATCCAGCAAATTGCTTAATATAAAGTAGTACAACAATGATATGCGAGTTCGCTTCTACAAATCTAATGCTTTGCTGCCATATGAATTACATTAGTTTCAATATAAATAAAATATGTCTCGTTTATATTTTTGAACATTTATTATACTTTATTCATAAATACGTTAACACAACATTTATTGATTTTGAGGCGGTATGAAGTTCGCCGGGAAAGCTAGTTATTTAATTAAACAATGGATCAACGATTATGGTCCAATTACAAGAATATATTAAAATTGACGTTTATAATTTATTATTTTAATATTGTTAGGCTAAGGTTGAAATTAAACTGGATTAATTTTGGTTACATTAGGTTATGCTACTATCATTTTAAATAGCATCCAATAAACTACGAACGACTACTACGAAAGCTGAAAAACAAAAGAGAAACAAAACACCCCACTTTCAGCAATCCATGCTCTGTGGAACACTATGCACGGTGATATACCGGTACAAAAAAGAAAATAGTCGACTAACTTTTTGAAATACTAGTACTTGTAGTATATCAAAATGTTAGTCGTCATATCCAACTCTACATTTTAATTATAGCTTGTGGATTTTAAAAAATGTACACGTACATAAGTATAGAAATGACGAGTGACAATGGTTGTTTACGCCAGCATAAACGCCGCGATAGCCAAGACTAGAAACGTGTGAAATACATTGTTATATGTTTGAAATGAGGTAACAGCTTATAAAATAACAGTTTGTTTGAAAATAGTTGTTCGAAGCGTTATATTATGAACTCCACCTATACATATAACGAAAAAGTAGCATCGTTGGAATTTCACATGAAATATTTTTGGAAATAGTGGGACTATACTTCAGGTACAGAATAAATCATTCAGTTTTGAAAGTTTGTGCCACCCAAAACCTATCCAATTCATTCTGATGAAATTTTATACGATGATATATTCCATCTTGAGTAAATACTTAGTATATTTTTGTACAACCTCTGGAAAAGTATTATAGGGTAAGGTGGTTACCATAAGACTTGTAGTACATAAGTATCGCTTGCGTGGCCATATACTGTAACTTAAAATATATCCCTTATTTTTCCGAGATTGTAGAGCAAATAGAAAATGAATTTAAACTAAAAAAAAAATCTTGGGCGATACAGGCTTTTGAAATTATTTGTGCCTATGTAAGTAGATAGTTTTATGTGGGATTTCGATCGATCAATCAGCACAAAATTATTATTTTCGTTTTATTACAACTAAATTTTAGAATAAAGGCTTGGTTTTATTTATTAATATTTTTTATTTATTATTTTACTTCGTAGTATGTTTCGTTCGTTTGTGGAACCGACAACCGCTGCGGAAAAAAGGTTCTCGAATGGCGTCCTCGTAGTGGTCCACGCAGTGCCGGATGACGCCCCCAACTAGATGGACCGACGACCTCAAGATGTTTATAGGGAGTCGATGGATGCAGGTGGCACAGTATCTAGACGAATGGCACTCAAGAGGGGAGGTCTATGTTCAGCAGTGGACGAATATGGGCTGAGATGATGATGACTTTACTTCGCCTTCAACATTAATATTTACTGTCATATTAAAGCTATTTTTTTTGGGTTTAAAACTCAGGATGCATAAATAGAACCCAATGTAAGTTCGCTTTGATGTCTGTCAATTCATCCAGACTCTTTGTATCTAAAACGGTAAGAGACATGAAACTAAAAATTTTGACGTGTAGTATGGTCTAATAGTTATTTATTTAAATTTCTCGCATATAGCTATGGAAAAAATTATGATTGTTGGAGGCTGGCATAAGACCTTTTTAATAGAAAGTCTTATGCTAACTTACCTATCATTCATTCGTATATTGCAAATTATTATCACACAGGTCATCGGTACAAATAATAATATTGTCTCCGAAATTGCACTAGAAAAGTTTAAATAGATACTACACTAATATGGAAGTTGCCGAAAAATACTCACAACAAATATAAAGTTACCTGTATGTTACAAAGTTAGGGAGTACTGGAAAGTTACAGGTGAAGCTAATAATAAATAAAGCTGTCAAATCGTGTTGTGTTCCGTAGCACAGTTACTACTGGTGTATGAATTTGTTTCATATTTTTGTCTAGGCGTATCTAGCAATGTTTTGCTCTGGTTCATATGAAAACGCTCCCTTATTCTGCAACGTTGTGTTGCTATGCTATAAAATTTCAATGCAATTGTTCAAGATCTTTTCCGTTTTTTAAAATTAGAGTATGCAAATATTTACATTTTTCTTTGTACATAAACTTTAATTGTTTCCACATTTCGTTATATGCTTAGGGTTGGATGTAGAATAATGAAAATAAAGTTTCTTAGGAATTTCTTCAGAAGTACATACATTTCGCTACTTAAAAATATTCTAATAGTGGTAATATTATTCTATATAAGGGCAGGACAAGCAATTTCCTTTATTTCACGACCTTACCTTCCTCCTTTATTTACGATTTTATTTTCAAGTGTATTTTTTTTTCTTTCGTTTAGCTTTTATATTTTATATTCTAGTCTATAAAATCCCTTTTAAACCATTTTGTTTTTGGATACGTTAGCGTCTGTCAAATATGAAATTTTGTTTGCATATTTATAGCACAGAATTAAACAAGTTGTCTTGCTATAATTCGTATCCCAGTTATCTTATTTCCTAATCCATTAGTATTGACGGGGTCCACTAACTAAGCCTAAGAATTTGGTTAAGTTACTGATTTTGACATGAGCGACTGCCATCACACCTCCACAATCCAGAGTGAAAACCCAGACCTTTTTAGGGTTCCGTACCCAAAGGGTAAAACGGAACCCTATTAATGAGGCTCCGCTGTCCGTCCGTCTGTCACCAGGCTGTATTTTATTTTATTTTATTTTTACATTTTTGGGATACTTACGTCTAATTTACAAACAATATTACAGAAGTCTAGTATGAAGATGGACAATTACAAGTTTCCGCAGATAGAAATATGAGTATAACTTTATGTTACCGTTTAGACGGTCAATTAACTTAGATAGTTAAAAAAAATGGTGTTCAAAAGTTTGTTATTAAGAACAAAAATATAAATTAATTTGTTATTAAGAACAACAATATAAAGTATCTCATGAACCGTGGTAGTTAGACAGTTGAAATTTTCACAGATGATATATTTCTATTACCGCTATAACAACAAATACTAAAAAATAGAATAAAATAAATGTTTAAGGGGGCTCCCATACAACAAACGTGATTTTTTTGCTCATTTTTGCTCGATATTGATAACGGCAACAGGTAGACGCTTGAAATATTCACAGAATATTTAGTTATGTATTCACTTTAAGAATAAATAATAAAATTAAAATAAAACAAATATTTAAGGCCCCCCCCCCCCCCCCCTTAAATATTTGTCCCATATAACAAATGCGACTTTTTTGCCGTTTTTATAGTTAATGGTACGGAACCCTTCATACGCGAGTCCGACTCGCACTTGGCCGATTTTATTTAAGTTCGGCCACACGTCTTTCGAAATATGATTCCTTGACCGTGTGGGTTTCCTCACGACGTTTACCCTTACCGCCGAGCCAGTGATAGCTAAATATATGCGCATAAATCTATCTTAGTGACACAAGGATTCGAACCAGCATCAGTTGGTTAATACGGTAGTTCTTTATCCACTATGTCACTGCTCACATTTTGAAATGATTATATAATTTCATTATAAATTCAAAGGAGTTATTAAAACTCCATGCTACATTACTAAAATGAAATGAAAATTAATTAAATATATTTGTAAACGTCAGTAATTCATATTTGAAATAATTTACGAAATTTTATTAAGATATGTATATTATACAGAATTCTTGCTTGTAGCTTTGTTCTTAACATGATAAGTGCTTACCCAAACGGTAAAACGGAACCCTATTACTGAGACTCCGCTGTCCGTCCGTCCGTCCGTCTGTCACCAGGCTGTATCTCATGAACCCTGATAGTTACACAGTTGAAATTTTCACAGATGATGTATTTCTGTTGCCGCTATAACAACAAATACTAAAAAATAGAATAAAACAAATATTTAAGGGTTGCTCCCATACAACACACGTGTTTTTTTTTTGCCGTTTTTATAGATAATGGTACGCAACCCTTCGTGCGCGAGTCCGACTCGCACTTGACCGATTTTTTTTATTCTGTCAACCGAGCCTCTGGAAGGCTATCAATTTCTTTTGCAGGGTTCTGCACCAAAAATAAAACTTCTCCACTACTTATCTACGATGTTTGGAAATCGAAAGATCGGAAATAATTACATTATAACTACGTAGGGCACGCAGAAAGCTTTGCGTAACTCACAAATTAAACAAGACAGGAAATAAATAATGTATCAGTTGTTTTTTTACAATACTCTGTATTCAAATTAAACCTTTTTAAGTTTGTTTAACCATTTTCAAAACTCAAGGATCTCTGATTGTATGTAATGTTCTCCGCTTGTTGTTTGAAAGTCATCACTGCCTCTTCTGAATCCGTCAATATCAAACCTCTCAACGAATCTTCGATTTTCTGAAAACGAAGAAAACATAATAAGCGAGGTCTGGCCTATGCGCCGGACAGGTATTTTTAATCTTCGACAAAGTAGACGAATGGCAAAAATAACTTTGTTATATTCACTGTGTGCGAATACGTATTGTCACGGTGCAAGAATATGCCGTGATGGAATGATCGTCTTTTTAGTAGTCTGTCTGTGTTCGTCTAGTACTTTTTAAGCACACTGAAATAATGGTGTAGTACAAGATTCTGTGTGTCACGTCTGCATTATTATTTCTTTAAATGTATGAAAACCATTTTCATCAGTCCGTGAGGAAAAAACACAATCCTTTTCTATTCTCGTTTCTAGAATGCCTTAATTTTGTTGGTTTGTTCTCGTTTTAAAAGATCCATTCTCAATACTGCTTTTTTGGCTAGTTCAAAACGAGAAATCAATGTTTCGATTTTCGTAACAACACCGTGACGTATTAGAACAATTGGTGGTAGTAAACTAAACAACATCTTGTTATAGCGTAAGTGCGTCAGGATAAAACGATAACAGAAGTTGATAACTATAAAATGCTCATGTATTTTTTTTTTCCTTAGCTTATACCGGTCTTGAAATGTCTTCGAGTCAACTGGTAGGGACTCACACTGACACGTCACAAAAAACCTCTGATGAAATTCGCTGAATTTTTCCAAAAAAAATATTCGGTACCGATATGTAGATGCGACGTACGCATAGCAAGCGGTTAACAACATTGGCCTATTAACTACCTTCGATAACACATGCAGGCATATGAAAACTGGTTTAATTTGTTACATATAACTTTAACCTGCAGGGAGGGGTATATTCACATTGATACGGAAAATTCTCACTCGAATCGAAAAGTTGTTACACTGAATCAGAGTTGTTGCCAGTGAAATGTATTTCAATTTCATTCGCATTGACACGGTACAAAATTGAAATCTTTTCAATGCAATTTGAATCCATGAAAATTACGATTTCGGGTCAAAATTATTTCTTCTTCTTAATTCCCCCATTTTAATTTGAAATATTCTTTAGAGCTTGTAGGCTCGCGAAATATTTCCAACGATAATTTTTATTATATGTAAATTGCAAACATTACGTAATTTTAACGATTGTGGGTTTTGAAATGCGTGTATTTAAGTTTAAATTGAAATAATAAAATACATGAAGACAAAATTGAAAATTCACGTTCTACGGGTTGTATTGAAACTTGAGAATTTTGTTTGAAACCCCTTCCGATGTTCAGCTGAAATTCTGAAGCTAGAATCCAGTATTAAGAGAATTTTGAAACGATTCTAAACTTAAGACTAATACTGTATGGCCTTTGCCAGACTCTTTGCCTCTGGACTAAAAATAGAAAAGAAATTCGTATTTTACTTCACTTGTTGTGACGACTTTTCGATTCGAGTGAGAAAGAGTTTTGTCGTATCTGTTTTCGCTTATACCATTGCTAACTGAGTATACAAAAATAGTACTATCATACTATCGAATTAAAAAGCAAACAATCCCTATCCTGAAAAATAGTACACATACCCATGTCTAATAGCAATCGGATTACAATCAGTGTTTAATTGGGAAGCGTCCGACATACAATAAGAACGCCGCGCCGCGACCGGGGTGTTATTGCACTGCTGTATTTGTAATTAACGAATAGTTTCGGCCAGTTCGCTGCAACTACTGCCAACATCGACTTTAATGAAAACCACAAGTTGGCTTGTTGATATCGGCCTGATAGCTTTCCTATTTTTAATTAAATTATTTGTTAATCAAATTGACAGCGATTCGTAAAACATTTTAATTAACTTGATCGGTTTTGACGAGTTTCGTGGCGGCGCAGGGGTTAGTAACGTTGCTTCGACACCAACGCTTGTAGATTCGATTCCTACATAGGACAAATATTTGTGTATATGAACATGTCTGTTTGTCTTGTACTGAGTGTTTTTAAGAGAAGTAGGACGCAGCAAGGCAGCCCGCTTGGGGAAGTGCCTCCAACGCACAGAACTAAGCAACTAAGGACTTGTTGTGTTGCAGAGGTGGCATCGTGAGTGATGGTAATGTGTTCGCTGTACATCTATACTTAGTCTGGCCATAAATACTGTTACAATTAAAAATAAACAAAATATTACATTTGAATTTGGAATCTGTCATTTTTATATGATTGTTCATTGTGTTTTCTCATTTTAGCGCCAATACATTGTACAATATTTTGCGATATTAAAATGGAGTGGGGTGATAAAGAGAACAGAATCGCTGTGATTGCATTACACAAAGTAGGATATGGAGCCAAATGCAATTTTTAAAACTCTCCATACGCTTGGTATTAGTAAAATGTTTGTGTACCGGGCTATTAATAGGTACAATGAGACCTTCTGTTTGCGACAGAAAAAGATCTGGCCGTCCACGTAGTGTTCGCACGAAAAAGGTGGTCAAAGCAGTAAGGGAAAGAATTCGAAGAAATCCTGTCCGAAAGCAAAAGATTTTATCTCGGGAGATGAAGATAGCACCTAGAACCATGTCGCGTATTTTAAAAGATGACTTAGGGCATGCAACGTATAAGAGACGTACTGGTAATTTCTTAACTGATAATTTAAAAAAGAATAGGGTGGTAAAATCGAAACAACTACTGAAGCGGTACGCAAAGGGAGGTCACAGAAAATTTTTGTTTACGGATGAGAAAGTTTTTACCATCGAAGAATGTTACAAGAAACAAAATGATAAGGTGTATGCCCACAGTTGTGAAGAAGCGAGCGCGCATATTCCGAGGGTCCAGCGAGGGCATTATCATTCATCAATCATGATTTAGCTTGGAGTCTCATATTCAGGCTTAACTGAGGTGTTTTTCTGTGAAAAAGGTGTGAAAACCAGTGCCGTGGTAGTAACATAGTAGAACCATTTTCTCAAACAATGTTCAAAAACAGACACTGGATATTGCAACAGGACTCTGCACCAGCTCATAAGGCACGAATCACTCAATGCTGGTTGACCGCCCGTGGAATTGACTTCATCGGGCATGAAAACTGGCACTCTTCTAGTCCAGATTTAAACCAATAAGATGTGGTAACATTTGGAAGAGAAAGTCTGCGCTAAACCTCATCAGAATTTGGAGTCTCTCCGAGCATCTCTGGTTAAAGCAGCGGTAGAAATAGATATAAATGTGTTGCGTGCTGAGATCCATGACTGGCCGCGTCGATTAAAGGCATGTATTCAAAATGGAGGAGAGCATTTCGAATAATGTAAATAAAATTTTATTGTACATTTAATTACCTTTCATTTCATGTATAACTTTTACATAATTATCAAAGAGTGTATTATTAATTACATCAAAAGTTTTTCACAGAACTTATGACCTGACTAGGTATATAAATGGGCGTATGATTGTATTACACATGACGTTGTACAGAAAAAAAAACTAAGGAATTACTGTGCTCCTATTTTCTTCTATCTAGTTATCCCATTTCTTAATCAATTACTCTATAGATTTGACGAAGACACCGTCTAACCTCCGCAACCCAGAGGGAAAACCAGACCTTTCTTAGGTAACTCACACGTCTTTCGATATATAATTTCTCGGGCGTGCGGGTTTCTTCACGATGGTTTCCGTCACCGCCGAGCAGGTGATAATCACAAATATGTACATAAATCCGAAACTTAGTTGTACCTACATATCAGGATTCGAATGGTCCCCGCCATTTGGTCAAAAGGGCGGGTCCTTACTCAACAGGCTATCACTGCTATGCTACTATATATGAGTCAAAATATTGGTAGTGTTGCACTGAAAAAAAGATTAGTTGAATTTACCAAAGAAGCAAAGGTAAGCTATTTTACTAGTAAACTTTGTTAATTAATGCAAAAATTTGTAGTTAAATTTACAAATATATTACGGTTGGTCTTCATACAAAAGTATTTTGTAGCTATCACTATTTTAAATGTATAATTTACCGCTAATAAATGGATTGTACATATAATATGGTACAGTTTATCATACTAAATAATAAATTTTATTATTTTTACTGGTACTTCATTAACTTTTTTTGATTGGTAAAATCAACTTAAATCAAAGGTAGAACCCAGTTCAACCGTCGACTTTGGTGAATTCTATTAGGAATCTGGGAAATCCAACTAAACATTTTTTTCAGTGTGGTATGAACTTGTAAATATCTAATTGATTTATAATTTAGTGTTTATATAATATTATACATCTTTTATTTTTTGACTGTACAGTCAAAAAATAAAAGATGTAAAATCATCATTGAAACTAAATACGGCCAGTTATAAATCGGGCTGTATTCCTATCTTGTTGGCATTCGTTTATCGATATCAGTGATTGGAGTAAGTACTTTATCGAATCATGGTGTGCTTTTGCAGCGTGTGTTTGAGACTGATCGCCGGGTCCAATTGTGTACTTGAACTATCCAGGGACTCACTCAAATACACACACAAAGTTTCATTAAAATCAGTTCAACCCTGTAGGAGTTCAGTGACGTTCGCACACAGTACAGTACAGTAGAATTATATACGAGTATATCACTTTAGACTCATGTACCAATACCAACACTAGCATAGATTTTTCGATATAAGTATATTTATATAAATTAATTGTTCTTTTGTTACTCGCATATTTACGAATGTCTTTACATTTCATTTTTCATTTATTAACTCCTTTAACAATATACATTGTGTTAGGATATACATAAAATTAATTTACAAAAAAAAAAATTACACATTACAAATTTACACAATACAATTTTACACTTACAATAATAGAAGTTCCAGTCTAATTAGTCCATATATTATCAATAAAACATGTCATATCATTTCTTTATCATTAAAAAAATCATCCACATTTACAGTATTTGTGATTTTTTCTCCGTAAAATCAGCGTGAAATTGTGGAATGTTGACAACAGCTGAGTAGTCATTTTGACATCTGTTATTATTTTAATCAGTGTAATTGGCATTTCTTTTTTTGTCACCATCAAGTCGGATTTTTCTTCAGTGTGTTTTCTGTTGTACAGTTGTAATTGATTGCTCTCAGGTTTTTGCAATCATCGCAAAGTTGGAACTCATTTGTCGTAGTAATACGGCGCCGCACTGCAGACTAATTAACGCAGCAATCAAACTCGTCACTCGGCGCTTGTTGATTCAACTCTGTTAACATATTTATTATCAAATGAAATAATTAATAACGTTTGAAGTACTTGTGTGCCTATTAATACACTACATTTATTACTTCGTCTAAGTGCTTTAAGCCAAAGTCGGCTAACAGTCGGACTTGCATACAAAAGTTCTGTGTATCACCGTTTAAAAATAAATTGGCTGAAAAAACGCCGTTTCGTAATCCTTTTAATTTAGCTTGTTTGCTTGCTTGTTTAATTTGTAATATTTGTGTAAACTCTGTGTACCTATATACACACATCAAAAGTGTCTAGGGATCAACATATATTTTTGCAATAACTTTTCTCCTGATTGATATTAATTAAAATTTTCTTTAAGGATTCATCAAATAAAGTGTTTTCGTTTGTCTACAGTAACGATAAACCACGTCACCTTTGCATTAATAAAGAAATTTGCCATTTTCATAATAAAGGGATTTTTGACATTTGAACCACTAACATTAAAGTTCGAAAAAAAGACTGAAATAACAGTTTTCTTTAAAATTTTATTGGGTAACTTAAACAATTAATAATCCGTGTTTCTACCGCGAACACTAACAACACAAGAACATCGGTTTGGCATACTCAAAATGAGTTCATCCAAATCACGCTGTGGAATGGCCGCCCATGTTCGTTGCAACAACAAAAAAAGGTCTTCTTGCGACTGGATACCCTCCATATTCGGCAGAGCTCTTCTCTGTAGCATATCCCATGCATGGACACGGAGACAAGACCGATACATTCAAATCACAACTCGAAGAGCTCCAACAATAACCGCCATGATGTTAGCCGTGACGCTTCATCACTCTTCAGGGAACTTAATTAGCGACCAAACAGTCAGAAACCGCTTGCATGAAGTGAACCTTCATTCCCGAATACCGCTAAGGGTACCACCTATAGCAATGCACAATCGTAGGATTCGATATCAATGGGCTCTTGAACACAGAAATTGGGCAGAAGAACAATGGCGTTTCGTGTGTTTTTCTGATAAGTCTCGTTTTGGTATGAGACCGGATACAAGACGTATACGACACTGGAGAACCCCTGGACGCCAACAGCGATTAAAATCCTGCCAGGAAGTCCATCCTTATAGTGGTGGAACCATCATGGTATGGGCGGGTATTTGGATCGGCGGAAGAACTGAGTTGATTTGGATCAGAGGCAACCTCAACGCTCAAATTTATGCTGAGACGATTGTATCAGACGTCATCGTTCCTCTACAAGTGCAAATCGGTCCCTTATTTCAGTTAATGCATGATAATGTACGACCGCACACCGCAAGAGTTGTAAGACAGACTCTCGCCGCAGCTAACATCAATGTCATGCCCTGGCCTGCTCAGTCGCCAGACTTGAACCCGATTGAGCATGCATGGGATATGCTACAGAGAAGAGCTCTGCCGAATATGAAGGGTATCCAGTCGCAAGAAGACCTTTTTTTGTTGTTGCAACGAACATGGGCGGCCATTCCACAGCGTGATTTGGATGAACTCATTTTGAGTATGCCAAACCGATGTTCTTGTGTTGTTAGTGTTCGCGGTAGAAACACGGATTATTAATTGTTTAAGTTACCCAATAAAATTTTAAAGAAAACTGTTATTTCAGTCTTTTTTTCGAACTTTAATGTTAGTGGTTCAAATGTCAAAAATCCCTTTATTATGAAAATGGCAAATTTCTTTATTAATGCAAAGGTGACTTGGTTTATCGTTACTGTAGACAAACGAAAACACTTTATTTGATGAATCCTTAAAGAAAATTTTAATTAATATCAATCAGGAGAAAAGTTATTGCAAAAATATATGTTGATCCCTAGACACTTTTGATGTGTGTAGTTCAAATATGAACATGTTAAGGTTCACAAGATACAGCATTGTAACTGACGGACTTACAGACTGACGAACAGATACATTAGTAATAAAGCTCAGTTTTCACCCTTTGGGTACCTATATGGATATAAGTTGGCTTATTACTTTTCTTCAAAAATAACAAATCTTTAAGGTTTTTTATATAAAACAATCCACATTTTATTGTTTTTTAATATACAAGGCGAATCAGAAGTGAGTATTCACCTTGTGTATTATGAAACCACCAAAGTGTAGTGTAATCACTTAGTGTTAGCTGGTCAATGATGGAAAATATCGTGAGGAAATCCACACGTTCTAGAAATTATATTTCCAAAATCGTGTCACCTAACAAGAAAGGTCTGGTATTCCCTGTGGGTTATGGCGGTCTGACGGCCGTCTTTCCATATCAAAATCAGTATATTAGTCACGTCCTTAGGCTTAAGTAGCGTACTCCGCCAATCCTAAGGGATTAGGAAACAGGATAATGGTAGAATCAAAAGTAAGGGTCATATCCAAAATGGGTGATTATATTCATTAATAAAAACCTTCTCCATACAAAATATTCTGCTAAAAATGTATAATCATTTAAGCATTTTATGATGGATCAGCAGATTTTTATGTGAGAACGTCCGATAGTATAAGTTGTTCACATTAATTACTAGAATTGCATGACCCTTCGACTATCATTTCTAGGCCACCCTGTATACCTCTACGGTATGAATAATATCTAGTGAATATTTATATTATTTACCTCGCCAACCCTTATGGTGAAAGGGAAATTTTATTTGATAAGCGGAAGCGGAAGCTATTTTGCATGTTAGAGATAAACCGTTATAATATTTATTTACTGTTATAAAACCACATTTCAGCAAACTTTGCGCTTTCATTAATCATTAAAAGATGATATTCTCATATAATACTGTTTATTTTCGCTAATAAGAATAACGATAGATGGATAGATGTAATAGGGTTATTACATACATAGGATAATTATATCTACAACAAAAATTGGTACCTACCTAGTATAAATTTACATTTGCGACGTCGGGTGACAAATAATCATGTAGCCCAATTGATATGAAGTGTCGCGTGATATGTATGGGTATTTTATTTCATTTCCAGTTTGTTACCATATTATTAAAAGGAACGGTAATGTTTTTTGATACAGTAAAATATTATTTTATATACAGACAACGATAGGTCCAATCTATATATATATATATATATATACTATATACCTCCATGCACCTTATATCGTATCAATAAATATGAATGTTGCTTTATTTGTCGCTGTGTGTACGTATACCCGTTATTTTGTGACGTTGTATGTCAAAATCAGTTAAGTTGTTTACACTATGGGAGATATTATTAGATTCCTGTTTATCGCCTGAGTATCAATGGCTAAGCGATTTAGATTTGTGAGGCGTTATGCGATATTATAAATTAAGTGAAGACGAAGATCTTTCTTCTAAACATTAAAATCGTATTTGACAAGACATTGATGACATCATCACATAACGTGTCTATGACGTCACTAAGTGCGAACAATAGTCCGTATTAAAAAGTTACTACACTTTCTTGCATGTGTGCAAGATGTAAACAACCAAAAGTACGTGTTTAAGAATTTGAATTTTTTAATGATCACCCTGTTTCGTAAAGAAAACCTAGTCATTTGATAGAGATACTGTTTATAAATTGTATGAGCACATGGCACCGTTCGGTTAGTAGTTCCAAACTGGAGCTTAGATCTTGATGTTATTTCGGTGTTGGTGTCAAAACGACACTGCTCTAAAAATGTCTGTACTGAAAGCGGGTTCGCGGGGGTGAGGTACGGCGGAGATCCGCGAGAGCCGGGCTAGCGGGGGTGCGGTGTGGTGCGGGGCGCCGGCGCCTACGCACTGCCCGCCACACCTTGCCGCCCGCCCAACACCAGTCAGCAGCTGTGACTCGTGTTGGCTGAACCATCTGATAGGGCCATCTTCTTTTTTCTCGCCGTAGGTGAGTTCTAGTGACTTGTACTAATCTAAGCGAATGTTAAGTGCATTAATCGTTCAGTGAAGTGATATATCAACGTCGAATGTCATGGAAGAACGTGATGCATCGTCGCGATCGAGTGTGTGAGGAAATCGGATAGTCGTTCGTGCGCTTGACGAGAACTCGCGCGGCGGTGGCGTGAAACTTGAAGGATTAGTTTGCCGGTGGTAGCAACTTGTTTAATAAATATTAATACGGAATATTGTTATTTACGCACTTAGTGATGTCATAAAAAGTGTATGTGATGATGTCATCAATATCTTGTCAAATAAAATTGACATGGACGTTGACAAGACATTAGTCTTCGCGATATAAAACTTTGAAAATAATTTTAATGTACAAAAAAGAGATTTTTTCGACAGTTTGTCTTAATTTTAAGATTTTTTTGTTTTATCAATACAACTACGAATACAATCGAGCTAATAAAAAAGTGATTTATAAGATATTTCCCAGTTTCTTAACTATAATACTCGAAATTTTTTCTTAACATTTATTTATTACTTAAATATCGGATAGTTAAATATATAGGTAACGTACTAGTGCGAGTGCAAATTTTATACGCCGGATATCCAGTTACATTACAATCGTCCGTCGTACACCGAATCCGAAATCCGAGTAACCGTAGTCAATTTCGTACCACCAAATTAGGCCGCGCTGGTATGCGAGCCGACCTATTTCAGGCGCGCGCGCACCGCCCGACAACTGCCGAACATTTCCGAATGCGCCCGGCTCTAATTGTGGAATTTCATTTCCCTAGCAAAGTTTTATTACGGCAAAATTATTTTTTATGACATTATGACAAATTTAATACAATACAATCTCTGCCCTTTCAAATTATTCTTGTTATATTTGCGTGTAAAGCGATAAATAATTACAGCAATTTTATATATGATGCTTATAAGAGAACGATGTGGAAATAATGGGTTGGCTGGTATCAAATATCAGTGCTTCACACCTATTCGATTGGCAGGTCTCCAAATTATTTCTTATAACAAATTTGTTCCTGAAAATGATCGCCAAATGCGTTTTCCGAGTTATCAATCAAAGTCTATACAGTTCTCGCGCTAAGTTAGCTTCAAGTGCTACTTGTTTAATTTATCACAAATTCATGCCTCCTTATTTTTTGATAGATATGTGACGTGTTTCTGATTAATAAGTTGTTTTCTATCAACGTTGAACACACTTGTTTATTTATACATAAAAAATTGTCATAAGACACTTAACGGAAGCATTTTTTGTTATTACAGGACACCTAGACCAACAAACACACAATGGCGGATGATGAAGTGAGGTAAGTCGATAATAAAAAAATGTAACCTTACGCAAGCTATTAACCTCGTAGATGTTTTTTATGATTTAGCAAGGTTTCTATTTATTTCCAGGATAAAAATATGTCCAATATATAAATATAGAGATAGCCAAAATGTTGCCTTGAGATATAAGCTACCATTGTATGATGATTAACAGATCGATACGCAGAAATTTTAAAAAGGACTGTTCGAAATGTTGTATCAACAGTAGGGTCCTGCTGCAAAGCTTATGTGCATACTGGACTTTACTGCGATTTTATAATATGTATGGTTTACAAGTGAATTTATTACGGTTTTCCTATTTTATCAAATATAAAATTAAGATAAGTTCACTAGAATAATCCAGTGAGTACCTAAAATGTAAATATCGGCAGATATTGTAGAAGGAAAATATTCCTTTTGGAATATTTCTCTCATTTTTTGTTTCTAACTTGAGCATTGTTAAATGTCAACTAGTATCCTCCAGCTAGTAGTAAAATTTATATATAGTTTAATATGCTATTTAGTTTATACTTTTTTGTGTGCCACCAATAAGGAGATGCGAACACACTTGCCTTTGAGATCTCATCGGACTATAAGTTCGACTTTGGAAAACCACGACATACATATTTAGTTTATTTTATATATATATTTAGTTTATTTTATAAGAATATTATATCAAATTACCTTAAATTTGACTTCCGCAAAAATAACCAAATGTATTATATTCCTAGCTAATATAGTTTACCAGATAAATTCAGATTATCTAGACTTTTCTAATATTTAGTTTTCAAAAGAACATATTACATATACATATTACATATACATATTACACTAGCGAACCGGACAAAAGTTGTTCTAACTGAAAATAAAATAAAAGAACCTATAACCCGATTGCAGCGCAGCTTATAGCTTTCATTCTCTTTTAAATCGGTCCAGAATATAATAAATAAGAAGAATACATAAAGATAAGTTTCAAACTAGGAAAAAGATAAAGATGTCGTCAAAATGTTATCTAATTATATATTATTATTAAATAACATTTGGTTGATATCTTATAATATGTTATTAGAAAACTTATAAAGAAGTTCTTTAGAAGTTTCGGAACGGACAAAACCGGAGTCCGTAGAAAGTTAGCTACCGACGTTTGTTCAAGGCATGAACGTTGCAGTTATGTAATCAAGCCGATCTCGTTAAGTTTAATCGTGCTGTGTGCACAAGCTACAGGGCGATAGTTGAAGTTTCGACAGTTTTGAATGGCGTGCAAGTTACATACAGCGTAGCATTTGCATACTGGAAACATGGCCTCATGAATAATAATTTATACACTCACAAATATAATAAAATCTCAAATTCAAATTCTTTTTTGCGAATCACACGTTACATGATGTTAGACTATGTAAAAAAATATAGCGCTTTGTGTTGTGCCGATAGGCGTACAAATACAAGTGCGTATTCAAATATTACAATATTACCAATTACGAACAAATATACAAATATGATGAAAATTAGTTTAAAGCTTCATTTTAAATTTCATCATTTAGATTCCGTTAAATCTATATAAGCGGTCATATCGGTGAGGTACTTCCGCCTTACAGAATACTCGACTACCTCGAGAGAGGTAACAGGGCACATCAAAACAGGTCCGTTTTGGGAAGTACCTCCGCCTCACAGAAAATCGCAAATAATTAAAACATTCTGGATGGTTGTTGTTAACATGAGGGTTAGGTGACCAGTAAGCTCGTAAGGAGTTGCTGTGTTATCAGAGATGGCAACGCGCAGGTGATACTTCATGTATTGCAAGCGTTCGTAGGTTACGGTAACCGCTTTACATCGGGTGGGTCTTGTTGTTGGTAGACTCTTTGCGTTTCTTGGGAAGAAGTGACCAGTAAGCTCCTGAGAACTTGAGACGTCAACACCGGGAGTCATCATCTTCTTAGGATTATCACGTTACTTAATCCCATAGGATTGACGGGGTTCGTTGCCTAAGATTAAGGATTTGGCGAAGATACTGACATTGAGCGGCTACCATCAGACATTGTTAACCCACTGGGAAAGTCCGACCTTTTTTTAGGTTAGATCGCATGTCTTGAGAAATGTAATTTCTTGGAAGTGCGGAATGTTTTCCGTCACCGCCCAGCAAGTGATGACTACAAATACGTACATAAATCCGAAATGACGAATTTAGTGGTACATGTCGACGCGAACATCGAACCAGGGACCGTAGGATAATCCATTGCGTTATCACTACTAACGTTAACACCGTGAGTGGCAACGCAATAACGATGCTAGTTGTATTGCAATCATGCATAGGTTTGGATAGCGCTTGCTGGCCGTCAGACCTTGTCTTTTTTATACTACGTCGGGGCCCACCTGATGTAAAGCGGGTACCGTAGCCTATTAACGCTTGCGATATATAAAGTATCACTCGCGCGATGTCTCCTCTACTGCTTACACAGCAACTCCTTGGGAGCTTACTGGTGACCTCACTGACACGCAGGAACACAACAATCCTCTAGGGAGTTGTTATTTGGCTGCGGTTTTCTTTGAGGTGGAGGTACATCCCCAGACGGACTGTTTTAAAGCGCCCTACCTCTCTTAAAACATCCAGACCAAGACAAACAGACATGTTCATGCACACAAATGTTTGTTTTGTGTGGGAATCGAAGCCACGAGCGTTGGTGTCAAAGTCGCGTCATTCACGACTGAGCCACCGAGCTCGTCATAAATGTCTGTCATCCGACATGTTGAAATAAACATTATAATTCTCTTAATGTACATGTCTTATCATACACATGAAGTATTTCGGAATAAGTAAAGATTTTAATGGAGAATACATCGAGTTTTATGTTGTCTGGCTGAAGATGTACCTCCAGTTCACAACCAAATAATAACGACCGGAAGGTTCACAGTGTTCTTGCGAGTGAATGAGAACGCCAGTTACTAATGTTTTTGCTTTAGCTGCGGGAATACCAACCAATGAGTATTATTTTTTAGTGCAAGTGCATTGCAACAGGCGGGCAGAGTAATATTGATAATCCATTCGACGGGGTGTAAAAAAAGTATGAGATATATGTATATATTACATTTCTATATTAATTTTAAATACAGATTATTTAATTTTTCCATTCATGAATTGAATTGGATATCACATTTATTTGATATGTTCATTTTACTCGTATTAATTAAGTACACGTAAGTAATTAAATATATTGATGAGTAATCTGCACTAACATATATCTATATTAGTGTGTATCTCACTTATAAATGAATCAATGCAATACATATTCAATTTTGAGCGGTTGTACTGTTACCACCGGGGTAGCGACGGGTTAACGATACTACTGACATTAAACGTTTATTGATTTCGGTAACCAGAGCGGTTACCGAGTCCTTTGAACGCTTGCTTCATAGATCACTTTTTTGCATTACTTGAAATCTAAAGTAGGACAATTATATATATTTATATATAATAATTCCTGTTATAAACATAAATTCGCTATATATTATAAGCATTAATTATAAAATAAATAAGAGCAATATTTTCATCGCAGATATTTTGTAATTGGGATAACGTTTGCGTTATCCCAATTATATTTCAATTGAGGGTTGTTGTGTTCCTGCAAGTGAGTGAGGTTACCAGTAAGATTCTAAAGAGTTGCTGTGCAAGAAGCAGAGATGGCATCGCGCGAGCGATACTTAATGTATTGCAAGCGTTCATTGTCTACGGTAAACAATTAACATAAGGCGGGCCGTATACTTAAAAGACATGATTAGTGTTTAATAATTACAATGATATAAATGTTGGACTTACAATGATATAAATAAATATTTCTTCTTTTAAAATCAAAAAACTAACAATTGTTTTCAAAAATATCGCAACGCATATCCCTCGCGATAAAGCGGGGGAATGCTGCAAGTGTTATGGGCACTTTTGCGTCAGGTACGATTCGGGGCGGACTTTTTGACTAGAATAAATAAATAAATTGACATGTAAAAAAAAATACCTTTTACCTCTTTTTTCAAAAATGAATGAATACTTTTATTTTTTGATACAATGAAACGTTTTGAACTGAACAAATATATTAAAAGTACTCGTAATAATGAACAAATTAGCATTACTATAGAAATAAGACTGATATATAAAAGACTTGTTACGGCAACTTTTTATTATGCGCATATTTGAATACTAACATGGTGTTTTCCATTTATTTCATTGTGCTTTTCCCTGGGACCTCGGTGCTCCTACCTGGACACTTTTCCACGATGTGTTTGCTGCCACCACATTATAGTATGAGTACTATGCCTCCTCGAGACTCAGGTAAATGTTTGCTTTTAACACACTCGCATTACTTACCTTACACAACATACAGACAATATAATCGGAATTGTCAAATTTTGTGAAAAACAATAAAAAGATAGTTCATTAATTTAGCACTTAATAGCTACTTTCGATCTTGCTGTGTAAAATATTTCCAGTTGTTTTTTTTTTACTATTGGATTTTTTTCTTTAGACTTATAAAATTTTTAAGAATGCATTGAACATGTAGCCATTGTTTTTTTTTTTTTTGAAGTTTTAGTCGTATCTGAAAGAGCTTGACTTGCCCCAGTCGAATAATTTTCTACAAGTCAAGTCGATAACTTTTGAAGTATATAAGCATATTGTAACTTTTCAGTGTTATACAGTAGTATATTAAATAACATCGTCTTCTGTTACAGCTAGGGATGTTTTTTATATAATTTACGTAGATAAGTTATTAGAGCATGTTATTTAATACAGCAAAATTGCTTTAAGTAGGTTGATTAAATTTAGTAGGAAAAGAGTACCGTTTTTCTGTAGAAAAAAAATAATAATAATGACACAGAAGAAAAAATAATTCATGTATCTATATCATATTTCTAAAAATCAAAAATTGATCTTTTTTGTTTACCTGTTTATTATTTCATTTGCGATATGATCAATTTATGAAAATAAAACATGACGTATGACTATATACTTTTATATGTGCAATAAATATTATTATTCGTATGGTACCTTACAAAGGTAGCATACATGTATTTGTCTTGTGTAAGTAGTCGAGTTCAAAACGGATATTGAGTACAATACTGGTGGATTTTAAAAACTAAAAAAAAACTGTCCACCATTTTTGCATGCCTTCATATAGGCTTTTACAGCTGTTTTCTGTCAGCGCGCCGTACGTATTTGTCGCTTAGTATTAAAAAGGCAATGGGTGAGTTTTACTCCCAGTAACTAACAAGTGGCTAAATAGACAAATGGTAATTTAGATTTATTTAATGTTATGTTTTCCATTCCCTAGCCTCCCCGGGAACCTTTTGGTTCTAAGAATGTCCAAATATATTTTATCAAGTCTAGGTCTGTAGGGTCTGAAAATACCCAACGTGGCATTTTTAGACTCAGTGTTGCATGAAAACGTGTAAGACTTTTTCGTAAATAACTGATAGTTTGATTATTTAATGTTTAATGTCCTTCTGTGTCCTTCACCAGTTAGTCTATATTCATTCGATATTAAATTGTTATACCATATACGTTAGATGATAGATAAAGAACGTACTCCATCTTTAGTTTTATTCTAGTTCCAGCACTTTAGAAAAATATATCACGGTAATATTATACATGTATATCCAAACATAATGCCTCATTATATGTGCACCGCAGTGTTAATGAATAAACCAAAACTCTCACCTTTTAATGCGTTATAATTAGAATTAAGTATGTCAATAATAAGTATATAACACACATATCACAAATGCTAACGCACAATTTTTGAGTGTCGCACACGATTTATATTTTTATGCCACCTGCTTGACGTCGTTATCATCATATGAATAATGATATAACTTGTTAACTGATTAAAATTGAAGCATAGTAATGAAAAATATATACATTAATAAAAATAAAATCAACGTGACATTTAGTTCATTGTGCTTTTATAAGTTAAAATGATAACGACGTTAAGCATATAGACTTCGCAAAATGCATTGTCACTGACATAACTCACAGAACACGCGCCAATAAGCACTGAAATAACATGATTCAAATACGTAACAATACAGACTTGTGTACCTCCATCTAATTATATACGCGATATTAAAGTAGACCGTATCGAAATGATAATTCATAATACATATATTCTTATGTATACTGAGATAGTTTTAGAACTAGATCGTTTGTATCTGGGTGATGAGCAAATAAAAATAACATAATTTTGGTGATCACAGTGAAGGATTTTCACTCACTGCTCTAATATATAAATATTTGTTATATTTTTGCTAATATACTCCACATATAATAATTTATTCTATACTGTGATTTGTATCAAATTATCAATCAGATATGTCTCGCAAATAAATTATTTACAAACCGGTCATGCACAAATTAGTGTACGATTAAATAACTGGCGCGGAGTATAATCAGAATCCGTATTCAAAGTAACATACAAAATTATTTAATCATGTCATATATGAAACCATTGAAAAAGTATTTATTGATAAACCTCCAATTTGTATGATTAAATGTTGGTACATACAGGTCTATATTTAAAACCTCAACATATTTACAGTCGGTTACGATAAAATTTAAATATATTTGTAGTAAAATTTCTAAATGATGTCATATTTATAACGCATACATTATTTCAATTGAGTACATGTTCATATCGTAACTGGTTGTAATTATACTATCTTTTGAATATACTCATTTAAGATATATTTTTAAAATTATCTCCTTAAACATGAAATCTAAGAAGTTTCTGGTTTTATAACTGATTATATTTTGTAAACATAAATAGTCTTCGGAATATCGCATTTATTAAATAAGATCTAAATTGAGTATATTCTATTCAAAATAAACAATATTATGTTTTCTAATTATTTATTTATTTCTTTTTCAGAAAAAGCGTCTTGAGGAGGTAAAGTAACAAGAAGATGACACTGGAGTACACCACTCAATACATATTCTTATAGATATTACAGTAGCATACAGTTTGAGTTCTACGCGACCAACCCTAAATATTTTCACGAAAAAAGAGTAGCATAAATATTAACGCGGGGCATAAAGCATCTATTAACAAAATTTCATCAAAATGCATACGCTTATTTTGATGGGTGTACATCAGAAGTATATTACATGTACAATATATATAGTAATAAACTGTTATTATAGACCAATTGTCTGCGTAGAGTAGTAGTAGGATATAGCATGTAAAATTTTATTATAATCCGTTTAGTAGTTTTTGAGGGATGTGTATTAAACAGACGCCTATAGATTTTATATAGACACTTTATTTTTAGGACACTGTTTTGGTTTCTGGTATATCCATAATAGAAGAGGCCTGGTGCATCACTATTTCAAAAAATATTTAGTGTACAAACTGGGCCATCATTTTATATGTAAATATTTTATTATCCTGAGTAAATATTTTTCAACAAGCCATATTATTTACGAAAGTCGTTTAGTAAGCGTATTATTTTATAGCGGATTCCAAAAAATTTCACATACACACCGGTGAAAATTCAACCAACTTTAAAATTTTCCTTGAAATAGAAAAGTAAATGTAAAAATAATTAAACCGAAACATGTCATTCAATTACAAAGTGTTGGTCAAAAACTACAAATAATGGCTTTTAATAGGAGAACCGCAAACAATAGGGTTTATTCACAGATGACAGGACCAATTTTGCCTTCAATAGATCAATCACAATTTATGATAACATCACTGAACATATTCACTGTAATTCACGTGTGCTACAATTATATTTGTGCTATGTGACTTACTTCTTATTGTACATTCAAACGTTGTTACCATACTATACCACACATATAACATAGTAAAGCAGTAGGCACACTGTTACCTCTAATTGACTGTCTTCAGGCGAAGAAGGCCAAACAGGCCGAGATCGACCGCAAGCGCGCTGAGGTGCGCAAGCGGATGGAGGAGGCCTCCAAAGCCAAGAAAGCCAAGAAAGGTTTCATGACACCCGAGAGGAAGAAGAAACTTAGGGTGAGTATGAAAATTATATCAGTTACTTTAATAGTAGTGGGTAGTTTTAAAATGCCATAGATGCTAACATCACTTCCTAATAATAGTTACTGCTGCGTAAGAAAGCCGCCGAAGAACTGAAGAAGGAACAGGAACGCAAAGCGGCTGAGAGAAGGCGCATCATTGAGGAGAGATGCGGTAAACCCAAGAACATTGACGATGCAAACGAAGGTAACCTTGTCTCCTCGCTATATAAACCATCGATCAACCCAAATTTTATATCTAATTGTACCACATCTACCAACCAGTCATGTATGCAAGGTATTCAAATTAAGTCCACAACCCAGTATTTTCTTTATGCTACACACATTACACCACGGCAATTCACAGATGATCATCATTTGTGCTAATGTCTACTATTAGTGACCCATTTACATAAATGTTATAATATGTCGTATTATAGATACTGTTGCGAGGGTTTGCAAAGACTACCACGAGCGCATCGCCCAACTGGAAGATGAGAAATTCGATCTGGAATACATCGTTAAAAGGAAAGATATGGAGGTAGTGAGACGAGCTGCTCTAAGATAGCTCTCTTTTGATGAACTCACAAACTTACCATCTTCGCCTTCATATAACTTGTGATATTTAAAGTGCCGTGTTGTCTCTCTTTCGTCTGTATAACAGCAGAGCAAATGCTATCCACTGATCAATTGGGCTTTCAATCGCAGCCCACGACTTTCCTAATGACTCTTTTCTTCTCTCTCTAAGGATCTATAAATTGATTATGATTATGTACTATTTATGCGTTACTTACAATCTTATATTCTTTCAACTATCTTTCCTGAGACTCACACCTTCGCTATTTATAATACCCATGGCTTGTCGATGCCGCCGGTCTCAGCTAGGGAATCGTTTACGGTATAGTTCTCGCGAGTAACTGTTCGTTGATGTTGTAGCGGCTCTTACGAGCATCATTACCGGTTACCACCAGCGTATCACCCAGCTTGAAGAACAGAAGTACGATCACGAGATGGAGGTGACCCGCAAAGGCCTCGAGGTCTGACCTGGTTTGGGCACAACGCAATTCTCTATACGCTCTTCGTTTGAGTAGTTTATGCCGATAATGTGACTAGAAAAAATGTTTTGTTTTCGCAGCCGATTCACAAATTAAAGCGAAGCTGAAAAATACCTACATCCTTAACCGTGTGGATAACAAATTGTATCTTAAAAGCGCTAAAATAACAAACGATCTATCGTAGCAACTCCGAGGCTGCTAGTTATTCTGTGTAGATACTCTCATCGAGTTTTAAGTCAATAACAACATAGATTATGTTGCAGTAATAATTATCTACCCACCTGAATAATTATACTCATGTAGCTTCGCTTTCGCTTGTACTCCTCGACGGAGGTCCCCATTACGTGTACCTACACTACGACACAGACCTACATTATCGCCGTGAAGCGGTCACCGATGCGCCGTCGATGTCAAACCTTGCCTTAAAATTGTGATTGTTTTTCTTTAGCGGAACTGCAGACGATATGTCAAATGTACTGGCACAGAATATACAACCTTGAGGGGGATAAATATGAACTAGAACGAGCGATCGAAATTAGGAAAATGGAGGTAACAAACATATTAGGATTGGGAATGCATATGATATGAGTTGATACTGATTTAGTTGTTACAACATGACATGATAGTTGTACGGCTCACCGCACACATGCACACGTCGCTCCCGTCGACAGACGCAGGTCACTCACACGATGTCCATGCTCATTCTGCTGGCTCAATAATCTGTCTTTCCTTTTTCTATAGCAATGCTCAAGAGAATAATACAGGAGTATTATGACCGCATGTATGTGTGTGAGGGCCAGAAGTGGGATTTGGAACATGAAGTCAGGAAAAGAGATTATGAGGTATTGACCAATACTTTATAACCATTGTGAATATCACAGTCATCGATAAAGTAACCAACGTGCGCGTGTGAAAATTCGTGTTTATACATTGATAACGCTTTGTATTTTCGGATGTTTGTTGTTGAATTGTAAATAACGGCGAACGGCCGGATCGGTAGTGTTGTACATGTAGAGCGGGTGTGTGCGTGAGTAGACGCCCTGGGCGCGACGCGGTGCGGAGTGACGCGGCGCGGCTCGGCGCCGGAGCCGGGGCCGGTAAGGCGTGCGGTGCAAAATCGATCGGCGCGTCATCCGACATGGAGCTTACACCATTAACTACACTAACTACAGTAACCGGCGACCGCCATCGGCGTAACAGTAACCACACTGCACTCACAACTGACGCGGCACTTGCATGTACGCGTAACTCTCATCGATATCATCAGCTATCAGAGTTCATCTTCGTGTATCATTTTTCATGTCACTTCATCATCATTTGCATCATCTCATCTGTCTACGAAACATTCTACTAATACTAAAGTCATCTACTTATGTGCTATCGCTTTATGCCTGCTGCATGCTCCTAAATACGTGATAACCGATGCTTCCAAATCCTGATTAATAATGTTCACCCCTGAATAGTATGGCACTTTAATAAATTAAAAAAGAGTGTTGAAGCAGATTAATCGAGCACCGCCGCTACATACGCCAGTGTTACGCTTCATGTGTGGTGGCGAGCTTAGTGGCCTTACTGAATTTTCTCTTTTTATGATAACAACTAGTTGCCGTGTAAGTGTAAACGGAACGTTGGACTGGTTCCTTTATTGGCACACGCAAGTGCATAGTGTAAGTAAAACTTCTTGTTCCAAATCTCCAACTTTTCATGTATGTGCCGTTATTTCGCGCGATATGTATGCGTGTTCGGTTGCTGAGAGCCCCATAAAACCTTTTACAATACCCGTATGTTGTTACTTGGATACAGAGTGTGTTTAAATTGAAAGTGCCATGCTCTGGTCAAGTTGCCCATTCCTACCCTGACGAGACCGAGCCCGCGGCGTCCTCGGTCGCTCGGTGTACATTTGCATCTTATTGGGGACACGAAGTGGTGTATACTATGCTCACTTGCGGGTCCAAAGACACATTACATGTTATTATACCTATCAAACTACCACACTTGCAAGTCTGGATCGATTTTGCACCGTCACCCTATGATACACACTTCTGCAACGTCCGTACTCATACATTGAATGCCAATATTAGAATCGATGTACATCTTTGGGAGTTAGACTAGTACATGGTTACAGCGCTCAATATGTTACAACTTCGATCATTGGACTTGAAAACATAACACTCGAATACTGTTCACGAATAAGTCGATCAGCGTCGAAGACGTATAATATTGTTGCCGCTGGGTTTTGCACATGTAAATTATCCTGCACTTAAATGTATTGATTTGTTAAGGAAACAGGAGCTGCTGGCGGCCAGCTACCGATACCGAGGCACGAGTAGTATTTGTGCACGATTTATGAGTAGACCATACGGACCTGTGATTAGAATCGATGAAGATGCGTACATTCTAGGCTAAGAGCACAGGTTAAAGATAACTGGCAACAGAGTTAGGAAACGCGTCAGACCTTTGCGGAATATTCTCAGTATGTACTTGCATACAGACCACAAAGAATTTATTACAAATCGCAAATAACAATGCCTAATCTTTGCTCAACTCTATATCTTGTTCTGTGCTTTTCTCGTATTAATCACTATTTTACATATCGATTCTATGTATCAGTGCTACCAGCTAGCTATATTATTGTGCTTTCTTTTACAGATCTTTTAGAGTGACAAGCTTTAAATGTTTTCTATCTTCTTTCTTGCCATGCATGAGGTTTTCTGGCATTTATCTGAGAGTATTCATCTCGCCTGTTTGATTTTACCTTGTTCTTTTATATTTCCTTTGGCTTTAATTTATTTTTCTACTACAAAATAAACAATATAGATGGAATGAATTTCAATGAATTTATCATGTCAGCTTGACTATTTTTGTTATTTAATACTATAGAGAAATGTTATTGAAATTTGTGAATTAATTTAAATTTTCTAATGTATAATATCAATTCCGATTAATTTTTATCTTTAACTTTAGTATATTTTACGGTATATTCTTCTATGTGTTTTCTATATGTTAATAATAATATTTAAATCAATAATAATGAAATATATAGTTCAAAATACTGCTGTACAACTCTTGTTATAATAATGTCTATGTATTGACAGATCTCCGACCTGAACTCTCAAGTCAACGACCTTAGAGGAAAGTTGTAAGTATTTTAATTAACATCAGAATCCCTTCTCACGTCCTCTTCCCAAAATTTTTATCTTTCTTTCTACTTCAGGTCAAATCTCAATATTAGGTTAGGCTTACGCTACGTTCAGATATTTATACAGCATTCGTTTGGAAACTTTTACATGAACTTACTTTTACAACATTACGTACGTTGATTAAGTACGTTTTATTTGCAGTTATATAGCTGCATAAAAACTGCATTTGTAATATTTACGTAAATATTAAAAAAAGTTTATTCACCTGGCGAGATCAAGCGTGCATCGCATTTTAATTCTAAAAATAGGCAAGTGGGCAGCACAGGATGTGCCTGCGAATACAATTACACGTAGTATAATGATATTCTGCGGCGGGCGAAGAGAGCCTGAGTACGCTGCACTACACTGTACTCCACTCCCTTTGTTGTCCACAATGACTACTTACAGTTTTTAGACTCCCAAGAGATTTCTTCGAAGAAGTGCTTGAAGGCTGGTACACATACCACTGATTTAATAAATATCATTTCCTATGATTTTACGTATTGTGAAGCAATAATATATATATCTTCGTAAGCACATCTGTACAAAAACACCTGAAAAAAGTCAGTAACGAAATCGAGCATTCATAAATGTCGATAAATCCATGAAATATAATTTTTCTAAAATTGGTCATATTGTGGGAAGAGTCTGTATTTACACTTTAATACACGGAACTTGTTATGTTCTATATCAAAATTGCAAAACAAGAACATTGCGATAATATATACTAACGATAGTTCATATTATCTCAATGAGCACTAATTGCTTTACCTCCATGTTCGCCCGTTTACGCATGCGGTTATTCTACCAAGCACTCGAGCCAAACCATAGATTTGACATGATTAATAAATATGTTTACACTTTATACACAAGAATTATGTGACTTCCGAACTAGGAAACATAATTCTACTGTTAAGAGATTTAAATGCGTGTTCCGAATATAAATATTTATTTCTATTGTGTGACGAGCATAAAAAACTTACCTAGAAAATTGCACGTATAAGTACAACACTAGATATGTGTTTATCAACAGTGTCTAAGAAGAATTAATGAAAAACTTTTCCTCTCATTTACTCGCTTACTTTATAAAATAGTGAACAGAAAATTTGATATAGCCAATAATAACATCAAATAAATAGATGAGAAAATCTCCGAAATCGTTTTTACCTACGCACTTGGTCTTGTTGTTCTTCGCTCCGAAGCAGGACCAGGTTATGGATGAAAGAAGTTCATCGAATCCCTGGTCTGTGTAATTGCGTGGCACCATATGATCATATCTAAATACAATGGACCATATCGGGCATTATCTCAATTCTTACGTTGTCATTGTCTACGCAGTATGTTGTCTATGTAACAACGATTGTTTTGTCGCTATCGTGCTTACTTTCGTATTCAAGCGCTTCAGTACAAAGGATTTACTAAATGTAAGGTAGTAGAAATACTAAACGGAAACTAATTAAGTACACCGGGGGTAAATGCTTATTCTATGGCAGATTGGTGGAATTTGTTACTCGAAAAAGCTTTTAAACGTTGGAGCGGCAAAATACCATCTAAGTGATAACGTAAATTAATATAGATGTGTGCTATTACTTGTATTTTCATTACATATTTAGTAGGCATGAACACGTACGGCAAGTAACGACAGGCGCATTTTGTAAATGCAATGCTGCAGCATAATATCGTGACTTATCTGCCTTCAATTTGAATTGGAAGAAGTATTGTACAGACTATTTTCGTCTGATTGTACCCATACTAAATTTACCTCATCGAATTAATGGTTTTTTAAGGTAGTAGTGTAATTTGGCATGCGAAATGAATGATGCTCAAAGTATTTATAGTGTTAAAGATGAACAGTAGGAGGGTAATCGCCAGAACAAAGTTTGATTTCGTCGGTGGAGTTGGCGAGCGGCTTGCAAGCCTTCCGTCTTGGAGCCGCGCTTTCTGGTCGCTGGCTAAAGCTGCCAAGGGAAACTTTTGTCAGTCGGCCATGCCATCATTGCAAAACCCGGATGGCAGTCTAGCCTACAGTGCTAAAGAGAAAGAAAGATTTACTGGGTAATCTCTTTGCCTCTAACTCGACTTTGAATGACGGGGGAGCTGTGCTACCTACCATCCCGAGGTGCAGTAGCTCAATGCCGGAAATTTCAATTACCCAGCGAGATGTCCGGCCAGCGTTGCTTTCCCTCGACATTCATTGTTGTATTGGTAGAAATTGAAGGAAAGTGCAAATGAAGCTATTAATAGCGTACAGTAGGATTCTCCTTTATCTGACATGGCCTATATTTCATCAAACTTATTTCAGTTTTATTCTGTCTTAGTATTAAACGAGTGTGCTTTAGACCACACGACTGAAGTAAGACTTCTTAAGCTCCATAGTGTGATATAGACAATAGGCACAGAGCAGGCCTTAGATATACGAAACTTAACTCGCTATGAGAGAAAGAGAACCTCTCTCTCTTGCCCCTACAGTAATATACGAAACGTAACTCTCTCTCTCTTTCTATCTTCACTAACTTATATCTCCCACTCAAGTTCCGTTCGCCTCGCCCGATCACACTTTTTGTACATTTTGTACATTGTTCCCTCGACATTCATAAGTTGAGTGGGCCAGATGGCATTCCAGCAGTGGTGCTAAAGCTGTGTGCTCCTGAGTTGTTGCTCCAATAGCATGGATATCAATGCTGGCGTTCCACAGGGCTCTGTATTGTCCCCAACGCTGTTTCTGCTGCATATCAATGGCATGTTGTCAAATCCAGTGAAGTTCAGTACCGAAGCCACTTGGAAGAAAAGGTCAAGCTGGCGTCAAAGAAACTTGGTGTGCTCAACAGAGCCAAACAGTACTTTAGCGCGGGGCAAAGACTTATATTATATAAGTCCCAAGTCAGACCGCATATGGAGTATTGTAGTCATCTATGGGCGGGGGCACCTGGTTACCAGCTAGGATCTTGTGACTCGGTGCAAAGACGAGTTGTGAGAATCGTCAATGATCCTAAACTTACACACCGTATTGAGTCCTTGAGTTTAAGGAGAGATTTCGCCTTCCTTTGCGTGTTGTACCGATTCTACAATGGGTTGTGTCCTGAGGAGTTGTTCGATATGATACCAACAGCCTCGTTTTACAATTGCACAGCTCGCCGACTGCTGGGAGTTCATCCTAATACAGTGGAACCTGAGAAGTTTTCTATCGAGAACTATAAGGTTGTGGAATGAGCTCCATGCCGAGGTTTTCCCAAGGGACTACAGTATGGGGTTCTTCAAGAAAGGCATGAAGATGTTCTTACAGGGTCGGCAACGCAAGAGTGACACGCCTGGTGTAGCAAATGTCCATAGGCTATGGTAACCGCTTACCATCAGGCAGGCCGTACGCTTGTTTCTTCGTAATAACTACCATTATAAAAATATATTTTGGGACGTTATATACATCTTCTAATTATGGAAATTATCAATATATTTTTATGATAAACTGTGGGACAAACAATAAAAGCAAAAAAGGAATTTTACATTCGATTTGAATTTATATACATTTGATATATTTCTTAGAGAAAAACGACAAGTCGTCTTTCTCTGGACATCAAATTGTTTCGATTAATGTATCCAATCTTAAGTCTCCAGGGGGACCTACAAACTCTGATTGTCCCCAAATATTCGCTCTAGGGTTGCCAATTACTTTGCCATTATTATGTCAACCTACAAAGATTGATGGTGTGTTCTTTTTTCGTGGACATGACGATTTCGTAGTTCAGTGGTCTTCATAACGAAAATGTAATTTGAACTAAACAATATATATATAAATATGATATTATTATTTTACTTATGAATTAAGTAGGTACTCACTATAGATAATTACTAAACACTTATCACAAGCGTATGTGAAAAATATTAAATCCAATTCTGCCAAGTAGTTAATTTATGATTCAACTATCTGACAGACCACATAAATATTGTACTAAAATATGTCCATTTGTACGTGAAATAAATAAATATCAAGATACTTTGTTTTCAAGTTTCAATATATAAAGATGTATTACACTTATATTTTTCCTCTTATTTGTACTATTATTACAGTACTGTGAAAACTTTATTTTCTTGTAGTGCCAAAAATGTCAAATAGATAATCGGTAACCCTAAGTTTAAATGTATAGGGTCAGATCTTGTTAACGCTAAAAGAAATTCAATTCGAAACAAAGATAGGAGTTTGTATGAGATTATACATCGAGCATTTGAATATACGAAAAACATGTTCAGGAAAGTTTAGCTTTCAATAAAAGAGATTTAAGTGAAACGAATATATGTTAACCCTTATAATGTCTAAGAATTATTAACGAAATTGTTACTACATTAATGTGTTATTTTTTCACAGCCTCAAACCTACACTAAAGAAGGTGTCCAAATACGAGAACAAATTCGCTAAGCTCCAAAAGAAGGCCGCCGAATTCAACTTCCGTAACCAATTGAAGGTTGTCAAAAAGAAGGAATTCACCCTCGAAGAAGAAGACAAAGAGGTAATTAATGTTTTCTTCACACATATCACTTTAAATTAACTGAAAAGAATTTTAAATATTCTTTGGTACAGAGTTTCATATCCCCAATATACGAGTATATTGCCCATATTGGGTTTGCTAAAGAGGATGCTAAAGTAATGTTACATTTGATACAATCTCAGTCAAATTTCATTTCATTGTGTGATTTTGTAACTCATTCAAAATTTTATTACAATTCAAACCTTCAAGTTTTATCAATACATTGCACATTGTCGACATTCAAAGCACTATTGGCAACTCTACTACAGAAACTGTGTACCGATTAAAATGCTTTAATTCGTTCTAGTTATAGAAACGAAACTATTGTAATTAGATCTTTAAAAGCATCTAATATGTCCTGATGATATTGACATTGAGACACATACTCGATAGTTATATGTGATTGCACATTAATCTTTTATCCTGCGGGATTAGAAGACTAAACAACAATTATTCTTTACCATGTTCCAACAGGCCAAGAAAGCGGAGAAAGCTGATTGGGCAATCGGGAAGAAGTAGATAGAATAACAATTCTTAATATACCAATTTCCATCACAATGGTTTAATCTTAATTCACTTTATTTTATAAATAAATATTTATTATTTGTACCAAATAAGATTTATCACTTAAATTATCCATCCAATCAGATCATAAGGTGAGAACTTGTTTGAAAGACGTGTTACAGCTTCTCCTGTAGTTGTTTTGAACAAGTTGAGTACTTGATACCCCCTTGTCCAAGAGCTTCGCTGTGAATTATCTCAGCATTCAGGCATTGTCCCTAAAGCTTCGCAAATCCCTTCTGTATGAAATAGGCATTGGGGTTTTATAAAACAAGTGCTAATTACGTTTTACACTCTACATGCAAGTGACTAACCCTTTTATATTTACGACTTTAGGCCTAAATTAAACCCTACCCTCGAATTAATATACGATTTAGAAACACAGTAACAGGAAACAAATTTTGTTACAAGAAAAAACTATTCTTTCATATGTCTTTTGGAATATGCTAGAATGACGTTATTACAATAATTGTCGGGAAAAACAGATAAAACCAATGAAACAATACATCGTCGAACACATGTACTTCACTACTCTCCACAATGAGAATAAGAAAAATAGCATTGACATTCCTGTTTGCAAAGTTTTATCCATTTATTACAAAAAATTTCAATTTAGAGTCTATATTTATAACAAATTATAATGCGATATTCCACAGGGTGGCGCTGGAGGAAAGGTAATATAGTAAATAAGAGGGAACGCGTACACGTTTTGTTTAGATATTGAGCAAATACACGGCATGACAGTCTGGCACAGCTTGAACAAACCATTCTTAGAATGGCAATTGTTTGCAAGTACCTAGTTATACATAAATCTAGGTAGCGGTGATCTGCGCCAATTAGATCTAGACATTTACGTTGGCAAGATCTGCCTTGCACACATGCTGCTCTTAGCGAAATTGTAGATTATACATAAAGCTTTGTGTGTGATCCACAGACGCCAGATAGGGTGTGTGTTACATACACTACTGTATATAATGGATTTGATTAGGTTGCAACACCTCGCTTCGGGTTTTGACAGCAAATATGAAGACTTTGTTTTGTACAATAGCTTCGAAGTGTGAATTTCGCTTTATACAGTATTATTATATTACGACAACACAGAGTAATCATTTCACAATAATGGCGATTGTATATAGTGTAGTAGTAGTTGAATATTGTGAAGTGATTTCTTTAGTCCGACGAACACTTCTCATACAAGGAACGAAATTCAATCTATTTTTGATTAACGAAACGGGCTTTTGACTTGTACTTATTATTTTTAATTATAATTAATTCGTTTAAAATGTTATTTTAATAAACTTTCGACTCTCTACGACTTTCATCTAAATTACATATTCTTCAAGAAATTTAGAAGATGTTTTCCTAGTTGATATTCTAATTTATTGTTGGCGAATTTGCTCGCATGTGCATATCATTTTATGCATCTAAAATTTCACCTACTTTGCATTTCTGTAAGTAATAAATTTAAGTGATGTATGTAATGTAGCTCATCATTGGAGCTCTAGCAGATTTGAAAAAATAGCCAAAATTAAAGTTACATCATTTCCGAAAAATAGGTTTTAAAAAGGAATTTCATGTGCGAATTCCTGTATGAAAAGTTTATTATTTTGTCGCTACGAGTAGGTTATCCTAAATGATTGCACGGGGTACCCCGTATGTAGTCAATTGCCCTTTCATTAATTAATGGGTCGTTAACTTAACCCACTGTAGTCAAAGCAGGAATATCCGGGGTTTTGGGTCTTTTGGTTCCTTGCGTTGTGTAAATAGTATATACAGTATAAGCTTTGTTCCACTGTGGTGGACGAGTGAGTCATCTACATGTATTTGACCTACATGGCTGACCATAAAATGAACGCTACGCTGTCGTTAAGCTCATTTTGCAGTTCACAGAACATTAAATAATCCACGGTATATTACACCGCACGTCAGCGAAGCGCCATTACATGCCTATTTTATTTAACCAATCTGTAATATGACCATTATATGCTTACAGAAAAAACCAGACTGGTCCAAGGGCAAGCCAGGAGATCAGAAGGTAAAAGAGGAAGAGGTTGAGGCATGAAGTGCTAACCCCCACCATAAACTATAATTATAAGATCTTTACGTGCCAGCTGGTTATACCGAGTCATTGTGATAAACCTACCCCTTAAGTGGCTAGTTCCATGTTCTGACATCCATCAACCAATGGCAAATATTCCTCCAGTAATTTTATGTATTTCCATCACTATGTCTTACCATTTCGAACATGTCAATCCAACTTTATAATTATTTATTTATTGAATAATGTTTTTTTTGTAAGATACGTTTAATAAATTAATTTTCTGTATTATATTATGCGTAGCAGTGTTCTTGTACAGCCTGTATTTTATGTTTTTCCTCTCCCGATCCTTATTCCTATTAAGGGTGGTTACAGACCTGAACAAAATATTATTTACATTCGGGTATCATTCGTTGATACAATTCACCTAAAGTTACAATAAATATTCTAGTTTATTTATAAGCTTTGATAAATTCCAATTTTTGTTGCACTATTTGAATGCACGTATTTTGGTAATCATAGAAATAGTTCTGCCAGTTTCTTCGTTATGATCATATCTGTTATATATTTAAAGTTGGTATTTGCTAGAGTATCAAACAAGGAGTAATGTATGTTACGCTTCTTAATTTAGACTTCAATAACGCACACAGACATAACTGGTTGACGGTTGTTCGTATGTCCTTAGTTTGAACTGACACGATTTGAGATTCGGTCATCTTTCGTGCTTAGCAGTGAATGTTAGGGAAGCGATTGACGTTTGTAAGGATCAAGTTGTGTGACACTCGCTTCTCTCTGCCTACCCCGTAAGGAATTTGGCGTGAAGTTAGAGATAAATGTAAAGCTTAAATTCGGTACTCTCTCTCTGTTTAAATACGCGTATTGCTCAGAATACATATTTATCAAATGCTCAAGTCTGTCATCACCTTTATATATCTATATCAGCAACGGGTTACAATAAATTGGAATTATTTCCCGTATTGTACGAGTATGTTTCCATGCACACGTGTGTCCCTTCGTAATCCCATTAGATATTCAACCTTTTAGACTTAGCGAACTGTGTAATAATACATAAATAAGATACCTTTTAGCTTCTGAATTCGTAAGTATACCTTTACGTGTTACTGGAAGTTAAATGTTCCATTATGTACAAGATTAGGGATGGTAAGGTAAGGTAACACATTTCTCTGTATTCATCCAAGATGTGTGCGGTGGTGCTGACGTTATTAGGGTGCAAGTGGATTACAACAATCTTTAATGCCAAATGTAACTCCATATGCACATGATAATTAACAAACATGGCTCCAGCGAGATGTAGGGTGCCACGAAGCAGCCTGTTCGGAGAAGTACTTCCACTTTACGGAAAACCGTAGCCAAATAACAACACTCTGGAGAGTAGTTGTGTTCCTGTGAGTGACTGAGATTACCAGAAAACTTCTAAGGAGTTGCGTTCTTAGAAGCGCCGGCCGGCGGCGACAACGAATAAATGATGTTCATTGTAACTGCCATTTTTGCCGGTATATAAAAAAGTTCAAGCACTGAAAGAGTACTTCTGGATGTAAGTGCTTCATCATTATGTTTCGAGCGAAATTTAGACTCAACCTATCCTTGTCCATCAACAACCAAGACCTATCTGAATGGGAAATATCCCTATTCTGCAGAAGACGTGATAAATAATAACACACTGAAGAGTTGTTGTGTTTCTTTGAGTGAGCATGGTCATCAGAAAGCTGCTTAGAAATGTATGTATGTATATTTTCACGCCAAGTCCATTGCGGGGTAGGCAGAGAGAACCGAGCGCCATAAACGCGGTCCTTGCATACTTCACTCGCTGTTTATTTAATTAATATATAATAATATGTTTAATAATTAGAAATTGCTGTGTCAATAATTGTGTGACAAGCATGGGAATCTATTATGGTAAATGTTGTACAGGCTAGCCATGTGCCTCTTTGACACCCAACGTAGTATCAAGAACAATTTCTTGGAGAGATTATTGTGTGAATGAGAAAGACGCGAGGAAGTTCATATTTGAGGATTATTTTATTTGAGGTTCATATCAGAGGTGGCAAGTCATATTTCTTTTTTTTCATTAAAGAAATGGGAATGGAATTATTTTTAAAATTCTTTTTTTTCATTAAAGAATGGGCACTTATACGTAAAGTATGTAATATTTTATTAATTCCATTAATAGCTCCAAGTTTGGGGTTTCACTATCATTTTTAAAGTAAAAGTCAATCTTATCTGCACCTGGCGCACCCTACTAATTCAAACGAGGCTCTAGCGATAGAAAGTCCATCGAAGCAGCCAATCTGAGGGAGCACCTCAACCTCACAGGGAAGCGCAGACAAATAACAACTCCCTGAGTAAGAAGAGTTGCATTCCTGCTACTGAGTGAGGTTACCAGTGATCTAACTGTGAGGCAGCAGGGGCGGCAATAATTTTATTGCGAGCGATTGAAAGCTGCCTCCGCCAATCCACATTTGATCAGCGTGGTGGAGTATGCTCTAAACCCCTTCGGTTGAAGGGAGACCCGTATCCCTGCAGTGGGATGAGTAAGGGTTGACGTGGATGGATGAATCAAAAGCTACTGTAGCCACTTTACATCAGGTGGGTGGTTGTTTGCCTCTCTATGTTGTATAAAGAAACTATAAAAAATAAAAATATTAAGGAATGGTTTGTGATAAATTAGACATCAGTCATAAATTACATAGAACTGGACCCACATAATATATAATCGAACTCCAGGACAGCTTAACAGGTCGAGCCTGCGGTCATATTACCCACATATTAAAATTTTTTTTTCGTAATATCCAAGCTATGGTAGCTTGTCCACTATGAACGTGTTCACTCGATTCCATACTAAGTGAAAGAGTTTAAATAAAAGAGAGATGCTAAGTGAAGAATTTGACACACCGCCCCCGTATCCGCGTCTGCGTTTTCGATGGGGACGATTTACAATACTGTAATCGGATAACTGAACAAAATTAAAAAAAAATAATATTATAAATGAGAAAAGTGTCAATTCTCAGTTTTTATCTTTCATGGGATTATTTTTAAACGGATTATCCCTTAGTTCATACGTCCTGTCTTTAAATCTTTCTAATGTTATCCCATTTCCTAATTAGGATTGGCGGGGTCCGAAACTTAAAGCGGAGGATTTGGCGAAGATACTGATCTTGACATGGAGCGACTACCGTCTGACTTCGCAACCCAGACGGAAAACTAGTTTTACTCACGATGTTTTCCTTAACCGTCGAGGAATCCTTAAAATCTTATAAACTATACTAACTGAAATGAAGTTAAATTTTATTAAAACATGTTATTACGATGGATTTCATGACTTATAACAAGTTTTTTTTTGTCCTGGCGAATTCGATTCGCATTTTGTCCCATTTATTTATCCTTCGTCGAGTGGCAAACATATATTCTACCTGCCTGTCAAGATAGAGTGACTTTTGCATATGAAAGCTTGCAAAACCTTTAGTAATACTCGCGTGTTGCCGCATCTGTTGCTGAACGCAGTAAGTACAGGTGCGAGCTGGTAACCTTACTCAATTGCACAAACACAGGAACATGCCAGGGAATTTGTCGGTTTATCTGCGATTTTTGTAAATCAGAGGTACTTATTTGGGCTACTTATACCTAACTAGTAAACGAGGCTCCGGCAAAAGAGAAGTTGGGTACAGCCCACCATCACTTTTATCAAAGTCTCATTTGGTAGATTGCAGGGAGCATAGTGTGCAGGTGTGAGGTTGGTTTTAGATTTGCCTTACCTCTTTCCAGAGCCCATTTTGCTAATTGCCTGTAACTATGAACCCAGAGTTTACATACGCCCTTGAGAATACATTTATGCCTTGTCCCAGGAATCAGGCTGCGATTTGACGTGAGTCACCGTATTACTCAACTAAAGGGTACTTGAAGCCTTGACAAAGCTAAGATTTGCCACCTTCCTGGTAGAGAAGGGGAGAGCTTTTGCAACTGGTTGTTAATTTTGTACTATTCAAGTACCAAACGGCAGCAGCACGGGCTATGCACGGTTGCAAGAGCAGGGGTCACACGCCCACTTTTGATTTCCCGTAGTATGTACCGCCAGATCTATATGTAAGTTTAGGAAAAAGATAAATATATTCCTTTAAAAAATCGCGTTTTGTCGGTAAGTTAAAAGTTCTTTCAAAGTCTCTCATGATGGTCTGATGAATATTAGAAAAGTTCTGTCTCGTATACAAATAAAAATGGCGTCAATTCAGAGAATAAATGTCATTAATATTGATTGAATAGTGTATTTTGCATCAATATTAATAACTACGATGATTTCTAAACAGAAAAAATAAGAAAAAACATTCCAAAAATTGAAGTTTAAGTTATACAAAGTTAGGAAAGGTTGATAAATCATTTCAATTCGGTTTGGCTTGAAGTTACTTACAGTGATTCAGAAAGGAGAGTATGGCCCTTAACTGTTTCCAGTTTACACATATGTGTGATACGCAAACGTTGCTTTTCACGTGAGTTTTCTGAGCTCTCTCGGTAAGTCTGTTTGTAGCTTTCTCCCTCGCCGTTTATTGCAAAAAGATTTTGCAAAGCCACGAAACCATTGAGTAAGTAGGTTAATTAACAAGCTAATAATTCGTTGTTACATTTTTTTAAACTAATGGAAACAAGTCTCATGCTTTTAATCATATTGCTTTTAAATGAACTAAACGCGTATCACAGCATCAAAAACCAAAGCTTCTTACCATTAAATTTAACAACCCATATAATATGGCTACAGGTGTCTCTCATAAGCTAATTAATAATTTTATTTGTTAATTACAGCAACGTATTTATTCGGTCAGAATAAATACTACTACGCGCCATGTAATGTTAAATGAAAACATTTATATGCACGCAGAGCAACGTTTGTATTTTGATTTGATTTGGTTGGTTTGACGTACATTCGCAGTGATTAATATGTAAGCCTTCATGAAACGTGTATTTTCAAATTGAAAATTATGATGAATAAAGCATATGTTACTACTTGTTACATAGGTTCGGTTGTTACATAGGGATCGTAACAATTAAACTAGAGACGTTTTATTTCGAAAAACGATTGTTCTATTGTGATAGTTTTTCGATCGATTAAAAAAGGAATTATCAAAATTGGGAATGAATTGTGTTAATTTTTCTGAACATAGTTTATAAGATTAATTTAATTAATTATTATTATTAACATGTTTCTAAGACTTTTTAGGACATATATTAAAATAAATATTAGATAAATTGAGTACGTGTAAATTCACGGTGCTCTTTATTGTGCATTGTTTCCATTAAATATTACATAAAAACAATAGCTGATCACGATATTAGTTTTAATGTTATAAATATCATCTACTAATCAAATACCACATCGTTATGCAGAGTTTTAATCACATTCTTCGATACAGGAGGGTGGCGGGGAAGGTGGTCCAGCTGGGGAGGGAGCACCCGCAGAGGGAGCGCCTGCGGAAGGAGCACCTGCGGAGGGAGCGCCTGCGGAGGGAGCGCCTGCGGAAGGAGCGCCTGCGGAAGGAGCCCCACCTGCGGAAGGAGCGCCTCCCGTCGAAGGTGCACCACCGGCAGAGGGTGCCGCACCCCCAGTGGAGGGTGCACCAGCTGCGCCCGTAGAAGGAGCGCCTGCGCCAGCCGAAGGAACACCTGCAGCGCCTGCAGAGGGGGCGCCAGCTGCACCTCCAGCTGAAGGTATTTTTAAATTCCAATCGAGTAACAAACAGGCAAGCAACCCATCTCAAGTGAAGAGCCAGCGTCGACATTCAAAGGGTATTTCTGAACAAACAAGACATGAACTTTTAGCCCAATTTCGTATTTATTCGGAAACACTACGCAGAAAGCAGTTTCTATTTTATTGAAAAGGTTTCATTGGTGAAGTCTATGGGCGGCGATGTCATATAGAAAAATATTTGGATGCGGTCTTCCATACGATGCATCTACTTTCTGATGACGAGCTCGGTGGCGCAGTGGTGAAACGCGTTGTTACGCTACTTTGACACCAACGCTCGTGGGTTCGATTCCCACACAACACAAACATTGTGTGCATGAACATGTCTGTTTGTCTTGGTCTGGGTATTTTCTATGTATAATAAGTATGTATTTACAAAAAAAAAAAATGTATTTACGTATGTTTATCAGTTGTCTATTACCCATAACACAAGCTTCGCTTACTTTGGGGTTAGATGGCGCTGTGTAATTTGTCCGACAATATTTATTTATTATTTATTTATTATTATTTACTTTCTATTTCTTTCGCAAGATCTACGTATGATCTTCAATGGTGTCCACCATATGCAGAGAAGATCGTCTTAGCTCTAGAGGTGAAGTCCCGCCCTGACTTTATTATTATTAACATTATATATAGCCGGATGTGTTCTGGTAAATAGGTGCAGCGGTCACGTGATAAATTTTAACAGATGTACAGGCATGATAGAGAGTATACTCGTACACCAGCATTTATATTCTTCTTATTCTTATCGCAATGATGATGTTAGAAACAGAGTCGGTCTGAAAGAGAGCGTCGGTGTTAAAATAAGAATAGGCATGCTCCGTTGGTTCGGATATGTAGAAAAAATGCAGGATGAAAGAATGACGAAGCAGATATACAATACAAAAGTGGATGGATGTAGGAGCCGAGGAAGGCCAAGACTTACCTACCATAACCAAATTGGTTGTGTTCTATCAGAAGGTGATATCAGGAGCCCAAGATACCGTCAAGCGTGCATGAGAAGAGCAATGAATGTTAAAGAAGCGAGTGACATATGTAAGGATGGAGTCACGTGGCGCTCGGTTCCCTCTGCCTACCCCCCAAGGGATTTGGCGTGAAATTATAGATAGATAGATTCTTATCGTTATTCCGTTTCCTAATTTAGGATTGGCAGGCTCCGCTACCTGAGCATAAGAATGTGGCGAAGATACTAATTTTTACATGGAGTGACTGCTGTCAGACCTCCACAACGTGGACAGAAAACCATACCTTTCATATATATGTTAGGTCACACGTCTTTCGAAATATTATTTCTGGGACTTTCTTCACGCTTCGCTTGAAGGATCCCATATTGCAGGCAAGGCGTTCCACTTTTTAATGGTACGACAAAGATAGGAGTTGCCGAACTTTTTGGTACGCGAAGAGATATTCTCAACCGTGGAACTATGACATCGCAAGCCCGCACGTATGAGTTTCCTCATGATGTTTTCCGCCCAGGAAGTGATAATTACAAATATGTACATAAATTCGAAAACACGTATTCGAAAACACGTACTGCCAGGATTCAAACCGGGGACCAGTTGGTCTATAGGCGGGTTCTTTATCCATTGGACTATCACTGCTCCACCAGGATAAGGTTTAAGAGAGGTAGGGCGCATCAAAGCAGCCCGTCTGGGGAAATACCTCCAACTCACAGAAAACCGCAGCCAAATAACAACCCCCTGGAGAGTTGTTGTGTTCCTGTGTGTGAGTGAGGTCACCAGTAAGCTCCCAAGGAGTTGCTATGTAAGCAGCAGAGGAGGGCATCGTGCGAGTGATACTTAATATATCGCAAGTGTTAATAGGCTACGGTATCCGCTTTACATTAGGTGGGCCGTATGGTTGAATGCCTCCCGACGTAGTATAAAAAAAAAGGATTTACATTATCATTGCAATATCGTCTTCGTGTCATCGTGGTTAACATATTATTTTGTTGCGCGAGATATGTACTAAGATTTTTATTTAAATTACGTGGTTTAAATATCGATTTTGGTCTAAATGAAGCATAAGATACCAGGCATATTTATTTAGACAGATTTTCATACTATGTTGATGAAAACAACTTCGCAAATACCTAAAGACGAAATTTGTTCGAAAAATCTATAAAAATGCACGCATAGATAGCACATACCTATATTTTAATGTTGATTATTGTGTATCAACATTAAAATGTAGGTATAGGTATGTGCTATCGAGAACTTTCTCTTAGAACTTTTTAAGAGTAACTATTACATCATACATTATTTTCGTGTAACGTGGTAGAAATAAGATACACGAACATACTTTATATATTTATTTCTTTGACTTTAGGCAATGCGGCTTAGATTAGTTTATAATCAGTGACGGTATTGTTTTATAGGTTGTCATGAATTGTATATTATAGCATAAAATCAATATTTGAATTTATCTCCTAACCTACACACGATAATATTGGGTTATGTTTACACTAAATTTTTTATGGTAGGTGCTCCAGCCGCAGCACCAGCGCCAGCAGAAGGCGCACCAGCGGTCCCTGATGCCGCACCACCTGCAGAAGGTAACCTTTCACTCAGTATCTACTGAATTCAAAAAAAAAATGATTTGATTTAGCCGCGCTGTTATATGAAGGTAAACTAATATTTTATTTGGCATGTAATCTCTAATGACTATACATTTGGTCAGCACATTTCCAGATTCGGTCAGTATTTACGTAAATAATAAATGAAGCCTAAAATGAAACCTTTTCTGTCATATCTCTAGTATCTTCTTCCTAGCATTATCCCGTTTCTTAATCCATTAGTAGGTACTGGCGGGGTTCGCTACCTAAGCCTAAAGATTTGGCCAAGATACTAATTTTGACATAAAGCGACAGCCATTAGATCTCCACATTCCAGAGGGCCAGGTGTTCCTCTAGCAATGCAAGCTTGCGCATTCTCAACTGGTTTTTTTATGAAACAAGATTGTCAAACAGGCTTACGGTCCGCATTAGATGGTAAGCGGTCACCGCAGCCTGTTGACGCTCGCAATGCTGTAAGATTATCGTATATAGAAAACTTACATTTGAATCCAGATCATGGTTGATGATATAGTGCCAGAACAATAAGTGAGATGAGGTTAAATATTTTTGGATGTGATTAGCAGAGATGGCCGCTGGTGATGACAGAGCACATAATGTTATATAATAGACAACATTCTTCAGAATTTGTTCGTCGTTCACGGAATTTGGGAAAACATCTAGGCAATAAAAAAATTAAAATAGTATGTAGATAGTTTTAATACACAATGAAATTGTTATAAAATAGTAAGGAATCGAGAGTCCGGTATAAGCGAAAGAGCATTAATAGATATGTGTTCGCAACAAAGATCTAAGAAAGGTACTCGTAGTTGCCTAAAAGTGAGAGTCAATGTTAAAATAAGAAAAATTATGTTATGATCCGTTAATTCGGAAATGTGGAAAGTGTGAAAGAGCGATGAAACAGCTATACAACACGAAAGTGCAATGATGTAAGAAGTCGAGAAAGATGAACCATTATCTGTCATAGCCCAATTGGTGTTTTATAAGGAGACTACGTCAGGAGCACTACGAAGCGACGAGCATAGACTAAATTGAAAAAAAAACTCACAAGCAGTTTAAAACTGCCTATGTATATTGTTTCTAAAGCTTTAAAATATTTCAGTTGAAGACAATGTTAACAGAAATAAGAATCAGATCACATGTATGTTTATTCCATAAACAATTATCAGAATAATAATATATTACCCATTCTTTTGTACATAGGCGCCCCAGCAGCTCCCGCGCCCGCGCCTGAAACAGCACCTGCGCCAGAACCAGCGCCAGCGGAAGGTAAACTAAATGTTTATTAAACTGCCTTAACCGTACTTGTGTACATAAAGTTTAAAACAAAATGCTGTGTAAAACATTGGTAAATGTAATGGAAACGGTGGATTGTATTTGTGATTAAGAGGTTGCAATCTTTATTATCGTTTTCATCCGAAAGTGGTACGACGGCTACTAGCCGATTTATCATGTGACACGGAGGAAGTTCTTGGTTATCTGTTGTTACAATATTCCTCGCTACTCAATAATACTGAATAATAAACAGTAGACCATCGCGCGCGCTGTAACAGAGAGCCTTATGTCGCGATAATCACCTCACTTTATTTTACTTCTGGGTTATTTAAAAAAATGTTAATATTGTTATATCGGCAGCACCAGCGCCAGCGCCAGCACCCGCAGAGCCAGCAGCACCTCCGCCTGTTGAAGGTATTTTTTGCAATCCTTTACCACATTATCAAAAGACTGATTTGCATATATTTCCTACCAATCAACTCCTAGGAAGAGCAGAAATACTTAAATGATATAATTCGTGGTGACCTCATTGAGAAAAACACGAAAAACCCTCTTGCGTGCCAATGCGACCCAATGCTAAACATGTGGCCATGAAGAAACATGTATGTAGCAAACCTGATCTATGACCTCGCGTAATTTAAAAATCTATCGTACCTCCATGCTGAGCTAAATTTCTTAACATTCCACAAGTTGTATGGATAAGGTATTTCCAGGATCACAAGCACTCCTTTTGGGGTGTACAAGCATCGAACGGCTGCTTTGTATATTATTACAAATATATAATAAATATAGATTTATTACATTAAGAACATTCACCGTTAGAAAAATGAATGTATACATGAGTTCGATTCGATTCCGATCCACTATTTAAATTTCAACTTAGCCCTCTAACTAACTCACGAAAGAAAGACTAAAAGAAATAGGACTAAATTGACTCTCTATTATAAATCATCTAAAAATTTCGCAACCCGAATCCCGCCCACGAACAATATGTGTTCAGAATATTACGCAGAAATTGTGACACACAGTGCGTGCCTGATCCATGTCAGGTATATAATTTGTCAGTACGATTACATGGATACATAATAAATATAGACATTTAGGCAAAATATGTAATATACTGAGTCAAATGAATGAGGATCATTATTGTTATAGGCTATACGGAATGTGTCATTTTCAGAGGTCAAAAATATTTAGTCCAAATTGTAACAGCTTGAATGGAAAACTTACTTCACCGCTGTAAGTACGGGACAAATCGTGATTTGTTTCAAGTTTCTCCAATATTTCGACGCCGACATGGTCACGTCACGGGATGAAGTCGGAAAGTAAACATATCGTTGATAGGTAAAAGGGAATAATTGACTATCTGACTATCCCCTATTTATGTAAATAGCAGGTAGATAGTCAACTATTCGCTTTTATGGAAGAAAGTGTTTTTTAATTGCTATGTTCGATAAAGGAATCACAATCCATGTACATAGTTTGTAAAAAAATGAGTAGATTAAAAATTTTCGAAGGTAGTGGGACTATAGTTGCAGATAACAAATCTGACGGTATTTTACGGTATAACAGACTAGCGCTTTATTTGTTATGTCTAACGAATTAATTGAAGTAAATTATACGTTTTATTTTTTATATATTTAACAGTTCTATATGAAATAGTTACTGCTCATTTTTGTTTTTCTATTTCTAATACATCCATAAAACACGTAACTTTATTGAATACATAAAACAGCAAGAAGGTCTTTTAATTTTTCAAAATTAATTGTGTATTACGCTGAATAACACTATTAATGCTTAAAATCGTTAGGATCATACATGCCCTGTTACTTTAAGAACTATTCCAAAACAACATAAAATGTATGAAATAGTTTGAAGTTAACTATCGGGTTTGCTTATTGAATTATTTCAAGTATTTGACTTTCTTGAAGTCGAAATACAAATAAAGAGATGAAGACATATCGTGCTCTAAAGAACGAAAGCAAGAAAGCGGGATTACCAATTATCCCTAGAATCCGGGAAACTCACGGTTGTAATGAATAGTAGAGAGCCGGGAGTGTTCAACTTAAATACCTCGGGTGCTATTGTTTACTTGAGGGATGGCCCTTGGTTAACAATTTACTGTTTGAAACAAATGAGAAAACACTTTTGGAGGATACTTAATATATATATATATATATATATATATTCCGTTATTATAACTTAGTATATATACGTAGTTCCGGATGAAAGAGACCCTCCATCATCTTTCCTTTCATCTATTTATACATTGAACTGAAAATAGAAATCCTTTAAAAATATAATCACAAATTGACATTTTGTTATGCAATGCCAGAAAACAAACAGAAAATATCAATAGAACTTTACACTGCTAGGGCAGTCATATTTTTTCAGCCTTGCACAAAGTTTTTAGAATAAACTTTTGACATATTTTACGCACAAGCCGTTGTCTGTTTATTATTTTGTTTTTATGTAGTCTGTTTATGCCACAGTTCTTAAACTATTGTTGTAAGTATCGTTGAAAATTTTGAAGAACATTTTTTGAAGGAATGGACAATGATAAATAGACTATCGTCTTTTTTAATACAAGTTAAGGCAATCTACGAGTACATGAATAGGCAGTTCAGTACCATTTTCTCCTCTGTTTGCCAACCGATATTTTTGTTTAGTAGCTAGTAGACACAACTATCGGTTATCATTAAAAAAATAAATTGGGAAATGTAGAAAAATAAATTTTAAGCATAATGTTTTTTTAAATTGGTAATAATGTTTACGCCATCTGCCATCAGGGTGAACACTAGTATTCAATATTATAACATAATATACGCATACATTCTTGTTTCAGCATCAGCATAATTCGAAATCTTCGTGTATTGCACGATTTTGGCAACGGAACTAAGGATCGACTCACGCGTGGATAGGTCACAGCTTGCCGCATCTCTTCTAAGCATTCAGACATGAATTATTGTCATTCACTTCTTAGACCATTTTTACATTTTGTATTATGATCATGAATTAAAATAATGTTATTATTAAATTGTTTTTTAGTTTCTATCAAAATTATGAAAATAACCATTACATCTTTTTTGCATCATTAAAGATGCAAACAAGCGTACGACATGCTTACATGAAATGTAGACTACTAACATTTGCAACCAGAGACGTCATTCGTGCGTGACTTCCTTCAGGATAGAAAAAAATGACTATTTTTGATGTAGTTTTAATATGAAATGTTTTTTTTTTCACTTTACTTAAATATGATGTTATGTGATGATTTTTATCTTAAAAAAGGAGGAGAAATAAGACAAACTCGTGTAATTAAATTTATCAAATATTTACTTGCTTCTGAAAAATTGTGATGAGCTCAACCCAACTCAAATTTGTTTCAAAACTTTTGGACGTTCAGAGGCCCTAAAACTTTCTCTGCAGAAGAGTTTTTCGTGCGGAAATAACTGTGTTTACTTTAGAACAGGTACTGTTCTAAAGTAAACATTGCTTAGACTCTTTATTGATAAGATTATTAGAAAAAGTATTTGATGAATTACATCGATCTTTCGTTATAGCAATATAACTGAAAGATGCAAGCAACAATTTAATTTACATCCTGTCCTGTTTGTCTTTGTGGGATTTAAACCTATATAGTTTTATTGAGAATTCCTTATATTATGCCAGTCAAATCACATAATACATAAGTTAAGCAACAGCAACAATTTGTGGCATCAGTTTCAACCACAGTCCATAGATGACCGTTGAAGGAGGATCCATATTCCAGCATGAGGTTAGTATAATTTGATGTATTCATACAAGTTAAAGATAATTAAATAATAATAACATGAATAAATATATACAAACATATAATTATTCTTTAATAAAATGTACGACTTAAATTCTGGACCGATATTATCCTACATAAATAATTTTAATTAAGAAAATAAGACTAAAAACTAGCAATGTTGCTTCTAAAAAGAAGTGGTATTGGCTTCAGAGTCGGTAGCTGGAAATAACACGATTGGATAACTGCTCATACATGACAATTGCCCACTGCGCCATGGTGACCTCCCTATACAAACGCCCGGTCAGGACCTGCATCCTCATAAACCATTTCAGCTGCAGCCGACCCTTCGTCTAAATGACTGCCGCTATTATGAATCTATTCCAATTTCCGTATTTCCTATCAAAAAGCTCAAAAAAAAAATACAACAAAATAAAATTGAATAATAACACCAAAATAATGTGATATATATTATATTCAACTTAACTTAGAGGTAGGGCGCATCAAAGCAGCCCATCTGGGAAAGACCTCCACCTCCCCTGTAAGGTCTCCAGTAAGCTCCTAAGGGGTTGCTGTGTAGAGGTAGCATCGCACGAGTAGTACTTAATGAATTGCAAGCTTACGACCAAGATGAGGTTATAGGCTACGGTAACTGCTTTACATCAGGTGGGCATACAAGCATATGTATGCCTCCCGACGTAGTAGATATTATTGAGTTATTGGCGTATCGTGATTGCACTTGTTCCTAAACTTCATCATCAACCGTAATGTAAGGATCGGTTGATGATGAAGTGTTGGAACAAGTGGATGAGTTTGTATATCTTGGATGCGCTTTCAGCAGGGATGGAAGGTACAACGCTGATGTGGAAAGACAAGTGAGTGCTGGGAATAGTGTGAATGGAGCGTTGGGAAAACTTCTTGGCAGTAAAAATCTGAGCCAGAAGGCACAACTCGCTATACACAATGGACTGTTGGTCCCAACGCTAACTTATGGAAGCGAGAGTTAGGTATGACAGAAAGAGCATGAAAGTAGAATAAGAGTTGGTCTGAAAGAGAGCGTCGGTGTTAAAATAAGAAGAGGCATGCTCCGTTGGTTCGGACATGTAGAAAGAATGCAAGATGAAAGAATGACGAAGCAGATATACAATGCAAAAGTGGAAGGATGTAGGAGCCGGGGAAGGCCAAGACTTACCTACCATGACCAAATTGGTCGTGTTCTATCAGAAGGTGATGTCAGGAGCCCTAGAAACCGACGAGCGTGCATGAGAAGAGCAATGAATGTTAAAGAAGCGAGTGAGATATGTAAGGATCGAGTCACGTGGCGCTCGGTTCTCTCTGCCTACCCAACAAGGGATTTGGCATGAAGTTATAGATAGTGATTGCAGTGGCTGTTGCGCTGATAGGTTGATTCGCAATTTTATTTCACAAGGTTTATTAGTACCGCAATTTAAAGGATGCATCCCGGAACGCTTTGGTATGCAGTAAGCATGCTCGTCTACGACCAAGAAGAGGTTATTCGCCTCCTGACTTAAAAATTGCAATTTACTCTAATGCTAGCATTAGTCCCTTTCTTGAAGTCAACTCGTAGAGGGGCGGCGCGCTCAAATGCATAGATTTGTATTGAAACTTTCACGAAGGTTGCTGGGCGCGCGGTTGTGAGCGGTGCAGGCCTACGTCATCATCACGTCGCACACCGCCTTCGTTCCACATTTCGCTGACTTTGTGGGCTTAAAATAACAGAAAGGCCTTTAAGAAAGTATGTGGGAGACTCTTTTGATTCCTTTGTTGACTTGCAGAAACCTAATTGAAAGTATTTGAAAACGAATATGCTAATATTAAGTGAGATTACATAAATATGTTATTTATTTTTGGGCCTAGGTCGTTGTAACCAAAGACAACTAATGTTCAACTTATGCTAGGCAATATTATTAATTACTGTATTCCAAATGCAACCTACAGCCAAATAATAGAAAAATACGAGCGAGCCTTACGGTAGTTACATACCTATAATGTGTAATGTCTGATATCTGACCTTGGTAATAAGCAACATTAACATTGCATCCTGAAAAAAAAAAATATTCTGGTATTATTTGAAATGTTTTTTCACAACGAAAAATAATTATTTTTAATGAAAATTCTCTTTTTTTTAACTATTTCCCTTTCTCTTTCTCTTCACACACACGCACATTCTGAGTACCAACCTCTTGAAAAAATAGGTTGGTACCAACTGACGGCCAACACCAGCACCGCGCGCGCTCATTGGTCAAATCAAATAGCACGCGCTTCTCCGGCTTCCTGATACACACTTCCGTCCCTTTTCACGAAATCGCTCCCACAGATTGAAGAAAATCGAAAGGAAAGATGATACACATCATAAGTTATGAATACACAAGTAGATGACTACTATTGTTTTATTACATGACATAACCAGTGCATAAGATAAATTGTACCAATTAAATAAGATATTGTTATGGTCGCATCCGTATCATGTTATTTGTCAGTCACCAAAAACAAATCCTATCATTGCAATATTAACAATTTAGGTATATCATTTGACATGTTGTCCCAATCACAAACTTGTATATTTTCACTAGAATAATTTTATCAGTGACTTTTATTTGACGAAAGCTTTATGGTATGTCTGATATATCTCATTGAAAGATATGATATATTTCAAAGAAATCTAGGAAGAAGATCACTTTAGTAACCTATAGCATAGCATAAACAGTATACAATATAAACTACAAAGTAATTATATTGACTTGACTGCAGGTTTGAACTGCTCAGAAAGACAAAAGGATAGTAAAACCCAAATTATATACACTAAAATATTCAATGCATTTCTCCCGACGTTGTATAAAAATAAAACTTAATTTGATTTCGAGTATAGAAATATGAATGTTACACTTGTACACAAATAATACACGTAAGTAACAATCGCACTGTGTAATGCCAATGGGGACGTGCTTCGATTCCCATGCAAATCACGCCATCGGCGCAAATTGGAATATGGCATTACAAATTCTTAACAAATTTTCAAAAGCAATGATATTACAATAGGAGTATGGTCGGTAATATCTAAGACTTAAAGACTGCCATTTACCGCTTAGTGCAGATAGGTGCAATGTCAAAATTCTATGACATTTGTACGTTTTCATAAAAGGAAATATATTTTTTAAGTTCGTCGACTAATACTCGTTAACCTGTAAAGCCAGCTCAGCCGTGATAGTTTGCCTTTTAGATTCACTATATGGACTACTACCATGATTATCTTTACATTTACAAATACAACAGTTGCGCTGGCATTGGGAACACACTTGAGTCCTCAGAATACAGAATAAACTATTTTGTATGTGTTTATTCCGTATTCTGAGCTTGAGTCTAACAAAAGTTTACGCTTTTATACAAATATTTCGCAAACGGATCACTATATCGAAAAGTGATCTTCCCACACCCTAAATGTTATTAAAAACCTATCTAACGACACCCCCCACCATGGGGTGGGTGTGAATGAAAAAAATCATCTTCCCACTTTACGTGTAGGGAAGGTACCACACCAAAAAATCTTTTTTTCAAGATTTTATTCTACCACTTTGTCAGCATAGTTAATATGTATATACTCGTAGATGTAAAACTATGGTTTTCTAGTATCAAGCATCTCTGATCTAGGCCGCGGATAGACGGACGGACAGACAGACGGGGTACCCTAAAAGAGTGTGTGTACTTACTATAGGCACGTAAGAAGTTACACTTACTTCTTTGGCGTAATGAAATAAAAAATACTACAAAAACTTCATACAACAGAACAAAACGATAAGCAACTTCATGGTGTCGATTTTAGATGTCGTTGTGCATCGTAAAAATTCATGTTCATCATTTTTCTCTAACGCTCCAATAAAAGTGTAATTAAAAAAACGCTCCAGAGTTGCATTGTTTGATTTCAATGATTTTGATAGCAATCTATTAGCCTCAAGGCCGGGATTGCAACTGGTACGTCATAGATATCACCTAATATCCAAGATGGCGACATCTGGTCGTCATGTCGAATACATCGCTGACACTTTAGCGCTTTTCTCGCCTCGGTGAGTATTGGCTGTAAGTTTCACTTATGTAAGTTTCACTTATTCATAGAGAGGAGTATCGAGTTAAATTAAATGCCGCTACCTAAAAGTATAAATCAATCGATTACGGTCGACAGCAAAAGTCTGATAGATAGTCCGGTAGATTGCGACTCATCGATGACATGGTCTTATGAAAATTCGATGATAATAAACAGTACAGTAGGTCCTTGATTAGCAGGGTTATAAGAAAGCCTACATGGAATTCCTAATATAAATATTTTTCTGAAACGTCAGTTATTACACATCAAACTAATATCTTCTTTGTCACCTAGTAACATCAAAGAGACGCAATCTATGTTCTTTATGTGCCAGTTTCGCCGCATTTAATGAACAAACAATGGCGCCAGCATTTTAGATAATAATACATACTAATAAAAAACGTTATCTTTGTTTTATATATTCCAAAAAAAAGTACCTTATAATTAGCTCCGATTTTTCTCTGTGAGTGTACTACTTCTTTTAACTAACATGACGATTTCAGACGTTCCACTGGTAGGTCGTTCTACTTATATGTCGTCAATGCCTCAAGGGAAAATTGCTACCTTGTCCTTTTAAAACGGTGTCCACTAATATATACGAGTCTATTATTCATGCATTTAAATTAGTAAGTGTTTTTGATACATGTAGTAGATTGATTATTCTCAAGGCTTGAATTTCTACTGGAGAATTGATATTATATAAAATAAATACATTTTAAAATAAGGGTAATGTCACACTTGCGACTTCGTTCGCAGTAAAACGTTATTAATTATTTAAGATGTAGTTAAAGATTTAATATTGTTATGTTATATTTGTATGATTCCAGTGTATACATTTTATGTTAGTTATTAAAAACTCATAAACGAAGTCAGATATTTTTGCTTTGTGCTGTAATGTATGACAAATTATTTTGTGTTTTTGACATAAATATTAAGAAAACGGTAATTTCTTAAACACCAATCTATTAGCATTTTATGTGCTTGGGAAAATCAGTGTTTTCGCCAAATCCTTATTTTTTAATAATAAATAAGCGATTTTCTCTCAAAAAAGGACTTTTACCAAAAAATCTAAGAAATACAATCAAAGATCAACGAAATAGTAGCGAGTTGAAGTTTAAATAAATTAAGCTTCCAGAAACACGGTCATTCTTTAAAGTTGAATATAAATAGTATTATATGTTCCTTACATTTTTTCTTTAACTAAAAAGAAATCTTCAACATAAACGCACGGAAGTGGAAAATTGCAAGTCGGAAGAAAAAGCGTCCAATCTAATTTTGTATCTGTTATAACAAAAATAAAAGCTGGGAAAGGAAAAAGGAGTTATGTTACTTTAAGTAATATTACTCAAAGGCTCTTATTTCCACACATTGAACATGAGTAGATTTAATAAAATATTACATATTTCTATCAAAAGACATATAATTATAGCGAGGAATTGCTAAAATAGGAGAAAATTATTAAAGAAAATGTATGTGCGATATACAAGCGTCCAAAATTATTTATTATTAGTCACTATTTAACATTAGACAGGTTATAAGTACTATGATCTATGATAGGACTCAATGTCAATGGCAGTTTACTAGCTTAGTTTGACGTCTTATTGGATCAAGTAAGGTCGTGTACTGTCTGCATTCATCTGCATTCCGTATCTGAATAATTGTATACAGAGTCCACCAATATATGGTCCACCAATGTAGTATTGCGCATGGGTTATCTACGAGAATATATGAATAGTCTACTTTATACAGACTAAACCGTATAAACACCATCTGCAATTCAAACACAAGGATGTATCGACGTAAATGATTATAATAATGGCTTGCCAATCCATGACTGCAAAATGCATTGATGTATAAGCTAGCTTGAATAAAAACAAAACTACGGTGGCTTTTTAAAAAGACGTTGAAGTACATGAAGGCAAATAAAAATAAAGAACCAACTTCGTAGAAGTCTAGGTATACTAAGATATTTTAAAAACTTTGTTGTTTTAATCTCCTTCAAAAAGGAGGACGTTGTCAATTCGACTGAATAGTTTTGCAACACAATCAACTCAATTTCGGTAACGGGAGGAGGATCCGATCGGATCGAGCGTTGCTGCGAGCGAGTGTTGATTATAGATCGTTCGTTTCAAAATGTATTATTTTACATTTACAGTTTATATTGTTAAGTGTAGACTGTCTAAAAACGGTCAATTGGCCACTGCACTAACCGAAATCCCGCTGCAATATTGTGTAGATATCTGTTTTTTTAACAGAGCACCATTCAGATTAATGATTATTGGTTATTTAATGTATTTATTCCGGATTGCCTATAAAAAATAGCCGCAATGATTTTAATTAAATATTTTATAATTTATTTAATTATTGAATTTGTATGAATTTGAGCTATATGTTTTTTAAGTGAATGAAAAGTCGTTTCAAAAGAAATGATGCAAAGAATGTAAAAAAAATGTGGTTGCCACCTTCGAGTCAGCCGCAACCTTTAGGTTACCAGCTGTAAAGAGGTATATTGAGCAGTCAGAACCCGTTATATACGTTTTCCCATACATTTCGCGGTCGTATACGACCACCCGGGTTTCGAAGGGTTAATGTTAATTTCTTGCGATCATCGTGTTACTAAAAAAAATATTATATCAAATTAAAGTTAACGATATATATGTAGTGTAGTCAATGTAATGTTGTTTTTTTATTTTTTTATATTTGAGGCATAGATTTTATAGCAAAATTAAAATATTTTAAAAGTAAATAGAATATTGTTATACCTACGCACTACTTTATACATGTTGCCAGTCACCAAATTTGAATACTAACATATACAATATTAACAAGCTATACCACTTGACATGTTCTCATTAGTGACTTTTATTTAACGTAAGATATATTATATCTTCCAAATAAATCTAGAATTAAGATATCAACTTTAGTGGCTTACAATGTCAATACCCTTAACAGTTTACATTGCAAACGATAAACTAAAATGAATTTTATTGATTTATCTGCAGATTTAATTGAGATTTGCTGCTCAGGGAGACAAAAGGGAAACAAAACTTAAATCTTGTACACCAAAATATTCAAGGCTTTCCTGGCTGTGAAAATGTGTTACAATTATTTTTAGAAAAATACAACATTAATATTTTATGTTTGACAGATCATTGGTTAAATTAGAATGAAGTTATTTAGCATAAATAATTATAAAACAGTTAGTTGCTTTAATTTTTTAACATAATCATTGACCCACCTCTTATTGAAGGCTATTATGATTATGACTATTATTATTATGATTATGACTATTAGGATTATATTAAAAAAATACCAATACGCCAAAGAACGTTTAGATATTGTTAGGCTCTCTATTGAATGCACTATCGAGGTTTCATATGCTGAATTAAAGATTATGTAATCATTTGGGTATATAGGCCTTTAGTGGCGATTATTTGCAATGCATTTATATACAATGGAGGATATTTAAAAAAAAAAATCCAAATAAAAAAGACAATCGTCTGTGGTGAATTTAATTTTGGTATAATAGTAGAAACACAAACAAGTATTACATTTTGAAATTTATTTAAATCCTTTGATCTATAGAATTTATTTCTGGAGCCTACGCGTATAATGGCCACATCTGCAACTTGCCTAGATAATGTTTTCTGTAATTTTGACCATGTAAATAAAACAATAATTGGCAACTTGCCCTCAGATTATAGCGGTCATTCTTTTTCTTTCCTTTTTAAATTTTAAAAGTGTAAATTTTTGTTAGTCTCAAGCGTCCCCCTTGAGTCTAACAAAAATTTACACTTGTATTACGCAAACGGATTACTATATCGAGAAGTGATCTTCTCACACCCTAAATCTTTTTAAAAATGTATCTAACGGCACCCATGGGGTGGGCGCAAGTAAAAAAAAATCATCCCCACTTTACGTGTAGGGGAGGTACCAGATTTCTTGTATCAAACGTCTCTGAGCTAGGCTGCGGACAGACAGACAGACAGACAGACGGACATGGCGAAACTATAAGGGTTCCTTGTTTACTATGGAACTCTAAAAACGAGACGTCACGCCTATTGTGCGACGGTTGACAACCCTAATTCTAATTAAATATTAAATTCAAACCAAACGCGACTGGTCCGTCGAAACAACCGGTAAATTTTAAAGTTTTGTTTAATACCCCGCTCACTGTTCGCGATATTTAAAAGTGATAACTGCAATGCGAGTGGCGGTACTTATGCCAAAAAAGACTTTTAAGAAGTTAGCATTAGTTGATCTACTGTTTATACACTCAATTGAAAAAAAATACTGGCGCTAATAATTTCTTATTGAAATGAAAGAATTTTGATTGATTCTATAATTTGATTTTTTTTATACAACGTCGTTAGGCATGATGCCTATGAACACTTGTACACACATTAAGTACCATTGGTGTGATGCTCTCTGTTGTTAACACAGCAACTAGTGGCTTCACTCATACGCAGGAACACAGCAACCTTCCAGTGAGTTGTTATTTGGCTGCTGTTTTCTATGACTAGACGAGCTGCTTTAATGCGCCCTACCTCCGTTGTAAATGTGACAAATACAATTACAATGAAACAATGTTAAGTAACTATACAAATTAATACTAATTTATCAGGAACTTTTCAGTAGGAATCGGTTAATACCTGCCCGTTTTCTGCATTAGGGTGTATATCTTTACTTTCGCTAAACCATACAGTTGATATTGTTAATTTCCGAGAAAAAAGATTTATTCTAACCTAATGACGCCTGAGTATACCCCTGATTATAATTATTGCCGCCAATCCTTCACGCGTTAAGCCAAGGTCAAAGAGGCTGAAAACTTCTGACCAAAAATGTACACGGGAACAGGGAGTTACAGCATAACAAAGCGGCCATTTTAATTAAACTTAATGTGGCCCATTCATTACCGGCATCGGGTTCAAGATAAAGTAAATGAGAGATAATTATTAAGGCCATTCTACTCTGGAGATTTCACTCAGAGATAACCTCCTTGTTAATACAGATGAATGAGTAAACATATTAAAAGAAACCTGTGTAATTCCCACATACTATTGCAAATCACAGACATTCAAATTTACTAGTACTACTAATTAGGGTAGAGCGAGACGTTAAGTGAGATACGATAGGCATTATAGTTCTCGGGCCACCAAAGTTTCTTATATATCCGTTTCATAAGTCGTTTTAGACATTACGGAGGTCCAAGGGAAACATCACAGAAGGGCAATTTACCTCAAAGAGTTTGCTCAACTGCTCGGGATTCTATTCAAGTAATAAGGGCTGAGATATTAGGGTCGAGGAGTTATACGGAATATTTTACCTATGACTCAGCTTAATTTATAAGGAATTTAGTTGTGCTGGTTAACCTCTATACTGGTCGCCACTGTATCTTTATTAAATAAGATCATTTGAAGTTTTAAATTATATATGTTTTTACACGTACTATATGGAATGAAAGATTGTTTAGTCATTTAGAAAGAATGAATGACAAAAGAGTTACGAAAGAAGTGTATTAGGCAAGAGAGAATGGAAATATCGGTAGGGCCTAGACATGTAGATCAAATTGGTATTGTGTTGAAAAAGGGCTAAGCACCAAACTCCAAATATTGTTATTTGGCTGCGGTTTACTGTGAGGTGGAAGTAATACCCCAGACGGGCTGCTCTGATGTGCCCTAACTCTCTTCAATGATAGTATAGACATACATATAAGACATTATTTAATAAGGACACATTTTGACAGGTCATGCTATCTATTTCAATTTGTGAGATTACAACACTTGTGGCAGACGCAATAAGCTAATTCTTATACTTAACGAACTGTAAAAAGGTCTCCAGAACGACAGACTTTTTCAAGTGTAACTAATTTTCATAACTAATGGTAGTACGATTCTGAATTCCCTCATTACATCAAGTTTAAGCAAGTAGATACGACTACATGAGTGTCCCTTAAAAGTGCATTTTTTTTTTCAGGTGCATGTATGTATGGTTGTGTGTGTCTTTATTCGCTCATTATTCACTAAGCGCCTTGACGGTTTCAGATTTATGAAATATCGTTAGAATCTTTACGTAAACCTAATAAAATAATTTGGTGGTTAACATACTCCATATTGTGCAGATTGGACAAAAAATTCTTCCAAACCTGTCGCGGGTGTTACAAAAATAATGAATTTTGAAAAGAGGTGCGCCCTTACCTTTGAGAGGTCTGGGGTTTTCCCTCGTGGCTCGTGGAGGTAAGAAGGCAGTTGCTTCACGTAAAAATCAGCATTTGCGTCAAATCCTTAGGCTTAGGTAGCGGCCCCAGCTAATACTAATTAGGAATTATTTTATTTAGGATTAGGAAACGAAACAACGATAAAAATAAGAAAAATTCAGCTTCGGCGTCTCTACGTGTAAGCTTAGCGTCACATCCGGCGGAATATATGTATGTTTGAATTTTATATGACACTGTATATTATAACCTGGGGCTTGTTTAAACCCGTGGTGGTTATTGTTTAGTCATCATGTTTTTCATTCTTCCCATTCTTCATCATTTTAATCATCCGAAAACGCAACCGTAATGAGTATGACCGAGACTTACTAGTAGTTGTGCGATATAAACTTCCGCTGAAAACAGCTTACTTCCCTAGCAGACCAACGTAACTTTTCCATTAACCTCGACGTAATCCTAAAATCTAAGAGCGTTTTAAAACTGAAGAGTTATATGGGAGCTCGGTAGTGTCCTCGCCAAGATAACGCATACATTTTTATGAGCTCGATGACGCAGTGATGAAACGTGCTGTTACGTTACTTTGATACCAACGTTCGTGAGTTCGATTTCATACACGACAAACATTTGTGTGCATGAATATGTTTGCTTGGTCTGGGTGTTTTTAAGAGAGGAGGGCGCATCAAAGCAGCTTGACTAAGAGAGAGTACCTCCACGTCACAGAAAACCGCAGCCAAGTAACAACTCCCTAGAGGGTTGTTGTGTACCTGCTTGTATGTGGGCTGCAGAGGTGGCATCGCGCGAGTGATACTAAATGTGTTGCCAGCGTTCTTATGTTACGGCAACCGCTTTACATGAGGTGCGCCGTATGCTTATATGCCTTCTGACGTTGTATAAAAAAAATAAGAAATAATGAAGTGCCTGAACCCGTGGTCTGAACTATAGAGGATGCCGAAATATTTTTTGCGGAAATATGGCATCAGCTTCAGAGAGAATAAAAATAATTTTGATAGATTATTTAAAAGCACATAAAGAATTCGAGATTTTAACTGTCATAAACAGAGTATTCCTCATTTTCTTAATTAAATTTCGTATCGGCCAAGGAATTAGGAAATATAATATTTGAAAATCTTTTCCAACTATTCCTCTGGGTTGTTGAGGTCTGATTCGCTCCAAGTCAAAATTAGTATCTTTGCCAAATGCTTAGGTAGTAGACCCTGCACATCGCAATTTTTTTTTATACAATGTCGGAAGGCATGCAAGTATACGGCTCACAAGTAAAGCGGTTATCATAGCCTATGAGCGCTTGTAATACATCAAATATCACTCGCGCGATGCCTCCTCTGTTGCTAACACAGCAACTCCTTAGGAGCTGACTGGTGACCTCACTCGCACGCAGGAACACAACAACCCTCCAGGGAGTCGTTGTTTGGTGCTACCTCTCTTAAGAAAATGGACATGAAACGGATTAATGCTAGGAAGGAGACTATTAGAAAATATTTATTAACGTATTGCAAACACATAGAACAATGTCCAAAATGATGCACAAAAGTATAAATGGTGTGTTTAATCTATCTGACGTAGGAATGATTTTTAATAATGCCTCATATGACCTTACAAAATTTCCTTCTCAGAATTCATATTGTCAACAATACATAAAACCCATCTCCAGAGTTTTAAATAAACATCAATATTATTGTGTGCGTACCAACGTAACTAGTCTGTGATTTTTTAAGGCTGCCTGTTTAGTACTCTTCAGGTATACTCCGCAATCCCTTTTTCTACCTAAATACCATCTTTTCATATTTTGCGTTACATATTAATTGAGGTGTTTTCGTAAGTTTTTATTATAAAAAAATGGCGGCATAGTTAAAACGATCAATGTACCTGAGAGAGCTCGATGGCGTCTTTGCACGTGTCATTCTAACCGAACACGCAGGTTAAGTAACATCGACTACAGCCTGTCTATGGAGAGGTTTATCTATCTCGAGATTCTCCGTGCTTCGAAGGGCACGTTAAACCGTCGGTCCCGGCTGTTGTCGATGGATGATAGTCGTTAAGCTGAGTCATTGGCCCTCGGGCGGTTTGAAAACACATGCCTCCGCCAATCCGCATTTGAGCAGCGTGATGGAGTATGCTCTGAACTCATTCGATTGAAGGGAGACCCGTATCCCTGCAATAGGATGAGTAAGGGTTGATGTGGACCTACCTACTGACCGATGGAAGCCTAACAGACATGGATGTGGATATCACATAGATATAAATTGGCTTTGCAGATAGCTCCTACTTCTATACTAGTATTTCTCAATTTATAGCATATTCATTAAGTGTGTCAAAAGCATAAATATAATTACAGAAAGAACATTTACACAGTAGTGCTATGATCCTTATAGTATGATGATGCGAAAAAAACTGTAAAATATTTGGGGTCAAAATGAAATTAACCATTATAAATATTTAAAAAACACCATTCTAGAGCGTTTGCCCGTATCTTGGTTCTAAATATAGACAGTGTTGCTGAGTGGAATCATCTGTTTTGTTTTTAACAATGGAAACAATTATGGTACACATGAAATTACTCGGCTGATAGCAAAGTTACAAGCAGACCTTTTGGTTTATAAGACGTAAGTTATTAAAATGTCCATTACAATACAATATACTTTATTCCACCAAAAAAATAAAATAAAAAGAAAATCACATAAATTAATAAATTACCTGTACAACGGCGGTCTTATCGCAATGCGATCTCTTCCAGACAACCTTAGGGTACAGGAGTAATAAAGAAACAAGGTAGGGCGACGCAGAGCATAACTAAAGGACGCTAAAAGTAATTATATATATACATTAATAAAAACACAAACATACATATATTCATATGTTACATTAGGGGTTAAAGTACGAAATTGCCGATTTGTACTGAAAAATTAAAACTAGTTTTTTTCTAAGATGATATTTATTTAATCAAAATATTTACCCTCATTATCTATACGTTGCTGCTATCTAATCGAAAGTTTGTTTATGCCTTTGCGATAGAACTCTGGGGATCTAGATTCGACAAAGCGAAGCATTTTGTACTGCCTCCTGGAAAGATTTTTTTACTACGTAGAAAATTGTCTAAATCACGAAAAAAATGGTAGTCAGTTGGAGCAAGGTCTGCGAGTACGGAGGATGACGTATGGTTTCTAACTGCAGGTCCTGTAGCTACAACGGTTTCTCGTGCAGTGTGAGGTCTTGCGTTATCATGGGGCAATAATGGTGAAGATCGATTCAAGTCGGGACTGTTTCACTGCCAGTTTCGCCATCATTGTTCGAAGTTCGGCACAGTAAACACGTGCTGTTATTGCTTGACCAGACCTGAGAAAGTTATAGTGCATAACGCCATGAAGAGACCACCAAACAGTTACCATTATCTTTTTATTGGTAAGCTTTGCTTTAGGGCACTGTTGCGGCGTTTGACCTGCCATGCAATTCTGTAAGAGCAAACATCCTTACATCCTCGGAAACATCGGCTGTTATAGCCTTGAACACAAAATTGCAATTCCTTAGTGTCGCTTTTCATGGTTGTGCGATACTAGCGCCGCAAGGCTGCGTTTGGAATTGGAATTCTACAAGGCAAACAGCCTCGCGTACGCTTACAGTCTTATAGAATACCAAATTAAAAGCTGTGATCGCAGTAGACGATGTCAAAGCTGTGACATCTGTGATCACAGCGACGCACATAGCCATTACGAGTCGCTTAGAGAATAGCATGGCTGGGGTCCGCCACTGCATTTTTCGCTTACGGTTATCGTTAAGAATCCACTTTTCGTCACATTTCACAATTCAATCCAATATTCCTTCATTTCTGTACCGATTCAACAAGGCAACACAAGTTTCAATACGCGTTTCTTTCTGCAAATCAGTCAAATCTTGAGGCACCCATTATTCATATTTTTATAACCTTATTGATTTTTTTTATACTACGTGGGTAGGCATACAAACCTACGTCCCGCCTGATGTGAAGCGGGTACCGTAGCCTTACGATATATATTAAGTCTCACTCGCGCGATGCCTCCTCTGCTGCTTACACAGCAACTCCTTAGGAGTTTACTGGTGACCTCACTCACAGCAGGTACACAACAACCCTCTAGGGAGTTGTTATTTGGCGGCGGTTTTCTGTGAGGTGGAGGTACTTCTCCAGACGGGCTGCTTTGATGCGCCCTACCTCTCTTAAAACATCCAGACCAAGACAAACACTAATGTTTGCCTTGTGTGGGAATCGAACCCACGAGCGTTGGGGTCAAAGTCGCGTCATTCACAACTGAGCCACCGAGGTCGTTGTGATTTGATGCAAATAAGCCAATATTGTAGGTAAGATAACTTTTAACCATGCCGCTAATTCTTGGGTAGTTTGACTCGGATCGGCTTCCACCATCCCCTTCAATTCAGCATTATTCATCTTCCACGTGGTTCGTTATTCAAGTGGAAGTTTCCATTAGGAGCATTGATATTGCGAGTCGTTTCTGCCGCGTTAGTTCCGCGTCGGAACTCATAAAATATGTTACATCTTATAAAAACGAGTTTTAATTTCTGGGTACAAAACGGCAATTTTATACTTTAACCGCTAATATATAAAAATCTCGCATCACGGTGTTTATGGTCGCACTACTCCGTAGCGACACGACCGATTTTATGAATTTTTTTATGTACATTTGGTAAGTATGAGAATAGATCGTGAAGTATATTTCATAAAAAAACAATAATTAGAAATAAAATTAATAAGAAATAATTTATATGAGAGAACATCGTTTGCCGGATCAGATAGTGCATTTTCAGATGGTACATTTTATGAATGTACACACAGTAAATGGAACTAATGAGACTGAGGGGAAAGCCAAGAAAAATTAAGGAGATTACTTACGTAATGTTAAGGGAAAGATAGTGAAGTTTTACAAGATGCTTGAAGGAACGAAGATTGAGCATTCCTTATAATGGCAAAGTATTCCACAGGCGTACTGCCTCGACCGAGAATGAGTTAATATAGAAGTAAAAAGGAGTAGTGTGGTGTTTTGAGACGGAGTAAAAGTGAACTACGCAAGGTACGACCTTGCGAATCGCTGTGAAAGATAAAACGCTCCTTTAAATACGGTGGGGTAGCAGAGTCAAGAGGATAAAGTAAAGAAGGGAAAGATATTTATAAAAAATAAATTTATTTTTTATATCTTTTCATGATACGGTAATTTTCATTAGATAATGACATTGTCTGGTCGTTTTCAATAAATAGACATTAAGATAATATGTATATTATGATACTTTAGATGTTATGAAGCTAAAAGCATGCAGAGATTAAGTGATAGTTGAATATAACAGATGTACGTAAATGACTAACATGGGTAAGTAACTGTTCAATCAAATAACTAATGATAACTTATGGAATAACTCTGAGACTCGTCATCATAATTCCGTTGTATAATAACTCTGGAGATTCGTCATCATAATTTCGTCGTATGTTACCAGGTCGACAGTTGAGTCTTGGCCTTCCTCACTCCCTGAAATCAAATGCCACAATTTATTATTTAAAACTTGTTGTATCCCAAATTATCCCACAACAGAGTAATGACCACGTAGTGAAGCGCAAACTGCACGTAATTATACTCCTATTGTGTGGAAGCTGTTTGTTCACAGCTCGTCTAAGCTTAACTACTATGTTTTGGAGTTCCATTAAAAACTTGTTCGGTTCAACTAACAAGCGCCGCATCTCGAGTAGGTATGTACTCTAGTTATTTCTTGTTCTTGTGGTTTATCTTGTTATTTTAAGGAGATTTGCTATGTTTAACAGTTTTGATCGTTAAGAGCTGGGATGTTGTGATTGTGACACGCTAAGGGTTATTCTTGTACAAAGTCGGGAGATATACAAGCATACGGCCCACCTAATGTATAGAGATTACAGTCCCCTATGAACGCTTTCAACACATTAAGAATCACTCGCGTTATGCCACCTCTGCTGCTGACACAGCTACTCTTTAGGAACTTACTGCTGACCTCACTTACTCGCAGGAACACAACAGCCCTTGGAACGCCCAGCCAGGGAGATGTTATCTGTGTGAGTATCGAACACGCTAGTCTTGGTTTCAAAGTACTTCCAACCAATATATAATTTACAAAACACATTTATTTAATATTTGACATATCCAAGGGCTTAAAAACTATTTGTAGCAGTACCATCACTGAACGACTTGCTAAATGTAGAACATCCTACAGACACCGCTGGTTATAAATATCTACCTACAATATAAATTTGAAGATAATTAGGTAACAATTTTTGTGTATCTTAAGGAAGTAGACTTTTAGAATCGACTTTTAGAATCTATGAGAACGTACACTACGTAAGGGAAAATCCTCTAATGGTTAAAGACATTTACTCCCGTCCATTCAAAAGGCTGATTGATGAATTTGCAGATAGTGCGAATATTAACCGAACAAATTAGAAGAAACGGAGAAAAGAAACAATCTATTATTATCGACTTTTTCATTATTGCAGCTCCTAATGCTATCAATTTCAATGTTCATACTGCTGCCTAAACTGCGGAAGCAATGAATTGAAAATAAAAGAAATTATCACATTATGTGAACTGTAAACGTTCGATAACGAGCACGCTCCGCGTAAAGAGGGTAATAAAGTGGGGTCGTCTTCGCATCGACGTTAAATGACTTTTAATGTACTATATCTAATAGTAAATTTACAAAAGTCCAATATATCACAATGCACCTTTATGTTATTTCGAAAAGCGATAAAAGCGTCTAATTCAGGATAAGGCTTAAGTTTCGTACCGCTCCGTAGAGTAATATGATTCCGACCGAAGTGTGCTTCAGATGTCCCACGTTCCCTATCTCATCTATAAGGGTTGGTCCACGGCTTATCGCCACTAATTAGTGTGCTCAAAGTGTTAACGAATTATATCGGTTAAATGTTCTATCATTTATTTTGCAGTGTACAACATCTTTTTTTCGCCTAAGAGATATGTATGATGTTGTTAAGACACGATAGGTAAAAAATGTATATAGGATAAATATGATGTCACCATATCGTCAATTATCTGATTCGACCTTGGCTTTGTACTGTAAGTGGACTTGCTTTCGGAGAGGAATACAGTTCCCTTGTTTCTGGTATTTGAATGTACGAGTAACTCAGACAATATGCTATGCCGAATCACGTATTGGTGTGTAGAGTATTCTTAAACCACCATAATTACAAGTAATAAACATGTTAAATTACGATGGAAAATCTATATCAAAACCAAAAAAAAGTAAAAATAACACATACTACTAATGAGCACTAAAAGAGAAGGTTAAGTCAATGTATCCCAATGTCCAATCTCGAGTGAGTGAGATACAAATATGGCACGCACGCATCCCGATGTAAACGTTTGAGTTAAACTGAAAACAGTGCCTTTATTCAACACAATCTTTTTATTGAATTAAACAATTTTTAACGGAAGTATCGCGTATTTTATTTATTTTGTTGAACCTGACGTTTCGAACGCTTTGCAGCGTCCGTGGTCGCAGGAAGACTAAGGTGGTATTTGTCTTACATTAGTTATTCAATTATTACATCTACCGACATGGATGGATTAGTTATATATGTTCCGATTCACACAAAAATCGCTCACAGTGTCCGAACATTTTTTAGATCTTTGGGTTTGGGATTTGATTATTTTTAGGACTGGATCCCAAGCAGGTGGTACTTGCCAACCATCTTCTCTATTGAAATTGGGGTGTTTTCTTATTTCAATAGCCTCGCGCAACATTCTCGGCATGTAGCGATTCTCCTTGGCGGGGATTTGTGGTTTATCAAACCGGATGTAATGGTTTGGCTGGTCCAGTGTATGTTCACAAACTGCAGAGTTTTTATCGCGCCTATTCTTCATGTCAGCAATGTGTTCTTTCACACGAGTACCTACGCTTCTCTTTGTTTGCCCTATGTATGATAAACCACATTCGCAGTCTAATTTGTATACTCCTGCATCTTGTAAGGGGATATTAGACTTGATAGGTCTTAGAAATTGACTGATCTTCTTATGGGGCTTGAAGTAAGTTTTAATTGAAGCTTGCCGTAAGATGTTGCCAATTTTGTCTGTGACTCCCTTTAAGTATGGAAGATGGCAGGTTGACGTTCAACTGTAGGTGGCTTCGGGCGTCTTCTGTGATGCATACGAGGGAGTTTGTGACTGTTGCTCCGCAGTACTTGTTTGACATGTTGGAGTTCCTCCTCTAGATGCTCAGCGTCGCAGATGCCTTGTGCTCTCTGAAACAAAGATTTGCCTACGGTAGCTAACTGACATGGATGGTGGAGTGAGTTACCATTGAGATATTTGTCTGTATGGGTGGGTTTCCTATACACTGTGTGAGTAAGTGAGTTGTCAAGTTTCCTGGTAATTAATATATCAAGGAATGCTAGTGAATTATTTGCCTCTAATTCCATGGTGAATTTGATTTTGTTGTTGATGGAATTAAGGTGGTGTAGGAATATATCAACAAAATAAATAAAATACGCGATACTTCCGTTAAAAATTGTTTAATTCAATGTGTAACAATCGCGAAAACCTAAGACAATCTTTTTATGTTCCCAACTTTTTAAGGTTCAATGACGACTAACAATACACGCCCACGAGATATGGACCATTGAGATGCGTATTTCTGTGTGCGGTGAATCAAAAGGGTAACAAGTTTCTTAAGACGAAGTATCTATAATTAAGACATCGGATGCTCCTATACCTTATAAAACACTATAGCTAAGCAGTGAGGAAGCTTCTGACAGGCAGTAGGGATGCAATCGATTTTCCTAGCATTATTAGCGTCTATAGGCCCACTTCAGGCGGGAGGAATGCATTTTTGGTACGCAACCTTGTGTAAAATAAATAAATCACACCTGCACATAGATGACACATATATCACACAAACGTCTACACATTCATACATACAAATCTCCCACACTGTGTAGTAACCATAGTATTCAAATATTACCTGACACTACCAGGAATTTCTAAACATACTCATAAATAACACGTCTATGTATGAATTATTAGTTATTATTTATTAGGAGCTACTTGAAATGTATTTTTCTTACATACTTATCAAATTTCATCAAAATCACGATATCAGATCGTGAGTTAACATCAACTCTACTCACAGACTACAATTTTACTTCTCAACAAAATTATTGTAATTTATTAATTATTTTTCTTGGCAGAGAGATTTATATATCTATCCATCAGTGGTCTTAACTTTGTAGAAACACTGTAATTGTAAAAGTTACACTGTAACTTTACGATTATATTTTATATGTTACACACAAGAAGACAACGTTTAACGGCTTTGTACAGTTTGATCTGTAGTCGCATATACATGACAACTTTTAGGTTATAAACAATCAAAACATCTTGATTATGGCAGCTACTGGAATGTTTCATCCATCTAACACTATGGAAAGCACTATTGGCTCGCAGCAATTTCAGTATATCACATGAGATATTATATTGAACCTTATTTTTTTATTATGCATCCCAGATGCATAATACACTACAAATAATAAATTGACATTAGAACTATCCAAACAATGTTTCCCATTAAGAGCCGCTGATCCTCATGGAAGATTGGCGTGGGATACCGGAGTGATATACGTTTATTGAATAAATAAAATCGGTTTATTACAAAATTATTAATGGGATCAAACTGCATTTAAAGAAGTGATGTCATTAATGAATTTCATTTGATCATATTTTTTTTTTAATATTAGAACCTTTAAATAACTTAAAATTGTATTTAAAGATTAATGATTTTCCTAAAATTCATAAATCACTATGGCTTACCCGCTTTTGTCAATGATAACTTAGGACTCATTTTGATAAAATTTGGTGGGCTAGTATGTAAGATACATAAAATGGCACTTAAGACTTAAAGAACCGAATTAGTTACATATAAGCCTTCGCACCGAGTTGAACTACTGGTTCGCTCTGTTGAGCACCCGAACTTTCTTAGGCGTTTCATATTTTTTCATTGGGTATCTTCGTTCGGTGATCGAATAATTTATACACACTGGTTGAAACGTTTTTCATTACTTGATTCATAATGCTTTGAAGAGAATAACCATACTCCTCTTTACGCTTGATTATAGCATTTCTGTATAATCCTTGGTTGTACACCTAATAACTGTCGCACAATTTAAAAATAATAATAATTTCGCCATTTATAATGGGCGTTACCCGAGCCTTATTAAATAACTAATCGGCTTCTTGTTGGCGAAATTGCCAGTAATGAGAAACATTTGTAATTACTGCGCACAAATTATGTTTCCGACTGAAACCTCAAAGCGGTCTGGTTTCTTTGTGTTATTATTGTCAGAATAACATTAACATATACTTGAAAATAGGAATTTATTTGCAGAAATAGAATTTTATTACTGCTGATTTCGCTTAATTATTACTTTTATGAAATATAAATGTTCAAATAAAATAAATGTATGAAATAAAAATTCTTATATCCTGGAAAATTAATAAGTGAGTATATGGATTTAACGTGTTAGCGAGTATATGGAGGCTCTTTCTAGAAATAAGTAAATTTAGTATAACCGCCGCGATCCACTCAACGGTATATTAATGAAACAGTGAGCTCATCAACGAGACCTGGTCTCGGCAGGACTGTGACGTCTAAATGAACTAGGTAGTTATTAAGATGTTGCAGGAGAGGGGCGGACGCCAGTCTTAATTACTACTTCTGTTCGAAAATAACTATATATGTAATAAAATCTTAGCAGGGACATTTTTGAAAATAGTTTGTGCTAATTTTGACTTTACACAACATTCATCCAATTCTGGGGCCTACTTTGTCATATCTAGACTTGAAAAAGTCAATAGATACAACGTACAAATGTATGTTACATTGTATCTATTGACTTTTTCAAGTCTAGATAATTATGGGGCTTTTTGGTGCCGCCTATTGAGTACTATGGAGCTGATGTAATGATGGAGCTACGAGTAGAAGGTACAATTACTAGATCCTTTGTGAAATAATATAAACACAATAAGAAATTTAATAATTATAAGTCAATAATTAAAATGATTTTATTAATAACAACTGTTTATTGTGTAGTTAAAGGTCAGATTAAATTAATTTTGAGTAGATTTACGGCACGGTAATGTTGCGGTCTCAATACATAGTACAAATCTGGTGTTACGAGTATAACGCACGATGAGAAGCTCTCATTACCTATCTCATTTTGCCAACGATTCCATGAAACAAATTAGCTTTGTATTTGCTAGTATATAAATACAGTCCCTTATTATTTTAGTCCACATGACAAACATAAGTACAGATGTCGACTTCCTCGTTCTATTTATGCGGTCATACATCAGTCGCTTCCTGGTACGGAATTATTTGCTCTCATATTTGTGCGATTTGCAATCCGATGTAGATTTATTTTTGTACTAAGTACAGGGATTGGTTGTGGATAAGTTAGTTTGTTCCGCGTCTCATTTATTCCGCGCAATTCTAAAACTACGTGCAACATCCACTTATTCCACTATTGATCGTTGCCACAAGCGTTTAATTTAGTATCATCTAATTTCAGGTAAAATATCCCAAAATATGTCTATAGAACTTGTAGGAAGATGTAGCAAGCATACACCTCTTCACGAGGTATTCGAGCGTGTTATTACATATAGAGAGGTTAAGGATGCCTCGTCGAGAACTGAACCACGTGTCGCAGAGACGACCTGAGCAGGCATGGCAGCAGCGTTGGTGGGTGCATGCCGTTTCTGTTATAGATGGCGGATAATAACAGAGATGACCGCAACAGCTGAGGTAGAAACTTTAGAAAGAGATCTTTAAAGAGTACTGGGAAATGCGTTTTAGTATCTGTACCCAGCATAACTGCTTCTCTGTAGAGTGTCGCTATACATAGTGTTGTACGGTACCCTCAATGTTCCATAGCTGGTAGTCCACCGTGTTGACGAAATGGTAATACTATTATCATCCTTTCGTCAACAGGCAATGAGGTAATACTGTAAACAGATTTAAAAAACCTTTCCGCCCACAGACTTTATGAAGACAGTACGACCTGCTTAATGTAACGTGCCTTATCATAACGATTTACGAACGAGCGAGCAAGTATGATGAATAAGATTTTGCAATAATAATATTAACTTCACCGATATTAGTAACTTAGTAGTACAGATGTTCTGAGTCTAGGTCAATATCAGAAGGTAGAAATCCTATTTGTCGTCAAGCGAGAGGCAATCACTCCTCTTAATATAAATTGCATGCTGTCTGCTGTCTTGGAATTCCGATTTCAATGGCATTTCCTCCGTCCGAGTCACTGCTCAAATTAATCTTACTTTGATGCAAAGTAGCTCGAACTTCAGGAAAACAAATCAACTGTTTCGTTCTTTTAAAATGTTATTTTTCAATGCTTGTATAAACCGAAAATTTTAATTCAATATATATATTAGGTCTGTAAAACAGTTAAACTATAATTTTTATTTTCAGGCAATTTGATCTAAATTATTTTGTGTGCTTCCGCTCCCGATTAGTTCGTGCGAACTACTGCCGGCCGGCACCCACCCACTACCGTTAGAAGATGCATGCCGCCGCTGCCATGGCTGCTCCGGTCGTCTCTGCGAATGTTCGCCATCTGCAATTTTTTTTCTGTAATGGTTTATTTCATATCACAATTTATTTTACACTGGTTATGTATGCCAAACTACATAGTAGTTTATCGGCAATGTTTTGTTCTCGCCGTATAATATTTTTTAATTAAATATATTTCAACAAGACGCACGCCGTCACTGAAACAAAACTTTCCAAATATATTTTGGAATTACCACCCACCCACTACCGTTAGTAGATGCATGCCGCCGGTGCCATGGCTGCTCCGGTCGTCTCTGCGAGTGTTCGCCATCTGAAATGTGAACCGCATGCACCTGACAACATTACTGCCCTGGATGCTCCGGTCGTTTCCGCGACACGTGTTTCGCCTCTCCACGAGACATCCTCAGGCGCTGTAGATGTTAGTCGTTAGAATAACACGCTACGAATGACGCATCCATCGTAGTGCCGTCCTTTATATAGAGAAGGTGAAGGGGGTGGAATGGGTAAGCGAAAATATATTTAATAGAGGGGAGTTGCTTACGTCAGACTGTTTGTTCATAAGAGAGATATTAGAATTTTTGAATTTAACGATTTCCTATTGTTCCTAATATTCAATTTTAGTACTTTATCTATTGTATGTAAGTGTTAAATGTGTTAGTAGCAGATAAATGATGTCCTTTATCAATAAGATGTTCGGCGAAGTGTGACCTTTCTGGGCGATTGTATTTATATGCCGATATATGTTCCTGAAATCGTTTTTGAAAATTACGACCAGTTTGACCGATGTAAACATAATCACATTCATCGCAGAACAACTTGTAGACGCCGAATTTTTTATTCGTTATTTTGTCTTTACTGTTACAAAGCGATTTGAGAGCGTTATGTGTATTGAGTGCAACGTTTTTGTTATTTTTTCTAATTATGTCATACCTAGGAAAAATTACTGACAAAATAGTTAACATATTTAGAAAAAATAACATAAACGTTGCACTCAAAAATATATAAATACTAAATATGAACTTCGTACCGCCTCAGAATCAATAAATGGTGTGTTAACTTATTAGGTGGTATAAATTCTGTTTTTTATTAAGACAAAATGAGTAGTGAAAATTAAGTATAATAAATGTTCAAAAATATAAATGAGAAGTATTTTAAATAAATTATAACTAATGTAATTCACATGGCGACAAAACATTAGCTTTAAATAAGCGCACGATATTATTCGCGTACCATTGTTGTACTACTTTATATTAAGCTGTTTGTTGGATGGGTTGCATTCGAGTCGATTTCCTTCGTTGAATTGACTGCCGAGCTAACCTTCAGTTGTAAATTGTGCGGGGGCAAGTCTGTCTGATCCAATGAGTTTAAATATTCAGGTGTATAGGTGGTTGCTTCGTCTTGGTTTGTTTCATAGTCTGAAGTTTTGTAGGAATGCAGTAAACCAACGATTTAATTTTTATTTCTGAAGTTTAAATGTTGTACATTTTTGTTCTTTGCTGCAAGAATTACTCGTTCACTCAACTAATTGTGATTTTCGTGGTAATCAAAGATACTCGGTAACACTTTGTTGATGAGCTCGTTCTTCATTGAGAAGAAATTGCAAAATTCGGTGGAAACAAAATCAATTCGTTACATTAGTCGACAGGAATGCGACCATTACTGAAAGTCAGTAATTGCTTGACGAAACCTGCAACAGATGGATCGTTTAGCAATGCAACTCGCATGTTTGCCGTCAGCTAAAGTTTCGTCTCATAGCGCCACAGAGACGATGATTTAAGGAGTTTATTTCAACGGCAGCGGTCGATTTAGAAATGGCTGGTAGTATGTGGCGGAGATCGCCAGACAGTAATCATTGCGCCTCCAAAACATCTCGACTCATTGCCCACATCGTTAGATACGCTTTCAATACGCGTTTAGGCGCCATTGTGTATTTATGCCTTATGATGATTTTACTTGTTACGAAAACTTTGGCCCCTGCTGAGTGTTTTGCAATGTTGGATGACGTTTTTTCAGTTGTTTGAAGGTTTAACGATAATTGCAACACTCTATGGTAACATGACCGCTATCCCAGAGAAAGCAACTGCAGTTTCGGACATCTTGCGAAAATTTCAATGTCTGTCTACCTAGTTCCACTGAGCGCATCGAGGAAAAATAAGCCATTTACATCATGAATTGCCTTCGTTAACATATCGCATATTTCCTTCTGTTGGTATATTATTTCGAACATATTCACGTTCACATTGCAATTCTCGACTAAAAGCGACGTTCATTCCACGATTTCGTAGTAGCATTCTTAACTTCACTAAAACATGATGTACCACATGTCTTCGATTAAAAGCAAAGCCGGGTTATGTATCTCTTCATTCACTTCGAGATCGGGATTCCCTCAACTGACACGAATTCGATGTAAAAGTCTTATGACATACATAATATATATTTTTGTAACAAAATTCATGTGGTTTCCGTCGGAAGCACTTTAAAATATAGCATCGGCTTCAACTATTATCATATCCCAATGAGTATAATTTTCAAGTAAATTGAGCAGTTGACATGAACCGTGAAATATTGGGCACACTACACCAGTGACAGTTCGAAGTGATTCAAATTGTGTCGACCGACGAACGTTCACCAGCAACAACCGCAAGCAGAAGCATTCGTCACTCTTTGAATAAACTGTGTAAATATGACACAAAATCATCAGCAGCAGATGATCAGAAACGATATAGCCTTGCTCCTCACATTGAAGTATCTGAGATGAGCGTTCCAAGTGTAATAACGTGGCATATCAGAGGCAACGTTCGTTTAAATGAATCGAAAAAAACTGGTTAATGTCGCTGGAGATGTTTCAGCTCTCACCAAGACGAACAAAAAAAAATATTCAATGAAATTTGTCAATTCATTCTTGAAATGTCGTAAAAAAGCATTTCATGTAAAATGTATGAGAAAATGAATTTTATTCATAATTGTTTTTTCCATGTTTTAATAGCGATCTGCTATTCGGCACAAATTCAACAAAACAAAGATCATAAAGTGGACTGACTTTATGATCTTTGTTCTCGAGCCTTTCTCGAGTTATAAATAGTGTAACTAACCCGACTTTATATATATATATATAAACTTGTTAGTTTGAAATAATAAGATTATACAGAAACAATGTGACGTGACGACATGATATTTCACTACTTTAACGATTTGGATTCTAAATAATAAATTATTTGAAATATGTACAATTTACCTTTTGATGTTAAATACTACTCTGTGTAAAAAGTATCGGGAATATGTCAATAAAAAGACCCGCGTAAAAGAGGTCGTTCTAATTTTTTTACTGCATGTTGGTAGCACTGTACTGATTTAGCGCGCAAAATTTGAGCGGGATCTGTCATTTAATTTGTTTTAAACTACACTTTTTGTTGGTCATAGTTTTGAGTCCTCGGCGATTTTTACAATGGAAAATATTGTTGAACAAAGAGTGTGCCTTAAATTTTGTGTTTCAAATGATATTTCATGTGGTGAATCACTAAAAATGTTGCGAAATACCTACGGCGAATCGTGTATATCGAAAACAAGGGCTTATGAATGGTATAAGGCTTTTAAAGAAGGCCGAGAAGTAGTAGTAGACTTGCCTCGTTCTGGTAGACCTTCAACCGCTACGACCAGAGAAAACATCGACAGAATCAAGAAGCTAGTGCTCGAAAATCGACGTATGAGTCTGAGAGAGTTGGCTAGTGAGATGAACATATCTTTTAAGTCCGTCCACAGCATTCTCATTGACATTTTAGGCATGAAACGCGTCGCCGCTCGACTAGTTCCAAAAGAGCTCAATTTTGTTCAAAAAGCGCAGCGAAAGCATGTCGCTGAAGACATGGTTTCCCGAGCTTCTACGGATCCGACCTTTATGAAACGTATAATAACTGGCGACGAGACATGGGTTTATGAGTACGACATGCAAACAAGCCAACAGTCTTCAGAATGGCGTCTCGAAAACGAGCCGAAACCCAAAAAACCGCGGCAAAGTCGCTCCAAAATCAAGGTGATGCTGACAGTTTTTTTTGACTACCGTGGTGTGGTTCACTCCGAATTCCTTCCAGAGGGAGAAACAGTGAATAAAGAATATTATTTAGGCGTCATGAAGCGTTTGCGTGAGAGTATCCGCCGAAAACGTCCAGATTTGTGGCAACACAACTCATGGATGCTGCACCATGATAATGCACCATCACACACAGCCATTATAGTGAAAGAGTTTTTAGCGAAAAATTCAACAAAAGTTCTCGACCAAGCACCGTATTCACCTGATATGGCTCCGTCTGACTTTTTTTTATTTCCCAAGTTAAAATTACCACTTCGAGGAAAACGTTTTGAGTCGATAGAAGCCATAAAAGAAAATTCGCTGAATGAGCTAAAGGCCATACCGCAAATAGCCTATGAAAAATGTATGGAAGACTGGGTGAAGCGGTGGAGATGTTGTATTGCAAGCGATGGGGCCTACTTTGAAGGCGATAAAATAAATTTAGATGAATAATTTGTATTTTTTGTTTTATTGACAAATTCCCGATACTTAGTACACAGAATGTATATGAGTAAATTTGTGAATTTAATATTCGTATTTCATAGTACTACTACTCTTAACTTTAGTTCCGACAAAGCAAAATGATATAGCCTAATGAAACAAGATACTAACTTTACTTCCGCTTGAACTTTTGGGTGCGTAGGGGTTGGCGTCACTTAATATTATAAACAAAAGACGTTTAGACATCTGTTTGTAGGAGACGACAGTTCATAGCTGCTACCGGATGCCTCGCAATCAACATTGAGTTTTATCACAAAGGCGCTTATGATTCATCCTAATTTACTTAGGGTTGCCACTAGTTGGGTTGCTATGTACTCTCTGACTGCTAATTTTTATTTCATAACACCGGGTGCCATAAGTCATCGACATGAAGTTTTTTCTTCAATTTGTATAGCTTGCGCTATGGAAAATTTAAATATGCTTTTCAATATGTTTTTTTATACATCTAGATTGACAAACAAATATGCGGCCCTCATTATGGTAAACAGCCTATTGCTCGTAACACCACGGCTGTTTCGTCACACTACCAAGTAATTTCTCTGCCATATCACACTCTTTAAACCGGAACACAACTATATAAATATATCTGCTCGACGGTAGAAATATGTTTTTACTACTATTTATTTGTTAGTCTATATATTTAATTAAGCATTCTTCTTCTTAGCATTATCCTTCCATTATAATGCGTTTCCTAATCCATTAGGGTGGGCGGGGATTTGGCGAAGATACTGATTTTACCTTGGAGCTACTGCCGTCAGACACACAGACCTTTCTTACGTTAGGTTAATCTCTTTCGAAATATAATTTCTTGGACATGCGAGTTTCCTTACGATGTTTTCCTTCACCGCCGAGCTAGTGATAATAACAAATATATTTATGAATTAGAAAACTCAAATTTATTGGCACATGCCAGAATTCGAACCGCGGACCAGTTGGTCAATTTGCCGGTTCTTTACCCACCGGGCTATCACTCATTTATGAATTAGAAAACTCAAATTTATTGGCACATGCCAGAATTCGAACCGCGGACCAGTTGGTCAATTTGCCGGTTCTTTACCCACCGGGCTATCACTCATATATATAACTGTGCCTATGCAAGTGAATGTGTGACCTGTCAGAACCCGTTATATAACGTTTTCCCATACATTTCGCGCTCGTATTCGACCACCCGGGTTTCGAAGCACAATATAACAACTATATACTACATTCCTGAGTGACTTACGGGACGAAAACTAATACGTTGACCATACTCCTTCAATATACATAGAGATTTTGTCTCAAAAAACATGTAACTCGGTCATGAGATCCAACACGCTATATTCCAGCGGATAACTATACTGGCCCTCACAGTTAGCTACTCTTTGAAACCTCAGTATTGATGGTATGAGTGTTTGTATCTCATTACGAGAGGAACTGACGCCGCAGGAATACACAAACGTGGAAAAAAAACGAGACGTCGTTATGTACCGTTGTTTTGAGTTGGACTTACGCGCACATAAAGTACAGCCTTCCGCAGATGTTCATCCCTTCGAAGTTATTCGAGACCTTTTCGAGGAGGTACTACATTTGAGAGAAACTTGATATTATGTCACATGTAACGCCACTTTGTTGTTAAGATGTTAGCTTTGTTCTTAAAAGGAGAAAGTTATTCAGGCAACTTGAACGTAAAGAGGATTATGAATGCACGAGTGTTTTAATGCTTTAATTAAGTTTCCGCTTTCTTGATTTCACAGTTAGCGACGTCTGCGGTTGAATATCTGGTGGTATTTCACCAATGCATGTGTCGCTTATGTATGCAGGACATAATAAAACGTAGTTTTTTTGACGAGCTCGGTGGCGCAGTGGTGAAACGCGCTGTTACGTTACTTTGACACCAACGCTCGTGGGTTAGATTCCTACACATTTGTGTACATGAACGTGTCTGTTTGTCTTCGTGTGGGTGTTTTTAACAAGTAAAATCATCATCAGGCATCAGGGTAATGAGTCGAGATGATTTGGAGGCGCAATGACTACTGTCTGGCGATCTCCGCCAAATACTACCAGCCATTTCTAGATCGACCGCTGCCATTGAAATAAACGGCTTAAATCATCGTCTCTGTCGCGCTATGAGACGAAACTTTAGCTGACGGCAAATATGCGAGTTGCATTGCTAAACGATCCATCTGTTGCAGGTTTCGCCAAGCTATTACTAACTTTCGGCAATGGTCGCATTCCTGGCGACTAATCTAAAGAATTGATTTTGTTTCCACCGAATTTTGCAATTTCTTCTCAATGAAGAACGAGCTCATCAACAAAGTGTTACCGAATATCTTTGATCACCACGAAAATCACAATTGGTTGAGTGAACGAGTAATACTTGCAGCAAAGAACAAAAATGTAGAACATTTAAACTTCAGTAATAAAAATTAAATCGTTGGTCTTCCGCATTCCTAGAAAATTCAGACAATGAAACAAAGCAAGACGAAGTAACCACCTATACACCTGAATATTTAAACACATTGGATCAGACAGACTTGCCCCCGCACAATTTACAACCGAAGGTTAGCTCGGCAGTCAATTGCAACCCATCCAACAAACAGCTTAATATAAAGTAGTACAACAATGGTACGCGAATAATGTCGTTCGCTTATTTAAAGCTAATGTTTTATCGCCATGTGAATTACATTAGTTATAATTTATTTAAAATACTTCACATTTATATTTTTGAACATTTATTACACTTAATTTTCACTACTCATTTTGTCTTAATAAAAAACAGAATTTATACCACCTAATAAGTTAACACACCATTTATTGATTTTGAGGCGGTACGAAGTTCGCCGGGTCAGCTAGTAAAAAATAGAAATGAAAACTATGACAAGTTGATATTTCAAGAAGATGTTATTAAAAAAATAAGACGTGTCCAAGTGCCCACGAATGTCCACAGGCAAATAAAGACCCACCCGGTATTAGATGCAACATGTCATCGGTGCCTTGGCTGCTCCGCTAGTCTCTGCCTCGGCTGATGCGGTCGTCCTCGCGATTGCCTGCCATCTGGAACAGAAATTGCACGCACCTGCCGCCGTTGCTGCCATGACCGCCCTGGTCGTCGCATCGACACGTGTTTCGCCTCTCCACGAGGCATCCTGTGCTGTAGATGTTAGTCGTTCGAATAACATGCCACAAGTGTAGCATAGCTATTCTCACGAACAACATATAGTCTAAGGAATATTGAAGAATAACATGTTATAAGCGTACCAAAAAATGTGTAAAAAAAATTATTGGACAGTACGCAAATTAACGGCAACTAGTAAGTAAACACATCAAGCAGTCGCGTATTCCACCACCACATCAACACTTACTCATCCCACTGCAGGGATACGGGTCTGCCTTCATCCGAAAGGGTTTAGAGCATACTCCACCACGCTGCTTAAAAATACGGATTGGCGGAGGGCAGTGTTTTCAAGCCGCCCGAGGGACTTAGCTTAACGACTGCAATCTATCGACAACAGACGGGATCGTCGGGCTTAACGTGCCCTCCGAAGTGACCCACGGAGAACCTCGAGATAGATAAACCCATCCATAGACAGGTTGCGATTGACGTTGCTTAACCTGCATGTTCGGTTAGAATGACACGCGCAACGACCGAGCGCCATAAGACGCGGTCCTTGCATACTTCACTCGCTTCTGTGACATTCATAGCTCTTTTCATGCACGCTCGCCGGTTCCTGGCGTACTTTGTAGCTCTTAATAATAAGCCATTTTACTAATACATCAACCAATGAACTTATATCATCTCCACTGATCATCACCAGTAAATAACAAAACTGATGTACCACAATTCAACTACCGTAGCACCATGTGTTCTGAGGAGTTCCATACGCGTGTCAGTTTATTCGATCTCAAGATCTGCCACACAAAAAAATATGAAACAGTTACACAATTTCTGATTAGCTAAAATATTGTATACAGCTAAAGTGTAAAATTTAAATAAATCTAAGAAAAAAAATCAGCATCCTTAATCTAAGAATAATTTAATTATTATTATTTTAATGAAGACACTCATCATTTATTTTAGGAGTGTAAGTGGCTCAATGTCACCTATAGAGCCAAAGCAAACCTCACCTGCACGCGGTGCACACTGCTTATCAACAGACGAGGCTCTGGCGAAAGAAAGGTGGGGCACGAAGTTTGCCCGACTCTTGAAGTACCTCCACGTCACAGAAGACGACAGCCAAGTAACAACTCCCTGTAGGGTTGTTGTGTTCCTGCGAGTGAGTGAAGTCACCAGAAGATGAGCAGTTACTGTGTTGACAGTGGGGGTGGGAACGCGCTAGCGACATTCTTTTTGTTGCTAGAGTTCATAGGCTACGGTAACCGCCTTATATCAGGCAAACAAGAATACGGCCAGCCTGATGGTAAACAGTCACCGTAGCTTATGGACATTTGTAACACCAGGGATGTCAGTCATGCGTTGCCGACCCTAAGCTTGTTTGCTATCTGTCGTGGTATAAAAAAAAATTAGAATTGAATCTCCTTATGATATAAAAATATAGATAAACGTTTATACTGAACTCGTATCTAATGGAAGTTCTAATATCTGAACTAACATAACTGATATTCGTAGCATGTTATTCTAACGACTAACATATGCAGCGCCTGAGGATGCCTCGTGGAGAGGCAGAGACGACCGGAGCAGTCAGGGCAGCAACGGAGGCGGGTGCATGTGGTTCACATTTCAGATGGCGAACACTCGCAGAGACGACCGGAGTAGCCATGGCAGCGGCGGCATGCATCTACTAACGGTAGTGGGTGGGTGCCGGCCGGCAGTAGTTCGCACGAACTAATCGGGAGCGGAAGCAGAGTAGTTTAGATCAAATTGCTTGTAAATTTGATTTTCGCAAAGTAACGCCTGAATCTTTAACTATATTGATTATTTTTGTATGCCGACGAATTTGGCAAGATATGTGTATATTGATGTATAAATAGTCACTAACACCGCAACTTTCATACTATAACTTATACAAATAAATGATTTGATTTAATTTGAATATGCAAATGGAATAGCATCACCCGCACCAGAAAAGTAAGCTGTCAGGCCTTTTTTTTTCTTTTTATTTATACAACGTCGGGAGTCATGCAAGCATACGGCCCACCTGATGTAAAGCGGATATGGTACGTAGCCTATGAACTCTTGTAATATATTAAGTATCACTCGCGCGATGCCTCCTCTACTGCTAACACAGCAACTCCTTACGAGCTTACTGGTGGCCTCACTCACACGCAGGCACACAACAACCCTCTAGGGAGTTGTTATTTGGTGGCGGTCTTCTGTGAGGTGGAAGTACTTCCCCAGATGGGCTGCTTTGGTGCGCTCTACCTCTCTTAAAACATCCAGACCAAGACAAACAGACATGTTCATGCACACAATGTCTTGTGTGGGAATCGAACCCACGAGCGTTGGTGTCAAATTCGCGTCATTCACGACTGCGCCACCGAGCTCGTCAAAAGTTTGTTGAGTGTGCGGTTTAAAATATAAGTTATTATGAGAGCCTTGTTCAGGCAAGTAGTTAGGAGACTCATTAGACTAGACGCGCAGCGCGTAATTAATGAGACGTGGATGTAATTGATGAAAGTTAGTTACACGAACACTTACTTAATTGTTTCTAATTTACCTTTCTTCTTCTTCCTGTCTTCTTCTTCTTCTTCTCCCGTGGTTCGATTCTCACACAGGATAAACATTTGTGTGTATGAACATGTCTGTTTGTATTGTCTAGATGTTTTCAAGAGAGGTAGGGCGCATGAAAGTAGCGCGACTGGCGAACCTTTTGTGTGTTTCTAAATTTCTAGCAAATAATAGTTCTTGATATTTGTCGATTATTGCTCAAAGGAATTTTTCAGATAATATATGCCGCCGGTTTATGGAGCACAGTAGTTATAACTACTTTTATTGCCGGCAAAATATATATATATATATATATATATAATAACATTTCTTCGATGGTGTGTGGTTTACCTGTTTGAGCAATTAACAAAGATATATTGCATGAAGCTCGATTCGTCATCGTCTTGCTTAGCAGCCGCCGAAAAAAGTTCTGATACACTTGGCTGAGCATTATGCTCCTCTCCAGGTCTTGAAAATGGGCTACATTTGTGTCCTTATCTGGATGCATTTTATTCAAATGATATTGAAGGGCTTCATGGCTTCGTTTGAAAATGTTTTTGAACAAAGAAGGCATAAAGGCAAATTTGGATTTGTGGATTTTTCTATGAATCCATATTTAATATATTCTGCACTGTATTGCCGTCTATTCTTTTTTGCTTGCGGTGGTTTTGTTTTTAGACATTTGTAAGTAAAGTGTTGAACTTAAGTGCTTGTTTAACGATTGCGCGCAAAATCACTAATGAAAATATAAGAAATATTGCGAGCTTTTCTCTGCTGCTAGTATGTTTAATATGAAATCTAGGTGCGATCTGTACTTTACAACCTTACTTTTCGATGATGTAAACACCATACATTATTTATATATATACATTATTTAAATAAAAAAAAACAGCCTTAAAAAATAACTGATACTTATATTAGAATAGAATAGAATAGATATTATCAATTTATATATTGCGACTGGCGCCGACTCCAAAAATTGTAACTAATTATGACCAATATTTATCACTTTTTAGTTCCTAGGTGTTTTTAAAGGCGGTTTTTTTTTTCAATTTGCGTTAAAAATACAAAAATGTCTCTATGACAAATTGACATGAGCATACTCAAAATCGATGTACAACACGCGGGGCGCACTTTGGACGCTTTCCTGCTTTCCGAGGTAGTTTTAGATATTAACCTACTAAATGTTGGAATTAAGCTTCAGTCTAGTTTTGTTATCGTCCATATAAAACTAGGTATACGTAATGTTTCATATTGCAGCAGAAATAAACTACTTCTTTCAAAAAATGTTATCGCTGGAGATATTTTAGCATTCGCCAAGACGAACAAAAAAATATTCATTGAAATTTGCCAATTCGTTCTTGAGGTATCATAAAAAAGGAGTTTCATATAAAAGATACGAGAAAATGGATTATGTTCTTAATTTTTTTTTCGTTATTTTTTCTATGTTTACTTTAGTTATTCTGCTAGTCTGGGCGGAGACAAATCCAACGAAACAAAGATCATAAAATCGGTCCAGCCATTCTCGTTATAAATAGTGTCACTATTCCGACTTTGTTTTGTATATAAAGATGCGTAAGAGCGAATTAATATAGCATAAACATTATTCGCGAAGTTGTATGCACGTCCTTCTGTTATTGTTCTAGGATAGAAAACAGGCGAACGGCCTGGCAAATGGAGAATAGTTACTGAAACTTGTAAAGCTACTAAATGTAGTGGTAGGGATTTTCTCATGAATTGTCCGCTGAGGCTTTTATAGCTGTATATTATTATCGTGACTTTAAAACATTATACTTGCATATCTATATAAGTATATATATAATATAATATAACTAAGTAGAAATCTACTCTTTCGTAAGAGATACTCTTAGCAATGAGGATAGGAAACTATTAGCCGGGGAACAGGGCGTGCAAAACATCATCTTTGAAATTCATTCATGAGACTCGTCACTGTTCCAGCTTAGCCATTGTTTATGTTTCTGTCACTGTTTTAAACTGGATGTACAATATTTACCAAGTATCAGATTCTTGCATTACTAATAATATCGTCCGCCGGTTGGCACCCTTGACCCTGCACGCCTTCAGAACTTTCCTGATGACTTCACTCTATTATATCTACGTTAACATAGGACATTGTTATTTGACCGCGATCTTCTGCGAGGTAGGTTCGTAGACTTCGCTCAAGGACAAGGACTTTATAGAAATTGTTCCGTAAGTGTACGTTTATGCCAAAGTTACGAAGAGCACTTATGATTATACGTGAGTGCGTGAGACTCGACGTTTTACTTTTAAAGCACAGATAACCAGTTTACCATGAGCTTACTTTGTTTGTAAAAGGTCGACTAATGGAGCCGTCGCATAATTTATTTCTACCGCTAAGCAGCGTTATTTGTCTAACAATTTAAAAGAAAATGTTTGTTTTACTTTGCCACAATGTATAAAAACAGTGAAATAAATGTTCGTAAGAGATTATGGAAATAATAATAAAGAAAGAAATCATCAACGAATCCTTATTTCTATGTACTAAATTGACTACGCTTCAAAGTGTTTACTTTCTTCTACATTTACATACGTCGCTGCGACACGTGTTTCGCCTCTCCACGAAGCATCATCAGGCGTTGTAGACGTTAATCGTAAGAATAATAAGCTACAAGTGACAAATCCATCGCAGTGTCGTCCCTTATATTGAATTGAGGATGTGGGTGGATGTGGATGGTGTTAGCGAAAAGATATTTAATAGTGAAGAATTGTTTACAAACAGACTAACGTAAACAATTCCCCACTATTAAATATCTTTTCGCTCGCTAAGATCAAATTGATATTGATTGATATTTTTTTTGAATAAGATCCATGTTCTCATTCAAAAAAAATATCAAATCCTTTTTACTAGAAAGTCAAAAAATTGGTATTCCAACACGGTACCTGTAGCGATTGATGTTCTTGAAGCTCGATACTAGCGGCACTGGCAATTATACTTAACTTATAATTTAATTTTATATACAATTTCACAATGAATTATATTTGCTAATTTCAATTATTCATCGCATAATTATCAAATCGCCTATTTTATTATTTTCAATTAACTTATATTCATTTGTAACAACTCAAGCAGATACGCACTCGTACCCACTACAGGCTGCGGCTGAAAATCAGTGTTTTGCTCTTGAGCAATCTCACCACTGAGCTGTGGCCCATTCGTATTGCACACACATACCTTTGTACATCATAATTATTATATTATTGTTTTTAGACTTGTTGTGTTATTGTTTTTACATTTGTTTGTGTGTGTTAATCAGTGATCGAATAAACGTTTTATCTATCTATCTATCTATCAATTGCATATTAATTACTAACATTTTTTCACTCTAGAATTAATATTTAATAAACGCACTTTGCTTATGAAACTTGATCAAGTATGGTTTTTAGCTGGCTTTCTATGATGCAAGTCAGTCAAACAAATTCGCAAACTCGGCAGTCGACGAAAAACCATTGTTATCAAATTGTCGACACATAAATCTCCTCCGTGACTCATGGATAAGTCGGCACGACCACTTCTTGGGCGAATCGAAGCATTACCTTCCTCTTCGTGATGAATCACCCAACGTTTAACGGTGATCCACTAAAACCAAATTAACATAAACTTGTTATAGATTATTAATCGAAATGGCTATACGTTAATCACTTCATAGCTACGAGATATAATTTATTGATTTTTATTTATTTATTATAATTTATTATTAATAATATATATTATTGTACACAGTAACCTACCTAAACTACCTACCTACCTATAGTAAATTTTATAATAAATGTAAGTATTAATAAAAGTGTAACAATCGGATCGGACTTATACCATTAGAAACTCAGTCAAATCTTTACCTATTGTAACTTACCCCCTATTAACAATGGAATGATATGAAGAAATAATGCTAGATGAAAGAATGACAATGCAAAAGTGGAAGTATATAGGAACTGAGGAAGACCAAGACTACCATGACCAAATTGGTCGTGTTTTGGCGATCGTGCATGAAAAGAGTTATGAACGTTAAAGAAGCTAGTGACCGCGTCTTATGGCGCTCAGTTCTCTCTACTACCCCGCAAGAGATTTAGCGTGAAGGTTGTACTCGTAATAACCTTTTTGAATAATATACTCGTATATTGCAAAACCTTTTTAGATACTTTTAACATACACTACATCTCTGTTAGCTCTATGATAGTTGTCAAATTATTTTCATTTGTAAAATTCAAATTTTATAATTTATAGATTTTAGGACGATAAAACAGAAAACAAGCAGTCTGGAGGAAGCTTTCGAGAAGTAAAGATTCAGTGTAGCCCGTCTGAGACCACTAGCCTCCTGCTGTGGGCTACGTGGTGAACCGTCAGGATTTTACTCAGTTTTCCAAACCCGTTAATCTCCGGACATCTAACTAATCTAAAATGATAATACCTGCAACCCCTGTTGTGGACTACGGCGGCTGACAAAGATACTGCTGCGGTGTTGGTCCGTAAGGCGGTCCCCACCATTACCAACAACTTCTACGTCTGGATCTGCGTGCTGGCTAGCACGCTAACCTGCTATCTACAGTCGTCGACCACTATAGCCGGCGGCCACTTAGTGCACCCACCAGTGATTCAATCAGTGATATACCGGTTAGACAAATTAAAACGCGAGTTCTTAAAGACCTTATTTAGCTGAACTTACAGTGAACCTTCTTTATATATATATTATATTGTAAAATAGCCCTATTAAATTTATATCGCTTTTAATACTCTCTTTTCTTCAACTAGTAATATAACAAGTTATACATAAATAGATACATTTTAATATAGGATAGTGGATTCCACGTAGAAGGGTAGAACATAGGAAACTTATTATTTTTTGTTACATAAAATATACTGTAACCCCGCCGCGGTGCCATTATTATTATCATTATTATAAATTCTAGTTTCGGTTTATCTTATCATCAGGAAAATGATTATTTAAGCTATAACCTTAACAACCTTGCAGTAAAGTAGGTATGCGAAAACCCTTCCGAGATAGTTTTAAATAAAAAATATATTACTTTATAACTACTTTTTTTATACTTATATGTTGACTTGTTTTTGATTTGGATTGGAGAAATGACTAAGCAATATAGTATTATCATTATTACTGATAAAAAAGATATTATTCATTTAAAACCAAATAACAACAAAGTTTCGAACCTGGGACGTAGATATGATTGTCTGTTTCTTAACCAATACGCCAGAATCTGCCATGAATGTACGAAGGATTAATATGCTTTTAAAATGTAAAGGTAGCTAATAAAAAATTTTGAACTTATAATCGTCCCCGTATGGTTGAGCAAGTTGAGAATACATCAATATTGAAGATAATCTTGAAAAATATTTTGAACCTAAACGCAGTTTGTTGTATTAGTTAAATTTCAATATTGAACTAAATGTGTAAATTTGTGTGTGTCATTAGCAGAATGATGCTTATAGGCATTCACGCGATTTCAACCTGTATGCTGTACCTATGCATTTTTGACGTCTACCGTACATTGTATTAGATTTTATAATAAACTAGCTGACCCGGCGAATTTCGTACCGCCTCAGGATCAATAAATAGTGTGTTAACTTATTAGATGGTATAAATTCTTTTAATACTTATTATCCTATTCCGGACGAAGACAAATCCAAAAACACAAAAATCATAAACATCGGTCCAGCCGTTCTTGAGTTATATAGATATAGATTACGAATCTTTTGTATGGGAGTATAGAAAAGTGTTCTTTTTAGACTTTTTTAGGCAATTTTTAAAATTTTTCTCTTTGTAAGAACCATCCTCGTACTTCAAGGAATATTCTAAAAAAAGAATTAGCGAAATCGGTTCAGCTGCTCTCGAGATTTGCGCTTAGCAACACATTTAGCGATTCATTTTTATATTATAAGATTACCTGTCACAGTTCTGTGATTTGCTGACAATCTGTTGAAAAGGCACATCTCAAACATCAACAATAATAATAAATAAATATTGTCGGACAAATTACACAGCGCCATCTAGCCCCAAAGTAAGCGAAGCTTGTATTATGTGTACTAGACAACTGATAAACATACGTAAATACATTTTTCTTTTTGTAAATACATACTTATTATACATAGAAAATACCCAGACCAAGACAAACAGACGTGTTCATGCACACAAATGTTTGTATTGTGTGGGAATCGAACCCACGAGCGTTGGTGTCAAAGTAGCGTAACAGCGCGTTTCACCACTGCGCCACCGAGCTCGTCAAATAATCAAATAGTCTATGTAAGAAGGCTTATTACAGAATTGATGAATATCTGACTGACAGAAGTGCCTGGAAATGATTCAGCACATGTATTAATATATCTTTAATTTTATTACTTGACATAATTACATATACACTAACATCAATTTTATTGTAATAAACTAAATAAATAAAATAAAATGATTTTATTTCGACCAACTTAGATCATACAATATGTTAGGGATATTAAAACATGTTATAGTAGTATAGTTAAATGATTCATCAACTTATCGTTAGTATAGTTAAATGATTCATATTAGGGTTACATTTCTTTATTCCTTAATATGTGAACCATTGAGCAATGGTTCACATACCGAAGATCATATCTTTTAGCAAATGGTAAAAGATCTATATGGACAAGTTTGTTTTGGCATTTCTTCTTCGCCTATATATATTATCTTCGGGTAGATTAAAAAAGGAAAATTAAAACTAAAAAAAAAATCGGCCAAGTGCGAGTCGGACTCGCGCACGAAGGGTTCCGTACCATTATCTATAAAAACAGCAAAAATATCACGTTTGTTGTATGGGAGCCCCCTTAAATATTTACTTTATTCTATTTTTTAGTATTTGTTGTTATAGCGGCAACAGAAATACATCATCTGTGAAAATTTCAACTTTCTAACTATCACCGTTCATGAGATACAGCCTGGTGACAGACGGACGGACAGCGGAGCCTCAGTAATAGGGTTCCGTTTTACCCTTTGGGTACGGAACCCTAACTATGAAAAAATAATACAATGGCAAACAAATCATTCATGTTTTTGTCTATTTTCATCTAGTAACTGTTAAAACTCAACTAAATATTGTTGTTGCTTAAGGTACCTAATAGGAAATAATTATGATGGCAAGAGATGAAGTGGAAATAGTATACTATATTTGAAGAGAAAAATAGATGAGTTCTCTCGTAAGTTTGGTACAGGGTACGTACGTTTATTGGACGAAAGGCTCCGGTAAATTGAACAAATGAGACCTGTGTCAGCAGATGGAAAGTATATTCTCGAAGCATTCGATATATTGTCGATATTAATAAGGGACATATTACACGTTAACATGATTTAGTGACCAAATAAGTGAATCAATACATCACATACATTCCTTTTTATATTCTGCGCCACCGAGCATATGATGATGAGAGGTACCTCTCATCATCATATGCTCGGTGGCGTAGTGGTGAAACGCATTGTTACGCTACTTTGACACTTTGTGGGTTCGATTGCCACACAGTACAAATATTTGTGTGCATGAACATGTCTGTTTGTCTTGGTCTGGGTATTTTCTATGTATAATAAGTATGTATTTACAAAAAAAAAAGTATTTACATATGTTTATCAGTTGTCTAGTACACATAATACAAGCTTCGCTTACTTTGGGGCTAGATGGCGCTGTGTAATTTGTCCGACAATATTTATTTATATATCATATTTGATAATATCACATGATACGGGTTATTAAGTTACATAATTATATTATTACTATGAAAATTAAACTAAACAGTTCAGAGCATATAGTATTAGGGTACTTACATGATTTTTCTCGTAGAAATAATATAAACGTGACCGAAGTAAAGTTAGGCAGTGTGTTAGTGAGTTATTAAAAAATAGGTGGCCGTCACGTGACGCCCGGCATATGTGACACTTCTTAGTGAATATTCAAAATGTTTATATATAAAAATCAGAAACCCATAAAATATATGGATTAAAATACGGTACAAGCGTAGCGGTTTGTTAATCAATAATAATCAAATAAATCAATATATATTTTTTACACTAATTTTAATAATAATTCTAAAATATGTACATACATAAATAGTAGAAAAAAGTGTGTGTGTGTCAGCTCCGACGCACGACTGGTGTTTACTCCTTACGAACGACAATTATGATATATATCGAATAAAAAAGAGGGTAATAGACGCATCTTCTGAAATAATAAGAATATAATTTCTATTATTCATAAAATGTGAACTACAGGCTTACCAATTAACTGCATCCACGTATTTTCCGTATTGATCTTCATTACCACTCTAATCAATTTATTCCATATTTTTCAACGTGCTATTAACTTTAATCTCTCAATGATTTGTTTAATAGTACCTACATAAAAATATGGGTAAAATTTACCAAGCTTCGTAGTATGCAGGTGCGCACACACACGTACTAACATACACACACGTACTCGTACAACGCTCGGTCCCTGTAATAAACACTGTATAATGCTTTCTGTCTCATTATCATTTTGACGAGCTCGGTGGCGCAGTCGTGTATGACCCGACTTTGACACCAATGCTCGTGGCTTCGATTCCCAAACTTTTGTGTGGATGAACATATCTGTTAGTCTTAGTTTGGAGGTTTAAGAGAGGTAGGGCGCATTAAAGCAGTCCGTCTGGGGAAGTTATTCCACCTCACAGAAAACCGCAGCCAAATAATAACTCCCTAGAGGATTGTTGTGTTCCTGCATCTGAGTGAGGTCACCAGTAAGTTCCTAAGGAGTTGCTGTGTTAGCATCAGTAAAAGAATTGCGCGAGTGATACTTACTGTATTACAAATGTTCATAGGCTGCGGTAACCGCTTTACATCAGGTGGGCCGTATGCTTGTAATCCGACGCTGTATAAAAAGAAATCTCTGTTAAATCCTATAGATACTTCTATCTCATTCTTATATGTTGGTCTCTTTTTAAGCTGACGAGCGTAACGGTATCATTTTTTGATAACGCGTTCACTTGATTTTACTCCTCATAAAATTTCCGTATCGCGCCTTATAACTCAAAAAAGTTAACTCCAATAAAGTAAATATTTAATAGCCAATGCTACGGATTATTATTTGATGTATTCTCTGTGATTATATCTCAATATAAATGTATTGTACTCATAAATAGTAAAATAAAGTAAATATTTAATAGAGATTATTAAACTAGTATTTAACATTTAACATCATAACAATATTTTCTATGGCTACCGCTACTATGATTATTTTAGTTACTATTAATCTTAAAATCAAAATATCATTGTTGCCACAGCCACCCTTGTATCGTATTTTTTATAGATATTAGAGGGGGGCAAACGTGCGTGTGGGTCACCTGATGGTAAGTGGTCACCATCGTCCATAGACATCAGCGACATCAAATGGTCACCGATCCGTTGCCAGCTTTTCTAGGGAAACATAGGTTCTTTTCTTGAAGGCACCCATATCGTATTTGTTCGGGAACACCGCTGAGGGTAATTTATTCCACAATTTCACCGTGCAGTGGTAAAATGCCTCAAAAAGCATACTGAAGTGGATTGCCCCTCATCAAGATGGTGAGGGTGAAATTTAAGTTTATGGAGAGTGGTACGATAGTGGAACTACTTAGGAGAACCTGAACCATACACCTGGCTGAGAGGTTATTACGAATAAAATCCATGCCATTTTGGAATGAAATGAATGAAACCTAATGAATCATGTTCTTATTTGTGATTCTCTATTGAAATGTAATGAAACGAAACCGTTTTTGAAAAGTATATTACCTACAACAAGAACGCGTGAAAAACATGGTCAAAGGCCACTCAAGCTCCACAGACCATAGCGAAATCCGTACTACTTTGCAATTCATTCTGTTCATTATCAGCATTTACAGTTGAGCAAAATCATCGATACGAAAATCTACTGTCAACTGCTGATGAGACTCAAGTAAGAAATAGAAAAAACGGTAATTAGTCAACAGAAAAGGTGTGGTTTGTCATCACTGTAACACTAGACACACATCTTTAGCCACTCGGCAAAAATTGAGAGAGCTTGGTTAGGAAGTGTTAATGCATCCACCATATAGCCCCGCCTTGCATCCTCAGATTTTCACTTGTTTCTATCTCTTCTAAATTTTTGGTAGTGTATAGGTTAACATTCCCAGAGAACTGTCTATGACTTGTAGTAGTTTTTTGATCAGGAGTTCCAAAATTTCTATAGCAAAGGAATTATATCATTACTTATAAAATGGTAACAAGTTATCGGACCAAAGAGCATATATATTATAATCAAATGTAAATAAACTGTGATATCTTGAGAGCATGGTGTTACGCTACTTTGACACCAACGCCCGTGGGTTCGATTTCCACACCGGGCAAACATTTGTGTGCATGTACATGGGGCACACTAAAAGTTTTGCACTTCTAGCTAATCGGAACTATTTAAATTTCGAATGTTATATTTTTTGAAACGTTGCAACCTACTTAGTAATAAAAAAAAACAATTGGCGGGAAATCATTTGTCAATTGTTTTTTATCACACATCAATCAATTCTACGTACGCAACGAAAATGGAATTGAGTCGAAAAGATTTTAGAGCGATGATTTTTTATGATTTTAAAAGTTCTGTCTCTCCGCAAGACTGTGCTGCTCGTCTTCAAAATGCTTTTGGGAGAGAAGCACCTTCTTTGAGCACCGTGAGGCGATGGTTTGCTGAATTTGAGAGAGGTCGAGTTTCTTTACATGACGAATTTCGTGAAGGGCAGCCTTCAACTGCCGTCAACGTAAATAATGTGGCTACTGTTAAGCGGCTAATTGAAGAAAACCCGCGGATTACCTATGAGACAATTCGAGAACTATTGGGAATTGGTATGAGCCAAATTCAGAAAAATTTACACGAAGAATTGAAAGTTCGGAAACTTTGTTGTCGTTGGATCCCTTATGAACTGACAGCGGAGCAGAAGCGGGCTCGCGTGGAATGGTGCTCACAGGTGCTACTAAAGTACGACCACGGATATTCAAATGCTGTTTATGACATTGTCACAGGAGACGAAACGTGGATTTATTGTTTTGAACCCGAAAAAAAAACAGCAATCTTGTGAATGGGTGTTTGAAAATGAGAACAGGCCAACAAAAGTGAGGCAGGAGAGAAACGTTGGTAAAAAAATGATCGCGTTTTTTTTCTCAGCTACGGGTCCCATCTGCACAATTGCACTTGAAGATCAAAAGAGTGTTAATGCCGAGTGGTATTCTACCATTTGTTTACCCAGGGTGTTAGAAAACAGTTCGCGAAAGACGACCAAAAAGCCGCGTTCTCCTACATCATGACAACGCTTCATCACACACGGCCAACAAAACAAAGTCATTTTTAACTGTCGAAAAAGTACAACTCGTTACCCATCCTGTGCGAAGCCCCGCCCTAGCATCCTGTGATTTCTGTATTTTCCCCAAAATCAAAGATTTGATGAGAGGTTTCACTTTTACCAGCTCCGAAGAGGCAGTGATAGCGTTCAATCAGCACGTAGAAAACATGCCTTCAGATCTGTGGTCCTCCTGTTTTAAAAAATGGTTCGATCGCATGAAAAAATGTTTAAAATGTAAAGGAGAGTATTTTGAAAAGCAATAAACATAATATTTTGGTTATAACATGTTGTTTTTTTAAGTTACGCAAGGAACACAACAATCCTCTAGGGAGTAATCCCTAGAGGATTGTTGTGTTCCTGCGTGTGAGTGAGGTCTTCAGTAAGCACCTAAGGCGTTGTTGTGTTAGCCGCAGAGGTGGCATCGCGCGACTGATGCTTGTACTCGATTTATATCCATATGCTTGTATGCCTCCCGACGTTGTATAAAAAAAAAACAAAAATATATTTTGAAAATTTACATAAAATACGAAATTTCTTTTCCGTTACCATTTATATTTGTACAGAGTAAACAAGCGAATTATATTTTTATAACATTCTAATAGGCCTGAAGAACTTATTTGTATTTCACTAGAGATCATTATTTTGCTTAAGCAGATCAACTTTATTGCGTCATAATATCATATTACTATCAAAGATAGATATGAGACACACACCTCGGTCCTAAGTTGTCTCGGGCTACTCCTTACAAATACAAGTAATGAACACGGTAAAAAAGTAAACAATAGCTTGCAAAAATCGGGCATTTTGAGAATACCTCCTTCGAGTTAGCGCACGTTTGGCGGGAAATTACGGGGTTACCGTTTCAGCATGCACTGCATTACCACCTAGATGGCGTTGGCGCCCGTGAAATATCAGGACCCATTTATATTTTGATGACTAGTCTCTCGGAGTATTACTACCGAACTTCCGTATGAGAAAATATTTCCTCAGCGCAACGCTTTCAGCGAAATTATTTTTAGATTGATTCGAGTTGTAAAAGTCAACATGTAAGATATACCAAATAAAGAGCAAACAGAGATTTAGCTTCATTGTAATCGTTTCAAAACAGATTTTAAAGTTTGAACTTTATAATTAGATGTATTTATGCATTGGTATATCATTCTTAATGTCATCCGCTACACGCGATTCTTAATTTTTCACATGTTATTATTTTTACAATGTTGGAAGGGAATAATAATTCGCAGATACAGAATGGCTCTCCTGCGTATTGTTAAGTGGAAACATTCTCTATCGAACTGCTTTGATAGGCTCTGATGTGCTCTACTCTTGCGTGCTCTGCTCTTTTTCTTCTGCTCGGCTCTGCATTTGTTTTGACAGCGCGCACTGCTTTCAATTGAGTTTGGCTCGAAGATACTAACCAATGTTCATTCATTTAAACCTTTATTGACTACAATAGGTCGGTTGAAAAGACTGACTTAATTACATTACATTAAAAACATTGATTGTTGTTTTTATTAAAAACTAAAAACCTGCCTCGGCTTTACATGGGTAGACACATAGAAAAATAGATAGATAGATAGAATACACTTTATTTGCATAATACCGAATTTAAGGAAATACATTCAAGAAGATTCTAACAATTATAGAAATGTACTATGCAACAAGGCGGCCTTATTGCTAAAAACAATATTTTCGAGGCAACCTTAAGAGGGTGCACAAAGCTAAGTGGCGCCCTCATTTTGTTTTAATTAATAACGCTGAATTTAAGACCAATTCCAAAAAAAAAAAACGCTCTATAGGGCACTGAAGAACCATATTTATGTTTTTTGAGACATATTCTGTTTTTATTATTTATGTAGAATTAGTCATACTTTTGATTATTGCTATAAGTGGCCACAATAAGCAATAATTAAAATTTTGGTTACTTGTCATAGATAATAAATACAAGATATGTTTCAAAAAAACGTAAATATGGTTCTTCAGTGCCCTATAGAGCGTTTCTTATGGAATAGGTCTTAAATTCAGCGTTATTAATAAAAACAAAATGAGGGCGCCATTTAGCTTTGTGCACCCTCTTAAGGTAACGAATCGAATTACAAAAAAGTGGTAGGGCTAGTCCGGAAGGAAACGAATAATAAAATATAGCTCAAACTATTTTGAACTTATTGATATTATTAGTTACAGGTATAAAAATACAATCATATATACACACATAGAAAGATAAATTAGTTCTTTACAAATTGAATATAACAACAATTTCTTATAAAACTATTTAGTTGGAGAAGTGTAAATATTATCATGTTTTAATTCTACTGATCTTTGATTAATCTGAAACAAAAAGCGGTCATTGTGACTTTTGTATAATAGTTAGACATAATATAGTCTAGAGGACTTTTTATGGGTAATGATAGGTACTATAAACATGTAGCAAATTATTATCATACTCCTCACATCATGCCCTCAACTACACCTAAAATAAAGAAAAAGGTTAAATTTATACTAAAACCCGACTATAATATTTTAACGACTACGAATTTTCCTTTCATATAAGGTGCATGCTTCAGCTATCTGCCAGTGAAAATCCCGTCAAAATCGCTCCAGCCGTTTCAAAGATTAGCCGGAACAAACAGACAGACAGACACAAAAATTGTAAAAATATTCAGTTTGGTATATGTACCGTGTATACATCCATATGCATTTAGTAAAAAGCGGTTATTTTAATATTACAAACAGACAGTCCAATTTTATTTATCTATATAGATGACAAATAAATAATAGTAGATTCAGGAGCAGTGATAACCTAGTACATAAAGAACGAATTAATTATTTGATGGTACCGGGTACGAGTCCTGGTGTGGTCATATACCACTAAATTTGTCTTTTCAGATTTATGTACACACGTATTCGTAATTACCTTCCCCGCCAAGTGAGGCAAAACATCGGGAATGTCCACATGACAGCATGTCCAAGAAATTATATTATGCCTCCCGACATTTTATAAAAACCAGTTGAGAATGCGCAAGCTTGCATTGCCAGAGGAAGGACACCTGACTCGTCAATTAAACAACAATTCAAAATTGTTTTTTTTTTTAATTCGTCGGCCATTTTGACCATGTTCCTTAAGAGATAGGAACGGTATTCCTGAACATTCCTATTCTACTTTTGTATGCTGAATCCGAATCTGAAGTCAAAATTCGAATATTCGAAAAAAAACGGACACACAGACAAACATATAGACTTCATATAGGAACGGTGTTCCAGAAAAGCAAGTCGAATTCACACAGATACACGATCGCACGTTACAGATCCGTTGAAACGTGCGATCCCGTAACGTTTACTATTCGTGATATTGAAATGTGACAACCCTAGCGAACTAACCCGACCGTTGGTAATAACATAAAAAAATGAATTAGTAAGCTAGTCAACTGCATCTCTCTACTGTGACTGAACTGAGGTAAGGCCGTCACGGTTGATTGAGTTAACCCCGGTCGCAGTAGAGGATACGGCGTCTCTTTTGATGCGAAACGTCTTTTACTTCAGTCAGTAGAGGATAGCTCGCAAAACCAAATGTAACGAAATAGGTTATGCCAAGGTTGCTTATAACTTTGAAACTACAGCATTATTTTATTGCCAATATTTGAAGCAGTGACAACCCAGTGGATAAAGAACTGGTCTATTGACCAACTGGTCCCTGGTTTGAATTTGTGCCACTAAATTTGTGTTTTCGAGTTTATATATATATTTATAATTATCACTTGTTCCATGGTGAAGGAAAACATTGTGAGAGAACCATGTCCAAGGAATTATATTTCGAAACAGTCGTGACCTGACTTTACCTAAGAAAGGTTTGGTTTTCCCTCTGGAGATCTGACGGTAGTCGCTCCATGTAAAAATCAGTATTATTTGTTACTAGCTAGCGGATCATAATGAATTAGGAAAGTAGATAACGCTACGAAGAAAAAGATCCAATTTTACAAGTCATACTTCAACTATTGTAAAGTTAAAGAAATTTAAAAAAGTGTGATATTTTCTATAAGTTCTACGACTACTACTCTACATATAGTAATACATAACGTCTAAAAATGCCATATAAGAGCTCGGGTAGCAAGTAAGAGACATGTCGGTCCTCGACTACTTATTGTGACCTCATTGGAATGTGTTCGTCCGACACGAAAGGAAATATAAAAATAATACACAATACTAATATTAAAAATAACGCCTATAATAGCATGAGAACTGAATTTTACATAAACCTATATGTATGTTTATAAAAATGTAGAACCTTGAAGATATACATACATATCTTTAATTATTGTTAAAAGGCGCACTGGGTTCCTGCCGAAAGCTTCATCGAAAACTGTATTCGAAGGGTGTAAGTAATAGCCCATCATTTTCTAATTAGCAGGCAAAGCCCAGTTATTAAAGTTAATTGTGTCGTTAGAGGTTTTGACACAAATGTTTGAAGCAGCAAGATGCTGCTAAAATTACACTCATTACTTACCATTTGGAAGTTGTTAGGATTATGACTGTGATATAAGCTATATATTGGTATTGCTAAATGAGCAATAATATTATATTATATGTAATTAGCGCGCCCCGCTGTGGCTTCACACCGGCGATCCAATCACTGCCAAATTCCACAGGATCACCTTCGGAGTTAATCTGATTTTGAAGATTACCTGAAAATTTCATCAAAATCAGTCCCGTCGTTTCGGAGTCCTTAGCAAACATACATACATACATCAAATTTTAGACATAAGAATAATATACATATCATATCGTATGACATCTCGCCTGTCTCCCATTGTGGCAGGCAGAGACTTACCTCTCTCGCCTCTTCCACATGCATCAATCTCTTCACGCATGCATCAATCTCTTCACGCACGCTCATCGGTTTCTGATGCTTTTGATTGGGCCCTTTTTCAAGCTATTTGAGTCATATGTAGCGACCTGCATCGTGCACGCTCGCCCGGTTCTAGGGCTCCTGATATCACCACCTGATAAAACACAGTCAATTTGGTCATGGTAGGTAAGTCCTAGCCTTCCTCGGCTTCTACATCTTTACTTTCCCGTGGTATGTATAAGGCTGATATAATATTATAATAACCTGTAGTAATGTTGTAATTCACTCTCTTATGCTCTTAACACAAAATGTAATATTACATTGAGCACTCACGGGCACTTAAATTGGTTCTACATTTTTATAAACATACATATATTTATTCAGTTCTCATGCTATGTATTATTTTTAAATTTCCCTTCTCCAAAATTAAATTTTGTTATTATGTTTTCTATTCAAGGTCACCTTAAATTAGGTGCCATTTTAGAATATGCCTGTGAATATATATTTGTGTTAGTACATCTATTATAAGTATGTATTTACTTACATATATATATATATATAGTTGTGTAAGTAAATAGATACTTATAATAGATGGAAAATATCCAGAACAAGACAAACAGACATGTTCATGCGCACAAACGTTTACCTTGTGCGGGAATCGAACCCACGAGCGTTGGTGCTAAAGTAGATTCCGCCACCAGGTACGTCAAAATTTATTTAAACTATTATTGGGTATTATTTAATAGCGAAACTTCAGGGGATCGAAGCCATGTGGGCAATATAACTATTACGCCTACTAAATGATTCTGAAAATCAATGCAGCCAGTTCAGGCTCGTCAAAGGAGGAATCGGTTGGCCTTATTAGATTTATGTGTACGATTGTATGTCATCGTGCCAATTGTTGCTGTGCCACTAAAAGTAGAACCCTGAATACACCTTTATTTCCAACCGACAAAGGTTTTTGATGAGACACCGGAGGCGCAGGTAGGTCAACAGTATTGGTTGTGTGTTTAGTTGGCTAAGACATAGATGTTAGAATTTAGCTGCATGTGGTTTTACCATACATCGTGTGTGTATAGAGCAAACATTTTTTTGTTACTATAGATAATACTGTACCTAATCTATAGTAACATAAAATAGTTTACTAACCGGTCTTGATATGGATCATAACAAATTCATTAAGTGATTTTAGTAAGTAATTTAATGAACTTTACTTACCCTGTTGGACCAATATCAACTCACGTATATCTGTCACCTCTCAGTAGCCAGCCATGCAATTCTCTAAGCGACTCGTAATGGCTGTGTGATCACAGATGTCACAGCTTTGACATTGTCTACTGCGATCACGGCTAAATTATTTGATATTCTATAAGGCTGTAAGCGTACGCGAGGCTGTTTGCCTTGTAGAATTCCAATTCCAAACGCAGCCTTGCGGCGCTAGTGTCGCACAACCATGAAAAGCGACACCAAAGAATTGCAATTTTGTGTTCAAGGCTGTAACAGCCGATGTTTCCGAGGATGTAAGGACGTTTGCTCTTACAGAATTGCATAGCAGATCGAGTTGTTAGGTACTGCTATCTCATCATCTCCATTCTTTTGTGTCCTCTTGTTAGATTTCAAAAGCGTAGCTACGAATACTTATATACTTTATTATCCGTTATCCGATTATGCTAGCTTGTTTAGAGCTAGCTATGTGATAAAGATATATTAGACATGGCTTTGGGATGTGATAGAGAGTTTATTATTTAACATAATGTTATGTTGCAAATAAAATTATGTAGAATAATGTGTAGCCAAACGTGTGTGTACTTATTCCATTCTTCGTACCTATATTTGTTTGTAAGGTTTTCGCCTATTTTAATTACAGCCGTTTAATAATTTTTATCTCATTATAAAGATTTAATTTATAGCGATACAAAAAACAACGGATCAAATTATTATTTAATGTAACATATATAATTTAACATGTTTCTTTGTAGTTTAAATTTGGTTAAATACTTTGCTTTAGGAAAATATTTAAGCTACATTAGCGTAGAAAATTAAACACTTTACATGTTAAAAAACCCTAGAAGAGCCTAGTGGTACGAGTATTATTTTTACAGAAGTAAATTTCAGTAACGTAACAAAATCTCATATCTATAAATTTAGGGGAAAAAATAGTGCTCAAATTAATTCAAATACTAAAATTCAGCGTATGTTCTACCTAGCGTAAACACTATGGTCAAATTGGACGTCCAGTTCCTTATATTTATCAGGAGTTCTAAAAACCAGCGAGCTTGAATGAAAAGAGAAATATTACATTATAGTACTAAAAAGACTGAGTAAGGTTATAAGGATCGAGTCACGATGCTGGTTCCCTCTGCCTTTCCATCAAGGGACTTGGCGTAAGGATATATCTATTGTTGAACTATTTACATTAAGACAAACATTACTTTCTTTAGTAATATTTTTCTTACTTAATTATTATTACCGATTTTCTTGATGAAATTTTTCCTTTCGGGATACGTAGAAAGAATCACCCGTTTTTTCGTGGTCCTGCTAATTAGTCCTATTAGTATGCTTAATAATTCAAACACTAAAACTCAGCACAATTTGCAACGTATGTTCTATCTAGTATAACGTAACTTGAGGTGTACAAATACCTGCTTGTTTACACAATTATTTTGACTATGACATTTCGACCATCTCAACAAATGCAGAGTTCCGTCATTGGTTAAAATTCATCCACCAGTAAGGATATAATAATCGAATAAAGAACAAATATGTACTTAAACAGGTGCCCGCGAAAGCACTAATTTTTATTACCCCGCTTTGACTATCACCAGAGAGGCGTACCTACTGAATATTTATTTTTGGGGTTCCATTTCGTACTGATATTTGCCTGATGTATGTCCATCTGTATGTCACGGTCTCTATCTATAAACGAAATGTGTTATATATCTTTGGGGTTATTATGTAGCGTTTTTCATTGATCGACTTTGTTTCAACTAATCTACATATTTGTTATTAAAAAAAGAAAAAGAATATCGTAGAGTATGTATGCACGATGAATTTCTAATATGTTTTATAAGTTAATCCTCTTCTCAACGCGTGGGTGTCATAAAAGGCGACTAAGGGAATTATCCAGGAGCAGCGGCGTCCCATGATTTTAATATATTTAAATAACTTACTGCGGTTGCCAACCCGCCTGTCAAGCATGGCAACAATGGCAAAACACCCCTTGGAATGAGTACAAAAAAAAAAGACGGCCCCCAGTCACCGGCAGCCCCGCTGATCCTAGCTTCGGTAGCGCTCAGAGTATCGACGGGGCAGGGTGTGCAAAGAATCGCTGGCTCCGACGCCGCGGCTACCACAATGAGGACCGATGAAAAGATAGTGGAGCTGGAAGAGGAACTAAGCAAGTTACATTGGGATATAATAGGACTGTCTGAAGTCCAAAGACATGGGAAGGACACGTTGATCCTTAAATCCGGCAACTTGCTTTACTACCGGGAGGGCGACCATCTATCCCAAAGTGGTGTCGGGTTTATCGTACCTTATACTCAGAATTATCAAACAGTATTTGGTGAAGGTCATACAGGTCTACGCACCAACTTCGTCCCACCCCGATGATGAGGTGGAGGTTATGTATGAGGATATCTCCAAAGCCATACGTACCTCTCAGCGTGCTATGGAAAGAGCTATTCTCTGCGTGATAGATTCAGAAATGAGGATATCCGCAGTAGAATTAAGGTAACCGATATAGACCTCAGGGTAAGCAAGCTGAAGTGACAGTGGGCCGGCCACATAGTTGGTAGAACCAGCAACCGCTGGACAAGAAAGTTTTTTGAATGGCGTACCCGTACTGGTACACGCAGTGTGGGACGCTCGCTTCGCTTACAAATACATTGTTTGTGAACGAGTTTCCATTTTTTATTCAAAACTATTTGCTTTGGATTATACATTACGTACCTATAAAACTAATTAGGAATTCTTTCACAAAATGATGAAAATATCCGAACAATAAAATTTGATTGAATTTCAATGAAGCCTCTTTTATTAGGGAGTATCTTACATTCCTTAACTTTTATTTTGTATCAGTAACGTGACAAACAATATAAGTCCTGCCTGCTGATAAGCAGTTACCCGACCAATACAAGTACTTAACGATCTTGTAAAACCCTTTTCGGAAAACCTCGTGCTGTAATCTCTTGGGAAAACGTTGACAGAAAAATAGCAGATTTTTTTCCTCTTTATTTATAGCTTACGGAATATAGTACATACAGATGTTGTGTTATTTTATCTTAAAAAAAACATGAGAAACCGTTAATATGATCAATATTTGACTGTTTACCCCAAAACCGAAACTAGTTAGAAATTTGATTTTTTTCATTAGGTATAATGCATCATTATAATTGTACGAGTAACTAAACAACAATTGCTAAAAATGTAAAGTAATTGCATAATTATAAAAGCTATGGTCAAATAAATATTTTTCAAGCATAATTTCAATGTAAGGACTAAACGCAAAAGAAACAATACGGAACTCTGTTAAAGAGATGCCCAAATTGTATTTAACTTGATTTTGTTTACCGTTCAATACAAAACTTCCCTATTAGCAGTAGTTAAGAAATGTTAATGTATATGTCTCATCTATTATTCGTACATCTATGTAATATGCCGCCACTTGTGTTCACATTAACAATGCAGTCCTGCCCACATACTCGTGGATACGCTCCATATGAAGCGTGCTGTCCAATTTCGACATCATCTACCGAATTATACTCAGCTGACTTCGTGTTACTATTTTGTTACTATATAGTTTTAATATCAATGAATAAAATGGCTCTTCCATACTATTTTGCATAACCAATGCAGTTGTGTTTAAGTAACAGATAATTTTAATAATTATGAAGCTCGTGGTCTAATAATGCCACAAAATAATTGATATTGTGTTTTATCGCCTAAATATCTGAGCGATTCGACAAGCCTACTGCGTTAATATTTTAACCAATAAGTCGATGTTTGACGGCGAATCAAAACGCCGCTTCTCGCGGTACCGCATGGCCAAGAATAATCTGATCAAGGAAACATCCATAAGGTAAAGAGCTAGATTGTTTCTCATGTACTCTGAGTGAATTCACGAAGGTAGCAGTGTATATGATAAGGTTTAAAAAATTTAAATTAAGCATTCGTTTTTTATTTCTCTCGAATAAATGTTATGCTGCACTATCGCGTTAGGCCTGACCTGTAATGGTAGCTGTAAGTTGAAAGATATAAATAAACAAATATATCTACGAAACAGCTTTAACGTTTTAGATCAAATTTTGTATTCAAATAAGTCTCTTGTAAACATAAACAAAAGCTTTACCGAAATCTACCGGAGGATAAAGTGATTTCAAAAGGTTTTATTTATCCTTGCTTACATTTGCTAAAAATATTTTTGGTGGCTGTATCTGGTATGCTAAACTCCTCAGCATACATTGGGTATGTTTAAATTTATGTTACGGTATCTTCAACAAGGAAAAATCAAGTTGGGGAGCGCAGGGAAGCACGAGGGTGCTCTAAGTAGAGATAAGATAACCCGACCAAGCTAACACGCAAGTGGTAATCAGAGGTAGTTATGTGCCCTAATGCTATTTCAAGAACAACAGGGGAAAAAATACTTTATTCCTCTAAAGAAAGGATTCATTGTTACGCGTTGTGTGAAAAAATAAAAGATTTATATTTTGTTAGAGTTTGTTCCTACTTCCCGCTAGAATTTTACTCAGTAAGCTTTCATAGTTGCTATGTCTTTTTATGCCTGGGGATTCAAGTATATCCATTGATACATATTTGAATAGAGTTATGAATATTTTTATTATGCAATCTGGAAGAATTAGTGACGTAGGTTGTCAAGCTTTTACATATGTGAGTAAGTATAGGAGCAGTGAAGAAATAATCAGATTATTGGCAAACTGGTCTCCGGTTCGACTTCCGGCGTAGGCATGTACCATTGAAAACGTTTTTTCGAATTTATGTACAAATCTGTAACAAGCCAAGCCAAGCCCTTCGGCTTAAGTAGCGGACGTCGCCAATCCTATTGGATTAGAAAACCGAATAACTGTAAGAAGAAGAAGAACAAGTTAGGTACAAAGGAGAGTAAAGTAACGATTGCGGAAGCGTGGAATTATACCGAAAATATACAAAACAATTTTACATATGTACAGCAATGTACATGCTACTTTAAAAAAAATCTAAAAGTCATTTTCAACCGGCATTACGTGTTTTCTTACTCGTATTAAATTTCAAGAAATCTTGATTTATTATTTTTATTATATCTCGAGTTTAAAGTATATAGGCACATCGGCCAACCTTCCGTTGTCCAACAATTTATACTAATACGTAAAGCAGAATAGTTTTTTATTTGTTTGAACGAGGTAATCTGAAAGTAAGTGGAAAAATCAGTTCCTACGGTACCCCGGTGTCCCGTAGGAACTGCTTTTATTACTAGCTTTCTTGTACGCACGGATGGTCGCGGGGTGCAGCTAGTCCAATATATAACGAATATACGCTAGTTGTAAAGAAGTCTGCTGCTAAAAGATATATGTATTTTATGTTCCCTGGTTTCTATGAATATAGTGACTGCAATCGAGGTAAATCGACGTCTTTCTTCTTTAATGTCCAGCATGTCAGTAGACGTTAAAATGGTCTCACAGTAAACTCTTTAGGTAATATTAAAACTTCGAATGAAATGTTAAAAAAGAAACCGTTAGCCGCAAAACATAACTGTGGTCTTCTGTGTGGTAGAGCCCCGGCAAACGCAGTGAAGTTAGCTTTGACTCTAAAGACAGTAGTGAGTCACCTACATCTAAATTTCAAACATTTTCATTATAATTTATCAAAGTGTTCAACGCCATTGTTAAAATATTATAATTCAATGAGCTCTATCTCTTTAAGTCATTGATGCCATATTTTATTTCACAATGGCAAGGAGAGAAGTGCAACTTCAAAGTTGCACTCCTCTGAAATTGTAAAATTTAGAAATGAGATGAAATTTCATCTCTTTTTTTTCTGATTAAATTCGTTGTTAGTTTCAAGGCAGACTCAGTGTTACCTCGGGACCACAATGAGCTTCATAATCCTAGCTACACTGGAGATTGCGGTGGGGAAATGTGGAGGGCGTTTCCTTTTAAAATGACAGCACTAGTATGCAGCGTGGTCATTTTTAAATGTAATTTGCCATTTTCTGATGAAAGAGTCGTTATAATATTTTCTGTTAGTAAAAAAAAGGCCAAGTGTGAATAGGACCAGTGCCCTGAGCATTCTGTGACTTTATTAAGTACTTCGTTTCGAAATTAAACAAATGTGTATATACTCGTATAAGTACAGCAAAATGCACTTTACTTTTACCCTTGCACCATTTTTATTTAATAGTTTAGGAGACAAGTGAATATCGAGCGTAATCTGCTCCTAACGCACAAAAAACAAGTTTTGTCTTGATATTTGCTAAGAGATTTTATTCATACCGAGCTTCAAGATTCTAAAACAGCAGGAAGTACCGCACAGGTTTTGATGGTGCACTAATAGTAATGTAATTACGTGATACATACTGAAAGTATATAGAGCTGGCCGTATAATATATATAAAAATAAAAAAAAATAATAAGAAAAAAATATATGAAAACAAATCCGAAAGTGGAAGTCGCTGGAAAAATGTTACTTTTAAATGTACGAGATTGTCATTTCTTTTTTATTGTGGCGTTGTTTTGAAGTTTGTGTATCGGCACTACAATGAAATTAATAAATATTGTGTATCGGAATTACAATGAATGAATGACTCGATAAAACTTTAGCGCTATAATTTTTATGCTGCGGTTAAAATACTGAGTTGCCAGAAACTTCAATTGGTATTTAGCAAGGAGGCATCTCCATGACCATGCTCGTGCTCGACCAGCGACTGCGACTATATATATAATACTGAAACTGTACGTGAATTTATTGCAGCTGACAGAAAATTACTTGTCAGTAAATCTCACTATATTAGACATTGGAATGAACCACTGAAGGTACCAAAGCTTTGCACTCGATGTATGCCGCATGATTTGATGAATTCGTGGATGTCCAGAAACAACTGCGTATAGAATGGTATAACAAAGTTTGTTTATAATAATACAAACACTGGGAGACTGGACAAAAACTGGGTTTTGTGCTTTGAACCGGAAAAAAAGCCAATCAGCAGAATGGTTGCCTTTTGAAGATTTGTCAATGAAAGTTAAGAAAAATCGAAACATTATTAACAAAATGGTTGCTTCCTCTTAAAGTCGAAGAACAGTGACTGCCGAATGGTACCTCAACACTTGCTTGCCCAGAGCCTTAGACAAAATTCGCGGAAAGCGTTCTCGAAGCAATGTCATCCTTTCACGATATCGCGTCCGTAAATTCCGCTAGGTTGACGAAAATCGGTTTCAAATATATAATGATACGAGTAATATATCCGGCTAGATCTCGAAACACGCGATTTCGTTTTGCTTTTTATAATTAAAGAAAATCTTAGATGTAATTTTTCTATTACAAACCCTAAATCATTGAAGAGGTCCTTAAGAAAAACTTTACGTGTGTTTTTTTACAATAGTTTCAGCGTTTGTGACAATGTATAAAATGTGACATCATATATTTTGAAGATCAATGAACGTATCGTAAGTGTAATATCCGGTTTAAGTTATCAGAATTCAGAAACTTTAAGTATGAATTAAACATTTCATCAGTTACATTACATCACATAAATAAAATACTAACTTAGTAATTTGTCAAAATACAAAACTGCAACTTGTGAAATTTTCCTTTTGCTTGACGCATGTACTTTTGTACACATACATCAACATTATAAATTTTGGTTTGTGACTTCTCGATATGAACACCAAATAAACATTTTTATTGATATACCATATTGAGCAAAAAAAAAAATTTTTTGCTCTTATACTTGGGTATCCAGTCCTAAAAATAATCAAGTCACAAACCCAGAGATCTACTAAAAAATCGGGTTCCGTACCATTATCTATAAAAATCGGCCAAGTGCGAGTCGGACTCGCGCACTAAGGGTTCCGTATTTAATTTATTCTATTTTTTAGTATTTGTTATTATAGCGGCAACAGAAATACATCTTCTGTGAAAATTTCAACTCTCTAACTATCACGGTTCATGAGATACAGCCTGGTGACAGACGGACGGACGGACGGACGGACAGCGGAGCCTCAGTAATAGGGTTCCGTTTTACCCTTTGGGTACGGAACCCTAAAAACGGAATAAAAAATCACGTTTGTTGTATGGGAGCCCCCTTAAATATTTATTTTATTATATTTTTTAGTATTTGTTGTTATAGCGGCAACAGAAATGCATCATCTGTGAAAATTTCAACTGTCTAACTATCACGGTTCATGAGATACAGCCTGGTGACAGACGGACGGACGGACGGACGGACGGACAGCGGAGCCTCAGTAATAGGGTTCCGTTTTACCCTTTGGGTACGGAACCCTAAAAACGTTCGGACACCGTGAGCGATTTTTGTGTGAATCGGAACATATATAATTAATTCATCCATGTCGGTAGATGATATAATTGAATAACCAATGTAAGACAAATGTCACCTTAGCCTTCCTGCGACCACGGACGCTGCAAAGCGTTCGAAACGTCAGGTTCAACAGAATAAATAAAATACGCGATATTTCCGTTAAAAATTGTTTAATTTAATATATCCCTCGATTTTGTTATCATCAGTTTTCAGAATTGCCCACCACTATAGCAGCAAATTTAAAGACGTATTCACGTGAAAAAAAAAGGAAACAGTTAATGACAAGTCAGGAAGTATCCCAGTATATCATTATCCTAATGCCGACTTCAGCAGTTTCCGCCAAATTGCTCAATCACTACAAATGTAAGGTGCTTTATTAAATAACCTGCGTAGTAATCTACTGAAGAATTCAGAAACAACATCTATACAAAAACATACTTTAGCTTTATGCAGCTTTGACAATTGAAGTGCGATTGTAACTCTTATTACGTACGATACAATAACGGTACAAAGGTCAAAGTTAAAGGAGTTAAGCTTGATGTCCACTTAGGTGTGTTTTTTTTTATACAAAGTCGAAAGTTACATTACTTTGACATCAACGCTCGTGGGTTCGATTCCTAAACGGGACAACGTGCATGAACATGTCTGTTTGTCTTGGCTTGGGTATTTTTAAGAGAGGTAGGGCGCATCAAAGCAGCCCGGTTGGGGAAGTATCTCCCTTACAGAAAACCGCAGCCAAAAAAACACTCCCCAGAGGGTCGTTGTGTTCTTGCGTATAAGTGAGATCGCCAGTTAGCTGACAACGAGTTACTGTGCTACAAGCAGAGGCATCGCGCGAGTTCTTCATGTATTACACCCGTTTATAGGCTACGGTAATCGCTTTATATCACTGCGGTGGGCCGTTTGCTTGTATGCCTACCGATGTTGTGTATAAAAAAAATGCTCTTGGCGAGCATTGAATTGTTACGAGTATGTACTAGTGTACTAAAACCGACACCGCGAACCAAATGTTTGCGCTATGCTTTGTTGGCAACAACTCTTTGGTGCACAACGTTGAACGAAACGCGTAAGCCTTTTAACCTTTTGGTCGCGAAAAAAGTGCGCCTTAGAAGCGATTTAGTGCTGTATCTTTGAATCTTTGGGATAGACATCTAAATTATTTTACGCTGCAGCGGAGATTTGTTTTAATTATTACCACAATGAAGCTCGACTTTTACTTAGGATACTCCTAGCTAGTACATAATAACTCAATGTTTGCGAGGTATCTTGTAGCGAACTGTACTGAGTAACAACGCGTTCGTCGTTGTCCCTTAGTTCTTTTTTGCTTTCACAGCTGGTATACTTCAGTGGGATAAATATTAAAAACCGCTGCGAGTAACTTTAGAAATAGCATCATACCTCTCGATACTGCTGTGTCGGATAGTTTTCCCGACATTTCAGAGTCTACACAGTGAGCTTCTCTGGCTTGGTTAACATTAAAAGGTATGAAAATGTAGGTTACATTGTTCGAAATAGCTACAGGTGCAGCCATGTCGTCTTTATGTCAGGCTCAAGATAAAGAGGAAACTATGATTGTAATTTTTAATGACGCGGCGGTCTTGAATACTTGAGCAGGGTAATACTGCTCGATACCTTTTCTACCCATGTTGAGTTCACTAAAAGTACATATGTGAAGGACGAAATAGAATATTATAACGATATACATTATAAACGTGTCAATTTTTAATTAATATAGTGATATATAACATGGATTCATGGGAATAATTTTGAATATGCATTATCCGGAAAGATATATTTCGAGCCGTTAACAGTTAATTTTAATCACCGTCCGTCCGTAAAAACCGTCAATTGGATCTCTTTGTTTCAAAATTAAATAAAATACACCCTAAAAATAAATTCATTTCAGAAATAGAACACAATAGTTTACTTAACTTTTTAGATTTAACTATCACTAAAGATCGATGCGTCCATTAATTTTCAATGTATCGTAAACCCACTCATACCGATATCAAGATTTCCGCATTATTCAGTCATCCTTGGAAGCACGAGCTCGTTCAATTAAGTAAGGATAATGACAACAAACACATGAACGTTCCATTAAGTAAGGATAATGATAACAAAGCACTTGAACACTGCGATGAATGTGAACCAGTTTATATCGGTCAAACTGGTCGTAATTTTCAAAAACGATTTCATGATCACGTGTCGACGTATAAAAATAATCGCCCAGGAAGGTCGCACTTTGCCGAAAATCTTATAGATAAAAGACATAAATTATCACCTAATAACATATATAAAATTTTACACACAATAGTAAAGATAAAGGTTTAAAACTAAATATTAGGAAACAATGATTAGAAATTATTAAACATAAAAAGTTTAAAATTACTCTTATGAACAAACAGATTGACCTAAGCAACACCCCTCTACTAAATATATTTTCTCTCACCCCATCCACCAGCGTCTTCAGTTCAATATAAGGGGTGGCACTACGATGGATTTGTCATTTGTAGCATGTTATTCTAACGACTAACATCTACAGCGCCTGAGGATGCCCCATGGAGAGGCGAAACACGTGTCGCAATGACGACTAGGGCAGTCATAGCAGCAACGGTGGTGGGCGCATGCGATTTTTGTTCTAGATAGCGACCAATTGCGATGACGACTGTGAGCAGCCGAGGCTAAGAACACCAGCGCAGGCATAGCCGCGACGGTATGTTGCATGTACCAACGATAGTGGGTGGATGCCGGCCGGCACTAGTTCGCATGAACTTAATTGGTAGCGGAAGCACACAAAGAGGTTAGATCAAATTGCATGCAAATTTGACTTTCGCAAATTAACGCCTGATACTACGTATACTCATTAGCTCTCGCAGAATTACAATAATTAGACACTGTATTTTATTAGATAGTTTAGCGCAAGCTTGAGAGGTATGTCTGACATTACTAGCAAGGTTTAGACTAAATAAAAACGGCTGAAAAGTTTAATATAAAAAGTAATAATAGGAGTACTAAACTCGTTAAAAGGAAGGAGGCGTTTAAATATTCATAAAACAACCCATGACTTTATCCATAATCTCATTTGCACCGTAACCCCGTGGGAATTACGTTGTATGTCTCTCTCAGTTACTATGTGAATATGAGAAGCAATACATTTAAATGTCGAAATAAATAATAATTAATTGTATTAAAATGTTTTTATATATATATGTCGAATCGGAACGATGGCGCCACCGGTTATCAACGATTATTAGCGTTTGTAATTAATCATTTCTGAGCGAATGTCAATGAATCTTATTTTATTTGAAGTTAAGTAATCTTATTTTAAGTTATTTTGTTTAACGTTGTAAACAGAGGGCGCTGTACGTTGGACCTACTAAATCTATGCAGTAGAGTAGTTTCAGTCTATGATTATTGTTTCATGTTGGCAATGTTTTCTTTTTGATCAAAGACAATGACTTCGGTTAACCAATCATATTTGAGAATTCTGTATTGTTATGTTGGTACCACTGTACAAGTAACGATGATTGGTGGAAACGCAGGCGCGCATTTTTCCCGCGCCTGGGCATGGCTCTTGGCGGGGACGCGACATCACTTTTGAGGCGGGAAAACAAGGTTGCAGGATTCTGATTCGATCCGCGTTCGAAGTAGGTCCGTCGCCAAGAGACTTGTCAGTTTTCCATCTAATTCTATAATCATAATACTGCGTACTGTAGTTAATTGTAATTGCTAAATTAAATTATCGTACCTAGTTATAAGTTATAGTGTCTTTATAATATCGTGTGCATAGAAATAAATCTGAAGTGTGTAACTTTCAATCGGATTTTATTTCATCTACCGTCAGTGTTCATCTACCATGTCTGATACCCATGAGTGCCCACATTTGCCCGCTCCAGCCACAGAGGATACGACATATATATAAATACTCGTGCATACAGTTGTAGAGAAATAATAGGCCCCTTTTGATAGTTGTCATAATAACATAATTAGGGATGCGAGCAAATAAATCGGTTGCCTAAATATTCGATTATCACGATAAATCGTTTCGAAATTATATGAGCCTTTGCGTATAAGTGAATACGCTTTGCATTTTTACCCGACTACAGCGAAGCTCGAGGAGGGTTATTTGCTTGACTCGTATGTATGTATTCGATATATGTTCCTTTGCCCGCTCGGAACTGCTTAAAGGCTTAACTGATTTTGATAAATGATACGTCAATAAATTCGTCTTGACGACGACGCGAGTTTCACTGTGTACCTGCAACAATTTCTTAAAAATTCCAATTGCGGATTTTATGCGGCTTAATGTGCGGACTGAAAAATATTTTTAAGGCATTCAGTAAATAGGGTATCAAATTAAAAGCCTATAAAAGGCGAGTACGAAAATATATGCAATCTATATGAACAACTACTTATATAACTATAGAATACAATTCACAGTGACAAATTACATAAAAAACTTTTTATTTGTACCTTTGATGTTTTGATTTAAACTTTGTATTTTTTACACCACAGTCGGGTTTTAGTTTTTTTTTTAAATATGTCATTTATTACTTTTATGTCTACAGTAAAAATAAAACAAATCGTTTCATAACTGTAATGTTTATTCACTTCCGCAAGAATTTTCTGTTGTGCTATCTTCGTCGTCACCTGTATAAATAATGATTTCATTGTCAATTAAATTACCAATATTGACGTCTCTGTCCATATCTTCCTTTATTATTTGCGTTGTTCTTTGCACGACCTTAGCCCAGTCTTCCTTTATGATGTTGGCACAAGCAACGGTGGCTTGGTATTTTTGCGTGCTGCGTAGCCTGTATTTTTTTTAATTTGTTGCACAATATTCTTTCACTCATAAATCATAATAATAAAAAATGTAGGTATATCTCCTCTACGTACACCTCTTTACAAAGTTATACTATTAATTCATACCATTATAAGGCTTCACTAAACAGGCCAGTGGGTATGAAATATTTATGCATTCACGTGAATAAACAATTAAAATATTAGTGTTATTGGAATATTAACCTTTAACTTGAGCCCAAATTAACTCAATAGCATGATATTGATGGTACAGTGATGTTCTAATAGTTTTGTGGCCATATTCAAGTGCAAGTTCATCACTTTGGTACCTAAGTTGTACAGGTTTATTTTCCTTTACCAATTTCAATAATCCCGCTTTAAATATTTGTATGTCAGCTTCAATATCGTTTCTTTGCAACCATGCCACAAAATCAGCCTTTTTATTTGCCTGAGTAGACACTTTATCGATTTGCACTGAATGGTATGGTGCATTGACCATAATGATTGTGCATTGTTCGGGGAGGTTTGGAAGTAAACATGTTGTAAACCATTCTTTAAATTTATCAGCGTTAATTTATTCATGGTGTTCCTTTGTACTCTTTAGTTCGAATGCAAGTAAAGCGTTGTTCAAGAAACCGCCCCTGGCTGATGCAGCATATTATTAAGCGTCCACCTTTCTCTATCGGTACTTTATAACAGGATGCTGTCGTATCGTCTGTCTAGGACTGCGGCACTGTATAATTTGAGATCAACCATGTCTCGCCGATAAATATAACTTTATCTCAATCAGGAGTTGTATTAATTTCTCTCAAAAATTAAATTCGTATTCTAAACCGGATCTTTCCATTATAATTTTCCTTTTGTCGTTTTCTTGTATTTGAAACCAATTTGTTTCATTATTGTTATTAGCGACCAAGAACTGCGAGTAAACAAGCCAGCTTCTTGAAGATATATTAATAATTTACTCACATTAGGGTACGCGTTTTCTTCTATAATAGGCGTACACATGGTTCCGAATAGCGTCTGCGTCAAACATGTCAATACCTGTCACAGGCTTACGCTTCTTCCTCATTTTAGGGGTATGTAATAAGATTTTTCGCTACCGGAGGGCCCATACTTTTCCTTTACTATGATCTGTGGCGTTTTTTTGCCTGTACCAAGTGCATCTGCGACACCATCCAGTACTTGTGTTACTGGCAACGAGGCCTTAATGGTGGACATTAAGTGATTCTCGTTGAAAGAAATCGTGCAACTTCATAATCAATTCGCGCGATTGGCAATTTATGGTACGCTTATATGATCCCTCTCTTCGACATGTTGAAACACCACAAACACCACAAAACAAGTCCAAATCACTATGCTCAATCAAAGTCTAGTAAAAAAGCCAAAGTCAAAGTGATTGTATTCAGAAACAGTCCGGAAACAAAGCCAAGTCACAAGAAAAAGCCACCGAATACTAATGAGCGTACAGTCAACTCCGAATATGGCGAATATGGAATCGAAGATAGTCGGTGAAAATCAACGATTAAGCTAGTTACAGCACTATGGTTATAAAAAGGACTGAAAACGTAACTATTTTTCAGACGTTACATAGTAATTCTAAATTACATTTTACTTCGAAAAATATGTGAAAACAAATACTTGAATTATGTTTTACATATTTTTTAATGCGATTAACACAGTGAACGAAAAATTCGTTCACTGGATTAACAAGAAAAGTGGATTTCGAACCAAAAAGAGCAATAATTGTATTTTTTAATATTTTCTTGATTTCGTCATAGAGTTGTACCTTCCATCATCAGCTCAGTAACATGAGATGATGATTACCAGATGCAAATATTTAATTAGCTTTGGAAAGTATATGAAAAAAAATATTGTGCCTAGAAAATTTGTGGGTTGCCTCGATTTCCCTGGGATACCATCATCAGATCCTAACTCGGTGACAATTGGACAACCTCAGAAGTATACCCTTTCGAAGGAAAAAGAATTAAAATCGGTCAACAATTGACGGAGAAATTTGTGGACATACATAAAAAGAAAACTTTTGAAGTCGGTTAAAAATAATACGTCCCTTGCTTGTTTATTTATGGATTCATTCCGTCATTTTCCCAGTACGTAGGAGTAAATATTCTGTGTGACATCTCCGCGACATATTCTTATGGCCCTGCCGTTGTTTTTAATGTCCTTTTTTTATAGACCCCCAGTTATTCTGGCGTGGAAAGTAATTTGGATTTGAATGTTTTGAAAACAAAAAAAAAATACATTTATTTCGCGTTTCTATGTCTGAATTTATTTTTATTACTTTCCATTTTATATTATTTTGCACTCTCGCAGTTGCTGTCCAAAACATTTATGTACCATAGTAGCGTAGCGTGCGGACATATATGTCTAGTATGGGAATCGATCCCAAAACCCTTGGTGTTCAAGTAGTCACGGCTAACCACGAAATGACCGTTCTCATCCTTATCGTATTGTTTATTAAATTATTTATAGCAATTTTCCCTAAACTCGATGATAATTTTAACGAATCATTAATGTATTGAAACGTAAGATCTTTCTACCATGATATATTATCATTGCTTATTATGCGATAAATCCTAAACAAAGCGATGCACAACAAAATGTTATCGTCCCAATTTCCATTTAGTGTGGACCTATGTTTATACCTTCCAGTATGCATTAGATATACGTGAATTGCATTTATGAGAGATCAAATTACATTGGTTCACGACAATTATTTATATCTGTAGTTGGGACAAGAGCCTCCTACGCAATGTTTCGTAATTTTATTTGGCTATTACAGTTTGTCGAACCCGCGCCATGTTAGGGAACGTCCGCCGCGAGTCACTCACTGCTAGCAGAGCTATCCAATTTTTTCATTACCTTATAGTGTTATGATTATAGGTTATGTTACAATTATTTTTATCTTTCGTTTGCGTTTCTACTCCTTTTAGTAGTAATTTTATTCTTGCTCAAACATGTATTGTTTGTTTGATTTATAAAATGTACTTACATATATTTTTTGTTTGTTTTGTACCTTTATATCTATAATTTATATAGCTAATATACAATAAAAACGTATAACCTACAGTCTATACTAATATACAAAGTGAAAGAGTTTTCTTGTTTGTTGCGTTAATCTCTGGAAATGTCATTCGGATAAAAAAAAACTTTTTGCGTTTGATAGCACTATTCTTGAGGAAGGTATAAGGTATAGACTATTTAACATCACGATTCTATCCTTAGACGCCGAGAACAGGTCTTCTTTCTAACATTGAAACGGTTTGTAAAAGAAGAGAAAAATTATTGCTCTTGCGCACTAGTTTGTGTCAGAGATTTTATTTAGTATTTGCTAAATATTGAAATTTCAAACTCTCTCCAGGTACTCTGCCTAGCTTAGTTTTAAAATAGTTCTGAAATTTACGACATGAATGATACTCGGTTTCTTTGTTTTGAAATATAAAAAAAAAATACGAGAATGGAAAACATTTATCCTTCTTTTTCTACTTTTGCTCAAAAAATAAAGACAAGTGTTGGTTTTCTTTTTACTTATTATATATTATTAGATTTGAATTGTTGGCTATTCAAATCTAATAAGTCAATATGGTCTTAACCGTATAAGTATCTACTATTGTGGTACCTACATTCGAAGTTACAAAATTTGGTGCAGATTTGGCGAAAAGTTATTAAATAAACGCTTACATCATTTTAGCTCACGTCGATAAATATTTCAATATATAAATCATAATTGTTTGTTTCGTAGGTAATTTAACTCTTACGAGTAGAATAAAATTACGAAACAAATAATTATGATCTCCAATTTTCCATCAAGCAAGTCGCCATTATCGGCTGTCAGTTAAAAACCGGGAAACGCTCACGTGTTTGTTTAAACCCAATGAAACTTACATTTAAATCCGTTATCTTAGATACTTATCACCACACACATGTGATAAGTATATAAGATAAATAAATAAAGCTATTTTCTAATTTATACGAGATGCTTTAGTTAGCCGAACTTGCCAATAGCTCATATTTCAGATGGTCAATTGCATAATGCAGCCCTATGCAATAATGTATAATGCAGTAGTGATTAAGTTAGATGCGTGCATATCATTCATTTTCATTTAGATGCGTGCATTTCAATCATTTCTATTTAAATGCGTGCATATCAATCATTTCCATTTAGATACGTGTATGTCAATCATTTCCATTTCAATATTGTAAGTAAAGTAACGTTAAACCATGCCACTAATTCCTGGGTAGTTTGTCTCGGACCGGCTTCCACCATGTCCTTCAATTCAGCGTTATTCGCCTGTGTAGGTGGTATTCTACGTGGTTCGTTCGTCAAGTCGAAGTTTCCATTACGAAAGCGTTTAAACCAAAAACGCACGGTGCGTTCATTAGCAGTCTCCTCTCGAAACGCAGCATTGATATTGCGAGCCGTTTCTGCCGCGTTATTTCTGCGTCGGAACTCATAAAATATGTTACATCTTATAACTACACACTAAATTCATAATTTTCTTGAAATAGTTTTTTCAGTATTTCATATTCATTATTTAAAACAGATAAATTACCTTCGTACGTCCGTATGTCATTTCTTGACCTTGTAATGACTTCAAAAAATAAAATATTTATAATGTACAGTAATATTGCCGCCTTGAAACTTATAATAGGGGATATCTCACAGAAATATAAGGTATATATATCTCATATATGTATTTTCCTTTCTAAACCGTATTGAAGAGAAAACTTCATTAGGTACATTGGTACTTTTGAAATGGGGAATAAGCACTGAACTCGCGTGATCGTTGTGCTCAAATACATACCCGTATGGGTGTGTGAAAATTGCATTGATGTTAAAAAATTTCATAAAATTGATATGTATTTAATTGTTTGTATTACATAAATATTAATCACTCTTTTTCAAGTAAAAAAGCGCAATAATTGAAAATGTTATTAGTAAATTAATACGTTAAGAATAATAATTTCTTTCGGCCGACTTTCCCTGGCACTTCGGGGGTCCACCCAGTGAGTGGCGAACCACCGCCTGCCAAAAGTAACATCAGATATGATAGTTATGGCAGGTATCGGTCCATCTTTTTCAATAACCCAGTACCAGTAATCTCTCCAGACCTCATTACAAGAGACTAATAATTTCCTACACAATCGCAATATTCCCTATACCTGCAGTGACCTGCTCATAGATATATGGTTCCATCCATATTTTTAGGAGCGGGTCTCGGTGGGTGTACAACATAACACGAATCTTCTCAAAAGGGCCTCTACGCGTAGGATCCATGTCCCCGCGCACGCCTATCAAATGACCGGGATAATACCCGGGATAATACCCGTGAATAAAAAAATAATAATTTCTAATAAAAAACTTCATAAAAAACATTTCTTAACAAACCAAAAATAATATTTACAGATTGAATTAAACAATTTTTAACGGAAGTATCGCGTGTTTTATTTATTTTGTTGAACCTGACGTTTCGAACGCTTTGCAGCTTCCGTGGTCGCAGGAAGACTAAGGCACACTAAGGCACACTAAAAAATAATTGAATAACTAATGTAAGACAAATATCACCTAAGGCACACTAAGGTGATATTTGTCTTACATTAGTTATTCAATTATTACATCTACCGACATGGATGGATGAATTATATATGTTCCGATTCACACAAAAATCGCTCACAGTGCCCGAACGTTTTTTAGTAGATCTCTGGGTTTGTGACTTGATTATTTTTAGGACTGGATCTCAAGCAGGTGGTACTTGCCAACCATCTTCTCTATTGAAATTGGGGTGTAATCTTATTTCAATAGCCTCGCGCAACATTCTCGGCATGTAGCGATTCTCCTCTCCTTCCGTTAAAAATTGTTTAATTCAATGTGTAACAATCGCGAAAACCTAAGACAATATTAATATTTACAGGTTTGTAAAGCTAAGAAGTTTTCACTTCGGATGTGCAGTCTTACGACTGAGTCTTTTCAAACAGCTTCTTAGCGTTATCATTAAGTCATTGAGATTGGCGTTACCAGCGGCTAAAGATTTTGTGAAGATCCTTAATGATGATGTTAATATGGAAAGACTGCCATCAGACCTCCATAGCCCAGAGGGGAAATTAGACCTTCGTTAGGTTACAAACTTGCTAATTTTGAAACATAATTTTTTGGACGTACGGGTTTCTCGTCGATGTTTCTCGCCGAGCAAGTGATAATCTATACAGATAAATAAAATTGGAGTGTCTGTTTACAATATTAAAATAACCGCTTTTTACTAAATGCATTTGGATGTATACATGGCACATATACCAAAATGAATATTTTTACAATTTTTGTCTGTCTGTCTATTTGTTCCGGCTAATCTCTGAAACGGCTGGACCGATTTTGACAGGACTTTCACGGACAGATAGCTAATGTAATAAGAAGTAACTTAGGCTACTTTTATTTTAGAAATTGTATTTATTTTTATTAATATAAATAAATAAAAAATAACTATGCTGCGCGAACGAAGTACATAATACATATCTATTATTATTTTGCTGTTCGCTATTTTACTCTGCTTATTTAGGTATTTATAATCAAATCAAATAAATAAAATTATAACTGAACAATAACTTTTTTGTTAAATTCCGCGCGGACGAAGTCGCGGGCACAGCTAGTTACAAATATGTACGTAAATCCTAAAATATGAATTTAGTTAGGTATACATGCCTACATCAGGATTCGAAACAGGCATCAGTTGGTTAATAGGTCCTTTATCCTCTAGTCTATTACTGCTTCCAGACAATCTATCATTAACAGCATATACAAGAAGAGCTCAAAAACATATATATTATTGCTTCTAAGCCACTGATAACGTCGTGGTCGTGACTAGTTTTCTATGAGTACTTGCAATACAGTAAGCTTCACTCGCGTGATGGCACTTCTGCTGTAGAAATACAATAACCCTCCAGGGAGATGTTATTTGGTTACGGTTTACTGTAAGGTGCAGGTACTTCCCCAGAGGAGCTGCTTTGATGCGCCCTACTGCTCTTAAATCACCTAGACTTAGACAAACAGACATATTCATGCACACAATATTTGTTCTGTGTGGGAATCGAACCCACAAAGCCCGGGTTTCGAGGCAGTATTATTTACCACTGCGCGAACGAGCTCATTTAAATGGCTATATACGAAGTTTGACATGCTCGCTGGCGCAGAGGATAATTACGCGACTTTGACACCAGCGCTCGTGGGTTCGATTCCCACACAAGACAAACATTTGTGCATGAACATGTCTGTTTGTATTGATATACAGATTTTTTTAACAGTAGTAGACATTAAAGCAGCCCGACTGGGGATGTACCTCCACATCGCAGAAAATCGCAGCCAAATAACAACTCCCTGGAGGGTTGTGGTGTTGCTGCGTGTGAGTGAGGTCACCAGTAAGGTCCCAAAGTGTTGCTGTGTTAGCTGCAGAGGTGGCATTACGCGAGTGATAATTAATGCCAATGATAATTACCAGCGTTCATAGGCCACGGTAACCACTTTACATCAGGTGAACCGTATTATTGTATGTCTCCTGACGTTGAATAAAAAAAAAGAATTCAAATAAAAATATACTTAATAATTTTTACATGTACTCAGTATTGTCATTATAAGACCAGTCAAACTATATCTATGTGAGATCCTTTCAGGGATTCTGTGGTTGACTGGAACACATCCCATGCGTGAGTGAAATGACAAAACAAAAAAATTGACGTATATTTAGTGATTAAAAGCATTTAAATATTCTGTTCCGTTTGTTGCCAAAAAGCGGCTTCTGGCTGGCTACCGCGGCGCGATACTTCATTGCATCAGGACTCTTATTTATTGTGCACACACTTCCTTGTCACCCTCCGCTGAAATATACATTTGAGTAAAGCCATTCCGAGCACATCTCAAGTATTTTTCTTGCAAGGATTACCATTTATCAAAAATCTCGCAACGAGTTATGGACGAAAAGGGAAATCGTTTTCATTTGAATATTATCGTACTAAAGAGACGGAAGAAAACATTATTCCCATTCTTTCCTATAGAATATAATGGAAAGAGGCTGTATCTCAAGACAGAGACATTGATTTTAATGGTAACTTGATATTTGTTGTTTTAATTCAGTTTTAGTGATGAAATTTCATATCAATTTCATATCTCCATGATTACCATCTTATCTAACAGTGATCTTATAACTAAAATGCCGACCTTACGTACGTCATCTGCAGTGGTGACAAAGCGCGAGTTTTGATTCACTTCTTGTGTTGGAAACGTTCATAAGCTGTAGATTGAAGAGAAAAACCAATTTCTTTTTCTTTCCAGTTTAAAGAAGTACATCTTTGCTTCGTCACTATCATAATATTCTCCTTACGCCGATTTGTTACCTTAAGGTTGCCTTGAAAAGATTGCTTTTAGCAATAAGGCCGCCTTGTTGCATTATAGGTATTCATGTTTTTAATTTTTAAGAAATTTCTTGTAATACTTATTATGTAAATAAAGAATAAATATGTAATATGTATTATCAATGATTTCCGTCCGTTCTGTTGGTATCCTTTTACGTCACCGCTCTACACGCAGTCGTTTCTGGTCTTCCATCAAATCGTACCGTATTTCATCAAATTATCCTTGGAGTGCAAAGCGTCTGACCTTCTAATGCACACGTAAAAATATTCGTTTATCTCGTTTCAAAGTCTAATACTGTACGAATTCACCGACGTGTATTTTTGTTAGTCTGAATTAATTGACGTATGGTATCAATATTAGATTTGGTAAGCTGTCGACTTGACTGTTCGACTTTCATGTGCATCGTCATAGAGATGACACGTCATGGAGGTCTACATCTAAACTCACAGAACCATGCATACATAGAGCTATTACATGCGGCTTCGACGCTAAATATAAATTATTATAAATTCTTTAACAGCCATAAGCCTGTTGTAACAATCGAAAAAAAATTTGCGAAGAATTTCTAAAGTTACTTAGATACATAGATGCATGACTTTTTTTTAAAAGCACCACATTAAAAAAAAATCAAATGTTAATCTCGCAATTTAAAAAATCACATGCTCTCTGAGAGTTCAATTTTAAAATTTTGTGGTTAGTTTTCCTTTTTTTTTACAAGCGGCCGGTTCCAGACATACAGAAATTGATATACAACGTAGAGAAGCATAAAAGTATATGATGTGAAGTGGTTACAGTAGCCTATGAACGTTTACAATAAATTAAGTATCATTCGCGCGATACCACCTCTGCTGATAGCCGCAGACCCTTAGGAGCTTACTGGTAAGCTCCTCCACATGCAAGACAACAACAACCCTTTTAGAAAGTTGTTATTTGGCTGCGTTTTCTGTGAAGTGGGGATACTTCCCTAGCTTGTACTATCTTTCTAAAACACCCAGATCAAGAAAAACAGACATGTACATGCACACTAGTGACAGTTACACTATTGTCTCTTAGGCAGATGCTGTGATTTTGCAATCATATATTATATAAGATATGGTAGCTGCTTAACACGAGATCACGAGCTTGCTTGCCACCAGAGTTGCGTAGAAATATATTAAAGGAATTTCATGTCCAATCTGAATTTTTCACGGAAAGGTTTAATTACATTTTTACAAAAATAGACTGTCAGTATTTACCAAGGCAGTGAACTTCAGCGCCATTTTCGATTTATCATGACTATCTCATCATCGTTTAACTGCCTAGTTATTAAGAAATAAAATAACATAGATTTGAATAGTTCCCATCAAAATGTTTGGTATAAGATTACAATGATGATTTTGAACGATTCATTTGGAAGTTACGCTGTTTTTAATTTCTATCTTGAACAAAAACTATTATTTCTCCAGATTATGTTACTGTTTGTTGTACACATTTACAGACTGCTTTCACATAAAATGACTTTTAAATAATGTCACAAATGAAATGATCCACCCATTAAAACATGAGCCATCGTTAATGGTTTATATGGGTATTATCAGTCTCCTAGGAATATAAGGCATGCAATTGTGACGTATTGACACAAGAGAGACTACGACCACGAGTATGTTTATGGAGTAGCTAGCAATGCTGCTTTAACAAAACTCGTGGGTTCGATTTCCCACACAATTAAAAATTTGCGAGCACATCTGTTCATTTTAATGCAGAACTACTGAGTTAGTACCTTCACTTCGCAGAAAACCGCGCAAATAACTCCCCGGAGGGTTGTTGTGTTCCTGGGAGTGAGTGAGATTACAAGCTTCTAAGAGTAGTATGAATAGCATAGGTGGTGGTTGATAATCAATGTATTGCAAGCGTCATAGCCTACGGTAACCACATTTTTTTATACAACATCGGAAGCCATACAAGCATGCGGTCCACCTGATGTAAAGCGTTTACCGGAGCATATGAACACTTGTAATACATTAAGTATCAATCGCGTGATGCCTTCACTGCTACTAACACAGCAACTCGTTAGGAGCTTACTGATGACCTCTCTCACACGCAGAAACACAACAACCCTCTAGGGAGTGGTTATTTGGCTGCGGTTTTCTGTAAAGTGGAGGTACTTCCTCAGACGGACTGTTTTAATGCGCCTTACCTCTCTTAAAAAATACCACATACATCAGTTGGGTCATATACTTGTATGCCTCCTTCCTTTATATGCCATAAAAAAAAAAGATTATCCAATCGGCCCTCGCCACGCTTCAAGGGATGTTTTCATGTCAAAAAATATATATTTAATGTCATTTACGAACCCCTTCCATCGCCTGGCATAATTATTGCTCCGCATAATAGAATAGCGGTGACTTGGTTTAAATGCCTAACTATTTACTTGGTGAATTCATAACAATGTTGTTTCAAAGTCAGAAGTTTCGCCTTTCAGAATTAGCTCGAATTAGTGAACCAAATGACCAAAGACCCAGCAGGAACTTCCGACAGCGTACGACGCGATTTCAATGTTGACAGAATGAGATGCTACTATAAAACATGTTTTGCAAGCAAGTTTAATTTCTCGTTCATAAAACCTAGTTCATTTCTGATTTAGTATTAAAATTACGGGTGTTTGTGCACGGAGTGAGCGTTGGATAAGGAGTTGAAGCGATAAAATGGAAGGTTACACATTGGACGGTTGCGCAGTAGAGGCGTCGAACGAAGTACGTAAGCAAGTCAGTGTGGCGGTAACTCCGTTAGAGTTTCCTCGTGTCGACCATTGGTTCAGTGACTATGTCGTAATGATGCGATGTTTTCGCGCCGAATCCGATGTATTTATGTTTCATGATTTTTTAATGTGTTTCAGTTGAATATTGGAGATATTCATACAGAAAAGTGAGTGAAGTGTTTAGTGGATTTTCAACTGGATAAGTTATTGACAATTATTTCAGAATAGAAAAAATATCCTCGAGGTAAGTTACACAATCAAATTTACTGAAATGATTGCGGGAAATGCTGAAAATTTAATTTGCCAATCAAATTGAAATGATTTGTTCAGATGTTTTTTACGGTTTTGGCTATTCCAATCTGTAAGTAATTCATCAAAAGGAGATAAAAGTTGAAATAAAATACTTAAAAAGTCATTAAGCCTACGACCTTTCACCGTAACTTTATGGGCAATAAAACGGAGTCTCCGGCAATAATTCGTTTGACTATTGTTTTAAAAAACCGTGTGAAATAATTTTAATCACAGTAATTTATGCTATAAGGTTTGCAGTGATTAAAAATAGGTATAGGGCTGGTTTTGTATGTTATTTTTTTTACAACCACTTTTTGTTCAATACCATCATGCGGCCAACCCGATGTGTAGTAGCACCGTAGCCTTTAAACGTTTGCAATAGAGGAAGCATCGCTGGCGTGTTGCCACCTTTCTGATAATTTACAAGTAACCTTACTCACTTGAAAATTCTTAACAAGTATGTGTTATTTGCTTACGGCATTTTGTGAAATGATGGATCTGTGGATGGGGATACTTTACCTGTCTTGCTGTAGTTTTTTTAAATTATGTATACACTTAATACTCCGTCTTTAAAATAAATATTTTGTTGTGTAGGTATTTACGTTTATTTTCACATCAGCATATCGATGTTAAAATAAACGTAAATGTATAAGTTTGTTATTCTTTATTGTAATTGTTATCAAAGTCTAATAATAATGTTTGGTCTCTCCTCGTCATTGCTGGATTTCCCAAATATTCAATGTTAAACAATGTATTGAGATAAAGTGTGCCTTTTGTACACTTATATCGTATTTGCGACTAATAAAGTTTTATTTTGAATATTCAAATATATGTTATTACAAAAAACGCTATATATTACAGATTTTTTTTTTCACTGACATATCAGCATGAGAAAATGAAAAACGAGTTTTAATGGAATTATTTGCACAAGTGATCGATATTCGACCGTAATATACTTATTTGTTATATTTGGACGTTATTAAAGTTAAGCATGTAATATGTATTGACAGATAAATTATTCGCATTTTGCATTTCTCTCCGAAGAGTATAAATATTTAATTTAAATTATATATTTGAAATACAATATATACATATTTTTATGCGTGCCTAAAAAGATACAAAATATTTTCTTTACGTAGGTATCCATATATAGAGTGTATAAATAGGTAAAGGCAAAACTGTTTACTACCTTTTTTTCCTCGGTTTGAAAAGTTTGAGAATATTAAAAAAAGGTAGCGACATGCTAAATTGTACATTTTTTCCTCAAATTTACAATACAGCTGAATTAGCCGACTACTGGGGCGAATACTAGTTATCATAAATCATAAAAATTTGTGATTAGGCTCATATGGATTGTTTAGAATAACATGTAGAAATAGCAAATAGTCTTTATTAACAAATTGTCTATGTTGTAAAATACCTTGACGAGCAAAACATCCAGTTTGAAAAGATATAAATTACATGACAACAGCTTTAGTTACATAAATAAATATCTAAGTACAAATTAAACAAAGGCCTTAAAACTAAACGAAGTTATTTATAGGGAAACCACATCAAAATCTATCAGAACAACTTAGCGAACAAACAAACAGTCAAAAATACAAACATCTAGGCGATGACAAACAGACGTATTATTCTTGTATTTTCTGGTCATCGAACTTGCAACCTTTGGTGTTGTAGTTTCCCACTCTTAGCTACGGAATCACTACTGAATGCGGATGCTATTAGAATATAGAATTTAGTCGAATATAGGTATCTATGTAGGTGGTATATAATTAAACTGAGTCATGGTTATTGTATATAGTGTAATGTATAATATAATACAGTAGTGTATTTACGTGTTTGTGTGTGTGTGTGTATCTATATAATATAATATAGCAGTACATGTATTCAAGTGTGCAATGCTCGCAGTTCTGGCCGCGTGGATTGGCTTTACAAGAATAAAAGGGACAAGTCACTTAAATGTTGAGCCAAGACTATGGCCAAGGTGTGGGATGTTTGTAAAATAAAAATTTATGTTTGAAAAAATCGGTGATCGAATGTTTAGCAATGGCTATTTTAACACCAATGATTGTTGGTTCGATTCCCACAATAGGCAAACATTTGTATGCATGAAAACGACTGTTTGTATTTGGTCGGGGTGTTTTCACACTGTGTATGGAACGTCTGCTATAACATATTCTCGTTCAGTCTGTAATACTCACCTCTACATACATTTCTCGTGGGAAACGAAGACATGAGATTCATAATTTGAGATACCTGTGGCAATAGTAAAAAAAAAAATAGGCGAATTAGTTCAGGTTTATTTTTCACTTTTATTGTTTATAATATTTAAACCACGCGTAAGATCATACTTAAAATAAAACAGTTGTATTGTGATTGATTTACAATTTATTAAAAGAGTATTACCAAAACTGGTTAAGAATAATTATGATGCCGCGTGCATGTGTACGCTTAAAATAGTTGTCTATTTTAAATTTGTACATACGTACAGTTCAACAGACAGATTTATAAAGCCAAATTCAGACCTAAATAAATATAATTAGTAATTATTCGAGAATAATATTTGATAGAAGAAGAAAAGCCATTTCTTAAAAGAAAGGTCAAAAGGTGTTAAGGCCTTTCTTTTGAATGAAGCATACGGTCAGCCTGATGGAAAGCAGTAACTGTAGCCTATGGTCATTTGCAATACCAGCGGTGTCACTCATGCGTTGCCGGCCCTGTAAGAACCTCTTCACGCCTTTCTTGAAGAACCCCATGATGTAGTCCCTTGGGAAAACCTCGGCTGGGAATTCATTCCACAAATTGATGAAGAACATATTACGGTGGGTGCATTGTTGTTGTGTGCAAAATTACTGTAACAGCGTCTCTATCGACAGTAGAGTCATGCTGCATACTAATTAAAAAACATATTTCATGTACGTACTCGAACCTGCTATGGATTTATTATATAGATAGATTAGCTACTGCCCACAACTCAACCTACGTAGAGTTTGGCTTTTTTATACAGGGAGCCTAAATAAAAAATAACCTATATCAACCAGAGCAATTTCATAGGTAACGGAATTAACTCGGGTAGATCCGGGAGAATAGCTCGTATTGCTATGTAGGTAATAGATACCTAAAACGAATGGAAACTTTGCTTATGTAAATATTGATATGATTTATCCAGCTATGTCGTATATTACGTAGGTGCAAAAGAGTATGTCAACATACCTACTCCAATGTTCATGCGAGAATATAGATAATGCAATGCAATGTATTACTCGTACAATGACTGGGAATTATGTTACATAAAAAATCACAAACACATATTATCATAACTATAAGCAGAAAAAGAAGTCTTTACTCGATACCTAATTTTAGGTTCAGTTATATGAAACCTATATGTTTGTCCATGTCCATTCGTCTGTACTGTCTTTAAGACCTTTTTTACGTAGTCAGCGTACGACGTTGAGTGGTGCTAGTCGGTGGTGAGGCGATGAAGATGTGCCTCGCTAACTGCCCCACTGCCTTCGTGAAAAGTTCAATACAAAACATTTGATCGAGCCACGCTTCCGACGCCATTGCCATCGTACCACTGCCCGTGAAATTCGCGACTCCGGCGAAGACTCCAAAGGTTGTACCATTTTAATCACTCAAAAAAAGTAGCGCGTTAATATTTTATTAGGTCTTGGCGGATTTTAAGAATTAGTAACAATAATTATAATAATTCGAGTCCTCTTAGAAACAATGCGTGTTTCTTAGGTAGTTTTGTATTTGCTCTAGCGTAAATATATTACACTCAAGCTTGGGGTGAATAGTGTACTTTAGTTACCCTAAAGTAACTACAACAATTGATAGGTACGGCCCAAGTATATTCTTGTGAGAGGGATTTTTAAACGTGATAAACAATGATGAACAATGTACGAGTAATGTAATATTTTTTTATGGAAATATTTTTTATCGTCAGCAGAAAAATATATATTATCTGCGAATATTCCAAAGACGACGAGAAAGTGTTCCCATTAAAAACAATAGGCTAGATTTATTTTTGTTAGGTTAGGGATGTCTGGCAATTCCCAACTAGAATTAGGAACTCTATGAAGCGGGGTTTCATCGACATGGGAATATTTACTTTTCAAATTTTGTTTTCTGATAATCATAACGTCAATATTTTATCAACCGTTTAAATGACAGCCTTTTCTTATTATATGATATCTTTAAAGTTTTCTTCTACATCTTAGCGTTGTACCATTTCCTAATCCATTAGGATTGGCGGGGTCTGCTACCAACACCTAGGCTTTGGTGAAGATACTGGTTTTTACTTGGAGCGACAGCCGTCAGAATTTCACAGCCCGTAGGGAAAACCAGACCTTTCTTAAATTAGAACACACGTCATTGGAAATATAATTTCTTGGACTAGCAGGTTTCCGCACGAAATTTGAAAAAACAATTAATTTAACAAAATCGGACACCATCCTGTTACAAGCTCTGGTTTTCCTAGTGTATGTAGGCTACGATAACTGCTTACCATCAAGCAAGCCGTCTGCTTGTTTGCTACCTTAGTTACGTAAAAAAATGAATAGAACCGATGAATGTAATCACGAAACTTTGCAATTAAGTGTAGTTTTGATTTAAAAAATAAAAAAATCCTCAGTCAAGCTTGTGATAATTACAAATATGTATATTAATCCGAAAACACTAATTTAGTGGTACAGCTAAGTGCAGGTCACGCTTAACACTCAAAGTGCGATTGTAACTCTTATCACGAACGACATAAGAACGGCATAAATGTCAAAGTATAAAGCTCCAGCTGCACTTAGCTGTACATGATGGTTCTTTATCTACTGGGCTATCACTGCTCAGATGACATCCTTCAAACTGATTACAGATAATATCAGTAATAAATTAAAAGTAAAAAACCTTTTTAAAAACAAGCTTTTATTTAAATGCTCTAAAAAGAAAAAAATAAAATTTTATACTAAAACTTTTACTGTTAACTTATAAGGTCATTTCACACTTGACACAATTTATATGATATAAAAGCTTGTCGCGAGATTTAAGTACTCGTATTTACTTAGTTTGAAAATTTTAATAGATATTATTTATTATTCATATCAAATTAATTAATTTACTTGTTAATCTACACAAGTAAATCTCGCGACAAGCTTTTATATCCTATAAATTCTGTCAAGTGTGAAATGACCTTATAAGTTAACAGTAAAAGTTTTAGTATAAAATTTTATTTTTTTCTTTTTAGAGCATTTAAATAAAAGCTTGTTTTTAAAAAGGTTTTTTACTTTTAATTTATTTTTTACTTTTTAGTTATCGCTGGACACGTTTCTCAGTCTGTTCATCTCATTCAACGCATCATTGTTGCATGTAGTGAGCTTCGTTTAGAAGGGTAAGAGCTAATATACAACAGGGTTCGCCCCGGTGCCCTGAGATGGTACGTTCGCGACATCATATTACACCCTGATGCCACTCAGTCCTCGGCACGGCCTCATCTTGACTTGGGTGTTTAGAGAAATGTGCTACTTATTTTAGCTTGAAGCTTACTTGTGCCTTACGAAACATGCGGTGAGTGTGGCATTCTAAAGATATGACAGATACCTATACACCTATATACTTTCTCACAAACAGCTGCTTACGTATTCGTCCGATTTCGGAGCAGCTCGTCTCGATCCGTGCGAGCTTCGTACTGTCGTACCATATACATACACGTTATATAGGCGGAGTGTTAGGTTTTATTTTCGTTACGGAATTTCTTGATTCGGCGGCTACCGTTAAAAACCGCTCAAAGCCCGCGATAAAAGCTATGCAATAAGTAAAAGTGCCCATAGGCTGTGTAACAGTTTCACATCAGGCGGGCTGAACACTTGTTTGCCACCCGACGGAGTCTAAAAGTGTCCAAAGGCTGTGTAACAGTTTCACATCAGGCGGGCTGAACCCTTGTTTGCCACCCGACGGATCATCATCATCATCTGATGATTATGAAAAAAAAATCTTCTACCAATTTTCTTACTTGTTTGTCACCCGACGGATCATCATCATCATCTGATGATTATGATGACTGATGACAGGACACAAAAGTTAATCATCATCATCATCTGATGATTATGAAAACATAAAAATTTCTTCTACCAATTTTCTTACTTGTTTGCCACCCGACGGAGTCTAAAAGTGTCCATAGGCTGTGTAACAGTTTCACATCAGGCGGGCTGAACACTTGTTTGTCACCCTACGGAGTATTAAAGTTTTAATAGACAGCGCAACAGTTTCACATCAGGCGGGCTGAACACTTGTTTGTCATAGGTAAACACCCCGACCACCGTGCATACATACCCTGACAGGACACAAAAGTAAATCATCATCATCATCTGATGATTATGAAAAAAAAAAAATTTCTTGTACCAATTTTCTTACTTGTTTGCCACCCGACGGAGTCTAAAAGTGTACATAGGCTGTGTAACAGTTTCACATCAGGCGGACTGAACACTTGTTTGTCACCCGACGGAGTATTAAAGTTTTAATAGACTGCGCAACAGTTTCACATCAGGCGGGCTGAACACTTGTTTGTTACCCTACGGAGTATAATAGTGTCCATAGGCTGTGTAACAGTATCACATCAGGTAAACACCCCGACCACCATGCATACATACCCTGACAGGACATAAAAGTAAATCATCATCATCATCATCTGATGATTATGAAAAAAAAAAATTCTTCTACCAATTTTCTTGTTTCCCACCCGACGGAGTCTAAAAGTGTCCATAGGCTGTGTAACAGTTTCACATCAGGCGGGCTGAACACTTCTTTGCCACCCGATGGATCAAAATCTGATGATTATGAAAAAAAATCTACCAATTTTCTTACTTGTTTGCCACCCGACGGATCATCATCATCATCTGATGATTATGAAAAAAAAACGCGCTACATGGTAGACGGAGTGGGGGGTGTTAGGTTTTATTTTCGTTACGGAATTTCTTGATTCGGTCGCCGCGCTCAAAGCCCGCGATAAAAGCTATGCAATAGCTTAAAAATATTCGCCAACTTGGGTGTTCCGCCATGTAGGATTTAGAATGACGTCACACAGTTAACCATGCATTGTCATCCAAACTGAACGTGTATACAAAATTTCAGCTCAATCGATTGAAGATATCTGCTTCGAAATTGATTTTCAAGCTTGAGAAGTCCGCCATATTGGATTAAGAGTGACGTCACATTATTTTTCGAGTTATTCTTAGCAAGCCCTTTTATTTGATACCCATATTGTAGGAGTGCATTAAAAATAGTTGGTCCGCCATCTTGGGTATGCCGCCATGTTGGATTTAGAATGACGTCACACATTTAGTCATGCATTGTCATCCAAACTGAACGTGTATACAAAATTTCAGCTCAATCGGTTAAAGATATCTGCTTCAAAATTGAGTTCCAAGATTTCACCCGAACATACTTACATACTTACATTGCAAGTTAAATAAAAGCTTGTAAAATAGATTTTTTTAATAGGTGACAGTACACAATCCTCAGAGCGCGAGTCCGCGTCGCGCTTGACCTGTTTTATTTCTACATAGAGTCCAGAAGGCCGTTGACCCCATTCAATATAGTTCGGATCCTCCTAAAAGTTCCGACCGCTATCAACCCAGCATCACGTGCCAAAAGGATACATCATAAAATGTTATTAATAATGCATGTCCCTTACAGATAACAATCAGTTTCTTTTTATGTAATTGCGTGAGATCAAAGGATTCTGTGATGCTCTATTCATGGGTTTATTGTAATACTAGATGACCCGCCCCGGCTTTCCACGGTTATTTAGACCTTTTGTATGAAATCTATTACATAGTCTAGAAGAAAGTAAGCGAACTGGCAGAAATAAGAACTTTATTTGTTAGTATATAAAAATGTTTATGGAAAATAACTAAAACTACAAACTACAAGCAACAAAAATTGCCTGTGGACCACTGAGGTGGACAGCGCAGGTAGGTAAGCTACTTGTTGTTTGATGAGCTCGCAAAGACATGTCAAACAAGGCCAAACTACAGGAAGTTACTATTGACCATAAAACAAAACTACACTCAATTGCAAAGTTTCGTAATTACATTCATCGGTTCTATTCATTTTTTTACGTAACTAAGGTAGCAAACAAGCATACGGCTTGCTTGATGGTAAGCAGTTATCGTAGCTTATAGACACTTGCAAAACCAGCGGTTGTAAATAGTTTGTTTCCGATTTTGTTGAAAATAAAAATAAGAACAAGATCGTCAAGGTGTATGTAAAGATTAATCTAAACATTGGAATTTTCTCAGATTGTATTACATATCCGAAGATTCTTTTCCCCATCTTAGTCTTCGTCAGCATCTCATTCTTTGATCTGATTAAAACGATAACAACTTATTGTATTATCATCTGAACTATATGGAAAAATACCGAGTTTCATGACAATATTAGTATTAAACAATACTATATAAATAGCATAAATTCGGCTCCCAAGATTCTATCATATAACTGTATACAATAAAAACGTGTTAAAATATAACAGGGACGGCCATTTGTACAGCTAAGTGCACGTTAAGCTTGACACTTTGACCTTAGTGCCGTTCTTATGGCGTACGTGATAAGAGTTATAATTGAACTTTTAGTGTTAAGCGTGGTATGCTCTTAGCTGTACCTTAAACTGAACTGAGGTCCTAACGAAATCATTTTCTGGCAATTATTTATAATAGGTAATCGGAAAGAAAGTTATTATGTGTCTTCTATTTCTACCTTAAATATCTATGGAACTAAGACTTTGACTTTTACCTTCCCTTTGACAACAGAGGACGCCGCCTTGTATGAAATCCGAATCAGAAACGTTAGTTACATAAAAAATCTCGTCCTCCATTTAGCCCTAACATAGACCCACGTGTTGATCCAATTATTACAATTACTTGGCACATAGTTTGCCTTGTCTACTCTCAGCAGCAATACGTCAATGGACCCTGTGTAGTAGACACGCAGTATTCTATTTCTTATATTGCTGGTGGTTCATAATAAAAAAATGAGATGGTGGAATAAAACCAATATTTCTCCTAGTTTCTCAGTCAGATGTAGTGAACTCCCTACAGGTCCAAGGCATAATGCCTATTTTCACCTGTCAATTGCAGAAGCTCACAGATGGTTCCTAAGGCTAATTTACAATGGAGTACTTACAGTTAACTGCTTTTCCTTTTAGTCTCTCTTCGACACCGCAGATTTTCTCAACAGTAACAAATTGGGATGGATGGAGGATGTATCGAAAGATGCAATTGTTTCTGAGAGGAAGGTCGTCTAAGAGAGAAAAGAGAGCGTTGGTGAACGCTCTGAGACAAAACTTTTTTCTCTCTTCAAATGATGATTAAAAGCAGTAGACTGTATTCCCAAGCCTTTACACTTGAAGGAAGTCACACATTTTCTAACCGCCGACGACGCAGCGGATGCAGGGATTATTATTCTAAAAATAATATGTTTTGTTACTAACTATTTTTGTTTTTCATTATCTTATTTATCACATTCGCGTTGTGTTTGACACCAACAGATAACAACCAGGTGTTCACACAACACTGTGATTTAGAAAGACACATAATATAACTGTTTTATATTACAACAAAACAATTATTATGTGTTGGATAAAACACAGTGTTGCAGTAAGGCCTTGCTGGTGGTGAATGACTAATGAGTTTTGACAGGTTTCAACTCGCCGATTTCATACAAGGCGGCGCTCTCTAGTATCAAAGGAAAGGTAAAAATACCACAGATCACAGACAAAGTCCGTAAGTCTTATAATTCCATAGATATTTAAGGTATAAATCATATACAGCTTCTTCAAATAATACTGTGTTTTATCCAACACATAATAATTGTATTTTGTGGTAACGCAAAACAGTTACATTCTGTTAGTCTGAAAGAGAGTATCGGTGTTACAATAAGAAATGGTATGCTCCATTGGTCCGGACATTTAGAAATAATACAGGAGTAAAGAATGACAAAACAGATATACAGTGCAAATACGAATAAGGCCAAGACTCACCTAACATGACCAAATGGATCGTGTTTTATCAGAAGGTAACAAACAAAATTCCTAAAAATCGCCAAGATTACACGAGAAGAGCTATAAATTTTAAAGAAGTGAGTAAGGTGCATAAGGACTGAATCACGTGGCGTTCGATTCTCTCTTCTTATCACACATGGGACTTGTCGTAAAGATGTATATAGATAGATCGATATAAATAGATAGTTATAGGTTATTAATCTATTAAATTTAAAGTCGTTTTCAAACTTCAGTGAAAAACTTAGAAGTAGAAATAAGTTGTGTATGCCGGTACATCGGCTTGCTAGGACTGGTAGATCTTTTCTTGTAAATTGTATTCGATTTTATAATAAGTTGCCTGAAACAGTTCTGTCCTTTCCTGACAATGTATTCAAAAAGTACATTAAAAATACTCTCTGTAGAAGGGCTTATTATAGAATTGATGAATATATAACTGACAAAGATGTCTGGAAATAATTCAGCACAGACTACCTGTTCTTAATAATCTTTAATTTTACCATTTGATAACATTATTGTACCAATATGCTTATGATTTTTTTGTTTTTGTAATATCTAATTGTCAATTTTAAAAGAGACCTATATTGGCAAGTTTCTTTCGGCATTTCTTCTTAGCCAATGGTCATTTCCGAAATGCTAGTAGATAAAAAAAAAGGAAAAAGTAAAAAGAGAATTAAATAAGATACAATAAGATTATATTTCAAAAACTGTAAGACGTGTCTAAGTGCCCGCGAGGGCCCAATGGCAAATAAAGAATTTTTATCTTTTATCTTTATCTTTTAATCCTTTTTCGATATTTACTAAGAAATCAGTTTTATCTAAACAAATAACATATCTGGCTAACGAATTATTCAAGTTAAAATACAGCTAAATAATTAATGACAAATAAAACTAAATCGAAATAAAAGAGATGGGTATAAAACCAAATCGCAATATACACTAAACTCTACGAGAACACGTGTCTTATTCTTAGCCTGTTCACTTGACTAACGCCATAGCTAAGCCGTATCGAATTTTTTAAGTAAAAAGTTATCGAACAAAAAGTTGTTTGTTTTTTTGGTAATCGGCAATATAGTTGTCGTAGTAACAATAAATATATCAAATAGTAAGAAAAATTTAACTGAAAGTTGATTAAATTTATGCATAAAAACTGGTGCAGTTAAATGCAGCTCAAGCTTTACACTTCGACCTTTGTACTGTTCTTATGTCGTTTGTAATAAGGGTTACAATTGCAATTCGACCGTTAACCATGATCTGCTCTTAGCTGTACATACGTTTCGTTAAAAACATATCATGTCTAATATCTTACTAGTTTCATAAATGTAATTATGTACTTGTAGAGGACTTTTGAATTAAAAAAAACAGATCAAGTTAGAGTAGAATTCGGACACAAAGGGTTCCGTACCAAAAGTGAAAAAAAATGCCGAATAAATGTTTCTTGTATACCCATACAAGAAACATTTATTCGGCATTTTTTTTCACAGTATGCCCTTTAATAATTAACTTTTTTACCTTTATATTTTTTTTTTGATATAGCGGTCATAGTCAAATAATCACGACGTGAAAATTTTAAGTCTATCTATTACAGTTCAAAAGATGCAGCCCTATGACAGACGGGCGGGGACTCTTTGGTTAGAAAACCTCTAAAAACGAACTCGACAATATTTCAACAAATACAATGGATATATAGGCAAACTTGTTTCATGGGTTCTCCATTGGTCATTTCTTTCATGACTGCATGTAATGGGAATATACAAGTGTCTGTTCTAATTATAGCTACTGCTTGTGTATATTTGACACGAAGTCAGGTTTGTTTATTATTCTGTATTATGTCACTGATTCCGCTTGAGTCACGGCCGGTAAATGAAGCAGCTAATGTTTACTGAACATGTGCAATGTAATTTGTTACAAATGGTTACAACAAATTATTTACAAGATGTACTTAGTCAGACCCTACGTCTGCTTGTTTATCACATTCACAACGAAATGAAACAATGAACACAACTTCCCAATGAAATTTCTCTATTCGAAGTGCCTTCCTTTTCAGGGTTAAGTCTATTCAACGTTCAACAACGAATCCTTATATGGACAGTGAGTACATCCGTACGTTATAATCTGTCTTGGCATCGTATAACGTACGAGAGCTTGATTTTGTCATAAACTTTTAAATTATTGTTTTTGAAGTAAAACTTCTTTACGCACGCTTGACTTGGGGAGTAAGCTGGCGAATGCGTGCCGACAGCGTTACGAAAAGTGTGATCGGGCGAGGCGAACGGAAGTTGAGAGGAGATTTAAGTTAGTGACGATAGAAAGAGAGAGAGTTACGTTTCGTATATTACTGTAGGAGTAAGAGAGAGAGGTGCGAGCACACATTTTCTTTCTCTCTTTCTCTCTATAAGTTTCGTATATCTAAGACACAGTGCAGGCCTATTGTCTGTATCACACTATGGAGCTAAAGAAGGTTTACTTCAGTCGTGTGGTCTAAAGCACACTCGTTTTTTTTTCTCAATTATAGAGGCGTTAAAGGAACATGAAATACTCGTAATTCTCATCCAAATTGCATATTATATTAAATATAGATTTTTGAAGTGCAACATCTTTAATCGCACCATAACAGGGAAAAAACGTTTTGGCGTTACGATTTTTGTAACTGTAGGCATTTTGTATGAAAATTGAGCAGCGCCTCTATCGGACGTAAAAGTAACTACATTTTGAAGCACAAGTACTTTCGTATCGAGTTCGTATCGTAACGTGTACGTATCTTGACATATTTGTATTAAATTTGGGAGCACGAACTTTGTTTTGACGGACGGTATCGAGAATCTCGAAGGGTGGCCATCGAAACTTACGAATATTTATTCACGTAAAAATAGTAGATGAAACAACTTGCGTAATTGTGAAAACAGTATTTCACCATTATTTTCAGTGTTTTTGGTAGTATTTCGCATAAAATGCAAAATTTACCTACAGTTTAACGTAGTTTATTGTGTTATTTTATTATCTTACTACAATACTTATTGAACACCCAGTAAATGAACAATAATATAGAAAACCTATACTAATAATATAGAAAAATAAACCTATTTTTTCAATGATTAGTAGGATCAAATAAAAATTTGAAAATAATTTTATATATTAAATATATAGTTTATATTTCATTCTACTAATACATAATTGAAAAAAAATGTGTATTTGTACTAAAGTACCTACCGTTATTTTTATTTATTGATTATGTTACACAGAAGTAAGTCGCAGGGCTAACAAAGAAAATCAACAAAACTGCTAGATCTGATAGAAACTGAATTTAAAAATAGTTTTGCCTTCAAAGATAACAACTAGCCACCAGTGCCACTAGCAGCCCTATATATAGATATTTGCCTAATGCATATCGTGTTGTTTTTAAAGGAGCTCCAACCTTGACCCAATAAAACGAAGTAAATTAAAACAAAAACTGAGTTCACAGTTCGTCACAAAAACAATCAGAAAAATACTGATAAGGTATGTGCGACATGAACGAAATCGATAGATGACTTTTTATATACATAATTTATATTTTTTCAAATGTTAATACAATTTAAAATGTTAATACAATTTAAAACGTTAATACAATTTAAAATGTTAATACAAAAAGAATATTCAATTTCAAAGTTTTTGTACATAATTCACTCGAATATTTCATAGAATACTTGAGATAAAAATTACAAGAACAACTTCATCTAATTTCAGAACGAATCGTTCACTCAATTTGTTCGTTCCCCGGTTTACGTACCGAACCGAAGTTGTAGTATCAAAATGCTATCGAGGATACGATAGGACGACGAAGGTGCTTCGTGCTACGTACTAGCAATGCTGCGTAATACTATCGAGGACTCGTTACGATTACGATACGAGTTTCTAATATGTTCGTACTTACCCTACTGTTATGCTGGGCCCTTACGTTACCCAATATCAACTACAGTCGCCGAATTGTGCATAGCTGAATATATGCTGTTTGTCGCCGTGTATATTTTTTACCAAAAATAATTGTTAGTTTCTAATTTTTTAAAACATTGAATTTCATAAAAAGTACCGATAACCTACAGAAGTTTCGCCTCTTGAACACATGATACACACAATCTTTTTTTAAAATTTTGTTTCATCAGTTTTATTTTTACTTTTCTTTTTTAGAACTACACTCGATTGAAATCGAAGAAAGGTAATATAATGTATAAAAATAAAATATTGTCCGATTTACGAATTATATGGAAATTATGTGGGAAACATACAATGCAACATTTTAAATGATGGATAACTTACATTATATGTCGTAATATTACTTTTTACCACACTGATTATCAACTTAAAAGTTCCGATAATGTGGACCGATTCGTGTTCTTATTTATACCATTAAGGTGGCAAACCCTTAAAAGGAACCCTTATACTTTATAGGACCATTTTCTGCATATCAAAATATTACAAACCTACTTCCGGTCGACCTAAGGCATAGAATTTGGTAAGAAAGAAGCTATAGATACAGTCAAGGGAAACATCGCTATTTATAGTTATATATCTGTCTAATATTCATGATATCAAACTTCTAAATTTATAATGTAACGGCAGTTGACCTAGGATCATGAATCGCCTCGAGGGTCCAAAAATCTAAGAAATGTTGTGATATCTGTCCGTTTTATAGAAACGTTACTTACAGTTCTCTTTTTTGAAATTTGTATTTAGAAGAGAGACTTTTAATGTTTTAGAATTCCAATCGTAGATTATTCTTAACTCGCTTTTTTTGCAGAGTTTAGTTTATTTATTAGATATTTTAATTGCTGAAATTGCCTTAATTTTGTAACGATGTTAACATTACGCCATTATGATGTGAATGGAAGAGATACAAACAAATTTACATTTTTATTTATTTTATATTATTAGGGAGCGTTCACTGTTAGGGAGAACATATTCTATTCGTAACCAGCTACGCGAGCACAGTGATTTCATAAATGCGACGACTCATAATCGATTTTTTCTCCTGTTCTATACGAGCTTGTTCAGTAAATGACCGTCAGCTGCGATAGGATAGCCTCGTTGCAATGTTGGTTGCACTTAAGTGCACCTCAAGAATATTGAACGAACAGGAATTCGCGTTAGGGGCATAATACAGGACCTGGCAAACCTGCACTGAGCTGAGGCAGTGATTTGTGCTGTTATCAGTGTAACGAGGTATTTGAGTTAGACCAAGAAGTAATGCAGAATAATGACGTATATTAGAAATAAATTAAAGATTAATAAAAAAACCATAAAATTTATATTCTACGTCGTATAAAAAAGTGTATGTGTCCTTTATTTTCGTACGTAGAAGTTATACATCATTCGCGTAACAATCTCTACTAAATCTAATAATAACTCTACGTTTGCAAAAAAACGATAACCAACTTAGTGGTGTCGATTTTAGATGTCGGTTTGTGCGTGCGTCATAAAAGTTACTTTCATAATTTAATGTGGCAAAAGAAGTATAACTGTAAAACCAATACATGTTCATATAATATCGTTTTGCAGTAGTAAGTCTATGCATAGGTAATCAAAGTGGATTTTGTAACTTTAGAATACTTTTTATCTTTCTTATATTAACACGGTCCATCGAAACATCGAGACGGTTTCGGAAGACCAATCTTTTGCAAAAATGTCAATATCCTAGTCGACCGATACAATTTACTTGTACTACCCCGATTCCAAGATAGATTATTTTTATGCGTTGAATTCATGTTTGAAAAAATTTTGTTCGAATGTTTCTATCGTACATATCATTGAGGACAAAAAAATATAGTTGATGCGTACGTACTAAAGCGATTAAATTTCATTCCCTTCTTTTTCTGGTGCACAGGTTTCACAGTAGTGATAGTGAGCCAGCCAAATTATTGGAGCATCTGCAACAGGCATCTAACAAACTCGTTTAAGCATTAGTAACGTTCTGCAGAAATATTAAGATTTGCAGAGCAGCTACGTTCTACAAACTAGCTGCTTCTACTTCCCTTGAATCAGGACTCGTATTACCAGGAATTATTAGATCTGTCCGATTAAATACTGCCACTAGTTCAATAGCCGAATTAGTGATGGCGAATGCGGGCACGAAGCGTTGGGTGTGTCTTCTACACGATATGGAGAATCTGCCTATACTGTAAAGTTTTAGGAAATTCAGCAGTGAGTATGTAAAGATTACCAATAATGGCGATGATAAGGTTCAAGAAAGAAAAGAAAGTGACAACTAGTACAAAACTCAATTTCTTCAGGAGATTTGGTAGTGAGTCGTGTTTTGTGGTCGGTCCAGAGAGACTTGTACAGGTGATCCTTGGCGTCACATGGGGCCGTATGGTACGAGTATACTGGCTAATAGCGCTAAAAAGTTAATACAATAATTTATAGCTAATATTTGCGGATTCCTCAAGTTTCAGAAGTTTTTCTTCACCGCCGAGCGATTATAAATCATCACGTATTCCGACGAATTCTTTGTTATAATGAATACGATCTCTACAACACTCTCACTATCCGCTATTCAAAAATCAGAGATAATTCATCACCATACATTGAAGCCATAATAGTTGTATGCGGTTTCAGCAGTCGGTTTTCATACAAAACTCTTTGATCTTGGAATAAAGTCCTTGCCTAATAACTAGTGTATAGAACACTAAGATAGTTTCTCGACTAACTGAAGATTCACGACTGACAGCTTAACATTAATTATTCCTTTCTGTATGATAGTATCAGCGACGTATCAAAAGGTAGACACGTTATACACCAACATTATTGAATTTTAAAATGGCGCAAGTAGTACTATATCTACGTACAGTTATTTTATTATGACACTTTGCTCTAACAAAGAGACAAATGATAGGGCATACCTGCCGTTAGAAAGAGATGAATATATATCTTAAGACATTTATGCTTTGTGGCCAAGTACGTATAGGCGCGACGCGAGAGCGTGGCCAACTGTATGCAAGTTGGGCAATTACCTTACTTTCGTATTGCCATTCTAGAGCGTGTACGACGGATCTATAACTATAAAAACATCTTAGGATAGTATGACACTAGCTTATGGAAATGCCTATTAAAATGATGTTTCAGTGGTCACATAAATGAGAGTCGCTTTATATCAAATTATAATGATACCAGTAGAGAATACATAGAAATAAATCATTATTGATATTCAAATAACATTAATATAATAATATGTAATTCGACTAAAGCTCCAATATTGAAAATCCCATATTACGGTATTAAATTGATTGATGTGAAATATTGAATAATGGAATGAATACATGTATTAAATGAATATTACATGATTATTCGTAATATATTAATAGCTTGTTTGATTTTAAGAGCATTCTCATTGGGGATAATTAGTATTACCACAATTTGAAATACGACTGCATTGTACATTAGTAATATACATAAACACTTCTCTCCTTTGACTATATCTCACAGACCTGTTGCCGATGCAAAATTTCCTCCCGAACTTCACGCTTGCAAGAACACAACTCTTCAGCCTATGGACATTTGAAACATTAGGGGTGTCACTCATGCGTTGCCGACCCTGTAGAAAGTCTTCTGTAAGATCGACATTCTATATTTAAAGCTTCTTATCAGTTATAAGTGTTTGCTAGTTGTTAGGGTACAGGTGACGTTAGTTCTGGCTAAGTCAAAAGTAAAACTAAAAATCTTCATTTACCATTAAGCCCTCGCGGGTACTTGGACACGTCTTACCTTTGTTAAATATAACAATATTATCACATCATATTCAATTCTTTTACGCTATTATTTTTATTTTCTAATCAGCCAGTAACTTGCCAAAATAGGTATCTCTTCAGAAATTAAGATGGTTAAGCGCAAAATTTATAATAATATATAAAGCGGAAGAGTGTGTTTATGTATCTGTTTTAACGCGCTAATCTCCGAAACTACCAGTCAGATTCCAAAAATTCTTCAATTAGCCTAATTCTTATGGTTCGTTATAATCTATTCCACATCATGATACAAACTCGTAGAACCTGGGGAAAAATAAAGAATGTAAGAAAAAGCGTACGTTACGTACGTACCTACTAACATTAAAGATATTAGGTATTTTAATTCAAGAAACACACACTTTTATTTTTCTACTAGCTGTGCCCGCGACTTCGTCCGCGTGGACCATTGTTTATTTATATTAATAAAAATAAATAAAATTTCTAAAATAAAAGTAGCCTAAGTTACTCCTTATTACATCGGCTATCTGCCAGTGAAAGTCCCGTCAAAATCGGTCCAGCCGTTTCAGAGATTACCCGGAACAAACAGACAGACAGACAAAAAATGTAAAAATATTCATTTTTATTTTAGTAAAAAGCGGTTATTTCAATATTACAAACAGACACTCCAATTTTATTTATCTGTATAGATTGCAATCGATAGACTTATTAGAATGCATCAAATCTCTTTAATATGTAGTAAATTTGTTGAAATGCTGGTAATTAAAATCGAACTTTTGAAAATATTTCTTATATAGCAAAAAAAGAACTGGTCCAATATTTGCGGCGTTTTTTTACTAAAATGTTGCATAATCTATCTATCTATCTATAACTTCACGCCAAATCCATTGCGGGATAGCCAGAGAGAACCGGGCGCCACGTGACTCGATCCTTATATGCCTCACTTGCTTCTTTAACATTCATTGTTCTTTTCATGCACGCTCGCCGGTTTCTAGGGCTTCTGATATATTATTTTTATTATTTATATTGCATAGTGATATATTTAATCCGTAACGTGCAGAATTTTCGTTACTTCCGTAATTGAAAAATAATATTTTCACTTTTACTTGTAAACACAGACAAAATATTTTTTATATGTGTTGCCTTAGTGTCAAGTTTCAGAAAAATGTTGACTTAGATATTTCGATACTTATACTCCCAATGACACCATTGGTTAAACAGAATCACTGGCAAAGGACAAAACATTTTAAATCGAGGTATTGGGATTTTTTGAACTTTCGAATTAATTTTCGTAAAAATATCATCTGCATGGTGTTTCTCTGAGGTACATGACTCACTAAATAAATAAAAATATATATATAGTAGTTTTTAAGGCTACTAACCTTTAAGCTTTGAAGCCACCGCATACTAACCCATGGAGCTGAAGTTGTCCGAAATAAAGTAAAATCTGAACACAAAAAAAAAACTATCTAGTATAGTCTATGCACCTATTGTGATGCAGTGATAACCCAGTGGATAAAGAATTGACCTATTATCTAACGGTCCCTGGTTTGAATACATGTATGCGCATGTACCACTACATTCGTGTTTTCGGATCAAAATAAAGGGTTTTAGAAAGATTATCTCATAAATATATACAACTTGGTTTACCTAAATATAAGACCCGCGGAATAGATTAGTGAAACCTATGAACGCACTACTACGAGTATGAAATAAATTGAGGTTATATGGTGTAGTAGAGGTGAAGCCCAAACTCGAGTTATCATGTAAAACAGTAACTTTACTTTTTATGTAACGACAGAAGGTATACAAGCATACGCCCCACCAGATGTAAAGCGGCTACCGTGGCCTATGAACGCTTGCGATACATTAAGTATCACTCGCGCGATGTCACCTCTGCGGCCAACACAGCAACTCCATAGGAGTTTACTGGTGAACTCATTTACACGCAGGAACACAACAACCCTCTAGGGAGTTGTTATTTGGTTGCGGTTTGTAAAAAAACCCATATTTTCTATATATAATAAGTATATATTTAGAAAAAAAAGTATTTATGTATGTTTATCAGTTGTCTAGTACCCATAACACAAGCTTCGCTTACTTTGGGTCTAGACGGCGCTGTGTAATTTGTCAGACAATCTTTTTATATAAAACGTCAGGCAGCAAATAATGATACAGATCGCCTAATCTTTTCTTCTTCTTATAAATACATTATCTTTATACAACCTTAGGAAACATACAGCACATGGTCCATCTTATAGGTAGGTAGCCGCTTAACATTAGCAATATGAGGAGTAAGCCTCAGCCTCAGCAAGCCTCTAATGATTTAATATTTGTCTGTGGCCACATCTGTCGTGCTAATTTAATATGCAATACCTATTCAGAGCTACGTTTGTTAATTAGTGGGGCGCGCAATGTATAGGTAGGGTTGGCTTTGACTACAAACATAAAATTGACGCACTTACACTCCAATTTTATTTGATTATTAATTGGTACCATAGCATGTAACATGAAATAAATAACTTCTGGAGCACCAATGAGACCGATTTTCTATAGTAACTCACCGCTACGGATCGGGGGGCAAAGTAGAGCGCGCAGCTCTGATTGGCTAGTGCACAGATCAACATCGCGGCGCTTATAGGCTTACTATTAAAATATCCTCCCATATTGGTCAGAAAGTTTGAATCGCAAAGATATTTATGTGCTAAAACAGAACGTTTTGTGAACATGTAAGGAAATATGGGTATCGTTTTCTACCACCACAGGTTTTAACGTAAAAATATTTACAATCTTATAAAATCTATTTTTTCTCCTGGCAATCTTAAAGCTTATGTATAGAAATTCGCACTGAAAGGTTAACAGGGCTGTTCACTAAATTTCCTAAGAGGCGTCCTATTCTGTATTTTCTCGGAATCGTGTTATTTGTGAGTACAGTGCTGAATTACATTGGTTCCTGTCGAGAGACGCGGCCACAATAAATAACTTCCACGCCAGTGGACTGGCGGACGAAGCTAATCAAAGATACAATCACTATCGCATGGACAGTGAACGGTGAAAGGACGGAAAACTAGACACACAGAGCTGACGTAGTAGAGATGTAAGCAGTGGAGTAACTTCGAAGAAACTTTCGCAATCCTTGGACAGATACGCGCCGCTACAATAATCACAATATTTGCTATCAAATTAGTCACTACTGATCCTTCAAATTGACTGGCCACGTCTATCTAAGTGTACGACAAGCTTTGACCTTTGTACCAATACACCGTACGTAATAACAGTTATAATCGCATTCAAGTGTCAAGCGTAATTTGCTTTTAGTAGCATATATAGTGACGTTGAAAGTTTCAACTCTAGCCTTCTAAGATGAGCTGTGGTAAGGCTAATTAAGAAAAAACAGCGTCCAGTGTGAGTTGATCTCGCACACTAAGGGTTTCGTACCACCATGTGGGGAAAATGTCGAAAAATAATATTTTTATATTTATTGCCTAATATTTTAATGGATCGTCTATAATTCTCACAGCTCGCCTCTGAATCGAATCACGACATTCTAAGTAACCCATACACCACTACACAGATAGAACTAGTCTCATGTTTCACACATGCCAGTTTTACATTTTACAATAAGATAAGATAAGGAGAGATTTTAAGGTAAGGAGAGGCACGATAGATATACAATGCGAAAGTGAAAGAAAGTAGAAGGCTAAGACTCACCTACCACTACCAAATTGGTAGAGTTTTATCAGAAAGCTTAGGAACCGGCAAGCGTATATACCTCAAGATATATATATATATATATATATAAACAGCAGACACATTCTGTTCTGTGGAAAAAGTATACACCCCACGTGATGTTAAGCGGTAAACTTAGTATAATTTGCAATGTAGGGAATTGAATATCTACTACTATAACTTGATTTCTTGATTTGATTGAATATTTGTCTCTGGAATGGTGGAAATTTAGACCCTTGCACTCAGGAGGAAACTACTTCTCGTAAAACATTACCTTTCTGTAATACATCACAGAATCGACAGTCCATCACTAATTGAGAAATTCACTCTGTTAGTTCCCTCGCGGATCCCGCGCGATGCTTCGGAAGCTGTGGCGCCGCGCCGCCGGCCGCGCTTGCTCCGCAGGCCTCTCACGCGCACGGTCCACGCTGGCCGCGCACCTACGGTACGCGCTATTCTACTAATTGGGGACATACTTCTTCAGTATGAGGATTTAGATTTATTTGCTGACAGTGTTGACAGGTTGTGTATCGGGGCTGCAGAATTCCTCAATAGCAATTACAGTAATGGTGTAAAAATTTAAAATATAATGACATATGTTATGAACTTGATTTGATTTTGTAATATGTAATTGTATTTTAAATTGGTAAATTGTTGTATTTATATAGTAATCAATGTTAATTGTTCGTCCGTTGACATATTTGTATTCATTTTCTTTTTTCTTTATTTTGACTGGCAAATATTTGTCTACAATTTTTAAAAATATTTAATGTTTGACTTGTTGGTGTGTTGGAGTTTATTTTACGGACTCTGTAAACTTGCATGAAATGAATAAATAATAAATAAATAAATTTCCCCCCTCTCCTTGTCTAATATTAATGATAATAGCACGTGTATTATTCTAAAAATACGGAGCTCCTAGTTGTTTTATATGCAACATTCAGTACATGTTATCAGAGTAAGCCAAGGCTGGCGTGCGGCGGAGTTCGTGCCCCGAATGCAATGTAAAACTGTGTCTTAAACAAAACATTTAAATAACGCGTGTTGTTAATGAGGACGTGTTTATTATACAATGCTCCTTAATCTAAATCGTACCTCAGCTCGATTTGTTTCGTAGCCCGTGCACGGCTTGCTGTACAATCCTCACGTACCTTCCACTTGTTCTTCCACTATTACCACAGAATAACTAATAGTACTAGAGTATTATTACATATATACAACGACACAGCTATATATAAACTTTCAATTAATTGTATTATGTTATTATTATTGTGACATTTATTTTTATATGCTATTATTGTCAATTTAATGTCATTTCAATGCTATAATTATGTATTGTACTGTGACATCCAGAATATGAAATCACGAACACCTTGTAAAGATGATTTATTAACATAAAATACTACCATCTTACATGAGCTGCATAGCCATAGTCTTTACCCTTTAAGTTTCCAAAAACACAGCCCTGTGTTGTCTACCTACCTTCCAAGGTAGTTGGCGTAGGTTTTTTTTATAAATAGACACAGCCCTCTTAAAAACTGACAGACGGACAGATAAACAGCTGGAATTAGTAATAGGGTTAATTGATATCCACCTGCTCCCGTAATTCTGCGGTCTTCAAGAAGACACACATTGTCTACATACACGAAATGATTAGGTTATATAAACCATCTCCTCCTACCAGTTCCTCCACTATTACCACAGAATAACTAGTAGTACTAGCTTTTTGTTACATAAAAGATACACCAACAAACAATAAAACATTTTCATACATTGATACTTTTAATAACACTTTGAAAAGTAACTGCTAAACATAACCTTATGCTTATAAAAAATGTATAATTTAATAAAACCTTTAAATTCATAAAAATAGAATATACTAAATATACTATAAATAAAAAAATAACAATGATTACACTGTTTCATGTGATTATGACGAGGAAAATATATAAATTCAATTTCAGACACATTTAACATTGCACGGTCTTGGACTAATGTAAGATTAAAACCTTATTAATGTCTCCATAGTGCACAAGTAAAGGGGCACACCCACTACCAGTATTTTGTCTAAATCTTTTGCATGGTGGCATGATCTTAACATAATCTCATTTTTCAGGACAATGTAAATGAACTTAAAAGGCAAATCCTTATCTTAATACAAAATTTATAGATACATAACATTAGAACCGTTTCCAAGAAACACTAAATATATTTATGTAGGTATATACAAGAAAGTGTTCGTGTAAGTAATACGATAAAATAATTGATTAACTTACTGTTCTCTTTTTATATATTTGTGTGTATGAGGTCGCTGATGTTCTTTATAAAGCTTTTTCACCACTACGTCCTGTAATTGAATTTCATTTAAATACTTGTATGTTTTGTTTGTTATTATAGTATATCTAGCTGCACACCGCGATTTTATACGTGCGTTTGCTCGGTATCCCGTGGTGCTTTTTCTATTTTCTTTCTTTATTCTCGGCTTCTAAGCATCGGATCGTAATGTTGAATAGCCTATAACCTTGCTCAAGAATTGAGTTGTTAAATACAAAAGAGAAGTTTTCAAATCTGACTGGTATTTCCAGTGATTAGCGCTTTAAAACAAACAAATAAACTATTCCACTCTATATATTAGAAGATAATGTATTAATACTTACATTATTTAGGGCGAACGCATTGTTTATATTGCCCTGGTTAACTTGCGAAATTTATTTCACTGTAGTGGTTTAAAAAAATACTTTCAAATTTCATTTCAAAAGTCAAAAGTGAAGCTTACATAATTGTTCAATTACGGTGGCCAAATATTTATTCACGACTAATTGACATTATAACCTATAGAAATAATTCAAGTGCATAATATTGACGCATACTTATTTATTTAACTAATAACTACTTGTGACTCACTTACATCTCGGTCGATAATGATCGTGACCGATGTTTATAAAATCAGTTACAATGTCAGTAGGTAAGTGTCAATGCGTCTGTCAAATAGGTGTCGTATACGCACGTAGTTAGCCGCGTATTTAGTTGAGTGTGTAAACATTACGTACGTGAGTCATATTAAGTATAAATAGTCATGGGTACCCACACAAATGCCATCTAGGCTGCGATGACGTAAATCAATACTGGCATAGCCCAGGTAATGACACTTAGAAGTTGTATTTTTTTCATATTACGTCGGGAGGCAAACAAACATACGGCCTACCTGATGTAAAGCGGGTACCGTGGCCTATAAACGCTTGCGATATATTAAGTATCACTCGCGCGATGCCTCCTCTGTTGCTTACACAACATCTCCTTAGGTGCTTACTGGTGACCTCACTCACACGCAGGAACACAACAACCCTCTATGGAGTTGTTATTTGGCTGCGGTTTTCTGTGAGTTGGTGGTTCTTCCCCAGCCGCGCTGGTTTGATGCGCCCTACCTCTCTTAAAAATGATTTTATGACAAAAAGAAAAGATAAAAATCCTTTGTATTTAATCTTTAAATGCATGGTATTTAGCCTTTGTCATACTGAAAGTTTCTGGAATCTGATAAATAAGATCAGATATTAGACTTTTTTTGGTCTTCAAAGTATGTGCCCTCATAATTTACACATTTATTGGACCAATTGTTAAAAGCAGTTGGAGCAATCCTCCTTCCAAAGACCTCTTCGATAGCTTCGTGGAACGCATTCTCTACCGATTCATGATGCGTAGAACGTGTGTCCCTAATTTAAAAGATTCAAAAGTCGCAGGGCGCGAGGTCTTAGCCGTATAACAGTAGACGAGCTGGGTGGCGGAGTAGCTAGTGACGCTACTTTGTCACCCATTTGATTCCCACAAGAGATAAACATTTGTGTGCATGAACGTTTGTTTGTCTTATTTTAGCAGTAAGCTCCTAAGAAGTTACCCTATTAAAACAGAGGTGGTATAATGAGCAAACGTTCATAGGCTCCGGTAAATACTTGGTGAGATGTTCCCCGATGTTCTACATAAAAAAGATATAAAGATTAAGATGGGTCATGAGTTCTATATTTGAAGCCTTCAAATATATTTGTTACTTTATCGGAATGTGCGGACACGTTGTCGTGGTGGTATCCCTCCATATTGATATCATTTTACTACACTAAAACCTAGGTGAAAAAAACCGTAACAATTTAGATATTTAAACAAATAATCGCAAGCATAAAAATCGTTAAAATCAGTTTCTGATACATAAATGAAATTATTACATTACATAATGCCAACTTTCTTTTAAGATTTTCTATTTAGACTACTGAATATATTTACATCGTGGCACGTTTATATCAGATATGTTATATTACATTATATAGTAATTATAAACGCAAATCCAATGTTGCTTGCTAAAATATACATGTACACAGAGTATACAAGTACAAGGTCTTACCATTATGGATTCAGCCTACTTATAATCACACATGCAAATATTTATCCTGTTCTATGTATTTTAGAGATAAGAATTTACTACAATATATCATACTATACTGATATACCTACTATAAATTATCAATAATTATTGTTACCGATAACAAGAAACAAGTTAATTAATTTTAAATTATCTGTACCTATCTTAGAGAACCGCCTACAAATATTAGATGTCCAGTCCAAGAAATTTGCATTTTGACAGTAGAAGAATGTAAGAAGATATCTATCAAACGTATATGTTTTGTTATACTATTAAGGTGGTAACAAATATGATCTTTTTGAAGAAACTCATGCTGTAGTCTCTAGATAAAACCCCGGCAGGAAGTTTCTTCCAGAAGTCAAGAGACCTCAGTAAAAACTCCTCTGGAACCGCACAGTACGCGATCGTTGCGGTTCAATTGTCTGACGATAAATTCCCAGCAGCCAGCGAGGGGTGTGATTGCAAAACGAGGCTGTGCACATCATAACAAATAACTCCTCTGAACACAACTCATCGTGCAATCGCTAAAACATACAAAGGGAGGCAAAATCTTTCCTTCAAAGCAATGGTACAGTGTCTAAGCTATAGATCTTGAATGTTTATCAAATAATATGGAATACCCAATAATTTTCTATAAAAGAAGAAATCTATAATCATGGTAAGTAATACTTAACATTCTAGTAATTCTTCATATTAAATAATTTTACGATAGAAGAAAAACATACTGGACTATTTGGGGGTTTATAGCCGCGGGCTGGCACAATTTACTACCCGGCCTCGGTGTCACGATCGGGCTGTCGACATCTCGCCGTGACATATACAAAATATAGGCCATAAAGTCAGATCTGGCATGGAGCTGTAGGTATGTGACGGTAAAAGCTAGCTATATATTGAAAACTAGTCTATAACTTCACTGTCTATAACTTCATGCCAAATTCCTTGCAGGGCAGGAGAGAGACGTCCTAACACTCAATCAATTGATCATTTATATATTTGTGAATTTATTAGTATATGTATTTTTCTTTCTATAAATACTTTTGAAAATAATTATAAATAAATAAATATTCTCTGACATAATACACAGGGCCACCTCGTTCCAAACTAAACATTAACTAATAAAATACATAGAAAAACACTTGAACCCAAACCAACAGACATGTTTGCCTTGTCCGGGAATCGAACCCACGAGTTTTGGTGCTAAAGTAGTTATCGCTAGTCAGTTCACTACCAAGCTCTTCAAAATATAGGTATTACTAGATATTGAGCTAAGTAAGTAATATCACAGAATAAGTAGGTACGTAGTATTGTCTTAGGTTTTCGCGATTGTTACACGAACGTTTTTGAGTAGATCTACTAAAAAACGTTCGGACACCGTGAGCGATTTTTGTGTGAATTGGAACATATATAATTAATCCATCCATGTCGGTAGATGTAATAATTGAATAACCAATGTAAGACAAATGTCACCTTAGTCTTCCTGCGACCACGGATTCGAGACGTCAGGTTCAACAAAATAAATAAAACACGCGATACTTCCGTTAAAAATTGTTTAATTCAAAGTGGGTACGTATTATAATGTCGAAAATTAATTTATTTGAAATATAAAATATGCTTGAAATATGTCTATTTTCAAAATCCTGCATTTCTTATATGACGTCATATAAGAATACGGTCTATCTGATTTAAAGCAGTTACTGTCGCTAATGAACCCATGCAAAATTAAGTATTAATCGCGCGATGCCACTCTGGTGCTAACACAGCAACTCCTTAGGAGCTTACTGGTGACCTCACTTACTGGCAGGTGACCTCACTTACAATAACCGTCCCGGTTTGAATCTTGGCATGTTTTTTTATACCACTAATAATAATAAGGCGCAATCAAGCGTACGGTCTGCCTGATCGTAAGCAGTTACGTAGCCAATGGACATTTGCAACACCAGGGGTGTCACTCACGCGTACTACCAAATTCGTGTTTTCGCATTTATATACATACGAGTATATGTGGTCATAAATCCGAAATAATTACATAATTATCACTTACTGGGCGGCGAAAGAAAAACGCACATCCAAGAAATTGTATTAAAGACGTGGAACATTATCTAAGACAGGTCAGGTTTTCCCTTTGGGATGCGAAGGCCTGACGGCAGTGGCTCTATGTAAGCATTAGTATCTTCGCCAAATCCTTAGGGTTAGATAGCTTACCCCGTAAATCCTAATAGATTAGGAAATAGGATAACGCTGAGCAAAAGGAGATATACGTACCTGAATAAATAGAAATGATGAGATTCTTCAATTCGAGAGGTGAAATTCGGAAAGCGAACCCCGGGCTCCGAAGCGAAAGCGTAAGACCGAACCAGGAATAACGCTCGGATGATGGTAATGATGTGATAATTCAACCATTTCTCTCCTAATAAGGTCAAGGAACACGTCAGAGTGTCAAAAGAATGTTTACTTTGGCCCCATAACATATTTTATGGCCGTTCGATTTCAAGACCCTACAATATCCTTTTTACGATTCATCCCATGTGGAGTTATTATTTTTCATAGCCAAAATATTTCTATTTTACGATACAAACGTGCATGTTAGGAATCCTGGCTTTATTTGGTCTATTCATAAAGGATGTAAAACATACACGACTTTTTTAATAAAGCCTTTGTATAATAAAGGTCGGACTAAAACTACCCTCTTTGCTTTATGACTGTCTTATATCGAAGTCACTATGTTAACAGCAGGAGTAGCAATGACCGTGTAATACTTCTTGTATTGCAAGATTTAATGGGCTGCAGTAACGCCTTTACATAACTTACCCTTCTAACTACCCTTCGAGACCCGGGTGGTCGAATACGACCGCGAAATGTATGGGAAAACGTATATAACGGGTTCTGACTGCTCAATATCCATAATATACTAACTAATTTCCACTATTCCATGCACATGGTTAGTTCGAACGATCGGATACAATCCACGCTTTAAAATGCGATCCCATAGGGCTCCAGTTGTGCATTATGGTAATGCATGTGTTCCCGGAACAGCGACTTCGGTTCACCATTTATTCCTCCTGACAGTCACAAGTTCTTATTTTATAGGTTTAGTCTTACAGGAATTTATCTTGTCGATAATTCTTCTTCTTCCCAACTTTATCCCGTTTCCTAGTTCATTAGGATATTTTTTATACAACGTCGGGAGGCATACAAGCATACGTGATGTAGAGCGGTTACCGTAGCCTATGAACGCTTGTAATAGGTACATTAAGTATCACTCGCGCCATGTACCTCTGTTGCTGACGCAGCGACTCCCTAGGAACTTACTGATGACCTCACTTACACGCAAGAACAAAACAACCTTCCAGAGAGATGTTATTTGGCTGCGTTTTCTTTGAGGTAGAGGTACTTCCCCAGACGGACTGCTTTGATGCGCCTTACCTCTTTTAAAATCACTCAGATCAAGACAAGCAGACATGTTCATGCTCACAAATGTTTTTCCTGTGTGGGAATTGAACCCACGAGCGTCGGTGACAAAGTCGCGTTATTAACCGCTGCGCCACCGAGCTCGTCAAATAGGATTCGTGGAGTGCGCTACTAAAGCCTTTGGACTTGGCGTATATAGATACTGATTTTGACATGGAGCGACAGCCGTCTGGCCTCCGCGATCCGGAGGGAAATCAAAATCAAAAATTTGTTAGACGTGAGGGTCTCCTCGTGATGTTTTCTTTCACTGACGAACAAGTGATAATTACAAACATGTACATAAATTCGAAAACACTAATTTAGCGGTACATGCTCGATCAGCATTCAACATAGACGAGCTCGGTGGCTCATTCGTGAATGACGCGACTTTGACATCAACGCTCATGGGTTCGATTTCCACACAAGGCACTCATTTGTGTGCATGAACATGTCTGTTTGTCTTGGTCTGGATGTTTTAAGAGAGGTAGGCCGCATCAAAGCACCCGTCTAGGGAAGCACCTCCACCTCACAGAAAAACGCAGCCAAATGACAACTCTCTAGCTAGAAGCTTGTTGTGTTCCTGCGTGTGAGTGAGGTCACCTGTAAGCTCCCAAGGTGTTGCTGTGTAAGCAGCAGAGGAGGCATCACGCGAGTGATACTTAATCGCTAGCGTTAACAGACTACGGTACCCGCTTTACATAAGGTGGGGCGTATGCTTGTATGCCTCCCGATGTAGTATAAAAAAAAAATTAAAAAAATTCGAATTAGGGCCCAGTTTCCAGCCTGGTAGGTCTCAGGATGAACATGGACAAGACTAAGATCATGTCGAATGCCTATGTTACACCTATACCGATCACTGTTGGAAGCACTAAGCTCGAAGTTGTGGACGAATATGTCTACCTAGGGTAGTTTATTCATTTAGGTAAATCCAACTTCGACTGAGAGGTCAACTGACGGATCCAACTCGGCTGGGCAGCGTTCGGGAAACTTCGACACATCTTCTCGTCCAAAATACCTCAACGCATGAAGAGCAAGGTCTTCGAACAATGTATGTTGCCAGTGGATGACGAACAGATCTGAGACATGGCCCTTCACTGTGGGTCGTATAAGGAAGCTCAAGGTCGCTCAGCGTGCTATGGAAAGAGCTATGCTCGGGGTTTCTCTGCATGATAGAATCAGAAATGAGGATTTCCACAGTAGAACTAACGTGACCAACTTGACCACAGGATAAGTAAGCTGAAGTGGTAGTGGGCCGGCCATATAGTTCGGGAATCGACAACCGCTGGAGAAGAACGGTTCTCTAATGGCGTCCCCGTACTGGTGCGCGCAGCGTGGGACGACCCTCCTAGATGGAACGACGACCGCAAGAGGTTTGTAGGGAGTTGATGAATGCAGGTGGCACAGGATCGAGACGAGTGACACTCTAGAGGGGAGGCCTATGTTCAGCAGCGAATACGGGCTGAGATGATGATGATGACCAGTCAGTTAATATACTGTTTTTTACAACCTACGACTGCTCTGTCTTAGTGATGATTATTCATTGGCAATTAGATACATATTTTAAATGTGCTTGTCCAGATGGAAGCACATACTTTTTTATTATACATCGATTGAAGAATGTAATACTTTCGTTCCTTAAAGCTTTGCCACAATACCCGGAAGTTCCGCAGATAAAAATCATTTTACTACGCGGATGGATTACGATAAATTTTATTTATTTCGGAAGTCCGGACTAGATTTTTTAAAATGAATTCCGAAGTTGAGTATTGAGCAATATATTGATATAGAAGATATCTATTATATTATATAAATAAGTAACGATCACTCACCGTGTACATATTTCTAAATACACGTAGACTTTTTGTACTTTTTCTTTATATAACGTTAGGAGGCATACAAGCATACGGCCCGTCTAATGTAAAGTGGTCACCCTAGCCTAACGCTTGCAATACAGGAAGTATCACATTCGGATTGCCACCTCTGCTGTTAACACAGCATCTCCTTAGGAGCTTATTTGTAGCCCAACTTACTAGCAACACAACATTCTTCAGTGAGTTTTAATTAATAATAAAACACACAAATAGTAACAATTAATAACATCACTTTTACGTAATAATTTTATTTGTAGATAACTCATGTTGGCTTACCATATATAAAAGGTATAAGCCAGAGTAGATACACTTAGCTGTGAATATATAATAGAGATACGCAACGAATTTCTATCTTTAGGGGTTACCCATAACTCTGTTTTATAGTTACAGCCCAAGTACCGAAATAGGCGCTAAATGTTATATGTAACTTTTTTCATGAAAATATATGAAACTAAAGAACTTGTTCTATCTATCTATAACTTCACGCCAAATCCCTTACGGCGTAGGCAGACGGAACCGACCGTCACATGACTCGATCCTTACACACCCCAATCGCTTGTTTAACATTCATTGCTCTTCTCATGCACGCTCGCCTGTTTTTAAGCCTCCTAATATTAACCTCTAAAGTTGGAAGAGTTTGGTGTTGAATGCAAAACTGTACTTTAGCTCGGGGTATAGTTTTAGGGTATGGAAGCTAGATGTATATTTTGTTTATACAACACGCGAGGCATTCAAGCATGCGGCCCAGCTGATGTAAATTGGTTACCTATCAACGCTTACAATACAGGGAGTATCATTCACCAGTTGGTGCCCATGCTCTCAGTAGAGAAGCTTTTACCCTATATATATATATATCTTTTTTTCAACTATTTAATTATTATGAATTTGGAACGCGTTTTTTATGTTAAAAACTTCTTTCGGTTTACCGCTGTTTTATATATTTTTTTCTTGTTTATTATCAAATTACAATATGGAATAGGGTGTCAAAGGCAATAGAATTGTAGTGATTATCTTGTACAAAGCGGGTTTGGAGCGGTCGGTCATATTCAAGACACTTCAAAAGCTTGGTATCAGCTATATGTTCGTATATTGTGTATCGACAGATATACCAATACTTCCTCTGTTGAAGACCATAAACAATCGGGGCGACCGCTTGCTGTTAGATTATTATTAGGAAAAAAAATGATATCGCGAGTAATTAAAATTCCCGCTAGGACTCTCCGCCAAATCCTTAGGCTTAGTTACAAACAGACATGTTCGTACACACAAATGTTTGTCCTGTGTGGGAACTGAACCCGGCGGGCCTTGGTGTTGAAGTAGCCATTGCTAATAATAATGGTCACTGTACCCGTCTAAATCCATAACCATACCTATATATTGTATTCAATTAACTTTAGAACAACCTAACCGCTGTAGTGTTAGCACAAATTTAATTGAATCGAATCACTGACTCGCTCCACTTTGTTTCATCTGACTATAAGCCGATTATTGAAAATAGACCATGGCTCCACATCATTCAACAAGGGATTTATTCATATTAATGGCCTTACATGTAGCTATAACCGTATGTATGTATGGATAAACAACCAGCCTATAAACCGATTGGTTCGAATCCTTGTATGGACATGTACCACAAATGTTTTACCCCAAAATTCGTGGTTTAGGGTATTTGTAATTACTATTTGCCGTGTGGTGCCGGCATAGAATTGCGCCATCCCCTATCGTCGTGTGGGTGCCATAGGCTGAGGACACACAACCGGATGACGGGCAGCAGCGTCATCTCGTGCACTCATGCTGCGATCACCAACCCTCCTGCCAAGCTTGGTGGTTATGGCAAAACCCGCCCTAAATATGGCAGACAATATAAATACACGGCTCCTAGTCCCCGGTAGCCCCCTAGTCCGCTTCCCGCGGGGTGCAAAGAATACCCGGTAGAGATCCGGCTACCAAAATCGACGACGACTGGATCTGACAACATATAACACGCGCATATTGAGGACTGACGAGAAAATCACAGAGCTGGAAGAGAGAAGAGCTAGTTTGGGATGTCATTGGATTATAAGAAGATATAGAGACGGCGAGGGCACAATAATCTTCGAGTCCGGCAACTTGTTCTATTTCCGGGTAGATGACCAACAGTACCAAGGTGGTGTTGTATCGTTGGAGTTCCCTCCGTAACAACATCGTGTCGATCGGGAGTGTGTCCACCAGGGTAGCGTACCTTGTCCCTTAATCACCAAGCGATAGTCGCTAAGGAGTGACAGGTCTACGCGCCGACCTCGATACACCCTGATGAAGAAGTGTAGGCAATATATGAGGATATCTCTAAAGTCATACATGCCTCCAGAACTACTACACGGTTATTATGGGTGATTTCAATGCAAAGCTAGGCCATAGGAGCGGGACAGAGCAGAGAGTGGGGCAATTTGGAATATGGAATTATAACCAAAGGGAACAGATGTTGACCGACTTCATGGAGAAGGACGAACTCTATGATGTACCCCTTCTTTAGGAAGCCACGACACAGGAAGTAGACCTGGATGATTCCTGACGTTTTCACAAGGAATGAGATAAACTTTATCTTGACCACCAGAGGACAGATATTCGATTTTTTCGATTCGATATTCGAAGAACTATTTTACCTTATCCCACCCTCTCCCTTCCGTCATAGAACCACACGTGCAGGCTTGCGATGTCATCATTCTACTGTTGAGGACATATGTTCTCGTACTAAAAAGTTCGGCAACTCCTATCTCTGTCGAACTATTAAAAAGTGGAACGCCTTGCCTGCACATGTGTTTCCTCCTTCCTACAACATGGGATCCTTCAAAGAGAGGCGTGAAGAAGCACCGAATTGAAGATTTCGACCGAACATCCTAACAAGTCGGTCTTAAAATTAATAATGTCGAATGTACATGTTGTACCCACTACAGTTTCAGTTGGGACCTCGGTTCTCGAAGTTGTGGATGAGTATGTCTACCTAGAACAAACAGTCCATCTAGGTAGATCCAACTTGGAGAAATCCTCTCGTCGAATTCAACTCGCATGGACAGCTTTGGGTAATTGCGAAAGATTTTCTCGTCCAAAATACTTGAATGTCTCAAGACGAAAGTTTTCGACCAGTGTGTATTGCCAGTGATGACTTACGGCACAAAAACGTGGTCCCTTACAATGGACCCTATACGAAAGCTCAAGGTTGCACTGCGTGCGATGGAGAGAGCCATGCTCAGAGTTTCTCTGCGGGATAGGCTCAGAAACGTATAAATCCGTAGCAGAACTGGAGTTACCCACGTGGCTCTGAGGATAGGCAAGCTGAAGTGGCAGTGGGCAGGCCACATAGCTCGAGAAATTAATAGCCGTTGGGGCAGAACGTTTCTCGAATGGCGACCACAAACCGTAAATCGCAACGTAGGTCGGCCCCCCACGCGATGGACCGACGATCTTGTAAAGATTGCAGGGAGCTGTTGGATGTAAACAGCATTATACCGATCGCCGTAAAAGTATAAGGGGGAGGCCTATGTTCAGCACTGGACGTCTGTCGGCTGATATGATGATGATGAGGACGGTGTTGAAGGAAAATACCTTAAGGAAACCCTCACGTCTAATAATATATTAGGGAAACGTATAACATTACCTCAATAGGGTTGGTCTACCTTCTGAATTACAGGCGTCTGACGGCAGTCACTCCATGTCAAGGTCAGTGTTCTCGGCAGATCCTTAAGCTTAGGAAGCGACCCCTGCCAATTCCAATGGATTAGGCAATAGGGTGACACAAGGAAGAAGAACCAAAATGGTAAATACTTTTATATAATTATACGCATAATTTACGCGTTATCATAATTGTACAAAGTACACAATTTTATAGCAAATGTAACATCAACAGACGATTAGATAACGTTTGAACCAATATTCTAAAGATAACGTATGATCAAGAATCTAATCTCTGTAGTTATAACTTTATGCTTTTGTTCCGATGATTAGACTTAAAAATTACCTTCTAGGCCCACAGGGACTTGAACCTACAACCCCTTGGTAAATGATCAAGTGAGCTACCCGGCGTTTTAGTAATTCTAGTGTAGGTACGTAAATATTTTTCAATTCAGTCAATATTTTCATTTTAAATAATAAAATACGAGTATATAATTATTGATCATTTTTTTTCGTTCTTAAATAACAAAATAAACAAAAGATATAATTAAAAAAAATTAAACGTTGGAATTACTGGGTATTTTTACACATTCAATATGTAGACGAATTTTGCACTTTACAAATTATGACCAAACTTAAAATCTAACTTCTTAGAACAATATATATTTGTGTGTGTGTGTGTGGTTTCAGTTAAATTTCTATATTACAAGGGTAAGTTTATCGGTATTCATATATTTCGGATAATCAGTGGCGCCCATACCTCATCCCTGTAATTTGAGTATTTTACTCTTGTTGTCGAAACGAGGTTGGGACGAAATCACGAGCAATACAGATTATGAGTTGAATCAAAGAACATATTTATGCTACCAATAAAATATCACACGAACTAAGCTTACATTCTACCTTCATGGTTATAATGTATGATGATATAATGAATAACTGATAGTGCAGAAATGGAAATGTTATTTCTGGAATTTTATAGAACTATTGATCTGCATAATATTTAAAGAAAAATTGTATAGTATTGTCTTAGGTTTTCGCGATTGTTACACATTGAATTAAAGTCTTCCTGCTACCACGGATGCATCCAAATAACAACTCCCTAGAGGGTTGTTGTGTTCCTGTCGTGAGTGAGGTCACCAGTAAACTCCCAAGGAGTTGCTGTGTAAGCAGCAGAGGAGGCATCGCGCGAGTGATACTTAATATATCGCAAGCGTTAATAGGCTACGATACTCGCTTTACATCAAGTGGGCCGTGTGTGGTGCTTGTATGCCTCCCGACGTAGCATAAAAAAAAATCAGCCAAGTGCGAGTCGGACTCGCGCACGAATGGTTCCGTACCACTATCTATAAAAACGAGAAAAAAAATTGTATGGGAGCCCCCCTTAAATATTTGTTTTATTTTAATTTAATTATTTATTCTTAAATTGAATATATAACTAAATATTCTGTGAATATTTCAAGCGTCTACCTGTTGCCGTTATCAATACCGAGCAAAAACGAGCAACAAAATCACGTTTGTTGTATGGGAGCCTCCCCTATTTTTTAGTTTTTTTTGTTATAGCGGCAACAGAAATACATCATCTGTGAAAATTTCAACTGTCTAACTATCACGGTTCGTGAGATACAGCCTGGTGACCGACGGACGGACGGACAGCGAAGTCTCAGTAATAGGGTTCCGTTTTACCCTTTGGGTACGGAACCCTAAAAACCACCAAAGTAGTTTAAATCAAATTATCTGTAAATTAGACTTTCGCAAAGTAACTTCTGAAGTTATTAACTATTTACAACAAGAAACGCTTTATGACTTCTTTTATCTGTCCTTACAATAAAATGATCCAGATAATTACTAACTTTCTGAGATGACACAAAAACAGCAATTTGAGTCTTTTTCTCCAATTTCCTAGTCCATTAGGATTGTGGGGGTCCACTACCTAAGGTTTTGTGTGAAGGATTTTTTACATTGAGCAACTGCCGTCAGACGTTTATAACCCTGACGGAAAATCAGACATTTCTAGGTTAGGTCACACATCTTTCGAATTATAATTTTTGCGATATGCGGGTTTCCTCACGAGAGATAGCAATTTAATTGTCCAATTAAAAAGACATCAGAGGTGTTTATTTTATAATGCTTAGCAAGTTCAGTACTGTCACATGCACAAATTATTTCTTTCATGATCACATGTAACCTATCTGGCCATTATCTTTTATAGATTGTTTCATGTCACCCATAATAAAAGTATTGATAGAGAATGCAAGACTTTAGGCGCAAGAAGTTATGTATAGTAATCAGTAAATTAAGTGGTTTATTCACTCAGATTGTCCAAGTAGCAGAGAAATATTACCAGTACAATCTTTTACAAAACGTGCGATTAGTAGAAGGTACAATAAATAATAATTTAGCCAAAAGTTGTTTTAGTAAATAATTTTAACACTATTTCAATTACTATGTAGATTTGTAGCGCGTAGAATTATTTTGAACGCAAAGGATTTTATATAAGAGATAACACAGCCATTTCATCAACATAATATTTTTTCGTTTGAAATTCAATGCATATATATATATATATATATATATATATATATATATATATATATATATATGCATATATATATGCATATATATACATATATTACAATGATTTGTTACTCATGTATTATCTATTCGTTAGGATAAAGATAAAAAATCTTTATTTGCCATTGAACCCTCGCGGGCACTTAGACTCGTCTTACAGTTTTTGAAATATAATTTTACTATATCTTATTTAATTATATTTTTACTTTTTTCCTTTTTTTTATCTACTAGCGTTTCGGAAATGACCATTGGCAAGAAGAAATGCCGAAAGAAACTTGCCAATATAGGTCTCTTTTAAAATTATCAATTAGATATTACAAAAACAAAAAAATACATAAGCATATTGGTACGATATTGATATCAAATGGTAAAATTAAAAATTATTAAGGACAGGTAGTCACTGCTGAATTATTTCCAGACATCTTTGTCAGTTACATATTCATCAATTCTACAATAAGCCCTTCTACAGAGAGTATTTTTAATGTGCTTTTTGAATACATTGTCAGGAAAGGTTTTATTTAGTACCAATACTGACATATATTATTAATTTGTCTCTGACAGAAGGCACTTTTCCCACAAGACTAAAAAACTCAATTGTTAAACCGTTATATAAAAAAAATGATAAGAAAGATATAAATAATTATAGGCCAATAACTCTAGTGCCTATACTATCAAAAGTATTTGAAAAGGCTTTTCAAAACAGACTGACGTATTTCCTAAATAGACATAATGTCATCCGTAAAGAACAAAACGGTTTTCAAAAAAATAATTCCACCACGCTTGCAGCCTTCTCATTAGTCAAACGTATAACTGAAAATATTGATAATAAAAAACCAGTTACAGTGATATTTTTCGATATGACCAAAGCATTTGACATGGTAAATCACAGTAAATTATTAAATAAATGCGAAAAGTATGGGATCAGGGGTGTAGCATATAGGTGGCTCGAAAGCTATCTAACTGACAGAATGCAATGTGTCGAAATTGCTAAAATAAACGAAGATAAAGAAATACATAATATCAGATCCGCTTATTTGAATAATGTTGTAGGCGTCCCCCAGGGTAGTATATTGGGCCCCTAATTGTTTCTTCTTTACATAAATGATTTGCCTCTAATTACTAATTATGATTGTGTTTTGTTTGCCGATGACTTATCTTTGATTATACCATGCGACATTTCCGATCCAAATGACATTATCAATTCAAATTATGAGAATCTAATAAATAACACGATTAAAGATATACATGACTACCTAAAAGATAATGATTTAAAAGTAAATTTGACAAAAACAAATTATATCCAATTTTGCAATTATCAAGTTCAAAGATCTAAATTAAATATTCAATGTGAAAATCAGAATTTAAAAGAAACTGAAGCTACAATTTTTTTAGGAATAACGGTAGACAGACATTGTAATTGGAAAACGCATATAAATAAATAATGTTTGTACAAAATTAGAAAGATTCGTATATGCATTAAAACGGCTTAAGTGCACAGCAGGTACTAAATCTGCTTTGACTGCATACCATGGCTATGTCGCTTCTGTGCTTAGGTATGGCTTGATACTATGGGGGAATTCCACCGATGTATATAAAACTTTTGTGAGCCAAAAAAAATGCATAAGGTCCATCGCTGGTATCGGGCCCTTAGAATCATGCAGGCCTTTATTTAAGAAATTTAACATACTAACACTAACTGGATTATATATATATCAATGCTGCTGTTTCGTAAAACTACATCCTGAATTCTTTAATATCAAACCAGTGATTCCAAAACTTAGACCTAGAGATCCAACATTACTGCTGAGGCCTACATGTAAAGGCACAGTGTTTGAGAAAAATTGTTATTTTATGACAATAAAAATTTATAATAAACTGCCTGTCCACTTGAAAATGCTTAGTTTTGAATTATTTAAGTGCAAATTATTTAAATGGCTAATTGATAAGAGTTTTTATGACATTAATGAATTCTTTGAGACAAAAAACTAACAGGTAATGTTCAACAATTTTATTGATTTATTAGTATAATTTTAATTCTACTACAATTAATAAAATTTTTGCATGCCTATTGTAAAGAGGCGGAAAATTAATGTATGACCCTAGCAAATAAATATTTCATTTCATTTCAAGGACAGAACTGTTTCAGGCAACTTATTATAAAATCGAATACAATTTACAAGAAAAGATCTACCAGTCCTAGCAAGCCTATATACCGGCATACACAACTTATTTCTACTTCTAAGTTTTTGACTGAAGTTTGAAAACGACTTTAAATTTTTACGGGCGTACATTATGTTTTCATAAATATATTGAGAAGTAACAGTGAGGATATTTATTTCTTTGAACAGTTCCCTGAGGGATTCTCTGGAGCCCATGTTATAAATAGAGCGAATGGCTCTTTTTTGTAAGATAAAAATTGTCTCAATGTCAGCCGCCGTTCCCCACTACAGTATACCATACGACAGTATGTATACTGTTGTGGGGTGTGTGTAGACAGGACTGGCGAGGTCCGCTACTTAAGCCTAAAGATTTGGTGAAAATACCGATTATTTGCACGAAACTACTCCACAGACCTCCACCTACCCAGAGGGAAAACCAGACCTATCATTAACACTGTAGACAATAAAAATACTTTGTTGTATGACAGTACATAAAGAACCGGTTTCATTGTGAAAGGTGGGTTTCAGAAATAATTGCTTAATACCATATATATAATATAATAATATATAATATATAATATAATAATATTCATTAGACGGCTCACTGATGTTGATACGGCTAGAATAGTTTATTTCAGCTACTTTCATAGTATTATGTCATACGGAATTCTTCTTTGGGGTAACTCCGCGGACATTAACACCATCTTTTTATTGCAAAAGAGAGCCATAAGAGCTATCTACAAACTTGGTCCCCGTGAGAGCCTTAGAGAAAAATTCAAAGAAATAAATATTCTAACAGTCGCATCGCAATATATCTATGAAAATCTTTTGTATGTCCATAAAAACATAGACTCATTTTGTAAAAAGAGTGATACTCATAACATAAATACTAGATATAAGCATAATCTTGTGTTACATGCAAGCCGTCTCCACAAAATAAGTAATTCTTTTATGGGGCAATGTATACGGTTCTATAACAAACTTCCCAGCAATATAAGAGAATTGTCAATAAACAAGTTTAAAACTACTATTAAAGCCAAATTGTGTAGCAGGGCATATTATAAAGTATCTGACTATATTAATGATAAAAATGCCTGGGATTGAGTCGATCCAATTATAATGTAATTAATAAATTATGTAAATTTGTTTGGATACCAAAAGAGGGATGCCTGAGTTTTTTGGCAGTATTTTTATCAGTGCTCACCTAGTCATGAACTGCACGGTAGGGAAAAAAATTGTGACGATTCCAAACAAATGTAGCCATTTTTACGGAATAAAAAGATTTTGACTTTGACTTTGAATAAATAAATATAATATAAATATATATAATAGTATATAAAGAGTAGGCAAAAAAAGAGAAAAAGATAAAAAAGAGAATATTTACAAAAAGTCATGAAATGGCTAAGTACCTACCTAGCATTTTATTTATTACTTAGCTACGTATTTAATTACTTAAATGTCTTCTATAAAAATCGCTTAATATTGATATCTGTTTTTTCGCAAATGTGATTAAATACCTAAATGTAACTAGGATGAACCAGTAGTTACAAACTCGAGTATGAGGTCTAAATAGTACACCGTTTGTAATTGCCATACTAGTTTGTATTAAACAAACGTGTCAATGATTCTGTAAATAATCTGTAATCTCTTATGATATTTTAGCAATATTTAGTATTGCATAAGGAAACCTCAGATTTCAATACAAAATTATATTATAAACGGCAAAGTTTAGAGCGAACGTTCCACTCCACTGAACAGTGTGAAGGCGGAATACAATAATAGTTGAGTCAGTTTTGTCACCGGCCGAGAAGACGCTCAAAGCTCGCGGTTGAAATACTCGTAATATCAGTATGTAGACAGACACGCTTGCTATGTCAAAGGCTATTTCTCGTATTGCAATGAACTGTATACTCAAAACATTTTCATTTTTTTTTATACTACGTCGGGAGGCATACAAGCATACGGCCCACCTGATGCAAAGCGGGTACCGTAGCCTATTAACGCTAGCGATATATTAAGTATCACTCAGGCGATGCCTCCTCTGCTGCTTACACAGTAACGCCTTGGGAGCTTACTGGTGACCTCACTCATACGCAGGAACACAACAACCCTCTAGGGATTTATAATTTTACCTCTATTAAAATATCAGACATCATCAGACAAACAGACATGTTCATGCACACAAATGTTTGCCTTGTGTGGGAATCGAACCCACGAGCGTTGGCGTCAAGTCGCGTCATTCACGACTGAACCACCGAGCTCGTCAGTTAAATACTGATTAGAAAACACTTCTTTATTTAAAAATTCTTGAGTCAAACTTTGGTTATACGAAAATAATCCATACAACGATTATCTAAAATATTGAAAGATTTTTACCAAAACAGATGTGATTTTTGCTTAGCATTGACGAAACATAAATATATCGAAAATATGTGAACTTAATTATAACTAAAATTAGCTTCGATACGCGGTAACGGATGTGGTACTACTAAAGCCCGAAAAAAAGATACATGAGAACTTTTGTCATAAAAACTCACACAATTTTGTGCAATTTTATAGTGACTGATTAAACGAGTTCAAAGTTCATCCAACTTAGGTCGTATATACAACATTGTTTATATGTACCTACATACGTATAATAGCGTACTGAAGTTGAATTTTCAATTTAACGTAAAAGTTTATGGCCCTCCATTAATTTAAAGTGGAATAGATTAATCATTGTGATTGACTCTTTCTAACGATCTATTGAAACAATATTTATGTTCAATAGCTAAAGATATTTCATTTTGTTCTTTATTTAAATACTAGTTGCTGCTCGCGGCTCCGCCCGCGTGGAGTCGAATAACGTAGCCTATGTGTTAATCCAGATCACAATCTATCTACGTGCCAAACTTCATTCAAATACGTTCAGCCGTTTAAGCGTGAAAGAGCAACAAACATCCATCCATACATACAAATTTTCGCATTTATAATATTAGTAGAATTTAGCATTTACTACCTAGAGTTCTTCAAATGCTAAATATTTAATTAAATAATGTAGCATTTGACTCTAGGTAGGTATTTATTTTCGGTTAATTTGTGTATTATTTCATCTTTAATTTTATCGGTCTGACTGACTGATAGGTCTGATCCCAGAAGTCTGAAATTGGGTAAACGATATCCGTTTAGTGTATGAAACTGAATAAAAAAAATTATTTATAAAAGATCATCCTGCAACACGACTAAATAAAGTAGATTTTTTTTGGGAAGTTGAAGGATTAAATACCATTCAGCTGATGATTTTGCAGCGTATCTCATGTATTCTTTTGAAATCTTAAACGAAGTTGTATTCATATTTCTGTAGAAAAGCAAAATCTGCGTAGGTGAAGTCGAGACGTTCCGGTTTTTTTATTCAACTAGATTGGCAAACAAGCATAGATGGTAAGCGATTACGTCAGCCTATTGATGCTCTCAACATCACGGGATGTTACTCGCGTGCTGCCAATCTTGTGACCTAAGGATGTTTTATCACAGTACCCAGTAATTTGTCTGTCATATCTCACCCTTCAAACTGGAACACAGCTATGTAAATATAGCTGGTTAGCGGTAGAAATAGATGAGACAGACCAGGTGACCAGACCCGTGCAGACGACTTTTGTACAAAGTCTACCTCTGGTAAGTTTTATAATTTAATATTATTTCTTTTTAGTATTAGATTTACGTATCATTAGTACTATTTTACTTCTGAGACGTCCCTAAGAATTATCTGTGATTCAAATAATTAATTCAAACAGATCGCAATCAGCATTAAGTCACTCTAACTTAACTACAAGTTTATGTTAATAAGAATTTAGAAAAGTAATAAATAATATTCTATAATATCAATCCAGAAGCATTCCTTCATTCCATTTTAACACACCACGTTATTGTACAATATATATAGAGCTAGCATAGTTATATCTCGAGAACGGCGACGCTTGCTCCCTGCGGCTAATACTGTGGAATTAATCTTAGTAGTCTGGATATGACGCTTACTGATTGCAATTTCATTTAAAATAGAGAAAGCAGATACTACATGGAAGAAACTAAATGGAGATATTTCATGTCATAGTTTAACGTTTTGCCAAAAATATTTGGTGGTAAGCAAATCAAATATCACGAATATTTGAATTAGTGTGAACTATTACCACACGGAAGATTTATTAATCGAAATGTCATAATTTAATCTAAGTAACCTTGATCTACAGCTTCGTCTTGCACCAGCGTTACACCAACTTATAATTTTCAAATGGAAATCAAATGTACATTTATATCTGCTTTTTCAATAAAAAAATCAGTTTTACACTTGACTTCCCTTTTTTCTAGTTCCCTTCTAGCTATTACATTTCTTTGAGACTGACTGTCTGCGCTTTACTATTTGTTTGAAAGGAAAATGAAACGCGAATCTTCTTTGACCAACTTGCTATTTCCTGTGTCGGGCGATTGTTGTGACTTGGCCAAAGGGATCGTGATACTAATGAGAGTCTGCTGGTGTTTTTGTAAATAAGAAATATTGTAATATCATCAAATGCTTTAAGTATTGTTATGTTACTAGATGAAGAAAAGGGAGTATTAAAAGCGATACTAATTTAATAGGTCTATTTTACAAAATATAATAAATATAAAAAAGGATTCACTTTAAGTTCGGCTAAATAAGGTCTTTAAGAACTCGCGTTTTAATTTGTCTAACCGGTATATCACTGATAGAATCACTGGTGGGTGTACTTAGTGGCCGCCGGCTATAGTGGTCGACGACTGTAGACGGCAGGTTAGCGTGCTAGCCAGCACGCAGATCCAGACGTGGAAGTTGTTGGTAATGGTGGGGACCGCCTTACGGACCAACACCGCAGCGGTATCTTTGTCAGCCGCCGTAGTCCACAACAGGGGCTGCAGGTATTATAATTTTTAGATTAGTTAGATGTCCGGAAATTATCGAGTTTGGAAAAGGGTAGTAATATCCCGAGGTTTCACCACGTAGCCCTCAGCAGGAGGCTGGTGGTCTCAGACGTGGTGCACTGAATCTCTACTTCTCGAAAGCTTCCTTCAGACTGACTTGTTTTCTGTTTTCCGACACTAAAATGTAATATATTAAAATTTTGAATTACAAATAATATTTTTGACAAATTGTCATAAACTAAACAGAGCATGCAAAGAAAAGAGTCTATATAAATCATTAAATAAGGTTGTAACATTACAGTATATAGAATGTGATTCACATTTTAGGTATATATATAGAGCAAAATTTAAGAAACATGTGCTTTTGCAATGAGACTGAGCATTAAGCTTTTTAAAGCGACATTTGGGTAACGTATCAACATACAGAGTAGGATTCCACATGGAAGCAATGATGAAAGAAATAAATTCCTATACAGTAGTATAGTCAAAGTGTTTGATAAGTTCAGGCTTACGGACTCCAATGCAGTATTAAAGTCTTATCCCGTTTCCTAATACATTAAGATGTGCGAGGTCCGGGTTTGGCGAAGATACTGATTTTTACATAAAGCGACTGTGGTCAGATCTCTGCAACCCAGAGAGAAAACTAGATCGTTCTTACGTAAGGTCACACATCTACAATCCAGAGAGAAAATCTGACTATTCTTAGGTGAATACAGTATTAGTGTAATTAACAAATATGATAATAATTATGGTAATTTACTTGTCTTTTTAATATGACAGTTGACCATTTTCTTTTAAGTACTAATTTTGTTTTATATTCTATTAAAAATAATAGTCGTTAAAGTGTGAAATTGCCGTTTTATAGTAATAGATACTTTGAATTGACATTAAACCATTATTCATCATTATGTGAGATTTTCGAGGGAAACTTTTTTCACATGATACCTATGAGGTTTTCTTTTAAAAAATGTGCAACATTTGATTTGCGAATTTCAAATGTTTTTTTTTATTCAGCTTAGACGGGAAATATGGATACTTCGATAATCCGAGTAATTTTTGAATACGAGTTCCGACGCGGAACTAACGCGGCAGAGGCGGCTCCCAATATCAATGTTGCGTTTGGAGAGGAGACTGCTAATGAACACACCGTGCGTTTTTGGTTTAAACGCGTTTGGTTCGTGATGGAACCTTCGACTTGAAGAACAAACCACGTGGAAGACCGCCCACACAGGTGTGTAATGCTGAATTGAAGGAGATAGTGGAAGCCTATCCGAGTCAAACTACTCAAGAATTAGTAGCATGGTTTAACCTTACCTACAATATTGACGCATTTGCATCAAATCAATAAGGTAAGAAAATATGAAAAATGGAATAGCTTTCTCAGGTCTGATCAAGCAATAACAGCAGATATTTACTGTGCAGAACTTCGAACAATGCTTGCGAAACTGGCAGTGAAATAGCTCCGACTCGTGAATCGATCTTCACCATTATTGCTCCATGATAACGCAAGACCTACCACTGCACGAGAAATGATGTAAAGCGGGTACCGTAGCCAATTAACGCTTGCGATATATTAAGTATCACTCGCACGTTTTCTCCTCTGCTGCTTACACAGCAACTCCTTGGCAGCTTACTGAGACCTCACTCACACGCAGGAACACAACAACCCTCTAGGGAGTTGTTTTCTGGTTGCGTTTTTCTGTGAGGTTGAAGTACTTTCCCAGACGGGCGCCATACCTCTCTTAAAACATCCAGACCAAGACAGACAGACATATCCATGCACACAAATGTTTGCCTTGTGTGGGAATCGAACCCACGAACGTTGGTGTCAAAGTGTCGTCATTCACGACTGAGCCAACGAGCTCGTCAATATTTTACCAATTAGTTAATTATTTTACCAAAGATATTACACCCATGGAGATTATGAAGGCTATACAGCCCGCTTAGTATATATGTAATGACGTTGTTTACAAGTACGATAACGTTAGCAATGGTATAACAGAGAAAATTTCAGCGGATCGCATGAACCGTCCAGTCCTGCGAAATCCTATTAATCCTTGCTTATCTGTATTATCCTGATGTGAACCAATTCAAACTTTGGTTACCTATTACAGTTTTCATCCTATGTAACTAGTTTGTGTTGTAATAATTTAAGCTTTCATGGAAATATAACTGAATATATATGAATAGGTCTGACAAGGGCGGTGGGATTTGGAATATTTTAATAAGTGATGAAAAGATTTAGAGGTGTGGATAAATATATAAATAGCCCGGCGAAACGATGATCAGCTATTGTCGTACCATGTTGACCATGAGCATCACTCATGCTGTACAATCTATTCGCCTCCAGATAATGCTTAGTCATTCACACGCCATATTGTTATAAACATATATTGAATTTGTTTTATAATTAGCCATAGTCACATATTGTGTACGTTTATTAACTTCCTCTTCTTCTTAGTGTTATCCCGTTTCACAATCCATTAGAAACGTGGTCTGCTACCTAAGCTTAAAGATTTGGCGAAGATACTGAGTTTTACATGGGGCTACTGCCGTCAGACCTCCGCAACGCAGAGGGAAAACCAGATCATTCGTAGATAAGGTCACGCGAGTTTCGAAATATAATTTCTTGGACGTGCGGATTTGCTCACGACGTATTCCTTTACCGCGGAGCAAGTGATAATTACAAATACGTACATATATCTGAAAGCACGAATTTAGTGGTACACGCCAGGATTCGAACCGAGGGCCTGTCACTAGGCCGATTATTTTTCCACTGGGCTATCACTGCTCTCAATGACAATTTTTATTATAATGTATCAAAATAGTTTGCCATATCTAATTTGTTATTCTGCTAAAGTTTATCATAATACATCAATAATAATTCAATAAAAATATGACAATAATATCATAATTTACGTTTTGGCAATATCCCGATGTGGACTTCCGTCGAGGAACCGAGACTTTCAGTAAGTTAAACTATTAAACATACATTGTAACTTAGTATTTTTATTATACTGGAATCGAATTGATAACTGGTACGAATGGTAAAACTGTTTTGAAGAGATGTAAACTTGGATTATTCATTTTATCTGTCTGTATAGACCGAGTCGTAAGCCTCAACAAAATGGAAAACTCCATTTAAATTTTACGATTCAAACATAAGTATATTGTTTATTAACCCACGCTCGCTGCTCAAGTACTAATACCGCAGTAGAGATATAAGCAGTACATCAACTCACTCACTTGGACCTTTTAACATAATTACCACGCTCACACACAGAATGACTGATAATTACCGTTAGGGTTATCTTGAAGATCACTAAACAAATTTGCTACGCTAACACGTTCTATGTAACCATTCATTTAGAAGGACCTACCTAGCCTAGTAAATAAAGATCCAGCTTATTAACCAAGTGGTCTTCGGTACGAATCCCAGTGAGGGCATATGATACTTAATTCGTGTTTTCGGATTTATGTACTTATTTGTAATTATCACTTGCACGACGCTGAAGGAAAACATAGCGAGGAAACCCGCACCTCTAAGAAATTATATTTCGAAAGAGGTGCAATCTAACTAAAGAAATGGCTGATGTTGCTCGGCGGTGAAGGAAAACAGCGAGAAAACCTGCACATTCAAGAAATTATATTTCGAAAAAGGTGCAATCTAGCTAAAGAAAAGTGTGATTTTCCTATTGTTTGTGGAGGTCTAAAAGCAGTCGCTCCATGTCTAAATTAGTAGGTGTCTTCGCTAACTGCTTGGGTGGCTAACCCCGTCAATTCTAATGGATTACGAAACGAATTGACGCGAGGAAGAAGAAACGCTACCTGATTTGATTCTTAAGTTTACTAAGAATCGTATAGCGATGGCTATTTGTATCAGCTATAACTTTCTCTGAAGTTATCCTACTGCCAATATCTCTTCTGTGCCAATACTCTATATATTATCTTCTATGTTAAGTATGCACGGTTGATTTTTTTTAATACATATCACCCAAGTGGTAAGGACCCGACTGCGCTACTAATATTATACCTAAATAAATAAATAAATATTGTCGAACAAATTACACAGCGCCATCTAGCCCCAATGTAAGCGAAGCTTGTGTTATGGGTACTAGACAACTGATAAACATACGTAAATACATTTTTTTTTGTAAATACATACTTATTACATAGAAAATACCTAGACCAAGACAAACAGACATGTTCATGCACACATATGTTTGTATTGTGTGGGAATCGAACCCACGAGCGTTGGTGTCAAAGTAGCGTAACAGAGCGTTCCACCACTGCGCCACCGAGCTCCTCAAAATGCTTGCAACTCGTTACCATCTCAGCTGTGATAGCAACATCTCGTCAGAGAATTTGATTTAAAATGTTTTTCACAATGTCGGGTGGCAAAGTAACATACCTGCCTGCTTGGTGTATAGTACCGTAATATGTTTTATAAATACTTCCAATAAAATATGTTTTATTCGAACGTTGCCACCCCAATGCTAACGCAGTAACTCGGTACTATTCTATGACCTACTAGTCACCTTGTTCACTTATTCACTCACAGGAGCACAACTACTACAGAAACATGTTGTTCTGTCGCGGTCAGTTTGTTTAAGTAGTAGAAGGGTATTTACAAAGTCCAATTTGCCGATTAAAATAGAAACTACATGGACTGTCATTATGTGAATATGTTATTTTAAGAATTTGCCTTTGTGATATGTTGAATATATGGAAATTTGTTATTCTAAGTAATTGTCATTGTGCGAAGTTATCATTGTAAGCTGAATTACCATATCCCAACTTTCTAAAATTACACGCCGTCTCTTTTGAGTCTCGTTTGCTAGTTAGCGGGTGATGATGGTGTATACTCACACTCCGCAAATATATATCTATCTATTTATATCGTCACGCCAAGTCCCTCGCGAAAAGGCAGAGATATCCGAGCGCCAAAAGACGCGATCTTTACACACCTCGCTCGCTTTTTTGATATTCGTAACTCTTTTCATGTACGCTCGCCAGTTCTTAGTGTTACGTTTGCATCTGTAAACATCAAATTGAATAAATATTAGTGCTGTCTATTAGGACCGATCTTCGCTCTGCATTTTTTATGTTATTTACATAAAAAACGCACATATATATATATATATATATATATATATATATATATATATATGTATATATATATATATATATATATATATATATATATATATATATATATAAATAAAAAAGAAAACATCACGTGGCCGAATTTACAAGGTTTCCAGTATTGTCGCTTGCAGTTCAGAACCATGCATGTTTTTGGAAATATTGCCTTAAACAGGCAATATTTCCAAAAACATATTAACCCTGGGGTGATTTTCCGATACATCGACGCGGGCCATAAATTATAATTTGTCGATAGTTTCACGTCGACGGCATGTTCTGTAAATAAAAAATAAGGTACTTCATAAATTCAGTTGTTATTTTGTGAAAGTCTACGAGCAATTTTTTTCTATGTTACTGTGAGTTCCGCCAGTTAGTTTAATTCGAATTGGTGCCGGCTGTCCAGTCATTGTTAGATGCATGCCATAACTGCAATGGCTGCTCCGGTCGACTTTCTCTGACTGCTGTGGTTAGTGCGAAGAGACGACCATAACCATCCGGGCAACAGCGGTGTTTGCTGTATTGGTTTTCTGTTACATATGCAGAACATTGGCAGTGACAACCACATTAGCAATGAGAGTAGTGGAAAATGAAGTAACGGCAGAGCAGTGATAGTCAAGTGGATAAAGAACTATTGATTTACTGGTCCTAGTTTCGAATTCTGGCATGTACCACTAAATTCGTGTTTTAGAATTTATGTACATGTTTGTAATTATATATATATATATATATATATATATATATATATATATATATATATATATATATATATATATATATAGCATAGTCCAATAGCTGTAGTTTGAATATGGAGAATGCACATTTTTTTAGTAAGCAGACCGTTAAATAGGCAATATCATCAGTTCTCGACCAATGACTGAAAGAGCTAATAAGATGGATAAAAATTTACGACGTGGTTAACCGAATACAGCAGCCAAATAAAACTGAAATGTTGTTTTTCTGTGAGTGAGCGAGGTTACCAGTAAGCTCCTCAAGAGATCATGTATTAGCAAAGGCTACCGGTTTTGCTTGTCACACGTCATTACTAAATAGGCCATCTACATGAAACAAGTACAGATCATACAAAAGACATGTGACCATGACTATATACAACTGCCATTTAGTTTAATTTCATTATATAAGTAGTTTAATACAATTAATATAACACATTATATAATTCACATAGTTTAATTATATTTAATTAAAAAAATATATGTAACCTGTATATTTCTTTTACAACTTTTGTCGGGTTTTAGTTTTTAATTTTGCATCGTAGGATTGTTTTTTTTTTATAAAGACGATGGGTTTCACAGTTTGTGTACTCAATGTATCATATAATTTTGTGCAGTACTGTATGTCCGCCATAAACCACAATATTGGATTTTTTGATGACATCATCATAGCCTTTAACTAGCGGAACAACACGACGCTTCCAGTAATTTCTTATTTGTTAGCATACATCGAATAGTTTAACACATGTGCGATGACAGATAAACACACATAGGTTCATAGCCTGCTAAAATCTTCACCTTTCTCTTGGCTTCGCCATAATCAGAGAAAAAATATTAACCACATATAACAAAGAAAAGTAATCTAGGACAGAAAAATCACTCCAGTAATCTCGGGCAATAATTATGAGCTTCCTATCAGTTTTCTGCACCGATCTCGTCAATGACGAGGTCAGTTTGCAGCCGGCGCTTGAACTACGACAGTATTTTCATTGTAAGTGCATTGTATTAAATTATAGCAATTCTCACAATTATATGAAAACAATAACTCCTCTTTTTTTATATAAAACTTCCTCAGGCATATAAGCATACAGCCCAACTGATATGAAGTGGTCACCGTAGTATATAAACACTTGCAATATAGTCAAAATGCTACAAAACTGCTCCTCAAGTGTTTACTGGTAACCACACTCGCGCGCAAGAGCACGACAACCTTCCAGTTAGTCATTATTATTGTTGTTAGTATGGGAACTGGGGAAGTAGTCCACCCCATAAGAGACGAAGGTACTTGCCCAGCCGGGCTTCTTACATGCGTAATGCCTACACTACAGCAACATTTAGTCCTACAATGTGACGTTCAATATTATAAATTTTATTACATGAATCCTTTTTGCTTAAAGCAGGGGGCAAATGAGTATGTGGGTCACTTGATGATAAGTCATCACCAACGTTTACACCACACCAATCCAATCATTCACACCACTGTCTGTCTAGTATTTTAATGCCAGCATTTTAATGAACACATAGTATTCTTATCACGAAGACCCCATATTACAATTGTTCGGGAACATCGTTGAGGAAGATGTTTAACAAATCACCGTGCGTCGAAGAAAATACGTAATAAACGTACCATTGAAATACATCTTTTTAGGGTTCTTTACGTAAACGATCCGTTCGTTGAAGATAAATAATACTAGTAATCACTAGCGCAGAGACTCAGTATCTGGTATTCTATATGCGGCCGGACCCGGGCCTTATATTGTTGAAAGCGATGCTGGAGCAAAAGAAAAGAACTCGCTTAGGGTCTAAGTCAGACTTTAATTCAGTTAAATACATATACATTATACTAATGTTTGTAGTAAACGTAAATAAGAGTAGTTACTCCCCAATATATCTAATATAATATATTAAGTCGACGTCACGAACGGCCGTGTATGTAAGTGTATGCAGCACGGTCCCATATTCTGGAGCGAGTTATCTCCGTTTGATTTAACCAAAAGCACAAGATGTCAATGCCGGCATTAAGTTAATACGTGAATAAGAGATTGACAGTTTTAGATTAGATCTATCAATTTAGACATTGTTGATTAAGTTTATCATCATCATCCGAGCGTTAATACTGGTTGCGTCCTACGCTTTCGCCTCGAAGCCCGGCGTCCGCTAATATTGTCGATTAGGTTGTGATAAGTTATAAATTGCACCGTTTTTAATTTAATTGCATCGTTTTTTTATGGTTTCGTATCTCAAAAGGACAACGGAACCCTTATAGGATCACTTTGTTATCCCTCTGTCTGTGTGTCAAATACTCCGGTCTGCAATCCCTTCGAGCAGTAATAAAATCAAACTTCTAAGTCAACGCAATCAAAAGTTACGGCTGTTTATGCCTCGTTTATGCGCATATTTTGACACTCGCAAGGGAATCAAAGAAATTTGGTACAAAGCAATGTTATGTAGCACAAGTAAAGGAAAGGAAGTATGTAAGGACCGCATCTTATGGCGCTCAGTTCCTCTGCCTACCCCGCAAGGGACTTGGCGTGAAGATATACATACATACAAGTAAGGAAAAATCCAAAAACCGTAAATTTGAAGTTACATCACAAAAACTCTACGTACTTCCACATTAACCGTTATTCATCCCACTGCAGTGTTACGTTAATAATAATAAGGTAACATAAATACATGATTTCACTATTTTTTGGTCTATACTGAAGCTATCGCAATCAGCAATATATCGCGTAAATTTATGAATTTTATACTTAGTTGGTAATCTTTCTGACTACTAACCTAAAGTCAGATTAAATCAGCTGCTATGTCATTTTTATAACAAAGTAGGTAAGTGAACACAACCAAAAATAGTATATTTGATACTACATCAAGTACTGTGAAGTTAACGATAATCAACAACCTTGGTGCCATACTTACCTCAACATAGCAGACCGTAAATGCCTTTACCTAAATAGTTTACGAACTGCGTCGCTCCTACAAGTTTAATTAAATTGATACTTAGAGCTGGTACTTGGCAATTATATGTTATCGATAGAAAATATCAAGAAATATTGTTTAAAGAAATGTGATTCTCTAAAAGGGCCGTAAAAGTACCAACACTATAAAACGAATCTAGTGATATTTTAGAGGTCTTTTCTGTTCCGCTGCCTTCAGTAGGTCAGTTGTAATTAATAGCTAAATTTTCGAAATTTTCAATTTATTTCGCCTATATCGTATTTTTACGATATAGGCAATCGTAATGTTTTTCAATAGTGTGTATGTAATCTGTATCTGTAGACGATTTTACATGTGAGGTATCCTTATACTTAACTTCCTACCCAGAGTCTTATAATTTTTACAGCATTATTTCATATATATTATTACACTAGCTTTTAACCGCGGCTTCACCCACGTGATCAAGGTTGTCAAATGCCAATGAGTTGTGTAACACTATTAATACTACACAGTTCAAGTACATGAACAAAGTATCCCTGAAGATGCCTGTTATGTAAAGGGAAACCCAAGACCTACCGAGATAACACAAAACAATCAGCCCACAAGAAAAAGTCGTTTTCAAGACGCTGTTGTATTTATATGTATGTTGTATAATCAGCCATTAGTTGTAGAAAAATGTGAAGATTCTAGTCATTGGACACACGCGAACATGTCATATACTGGTAGAGCTAGAGAAGAACATTTGCCAGGCCGGAGAGTAATAACAAACGTGCAACATCACTACAAAATCCATCGGATTCCTATCCGCCAAACTCTACCAGTTATAAACTACAGTAATATAAACTACAGTAATGGGAGAATTGAGTGATGGCCAGAGTGCACACTCGGTCAGGTGTAAGACAATATGTTGTAATTTATACACATTTCAAGACGAAATTAAAGCATGTCTTAAGTCATCAACTGGGAAGGTGAAACAAAATTCAGCTTAACAACAAATAGTATCTCTCTAGATGCCTCTCATGTAAAGGGTAACTAAAAACCTACCGACTTGATACACACCAATCAGAACACAAAACCTCTAAAAGTACGATATAGCTAACTTTTAGACAATAAAACATTTACCAGTTGAGAATGCGGAAGTTTGCATTGCCAGAGGAACACCTGGCTCATCAATTATCGATAGTGGAAATATCAATTAATCTAAGTGACATAACACGACTTTTCAAGAGAGCCAAAAACGATTTTTTTTTTGTTCATCCCTCTGTATCTTTTTAACGAGAGATCCAATTTCAACAGTTTCTATGGCAAAATATCTTAGATTTTTCCCTTCTTTTATGTTATAAACGTTAAACTTAAGAAAATATTATAGTTTCAAAGATAGCTCAAGCTACAATCAAGTTTAAAGTTTTAATGTAAGGGACACTTACATTAAAACTATGAACTTGATTGTAACATTGCCAAAATTTTACAATGTAATACGTTACATGCGGTGTAAGGGATATCCATTAATACAAAAATGGTATTAATATTACTGTAACTGATAATTTTTATACTAAAGCTTAACGTAAGTTACCGATTTTGCAATTAATGTTAATATTATTAATAATAATTGTCTTTACCTGTTATTTAATGGCAATTTTTTTTTATATGTTGTTAGCAGTTAATGGACATTGCTATCCAAGGCGGAGAGTTCGATTTGAGATATTATTATTGTACCACTATACTGATATAAATTTATTCTAATATCAATTCACGATTTGAAGCAGCAGTGATAGCCCAGTGCATGAACCGGCCTATTAACCGATGGTTACGGGTTCGAATTCAGATATGCACCAAAAAATTCTTAAGTAGCGGAACCGCCAAACTTAATGTATAACGAAACGGAATTACGCTAGAAAATTATGAACAATTGACGATTTGAAGCAATACCTATTTTGATAAGTTTCTCTCAGCACATCTTCTTTGCCATTAAAACTATCAGAAAAGAATAAAACACAATAAGATTTTATATTATAATTGTAAGACGAATCTTAGTATATGCGAAGGCTCAATGCCAAATACAATATATATATTTTTTTAATTTTATATCTTTATCTGTGTTTTTGCCCGTGCATATGTCAATCAATCTCCTATGAGGAACTCAATATGTATCACAATGATCATAGTGCTATAATTTGATACCCATAGATTTTTAATATGTAGTTATAGATATAATACCCGCAAAACGAGTATTGTGCTTTATCCTACATACTATAATATTACATACGGGAATGAAAAGAAAATCGCCCAATTGTATTGGATATCGCTGAACAGAAAACTTAAAATCGCTATGAGCTTTCTCATAGGGTTTAGCAAAATGCCGTGTTCTTAAAGAACATATCGATCCAGAATTCGTACTAAAGAGAATTTCAGAATACTATCGTGTTGATAAAAATGCTATCAAAATTAACATGGCTTACCATATGGTTTATTACCTATATGTCGCCTGGAATCAATTTAACCTTTTTTTAGACACCACATTGTTTATTTGTCACTCCGCACATAAATGCTGTTAGGCAAAACACACACTGTTAGGGAAAATCTTGAAAACCAACTTTCAATCTGTAGAGATTACTCCTCTTCATGGGTGAATGCAGATTTTTTTTATACAACGTCGGGAGGTATACGAGCACACGGTCCACCTGATGTAAAGCGGTTACGTAGCCTATGAACCCTTGTAATATATTAAGTATCACTCGCGCGATGCCATCTCTGCTGCTAACACAGTAACTCCTTAGGAGCTTACTGGTGACCTCGCTCATACGCAGGAACACAACAATCCTCCATAGAGTTATTTGGCTGCGGTTTTCTGTAAGGTGGAGGTACTTCCCCAGATGCACTCTACCTCTACTTGTCTGCTCCATTAACTTTTTGTACTTACATAGTATATTATGTATGTCATTTATCCTTAATTTATTATTTGGACGGAGTGATAATCGGTAAAAAATTTTAGAGTAAGTTATCACATATAATATTTTTTATTCTTTGGACAGCCAAATAATTAGATAATTTTGAATTAATTTGGTCGTTTATGACAGTCATTAAAGAATTGAGGGCGTTATCGCAAACCTGGAGCAAAGTTAGTTTCGTGCGCCGATCGTCAAACTCTATTGCATCGTATCGAATGATCGAATAGTGAAAGTTTGTAAATTAGTTGAAACAGTAGACATATCGGATCACCATGTGTTAGCCGAGTTTATTCAGTTTAGATCAAAAACACACGCGTGACTAGGGACGGATTTATGGGTGTTTCAACAGGTGACAAAAAATATATGCTTCACATCAAAATTCAATAGATGATCAAATAACAATTGAAATAGTGAATTACTTTTTAGGTTTTATCAGTTTTAACGTAGAATAAATAATGTCCTGATCATGAGGAGGATTGAAGGATTTATTGGCGAATATTATGTCAGTTTATTGTACAACTTCAACAATTTTTTAATGGAATACAGCCGAGTTTGGCGAAGAAAATATTTTCCTATCACAATAATGGACGAGTATTGAGAAAGTTACTCATAGTGATTTTTTTTATACCACGTCGGGAGGCATACAAGCATACGATCCACCTGATGTAAAGCAGTTACCGTAGCCTATTAACGCTTGCGATATATTAAGTATCACTCGCGCGATGCCTCCTTTGCTGCTTAAACAGCAACTCCTTAGGAGCTTACTGGTGATCTCACTCACACGCAAGAACACAACAACCCTCTAGGGAGTTGTTGTTTGCTGGGTGAGGTGGAGGTACTTTCTTAGACGGACTGCTTTGATGCGCTCTACCTCTCTTAAAACATCCAGACCAGACATGTTCATGCACACAAATGTTAGTCTTGTGTGGGAATCGAACCCACGAGCGTTGGTGTCAAAGTCGCGTCTTTCACAACTGAGCCACCGAGCTCGTCTAAATAATTTTCACACCCACCATATTCTTCGGAAGAAACCAATGCCTATTTCGAAGGGTTCCTATTCTATTGTACTGAAGGTATGATATAGTTATAATATAGTAATTAATAGAAACGTTGCATAAAAAAAAGTCAAATAAGAAGTTATTTCCACCTTATCAAATATATCAGGCTCAAAGACTCGATATTACTAACAACAAAATACAACCAAAATATACAACTGGGGTGGCAAAGCACAAACGATACTTCTTATGTTGCTCGTGTTCATAGCCTACATTACGGCACTTGGACGTTTTCCAAATTGGAGATGGAGTTGTTATAGCGGCGAATTGTAATATGATTATACCTTGCCAATTTTAATAGGCAGGTGGGCGTAGGATCCCAAGAATAGTCGTAATATAATCACTAAAACCTTATCAATTCATTTTACAGTCTATTTAATTAAAAGGAACGAATCGGTTTTCGGAGTCGGTTAAAGGAAGTTTCCTAGAACGGTTATCAAACAATGTTTATTAATGATGATTTCAAAGAGCGAATAAGTCACATCCTTGACCCGAAAGAATCCGAATCGTATTTGATACTTGATCAAAGGCTATCAATGTTTTATAACTAAATTATCACATAATCATTCTCAGTACTTTTCGAAATGCACATATGGCTTTACTTAACTAAATATGAGAAATCTAGCTAAAGGCCCGTTCGCATTTTGATTAGTGTTAAGTGCAAGTGTCAATTGTAAGTGTTAAGTGATTAGTAGATACACTATTTGGACAGGCAATGATTAGTGCGAGTGTTTAGTATTTACTTAAAGTGTTAAGTGATTAGTATTTAGAAGCCAGTTCTATTTTTTTGCGAGTGCCCCCGCCTCCTTTTCTTCATCCCTCACTCGCAGCGCGCTCCTCACTAAACACGGCTGGACAATATAATATTCCAATGGATCTTCCACGGCTAATTCTTTTAGTAGTTAATAACTAGCTCCACGGCTTGATCTCTTCACTCTCCACTTTTGTTGCCATAGTTTTTGAGGTCTCATACGTTCAATTTCAATCTCTTCCTCGATTTGATCAATCCAAGACAATTTTTAATATATCTTTAACACATTTGTGCAGTTCCCTCTGCATTTCTTCGTCCATATTGTTGATTGGCCTCACGGGTACCTTAAGAACTTATAAGCTTTACTAAACAGAACTACTTATCAGCAATGGACATAGACTAAACATTAACACTTGACAAGAAACACTACATGCTCCACACTCGCACTTAACAGTAATCAAAATGCGAACGGGGCTTTACTTAGACATCTGCGCCGCAAAATATTGAAGTTACACGACATATCACAGCCGGGATCTCTCACATCTCATTTCACATTGAAGTTCATTGAGTCCTGACATGTACGTATTGGATACTACCTAATTCCGACTGGCATAATTTTGACAAACGCCAAACCTAATCTATTTTTTATATATTTTGCAGACAATATTCGAAAATAATATATTTCTCTTATGACTTTAAACGACTAATTGTTGAACAGGTATATATAAATATTATCCGCGTATATCGGAAATTACTCCAGCGGTAGCGATTTGGATACTATTTTGTATTTAGATAAGGTGTATATAACTGTGTAACCTGAAAAATTTTACGCAAAAAAACATAAATAATGACGAACGAATTTCGGACGCCCAGGTCCTTTATTTAAACTGCATATTGGACACGCGACGACCGCTCAAGCTGTGTGAAACCATGCTTATCTCACCTTTACTACTAGCGTAAGATGCATGGGTTTAGCTTAATATATCATTGTCGTATGGGGAGCAAATAGCTCACCGAGGAAGTGAGGTCACCTGCAAGCTCCTGTGGAGTTGCTACGTCAGTTAGCAGCATGCTAGCAATAGTCCTTGTAATTCAAGCATTCAGAGGCTATATTAACTGATTAATATCAAAACTTTACTACCCGATATAGAGGAAGTTATAGAAGGCAGTTGTACATTACACGTGATACAGAAAAGTCGGTACAAAAGTATTTCGATCCAACCAACTAGACTTAATGAAATTCAAAGACCATGCGCGGTATTGGTTTTAATGGATGCATCTGGCTTGGCACGTGGCGCGGACTGTAAAAATAAACTGGCGCCATGGACCGCGTCAAGGTTTTGCTCTTGAACGATAACAGGTTTGTGTCTACTATTTATATACATCTGTTTGTGTTTGCTTTCCAATGTGTAGTGAATTTAATAGTTTCAGTGAAGTGCACAGAGGGTTTCCAAATACATAAATAAATAATATGATGTATATATATATGTGCTGTATGTTCTTTTCACCGAAGCAGCGTACGTTAAACGCTCTACGGCAGGAAAACACTGGCCGCGGCCTATTCGCCGTTAAGCACCATGTGTGAGTAAGCAATAAACTCATTTGATTGAAGGGAGACTGTTATAAGTTACCACCTAATTCAATCTATATACAGGTATATAGGTTGTGTGGAAAATATATGCTAATTCGACTTTCAAATGATCTTTTTCTTCTCTCGCCTTAACAACAATGCCCTCTTTCCCCTGTGTTCTTTTAAAATAAGTATCAAAAATTACCTTAATTAGGATTTTAGTGTTTACTTTCCTGTAAGTTGAAGCAAGCGGCACGCAGCACTAGATGGGATGATGACATGATGAGGACAAGTAAGATACCGACCTTGTTCCGCAGCTCCTTAAATACTTTACGAGCTGTGTGTCTTGTTTGAAAGGTATAGTACTCAAAAATACTCCATCGTCGTAAATTGAGTGAAAGTATACAACGAACAAAGCGCAACTCGATACTTACACACTTAAAACTTAAGATGAGTAAAGTTATCATTTTAATTTCAACATCAAAGTAAATCGTGCAGAAGTTTCTTCGCGATTCTTCAAACAATTTCTTACTGAAGCTAACGTTTAGCACGTGATATAAATACAAATAATATAGCAGAGAGAAAAGCAGTAAGATAATTCAAAGTAAGCAGTTAGATAGGCACTTGCAACACCAGGTGCTTTGTGCATGCATTGTCAAAGGTTGCCGTAGTCTCCATAATAAATGGTGTCCTGATCAGCTGCATAAAAAATGTCAACTAGTTTGACCCTCCCTAACTTGCTACGCCAGTATACTATATGTCCATATAGCTGTATAACGTCTTGCCTGAGAAATTGAAGAATCTCCCTTTAAAGATTTTTAGACTACTCTGCGATAACTGTATATATAGACTTGATGGCTTTGAATAAAAAATATTATAATTAGGGTTATTATTTTTATTGTATGTCGAATGTATTATTTATTTCCATTAATGTTTGTATTTTTTTCCTGTTTTATATTCAAATTATTTAAACATTTATCAATATAAATGTCACAATTGACGCTCTTTTTGCATGCTAATATTTTGGCGCGTTACGTTTGTACTTTTATGTTTCTTAAACATAAAAGAAATATGCGCTTGCAAAAAAAATATTTGTGTTTGTATTTGTTGATTTATCCCGAGTTCAACAACAATGCTGTCGAGTATTGGACTTTAATTTTAACATAGTAATTTCACGCTAAAAGTATTTCCATAGGTTTATACTATTTACCTAATTGCTAAATCGACCTCATGTTGTCATAACCCGCCACTGACGCAACATCTCCTGACGAGGAGCATCCTTACATCTCATGCGTTCGCACAAATGGCTACTGTTTTTAAGAATAAAACCTGGTAGGTAAAAATAAAATATTTTTATTCCTCCCAGTGTTATCCCGTTACCTAATCCATTAAGATTGCTAGGGTCCACTACCTAAGCCTAGGAATATGGCGAAGATACTGATTTTGTGTGTGCAGTGACTACCGTCAGACCTCTACAACCCAGAGGGAAAATCGGATCTTTATTAGGTTCGGTACGTCACACATCTTTTGAAATATAATTACTTGGAAGGAAGGGGTTCCTCACGATGTTTTATTCACTGACGAGTGATAATCTATACTACTCGTATACTATAATATTATAAAGAGGATATATTTGATTGTTTGTTTGTACTGGACCGATTTGAAAAATTGTTTTACCATTAGAAACCGACATTATCTCCGATGTATATAGGCTACTTTTTACCGCGGGAAAATGCTTCATTCCTACGGGAAAGCGGGTAATGATATATGATTCGAATTCTACGCAAACGAAGTTGCGGGCGGATGCTACTCGTACTTGTAGTTACAAATAAATTAGTAAACATGGATTTTGTGATGCGTGCACCAGGATTTGAACCAAAGACTGTCGAGTGATAGTCTGGTTCTTTATCAACTGGGCTATCTCTCAATCAATCAAACATTTATTTGTTAATCATAGGTACAGCAATTCAGATGTTACTTATAGACAGGAGTAGATCGCTATGTTTTGCCATGTATAATAGCATACAAATATTTAGAAAAATTATAAAATGTAATTAATTTAACAGTGAGTTCAGTACAACCAATTGCAATAATGTCATGAGAATTAATGTTAACATTGAATATTAATAATATCGAATTTTACAGTGTGTCGTTTAAAAAATCATTTACAGAGTAATAACATTTTTCAATGAGTAGTTCAAATAGTCGTTTTCTAAACATATTCAAATTTAAGTCTTTCAAGGAATTTGGTAATTTGTTATAAATTTTAGTGGCCATACCCAATACATTCTTACGGACTAAAGTCAGTTTAAAATTTTGCGTGCTTAAGGTGTGTTTATATTGCGTTCGTGTGGGATTCTTTTTTACTTGTGATAACTTTACATACAACATTAAATTATTCTTGACAAAGAGAGCTATTTCAAAAATATATAGTGAAGGGAATGTCAGTATTCTTAACTGTTTGAACTTTGGTATGCAAGTATCTCTAACGTTCATGTCACACATAGCACATAGTATGCAGCGTTTTTGTGCTCTAAATATGTTGTTCCAGTCTGAACAGTTGCCCCAAAAGATAATCCCATATCGCAGCACTGATGCAACAAGTCCATGGTAGGCTGTCAGTGTTGCATCTATTTTTGCAATTTTTCGCAATTTGTATAACGCAAATGCAGATTTGCTTAGTTTTTTGCATACATCATCTGCTTGTTCCTTCCATATAAGTTGATTCTCTGTTAAAAACAAAATATCCTAAAATGTTTAGAATAATAAAAGTAGGAGTTTTATTCATAAATATTTTTGAAGCTCCATAAACTGCCGACAATAGTTAGCATCAACCTAAATAAAGAGACTTCTTTTTCTATTAGCGGTCTGTTTTACTTTGATGCAAATTTCAAAGCAACGCTGTCGGGCTGGCGGCGGCCGGCACGCCGCCCGGTGCCGCCCAACTTCCTTGAGTTTCCGTAAGTTTGTACTTCAGACTTGTTTAATTCTCACTGACGTTATGCTGTCCAAGGCTTACTTAACGACACCTAATCAAGGAAGCTGCAGTAAACTTATACATATTTCATTAGGACTCCCTTAAGTCTGTTGTGAAGTCATTTAGCTCTCGCTTACATTCGAACTTTTGTTTACTTGCAAAGCTGAAAAGCTTTATATTTATACCATTTAAACCTCAATAATGAATTATTTTGTGCTATTTGAACACATTTTATTAAATCGCGTCTTATGCTACTTGGTCTTCGCCTACCAGATCTGGCGTAAAGATACAATTGGTTTAAATAATATCATGCCATCGAATTGTCTGATGAAGAACGGAGTTGACCATAAAACTGCGCAACAGTTAACATCCACCTAGTTACGGCTCAACTATGTTGTGTTAGTGAACATTTTGGCAATAGTAAGCGTTTAGTTTTAAAACTGTAATAAACACATATATACTTACTAGTGCAAGTCTAACTCATCCTACTGCAGGGAAACGGGTCTCCCTTCAACCGAAGGAGTTTAGAACATAGGCCAGTGTTTTCAAGCCGCCTAAAGGGGCCTAACTTGGCTTAACGACTGTTATCTATCAACAACATCCGGGACTCACATCTTCAACCCTCCGAACCATGTTTATGGATGAGTTTATCTATCTTGAGCTTCCCTCTCGAGATAGATAAACTCATCCATAAACAGGCTGTTGCTGACATTGCTTAACCTACGTGTTCGGTTAGAATGACGCACGTAACGACGCCATCGAGTTCTCGTAGTTATTATACTTAGGTAATTACGTAAAATAAACGGGACTCATCAATGCTACCTGATAAGGGAACTACCTCCACCTCACAGAAAACCGCAGCCTATATTAATTTCTTGAAGAGTTCTTTTGTGAGATTAGAAGTAAGGATTTACTGTGTTAGTAGAAGGAGTGGCAAGCTTGCGGGCCAAGTACCTAGCGATCGCTGCATTACGTGCTACGAGCCGTATGCTTATATTCGCATCTTTATATATGTATATATATATATATATATATATGAAGTAAGTATTTTTTTTTTATTCTTTTAATTGTAAATCAAAAATAATGTTATTAAAACTTTTCTAAATTCACAATCAAAATGTTAACATAAAGTGTTTCAAAATGTGAATGCTTTAATATTTAACGCTTTAATTACTATATTGTACATTAAGGGATGATTTAATCTTAGTTTGGCTCATAAATAAGGAAGGAAAGGAATTTAATATCCTGGACTCACTTAAAGTTTCCAATTTGTGGAAGTAGTATCAGATAATAAGAGGTAACTTCGTTTATATAAACGAAGTTACCTCGCTAAGTATGCATATCGAGCCTAATTATTACAATATATTGTCACACAAAGGATGATTCCAATATACTTATGAGATGATGTATGGCTCTCATTTGGACGCTTAACAGAGCTTGAAATGCTCTCGCTTGTTACTTCAGCACGAGCAATAAATATTGGATGCCATCGTTGTAGCCGCAAGCCATAATTGAAGTTGAAGATAACTATCTACAGATGTCTTCCCCCCAAGTCGATTCTAATACACCCCACTCGCTTCTTTAATATTCATAGCTATTTCACTCGCCTCGCCTCATCCTTCTTAGGACTCACCTGATATCTTTGGTTAAAACACGACCTATTTGAACATTAGGTGAGTATTGGTTTTTCTCGGCTCCTTCGTCTTTCAGTTTTCGCGTTGTATATCTGTTTCATATATATTTCATTCTCCTTTATTTCTATATAAAAATCTATACTCACTTTCCTTCCAATTTTTTTTCTTACATCATCATTGCCTATTAATATCATAGTTAAAAAGTATCGCTTTAATATGAAAACCATATTTTGACACTGACACAATTTTTGAAATAACTAAATTCTTATTATTATTGTATATATTATTTACCCTAACCATTAATTACTTCTATTTATCAAAAAAAAAAAAAATATATCACATTACCAAAAGATAATTTAAACCTCCTACAAGCATATTTGCAGTTTACAGCTTTTAATTTTTTAACCTCGAATGTAGTAATGAACTAAATTTTTGATGCGATTAATGCTATGAAAATTAATAAAATATAATATAATTTGATTTAAATAATGTCAGACGCGACTGAATGCCTACGTCTGCCTGTAAGCCTGTAGCCTATTAACGCTTGTAATATATTAAATATCATTCGCGCGATACCGCCTCTGCTGCTTACAGCAACTACTTAGGAGCATACTGGTGACCTCATTCACACGCAGGAACACAACAACCCTCTAGGGAGTTGTTATTTGGCTGTGGTTTTCTGTGAGGTGGAGGTACTTTATTTGCATAACCTACAGACCCAACTAAAGTATTGGGTGTATCTAAAATATATAACTGAAGTAGTTACTAATTTTACATATTTGGCCGGCACGCCTCTCGTTTCGTATTCAATCAACCTTCACGAAGTTGTGTGCATCAACAATAGGATCTATTATTGTATTCCTAAATACATTATAAAATGAACTGTGAATAGGTATATGAACGACGGGCTCGGTGACGCAGTGGTGAGTAACGCTCCTTTTTAACACCAGCGCTCGTGAGTTCGATTCCCACACAGGACAAACATTTGTGCATGAACATGTCTGCTTGTCTTAGTTGGGTTTCTTACGAGAGGTAGTCAAAGCAGCCCGTCTGGGGAAGTACCTCACGGAAAACTATATGTGCTATCAGCAGAGGTGGCAGTGCGCGAATATGGTTCCCGATGTTGTATAAAAAAATTGAAATTTAATTATTCGATATCAAGCTTTATTGTTTCAATATCTCTTTTTATTTACTACATATGATATTATATATAGTATATAATTTGACGCTCATGTAAAGAGCTACGAATGTTAAATAAGCGTATAAGAATTGCGTAATGTTGCGCTCAGTACTCTCTCCCTACCCCGCAAGGGACCTAGCGTGTAGATATAGATATTATATATAGAATTATATTAACTTACTAATACGTAGATTAGATTAGTTACTAATTACAAACTATTTAATTACATAAACTATACACACACATAATGATGACGCAGCGGTTAATTAAACTGTTTGGAAGATAAGTATACACTTCACTTATTATTTTGGAAGGTAAAATTATTTAAAGATATTCACACTCAGGGTATTCGAAACTAATGAATTTGTGTGTGAAGTAATCAGACAATAACCCAAATAAAATATATATATATATATATAGTGGAATCGAATGTAAATTATAATCCATCGAAATCTGAGAGTGATTCACATAATATTCTACATGTTTACTATTTTCTTCCTAGAAAATAGGAGTCAATGTTCACGAAACTGAGGCCTACGAATAAACTATTGGCCGAAACTGCTTTGAGATAAAAGAAGTAATGGAGAAATATGGGCAAAGTTCGGGATATCTTATACTTGTAAACGAGATAGATCGGCTGGGTATGATCTTAATACTCGCAACATAATAACTTGAAGTATATCCACATTTTCTTGAAGACTTTAGTGGTGTAAATAAATCCTTGCCATTAAATATTAGCCAAATTACCATAGATACTCCTTGATCGAAATTTTTATTTAGGTCCGAGCGAAGACTCTCAAACGCTTGCGTTTTTAGGGTTCCGTACCCAAAGGGTAAACCGGAACACTATTACTGAGACTTCGCTGTCCGTCCGTCCGTCCGTCTGTCTGTCACCGGGCTGTATCTCACGAACCGTGATAGTTAGACAGTTGAAATTTTCACAGATGATGTATTTCTGTTGCCGCTATAACAACAAATACTAAAAAATAGAATAAAATAAATATTTAAGGGGGCTCCCATACAACAAACGTGATTTTTTTGCTCATTTTTGCTCGATATTGATAACGGCAACAGGTAGATGCTTGGAATATTCACAGAATATTTAGTTATATATTTACTTTAAGAATAAATAATTAAATTAAAATAAAACAAATATTTAAGGGGGCTCCCATGCAACAAACGTGATTTGCCGTTTTTATAGATAGTGGTACGGAACCCTTCGTGCGCGAGTTCGACTCGCACTTGGCAAGGATTTGCAACCGGGTTCTCGCAAGGACCAGTGCGATGAGCGAGGCTTTATATAAGTGACCAGGAAGAAAAAGAAACCCTCTAACCGCAACGACTGCGGTACCGCACATACCGATCGTCACAACTGCGCGTGGAAATACTAGCGACGCCGTTGTATGTTTTCAGACTACACTAGTCGAGGAGGTTGTAGACTATGTGAAGAAGAAGACTAACTTCACCTTGAGGGTCGAGCGACTGGAATTTCGCCATAAAGTAAATTTTAGTTCCTTTGTGGTGAGGGTCCCAACTCAACTTCTGCCGTCGTTCATGAAGGAATAATTCTGGCCGAAGGGAATCGTGATTCGGAAATTCCGAGGACGGTTGCTATATAGTTTATATATTTTAAGTTAAGATATGTATATACATTGTGTTAGTAAGAGTGGGCAATATATGTATCCCCTGAGCTGTTTGAAAAGAAAAGTCTGGTCCTCGATCGAACGTCTCAACTCAAGTATCAGAATGCCGAAATATCTGAGACGGTCCTTATACGAGTACTATGGCAATAACGAAAGTTTTCTTTGGTGAATAGTTAAAAAGAAAAGAAAACATATGCATTATCTTTAACTTGTCCATGTGATAGCTGTAATATGGACTCCAAACAACTGAACAATATTAAATAATTGAACAATTCGGATTTTCGTGTTTATGTACAAAATACAAAATATTTATTTCAGTTAACATGATTCACATATTATTACAGTGTTCGGAGTTACCAGGTAAGTATAAGCTACATGTGTTTGTCAAACTCCGCTCTTCCGTATTATCTAAATAGGTATATATGTTAAAGAATATTATGAAAAATATATATAAATGTACATAGTTGTAATCTTCACTCGACAGCATTGAGTTATTATGTACCAGAGGAGCTATCTATCCTAAGTAAAAGTCTTGCTTCATTTTGATAATAATTATAACTAATGTCCGCTGCAGCGCTGAAATAATTTAGATGTCTATCCCGAAGATTCGAAGATACAGCACTAAATCGCATCTAAGAGGTATTTTTCTCGCGACCAAAAAGTCAAAAGCGCCGTGATTTTCATGGCGCTTACGCGTTTCGTTCAATGTAGTACAGCAATGAGTTGTTGCCGACTGGCAACAAAGCATTGCGCAAACATTTAGTTCGCAGAGTCGATTCTAGACATAATAATTCAATGCTCGACAGTGACGAATAACAACGTGAGGAAAACTAAACCACGTCTAAGAAATAATGTTTTGAAAGATGTGTGACCTGACTTAAGGAAAGTAAAACATCTGGTATTCCTTCTGGGTTTTGGAGGTCTGATGGTAGTCAATCCAAGTCAAAATCAGTATTCACATTCCCTGATGGATTCTACGAATCCGAAAAAGCTGATTACGGAACAGGATTACGCTAGGAAGAAAAAAATAATAAAAAAAAATCTAAATTACACTTAAGTAAAGCGAATTTATCGTTTTGAAAAATAAAATATTCTCCGGGAATTTGTAGCAAGTATTTTTGCGTCAATACCCGCGAGTGTTAACGACACTCTCACTAATTGCAGGCGGGGGGCGTAATGATGTAATGATTGGAGGCATTTTGAGGGTGAACACGGTAATTAATTAGTCGAGGTATCTATTTGTCACTTGTGTGCTAGGTAATGGTGGTAGAGGGGCATTTCTCAAATACCGCAGTGCCATTAATCACAGAGTGTTTAGAGTTAGCGACATAATAATCTAGACTATTTACATTAATTGTAGGATTTTGTTAGTGTCTGTTATGAATTCTAATTATATCTTCGCAATAGGTCCCTTGCGGGTTAGGCAGGGAGAATTAAATACTGCAGTATCATTAATTACAGTGTTTAGATTTAGTGACATAATAATCTAGACTAGTCAGATAAATTCTGGGATTTAGTTTTACTGTCTGTTATGATTAGATCCCTTGCCGGTTAGCCAGAGAGAATCAAGCGCCACATGTTGATGCCGTTACACACCTCACTCGCGTCTTTAAAATGTACATTCTGTGTACTAAGTATCGGGAATTTGTCAATAAAACAAAAAATACAAATTATTCATCTAAATTTATTTTATCGCCTTCAAAGTAGGCCCCATCGCTTGCAATACAACATCTCCACCGCTTCACCCAGTCTTCCATACATTTTTCATAGGCTATTTGCGGTATGGCCTTTAGCTCATTCAGCGAATTTTCTTTTATGGCTTCTATCGACTCAAAACGTTTTCCTCGAAGTGGTAATTTTAACTTAGGAAATAAAAAAAAGTCAGACGGAGCCATATCAGGTGAATACGGTGCTTGGTCGAGAACTTTTGTTGAATTTTTCGCTAAAAACTCTTTCACTATAATGGCTGTGTGTGATGGTGCATTATCATGGTGCAGCATCCATGAGTTGTGTTGCCACAAATCTGGACGTTTTCGGCGGATACTCTCACGCAAACGCTTCATGACGCCTAAATAATATTCTTTATTCACTGTTTCTCCCTCTGGAAGGAATTCGGAGTGAACCACACCACGGTAGTCAAAAAAAACTGTCAGCATCACCTTGATTTTGGAGCGACTTTGCCGCGGTTTTTTGGGTTTCGGCTCGTTTTCGAGACGCCATTCTGAAGACTGTTGGCTTGTTTGCATGTCGTACTCATAAACCCATGTCTCGTCGCCAGTTATTATACGTTTCATAAAGGTCGGATCCGTAGAAGCTCGGGAAACCATGTCTTCAGCGACATGCTTTCGCTGCGCTTTTTGAACAAAATTGAGCTCTTTTGGAACTAGTCGAGCGGCGACGCGTTTCATGCCTAAAATGTCAATGAGAATGTTGTGGACGGACTTAAAAGATATGTTCACCTCACTAGCCAACTCTCTCAGACTCATACGTCGATTTTCGAGCACTAGCTTCTTGATTCTGTCGATGTTTTCTCTGGTCGTAGCGGTTGAAGGTCTACCAGAACGAGGCAAGTCTACTACTACTTCTCGGCCTTCTTTAAAAGCCTTATACCATTCATAAGCCCTTGTTTTCGATATACACGATTCGCCGTAGGTATTTCGCAACATTTTTAGTGATTCACCACATGAAATATCATTTGAAACACAAAATTTAAGGCACACTCTTTGTTCAACAATATTTTCCATTGTAAAAATCGCCGAGGACTCAAAACTATGACCAACAAAAAGTGTAGTTTAAAACAAATTAAATGACAGATCCCGCTCAAATTTTGCGCGCTAAATCAGTACAGTGCTACCAACATGCAGTAAAAAAATTAGAACGACCTCTTTTACGCGGGTCTTTTTATTGACATATTCCCGATACTTTTTACACAGAGTAGTATAGCTCTTTTCATAGATGCTGATAATTCACAACCATTTTGGTTATGCATTCGTCTTCAGCTGCTAGATGCAGAAGAATGCATATGTTACAAAAGCAAAATAATGACAAAACTGATATACAAAACGAAAGTTTCTACTTCGATTTCCCCGATTACGCCCTTCTTTTACTCGCCAGACTGATCGCTGACTGAAGGTAATTTATCCTCAAAGACTTGGACCTCAATGGTTACATACTGTACGCTTCCACAGAAGATTTCTACTTAAACGCCTAAGTTCTGAAATAACCCTATGCTGAGGTTTTCTTATAGACTACACCATGGGGTCCTTCAAAAAAGCGTGAAGAAGTTTATACAGAGTCAGCAATGCAAGATGACGCCAAGTGAAGGACAGCACTCGAATTCTTTAAGTCCTAATTTAGAGACTGGACTTATTTTGGCAGCGCTCGCAATACTCCGACTAAAATGAGTACTGAGTTCTGAGTCTTAAATCCTTTCGTAGAGTCGTAATGCAAAAAGACTAGACTCATAGAACTGTTTTTTTATTATGGAACTCAAGTTCTTCAAAAAAACTTATTGGAGAATTTGAGTACTTCAAAACGACTGGAGTCTTCTTGTCTTTTTGTTGTTTGTAACAAATTATTGATTATCAAATATTTTTAATAGTTTTTCATTGTCATATGCTTCCGGCAGTGTTACGCGGGTTAACATATTACTATTGTGTTAAAATCTAGGACAATCTAATCTATGAAAATAAAAGCACCTTAATTTGTCATTATTTTTAATTATTATTTATTGAGTGTTTTTTTTTATACTACGACGCAAACAAACATACGATCCGCCTGATGTAAAGCGGTTACCGTAGGCTATGAGCGCTAGCAACAAAAAGAATGTCGCTAGCGCGTTATCACCCCCGCTGTCAACACGGCAACTCCCCATCTTTTTGTAACCTCACTCACTCGCAGGAACACGACAACCCTCCAGGGAGTTGTGATTTGATTTGTAAGGAGTACATAAATGAATGACTTTTCGTAAACAGTTCCAAGATTTCAATTGGTATCGCCTTAATTAATTCTGCGAGTTCCACTACAATGTATTTATTGCCTTGCCTGTGATACAAGTACATTATGTATGTGCGCAATTTCATTGCGGCGATATTCTCGATATAAATGATGGAAAACATAAATTTATTAATAAACGTTGATTACTTAATTTTTCATACATTGTACAATACTATTCTCAAACACGCGCAGGTGACATAACACATCTATACCTTGACAGAAACTAATTCAATTCTTATTATCATCCAAAAATATTCCGCTCGGTGACAGTCATGCACAATTTGTTAAATAATATGTTGTGTAAAGCTTTTACGCCGTCGAAAATGTTGTCATAACTCTTTGGGAGGGTAAATTTATACTTAAGTGATGGCAAGCTTTATGCTTTGATAAACAAAAGGATAATTTATATGGGCGTCTATCGTCGCCTGCTTACCAACAGACAGACAATTGTACGACTAAAAAGGACCATCCTATAGTCTAAAATGTTCATTTCAAATCCATATTTGTTCATACGTTCTCAAAACACAAATCTTTCTTCTTGCACTCGAAACCTAAACTTCCTCGCATTAAGTTTATCGATCATGTTATGTTAGTTTAAGTTAAAAACAGAATTATAATTTATAATAATTCTTTATTGCACATATAAATACAAACAGTTACATGTGTAAAGATAGTACAGAGGCGAGCTTATCTCTAAAAGATTTAGTAAATTTTGGCGCAAATACTTAACTTAAATATTAACTTTTAAGGAAATAAGGGTTGTATTTGTAACATATTACTAAAAATTCAAAGGTAAGCTCCAAGAAACGTGCTACTTAAAATTGTATTATAATTTCATTAACAAACCATTGAGTTCATGCATTAAGATAAGGAATTATTTATCTCGAATATGAACGATTTCGAACAAAAAATAAATATTACTGTTATTGTTAACATGCGATAAACATCGAAAACCTATGCGTTGGCGGATATCATCAAATCACAGCCAAATAACTACTCTGTGAAGTTATTGTGTCCCTGTATGTGAGTCAGGTCATAAGTAACGTCCTAAGAAGTTACAGTATTAGCAGCAGGGGTGGGCAAGGCGCAAGATTTTTTTTTTATGTTTCATAAAATTAAATTTCATTTATATATGCATTTCGAAACCTAGTAGCAATCCTTGTATATATAATACTTACTGAGCCACCAACTTTAAAATAAAGGTATAAACCATTAATTCCTAATCCTCTAAACTCTAATCAACACGATAGATTGCGACTACACTGACCTTTATTATATGTACTATTATTCTATTTTTATACCACTAACGCGATAATCAAACGTACGACCTGCCTGATAGTTACCGTAGCCTATGGACATTTGCAATACCAGGGGCGTCTCTTTTGCATTGCCGATCTAAAAACCTCTTCACGCCTTGAATAACCTCATGCTGTAGTCCCTTGGGAAAACTTCGGCAGGGAGGTCATTTCACAACTTAAGAATACAAAATAATCTCTGAAACCGCACAGTACGCGTTCATTGCTGTTCCAGTCCACGCGAGTGGGTGAATTTGGAGTCATCAGCAAACGGTGCGATTGTAAAACGATTCAACTGGCATCGTATAGAACAACTCCTCGTATTCATATACCTTCACATTTCAGGTGTTTTCCCCTAATGTTTTGCACCTTCTGCACGCACTTCTTTGTTTCTTATGTGAACTGTGTAATTAGTACGTAGGATTTATTTTTAAATCACCCACTTTTTAGGGTTTCGTACCCAAAGGGTAAAACGGAACCCTATTACTGAGACTCCGCTGTCCGTCCGTCCGTCTGTCACCAGGCTGTATCTCATAAACCGTGATAGTTAGACAGTTGAAGTTTTCACAGATGATGTATTTCTGTTGCCGCTATAACAACAAATACTAAAAAATAGAATAAAATAAATATTTAAGGGGGCTCCCATACAACAAACGTGATTTTTAGGGTTCCGTACCCAAAGGGTAAAACGGAACCCTATTACTGAGGCTCCGCTGTCCGTCCGTCCGTCCGTCCGTCCGTCTGTCACCAGGCTGTATCTCTTGAACCGTGATAGTTAGACAGATGAAATTTTCACAGATGATGTATTTCTGTTGCCGCTATAACAACAAATACTAAAAAATAGAATAAAATAAATATTTAAGGGGGCTCCCATACAACAAACGTGATTTTTTTGCTTGATATTGATAACGGCAACAGGTAGACGCTTGAAATATTCACAGAATATTTAGTTATATATTCACTTTAAGAATAAATAATCAAATTAAAATAAAACAAATATTTAAGGGGGGCTCCCATACAACAAACGTGATTTTTTTGCTGTTTTTATAGATAATGGTACGGAACCCTTCGTGCGCGAGTCCGACTCGCACTTAGCCGATTTTTTTTGCTCGTTTTTGCTCGATATTGATAACGGCAACAGGTAGACGCTTGAAATATTCACAGAATATTTAGTTGTATATTCACTTTAAGAATAAATAATTAAATTAAAATAAAACAAATATTTAAGGGGGGCTCCCATACAACAAATGTGATTTTTTTGCTGTTTTTATAGATAATGGTACGGAACCCTTCGTGCGCGAGTCCGACTCGCACGTAGCCGATTTTTTTTGCTCGTTTTTGCTCGATATTGATAACGGCAACAGGTAGACGCTTAAAATATTCACAGAATATTTAGTTGTATATTCACTTTAAGAATAAATAATTAAATTAAAATAAAACAAATATTTAAGGGGGGCTACCATACAACAAACGTGATTTTTTTTGCCGTTTTTATACATAATTGTACGGAACCCTTCGTGCGCGAGTCCGACTCGCACTTGGCCGATTTTTATACAATTTTCATTATAATATCCTAGTATTACGCTTGCAATATTAGAGGGATTACGCGCGTTACCCAAATTCCCACCCCTACTGCAAGTACACAAACTCCCTGGAAGTTTACTAGTAATCTCATACACTTTCAACACAACAACCCTCCAGAGAGATGTTATTTAGTTGCGGTTTTCAGTGAGGTGAAAACACTTCCCCAGTTGGGCTACAATAAATAAATATTGTCGGACAAATTACACAGCGCCTTCTAGCTCCAAAGTAAGCGAAGCTTATGTTATGGGTACTGGACAACAGATAAACATAGGTAGATACATTTTTGTTTGTAAATACATACTTATGATACATAGAAAATACCCAGACCAAAATAAACAGGCATTTTCATGCACACAAATGTTTATTTTGTGTGAGAATCGGACTCACGAGCGTTGGTATCAAAGTAGCGTTACTAACAACTGCGCCACCGAGCTCGTAAAATATTTAAAATCTATATATAATTGTGGCAGAGGATGTACCTATTTCCTAACAATGTAGGACATCGAGTGGCCTTAATTTGCCTGAAAGTCCCATATTATCACACAGACACTCGTAACGGAGCTCCGCTGTCTGCGACGGCTGGCTACGTAACAGTTTAGTTCGCTGTTTCATTGGAAATTCCTTGCAACATCCTGCTGTAGCATTTTTATTTTTATTCTTTCCAATTTTCCTATTTTAAATTATCCCTCAGCTACTTTCATTATTCATGCTCATCTCTGTGTAAGTAATTATGACAGATATACATTTTACTTGCATTTGCTGCCTCATCTGTTTCTCACGCCAAGTCCTTTGCTGGGTAGGCTGATAAAAGCGCATGACTACACGCTACATGACTTGGTCCTTCAAGACCTTTCTTTAATATAGCTTTTCTCATGTACGCACACCAGTTTCTAGGGCTTCTTACATCTCTTTCTATAAAAGACCATCAATTTGCCCATGGTAGGTAACCCTTGATCTTCCTCGGCTCCTATATCCTTCTACTTTCGCGTTGTTTATCTATATCGTAGTGCTTTCTTCCTGCATTAACTTTAACGAAATCAGAAAAGACGCGGCTTTCGACAGTTTGAAAGTCTCGTTTTTTCCATTAGATCTTTTCTATTTTCGTATTTTCGAGTACGTATTCTACGTATAGACACGTAAAATACGCTCTGTTCGAATACTAATCCTCGTATTTGGAAAAATGGTTCTACCGAATGAGAAAATGTGAATGATATAGAGTATTTTTAAAATACATTACTTTTCTCTTTACTCGTTTTATCTACGTTTCTTAAAATTTCAGTGTATCGCTCGAACATCTGTAGGCGAATTGTAGTGCTGCCTATAGAGTAAGTGTTGCAATGTGTGCAGCAATGTTATCAGTCAACATTGTCAACATTCCCAATGTTAACAATACATAGATAGTGTATGATTTTGCTCTATCTCTCTCTCACACACATACACGCACATACTAGTATTTTTTGACAAGACATTTCATTTTCTCCTTCATTACGTCATTGTGATATCTCACATACGTTTAATACTGATCTAAGAAACATGATATTTCAAATTTGTATGTATGCAAAATCTCAAAGTTCGTTCTTCGGTTTTGATCCGATTCAAGTTTCAATCCAATATTTTTTGTAACGAAATGGCTTCAATCTGCGACCACACGTGCAGACATGCCGATAGTCATATTATTGTAACAAAATATTGTTATATTGCAGTTGCATACCGTTTTTTCGATTTCACGTTGTCATCACCCGATGAATAAATATAAATAGAATATTATATTTTTTGATCAAAATGTAAAATTTGTTGAGTTAGTGCTCGCCGAGTATAGAGTTTCGGAGCTGCGCCCTACATGAAATATTATACTTCTATAAAAAAGTGTTAGATTAGTCTTAACAATCTGCTTTACGTGAAAGGTTTATATTGTCATTAGTGTTTCTGGAATCAGGGCCAAATTATCCTAGCATAGTAGGTGCTGCCCGCATTCACTTGAAGTTTGGTTCTTCAAATTTATACAGGAACCCTAGATATATCCGCGATTGGAAGTGTTCTAAATGTTTCCTAGGTAGAAAATGGTTCAATACTTTGTTAAAATTCGTACAGTATATCAGTGTACCATATTTTCGTGACGCGCGCAAGACAGATAGACTTTAAAAGTGATTATTTCGGTTTCTGTATCGATTACGAATCCCAGCATTGAAGATTTTATTCATATAAGGTGTCAAATAACTGCTATTGCTGCCTAATACAATGACTTAACATGCTCTCAATAATAGGGGCACTACTCATATCCTACAAAAACCTCTTCACTTATATGTTTGAAGTCATTTCACAACGAAAAGTATATAGGTTTTCCTTCCGCGAAATTGTCGTTTGTGCAATGACCATGCAATCATCGCAGTTCCAATGTGTTCCAACAGCAGAATACTCAACCATTACATTTCCAATGTGTGACTATGAATTCCGTGTCGTCCTATCAAGCGACTCATCTGAACACAAAAACTTATGTGAATAAAATTTCTCGATCACGTATTAACATGTGAACATACGAGTATATTAATGATAACTTCTGTACATATATACGAGTACATGTGAGTATTTTTGTATTGTACCTTTATTTTCACCTCGCCATTGTTTGTTATCGCCTTATAAAGAACAATTCAACACGTAAGGGTTTAGTACAGTCTTGCTTGCCTTATTCAATTTTCCTCGGGTACTTTATTGAATCAGTGTTTATTCCGTTGTAACAAATTTACCTTCTTTCAAATTAAATTGCTAAACCTTTTGACAATTTGTCCGCCCAAGGCTTGTTTCTTTAATATAATAAACAATTTCTATTGGGAAATAATTTTCGTTTATGCCGATGATTCTATGGCATAATTTAATTTTTAACAAAAGCTTCCACTAAAGATATCATGACTTGTTTTTTTAAAGACGTAATATTTTTTAAGTCAAACTCTGACCACTCAAAATGGACACGGCGTTTCGAATTTAGATCGTGCAATGCAGAACGGCACAAACGGCCAAGAGTCTATATTTAGGTATGTGCTTATAGCTGTGTAACTCGAAATAATAACTGCAATTATTATTCCAGTAGTATTGAAAAAGAAATGCTTCGCTCCGTCAAGTGAGAGCCACAATAATCTACCTTTTGTCCAGTTATAAACAAAAGGTAGATTATTGTGACTCTCTCTTGGCTGCATATATATTATACTTGGACAGTTCTATTGTTCTACCTTTTACTTGTATAAAGTCATCGGTCTAACCAAAACACTTTTTTATTTCACCCGTAATATATAATAATAATAAATACATAATACATAATTATAATAATATAGTATGTGTGTGTCAATATTATAGTCTTAATACATAAACTAGGGTTTTAAATTGCACCAAGTGAATTTCATTTGAATTGTTATTGTTTTTTCCGGAAATTTTAACTTTCTCAATGTGGCATAAACTTTCTTTCAATATCAACATCGTAATACATTCACTATAGTATAGTACGCGGCAAACAACTTGAGCAAAGATGGCGTCGTTCTGCGCAGGTTCCATATATAATTTGTATGTGACAGCTAAAAATCGTTATTGTTCAAGTTATTTACCGGCCACGATACTTCTTTTAATTTTTTTTGCAACTATCTTTAGAAAATAAGTATAGTGAAACATTAATTATCTTATTTTCTATTAGATGAATGTTTATTTAATATAATTATTTTCTATTCTACTTCAATCTAGTTTCTAATTTGGTTACAATTTCCAATAGTTTGAAAAGTATATTAAAAAAAATGTTCGCAGTTTGCATAGCGAACAGGCTAGGTTACTTATAATTAGTATGATTTCACGTAAATTTTCTTCATCATTAACCGAATGGCTTTATTTTCGATAATTTGATTGTATATCGACATACTTATTCAGCAGCTCATTAATTATCCTCAATAAATCTATAATTAATCAATCGACTAAATCGGCTGTGCTCTTCAGAAATTTTGCGGTACTCTCTGCCTATTCCACAAGGGACTTGGCCTGAAGGTATAGTTAGATAGCACTTTTGCAAATTATGAACCTGAATCAATATTTCGCACAGATTCTAAAATAAATTCATTGGTAGGAATTTTGCTCACATACAGGATAAATTATGTTCTAATATCTACTGCCTTAATTGGAGGCGTCTTAAATTACCGAATTCCGTACTTTAAGAAAAACAAATTTTGCAAGTATTTATGGAGTTTACTCCGAAACGATTTTGAGTTATAATGCCCGGTGCGGAAACTTTATGAGAAGTAAAATCAAGTGAACGCGATGAAGGGAAAACGCTCGTCAGCTTAAAAAGAGACAAACATATTATAACATCTGTAGGATTTAACGTGCGAGACAGTGAGATATCTAAAGGATTTAACTGAGTTTTTTTTCGGTCGGAAGGCACACGGCCTATCTGATGTAGAGCGGTTAGAACGTTTGCAATACATTAAGTACCACTCGAAAGAAAAATCAAAGATAAAGATGAAGATGAAGGTGGAGGCGAACTTGAACGCGTAGGACAACGCAAACGCGAAAACAAAGTAAAAGATACCGACCGAGCGATATACGTGTGTTAGTAAGTGTGTGTGCCTGCGTATTACGAAACTTGGTACCTACATTTTACGTATATTTTCGTCAAGTGATTAAAGTTAAAAAAAACATTAGAAAATATGGAAGAAATTGATTCGAGTCGCAACGAAGAAGAATCCGTACAAGTAATTGAAGTAAATGCAGTTAATTCACATTTATGAATAATATAAATTTTATTCTTATTATTTGAGAAGATGCATTCATTTACCCTCTTTTTCTATTCGATATATATATCATAATTATCGTTCGGAAGGAGTAAGCTCCATCGACGATAATATAATGTAATATCATATTATCGATAACGAATTAAATATTACTCTGCTTTTCAAACAATTCCTGACATCGAAACTCTTAAAGTGTTACTTCTCACTTATTTGAACTTTTAGAAATCTTGTCGCCAGTGAAATTGGCGATTATCGCAACGTCGTTTGGGTGCAAATATTACCATTAATGTTTACTCACACATAACCATTTTTAAAGATGCTTATTGCTCGTCATCGACTCATTCAATTCTATGTTAGAGTTACTGTGATCTGATTACAGACATCACTTATCAATCTCTTAAATTCACCGATACAATCAAACCAGTCAACCGTTTACTAAGTCTATATTACAACATTATTTCTTCATAAAATCAGAGAAGATATATAAGGCTAGGCGCGGAAGAGATTCTAGCCTCCGTAATCGTTGTTAATGATTTTTGTAAAGCGTTTAACATAGTTATGTCATTCTTCTTGTCATTCTTAGATAACTGAATTTCTCATTCAATGCATTGGTCTAGTTTTTCGAGGTCATTAATAAGCTGAAGGACGTCGCGATCTGTCGGACTAGAAGTAATTTACTGATGACCATGTACATACGGTCTCACAATTTATATAGACAGCTGCATATTATCATACGAGTTATTCAGCTGAATTCTGACATTACTATGAGGTCAATATACTATACTAATTGTTTCACAGTGGTATGAAGTCTATAGACTTACACTAATTGTTTCACAATGTTTACTAAATTTAACTATTAACTAGTAAATATCAAGCTATAATAGTAGTAGCGTTGTAGACAATTATGTTTAAGGACTGCACAATACCTCTCAACCCCCCTGTATTATGATTAGTTCTTATTTTCGATAAGTCAATAAGTTTAGAAATTATATTCCTATCGATATAAAGTTCACTGCCGTCATATACATGGTGTCTCTCATATCATGAGAGGTGATCATTGATTACGCTTATAGCTGCATCCGCCATCTATATGAATGAATATCTACTCGATAAGCTGGACGGGCTTATCAATAATGCTATCCAGTTTATGTTTTGTCTTCTTAAATAATCATGTCACTTCCTACCGGTATCAGCTCAAATGATTTTCTACATGCCAGTGCCAGCAAAAACTAATTCAATTTTTGTTTTGTTTAGAGGAGTTGTTCGACATGATGAACACGGCTTACTTCCACAGTAACCACATCGCTCACCATCGATATTAGATTCATCCTTATACATTAGAACTACAATGGTCATGTACTATGCGGTTGTAGGAATGTTTTCTTTCGACAACCGTTAATATATGGAATAAACTCCCTTCAAAAGTGTTTCAAAGAGTCGGCGTTGAGTGCTATAAACAAGGTCGGCAACACACGATTTGTGCCCCTTGGTGTTGCAAACGCAAATAACCACAAGCATACATAACTATGGTCTACTGGGTCATTATCTCCAAGATTTCCCATTGCGATATACATATAAACCGGAGTAGTTCTACCAAAGCCGAACCCCCACTTCACAGAAGGTCTTCTTCTTCCTTGGGTTATGCTATTGCTTGGGTTATTCATTACCTACTGATGGTAATGTAAAAAGCGAAATAAAAATCCTATGAAGGTTTGTCTGCGTGAAATATAGTACACCAGAAAAAAACTAGTGATTCTCCATGACATATATAGGCTAGGCTAAATATTTGCTAATTGATGAGTTATGTAAGTTTTCAGATTATTACATTTCTATGTTGGCTGGTTATAGATACTAACGTTATAATAATAATAAATATTGTCTGACAAATTACACAGCGCCATCTAGCCCCAAAGTAAGCGAAGCTTGTGTTATGGGTACTAGACAACTGATAAACATACGTAAATACATTTTTTTTTTGTAAATACATACATATTATACATAGAAAATACCCAGACCAAGAGAAACAGACATGCTCATGCACACAAATGTTTGTATTGTGTGGGAATCGAACCCACGAGCGTTGGTGTCAAAGTAGCGTAACAGCGCGTTTCACCACTGCACCACCGAACTCGTCGTCGTTATGATGCGAACATTTTCGCAATTACGAAAATTTGTCGCGTAACGCTTCCTGACTGCGTTCGCAAGAATAATGTATGGAAATAGATTTGGTTTGTAAGAGAGTGCGGTATTAAAATATAAAGGGCATGCTCTGTTGGTTTGAACATATAGAATGCAGGATGAGAGATTGACGAAACAGATGTACAATGCGAAGGTAGAAGGATATAGGAGCCCAGGAAGACTAAGATTCACTTATCATGACCAAATTGGTCGTATTCTATCTGAAGGTGATGTCAGATGCCCTAGGAAACGGCGATCGTGTATAAAAAGAGCTATGAATGTTAAAGAAGCGAGTGAGGTATGTAACTTGGCACTTGGTTCTCTGTGCCTATGTCACAATCGACCTGGCGTGAAGATATACGTACATACATATTATCGCAATTGCAATCAGACTTTGTATAAAAAAGAAAACACATGGAAAATTAAATAACAACATCGGCTATTGACAATCTGACAAACTACTGCTGCTTCCATGATAAATTGTTCCTTTTGTATGCCTCAATGCCACGCAGTTTCAGCGTTCAAATGAGAATATTTATTCTTTGCTGCCTATAAGAGTGAATAGTTACATTACATTACAATAGCCACATATCGTACCGAACTGTAATATACTCTTAATATACATGTATGTATGTATGTATATCTTCACGCCAGGTCCCTTGCGGGGTAGGCAGAGAGAACCGAGCGCCATAAGACGCGGTCCTTACACACTTCACTCGCTTCTTTCACATTCATAGCTCTTTTCATGCACGCTCGCCGGTTCCTAAGGCTCCTGACATCACCTTCTGATAAAACACGACCAATTTGGTCATGGTAGGTTAGTCTTGGTCTTCCTCGGCTCCTACATCCTTCCACTTTCGCATTGTATATCTGTTTCGTCATTCTTTCATCTTGCATTCTTTCTACATGTCCGAACCAACGGAGCATGCCCTTTCTTATCTTAACACCGACACTCTCTTTCAGTCCAACTCTCTTTCGTACGTCATCATTTCGAACGCGGTCAGCAAGCGTTATGCCACAAATTTTTCGCAGTGCTCGCATCTCGACCGCATTTATTCTACTTTCATGCTCTCTCTGCCATACCCAGCTCTCACTTCCATAAGTTAGCGTTGGGATTAACACCGCGCTGTGTACAGCGAGCTGTGCCTTCTGGCTTAGATTTCGGCTGCCAAACAGTTTACCCAACGCTCCATTCACGCTATTCCCTGCACTCACTCGTCTCTCCACATCAGCGGTGTACCTTCCATCGCTTCTAAAAGCGCTTCCAAGATATACAAACTCATCCACTTGCTCCAACACTACATCATCAACCGTAATCCTAGTGTTCGTTCTGGTTGTCTCCCTTTCAAATACCATTATTTTGGTTTTCTTCGCATTCAATTGTAAGCCTTTCTTCATACAATCGTCTTTCATTGTTGTGACTAGTGTTTGCAGTTCGGATGATGATTCTGCTATTAATACTGCGTCATCTGCATAAAGCAGGCAGTTAACCACTGAGCCACCCATTCGCATTCCCACATTCATATTTCTCATTCTCTGAAGACAACTGTCCAGATACAGGATGAATAGCCGAGACGACAGCACGCATCCCTGTCTGACACCAATATTGGTATCAAACCAGGGTGATAAGCTGCCGTCCACTCTCACACATGCTGTGCAATCCTCATAGGTGGATTGCACAGCACGTAGAAGGTCACCGTCAATCCCATATCTGGGCAAGATGTTCCAGAGATTCTTTCGCACGACCCTATCAAATGCTTTTTCAAGGTCCACAAAACCGCAGAAAACCTTCTGGTCCGTAGCCAGATGCTTTTCCACGATATTGCGGAGCGAAAAAACTTGATCCGTACATCCTCTGCCGCTTCGAAATCCCCCCTGTGCTTCCCAAAGCATCCCATCGGATTTCACCCTCATTCTCCTTTCAATGATTTTTCCATACACTTTAGCTGCTAGGCTGATCAAACTGATGGCCCTATAGTTGGCGCAGTCCATACGTGAGCCCTTGCCTTTATACAAGGGCACGATGACTGCGCGTCTCCAATCGCTCGGGACTCTTCCGGTTCTCCAGCATAATTTGCTCAAAAACCAGAAAGCGTCCCTAACGTAGATGCCACCCAGTTTGATCATCTCAGCTGTTACCATATCGATTCCCGCTGACTTTCCATTTTTCAAACTTCGTATCGACCATTCAATCTCATCCATGCTAATGTCTTTATGGTACGTTGGCCACCAGCTTTACCTTTTATCTTGTCCATTCCGGATGCCGACGAACCACTCCGAGACTTCTTTACCTCTCTCCAGAAGAGTTTGGTATTAGCCTCGAAGTTCTTCGTCAGCCTCTCTTCCTCATTCATAAGTAGTCTTTCACGCCTCTCTTTCACTAAAGCTTTGGTTTCATTCTTGCATCGACGGTACATTTCTTTCTTCTTCTCTTTCATACTATCACTCTGGTGCAAAGATGATACGTAATCCAGCCACGCTCTCCTCTTTTTATCCACGGAGGATTGAACCTCCGCATCCCACCAGGCATCTCCTTTCAGTGTTCTACGTCTCTTTGCGCATCCACATGCTTCTTTCGCACTGTCCACCATACTTTCTTTCAGAACTTTCCAACATTCGTCTACATCTGAGTCGGAAAGACTCGCGTTCGCAAGTCTTTCACTGACTAGACGTACATACGTACTCCTCACACTTTCATCTTCCAATTTTTCACTTCTTATTCTTTCATGGTCTCCGAAAGGAATACGCACTCGCCAATGCCTCCACTTCTTGAAAAGGCCCACAAATCGGCTTATCACCAGATAGTGGTCCGTTTCAAGAGTGGGGCCTCTGAAGGCTCTTGTATCCATTAACGACTTTCGGAGACGTCCATCTATCAAAATCAGATCAATCACACTTTTCTGTTCATTCCGTCTCCATGTGTACGTGTGAATATCCTTGTGATGGAAGAACGTGTTCGTCACAAGGAGGTTTCGTTCCATACATACGTCTAAAAGTAACTTACCAGCATCGTTCACTCTCTTATCTCCGTATGGACCAAGCACAGCCTCATAACTGCTTCGCTTGGTCCCAACCCATCCATTCAGATCTCCACACATAATTATCCGTTCATTCGCATCAGCCAAATCCAGAACACCCCTTGCGGTCTCCCAAAACTTCTCGAGCTCCTGGGGATTAGTAGAGCTTACAGGAGCATATGCTGCAACCAAAAAGACTCGCGTAATCCCCAGTTTTATTTTAACCCAGAGAAGTCTTGGCCCTACTAAATCGTAATCTTTCACACCAGCGGCCAAGCGAGATGAAAGCACAACGCCTACGCCAGCGCTGGCATGATCGTCCTGGTTCACCCCGGACCACAGGGCCATCATGCCACCGGGCAGATCATCGGCGTCGCTTCCCTTTCGCTTGGTCTCTGACACACACAAAACATCTAGGCATCTCTCATTCATTATATCTATCAACTCATTCATCTTATCTTGTAATCCACCTCTCACATTCCATGTGCCTATACGACACTCAGCTCTCCTCGACCCGCCAGGTTGGGCGTTGCGTGGTGGGTGGCGGCCCCCACCGCCGCATGCACTTAAACCCGCACCGACGAGGGCGGATCGGTGCGCGTCGCCTACGGGGGACGCCCTAATCCGCGCGTCTGTGCGGTTTGTTTTTAGGTCCAGAATTGCAGTCCAGTGTTGGACTGGCAGGGTCGCGACGTGCACGCTTCTGGTACCGACCCCAAAATTTACTTAATATACATATACTTGGACAAATTCTATAAAAAATTCAGGAGCTGTCTCTGGTTAGAAACATAATTCATTTTTTATCACCTTTGTTTAAAACTAGACTCAAAGTTCTTCCAAAAGTAACCTAAACCAGGCCCTGATGTAACAGAAAAAAAATAAAAAAGAAATAACAAAAACGAATAAAAAAAACATAAATAAACATAAACCTAACCCAAATTTGACTCAAATCTAATTAATTTTAACTTAAATAATTAATGTCTGATTCTAGTCCAAGTCACGTTACTGTAAGTATTCAATTTTACTTCCTTGATATGAGATTGTAAAGGACCATCCTTAAAAATGCCTAAATATCATATTTCTTTTTTCTATATAACTGTTGCTGATTCAAAGTTGTATTATATAATAGAGAATAATACTACAAACACTTATTTTATGTCTACTGTATTATTAGTTACTTATAAAGTTGTTGATTATGAAGAAAAAATCAAACATTTTTTCTTAAATATACTTTCCACTGTATCTTTACATTGCAACACTTGCGCGATTAGGTGCTTGCTTAAACGGAATTCGTTTTGTGATCTCACTTTTCTTTTTCCACATTTTCGAATTCAAATTTTGTTTATACTAATAACTAACCATTTACCCTTTGATTGAAGAAGAAAATAATCTCATTCTTTTAATAAATAATATTTGTTTAATGAATTCAAATATTGATCATATTCTTAGTGTACTTTTATTATTTCGATGAAAGTAAAATTATGTCTCTCCTACCTTTTACCTAGCGTTATCCCGTTTCCTAAACCATTAGGATTGAGGTCCGCCACCTAAGTCTTAGTGATAGAGAGTTTCTAGTAGTAGCTCTTGTAGTTTTGAAACGATCTATTATGCAGTGTATGGATTGACGGACACAGGATTGACAAGTCGCGGTTTTCCGATAATATTTGTGCCAAGTATTAAAAAGCGTAATGAACAATATCAGGATAGGTTAAACATATACTGACAAGAAGTTTCCTTGACTTGCTTTTGGGGCATGGCTGCCTTCCCTATGTCAAACCTGTGCGATCAAATTTTCAATTGTCGTGATCAGGATCCTCATTTGTAACAAGTGACAATCCAATTTAGAATTTCCTTATTTGTGTACCTATTCAACATGTTAAGATAAGCTCCGGCGCGTTTTTTTTGTTTTTCAGTCAGTTCCATTCATTTTATCCTTCCAATTTGAATTAGCAGCAGAACCTGCTTCCACTACGGCTTTCAATTTAGCATTATCAATTTTCATCTCTCTCATTATCATCTCATCCCGCAAGGGATTTGGCGTGAAGTTATAGATAGACAAAACTTTTATCTCCAGTCGACATCGGAGCTTTTGGCTAATATCTCTAAACTTCTAGAGTGAAAGTGGCATCGAGGCCAAATATATATACGTCGATCTTTACTTTAGCCAGTATTAAAATTGTCAAATTCAAGTAGGTCAGAACCTAATAATAAGTGATTCTTATCTTGACACAGTTCGCCAGCTCTACGACTCGAAAAGCAGTATCGAGATCGTTTAGCAAGTATTATCCAACGATTCAGCCATTTTTTTTTTAATTTAGTCACCAAATCAAAGGCGTGAGGTGTACCTATCGTTAATATTGAATTTACGAGATTCTTATCGTATCGCACAAAAACTGATATAGAATAAAAAGTTATGTATTATGTAACATATGACTATTTTTATCTTGACCCAAACCTAAATAAACCCTACGAATCTCACAGTAATCTGACCTACCACACTACCCTGAACTAATTCTGCCTCCAACCTGTGCTAAATCTAACCTCAATCTTTTTTTAGAGATTTCAGACGATTTTTAAAAAAACTATGTGTGATAGAAATTTATAACAATTATTTTTTCGCTGTATCAACTTAGTTAAATAAAAAGCGCAACAGAATATGTTGAAGGATTTTTTCATGATTAAAAAAAACCTGCGCTGGTAAGGTACATATCCTTCTAATTTTTCTGTAATATCTACCGTAAGTAATCATTATCAACATAATTGATGTCAGTTTGTATAGTTTACGAAGAAGTTATAGTATGTATGTATGTATGTATATCTTTTCGCCAAGTCCTTTGCGGGGTAGGCAGAGATAACTGAGCGCCATAAGACGCGGTCCTTACATACTTTACTCGCTTCTGTCACATTCATAGCTCTTTTCATGTACGCTCGCCGGTTCCTGGGGCTCCTGACATCACCTTCTGATAAAACACGACCAATTTGGTCATGGTAGGTTAGTGTCGGTCTTCCTCGGCTACTACATCCTTCCACTTTTGCATTGTATATCTGTTTCGTCATTCTTTCATCCCGCATTCTTTCTACATGTCCGAACCAACGGAGCATGCCTTTTCTTATCTTAACACCGACACTCTCTTTCAGACCAACTCTTTCTCTCACGTTTTCATTACGAACGCGGTCAGCAAGCGTTATGCCACAAATTTTTCGCAAATAAAAAAATAAGTTATAGTAGGAGAGGGTATACTCGTAGCTATGTTACAGGTGACAGCTAGTAGACAAAATCACATCATAAACTCTTTACTTAACTCATGATAAACTTTTTTACTTTTTTGAAACCAAAAATATCTGCTTTTACCACTCTAATATAAAAAAGAATTTCTAATTTTATTCGGACGTTTTCGCAAATACATTATGATTTTTTGGGCTTCACTTTAGTGGGGTTATCTATTATAATATTAGCATAGGATTGCCGGCACCTTTCCTGTATATGACATCAACCAATATTTGATTAATAATCGGTTGACAGTGTCAATCAAATCAATCGTTACAAACAAAATATCTGATCCAACTTCAACGTTAGCGTTCAGAATTGATTTTCAGCCGCTGAGCTTGAATTTCCAGTCGGTTAACGAGCCCGTCTCGTTTGTTCGCAAACAGCCGTGACAGGTCGCCGTATGCTGCTTGCGAGTTCAAAACAAATAACGAACCCCTCCTTTTACGAAAATGCTTACATATTTTTACCGCAGCAAAAAATATAGCACTGCAGCCACATATCACATTTATAATCATCTTCGAGACATCTATCTACATACATACCGTCACGCCTCTCCTGTTGGGGTAGGCAGAGACTATGCTATCTACAAACTTGGTCCCCGGGAGAGCCTTAGAGAAAAATTCAAAAAAATAAATATTTTAACAGTCGCATCGCAATATATCTATGAAAATCTTTTGTATGTCCATAAAACATAGACTCATTTTGTAAAAAGAGTGATACTCATAGCATAAATACTAGATATAAGCATAATCTTGTGTTACATGCAAGCCGTCTCCACAAAATAAGTAATTCTTTTATGGGGTAATGTATACGATTCTATAACAAACTTCCCAGCAATATAAGAGAATTGTCAATAAACAAATTTAAAACTACTATTAAAGCCAAATTGTGTAGCAGGGCATATTATAAAGTATCTGACTATATTAATGATAAAAATGCCTGGTAGTGAGTCGATCCAATTATAATGTAATTAATAAAATATGTAAATTAGTTTGGATACCAAAAGAGGGATGCCTGATTTTTTTGGCAGTATTTTTATCAGTGCTCACCTAGTCATAAACTGCACGGTAGGGAAAAAAATTGTGACGATTCCAAACAAATGTAGCCATTTTTACGGAATAAAAAGATTTTGACTTTGACTTGACTTTGACTATGGAACACTAAGTGCACCGACTCAAACATAACTCTTTCATTCGTGCTATGTTATTTCTTGCTCGTCGATGCTTATAATTTGGCCCCTTTTCAGTACATCATCTATTTGGCTTATGACATGGTGGTTTCTTCGTATGTTTGAATGAAATTATTAAAATACGCCAACACCTGTAGAATAATATAATGACTTCGAGCAGTGTGTGTTGCCAGGGATAACGTGAGCTGAACTGAGACGTGGCCCATCACTGCGGGTCGTATGGGGAAATTCAAGGGCGCTTAGCTATGCTTGCGGTTTTTCTGTATGATAAAATAAAAAAAAAGGATATCTGTAGCAGAACTAAGGTAACCGACATAACCCAAATGATAAGCAAAGTGAAGTAGCAGTGAGTCGGCCACATAGTTCGGAGAACCGACAACCGCTGGGGATGGCTCTCAACCAGATGGAGCGAGGACCTCAAGAGGTTTGTAGGGTCGCAGGGGTTTGTATTCGATGGATGAAAGTGACACAGAATCGGTACGAATGACTCTCTAAAGGAGAGGCCTAGGTTCAGCGATGGACGAATACAAATGAGATGATGATGATAATGATCGGACTTAATTAATAATTGACTTGCAAGAGTTTTATGTCATGTCATGTGTCACAACAACATGTGGATTGGCTATATTGCTATATTCATAGGAGACTGACTATTCCTCAATATGGGCTATAGTTAACGCAGTAGGTTCATGCCGAAATGATAAGAACACTTTAGCTGTTGTAACAGTTTATTAGCATCTATATGTAGTAATTTTAGAAGAACAGATTTTCCCGCTATATAGACACTATTCATATTTAACCTTCTTCATATTTTGATTATTACCTTTGCTACCGTGATAATGTAAATCAAAGCAACATCGTATATAAAACAATACGTTAGGAAATACAGAGCCACGGGTACCTAGCCCCGAAGATGCTCCATTTTCTTGCTGAAATGCGAGACTAATTCTGTGCTCGAAATAAACGCGATATATATGTGATCCATTTATATATCGTCCGGTATTGCCACAAAAAATATGGGACAACTTTTTTTACGCTTGACCGAAAAGGAACAGCGAGGATGCAGTTGTTTGGAAATGTTCCGTTATGCATAAAATGTCTGCAAACCCAGACTTTTTTCAATCACAGCTATTGTGATTAAAGTATAAGTTCTTGCTGTAGTTTTTTGTTGAGCGAGTCATCTTTGTGAAGATAGATTATCCGGCAAATTAGCCAGGCATCTAGAGTATCTTTTCTGCATAGCCCCCTTAAATTCAGTAGAATTTATATACGGGTCAAGGATTTCTCCATAAAGAGGTAAATAATATAAGTATAAAATATAAGTAGATGATAAAATTGCAGTGACTTTTTTGCACCACCGAGCTTGTCATAAATATATCTTGTGATAAAAGTATTTTCAGATTGCAATAAACGCGTTACATGAGATACAGCGAATGTTTATTTGTCGCGCACACAGCAACTACAATGCAAGTCCATTGCAATACAAAAAAAAGTCGGAGATAAATTTTACACATATACACTATAACTATTTCCGTTTTCCAGCAAATAATCATGAGTCGCAGCACGTTGCGGAGGTATGCTAGCAGTTCCAAACAAATATTAGGTAATTATCGTCTCGAATCGAGAAAATTCTCAGAATTTATCTTGCTCGCGAGATTTTATCAGTTCGCAATATATTTATACACATAATAATGTAATTTATTTGACGAGCCCGATGGCAGAGTGGTTAGTATTGCTACTTTGACACCAACACTCGATTCCCACATAGTACAAACCTTATAGAAACCCGTGGCCCTATAACAGCTCCCTGGAGAGTTGTTCTGTATGATACTTCATGTATTACATCCTTTATGTATAGGCTACGGTAACCAATTTACTTGCTTGCTTGTATATCTCGCAACGTTTTATAAAAATGAATAATATAAATTAACCTTAATACTCAACTCAGCACAAACAATTAGCTAGCTCAATAAAAAATAACCTAATGCACCGGAATTGAATATGTAATCTCTATAACATACAGTTATAAAATTACAAACAATTTGTAATATCATATCAATGAGGTATTACAATGCAATGCAATACATTAAGCAAGTAGGACAAAGTTAAAGTTAATACGTAGACAACTTTGTTGCCGCTTCTATATTAGCTTGACTATATAATTCGAATCCCATCGTGGGCTTTCAGTTTGTTCGTTTCCATGCAGCTTATAGTTATTGGTGTCTTCTTCCTAACGTTATCCTGTTTCCTAATCCATTAGGATTAGCGGAGCCTGCTACTTAAGTCTAACGATTTAACATGACACTAAATATTACATTGAGCGAATGTCGTCAGACCTCCAGGGCGAATGCCGTCAGATCTCCATAAGTCAGAGCGAAAACCAGACCTTTCTTAGGTAAGGTCACGCGTCTTTCGAAATATAATTTCTTTCAAGCGGGTTTCCACAAGATGTTTTCCTACAGCGCCGAGCAAGTGGTAATTTCAAACATGTACATAAATGGCAAAACACATATTTAGTAGCACATGCGTGGTTTCAAATTGTGGACCAGTTGCTCAATATACCGGTACTTTATCCAGCGAATTATCTGTAGTACTCTTGTCTGTAGTATTAAATCAATACCATATTCTGTTTATTACTTGCTGAAGCCAACTTATTATTCTACATATTTCAACACATACTACCGCCTTTAATATGTTACAAGCTTACAGTTCGAATCTCAGCCAAATTTCATTTGATTAAATTTCTACGGGGTTATGCATTTAAATCGGGACTTTAAGATATCCACACTGTATTAAATGAATGTTATATTTTTTGATTCCTTCTTCTCAAATTAATAAGGTTACATTTATGAAATGTTTCTCCATGTTCTTTAACCTATAATGTAACCCTTCTTTGAATAGAAGGAATCAAAAATGATAACATGTTTTACATCATATACTTCTATATTTTTTGCTGTAATTGTGTATATATAATATTAACATATTTTATAAATATATAACGACAGTCCGACTGTAAATGTGAAAAACCGGCAAGTTACGTATAACAAATGTAGAGCCTGACCTGGTAGGTAGGGGTAGGCTCAAGAAGTGTAGGCTTGACGTCGTGAGGGAGGAAGATCGCAAGAAATGGAGGTAAAAGCCGAAAAACGGATCCTGTTCTCCGAAGCGAAAACGTAGGGCGCGACCGAGATTAACGCTCGGATGATGATGTGCATCACGATAAAAATACAAAAAGTACGTGAAAAGAGCTACAAATGTTAAAGAAGCGAGTTAGGTGTGCATAGACGAGTCATGTTTTCTGATGACGAATCATGTAGTCGCTGCAAGGGATTTGGCATGAAGATATATGTAGATATTTTTTTATACAACATCGGGAGACATACAAGCATACGGCCTACCTTATGTACAGCAGTTACCGTAGCCTATTAACCCTTGTAATATATTAAGTATCACGCGATGCCTCCTCCGCTGCTTACACAGCAACTCCTTAGGAGCTTACTGTTGACCTCACTCACATGCAGAAACACAACAAACATTTAGGTTGTTGTTGTTATTTTTCTGCGGATTTCTGTGAGGTGTGAGGAACTTCTCCAGACGGACTGCTTTGATGCGCTCTATATCTGTTAAAACATCCAGACAAAGTCAAACAGACATGTTCATGTACACAAATGTTTGTCTTGTGTGAGAATCAAACCCACGAGCCTCGGTGTCAAGGTCGCGTCATTCACGAATGAGCCACCGACCTCGTCGCAAATAAAAAAAAGATATGAATAAAAGCTTATATAATAAACTAGAAAAGGGGTGGTTCAGAACTGTTTTATTAAATAGTACCCACCAGATATTTCAATAATATTACTACAATAATAAATGAATTTTCAGTATTTACACATAAAATGACGGATAGTAATCAAAGATTGTTGACACAAAGCCTGCAATATCTGTACACGGCTATGGCGGATAATATTTACAATGCGGTCGGCAGCAAATTTAGCGAATTGATTGCATGCGCCTTATACAAGATATTACGACTTGAATATTTATGCTCATGCTTTTTGCATATTACATACCATTATACATTAAAGCCGTGTGAATTCTTGGTATTAACTTATTCTATGTAGACACGTAGAGGCAAGATTTATGTTATTATCTTTTGTATTTCAAGTTATGATAAACAGTTTGGATTGTAGCAAATTATAGTAAACATGTCCAAATTTTGTAAACGTTGGAATGTCGATAGACATACAAGCATCCGGCCCATCTAATGTACGATGATTATCTCCTATGAACACCTGCAATAACAGAAGTTTCGTTCGTGCATTGCCACTCCTGCTGTTAACACAGCAACTCACTAACTTACTCGAAGGAACACAACAACACTCCGAGTAATTGTTATTTGACTGTGGTTTTCTGTAAAGTGGGGGCACTTCTCTAGTTAGGCTGCTTTGATATGCCCTATCTCTCTTAAGTTTAGTGGCTGTTTACTGGTACATGTATCTTATACCAAAAAAATTATCTCTACTCTAACGTCTTGTGTTGTTTATTTTATTATTAATTTTATATTTGTAAATAATAAACAGTGTGTGTCTCCTAGCGACAGCATTGCTCGCCTTTCGCTCGCTCTATAAAAAGAACCTATTTTAGATTGTTTTTGTAAAAATTTGCGCTTTTTCAGGAAATTCATCTAAATAGATAAATTTAAAAAGCAGAACCTTATCCCAGTACAAAATTTAATCCAAATTATTAGAGTAGTTACCAAAATACACAAAATATATTTACATATAAAAGCAGATGTGGAAAGGCGAGTGAGTGCTGGGAATAGTATGAATGGAGCGTTGGGAAAACTTCTTGGCAGTAAAAACCTGAGCCCGAAGGCTCAGCTGGCTATACACAATGCAGTGCTGGTCCCAACGCTTACTTATTGAAGCGAGAGCTGGGTACGGTAGAGAGAGCATGAAAGTAGAATAAACGCGGTTGACATGCGAGCGTTGCGCAAAATTTGTGGCGTAGCGCTTGTAGACCGTATTCGCAAAGATGAGGTTAGAAGCAGAGTTGGTCTGAAAGAGAGCGTCGGTGTTAAAATAAGAAGAGGCATTCTCCGTTGGTTCGGAGATGTAGAAAGAATGCAGGATGAAAGAATGATGAAGCAGATATACAATGCAAAAGTGGAAGGATGTAGTAGCCGAGGAAAGCCAAGACTTACCTACCATGATCGAATTAGCCGTGTTCTATCAGAAGGTGATGTCAGGAGCGCTAGAAACCGGCGAGCGTGCATGAAAAGAGCAATGATTGTTAAAGAAGCGAGTGAGGTGTGTAAGGATCGAGCCACGTGGCGCTCGGTTCTCTCTGCCTACCCCGTAAGAGATTTGGCGTGAAGTTATAGATAGATATTGTGATGTTGAATAGCCTAGAAGCTTCCTCAAGAAATGGGCTATGAAAAACAAAACAATTTTTTCAAATCCGACTGATAGTTCCAGAGAATAGCGCGTTCAAACAACAAAACAAACTCCTCCGCTTTATTTGTTAGTATTGTAGTTAGTATAGTAGGTACATAACACAATATACGAGTATTACGCTACATTGCACCCAATGAAATAATTTTGCTTAAAAATCCTAGCAAACATAAAATCACAAAAGGCGGACTTATCGCAAAGCTATCTCTTCCAGACAACTTGAGTTAGAGGAAACGATAACGGTATAGAATACGATGGCGCATAAACTACATACACAGAGAGATATATAAATACACACTATGTTGTAAATTGTATTCAATTCCAGACAATATCATCAAAGACACATCAGAGGTATTACAAAATGGATGTATATCTGAATGACAAAGTTATGAATAAATGTTTCAGCAGTCAGCACATGCATTCATGCATTATCTTTAATTTTACCACTTGATATAATTATTATTGTAGCGCTAAATTTATTGTAGCGATTTAAATAAATAACTATTTTGGTAAGTTCCTTTCTGCATTTTTACTTCACCAATGGTTACTTACAACAAGCTAGTACTCGTAGATTAAAAAAAATGATGAGACAGAATAAGAAAAAATTAAATTTTATTTTAAAAATATGAGACGAATCTAAGTGCCTAATAGCCCACCTAATTCGGCAATAAGTTCTTTAACAAATTAATATATATTTATTTTTTTATGAAGTAATGTAATCTTAATAAAACTTATATGTACATATTTTTGGAAGTCTCAGCAAAAAAAAAAATGATTCTATTCGAAATGTCCACCTTTGGCTTTGAGACATGGCTTTAATCTGTCTGGCCACGACTATATGGATTTACGCACTGTTTTTATGGGAAATTTAGCCATTGTGTCTCTTGAGCAGTCAGAAACGTTTTATATACGTTTTCCCATACATTTCGCGGTCGTATACGAATGACCACCCGGGTTCCGAAGGGTTAAGAAATCACTGGAGTAAGTACTCCAGTGATTTCTTAAGAGACACAATGTCGGCGTGTCGTTTCGAGCAGGCCATGTCCCCTAAAACTGACTATAATTTTGTAGTCTAAGGGGTTCAGACCTGGGCTAGACGAGAGCCAGTCTTCAGGTCTTAAAAAGTCCGGAACGTTAGTTTCGAGTCAGGTTAGTAGGTAGGTCGTACCCTGTGACCAGGTGCAGAGTTCTGCTGGAAAGTCCACGGTACATTTTTATAAAGAATATTGCTGAGAGGTTTCACGACACGATCCAAGACGGTCTCTGGACACATTTTGGCTGAAGTCTTCACTCCTTTTTCACAAAAATGAAGCTTTGTGACTCCTTGATAAAATATCCCCCACCAAACCATTACAGACGAAGATGGTGACCGCGTTGTACCTTTCCGACCACTTGGACGGCTTCTTTAAAACTGTGTGTGTACACTTTGTCATTTTGCTTGACGTAGTGTTATTCAATCATGAAATTTTTTTCATCAGTAAGGAGGATATTTCTGTGTCTTTCACCTGCGTATCGGGACAATAGGCGTTTCGATGAAAAGAAACGGATCCAATGATTTGGATATAATTTTTATTTTAAAAGGATTTGCTTTTTTATTTTCTATATCTTGGATACCTATACTAAATAGGTATCTTTCCTGAATAAAAATCGTGATTATTAAAAACATAACAATCGCCGAACGAAAAGTAAGGTACTAAGTAACTTATTTGAAAAAGCTAAATTGCTATTAATAAAAAAAATATGCATTTATTGCAGATTCAATTTGTTAAGGCATAATTCAATATAAAGTTACAAGAGATATGAAGCAACGGTAGTTTAATAAAGGATAGTCTGTTCAAAAGCAGACTTAACGTAAATACTAGATCTCTAAACTCTAAATAAATTGATGAGAGTTATGTGTTTTGATAACTACTCAACAACGAGTTAGACCAAGTTTTGGGTCATGAATGTTTTTTCTAACCTTTCTTCATTGCCACATCCAAAGAAGGAAAATTGTTTATTTATTTGGTCGTAACTTACAAACTACTTTCGGAATAGACATTTTAGTAAATAATTGTTGCTACAGAGTTAGATAAGTTGTATATAGAAATTCAAAATTATTATATGGTTTTCACATAGGTTCCGCAACAAAAATGGCCCCTTGTAGGGGTTTCTATTTATTGTATTTTAATACCGTTTTAGTATAAAAATATATTTGTAAGATAGATATAAAAAAAGCTTTCTAGTCACTGTGACAAAACTGATAAATTAAGTTATTAATTTCGTTTCATTATTTTTCAGTTTTTACTGTTTTTTTTCTCTTCATGATAATAAAAGTTTCATATAAATGTTGTTACTGTCAGCGACTAATATTAAATAGCAGTTTTATAAATGTAATATATACAAACATGCATAACATCACGCCTCTGTCCCATTGGGGTAGGCAGGGACTATGGAATGTTAGGTGCAATGATCTAAACATAACTATCGTTTCTGCTTCATTCATTCAACATCTTCGTGCCAATCGTCAGTTCTGGTGTTTTTGGTTTGGCCGCTATTACACACATCATCTATTTATTAGATACGTGAATGCATAGGGCTGCCGCCACCGATCTTCCCATTTGTTTAAACCAGCTCAGCCTACCCTTTTTCATTTAGGGTCTAAGTCATCTTTCATTCCATATTGTTCTCGTGCTATTTCTTACTCTATCAATCCCGCTAACTCTCATTTTTACAGCTGACACTTTACTTTAATGCTATTCTACCATACGAATGTTTCACTGCTATATATCAATGCCTGCGTTAATAGTTCCTGAATGATCCCAAAACCATGCGTTTTCCCACCATGCCATGACCTAGTATAACGCACTATTGAAATGGTTGTCTGCTTTCCCTATTATTTTTGTCCCTCTCATAATCCATCTCTCGTGCACATATAAAGCAGATAAACAAATTCATTCTCTAGATCTGCTTTTTGTACCTTACTGTTTAAGTGAACAGATTGCTTCATGTATTGAAAAACCAATCATTTCGAGGTGCCAATCATGACTTATTTGACTGCGAACTTTGCCTACAATAGTGTAGTGCCGCGGGTAACATAACGCACTACACTATTGCACGCAAAGTTTGTTAATGAAACGCCCAAATCATTTATTTAATTAGTGCTATGATTTCGGCGTTTCTTTGAAGTTATCGTACTGCTTTATAACTCTACTGTGGTTTGGTGCTTTGAACTTTTAAATATTCGATGTGGTTCATCGTTACCTAATGAATATTCCGTTTCAATTTAAAAACACTTTGCCGACATGGAAGCAAGAATTTTAGTTTATTTATATTTACACAGGTACGTCCGGACTATTTGTGGCCTTTTTTACGCAGAATAAGACTTTATGCATAAAGAAGGAGAAGGTACGACGGCAGACTTAACGTACTTATGTAAGCGTTCTTTAGTCAACCTCAGGAGATGCCAAGAATAGAATATTACTTTATAAATACTAGTGTATTATGACCTTATTTGCTTTATGTTAGTTTGTTAAATAAATTGACTTATTAGCATCTATATTGAATATATATTATATTATTTTTTTAATATTGTCGGACAAATTACACAGCGCCACCTAGCCCCAAAGTAAGCGAAGCTTGTGTTATGGGTACTAGACAACTGATAAACATACGTAAATATATATATATTTGTAAATACATACTTATCATACATAGAAAATACCTAGACCAAGACAAACAGACATGTTCATGCACCCAAATGTTTGTACTGTGTGGGAATCGAACCCACGAGCGTTAGTGTCAAAGTAGTGAAACAACGCGCTTCACCACTGCGCCACAGAGCTCGTCAATCAATAGAGTTGACATTACAAAAGCGTCAGATCAAGCTACACATGTGGATGAGTTAAATATACATAAGGTTCACCTATGCTAGTAACAGTGATATTTCATGGTTTTGCATAGCTTTATCTAACATCGTTATTAATTTTATTTATTTTTATTTTATTTTATTTTATTCGGAAAACAAACCGTTTTATAAATCAAATTATTAATCTCTAACTAGATATCTGTAAACCATTTATATGTTTTCGCATATAGAATTCTATAAATGTTTACAGGCGGCTTTATAGATAAATTCATTGTAACTTTGTTATAGTTCTTACACCGTCATTGATAAAATTTTACTGCTTTAAATAAGAAGAATACAGTTAGTATTTTGGAGCTAGTAATTATTTTAACTAAACATTAAAAATAAACGTGATTATAATCACTATATTTTTTACCAATTAGCAGCCCGTTAAGTACCTCTTAAGGCTGCCGTAGAGCTCAACATAGCTAATAAAAAATAACAATAATCGAACAGTATTATAATCACAGAAAACTGAAGGAACACGGAAGTTGTTATTATATATACCGGGGTTGTTGCGTTCCTGCGAGTGAGTGAGGTTACCTGTAAAACTTTTAACCACCAGGAAGTTGTTATTTGGCTGAAGGTCTCTGTGAGGTGGAGGTACTACCCAGATATGCTGATTTGATGCACCCTACCTCTCTTAAGAACACCTAACCAAGACAGACATGTTCATGCACACAAATGACAAAGGTGGTGACAAAGCAGTTTTTATCCACTGTGCCGCCGAGCTTATCAAAATTAATACCATGCATCATTTACAACAAGATATTTTCAAAGTTACTTGTAAACGCGTTCTTATTTCAAAAATGTCAACTAGTTAACAAATTCTACACTTACTTAAATTAGCGAAAACAAACTATTCCGCGTTTTACCAACACACATTATTCTAAAAGTCAGTCCTTATAGAAAGCTCGCTGCGACTTTATCCGGGGAGCTACCCTGATAGATGACAGGCAATTCCCTTGTCCGTGAGGACGTGGGAGTGGGTGCCGACAGCTACCAGATATATACACTCCAATATTCTTTAGACGGCTTGACAGCGGGTAGATTAAAATGAAAACTAGCAACCTTTCAAAGCGTAATATTGAATCTTGAAAACTATTTGCATGAATTTAAAATGAAATCGTACCTTTGAATTCATATGATTAGGATAAACGTTCATTCAAAATATTCCATTTAATTATGAGGATAAAGATCTTTGCGTTTATGTTTTCCTTGAGAGAAAGTGCGCCATATTTTTTATATTCCCGCCATTTATATACTCGCAATATTTTCTGTCCATTTCAATGAGGAGAGTGCTTACATTTTAAACGATAAATTATGTATTACATTAATTGCTCTTTTCATGCACGCTCGCCTGTTACTAGGGCTCCTGACGTCACCTTCTGATACAACACGACCAATTTGATCATGGTAGGTAAGTCTTGGCCTTCCTCGGCTCCCACATCCTTCCACTTTTGCATTGTATATCGTCGCTTCGCTTCGTCATTCTTTCATCATTGTAAGTAGTTCACTGAGGTATAGGTAAAGCGATTTTTTTTCGCACCTGGTGCACACTGCCTATTAGCATCTGAGGGTCTAGTAAAAAAGAGATACGATGATATTTAGCAAGGTAGCATAGCATCATAGCAAGATCGCAGTGATGAGTGATAGCCTAGTGGGTAAAGAACCAACCTAGTAACCAACAGGTCTTCGGTTCGAACCCTGGCTGGCACCACTAAATTCATGATTTCGAATTTATGTATTTGTAATTATCACTAGCTCAGCGGTGAAGGAAAACATCGTGAGGGAACCCGCACGTCCAAGAAATTATACTTCGAAAAACATATGTCCTTACCTAAGAATGATCTGGTTTTCTCTCTAAGCTGCGGAGGTCTGACGACAGTCACTCCATGCAAAAATCAAATCTTTGGGCTTAAGTATCGGACTCCGCCAATCCTATTGGATTATCAATTGCGATAACACTAAGAAAGAGATAGCAAGACCGCGATCAAATAACATTTTACTGGATTCCTGCGATTATCTGACTCTACCAGGAAGCTCTATGTGAAGTGTTGATATAGCAACAGGGGCGGCGATGCGACGTGCGACTGTACATTGTAAAGAATTATTTGATGTAACTTGCTTGATTACCAAACAACATCTTATACTATTTTTGACCATTTACTGAGTGGTTCACGCTTCAGTGATAAGATCAATCCAGATAGTTATTAGATAATAGATAGTGCTATTTCAAGGATCTTAACTTTATATGTAATTTGATGTATAAGTATCAGGGCAGTCATGACAGTGGTGAAAGTGTCATGCCTTTATAAACGGCAACGATTATATGCTGGTCGGCTATAATTCGCATGAATTATCTGTTGGTGGAAGCACACAAAACATATTAAATATTTTTTTACAATTGTAATCTGTAGCCTATGGAAATCAAATAGCCTATGGAAGCCCTAACTTTCTTTAGTAAAATCACCGATTTCACAGATTCTACAAACGAATTCCTTATTTCACCTATATTATGTTACCTCAAAGCAGTAGGTAGCTTCTTAATTGATCTTCCTGAAGTGTTTCAAAACGACGAAATATTTAAATTTATTCATGAAGTATAATAATTAGCGAGCTCTTAGAATATCTCATTTCATTTCATATCTCTTAGCTAATTAAGTGTGACTTATTACATAATATATTTATTTTTATTGTAGTTGAAATAATAAATATATTCATATATACATATGAACTTAAGTTTTTTAAGTTGGTTGGCGCGAGAAACAAGCTTTTTGCATTCTTCTCAGGTAAGAAAGAACCGTTACACGTGTTAAATATAGGTACTTTTTAAATCATCATATGAATACTTACCGCCAGCACTATTTAGATAAGTAAGGTAAGGCTTGTTATACATCTTGCTCAAAAGCTCTTTAATTTTATCCACAGAAGTGTTCCGATTATTTACGTGTTTCATCCTGTCACTTGCTCGTCGTAATACTGTAAAAACTTCGTTGAAAAACACCTTTTCTGTCGAGGCTTATGTTCTGTTTGGGACGCGAATATATCAGTAATGTCAATTTTAACTTTTGGGGTAAATTAAAATATCTTGCCTTATAATAAAAGAAAAGGTACAATAAAAGAAAACAAGGCTGTGTGCTCTCAGAACCTTTGCCGATCGATTATTTATCGAATGAAAATCATAATTAGGAATGTCGTATTTTTTCTTGTGTGTAATTTTTCGACTAACATATTAATCATTATCAAACCATTTCACAAATTCGTGGGCTATATCAATGAATACTTATTCGTAAATCTACTTTAATATGTTTTTTATAAAATTATTACTTTAAATTTAAACTGCACGGCATTAAGTTTTAACATTAATTATGGTAGGCTATTTCTTACGTTCGCCACATAACAAGCGACTCCATTCCACGAATGTTTCATGCGGTTTATCCCTTTTACATTTACAAAAACCCCTTTTAGGCCGCTTACGTTACGTCAAACATTTTTGAAACAAGTTTCTAGGCTCAGCGGTTTTAGTACCTTTAACCTCTGATTTATTTCAGACATTTTTTCAGATTAACATGTGGCTACAATAATTCACGAAAACAATAAGAGATTATTTGCTTTCCTTTTTTCTATTCCACTAAAGCGCGTAGGAGCATTATGATTTTTAGCAAGTTTCAATCAACGACGAAAGAGGAAACTTCATGCTAAGCGAATTAAGAGAAAAATAAAGTTTTATTTTCGTATACGACGCCCATAGAGGAAATAACCAATGGAGAACCGATATAATGCTTTTGCTTTGAAACTCAACCCACCGCTACGGATCGGGAAGTGAAGTAAAACGTGAAGTTCTAATTTGCTATTTCACGGTTCCTGCTGTTTCACATTTCCACATTCACATCCTGTCACCTACTTTCTATTATCTACCAGCAGTTTAATCTCCCAAGCAGCATAATAAGCTGTACCTATACACGCTGTATTTAAGTTCGTTAGATGCTATGTATTTAAGTTGTATAAGTGCTTATATAGTCCTTGTAAATGCAAAAAGGGCCTGTATTAAACAGCTTTTTGCATTAGTGGAACTGTGTAGGCCGTATAATACAAGTATTTGAGCGTCTATTCGGTATAAAAAGAAACTATTACACTACAGACAATATCTTGTATGTTCATACATACAAGATACGTAGGTCACACTATAAGTTTTGCATAACTTAAAAAAACAGCATGCTATAACCAAAATATTATGTATATTGCTTTTCAAAATACTCCCCTTTACATTTTAAACATTTTTTCATGCGATCGAACCATTTTTTAAAACAGGAGGACCACAGATCTGAAGGCATGTTTTCTACGTGCTGATTGAACGCTATCACTGCCTATTCGGAATTGCTAAAAGTGAAACCTCTCATCAAATCTTTGATTTTTAGGAAAATACAGAAATCACAGGGTGCTAGGTCGGGGCTATGCGCAGGATTGGTAACGAGATGTACTTTTTCGGAAGTTAAAAATGACTTTGTTTTGTTGGCCGTGTGTGAAGAAGCGTTGTCATGATGTAGGAGAACGCGGCTTTTTGGTCGTCTTTCGCGAACTTTTTCTAACACCCTGGGTAAACAAACGGTAGAATACCACTCGACATTAACACTTTTTTGATCTACAAGTGGAATTGTGCAGATGGAACCCGTAGCTGAGAAAAAAAACGCGATAATTTTTTTACCAACGTTTCTCGCCTGCCTCACTTTTGTTGGCCTGTTCTCATTTTCGAACACCCATTCACAAGATTGCTGTTTTTTTTCGGGTTCAAAACAATAAATCCACGTTTCGTCTCCTGTGATAATGTATACATAAACAGCATTAGAATGTCCGTGGTCGTACTTCAGTAGCATCTGTGAGCACCATTCCACGCGAGCCCGCTTCTGCTCCGCTGTCAGTTCATGAGGGATCCAACGACAACAAAGTTTCCGAACTTTCTATTCTTCGTGTAAAATTTTCTGAATTTGGCTCATACCAATCCCCAATAGTTCTCGAATTGTCTCATAGGTAATCCGCGGGTTTTCTTCAATTAGCCGCTTAACAGTAGCCACATTATTTACGTTGACGGCAGTTGAAGGCCGCCCTTCACGAAATTCGTCATGTAAAGAAACTCGACCTCTCTCAAATTCAGCAAACCATCGCCTCACGGTGCTCAAAGAAGGTACTTCTCTCCCAAAAGCATTTTGAAGACGAGCAGCACAGTCTTGCGAAGAGAGAGAGAACTTATAAAATTATAAAAAATCATCGCTCTAAAATCTTTTCGACTCAATTCCATTTTCGTTGCGTACGTAGAACTTTGATGTGTGATAAAAAACAATTGACAAATAATTTGCCGCCAATTGTTTTTTTTATTACTAAGTAGGTTGCAATATTTCAAAAAATATAACATTCGAAATTCAAATAGTTCCGATTAGCTAGAAGTGCAAAACTTTTAGTGTGCCGCATGTATTAAAAAGATGCAAATGGATAATAATTACTACATATATATCTTTTTTACATTTTTATTATCCATTCAACATGTAATAAATAGGTAGGTACAATAAACAGTAAAATGAATTGAGTTAATTGAATTAACACTTGTGCTTCTAAGATTTTGAAAATGACTTAACATTTCTACAGTCATACATATTGTTCATTTACGTATATCGTCATGTATTGAGACGTGAATAGTGAGAATATTTATTTCTGTGAAAAGTTCTCTTACAGATTTATAGATAAAAAAAAATTGCCATTGGGCCCTGGCGGGCACTTAGACAAATCTTAAATTTTTTGATAATTAATCTTATTGTATCTTATTAAAATCTCTTATTTTAATTTTTTCCTTATTTTTAATCTTTTCTCTTTTTTTATAGCATAAATAGAGCGAATGTCACTTCCCTGCTTCTTAAACAAAACAAAGTAAGTGATTCAGTGACTCTTCCCCGCAACAGTTTACTTTGAAACATAATGCTATAAACTAGCTGAAATATACTGAACGCCCAGCGTGGCTAACGTTCTCCTAACCGCATATGCGAGGGAATTGAGCCTAGTGGCAAGTTTATGCATGTGTAATAATAAACTCTAATTTATTTTTCTCATTGATAAGTTCGGTATTTGTTTCTCGTACCCGGTCTAACTATCAGAAAAAAAATATAAAATGGTACGCGTAACGCGCTGAAACATTTGTTTGGATAAATATGTCTGTTGGGTTTGGTCTGGATGTTTTTGAGCAGTCAGAACCCGTTATATACGTTTTCCCATACATTTCGCGGTCGTATACGACCACCCGGGTTTCGAAGGGTTAAGATAGGTAGGACGCATCAAAACCGCGCGTCTAGGGAACTACCTCCGCCGCACAGAAAAGCAGTCAAATAACAGCTTTCTAGAGGGTTATCGTGTTCCGGCGTGTGAGTGAGATCACCAGTATGCTCTTAAGGACTTGCTGTGTTAGCAGCAGATGTGGCAACGCGCGAGTGATACTTAATATATTGCAAGTATTAGTAAGCTACGGTAACCGCTTTACATAATGTCGTGGGCCGTATGCTTGTACGCTTCCCGACGTTGTATAAAAAAATATATACGATATTGTTCTTTTCACACACGCTGGCCGGTTCCTAGGGCTCCTGACATCACCTTCAGATAAAACACGATAAATTTGGTCGTGCAAAGTAAGTGTTGGCCTTCCTCGACTCCAATATCTTTAGACTTTCGTGTTGTATGTACAAATATAAATAATTATATTGCATAGAAAACACTAAGACGAGCAAACGCTTTCACGCATACAAATATTTACATTCTGTGGGAATCAAACCGACAATCCTTGGTTTTAATAATATTTGTAATTATCGCATGTTCGTTGGAGAAGGAAAACATCGTGAGGGAACCCGCACTTGTTAAGGCTGTAAGGTGTCGTCTAACGACAGTGGCACCATGTAAAAATCCGTATCTTCGCAAATCCATTTAGGTACCAGACTCCGCAAATTCTAAGGGATTAGGAAATAGGACAAGGTTTGGAAGAAAAGGAAAAAGGCGAGGACGGCACAGAGGCCGCAGTGTCAAGCTCGACGTACACTTAACTATACGTTGGTTGTTTGTGTGTACCTACACAAGTATAAACCTACGCACGTAAGCATGTTTCAAGGCGAATCTAATGAAAATGAAGGATATACATAAATTCGAAAGTAACTCAGTTTGTTTAGATTAGCTTCATCATAGCCCATTTCATGTTAGGCAACTCTTCGGAAGCTGTCTGTCTGCCGACCCTGAAGAATCCTCATCATGCCTTTTTTTAAGAAGTTAGATGTAGACTGGCAAAGGCTCCGCAGAGTGGTTATCCCATAACATAAGGGTTCTCGGAAGAAAAGTTCTCTGAAACTGCACAGTAAGCGCTTCCAGTTTGTGAGGATGGCTTTCCCGCTGATGGCAAACAGAGCAATTATAGAAGGGAACAATCACATCGCACAAACCTCAGAGCACAATCGTAGTACATTCGGTAGAACACACAAAAGGAAGAAAAGTCTCTCCTTAAACTTAAGGACTCAATTTCGCGTGTAAGTTACCTATCTACATCTTATGAATATTTGAAGCCTGGCGATCTAACCGCTGCAGGGTTATATCGAAATCTTAATTGAGGTACATTAATAACAATGGTGACATGGATTAGATTCCTACACAGGACAAACATTTGTCTTCATGAACATGTCTGTTTGGGTCTGGGTTTTTAAGAGAGGCATCAAAGTAACTCGACTGGAGGAATAGGTAACGGAAATCAAAACTTACGTAAACCACAGCCAAATAACAAATGAAAATCATAAGGATCGCGTACCATACAATACTTAGGTCAACCCAAAAAGGCTTTGCGTATTTCTCGATTGTCAATCATGATTAGCATGTGACGTTCAGCGATTATCAATGTCAATTCTACCTCAATCAATATTTCCGGTTCTGTCACAAAGACAAATAAGACAGGGAAAAGTATAACTCGACAAATATATTATGTAGACAATACATCTAAAAGATTGAATTCTCAAGGGAAATCTGAAGCGTACAATACAATTTGCTTGATATATAAGGTTCTTAACGTTGGTTTAAGATGGTAGAAAGTGCGAAGGTTAAATTGTTAAGAACGGGGAGAGAATTACTGTTAAGAGAAGTTCCCTTTGCGTAATAGTTAGGCGAAAGGGGATGTCTCTTAACTGCGATTGGTGTTGTAAAACACGAGAAATAGGGTGCTTGGTATTCTTAGGATTTGCCCCGACAGAGGAGAATGACGTAAATCGCATCTTGCGAGCATACACAGTTCACGTCTTTGCGATTACAAATTAATGAATGTGTGAAGGTATGAATGAAATTCTTGCTGATTCTATGATAATGTATGGAAAAATTGGAAAAATAAATTTATTGCGATATGTTTTTTTACGTTTTTATACAACGTCGGAAGGCATATAAGCATACAGCTCACCTGATGTAATGGTTACCGTAGCCTATGAACGCTTGTAATATATTATGTATCACTATCGCGATGCCTTCTCTGCTTCTAACACAGCAACTCCTTAGGAGCTTACGGTTGACCTCACTCAAACGTAGGCAGCACACTACAGCACTCTAGGGATTGGATGTTTTGGATGCGATTTCCTGTGAGGTGGAGGTACTTCCCCAGACGCGCGGCTTTGACGCGCCCTACCTCTTAAAATATTCAGACCAAATGAAACGGACATGTTCATGCACACAAATGGTTGTCTTGTGTGAGAATCAAATCCACGAGCATTGGTATCAAAGCTGCGACAGTCACGAGGTCACGACTGAACCACCTAGCTCGTCAAATTCACCAAATCAGTATTTTAACAAATCTTTAAACTTAGGTATCGGGCCAAAATAGTCACCATCATTATAACTTAATGGTTTACATGATTTTTTATTTATGTTCCGTCAAATACGAGTATCATAATCGGTTTAAAGATAAGTAAATGCACAGCTTTTTATAAAGTAACTACTATAGCCTACGAACGTCTGTAGCAAGGCGTATCACCGGCGTGTTGCCACCCACGACGCAAACGCTGTAACTCATAAAGAATTTATTGGTTAAACTCTATCGCTCGCAGGAACGCAACGACCTTACAGGGAGGTTGTGGTTTTGTGTACGCCAGACATTAATATGGTCGTGCACTACCCCTCTTTGAGATAACTAACCACATTTTCTAGTCGGCAGGATACACCACGTGCAGGCAAAGATTTAATTTTGTATTCTACTTAATTCCAAACTCGAATCAATTTTATAATATAGATGACCTCAGGGCAATAATGCCTTATTGTTCTGAGGTTGCGACATTTTCCAAAATTACTTAATAATTTTCTTTACCCGATGTTAGATGCTTCCTTCCCTATTTGTTCTGTTTCTGTGACCATGGAAAAATCTAAATTGTGCATTACTCTCGACGAGTTTGGTGGCGTAGTGGCTATCAATGCTACTTTAACACCAACGCTCGTGAGTTCGATTCCCACACAGGACAAACATTTGTGTGTATTAACATGTCTATTTGTCTTATCGTAGATGTTTTCTATAGAGGTTGGGAGTATCTCCACCTCACAGAAAACTGGGGCTAAATAACTCCCTGGAGGGAGGTACCACTTTACAACATGTGGGCCGTATGCATGTATGCTTCCTGATGTTGTATGAAAAACTTTAATTGGCTTTAGTTTTAAAGATATGGGTGAGCAATTTACACGTGTATAGCATTATATCTTCTCGCTAGTTTCAGGGCGTAATATTCATGCTATAAATTAAATAGTCGCCTAATAGGCACTCCACAATATGTAGAGTTAAACGGAGGAGACATCCTATAACGTTTGATGTGAGAGGACGTTAGCACTGACTAGTATACGGGACCGGTTTCCATTAGTCCATTGATTGTGAGTCTTACTGTCTATGAAGCACCTCTATAGGTATATTTACACCACATTTACTTAATGTACGGGCAATTTGTTTGTAAGCAACTTCAAAAAGGAGTTTGACGAGCTCGGTGGCTCAGTCGTGAATTACGCGACTTTGACACCAACGCTCGTGGGTTCGATTCCCACACAAGGCAAACATTTGTGTGCATGAACATGTCTGTTTGTCTTGGTCTGGATGTTTTAAGAGAGGTAGGGTGCATCAAAGCAGCCCGTCTGCGGAAGTACTTCCACCTCACAGAAAACCGCAGCCAAATAACAACTCCCTAGAGGGTTGCTGTGTTCCTGCGTGTGAGTGAGGTCACTAGTAAGCTCCCAAGGAGTTGCTGTGTAAGCAGCAGAGGAAGCATCGTGCGAGTGATACTTAAAATATCGCAAGCGTTAATAGGCTACGGTACCCGCTTTACATCAGTTGGGCCTTATGCTTGTATGCCTCCTATTTTTACCTTTTATTTTGATAAAAGGTAAAAAGGTCTGTATTGGCATGCTCATTACAACTTCTTTACATCTGCCACTAACTAATACTTACTGCAAATGTATACTCGATCTCGTATGCGCTATACAAACTTGCAAAAATCGCTAACAAAAACACAGCTTTAACTACTTATTTCGCCCACGTAGAATCAATACTAAGATACGGACTAATAATTTGGGGAAACGGTGCAGAAAAGCATAAAGTCTTTATTGCCCAGAAACGGTGCATACGTGCAATATGTAACATAGCACCAGATGTATCCTGTCGACCCTATTTCAAACTATTAAAAATTCTGCCCCTGCCCTGCCTCTATATAATTGAGGTAGCAAAATTTGTGAAAAAAAAACAATCACTTGTTCACACATGCCAAAGATGTTTTAAAAAGGAACAATAGGAATCAGGATAGATTGATACTCAGTACAATCCCAAAAACTAAACATTTTCAAACAAATTGTCTTGCCATGTGTTACACTATCTTTAATAATGTGCCGAACAGTATAAGACAGCTGCCACTTAACACTTTTAAGGTTATGCTACGTCGCTGGTTATTGGAGAGGCTGTTTTATACTATTGACGACTTTCTAAATTATAAGTGATTATACCTACTCATCTGCGCTGAATTAAGTATGTGGATTTGAGTGATCGATGCACGGATTAATTAAAACTATTTTGACATTAGGTACTTAATTTACTAATCTTTAATATTTAATAATTATTGACATTAATAGTATTTAATATATTGTTAATATTTTGTTATTCTCAATTATATTTGCATGCTACCTTGTGTGGCTAAATAGGCTTAAGCAACGATATCCATGTATAACACCAGACATTCAATGTACCACCCTATTTAATGACAAATAAAGAACTTTAAACTTTGAACAAGAATTATACAAATCTCAACACAAGAGTAATGCTCCTGGTACTGCTGAGGTCCCTAATCACTTATTATTGTATTAGACAGTTCGTAGACTTTCTAACCGCCTTAGTAGCATAAAAAAATACAAATGAGTCTTATTCATTGCTCTAGTGTAGACCATTATTTCTTCAAACAACACTCGTCCACACACCGCGTATCGGTCCGTCTCAAAACAACAGAAGTTACGTCTGGAAACTTTACGTCACTTCCATTTTCTTTACTATTCCATTGCATGTTTCCAATAACATTTTATTTATTCGGAAGTCGGATAACATTGTACACGGGAAATGTTCAATTCTGATAAGGCGTTGAAAAATGCCTATACACAGTCACCAGGATTTCGATAGCGGAGGCATCAACGAAATTCCACTAAAATGATAAAGCCATTGCCAATAATGGTCAAAACTTCGATTCATTCAAAATTTTGACGAGCTCCGTGGCGTAGTCGATTCCGACATATGCACATTTTGCATATGTGGGAATCGAACCCACATATATGCATATTTGTGTGCATGAACATATCTGTTTGTCTTGGTCTGGATGGTTCAAGAGAGGTAGGGCGCATCAAAGCAGCCCGTCTGGGGAAGTACCTCCACCTTGCAGAAAACCGTTGCCAAATAACAACTCCCTAGAAGTTTGTTGTGTTCCTGCATGTGAGTGAGGTCACTAGTAAGCTCCTAAGGAGTTGCTGTGTTAGCAGCAGAGGAGTCATCGCGCGAGTGATATTTAATGTATAACAAGCGTTCATAGGCTACGGTAACCGCTTTACATCAGGTGAGTCGTATGCTTATATACGTTCTGACGTTGTATAAAAAAAATATTTTACCGCAAAATACGTAATCTAAAGATAACATGTAATATCTGGCAGCAAAGATGAAATTATAGAATAATATGAAATGTTTGTAGTAATATACCTCAAGATAAGGGTAATTAATATACTTAGTACACGCCATGAAGGAGGTAGACGGCGAAATAATGAAATTTAATTACAATGGTTACCTCTGTAAGTTTTAATATGCCAGTAGTCTCCGATAAGCTTATTTCTATTTGCTATTATTGAGTTCACCACGGTAATTGGTAATTTATAAATATTGCTCAACATTTTTGTATTGTCGCACAAATCAAAATCAGATCATAAGAAAGTCGGTTTTTAAACTCTGTTTAATAATTAAAAATTCACAGAGTGTTTCACATTTTGTATCGAACATGACTCAAATAGACATTTTGAAATTGTTTTTTAACCAATTTCAAAAAGTTGACGTTATATATTCGACCAAAGAAACTAATAAGATGTTATATTTATAGAAGTTTACAAAGCGGTTACCGTACCGTATAGACGGTTACAATGTAAGTTGCTTCGCCGGTTTCTTGGTTGCAGGTTTTTGTAAGTTGGAGATAGTTTTATTATATATGCGTTCAATTGGGCTACTATTAATATATCTGCATCCTACCCTTCTTTCGCCGTAGTTTCGGTTATTTATCGGCAGAGTATATGCAGGTGAGAGATGCCACATAGGTATATAATTTATAGAAGTTAAAATAACATTTTAAGAGAGTTATTGCGTGTCAAAACAGCCAGTCTGGTACCTTCGCGTTGTGGATAACCGCAGCAAAATAACAACTCCCCAGAGTACTGTTGTGTTATGTAAGTGAGGTTACCAGTAAGCTCCTAAGTAGTTGTGTTAGCGTCAGGGGCGGCAACGCGCGAGCGATATCAACCTACTGTAACCACTTAGTATCAGGTAGACGTCATGCTTGGATGCTGCCCGACGTCTATAAAAAAACACATCTATTCATATATCTATCTGAAAAATCAACACGTAAATGTTACAATAGCCAATAGAAATATGATCAAAGACTTTCACACAACCTGCTAGCAATTTTTTGTTTTTGTAAAGCTAGCAAGCTCCGCAATCTGCTTGCGGAAGTTGCAGCATTGTTGCGAAACGCAATCAATTCAAAGCTTTGAATGTGGCAGTCAGTATACAGACAGGGAGTCGACTGCAATTGCGGATCTTCGTCGTGATGGGATCCAGTTACCGTACACTGGTATCGATTACTGCGGACAACTGAAACCCCATTGAATGCTGAACATCTAAACTTAACTAGTAAATAACAGCAAGCTGTGTAGGCAGAGCTGATATTTTTTAAATTTAAAAAATATTTATATATTTTATTTTTAATTTTTTAAAAATAAATGGAACCCTGTACGACGTCTAGCGACGAGTGCTGTTACTTTTTCTGTTGATGGGAGTGCAGTGCAGACTCTGCACTGCAGAGTGGCCGGCCATACGTTTTCCCATATGTTTTTTTTTCTAATTGGAACGATTTTGGACCGTTCTTCCTCACCAACGAACATTTAAATTTCAAATTAAAGGATACAAAACTACAATATGTTAGCTATTAGTGTGTCGATTTTGGAGTTTCTCACTATTACCGTCTAAACGCTAGCTGGATGACATCAGTCTACCCCAAACGACAATTTTGAGGGTAATGTGGCTCCGCTGGCTATCGCAGCTCTGCCAATTATTAATAAAATAACTATACCTATTGAAGTTGATGTTTATTTTTCATTTGGGATTTAAAATATAAACACAACTTTATTCACGTTCTTAAAAGTTGCCAATATTACTGTTCGCCAATACATTGTAATTATTGTTTGGAAACTCGACTGTTTTGACGCCCACAATTCAGACTCAGCCTAGTCTGGTGTCATAGCAATATAACCAAGGCAACAGAATTTTATTACGAAATTTAGTTTATGAAATAGTTGAATTATGTCATCTGCCTCAATCTTATCAACTTCTATCTCTGAATTAATGTTTACTTATGTAGGTGTATTTCCTGAAAAACAAAACTCGAATTAAATACAAAAAACCATAAACATCCGAGCTGTTTATGGTTTTTTGTATTTAATTCGAGTTTTGTTTTAAACACTATCAGCTATTTGACATTATGATTATTTGGTTCCGCCGTCTATATTTTACAGTCACATTAGTCCCCGGTTCGATGTCCAGTAATAGCACTCTCTTTTAACACCATGTTGCCTATTATTTTAAAGAGCAATTTGTGAAGCCCATCAAGCCCTAGTTTGTAAAGCTCAATCTCATTTTTGCCCATCAAAGATCAGTCACCTAGGTATTTAAATTACTGTCTGATGACTGACTGTCATCGTCACTTCTATATAGCACGTCCATATAGCAATAGTATGACTTCTGTGTAAGATCTCAGAAATGAACCAGGTTTGAATGAGTGGTACCAATTATATGCATTTGAAAAAGGTGAATGAAATAAAATCACTCCGTATGTAAAAAATTTAACAGTTATTGGCCCATGTGAATTTTTGACCACAAACTAAATCTTGTTTTTTACCAACAACCATCGTTTTCTTCTTCTATAACAACAGTACCTGGATATACAGTATCTGGCTGTAAATCGTACACCGGAACTGATTGAGTTAGGGAACTGTGCAAAACCGTTATTTAAAAATAAAGTTTCATTGAACCACTTGGAGAAGTTCTTTCTTTCGCCTACATTTGAATTTTAGATTCCGTTCAAGTATTCTTGGAATATCGTATTCTTGGCTACTTATACGAATACTTTATCGTACAATTTTCTTAGTAATTTTCAGATTTCAGACTTTACGTGGTTCGAATAAAATATTTATTCGAACCACGTAAAGCTATGTAATAATTAGATGATTAAAACTATATATTAAATTATATCGAAAGTTTAAAAAGGAAGTGCCAGAAACAGCCGCTTTTAACACTACATGTAGTTAACTTTCTTTGACCTTTGTTGAACCACAGATTAGCGTTCAATGAGTCCTCGATATTCATAGAAAAGAAATACAACTAGTTGAGAATGCGCAAGCTTGCATTGCCAAAGGAACACCTGGCTCATCAATTATATAACAATTCAATTTTTTTTATTTAGTTTTTAGGTAATTTGACCATGTTCCTTAAGAGATAGGAACGGTGTTCCTAAACATTCCTATTCTACTTTTTTATGCTGAATCCGAATCTGAAGTCAAAACTCGAATATTCGAAAAAAACGCACACACAGACAAACATATAGATTTCATATAGGAACGGTGTTCTTGAAAATAGGACTGGCAATTATGCTTGTCACCGATACCGGTAAGGTGAGATATGTCAATATCCAAGGCAGAATGTGTTAAAGCTAACAAACCAAACAAAACCATAAGTCAAATTCTACATACTAACACACTAGCTATAAGAAATGAAAATACCAAAATTTGGAGAACTACTAAGTTACTAGACATCAGAATATACTGCCGTGTAGGGAAGAATTAACTAAAATATACCTAAAAAGTCTTGAGAGCTGCAGGAGGTGCACAAGTTGAGATGGAAAAAGATGTTAACATATGACTACTTGCATCAAACATAATCTGCTCTTAGCTTAACCATGAAAGCAGACTAGACTATATGATAGTTATGAATGTACAGGGCAATCGTAACTCGATTAATCTCAACCGTCCCAAGGCCTCCGTAGACCAATACGTCGAGGATAAACCGATTGTTAACGGGTCGTTGACTATCTAGCCGTTAATTGGCAACCTATTCTACTCGATTGAGGTCGAATATTCTGTTTCCCAAACAGGTCTAACAAACCCTCACAGGAAGATGAACTACTATTTTATCACGTGATGTATTTACAATTACAAATAGAGGCTGTTGAACCCATACACAAGAGTCGAAAATGGTTAATCGTCTTGCTTTATGTTATAAATACCTATATTCGCAATTTTTTTTGAACCGTTTCATAGTAGTACTTAAAACAATAGTACAATACAATGCAATGCTTTAAAATATGGCGGTACAATATTATACACTAAGTGTAATGCAATACAATATTAGTCTATTAATATATTTTTTTTGTGTTTTCGCCAAACACAAACTATTAATGTTTTTTGTTGTAAAGATTTTTTCGCCAAAATAAAAACTTCTGTTAAAGCGGATTACTCCTATTAAGGATCTCTTACTATAGAGAAACTGAACGAAATTTCAATTCAAAAATAATTTTGAGAATAGTATATTGTATGAATGTTTTTTGTGTAGGTATAGTGTCTGATCCATACGTACTATGTGTGTATGTATAGGTCTAAATGGTTCTAGATGTAATATATATGTTCATGCCAGGTCCCTTGTGGGGCAAGTAGAGAGACCGAGCTCCATAAGACGCGGTTCTTACACACTTTACTTGCTTCTCTAACATTCATAGCTCTTTCCATGTACGCTCGCCGGTTCCTAGAGCTCCTGACATCATCTTCTGATAAAACACAACCATTTTGATCATGGTAGGTTAGTCTTGGTTTTCCTCGGCTCCTACATCCTTCCACTTTTGCATTGTATATCTGTTTTGTCATTCTTTGATCCTACATTCTTTCTACATGTCCGAACCAACGGAGCATACCTTTTCTTATCTTAATACCGACACTCACATTCAGACCAAATCTCTTTTTACGTCATCATTATGAACGAGATCAGCAAGCATTATGCCACAAATTTTGCGCAATGCTCGCATCTCGACCTTATTTATTCTAATTTCATGCTCTCTCTGCCATACCCAGCTCTCACTTCCATAAGTTAGCGTTGTCCATAATTAGCACCGCGGTTTTACAGCGAGCTGTGCCTTCTGGCTTAGATTTCGGCTGCCTAGAAGTTTACCCAACGCTCCATTCACGCTGACTCGCCTCTCCACATCAGCGGTGTACCTTTTATCGCTGCTAAAAGCACTTCCAAGATATACAAACTCTTCCACTTGCTTCAATACTACTCCGCATTCAATTGTAAGCCTTTCTTCATACGATCATCTTTCATTGTTGTTACTAGTGTTTGCAGTTCGGATGGTGATTCTGCTATTAATACCGCGGCGTCTGCATAAAGCAGGTAGTTAACCATTAAGTTAGCCATTCGCATTCACACATTCATTCATATTTCTCATTTTCTGAAGACAACTGCCCAGATACAGGATGAATAGCCGAGCCGACAGCACGTATTCCTGTCTGACACCAATGTTGGAATCAAACCAGGGCAATAAGCTGCTGTCCGCTCGCACACATGCTATACAATCGTCTTAAGTGGATTCCACAGCACGGAGCAGGTCACCGTTACCCCCATATCTGGGCAAGATGTACCAGAGATTCTTTCGCACAACCCTATTAACTGCTTTCTCAAGGTCCACAAAACCGCAGAAAACCTTCTGGTCCACCTTCCCTTGTCTTTATACAAGGGCACGATGACTGCGCGTTTCCAATCGGTCGGAACCCTTCCGGTTCTCCAGTATAATTTGCTCAAAAACCAGAAGGCGTCCCTAACGTAGGTGCCACCCAGTTTGACCATCTCAGCTGTAACCATATCGATTCCCGCTGACTTTCCATTTTTCAAACTTCGCATCGACCATTCAATCATCGATGCTAATGTCTTCATGGTACGCTGGCACTGCCGAATCAGTCACAGACTCATACCTCAGCGATTCGAGCCTACTGTCCAATAGAATATTTTAACCAGTAAGTTGATAAGTGTCGCGATGTTGATCTAACCAATAAGAGCTGCGCGGTTTACTTTACTCTCTGACCCGAAGCGATGAATTAAGTTACTAGATAATATCGGTGTAATTGGCTCTTCATATATCTTTTATGGGCAGACCCTACACAGCGACTCTCCCTGCTAACATAAACTCCTCCATTAATCACTAACTTCCCAGCCACAACGGTAATGTACTATAACGAAAATCTATTAAGAGTTTACTCGACATTGCATTTAAATTAGTCCGAGATTTTCAGTAGCGAATTATGTCAAGAAAACAGGTCATACTGGGTGCTCTTGAAGTAGTTGCAAACTTGTGCTAAGTGAACATTAATGTTAGTTCTAATGACTTTGCTATTGATTGTAATTTATTCAATGACTAGATTTTCATGTCGTGTGCCAAACCGGGTTCTGATGCATGATAACGGCGAATAAACATAGTCTGTCTATTTATGACTTCACGCCAAATACCTCGCGGGGTAGGCAGAGTGAACCGAGCGCCACGTGACTCGATCCTTACACACTCACTCGCTTCTTTAACATTCATTGTTCTTCTCAGGCACGCTCGCCGGTTCGTGCGCCTGACAGAAGGTGTTCTGATAGAACACGATCAATTTGGTTATGGTACGTCTTGGCATTCCTCGGCGTCTTCATCCTTCCACTTTTACGTTGTATGTCTATAATATAATATATATAGTGACTTATCAATATTCATATCACGATACGGCAATATATTCAATGCTAGGAATAATACTCCCAGCACAGTTTCGAATAAAATATTCAATGTACAAAACACCCCTTAACCTAACAATATCGAATTGTTTTTATTACGCTACGTTGGAAAGAAAATAAGCATACTGTACATTAGTTAGCTATGTCTACCTACTAATACACCAATCCTACTCATCCCATTGCAGGGATACGGGTCTCCTTTTTACCGGAGGGGTTTAGACCATTCTCCACTTCGCTGCTTAAATACGGAGGTCAATGTTTTCAAGCCTCCCAAAGGGCACTGACTTAGCTTATCGACTGTCATCTGTCGACAACAGCCGGGACCGACGGCTTAACGTACCATCCGAAATACGGATAACCAATACCTGCTTATGTCTATGTATACGGTAAAGTATATTAGTAAAGCCCATGAACGCTTGAAATGCAAGTAGCGTTTTAATGCCAGACCATGAGCCATGTGTAGGAGAAAAACAATTATACGACCTACCTGATGTAAAATAGTTACCGTGGCTTACGAAAGCATGAAACATAAGTGTGTCGCTCTGACGTTACTCCTTTACTAAACCAGCAAATAAGGAGCTTACTGGTATCTCACCAGCGAGAATTTTTTTGGCGTTCTTCTTTTAGTAAAGGGTACTTTTATCAATAAGCAGGGTGCACCATATACAGGTGCTGGCTTTGACTCAAAAGATGACAGTGAGCCACTTATGGCGCAAGTCATTGAGCAGTGATAGCCCAGTGGATAAGAAACCGCCCTATTAAGCAACATACCCCGGTTCGAATCATGGCATGTACCACTAAATTCGTGTTTACGGATTTCTGTACATATTTGTAACTATCACTTGCTCGGCGGTGAATGAAAACATCGTGAGGGAACCCGCACGTACAAAAAAATATATTTCGATAGACGTGTAACCTAACTTAAGAAAGGCCTGATTTTCCCTCTGGATTGTGAAGATCTGTAAGGCTGTCGCTCCATGTCAAAATCAGTATTTCTGCCAAATATTTAGCCTTAGATAGCGAACCCCGCCAATCATAATGGATTAAGAAGCGGGAGCGCTTATTTGCAGTATAAAAAGTACGTATATACGTGATACTTAAATATATTTGATTTGAATATATTTGATACATTTGATTTGATTTGAATTAACGGTTAAATAGACGGTTCATTGCTTGAACTACCGAAGTCCCCGCCCCCTTCCTTCCCCTCCCATACTTTGGCAATATCCTCGCCTAATATCATCGTTTGTCGGCCGGCATTAGTTTAGTTTGCATGAAATATTTACATAATGCGCCCATAAACCTACAATATCGTCCTGCCCTTTTATTAAACAACGTTGTGTAAACTGGGTTCCCTTATTATCCTGTCTACGTAGAAGATATGATGAGACGAAAACGTAATAACTTCGCCTTTATTGCGTAACTACTGGATTAAAGTCTTACCTGAACGTACGCTGAAAGAAGCCTGTACTTGGAAAGCAGCAATTTGATTTTGTTAAAATTGTTTAGCTACATACAAGCAAGACTTATTTAAAACTAGAGAATTATGTTGTCCTTTTTTTTAACTGCTTTTGTTCGTTAAATACTTGATGTGCTGAAAAAGCGTCAAATCAAAAGCACCTGAAACCGAAGAGCATGCGTGTAGAGGCTGATGAGTGTGAAAGAGTCGAGAGATGTATGTTCGGTCGATGCAACTGGGGTTTCATAATCTCTACCTTGGCCAATGGGAGACAACGATGACGACGATGATATGTATCTATACTTAGTCTGGCCATAAATACTGTTACAATTAAAAATTTATATGATTGTTCATTGAGTTTTCTCATTTTGGCGCCAATACATTGTACAATATTTTGCGATATTAAAATGGAGTGGGGTGATAAAGAGAACCGAATCGCTGTGATTGCATTACACAAAGTAGGTATGGAGGTATGGAGTCAAATGTAATTTTTAATACTCTCCATACGCTTGGTATTAGTAAAATGTTTGTGTACCGGGCTATTAATAGGTACAATGAGACCTCCTCTATTTGTGACAGAAAAAGATCTGGCCGTCCACGCAGTGTTCGTACGAAAAAGATGGACAAAGCAGTAAGGGAAAGAATTCGAAGAAATCCTGTCCGAAAGCAAAAGATTTATCTCGGTAGATGAAGATAGCACCTAGAACCATGTCGCGTATTTTAAAAGATGACGTAGGACTTGCAGCCTATAAGAGACGTACAGGTCATTTCTTAACTGATAATTTTAGAAAGAATACGATGGTAAAACCGAAACAACTACTGAAGCGGTACGCAAAGGGAGGTCACAGAAAAATTTTGTTTACGGATGAGATTTTTTTTACAATTGAGCAACATTTTAACGAACAAAATGACCGTATTTATGCTCAAAGCTCTAAGAAAGCTTCCCAATTAGTCGACAGAGTGCAACGTGGGCACTATCCGACTTCAGTGATGGTTTGGTGGGGTATTAGCTATGAAGGTGTGACTGAGCCATACTTTTGTGAAAAAGGTATCAAAACATCAACACAAGTGTATCAAAATACCATTCTTGAGAAGGTACTGAATCCCCTTAACAACACCATGTTGAATAACCAAGAATGGTCCTTCCAGCAAGACTCGGCGCCGGGTCATAAAGCTCGGTCTACGCAGTCTTGGTTGGAAACAAAAGTTTCGGACTTCATCAGAGCTGAAGACTGGCCGTCGTCTAGTCCCGATCTTAATCCGCTGGATTACGATTTATGGTCAGTTTTAGAGAGTGCGGCTTGCTCTAAACGCCATGATAATTTGGAGTCCCTAAAACAATCTGTACGATTGGCAGTGAAGAATTTTCCCATGGACAGAGAGCGTTCTTCTATTCATAACTGGCATCAACGTTTAAAGGACTGTATGGCAGCCAATAAAGACCACTTTGAATAAGCTTTTTATATTTTGAATTGTTTTAAATTTATGTATTAAACTAACACACTGTAAAAGTAATAAATGTTATTTGTTACAATAGATTTTTTTTTTCTTTGTTTCAGTATTTATGGCAAGCCTAGGTATGTATGTGTTTTTTTGGACCCTAGTTCATATAGTAGCATAAAGGGAAGCCTTCTCTGCTAATTAATGAGACCGGAAACACGCTGCCCTCCCATGACATCAGCACTTCAAAACCACGACATATTCAACACGCATTATTTAAATCTTTACTCATATCACGTCATATGCATACAATTGTAAAGATTAATGGTTCTGGTGGTGGAATGGCCAGCAATGAGTAGACAGGTGCTGTTAAACATCAAGTGTCACGAGTAGCAATTGTGAATCCAAACTATCCAGGGAGTTTGCTAATTAATTATTATTTGACTTTATTTATTGTAATTTATTCAATTACAAGATATTCGCATTTAATGTGCCAAGTCTAGTTTTGGTGTATAATGACTGAGAATGAACATAGTGATATATCAATATTCATATCAGGGTACGAAAATATATACAATGCTTGAAATAATACTCCCAACCCAACACAGTTTTGTAAATAATATTGAATATACAGTACACAACACCCTTTAACCTCACAACATCGAAATTGTTTTTACTACACTACTTCGGGAAGCAAATACTGTAACGTAAAATAGTTAAAGCTAAGCCTCCACTACACTAGTCGCGAAGTTGATCGAAATTAAGCGAATAACAGAGTGTAGAGAGACACTTCGGTGCGCTTCGTCATGCTTCGTGCAACCTCGTCTCGCCTTGAGCTACTTCCGCTCGTTGTCAGTTTTTGTGCCCGAGTCAAAGGATGCGAAGCATTCCGAAGTTCTAACACGATGCGTACTACTACACTACTCGGCTCGCTTCAGTTGCGTCTAGCTAGACGTCGTCGTAAGCGTATGTGCCTGCATTTTATAGAACTCATTTGCCATTATTTTTCTCAATTTTTTCATAATTTTCGTCGAGTGATAAACACGCACGTAGTCATAATACGCGAGTGTGTACGTAACAGCAGCTGCCACTTGAACGATACTCATATGGTATAGCGTACGGGCGTGGGGCGACTAAGCACCTCGCGAGGTTGCAGGACTATATGGTCACCTACTTCCAACTTCGGGTAATTTCGACCAGTACTTCATCGAAGCTACTTTACAAGTAGTGTAGTAGAGGCTGAACGCTCGAAATACTCAAATGCACTCATAAAGTGTCCTGCCCTTTAGGAGTTCAGTGTCGTTTACACGATCACAAGAATTATATGTTTCATAATGGATATAATATGTGTGTCAGTGTATAATTATCAGTCCGCATATATACAAGCTTTGGCCGACCTGAGACTAGATAACATCTACTACGTTCGGAAATAAAAAGTCCGGGAGAATTCCGCTTAGCAAAATCAATTACCAAGATTTACATTCACAAGCGGATAACAAAATCTTGTCGTAAAACTGCGAATTCTTAAACCGAAAGCCAAGAAACGGACAGCAGGCAGTTAAAATGCATTAAATCCTCGCAAGTTTAGTTCAGCAAAGCTACAAATAAACAGTTTTGGAGATGACAATGGTGTTTGGCGAGGCCAACTAAACCCGATTGAACTACAGGCAGTTCGCAACGGATGCGTATTTGTATTCATGATCGAATTTTGGCTGAAACGGATCGGAGTGAAAGGTGGGTAGGGTTGTCACGTCGAATATTTCTACACAATAAGACCGATAAATATCTATAATATTTTATAGACGCAAAGGTGGAGAACAATCATTCGACCTGCCTGATAAGCCGTTACCGTAGCTTACAACACCAGAGGCGACCGACCCAGTGAAAACTTCCTCATGCCTTTTCATGGCTAATGCTGTAGTCTCTTTAGAAAATTTCGACAGATAGATATTACACAACTTAATAGTTCCCTGGAGAGCCGAACAGTATGCAGCCATTGCCTTGCATGTTGCGAGGAATTTCCCGTGGACAGCTAGCGGTTAATAATATAAATATTGTATATATTTTGTCTCCCTAAGACTGTCTTTCTTTTACTACAAATATTTAGATCTCTTGTAGAGATATGTACGTAATAGTTCGATGTAATAGTTTTCGGTGAATAATAATGAATGGCAGAAAAAAATACGGTATCAATGCATAAAATGTTTTTTATTCTCCGCAATTTCAGATTATGCTGGGGGAAATACCATATCTATTCTTTATTACGCATTTAATTTTATTAAATTTGTCCATAAAGGCGCAAAATCTCTAAAGTCAGTATTTTTTTTGATGATCAATAGAGTAGGTACTCGTATGTACTATAATGTAAAAAAAATATCGCAAGAATATACATATTTTTTTTAGTCATTATAAAATCATAGTGTAGGTAGATAGTAGGTACTGACGTATAAAACTATGAATATAAAATTATTTTTTGTAAATTTCAAATATATTTCAACTAGAACTACCTTATCTTAAGTTCATTTTATTAAAACAAATGGCACAGTACCTTTCGAGCTTATTTCTATTTGCAGACTCGAGAATACATCTGTTCAAGTTTTAAGATTTATATAAGTACCTATGTGTGTTCAGGTAAGGGTCTATTGTAATATCGACACATGGGACCTACAGTAAATATTTTTATTGTTAAACAATTCAGTATTAGAGCTGTGATAGTTCAGTGGATAAAGAGCCGGCCTATTGACGTACGGATCCGGGTTCGAATCCTAGCATGTAAACTCGTGTTTTTAAATTTATGTAGATATAGCTTTTACCCGCGGCTTCGCTCGCATTGATAAAAAAATCTTTTTTTTATATAAAAAGTATCCTATTTTACTCCTGATACCTCCAAGAATATGTGTACAAAGTTTCATGTTGATCGGTTCAGTAATTTTCGCGTGAAAGCGTAACAAACAAACGGACATTCACATTTATAATATTAGTAGGATTTGTAGTTATCACTTACTCGGCGGTGACGGAAAACATCGTGAGGAAACCCGCGCGTCCATGAAATTATATTTTGAAAGATGCGTGACCTTACCAAAGACTTCTATGTATACATAGCAGTCTTTGGACCTTACTTTAGAAAGAACTGTTTTCCTTTGGGTTGTAGAGGTCCGATGACAGTCACTCCATGTGAAAATCAGTATCCTCGCGAAATCCTAAGGATTAGGGACAACGCTAATAAGAAGGAATACTTAAACAATTCGTAATTACAAGATATACATTTAGAAACTTTTGATTATAAAATAGTACATACCTAGAGTATTGATTTACTAAAAACCTTTGAATTTAAAATTGTGAACGATGATATTTTGTTTGGGTAGACTAGTTGGAAGTTATATCAAGGCATTCGTTCGATAAAAAGTAACATTCAATTATGTTTCTGTTAGCAATTTCAAAATAAATAGGCCATGTGTAAATTAGTTCCTCATTTTTTGTTTGAAAATCCATTAATGAAAAGCAAGCAATTATTTGTTCGATCACAGCTTGCAAACTGTGCAATTCGAAATCACGTTTTGTATAATAATAATAAATATTGTCTCACAAATTACACAGCGCCATCTAGCCCCAAAGTAAGCGAAGCTTGTGTTATGGGTACTAGACAACTAATAAACATACGTAAATACATTTTTTTTGTAAATACATACTTATTATGCATAGAAAATACCCAGACCAAGACAAACAGATATGTTCATGCACACAAATGTTTGTATTGTGTGGGAATCGAACCCACGAGCGTTGGTGTCAAAGTAGCGTAACAACGCGTTTCACCACTGCGCCACCGAGCTCGTTTTCAGTATGCTGCTTAAATCCTGTAACGTGATATACATAGAAACTACAAAGCGATTCCTTTTTTTAGGGTTCCGTACCTCAAAAGGTAAAACGGAAACCTTACATTTTGTCTGTTTCGCTGTCTGTCAAGATAACTCAACCTGTCAATGAGAAAATGGGTTATTGACGGGTGGAGTTATCAAGCTGAAATTAATATCAAATACTCAGGTCTGCAATCGCTTCGAGCAATGAAAAAATCAAGCTTCTAAGTCAACGCAATCAAAAGATACGGCCGTTTGTGCGCATATTTTGACACTCCCAAGGTAATCAAAACCTATAGGTACTTCCCGTTGACCTAGAATCATGAATCAATTTGGTACGAAGCAAGGTCATGTAGCACAAATAAAGGAAAAAACCCGAATCCTGTAAATTTGTAACTATGTACATCACAACAAAAAAAATTTGCGATAATAATATGCGAAAATATTTCGGAGAGCGAGTCGGACTCGCACTTGACGCTTTTTTTAATACTTTTTTAATACTTTCCACCTCCACCGATTCATTTATAAATTTTCAATTTTTTTTTTTTTTTCAATTTTAAATTCAATTTTAAATTTTGAGTCAATGTACTACATGAAAATATCTAAACTTCCAGTCAGCTGGCAATTTTGTTTACAATTATGAGGCCAGCATTAGCAGCGATATACTGGCGAACAGAGTAGAGCGTCTTTAACTGGCTTTGATGAACTCGGTGGCGGAACAAACATTTGTGTACATGAACATGTCTGTTTGATTTGGGTATTTTAAGAGAGGTAAGACGCATCAAAGTAGTCTGTGGTACCTCCACAGGAGTTTCACACTCCACAGGCTTTGACTTCTTGTCTTATTAAAGATAGCCTAAAACTTAAGAGACAATAGGTTACTAAGTAGTCTTAAGAAAGGCGGGACAATTAAAACAGCCCATCTGGAGAAGTACTTCCATCTCATAGAAAGAGGCAGACAAATAACAAGCCCTGGAGGGTTGTTGTGTTCCTATGAGTGAGGAGTTGCTGTATTAGCAGCCAAGCTGGCATCGCCCCATTGCTAATGTATTGACAGCGTTCATTGACTACAGTAACCACTTTACATCAGGTGGACGGTATGTCACCCGATGTTGTTGTTGATATTAAAAGTAAGGTTTCTTCCTTGCAGACACACAAAAGTATTTTTGTATTTGTTGTATTTATTGTAAGCAGTTAAATACATAATAAATTAGTCGCCTTCCCCTGTCTTGCTGTTTAAAAAACGTGTTTAAACCGTTGTTTTCAATTGTAAACGACTTAACCGACAAACTAATTTTTTTTAATCGTGTTCGTAATAGTTGACTCCGGATTTAGGTAAGGACAAATTAAAAAAAATACGCTAAAAATTGGAAAATTTGTATTAACGAACACGACTATAAATTTGCACAGAACAGAATCTATCTGGTCAGCTACTTGGTATATATTGATTAGAAACTAGTCGTCTCTCCTGTTTTTACCATCCCTACTCCCTTGAAACACATAAGGAACACACATCCAAGCAGCCCTGCATCTTTACCGTTGCTAAGAACCCATAGTTCGATGCACTGTACTATAAATACTTGTACCAACAAACAGACGTCTACCATAAACAATTTATGTACTACCCTGTACTGCATAAAGTCCTATTTATAGTACTACGGAACGGCAAGAAGGCAATTCATCCCGTCTTCCTCCCAGTCAATTTGAATTTGAATGGAGTAAAGACCGTGCCAGATATACAATGTAGTAGCTTAGAAATGTAAATAAATATCTCTGAAGTACGTATATCTTACAAACGAGTTGAAACTGGGAACGAATTTTAAGGACGGCACACGGAGAGGCAAGCAGTCCGCCATCCTGGGGATTGAGAGGTGAAACAATATTTTCAGCTTTTTTGAGCCCGGTGGTGGAGTGGTTAAGAATGTTACTGCAACATCAAGGCTCGAGGGTTTGATTTCAATACAGGTAGTATACACTAAAGCAGCCCGACTGGGAAAGTACCACCATCTCACAAAAAACTGCAGCTTAACTACTCCCTGAAATATTGTTGCGTTTCTGCGACTCACTGAGGTTATCAGTAAGCTCCTAAGGAGCTACAGCGTTAGCAGCAGTATTATCAATGCGCGAGTGATAATTAATGTATTACAAGCGTTCATATGCTACGGTAACGACATCACATCAGATGGGCCGTATGATTGCCTTCCATAGTTGTATATAAAAAAAAAAAATACTCCACAACGGTACTTTATTGCAGGTTGGGTGAGGTAAATGTTTACAAGTCCCAAGTTAAAGTTCGCTCACTGATTTAGGTTAACGACTGTCATATATGGACAACAGCCGATATAGACGGCTTAACGTGCACTTAGATATTCGGAAAAGTCGAAATAAATAGACCTAAACAACATTATGCTATTGCCTATGTTACTTAATTTACTTATTCGATTAGATTGAGACTCACAACGATGCTTATTTATTGTCGAAATAAATTAATTACTAAAATATTAATACACTTAAACAAAAAAAAACAGTGTTTATGCTATTAAATTATCACCTTGGTTGTATTAAGTTTCTTTTAGCTAGTTTCGCCTTTATATTAAACATAGATAGTTGTAACAATTTATTTTCAATATAAAAGCAATTACACCATTGGGTGGCAGGAGCACACAAAATAGTTAGATCAAATTGCCTGTAAATTTGATTTTCGTAAAATAACTCCTGAATGTACTAACGGATTGATCTCAGCCGAACTCCGCTGATTGGGCTCAACAAATGTCATCTAACAACAACAGTACCTAAGGTAGACTAAACTAAAAACTGGCTGCGACTCCAGTGGAGTTACTTGTACGAATGTACAATACGCGCAACCCTAGTTAGGGTTCCGTACCCAAAGGGTAAAACGGAACCCTATTACTGAGGCCCCGCTGTCCATCTGTCCGTCCGTCTGTCACCAGGCTGTAGCTCATGAACCGTGATAGTTAGACAGTTGAAATTTTCACAGATGATGTATTTCTGTTGCCGCTATAACAACAAATACTAGAAAACAGAATAAAATAAATATTTAAGGGGGCTCCCATACAACAAACGTGATTTTTTTGCTCATTTTTGCTCGATATTGATAACGGCAATAGGTAGACGCTTGAAATATTCACAGAATATTTAGTTATATATTCACTTTAAGAAGAAATAATTAAATTTAAATAAAACAAATATTTAAGGGGGGCTCCCATACAAAAAAACGGGATTTTTTTTGCCGTTTTTATAGATAATGGTACGGAACCCTTCGTGTGCGAGTCCGACTCGAACTTGGCCGATTTTTTTTTGTGGGTGTATAATTGTGGGCTGTGTATTGTATATTTGTGTGTGAGAGATATGTGCTGGCGTGTAGTTATATGTAATGATGTAAATAGTAGAACAGTATACATAACGATGATAATTATATATTCATTATTATTATTTTTCATTTTTTATTATATGTAATAATGTAAATAGTAGATAATAGTATACATAACGATGATAATTATATATTCATTATTATAATTTTTTTATTTATTATTATTTATTAGTTATTTTTTTATTTATTGTTTTTTTTTTCATTTCGCTATTTATGTACTGAATATGCTAAACAATTGATAAAGTAAAAGTAAAACGTTATGCGAAATAATGTTCAAGTAGTGAACATATTAAAGAAATCAAGAAAATGTAAATGGAAGTGAATCATTAGTTATACAGAGTAATTTTGCTAGTATTAAATGCGCAACCCTAGTTTGAATGTTATTTACCTATTTGCAAATTGCAAGTCGCAAGCTTTTAACGACAGTAACCAAACGATTTTCCAATTCTGCATGCTACCGTGTAACTACGTTATAATCACAACAAATTTGCGTTTCTAGAAGCTACATTTCTCAGAGCTATAAATTAATTGAAGCAAAACTTTAGCTTTAATCAAATAATTCTTTATCTTTCTTTGTCGACAAAGAAAAGCTGAGACGCGAAATAGTTAGACCCATTTAAGAAATGGAATATTATATTGTCTTACGGTTGGACCAGATTACGAATTAAAAGCTAGACAAGCTAATGAACCGAAGCTTTACACCTCTCGATTAAGCAGCCTCTGGAAATACATAAATGTCTTAATTGAATTAACATTTTGTTACAATTCACTTTTGTCTGTTCTGTAATAATCCAGTGGAAGTACAGCTCAAAGCTTTATTTTGTAATGTATAAACATTTGCTAAACCTACGGTGTTTTACAAGACTGGGCGGGTAAGCCGTAATGAAATGGCAAAGGTCTAATAAAAATTGATGGCTGGGTTCTATGTAAATAGTCCGAGGAATTTATTGTGTACTGCCAAATGTAATGAAGGTTATGTTTCAAAAAGGATTTAGTTTAAATATATAAAAATTGAACGGACTATGAATGTTTACATGACAGGATATGAATCATGTGTCTACTACTCATGTAGAAAATATTTCTTTTTACTTTTATTTAATATTATATAAATTGAAACTGCATCTCTGCGTCATGTATTTTTGATACATATTTTTCACAATTTTGAAAAAAAATCCACGGTTACAACAAGGTTATGGTGACACAAAGTCCAGATAGATCGAATGAATCCATCCAAACAGAATAATATATAAAAAAAGAAAATGTACTCATTCCTCTCACCTTTTAAATAGATTCAGGCGTTACTTTACGAAAGTCAAATTTACAGGCAATTTGATCGAAACTACTTTGTGTTTGTGTCGCTGCGACACGTGTTACGCCTCTCCACGAGGCATCCTCAGGCGCTGTAGATGTTAGTCGTTAGAATAACATGCTACATTCGTACACAGACAAACATAACAGAACAGAGGCAGAGACGACCGGAGCAGCCATGGCAGCGGCGGCATGCATATACTAACGGTAGTGTATGGGTGCCGGCCGGCAGTAGTTCGCACGAACTAATCGGGAGCGGAAGCACACAAAGTAGTTTAGATCAAATTGCCTCTCACTTTTTTGCAACAATTTCTTCTTCTCAGCGTTATCCCGTTTTCTAATCCATTAGGATTGACGGAGTTCGGTACCTAAGCCTAATGTTTTGGCAATGATACTGATTTTGGTATGGTGCGACTGTCGTCAGGCCTCCACGCCTCAGTGAGAAAATCAAACCTCTCTTAGATTAGGTCATGCGTATTTCGAAATATAATTTCTTGGGCGTACGGATTTGCTCACGATGTTTTCATCTTCATCGCCGAACAAATGATAATTACTAATATGTAAATAAATCCGAAAACACGAATTTAGTGGTATATGTACCAGGTACCAGGTATGGTACCAGGATTCAAACTAAAGACCGTAGGATAATAGGCGGTCCTTTATCCACTGGTCTATCACTGCTCTCAGTTTTTTACAACATCCCTTTATTAGTTATTAAATGTTTAATTTCCCAATTTTTATAAATGGCGCCTATTCTAAAAATATATGCCCAATTTCATGCGACCATGAACGTAAACGATAACTTATTGAAACAGCCATCAGGCCGAGGGTGAACAGAAAAACGGTAAAGTTACACGGGCGACCTACATAAACCGGGAACCTACATAAACCAGATGTACCCAGTGAGGCCAATGTGTCACATGTGAGACAGTCATTGAAACCGTCTATAAAGAGGAGGAAGTCCATATATAAGGGGCGTATCGCTATTGATGTGATACGTAAGACGGTTGTTACAGAAGTACTAACACTCTCCTGGAAAGAAACATGAAGTGAAATAAGAGTTTCTTGAGTTTCATGTTGTGATTGAATTTAAGGTGAGGCCAAAAGCGGTCATTGTCCTTATCATGTGATTACCTACAAATATTTAATTAATTTTAGTAGGGAATAGAAATTGTAAGGAATGTTGGTATGGCACTAAAAACTCGCACTGATAGAAGACACAGCAGACTGAAGATGTCATAGATTTGAGTCCAGGATCATAACATATTTCGTCTTCGACTTCGTCCGCGTGATTGTTCACATTTTCATAGGTTGTGTTTCTTTTCTACAGAACCCTAAATCTTTTCTAAAATAAAAGTAGCCTAAGGTACCATCCAATCCCACCTGAAGTAAAGTAGTTACCGTAGCATATGAATTCTTCCAACGCATTAAGTATCGTACGCGACCTCTACTGCTGATATAGCAACTCACCTTAGAAGCTTACTGGTAACCTCACTCACTCACGGGAACACAACAACCCTTCAGGTAGTTGTTATTTGGCTGCGATTTTTATGTGTGTTTGTTTATGTTTGTCCTGTGTAGGAATCGAACCCACGAGGTTTGGTGTTATAGCAGCATTACTAACACCTCTGCTACCGAGCTCGTTCTTAACATAAAACAGTCATTTTGCCGATGTGAATTTTTGGCCTTCCTCGATTTCTACATCCTCAAGTAAGTCGCGAAGTATATTAGTTGACGAGAGAAAATATTGAAGTTCATTGGGTGTGTCACATAAATCGTTCTGTTGACGCACTAAGGCCAATGCGTGAAATATGACGGAGCCATTGACACCAACTATAAAATGTTGGAAAGTTGGAGAATAAATCACAGGCAGCGTTATGAAAAATGCAAAATTTAATATTGAAATAGGATTACCAAACGTGAAATTTAGTAAGATGTCTTATTATCAAACTCAATCGCATTTATTTCTACTGACAATTGAAGACATTAATGGAAGAAGGTAGGTATTCGTTCGAATTTTTCTTGAACACAAAATTGTAATTGCAACCATGCAACTTTTGCAACTTTGAAAATTGCAACCATGAAAAACTAAGTGTCGCTTTTCATGGTTGTGCGACACTAGCGCTGCAAGGCTGCGTTTGGAATTGGAATTCTACAAGGCAAACAGCTTCGCTTACGCTTACAGCCTTATAGAATACCAAATAAAAAGCCGTGATCGCAGTAGACGATGTCAAAGCTGTGACATCTGTGATCACAGCGACGCACACAGCCATTACGAGTCGCTTAGAGAATTGGATGGCTGGTAGCACATCAAAACAGCCCGTATGGGGCAACATCTGGAGGTGCTTCCCTACATCTAAACTGCAATAACAATCGAAATAACAACTCCGTGGAGGGTTTTCGTATTCCTGCATGTGAGTTCATAGCCTACTTCAGGCTATTTACATCAGGGCTGTATACTTGCATGCCTTCCAACCTTGTATCAAAAAAACTTACTTTGCACATAGTATTTTTGGACTGCATTAATGTTATCCTCTCACATTTCTCGACTCATTATAAAAAATATATCTGTCCACATATTGTAGTGACATAATAAAAATATATATTATAGCTGCGTCTGTGGTCACTCGAAGATTACTATGGAAGATATATCGTAATATACCTTGCTAGGATTTATATCAATGTATATTATAGCTCCGTCTGTGATAGGCTTAACTACCCGCTGAACTACTCGCATATTTGTACATTTTGATTTACGATGTATATCTTTGGTTAAACTCCTAGTATATAAGCTATCTCATCGGTCGCTCTGGGCGAGTGAGGTCGTCTCAAGAGAACTGTAGGAAATGGTAAATAGATATGAAATGTGAAGGCGAAATCACTTATCTATATATTATTTCCTCAATGTCAACTATTTAAAGTCCTATTTTAGAGCTCGATGGCGTCGTTGCGTGAGTCATTGTAACCGAACACGCATGTTAAGCAACGTACCAGAGGTAGACTTTGTACAAAAGTCGTATGCATGGGTACGTCTGTCTTACCTATTTCTACCGCCAAGAAGCTATATTTATATAGCTGTGTTCCGGTTTGAAGGGTGACATATGGGAAAGAAATTACTGGGTACGGTGACGAAACATCCTTAGGTCACAAGATTGGCAGCGCGCGAGTAACATCCCCATGGTGTTGCGACCGTATATTAATATGCGACCGTATATTAGTATATAATATGCTGCGGTGACCGCTTACCATCTGATGAGGGCCTCATGCTTGTTTGCCAATTTAGTTGTATAAAAAAAATCCACCGCAACCTATCTATGGATATCTACCTCGAGCTTCTCCGTGCGAAGGGCACGTTAAGCGATCGGTCCCGGCTGTTGTCGATAGATGACAGTCATTAGGCTAAGTCAGTGGCCTTCAGACGGCTTGAAAATACTAGCCTCCCCCAATTTGCAGTTGAGCAGCTCTTAACCCCGTCGTTTGAAGAGAGACCCGTATCCCTGTAGTAGGTTAAGTTAGGTTGTATAGTAGTAGTAAAGTCCAAGAAAGTCACATAATTTACTCGAACTTGGTACTCTTTCTATCCATGTCTCCATCAATATTTGAATATTTTTTATGTAAACAGTGGATTGAAGAGCTATTTGACTGTTATCGCTATCATTGTTCAAAGTTCAGCACAGAAAACATCTGCTATTATTGTTTGACCAGACCTGAGAAAGTTATAGTGAAAAACGCTATGAAGGGACCATCAAACAGTTACCATTACCTTTATATTGGTAAGTTTTGTTTTAGGGCTCTGTTGCGGCGTTTGACCTCGGGTCAGCCTTGCATTTTTCGCTTACGATTATCGTAAAGAATCCACTTTTCGTGACATGTCACAATACGATCCAATATTCCTTGATTTCTGTACCGATTCAACAAGGCAACACAAGTTTCAACACGCGTTTCTTTCTGCAGATCAGTTAAATCATGAGGCACCCATTTCTCATATTTTTTTTATCTCGGATAGGCTTCCACCATCTCCTTCAATTCGGCGTTATTCACCTGTGTGGGCAGTCTTCCACGTGGTTCGTTCTTCAAGTCGAAGTTTCCATTACGAAAGCGTTTAAACCAAAAACGCACGGTGCGTTCATAAGCAGTCTCCTCTCCAAACGCAGCATTGATATTGCGAGTCGTTTCTGCCGCATTAGTTCTGCGTCGGAACTCGTATTCAAAAATTACTCGGACTTTCGAAGTATTCATCTTTCCCGTCTAAGCTGATTAAATGAAAATTTTTAAAAGAAAATCCTCATAGGCATCATGTGAAAAAAAATTCACTCGAAAATTTCACACCATGAAGGTTTAATGTCAATTCAAAGTATCTATTACTATATAACGGCAATTTCATACTTTAACTCCTATTAATTAATATGTTATTTTATGCATCAAATAAGGAGCCCTATCATTACATTGTATTATATTGATTACAGAAACTCTCGTAAAATATTGGATACAAGATCCATATAAAATGTTTGATCATTAAAACATGAATAGGTTCGTTAAATTCCGCCAGCTCCATATCATTTCTCGGAATCCATCCGGAATTTCTTCAAGACACTTAATTTTACAGCCGTTTCGCAGCACTTTCAACTTCAGACTAATTTCATTACTCGCGGCACGTAATAATTCTTCAACTTTCCTTATTCTTTAGGTAATATTTTAGAGGGAGCAGATGGATGAATCTTTCATTCTTGTACCGTCCTAGACTTGCAATTACATGGCTAATATTATAGTTTCGCCCATAAAGTTTTGCAACGACTAGAAAAGATTTGTATGGAGCTCATGGTTGTAGGTGGCGTTGGAACGAAGCGAGTGGCTCACTAGAGAGGAGGTCTATGTCCACACTGGACGAATTGATGAGACGAGCCGAAATGATGATTATGAAATTATAGTTTGAACAAATAACTGGCAGAATTCTACCATATTTACATGACTGCGTCGAAAAAGCCTATAATCTTTTCATGTTTCATGTCTAAGCTTTTTATTCTCCGTACCTTTTGAAAACCTTAAGCGTTTCTGATGTATGATGTATTGTTAGCTTCCTTACATTATCCTCGGTAACATATGACCTCAGAATGAAGGCAATATGGCAGATTATGTATCCCATATTAAGATCGGCAACGGAGTGATTAACAACGCTACTTTGACACCAACGCTCGTAGGGTTGATTCGCATACAGGACAAACATTTGTGCACATGAATATGTATGTCTTAGTGGGTATTTTAAAAGAGGTAGGGTGCATCAAATTAGTACGTCTCATGAAGTACCTCCACCTCACAGGATCCTCTCTCTTTTTTTCATTTCATTCTCAGTCTCTGGAAAGAGGTACTTAACCTATTGCAAGCGTTCATAGCATACAGTAACCATTTTACATCAGATGGGCCGTATGCCTGCCGACGTTGTATAAAAAAATATGTAATACATGTGCACAAGTACCCACGGTATGTCATTCTACTTTCCATACATTTCGCGGTCGTATACGACCATACGGGACGTATACGGGTTTCAAAGGGTTAAGCATGTACAATAATATTGTACTATGTTGTTTTCAGTTCCGTTTGATACCGAATTATAGTAATGATATAATATATAAATATAACTTTGAACGTAAAACGAATTCAAAACGCCGCCGTAGCAAATATTGTTCTGATATGAAATACCTATTTAAAGGTGTATGATACTGTTTCTATTGAGGGGTTACACCAATCCGCGAATTGTTCTATGTCATAAAGATAGGGACTATATTACAAACAAGATAAGTTGAAGATCCTCAACTCAACGATCTTCAAAAGTTGATCATCTGTCTATCAAAGCGGAAGCAGTTAAATCACAAATGCGAAAATAAAACAATGAGAATATACTAAAGCGTAAGCTGAGATTCTTATGTAGTACCACTAACTGCACCCCCGAAGTCGTCCGCGCGTATCCCGGTATCTCGTGGCGACCGCTTTTTCTTACTTTCTTTCTTTTTTCTCAAATCCTAAAGATCGTATCCTGATATTGAATAGCTCATAACCTACCTCAAATTATGGCTGTCAATTGTAAACATATTTAAAAAAAAATCCGACTATTAGCTCCAGACAGACAGTTAGCGCGTTCAAACAAACAAATTCTTGGGCTTCTTAATAGTATACGTTTCTATGCTTGCCTGTATCGGATCAAAGCAACCCTACTGCGGAAATACCTTCACCTCACAGAAGACCGCAGTCGAACAAAAACTCCCAGGGTCAACAACCGTTGTGTTCCTGCGATTGAGTTAGCATTGATCTCCTGAGGATTTGTTGTGTTAGCAGCTAGGGTCGCGACGTGCGACCGACGTACACTTGTTAGGCATTCATAGGCTTAGGTTGGTATCTTACATCGTATGATCCGTATGTAGTCTCCCTGCATTAAAACGATCTATCCAAAGATTTTTACGAAACGTAAAATCGTCACCTCGATTAACGCGTTAGTTATCAAACGTCACACTACATCAATGTCGTAAAAATACTTAGGTGTAACAGCAGTATTAGAAGGTATATAACGTCTTCTCAGATTTGTCTATCTTCTCTATAAACATTAACCAACAAGCATAATTAAAAATCAGGATGATAATTATATACCAGGTGACGTCAGTGCCCTAGAAACCAACGCGAGTGCTTTATAAGAGCTATGAATGTTAAAGAAGAGAGTGAGGTATATAAGAACCGAGTCATGTGGCACTCGGTTCTCTCTGCCTACCCAGCAAGGGTATGGCGTGAAGTTATAAATAGATATTAGATATAGATATACTTAAATAAAAGTCATCTCATAAGCGGTCCTTTGCAAACTTGTCGATTTTTGTTTGGTTATTGAATGGTCAGGAAGACTAGTTAACCAGTTTTTGGTGATGTCAGAAGCCTAGAACTGGTGGGCATGGACGAAAAGACATATGAATGTAAAATAAGCGGGCGAAGTATATTTTAGTTCTCGCTGCCAATACCTCAAATGACCTAGCATGAAGATATGGAGGAGGAGAGATAGGTTGAATAGTCTATTTAGTCTAAAACCCGATTTTCAATTCAAGCGACGTCCAAGTAAGAATTATTTATATGTAAATAAAGCAACTGATTTAAAAGATTTACTGCATGTTCATGAGTGTTGCATTAGTGAACCGATTTGAGTTGAAGCAGCATTCGCCTGGCAGCCCTCTCATCCACGTAGCGCAAAAGCATAGTACCTACATACTTGAAAACACGCTCTCTCACGATGAGTCGACACTTGTGAAGAGTGATCGACCTAAGTTCAAACAGTGACGATTACAATATTGTTTTTTGTTGTGATTTATTGGTTTCGTTCCCAGATTTCGTAACATAAGTACCTATAAAACATAGCTAACTAATCTATACATCCGTATAACATAGTTAACTCATAGTCACGTAAACGTAAAACTTTAAGACATCGTTTATTAACTCGGGGACCCGACCTGTTTGAAAATAAAAAAATAAATCTTAGTACCCGATTGCAGATAACTACAGGGCTGAATTAAGAATATAAACCATCCATAGATTCATTTGAACACCCAAAAAGTATGAAAATCGATTCAGTCGTTTAGGAGTTCAGTGACATACAATAGAGTTATATATATGTGGGATGGAGAAAAATACTGCATGGCAAAAATAAACCAGAAAATCTTTAATAAAGAAATAAACATAAATTCGTAGCACACATCTTCTGTAGCGCACAACTTACAGCCCAACCTCAATGTTGCCACTCCCTAAAAACAAAAGCAGTTCCTCCTTTAAAAAAATAAAAAATAATATTCTTCCCACACGGCCGTCCTGTTCATTCATCTGTCCCAGATGAATTACCGTCGTCGTTATTTACCCAGGGCTTCATAAGGTCAGCAGAGCTTGTTGTATTGGTGGGACCATCGTTATTGCCAATTTTCTTTAAAACGTATCTCTTGTTAGGCTTTCTCATCACGATCTCATAAGGTCCCAGAAATTTAGGATACAATTTACTACCTTGAGTACACTGGGTCTTCTTAATAGCAACTAAGTCGCCGACATCATATCGTACAGCCTCCTTTCTTTTTCTATTGTAGTATCTAGTATTTTCTTCTTGTATTCTTTGTATTGATTCTTTAGCTTTTACTCTTAATTCGTCTCTTTTTTGACTAAAACATTGAATATTTTCCTCTTCTATTAACTTTATGAGTTCAATATCTTGGTTTCGCATTTTAATGCCGAACATTAATTCAAACGGCGTCATTCCTATGCTTCTTTGATATGTACCATTTAGACAATGTTGAACACCGGAAACTCGTCGATACCACTTGGTAGGGTCATCAGCACTAAGTTTGCTTAATACACTAATAATAATTTGATGGATCCGTTCAACTTGACCATTTCCTCGCGGTTGACCAGTACTAATAGTGTAGTGAGTAATATTCTCCTCTTTACAGTAATCTTGGAAATCAGTAGAAGTAAACGCAGCATTTCGATCTGTAATAATTCTTTGTGGAGAGCCAAAAGTCTGTTGTTGAAGTCTTAACTTACTTAGTGTCTCATCAGTGGACAAAGTCTTAGTAGGATAAATCCATGTAAATTTAGTAAATCCATCTACGACTGTCAAAATGTACTTGTAGTTTTTATTCGTCGATGCCAACGGACCAAGATGATCGATATGATATGTCATCAGTGGAACGTCTCCCTTATCTATGGGGTGTAAGAATCCTTCTTTTTTCCCTCTCTTATTGGATATGAGAATGCATTCAATGCAATTATCAATGATTTTCCTTATCTTCTCTTTTAGGTTTTCGATGTAAAATTCTCTATTAATAAGTTCTTCCGTTTTAGTTATTCCAAAATGTCCTTTCTCGTGGTTCTTCCTTATAATCTCGTACTGCATCTTCTTTGGAATAACGATTAATCTGTCACCATCCTTTTCTTTACAAAGTATCCCATTCTCAATAACATAGTCTTCATACGGTTCCTTATTTAGAATACTCTTTAATAGTTTTATGTGTGTGTCTTCATCTTGTGCTTTTCGGAGTCTTGCGGTGGTCTCGGTAAGTACCATGCAGGTGGGATATCGACTTAAAGCATCTGCGTGTTTCAGTCTTGTTCCTGGTCTATGCTCTATTTCATATTCATATTCTTCTAGAAGCAGAGCCCAGCGAGCGAGGCGTGGTGGTAAGTCCTTTTTCTGCAATGTCATAGTCAAAGCAGAGCAGTCCGTAACTATTTTAAAGGGTATACCAAGTAGGTAAACTCTGAATTTCTTAACAGCTTCTGCAATGGCTAAAATTTCCAGGTAATAGCTGTGATAGGTCCTTTCTGCAGGAGACGTCTTTTTACTCATATAATACACCGGATGCATCTGATCATCTTTTGGACTTTTTTGTAACAAAACAGCTCCGTAACCGTCTGCGCTTGCATCTGTGTGCAATTCTGTCACACGATCTGGGTGGTAAATTTTAAGAACAGGTGAGCTACACAATATTGTCTTTAATTTAGTAAATGCTATCTGACATGTTTCATCAAAACTGAATTCAACGTCCTTCTTTAGAAGATCTGTTAACGGCTTTGCTATTATAGAGTAATTTCGAATAAACTTTCTAAAATATCCCGTAAGGCCAAGGAATGATTGTAAAGATTTTAAGTTATGTGGCGTCTTAAATTTTGATACTGCAGTGATTTTACCCTTCGAAGGTCTTACTTCGTTGTCTTTAATAATATAGCCCAAATACTCTATTTCTTCCATCATAAAATGACATTTTTTCCAATTAAATTGTAGTCCGTATTCTTTAGCTCTTGTAAAAACTTTCTCTAATTTTTTTAATCCTTCTTCCTTTGTCGACGGTATAATTAAGTCATCTAAGTAAGAGAGAACTGTCCCATCTGAAATAAGATCTTGAAAGATGTTATTAATAAACCTTTGAAATACCGATGGTGCCGTACAGAGACCAAACGGCATTTTCATAAACTCATACTGTCCTTGTGGAGTTACAAACGATGTATACTTTCTGCTATCGTGGTGTACATTCACATGTAAAAATCCATTTTTCAGATCAAGAGTCGTAAATACCTTCGCTTCCTTTAGTTTATCAATCTGGTCTTCGATTAATGGTAACGGAAAACGATCTTTAATTATCTTCTTATTTAGCTTTCTGTAGTCTACACATAATCTATAGTTTCCGTCTTTCTTTTTTGCTAAAGCAATGGGGCTTGCAAAATCGGATTTACTTGGCTGTATAATTTTCTGATCTGTCCATTCTTTTATTTGTTCATTCACTATATTCAATTCTAAAGGTGACAAACGTCGTGGATTTTGATGAATCGGTTCTTCGTCTTTAAGTATTATTTTCATTTCTACGTTACTTCTTTTCTTTACTTCACTAGGCTTATACTCTTCCAGCATTCTTTCGATTTCTCTTGTGTACCCTGGACGTTTAATATCACCTTCTTCGTAGGTAGTTTTCTTATCATCAGTTAGAAGTGTTAAATGCAAAATCTTTTCTATGATAATGCCATTTGCTGTAAATTTTATTTCAAATTCCTTCAATATAGGATTCCCAAGTATCACTTTAACGGGTATATCATTATCCTGGACAATATGGAAGGTAACGTCAGCTTAACAATCATCAATTTGTAGATTAGCAACAAAAGTTCCTTGTGTGTATACTTCCTTTTCAGCAATTCCTGTTAAACACACTCTTGCGTTACTGTCAAACCTTAATTCTCCTTTCAGGATATTTTCAGCTTCAGTCATTTTAATTAAGTTTACGTCGCTTCCTGTGTCGATTAATGCGGTTACTTGAATTTCGTTAATCTTAATCTGCTTATATGGAGTCTTATCCATTTTATCGTCATTGATCTTATTATTAACATTTAGAGTCTTCTTTGGTTTATTCACACATTCAGGTGCCTTGTGCCCGAACTCGTTACATTTAAAACATTTTATACCTTTTGAACATAATGGCGCTTGATGGTCCAGGTCACCACAATTGAAACACCTCTTGACGTTGGTCATTTTACGGTTTGTGTGATGACTCGGAGTAGGATTAGATGGTCTGTTTGACATCTTCTTCTTAAAGTCGCTGTAGATATCCATTTTCTTTCTAAATTCTGTAATATTTGATGCGCCATATAATATGACTTTGTTAGATTCAATGTCTCGAATACCATCTATGATGTATTCTATCAGTGCGGAGTCTTCTATGTTACCATGTAACGCCAATTCTTTCATATGCAGAAAATACTGCTGATGCGTTCCGTCATTCTTCATCTTGCGTGAGCTAAGTTTCTTATGTATGGCGGCACTATTTAGGCGTGATCCAAATTCCTCTAATAATTCTTTCCTTAAATTAGACCAACTCTTCACGCTACCTAAAGAACGTAAAAATAGCTTAGCAGTCCCTTGTAATAACCTTTTAGCATATATCAACTCTTCAATGTCAGTCCATCTCATAATCTCTGATGTATCTTCAAACTCTGATAACCATGTTCCTATTGGGTAGGTGTCATCTCCGGTGAAAGGCGTCATGGATTTTTCAACATCGTGGAACGACACTTTTGGTCTGTCGAAGTCATTTGATGGACCTTGTAAGTCTTGAGGCAGTTCATCAGTCTTTTCTTCAACCATTGTGTCTTCTTTCTTCTTTATATGCCGAGTCTTTGACATAACTAGTCTTTTTGTCTTTAATTAGTCTTAAAAGTCTTCAATCTTAAATATCTTTAAGCATTTAAATAATAAAAGGAATCTTCAGTAATCATTGGTAGTAATCAGTCAATCATTTCCAAGTGTGCTCAATTTCGTTCATCCTCCATGGTACGTCGTACTAAGTGTGCACAGAACATCCATTATTTTTATAGCTCCATGTCATTTTATGAAATGTCAAATTATTTATTTTATTTTCACTTCTGTCCATTAAAATCACTTACTTCTTATATTCGTTTTTATAATTTATGTGCACTGAATGAATAAAACACAACTGTAAAGTCTATTTTAATGTTTTTCGTACCAATTTGTTTTTCACATCAATGTCCGTATTCCAATCCGAATGTTATTTGGTACACTAAATCTGTCTATCTCTCCATCCCGGACGAGCCCCCAAAAGTTGTGGGATGGAGAAAAATACTGCATGGCAAAAATAAACCAGAAAATCTTTAATAAAGAAATAAACATAAATTCGTAGCACACATCTTCTGTAGCGCACAACTTACAGCCCAACCTCAATGTTGCCACTCCCTAAAAACAAAAGCAGTTCCTCCTTTAAAAAAATAAAAAATAATATTCTTCCCACATATATATATATAAAGACAGAAAAACATATTGAAAAAAAAAAAATTAACTGTCTCTCTGCCTTACTAGGATCTTCTACTTTCATGTTTGTCCGTGCGTGGCTTTTATGCAAGGAAGGAAGGCATACCTATACTTGATGCATGTTGTGTGCCTTCCAACATTGTATGAACACGATATATAGTAGTTACCATAGCGATCATACTCGTAGCAAGGAAATTTTCCCTAGGATTTTTTTGGTAACGTCATTCCTTGCAGGAACAAAAAAAATCTCCATCGAGTTGTTATGTGGCTGCAGTTTTTGAGAGGTAGGGCGCATCAAAGCAGCCCATCTTGGGGAGTACCTCTTCCTCACAGCAAACCACAGTCAAAATAACAACTCCCTAGAGAGTTGTTGTGTTCCTGCGTGTGTGTGAGGTCACCAGTAAGCTCCTAAGGAGTTCCTGTGTAAGCAGCAGAGGAGGCATCGCGTGTGTGATACTTAACATATTAAAAGCGTTAATAGGCTACGGTAACGGCTTTACATCTGGTGGGCCGTATGCTTGTATGCTTCCCGACGTTGTCCCGACCCGAGACGATCAATTCAACAGGCTCAATTGTCTAGGCTATACTTTTATAATGTACACAATTAGATGAGACTGTGAGAGCAATAATAAGAAAGGTTCAGTCAATTAAAGTTCACAAATGAGCTTTTTATATTTTAGCATTTAATCGCAGTAGTAAATTTTTATAGTTTAACCGCAGAACCGATTGTGATTAAATTTTGTACGAAAATAAAATTGAAACACGAAAACCTACTGATAAAAATTAACCCACTAAACAGTTGTACACTTTGATACATAAATAGTTGTAACCATAGATGTAGAATTTTTTGCTGCGCCATAATGTTTTCCATTACCACTGACCTGTAACACAAATTTGTAGGTCAGTAGCCATTACTGAGTTCCCTTGAATTCACTTGATCTCAAAAACGCCATCATATATTGTTAAAAAATATTTTCTGCTACATTTGTACTGAAATTTAATACATTAAAATTATGCAACAATAAGAAATGTTTATTTTTGTCTTCTATGTTGCGTTTTATTGTACGTATACATTGTACAGGACATTCTTTTTGCTTAAATTACTCCGACTGTATATACAGCGACAATTTAAACCAGACTGTTTAACCTTTGTATCATTGTCATGGCGCAGGCAATAACTGAAAATACAGGTGTTTAACGCGACGTGTCGTGTTTGTGTGCACGTCCATGCCTGTTTGTCTTAGTCTGGGTATTTAAGAGAGATAGGGCACATCAAAGTCTGGGGAAGTAGCTTTACCTCATATAAAACTGCTAACTAACAACCAGCCAAATAACAACTTCCTTGAGGATTGGTGTTACTGCGAGTAAGTGAGGTCACCGGTAAGCTCCTGAGGAGTTGCTGTGTTAGCAACAGAGGTAGCATCGCGCGAGTGATACTTAATGTACCATAGACTGCGGTACACCAAGTGGGCCGTACGCTTGTATGCCCCCCTATGTTGTACTCAAATGGTAAACATTATGCTATTTGCATATTATACGTTATCGATGAAGATTCCTTGCGCCATAATGGGATTAAGTATGTCCATAGACGAAGCGTCATTTGTGTAATAACTTCGACTGTTTGCATATTGAACAGGCAAACCGTATACGTAATGTGTATGATCGCTAACTGCCACGTCAATTGTTTTGTAAGCAGTTGCTTGGATATATGCGAGTACGCACAAAACTAGAATCAACAAATAAAATGTTTTACAAAGTAAAAGCTATCGAATAGCCGATTGGATAAAAGCAAAATAAAGAACTATTGGAGAGCAGCTTAGGCGTTGTACCGTGTCTCTCTGTTTCTGAGTGATTGGAGACAAGAAAGAGATAATGAAGAAGTGAATGAAGTATGTAAGGACCGAGGTTGAAAGACAGGAATTGGCGTGAAAATATAGATGGAGATAGATAATTTGTCGTTGCGAAGCGCTCTATGTACGCAGCTTAAGCTTGAGCTTCTCCGAGCTTCGGAGGGCACGTTAAGCCGACGGTCCCGGCCTTAGGACGGCCTGAAAACACTCGCCTCCGCCAATCGCAGTTGAGCAGCGTGGCGGAGTATGCCCTAAACCCCTTCAGTTGAAGAGAGACCCGTATCCCTGCAGTGGGATGAGTTAGGGTTTGTGTAGTAGTAGTTGATAGATAATTTGACGAGCTCGATGGCGACGCGGTTAATAATGCGACTGTGACACCAATGCTCGTGGCGTTATTAACAGGTTCGATTCCCACACAGGACAAACATTTATGTGCATGAACAAGTCTGTTTATCTTGGTCTGGGTATTTTTAAGAGAGGTAGCGCATATCAAACTAGCCCGTCTGGTGAAGTACATCCACCTACAGAAAATCGCAGATAAATAAAAATATCCCTGGAGGGTTGTTGTGTTCCTGTGTGTGAGTGAGATCGCCAGTAAGCTCCCAAGGAGTTGCTGTGTTAGCAGCAGAGGTGGCATCGCACGTGTAATACTTAATGTGTTACCAGCGTTCATAGGCTACGGTAACCACTTTACATGGTGTACGGGTGGGCCGTATTTTTGTATGCCGCACGACGTTATATGAAAAAATGGGGTGCACACGGCAAATTTTACGTGAATACGTATCATAATGGTTAAACGGAAGTAAGTTACACAAAAAGGAAATTATATGGTGCAGCGAAATGATCTCAAAACAGCAGCGCTTCACGGCCGTCGCAAGTGGAGCGTCAAAGTTCTCACTCGACGTAACGAATTCATTGATTATTTAACTATCAGTTCGTGTAATTAAATTTTGGATATAAACGATACATATGTAGTTACAACACCTAACTGTATCCTCCGATTTTGTTATCACCAGTTTTCAGAATTACCTCCCACTATGGAAGCAATTTGAAGATGTATTCACATCATAAAGAGAGCTATATAGTGATTTGGCTCAGAGAATTAAATATTGGCATTAACTCTTCAGTTTTTTAATACAATGAGTATGTTGCATGAACCTGTCTGTTTATCTTGGTCTGGGTGTTTTTAAGAGAGGTAGGGCGCATCAAACGCAGCCCGTCTGGTGAAGTTCCCTCCGCCTCATAGAAAACCGCGGTCAAATAACAACTGCCTGGAGATGTGTTGTGTTCCTGCATGTGAGTTGCTGTGTTAGCAGCAGAGGTGGTATCGCACGATCCGTAATCTATTACAAGCGTTCATATGTCACGGTAACCGCATTAGCTAGTTATAATTAGAAATGTGTACATAAATACGAAATTTAGTGGTATATTATATATATTATATTTACTATAACTTCACGCCAAATCCCTTACAGGGTAGGCAGAGAGAACCGAGCGCCACGCGACTCGATCCTTACATACCTCACTCGCTTCTTTAACATTCATTGCTCTTTTCATGCACGCTCGCCGGTTTCTAGGGCTCCTGACATCACCTTCTGATAGAACACGACCAATTTGATCATGGTAGGTAAGTCTTGGCCTTCCTCGGCTCCTACATCCTTTCACCTTTGCATTGTATATCTACTTCGTCATTCTTTCATCTTGCATTCTTTCTACATGTCCGAACCATCGGAGCATGCCTCTTCTTACTTTAACACCGACGATCTCAAATATATTATTTTTATATTATCACCAAGATTCAAACCAGAGACCAGTTGGTAAATAAGCTAGTTCTCCTTCCTAGAACCGTTATCTCGTTTTCTAATTCACTATATATGATACTGATTTTGACATGGTGCGACAGTCGTCAGACCTCCACAACCCTGAAGGAAAACCAGACCTGACAAGCTCGGTGGCGCAGTGGTGGAACGTGCTGTTATGCTACTCTGACACCAACGCTCGTGGGTTCGATTCCCACACAGCACAAACATTTGTGTGCATGGGCATGTCTGTTTGTCTTGGTCTGGTTAATTTCTATTTATAATAAGTATGTGTTTACAAAACAAAATGTATTTACGTATGTTTATCAGTTGTCTAGTACCCATAACACAAGCTTCGCTTACTTTGGGGCTAGGTGGCGCTGTGTAATTTGTCCGACAATATTTATTATTATTTATTACTAAAGCTTTCTGAGGTTAGGTTACACGTCTATCGAAATATAATTTCTTGGACGTGCGGATTCCCTCACCATATTTTCCTTTACCGCCGAGCAAGTGCTAATAAATAATATGTAAAAAATCTATCTATCTATCTATAACTTCACGCCAAATCCCTTGCGGGGTAGGCAGAGAGAACCGAGCGCCACGTGACTCGATCCTTACATATCTCACTCGCTTCTTTAACATTCATTGCTCTTTTCATGCACGCTTGCCGGTTCCTGGGGCTCCTGACATCACCTTCTGATAGAACACGACCAATTTGGTCATGGTAGGTAAGTCTTGGCCTTCCCCGGCTCCTACATCCTTCCACTTTTGCATTCTATATCTGCTTCGTCATTCTTTCATCTTGCATTCTTTCTACATGTCCGAACCATCGGAGCATGCCTATTCTTATTTTTACACCGACAAATATGTAAAAAATAAATACAAATATGTACATAAATCCAAAAACACGAATTTAGTGGTACATGCCAGGCTACGAACCCGGGACCTGTTGCTAATTAGGTAGGTTCCCTATCCCCTGAGCTATCACTGGTATATAAGTTAGTTCTACATCTGATAAAACTTTGCCGTATATGTAAGTTACTATAATTGTTACTAAAAATTGGTATGTTAATATAATTGTAAATAGGTAATATTATTATGGAACTTACCTAATAATTACGCACAAGCATCGTATAGGCTTTGTGGACTACAGCATATTGTGTCGGTCTCCAGGGGGCAACACGGCCGTATCTTACGCGAGATGGTGAGTTTCGCTGCTTTACGCGGTATATCTATTATTTGACTGTGGTGTAACAGTAAACGTGTTCAATCTCTGTGAATTATAAAATATTATGTATAGTCTTATCTAGTAGTTACCCAAGCCTCAAGAACACAAGTAAAAACACGAATAAATACGAGTCATATGTAATCCATATATAAATATAATATATATTTATTACTAGCTCTTAACCACATATTTGCCTACGCGAATTGCCATCCAGTCGACCACCGAGCTTGTCTAAAAGTGATGGTTGACAAGGTTATGCATCATACTAGGTGAACCCAACGACTTCGTGGCACGTGTACGCCCGGTAAAAAGATAAAAGATAGAGATGATTTATTTGTCATTAGGCCCTCACGGGCACTTAGACACGTCTTACATTCTTTAAATCAGATTATATTGCATATTATTAATTTTTCATAGCTTTTATCTCTCTTTTTTAATGTTTCATTATTATTGCATTTCGAAAATGACCACAGGCGAAGAGGAAATGCCAAAAGAAACTTGCCAATATAGGTATTTTTTGAAATCATCAATTTATTTTAGAATAATTATAATCATTAACAATTTAATAACAAAATAATTAATATTTTTACTTTTGAATATTGTTTTGGTACTGGCTATATAAAATATAAAATAAAATAAAGTTGTGCAAATCAAGATTGTCTATAAAGTAATCCAGTAACGGCAACCTGTCCCCGAACACATTGTTGTATTTAATAAGTTTACTATTGTACTAGCTTTTCCCGCGGCTTGACACGCTTAGTTTTTGGAATTTCGGCAGTTTTACTTATTTTTATTTCACTTCTTATTTTTAAGTACAGTCGGCAATGATATTATATGTTACTATGGTACAGTCGGCATTAAATAGTAAAAGTACCAAACATCCTTATTTGTGTAGTAATGAAGGTATATCATGATCTGTACGGTTTTCATTAACTATTTGATGCTGACTGTATACACTCAAAAACATAAAAGTTTCAAGTCACTAACTTGAAAATATATCTGTCTGGGTTGAAATTCAAAAAACCTTTCTTATCTCTCATATGCATTACAAAAGGAACCTCTTGATGAGTCAGTGAATTAATCAGGAACTTCATTTTCATCAATATTGAATTATTAATATAGATTAGCGTCTCGTCCAAACACACTTTCAACCCTCGTTTTACCCCATTAAGGGTCGAATATTTGAAATCTTTTTTTTTTTTTGTTCTAAAAGAGAGTATATTTACAAAGTCTAAGTCCTAAAAGCTCACTTTAAAAATGTCTATTTCTTAACAGTTCAACTTTAAATTCAAGAAATAGTTTTGACCCCCCTTACACCCTTTTAGGGGTGAAAACTTTTGAAAACGCTGAAATTACTTTTTTGATGTCTTGATTGAGAGTATATTTACAAAATCTAAAGTAGCTCACTTTAAAAACATCTATTTCTTAACAGTTCGACTTTTAATTCAAGGCATACTTTTAACCCCTATTACACCCTTTAAGGGGTGGAATTTTTTAAAACGCTAAAGTCACTTTTTTTGGATTTTAATAGAGAGTATCTGTACAAAGTTTCAAGTCACTGACTTGAAATAATATTTCTGCTCCATACAAACTGTCAATCCCCTTTTCATGCCATTAGGGATTGAATTTCAAAAAATCCTTTCTTATATCTCGTGAGCATTACAAAAGTAACCTCTATGCAAAATTTCAGCTTCCTATGATCAAGGGTTTGGCCTGAGCGTTGTTGAGTCGGTGAATTAGTCAGGAACTCAATTCAACTCAAAAAATCTTTGCTTTTGATAGCCCAATTCTTGAGTAAGGTTAACGCTATTCAATATCACATACCGTGTACTCTTAGAAGCCGAGGAAAAAGAAAGCAAGTGGAAAAAATAACCTCTATGCAAAATTTCAGCTTCCTATGATCAAGGGTTTATATATATATATATAATTGAGTTCCTGACTCAATGAGCTCAGGCCAAACCCTTGATCAAAAGCAAAGATTTTTTTAAATCCGACTGGTAGTTCCAAAGATAAGTGCTTTCATTCAACCAATCAAACTCTTTGGCTTCATATATTAGTGTAGATTTTCAACCCCGTGGCTAAGTAGTTAGCAATGACTCCTTTATCACAAAGAATTTCGTTTTCAATTTCCAGACAATGATTTGAACATGTCTGTTTGTGTTTAGGTGTTTTTTTTATACCATAAGTATTATATTTTCAGAAGAAAAAACATATTTACGTATGTTTGTCATTTATTTAGTATATATAGCTTATGCTTCGCTTTTGAGGTTAGACGGCGCTGTGTAATTTGTCCGGAGATATGTATTGTTATTTATGTTTACCACTATATAGATTCACATCATATTGGCATACTTAGAGACAAAGCAAATACAATTGTGTCATATGAGCCATTATCATGACCTTACTGTTCGCACTACCTCCCTATTGGAGAAACACTTATCAGAAGGCAACAAGACGTTATTCATTTTTATTGCCGGCCAATACGGAGCTTCTCTGGGATCTATGCGCTTGTAAGTACGTATTTCAGGCATATTATAGCTTTACCAGACGGCAGTGAGGTTATTTCTTCTAAAGATTTATGATTTAGGTTCACTTGTTCTATAAGCTGAACAAGATTTAATCTGTAACCTAGTAATGGTACAGAAATAACCTTGGGAAAAATTGGTACGTTTTTTTTTTCAAATTGAAAAATGTTTAAAAAATATATACTTTACAAGAGTCTCATGGGAAGCTCGATAGCGTTGTTACAAGTATCGTTTTGATTGAACAAGCAGGTTAAGCAACCTTGATTCCAGCCTGTCTATGAATGGACTGAATTACCTCGCGTTTATTCGTTTTTTGAAATTTTGTACACATTATGCCGACGCGTGCAACTGTCATAGATAGATAATAGTCGTTAAGCAAAATTAGCTTTGGGTGGCTTAAAAACTGGCGTCTGCCATCAGCAGTTGCGCAAGGTGGTTTAATATACCTTGTGGATTGATGTCATCCCGAACTTCTAGAATACCGCTCTACTAAAATATCACTCTGTCAGCTTTAGCAACAGGTATGCTGCCCTCGACGTTGCTCTTAAGATTGAAAACCATCCACTACTCTGGGAGAGCAATGTCTTTCGCTGTAGTATGATAGTAAGTGCACGGTAAGCTCGACACTTTGATCTTTGTGCGGTTCTTATGTAGTACACGATAAGAGGTCACAACTGGACTCCTAGTGTCAACCACTATCTATTCTTAGCTGTATAGTTTGCATCCTCTCTCTGTTGTTGGATTTCCGATAATCCAGAATTTTGTGATGTGGCTTATTATCGTCTTCAGGTACAATACCAACTTTACCTACACATAGAGCATTTTGCCAATTAATAAGTGAGGACGGGAGGTAGGAGGTAGGACAGAGCGAAGTAACACGAATGGGAAAGTATTTTTTTTTAATACAACGTTGGGAGGCATACATGCATACGGCCCACCTAAAGCGGTTACGTAGCCTTAGACACTTGAAATACATTAAGTATTACTCGCGTGATGCCACTTCTGCTGCTAATAGCAACTCCTTAGGAGCTTACTGGTGGCCTCACTCATAAGCAGGAACACAACAATCCTCTAGAGAGTTGTTGTTTAGCTGCGGTTTTCCTATGAGGTGGAGATACTTCCCCAGACTGACTGCTTTGATGCGCCCTACCTCACTTTAAAAACACCCATACCAAGACTAACAGACATGTTCATACACCCAAATATTTGGCCTGTGTGGGAATCGAATCCACAAGCGTTGTTGTCACAGTAACGTAGCAGCGGGTTTTCCTACTGCGCCACCGAGCTCGTCAAAATTACGTAGTCTATGAACGCTTGTACATTTAGTATCGAGCGATGCTACCTCTACCGCTAATACAACAACTCCTTAGGAGCTTAATGGTGACCTCACTCACACGCAGAAATACAACAATCCTCCAGAGAGATGTTATTTGCAGCTATCTCGTCCTAAGAGAAAATCAGTCACTCAACCAGCCAGCTAGCAGCAGCTGTCTGTTTGCAATGGACACCTAGCCCATGACAAACAGACATGTTCATGCACACAAATGTTTGCCCTATGTGGGAATCGAATCAGCCTTAGTGTTAAAGTTGCATTGCTAACCGTTCCGCTTCCGAGCTCTCCGTGCTTCAGATGTAAACAATGTCCCTTCTACATTTTTGTCGCTATAATTACACAAAGCAATGATTCAAAAATACAAACACGACCTCATTACCAACACGCATTATTTAAATGTTTTGTTAAGGCGTAGTTTCACATTGCATTCGGGGCACGTACTCCACTGGCCTTGGTTTACTCTGATAACACGTGCTTTACGTCACTACAAAACATGTAGGAGCTCCTTAGTTTCAGATCGATACCACGTATCATCATTAATAAATTGTTAGATATGGCGAAAGGTGGAGTTCATATTACAGTGGCTTTGATTCGAATAGTATTAGGGGTTATTGCCGATTTGTACTGAAAAATTAAAACTCGTTTGTTCTAAGATGTAACATATTTGTTTAATCAAAATATTTACCCTCATTATTTATACATTGCTACCATCTAATCGGAACTATACTTATGCGTTTGCGATAGAACTCTGGGGATCTAGATTCGACAAACTGTGTGAAAGCATTTTGTACTGGCCTTCTGGGAAGACAACTTTTTACTGATCTGAGGCACTAATTAGCTTATGAATGTTTTCAGTATAGAAATTATCACTCGCGCGTTGCCATTCCTGCTGCTAATAGAGCAACTCTTTAGGATCTGACTGCTTACATTATTTAGCTGTTGTTTTGTGGAAGGTGAATGTACTTACCCAGTGTGATGCTTCCAATCTCTGTTGCGCATTTCTTATGCGTAGCGATAAAGGGCATGCACATAATACGCGTATTGTTACATTAAAGAAACAATTAATTTGGGATCCGACGCCAACGTAGCCTGCATGTGGTGCATCCAGCTAACTAAAAATCGAACTTCTTATAAAACAGAAATATTTCGCAGCCATGTTTAAACAGCAAACAAATAACAATTTCCTAGTTTTTTTTATGTCGAGAGGGGGTGACTATTTGAATTCCAAGCGTACTTATTCTTGTTTGTCGTACAAAAAAAAAAACATTACCTAGTACTCCTTGCTACCGGCCTTGCAATATTTACTATCTTGACTTGTAAAAGATTTTATTATACTTCATATTGACAGTCAGCATCGTGGGTTACGTTAATCGCGTCTTCTTCTTAAACCACCATTACACTCCTCCCAATTCTACACTAAATCCTTTCAAGTTCTCAGTCTCTCGGATTCTCTGCCGTTTAAGATCCGAAGTGTCAAAACTTTCCCTGAGCAATATCTAATCGAACCCTTCTCTAATCTCTATTTTAATGTTTATTGGTTAGTGGCAACTACAGTATCTAGATACATATATATAGATCTCCAATTATTATTGTCCAAAATATAAATTTGCCTTTTTTATTTTTACAGGTGTGGATTTGAAACAGTAAGAACTTCTATCAGTCAAGTCTGCAATCAGGTAGGTCACCTAACAGTCTTAAAAAACTATTATTCAATAATTATTAATTTTCCGCCAAGATTTCCTTTAGTGATAGTTATGTGATGCTTCTAGTTTAGTAACCGTGCATAGGTTGTGCTGACTTCTTATCGTCGTGTTTGCACGCATGTTACCTTCGCAGTGTAAAAAGAAAAACTTTATGAATGAGCGACGTCATGAAAAGAAATGCCTGTTCACTCTGTGACTTAACGTTTTCTACAACTTTTGCCATTAGCCTTTGTACTGAAATCACGAAGATATACATATCACGATTACTTAACAAATTACCGGTTGTTTTTATTAATACTAATCAAAATACTCAGTTGAAGTCATAAATTTATTACTTCCACCGGTTTCCACATACACTTTTAATTAAATGCCTTTGTAATAATTAAATAATATAAACATACCTATGTAAATGTTGTTCTACCTGTAATTATTTTAGTCCGACCATAAGTTCTGTTACAAATGAATATGCATTTTTTTATGAAGTAATGTAATTTTAATAAAACTTATATGTAAATATTTATGGAAGTCTGAGCAAAAATTAAAAAAAAATGATTCTATTCTAAATAGCCATCCTTGACTTTGATACAGACCGTTGATCTATCTGGCCACGAATCTATCTTTCGCACTGTTTCCATGGGAAATTTAGCCACTACTTGCTCCAGAGATTTCGTAAGAGACACAATGTCGGTGTGTCGTTTCGAACAGGCCATGCCCTCTAAATCCATAATTTGTAGTCTAATGGATTTAGATCTGGTAGAAGAGTGTCAGTCTTTAGCTCTTATAAAGTCGGTTTCGAGCCAGACTTGGGTAGTTCGTGTCTTGTGACCAGGTGCAGAGGCCTGCTGGAAAGTCCACGGTATATTTTAAAAAAATGTATTGCTGACAGGTTTTACACCGCAGACAGGTTTCAGACAGTCTCTTGTTACATACACTTTGGCTGAAGTCTTCGTTGTCTTTTCTCAAAATTGAAACTTTGTGACTCTTTGATAAGACACACCCCACCAACCATTACAGACGCAGGATGATGACCACATTGTACCTTTCTGATCACTTCGACGGCTTCTTTAGAACTGCGTGCGTAGACTTTGTCATTTTGCATATTGTAGTGCTCTTCAATCGTGGAAATGTTTTCATCAGTAAAGATTTCAGTGGTTTTCACCTGCGTATTGGGACAGAAGGCATTTTGATCGATCCACTCTCTCTGTGGGATTGACTTAAGGTATATCCTGTATATCGACGATAAGCGCCGAGATTCAGGTCTTGTTTTATTATACGCGACAGAGTCCTAGCGGGAATATTAATTTGGATGTGGTTTCGGTGATAGACTTGATCGATCGGTGATCTTTTTTGGTATTCAACAGAGGAAGTGTTGGTATATCTGTCGATAGTACAATATACGAACATTAGGTTGATACCAAGCTTTTGAAATGTCTTGAATATGACCGACCGCTCCAATCCCACTTTATGCAATGCAATCACTGCAATCCTATTTTCTTTAACACCCCATTCCATATTGTAATTTGATAATAAACACGATAAAAAATATATAAAACAGTGGGAAATCGAAGTTTTTAACATAATAAATGCTTTTCAAATTCAAAATAATTAAAGAATTGAACAAAAGAAATGTTTCTATGTAACAACTATTTATGGCCAGACTAGTTATAATTATATACTATCTATGTGCTACTACACCGACCTTAACTCTTCCCACTGCAGGGATACGATTCTCCATTCAACCGAAGGGATTTAGAGCATACTCCACCACGCTGCTTAACTTGACAGGCTGCGGTCGAGTTGCTTAACACGCATGTGTTTGGTTAGAATGGCACACACAACGACGCCATCGAGCTCTCAAATGGATGGAACACATTGCGTTAATTAATTGAAATGTTTAATTTAACAAGGTCTCCATCAAGACTGACGAATATGGGCCTTTACCTAAAATAACACGATACTACCCTTCTTGTCTAATTAAAAACTTTATTATCTGTACATGGATCCTCCAATCCCGTGCCCTGAACCCTTTTCAGCATGGATAGTAGCAAATGGAAAATTGAATTTAACCTCGGGCAGAGTACAGTTCAAAATTGGATGAGAGGCAATGTGCCAATCAGCTCGAGTTATATAGTAATGAGACCTTAAACTAATTTCAATTATACCAACACGGGAACTATCTTTTCACTAAACTAATTCTAACTTCAGATATATCGAGTGACTATCGTAAACTTTCTACGATTGAATTATTTGAATCTTCCGAAATTTTGGTAATTGAAATCGACTATGCAAATTACGTCGATTAAACTTTTGTAAACACTACGCCACCGGCCGCAGCATCCGGCCTATTATACGATGGACCCGGGTTCCAATCCGGTGAAGGAAAACATAGTGAGGGAACCCGCAAGTCCAAGGAATTAAATTTTGAAAAACGTGTCACATAACCTAAAAAAGATCTGGTTTTCCATGTGGGTTGTGGCCTGACGGCAGTTGCACCATGTGAAAATCAGTATCTTCACCAAATCTTTAATCCCCCCCCCCCCCCTCCCCCAAATCCTATGGGATTAGGTAACAGGATAACGCTAGAAAGAAGTTGTCCAAAAAAACTTCCATATTCATTTACTTTGAGTTAGTGGAGGCCATTACTTATAACTCGTTCACAAGTTATTGGCTTGGTTTGACGACCATTACATAAAGCCAACAACCGCGACACAAAGACGCCGATGCTTCACATACCTTCCGGAGCATAAAGGCACAATGCAATAGTTTATGGCCGTAATATAAATGTGGAATTAGTTAGAGTATATCGTTATCATGTTGTTCAACGTCGGGAGGCATACAAGCATACGACACACCTGACGTAAAGCGGTTACCGTAGCCTATGAACGCTTGCACCATATTAAGTATCATTTGCGCGATACCAACTCTACTGATAACACAGCTACTCCTTATGAGGTTACTTGACGAGCTCGGTGGCGCTGTGGTGTTACGCTACTTTGACACCAACGCTCGTGGGTTCGATTCCCACACAGTACAAACATTTATGTGCATGAACATGTCTGTTTGTCTTGGTCTGGGTATTTTTAGTGTATAATAAGTATGTATTTAAAAAAAAAAATTTACGTATGTTTATCAGTTGTCTAGTACCCATAACACAAGCTTCGCTTACTTTGGGGCTAGGTGGCGCTGTGTAATTTGTCCGCCCATGTTTATTATTTATTTATTACTTGTGACCTCAGTCACTCGCAGAAGGTGACTCTGTGAGGTGGAGGTACTTCAACAGATGGTCTGTTTTGTTGCGCGCTACCTCTCTTAAAGTTTAGTTTATAACATATATTATAGGTTATTGTTATCTATAGACTTGTGTTGTAAAACATATTGTCTGAAAATAAAGAGTTTAAATTGAATAAAATCGTATTTGTTATACTTTAGCAAACAAGCTTTAAGGTGATGAATAGTATATATATATATGGACATGGATACCTATACCTATGGACATTTGCAACACCAGGTATATTACTTGTACATCGCCGATACTTTAAGAATCTCCTTACGCTCTTTTTGAAAACCTCTTGCTGTAGTCTAATAGAAAAACCTTGACAGACATTTTATTCCACAACGAAATTGTTCTCTAAAGAAGACCGCTCTGGAACGGCACAGCACGAAACATAAAGTTGATTCTCTCTTCTTTATTAACACATGTATACAAGTTCAATATTTTTATGCAACGTCCGGAGGTATACAACATACGGATCACCTGTTGTAAATTGGTTATCGTAGCCTAAGACCGTTTGCAATACAGGAATTATCACTAGCACTTTGCTAACACAGCAACGCAGGGACACAAAACCATACTTTACTTTTCCTGTGAGATGGAGGTACTACCCCAGCTGAGCTGCTTTTATGCGCTCTATCTCTCTTAAAACGCTAAGACCAAGACAAGCAGACAAATTTCGATCCTGTGTGGAAATCGAACCCATGAGCCTTGGTTCTAAAGTAGCAATGTTAACTACTCCGCCACCGACCTCGCCAACCTTTTTCTTTTGTCTTCTCTTTGTCCTGTTTCCATGTAATGTATACTCAACATTCTGGTGTTGTTTTTTTTCATCTCATCACGTGTTCATTCTATACCCATTTGTAACCTTTTTCATCATTTCTAGTTTAGAGACGAACTATGAGAATTGTAGCGATCGTAAGCTAACTCATAACATTGAATTTATATTTAAGGAGAGATTTTGCCTCCATTTCTGTGTTCAACCGATTGTACAAAAGATTATGTTCTGAACAATTGTTCGATACGACATCGTCAACTTCTTTTGCCATCAGCGGACAAATCATTCTCACATACCAGAACTGCAATGGCTACGTACTATACTGTTCTAGAGAAGTTTTCTTGCAAGAACTCTGAAGTTGTAAGGCTGTGTTGTTACTTACCATCACACTATCACTCCTTTTTACTAATTTATCTCTGATACAATGTGACTCGGTGGGTCCCTTGCGGGGTAGGCAGAGATAAAAGAGCGCAATATGACTCAGTCCATGACTCTCTCACTATCACTTCCTCTTAAATCATATTTCGCATCTTGTTCATTAGTACCGCTTTTCAGGGAAAACTCACGGCTATATCTATTATTATATTTTCTAGAATGTATTTTATTTAAAGTGCTGGTAAAAATATACCATTATCGAGTGTATACAAAGTGATCTAAATGAGTAACATAGGTAGTTATCTATCCCTTACGGGGTAGAGAGAACTAAGTGCCACATGACTCTGTGCTTACACACCTCTCCCGCTATCACTTCCTAATGAATCACAATAAACACTATGTCTATTTGCCTTCTCCTTAACGTTAACTCATTTCATTAGGATTAATCCATTAGGATTTTCGAAGACCGCTGCCTAAGCCTAAGGATTTAGCGAAGATACTGATTTTGACATGGAGCGATTGCCGTCAGAACTTTAGAACCCAAAGGGAAAACTAGACCTTTCTTAGGTTAAGTGACTCGTCTTTCGAAATATAATTTCTTATGTATGTATCTTCACGCCAGGTCCCTGGCGGGGTAGGCAGAGAGAACCGAGCGCCATAAGACGCGGTCCTTACACACTTCACTCGCTTCTTTCACATTCATAGCTCTTTTCATGCACGCTCGCCGGTTCCTAAGGCTCCTGACATCACCTTCTGATAAAACACGACCAATTTGGTCATGGTAGGTTAGTCTTGGTCTTCCTCGGCTCCTACATCCTTCCACTTTCGCATTGTATATCTGTTTCGTCATTCTTTCATCTTGCATTCTTTCTACATGTCCGAACCAACGGAGCATGCCCTTTCTTATCTTAACACCGACACTCTCTTTCAGTCCAACTCTCTTTCGTACGTCATAATTTCGAACGCGGTCAGCAAGCGTTATGCCACAAATTTTTCGCAGTGCTCGCATCTCGACCGCATTTATTCTACTTTCATGCTCTCTCTGCCATACCCAGCTCTCACTTCCATAAGTTAGCGTTGGGATTAACACCGCGCTGTGTACAGCGAGCTGTGCCTTCTGGCTTAGATTTCGGCTGCCAAACAGTTTACCCAACGCACCATTCACGCTATTCCCTGCACTCACTCGTCTCTCCACATCAGCGGTGTACCTTCCATCGCTTCTAAAAGCGCTTCCAAGATATACAAACTCATTCACTTGCTCCAACACTACATCATCAACCGTAATCCTAGTGTTCGTTCTGGTTGTCTCTCTTTCAAACACCATTATTTTGGTTTTCTTCGCATTCAATTGTAAGCCTTTCTTCATACAATCGTCTTTCATTGTTGTGACTAGTGTTTGCAGTTCGGATGATGATTCCGCTATTAATACTGCGTCATCTGCATAAAGCAGGCAGTTAACCACTGAGCCACCCATTCGCATTCCCACATTCATATTTCTCATTCTCTGAAGACAACTGTCCAGATACAGGATGAATAGCCGAGCCGACAGCACGCATCCCTGTCTGACACCAATATTGGTATCAAACCAGGGTGATAAGCTGCCGTCCACTCTCACACATGCTGTGCAATCCTCATAGGTGGATTGCACAGCACGTAGAAGGTCACCGTCAATCCCATATCTGGGCAAGATGTTCCAGAGATTCTTTTGCACGACCCTATAAAAATCAAATACAAGGGCACGATGACTGCGCGTCTCTAATCGCTCGGGACTCTTCCGGTTCTCCAGCATAATTTGCTTAAAAACCAGAAAGCGTCCCTAACGTAGGTGCCACCCAGTTTGATCATCTCAGCTGTTACCATATCGATTCCCGCTGACTTTCCATTTTTCAAACTTCGTATCGACCATTCAATCTCATCCATGCTAATGTCTTCATGGTACGTTGGCACTGCCGAATCAGTCACAGACTCATTCACAGTGCCAGCGCCCTGGACATAATCATACATTTCTCTAAAATATTCGCTCCACCGTTCTAACACCTCCTGAGTGTTAGCAACAATGCCACCAGCTTTACCTTTTATCTTGTCCATTCGGGATGCCGACGAACCACTCCGAGACTTCTTTACCTCTCTCCAGAAGAGTTTGGTATTAGCCTCGAAGTTCTTCGTCAGCCTCTCTTCCTCATTCATAAGTAGTCTTTCACGCCTCTCTTTCACTAAAGCTTTGGTTTCATTCTTGCATCGACGGTATATTTCTTTCTTCTTCTCTTTCATACTATCACTCTGGTGCAAAGATGATACGTAATCCAGCCACGCTCTCCTCTTTTTATCCACGGAGGATTGAACCTGCGCATCCCACCAGGCATCTCCTTTCAGTGTTCTACGTCTCTTTGCGCATCCACATGCTTCTTTCGCACTGTCCACCATACTTTCTTTCAGAACATTCCAACATTCGTCTACATCTGAGTCGGAAAGACTCGCGTTCGCAAGTCTTTCACTGACTAGACGCACATACGTACTCCTCACACTTTCATCTTCCAATTTTTCACTTCTTATTCTTTCATGGTCTCCGAAAGGAATACGCACTCGCCAATGCCTCCACTTCTTGAAATGGCCCACAAATCGGCTTATCACCAGATAGTGGTCCGTTTCAAGAGTGGGGCCTCTGAAGGCTCTTGTATCCATTAACGACTTTCGGAGACGTCCATCTATCAAAATCAGATCAATCACACTTTTCTGTTCATTCCGTCTCCATGTGTACGTGTGAATATCCTTGTGATGGAAGAACGTGTTCGTCACAAGGAGGTTTCGTTCCATACATACGTCTAAAAGTAACTTACCAGCATCGTTCACTCTCTTATCTCCGTATGGACCAAGCACAGCCTCATAACTGCTTCGCTTGGTCCCAACCCATCCATTCAGATCTCCACACATAATTATCCGTTCATTCGCATCAGCTAAATCCAGAACACCCCTTGCGGTCTCCCAAAACTTCTCGAGCTCCTGGGGATTAGTAGAGCTTACAGGAGCATATGCTGCAACCAAAAAGACTCGCGTAATCCCCAGTTTTATTTTAACCCAGAGAAGTCTTGGCCCTACTAAATCGTAATCTTTCACACCAGCGGCCAAGCGAGATGAAAGCACAACGCCTACGCCAGCGCTGGCATGATCGTCCTGGTTCACCCCGGACCACAAGGCCATCATGCCACCGGGCAGATCTTCGGCGTCGCTTCCCTTTCGATTGGTCTCTGACACACACAAAACATCTAGGCATCTCTCATTCATTATATCTATCAACTCATTCATCTTATCTTGTAATCCACCTCTCACATTCCATGTGCCTATACGACACTCAGCTCTCCTCGACCCGCCGGGATGGGCGTTGCGTGGTGGGTGGCGGCCCCCACCGCCGCATGCACTTAAACCCGCACCGACGAGGGCGGATCGGTGCGCGTCGCCTACGGGGGACGCCCTAATCCGCGCGTCTGTGCGGTTTGTTTTTAGGTCGAGAATTGCAGTCCAGTGTTGGACTGGCAGGGTCGCGACGTGCACGCTTCTGGTACCGACCCCTAATATAATTTCTTGGACGCGCGTTTCCTCATAATGCTTTCTTTCACGGCTAAGCATGGATAATTATAGATTACAAGCTTCCCGCCCCTGGTGATCTGATCACTACCAAACTTCACAGGATCTCCACCAGGGCTAATCTGAAGATTCCCTAAAAAAACTGCCCAGCCGTTTTAGAGTCCATAGGGACAAACATACATACATTGATTTTTATTTATATACAGACAAACAAATATGTATATAAATCTGAAAACACGAATTTAGGGTCACCGGGAACCAGTTGGACAAAATAGGCCGGATACTACTGCACAATTTCTATTCGTACTTTTGGAAAAATAAAGAGCCGCATTAAGGAATTTTAAAATGTTTTTTACGCAAAATGTCGACAAAAGCAGAGGAGCCGCTTAATGCAGAGCACTGGCGCTGGTAAATACATACAAGGACATTAGCACCGAAAGGTGTGAAAGGCTAAAATATTTTCGGAGAAATTTCATATATCAAGCACGCGCCAATCGATTTTGAAGAATCCATTACCATACGCTTCGCCTAGGAAACTGATTGTGAAATTCGGTTGCGATGTCGGCGTCCGGAGGGGTTCCTTAATGTGATATATCATTAGGGTACAATTGTTCGTCTGTATGTATGAAGAATACTTCTAAGGTAAGTTAAGATAGAACCAATATTACTTCTATTTATTCAGTGGCAGAATGCAGGTGAACCTTTAGTCACAAGCAAAACGTGTACTTTTTAATATTAAGTGAGGAAAAGTGTTCATAGATCTATTTTAAGAGAGGTTGGGCGTATCAAAGCAGGCCGTCAGGGGAAGTATCTTCACCCCACATAAATCCAAATAAGGACTCCCTGGAGGGTTTTGTGTGTTTCAGCGAGTGAGTGAGGTCACCAGTAAGCTCCTAAGGCATCGCACGAGTGACACTCAATGTATTGCAAGCATTCATTCACTACGACGACCACTTTCCATCAAGTGGGCCGTATGCTTGAATGCCCGCCGACGTCGAATAAGAAAAGATAGAAGAAGAATATTTTTTTTATTCAACGTCTGGAGGCTAAGTTAACCACTTTTCATCAGGTGGGTCAGATGTTTATAGGCCTCTCGCCGTTGTATAAAAAATACATTTGCAGTTTTTTCGTTGGGAGGCATTCAAGCATACGGCCTACCTGATGTAAGGTGGTTTCTGTAGACTATGAGCACTAAACTGGAGATCTAGTTGAGAAGAGTATCAGAAATAGATTAGTGGAGTTCCGTACAGATAACGCAATTGATCTGTGCTCCGTGTAGACATGAGACTCAATTTGCAGGCAGAAGTTACTTCGACAATCTGCAATTTTTTTATATACCTTTATAGGGTAGGTAGGTGTTATACCTCTTCAATCTGGGTTTTAAAATGTTCAAGATTAGTTCAATCTATATCTATAACAATCTCGTGTCACGGTGTTTGTGGTTTCTCTCCTCCGAAACGGCCCACCGTTTTTTATGAAATTTTATATAGATTTGCTTTACGACACAAGTCGTAAAGTATATTTCATAAAAAAAAATAAAAAAAAAATATTTAATTACAAATAATTTATATGGCAGAACAACGTTCAGCTAATAATTTCATAAAATCTCGATAAATCGACTACCAGAAACAACTTATCGAAAATTAGTAACTCTCAAAAACGTTGTTTTACTTTACTTTTTTTTTATACTACGCCGGGAGGCATTCAAACATACGGCCCACCTGATGTTCCACAGCAAATCTTTGGGTGCTTACTGGTGACCTCACGCACACGCAGGAACACACAACACTCTAACAACGAATAACCCTTTAGGGAGTTGTTATTTGGCTGCGGTTTTCTGTGTGGTGGAGGTACTTCCCCAGACGGACTGCTTTGATGCACCCTACCTCTCTTAAAGCATCCAGACCAAGACAAACAGACATATTCATGCCCACAAATGTTTGCCTTGTGTGGGAATCGAACCCACGAGCGTTGGTATCAAAGTCGCGTCATTCACGACTAAGCCTCCGAGCTCGTCAATACTTTTTACTGCCTAGATATGTCAGCGATTCGAACCTACTGACAAATAATATAATATTTTTACTATTGAATCGATAAGTGCCGCGATGTTGATCCGTGAACTAGCCCGTGACGATGAATTGAGTTAATGCGTAATATCGGTCTCGTCGGTTCTCCATAGGCTATTTGCTTCATGATTTATATAGAGATACAAAGTGAGGCATGACATGAGCCTTGGAACGCATAAACACGTTCTGTAATAAATTTAATGGAATGAATGGGACAGAACATAAGATGGGAGTGAACAGTATCGGTACACGAAAGGGTTGTTAACTGTATATATAATGCTATCTTACATTATAAAGTTCAAATATTATTTATATTTCAATCAACTCACCAATATTTCTAAATGATGAGCATAAGTCAAAACTTTCATTATTCTAATTGATTTAAAACATCAGAGTTGCAAAAGGTTCTCTTTTATTTACGTTGAAACTTTGTTCGAAATTTAAAAACAATATGTTCCTTATTCTACTTTGCACTTGAGACTTTATACTGGAGTCTAACCGTACATTATAGCCTTTCTTGCTCCCTACCCTACATCCGATACTCCGTTTAAGTTCCACGAGTTGGAATGGAATTAATGTATACGAGTATTAACAGTATTAGTTTTTTTATATAACGTATGGAGGCATACAAGCATACGGCCCACCTGATGTAAAATAGTTACGGTAGCCTTTGAGCTTAGAAGCTTACTGGTAACCTCACTCACACGCATGAACACAAGGAACAGAACAATCCTCCAGAGTGTGGCTGCGGTTTTCTTTGAGCGACGGTTCATCCCCACGAGCTGCTTTGATACACCCTATCTCTCTTAAAAACACTCGATTAAGACAAACAGATATGTTCATGCACACAAATGTTTGTCCTGTGTGGGAATAGAACCCATGAGCTTCGGTGCCAACTAGTGTTGTAAATAGAAATGTTTCTTCTTCCTAGCGATATCTTGTTTCCATTATCGTATACATTAGGATCGGTGGGTCAGTTACTTAAGCCAATAAATTTGGCGAATATACTGGTTTTTACTTTACTCCACAACCTAGAGGTAAAACCAGACCATTCGAAGATTAGGTCACACGGCTGTCGAATCATAATTTCTTGGACATACGGCTTTCCTCACAATGTTCTCCTTCACCGCCGAGCAAATTCATATTTTAAACGTAAAATGAATTTCTATACTTTCCGAAACAATGGTTATAGCTGCGTTTTCTTACACGAACTCACAACTTTCCAAATTTATTAAAAAGTTTATCAAGACGGACTTCCTCCTCAGATTGAACGTACCAAAACAAACTTGCAAAATATGTGTCAAACACTGCTTATCTCAGTTCGGTCCCATTCTGTAACACTCCGATAACACACTTTATGGTCACTCGGTGTCAATATATGATATGCATAGTAGTATTTATAGGTTTCCATAATCCAAAGATCATGAACAGAATCCTATTGCTAATGCTCCATTATTTGTCAGACCAGTCGTCACAGATCTGTAGATTAGGAACCTTAAAGGGTAGAAATTTTAACAGGATGTACTCGTATATTGCTATAGCTGGTATAATTTTCATTATAATAAAATAAACTTAAAAATGAAAAAGGCTTCCCAGGAAATGTATTATCCTTCGGTTTTTTTAACAATAGGTAGATATAGTAACATAAGGTTTATTAGGGTTTTTGAAGACCATATTTCGTAGGTACAGAGAGATAGTTCTGCAGTCTACTGTAAGGTACTGTAATCAAATATATACCCTAGTAGAGCTACCTCGTAATTCACAGCGTGGCATATTTAGTTTAAAAGTATTTGTTGGGGCGAAATCATGGGCGTTTATTCAATCAATCGTGGTTTTTTTGACGACATGGTATCTGTAAAGGATAACGTTATACAATGAACGGCTATGGATATGCTTCATAGCTTCCATTTAACTCGGCACTAGGTCTACTCCAAAATATGAATTTACAATTCCAATTTGTATAATGTGGTTGTAACTTTTTTTTTATACTACGTCGAGAGGCATACAAGCATACCTGATGTAAAGCGGCTACCGTAGCCTATTAATATATAAAGTATCACTAGCGCGATACCACCACTGCTTACACAGCAACTCCGTGGGAGCATACTGGTGACCTCACTCACGCGCAGAAACACAACAACCCTCTAGGGAGTTGTTATTTGGCTGCGGTTTTCTGTGAGGTGGAGGTACTTCCCCAGACGGGCTGCTTTGATGCGCCCTACCTCTCTTAAAACATCCAGACCAAGACAAAGAGATATGTTAGTGACTTAATAAACTCTAAATTTAAATTTCATTCATATATACGAAAACAATGTTGTTTTTGTTGAATTGGAAACGAAATAGAATATGAAGCTATTTTGAATATCGCTTTCCAAGTTCCATTTTAAAATGCTCTGCTAACTTTTTCATATGTTCCACTCGCGCCTTGCAGTCTGTGGCACATTATTGTTTTATGAATTTGGTACTCTAGTGTAACAACACAGCCCAATACCTACGAATTTATATAATATGATGTCAAGATTTACTATCTGTTTTAGAAGAAAAGGAAAACTACCTTTTAACATCAGCCTGCCTAATTGTAAAGCGGTTAATACTGTTTGCGCTTGAATATCTCCATAATTTAAGAGGCTGTTGCAGGAACACTCACTCGTAGGAATACAACAACCCACCAGTGAGTTGTCGGCAGAGGCATTTTGTCAAGTAAAGGTACTTCCACAGTCGGGCTGTTTTTTTTAATATAATGTCCTTCATCTCTTAGAACACATTTTACTTACATTATACGCCATAAAAAACATTTTTATGCTAAATAACTGGGAATACACAGTAGTAAAGTTGTCAAAACTAATAGCAGATATTCGAACTTTGTAGAAAGTTGTCGCGTTGGTCGTTCAAATGGAAAACGAACTATTTCTACATACGAAATTAGATATTTAAGTGACACCTAGTTTATGTTTGGCATCGCGCCAATATTTTTTGCGGAGTATTCTGAATCTATTCCCATTACGGTTTCATGATAAATTATCTGAAAGTATAGCCGTCTCTATCGGCGCTGTACATATTCTCGTAATAGTCAATGTAACATTTAAAGTAGTAATTTTGGATGCGTTCCACTTTTACCACACACGTTCAATGTTAAGCTTTCGTATTTAAAATTATGTTAATTTCTTAATAGTTGACTAGTAGAGATTCTTTAGAGGGATAATTTCATCTTTGTTACTGATTTTTACTTTTACTAATATATAAAGCGGAAGAGTTGTTTGAATGCGCTTATTTTTGTAATTTCCAGTCCGAATTTCAAAATTGTTTTTGCTTTTCATAGACCAATTCATGAGGAAGGTTATAGGTTATTCAACATCACGATAAAACTCTTTAAACCCTAGAAAAAAGAAAGAAAGTGGAAAAAGCGGTTCGTACGTGATACCGAGCAAACGTGCGTATGAATTCGTGGGATGCAGCTAGTTTTATATTAATTCTGAGGAGCTCGATGGCGTTGGTGCACATGTAATTGTAATCAAAGACACAGGTTAAACAACCTTGTTTGGGGGCTGTCTATAGATGAATTTGTCTATCCCGATCTTCTCCTCACTACTCAGAGGGTATGTTACGTCAGTTTCCGATAAATGACAGTTGCTAAGCTTAGTCAGTGGCCGTAGGGCAGCGTAGGGTTTAAAATTACTGGCCTCAGCCAATCTAAAATCCTTCGGTTGAAGAGAGACCCATATCCCTGCAGTGGAATGTGTAAGTTTCGATATTTTTTTATACAACATCAAGAGGCATACAAGCATATGGCCCACCTGATGTAAAGCGGTTTCCTTAGCCTATAAACGCTTGCAATACATGTATCACTCGCGCGATGCCACCTCTGCTGCTAACACAGCAACTGGTGACCTCACTCACACGCAGGAACACAACAACAGGGAGTTGTTATTTGGGTGTGATTTTCTGTGAGGTGAAGGTACTTCCCCAGACGGGCTGCTTTGATGTGCCCTACCTCTCTTAAAAATGAAGCAATCTCGTTTCGCAATTTTGTTACTGGTGCCAAGGAGATCAATAACTCTGTAAGACTAACTCAACTTCGCTATCTGATTTTGCAAGTGAAGAAGGAATTAAATTTTATTTTTCTCCGGCTTACGCTCCGCACTTTGGCGGAATCTGAGAGGCTGGGGTAAAATCCGCGAAACATCATATCAAACGCATCATTGACAATTCTCGTCTTACTTTTAAGAGAAGATATAACCACGCATTTCGCTCAAGTAAGTCTATTTTACCCGTTCACTATGTCCCGTGTCTTCCTCTCCAAATAACCTATTATGCCTCACTCCTGGACACTTTCTCATTGGCCGGTCGCTTACTGCGCTGCCATCACCAACTGGTCTTGAAGATGCTGCTACACACAACTTGCAATGCTACGTTAGGCTAATATAAATTCACCAACACGTCTGGAGACGCTGGCAACGAGAATATCTGTCTGAATTGCAACAACGTTGAAAGTGGAAAACTAGCAAAACCAGACTATCTGTAGGAGACATGGTGCTTATTCATGAGGATGACATTCCACCTCTTCAATGGAGACTAGGCCGCGTTACACGTCTATTTCCCGGACCTGATGGGATCTCTCGCGTTGCCGACATACACACAGCCAAAGGATATATTTGCCGCCCTTTGGTCCATCTCTGTCCTTTGCCGACTGCGGAAGAGCTCGAGTGCCAGCTTCAAGGTGGAGAATGTTCCCCCAACAGCGGGAGAAAGTTCACGCCTGCCTGAATTGAAGAAGCAAATCCCTAGGAATTACATATTGCGATGACTTTCAATAAGTGACAGTGCCGCGGGTGGATTTTTTTCATAGTTTTTAGGGTTCCGTACCCGAAGGGTAAAACGGAACCCTATTACTGAGACTCCGCTGTCCGTCCGTCCGTCCGTCTGTCACCAGGCTGTATCTCATGAACCATGATAGTTAGACAGTTGAAATTTTTACAGATGATGTATTTCTGTTGCCGCTATAACAACAAATACTAAAAAATAGAATAATATAAATATTTAAGGGGGCTCCCATACAACAAACGTGATTTTTTTGTTAGTTTTTGCTCGATATTGATAACGGCAACAGGTAGACGCTTGAAATATTCACAGAATATTACTCATATATTCACTTTAAAAATACATACTTAAATTAAAATAAAACAAATATTTAAGGCGGGCTTTCATACATCAAACGTGATTTTTTTGCCGTTTTTATAGATAATGGTACGGAACCTTTGCGCGAATCCGACTCGCACTTGGCCGGTTTTTATTGTTCACTTTTACGACGAACGTTTGTGCTCCTCACTAATTTGCAAAATTATGCTGTAAAATCTGCATTAAACTGAACAAATCGTTATTGGAAATTTCATTTTGAGGTCCCTGCCTCAACAATGTAACAGGCACTCTTAACAAAAATTACATTAATCATAAAATGTAATTAAATAAAAACTTTTTAATGAAAAGAGTAAAACCGCTTTTATTGAACTCTACGACCATTCACAATGTTGTTTTGATGTTCACTGACATCGACTTCGGTGGGTCCCGTTTTTTTATTTAAAAGTTTCCGCTAAAACGTGAAATGTTTTTAATAGGTATTTTTGACAAAAGTCTGGCGACCGAAATCATCCCAATAATTGCTAACTTCCATTAGGAAAATGGCTCCAAAATAAGCACCTGCGGAATAAGTACTGCCACCGAATATCCACTAATATTATCGGAGCTGTCTCGTTCAATTCTATTGAAAAGTTTTCTACGATCGTTTGTTAAAATAAGGAGAAATACTCGCTGTTGCGGAGAGAATTATAATTCACTTATATTATTTTTTTTGTAGATAAGTATCATTGTAGGTAACAATTAGTTTTCAGGAACACCGTTCCTATATGAAGTCTATATGTTTGTCTGTGCGTTTGTCTATGTGTGCGTTCTTCTTCAGATTCGGATTCAGCATAAAAAGTAGAAAAGGAATGTGCAGGAACACCGTTCCTATCTCTTAAGGAACAAAGTCAAAATGGCCGACAAATTAAAAAAAAAATTGAATTGTTATATAATTGACGAGCCAGGTGTTCCTCTGGCAATGCAAGCTTGCGCATTCACAACTGGTTTTTTTGTAATAACGTAAACGAATATCAATTAATAATAATATTGTCTGTCAATAGACAAATAAATATGAATTGTAAAGAAATAGTATTGTTTTGTTGTATTCGATGCCAAAGCATTTTTATAGACCGCCTCGCTTCTTCTGCTATATTTTCAAATAATATTCAATACTGTGTACAAACTGAATTGTTGACTATGTTAAACTTACACAGTACTGAGTTCTTACGTTTAAGGAGAAACTTTGCCGTGCTTAGTGTGTTCTACTGATTATTATACAATGTAGTAGTATTTCGAAGAGTCCTTATTAGTACAAAATTACTGAATGGTACAAAATTACTGTAATGAAGAAACCCTCCCATATTCTAATACAACGGGTTTTTTAATACCACTAAGATGGCAAACAAGCATACGGCCTGCCTGACGGTAAACAGTCCCCTTAGCCTATGGATATTTGCATATGAGAACTGAGAGTTGTGAACATTTCAAAGCAAATACTTATAGTGGTTGCTTTCCGATATTTTTAAAATAGAAAAATATTAAATTTTTAAATAATCAATATTTTACACCATGTACAACTTTGTATACATGGATATAGGCCTTTTATTTTAACTGTTGGAGACAAAATTTAATGACGACTTTAACTATATAGTTCACAAGTTGATATAATATAATGTAAGTGTATCTGTCCACTGCACGTGGTGCATATTGTTAACTAACAAATGTACTGACTAATGAGGGGTAGGGCAGAGATATTTACAGGCCGTTTGGGTTAAGACTAGGAACTTAACAATACTCTAGGGAGTTATTACGAGTAACTGCGGTTGGTAACCTTACTCGAAGGTCGCGCGTTCTCGCCAACCTGAACAGCAACTCTAGGTGTAAGCTCATAGAAGTTGCTGAAAAGCATAGGTGGTGGCAAAAATATAGCTTAAACTTGCGTAGTTCTTGTTATGTACTTTAGCAAAAAATCACGTCCCTGCAGGATTATCTTGGCGTGGAGTTTGCTGCCGTTGTTCAATTTCAACTTCTTTTTTGATTATATTTTCACTGCGATATATATTCTAAAAGGATTTTTATCGCTGATATATTAACAATTTTATTTCTTAAACCAATAAATCACTTGATGACGTATAAAGGCACTCACAAAGACGCGGTTTAGCGCTAAATAACTTCTTGCCTATGGTCCAATGCGAGGATATGTAAACCAATAAGCTGATAAGTAACAAGATGTTGAGTAAACTAGCCAATAAAAGTTCTACTTCGCATGTAGTCGAAGCCTTAGAAATTTTAAAAGGATTTTTAAGGGTTTACGTCCTTCTATTGTGCGGATAAACTACCCTAAATTTTCCTTTTCATAAAAGAAACCCTTTTTTTACACAACCCTTTTTATAACGGCTCACCTGATGTAAAGCAGTCACCGTAGCCTATGAACGCTTGTAATATCATTAAGTATCAATCGTGATGCCACCTCTACTGCTAATACAGCTATTTCTTAGGATCTTACTGGTGACCTCACTCACACGCACAACAACCCTCCAGAGAGTTGTTTTTTGGCTGCAGTTTGCGGTGGAGGTGTAGCGGGCTGTGAGTTGATTCGTCTCAAATAAAAATCACAGTTACTTACAATTGTGTTGTAATCTCCATAAACAAACACAGATTAACAGCAAGAACAAATACACTGGCACAATTCAACGATAACAAGCAGAAGCAAGCGAAATCGATTGCAGCGAGAAGCGCAGGAAAGCAAAAATAAAATATTGCGAGTAGCGACGTGCGTTCGGCGTGAGAGCGTTCAGCGGAGTCGCGCGGGGTCCGCGGGGTGGAGGCGCCTGCGACTGCGACCGTTGACCGGGCGCCGTGACATCTTCCGACACGACACGATGATGCTCGACGACTGCCTTCCGACTACGTATTACAGGTATGCTTGCATGTATGTGTGTTGTAGTTTATATGTGTAGTGTTAGTTTTATATATATATATATATATATATGTATATATTGTTTACTATATAATTATATTATATACCTATGTATTATTTATATACTCTTTGCAGTATACATATATGTATTATTTATGTGGCATCGCCACATCACTCCCCTCCAGAGACCGTCAAGGGCGAAAGTAATCTGGGAAGCGGATGCGACGTCCAGACCGAGTTCGTCTTTCGGCCTCGCCTTTTTCTTTTACTTCTACGGATTTTTCTTCTTCCGTGCGTTCTTCGATAAGAGTGTGGTTTGATTCTTCACTGCTGTCGACAAGTATGTAGGCCGGCTTGAGGCGGTCGATAGATACCGTGACAGGTTTGCCTCTGATGATTATTTTGTAAGTTTTGTCACCCCTTTCCATTACAGCGTGTGGTCCAGTATAAGCGGATTGCAGCGGGCCTCGCACTGCATCTTCTCGTAAAAAGACGTGGCTGGCTGTAGCTAAATCCTTAAATACAAAAGGTGTCTTCTTACCATGCCGAGAAGCTGGCACAGGTTGAAGGTTCCTTGTAAAATTCGCTAGACGCGCGGTAAAGTCTGTAATGTCGGTTGTGGTGACAGTGTCAGGGACAAAAAATTCTCCAGGCAATCTGAGCGGCTCCCCATAAACGATTTGCGCTGCTGAAGTTTGCAAATCCTCCTTGAACGCGCTTCTTATTCCCAGCAGAACTAATGGGAGAGACTCTGTCCAACTGGTGTTAGCATGACAGATTATGGCTGCTTTCATCTGCCGGTGAAATCTTTCAACCATTCCATTGCAGGCAGGATGATACGATGTTGTTCTACGATGTCTAAAGCCTGCGATTTTCCCAAGGTGCCTAAATAACGCAGATTCGAATTGGCCACCGCGATCTGTGATAATATCGGTAGGGCAACCAAATCGAGATATCCATCCGGAGAGCAGTGCCTTTGCCACCGTTTCTGCCGTTATGTCTTCCATCGGTATTGCCTCAGGCCATCGCGTGAATCTATCAATGGCGGTAAGGCAATATCGATATCTGTGTGATGGTCGAAGCGGGCCAACGATGTCGATGTGGACTTCTGTGAAGCGGGCTCTTGGTATTTTGAATGAGCTTAACGGTGCAGATACATGTCTCGTTACTTTTGAGCGCTGACATTCTATGCATGCTCGTGCCCATTCTCTGCAGTCCTTCCTCATCATAGGCCAAACAAATCTTTCGGCAACTAGTTTCGCTGAGGTGTTTGTACCGGGATGACTCAAACTGTGCAGACTCCTAAATATTTGTTTACGAAGCTGTGGTGGGACGTAGGGCCTTGGAACCGATGTGCTGTGATCACAGTAAAGTTGTATGTGGGTTCCAGGTATGGTCACCTTTTCCAATGACAGAGATGTACTGCCATCGATGATTCGTTCGAGTTCTCTGTCTTCAGCTTGAAGTTTTGCCAGACGTTGCAGGTCGACTGGTTGTTCTAGTTCTTCAATCCTAGACAGAGTGTCAGCCACTACGTTCTCTTTGCCTGAGATATGACGTATGTCCGTAGTGAACTGGGCTATGAGATCCAGGTGTCTAAACTGACGTGGTGAACAATTATCTTTCCTCGAGTCAAAGGCATAGCATAACGGCTTGTGATCTGTGTAGATTGTAAACAATCGTGTTTCTAACATGTGCCGAAAATGCTTTATAGCCATGTATATGGCGAGAAGTTCCCGGTCGTACGGAGAATACTTCTGTTGAGCTGAACTAAGCTTTTTCGAAAAGAACGCCAGAGGTTGCCAAGCATTGTTCCTGTATTGTTGCAACACTGCTCCCACTGCTACGTCTGAAGCATCAGTGATCAGCGCAAGCTTAGCCTCGCAGTCTGGGTGCGCTAGGAGTGCGGCATTACATAAGCTGTTCTTACATTTTTCGAACGCCTCCATAAGGTTTTCGTCTAGGTAGACAGGATGCGATCCTTTCACAGAACCAGTAAGGAGCTCGTTGAGTGGGCCCTGGTATTCTGCTGCCCTTGGAATAAATCTTCGGTAGAAGTTAATCATTCCTAAAAATCTTCTTAGTTCCTTCACTGTTTTTGGAGGTGGAAACGTTTTGATTGCGTCGACTTTTTCGCTAAGTGGTTTCGCACCTTCTGCAGTAATAAGATATCCTAGAAATTTTACTTCAGGGACACCGAAGACGCATTTGGCTACATTCATCACAATACCATATTCCCTCAACTTCTCAAATACTTGACTGAGGTGGTGTTCGTGGGTCTTTTCATCTTTGGAGAAAACTAAGAAGTCATCCAAGTATGTGTAGACGAAATCCATGCCTCTAGTTACCTCATCTATGAATCGTTGGAAGGTTTGTCCGGCATTTTTGAGCCCAAACGTCATGTATGGGAATTCAAATAATCCAAATGGCGTTGTTATGGCTGTCTTCTGTATGTCTTCAGGGCTGACAGGAATTTGGTTATAAGCTTTCACAAGGTCGATTGTGGAAAATACTCTGCATCCCGTTATGTTGTGGGAGAAATCATGGATATGGCGTATCGGGTATCTGTCGGAGATAGTACGAGCGTTCAACATGCGATAGTCTCCACACGGTCGCCAGCCATTGTCTTTTTTCGGAGCGAGGTGCAGTGGGGAGGACCATGGACTTTCAGATGGTCTCGCTGTTCCATTTTTCAACATAGTCTCGAACTCCTGCTTAGCAATCTTGAGTTTGTCTGGAGCCAAGCGACGTGGGTTACTATTTACTGGCGGCCCTGCTGTCGTCCTAATGTGGTGAACCGTATTATGACATGGTTCATGATGTACTCCAGAGGGACGTGTGATCTCAGGGTAGTCCTTTAGGATGGCATGGTATCTGGTTTCACCAAACAGAGTCTTCACTGAAGATATCGTGTTCGGCGAATTTGCTACGACAGCTCGTATTGACAGTGATGTAGAGTTGTCTAGGAGTCGTTTGTTTCTACAGTCGACTACCAGGCTGTAATATGACAGGAAGTCGACGCCAATGATGGCCTTTGTGACATCAGCTACTATAAACTGCCACCTGTAGTCACGACGTAGTCCGAGGTTCAGTTGGAGATGTGCATAGCCATATGTGTGAATGACTGATCCATTTGCAGCGTAAAGTTGGTAGGTTGTCTTCGGTCTGCGTTCATTCAGCGAGGATTTTGGGAAGACGCAGACGTCGCTTCCAGTATCGACGAGAAATTGCACCTTCGAACGTTGATCCGTCACGAATAAGCGACCGGAACTAGGGCAATCGTCGGTCGCGTTTACCGATCGCCCTGGAAGTTTCCCGATCCAGCTTTAAAGTCGCAAGGCTGCACACATCGGTTTGATTTTTCTCCAAACTTCCAATGGTACCAGCAGGTGGGATGCTTTCGATAACTTGATTGTGACCTGCCAGTGCTCCTTTTTCTTGGGGATTTTTCACTTCGCCTGTATTGCGCACGCGACCTAGAGTTAACCTGTGCTGAAAGAGATTTTACCTGTTTAGTCAGCTCCGCTATCTGCATTGCCATTTCCTCCATCGGAGTACTCTTTGAGGTGCTGGCTACGTGAGGTCCTGCAGGCACGATCTCTTGAATTCGATCGGCTAAATCACCCAGTGCTGTCAGCGATGCGTCGGGCTGTGAAGCGATTACAGTTTGGATGTTACGTGGTAACCGACTCGTCCATATAGTTTTTAAAAAATCTTGCGGTACATCGGGTCCTGCGAGATGCTGAAGATGTCTCAGGAATTGGGACGGTTTTCTGTCGCCTAACTCTTCATGAACTAAGAGCTGCTTTACCTCCTTCTCCCTCGACGCTGAAAGTCTTTTTATTAGCTCTGCTTTTAACTTTTCATATTTGTTTGTTTCCGGTGGGGCCATTATTATGTCTTTAACCTCAGCTGCGTATTGGTGGTCAAGTTGTGACAGTACATGATAATATTTGGTGCTGTCTGTTGTGATATTAGCCAGTGCAAATTGACCCTCCACCTGAGCAAACCAAACGCCTGGTTCTTGTGGCCAAAATGGTGGCACACGTACTCCGACACGACATAAGTCGGATGGTGTAAATGGCATTGTTGATGCCTCGTTACTTGCTGCGTCATTAACGGTTCCTTTGCTATTAAGTGCCATTATTAAGTGTATAAGTGTATTGCTTACTGTTTTGGGATCCAATCACGTGCACAGTTGTCCAATTCGGGGGTCACCAATGTAGCGGGCTGTGAGTTGATTCGTCTCAAATAAAAATCACAGTTACTTACAATTGTGTTGTAATCTCCATAAACAAACACAGATTAACAGCAAGAACAAATACACTGGCACAATTCAACGATAACAAGCAGAAGCAAGCGAAATCGATTGCAGCGAGAAGCGCAGGTAAGCAAAAATAAAATATTGCGAGTAGCGACGTGCGTTCGGCGTGAGAGCGTTCAGCGGAGTCGCGCGGGGTCCGCGGGGTGGAGGCGCCTGCGACTGCGACCGTTGACCGGGCGCCGTGACATCTTCCGACACGACACGATGATGCTCGACGACTGCCTTCCGACTACGTATTACAGGTATGCTTGCATGTATGTGTGTTGTAGTTTATATGTGTAGTGTTAGTTTTATATATATATATATATATATATGTATATATTGTTTACTATATAATTATATTATATACCTATGTATTATTTATATACTCTTTGCAGTATACATATATGTATTATTTATGTGGCATCGCCACAGAGGTACTTATTTGGCTGCGGTTTTCTGTCAGGTGGAGGTACTTCCACAGACGGGCTGCTTTAATGCGGCCTACCTCTCTCAAAATACCTAGACCAACACAAACAGACATGTTCTTGCACACAAATGTTAGTTCTGTGTGGGAATCGAACCCACTGGCGTCCGTAACAAAGTAGCGTTATTAATCGTTGCGCCACCAAGCTCGTCAAAACATTTTCCGATTTTTCGAGGGCCACAGGGTACTATAAAATATTTTCGTGTGAAGCAAGCATGGGGATAACATGTTACTACCTCTTTGATACGTTCAAAGGAGTTACTAGTAAAGTGAGCAAACGGAACGAATGTCGAGTTTCACCGGAAATTAAGACTCCGTCGTAGATTGCTCAAAGAGATAACAAGCGAAGGTTGCTGATCGGATGAGAGAAATTATTTATGTAAACAAAGTACCTTGTCTTTGTGAAAACAAAAGAAGCGTCGATGAACTCGCGAGCATGATTTCAATATTTTTTTATGTGTTGGTGAAATTTTACATTGGGACAGCTAACATTTCCTTTGTTTTTGATGTGACATATCTATTGGAGTGCCTTGACTGTAAAATCCAACCGTATACCGTGACTGCAAATGGCATGATGCTCTCTCATGTCGTCATGTCCCCTCTACGCCGCCACTCTAGACTCCTTTGCGTGAATGCGTTCGCCCACTAGACACTACATAGCTTGGGCTGTTTACTATATCTATCCGATGGCTTTTGATTTTTATTTATTAAAAAATGTATATTCAATAAGATGTTTCACATCTGCCGGGCGTTCCGCGTTCGCCACCATTTTTTAAATTCTTGGTGTTATTAAAGTGAAAATTGGTTTATTCGTTTTTGACCGATGCTCACTTTTCCCGCCCAAATTTGTCGCACATTATCAGATGGTGTCAGGAGCTCTAAATACCTGCCAGCGTACAGGAGAATTGAATATTAAAGATGCAAGTGAGGTGTATAAGACCCGATTTATGTGGCGCTAGGTTCTCTCTACCTACTCCACAAGTAACTTGGCGTGAAGACATAGGTAGATAAACATACTACTAATACATTATTTTTTGTGAAAACAAAATGCGCTTGCACGGACCACACGAACAAGTGTGTGGTTTCATGAATTCTGAGTGGGCTAAATTTTACTTCGGGTAAAATTAAAAAGTATTTAATACTAAGTCAGATTGCAGGTAAACATACTGACCGTTTAACGTGGTGTAGTTAATGTAAATTATACACACTTGTAATATTAGAATCTACCTTATTTACCTGACTAACTAACACAACAATCCTCTATTGAGTTGCAACAGGACTCTTTTGTAACACGGAGATACATCCCTACTAGCACACTGTTAAAAGAGGCTGTCTCTGCTCAATCACTCTTCAACAGCTGATGTACGATTTATGAATTAGAGTACAGCTTTTATAGAGCTGTTCGACTGTAGAAAGCCTCCTCATGTTCTTGTGTTAATCGGGATAAATAATCAGACTGTTCATTAAGTAACGCTTTACTGAACGTGTCTTTAACAAGGGCGTCGTTTTTTAGTTGAAAGGATGCAATTCATACAAGTTAAGTTGGCTTTACGTCTAAAGATATCGTTGAGTCACTTACATTGCGAACAACTTCTGAAGAAATTGTACTACCAAACGTAGTATTTACTACGTTTGATAGCACATTTCCGAAAATTAATACCGTCGTAGAGTGCACAAAGCGATAACAAGCAAAAGTTGCGGATGGGATCAGAGAAATCGTTTACGTAAACAAATTAAATTGTTTTTGTTTTTATGAAAACAAAACGAGCGTTAACGGAATTCAAGCGTGTGTTTTCAGTAAAACGAATGATATATAAATGAACAGTGAAAACCCATTGGAAAAAACCAGCCAACCGTCTGGTTCCCGTTTTGAATCCTGGCACTAAATTCGTATTTTCATGTATGTAACGTTTTTACGTAAATATTCATATTTATGATGTTAGAAATAGAGTTGGTCTGAAAGAGAGCGTCGGTGTTAAAATAAGAAGAGGCATGCTCCGATGGTTCGGGCATGTAGAAAGAATGCAAGATGAAAGAATGACGAAGCAGATATACAATGCAAAAGTGGAAGGATGTAGGAGCCGGGGAAGGCCAACTTACCTACCATGACCAAATAGGTCGTGTTCTATCAGAAGGTGATGTCAGGAGCCCAAGAAACCGGCGAGCGTGCATGAGAAGAGCAATGAATGTTAAAGAAGCGAGTGAGATATGTAAGGATCGAGTCATGTGGCGTTCGGTTCTCTCTGCCTACCTCGCAAGGGATTTGGCGTGAAGTTATAGATAGATAGATATTCATATTTATATACATATTTGTAATTATCACTCGCTCGGCGGTGAGGGAAAACAGTGTGGAAAGCCGTACGTCCAAGAAATTATAATTCGAAAGACGTGTGACCTAACCTAAGAAAGGTCGGGTTTTGCTTCTGGGCTGTGGAAGTCTGACGGCAGTCGTTCCTTGTAGAAATCAGCATCGTCGTCAAATTCTTAGGCTTAGGTAGCGGACCCCGCCAATCCTAATGCTTTAGGATTTGCTAAGAAGAAGAACGACATATAAATTAAATTTCAATATATAATAGTTAAGGCTGTAGTGTAAGTTATTTACGTGAGTTCGATTCCCACCCAGGACAAACATTTGTATGCATGAATATGTTTGATTGTCTTGGTATGGGTGTTTTAAGAGAGGTAGAGCGCATCAAAGTAGCTTGTCTGAGAAAGTACCTCCACATCACAGAAAATCCCGGAGAAATAACGACTCCCTGGAGCTTTGTTGTGTTCCTGTGTGTGACTGAGGTCACCAGTAAGCTCCTAAGGAGTTGCTGTGTTAGTAGCAGAGGCATCACGCGAGTGATACTCTATATATTACCAGCGTTCATAGGCTACGGTAACTACTTTTGCTTGAAAGCCTCCTGAGGTTGTATAAAAAATCGGCTAAGTGCGAGTCGGACTCGCACAGAAGGGTTCCGTACCATCTATAAACATCGGCCAAGTGCGAGTCGGACTCGCGCACGAAGGGTTCCGTACCATAAAAACGGCAAAAAAAACACGTTTGTTGTATGGGAGCCCCCTTAAATATTTATTTTATTCTATTTTTTAGTATTTGTTGTTATAGCGGCAATAGAAATACATCATCTGTGAAAATTTCAACTGTCTAACTATCACGGTTCATGAGATACAGCCTGGTGACAGACGGACGGACGGACGGACGGACGGACAGCGGAGCCTCAGTAATAGGGTTCCGTTTTACCCTTTGGGTACGGAACCCTAAAAACGGCTAAAATAACATGTTTGTTGTATGGGAGCCCCCCTTAAATATTTGTTTTATTTTAATTTAATTATTTATTCTTAAAGTGATTATATAACTAAATATTTTGTGAATATTTCAAGCGTCTACCTGTTGCTGTTATCAATATCGAGCAAAAATGAGCAAAAAAATCGGCCAAGTGCGAGTCGGACTCGCGCACAAAGGGTTCCGTACCATTATCTATAAAAATCGGCCAAGTGCGAGTCGGACTCGCGCACCAAGGGTTCCGTAAAACGGCAAAAAAATCACGTTTGTTGTATGGGAGCCCCCCTTAAATATTTGTTTTATTTTGATTTAATTATTTATTCTTAAAGTAAATATATAACTAAATATTCTGTGAATATTTCAAGCGTCTACCTGTTGCCGTTATCAATATCGAGCAAAAATGAGCAAAAAAATCACGTTTGTTGTATGGGAGCCCCCTTAAATACTTATTTTATTCTATTTTTTAGTATTTGTTGTTATAGCGGCAACAGAAATACATCATCTGTGAAAATTTCAACTGTCTAACTATCACCGTTCATGAGATACAGCCTGGTGACAGACGGACGGACGGACGGACGGACGGACGGACGGACAGCGGAGCCTCAGTAATAGGGTTCCGTTTTACCCTTTGGGTACGGAACCCTAAAAAAGGCAAAAAAATCACGTTTGTTGTATGGGAGCCCCCTTAAATATTTGTTTTATTCTATTTTTTAGTATTTGTTGTTATAGCGGCAACAGAAATACATCATCTGTGAAAATTTCAACTGTCTAACTATCACGGTTCATGAGATATAGCCTGGTGACAGACGGACGGACGGACGGACGGACGGACGGACGGACGGACGGACGGACGGACGGACGGACAGCGGAGCCTCAGTAATAGGGTTCCGTTTTACCCTTTGGGTACGGAACCCTAAAAATCACGTTTGTTGTATGGGAGCCCCCTTAAATATTTATTTGATTCTATTTTTTAGTATTTGTTGTTATAGCGGCAATAGAAATACATCATCTGTGAAAATTTCAACTGTCTAACTATCACGGTTCATGAGTTACAGCCTGGTGACAGACGGACGGACGGACGGACGGACGGACAGCGGAGTCTCAGTAATAGGGTTCCGTTTTAACCTTTGGGTACGGAACCCTAAAAACTAGCTGCAGTCATCGCGCTAGTAGTTTAGTGCAACTTTTTCGCATGAGCCTCGTTTGTTAATGCAGGCAAGATATCAAGGGAGAGTTACTTGCCGGTGGAGTTGGTGGGCTTCAAAGACCATTATGTAGGTACTACTAACGCCACAAATTATTCAAAATATATATAGCGTTGTAATATTAGTCAACTATTGTTTGTCCAGTGACATCTTGTCTTATAAACTAATGTACTGGATACAATTAAGGATTTCGTATTGTATGTAAATATTATTGAGAGTTCGATGGCGTAGACGATGTTATTCTAACCTATGAATGGACTATGTATGGGTTTATCTATTACGAGCTTCTCCGTGCATCAGTACGGTAAGCAGTCTGTCTCAGCTGTTGTCGATAGAGATAAATGTTAAGCTAACTCAGTGGCCTTCGTGTGGCTTGAAAACACTGGCGTCCGCCAATCCGCATTTTAGCAGCATTGTGGAATATGTCCTAAACCCCTTTAGTTGTGGTAGTAGTGTAATATTATTTGCATAGAATATCAAAAATATGCAAATTAGAAACGGTAAGTAGTATATTTCCCTGTACCGCGAAGACGAGAGTATAATAAGAATTATAGAATCACAAATCCGGGTCCATAACAAAAGTAAAATTATTTTGTGTCATCAAGCGAACACGTAAAACAGAACCAAGATTATTATGTTCCGAAATGACATCATTACAAGTTCCCAAGATGCCACTTCAGGTCGTGGATTATGTTTTTCCTTGGAACTACGCAACGACAGTTAGGGTGTGTTCTCACCGGCCTTTTCTAACTAATATTAAACTTTTTAGGCAGTTACAAACTTTACGGTTTATCTCTGCCTATTATAAAAAGACAGCGGCACCGCATGCTCCTTGATAAATCTTATTCGGTAGAATGACTTCTAATGTAATTTCACTCATGTTTTATGACCCATTTTATTTATGGTTTGATACTGTTGGACTTTCAAACTAATTATACATATTATTATTAACAGGAGACCATAAGTGTGTATCGATTGCAAGCTGTAACCATTGTTGTAATATATATATATATACTACAAGATTATTATGTTCCAAGATATTATTATTCAGGGTGTATTAACGCCAACATTGATGTACGGTAGTGAAACATGGGTATGACAGAAGAATCATGAAAACAGGGTGAACGCCGTAGAAATGAGAGCGCTGAGGAGTATGTGTGGAGTGAGAATGGTTGATAGAATAAAAAATAGCACGATACGAGAACTTTGTGGAATGAAAGTTGATGTAGTGACAAAAAATTGAAAAAGGTATGCTAAGATGGTTTGGTCATTTAGAAAGAATGAATGGCAAAAGAGTTACGAAAGAAGTGTATCAAGCAAGAGTGAATGGTGATGTCGGGAGGGGCCGCCCTAGACGCACACATATAGATCAAGTTGGTGATGTGTTGAAAAGGGCCAAATCAAAAGTACCCAAAACCGAAGAGCATGCATGAAGAGGTTGATGAGTGTAGAAGAAGCGAGAGCGGTATGCTTGGATCGGTGCACCTGGCGTTCTATAGTCTCTGCCTACCCCAATGGGAGACAGGTGTGATGATATGTATGTATGTATGTATATATACTACATGAATAATGGTTTGGACATTTCGAAAAAATGAATAAATTGAGAGTTACAAAAGTATATCGAGTAAAAGTGAGGGGAGATATCGGCAGGGCCGCCCTAGATTAGGTACACATGTAGATCAAATAGGTGATGTGATAATAAGGGCTAAATTAAACCCAAAAAAAGAACATGCATGAAGTGGTTGTTGAGTATGGAAGAAGCGAGAGAGATATGTTAGAATGGGTGTGCCTGGCACTGGTTCCCACATGTCTGTTTGCTCACAGAAAACCGTAGCCAAATAACAACTCCATGGAGGGTTGTTGTGTTTCTGCGTGTGAGTGAGGTCACTAGTAAGCTCCAAAGGAGTTGCTGTGTAAGCAGCAAAGGAAGCATCGTACTAATATGTTACAGGCATTAATAGGCTACGGTAACTGCTTTACATTAGGTGGGCCGTATGCTTGTACTCTCCCCGACGTTGTATAAAACAGAAACAGACATGTTCATACACACAAATGTTTGTCCTGTATGGGAATCGAACCACGAGCGTTGATGTTATTGTAGTAGTAATACTACGCCACTGAACTCGATTAATATTCACATGAATAACTAGCGAGCTCGGAAATATTTAGATGAAATAGACCATGTTACGAATTAATACATAGGCTACTTTTATCCTGAAGGCTGAGTAAATAGTTCGGTTTTCGTTTCAGTTCGGTTTAGAAATTCTAGGTGGGCGGAGCCGCTGGCAAAAGCTATTATGCAATAACTGCTATTCAATATATAATAATAATATAAGTGTCCAAACGGGTGGCAGCGTCGTCTGGCAGATTGCCGTGTTCCCTTCAAAATGGTTGAATAAAGCGATAGCTGCCTCACACGTCAACTCGTGAACGTGTGCTGCTCCGGGGATCTGATTGACAGTGTACCTTTCGAATCCCATCTACGTAATATCATAAAAGAACTATGCTGGTTCTATAGTTTTAAGACAATTTTTTTTTCTTGTGCGTATCAATAAAATTAACACTATTAAAAAGTATATATGTATCAATAGGTATGGGCGAGCAAAGCCTATAAAGTAACTAATTAAAATACGGTAGCCGTCACGGGACGCTTGACAGATGTGAAACATCTTAATATACACACATCAAAAGTGTCTAGGGATCAACATATATTTTTGCAATAACTTTTCTCCTGATTGATATTAATTAAAATTTTCTTTAAGGATTCATCAAATAAAGTGTTTTCGTTTGTCTACAGTAACGATAAACCAAGTCACATTTGCATTAATAAAGAAATTTGCCATTTTCATAATAAAGGGATTTTTGACATTTGAACCACTAACATTAAAGTTCGAAAAAAAGATTGAAATAACAGTTTTCTTTAAAATTTTATTGGGTAACTTAAACAATTAATAATCCGTGTTTCTACCGCGAACACTAACAACACAAGAACATCGGTTTGGCATACTCAAAATGAGTTCATCCAAATCACGCTGTGGAATGGCCGCCCATGTTCGTTGCAACAACAAAAAAAGGTCTTCTTGCGACTGGATACCCTCCATATTCGGCAGAGCTCTTCTCTGTAGCATATCCCATGCATGCTCAATCGGGTTCAAGTCTGGCGACTGAGCAGGCCAGGGCATGACATTGATGTTAGCTGCGGCGAGAGTCTGTGTTACAACTCTTGCGGTGTGCGGTCGTGCATTATCATGCATTAACTGAAATAAGGGACCGATTTGCACTTGTAGAGGAACGATGACGTCTGATACAATCGTCTCAGCATAAATTTGAGCGAGGAGGTTGCCTCTGATCCAAATCAACTCAGTTCTTCCGCCGATCCAAATACCCGCCCATACCATGATGGTTCCACCACTATAAGGATGGACTTCCTGGCAGGATTTTAATCGCTGTTGGCGTCCAGGGGTTCTCCAGTGTCGTATACGTCTTGTATCCGGTCTCATACCAAAACGAGACTCATCAGAAAAGCACACGAAACGCCATTGTTCTTCTGCCCAATTTCTGTGTTCAAGAGCCCATTGATATCGAATCCTACGATTGTGCATTGCTATAGGTGGTACCCTTAGCGGTCTTCGGGAATGAAGGTTCACTTCATGCAAGCGGTTTCTGACTGTTTGGTCGCTAATTAAGTTCCCTGAAGAGTGATGAAGCGTCACGGCTAACATCATGGCGGTTATTGTTGGAGCTCTTCGAGTTGTGATTTGAATGTATCGGTCTTGTCTCCGTGTCCATGCATGGGATATGCTACAGAGAAGAGCTCTGCCGAATATGGAGGGTATCCAGTCGCAAGAAGACCTTTTTTTGTTGTTGCAACGAACATGGGCGGCCATTCCACAGCGTGATTTGGATGAACTCATTTTGAGTATGCCAAACCGATGTTCTTGTGTTGTTAGTGTTCGCGGTAGAAACACGGATTATTAATTGTTTAAGTTACCCAATAAAATTTTAAAGAAAACTGTTATTTCAGTCTTTTTTTCGAACTTTAATGTTAGTGGTTCAAATGTCAAAAATCCCTTTATTATGAAAATGGCAAATTTCTTTATTAATGCAAAGGTGACTTGGTTTATCGTTACTGTAGACAAACGAAAACACTTTATTTGATGAATCCTTAAAGAAAATTTGAATTAATATCAATCAGGAGAAAAGTTATTGCAAAAATATATGTTGATCCCTAGACACTTTTAATGTGTGTATATCCAAATTTTTTAATTAAAAAAATTCACAAACCTATAAAAAATATGGAGTAAAATAATGTAAAAGAGTATAGTTTTGTAAATAAAATCAATATATTTTCTTTTTACACTAATTTTAATAATAATTCCAAAATATGTATATTCATAAATAAATATTTAATAGAGACTATTAAACTACTATTTAATATCAGTGTTGTTAGCTCAGTGTACCGCTCTTAGTATTCATGTTTCGATATAATACGATACTAGCTATATTAATGAGTTTATACGCGCGGGGCATACGCTCCAACCAGATTATCCGTTTGATAGTTTATACCGTATGTTTTATGCTGTTAATAAATAACAATATTTTCTAAGGCTACCGCTACTATGATTATTTTAGCTACTATTAACTTTAAAACCAAAATATCATTTGTTGCGATATCCATCTTTAAAGTATCGTATTTAGAAGAACCTGGTGGACATAGGTACACCTCTATGGCCTGTGAGGGTCTGAAATAATGAAATACATTACATTAATAAACTAAAAGGAGGTGCCTGGGTGACCGAGCATTGCTCGGCATTTTTAGATGAAAACGATTTTTCCTAGAATTGAAACTGAGGTAGAGATAAGAGTTTGCTTTACAGAAAGATTCCACTTAAGACTCTTTCCTAGGGGCTAGAGGTTTACCCTTGTTGGGTTCTTGCGAGTTAGTGATGTCGTCAGGAAGGACAGCGTTACTGCGTTGGTAACGGAGATAGCCACGTGCGAGCGATATTTTACGTTACAAGTGTCTATACGCAACAGTAAACTCTTCACTTGAGGCGGGCCTTATTGTTGTTGGCAACTGACGTAACGATGTTCATTTTTAATTCTTTTAGCTTCCAATTTATGACTGTATATTAAAAAATATTTTCTCTTAGTAATTAAAAATATTGTATGTATGTATGTATGTATATCTTCACGCCAGGTCCCAGGCGGAGAGAATAGGGCGCCATAAGACGCGGTCCTTACACACTTCACTCGCTTCTCTACATAACATAACATTCATAACTCTTTTCATGCACTAAAAATATTGTAGTTATATATATTTAAGAACTTCATTATTTTTAATTTAACTTACGTGGATGAAATGTGTATGTATTGCATATTCATTTAAGAATATTTTGCTTTTCTCACATTACATTCAAAATGTTTTGATCAGATCCGAGAGTAGCTAGTTGAATACTAATTTAGACGACCTCTATGCTCAGACCATTTATCCATCAAAAATGGTTCCTTCGTAAACATGATACAATAGGTGGGCGATATGTGGGCGTTAAATGTGGTAAATTAAGTAAAGTGTTATATGTATAACCCCACATGTTATAATCACATTATTTACAGATGACACTTAATAATAATGCTCACAAAGTAGCGTATATAAATTCGTTATTTAATCGGTTAATACCAATAAAAGACGTGTATTTATGTGTTAATATAATCGAGATTGTATATTTTTGACTATAAATATGCATTAAAATTAATAATCGACTGAATAAATAAAACACGCATCATTAGATAGTAAGAATCAAGCAACTTAACGGTGATAGGTTATGTTAGTTTGTTTTCGCTCCATACGGCTTTTACAAACAATTATTCAGCATCAACAAATTAATTTAACAAAATTATAGGTCACAAAGAAATATACAGGTAGGTAGTAGTAGTAGGTAGGTACTTTGTCAACAAAATTCCGTTTAATTATAAGTTAATTAGTTTAACAATATTTTTAGTTGTAAGTTTTTAAACACTGTTGAATTACTGAACGGAAGTGATAATGGCGACTGTTTGGTTTGAGTAGCTAACAAAAATATCAATAATTTCGTTTTTTATGCGATAATTTATTATAGGGTACAAAAAACGCTGCAGTTCTGTATTCAGAATTTTACGTACTATTTCGTAGATGTACAATCTGAATTACAAAAGCCCCAAAGTTAATCAATCTCCTTTGACGCATGTCGGCATGAGAGACTTCCGTCATGCCAACATCAGTCACGGCATACGGTTCGATTTTACTGCTAAGGCGCGCCAATAGATGTTTCAAATCAAAAAAATACTAAGTTATATTCATCATATAGATGAAGACCGATACAGTATCACTGTCTTAGTTGTCTGATAACGCTGCAGGCGTGGCCAAGAAATGACATAGGTACATGTATGGTGTATGATGTATGGTGTATTTAAATGCTTCAATAGATTATACAAAGTCATGACAGAATATGAAAGTATATAATAAATCTAGACAGAAAGATTGTGGAGCCTTTCCACAATCTGTCTGTCTAGATTTCTTGTGTGTGTATGCTACAAGGAATAATATTACATTGGCTATGTATCAGTATCAATGATACATTTAGGATATGCATCAGTGTCGCACTAAGTCTGAGGGCCACTCGTAACCGGCGCATAAATGTCTCGTCTGGCGAATGTATGACTGAAGTACTGTGCCTCGCGGTGCATCGTTCTTTGTAGCATTCGACTGTAGTGTTGTTTAAAGTAAGGTTGACAGAAATTATTTCATATTTGTACCATTCTATAAAACTCCACTTGCACCGAAATCTTCATGATAGGTTTAATGTATTGGGAATTGGCAGAATACGCATTTTTTTTTCATTTAGTCATCATATGGTACCTCTGAATTAGATCAATTTGCTGGCATTCAAAACCTTAAATGTATTAGATGTGCCTCATGGGAGTTAGATTCCAATTCGGAAATTGCCTATATATTTGCAATGAACAGGAGAAAAAAAATATACTATCCCACATTATAGTATATCTTCCAAAGGATTATATGTATAAGATAATATTTGTTAAAGTAAAATTGAATTCTAGTAAGATATAAACAAAATTATACGTCTTAAAAGTTATATTATATTTTATGACGAACAAACATTGATCAAATTCTCCACTTTGAGAGCAACATCTACTGTACATTAATCTCGCCCTAGTGGCCGCGAAATTATCAAGTAGTTACATTGATGAACTGATACAAATTTTAAGTTCAAGTACTTATCCAACATATATTATGTTGTCTATAACATATTTTTAGAAAATTTTATAAGTTATATAATATTTTTTCCCGAAGTCTTATACTCTTCTTCCTCTTCTTAGCGTCATCCCGTTTTCCTCATTCATTAGGATTGGCTAGGTCCGCTAACTAAGCCTAAGATTTGGCGAAAATATAGATTTTACATGAAGGAGGTGGCAGTAACCCTCCACAACCTAAAGGGTGGTTTCGCCCGTGGCTGGACTGACGCTGTATGGGGAGGGAAGTTTAGAACACATATAATGTTTCACCGGAGTTCAAAAATGGACAAAATCGAAACATGATGAATGAATGAATGAAAGAGAATATGATGTATAAATGAATGTGAAACCTAAAGGATGATCTTTTTTTTTATACTACGTCGGGAGGCATACAAGCATACGGCCCACCTGATGTAAAGCGGGTACCGTAGCCTATTAACGCTTGCGATATATTAAGTATCACTCGCGCGATGTTTTCCGAGTAAGTAATAACTACAAATATGTACATCAGTCCGAAAACAGGAATTTACTGGTACATGCCAGGCATCGAACCGGGATTGAGTTGGTCAATAGGCCGGTTCTTTAGCCACTGGGCTACCACTGCTATTTTTTCCAAGTCTTATATTGACAGAACAAATTACTTACCTATGCCTCCTAGAAGAATCCCTTTTTAACCTCCGAATCAAAAGAGAGGTGTTATAAGTTTGACGTGTGTATCTGTGTTTCTGTGTATCTGTGTATCTGTCTGTGGCAACGTAGCTTCGAAATGGATGAACCGATTTTAATTTTGTTTTTGAAAGGGGACTTAATCGAGAGTGTTTTTGTGTATGTCATATAGGTTATTTTTGCGCCGGGGGGTTTTTAATTTAATTTTGCTTGTCAATAATTACTGAAAGCTTCATAAAAAGCCTGTTTAAGACTAGCTACAGGTACATTTCGATGTAACCGTTCGTTCGAATACGATCCTCAAATCGCCTATTGTTTTTCAAGGTGGACCTACGTTTTATTGATCGGGAAACGCGATCATCATATTTATTCGACGAGCTCGGTGGCTCAGTCGTGAATGACGCGACTTTGACACCAACGCTCGTGGGTTCGATTCCCACACAAGGCAAACATTTGTGTGCATTAACATATCTGATTGTCTTGGTCTGAATGTTTTAAAAGAGGTAGGACGCATCAAAGCTGCCCGTCGTACCTCTGCCTGACAGAAAACCGCAGCCAAATAACGACTCCCTAGAGGGTTGTTGTGTTCCTACGTATGAGTGAGGTCACCAGTAAGCTCCTAAGGAGTTGCTGTGTAAGCAGCGGAGGAGGCATCGCGAGAGTGATACTTAATATATCGGAAGCGTTAATAGGCTACGGTACCCGTTTTAAATTAGGTGAGCCGTATGCTTGTATGCCTCCCGACGCAGTATAAAAAAAAATGTCTCATTAATATTAGGCGTCAAAAACATGGTATTTGTAAAGATTGCCCCTTGTTCTTTCCTTGATTTCTTTTAGTTTGTGGTGAGCATCCTTCTCCCAATTCGGAGAATTCCGGGCAAAGAACAATTAGATCTCATGTGAGTGCTTATTTAAAATTAGTCTAACATTTAGAAACACGTAGCTGCATTAAATGTGCAACAGAACTTGAAAGAAATTATACAATAGGCACTGCTAGGCAGTTATGGGTTACGGAGACATGAGCATAGTAAATCACACTTGACAGATTCATTTTTATATTGTTAAGAGTTTGATATCATTGGATAATAAATACTTTTTATTCATCTTTTACGTATAATTTTTGCATCTATTATTCACTGACTTCTAAAAACTGCAGCTAACAACTCCCTGGAGGTACCTGCGAGTGAGCGAGGTTACCAGTAAGCTCTTAAGGAGTTATTGCGTTAGAGATAAAAGTTCGTTGGCTACGGTAACTGCTTTATATCAAGTGAGCCATATGCTTGGATATCACTCGACGTTGTATATAAAGTAATACATATTTCTGATGTTTGTCATCTATTTATTTCTATGAAATTTGTACACAAATGAAATAAAGACTAGTTAAAACAAACAAATATATATATTGGCAATGTAACGTGAAGTTTCTAAACTAGCTATTTTCGTAACTAAAAGCTATTAAACCAAAAATACCCTTTCCTCACAACGTACATAATCCGACATAGACTTTATTTTCCCCAACGTTTATGATATACAAATCTCAATTGTACATGAATAAGTAACGACCGAAAACACATTTATCAAACAATTGACACAAAACAAAAACAAATTCTACACACAACCCATTGAGGTTTGACACAAACAAACGGTGATTCCATAAACAATAACATTTCGCGCCTGTTTCGCAGGTACTTGTACGATCATCGATCTTCGTTCATAAGCGACATGTGTATCGGCATACTCAATATTTTGCGACCCTGCCATAGATTAATCAATCTTTGATGGATTTGTTTAACATTATGTTGGGTGAATTTTGTGTACAAGAATATTCACTTATTAAAAAATAATAGTGATGCACAATGTCTGAGGTCAAACAAGCATACGGCCCTCCTGACTTGCAATATAAAGAGCACCGCTCGCGCGTCATCACTCCCTCTGCTAACGCAGGAATTTCTTCAGCTTGCTGGTAACCCGCCCACATGTATCCTGGGAGTGGTAATTTTGCTGCGGGTTTTCTGTGAGGTGGAGGTACTTTCATATAAAACTATCTGTCCACTAGGGCAGAGAAGAGAGGAAAGGTACAGGGTTTCACCAAAAAATGGCCGCAGGGTGCCGCGCATGCTGTGGGGGTGTCCCTGCGGTCTAGCATTCACATTCTCCATCGCTACGCTAAGCGTAAGAGAACAGAAGTAAGTAGACCGTGTCAAATCAGCCTGTGATTTAATGTGCTCTATCTACCTCTCTTACAAGGAAAGTTACGCACAAGAAGTACATAACCTCAGCAAAATGGCTACCAATAACATTTTAAAAATACGAGAAATAATCAAAAATATAACTGTTTAAGATTTGTGTATAGTTTTTTGTTAAATAAATGAATATATTTCTCTATTATACGTACGGGTACATACATTGTTGTATATTGCCCCTCGTGATATGTTCTTTGATAAAGTATGCTCATAAATATTAGTGGGGATCATCGTTGCTGCTGTTATATTTTTAAAGGGAGCTGAGCCCATTTATTTTGTTACTTCATATACGCATCGCCCGTGAAACCATCCGCACATCTTTAATTTTCAGCGTATTAGATTGTTAGTTAAACTCGCTATTCACAACAACATCCAACAACAAAATTTTCTTTATTGATGTTACCATAGTTGTAACATATAATGTTGAAATCTCCTTTGGGTACGTAATGCCTGTACCAGGAGACTCTACAATTGATAAATATTGAAGTGAAATCTAGATCTATTAAGTTTAAATTCTTCAACCTACTTATTTAGGAACTGATAAATACAGAACGGTGTTTACAGGCGTGAATCTGCGGGTTTCTGTCATGTATATTCTCACGTATTAAAAAATATATTAGCACTTTCACCCTGGATTGGGTGGGTATCATAGTCGTAGTAAAATCAAATAAGTGGCCGACTCGAGCCCCGAGCGAACGATAATAGCCTAAACACGTAGGGATGTGCTTATAGTTAATACAATCGTCAAAAATGCACAGTCTATCTATATACAAAACAATTTTCCCTTGTAGGGGAATCATCAGGGATCTAGAATACAAAGTTTTTCTTAATTATTTTTTGTACCTGTTTAGTAATTTGAAATATTACGGTCGAAATAGGATTAATTCAAACGTGGCTTTATTGAATCATGTATTTATTCAAATAAAATTAAATGATTATGAAATTGTATTGAAGTTATATTTCTTTAGGCGCGTTATGAAAAAACGATGAGTGAAATTTTAATATACTGTAACACAAAAGTAACAGGTTGAAGCTGCCCGCTAAACCGCTCATTAAGCCACGAAAAATATGCTCAAAACTGCAGCTAAATAACATTTCCCTGGAGGGTTATTGTGTTCATGCGAGTGAGTGACGTTATTACCTCACGGAAAATATGCTCAAAACTGCACCCATGTAACAATTCTTTGGAGGGTTGTTGTGTTCATGCGAGTGAGTGACGTTACTACCTCACTCATCTGTCCAGCTAATTGTTATTTAGTTGCAGTTTTCCGTGAGGTAGTAACGTCACTCACTCGCCTGAATACAACATTCGTCCAGGGAATTGTTATTTGGCTGCAGAATTTCTGTGAGGTGTTAACGTCACTCACTCGCACGAACACAACAATCCTCCAGGGAATTGTTATTCGGCTGCAGTTTTGAGCATATTTTTCGTGAGGTAGTAACGTCACTCACTCGCATGAATGCAACATCTGTCCAGCGAATTGTTATTTGGTTGCAGTTTTCCGTGAGTTAGTAACGTTACTCACTCGCCTGAACTCAACAACCGTCCAGTGAATTGTTATTTGGCTGCAGATTTCTGTGCGGTGGTAACGTCACTCACTCGCATGAACAAACAAGCATACGATTCACCCAATTTCAAGCGGTCACTGTAGCTGTTTACGCTTGCAATACGTTAAGTATGCCTCGCGTATTGCCGCCTCTGCTGCTAACACGGCAACTCCTTAGGATCTTACTCGTGATGTCACTCAGATGAACACAACATCCCTCCAGGGAATTGTCATATGACTGTAGTTTTCCGTGAGGTAGTAACGTCCCTCACTTGCATGAACACAACAACCCTCCAGGGAATTGTTATTTGGCCGCAGTTGCCTGTGAGGTGGTAACGGCACTCACTCGCATGAACACAACATCCCTCCAGGGATTTGTTATTTACTGATGCCAGAGAAGTATAACTTCTCACGCGCGTACATAAGTACACGCACCCATTTTTTTGTACACTAAATTATTTTTTACTTTTTCATTTACTACACTTATCAAAATTACAATCTGTATATTCGGAAATTTAATATTTTTACAGTAGCCTAAAATGATAGACATTAAAAGTACTTTTATCTGTGGGAAATTTGTGAATTTTTAACTTTGATACAGAATAAAAAAATCTTTTTACTTTTTAGTCAAATGAGTGTAAACTACATCATTGTTCAACTCTACATTTGGCACATTTACTGCATTTTTGAAATTAATTTAAATTTAATTCATTTTATTTGTATAAACAAGTAACGAACAACGACTGGTTCATTAAGTACTTCTACGTTTGTATTGAAAATCTCTAATAAAAGAGTAAAAATGTGCACAAAATCGAATATTCTGTCTATCTAAACTATTCTAAACCTTTACGCCAAATCTATTACGGTGTAGGCAGAATAAACTGAACACCATCTGACTCGATCTTTACATATCTCATCAAAATGTCACAATTGACGTTCATGTGCCAGAAGCGTACATGTGACCCCTACCAATCCAATTGCGATTCTGGCCCATTATATAGTATAGTATTATATAGTATCGATATGCGGATAAGGGCATGCCTCAAAGCGAAGCGCATAGATCCACCCCGCTGGTACGGAAAACAGCGCATGCAGCGACAGATATTGGAGTGCTGAGTACCGAATAAGCATGTACAATGAAAGGAGTGGACTGAAAGATGCAGATACAGATAAATAACAGAAGCTCCTTTCATTACAAGCATTCATATGCTACGGTAATCACTTTTCGTCAGGCGCATATGCTTTCAGCCTTTTAATGTACTATAAAAAAATCTGAAATCCGATACTGCTCAAGTAAAACTACAGTATTGTCCCACAATAGTTTAGTGAAACAAACACATGACAAGACAATTTCAAGTAGTTCGTGCCTAAATCTTTAGCCAGCCGGATTCTTAAAAAGGCCATATCTCAGAGTCAACCCTTTCCGATCCCTAACTCCGGCGTCACAGTAACATTTCGAGTTAAAAGCAATACGTGGAAGGGGTCGTCTTTATCCACTTGAATAATACTCGCTTCACGAATTCCTCTGAGGGATGCTCACGGATTACGTGCGTGGCAACACTTTATTTTTTAATAGCCTCTGAACTGGAAGTCTCTTTGTATGGATAAGATACATATCTTGAATTCTGGATATTCATATTTGCACATTATATATGTCACGAGGACGCAGTTATAATGAAATATTTGTATATATTTAGTCGACGCTTATATCCGGCAGGAGCTATAGAGATCGGAGGACTCAAAAGAAACACATTTAAATCTCCATATGCATGGCTGATATTCAGTAGTATTCGAGAGATTACAGTGTTAAAATTTTTAACTAACCTAATACAAACAATAAAAATTACAAAATGAACACGAACAAGCCTTCAGAACCCATTATATACCTTTTCCCATACATTTCGCGGTCATATATGACCACACGGGTTTCGAAGGGTTAAATTTATGTGCGTAAAATCTTGTCACAATTCAAAAAATGATGTATCGCTAAAAAAAATTGTATAGCACCAATCATACAAATTGCTATAAAACTTGCTAAACTTGTTACCTGATAACTAGCCTAATACAAACATTAAAGTACAAAACTAACACAAACATTAAAATTACGTTTGTGTTAATTTTGTAATCCTACAAATAGCTATAAAACTTGCTTATTTCCTAGGTTATTCACAAAGCTATTAAAGTCAAGGTAAAGATATGTAATGTAATTCGTAACATTAATCTTACAAACAGTTAAGGTCATTTTTAATAATAGGGAATAAAATTTAATCAAAATTGGTACATATATAAAATGGTATACCTTTTGGTCGACATGGACCCTCGATTTCGAATACATGTCCGAATCATCCTGCTAACTTCAGTTTTTATCACTCTTGACGTGAAAGAATAGCCCTCGTATGTTCCACCGTGTTTATTATTCGTAGTCCAAATTCTTTAGTCGTATTAAATGATGTCACTTAAACTAAGTCTTTCATGTGACCCCAAACGTAAAATCAAGTGGTATGAGGTAAGGAACTCGTTCAACGTTAAAATATCAGACCATCCCCTGCCAATACATCCGTCAGAGTATGTTTCATCGAGCCACTGTCTCACAGTGACTATAGTATATCCTTTAACCTCACGGGGTTGCGTTTTGGCTCGTTTAAGCCAGGTTGCCCGATTTTGTTTGACAGCCGAAGTCAACTGTTTCGACTATTCCCGGCTACGGTCGGACGCCTTCGATAAGCAAAATGGTGAAAATTTCAATAACAGGGGGAAGAGTTTGAATAGCACTGTTCACAAATTCAGTATTAAGGATACTGGGGCCGAAAGCATTATTTAAAAACGCTCTAAGAAGTCGACCATCGACTAGATAGATAAACAACGCTTTTGACGGACCCACCTTAGACACGGTAAAGTCATTTGCGGAAGGCAAATATAACCTACCCTAACTTAGGTCAAGAAGGTAGGTTATTAACCTTTATTTATTGTGTTTAAAGCACCAGCCTGGAATGAAGAGCATGCTCCATGAATTACTGTATATCAAAAATATATACAGCGGAAAACACATCATCAGGGAGCTCGATAGATAAATCAATATAAGCGGCGGTCGATCTTACTTAATCTGCGTGTTCGGTTAGAATGACACGCGCAACGACGCCATTGAGCTATCAACACAACGCATAATAATACTCTTAATTATTTGTTTCAGGTACATATCTATGCTAAAAGCAATACATGCTATTTAATGAGACGTGCTGCACAGCGACAATGACGCCAAGAGTAGCAGCTTGACTAGGGAAGTCTTCCACCTTCCCATTCGTAGTTGAATAAAAAATCTCTATACCTTGCCCTGTGCCCTTTGAGTACCGCACCGTGGCGGCGGGGAGTTCACACTCACAAACTGGAACTGCAATGGCTGCAACTGAATCGCGCAGCATACAAATGCTGCGCGATTCTAGAGAAGTTTTCTTCCGAGAATTCTCAAGTTATGAATCTCAGTCGTGAATGACGCGACTTTTACACCAACGCTCGTGGATTCGATTCCCACGCAAGACAAACATTTGTGTGCATGAACACGTCTATTTGTATTGGTCTGGATGTTTTAAGAGAGGTAGGGCGCATCAAAGCAGCCCGTTTGGGGAAGTACCTCTACCTCACAGAAACCCACAGCTAAATAACATCTCCCTAGAGGGTTGTTGTGTTCCTGCGTGTGAGTGAGTCACCAGTATTATGAGTTGCTGTGTAAGCAGCGAAGGAGGCATCGCGCGAGTGATCCTTAATATATTACAAGCGTTAATAGACTACTGTAATTGCTTTGCATCTGGTGGTATGCTTGTATGTCTACCGACGTTGTATAAAAAAAAGCGGAGGTTTTCCCAGGGGAATACAGCATGGCTTACTTCAAGAGAGATGAAAAGAGGTTTTTACTTTTGAAGGTAAAAACTCTACGGGTACGGTAACTGTTTACGTTCACTAGGAGTTAGTCAGGAGCGTTAGCAGTGGGGGTAGTAATATACAAGCGAAACCCCTTGTGTTGCAAACATTTATACTCACAAGACTTGCTTCACATCAATAGGGCCATTTATTATACCCGAAATAGAAAAGTTATGATATTTAGTCAACGGTGGTAACATTATAACATAACCATGGTTATTTAAAAGATACATACGAATGAATAAGACAAGAATGACTTTGAGTTTGACGTGACAAATATCATGTATGATTGGATGTAACTCGTGGAGACAAAATTCCATAATTTTGATGATATAATGAATCTATTCCAAAAAAATTGATTTATAAAAGCTAGCTTCAATAATTTGTTGCATGTCTGTGACGCCTTATTGAAAAATTCAATATGATCATGGGTGGTATTCAATATAGGCGTCATCGAGCTTTGATACTGGAACAAAAGGCATCACTTACAAATGTTGCCAATATCTTGTCCAAACGGAAATCTTATGGGAATCCGTTACATTTCTACAATTTAAAATTTATAAGTTAACACTCATTTGCTACAAAAAGAATGGACACCGTACGTTTATTATACATCTTCTGTATCATCAGCTACCTCTATAATGTTTATTGTTGCTCGTCGGTGTGAACATATTGATAAGATAAATAGTGCAATTCGGTCTGCCTTTCTAAATTTGTTCACATCTAATAATATTTTATTATAGATAAAACTTTGACAGCTCAGTGGATATAGAACCAATCTATTAACCTATGATCCTTGGTTCGAATCCTACTATTTAAAATTCGTCTTTTCGGATTTATGTAAATATTTGTAATTACCTCTTGCTCTTCGGTGAAGGAAAACATTGCGAGGAAACCCGCACGTCCAAGAAATTATATTTCAAAAGACGTGTCCTAGCCTAAGAAATATTTATTTTCTACTCCGGTTCTGATATGACAGAAGTCGCTCCATTTAAAAGTTAGTATCTTCGCCAAATACTTAAGCTTAGGTAACAGACCGCGCCAATCCTAGTGGATTAGGAAACGGAATAACGCTAGGAAGAAGAATATTATATTAAAGAAAAATATACTAATTCTTTATTTACCTTTGGGCACTTAGACACATCTTACATTATTATTCTTATTGTATTTTATTAATTACTAATAGCCTCCGCTTTTTTTTAATTATACTAAAATTATTTAAATTTTGTCTTCCAGTTGTGCCTTCTGCAAATACAGAAGTTCTTACTGAGATTAATAAATAAGAATTTGTTAATGATACTGATCTTGGATTTACTTGGTAGACTGCAAATTGCAGTGGGACACTCTACATAAATAAAGTTACCAATATGCTCCGCTCCGTCCCATATGCAGTTAGAAGAATCTAATAATTCACAGAGTTTACAACTAACGCGACGAAAGGGCTGATATTGAAACAATTTTTATCTCACAAAAAGGATGGCTCTATTTATAACATGGGCTTAGGGAATCACTTGGCGGACTGATCAAAGAAATAAATATCTTTACGGTTACCTCTTAGTATATTTATGAAAACATAAAGTGCTCGTAAAGATAGAAAGTCGTTTTCAAAGTTCAGTGAAAATCTTAGAAGCAGGAATAAGTGCGTATAAGATAGGTACATAGGCTTGCTAAGACCGGTAAAAGTGTAAATTATACTTTGTTGTAAATTTTATTTGATTCTATAAGACAATATATTCCGAAATGCAATTTGATCTAACCTGCTTTGTGTGCTTCCGCCACCAATTAGTTCATGCAGCCTAGCGCCGGCCGGCACCCACCCACTACTGTTAGTTGATGCAACATGCCGACGCTGACTTATAAATAATTTTATTTATTTAACTTTACATTATTATTATGCATTTTTATCTAGCCTTCGACCCTTCCTCCTACTTTCCTAATCTCTGGTAAAAAAATACTTTTATACTACATAATACAATTTTGAATTCGAAAGTCTGAAAACAACTAGATAGTACGACACAAATAACTTCGCATTTGTTTTGTACGTTCTTGAAGTATGAACACGTACCATACCCAATATCAATGCAAATATACTCAAACTTTAGTTGTTATCGTATTCCTCGGCCTTAGTACAGAACACTGAGCAAGTCTGCAGTTTCATATTCCATGAGATAACCAGCGCAGTTTAATTCTACTTCCTGTTCCTATTATGTGAAAACTATACTAACTTATCAAAATCCATTAACCAGTTTACTGAATTTGAAAAATCATTAGGTACCATCAGAAAAAGAATCGTTAGGCTGTCCATAATCGACGTTTATTGAAACAGTCTGACAATGGAATCTAACATACCCACAATAGGTGCCTATAACTCCACGTCGAACGACTTGACCTCCCATGGCATCGTGCCAAACCGAGGAAAAACTTTCTCTTAATGTTTTTAGGACTTTATCATAATAAAAATGACAACAATAGAGACATTTTATGTTTTCTAGTCGTAAACCTAAAACAAAGTGCTGGTAAGAGCGAGTCGCTAGCATGTTATACAGGATATAGCATCGAAAATGTCAGCATGGGGGAAATTCCACACTATATTGTGAGGGAATTCTTTTCATAGGAACAGATTTTGGATATAAGAAAACTACATTCATTGATTTAATAAGCCATACACAGTGAAGTAATTATTACCTTGATACACGTTTTATTATTATGAACAAGCAATTCTTGTACACCTATGTAACTATATTTCGTCTACCTAGGAATCGACTGTAACGATTTGTATCAAATTCTGTATTTAGAAAATATTTTGCTTTTAAGCTTATTTATAAAGGTGATAAAAATCGTGAAACAATCATCCAAATATTGTTTTTAATACGAGCAAGAATATGTTATGTTTTTGTTTTCATGTTAAATTTATTTCAAATGGTATTCCTTTTTAAAACCACGAGGCATCCTCAGGCGCTGTAGACGTTACTCGTTAGAATAACATGCTACAAGTGCACTTGTAGCAGCCATAGCATAGGGTGGGTGCCGGCCGACGCTAGGCCGCATGAACTAATTTGTGGCGGAAGCACACAAAGCAGGTTAGATCAAATTGCATGTTAAATTGACTTTCGCAAAATAACGCCTGAATCTATTAACTAATTATTGATATGTTAGATATCGTAATGTACTCGTACAAAATGGCGTGATAATTCAATACAAAATTCTATTTAGGTGAAATAAGACGGAACTAGTAATTGTGTTACGGAAGATCTCTGTTCGAAATTGAAATAATTTGTTATTGATAAAAATGAAATTTCCAATTTAACGCTCGATTAAATGTTTATTGTGACAATACAATACTTGTACAAATAATTGCTCAACCATGGTGCATAATGTACTCTCTTTCCTAAATTCATTTATTAAACGCTAGCGGTCAACTTCGTCCACATGGCATTACGACGTTGATTATTTTGAGCAGCTCGATGGCGCAGAGGTCAGTAACGCTACTTTAACAGCAACGCTTGTGGGTTCTATTCCCACACAGGACAAACATTTGTGTGTATGATCATACCTGTTTGTCTTAGTCTCAGGTTAAGAGAAGTCGGGCGCATCAAAGCAGTCCATCTGCCGAAGTGTCTCTGCCTCACAGAAAACCACAGCTAAATAACTCCGTGGGGGGTTGTTGTATTCCTGCGAGTGAGTGAGAGGTCACTAGTAAGCTCCTAAGCAGTTGCTGTGTTAGCAGCAGTGGTGGCATAACGCGAGTGATATATAAGTCGCAAGCGTTTATATAGGCTAAGGTAACCGCTTTATATCAGGTGATCCGTATGCTTGTGTGTTTCCCGACTTTGTATATATCGGTAGACCTACTATGTTTATTTTGTTCCATTCATTTTAAACGAACATATACCAACCTGCTTAGAAGCAGCATTCTTAAACTCCAAGCTTACAGTTTGCACGCACACTTGTTTTGTATTTCTTTTCAAAAGAATAGCGTGAGAGAGCGTTGTAAATATATGAAACTTTCTTACAGTTCTAGAATATTTATCTCTGTCGCTTTTAAAGTTTACGCAAGCCACTGAAAACTGCATTTTATACAGTATTTACGTTTTACATAAGTAATAATACTAGCGATAACTAAAAAGCCTGCCTATTAACTGACTGTAGGCCGATTCTACTAAAAAACTGCAACTGCACTGTAGTGCGGCGGGTGTCAAAATGCGTACATCTTGACGTTTCGTTAAGTGATCTGACAACAGGGACGTTTAACGAAACGGGTACGCATTTTTGCCGATTCTACTAAAAAACTGCAACTGCACTTGCAGTTTTTTAGTAGAATCGGCCTCCGGTTCGAATCCTGGTGTGGACAAGGGTCACTAAATTTATGTATATAATTATCACTTCCTCGGCGGAGACGGAAAACAGCGTGAGGAAACCCCAATGTTCCAGAAATTACATTTCGAAAGACGTGACGTGTGTGACTTAACCTAAGAAAGATCTGCTTTACTCTGTGAAGTGTGAAGGGGGCAGGCGTATTATGTAACAATTAGTATCTTCGCCCAATCTTTACGTTAAATAATAGACCCCGCCAATCCTAATGGGATAGGAAATGGAATAACCGTAAAAAGATTTCTGCTTCACATAACATCACAAAATATTGAAATATTAACAGTAGGTGTTAATTTTTGCTAATACTATGCACGGTGTTTAGTTATTAAAAGCAGAAGCTCCCACAAAATGCATAAACTTCCATTAAGGGAATATATTCATTCAAGATCCACGGGGAATCTTATTAACGTGATACGGCTATGAAACCAGCAATCTCACATTTATTAGGATACTGCGTCAACCCTCTAAGATTCATGTGCATTCCTGCTTCTTGCAGTGAAATTCGTAGTATATATATATATATATATATAGGTATATATTATAATGGTTTAATTTGTAATCGACAAGGAAAACTGGCACCAAATATACTGTTTTGTTGTTTGAAACGTAACAATGACTACGAAAGTATAAACCCTGTAACATACGAATCGTACTCGCACTCCGTGGATTCCATACGTTTGTATTTTTGATGATGTATATCCAATCCAAACCCAACCCTATTACTATTAGACTCAAAACTGACCCAAATCTAACTCAAACCTAACCCAAACCCCTAAGGTCAACTACTGGTAGAGAATTTTGTTTTTTATTATTTATTAGGTTCACCGATGCTCGAGGACGTCTCGATAGATTTCTGCAAAAGTATCTTCATTTGACGTTAGTAAAATAAAATGGTGATGAATACAAGCGTCGTCTTTTATGAAGACGTTTCTATTTATATATTGCTGACAAATTGGCCTTTACCTATTAATGTGACAATGTGGACGCGGAAGACACGTTGCCTGTGCTTTCGGACCCAAAACGAGACGATTTTGGCGAGCTCGGTGTCATAGTGGCGAAATGCGCTGTTACGTTACTTTGACACCAACGCTTGTGGATTCGATTCCCACACAGGAGAAACATTTATATGCATGAACATCTGTTTGTCTTTGTGAGACTATTTTTAAGAGAAGTAGGGCGCATTAAAGCAGCCCGTTTAGGGAAATACCTCCACCTTACAGAAACCCGCAGCCAAATAACAACTCCCCATAGGGTTGTTGTGTTCCTGCGTGTGAGTAAGGTCACTAGTAAGCTCCTATGGAATTGCTAGGCATTGCTTAATGTATTGCTAGTATTTATACGCTACGGTAACCGCTTTACATCAGGTGGGCTGTATGCTTGTATGCCTTTCGACTTGTATAAAAAAATACAAATTACTAAATACAAACAGTTTACCTTTTTAACTTGGCAGGAATACAAGCAGCGCCTGATGTAAATTGGACACCGTAGCCCATCAATGTAAGCAATGCAAGAAATATCGCTTCCTGTTTCGCCACATCTGAAGCTAATACATGTTGGCACAACAACTATTCAGGATCTTAAAAGACACCTCGCTTGTTCACAGGAACACAACAATTCTCCAGGGAGTGGTTATTAGGCCAAGGTTCTCTGTGAAGTGGAGTTACTTCCCCAGTCGGGCTCCCTTGATCCAAGCCAAGATCGATGGCTTAACATGCCCTCTTAAGATAGACGAACTCAAGACGACTAAACCTATAATACTTAGACTGCTTTCAACACTGCTTAACTTGTGTATTCGATAAGACCATCGAACTCCTCAAAAATACCTGAAAAGTACTTTCACACAAAAAATATCACACATAGAAAGAAAGCAGACAAATCACAGTTGAGTGGGTTATGCACACGGACGAAGAATTCCGCTCTTTATTGCCTCTATCTCGCCCTAACAAGATTCCCCGGGGTCGCGATCGTTACGGGTATAATTCACCCGCGATTTATGTTTTTTTCGAGTGACGTAATTGGGTATTTGAATATATTAAAAATGAGTAATGTAATCTTTCCATCTATAAAGTCACGTCAAATTCCTTGCGGGTAGGCAGAGAGGACACGATCGCCACATACACCTCGATCGCTTCTTTAACCCTTCGAAACCCGGGTGGTCGAATACAACCGCGAAATGTATGGGAAAACGTATATAACGGGTTCTGACTGATGTATTTTAACTAATTTTAATTAGTTCAAATACGATAAAGTAAAATTTAACCAGTTGAGAATGCGCAAGCTGCATTGCCATATAAAACAATTCAATTTTTTTTTATTTGTCGGCCATTATGTCCATGTTCCTTAAGAGATAGGAACGGTGTTCCTGAACATTCCTATTCTACTTTTTTATGCTGAATCCGAATCTGAAGTCAAAATTCGAATACTCGAAAAAAACGCAAACAGTGAAACGCACAGACAAACATATAGATTTCATATAGGAACGGTGTTCCTGAAAACTCTTATAACAACCAGGTATGATAGTTATGACAGGCATCCGTCCCTCCTCTTTAATAGCCCAGTACCAGTAATTTCTCCAGTAGGCGCAATTATATTGTCTTGAAACACTATATTGCCTCGGAAAGCCATATTCGAATCGGAATCGAAAATCGTTATCTATCAAAATGTATATCCTTTATTGCATAATAAACATATACAAAGTAGGTTATACAGAAAATGGTGTGCAAAGGTGAGCTTATCTCTTACTAGCTTAGAGCTAACCCTAACGTGTGGAAGTCATTTTATTTTGGCTGGGAGTTAAAAGTTATGCAGAATTATATTTTCCATATTTATACATAATCTATAGTTATATATAAATACATAGTATTGAATACATATATTCTATACATATAATAATACTTATCATGTGTAAGATAGTGCTCACTTAACCTCTTCTTGAAGGAAGATACAGAGCCGCTGTCTCGTATTTGCAGTGGTAATTTGTTCCACAGCCGTGCGGCATTAACGGTGAATGACCGAAAGAAAAAAATGTGTTGGATGAGGGATACTTCAGAGTATTGGTAAGACAAGGACGTTGGGAACGGATGGGAGTGGTCTTATGAGAAAACCGGGATCGAAGGTATTGGGGTGTATGGAATCTGAATCAAAACTTTTCTAATACGTTTCGAATTTGGCTTTCCGGGGCATTGTGAATCTAATTTCAATAGCCCAATAATTCCGAAACATTCGCAATAGACCCCTTTATCGGCCACGACCTGTTCATAGGTACATTGACCTATTTATATCCTCTGCAGCGTCGGGTATACAACATTATATTAATCTTTACGCGTTGGATCCATATCGCCGCGCACGCTTATCAAATGACCGTAACATAACTCATATATTAAATTTTGAACAGTCTTCATTAAAGTCCAAATCTATTCCCATGGTAGCTTCATCTTGACAAACGTCGACTACAATTTTACTTTTGTGTTAAAACATTTTATTTAATATCTCTTTATGTACTCATCATCAAATCTTCGTAACTTCACGAAATATTCACTAAAATTACATGAGATCATCGAAATACTAATGTAAAAAAAATGGAATCGTAAATACAACAGAGACTTCGAGCAGTTTGAGACTGAATTGTAATGAATGCCAATAAACAGGACAATTTTTGTGTTACATGAAAATAATAATGCAAAAGCATTATTTATAAGTATATTACATGTAATTGGATCATTTATTACAATTAAGGAAGTAAGGATTCTACACGGAGTCCTTATTTGATCCACGTCCATGATCGACTTATGTGTCGTCGGGAGGCATACAAGCATACGGTCCACCTGATGTAAAGCAGTTACCGTAGCCTATTAACGGTTGTATCGTGTATGGGTTCGTATATTTTGATGTAACTACGGAACTCTAAACTAGTATTCCGCAAACTTTTTTTGTTCAAAGTACGTCCATTAAATCAACAAACTTTAGATGTAGACCGTAGGAAAAACAGTTTTATTTATTAATAAATTCAATATAATGTGAAAAGATGTTTAATAAGAAATGTGCGCGCGCATAACTGATCATATAATAATATATAAAAGCATAAGCGATCAAAGTTTGGAGCAATCGTAACTCTCACCTCTGTATAAGTATTATCTTCACAACATTCTGGCCATTTTCTTTGGCACACCAGCTAATGACGGTGGTACACCAATGTGCCGCTGCTCCAAACAAAAAAAAAAACAATATGTTGTCATTGATGTATGTACCTACTAGTTTTTCATACATGTATGTTACATGCATTTCATTATGAAAGTATTATTGTTAAGTTAATGTACTTTTCGTTATACTTTGGTATACGGGTTTTAAGAATTTGCCCCAAAATATACAATAGGAATTCAGACAAATCCGAAGGTTTACCGAGCGGAAATACTAGCGAAGTCGAGATTCCGGTATCGTGCTAACAAGATTTTCCAGCGGTCGTTCTGTCAATTTATTACACCCTTGAAAACGATTTAAACTTAAAGCCGCCACGAGCTGAAAAATGTACACTTGCAAAGTACCAATTTGACTTGGTTAAACTTACTTACCTACGTACCAATACTTGTTTATTTCGAGAAACATTTTTAAAAGCTCACGTGCACGCTACGCTTGACACTTTGACTTTTATATCGTTCTTATGTATGTATATCTTCACGCCAGGTCCTTTGCGGTATAGTCAGAGAGAACCGAGCGCCATGAAACGCGGTACTTACATATCTCACTCGCTTTTTTACCATTTCTAACTCTTTTTATACGCTCGCCGGTCCTTAAGTCATCTGACACATGGATCTGAAAATACGACCAATTTGGTCATGGTAGGTGTGCCTTGGTCTTCTGTGGATTTTATATCCTTTCACCTTTGCATTGTATATCTGCTTCGTCATTCTTTCACCATTCGTCATTTTTTCTTGTATCGTACGTAATAGAATTTCGAGTGTTAAATGTAATCTGTTCTTAGCTGTAGAAGGTGCGAGTATGTACTCATGTATATAATAAATGGTCAAGCATGAGACGGTCTCGCACATCGTAGATCGTGTACGTAAATGATTCCTTAATAAATTGACAAGTTTAGTAAGATTTTTTAAAGATTTAATTGGTATATATGTAGCAGGGAAATGAGGATTTCAGAGATTTCACGAAATCCCTAGAGATATCACTAATTCACGGTATATGTCGAATAAACTTTGCTTTTACGTCTTCTTACAAAAAATATCTGACATGACATGACAAAACACTATCTAACATACTTTAAGTAATATGTGTATCACTAAATAGAATCTAGTAAAATGAGAAAAATATTGATCGATATAAAATAAAACAACTAATTTACAATTAACAACTAATAAATAACTAATTTTGCGTTGAAATAATTACAACAATTGAGTCTGATTCAAATAGTTAGAATCAAAACTTTTAGTTGGTTGGTTATTTAGTTCCATAATAATATTCGAGTATCTTACGAGATTTATCCAATATCGGTGCCGATCTGTATTCATCAATGAGCTTAATTATATTTTTGATTTTTTGCAGGCCGTAACGGCTTAGTTCTCTTTTTATTTTTCCTGTCGAAAATTAAAATCTATTTCATCACAGTCATACGGGCTCCCCGGCCCTCGTGGAAGCCGCCACTCGTGGAAGCGAGACGGAGGTATGGCTTGTCTTATAACATGATGCCCGGTATTTTAATATTCTACTGGATTCTGTTTAGTGATACGACGTATCAATAGAAGTATGTTAGTATTTTGTCATATCACTAAACATTTTTAGTAAGAAGACATAAAAGAAAAGAAAATTGGACGTCTATCGTGATTTCGTGGTATCAGTAGGAATTTCGTGAAATCCCTTAATCGTCATTTCCCTGCAGACACAGTGAAAGCCCAGTGGTTATACAGACCTATTAACTGACTGGTCCCCAGTTCCAATCCTGGAGTGAGCATGTACTATATTCATGTTTTAGGAGTCATGTACATATTTGAAATTATCACATGCTAGGCGTTGAAGGAAAACCACACGTCCCAGAAATTATATTTTGAAAGATCTTGACCTGAGAAAGGTCTGGATTTCCTTGTGGTTGTGGCGGTCAACAGTGGTTCCATGTCAAAATTAGTATCTTCGTCAAATCCCTAGAGTTTTGGAAATGGGATTACAACAGGAATAAGAAAACATAATGCAGCAATACAGTAGCATCATGGGAGATGGATAAGATTTTTTTATACAAACATAGGGTAGAGAACCAGCATGTATACAATACAATAAAACCAAAATACCGTTACATTAGTCGTATGTGTATAGCTATTGAATGAACTGAGCATCCATTGTTTATCCGGAACCCGATTAATATCCCGAAATAAATTAAAACAAAGCAGAGATTGAGCCTCATCTATATATTGATGAATGCCCGGGGCTCAGACAAAAGGGCCAATTATTTTTTGAACATGGGACTATTCATATTGCGCACACAAAGGTATTGTTTCGTGTACGTCGTTTCGAGCGTGCCCAGATCTTTTACACATGATGGGAAACAAAGGTTAAGTGTTAGTTGGTGCTTGTAATGTGTTTTTGGTATTCAAGTTAGGGTACAATATTTTTTATGCTTCTAATGTGGTAATCAATTGTTACCTGCCTGTTAGTAAGCAGTTGCCGTAACCTAATCAACGTTGGCAAAACCATGTTATTGCCTTATGTAAGGATGTACATATTTATATATATATATATGTCATGATATATGATGATGATGCCTCATCATACATGTATATGTCGCAGGGAAATGACGATATCGGGGATATCACGAAATCACGGTCGATGTCGAAAATCTCTCTTTAGACTTAGGATCTTAACCGTGTGTAAGCTTAGGATCATCAACAAATCTTATAACTCGTCGTAAGGCTCAATGTATTTCAATGTAATTCAGGTATTCCCGCTCAAAAATATATATTTAACAATGTCCCATGCCATGTAGAGTCTGACTTTAAACTTGTCCAGCAAAAGGCTTCACATCAAACTTAGGTATCGCTTCAATCAGTTTAAGTTTAAGAAACTTTTTTTTTATACTACGTCGGGATACATACAAGCATACGGCCCACCTGATGTAAAGCGGGTACCGTAGCCTACTAACGCTTGCGATATTTTAAGTATCACCCGCGCGATGCCTCCTCTGCTGCTTACACAGCAACTCCTTGGGAGCTTACTGGTGACCTCACTCACGCGCAGGAACACAACAACCCTCTAGGGAGTTGTTATTTGGCTGCGGTTTTCTGTGAGGTGGAGGTACTTCCCCAGACGGGCTGCTTTGATGCGCCCTACCTCTCTTAAATTAAAACTTGACTTATGATCATGCCTGTACGACTATAGATGTACAGCTAAATGATAGACGATAAGCTTTAGATTTTGACCCTTGTATCATTCTTATCTCGTGCTTAATAAAGGTTATAATCACACTTTGGGCGTCAATTGCGATCTGGTCTTTGCTGTACCTCACAAACCCATATATAGTTAATAGATTCAGGAGTTATCGTGCGAAAGTCAAATTTACATGCAATTTGATCTAAGCGGTTTTGTGTGCTTATACCACCAATTAGTTTATGCGAACTTGCAACAATGCCCTTGCCTCTTCACGTAGCATCCTCATGTATTATCTTATTCTGATGACTAAAATCTACGGCGTCTGAGGTAGTGGGCGGGGCCGACGCTAGTTAGTATAAACTAGTACGTATTATCCTAGGTTTTCGCGATTGTTATACATTGAAATAAACAATTTGTAACGGAAGTATCGCGTGTTTTATTTATTTTGTTAAACCTGACGTTTCGATTGCTTTGCAGCGTCCGTGGTCGCAGGAAGACTAAGGTGACATTTGTCGTACATTAGTTATTCAGTTATCACATCTACCGACATGGATGGATTAATTATATACGTTCCGATTCACACAAAAATCGCTCACAGTGTCCGAATGTTTTTGAGTAGACCTCTGGGTTTGTGAGTTGATTATTTTTAGAACTGGATCCCAAGCAGGTGGTACTTACGAACCATATTCTCTATTAAAATTGGGGTGTTTTCTTATTTCAATAGCCTCGCATAGCATTCTAGGCATGTAGCGATTCTCCTTGGCAAGGATTTGTGGTTTATCGAACCGTATGTAATGGTTTGACTGCTCCAGTGTATGTTCACATACTGCAGAGTTTTTATCACGCCTATTCTTCATGTCGGCAATGTGTTCTTTCATTCGAGTACCTATGCTTCTCTTTGTTTGCCCTATGTATGATAAACCACATTCGCAGTCTAATTTGTATACTCCTGCATCTTGTAAGGGGATATTACCCATCCCAACGTTCTTGCTATATAAAAACTTTACACTTCCCCCCAGCTAACACGAGATTCTTTTTTAATTCGTTTACCGTACGCGCTGCTAGACTTTGGAATAAATTACCATTGGAGATAAGAGAGAGTCCTTCTGTATTTGCTTTCAAGAGAAAACTAAAGAAGCACTATTCAAATACATTATCTTCTAACGAAGAATAGTTTGTATGTATATGTGTATACATATGTATATGGTTATATATTTTATGTATGTATTTGTATGTTTATTTGTGTGTTTTTTCTATTCAATTGTTTTTTTTTTTATTATTATTATTAGTATTTTCCTTTTTTCTTTTTCTTGTGTGTTTCTTACATTTATTGAATTTTGTTTTACTTTATTTTTTTAACTGTAAGTATCAGTTTTTTATTTTAGTAGTTGGCACATATAATTGTTATAACCCTAGTACAATTTCTTTTCACATTAATTACGGTTGGCTGGAAGAAATCTCTTGAAGAGATAAGCTCGCCTTTGTACACTGTATTTAACACTTATTGTATTGATTTATTTGTGTGCAATAAAGAATATATTACACGTGACAGGTCTTACAAATTGACTGATTTTCTTATAGGGATTGAAATAAGTTTTAATTGAAGCTCGCCGTAAGATGTTGCCAATTTTGTCTGTGACTCCCTTAAAGTATGGCGTTCAACAGTGGGTGGCTTCAGGCGGCTTCTGTGACGCATGCGAGGGAGTTTTTGACTATTGCTCCGCAGTACTTGTTTGACATGTTGGAGTTCCTCCTCTAGATGTTCAGCGTCACAGATGCCGTGTGCTCTCTGAAACAAAGATTTGCCTACGGTAGCTAACTGACATGGATAGTGATGTGAGTTGCCATTGAGATATTTATCTGTATATTTTTTTCTATACACTGTATGAGTAAGTGAGTTGTCAAGTTTCCTGGTAATCAAATCATATCAAGGAATGCTAATGAATTATTTGCCTCTAATTCCATGGTGAATTTGATTTTATTGTTGATGGAATTAAGATGGTGTAGGAATATAGACACTTTATCTTTGGGTATGACTACTAACTAATTGGTGCTGGAAGCACACAAAGTAGGTTAGATCAAATTGCAAATAAACGTGTAGTCTATTCGAAAATGAATAGTAGTAGCTCTAGAATTGTAGTACTTCTTCTTCTGTGACTATGCTCGTTCACACACTGCTCAGCGCGCTGTCTCAATACTTTAACACCAACGCTCGCGGGTTCGATACCCACACAAATCAAATATTTGTATGCATGAACATGTCTGTTTGTCTTGGTCTGGGTGTTTTTAAGAGAATCAGGGTGAGATAAGGTCTGGGGAAGTACCTCCAGCTCACAGAAAACCGCAGCCAAATAACAACTCCCTAAAGGGGATTGTATATCTAGCGTGTGAGTGAGGTCACCAGTAAACTCCTAAGAAGTTGCTGTATTAGCAGCAGAGGTGGCATCGTGCGAGTGGTACTTGATTTATTGCAAGCGTTTATAGGCTATGATAACTGCTTTCTATTAGGTAGGCCTTATGCTTGTATGTCGCCCGACGTTGCATAAAAAAACGGGTTGTACTCCGGGAGTGCCGGCAGAAGTGAAAACTTGAACATTAACGTTGTGTATTTTTGAATATTTTGGAATGGTTAGGGAATAATTTCGCACGAATTGCTTTACTTGTCAGTATAAAAGCACTATCATGTATGTGGTAAAATACAACATTCATTTATTACGCAATCGTACACAAACATGACAATTTATATTACATTAAAAATTTAACACTTCAGAACTATTAAAATTATATTTCATTATAAAGTTTATCTCTCAGAAAAATTAACATTTATCTATAATTTCAACGACTCTTTCACCATCATCATTACCAGCATCATCATCGCCAATCTCTAAAACTCAAACACACACGCACACTCGCGCAAGCGCCCTGCGCCGCCGCCAAACAGCGATGTTGATAAACTACGTTGAACGAAACGCGTAAACGCCAACAATTTCATGGCGCTTACAACGTTTTGGTCGCGAGAAAATAATGCCCTATGAACGATCTAGTGCTTCATGTTTTAATTGTTTAATTAGAGGTAACTAATGTTTCAGCGCTGCAGCAAACTTAAGTTCTAGTTCTCATCAAAATCTTACGGTCAGGGTCACGTATCCTGACGCGAGTTTAGCATGTTTTACTCATCTCAAAAAGTGCACAACGCCGCTAAAGAAGTTTTCACTTCAAAAAAAAGAAGAATAAGCATTCGGTCGCGTTACACTTTAAAAACACCCAGACTAAGACAAACAGACACATTCAACTCTTAAAAACATTCAGATCAATACAAACAGACATGTTCATGCGCACAAATGTTTGTCCTGTGAGGGAATCGAATCCAAGAGCGTTGGTGTCGACGTTACTCACCATTACGCCACCGAGCTCGTCAAAAACTAGAGTTACGTCATAGTCAGCCAAAGAAAAACATTCAGTCGCGTTACTTTCGCGTATATATTTTTTTTAAATAACTAAGGTGCCAAACTGACGTACGACCTGCCTGATGGTAAGCAGTTACCGTAGCCTATGGACATTTGTAACACCAGGTGTGTGACTCATGCGTTGCCGACCCTAAACTAATCTGTTACTGTGTTACCCCCATAACTCGTATCCAAGTTGTAAGACGTAATGCGAACCTGGTGTATTTTAAGTTAACCCCATCGAAGCCTATTCGCGTGCCTTTTAAAAGAAATGATTTTAATAATTCGGCGTGGAGCAACGAGCCAACCAGACTTGAGTTCTCGTGAAAAAAACATTTTTCTCAGAACGGAATTGTTAATAACTGTATTTTCTTAGATGTGCCGACTGCAAAACGGAATAGCAAATGAAGACTTTGCATCTAGATATTTCTCTCAAATTTCATACACATTTGTTGTATACACCGCCAATGTTTGTAACTTTAATAGTAACAGCATAAACTAGAACTTATCTAATATTAAATTTAAGTAAATCGATAATGCTTTTAGTTTCGCATTCCTCAATCATACAGTTATAATTTTGTCAGCTCTAGAGTTTAGTCACGTTTACGTTCAACCCACTGTTTGATACTTGCGAATTGCAACGAATATTGCGAATTTACGAATTGCAACAACATATAATACACAAAAATATATTTGTTTCCTGTATACAGTAGTCAAAAAACCTTCATAAAAATCAAACCCCGCCCTTAATGTTAAAAGTTCAAAACGTAAGATCTGAACAATATAGTTAATAACATCCTATTTTTCCTGTAATAAATTATTAGATTTTTACGACCTCAGCGGTGCAGTGGTTAGTATCGCTACTTTGGCACCAACGCTCGTGGGTTCGAAGGCGTGTATGTGAGGTCATTAGTAAACTTTACAGGAATAGCTGACTTAGCAGCAGAGGTGGCATTGCGCGGATGATACTCAATGTATTAAAAGTATTCACAGGCTACGGTTATCGCTTTACATCAGATGGGCCGTGTGCCTATCGATGTCATATAAAATAAGTAACTATTACAAAAATAATAGGATACTATTAGTATCACATTAAAAATTATACCGCTCTTACGATTATCTCTGAAGTTAGTACAATGAAAAATTAGAAATGATATTTAGTACATAAATCGACCATTTGTAAAAAAAACCAGACATGGTTTATCCGCAGTATGGTGAGAGTTAGACATCAAAATTGCATGATTTATCAAACTTCTTCAGAAATCATTACAAATGCAAAATCTAACTTTATTATGCAGTTAATAGTAAAATGTATACGTTACCCAAATTATACAAAATTTCACACTTTTATTAAATTCTGCATCTATCCTTCCATGTTCCTTTCAATATCCATGAATTGTGGTCAGTACTTTAATAATATTATATTTAGTACTCACGCCATGTTTAGTGATAAGCTATCAAGCGGAGCTGGCCGCGTCCAGCAGCTATAAAACTATCTCGACCTCATGTTATCTCCTCAAAGAGATTTATAGTTGGCCTCACAAAGCCCGTTTTTCCGTCTGTTGCTGTGACAAATGTATTCACCAATTTGCTTGAACATTTCCTATTATCTTGATTTTCATTTCACAGTGAAAGTTTATAAAACAATTAACCTAAGAAAATGTAATTAGATTTACTTAAAAACGGAACATGCTTTTTTTGCTTGCTTTAAATTTTTAAATCGGTAAAATCTAATTTTGAGTCTGTTTTTTATTCAATTACTTTCTATAACTGGACAAATGATCTTCGACGATTGTGCTTGCATGTTCTAGATTTTTATAATTAATTGATTAATTTACTTAATATTACTTTACTTTCCGATTTTGTTTCTTTTGTGTCAGTTAATATTTTTATTTAAGAAATGTCAATTTTAAATTTTCGTGGATTAAATGTTCAGAAAACCATATTACTTTGCAAATATTTATCTGTATGTTGTGGCTGAAGTCCTAAAAACCGGCAAGTGCATGAAAAGAGCTATGAATATTAAAGAAGCGAGTGAGTTTGTAGGACCGCGTAATGAGGCTCTCGTTTCTCTCTGCCTACCTCGTAAGGGGCTTGGCAAGACGTTGTACATAGATAAGTACTTATGAACTTTACTATGACTATTTAACTGTTATGTAATAGACTCGTCTAGGCAATGCATATGTCCAAGCTAATTATATTTCAAAACACGTGTGACCTAACCTAAGTAGTTATTAGATTCAGGTGTTATTTTGCGAAAGTCAAATTTACATGCGATTTGATCTAACCTGATTTGTGTGAACGAACTAATTGGTGGCGGAAGCACACAAAGCAGGTTGAATCAAATCGCATCTAACCTAAGTAGTCGTTAGTGTTCATTACTGAAAACTCACCTCATTTGATTTATAAATGTCACTCTACATACATTTTCACAAATTTCGGAAGTTTTATACGAAAACTTCAGTACAAATTTTGTATGGAGTAGTTGAATTTTAATGAGCTCGATGGCGCCGCTGTTAATAACGCGACTTTGACACCAGCGTTTGTGGGTCCGATTCCCACACAGGACAAACATTTGTGCGCATCGACTGTTTGTCTTGATTTGAGTGTTTGAAGAGAAGTAGGGCGCATTAAAGCAGCCCGACTGGGGAAGTATCTCCGTCTCACAGAATAACTGCAGCCAATAAAATAAACTACCTAGAGGGTTGTCGTGTTCCTGCGTGTAAGGGGTAACCAGTAAGCTCCAGAGGAGTCCCCGTGCAAAGGTGGCATCGCGCGAGTAATACTTAATGTATTACCTGCGTTCATAGGCTACGGTAACCACATTACATCAGGTGGACCGTATGCTAGTATGCCTCCCGACGTTAATAAAAGAGAATCACAGTTCCAGTGGCATTTTTAAAGTTTATTAAGTTTAAAATTTCTCATAAGATATTTAACAACCTTTCTGGCTTATGCTGTAACCATGTCTAACGAGTTATAGCATAGTCATAGTTACCGACTTATTAGATTTAGCATTTTTGTATCATCGAAATAATAAATTAATTGTTAATTATACTCTGGTATGATTTATAACCTGTTTTAGTATTCTCTTGTAATTCTGTAAGTCTGTTCATGGACTTTCGTTATAGGCCGTATAATCGGTACGTTACACAAATGAAGCAGACTTTAGACTTCAGAGTTTTTGTAAAGTGGAGATATTTGTCTAGACGGGGTGCTTATTACACCGCTATGTACCACTACACCAGGCCGTGGTTTGTACATCAGTACGATGCACCACTTGCGGGTGAGATTAGCTTTGGCTCTAAAGATGGTGAATCAATTACATCTTAAAAGGTACGATCAAGTATAAATATTACCTTACTTTGTTAAATTTTTAATAAAATATAAATTCATTAAGATACGTTCAATAAGATATTACTGTACCTATGTATTGTATCTTAATAAAGCTTTCTTAATAAACCTTGGTGTATTCAAAGTTCAATTTAAGGTAGCTATGTCTTCGTTTACACATACCTCTGCCAATCAGAGTGTAAGAATAACGTGGTTTTTAAAGCACTCGTAATTACACGAGACGCCATTACTCATTCTGTGGTAATTGCCACAAATGTCACTCACCTCCATAATTGTACGAACGGCAGAGTGTAAGTAGTGGTCACGAAGGGTCATCTAGGAGACTATTTTTCCAACGCGATTGAATCTTCTATTATATAATACACTTAGAGAGAATCTTACAGAGTTAGTGCAAAAATTCCCGGGTCCTTCAAGGCACTCAAGTACCCTTCGGACGATTGCGTTTTGCAAAGAACCTCATGCCCCCACGATCTTAAATCTCGCGCTCTTTATTGGAAACTGGAATTCATAGCTCTCGCGTTTCACTTGCTTTAAAAAAGTTCCAATATTTTAATGGGCAACGAATCGCTCACAAATTTATGGTAGTCAAAATTAAAATGAATATTCAGATACGATTGACTGTAATTGCAAACAGAGTCATATTCAACATATTATGTTGCGATAATTAAAGTATATGTATATCATTTAATAATGCGTTATCTGAAGAAAACTTGCTTTTTGTTGAACAGAATTCCAACAAAAGTTGTAACAATTCCGAAGTTCCGAACACAAATTGTCGATTTGGGCGCTTACTGAAAATAAATGTGAATTTCGGCATTAATGTGACCGCTGCGGGCCAAAACTTTATCCGTTAAGTTTTTTAATCACTAAATTACATAATAGTATTTTAAAATGGTGATTCGATTTAAAAAAAGGGAGAACCCTTTCATAATTTTAGAAGACATACATTGTATGCAACACAATATTTTCTTTCTACAACTAAAGCTTTAGATTAATGATTACATACAGTCGGCTCAAACGACACCAAGAAATATAAACTAAAATACTGCTTAATATGTGATTTTTACTTTTTTTATACCAATAAGGTGGAAAACAAGCATACGGCCTGCCTGATTGTAAACAGTCACCGTAGCCTATGGACATTTGCAACCTCAGGGGTGACATTCAAGCATTGCCGAACTTATTTCACTAGAAGAATAAAACTAAAGATCCCATTATTATTTACAAAGGATTTGACAAAAATATTACCAATTTCCCTAACGATGCGAACTTATACATTCAACAGTATTCACATTCAAGGTAAACTAATGAAATGCAAATTTCATCCACATATCACCATACGCAAATATTTTTCTCGTGTACATTTCCACATCATCGTAAGGGTGGGATAAGATCGGAGCTCCTAATAAATGTGTAGGATTTTCTTTATGATGACGCCATGTTTCGTGCTCTGTATTACGGGACCAAGCGCAGATATGTTTCCATTGGCAATAAAAGTCGCGGATGAATATAGAAAACCGGTAAACTGCGTGACTGAACTTTATTACTTAATAAATTTATCCGCACTTTAATGTAATTTTTATACAATGTACCTTTATATATTAAACACAAATATTGTAGATATGTTATATATATATCCGCACCACTATGCCACCTTAACCTAAACTGACATTGATAGTCCACAAGAAAACATAAAAATGTGTTTGAGAAAGCTTTGGGCAGACTCGTTTTCATTTTCTTTTACAGTTTCATTTTCTTGCCGCTTGCTCTGCGCGACGCAAGAAAATAAAACGTCAGCTGTGCAATGCTAAAGTTTCCCAGCTCACTGTACCCTTACTTCTGAAATATCCATGTGCTGCTGCTCTATGCTGCGTGATAATTTTCGTAGCTGCAACCCAAACAGCAAAAATATAATTAGATTAATATAGAATTCAGCAATTAGATTATAGTACAGTCATGTACTGTTATTGGATGTTCCAGTAAGAAGTAAGTCGTTTTCTGGTTGCAATAAATCTAACACTTGTAAAAACTCTAGAATAACATTTGACTCATGCTACTATTACTTCATTTTGTAGGGAAATCTTGAACTTGACAACTTACAGAACTATTCAAAATTTTTTTTTTATTTGTGACGAGAATCGAAAAGTCTTACCTATGCTACAAAAAATAATTTAAACGTATAGTTTTAATGCGCATTAGTCAAATTTCTCATTCAGGTAATTGAATGAGAAATTTACATCATAACGTTTTTCATGTAAAACAGGCCTCATTGTTCTTAATTATCTAAGTGAATTATCGACGGCATAAAAATCTGAACATTTGGTGTAATGGAAACAAGTCTCACACGATTGCTTTCAATTTGTAGCTGCCCTCACGACTACTTCCACGGATAACGTCGCTTATATAGATCTCGAATATACGAAGCGTGGTTATTTAGGTTTTTTGGACTCATGCCGAGTTTGAAAATTTTTACGTACCATATTTTATGTACGTATTTGTATGATATGACATAGCAGATTGGTTACTTCAGAAAAATAACTATTACAATAGGAGCATTTCGTATTCGAACCCAACCAAAATGATTGAAGCCTCTGTATTTGGCTAAAGTCTGTGTCTCGTAAAAGATATTTAATAGTGGGGAATGGTTTACGTCAGTCTGTTTGTTCATGAGTTTATTAATTTCTAATTGTTCCCTAATATTTAGTTTTAAACCTTTGTCTATGGTGTGTAAATTTCGATATGTATTAGTGGGGGATAAGTTATGTCCTTTGTCTATGAGATGCTCGGCGAAGTGTGACCTTTCTGGGCGATTGTTTTTATATGCCGATACGTGTTCGTGAAATCGTGTTATAAAGTTACGACCAGTTTGACCGATATAAACGTGTTCACATTCATCGCAGAACAGAACAGCGTCTATAAGACGCCGGATTTTTTATTGGGCGGGATTTTATCTTTAGTGTTACAAAGTGATTTGAGTGAATTATGGGATTTGAGAGCAACATATTTAGAAAAAAAAAACCTAATTTATTAAAACATGAGCTCGAAATTTATTTAAGCTATGTATAAGGTACCGATAAGTATGTGTAAGCTTGTGGCACAACACGGGCTAACACAAATGGTGAATTACTGTAACTATATAAGTTAGAGTTTCATTTTAAAGTTTTAAGGATCAGATAATACGTTATAATTGCAACACTCACTTCAAGGCATAAATCTCTGGGCCTCTTAGCTTCAAAATTATATGCTAGCAACTTTTTCCCACCAAAAATTCAAATAATAATTCTTCGGAAGCGGCTAAAGTGCACTATTGCCGTTCCGTGCGTTACACTATTGTAATCGAGTTTGAACTTCGAACTAGCATTTTTTTGAGTAATTTTAATATGCGCTCTTATCGTTTCAATATCTTTTTTAAGAATTTTAGACTGGGAGCCGTCTGATATAACTGATTAATTTAAAAGAAAAGCAAAATCTATTTATTTAGGAAGTTTTATATTGCCATGCTTAGTTATATTTTAGGGTCGGCAAGGCATGAGTGACACCCCTGGTGTTGCAAATGTCCATAGGCTACGGTGACTATTTACCATCAGGCAGCCCGTATGCTTCATTGCTACCTTAGTGGTATAAAAAAAATAAGTTTGTCTGTCTGTATGTTTGTTAGTCTTTCGCACCGAAACGGCTTAACGGATTTGGATAAAATATTGATGTACTTACAGATAGATATGGTCTAGATTAACATACAGGTTACTTTTTATTTGTTTTTATATTTTTAAAACAAAATCACGCCGTGTGTTCGCGCACCAAGTATTTGAAAGTTTAATATAAAGAATACATGATAATATACTAGGCAGTAGTCGCTCAGTGATTAATTAAAATATATTAATTGAAATAAAATGGTTGAATTTCATTTCGCCACTTTTGAAATTAAAATTACTTAAAATAATGCTAGTCCTAAGTTCAAACTCGATTACAATATTAAAACGCACGGAATGGCAATGGCGTGCTTAGCTGCTTCCTGCATTTTTTGGCGGGAAAACAGTTTTTGGCACATAATTTTGAAGCTAAGAGGCCCAGAGATTTGAAATTATACCTTGTGGGTGCAGCAGTTATATTATCTAATCTTCAAAACGAAACTCTAACTTATACAGTTACGTATACCTAGTAGCTTACACATACTTATCGGTTCGCAGCTCAAAAACTTGTTGCGTTTTTTGTAATCCCTCGCTATGTGGGGCGAAAATCGGTAGTTATCGAGATATGACGATAAGAAACAGATAAAGGTGGGGTTATTCATATTTTTTCCTGAAATGGAGCAATTGATTGAATATCATAAACTTGTGAAGGATGAGTTATACTTATTTTAAAACTAGCCTCCTTCGCGATGTCGTCCGCGTGGAATTGGAATTTGATCACAATTTCATTGGTTTAATTTTTCCTGCGAAACCCAAATTATTTTTCTTGGATTAAAGTAGCTAAGGTCACTCATTTATCAGACATATAATATCAGATATCTGTCTGTGAAAGTTCTATCAAAATCGATCCGGCCGTTTCAGAGATTAGTTGGGACAAATAAACAGGCTAATATTTCAAAATTTTGTTTTTGGTAATAAGTACCATGTGTACATTTATTTGTATTTAGTAAAAGATCACACAGAATCCCCACACAGGGCAAACATTTATGTGCATTAAAATGTCTGTTTGTCTTGGTCTGGGTGAAGAGAGGTAGAGCGCATCAAAGCAGCCCGTCTAGGCAAGTGCCTCCCCTTCACAGAAAACCACAGTCATAATAACAACTTTGCTATTGTGTTCCTTCGTGTGAGTGAGGTCACCAGTAAGCTCCTATGGAGTTGCTGTTTTAGCGGCAGAGGTGGCATCGTGCGAGTGATACTTAATGTATCGCAAGGATTCATAGGCTACGGCAGCCGCTTTGCATCAGGTGGGCCGTATCCTTGTGTGTTTCCTGACGTGATATAAAAAACCTCAAGCTGAAATCGAGACTATTTGACCCTTGTGCCTGCCTTAAGAGTAATAATAAAGAGTAATGACGAGCTCGGTGGCGCAGTGGTGAAACGCGTTGTTACGCTACTTTGACACCAACGCTCGTGGGTTCGATTCCCACACAGTACAAACATTTGTGTGCATGAACATGTCTGTTTGTCTTGGTCTGGGTATTTTCTATGTATAATAAGTATGTATTTACAAAAAAAAAAAAATGGATTTACGTATGTTTATCAGTTGTCTAGTACCCATAACACAAGCTTCGCTTACTTTGGGGCTAGATGGCACTGTGTAATTTGTCCGACAATATTAAAAAAAAATAATAATAATAATGGTGCTGTAAATGTCTAACACAACTTGTCGTTGTGTGTACATAGTTCTGGATTTGAAATAAAATGACACTCCTTCATTAATAAGATGCTCGTTCGGCTAGTGTATACGAGTATATTATAATATCCATGACATATAGGCAAACAGGCATTTATAGAGGTCGGTAGAGGGTTTCGCTGATTGAAATGATGGCCTATCTTAATTAATGGCCGCCGCCCTCCCATTTTGGGACTCAATTAATTAGATGGATAGTTGATTCAATAAAGATTTGTATTTCATAGGGGCTACAAATTATTGTTTGTTTATGGAGAGAGACGCCTATTTAAAATGACTTACGTACGTATGTATTTTATCTCATTACCGTGGTAAAAATACCTATGTTCACCAAGTCCCAGGCTAACTTTCTACCAAATTTCATTACAATTTGTTCAGCTATTAGTCATGAAAAGTACAATTTCAAATCACACAGAGAGACATTGTTACTTTAGCACTTATATGTTGGCACTTGTTTCTACTACGATCAATACAAAAATCTTCATTCTTATCAATTTTCAAGCATTGTGCTGTAATAATAATCAAGGTCAGTAGGTAAGCTTGTGTAGTTGTCGAGTATAGGTTGGCACATCGCGTCGACGTCACAACCCTATGTCGACAGTTTAGCAAGAAATATTATAGACCCAAAGTTCCTCCATGTGCAGAGAAAATATAAACAGCTTTCCTTACGCAAAGAAATTAATTAATTATATTGATTTATTTTATTTATATTAATAATTTCTTAAATATTTTTTAATTGTAATTTAATTCTAGTTGCCTATTATCTAGATAAGATTTCAGAGGTTACATATCATATGCTACTTCTGTAAGATACGCTCGTTTGTAGGGTTCCATACCTCAAAAGACAAAACGGAACCCTTATAGGATCACTTTGTTCTCCGACTGTCTTTCTGTCAAAAACCTTTTTCTCAGGGACGGGTGGAACTATCAAGCTGAAATTAAATTCAAATACTCAGGTCTGCAGTCCCTTCGAGCGCTGAAAAAATCAAACTTCTAAGTCAACGCAATCAAAGATGAGAAATTTATGCCTCGTTCATGCGTATATTTTTACACTCACAAGGGTATCAAAACCTATAGTGTACTTCTCGTTGACCTAGAATCATGAAATTTGGTGATAACTAAGATCATGTAACACAAGTTAAAAAATCCGAAATCCGTAAATGTGTAGTTTTATAATAAAATAAAAAAAATGTTTTTTGCGAAAATATTTAATTTACAGAACCCTCGGAGAGCGAGTCGCTCCCACTTGACGACTTATTTTTGTAGGTAACGGCATGAGCTTCAATTTTTTTAATAAAATAACACACTAGTCTTATGTTGGGGAGGTAGTAGGCATTGTCACTTCATAAATTCACAGCCCAGACAAACGACATTTTGTTTTCGAAACGATATAAAATGTTATATGATGCATGTTGCACTCTCGATATATATTTATTGTGATATTTTCTATCTACAAATCCACCGATCTGTATCATGATCTGCTAACACTCAATAAATTTCCCGATACTGGAATATCGACGATAAATAACGACATAAAATAGATCGTTTGCCGAATGGTTAGCGATTGTACAGTGGAATAGAAAGTTAAAAGTATGGATGATATTCACTAAGGTTTAGAAAAAAAATATTAAATATAAAGGTGGGTTTTTACATTAAATTTGTGTTTTACAACCTCAGTGTATATCATCCATACTTTTAACTTTCTATTCCACTAATGTTTCGAGAATGGAATGTTTCTTGTCCGCGGGGAGATAGAATACAAATGATTCAAAACTTTATTTTTTTTATGCCTAAACGACAAAGTTATATTACGTACAACATAGATGTATTAGACGCAATCTATATTATATTTGAAAATTGCGCTATTTTTTTAATACAACATTGGCATACAGCCCACCTGATGTAAAACAGTAACCTATTAATTGTATTGTAATATATTAAGTATCACTCGCGCGATGCCTCCTCTGCTGCTTACGCAGTAACTCCTTAGTTGCTTAATAGTGACCTCACTCACACGCGAGAACACAACAACCCTCTAGGGAGTTGTTAAAAAGAAAAAAGCTTATAAGAAATGTATAATTTTTCGTACTAAAAAGTAAGTTATGTCTAGACAAAAGCAATCCATTTACACAAGTAGGGTTGTTAACTTAGATAAAAATCTAGCCGACATACGTACGAAGGTCGTTGTCGACATTAGAGACATCAAAGTCTCGTTCTGCTAGCCTCAGTCTTGTGGCCGTGGCTCTCTGATCCATATCAATAATTATTTTTATGAAATAATGGCACCACCGGAGACACTACGGTGTCACCGAAGATTCAGGTCGTGCTGACAATCGTCCTTTAAGGAAACCTCCAAACAACTTGCGCCATAAATTGAGAGTATCCGATTAGAGAACCTAATTATATTAGGTTCAATCCAACGCATCAAGTCACGAAAAACGCGTTCATTGGTTAGAAAATCCAATTTGCTTTAGTTCCACAATTCCAAAACCCGCTCTTTACCAAGGCTACTTGCACGTTATACACTCTACTAATAAAGCGTGGGATGTTGTGTGGGAGTACTAGTTGTATCAGGTGCAAGATTGGCAGCGGGGTGGAAACGCGCGACTGGTACTTACTACGGTAATCGTTTTAGTAATAAAAATAGCTCGATTACGAATTCATCTACCGAAGCATACCAACACGTGATCAAGAAACTTAGTGTGCTTAACAGAACACAAAGAACTGTGAAAGGTATTTTACCAAGTTTACATACTGCGTTGAGATCCTAATTTCAAAAAGAGACTTTATGATCTAAGAGCCAGCGATCGGCAGACTTACGGTGTTTTAGCAAACAGCATATTGATGCTAATTATACTATTAGACCTGCCGTAGGAGAAATGGGGATTCACTATCCCCGGCGATAGTTCCTTTGGGCATGTCCAGAAGTCGAATGTAAAAATTGACTTTTAAAACGTGATCGCAGGTTGTCTACCGTTTTAATATCTTAAGGGATATAATTTTTGTTATAAAAAAAATCAATGGTTAACACTTATTGTGGTTCCAAGTGAGTTTTATAAAATTTCAAAAATTATAATATTTGTTAAAAAGTTGCGTTATATCAACAAAGCTAAAATTTATTTCCTTTTTACATTTTAAATATATTAATATCATTACATAATGCATTAAAAGATATAAAAACCCACAGGTAGCGAAGCGGAGGCCCAAACTACCGGTGGTCAGTAGGACGATTCTACTAAAAAACTGCAACTGCACTGCAGCACGGCGTGTGTCAAAATGCGTACATTTTGACGTTTCCTTAAACGTCGCTGCTGTTAGATCTCTTAACGAAACGTGAGGGGCTCCAGAGTGAGAAACCTCCTCACAATGCGTGCCGTGTCGAGAAGAACCGCCGTCTGTAACTGGTTCTTGAGCCAAGTGCCGAGCGAGAGCTTCTCAAGGTGGAGACTCTTTGCTATAAGTCTGTTCACTGTTACGACTATCGAAACAATTATGGTCGAGTCCACATGTTACATAGGGGTAACCTCGTGGGCCAAGTCCAAGTACTTAGAAAGTTTATCTTTCTCGGCCTTCACGAGGGTTTCGTCATGAGGAATGGTGACGTCAACAAGAATTGCAAGGTGTCCCCTCCGGTATATTATCAGTAGAGAGTGAAATTAGCGTTTTCGATAACTGATGCTGATGCCTACTCATAATACGGAACCTCAGAGCTCATAAAACTATATTTAAGTACAAGCTGCTGGTAGATTAATTCACCCATACTCTAGCAGCTGTAACGTTGACGGGCATTGTTTATGAGCATTATTCTATTATTTATAATATTTGACATAAATATAGCTCTTAAAAACTGTTTCCACGACTCACTCTTGCGCGGTGGTAAAGTGCTGTCATCAATATTTAATAACATTTATTAAAATTATACACAACAATGTATGAGTACTGATTCGCTCTTATTCCCGTAAGAGTGAGCGAGTCAATATCGGACACTTATATTAGTACGACAGAGAGAACATTATAACGTCTGCCCGGATGTTAGAACTGACCTATGTGTCTGTTTCTGCAAATATATACATATAATCAAATTATTGAATGTTTGAAATTTCATAAAACACACTTAGAACCGTAATAAGTGTCTGCCATTGCCATGATTTATTACATTTGAGTATATAACTGAAGCGTTTTTTGTACCCTTGAAAACATTATCACATAAAAAAGGAAATTATCGTCATTTTTATTACTGAAATGCAAATGAGTCGCTATTATCACTTCCGTTCAGAAATTCAACAGTGTTCATGCTACATGTTCATGTTTAAATGTTTAACGTTAAATATTAAATGAATTGTTTAAAAAATGGCGACATCACCTAAGTGTATCGAACACCATGACCAAAACAGAGAGAGAGTGAAGATCGAAAGATTCTCAGAAGATGTGTGTCATGAGTATAGGAAAATATTGAATGAAAGATTTGAAAAGCTGATCAATCAAGAATGGACTAATGTAGAAGAAGAATGGATTTTATGTGACCGAAATTGCGTCAAAAATATGCAGAGTTAGTAAGAAAATGTATGCTAGGAAAATCAGGAACGAATGGTGCGATGTGGAAGTGAGAGATATGATAGTACGAAAGAAGAAATCATGGTATTATCTGTTAGCTACGAGAGCTAATAGAAGAGTTTCAGGTGATGTAAGTGACAGTACTGAAAGGGCAGTGAAAGAAAGGTATGATATTTTAAAAAGGTGAGTTAAGCAGATAGTGAAAGAAAAGAAAAAGGTATAGAAGGACCAGTATGACAGAAATGTCTCCAGTAATTTTCGAGCCAATGTCAAGTTATTTTTGGCATTTAGTCAGAACAACCCGAGGCAAATCTGGAGATTCGAGAGTAGGTATGATAAGGAATTCAAATGGAGACGTAATTAAGGATACGATAGAAAATTGAAGGAGTGACAAAGATATTTTGAAAGTCTATTTAAACGAGAAAGAAATTGAAACGAAGATTTGAATGAATGAATGGGTAAAGCTGAAGGATATGACAGAATATCTGCCGAAATGCTGAAAGCGGATGGAGGAATCATAGCAGGACTGCTGTACGTTTTATTTAACCTTTACTGGCATTCTTACCGTGTACCAGGCGACTGGGTTAAGGTCGTGATTGTGCCGCTGTACAAAGGTAAATGTTCACAGCAGGAATGCAAGTTTTATCATGGTATAAGACTCCTGAGTGCAGTAGACAAATTGTATGCAAAGATTCTGATTGAAAGAACGATGTCTGTAACGGAATCGAAAATTTGGGATGTGCAAGCGGGGTTTCGAAAAGGAATGGGATGTGTGGATCAAGTATTTTCCTTAAGGTGTGTAACGGAGAAAGCCTTAGCAAAACACAAGAAGGTTTTCTGTACGTTCAATTACTTGGAAAAGGCTTATGACAGTGAGGTGGAGAGTACTTTGATACGGGCACTCGAGTCCTTGTATAAGGATTCGAGTGAGAGTAAATGGGGTCTGTACAGGCTGGTTCAGCATCGAATGTGATGTTAGGCAAGGCTGTGTAGCATCCTTTTGGCTGTTCAACTTATTTATGACAGACTTGAAAGAGTATGACTGTGGAATAAAAATTAATGAGTCCGTATTTAGAACCCTGTTATACGCCGATGATCAGGTTATCCTTGCATCTTCGGCGGAAGAACTACAACAAATAGTTACACAGAAAATACAATCGACAGATTGCACAGTGTCGTGACTTCATATAACATTTTATCATAAATCTGATTTGTAAAGAATTGTATCTTTCTTTTGAATTACATACGAAATTGATGAAATTAAACAAGTTTAGCTATATAATTATTTACTCTAGTCCTAGTACGAAATACTGCCTTACAATAATGTCTAAAATATCTTTTTTATATTTATTTCTTGATCTGATTGTTGATATTAAGGGATCATAATTTGTCAACATTATTGTAATTAAATCCTGATTAGTATACGTTCTTGATGTTTTGCGAGTACGCTGTTCTCTAAAATTTCTCTCTTCTTTCTGCTTTCCCTCTAGAGCATCTTCAGAAAGCTGGCCAATAGGTAAAGTAAATGTTTTTTTATTTGTCGAGTCATGGAATCTAAAACTCAATAAGTGCATCACTGAGCAACATTATATAAAAAAATTGAAGATGTATTTTTTTTCAAATTCGAGTCCAAGTTTCAGTAAGTTGCAAATTTAAAGTCATATAAAATGCTTATAAACTCACCAACTTCAGACAACCTGAACTGTTTTATAGCAATTTATATATAATATTAGTTGATTAACACTATAAAAATAATTTATATCAATACGACTTGACTATCTTTGTATATATAATTTTACTGTACGTGTGTATGTGACTGAACTCCTTCTAAACGACTAGACCGATTTTGATGAAAATTGTGTGTGTGTTCAAGGGGATTCGAGAATGGTTTAGATTCACAATTGGACCCGGTAGGTGGCGCTGTAATCGGGTTACAGGATTTATTGTTTTTATTTTCGGACAGCCAAGGCAACGTCTACGTCTGTCGGTTCCGCTAGTGATATATAAACCCAATCAAGTTACCCGTGCGCAGAATTGAATTCAATGCATCGACAATATCATAAAGTTTGTTTACCCACCATGTCTAATTATGTTAGAAATTTATAACTACATACCTGTATTCAATGAAGCATTTATTCAAGATTATGTTGCCATATCTTTAAAACGGCTGTAAAATAGTTACAAACTAGGATTTATGCTAAAGACTCATGACACTGTGGATTGATGAGATTCCAATTGTTTATTTTTTAGGGTTCCGTAGTAAATTAGGAACCCTTATAGTCTCGCCATGTCCGTCTGTCTATCCGTCCGTCAATCCGGGGCCTAGCTCAGAGATTCTTTATACTAGAAAATTGTAGTTTGGTATGTATACACATGTTAACTATGCTGACAAAATGGCAGAATATAATCTTAAAAATATTTTTTTTTATGGTAATGCCCCTACACGTAAAGTGGGGATGAATTTTTTGTTCGCACCCACCCCATAGTGTGGGGTGTCGTTAGATAGGTTTTTTAAAAACATTTAGGGCGTGCGAAGCACTGTGCACTTTTCGATATAGTGATCCGTTTGCGAAATATTTGTATAAAAAGTGTAAATTTTTGTTAGACTCAAGTGTAATCATCTATTTTGGTACTAGTTATGTTTGTATGTATATCTTCACGCAAGATCCCTTGAGGGTAGACAGAGAGAACTAGTTAGTACTAGTTATATCATGTTATAATCTTAATATATTTTTTACAGATGATGATTATAGAAAACTAGCTCATTGGTTCATATGAAAAAAGTTACTTCGGATTTTAATGCTTCTAGGAATTAAAATGATTGTAAGTAATAAAATCTTTCAAACGAAAAGGAAATGTTATGATAATCGGACAACTGTTAATCATCACACAGTTTTAGAAGTTCAAAGATTCAAATTTCAAAGTAGGATTGGTTACCGTATTCCTCCGATTACACAAATGGTTTCCGTTCAGAAGGGTAGTTCGATATGTTGTCAAAAACCTGCTTCTACAATTGTATCGCTCGTCATCCAGGGAGCATGTTCATGTTCGTATATTGAAAATAATATCTGCATAATCATTTATTTGCTAGAATACAGAAGATTTCTCAAGAGCCAACAATATACATAATAGCATAAACATCTTCAAAAACATCGCGACGAGGTTTTTACAGTCTCTTTTTTATCTAACTAGCTTACCCGTACGCTTCTTTTCCACCTTACTTTCATAATAAAAATATATTCTGGCAAGAGATTGACTTCTTTATTATATTCATCGTATAACACCTTAATAATCTTTCTTTAACCCCACCATTCAAATCTGTGTCAATTTGAATTTTTCGAATAGAAAAGAATAGATAAAAAGTTGTCAGAACGGAATTATCATAATAACACGGTTTGCTTATTCTGTCCGTGACTCGAGCGGTCCAGAGAATACACGGAAACACTTTCAAGCGATACCTCAACTATCTTCACAACATTATCGCAATATTATATCACAATGGATACTTGTTAATTTCTTCAACTATATTAAATACCAGAGGCAATATTTATAAATAAATAAATAAATATAAATATTGTCGGACAAATTACACAGCGCCATCTAGCCTCAAAGTAAGCGGAGCTTGTGTTATGGGTACTAGACAACTGATAAACATACGTAAATACATTTTTTTTTATTTGTAAATACATACTTATTATACATAGAAAATACCCAGACCAAGACAAACAGACATGTTCATGCACACAATTGTTTGTACCGTGTGGGAATCGAACCCACGAGCGTTGGTGTCAAAGAAGTGTAACAACGCGTTTCACCACTGCGCCACCGAGCTCGTCAAACGTTACCAAACCGGCAAAAACATTGCTAAGTCCACGAGGAACCCATATCGTAGTAGTAATCTAGTTATATTGTGTTCCGCTATTTATTTTCATGTTTTTTTTTGTATACTGGCAACCATGGAGTCGCCATAGCGTTCAGTAGACTAAATCTACTAAAAACCTGCAGCTGCAAGTTTACGCTGGTCATTTGAGTATTGCAGGAGTAGTGCAGTGCCAATAACTACATGTATTTTATTAAAATTTCCTGCACTGCAGCGGTCGCGCAACGGCACTGCAACTACGTTGTAACTGTGCGTATCGTGCAAATGAACTACGTAACAACTGTTATGTTACCATATTTCAGTTTAGTAAATTGAACTTTTACTAAAATCTGACTCAGAAAATTTCAAGCCCCGTTTCCCTTTGGTTGCCGGCGTGAAGGTATTTCAAATTAAAAAGAGAAAGCAGCTTCTCAATTACGTATTTCCACAACATCTCCAAGAACAAAAGAAATATTTTGTAATATAAATCACCTCTTTAGAATATTAATTTCACTTCGCTTATGTTGCTTAATACCAACGTTAGCAAAACTGCAAACAAATTTATTTAAAACTTCTGTCACCGCTACACAAATGTCAAAACAATTTATCAGAATACGATTATATTGCAGGAAACGTGCAGCTGCAGCAAGGTTTTTTAACAGAATAGCGAGTTATTTACTGCACTACTGCTGCAATGTTGTTGTTGTCAGATCGCTTAACAGAATAAAGAACCATCAAAATATACGTAAATGTTTTAACGTACGCCGCGCGGTGTCCTATATATTTGCATAAAATATAAAGACGCAATATAACGTTGCATACAATACAATACACTTTATTGCACCAAATAAGACAAATATACATGAAATAAACATTAAAACATAAAAGGCGATCTTATCGCAAAGTGCTCTTCCAGACAACCTTGAGGTAGAGGAAACGATAATGACAGGTAGGAGGCGCATAAACTACTTACACATTCACTACATATTCCATGCACATATAAATATATACATACGTACATATCCTACTATATTATATATTATAATATTATAAATGCGAAAGTTTGTATGTATGGATGTTTGTTGCTCTTTCACGCTTAAACGGCTGAACGGATTTGAATGAAATTTGGCACGTAGATAGATTATGATCTGGATTAACATATAGGCTACGTTATTTGACTCCACGCGGGCGGAGCCGCGGACAGCAGCTAGCTATATAAATACGTAGAAGTATATAAAAGCATATTCGTAAGCGTAATCTAATAAAAGTTATTACGTAATCAGGCGTCATAACAGAAATGAATACAGAAAGATTAGGTAAAGTTAAACAGAGTAGAGTATAGAAAAGACAGGAAGTGCCTGTTACGACGAAGTCTAATAGGATGGAGAAATTGAGAAACATGGTCATATTTGCGAAGTCCTAATATGAACCGGATGCAAAGATTTTGGAGACGCTCAAGTTTATTCAAATGTTCTTCAGTAAGATCGAGGTAAGAAAAGTCGGCGTAATCAAGAATCGGAAGTAGCAATGAATGTGCTAACGCAATTTTGGTGTCAGTCGGTAGAAAATATTGCAGTCCTCTTAGAGAGCCAATCGCAGAGAACATCTTCCTACTAACTGAAGCAAGTTGACCTGTCCAGGAAAAGCTTTTATCAAAAATTATACCAATATTCTTGGCAGTATCGCTGTACTTAATAAGTCCTAATAAAAGTAATGGAGGGACTTTTGTTTATCCTAATTATATTTACGCATAACATTATTTACGTATAACAGCTTACGTGTAATTTCTTACGTATAATTTCTCTAAGAATAATAATGTTTAACCATAACATTCTTAAGTATAAATATATTTACGCATAATGATATCAAAACATATTTTTTATAGACATCGCATAATAATTAACTCCTAAAATGTTAGATACTAATACAATTATAACGGCTTAAGGTATGGCTTACGGCTACAATTAATAACGGCTTAGGATACAGGGCTACCCATAAGCCGTTAATTACACAAATAATATTGGTTATAGTTCCTTCTTTTTATTTTACAGAAAATAAATTTGTTTCCGTTATTCCTATTGATTTTTATGGCTAATACTATTTGGCTAATAGTCACTATGCCTAGTAACATTATGACACATTAAATTAGCCTAAAAAATAATTGTGTCAACATAAATAGTATGCCAAAATACAATTATGGCAAAGTATTATTATACCAAAAAAAATATGCCTAAATGTTTATGCCAAAGAATATTAGTAAAATTCACATTATGCGAAAAGAAGTAATGCAGTTGCGGTTTATTTAGTAAAATCGGCCTACAGAGCAGAATGAACGAGAGTGAAGAAACTTGGAATAATACTCGATACTTTTATTGTTGAGTTAATAACAATTTATTCTTTAATCTACGTAAATTTGATGAACTATTGTGGAATACAGACATGTTCTAATACATTATCCACTGCCCTGTACCAAATATGCACTCGCTCATTTTATTTACTGTAGTCGCAGGATTACTTGGAGGGTGCGAGTATGCAGTTAGATATCAAACTTTACGAGGGCAAAAATAGGCGTTGTTCTGTTTCTGATCGTTTGTTATATTACGATCCTAAAAATGTGGTCTGATCACCTAGTTTCTACGATGCTATTACGAAACATATGTCAATGTACATTGCGAACTGGGAGGGAAATGCATTGAAGCGAAATTCACTTGAATGTCGGAAGTAAAATCAGATGACGTAGTATAGGGACGCACGCCGCGCTACCGTGGTAAAAAATATTTTATTGATACGCTGGTTCGACACTCTATTACAGTAAAGGAATGTGAAGTGAAGATAATTTTGTTTTTGTACACCGTCGGGAGGCATACCGTAGCCTATAAACGCTTGCAATACGTTAAGTATCACTCGCGCGATGCCATCTCTGCTGCTAACACTTAGGAGCTTACTGGAGGCCTCACACACAACAACCCTCTAGGGACGGGCCTACCACTCATTCCCACCACTTTGTCTCCAGTGTAGCCAGAATTAACAGCGGTGACCACTAAAAAGGCAATGAACAGTGAAGTTCATTGCTGTCCCGGGGGTTAAACTACAGCTGCCTTGGAACTCACAACGAATTTTATCAGAAGAATTTTGTAGGAGTAGGAAGTTTTGGAATTGACTTCCCCTCTTGGCAAAGTGAGAGACAGCAATATTTTTTATTTATTAAAGGACCACAAACAAGTTCACAATATTTTATAATTATGAAATAATGTTAGTACTTATCTAATTATGAACCCAACACTGTTGGCCACAAATTTATTATATACATTATTATACGTGTAGATCTTATAAAAAAAGTAGTCTAAGTTACAATTCATTTGAGTGTGATGGTGGTATTACATTTACACGGAATTGAGTTATGTTAAGATTTACAGAGTTTGTGATTAGTAAAGTAGTTTAGGTGTTTTACTATATTTTATAGGTAGTGAAAGATCACTGTAGGAGTTCCTTTCACACAAAGAAGTGATTGAAATTTCATAACTACACCTCGACTAATCGAATCCACCCAAATGCCCTACGGCGTATACATCCTTGGGTTCGATTTATTATAACGATCACAATCGGGTGAATTCGACCCGCTGAACTGTATACAAGTTACACATAGGTATTCTTCAACATTTTTTTTTCTTAAGTTTACCAATAACCAACCTCCTAAAGGCGCCACTAGTCAGCGCAAAGATATCAGCATCGCAGCAATTGCTATTGTAAGTATTCATCAAACAAGTCATAGGATTCCGTATGCCAGCATTTGTCCTACCAATAGTAGTTGAGAAGGTTTGAAGGGGACGTGTTGATCTAAATATGACAAATAAGGCATTTAAAAACCTCAAAGAGATGGCTAGTCAAGTGAAGCTCAACTACCATGCCCCACGGTTTATCAGATATCTAACACTATTGGGACCTAAATTGTGAGTTGTTACCTAAAACATCGATTCCGATAATATAGATTGCAGAATCGCCTACACGCCTGGTAATTTTCCCTTGTTGCCACCAAATCAGAATAGTTATTTATATGAGCACTGATTAGTTCTACCCCTGATGTGACATGCAAGGAATTTAACATATCGTCCCGCTCCTGACGCCAGAGATCGCACTCCCATAGAACATGATGTGCTGTTTACTCGAATTCATGATTTGTCATAGAACACTCACATAAACACAATGACACAAGTCTAAACGAAAAGAGCTTAGCCCTAAAGTTTCCATGCCCGGTTAAAAATTGCGAAACGGGATGATCGACTTCTAACCATTCTTTATTGAATCTGTCTCGCACTGATTGAAAGAACTGATACAAATGGCATCCTTTAGTAGAAATTTCCCATCTTTCTTGCTATTCAGACGGCAAATTTTCAAGTGCCTCGTCAATTGGTTTGAACAATCTAAGTATTTTGTCATGATCGCGGTATTTTAGAAAGTCAGGGTGCATGTTTTTAGATGTGTAGTACGTTGAAGCTTTTTGTATTGCTAAGTCAACTGATAACACGCTTGCCAGCACTGGTAGTGATCACTATGCTTACAGTTCTATACGATTTACATTAAAATATTAAAGCGAGACGCTGACTTTGCAGAAATCTAGGAAGTTGTTATTCGGCTGCGTTTTTCTGTGAGGTGGAGGTACTTACTCAGATGGGCTTCTTAATGCGCACTACCTCTCTTAAAAACACCCAGACTAATACAAACAGATATGTTCATGGACGCAAACGTGAGTCGTGTCTATGAATCGAACCCACAAGCGTAGGTGTCAAAGTAGCGGTACTAATCATTGCGTCACTGAGCTCATCAAAAAATCAACCGCTATACATCAAATGAGACGTATATCTATGAGCATATGCCTCCTGACTTTGTAGTAGTTTGTAGTAAAGTATGAGACGCTAGTAGTGGGACCCGAATGTAATGTTTCTTAGTACAAAGTTATTTTTAAACATTGCACTCGACCACTCACCAATTAACCATTCGACCGCGCATAGAGTCACCCCTCACTCACCAAAAACATATTGTTTCAGCGCCTAAATATCACAATGATTCAAGCGTACTGACCAATCGTAGAATTTTTTAACCAATAAGACATCAGGTGCCAGGATGTTACTCTGTGAATTAGCCAATAAGAGCTGCGAGTTCTACTTTACCCCGAAACTAAGCAATTAAGTTTCATCGGAGCTCATTAGCTATTTCCATCATGCACTTGTCATTGTATACTGTCTTTTGACGAGCTCGGTGGCTCAGTCGTGAATAACGCGACTTTGACACCAAAGCTCGTGGGTTCGATTCCCACACAAGGCAAACATTTGTGTGCATGAACGTGTCTGTTTGTCTTGGTCTGGATATTTTAAAAACCAAAGGGCGCATCAAAACAGCCCATCTGGGGAAGTACCTCCACCTCACAGAAAACCGCAGCCAAATAACAACTCCCTAGAGGGTTGTTATGTTCCTGCGTATGAGTGAGATCACCAGTAAGCTCCCAGGGAGTTGCTATGTAAGCAGCAGAGGAGGCATCGCGCGAGTGATACTTAATATATTACATGCGTTAATAGACTACGGTACCCGCATTACATCAGGTCGGCCGTATGCTTGTATGCCTCCCGATGTAGTATAAAAAAAACTATAAATTACATATAAGTACATATAAATTATAGAAAGCCTTATAAACATGATGAATCAGTCTCATCGAGAAGTAACTGGGTAGTAATTCTAAGGTGATTATTATGACGAGGTAGCCGCAATAAATCTTCTTTCCAGACGCAATGAGTACACTGTCTCCGTCTGTGGCTCCACATAATTAATTAATAACATTTCGTTAATTAATTAAACGATGACCAAGCGCTACGAACCTCTTCTATTTGATAGATAACAATCTAACTAGACTTCATAAAATTAAATATCATTTCGAAGAGAAATAGTAACCTAATAAAAAACGCTTAAAGTTATGACCACCATAATTTAATGAAGCTAGCTTTTATATTTACTGTGCTATAAGCTTAAGATGAACGAATATTTCAAAAACCTCTGACGTAGACAAGGTACGTGGGGATCATAAATAATTTTAATCCTGACCTGAATAATAATTTAGAATTTCTGCCCTCAGTAATGCGTTAGTTGAAAAGTAAATGAAAAGTTACCAGTTTCAAGACATTAACTGGTTTTTGTCTATATATAAATAGGTAGAAATAAAAAGATAAAGCTAAGTTAAATCTTTTTTCCTCTACTTGACAACTAATTTTTTTTTTCAGATTAGGATCTATAGTTTGATATAAACGAACTTTATTGTTATATATATATACAAAAATTGGAAACTGCGGTTTTTATTTTATACCACTAAGGTGGCAAACAAGTATACGGTCTGCCTGATGGTAAACAGTCACCGTAGCCTATGGGTATTTGCAACACCTGGGTGTATTACTCATGCGTTGGTACCCTCTAAAAACCTCATCACGCCTTTCTTGAAGAATCCCATGCTGCAGTCCCTTGGAAAAACGTCGGCTGGGAGCTCATTCCACAACTTGAGAGTTCTCGGAAGAAAACTTCTCTGGAATCGCACAGTACGCGACCATTGCGCTTCCAGCGTGTGAGGGTGAACTCCCCGAATACGGTGTGTAAGCTTAAGATCGTCGACAATTTTCCCAGCTCGTCTCTGAATCGAATGACATGGTCCAAGCTGGTATCCAGGTGCTCATACCCTAGGTGACTGCAGTACTCCAAGTGCGGTCTGACTTGAGACTTACATAAGCCTATGCCCCGCGCTGAAGTACTGCTTTGCTCCGTTGAGTACAACAAGTTTCTTGGACGCCAGCCTGACCTTGTCCTCCAGGTGACTTCGATATTGAACTTCACTGGAGATCTCGACGCCAAGCATCCTAATACCATGTACCTCGTACCTAGCCGATGCTAACTCGTATGGTTGCGTTTATAGATATTTCATATTTTCCGAGCAAATTACTCTACGTTGTCGGCATCTAAACAAAGCAAAATTTGTACTCTGGGTCTAGACTACTGATAAACATACTCAATTGCCAGACTTCCTAGTTTAGCCTTCCAAAGTTAAACTAGCAGTCTAACACACAAGCAGACAGAGTATTATATATATGATACTAATATACCAATATATACCTACTAGAATCCGTCTAGTGGTCGAAATTCGACCTTTCATTAAGTTTTAAGTTTCATATTTAATATATACTCGTATGTTTTAATGCATTTTTCTTTCTGCAATCCTTTCCCGTATGAACTTTCAATATGTCAAAGCTTACACTTCTCGATGCGCGGAATGTGCTTAAAAAGAGGTAAAAAGGTTTTTCTGCGCGTATTATTGTACAAATAAAGCTTTTATTTATCTATTTATCGATTAATATATACACTAGTAGCCGGTCCGTGGTCGAAAATCGACGATAAGATACATTTAATTTTTTACCGAAAAAAAGGAATAAGTAATAAGTCTCAATTCGACGAATTTTTTTTTTTTGTATGAACGTTATGCGACATATTCGCTAATAGTGACCATTCTTTTTTATTGTATACATTTAATAGGATATATATGCCTCGAGGATGGTCACACATAAGATTCAGTGATGTAAAGTGTACAGTTTATTAGAAACTCTTGAAAAAACCAAATTCATCTGTGTATATTAACCGATTTTTAACCTGATGTCAATTGTCATGATACTTTTTTTATGAAGATTTAATGTAGATACAATGAAGATGCAATGACAAATTAAAAAGCTATGAAACTTTTTAATTAAAAAACTGGAACCTAGGTCTTTGAAATCGACGCCTTATTATATTTACATAGTTGATATATATGTACTGGCGTCGATTTCAATGATGTCGGTTCTACTTTTTTATTTAAAAGGTTTTTATTGAGTTTTAACGTTATTGAGGTTATTTTTTTTTTCAAAAAGTATTGTTACCATTTAAAAAAAAACACTATCGCGTTGACTGACATTACAAGGTAAAATGTACGTACTCACTTTTTGAAACTACTAATATAAATAGGCGTCAGGAATAACAATGTAGAGTAAGTCACATCGCATTGCATTTCACATTCACATTCATTCACTCACAAAATATTCGTTTTTAGACGAGCTCGGTGTTGCAGTCTTGAATGATGCGACTTTGACACCAACGCTCGTGGGTTCCGTTCCCACGCAGGACAAACATTTGTGTGCAGTGAACATGTCTATTTGTCTGTATCTTGATCTGGATGTTTTTTAAGAGAGGTACGACGCATCAAAGCATCCCGTCTGGGGAAGTGCTTCCACCTCACAGAAAACCGCAGCCAAATAATAACTCCCTAGAGGGCTGTTGTGTTCCTGCGTGTGAGTGAGGTCACCAGTAAGCTCCTAAGGAGCTGCTGTGTTAGCAACAGAGAAGGCATCGCGCAAATATAATACTTAATGTATTACGAGCGGTTATAGGCTACGGTAACCGCTTTACATCAGGTGGACCGTATGCTAATATGCCTTCAGACATTGTATAAAAAAAATGTATGTCAAAATAAATAATACATATTTTATTTCAACAATATTATAAACGATTCTCTTTAGCGATAATCTCAGTGCGTCTGTTTGACAAAGTATTTGACATTGACTGCTTTAAAATATCCTCATTTTGTATTTCACTCCTAAGAGTTTTATATAATTTTATAAAAAGTCTATCATATATTACACATAAATTTTATCTTTCTGCGCTCCTTTTCCATATGAACTTTAATTATGCCAAATGTCATACTCCACAGTGGCCGCAATGTGCTTTAAAAGGGGTATAAATTTTTTTCATCACGATATACAGATATTAAATGCATTCTTATTAAGTAAGTAATTCCTTTTTTTAACCTTCACTAAACTAGTTAATTAGGTGGAGCAGTATAATAAAATGCAATACAGTACATTAATGTCATATGTTGCAACCTTAACCTCCACTAAAACTGATTTGAACCGATCGATTTAGTAAAAGGATAGCTTTAATTTAGCATATTCTCTGTGGACACGTTTTCAAAATAACTCCATAATGTTATTAACCCACCTAATTAATTATGTTCCAATTTAAAAGTTAAATTGAATTCGATTTTCACACTGGCCGACCAGACAAGATAAAGCTGCCTCGAAAATTAATTAATTCTCTAACCTTTTAATAAAACGAATTTCATGAAAAACGAGCAAAAACTTTTTGCATTTTAGATGCTGGAAAAAACTTTTATTTTAATGAATTCAAACTCCATATTATTTTAAATACAACTAGATTGGCAAACAAACAATCGGCCCGCATTAGATGGTAAGCAGTCACCGCAGCCTATTGACGTTCGCAACACCACGGGGATGTAACTCGCACGCTGCTCAATCTTGTGACCTAAGGCTGTTTCGTCACAGTACCCAGTAATTTCACTGCCATATCTCACCCTTTAAACCGGAACACAGCTATATAAATATAGCTGATTGGCGGTAGATATAGGTGAGGCAGAGGTACCCACGCAGACGACTTTTGTACAAATTCTCCCTTTGGCAACTTCATCATATAGGTCTTAATGACTTTGTTTTTATTTAACGTGATGTTATTTTCTTCATTACTATTATTCACAGTAAGACAGGATGTAAAATAATTAATATTCAGTAATACCATTTCGTCAAATAATCTGTTGGTAGCGTGATTTAGGTATTTAAGAAATGTAACACCTTTCTTCGAGCTCTACTATTGCGTAAGCCAGTTAGGTGGTGCGGTATATCATCCAATACAATATATTATTTCAATTGATTGCAACTTTCATAAAAAAAGAGTAACGTTACCGTTAATTAACGTTAATAATTAATAATTACGTTAATATTTTCCAAAACAAATTAATTGGAATTTTACGGCAAACCTAAATATCACCGCTAATACCACTTTGGACTGATAAATTTAGAGAAAGGATCGAATGAAGGTAGTGTTTCATAGCACACATACTAAAAATTAAATAGACTCCCCAATCTTAGCAAATGTTATTGCGCTCGACGGAATACCCTTTCACAATAAACAACGTCCATAAAAGAGAATTTCGTTGACTTTTTGCGGGCGAATAGATCTCGTAACAAAATTGAAGACCATTGGCTAGAGTTTATCGAATTTATTTTATCGTGCTATTAAATAATGGTTATATATTTTTATAGGTGCGGAAGATGTGTGTCCTTCAACTTTATGCAGGCGATGTCGTGTTACTAGCAAACACATCATCGAGCTTGCAAACACTAGTCGTAATGATGAAAAACAATTACATGGAAAAAATTATATCTGAAAACGAAGAAAACAAACAGATTGGAAGAGAGAACGAATACAGGAATTACGGTTGATGTACATCGTCTTGAAAATGGATGAGTTTGTAAATCTTGGATTTCGTTTTAGAAGGAATGGGAAATATATCGCGGATGTGAAGAGATGAATAAATACAGTGACTAGTGTGAACGTAGTAAAAACTCTAAAGACACAGCTCGCAACGATGCTGACCGCAACGCTTACGTATTTAACTGAGAGCTGAGTATGACAGAGGGAACATGTATGTTGGCGAATTCAAAATCACCTACACGTGGTACACTATTAGACACTGCTAATTATCTAACGAATCTCTGAAAAAGAGGTAAAGCGCATCAAAGCAATCCCAGTACTTCCCTAGTCGTTTATTGTGTTCCTATAAGCACCCCTATGCCTATTACCGTTAGTTTGAATTTAATTGGTTATTACGCAGCTTGCGGGGAATATCCGCACGCTGTGTACCGACCGAGCTACCAACTACGTAATTTCACTAAATGTTATCTCGCCAGGCTGGGAGTCCCCGCATTCTGTACATGTGAGTTATCGACTAATGAAATTGAGCGTTTAGGACGAAACAGTGATATCAGAGGCGCGAATGTGGCAACCATTATTGGCATTTGTTCAACCCTTCCGTAATCTCAAATAAAGTAATTAGTTGATTGGAATACTTTGTTGCTCCGTACTGCCAATATAGCCAAGATAGATATGGCTAATGCAATTGGTGAATGAACTAATTTCAACCTTAACTCTAAGGCATATATAAGTTACGTAACATTTCTTTTTTTATAAAACATCGGGAGGCATTCTAGCACTTGGCCCACCTGATGTAATATGGTTATAGGCTATAATCGCTTGCAATACAGAAATAGCACTCGCGCGATGCCACCTTTTCTGTTAACCAACAAATGCCTCCTCAGGAAGCCTTTGAGTTGTTGCTGCGTTAGCATCGCAGGTTGTAACCATAGATAACAGAAACAACGTTGTTTCTGTTATCTATGGTTGTAACATATGAGCGACGCCAGCTGTCTTACAAGCGCCTTAGTTATGATAACTGCATCGCATCCTGCCGGCGGTGAATAAATAAATGAAAGGCATTTTAATCTTCTGTATTTTCTAAGGGTTTGGTTGGAATTTGAATTTTGTGGCGTAGCTTGCATTGTTTACAAGATTATTTAATTTACTCACTGGAATTCACATTGAGTTCAGAATAGTAGCAGACATTTGACTAGCTCGGTGGCGCAGTGGTTAGTAACGCTATTTTGATACTAACGCTCGTGAGTTCGATTCCCACATAGGACAATCATTTGTGTGCATGAACATGTCTGATTGTCTTGGTCTGGATGTTTTCAATAGAGGTAAGGCGCATCAAAGCAGCTCGGCTGGAAGTACCTCTACCGCACAGAAAACAGCAGCCAAATAACAACTCCTTGGGGGAATGTTCTGTTCCTGCGAGTGAATGAGGTAACCAGTAAGCTCCTAATAAGTTGCAGTGTTAGCAGCAGAGGAGGCATCGTGCAAATGATACTTAATGTATTACAAGCGTTCATAGTCTACCGGTAACCGCTTTACATCAGGTGGGCCGTATGCTTGTATGCCTTCCATCGTAGTATAAAAAAATATAACTAGCTCAATTGTTTTTGGTGAATACTCTAAGCCTAGGTTAGAACATGATTTATTGGAGTCCGGACCCGTGCTTCACCTAGGTTCTCTACCTGGGTGAAGCACGGGGACTATGTAAATATTAGTCATCGTATGTACGTATATGATCACGTCAATACCCTTGTGGGGTCGGCACAGAGAACCGAATGCCATAAGTCACTCGCTTCTTTAACTTTCATAGCACTTTTCATGCACGCTCGCCTGTCCTATGGTGATATCTGTAGACCTAACAATCGACGACGTATGTAAGAAACGCATCTGGCGGCGCTCGGCTCTATCTACCTACCCCATAAGGGGCCTGGCGTATAGATATATATAGTGTATAGTGATGTTCCAAAACCTTTTGACGTACAATCACAATCAATTTTATATATACATAATATCAACTGGACAAATACGAAAAATACTTGTTTTTAGATAATTTTAATAATAGTAATTACTTCTAATGATGTCTTATTGATGATAACATTTTATTATAAAGAAATATATAGGAATATATTAAGCTATTTACCTATAGGTGTTAACCTAACTAATAAATATTAATTTTGACGCAAATGTGGCCGCCGCTCTGCGAGTGCCGCAACACAATAAGTTACGCCACAGCGCTGGTTTTCAGTAGAACCAGTCATGTCGCCACTGATGCCAGGGCCATTAAAATGCTAAGCGTTACTAAATTCTTTTTTTTTGGGGCTTCTTCCCGCGCTTTTTACTAGTGACATTGTTGTTATTGTTTTTTTGTTGTTATTGTTGTTGGTAGTGTTTTGTGACATAAGTGCTAATGAAATTATACAGTGATGAAAAAACTCAAATATAACACGTTTATACGAAAACCTTGTAAAAATCACTGTCGTTTTACGGGTGGTATTTAAAGTGGGTTGATTGGGTCTAGGTACCCTTCCAAAGTCTTTTTTCAGCACAGTTCCTGAAGCTGGAGCATAGAATTAAGATTTTCAAATGGTTTTAAACTGCAGACTTTGACATTAGCATAAAGTAGCACTTTATATATATATTATATAAAGTTCTTTTTTTTAATTATGCAGTACATTTTTCGCGCAGTGCATATACTGATATTCCACATATACAAACAATAAAGCACCCGATCAAGCAATCAAAAGCAAACAGTGCAATATATCCCTAATATTAAATCTGTAATCTGTATTTTTTTTATACAACTAGATTGACAAACAAGCATGCGGCCCGCATCAGGTGGTAAGTAATTTCTTTGCCATGTCTCACACTTCAAACCGGAACACAGGTATATAAATATAGCTGCTTCGCGATGGAAATAGGTAAGACACAGGTACCCATGCAGACGACTTTTGTATAAAGTCTCCCTCTGTCTGTCTGTATGTCATATCAGCCAGACCTATTTATAATAAAATATGTAGATATACATGAAGTACTAAAAATATATAAGAACAATCATCTGCAGTATATTCAATTTCTATGATTTACGTTGATTTTACAAATTGAAGTTGATAAATTAGGCACCGTAGAATACGTCACACAGTTACGTAGGTTAATCCGAAAACGTGTTAAAAGCTGGCTAACCAGTCATAAAAAGAATGCTAACAAGTGTAAACAGGTGGGTCAGCACACACACTATCTATATGAGCGTGATAGGCTTTGTCACGTAACGGCCGTCGTTGTGTCACCTAAAAAAAAATGCATACTCACTGACATTATGCGATACGTATAACGTTATCATTCGTGTGGCGAGGGCCAAATATGAAAGGTCAAATTCAAGCTCGGGAATCCGTACAGCAACTACCACTTTTGTGTGTAATTTGTTGCAAACCATCTATAATACTCGTAGATAAATACCTAATTTGTTATGGATTTTTTTCACCCAGCTAAGCGTGCATGTATATCTTCACGCCAGGTCATAGTCATATCTTCAGTGCTAAGAGTATACTCTCTAAAATTATGGCAATCCCGGTCATTTGACAGGTGCGCGCGGAGATATGAATCAAATGCATCCTTCGAGAAGATATAATGAACTATAAAACGTATATTTGTTTTTAAGACGACTATTGTATTGATTGACTTAAAATAAATATTTTTTTATCATATGCTTGCACCTGAGATACGTAATGAGCCTAGTCATTTTAAGTTGATTTATTTTGTTTTGAGCATATAACAATTAGGTTACCGATCACAAAATAAAATAAGAATTTCTTACTATGCACACATACATTTGTTTAACGTTTATAATGTACTCGTAATATTGCGTTATAGGTTCATTAAAGTGTCAGTAATGTTTCTAGTAACAAATTGATTCAAGTGGGTAGCCCTAAAATTTATTTTTATTGGTTAATTACAAGACACTTGAGATTTATGCTATAAGAATGTTAAAAGTCATAAGTCCTAAGTAGTGTTTCCTCAATTTGACTTGTAAACGGTTTAAAGTGATTTTTAATTTGTATTATGCCCCGTATTAGGAAACATATGGACGTGATTACAGCCACCAGAATTGTAATCTTGACCTACAAGGATCTCAGTTAATGCGCAGTAGGTTTAAGGTTGGGACATTCGCAGCGAGCGGTTCAAAATTATTGATACTGGTATCAGGAGACATGTAGTGTCGAGAGACGACGTGGCTTTAGAAGAATTCATGTTATAACAGCTCGAGAAGACCAGTGCATCAGTTTAACTGCACGCAATGATCAACATCCAGCACACGAAGCATACAAAACTACGGCGAGCTACAGGCACTCCTGTGGACGACTACAACTTACATAATCAACTTCATGAAGACCAGCAATACTAAAGAAGAAGTTTGGTTCGCATCCAATTGACTGCTGCGCATCGTGCAACCCATTTAAGGTTTGCATGACAACATCTGGATTGGTGTTCAGGTTTCAGTGCTATATACAGATGAGTGCAAAATTAAGTTTTCGCATGACGATTGACGGATTATAATGTGGAGAAGAACTGGAGGTACCAGATGCATGCATCCACGAAACAGACCGATAAGATGGAGCCCATATTATGGTATGGGGCGGCATATCCCTACGATGTAAAGCAGAGCTTTCTCAATGAGAGTACCGTATTGGCTCAATGTTACGTTGAAAAAGCCCTCCATTATCCCGTTCGCACAGCAAACCGTAATTAATTTTATTGCAGGACAATGCCCGAATACATACGGCTCGACTTACAATGTCCACGTTAGCTAAAGCTGGGATTAAGGTGTTACCATAACCAGCCAGGAGTCCGACTATGAATCCCATTGAGCAGCAGTTAAAAAGGAGTGTAAGGGATAGTGATATTCCCATAAACCCACTGTAAGACCTCATTAAAAACCTGAAAACTTGTTGCGAGAGGATTCTCGACGAAAATGTATGCTGAGTGATTGAGAACATGCCCTCTAGGGTAAAGAAATGCATTTCTAAAAGACAAGGCTGTACCATATAGTACACAAAAAAAAATTCAACCACGACGCATTAAGGTTACTTCCATATATGACCTCAATGCCACGACGGCGTGTTATTAAAGGAATATCCCATTTTTTCGGGTACCTAATTTTCTTTATATTTGTATTTCTTTTTAATTGCCTTTTTAAAATAAATGTTAAACAACTAATCAACAAAATTAAGGTGACCCTAATTTTGTGTTGAATAGTAGTTAAGGGTAACCATAACATTTGGACCGCCCATTTGAACCAGCCATGAAGGAAATATTCTATAAAGAACCGATGAGTCTGATTTTAAGTAGCAACTCAATTCACCGCTACGGAGCAAAGGAGAATGCGCTGCTCTTATTGGCTAGTTCGCGGATCAACATAGCGGCACTCATCCCACTGCAGGGATACGGGTCTCCCTTCAACCGAAGGCGTTTAGAGCATACTCTACCACGCTGCTCAAATGCGGATTGTCGGAGGCCAGTGATTTCAAGCCACCCGAGGGCCACTGACTCAGCTTAACAACTGTCATCTATCGACAACAGACGAGACCGACGGCTTAACAAGCCCTCGAAGCACGGAGAAACTCGAGATAGATAAACCCATCCATGACACGCGCAACGACGCCATCGACCTCTCCATATCATCTTCATATCTTATCGGCTTATTAGTTAGAATATTCTCACAATGGTCAGTAGGTTCGCTGAGATGTTAAGGTGCTAATACACTACGTTTTTGTATCTTGGTCAGTACGCTCGAATCGGAGAAATATTTATACACTGTCCATCTTATAATTAAACCCTTGACAGGTAATAATTTTAATGAGTCGGAAAGATACAGGTAACCAAGGCAATCAAGTGTTGCGTATCTCTCAAATCTGAAAGAGACGGAATGATCTGTCAAAGTAGCTTATAAAATGGACGCAGTATCGGCGTTAAAACACAATTTTAAGGACCAATACGCAAGTCAAGCCAGTTTTTATTGGTTTATGTATTAGCTTATATATATATATTTTGACGAGCTCGGTGGCGCAGTGATGAAACGCGCTCTTACGCTACTTTGTCACCAACACTCGTGGGTTCGATTCCCACACAGGACTCATATTTGTGTGCATGAACATGTCTCTTTGTCTTGGTCTGGGTATTTTCTATATATAATAAGTATATATTTACAAACAAAAAATGTATTTACGTATGTTTATCAGTTGTCTAGTACCCATAACACAAGCTTCGCTTACTTTAGCTAGGTGGCGCTGTGTAATTTATCCGACAATATTTATTTATTTATTATATATATAGGTATATATATGTATGCCACCCGCGATCTACGTACTTTATTTAAAGAATAAATGTCCGGAGTTGCTGGATTAGCAGCAGAGGTTTAAGACATCACGTTGCAGTAATATTGATGATATTCGCAGTACCTAATACCTATTTTCAACCTATTATTGGAGAGGATTTAGATTTGGTATTCTGTATTAGGATTTTCTCTCGGGAAATAATCATTTAGCTTTGTATTCCGAAAACAGAACGTAGGATAATACGAATATAAAATATTGTTTTGTTTACATTGAGTACGTACGTGAACTGAAAACCTAATTATAATATTGAAGTTCATAAAGTTAAGTACAAACGTATGTTTTATTCATAATGCACCTAATTTTATATCTGACACGCTCAGATTTTTCATGAGATATAAACAAATATTTTAATTGTTACTGTTCTTCTGTTATTTATTGTTCTTGTTATTTTACACTGAATCGTTATTCTTTCATGTATTGCTTATACCCAATTTTCATTTACCATAACTTTTATTGGATCGCTATTTTCCTGGAAATTATAAAATAACTTACTTGGGTTGATTGATTAACCCTTCGAAACCCGGGTGGTCGTATACGACAGCGAAATGTATGGGAAAACGTATATAACGGGTTCTGACTGCTCAAGTTACCTATATTTATACACATATTTACTTTCATTTTTCTTTGTCTCCTATTTTGTATTATTTCTATTTGTCCGTACATTTTTGAGTTTGAGTTTAATTATATTATTGTCTGTTCATGCATACAAATGATTAAACTGAGGCAGCGATCTACGACAGCGACAGGAACCTAGTAATACTGGGTAAGATGTCGGGGTCGTACATGGCAGCATACAGCGCAACTGGCGGTTTTGTGCCCCTGGACGAGAAGAGCGAGGAAGGGAGGATCATCTTTAAAACACCGACCGAAGATCCGGTAGTGGTGGTAGCCAAGTGCACAAAGGTAATGCTGGACGACAGGATCCTCGACATGGCAGAAGCCGTAGCGGGGGACCTGTTCAAAGGCGGAAGCCCGAAGCACTGGGTGAGACCCACTATCACATGGGTTAACGGAGTCCCCGGCTGCGGGAAATCCACGTGGGTGGTGTCACAAGTCGACCTGGCTAGAGACATCATAGTGACAACGACAACTGAGGCCGCCACCGATCTCAGGGAAAAACTGGAAACGCGCTTTGGTGACCTAGCCAAAAAGAGAGTGCGTACTATGGCATCGCTACTAGTAAATGGACTACATAAGGGCGAATCGTGTACACGTCTAATGGTAGACGAAGCCCTTATGAACCATTTCGGATCCATAGTTATGGTGATACAACTAGCCAGAGCCAGTGAAGCCCTGCTGATCGGAGACGACAACCAGCTTCCCTACATCGACAGGAATAATCTGTTCAACACCTTATATAACAGACCCAACCTTGTGACGTCAATCTCCCAAAATCTCCTTTATACGTACAGGAATCCACAAGACGTAGCGTATGCTCTTAGAGAAATCTACAGTGGCATATACTCGGCCAAGACTCGCGCTAAATCCCTATCGCTGAAGCGGTTCACAGGGGAGCGGATCCCGAAACAGGACAACACGCTTCTTATCAGCCAGGGCTACGGAGCAAAAGTGTCCCCCATGCCGTTGTCGCGGTCTCTAGGCACACGGACAGCTGTGTATACCACACAGACTGTACCGACAATGACGCGACAGCTCGGTTTATCCAGCGAGCCGAGACCGCGACAACGGAACACATCAGGGACTATAACCTTAAGAAGGTGATGAGGGCGAGGGACGAGAAGATCATCAAAACGTTGACCCAAAACTCTGAGGACCCAGGAAGCGGTCCCTCCTCCTCCTCCCTCACAACGGAAAAGACGAAAGAAAAGAAGGACAAACTGGTGCAACTTCGGGGCGCCATTTCCTTTCGACTCTGGAAAAAATAAAAAAATCAACGAAAGCTGAACTGAGGGAAGCGAGCAGTCATGCTCACTAAACTGTCCAGACGCGTGGCGGCGTCGGGGGCGGGTCGCCGAGTTCCCTAAAATATGGTTGAGCACGGCGATGGCTGCCTTCCGCGTCAACTCGTTAACGGGTGCCGCGCGGAGGTACTGGTCTGCCCGCATCCCTCACTTCAGTTAACAATTGTAAGACTAGCTTTAGGCCTGTAAAGGAAAAAAAGCACGCAAAATTAACATTGCTTAACATAAGCACTTATTGTAAGCACTTGCGGAGCGAACAATAAATTAAACTAATAAAACGTGACAAACAAAAAAAGGCACGGGCCAAAGAGCCTGTGGATGTGATTTTTATTTAATAAAAAAAAAACAGAACATGTCTGTTTGTCTTGGTCTGGGTATTTTCTATGTAAGTATGTATTTACAAAGAATTAAATGTGTTTGCGTATGTTTATCAGTTGTCTATTACCCATAACACGAGCTTCGCTTACTTTGGGGCTAGATGGCGCTATGTAATTTGTCCGACAATATTTATTTATTTATTATTATTTATATACATAATCTCCTCATGCATTTTTGCAGGACTATATGGTATGACCACCCTCCCATCGCAATAACCCTTACTGATTACATTCAAGTATTTTTAAACCGCCCTCGACAGCCGGGATCATGAAGGAAATAACCTATGGAGAACCGACATTGCCTAGTAACCTAGTTCACCGCTACGGGTCGGGGCCAAGTAGAACGAGCAGCTCTTATTAGCTAGTTCTTGGATCAACATCGCGGCAGTTTTTTTTAGCATAGGCATACGACCCACCTGATGTAAAGCGGATACCGAAGCCTATTAACGCTTGCGATATATTAAGTATCACTCGCGCGATGCCTCTCTGCTGCTTACACAGCAACTCCTTGAGAGATTACTGGCGACCTCACTCACACGCAGGAACACAACAACCCTTTAGGGAGTTGTTATTTGGCGGTTTTCTGTGAAGTGGAGGTACTTCCCCAGACAGGTGCTTTGAGGCGCCCTACCTCTCTTAACAGTTATCAGCTTATTGTTTAAAAATTTTAAAATATTCTCCCATTTCTCAGTAAACTCGAATCGCTGAAATATTTAGGTGCCAAAACACAACATTTTTCTATGCGCGGGATGTCTACATGCATAATCCATTGGTTTATTGGTTTATGGCCGGGACCAATGGCTTAGCGTGCACGAAGAAACTCGGGATAGATAAATCCATCGACATACAGGCTACGGTGGACATTGCCTAATCTTTGACTAGAGGGACATGCGTGACGGTGACATCGAGCTACGCTAATCTCTATGTGTTACAGTCTGTTGGAAATCCTCGATAGTTAGTTCATTCCACAACGAGTGGATACGCGGAAAACCTTTCAATCCTTAAGTATTCTTCTGCAAACCTTTGAATAGGGATCAGATTTACAGTAAAATATTGAAATTTTACAATCAATTATGTATAGAATACCGATGGCGTACTGTGTACTAATAGATGCTATTATTTTATGCTTAAAAAGTAATATGTTGTAAGGCATTTTTGCTATATATACAGGTTGTTCAAACAACGAGGTGGTGAATATCAGTGTCACGAAGCCCTAATATATACGAATCAACACAACAAAGCCGGCATAATTAACGCGAGAAAACGTCCGCTCCGTAGATTTACTGCTTCGAAGCTGCTCAGTAATTGTGCTGTCTATTCGAAATAGATCCTGATAGCTTACCTCCATGAAAGCTTTGGTTCAATCCGTTTTCGTAATAAACATCGTACAATCAACGCTAAGTAAATTATTCATAGCGTCACACTATTGAGAAGCTGTATACATATACTCGTTTATGTCAGATCGCATATGTCAGGCTGCCCGTTCATTGCCGCAGAGTGGAGCGAGGAAGTAATGCGAGACTGTGTTGCGAATGGTGTTTGTCCATTGACGTGAAATGCGTTTAAGAGAGTCCTATCTCTCTTAACCCTTCGAAACCCGGGTGGTCGTATACGACCGCGAAATGTATGGGAAAACGTATATAACGGGTTCTGACTGCTCAAACTCGCGACGGTAAGGTGCGCTAGGGCGCATCAAGGCAGCCCCACTGGGGAAGTACTCACATAAAGTAGCTCACATATTGGTAAACTCACTCATTCGCAGCAGTACAACAATTCTCCAGGGTTTAATTGCTGCGTCATCAGCAGGAGTGGCACAGCACGAGTGATTCTCGCTTCAAGTATTGTAAGCATTCATAGGTCAACCGCTTTAGATCAGGTGGACCATATGATTGCATGCCTCTCGACATTGTATAATAAAATAATAAAAGTAGAGGCACAAAGTGGAGAGAATCGATGGAGTATGTAATCCAGACAACAGCGGTACACACATACGGACATACGGTAGCACTCAGCGGTAATTTTTTGCTCTGTTTCCTAACTCCGTTTCCCTGCTGTTTCTCAGTTTTGCTTCCTCGCACAACGTTTAAAATGTATGAATTTTAAATCTTGTTCGCAAATCCATGTCCACTGAAGTGAAGCGGAGAGGAGTTCAGATTCTATTGGTTAATATTAACATGGCACGCTCCTCGATCTCTTCTTCGCTCCAGTCGACAGGCACCCTAATTCAAGCAACACTACATGTCCTGTCCTTAATTATCAAAGCTATAATCAAAGTAAAAGCCATCCACATCAGGGCTAATATTACCCGGTAACCCACGTGTAAGCGACATTATTTTATTTTAAAGTTATGTTCAAAGTTGTGTTATTTTAATACGTACTAACGACTCGCCCTGGCTTTGAAATTTGATACCTTGGGTTACGTTATTGGAATTTTCGGAGGGATCTCTAATTTTAGTTTGCGTTTATGCATTACAAACAAACGTACGAAAATCTTTATTTTTCTCTTTATTAGTCTACACAATATAGGAATAAAAAAAATTGTAGTAATATTTGACTGCAGCATGTGATTCATTTCACAAGTGCAGTGACATCTAGATGATAAGAACCGATCTTTTGGATACTGGCACTTATGGTCACTCTTACCTTTATTGCACATATAAATAAAAAAAGTCACAATATTAGGTAAACGTAGTTTGAAGAGGCGAGCTTATCTCTAAAAGAGATCTCTTACAGCCAACCCTCAGCAGTAGGACATATCGTAATTGCGGACAGCGTGTTTTATGGCAATAGATACATACCGAATATACACATGTATACTACAAATATATTTACACGAATACATACATAAAGTCAAAGTCAAAATCTTTTTATTCCGTAAAAATGCCTTCATTTGTTTGGAATCGTCACAACTTTTTTCCCTACCGTGCAGTTCATGACTAGGTGAGCACTGATAAAAATACTGCCAAAAAACTCAAGCATCCCCCTTTTGGTATCCAAACAAATTTACATAATTTATTAATTACATTATAATTGGATCGACTCACTCCCAGGTATTTTTATCATTAATATAGTCAGATACTTTATAAGTTTATAACATGCCCTGCTACACAATTTGGCTTTAATAGTAGTTTTAAATTTGTTTATTGACAATTCTCTTATATTGCTGGGAAGTTTGTTATAGAACCGTATACATTGCCCCATAAACGAATTGCTTATTTTGTGGAGACGGCTTGCATGTAACACAAGATTATGCTTATATCTAGTATTTATGTTATGAATATCACTCTTTTTACAAAATGACTCTATGTTTTTATGGACATACAAAGGATTTTCATAGATATATTGCGATGCGACTGTTAAAATATTTATTTCTTTGAATTTTTCTCTAAGGCTCTCCCGGGGACCAAGTTTGTAGATAGCTCTTATGGCTCTCTTTTGCAATAAAAAGATAGTGTTAATGTCCGCGGAGTTATCCCAAAGAAGAATTCCGTATGACATAACATAAATACAATTATATGAATTTGAAAATCGATAAATAATTATGTTTCAATTATTTCTAAAATATGTGGATAGATGGGCTTTTATGAATGTCTGTTGGTAATTTATTCCACAACTGAGCAGCCAGGTAGGTAAAAGAATTGTAAAAAAAAAATCAGTGAAGCTGGGAGGAGCAGCGTCTTGGCATGCCAGAAACGACTCTTTTCAATATTCTATTACTTTATTTCACTTCATTAATTATAACAATATATATGAATATTATATATGTCGCAGTAACGGCCTCAGTGGTATTTTTATTGTTAGCAATGCCGGTGATTGCTGACATCACTAAACACACCATCTCCATAATCATCATCATCTTTGGTGAAATGAAACTCACAAACAATTATCGAACTGTTCGTTTATTCAAACAAGACCGTAACGACGTCTTTTTGCAGTCTCAATTTGTATTTCAGCTTTAGTCGGTTCTTACAGCACGACGACTGGAACTTCAGTAATGAACATCGCTGGAGATCTCGACACCGAGAATCCTAAAGCTCTCAGCAGTAGTAAGTGGCATATTCTGTAAATAAGGAATTGCAACAAATGAGGTTTCCATTGCGGTGAACGCGCAAACTTGTGTCTTTTAGGGTTGAATTGTACCAAGTTCAAAATATTTTTTTGTGCATGTTTATATAAACTAAGAATTTATAACTTACAATTTGTGTATTAAATATTGTTTAGACTTCTTTATGTTGTAAAATAGGTAATTGAGCAGTCAGAACCCGTTATATACGTTTTCCCATACATTTCGCGGTCGTATACGACCACCCGGGTTTCGTAGGGTTAAATGTGTAACGTTAACGAGAGGTGAGAACCTGAACCTGGTGACCTGGTGTACAGGCTCTCAAAGTTTACTTCACGCACCACCTTCTTACACTACAGCTATCTGTATTATTAATGTTCTTAATATATAAGACGCATATACTAGGTAAATGTACATGTAGTGATATGTGCGATAAAAAACAAACATAAAGATAATCACTTATATCATTATTTCTCTTTTTATACATATTTATATTCACAATATATAAATACATTATTATAAATATAAAAATTTACAAAAAGAATCGCCACCGACGCGGACGTAATGTCTAATTCGTCGGTGGTCAGAGCGACAGACAATGGAACCTTCGCACAATACGCGCAGGTCCCAAAATTGCCACCTTCTGTATTCGGACTTTGATTCAGTGACCTGGCGAAAGTCTTTGTTGGTCGAGACTTTTCGCTATAAGACCTTTTACCGACACGACTATCGGGACAATTATTGTTGAATCAACGACCCACATGGCGGTAATCTCGTGGGTTAAGCCCAAGTACTTTGACAACTTGTCATTCTCCGCCTTCACGAGGTTCACATCACAAGGAACGGTGATGTCAACAAGAAATGCTCTTCGTTCCAACCGGTCGACCAGCACAATATCAGGCTTATTAGCTATAATAGACCTGTCCGTGATGATAGACCGGTCTCAATAGAGCTTAGCATGACTGTTTTCAAGAACTGGCTCAGGTACATACTTGTAATAAGGCACTTCAGAAGTCACAAGATCATATCGAACAGCAAGTTGCTGATGGATACCTAATCCTGGCTACCTAGTTATGTCTATACAAATACTCGCCTTTGGCAAGGTAAGAAAAATTGGAAACAATTATTATTACTGATGAATGCTGCAGAAATGAGAGCGCTGAGAAGTATGTTGAATTTGAATTGATTGATAGAGTAAAAAATAGCACGAACCATGTGTAATGAAATGAAAGTTGATGTAGTGACAAAAACTAAAAAGGGTATGCTAAGATGGTTTGGTCATTTAGAAAGAATGTATGACAAAAGAGTTATGCAATAAATGTATCGGGCAAGAGTGAACGGTGATATCGATAAGTAGACCTAGACGCACACATAAATAGGTGATGTGTTGAAAAAGGGCCAAATCAAAAGCACCCATAACCAAAAGAACAACAACGAAGAGCATGCATGAAGAGGTCGATGAGCGTGGAAGAAGCAAGAGAAGTATGTTTGAAACGATGCACCTGGCTTTCTTATAGTCTCTGTCTACCCCAATGGGAGACAGCCATGATGATATATATGTACGTAGTATTAATGATGACTAATCCAGACGCGACGAAGCCCTAAATATAATCCCGTATGAAGTATGGTAAGGAATGGACCACGTAAGTTATGTGCGAAATCGTCTATCGTTCTATAGAGGACGGTAAGCCGCACATTCCAAAGTATATAACTCCAATTTGCGATGTCCACTCTCATCCTGTCTGAAACAGAAATCTAATTTAATGCCCCAGTAATTGAATAAACATTAATTAGTTAAAATCCCTTTGTGGCTTTCAAACCCGAGAAGTCCAAAATTATCAATGCTGCTGATGTGATGCTTAGACAGGCGTTAATGCGATGCGATTGTGTAATCTTCCAGCTCACGCCTGGACGCGGAAAACATCTGTATTCCGTTTGTTTACTGTCGAGAAATTTTGTCCGCGGAACGTGTTAGGATAACCTTATGAAAGTTCGTTTTAAAATAAATTATTTGCTTTTTTATTCCTCAAAAAATTTCCCTTTTCGGTTCGGTGATAAACTACTGCTTGTCTGGTATGAAGTTTTGACGAACCCGGTGGCGGAGTGGTTAGGTTAGGTTAGTTGTATTGTTACTTTGGCACCAAGGATCTTCGGTTTGGTTCGAGTCCCACGTATTTGCGCACATGACTGACTTGCTCTGGATTCACCTGAGTGGACGGTCTTCCACGTGGTTGGTTCTTCAAGTCGAAGTTTCCATTACGAAAGCGTTTAAACCAAAAACGCACGGTGCGTTCATTAGCAGTCTCCTCTCTAAACGCAATATTGATATTGCGTGCCGTTTCTGCCCCCTTTGTTCCGCGTCGGAACTCGTATTCAAAAATGACGAAGTATACACATATCGAAGTATACATATTTCCCTTATAAACTGAATAAAAAAAAACAATTGATATTCGAAAATCAAATGTTGCACAATTTTTTAAAGACAAAATGTGTCATGTGAAAAAAGTTTCACTCGAAAATCTCACACCATGAAGGTTTAATGTCAATTCAAAGTATCTATTACTATAAATTCGATTTCGATTAGTCGAGGTGTATTTATGAAATTTCAATCACTTCTTTGTTTGAAAGGAACTTCTACAGTGATCTTTCACTACCTATAAAATATAGTAAAACACTAAACTACTTTACTAATCATAAACTCTGTAAATCTTAACATAACTCAATTCCGTGTAAATGTAATACCACCATCACACTCAAATGAATTGTAACTTAGACTACTTTTTTATAAGATCTACACGTATAATAATGTATATGATAAATTTGTGGCCAACAGTGTTGGGTTCATAATTAGATAAGTACTAACATAATTTCATAATTATAAAATATTGTGAACTTGTTTGTGGTCCTTAATAAATAAATAAATAAATAAATATAAAACAGCAATTTCATACTTTAACCCCTATTATCATGCCACACCCATGGTTCAATATGCAAATGTTCCTTGGTGTCAAAATAATAATTTTTAGCCACGGAGCGGCCGGGGTAATAGGAACATCAAAATGTATTAGCCAATTAACCCAGATAAACCTACTGCCCAGATACTGTCCCTTTCATAGATGTACAGCGTATCGTAAAATTTCAAAGGCTGTGATATTTAGTTTCGTGAAAATAATGATTACCCGCTCAAATAGTAGATGAATGATATCTATTGTTATGATTTGTAGCAACAAATCTATGTGATATTATAGTAAAATGTAAAATTGTACTGTTAATAACAATTTTCGGAATATTTCGTTGAAAAGTCTAATCATATCATATATGTACAGCGTAGCGTAAAATTTCGAAGGCTGTGTTATTTATTTTTAGTTCCGTAAAAATAAAAATAAATGTGATTACCCGCTTAAGTAGCAGATGAATAATATCTATTGCTATGATTCGTAGCAACAAGTCTGCGTGATATTACAGTAAAAATGTAAAATTTAAGTTTTAATAACGTACATCGGAATATTTCGTTGAAAAGTGATCAAGTAACGTAAGATGTAGATACGTCTTCTAAGATGCACTTACGTATAAAAAAGTACTTTGATTTCAATCGTCAAAATTTCCATTGGTGGCCTACTTGGTCAACCGAGCATACAAGACACTTGGCTTCATCGCCTAGTCAATGCGTGGCTTTCATAAATCTTCCAGCACCAATTATCTACCATTACAATGCTATAGATACAGAAATTATGGAGTATGGTTCAATCGATACGTGCAAACGAAACGAAAACGTGCAAAATAAGACTATTAAAATACTTTCTTACAGATTTGGCCTAGGACGTACGCTATTCTGATTCAATAACACGCTTGTGCTATTTAATACTGTCACTGCGAACACTAGACGTTAACCGCAGGATAGCAAAGTATATTTCCACAAAATCATCCACTAGTACGTAGATTCCCCACCCTTACTCTCACTAATTAGCCTAAATACTAAACCTAACTTTAGACATCTTCATTGCTATTAACTCTTTAAACGTATTTACGATACGTCATTTTATAGCCCTACTAGCTATCCGCCCCGGCTTCGCACGGGTGATATGATCGCTACCAAACTTCACAGGATCACCTGCTGGGCTAACCTGAAGATTCACTGAAAATTTCATCAAAATCTGCCCAACCGTTTTTAAGGTTCCGTACCCAAAGGGTAAAACGGAACCCTATTACTGAGGCTTCGCTGTCCGTCCGTCCGTCCGTCTGTCACCAGGCTTTATCTCATGAACCGTGATAGTTAAATAGTTGAAATTTTCACAGATGATGTATTTCTGTTGCCGCTATAACAACAAATACTAAAAAATAGAATAAAGTAAATATTTAAGGGGGCTCCCATACAACAAACGTGATATTTTTGCTCATTTTTGCTCGATATTGATAACGGCAACAGGTAGACGCTTGAAATATTCAAAGAATATTTAGTTATATATTCACTTTAAGAATAAATAATTAAATTAAAATAAAACAAATATTTATGGGGGACTCCCATACTACAAACGTGATTTTTTTGCCGTTTTTAGGGTTCCGTACCCAAAGGTTAAATCGGAACCCTATTACTGAGGCTCCGCTGTCCGTCCGTCCGTCCGTCCGTCCGTCCGTCTGTCACCAGGCTGTATCTCTTGAACCGTGATAGGTAGACAGTTGAAATTTTCACAGATGATGTATTTCTGTTGCCGCTATAACAACAAATACTAAAAAATAGAATAAAATAAATATTTAAGGGGGCTTCCATAGAACAAACGTGATTTTTTTTGCATTTTTAGGGTTCCGTACCCAAAGGGTAAAACGGAACCCTATTACTGAGGCTCCGCTGTCCGTCCGTCCGTCCGTCCGTCCGTCCGTCCGTCTGTCACCAGGCTGTATCTCATAAACCGTGATAGTTAGACAGTTGAAATTTTCACAGATGATGTATTTCTGTTGCCGCTATAACAACAAATACTAAAAAATAGAATAAAATAAATATTTAAGGGGGCTCCCATACAACAAACGTGATTTTTTTGCTCATTTTTGCTGGATATTGATAACGGCAACAGGTAGACGCTTGAAATATTCACAGAATATTTAGTTATATATTTACTTTAAGAATAAATAATTAAATTAAAATAAAACAAATATTTAAGGGGGGCTCCCATACAACAAACGTGTTTTTTTTTTGCCGTTTTTATAGATAATGGTACGGAACCCTTCGTGCGCGAGTCCGACTCGCACTTGGCCGATTTTTATAGATAATGGAACCCTTCGTGCGCGAGTCCGACTCGCACTTGGCCGATTTTTTATAGATTATGGTACGGAACCCTTCGTGTTTTAGTCCGACTCGCACTTGGCCGATTTTTTTGAGTACATAGAGGACACAGACAAACATTTATTTTTATATTTATGAATCATTCGCGTGTGTCGTATAATGTTACCGCTAAAAACACCCGATATTAGACATTTCTGAACGAAATCGAAATCGGTTTTATAAGGACACCTATCATGTTCTCAAATTAGACATTTCAAATAAATAATTCAATTTTGTATTTTGCTATTTGCTTACTATATTTCTCCTAGTATTTCTTTCTTATTTATTTAACCTGTTAATGCCACTAATGTGATTATTACTCATAGATTTCTTTTGAATTACTTTCAGATTTAGTCGATCTTGCATGTGCGTCAATGCATTGAATAATGCAAGCCATGAAAAACTCGATCACTTGCGTGGGTAGAAGTGTCCTCGGCAATATAAATTAATAAAATGTAAAAAATATTTTTATGAAGATAAAAAAGGGGAAATATTTTCACGTTTATCTGGATTTATGAAATTTTGAAGGAAATTTAAGAAGGTATTTATTTATTAAAAATTACAATTAGGTTGATAAAGTTAAGATATGTTTATCGATCGTCGATTGTCTATCGAGGGTCCAATATGTATGTGTCTTTACGCTGGGTCCCATGCGGTATAGCAGATAGAACCAAGAGGCATAAGACGCGGTCTTTACACATCTCATTCGCTTATTTATCATTCATAGCTCTTATTATGCTCGCCGACAATGCCTCGCCTCATCCTGCATTCTTTCTACATATCCGAACCAACGGAGCACGTCTTTTCTTTTTTGATGTGTCATTCGGCGAAAATCAAAAGCGACAGCCAATCAAATGAACTGCAGCGGTCTAACGGCATCGGAATCTTACAACTTCTTGCAACCCGATGTTTTGGGGACGACGCTGCATATAATAGCCATTTCTGTATATCGACGTTTTCTGTTACTTGTATTGGCAATTAGACAATTAAACGGGACGAAGGCAAAATATCCAAGAGCTCCCTGCGTTCTAATTATCCAACGAAAAATATAAACAAAAACACAGAACAATTTATTAGTTGAGCGCCGCAGGACGCTAAGCGGCTGTTAAAACAAAGATCTCGTCAAGTATTCAAAGCCATTATTCCAGCACCAACTTGGTCTGCGGTTACAATGGATTTAACTTTTTTGTTAAGTAGGATAGGTAAAGGTGCGGTTAGATTTGATCAATTTGGCGAGGCGTATATTAGAATAGGATCTTGGAAGTCATTTATTTTCAAAATATGTATTTCCTTACTAATTGATAGAGTAATTTTACAATGCTCTGAATGACATTGGTTTGTCAACATCTTTAGTATTAAAGGTAACATCATAAGTCATCAGTAACGCTTAACATCAAATCAGTTACGCTGATGACACAGTTTTGTTGAGTCCAACGGTCAGGGCACTTAGAGAGCTTCTGAAAATCTGTGAGAGCTACGTCAACAGGCAAGGACTGCTCTACAATGTAAAAAATCGGCCAAGTGCGAGTCGGACTCGCGCACGAAGGGTTCCGTACCATTATCTTTAAAAACGGCAAAAAAATCACATTTGTTGTATGGGAGCCCCCTTAAATATTTATTTTATTCCATTTTTTAGTATTTGTTGTTATAGCGGCAACGGAAATACATCATCTGTGAAAATTTCAACTGTCTAACTATCACGGTTCATGAGATACAGCCTGGTGACAGACGGACGGACGGACGGACGGACGGACGGACGGACGGACGGACGGACGGACGGACGGACGGACGGACAGCGAAGTCTCAGTAATAGGGTTCCGTTTTACCCTTTGGGTACGGAACCCTAAAAAGAGCGAATTCATGGTCTTTAAGACCACCGGTGGTAAATGTCCTAATTCAGTGCCACCCATTAACATTGATGGTTTTGAACTTAACTGAGTCTACCAATTTAAATACTAGGGCATATTGTCACCGATGACTTTAGAGACCAAGCCGACATTGAGAGGGAACGCAGGGCGCTAGCTGTGCGTTGTAACATGTTGGCACGTAGGTTTTCACGTTGTAGCCGGCAAGTTAAGATTTCACTATTCAAAGCGTATTGTCAAGTCTTCTACTCGAGTAGCCTATGGGCCAGCTATACGCAGCGGGCAATTGGCGCCCTGCGTATTCAATATAATAACGGTTTCAGGATGCTGATGGGACTGACCCGCTTTTGCAGTGCATCAGGTATGTTCGCGCTGTCACATACCGATGACTTTTACGCCATAATGCGGCATAGAACTGCCTCACTATGGCGTAAAAGTCTGCAAGACTGCGAGCCAGTGACAACTCCATCCTGAAAACAATAGCCCGGCGGTAAGATTCACCAATCGTGAAAAATTGCGTTTGCTTATGTGGCGCAAACACCAGCATTGTAGCTAAGTGGTGACACAGTGAACTATATTTTAACATGTATTTTATTTTATTTTTATTTCATAACTGCACTGAACTTATTAACTTAGATAATAAGTTTGCATTATTACTAACATCATATGGGAGCTTTGTATTTTCCTGAAATAAACATTATTATTATTATAAGTACGCAGTGCCCCCTGTCGATAAGCATATAGGGCTCTGGAAGAAAAGAAAGGAATGTACTATGTAACTAAAATAATTTAAATGATTTTATGTGATCAGGCGAGCGAATGAAGTTACAAGGAAGGTCTTGAGAAGTTAATATGTAGGAAGCGGGAATTAGAATATTAGAATATGTTGGCATTGCCACCCACTCCTTGTGTAGCAAAATGTTCATAAGTTACCGTAACTGGTTCATGTCAGGCAAATTTGTTTACCTATTTACTACGACAATTTATTTTGCGTCATTTAAATGAAATGTTAGATTTGGAGCATGTATGCGTAAGTGCCTCAATCAATATCCTAGGAACCGAACCCAAACTCAACTGCGCGTGGTGCAACCTGATAACTAGTAAATGAGGCTCTGGTAAAAATGAGGTAATCAGCCTGACTGAGAAAATAACTCTTGCTTCTAAGCTGCTAGCGGCTAGAAAACTGTTGGCTTCATATCGAACAATTACCTTCAGTACTGTACACTCAGTAAAACCTACAAAGGGAGGCAAAACCTCTCCTTAAACTTAAGAACTCAATACCATGTGTAAGTTTAGGATCGTCGACAATTCTCAAAGCTCGCATCTGAAACATTTTTTTTATACAATGTACTATTTATGTACAAAATGTGTTCAAAAATACATATATACCATAGAAAATTTTTCGCTGTACTAACATTGAGATAATAGAAAAGAGAATGATATAATTTTTATGTGATAGTAATATTATTCTGTTTTTACTATAAAAGTTACTGTCTTATATACTATGTCAGAAGGCATACAAACATGCGACCCATCTAATGTAGAGCGGTTACTATAGCCTATTAACGCTTGCGACACATTAAGTATCAATCGCGCGATACCGTCTCTACTACTAACACAGCGACTCCTTAAGATCTTACCGGTGACCTCACTCACGAGCAGGAACATAACAACCCTCCAGGGAGTTGTTACTTGGCTGCCGCTAGTTCATCAGTAGAATCACAGGATCCAAATTGGTTTCAGGACTCCCTCCCAAAAGTGATTACAGTACTCCTTGTGAATATATAGAAGTATAATTATTAAATCAACAATAATTATCACACAAAATTTTCCATTAATAGTCTGCCGGAAATAAAATTTAGATCTGTCGGCGCCTTAAAGACTCTTTTGTGACCGCTGTTGTAACGAACGTTGCCATTTTCAGTTATCTTAAAAAGTCACTGACATTAATTAGATAATTATTTTGTATTGCTTGCAAGTGGCAATGGGAAATAAAATATTTCATTCAATATTATATTGTGCACAACAAACAGCCATGTATTTAATATAATAAGTCCATGCAAAATCATGAAATCTATTGACTGTGGATGTTGATATTGTTAGAATTATTATTACCCTTGTGTGTCAAATATAGGCTACGATTACTATTTCATGGGCGGACCGTGTACCTTTTGCCTTTTGTTTAAACTGTCATCCTTGGTCGTCAACAGCTCATGCTAGGGGTACTTTAGAGGGGGTCCTTGGGTCATATGTTTATGAACCAAAGACCCCCTATTATATACCTATTATGTGCTTTCGTTTTTTTATACAACGTCGTGAGTGGTACTAGCGTACGGACCACGTGATTTAAAGTAGTTACCGAAGTTATGAAACTTGCAATGTACCTAACTATAACAAAAGCTTGCAATGTTAATATAATTCCCATTCGTTGTTAACACAGCACTGCCTCAGGAGATTACTATCCTCTGTCCAAACTATATATAAAAGAATTAATTTACATCAGGCGAAATCTATACTTGTTGTATTATCTAATCTAAGAAAGGTTTGGTTTTCCCTCTGAATTGTGGAGGTTTAACGGCAGTTACTCCATGTTGCCAGTTCTAATCTATTTGGAAATGGAATTGCTAAGAAGTAGAAGAGGAGACAATGTTCTATCTATCCATATCTTCTTGCCTGGTCACTTTAGGAATAAGCAGGGCGCCGACCGAGCGGCACCAGACGCGATCCTTACAGCGCGATCAAGGATTGTACAAATCACTTGCTCCTTTAATATTCATAACTCTTATTGTGCACCTCGGCAGTTCCTATGGCTCTTGATAAAACCTTCGGATAACACTTGGCCAATTTGCTCGTGGTAAATGAGTCTTGATCTTCTTCAGGGCCTACATCATTCCAATTTATCATTGTATATCTGTTCTTTAATTATTTCACTTTGCATTTCTTCTACATGCTTTGACGAGCTCATTGGCGCAGTGGTGAAACGCGCTGTTACGCTACTTTGACACCAACGCTCGTGGGTTCGATTCCCACACAATACAAGCATTTGTGAGCATGAACATATCTGTTTGTCTTGGTCTGGGTATTTTCTATGTATAATAAGTATGTATTTACAAAAAAAAACTATTTACGTATGTTTATCAGTTGTCTAGTACCCATAACACAAGCTTCGCTTACTTTGGGGCTAGATGGCGCTGTGTAATTTGTAAAAAAAAAAAGAAAAAAAAGATATATGAACGGTAATAAAAAATTAAAAACATAAACCCACGGTGCATGCCTTTTCTTATCTCAACACCGACACTCTCATTCTTACGTCTACTTCATCAACAACATAAAAGAAAAATAAATTTACAAATGAATTGGAGCTTTGACTTCAAAGCTTCAGAACGTCAAAGCAAATCCAATTGCAAATAAATTGATCTAAAATATTTGCATTTAGTACGTTTACCAACTCACTGATAATATTCTGAAAGTTTTCAACTTATCTGTACTTGTCGTGCTGCGACGAAGCCCTGGTAAGTACCAACAACAACATGTATGGAGCACTAACTCCTTAACTCAATTAACTTTTAGTACAGTTGTCTTCGTGCACTGAATACCAGAGCATTACTATTTACAAAGGGGTTAATGTTTTCTAACAACGCGCTTACGTAAGTTCTTAAGACACTCGGTTCCCACAAGAATACAGTCTCCGCAAGTTTCTGATTTTTTTAGCCGTACAGTAGGATAAAACGTTACGTATAGGATAATCCGGGGGTCCTTTTTCGTTTCGGAGGGTAAAGAAGCATAATTTAATGTGCAATGGCTACCGTAGTCTACAAATGCTTGTAATACAGGAATTTCCGCCCGCTAACACAGGAACTTATAAAGAATAAGCTTTTCTTTCTAGTGAACCCTCAGGTGCTTGGGATGTAACTGACTCAAAATCTCCTTGAGAGCCAGTGTGCCAGTGGAGCACCGTGACAATTAACCCCCCAATTCAAAGAAAACTCAGCTTAATACAATACCTTAGATGACTGTTGTGCTTGGAAGTAGTTACTGCATTGGCAGCGGGAGTGAAAACTCCAAACGATGCTCCTTATGTCGCGAACACCTATATGCTACGGTAATCACTTCACACCAGGCGGGCCGTATGCCTAATTGCCACAAAAGAAAGCACAAGAACCCCTTCAGAGAATTGTTATTTTGCTGTGGTCTTCTGTCAGACAGGTACTTTCATAATCGAGCTGCTTTGATGCGCCCTACATATCGAGAAAAATGAAAACTAAGTTTAGTTTAGGTAACTAAAACTAAGGGCCTAAAACTTAGGTACTATAATCATAATCATCATTTATTTGCAATGAATTCATCACTACATATAGTGATCTTAACAATGTATTTATGTATTCAGCCTACTGCTCGCAGGCGTACAAATATTAATGGAAATCTACGCACAACTTGACAAGAATAAAATAATATTGGTAAGTAAGTAACAGCATTTAAACAGTTTAAAATTCAATCATTAAAGTATTATGTTACAGTCACTGTAAATTTATTGTATGCCAAATTTTTTTTTTTTTATATAGTTAGTCGGATGTAGAAAATAATGATATGAAATAATTGTAATATTATGTTATAGATTCGATATTTTTATAATAATGCAGTAAATATATCATTCATTTTAACCGTCCATAAATTCAAACTATTCAAAATAGAAACGTTTATCATTTAATCATTTCGGTAGTGTAGTTTCAAATTTGCTTTCATACATATTATATTATTCGACAATATAGCTTTACTCCCTGTTGATTGATATATTTTATGTTTATAATTAGCCCGAACATGTATCTTAGTTACTTGTGTAAATAATTTAAGATACATCGGTTTTTGTTTTACAAAATAACACCAGTCACTTATATACATACAGGGCAGCGGTAAAATGTTTAACTGTTCATATAAGGCTTTACAGCTATCTAAATACCACGCATTAGATATAATATAGCGCATTTTTTTGTTGCAGCCGAAAAACTCAATCGACATTTAGGTACAGAGTTACCCCATAATATACGTCCATAGTCAAGTACTGAAGACACGTTCTATGGATACTGTTTGTCTAATTCTTCGCGGAGCATGAACGAAACGATCAAATTTTTTACATATATTATTTGTATGCTCTTTCCAATTTAGATGTTCATCAATAAAGAAACCTAAGAATTTTGTATTATATACTTGTTCAATTTTTTTTATCGTCAAAGGGTATGTAAAGATTTAGTGCATTTGAGATACAAGATTGAAATGTCATGAATTTGGTTTTGGTTTTAATATTAACCAGTCAATAATTTCTTTTAATACGCTATGTTCGAGGTTTTCATTGACATTACATTTTACTATTAGTGTTGTGTTGCAAATTAAATAGTTTTATGCGTTAATTTATTTAGAATGTCATTTATGTATAGTAAAAATAAAATATCGGCGAGGACCCCGCCCTGTGAAACCCCAACTTTTGATTTCTTTGATATATTTGCCATTTTTACTTCTCAATTTTGTTATTTCTGTGCATTGCTTCCTATTTGTAAGATAAATTTTCAATCTTTCATGAGCTTGTCCTCTTATTCCATACAGCTCTAGTTTTCCAAGAAGCTTTTCATGATCGACAAAGACAAAAGCTTTGCTTATGTCTAGAAAGGCTGCCACGACTGGTTTACCGGTAATGGTTTCTGTCACCAATTTAAAGCATGCTAATGTTGTAGAGCTTCCCTTGCCAAAACCGAACTGATCCGGATGTAAAATAGGTATAATATTCATATAGTACACATAACTTTTTCCATAATTTTTGATAAAAATTGGGACTAGAGTTATGGGCCTAAAGTTGGAAGGGTCCATCTGTGCAGTGGTTTTACCACGCATAGCTTGAGTGCCTCTGGAAAATGACCCTGGAGAAAGGATAAATTAATAACATGGGTCTACATAAAATTGCAGCGCACTGTTTTGAATTTTTTTTTGTGAACATCATGTCCACTATGAAATATATAATCATAATATGTATTGTAAATCTGTTTATATTCAAAATCGTATTTCACAATAATTAACTAGTCATAACTAAAAACTAAGTCATTAAAATATCACTTTGTAGCCTATAATAAACAAAGGAGTGTAGGCTGTGCCCATCAACGTGCCTTTTGTCAACGGAAGCACAAAAATAATAGGTAGCACTTTTACGTAATCGATGACAAAATGCATTTAAATTATCTTGAAGGTCAAAATGACATAAACGTTTAACGAATGTTTATTACATTCTACCACACCCTACCAACGACCTAATATATTTCATATCCCATAATAATATTGAGTGCTGATACGCAAAATAAAGTAAATCCAAAAATAGTTATTGTCTTTTTATAAACTAACCGTAAAAAGCGCGTAGGTCGCAACTTTATCATATTTATATGGGACTAGCTTTTACCCGCGGCTTCGCTCGCATTGATAAAAATATATATATTTTTAATAAAAAAGTATCCTATTTTACTTCTGATACCTCCGTGAATATGTGTACAAAGTTTGATGATGATCGGTTCAGTAGTTTTCGCGTGAAAGCGTAACAAACAAACGGACATTCACATTTATAATATTAATAGGATTAGTAGGATTATGCCCAGGCTACTTTCTCTACTAAAACCATACTCTTATAATTATAACGGGTTAGAAAGCCTTAAAATTAACTACATTAAAGTGTGTCAAATTCATATAGGACCTATACATGACCTGCAAATAACACGAAACTACTAAGCGCCATTTTAACGATATAATCGTTACAATATTAATACTATTTTGGGTTGCAAACCAGCATACGCCCCGTCTTGCAATGGTTATTTCGTAAATTTATATTCACATATTTATAATATACATTAACGATCTTGAATGACATGTCAACACACACAAACACGCGGCACACACATATACACACACACCCACACACACACGCACACACACACGCACACGCACACACACACGCACACACACACGAACATGCGGCACTAACCGATGAACACACACAATACATATACGTATAATACATAGATATACACATTGGTACTTACCTAGGGATGTAGATCCATTTATGTTATGTCTTAAATCGATTGTTCACTTTGCATTATGATTTTTATAAGACGGATAAAGTTATTCATCTTAAAATTATTAGATAAATACATAAAATATAAGTAAATACATCCAATAGTCATATTTTAGTTACTCTTTACGTTAACCATAGAAGAGCGGGCAACCCTGGCACAGGTAATATATTACTAAAGCTAGCTCAATATTGTTATAAATGTAAAATAAGTTTTTGTTAACAATAAAGCATTTATATTTGTAAGTATTGTAAGTATACGTAACTTACACTAAAATATAAAGCGGAAAAGTTTATTTGTTGCATTAATTATTTATTTGAAAGCTCTAATCTCTGAAACTACTAGTCGGATTTGAAACAATCTTTTTGCATTTGATAGACCGATTCTTGAGGAAGGTTTTAGGCTATTTAACATATGATATGACTGTTAGAAGCCGATGATATAGAAGGAATTAGCGGTCCTGGCGGGATACCGTAATACGTGAACGAGGCCGCTGACTACAACTAGTAAAATATATACCAGCGACACGATTTAATGTTCAATACATGAATTTATATTCATATGAACGTGAGTAGAACATTTCTTGGAATAAAGCCTGCAATTCGGTGCACGTACTCAACCGCATGGCATATGAAGTAATTTAACCCACATTTTACGTTAAAATAACTTGTATTTACATATTTTTCAGTACTCATGTTTTAAACTATGTGTATATCTATAATTACATACGTGAAAATACCCGAATACGAAAAGAATTCACGTATTTGAACAAATATAATTTCATCCCGTATTTGTCTACTGCTGAACAATAGCCTCCCCTCTAGAAAACCATTCGATTCGATCTTGTACCATCTGCATTCGTTGACTCCCTACATACCTTTTGAGGTCATCGCTCCATCTTGTGGGGGATTGACTCACACTGCGTGTACCAGTACGTTACACACCATACGGGGACGTCATTCGAGAACCATTCTTCCCCCAGCGGTTGTCGGTTCTACAAACTATGTGACCGGCCCACTGCCATTTCTGCTTGCTTTTGCCTTTAGGGTTTTTTGCATGCCTTATTTCTAATACGGACATCATCACTTCTGATTCTATCATGCAGAGAAACCCCGAACATAGCTCTTTCCATATAACACTGAGCGACCTTGAGCGTACGATACAATGTATAAATATGAAAAGGGCCAAGTACAACAAGACGTCACAAAAGACATTATAACTCTACGTTGACGCACATAAAAGAGTTGGCATCTAAACCAGTGCCGCCTTCCATTGCACTTTCTTAAATGATAGTTATAACCAGTTGAGAATGCGCAAGCTTGCATTGCCTGGCTCGTCAATTATATAACATTTTTTTTTATTAATTTTTCGGCCATGTTGACCATGTTCCTTAAGAGATAGGAACGGTGTTCCTGAAAAGGCACGCGTTTGCATCTTGCCAACAGGCAAATACCACCTCGCCTGATTTTAATATAATATAAATTTTAGACATACATCATTAAAAGGAAAGGATGTAGAAGTTGAGGAAGTCCAAGACTCATCTATCACGACTAAATTGAACTTGCTTTACAAGAAAGTCTCAATGGAATGTCAGGAAATATCAGGAGCTCTAAAAACATAAAAACGAAAAAAAAAAAAAACAGCGCTTAGAATATAAAAAAAAATCCGGTGAAACGTGTAAGGATAACGCAGCGAAAAAGAGATTTTTTTTCAACGTCGGGAGGCGTCAAACATGCGAACTACGTGGTGTGCAATGGTTACCGGAGCCTATGACCGCTTGCAATACAGGAAGTATCGTTTGTGCGTTTCACTTGTGCGTTTAACCCCTGCTGCTAACACAGCGACTCCTTAGGAGATTACTAGTATCCTACTCACACGCAAGAACAGGACAACTCTCTATAGAGTTGCAATATGGCTGTGTTGTTTTCTGATTCAGATGCTTCGATTTAGACGTTATTGTTGCTACTACTCTAGTAGCAACAATAACTTCTAAATATCTATACTGAACTAGATGAATCTTTAGAATCCTTACACAATATCGGGTAACTCTATTGATTCTTAATTTTTTTAGCGTTGAGGTAGGGTGTAGGCGTATTCAACATCACGATAAGATCCTAAAAACCCGTGGAAAAGGAAAGAAAGTAAAAAAAGAGGTTCTCACGGGATATCGTGATATACGCAAACAAACTCGCTGTGTGCATCTCGTTTCCGCCTAAATTCGTTTCGCACGATAATTCATAAAACTGCGCTTGTAAATTCAGTCGCGGTGCACTTCTACGGCCGCTTAAAATTTATATGGCCGCAATGGTGCCAAGTCTTGTTCAAACGAGTGCCATAAGGCTATTCTCGGTTTAAGTACTTTAATCCTGAAACACTTGTTTCTAATTGAACGTTAAATTGATTGGTAAATTCTCTATCTCTATGCAGGTTTCAATCTATGAAACCTACATAGAGGCATAGAGAATATAGAGATAGCATTTTCTAAATACATACTAAATTGTTACCTCTCGTCTCGCTCGTCGTAGCTCGTTGCCGTCTTTGGAGTCAAAACCAACCTCATCTACGAATAGTAATAGTATTGATCCTACGAGTGAGTGAGGTTACCAGTAAGGGAGAGTCGGTTGTATTATATATTGTACTCTGCTCGGTGGTTAGGCAGATGGTATATCCACCGAGTTACGTACTGGTGATGGTTGGTGGAGACAATATAATTTCACTGATAGTCTTTTATCTAAACATGATTTATTATTAAATTCTACTAAGTACAAAAGTCACTTATTATGAAACTGGTAAAATAGTTACACGATTAATAGTAACTATCTCTACCTCAGAGCTATACAAGGAATGTGACCTTCTTACAGTCAGGAAACTGTACATCTTAAATACGATATTGAAATTTCACGCTACTTTAATATATGATCCTGACAAATTGAATGGAAGACGAAAACACGCTGTGGCTGCGATTGGCCATCATAAGTCAAATTTTGCTAGGAGACAGTTAGCTGGTCAAGCGCCGGTACTCTATAACAAAATAAATAAAAATATAGACATATACACAAAGACTTCCTACAGCTGTAAAGCGCTGTCATCATATTTAGGATCATTAAGTTACGAGGAGACTGAGGCCATATGCAAATAGATTTGCCAATCACTACTCAACACAAATATTATATCCTATGTACACTCATACACTATACAGTATATTCTCCAGAACAGATACACTATCCAATTAAACATGCACTGACACAACACACATCATAATACACATTAAGTATATGTCATACAACATATAAAATACACATACAAACGCAACATCAATTTGAGCAAAATTATATATCTATCTAGGTACTACTTATTTTATATAAATAGCCAAACTTAATAGGTACTTACCAACACCTAATTGTTATGGAGGAGCGGAGTTTCCTAGCACAAGTATATATATATACTTAAAAGGAGACTCCAACCACAAATCATTTGTACAAAAAAATTGTGCCGAATAAAGATATTTGTATAACTATGGGTTATTTGAATACGGGTTTGATTGGTATGGTATGGTGTATATTGGTTGGTGGTAATTCGCGTAATACTCTATCAATCAAAGCGTATTCATATAATTAAAGTGCCGAGCTGTTTAGTGCGTATCTCGAAATATACATCTTTTTAATTCAGAAAGATATCTCGTTTTAATATAGCCGATATTTCACGTAAGTTCCTGAACTATTGCTGCGTTAGCAGCGCGGATGGCCACGCGCGACCAGTACTCCTTGGTATAATTCGCAAGCATTCCTAAATTGAGAATCACTTTAAATCTGCTTATTTGCCTTCCAAAGTTTTATAAAAAAAGATACGTAATTAATTAGGTCACATACATAGCAATGAGCAACAATACGTATTAGAGTTCTGTAATGCAATTTTTGTATATTAGTTGTAACATTGCAACAACGAGTGAAAGTAACATTTTTTTATGTGTATGTATATACGTCAGATCCCTTGCGGGGTAGGCAGAGCGATGTGAGTGCCATAAGACGCGGTTCTAACACATCTCAGTTGGTTACATTTACATTCATAGCTCTTTTCATGCATGCTTGCCGGTTTCTAGGGCTTCTGTCATCACCTTCTCGTAAAGCTCTACAGATTTGGACACAGTAGTTAAGTCTTGGCCTTCCTCGGCTCTTATATTCTTCTACTATCGTATTGTATATGTGTTTCGTTACTCTTTTATGCTATATTATTTTTACTTGTCCGAACTAACGTAGCATGCCTTTTCTTATCTTAACAACTAACACTTACTTTCTTTATGAACCCAGGTTAATAAAAAAATGTATTGATTGAACGCAAGCAATGCAGTTGATGAAGTAGTGTTGAAAAAACTGGATTAAATTCTTGGTGACGCATTTAATAGGTAGGGAAGACTTTAGCGTTGCATTTTTTATACAATGTTAAAATCTCAGACGTTTTCAGTACCTTCGCCAAATCTTTCTGCTTAAGTTGCGGATTCCGCCAATGCTAAACAATAAAAGAAACGGTAAAACACTCAGAAGAAGAAGATTCATGTTAGTATATAGCTTAGACATTATTATGTTCGAGTAAATATATGTACAAATGACATTTAACTAAAAAATTCTTCACAGAATAAATAAACCAACGTAAAAGCGGTAAGTATCTTTGAACTGTATTTCGAACTTTAACTTCAATATTTTAGCGCAAAGTTGTTTCGAAGGCAAATTACTATGAGAAAGTTGTAGAATTATGCAAATTGTATCATTCATTTGGACCAAATATGAGCACGAGTATCGTAAATGGCGTTTATGTTATGTTTTACATATTATCACAAATTGAGTATTCCAGAACATTTTAGTAGATATATTGATGTATATATTTCGATAATGCGGTAATCACAGTGAAACCAAATAGCGACCAAATACGAGTTTAGATGGTTCCCAATAGTCAAAATGAAGTTCCGTACGATATTAGTATTATTTTCAGAAATAATACTAAGTCCCAACTACTCTCAAATCATGCAAAGCTTGTACTATTGTTATTTGATACCCGTTATATACATTTGTATTTTCTATCCAATTACGCCGGTCAAAAGGAAGGGTTATATTTTAAGCAGTATAATATGAATGTATGTTTTTTGTCTGAGGTTCCAACACAAAGGTGCTCATTTTGAAGAATGAAGTGATTTGTTATTATGGTTCCGTTGACACGAGGTTCGTTTTGCGAAAACAAAATTAATGTAATGGGAGAATGCATCCAAAGGTCAAATAAAAATATTTGCTATGAGTGGGATCAAAAAGTAATAGATATGATTATAGTGAAAATATAAAGTCGTTTTCAAGTAAATTGTATTTCTAACCAATAAAGATGAAAATAATTTGGCACAGGCACTCGCCCTCATATAGCTTTATTCTATTTATTGTAATATCTAATTGATAATTTGAAGAAAGCCACATATTGACAGGTTTCTTCCGGGATTTCTTTTTCGCCAATTTTTTTTCAATATATAAATAAATAAATAAATATTGTCGGATAAATTACACAGCGCCCCAAAGTAAGCGAAGCTTGTGTCATGGGTACTAGACAACTGACAAACATACGTAATTTTTTTTTACTCACATACTCATTATACATAGAAAATACCCAGACCAAGACAAACAGACATGTTCATGCACACAAATGTTTATACTATGTGCGAATCGAACCCACGAGCGTTGGTGTCAAAGTAGCGTAACAGCGCGTTTCACCACTGCGCCACCGAAAGTAAATATATATATAAAATATCGAAATATCGAAGTACATGCAAAGACATTTCTCTTTTACTCGTATATTTATCAAATACATCTCACAACTAAACCACGTTCAGCATTTCACACCAGAATGAAACTCTAGCTTTTCCTATTGATGTACTTTTTTTTTAATATATGCATTACAACATATAAAAAATTAGGGTTAAGTCACACAAGCATGGATAGGTATATAAATATTTGTCTTTTAATAGAATCAATTCGAGTTCCCTTAGTAATAGCAACTAAGGGATCCCAGACTTACCCACGTGGCTCTATCAGAAGAGTATATACAGGTATACGGTGTACGGGTATTCTTACCGAGACTAGAAACGTTGCGGTACTGGCTACTGTGGTACAGTACAATACAGAGCAATGTAGTATTTGCAATTTGATCTAACCTGCTTTGCGTGCTTCCGCCACCAATTAGTTCATGCGGCCTAGCGCCGGCCGGCACCCACCCAATACTGTTAGTACATGCTACATGCCGACGCTGCCACGGCTGCTCCGGTAGTCTCTGCCTCGGCTGCTGCAGTCGTCCGCCATCTGGAACAGAATCCGCATGCCCCCACTACCACCGTCGCTGCCACGACTGGCTTGGTCGTTACTGCGACACGTGTTTCGAAGAACATGCTACAAGTCTTACGATTAACATCTACAGTGCCTGATGATGCCTCGTGGAGAGGCGAAACACGTGGAGGTGGCATCGCGCGAGTGATACTTAATGTAATACAAGCGTTCATAGGCCACGGTAACCGCTTTGCATCAGGTGTGCTTGTATGCTTCCCGACGGTGTATAAAAAAATGTATACTGGCGAACTTCCAACGCTTGCTTTGCTTTTCTTTGACCAAATATCTTAATCTCCGGTTTGTACGGAATTCTAGAGTATGAAAGGCTCTCCAGCTTCCCTTGAATCTTCGCAACCAATTGAAATAAAAATTGGTAAATAACATGCACAAAAATACATTCAATTCGGCCGACACGTGTTTACGTGGGTAATAGACAGAGTTGCAATTTATTAGTGTTCATTTTTTTTTATTAATAAGAAAATAAATAAATGAAGCAAATGTTTTGTCCTCCATTCTGTGACAAACATTTCCCAATATAGTTTTCTCAAAATTTTCTATAATATCAAAACTCAACATTAAAACGTGACACAATTCCCATTTAGTCAGCAATAATAGAACATAGAAAAGTCGAAATTAGCCGCACACATCAGGCGTTACTACTCCCCAGCCTTGGTTTTTAGTGTAGGCTAAAAGTGATCACACTAACATAAAATGATGCATACAAAAGAAATTTAACAATTATAAATACGAACTAGAGAGAAAAGAATCAGAATAAACATAAAACACTGCTGTATCAAGTTAATAACAGGAAATATTCCATTGTTATGACTTATTAAAAGCTTTATGCGCATCGTAGGTTTATTTAGCAATCAAAAACAATTTCATAACGGTGAATTTATTTCTTAAAAAGGTGAACAAGAATTACCGAAGGCAATAATGAATATTTGAATAATTCATACTTATTCACAAGTGAGAAAATGGAAAATTATAAACTGACCCCAATTTAAAGCTTGCGCGGTTAGTGTGGTTTGACCGCTGGTTTTGAGAAGTTATGATGTAACTAATGCCTACGAAGGGGGTGTTAGCCCTCGTGCCGTCAGATTATTCGTTTTTAGGGTTCCGTACCCAAAGGGTAAAACGGAACCCTATTACTGAGGCTCCGCTGTCCGTCCGTCCGTCCGTCCGTCCGTCCGTCTGTCACGAGGCTGTATCTCATGAACCGTGATAGTTAGACAGTGGAAATTTTCACAGATGATGTATTTTTGTTGCCGCTATAACAACAAATACTAAAAAATAGAATAAAATAAATATTTAAGGGGGCTCCCATACAACAAACGTGATTTTTTTGCTCGATATTGATAACGGCAACAGGTAGACGCTTGAAATATTGACAGAATATTTAGTTATATTTTCACTTTAAGAATAAATAATTAAATTGAAATAAAACAAATATTTAAGGAGGGCGCCCATACAACAAACGTGATTTTTTTTGCCGTTTTTATTGATAATGGTACGGAACCCTTCGTGCGCGAGTCCAACTCGCACTTGGTCGATTTTTATTTATTGTTAACACTATTGCATTTGCAACAAAAAGAAAATCAGTTTACAAACAGAGGAGAAAATGGTACTGAAATGTTATAGCTTTATTTAATTATATATTGATATCGTCTCGAATCCTCGGCGACGAATTTTGCGGCTTGACGCGGTTCACCCGCCCTCGGTACGCGCACGGTGTACTAAGAAGACTGGCAGGGGAATAATTATAACGCAAATGGCTTGCGACAGAGGTATTTTTATGAATATCGCTCCCTTGATGGGCAAGAAGTCAAATGACGGAGAATCAAATAATTTATAAAGAATCAAGAAATTCCCACGCCACAAGAGCCACTCTAAGGAAAGTATCACGGATATCTCCCACATTTGGGTTCATCGTCTAATGTAGTCATAGGTGGAGACAGAACTATCTTTGACTTTATGACTTTTTCTACTCCACTGATTACTATCGGATTTATGAGATTTGCAGCATTTTATTATTTTATTCATATCGGTATTATTATGAATATCTGAACTCACGAGTATTATCGCGATCGTTTCATAGGCGAGTGCGAAGATATGAATCCGGAGGGACTTTGTCCCACCACCTTCCCATTGCTCCACCGACCTCTCGGTCATATGAGCCGAATCGCGGGAGTTGCGCACGGCACTTGCTGCTAGGGACTATCGATACTGGATTATTACAAAAGAGGGATAGATGCTTGCCATAACTATCACATCTAATTGTTATGTCCGGAAGGCGGAGGCTCGCCACTCACTGCATGGACCCCTGAAATGGCAGAAAGTCCGCCGGGGGTAACACCGGGGTAAGTGACTCTGGGGTGTCGAGAGGTGTGCTGCGCTTTCTCTGAAGTGCTTGCGGCGCTGTGCCTTTAAATTTTTTTCATACCACTAAGGTGGCAAACAAGCATACGGCCTGCCTGATTGTAAATAGTCACCGTAGCCTATGGACATTTGCAACAGCGGTGTTCATGCGTTGCCGACCCTTAAAACTTCCACCCCTGGAGCACATTGATCTATCGACTCCTGTTTGGGCGGACAATGAAGGCAGGCCAGATCTGAAAGTCCTGCGTCGGTCGGAAACCCAAGAAGGAATTCTAGGTTTCCGACTCCGACCGACGAAGACACGCCGCAGACGAAGGCCCTGATCGGCCCCTCACCAACAGCTCGCCACAAGCTGCCCTGCGGGGTTTGTTTGTTAGTAATATTCAAGCATGAAACAAACGTCTATACAAATATTTTGTCGATACTGGAATTAAACCCGCGATCCAGTGTCACTGGAAGCTCTCTTGACCACCAAAACAGTTTTACTTAATCAGTTTACTCATTAAGTTAATGTAAGCAACCATAAGCAATAGCTATACCTACAGTCTGTAGCTATATAATTTGAATCTATACATAGACTTAAATGACTTATTAAGTCAGCTTCTTTTTGAAACAACTCAAGCTGTCCAAATAATTGAGTATTTGAAGAACCATCAATTACTTGAATTTATGAATTTTAATGACGTATATTATATATACAAAAAAGCCATATATTGAACGTTGAGAGAGGGAAGGAGGGCTTTGCCTTTTAATACGAAGGTAAGCCCCTCATACGCTAAAATTGTTTACCAAATATAAAATAAGTATTTTTCCATTTAGGAGTCTTTTAACAGTCTTGACCTTATTATAGGAAGGGGAGACAGCTCATGGTAGAGTGGAGCCACGGACGAACAAAATGACAAAGTATCCGGACAATATCCCTGACATAAGTACCGTCGCTGTTAGTCGCGAAGCGTGACGTCTGGCGCCACGCATCAAAAAATAGGGAAATTTTCTAGTATTTCCCACTTCGTTGAGCTCTGGTTGAAGTTGTCCATGCCGCCGGGCGACTATGAATGAGAAAGATATTTTTTTGATAAGATATGATTTTATGACAAACTCAATAAATACGCACCCGAATTTAAAAATTATTTTACACGTAGAAAGCTACGTTATCATCGGCAACATAGACTGTGTTTGTTTACAAAAAATTACAAATCTCTACGAAAATTGCGATAATGTAACCCGGGGTATCAAAAACATGCCTACAATAGTCATTATTAGGCATGCGCTACGAATGTTATTGATACGAAAACGATGATACATAAAATAATTATACTTTTCTATACTACTTATCATTACCCACATTACACAGATATATATCTAAAAATTATTGTTAAGTCACAATGATCACTTTCTGTTCAAATTCGTCTTTAACGGGTTTCACGGATAGAATCAAAAGATGGCGACATTTATTTCATGATGCTTACCCAAGAACATAGATTAATAAGGAATTGTTGTTACGAGTATGTTCTATTTGTAGACCACTAATTTATCTTTCTATCTATCTACCCGTATCAAGCCGGGGCGGGTCGCTAGTTCTAAGAAAACGACAATGTCATAGATAAGGACCTAATATTTCGAGCTTGGGAAATACGACATGCTGCAGGTTCTGGCTGTTTTCGATAGACTATAGACATTTATCCATTAAGCAGCCCAAAGTGTAAGGCACTTTAAGCTACTTAATGGCTTGAAAACACTGGCCTGTGCCAATCCACAATGAAGCAGCGCGACGAAGTAGCTCTTTAGTTGAGATCAGTTTCCACTTGCTATATATGATAAAAAAAAAATGTAGGCGGGGTGTCATTACGTTTCTTGGTGAATACTTCTTATTTTAAAAGAATTTATAATTATTTTAACTACTATATGACTAGTAGTCCATTAGAACTGAAAATCTAGTCAGGACTAAGTTACTTTTATGTAAATCGAGTGTAAACCAGTTGAGAATGCGCAAGCTTGCATTGCCAGAGGAACACCTGGCTCAATTTGTTGGCCGTTTTGACCATGTTCCTTAAGAGATAGGACCGGTGTTCCTGAACATTCCTATTCTACTTTTTTTTGCTGAATCTGAATCTGAAGTCAAAATGCAAATATTCGAAAAAAAAAAGCGACAGACACACGCACACACAGATGTATGTATCTGTGTGTGCGTGTGTCTGGCGCTTTTTTTACACACAACATATAGATTTCTAGAAGAGATCTCTTCCAGCCAACCGCGAACATGGGATATATTGATAGGTACGGAATAGCTTATTTTAATAATAAATAATTTTAATGGTAACCAAGCATGCTGACAGACATTATCCAATAAGACTTTCGGACATTATCCAATTATAATATTCGTCTGTCATTTATCCATGAATTTAATCAAACTTTACTACTTCTACGACATTTAACTTATACCATTAATGTAATCCTTATAGTTCATCGTAATCTTTACGACGCCTAGGAAAGGGCTCATTCATAGTCACTCGTAGTTCCATGGTATCTTAATTGACAATTACCGAGCAAATGTATGATCATTAAACTAGAGTTACCTGAATTTACTCATAGGCTTTTCTCGAAATACGTATATTATTACATGGATTGCAATATAATTGGCCACATTTGGCATGATCTCCTTATGGTTGTAAGTAATATAACTATGGTCTTAAAGTCGAAACACACAGGAGCGGAAAAGCGGTAGCGATCCGAGATTTTTTGTAACATTTATGTTTGTATGTAACCTATCATACAAAAAGCGTTCACACCCCGCCGGATCGGGCCGTTTTCTGTGCTACAGATACAAAAATTCCATCCCGGATCTCTGCCGCTTTCAGGTCCATGTCGGTATTGACTTATGTAGATAAAAGTAAATACTATAGTTTTTAGTATTAGTTACTCATAAATAAAACAAGATAAAAGCAAAATATTGTATTTATTGTTAAAAATTTCAAAATAATTTCAATTACAATTAATATTTTTTTCGATCAAGCTATTTTTCAAAACACGGGAACCACTAATCGAGTGGATATTTTCCACGTGTTGATTGAAAGCCGTCGTTGGTAAAGCCAAACCTCTCATGAAAACTTTCGTTTTTAGAAAATAAAGATATCACGCTGTGTGAGATCAGGACTGTAGTGTTTGTCGAAGGCTCAAATTAACACGTTTCGTTTTCATGTGTGAAAAAGAATTCTTGCGACTGCGACTTCCCAGCCGTCTTTCGTAAATAAATACATTATACAAAAGATATTTTGTCATTTAAAAAAAGAAACGAATATGATTGTGATAAAAGAAATAATATTCAAAATTTACACCATAAAAGAGTTGACCCATTGAAAGAGTAAAAAGAGGTCATCTGCATGTTACATAATAAACCGTCTAAGAAATCTTTCGAATGATAAGGAAGCCAAATCAACACCCGCCATGTATAAGAACTAAGGAAACAAACAGACTGACTGAATATCTGCCTTAAGTTATACTATGAATTGACGCTCGATTGTTAAATATAATGAGTGAATTACAGACTTTTCGCATTACATTTTATTAGTTAGATTCGCGTAGTAAATATTTTCTTTGCATGCCTTATTGAAATTAAAATATTAAATTATATTGTATGTATGTATGTATATCTTCACGCCAAGTCCCTTGCGGGGTAGGCAGAGAGAACCGAGCGCCATAAGACGCGGTCCTTGCATACTTCACTCGCTTCTGTGACATTCATAGCTCTTTTCATGCACGCTCGCCGGTTCCTGGGGCTTCTGACATCACCTTCTGATAAAACACGACCAATTTGGTCATGGTAGGTTAGTCTCGGCCTTCCTCGGCTCCTATATCCTTCCACTTTTGCATTGTATATCTGTTTCGTCATTCTTTCGTCCCGCATTATTTCTACATGTCCGAACCAACGGAGCATGCCCTTTCTTATCTTAACACCGACACTCTCTTTTAGACCAACTCTTTCTCTCAAGTCTTCATTACGAACGCGGTCAGCAAGCGTTATGCCACAAATTATAAATAATAATATAAAAATATTAAATTATATTAATATTATAATTTATCTATGTCGATAACGATAACTGGTGTTGTGCATGTTGGGCATGTGCTACTAAATTCGTGTTTACGTCAAAATATCGTGAGAAAACCCGGACGTCCAAGAAATTATATTTAGAAAGATATGTGTCCTAACCTAAAAGTTAACTCTTTATCTGATGGCAGTCGTTCCGTGTCAATTCAGTATCTTTACCAAATTCTTAGGGTTAGATAGCGACCGAGGTAATCCTAATAGATTAGTAGACAAAGTCCGCACTTCTGCGCTCTGTCTCAATAATTTGTAACGTTTTAACCAACTGCCTACTTTGCACTTTGATGTTAGATGTTAAATGTGTCATGGTATTGACAAAATAAAATGTATAATACTTGCATTTGACATTTGTCTTGACGTATTACATACCATTAAACATCATGCCTCCAGTGTGAACGAAATTTTAATTACAAACCAACAATACTTCACCATCCCTCCGAGCAATACAATCATCGCCCAATTAGCATGAAGAATGGAGGAGGAAAAGGGATAGCGCTAAGAAGAAGAATTTACACCTACGTACGAGTATTTGAATTTTCATGTGAAAACAAAATTCTAAAAATTTTGTCTAATTTTAAACTTTATTTTTGACATCCGGCAGCATAATAAATTTACTAGTATAACTATAGAATCTTTCGTTAATTATTTTATTAAATAATCATAATCAAATCATGATTGTCCACAGAGTAATCCAATAATTACAACCTTTCCCGCAGTACATTATTGTATTTAATAAGTTTATTAGTGGTCAGTGGTATATACAACGGATCACTTTTTATATCTACAAAATTTGAACATATCTACTACCAAGTGACCATAATGATCTGAAGGCAAGTCGCAAATTACTGATTTATTGATGTGAGCATATTTTATTAAATAATCATAGTCAAATCATGATTGTCTACAGAGTAATCCAATAATTGCAACTTTTCCCGCAGTACATTATTGTATTTAATAAGTTTATTAGTGGTCAGTGGTATATACAACGGATCACTTTTTATATCTACAAAATTTGAACATACTACCAACTGACCATAATGATCTGAAGGCAAGCCGCAAATTACTGATTTTTTGATATGCTCACAATTACAAAAGATATGATCTAGACCAGTCGCAGATGCGGCTGTTATACGTGTAGACTCCACGAAAACATTATGTAAATTAAATGATTTAAATAAATTTAAAAATCTAAGAGTTGTTTGTGTGTGTTACTAGTATATCTATATTGAAATCGCCACAAACTGTTATGCTTTTTTTGCCTGTAAAAACTTTTCTTAAAGTATCCTCTATTACCTGCTCAAATTATGTAAAATCACCGCTTCGAGGTCTGTATACACAAATAATTATGTAATTATCTAATTCAACACATGAAATCTCAATAGTGCATTCAACACTAACAATGTCCTTACGTTCTTTGGCTTTGTGGCATTTTTATAATAATCTATTTTATAATTATTAATTCCAAATAATATTACACTTTTGGTTAGCCAATGTTCAGTTAAACATAGTATATCAAGATTATATTTTCGTAAATATATATATGTATATATATAATTGTACTATTTCTTCACAGCAAGGAATACCTTGAATATTTTGATGTACAAAATTTAGGTTTTGCTTTCCTTTTGTCTTTTTAAGCAGTTTAAATGTGCAGTCAAATCTACACAATTACTTTGTAGTTTACATTGTAAACTGTTTATGTTATTAATATTATAGGCCACTAAAGTGGCATACTTCGTCAAATAAAAGTCAGTAATAAAATTATTAGTGTCAAACAATACAAATTTGTGTTTGTGACAACATGTCAGATGAAATAATTTGTTAATAATGTATATGTTAGTATTTATTTTTGGTGACTGGCAACTAATATATCCAAGTGCGCATAATAATATCTTATTAACCTTTAATTGGTACAATGTACGAGTATCTAATGCGTTAATTATATCCTTTTGTTTTTATTTGTAAATTATTTCCTATTAATAGAACAATAGTAGTATTGTCATCCACCTGTGTATTCATAATTTCTCCTATTATTTGGCTGTAGGTTGCATTTGGTATACAATAATTATTAATAGTGCCTTTTACGTGGTTACACATTAGTGTGCCTAGTTTACAACCTATTTTATCAGAAAAAACTATGCTTTTACTCTTAGAAACTGATGAAACTGCAGTCACAAGTACCTGAATTCAAAATGTTTAGTTGAATAACCCACTGAAATGCCACGAGTGTCACTTACAGTGGATATAATTGTGTTCCTACAAGTGCATAGAGAGACTTCGTAAAAGAACTATATTTACAAGAATGCACAATTATGCCATTAAAATAAGGTTTAGAATGAAGTTTGCCTGTACCATTGTACGGAAACAAGTATCGAATGACACTATAATAACACCTGTATGCAGCTTAAATAATATAACTGGCTTGAATTATCAGTAACAACTTAAAGTTGTACAGTAGAGTTTTAAAATTCTGTTAACGTACCCCAAGCATACTCTTAATAAAGATTTTATACACATTGAGGCGTAATAATTACTTTGTACCACTCTTATAAAGACAAAAACATTTTTTGACACCCTTGTAACTGTCTTGAGCAGTCAGAACCCGTTATATACGTTTTCCCATACATTTCGCGGTCGTATATACGACCACCCGGGTTTCGAAGGGTTAAAGGACTCTAAGTTCTTAATAGGCTTGGTATAACTAATAGGCAGCGAACCGTTAAAAGCCTCACGCGATCCACATAGTTTCCAGATTAGATATGGTTTGCTCAATGTAAAGACTGCATGTTTGTATGTGTATATCACATGCTTATTAACTGGTTATGGGTGAGTTACTTTTAAAAAAAGTCGGTCGTCTATTCTGTTTAAGGCTATGAATCTGTTCTGCTGAACCGAATCATATGTATGCAACAAATGATAAGCACATTTGGTAGGCCACTGTAAAATTGTAAATTAGCCTTAATAGAGCGTACATTCATGTAATGATTTTTCATAGGTCTTTGTTTCTGTAAGTTGATTACACGTGGTGTATTTAAGCTGGTACTTGTCTGACGTCCCACGGCAGAACAGGCTATATACCCATATATCAAAGACTTCTATGTATACTACGTAAATGTAGTATACATAGAAGTCTTTGCCATATAGCCTGATCTGTTTGATCTAAACATGCACGATTCAAAAATATCGTTCGAAGTTCGAACTGCAAAGATTTATAGACTAGTTAGTTATCAACAAATGTTTAAAGAAAAATCGTAATTTCTAAGCTAATCTAATATTTTTCTTTGTTACAGGTACAGTACACAAAAAAATGGATTGTAAAAAACCAACACCATCACTGAGTTAAAACATCATCATAAGTTACGAATTTATTGTTATATAAGAAAGACGAAACCATGAACCGAGCATTGTTACAAAAAATCACGTCTATTTGTCACATACCTACTAAAAACTTTACGCATAAGTGCTAAAACGTCCGCTTTAGCACTTAGTCTTAAAACTACGTACCGGCTACTAATGGCCGCTAACCTCAATAGAGCAATTATTTTAAAAGGTGGTTACTTTAGTACGGAACACTAAATCGAATTACAATGAATTATCTCCAAATCTGTTCAGAAATTAATCAATTTCCGAAAGACTCCATCAATGTTATAATTAAGTTCAAAGCGCAACAGCCGAAGCAACTTGGGCAATTTCTCGCATAGTGAATCTTGACCGTCTGGGGGTTTCCACTTTGTTTTTTTGTACTTACGACTGTTTTTGTCAGTCGTTGGCTCTTTCTGTGTTTGCAACTCGATTCGATTACGACGAATCGAACTTCGGCTTCATCTTAATTACTACACCAATCCCTAATTCATCCCATTGCAGGGATACGGGTCTCCTTTCAACCGAAGGTGTTTTTTTTTTTATTATTTCGTACACCCCTGCCATGGGCAAGGCACTTATTGCTATAATATATATTTATTTATACAAAAAAAAATATTTTTTTTAAATCGCTACTATACACATAAATAACACATTCATACATCACACACTTTCGTTCCTCAATTCATTCTTCCATTCATCTTTCAGTTTTTTTGTTAAAAATTTTCTTATTTGCCCGTTTTAGAACGCCGGTGAAACGTTTGTACCTATTGCTAAACTTCCCTCCCCATAATACGTCAGTCCATCCACGGGCGACAGCGAGCTTCACAGCTCCACCTAGCCACCGCGATCTCATCGGCTATACAGAGTATAGCCGAAGGTGTTTAGAGCGTACTCCACCACGTTGCTCAATTGTGGATTGGCGGAGGCCAGTGTTTTCAAACCACCCGACGTCTAATGACTAAGCTCAACGGATGTCATCTGTCGACAACATCCGGGACCGACAGCTTAACATGCCCTCCAAAGACAGCGAAGCTCGAAATATATAAATCGATTCATAGACAGGCTGCAGGCGACGTTGCTTAACCAACAATTTTAGTTGAAATGAAAGTTCTTTATTCATGTCACCTATGCATACTTACATATCATCACGTCTGTTTGCCATTAGGGTAGGCAGAGACTATAGAACACCAGGTGCATCGATCTAAACATACCTCTCTCGCATCTTCTACACCCATCAACCTCTTCATGCGTGCACCTCAATCTCATTCCTCCACGACCACGCGAAGGCTTTCAACGCCGTTCCAATCCCCATCCTTTTGAGTCTATTGGAGTCCGTGGAAATCAGCTATCCTTGTTCGACAGCTATTTAAGTGAGCGTAGTCAATGTCTGATTGTCGACGGCGTGAGGACCTTTCAAAAACTAGAAGAAAAGGAAAGGAAGCATCTTGGGACCCTCACTCTTCCTGGTGTATATTAACGACCTTTGTTCCCTGAAACTATCTAATTATAAAATAATTTCTTATGCAGATCACACCTCATTAACATTCTGTGCCAGCTCCTGGAGGGAGACGTATTCTCTGGCACAATCTGGACTTGATATAGTTGCTAATTGGCTACGACGAAAAATAATTTGACGCTCAATGCTCAAAAGACCAAATACCTAGTGTTTTCCATTTATAATACAGCCCAATACTCGTTATCCTCCCAGTCCATTATAGCACACAATCATCCTAATAATATCCTATTATCATGTTCATCATGTCCCACTCTTTCTTCTTCAAATACCTGTATGTACGAGTATTTGGGAGTCACCATAGATAATAAGTTAAACTTTCAACGGCATATAAACAATACAGCTGGAAGAATTAGGAAACTTATGTTCATTTTTAAAAAACTGCGTCACTTAGCTGCTCCTCATGTAGTAAACATATTGTACATAATCTATGCCAGTCTGTGCTAATCTATTGAATCACTTCCTGGGCTGGTGCTGCCAATTCCACCCTTATTTAACTTTTTAACTTTAATACTTTAACTTAACGAGCCCAGAGGGCTCTGCTTAAGGTGTGTACTAAGAAGCCTATCATATTCCCGGCATATGATCTCTATCAATTCTGCCAAGTTCTGTCAGTCCGCCAACGCTTCATCCTTTATACTATCCTCAAACAACATACTTTTACGGAATTCAACCTCAAAACAACCCACCCCCGACACAATCACTTAGTTACCTCCACATTTTCTTTTAAAATAACCTTGTCTCTTACCTGGGTCCATCTTTATACAATAAATTACAAAAAAAACTTAATTTATTCTCATATACCAAATTTGTCTGTAAAAAAAAAGAAAAAAGATTTAGCTACCTTTATCGTAGACATACACATACAAACAAATACAAATACACACACGCACTCAAACTCAAATTTGTAACATTCTTTTCCGTTTTCAAACTCATTTTTTTAATATTGTTTAATTGTATATTTATTTTTAATTCTATGTTTTCTTAATGGAACATTATATATATATATATATATATATATATATATATATATATATATATATATATATATATATATATATATATATATATATGTGTGTGTGTATAATATACTTGGAATTAGAAAACTTCACAAGTCATAAGTAATAGTCACCTACGTCAATAAGGGTCAAAGTGCGTAGTGAAGATCTGTTCTATTATTATTGTGCTCTAAGAAAGAAGGGATAATGTGAATGTGATAATGCGAGGACGCCATCCGTCTGAATTTATCCGCCGGAATATTCCTATTCCGGTCCGGGATATCCGGATGGACGGATGTTACTGAACCTTGAAGATTGAGGCCTTCAAAGTTAAGTATATTTTATTGTTCGTCCAAGCCTCTGAACAAAGACTTACTGTACTGTTATTTCTGTATTCCCAACTTTAATCTGTATTGATGATCCCGGTGGTCGTAAAGTTGCTTAGCAACGGCTACTTTAAAATCAAAGGTTGTGGGTTCGAATCCAAGATAAACATTTTTGTGTGCATGAATATATCTTTCTAGCTTGTTTTTTTTTAATAGAGATAGGATGCGTCAAAGCTGTTTAACTAGAGAAGTGAAGTGCAACAGAAGAGTTGTTATATTCCTACAAGTGAATCGGTTTGCTTAGAGTGTAAGTAAGTTCCCTTAGAGTTGTTGTGTTTTAACAGCAGAAGTAACAACGTACAAGCGTTACTTGCTGTATTGCAAGTATTAATAGGCTACGATATCCGTTTTATCCGCTCTCGACTTTGCATAAAATAATCAAAACAGACAGATGAAATAAACAATAATAGCTTCTGTATCGATAGCAAAGGCCAGCCATATCTTTATTAAAAAAAAATATTTTTGATCTTGACCATGCTACTGCTACTGATTTTGTTATAGGTTATATTTACAAAAGAATACCTATTTAATGCATGTACAAGTAGAAACTGGCTGACTAACTGATATATGAATGCACTATTCCAAATCACCAGATATAGGATTACATTCTTCTGATAGAAAGAATTTTCATTACAATATTGCTCAGAGGATAAGGACGCACGAATTAAGTTGTGGGCGATGTCTAGCCATTAGTATGAAAACTTGCGCAAACATATTAGTTCTACAATTTTGTTATCTGTAAGACCATGGGAATGTATGGACAAAGCATTATCGACTCAATAGTAAGTAATTCGTTAAAAACAATCGACTAGTATAGCTTCTTTTTAATCAAGAGGAAATCGACGGTGGTTTGCAGTCGATTAAAAATAACACTAAATATTATTCTATCATACAATGTTTTCTACATTACAGTGTACACACGCAATTTATCGACGCGTACGAGAAATTTTGTAAACAAACATCAGGGGTCCTAAACATTTTTCATAGCAGTTTTCAGTGGAGTGGTCTTTTTGCGACGCGACTCTCGTCTCTTCAATACACAAATTATTGAAGAGACCATTAAGCAGAGTAAAGGCTCCAAAGTGTTTGCAATGAATTTGTCTGATGGTCAAAGCCAGTTAACGCAACTGAAGACCTAGAGTGGCGACATTGTCTCGTCCAAACCAGAGATCTTGAGGGAGATTGAGAGTTTCTATGGACAGTTATATACCAAATCACCAGAACCCACTTCTGGTTCTACATCAGACACAAATTGACCCGACGATATCCCGTACATAAGCCTGTACGAGATTAGAATGGCTCTTAAAAAGCTTAAGAAGCAAAGCTCCGGGTGATAATGAAATCACATCGGAACTTCCGAAAGCGGATGGAACCAGAAATTAGGGTCCTTCAGAAGCTTTTCAATTTCGTCATCCTCGAGGGCAAAGCGCAACAGTCATGGGGCAGAAGCGTGGTGCTGTAGTTTTTCAAGAACGGTGATAAAGTCTTATTGAAAAACTATAAACCCATCTCTCTTCTGAACCATGTCTATAAGCTGTTTTCAAGGATCATCACGAATCATCTTGCACGCAGGTATGATGATTTCCAGCCTCCCGAACAAGCTAGTTTCCGGAAAGGTTTCTCAACTTTAGACCACATACATACGCTGCGGCAGATTATACAGAAGACCGAAGAGTATAACCAGCCACTATGCTTAGCGTTTGTGGACTATGAGAAGGCTTTCAATTCGACCGAGACTCGATCCGACTACAGGTCCAGAGTACAGAACTATCCAATTGCAGAGAGGAGTGAGACAGGGAGACTTTGTCGTCGAAACTGTTCACGGCTGTATTGGAAGATGATTTCAAGCTACTGGACTGGCAACAATATCAACGGCGAGTATATCATATCACTCACCTTCGATTTGGCAATGATATAATAATCATGGCGAACTCTCTGGTGGTCTTGAACGCAATGTTTGAAGATCTCGACAGAGCATCCCAAGGAATGAGTTTTAATATGAACGTGGGCACAACGAAGATCATGTCGAATGCACCCACTCCAGTCTCAGTTGAAGCTCGGTTCTTGAAGTTGTTGATGAGTATGTCTATCTAGGACAGAGACAGTCCAGGTCCAGGTGGAAGTCCAAGGGGGAGGCCTATGTTCAGCAATCGATGTCCTTCGGTTGGTATGATGATGATTCGCATTATTCATCAATTTCTAAATAAAAAAATATTTATTCAGAGTTAAGAATACGTCATTCAAGATGACGGGCGGGCCAAATGATGGCATTCTATATGCAGACCGCGTCTCTGGTACCACAACACTATTATATAATATATATTTAGACAGCGTTCCGTAACGGTGTCGCATAACCCACCCAATTGAAAATATTAGCTAGTATCATAATACTAAATTTGTCGTTATGTTCTATAAATTGGTTACATTGTTTGCTCTTCGTATAACATAGTATATAGTACAACTGCAGCAGAATAAAAAAACAATAACTAAAATTTGAAACTTAAGTGCCACCATTTTGATTTTATTTCGCTGCATTAGGTAATTTCCTTTTAGTATAACTTTACCGTACGTTTACCCGGTCCGAAGCCGTAATCATGTAAAATTCGCGGACCATGGCCATGGCGGCCACAGCCACACCCCGTCTTTTATATTAGTTTAAGTTTAGTATAAGACGAAATGTAAAATTTTCTGTGACGTAATTATAGCCTAGCGAAAAAGCAAGACGCTCAGCCAGCGACGTATCCAAAGGAAGACACGTGATGACACAATAACATTGGTGTATACCAACATTATTGTATTTTAAAATGGAGCAAGTAGTACTATATCTACGTACAGTTATTTATTATGAGACTTTGCTCTAACAAGAGATGGCAAATGTTAGAATATACCTGTCGTTAGAAAGAGATGAATATATATCTTAAGACATTTATGCTTTGTGGCGAAGTGCGTATAGACGCGATGCGAGAGCGTGGTCAACTGAATGCGCGTTGGGCAATTACCTTATTTTCGTATTGCCAAAACTGAACGTGTACGATGTATCTATAACTATAAAAACATCTTAGTGCTCAGCTCATTTGTTAATCTACATCGAATAGTTTGACGGATATTCACACAGAATAGAAGTGATAAACATACACCCAAACATATATAATATAAATAGTCTGATAAAATCAAACACTCCTATTGTCTTCGCGGTAAGCGGATAATAAAATAAGTTATTTGGCTAACAATCAATTAAATACCTCCATTATCAATGACATTAAAAATGGCGTCTACATAAAATACTTTCGAATCAAAAGCATTTTATGTTAAGGGAATCTGTGTGATTTGTTTTTTTCTACTACAATAAACTCGTAATCATGAACTGGATTCATGGGTCATTCCGAAGGCGAATGTGATAATAAAAAAAATACTTCCCTGGGGTGGGAAAGGAAACTTCCACCCGCTTATATTCCTAATAATTTAAATGAAAAATATATACGAATAGAACCAACATGTCAAGGTTTCGTATGCCTTTTTTTTAGTCCTTGTGTCTACTTCTGCCTGTAATACAAAATAAACCGAAGTACATAATATATCGTAAGCCTTCAGAACCCGTTATATACCTTTTCCCATACATTTCGCGGTCATATATGACCACACGGGTTTTCGAAGGGTTAATAAACCTGTTGATACAACCTCTGCATCAATTTTTCTGAATTTGTACTATACCACGCTCCAGTGCCATTTTAACCAATGTTCATCATGAATTCCATAGAGGTTGATATTTACCGTTAACAGAAATAAACACAATAAAAAGCGACATAAAAATAAAAGTCGAACATTACACTAAAATATCAACTTGATATTTATTGAACCAATGAAAGTTCAAAAACTCTAATACTACTTTGCCGTTGTTGACTTCGCCCCAAATAAGTCTCCAAACTTTACGTTAAGTTGAGCAAGTACAACTAGTTAAGCAAGTACATTCAATTACCATAAAGTACGAAAGTTTGTTAGTCAAGAAGTCGAAGTTATTTGCTTCGACCCAAGGTTATTAATTGCCAAAATCGCAGTATAACACTGTTATATTCAGTAGAAACTAAAGTGTTCTTGTCTCAGGGTTTCGCGATTGTTACACATTGAATTAAACCATTTTTAACGGAAGTATCGCGTGTTTTATTTATTTTGTTGAACCTGACGTTTCGAACGCTTTGCAGCGTTCGCGGTCTTCCTGCGACCAAGACTTAAACATATATTAGGATGGTTAAGCAACCGACTAAGATTCTCCAGCAAATCTATCATTATGACGAAGTCGTCAGCAAACTAAAATTAGGGTATGTAATCACCGTTAACATTGATGCAACATGTTTCCAATCCAACGTCTTGAAAACGCCCTTCAGTACTGCAATGACTACGTTCCCCTGTCACACTCCTCATTGCACCTAGATAGGCTTAGAGTACTTAGTCCTGGACACGGACGGAAGCAGCCTGTTAGAGAAATCCGAGTACTTCCACCTCACAAAACGATGGAGTACCTACTTATTAATTTATTGTCTAACTAAACGACAACATACATGCAAAGACGGCAGAAAAATTATAACTCGTTTTTTCTAAGATGTAACATATTTATTTAATCAAAATATTTACCCCCATTATCTATATATGTATTTGTGCCATCTAAACGGAAGTTAATTTATGCCTTTGCGATAGAACTCTGGGGATCTAGATTCGACAAACTGTGTGATAGCATTTTGTACTGCCTCGTGGGAAGAAATTTTTTTACCACGTAGAAAATTGACCAAATCACGAAAAAAATGGTAATCAGTTGGAGCAAGGTCTGGCGAGTACGGAGGATGACGTATGGTTTCTAACTGCAGCTCCTGTAGACTACAACGGTTTCTCGTGCAGTGTGAGGTCTTGCGTTATTATGAAGCAATTCACGAGTCGGGGCTGTTTCACTGCCAGTTTCGCCATCATTGTTCGAAGTTCGGCACAGTAAACATATGCTGTTATATTTTGACCAGACCTGAGAAAGCTATAGTGAATAATGCCATGGAGATACCGCCAAACAGTTGCCATTACCTATTTATTGATAAGCTTTGGGACTTTGCTGTTGCGGTGGTTGATCTGGGGTCAGCCATTGTAATTTTCACTTACGGTTATCGTAAATAATACACTTTTCGTCACATGTTTTCAATCCAATATTCCTTCATTTCTGTATCGATTCAACAAGGCAACACAAGTTTCAACACACGTATCTTTCCGCAGCTCTGTCAAGTCATGAGGCACCTATTTTTCATATGTTTTATCTTATTGATTTGACGCAAATGAATCAATATTGTAGGTAAGGTAACGTTAAACATTACCGCTAATTCCTGGGTAGCTTGACTCGGATCGGTTTTCACCATCTCCTTCAATTCAACGTTATTTACCTGTGTGTTGGTCTTCCACGTAGTTCGTTCTTCAAGTCGAAGTTTCCAATCCAGCGTCCAGCGGACACGTCCTACCGCCAGTACCCCGGTTACGTGCTTGAGGAGAATTTCCTCACGAAAGCCGGGGTCTATCTATTTGTTCGCTCGGATGTATGTTGTCGCCGTCTGCGCTGCCTTGAGGATTCGTCCTTTCCTATTCTCTGGGTGCATGTAAACCTGGGCCTTCAGAGCCATATTTACATGTGTCTATACCGACCCCATACTAGGGACGGAGACAACTCGGCTCTTTGAGAACATGCGACGGGCGGTACATGAAGTGCAGGAGCGGTACCCTACTGCTGAGATGGTATGTTTGGGGGACTTTAACTCTCACCACGACAGGCCGATTGGGCTTTTGCCTGTCTTGGGCAAGGTATACGAGAAAATGCTGATCGCTCGCCTCAAGCACCACATTCTACCGAGGATTAGTACTCGCCAGTACGGGTTTATGCCACAAAGGGGTACCGAAGACTCCCTCTATAACCTGGTGCAGCACATCCGCGCCAAGCTTGACGAGAGGAGAATGCTCACTCTCGTCTCGCTGGATATAGAGGGAGCCTTCGACAACGCCTGGTGGCCGGCAATAAAACTACGACTGGCTGAGGAAAATTGTCCTCTGGGCTTGAGGAGAGTGATCGACAGCTATCTCAGCGATAGGACGGTCAGAGTTAGGTACGCCGGGGGGGAAACCTTGCGGTCCACCACCAAAGGGTGCGTCCAAGGGTCCATAGGAGGACCGATTTTGTGGAACCTCCTATTGGATCCTCTTCTGCAGCAACTCGACCTTGCGGGGGTGCACTGTCAGGCCTTCGCCGATGACGTCGTGCTGATGTTTGACGGCAACACTGCGCTGGATATAGAGAGACAGGCCAATGCCGCTCTCGAGCATGTGAGGGCGTGGGGTGTCAAAAACCGGTTGAAGTTTGCGCCGCATAAGACCAGCGCTATGCTGGTCACGCGCAAACTTAGGTATGACACTCCGCGGCTTACCATGGGCGGGATAGACATTGGCATGTCTCGGCAGATCAAACTGCTGGGGTTGACGATTGACGCGGGTCTGACGTTCAACGCGCACGTGGCTACTGTCTGTAAAAGGGCAGTGGCCATATACGGGCGCCTTGCGCGTACGGCCCGCGTCAGTTGGGGTCTCAACCCTGAAGTAGTGAAGATCATATATTCAGCCGTAGTGGAACCTACGATATTGTACGCTGCCGCCGCATGGGCTCCAGCGGTCAATAAGCTGGGCATCCAGAAACAGCTCAACAGCGTACAGCGGGGCTTCGCGCAGAAGATCTGCAGAGCCTACCGCACGGTCTCCCTGAATTCCGCACTGCTGCTGGCCGGGGTGCTGCCTCTTGACCTCAGAGTGCGCGAGGTCGCCTCTTTGTACGAGGCCAAGAGGGGGCTACCCCATCCGCTGCTAGGGGACAGGGAGATCGAGCGGATGGCCTCGAAGATCGAGGCCCCGCATCCCGCGGAGCTAGATAGCTTGGAGTTCGGCAGCCTGGTGGACGAGGAACAATGCAGGGCACACTCCAACTTTGCCCTGCGAATTTACACGGACGGCAGCAAGATTGAGGGCCGGGTTGGCGCCGCTGTGTCCGTATGGAACGGCGACGCCGAAACCAAGGCCCTCAAGCTTGCTTTGTCGTCCTATTGTACCGTCTACCAGGCGGAACTCCTGGCTATCTGCACGGCGGCCGAGTACGCTTTGAGCTGCGATGGACCCAGTATTGGCATCTTCAGCGACTCCATGGCGGCGCTCCAGGCGGTGGCGAACGTCGAGTCCCCCCATCCCCTGGCGGTGCAAACACGGGGCGCTCTTAAACTGTGCAAAAGCCAGGGTAAGAGCGTCTCGTTGTTTTGGATTAAGGCACACGCGGGGTTGGAGGGGAACGAACGTGCCGATGAACTCGCCAGGAGCGCCGCACTGGGGTTGCGGAGGCGGCCAGATTATGACCGCTGCCCTGTCTCATTCGTCAAAGGTATGATCCGCAAGGGGACCATTGACGAATGGGACAGGAGATACACATCGGGAACAACAGCTTCGACGACGAAGATGTTCTTCCCGAGTGCGGCGGAGGCGTACGGCATCGTGGGCAAAATGGTGCCGTCGAGCATGACCACGCAGGTCCTCTCGGGGCATGGTGGGTTCTCCGCGTACTTGCACAGGTTCAAGTGCGCGGATGACCCATCCTGCTTCTGCGAGCCCGGCGTGGACCAGACAGTGCAGCACATATTGTTTCGGTGTCCCGCATTCTCCAAACAGAGGTACGATTTGGAGCAGGAGTTGGGAATGCAGGTCACCGAAACTACAGTCTCCGAAATAGTGATGGGGAAAACACGAGCAAAATTTATAAAATACTGCGTCGGTCTAGCCACGGCTACTATAGATCGGAATAAGCAGAGCAGCTCCACCTAGGACTAATGCTGTATACCTCGGCTATACTCTGTATAGCCGCAGGGATCGCGGTGGCTAGGTGGAGCTGTGAAGCTCTCTGTCGCCCGTGGCTGGACTGATGCAGTATGGGGAGGGAAGTTTGGAAATAGCCACTATCGTTTCACCGACGTTCTATAATGGGCAAAATCAAATTTTAGAAAATAAAATTGAAAGATGATGAATGGAAGAATGAATTGAGGAATGAAAGAGAGTATGATGTATGAATGTGTATTTATTATATTTTAATGATTTTTTAAAAATGAGTATATAACATGTACATACAGTTGCTTAGATCGCCTTGCCCACGGCAGGGGTGTACGTATTTATAAAAAAAAAAAAAAAAAAAAAAAACTCTCACCACGACTCCTGGTTGGGATCCTCCATAACTAACCATGCAGGAAGGACCGCCCAAACGTTCGCTCTTTCGAACAGCCTGACGCAACTGGTAGACCAACCAACCAGAATACCAGATGTCGCTGGTCAGGAGCCCTCTCGACTAGACCTACTGCTGACCTCCCACCCTGCTGGCTACCGGGTTGAGGTTAGTGCGCCCTTGGGCACATCTGACCACTGCCTAGTGTCCAGCACAGTGCCAAGCTCGGCGCCACCACAACCCACTGCGGTTAAGCGTCGTGTCTGGCACTACTCGTAAGCAGATTGGGACGGCATGCGCGACTTTTTTGGTTCCGTCCCATGGGGACAGCGCTGTTTCAGTGAGAAAGATCTTACGGTGAGTGCTGCGGCTATTGTTGACGAGATCGAAGTTGGAATGGAATACTACATTCCTCACTCCGATGTCTTCATGAAAAGCCGGAGACGCCCTTGGTCTAATCGCGAGTACGCTGAAGCTATTAGTAACAAGCAGGCGGCATATCGCGCTTGGACCAGGGATCGCGCCCTCAAAGATCCGAATATTAACTTGCTGAAATCAGTCTATAATACTGCCACCAAGGTCTGCAAGAGGGCATACCTAAGAGCGGACACCCAGTGCGTTACACGAGTCGGCACGGAACTAGTGACGCATCCTACTGGGTGGCGTAATTACTGGCGAGTAGCTAAAGCCGTACAGGCTCTGGCAGGGCAGATGCCCTGATGGCTCACTGCCGCATCAGCCGCAGGAGAAAGCCGTTCTTATGGCCAGTCTCTTTGCGGCTAACTCCTGGATCGATGACTGTGGTACGCAACCGCCATCGATACCCTCCTGTGGTTCCGTTATGCCAAAGATTCACATCAGACAGCGTGATGTCCGTTTTGAGCTACAGTCACTCGATGTCCGTAAACCCAGTGGTCCTGATGGTATCCTAGCGGTTGTTCTGAAAATATGTGTAGCGGAGTTGTCCCCGGTGTTGACGCGCCTCTTTCGTCTCTCGTACTCGACCGGTTGTGTTCCGAAGGCTTGCAGAGAGGCCAATGTGCAGCCGGTACCCAAAAAGGGAGACCGTTCGGACCCATCAAATTACCGCCCCATTGCCGTAACTTCAGAGTTATGCAAAGTCATGGAACGCATCCTTAACAATCAACGGATCCGTTACCTAGAAGATAACTCCTTAATTTATGATCGTTAATATCGATATATTACTATAAAACGGCAATTGAAGAACGGCAAGCTTGATATTGTTGATAATATCGTATATCTCATTGTACTCTCATTGTTAATAGTTCGTTCTCGTAGCCACGAACATAATTACATACAAAGCACACACACCTACCCATACGCACACTCTCACAGTCATCCTAAGAAAAATGGTATATGTAGAGCTAAAAGTAAATATTCTTACGGATCTATTAATATTACTTTATGTTATAAAACGACTGGAGACGGCTTCAAAACGCGACCAACATTTCAACAAAATGTGAATTTCAACTTTTGGGACAATTGCAATAACTTACTTTCCCCTTAACGAACATTTGAAGCAACACAATATTAATCTTCCTCTGTACACCGCTTCCACACAACAGCGTTGCACATTATGTAAAAGCAAATAGCTGTTACTGAGCAGGACGCAGCAAAACAATGTTAACATACTACAGTTAGTCGGGTTATCGTACTCACTCACTAAATTTGTATAGGGGCAATATAAGCCGTTTTCATATTTCACGAGCCACGAATATTCAACCCACAGCGACCGCATGGCGTATATGCGCAGTGTGTTTACCAAACAAAAGTGTTTAAGTATTTTACATACCTAGTCGCTATTCACTTTGAACGTGCAATATTTCATAGCCATGCATTGTAAAAAAATCACTGTGGCGATTAGGTAAATGTTCGATAATTTCGACATTAACACGCTTTTATTATGTAAATCTCTTTTAAACGTCGAATGTTCACTTATAATGAAGCTCTACTTGATATTTTTTTTTTATACAACGTAGGGAGGCACACAAGCATACGATCCACCTGATGTAAAGCAGTTACGTAGCCTATTAACGCTTGTAGCATCTACACTCGGGCGATGCCACCTCTGCTGCTTACACAGAAACTCCTTAGGAGCTTACTGGTGACCTCACTCACACGCAGGAACACAACAACCATCTAGGGAGTTGTTATTTGGCTGCAATTTTCTGTGAAGTGGAGGTTCTTCCCTAGATGGGCTACTTTGATACACCCTACCTCTCTTAAAACATCCAGACCACCAAACACACAAATGTTTGTCTTGTGTTGGAATCGAACCCACGAGCGTTGGTGTCAAAGTCACGTCTTTCACGACTGAGCCACCGACCTCGTCGTCGTCGTATGAATTTAACAAAAGAATCATGTAGACTAGACTAGCTTTTGCCTACGGGGCAAACTACTGCCTTGGGCTACGGGAGAATAGGGCTATTAAATGCAAAAAGAAATTTTCATCCGACTAGTAGATCCAAAGATATTTTTATATTAATGTAAATATCAGATACATTATGTTTGGTATCTACAATCTACTTAGCACAAGCCCGTGGTACCCTTAGCCATTTTTTGTTATTCTTCAGCCCTGGCATTACATTCGCACACAGGTTGATGGTTGTACATATTACCATCTTTACAATAGACCGAAAGCCAATAAAAAATAATCTGTTATTATATTATTTGTCACAAAATTCCTCATAATACAAATATCTTTACAATAACTCAAAAGATACCGACGCTTTAACCACTAAGACAGACGGATTGACGGATATCAAGGAGTTACGTAATAGTAAGTTATCAAGGAGTAACAGGTCCCGTAGGCATTTTAGACGATACGGAACTCTATAAAGGATCATAACTAAATATACAGCAGTTTCTCAAAACGAGATAAACGCAAATATGAACCGCATTAAACAAACGCAGTAATTTTGCAAGGAAATTCTGTTGCAGCTGTGTACAGCTTACTGTAGTAAGTTCTTGTTTTGTTTGTAACCCTTGATTGTGGAAAGCAAATCGTTAAGTATTTACGTTATTCAAGTCAAAATTTCAATCTCGTCTATTACGAGAGTGAATAGTTTCGATGTCCGACATTTGTAACTTTAACGTACGCTTGTGGTATATGTTTATAACTTTCATACGATACGTTCATATAAAATCGCAGGGCAAATTCATTGTATTCCATAATCGCCCACTGATGTTTGCGACTACGCAAGCGTGTTTTAAGTTTGGTGTAAGTCGAAAATATAGATAGGCTGCGTAATGTTTTGCTCACAGTCGGTGGTAGAGTGTACATGTTGCTGTGAACATTATTTATCCATCGACTAGGGCTTGGGGCACCTTGTCACCCGACTTTGAAAAGAATCATCTACGAAATCGATTAACAAATACTTGCATAGTACCGGTATCAATAGTTATTTTGAAATCTCCTACCATTTTTGTCAAATTCTTATATGCCATACTATCCCTAATATTTTAGACAGGTAGAATTTATTTATTTAGATGAATAAAGTAATCCTCTGTAACTCTGATCGCGTTTTAAGGCGCTCGGTTCTCTCTACCTACCCCGCAAGGCCTGGCCTGGCGTGAAGATATATGCATACATATACATACTCTATAACTACTGATTCGATTATGAAAAGTCTACTATTAATAAAAAAAATACTATTAATAAAAAAATACGAGTAATAAAAAAATACGAGTGTGCTTTAGACTACACGACTGAAGTAAAATTTCTTTAGCTCCATAGAAGTGATACACATAATAGGCCTGCACTGTATCTTAGATATACGAAACTTAACTCGCTATGAGAGAAAAAGAGAAAGAAAATGTGTGCTCGCACCTCTCTCTCTTGCCCCTACAGTAATATACGAAACGTAACTCTCTCTCTTTCTATCTTCACTGACTTATATCTCCACTTTCGTTCGCCTCGCCCGATCACACTTTTCGTAACGCTCTCGTCACGTATTCACCAGCTTACTCCCCAAGTCAAGCGTGCGTAAAGAAGTTTTACTTCAAAAATTGGGAAACTACGTTATCCATGAGTGCTAGTGACTGTTTTATATTGAGGATTATTTTATACTACGAAATTGAGAAAAAAGTATATGGCCTAACTGGTGGTAAAAAGCTACCGTAGGCTATGGACACTTGCCGCACACGGTGGCTCAGGTGCGTTGCCGACCCTGTAAGCTACTGAGCCGCGGACAGCAACTAATATAGTATATTTTCACATAAATGCCCCTAGAACCTCTATGTTTCTCACATATTAACACTCTACGATTTTAGGAATGTGCGAATACAATAAATCTAGTTTCCTAAATCCATTGACGAACTAAGTCCACTGAGATAAAAGGTATTTACCTTTTAGCATCACGTTTATTTTATTTATATCAAAAGTACCCAAAACCGAAGAGCATGCGTGAAGGGGTTGATGTGTGTGGAAGAAACGAGAGCGGTATGTTTGGATCGGTGCACCTGGCGTTCTATAGTCTCTGCCTACCCCAATGGGAGACAGGCGTGATTATATGTATGTATGTATGTTATTTAATTTATATCGCACACAACATCCTGCATTTTTGTATTCTTCAAAATATTGAGATGTTTGTTTCTTACTTATATTATTCTTACCGCATTTCTGGTTGTCTTCTTGTTCCTAGCGTGATCCCGTATCCTAATCCATCAGGATTGGCGAGTTAGAAGATACTCGTAGGTACTAGTTATGACTTGGAGTGACTGCCGGCAGACCTCAACAACCCATGGGGAAAACCAGATCATTATTAGATTAATTCACATTACACACAATGTTAGGATTATTACAACAAATGATTTTATGTAATATGTCAGATCGCGAAATCAAACAGTTACGACAAATAAACAATCGTTGCGTTAAAGAACGACTCATTTCGACAACAATATGTACTGGGAGTTCACGTACCTGAGAAAATTTACTGACAACATAGTTAACAGACTCAGAAAAAATATTCATATACATATTGTACGCCAAAACGGCAAGTTGTAGCGTTTTAATTATTAAATTTAACATCATATTATGTAAACTACTTATAACTATGCAATAAATGAGTTTGAGTTTGAGTTTGCACTTAAAACACACAACTCTCTCAAATCACTTTGTAAATAAAAATCCCGCTTCTATAAATCGTTCCGTGATGAATGTTATCACGTCTATATCGGTCAATGTAGCTATAATTTAACGACTACGCAAGCGTGTTTTAAGTTTTAAGTAAAAAAAAACAATAAGACAATATAATCACAATATTGGTATACAAAATCTAAAATAAACTTAAATCTAAACTTGGCCGAACATCTTATATACAAATGCTATTTATTGACTACTAACACATACAAAATCTTACATACTGCAGATAAAAGATTTAAATTGAATATTAGTAAATATTTAGAAATTATTAAAAATTCTAAAAGTTCTATTTTCAAACAGACTGACGTACGGCAGCGACGGCTTGCATATACTAACTGTAGTGCGTTAGTGCCGGCCGGCGGTAGATCGCATGTACTAATCGGTAGCGGAAACAAACAAAGTAGTCTAGATCAAATTGCTCGTAAATTTAACTTTCGCAAAATAACGTTTAAAACTAATTGAAAGATAGTACTTAATTTACGAGGAAATAAAACATTACTTATATCTCTTCAAGAAATTTTCGAAGAACCTAGGTGAGGCTACACCTAGGTTCTTAAAACGGCTTGAAGAAGTTATGGAAACCTCGGCAGGGATAATTTTCCACTAATGGGTCACAGCAGAAATGCGCATAGTAGGCAATTATATTGATTCCTATGTATATGGATGAATTCTCTATCGATGACTAACGGTGTAAGTATACGAGGAGGAAGGAGGCTCCATATCGAATAAACACAATCCATTCTATAATTCGTAGGACACTCAAAGGTAGTCTCTGTTTAAACATAATTACTCAATCCCGAATGTAAGATTGGAGTCGATAATAATTCTCATAGATCATCTCCGACATGAGCTCAGAAGACCCAAGATGGTAACCAGATCCTTCCGCCTAAAAACTACTCCATATGCAGTCAGACTTGAGACTTGAATAGGTATAGCAAAAGCTAAATATAAAAAGACTTATATTTTTTATTTATTTGACAGTAGTTCAAGATGTAATTTAAAAAGTTGTATTCATATGAACTAGATAGATACTTATAACCAATTGTGTAACTTGTAAAAGGTCTTGATGTGCAAAACGTCCCTTTTGCGAATTGCCTTAAACATGCGGTATAATGACTAGACAGACAAAATGACCTAATTCCTAAGTTAAAAACAAATTACAGAATTTTGGGGAGGTTCAAAACTTGAATTATTTTACAAACACGCCCAATATTATGAATGCAAATAAAGGAATACGAAAAATAAACCTCACAAACACAGGCAATATAAAGATACGCGCATAAGTTTAATTTATGTTACAAACACGTATAACAGGAAGGGTTTGGATTTGTCGGAGGCACAGTTTTTCAGCGAAAGCTTTACTGTGCTCGGGAAGTTCAAAGGCCCTCCTTGCCGCTCTGTCCGCGACAAAAGCCACGATGACAAATAACTGTGCCTGTCATGTGATTTTTAGGGTACCATTAGAACCGGGGCAACCTGGAATCACTTTATCTGTGCTCGCATTTTTGTAGAGATATTTTTCAACCCTTTTTACGGTAAATAGATTTTTGGGTGGATAAATTATGTTTATTTTTTGTATGGTAACACAGGGTTGATATTGTCTTGCTTGAACTTGCTTTGTGCCTAAATGACATTTTGTTTCTAATAGTAGAATCATTGTATGTATTTTATTTTAAGGCGATCAAGTGCGGTTCGATCTCACGCACCGAGGGTTTCTTCCATTCATAGATATATACTTTAGATTTTTCTAAGAAACTGCAAGTCAGAAACAACATTTCTTGTACCACTAAGGCGAACAAGCGCCCTACCAGCTTGATAGTAAGCAGCTACCGTGGCTTGTGGATGCCACCAGTGCGTGACAGCACTCGTGCGTACTCGCGTACCGACTCTTCATGCATGTTTTGAATCCTATTCTATTTTTTTTATTTGTCACCGTAAATTCCTTACGACTAAGTTACCACTTTTTAATTTTTAAAATGTTATCCCCACATTTTTATATAACGAAGGTGGTAAGCTTACGGCCAACAGTCCCATAACTTGTGAGTACTTGTAACACTAGGGGCATCATTCGCGCGTTGCCTACCCTGTAAAGTGGTATTTTTTAGAAAGGCGTGACTCATGAAGCGGTAGCTATATGGAACAACTGATTCAGGAAGTTCATTCAACAACCTAAAGATGTACGGAACGAAACAAAAATTTCTACAGCCAAATAACAACTCCTTGGAGGGTTGCTACGTTCCTGCGTGTTAGGTTACCAGTAAACTCTCCTTAGGAGTTTACTGGTGACCTGACACGCTATGCTAGCAACAGAGGTGGCAGCAGAGGCCGCGCGAGTGACACTTAATGTGTTGCGAGCGTTAATAGGCTTCGGTAACCGCTTTCCATCAGGTGGGTCATATGCCTCCCGACGTAGTATATACCTCCTGGCGCAGTATAAAAAAAAACCTCTTTTCGCAACCTAGTTCGCAACTGTTAATATTTGTTCGTAATTGGCGAGAATAAATTCCCGGTTCATGATGAATAGTGCAATTGAAAAAGAAAGATATAATCGAACAACACATCTGTATAGAACCCGTTGTATCATCGGTATACACAGAAAGGTAAGTAAAGTCTCTCTGTTTTAATATCAAAGACTCAATACCGTATGTAAGCTTAGTATCGTCGACAATTCTCACAGCTCATCTCTGAACCGAATCACTTTGTCCTTGTATATAGGTGATCCTACACAAAAGGAAGTTACGATTTAATTGAAGTCAGTATTAAAGGTTTTAAACCTTTGTGTGTTAGCCTATTGTTCGAAAACTCCTAGAGTTCTATTGCTTTATAAGTAAGTATGTATACTTTAGTACTAAGTTTCGGAGACCAGGGGATGTTACAGGATGGACGAACGTACGTAGACGTAGACGTTGTCTGGATTTAATTTGGGGCATCACAACGGTTTATTTCCTTCATAGTGTACATTTCGCCATATTTTGGAGAATATTTATATCGCAATTCCTAGACGCAGTGTGGACTAATTTTCAGGCATCTCAACAGCTCATTTCCTTCTTTATCTATGAGCACATTTCGATATTTCAGGAGTATGTTTATAGCGCAATTCCTAGACGAAGTCTAGACTAACTTTCGGGCGTTGCAATGGCTCATTTCCAACATAGTTTATGAACACATTTCATCATATTTTGGATTATATTCATAGCGCAATCTGGACTAATTTTAGGGCATCTCAATGGCTCATTTTTTTCCTAGTCTATGAACAAAATTCGTCATATTTTGAAGTAGTCATCCTAAGCAGCCTTTCTTACTGCCAAACACACGCCCGAGAAATTCCTAGACGCACAGCCTGGACTAATTTTAGAGCATCGCAATGGCGTCTGACGCCGCAAAATAATAGACTCGAAATCTAGCGTTATGTGTTTTCTTGCGCGTAAATTTGTAGTAACACCGGATAGCCTACCGGGAACATAATTCATAACTTCATTTTAAAACTTGCGCTATAAATATACAGCCTATTATCCTTCCCGAACGTGCCTTTAACATTATCTCGGCTAAAATATCGTTTTCCGATAAATGCTGTTGCGTCACATTACTGACGCATTAGTACAGCACTATCTGAACAAATTTTTACCTTTTTATGGCACCTTTTACTTTGACGAGCCCGATGGCTGAGTGGTTAGTAATGATACTTTAACATGAGGGCTCGTGGGTTCCATTCCCACATGAGACAAAAAGTGAAACCGTTGTGTGCATGAACGTGTTTGTTTGTCTTGGTTGAGTGTTTCTAACAGAAGTGGGCAAGACCTCCACGATACAGAACACTGCAGACAAATAACAATTCCCTGGAACAACTTCCAACATAACAACCCTATTATATTTCTGCGAGTGAGTGAAGTCACCAGGGACCTTCTAAGGTGTTGTTATAAGCAGAGGTGGCATCGCGCAAACGATACTTAAAGTATTGCGAGCATTCATAGGTTACAGTTTCCACTTTACATCAGGTGAGCTGTATGCTTGTATTCCTCCCGACGTTGTATAAAAAAACCGACAATAAAGCTGATACTGATAGCTTTAATTGATGGCCTTAAATTTATTGTTATTGTAAAATATACACAAGCTTATAATTTTAATAAGTATATTTCGAACGAAACCGAACATCACCAATACATGGTAAACCCTGCCTACTCGATACATATATCTTGCAAATACAAAAATAATCAGTTATGATAAGAAAGCAGAATTTATATTAGGCCAAATATTAAACTGTATATAGTATATATATAAACACGAATATATATATATATTTGACGAGCTCGGTGGTGCAGTGGTGGAACGCGCTGTTACGCTACTTTGACACAGAAGCTCGTGGGTTCGATTACCACACGGTACAAACATTTGTGTGCATGAACATGTCTGTTTGTCTTGGTCTGAGTATTTTCTATGTATAATAAGTATGTATTTACAAAAAAAATGTATTTACGTATGTTTTTCAGTTGTCTAGTACCCATAACACAAGCTTCACTTCCTTTGGGGCTAGATGGCGCTGTGTAATTTGTCCAATTTTATATATATATATATATATTCACTAACAATATTATTTAATTTAAATTTATACGCCAAAAAACTCATGTGGAAGAAAAAAGTCACGTAATACATAATGAGTTGGTCCGTTAACAGCAAAAGTCACTGCCAGTGTAAAAAAAAAAGAGCAAATGTTCATAGGTTACGGTGTTGACAGCAGTAAAAAAAAACGGAATGTGGCTGTGTCGTGAACACGGCCGTGAATTTGACGTGAATACGTCTTCGTAACGTATAAACGGGAGTACGTTGTACTAATAGGAATTTACATGATGCAACCAAATGATCCCAAAATGGCGGCGTTTTCCTTATCGCCGCGCGCATTGTGACACAATCCTCACTCAACGTAACGAATTCCTTAATTCTTCCAGCTATCAAATGGTGTAACTAAATTTTAAATGTTAATGATAGATTTGTAGCTGCAAGACCAAACTGCATCCCCCGTATTTTGTAATCATCAGTTTTCAATATTCCTGCTACAACTTTTTCTTCTTACCGTTATCCTTGAACCAGGAATCGAACCGGAAACTAGTTGGTCAATAGGCCTGTTCTTTATCCACCAGGCTATCACTGCTAAATGCTGAATTGCCTTCGACTATAGAAGCAAATTTAAAAATATGTTCATACTAAAAAAAATGGGTAGAGTAAGAATATCATCAGCGTTAATATTTTAATTACTCCGAGCCCCGAAGGTTCCAATTTCATATTTTGGCATTATCCGGTTTTCGATATTCCCTGCGTCAACAGCATGTGATTGAATCCGGGCTTTTATAGCCGCCCCTTAAATCCTATCGGACACCTGTTACCCTATCGACTATGGTATTACAATATCTTCGTGTAATAAAATGAAGTATGTTCGTAATATTAGGGGTTGAAGTACGAAATTGCCGATTTGTACTGAAAAATTAAAATTCGTTTTTTCTAAGATCTAACAAATTTATTTAATCAAAATATTTACCTATCTAATCGGAAGTTTATTTATGCCTTTGCGATTGAACTCTGGGGATGTAGATTCGACAAACTGTGTGAAAGTATTTTGTACTGGTAAGAAATTTTTTTACCACGTAGAAAATTGTCCAAATCTCGAAAAAAAGGTAGTCAGATGGAGCAATGTCTGGCGAGTACGGAGGACGACGTATGATAACTGCAGCTCCTGTAGAGTTACAACGGTTTCTCGTGCAGTATGCGGTCTTGCGTTATCATGGAGCAATAATGGTGAAGATCGATTCACGAATCGAGGCTATTGCACTGCCAGTTTCGCCATCACAGTTCGACATAGTAATCATCTGCTGTTATTGCTTGACCAGACCCGAGAAAGCTATAGTGAATAACGCCATGATGATACCACCAAACAGTTACCATTACCTTTTTATTGGTAAGCTTTGCTTTAGGACACTGTTGCAGCGTTTGAACTGGGGTCAGACATTTCATTTTTCGCTTACAGTTATCGTAAAGAATCCACTTTTCGTCACATGTCACAATTCAATCCAATATTTCTTCATTTCTGTACCGATTCAAAGTTTCAACACGCGTTTCTTTCTACAGATCAGACAAATCATGAGGCACCCATTTTTCATATTTTTTTATCTTATTGATTTGATGCAAATGAGTCAATATTGTAGGTAAGGTAACGTTAAACCATGCCGCTAATTCCTGAGTAGTTTGACTCGGAGCGGCGTCCACCGTCTCCTTCAGTCCAGCGTTATTCACCTGGGTGGGCGGTCTTCCACGTAGTTGGTTCTTCAAGTCGAAGTTTCCATTACGAAAGCGTTTTCACCAAAAAAGCACAGTGCGTTCATTAGCAGTCTCCTCTCAAAACGCAGCATTGATATTGCGAGCCGTTTCTGCCGCGTTAGTTCCGCGTCGAAACTCGTATTCAAAAATTACTCAGATTTTAGAAGTATATAATAAATAAATAATAAATAATAATAATAAATATTGTCGGACAAATTACACAGCGCCATCTAATCCCAAAGTAAGCGAAGCTTGTGTTATGGGTACTAGACAACTGATAAACATACGTAAATACATTTTTTTTTTGTAAATACATACTTATTATACATATATGATGACAACCCCTAATAATATCTAACCAATCCAAAAATGTAAAGAGAGTGAGTTACTCCCTTTATATTTTCATTCCATGAGAAAATCTTGTAAAGATTTGGGAAAATTATTGAAAAATTATAAAACAAAACATAGATACATTATCTATACACCAACGATAACTCTTGCTTTAGCATTGGAAATACAATTATTCTTCACTTGGCTTGCACTCCGAAATAACAAAGTCAAACTTATCAACAAAATATCCTAACAACTGGTAGCGAAATAATAAACAATTTATTATTCAATCCAACTCAAATCAAGCCGCCATTGGTTCGCAACTGCAAGCTGCTGAAAAATACGCTGCATGCTTTTTAATTTGCACCACGTAAATGTTGCACGATTTTGTCGCAAAGCTGTCTTAAGATCGACTGTAACGTATAAATTTAAGTAGCTTTTTAATTTAGCAGTAGTCACGTATACTTTTTACTGATTCATAATAACGAATTAACGGAACGGAAATAATGAAATTCTGAAGCATGATGAACATTAATGTTAACATGACTCATAAACAACTGCTACATTTTTATTAACGGCTTAGTAAACAAATGATAAGCAAAGGTTCCTTGAGCACGGCTCTTAAACATTAAAAATGATAATATCTACTGATAGTACTCTTTACTGAGAGTACTACGTAGTACTAAGTAGCCAAGTGCGAATAATTAACGAAATACTGCATAGGAGTATAAAAGATAAGCTCGAATATACTTTTGGCCTTTAGAATATAGAACCGCAAACGTCTCCCTAAAGATTATGAGATATTTGACCGGATATTGGATATGTGGTCTGAAGCTATCCTGGAGCCGCCGATAAAAAGTTTTCTTATTTTAAAATAAATCGGTCAAGTGAGAGTTGGAATGGAGCACCGGGGCCGTAGATTTATGGAGGAGTTTTTATGGTTTCTAACAAACGATACTATTTAGAATTTCCTGTTCATTCTTTAATATTTAAGATTATGTAAATTATTAAGAAACTATGATTGTAACTCTTTAAAGAACTTCAAGGGTGAGGGAGCAGGAATGAGAATTACTAATCGGAATAAACCGTAATTGAGTTAGGCTCTGTATGAATATAAAATGTGATAATTTGTAATTTTAAAAGCGACTCTAGGTAACATACTGTGTAATAAATATTTTTATTAAATTTTAATATTATATATGTATATTTTTGGGGTATATTGTAATACTGCTGTGATGCTGCTAGGGGGAGCCAAATTTTAGTTTTCTAAGACTTCAAGAATCTGAAGTAACTACTATACCAAAAATAAATTACAGCATACTTATTCTACAAATTTCATGAATATTGATGTACTATAATTTTGGTATACAGGATGATAGTCTACTTCTTCGCGTTATCTTAAAGATTAGCGGCGTCCGCTAACTAAGCCTAAGGATTCGGCGAAAGATACTGATTTTAACATGCGACTACTATCAGACCTCCACAACTCAGAGGAAATATCTGACCATCCTTAGGTTAGATCACACTTTCTTTCGAAATATAATTTCTTGAATATGGTTTCCTCATGATATTTTCCATCACCGTCGAGCAAGTGATAATAACAAACATGTACATAAATCCAGTTGATCATTAGGCCAGTTCCTTATCTGTCTGTCCAAAGCACAACCCGCGGGCCGCATGTGGCCCGTGTCTAATATTAATGCGGCTCGCGTCTAATATTGATGCGGCCCGCGACAATTTTATAAAATTTAAATATAGGTCTTCACTGACTGATAATTCACACACGCACTGCGCTTGGCAAGCAAATATTAACGTCGATAGTAATAGAATTTGTAAAAGAAAAATTAATGAAGAATTAATAAAACTAAATATTAACACTATCGCCGTTTTTTAATTTTCCCCAAATAAATAAATTATAAATTAGTTTTTTTTTCAGCGGCCCTTCAATATATACAGTGATTTGTATTAGCCCGCGATCGTATCTGGTCTGGATAGCCCTGTACTAGGGTATATCACAGCTTTTTTAATACAACATGATAGTGTACCGATGAAATTTAACATAATATAGCAAAACATACCAAATTTCAGTTTTCTGAAAATTCAGAGATCTGAAGTAAAAAGTCTCTATACTCAAAAATAATATATATACAGACCAAGAGCTGAAGATCTGACCTCAAAAACCGTGACGTACGGACGAGAAAACACCATTGTGACGCGATGACACAATTTCTGTGTTACCCATTGAGCACGCAATCCTTAAAAGAATATAAAAACTCTTAGAACAAAATTACAAATAAAATTGTATTTTCACATCCTTTTATTTAACTTTCTTTCCTTCCTGTCTGTCTATCTGTCCGGAACAAATCTTGTGATCGACTTTTCGACCACGGTGTCCAATGAAAGGGTATGACGAGTAGAATACATTAAGTTATGTAACTTTATTCCAAATCTCAAATTACGCTCAACACGAAATGGTGGATGGCATTTCTTTACAGCATTCTCGATATGGATATATAAGTCTGGAAAGTCGTATACAGTGAGCTATGTGAGTATTTGAAATCCGGTATGGCGACTAAGAAAGGGGTATTGCCTTTTTGATTCTTACCCATTTCAGGGGCATACAACGATGTGAATATGGGCACATATCGACTGGATTGAAATTAAATATATACTAGAAATTATATACATGATAATATATGACTAAAAATAAAGTTAAAATGACTTGTGCTAATTATCCAAGCCAATTTCATTTTTAAACTTTAAGGTAACTTAAAAATATGATAACATATCTTAAAGGTATCCTAAAGAGGGATTAAAGATGACGTTGAATTATCTTAAGAGAAACGGAAAGATGACTTGAAGATAACTTGAAGATGTCTTAAAGAAAACTTAAAGGTGACTTGAAGGTAACTTAAGGATGGCTTAGTATTACATCCATAAATATGTATTGTTTGCGCGCACTGGCATTCACTTTTGTACCAATTATATGACACAATGTCCTGCGTCGCCGCGCCGAACGGCTCTTGGGTACAATTGAGACTATGTGGCTATTTCGCCCGACGGCGGATTCTCCCGATTCTACCACGCGCATTGCTTTATCACGCGCATTGCTCTTCCACGCGCATTGCTTCGCTCAGTAACGGATGCTCCACAACCGGCCACGCGCTTTGCTTTGCTCAGTGGCGGATCCTCCATAATCCGCTACGCGCATTGTTCGCCACGCGCATTGCTTCGCTACAAGTATTGCTTCGCCACATGTATTGCTTCGCCACGCGCATTGCTTCTTCAGTGTGATAAGTAAAAGCTCAGGTTTTAAATGTTGTATATAATAAGAAATAAGAGCGGTATAAAAGATTACAATATGAACATACTTCCTATATTACTAATTAATTCATTAATTTCGGTAGATATTAATTAATAATTAATTGCATATATTACTACCTTGGTACAACCGTTTACAAAAATTTCGGAATACTATACAGTTGTATAACATTAGGACATATAAAACAATAACTTTACAAAAATAAAAAATAAATGCTTTGATATATTAACTTATTAGAAAATACATATAATAAAGAGAATAAGACAAAGTGAAAGATTCGTAAGATACTCAATTCTGAACACCTCAAGCTTTTACTTGTAATTACATACAAGTGGTTTAAAAATAATATTTTATACTTTTCATTTCGTTTCGAAACTACTTGTTAGGATTTTTCTTACATTTATTTAAAGCTTTTGGCTTTGTATTAAAAAAATATTTGAATTTTATTTTCTCATTTAAATAAACCTCAGTCCCCACTACAACTAAGTGGCAGATAATAATTTTTATCTTTATTACTTTATATAAAACCATTTGAACATGTGAAATTTATAGCTTAATAAGTTATTCCGTCTTTTACTATACAATTTTGAGCGGTAGAAGCAGCAAGATATTGACGTAATTTTAATAAAGCGGGCAGGCACGTGCTTGCATAAATCTAATAACGAGAGCAGCGTTTTACTAATTTATACTTATTTGAAAAGGATATTGGTAAATACAAGTAATAATAGTAAACGAATTAGCGTACAACCTCTAGTAATTATAAGAAACAAATTATTGTGTGTCAAACCGAGGGTTTCTTCCGTTACTTATTATTTATGTAATTATAAAAGTTTGTTTATGAACCTGTGCTAATTAAAAACATTTTGTTTTTTACCTTAAAGTCAAGTGTAAGACGCGCTCAGGCCATACCTTGCTTCAAGTTCATAAATAAGTTTTTTTTATGAAGAACCATCCATTTACCAGACTTAAAGCCGTTTGTTTTTATATTTTCGATTTCGATCGTGGCATTTGCAACGTGCGTCGCCCATATTTCGGCGACGTTCCACGGTCAAAGTTTGACTGAACCGACATTACAGATGCCTCGGTTACGGGATAACTGTCAGTCATCAAGTCCCGTACCTACAAAAGTAATATAAACAACAACGAAAGTTTAAAAATATCCTTTTACCACACTTATTTATTTCAAATAAAACTAAAGTTTTATTTCTTATCTTATTTATTTCTAGTTAAACCGTAGTAATTAGAAAATTTAGGTATTTATTATAAAAACCTTTAAGACACGGAACTCTAAAACCTCAAAGGATACTTGAAACTGAATATACTCGGCGAAATGACTGTCGATGAGTCCCTTCGGCCAATCGCATCCCGAGATCATAATAACAGATCAGACCAAAAATTTCAAGTTTAAATCATGTTGATATTACATGCATACTAATGCAGGTCGCACAGAGGCGATCAAGTCATGTTCATGTATTATTCATACAATAGAAAGCAAAAACATAATCTGTATTCCATATTCTAGGACATCTGTGGTACCAAAATAATGACAATAGTAAAATAATCGAAAGTTATGAAAAATACTGTCCACATTCATTGAACTTTTCTGCACCATCATCATCATCATCACCATCGACAACGTTGATTTGTTAAGTTCTCGTAATAACATAACAACTAAATAGGAAATTTAACATTAAAAAAAGTACAGTTTTATTATTCTCGGATTATTAAAATGATTGATTCATTTAAAACGTTTATTTCTTATTTGATGACATACACCTACATGTATATTATTACTTTATAACACACTTCACAGGATTTCCCATTAGGATTTTAAAGTAATAAATGAAAATTGCGTGCAAATTTGAAATATGCAGGTATCCCGGTTTATTATTTAGTATATTATTTAGTATGCCTTCAAAATGCCCGATATAAAACAAATTGAATACAATTTGAAAATGCGGTTTAAATGTGAATTGAGTCACTAGTCTATAGAGTTACTAACTTTGGTCACAGAATGTTCACAGTAAAGTCCTTTGTTCTAGACGTACTGAGGATTCCCGCAGGAAAGGTGATTAACTCAATTGCTTCACTGGCGAAGCTGGTTGCTGAAATTTATAGCCTTTAGTTAGTTTTTATGTGTAACTGAATCGTATATCTTAAGAGATAGATTCAGATACTACAGATTAGGGAGTAGCCGTTGAGGATTTATATTAGGCTCTCAAATACAATAATAAATATATGTAGTTAATGGATATATTTTATTTTGCGAAAATGAAATTTACAGGCAGTTTAGTATAACGAAGTTTGCATGAATTTTTACTTTTGGTGGTGGAAGTACACAAAATATTTTAGAAGAATGAAGTAGTCCATTGAAAAGTTACATTTGAGGTTGCAAAATCATATTTTTTATGTAATTAAATAGTCATTAAATAAAAAACATATTTGCAATGTAAGTGGGTAACCATTATCTCAGCTATCTCACCTGCGCGTTATAAACACCGCCGATTACCACGAAATATGTATGATTTATTATTTATATTACGACGTTTGATAAATGTCTCACGTTTATAACATTTGTTTAACATTTGTCACGTTATTTGGATGCCTGACATAGCTATCATTTATTATCATTATTACTAGCGGCCCGCCCCGGCTTCGCACGGGTGGACATTTATTTTTTAAACATTTTGGGATAAACTATAAACTATTGGTATGTGGTCACCACCGCCCTAGACATCAGCGACTCCAAAGTTACACTGATTCATTGCCAGCCTTATTAAGGAAACAGCTCTTATCTTGAAGGCACCCATATCGTATTTGTTCGGGAACACCGCTGAGGGTAATTTATTCCATAATTTCACGTGGTAGAAAATGCCTCAAAAAGCGTACTGTAGTGGATTGCCTGTCATCAAGATGGTGAGGGTGAAATTTAAGTTTGTGGCGAGTGGTACGATAGTGGAACTCAGCGGCTGGTATTAAGTTAAACAGCTCCTCCGAACACTCCCCATGATACAAATTGTACAGTAAACAAAGAGAAGCAACGTCTCTTCGTGTTCGAAGCGAGTCCAGCCGAGCGGAGATCACTGGTCATCGTCGATTTTAACTGCTCTGCGTTGTATGCGATCAAATGTAGTAAGCAAATATTGCGGCGCGTTGACCCAAAGATGTGAACAGTATTCCATGTGAGGCGGGCCTGGGCCTTATAAAGTTGAAGACGATGTTGAGGTGTAAAGTATTGTGTAGCTCTATTGATCATACCAATCTTCTTGTACGTCAACTTAGCCTTGCTCTCCAGATAACCGCGAAACTGTACATCGCTCGATATGACGATGATGATATAATCTTTCAGCGTTTCGGAATTGACCTCCAGAATTGCAACCTCTTCCAGATCCTCCGGAATACTCGCGCTGGACTGAAATCACATCCACATAGAGTTGGGTTGCTTACCTCCCGTACTAAGAAGTTCGGCGACTCGTTTCTTTGTCGGACTATCAAAATGTGGAATTCGCTTCCGGCGCATGTGTTCCCCACTTCCTATAACCCCGGGTCGTTTAGACGTGGCGTGAAGAGGCACCTTAGCGGGCCGTCAAGGGGGGGAGCACAGCGGGAGCATAGCCAGCACAGCGCTAATCACTGAGATGGCTGTTCTCGCATCTGGTTCTTATTGACGCTTTCCATCAGGCGCGATAGGGACATTTTGATAGGCTACATAAAAAAAAAATTCGCTTTTACTCTTGTTTACTATATATATATCTTTTGCATTTTTATATTACACTCTTTTGAAAAGGTTCTCTAATAAATAACAAAATTAATGCTTTTGTAACTTTATGACAGTATTGTCTTCCTTCTTGTCAATAAAGGCTATATATCTTATTGTTTAAGTAGCTTAAATCCCTTCTCGGGTCTCTGCCATCTAATACGGTCATTGATATATTTATAATTCCAGACATCTCATCTCGATTTAGATTATTTAGATATTAATGTTCTTCTTTTTGGTCGGTTGAGCTCCATCATCTCTATCTAGTAGACTGAAGACGATCGCCATTAACCGAATTTAGATTTTCGGCATCAAAAAATCCCACCTAAATGGTGTACACCTCATACGGTACAGCATTCAAATAATAATTATGCATTAAAAATTAAAAATAATGCATTGAAATCACAGAGATAACTTATTACAGACCCGCAGATCCATATAACCAAACTTATAACCAGGAAACCTTTTAAATATATCTATAACTTCACGCCAAATTCCTTGCGGGGTAGGCAGAGAGAACCGAGAGCCATGTGACTCGATCGTTACACACCTCACTCGCTTCTTTAACATTCATTGCTCTTCTCATGCACGTTCCCCGGTTTCTAAGGCTCCTGATAGAACACGACCAATTTGATCATGGTAGTTAAGTCTTGGCCTTCCCCGGCTCCTACATCCTTCCACTTTTGCGTTGCATATCTTCTTCGTCTTTCTTTCATACTGCATTATTCCTACATGTCCGAACCAACAGAGCATGCCACTTCTTATTTTAACACCAACGCTCTCTTTTAAACATCGAGGTTTAAAAAGTATAGACTTGAGAAACTTCTTTTTAAAATGGTAAAAATGTACTCTGTGACAGGCAACAACATTTTAAAATAACAGTAAACAAGAAAATAGTGTGTGTCGCTGTATGACAGTATAAAAAGTAAAGCCTAAAAGCTATGTGACCGCAGTGCAATTCAATATTACCACACCCCGCTGGCGGACATACGACATGAAAGCTAAAATCAGTACCGCGTTTATTATCTATAGCTGCCATACTACTGAATAGTCATTGATATTCATGTACATGCAATTTATTTCATGTGCAATATGTTTATGTCTATAGATACTACTTATTATTTGCATGTAAAATGTCTCTCTCTAGTAGACTCTTTTTTTATGGTAGGTAGGCAAAAGAGCGATCCAATGATCATGCTTATATATTATTATCCTCAACATGACCTTTGAGGAATTAGTCAATCCGCTTTTTGAAGGACCCCAGCTTTTAATGTTTAGGTAAACCTGCCGGATTGATACTCCATGTATTATATCCATCTTTATATATGTTATTTCTTATGACACAATTGTAATTATTTACATTTTTACAGTTCCCAAACGAAATGGAGGATTTCTTTTCAGCCTAAAATACTTGTGTTACAAAACCCTCGCGATAACAAACATAATCAGCTTTAGAATTAGCTAAAAAAACCTAGTACTAGAAACATATACAAATATTTTTATCACTCATCAATTCTTTATCTACCTACATCTATTTACATCCAGAATATATGATTATATATCCAAGTTTCCCTCGGTCTTTCGCTCCACCAGAATTAATTTACCTTAACATTTCGAAGTCTTCTCATTTCATATGTCGATGCCGAAGTTTAGATATAAATACTAATCGCAGGTAAATAACCAGCTCGGTGGCGCAGTGGTGAAGCGCGCTGTTACGCTACTTTGACACCAACGCTCGTGGATTCGATTCCCACACAGGGCAAATATTTGTGTGCATGATGTCTGGCTTGGTTTGGGTATTTTCTATGTATAATAAGTATGTATTTACAAAAGAAATGTATTTATGTATGTTTATCAGTACCCAAAACACAAGCTTAGCTTACTTTGGGGCTAGGTTTCTCTGTGTAATTTGTCCCATAATAAAAAAAAAATGCGAATTGATGATTCAGTGATCAACTGCCTGCTTTATGCAGATGATGCGGTATTAATAGCAGAATCACCATACGAACTGCAAACACTAGTTACAGCAATGAAAGATTGATGATGATGACGAGAAAGATTGTATGAAGAAAGGCTTACAATTGAATGCGAAGAAACCACGATTTTTTTTTAAAGATTAGTATTAGAAAGTGCGACAACCAGAACGAATACTAAGATTACGGTTGATGATGTAGTGTTGGAGCAAGTGCGTGAGATTATATATCTTAAAAGCGCTTTTAGCAGCGATAGAAGGTACACCGCTGATGTGGAGAGACGAGTGAGTGCAGGGAACGACGTGAATGGAGCGTTGGGTATAAACTTCCAGGCAGCCGCAATCTAAGATGGCGCAGCTCTCTGTACACAACGTGGTGTTAATCCCAAAGCTAATTTATGAAAGTGAAAGTTGAGTATGGCAGAGAGAGCGTGAAAGTAAAATAAATGCGGTCGAGATGACAGCATTGTGCAAAATTTGTGGCGGAACGCTTGCAGACCGCGTTCATAATGATGACGTAAGAAAAAGACTTGGTCTGAAAGAGAGTGTCGGTATTAGGTTAAGAAATGGCATGCTCCGTTAGTTCGGACATGGACATGTATAGAAAGCATGCAGGATGAAAGAATAACGAACAAAATATACAATGCGAAAGTGGAAGGATGTAGGACCCGAAGAAGACCGAGACGAACCTACTATTTTAGAGAGGTGGGAAATTTTTCTTCACTCGGTCCGCCCAAATACTTCTCATTTCTAATAACCTCAAAAAGAATGCCTAAAAGGAAAAATAAAGTAGATTCACAGCGACCACTCTCTTCACAACGTATGTGGACTTTTGCAACATCAGGGAGTTACACTCGAACATCAACGCGGTCCATCACCATCTAGAGACCGCTCGACCGACCATTATTTTCCTCACAGAGACACAAATATCCTCACCGATCGACACATCTTACTTACATTACCCCGGGTACAAATAGATGACTTATTTGTGCGTCGTGCATGTTCGTTTGGGCGAATATTTGTTTTCGCCGATTACACAGTCTTGAAGATAAGGACCTGTACGGTACGTGTAAATCATAGCGGTCACACCCGGTCCTACGCGTGCCTTTATAGGTATCATAGCGATGATACAGACCCAACTCGTTTATTCAAGCACCAGCAAATGACGACTGACAGAGTTACCCAACAGTATCCCTCCACGGAGTTAATGATTTTGAGAGATATTAATGCCCACCCTGCCTGAGTAGCTTGGCTCTCGGTGTACTGACTACGCGGGGAGATCTGCTGATGAATTTGCTCTGGCCTATGGTTTCTCTCAGCTGGTTCATTCTCCCCTTCCTCCCTTCTGCCTTCTCCCAGATATAAAGAACTATACAAGCTCTCTGCTGGATCTTCTGCTGACTACACGTCCGGATGAATATAACATCACAGTGGATACGCCGCTTAACTTGTATGTGTGTTTAGGAACCGAATCATGTGGCACTCGGTTCTCTTGATTCTGCTTACTCTATATGGGACTTAGCGTAAATATAAATAGATAGACATAATTTTAATATGAATCGAAGGCAAAGACTTTTAATTCTAATTAATAGCTTGCCTACCTTTAACGTCCTTCCGCTTATCTTTTTGTTTTATAAAATTTCTTTACGTTATACATTATCATATTGTACACTAAACTGTGCTAATATACAAAAATACTAAGTGAATGAAATCACCATTGAAGACTGAGACAATTTTATTAAACATTTATTTTATAATACTAACTAGTAAAAACCAAACCATAGCGCGATGTAACTCGATGTCACGGCCATCTGTTGATAATTTTGTAAACTATACAGAATACCATATTATTAGGTTTTATTTATTTTGATACGCTTTTACATTCCGCCCACCATGAACAAAATGTTCATAGATCCGCCCACCATGACCTACACAATCTTCTTAAATAAAATGGACTGTAAATGGTAAATAATAGTAATATAAGTTATGTAAACATACAGTTGTAGATAAACTTTCATGGTGGTGTTTAAATTATTATACCAAGACATACCAGTATATCGTTGTGTTTTTAGAATCAATTTTAAGTACGACAATTTCATATAATTAAATTAGAAATTCAAATGCTTTTAGCAAGTTATAATACATTGAACATATGTGTGTATGACGTAAGACTATATTATTAGTTATAATAACTATGATTAATAGGCAATAAAGAATTGTTATTATTAATAAAGAATTATTATTAATAATAACTGAATGAAAAGAAAAACAATTCAATTTCAAGGAAATAATACTTAGTTTAAGAATTAGCAGGCAACCGGCAAAATGCATAATTTAGTGATTGGTCGCTTAAGAATAACATCCTTGCATTTAAGACTTACGACCCTAGTGATGTTGTCCAAGCCCGGATGTTTATCAACAATAACCCCCATCAGCCATTTCGCAGGAGGCAAATCATCCTCCTTGACAAGAACTATGTCACCAATATTCGGCTCTGGTGTCTTTTTTGCCCATTTATAGCGATGTAAAAATTGACTAAGGTACTCTTTTGACCATCTATGCCAGAAATGCTGCAGTAACTTTTGGGTTAGTTGCCATCGCTTAAGGCTTGAAATGTTGGTGTTAGCGTAGTTGTACTCGGGTACGAGCATAGTGGGTTCACCAATTAAAAAATGTCCCGGGGTAAGAGGAAACTGATCCTGTGAGTTGATGTTAACTTGCGACAACGGCCGCGAATTAAGGCAGGCCTCAATTTGGTACAATAGCGTGGATATTTCCTCAAAGGTCAAAATAGCATTACCGATTACTCGTTTGAGGTGATGTTTTGTTGACTTTATACCCGCTTCCCAGAGACCACCGAAGTGAGGCGCATGAGGGGGTATAAAATGCCATGTAGTTCCGTTATCCGCTAAACATTCGGCGATCTCACGTGTCACCGTAGATTTTTCTTGCGTAAATAACATTTTAAGTTCCCGGGCAGCACCTACAAAATTTGTCCCATTATCACTGTAGAGATCCGCACAGTGACCACGTCTGGCAACGAAGCGTTTGAAGGCTGCCAAAAAACCTTGGGACGTGAGATCACTCACCGCTTCCAAATGTATGGCTCTTGTTGCCATACAGACAAATAAACATATATAACCTTTGTAGGAACAGCGCCCTCTTCCCTTTGATGCTCGGATCCAGATAGGACCAGCATAATCTACTCCACTCTGATAAAACGTTCGTATCGGAGTTACTCTTGCGGTAGGTAATTGACCCATTAGTTGTTCTCTTGTACGTGCGCCATAGCGCACACATGTAACACATTTCCGTACAAACATTTTAGCCTGATTTTTAGCGTTGATGACCCAGTATTTAGAGCGAATATAATTCACCATGAGCTGGGGACCACCATGCAAAGTTTTCACATGAGCGTCGGCGATGATTAGTCCGGTGAAATAGGACCTTGCAGGTAATATTATTGGGTGTTTCATGTCATTACTGATTTCAGCTCTATCCAGCCGACCACCAACTCTCAAAACGCCCTCTTTATCACAGAACGGATTTAATGACATGAGTTTGCTTTTCCTGTCTACATTGCCCTTCGTCTTAATGTCATGTAGTTCTTGCAAGAAACTCGTAGCCTGGCATTGTTTAATACACATGAACAGTGCTTCGTTTATTTCTTTGCTTGACAACCATTCTGGTAAAGTCAGGGGTAATCGTTTCATTTTACATATGAATCTCTTACAATAAGCAACTACTCTAATTAGTTTCTGTAAAGACGAAAACTTGCACCAGAATTCCAACTGCGGTTCTTTTGTAAGGTAGCATACTCTCTTGGATTTCTCCTCTAAATTAGTATCTGATATTTTGTTTGAATTATAATGTATAATTTTATCTTTTAGCCAAATTGGACCTGTTTTCCACATCTGTATTTCTGAACATTCTGATGGGTTGACTCCCCGAGATGCATAGTCTGCTGGGTTCTCTTTGGTAGATACGTGCGCCCACTGGTGCCGCTCTGTAATCGTTAAAATTTCAGAAACCCTATTGGCTATAAAAGTTTTCCAACGACTTGGATGACTACTTAACCACGCTAATACGACTGTAGAGTCAGTCCAAGCGTGAAGTTTAAATTTTGGTACGTCTAACACTGCTGACACTTCTTGCAGAAGCTTAGCTAATAAAACAGCTCCACACAGTTCTAATCTCGGGATAGAAACTTGTTTGACAGGGGCCACTTTAGTTTTAGACGTCAACAAGTGCACGTGCACAGGTCCAATCTCGTTTGTCAAACGAGCATAAACTACGGCAGCATAGGCTTCGCTTGAGGCGTCGCAGAATCCGTGTAGCTCCAGGGAATTCTCATGTGTAGTACTGACCCATCGAGGAAGTCGAAACTTTGTGAGTCCAATGAGCTCACTACGGTAAGCAATCCAGTCATTCAGTAATTTGGATGGCAGTTCTTGATCCCATGTTATGCCCGTAAGCCATAACCGTTGAATCATAATTTTTGCTTTGGTAATAACTGGTGCTATCCAACCCATTGGATCGAATAGCTTTGCAATATCTGATATCACTTTTCTTTTCGTTACGGGTTCGCTGATTGGCGGTAGCTGTACGGTGTATTCAAAGCAGTCTGAGCGTCGATTCCAGGTGAGACCCAAGATTTTTATTATCTCATCCGTTTTCAGTACTCGATTGTTGTCTGTTGCCTTTTCATTAGTGCTTATTTCATGTAATAATACCTCGTCATTGCTGGACCACTTTTGAAGTTCAAAACCTCCATTTCCTAAGAGTTTCCTCATTTGCTCATAAATTTGTTTCCCTTCAGACACGGTTTGACATCCTGTAAGCAAATCGTCCATATAAAAATCTCGTAATACTCTTTCAGATGCCAATGAAAGTTGTTCTCCGTCGTCACGCGCCACCTGATGCAACGCCTTGACCGCCAAGTAAGGTGCTGAAGCTGTACCAAATGTGACTCTTGTTAAGCGCAGATGCTGAATATCTTCTGTAGGATCAGTCCGCCATAACAATCGTTGATAATCTATATCATCGTCTGCTACCCTTATTTGACGGTACATTTTGACGATATCAGCTGTCAAACAAATAGGATAAAGTCGCCACCTCATGACAATGTGACGCAAGTCAAATTGCAATTTAGGCCCCACCATCAGCTCATCGTTAAGTGACACACCGTTATTATCTCTAGAAGACGCATCAAACACGACACGAAGACTCGTAGTAATTTTATCGGGTCGGACTACGGCATGGTGAGGTAAGTAAAGAGACTTTGCCTTGTTTTTCAAATGTTTTGGTATAACCTCCATGTGACCTAGCCTCAAATACTCTAAGATTACTTCAGAATATTGTTCCTTGAATTTAGGCGATTTAGACAACCGTTTCTCCAACATTAAGAATCTGTTAGTTGCTATCTCTAATGAATTACCTTTGTCACAGATTAGCTCTAGGTTTTTAAAAGGTAACTTCACAATGTACCGACCTGAACTGTCGCGTGTGACGGTCTTTTCGAAGTGATTTTCACACATTTGCTCTTCAGGGGTTAGATTGTTTTGAAAGAAACTAAAACTATCGGATTCCAATTCCCAAAATTTCTTTAAGTCAAAATCATCGTTATGTAGTTGAGTGTGCATAACGACGAGAGTGTTACTTCTTGGAGAATGATTTACTCGCTTGTCACTTGCAATCTTCCCAGACAAAATCCACCCTAGTTTGGTGTTTTGCGCCAATAATGTTCCTGTCGGGTTTTTCATTAAACCTTCAGTTATAATTTGACAATAGACTTCAGAACCTAACAGCATATCAATCTTATTTGGTACGTTAAATTCCGTATCAGCCAACTTCATTTTTGGTAAATTTGGCCACCATGGGACCACAAATTCCTTTTCTGGAAGAAATGAAGTTAGTTTGTTAAGCACGTGTGCTTTAACACGTATGGTAAATGTTGGGTCGTGAATTGATTGCAGTTTCACGTAAACTACATGCTTAGAATTGAGTGATGAGTTCCCCTCATCGCCTACTCCCGATATAACCATGTTGCTTCGAATTTTCTGGAGTCCAAGTAATTGAACTGCTGCTTCCGTTATAAAGGAGGCCTGCGATCCCTGGTCTAACAAAGACCTAATGGTCATATAAGATCCATTGTTACATTTAGCTGTTACTAACGCTGTGGCTAATAACACTTGAATCTTGTTGTTAATGAAACATGTGGTAATATTTTCAAGAACGGTCCCGTCTTGTGAAGTAGTCGCTACGTTTGCAACAACATCTTTACTATCAACTGATTGCTTGTTTGTTCCTGTAGTGTCAGTCGATGAGTTTAAATTATTTGAATGCAATAATGAATGGTGTTTTCGCTTACAAATTCTGCATCTGGTAGGCAAACGGCACGCTATGACCGAATGATTGGCACCCAAGCAATTAAAACATAAACCGGAGTTTTGGACAAAATCACGACGAGTTTTTAAGTCTCCCTTAGCAAACTTTTTACAATTTCCTAACTTATGACATAGTTCGGAACAAAAGATACATGCAACAGATTTGTTAGCTGTATCATCTACAGAAACGTGATGCGAATGAGTAGGTTTTACAATCTTGTTAGTCAAAAACTCAAGCGATCTAAATCTGAGCTCTAAAAAGGATAAGAATTCATTTAAATTTGGCAATTCGTTAGTTAAATTACATATTTTTGCTTCCCACTGCTTGCGAGATTCATTATCTAATTTTGAACTCAAAATATAAATTATAATGACATCCCAATTATCAATGTTTATGCCTACGTTTATTAACGCATTTAAACATTCATTGGTAGTGTCAAAGAGATCTTTTAAGGAGGTTGACGACTCAGATACAATGTTTTTTTGACTGAAAAATCGCTTAAGAATGCAATTCGTGATGTATTTCTTATTGTTAAATCTATGCTCTAACAAATTCCAACAGTTAACATAATTATCGTTCGTTACAGGTAGATGACGCAGTAGCTGTTCCGCCTCGCCCGTTAGATAACTTTTTAGGTAGTGCAGTTTCTGAACATCCTGTAAAGCCTTGTTGTTGTGTATCAGTGACAAGAAAAGATCTCTAAATGTCATCCACTCTGAATACTTGCCCGAGAAGGATGGTATGGATATTTTTGGCAATTGAACCCTAATTGGATCGTTAACATCCTGGAAAACTCCACTTGTGCCTTTCATTGCAGGAATATTGTTTAAATTCGACAAGCATTCTTTTAATTCTACTTTGTATTCTATGTAGAATTCCTCCGCCGTCTCATATTTATTCTTTAAATGATATTCCGACTTCTCGAATTCATCGGTGGAGAATTCACTAATTAATTGTTGGTGCATACTTTCGAATGAAGACCACTGCTTTTCTAACGACTCGAGCCTCGTTTCTATATAATTATTAGTTTTCCTTTCTTTCGGTGTTTTTTTAAAGTTGATTAGGCCCCTACTCAATTTTTTATATGTATCTTCCTGCACTCTTAATAACGAATCCATTTCTAGTAGTTAAAATATTCAAAATCCAGAACAGTTATTAAAACTTTTCAAGTCGAAATAGGTAAAAATTTTCTAAGTCGAAGTTGTTGAAAATTTTCTAAGTCTCGAATTTGTAATTTTTCTAAGTGTTTGAAATATTGAGACTTAGCTGAAATCCGTCATAGGTTCCCCGTCTCGACCAGAAATCACCTTATAAAACTGAAAGTTCATGCAATAGCGAAATTTCTTCCAAGTTAATTTGTCCTAGTTATTAAGGTTCACTTTTGCTTGACAAATTTACTAGGACCACTAAGTTCACTTTTGCTTGAAATATAATACGTTAAATGTACTTACAGTTTATTCACTTGATATACAAACACACACCACTTATTTTTACTTTTTCCTGAAACTCCGCTGCTTCGATCTCGTACTCGTTGCTTATTATCCGGCTTCGAAGACCATGAATGAAATCACCATTGAAGACTGAGACAATTTTATTAAACATTTATTTTATAATACTAACTAGTAAAAACCAAACCATAGCGCGATGTAACTCGATGTCACGGCCATCTGTTGATAATTTTGTAAACTATACAGAATACCATATTATTAGGTTTTATTTATTTTGATACGCTTTTACACTAAGCCATGTTTACTATACTGTATACGCTATATTTTGTGTTTTAAAAGTAACGCTAGCTTGAACACGAAGCAAATAGCAATCGAAGTGGAAATTGTCGACGGCTGCGAATCTGTCATATGGAATTCCGATTCAAATAAATTTTTGTGAAATTCTAAATCGCTGCATAGCATTGTAGAGCTTTTCGATTGTTCCGCATACGCGTAAACTACATTCACATATATTTACTTCCTGCACACTATATTTGTGTGCCTTATCGATGATCAGTATCTAAGGCCCAGTGTCCTTTCTCCTCCTTCTCCAGTGACAATCTAGTGATGTATAGTTTAATCTATAAACACATTTGATTATTCGAGTGCAACCAAAGCATTGACACTAGTTCAATGTTAAATTAGTGACCTGACTGTACTTTAGGCTGATTCTACTAAAAAACTGCAACTGCACTGCAGCGAGGCGTGTGTCAAAATGCGTACATTTTGACGTTTCGTTAAACGTCGCTGCTGTCAGATCACTTAACAAAACGTCAAAATGTACACATTTTGACACACGCTGCGCTGCAGTGCAGTTGCAGTTTTTTAGTAGAATCGGCCTGCTTCTCGTATATCATGTATCCTAGACCAATGTGTTATAATGCCGCCATATTCACAAAATTCGAAATTCTAGACGTCAAATTCGTAAAATTATTTTCATTAATCATTATAAAAAGGTTGGACAACTATAGGTATATTTTAAGTGTAAATGATCACTAATATAGTAATCTTAGTTAAACATACAACTAGAAATTAAATTCATCTTAATTTAAATCGCAAAAATATTGGAAAAAAATGGTTCTCTTGGGAAGGTGCCCTCAATGTTCGCTGAATTCCTAACGAAAACCTTTGAGCAAGAAAACTACCTGCTGGTGATCACCAGTTCCCTCGCTCAACCGTTTACTGAGCTCCTTGAAGAATTCTTGTGCACCTCCATCCAGAATTAATGACCAACGTGCCAGAATTAACGGCGTAAGCCTTTTCATATCTTAACACGGACATTCACTTTCAGACCAACTTTCTTACTTTATCGTTATGAACGCTGTCAGCAAGCGTTACGCTACAAATTTTGCGCAATGCTCACATCTGGACTGCATTTATTCTACACTATTTATTACGTAATGCATTTGGTTTTGTTTCTATAAAAAATGTATTTTAGGGCCGGCAACGCATTAGTGACACCCCTGGTGTTGCAAATGTCCATAGGCAAATCGACTGTTTACCATCAACCAGGCCGTATGCTTGAGTGCCAATTTTAGTGGTATAAAAAAAATGTACATCTACAGAGATATATTTACAAGAAATATGTCCCAAATAAAACCGACAATATATTGGTTACTCTCCTAATAATGAGCTCTCGTGGGAAACGGGACCGTTCCATTTGGCTCCCGTTGTCTCAATATTACACCGCTTCAAATTACATTTCACATCACATGAATATCGATGACTTGCGAAAAGATCGCAGGATTATTGAATAATTCATAAAGACCTCTCGTTTGCATTCTGATCGCGCGAGAGTCCGCAACGCGCCGCGCCGTAACACGCCGGCCATAGTGCGATACGCACAAATCCCTGAAACTGTAAACACGTCCTATCCAAATCGATTTTATAGGAATACTTTAGTACGCGTCCGTATCTTGATCTGTGGGTCGTATTTGAAACGTGACCGAACGTGGGCAATACGAGATCTCCAACGAGCTTTAGCCAAATTTTCTTTGACTTACAACTATTTAGAAGAGAGTAACTTTTGCAATTTTCACCGAAAATTTTCAGATACAAATAGTTTTAGGGTCGGCAACGCATGAGTGACACCCCTGGTGTTGCAAATGTCCATAGGCTACGGTGACTGTTTACCATCAGGCAGGCCGTATGCTTGATTGCCACCTTAGTGGTATAAAAAAAGAATAATAATGAAATACGTGGTGTTATTGACATTACATGATAAATTATCTTTATTTGTTTCAGGTGCCTACTTGCCTGCGCTAAAAAGAAATTAGTCTTAGAGAGGTATAGTATAGCCACATCAACCCTTACTCATCCCGCTGCAGGGATACGGGTCTCCCTTCAAGTGAAGGGGTTTAGAGCATACTTCACCACGCTGCTCAAATGGGGATTGGCGAAGGCGAGTGTTTTCAAGCCGCCTGAGGGCCACTGACTTAGCTCAACGACAGCCATCTAACGACAACATCCGGGACCGACGGCTTAATATGCCTTCCGAAGCACGGAGAAACTCGAGATAGATAAACCCATCCACAGACAGGCGGTCAACGTTGCTTAACCTGCATGTTCGGCTAGAATGATACGCGCAACTATGTCATCGAGCTCTCATGTATAGTAGCGGTAACGATAACATAAATATTCAAATATTTGTACTCGCGCGATGCTACCTCTGTTGCTAACACAGCAACTCCTAAGGAGCTTACTGGAGACCTCACTCACACACAGGAACATAACAACCCTCTGTTTGGCTGCGCTTTATTGTCAGGTTTTTTTCATATACTACGTCGGGAGGCATAAAAGCATACGGCCCATCTGATGTAAAGCAGATACCGTAGCCTATTAACGCTTGCGATATATTAAGTATCACTCGCACGATGCCTCCTCTGCTGCTTACACAGCAACTCCTTGGGAGCTTACTGGTGACCTCACTCACACGCAGGAACACAACAACCCTGTAGGGAGTTGTTATTCGGCTGCGGTTTTCTGTGAGGTGGAGGTACTTCCCCAGACGGGCTGCTTTGATGCGAATGTTTGACTTGTGTGGGAATCGCGCCACGAGCGTTGGTGTCAAAGTCGCGTCATTCACAACTGAGTCACCGAGCTCATCAAAACTCGTCTAACATCGCGCGAGTTATCCTTATATGTATTGCAAACATCCATAGGCAACGGTAACCGCTTTATTTTAGGTGGACCATATGCTTGCCCGACATTGTATAAAAAAAATCAATATTTTTTATACATATTGCAAACTATATTTCGTGGAAGAAATAATGTTCACTTCATTAGTATATATGTATATCTTCACGCCATCTCGATCGATCAGCAGGATAGGCAGAGAGAATCGAGAGTCATAAGATGCGGTCCCTACACACATCACTCGCTTCTTTAATATTCATTGCTCTTCAAGGCATTAGTACATAAATATTGCTTGTGCTTTCCTTGAGCTTCATAGATGCTTAAAACGGCTGATTATTCTGTTGAATTGATTGAACGAACTAAATATTTCCTTTAAAATAGCACATCTTTCATCATAGGAGTTATGAGAAATAAATGCAGGCAATATAAAAGTCGTGATCCGCCGAGATTCCTCGTCGATCTATCCCCAAATGTAAGATGAAAAGGCGCACTGCCGACGGCCTTATGAACTTTTACGATTGGGATGCCTGACTTTTGACTGATTTATTTTCCTATCTCCAGGCTTTTCTTTTTCGCCGTCGAATGGGATAAGAAGATTTAAGAGGATGCTCAAATTAAGTCGACTTAGTTGTTCGTGTTTACACGAATTTTGTATATAAAAGAGGTGTTCTGGTATTATTTACTACGAATTGTTTTCTATCTAATATCTTCACGACAAATCCCTTGCGCTTCACTACACTTCACTCGCTTCTTTAACATTCATAACTCTTTTCCTGCACGCTCCCCAGTTTCTAGGACTCTTGATATCACGTTCTGATCAAATACGACCAATTTGGAATGGATCGATGAATGGTTTTTAATATTAGGAAAAAAGTAGGAAATTGCCGATTTGTAATGTAAAATTAAAACTCGTTTTTTTCTAAGATGTAACATATTATATATTTCTTTAATCAAAGTATTTACCCTCATTATCTATACATTGCGGCCATCTAATAGAATAATCGGAATATTGCGATAGAACTCTGGGAATCTGGATTCGATAAACTGTGTAAAAGTATTTTGTACTGCCTCGTGGGAAGAAATTTTTTTACCACGTAGAAAAGAGTCCAAATCACGAAAAAATGGTAGTAGTCATTTGGAGCAAATTCTGGCGAGTACGGAGAATGACGTATGTTTTCTAACTACAGCTCCTGTAGAGTTACAACGGTTTCTCGTGCAGTGTGAGGTCTTGCGTTATCATGGAGCAATAATGGTGAAGATCGATTTACGAGTCGGGGCTGTTTCACTACCAGTTTCGCCATCATTGTTCGAAGTTCGGCACAGTAAACATCTGCTGTTATTGTTTGACCAGACCTGAGATAGCTATAGTGAATAACGCTATGAAGAGACTACCAAACAGTAACCATTACCTTTTTATTGCTAAAATTTGCTTTAGGGCACTGTTGCGGCGTTTGACCTGGGGTCAATCATTGCGTTTTTCGATTATTCGGTTATCATAAAGAATCCACTTTTCTTCACATGTCATAATTCGATCCAATATTCCTTCGTTTCTGTACCGATTTAACAAGGCGACACAAGTTTCGACACGCGTTTCTTTCTGCAGATCAGTCAAATCATGAGGCGACATATTTTTATGTGATTTCATGCAAACGTTAAACCATGCCGCTAATTCCTGGGTAGTTTGACTCGGATCGGCTTCCACCATCTCCTTCAATTCAGCTTTATTCACCTGTGTGGGCAGTCTTCCACGTGGTTCGTTCTTCAAGTTTAACAAGCTCGGTGGCTCAGTCGCGAATGAGGCGACTTTGACACCAACGCTCGTGGGTTCGATTCCCTCACAAGGCAAACATTTGTGTGCATGAACATGTCTATTTTTCTTGGTCTGGATGTTTTAAGAGAGGTAGGGCGCATCATAGCAGCTCAACTGGCGATGTATCTGCACCTCATAGAAAATCGCAATCAAATAATAACTCTTTGGAGAGTTGATGGGTTCTTGGATGTCAGTGAGGTTATCAATAACCTCCAGAAGAGTTGCTGTGTTAGCAACAGAGGAGGGAACGCGTGTGCTGTAATTCGTGTATTGTAAGCGTTTGTAGGCTACAGTAACTGCTTTACAACAAACGGGCCGTATGCTTGTATACCTCTTCACTTTGTATGAAAAAAGATCATAACATAATCATTACAAAGTCACTATACGATATTATGCTAGGCAGTGATAGCCCAGTGAATACAGAACCGACTTATCAACAAATTCGTGTTTTCGAATTGAACATGAACATGTCTGTATTTATCACTCGCTCGACGTTGAAGATAAACATAGTGAGTAACCCAACACGTTCCTGAAATTATATTTTGAAAGACGTGTGACATAAGAAGAGTCTGGTTTTCCCTCTGGGTTGTGGAAGTAGGAGGCAAGCTGTCCATGTAAAAATCAGTATCTTCACCAAATTCTTAGACTTAAGTAGCGGACGCCGTCAATCCTAATTGATTAGGAAACGGGCTAACGTTAGAATGAAAAAGCATAACAATATATTAGTGACTTTTATGTAAGCCCCCTAGTAATTAGTAATACACAACCTACCTACCTACATTGAATGCTTTTCTTCCTACGATTTAATCATCTGCAAACGCTCTTTCTGGATCTATTCCTCTTTTTGCGATAAGCCGCCTATTGTACTTTTTGATTACGTATGTTTATCTTCACGCCAAGTCCCTTGCAGGGTAGGCAGAGAGAACCGAGCGCCATGAGACGCTCGTATTTATTTCGTATTACGTATTTCTTATATGTATATTCTTATATTGACGAGCTCTATGGTGTAGTAGTTAGTAAAGCTACGTTGACACCTGGATTCGATTCCAACACAGGACAAATATTGTGTGCATAAACATGTCTGTTCGTCTTAATCTGGGTATTTTTAAGAAAGGTAAGTCACATCAAAGCAGCCCGTCTGGGGAAGTAGCTACACCTCATAGGAAACCGCAGCTAAATAACAATTCCTCGGAGGGTTGTTCTATTCTGCGAGTGATTGAGGTTACCAGTAAGCTTCTAAGGAGTTGATGTGTTAGCAGCAGAGGTGGCATCGCGCGGTTTATACTTCATGTATTGTAAGCGTTCATAGACTACTGGTAACCATTTTACATCATGTGGGCCATAAGCTTGTATACCTCCCGACCTTGTATAAAGAAATGTAAATATTATTGGAACAATAAAGAATGTTCAACTTTATTATATAGTATAAAGTGAGTTAGTTAAAGTTATAAACTATAATCCGACCGTACGAAATGTTTACAGGTACTTATGGCTAATGGAAACATTATTTGTCACGTTAGCTAAATAAAATATTGATAGTGGATTAGATTTTACAACAAGTTGATAACGTTTTCTTTCAGTTTAATTCAGAGGCTCGTGTTTGTAATACATTGACGATGGACGTAACAAAAATTGACATTAAAAGGCAGCCAGAGATCATTTCTATGATCACCTTCTCTGTAGCCAAACCTCTAAAATTATGATACAAATAAATATCTAAAATGACCTACGTGATAACATTTGTTCTATACCATAATATTCAAACTAGACCATATTTCGCTATATTACTGCAAATAAATTACATCTGGCGTCATATTTTCAGGCTCTCCCTGAAAATGTTTGCAGTGAGTAATAGCATGGTAACATGACACTATTAGAGGAATTCACGGCCATTTAAGCGATTTTAACGTCCACGATTTCGATTCGATCACGATACAAGTTTTTACAAAAAAAAAAAAAAGTTATTACTCTGCATAACCTCTTTTAAAGGATCAGAAAACCCCTTTCGGCTAAAAGTATTTAACAGAAACCCACAGTGAAATACTTAAATCCACTCGTGACTTTTCTGTGTGTCTTTATAATCCATTTAAGTTATATTCTTTGCTTAAGAATGAAGTTATCGCAATTTGCATACATATTCAGGAACACCGTTCCTTTATGAATTCTATATGTTTGTATGTGCGTTTGTACGTGCGTTTGTCTGTGCGTTTGTCTGTGCGATTGTCTGTTGCTTTCTGTTCGAATATTCGAATTTTGACTTCAGATTCGGATTCAGCATAAAAAGTAGAATAGGAATATTCAGGAACATCGTTCCTATCTCTTAAGGAACATGGTCAAAATGGCCGACGAATTAAAAAAAAAAAAGAATTGTTATATAATTGACGAGCCAGGTGTTCCTCTGGCAATGCAAGCTTGCGCATTCTGAACTGGTTTTTATTTAAAATTCTTTACATACGTACATAAATATTATCACGCCCGTCTCCCAATGGGGTAGGCAGAGACTATGGAATGCCAGGTTAACTGTATCAATGGCGCGTAATACCTACTCGATTTTGACGAGTAAAAATGTATTGAACAAAGTTCGCCTTGCTATTGTTACAGGGTATACAGGATGTATTATGGCCAATATTAACATACGCTAGTTAAATCATGGGTCAAAGCTGTTGAAATGAAAGCGCTGAGTAGTTTGTGTGAAGTTAAAATGATTGATAGAGTAAGAAATAACACGTACGAGAACAATGTTGAATAAATAAATAATAAATAAATATTGTCGGACAAATTACACAGCGCCATCTAGGCCCAAAGTAAGCGAAGCTTGTGTTATGGGTACTAGACAACTGATAAACATACGTAAATACATTTTTTTTTTTTTGTAAATACATACTTATCATACATAGAAAATACCCAGACCAAGACAAACAGACATGTTCATGCACACAAATGTTTGTACTGTATGGGAATCGAACCCACGAGCGTTGGTGTCAAAGTAGTGTAACAACGCGTTTCACCACTGCGCCACCGAGCTCGTCAAATTGAAATGAGAATGAAAGATAGTGTAGTGACAAAAATTAAAAAGTATAATGCTGAGACGGTTTGGACATTTGGAGAGAATGGATGTCAAAAGAGCTACGAAAGAAGTATATTGACCTAGAGTGAGTGGAGATATCTCACGATCACACATATGGGTTTTAACTCTTTTTAAAAGCAAAATAACATATGTAGTGTCATAATAGACACATGGAACCCACCACCGCATACCATATATGGTTAAGAAGAATCCTTTTTCCATCAGGACATTTCCTGCACGATTGCTATGGAGCTTCTTTCACACCAACAATGTTCTCTATATTTAGCCCCCTGCGTATATTTCCTGTCTCGCAATTTTAACGTAAATGGATGGTTGAGAAAACATTTAATTCATATTAATGGCTCGTGCAAGAAACCAATGTTGTAAAAAGTTGCCAAAATCTAATTTTATCGAATGTGGCGAAAAGTTGGAGAAACGTTGAATGAAGTATGATGACGTGTTACGGATAAACGTACGTTGAAAATAAAGATGAATATTTAATAAGTATTCTACATTCCTTGTTTGATTTTTACCAAACCTGCATAAAAAAGTGGCAGTTAATTTATTGCAAGCATTCATAGGCTACGTAACCGCTTTATATCAGGTGGGTCGTATGCTTGTATGTCTCTCGATATGTATGATGATGTAATTTAAAGAATATTTATAGGGACCGTATCCGCAATGATGAGGTTAGAAGCAGAGTTGGTCTGAAAGAGAGCGTCGGTGTTAAAATAAGAAGAGGCATGCTCCGTTGGTTCGGACATGTAGAAAGAATGCAGGATGAAAGAATGACGAAGCAGATATACAATGCAAAAGTGGAAGGATGTAGGAGCCGAGGAAGGCCAAGACTTACCTATCATGATCAGATTGGTCGTGTTCTATCAGAAGGTGATGTCAGGAGCCTTAGAAACCGGCGAGCGTGCATGAAAAGAGCAATGAATGTGAAAGAAGCGAGTGAGGTATGTAAGGATCGAGTCGCGTGGCGCTCGGTTCTCTCTGCCTACCCCATAAGGGATTTGGCGTGAAGTTATAGATAGATTTCTAGGATTCACTAGATACGGGAACACGTAATTAGCCATCTCCTATGAATCCACTACACATTGCTAAGAAGATATATAAGGCTTGGAGACCAAGAAGAGAGGTAGGGCGCATCAGAGCAGCCCGGCTGGGGAAGTACCTCTATCTCACAAAAAACTGTAGCCAAATAACAACTCCCTGGAATTATGTTGTATTCTTGAGAGTCGTCGGAACCTCCTAAGGAGTAGATGTGTTAACAGCAGAAGTGGTATCGTGCGATTGATACTTAATGTTTTGCAAGCGTTCACAGGTTACGGTAACCCCTTTACATCAGCCATGCAATTCTGTAAGAGCAAACATCCTTACATCCTCGGAAACATCGGCTGTTACAGCCTTAAACACAAAATTGCAATTCTTTGGTGTCGCTTTTCATGGTTGTGCGACACTAGCGCCGCAAGGCTGCGTTTGGAATTGGAATTCTACAAGGCAAACAGCCTCGCGTACGCTTACACCCTTATAGAATACCAAATAATTTAGCCGTGATCGCAGTAGACGATGTCAAAGCTGTGACATCTGTGATCACAGCGACGCACACAGCCATTACGAGTCGCTTAGAGAATTGCATGGCAGGTGGGCCGTATGCCTGCGTACCTCCCGACGTTGTATAAAAAACATATTACTGGCCTGTTAAGCAATGAATCATTAATCTGATTTGAAGTTGAACTTGGGCACATTGTTGGTGCTTCGCATCAGGCTACAGTTTACTTGTACAAAAATATTTCCTAAATCGTGACATCTTACCATAAGATCCGATAATAATCGTGTAATGTACGTAAAGACATCAAATCTAAAGGCCGCACTAAGCCTCACCCAGCGTAATGAAGGCTGTAGCGACATGCGAACTCCAATTAGTCATCATTAAAAAAGGTTTGCTACGGCTGATGAGTTAGGAGTCACTAGGAAAATAACTTGCCTAAATATTTCTCATTTAAAACGCAGGCGTACTCATAAATATCATACTTCTTGTTTGTTCAAGTTACATTAGACGTCATATTTATATCAGGTAGGTATATTTTCATTCTGACATTTGTTTATTGTAATATAAAAAACTCTAGGGATGTGTCAGTATATCACAGGGGCTTAGCGATATTGCTCAAAATCACTTCTGACGTTCACTCCATTTGCAAAACCGCCCGATCAAATTAAAAATTAATGTTTTCTTTTGCGAGTTAGATTAACTTTTTCTCTTATAAGGCTTTTCTTATATACTTTTTTAGAGATTACTAGCCGTGGATGGAACTAGCCGTAACACTATGTAGGGTCTATAAGATTGAAGAACTCAGCAAAAACGGAATACGAGTATGTTAGAGTTTGGGTTGAGGAGATCTCTTTTATAAATGAGTTCGCCTTTGCTAACTATAGGCAATTTGATCTAAACTACTTTGTGTGCTTCCGCTTCCGGTTAGTTCGTGCGAACTGCTGCCGGCCGGCTCCCACCTACTACCGTTAGTAGATGCATGCCGCCGCTGCCATGGCTGCTCCGGTCGTCTCTGCGATTGTTCGCCATCTGAAATGTGAACCGCATGCACCCGCCACCATTGCTGCTCCGGTCGTCTCTGCGACACGTGTTCCGCCTCTCCACGAGACATCCTGAGGCGCTGTAGATGTTAGTCGTTAGAATAACATGCTACGAAATTAGACTTTTGCAACGTAATGTCTAAATCTATTAACTATATGCTAACTATATTTTTGAAGTCTTGTAACTTTTTAATTTCTTGTGTGCGATAAAGGATAGCAAATTATTTAAGAAAAAAGATTTTGTAAATAGTTTAGTATATGTTGCTTAAATATATATTATGCGAAGCATGGTATACAGGAAATGTCAATTCCTAACTAAAGGCAATTTGATCTAAACTACTTTGTGTGCTTCCGCTCCCGATTAGTTCGTGCGAATTACTGCCGACCAGCACCCACCCACTACCGTTAGTAGATGCATACCGCCGCTACCATGGCTGCTGCGGTCGTCTCTGCGAGTGTTCGCCATCTGAAATGTGAACCACATGCACCCGCCTCCGTTGCTGCCCTGGCTGCTCCGGTCGTCTCTGCGAGTGTTCGCCATCTGAAATGTGAACCACATGCACCCGCCTCCGTTACTGTCCTGGCTGCTCCGGTCGTCTCTGCGAGTGTTCGCCATCTGAAATGTGAACCACATGCACCCGCCTCCGTTACTGCCCTGGCTGCTCCGGTCGTCTCTGCCTCTCCACGAGGCATCCTCAGGCGATGTAGATGTTAGTCGTTAGAATAACATGCTACGAATGTTCATAGCATGATATTGACGTGAATTTCCATATTAATATATGAAAATGCTTACGCCGTTAGGTTGGTCATGTAGAAAGAAAGCAAGATGAATATAATGACGTAACAGAGATACTTTGCGAAACTGGAAGGATGTAGCAGTCGAGGAATGACTTACACAATATGATTACATTTGTAGTGTTTTATCGGAAGGTGATGTCAGGTGCCTTCTGATAAAGCACGGCGAGCGTGCATGAAAAGAGCTATGAATGTTAAAGAAGTGCGCTAAGTATGTAAGGACAGCATCTAATGGCACTCGGTCTTCTCTGCCTACCCGACAGAGGACCTGTCGTGAAGATATTTTATGAGAGGTAGGCCGCATCAAAGCAGCTCGGCTGGGGATAGGTACTTCCAAACCTCACAGAAAACCGCGCCCAAATAACAACTCCCTACAGGGTTGTTGTGGTTCTGCGTGTGAGTGAGGACTCCAGTAAGCATTGCGTTGGTGTCAAAGTCGCGTCATTCCCGACTGAGCCACCGAGCTCGTCATTTGTTTAATTGTGTTCTTTTAACTCCACCAATATTCCTATTTACATAAAAATCTCAACCTCGTTTTACTCGTAGTATCTCTGTTTCCCGTTTTACTTCATTCACTTGAAAGCAAAAGAACAAAAGATGTAAGAGTCCAACGAATGGCTACTTAAACAAAGAGTTTGTATCTTTTATATATATATATATATATATATATATATATATATATATATATATATATATATATATATATATATATATATATATATATATATATACCTATCTCTCTTATAGTTATATGGCTATATACACAGCTAGTACACATAAATTATGAGCAAAAACTCTTATTGTATGATTTACGAGCGCCGAAGGAGGAAATCGGTGTCATCCGCGGTTACGGATCGCGCTGGGCGCCGACCCCTAATATCTCACGTTCCTAATCATTTAATACACTCTTAAAACGATACTTATATACAAAAAACAGTCAAGTCCAAATCGCTCTTATACACTGAGAAAACTCATTTGAAAACTTTCACTATTTCTTGCAATAGGAAGGGACCGGAGATACTCGTATAACAAGATAATAAAAATGATAATGTAAATTTGACTTTCGCAAAATAACGCCTGAATCTATTAACTTTTTAGGGTTCCGTACCCAAAGGGTAAAACGGAACCCTATTACTGAGGCTCCGCTGTCCGTCCGTCCGTCCGTCCGTCCGTCTGTCACCAGGCTGTATCTCATGAACCGTGATAGCTAGACAGTTGATATTTTCACAGATGATGTATTTCTGTTGCCGCTATAACAACAAATACTAAAAAATAGAATAAAATAAATATTTAAGGGGGCTCCCATACAACAAACGTGATTTATTTGCCGTTTTTATAGATAGTGGTACGGAACCCTTCGTGCGCGAGTCCGACTCGCACTTGGCCGGTTTTTAAGTTTTTTCGTCATCCATTAAATTCTTATGACCGCCATTCTATTTGTCTTCCTGTAAAGTACGGAACTACACTACACAGAACTACACTATTTTTAAGCTCCTAAGCTACTTGTATGCCACCCGACGTTTTATAAATTTAAGCATAATGATTTATTTCAGATTTCCGGAACCGGCAATCTTCGAAAACGGGAGACTTATTAAGCTCTTTCCTGTAATATACAAAGTGTTTATTCATGAAAATTATATTTTTTACCTACAATTAATGCTGCAATATTTCTGAAAAATTCCTATTGCAACATATGGAAATCAACGAAATATTTTTACAACATAAGGGGATGCGATCCACATGATGTAATGTGGTTACCGTATCTTACGCACGCAAAGAGGTGGCAATTTACGTCACTTGTACATTGCCACCCCCACTGCAAACACAGTAACTCCTCATGATTGCTCACTTACAGTACACAACAATCCTTCAGGCAGTTATTTGGCTGTATTTTGCTGTGAGGTTAAGGTATTTGCCAATCGGACTGTTATAAAACTACCTCTCCTTACTTTAACGACTGTCATCTATCGAAAACAGCCAGGACAGACGACATAATATGCACTACGACGTATGGAAGATTTTGAGATGGCAGGCTGCAATTAACTTGGATCAAAATGACCATGTTGTAGTATCCGTCTGGGTGATTTTAAGAGACGTAGGGCACATCAAAGCAGCGCAACTGGGGAAGCACTTTCCTCACAGGAATCCGCAGCCTAATAACAAGCCCCTAAACGGTTTTGTGTTCCTGCGAGTGAGTGGTTACCAGTAAGCTTAGAAATACTGTGTTACCAGCACGTGTGGCATCGCGCGGATGATATTTCCTGTATTTTAAACGTTCATATGCTATGATAGTCACTTTATATCTGGTGGGCTGTATGCTTGTACTTCACCCAACATTATTAAAAAAAATAAGGTTTGATTAAACAGGCACACCCAGCGTCCCATCGAACTCCTCAACATTAGTTATATACGGGTTGTTTAATGAAGCAAAATTTCACTTTTGTATGTCTGTCTGTAACTTGACAGATAGACCGACGAGCGAGTGATCTTATAAAAAAAATATTCTTCGCATTATCCCGTTTCCGAATAAATTTGGATCGGCAGGATCCGCTACCCAAACCTAAGGATATGGCGAATTGTTACATGGAACGCCAGCCCTTTTCCACAACTTAGAAAAAAAATCAAATCTGTCTTAGGTGAGGTCATGCGTCTTTCAAAATATTACAATTTTGGACGTGCCGTCTTCCTCACGATGTTACGCTTTATCGCCGAGCTAGTGATAATCACAAATATGTACATTAATCCGAACACTCGTATTTAGTGGTACATGCCTACATTCGAACCGGAGACCTGTTGGTCAATGGGACGGCACTTTATCCACTTGGTTATCACTGTTCAAATATTTTCCTGTTTGAAGTATCTAACCTTAAATACGTATGTGAACGGCAGAACATAACTGCTATTACTAACTGAAATTAACAAGTCGGTAGTTAGTTTAAACCAGTAACAATTACGAACTTAATAATGGATTAAATGAGATAATTATGGTGGATGTTACAGTTCAATCTGCTAATTAGTTTTCATGTCTGATTAATGGTAGAATATTCACACTTGGTTCACAGAATACGTAGGTGACAGTATCTCATATACACTCGTGTATATGTATGTGGTAACCCTAGTATTAACTCGTTAGGATCTATATAGATATTGTACCCTATCTCGGATATCTTGAATACATAGGTCTCATACATTATGACTCGTTTAAACTCAGAGACATGTAAGGATATCAATCACATGCAGGTCTCTAAGCGTATATGAGACACTGTTATCTACGTATTCTGTGAGCCATTAATCATACATAAAAACTAATCAAATCTAATATAAATTTGTTTAAGGCACGTTTACATATTGAACCCTATATCTCGGATATATCTCATTCTTAATAGAAGAGTATATTACTGCTCATGAAAAAATAGGATAAAGACTGGATAATGCGATAACCCATTAAAGTTTACAGATCAAGTCTTGCCAACTTGCTAATTGATCTAAGTCTAGTGTAGAAACTCGAACATTCCTCCAATCCAAGCGTTTACCTGTTTCCTAATCCATTAGGATGGGCGAAGTCTGATTGATGCACTGATGTAACGATTGCTATCAGACCTCTATAACCCAGAGAGTGTACCAGATCTTAAGCACACGTCGTTTGAAAAATATTTTTTGACCTATGGATTTTCGTATATTTATCAGTTGTCTAGTGCACATAACACCTTTGCTTACTTTGAGGCTAAACACGGTAGTGTAATTTATCCGACAATAAAAAAAATAGTTTATGATTTGTTAAGTGTAGATTTCCACACTATATTTTTCTTCCCTTGAACGACGTGTAAGTAATAATTACATATATGTACATAAAGCTGAAAACAAAAATTTTGTCATACATGCCCACACTTCGAACTACACCACACACTGGTCTGTTAGTATGCTAGTTCATTTTCCACTCCACTATCACTGCAAGACCCTAGAGTTCGTTATACGCAGTCTAAACACACACGTACTCTACGCACGCAAAGGTGCTAAGAGAGGTAGGGCTCATCAAAGTAGCCCGTCTGGGGAAGTACCTCCACCTCACAGAAAACCGCAGCCACATAACAACTCCCTAGAGGGTTGTTGTGTTCCTGCGCGTGAGTGAGGTCACCAGTAAGCTCCTAAGAAGTTGCTGTGTCAGCGGCAGAGGTGGCATCACGCGAGTACTAATGTACAATATACTTAATATATTGCAAGCATTCATAAGCTACGGCAACCGTTTTACAAGTAAGAGAGTTTATTCTTACTTTATGTAAAAAAAAAAGCTTTTTACAAGACTAGGTATGCGTACGAAGTCGCGAGTATCCTGTAGTATGCTAACAATTTTATTCGTCGTGTACGAGTATATATATGAATAGCGTGTATATATATGAATTGCGTGAATGTATGACTGGCCGACAGCCATAAATCTGTACTATTTTCTTTTACAATAGCTTTTACTGAAATGAGTTTTATATTACGCTATGTCGGATTGCCAACTTCTTCTAGACCATTTATAGTATTTACATGGGACCGAGTAAACATGAAAAAAATATATTACATTATATTACGTTTCTCCAACGTAAAATTTGTTAAATTTACCTCATTCATATTTGACATTATCTCGATAAGTATTACTAGCTCGTTAGTTATAGTAAGACCCAATAAAGTAGTATGCTATATCAGTACTAATATTTAATGTGACTTAGTTTGTTTGTTTGTACGCGCTAATCTCTGGTACTACCAAACGAATTCAAAAAAACTTTACTTTACATTTGATAGCCCAACTCTTGTGGAACGTTATAGGCTTCACAACATCACGATAAGACACTTAGTAGCTGAGGAAAAAAATGTAAGAAAAGCTGTCCCCACGGGATATCGGGATATGAAGGGGGAAAACAAGATCATATTCTCATTAATAGAAGCAAGTTTAAGACTATCAAAATCAGAAAAAGAGATTGCTCGCTCCATATCAAAGTGATCGACTGATCCTACAAATTTAGGTGAAAACTAAATTCGTGATTCCAAATTTATGTACATGTTTATCATAAAAACATGATGAGGAAACCCACACGTATACGAAATTATATTAAAGACGTGTGACCTAACCCAAAACAGATCTGGTTTCCCCTCCGAGTCGTGGAGTTCTGACGGCAGTCGCTCCATGTAAAAATCCTTAAGCTTAAGTGACGGATCCCGCCAATCCTTATGAATTAGGAAACGGTATAACGTTAAGAAGAAGAAAGTGTGTTCTCTCCGTCCACAATAATCCACGGTCTAGATTATTCGGTAGAGGAAGAGAATACTTTACATCCCAGTACCATCTCTAGCTATAGAATACTCAGGGAAGACCTCACATAGAATACTATTCTCATCTCTTGTCTCAAAATTTGATTTGATGAGTATTGTATCTATGGGGACGTGACGGACGAACAATACCAATCATATTCATGACATAGACGCGATGTACACGCGTAAATGAAATCAGTAACCGCTTCGTAGCGGGCGGCGTGTGCCCTATCACATTCGCACTGCATAGAACTCATACCGCTGACTGACGTAGCCTTCGACATTGTTACTACGTGATAAATTTATATCAAATCTCTCGCACTGCATTTCAGTGAATTCACTTTTAGAGCCTACCGATACTAACATACGGTACGTGCGCATTAAGTAACAGTACACATTCGATTTTACATTAAAGATATGTATGTATGTATATCTTCACGCCAGGTCCTTTGCGGGGTAGGCAGAGAAAACCGAGCGCCATAAGACCCGGTCCTTACACACTTCACTCGCTTCTTTCACATTCATAGCTCTTTTCATGCACGTTCGCCGGTTCCTAAGGCTCTAATTTGGTCATGGTAGGTTAGTCATGGTCTTCCTCGGCTCCTACATCCTTCCACTTTTGCCTTGTATATCTGTTTCGTCATGCTTTCATCTTGCATTCTTTCTACATGTCCGAACCAACGGAGCATAACATTAAAGGTAACTTTTGTTAATATTTTAATACTAACAAAAGTTATCTTTAATGTAAAATCGAATGTGTAGTATATAATACAAATGTAATACTTTACCATTGTATTCACGGCAGAACCACATCAACCCTTACTCATCCCACTGCAGGGATACCGATCTCCCTTCAACCGAAGGAGTTTAGAGCATACTCCACCACGCTGATCAAATGCGGATTGGCGTAGGCCAGTGTTTTCAAGCCGCCCGAGGGCCACTGACTTGGCTTAACGACTGTCATCTATCGACAACAGCCGAGACCGACAGCGTAACGTGCCCTCCGATCACGGAGAAACTCGAGATAGAAAAACCCATAACCCACAAAATAAAAATTATGATTGACTAGCTGTGCCCGCGACTTCGTCCGCGCGGAATAGTTATTTTTATTATTTATTTATGTTAATAAAAATAATAAAATTTCAAAAATAAAAGTAGCCTATGTTACTCCTTATTACATCAGCTATCTGCCAGTGAAAGTCCTGTCAAAATCGGTCCAGCCATTTCAGAGATTACCCGGAACAAACAGACAGACAGACAAAAATTGTAAAAAAAATACTTTGGTATATGTACCGTGTATACATCCATATGCATTTAATAAAAAGCGGTTATTTTAATATTACAAACAGACGCTCCAATTTTATTTATCTGTATAGATATGATGACGAAGATAAGTAAACAAATATTGTCGGATAAATTACACAACGCCATGTCGTCTAAAAGTAAGCGAAGCTTATTTTACAGGTACTAGGCAACTGAGGAACATACGTAAGTACATTTTTTTTTAATACATAGTTATGATACATTGAAAACACCCAGACCAAGACAAACAGACATGTTCATGCATACAAATGTGTGTACTGTGTGGAAATCGAACCCACGAGCGTAGGTATCAAAGTAGCGTTACTAGCAACTGTGCTGCCGAGCTCGTCGAAGTAAGTAATATTATGCGCCTATATAAATGAAAAATTGAATTCATCAACAACTTCTTAGCAACAAGGTATGTGAACATTTTGTAGACAAATGCGAAATAAATCATACCTACCTATATTACTCAGATATACTACATTCGCACATTACATTACACTATATTTTCCGATATTTAATCAAATACAAATACACGACATTTCTATATTTGGCATCTTCCTCTACTTGTCTCATAAGACATACGCCAAAAATGACACCTCTCTCAAGAAGACATAACATATGACATGACATATTCACTATTTACTTATTTTGGAAACCGTAACTGGATAAAGTATCCCTGGAATCTTTACAAATCCTATACGGTACTTATACCAAAAAAATATTTTTTTTGTCTATCATTCTAATATACCCGTAATCTCCGAAACGGATTCTTACAGGACATTCGCAGGTATATAGCATAGCTGATCTTATGTTATAAGGAATAACTCAGGATAATTCTATTTTAAAAATACAATTAGGAATGAAATTGTGAACAATTTCCAATTCCACGTGGACAAAGTCGCGGGGAGTTAGTTCTACCTACATAAAAATTAAATAAATTTTTTTAGCAAATATTTGGTTTTGGGTTAACAAAAAAAAAAGACAGCAAACTTTTTTTTTGTCTACAACGTCGGGAGGGATACAGACATACGGCCCACCTAATGTAAATCGGTTACCGTAGCCTATCAACACTTGCAATACATTAAGTATCACTCGCGCGATGCCACCTCTGCTGCTTACACAGCGACTCCTTGAGGCCTTCCTGGTGACCTCACTCACACGCAGGAACACAACAACCCTCTAGGGAGCTATTTGGATACAGTTTTCTGTGTGGTAGAGGTACTTCCCCAGACGGGCTGCTTTGTTGCGCTCTACATCTGTTAATAAAGAGTGAAAGTATTCCGTTTGCCTTTCAGGAACCCTAAAAAGGTGAGTACGATGTTTATGTCCTAAATAGAGACATGCATATAATTTTTAACTCACTGTGGAATAGAAATAAAATCGAAAGTGCTATAAGCTGAATATCAAGTGCCTGATTACGCTCAGTTGGGCCCGCTCCAACTCTGGAAACTACTGGCCTAGCACTCGGGAAAATAAAACACAACTTAAATTATCTAATTTCTTCTATTTCACCTTCGACTGATATCGTAAAATCTATTTAACTCAAAACCAACATGTTATGTACGTCGGGAAACATTCAAGCTTACGATCCACGTGATGAAAAGTAATAAAAGTAGTAAAAAGTAGTAAAGTAGTGTGGTTCAATTCCCACATAAGGCAAATATTTGTGTGCATGAGCATGTCTGTTTGACTTGATATGGGTTTTATCCTTGTTAAATGATGTGAATACATTACAAACCAGTTGAGAATGCGCAAGTTTGCATTGCCAGAGGAACACCTGGCTCGTCAATTATAAATATAACAATTCATTTTTTTTTTTTTAATTTGTCGGCTATTTTGACCATGTTCCTTAAGCTATCTCTTAAGGAACATGGTCAAAATAGCCGACGGTGTTCCTGAACATTCCTATTCTATTTTTTTATGCTGAATCCGAATCTGAAGTCAAAATTCGAATATTTGAAAAAAATCGACAGACACACACAGACAAACATATAAATTTCATATAGGATCGGTGTTACTGAAAAGTTATAATCAGTTTAATCAGTTTCTAGTAACCACAAAACATAATTTGCTTAGTTTTGGACTAGTCTAGACTAGTTTATGACAAAATCTGTTTATCTGTCGTTAAATAGTCAAGTATCTGGATGACCGAGCTTAACACAACGTTATTTAAGTTTATTATTTGTGTAAATCACATCTTTTCAGGAAAGACACCTATATAGATAAATTTGTAAAACGGAGCCTTATCTAAATATAAAATTAGATCCAGATCGTAACAACCGTTTCCGGGATACAAGAGATATATCTGCATATATACCAAACATTTCTCGTTTATAATATTAGGACAGATTAGGCTTTATTTTGCGAAAGTTAAATTTATCGCTAATTTCATCTAAATGGAGGCACTTAAATTAGTTTACATAAAATTGTCTGTCATCTATTGCTATTTGTTTAATATACACCAATGTTAATTAACTGTAACGCTTAAAACAATATATCAATGTAAATTTTACAACCACTTGAAAAAATACAAACGTACAAAACAAAAAAAATGTTTTAAAACAACCTACCGTTTGGCTGAATGTGCATTTAATTTTAAACAAAGAACTGCAACGGTTAGAACATTTTTCTCAATACAAAATTATTCAAACTTCCGCTCCATTGTTAAAACAACCGCCTCAAATAAGATTTAGTACAGCTCACTCGGCGGTTCTGTTTCTCGAGTTTCGTTTCAATTATTGAAACGAATACGTTTTGGTTTTTATTGGCCAAAACACTTTGATTTCCTTTTGTATTGTCCTATTGAAACCGTACATAAACTGTTGATCATATTGAACCCTCTCATTGCAAGAAGATACCTATATAATAGATTTGATCGTTATTACTCGTACTGGCATTGGCAGTGACAGCTTAGTGGATAATAAATCGGTCAATTGACTAACTGATCCCCAGTTTGAATCCTGGAATATACCAATAAATTTGTGTTTTCGGATTTATTTCGAATACGTGTAACCTTACCTAAGATAGGTCCGGTTTTCCTCCTGGTCAGACGGCAGTCGCTCCATGTAGAAATCAGTATCTTCGCCAAATCCTTAGGCTTAGGTAGCGGACCTTGCTAATCCTAATGAATTAGTAACCGGAATAACGCTAAAAAGAAGATCGTTTTGTAAAGCTTACCTTCTCACATTTTCAATTTCTCGATGGGGAAACTGAATAAACTCTACATAGATTTTAAACCGAACAGTGGGAACAGAACTCCGGTTCGAAGAAATTACAGTGTATTTATTACAAGACAATATTAACTGACCGAGTAAACCGCAATGATAAATCAGCGGTGGGCAATAACTGAAAATTATTTTACAATTATCCTTTATTGCACTCAACAAATTAAATAGTTACAATATTTAAGATATTAAGTTTGCAAAGGCGAGCTTATCTCTAAGAGATCTTTTCCTGCCAAACTCCAACAGTGGGGTATATTGTTAGTAGCGGAATAGCTGTATGTGCCTAAATAAATGTTATGTACACTTAACATACATATGCTATCGATATGATTGATAAATAATAATCTTACAATTTATTTTTAAATGAGAAAACCGCCAGGTTTTGTCAGTCAATAATAAGAGGATACCCTCTCTAAACACAGTTATATCTATATGTTCACGCCAAGTGCCAAGTGAACCAAGCAGAGAAGACCTAACACCACCGGAGTTGGTCCTAAGGCCCGGTCTTCAGTCCAAGGATATACTAAAACAACATTTCTTTGGCAATAGGGCTTGATAACGTCTGATCCACTGTTCATGGTACATATTTTGTGAATCGTTATTACATCTGTACCACGTTCGTAATGATTATAAAAAAATGAGTTAGTCTAAAAGAGTGTCAGTGTTTAGATAAAAGAAAGGTAAGCATGCTCCGTTGGTTCAGACATGTTAAGAAAAATGATGCAGTTTGAAAGAATGACGAAGCTGATATATAATGTGGAAGTGAAATGCTGTAGGACCCGAAGAAGATCAAGACTCACCTACGTTGACCTTTTTTTTTAAATAGGTCGTCGTTTATTCGACGGTTATGTCAGGAGTCCTCGGAACTGGCGAGCGTCCATAAAAAGAGCATGTTAAAGGAACGAGTACGGTGTTTTATGGCGCTCGGTTCTCTATGCGAGCCCTGCATGGGGCCTGGCGTGAATATACATAGATATACGTTATTTCCGAGAGCGGCGTGTTAATTAAAACGTGTTAATTAACAAGCCCCGCTCTCACTGTATCAGTTCAATGAAATAATTGCAGATATCAAATGACTTCTATTTTAAGTGAGCCCAATATTCATTCAGAATTTTCTACCCGTAAGTACGTACGTTTAGGTCTCAACTGAAAAAAAATGATATTAGAAAACGTTATTGAACACTCACTTTTTTATCTACAACGTCAGGAGGCATACATGCATACGGCCGACGTGATGTAAAGCGGTTACTGTAGTCTATCAACACTTGCAATACATTAAGCATCACTCGCGCGATGCCAACTCTGCTAACAACACAGCATCTCCATAAGCTCACTGGTGATTTCACTAACTCGCAGGAACACAACAACTCTCCAGGCAGTTGTCATCTGGCAGCGGTTTTCTGTAAGGCTGTTTCTCTTAAAAGTACCCAGACCAAGACAAACCGACATGTCACTCACACAAATGTCTGTCTTGTGTGGGAACCGAACGCAGGAGCATTGGTATCAATGTAGAGTTACTAACCACTGCCTCACCGAGCTGGTCGCATCTTCTCTCACTCTATCTAAAAAATGTATCGTAATTACTGATCGAGTCGCGTGGCGCTCGGTTCTCTCTGCCTACCACGTAAGGATTTGGCGTGAAGTTATAGTAGTAGTCGTAGTAGTAATTACTGACCATAAAATTAATTTACCAATTATATAAATAATGAAACCATTCACATATGATACTAATATAAATCTTTTTCGTTACCCTTATTCACACTCGGTCGGTTGTCATTATTTATGGTCACGTATTACCGTTTTTACGCAGGAACACAAACGGATACTCGTAAATAGGAACACGTTATATGTCCCCATATAGATAACATGGTTTATTTTCGATTATTTTTATTATTTGTCATTAAATCCGCTAAAATAACACGTCATGTATAAAAATGACGATCCCTACTTTTCTTTACACAACGTAGGGTTGCATATAAGCATGTTCATGTAAAGTAGCTAATTAACGCGTGCAATACAGGAAGATGCGACACGACTCCTTAGAAGCCTGCTGGTAACCGCATTTCCCCGAGATACTTTCCCGGTGTAAATGCATCCTACCTCTCTTAAAATGGCTCAACTATCTTAAAATGGGTCAAAGGATTTATTTTTTTTATAAACCGTCGTTAGGCATTCAAGCATACAGTCCACCTAATGCAAAGTGGTTACTATACAGCTATGAACGCTGGCAATACATTAAGTATAACTCACGCGATGCCACCTCTGCTACTAACATAGTAACTCCTTAGGAGTTTACCGGTGACCTCACTCACATGCAGGCACACAACCCTCCAGGGAGTTGATATTTGGCCGCGTGTTTCAGTCAAGAGGAGGTACTTCCTCAGACTACCTCTCTTAAAAAGAACCAGACCGAGACAAACAGACATGTCATGCACACAAATGTTTGTCATGTGACCCACGAGCATTGATGTCAAAGTTGCGTTATAAACCGCGACGCCACCGAGCACGTCAAAATAGGATAGTTCTTAATGACGGACAGACGGACGGACAGACAGCACAGACTTAGTAAACAGGTTCCCGTTAGCACACGTTGGGTGTGGAACCCTAAAAGTCCTCAGTGAGAGATTTTATTGTTATTAAAACCGAGAGTCGCCTAATGATAATAGATAAACCGGGGCGGCGATGCGTAAGCCCCTAAATTGGTTCATTACTCGGAAATCACAATCCGGCCTGATTGGCACCGCGCCTGGTGGAGAGCCACCGCCCCGGCGCCGCGGCCACCATCAGGGAGCTCGATTTAACCATTGTTCGGGAATAAATCGAAAGTTAACGTTTTGTATTGAAGAATAAAAAACTGCCTAAGTGCGAGTGAACTCACACATGAAGGGTTCCTTACCACCGTGATGAAAAAACGCTATGCTTCTTTTCTTGTAGGGTATCCCTTATTTCGCTGTTCATAACAAATACAGTTACATATAGAAGAAAAGAAGCATAGCGTTTTTTCATAAATAATAAGTATTTGAATAACCTTGAAAACTAAAGAAACATTTACCAACTAACTTCGTAGTGTAGACATTACACCCCGCATCCAATTAACTACTCCCTAGAGGGTTCTTATATTCCTGCGTGTGAGTGAGTTCACCAGTAAGCTCTTAACGAGTTGCTGTGTTAGCAGCAGAGGTGGCATCGCACAAGTGATACTTAATGTATTGCAAACGTTCATAGGCTACGGTAACCGCTTTACATCAGGTGGCCCGTATGCTTATATAAAAAAGCCATTGTCGTAAAAAAATACTCTCATTGTTCTTCCCTAACGCACCAAAAGAAAATCAGTTAATAAATAGAGAAAAAAAAAAACAACGTAACTATCTATTCCTATATCTATTCCTAGAAAGTTGCACATTAGCAAGCGATCAGTGAGTGATTGCGATAGATTGGATTGGTTCAAATTGCTAATTATTCAGCCATCACAATGAGTATCGGCGACAATGAGCCGGTGCCATGAATCATTCTTATCGATAAACTGAATTGATTTGAGTCAATGATTATTTAATTGTATTTATTTTATATGAAGTAATGTACTCTTAATGAAACTTATATGTACATATTTATGGAAGTCTCAGCAAAAAATAAAAAATATTCTATTCGAAATGGCCATCTTTGTATCAAATACAGATCTTTAATCTGATTTACGAACTGTTTCCATGGGAAATTTAGTCGCTGCTTGCCCCAGAGATTTCTTAAGAGGCACAATGTCGGCGTGTCGTTTCGAGCAGGTCATGCCCTCTAAAACTGACCATAATTTGTAGTCTAAGAGGTTCTGCGCTAGACGAGGGCCAGTCTTCAGCTCTTATAAAGTTCGGAACGTTGATTTCGAGCCTGGCTTGGGTAGTTTGTGCCTTGTGACCAAGTGCAGAGTCCTACTGGAAAGTCCACAAAACATTATTTAAAAAGTGTATTGCTGGGTGGTTTCACAACACAATCCAAGACTCTTGATACACCTTGGATGAAGTCTTCACTCCTTTTTTACAACTTTTGTACAAAATCTCCCACTGGTAAATTTGTCATTTTGCTTGTTGTAGTGCTCTTCAATCGTGATTTTTTTTTCATCAATAAAGAGGATATTTCTGTGCTTTTCACCTGCGTATCGGAACAGAAGACGTTTTGATCAATCCACTCTCTTCAACTGTAGGGATTGATTTAGGTCATGTCCTGTACATTGAAGATAAGCACCGAGCTTCCGGTCTATGTTTTATTTCACGCGATAAGATTTTTTGTTTCTTAATGGGGTTTCACCGAATTCTGGCTTTAACAGTATTAACAGCCTTTGTAGTTCTAACAGCACGCTGTCGGCCCGATCTTTTATGGTCTTCAACAAAGGAAGTGTCGGTATATCTGTCAATAGTACGATATACGAACATACGGCTGATACCACGAAGTGTCTTCAATATGACCGACGGCTCCATACCCACTTTGTGCAACACAATCAGTACAATCCTATTTTCCTTAACACCCCATTCCATATTATAATTTGATAATAAACATGAAAAAAATATGTAAGACACGGCGGGAAATCGAAAGAAGTTTTTAACATAATAAACGCCTTCCAAATTCAAAATAATTAAAGACTATAAAAAAAGAAGTTTCTAACAGTAGTCTGTAATAGTATTTATAGTCAGACTAGTTATACGTGGGCAGCATACGGCCCACCTGATGTAAGATAGTTACCATAGTCTATGAACGCTCGCAATACAAGAAAAACGGTACCTTATTGAGATTTTTTAAATAGTTTTTACTTGTGTTAAACCGCCATAACATCCGAGTTCAATAAAAATTCAAACAGAAACAAACATACTGCCTGCCTGATAGTAAGCAATTACCGTAATTACTACGAACAGTTGTAACACCAGGGGTATTACAGGGGCGTTGCCGACCCGGACCTCTTCATGCCATTTTTGAAGAATCTAATGGATTATAGCATTAGATTCTTCAAAAATGGCGTGAAGAGCGCCATTTTTTAAGAATTTAATGCCATAATCCATTGGGAAAACCTCGGCAGGGAGTTAATTTCACAACTTTAGAGTTCGCAATAGAAAACTTAAAAGTTCACTGTGGAATTCTGTGATTCCAATATAAATAGTATCGAGATTCGATTATTAATTTAGCTGGGATCCTTGATAATGGACAGACACACAGGCAGACCTATTAAAGAGTATATTTTTCTAATTTATTGAAATTACGTTGAAAATCTCAACTACAATAGCGTCGCGCTTAAAGCAAGCGCGCAAGTCGCAAAATATTGAAACTTGCTTGAAGTTGCCTTCATTAAATATTTGCGTGGTTTTATTTATTTTTTATATATTAAAGAAATATGAAAAGAAGAAATATTAAAGAAATAATTTATGAAAAAGTAATTGCGCATAAAACCAATTTTGTCACAAACTTTCTCAAAAGGTTCTAAGGAAGAGCCGTAATGCAATCCACTGAGACTTAAGCGTATTTATTTGTTCAATTACGCTGAAACTAGTTGAAAGCTCGGCCCACGTACATGCGTAAGGTACATAAAACCGTAACTAGTTACAATAATTATCTTGATAGCACGCCGGGTCGAATAACAATAGAAAATAAACCTACTTCTGGTTATAAAACATGGTTTTATCGATACAGGAAGTTCGATGAAACATTCTACTTATTAATCGTTTAAACAACTAGTAACAACATTTCACCTATACATGTACTTTATGATGTCGGCAGCATTTTCAGGAACACCGTTTCTATATGAATTCTATATGTTTGTCTGTGCGTTTGTCCGTGCGTTTGTCTGTCGCCTTTTTCGAATTTTCACTTCAGATTCGGATTCAGCATAATAAGTAGAATAGGAATGTTCAGGAACACCGTTCCTATCTCTTAAGGAACATGGTCAAAATGGCCGACAAATAAAAAAAAAATGTATTGTTATATAATTGCCGAGCCAGGTGTTCCTCTGGCAATGCAAGCTTACGCATTCTCAACTGATTTATAAATGCATCGCTCGCCGACGGCAAGGAGGTCACCCTCACACGCTGGAGTGGTAATGGTCGCCTATTGCGCGGTTCCAGAGAAGTTTTCTCCCGAGAACTCTCAAGTTGTGGAATGAACTCCCAGCCGAAGTTTTCCCAAGAGATTACAGCATGGGGTTCTTCAAGAAAGGTGTGAAGCGGTTCTTAAGTGCGAGTCGGCAACGCATGACGTTGCAAATGTTAGGTAGCCCTAATGGATTAGGAAACGGAATGACGCATGAAAGAAGAATATTCCAAACTGAGTATGTAGGCATTTCCACTTAACAGAAGTTTTCCAAATATTGTCGCAATTGCAGATGTTGGGTTTATATGTGATGGTAAAGATTTGTGGTGGTGACGTTATGGTCCGCTACATAAGCCTAAGGATTTGGCGAAGATACATGATTTTTACATGAAACAAGAAGACTGATTCTTACATAGAACGACTGGCGTCAGGCCTCTACAACCCAGAGAGAAAACCAGATCTTTCTTATGTGAGGTCAAACGTCTTTCGAAATATATATTTTGGAACGTGCGGGTTTCCTCACGATGTTTTCCTTCACCGTCGAGCAAATGATAATTACAAATATGTACATAACTTCTAAAACACGAATTTAGTGGTACACTAGAATTCAAACCGGGAGCCTTTGAAGTTAATAGGCCGTCTCTTTATTCACCAGGCTATCACTGGTATAACAGTAACTTCCTCAGTTGGAATACATGTTATTAAAGATATAGTGTATCCAAAAAGAGAGGTTCTTTTGCGGGAACTTCCGGGAGCTTCCTAATTATAGTTACGATTTGCGGTCAAGGTTAACGTTGGACCTAAAACCTCACCCAATTATAACTCGAATGTCCTTATGGGTAATGCAGGAAACACAAAAATTAAAAAATCCGGACGAAATTTCATAGTAGCAACTGCAGAATTAATATCCAGTCGCTTCGCACTTGGGCGATATCAAAGCATTAAGTCAACGCCTGAACCGTGCCTGAACTGCGACTTTTCCCATATTTATAGGCCTATAAATCAGCAATATACTGATAGTGTACATTATTCGTAATACGCTCTCAAGTTTGAATGCATTTCATATTTTTATTTCCGTGTTTCTTACATTTAAGGCTCAATATCATATTTAATGATAAATTCAAGATCCCATCTAATGAAGTAGCCTTTCTGGAGATGAACCTCTTCCTTACTGAAGACCGCAACTTTTCCTACGAGTGACTGAGCTAAACAATAAACTTCTAAGGAGTTGCTTTTTTGCAGCGGTCGTAACTCTTTTATAAGCCAGGATACCCGCTTCACTGACTGATTTGACTCGGCAAAAATTATCATTTTAAAGCTTAATTTTACACAAACTGATCCTTTAATCGAAAAATAGTTTGAAAGACCTATACAACGACACCCCACACCACACCATGTGGTAGACCAGGAAAAAATCCACTTGTCGTATACAGGAGGTACTTACTTAAGTCCGATCTAAATCTGACCTATACTTAAACTAAATCCGACCTAAACTAAATCATCAAAAATATCTATATAATCTATCTATCTATCTATAACTTCACGCCAAATCCCTTGCGGGGTAGGCAGAGAGAACCGAGCGCCACGTGACTTGATCCTTACATATCTCACTCGCTTCTTTAACATTCATTGCTCTTCTCATGCACGCACGCCGGTTTCTAGGGCTCCTGACATCACCTTCTGATAGAACATGACCAATTTGGTCATGGTAGGTAAGTCTTGGCCTTCCCCGGCTCCTACATCCTTCCACTTTTGCATTGTATATCTGCTTCGGCATTCTTTCATCTTGCATTCTTTCTACATGCCCGAACCATCGGAGCATGCCTCTTCTTATTTTAACACCGACGCTCTCTTTCAGACCAATATCTATATAAATCTGACAAAAACCCAGCAGCCCATGCTTGCTTATCTACTAGTACAAATCTAAAGCAAACAGAGTCCAGATTCATTAAAAATCACATTATTTTCACACATTAGAACCAAAATGGTCGCGTATTGTGCGGTTCTAGAGAAGTTTCTTCTTTGGATCCTTATTTTTATTTCGACAATTTCTAACGAGGTTAAAAAAGGCACGAGTTATTTACAGAGTTTAAACGGCATGACGAAGGTATTATGCAAGCATCCTAGGGCTCCTAATCTATCCTAAGGCTTTAAAATACTTTTAAAAAGTCGCACTGCATGATTTAACAGACACGTAATCGGTACTTTGCCCGCGTAAGATTAGAGATATTTTGATTGTGTGATTGTGGAATGTTATTTAACAATATTCATTAGGATCTATTCAGAAGTTGTAACACAGGTAGCTAAAACAGATAAGCGGAGTTACTTTCAGGTTTACAACATTAGTGTGGCTTATAACTTTTACTATCAAAATTTTAGTCCATGCATTTTTATGTGATAACACACTATGCAATTCAATTTTCATCATTTTTTCCATATCTATATATATAAAAGGAGAAGCTGACTGACTGACATATCAACGCAGGGCCTAAACTATAAGGGTTAGAAACTTCAAATTTTACACAGGAGTTCCTTTTATAACGTAGGGGAGCACCAATAAAGGATTTTTGAAAATTCATCCCCTAAGGGGGTAAAACGGGGGTGCAAATGAAGTATGAAACTTTGCCGTTTTTGAAGTTATTCGAATGAAATTCAGCATGAAGGTTTTTTATTGGAAGGCATGAAACATGAGTAAAATATTTTTTTCAAAATTCATCCCTTAGAGGGTTAAACAGGGGCGCAAAGTTAGTATGAAACTTTGCCGTTTTTGAAGTTATTCGAATGAAATTCAGCATGAAGGTTCTTTATTGAAAGGCATGAAACACGAGTAAAATATTTTTCTCAAAAATCATCCCTTAAGGGCGGTAAAACGGGGATGCAAAGTTGGTATGAAACTTTTTTAAAGTTATTCGATTGAAAATCAATATTAAAGTGTTGACATTGAAAGTCATGAACCAAATGTAAAAGTAATTTCAGCGTTTTCAAAAATTCCACCCCTTAAGTGTGTAATGGGGGGTCAAAAGTATTTCTTGAACTAAAAGTTGAATTGTTAAGAAATTGTTTTTATTTAAAGTGAGTTGCTTTAGACTTTGTAAGTATACTATCAATCAAGAAATCAATAAAGTAATTTCAGTGTTATTTCAAAATTCCACCTTTAGGGGGCTGAAAATGGGGTTTACAGTTTGTATTGAGCAGAATAATTTTTTTCATTATTATACACACATCAAAAGTGTCTAGGGATCAACATATATTTTTGCAATAACTTTTCTCCTGATTGATATTAATTAAAATTTTCTTTAAGGATTCATCAAATAAAGTGTTTTCGTTTGTCTACAGTAACGATAAACCAAGTCACCTTTGCATTAATAAAGAAATTTGCCATTTTCATAATAAAGGGATTTTTGACATTTGAACCACTAACATTAAAGTTCGAAAAAAAGACTGAAATAACAGTTTTCTTTAAAATTTTATTGGGTAACTTAAACAATTAATAATCCGTGTTTCTACCGCGAACACTAACAACACAAGAACATCGGTTTGGCATACTCAAAATGAGTTCATCCAAATCACGCTGTGGAATGGCCGCCCATGTTCGTTGCAACAACAAAAAAAGGTCTTCTTGCGACTGGATACCCTCCATATTCGGCAGAGCTCTTCTCTGTAGCATATCCCATGCATGCTCAATCGGGTTCAAGTCTGGCGACTGAGCAGGCCAGGGCATGACATTGATGTTAGCTGCGGCGAGAGTCTGTCTTACAACTCTTGCGGTGTGCGGTCGTGCATTATCATGCATTAACTGAAATAAGGGACCGATTTGCACTTGTAGAGGAACGATGACGTCTGATACAATCGTCTCAGCATAAATTTGAGCGTTGAGGTTGCCTCTGATCCAAATCAACTTAGTTCTTCCGCCGATCCAAATACCCGCCCATACCATGATGGTTCAACCACTATAAGGATGGACTTCCTGGCAGGATTTTAATCGCTGTTGGCATCCAGGGGTTCTCCAGTGTCGTATACGTCTTGTATCCGGTCTCATACCAAAACGAGACTCATCAGAAAAGCACACGAAACGCCATTGTTCTTCTGCCCAATTTCTGTGTTCAAGAGCCCATTGATATCGAATCCTACGATTGTGCATTGCTATAGGTGGTACCCTTAGCGGTCTTCGGGAATGAAGGTTCACTTCATGCAAGCGGTTTCTGACTGTTTGGTCGCTAATTAAGTTCCCTGAAGAGTGATGAAGCGTCACGGCTAACATCATGGCGGTTATTGTTGGAGCTCTTCGAGTTGTGATTTGAATGTATCGGTCTTGTCTCCGTGTCCATGCATGGGATATGCTACAGAGAAGAGCTCTGCCGAATATGGAGGGTATCCAGTCGCAAGAAGACCTTTTTTAGTTGTTGCAACGAACATGGGCGGCCATTCCACAGCGTGATTTGGATGAACTCATTTTGAGTATGCCAAACCGATGTTCTTGTGTTGTTAGTGTTCGCGGTAGAAACACGGATTATTAATTGTTTAAGTTACCCAATAAAATTTTAAAGAAAACTGTTATTTCAGTCTTTTTTTCGAACTTTAATGTTAGTGGTTCAAATGTCAAAAATCCCTTTATTATGAAAATGGCAAATTTCTTTATTAATGCAAAGGTGACTTAGTTTATCGTTACTGTAGACAAACGAAAACACTTTATTTGATGAATCCTTAAAGAAAATTTTAATTAATATCAATCAGGAGAAAAGTTATTGCAAAAATATATGTTGATCCCTAGACACTTTTGATGTGTGTATATATAATTAAGTTAATGACTTGAAACTTTGCACACATACTCTCTATTAGATTTCATAAAAGTGATTTCAGCGTTTTCAAAAATTCTACCTCTTAAAGGGTGTAATGGGGGTCAAAATATTTCTTGAACTAAAAGTTGAATTGTTAGGAAATTGATTTTTTTTTAAAGTGACCTGCTTTAGACTTTGTAACTCAACTCTCAATCAAGACGTCAAAAATTAATTTCAGCGTTTTTCAAAATTCCATCTTTAGGGGACTGAAAATTGGGTTAACAGTTTGTATGGAGCGGAAATTTTTTTTTGAAGTTAGTGACTTGAAACTTTGCACAGATACTCTGTATTAGAGTTCAAAAAAGTAATTTCAGCGTTTTCAAAAATTCCACTCCTTACAGGATGTAATGGGGTCAAAATATTTCTTGAACTAAAAGTTGAATTGTTAAGAAATTGTCTTAGGTTTTCGCGATTGTTACACATTGAAATTAAGTCTTCCTACGACCACGGACGCTACAAAGCATTCGAAACGTCAGGTTCAACAAAATAAATAAAACACGCGATACTTCCGTTAAAAATTGTTTAATTTCAAAATTGTTAAGAAATTGTTTTTTTTTTAAAGTGAGCTGCTTTAGACTTTGTAAGTATACTCTCATAAATCAAGGAATTAAAAAGTAATTTCAGCATTTTTCAAAATTCCACCTTTAGGGGGCTGAAAAGGAGTTGACAGTTTGTATGGAGCAGAAATATTTTTTGAACTTAGTGACTCGAAACTTTGTACAGATATTCTTTATTAGAATCAAAAACATAATAATTGCCGCGTTTTCAAAAATTCTACCCCTTAAATGATGTAATAGGGGTCAAAAGTATTTCTTGAATTAAAAGTTATACTGTTATTTTTTTTTTAAAGTGAACTACTATAGACTTTGTAACTATACTTTCAATCAAGACGTCAAACAAGTAATTTCAGCGTTTTTCAAAATTCCATCATTAGGTAACTGAAAATGAGGTTAACGCTTTGTATGGAATAGAAGTATTTTTTGAAGTTAGTAACTTGAAACTTTGTACAGATACTCTCTATTAGAATTTAAAAAAATGGTTTCTGCGTTTTCAAACATTTCACTCCTTAAAGTATGTAATGGGAATCAAAATTATTTCTTGATCTAAAGTTGAACTGTTTAAGAAATTGATTTTTTTAAAGTGAGCTACTTTAGACTTTGTAAATATATTTTCAATCAAGATGTAAAAAAGTAATTTCAGCGTTTTTCAAAATTCTACCCTTAGAGGGCTGAAAAGGGGGTTGACAGTTTGTATGGAGTAGAAATATGTTTTGAAGTTCTTAACTTGAAACTTTGTACAGATACTCTCTATTAGAATAAAAAAAAAGTGATTTCAGCGTTTTCAAAAATTCCACGCCTTAAAGTGTATAATGGCAGTCAAAAGTATTTCTTGAATTAAAAGTTGGACTGTTAAGGGATTGATTTTTTTTAAAGTGAGCTACTTTAGGCTTGGTAAATATATTCTCAACCAAAACACCAAAAAAGTAATTTCAGCATTTTTCAAACCCTTAGGTGGCTGAAAAGGGGGTTGACACTTTGTATGAAGTAGAAATATCTTTTGAAGAAAAAAGAAAAGACTTTGTACAGTTATGTGTTTAAAATAGGCAATGTTGTGTATTCAATAGAGAGGTGCTTTGAGTGTATTCAGTCAATATCAAATAATTAATGAAAACCGAACAGATCGTGACATATCTTCATTACTACACAAATACGAATTTTTTTTTTTTTTTACTAACTATATAATGCGGACTGTACCAAAAAATAAGAAGTAAAATAAAAATAAGTAAAACTGTCGAAATTCCAAAAACTACGCATGCGAAGCCGCGGGTATAAGCTATAATGTATAAAACTCCAGTACATTAGATCGACAAACGTCGAAGAACTAAGCGAATGCAACTTACTGTGGCATGGTAGTAGACGTTTTGAACTTTTACGGTAATGACCCATTCGAAAGCTTACTCAGTTGGCATGGAGCAGACGGATACATTGTTCTACCCACCTCATTTATCAACGAACTAAAAGACCTTTTACCGCCTTTTTACAGTTCCGTACTCAAACGACAACTCTCATACGTTCATTACGCTTATTTACTTGTCCTTCATGTTCTTCTATAGATAAACTTAGTTATATGACACACAGTTTAATCACATTAAAACAAATCATAAATTTATTATCTAGAATACTATTTTCGTTTGTCACACAAATATGTAGTCAGTTCTAGCAGTATTATAACTGCGCGCAGATGGGCAAATATTTGCTATTTAATCTTCTAACAATTATTAACTGTCAACAACTAATTCAAGGCAAGTAATAAGTAATGCCATTAAATCTAATGTGAAATTCAATGCCTTCTATTTGTCATTTAAATAAGAGTTTTTCATAAGCCTTATGCTCAGAGTGCTAAATAATAGTAATATATATTTTATGTCTATATTCATATTCTATTAATTTCGTAATTTGTTGGAAACATTTGAAATATATCAGTACGTATGTACAGAAGGGTCGATGCAATAGATTCATATGTGAAGTATTAATTATTCTTAAGTGAAACATCACAGCGTCTTTGAACATTTGGAAGTTCGAAACGAAAGGATCTCACACCATACAGAGATCGCTACCCGTTTTCACTCTAGCGATCAAGGAGACGATATTGAGTATCTGTCTTCTGGTGATCAAAATTATGTCTACCTCATTCTTGTGGAACCGTCAGGGCTCATTAAGATCTATTTCCTGGATGGTGACTTCCTAAAGAAGGAGTTCATTATACAAAGTTACTTCTTCTCCATGAAGTTTGCCAATGAAATGTGCTACCTTGGTCGACACACTCCCGGTCTGCACGATGTTGTTACGGAGGTAACTCCTTACGATTAATCGTACACCAACATGAGACTGTTGGTCGTCTTCCAAAATCAGAGCAGATTGCCGGACTTAAGAATTATACCCTCTTTCACCGGACTTCTGACAATCCAATTACATTCCCGTGCAACTTGTCTGTTTCTTCCTCCAGCTCTGTAATTTTCTCGTCAGTCCTTAATATGAACGTGTTAAAAGTGTTCAATCGTTGCCGGTGATTCTTAGCACCCCCTGCCGATACCGTAGTGTGAAATCGCGGAGCCGTCGCCGGGAACTAGTGGCTGTGTGTACCTCGTGTCCGTCATTCTGAGGTACGCCGATTTTAAGAAGTTTACTTATTAATAAAAGAGAACGAAATATCTTTTTAGTTGCAGTGCTGAACGTCATACGATACAGAAGAGCAGGTTAATGATACAACAAGTTTGTTCAGGTACTCGAATAATAATCCCCTTCATTAGTTCCATTGATCTCTATATATACAAGATGTAATGCTGACAGATACATTTCCTAGCTCACGTACAAAACGTACTATTATAAAGTAAACTGTACACTCTACATAGTGTAAATTACGCTTTCATTACATATTTTCGACACTTCCTTATTTCATGCCCTATTTTGTAAAAAGCTACTCATTCAATCTTTTGCTTTACCTCTTATGCCATAGTGTTCTAAGTTATGTAGTCATCAAAATCTCATAAACTAATTCGTGTAAAAAAAACATCATTAATCGGAATTCTATGATTAGTAGTTTTAGACACAGACTGTGTTATCGTCGTTGTTATTCGTAACTGCCTGTACGAAAATGAAATTGATTTGTAATTTGCACGGCGTAGTTAATTTTAAAATCATTTATCTACTTGAATAGGGGAAATGATAATGGGTTTGTAATTGCTGGAATCTGTTTTAACTCCATTTTTAAATAAATTTAGCTTTACTATGAACAGTTTCAGTTCTTCTGGAAAGCTCCAAGTTCTTTGACATTAAATGGTTATATCCACAAGTCCTGATATCCTTTAAGTACGTTGTTGTCAAATAAATGTCCTTTAAATGGCGACAAGTATGAGGATTTTTTTGAAATAAGAGTAGTAGAAGAGACTAGTCTACCAACTTAAAGTATAATTGCATCAGAAGCGACTTTTGCTTGTGCAAAATTTGTAATATTATTAACTTTTTAATTCAATGATTATTTTTCACTTAGGTATAATTTATATTTAATGCTAAAAACATGTTTATAAAATTCCTCTATTCTATACAAACTTCGTAATTACAAAAGGAGTTTTATAACATCACCTGCATAGGTATATTTTACTAGGAATGACAGAGAATGAGAAAGTTTCATAGATATTGTATGGAAGTGAAATTCCAAACATACTCAAGTTTATATATAGACATATATATGTAACTTTACGCCAAATCTCTTGCGGTGTAGTAACCAAAACCGAACAGAAAGAACCGAGCGCCACGTGACTCAATCCATACACACCTCACTCGATTCTTTAACATTCATTGCTCTTCTCATGCACGCTCGCCGTTTCTAAGGTTTCTGACATCACCTTCTGATAGAACACGATCAATTTGGTCATGGTAGGTAAGTCTTAGCCTTCCTCGGCTCTTCCATCCTTCCAGTTTTGCGTTGTATATCAGTTCCGTACTTCTTTCCTCTCTTTCATAACAACTGTGCAATGGGCAATATAATAGTTTATATTTAAATGTCAGAGAACCAGAATTTTCATCAGTAGTCACAGGTCTAGCGGGCGTCATTGGGGTTTAAATGCGAGCACAAAAACTATTACAATCCATCCGGTGACGTAGTCACGGCCCACAGGGGCCAACTACATACCAGGTCAAAAAAAAACTATTACAATTATTATAAAACAAAAATAAAATGAGCAGCAGGTTCGAGGCACCGATCTGACTCTATCGAATAACGATTCGCTCCCGGATCCACCTTGATCCACCGATACAACTCGAATGCCCTCCAAAAACGATCATCACCGCGATCAACCAGATCGACCCCACTCGAGGCCTGCCCTCCGCTCTGATTGGAAGTGACGTGCCACGTATTATTCATAACTTTTATTATGTAAGGAAAACTTAGCTAATCAATAAAGTATAACAAATCAATTTAACTTAAATTAAGATTTTACAAACTACTTAAAATGTAAACAATGACCATCTCGCAATATGCAACCAACAATCTCGACTCGACTCGTCACTTCCTCCAACTTATATATATATATATCACTGCAACCGTCAAATACTCGTAGTTTATGGAATATGCCAATTTAAGCTTAATTCAGTCTCTAAGAAACCGGTATAACCCGCATAGACAACTTTGGATTATAATATTATTTTGTACCTAGCTATAAACGATAAATTATTGTTGTAATTTGACTACAGAACCCAGAAGCCCAACATTTCATTGAGGAATTGTTATTTTGTTAAGTTAGTCCTCTAGAGAAATTAGGTCGAGAGAAATTTAGCGAATGGTATATTTATTGGTTATATAATAATATTATTTTGATGTTAATCTTTATATGAACCATGTACTCGTAGTTTCACTTACAGTTTCAATAGAAATACATGCATACATACATACATATCATCATGCCTGTCTACCATTGGGGTAGGCAGAGACTGGAACGCCAGGTGTACCGATCCAAACATACCTCTCTTGCCTACTCTACACTCATCAACCTATTCTGGCATGCTCTTCGGTTTCAGGTGCTTTTGATTTGGCCCTTTTTCAGCATTATTAGCTTTTTGATCTAAATATGTGCGTCTAGGGTGGCCTCTGCCGATATTTCCACTGATTCTTGCTCGATATACTTCTTTCGTAACTCTTTTGTCATATATTCTTTCCAAATGTCCGAACTATCTTAGCATGCCCTTTTCAATTTTTGTCACTACATCATTTTTCATTCCACATTGTTCTCGTGTCCTGTTATTTCTTACTCTATCAATCATTCTAACTATATACATACTTTTTAGCGCTCTCATTTCAAGAGCGTTGACCCTACCGATAGAAAATTTCGGTTCAATTTTATTGGTTTAAGAATTTTCAATCATACCTAGTACATTTGTAGTCATATTTCGAACCTCTTAATTTATCCTATTGTGGCATGATTTACTCGTTATACTACGTTAAATGAATACGCTCATCACTTTCATTTAAAGACTACAGCCAAGCTCAACTGTTGGCTAGCACACAAGGATCTAATAAACAATGTAGTGTACGTAGCAGCCCGTCTAAAGAAATACCTACAGATTACAAGAAATCGCAACTAAATCCTTAACCATTCTTTTCAGGATAGCTGTGTTCTTGTAAGTGAGCGAATTCGTGTATACGCTCATACCTACGTACTCCCTGGCAGCATGCAAGCAAACCCCTTATATATACGAGTATATATAGACGGGATACAAAAAAGAAATCAAACAAAAACGCACGTGTTAATTGATCGTACGTACAAATCTCAGTCAGAAACACCCATCCTGCGAGGATAGCCTCTAACGACTCAGCTATATATTGTACCTCGGCAACGTAGACTACATAATTGAATAGACAGCTTTGTATCGTCGTTCATTATATCGGAATTAGTCGGTGTTACAACATATTTAAGTTCATTATATCAATGCCATTTTGAAATCCTTACACAAACTTCCTAAATTGTACTCATTACGCGAAAACCTTCGGACATAATAGCAATAATATAGCATTGGTACAACAACATGCGATAAATAGATTCTTTTAAAACTGAAGGGAAAAAATGCAAAACTGTAATAAGACCTGTCTGACTATATGGATCTAATGCTGGGCAGTCAGAAATATGTATGAAAAGGTATGCATATAGTAGAGATGAGAATGGTAAGATGGATATGCTGAGTAACGAAAGTGTACAAGATGCGGAATTAATACGGATACGGAATTATACTCGTATATAAGAAAGTATAAAACTGGCAACTATGAGTGAAACAATAAAGGAAACCGTCTGTCTTGACTAGGATGTGGTGACAAGGGATGAAAGGCATCTGAGAGAAAGAGTAATAAGAGCGATGCATTGTGATGATATCGATGAGTAGGGGGGAAGAATGAGCAAAGAAAAAGGATGGATTGTGTGAAGGATATGGACAAATAGGGGGGAAGAATGAGCAAAGAAAAAGGATGGATTGTGTGAAGGATATGGACAAATAGGGTTTGGGTTATTTGATAACGACTGACTGTAATGAAGGAAATAAAAACACATGCGACGACCCAAGATGAACTGGGACCAGGTTAATGATAATGACCCTTGTGATGAACAGCGAATTCTGTATGTGCACAAAGAATAAAGTCCGTTGAAGTGATTAGACATAGCGAGGTAGCCAAACTATATTACGAGGCTTCTTTTTATTCAAATGCAAATTTCATTAAAAGAAATTACTGTGTGTGTATAGTGAACCTGTGCCGGTATTGTTCATTTACAACTTTTTGAGATCTGGCAAAACCATGTACTGCAATAGTGTGTGAAGAGACTTATCAATTCCTCTAGTCCACGTCTTCTTCACGACAACGCTAGTCCATACACCAGACGTTTCAAAACTACATTAACATTAACTGACTGGAAACTCTCCATAATCGTTGGAATCGGAACAAGGTATCTCACCAGATCATACTCCAATTTCAATTAAAATTCTGAATTTAGATAATGTATCACCACTATCAATGGTACTGTCATAAGTATATTGTGTTTCTTAATAGACTTCGCAGTATCACTTTTGTATTTTAGGAACACTATTTTAATTTATTTAATGTATGTATTCACAAGTCCTCTGTGTTTTAATTGTATGACACATAAAATCTCTATAATTGAAATCTATTGATTGATTTTAAGACGATTTTATCTGCTATATAGTTTGAAAAAAGAGGAATAAATCTAATTCCCACATTTTTATATTACTTTTGTTAGAATAGCAGATTGTCTATAAAGATAAGATCTAATAGTCGCTGGAGCAGTTCCGTTACACAAATGTTCGTAATTAATTTGAGGGATGCGAATCTCTGCGACTCACCCTCTTTTTCCAATCCTTTTTAAACCCGGACGAAAGGGAAGCATAATAAACGATACATTTGACCTAAATCTGTTTCTCTTTACTTAAATTTTACATGTTTACTGATTCCGATTTTTTACAACAAACGTCTTAGGAAGTTTTCCATCACGGCATACGGAGTTTAAGAAGATTCCTCAATGAAGTAGACATGAATTCGTTAGAGGTCGTTTTACATTTCGTTTCAAAGGATTTTTATTTTTTTTTGAGTTCCTAAATTTATTCGTTTCTTCTCGCTTAAAGAAAGCGAGTAACTAACTAAGAGTGGGTAGATTTGAATTAAGAAATGCTAATTATATAAGAAATGTTATAATTTTGGACGAAACTGGTGGCCGGCTGGCCAGCGATGGCGACTTACAAGTACGGGTACGATCTCGCACAAGACAAATATTTGTGTGTATTAACATGTTTGTTTGTTTACATAAAAACACTGTTTATCCTACTACCCACAGCACATTTTTTTTTTCAGTTTAGAAATATTAGAATGTTTGTATGGACTTATTACGTTACTTACTTTTTTACAGATTGGATGTGTGTTTTTCTCTTGTAAAAAAATATTTTGAGTCATACACAGAGATTTTTTGTTATCTTGTCACTGATTGTTAGTGAACAAAAAATCTCTATGTATAAATAAGTAAAGATTTTTGTTTAGTAGCTATTGACATGGTTTCAACAACAAAAAAAACAGTAAAAAAGAAAGTTGGAAAGATAGAGAAAGTAATGATTATGGTACTCCTTTGATCTCACCTAATGAAGCTATTTTCAAATGATTTTAAAGGCATTGTCACTGATTACTGTTTTCGCTTCATACTAAGGGGAGACGGAGTTAACTTGACCGCTACGAAGCGGGCATTCCATATCTATTTTATGACAAGACCCTAAGGAAGACCTATCTCAAAAGGACGTGGATATTTGATCCGCCAAGAACTGCCAAGATAAATAAACGTATATCAATTTACGTGATATAAATGTGAATGACGTTACTGTATTATTATAACAAAACTTTGAACTGAATTGATATAATATGACTATAATGTCAATTCACTTCAAGGTTCGACTATTATTAGATTTTTTTATTTATAAACTTTATTGACCACAACATTTTAGGTACAGTAGACGGACTTAATGTTAATTGCATTCTCTACCAGTCGACCTTTGGAAGTGCAGAGAATCACGATCGCGGCTTTATTATTACATAAAATAATAAATATTAAAATACATATACATACTTACAATGTATATATAATAACACAATATTATACATACCTACACATAATACTATAGATACATACATAATAGACCTTAATATTACAACATATATTTAAATAAATAGACACGTACACACAATGATGATACACTTACTTATTGCATTGTCAAGCTTCATTATCATTCATATATACGCATATGGATATCATTACATACACACATATAACACTGTACATAAAATACACAAACATATGCTCAATGTATAAATAATTATGATTAAAATGTCAGTGTTAACTAATTAAAATCAGAGAGCAAGAAGATGATTTTTTGCTAGTTTTTTGAAAATGGCAATAGAATTAGCTGTTCTGATAACCACTGGTAAGTTATTTCATTGCCTAATAGCGACGGTGAAGGTATGATCAAAGAGTTTAGAGGAATGAGAGGGAAAGGACAGGGTAAGGTTTTCACAGGAGCGAATTAGCAAGTTATGGGAGGAGGAGCAAAACTTGAACCAAATTTTGAGATAAGGAGACGCTCTGAGGTTGAAGAGTATGAAGTAAAGAAAGGAAAAAGGAAAAAGTAACGAAAGGAAGGCTGGCGGATAGATAACCATTTAAGTTGTTCGCGGTATTAAGTTACGTGGCCATATTTACGGAGACCGTCTGAAGTATTTCTAATTTATTAATTAGATCCACATTAAGGTCAGGATAAGAAAAATAAGCAAAATCAAGGATAGGAAAAAGAAGCGATTATGCAAGAACAACTTTAGTGGCAGTGGTTAAAAAATTTCTAATACATCGAAGGGAGGCCGACGCAGCAAATATCTTTCTTCTAAGATCTGCAACCTGCGGCCTCCAAGGTAACGTGGAGTCGAAAGTAATACCAAGATTTTTTACCGTCTCGGTAACTGGAATACATAGACCGTCAAACATAACCGCAGGGATTGGAAAAACATCAAGCCTAAAAATAAATGTCGGACTGCCTAAAAAAATGCATTTAAATTTACTTGTATTTACTTTCAATCTGAAGCGTTTACTCCATGTCGAAGTCTGATTTAAATCAACATTAGTTTGATTAATGGCCTGCGAGATATTAGCAGACGAGGCTTGATAATAAATTTGCAAATAATCTGCATAAAGGTGGTATTGTCAGTTATTGAATTATTGTAAAGAGAAAATAACAGCGGAGACAGCACATCACCCTGCGGCACTCCGGCAGTTTGTCACGCCAGGTGGAATTGGAGTGATCAATTTTAACACATTGCTGTCGCCCGTAGAGGTAATTCTGGAACCAACTAATCACTGTACGAGATATGTTAAAAGAAGAGAGTAGTCCTAGTAGAATATCCAGTTCAACAGTAGTAAAGGCATTACTGAAATTAAGTAAACTTAACACTGTAAGCTGTTGGTTATCCATATGACATCTAATGTCATCAGAAATTTTGACCAATGCAGTAGCCGCACAAGAATGGAAACCAGATTGGAAAGAATTACGCAGATTATTGGAGGTGAGGAATGAACTTAATTGCCAGTGGACCAACCCCTCTAGCACTTGGGGCAGAAAAGGAAGGTGAGAAATAGGACGGTAGTCATTGAAGGAAGAAGGAAAAAGCGTCTTGGGTAAGGGAGTTATATGTGCACTTTCCAGCACTTAGGGAACGAATTAGTTGAAATGAAAAAATTGAGGATTTTCGTCAGGATAGGTTTCGTAGAAAAACAAGGACGCAATCACCTTCAACAGCATTAGATGCAGTAGAAAGTATACTGCTCCTAACATCACAATCAGTGAATGGAACGAAAACAAATGGAGAGTAGTCGGGAGGGAATATGGGGATACCATCAGGATACCATAGAAAGTTGATCTAATGTGTCAGATTTGACTCTTATGTCAAGAGAAGAGCAAGAGAAGAAATGACAGATAATTTGATCTAATTCGAGATCAGAAGAGATTTGACCATTCCCATGGTTTTGAGGAATTTCCAAACTTTAGCTTGGTCGTCATTCTCGACAGAGTGATGAATGTGGCATCGCTGAGCATATTTTTTAATAGTGATCCCGTTTGGCCATGTTTGAAGAATCCGCTTTATTTTAGCTAGATTCTTCTTTTCACGGAGCACCCTAATGTCATCCGTGACACAGGGAGCAGAAAGATGTTTAAGTTTCACCGCCCGAATTGCTGCATGATACAAATGTACGAGCAGTGAATTAAAAATTTCAATTTTGTCATCGATGTTACCCGCGTTATCAATGAGCGGTTGATCTGCTTCTCATCATTGTATAATTGATCAAGATCCATGTCGTTAAAGGTGCGCTGCATGAAGATTATAGTTTTAGGGTGTCTTTCGTAGGAGAGGTAAATCAGGTCATGATAGGAGAATGCATCGGCGCTCAGGTGGTCATGCTTCGCAACATGGTCAATTGAAGCAACCATCATAAGGTCAAAAAGAGAGGGAACACAGTTGGGGAAATAATGCGTTGCATTTGAAAAAAGTATATTCATATTCACAGAATTAATTAAGTTATGTAAACGATGAGCCATAGAATCATTTTTAGGAGACATGTATTGAAATCACCCATAATAGTAGATTGAGTATAGGCGGAAATGAAATTTTCAAGAAGAGATTCTAAAGAAGTAAAAGTAGTTAACGGTCAAATTTGGACTGTAGTAAACACCAAGAAGGATTTTGATGCCATTAAGAAGTATATATACGAGTATATATATATACATGTATCTTCACGCCAAGTTCCTTGCGGGATAGGCAGAGGAAACAGAGCGCGGATTGAGATATTACCTATACACCTCACTCACTTCTTGAACATTCATAACTTTTTCAAACACGCTCACCGGTTCCTAGGCCTCCTGATCCGACCATCTTTCGTCTATTTTTTTTTTCATCTTATTCTGTTAAATAATACTTTCTAATTGTTAAAAATATGTAGCGTGTGTTGTATTTTCAGGAACACCGTTCCTATATGCAATCTATATGTTTGTCTGTGTGTGCGTTTGTCTGTGTCTGTCGCTTTTTTTCGAATATTCGAATTTTGACTTCAAATTCAGATTCAGCATAAAAAAGTAGAATAGGAATGTCTGAAAAACCAACCTCCTATCTCTTAAGGAACATGGTCAAAATGGCCGACAGAGTTTAAAAAAAAATGTTATATAATTGACGAGCCAAGTGTTCCTCTGGCATTGCAAGCTTGCGCATTCTCAACTGGTTTAAAGATGAATTCTTATTCAGACATTTTAAGTATTCAGACATTTTAAGAGAAATTGCTTTAACTCTATAACGCATAAGCTATGTTTCATTTGCCTACTGCAAGCGTCCAGAAGCTACAGCTAGGTAACCAGTTATATATCAGCTTGCCTTGCAGCAATATATCTATATAAAAAAGCTTTGCCTGTTTAGTCTACCAATTGTACAATGAAAAATAACATGTTGGCTAATTTCTGAACTGTAACATACTTAATTCACATTGACCTAGTTTACGCATTCGTTTCAATTCTAATAGTGCAAATAGTATCTGCTGTATCATCATCGCAGCCCGTATCCGTCCATTGATGAACATAGACCATAGATTCTCAGCCACCTGCACCCATCGACTCCCTACAAACGTCTTCAGCTCGTCACTCCAACAAGTGGGGGCTCGTTCCACACTACGTGTGTACGGGGACGCCATTCGAGAAACTTTCTTCACCAGCGATTGCCTGTTCTACGAACTATGTGGTCGGCCTACTGCCACTTCAGCTTATGCTTTGGGCTATGTCAGTTATTTAGTTCTACTGCGGATATCCTCAATTCTGATTCTATCACCCATAGAAAGCCCAAGCATAGCTGATTACGCACGCAATAAAATAATAAATTATTTTTGATTTTTGTGATGAAACAAAAGTAATAGGTATTCATTCGAGCTTGAAATTCTAAGTACAATAAAATGGGGAACTCATATATAATAAGTATTAAAAATCACCATCATTCCGATGCATGCAAAAATGTTCTATGGAATACTTTCGATCTAGTGCAATTCGAAAAATGCAACTAATCGGCCTAGCGTTCATGCAAATTTTAGAGTAAAGAGTTACAGTCCCAGGAACTATAATTCAGTTCGTAATATTTAGTATCGGTTAACTCATCTAGTAGCATAGGTACATAGAAGTCTAGTTCGCGTAAAAACTTTGAAACGAAACGCTCAGCGAGGCGGGTAAAACCAGCCAGATAGGTACTCGTAAATCTAAGATTTCATTTATATATACACAAAAAATGTATGCAGTTATAAAATGTAAAGTATAATTAGGTAGTCAATTTGGACATATATTTGGTGGTAGGTAGGACCCCTAGACTATCTCGCTGACCCGTCCGTCCTGCCCTTGTCATGCAAATTAAGCAGCTCCTTTTAACCCCACAAAACAAAGAGATTAATTCGACCCCCCGTTAGTGCTGAAATAATAAATTCAATTTACATAGAAAGCTATGTTAGTTTTTAACATATAAGTTTATAGTACGTACTTGCATACGTGCTAATACGTACGTAATATTTTATGGTGAAAGTTTTTATTGGACGAGGCGGTGTTCCAATGTTGTTTTTATTCGAATGGAAGTAATGTTGACTTAAAGTTTTGCTCCGAATATAAGGGTTTATGCTGCTATTTGTATGCATAATGTAAGTTTTTTTCATTCTACATTCATTGTGCTGTCAATATCATGAATATATTCGATTAGCACGCTTGAATTTCGTATATTGGGGGGAATAAATGAAAGTTTTGTGGAAGAGAAACAAAAATCTAGCTAATGCTGTAAATAGTATCTAAATCGGTGTTTATGTCAGATGAAATACAAATATAATAATACAAAAAAAAACATTATTTTAGAATTCTTACAAGACTCTCTGTAAGTTATTACAGATAATTCTAGGATCGATTCAAGTAAAACTCATATTAATGTACATCTAATGGCGTAACTTGAACTAAGGAAAGTTACTTTTTGTACTTCCAAGGGAATGAATAGCTGGAACACTCTGTGTTGTGCATAAACTTCTTATTCAAACGAGACCTGTGACGCTACAGCTAAGCTAAAGACTATAAAGATCAGTTTTTTTATATATCCAAATTCGAACTTCGGTTTTTGTTTGTAGTAATCGACTTCAGGTAAGCCTGTAGAGCTCACTATTCCGCACCGCCAACGCTGAAGACAATGACTTACTACATAAACAGTAATTATACATACATTTGGATATAGCATGTCTATTCACATTAATAACGTAGCAATGTCGCCAAGGCGAACCCGAGACTTCATCTAGTATTTGAAATGGAGGAAACCAGAACAAACAGAAGGGTTATATTTTGGTTGATGATATAGTGTTGTACCAAAGTAATGAGATTGTATATCTTGAACACCGCTAATGTGGAGAGGCGAATGTGTGCAGGGTAAAACGTGAATGGATCATTGGGAAAACTTATTGGCAGTAAGAACCAGAGCTAGTAGGCACTCCTCCTATATACAACTCGGTGCTGATCCCAATGCTAATGTATAGAAAGAAGAGGTGTGTCAGAGAAAGCACGAAAGTAGAATAAACGGCGTCGAGATGCGTAACGCTTGTAGACAAAGTTCGCTGTGTAGATGTAAAAAAGAGAATTGGACTTAAAGAGTGTCAGTTAAGAATACATAGAATATATATATAGAATAAATACGATTAAGATAAGAAGAGGCATGCTCCGTTAGTCAGGCATGTAGAAAGAATGTAAGAGGAAAGATTAACGAAACAGATGTGCAACACACGATAGTGAAAGGCTGTAGGTGCCGAGGAAAGGCTAGAGCTATGAATGTGAAAGAAGCGAGTGAGATGTGTAAGTACTGAGTCATATGGCGCTCTGCTCCGTCTGCCTATCCTGCAAGGGACTTGGCGAGAAAATATAGTTATATGCATAGTGTAAGACAATACCAGTTCACGCACACGTTTTAAAGAATATATTGAAGAAATATAAATTAAGAAACATTTACACGCGTTTTAATATATTTTTTATTTTGATTACAAGAAATATCTGTTGCAATGCACGTGCAATGTTTTCCGTGTGTGAATTTATCGAGCACCAATTTTCCGTTGCCAATCACAGAACGAACACTGTGAGCCAATTCAAATTTAATTAATGAAGTAGAAGTTTCTGCATTGTTGGCTAACACAATTGCAAGGAGTTTGCAAGTTACGGAAAGTCTATACCGGACGTTTGTTAGTTAATTTCAATAGCAGAGCGTAAAAGCGTGCAGGATTTTCTATTACGTATATTTTTAATATTCACAAGTTACCGAAATAACCTACTAATCATCTTTCCTTGTTTATAAGAAAAACAATTTCTACACAACATTTTTTTCTCACGTATGTATATATAAATATATATTTTTTTTGTGTCGGACAAATTACACAGTGCCACCTAGCCCCAAAGTAAGCGTAGCTTGTGTTATGGGTACTAGACAACTGATAAACATACGTAAATACATTTTTTTTTTTGTAAATACATACTTATTATACATAGAAAATACCCAGACTAATACAAACAGACATGTTCATGCACACTAATGTTTGTACTGTGTGGGAATCGAACCCACGAGCGTTGGTGTTAAAGTAGCGTAACAGCGCGTTCCACCACTGAGCCACCGAGCTCGTCAAATATATCTTTACGCCAGCTCTCTTGCGAGGTAGGTAGAGAGCACCGAGCGATATAAGACTATATTAGGTACCACTCTCTATAAGTAGCACGTAGAACGTTTTAAGTTTGTATGTGGACTTAGTTATATAATAATACCCTTTAAATGCAATTCCTATCGCCTGCTGTGCGATTACGTTTTCATTAAGGGTATTTCAAGTTTCTAAAATACGGCAATGAAACATGGATATGGCAGAAGAAGCATGAAAGCAGGGTGGACGCCGTAGAAATGAGAGCGCTGAGGAGTATGTGTGGAGTGCGAATGATTGATTTAGTAAGAAATAGCACGATATGTAAACTTTGTGAAATAAAAGATGATGTAGTGACAAAAATTGAAAAGGGTATGCTGAGATAGTTTGGTTGTTTAGAAAGAATGAATGACAAAAGAGTGAATGGAGATTTCGGGAGCGGCACACATATAGATCAAATTGGTGATGTGCCGAAAGGGCCAAATCAAAAGCACCCAAAACCGAAAAGCATGCATGAATAGGTTGATGAGTGTTAAAGAAGCGAGAGGGGTATCTTTGAATCGGTGCACCTGGCGTTCCATAGTCTCTGCCCACTCCAATTGGAGACAGGTGTAAAAAAACACACACATAAATGTAAAAAATAAAAAGAAGCAAAGTGGGAATATGATGAGATACTTAATTCAACAGGATGGCTTCATAAATAACTTAATTCAAGAAAAAATAAAAGAAAAAAGGGGGTCGGCAAGACCAAGGTCACATGAAGCAAATAAACAAAAAATAAAAGTAACGTCGTATCTAGAAGTAAAGAAACTGGCAGGTGAGAGAAAGCCAAATGGAAAAACTTCACTGGCAAAAGTGTAGCTCTTATATTTCGTGATGATGACATAAATATGTTTCGTCCCAAGGTAACCGAAGCGTCTGTAATGAGTATGAGACGACTGATAAACATAAATACTTTTTTTTTCGTAAATACATGCTTACGATGCATAAAAACACCCAGACCAAGATAAACAGACATCTTCCTGCAAACAGATATGTTTGTCTTATGTGGGAATCGAACCCACAAGCGTTCGTGTCAAAGTAGCGTTGATAACCACTCATTGCCCAGGTAGGTACTTAACTAATTAACAAACTGATAAAAAAGTAATACACAATGTAAATCAACTCGTAACTTACTTCTCTAGTTAGAAATAGTTTTCATCCCCAGTTATGAATAGGGGAGTTATTTTCCAAACAATTGCTGCCCGTTTCTCACAGAAGCCATAAAAATATGAAAAACAAACAGGAAAGTTAGCGAGAATTTGCGTAATAGGTATTTCTACTGTAGAAATGCGCCCTTGAAGTACCTATAAAATTATTTTCGGTTACGCACACAAACAAAATAGATTACGAAACTGAATACTTGGAAATATGACTATGTTATTATTTAAATAAGAATTTGTGAGAAACGCAAGAATAAGCAGTACTTGTAAGCATGCAATATCTATCAAACGATTGTTTATATAATATAATTATCCGATAGTGTAAAAATCAGTATCTTGGCCAAAACCTTAGGCTTAGGTAGCTGACCCCGCCAATTGTAATGGATTAAGAAAACAGAACAACGCTAAAAAAAAGATTGAAGAAGGCGTATTTAATTTATCGTTATACATAAGTACCTTGTAACATTCCAGTACCTACTATAAAAAGTAACTATTATAGACAATTTATGTGCCAGATGCCTAGGATTTGACATAGTGCATTTTATCGACATCACTGAGAGACTAACACTAAATTGTACAAGTAAAAATTAATTTAAAAACCTAATAACCAGTATGTCACCGCTTCAAAATTACCGACGACGATTTATGTCCCTGTGATGATACTACCATACAAACAATTGGACACCTAATTCAAACTTGCCCTAGATTCTCAATAACTAGACTAGACCATGGAATAATTAGTTCAATTTTCAACATTAATCCATACAATTTACAAAATGTCATCAAGAAAGAATCTATTATTAGCCCTACTTAAAACACATTCAATCCACAATAAGCCTTTTAAAAGAATTCAACAACACTTGAAATAAATAAATCACCGTTTACACATTCCTAATTATTAGCAGTTGATGGCAAAGTGTAAACCAACTGCGCTGAGCCATCAATGAGCAACCTATATTCACATTAAAAATAAAAATAAACAGTATGATAATATTGTAAAAAAGTACAAAAAGTTATAGATATTGACAGTTTAATGGTTTACTTTCACTATATTGGTTTTGTGCTGACGTATGATATTACCTGTGCACTCTCCGGGGATCAAAGTTTACATACACTATAGTGATATTTTGCTGAACTCACACAGCCCACGTAATTTGGGCGTAGATTACGAATCTAATGACACCTTGCTCTTCAAATGGCTACAGGAGGTCACAATGGAACGGACTTACTTATGAATGCCAAAAACAAGACGCTCCATTTGGTTCAGTCACGTAAAAAGTAAAACGAGTCATAATATATTTTTACATAACGTGACTGACGAACTCGGTGCCGCAGTGGTGAAACGCGCTGTCACGCTACTTTGATACTAACACTCGTGGGTTCTATTCCCATACAGTACAAACATTTGTGTGCATGAACATGTCTGTTTGTCTTGGTCTGGGTATTTTCTATGTATAATAAGTATGTATTTACAAAACAAAATATTTACAGATTACAGAATTATGATATTAGCAGAATGGTACTCGAAGATGGGCGTAAAGCGATGGAATGGTAATATTCTTCAATTTTTCCGGCGAACAAAGTATAAACTTTCACTACTTAATTAGTAGGCTGGGAGTGCGCGATAAATGACCCAACTGCGGGAACCACAACCAAGGGCACATGAGACTGAGAAGCTGCAGCCACGAGTTACTTCAGCGATCTGTCCGAATAGTAACTAAGGTTTATTAAGGTTTATATTGGCTTCTTTAAGCAATCTTGAAACAATAAGAAATATTTTATGCCAAATGGAATCTAACACGATTAAAATTACTTATAATGAATGTGAATAAGTCTCAAACATTTTATCACTACATTATTTTCAGTCTGAATACTTAATTAATATAAAAAAATAATCCAAGAGAGATCCAAGAAAGAAGAGATGTATCCACATGCTAAAACCCAACTTTTGGCACGTTCTATTCACTGTCTTGAAAACTCTTTTTTTCGCCACAAGTGTAAGCAGGCCAATAATTGGATTGTTGCCAACGTTTGGATTACGGTATGTCACATTACAGTTTATACCCAAAAGCTGCACTACTTTATAAGTTGTAGATAAACTTCGAAAAAATACTTCAAAAATTAATAACATGGCTTTATCAAGTTAAAGGGAAATTTAGCAACTGAGCTGGGAGTTTTTAATAATTTCCCTTGACATCCGAAACATAATTTGTCAACGTCGGGCTCTCCATGTGACTCCATGTCACTATGTCGCACCCTAACATGGCCCTTTCACACCGAGCTTGAATCGAACTCCACTCATTGAATAAACATTTCGAAGTTATCCTTTGCGTCCGCTAATGACATATTGATAAAAATGTCTACATAAAACAACATTTTCGTGAAAGGGAAATATGTCAAGTTACTGAATGGATTGTTTCCGTGTGTTCTTTATTGTCGGCATTTATTATAATTGATATCATATTTTTATTTAATGGATAACTGATATGAGTGATCATGACACACTGTTTATAAAAATGTATGGAGAGAAAATGTATGATTTCATTTAAGTAATGGAAGTTTTTTAATGAATCCTTTTCGTAGTAGCAGTAGTTTCAAGCTTTATTTTGTCAAAGTCATATACTTGCATCTAACGGTAGTGGATGGATGCCGGTCGGCGCTTGTTCTTATAGTCTAATTAGTGGTGAAAGTACCTACACAAAGTAGTTTAGATTAAATTGCCTGTCATTCCTTTCGTACTAAATTGTAAGAAAACATAAACTGTTTCAGCATTTTTTCTGTCTTGCTGTTGCTTTTTGTACGCTTATAAACAAATACTATAAAATGAGAAATAGGTATATATGCACTATGATGATCAGCGCAGCAAAGTATTGCGGAAACCTGCAATCAGCAGAAGAGTATGTAACGATGTATTGATAATGTTTAAATTTAGTGTGGTCCTTAGAGCAAACTAATGCTTTGCCCTAAGGACCACACAAAATTTTCAGCTGAAGAAAAGACTTAAGCTATAGAAGTCTCAAGATAGACAATGTGCAGCTTTGTAATCACCTTAGGGTGGCAGCGCCTGGATAGCAGCCTAAGTCGATCGTGATTCGGTTCAGAACGAAAACTTATACAGTATTGAGCCCTTACGATTAAGGAGTGACTCTCCTTCTGGCTTTGTGTTGAGTAAAAACTTCACCGTTATTCAGATCCAAATTTCGGACAATTCACTCAGCAGTCCAATATCGGTCTCATCCTAAGATGTCCGTCGGTACAAATCGGTATATAACTAAAAACATTACAACGCCAACGGTAATGTGTGGATAGATTTTTACGGTCCAATTGAGAGCCACTAAAAAGGTTAGCCACTTTCGTTTAAAGACAAGAAAAACTTCGAGATGTCTCAAAGTATTTCTGGCAAAAATATAAGCCCCCGGACGTTGTCAAGTATTATTGGAGCCCTTATTTGAGATATTATGTTCCAAAACAGTGGATATTAGGGCAACGAAGTGTACGACAAGTATAATAGAGTAATTTCGCAAAGGAAATTGTACGGAATCAGTCCCAATACTTATTTCCTTATGTATATAAGCTTACAGTATAAAAAATAGCTAAGCGAAATATTTCTGTCGTTGTGTACCTGTTTATAATACGACGTAACAACTTATAATTACAATTATAAATAGTACTAAAATATTTATTCTATTCAATCAGAAAGCAAAATCTATTAGTATATAATATTTATGTATTTTTATTTACATTAGCACTCTTCTAATATTTATGTTCGCTTTGTTTCATTTATAATATTGTCTGCTTTTAACAAAAGTTTTTTTAGCGAATTTATTAAGACTTTTATTGATACGTGGGACACTCAGAAAGTTTTGCGAAAATAAAAAAAAAGTGTTCTATAAGTAAATATTTTTTTATTAAATCTTTTCAAAGTACTCTCCACCAGCCTCTATACAAAGTTTCATGCGTTTGAACCAGTTTTCGAAACACTTTTTCCAGTCCGCCGCAGTCACCTCATTTACAGCCTGCTCGAGCGCTGACAGCGCATCTTCCGGCGACGAAAATTGTGTACCTTTGTACAGATTTTTTATTTTGTTGCTCACAACAGAGAAACCTTCCGCCAAGCATTTGGTGGTATACCATTCGGCGTTGATGCTTCTTTGTTTCTGTAAACGAATTGAAACAAGGTAGCCAATCAAATTGAAAAAGCTTGCGATCATAATCTTTCCCCCGCTTCTAGACCGCTTCACTTCGGTAGGCGTTGGTTCGTTTTGAAACATCCAAACCGTTGACTGACGCTTCGTGTTTGGATTCGATGAATCCAGGACTCATCACCTATAACGGTGTCGTAAACACGCCGAGACGAGCCTGCTTCAAATTTGTTTATCACGGCACCATTGTGTAGAATCTCGTTTTTTTGAATTTTGAAATAGGAACGTACCTATTATATTAAATATTTATAAATAATTATATTTTTAAAATAGATTATAACAGGCCATAAAAACTTTTTTTCACAATACTTTCTGAGTGGCCTGGTATATTCATTCCAATGCGATTAAGTTTGATATGTTGTTTACCGCGAATTAATGTAATTAATAATTACTACAGACTGGTCACATTGCTCATCTGCGCAAACGAGTCAAAAAACTGGCAATCAGAAATAAACCAATATATTCGGGTCTTAAGCCCTAGCACAATTCAAGGCTACGTGGTATCTTTTTATGATTAATGTACGGTTTGAGATCTTAAAATGCCTTATTTGGTTATCAATGGACTAAATTCCATTATCCCATCAATTCAGTGCCCACTAGCAGTGAGGGGCACATTATTGAGTAGTCGAAGCCACAATTTCTTCAGCTTGTTATCGGGCATCGAAAACGTGAGCCGATTTTGGGTTGGCTCACTTTGTTGTGACTTTTAATAAGATTCGCCTTGCCCCAGCGGTTGAGAGTTCGAACTTTACAATTTCATCAAAGGCGCCCTTTACTTTACAACAAAGTTATATTATACAGAGTGTTTTAATCTAAAGAACTAGAGTTTTTATTATTAATCCAATGATGCTGTAAATCAAGTTTCTGCGTATATAATTGCTTAAAAGTATCTCGTTTATTGCTTACTTTTGCTGTTTATTAGTATACTGGTATTGACATCATAATTCTCTTTCTTGATTAACATGCAAACTCTACGTAATTTGGCTATAATAAATCTTTTTCTCCTATATGGAATCTAATCCATATAAAATTTCCTTTATCAGCAGCTAATAATTCGTCTGTGTGTTCCTTTTTCTATCGCTAATAAAAATAGAAGTTGTATCTAAGAATTCCAAGTTGCCAATTGTATCAAATGATAAGAAAATAAGTTGGGACAGACTAATATAAGCGAATTGGCAGCTTTGCAAATTAGTTTCTTATTGTTCAGGAGCGTTTTTAGTTTCTTCATGACAATAGCGTCGTTATATTTCGACTGTTCTTGTTAATCGAGGATTCGTGCATCAAATTTTTCATTACGCTTGCAAACCTACCTAGATTCGCTTGATCAAATCGCGCTATGGGTACTGTAATTTCGTGGACCTCGTTATACTTTCATCTCGTAAAGTTAACCGCAAATTCCGTCTAAGTTAACATGTACGTCATAATACATTATATGTATTTAGAACAGAAAAACAACTCCATTAGGTCACTTCGAACTATGTGCAATTCGGTAGTGTAAAAATGCCTTTGCACGAGTTTCTTTTCAGTGCTACTATATCGCTGCCTCTTTGCACCACTCAGATAAACGTGGGAGAGATAATCGAATAAAAATTACTCGTTAGTACCGCGCCTAATCTCTAATAATATAAATCAAAAATATATAAGCAAATCTCGAGTCCACATTAAAATTCGATCCATTGTGCATATGTACAACTAGAGAGCTCGAGGGCGTCGTTGCGCGTGTCGTTCTAACCGAACACGCAGGTTAAGCAACGTCGGCCGCAGCCTGTCTATCGGTGGGTATCTCGATTTCTCTGTGCTTCGGAGGGCGTTAGGCCGTCGGTCTCGGCTGTTGTCGATAGGTGACAGTCGTTAAGCTAAGCATCCGCATTTGAGCAGCGTGGTGGAGCATGCTTTAAACCCTTTCGGTTGATGAGAGACCCATATCCCTGTAGTGTGATGAGTAAGGGTTGATGTGATGACCACTATTTTTACCAAATAGTAGATAATTTACCAGGTATCGAGATATATTAAAAAAATATATAATTAACCTCACGGAAAATTGAAGCTGTGAATTTAAAGAAAGAACAAAAAAGATATTAAAATAGTGTCTTCACCTTAACGGTAAGGGTATTTCTTATTGTAGATCCAATACTAGTGAATGGGTGACTTATTTAATTAGTTGCTATTGTTCCTGATATAGTTTTTCCGAGTCTACTTTCCGACAATAGCTCGCAATTAATGCTCTCGACAGCGAACGATTCAGGATGAGTAAGCAAACTTTCAGCAAAGGAGTCTTTGAAGATTCAAACTAAATTAACTTAAAATCTTTAGTTTAAGACAGCTTTAAATTATAATGCCAAGTGTTCATTATTTTATGCTGAAAATTATTTTTGGATTCTATTATTTAGTTCAGTCTAAATTCTATCACAATCTAAATATTTGAATAAAAATTTGGATATTAGTGTTTTTTTGCAATTTTTTATGGTTACGTCTTTGTACCGAATGCGATGCAGCCAGGATGGTTGTTTATTTATTACTATTAATTTATCGGGAGCCATACAAGCCGTATACTTGTATGCCTCCCACCTGATGTAAAGTGGTTACCGTAGCCTATGCACGCTTGCAATACTTTAAGTATCACTCGCACGATGCCACTTCTGTTACTAACACAGCTACTCCATAGGGGCTTACTGGTGATCTCACTCACACGCAGGAACACAACAACCCTCTAAGGAGTTGTTATTTGGCTGGGGTTTTCTGTGACGTGGAGGTATTTCCCTAGACGGCTGTGTGTGTGTTTCATGCGCCCCACGTATCTTAAAAATACCCAGACCAAGACAAACAGACAAGTTCATGCACTTGAGTTTGTCCTGTGTGGGAATCGAACCCACGAACGTAACAACGCGTTTCGCCACTGCACCACCGAGCTCGTCAAAACGCAGCATCTCCTCTGAAGATTTAGTGTGACAGCGCGTTAGTACTCTTAATAAATTTCGTGCCAAAAGCAAGCACTATGTGCTTCAGTACATGACTACTTGTCATCAACCCACGTTAATTAACTTCCCACGGGAAACCATTGTACATTCTAAGTTATTGAGGAATTGAGGACAGTCACACAAAATGGTTAGGAGCAGTGATAGCCCAGTGGATAAAGAACCCGCCTTGTGAGCAACAGGCCCTCGGTTCGAATCCTGGCGTGTACCACTAAATGCGTGTTTTCGGATTTATGTACATATTTGTAATTATCACTTGCTCGGTGGTAAAGGTAAACATAGTGAGGAGACCCGCATGTCCAAAAAATTATATTTCGAACGATATTTACCTAAGAATTATTTGGTATTCCCTCTGGCTTGCGGAGGTCTGACGACAGATGTTCCATGGAAAAATCAGTATCTTCGACAAATCCTTAGGCTTAGGCAGCGGATCCCGCTAATTCTAATGAATTAGGAAACGGGATAACGCTAAAATGAAGAAGAAATCACACAAAAAGGTATTATCTAATCTTTATTTACAAAAAATGATCAAAAAAACTGATTGTATATTAAAATTTATTTTAGGCTTATTTATTACATGTTCTTTTATTATTTTCAGCTAAAAAAAATTATATTACGCTTAATAACACTATGGCTAGTAATATATATAATAATATACTCGTGGTAAAGAACAATAAGATTTAAGATTTCAATAACGAGTAATAGAAGCTAGTATCGCAAAACTTAGATAATTGAATGAAAGGTATTCACTGATAATATAGAAGGCAAAACGAGAAAAAGAAGAAGTGAATATACAATCTCATGTAGGTACTACCTACGTACGTAGGTTAGTGCCGGAGATGAGAGTGAAAAATGGAAACGCTGAGAAGAAATTACAATATCATCATCATCATTATTTTAGAAGGTTAAAGGAATACACTTTATAGCTCATAAGGTGTGTAGGGTTAAATTAAATTTAAATATTTATGATCAAATACAGACAGAATTCTTGAATACTCAGACGCACCATACTTCATTTCAATTACGACATCCCATAACGACTCTACTCAAACGCACCTACTCTGAGTTTTAGTACCTTGTTTATAGACACACCAATTCACTTGAAAAGTTTAAATTGAGATATTTGTTTGACTTTATTATAATTCAACATAATTTTTCATTTTAATGACACTTCATGAACTGAATGGAGTGTGGTAGCATATATGTAGCTTTTATAAGTGCGCAGGAAAAGATGGGACAGAACAGAAATTTATGAGTGAGTGTTAAAATAATCATTCACGTAACACTACCCATTCTGTACCTCTCACATTAAAGATTTTATTCGTAAATATGAGTATCTTTCTGAACCAAATTCCCTTTGCATAGAAGCCTAATTCTTTACTTTAGAGGTGTAAGTTTTTTCTATACACAACGTCGGGAGGCATGACACCATACGGCGCACCCTATAGCCTACGCACGCTTACAATGCATCATGTAACACTCCCAATACAAATTCTGCTGTTAACAACACTTTAGGAGTTGCAGCCTGTTTTGATGCACCCTACCTCTCTTAAAAAGACCAGACCAAGACAAACAAACATGTTCATACACAAATGTTCGTCGTTTGTGGGAATCGAGCCCACGAGCGTTGGTGTCAAAGTACGTAACAGCGCGTTTCACCACTGCGCCAACGAGCTCATCAGAATACTGCTGAAGTATTTTGCTGATTTATAAACTTTTCACGACTTCCGATATTTACTTTCTTATATACCTTATCACACCAACATAACTGCGAACAAAATAAAAGAAAGTAAGTGATATGCTTGCACACGCCATCAACTCTTACCTACTATTCATGTCTAAAATTTTAAATCCATTTCCTCACACACTCGGGGACAAATTATGCCGAGCCTTTGATGTCGACTACGACCTTTTTCAGCCCTTCGCAGGATCGAGATAAAAAGTGTAATTTTATGGACGAGGAACGGAAACTGTGGATATTTTAAGTGTACTTAATTACTGTATTTTATATTGTAATGTTATAAATGAAAAGCTTGATACTAAAACGTTTTTCCTCCGGCCCTCTCAGGATATAACTTCTAACTTCCTCACATAGGAATACTGTTTAAATGTAGCTGCACCTAGCCCATATAACGAAAATCTATTTGAAGTTAAAACTTCTTTAGCGGCGTTGTGCACTTTTTGAGATGAGTAAAAAATGCTAAACTCGCGTCAGGCCGTCAGGCCGTTAGGACACGTGACCCTGACCGTAAGATTTTGGTGAGGATTAGAACTTAAGTTCGCTGCAGTGCTAAGACATTAGTTCCCTCTAATTAAACAATTAAAACATGAAGCGCTAGATCGTTCATAGGACATTATTTTCTCGCGACCAAAACGTAAGCGCCATGAAATTGTTGGCGTTCGTTTGGCGACGCGTTTCGTTCAACGTAGTTTATCAACATCGCTGTTTGGTGTAAGCGGGCGCCGGGCGCTTGCGTGAGTGGGCGTGTGTGTTTGAGTTTTAGAGATTTTACCACATACATGATAGTACTTTTATACTGATAAATAAAGCAATTCGTACGAAATTATTCCCTAACCATTCCAAAATATTCAAACATGCACAACGTTAATGTTCAAGTTTTCACTTCTGCCGGCACTCCCGGAGTGCAACCCGTTTTTTTTTATATACAACGATGCCACCTCTGCTGCCAATGGAGCGACACGTAAGAAGCTTACTGGTGACCTTACTCACACGCAGGAACACAGCAACCCTCCTGGGAGTTGTTATTTGGCTGCGGTTTTCTGTGAGGAGGAGGTAGGTACTTCTCCAGACAGGCTGTTTTGTTGTGTACTTTGATGTGTTTATGCACACAAATGTTTGTCCTGTGTGGGAATCGAACCCACGAGCGTTGGTGTCAAAGTACGAGCGTTACTAACCACTGCGCCACAGAGCTAGCCAGACAGTATAATCAAAATGATAATAATTGGTATCACCAATAGAATTGGTATAACAAGATCTCCTACCGGACACAAAAAACACAAAAAATATTTCAGCACAAAATTCAACTGTTGATTAAACCGTAAAAATTAAGTATACTATGTTTATACACACCACATATAGAAAATGTGCAACCATTTTAGAACTTTAAACTAACAAAAAGTTTAAAGGAACTCTCAAAGAGGAGAGGACTGGCCATGTGGTTTGTATTTAAATTGGAAACTCGATCAACTGACCCCGATAGCTGCGACCGGGGATTCGGGTTATATGTCCGTGTAATATACACAAACCAGACCAAACGTTTGCTGCTTTGAAAAAGATGATAATAAATTCTAAAATTGTTCACCAATTTGTATACCTACTTTAATTTATTTGACATATGTTTACGCTATGTATTTAGTGTTCGCTATTAACGATTTTGATGTTTGATTTGCGTCACACATCAATCATCAAAAACGAGTAGTGAACATGAAAATATATTCTAAATAAAAATGTATAATCCAAAAAAAAATATATGTATTAAAAATATGTGATATAATGTCGAAACCGAAAAACGGAAATTCTTATGATGAGAAAAAAGGAAATTTTGTTATTAAGCAATTAATAATATTGTCAACGTTAATCGATGTAAAAAATACATTTTTACATAATGAAGTACAGCTATATAAAAAATAAAGTTTTAATCTATGTAACGAAACGGAAGAGGATCCTAGGTAACAACTAAAAAAGAAAAGAAATGGTTTCCAATGATTCTTTTATTTATATAAATATATTACGTACTCGTATATCTCAGAGGTATATCTCGGAAACTTCTCTAAAACTTTGGATCAACTTTTGTATTTAGATAAAGTTTTGCTTTTTAAGTTTAGATATATTTAGGTATCATTACTAACTACCGTATACTATTTATTATATATTTTTGTGTAAAACACAATTTCACTCTCTATAAATGTATGTATATATATATATATATATGTATATATATATGTATATATATATATATATATATATATATATATATATATATATATATATATATATTTACATAGACAGAGAGAGAGAAGAAAATTGTGCTAATATTACCGAATCAATATTTTCTCGTACCTAAGAATATCTGCTAACTTTGTGAGTGGCTAGTTAGAAATAAAAGTAAAGGCGAAGTGAATATTAGACGCCTATTCTACTAGCTTAACTCGGACGTTCGGTGCGCGATACCGTTACACTCTATCAGACCCCCCCGCTAGTCCTATCACATTTAAAAATATTACAATATACTACATACTATCACTCATATAAGTGCCTTGGCGAAATTTATTTTTATAAAGCCAAGAATTGCTAGTTTAATGTTATATTATCTAACATATCTTATAACTATAACATTATCTAACATATCTTTTTCATTCCTCCCCGCATGCAAACTTTGCAATGACACGTCAGTGTTCAATAACAAAGATTTCTGAGCTTAGCGATTCTGAGAGCTCCCACACAAGATATGTGATGAATGACAAAGATTATCCCACTATTATGTATCCGATAATGGTTAGTATAGTACATTATACCCATTCTGACATATTGACGTATTTTTAAAGATAAATTTGCCAACCGCTTCAACAAATTATCTCAAATTGGATTTCACGCCAAATCTCTTACTCTTACTACTTAGAGGGATCCGAGAGCCACATGACTTGGTCCTTACACACCCACTTGTTTTCAAACATTCATAGCTCTTCTCATGCCGCACCCCGGATTCTAGGGATCCTGACATCAGAATAAGATCAGAATTAGAATTCCCTATTAATTGAGTACCTAGTCAATCCAGCTTCGCTCGGCGGTTTTTATGTACGATTATCTTTATGCACAATCGCGTTTTTTATGAAAGACATCTACATAGATGAACTTTAATAAAACAAAACTTTATCTAAACATAAAAGTGGATCCAAATGGTTAAAGATGTTTACGAGATACACGCATATATATGTATATATATCTTGTTTATAATAATAGGGTAGTATTAGATTAATTCAGTTTACGTGTAATTTAATTTATTAAAGTATTCGATTATAGATTGAATTTACATTGCCGAAATTTTACGACATACATACAGAAATCATTGCACTGTACTTGCATACATTCAGGGTCGGCAACGCACGAATGACACCCCTGATGTCGCAAGCATAGGCTACGATAATTGCCTACCAGCAGGCTAGCCGTATTTTAGTATTCGCACAATTATTGATACTCGTATAAACAAAATCTAGGTATTTGACTGTACCGTGTTTCTGGACTGTCGTGAGAACTGTACTCATTACCCAAATTTCATGATGACACAGCAACTTGCCAAGTTTCACCATAATGCGACAATTAAAAGTTCCCAACTTCCCAACTTTTCCAACATTAAATTAAAAATGCGGTGGCCTAGTGGCTAGCATTGGTGACTTTAACACCAACGCTTGTGGGTGAGATTCATGCGCAAGACAAAATTTGTGTTTGTTTGTGTTGGTCTTTCTCTGTATAATTAATATTTGTTGTATATATTTAACAGTTTTTTAGCCCATACTTAAAATAAATGGAAATAAATAATAATAATTAAATCTTTTGCTCCGTTTTATGTAGTAATGTATAGATTTTTCTTATTATTTATTGCATGTGTACATAGATTTTCGCGACATATTTTATTCAAAAAATTTAAAAAAATATACTCGTTTACTACCACCATGATCTTGGAATGTATTGACATAGAAAGGAATCGTACAATTTTCAAACGAACGCCTGATGAAAGAATTTTTTAAAGTCCCGCGTAACTGAATTAAACTAGATTCGGAGTTCCTGAAACAGACGGAGTTCCGAGGGAATCGAGGCAGCTGCTCCTTATTAAAGAAGCAATTTAGAAAACTACTCCTTGGAAGATAGATTTCAATACGGGCTACAAATTTTCTTTTCAATATTTTCAGGAACACCGTTCCTATATGAATTCTATATGTTTGTCTGTGCGTTTGTCCGTGCGTTTGTCTGTGCGTATGTCTGTCATTTTTTTTTTCGAATTTTCTCTTCAAATTCGAATTCAGCATAAAAAAGTAGAATAGGAATGTTCAGGAACACCGTTCCTATCTCTTAAGAAACATAGTCAAAATGGCCGACAAATTAAAAATGAAAAAATGAATTGTTATATAATTGACGAGCCAGGTGTTCCTCTGGCAATGCAAGCTTGCGCATTCTCAACTGGTTTAATTTTCCGGTTACTAGTATGTAGTTAATTAGTGCAACCAGCCGGCGGTACGGAGTACATAGTACTATTACAAGAGATAATGTAGGATACATTATCTCTTGTTACTTGACCGCCATGAAGCTGATAAATTCTTACATACCTATACTTTATTGATTCATTAGACATTTATTTTAGAATAACGTTACATATAGTGAAGTACGAGTATGTACTTCACTTAAATCACGGCTTAAATATCTAATTATATACATATATATCTACATTTTGTACATACTACACGAAATCTTAGTCTTCTTCTTCGCATTATCCCGTTTTGTAATTTATTACGATTGGCAGGGTCGGCTACCTAAGCCTAAGGATTTGGCAAAAACACTGATTTTTACATAGAGCGAGTGCCAGACCTCCACAAGTCAAAGGAAAAACCAGATCTTTTCTTAGGTTACGTTCGTCAAACGTCCTAGAAATGTAATTTCTTAAATATGTACATAAATCCATAAACACGAATTTAGTGGCACATGCCAGGACTCAGGATCAGGATTCGAACCAGAACCAGGTGGTCAATAGGCTGGTTCCTTATCCACAGGACTATTACTGCACAGTACATGGAACATTAATCTCGGAGAATAATCTGTAAGCAGGTAAATAGGTCAATATTTAGAACAAACTATACATAATAATCACCTGCCTTGGCGTAAGAATAGGCGACCCCATCTTAACCCGTGGGCGTTGTAAAAGGCGACAAAGGGAATTATCCAGGAGACGGGCAGCAGCGTCCCCTGCGTACTTTAATAACTTACTGCGGTTGCCAACCCGCCTGCCAAGCGTGGCAACTATGGGTAAAACCCCTCAAAACATGAGTGCTACACAAAGACGGACCCCAGTCACCGACAGCCCCATCGATCCTGGCTCCGGTAGCGAGCAGAGTATCGACGGGGCAGGGGGTGCTAAGAATCCCCGGTCCCGACGCCGCGGCTACCACCAACAACGGACTGGTCCTAGCAACATATAATACGCGTACAATGAGGACCGACGAGAAGATAGTGGAGCTGGTAGAGGAACTAATAAAGATGCATTTGGATATAATAGGACTGTCTGAAGTCCGAACACAGGGTGAGATTAAAATAAATTAAAAGTAGTAACAGATAATATATTTTTCAATTTCAAAAGTACTCAACATTTAATATGTAGAGTAAAATTTTTTTGAGTAAGGTATACATAATTATAACAATCGAAGTAGCTTGTTGAGTATAATGCACCCTTTATTTTCAGAAGTTTATTTATATGCTGATAAAGGTTATCGTGTGCAATATCTTTTTTGGGTCACTAATTTCAGCTTGAGTTTGAAGCTGGGCGAGATTCGTTTTATAACCAATGACGCAAATGTTATTATAACAATAGCTTATCGAGGATAGTTTAAGGACAGTGAAGTCAATGGAAATAATTAATTAGAACATTTTATTTTGTAATTAAGAATTTTGTGGGTAAATATTTGTTTGCTTCTTTCTAAAGACTTAATACAGAAAAGTGAGGAATGTCTTATCAATATTTAATACCTAATTGTAAATTCGAAGGTGAGTGGCAGGATTATACTATTCGATATTTTTAGGACATAAACGACATAGATACCGAAATATTATATTCCAATAAACAAATTTAAATAGTGCAATGAAAGGACCAAGAAGTTATGAAATAAAAAGTGATCGGACCGGAGATAATAGAAAAAAAAAGCTAAAAAACATAAGTATACTAAACCATACAATGTGTTTTGAGTGAAATCATTTAAAAAAAATACTCTGTGTGTACGTTTACGACTATATGCAATAACAATCACTGTTCTTGCTGTCTGTTAATATATGGCATATTAGCAAGTTTCTTTCGGCATTTCTTCTTCGCCAATGGTCATTTCCGAAATGCTAGTAGATTAAAAAAAGGAAAAGTAAATAAGAGAATTAAATAAGATACAATACGATCATATTTCAAAAGACGTGTCTAAGTGCCCGTGAGGGCCCAATGGCAAATAAAGAATTTTTATCTTTATCGTCTCCATTACGAGTTTTCTTCGTGTTTACTTTGGACATGTAGTATATTATGCAAAAAACACTCACTAGACTGTAATTGAACCGTAACTATTCTTCTCTCGTCTGATGAAGAATCTATTACTCTCTTGCTCCACGTCCACACTTTCTATTCCGACCGATATCTTTTAGAAAACGATCCCTATGATAACTCTATCATTTCATGAAAAGGCAATCTTGACTTTATAGAAAAATAACAATTTATGCATAAAATTGTTGGTAAACCAAACGAACACATTTGAAGTCTACGACCGAGAGGATATTCTAAATCTATAAATTGTCCATTTTGGAAATTGATTTACAATTTGGTCCATAAATTCGAGTGACTATTGTTTTTGTGTCAAAACTTGGGCGCAGTCTTTACCTTCCACTGGAGATATTTCAGAATATATCGGCAGGTATTGGTCGGCAACGCGTATCTCCTCAATCATGCAAGCGTTCCCGGAATGCTTAAAGGAATTTTTCGATTAAGCCTGCCTGGAATCGAGCCGCCAGCGTATTAAACATGACTCGGCAACACGTAGCTTCGGACGTTACATTTTCTTGGATAACATCAACTCGAGGATCGTGTTTTTGTGTGTACGAAATTTAATTTAGCTTATGTTAGTTATCTTCGCAAAAAAATAAGGAAGTGTCATGGCGTTACGATGATTTTCATAATGAGAACCCAGTTTTTAGGACTTTGCGTCTAACGGATGGGGAAACTAGCGTCATGTGTATTCTTGAAAGATTAGTTATTTGCAGATATACCGAGCCGAGAAAAGCCAAGACCTACCTACCACGACCCAACTAATTGATCATGTTTTATCAGAAGGTGATGTCAGGAGCCTTGAACCGGCGAGCGTGCATGAGAAGAGCAATGAATGTTAAAGAAGCGAGTGGGGATCGCATGTAAGGGTCGAGTCATGTGGCGCTTGGTTCACTCTGCTCGATATCAGTATATCGATATAATAATAATAATGTCAATTGTTAAAATTAAAGTCAAATCGTTGCCTGTGCCGAATTATTTCAAGTCATCTTTGTCAGCTAAATATATATCAACATTACTTTGCCCTCATAAATGATTATGGATATGAAATTTTAATTAATATTGTTGAATTATAAATTAATTTGAAATATTGCCAATGGAGTCTCACATAATAAAGGATTTATTATCTCACATAATAAATAACCGCCTTTTTATTTGGCCGCCATTGTACATGGTTATTTGTAACTTATTAACAGCTCCTGAAGTAGTACTCGTACAAATATGATTTTAAATCTGTATATTTTCATAGCTTTAATGAATAGGAAGGCGTTAAAGTTTTGTTACTGGGTTTATCTGAACAAGTAAGCAATTTGAAATATCATATTCCTGTATTTGAACTACAAATTCTAGATGAATAATTAAAATTATTACTGGAGCAAAACAAATATTTTCTGCCGTTCCTGAGTTGTTGTAACAAGTGCAGAAAGTCTTCATTAAAACTCAGTAGGCCTGGCCTAATCATGAAGTCATGATTCTGGGTCAACGGGAAGTAACCCCATCGATTTAGATTTACTTGCGTGTAAGTACTTGAGTGCTGAAATTTATGGTGTTAATTGCCATATTTGTTGATTGCGTCGACCTAAAAAGTTTATTTTTTTATAACTGAAAGGGACCGCAGATTTTTGTATTTGAGTCTAATGATTCATCAACTTGATACCTCCACACATACACAAACTACCCTTTCTGAGAAAAAGGATCTTAACAGACAGATAGACAGGCAACGCAGTGATATTTTAAGAATACACCATCCTATCCTATTAGAGCCCTAAAAACGAAAGAGTAACAACACAGAAAGAAATATCTACTATATTGTCCAAAAGAGACAAAATAACCAAGCAAATAGTGTTAAAAATTAACTTTATACTCAAACTTTCAGAGGACATCGAGAAACATACTCAAAATACTCACACATATAACTTTGATATACCAAATTGTAAAGAGAGTGTGTAAGGATCCACCGAGGACACGGGTTGATTAATACGAATCGCACAGACTGTCGGAAAAGTTCCGCTCATGAGCCATAAGTCACCGTAGCCGTCTGTCAAAGACAAGACACTTGTCGACTGAGCGACAGATTTGTGTGAGAAATTTTATATGTAGGCCGTTATTTTATACGTAGAAGTGTGTTCTGATTGATAGGAACATTTGTTAAGAAGATGAAGCCTTAATATTACTTTAATTCTGTGAAGGTACTATTTCATTAATTCAGTTTACTTTTCGTTGTAATCATTCCTGGTAATGTGTTCATTATATCAAAGAAATATTCTGCTCGGTTTAGCAATTTTCCACTTTCTTTTTATATAGATTTAAATTATTTATTTAAATAGATTGATTATTGTTTGTAAAATGATTCCTCGTGTTTTAATTTTCATGGTCTTCTTGGAATCAGATGGTGTAAGAAATAAATAACGAAACACGGTTCTTAAAACAAAAATTACAAACCAAAATATTTCTCGGTTGCGAAGTGGTTAACAACGCTATTATACCACTAAAGTTCGTGGATTTGATTCCCACACAAACATTTGTGTGCATGAACATTCGTAGGCATGAACATGTCTGTACTGTCTTAATCTGGATGTTTTAAGAGAGATAAAAGAGTTGTTGTGTTGACAGCAGGGGTGACAACGCACGAGAGAGAGAGCTCCCTATGAGTGATACCCCGCTTTATATCATGTGGACCGTATGCGTCCCGACGTTATATAAAAAGGAAAGGAGACCTAAAACCAAAACGTATTAAACAAAAATAATACTGATTGCCTAAGCTGCACTAGACTATGCAGCGATTTTGATATACAGAATAACATAAAAATTAAGTTAATACCAATAGGGGTAAGGTATTGTATGTACGAGTACATAAACAATTTACTGAAATTGCCATGGAATATCGGAATACGTTACAGCCAGTTTTATAAAATGTGTCTGTTCAATCGCCACTTCGTTAAACGAATTAGCCTCATAGGAATTTGATATTGATTAATGGGAAAATGAAACCGATAGGTCACAAATTCACATCTGTTATTTACTTCCAGCAATGACCCATTACCCGATCGTATAAATATTTAGAAACGATACTTGTAACAGACTAGAGAAAAAAATGAAGTCAGAATTCATTCAAATCCGAATAATATTTAGATATGGTCTTTATGTTTAAAAGATAGCCAGATATAACTGAACACCACGGGAACTCGCTCAGAAAATAATATTTATATTAAAATAATATTTGTTATATGATAGTTATTAAATAGTAAAATCTTCTGAAAAACCGGTAACTTCCCCAAATTTATGTCGCAACAATCAGACGTTGTACGCTCTTCTAATAAAAGGAAATAACTTTTAAAGTCGGTTTACAATCGTTGCCTAATGGGTCCTATTTCGATTCCGAATTATAGTCAATGCAACATGGTTCTATCTGCAAATCTCATTCCGCGCAGAAACACCGCTCTAACAAACTCTATTATGGAACATTATACCCTGAATTGTTGTTGTATAGATTTTGTTATTAGTGATTAAAAGTGTCTACCCGATCTTCGTAGTCTACCCGCTGCGGTTTGTTGTAAATGAAAAATAATGTAATAATTAAAATTAATGTGGGTATATAATTCAAAGGGTCATTTTCAAGAAGCAGTATTGCTTATTCTGGTTTAAAGTGGTTAAAGTCACCTCTGTTCGCTCTGAATATGTTTTGGCCAGTGCACTAAGTAACGTCTAGACGTAGTTTATGCTGCTAACTCCAGTATGCAAAAGCGCAGATATCCTGTGCTGTCCTGTGCTTGACTTTCTGAAGTATTATGATTTTTTTTTTATTGGCTCAACATAGTGGCTTTCTTCGCCTGTTGGTAAGCGAAAAGAGGAGCCCAAATTGCAGCGGCAACTGACAAAGGACTAGTGTCCTGTCAGTTGACGCTACCATGCTGACCCGCAAGGTGCTTCTTCACGCTTCGTTTGAAGGATCCCATGTCGTAGGAAGGAGGAAACACATGTGCAGGCAAGGCGTTCCTTGAAAATGTTTTAGTTTAGAAAAGTTAAGTATTGCACCCCTGGCCATTCGGCCATACTCGTACCAGAGATAGATGTCTCCCACTTCGCTTTAGTATACTGTATTAATTGACCCGTTTCTCCGATCAATATCATGTTTACAGCTAACAAGAAAAATAATATACAAATTTCAAGCACACAAACGTGTTCATCTTACTAATATTATAAATGTGAATGTCCGTATGTTTGTTACGCTTTCACGCGAAAACTACTGAACCGATCGTCATGAAACTTTGTACACATATTCTTGGAGGTATCAGAAGTAAAATAGGATACTTTAAATTAAAAAAAATATCAATGCGAGCGAAGCCGCGGGTAATAGCTAGTTTCAAATAAATACAATAATGTGATGTTACTTTTTTATTATTTATCCAACTCTGCTTCATTTTATTTTTATACGAGCCATGCTAATGGGGAATAGAATCGAATAAATATCGCTTATACTACAACTGCATCTCGTGGAAATAAAGGATAAGCTAACATCACACAATACCTAATGGATTTCCCAATTTGAAGTATCGTAAGTGATAAGAATGTATCAAAAATAAAATACAATAACAATGATTATCACAAAACAGACTTAAAAATTTAGAAAAATACTTTTCTTACAGTAATAAAGCATACCAATTAAAATATTATTTTATAATATGTTTGACTTTTAAATGTATCCAATAACATTTTATACAAGGTTGCACCTACATATTTCTGAAATGTACCTTGTTGCACTCATCACGTTTTGTCGAATACTGAAGCAACATAGTGTCATCTGAATTTTACGCCTTCATAAAACAAAATTTATTAGATATTGCTTTCAAAAGTATTTCTTTGTTTACCGACATTAGTATGTAAGAGGTATTGTTACACTATATGAACTTGTTTCCGAAATAAATGAATGTTGTATTGAAAACATTATTATCAAACAGTTACAAATTAAATCCTACTAATATTATAAATGCGAAAGTTTGTATGTATGGATGGATGTTTGTTGCTCTTTCACGCTTAAACGGCTGAACGGATTTGAATGAAATTTGGCACGTTGATAGATTATGAACTGGATTAACACATAGGCTACGTTATTTGACTCCACGCGGGCGGAGCCGCGGGTAGCAGCTAGTTAATTATAATGAGATATGTAAGGATCGAGTCATGTGGCGCTCGGTTCCCTCTGCCTACACCGCAAGTTACTTGCCGTTAAGTTTTAGATACATACCTACAAATTATTTATATTTTTATCAAGTTCTTGTATGTATGAAAAACAATTTCTTAAAATGCTTGTTCCATAAATGTTATTTCTTGTTGTATGTATCCAGGCGATGAATTGTCACGAATAAAACATACGAGTCAAATTGAAAACTTCCTCCTTTTTGAAGTAAAAACCCATCTGCGAGTGAAACCTCGCACTTTTAGAGATAAAGCTTTTTTACGTCCTTTATGTTTATTTTTATATGTCGAAAGTGCTTTCAAACAGACAAGCTTCGACCGGCAAGCAGTTACCATAGCCTGCTTAAATTACTCGTAGTATCTAGTAGGTCTTATTGTCTCTGCCCAAGTTTGTATGGATATATGGTCGCTGTATATCTTTTACTTGCTGCCTGGGCAGGTTACGATTTGGATGCATATAATATATATATATACATATATATAGCAATTGTGACGCCAAAATGGACACAGATTATGGCTTTTATCATAAATCATTTTTTTGCCAAAATACAATAAATAGTAAGAGGTTTTGTCTTAGCGTTATTATATTGTATAAAACCTAAAGGCAGGCGTGCAAATAATACATTGCATTTTATGTTGCAAATTCTGAGTCGATGTTGTAGTAGAAGCTCATAATACATTATTATCAATTGCATGTTCAATAAAAATTACAGAAATAATATTAATTATAAGAATCACTAAATACCTATATAATGCAATAATGTACGCAATTTATCTTTCCTAATAATATATATTATTAATTTCCTCAACCCTAGAGGGTTGTTGTGTTCCTGCGTGTGAGTGAGGTCACCAGTAAGCTCCTAAGGAGTTGCTGTGTAAGCAGCAGAGGAGGCATCGCGCGAGTGATATTTAATATACCACAAGCGTTAATAGGCTACGGTAGCCACTTTACATCAGGTGGGCCGTATGCTTGTTTGCCTCCCGACATAGTACAAAAACCCAGAAGGCGTCCCGGACATAAGTGCCACCTAGTTTGATCATCTCAGCTGTGATCAGGTCAATTCCTGCTGACTTTTCATTTTCAAACTTCGTATTGACCATTTGTTCTCATACATAATTATGCCTTCATTGGACACCGTCAACGTGGAGTAAGCATCAGATTCACTCTCATTGTCAGCGTCCGAGGAATAGTCATACATTTCTTCAAGATATTCACTACACCGTTTGTGAGTATTCGTAAGAATGACACCAGCTTTAGACTTTATCTTGTCCATTCTGGACGCCGACGAACCACTCCGAGGCAAATACCAGACCCAAAAGGGTTTGGTATTTGCCTCAAACTTTTTCGTCAGCCTCTCTTCCTCATTCATAATTTGTCTTTCACGCTTCTCTTTCACTAAACTCTTGGTTTCATTCTTGTATAGACGGTATGAACATACGTTCTCCTTACACTTTCATCTTGCAATTTTTCGCTCCTTATCCTTTTATGATCTCCGAACGGGATACGTACTCGCCAGCGTCGCCACTTCCTGAAAAGTCCCACAAACCGGCTTACCACCAGGTAGTGGTCCGTTTCAACAGTGGGACCTGTAATGGCTCTTGTATCTATTATAGTATTTCGGAGATGTCTACCTTTTAAAATCAAACCAATCACACTTTTTTTGGTCATTTCGTCTCCGTATACGTGTGAGTATCCTTATGATGAAATAAAGTATTCGACGCGAAAATGTTTCGTTCCATATATAAATCTAGATATGACTTATCTGCTTCGTTCACTCTCTTGTCTCCATACGGACCAAGAACAGCTTTATAGCTAGCTTAGTCCCAATCCATCCATTCAAATCTCTGAATCTTCACACATAATCACTCTTTCATCCCCTTCAGTTAACTTCTCTAGTTCTTGAGCATACGCTGAGCTACGGGAGCGTATGCTGCAACCAGAAATACTCGCGTGATGCCCAGTTTTATACAAACCTAGAGAAGTCTAGACCCTGCCAAACAGTAATAAACCAGTGGCTAAGCGAGAGGAGAGTACGAATCCTACACCTGCAGTGTCATGATCATCCCGGCCTAACCCAGGCCATAGGGCCATCATTCCACCGAGCAGATCATCGGTGTCGCTCCCCTTGCGCTTAGTCTCTGTCACACACAAAACATCTAAACGTCTCTCATTCATTACATTCCACGTGTCTATGTGGCACTCGGCTCTCCTCGACCCTTCGGATCTGGCACTGCGTGGTAGGTAGCAGCCCCCACCACCGCATGCAGCTATATTCGCACCGACGACGGGGCGTATCGGTGCACGTCGCCTCTGGGGGACGCCCTATTCCGCACATCGGTGCGCTCTGGTCCCAGAATTGCAATCTGATTGATTGGCAGGGTCGCGAACGTACACTACAGGCGACGAGCACGCTTCTGGCACATGACTTTTACATTTTAATGATTTAACGTAAGTGGGAAGGGGATTTAACAAATATGCATATGTTGTATACATTTCTTTTATATAGAAACGTTCTGACATATAGGTTGATACAATCTGTTCATAATTTTTACTTGAGTCTGATTTGCCTTCACTTCTTTTCTGATAAAATTCTGGATGAGCCATTGAAAATACACAAGTATCTCTTATAATATTATTTATCTAATATTTAGTTTGCTTAAAAATGGTTTTCAACAGTCATCTATCCAGGTCTTGCAGACTCTTTTAAGTCAACAGTATTCCCCTAAATGATTAGGCCGTACAATCTAAGTACCAATGACACGTAACGTAGGGGGGTAAACGAGCATGTGGGTCACTTGTTTGTAAGTGGTCACCAACGCCCATAGATATTAGTAACACCAAAGCGTCACTGATCCGTTACCAGCCTTTTTAGGGAAACATAGACTCTTTTCTTGAAGGCAGCCATATCGTATTTGTTCGGGAACACCGCTGAGGGTAGTTTTTTACACAATTGAACCGTACGTGGTAGAAATGCGCACTGTAGTAGATTGCCACTCATCAAGATGGTGAGGGTGAAATTTTAGTTTGTGGCGAGTGGTACGATAGTGGAACTCTGCTGTTGGTATTAAGTTGAACAGCTCTTCCGATCACTCCCCATGATACAATTTGGACAGTACACAAAGAGAAGCAACATCTCTTCGTGTAAAAAGAGTGTCCAGCCGAACGGAGATTACTGGATCGCCGACGATTCTAAATGCCCTACGTTGTATGCAATCAAATGGAGTAAGCAAAAATTGTGGCGCACCGGCCCAAAGATGTGAACAGTATTCTACGTAAGGCCGGACCTGAGCTATAAAGTTGAAGGCGATGATTTTTACTTTGTAATTATTTTTCAGTATTTATTTATTTTGATAAATACATAAATAAATCACGTGATTCTCTCTGCCTACACCGCGATATACTACAGCAGCTAAATAAATAACAATCGTATCAGGAAATGTATTGTGTACTACGTAAACTTATCAACCAGTGTCAACACAAGGCCCGCAAGAAACAAACAATTGTAAGACTTGAACCTACTTGTACATTAGATTGAGTATGTCTTCGTGTCATATAGACTATTTTCTTAATGTCTCTCGGCTATCATTGTATTCCTTAATACACTACTGTTATTGATTCCAATACCCACGTATTCTATCTATCTATAACTTCACGCCAAATCCCTTGCCGGATAGGCAGAGAGAACCGATCGCCATGAGACTCGATCCTTACCCACCTCACTCGCTTCTTTAACAATCATTGCTGTAATTGCATTTTACAGACTTCACACACATTTATATATATTATATAGTTATACCATTGAATTAAAATGTTGGAATTTTTAAAAGTTATATATATAAATTTCTCTTGCCTTTATCCAGGCATGTAACTTTGGTTCGAACATATAGAAATAATGAATTGCAAAACGATTTACAAAGCGATATACAACGCGAAAGTAGGAACCGATGAAGGCCAAGACTTGCCTTCCATGACCAAATAGAGCGTGTTTTATCAGAAGGTGATGACAGGAGCCTTAGACCTGCAAGCGTGCACGAAAATAGCAATGAATGTTAAAGAAGCAAGTGAGATGTATAAGAATCTTGTGGCGCTCAGTTCTCTCTGCCTACTTCGCAAGGAATTTGGCGTGAAGTTATAGATAGATAGATATATGTAAAGATTCTAAAACATATTTTGTATGCCATATTGACTCCGCTACAGTAGCATCAGGTATATAAATTATACAATGCGTTCTCTTATAAAGGTACTTGAGTTATGTGTTCTCTTATAATGTTACTTGAGTTTGAAAAAAATCTTTGCATCTCTTTTGAGGAACCAGATACTGTAATCCTTTTTTTCTATCCATCAATGTGCATATGGTCCGTCTGACGGTAATCAGTTAGCGCAGTCTATAATCAGTTGCAAAGACAGGGGTATCACTCGGGCGTTGCCGTCCTGCCTTGGGGAAAAAACCGCATTTTACAGCCTAAAAAAAGGAACATGTGCAATTCTGGCGCACGGACAATGCGATACGACGAAACCCACATGGCGCCACGCGACGCTTTGGCTTTCTGTTTTCCTCTTTGCTAGCGAACTCTAATGAGCAAAAAAATATAAAAAACTACGAGAAAATTATGACAATATGAGAGGTGTCTAATTACCTATCGGGGCCAAATGACAATATGGTTTCGAGTTTGATTTGGAACGAGTTGATGAATTTCGCTCTGCTCCTGTTTCTTTGATGCCAGTTTGACCTTAACCTTCAGACTTAGGTATTAACTTCGCTAAATATTTCAACACAGAAAAACCATAATGTTATAACTGTGAAGTTACAGTAAATGAACGCACAGACTAATGTGTTAGTGTCCTTGAAATGGTCCAAGTATAGTCGCTCCCAGTCGAATGCTCCAGTTAGAGTACTCTAAATTTCGGCAATATTAGTTCGCAGCTTTATATACAAAACATCCTTTACAGAATAAAATATGCCACAGCTTACAAATCATAATCTGAATGGCCACTTTTAATCTATATGATTTCCCTATATTGATGCAAATTCTCGCTTTATACTAGACGTCGTTGTTTGTAGGATACAGGGATATTTAAAAACACCGGTTAGCTGCAATGAAAGTCATTTTCCCCGATAATCTATGTCTGCAGTAATCCCCTGTTAGTACACTAAGTAGCACTTAAAAGTTGCATCAACGTCGGGTCTCAAAATTCAGCTTTGATGTATGCTTTCAACGCGCTCCTAAAAAAGGTAAAAAATAGAATGTAGACAGAGCATCAAAAACCTATTGTTCCGGAGCTGGTGTAGACGGTTTCACGAATAAAACGAACTATGATATACACTATACGAAACTGGTATGTACTCGTAGGCACTCTCTTTTAGAGAGTGATACACGCATGAATAGTATGTAAATTACTTATCTTTTTAGGGGGCGGTATATATAAATGGAATTACAAGTATATTGCTAATATCTATCTACCTATAACTTCACGCCAAATCTATTGCGAGGTAGGCAGAAAGAACCGAGCGTCGCGTCGGTCCATACACAACTCAGTCGCTTCTTTAACATTCATTGCGTTTATCATGCATGCTCGCCAACTTCCTGACATCACCTTCTGATAAAACACGATCTATTTGGTCATGGTAGGTAAGTCTTGGCCTTCTTCGGCTCATACATACTTCTACTTTCACGTTGTATATATGTTTCGTATTTTTTTCTCCTGCAATCTTTCCACATGTCCGAACCAACAGAGCATGCCTCTTCTTATTATAACAGCTAATTTTATAGCTAATATAAAAAAGTTATACATATTTTTTAGCTCACACATACGGATACAAGCGACTAAAACTAATCTCGGTTTATCCGTTAAAAAAAAAGAATGAAATCAAAACACTTCAAAAATCACGAAGAAAATACAAGCAAATGGCATCGACGTAGGCACTAACTTAACGTCTTTATCGGAACCAAAGTACGACGTAGTAAAAGCGTATACTAATTCTATCACAGGGTAGCGATTTGTTTGATGGAAAAGAGTAGATATTGCTCGATTTGGGGAGGCGGAGCTTTGAAAAGTGCCTGTCAATGATTAAGATCGCGGATAAATGACACTCATCTCATGATAGAAAATTCCTAAAGAGGATGTGTAATCATTGTGAATGAGTACTATCATAACAATACGTCTTGGTATTAAAATGCAGTGAAATGTACAAAAAAATCTCGAAGGCATGACTATTTTTTTTGTGTATTTCACTACAAATTACAACTGCTACTTAAGCTACAAAGATTAACACGAACTAGATAATTTTTGAACAAAACATATTATGAGAATTATGTAACTTTTAATGCGTTTGATATACATATAAATTTATTTGATGCGTTTGATATACATTATAATTTAATGTTTTGATTGATTGTTCATTTTATACCAAGTAACATACATTCTCCAGTGCGGAACATAAATATTAATGTTAGGTCCATTTTTGTTATGCGATCTGACGCCTGATTGATTCATTGATGCTCAACACAAGACTATTATATAAATGAAAACTTTATAAATAAAAAAGTGTAACCGACTTCATTCATGTCGACGCCAGAACATATATTAACATATAGCAACTATATAAATAGGCGTCGACTTCAATGAACTTGGTTCCACTTATTATTTATAAAGTTTTATTTTATAACATTTTGGTTCCTCAATACATATCCGTAGTATCTATATCAAAACTCATTAAAAATGACAGACAGTTGAAAAGTCAATTAATACACACAGGTACATTTGTTCTTTTTTGGGAACTGTACACACTTCATCACTGAAACTTGTATGGTACTACTCCTGAGGTATGCCCTATATAATGAAAAAAGAAACATAAACATATGTTTACAATTGGCGAAAAATTCCGTCGAATTGAAAACTTTATACATTTTTTTTATTTTATATTACGATGTTTGATAAAGTATTCTTTATCTATTTTATAATCCTGTTTTTTTTAACGTCTGGTGGTATGCATCCATACGGCTCACATGAAGTATCATTCGCGCTTTGCCACCCTTGCTGACAACACAGCAGCTCCTTAGGAGGTTACGAGAAGCCTCACATACGCTAGAACACAACAATCCTCCAGGGAGTTGTTATTTGGCCGCTGTTTTCTGTGAGATACTTCCCTAGTCGGACTGAATTTAATGCACCCTACCTCCTTTGAAAATCTGCATAGCTTAATTTGAAAGCTAGAAAACATCCAGACCAAGACAAACAAACATGTTTTTGCGCACAAATTTTTGGCCTCTGTGAGAATCGATCCTATGAGCCTGGAAGAAGTGTCTAAAAAAGATTACTAACCTCTCCACCGCCAAGCTCGTTAATATTTTTGAACAAGTTACAACACTATATTGTATATAATGTCGATGATCTTCTGATACAATCGTACTACGGCCGTAAACCGCTTGTGTTCTCTTTAGATACACAGAATTTTTAATAAAATATTATATAGCGATAGTGGTGGAATATACATTAAAATATGATGGCCTAACCTCCCTAACTATATATTTAATACAGAAATTATATCGTTAATATAATAACGCTTTGCCTTTCGCATAAAAATAACCAGTCTGTAACATAATTCGTTGATTATTGATAAATAATTGATGGCGTAGTTGTAAATTGAATTAAAATTAATGTAAGCTCAAGATGAAAGGAGTTCCGTTCATAATGAACGCGGAGATATTCCTTGTTTATTTTTAATCTTATTATGTTACTAAAGGAAGACACCAGCCTTTTATCTTCCTTTCCTTTATAATTTGTTAGAAATGTGGCTTGCAAACGTTAAAATTGAATTCACTTGCTGTCTTGTACTTTGCTAACTTATGAAGTTGGCCCTATTCATTTACAGAAATATCATAGCATCCCTATCAATTGCCCTCTCTTTTTTACAATTTGGCCTAACAAAGATACTTAAAAAATAGTATGCCTTTTAAAAAATACACTGTATAGTAAACACTCGCCTCTAGGCAGGTATTGTTTTGCTAAATACAAAATCATATTGTTTTTATTTTCTCATCGTCTCTACATTCATTTTCATATAATATACCAGCATTTCAGAAATGGATCTTAACCAGCGACGATGAAATTCGAAAGGGAACTTAGTAACAGATCATTTTTTTTTCTGAAATAAAGCATAACAACCCTGTTATATAAAATTAGATGTAAATCAATGTACTGAATCAATTCGAATGTCTGACGGAATATAGAGATTTTTTCGAACAGTATATTGTGTTTGTGGTACCTATTCTTTGCGGAAAGTAAAATGTTATATTGCTATCAAGTACAAAAGTAAAGAGAAAAATAAAGTAAACAAAAACAAGACTTTTGTTTCCGCCACCATTCAACATATTGGACACCTTGGACATAAAACTGCCATGCAAGCCATAACTCGGCTATTTCGATCGTAAACTCCCAGACCGTTAACAATTCTCTGTTGTAACCTTCATTTTGATTATTTGTGACTTACTTTTGTATATAAATATCCGTTTTAATAATAATAATAACCTCTCGGCGCCCCTGAGTCACTCACGCTGGAACTGCGCCGGCCGACGTTTTCCGGCATTCATTCTGGCAGGTCATCCTGTGAGTGGCGAGTCACCGCCTGCCAGAAGTTGTCATCAGACGTTCGTCCATCTTACGTAATTAGCACAATATTAATTATTCCACACGATCTCATATCCACAACCAATTAATTTCCGGCACATTCACAATATTCCCATTCAGCCGAGACCTGTACATGAGTACCAGTCCATTGATATTCACCGGAAAAGCGAATAGATCTAGCAGCATGTTAAATAGATTACAATAAAATCAATGTTCAAATGAGACATGGAATCATACCATATGGATTGAATTGCAGTTAAACAGTCCTGTTGCATCCAGGATGGCGATCGATCAATAGTGAAAGCGTAGAAATTAAAGGTGTATTATCCAATTTTACAGTTTGAGTCCCTTGTGCCTTTGTTCAGGCTTGAATCATTTACGCGTTTTGTTAGAGGATTTAAAGGTTGGCTACAGGCTGGAAAGGGAAAGTCAGGCTATCCTACCTAATATAGTCTAATTACGTTGGACAACAATACTTTGTAACAAGGCCTTTGTTTACCAATTTTGAAATACCTGCCTACTCCTATTACAACGCCATATTTAGTTTGATTCGATCAGGTCTAGTTTTTGTGTTACAGCTATCAACCCTAGAGTTATTGTATCATTTTAGCATATTTTTATTAATTCAGGGTATTGTGGTTTTAACTAGGTTGTTTGTGTTTTCTAAGTTAAGTGATTCTCGAATAATGTTCTGAAAGCATAAAAATGATCATAATGATTTTGTTACAATATAATAAGACATCAGGGAAAGGAGAGGTTACGTATACTAGAGGATTACAGTTGAACTTTTATTGTGACGGATACTTGACCTCTGTGACCTTGACCAGTGATAGTGGTGTGTCGTTGTTATCAAATATTTTTATATATTTTTATAATTGTACATTTAAAAACGTATTTAATAAGATAATAGGTGAAAAAATTGGGAGTCATGTGCCAGAAGCGTGCTCGTTTGCGACCAATCAATCAGATTGCAATTCTGGACCAAGAGCGCATCGATTAGGGCGTCCCCCGGAGGCGACGTGCACCGTCGATCCGCCCCCATCGGTGCGAATGTAGCTGCATGCGGCGGTGAGAGCCAGCACCCACCACGCAACGCCAATTCTGTCGGGTCGAGGAATGCCGAGTGCTGCATAAGCACGTGGAATGTAAGAGGTGGATTGAATGATAAGATGAATGAACTGATAGACGTAATGAATGAAAGAAGTTTAGATGATTTATGTGTGACAGAGACTAAACGCAAGGGGAGCGACACCGATGATCTGCCCGGTGGGATGTTGGCCCTATGGTCTAGGGTAGACCGGGACGATTATACTAGTGCTGGTGTAGGTATCGTATTCTTTACTCGCTTAGCCACTGGTGTAAGAGATTGCTATTTGGTAGGGCCTAGACTTCTCTGGGTTCGTATAATACTGGGCATCACGCGAGTATTTCTGGTTGCAGCATACGCTGCCGTAAGCTCAGCATGTGCTTAAAAACTAGAGAAGTTTTGGGAATCTGTGAGGGATGTTCTAGATTTAGCTGAAGGGAATGAAAGAGTGATTATGTGTGGAGATTTGAATGGATGTGTTGGGACTAAGCGAGACAGCTATAAAGCTGTTCTTGGTCCGTATGGAGACAAGAGAGCGAACGAAGCAGATAAGTTAATTCTAAATTTATGTATGGCACGAAACCTCTTCGTGTCGAATACTTTATTTCATCACAAGGATATTCACACGTATACTTGGCGATGGAATGACCAAAAACGTGTGATTGAGTTGATTTTAATAGATAGACGTCTCCGAAATACTATAATGGATACAAGAGCCTTTAGAGGCCCAGGTACTATACTTAAAGATAAATACTTAAAGGTGGTAATCTCCTTAATTTTGAAATAAATACAAAGGAGCCGTCTGTTACTAATATTGGAAACGAAATAAAGTAAAAACGTATCTGTGTGTTTACTTCTCTTTGGCCTAAAGCCTACGACATAACACGAAATCGAAAGCGTTTTTCTTAATAGCAAAGCAAACAATTTATCGGAACGATTCGGCAAAGTCCTATGCCAAAGTTGGACTACAAAGTCTCAGTACCGTTTGACATTGTGACGAAATGTTAATTTTTCATCGCGCTACGGAACCAAATTCTCGCTGCTATTAATTCTTGTGACACCATAAAACATAAAAGTGTGCGCTTATTATTTCATTACAATGTTATACCACAGAATTGGTCTGTTGATGGAGATCAGTGGTGGTTATATGAAGTGGTCAATGGTTTTATATCTATATATATATATATACTACGTCAAGAAGCATTCAAGCATACGGTCCACCTGATGCGTGGAACTGTAGCCTATCTGCTGCTAATACAGCAACTCCTTAGGAGATTACCGGTGACCTCACTCACACGCAAGAACACAACAACCCCCCACGGAGTTGTTATTGGGCTGCGGTTTTCTGTGAGGTGGTGGTATGGGTCTGGGAGATGGGCTGCTTTGATGCACCCTACCTCACTTAAAATCATCCAGACCAAGACAAACAGACATGTTCATGCACACAAATGTTTGTCTTGTGTGGGAATCGTCAAAAAAATAAAGTAAATCTTTCAGCTTCCCTCGTTGAACTTTTGTAGTATAGCGTTATATTTGTTTTTTATGAACTATGAACAAAATAATTAAAATACACAAAAGAACCTTTAAGTTTGTTCCTGTAACTGTTAATATGACGAGCTTCGTAGCGCAGTGGTTAGTAACGCTGCTTTGACACCAACGCTCGTGAGTTCGATTCCCAAATAGGATAAACATTTGTGTGCATACACATGTCAGTTTGTCGTGGTCTGGGTATGTATTTACAAAAAAATATGTATTTATGTATGTATATTAGTTGTCTAGTACCCATTACACAAGCTTCGCTTACTTTAGTGCTAGATGGCGCTGTGTAATTTATCCGACACACAAAACGTTAAATGGTTTTCAAAACTGGCCGATGTTTTCCAAAGGTCCTACAAAAAGGGTAAAAGCACCCTAAGCCACTACTTATTAGGCAGGCTGTACGCTTGTTTGACAACTTAGTCGTATAAGAAAAACCTTTCGTTGTAACCATATTTCAATTCCAAAAGCCAAATTTATCATTTGCCCGTTATAATATCAGCCATTCCAGTTTCATCTGTTTATTCAAATATTTATTTAATTCTCACTTGGGATGTTTAACGGCCAAAAAGGTCTAGCATATGTCCTAACCCCAGAGTTATGTCCCACAGTAGTACTCTTATGTTTTTCTGTAAAACAATATAAATCATAAATTGTTTTTATATGTAAAAGATAATGTATATCTGTACCTAAAACAAAATAATCGGTAAAAAGTTTGTGATTGTCCAATAAGAGCTATTTCAGTATGAAGGTAATTTCGCCATACACGTTTACAAGCATATTTTTATTCAACGTCGGGGGACTTGCAAGCATACGGCCCACCTGATGTAAAACGGTTACCATAGTAGGCTACCGCTTGCAATACATTAAATATCAGTCGCGCGATGTTGTAACACAGCAATTCCATAGGAGCTTACTGGTGACCTCACTCAAACGCAGGAACACAAGAACCCTCTAGGCAGTTGTTATTTGGCTGAGGTTTTCTGTGAGACGAGCTGCTTTGATGCACCCTACCTCTTAAAAATACCCAGACCAAGACAAACAGACATGTTCATGCACACAAAAGTTTGCGCTGTGAGGGAATCGAACCAACTAGCGTTAGTGTCAAATTACCGTAACAACGCGTTTTGCCACTGCGCCACCGAGCTCGCCTTGTAATTCACTCTTCAATATACCAACGTGTGTACACGCGATCATGCCAACTGTCTCTATCCGGCGGTGGGTCAATCGGTGGCAAGTAATAGTAGTGGTGTGAGGCGTCTTTTGCGACTTGCTCGCATACGAACTTTAGCAACTTTTAGGACTTTAGCAAGTCTTTTCTATCACACGAAAATATTAGACACAACAAGTTATCACACTAAAACTCCGGACAATTAAAAAGCTCCGCAAATCTCGCTTAATCCTGCATTGATCGTACTAGTGTACTTAGCGTAATCGATTATATATTGCTTAGAAATCGGCGAGCGTGCATAAGAAGAGCAATGAATGTTAAAGAAGAGAGTGAGGTATTTAAGAATCGAGACATGTGGCGCTCGGTACTCTCTGCCTACCCCGTAGGGTACTTGGCGTGATGTTGTAGATAAATGGATATATTGCTAAAATGTAAACTTGTCTTATCAAAATTTATTGGAGTTACACTAAAACGCATGTGAAAGACAATAAGTAAAAATTAACGAGAATCTATCCAAATTCCTTTGCTCAGCAGAGAGAACGGAACGCTACATGAACCGGTCCTTACGCACCTCACTTGCTTCTTTAACATTCATAGTTCTTCTCATGCACACTCGCTGGTTTCTGGGCTACTAACATCACTTTCTAATAAACGACTATCAGATTAGTCATGGTAAGTAAGTTTGGCCTTCCTCGGCTCCTACATCCTTCTACTTTCGCGTTGCGTATCTGTTTGGTAATTATTTCTTCCTACCTTCTTACATGTCCAAACCAACGGACGGGCATAAAACGGGGCGTCGCATTTGACCATTGATTGAAATTATGACATGCGGTATCCATTGTTTTTCTAAGATTAAAAGATCTCATAAATTGTAAGTTGTAATAAATAAAACCTGTCTAAATGTCCACAGTAACCCAATGGCAAAATAAAAAGTGGGGATTTGACCTCATACATGTCCAGTTAAAGAAAAAAAATATTTTAAATTTTGCAACTATCACAAGACAACGTTTTCATTTGAATATCTAATTAATACATCCTTTTGTATTAATATTGTACATAAAACATAAAAATGTTTGCATAGTTAAGTCCTGCGATATACGCGACTGAATTAGTACAACATACCGTTTTGCCCTTCAAGACTAAAAGCAAATTTTCTTCAAATACCAACTCGACTACACTGAATATTACATTATATATCATTCCTCCGTCACCCCGACAAAAATAATTTTCTTATTTCGATGATACTTTGGTAAAAGCTGTAAATGCATATTTCATTGTTCACGCCGTGCGCGGGGGATATGGAGAGATCAGATAAAATCCGACAAAATAACTGAACCGCTGGGTAAATACAAAAGCTATGAATGTGGAATCAGCTCCCGGTTTATAATATCAATTTGAAATCGAATACAAATAGCACACGCGCCTAAGCAGAATATCTTTATGGAAATGTGATAGAAGAGTTTTTTGGCATATCGATATTCACATTATCATTTTGTAGGGTCCCATGCCCGAGGACGAAACAAGAATCGTATTTATGGTACTCTGCTCTCTAGCCGTAAGCGGAATGAGTTTATATACCTAAAATTTGAATATTTTGTGTATAACAAATTTAATCAAAATTCAATTAAAATACTTTATTGGGGGTCACATACTTGAAAATAGGGTCAAAAACATTTTGCGTTTCCCTGACATATCATTATTTATAGCGCATGGTTCAGAGTATGTATAATTATTTACAATTTCTATCTTTGAAAATAATTAGGATCGAGGCCGTCATATTAATTTTAGACCCGTTTTATTCAGCCAACCTCTAAAATTAACCTACTTTGAAATTTGGAATGTATGTAAATTTCACTATGTTCAAGATATTATTATTTAACTACAAGTATAGTTCACACATCTTTTAAGTAACCAGGCAAGTGAAGTTAATCTACAAGAAACAGCGAATCTAGTATAACGTTAGTAAAAGTGTAATAACGTTAATATAATTTATATATAACCCTTTTAATAAGTCTATAAAATGGCTTATATTATCGTATACTGTACAGTAAATTTGTTAGCATCACTAAAATAAATTTCAATCGAATTGGTCAGACCACTGCCGCATGAAATGAAGCACGGTGCTCTCTTTGCGGCTGGGTATAACAATTATATTTTTTCTACGAATAAATAGTATGTATCCTAAAAATATTTCTTTTCAAATGGTTGAAAATGTAATTGATTAATCATTTATTCATAATAGTGGGTAACAAATCATTACGTTATTCATAACGTATATATTGACATATGTAGTATATAATATCAGTAATAAAGAAATAAAATAAATTTTTGACGAACTCGGTAGCTCAGTCGTGAATGACGCGACTTTGACACCAACGCCTCCAACCAACGTGGGTTCGATTCCCATACAAGGCAAACATTTGTGTGCATGAACTTGTCTTGTTTGTCTTGGTCTGGATGTTTTAAGAGAGGTTAGGGCGCATCAAAGCAGCCCGTCTGGGGAAGTACATCCACCTGATAGAAAACCGCAGCCAAATAACAACTCCCTAGAGGGTTGTTGTGTTTATGCGTGTGAGTGAGGTCACCAGTAAGCTCCCAAGGAGTTGCTGTGTAAGCAGCAGAGGAGGCATCGCGCGAGTGAGAATTAATATATGTTATTTATTGAAATACACCAAACATAGTAAATAATACACATCTCAGAGGTCCATTTCTAACCTGTTCCACTTCATGTAAACTCTTTCTCAATCCCGCAGCTATATTTCTACGTATATCTATACCTCTCTTGCATTGACTCCCATTTAGAAATGAATAAATCAAGATAAGTAATACGCACTATAGAAAGCAAGCTCTCTCGCAACAACTTTTGACTGATGACTCCTTTTTAGGGTTCCGTACCCAAAGGGTAAAACGGAACCCTATTACTGAGCCTCCGCTATCCGTCCGTCCGTCTGTCACCAGGCTGTATCTCATGAACCGTGATAGTTAGACAGTTGAAATGTTCACAGATGATGTATTTCTATTGCCGCTATAACAACAAATACTAAAAAACAGAATAAAATAAATATTTAAGGAGGCTACCATACAACAAACGTGATTTTACGGAACCCTTAGCGCGCGAGTCCGACTCGCAATTGGCCGATTTTTTCTATCCACTCAATAACTCAAAATTATTCGGCCACTAATTCAACAGGAAGAATGTTCTTGTTATAAACGGCTTTTGATTTTTGATCACTAATCTCTATCTGTCTAGTGGAAGTTCAAATACTATTATCCTATTTCCGTTGTACATATCCATGAGCTGTATCTTCCGAGCTGGTCTGTACTATTTTATACCACCGACATGTAATTGCCTGAGCAACGTGTTAAGCTCCACACAATATTGGTTTTGTTCAGCGCAGATGGATTATCAGCTTATGTAGTGATGATCTCTCAGTTGCTTGAAAAGTCATGTAAACACAGTGGCTGTGCGACCAGGAGAACCCGCCGAATAACCCCTTTGGCCGCGGGACGCCTCGTCCATAAATAACAGATTTTCGCTGCATGCTTAGAATAAAAAATCTATCTCTATAACTTCACGCCAAATCTCTTGCGGGGTAGGCAGAGAGTACCGAGCGCCACGTGACTCGATCCTTACATATCTCACTCGCTTCTTTAACATTCATTGCTCTTCTCATGCATGCTCGCCGGTATCTAGGGCTCCTGACATCATCTTCTGATAGAACACGACCAATTTGGTCATGGTAGGTAAGGCTTGGCCTTCCCCGGCTCCTACATCCTTCCACTTTTGCATTGTATATCTACTTCGTCATTCTTACATCTTGCATTCTTTCTACATGTCCGAACCAACGGAGCATGCCTCTTCTTATTTTAACACCGACGCTCTCTTTCAGACCAACTCTGTTACTAACATCATCATTGCGAATACGGTCTACAAGCCTTACGCCATAAATTTTGCGCAGCGCTCGCATTTCGACCGCGTTTATTTCTACTTTCATGCTCTTTCTGTCATACCCAGCTCTCGCTTCCATAAGTTAGCGTTGGGACCAAAGAATAAAAAAAATAACCTTTAAGACTGCACTTACCTTGACTATATTGAAAGTTTCCATAACTAGTCAATCATAATGATATAGAAAACCAATTACCAAATTAGAAAATTAAACTCTCTGATAACAGGTTACGATATGATTTTTTACAATTATTATTGCGGCTTAAGTCAGGAAGTTGCTCTGTGGTAACTCTGTATTTAGATGGTCAAGTGTGTTCAGACTTAGACGTCATCATCTCCATGAAGATGCACCAGAAGGTCAGCCGGCAACTGAGGCTACCGAATTTAAAATTGAAACCGTATGCCAATTAATTTGTAGGCATTGATACAATTACAGCAGCAACTTCTAAGTAGGACATTAGGATGAGTTAAGTGTACAAGATATTGGATGTGTATCTGAAGATGCGAAAGCTTTGCACTTAATCGATACTGCGTGATTAGATGGAAGACAAGAAACTACTGCATGTAGAGTGATGGCGTTTGATGGGTAATGAGACTGGGTATACTGGTTTGAACCAAAAAGAAAAATTCAATTGGTAGAATGTACCATTTACCAACAAAACTAAAGAAAATTCAAAGCATTGGAAAGAAACTGGTTGCTTCTTTTTTGGTAAAACAGCTACATTTGCTACACAACATTTTCTTAAAATTCAAAGGACTGTGACTGCATATTGATACGTTAATATTTGCTTGCACAGACTTAGAAGAAGTTCACGAAGGGCTTCTTCGGATCAATGTCGTCTTTCACCACGTACGTCCCACATTTGGCTAAGGTAATGAAACCATATTTGAAGGCTTTACACGTATAACTGATGATGTATACGCCATGCAGTCCAGACATCGAACTTCGCGACTTCTTGGGGTTTCCTAAAATTAAAGATAACACGTTTTACGAGTCGTGAATTGCACATAAATTCATTTTTTTTTTAATTCAACTTTTTCAGTTAATTCCACAATAAATCATTTAGTCTTGTTTATACAGACAGACATTACAGAATCCGGCAACTTTCTGCGTAACGTAAGTATAAATAGATAATTTTACCTCGCTTCTTTCACACTCATCAACCTCTTTATGCATGCTCTTTATGGGTGCTTTTGATTTGGCCCTTTTTCAATACACCACTAATTTGGTATATATGTGCGCGTCTGATAACCTAGCATAATTATCCTCTCATTTTCTTCATATTTTCCAAGTTCATTTCTAACATTGTCCCAGAACTCCTGCCTGACTTTCTGTGCCTTGGACACGTCCGGAGAGTAAACGCAAAGGACAAATACTTTTGTCAGGCCAAGTTTTAACCTCATCCAGAGGAATCCAGGGCTCACGCATTCATAACCTTTCACGCGGTCGTTCATTCTGTTTGATAATTCAACTCCCACTCCTCGGCTACCTCTCTCAGAGTTGGTAACTCCGGACCAGTATCCATAATACTGCCCATGAGTGGTCGTTGTACAGCCCTTCTTCTTCGTTTCTATCACACCTAATATATCAAATTTTCTGACGTCCATCGTCTCGCAAATTTCAATCTTATTATCCACACCTCTGCAAACATTTAAAGTTGCGAACTGGCATTCCTCAGCCCGCTGTTTGCCTATGCTAGGCGGGGAGACAAGACGTGACGTGTGGCAAAACGCGTCGCCGTCGGGAGTTTCGCCTTTTATTCCCAAGTAAACACATAATCATAAAAAAGTTGTGTAATAACTTACCAAGAAATTTGTATACTTAAACTGCTGAATAATCCCGAATAACGAACCGTTAGCATATCGCACTAATTTCGATAACCACAAGCCATAAAACCGCGGAATGACCGAGACTTAGACTAGATCTATTGTAAGTCTAGGTATAGGGAAGATCTCGTTGCTATTGCAGCCGACGTAATGTATTCAAATCCTACGCTGACCACAAGACCACATTCTCCTATTTACGAATTGTGGTTTTATCCGTAAACCGTGTCTTACTTTGATTTATGTACACGAAGTACCCTTGAGTTATAACGTAGAATCCTTCAGAAGACAGGCTAATTCATTCCTAAAAGTTCGATCATACACTACTATATACTAGCACTACTCTGATGGTTGCCTCCTCCTCATGTAAAGGGCTTGCCGGAGCGGTAGCACGCGCGAAGGGTGCGATGTACTTTTACAACCTTGCTACTTAGATTCTTATATCTATAGATGTATTGTATACATACATACATACTCGGTGGAGCAACGGTTAATAACGCGACTTTGTCACCGACGCTCGTGGGTCCGATGCCCACACAGGACAAACGTTTGTATGCATGAACATGTCTGTTTGTCATGGCCTGTGTGTTTTTAGAAGAGGTAGGGCGCATCAAGGCAGCCCATCTTGGGAAGTATCTCCACCTCACAGAAAACCGCAGCCAAATAACAATTCTCTGGAGGATTGTTATGTTCCTCCGCGTAAGTGAGGTCACCAGTAAGCTCCCACGGAGTTGCTGTGGTAGCAGTAGAGATGGCATCACGCAAATGATGCGTTAGAAGATGTGATAGATGCGTTCATAGACTACGGTAGCCTTCACATCAGGTAGCCTTTACATCAGGTGGATCGTATGCTTGTATGCCTCCCGACGTTGTATGAAAAAAACATTGCCTACAAACACCATATATATTTAAATAGGAATCGAAAAGATTTTATTTGAAATGTATGGAATTTGACTGGAAACTTCGAGTACCTTTCGAAGTGGCTTTCCGGGGCAATGTGAATACCCTTACTGATGAGTAAAAATATATTTACAAGTGAATACGTACATCGGTTTGCTCAGACTTGGTAGATCTTTTGTTGTAAATTGTAATAGAATTCTTTACTTCCCTGATTTTATTTAGAAAAGATTCCATCTTTAAGCGCATCAAACACCGTGAGTGACATACTCATTGTAAAAAGGCTTACTGTAGAGTTGATGAGTATCTAATTGATAAAAATGTCTGGAATTAATTCTGTACAGATAATTGTCTATGTCACACTTCGCCGAGCATCTCATAGACAAAGAACATAACCACCCACTAATACATATCAAATTTTACACACCATAGACAAAGGTTTAAAACTAAATATTAGGGAACAATTAGAAATTAATAAACATAAAAATTCTAAAATTACTCTCATGAACAAACAGACTGACGTAAACCATTCCCCACTATTAAATATCTTTTCACTCACACCATCCACCCCCACCCTCAATGCAATATAAGGGACGGCACTGCGATGGATTTGTCACTTGTAGCATGTTATTCTTACAATTAACGTCCACAACGCCTGATGATGCCTCGTGGAGAGGCGAAACACGTGTCGCAGCGACGACCAAGCCAGTCGTGGCAGCGACGGTGGTGATGGGGGCATGCGGATTCTGTTCCAGATGGCGGACGACCGCAGCAGCCGAGGCAGAGACTACCGGAGCAGCCATGGCAGCGTCGACATGTTGCACTTACTAACATTAGTGGGTGCGTGCCGGCCGGCGCTAGGCCGCATGGACTAATTGATGGCGAAAGCACACAAAGCAGCCAAGCAATTCTGTAAGAGCAAACATCCTTACATCCTTACATACACAACATACTCGGAAACATCGGCTGTTATAGCCTTGAACACAAAATTGCAATTCCTTAGTGTTGCTTTTCATGGTTGTGCGACACTAGCGCCGCAAGGCTGCGTTTGGAATTCTACAAGGCAATCAGCCTCGCGTACGCTTACAGCCTTATACGAGTAGAATGCCAATTAAAAAGCCGTGATCGCAGCGGACGATGTCAAAGCTATGACATCTGTGATCACAGCGACGCACACAGTCATTACGAGTCGCTTAGAGAATTGTATGGCAGGTTAGATCAAATTGCATGTAAATATCAAACTAGCTAATCCCAGCTAGTTTGATATTCTTTCCCCTCCTTTATATTCGTAATACAACTAAACAAGTAAAATTATGCTACGGGTAACCGGTATGCTACGGTTCTACCTATATCTAAAATGAAACCGCAACACAACTGTCCACAGAAATTCACATTTTGCTGATTCCAGCTGTATTTACAAATGTTCCAACGTTTTCTCAGACCGGTGCCAATTTACAATTTGTTCAAAACATATTCCACTACTACATCGTCACGCCGAAACCCTTGCGGGATAGACAGAGTAAAAGGTATTAATTGTACAAATTCTGTAGTAGTTTACACCACAGGGAGACTTTGTACAAAAGTCGTCTGCGTGGGTACCTCCGTCTCACCTATTTCTACCGCCAAGCAGCTATATTTATATAGCCGTATTTCGGTTTGAAGGCAATATGGCAGGGAAATTACTGAGTACTGTGACGAAACAGCCTTAGGACACAAGTTGCGAGCGTCAATAGGCTGCGGTGACCGCTTAAAATCTGATGTGCGCCGCATGCTTGTTTGCCAATCTAGTTGTATATAAAAAAGTTTTGTTTAGGTATTTTCTATTATACCACTAAGATGGAAAACAAGGGTTCTGATGGATGTTATTTTTTAAGGATACTAATCGCCTGATCTAAAATGGTTACCATAGCGATCATGTCTCTCGTAATACAAGAAGTATCGCTGCGAGCGTAGCATCTATTACAAAGCTTAATGATAATCTCACTCACTCGCAGCAGCACAAAAACCCTTCAGGGAGGTTTTATTTGTTTTGTTTCAAACAACGTCACAAAGCAAACAAGCATACGGCCTACCTGATGTATAGCGGTTACCGTAGCCTATAAGCGCTTGCAATACATTAAGTGTGACTCGCGTGATGCCACCTCAGCTCGACAACTGCACCAACTCCTTAGAACCTTACTGGCGACCTCACTCACAGAAACACAACAACTCCAGGTCTGCGGCGTTCTGTCAAGTTTACTTCCACAATGGGAGTGCTTAAAAGTGACTTACCTCTCCTATGAACCTTCTACCTCGTTTGTTACTTTGCCGAGGTTGATGTGCAGGTGATGTAGGCTTTGATTCAGAAGATGATAGTGAGTCACTAACACCTTAAATACCAGAATGTATCACCAGGGCGATTAATCCTGCGTTGCCAACCATGTAAAAAGATCTTGATTCCCTTTTTAAAACCTCATAGATTATCATTTTTTTTTATACAACGTACATTAATTGTCACGCGACATCACCTCTGCTGTAACCTGTAAAGGCTGTAACACACCAACTCTGTGGAAGCTTATTGGCGAACTCACTCGCACGCAGGAACACAATAACCCTCTAGAGAGTTGTTATTTGGCTGCGGTCTTTTATGAGGTGGAGATACTTCCCCAGACGGGCTGCTTGCACCCTACCTCTCCTAAAAACAGTCAGACCGAGATGAACAAACATGTTTATGCACACAAAAGTTTATCCTGTGTGGGAATCGAAGCCACGAGCGTCGGTGTCAAAGTCGCGTTATTAACCGCTGCGCCACCGAGATCGCCATCATGTAGTAGGCATGTATGTATGTATGTATATCTTCACGCCAGGTCCCTTGCCGGGTAGGCAGAGAGAACCGAGCGCCATAAGACGCGGTCCTTACATACTTCACTCGCTTCTATTGATGTAGTAGGCGCTTGGAAAAGTTATGATACGACAGTTCATGAGCACTTCTATAAATGTTTTCATCAATTCTATCACAGTCAATGCTCTTTGTTAGTCTCTGTTTATAAATACCACCCACTAATCGTCAGGACAATTGTTGAAATGTCCAATTTGGACGAAATATTGAGATGTTATGGAACGCAACGTTACTGGCGTCGACCTTTGTTTAACGATCCATCAAGGGAAGTGGTGATTATGCTGACATTTACGAACGCTAGAGGGGATATTCCCATTCTGACAAAGTACAGTTAAATGCACATCAAGCTTGACACTTTGACCTTTGCACCGTTCTCATATCGTAGGTACATAATAACAGTTACAATCTTCAAGTATTAACCGTGATCTGCTCTTAGCTGTACGACGTTGGCATGCTCTTAGTGCTTGATGTTCATCCGTGATGCTTGAGAAAGAGGCCCTGGGAGAAACGGAAGAGCTTCAAAGACTTCGGTTGTTGTTATTCCACAAATTCCAATGCCCTTTCTTTTATTTACAGCATGAAATGCTTAAAAAATAACGTAAAGAGGCTTTATACGGGTCGCCAACAGATATACCTGGTGTTAGATGAGAACATAGTTTTAGGTAGCGGCTTACCGTATACCTGCTGTATTGCCACCCTAACGGAATAAAAATAAATAAAAAAGTTCATAAATTATCAGATTTTGTAAACAACTTTCATATTTCTTCACGAGAGGTAGAGCACATCAAAGCAACCCATCTGGGGAAGTACCTCCGCCTCATAGAAAAACGCAGCCAAATAACAACTGTTTAGAGGGTTGAGTGTTGTGTTGCGCGTGAGTGAGGTCACCAGTAAGCTCCTAAGGAGTTGCTGTGTTAGCAGCAGATGAGGCAACACGCGAGTGATACTTAACGTATGGCAAGCGTTCATAGACTACGGTAACCGCGTTACGTCAGGAGGGCCGTGTGCTTGTGTGTCTTCAGACGTTGTATAGAAAAAATAATCTTATTTATTTAATACCGGCAGGAGAGCCTCTCGAAAGTTATCACAAAATATAGATTTCAAAAATGTTAGGCTAGCTAGGCAATTGGCATAGTTAGACGTAACTCCAAAAACAAGAGTAGTAAAAAATTTTGACTTACAAAGTCACCGGGCATCACATTTCCATGGTGACTGAATTCTTCTCGGGAGTGACAGTGCCTGGCAGGCGATGGCCTCCTTCTGTGAGACGGTCATGTCCCAGAAGGAGGCCGCGGAGCGGGACAGGGAGAATGATCCCTTGGCTGTCCGACTCCGGAGACGGCGGACGGGAGTGCGGCGTAGGCGCTACGCGCACCTATTGCCGCCTCCCTAACCTGTGGGACTAGGGGTCAGGATGGGAACCTGGCCCCATAATGGTCCCGCCGCCGGAGGGGCTGTCCCAATTTGCCGGGATGGCCCCGATAGAGAGAAGAAGTCCGGCCCCTCTTGAAGGGTTAGCCAGTCGCAGTGGTGCCCTGTTGCTGACAGATCCGGGGACCACACCAACGTGGCCGATGGCATTTCGCGGGGTTGTTTAGTGGGTATACCGTCGGACAGCCGACGGGGAGTCCCACACTACCACCGGAGGCCACCCAGGCACCGGTGGTGTGCGTAACGCATTTTTCGCCGCGTCACAAAAAAAAAAAAAATGGTGACTGAATTCTTAGGTAAACCCCTGCTAAGTACCCGAACGTTTTGGTTCAAATATATGAGGATGCATTCCCTGTTGGTGACGTGCGGTGCGTTTGTTGATAATGTGACAAGCATAAAGCTTAGGAAGAGAGTAAATCAACCTGGCCTGACCTCAGTTATGTTGAAAGAACACAGCTGGCATTCCTGCGAGTTGAGTGAGGATACTTACAAGGTTACAAGTGGTTTTATCTTTGTTTTTATACAACGTAGAGAGACATGTAAAAGGTAAAGCACTTGACTCACCTGATATAAAGAAAGCGGTTATCGTAGCCAATGAATACTTGCAATACATTAAGTATCACTCGCGCGTCACCACCTCTGCTGCTCCTCCTTTCATTACTTCTACACCAGCTCCTTAGAAGCTTATTGGGGGCCTCACTCACACGCAGGAACACAACAACCCTCCAGTTGTTGAGTTGTGTCTGCCTGCGATTTTCTAGGTTGATGTACTTCCACAGACGGGCTGCTTTGATATGCTGTACCTTTCTTAAAAACACACAAAATCCTGTGTCGAGATCAAGCCCACGTGCGTTGGTGTCAATTTAGTCTTATTAACCACTGACAAAAAAGTAGGTATTTTTCTGTTAGTGGCTGCGAATGTAACGAGGATAGAAACGTGCGAGTGGTAATAGTAAGAATTGTAAGCGATCATAGGCTACGATAACCGAATCACATGAGGCGGCCCATATGCTTGCTTTCCACCCGATGTACTATAACAAATGACTTCCTAAACTCGTGGCCTACTAGCTAATCTAAAATGAATTCTTATTTGATGTTCCTGAATATCAGTCATCGAATCATGTCTGGAGAGCTCGTTAGAATCGTTACGCGTGTCATTCTAACCGATCACGCCGGTTAAGCAAATTCGACCGCAACGTGCCTGTGGATGGGTTTATCTACTACGAGCTTATCCGAGCTTCTTCGGAGAGTACGTTAAGCCATCGGTCCCCGCTGTATTCGAAACACGGCAGTCATTAGTTAAGCTAAGCCTATGGGCGGTTTGGAAACACTGGCCTCCACCAATCCGCAGTTGAACAATGTGGTCGAGTATTCTCTAAACACTTTCGGCTGAAAGGAATCCCTTGTCCCTGCTGTGGGATGAGTTAGGGTTAGTGTAGTTGTAGTAATAGTAGAATCATGTTAGTAATTGTCTTCAGGCTTTTGATCTCTAGTCTACCAGCTAATACGCTATTTACGTAGTATTGTCTTAGGTTTTCGCGATTGTTACACATTGAATTAAACAATTTTTCATTGGAAACATCAGGTTCAACAAAACAAATAAAACACGCGATACTTCCGTTAAAAATTGTTTAATTCAACGTTATTTACGATTTTCCAAATTCAAAAATACAATTAAATACCTTCAGCTTAGGCGATAGGTCATAGTCAGCATAATCAATACTGCCAGCCGACAATAGAGGGACAGCGATGCTTCGACCAGTATTGTTGGTCTCGAGAGCTAAATTTACCCCGTCCGTGTACGAACGCTCGTATGACGCCAATTACTTATTCTGTACGAGACGACGGGGATCGAAAATTGAAATTCGAATACACCTCCGTTTTGTATACGTCTTTATGCGTCCATACTAATTTGTTTCGAGTATGATGTATATCGAAAACAAATTTGTTTTCCATTGGTAACGTTTTTGACGTTCAGAGGCGCATAAAGCTAAGGGGCGCCCTCATTTCGCCACTTCCAAAAAAAAACTCTAAATACTAGCACTGTATATATTTATGTTTTTTGAGACATATTCTGTATTTATTATTTATGTACGATTAGTCATTTGACGAGCTCGGTGGCTCAGTCGTGAAAGACGCGACTTTGACACCAACACCACGAGCGTTGGTGTCAAAGTCGCGCGTACGTTCAATTCCCACACAAGACAAACATTTGTGTGCATGAACATGTCTATTTGTCACGTTCTGGATCTGGCCGCATCAAAGCAGCCCGTCTGGGGAAGTACCTCCACATCACAGAAAACCGTAGCCAAATAACAACTCCCTAGAGGGTTGTCGCGTTCCTGCGCGTGAGTGAGGTCACTAGTAAGCTCCTAACGAGTTGCTGTGTAAGCGCAGAGGAGGCATCGCGCAAGTGGTACTTAATATATTACAAGCGTTAATAGGCTACGGTAACTGCTTTACATCAGGTGGGCTGTATGCTTGTATCCCGATGATGTACAAACAAAAGTCATAATTTTGATTATAGCTATAAGTGGCCAATAAGCAATAATTACAATTTTGGATACTATTCATCCTACTAATATTATAAATGTGAATGTCCGTTTGTTTGTTACGCTTTCACGGGAAAACTACTGAACCGATCATCATGAAACTTTGTACACATATTCTTGGAGATATCAGAAGTAAAATAGGATACTTTTTATTAAAAAAAAATATTTTTTTATGAATGCGAGCGAAGCCGCGGGTAAAAGCTAGTAGATAATAAATACAAGATATGTTTTAAAAAAATCATAATATGGTTCTATAGTTCCATTACTGAGCGTTTTTTTTTTTGGAATTTGTTTTTAAATTCAGCATTGTTAATAAAAAGAAAATGAGGGCGCCACTTAAGCTTTGTACGAATTGTACGCCCTTTTAAGTGCCTTTAATTTCAACTGGGGGTCACTTGCAAAAGGCAAATATATCGAACGAACTTAGGAAGTACAGCACCTAGTGTAATATACCCAATTATTGACACTTTAGAAATATTTAGCGGCGAGCGTGCATGAGAAGAGCAATGAATGTTAAAGACGCGAGTGAGATATGTAAGGATCGAGTCACGTGGCGCTCGGTTCTCTCTGCCTACCCCGCAAGGGATTTGGCGTCAAGTTGTAGATAGAAAGATAGAAATATTTAATGTCAAACGGAATCTAATACTATTAAAATTATTTATATGGAATGTCTCTGAAACTTTTTATCAATACATTATGTTCAGTCTTAATACTTAGTTTATATAAAAAAAGAGTTTTAATGTAGCCATAGGTTAAAAAATCTTTTGGTTTCACGTGTTGGAATCTTAATATCTTAATCCTAATATTATAATATTATAAATGTGAATGTCCGTTTGTTTGTTACGCTTTCACGCGAAAACTACTCAACCGATCATCATGAAACTTTGTACCTACACATATTTTTGGAGGTATCAGAAGGACCATAGGATACTTTTTATTAATTAAGTAATTTATTATATATTCTAATTGCCATTGGGTAAATTGGAACTAAATAGTGTAGTTTTAATTGTTAGAACCACAATTTTTTCCGGATATCGTCTACTGAATTTGCTAGGTCTACCACCGTAATGTTCAGATAATTGTGGGTTTAACTTCACAAGCTGACACATTTCATAAATGTACATAAACGGTAAGGTTAATAAATTGAGAGTCTTGAACAGTAGTTTACAGCTAGTTTTAGGAGTAGCATGAACTATTGCACGGACGCATTGTTATTGTGAGATAAACGCTCCAACTGCTTCGGCAGAATTTCCCCACAAACATAGGCCAGTAGTATATTGATCATGTCAAATCAAGTGGGAATGGTTGCGTTCAACAGAGTTTACTATATACATACATGCATGTATATCTATGCACATATAATAACGAAGTTACACATACGACATCTCGATTTAACAATAAACATGTTTACGTTCTGGCTCGTACGATAACTTATAATTTATACGACAACTTACCTCATCAGTGTTAACATTTCAAAATGTCTACCACAATAAACGTATAATATTCAACCGAATTAAATATATATATAAAATTAATCAAAACTGTCAATTTTTCATATATAATTTTATCCCTTACTTTACTAATTTACAAATTTGTACAATTGATTTTAAACGCCATGAAATTTCATCTTCTATTTTTAGCCCCTTGGGGCAAGATTTAAAAATCCTTTGTACTCACATAAGTCATTTAAGAAAATCTCACAAATCTCAATTCGCAGTGCAAAAAGCACACCTTTTTCTCTCTCTTTCTCCTGGCTCTGGCTCTGACCCATCTGAGTACATTGATATATACTTACAGTAATGCGAAACGAAATTACAAGAAGACCATCATCATTTCAGCCGAAGGAGCCGTCCACTGTTGAACATAGGCCTCCTAATTAGACTTCCACAGCGATCGGTATTTTGCATCTATCGTCTCCCTACAATCTTCACAGGATCGTCGGTTTATCGTGTAGGGCCGTCCTACGCTCCGTTTTCCAGCTAGTGGTCGCCATTCAAGAACCTCCGTGCCTAACGCCCATCAATTCCCCGAGCTATGTGGCCTGCTTTTAATTACCAATGTATCCACCTGCCTCGTGCTTTCTCTGAAATCTAATTGCCATACGAACCTACCATAATTTCTGATCACTTCAGCAATCTTATAAGAAACGCCCTCATTTCCATATTTACCAACAATTTAGAAAGAAAAATTTGTTTACTTGGTTACATTTCACATATTTGTTAAATTACAACCAATTATACATAAATGCACCAAAAGGGCCTCCGTTCAGCATGTGTCGTGGCCCGCGGTGTGGACCACAACGCTCGTCTTCCGCGGATACCAGTAAATTATTTAGAAAAATTCAAAAATATCTAAGTAATACAAAAGAATAAAATTATAACAAATTGGTTAAATTAAATGACTTATAGATACAATATATTATATTATTATTGTTATATTTAGCGGCGGGCACTAACACGTACATAACATAAAATTCAATGGAATATCATTCTAATTTACCATTAAATAAATAACAATTTACCACGCACAATTACTCACAACAAGTAGCCAAAACCAGGGGGTGTCAGTCTGCTGTTTAGGTACGTTCGGGCGGCGCGCCTCCCGAGCAGGCGTATGGCAAAAGGTTGCCGCTCGGCTCTCGGCTCGTGTGCTAGTCAGCCGCGTCGAGTCTAATTAATTAACCTTCTTTTCTGTGATTTTTGCAACGTACAAGGACTTATAAACGATCTTATAATCCGTATAAAAGATACTGTTGAGTTTACGGGCGTCAAAATAAAGGGAAGAACATTTTGTTTTATACTACGACGGATAGCAAATAAGCATACGGTCCGCCTGATGTAAAGTAGTTACTGTAGCCTATGAGCGCTAGCAACAAAAAGAACGTCGCAATCGCGTTGCCACCCCCGCTGTCAACACAGCAATTCCTCACCTTCTGGTGACCTCACTCACTTGCAGGAATGCAACAACCCTCCAGTTGTTATTTAGCTGCAGTCTTCTGTGAGGTGGAGGTAATTCCTCAGTCGGGCTAACGTCGTGCCCTACCTCGCTTTCCCAAAAGCCTCGTCTGTTGATAAGCAGGGTGCACCACGTGCAGGTGAGGTTGGTTTTGGCTGTAAACGTTACATTGAGCACTTACACCCCTGCAATAAATCGAAATAATCTTTTTTTTTAATTCCTGAAGCTATTGTATGGTAAGCTATTTGGTTATATTTAAATCATCTTCCTTCTGTGCGCTAGTACTATTAGTTATTCTGTGACAAAACTTCATTTTCATATAAACATCTTTACATCTTCACCTGGAAAAATGAAGTCGTCTTTACACAGCCCTGAAAGGATATTTGGTTGCCCTTATCCTTCGACATTTCCAGCAACAGATCTGAGATGGTGTGACGCTGGAAAATTTGAAGGACAACGAGCTACAAAATAATAGCTAGATACTCTAGCTAGATACTCTAATCTCGAAGTAGTTACTTATATACTTCTCATTTGCAAATTGTGTACTCTAAAATCTAACACTCGATATTTTTCCTAATGTAATATTTGTTATGTACCACAGAGACGGGACCATATGAAATATTACTTATTCTAATTTATTCATAAAGTAATTAATTTGTAGAGTATAAATACGACAGAAACAATAGTTTCAAACGACTGCCCTTTGTCAGTCTTGTTGACTCCTAAATTTCTTAAAAAAATCCGGCAACCTCACTCTAGCTTATTCCACCGATAAAATTAAATACCTAAATATTTGACACATAAAGAATACAAATACAAGAAGAATACAAAAAGTACACAATTGTAATTGTAATTCTAAAGTTCTGGCGTATATTTTGATTAGCTTCCGAAACATTATCTATAGTAGAGTACTAGAATGAGTTATAATAATTTTCCATATTACCCTATAACAAAACCAATTAGCATGTCGTCGGACTGTCTTCGTTTCAAAGCAGCAAATCATTACGCCCCTCATCAATCTTCGTCAGCCAGCAGTCCGTAATGAATTCCCGATTATAAGAGGCTCTTGTTCACATTTTTTTTTCATGGAAATGAATCTTTTAGTCACTGATTAAAACTTTTCTTTCATCGAAATGGGTTCAACAGATTTCCTCCAAGTTTCCAATCGGCTTTCAGAAATGATTGATGCTTATAATTAAATATTCATTTTAGTACCGACTTTATAAATTGGATTTGATTAATATTCTAATAGAAAAAAAGGGAAAATAATAATTGGGTTATTCGTTGTCTAAATAAAATTGACTTATTCCGTTTCATTTAGTGACTAATGTTAAATTATTATTCTGTTCTATTCTAGAGATAAGGAAACAAAACAGGTTTTATATGTTTAGTTTGATGTCAAGTCTTTATCAACTTTTCTCCGATATTTACACACGTGGGACCATTACTAAAGTCAGATTCTGATCAAAAACAATGAACATTCCAATCGTGACATTCATATAAAGATGTAAAGAAAGTTAGTTATTGAGTGTTTTTTCAAATACTACAGGTACTCGTATTTATTACATTTTATTTAGATAACATGTAATAAATACCTGTACCTGTAGTATGTAGTAGTAATAAAAACCTTATTTGTTGAGGTTGAAAAATCGATGATTAGTCATCGATTTTTCAACCTCAACAAATAAGGTTTAAACTAACCATATCTAACTAACAAAATTTAGATTAGCTCATGGAAAGGGTTACTCTGTTCCTACAGGTCAGTGAAGTCGCCAGTAAGCTCCTAGGAGTGTTGCAAGTGTTCATAGGCTACGCTGACCGATCTACATCAGGTGGGCCGTATACTTGTCTGCCTCCCGACGTTGTATATAAAAAATCCTTAATCTGGATATCGCATACATAAAAAACCGGCCGTTGAACATAGAAGCCTTTCCTACTATAAAGTTTTTCCAAAATCACATCAAATAGTAGAGCTGCGAAATTAAGAAACACTCGTTCAAATCCTATTTATTATAAAATAAAAATTGTTTCGAACGTATAGTTCCCGAGCCAGCAACAGTTTTCATGACCAAATTCCTCTCGGCTGAAAACTCGTAAGATGCATCAGAGTGTGGTATCATGTAGCCTTATGAACGTCAACTGCGGTTCCGTGGGTGTACGTACGTGGAATATAATAATCACTTCCTCCCGCTTGTTTATCAATTTATAGTTGACCCAATATATTGAGAGAAAAAAAACTATATTCAGCTGACTATAAATTGGTAAGTCACAATTTCCTGATACCAATCACTGAAGCATTTTACGAGTTTTCGGCAGAGAAGAAATGATTGACGAAATTCGTCCCTAGCTCGCGGACTAGTATATTGGATCGAGAAATCTCGTTGTCAGTCCTCCATTATGACTCCGGCTAAGCTTACCGCCAATTTAACGGGATCCCGGCCATTCTCTTTGACCACTGGCAATTTCAAAGTTGCAAATTGTCCGCCACTAACTAAAGAGCAGGTCCATTTACGTATGCTTTTAACCTCTTCAAAACTTTCCATCATTACACCTAATGGAAATTCATAGCTTTTAATTATGCACTCACGGGCTATGTAGACCGTGTCACGATGACCCTGCGAGTACGACGGCACTGCAAATTTCGTTCAAGGGATGTGTCAACACGGCTTCACTTTTCCAGCTTTCCAATTTTCTCCGAGCGAAAAATTCAACTGGATAGGTAATTAATATATTACAAGTATGTATATATCCCAACTTCCCATTTCATTTTATGTCGATAAACGACATATGCAGGGTGCTACGATGAATCGTCAATATCAAGCTATATCCTTCCAGGCTGTGATAGCCCAGTAGATAAATAACTGGCCCAGTGATTAACAGGTCTCCAGTTCAAATCGTGGCATTTACGACTAAATTTGTGTTTTCGCATTTATGAACATATTTATAATTAGTACTTGCTCGGCGTTGAAGGAAAATACATGATGAGGAAACCAGGACGTCCAAGAATAATATTTCGAAAGACGAAACACGGAGGTCTGACGGCAGTCGCTCCATGTAAAAATCAGTATCTTCGCCAAATCCCTTAGGTCAGTAGGTAGGTAGCGGACCCCGCCATTCCTCATCTATTTGAAAACGGGATAACGGAAGAAGAAGAGACTCATTCCAAATTGACATTAACTGAGACAAGTGCATGCCACACAGAGGACACTGACTTACATCTACCGACAACAGTTATCTTCCGACAAAGGAGGAAGTCCAAATGAATAAACCTACCGAATGGATAGCTAAGGCTGACGGTAGTTAAGCCTATTGGATAATATTGCAATAATTTATTTACTGAAACTCGAAATTACCAAAAATAGCAATTAAATAAATTGTACATATTTGTGTACACATTATTATTTGCTCGACGGTGAAGGAAAACATCGTGACGAAACCCGTCCAAGAAATTATTTCAAAAGTCATTTGGTCTGACCTAAGAAATATCTGTTATAATAATTATTATTCGGCAATTCCGTAGGTTTATTAGTATTAATATTTATTTGTTCAGGCAACTTTTAGACCCACACATTACTGAAATTTATATATTTAGTGAATTCTTTTACGTGAATACCTATACACAGATTCATGTAGAAAGAATCCAGCTTGTCAGTTATCATCGCCAGGATCTCGTGGGGCTCCGGACTCTGCAGAGCAGGGATGCCTAAGGAATAGTAGCATTAAAGCAATCTACTCTAGCTTCGGCAAACATTCCTGAAGTACTGCAAAATCTAGGCAACCCCAACAACACCCGAGACGCGTTATTGTAGCGTTGTATGCCCTTTGTGTACAACTCGCCCATAAGCTACTTGTATAGAACGGTTTACAGTATGCACTATACAAAGTTACATAGCAGGCCCGTCTTAAGAGATTAAGAAATGGGACAATGATAGGAATAAGAAGAAGAAGTAAATTAAGGTATAATTTTACGGAAAACGAATTTACAGGCAATATTTAAAATTATCGTGTGTGCTTACGCTTAAAGATGGTAAAATCTCACGCCGCGGCCTATATTAACCCACTGTCATTAGTAGATATGCTGCTGCGATGGCGGCTCTGTTCTGGCCTTTGCTGCGGTTGTCTCTGTGATTTCTAGTAAAATGCCGACCGATGCTAATTCACATCAACTAACTGCTTACAGCACAGCAGCTGTGACAGCAAACAAATTAAATTAGAGCAAATTGTCAAAAACAGTAATTACATCACTAAAATATCATGCTGAATCTATTGGCATGAAGATTGAAACACGATTAAATCTACATCTAGCTCTTGTTCGGAGCGATACGTAGCTTGATGAGCTTTGTTTAGAAGCGAATTCTTGTAAGCCTTTTGTTACTATTGCGCACGCCTTCGCCGACAAAGTTTTGACAGCACTTGGCCCTTTATTGGACGACTTCGACGACGACCTCGTCAAGATGTCTGCGGCTCGTAGCCAACTTTAAAGTGCACTTCGCACCAAATGTTACGCCTCCGCAGAAACTTCCAGCTGTCCTCAATACACTTTTCAATGCGAACGAAACCGGGTAACTTAGTTGAAAACAACATCCAAGTCGGAACAAATTGGAAAATAATATTAGCGAATACTTTTTTCGAACTAAAATAAAAACTTTGCTTGTTATATTTTGTGAAATATAATTTTTTTTTAATTTTGTTCTTGTGAACTATATATTATGACAGCGGAACTATGCTACGTCGACATGAAAACCTTTATTAAAACTGGGTGAAACGAGGAAATGTTGGAAGCAGCTGCAAATTGGGTCGTGTGAAAAGCGAGGCCCTTGTCATATAGTTTTTTGGTGTGCGTCAAAAACAGGAGTTCTATTTGTAAATGTGTCACATTTGATGTTTCACCAGCGATGTTAACATTTTTAAACCGCAAGCATTGGAAAAAGCTTACAGTGGGTTGCATCCGCACCGCCACTGTGCTCATGAGCAACCGGGGACGACAACATAACGACATTTCACTAATAGGCACTCTTAATGAGATACATTCTAAAGTACGTGAGTTAACTACTTTAGTTTTTTATAACAAACAGTAGTGCTCTACCCAATCCGATGCCTAAATTCCATGGATTTCATTCCATTAATACACAGTACAAAAAAGGATGGATATAGAAATATTTAGTAATAATTTCGAGCGATAGTTTTTTTATATTTTTCAATAAGCTGATTTTTTAAATTTTTTTTATACTACGACGGGAGGTATACTTGCATACGGCTCGCATAATTTAAAGCGGGTACCGTAGTCTATTAACGCTTGCGATATTTTAAATATCACTCGCGCGATGCCTCCTCTGCTGTTTACACAGCAACTCCTTGGGAGCTTACTGGTGACCTCACTCACACGCAGGAACACAACAACCCTCTAGGGAGTTGTTATTTGCTGCGGTTTTTCTGTGAGGTGGAAGTACTTCTCCAGATTCCATGCTTTGATGCGCCCTACCTCTCTTAAAACATCCAGACCAAGACAAACAGACGTGTTCATGCACACAAATGTTTGCCTTGTGTGGGAAGCGACCCCCGAGCGTTGGTGTCAAAGTGGCGTCATTCACGACTGAGCCACCGAGCTCGTCGAAATCGTGAATGTACCATCTTTGCTTAACGCTGTAACTTCGATTGTTACTCTTGTTACGCAATATATAACAACGATAGAGAACCAGAATGTAAAAGCCTTTTTATTTTATACAACTTCGGTAGGCATACAAACTTACGGCTCACCTGATGCAAAGCGGTTACCGTAGCCTAAGAACGTTTATAATACACAAGTATAACTCGCACGATGCCACCTGTACTGTTAACACAGCAACTTTGTATCTTACTGGTGACCTCAATCACACTCAAAACCACTGCAATTCTTCAAGGAGTTGTTATTTGGCTACGGTTTCTATGAGGTTGAGGTACTTTCAAGAAGACAGAAATCCCTATATTTAATTATGAAACAGCAGACCGGTCAAGTAACTCCACTATACAGAAGGTCACAGCCTAGTAAGAATTCTATAGAGGATTGTTGTCTTTACAAGTTATGCCCTTAGAATATCGGCGAGAAGTTCCTGTATGGCATGGCAATTCAGGTGTAATATACACCTTGTGTTGTAAGCATACTTATGACGCATGACAGTAACGATCTCTGTGTACATTTAAAGGGAAGACAGTGGCTGGCCTTCGACTGAAAAACGAATGAAGATGATATTTGGCTTACATTAATACGAGTATGTGTTCATAAGGTCGTGGTATAACTATAAATATATCATTAGTGATATATTTGTAGTATACCTAGATCCTACAGTCACCATCATGTAATACGGATCAGTGTGGGTATTGATATTGCCTCGGAAAGCCATTTTCGGAACGGATTTGAAAAGTTTCCACTCAGATTCCATATAATTTGACAACTATTCCATACATTTAGATAACTTTTTGTTTCCGATTCGAATATGACTTTCCGAAGCGTTGTGAATACCCGCACAAAATCCTGTTTCGTTTTTATCCATAAATAAAAAGTGTCTATTACATTACCACATCCACTTTTATATTCCGCCCACGTCAGTAACATATCAAAGTTTAGATGGCAACAAAGGCGGAATGTTTCGTGAGAAATCACTCAAAATTGAAAATAAAACGAAAAGTTTATTCCAAAACAAAGATCTGTAGATTGTCTGAGCGACATTTTTAAGTAAAATTTTCCTCCATTAGCTATTCACTTTTTCTCATTTTCCGAATGAAGACATCTAATGAGTCCAAATTTTTCGGAATGATAAAATAATAGAAAACTAAAGGCCCCTATATTGCAAAGGAAATTGGAAATGAAATTGGCCCTTATCCTCGAGGCGGTCTAGTAATTTGCACTTTTCTTCACTGCTTTGTTAGTTCATAGATATTATTTATGTGAGTATGTTTATATTATTTAGCTAAAAACACCGAATTGTTTTTTTTTTTTTGGAAGTGTAAACTTCTTTAGCTTTGTTGTAATTTAAAACTCGATGAAATGAAAAAGCGACAGTAGAAAAAGAGACAACCAAATATACGATTTAATGTGCAAGAGAATGAGATAGAAGCGTCAATTTGATTTGACGTGCGAGAGAATGAGATAAAAGGCATTATACAGGACGAGCTCGGTGGCGCAGTGGTGAAACGCGCTGTTACGCTATTTTGACACCGACGCTCGTGGGTTTAATTCCCACACAGCACAAACGTTTGTGTGCATGAACATGTCTGTTTGTCTTGGTCTGGGTATTTTCTATGTATAATAAGTATGTAATGAAAAAAAAAAGAATTTACGTATGTTCATCAGTTGTCTAGTACCCATAACACAAGCTTCGCTTACTTTGGGGCTAGGTGGCGCTGTGTAATTTGTCCGACAATATTTATTTATTATTTATATATTACAGGGTCCGAGCGTTGTTAGTACATATGTTAGCGCGCCTTTATATTACGAAGCTTCGGATAAGGCGTCATAACAACCGTGGTGTATTGTACACGTGTATTGTTTACATAGATATTTCTCTATTTTAACAAAATCATTTTTCAAAACAAGATACGTATAAAATATTCGCTATTTACCACTAAGAGAGAAATTGCGATTCTATTATGGATGCTAGTACGTCTAAATCCTAGAATTCGTCTTCGTGCCGACAACTCTATTCGTTGGGGCGGAGACCTAATCTGAATGAGTTAAGTGAGGGTTCGTGAGGAATCGTGCCACAGATACGTTCATACTAGAAATGTCAAAAATGGAAATAACCAATTTTATAAAACATTATGACCGCTACACTGGAAATACCTTACAGGAGTCCGCTGTGGCATATCAAATCTATGGACAGTTAATTTATTCCTGCGAATAAATGAAGTTAGCAGATACTCCAAAAAAGTTGTTTAGTCAGCAAGAGATATTAACACGAGCTTATCTCTACGTTATTATTACGTAGCACATTTCGCTAAAATGCAGTTGGCTTTTGCATACCTTATTACGGGAATAACAATGAAATCCAATGGCGTGCCATCTCGTCAGGCTCGTGTGGTCTATGACAAGGCTTTAGACTGCGATACTTCTGTCAATTATCCAAAGATAATATTAACTGCCGTTACTGGGCGCCGGCTTTAGTTATGACCATGAGTAAAATACTGATTTGTAGGAATTCATATACAAATACTGCTCAAATAACGTAACTGCATGATTATAACAACGGGTAATGTGAGTGTGAGATTTTTTTCAAGCTTACAACTGTAGTATATAGTAGTTATGCATATAAGTAGGTCATACTGAAAGATTCAAAAACCGTAATCATCTTAAGCTGTCGGACTAGTCTTCCTTAGGCTTAATGGATCTTCAAATGTTGAAAGTCTTCAATGTGAACTGATAACACTCCCATCAGTTGAAGACTTCAAAATGCTTCCATTATCTTGGTGGAATATGTGGACGCGATACTATGGTGAAAGACGGCATTGCTAATAGTCCGAGCAGCAATTGATGTAACAATCTGCAGTCACCATCCTTTGGTCTTCAAACGACACTGTTTCTCATGTCTTGAATTGCTGATTATAATAAATAATAATAAATATAAATATTGTCGGACAAATTACACAGCGCCATCTAGCCCCAAAGTAAGCGAAACTTGTGTTATGGGTACTAGACAACTGATAAACATACGTAAATACATTTTTTTTTTGTAAATACATACTTATCATATATAGAAAATACCCAGACCAAGACAAACAGACATGTTCATGCACTCAAATGTTTGTAGTGTGTGGGAATCGAACCCACGAGCGTTTGAGTCAAAGTAGTGTAACAACGCGTTTCACCACTGCGCCACCGAGCTCGTCGAAATTATAGAATTAAATTATAGAAGCAACTATTCGACGTAACTTAACTTTCGTTGGTCAATCTTCAAAAAAAGAGACCCATTTTGGCGATTGGGTTTTTCCTCCCCGTTCAAAGCAATACACCCAGGTTTTATCACCTGTCATAATAATAAATACACTGACATTTATTGTCCTCCGTCAAACTTTGCTATCATTTTATAGCACCACTCTAGATGTAGTCGCTGGATGTAGTAGTTTCTGGTATTCCGTCAAATCATGCGATATCCATTTAGTCCAAAGCTTCCATACCTTGGGACATATATGAAAAATATTTTGCACTTGTTCTATTTCAATGTCTAATTAAGTAAGATTTCTGACAAGTATTTTGTGTTAGTATGGAAGTGCGGTGCGGCAATATTAGATTCAGTCGCCGGCCGGCCTTCACATGCATCGTCATGGAAATGATTATGGCCACGTCTAAACTCACTGAACTACGTATACACATAGCTACGAAATGAAAATTCATCGCCAAGTACCCAAATTTACAACAAAAATCGTAAAACAATTATAGCGCGAAAATTTTCTCGAACTCAATTTATTGTACTTGAGACCTCAGACCAAATCGTGAGACACACAATTTTCAAAACGCTGCGATGCCACAATGAAAAACAAATGACAATCTTGCAAAATAATATGTGACATTTCAACAGAGTTCCATTTTCAAATTTCGTAATTGGTTTTCTATTTCTTTTATAAGTGACCAGTTCCAGAAACATTCAGTCTGTGCAACGTAAAAGTAGTATTTCCATCCAAGTGCGAGTTTATCTTACAGTATGCTTTGTACGTCGAAAATCAGAGAGATTCATGTTTTTCTGTTTGAGCAAACATTCGCTAGTACTCGTTACGAACACTTCGGCTGTCAAAGCGATTCGTTGTCGTAGCTTAATATTGTGCAATATAAACACAGCATCTGTAACATAAAAGTAGATTGGCATAGCAAGGATAAATATAATAAGTAATGTTACTTGTCGCTGTTGCAGCATAGATTTAGAACCTCTGTAAGGTGCACATTTGTAATCTTATAAATGCACTCTACAAATAACAAATCAAGAATATCTCAGCCAAATAACGACTCCCTGGACGGTTGTGGTATGTCTGGTGACCATGTTCGAACTGATACTTTTTGTACCACAAATATTCATTAGAGTCAAATACCCATGCCGTACTCACTGATGTTTATTTACCCCTAGAAGTTGTGCAATAAAAAAAAAGCAAATATATTTGAAATAGAGTCTACAGCTTTGCGTATAATAATCTTTTTTTTTTATTTAAAACACAAAACACGTTAATAATACTAAAATAATGTTACAACTCTTACGAACCAATTTCTGCTGCACTAAAAATAAATTCAAATTCTAGAACATACTCGTATTGTGAAAGTTGATTGTATTTTTCTAGTTTCTAATATATATTCTGTTTCTATTTCAGATACGGAGACTCAAGTGACCCAGGTCTGTATACAAGATTTTCACCGATAATTGTCACTTTTAGAAAACCGCAATTCAATACGATCCTTTGATCCATTCAGGTGCTTTCAGAAAAGATAGTTGTAGCACATAATGCCGCCATCCGACTGCCGGCTAGAAGGGAGAAGCGGCACTGTCGCGATGTCTTTATTAAAGAAAGATCTGAAACGAAGCAGAATCCTTATCATGTACTGTCCTTTGTTGCAATTAATAGCGAAATTCTTCATAATAAACCAGTTGAGAATGCGCAAGCTTGCATTACCAGAGGAACACCTGGCTCGTCAAATATATAACAATTAAATTATTTTTTTTTAAATTTTGTCGGCCATTTTGGCCATGGTCCTTTTTTTTTTTTTTTTTTTTTTTATTAGTAAAATCTATCCACAGGCTCTTTGGCCCGTGCCATTGTTTGTTTGAGAGGTTGTTTGTCAGGTTGTTAGTCACTATATTATTTATCGCTCCGCAAGTGCGATTACAATAGAATTAATAGTGCTTAAATATATTGGTCAATACATGCTATTAATATCATTTTCGACAAGTCAGGGAATTTTTTTTTTTTTTTTTGCATGGTCAATAGTTTTTGTTATAGGCAGAAAGTGGGACGAGAGACGCGGGCAGACCAGTCCCCCCGAGCGGCACCCGTTCACGAGTTGACGCAGAGGGCAGCCATCACCGTGCTCAACCATATTGTAGGGAACTCGATGACCCGCCCCCCAACGCCGCCGCTCGTCTAGACATTTTAGTGAGCATGACTGCTCGCATCTCTCATCCCTGTCTCTGCTTCGTTCAGTTTTTCCGGAAACGAAGGGAGATGGCATCCCGGAGCCTTGCCATGACGCCCTTCCCCTCTCTCTGTCTGCTGGTTTGGGAGGAGGAGGAGGAGGGACCGCTCGCTGGGTCCTCGGAGCTTTCAGTCAACTTTCTGATGACCTCCTCGTCTCTCGCCCTCATCGCCATCTTAAGGTTATAGTCCCTGATGTGTTCCGTTGTCGCGGTCTCGGCTCGCTGGATAAACCGAGCTGTCGCGTCGTTGTCAGTACAGTCTGTGTGGTATACACAGCTGTCCGTGTGTCTAGAGACCGCGACAACGGCATGGGGGACACTTTGGAGGAGATGGGATCTTTTGGAAGTTGTACGCACAATAATCACTGACTCGCACGTTAGTCCCTGTGCTTCATGTATGGTTAGGGTGCGGGAACCCGAATTCGCTCCGTAGCCCTGGCTGATAAGGAGTGCCTTCTCAGCCTGGGTGTGGACAAGGTAAAGCGTGTTGTCCTGTTTCGGGATCCGCTCCCCTGTGAACCGCTTCAGCGATAGGGATTTAGCGCGAGTCTTGGCCGAGTATATGCCACTGTAGATTTCTCTTAGAGCATACGCTACGTCCTGTGGATTCCTGTACGTACAAAGGAGATTTTGGGAGATTGACGTCACAAGGTTGGGTCTGTTATATAAGGTGTTGAACAGATTGTTCCTGTCGATGTAGGGAAGCTGGTTGTCGTCTCCGATCAGCAGGGCTTCACTGGCTCTGGCTAGTTGTATTGCCATGACTATGGATCCGAAATGGTTCATAAGGGCTTCGTCCACCATTAGGCGTGTACACGATTCGCCCTTATGTAGTCCATTTACTAGTAGGGATGCCATAGTCCGCACTCTCTTTTTGGCTAGGTCACCAAAGCGCGTTTCCAGTTTTTCCCTGAGATCGGTGGCGGCCTCAGTTGTCGTTGTCACTATGATGTCTCCAGCCAGGTCGGCTTGTGACACCACCCACGTGGATTTCCCGCAGCCGGGGACTCCGTTAACCCATGTGATAGTGGGTCTCACCCAATGCTTCGGGCTTCCGCCTTTGAACAGGTCCCCCGCTATGGCTTCTGCCATATCGAGGATCCTGTCGTCCAGCATTACCTTTGTGCACTTGGCTACCACCACTACCGGGTCTTCGGTCGGTGTTTTAAAGGTGATCCTCCCTTCCTCGCTCTTCTCGTCCAGGGGCTCAAAACCGCCGGTTACGCTGTATGCTGCCATGTACGACCCCGACATGTTACCCAGTATTACTAGGTTCCTGTCGCTGTCGTAAATAGCTGCCTCAGCTTCGCCCAATTTTATCCATAGCAGTTCCTGCGAGCCGCGGTGATGAGTCTGCAAGATGGAGTTGCAGGTATCCATGTTTACTTTCCGCGTTGCTCTGGTGACTGCCACGAACTCGATGAAGGCGTTTACCATGTGGTCTTGCGGCTCCCTTGCCGGTCTGAGTTTGGGGGGGGTCACTTGTCCCATGTCTGCTCTTGTGCGGGGGCCAGTGGGGGGTTCCGATCCGTGGCGGGGAGGCGTCTGTGTGAACTTTTCGACCGCCGCTTCCAAGGACAGGGCCCTTTCCGCTGCTCTTTTTTTTCTTGCGGAGGGTTGGGCCACCGACTGGACACTCCCATTGAGGGTCGCCAATATGGTGGAGAGTATATGGCTAGGTTCCTTGCGCTTCTGTTCTGCCAGACATCTTTCCTGCATCACCCGTTGTTGAAGGCGTTCCGACCCACTGACGTGGGGGTTAACAATCGGGTGATCCCAGCAGTCCGTGGGAATCAGTTTGGCGCCTGGGTCCCGGGATTGGGCCTTAAGGAAACTTAGGTTTTGTCCTCTGTCCTCGTATACCACGATTTCGTGATGCTGCGAGGCCAGGAGAGCTCCTTCGTAGTCCTTGGTTCTCCCACTGAGGTATCCCACGACCATGGCGTCAATACTGATGATCTTCGCAGGTTCGGCTCTTTGCCCCATGTACTTCAGCACTGCGCACATCTGTTCGAACTCGGTGACTTCGTCGTCCGTGCAGAACAACGCGACAGTTTTGTTGTTCTTTCGCACTATTCTGCACGTCTGGTTTCCGATTGTCACCTTTGGTAATTCGTTGAACATTTTGCGCCGCATGGTGGTCTTGCGAGTGCTTCCGTTTAGTAGGACTCCGAGTCCCGGCGAGATCGTTACCGTATTCTTCGCCATGGCATTGCAGAAGGCAAAACCTATTCTCTCCGCATTGTCGTCCATATATAAGGCGACTCCTCTTAGGCGTAGTCCTGGTCGTCCGTCTTCTCCGCATGTTAGAAGGTTGAAAGTGTCATTGAGTGATGTTTGTGTCGTTGTGTCAGACTGTAGTGTTTGTGTGTCGATGTGTGGTGTGTGTGTTAAGTCCGGGAGTTGAGTCGTGTCCGAGGGGAGGGAAGGGATAGGATAGGTGCTGTTTCGCCGCGTTGCGACTGACGCCACCTTATCCATGAAGGCCAGAAGCTTGGGGCGGGATTTATTGCACTCCATGAGCTTTCGGAGATTGTGTCGTGTGAGCTCCAGTTGAACAGAGCACTGCAAGTTGAATCTTTCTAGCTGGAAACGGGGGCAGTCGAGTAGTATGTGCCACACCGACTCGCTGATTTGGGGGTCGCACTCGCATCCCGGACTGGTCTTCAGATTGAACCTGTAAAGGTACTCTCCGAAGCCGCCGTGTCCTGTCAGGATTTGGGTTTGAAGGTGGGTCAGTCTCGTTCCTCTCACGATGCGATAAGCTGTGCTCACATCGGGGAGGAATGCTTTCGTGGCCGAACCCGTCTCGGAGGAGTCGTAGCGCGCTTGCCATTTCTGGACCGACTCCTCTCGGATCTTTTTCCTGACATATGAGAGTGGGACCTCTGCGTAGTCGGGGGTTGTCTCCCTGTTTGCAGCTGTTTTCGCAAGCTCGTCTGCCCTTTCGTTTCCTGCCGTTCCTACATGTGCTCTGAGCCAGAAAAGCCGCACTTTTCTGCCCTGCTTTCCCATCCGCGCCATGTTCTCCTTCATGGCCTTAGCCAGGGGGTGGAGCAGCTTGGGGTTGTTCAGTAACTCGAGTGACGATCTTGAGTCACTCAAGATATTTACTGTTTCCCTTTTGCTGTCTTTTGCCCTGACTATGGCCCTGTGGAGTGCATACATTTCGGATTGAAAAACAGTGCATGTTGGGTCGAGGCTGAAGGTCTCGTAGGCTGTTTCCCTTCCGCTCTCCCACCACGTTAGCGCCGCCCCGACTCTCCCTTCCATCTTGCTGCCATCAGTGTAAATTTGAGGGCCGACAATTTGGTGGGTTTCTTGAGTGGGGGGGTCCATGTCCTCGAGGAGCTCGTACTCTGTTGATATTTGAGTTGCAGGGTGTGGGAAGTCCTGGAACTTCACTCTTTTTTCGAGCTTCCTTCCGGGTGGCAGGAATGCGGTCGAGATGCCTTTTTTGGCCTCGTATAGCGCGGCGTTTTCTTGTATTCTTAGGTCCAGCGGAAGCGTTCCAGATAGAACCAGTGCTGATGTTAGTGACGTGGTTCTGTAGGCCTTGCATATTTTCTGTGCAAAGCCCCTCTGGAGCGCCTCCAGCTGTTTCCTATTCATCTGGAGCTGTGTTGCTTGCGACCACGCGCTTGCTGCGTACGTGGCGATCGGCTCGATGACCGCGACGTAGATCGTTCTGATGATTTCTCCGTTCAACCCCCAGGTAACCTTAGCTGCGCACGCTAGCTGTTTGTAAATACCGGCTGCTTTCTTGCAAATGGCCGACACGTGCGATTTAAAGTTAAGGTTCCTGTCTATTATGAGCCCTAGGAGTTTGATCTCATCAACCAGTGCTAGTCTCGTATTGGACATGTGGATGTTCGGGGGGCTGAACTTCAGCTTGTTGGTCAGCAGCATCATTTGAGTTTTGTGTGCCGCAAAGTTCAGCTTGTTTCTTTGCCCCCATGTCACAATTTTGCCTAACACTTTGTTGATGTTATCCTCCATACCGGCTATGGATTTCCCGGAGAATGCCAGAACACCGTCGTCTGCGAACGCCTGACAATAGACTTCCTCACTTGACAGTTCATGTAGCAGAGGGTCCAGCACGAGATTCCAGAAGGTCGGTCCTCCGATGGATCCTTGGACGCATCCCTTCGTAGTCTCCCTCTCACTGGACGCTCCCGCGTAATGAACTGTTATTTTCCTTCCCGTGAGGTATGAGTCCACCATCTTGTACAAGTTGCGTGGGCATCGCCTGATCGCAAGTTGGTTTTTAAGAGCCGGCCACCATGCGTTGTCGAAGGCCCCCTCTATGTCCAATGAGACTACGATTACGGATTTCTTTTCTTCGATCCTAGTTCGTATGTGTCTCATGAGGTCATAGAGGGCGTCCTCGGTTCCGCGCTGTGGCATGAAACCGTACTGTTTTGGACTGAGAGTTGGAAGAAGGTGCCACTGCAGCCGCCCCACCAAAAGCTTTTCTAGAATCTTGCCCAGCACTGATAACAGGCCTATGGGTCGATATGACTTCGGATGGGTGTAGTCGTCCTTTCCAGGTTTCCTAAGGATGACTACATGAGCTGTTTTCCACTGTTTGGGGAAGTAAGATAGGGCCAAGCATTTGTTTGCAATGGCCATAAATACCTCCCTTTCACTGCGGATTGCTCTGGTGCAGATGTCGGCTGTGAATCCGTCCGAACCGGGGGCCTTTTTGGGATTTTGTGCTTTCAGCACTGCCTCCACTTCCGCCTCGGTAAAGGGTGGATCTTCGGGCGGAAGTTCTTCGTCCGGGTTCCTGCTTTCCACAAGTTGTCTGAGTTGTGTGTGATACGGGTCGTCTGTTAATACAGAGTCTTCAGGGTAGAATGTATCGGCTAGCAGGTTCGCCGATCGTTCGGGGCTGAGTGTTTTCCCATCCGAACCTCTCAGGAGCATGTCGTCCTCCCTCCTGGTCGTTCTTCTGATGACTCTGTATATTCCGTCCCACACACTTTCTCTGTCCTGTGCTGAGCAGAACTCCTTCCAGCTCTCAGTCTGGGCTTCTGCGGTCTTTTGGATATATTCCGCTTTAGCCTGGTGGTATTCTTGAAGTACGGCTTCAATTCTGGTGGGGGCTGCGTTCCTGATCCTGCGCTTCTTGCGAAGCACATCATTTTTCAGATATTGGAGGGCTTGTGTCCACCAGGGTGGCGTGGGCTTATCCCTTCCCTTGCCTACTTTGGGAATAGCGGACTCGCATGCTTCCTCAATTGCTGCTGAGTAGGCTTCAATAATGGTTTCCAGGTCCTCTACATCTCTCGCCGCTTCGATCGTTCCGACGTTGATGTTCTTTCTCTCTAGGGAGTTGTGTAATCGTCGACTGAACTCTTCCCAGTTTGCCTTTTTTGTGTTATACTTCCTGGTGGTGGGGGGTGGCCGCTTTTGCAGCCTCTCTCCCAACACCAGTGTGTATGTTATGGCGTTATGATCTGAGGTGGTCAGAGTTCTGTCGACTTTCCACTCTTTTATCTTCCCAAGGAGTGGCGCGGAGCATGACGTGACGTCTACTACACTTGAGTAGAGTCTGCCCTGTCGGTACTCTTCGAAGGTGGGTGTGTTGCCGGTGTTTAGGATCTGGAAATCCATTTCGTTAAGGAAGGAGTTGTACGCTTCGCCTCTCTGGTTTTCGGATGCGCTTCCCCACCAGTGGCTCCAGGCGTTGATATCTCCCCCTAGTAAGATGTTGGGTGTTTTAAGTAGGTCGCATACTGCTTTTGTACGCGCAATGTACGGGTCGATCTGTTGGTCCCCTTCGTAGTAGACAGACACTACTCCAAGTCTCATAGTTCCGGCCTCCAACAAGACTGCGGCCTCGGTCTCGGTGACCAGTTGAGAGTCATGGATGACTCTCAGTCGGTCCCCGAACACGAAGATCGCTGCCTTGACGGGTTTTTGCCTATTGAGGGTGCACTGGATGACTTTTGTGCCTGGGATTTGCCTCACTGTGCCTGTCGAGCCCACGTAGGGTTCTTGGACCAGCGCTACGGATATCCCTTTGTCCTCGGCTACCTTCAGTAGCTCGGCTGTGGCCTGCTTGGAGCGTCTCAGGTTGGCTTGGATGAAACGCAACTTTGTATGTCCTGTCGTACTTTGGGGATCACCGCCCGTATCAACTTTTGCGTCAGCAGTAGGCGATCTTGGACCGCGCTATGTTATCCCATATTTGTCTCTGTGGGCATATATCGCTATATGCCATATGGGGTGGGCCGTCTTCCTGTTTCGCCTGCTTGCAGTTTCTGCATCGAGGTGGGCGATCTTCTTTACGGGCGGGGCAGTCCTGCCAGGAGTGAGCGCCACTACAGTAGTTGCAGTGTTGCTCGGTCTCCTTGCAGAGTGCCTTGGTGTGACCGTATCCCAAGCACCGGGTGCACTGTATGAGGGGCGATTGGTCTTCGACTCGGTTTCTCCCGAGGCCGATATGGACCGTTCCCGCCTCCAGCATGTTGCAGTACAATTTGGGTGAGATCTCCAAAACGGGATGACATTGGAGCGCATTTCGGGCGCGCCTCCTGTAGCGCAATTTGACGGAGTTATCCTCACCCTCCAAGCCGTCGAACAATTTCTTGTTCTGGGCCCTCAGGTTCTCCAGGATCTCGTCGTCTTTGTAGTAGTCCATTACTCCAACGATTCTTACTAATGGGTTTGACGTTCTTGCTGTTGTGACTTTTAGTGTGTTGTTTTTATCTATTTGGCTGCGGAGGCGGTTCACCCCCTCCTCCGTCTCGCAACTTAGGACCACCTTGTGGTTTTTAGCCTTCCTGACTCTGTCCACAGTGACTCCCGACTTGAAGTCGAGAGTCTGTCTGATCGTCTCGATGACTTTATCCCCGGTCTTTGTGGGATCCGTCGATGAGATAATCAGGCTGTGGCTGGGTTTTGGCTTCTTAACGGCCGCTGAATACGTGTGAATAAGTGGTTTCGTTGCCTGCTGTTGCGGGGGAGGGGTGTCTTTTTTTAGGGATGAGTTTATCCAGACCAGTGTTTTGTTTAATGCTTTGGATTGGTTGGCCGCCTCCGCGACGTCAGCCCTTAGCGGAGTTATTAGCTCCTCTAGCTGCGTCGCGGTGTCGGTTATGGCCATTTCCGCACCAATGCCTCTCACTCCGGGAATGGGGCCACCGCACGCAAGGGTCAGGTCTCTGACCTCTTCCAGCTCCTTTGCTATGTTAGCAGTTCTGCAGACGATCGGTGCCGTTGCCTCCCTGACCTCCTCGCGCACTTCGTCTCTGGTGGCTGGTTTTGGGTGGAGAAGGCTGGTTTTCATGCCTTCCATCTCTTCCCTTAACCTTTTCATCTCCTCCTTCATTTGTTGGAGAGATACTGTCACCAGATCCGGGGTGCCCGAGTCTTTCTCAGGGGTTCGTGGTGGGCTGTACCTTTGGACTGCTGATTCTGCGTCCAGTTTCAGATAGTGCACCTCTGTCTGCAGGCCGCTGAGCTTCTCCGAGATCTCTATCAGAGCCGGTGTGTGGTCTGTGGGCTGATTGGGCAGCGGGGGGAGCTCAGTTTGCGGCACTTTTTGGGTTGCCCGCTCCCTGACCTCAAGGTGGACGGCCCTAACTGCTTTTGTTAAGTCGTCCATCTCGAAGCCCAGGTTGCGTTGCACTCCCTCTACGGTTTTTTGCGTGTCCGCTAGAGCAACTCTTATGTCTTTGAGGCTCTCTTCAAGCCCCTCCATCCTGCCCTCTTGATTTTCTTTGAATGCCCTTTGTGTTTTGGCCATTTCCCTGGCAGCTCTCGTCCGTTCGACCTCGAGATTCACTCTGTGTCGATTCCTCGAGTCCGCCAGAGAAAGCACCAGCTCGTAAAGACTGCTCATCATTTGTACGGCAGTGGCCCTCAGTTCCCGTTTTAAGGTCCTGGATTGCTCCAGCGCCTCTTTCCCTTCGAGATAATACTCCCTCGCCTTCTCTGTGACCAGATCCTTACTGACGCCGATTCGTGATCCAATCGGCGGCAACAAACTTGGTCTACCGCTGGTCACGCTTTCGGCGTCGGTCCAGTCGCTGTCCGCAACGGACTCTCTGCAGTCGTCCTCGCGTACTTCGTCACTACTCTCCACAATGGGAGTCGTGGAGATGACCACGCTGTAATGGTCTTTCTTAGCGTGGGTGTGCGTGACCTCTGCGTGAGTTCGCGTGTCAGGGTCTTCTAGTACGGCGAGGGAGGCCATCTCGTGGGTCCCACTGGTCTTGCGGGCTGTTTCGCGGGCATTTTTAATTGAGACAGCCCTCCTCATTCCTCCCGTGGGTGTCTTTTGGGCCAGCGCTTTCTGCTTTGCTATCTTGCCGCTCAGTTCGGGGGTGCCCTTATGTGTGCAGCTAGATCGCTTGACTGCTCGAGCGCTGACCTTGTAGGTTTTGGGTGGGGTGGGAGTCTTCCTCTTCTGACTCGTTCCGGGCAAGTCTGTTAATTTGGTGGTGCCTGTTTCGCTTTGGGAAGGGCGTTTATCTCCTTCCGACGTCAGGTTTGTGGATTGGTTTGATGGCGGTGAGGGCGCGCGACCCGTGGAGACCCGGGCGCTGTGGCCATGGTCCTTAAGAGATAAGAGGTTGGTTTTTCGATATTCGTATTCTACTTTTTTATGCTGAATCCGAATCTGTAGTCAAAACTCGAATATTCGCAACACAGACAGAGACAAACGCACACACAGCCAAACATATAAATTTCATATAGGAACGGTGTTCCTGAAAACTACGACACATATTTGAATTTGGCCAATGATAGCCCAGTGAGCAGTGCTAGCCCAATTGATAAGGAATCGGCCTATTGACCACCTAGTCCCTGGTTCAAATCCTGTTGGGTGCATGTACCACCAAATTCGTGTTTTCGGATTAATGTACATATTTATCACTTATTCGGCGGTGAAGGAAAACATTGTGACCACACGTCCAAGGAATAATATTTTGAAAGACATGTGACCTAACTTTAAAAAGATCTGGTTGCCCTCCGGGTTGTGGAGGTCTGCCGGCAATCGCTCCATGTGAAAATCAGTGTCTACGTCAAATCCTTTGGCTTAGGTAGCGGATCCCGCCAATCCTAATGGATAAGGAAACGGGATGACGCGAAGAAGATGAAGACATAGTTAAAATTGAAAAGTGGAGTCGTCTCAAACATTTTTCGAAAACTAAATACTGTGAAACTTAAACGTGTGATTATGTTATTTGCACGTGTTGTTCACGAACACCGTTCCTATATGAAATCTATAATATGTTTGTCTGTGCGTTTGTCTGTGTGTGCGTTTTTTTCGAATATTCGAATTTTGACTTCAGATTCGGATTCAGCATAAAAAAGTAAAGTGGGAATGTTCAGGAACATCGTTCATATCTCTTAAGCAACAGGGTCAAAATGGCCGACAAATAAAAAATAAAAATGAATTGTTATATAATTGACGAGCCAGGTTATGATGATAGCTATATTATATAGCTAATACAAGTATTGTCATGGAAAATAGCACAAACTGTATTTTTAGTTCTAAACCCTGACGACTCATATTCGTCATGTCCTATACCGCAAGATGAATATATGTATACTAACTAATACCTACACTGCCGGCGTCGGAAAAATTTGCTGTCCAAGATATGGTATCATATTGGTAAGTAAATTCGATTTGAAATGCAAACAGGTCTGTAATTTTGATCAGATAAATTGGCAGTTAAAAAAGAAAATTATGTTTACAACAAAACCAGTTCGTATTTATTTTATCATTCTTAATACCTCTCCAAGCTTAAATCTCCTTTCAGATTATCTTTGGTTGACTTGGAGATCCCTTTCGAGAAAGGGAATTATGTATACTTAATTATATATATATTATGTACTTGACGAGCTCGGTGGCGCTGTGGTGAAACGCGCTGTCACGCTACTTTAACACCAACGCTCGTGGGTTCGATTCCCACACAGTACAAACATTTGTGTGCATGAACATGTCTGTTTGTATTGGTCTGGGTATTTTATATGTATAATAAGTATGTATTTACAAAAAAAAATGTATTTACGTATGTTTATCAGTTGTCTAGTACCCATAACACAAGCTTCGCTTACTTTGGGGCTAGATGGCGCTGTGTAATTTGTCTGACAATATTTATTTATATGAACTTCAGAAATGAACAATGATTTTTTTTTATACAACTAGATTGGCAAACAAGCATGCGGCCCGCATTAGATGGTAAGCGGTCACCGCAGCCTATTGACGCTCGTAACACCACGGGGATGTTACTCACGCGCTGCCAATCTTGCGAGCTATGGCTGTTTCGTCTCAGTACCCAGTAATTTCTCTGACATAATCTCACCCTTCAAATCGGAACACTAAATATAACTTGGCATTAGAAATAGATGAGACAGTGGTACCCATTAAGTTCTGTCATCATGGAATTAGCCAAAAACAATTGAAAATGACTTCATTTTATGTTATCGCATCTCCAAGAAAAACATAAATAAATGTTGTCCACTATATGTCAAGTATTCAACGTCACGGTCTAAGATCTACTCCGCAAAACCGCAGAACTATAATTAGGGTTATATTAGTACTAATTAGATATATTATTTATGACTAAGTTGATAGAAGTATGAGTGGAATGCATTGTAGCGAACAGCCCGCGAATTATCAACATCATTGTTAATACTAATTTCTCACCGGATTATGTAAATTTATGTAAATCGAAAACTGATAAAAGATAAAAATAAAAATTCTTTGTTTGCCATCGGGCCTTCTCGGGCGTTAGACACGACTTGCATTTTCGAAATTAAATCTAGTTATTTTATTAATTTCTCATAGTTTTCGTTTTTCTTTTGTAATTTACCAGCATTTCGAAAATGAGCTGAAATATATCACGAACTGAGCACTCGACGAAATCGTTACAGGTTTTTGTGTATGCTCATAAAAGTATCAAAAGATTGTGGGCAGCTTTGGTCCGAAAAAAAGGTACGGATTCTTCTGGAACTACTCTTAGAGCCATATAAATGTGCTATATACTTTATGTGTATGTACAATAATGTACATCTACATTTGCGAAGAGATCTAAGAGGACAAATCCAGACAGTTCCACGAGAAATAAGTTGAACTTCATCTTGAGAAGACAGATATTAAATGACGTCTCCGTGGTCGCTAGATTAAAAACCGGTAGCGATCACCGTATACAATGAGAGGCGTCTTGAATATCAATGTCGAACTGGAAAGGTCCCAAATGATGAGTTCTTACGACCCTCAAGAGTTCATACTCAAAACCTCAAATGCTTTCAGCTTGTACTTAGAAGTCGAAGACCTAGAGGATTGAGTCTACGCCGGCGACCTAAATACCGGCCTGGTAGAAACTGTCCATACGGTAGAGACTAAGTTATATAAATTTATAAAAAAGTATTGAGACGATCAAGGCAAGGCAAGAATAAAGGCTCCAAAGTGTTCACTCGGAATCTGTTTATTGAGCAAAGTTGACACAACTGAAGATCAACAAAAGACATTGTCTTATTCAAACCGCATGTTTTGAGGGATATTCAGAGTTTCTATGTACAGTATATACCAAATCACCAGACATCAGATGCAAGAGCTACTTGACCTAACATTTCACAGAGGGTATCCCAGACGTGTATGCATTCAAGATTCGGGTGCATTCTGAAAGGCGAAGTTTACTGAGAGCTATTTAATTAATAAAATAAAAACACTATGGTAGCTGTAGCGGTCATTGATTACTACTTGCTCTATAGCTCATAGTTAAACAGCTTGATTCTATTACTCGTGCGCAATAGGACCGTGGCTTTACATCATGGCTTCAAAGCTACCGGGAATTTCAAAAGGACGCGCTTTTAATGTGATGAATACGGTTCGGATAAGCCTTTCAGAGCTAAACCAGACGTGCCGTGCATTTTTGGTGTTCTTTTGCTGTTTCGTACTCTTTGACACAATTTTCTGTGTTGAACTCTTAATGGATTATGCACACTAGAGGTAGCAAGTCTCATGTAACGAAAGCTTCACATGTCTCACTTTCTCACTAAGGTTCAACCTGCACATATATGATGCGAACATCGTGCAGAATGGAAGTCAAGACTTGAATGGGAATGACATTGATGATGTTATTAGGTTCTGACTAGGGTTTACAATCCCGTGATGTTTTTTGTTCAGCTGGAAATTTGCGGTAAAGTCTTTACCGTAGGACCCCTTTATAATTCCCGCAAAATATTTAAAAATGTATTTGTGTATGAAAATCAGAACGCTATTTTTGTCAAATATTTATATTTAACCCGTCAAGACCGGGGTTTACCGGTATTCCATATATAGATCGTAAGAGCAATCCTTTATAAAGGTACTCGGTACCTGATGCCAAAACAAATATAAATAATTTTTGGTATTTAAATAATCAAATAGATACTGATTATTATACACCTTTAAAAACTGTGTTTATTACCTCAAAATCTACATAAATCTACGCATTCTATCATAATACTTTTGTTAATAAACACCACATATTATAGTTTAATAATTATTATTAAATTATAATATGTGGTGTTAAAGAAAATAAGATTGCAGTGATTGCCTTGAACAAAGTGGGTATGAAACCGTCGGTCATATTCAAGAGAAAAAAATGTGTAAAACGGTAGGAAATCGAAATAATTTTTTAACATAAACGCGTACCAAATTCAAAACAATGAAAGAGTAGAAAATACTCAAAGTTTCTATGTAACAGTATTTATGGCCAGACTAGTTATATGATAGGCTCTTCGTCCACTTTTTCATGGTGAAGGAATAGGCGTTGAAATGTTTCGCCTTTATTTACGCACGATCTATCACTATTCGATGTGATTTAAATGGTTTTGAACTTCACTGCCAATACAGATATGTGTCAATTGCATGATGTTTAGATGTTTAATAGAATATACTTACTTTACTGACAGTGATTCTTATTAAAAACGATACATAAAAAATAGATACTAACACATTTCTAAGATCTGTCCAACATCAATTTTTTTTTTTCGTCGGAAATAATATTTACCTTTAGATACGTTAAGATGTATCTATCTTTGATTGATATTTTATTCTTAATTAGCTCTGTCTCTCTCTTTATCTTGTTCGTTTTATACTAAACTCCTCTAAAAACTCATACACAGCAATGTAGCAATGTCATGCTTTTCTTTTTGCAAAAAAATATCAAATAAGCAATCACAAGCAGCATGGCGTGAATTGAACGTTCTACGTTGTGTCGAAATAGCTCTCCAGAACCAAATTGGGGAAGGCTTCGTTAGTGAATAATTCATAAATCCGTCCATTAGCATTCTAGCTGAAGCTGTCAAAAAATGGAAATTAATATCACCGTGTCGCTTTGGGATTTCTATACGACGATCAGGGATGAAGGGATAACAGCTGGTATAGATGTTTATAACTTTGCCACATTTAATATGACGACTACGGCAGTCCCGTGGCTGAAATTGCTATTTCCTGGTCACGAATTTGAATTAGCAGCCGTAGTCAAGTTAAATACGAGTAACTGTACCGAGTCGAGCAGCGTTTGCCTTCAATACCGCCTTTGGAAGTCGTGCTCCCTATTACAGTAGTAGGTACAGACAGAATATATATTTGTAATATTAGTTATTTCTGTAGCAAAGTCCGATTGAAAACCTAGTTTACATTATTTATCGTATTCACGCGTTCAACAAATACCAACTTTATTTTCACATTTTGGGTAAAGTCAATCATCAACTCATAATCACCCCATAAGTCAAATTTTGTTTTAGTTGACATATTTTTTTTTGTACAATGTCGGAAGGCATACAAGTGGCTCATCTGATGTAAGGCGGTTACCATAGCCTATGAACGCTTGCAATACATTAAGTATCACTAGCACGATGCCATCTCTGCTGCTAACGCAGCAACTTCTTAAGAGGTGACATCACTACAACAACCCTCTATGAAGTTTTATCTGGCTGCGGTTTTCTAAGAGGTGGAGGTACTTCCCCAGACGGGCTGCTTTGATCCTCCCTACCTCTCTCAAATATTAACATTTCAAGACCACCTAAGCCATTCTATCCTCCTCTTTTGAGTATGTAAATGAGTGTGTGTAGGTCCGTGAAAACGTCAAGATAATTAATTAACATTGTGTAACTTAAACCTGATTAAACTTACAGCTAAATTATATGAGTAGTTTTTAAGTAAGTATTAAAAAAAAAGTATTGAAATTTTGGGACCTTTGAAATGGTAAGTCATTGTTATTTAAAATAGGCATAATGCTACCGCGCGTAGTATTTTTTATTTTTATTTAGAAGCATTTATGGCAATATATTCTCTCTACTATTTGGACAAGTGGAGTGCTTTGTGAGCTTTTAGTTTTTATGCCTAGTAACATATAATACCTAGACAAATAATGTAGAGATATATATAAGCCCCAGTTTATAGTATCTTGAAAATATTTAGCAAATAAACACACGAGTAGGATGAAAATTTCCTTACATTGTGTGACACTGAAAATTTATAAATATTGCTACGTGAACAAACTTCCTGTAAATCATTTCAATATACATTCATACACATATTAGTTAACGAATAATAAACGAAAGAAGCAGGAGATATACCAACAGAAATACATCCAAAATCAATTTGAATAAATCGTACGATAGACGCTCTTAAGATATTTTTGCCTCAGTTTAAATGTGAATTTTGCTACGCAAATGTTCCATTACGATGAAGCCCAAAAATCGCTGACAATTCAATCAAGTCTGATTCCTCGGAGGTATAAAATTTACTCGAAAATCGGCAACTTTCTTGCGTTTTATCTCATATTTCTGGTCTTGTAAAGTATAATTTAAGACTCTAATTTCAATATTTCACCAAAGTAAAAACGCGCAATCTATTCAGACCCTTGGCAACATGAGTAAATATAATAATATTACGGTAGTTATGGTAATAAATTATCATGATCACCGTAAGAATTAGTCATCAAAAATAACATTTTTTTCCTCATACAATAACACTTATGTATGTGTATGGCCCACATTCCTGTAAATTTCGATGACGATATCATTTTTAAACCTTATTTATGAGTATTCGTCAAACTTTAATAGTGTAATTAAAGCGATATATAAAATCTATATGATTGAGACCTTGAGCAACTAACACTTACGCACGGCAAGCAGCCTATTTAGATTTTTTTCCACCAAGTCGGTAACGAACAACGGTAAACGCTCCTGAACGAGGCCTATCCGAGCTTAATGACTGGAGGCAGCTGGAGCTTCTCTTTTACCATCATGATAATTCCACCTGCCTCTAGCCGTAAATCTTTGCCAGGAATCGGTCAGGAGCGTTACGTTGCCAACTCTCAAGGTGCCCACCGTGAATCCGGCACTGTACTTTCTCCAAAATGCCAACCGCATAGAAAGCGTGTTAAAGCGTATTTTGGGATAGTGGTGTCATTCTGGGGCTATAGATATCGGGCCTTAAGGACATTCTATCAGGACAGTTACGTGACTACACTTTCGTAAGCCGTGTATGTTACGTATGTTGCCATAGATTATATATGCATGTGTGTCGCAGTGTCGTACTAAGGAGTCAGATAGGGACCCAAGCTACATAGCAGAGCTGATTGTGCTGGCTGAAGCATACTCAGCATTTCTAGAGCCGGGCTGGGCAACTAGAAGACGAGTGTAAGATCTCAGTCGATCGGAATATTTATTTATTTCTCTTTTAACTTACAGCAGGACTAGTTTGATAGAGAATCTATCTTTTTACTAGGTATCTCTTTTCGAGTTATTGTAATTCTAAAACGATTTTGAGTCTGCTATATTTGTGATTTTGAGAGTGAAATTTAAAATCCTTAAAAGCATGTTCTAGCGTTACATAATCATAATTGGCCCAACTTTGATTTTAAAACATTTATGTGGCTTTCACTTCTACATTTAATCAAGTTAGTGTCTGGTGATTGTGATTTTTTAATGTAATATCGTATTTTTTTCCAGAAAAGACACCTAGGATATACTTATACTATATTAATAAAAACCTTATCTAAGTACAACATTTGATCCAAATCGGTAGAGCCGTTTCCAAGATACACGAAATAAAATTGTATACATAAAGGAATTGTTCGCTTAAAGTAATAAGATTTCAGAAGTGTAAGAGTATCTCGAGTATATATATTAATTCCCTTATTTATTTTACTTTGTAATAACATAAAAGAGACCCATGTCGTAAATAGGTGTCCAGTCAAACGCAGTGAAAAAGCCGCCCTATTGTTCCGTTGATGTTTTATCGCCCGTATTATTTGCAGTCGAGTCCGCTCGAGGACTGCCTAGTTAATACTAGCTCGCCTCAATAGGGACGAGACGGCTGCGCTCCTACCGGAAGGTGTCTATTCACACGTACCAAAAGCTAGTCGATCACGCATCTCACACTGGTGCCCCGTTGGATCTGTACTTGTACTAAGTTCCAATGACGATTATTGCTGTTGCTTATTCTATTACTCTAACAAAGCCAAAAAGCTCAGAGACTACCACAACACTTACTTATATTATGTACACCTACTCGTACTATTATATCTCGCTATAGTTGTCAGTGTTGTGACAATAATAGTACGAGTAGGTTTTGAAAGACCTTATATAAAATCGTTTACTAATTGTCGCCTCTGCTCGGCGCAATGTACACAACGCAACACAAATGATAGTCGATATTTACGTCACCGGGTACCGGCACTATTCGCAGCTCGAGTGGCGATGTGGCCACTAAACATGCGCCGCATTGTTTTCCTCCATCCATGCGATCACACGTAATGACCGTATAACCAGGTGACTCCAATTTGGCATCATGAATGGGATGGTTATAACCTGTTTCGATTGTTTCGAACGTATAAATCCGTGTTTGATAATCGCACACTCGTATATTTACTCATATCGTTCGAACGCTCCTAGATATTGTCAGTGAGTTTTATTGATATACTGATACTTTTATACATTGTTTGATCTAAGAAACCATTCCACAGGCTCAATATTGACTGGCCAGTGTTCAAGTTAACATAATTTCATGCTTGCTTTCTGGAACACCAATGACGAAAGATGAATAATGACGCTGAGTCTTCTACTTTATTATTTCTGCTTTTACTGGTATTTCCTTCCCATGAATGTCTTTTACGTATTCCTATAGGTTTTTGCGGTGGGTTCCTTTTTTCCAAACAAAGTTATCTTGTATTTTCAGGAACACCGTTCCTATATGAAATCTATATGTTTGACTGTGTATGCATTTTTTCGAATATTCGAATTTTTACTTCAGATTCGGATTCAGCCTAAAAAGTAGAATAGGAATGTTCAGGAACACAGTTCCTATCTCTTAAGGAACATGGTCAAAATGGCCGACAAATTGAAAAAAAAATTGTATTGTTATATAATTAACGAGCCAGGTGTTCCTCTGGCAATGCAAGCTTGCGCATTCTCAACTGGTTCTTTTTGGATTACTCCCCGTCTCCAGGCTATGTTCATTATGTTCGGACATATTTTTCCATTAATTACTTACATCTTCGCTCATTACTATGTTCTCCAGTAAGGCCGTCAACTTTGCGGCCGCACACAACTTTGTTAAGTTATTTTCGATAACTGCTTTTTTCGATTTATTTACACTACCTTCTCAAATGACAACAGCAACTCGTAGAATTTATCATGTTTTTTATTTGTATTCTTCTCAGTGTTTTTAGGGTCCCGTAGCAAACAAGGAACCCTTATAGTTTCGCCATGTCCGTCTGTCTTTCCGTCCGTCTGAAGTTTTTTTTTATTCGCGCATGCCCGCATGGTATCGGGAGTCATTAGATAGGTTTTTAAAAAACATTGAGGCGTGTAGTCCATATAATGAATTTAAAAGCAAAACTATCACGGTTAAGCAGGCTTTACAGGTTAACGAGTAATAGTCGACGAACTTATAAAATGCATTTTCTTTTATGAAAACGTACAAATGTCATAGAATATGACTTTACACTTATATGCACTAACCATTTTGCTTCTTAGATTCTAATTTGAACGACCAAGTAGTGGAATCCCCCCCCCCCCCCATCCTCCACATACTATCACTATAATTATGATAGCAGCCGAAATATTGTGCTGAAGGAAAAACTTTTGATACTGCATTTAGAATGCCTCTTTCATAATCGGATTTAAAGGTTGTCATTTGTACTCTAAGTTTATTTTTCGGGATATAAAATAATCGTTCATATAGTGTCTGAGTGTTATTCATTAACAGAGCATAGGCAACTGGAATAATATTTGTTTGATCGTTACTGGAGGCAATATCACAGTAAACAGTGGATATTAAGGTTTGGGAGCAGCAGAAGAATGGGAATTGTATTTTCCGGGTCTATTCATAATTTCTTTTTGGTAAATTTGTAGCAAATAGTAATATTTCGTGGTCCTGATGTAACAAAAAATCACTTCCAATGGTATGATAATAGATTCTGGATTGCTGTGGGTTAAAATATCTGTACCTACCCAAATACTTTTTTCAAGCATGTATGTTATTTTTTCTAAATATGTGAACTACTAACTAACTAAAAAATCCGGCGTCTATAAGCTGTTCTGCGATAAATGTAAACACACAAAGCAGGTTAGATCAACTACCACTTCTATTACAAGCTTTGATAGACTACTTTGACCACTTCTGATAAAAAGAAAATAGATGAAAATTAGTTAAAAAGCATAAAAATTTAACGTGTACGTGTAGTTTTAACATTAGTGGTAGCACAGCAACATAAGGCGAATATCCTTTTTAAATTAATTAAAAAGTAATCAAATTCCAAAATGCGAATAATTATAGTTGTGTGGTGTATTTAGTGTACATTTATAAAATCCCCATGTATGTTCGCTACTTAGAGATAAGTCTGTCTGTTGCCAAGCAATAAAAGTGTTGCATTCATTTTGGTGTGTTCGTTATTGTCCATTTGCATCGCAAAGATATAGTACAAGTTATTGAAATTTGAATGATTAACATACAATAAATATCAAAGGTTACACAAAGGAAATCAAGTACTCGCGTACTAACTGATTCAGAAATAATTAGTATAATTAGAAATTAACTTGTCTTTCTTTAATTCCTTGTTACCCAAGTGATTATAGAAAAGTCGTTATTTCTACTTTTGCTCGATCATCATCTGACGCCTCTACTCATATTGCCTGAATGCATGCCAATTCATATAACGAAGTGCCCTACGTGCGGCATTCCGAAGTGTCACTCGTCATGCGGTTATCGGCTGCTCTATGAAGTATGTGCTCAATGGATCCGTTCAGATTCATTTGCATTTAGTGCGCTTAAGTACGTGCACTGAAATAGGCCTGAAAAAACATACGCCGTACTTCTGTGCAATGTATAGAATGACTTAGCACTTGTCAAAAAAGCTCTTAGCTTTCGTCCTAGAAATCCAACGCTTTTATCTAAGCCATTATGCAAAGGCACAGTATTTGATAGATTAAGCCGTGTGGCATCGGCGTTAGAATAGGCCACCCCATCTGGGTGATGTTATATCTCCGAAACTCTTCACCAAAGTATTGGAAGATGTCTTCAAGCTCTTGGACTGGAAAGGATACGGTATAAACATCAATGGCGAATACATCACTCACCTTCGATTTGCCGGAATACAATTCTCATGGCGAAATCGCTAGAGGAAATTAGCGCTATGCTCAATCACGTCTCAAGATGAACATGGACAAGACTAAGTTCATGTCGAATGTCCATGTTACACCTATGCCGGTCACAGTTGGAAGCACTAAGCTTGAAGTTGTTGACGAATGTGCTTACCTAGGGCAGGTTATTCAGTTAGGTAAGTCCAACTTCGACCGAGAAGTCAACAGACGGATTCAACTCGGCTGGGCAGCGTTCGGGAAACTTCGACATATCTTCTCGTCCAAAATACCTCAAAGCCAGAAGAGCAAGGTCTTCGAACAATGTGTGTTGCCAGTGATGATATACGGAACTGAGACGCGGCCCTTCATTGTGGATCATATGGGGAAGCTTGAGCTTCCCCATATGATCCACTCAGTGTGCAATGGAAAGAGCTATGCTAAGGTTTTGCCTCCATAATAAAATCAGAAATGAAGATATCCGCAGTATAACTGAGGTAACCGACATAGCCCACAGGATAAGCAAACTGAAGTGGCAGTGGGCCGGTCACATAGTTCGTAGAACCGACAACCGCTTGGAAAAGTTCTCGAATGGCGTCGCCGTACTAGTACACGCCGTGTGGGACGACCCCCCACTAGATGGAGCGACGTCCTCAAGAGGTTTGCTGAGAGTCGATGGATGCAGGTGGCACAGGATCGAGACAATTGGCACTTTAGATGGGAGGCCTATGTTCAGCAGTGGACGAATACAGGCTGAGATGATGATGATGATAACAAACAGTATTTGATAAAAATTGCCACTTTATGACGATAAAAAATTATAGTAAATTACCAGCCGACTTAAGAATGCTCAGTTTCAAAATTTTTAATCGCAAAATGTTCAGCTGGCTTCTTAATGTTTTTTAAGATATACACGAATTCTTAACATCGAAAAGCTAACAGATAAAAAGGAATTGCTATTTGTAATAGTAGATATAACATTAAATATCAAATTATTTTTCTTATCGAGTTATTGACATTTTGCATGGCTAAACAAGCGGGAAATTAATGTAGGATCCTAGCAAACAAAGAATTCCATTTCATTTCATTTCGTCGGAATCTTAGGGACTTCATTTCGAGTTCTCTGTTTCGAAAAACCTTCTTGAAATTCAATACTAAGAAAAAGAAGGTGTTTTTTATCTACAAGTTTGCTAATCAACATCATTACAAGCCGAGAGTCATGAACCGGTGCACCGTATCTTGTTATTATTTTAGAGTGATTAAAAATAATATAACACAATGAAAAAATACTTCAAATAACTGTTAAATCTTTTGATCGCACTATTTTTATTACCATGATAATCAGATGTTTTTGTTTCGACTACTGAGGTCACTAACTACTTTACGTAATGTAAAGTGGTTACGGTAGACTAAGGTAAACCCCTTACTCTCAGGATCACACCCTACATGCTCATACACACATATATTTGTCCTGTGTGGGAATCATCAACGAAATAACCTGTGGAGAACCGATGATTACGTAGTACCTAAGTCAATACACCACTACCAGTCGGGGGCTAAAGTAGACCACACCGGCGCCCTTATTGGCTAGTTCGCGAATCTACATCACGACACTTATCGGCTAATTGGTTAAAATATTCTCCCATTTATCAGTACGCTGAGAATCGCCAAGATATTTAGGCCATAAACCACAACGTGTCAAGTGCTTTTCTGGATTGCGGTGGCAATCAAACCCTTGGTCTTGGGGTTAAAGTAGCATTGGTAAACAATCCGCCTCTGGGCCCGTATTCCACAGAAGATTATCTGCCTGTATATTACGTCACTCAGTAAAAACACATCTCCTAAAAACGCTTGTGGAACTCCGGTTATATTCCGAGATTTCGCTATCTGCGCTGCCGTATACCCAGTTCAGAGATAAACATGGAGCTTTTGTTTTCGGGTTCACAATCAAGCGTACTGCAGCTCCCTGCCTTGTTTATGAGCATAATTTATTTGCACTGGCTATTTGCACCTTTGCATTATATTTTTTTTATACGTCGAGATGCATACATCTATACAGCCCATTTGATGTAAAATGGTTACCGTAGGAACGCTTGCATCACTAAGGGTATCGTTTGCGTATTGCCACCCCTCGTTGCTAATACAGTTACTCTACAGGAGCTTACTAGTAACCTCACTCACTTTCAACAACAGCCCTAAAGTGAGTTGTTATTGACTACTGTTTTTGGGGGAGGTGGTAGGTACTACACTGGTCGGGCTGGGCTTTATAGTAGTAGTAATAAAGCCTTTTAAACCGAAAACAATCTAACAAGATTTTGATAAGCAAAATTCTTGAAATATACAAATATTATTTTTTATACGTGACTTGATCCTTACTAACCTCACTCGCTACTTTAACATGAATTGCTCTTCTCATGTACACTCGCCAGTTTCTAAGGCTACTGGCATCACCCTCTGATCAATATGGTCATTACAGATAAGTCTTGGGCTTCCTCGGCTCCTACATCCTTCCGCTTTTGCGTGGTATATCTGTTTCATAATTCTTTCTTCATGCATTCTTCCCACATGTCCGAACCAACGGAGCATGCCTTTTCTTACTTAAACACCGACGCTTTCTTTATTTATTACTTGTACCCATACTATTACATTGTCACAACACATAGTAACAGCAGTTTCACAACTGTTACCTCAATTATTGGTGACCCCACTTACACGCAGGAATACGACAACCCTCTAGGGAGTTGTTATTTGGCTGCGATTTTCTGTGAGGTGGAGATACTTCTCTAACTAAAATTACGTCCTACTGAAATAAAAGTATAAGTATCTGTACTTATATGATAAACTATTGTTTTACATACATCAACTCCCCGATTTATTGCCATAAATTGCAAATTTGTAATTAAGAGTTATACTCTTCATTTCGTTCCAAATTTCACGATTAAGTACTTCATCTTCATTAGTTGTTCCCGACGACAAAACTGTAAATTGTTTTTATTATTGCTTTTTAACTTTTTCTCCAAAGTTTCGAGTTTTGCAAGTTATCTTTCGAGCTATCTTATCTTTCAACTGCCACCGCAGTACTCACTCATGTTATTTCTGCATATATTTCGCAACCCTGAATCGATAAACGATATATATAGATCTAATTTCAAATCCAAACGTTTCTACAAAAACAGAAAATTTCTAGAATCATGGCTTATTTTAACAATGTAAAAACTTCAAAAAAAAAAAAAATTTAGTTTATTTTATTTACACACCAAAATATTCAATACGCTTCTACGCATGACTTTTAGTCTATGATCGTTTCAAGTTAACACTCAAATAAAAGTAAATAGAGAAAAAAATTACTTATACCTATTATGTATGTATATCTTCACGCCAAGTCCCTTGCGGGGTAGGCAGAGAGAACTGAGCGCCATAAGACGCGGTCCTTGCATACTTCACTCGCTTCTGTGACATTCATAGCTCTTTTCATGCACGCTCGCCGGTTCCTGGGGCTTCTGACATCACCTTCTGATAAAACACGACCAATTTGGTCATGGTAGGTTAGTCTCGGCCTTCCTCGGCTCCTACATCCTTCCACTTTTGCATTGTATATCTGTTTCGTCATTCTTTCGTCCCGCATTCTTTCTACATGTCCGAACCAACGGAGCATGCCCTTTCTTATCTTAACACCGACACTCTCTTTTAGACCAACTCTTTCTCTCACGTCTTCGTTACGAACGCGGTCAGCAAGCGTTATACCACAAATTTTGCGCAATTCTCGCATCTCGACCGCATTTATTCTACTTTCATGCTCTCTTTGCCATACCTAGCTCTCACTTCCATAAGTTAGCGTTGGAATTAGCACCGCATTGTGTACCGCGAGCTGTGCCTTCTGGCTTAGATTTCGGCTGCCTAGAAGTTTACCCAACGCTCCATTCACCCTATTCCCGGCACTCACTCGTCTCTCCACATCAGCGGCGTACCTTCCATTGCTGCTAAAAGCACTTCCAAGATATACAATCTCATTCACTTGCTCCAACACTACATCATCAACCATAATCCTAGTGTTCGTTCTGGTTGTCTCTCTTTCAAATACCATTATCTTGGTTTTCTTCGCATTCAATTGTAAGCCTTTCCTTATACCTATTAGGTACCTACGAAAATTATAAAAATGACTAAACCACTCTTGTTTCATTTGTGTAAATCTCGAATTGGTAGTTTTTGTTTTTAGATTTACGTGTATAAAAGAGATTTTGCTGTCGTTGTAGTTTTTCATAAAAACGTGAAATGTCACTATCGGATACTCCCGCCCGCCGCTGAAGCGACACGGCCGCGTGTAATCTGAATGTTACTCGTGAATAAATCTTCATGTAGGTCGTAGGAAGTTTGTAAAAACATTTTTTCAAAATAGTTAAAAGTGAATTGAAACTATCAGAGTAGCTTCAATTTATATGTCTATCTATTTGTCATCATACAAGCATACGGGCCCCTTGTTAGCGATTACCGTAGGTAGGTATAGGAAACTTCAAGATTTGAATTCTCTCATTGATAATATAAAAAACAGTAATATGAGACAAAGGCATTAAAGTAAAGGCATAGAGTAGATATGGCTGGTCAAGTGAATCTCTAATATTGATACATATATGCCCATTAGGAGATCGGGGTTATGTATGAATGCATTTTTTTTCTTTTTTTATACAATGAAGCATACGGCCTCGTGATGTAAAGCGGTTCCGGTAACCTATTAACTCGCAAACCATCAAGTTTCACTAGCACGATGCCAACTCTGCTAACACATCACACGCAGACAACAACCCTCCAGGGAGTTATTATTTGGCTGCGATTTTCTATGACGCGGAGGTACTTCCCCAGAAGGGCTGCTTTTATGCGCTCTATCTCCCCTAAAAACACCCAGACCAAGAAAAACAGACATGTTTTGACGACCTCGGTGGCTTAGTCTTGAATGACGCGACTTTGACAACACTCGTGGGTTCGATCCCCACAGAACACAAACATTTGTGTGCATGAACATGTCTGTTTGTCTTGGTCTGGATGTTTTAAGAGAGGTAGGGCGCATCAAAGCAACCCGTCTGAGGAAGTACCTTCACCTCACGGAAAACCGTAGCCAAATAGCAACTCCCTAGAGGGTTGTCGTATTCCTGCGTGTGAGTGAGGTCACCAAGAAGCTTCTAAGGAGTTGCTGTATAAGCAGCAGGTGGGGTGAGAGAGGTAGCGTTAATAGGCTACGTATGCATGCGTGCCTTCCGACGTAAAAAATGTTCATGTACATAAATGTTTGCCCTGAGTGGGAAACGAATCCACGAGCATTGGTACCAAAGAAGCGTAAACTAATCACTGCACTACTGAGCTCGTCAAAATTCATGTCAAGTCCGTTGCGGGGTAGGCAAAGAGCGCCCCGTGACTCGGTCCTTACACACCTCACTCGTATCTTTAATATTCATAGCTCTTTCCATGCACGCTCGCCGGTTTCTAGGTCTCCTGACACCACCTTCTGATAAAACACAAATTTATGTCTGCCAACAAAAAACTACTGTTCAGTAGTATAGGTATTTATGTTGTCTGAACGTTGGTAAAAAATACTCGTAGATGCAGATTTATCCACAGGCAAGGTAAAGGCAATGATGACGATGTGGCAGAAGAGGGAGACTATATACATTTACCGGAGGGAGACTTTATACAAAAGTCTTCTGCGTGGGTACCTCTTCTTACCTATTTCTACCGCCAAGCAGCTATATTTATATAGCTGTGTTCCGATTTGAAGGGTGGGATATGGCAGAGAAATTACTGGGTACTGTGACGAGACAGCCTTAGGTCACAATATTGGCAGCGCGCGAGTAACATCCCCGTGGTGTCGCGAGCGTCAATAGGCTGCGGTGACCGCTTACCATCTAATGCATGCTTGTTTGCCAATCTAGTTGTATAAAAAAAAGAAGATGCGGCAGAGATCGTGTCACTAAGAGCTTACACATATATACATATAATCACGCCTCTATCCCGTAGGGGTAGGCAGAGACCACTTCTTTCCACTTGCTACGATCCTTACATACTTGTTTCGCTTCGTCCACTTTCATTATTCCCTTCATACATGCCTTCGGTTTAGGGTACTTTTGACCTGGACTTTTTTCAAGACGTCCTTGATTTGGTCTCGAGACGTCCGCCTAGGTCTACCCCTTCCAACACTTTCATTTACACTCGCCTTCAACACTTTTTTCGTCAATCGTTCTTCATTCATTCTCTCGACATGGCCAAACCATCTCAGTATACCTTTCTCAATTTTTGTAACTAAGAGCTTGTGCTGGGAAATTCGATTACGGTGATATAAAATTTCGTATGAAGTCAGGGTAAATCGTTAGTGTTGTAAGCTCTTATATCAAGAATCTAAGAATAATAAAGATAGTACAGTTACTAAAAAGAAGTTACTAGAATAATTACAATGTTCGTTTATATAGATATTTTTTTTATATACAATGCGGGAAGCAGTTACCTTAGCCTAAGAATGCATGAGCTAAGTTAACGCTAAGTCTATGGATATTTGCAACACGACGCCGCATCACTAGTGCAACGCCAAATCTCTTAAGCCCGCCTTCTTTTAAGAACCACATACGGTTGTCGGAGGAAGACCCTCCTGGAATCGCAAAGGACACGCACATCATAATTTCAGTATTGATGGCATAGACCTATGACTATCATAATGAATCCTCAAAACATAACCTATTAAATATCACTCGCGCGATACCACCTCTGCTGCTAACATAGCAACTTTTTAGGAGTTCACTGATGACCTCACTCCCGCGCAGGAACATGACAACCTTCTTGGGAGTTTTGACCGCGATTTTCTGCGAGGTGGAGGTACATCCTCAGATAGGCTGCTTTGATGCGCCGTACCTCTCTTAATAAAGGTACACTATAATTTAAATTCGAAAATCTCGCCGTCTTCATAGCGCCTGATGGATCCGCAACTAAGTTTCAAGCTCGTCTCAACACCTGTACAGGATCGGCGCGGCAGTGATCCCTTATGACCAAGTCAGGTGACATTTTGGTTTCTTGAAACGCATATTACTGGTATTTAAGTAGACTTTATAGATTTTCATGTAGTCTATGCGTAAAACAGCCAAATTCGACTGGAATCCACGAGGACAACCAATTGTAAACCCTGTAGTTTCCAACGAGATACCAATTTCCAATGACATATACCACTTTCCAGAAATCTGGTCCGTGAGGATCTTCTTCCTGCGGTTTAGGGGGTCATACGGAAACAAAGTCCCTAAAATAGTATTGTCATAAATATGTGTTATATTATGTAAATACGTTGTCTGAGTCTGGGCTTGCAAAGAATTATAATTATTATACCTTTAAAATCATGGCTATTAATCCCGGTCATATTATAGGCATGGAGGGAGGTATGGATCCAGCACATGGACGATATAATATATGGAGAACCGACGATACCGATTTTACGTAGTAACTCAATTCACCGCTACGAGTCGGGGGTAAAGTAGAACTTTTTTTTATACTACGTCGGGAGGCTTACAATCATACGGCCCACCTGATGTAAAGCGGGTACCGTAGCCTATTAATGCTAGCGATATATTAATTATCACTCGCGCGATGCCTCCTCTGCTGCTTACACAGCAACTCCTTGGGAGCTTACTGGTGATCTCACTTACACGCAGTAACACAACAACCCTCTAGGGAGTTATTATTTGGCTGCGGTTTTCAAAGTCAAAGTCAAAATCTTTTTATTCCGTAAAAATGGCTACATTTGTTTGGAATCGTCACAATTTTTTTTCCCTACCGTGCAGTTCATAACTAGGTGAGCACTGATAAAAATACTGCCAAAAAAACTCAGGCATCCCTCTATTGGTATCCAAACAAATTTACATAATTTATTAATTACATTATAATTGGATTTCCTTTCGGTGAGGTGGACGTACTTCCTCAGACGCTGCTTTTATGAGCCCTACCTCTCTTAAAAACACAAACAGTTCATTCACGCAAATGTTTGCCCTGTGGCGTTATTAACCACACGGCCACCGAGCTGGTCGAAATTACTGACAAATATCTTCCTCCAGGGAAACAAATAAACGTCACAAATCTTTTCAATGACAAATATAATAAACGTCTAGCGCTCTGTGACCGTAAACGGCGAGGCAAAGCTAGCAGTCTACGGTAAAGTGCAGGAAAACTTGAGAGATGCACAGATTTTATTGAAGAGCCTCGAGCTCTTAGCCCGGCGACGATATAAAACTTCCGAACAGAAAACCTCGGAAAATTTAGAATTAGAAAACAAAGAACTCACTTTAATTACTTTCCTTTGCTGTTAAAGTGGCGTTAAAATTAATGTACAACTAACATTTATTGCCCTCGCCCACGTAGAAACTTGCTCCATCAAAACGCAATCTAAAAGTTACGTCCGTTATAATACTTTGTCACGTCTAAATCCATTGTTTGAGTGCTTCAAGTCTTAGAGTTAGAAACTTTGTGAGTTAATTTTAGCAAAATATCTTGAATTTATCATTCATAGAGTATATAGAAGCTCTTTGAAGTTGTTGCGCGTGTCAACCTTATCGGGCAGGCTAGATAAGTAATACCTCTCTAATAAGTCTGTCAAGGAATGGGTTTCTCTATCTCCGTTTTCCGTGCTCGGAGGATATATTAAGCCGTCGTCTTTGTCGATAAATGACAGTAGTGAAAACACTTGCCTCCATAACCCGCAGTTGAGCAACGTAACAGAGTATACTCTAAACCCCTTCGGTTGAAGGGCGACCCGTATCAGATCAAATATTTTCCTACAATACCGAGTAAACTGCAAGTTGGGGCTCGCAGATTGAATGTTAGGTAAACTACTTACTGCACGCAGTTGATGAGCTCGGTGGCGCAGTCGTGAACGACGCGACATTGACTTCAACGATCGTGGGTTCGATTGCCACACAAGACAAACATTTGTGTGCATGAACATATCTGTTTGTATGGTCTGAATCTGGTCGCATCAAAGAAGCCCGTCTGGGGAAGTACGTCCACCTCACAGGAAACCGCAGCCAAATAACAACTCCCTAGAGGGTTGTTGTGCTCCTGCGTGTGAGTAAGGTCACCAGTAAGCTCCTAAGGAGTTGCTATGCTAGCAGCAGAGGAGGCATCGCGCGAGTCATGGTTAATGTATTACAAGCGTTCATAGGCTATGGCAACCGCTTTACATCAGGTAGGCCATATGCTTGGATGCCTTCCGACGTTATATATAAAAAAAATATATACACCATTGCATCTTCTTCAATTAATAACTCTAGGTTGGCTCTCAATAACTCTAGGTTGCTCTAAATGAAAATGATCTCATTTAGAGTTAATTCCGCCCGTGTGGAAATGATTTTATTTATGTGAAATCTGTAATTTGTGATGCGAAAGACGAGCTCAATAGCGCAGAAGTTAGTAATGCTACTTTGTCACGAACGCATCGGTTGATCCCTCACAATTTTGTTCAATATAAATCTCCTTTCTTGTTTGTTTAATTGTTCCAAATTTTAATTATAGTCGATTTCCGCGGATTATTAATTCTTGCAATACAAAGAATATCGCTCGCGTTGAAAAGGTTTTAACGTACCTACTATGAAGTCAATACAACAACACATATGACAAAAGCGACTAATACATTTAAAATAATTACCATTGTTGTAAATATTACAGTGTCCGTTGAAAATTCTCACATGCTTAAAGTTTTATTTGAATGTAATTCAAGTTACTTTAAATTTATTTTCTAATGAAAGCTTAAAGTCGAAACGCACAGGGCCGAAATAAGCGGAAAAGAGGCAGCGATCAGGGACATATTTTTTGTAACATTCGTGTTTGTGAGCCCTTCACAAGTTGCCCAGTTATCTTTCCTGTATATCGACATTGTAATACAAAAAGTTTCTATTATATACTTTAGGGACATTGGTGCAACAAGAACAGCATTTCGTTTCTAGGTTTTCGTAGCAAAAGAGCAAAACAAAAGCGTTTTGCTATCACTCTGATGTTGTCCATTTGTAGGTCATGAATCTTTATCTCTTAAATTAAATAAATAACAGTTCTCTTGAATATTTAACTTGAATAATTCATCTAATAATCAAAATTTAAATACTTAAACAAAATTCCTTCAACGTATTTTTCATGAGTAGGTACATACACGAAAAGGAAACGAAATTTTTCTTTTTTTTTATACAAACTTGGGAGGCAAAGAAGTATATGAACTACCCGCTATAAAGCGGTTACCATAGCCTATGTACCCTTTCGCAGTATATATTTGCTTGAACCAAAAAATTTTGGTAATACTATTATTGTTACAAGCAAGCATCAAAGTGCGGTGGCCATTTCGTATCTGGCTACTGTATTGTTGTTTACCACCCGACGTAGTATAAAAAGAAATCATGCAGAGAAGCAACGGATTGTCTAGTACGACCACGCACATACGCAAGGAAGACGAGAGTGGCGGCGTAGACGGGGCATGACGGTATGAGAGATCGTCATGCCATTTGCCGTCACGGCATACGGTTCGATTTTACTGCCAAGACGCGCCTATAGATGTTTCACATCAAAAGAAAAATTGCTGAGCATGTGTGCGGGTAGATGGTGGCATGTCACCCAGGTTTGATGTCAAAATTGGTGTCAAACCGGGTTGCATGCTATCTCCTAGGCTGTTTATCCTGTACCACGATAGTTGTCGGCAGAGAATAAGGTCAACAAATGTGGGATTGTGCATCTGTGATCTAGTGGTGAACTGTCTGCTGTTTGCAATAATGCAATTATTAGCAGAAACACCATCTGAACTGCAAACACTGGTCACAATGATCAGAGACGAATGTATGGAGAAAGGCTTACTTTTGAATGAGAAGAAAACAAAGATTATGGTATTCGAAAGAGAAGAAACCAGAACATTTGGTTACATTGGTAAGGATTACGGTTGATGATGAAGTGTTGGAACAAGTGAATGAGTTTGTATATCTCGGATGCGCTTTCAGCAGGGATGGAAGGTGCGCCGCAAATGTGGAAAGACGAGTGACTTTTTTTTTATTCTACGTCGGGAGGCGTACAAGCATACGGCCCACCGGTTGTAAAGCGGTTACCGTAGCCTATTAACGCTTGCGATATATTATGTAGCACTCACGCTATGCCTCCTCTGCTGCTTGCAGTAACAACAACAGCAACTCCTTGGGATCACTAGTGACCTCACTCACACGCAGGAATACAACAGCCCTCTAGGGAGTTGTTATTTGGCTGCGGTTTTCTGTAAGGTAGAGGTACTTACCTAGACGGGCTGCTTTGATTCGCCCTACCCCTCTTAAAAATCTGGTGTGCTGGGAATAGTGTGAATGGAGCGTTGGGAAAACTTCTTGGCAGTAATAACTTGAGCCAGAAGGCACAGCTCGCTATACACAATGCAGTGCTGGTCCCAACGCTTACTTATGGAAGCGAGAGCTGGGTATGGCAGAGAGAGCGATCGAAATGCGAGCGTTGCGCAAAATTTGTGGCGTAACGCTTGTAGACAAAAAAAACAAAATTTTTATGTGACCTCCCTTTGCGTACAGCTTCAGTAGTTGTTTCGATTTTACCACCCTGTTCTTTTTTAAATTATCAGTTAAGAAATGACCAGTACGTCTCATATAGGCTGCAAGTCCTAAGTCATCTTTTAAAATACACGACATGGTTCTAGGTACTATCTTCATCTCCCGAGATAAAATCTTTTGCTTTCGGACAGGATTTCTTCGAATTCTTTCCATTACTGCTCTGACCACCTTTTTCGTACGAACACTACGTGGACGGCCAGATCTTTTTCTGTCACAAACAGAGGAGGTCTCATTATACCTATTAATAGCCCGGTACACAAACATTTTACTAATACCAAGCGTATGGAGAGTTTTAAAAATTGCATTTGGCTCCATACCTACTTTTTGTAATGCAATCACAGCGATTCGGTTCTCTTTATCACCCCACTCCATTTTAATATCGCATAATATTGTACAATGTATTGGCGCCAAAATGAGAAAACGCAATGAACAATTATATAAAAATGACAGATTCCAAATTCAAATGTAATATTTTGTTTATTTTTAATTGTAACAGTATTTATGGCCAGATTAAGTATACCTAGTCAGGTCATAAGTTCTGTGAAAAACTTTTGATGTAATTAATAATACACTTTTTGATATTTATGTAAAAGTTATATATGAAATGAAAGGTAATTAAATGTACAATAAAATTTTATTTACATTATTCGAAATGCCCTCCTCCAATTTGAATACATGCCCTTAATCGACGCGGCCAGTCATGGATCGCAGCACGCACCACATTTACGTCTATTTCTGCTGCTGCTTTAACCAGAGATGGTCAGAGAGACTCCAAATTCTGATGAGGTTTAGCGCAGACTTTCTCTTCCAAATGTTGCCATATCTTGTAGTCCAGTGGGTTTAAATCTGGACTAGAAGAGGGCCAGTTTTCATGCCCGATGAAGTCAATTCCACGGGCGGTCAATTAGTTTTGAGTGCTTCGTGCCTTATGAGCTGGTGTAGAGTCCTGTTGGAATATCCAGTGTCTGTTTTTGAACATTGTTTGAGTAAGTGGTTCTACTATATTCATAGTCACAAACAGGGGAGGTCTCATTGTACCTATTAATAGCCCGGTACACAAACATTTTACTAATACCAAGCGCATAGAGAGTTTTAAAAATTGCATTTGGCTCCATACCTACTTTGTGTAATGCAATCACAGCGATTCGGTTCTCTATATCACCCCCACTCCATTTTAATATCGCATGAACACGGACGCATCATTTTTGATAAGGAATGTTAAAAATATACAAAGAAATTTTAAATAGATTTCTCGTACAAGTGTCGAAAATTTTGTGTTAACACATTGTTTTCTAACACATCATTTCATTAAATTGATAAGCTTATCACTTGCTCTAATGACCAAGTGAATTTAGTCAATGCAACTAGTTCAGAACATCCTCTGATAAAGTCCGATGACATCCTACAACTAAACGCTATGCCCAAAACACATTCCTAATGGGAAAAGTTCAATTTTGTTCACTAAACTGGGTAAATTACTAACACTAATGAGCATAAGTGTGAGCAATCAAGCATATAGCACACCAATGTAAATTGGCTAACGTGGCCTATAATACGCTTGCCATTCAAACAGTATCGCTACTTACTAGTAGCCTAAATTTACTTGCAGAAACAACAACCCCGTGATGAATTTATTTTTGCTAAGGTTCTATAAAGTAGTGGTGTTTCCCTAGGGCTGTCTTGATGCACCTTACCCCTATTAAAATGTTTGTTAACCAATACGAAAAAAGGAGTATGTTTACCGATATATTGGAAGCGGATTTGGCTGGTTCATGCCGTACCTACATGGAGTACTTTGGGCGGGCGCACCTGGATACCCGGTAGGACCTTGTGATTCGGTTCAGAGACGAGCTGTGAGAATTGACAGCGATCCCAAGACAGACGGTATTCAGCCCTTAAGTTAAAGACGAGATTTTGCCTCCCTTTGTGTATTCTACCGATTGTACAACGGGTTGTGTTCTGAAGAATTATTCGATATGATGACGACAGCTTCTTTTTACAATTGCACCGCTCGCCGACGGCGGGGAGTTGGTTCTCACACACTGGAACCGCAATGGTTGCGTACTGTGCGGTTTCAGCGAAGTTTTTTTCCGAGAACTCTCAAGTTGTGGAATGAACTCCCACCCGAGGTTATCCCAAGGGACTACAGCATAGGGTTGGTTCTTCAAGAAAGGCGTGAAGAGGTTTTTATAGGTTCGGCAACGCATGAGTGACACCGCTGTTGCAAATGTCCATAGGCTACGGTAACTGCTTACCGTCAGGTAGACCGTACGCTTGATTGCTACCTTAGTGATATATAAAAAAACCTAAAGAGATATTCCGAATTAATATTGAAGAAATTTGAAGATAAGTTAACGTTCCTTTTTTCTTTTTTTATATAACAGGATTCCTTTACGTCTTTATTCCGTTTGTGGTTCGATTTTTTTTAATAACCTGTGATTCTGTCATATTATTTTGGAGAAAATTAAGTAAATAAACTAAAAAGTGAATGATGTAAAAGCGTCTAATCTAAACTTAAAAATGAAACCAACTTCTTCTATCTCCATCGACAGTGTTATCATTAAAATATGCAAATAATTAAATATCAATATGACTAATCATCGAGATCAATGAAGTAGCTGTTACTTTTCTATTCCAATATTTGCTGTTTACTGTTAAAATAATCTTGGTATTAGTTACACCACATTCTTGCTTATTTTTGACGTGACAACGTCTTATAAATCGATGAACGCCGACTGCATGCACGAAAAAGTGTCACGTTCCGCCTGTGCAAGCGAGAGCGCGGAACAAGCGATAGATAGGCACGATCGCCCTAAGCGTTCGGCTTGTGACGCATCTATCTCTCTTCCACATCATCGGAAGATACGTCCGAGTAGAAGAGAGACAGCGGCAGTACACTACCTACACGTGAACTGTTTTGTCAACTCTTGAATGATTTTTATGACGTTATCACGTAAAATTATCGTCCGTAAACCGACTTTACAGACAACCTATTTTTTTTTAATTATCGTACAATAGTGTAAGTCTTCTGATTATTACTAAAAAGAAGATAAAAATTATCTCGAATTCGAATTCAATTTCCTCAAGAGGGTAGGTCTACCTTCTCGAGGAAATTGAATTCTTTTTTCTTTCCTAAGGATAGATAAATAAAAACGCTAATGTCATTAGAAGGAACGAGGGTGGCTGGACAACACAATAAGATCCAACAAAAGTCAGCAGTGAAATTCCGATTTAAAGCTTAGATTCTGTTAACAAAAGAGGAAAGTTACTGAAATTAGTTCCTTTTAAAGAGTTTCCACACCATTCGCGATAAATCCTCCAAATAAAGCAATTATTTTCACTTTAATTGACTTTGGAATCAAGCTATTGTCTAAACTTGATTGGATTCTCCCAAATAGCTTTCCTATGTTGGCTCTTGCAAAGTACGTGCATTATCTGGCACAAGATGCAGCTGATTCTCATTTACATTCACGACCACGTAATGGAGTTTCAACTCAGCTCGTTTGTAATTCGGAGCTCGGTAACCGGTGACAAGCGTGGAACTATCGAACGGTTTCCATAAGTTTGCTCGCTTGAATCAGCCAGAAAATAGATTCTCTTTTCACAATGAAACAAGACAGATTGTATTCTCTAGCTTTTATTCCATTTGTTCCAAGACATCTGTACATATTATGCGTTTTCCTATTTACAAATATATTGTAGTTTTTATATAAAGTTATCTTTTTTTTGTTTTTTCTTAGCGATATTCCGTTTCCTAATTCATTTGAATTGGCGGGGTCCGCTACCTAAGCCTAAGGATTTAGCGAAGATACCAACAACCCAGAGGAAAAACCAGATCTTTCCTAGGTTAGGTCACATGTCTTTCGAAATATAATTTCCTGGACTTGTGCATAGAATATTTTATTAGGTATTATGATACAGCTGATCACTTATTTCTATAGTCGAAACAATCGTTCTCAATCAATCTTCGTTTTTCATTTATCAAACACTAACCAAACCCCGCGACATTGTCTGCGCGTATCCCGATATCTCGGTAGGGGTCGCTTTGTCTACTATTATCTCTGCTACTAAGGGTCATATCGTGATGTTGAATAGCCTATAACCTTCGCTCTTTATCTCTCTTTCAAATACATTATCTTGGTTTTCTTCAAATTCAATTGTAAGCCTTTATTCATACAATCATCTTTCATGGTTGTAACTAGTGTTTGCAGTTCCGATGGTGATTCTGCTATTAATACCGCGCCGTCTTATCTTAATATTACTATTTCTACACTCACATAAATTTAATGTAATACAATTTGACGATTTAAAAAAACACCTATATTGGGAAGTTTCTTTTGGCATTTCTTCCTCGCCAGTGGTATTTTCGAAATGCTGGTAGATTAAAAAAGGGAGATAAATGCCATGAAAAATTAATAAGATACAAATTGAACTGATTTAAAGAATGTAAGACGTGTTTAAATGGCCGTGAGGGCTAAAGGTAAATAAATATTTTTTTTATATTTACCTTTTATACATAAAGTAATATGTACCGAGCGTATATAATATAATACTAGTTAAGCAGTAGGTACTGTTATACATTGTACTAATAGCTAGCAGCTGAAAATATTCGTCTCAGTGTGTAAAAGCCTAATTAGAAGGGCTTTATCGATATTTTACGCCAGAGTATTGAAACTGAAATACAATATATATATATTCACGCGAGATGTAGCCAGAGGGTACCGAGCGCCACGTGACTCGATCCTTACATACCTCACTCGCTTAAAATAATAAAAATACTGAAATACAAAGGTTACCTAAAAACCGGTTAATACAAAATGTGATGTAAATATTTTGTTTTAATGAACTCCCAGCCGAGGTTTTCCCTCGTGAAAGGCGTGGAGATTTTTAGAGGCTCGCCAACGCATATGTGACATATCTAGCATAGTAAAATCAAATAAGTAGGTTATCTTCATAGACACGCACCGCGTTCGGTTTGTATGTGTGCGCGGCCGTACCATCCCGTACGTATGCGTCGTCGCACGCACACATTGACTAAATTTATCGCTGCTAAAGATACGCCAGTCGTGGCTACGCCGTGCTTAATACCGCACGCGCCCACGCACGCACCGTCGCGTGCGCTCCCGCTCGTAATAATTTGTACGTGTACCTACCTACTTTAACAACAAATTCGTAAAGATGGCTAAAAAGTAAAAAGATTTTTATATCAAATGTGTAATTTTGTTATAAAATCACAAATTTCCTACAGAAAAAAGTACTTTTAATGCCTATCATTTTAGGCATTGTAAAAATATTAAATTTCCGAATATAAAGATTATAATTTTGATAAGTGGAGTAAATGAAAAAGTAAAAAACAGATTAGTGTAAAAAAAATGGGTGCGTGTACTTATGTACGCGCGTGAGAAGATCTACTTCTCTGGCATAATTAAATAACAAATCCCTGGAGGGATGTTGTGTTCATACGAGTGAGTGACGTTACTACCTCACAGGCAACTTACAGCAACTTATAGCAGCCAAATAACAACTCCCTGAAGGGTTGTTGTGTTCATGCAAGTGAGTGTCGTTACTACCTCACGGAAAACTGCAGTCATATAACAATTCCCTGGAGGGATGTTGTATTCATCTGAGTGACGTCACGAGTAAGCTCCTAAGGAGTTGCCGTGTTAGCGGCAGAGGTGGCAATACGCGAGGCATACTTAATGTATTGCAATCGTAAACAGCCTACAGTGACCGCTTTAAATTGGGTGGATCGTATGCTTGTTTGTTCATGCGAGTGAGTGACGTTACCACCGCACAGAAATCTGCAGCCAAATAACAATTCCCTGGACGGTTGTTGTGTTCAGGTGAGTGAGTGACGTTACTACCTCACGGAAAACTGCAGCCAAATAACAATTCGCTGGACAGATGTTGCGTTCATGCGAGTGAGTGACGTTACTACCTCACGAAAATATACTCAAAACTGCAGCCGAATAAGAATTCCCTGGAGGATTGTTGTGTTCATGCGAGTGAGTGACGTTACTACCTCACGGAAAACTGCAGCCAAATAATTCGCTGGACAGATGTTGCGTTCATGCGAGTGAGTGACGTTACTACCTCACGAAAAATATGCTCAAAACTGCAGCCGAATAACAATTCCCTGGAGGATTGTTGTGTTCATGCGAGTAAGTGACGTTAACACCTTACAGAAATCTGCAGCCAAGTAACAATTCCCTGGACGGTTGTTGTGTTCAGGCGAGTAAGTGACGTTAACACCTTACAGAAATCTGCAGCCAAATAACAATTCCCTGGACGGTTGTTGTGTTCAAGCGAGTGAGTGACGTTACATGATGTTATATGGCTGCAGTTTTTCGTGAGGTAATAACGTCACTCACTTGCATGAATACAATAACCCTCCAGGGAATTGTTATTTGGCTGTAGTTTTGAGCATATTTTTCGTGACTTAATGAGCGGTTTAGCGGGCAGCTTCAACCTGTTACTTTTGTGTTACAGTATCTTAAAATTTCACTCATCATTTTTTCATAACGCGCCTAAAGGAGTATATAACTTCAATACAATAGTTAGCTCCTGGTCTACGTACAAAAAATCATTAAGAAAAACTTTGTATTATAGATCCCTGATGATTCACCTACAGGGGAAAATTGTTTTGTATATAGATAGACTATGCATTTTTGACGATTGTATAAACTATAAGCGACATCCCTACATGTTTAGGCTATTATCCTTCGCTCGGGGCTCGAGTCGGCCTACTTGTTTGATTATACTATGTCCATAGTGTTGCAAATGTCCGTAGGCTACCTTTAATCCTAATAAATAATTATTTATTCGTAGCTTTAACCCCTATTATATTTTGTAATGAAAAAAATACTCTACAAAAATAATAACTCGCAATTCTGTGACAGTTAAAATATTTAATAACTTAATTGAAAATTAACCCGTTTACCATCAGACAGGTCGTATGCTTGTTTTCCACCTTAGTAAAATATTTTATAAAACAAATACCGTAATCCACCCAAACGTTGGCATTCCCCAATTATTGGCCAATAGCCAGTTCAGTGAACGTAAACGTGCTAAACTCAAAATAGAACTACCTAACTTCTATGTCAAAATGGCGTCCAAGAAAATCTTGGTGTGTTCAATCGAGCCAAACAGTACTTCAGCTCGGGGCAAAGACTCATTATATAAGTGTCGAGTCAGATCGGATATGGAGTGCTGTAGTCACCTTTGGTATGGAGCACCTAGTCTGCTCCTGGTCGAAAATTCTCAAAAATCATAAAAAAAACATCATACGAAAACTAAGTGTGAAAAGTCGCGGAACATGGGGGTGACTCGGATACCCCACGTTACGTGGGATCAAAATTTTTGTTTTGGACATCAATGTTCCGGCCACCCTGTATAAAAACTGTGTTACTACAAAAAATGTTCTTACGTACAAATGACTTGAGCATAACTTTCATTTTTAATTATGGTATTTGTACATAATTATACATTTTTCAATGAATTTTCTACTTTTTTTAAGTACTTCATGTCCGCCAATTAATACTAAAGAAAAGAGTGGAAAAGGAGTAAACAGTTGTGGTAATTAAAATGGAAATAAGAAGGTACACAATCATAATCATCTGGTACGACCACGTCTTACGTAAACCGGCAAGTTACGTGGGGAACAAATGTCTAGCCGTGCCACCTTCGCCGGGTCTCGGCAGAAGGGGCAGACCCAAGAGTACTTCTTGGGTCTGCCCCTTCTGCCGGCTTGACGTCGTGAGGGATGAAATCCGTGCCAATGGTCTCACTATGAGGGGTGCAGAAGAACACGCGACATGGAGACGTAAAAGTCGGAAAGCGGACCTTGGGCTCCGATGCGAAAGCGTAGGACTCGCCCGGGATTGACGCTCGGATGATGATAATGACAATCATAATCATCGTAACTACATCGTCGGAGAATTTTTCCTCACACGCTGGGACCGTAATAGTCACGTACTGTGCGTTTTCAGAGTTTTTGATCAGTGCTGATTCGTACAGAGATATGAGATATGCTTGATATATGCAGTACCTCACGGCACCCTAAAAGCCAAACGGAACCCTTATTGCATCACTTTGTGTTCCGTCTGCCAAGATCGTTTTCTCAGGAACGCGTGGAGACGTTAAGTTGAAATTAATATCAAATACTGTAGTCTAAAATCCCTTTTAGAGCAGTGAAAAAAATAAGCTTCTACGTACTGCCGCACACTTTGACATTTACATGGGAATCAAAACCTTTAGGGTACTTCCCGTTAACTTACATTCAAGAAATTTAGCAAGAAGCACTGTCATGTAGTACAAGTATTTTTCTATATTAGTATAGTTTTTTTTTTTTTGTGATTACAAATTTATTTGCAGTTGGTAAACTAACCACGATCTATGTCGATTGTATGAGGACAACATTTTACCGATGGCAAAGTTAAGTTTCTTCCTCAATCTAATTTAACTTTCCGTTAGAGCAATGCTCGGTGCTTTAATAGTTGGGAAAACATACAACTTTATCGGAAAAAGCCTTCGAGATGCAAATCCCGTGACGGAACGACCTATTTAGACACCTACAAGTTCGTATAGAACCCTTGGTGCCTGACACGCACATGGGCGGTTTTTCTCTTTCTTCACTTTTATATTTTTGATGAAAAGAAAAACCAATAGGTGCAGACTACTTATCGGCAATTATCGCTTAACACTTTTTCATATCAATTACTGCATTTTTGTATTAGTGTTACTTTGAATAAGCAATTAAATAAACTTTAAAATTGAGTACCTACTGAGCACGTACCTAAGCAGTATAGACTGTCCTGATTTTTACGTCGAGCAGTCGACCTTGTAGATAAAAAAGGAGATACAGATTTGCGATTGTTGTCAACAATGGAATGCAATGACTCATTTGTGAATTACGTGAATCACTACAAAGCCATTCGGCTATACATAAGCCTCGATAAGGTTAGAAAGTGCACTGCACCTTTATTAAACGACGTTATCAATTTTACACAAATAGAGTAGCCAAACAGATAACCTCAAATTATATTGCCGGCGATTTCCATACGGAAACAGTAGTTTTATGTATATGCACGAATTGATTATTACAATGCTACAGTACAGTAAATTCTTCCTACCGTTACCTCTTTTCCTAATCTATCATGACTCTGGGTCAACAGGAAATAGGTTTTGATAGGTATTTGATAGGTTATAATTTCTACCCGATTGTGAATCTAAACTATCCAGGCGCCCACTCAAACACACACAAAATGCTCATTAAATCTGTCCAGCTGTTTAGAAAGTGTATTGACATACCTACAGAATAATTATATGTGTAAAGATGTAGGTAACATTGACGAGCTCGGTGGCGGCGCACCGGTGAAACGCGTCGTCACGTTACTTTGACACCAACGCTCGCGGGTTCAATTCCCACGCACGACAAAGATTTGTGTGCATGAACATGTCAGTTTATGTTGGTCTGAGCGTTTTTAACAGAGGTAGGGCGCATTAAAGCAGCCCGTCTGGGGAAGTACCTCCACCTCACAGAAAACCGCAGCCAGATAACAACTCCCTGGAGGGCTGTTGTGTACCTACGTGCGTCCTAAGTTTTCAGTAAGTTGTGTTGTGTTAGGAGCAGAGGTAGCTTCGCGCAGTAATACTTACTGTATTGCAAGTTTTTATAGGCTACGGTAACCACTTTACGTCAGGTGGGCCGTATGCTTGTATGCCTCCCGACGTAGTATAAAAAAAATATTAAAAATATATTATTCAGAATTTCTTTATAATATAAAATATCAATTTAACAATTAAAATCACCCGACGCAGAAATAACCTATATGATATACACAAAAACATTCTCGATTAAGTCCCCTTTTAAACAAAAAACACAAAATCAAAATCGGTTTGTCCATTTCGAAGCTACGATGCCACAGACAGATACATATACACACGTCAAACTTATAACACCCCTCTTTTGCGATCGGGGGTTAAAAACGCAGAATAGGAGGGTACACGTATCAAACCATATAAAATAACAGAACTCAACCATGTCACGCAATTAAGTACAAAAATCTCCAATACGTTATCATTAGCAGCGTTTATAACACACTATGTTTCATAACAATTGATATTAATAGCATAAGTAAGACAAACAACAACGTTTCCGCAGTTATGAAACAAGCAATAAATCTTCTAAAATGCTCGAAAGCGTGTTACTGACCGTAATATTTATTGCGAGGGTAGAAATAAATTGGATTTATGCTAACATTGAGCGCGCACTGGTAGTCTCAAGCATGCTCGCAATCACGTTCGCGGTCGGAGCTGACCCGTATATAACAGTGAAAAAGTAAACAACACTGGCTCCTATAAAGCGACGCTGATCACAATGCTGTGCTGATGTATGGAGCCGAGAGCTGGATATGGCATACAGTCAAGTCGCACAGTCAAGATGCGAGCGTTGCGCAGAATCTGCGGCGGCGTATCTCTTTTCGTCGATTTCGCAATGATCTTGAAAGAATGAAGTTGATCTGAAAGAGAGTGTCAGTGTAGTGTTGACTTATCTTAAGACCGCGCCGATACCGTCTTTATTTCTGTGTCCGAACCAACGGATATCTCTTTTTGACAAGGCGTACTCCGTTGATCTGGGCATGAAGAAAGAATGCAAGAGAAAAGTAACGTAACAGATATACCTACAAAAGTGTAAGGATGTAGAAGCCGAGAAAGGCCAAGGCTCTCCTATCACTCATATTAAGGAGTCTATTATACTAATACGTATACAATTTTTGAAGTAAACCTTCTTTACGCACGCTTGACTTGGGGAGTAAGCTGGTGAATGCGTAACGAGAGCGTTACAAAAAGTGTCATAGAGCGAGGCGAACGGAAGTTGAGAGGGAGATATAAGTTCGTGAAGATGAAAGAGAGAGAGTTACGTTTCATATATAACTGTAGGGGCAAGAGAGAGAGGTGCGAGCACACATTTTCTTTCTCTCTCTCTCTCTCTCTCTCTCTCGTAGCGAGTTAAGTTTCGTATATCTAAGACGCAGTGCAGGCCTATTCTCTGTATCACACTATGGAGCTAAAGAAGTTTTACTTCAGTCGTGTGGTCTAAAGCACATTCGATTTTTTTTGTAAATAACAAAATTATTATAATTTACAAAGTATACTTAATTAATATAATATAGATTGAGTCGAGTACATTTTAACTATTTATGAAATTGGCACGGACCCTTGCGGAGCGTGTCACATTGTATTGTAGTCATAAGGACATTTTGTAATGTGATATTGTGCAACAAAGAAATTTATTCCAGGGTCTCCATCGAAGAGGTTAATGATATGTGATACCTCACTCTACGATAACAAAGGAACCATATGCCCAACAGGTCGATAATTGTGAATTACGGCGAGAATTGACAAAAATATAGTGAAGAATTAAGTGAACTAGTAATTTGTTCACCTACACTTATTGCCCGTAATTAGGTACATGTCTATCACATGAGTATCATATTTGGTCGTTATTTCCGGCCGGTGATAGCTCTCCGAATGTGTACTCGAGATGTCAAGAATAGTCGGTCTGACCCAACGATGTATCGAGAGGTATGCTACACTGCGTCCATTTTATTAAGCTACTTATGACAGATCATTATATCTCTTTCGGATTTGAGAGATACGCAACACTTGATAGTTATGTCTCTTTCTGCCTGGTTAAAATGATTTCCTTAATGTCTCGTCTCACAACAGTGTGGCTAAAAATGTTGTGACTTGTGACATGTGCTGCGCGCTTGCCGTATGCTCTATTCCCTTTATTTCCAACCCGAAAATCTAGTAACACACACCTGTCTGTGTAATGAAGGTAAGGTAAGTTTATAGAGTGATCACTGAATCTGGTGTTCCTAGTCACCGACAACTCGCCAGAAGGTGTTCTACGAGCTTATTTGTTAGCATTATTAGATATCAATCCGTCATATGCTACGTAGCACTAATTTTACCATGAAATGTAAAATTAAATATTTTTTATCGTAAAAGATAGTGCCACCACCAACTACTAGAAAAAATAATCATATGTCCTGCTTGACAGTAAGTAGTTACCGTACCCTATGGATGCTTGTAATACCAGGATACCTTAAATTTTTGGCGAGAAAGTAATTACCATAACTTCAGATTTGATTTTTTAAGCACCTGTATGACCTGAAAACGAAGACCAGCCCAGAAGAAAAAGAAGAAGCCCAGTGGATATAGAACTGCTCTATTTCTCAGCTGGTCATGACTGGAATCCTGGAATGTATCACTAACTTCTTGCTTGCAGATTTATATATATTCGTAATTATCACTAACCCTGCGGTAAAGGAAAACATCGAGTAGAAACCGCAGGTCCAATAAATTGTATTTCGCAAAATACTTCTTTCTTTCCTCTGGGTCGTGGAGATCTGACGGCAGTCTCTCCATGTAAAAGCAGTATCTCCGCTAAATTAGGTAGCGAATTAGGAAATGGGATAACGCTAAAAAGTAGACAATCTCTTGAAAATGGAGACTACGGCGAGTAGTGTTTGCCCAATAAAAAGAAATCGATCTCAGACTACAAATAATAAATACATAGCGTAATATCACCACAATAAAATATTCGAATTATCAACCTCCTCCAACCGTAAGTTGGAAAACCTATTGAAAACAAATATAAATTTTATAAACTAACTAACTCAATTCAAAACTTTTAATGAAAAAAGGTTTGCTAAAAAATATTAATACACCAACAATATTTTGGTACTGCGACATCTGTTGCAGCTTAACAAAACTACAGTTTTCGGCGTGTAAATACAGATGGAGACTGTTCATTTTCCTATTCAAGTCAGAATGTAGATAACCGTCCTTATACCATCTGGCAACACTGCAAAACGAGTTATGAACGAGCTGTCATTTAGATGACTGTACAATCAGTGTATCCGCCTAGAAATTAATTAATTTATTGTGAATATAAGTAAGTAAGGCAATTTATTTCCAATTAAATGTTCGCATTATATATGTGAGATACAGAATTATGTATTTGTTAATGCCCTCGTGGCTGTGTATCAAAAATATATTACACTGTGCAATACTCAAAATTGACGTCATTGATTTCCAGCACAAAACATACAAATTTCTTCCAATTACATAAATCTTTGCCTTGCACATTGTTTTCTTTACATTGTGTATGTCATTAGTATTAACTTTCATAGAAAGCTAGCTCTAATGTTCACAGTTACTCTCTTTAATCGACGAAATTCCTAGCCTAGTACACTCCAGTTTGAAATGACTACGATCTAGTTCATGTTATTGTACTTAAACACAATTGTAGTGATGTTTTGAATAGCATTACCCTACTTTCTCTAATATTAGGTGACCATGAAACAATGGGTGTTCCTCAGTACTTCACAATTACCCGTTGTGCTTAATTAGGCTCCATTAGGAATATGTGTCAGCTCCTTCTGTTGAGACATTGAGCAATGCCCTAAATATTACGCTCCAATAATATTAAGACCAAATTGATGTGATGCGAACATGGTATTATCTCTTTTATGTATATATTCTCCACCTTCCATGATAACAGTGATAAGATAATGCATGTACCTACCTCATCCATATCTTTGTACTTAGTTAGCGTGCACTACTAATAATTTGTTTTAAATTGTTTTAGGTGTAAGGGTTCAAGATGACAGCCCAAGTGCAAGCATTATATGACTTCGCAGGTGACCCTGGAACCACAGAGATGTCAATAACATCTGGGGAAATATTGACATTACTAAATACTGAAATTGGTGAAGGGTGGTGGGAGGGAAAAAATTCAAAAGGGGAAACAGGCTTGTTTCCGGCTGCATATGTGAGGAAACTCACTCCAGAGGAATCAACGCATACAAAAGCTGCGCCTGCTGTCCCTCGATATGATCAGGCAGCTGATGAGTGGGGCGACCAACAGTACAGTGCCGGAGACAATAACTATCAACGCACAACCTCACATGACGATGGCTGGGATGACGATTGGGATGATGACACTTATTCTGAAATAGGACCTGCGCAGCACAAATCACACCACCAACATTCCCAACTAACGCCTCTGCCTGGAATGCCAATCAATGATGTTAATCATATTGACGACACAACTTCCAATTATAGCTCTTCAATAGGAACTGTCAGGAAAAATAAATTTGCTCCTTCATCTAAAGTTTCTGGTGAGAGTTATTTACTTGGTACTCTTAATGTGGAAGTACCAGATCATGACAAAGTTTATATCATACAAGATGAAGAGGGTTATGTGTGGTCACCGTTGACCCAGCCCTACTCAGTAACAGTAGCCTCCCCAAAGAAGGAGTCCAAATTTAAAGGAATTAAAAGCTTCATAGCATATCAGTTAACTCCCTCATTTAACAATATTCAAGTTTCTAGAAGATACAAGCATTTTGATTGGCTTCATGAAAGGCTGCAAGAGAAATTCACTCTTATACCAATACCACCACTGCCTGATAAACAAATTTCTGGGCGATATGACGAGCAATTGATTGAACGCAGAAGAGTGCAACTTCAAGAATTTGTAGACTGGATGTGCAAACATCCAGTGCTTTCCAAATCAGAAGTTTGGCAACACTTTCTGACCTGCACTGATGAAAAGCGATGGAAAGCAGGCAAAAGACAAGCAGAAAGAGATCCATTGTTGAGCTTGAATTACTGTATATCTTTAGTTGTACCTGAAAAAGCTTTACTCCAAACACAAGTGGATCACATCACTGATCAGAGCCATACATTTGTAGCTAGCATGGATACATCCGTCAAGGCAGTCACAAACATGTGCATTGCACAAACAAAACGCTTCCAGGGCCCTTACAAAATGGATTGTCAGAAAGTTGGGGAAGCTCTATACAATTTAGGAAATGCACTCAGTTTGGATGAGGGCACAATAGTATCAACTTCAAAACTCACCTCTGCAATAAAAATGACTGGAGGCGCTTATATTGAGATTGGCAGAATGTATGATGAACAGCCTAAATATGATTTTGAGCCACTTGGGGACAAATTCCATTTGTACAAAGGCATTATTGGTTCTTTTCCTGATGTACTAGCAAATCACAAAGGTGCTGTTCAGAAGAAACGTGAGTGTGAGAGGTTGACAGCTGAAAACAAAATGGAGATTGCCCAGTTGAATGAAGTATTAAGAAGAACTGATGTTATATCCTATGCACTTCTTGCCGAAATCAATCACTTCAAAGCTGAACGAACCACCGACCTGAAGGCAACTATGCAGAAGTTTCTGGGGCAGCAAATAATGTTTTATAAGAAAATTGTGGAGAAGTTAGAAACTACGCTTCATAATTTTGATGATTAGCTATATTTTATTGAGTGAAATTAATTTGATGAAAGGACTGTTAATAGACTAAAATTAAATAAGTCCAGTCTTGCTTAATGTTTAAACTAAATCATAAATAATGTAAACATTGTCAAAGAACTTTATATTATTCTTTACAACCAAGTTCGGTTTGAAACAACTTGGAGTCAATTGTGAGTATGTATCGCAACAATGAAGTACACATAACTTGTAGCAATGTTCCTTGTTGATATTTCTACAGTACCAACAATTGTTAAACAAGTGGGGGAGTGACTTTGTGTGAGGCACAGCAAAGGTGCCTTATCAGTGTGAGTCTCCTTGAAGAGACACTGGTCTATAAGAAACCACAAAACATTGGAAAATGCAGCAGACCTGCCATTTTATTCGTAGATTACCATTTATATAATTAATCCACAGGATTAGTAAGACATTCGGCATTATAAGATGTATCTAGTAGTAATAAATTCACAATGTGATGATATCAAGGACTGATTATAAAATATTATTGTGGTACACATTTCTGGTTACTTTTTATAAACAAACTCTGTATATATATATAGTACATTCGATAAATAATGATCATGAAATAATATTTTTTATCAATTTATACACACCTATTTTAATTGTACTAACTGTAAATCAATTTATTTTGACATTTTCGTGTCGTGAGTTTAGAATAAGTGTTGTATATTATATTCCACTTTTGTAAGGTATTTTATAGGGCCTTCTAATTAAATAAATAATGTAATTCGTTACTGCATTTTTTTGTTTGCATCACTATATTTTATTTTATTATACTACTCAACCCACAGCATATGTAGATTATATGATGTTATACTGTAAGTATGTTACGTTACGTATTTAAACAATAGTAAAAAAGCGTCAAGTCACAAGAATTTTTATTGTTTTCAGGAATAGAAGCTAAAAACCACAAAATGTGCGGACGAAGGTGAAACCTACGAGTCTGGGAGCCTATACAAAGATGGCAGAAGATAAAAAGAAGGATGGTGGCGCGCTCCTAGCAAAAAAGAAGAAAGTGAAGCCGCGAAAATCAAGAGACGCCGATTGCTGCAGTGTCAACTTCCTCAAATGTGTCCTGCATATTTTCAACATTGTCTTTTTGGTAAACAAATTCTTTATATAACTAATATTCGTAATTTACTCAATCAGTTTTTATTTACGTTTTATCTATTACATTTTCACAGCTGAACCACTGAGCTGCTTTTGACGAAATTTAATATAGATAGCTGGAATTCCAGCAATGGACCTTAGGTCTTTTACCTTCAAGTTTTAGTACAGTAGTAAACTCATTTCCAAATTACAGCAGGTTTCGTGAATATGACATTTTGCTTATCTATAAATTATAAAATAAAGTCGTAAGTAGATGGATGGAGATTGTGAGTGGAGTGATTTATTGAAGTAGAGATACAGTAGGACTACTATCGATGCGCAAGTCTATTAACAGTAATTTTTAAAATGTATGTCTGTCTGTATGGCTATCAGTTATATCTATCTATCTGCTAACATCGTGCATGAATAAAAAAAATACTAAACGAATTTTATCGACATTGTACATCATTATAGCTTGCAGGTCGTGTCAACTATCTTTTTTATGTAACCCGTGCATAGAGATAATAAATAGAAGTAAGGCGTCAAATGAGCCCGACTTTCGGGCGCATGAAAGCAACCCATCTGGGGTCATCGGCTCACAGAAACACAGACAAATAACAACTCCCTGGAATGTTGTGTTCCTCCGTTTGAGTGAGGGTACCAATAAGCTCCTTAGGAATTGCCGTGTTAGCAGCAGTGGTGACAACAAGCAAGCGATACTTCCTGTATTACGAGAATTCATAGGTGTCCTCTTAACAGCAGATGTTTTATAAAAAAATCTTATCATTTCTCATGGGACAAATCCTGTTATAGATTATACAGAGACTTTAGAGAAACAAGAATAATGTGATTGATTCAAACTGCACTTATACTTCTCTTTTAAATTGCATACAAAATTAATTGAATACCACTGAATGTTATTCTTAGAATACATTATCAAGTTACAATTTATCATTTGAATGAAGTCACAACCTTACGACCATTGGATAGTTGTCACAGTGATCCCAATTACTTTAAACAAACATACGGACTGCCTGATGGTGAGCAGTTACCATACCCTATAGACACATGCAATACTTATGTGATCATTTTTATATATACCACTGAGGGGGCAAACAAGCGTACGTCCTGGCTGATGGTAAGCAGTAGTACCTCAGACCATGGACATTTGTAACACTGGGGGTGGCACTTTTGTTGCCGACCCTGTAAATAAATAAATAAATAAAGCTCAGCCGTCAGCGAGCTGTGCGATTGTAAAACGAGGCTCTTGGCGTGTATGCCGAACAACTCCTAAGAATACAACCCATTATACAATCGGTAGAGCACGCAAAGGAAGGCAAAATCTCTTTTCAAACTCAAGGGCTCAATACCGTGTGTGAGTTCAGGATCATCGACGATCCTCACAGCTCGTCTTTGCTCCAAGTCACAAAGCCCTAGCTGGTATCCAAGTGCTCCCGCCCAAAGGTGGCTACGGTACTCCATGAGCACACCAATTTTCTTGGACGTCAGTTTGCCCCTCTCCTCCAGGTGACCTCGATACTGAACATCGCTAGAGATCTCGACACCATTGGGATTCTCCCCAATGCTCTTGGCAATTGTAAACTCATCTCCCATGTTATGTTACCAAATAATTTTTGGATTGCAGAAAACTACCAAAATTTCCTTAGATAAAATCTAAAAAAAACTGTCATAAACATAATTATCAAGGGCTGCATGCCGAAAGACATTGTTATATGCAATACCCATCAGAGACCCCTGCCATTTTATATAATATATAAGGATAAATATGTATACCTACATATTTCACGGGGGCTTAAATATATTTTTTGTAAATAAAAGCATGCTATTGTTTAAAACTTCCTAACATGTTTTGAAATCCCGGACAAAATACCAATTTAATTTTTCAGTTTCATTAAACAATAGTAAGTAAAATTAAACAAATATCTAATCTTTGTTAACTCAGTAACACTTCCCAGCTTTTAGCCAGTTTGCCATTTGTAAACAAGTGTTTTAAATATACCCAAAGTGCACAAAAATGTCCATTAGCTCTTCAGCTAAATAGTAAGCACGTTTTACTTGGCATTATCACATTTTCAAACTATAATTAACCTTATTTAACCTCGCACGCGCCCGGCGGCCACCCATACGTGGCTCGACGATAAGTTACTAGACAACTAGTAATTTAGTAACAGTGAGTAACCTTGGAGTTTCTCTCTAAATCGAATTTGAGCAATGAGCGACCCGAATATCACCGTCAAAGTATGAACAGTCCCTTCTCCCTTTCTCCTTGTCCCCGTCGTGGGACAAATCTCGATGCACGTAATTTTCCTTACTCATATTTTGCAATTTCTTTTCTAATGCTTGGATGCCTTAACATTTTAGCCCAAAAATCAAAATATGTTATATTGTAATCCGTGACCGAAAAATTTCTCAATTTTCGGGCACCTGATAGGAAAGTTAAGTGTGATTTCCACCAAACGGCTCGCTTCGCATCGGATCGGAAAGGATACGAATATAGGATGTCGAGGCATACGATCGGCTCCGTACTGTCACTTACGAAAGTATCTGCGCCTAGTCAAATAGTTTCATTCCTACTGTGTGGACGTGTTCTAATTTTTGAAAACGATTGAAGTTGATGTAGTATTGTTAGCTATTGCATTAGAAGAAAAAGAAATAAAATCTTACAACACAGAAGAGAGAAAGAAAAATTTGGATTGATGATTTATGGCAAAAACGGTGTAAGGTTGGCGAATTCCATACACTTCGTGAGGATTTGAAATTGGATATGAAAAAATTCTATGATTATTACAGAATGGACTATAAAAAGTTTCAAAATTTAGTAAATCTTCTCCGTCCTCATATTAGTAAACGAAATACAAATTACAGATGTGCTATTCCAGTTGAAGAACGATTATCTATATGCGTGAGGTAAGTTTAATGAAACTAAGTACTCGTAGTAATCATTAGTCACATTTATTTTCATTATCAACATTGAGTAGATAAAATAAAACATCTTTTTTATCTTTAGTGCAATACCATAATATTTTTTAAACTTAAGTATTGAGATCAATCAACAATTGTTTTTTGTATTTTTTATGTATTTATTTAATAATCAACAAACTTAATACCTACCTACAAAACTAAAGTTGACAATATTACAATAATAATAGATTTTGCTTAAAACAGTAGTTATGTAACAAATTATAAGGTTTATTTATTATTTCTTAGATATAAACCACGAATAGTACTTTTATAACAATATAAAATAATATTTATCTATGGTTTTTAGGGTTCCATAGTAAACAAGGAACCCTTATAGTTTCGCTAATGTCCGCCTGTCTGTCCGCAGCCTAGCTCGGAGTAGCTTGACACTACAAAGCTGTAGTTTTTCATGTGCGTAATATAAAATAAATAAAATAATGTGATGAAAAAAAATTTTGGTGGTACTCCCTACACGTAAAGCGAGGTGATTTTTTATTCGCTCCTACCCCCTGGTGTGGAGTAGTTAGGTAGTTTTTTTTAAACATTGAGGGTTTTGGAAAATTATTTCGATATGGTGGTCAGTTTGCGACTCAAGTGTCACCCCCAAGTGCCAGTGAAACTGTTGTATTTGGAAATGTAAAAAAACATAGTAGTAGTCCATATAGTGAATTTAAAAGGAAAACTATCACTTCTTTCTTTTATTCTTTTATGAAAACGTACAAATGTCATTGAATATGACATTCCACTTATCTAAGCATTCTGCTTCCTAGTTTCTAATATGATCGGCCTAGTAGTGGATCGATATATGGCAATTTCATAGTTCATTTGAATTTCATCCATAATTTTAGTTCCGTTATGTTACACTTGACGGGTCTGTTCACAAATTACATCGCGTTGTGGTTTTGTTTTCGTCAATCTTAGCAAAGCGATGCAAATATAGAACCCTGCTCTGTGCGTGGCCCGATATGCACTTGGTTTTTTATTATTCAGTATTGTAGTTAGTACTGGTAGCTGGTATAGCAGATGGCACGTATGATGGTGTCTGGTAATTAGATGACGATGAATACAGGTTAATAAAATAACTTCTACTATATAAGTTATCGCGTTATTTTGACGAGCTCGGTGGCTCAGTCGTGAAAGACGCGACTGTGTCACTAACGCTCGTGTGTTCGATTCCCACACAAGACAAACATTTGTGTGCATGAACATGTCTGTTTGTCTTGGTCTATATGTTTCAAGAGAGGTAGGGCGCATCAAAGCAGCCCGTCTAGGGAAGTACCTCCACCTCACAGAAAACCGCAACCAAATAACAACTCCCTAGAGGGTTGTTATGTTCCTGTGTGTGAGTGAGGTGAGCAGAGGAGACATCGCGCGAGTGATACTCAATATATTACACGCGTTAATAGGCTACGGTAACTGCTTTACATCAGGTGGACCGTATACACGCATGACTCCCAACGTTGTTTAAAAAAAAACACCATAACGTTCATTCAACCACATGAATTCTGCATCTGAAACAATATGGAACACTTTCTTTCTTTACATTTTTAGCCATCGCTGAAAAATACAATCAAACAAGATCATGTCCTGCTTCCACTCGAGGAAACTGCTGAGACGGTTACCGTTGGTTAGTTGGTGATGGATACTTTTGATTGGCGGGTAGACCGAGGTATATTCGTATTTGTAGATGGTGATGAAGATTGCATATCAAAATGTAGTTCAATGTTTTCTTCTTGGGTGTTTGTGTCGCTATTTTGTGTACATTTTAAGTTTTCTAAGGTTACTAGAAAATCTAGGTTCGAAATTTGGTCGTGGTCTTGCATGTAACATACGGCCGTAATAGTGATGGGGGTATATTAATGAACTCCAGTTTTGGTCACTGTCTGGGACACAAGAAGCTACACATAGCACAAAACAATTGCCTGCCAGATACTACAGATAAAATGCCGTATGTTTTCTTGGCTGACGAATATTTCCTCTACAACAGCATATAATGAGGCCTACCCCCGGAAATCAACTTTTAGGAAACCAGGAATAAAAAGTAATATACATACAGGATAAATTTAACTATCGTTTGAGCAGAGCTCGCTGAGTAGTTGAAAATGCCTTTGGTATATTTAGAAGGATATTACAAAGCAAATTTGTAATTTTACAGAATTTAATAAACGATATTACGCATTTTGCTTGCTTAATTTATCATTATGACGCGAATTTATGTCATAAAGACACGTATGCTTTTGCACCAAACAAATCATTTTTTCTGCTAAATCCATGATTGAATGAGGTGTGCAGTGCGTGCACTTTCGAGAATGAATAGTGCCGCCTGGCCACAGCTTTGAGCGCACGCGACGACAGCCGAAGGGATCTAATCGGATACGACGACAGGCGAACTGAGCCGGTCGCATCGCACGTCGCAGCACACTTTCGACTACGATCGATCATGCTGCTGTGCGCGGCTTGGTAATATAGACTTTAAATACGGTGTACACGATTTAATATCGTTTATTAAATTCTGTACAATCCGTTCCGATCCGTTACGATGCGAGCCGTTTCTTGGAAATCATCCTTTACGTACGTCCATCCATAAAGTAAGTACGTCCATCGTGGATAAAGAACCAGCCTATTAACCTGCGGTACGGAAAATATAGGTAGGTAGGTAATTGATTATATTTAGTTGTAATTCAAAATCAGTATCTAAACGTAGGTAGATATACTAAAACAAACTAACTTCGACGTTTATGCAAATTAGTGTTTATGCAATTAACATCTCCATAATGTATTATTCAAGACAGTCATGCGCATAATTCGGGGTTTCTGATACGAATATAACCTATTTGCCTATAAAATCATAGATCGCTCGATTCCTGCATAAGATAAATTAATATTTGTGTGAGAATGTCGTGAAAAACAATACAATGCTAAATCATTATAGCGTGCACTATTAGTGTAACATTGATTAAAAGCACCATCGCTTTTCCAGTTGCTCCATAAATTCTTTCAAAATAGCAGAAAAAATACACTATCTTGACTTTGCATTTAATTTGTTTTTAAATATGTTTTGTTTTTTCGTTCTGTCTCAATTTATTGTGGTTTATGTTTATGCGTTACGTGTATGTTAGAAACAGATCAACCTGTATCTGCACCGGTCAGAGTTTTCACGGACATGTGCAGAAACGAATATTCCGTTTTTTACACTGGTGCATGAATGGAGAATTGAGATGCGATTTTCGCACCGCAGCCTATTGACGCTCGCAACACCACGGGGATGTTACTCGCGCGCTGTCAATCTTGTGACCTAAGGCGGTTTCGTCACAGTAACCAGTAATTTCACTGCCATATCTCACCCTTCAAACCGGAACACAGCTATATAAATATAGCTGCTTGGCGGTAGAAATAGGTGAGACAGAGGTACCCACGCAGACGACTTGTACAAAGTCTCCCTCTGGTAAACGTGTAGTGCACAAACGTCCTTAGGCTTAGACAGCAGACTAATAGATTAGGAAACGGGATACTGTTAAGAAGAAGAACAAATAGTACTAAAAGGAATCAGTGGTATATAGATCAACTTATTCTGTTAAAATATGTCAGCCAATATTAGATTCTACAATGTCGAAGAAGCATCTGTTTGGTTTAAAATGTTTTCTTTCCAGTTTGCAGGCATCGGTGTTTTGGCAGTGGGGGCTTGGACGGTGGCGTCCCGGCACAGGTTCGTGGCTCTTCTGCCGACGCCCACGTACCCAGCGATCGCGTACATGCTGATATTCGCGGGGGGACTGGGCGTGCCCATGTGCGCGCTCGGCTGCTGCGGCCTCAAGACTGAAAATAGAACCAGTTTACTATGCGTAAGTATGAATGAATATGAAATGGTAACGTGGCACAAACAACACATTGCGATTGTATAGCTGACGGAGGTTGTAAATCTCTGTCTTATACATAAGCTCCGTGAGCGAGCGAGAGTCTGCGAGGGAGACAGACAGATTATTCATGATGTGTATGCAGAGAGACATCATGCCGGACACTTCACAAATACTGCACATGCGCAATATGTCAATGTGATATGTGCCAGCTATCGACAACCGTCCTGTACCGCTGTAACCGCGAGTGCGTGAGGTTACCATAAGGGGATGCTCATCAGGAGTTTGCTGTGTTTGCAGGAGTGGAGGCAACGTGACAGTTACTTCCTGTGTTTGAAGCGTTCAAAGGGTACGATAACCACTTTTCAACTAGCAGGTCGTATGGCCGTATGCTTGTATGTCTCTCAACCTTGTATGAATAGTATATTTCATTACAAGTGCGGAAAGCCTGTCATTGCAAAGAGTTCCGACAAATGTCTACCCGAGCCGAGGCGCAGCCGAAGGTGAGGGTTGACAGTCGGAACTCTTTGCAATGGCGGTTCCGCACGTGTACTGAACAACTATTTTTAATACAGTTGCGAAAAAATGAAGCAATTTAATAAACTAATAAAAACATAATAAACTCAACTAACTAGGAAAATGGCGCCAACCGTAAAAGAATATAAGCAGAGATTTTCTTTTGTTTTCTTCACCCATTCTGGGTAGGCAAAGGGAACTATGCCCATACAGCCAAGTCTTCAGTAGAATTTTTTTATTGATATGAAATGAAAATGAAATTTAATAAGATGAATTGAAATAAAACCTAACCTAACTCATTGAATCAAATCATTAAATCTGATATTGAAACAAATTAGTAGCTTCTTTTTAGAAATATTTGCATGAATCATAAAAACTTCTATGATTTTTTTTAGTAAAAACTTCGTGGTTGGTTTTTCTTTTTAATAGACATTATTTTGACAGTTGGGAAAGAGAACGCACGAGTTCGGAAAAGGTAAAGAAAAAGCTCGAGTATATAATAGCCCACATCCCGAACGCTATACGTCGCTGAAATACGCCACTTTTTGAGCAACTGTATTAAAAAAGAAATTACATATAGATCATCACGCCCGTCTCCCATTGGAATGCGCAGAGACTATGGAACGCCAGGTGCACCGATCCAAACATACCTCTCTGGCCTCTTCTACACTCATCAACCTCTTTTTTTTTTCTTTTTTTTTTAATTTAATACTTGCACCCCTGCCATGGGCAAGGCTATCATCATCTTAATATTCTTCCAGCCGAAACACATTCACACATCATATTCTCATTCATTCCGTAATTCTAACTTTCATACATCATCTTTCGTTTTTGTCCATTTTAGAACGCCAGTGAAATAACTGCAGTAATTTTCGAACTTCCCTCCCCATACTACGTCAGTCCATCCACGGGCGACAGCGGGCTTCACAGCTCCACCTAGCCACCGCGATCCCATCGGCTATACGGAGTATAGCCGAGGTATACAGCATTAGTCCTAGGTGGAGCTGCTCTGCTTGTTGCGATCAATGACGACCGTAGCTAGACTGACGCAGTATTTTATAAATTTAGATCTATTTCCCCCCAAAACTATTTCGGAGACTGTGGTTTCGGTGACCCGCATTCCCAACTCCTGCTCCAAATCGTACCTCTGTTTGGAGAATGCGGGACACCGAAACAATATGTGCTGCACTGTGTGGTCCACGCCGGGCTCGCAGAAGCAGGATGGGTCATCCGCGCACTTGAACCTGTGCAATTACGCGGAGAACCCACCATGCCCCGAGAGGACCTGCGTGGTGATGCTCGACGGCACCATTTTGCCCATGATGCCGTACGCCTCCGCCGCACTCGGGAAGAACAGTTTCGTCGTCGAAGCTGTTGTTACCATATAGTATATTTTGTAACCGACTAGTTGGTATGTTAATCTTTTACTATAGATGAAGTACTTCCACTTTAAAAAATACCATAGCCAAATAACAACTTCTTGGAGTGCGATGTTCTTGCCAATGAGTGACGGCACCAGCAACTTCAAAGGAGTTTCTGCGTTTGCCACAAAAGGCAATGCACATATGATACTCGTTGTTCTGCAAGTGTCAGGTTATGGTAACGTCCTCACATCAGACGGGCCGTATGCTTGATCGTCACCAGTTGGCGTATATTAAAAAGCCGCCAAGTGCAAGTCGGACTCGCGTACTGAAGGTTCCGTACAAACTTGTAGAGAATCGATTCTCGAAGATTTTTCTCGTTTATTTTTCGATTATGTTGTACGTTTCCTTCTAAAACATTATTAACAACTAATTTATGGTTTTCGAATTTTTTCCCTTTACTTGTGCTGCATAATACTACTGCTTCTTGCTAAATTTCATGATTCTAGGTACGGCAAGTACCTAAGTTTTGATTCCCTTGCGAGTATCGAAATATGCGGCAAAGCTGGACATAAACGACCAATGATCCTATAAGGTTTCCGTTTTTCCTTTTGAGGTACGGAACCCTAAAAAACTAACTTTAAACACGGAAGCAAGGCATGTACCTAACTATCCTATACCTACTTATATTTATGTAGGATAGTTCCATTTACACTCAATTCCAATTACGGAGTCCCATTAAAATATAAAAATATATTAAATTAGGTACAACAATAAACTCAATCTCCATTTAAATTTTTCATAAATTCTAATGGTGATTTACCACCATAAACAAAGACTATTTCTTTATGTATCTATGAGAAACATTCAGAGTACGTTCGTGTGGAGAGTTGTTATCGCGTAATTGAGGTATAGTATAAATACTCTTTGAATAAAATTGAATAAATCTTGCAATATTAACTTAATTATCTTTCATTATTTGTTGAACATTATTCATGAAGTAGTTATGACTTTTCTGCTAATGATTACCTGAACTGACTCACTTGTTAAAATACATTACCCTCCTTGCGGTTTCGCTGTAGTTGGATAAAAATAGTTGTGGTTTACTTACTATGGTACTTTCATATTGATCTAATGAGTCACCTCAAGTAATGAGTAATTCTTGAACTTGAACTGGTGACCTTGGTCATCAGGTTTGTAGTGGTTACGACGTCATATAAACATATGCGTCTTTTTTTTATACACGTAAGGAGGAGGTTTGCTTGTACATACGGCCCACCTGATGTGAAGTGGTTACCGTAGCCTGTGAACGCTTGCACCACCCCGCTAAAGCGGCAACTCATTTGATTAATGAAACACTCATTCGCAGGAAAACAACCTGCCTGGAAGCTGTTATTTGGCTACAGTTACATATATGTTATAATGGCAAGCAGAGACCGGTTCGATTCCATAAAACTCACTTGGCAAAGTAATTAAAACTAAATCCTCTTATTGATAGTTAAACCGTATCAAAATTAGTTGCGTATAAAAAAGGCAAACAAACGAATAGAATTGTAAACTTCAACCTATGGATAATTAAGAACAAGTTATATATTTTTTATACTATTTAAGGTATGAATCAAGCATACGGCCTGTATGATGGTAGGCAGTTATCGGCGACAATTGTGATTTGCAACACCGTGGGTATCACATGTGCGTTGCCAATCCTGTAAAAACCTCGGTAACGTCTTTTGTACATGTACTTCAAAAGTGCGTTAAAAGTTTTTCCTTCATTACACTTTTTTATCTTCAATTAACATAATTTGTAAATTATAAGCAAGGGAGACGAGCTCGGTAGCGCAGTGGTTATAAACGCTACTTTGACACCAACGAGGTTCGATTCCCACACAGGACAAACATTTGTGTGCACGAACGTGTCTATTTGTCTTGGCATAGGTGTTTTCTATGTATCTTTAGCAAATATTTACATATATATATTTATATATATATAAATATATATATATAAATATATATATATATTTACGCATGCCTATCAGTTGTATAGTACCAGTAACACAAGCTTCGCTTACTACGGGGCTGGACGGCACTGTGTATTTTGTTCGACAATCTATCTATCTATAACTTCACGCCAAATCCTTTACGGGGTAGGCAGAGAGAACCGAGCGCCACGCGACTCGATCCTTACATACCTCACTCGCTTCTTTCACATTCATTGCTCTTTTCATGCACGCTCGCCGGTTTCTAGGACTCCTGACATCACCTTCTGATAGAACACGACCAATCTTGGCCAAGACTTACCTATCATGATCAGATTGGTCGTGTTCTATCAGAAGGTTGTTCGACAATATTTATTTATTTTGTATTAAAGTATTTTTAACGGAAGTATCGAGTATTTTATTTATTTTGTTGAACCTGTCGTTTCGAATAGTTTGCAGCATCCGTGGTCGCAGGAAGACTTTAAGTCTTTAAGTCTTCCTGCGACCACGGATGCTGCAAAGCAAATAAAACACGCGATACTTCCGTTAAAAATAGTTAGTAGATATGGAACTACTATCGTCAGATATCCACAAGGCAGAGGGAAAATCAGACCTTTCTTAGGCTAGGTCACACGTTTTTTGAAATATATTTTTTTGGAATACAAGCATACGACCCACTAGATGTAAAGCGGTTATAAGTCTATAAAAGCTTATAATACATTAAGTATCACTCGCGCGATGCTACCTCTGATACCAACACAGCAACTCCTTGGGAGCTAACTGGTGACCTCACTCGCACGCTGCAACACAACAACCCTCCAAAGAGTTGTTATTGGACTGCGGTTTTCTGTGAGGTGGAGGTACTTCCCCAGATGGCTGCTTTGATGCGCCCTACCTCTCTTAAACACATGGCATGTTCATGCACACAAATGTTTGTGCTGTGTGGGAATCAAACCCACGAGCGTTGGTGTCAATGGAACTTAACAGCGCGTTTCACCATTGCACCACCGAGCTCGTCAAAACATGTTTGACTGTAAAACAGTAAATACTTAATGTACTCTCAAATCGTGACTCAGGCTAACTGAAGCATACATACCTATCTGTTACTACACACGTGATACTGAGTATTTTTACACTACAACACTAACTTTGATGTAATTGATGCTGTAATAAATAGTACTCAAATTCTCACGTTACATCATCTTTGTTAGTATTCAGCATATTATTCATACTACGCACCCAAACAGCTATACAAACATAATGTGGTAAAAATAGCGAAGTATGATAACTCTTATTCGATAATATGCCAAGGAAATATAACAGATAGATCGCATATTCTCAAAGTTACACGTTGAGGTGAGGCTTATATACGGAAAAGTATTACGTCGATAACTGTAGTGCCATGCTACCTACGTACGAGTAGAATGAACAAGGCAAACGACGTATGCGCCCTTCTTGACGCGGGACAGAATATCTACTAGATATTCTTCATTGGGCTAGATTTTTTTCTTATTATACAACGTCGGGAGTCATGCAAGCATACGGTCCACCTGATGTAAAGCAATTACCGTAGCCAATTAACGCGTGTAATATATTGAGTAGGTATCATAGCGCGATGCCTCCTTCTTTGCTTACACAGCAACTCCTTAGGAGCTTACTGGTGACCTCACTCACACACAGGAACACAACAACCCTCTAGGGAGTTGTTATTTGGCTGCGGTTTTCTGTGAGGTGGAGGTACTTCCCCAGACTTTTTTCAAGTTTTGGCGAGTGAGGGTTGCCTATATGCGTGGTTGTATGTTAGTAAGAAAGACATGATGGTCGAAGACTATTCATACCTAATTATAAGGTTTGTTAGGCCCATAAATAAACGGCTTTACCAGTTACTTTAAAAATTAATGGTAAAGTTAAATCGAGCCGAGAACAGCGCGCTCTGCCTCGCGATTGGCTATTATACCTAATACATTCGCCAAATAGTTCACTCAGATTATGTTTCACGAATGAGGAAAAAGGGAGACAGGCGCTGTGGGCGGAGCAACCCATAAATAAAGCTGTTTTCCGTTACTTTAATCACGAACACATATCGAGGAAGTCTTTACAAAAGACCACAATGTTGTTTCTAACACAAAGGAAAACGGTTTTTTTTTATATTGTCTATTGTACAAAGCTGGGCATGAATAGGTTCATTATATTAACCAGATTTCCTAGCCTTGCCGGCGACTCAGAGACAGACTACTCGCGTATTGCCCGTGAAATCCCCTGCTTTCCTTTACGTGCTGGTGTATGAAGATTCCGCTTGATTCTATTAATTGACCAGCGTCTTTAGCGAATATCTGTGATAGATCTGATTAGTTTTATTGGCTATGACTATTGGTTCGATGTGGTTCCTTTAATGCTCTTGCAACACACCAATATGAGCATAAAATTAACGATAATTAAATTCCCCGAAATCACCCTTATTCTTCATTACCATTTTAAGCCAAGTTCATTTATTATGCAATAATCTCTTCTTCTATTAACATTTTAATTGTAATGTACCTTTTGCTTTTGTTTTTCAACTAGTTAATTTTTAATAAACAGCAAATCTGCAGAGAAAATTAATTTGACCGTTTCGCCGGAATCCTTGAAACATATGCACAAATATCAACTGCCAGGGTTTTACCACATATTAATAAACTATGCATCCTTCCTTTAACATCACTAGGTATGTATCGGAAGACTTGCATTGAACCAAAAATAATTGTACAAAATATAACTACTTTACAAAAACTTCTCACTCATAGGAAACTTGTATGTGAGTCCCTTGGACTAATATTTCTAGAGTTTCTGTGTATTGAATGAGTAGCTGTACTATGAATAGAGCCTAGAGCAGTATCTAGCAACTTACACAAATGTATCTTCGTAACATTCATCTTATTACAACATCTACGACAAGAATCAACTATTAAACAATAATGTCATATTATTATTCCAGTACACATACTTCCTGTTGATAACGTTCCTGCTGGAGGCGGGAGCAGGCGGGCTGGCCTACTACTACGAGGTGGCCGTGGAGGAGGAACTGCGCGCGGAGCTCAACAACACCTTTCTGAACAACTACGCGCTAGACATCACCATCACTGATGCCGTCGACCGCATGCAGACAGAAGTACGCATCCTTTTTTAGGGTTCCGTACCCAAAGGGTAAAACGGAACCCTATTACTGAGGCTCCGCTGTCCGTCCGTCCGTCCGTCCGTCCGTCCGTCCGTCCGTCCGTCCGTCCGTCCGTCCGTCCGTCCGTCCGTCCGTCTGTCACCAGGCTGTATCTCATGAACCGTGATAGTTAGACAGTTGAAATTTTCACAGATGATGTATTTCTGTTGCCGCTATAACAACAAATACTAAAAAATAGAATAAAATAAATATTTAATGGGGCTCCCATACAACAAACGTGATTTTTTTGCCGTTTTTACCGATAATGGTACGGAACCCTTCGTGCGCGAGTCCGACTCGCACTTGGCCGATTTTTTAGTTTTAAAAACGAAATTGTTTACCTGAAAGTATAAACCGTTAGAGTGCGTGCGAATTCGCACGACTGATTCGTACTTTCTTTGAAGAGCAACCATTATGAATCTGTCTTGTCTGGCTTGCATTATGAACCATTTTTTGAGAATACATCAAAAATCCTTAGCGTACAGCAAAGTATGTTTGATGAATTCTCAAAAAATGGTTTTCGAAATCCTTTGCAGTTCGGTTCTAGAAGGAAGTGCTGGCTATATCGAACAACTCCTTAGATTAGAACATCTATAGAATACAAAATAAAAGTTAATGGTCAATACCTTGTGCGAGTAGCTTGAAGTAAACTTGTGATCGTCGATCGTTCTCACAGCCTGTCTCTGAACCGAATCACAAAGTTTTGACTGCGATATCCAGTATCTGCGGTCTGACCTGATATAAGTCTTTGCTCAGAGCTATTACCTTATTAAGTTCACGTAGTTTATTTGATATTGATACTACAACGATAGTCGGCTGTGTAAATTTACATGCATTTTAACACTAAATTACATACATACATATCATCACGTCTGTCCCATTGGGGTAGGCAGAGACTGCCAGGTGCAACGGTCACAACATAATAAAACATACCTCTCCCCTTACACATTCATTAACCTCTTCATGTATGCTCTTCGGTTTTGATTGCTAGTGATTTGGCCCTTTTTGAACACATAGCGACACTGAATTATGATAACATTTTTTTTATTACTACCACAACATTAAAGATCTCACACAGACCTTTGGTCTAACAGGTTTTAACAGAAAAGTGGAGTGAAAGTAATAATTCCTTAATGTGAAGAACATTTAGGTCGAATGCGATCATAAAACCACTTTTTACAGTAGTAATTGCGGTTGTTACTTAATTACTTTAAATAACAACCGCAATTAATTAATTATCAAATTTATGATTTCCTACTTTCCTATGTTTTTATTCTTTTTCTAGAACAAAAATGTTTGTGACGTCAGCATTTATAGGCAATTGTGTACGTCATCATATCATCAAACTAATGAGCCTTAGTCGGGCGCTAAGTTACATCAAAAATATTGTGATATTACTTACCACGGTTTAAAATCAGGTCGTAATTTATGATTTTAGTTTAAATGCTGCGGCGCGGTGCGTTACGAGGACTGGCGACGCAGCCCGTGGTACGACCACGACCCGCGCCTCCTAGTGCCGGACTCCTGCTGCAAAACCGTCACGAACCGCTGTGGCATCAGGGACCACCCCTCCAATATCTACTACAACGTAAGTAATATAAAATGTCATTAGGACTAGCGATGTAGCCTGTGGCTCGACCATTATCTGCAACTTGTACTGCAAGACTGTCAGGAGCTGCTGTGGCATGAGCAACCACGCTTCCAATATCTACTACAACATCAGTAATATATATGCGAGGAGGACTGGCGATGCAGCCTGTGACCCGACCATTATATGCAACTCGTACTGCAAGACTGTCAGGAGCTGCTGTGGCTTGAGCAACCACGCTTCCAATATCTATTACAACATCAGTAATATATATACGAGGAGGACTGGCTATGTAGCCTGTGGCCCGACCATTATCTGCAACTCATGTGTCTTCTTCATCTTGTAATAGTGTCAAATTTCTATCGCAAGACCATCATTAACCGCTGAGTTATCGGGGACCGTCCCTTCAATATCTGCTATTATACAAAGTAAGTAACATAGCCGTTATCAGGACTGGCCAAGTTATGATCACGACCCAAAAACCGCTCCGGCAGTGGCAAATAATTCTCCATTACGTATTATACAAATGTACCTACAATGTGTTCTCCATTATCCACTATAGTGTAAATCAAAGAGAGACTCTAACCAGTAACTTGAGCACGTCGTCATTTTAGTTTCTATAAAGCTGTCACGTTACGAAAGAGTATAAATGCTGACAATAATTTACCCCATCTCCATATCTTTACATGAATATTCCATCTTTCTATACATCTATCTTCACTCCAAGGCAGAGAGACCCGAGCATCACACGACGCGGCCTTTGTACACCTCACTCTTTCTTTAACATTCATAACTCTTTAATGAAATCCTCGGACAAGGCAGCACCTTAATATTCAGTAAAAAACAATAATTAGGACATACTGGTATACTAACTGTGCTTGCATTATTCTAGTCTTTGAATGATGATTATAGATGTGGATACGGAATAGCTTTGTAGGCTCTACCTAACCCAGAAAATAGCCCATCGTAAAAAAAAACATTACCCATTGCAATACTTAATTAGATAACATATTTCTCCTTCCAGGGTTGTATACGCCAATTTACAAACCACATACGAGACCACCTGATAATCCTCGCGGCAGTCGGTGTGGGTATGTCTGTCATACCAATCTTCGGCTTCCTCTTCTCCTGTGTTCTCTACGTCAAAATCAAGCACGTGATCGACTGACCTCGGCCTAAGCCCTCGGCATCTAAGAACCGCAAAGTGTTCGACAAGTCGGCGTCCGCCGGCGACTTGACGAAGTATCAGCCGGGGCGAGGATCTAGGCGAGCTCCGCCCAAAATGGATGTAACGAGAACGAAACGACCCGTCAAACGACCACCGTGTCCGCTACACCCCAGCTCGGTGAAAGGCGTTAGCGCGCCAATATCAACCATCAGCGATAATGTCAGTATATAACTTTACAAATTCATACTTATACAAGTCAAGAAGCGATGGTCGAAGCGAAAGGTGACTATTCTACCAGGAACTATGTGACCAAAAAATGGATGTCTTTATCATAATATTCAATCAATTGGTGACTTTCATGTAGGGGAATCAATATCATTCGATTATGGTTACAAAGTCAAGTTGTTCATCCTTCGTTTTGACCATAGGTTCTGAGTTACCATATATTTAATGTCATAATTTCTATTTAATATCACCAAAGCTAAACCAATGATAGATTAAGATGAATATTTGAATTATATTATAGATATTACAATATCGCCAATGTACTGTTATCTAAAGCCTGAACTGGAAATAAACATGAATTAAGGCGGTAGGACAGTGTAAGTGCCAACCTCGATGTGTTTTATTATTAAGATGAATTTTATCCTAATTTAAACAAAATTGCAATACACTTTAAGTACATATTTATTGTTATATTTTTGAGATATATATCTTGCGTTTATTATTTGCATTATATCGTAACATTGTCAGACCTATGAATTTCATGTTCATCAAATAGATCAAGTAGGCGCAATTATTATATATTTAACTGAACGTGACGTCATATTACAATATGTCGTTCGCTGTGGGTGTAAAGGCACAAAACCTCGTAACACTCGTATAGTGCACCTAAACGTAATTATACATCTCGGAAAGTACATATAGCATTGTTCTTTTTTTGCTAAGATATTATTTTTAAATTAATTTTTTTGTTAAAAATAAAAACTTGAGTCATAAATCAAAATATGTTGTGATACTACAGTATTGCTAATTGTGGGCATATCGTACTACAAATATTTAACGCGATGTTCCCTTAGCTGCGTGTTGTCAATAAATACATGTCTACAAAATACACAAATATCTTCTAACGCTGGACTAAAAGCACTAGTCAGTTTATTGTTTCATCTTAATGAAAACACGATTAGGACGCCACTTAAACTGTCACGACCTTTTTAATTTAGTCAAAAGTTCAAAACAAATATTTCCCTTGGAATTAATTATTTTTTTTAACTTTTGACTGAAAACAGTGAATGAGAAGTATTCCAAATGTTTAGAATCCAGCCAAATCTGTATTAGTTTATGTATTTTATATCTGTACATTGATATAGCTAATATAATCACATTTCGTTTGATGTGTTCATCCGAGATTCCATAATGGTATAGAATTTAAACAATGTTCATGTGTAACTCGTAGTTATGTAGAAAACAAGACCGAATTTATATCAAAATGTATCTAAGTCATACGTGTGGAAGTAATCATAACGTTAAGCGACAATTTGTTAGATATATATTTAAGATGGTGCTATATTTTGTTATAGGAACCTTAGGCCGTTGTGTACTTAACGTTGTAGATACATCGAATGAAGTAACGTAATATGTGTGACCAATATTTTGGCAATTTTAAAGATGGTTCACTGTATGTATTATCTATATATATATATATATATATTATACTTTAAATTACGGCTTATACAACAGTGATTCTGATAGGCCTGTAGCGTCATTCCATGTCCCGTGTGACTTAATATTTATTTCATAAAGAATAAGTTTATGCGCTATCTGTAAATTCGAGCTGGTCCTCCCATCCACAATCCTTCCTTTATTAAAAAATACATAAATATAAAAATAATTGATTATACCTTTCTTTACGCACGGTTAGGTATCGGTCATTAGATACGCGTGCGCAGAGATCCACACATTTAGAGATGCTTAAAAACGCCTTCTAAAAAAATTGATGTAACATCCGCTAAAAGGGTTTTCCATGTAATAACATACTCAGGAGCAGATCCCGGTACCCAGCCCCCAACTATATGTAACCACTAGAATAGCAAATTCCTTGCCTTCAACAGCAAATACTTGCAAGATTTAAAGCACACTGACAACTATATGAGTAGACACAATTTAAACAAAAAATAAGGATATCAATGTTGACCATCCTCATGCAACATCCATTTTATTTTATTTGTAATTCTTTTATCCTTCACTACCGCGCTTCTTTATGTGATTTCTTTAAGGTCCGTTGTTTCCTATGGGTACCTTATTAACTTATCACAAAAAGCACTCAACATATCTTTAAAACACACCGCCGCAGCACGCCAATCTTACATGCATTGGTAGCTTTAATCTTTATTTTTAATACAATATACAGTGCAATACTTACTACTCGTCTTCCCCATTTTCTACGAAAACTAATTTAGACTTTAGCATAAATTAGGCACTGCACATCACATTAATTTATTAAAAATAATCCCATATTCTTCAACTTCACAAATCGAAAAATAATTTACTTATCTGCATAACAAATAATTTTGTAAGCAAGAAAACTACTCGTATCCTAGATAATTAATACATGTTTATAAATTATAATTAAGCTGTATTGTGCCTTATAATAAATAAGATTGTAGATATAATAATATGACGTTGAGTTTATATTTGCAGGGTTTCATATTTTGATTATTATAATATGCCTATGATCTGATTTATAAAGTATAAATAATATTAAACTTATTTATGTATACTACTTATTTATGTGCTTTGCTGATTTAAGTGAACTGTAAAGATTTTTATGAGTACATAAAGATTTCTGTAAACCAAACCGAACCGAACCAAATTAGTAGCGTCAAAATAATCTGTGTTTGAAAGGGTTTAGCATGTTGCTACAGCTTATTTGTGTTTCGAGTTGTATGTAGTACCAGCTAATGTGGTCAGTGGTCAGACAACAGTAATTATACTTATATCTAGCCAATGAGGATATCTCTTTATAAATCCAATCGATTTCTTGCGAGATGCAACATCACTAAGGAACGCTTTTGACGTGATATGTACTATAGGGACACAGTATTCGATAGTTTTTTAAGAGTATGCCACTCATCCACGTCCCACATACTCGTTCCTTCTGCTCATATAAGTGGTATAACAAAGAAGTAGTAGTACACATGCATGGGAGTTACTTTCATTACCAACTTACTGATGTATAAAATATAGATCACCACGTTGTTTAAACTTGGAACATAACCCATACTTGACTTTTAAGTAACATAAAGAGTACAATAATATATGCCTAGTTCCCATCCCATGATTTATGCTCGTTTAGAATACAAACCTAAAAAAACAACACTAAATAATATATCGTAGTATAGATATTGGTGTGAACTGTAGACATCGTAATATATTTTTATTTCTATAAATAGATTTTTGGTTTGTTTTCGATGCCTTCAACTATTAAACTCATTACAATCGAAATAGAGTATGTCACTTTATTTGATAACAATTATTTATTTTCTTGAAATATGAAACCCTATGAGTAGATTTTACGACTTACTTACTTTACGATAACATAGCTATGTTTCTAATTTATTTATTTTAAACCAAAAAGTTCTAAATAAAATTACTTTTACATGCATCTTTAGGTATTAATTCTTTACACTTTGTAAATTCAATTATGCATAGGTCTTTTCTCAGATATACTGTGCTCATTCCTGTATGGCGTTAGGCACTTGGGTGGCTATATACTAACTTTTCTTCTACTATGTACCTGACATCGAAACGGGTTTTAATTACTGTAGAAAAATAAATGAATTCGATCATATAAAAAACAAAACGTTCCATACATACGAGCACATGTGTCGCGTGAAAAGCTACTGTAGCCCTTTCTTTTCATTTGTCTATGTCATTTTTATTTTTTATTTTAAGTATCCTAATCTTGTACTTACCTACCTATGTAAGTCGGTTCGTTGATGAATCTTTTACTGTTAACATTGTCTTTACATTTTAACGTTCTTGTTATTTAATACAATTTTAACCAACATTCGTGTGTTTTCTTTGAAATCCAACCTTAGTATATGTAAAGTAGTTCCTTTATTTTGATTGACAGTCAAGCACGCGCCTTCATTTAAAAAATACAGGATGTATTTGAAAGGATAACTATATTATAGCCAAAAGAAAGCTATTCTGATTAGCATGAGAAACAAACTACACTATGAGGTTAATTTCGAAATTGTGAAACAAATATAACATGCAATTTTCTATAGTAGATTTCTTTTTCTTGCGATTTTCATAATGATCCACAAAATAGTTTTTCTTACCAACAGATCTCCGTATTGGTTTGACAGGTATAATAAATACATGTTTAAGAAAATTATAAATAGGCACCAAGGCAGATTTCCAAGTACCTACCAAGACTGCCTTATTATTTGCTGTACTTAATACGGTCTACCCCAACGTCACAATTCGCTGGCAACAAACATTATAATTAGTCTAATGTATTTTTAATTGACTGCCCTAATACGAGTGCATATTGAAATAAAATTGATTTTTAGTGTACATTTGTTTAAATTCGATAGAATGAACAAGTAGTGTTAAAATGTTTGGCAAATTGTTATTTGTACTGTGTTTAGAAACTGTGTTGCTGTCTTTTAATATAGTGCCAGTAGTCAGTGAATTAGATCCGTGGGTGTTAAACCAACGAACAGCAAGAAATATCCATTCGCAGCTCGCAAATTTTATTCACTCGATGATGCCAGCAAATATCAATCACCTTTTTAATCATTTCGGAAAACGATCATTACGATTTCCCTCTAATCAATTTCACAAACCTCATAATCAAAATCTTGACTTCTACAACCCCAAGGCAAGACCTGAATTCTTTCCACAAGAAATGGAAAATATTTTGAATTTCTGGCCCTTCGCTGTTAAAGGATCAAATTGTATGGGGCCGTTTAGTGCATTGTTCAATATAGACAATCATAGAGGCAATCATAATCAAGCAAACGCCGATGCTTTCATAGAAGATCTACAAACTAGACCTGTATACGAGATTCCCCATACTCGACCACACATTCATGTCCAGTATGACCATGGTTCAATAGACAACGAGCAGCCGACTTCGACTCCATGTTATCATTGTGTACAACACACTACCTCCTCGAACACATCTCCAAAGGACGACTCGTCGGCGACCACGTCTAAACCATATGTTCACGAGGAAAATTATAATGAAAACCCTAGTGATATCGAATACGACATTGATGTTCGTCACGACGATGCTTAATTATGTTAATAATATTACCACAAATAAGTGTCATGTCCATGCACAGCTGGCATTGAAAAGAGGAGTACCTATAGTTGACCTTTAATTTTTTAAATAATAAATGTATGTATGTATATCTTCACGCCAAGTCCCTTGCGGGGTAGGCAGAGAGAACTGAGCGCCATAAGACGCGGTCCTTGCATACTTCACTCGCTTCTGTGACATTCATAGCTCTTTTCATGCACGCTCGCCGGTTCTGATAAAACACGACCAATTTGGTCATGGTAGGTTAGTCTCAGCCTTCCTCGGCTCCTACATCCTTCCACTTTTGCATTGTATATCTGTTTCGTGATTCTTTCGTCCCGCATTCTTTCCACATGTCCGAACCAACGGAGCATGCCCTTTCTTATCTTAACACCGACACTCTCTTTTAGACCAACTCTTTCTCTCACGTCTTCATTACGAACGCGGTCAGCAAGCGTTATGCCACAAATTTTGCGCAATGCTCTCATCTCGACCGCATTTATTCTACTTTCATGCTCTCTCTGCCATACCCAGCTCTCACTTCCATAAGTTAGCGTTGGAATTAGCACCGCGTTGTGTACAGCAAGCTGTGCCTTCTGGCTTAGATTTCGGCTGCCTAGAAGTTTACCCAACGCTCCATTCACTCTATTCCCGGCACTCACTCGTCTCTCCACATCAGCGGTGTACCTGCCATTGCTGCTAAAAGCACTTCCAAGATATACAATCAATATAAATAATAAAGTAATAATAATTAATTATAAATAATAAAAATTGAAATTTTATTTTGTAAGTAACACGGCTCTCTTACTTACTAAAGTGCATTGTAAATTCAATAATTATATTACCTATCTAATATAATATGGATACAGTTAATACTGTGAACCTTCACATACATAATGAAATATAATAATTTGTTATGAACATCTTTATAATATATATAATGCGTCAGTTATACCGAAACCAAACTGGTTTGATGCCAGCGAATATCTCATCGTTACTTAGAAACAACGGGTCAGTTGCTCGCCGCGCAGCGCATTAAATTGAGCAAAATATCACGTGTAGGCAATAACATTATATTCGTGTTTAAAATGAAAGCTACTTTCTTGTTGTTGGGGTTTCTCGCGGTGACATGCAGTGCAAATAGCCCTACGCCTTTTCTAGACGCCTTAATATCAGGAGCGGAGAAACTTCGTTCTGGAATCAAAGATGTGGGATCGTTAATCGGTAAAGTTACAAGCAATAACTTAGGGGGACTACAATTGGGCCAAATAGGAATGAGACACGAAGAACGCGAACATTTAAACCAACCACCTCCTTATATGAATGAAGATAGCGAAGATAATTCAAAAACAATAATTGTTATTGTTGAAAAGCCAGATTCCGGGTATTATGGGCCGGGAGTGAACCAATATCCACAATATCAAGGCCCCCCACAGCATTATGGACCACCACATCATCATCATCACGGACCTCCACATCATCACGACGCCATGCCGTACTTCCCCGCCAAACCCGGATACGATCAACACAATCCGTATGGAAATCAACCGTTGAATCAAAACAACAATAATAGACCAAATTACGACCAAAACAACCAGCATAACCACGCAGATCGAGACATGCCTGAGAACTCTGACAAAAACAATGAGCATCAAGGTACGCCAACCACAAAACCGGAAAATAAGCCAGATTTCGGCGATAAGCAGGATTACAAAAAACATAATGACGACGACCACGCGACACATGATGATAAAATTAAAAATCCAACAGACCAGCCTTTCAGAGTACCGCTTAACCCAAATGAATATGTCTACGGTGGTGATAAGATAGAAATCAATGCACCGAAACGAGAAACAAAAACAGAAGAGAAAAAAAATATAGATGAAGACGTGGAATTCCCCATAGACGTGAGAGTTGGTAATAAATAACTAATATATTTTAGTAAACATAAATAAGACAATAAATCTTTTTTATTTTAATATTAACATTGACCTTTAATTTGTTAGGTAAGTCATTATATAAGTATCTATTTGAAAACGCATAATATATTTCATATCTTGCACTTTTGCTTACATGAAGCAATATCGAAAATTGCAAGTGATTAAAATTAAATTCTTAATTATAATATCTCCATTTTATTATTAATTATTTTTAACTATTATAGCTTGGTTTTATTATTATTATTAATTCTTTACTATCTTTTTGAGGAACAATATGTTGAAAATATTTAACTTGACTGATTCATTTAAAATGCGAGTCAAACAACGAGAGTTCCGTAGGTTTCTTGACCGCATAAAAGCTACTGTGAATTGTGAAGTTTCAATAATTGTGAACATGTTAATTATAAAAATAATGCTGTTTTTTTTATCTTTCCAATCCTGATCGAAACCCAACTTTGACCAAAAATTGAGCCAAACATGATGAACAACAGTCAGAGTGACGTACTTTGACTCGCTTGACATTAACAGGACGCACTGTACGTTCCTTACGACCGCTTAACTAAATTTTGTATGTGTCGGAAAATTCCTACACACATTTCAATTATTAGCACAATTATATGATGCGGTTTAAGATTTTTCGAATGATCAAAAACACGTCGTTGAAAAGCGTGAACGCTTGTTACACGTGTGTTATTGTAACTATTTTTACGTATGGCATAAGAACTGTTATTAAATGGTCAAATTGTATAGCTAATCGATCAAATTACGACGAGCTCGGTGACTCAGTCGTGAATGACGCGACTTTGACACCAACGCTCGTGGGTTCGATTCCCACACAAGGTAAACATTTGTGTGAATGAGCATGTCTGTTTGTCTTGGTCTGGATGTTTTAAGAGAGGTAGGGCGCATCAAAGCAGCCCGCCTGGGGAATTACCTCCACCTCATAGAAAACCGCAGCCAAATAACAACTCCCTAGAGGGTTGTTGTGTTCCTGCGTGTGAATGAGGTCACCAATAACCTCCCAAGGAGTTGCTGTGTAAGCAGCAGAGGAGGCATCGCGCGGTTGATACTTAATATATCGCGAGCGTTAATAGGCTACAGTGCCCGCATTACATCAGGTGGGCCGTATGCTTGTATGCCTCCCAACGTAGTATAAAAAAAAATCGAGTGTTAAACCGGCATACGTCGCACCTGATGTGAAGCGGTCACCGTAAAGTATAAACGTTTGCAAGTCAAGAAACGTGTAGATAAATCTGTAAGTTGCTATTGCATTACTGTTTCAGAGTAGCATTTAATTATATACTACCAGTATTATAATAGTAACTTGGTACTTACAGCTAGTTATATTTTTTTTTTATACAACATCGGGAGGCATGCAAGCATACGGCCCACCATGTAAAGCGGTATAGCGTAGCTTATAAACGCATTAAGTATCACTCGCGCGATGCCATCTCTGCTGCTAACACAGCAACTATAGGAGTTTACTGGTGACCTCACTCACACGCAGGAACACAGCAACCATCTAGAGAGTTATTATTTGGCTGCGATTTTCTGTGAGGTGGACGTACTTCGCCAGACGGGTTGATTTAATGCACCCTACCTCTCTTAAAATATTATATAGATGTGGCTCAGTTGACCATAGATTAAGTGTAAAAAGTTACCTACTTGTCGTTCTGACGCGCGTCGTCGTCGTAATAATTATGATTTTGCACTGCTGCTGTAGATTAACCTTTATTGCATATATAAATAATCTATAACTTCACGCCAAATCCCTTACGGGGTAGGCAGAGAGAACCGAGCGACACTTGACTCGATCCTTACATATCTCACTGGCTTCTTAAACATTCATTGCTTTTCTCATGCACGCTCGCCAGTTTCTAGGGCGCCTGACATCACCTTCTGATAGAACACGACCAATTTGGTCATGGTAGATAAGTCTTGGCCTTCCTCCGCTCCTACATCATTCCACTTTTGCATCGTATATCTGCTTCGTCATTCTTCCATCCTGCATTCTTTCTACATGTCCGAACCAACGGAGCATACCTTTTCTTATTTTAACACCGACGCTCTCTTTCAGACCAACTCTGTTTCTTACATCATCATTGCGAATATATAAAGAAAAGAATATATAAATAACCAGGTGACAATATAAAATATCAAATTATATACAATATTTATGGTCAAACAGAATAAACTGTACTTTTGGAGAGGCAATGTTTAGATAGTATCTACGATTCCATAGCAATTACATAAGTGAAAAAGTGTGTCTTGAAAGGTACATATCGAGTGGCCAACGCTCAGCTGATCGCCAGCCGCACTGTAGCATTGCGCGACAAGTTTATTTACTAAATTTGATCATTTTTAGGGTCCCGTACCCAAAGGGTAAAACGGAACCCTATTACTGAGACTTCGCTGTCTGTCCGTCCGTCCGTCCGTCTGTCACCAGGCTGTATCTCACGAACTGTGATAGTAAGACAGTTGAAATTTTCACAGACGATGTATTTCTGTTGCCGCTATAGATAACAACAAATACTAAAACATAGAATAACATAAATATTTAAGGGGGCTCCCATACAACAAACGTGATTTTTTTGCTCGATATTGATAACGGCAACAGGTAGACACTTGAAATATTCACAGAATATTTAGTTATATATTCACTTTAAGAATAAATAATTAAATTAAAATATAATAAATATTTAAGGGGGGGGGGGGCATACAACAAACGGGATTTTTTTGCCGTTTTTATAGATAATGGTACGAAACCCTTCGTGCGCGAGTCCGACTCGCACTTAGCCGATTTTATTATAATATTACGTAATACGTTGCAAAGTCAAATTTACATGGTGGTTGAAGCACACAAGGCAGGTTAGATCAAATTGCATATATTTAGTCTTCTCGAGTTAATCAGTACTTCGGCATAAATGGAAGTCCTTGAGCTTGCCTAAGTACGGTAGGACTCGTCAAACAGCCCGGATGGGGATTTACCTCCACATCAGAAAACCGCAGCGAAATAACGACTCCCTGGAAATAAGTCCCTCCCTTGGAAGCTCACCAAGGGTTACAGTGTTAGCAATAGGGCGCGCGAGTTTCATTAACATTAAGTGGGCAGGTTAGATACCTCCCGGCGAGGTACAATAAAAAACACAGTACCTACTGCATGTAAGTGTGGTTATTTATGTGTTAATTCTTACACATGCTAACTCTTTGTCTTATAAACAAAACGCTTGTCACTTTTATACCTACATCTTCCATTCCCATTGTTGAAGATTTGTAGATATATAGATACTTAATTGTCCAGCTCGGTGGCGTAGTGGTCAATAAGGCTACTTTGACACGCTATAACGCTCGATTCGTGGGTTCAATTCCCACACAGGACAAACATTTGTGTGCATGAACATGTTTGTTTATCTTGGTCTGGGTGTTTTAGGAGAGGTAGGGCGTGTCGAAACAAGGGAAAAGTACCTCCATCTTCAAGAAAACCCAGCCAAATAACTCCCTGGAGGTATTTTGTGAGTGAGTGTGGTTACGACTAAACTCCTAAGGAGTTATACGCATTGTGCAAATGTCAAATGTGGGATGACCTGATGACGTTTGTTGCGGTCTAGCCTCATAAACAAGTAAGAATCTAATTAAATTCAGAAATGTAAATACCCGACTGCATAAGCCGATATCCAAATTTATAGTCAAAGTCACCTCACATGCACCTAGTGGTATCTCCTGCTAATTTTCTTAATTCTCTGGCTCTGACGAAAAATAGCATGGAAGTAACCCGACGGGTAAAATACCCCCTTACTGAAACCTGCAGCTCCATCAGCTCCCTTTAGAATTGTTCCTGCGAGTTACTGCAGGTTAGTAAGCTCGTGTGAAGTTTGAGTATTAGCAGCTCTGTGGCAAAGCACGAACTGGAACCTTGTTTTATAAGTGTCCATAGGCTACAGTGGTCAGCCTATGGATACTTAGGTACATAGCTTATGATAACACCAGGGCATCATTCGTGCGTTGGTGATCCTGTCAAAACATGAACCACTTGATTGAGCACCCCGCGCTCACAAATATGTTGTGTTTTAGCACCTATCAGTGATTCAAGCCTACCTACTGATCAATGGAAAAAATACTTTAACCAATAAGCCGACAAGTGGCGCGATGTTGATCTGCGAACTAGCCAATGAGAGCTACGCGTTCTAATTTGCCCCCCTCGAATTGAGGTACTACGTAATATCGGTCTCATCGGCTCTCCATAGGTTATTTCCATCAAGTGTAATAGCGTTCGTGTTCTACTTTGCCCCCGAACTGTAGCGGCGAATTGAATTACTACGTAGTATCGGTCATACCAGTTTTAACCGATATTGAAAGAAAACATCGTGAGGAAACCCGCACGCCCAAGAAATTACATTTCGAATGACGTGAGACCTTACCTAAGAATGATCTGGTTTACCCTCTAGGTTGTCAAGATCTGACGGGAATCGCTTCATGTAAAAATCAGTATCTTCGACAAATCCTTAGGCTTAGGAATCTAATGGATTAGGAAACGGGATAACGCTAAGACGAAAAAGAAACGATCATACCATTTTTATTATCATTTCATGATATTTTTATCGGTCATACCTCTTCATACAATTTTTAAAGAAACCTTTTTTTTTTCATTTATTTTACTTATGATAGGTACAAAAGTTTAAAAAATAGTTTAAAAAATCTAAAAGCGTACAGGCGGCGGTGAGCAACTTTGTTTTATACTATGTAGAGATAATTGTAATTACTAAATACATTATTATTATTTATTTTACTTATGTTTTAATAATACAGTATTATGCCAAACTGTAAAACAGTTTGTTGGCATGGTATGCGCTCTTAACATTGGTTTATTTATACCTACCTAGCATTGACACTTACAAAATGTTTTTGTGTTGCAGGCACCGTTGTAGAAACATATACCTGCAACACCGGCGCTGTCTCGCCAAAAAGAGACATTATAACCAATAATTAAAAAAATAATTATATAATAATAATAAAAACAAAAAAAAAACTATACTAACCTACCACGGCCAAATTAGTCGCGTTTTATCAGAGGGTGATATTAGGTACCCTAAGAAATTGGCAAGAGTACATGTAAAGAGCTATTAATGTTAAAGAAGCGTGCGAGGATCGCGTCGCGTCACATCATGGCGCTCGGTACCATCCGCCTATCCCGCAAGGGACCTGGCGTGAAGATATACATACATACACAGTAAATAAAAGAAAAATTAATCCATCCATAACATAGTTGAAAACATAATAATATTGTTAAGTATCAAGCAAAATTTTTTGTAAAACCTGATGTAGTTGCTGTTATAACATCTTCGACAGGGATTTCCTTCTACAACCCTTGTAATACAGCCCTGTTCGCGGTGGCTAGGTGGAGCTGTGAAGCTCTCTGTCGCTGGGGAAGTTTAAAAACAGCTATAATTATTTTACCGGCGTTCAAAAATGGGCAAAAAAGAAAATAAAACTGAAAAACCATGAATGAAAGAATGAATTGTGGAATGAAAGATAATATGATGTATGAATGTGTTTATTATAAATATTGTAATAATAAGAGCGTTGCCCATGGCAGGGATGTATGTATAAAAAAAAAAAAATACCGCCCAGTACGCGAATATTGGCATACAATAGAATAAGGAAATGGGTACACAGACGTGATAAATACAACAGCGCACTCAACCAAGAGTATAACGCTGCGAACTTTATGATGAAGTCACGTTTCATTTCAAAACAGGTAAAGAACAGAAATTGTTATGATATCAATATCTATTAACAACATAGATTTACGATTACAATAGCTCTTTGAATGATGCAATTAATTATCGTAGTGTGTATCGAGAATTTGCTGCAATGCACACAATAAGGATAAAATAGTGTTGTCTCTACGCGGTTAGTGAGAAATCATTTATATTTATATATTAATAATTCATATGTTAATAATGTTTGTACATTCATCAACATTTAAATAAATGCATACGTTTTTTAACGACCCCTGTTGCGCAGAGGCGCTACTTTGACACCAACATTTTTTGGGTCCGTAACACAAGAGTGACACCCCTGGTGTTGAAAATGTCCATAGGTTGATATAACTGCTTGCCATCAGGCAGTTCATACGTCTATTTGCCACCTTAGTGGTATAAAAAAAACAACACTCGTGCGTTCTATTCACACACAAGCATTTGTGTGCATGAACATGTCTGTGCGTTTTGAGATTTTTTGATTGGTGTTTTGAGGGAGATAGGGCGCATCAAAGCAGCCCATCTGGGGAAGTACCTCCACCTCACAGGAAACCGCAGCCAAATAATAACTCCCTGGAGAATTGTTCTGTACCTGCGTGTGAGTAAGGACAGTAAGCTCCTTGAGTTGCTGTGTTAGCATTAGAGGCGGCATCGTTCGAATGTATTGCAAGCGTTCATAAGCTAACCGCTTTACATCAGATGGGCCGTATGTTACAAACATACGGCCCATCTGATGTTGTAATAATAAAAAACAATATGAGGGGATAAATTTAACTCTATTTAAATATGTGTGTAATAACATTTCTAGTAATAATCTGCTAACTACATTTTTCCCGAGGGAATTGAGCTCCTAAAGATCTAAGTTATGAGAGTTAGAAAATAATGTCCACCTTCCTTTGGCTCATCTTAGCAGACATTGACCCCAAGGTTTTATAAATAGCAAATTTAAACATTACTACCTTATTAACAACATCTTCAAGTAACTTGCTTTTCTGTATGGAGGAATGTGGCCAGGACTCTTCGCCGGGGATTTCTACAGTGACCGCAAACCAAATCCTCCACTTACCGAGTCACCGCGCCGCCGCGCCAGTGTGGACTACCAGCCCTGGCTTCACAACGGAATTTCTCTTAATTTTCTATGTATGGAGCAGTGCGACAGCATCAGGGTTAACTTTAATATATATAGTACTATTACTTATATAAAACAGCTAATGATCTTTTCCATTGTATTAAAATAAGAAGAGGCATGCTCCATTGTTTCGGGCATGTAGAAATAATGCAGGAAGAAATAATTGCGAAAGAAATATACAACGCGAAAGTAGAAGGATGTACGAGCCGAGGAAGGCCAAGACTTTCCTACAATGATCAAATTGATAAAGTTTTATCAGAAGATGATGTCAGAAACCCTAGAAACCGGCGATCGTGCATTGGAAGAGCTACTAATGTTAAAGAAGCGAGTGAGGTGTGTAATGACCGATTCATGTGGCGCCTCTCTCTTCTATCTGCCTAAACGACAATTGATTTGGCGTGAAGTTATGGATAGATATTAGATTTTTTCAACTCTACGTAAGTTGACACATTGTTATTACAAAAATTTAACAGCTGGAAGGAACAAGATCAAAATTTTAGTGATAATAGAAAATGACAATCCATCGCATTCGTAAGTAAAGTACGTTCAGGCAGCCGAGATAGAGAATATAAACAAGCGTTTTTTTTATCTGACGTTTCGCGTTCAAACATACGGTCCACCTGATGCATGGTGGTAACCGTAGACTATGAACGCGGGTAATACATTAAGTACCCCTCGCGCGATGCCACCTCTGCTGCTAACACAGCACCTACTTATGAGCTTACTGGTGACCTCACTGACACGCAGGAACACAACGACCCTCCAGCGAGTTGTTATTTTGTTACGGTTTTCTGTGAGGTGGAGGTACTTCTACAGATGGGTTGATTTGAAGCGCCCTACCTCTCAAAAACATCCAGGCCAAAACAAACGGACATGTTCATGAACACAAATATATAATATAATTATAATTATTTTTTTATTTCTCTCACAAAATAAGTTCTATACAATACCTTTGTATCTTAATATGTACAAATGTTTGTCCGCGTTATTATCCGCGGCGCCACCGAGCTCGTCGAAATTCAGGTGTACATGACATATTTTTATTGAGTATAATATATAGTGTTCTTCCACCAAGTGTTACCACCACATGCTATTTCTACACTTTAGAGTAGGCAATTGACTATAATATTCACTTTAACAAAATTAAAGTGAACATCTTGAACTAGTCGGTAGTACAAAAATTGCCTACCTATTGAAGATATATAGACTTCAAAGTAGATATATTTTTCAAAATAAATTGATAAACAATAAAAAATGTAATATTGGACTACTTAAGTACATATATAAGTAGTATTGTAATTAAATTTAAATCTGTTGTGTCCAACCGTAGTCATACGTCATTACTAAATATGTAATAATGTCTGTATGTATGTCATGTATCTTATTTAAACAGGCATAGATTATAGGTTCCTGTTAAAATTTTATTTAATTGCCGACTCAACCACGTAAATATTACTTGATCTACCAAATGTGACGAATTCATGTGCAGACGTGATTCCCGTAACAAAATTTAAAGACAGTACAGTTAGCGACAGTTACGCCGCCGTAGTACCTACTTTATGAAAAGGACGGGGATACGTATCGCTTGATTTCTAATGAAACTCAGTAAAGGTTGGCGTGTTTACTATTTTTATCTCGTCTCGTCGAACGCCCTTTAGCTGCGCAGATAAATAGAATGCATGGTAGTGCCTTAGGCCTAGACGCTATCAATTAAATAAATAAGAGGTGAATTATTTAGTCATAAATTATTTCTGATAATGTGTGACTTAGTGGCCTTTTATTAAAAGAAAAACATACATCATGAAGGTTCTTCATCATTCACAATTAGATAACAATGATTTTGCGAGATAGAGAGAGATTAGTGAGAACGTCACTAGTAGTAAAAAAATGATACATTTTTACATTAATTTCCACTCACTACCGGTGAGGACAATGCCGTTGGGATCACTGAGAACAATCATAAGCACTATTGAATAAAAACATTTTTATTCTCTCAAATATGAGGAGTATAATGCCCTTCAACTTTTTAAACCTCCTACATTGTGGAACAAAACTACTTACTACTTGTTTTAAAGCCCTTTTTACTAAATAAAGCTTCATTTTCATCAAAACTACTTGCCTGGGGATTACCTCCACCTGACACAAAAATGCAGCCAAATAACAAGTCCCTGGAGGGTTGTATTCTTACATGTGAATGAGGCTACCAGTAGGAGTTGCAATGTCCAAGATATACTTCTTCCAAGGCTAGGGCAGCCACTTTACATCAGATACGTAAAAAAAAATAGCAAAGCCCTTTTGTTTTATTGTGGAAATTATGTACGTTATTTCTTTATACCACTTAATTTACAATTATAGGGCCGGTCTACCACAGCTTAAAAATGTAAACGTACTGAACGGAATTATTAAAATTCTTATATTATTTATTGCTGTATAAGTACTAAGAAAATATTTAAAGAATTTTTAACCTACCTGGTTATGTAGCAACGATTTACAGTTATTAATTTACATTTAGATTAAGTTCATAAATAACTCGGAGCTCGGTGGCGCAGTGGTTAATAACTAGTGGCTACTTTGATACCAATGATCGTGGGTTCGATTCCCACACAGGACAAACATTTGTGTGCTCCTGAGTAGTTGCTGTGTTAGCAGCGGGGGTGGAATCGAGCGAGTGATAATTAATGTATTTCAAGTGTTCATAGGTTACGGTAACCGCTTTACATCAGATGGGCCGTATGTATACCTTCCGACCGTGTATATAAAAAAAACGTATAATTATAGACTGCAGTCAACCTTCATGGCAATGTAATAAACCATTATTTAAGTCAAACTAATTTCTTAGCTGTTTGCTTGAGATCGGTTCACCCAGGTCTGAAACTAATGGTCAACTAATTGACCATTTCAGGGCCAACAAGCCTAGTCGGCCAGTTGGCGGTAAATCCATAGTCGCCCACCTCTAGCCTACATACCTAATTGTAACGTCACTGCTGAATAATTTTAACTTCCAATAATTTGTAACAAATTACAAGAATAATTTGTATTACTTATTATAAATTAGTGGAAGTTATTGCGTGTTATGATGTATGATGTTACAGAACAAAGGTAAAATAAACATGATTCACCCGATACATTTGATTTCCATCTAGTTTGGATTTTACCATCATACTTTATGTAGAGTATGTTCGTACTTTGTTTCGATTGTGACAAGTGAATACAAAAATAACTTGGATATTCCGGTCTATATTTAAATAGGAGTAACCTGTTAAGGCGAATCCTTCCAATGTTCATTCCGGTAATCCCTATTTCTTATATAGCACTTTTTTGCCCTAAACAAGGGCTTTTTATACAACAAACAGGCAATCAAATGTAAATGCTGCTAATTTGATTTTGACCGCATCATATCTTATGGTAATGCTTATATTTTCACATACGAGTATATGCATAAGTAGGTATATATTTTTTTCGAGTATGTACGCATATATTTACTGAACTATGCAATTAGTTTTATTAATAAGCACTTATCTACGTAAGATGATATGAATTCACAGGTTTTCACTATCTGAACATAAATAAATACAATAAAAAACTACAAAATCCAGATCGGGGAAGTACATAATAGTAGTAGGTTAACATTCATATTATTAGGGTTCTGTACCTTAAAAGGAAAAACGGAACCCTTATAGGATCACTTCGTTGTCCATCTGTCTCTCAAGAACCTTTTTTTCAGGAACGGGTGGAGCTAACAATCTGAAATTAATGTCAAATACTCAGGTCTATAATCCCTTCGAGCAGTGAAAAATCAAATTTCTAAGTCAACGCAATCAAACGACACGGCTATTTATGCCTCGTTTATATATTACATATACATATTTTAACACTCGCAAGGGAATCAAAACCTATAGGGTACTTCCCGTTGCCCTAGAATCATGAAATTAGGTAAGAAGAAATGTTATGTAGCACAAGTAAAAGAAAAAAATCCGAAAACCGTACATTTATAGTTCCATAACAAAAACAAAAATACTTTTTTTTGCAACAATAATTTGCGAAAATATTGTATCACGGAAACCGCTGAGTTTTTTTTTCTTTTTATTTATGTTAATTCAGTAGGTAGTTAGGTCAGCAATGGTGCAGGTACGAACAGGTAGCGGTGGCGGCTGTTGATGTGAACCTGTCTCCATGAACCCCAATAACAGTGTTGCACAGAACAAATATTTTGTACGTTTATCGCATCATAGGTACCTAGGGACCAGATATACTTACGACGCAGGCCAAGGAAGGCCAAGATACACCTACCGTGACCAAATTGGTCCCCTTTTATAAGAAGGTGGTGTCGGGAACCTAGTAATCGGCAAGTGTGCATGAAATAGCTACATATAAAAATAAATGATGCGTCATATGACTCTGTTCAGCTTACTGAACACGTTGAAGTGTGTGAGTACCGAATAATGTGGCCATTGGTTCTCTCTGCCTACCCCCTTACACTTAGCATAAATATATAGATAGATGGGTAGGTATATGAGTTCGTTTTCATTTGTTTAATTGGGATTTTTACCTCGAAAAACGGCCAGCGAACGTTGAAAAGTCGGCCGCATATTCAATAAATATACGGAAATGCAAACAAAAATAAAGCAGTTTATGCAAACAAAAATAAACTATGTAAAATAATAACCGGAAAATACTCGTACGGCTCTAGATTGTCCCTTGAGCACAATTACAATACACGTTACGGTGTATTACAGAGACGTACGCTGATAATAATCTATTCACGAAACCACCATTAGCCACCTACCATCGCGTCAGCAACTTGGCCTTAAGTGCAAAAAGCGTGAAGTCAACACGGTACAGACAGGCGGATTCCTTATTACACGTCCAGCTGTTTCCCAACAAACACACATTTCACACAATTAAATCCCTAATTAAATTAATTAGTTAAACTCGTCACTTCCGACTGTGATAAGGAAACAGTCATGGTTCGTATACTCATCGCTGTATGTTTATTGGCAGTAAGGAAAATCAATTCAGTGAAAACGGACGTGTCGTTTGTAGTGGAAGCGTACGGTCTACCTCCACAGAACTACAGACAACCACATCAAGAACAGAATCAGGGCTACCATCCCCCACCACCGCGACTGTTCCAGAATCCTCCGAATATAAACGTGCCACAACGTGAACCCCAAAGTGTCATAAATCACAACTCTGACCTTCCACTGCAGCCAACCGTGAGGGTGAACCAACCGAGACCACATCTATTTATATCACGGGTTGTACCAGAAAAAATGGAGAGGCCTGCCTTACCTAAAGATGCAAATCGAGACGGCAATCGACCGCAGCACCGCAGCGACGTTCTGGACAAGGTTGATACCGAGAAACCGGCTCTCAGATCCAACCATCCGACTTCCGCGTCTCATGACGAGACGACCAAGTTCATTGATGCCGAGGCTAATCCTGAGACGAATATTAACGTTACGGTACCCGCTAATATTACCCTCGATGAACGCGCCAATTTTGACGGAGATCAGTGCCCCGCCGGCTACGTAAGAGTTAACGGAAAATGTGTCGAAAAAGATTAAGTGCAAATCACATGATAAAATATTTGTATGAAGTATTAAGGCATATGCCGAAGAGTACCAGTGGCCGCCAGTGAACACAAATTTATCCTTGTTTACTAATTTTCTTTCATGATTCACCTACATTTTGTGTTTCGTTTAAGAAGATTGTGATGTTTTAAATCTGATAAATACTATAGGTTGAGTATTATAATAACAGTGACAGATTGGTGCTCCATTATAAACTGTGATTATTAATTAAAAATGTAAATTTTAATTTGATTATTTTGATGAAGACGTATCGTAATCCGTCCAAACGTTAGCACCCACCTAATTATTGACATCCTTACCTTTACAGACAAATAATACGATTCCAATAGTTTGGATAGAATGTACCAGTAGTTGGGTTTTCCATGTGAATGCCTTAATTTTTTTTTTTTGCATTAAGTTAAAACTAAATGTGATGTATTGATAAAACGTTTAAGACGCTTCAATATAAGTTATTTTGTTAGATTTCATTTCACATTAAATATTTCTAATTATTTCAAGATTGCTTCTTGAAGTGATAATATTTGGGTGGTTTCCTCGATATAATTTATAGAAATTCAATTACTCCTTGTACTATTAAAACATAGGTAATGATTGTTCCTATGTTTGACGTCATACCTGTGCGATAATCCCCTATGAGAAAAATTCCATGGCAAATAACAATGAAAGAATATGCTTATTTTTCCTTGTCATTCCGCGTAATACAGTTAATATTTATATAGGAAATGTTGGTGAGTCCGTCTAGCGCATTCATATGTTAAACTATTGTTACAAGATATTGCAAGAAATTCATAAACATAAACAATGTGAAATATATCTATATAATTTATGCGCAAAATTAATTATGTTTAACAAACCTACTTACTAACTTATTAAGATTAAATTCAAGAGATATTTTTTTTAATTTATAATATTTAATCGACCTCTCTGAAGAAGGATTGGCGAGCTCGGTAGCGAAATGGTCAGCAATGCTACTTTAACACCAACGCACGTGGATTCGATTCCCACATGCGTCAAACATTTATATGCGTGTACATTTCTGTCTTGACCTGGATGTGTTCAAGAGATATACGGCGCATCAAAGCAGCCCGATTTGGGAAATACCTACATAACAAAAAATCGCAACCAAGTAACTCCCTGGAGGGTTGTTGTGTTCCTACGAGTGACTGAGGTTTAAGATATAAATATACGTAAGTATAATCTTATGTTGATGAGTAGATTTTTTTTAGACAACGTAGGGAGGTATGCAAGCATACGCCCCACCTGATATAAAGTAGCTACCATAGCCTAACAACGCTTGCGATACAGAAAGTATCACGCGTTGCCACCCCAGCTGTTAAGACAACAACTTCTTAGGGGTTTGCTGGTAACGTCACCGTATTTGGCTGCGGTTTTCTGTGAAGTGAAGGTGTTTCCCCAGTCGAGCTATTAAAATGAGCCTCTAGCTCTTTAGGTGGCTACATTCATCTCTTTTTATCGAAAGTTACGTGATAAAAACACTGATCTGTAATAAAAATACATAAACGTTCTAGTGAAACATTTTTATAATGGCGGCTATCTACACTAACTAATATGAATATCAAATACTCAGGTTAATGATATATTGACAGATTTCTTCCGTAACTCTCTATAGTCAAATTATATTCTAATATATTAAATCATCTGTAATTTACTACAGAAAGTAATGTATTCCAGCTGTTCTGGGTTATCTAGGTTTAAGTAATCGAGCAGCAATGCAGACACACAAAGCTTTTAGATATAGTAACCATCGGGGAAGTATAGTACAGAAATACAGTAACCACTTGTACATCTCCAGTCTTGTAAAAATACCACACTATTTTGTATACAACGTCGCGAGACATGCTAGCATAGGGCCCACCTGGTGTGGAGTGGTTACCGTGGCATAAACTTCATAGAAACGCTTACAGCATATACATAAGGAGTAACTCCTCAGTTTTGACTGCGGTCTTCTGTGAGGTGGACGACAACTCTTTGCAGGGTGGTGTTCCTACTGGACTTTCTCCTTACCTAATATTACTAGCGTTCATAAACTACGGTAACCAATTCACATCACATAGGTCAAATGTTTGTTTGATTCCCGATGATATATAAAACAAGATGGCCCTATTTTAATTCCTGAATCTTTATCTAATCTATCCTTATTACTGTTAGGCAATAGAAGACGTGGACATATGATAGCTCTGATGACTCTGCCGTTGATAAAATATATCTTCTTTTATACCACTGAGGTGGGAAACAAGCACACGAACTACCTGATGGTTAGCAATTACCATAGTCTATGTACAAATGCAACATCATGAGTATCACTCATGCGAAGCCGACCCTGTTTACGTCTTTTTTGAAAAACCTCATGCTAAAGTACCTTGGAAAAACAGGACAGGGAATTTATTCCACAACCTAAGAGTCCTCGGTACCCGCTGTCGGCCGTGGCTGGACTGATGCAATATGGGGAGGGAAGTTTGGAAATAGATATAATCGTTTCACCGGCGTTCCAAAATGGGCATGAAACTGAAAGATGATGAATGAAAGAACGAAGTGAAAAATGAAAGGGAATATTCTGAATGAATGTGTTTTAATATTTAATTAGTTAATAACTAAATGGCATAAAAAGAGCCTTGGCAGGAGTGCAAAAATTAAAAAAAAAATTGCGGTTCCAGTGTAGGGGATGAATGAAGTTGAATAACATTCACGCGTACTGAAAAATTATGTATATAACAAAAACATAACATTGTAACCGCAATGAAAACTCATGAAAAATTCTTACCTTACGTTTACAGTTCAAAATACAGCCAAGCCAATATTTTTATGTGCTTCAATGCTGTATTTACGATTTTTTACGATTATATAATCATTCGTAAAAATAGTGTGTAAATTTAAGATGAGACTTAAAATTACACACGGTATTATTTCAGCTCAAGATAATGACTTTTGCTATACAAGTCCTAAATGAGACCACAATGGAGTACTATAAACTTGTATACCTGGGAACCTTGGGGCCCTGGATACCAACTAGGCCCTTGCGATACGGCGCAAAGACGACCAGTGACGAGGGTGGTGTAGGCGACCGATTTGGTAACTGCTCACCTTCCGCCTGGCTGTACGCTTGCCTGTCTCGTTAGATGTATAAAAAAGTCATTTAATTTACAATGAACATTGTCTAATTAACTCACACTTCCGAGCAATTCACGGACAATGACAAGTTGACGTTGCTGGTTTTTTTACGAGAAAAGATACTGTAGATAAGATATACTTTATAATTTTGACGGTTACCTTGTGACGTCGTTTCCTGTAACATATTAAACTTTTATTACTTTCATGCTCTTTCTGCCATACACAACTTCACTTCCGTAAGTTAACGTGGGGATTAGCATCGCATTGTGACAGCAAGCTGTGCCTTCTGGCTTAGGTTTCGTCTGCCTAGAAGTTTACCCAACGCTCCATTCACGCTGTTCCCTTTTTTTTGATACAACGTCGGGAGGCATTAAGGAAGCGTAAAGTGGTTACTGTAGTCTATGTGAAGTGCTTCTCCAGACGGGTTGCCTTGATGCCCCCCAATGTTCATTCTTGTCCTGTGTGGAAATCGAACCCACGAGCGTTAATGCCAATGTAACGTCACTAACCATTGTGCCACCGAGCTCGTCAAAACTGTACTCACTCGTCTCTTTACATCGACGGTGTGCGTTCCATCTCTGCTAAAAGCGCTTCAAAGGTATACAGTCTCATCCACTTACTCCAATATTACATCATCAACCGTAATCCTCGTATTCGTTCTGGTTGTCTCGCCATTATCTTGGTTTTCTTTGCATTCAATTGTAGCCTTTTTTCATACAATCATATTTCATTGTTGTAACTAGTGTTTGCAGGTCGGATGGAAACGGCACACATCACTGTCTGACACCAATATTGATGTTAAACCAGGGCGACAAGCTTCCGTCTACCTGAACTCCTGCTGTACAATCCTCATAAGTGGATTGAACATCACGGATCAGGTCACGGTATACCCCATATCCGGGCATAAATCCTTTCGCACAACCCTATCAAATGCTTTCTAAAGTTCCACAAAATAAAATTCTTCATATATTAATTGTTTAAATCATATACATAATATATTTTTTTAGAATTGCCAAAAAAGTAGTGCAATGCTTTCAGGATATGTAATTATGTATATACGCTTGTGAGTTTGTTTTAAGAGTACGTATTAGAATATCTAAAATTAAAATATATATAGATAAGATGCCGAAGTTCGAAACCATTATTACATTATACCTAATGGTTGGTTGATCTAAATTCAAAAGTTCTAAATGTCGAATGAGTATTTTATCTGTATGAAAGTATTGTCATACTAATCGAACACGCAGGTCAAGCAACGAAACAGCAGCATGTGTATGGGTAGGTTTATATGTAGGTATGTATGTCGAGCTTCTATTTCATAGGGTATGTAACTACCAATTATAATATTAAAAACTTTTAGTTTTTAAACGCAAATTTGTGCAGATTGTAAATGGAAATAATGTATTTTTTTTTTAATTTTCCGTTATCTATTTTTGTACTCGTTATTTGAAAATTTCAATATACAAAATATTTTATTAAGTAAGTCCGTAATAAAGTAATACTAAACTTGAGTAGAACAAATCATATCTAAAAAAATTTAACTATTAAGCCATGCTCATAAGTACTTACTGAATAAATAGCAAGTTCCGTTTTGCACTGGACCAGTACGTAAGCACTTCTTCAACAAAAACATATCTACCATAAACGATAAATATGTCAAACACCAGCGTGGGTATTACCTGAAAGTTTTTAGGCACACTAGTACCTAATGATTAATTTCTCTTTTTAGGGTTTACATTTTTTATATTCTTAGTTTGGGGAAAATAATTCGTAGGTCGCTGGCTCATATCCGACTCAAAGGACCAAAAAAATGTAAGGGTGTGCTGTGATATAGGTAATCCTTACACTTCTGATATAATGATATATCGGGGTTGCTAAGAAATGATAAATTAACCGCCCCAGTTGAGTGCAAAATTTTTTTAGTTTTCTTTTTATTAACTAACGGGTTTTAAACTATTAGTGGATAGACCAGTCCTATATTTAGCGGAACGAAATAAATTGAACACGCTAATCATAATTTTGACACAGTAAAACCAATTGATTTAACTTACTCTACTTGGTTATTAGTGATCTGTTATTAAACTTTGTTGGAGATATTATAAAGGATATTAATAAAGGTTTATGTAAGACTGAGTAATAAAAATAATATGTGCGTCAGTAAAGTTAAGTTAGGTTTTAACTTCGAACGTCAACCAATATTCCTTATGTCTACGTAAAGGAGTGGGCGATGTACCCATATTTGTAAAGCACATCACGACTTAAGTTCACCATTTCACTGACACTTGCACTCGGCGCCGCCTCCGCTGTCATCGCGTTTACAGGAGTGGCCCCCGATGTGGGACCTGCGGTCGATGTGTTCCGACGGCACACACCTCTGACGAATTCGTAGGGAAATGTAGATACTCACGATGAGTATGATTATGGCAAAGATTGAATAGATGAATACATAATGGTAAATATCACGAGTACTGAGAGGCGTTATCTCTTGGGCCTTTAGGTCATTGAGTTGGCTTCTCAAATGTGTCCATTCTTGTTTGTTTTGATGCTGGTCTAACGCAAAGTTTGTTTCCGATATTTTCGTATTGATAATGGAGTTTAAAATTGCGGAGTTACGATATTCGGCTGAATATTCATGTTTTTGAAGAAGTTGTTGTAGGCATATAAACTGAATGGATCCCCTCTAAGAGAACAACCCTTGCCATCCGTGGTAATACCCATTTCCTGATAACTGCTGCACGGTTATTCCGGCCGCGCAAATAATATGAACCGCACATATTGAACAACAGAAGTACAGCTTTTGACATGACGTTACCCTACCTTGCAGGCTATATTTGTAGAGTCAGTCATATGGATGTCACCAAATGATTGTTTTATTTTAAGCATAGGCATGTCTAGAGAGTATTTCATGCATTCACGTCTAGAATTTTGTAATTCTAGACGTGAATGCATGATCAAATGTCCTTCTCTGATATAAGGAAAGCGCTGTCTTTTTCTAAACTATGAGGAAGATAAGACTGTATCTATTGGTTTAATTCCATATGTTATATTATTTTTTCTCAGTGGTATAGTGATAATTCTATTCAGTTCAAATGTATCTTTACTTAAGAGAGGAATTCTTATTTCGATGATAATTTGAAACTGTTCGGGCGGCAAACTTTTAATAACTTATACAAGTTCTTGATAAGAATGATACTCCTTGTATCGTGAAATGTATGTCCGACTGCATGAAAAAAAACATGGTTCAGTCAACGATCATTTTACCGCTTTATTATTCTTCGGTATTTTAGGTGTTTTAAAGAATGTTTCACATCTCGTACTAGGTACTTATTGGATATAATATAACACAAACAATATTTGAGGAACTTCTGCATATGACATAAACGGCGCGTGAGGTGAGAGCTCGATGACTGGTGTGCGAGCGTCCAATACACAAATTAGTTTCAATTCAATATTTATTACATTCCATGATGCTACAAGAGATTACCGTTCGCAGAGCACGTTAAACCGACGTTTCTGGCTATTTTCGATAAATGGCAGTCGTTAAGTTAACCTAAGAGAGATTGGGTCATAAACTAATTAACCTCTAGACTGCGTATGAAGGCACCTTTCACTCACGAAAACTTAGTATTTTTGCGCTAAATGCGCTCACCGCTTCGACCCTACGTTTCAGTGAGAGCTTGATTTTGCGTTGCAAATGTTCTCCTCGAATAACTGTCCGATGTATGATTTATTACTTATATTACGACGTTTTATTATCACTATTATTTCGTATATTAATGTAACTATTATAGTAAATAACAGCAAGCTGTGTAGGCAGAGCTGATATTTTTTAAATTTAAAAAATATTTAAATATTTTATTTTTAATTCTTTAACTTTTTTAAAATATATGAAACCCTGTACGACATCTAGCGACGAGTGCTGTTACTTTTTCTGTTGATGGGAGTGCAGTGCAGACTCTGCACTGCAGAGTGGCCGGCCATACGTTTTCCCATATGTTTTTTTTTCTAATTGGAACGATTTTGGACCGTTCTTCCTCACCAACGAACATATAAATTTCAAATTAAAGGATACAAAACTACAATATGTTAGCTATTAGTGTGTCGATTTTGGAGTTTCTCACTATTACCGTCTAAACGCTAGCTGTATGACATCAGTCTACCCTAAACGACAATTTTGAGGGTAATGTGGCTCCGCTGGCTATCGCAGCTCTGCCAATAAGATATATGTACCTCATGTTCATTTATTACAAGTTTTATTGATACACCATAATTGTCACATGTTTCTGTCGTACCGCACTAAAACATTGCAGGCATAAACACGCCTGAAATGGCAATTCGAGCTTGGGTTTCTACCTCACTGCCACGTAGCGATGAATATTTTTACTATGGAACTAACGTGTCATTAGTCTCCATGTTATTTCCAACATACTCGTAAGTTGGGTGCATCAAAGCCGATCAACTGAGGATACACCGCCACAGAACATAAAACCGCAATCATCTAGTCGTTAAGGGTTATTGTGTTCCTATCCTACAAGTGAGTGAAGTTATTAGTATGCTACTTGAGTTGTGCTATCAGCAAAATTGGCTGGACGCTAGGTTCATAGGCTACGGTAACCACGTCACCGGCGGTCACCGTAGCCTATAAACGCTTGCAATTCGTTAAGGATCACTGGCACGATGCCACCTCGCTACTAAGACAACAATTCTTTAGGAGCTTACTAGTGACCTTACTCACACGCAGAAATACAACAACCCTTCAGGAAGTTGTTAATTTGGCTGCGGTTTTCTGTGAGGTACTTCCCCCGACGGGTTGCTTCGATACGCCCTACCTCTCATAAAAACACACAGAGCAAGACTAAAGAGGAATAAATTCGGGGCAATTACAAGCGGCCTTAAAAACCGTGAATCTGCTTTTCATAATGTTAATGAAAATCGTCATTTATTTGCAATGAGTACGTCAATACAAACAATATAATTATAGCGATCTTAACGATCTAATTATTGAATTCAGTCTGCTCGCAGGTGAACGAATACTAATTTAAATCTAAGCATGCCGTGATAAGATTAATAAATAGAAGTATGTTATATATATATATATATCTTATTTTCCATAATCCTACTAATGTTATAAATGCGAAAGTTTGTATGTATGGATGGATGTTTCTTGCTCTTTCACGCTTAAACGGCTGAATGGATTTGAATGAACTTTGGCACGTAGATAGATTATGATCTGGATTAACACATAGGCTACGTTATTTGACACCACGCGGGCGGAGCCGCGGGCAGCAGCTAGTAGTATAATAAAAGTATAGCATTTTAAATGCCATACTTCTATTATTTTCAGTTCTAAATTCAGTAAATAGAGTATTATGTGACAGTCGTTGTAAATTTGGTTTATGTTATTTATTTTATTTTAATTGAGGCGTCATACATAAATAACTGATATAGGAAATAATGATATAAAATAATTGTAATATAATATTCTAGATTCGATTAAATTTTAATAATGTAGTAAATATATCGTTCACTGTTTACTGACCATGAATTCTTTGGCGCTGTAGAAATGATCATCATCCATTCTGTTAGTGTAAATTTGAATTTGTTTTTATTTAAACATTTTGTATTATTTGGCAGTTTGTTAAATATTTACATTTTTTCTCATTGTAATGTTTACACCATTTTGGTTGATATATTTTGACATTATAGACCAGACTATGCGACGCAATGTAAGGTTCGAATACTCTTTTAACAATTCTCCAATAGTATTCACAGTTGGACCCAGCAGCACCATGTCAACCGCGTTGCTAGTGCTATTAAAACTAATACCACCCACCCGGCATTATCCACGCCTGGATCTGAGCTTGACTATAAGCTTGTTTACATTAAAATTGAAGAGCCCTCGTCTCTCTGTGTGCCACTTCACTCTGCAATCTGTAGGATTCCAGACACTGTTCGACTATTTGACAAAGTTTGTCTGTTTTTATACCGGTACCTAAAGAAAAGTGCACGTGAATCGGTACACCCCTGTCGGCCAAGCACTTCGCAAGAGACGAGATCGAAGGGTTTGGAGAGATCCAGAAAACAGGCATACACCGGTGTCCTACGGTCTGTGTAATATTTAAGAATGTTGTTGCACAAAAGGCATAGAAGTTCAGTTAATTAAATATAATATTGTTTATTGTACAAAAAAATTGTGTTAAAATTTTTCCCAACATTGAATGTAGACTGGCATGCTGTCGTCTGGGCATTCCACTTCTTGCGATGTTTTCGCAATACGCGAAAAGACACCTGTGTTGTTATCTTTTGACAGGGGTTTCATTTGCTCATAATAAACACAGTAATAGCACTTCAAAGTCAAGTCCCTAGACTCCCGATAGCTTGAGCGGGGTAAACCGCTGATTTCTCCAATTATTAATAAGTATATTATTAATAGTAATCCAACCATGTTCATTTCTATGATAAAGACCGGAACACAAATTGTTCTTGTTGCAAATACTGAAGACGTGAAATTATACAAAACGAAGTAAATGGTAAATATCGTCAGAAAACCTAGTAATTATAGTTTTCGTGTATATATATACACATATTTCATATCTATAATAACAAACATTGAATATTTAAGTGTATAAATACACCGTACATGCATCGGTTGTGTGGTGGCTGGTGATCTTGCTAACAGTAGAGTTAACATACAATCTCATTTTAAAATTAGATGCGCCACATCACTAGAAAAATATTAAATTAACGTTTCATAGGTTAACGTTAAAATTATAAACGTATCAGAAGAGAGGTTCATTTTATGAAATCAATGATAAGTCTGCCTCTCCACTGACGCGAAGTAAGGAAGCCGAGCGGAGCGGGGTTGCATACTGTGTTTGTCTATTGATACCGTAGGCAGAGATAGACGTGGGTAAAAAGTATCAACATATCAAAATATCGATATTTTAAAAAAAATAATCGATATACCTAGTCCGGTAGAAGTTCTGTTACAAACGAATATGTATTTATTTTTTATGAAGTAATGTAATCTTAATAAAACTTATATGTGCTTATTTATGGAAGTCTCTACTAACTTATGTATATCATGTCTGATTATTAAGGCTGCTATACCATACATGCCTCCAGGACCAACTACACGGTTGTTATAGATGATTTCAAAGCAAAGCTAGGCCAGAGGAACGGCATAGAGCAGAGTGGGGCAATTTGGAATAGGGCAGCGTAACCAAAAGGGACAGATATTGGCCGACTTCTGGAGGAGGAACTCTATATAATGAACTCCTTCTTCAAGCTTGTGGAAGCCACACAGGAAATGGCAGGTCCATTTCCTGGAAATGGCAGGTCCATTTCCTGTCTGGATGTGTGCATGAGCCCTGATAGTTCCACAAGGAATGAGATAGACTTTATCTTGACCACCAGAAGACATATTCAATGACGTCTCTCACTAGAGTGAAAACCGGTAGCGATCACTGGAAAGATTCCACCTGATGAAATCTAATTTCCCAACATTGAATGTAGACTGGCATGCTGTCGTCTGGGCATTCCACTTCTTGCGATGTTTTCGCAATACGCGAAAAGACACCTGTGTTGTTATCTTTTGACAGGGGTTTCATTTGCTCATAATAAACACAGTAATAGCACTTCAAAGTCAAGTCCCTAGACTCCCGATAGCTTGAGCGGGGTAAACCGCTGGTTTCTCCAATTATTAATAAGTATATTATTAATAGTAATCCAACCATGTTCATTTCTATGATAAAGACCGGAACACAAATTGTTCTTGTTGCAAATACTGAAGACGTGAAATTATACAAAACGAAGTAAATAGTAAATATCGTCAGAAAACCTAGTAATTATAGTTTTCGTGTATATATATACACATATTTCATATCTATAATAACAAACATTGAATATTTAAGTGTATAAATACACCGTACATGCATCGGTTGTGTGGTGGCTGGTGATCTTGCTAACAGTAGAGTTAACATACAATCTCATTTTAAAATTAGATGCGCCACATCACTATAAAAATATTAAATTAACGTTTCATAGGTTAACGTTAAAATTATAAACGTATCAGAAGAGAGGTTCATTTTATGAAATCAATGATAAGTCTGCCTCTCCACTGACGCGAAGTAAGGAAGCCGAGCGGAGCGGGGTTGCATACTGTGTTTGTCTATTGATACCGTAGGCAGAGATAGACGTGGGTAAAAAGTATCAACATATCAAAATATCGATATTTTAAAAAAAATAATCGATATACCTAGTCCGGTAGAAGTTCTGTTACAAACGAATATGTATTTATTTTTTTATGAAGTAATGTAATCTTAATAAAACTTATATGTGCTTATTTATGGAAGTCTCTACTAACTTATGTATATCATGTCTGATTATTAAGGCTGCTATACCATACATGCCTCGAGGACCAACTACACGGTTGTTATAGATGATTTCAAAGCAAAGCTAGGCCAGAGGAACGGCATAGAGCAGAGTGGGGCAATTTGGAATAGGGCAGCGTAACCAAAAGGGACAGATATTGGCCGACTTCTGGAGGAGGAACTCTATATAATGAACTCCTTCTTCAAGCTTGTGGAAGCCACACAGGAAATGGCAGGTCCATTTCCTGGAAATGGCAGGTCCATTTCCTGTCTGGATGTGTGCATGAGCCCTGATAGTTCCACAAGGAATGAGATAGACTTTATCTTGACCACCAGAAGACATATTCAATGACGTCTCTCACTAGAGTGAAAACCGGTAGCGATCACTGGAAAGATTCCACCTGATGAAATCTATCTACTCTAAGACCCTTAAGAGTCCATATCCAGAACCCGGAAAGCTTTCACCTTGAAATCCAAAATCGCTTCGAAGGCCTAGTGAACTGAGTCTTTTTTATACAACGTCGGGAGGCATATAAGCATACGGCCCACCTGATATAAAGCGGTTACCGTAGCCTATAAGCGTTTGCAATACATAAAATATCACTCGTGCGATGCCACCTCAGCTGCTAACACAGCATCTCTTTAGGAACTTACTGGTGACCTTACTCACATGCAGGAACACAACACTTCTCCAGGGAGTTGTTATTTGGCTGCGGTTATCTGTGAGGTGGAGGTACTTCCCCAGACGGGCTGCTTTGATGCGCTCTACCTCTCTTAAAGTGACGAGTTTGATGACTTCCGTCTCCGTCGACGAGATAAATAGCGATCTGATAGAAACTTTTCATGCGGTTGGAGCTAAGTTTTTTAAGCCCTACCGCACAAACAAACGTCAGTAGCTTTCAATCCAAACCTTCAGACATGGAAATTCGACGAGACATGAGGTTGCAGTCTTCAGTGGATGAGGTGGTGGTGGTGTTGTTTTTTAAGAAGGGTGATAAAGCCTTATTGAAAATCTATAGACCTATCTCTCTTCTGAGCCATGTCTATGAACTTGAAAACAAGGGTTATCACGAATCGTCTGTGCACGCAGGTTTGATGACTTCCAGCCTAACGAACAAACCGGTTTCCGGAAAGGCTTTCCAACCATAAGCCATAGACCAGAGAGGTAGGACCCAGCGAGAGGTCGTACTGTGCTCCACTCACTCAGATTTTTTTTTTTATTATGGTGGGGCATAGCATGACTTCTTGCTCTAAATATCCGTCTGGCGAAGCACCTCCATCTTACAGAACACCGCAACTAAATAACAACTCCGGAAGGATTGTTATGTTCCTGTGCGTGAGTAAGGTCACCAGCTAACTGAGGGGTCGTTGTGTCGTACCGCCACTAGCAGTGTGGGCGCGACGGGCCGTTCGCGGCGGTCAGGGAGACCCGGTGAAACGGTTGACCGCTGGCCTCCCGCAGGTTAGTAGGGTTCCCGAACCCGGGGATCACTTAATCTCCGCCCGGGAGGCTGAACCTCCAACCTGTGTAAAGCCCCTGTTGCAGTGACTGTGCCGGAGAAGGAGACCAGGATGGACCCGGCTGCTGCAGGGGGGACCGGGTGCCCTTCCGCCCGCCGCTCCAGCAAACTGCACTACCTGTACTGTGCTGTGATGAAAGACATCGCGCTTTTGTCCTTCGCTCTGTCCGTTCACCGACGTCTTATTTTATACCTCAACACGTTATATCAAAAAGGAAAACAAAAAGTAATTTCACAGCGTCCACGGAGACACAAATATACATTACTCCGGGTACAAATTAGACCACTTATTTGTGCGTCGTGCTTGGTCGTTCCGAAGGATTCTTGTCGCCGACCGCGCAATCTTGAAGACAGGGAACTGTCGGCAATATGGGTACGTGTGGATCATGGCGGCCACACCCGGATTTATACGCTCGTTTATTAGAGTACCTGCAAATGGCGATATACAGAGTTATCGAACAGTATCCCTCCGCGGAGTTAGTGATTCTGGGAGACTTTTATGCCCACCTTGCCGAGTGGCTTGGCTTGGCACTGTCTACGTGGGGAGATCTGCTCATGAATTTGCTCTGGCCTGTGGTTTCTCCCAACTGGTTCATTCTCCCACGAGAATACTAGATGTAGAGGACCATGCAAGCTGTCTACTAGACATTCTGCTGACCACACGTACGGATAAGTATAACATCTCAGTGGATGCGCCGCTTGGCTCGTCTGATCAGTCTTATCCGGACCCAAGTGCCCTGCACCAGACGTGACCCACCTCGGCTTGCCGGATGTCATCGCGTATGGCACTATAGGTCAGCAGACTGGAATGGATTGCGTGAGTTCTGCGCATCGTACCCGTGGAGGCAGATGTGTTCCGAATCAGATGAGATTGATTCTTGTGCAACCGCAATGCTTGCGGTGATATTGGATGGCATGGAACGCTATATTCCCAACCGCGTAGTAGCTACTGCGGGAGTAAAGCGACCGTGGTTTAATCAGCATTGTAGAGAAGCCAATCTTCTTAAGAAGGCTGTTTACAAGGCTTGCATCACGGCTCGTGCTTATGGGAATCCTAATGTCTCCGTTTTGAAGCGCAAACAATCAGCCTCGTGAGGCTTCTCTCATTTTCCAGTCGGAAAGAAAATGTTAAATTGAATAAGCTAAATTATGGACAAGTAATAATTATATACTCATTTTATTTTACGAAAGCGAGAGCTGGGTATGGCAGAGAGAGTATGAAAGTAGGATAAACGCATTCGAAATGCGAACTAATGATGTTAGAAATAGAGTAGATCTGAAAGAGAGTGTCGGTTTTAAAATAAAAAGAGGCATGCTCTGTTGGTTCGGACTTGCAGAAAGAATGCGGGAAGAAAAAAATACGAAACAGATATATAACGCGAAAGTAGAAGTATGTAGAAGCCGAGGAAGGCCAAGACTTACTTACCACAATCAAATTAATCGTATTTTATCAGAAAGTGATGTCATGTGTATGAATGTTAAAGACGCGAGTAAGGTGTATGTAAGGACGGCGTTCGCTTTTCTCTGCCTACCTCGCGAAGGACTTGGCATAAAAATGTAGATACACAAATATTTTTTTGTGTGAAATAACATTATTTCTCTATTTAGGTAGGATAATTCCTTTTGTATAATTTGTTTTACTTGTAGACACTTTTTAAACGCGTGTATGTAGTCCCCGCCACTCAGTACATTTCCCGTAGGCCTGTACATATCCAACGGTGCATTGGTTTGCATAGGTAATCACGACAGTTGTGTTATCAGGCAACGTCTTCACAACCTGCTTGCCAGAATTTTGGTTGACATGCTGAACGGTCCCGTTCTGCTGTTGCGGCTGATCATCTGACACCGGTATGCCACCTATTTCTCCAATGGTGTACAGACACACTATGACGAGTATTCCATCTATCATTGTTTTCATGATGGCGTCCGACACACAAATTGATATACTTATTGGAAAAGCGACAAACGAGGAGGCTACACTTTTTGCGTAAAACAATAAACTTCCTAATTTTCTTGTACTCGTATATATATTTAAATTCAGTAATAAGTATGAATTAATGCTATGACTCTGTAAATAATACAGTACATGCAGTGGTTTAATGCGGTAGGTTATCTCACTAACGGTTAACTTAACGTCTAATCTCGATCACCAAAACAAACCTTGTTCACAACTGTTTGTAGCCCATAGGTTTGTTTATTTGTATAACTATTTTACAAAATTGTATAACTATTTTTAAACAAATATGGGAGACATACAACCACGTTCATACTTAAATTATTTGTCCTTAGCCGTGTTAAAATATATACATATATATAATAAAACAAAATAAAATAAATAAATTATACAGTCACTATAAAATGCACAATGCGCGTGTTAAAAATTGTATTGTTTATTTTATTCTCTAATTCATTTTTATGGGCGGTAGCGAGTGATTTATGTAGAGTATGTAGACATTTTAGACTATTTAACAGTCCATTACACATGGGTTAGGACCATAATAAAGAAAGATGGATCATCGAGACTGTATAGATGGGAATAATGAAAGACACCAAAGTTGGTATAAGACTAATCAATTATTAAATAATTAATGATTAGATACTTATTAGAATCCTTCTAGATAGATCTTTACGTAACACCTTCCCTAATACACATATATTTTAATTTTACAAAAATCCTACTAATATTATAAATGCGAAAGTTTGTATGTATGGATGTTTGTTGCTCTTTCACGCTTAAACGGCTGAACGGATTTGAATGAAATTTGGCACGTAGATAGATTAGGACCTGGATTAACACATAGGCTACGTTATTTGACACCACGCGGGCGGAGCCGCGAGCAGCAGCTAGTAAGGAATATATCTAAGTATATCTTACACATTTTTCCTCTCAGGTTTACATTGAAGTCAGCAATTAAATCCCAGGAATAAGTCTTAGAAAGTCATTAGGCGCATGCGTGATAACTTTCAGCCGGCGGCGTAAGACAAGATCGTTGGGATTTACAAGCGTATGCTTGTAAATCCCAACGATCTGACACAAATTAGTAAAATGTTACAAAATTAAACTGTGGTAATGTTTTATGGTGATTATTATAAACAACAAAGTGATAATTAAACAAAAATAATACATACAATTTGAATTACGTTCAAAAGCGGTTAGTTATAGTTATTATTTGATGAAAATCACTGTCAGTGTCCAAAAAGTGCAAACAAGTGCAAGTCAACAACAAAAAAATTGTGAAACAGTGCATATTTTTAAATAAACAAAATATAATAACCGCCATACACCGTTCAAACAAAGTTGACCTTTGGACTCTGTAGACTTAAACGTATCAGTACATACATAGAAAACAAAAGTAAATGTTGATTTCGCAACTTAATTAATGAGCTGTTTGGTCGAGTGGTTAAGCTCGGAGCCATAAGGCGCACCAATTGCGAGTTCGAATCCTAACTCGTACATCTGACTTTTTGAACACAAAATTTGATTTAGTGTATGGAATATTTAATTTGAAAACCAAAATTAAGAAGCACCAACTATTATAATAATGAATTCATCCAGCAACAAAAATATTTCGTTGAACAAGTCACAAAGTAATAACATCACTTACAGGATGCCTAGAGTGAACATACCGACCGAGAATTCATTCGAATACGAACTGCTAAAGTTGATGACGATTCGGAATCTCTTTCGTTTATATCAACTGAACGACTCAATAGAAGTATTCCTGACTTAACATCTGTACGAAATGAAATAGATATCAGAGAGATGAAAGAAACAATTAGAATTCTACGAAACAAATTAGAAGTCGCAGATAAGGAAATAGAAAATTTATTGTCAGAGAACTATATTTTAAAAGAAAAAATAGCAAAATATGACACCAAAAAAAAAATTTTTTTAAAAAAGCTTGAGTAAATCGACACCTAAGAAAACACATACACAAAGAAAAGCAGTGAGACAACAAAGGTTGGATCTTGATAGGAGTTGCATTATTAATCCTATTCAAGCAGACAGTTCATTACATTCTCATACATTAGTATCACCACCTGATACTGGACTGATAAGGACCAATACGAGCCAAGACAAAATAAGAGCGACACAAGTTCCAAAGAATAAACTTTGCATTATAAGCAGCAATAATATAAACAATATTACATCACAAGCGGAAGTTAGCTTTGGCGACAAATTCAATATATGCCACCACATATACACAAATGGAAACATTGAAATTTTACTTAAATATATCAGACAAAAATTAAGTGCATATACTAAAAGAGATATTTGCGTATTAATGATTGGTGAAGCTGACTTTTTAAGGACTCGAAACTATTGTGACCTTATCATACATATTAGAAAGACATTACAGGAATTATGTCATACAAATATCATTATTTGTCTGCCGACATATAAATGCACTGACTATCAATCTCTATTTAATTGGCGAATGGAAACCTTTAATAACCTACTGTATCTTGACTTGCAAACCCACCAGTATGCACACCTGTTAGATTCAAACTTAGAACTATGGTACAACTACGAAATGTTTTCAACGCGTTATGGGACTATAAATAATAAAGGGATGAAGAATATTTTTCAAAATTTACTATTACTAATTTATGACATGCAGATTTCTCTTACCAATGTAAATCCGGACTCTCAAAATGAAAACATTAAGTCTCAATTAGACAACACTTTGCATTCTGCTGATGCTAGTTCCTTTCGACCTCTTCAGTAATAATTATGTGACAGTATTGCATCAAAATATAGCCGGATTGTTATGTAAGGCGGATATGCTTTCTGTGGCTATAAGTGACTTATCGCAAAGAGAATCACCCATCGATATACTATGTATTACCGAACATTTTATGAACATTGGAAGTGAAGCAAATCTTCGAATACCTAATTTTAACTTAGCAACTGTTTATACTAGAAAAAACAAACGGGGAGGATCATGTATATTGGTTCGTAAAGGTATTCAATATAAGGAATTATGTAGCGTTAAAAATATGTCAATAAACTGTGTAATCGAATGTTGTGCTGTGGAACTAGTTGACTGCAAAATCACTATTGTATGTTTGTATAGAGTTCCTAACACCAATTATGACATTTTCTTTGATATGTTAGATTCAATTTTAGCAGCAGTATGTACAAATCCGAAAAAAAAAGTAATACTATGTGGTGATTTTAATATTAATATTTTAAATAAGAATAATGTATCAATTGATTTTATTAATATGCTTTTGACTTACAATATGAAATTGCTCATTTCACAGCCGACAAGACTCGGTAGTGGATCATGTCTTGACAACATTGCGGTCAACGTAAGGGGGTGTAAAAGTGAGGTGATCGAACTTGCTTTGTCGGATCACTCTGCTCAAATTGTAAAACATCCAGTAACACGGAGATTCCAGCTTAAGTTTTGGAGAGTACGTACACGTGATTACAGTAAATGTAACCTACATAAGTTTAATGAGTGTCTAAAAAGCTTAACCTTTTCTGAGGTATATAATACCAATGATCCCAATGAAGCCTATGATAACTTTGCTAAATTATTGACATTATTCTATGATTTATGCTTTCCGTTTAGAATCATAACTGTCAGACAAAATAAGCCACAAAAATGGATATCACGAGGAATTAAATTATGTAGCAAAAAGAAAAGAGAGCTTCTATGGAAATACAGGACAATACCAACATCTAAAAATAAAAATATACTGAAAACTTATACGAAAAAGTTTAAACAAATCATTAATTTGACAAAAAAAGTCACAGAACAATCATTACATTAAAAATGCCCCAAATAAATCAAAGGCTGCTTGGAACGTAATAAATAATACAAAAACTAACTGTCCTAAAATATCTGTAGAACAGCTCAAAGAAAATGATCAAACAATAACTGACCCTGTAAAAATTGCAAATTTATTTAATGATTATTTTATTGACCAAATACTTGACATGCCTACGAAATTGACAAATAGCACTATACCTAAATCTGACATCACCCATTCATTATTTTTAGCCCCTGTTACAGAAAATGAATTGATAAAAGTTATCACAGGATTAAAAAACACTAAAAGTGTTGGATATGATGGCATTAGTACGCTAGTACTAAAGCTAAATGCAAAACAAATAGCAGCACCTTTGGTACATGCTATAAATTTAACACTTAGCACAGGTTTTTTTCCAGAATCCTTAAAATTTACTATAATAAAACCAGCACACAAAAAAGGTGATCGTAATGATAAAACGAACTATAGGCCTATAGCATTATTACCAATTGCAGCGAAAATTTATGAAAGAACACTATATGACAGACTTTACGAATTTCTAATAAAAAACAAACTACTAATAGACGAACAGAAGGGATTTCGTAAAAATTGCTGTACAAATCTAGCAATTTATGATCTATTGAAGAAGGTTACATATGCTATGGACAAAAAAACAGCAATATGTGCTGTCTTTATGGACATGTCAAGGGCATTTGACTACACAAATCATGACATATTAATTAGGAAGCTCGAGTCTTATGGGGTTCGAGGAATAGCACTAAATTTATTTAAATCTTACCTTAAAAATAGAATGCAATGCACACAGATAACTCATTTTGATAAACGACTGAAATGCAAACAAAGTTATAGCTCTAAATACAGAAATAATCCCTGTGGTGTGCCTCAGGGCTCAATACTAGGACCCCTCCTGTTTTTAATATATATTAAAGATTTGCCAAAAGCTGTAACACAGCCTATGGTATTATATGCAGATGACAGTACAGTAATTATTGAATGTAATGACCCTATGACATATGAAAATGACATTAATAATTCTATTAAATACATTATACAATGGCTGGACGCGAACAATTTATTAATTAATTTAAATAAAACAAAAATAGTGCATTTTAGGCAAAGAATAAACAGGCCCATACAAATTAAAGCGAATTACATGGACACAGAAATCGCGCAGGTGAATGAAACTAAGTTCCTGGGACTTACGTTGGATAACTCACTTAATTGGAAACCACATACTATAGCTCTGTGTAATAAAATAAGTCAATATATATATGTACTTAAAACCCTTCCCAAAATATCAAGTATAGATACAGCACTTACTGCATATAATGGTTACATTGCATCTATTCTCCGCTATGGAATTATTTTCTGGGGTAATTCTACCAACACAAAAATGGTGTTCAAGGCGCAGAAACGATGTGTTAGAGCGATATGTGGATTGCGTAAGACTGACTCCTGTGAACCTTACTTTAAATCTCTTAAATTGCTTACTCTTCCGTGTATTTATATATATGAAGTAGCAGTCTTTGTTAAAACTAATTTGAATCTATATACATTATCGTCACAAATGCAAGCGCGTAGTCTGAGGAATCCGACAAAGCTATGTCTGGGACAGTCTCACACAGCGCTTTTTAATAAAAGCGTGTTCCAAATGTCTGTAATTATTTTTAACCACATACCAAGTTACGTAAAGGAGCTACCGTTATTAATGTTTAAAAAACGATTGAAAGGAATGTTAATTGATAGGGTCTACTATCGTGTCGATGATTTTTTGAAGGATAAAGATTTTTGACATTAGATTATTATTTGTACAGATTATTTATTCACTGACATCATAGATTTGTAATTAGACAAAATATTAATTAAATTTAGAAATGACATGACTCAATGAATTGATTATAATTTAATGCATGTTTCATAAGTTGAGAGAGTTATTTACTATTTATGTCTCTCTCTATTGTAAGCCTAGTGGCAGGTCATAGCCGATCATAAATTGTGCATCTGTAAGAACATTTAAATACCTATGTACCACAATAAAGTATTATTATTATTCACTCGCTTCTTTCACATTCATAGCTCTTTTCATGCACGCTCGCCAGTTCCTAAGGCTCCTGACACCTTCTGATAAAACACGACCAATTTGGTCATGGTAGGTTAGTCTTGACCTTCCTCGGCTCCTTTCGTTATTATTTCATCTTGCATTATTTCTACATGTCCGAACCAACGGAGCATGCCCTTTCTTATCTTAACACCGATACTCTCTTTCAGGCCAACTCTCTTTCGTACGTCATCATTTCGAAAGCGGTCAGCAAGGTTATGCCACAAATTTATCAGTGCTCGCATCTCGACCGCATTTATTCTACTTTCATGCTCTCTCTGCACTCTGCCGTACCCAGCTCTCACTTCCATAAGTTAGCGTTGGGATTAGCACTGCGTTGTATACAGCGAGCTGTGCCTTCTGGCTTAGATTTCGGCTGCCAAACAGTTTACCCACCGCTCCATTCAAGCTATTTCCTCCACTCACTCGTCTCTCCACATCGCGGTGTACCTTCCATCGCTGCTAAAAGCGCTTCCAAGATATACAAACTCATCTACTTGCTACAACACTACATCATCAACCTTAATCCTAGTGTTCGTTCTGGTCTCTGTTTCAAATAGCATTATATAGTTAATAGATTCAGGCGTTATTTTGAGAAAGTCAAATTTACATGCAATTTGGTCTAACCTGCTTTGTGTGCTTCCGCCACCAATTAGTTCATGCGGCACCGGCCGGCACCCACCCACTACTGTTAGTAAGTGCAACATGCCAACGCTGCCATGACTGCTCCGGTAGTCTCTGCCTCGGCTGCTGCGGTCGTCCGCCATCTGGAACAGAATCCGCATCCACCACCACCGTCGCTGCCACGACTGGCCTGGTCGTCGCTGCGACACGTGTTTCGCCTCTCCACGAGGCATCATCAGGCGTTGTAGACGTTAATCGTAAGAATAACATGCTACAAGTATAGCATTATGTTGGTTTTCTTCGCATTAAATTTTAAGCCTTTCTTCACACAATCGTCCTTCATTGTTGTGGCTAGCGTTTGCAGTTCGGATGGTGATTCTGCTAATACCGCGTCATCTGCATAAAGCAGGCAGTTAACCACTGAGTCACCCATTCGCATTCCCACATTCATATTTCTCATTCTCTGAAGACAACTGTCCAGATACAGATATGAAGTAATTTAATCTTAATAAAACTTATATGTACATATTTATGGAAGTCTCAGCAAAAATAAAAAAATGATTCTATTCGAATGGTCACCTTTGGCTTTGATACAGGCCTTTATTCTGTCTGGCCACGAATCTATGGATTTACGCACTGATTCCATGGAAAATTTAGCCACTGCTTGCTCTAGATATTTCTAGACACAATGTCGGCGTGTCGTTTCGAGCAAGTTATGGGTTGTAAAAACTGACCATAATTTGTGGTCTAATGAGTTCAGATGTGGGCTAGACGAGGGCCAGTCTTCAGTTCTTATAAAGTCCGGAACGTATGTTTCGAGCCAGGCTTGGATAGTTCGTGCCTTGTGACTAGGTGCAGAGTCCTGCTGAAAGTCCACAGTACATTTTTAAAAAGTGTACTGCTGAGAGGTTTCACAACACGATCCGAGACAGTTTCTTGACACAGTTTGGCTGAAGTATTCACTTCTTTTTCACAAAAAGAAGTTTTGTGACTCCTCGATAAAACACCCTCACCAAACCATTACAGACGCAGGATGAAGACCATGTTCTTTCTACCTTTCCGACCACTTGGGTAGCAGACGCGGTACAGAAGACGTTTTGATCGATCCACTCTGTTCAACTGTAGAAACTGATTTAGGGCATGTCCTGTTATCGACCATAAGCGCCGAGCTTCAGGTCTTGTTTTATTATACGCGACAGAGTCCTAGCAGGAATTTTCTTTCCGATAAGATTTTTTGCTTCCTGGGGTTTCGGCGAATTCTGGCTTTAACAGCATTAATAGCTTTTGTATTTGCTTTTGTAATGTGATTTTGCTTCGACACAGGAAGTGTTGGTATATCTGTCGATAGTACGATGTACGAAGATACGGCTGAAGCCAAGCTTTTGAAATGTCTTGATTATGACCGACGGCTCCATTCTCACTTTGCAAGGCAATCACTGCAATTCTATTTTCTTTAACACCCCATTCCATTAAATTAAACAATTTTTAACGGAAGTATCGCGTGTTTTATTTATTTTGTTGTACCTGACGTTTCGAATGCTTTGCAGCATCCGCGGTCGCAGGAAGACTGCCTGTGAGTTAAAAATTGTTTAATTCAATGTGTAACAATCGCGAAAACCTTAGACTATATCCCATTCCATATTGTAGATAATTTGATAATAGACACGAAAAATTGAAACGGCGGGAAATCGAAAGAAGTTTAACATAATAAACGCGTTCCAAATACAAAATAATGAAAGGGTTTAAAAAAAAGAAGAGTTTCTATGTAACAGTATTTATGGCCAGACTTTAATAAAATCTAGGAATAGACCCATCTATAACTATATTATAACTATATTATAGTTATTTTTTTTTTATATTATTTGGGAGTCTTACAGCAAAATAATTTAATATATGTTAACAATAAATAACAATATGCCAATAACAAGACTCCACCTATACAATGGTTATAGATGGGTGTGTTCCCAGACTTTTTATTTATATTAGAGGGGTGCAAACGAGAATATGGGTTACCTGATGGTAAGTAGTTACCACCGCCCACAGACACCAGCAACACCAAAGATAAAGATAAAGATAAAAATCATTTATTTGCCAATAGGGCCTTACGGGCACTTAGACACGTCTTACATTCTTTAATATTGTATCTTAATATTTGTCCAGTTTTTTTTTACTTTTAATCTCTCTTTTTTAATCTACCAGCATTTCGAAAATGACCATTGGCGAAGAAGAAATGCCAAAATTCTGATGAGGTTTATGAGGTTTAGCGCAGACTTCCTCCTCCAAATGTTTCCATATCTTGTAGTCCAGTGAGTTTAAATCTGGACTAGAAGAGGGCCAGTCTTCATGCCCGATGACGTCAATTCCACGGGCAGTCAACCAGTTTTGAGTACTTCGTGCCTTATGACCTGGTGCAGAGTCCTGTTGGAATATCCAGTGTCTGTTTTTGAACATTGTTTGAGAAAGAGGATCTACTATGTTTGTGACGGTATTTTGGTAAACCACGGCACTGGTTTTCACACCTTTTCCACAGAAAAACACCTCAGTTCAGCCTGAATACGAGACTTGTTATTGGCTCTCTGTTATTTATAAGTTTTTTAATGTAATTTGATTTAAAAAGCTGTTGGTCTTCCAAAGAATAAATAAATAAATAAATTTGAAAAGTTCTTAGCCTAACATACTTAATGAAACCACACGATTTTGAGTTTATTTTTATTTTTCAACATACTCTCCTCCGAGCTCAAAACACTTTTTCCATCGACCCGGTAAGGCTTCGATACCCGTTTTAAAAAAATCTTGGTCTAACTCCTCAAAATATGCGTCCACGGTGGCTATGACCTCTTCATTTGTAAAAAAATGTTTACTACCTAAAAAATTTTTCAGCTTTGGGAACAGATAAAAGTCGGACGGTGCTAAATCCGGTGAATATGGGGGATGAGGTAACAATTCGAAGCCACATTGATGGATTTCTGCCATGGATTGCACAGAGGTGTGAACGCGCGCATTGTCCTGATGAAACAAGACTTTTCTTCTCAATAAACCTGGACGTTTTTCTTTGATTTCTTCTCTCAAACGACGCAACAGGTTGCAATAGTAATTGGAGTTTATTGTTTCGCCCTTTTTAGGGTTCCGTACCCAAAGGGTAAAACGGAACCCTATTACTGAGGCTCCGCTGTCCGTCCGTCCGTCCGTCCGTCCGTCTGTCACCAGGCTATATCTCATGAACCGTGATAGTTAGACAGTTGAAATTTTCACAGATGATATATTTCTGTTGCCGCTATAACAACAAATACTAAAAAAATAGAATAAAACAAATATTTAAGGGGGCTTCCATACAACAAACGTGATTTTTTTGCCTTTTTTATAGATAATGGTACGGAACCCTTAGTGCGCGAGTCCGACTCACACTTGGCCGATTTTTTTAAATAATCCACGAGAATTATAACCCTTTGCATCCCAAAAAAGCGATGCCATGACTTTGCCCGCCGATAAAACCACCTTTGCCTTCTTTGGGGTGGGCGATCCTGCTCTTTTCCATTGTTTCGACTGTTCTTTTGTCTCGGGTGTATTGTGGTGAACCCAGGTTTCATCCATGGTTATAAATCTTTCAACAAATTCTATTGGGTCAGCTTCATATAACTCTAAACAGTCGCGAGAAGTTGTGAGTCGGTTGCGTTTTTGTTCCACTGAAAGCAGTCGCGGTACCCACCGCGCAGACACCTTAGAGAATCCAAGTTCAGTAGTAATTATATGATGTGTTAGCTCAGATGAGATGCCTACAGTCTTAGCTATCTCCTCGATAGTCAATCTTCGATCAGATAAAATGAAATCACAGATTTTTTCTATGTTTTGATCAGTGGAAGCAGTCGAAGGCCGGCCACTACGGGGCTCATCTTGAATGGTCTCACGACCACGTTTAAATTCTGCCACCCAGTTTTTAACAGTCGCATATGAAGGAGCGGACTCACCCAAAGTAGCAGACATGTCTTCATGTATAGCTTTTGGGGTTAAACCTTTCAAATTCAGGTACTTTATCACTGCACGATGTTCAATTTTATCCATTTTCAAAAATACCATTCGTAGCTCTGACTTGACTTACGGTATCACGTGTAAACGAACAATGAGTTACTGTGAATAAACTAAACTGTGCATACTTGTTGCTAAATAATGTAACTACAAAATGAGGGTAGTTATAAAAAAAACCAATGACTTTAACCATGTTAGGCTAAGAACTTTTCAAATGACCCTCGTATATGACAGACGGCGATCCTCTCGATCGGTAGGTCGGGTATCAGACACTTTTCTAAAATAAATGATGGTTTTCTCAAGAATTATAAGATTATAACCTTAAAACACGAGAGCATAATTTCGCGACAACGTCCCGCGTGAAATACTAAAAGAAGCACTAAAAGTGCCAACAGGTTCTGATTTCCGATTCGCTTGAAATTAGATCTTATAGGGAGACAGAATGAACATGTTTATATGTTAAAGCAATTCGCCGAGGTGAATTCACTAAATAAACACTAAAATGTCAGTGAATCCACTCCATTCCAGTCCTAATAATTGGTAAACTCCATACAGGGTAAAGAGCTCTAACACAAACAAATAAAGTACACATATAATATATAAATATATACCAATGGACTAGGAACAAAGGTTTGAAGCAAGTGGCTATTTGTTGTAACAATAATGTTATAACTGGGAGTCGAAATGACACAACAAGTGCGTTCAAGCTAGTTTATTCGACTGGCGCAGCAGCCGTTGGATCTGTGTGACGACCAAGTACCGCACATACTAATATTAAAATACAATATAGAAATACCCTACTATAACATCCCTCCACCTTAATTTTAAAACACTTACAATTTTTCTTACAATTTACATTTTTTTTTTCTATCACGCCTTGACCGTGTAACGCGCTCAGCCGTCTCGAGCGTGGGCTCCACACGTTCAACGGTAGCCCCCGAGGACGCTGCATTCACTACCATCTCATCGGCACGGTTAGCGTCTTCGTCTGGTAGTAATACTTCGTCTAGAGGCGAAGAGCTTCGGTTCGAAAATGACCAGGTGCTGTTAGTCTCACCAGTTATAGGAGACAAAAAGGCCGGAATAGGTTTTACGGATTCATCCGTCATCTCCTCTCCCCCTCTATAATGTAACAGTTGATTAGCGTGTTTTTTAAACGTCTGATCGGTGTTGCTCAGTTGTACAATATAAACTGCGTTACCACATTTTTTCACTATTACACCTCGAGACCAGTACTGTTTTTGTTGACTGTACAATTTAACTAAAACGTCATCGCCCACAGTGAACTGTACTTTACGTTTTCCATTATAATAGTCACTCTGTAAACACTGCTTGGCTTTAACAGTTGAGTCGAGTGACGCGTCGGCTGGTGTTGAGGTAGCAGGCTTTAATAAATCTAATCTACATCTTAATTTACGGCCGAATAAAACCTCTGCAGGCGATCTGTTCGTGGTTGTGTTTGGAATTCCTATAACATAATAGAAATTCTTGTAATTTAATATTTAAATCGCGCAAATTTGAACCTGTGCCCAAAATGCACTTGATAGCTTTTTAATTATTTTTACATAGCTTTCGGCTTGACCATTGCTGGCAGCATTGTAGGCTGGAGATGTTAAATGGCATATACTATTCCGATTACAGAATTGTTTGAATTCGTTAGAAACGAACGGAGTACCGTTATCCGAGCAAATGGTATGAATTAAACCGAACCTAGCCATAACTTCCGATATCTTATCGATCACTACTCGAGAGCTATGTCCCGAGGACACATCAAAGCACTCGACCCATTTGGAATACGCGTCTACCACGATGAGAAACGTCCTCCCATTTATAGGTCCTAAAAAATCTAAATGAACGCGATGCCACGGCTCGGTCGGATAGCGCCACGGCGTGAGCGGGGCGCGCGGGGGTGCGGCGCGTTGCGAGTTGCAAGGTGCACACGCTCCTACAAAGTGCTCGATCGCAACTGATATTCCTGGCCACCAAAATCTGATCCTTGCCTCCTCTTTCATTTTTGTAACACCTAAATGACCCCTATGTAATTCCATCAAAATTGTGTTACGTAATATCCCCGGTACTACTAACCTGTGACCTCTCATAAGGCAACCTAGTTCCACAGCAAGTTCCGATCGAATACTTAAATAAGTTTTAAGTATCGTGTCGTATACCTTATCTGGCCAGCCGTTACTCAAATATTTCATTATTGTAGAAATTATATTGTCTCGCTTACTAGCCTCACTAAAGTCAGACATAGATAAAAACAGATCTCCTTCGTATACGAAGTGTACATACGCGGACCTGTCCTCGGGAGCCGATTCATCGCTCCGCCGATACGCACGCGCCGCCGCGGCCCGCGAGGGACCGTCGTCGTCGGCGCCGCGGCCGCCGCTCGCCCTGCTCAGATAATCCGCAGTGTTGTGAGCGAGTAGCGCTCACAACACTGCGGATTATACTACGTATTCAATTTTATAATTATAAGCTGACAGAAAAATTGCATAGCGTTGCAATCTGTTAGCAGTGACTTCCGGAATTCCTTTGTCCGGATTGAATATGGATATTAAAGGTTTGTGATCTGTTTTTAAAATAAACGGTTCCGTGCGGCCATATAAATATTGATGATATTTCTTAACACCAAATATGATCGCCGTTGCCTCTTTTTGAATTTGGCTATAATGTTTTTCAGCCGCATTAAGGGAGCGAGACATATACGAGATTGGCTTTTCCACTCCATCTTCGATTTGGGATAAAATGGCACCGAGTCCTGTGGGAGACGCATCTACCTTTAAAATTAATCGAGCTGCCGGATTGTAGTGTGCTAAAACTGTGTCTGACGTTAATTCTCGTTTAATCTTCAAAACGGCTTCCTCATGTTCCTTGGTCCACGACCACGGTACATTCTTTTGTAGCAATCTATGGAGAGGGTGTAACATCGAAGACGCATTTTTGATAAAATTTCTGTAATAGTTTACCATGCCTAAAAAGGATTTAACTTCTGTCGTATTAGTAGGAACTCGAGATTGTAAAATAGCACTTACTTTCTCTGGTGATTTACGAATACCGTGGCGGTCGATTAAATCCTAAACATGATACTGATTCCTGGAAAAAAGAACATTTCTCCATTTTTAAAGTTACACCGGCTTCTTGTAGTCTTCGAAATACCTCATACAGTCGTTTAAGCATTTGATCCTTGTCTGCTCCACATATTAGAATATCATCTAAAAATAGAAGTGTACCATCTAACCCTGCGAGTAAGGTCTCCATGGTTCTTTGGAATATGGCGGATGCACTGGCCAACCCAAACACTAACCTTGTGAATTTATATAAGCCCTTATGTGTGTTTATACTTGTGAGCATTTGTGAAGTCTCGTTGAGACACAGCTGATTGTAGGCTTGTGACAGGTCCAGTTTAGTAAAATATTTACCCCCATGTAGCTTAGCAAACAGCTCATCGTATCTGGGTAATGGATATTTGTCGACAAGTAACTGTTTGTTTATGGTTACCGAATAATCAGCACATAACCTTAGAGACCCATCACGTTTTAAAACGGGTACAATAGGACTGGCATAATCAGAATGCTTAACTGGGACCAAAACCCCGGACTCGACGAGACGATTTAACTCCCTCTCGACACCCTCGCGTAGAGCAAACGGGAGCAGCCGCGCCTTAAAAAAAACTGGTTTAGAATTTGGTTTTAGAGGTAAGTTCACTTCTATGCCTTTAAAGCAACCTAATTCCTGCGAAAATAGCTTTGGAAATCGGTATTTAATGTTTTTTATAAAGTCACTACAATTATTTAATGAACAGATTTCCAAATTAAAACTCGATAAAAAGTCTCTTCCTAACAAGGGCGGCCCCCCGTTGCGGACTACATATACACTAATATGATTTGATTTGTTTTGATATTCAAAAAGCAGGTTCAGCTTACCTATAATATCTAACCTATCACCATTATAGCTGTGTAAAATAACGTCACTCGTTCTTAAGGCTAAATTATAGAAATGTTGCTTATACATCCGCTCGGAAATAACTGTAACTGGAGAACCCGTATCTATTTCAAAAAATAATTTTACTCCTTCAACCACGACAGATTCCCGCATAGGCTCCCCATAAATACTGCGAATATTACAACACGGAAGGTGCTTACCCTCAACATCGGGGCCCCCGCAGCACTCGACATAATGTTGCCGGCCGGTCGCTTGTTTACACATTCGCTTAAGATGGCCTTGAACACCGCACTTTCTACACTTATAACGCGCAAACCGACACGTCGACGCTTGATGACCCTCGTAGCCGCACGATGTGCAGACGCCACCGGCGCCGCGCTGAGCGGCCGCAACACGAGCGGGCGCGCTTACGCCACCGCCGGCCGCTGCACCGCGACCGCGCCGACCGCAACCTGGGAGCTCCCGGCGCCGCCATCGCCATTCCCACTTTCATAACCTGCAGTTGCGTAGTCATGTCCTGATGCCGGAGGGTCTCTTGAGCACCCGTCCGGGCGCTCCTAACCCCTTCAGCTCTGACAGCAATCATGCGGAGGGACCGCCTGAACGTGGAGAGCGTTGAGGCGGTCCAGGTGTGGGAGGACCTGGAGGTAATCGTGGACGGGTATACCCGAGCCATAGCCGAGGCCTGCCAGGCAGCGATGCCCAAAATCAAAGGCGGGGTTTCATTTAGATTGCCGTGGTGGTCGGAGGAACTCGAGGAGCTGAAGAGGCAAACCAACACCAAGCGACGCAGAATCCGAAACGCAGCGCCGGACCGGAGACAAATGGTGGTCAGTTCGTACCTCGAACAGAAGGGCAAATACGAGGCCACAGTGCGGGATGCCCAGACTGACAGCTGGAGGAAATTTTGCGGGAGGCAAGACAGAGAAGGCGTCTGGGAAGGTATCTATCGGGTCATTGGGAGGGCAACCGAGCGCAAGGAGGATGTACTCCTCCAGGAGGGCGGGAGGCCGTTGGATCACAGGGAGTCCCTCGAGCTGTTGGCGGATACGTTCTATCCTGCCGACAGCGAGTTGGACGACGATACAGATCACCGCGAAATGAGGAAGAAGGCCCGCGAGGTAAACGAGCGGGTCGATGATGATCATGACCCGCCGTTTACCATGAGGGAGCTCACAGCGGCTGTATCGTCGTTCAACCCGAAGAAGGCTCCCGGTGCCGACGGCCTCACGCCTGACATTTGCGCTCGGGCCATCAACGGTGACCCTGAGTTCTTCCTGGCCCTTCTCAATAAATGTCGAGCCCTCCGCTACTTTCCTCGGCTGTGGAAGGGGGCCCTCGTAATTGTCCTTCGAAAACCAGGCAAAGACTCGTATACCTTGCCCAAATCGTACAGGCCGATTGGGCTTTTGCCTGTCTTGGGCAAGGTATACGAGAAAATGCTGATCGCTCGCCTCAAGCACCACATTCTGCCGAGGATTAGTACTCGCCAGTACGGGTTTATGCCACAAAGGGGCACCGAAGACTCCCTCTATAACCTGGTGCAGCACATCCGCGCCAAGCTTGACGAGAGGAGAATGCTCACTCTCGTCTCGCTGGATATAGAGGGAGCCTTCGACAACGCCTGGTGGCCGGCAATCAAACTACGACTGGCTGAGGAAAATTGTCCTCTGGGCTTGAGGAGAGTGATCGACAGCTATCTCAGCGATAGGACGGTCAGAGTTAGGTACGCCGGGGGGGAAACCTTGCGGTCCACCACCAAAGGGTGCGTCCAAGGGTCCATAGGAGGACCGATTTTGTGGAACCTCCTATTGGATCCTCTTCTGCAGCAACTCGACCTTGCGGGGGTGCACTGTCAGGCCTTCGCCGATGACGTCGTGCTGATGTTAGACGGCAACACTGCGCTGGATATAGAGAGACAGGCCAATGCCGCTCTCGAGCATGTGAGGGCGTGGGGTGTCAAAAACCGGTTGAAGTTTGCGCCGCATAAAACCAGCGCTATGCTGATCACGCGCAAACTTCGGTATGACATCCCGCGGCTTACCATGGGCGGGATAGACATTGGCATGTCTCGGCAGATCAAACTGCTGGGGTTGACGATTGACGCGGGTCTGACGTTCAACGCGCACGTGGCTACTGTCTGTAAAAGGGCAGTGGCCATATACGGGCGCCTTGCGCGTACGGCCCGCGTCAGTTGGGGACTCAACCCTGAAGTAGTGAAGATCATATATTCAGCCGTAGTGGAACCTACGATATTGTACGCTGCCGCCGCATGGGCTCCAGCGGTCAATAAGCTGGGTATCCAGAAACAGCTCAACAGCGTACAGCGGGGCTTCGCTCAGAAGATCTGCAGAGCCTACCGCACGGTCTCCCTGAACTCCGCACTGCTGCTGGCTGGGGTGCTGCCTCTTGACCTCAGAGTGCGCGAAGTCGCCTCTTTATACGAGGCCAAGAGGGGGCTACCCCATCCGCTGCTCGGGGACAGGGAGATCGAGCGGATGGCCTCGAAGATCGAGGCCCCGCATCCCGCGGAGCTAGATAGCTTGGAGTTCGGCAGCCTGGTGGACGAGGAACAATGCAGGGCACACTCCAACTTTGCCCTGCGAATATTTACGGACGGCAGCAAGATTGAGGGCCGGGTTGGCGCCGCTGTGTCCATATGGAACGGTGACGCCGAAACCAAGGCCCTCAAGCTTGCTTTGTCGTCCTACTGTACCGTCTACCAGGCGGAACTCCTGGCTATCTGCACGGCGGCCGAGTACGCTTTGAGCTGCGATGGACCCAGTATTGGCATCTTCAGCGACTCCATGGCGGCGCTCCAGGCGGTGGCGAACGTCGAGTCCCCCCATCCCCTGGCGGTGCAAACACGGGACGCTCTTAAACTGTGCAAAAGCCAGGGTAAGAGCGTCTCGCTGTTCTGGATTAAGGCACACGCGGGGTTGGAGGGGAACGAACGCGCCGATGAACTCGCCAGGAGCGCCGCACTGGGGTTGCGGAGGCGGCCAGACTACGACCGCTGCCCTGTCTCATTCGTCAAAGGTATGATCCGCAAGGGGACCATTGACGAATGGGACAGGAGATACAAATCGGGAACAACAGCTTCGACAACGAAGATGTTCTTCCCGAGTGCGGCGGCGGCGTACGGCATCGTGGGTAAAATGGTGCCGTCGAGCATCACTACGCAGGTCCTCTCGGGGCATGGTGGGTTCTCCGCGTACTTGCACAGATTCAAGTGCGCGGATGACCCATCGTGCTTCTGCGAGCCCGGCGTGGACCAGACAGTGCAGCACATATTGTTTCGGTGTCCCGCATTCTCCAAACAGAGGTACGATTTGGAGCAGGATTTGGGAATGCGGGTCACCGAAAACACAGTCTCCGAAGTGGTAACGGGGAGAAATAGATCGAAATTTTTAAAATACTGCGTCGGTCTAGCCACGGCCGTCACAGATCGTAATAAGCAGAGCAGCTCCACCTAGGACTAATGTTGTATACCTCGGCTATACTCTGTATAGCCGATGAGATCGCGGTGGCTAGGTGGAGCTGTGAAGCTCACTGTCGCCCGTGTCTGGACTGACGCAGTATAGGGAGGGAAATTTGGAAACAGTTATAATCGTTTTACCGGCGTTCTAAAATGGGCCAAATCAAAATTTTTTTTTGGAAATATAACTGAAAGATGATGAATGAAAGATGAATTGCGGAATGAAAGAGAATGAGATGTATGAATGTGTTTATTATATGTAAATTGTGACAAATTAGCGAATGTTAAAAAAATAGCCTTGCCCAAGGCAGGGGTGCTAGTATTAAAAAAAAAACCCCTTCAGCTATTTCTACAGCTTTATTCAGGGTCTACGTTGAAATATCCTTGGTGAACAGCTTATCTCTCTCCGCGCCGGGCTCCATACCGAGGACAAATCGATCTCGCAGCTGTTCATCCAGGTGAGTCGACACGAACCCGCAGTGCATGGCGAGCCCTCTGACGCGAGCAGCCCACTCCGCCAACGTTTCACCGACGTGTTGCGTGGCACTATGAAATTTGTACCTTTCTGCAAACGTACACTTCTTCGGTTTGAAGTGACCATCTAATAATTTGACGACTCTGTTGTAGCTCAGCACGCCGACTTGACCCGGTAGTGCTAGATCTCGGATCAATTTATACGTCGACTCGGCGAAATTACTCAACAAGATGGCGCGGCGTTTACTGCCGGCTTTGTCAGTGTGCTCCTTATATAGTTTTCCAATATTTTCAGAATTCGAACAGCCCAATATTTTTTATTTCCTTGCGAACAAACATTTGTGTTTATTTAATGTGAAATTATAACAGTTATTTACTAACGGCATGTATAACATTCTTTACATTTGTGTTCATCTGTAGCTTTACCGTAGTATTGTATATATTTTTTTCTTGAATTATTCTTCTTTGCACAAGAAAAATAGTAAAGTGTTATTGAACTTGTTAAGATGAATTTTAATAATTAAAATCCCATTCTTTGGCAGGCTCCTTCTTCCCGCGCTTTTTATGAGTGACATTGTTGTTATACTTGAAATTTTACAATTCAGTATAAAATTAGTTTTATGTGACAATTTTGATAGTATTTTGTAACATAAGTGCTTGTGAAATTATACAGTATTAATGAATGAAAAATGAAAAAAATAAATATAACACGATTATGCACTTTTTGGAAGACGTGAATAAGTTCATCAAGAAAACCTTGTAAAAATCACTATTGTATTCCAGGTGGTATTTAAACTGGGTTGATTGGGTCGATGTACCCTTCCCAAGTATTTTTTCAGCACAGTTCCTGAAGCTGGTACATAGAATTAAGATTTTCAAATGGTTCTAAACTGAAGACTTGGCTGTATGGGCTAGATCCCTTTGCCTTGTCCCTCGGAGATAAAAAGAACCAAAAAAAAATCTTTGACAGGCAGTCTGACATCTGTCAAATGTCAATATCATTTGTCGTTGTGTTTCATTTCATGTTCGTTCGTCGATCCAATCCAAAACTTGAATGAGGCGGAGATATGACTTTAGTTTGTCGTCGCATGGAGTAGCCGGTAACCCCATATTATACTTTTTTACCGTTTTGAAAGTGTAAATAGTTTGAAAGAAACTTTATTTTGAAGATTAGTAAAATAAAGTGTATACGTTCCAATAATACTGACACATGTACAACATTTATGGGAGCTACTTTCATACCCTCTGCACACTAGCCCAGTGCACCTACCACGTGTGCAATCGAGTTTCCAATTCAACAGGCACTCAAAATTTAATAATAACATACGTACCTATCTAAAACAAAGTTAAATACTCTTTCGACGCTAGTATACGCTACAAGAATCGGTTAAATCGTTTATTTTACCCACGTGCCATCACGAAACATGTCTGTGAAAGCAGAGGGCGATCTCCGCGATGGTCTCTCAGCCGCAGAGATTTTCGCTACAAGTGAGGGTCTCACCTATAACGACTTTTTGTTGCTGCCTGGATACATAGATTTCACTGCCGAAGAAGTTGATTTGACATCGCCTCTTACTAAGAAAATTAACTTAAAGGCACCTTTAGTATCCACTCCCATGGATACAGTGACCGAGGCCGACATGGCTATATCGATGGCTCTATGTGGTGGTATCGGCATCATTCATCACAACTGCACTCCGGACTACCAAGCCAATGAGGTACATAAAGTTAAGAAATACAAACATGGTTTCATCCGTGACCCAGTGTGTATGGGTCCGGAGAACACTGTTGCAGATGTCATAGAGGCCAAAAAGCGTAATGGATTCACAGGATATCCCATAACTGAAAATGGCAAGCTTGGAGGCCGTTTAATAGGTATAGTAACATCCAGAGATGTAGATTTCAGAGAAGGAGATCCACATCTCAGCCTGAAAGAAGTCATGACTCCAATTGAAGAAATGATTACAGCCCAATCAGGAGTTACTCTACAAGATGCCAATTACATATTAGAAAAAAGTAAGAAAGGGAAACTACCAATTATAAATGGATCAGGAGAGCTAGTGGCGCTGATTGCTCGTACAGATTTAAAGAAAGCTCGCAGCTACCCCAATGCTTCCAAAGACTCTAATAAGCAACTACTTGTTGGTGCTGCAATTGGAACGCGAGATGCTGACAAAGAACGTCTTAAACTTCTCGTAAATAATGGAGTCGATGTTATTGTGTTGGACTCATCTCAAGGTAACTCAGTTTATCAGATAGACATGATAAAATATATTAAAAAAATGTATCCAGACATTCAGGTGATTGGAGGGAATGTTGTGACAAGAATGCAAGCTAAGAATCTTATAGAAGCAGGTGTAGATGCTCTAAGAGTGGGAATGGGTAGTGGTTCCATCTGCATAACTCAAGAAGTGATGGCCTGTGGGTGTCCCCAAGCCACGGCAGTTTATCAGGTCTCATCTTATGCCAAACAGTTCAATGTGCCAGTCATTGCTGATGGAGGTATCCAGTCTGTAGGACATATTGTGAAATCATTGGCATTGGGAGCATCGACAGTTATGATGGGATCTCTACTTGCTGGCACGTCTGAGGCTCCAGGAGAATACTTCTTCTCTGATGGAGTGCGACTGAAAAAGTATAGAGGAATGGGTAGTTTGGAAGCCATGGAAAATAAAGATGGAAAAGGGTCTGCAATGAGTCGGTATTTCCATAAAGAGACTGACAAACATAGAGTTGCGCAGGGTGTTAGCGGTAGTATTGTTGATAAGGGATCAGTTCTACGCTTCTTACCATACTTGCAGACGGGCATGCAGCATAGCTGCCAGGATCTCGGAGCCAGATCTATTGCTGTATTACGAGAAATGAGCTATTCAGGTGATTTGAGATTCATGAAGAGAACATATTCTGCACAATTGGAAGGAAATGTACATGGTTTGTTTTCTTATGAAAAACGTTTGTTTTAAGACAAACAGTAAATTGGTATAGGACACCTCGAGTCCACAGGGTCCTATCCAGTTTATGTGATACTGATCTGTCTCCACCTGAAGTTACTGAACACATTTGAGATGAATATTTTTTTAAAAGAAAAATGTTTCAATATGTTAACTTAATTAAACAAGAGAAAAATATTTTCTGTATTTATATCTGTATATAAGAAGATAACTGCATAATGTGCATAAAACAGAACAAAGGTATTATTCAATAGTGAATTTAATTCCATTTTTTATACTGTACTTATATTTGTTACTACGTAAGATTACCAGGATAAAATAATAAATGATGCACAGTGTGAACAACGTACCCATTATTAAAGTGTGTATTATTACAAAAGTATTTCATTTTCTCATAGAGTATTTTACCCTTCTCATTTTGACTATAATTCTGGGAAATTTATAATGTATCGGGTGACAGGTAAAAATTTGTGCTTAATAGAACACTAGGGTAAAGGGTACACTACTGATTATTACCCACGCTGAAATACTAAAATGGGGTAACATTGGATAAATCAAATTACCTTTTGGGAGTTTAACTTTTAACTGTTTGTAACCAACTAATATAAGTTACAACTTGTATTAATACAATGTCATAGGCTACTCACCATATATATTTTAACCAATATATCAAATTTTTTAATAAACTTTGTTGTAGTTTTGACATTAAAGTATGGCATTTGAGCCAATTCTGTGTTCATTACCAACAATAACTCTACTCATGGCATGTCATCTAAATTTAAGTGTATTTTCATCATATTTTACAATTATAAAATAGTGAATGAATAGGTAAACATTGTCAGATGACAAACATACAGCTTACCTGATGTAAAGTGGTTATCTTAGCCTATGAATGCATATCAATCAAGAATTGCCAGTGCGTTGCCACCTCAGCTGCTAACAAAGCATCATCCAGTAGCTTCCTGCTAACTTCACTCACTTGGAGCAACATAACAATAGTCTAGACAGTTGTTATTTTCTGCGTTCTTTTACAAGGTTTAGTTATTTCACCAATCAAACACAAGAGTTGTTATATAGCTGTGTTGCCTTACCTTGGGCAGAGCCTTATTTGCTATATAGGGGTGTTGCAAATTTAGCTGCTAAACTAGCTAAAGATAATGCTGAATTCTAATAATTCAAATTTGCAGCGTTTTTCAAGCCTTTTTTGTTATGTACAGACAAAATACGAATGTCGTAAAAGCCTGTCCATCGCCTGCAACTGTAGGCAATATGTGCCTTCGTATTTGAAAAATTATTAGCAGTGTGCTATAACCATAACATAAATTCCACATCCATATTTGACTACTATATACACTGAGCAGTGATAGCCCAGTGGATAAAAAATCGGCCTAATGAGCAACAGGTCCCTGGTCCGATTCCTGGCATGTACCCCTAAAATTCGTATTTTCGGATTTATGTACATAATATTTGTAATTATGACTTGCTCGGCGCTTACTGAAAACGTCGTGAGGAAACGCGCGCATCCAAGAAATTATACTTCGATAGACGTGTGACCTAACCTAAGAGAGATTTGGTTTCCCCTTTAGGCCTCTTGGGTCTGACGACAGTCGCTCCACGTAAAAAATCAGTATCTTCGCCAAATCCTTAGGCTTAGATAGCGAACCCCGCCAATCCTATCTATCTACTAATTTCATCACATAAGTTCAAGGATTTATTCATGAAAATGTTACTTTCTCAACTGTAATACCTATATGCTAGGTATGTTCTCTTTAGTAATACAGGTCGTACTACACGGAGCCTCGTGCAATATGGTAGGTATCCAGCCCACCGAGCGAGGCAATCTTGTTACTGTAAACTTTAGGTCTTCACTTCTTTTATAATAATCCACGACCTACCTATGTGTGAGCATTACATTAAATATAGTTACGCTGACATTTAAACTGGAAATCTTCTGAGGAGATCCGTTGTTGGCAACGCGTGAGTGATAAGTACACCTATTTGTTACTAGGCAGAGCAGTTAAGATTCGTACAATTTTACTCTAAGCTATAAATATAAGTATATAAGAAAATCTATTAGCTATTTTAAAATAACTTCAATACTGCTATATATTCTACATATCGGGCTTAATAATAATAATTAGTGATAATCCCTCTAGATCTCATTTCAATATGTAACTCAATTATTTCCGACATATTTGCAATAGGTACCTGCCATGACCTGTTCGTGAGTATATTCTCCCATTGATATCCCTTAGAGCAGGTCACAGCAGGTATACATTACATCAATCTTTTCTAAGAGGTCTCTACGCGTTGAATCCATATCCCCGCACACGCCCATCAAAAGACCGGGGTTAACACCCGTGATTAAAGAAAAAGATAATTAGTGAAATGTAGTTTCGATACAAACTATCATAGCGAAGCGAAGGTCATTATTCTAAAAAATGAAAAACTTATGAAACTACCTCACACACGGGGTAACTTCGTAACAATAGTATTAGGGCACATTCGTACATATTGGGGAACCTCTGTGTCGTTAAATATAATGCCATTCGTTGAATCTAATGTAAATCATTTCTCGAGATCATAGAGTAGTTACGACTACTAAGTGAAACAAAAAAAATATTTAAGTGTTATATTTTTAACATTAAGTTTAATGTTAAAAATATAACAATCTTTTTTTTGTTAAGAAACTAATAAATGAACATTGTGAAATTTCCCATTGAGTAAAGTGATAAGAATCTTAATCTCATTATTGTATTTAACGTTTGCCTTCTATCCAACATTATACGCAGATAGAACATTTTTGAAGCTAAATATAGCTCTTCTTACTGTAAAGGCTGTGGATAAAAGCCTATTAACTGACTGTTCTAATCATGGTGTCTGTACCACTAAACTCGTGTTTACAAATAAGTACATACTTATTTGTAATTAGTAATTCCTCGGCGGTGAAGGAAAACTTCGTGAGGAAGCCCGCACGCACATGAAATTATATTTGGAAATACGTATGAGCTAACCTAATAAAGTTCTGGTTTTCCCTCTGGATTGTGTAGGTCTCATACATGGCTCTATATAAAAATTAATACCTATCTTCGCCAAATTGGACTTCGCAAATCCTAATTGGTCTGGTTGACTTTACAGAATTCGTTAACATCGGGTGTGAGGTTTATATCCAATGGTACCTACGTAATGGTGACTTAGTACTTCACCTTAAAATCTGGATGCCAGTTAGGATCTTGTGAGTCAGTTCAGTATCGAACTGCAAAAATTATCGACGTTAAAAGCTTGTTTTATCTTTATACACGTCTAATACTCCTATAATTTTAAGGGGTGACTTTGACTCCCTTTGTATATACTACCGATTATACAAAGGTTGTTTTCCGAGTTTTTGATATAATGTCCTCAACTTTGTTCTACAATCGAACCGTTCGCCATTGGCAGAAAATTCATCCTCACTAACCGAAACTACATTCATTGCATGCTGTGCAGTTCCTGAGGGCTTCCTCACCAGAAAATTTGTGGAATTAAAATATCTACGTACTTGACTCATTGTCGAGGTCTTCTGTACATACTATGTGATAGAAATTCTTCAAAAACCACGTGAAGAGGGTTTTACAGCGTTGGCAACGCACGGGTTATAGTGTTGCAAATGTTCATAGGCTACATAAGTGCTTACTATAAGGCATGCTTTTCTGCTAATTTAATAAAAAAATTACCGGCTGATGCCGAAAGTTCGTCGGTATTATAATTTGAATGTATCGGACAGATTTGTTGGATACATACAAATTACCAGGCCAATCTTTTTTACTCTGAAAAAGCAAAGCTAAACACTTATCGCATTTTTCAACTCCGTGACAATTGATTATTTACATTGAAGCAAATTATTCTTAAGCATTTTGTACCAGGATTACCTGTTAGCATCTAAGTAACAGTATAATCATTGATATAGGCGTGTAATATCGATTACCAATAAGAAAAAAGCATACAGTACATCACTAGGTTTGAGTCATAGGGAGTATTCCCTATGACACAACTGATGGAGTCGTGGAGAAAGCCAATTTTACTGTTGACAAAGTTCATATATTCGATTATTTTAATAAAATTATCAAAACAGGGTCTTCACGTTTACAAGGAACTTATCTAGCTTGCATTAGAGGGTTAGGAGTTCAAGATCACTAATAATGACGAGCTCGGTGGCTCAGTTGTGAATGACGCGACTTTGACACCGACGCTCGTGGGTTCGATTCCTACACAAGACAAAACATTTGTGTGCATGAACATGTCTGTCTTGGTCTGGATGTTTTAAGAGAGATGGGGCGTATCAAAGCAGCCCGTCTGGGGTAGTGCCTCCACCTCACAGAAAACCGTAGTCAAATAACAACTCCCTTGAGGGTTGATGCGTTCCTGCGTGTGAGTGAGGTCACCAGTAAGCTCGAGTTGCTGTGTAAGCAGCAGAGGATGCATCACACGAGTGATTTTTAATATATTACAAGGGTTAATAGGATACGGTAACCACTTTACATTATTTGGGCCGTATGCTTTAAGGCCTTCCGACGGTGTATAAAAAAAAATGTAAAACGTGACCGTGATTTGACAGACACTTAAAAGTTCGCAGAAAACGCGCATCTATATCAGCGTGACAACTAAGGTTTTGAACGTTTCTTAAAACCTAGGTACTGATTATCTCTACTGTGGTGTCGTACCGATTTTGAAAGACCAGGTAAAAGTACCCATGAAGGAAATAAAAAACTTATATATTTCTAATAATCACAATTTAATGTAATAATAAATGCACAAGCTGCGCAGGCATGATTATTTTCATTTATTATTAAATATCATTTAAACGTGCTACATACATAATTTAAATAAAAAGTGCTACAATCTATGCCTTGACTGGTGCGTCCAAAATGTTACGTATAACATTTTTAAACAGCATCCTAGCAGACTATACCTACCGAAATTGCACAATACATGCCTCGCACATGTCTCCAATGTAATACTTTGGTTTATTTGCGATGTTAATTTATAAAAAACATGGCTGAAGCCTAGAGAGCATCTCAGCTATATATATATATGACGGATCAGCAACACATACAAATTATTCATAACATTAGTCAGTACAGTCACACATTTTGAATAGTCCATTAAGAAATTCTTTACCAACCCTATAAGGTGTTGTTTCGGTGAAGCGATGCAAGAATTGAAAAATGTTCGCGCATCTTGCCGTGGAAATGTTTTGAATTAGGGAAGATATACGTGAGGATAATTGAAATAACTGCTAATGTAAAAATAAACTGTAAGCCTACATATACTACATTCCCGATATGGTTAGAGCCGACGCGACATATATCGAGAATGAGTGTTATTACACTAATATATTTTTTCAATCTTGATTCCCTATAAATGGTAGAAACAGGTGGAAACAACATGGAAGGCATGCGCCAGCTCACCTGGCCAGTGGAAAACCTCCTTAAGATTCATGGTACGTGGCAAATCTTAAAACGATAGAATCTGTTGCAACAAACTTTTAATTTATATACCTATCTCAGTGGCTTTACTTAATCTAAGTATTTAGTACATTTTTAGTTTTTTTTTTATGTTCTGCTAACAATAATGATTACACAAAATATTTGAAATATATTGCCGATCCGTGATACAGATTATAATAATACTTTATTTTCGACAATTTCCTTGGTTCAGCGTCAACTGAATACGGATATACATATATCGTCGCTACGAGTTGATCTTGCTCACAATCATCAAGACAACCTAGCTAACTCACTCGCACGTCACCGCCGTGGACCCCATATCAGGTGTATCAAGATATATCAAGCCAATAGGATGATTCTACTCACAATTCACAAAACATTTTATTATACAACTCCAAAATAAAGAAAAGATATATATTATTCGATCAAATGATCATGGTTTCAGCTGATTGCGGTGTCACCGTTGATACCATCGGAGATGTTAATGTTAACAAATAGAATCAACCTGCTTGATACCCCTTTCTGGTCCTATAACGCTTGCTAAGTTTACTAAATTGTTAACACCATCTCATGTAATTTTTTTTAATGATATTCGTTCATATTGAGGTCAACGAGTTGTTAGAACCATAATATGCAAAAGGAATGGCTACGTGGTCTATTCACATCCCGTATATTCCATGGGCAGTTTAAGACTACCTTTATATAATTTAGTATTAAAACATGATAGGTGATCAAATAATGTAACAAAGCAGTAAACTCGGCAGGCGACAAAATTCGAAGTTTCTTTTCTATCCTACAGTACGTTGCACAACCGGCGTCATCGTATAAAGTACCAAACCGCACGCACCAGTCGGAATGCACGAAGTCAAGCGACCAAAGCGTATAAATCTTACTGAGATTACACCTTAGCTTTAACTAATAAGCGCGTTTGAGCGTAGCTTAGTCCACATAGAGTTAGCATCCACTGGATAAATGGGATTGAGCACCTATGTTTCTCTTCAAGCATACATTCAATAGACTTCTCGATTCACACAGATTTACAGTAGGCTACATACCGCTTATTTATTAAATGCTATAAAAGCACAATGTCATTTCCAGATTTTGATGACGTCACGGTACCTAATAGTAAAAATTGTTGTCAATCACATTGCGTCAGAGCGCTAGCCTACAGATGTGTAAATAATTGGCTCAAAACTGCCTTGCCCAGTACGAAACATGCTAGCTAAGATACAATATGAATAGACTTTTATCATATAAACAATGTTTTTGTGTCTCATTATCTTATCTCGTATTTGAAATTAAAAATAAGTTTTATCAAATATGTTTACACATAATGATTACTATTGATTTACGCATTTAGAATTCAGTTTATATAACAAAACCATAGAACGGTCATTAGTAATAATCCTATATTAAAAGTAAGTTAGTCAGGACGCGAGTTATGAGCCTATATTGCACACTCAGTATCAATAAAATTGTACTATTGCATTCGAATAGATTTGTCAAAAACAATTGTTTAGATAGAAATGTTAAAATTGTTAAAAAGTCTATTGCCATCGAGCCGACGATAACAAATTCATCGCCAATAACAAATTATATAGGAAAAAAATATTAAATGCCACCTAATATGTACCTACACATTTCTGCAAACATGATGCATTGATAATAATTTGCGGAGCAGCCCTTTCCTAGGTCAATTTCTTCAAATCCTTGATAGTTCGAATTGATTCAATGACCAATGAAAGATCAGTTAAGTGATTACACTACAGTTCATCATAATAAGTCGCCCCTAACAGAGTTATGGAAGGCACAGAATAAGTAACGAACAGGCAGAAAGAATAAAATTAATTCGATTTAATAGGGGTACTGTGTATGTTGTACTAACAAGATGTACTAAGAAGTATGTTGTAGAAACAAAAACATATAGTTTTTGTAAATAAATGTGTCGCTAAAGGTCAATCCAGTAGCCAACGCTCAGCTCAGCATCCGCCGCCCTATGGCCTTTGACTTTATGCGTACGCAATACGTTTATTTACTAAATTTGTATATGTTTCATAATAGGTACAAATTATACATAACCCCTTACATAGTTATTCGAACTTATTTTGTCAGATCCAGAATAGCGCTCGATGTGTAGCGCATACTCATAGCGAATGCTAATTGGTTTACCAATCGATGCTAGAATAAGCGTCAGACTAAAAGAAATTCAGTCCGTAGCGCCCCGTCTAACATAGCTGCTGTAAACATTACTAGTTTAATTGTATCCCAGCACGCAGTGATTGTATGAAGCTTACATGTTGTACAGGTTATGTGACATGATAGAAGTGAACCCTGAGTCGCTCAAACGCGCTGTTATTCAATAGTATCTCTAGTGTGTGTCGCCGACTACTCCTTGGCGTCTCCGTCGGCGTCGTCCTCCCGCTGGAACTCGGGGCCGTGCGTCACGTCGTCCTCGAACACGATCTCCTCGGGATCGGGAGCGCGTGGCAAAAACTCCTCGCCTGGACATATCTTCTTGAAGATTTGCTCCGCCTGCAAGTTACAACTGGTTAATATTTTTAAATAAGAGCAAACACAAATGAGCACAAAGGCCAACTGGCTCTAAAGCGCACTGTTATAAACAATAAATTCTATATTTCTGGTTGCTAAGCATGTGCGGCACTGTTTTGTCTCTGGCCTGTGTCTGAATCTGTCTTTCGTAGTACATATTACACGCAATCTAGCTATGTATATGTTATAAAGAAAAAAAAACACGCATAGGACGTAGGCATGTAATAACGTACAACAACATAAAAATGATCTGACAGCGAGTTTACAGAAATAGCTTCTTCCTAGCGTGGTTCCGTTTCCTAATTCATTAGGATTGCCGGGGTCCGCTACCACTAACCTAACCCTAAGAATTTGGCGAAGATACTGATTTTTTAAATAGTAGACTGCCGTCAAATCTCCGCAACTCCGAGGGAAAAGCAGACCTTTCTTAGTTCATGTCACACGTCTTTCGAAATATACTTCGTTTTCCATCGCCGCTGAGCAATTGATAATTATAAATATGTAAATTAAATACAAAAATACAAATTTAGTGATACACGTCTTCAAATGGTGGTACATGAATTCGAACCAGGTACCAGTTGGTCAATATCCCGGTTCTTTATCCACTCGAATATCACTGTTACTAAATTCAAAAAATATAACAATAAAAATAATTTGGTTATCAGCCAATATACTACTCAGAATCTCCTCTGAATCTCGGTAAATCTAAGGCATCGTTGGGGCTTCTAACTTAGCTTCACTGTAAGATAGCGTGTAAAGATTATACAGTCTATTCATTTTATTGTGGATAAAAGGTTTTCTAAATATGAAAACAATGTTTTGCAAACCTGGTGTTTACATTAGGTATCTAAAGCCTGGCGGTATGTTCCTTCAACAGACTAGGATATTGACTGGATTTCTGAACTTCCGTTTGTGTCAGGAGAGTAAGAGATAAAATGTTGATTTTTGATTTTTTCATCGATAATGACGACTAGGTGTTTAGTATTAGATACTCTCGTAAGTAAGTACTTACAGTTGTAGGAACTAAGTGAAGTATGGATACTGAAAGTGCATTTATGAATTCTGATTTTTGGACTAGTTGATGGAGGGAATGATGCAGTTTTATGGAAATTGACAAGATTAAACTTCGCTGTGCTTTACCATTCTATATATAATCAAGCCAAGACCGAGTTGGGCAGTTTGAAACATCCCATATTTTGATGTTATCATCATATCATCGGCATAATTAATAATATTCGCATTAGACAGTGATTAATAACGAGAGCTCATTAATATAATATTAACAACAGCGTAGCGACATAAAACAATTCAGAGGGCCGGCTGACAAAGGCATCGACTTTGGTACGCTGTTTCCTACCCAAGAGATAAGAAAAAACCAATTTAAGCATACACCTCTTATGCTAACTAGTTCCAGCCTTCTCAATGCACATACACCATATCGAGTGCCTTAACCAGATCCAGAAAGATTCTGCACAATTCAGCAATTGTGATGTAATAATATCCACTTTAAAGACGCCTGCTCCGTGAACTTAACTTGCCGAAACCCGAAATGCTTAGATGATAGTATTTTAATAATTTCCAGGTATGTTATTAGATGTTCATTCACCAATCTCTCCAATAGTTTAAACAATGTACTCAAACAGAGAGATAGCACGATAACTGTTGGGATTGCTGATAGTATGCGTATCATTTCTCCAACAGAACACCCTTAAATCGTTTTTGCCATAATTAACAGTGGCGATATCCCGGTTCAAGGTCTAAATCCAAACCACACTAATTGATGCTTGCGTACACCGTATCCCCTGTGGCGGTCACTTCCACCTTGAAAGCACGAACGGGGTCTAATATGCATAAGCATCACCTCCCTCCACTGCTTTCACAGAGAACCACAGACAAATATCAAATCCCTGAAGGGTTGTTGTGTTCTTGCGTGTAAAGTAACTAGTAAGCTGCAGAGGAGTTGCTGGGTTGCCAACAGGAGTGGTAACACGCGAGCGATACTTCCAGTAATGCAAGCAGTCATTGACTACGGCAACTACATTAGCTAGAATCTATAACAGTGATAAGCTACCGGATAACGAACCTGCTTGTTAATTAACTGATCCTCGGTTCGAATCCTGGTGTGCACTGAGGATTCGAACCAATTCGCGTTTTCGGATAAATGTACATCGTCGTAATTATCACTTGTTCAGTGATGAAGGAAAATATCCCAAGGACATCTCAATGTACCTGAAATTATATTTCGAACGACGTGTAACCTAAGAAAGGTGGCCTGGTATTCCCTCTGGGTCGTGGAGTTCTGACTGCAAATGTTCGGTATCAAAATCATTATCTTCATCTTTTGTTTAAGCTTAGACGGACTCCGCCAAACCTAATGGTTACAAACGAAATAATGCTAGGAAGAAGAATCAGTTTACATCAGGCGGGCGTATGCGTATATGCCGACGTTGTATAAAAAAAACTTATTTTTGATAACAGAATCAATGTGTCACCTGTTCAACGGCGCGGTCGAAGTCCAATCCGGCGTCCGGTCCTGAGCAGATGTGCACGGAGTCGCCGGCGCTCGCCACAGCGCCGCTCGTGTCTTTCACATTGTAAAACAGGGACCATAGACACTGCAACAAGGTCAAACTTTATATTAGCGATGCTGATTGTAAAGCCGTTCAAACTAAAATTAAAAAGCTGTATCACAAATTGACGAGCCCGATGGTGCAATGGTTAGCAATGCTGCTTTAACACATTGGATTCGATCCCATACAAAACAAACATTTGTGTGCATGAACATGTCTGTTTATCTTGGTCTGGGTGTTGAATGACATGAAAGCAGCCCGACTTGAGAATGTACCACCACCTCGCAGAAAACCGCAGCTAAACAATAACGCAACGCGCGAGTACTTCCTGTATTGCAAGTTAGGTTATATAGTATAAGATGCAGTAATTACGTTACATCAGGCGAGCTGTATGCTTGTATGACTCCCGACGTTATGTAAAAAAAATATACCACAGACAGCTCACATTAGTATAGACTCTCTGAACATCTCCCGCCCCTAGCCTACGTAAGATAATATCAAATGGTCTTCACAGGGTCCTCGTACTATTCGATTCTACCAGCGGGGACGCGGTTTATGGGGGAAGCTTACGTGGGCATATCCAAATTTCAAATGCAAGCTAATATGTCGACATGATATGCAATGTAAGTATAAAACTCAATTAATCCGCGTTAAGAGTCCACATGTGTATATATCTGCACTACATCGTTTAGATCTCTATGACAAGCCAGCATCTAATCTAAACGAAAGTTAAGGGTGTTTTTTTTTTATTTGTGTAGATATAGTAAAAGGTTTAAGGGAGGTAGGGCACATCAAAGCGCACCGTCTGGGGAAGTACTTTCACCTCACAGAAAACCACGGCCAAATAACAACTCCTTGGAGGGTTGTAGTGTTTCTGCGTGTGAGCGAGGTCACCAGTAAGTAAGTTGTAAGGAGTTGCTATGTGGCATAATAAACTGTTAGTAACTTAATGTCATCAACTCTAATATTCTTATTTCAATATTTCAGTGTAAATAAAGTTAATTGACTGTTGAATGTTTATGATATTTTTTAATACTTGTCTATAGTGTCTAAAAAGGCTATTGATTGTTGACAAGAAGAGAAAAGTTAACATTCCAATTAGCGTTTGATGTGTAATATAATTTATAAGTAAATTTCATTTATAATTCATATTAGTTCTATGACACTCGTTTCATTGAATGCGGCATGCGAATCTTGTAAGAAAATCTTTCAAAAAATTTCATTTCAATTAGGTTTTTAGTCGTAAAAATAAATCTAATGTCATTTAAATAAATATGATATAATTTATTGTTGGATTTCTAATGAAAATTACAAAGAACATAGATAACTAAAAAGCCTATCCACTGATCCTTAACGGAATATGTTAAGGATTTTTTTAAATACTCTCATAGATCATATATCTCATATAGTATATAATAATATCACTCACAAATATTTTTGTCAGCATACCTTATAATTAAAACTGAAACGTATTATCATAATAGTAGTTCTATACACATTTACACAACAGTGTAAAAAAGCCGCTAAACTTAATTTTTGACGAGCTGGGTGGCACAGTCATGAATGGCGCGACTTTGCCACTAACGCTCGTGGGTTCGATTCCCACACAAGGCAAACATTCGTATGCATGAACATGTCTGCGTATCTTGGTCTGGATGTTTTAAGAGAGGTAGGGCGCATCAAAGCAGCCCGTCTCGGGAAGTACCTCCACCTCACAGAAAACCGCAGCCAAATAACAACTCCCGATGTAGTATAAAAAAAAATTGAATACGCAACACAGTACGCAAATGTCTTTAGACTCAATTATATATTTAAATGTAATAAAGGAGGCAATTAGAAGTAATGAACATTTTACGCACTTTGGGTTTGTCGGACGCCTCCGCCTGACTGCTATCGGACATGTCGAAGATCTTCTCGGCGTACGGCTTGAGATCGGTCTCAGCATCCTTGACTTTGTTCGTTATGAAGTACACCACGACTGAAACATCAAAAAATAAAATTTTCATGACAATTGTTTGCAAGTTTTGTTCTTGCTTGGGAACAGCAAAGTCTGCGACACTAGGCTGCACCTGTTCTCAAGATGAGATTAACTGTAACCGTCTTGATTTTACGCCCCATAAAACCTATCAATTCCTACTCATGGGAAATTTACGGTTCCACGGCGATTTTGTGTTAAAGGCGCATGAATCACGAATTAAAACTTTGTTACATGGGAGTGTTTGCAGATAAAAACATTTGATTATATTGGGCACATGAAACAGGTAGAAATAAAACCCAACAGGAATTTCGGTGCATAACAGAAATTTGTTAACACGTGGGGACATTTAACATGTAAAAACTATCTATAAAGTCACATGCTTGGAATGTATTGTTTATGGTTCACTTGCTTGCATGGATAGGTCGTCAGTTGCAGGCGCACACGTAAACTAGCTGCGGCTGCATTTCGGCTATGGGACTTGTCATTTCAAACAAAACCGTAAACGCCGCGTACCCACAATAGTGACAGATTCCTGTCTAGAAGGCCTCGAAAATGGCGAGAATAAATTCCTCCCGAATTTACGTGCATACCCCAGAAGGACACATAAGAATGCTCGACCTTGTATCTACTCGGGATAAGGCATGTAAGATGTATACCACGGACAGGATATTTTTTTTATAGATTGGCAAACAAGCATGCGGCCCGCATTAGATGGTAAGCGGACCCCAGCCTACTGACGCTCGCAACACCACGGGGATGTTACTCGCGAGCTGCCAATCTTGTGATCTAAGGCTGTTTCGTCACAGTATCCAGTAATTTATTTCTCTGCCATATCTCAGATTTCAGATTTCAGATTTTTATTGCAGGTCACAGGTTATTACAAAGATGTTACATAACAACAATATAGTACAAGTGACGCCCAGTATGGGCACAGCAAACATGAGAGGCATCTAGATACCGTTTTACTTAATATTTAGTTAAATAGGACTATGTCTGTCGCACTTTTCACTTTATATATTGTATAGACTTATAGAGAAGTCAAAGTATTCCGCTCAATAAATTGGTCATCGAAGAATTCAGATATGTTGTAGAAACACTTATGTAAAAGGAAAGTTTTTAGGTGTTTATTAAATAGGGACGGTTTTTTAATATTTTTTATATCATTTGGGATATGATTGTATATTTTTATTGCCATATGATGAGGGCTGGATGAAACTAGTTCCATTTTGGTAGTTGGTCTTTCTAATTTGTTTAAATATCTATCATTTCTCCTATTAATATTTTCCCTTGGTATGTAAAGGTCTTTGTGCTTCCTCACAAATTTGCATGATTCCAGAATGTATATGGAAGTTAGAGTCAGGATTTGGCATTTCACAAAATAAGATCTACATGATGTCATTTGGTCAATGTTAACTAGTATTCTAAGGCATTTCTTTTGTAATGTAAATATATCTTTTACCTCGCAACAGTTTCCCCACAGAACTATGCCATACGATAATCTGGAATGCGCATATGCATAATAAGCAGCACAAGAAGTTTTGAAGTCAGTTACACGTTTTAGTTGATTTAATGCATATGTAAAAGAAGATAGCTTACTTTTTAATTTTTGAATATGTGATTTCCATGTCATATTAGTATCTAAATCAACACCCAGTAATGTCGCAGTGTCAGCTAGTTCTAATTTTGTATTTTTAAATTTGTATGAAATTTGTAATGATTTTTTTTGTGAGGGTTTGAATTGTAATATTTTAGTTTTGTTTAAGTTAAGTTTTAGATTATTAGTATCTAACCAGTTAGTAATTTTGTCTAGAGTAATGTTTAATTTATTTTCTAATTCCATGGTATCCGAGCATGACATCAAGACAGACACATCGTCCGCGAAAAGTATACAATCTTCGTTAATTTCGTTAGGGAGATCATTTACGTAGATGAGAAATAACATACAGCCTAATACACTACCTTGTGGGATAGAGCTGGTAGAGAGCACTCTATCTGATCTAACATGCTGTATATTTCCAGTATCAAAATTGGTATGTTTAATTTCTACACATTGGGAGCGGTTTTCAAGATATGATTTAAACCAGTTATGTGGATGCCCTCTTATTCCAGATTCAAATAATTTGGTTAGCAATATATCATGGCATACTCTATCATAGGCTTTGCTCATATCTAATAGGAGCCCTATAGCATATTTTTTATCATTGATTTTTTGGAAAATTTTTTGGACATATTTATAAATTGCTAGAGTAGTAGAGTAGTTCTTTCTGAAGCCATTTTGGTTTTCATGCAGAACTTTATATTTTTCATAAAAACTGCCCAGACGTATTACCATTGCTGTTTCAAAGACTCTCGCAGATGCCGGTAGAAGAGATATAGGACGATAATTATTAATGTCTGTTGTGGATCCCTTTTTATGGATTGGTATTATTAAAGAAGCTTTTAGCAAATCGGGAAATTTGCCTTCAGCAAAAGATTGGTTTATTAGTTTTGTATATGGGACCGTCAAAACATCAGCACATGTTCTTAGTAACGTTAGAGGGATTTCATCAATTCCGAAAGAGTATTTATTTTTGAGGTTTTTTAATATGTTATTTATTTCCTTGTGATCGACAGGGCTTAAAAAGAAAGTGTTTGGTACTCTATTTGTTGTGATATTATTTTTTATTGCTGGTCGAGAGTTAACCTGTGATTTTCCAATAGATACAAAATAATTATTAAATTCATCAGATACGTTTTTTGGGTTGACTATAGTTTTATTATTCGGTAGTTTAATTTTTATGTTTGATTTATTATTATTTATTTTATTTGTTTCTCTGCTAATAATTTTCCACATGCATTGTATTTTATTTTCAGAAGTCATAAGCTTTTGCTGGTTATTGATTCTTTTCGCTTTTTTAACAGCTTTTTTTAATATTTTGCAATACATTTTATAATTTTCACGTAGTATTTTATTTCCTGTCTGTGATATTAGTAGCTTTAAAAATCTTTTATTATGACAAGATGTTTTTAATCCCGGTGTTAAGTAGGTTTTTTTACATTTTGTACTATATTTAACTAGTATTTTAGGCATACATTTATTCAGGGTATTAAACATAATTTTATCAAATATACTATAATTCTCATTAATGTCATTTGTTTGGCGTAATACTTCGTTCCAGTTTACTTTTGCTATTTCTTCTTTAAATTTGTGTATATTATTCTTTTTAAATGGTCGTTTTATTAATGAAAAATATTTTAAGTTTTGTGTAGATAGTGATGTAGAAACAATTATTCCCTTGTGGTCTGAAATGCCAAATTCATGAACTTCAGCCTTACAAGTCTGCTTGCTAAAGTTCGTAAAAATTAAATCTATGCATCTAGCACTAGTTGCTGTAATTCGCGTGGGTTCTCTCACCTTTTGGTGAAAGTTGTATGTTAACATTAAGTTAGAGAGTCTACTGCATTCTTTTTTATTCAAGAAATCTATATTGAAATCGCCAGCTATTATAATATTTTTGAATTTGTCTTTTTTGTAGGTTAATTCTAGGAGCTTCTCTAGAGAGTCATAAAATACTTCAACTTCTCTACTATTGTTAGGCCAGTATAAATCTAATAATAATAAGTTTAATTTGGGTATTTCAATCGCGCATATTTCAAATACCATTTCTATAGATAGTGAAGATATATCGAGTCGTTCATGGTGTTCTAAGCCATTTCGAATCAGTATGCAAACTCCGCCGCCGTCATGTTGCTCTCGACTGTAGGACGCTCCCATGACATAGTTTTTCAGTTGTAGTAGCTTCTTCTTTTCTTCACTCAGCCACGTTTCAGATAAACAAAGGACATCCAAATTACTTTTTTCCTCTATTAGTGCTTCTAAAAGATGTTTTTTATTATTAATGCTTTGCATATTTTGGTAGAGTATAGTTAACTCAGTTGCGAAATGTATATTTGTTTTTTAAATCTTGTTTTGTCAGGTCCTTTTCCACAGTAGAGTCATTAGTGTCAGTTTCTATTTTATTATCATGGGCTATATCGTATAGCAAAGTATTTGATAATCGTGGATGTTTTTCTAATTTTGAAGTATTTTTATCGTGTGGCAATTCTGTATCGTTGCATGAGACATTTGATTCGGATTTTCGATTCTTTTCGGAGCTTTCAACTTTTTTTCCATTTATTATTAAGTTATTATTCCTTATTATTGCATAGTGTCCATTTCGCCTTGCCTCATGTAGAGCACGCTTCAGTTCTCTTTGTTCTCGAAGAGCTGATGGGTTTAGGAATTCTGTGACGCTTACACCAGTTCCTTTGAAATAAATAGAATTATTCAGTATATATTTTCTCATTCGTTTACTTATTAACTCTATTTTGATAGGCCTTGATCTGCTTTTCCTTCCCATGCAAGTGATTTCCTCTATGTATCCATTTAAGTCTATGTTTAGTACTTCTCCGAAAATATTAATAATTTTGTCCATAACTATGTCTTCAGTTTCCCAATAATTTGTAGATAATCCGTGCAAGACTAGAGTTTTCGCCATGTTATCTGAATTCTGGGGTATACTTTCTTTAAGGCTATCTATATCATGTTGAAGTTTATTATTCTTTTCTTGTAATTTATGGCATTCCTGTTCCAATAGCAAAATTTTACTAATTTCTTTGTCTATTTTTCCTTGCGTTATAGTTTGTATATTCATATGTATTTCTTTCTGTAGATCTTGCTTTAATTCTGTTATTGCTTTTTTAATTTGCTCTTGAATAGATACTTGAAGTGCCGATAATATATATTTATTATTTTCTTGTAATATTGTTTTAAAATTTTTTAATGTTATTAGATCATCGTCTTTGCCTTGGGTCAATGATTCTGATGTTTCAGGTGTAGAGTCTTTGTTTACAAGTGTAATCGTGTTTCCCTGAGGCGAGTTTATAGAGAAATCCTCAAGTTCAGAGCTATCATTGTTGGAATAAGGGATTTTCCTTCTTAAGGTGACCTTTGGTGCTGTATTTGAATTATCTGTAGTGTCAAGACTGTCGGTGAGTTGGACTTGATGAGGTGGTGTGTTATCCTGATTTTTCGGCATGATAGGAGTGTTGCTGTTGCCAACTTTTGGCTCCTTAGAGCGGCAGTAGTGGCACTTCCATCGTCCTCTGTACTCTGTTGTTTTTTTTTTTTTTTTTTTTTTTTTTTTTTTTTTTTTTTTTTTTTTTTTCTCTCTCACCTAACAAACCAGAACACTGCTATATAAATAAAGCTGCTTGGCGGTAGAAATAGGTGAGACAGAGGTACCCCCAATGCAGACGACTTTTGTACAAAGTATCCCTCTGGTAAATGTATATATGATATGTGTACCTACTATGTGTTGTCATAAAAAGGAGAATCGACCATGCAGTTTTGAAATGGTGATGGACCGCATTGAGATTGATGTGAAGTCCTCTAATGTTGTAAAGGCCCCGTCGTGGAATAAAGTGAAATAATGAATGCATAATATATACCTCATGTATACACTCGCATTATCTAGATACGTATTTCTCAGATTTCAAGAATGTGCTATTCAACAATTGTAACATTTTTGATATATTTTTAAACATTATACGTTATAAATCACTTTAAGATTTAAAACTGGAAGTCGGTTTCTCATGATTTTAAGATATTTCCTCTTTCGCAAAACTACTACAATTTTATGAATTATGTTACCTCACTTTTATAGTAAAGCGAAAAATTAGAGGTTACAGGTTTTGAGAAATCATCCGAATAATCCTTTACAACCGAGGTCTCTCTTCCCCTGCGAAAAAATACGAAGAAGACTTACATGGTCCAAAGAAATAACAATGGAAAGAGGACATAACTGTAAAAATTATTTCATAATCAATAAGCATAGCATTGCTATCAGATGTCACTAGCCTATTGTGCAAATTCTGCACGGTTAAGAGATGGCAGTGGTGCCCTTATACAGGACTCGGTGTGCGACACCAACATGCAGTTAACAGGTTTTTTTAGATAACTTAAAGCATTAGTCACTGATATACATCACACAGTAGCTTCTTGTCTATACATGTAAACAATCGAGCTATAAAATCACGTTTTATTGTGAAGGCTAAAATCTGTGCTAATTGTGCACACGTAATCAGCCAAAATCGAGGAATAAACCAGGAAAAAACACCCTGAATTCAAAACAAACAAAAAGTAATATTAATACAAATTCCATGCTAGCAAAACAAAATGCTATTAAATGTACGTTAAGCTACATTTTCAAATTTTAATTGGCTCTATCCTTGCTTATTATTCTAAACCTAGACGGCCAACAAACAGTAATAATCCATTCCAACAAACAGTAAATTATTCTACAAAATAACATTCCATTCGTTCATCGCGAATTTATTTCATTTCTCAATAACTGTATGTAACATTTCCTGTCACAATTTAGTTAAAAATTAATTAGTACAATATATACTTGGGAGGCCGGCCACAGGCCTTGGGAGTCGAGATTCTCAAGGTGGTGATAGTGCAATACTATACGCACTATCACAATATATTCGGAATGAAAGTTCTATGTACGTATCGAATGATTACTGCGTATAAAATAAAATAGCTGGCACTTTTAAAATATAATAATGTGACTGTAATACAACCGTCCATTTTTAATAACAATGTTAGTCTGATTATAAATGAAGAAATTATGTATTTTACCTTTAATGGACAAGATAGCTAGTACATTGGGGAAGTACTTTTCTGTAGATCATGATCATTAATGAAAATTTGAGGAAAACCTATACAAATTGGCAACTTGTTTTACATTTCTATATTTTATTTGACGAATACTTAACAAAAAGATAATTGGTTGATAAATAGAGAATAAAATAAGTCTTTGCCTGTATAAATATTGCGGAAAACATACGATATATCTGTCTATATCTTCAGGTAAATTTCCTTGCACGGTAGGCAGAAAACCGAGCGCGTCTTGGTCGTTACATGCCTTCACTGGCTTCATTGACATTTATAGCTCTTTTCGTGTACACTCGCCAGTTCCTCGAGCTTTCGACACCACTTTCTGATAACGTAAGACAAATTTGGCCGTAGCAGGTGAGTTTTAGCCTTACTGGGCTCCTACATACTACCTTCACGTTCTTAATCTTTTTTTTTGCACATAAGGTCGGGAGGCATATGGCGCACCTGATTACAATACAGAAATATTGTACGCGCGTTGCCATCCTAGGTTGGTAGAGGTACTCCTCCAGTCGGGTTGCTTCGATGCGCCGTACCTCTCTTAGAAATATCTATGTCGTCATTCCTTCCCACTGCATTATTTCTACATATTCGAACTAACAGAGCATTTCTCTTCTTGCCTTAACACCGGTAATTTCCATCAGAACAACTCTGTTTCTTCATATGCTTATGCTCTCTCTGCCAAATTCAGGTATTGCTTACGTTAGCGTTGAGATTAGCAACGCGTTGACTATAGCGAGATCTACCTTCTGGGTCAAGTTTTTACTGCCAAGAAGTATTCCCAACGCTCCATTTACACTGATTTTAACCCAAACCTAATCCTAATAAAAACATTTAAAAAATATATTTTTTGAACGACATATACACCCTTAACCAACTTTTATTTAACAATAGACATGCTATAATAATAAGGAATTCTTCAGCCCTAATAACATTTGGTTAATAATAAACAACTATCTTATACTTTATATACGATGTGTACGGTCAGCCGTTTTGGAATCCATATGGAATATACGATATGGGCTCCAAAACGGCTGAACCGATTTAGATTAAATTTGCAGGCAATCTTCAAATTAGCCCAGTGGGTGATCCGATAAAGTTTGGTAGCGATCAGATCACCCATACGAAGCCGGGGAGGATCGCAAAATTTTCAATAAAAAACAAAACTATAATCAACATATCAGAAATACCATAAACGATTGCTTCAATAATGACTCACACGTTACTCGATAAAAAAGTTGATAGTAAAAAGGTTGACGATCGGTACAAACAAACACAAAAACTGGCGCAAAAAGTTAAACGAGCCGCTGACCCTGGCTGAATTACTCCTCACTCGGCACCTTGTTTGACTGCGATGTAGCGAGTATTAAAACTGATCGACGGCGTCGTTGCATACGTCAGTCTAGCCCAGCACACAAGTCAAGCAACGTTGACCGCAGTTCATGGATATAACGAGCGTTTTTGGAGGACACGTCTGACGATCTCGACTGTTCTCAAATGATCTTTCTATTTATCTGCACGCCAAGTCCCTTGGAGGGTAGGCAGGAAGAACCGAGCGAAACATGACTCGTATTTACACACCTCACTCGCTTCTTTATCATTAGTATCTCTAAACATTCACACTCGCTGGTTTTAAATGCTCCCAATACCACCTTCCTCTATAGATATATCAATAGAAGACAATTAACTTAAGTTGGTGACATTCAGGTGACTTAAAAACATCGGTCGCTGTCCTTTACGGTAGCCGCAGTGACGCAACATGATGAGTATAATCTAAATCCCTTTGGTTAAGTGGAGACCGGTATTCAAATAGCGGAATTGAGTATGGGATAATGTAGGTATGATGTGAAAACCGACGAAAGTGTCGTTGAGCATGTACATAAGTCTATAATAAACACACAAGTTAAGCACGTCGACTGCAGCCTGTGTATGGGTAAGTTTGTTTATACAAAGCTCCAGCTGTTATACTTTAGATGAAGTTATTAAGATAGTATCTACAAGTAGCTTAAGAACACTGACGTATTGAGACTCTCCAGTTGTGGAGAGAGACCCGTATCCCAGCAGTGGGATCTAGCACCATTTATATACATAAGCAAATAACTTTTATAGACAATTTACTTTTATTAGTAGATAGTTGACTTCTATAGACAGTTGACTTTAACAAGTTTTAATCAAGTTTCATTGCACAATTTTTATATACGACAATTCAGTCAGTATATAAGTTCTCAACGCCGCTGCAGGTATACCGAGGACCTCAATAAAACGGTCGTACGTAGGTGAATGCAAGAAACGTTAGAAAAATAATACTTACATAATCCCTTGGGGCAGGATCCAGTGGCAGCACCAACCTCCAGGACTGTCACAGCATTGTCGCCATCGTTGAGCGGGGGGAACCGTAACAACGTCAATGGTTCTTTCTCACTGGCCATGATTGTCCCATTTGTTACAAAGACCGCTTTAGAAATGTCGCAGCTTTCAGCTGGCTCGGGGGATATCATCTCTTTGGGACACTCATTGATGCCGATAACCAGATGGTCGCAGTTCAGGGTCTTAGATTTACTGTCGATGGTGACTACAGTTTTGCCTTCATCGACCGTCTTTGTTTCAACTTTGTCGATTGGTCTGTTAAGGCAGTAAACGCCGCCGAAAACTGCGCACAGCCTGTTGAAGAACATATACTATATATTTTAAACGAGTAGAGTTGAAATTCGAATTTTATTTATATTGTTTATTCATACAGTCATTCAATTCAACATAAATTTATAATCCAACTATATATCTATAACTTCACGCCAAATGCCTTGCGAGGTAGGCAGAGTACCGAGCGCCACTTGACTCAATCATTACACACCTCACTCGCTTCTTTAACATTCATTGCTCTTCTCATGCACGCTCGCCGGTTTCTAGGGCTCCTGACATCACCTTCTGATAGAACACGACCAATAAGTATAATACCTATAATCCAACTAATAAGTATATAATGTATACGAAGGCATAGGAGTTCTGACCGCAGTCGCGCCATGTCAAATTCAGTATCTTCGTCAAATACTTAGTCTGGGGTAGCGGACCTCGTCAATCCTCAGGTATTAGAAAACGGGATAATAGGAAGAAGTATACGGAGGCATGCTCAAGCAAATCCAAACTTAAAATAGCTGACTTTTGAGGGAAGGAGGTAAATTTTGATATTAACACACCCACCGGCGGGGTGCACCACATGCAGCTGAAGTTCAATTACACTATGTCATGTCATCATGTATTTTCTCCTGTGCAAATATATATCATTGTAAGTAGACAGACCGATGACAGTCAGACAGAGAAAAAGGGAAATTAGTTATGATAATAATATATAATAGTTTAGAACCTATTTTTCTATAGCTGTAACTTTCGAAAGCATTAAGACAAATGCGAAAATGGGTTAAAGAATAAAGACTTGCAGCGTGCAACCGCAAATACATACAGACCAGTAAACGGAGTTCTCTTTAAATATTTCTAACTATTTGAAAATGGTATTATTTAAAGGTATTATTTTATACTATATTTAGCCAGGGACTTCGCGTCCGCGCGTATCCTGTAAGAACCGCTTTTCTACTTTATTTCTTGGTCCTTGGCTTCTAAACGTCGTATCGTGACATTGATAAGTCTATAAACTTAACTTATAAACTACCTCAAGAATAAGGCTATCAAATGCAAAAAGATTTTTCACCAATTCAACTGGCAGTTCTAGAGATTAGCCCGTTCAATCAAACAAACTCTTCCGTTTTATATATTAGCATAGATATATAGTCTTCTTAAGTCTGGAAAAAATACTATCTATATCTTTTTTCCATAAAAAAATATACAAAAAATGCCATTTTTATCATTGAAATCAAAGTCGGACGGATTCAGACATAAAACTACACGTATCGTGCCGCGGTGTGTCCAATTGTACATATTTCATACTGTTACATCAAGGTTAAATTCTTTTCACAATATTAACTTCTCAGTCTGTACTAGGCTAAAAGTGTATCTCAAACAACGTTTTACTAACAATTAACTTTCAGTGGGTAAAGGAGATAGTTAACGGGGGTAGGGCACATGAAAGCAGCCCAACTGGGTACATCAATTTCAAAGAAAACCATAGCCACATAACAAGTCCCTGGAGAATTATGCTCTTCAGAGTAAGTCGGTTTACCAGTAAGTTCCACTTTATAATAGGAGGTCCGTATGCTTGTATGTCTCCTGACGTTGTATAAAAAAACGCAATCTCTCCTGAAACTTAAGGGTTCAATACCGTGTGTAAGCTTAGGATCGTCTACAATTCTCACAGCTCGTCTCTGGAGTCACACAGTCCAAGCTGGTATCCAGGTGCTCCCGCCCAAAGGTGACTGCCGTACTCCATGTGCGCTCTGACTTGAGACTTATATAACATAAGTCTTTGCCCCGCACTGAAGTACTGATTTACTCTGTTGGGTACACCAAGTTTTTTGGACACCACCTTGACCTTTTCCTATGACTACTATATTGAACGTCACTGGTGATCTCGGCACCAAGCATCCTAATGCTGTTGCTGATGGTAAAAGGTGTGTTCTGGAAGTTAGGAACCACAGCAAATGGGTCTTTTTAGCGTTGAACGCGCAAACTTGTGTCTTCATTCAAATTCGACCAAGTTAAGCCGCCCCCAGTCAGATACATTAGGCAAAGTACTCTCCATTTCAGACACGAGTTTATCGCGGCTTTCCTCCATAAGGGAACGAGGGATGTTAGCACGGCCTGTATAATAAGTGTCCCCGGTGCTGTCATCCGTATAATAATGAATTCCATTAATAAGATGCTGGCAACCCATATGCACAAACCCTCGGGCAGCCCGTATGATGGTAACTTCGATAGAAGACCCCGATGCCAGATCCGATCGAACGCCTTATTTAGGCTGACAGCCAATGCCTCACCTTGACTCAATCGCCGAAGTCCAACTGTGGTTTTAGATACACTAAAAGATCACCAGTCGAACGACCGTGACGGAAGCTGTATTGACGGTCGCTGATCAAATCGTGATCTTCTGCTTCTACGCTGATCAAATTAGAGTTAGCGTTAGAACACAACTTTAGCACCACTGCCAGTATGCCATCTGCCCCACTCGACATATGAATGTCGAGGGAGAGGAACGCCCTCCGGACATCTCGCTGGGTAATTGAAATTTCCGGCAATGAACTATTGCACGTCGGGATGGTAGGTGGCACAGCTCCCCCATTATTCAATGTCTAGTTAGAAGCAAAGAGATTACCCAGTAAATGGGCTTTCTCTTTAGCATTATAGGCCAGACTGCATCCATCCAGATATCAAAGTCGGTCAAACATCATGCATGACACAAGGTGCTTTGGGAAAGTGTAATTGTGACATCAGATCAAGGACAATGAGATATCTAGGGGTGGTGATTGACGACAAATTGTCTTTCAGAGATTTTTATGTTATTTTTTATTTTCACTCACACACATACATACACTATGTAACCCATATATAAACTGATACTAGTTATTTTGAGCCTGTCTTTGCCAGCCTGTATTAGCTAAGTTTAATTAACGATTTAATAATGCTCATAGTTGTTTATAATTATAGTAAATTTAAGCCGCTTCCTTTGGAACACGATATAGGCCTAGTGTGACTGTCACGGAATGTGTTTAACAGTACTTAATAATAAATTCATTCATTCATTCTGTTGGAGAAATATAAGGATAAAACAAATTCCGATGAAATTATACGACGTCAGACGGCAACATACATACCACTACCCCTCCTTTTATATAGCAGTTAACTAACAGTAACCTACAAAAACTTGCAACACTCCAATGTCAATTGGCACCCCGCACTACTAACGCAGCACCTCGCCAGGACCTTTCTTGTACCTAACTCATTAACAGGAGCAACAATCTACTCGGGATTATTATTCGCCTGGTAATTCCCTAATTCGGCAGCTAACTATATCTGTGTGCCCTACCTCCCTTCCTCGTTGCTATTTGATGCACATACAGGATGCACTATGAGCAGTTCGACTGTGTCTCTAAAGCTAACGATAACTCACTGACACCCTAATTTTGCAGTATTGAATGCAATAAATCGCCGTACCTAAAGCTGAATGCAAAAAATGCACCATAAAAGTATCACCTCGCGGCGTGGTTCGATGACCCAAATGTGCACCAAGTTGACTAACGCAAACAAAAATGGAGGCACTTTCTATTATCGCATGCCGCACGTTTCAGCGATGTAACTCCTCAAATTTGTAAGGATTGTACAGCTAAGTGTACAGTCAAGTGCATAAATGCATATATATAACTACCAACACCGGGGCGATCGAGCTTCGCAGGGCGTATTTTTTTTTATTCAAAATCATTTTTTTTACTTAATACAAATTTAAAAAGGAAAGTCTTATATAAATACAAAATTAGATCTAAATCGTTAGAGTCGTTTCAGAAATACACGAAATATATTTATATATTACCAGAATTGCTCGTTTAAAGTAATGAGCTACCTTTAAATTTAAAAAATACTCTCTGTAGAAGGGCTTATTATAGAATTGATGAATATATAACTGACAAAGATGTCTGGAAATAATTCAGCACAGACTACCTGTTCTTAATAATATTTAATTTTACCATTTGATATCATTATTGTACCAATATGCTTATGTGTTTTTTGTTTTTGTAATATCTAATTGACAATTTTAAAAGAGACCTATATTGGCAAGTTTCTTTCGGCATATCTTCTTAGTCTTAGCCAATGGTCATTTCCGAAATGCTAGTAGATAAAAAAGGCAAAAAGTAAAAAGAAAATTAAATAAGATACAATAAGATTATATTTCAAAAACTGTAAGACGTGTCTAAGTGCCCGCGAGGGCCCAATGGCAAATAAAGAATTTTTATCTGTATCTTTTTTTATCTTTTTTGAATAAAATTCGCATTTTTATAACTTAGTATTACATGTTTCATTCAAAAGTAGACTTATTGAACCTAGATTATATTTACAGAAAGCTTAATACTTCTAGTTCAGTTCCAACACCTATTACGTAAAGTCTAAGAATGGTGTAAGGTCAAAGTGACAAGCTTGATGTACCGAGAACACCACAACTATTTAATTAATAACAATAAATCAATTTTATAAACTGTACATTTACAATAAGCTTATATTAAAACGTAATTTTTTAATGTCTGGATTAAGTAACTTTATTAGCGAATGGGCGAAAGAGATTTAGGACAAAGCGATGAGTGTCCTTATATTCCTTAACTGTTACATTATAAATACATAATTATATCAGATTTAGCATAATACAATTGTGGATAACATTTAGTTGCCGTAACAATAGAATAGCATAATACTTAGCCTGCATAAATGGAATTCGCAAAATATTACCACGCAAAACTTTAAATTGAATAATTATTAGCTCCTTATCAGTAATTGGCGTTTTATATAGAAAAAACGAACATATTTTTTATAAAAAGTTAATCATTATTGTAGAAGAAAGGGATTGACAAACTATATGTATCATCTCAACAGTTTCCCTATCTCTAATTGTTCCCTGTAAAAAGTTATGAAAAATCGAAAGAAATCGAAGAAATCGAAATGTAAATTAGTCTGAGCAAGGGTGACGGTCCTCTAACTACTGTAATTTTGAAACACCTGTTGTGCGGTGGGTGGTAGTCCTGAACAACGCTCGTCCAATCATGATCCAGTCTACCAGAGTACACTCTACACTAGAACACTCGACAGTCTCGATTATTGGACAGAAAACCCGCCCATTATCATTTGCAATTAAATTATTGTGTAACACAAAAAGCTGTAATGGATAATGTTTGCATGGTTTGACTACCTCCCCTGTGTTCGACCATTGCAATGGACGTTTCGTTAGTTTCGACGCCATTTCGTTGTTGCTATTCAGTGGGTTCATATCAATAAAAAAACACTGAGCGTTCACTAGTGGGACCTGATCAAACTAGACGTTGGTATAGGGTGTAGTCTGTACTGTGTTCGTAGAACAATGAACTCGTATACAAAAATAATGTGCAATTTCCATTTTTCCATGATCACGAGAATAGCGACATTATATTTGTTTTCCCACAATACAAATATTGTATTGTGGGAAACAACTAATATTTTACAAGATAAATCATTGCTATATAAATAAAAAGCTATTTGAGTTTGGAATTCTAAGTGAAATAAAAGGTAAGATCGATATGATCAAATCGGCAATTTCATATGTAAGGACCAAATATCTCGTTAACAAAAACAAACGGAGAAATCTTCTTTCATGTCTTTAAAGATAACCCGTTTTTTACAATTTATGTATTTCTTTTATTATGCCTAAATCTATCTAGAATACTGAACAATTCAAGAATAAATCACCGTACCTGCAGAAGCACTGTGGTAGTTCGCCGCTGCCATACATGGGCCAGAGGAACGGTGTGTTACCGTATCGGCCGAGACTCATGAGGAACTTCTTGCATTCCCTGACGCCCTCCAGGCACGGCATGTTGTCGGTGCCACCCGCGATCGCGTACAACACGTAGTGAATCAAATTCGGAGTTAGACCCTTGTGAGTGAGGTACTCTTTGAAGGTCTTGTCATTCCAGTCTAGGATCGAGAAAAAACAACTCTACAGTGCGTCGACACTAATATGTTTAATACGACGTTGAGTAGCAAATAAGAATACGACCCACATGATGTGAACCCGCAACCGTAGCTCATGACCGATTGCAATACATGGAGTATCGTTCACGGGGTGCCACAGTGACTGCTACCACAGAAACTCCTAGGAGCTTACTTTAATGGTATTCTTACTTACTTGCAACAATGTTCTACGTGAAGATATTATTTGGCTGTAGTCTTCTACAAGGCGGAAGTAATGAATGAGCAATACCTCTCTTTTATGAGCTTGTTTGCTAGTTGAGACGATATATACGATAGAAAACCACTTACACCATAAACAACATGACAGTGCCTGTTTACATACACATAGTTTGAAAACTTGTGTTGATGTGAGGTAGATAATTCAAACTTACACAAAATTACACTAAAATAACAGAGGTTCGAGCCTACGGTCCAATGGGAGAATATTTGAACCAATAAGCCGATAAGTAGCGTACAACAAATACAAAAATATTTATTTCGTTATAAACAGTTGTTACAAAACATAGAGGCTGACTCCTTTTAAGTGTGTAAACACCTGTACCAGAAAGAGTCGCACTTACATTGTAACACGATATTTATTTACCTAATTATATAATATAATATTACAAAGGTGTATTTTGCAGTAACAGGATGTATATTAAGGTTGTGTGTGAGTGAGGTGTTCTTGGGTGTAAGTGTGGTGTGTTTGGGTGTGAGTGTAAGTAGTGTGTAAGGTGTTAGTGCTGTGTATTCGTGTGTGTAATTATGTATGTGCATGGGGTACCTTATTTATCTGATTGTTTTAAATTTATGGATTGGCGCAACTGATGTATTTCTCCTTTTTATCCTTTTCAGCGTATTGTTGATCCATCAACTAACCAATAAAAGCTGCGTATTCTACTTTATCCTCACAACCCGTAGCGGTAATTGAGTTCTAAAGCAAAATCTTTTCACGAGTTCTCCATTGATTATTTCCTACATGCCTTACAAATTCACATACGTGATTGATCTATCAAACATTTAGTTAGATCATCGTGTATACCTACACAGATCCATTTCACATTAGACTATCTAACATAGACCTGTATGTTTGGCATGTTGTAATTCAATTAATCTAAGTGGGTTGAATTGTCCGTGCATTATTATAGTAATTGGATGACTCAACTTCAGTAACCAAGGTAGACGACGACGAATATGACACATAAAACAATCCATGCATTTGAGATTCACTTGCAATCAAATTTTGTTTTGCTCTAGGCTATAGGCTCTTGCTGACGATATATGATGACTGTGTATATGGGCGATATAAGCAATCTTTAGTAGTGGAATAATTTCATTTAATATCATATAACACTCACCTTTAAATTCATTGTTCATTTCCTCCTCGTTATATCCTACAATGGAGGTAAGCATCTTCATTAGCATTCTCTTCTCGACGATGCCGACCGCTTCTGTGGCGAAGACATCGGCTCGAGAGCACGGTACGGGCATCAGACGGTCATTCAGCCATGTTAGCACGCGGGTGACGCAGCGAAATTCGGCATAGCGGGCGATGTTGGACGATATTAAGAGTTCGACGAGCGGACCCCGGGAAAACAATAGCTACGGGAGAAAGTTATGTCTGTATGTAGCAACTGGTAAAAGGTTTGGACTGGAGAAAGATTTGACAGTGAGTAATAGTTACTTGTTTTTATATAAACATATTAATAATATGTTTATTTTTATTCATATGCCCGACAAACAACTAAGGAAACATAATTTATATGAATGCAATTTTACAATACAAAAACGAATTAATTTCTTATGCGCGTCATGCCATATATTCTTAAACACTTTAAGAGAGGCAGGGCGCATCCAAGCAGCCCGTCTGGGGAAGGACCTCCATCTCACAGAAAACCGCAGCCAAATAACAACTCCCTAGAGGGTTGTTGTGTTCCTGCGTGTGAGTGATATCACCAGTAAGCTCCAAGGGAGTTGCTGTGTAAGCAGAAGAGGAGGCATCGCGCGAGTGTTACTTAATATATCGCAAGCGTTAATAGGTTACGGTGCCCGCTTTACATGAGGTGGGCCGTATGCTTGTATGCCTCCCGACGTAATATATAAAAAAAAAATACTTTTTTAATCTTTTTTGTTCACTAGTTTATATGACATTGGAATTTAGCTTGAGCTATGATAATGTCGTAAGTATCTAATTGAAGTGGTTCTCTGTAGTCATAAGCACTGACAGGTTACATTATGAAATACAAAAAAAAAGTTAAGTCCAAATATTTTTAAATGTGCTGTCTATTTTATGAAAATCGGGTCTTATAAAACTGGATCGATGGATGGAAGTTGATCTTGAAAAATCAGGTAAATTCATTTTTATAGTACTATCTCCAATGACTCCAAAATCCAATGGTTCAATTGCTGCATTTTAATGCAAAGGAAATCGAACGAAAATACAGGCGTTATTATTGATGTCGATTCATAATTAGATTCGTTTTTTACACTGACAAATCATATAGGCTTCTCGGGACAAGGACGTAATGTTCATGCATTTATTGTTCCATCAACTGGGTTATAAAAAATTCAATCATTTTATGTATTACACTGATTGTTTTAGCACATATCACATTACCATACCTTGGGTGTCATATCAATGTTGAACTTCCTATACTCTGATGTGAAACTAGCCTGGCTCCACACCTTCTTGGAGGGCTCTGCTTTCCCATCGTCAGTCTTGTTTTCTTCCTCTTTCTTTTCTTCAGATTGTGTTGATTCCCTAAAAACAACTTATGTTACATTCTTTGACAACATAGTTTGAAAATTATTGGGTTTCATTACTTTGTGATTTTGGAGTATTACTAAATCATCAACATTTTAGAACCAAAGCTATCTGAATGAGTTACATCACCCTGATTAACAAATAAGTAGAGCATAATATTTCCTTAATTGGGACTAAGTAGGTGAACTGGGGAAGTGCAAGCAGACTTCAATGTCACAGAAGGTCACCTGCATGTAAGTGAAAATTCTTTGGAGAACTGATGTGCCACAAGACTCCTGAAGTGTTATTCAAGCAGCAGGGATGGCATCAGGAATGAATATATCATATAAATTAATAGCTTATAGATAATAAGACTCAATACTCACTTTTCAATGTACCATTTTTCAGACAAGTTATAGACCTGCAGCTGTCTCTTTGGATCAGAACTAACTTCTTTAATAAACTTTTGCAGTCCGTCGAAGTTGTAAGAAGCCCAGAGTCCACCATAGTGGTCACTGGAGTCCAGGTGTAAGACATTCTTGCCTATTCTGCTACATGCGGCAGCCACTATAGATTCTACCATACCTAAACCATAAAGTTATTTTAAAGGTGAGAGATATCATATCAATAACTTTTAAATGTTTTGTTGAAAAATAATATAGCAAACTAAGTGACTGACATACTTTGCCTCCCCTAGATAAGGTAATTGTTATTCAAGGTCTGAAAATTGTTTACATAAAAAAAATATTGAATCAATCTTTTTATCCTGTAATCCTTTTTTGCAATGTGAAGATGCTCCATAAGAGAAGAAGATATAAGTTCATAATAACATAAGTTATAAAAATATAAAGTGAAGGGAATATTGCTTTTTGCTAAACACCATTAAAAAACCAATTTTATTTATTAAGTTGTTATGTATTCAATAAATACATCATTGAGAAGATTGGGCGATTTACAGTGTATCAAAATATTTTAGATTGCACATAAGACCCTATACAGAAAGAACAATTTATAGACTATTAATTATTCAATACTAAAATATTAGTATTAAATGATTACTTTATATTAATATGTTTTGATGTCTTCAATAGCATAAAGTTTATTTACCTACATTCGACTAAGATTAAATTAATATAGCAATAAACAAGCTTCATAATAGTTGCAAAAATGAATTTACGATAAAGACTGGCTACACTGTGCGATGAGCAAATGAAATATTTTTTTATTAGAATTCCCATTATCACAGGTGGATCATCGTTATGTAGAAATTATACAACTTATCCTGTTGTTCCCCCAAACTTTCACAGCCTATCAATATCCCTCTATACTTCTGCAGCAGCCAGGTAAAAACAATTTTATAGGACAATCTCCAATTAACGCTGTATGAACTTAAGAATATAGCTAAAATAACGATGTGACCACCTTTAATCTTAGATACAGTAATGAAATTTTACAAGATACAAATGAATACTTATTTGAATCAAAACTATGTGAAACAAATAAGATACATTATTTATTACACAAATAAGTGATATATATATATAATATCGAGTGCCTAATGGCAAATAAATATTTTTTATCTTTAGTATTAAATAAATGGTACTAGCATCTTTTAGATACAAAATACCAACATTATGTAGAGATTCAGGCAAAAATATATTGATATTTACAAAACCCATGTAACCATAACAGGAGCAGATACACAACAGACAGCAAAATGTTGCCTCTGCTTCTGCAGAGGCAACATTTTGCTGACTAATATTTTGCTGACTGTTGTATATATACTAACATTAAAATTGCACTGCAAGCAATTTATATTTTTGTGGCAAATAAGTGACTGAATAAATGCCACCATTCTGCATACTATATCTATATTAATACAACGCCCAGGCCAAACCCTTGAACCTAGAAAGCTGAAATTTTGCATAGAGGTTACTTTTGTAATGCTCACAAGAAATATGAAAGGATTTTTGAAAATTCAACCCCTAAGGGGGTGAAATGGGGAGTGACAGGAGTTTATATGAAGCAGATATATTATTTCATGTCAGTGACTTGAAACATACTTTCTATTAGAATAAAATAAAAGTGATTTTGGCGTTTTCGAAAATTCCACCCTTTAAAGGGTATTTCCGAAAACACCGAAATCACTTGTTTTATATATCAAAAGTATTTCTTATATTAAAAGTAGGCGTGTTAAGATATTGATTTTTTTAAAGTGAGCTATTTTAGACTTTTTAATCTCTCAATCAATCAAGTAATCAAAAAAGTGATTTCAGGGTATTTCAAAATTGCACCCTTAGGGGGCTAAAAACTTTAGTATTAAATAAGTTTGACTATTAAATAAGGTTGATACTTTGTATGGAGTAGAAATATCTTTTGAAGTGTGTGATTTGGAACTTTGTACATACTCTTTATTAGAATCCAAAAAAATAATTTTGTGTTTTCAAAAATACCACCCCTTAAAATAAAAATAAGTGAAACTGCCGAAATTCCAAACTCTACGCCTGCGAAGCCACGGGCTAAAGCTAGTACATAATAAGAAAGTTGAAAAAAAAACAAATATTTTTATTTAGGTACCATGTGTAATGTACTATAGAAGAATCTGTTTTTCTGTAATAAACCTAAATCTGTACTGTGTTAGTGGACACATTAACCCAAATTACCCTTTTGAACATATTTACAATGGAGACTACTCTGCATCATTCATTCTTAAATAGAGATAACATTTGGCTGTGAACTCACACACAAAAAAAAAATCATGTCCAAAAGTGCACCAAGAGCACTCCTCTACATAAAAAGGCCACCAAAAAAGAAGAGATTGTCCAAAAAGGAAATTCAATAATATCTTAGCCTATGGGTTAGTACTTCTGGGGATTTCCCTAACAACAGGCACACTATATATATTAATATATGGCAAATTGAGACAACCAAACTATAAGAGCAGGCTAAAAACTAGTGGCGAGTTGTTAGGACTGGCTGCGTACATGGTTTAGGGAAGCACTGAACCCTACTTTTCTTCCAAATGACCTGTCTATATGTTCATACCAAGTGCATATACAGGCTCTCTACCTTACCTTAACCTGCATACATACATAAACTCAAGAAATACCCCCTTATAACTACTGAATTATGTTCTCTAAATAATCATATAATTATGATATAATATATGCAAGCATATTATAGTTGCAAATTACAATTTAATTTGTGAAAGCAAGATTACTTAAATCATAGTTTCATAATTGTGACTCATTTGTATTGTGTAACTGTAATCCATGAATGTTCATTTAAGTAGGAACATGTGACATCTTATGAACTACAATGAAAATTCTGTAATCTTAAATTAATCTGTAAGAAATTCACGGTTCATTGACTTCATTATGATATCGACACTTGCGACCAATAATAGTATTCGAATAATAAAATTGAAAATAAGTACAATAGTTCATATTATATAGAAAAGTATTGAGTTGGAGTGAATGAGTGCAGACAAACTCTGCAAATATTTAATTAATGAGTAATCCTGTATGTGGGTCGGCATATTTTAATCTTGTACGACGGAAATTTCCATATATTGGTGATGTGGTTGATTCCTTAATAAACATTTAACGTCGACAATTCATGAACAGCCGATGACGTTATTTTAGATCTCTAACTTCGGTGATCACGTAGAAAAAACGAAGATCGATAAGTAGGCTGCTATCGCCATCACAAACCGGTGCGGTTTTTTAAGAAATCTAAAACTTACCCGTGCCAACAACTATGACCTGAAAATCGGTCGGTAAATCGTCGTCCATGTTTTCCTTCTATTTTCCACCCACGAAGACTAATAATACGTAATAAAAATTATAAAAAAATGCCAACAAATTTTATATTTTCGACTTTCTAGCTAACTTGCTCGCTTGCAGTTTGACAATGACAGAACAAGGAAGAAAGACGTACTCACTGACGTATCCATAATCCACGCATTGACAGATAGACTTGACATACACCAAAAAGTAAACAAAACAAAAAATGTTTAGGTTAGCAGAAATGGCGGTAGTATTCAGTTAGCATCGGTTTTATTATAGCAATGATCATCATATACCACTTATAAATAAATAAAGTAAATGTTTTTATTCGAAGATGTCAGTGAACTAATTACTATAATATTTAGCTGTAGTAAAAAAACTGTTACTATACTACTACATATACGAACACAACTGTCAGCAACCAGGGCAGCAAGCAGGAACTGGCACTGTCTAATATTTAACAGTTTTATTGATCAGTGCATCGTGGGTTACTCAGGACTAAATCATGATGAAATGGGTGTTTTTGTAATCATGTCTGTCTTGTTTGTCTGTCTGTCTAAATGTTTATAAAGCATCCCGCAAAAACTTCTGCACAAAATTAGGTGCGATTTTTACATTTACATTGCTGAAGATCTAATTTAAAATTTGGAACATGTAGGTTACATTTACATCTTGAAACTTTGTACTTATAGAAATGCCGGTACATCGGCTTGTTAAGACTAGTAGATCTTTTATTGTAAATTGTATTCGATTCTATATTAAATTACCTGAAACAGTTCTGTCCTTGCCTGACAATATGTTCAAAAGGTACATCAAAAATACTCTGTGCAAGAAGGGTTATTATAGAATCGATGAATATCTAACTGACAGGGGTGTTTGGAAATGATTCAGCACATGTATTATTAATATATCCTTAATTATACCACTTGATTTCACTATATGTACACTCACATATATTTATTGTAATATATTATATTAACGATGAAAAAAAGACTCATATTGCCAAGTTTCTTTTGGCATTTCTTCTTCGCCGATGGTCATTTTCGAAATGCTGGTAGATTAAAAAAGAGAGATTAAAAGTAAAAAAAATATGGATAATTATTAAGATACAATATGATTTAATTTAAAGAATGTAAGATGTGTCTAAGTGCCCGTAAGGGCCTATTGGCAAATAAATGATTTTTATCTTTATCTTTACCAAGTTTAATACTAGTGGAGTTCTTTGAAAAAAAAATATCGACGATCCTACACTCCCACACAGTATAGCATTCGTACCTAAGTTTAAGAAGAGACTTTGCCTGTCTTTACTTGTTCTATCGATTGTCTATACAATAGTTTCTGTTCTAAAGATATTCAATATGATGTCAGCTTCCTTCTACAACGCACAGCTCTCCGTCACACACTGGTACTACCATAATATTTGCGGAATGTGCATCTCCAAAGAAGTTTTCGTCCAACGAAGTTGTGTTGTGAAATGAGCTCCTCGAACTCTGGATACAAGCCAATATTCGTTGTCAGTTTAAACAAAAATGCAAGAAAAGGAACTACGTCCACAACGTGTCTATGTGTATATTTTTGGTTTGAAAAACTGCGATGAAACCATTGACTGAAGGAATGAGCCTACTCTTCGAATAGGGACCTCTACCACACTTTTTTCACCTTTTTCGAAAGCAGTCATGGCATCTTCAGGGTTCATAAGCGAATTCCTCTGAGTTTCTATTTTATTTAAGGAATCAAATAAAAGTCGTAAAGTGGCAAGTGGCAACATACTAATTCCACGCCTTCCAAAGGTAAATATTTGATTGTCCGTATGGCGGAGTGAGCTGGAGTGTTGTCGCGATGAAGGAGGATCCTGCTTATTGGACGTTTCTGTTGATTATTTTCCAAGACAACTGGTAACTAAGATTAACATACCAATCTGCAGTGATAGTCCTTTTATATTTTAGCACAATTATTGCGATATGACCCGTCCATTCAAAGAATGACATTTTTTTTTTCATTGATTTCTGTTCTTCTTTACTGTTGTTTTCTTTTGGCTTGTAATAATATATCCAGCTTTCATCAGCCGAGACAATGTCATGTACACCATTCTAGTCCGTTATACATTTCAAGCTTTTCGCACCACGAATCCAAGGGCTGGTTTGATGCGCCCTACCTCTCTTAAAACATCCAGACCAAGACATACAGACATGTTCATGCACACAAATGTTTGTCTTGTCTTGGGAATTGAACCCACGAGTGTCGGTGTCAAATTCGCGTCATTCACGACTGAGCTCGTCAATACTAGACTATTTGTACTTGAGACATACCAATGCCTATACTAGCCTGAAACTGTAAGTATTTCACACTTTTGTCGTCTTCTATCGTTAGCTGTAGGTAGAGCTCTCACTTTTAGTGGTCGCCGTAGAAGGACGTTCTTCGCGCAAATCATCAATGAGCTTACTCCGAGCACGTTTGAACTCATTAAAGCAATTATAAACAGTGTCAGTTGATGGAGATTAGTCATGAAATTCAAATTGATTAAAATCACAACGAATGTAGTAAGAAATCGTATACGAAAAAATCAAATTCATTTCTATGCACGACAGTCTATCTATTAAATTTCGGCCATTTTGTAAAAAGAAATACATATGAAATCGATGTAAATCTTCAGCTTCCCAAAGAGTTCTCTTATTTTATTTTATTATAATGGAAAAACTTACAGCTAATACAGTTGTATCATAAAGATTAGTGAATTTAAGGTCATTTACAAGTTTTCACTGCTAAACACTTGAATAGGTTGTGAAGTAAGTACGGGAAAATAGATCATATTAGGTACCGACACACATTATACACAGCTTTGCGTTGATGTAGTAGAAGTACGACTATAATTTATATCTTGAAAGATTTTATTAGTCATATTACACTTCAGCGTGCGGACGGGAGTCAAAGTCAAAATCTTTTTATTCCGTAAAAATGGCTACATTTGTTTGGAATCGTCACAATTTTTTTCCCTACCGTGCAGTTCATGACTAGGTGAGCACTGATAAAAATACTGCCAAAAAACTCAGGCATCCCTCTTTTGGTATCCAAACAAATTTACATAATTTATTAATTACATTATAATTGGATCGACTCAATCCCAGGCATTTTTATCATTAATATAGTCAGATACTTTATAATATGCCCTGCTACACAATTTGGCTTTAATAGTAGTTTTAAACTTGTTTATTGACAATTCTCTTATATTGCTGGGAAGTTTGTTATAGAACCGTATACATTGCCCCATAAAAGAATTACTTATTTTGTGGAGACGGCTTGCATGTAACACAAGATTATGCTTATATCTAGTATTTATGTTATGAGTATCACTCTTTTTACAAAATGAGTCTTAAATAGGAAGGAGTGTTAAATAGGTCTATGTTCAAGTCCCACGCGATTGTGTTAAAAGATCTTAAAGCTTTTATTAAATAAGAGTTTTGCCTGTAGTTGGTATTGACCAGAGAAAGGACCACACAGCAGGTCAGGCCTCCTTTTTTCCCTAGATGGGATATATAAATTAATGAATTTCATGAGTTGTGGACAATCGACTGCGCCATTAGCAATGTTTAATAAGAACACCAAATCAGCAATTCGACGTCGCCCATATAATGGTAGTATGTGGTGTTTTTTTGCATTGCTGTAGATAGTTTGGTAAGTAAAGTTTACATCTGAATTGCAAGTATCTTACTGGCCTATTCTACAAATTGTGACCCCCGTACGTCCAAAAAGGCCTATTTGCGCTTGTGGGCCTACTGCATACATCTCTCGATTGCGTTTAAGTACCAATCACTCTGATGTTGGAGGTTGGTTGGTGTACTGTGTATTAATCTGCAGATAACGGTAAAGTGCAGATACCTGATAAGTAAAGCCGTTTTACTACACACTATTTGCAGTGCACTTTATTTTTGTGGTAGATAGTAACCGTCTAACGAGACCTACCTGATGGTAGGTAAATAAGCGAGTCGAACGTTGCCACACATGTCATAGTTCAGAAGCAAAATAGAGAAAGTTCGATCTAAAAAAGACAATTATATAATGTCGGCAGTCAAACAAGCATACAGCCTACCTAATGTAGTACCTAGATACGTTAGCCTATGAACGCGACAATAAAAAGAGTATCTATGCTCAGGGTATCGCTGCGTGATAGAATCAGCAATGAAGATATCCTCAGTGGAACTAAAGTAACGATGTTAATACATGTGGGGGCGACGCGCACCAATCCGCCCCCGTCGTCGGTGCGAACTTAGGTGCATGCGGCGGTGGGCGCCGCCACCACGTAACCACATAACCAGGTATTCGTGACGTAACACTTAGCATGTGTGTGGATAGATGTAGCACATCACCTGGTTTGATGTCAAAAAGGTTTGCAGGCTATCTGCTAACCTGTTTATTCTGTATCTCGATAATTGGCTGCAGAAAATAAGGTAAACGAATATAGGATTGCGCATGGGTGACCTAGTGGTGAACTATATGCTGTATGCAGACGATGCCGTGATATTAGCAGAAACACCATCTGAACTACAAACACAGTTTACAATAATGAGAGATAATTGTATGGAGAAAGGCTTACTATTGAATGCGAAGAAAACAAAGATAATGGTATTTGAAAGAAGAAACCAGAACCATTGTAATGAATACGGTTGATAATGAAGTATTGTAGCAAGTGGATGAGATTGTATATCTTGGATGCGCTTTCAGCGGGGATGGAAAGTACACCGCTGATGTGGAAATACGAGTGAGTGCTGGGAATAATGTAAAACTTGAGCCAGAGGGCACAGCTCGCTATACACAATGCAGTGCTGGTCCCAATGCTTACTTATGGAAGCGAGAGCCGAGTACCTATAGCAGAGAGAGAATAAAAGTAGAATAAACGCGGTCAAAATGCGAGCGTTGCGCAAAATTGCGGCGTAACGCTTGTAGGCCGTATTCGCAATAATGATGTAAGAAACAGAGTTGGTCTGAAAGAAAGCATCGGTGTTTAAATAAGAAAAGGCATGCTCCGTTGGCTCGGACGTGTAGAAAGAATGACGAAGCAGATATACAATGCAAAAGTGGAAGGATGTAGGAGCCGAGGAAGGCCAAGACTTACTTACCCACTATGACCAAATTTGTCGTGTTCTATCAGAAGGTGATGTCAGGAGCCCTAGAAATAGGCGAGCGTGCTTGAGAAGAGCAATGAATGTTAGAGAAGTGAGTGAGGTGTGTTACGATCGAGTCAAGTGCCACTCGGTTCTCTCTGCCTACCCCGCAAGGGATTTGGCGTGTAGTTATAGATAGATAGAACTAAAGTAACAGATATAGCCTAAAGGATAAGAAAGCTGAAGTAGCTGTGGGCCTAATACAAAAGTGTGGCTCTAAGAACCGGCAACCGGGGAGTGAAAACAGGTTCCCGAATGGCGTCCCCGTACCTACAGGTGCACGCAGTATAACGCCACCTAGCCCCAAAGTAAGCGAAGCTTGTGTTATGGGTACTAGACAACTGATAAACATACGTATTTTTTTTTGTAAATACCTACTTATTATACATAGAAAATACCCAGGCCAAGACAAACAGACATGTTTATGCACACAAATGTTTGTACTGTGTGGGAATCGAACCCACAAGCGTTAATGTCAAAGTAGCGTAACAGCGCGTGTCACCACTGCGCCACCGAGCTCGTAATCTATACATATAAATAAAATTGAAGTGTCTGTCTGTGATTTCAAAATAAAGCCTTTATCTTAAGCTCATATTATTATTTTCACGTTACCAAAGCCTAAATATGCGTATTTTTTTTAACTTTTTTGTCTCTCTGTCTGTTTGTTTGTCCGGGCTAATCTTCGAAATGGCTGAACCGATTTTAACGGGACTTTCACTGGTAAGTAGAGGACTGTTCAGGGCAGAATATAGGGTACTTTTTATCCCGTAAATATTTAGGGTTCCTGCGGAAAAAATTAAAAACTCTTAAAATTGGGGGGAAACATCTTCCCCTTCGGGGCAATTTTATATTTATTATTTTCATAGAATACGTATTTTTGTAACATAAAATAACTACGCATTTTTTATGTAATATAAATAAAATAGATATACGTTGCCTCCTGTAAAGGTCAAGATGGTGCTGTATGAAAATTGAATCGCTCTATGGTTGCATCTACGACCCTGAACTTTGTTTTTTTTTTAAACAGAAACAATTTCATGTCTACAGAGAAATAAAGGCTACTAAACCCCAAATCTCATGAGTGCCGCGGGCTTCTGCTAGTAATAAATAATAAGATTCGTCTTTTGAAATTTATGTACATATTTGTAATTATTATTTCACTCTGTGAAGAAAACCTCGCTGAGAAAACCCGCACGTCCGAAAAAAAAATATTTGGAAAGACGTGTTACCTCTTAATCTAAGAAAGGTCTGGTTTTACGTCTGGATTGTGTAGGCCTGACTACGGTCACTCCATATAGAAACCAATATCTTCGCCAAACCCTTAAGCTTAGGTCGCGGACCCCGCTGAACGTAATGGATTAGAAAACGGGATAACGCTAGAAAGAAAATGTATTCTTACTTATTGACATTGTCTACAGTGCAACTCTTCGAGGACCGAGGAACCCTAACACAGCGAAACTCACACTTGATTAGCTTGTATACATTAACGAGTACATGTGTTGACAAAATTTCTATAGGAACCATGTTATTTTAGTTTTATGCGGCACTATAAACTGGCTAATGTTTATGTATGTGGGTAACCGAAAATATGATCGTGAAAAATGAAACAAGAAATGACTTCTGTTTTATATTTACAATTTTTTACATACATTTCAACATATTACAGACTACTGGGAGCTCTTTTTAATTCGAGCAACGAACATTACATAAACTAACACGTAAATCTAAACTGTAATAAAACCGACGTGTGCGAGTCAATGTAGGGGCCCGTACGGCTGCGGCACACGCCGCACACTAGAATCAATAAAATTCTGGTGTCCATAAAACAAGAATAGTGGCAGTTACATTGGAGAGAGACATTGGTACGAGTAACGTTTCTATCTTAGGCCGCTTCCGACTTCATTTATTGTTCACAGGACGAATCGGTCTTATATGCCCTTCGTTGAGTTAAGGGTAGTTACGTTACTAATATAATACATTTACACATTCTCAAATTGACTTTGCACCGACGACTATCTACCCTAACGAGTTAGTACTATCTACATTTTACAAACACCACGTTGAGTCGGCGAGCTGCTGGAGAATATACCCTCGATTGCAGCGGCGGTAGGTAGGAGTTAGCCCGGTCAAATTGAACAATTTATAAACAGAACGGCAACATCGGAAGTAAAAAACCTTCGAAAACTATTTAACTCGCCTATTGATAGTTATTAAGTACATACATTAATATGCCTATAAAAGACTAATTCGGCAGATGTTTACTTTATCTAATACTTTTACAAGAACACTAAACGGTGAACATGCCAAAGGAGCCGAGACGGTACACATAGCGGCGACGTAGTCAACTGTTAGCAAATTAATTATGAGCAAAATATATGTCTGGCTATACAGTACGCGGCGAGTAACTCCGCAACTTCATCGCGCTCTTGAACATCAACATTGCGAAACATCAATTTAATAACAAAACAAACTATATATACACTATTCATTGAAAACATATTAAAATACCGACTTTGTATAATAGCATGCACGTAATACTCACACTGATCTATCATAAGCGGCACGCCACAAGCTTTACATATTTATCAATGTTTAAAAAGCTCGTCCATAATAAAGCTATATTCATCTTCAGAAACAATCCGTTTTTGTGTTAGGCACTGTCGTTAAATTTGGTAAATTTTAAATGATATGTTGATTTAATCTGATATGTTAAATGCCAATATCAAAATAATAAACAATGAGGAAAGTCGATATTTTAATATGCCAATAACTTTAACAGCCGACTTGGCACGTCGGCGACTAGAACAACGTTTCTCGTGAGTGTGAGGCACGGTCCAACCGTAACGGCAGGGGCGCGGGCCGGCTGGTTAACTCTGTGCCTTCGGGCAGAGCCAACGCCTCCCCGCCGCCGCTGTCCGTCGAGAACTGTTCGACCTCATCGTCCGTCGAGTCCACTTCGTCCTCGGCGAACACGGAGTCCGGTCCGACCGATGCTAGTTCACACTCCACAGCATAGGACGGCCCTACGCTGCCCACAGACGCGAGAGGTGCGAGTCTCTCGCTCGGGCACGGCGACAATCGGCGCTCTGGTAACGCACATACCACTGAAGAACCGCGACGCTCTAAATAAGAACTACCAGAGCTAGAACACGTCGCAGAGCTCAAACGACGATCTCGAGGGCCACCGGAAGCACGTCTTTCTACAAATCGAAGGGCAGAACCGGGCAACGAGTCACCCCGCAGCGTCGAGAGTCGTCGAGGGGGAGCTAAGAGGCTTCCATAGCCGCCGCCGTACGACATGAAGCGAGAAGTGCGCGGCCAGGGGGGCTCTTCGCTGATTGAAGGTCGAGATCGCGCTCGCTCCGACAACGCTTCTTCTAACGCTGCCGTCAGCTGTCGCTCCTCCTCGACGGCCTGCTCCTCCGCTACGACTGCCTCTGCTAGTTCTACTATCTTCGGATCATTCAAAGCCTTCACCGATTTACTCCGGCTTTTATAAACGATAAGAAACACCATCAGCGCAAAGAAGCCGCCGAGCGTGGCGGCTATGCGCACACCCGTCATGACGTCATATGTCGCGTAAAATTCGATGCGCACACGGTCGCGGTCTGCCTGCGAGCGATCGGTAGAGTTCTCGGCCGCACCCAAATCCCCGCCGCTCCATCCATCTCGGTGCTCCATCGTAAGGTCAAGTGTTCATCGCCTGTGAACAACACAATATTGGTTATCAATGCTTATCGTCCGAACACATATGTGAGCTTATGATATGGCAAATAGGCTGTTACAATTGATACCTAGTATTCCTCCTACACAAATCCCATTTCGACACTGAAATATTATGTGAAAATATATCACGAACGATATAGCTAATATATCGAGAGCCCCGGTAAATATTTTGTTACCGTTTTCAATGAAGGGAGGTAGAGGGAGGCCAGACAACAATGTTGTCGCTAGGCGATTTCCGTTTGCCCGTTGCAGCGCACTCCCCGACGTATCTGGGACACGGCTAGCATATAGCATGATGTTGGTTCACTTTCAGCACCTTTTTACTTATATCACCCTTGTATTTAGATTATAGCTTCAAATAAAAACGATCGGTATTCAGTTCTGTTCTGTAAGTATATATATTACAGCCACCTATTTGTTTTCCTTATCACGCGGACAACAAAAGCAGCAAAAAATATTAGACCTATTAAATTATATGTTAAGTAATCATATCCTTTTCTCAATATACTAGGATAAATTCAAGATGTAATAATAAAAGTTAAAACATTTAGAAGTGCATTAGTATATTTGACTAGCCTGACCCTACCGAGATTTTATTAGAATATTCATAGCAACCTTAAATTCCATATATTTATGAAAATTGCTGATTGCTGAAAATGCTCTGAAAGATATTTTTTAAGTTTTATTAAATATTGATCGTATCGCCCTCTAAAATTCAAAACACATCAAAATAGTTTCAGTAGTTTTTGCATAATTATGTAACACAAAGGCCAAATAGGTTAGGATTAAAAAAATATTTCTTTTCTGTATCGTAATTAAACTCACTAATATAGAATTGTATTATTTTGTAATACACTGTATATACTTCATTATTAAAAAAATCGGCCAAGTGCGAGTCGGACTCGCACACGAAGGGTTCCGTACCATTATCTATAAAAACGACAAAAAAAAACACGTTTGTTGTATGGGAGCCCCCATTAAATATTTATTTTATTTTAATTATTTATTCTTAAAGTGAATATATAACTAAATATTCTGTGAATATTTCAAGCGTCTACCTGTTGCCGTTATCAATATCGAGCAAAAATAAGCAAAAAAATCGGCCAAGTGCGAGTCGGACTCGCGCCCTAAGGGTTCCGTACCACTATCTATAAAAACGGCAAAAAATCACGTTTGTTGTATGGGAGCCCCCTTAAATATTTATTTTATCCTATTTTTTAGTATTTGTTGCTATAGCGGCAACAGAAATACATCTGTGAAAATTTTAACTGTCTAACTATCACGGTTCATGAGATACAGCCTGGTGACAGACGGACGGACGGACGGACAGCGGAGCCTCAGTAATAGGGTTCCGTTTTACCCTTTGGGTACGGAACCCTAAAAACACATACAGCTTTGACGACCTCGGTGGCGCAGTGGTCGATTCTTACACAGGACACATTTGTGTGCATGAACATGTCTATTTGTCTTGATCTGGGTGTTATAAGAGAGGTAGGGCACACAAAATCACCCGTCTGTGGAAGTACTTCCACCTTACAGAAAACCGCAGCCAAATAACAACTATTTGGGGGGTTGTTGGGTTTCTGCGTGTGAATGACGTCACCAGTGAGCTCCTATGGAGTTGCTGTGTTAGCAACAGAGATGGCATCGCGCGAGTTATACTTCTATCTATCTATAACTTCACGCCAAATCCCTTATGGGGTAGGCAGAGAGAACCGAGCGCCACGTGACTCGATCCTTACATACCTCACTCGCTTCTTTAACATTCATAATTAAATTCATAATTCATATGAGTAATACTTAATGCGTTATAAGCATTCATAGGCTACGGTAACTGCTTTACATCAGGTGAACCGTATGCTTTGTATGCCTCCCGACGTTGCATAAAAAAAGTTAAGAACAGATCACGTTTAAGATAGGAGGGTGCTTCAAAGCAGCCCGTCTGGGGAAATACCTCCACCTCACAGAAATCAGCTACCAACAACTACCTGGAGGGTTGTTGTATTCCTGCGAGTGAGTAGTAAAATAATAATAATGTATCTATTTCAGGTTATAACCCATATAAAATAAAAATTAAAGAGAATGACAAAAAAATATACAAAGGAACAGTGATAGCCCAGTGGGTAAGGAATCGACCTATTGACTACCTGATCCCAGGTTCGAATCCTGGCGAGGGCATGTACCACTAAATTCGTGTTTTGGATTTACGTACATATTTACTATATTTGTGAGGAAAACATCACGAGGAAACCCACACGTCCAAGAAATTATATTTCGAAAGACGTGTGACCTAACCTAAGAAAGGTTTGGTTTTCCCTCTGGGTTGTGGAGGTCTGACGGCAGTCTATGTAAAAATCAGTTTCTTCGCCAAATCCTTAGGCTTGGGTAGCGGACCCCGCCAATCCTAATGGATTAGGAAACGGGATAATGCGAAAAAGCAGTCCCAAAAATATACAAAATAAACTAATACAGGTCACAATGTATTTTTTTATCGGGACCGGCCCACCACTCGTACACTGTGTCTCCTGTGAAGCCAGAATTAACAGCGGCGACCACCAAAAAGGCAATGAACAGTGAAGTTCATTGTTGTATCGGGGGTTAAACTACAGCTGCCTTGGAACTCGCAACGAATTTTAATCAGAAGAAATTTGTAGGAGTAGGAAGTTTTGGAATTGACTTCACAATGTTACTAAATGTGTTACTTCCTATTGCTGTCACGGTGTACGGAGAGTCAGTATTCCAGGATGGGACCCTCCAGATACTGGGCCAGTGTAAGGAAGATCTCATTAGTCGATTTTCAATCTCATTAGTGATTAGTCGATAGTCGTGTCATAAAATAATTGTGAACTGAGTCCAAAAGTAAGGGCACCACTAAGGTCCTAAGGAGTGGCTGTATTAGCAACACCGGTGACACGCACGAGTGATACTTAATGTGTTGCAAGCGTTCATAGGCTACGGTAACTGCTTTAATTTTGGTGGACCGTATGCTTATAAGCCTCCCGACGACAAATTCATTATCTATTCTAAATAGATAATGAATTTGTCGTCGGGAGGCTAGAGGTAGAAGTGGAAGATACTTTTATTTTTATTTTTTACATAGATTTACAAATGGTACGATTCTTATGTATCTATCTATAACTTCACGCCAAATTTCTTGCGGGGTAGGCAGAGAGAACCGAGCGCCACGTGACTCGATCCTTACACACCTCACTCGCTTCTTCGGAACTCATTGCTCTTCTCATGTACGCTCACCGGTTTCTAAGGCTCCTGACATCGCGTTCTAATAAAACACGATCAATTTGGTCATGGTAGGTAAGTCTTGGCCTTCCTCGGCTCCTGCATTTTTTATACGGGTCCGAACCAAGGGAACGTGCCTCTTCTTATTTCAACACCGACACTGTATTTTAGACCAACTCTGTTTCTAACACCATCATAGCGAATATTGTCTATACAAATTTTGCGCAACGCTCGCATTTCGACCACGTTTATTCTACTTTTAATCTCTCTCTGCCATACTCATTTATTTGGAGTGTCATCAAGGTAAGTATATAAAATAATTTAAAGTATATTCTATTGCATATTTGGACTATTCTTGATAACGCTTTATATCTCTAAAATAATTTTGTGCCTGTGTTTTTGTGATGCATTGTGTATGTAAATATAGTAAAATAGTCGCATTTCTGTATTTTTTTTTATCACAGATAACTTATTTTCTAGTTTTGTAGAATTAGATGTTTACAAAATAGTTTGGACAATCTTTTTTTTCGTTGTATGTCATAAAATTACATGTACATTCATGGTAACTCTGTAAAACTTGTCTCTTACAAGTCTGTAGTAGTATTCGATATAAAAAACCATTGTAACATATTTGCATAACTAATTCTTTTGATTTATTTTTTACTAGCTGTGCCCGCGACTTGGTCCGCTCGGAATAGTTATTTTTTATTATTTATATATATTAATAAAAATAAATATAATTTCAAAAATAAAAGTAGCCTAAGTTACTCCTTATTACATCAGCTATCTGCCAGTGAAAGTCCGGTCAAAATCTGTCCAGCCATTTCAGAGATTACCCGGAACAAACAGACCGACAAAAATTGAAAAAAATATATATTTTGGTATATGTACCGTGTATACATCCATAGGCATTTAATAAAAAGCGGTTATTTTAATATTACAAACAGACACTCCAATTTTATTTATCTGTATAGATTACAGTTCTATTCGAATCACAGTGATATGGGCCGTTTTGATACGCCCTACCTCTGGTAAAGGTGGAAAACAAGCACTATGGTGCAAAGGAAGCACTACCTTCTTGGTGGTAAGCATAAGCTGCTTACCACGGTACAAAGAAGTAATATACATGTAAACACATATTATTATAAATATGTTGCAGAGTTACACGATAAAAATGAAAGTGGGGCTACAATGTGTTAATAATGCGTAGTTATTTATATCCAAATGAGTAAACATGTCAAGAATATTTCAATGTTTACATAAATAATGGTACGTTGTAAGCTCCGAACTGTTGGGGAAATGAATACTGTAGTATACTTTACATGATCCATTATCGCAATATCAGAAGGTAGGTGCACATGCTCTCAATTCCGAAGTCGTGATCGATATAATGCGTCCAACAAACAATGCCACTAAATATAGCAGCGCAGGTGAGTGCTCGACCGAAAGTCTCTGATTAGGTGCACGAATTAAAGTATAATTTATTGCACACCATTAGGCTTTCGATGTATATTTCTTTACGCTTAATAATTCGGCCTCAAATTAAAACTATAACAATAATGATATTGAAGGTCCTTTCCTGAAGAAATCAACTTTTGCTGATGTTTTTTTTTTAAGTACACTCGTTCCAATTAACAATCAAAATCATTTTACTAATTATGTATTGTAAATATTATGTTTATTATGATTTCAATTTACCTTGGAAGATAAAAATGCGTCTCCGCGTCGGCTGATCGTATGTGCGATTGCAGGGTTGGGCTGTGATTATAATTTTATTTCCCTTAATGGATCAGCTATTGGCATAAGAAATTACGATATGTGTTAACACCATGGAGGAAATAATATATGGAGACTCGATGACACAATTTTGTATAGTAAATAAACTCATCGCTACGGGTCGGGAGGTAAAATACAACGCGCAGCTCTTATTGGCTAGCTCACGGATGAACATCATGTAACTTATCAGTTTATTATCGGCTTATTAAATAAAATATTCTTCCCTTGATCAGTAGGCGCGCATCACAAGATATTTAGACGCTTAAACACTACATTTTGGTAGTGAGGGGGTCCACATGTACCCTCAAGGGGTTTATTGGTTTGTAGTCTACGAATCTAAATACTTTAACTTTATTGAAACAAAGATAACGCGAGTCTGTCACTCGTGAACATAAAACTTACTACTGTGACTTTCACCGGGCTAAAGTAACCGGACAGACAGTAAACACACGAAGGAAAGTAATCAATGTCGGTTAACTTTACATGGAAATTCACTCTTCATCCACAACTTCAGTAACTAAAAGAAAGAAAAGTTTTTACCAGTAGTCACTATAATTGCGCTAGGACAATGCTTGCTCCTTCCTAATCTCAACTATACTGATTCTTGTTACTTAGATATCACCGAAGAGCAATTAAATAAGCTTGAGCGCCTTCAAAATTTTTGCATACGATTTATATTTGGACTTCGTAAATATGACCATGTTTCTGAATTTCGTTTTCAGCTCAAGTGGATCCCTATAAGACTTCGTCGCAACTGTCACAGTCTTTCCCTTCTTTACTCTATCCTCTTTGATACTGCCACCCTAACCTATTTAAAGGGACGTTTTGTCTTTCATAGCGATTTGTATTGTCTTACCCTGTGTAACGCACTTACCCCTTCTTAAAACACCATAACACTCCACTGATTTCTATACCAGTTCAATCTCGGTTGAAACAATGCGGCTGCGGAATGCTTTGCCTTTCGATATCCGGAATGATCAATCAGTGCGATCCTTCAAACGTCTTGTCAAACTTCATTATCTTTCCCTGAACATTAGCATTCTTTTCTCGTTTTTCCCCTCAGTCTCATTTATTGTGTGTATATTTTACTCAATGTTATGTATCAATTTGATAAATTGTGTAATATGTATACTTGGTTATATATAATAATAATGTTATTAATGTTTATTTATTTTTCTCTCTAAATCTAGCTTCCAATTATTACATAATATAGTGAAGGTTCACATGCACAGAATAAGATCATGAGAGACTGGTGACAAAGATAAGCCGAAGCCGGTAGCTGAGTACACCATTCCTCTTCCCGCGACATCTTAACATTGCGATACAGTGATTGGAAAATGTGTACCAGGCCACTCAGAAAGTATTGCGATAAAAAATTTTTATGTATGAGAGACTGGCCAGTTATAATCTATTTTGAAAATATGATTAAAAATGGATCTGCGCCGGGAACATTTTCGCGCTATGATTTTTACGATTCAAGTGTCGCCTGAAACCGAACGAATCGTACGATAGACTTCAAATGGCATTCATGGATGAAGGCCCTTCCAAGGCAACCGTGTATCGTTGGTATAACGAATTCAAGCGCGGTGGACTAACTTTGGAGGGTGAAGAAAGAAGTGGTCGCCCTTTGACGGGCGTTACAGAAGAAAACGTGCTAGCAGTGAAAAATTTAGTTCAAGACAAAAGACGAGTTACGTATCAAGAGATTCAGCACATACTGCAGATTGGACCGGCAAGCTTTGCATATTCGCATCTTCGCGTGAGGATGATACTTTCACGCTGGGTGCCGCACAACCTCACCGTTGCTCAGAAGCAGGCCCGGGTGGAATGGTGCCGTGATATGATAAACAAATTTGAAGCAGGCTCGTCTCGGCGTATTTACGACGTCATTACAGGTGATGAGTCCTGAATTTATCAATACGATCCCGAAACGAAGCTCCAATCGACCGTTTGGGTGTTTCAAAATGAATCACCGCCTACCAAAGTGAAGCGATCTAGAAGCGGGGGGAAGATTTGGATCGCGAGCTTTTTCAATTTAACTGGCTAAAAAAATTGAAAAACTGAAAAAAAAACATTTACAGAACCAAAGAAGCATCAACGCCGAATGGTCTGTAGTATACAAATGCTTGGCAGAAGTTTTCTCTGTTGTGAGCAACAAGCGACCAAACACAGGGCTCCGCGGGCAACTGCTTTACCACGACAACGCGCCCGCGTACACCGCGCTCAAAACGAGGGACACCCTGGACAACACGCCAGTCAAACAGCCCTGACCTAGCACCATATAACTTTTTTTTATTCCCGAAATTAAAAAATCAGCTCAAAGGGATACAATTCGTCGCCGGAAGATGCGCTGTCAGCGTTCGAGCAGGCTGTAAATGAGGTGTCTGCGGCGGACTGGTAAAAGTGTTTCGAAAACTGGTTCAAACGCATGAAACTTTGTATAGAGGCTGGTGGAGAGTACTCGTACTTTGAAAGGATTTATATAAAAAAATATTTACATATAGAACACTTTTTGTTATTTTCGTAAAACTTTCTAAGTGTGCCACGTAAGTGTACAAAGAATTTAGTATTATAAGCTAATTAAGGTGAAGAATTATAATAATGATATTGTCGGACAAATTACACAGCGCCACCTAGCCCCAAAGTAAGCGAAGCTTGTGTTATGGGTACTAGACAACTGATAAACATACGTAAATAATTTTTTTTTTTGTAAATACATACTTATTATACATAGAAAACACCCAGACCAAGACAAACAGACATGTTCATGCACACAAATGTTTGTACTGTGTGGGAATCGAACCCACGAGCGTTGGTGTCAAAGTAGCGTAACAACGCGTTTCACCACTGCGCCACCGAGCTTTAAAAATTATTTTAAAGTTTTGCCCAAATTGGGTAATTTATTTAAGAATACAGAACTAACGAGTTGATAAGTATGTGTTGTGTTTTAAAGAGTACGTGTGGTGTGTGTTGTTAGTGTAAAATGTGAATGGGATGTATATTACAGTGGATAGTGTTGAGAGGGTGGGGTAAAGTGAGCATGATGAAGATAAGAGGAGTCTCAGTAAACATATATATTCTATTATAAATTTAGTTCTTTATGCAGCTTTTTATAAAGAAACTGGTCTAGAGAACGAAAGAGACGCTGGGATAATGCTGTCCTAGATGAACGTATCGTAATTTGATAATTGAGTGTGACGAGATAAAGAAGAAGCGTAACTGAAACTAGTGACAACGTGCTGTTTCAGAACCATTGCGACAATAACGAGCTGCCGAACTAAGAGGACTTGACAGTACATATAATTCGAATGTTGAGAATAAAATTGGTTTGAAGTGCACATCTTCAAGAGAGCCCTTTGGGCACGTTCTAGTTTTAATAGAGCGGTATTTGCGGCACCGCCCCAAGATGTAATACAGTAGGTAAGCAACGGTTGACAGAGTGAGGTGTAGACCATTTTGACTACATTTGGATCAGCGACCTGTCGGAGCTCTCTGAAGACATATACAAGTTTGCGAACTCTTCCAGCTGTAATTTTGAGATGGGATTGAAAGTTAAGCTTATTATCTACCTACAGCAATACCTAAGTATTTTATGGAGTTATAGGATATAACCGTGGAGCAGGTACACTAGAATTGATTGGAGCAAACTTGTGAATGTTCTACAATTGAGTAATAGAAAAAAGTTGCCTTAAAAAATATATGCACATTTTAGACGTAGGAATAAGTTAAATTAGATTGCTAATAACGATAACCCTTTTCCTATAAATTGTATTCGATCCTATAGCATCCTATACGATCTATTCGATCCTATATATGTATACAATATTTCATTTCTTACCTAAAAGGGATTAAAATATAAATGACCATCTAATTTACAAAAAATTAAATTAGTTAGCTCAAACGCTTGTACGCCTTAATTTTCCAGTTCATATCTTTGTTATTGTAGGTACCGATATATATATCGACATTCAGTTATGTCTACTCGACATTAACATAACTGATTTTTTTTATATAGTTAACACACACAACTGATGACAGCTATTTAAGTAATAGTTTATGAGCTTCTGATCGGCAATGTTCTAAATCATAATCCAAAATATGTGTGCCTTACAGTTTCTAAACATAAAACTTCAAGATCTTTCTAGATAGCACTTTATCAAAACATTTAACTTGTTACTAAAAGTTGAAATAATAAAAATATTATCGTTCCACTTGATGAAAAATTCATACTTAATATAAAAAACAATATGGAGAAAATGTTATAAGTGTACAATGCTGTTTATGTCTCCGGAATTGTGTCAAATGAATATATCTGATGATATAAATAATTATGATGATTCCTGACATACTGATAAAAATACTAGGAATGAAAACAACGATAAGTTGATATTAATGTGTTTATAAATATATAATTGTGACACTAGGACCATTCGTCAAAGCACTGCTAGAACCCAATGTCAAAAAAAATATCTCCTGTCTAAACAATAAATACCGTATTCACATATTACCATTATGTTAAGCCATATGGCTATGCACGTGTATTTTTGGCATCGGACATTGGACACAGGATTTCCACGGGTATATTAAGAATACCTACGCATCGCATAATGGCGGAGTAAATTAATTGCGCCCGTTTTATTGTTGCGAAGTTACATCAATCGGTTGTAATTGAGCTATTGCCTTCGATCATGACTTTTAGTTAAAAAAGCAACTTCAGAACATGTTCGCAGGGATACATCCCGCTATCATTTGAGAACTCCTTAGTGGATGTCTACTATGTTCTAACGGAATGTTATTTGCTCATACTGTGGTCATAATGCAGAATCTAGGTGCAAATTTTCAGTGTCTAGATACAAGAAGCACAGTTACTTACGTGCTATGCTTTTATAATATATATTTGATGTCGAGATCGGCCTTTCTTCTTAGTTTGCTATGTTGATTCATGTTAAAATAATACAAGGCGATTACAAAATCATCACTTCAAAATCTAAAACACTAGCGTATTAATGGTCGCCAATAATTATACGGTTACGAGAGATGGAAAATGTGAGGTTGATATTGAAAAAATACTGAAAGCAGGTAACCATATCAACAGTGCGTTGTACACAATGTTAACAAGCGATAACATATCGAGCAAAGCTCGCCTTGCTATCATTCAGGGTGTATTAACGCCAACATTGATGTACGGCAGTGAAACATGGGCATGGCAGAAGAAGTATGAAAGCAGGGTGAACGCCGTAGAAATGAGAGCGCTGAGGAGTATGTGTGGAGTGAGAATGATTGATAGAGTAAAAACAGGACGATGCGAGAACTTTGTGGAATGAAAGATGTAGTGATAAAAATTGAAAAGGGTATGCTGAAATGGTTTGGTAATTTAGAAAGAATGAATGATAAAACAGTTACGAAAGAAGTGAATCAGGCAAGAGTGAATGAAGATATCGGTAGGGGGCGCTCTAAACGCACACATGCAACTGAGGTAGGGCGCATCCCACAGGAGAAACATTTGTGTGCATGAACATGTCTGTTCGTCTTGGACTAGGTATTTCCTATGTATCATAAGTACATATGTATTTACAAAAACACGTATTTACGTATGTTTATAAGTTGTCTACCCATAACACAAGCTTCGCTTACTTTGGGTTCGCATAGCACTGTGTAATTTGTTCGACATTATTTTATTTATCAAGTTTATCAAATACGTAATTCAAACGATTTTTATAGTATAAATGAACTGAAATAAAATTACTTTGCAATATAACACCGTACGTTAAGTTACGTAATAATAAGCGTGTTTTACAATAAGATTTTAAGGAGCTCGATGGAGGAGGAGGATAATCGAACACCCAAGTTGATCATCATCGACCATCTATGGTCGAATTTAGTCATGTCAAGTTGCTCCATGATCAGAGGGCACGTTAAGCCGTCGGTCCTGGCAGTTTTCAACAGATGACAATCGTTAAGGTATTCTAAGAGTCAAGAGAGATAGGGTACATCGAAGAAGCGCGACTAAAAAACAGGCTGTGTTGAGAGCTCGCTAAGAGAATATTCAAAGCGCAGCAGCCGCAAAAGCTTCGTTGTATAGATTATATGAGTGACTGTGGATACCAGTAAATTCCCGAGGAGTTGCTGCGTTATCAGAACGGTGGCAATGCGCCAACGATATGCCTGGTATTGCAAGCATTCATAGGTTACGGAAACAGATATTAAATTCAAATTTGGAACAGACCAAACAAGAAAGGAAATTTATATAAAACTATAATACTGTGATGTCAGGAGCCCTAGAAACCGGGCGTGCATGAAAAGAGCAATGAATGTTAAAGAAGCGTGTGAGGTATGTAAGGATCGAGTCACGTGGCGCTCGGTTCTCTCTGCCTACCCCGTAAGGGATTTGGCGTGAAGTTATAGATAGATAATACTGTGAAGATGTAAAAATTATCTGAAAGTATGTTTGGATGTGGAGGGTAATCACTGGAACTACTGATCACATTCTAAAAAGCTTTCACTAATTGATTATACAGATTAATACATAATTAGATCTTCTCCTTTCTAGCGTTACCCCGTTTCCTAATCAATTAGGATTAGTGGGGTCCGCTACCTAAGCCGAACGATTTAGCGAAGATACTGATTTTGACATGAAGCAACTGCCGTCCGATCTGTACAACCCAGAGGGAAAACCAGACCTTCCTTAGGTTAGATCACACGTCTTTCAAAATATAATTTCTTGCATGTTCGGATTTCCTCACGATGTTTTCCATCACCGCCGAGCCAGTGATAATTGCAAATATGTACATAAATCTGAAAACACGAATTTAGTGATACATGCCAGGATTTGAACAGGGAGCCTGTTTGTCAATATGCCGTCCCTTATCCAGTGGGCTATCACTGCCCTTAATGCATGATTAGATATATTAGTAAATTAGATCCCTCAGTAGTATTTCCTATTTAAGGGCGCTGTGTAAAATTTGAAAAGCCAATAGCACGCGGGCGAAATTGCTGGGCAGTACACGGTATATACACGTGAACCTTCCTTCACAATCTATACTTAGAAAATTACACATGTATATGACCTAAGCCTCTTTCATGCGATACAATTCGCCTTTTCAGGAACACCGTTCCTATATGAAATCTATATGTTTGTCTTTGTTTGTGTCTGTCGCTTTTTTTCGAATATTCGAATTTTCACTTCAGATTCGGATCCAGCATAAAAAAGTAGAATAGGAATGTCTGAAAAACCAACCTCCTATCTCTTAAGGAACATGGTCAAAATGGCCGATAAATTTAAAAATAAAATTGAATTTTTATTTCAGATTCGAAAAGTAAATTAAAAAGTAAAACAGGAATGTCTTAAAAACCAATATCATAATGGAACATGGTCAAAATGGCCGACAAAGTTTTAAAAAAAATAATTAAATTGTTAATAATTGACGAGCCAGGTGTTCCTCTGGCAATGCAAGCTTACGCATTCTCAACTAGTTTACATTAGTTTTAAGTTATTAAAGTAATATTTAAGCATTTTACGTGGCACAATATTGTAGTTTACTATCCTTTCTTCCTAGCAGTATGAAGTGGAGACGATCAAATCAAATCTTGATCGACGAAATCTACTGTTATTGAACCTTTACGAGTGAAAGATGCAAATCGATCGAACGTTCCGACACTTCCCACAAGAAATTGTAGCAAATAACTGTTACTTGAGTCGTTCTACCTATCGCTTATTTATTTGAAACTTACGTTTCATTTATTTGATTCAATGCAAAAAAATAATGTACTAATGAAGAAGCAGAAATAAGTTTTAACACAAAGCGACATTCATTTTGATCGAGTTCATTTCTTTATTTATTTACGACAAGCTAGCTAACTCATTATGAACTCGTTGTGAAGACCAGAGTCAGGAATAAAATACTAGACCCTCTAGACACAACCAATCTACCTGGGCGCCTACAGAACAGTATCAGCGGCGTGTGAATACAGGAAAACAGTTGTACGTTTGCCGGCTACTCTGGCCTAAGCGGCGGTAAAATTATAGACAAAACCAACTTCTGGTAAGTATTTTTCCTTCATAAAGGTAGAGCTGCCTGAGGGAATTATATTTTGAAGGTTCAAAGGAAGATTTGCCAACCGACTGTACACGTCGCCAGAACTACGTCCTGTAACGTACGTAAGAAATAAATAATAAAAAAATACACACATAGTGCAGTAACACAAATAATGATCCTGTAAGTATTTCTCTTGTCGGCTATGATCCAGCAGCAATTTTGTTAGGTTTCAGTAGTGTGCGCTTAAATTTATCCTTTTTATTACGAAACTGATATACTCACGGGTAAAATTTTTAAACCAGATTATGCTATATTTTTTTACAAGTTTTTGTTTATTTTTAGGGTTCCGTACCACAAAAGGCAAAACGGAAACCTTAAAGGATCTGTCTGTCTGTCAAGACCCTTTTATTCAGGGACGGTGGAGCTATCAAGCTGAAATTAATATCACATATACAGCAGTCCCTTCGAGCAGTGAAAAAAATCAAACTTCTAAGTCAACGCAATCAAAAAATACGGATGTTCATGCCTCGTATAAGCGCATATTTTGACACTCGCAAGGGAATCAAAACCTATAGGGTACTTCCCGTTCCCGTTGAAATATGTTTTTGCGAAAATACCTTCTTACGGAACTCTCAGAGAGCGAGTTGAGACTCGCTCTTGACGACTTTTTTTTGTTATCCTATATTCTCATTTTTTCTATCGAGAAAACTACAAGGAAAAATAATTCGTAAACACAACGTAACTATATAGTGTAGTGTGCACTAAGTAACTATATAGTGTAGTGTGCACTAAGTAACTATATAGTGTAGTGTGCACTAAGTCGCCTTACTGCACACTATATTTTCATTCGGTCGAAGGAATTTTCAAAACAAAAGGACCTCTGATCGGACGGCATGATTTCCACGTGTTGATGAAAGCCTTCTGACTTGATCATGAATTTCGAAGGATAAGGCGTCTTGATCTTCATCATACTTTTTTAAGAACGTTGTACGAAACAGAAACAAATGGTTTACAAGTCAGCATTAACTTTTCTTTGACCTTCAAATGAATTGTGCAAAACTTCTTTTTACCTACGTTTCGCGCCGGCCTGTCCTCGTTTTAAAGCGCCCCTTCAAAAGACTGCCCTTTTTTTTCTTTGGTTCAAAACAATAAATTCACGTTTCGTCTTCTGTGACAAAATCGTAAACAGCATTGGAGTAGCCAAAACGTGCTCCTTTCTGTACTAGCGCTAGTTCATGATGAATCCAACGATAACAGCCTTTTCTAAATTTTAGATGTACATGTATTTTATCATACCAATCATCTCATACCAATCGCCATATTATGTAGTCTTTATTTTATATTAGGGAAGCGAGTGAGGTTTGTAAGGATCGAGTCATGTGATGGTACCGAACCCTGCGTGTACGAATCCGACTTGCGCTTGGCCGGTTTTATTACTTTAAAAGTAACGATAAAAAATCTTTATTCGTAATTCGAATTTGCCATTTTACAAAGAGTATTTTTGATGTGCCTTTGAAAGAAATTGTCAGGATAGGACAGAACTATTTTCAGTCTTGGCGAACAGGCATTCGAAACTTTTTTCGAAGCTTTTCACAGAATTTTGAAAATAACTTTATTTAAATATAAATTATGTTTTCATAAATATATGGAAAGATTACAAGTAAGGATATTTATTGCATGAACAGGTCCGAAGAGATTACTTGGAGCCCATGTTATAAATAGAGCGTATAGCTCTATTTTGTAAGATTAACATTGTTTCAATAGCAGCCGTTTTTTCCGACAACAGTATACCATACTTGAACGTACATGAAATAGACTAAGTGTACAGTAGCCACGTCAGTTGTCTAATTTTGTTTATCTAATGCAGTTTATTTTAGTCGTAAGAGGTATCGTTTTTGAGCAGATTTTGATTGTTTTGTTTTGTGATTAAAAATACTTTTTAACGTAATTACGTGTTTGATATCAATACTGCAAAACTATTAGAATAAGAATATAAGGTTCCATTTTGATATGTTGGTGGTATAATCAAATCTGCGTAAAAGTCGTGACAACTAAATCATCACCTACATACAATACATGAATCAATACACTGTTTAAAAATGAGTCCTGTAGCCAATGTAATAAGGAAACTATGACAATCTTCTCCTGGAAAACTAGGTCTAGTCTGTGGGTATTTGTGTACATATACACTCACAGATTTCCTTTATTTATAGTAAAAGTATAGTCACAATTGAGTCGCACGGCAGTATACAAATGTTGTGAATACCGTTGGTGGAATCCTGTTCCCCAGCAGTGTGGAACAAAGCATAATTAAGGAAATATGATTGAGGGTCTATAACTTTTTAATTGATTACGATATAAATGGATTTTTTTACAGCAATGTAAAACTTTGTTGTTCGAGTTCTTTAGTTGGTTTAGAGGAAAAGTATTTTATAGGAAGTAAAAATACTCAATACACTTGTAACTTGATAGCAAAAGCTGACTTCTGTTTTGTTTGTTTTGAAAACATTGTCTGAAAGAAAGAAGACTTAACTTAATGATCTGATTGTACCTGTGGGTTGTAGGGGTCTGACGGCATGACATGCCATGTCAAAATCAGTATCTTCACCTTAATCCATAGGTTTAGGTAATCCTGGGCTGCAAAGCCAAAGCTTAGGGCGCGACTGAGTTAAACAACCCGATGATAATGAAACCCATCATTACTAAATTCCCCATTCAAAAGTAAAAATTGTATTTACCCACCAACAGCGACATATCAAAAGGTAGACACGTTATACACCAACATTATTGTATTTTAAAATGGTGCAAGTAGTACTATATCTATGTACGTACAGTTATTTATTATGACACTTTGGTCCAACAAAGAGATATGTATATACCTGTCGTAAGAAAGAGATGAATATATATCTTACGATATTTATTAATTTATGCTTTGTTACATGCATTTGTACGTATAGACACGACGCGAGAGCGTGGCCACCTGAATGCGAGTTGGGCAATCACCTTACTTTCGTATTGCCATTCTAGAGCGTGTACGACGTATTTATAACTATAAAAACATCTTAGCCCACCAAACAATTGTTTTTACAGTGACTTGATAATGACAAAATAAACGTTTTTTGTAAAAGTACTTGTTAGCTTTCTTTTATATACTACTTACAGTGACTAAGGTGGCAAACAAGCGTAAGACCTGCCTCATTGTAATCAGTTACAGCCTATGGACATTTGCAACACCAGGGCTGTCACTTATGCGTAGCCGAACCCCATACCATAGTAAATCGTGTGAAAAAACTGGTAACTCTCAGTAAACCAAAAAAATGGGTATCCCCACCGTTGAACCCAGTATCTCGATTATTTATAGGAAAGTATGTTGAAACAGATATACAATGTATGAAAGTAGTACTATGTAGTTTCTGAGGATGGCCTAGATTCACTTACCACAACTAAATTAAATAGGGGTTATCTGGAGTCCTAGGAATTCGCAAGCATGAAAAAACCTATGAATGTAAAAAAGCAAGTGAGGTATGGAAGGAAGGATTTCTTTTTTTAATTCTGTTTAATTTGTGAGAGACTTTTTTCAGAGGATGAAATCTCAAGGTTGCAATAAATGCACATTTTTTAACAAAAAGTTTTTTACAGGGTATTAAAAGGTAATTTTGAGATGAACACATTAAAACTCCTTAGTACTCTTTAGTTAGTTAATAGTTACTTTATAACATGAATTCAATTCATTTGCTTAAATAATACAAAATTTAATTTAAATTTCTATTTAACTATGACTATACAACTGAAAGAATGTTGCTAGAAATTGCATATTTCTATTTGTGAAATTATAGTAATGAAATCCTTTGTTACAAGTCTAAATTCTCTGTATCTTGAATCACTTGTTAAGTCAAAAACTTGTTGTTAGCATTCCACTGCATATGAATAAATAAATATAATAATAAAATGTTTCTAAACACAATATAAAAGGGTGCCTGGCAGAAGATTCACTAAAAGTGCATACCTCATAGATAAGGTCATTTGGAACTGATATAGCCCAAATAGCCAGAATTAAAGTCTTGTAGTTTGAGGGATAATTACATTATTTTTTTCCAGAAACTGATAGTTTAACCTTACATACAACTACATTTTACATATGGTTTTAAACCATGACAGTTACGATGTAAGGAGTTTTCAGCAACTGTAAGTATCTGTTCTCAAACTCAAAATGTTGTAGAAAAAAAAGGTTATCACATTAGAAACAGGTGAAAAGTAAAAATAAATTACTGGGATATCAATTACAAAATGAAATGTAAAAATATTCTGGAGCCAGTCAAAATTTTATTTCAACATTTCATTACTTACGCCTAAATTAAATTTATAATTATCCTTTCACAACACAATTATCATCAAAAATATATAAATTTCTAATGAAAATTGTTAAATTTAATGTGACACACTTATTAACCCGTCGAGGCCCGTTATATACCGTTTGCCGTAACGCACATGGCTTGATCAAGCAAGGTCTACAATGGTGTCTTTTTGCTTCAAATACTCTGTAGTTTTTTTATACCATTAAGATGGGAAATGTATGACTCAATGTATGCAGCTGTTTTCCACCACGATTTGTGACAAATATTGATTAAGTTTGAGTATGGAGGCATATCATTAATGAAAAAAGACCTAAATCATAACTATCACAAAGATAAATTTCTGATAAAATTAAAATATCAATTTCAGACAAAAGTGAGAAAATACACAAAAATGAGTGTATCTCTCAAAGTACAGGGCTTTGGTTCAGGATATTTGGCCTAAATTGTATAGCAAGTCATTTGGAACTGATTTAGGCCAAATATCCTGCTATGCAATTTGCTCATTAGGCGAACCATCTATTAGCACCATATGTATATACATATATATTACATATATATATATATATTTGGTTTTCTGACTCCTAATTTTAATTCCTTTTTTTAATTCAGTAAATATGAGGATTATTTGTCTTTTCGATCATAACACGAATGCATGCAATTAATACAGCAATTTTATAAAAAGGAAATTAAATCTGACTTACAGGAGGTCTTCATTTTCTACCAGAACAACATTATGATAACGAACATTCTTTATGCTTGGAGAGATAAAAAGCTATTTATGTGATCCTTGAAATGGTTTACACTTCTCAGGGCTAAAGTATTTGTAATACAAAAAGCTTGTAAGTTACTTTCATAAACACATTAATATCTGTAAAAACTTTAATCTTTCTAAAATCCTAATAATATTGATTATGTTTTTATCATTGTGTATCTACTTACACTTACAATTACATACATTTTTTTATAACTATATTTTTATCCATTAAATTGTCCATGATTATTTAAAGTTATGGTTAATATTATATTTTCATTGGGTGATTTTGTGCTAAGGTCCTTCTATTAGCTATGCCTAGGTTTTGCAGAATCATCTAAGAATTTTGGAAACCAGTTGACATACACTTTCAGCCATCTAAATAGATCCCCTAACTAACTAACTAACTATTCCCTGATTTGCTAGCAAAATTATGTTTTATCGTAATCAATTTAACGTAAGTGGATCGTAATATACTAGTGACTTGCTAAGGGTACGTAAGCTATATATATTAAAAGTTACAAGGATGGTCCATAAGGTGGTCATAAAATCTGAATAATACAAAAATATGTTACTAAATAGGGTATTCAAAATTTCTGTTCCACAAGTTAAGACTAGCTTTTTAAGGAGATTCCCATCTTTCTTGCATCCTTTCCTTTACAATCGTTTATGTAAAATTTGCAACATAAAAGAACACCAAATTGTTGAGGCTAAAAAACTAATAATAAGTACGCTTCACATGCTTTCATACACAGAAACTGAACAATTACTCAAAGTAACCGAATAACATTTAGAAGAACCTATACACACCCTCCACGCACACACATACACTGACAAACTAGCGCGCAGAAGCAGATACACACACACGGTCACACGCATGTTTTAACTTTATTTATAAAATCTGAGATAACTATTGTAAAGTACATACCTATGTTGTCCATTATAATTGGAAAAGTTTATATGTGAATTCCACGACACAGACGCTAAGTCTAGTGTGGAAGTTACTAGTAATACAAATCTAGGTTAATTTAAGCAATGTACATTTAAGGTATCAGTTTACTGGGTAATATTAATTTTGTCTATTATGTATGTATATTGTCAAAATTATTATATTATTTATTTTGAGAGGCCAACTTAGTATTTTTCGGTAATAGAATTTTAATGAACATATTTAAATAGATAGGTAATAGAACCCTAGAAACCGGCGTGCGTGTATGAAGAACTATGAATGTTACAGAGGCGAATGGGGTGTGTAAAGACCGAGTCATGTGGTGCCCAGTTCTCTCTGCCTACCCCGTAAGAGATTTGATGATAAAGTTAGATATATGGACTCTAACACATTAAGTAATAATATTTACTTAAACAGTTCAATAACTAATAAGCTATGCATATATAACACAAATTATTATAACTATGAAAAATGTATATTTACCAGTTACAGAGCATGATTCGTAGCCCGTAGAAAGTGTCGAATGGTTCGAGTGGCGATGATTTAATATAAACATGTCCTTGGTGAAATGTGATAAAAATACAAACACGCATTCATTGAAAACATTCGAGGGATCATCTACATTTTGCACTCGTTATGTAGATTTCCAATTATTCGCATCAATGAACTCTAGTTTTAAATAACACTACCAGTATTTATAGTAACAACTAAACACAACAAAATATTAATATATTTTTTATTTTAAACGCAAAGTAATGCGTAATAATGTTGAAACAACATTTAATAGTTTAATATATAAAATCCATTTTCTTTTACATATTTTTTCTCGACAAACGAAACGAATGACACTGACATAAAAAATGAATTTTCAAAAATTCATGAATTTCGGATTAGGATGCGTTCAAAGCAAAGCAGATTCTAATCACACTTGACTCATTCCTTATTAATAAAATATGTTTGTTTGTAATTTAAATTATCGGTATGATATATATGTATATATATATATATATATGTATATATGTATATATACCTATGTTGAAAAAACAATGATGTAACGGGTGACGCAATAGAACGTGCATATTTAAAAAAATATTAAAAATAAATACAAAAGGTATATATAGTTATATAAAAATGAGGCATTGTAATGTTATAATTGAAGTTTATTTTTTAAAAATTACATCATCCAAATGATGACGGCTATCCTCTAACCGCAAACGGAAATTATTGCAAACTTTCTTCAATAATGTTGGTGTAATTGCTGCCATTTCACCATGGATATTCTCTTTGAGCTGATCGATGTTCTTCGGATTATTGCTATAGACTTTGTGTTTGAGGTATCCCCACAAAAAAAAGTTAGGAGGCGTTAAGTCTGTACTACGTGGGGGCCATGGGATATCACCTCTTTTCGAAATCAGTCTGCCAGGGAACATCTGTTTCACAACCGCCATGAAGTCCTTTGAAGTGTGACAGGTAGTTCCGTCTTGCTGAAACCAAGTTTTTGAATTCACCATTCTTGAATTTTCAAGTTCTGGAGCCAAAAACCCTCCAACATCGCAGCATAGCGTTCTGTATTCACAGTGATGTTTTGCCCTCGCGCATTTTCAAAGAAAAAAGGACCAATTATTCCTTTGCCAGAGATTGCGGCCCATACTGTCACTTTAGGACTATGCAGTGGTTTCCGAAGAACATCGATCAGCTCAAAGAGAATATCCATGGTGAAATGGCAGCAATTACACCGACATTATTGAAGAAAGTTTTCAATAATTTCCGTTTGCGGTTAGAGTGCCGTCGTAGAGAGGGATTTGGATGATGTAATTTTTAAAAAATAAAATTCAATTATAACATTACAATGCCTCATTTTTATTTTAACTATACCTTTAGTATTTATATTTTAATATTTTTTTTAAATATGCACGTTCTATTGCGCCACCCTGTATAAAAATATGATTTTCTGAATGAGTGAATAAATATAGCCAATCATATGCGTCGACTACCTTGTACAATCCATTGACCATCGGCATTTAAGTACTTTTGAAAATTTTACGCTGTAATGATTTTCCGGAGCATTATCGATTTTGCTGCATTTCAAGTTTAGTGGCATCACGCTTGGTATCGCTCTATATATGAATAATGCTCATGACTGAGATTTACAAATAACAGAGGTACATTATTATATCCTTCAACCGTCCAATCAGAATTTTCTAAAATGAGACTTGGTGAAAAATACAACGTCGGCTATAATTCGGATGCGCCTTCGACATGTTTGCACTCCAACATTTCTAGTGAAATTCAAAATTATTAATAGCTCTACATGTGAATATAATGACCTCATGTAAACCACATGATATTCTCTTAACCTCTTCAGCAAAACTAAAACCTTTTAGGAGAGCTAAAAGGTTTTGCTTTTTTCGGGTACCCATCCTGTCATCCGCTCATTGTTTGCTATCCACGTCCGAGCCTACTTGTACTTTTTTAAATTTCATTATCTATACAGATAAATAAAATTGGAGTGTCTGTTTGTAATATTATAATAACCGCTGTTTACTAAATGCATATGGATGTATAGTATACACGGTACATATAACAAAATTAATATTTTTACAATTTTTGTCTCAGTTTGCTAACCTCTGAAACGGCTGGACCGATTTTGACGGGACTTTCACTGGCAGATAGCTGATGTAATAATGAGTAACTTAGGCTACTTTTATTTTAGAAATTTTATTTATTTTTATTAATATAAACAAATAATAAGAAGTAAGTATGGACGTAGTCGCGGGCACAGCTAGTCGCCAATATAAAAAAACGAGTGTGCCACACACGACTGAAGTAAAGCTTCTTTAGCTCCAGTGTGAAGTGATACAGACAATAGGCTGCACTGTCGTAGATATACGAAACGTAACGTTCTCTTTTTCTATATTCGGTAACTTATATCTCCCTCTCAACTTCCGTCACTCACGTCTTTGACATTTATTGCTCGCCGGTTTCTAGGTCTCCTGACATCACCTGGTAGAACAAGACCAATTTGGTCATGGTAGGTAAGTCTTGGCCTTTCTCGGCTCCTACATACTTCCACTTTTTATCTTTTATCCTTTTGTAATATATTTCAGCTTTCAGCCACCGCCCAAGAAGCACAATCCTTGGAAGGCAAGGCAAAGCCCTAAATATAAAAAAAAAAGTTAATCCATGTGATGTCATTTCATTCCATTCATTTCTTGTTGTTTGTTTTTGTGTATGTAGGTATTTGCCTAACGTATTTCTTTTCCTTCAAATTCATATATTTGACAATGATAATGGTAAAATAAAGAGGGGGAAAAATGATAAACTAATTCAAGTGTAATATATTTTGTTAACAGTTAAATTCAGTTATCGTTCAAGTATAAAACAAGTTTTACTCTTTTATTGCACTCCATATTTATAGTACCGTACTCTGAACAATATTTATTGAACATTATTGTAATTTATTGTAGAAAGGATCATGTCCGATGATTGGAAAATATACGTAGATGATCCTAGAAATGTCTGTAAATATGGAATAAATTGCTATCAAAAAAATCCAACACATCATGAAACCTTTAAACATCCTCCAAAGGGTACAAATGATAAAACCCAAAAAAAGAAGCAAGCTAAATGCAAAAAGGGAAATAAGTTCTCTGAAAGATTTCAGCCATATAAGAACAAAACGAATCCAACTGATACTAAAAGTGATAAACGAGGCGAATCTTCTTCATCAGCACTTAAAGCTCTTGGGGCAGATTATCTCAGTGAATCCATAAAGTTGCCAGAAAATATTAGTTTCTACGGGAAAAGTACAGACAGCAGTACTATCAAAAAGTTGTTTTTAGTTGAAATGCCACCAGATTTCTATAAATTTTATGAATTTCTTAATGAGTCTAAAAACGGAGTTGAGAAAACATTAGCTGGTGTAAATTTAGAGCTAATCGGCCCTTATGACCTACTAACTGGGAAGTTGCCCGAACTGGTTGATGAAGACCTGTATTTAATACATTGGAGATTCTTTTACGACCCTCCAGAATTTCAAGTAAGTCGGTATAATTAATAAAAAAGTCCTTCCCATTTTCATCTGAAAAGAAAAAACTTAAAATGTAGATTTTGAAAAAAAATGTTACAATTTAAATGCTCAGAAATCAGAACTATTTGTGGTAAAAGTAATCCAGACTTTTTAGTGTCCTCTGTTCAAACCTAATCTAATCCATCTAGGGTGTTTTTATGCAATTTGATGAATATAATATTTTCAAAAGTGCAGTTAAACCTGTTTTATGTCTGTATAGTATTGTATATCCATTGTGCAAAACTGAAAATACAGATTTGCAAGGAAGGTTTAGTTATATCATTTTTACCCATCCTGGGAACCAATCCCTGTTTTCCTATTGGTTCCTAGGTGGGTATATAATAATATAAACAAATCCATTTCTTATATCACAAAGTATTCAGGGACAACAGATAAAGTTGGAGTATATGGTTAGGTGTCCACTAATCCTAAACTACGAGGGTCATTTGAAAAGTTCTTAGTCTAACATACTTAATGAAACCACACGATTTTGAGTTTATTTTTCATTATACTCTCCTCCGAGCTCAAAACACTATTTCCATCGACCCGGTAAGGCTTCGATACCCGTTTTAAAAAAATCTTCGTCTAACTCCTCAAAATAAGCGTCCATGGCGGCTATGACCTCTTCATTTGTAAAAAAATATTTACCACCTAATAATTTTTCAGCTTTGGGAACAGATAAAAGTCGGACGGTGCTAAATCCGGTGAATATGGGGGATGAGGTAACAATTCAAAGCCATATTGATGGATTTCTGCCATGGATTGCACAGAGGTGTGAACGCGCGCATTGTCCTGATGAAACAAGACTTTTCTTCTCAATAAACCTGGGCGTTTTTCTTTGATTTCTTCTCTCAAACGACGCAACAGGTTGCAATAATAATCGGAGTTTATTGTTTCACCATTTTTTAAATAATCCACGAGAATTATACCCTTTGCATCCCAAAAAAAGGATGCCATGACTTTGCCCGCCGATAAAACCACCTTTGCCTTCTTTGGGGTGGGCGATCCTGCTCTTTTCCATTGTTTAGACTGTTCTTTTGCCTCCGGTGTATTGTGGTGAACCCAGATTTCATTCATGGTCATAAATCTTTCAACAAATTCTATTGGGTCAGCTTCATGTAACTCTAAACAGTCGCGAGAAGTTGTGAGTCGGTTGCGTTTTTGTTCCACTGAAAGCAGTCGCGGTACCCACCGCGCAGACACCTTAGAGAATCCAAGTTCAGTAGTAATTATATGATGTGTTCGCTCAGATGAGATACCTACAGTCTTAGCTATCTCCTCGACAGTCAATCTTCGATCAGATAAAATTAAATCACAGATTTTTTCTTTGTTTTGATCAGTCGAAGGCCGGCCACTACCGGGCCCATCTTGAATGGTCTCACGACCACGTTTAAACTCTGCTACCCAGTTTTTAACAGTTGCATACGAAGGAGCGGACTCACCCAAAGAAGCAGACATGTCTTCATGTATAGCTTTTGGAGTTAAACCTTTCAAATTCAGGTATTTTATCACTGCAGGATGTTCAATGTTATCCAATTTCAAAAATAGCTTTGACTTGACTTACGGTATCACGTGTAAACGAACAATGAGTTACTGTGAATAAACTAAACTGTGCATACTTGTTGCTAAATAATGTAACTACAAAATGAGGGTAGTTATAAAAAAAACCAATGACTTTAAACATGTTAGGCTAAGAACTTTTCAAATGACCCTCGTAAAAAGCAATTGCTATTGAATTATAATAACAGCAATCAATTCATTTCATTAGTTGAAAACTATACAAAAACTGCAGCAAAATTATAATTATAGTGTGCAGTTGTGTTCTTGCACACAAAAGTATGTGCTTGTTAGCTATCTTAGCTTTATCCTGTTTCCTAATATTATGATTGGCACGGTCCACCACCTAAGCTTAAGAATGTGGTGAACATACTGATTTTTGACATGAAGAAGAATCCCTGGAGGTCTAACCTCCACAACCCACAGGGAGGACCAGACTTTTCCTAGGTTATGTGCTATAAATATAAATTCCTAGTTATGTAGATTTTCTTAAAATGTCCCAAGCAAGTGACTATTACAAATATCTAAAATAAATAAGTCCAGATACACAAATTTTGTAGTACAGTACCAGGATTCATATACTGTTGTTTAACACCTTGAGGCCCGTTATATACTTGTTGCCGTAACGCGCATGGCGGAATTCAGCCACCTGGGCCTCAACCGGTTTATAGGCTGGTTATTTGCCCAGTAGGCTATTGCTGCTCTGAATGCAGCGTGCTTGATGCATGCTGCATATCATCATTGTATAAATTTTCACTAAAAGATAATTACAGGCAGTATTGAAGAAAAAAGGCAAAAGTGAATACCACATTGGGTACTTCAGAGACAGTCCAGAGGAAATGCCAGTTTTTCTTGCAAGCAATGACAGTGCTAAGGATTGCCATATTACTCCAATGTCAGAAAATATATTTGGTGCTGTGTAGTGAGTAATGTTATAAAATGTTTCAATTACTAGCTTTGTGTATAAACTCATTAATAAATTTTTTCTAAAGGTGTAATTTTGTATATTTGGGCTATTGTTATTCTTATATGGCTAAATAGAAAAGTAGGCCCAGTGTTCCAATATGATCTGCTGAACTATAACTGTACTACTGGACAATGCAATGAAACGGTTTTGATATTACATTATTTTGTTAAGCAAGCCTGCCGCAGTGACATTCCACGAGACACTAATAATTAGCTATTCAATTAAGAAAAATCTTGGCCTAAGAAGTTTATTTGCAGTTAAACAATTTTGCCAAAGTGAAATTGAGAATTTTTTTATACTATGTTGGGAGCCGGGACGCACACAAGCATAATGTTATCATATACTATGAACGCTTGTAATGCATTTAGTATCACTCGCACGATGCCACCTCTGCTGCTAACATAAGTACTTATTACACTTTTTACTGGTGACCTCACGCAGGAACACAAGCCTCCAGGGAGTTTTATTTGACTATGATTTTCTGTGGGATAGCACTTAAAGATGACTCTATAGACAACATCTTATCTCATGGTAATAGGTGTCCTGTCTTTAGGCAATTTAAAGTGATGGCTGGCATTCTACTAACAGAAGTGTTACTAGTATATGCCGTTATATTGAATATGTCTAAGCAATTATTTGTAATTGTATTGTATTTAATACAACCATATAGGTTGATTGATAATGTTATTATCACTCATATACATCCTAGAATATGCCCAATATCTTGGGATGACTATTAAGTACTTATAACTGAATACTTTGTATATGCAACTTTTATCCATCACATCCATCTTCCATCAAGCGATAACAAACAGGTTTCAATACGTTTAAAATTTCAAATAACAGTCAAGTCTTTAATAGAGGTGGTTTACCTGAAATAAAATGCATATACAATATTTACCTTATTTGAAAACTTTATCTTCAATCTGCCTGGTGATAATTTCAACTCAATGATTTAAAATGATGAATGTGAAGATACATCACCAGTCGTAAAGATCACATAACCAGTCGTCCTCCCCTGCCTGGTGAGATGGCACAGAGCCTCGTCTGTTGATAAGCAGAGTGCACCATGTGCAGGTGAGGTTGGCTTGGCTCTAAAGGTGACATTGAGCCACTTACACCCCAAAATCATAAATCTCCAAAAGGTATATTCTTGTTTCAGTGTATACCTCCAAAATGAGAAAAAATCATCCCCATTCATTGCTATGGCATGTGAAAAGCTAATGGAAAAGATAAAAGAAGCGGCGACTGAAAATAATTATTCCTTGGAGGAGTACAGTCTCAAAAATAGATGGTCCACGGCTGTTACAAAAACTTTCCACAACGCTGGTATTGTTGTGCCCTTCAACAAGAAAACTCAACTTGGCTACAGACACTTGGTGGAAACTGATGGTGAGATTAGACGATGTGGATATTATTTTTACTTCTAAATGTTGTTAAATATGTCGTCGCTGAGTATGTAAGATCCAACGAGAAGTTTAAGCTATTATCTCATTTAAAAAATATTGCATGATCCATATAGTATATCACTGTAAAGTTTGTAAGTACAATAGATTAAATTAAATTGGACAGATTAAATTAAGTATTGATATAAAAGGAAATCTTTTTTTATTACTAAAAAAGTTTTTATTTGTTCTACAAGCAGTGAGGAATGTAACTATATTATAGTGCTTTTATAAATACTTGTCTATTCCTAATTCGCGCGTAGACTACATACTATACTGCATAACTCGTATGATGGGAGTTGCGTAGCGTGTTTACGCGCGAATTAGTAAGCAGTCCTTGACTTATCCATAGGTGCATAAAAAATGTGCCACAGCACCACGGTCCTGGGATATCAATCTATATTAATCAATAAACACGGGAAACTGATAAAAACAGCGAATAATCCCTAACTCATATTAATGACGTAATTAAAGTTCATAGTTACATTTGGTATCCTAATCAAGAACCCGCTACGATATGTTATGTAGTATTTGGTATGGTTAAAGTACTATAGTCGGGTGGTTTCTGCACAAACATGACTATACTCAGTCTTTCGTCAGAGCGTCGTCTACTAATTGGGCTGCACCACTTGTATTTTGCTTTACAGAGAGTATTGATCCACTTACTCAACAAGATTACAAGTCCAAGTCTATAGAAAACCAAGTGAATAACCCAAAACACAAATTCAACAGACAAATAACTTAATAGTCGGGTGGTTTCTGCACAAATATGACTATACTCAGTCTTTCGTCAGAGCGTCGTCTACTAATTGGGCTGCACCACTTGTATTTTGCTTTACAGAGAGTATTGATCCACTTACTCAACAAGATTACAAGTCCAAGTCTATAGAAAACCAAGTGAATAACCCAAAACACAAATTCAACAGACAAATAACTTAATAGTCGGGTGGTTTCTGCACAAATATGACTATACTCAGTCTTTCGTCAGAGCGTCGTCTACTAATTGGGCTGCACCACTTGTATTTTGCTTTACAGAGAGTATTGACCCACTTACTCAACAAGATTACAAGTCCCAAGTCTATAGAAAACCAAGTAAATAACCCAAAACACAAATTCAACATACAAATAACTTAATTAAACTATGTACCACTAAATTGTTTACGGATACTAAATTATCGGATTATATTATCGGATTAACGGATACTATATTATGATACGGACACTAAATTACGGAACTAAAAATAAATAATGAATGCATAACTGATCCTATTGACATTGCCACTGCTTTTAATAATAATTACATTGATTCAAACAATCCATTGACATTAAATAAAACAACGTATAACTTATCAAGTTTATCATTTAGTAACTCTATGTTTCTTAGACCTATGACAGGAAAAGAAGTAAGAGAGGAAATTATGGCGTTAAATAACACGAGTGCCGAAGGTTACGATGGTATTAACACAAGGGTCATAAAAGCGTGTATTAATGAGTTAGTTGCCCCTTTAACACATTTAGTCAATTTATCATTTGCTACGGGAAAGTTTCCCGAAAAACTAAAAGTGTCCATCGTAAGGCCTTTATTTAAAAATGGCAATAAAGATGAGGTCTGTAACTATCGACCTATTGCACTAGTCCCGATCCTATCCAAAATTCTCGAAAAATGTATGCACAAAAGATTGATGGAGTTCTGTGGTAGGTTTGATATAATTTCTAATGAGCAAAATGGATTTCAGAAAGATAAATCAACTACCTTAGCTATTTATAAACTCCTAAATATAATTCTGACAGGAATCAATAATAACAAGTTCACTACGGGTCTCTTCTTCGACTTATCGAAGGCTTTCGATTTTGTCTCGCACAATTTGTTATTGCGAAAATTGGAAGCAATAGGAATTAGAGGACTTGTTTTACAATGGATGTCATCTTACTTGGCAGACAGAAAACAATATGTAGTTATTAATAGGACGGTAAAAGATGAACTAGTACCTTATTATTCCAATTCTAGAGTAATTAAACAAGGAGTTCTGCAGGGAAGCGTATTAGGACCAATTTTATTTTTATTATACATTAATGACATAACTAGCGTGACTAGAGATGGGTTAAGGACTGAGTATTTATCCAAGGATGAGTAAATACTCATAAATACCCGTTTCTACTGAGTTTTTATCCAAAATCGGCAGTAAATATTTTTTCTTTAGTAATCGATTCGGAATTATGGATTTACTAAAATATCAAGGGATTAGAGGTTATTTGTGTGTTTTATTAATAGTAAGTACCTAATAAAAAAGTACCGTGCCAATATTCAATATAAGGTATTTATTATTAACCCACAAACACTGGTATTATTAAAGGCCTCCGAGTTAGCTATACGCCTGAGGCACACCTGAGGTGGGGTAGGCGGGGGCAAGGGTCCTTTATTTCGCTGTCACTGTCGTCAGCGTGCTCGTAGCATTTTTTTTACATACGACAGTAAAGTCTCACCCGTCGGAGGAAGTGCACGCGCTCGTCGTATTTGGACTTAAAATTAATGTTGTAGCATTTTTACTTGTCCTATTTGTGTATTTGAATGTGAAATCACCTGCACGTAGCGCATACCGATCAGCAAACGAGGTTCTGGCGAAAGAGGTAGGTCAATAAGGAGCTATTGCGTTGGCAACGGGGATGGTAATGCGCGAGCGACACTCCTTGTGTTGCAGGCGACGGTAACTGCTTACAATCACGTCGGCCGTATACTTATTTATCACCCGATGTGGTATATAAAAAATATACTTTAGTTATCTGAAGAGAGGTAGGACTATAGTTGTAAAGCCACGGTTAACAATGGATATTTATCCAAAGTAGACGTTAATAACGTATAAAAAACGGTTGAAAACCGGTTGTTTATCCGACTGCGAGCTAAAAAAGAGATTACGTTATTAAAGTCAAAGTCAAAATCTTTTTATTCCGTAGAATTGGCTACATTTGTTTGGAATCGTCACAATTTTTTTCCCTACCGTGCAGTTCATGACTAGGTGAGCACTGATAAAAATACTGCCAAAAAACTCAGGCATCCCTCTTTTGGTATCCAAACAAATTTACATAATTTATTAATTACATTATAATTGGATCAACTCAATCCCAGGCATTTTTATCATTAATATAGTCAGATACTTTATAATATGCCCTGCTACACAATTTGGCTTTAATAGTAGTTTTAAATTTGTTTATTGTATTACAGTTTTGTTCCATAATTTATATCATAATTCAATTCCGTTGTACTGTATTTTGATATATCTCGTAAGTTTAGCCAGCGTTTGCAATGTACGCGTACAAAAAAATATTTTTTACAACATCACATTAAAATCTTTGAAATTCTCGTCTTATCTCTACCAATGATATCAATGTTGGTGTCCCACAGGGCTCTGTATTGTCCCCAACGCTGTTTCTGCTGCATATCAATGACATGTTGTCAATTGACGGCATTCATTGTTATGCGGATGATAGTACTGGGGTCACTTATTACACAGGCCGTGCTAGTACCCCTCGTTTACTTGTGGAGGAAAGCCGCGTTAGACTTGTGTCTGAAATAGAGTGTGCTTTGGGTAGGGTCTCCGACTGGGGACGGTTGAACTTGGTTCAATTCAACCCTACCAAGACACAAGTCAGCGCGTTCACCGCTAAAAAAACCTATTTGATGTAGTCCCCCAATTCCAGAACACGCCACTAACCATTGCCAAGAGTATTGAGATTCTCGGCGTCGAGATCTCCAGCGAAGTTCAGTGCCGAAGCCACTTGGAAGAAAAGGTCAAGCTGGCGTCAAAGAAACTTGGTGTGCTCAACAGAGCCAAACAGTACTTCAGCGCGGGGCAAAGACTTATATTTTAGATAAGTCCCAAGTCAGACCGCATATGAAGTACTGTAGTCATCTCTGGGCGGGGGCACCTGGTTACCAGCTAGGACCTTGTGACTCGGTGCAAAGGCGAGCTGTGAGAATCGTGGATGATTCTAAACTCACACACGGTATTGAGCCCTTGAGTCTAAGGAGAGATTTCGCCTCCCTTTGCATGTTCTACCGATTGTACAATGGGTTGTGTTCTGAGAAATTGTTTGTTATCATGCCAATAGCCTCGTTTTACCATCGCACTGCTCGCCGACGGCTGAGAGTTTACCCTCATACACTGGAACCGCAATGGTCGCGTACTGTGCGGTTCCTGAGAAGCTTTCTACCGAGAACTATTAAGTTGTGGAATGAACTCCCTGCTGAGGTTTTCCAAGGGACTACAGTATGGGGTTCTTCAAGAAAGGCGTGTAGAGGTTCTTAAAGGGTCGGCAACGCAAGAGTGACACCCCTGGTGGTTGCAAATGTCCATAGGCTACAGTAACTGCTTATCATCAGGCAGGCCGTAAGCTTGTTTGCCACCTTAGTGGTATAAAAATCTTTAAAAAAAAGAGTTAGATGGGGTCGTTGCGCATGTCATTCTAACCGAACACGTAGGTCTACCGCAGTCTGTCTATGGATGGGTTTATCTATCTTGAGTTTTCCGTGCTCCGAGGGCACGTTAAGCCGTCGGTCCCGGCTATTGTCGATAGATGACAATCGTTAAGCTAAGTCAGTGGCCCCCGGGCGGCTGAAAACACTGGCCTCCGCCAATCCGCATTCGAGCAGCGTGGCAGAGTAAGCTCTAAACCCCTTCCGTTGAAGGGAGACTAAAATTTCAAGTCTTTTTGTGTTTATTTTTTTTTACTCATGCATTTGGATAAATACTCAGTATAAATGAGTAAAAATGGATAAATACTAATATTTATCTTTCCATCTCAGTAAATACTATTTAGTATTTACTGACCGCCCATCTCTAAGCGTGACTAATCATAGGTTTGTTTTATTTGCAGATGACATTTCAATAATTGTTACATCTGACAGGAAGAATAATACAATTTATGACCATGAAATAGATATTAATAATACAATTGACAAAATTATTGAATGGCTTGATAAAAATAACTTAAACATAAATCTAAATAAATCCAATTATGTACAATTTAACCAATCGACATCCACTAAACATAATTTTAAGTTAAAGATTGATAAAATAAAAGAGGTAACCCATACAAAATTCTTAGGTGTTATTATCGATCGGGATTTAAATTGGAAAATTCATGTAGATGATTTATGCAAGCGAGTTCACCGATTCGTATATGCATTGAGACGGATAAAAAATGTAACAAATAGAAGTACGGCCATTACATCGTATCATGCGTATATAGAATCCATTCTTCGTTACGGCGTAATATTATGGGGAAATAGTACAGACCGAAACCGAGCATTTATAGCACAAAAGAAATGTATTAGAGCTATATGCGGAATCTCACCGCGTCAATCATGCAAACCATTATTCAAAGAACTCTGGTTGCTGCCACTACCATCGCTTTATATACTTGAAACTTGCTGTTTTGTACACAAACATAAAGCCTTGTTTAAGGAAGCCCAAAAGATAACCTCAAGACTACAAAGGAACCAGTATAGGCTGGTTTTGAACGATGTTCCAAGATCTGAAAAATATGCTAAAAGTTGTATAACCATGTGCATTCACATATATAATAAAATACCAAATGCATTTAAAGGACTTAATATCACATTATTTAAAAAGAAATTGTTTTTATGGCTCAAAGAAAATAATTATTATGACATTAAAGAATTGTATGATAGAATAACTTAAATTATGTAAGTAGTATTTTAAAATTTTGACATTAATTGACATATATATTAGATTAAATTAAAGGAAAACTGTTAATGTATAATTATATAATTTGCATGCTTTTTATAAATAAGCGAAACATGTAGACCAAAAAAAAATGTAACACCTATTTAATGTACACCATGTTTTACGCAAATAAAGATTTATGTTATGTTATGTTACGGATTTATGCAATTATCACTTGCTCGGCGGTAAAGGAATACATCGTGAGGAAACCCGCAATTATATTTCGAAAGATGTGTGAACTAAACAGAAACTAGGTTTCTATAAAATATAAAATTGATGTCAAGCATGCTGTATTAAAAAGACGTAACCATCTTGATCGACTCTTTTTATTATACATAATAATTGTGGCCGTGTTCAATGAATCCAAGTTTGTTCAAATCAAAGTCTTCTTCTTAGCATTATCCTGTTTCCTTGTGCACTAGGATTGGCGGGTCCCGCTACCTTAGCCTAAGGATGTGGTGGAGATACGGATTTTTACATAAAGTGCATGCGCTCAGACTTTAAGAGAGTTATCTCCAGTCCATCTGATGAAGTACCTCCAACTTTCTTTTTTTATACAACTAGATTGGCAAACAAGCATGCGGCCCGCATTAGATAGTATGCGGTCACCGCCAGCCTATTGACGCTCGCAACACCATCGGGATGTTACTCGCGCGTGCCAATCTTGTGACCTAAGGCTGTTTCGACCCAGTAATTTCTCTGCCATATCCCACCCTTTAAACCGGAGCACAGCTATATAAATATAGCTGCTTGGCGGTAGAAATAGGTGAAACAGAGGTAACCACGCAGACGACTTTTGTGCAAAGTCTTAACTCTGGTAGACTTTGTGTGACACCTCACTGAAAACCGCAGCCAAATAACAACTCCCTAGAGGCCCGTGTGAGTGAGGTCACCAGTAAGCTCCTAAGGAGTTGCTGTATAAGCAGCAGGGAGGCATCGCGCGAGTAATACTTAGTATATAACAAGCGTTAACAGACTACGGTAACCGCTTTACATCAGGTGGGTCGTATGCTTGCATGCCTTCCGACGTAGTATAAAAAAATATATATAACTATGTACATAAATCCGAAAACACGAATTTAGTGGCATTTGCCAGAATTTGAATCGGGGACCAGTTGGTCAATAGGCCGATTCTTTATCCATTGGGTTATTATCACTACTCAAATCAAATCAAAGTATGACACGAAATTAATTGTTATTATTGGACAAAAGTTAAAAGTATGGTAGTACTAGGTATAATAAAAGTTACATTTTACAGGTAAAATAAAGGAGTTGTTCAATAAACTACAGACAGCCAGTTCAGACAGCGAAAAGGATGAGATATTATCAAAGTTACAACCAATAATAACATATGCCAATATAGCCGTTGACGAGTATGATTTTGGCACGGGACTGGAATTGGGCATAGATTTGTTCTGTTCTGGCCTAAAGGTTCTGGAGAAGAATGCTTTGAACAGTTTGACTTCGGTTTATACTCTATTAAAGAGAACAATATTCAGGAAAATAATTGAGGTGAGTGATGATTGCTTCAGTTGTTAATAAGTAACTGTGCTATCATAATTTTGACAAATTAAACTGCACTGTGTAAGCAAAAGTTCTATGACAGAAAAGCTTCAACTAACTAGTAAACATACTTGCTTGTTCATTGTATTACCTACAATGTTTTTCATCATCATATAAATATAATGCAGAAGGCTAAGAACATGTCTTTAGACTTTGCTGGTAAAACTGGACACTTTCTCCTCTTTTCTTAAAACATTGAAAATAAACTGCTTGTATTTTAGAACACCAGGTCCCCCCCCCCCCCTTTTGCACAGGTTTCATGCATGCACATACTATATATATATACATACAGCACCTAATTGCAATGCAATAGACACACAATACATAAACAATACAATTAAACAATGAATGTATGCATGGTTTCCTGTTTATGGTCTTATTATAAATTAGATAGAAATATCTTTATAAGTATTGATATTATAATCCTTAAAGTATCGGTAATCTTTGCATGTCACAATTTTGGATCACAAGTTATAAATGTTTTGTTCTTTTTAACGTGAAAAGCAAAGGCCAAGGAAAGACTGGATTGTAATTAATTCCTCAAAAAGCAATTTGAAAAAGGAATGTTGCCTTGAAGCATGCAGAAGTCAAACAATGAAATTTTAAAAGCTTTTTTGCTCGTGGTTGTTATGTAGGCCATTATAGAAAGACTATATGTTCGAAGTTTGACTATCACTTGATACTAGAGTCTATCAAAATGAGGTTTTTAGATTACATAAAATGTGTATTTATCAAAATCGATCGATTGATTTGAAGAAAGTTATCCATAGCTTATGTAAATTTGTCAGTGAATACTTTTAAATTTTGATTTTTTTTATAAGAGCACTTTTGAGACTAACTCTCCTCTTTTGAGAATAAAGTGAAACCTGAAGTAAGTAATTTTTTAATTATCCGCTTGTTGCAGGTGCATCTGAAATACCGGCGTAAAGGACCGAATATGTCAATAATTAGTAAATGATGTTAATGTGATGTTGATTATTTGTAAATGTTTACTAATTCGTGAATAAAAATATATTGCATGTGTTTAAGAGTCAATTACCCTGACATTATTTTCTGTGCACGCAGGAAGGACCTACTCACGCTAATTTACTTCCACTTATTTTTCTATATATATATATATATATATATATATATATATATATATATATATATATATTAGTTTAGTTTTACGTAAAAAACGTAAAGTTCTTGTGCGGAGTTGTGTATATCCCTCCTAATATCTCTAGTGAACTATATATACGAAATATTAATGTTATTGAAAATGTTATTACAGCTTACTCAGGGTTGAATGTTTTGATAATGGGCGATTTTAATTTAAATTCGTACGGTCAAAGCGTCAATTTACAATTTGAGTGTATGCTAGATTTTTGTAAAATAAAACAACACAATTCAGTTAGTACCGCCTTCGGACGTATATTAGATTTGGTTTTGAGTAACTTGAGTAATGAGCGGGTTAGTGTATTTGAAACAGATCCTTTCGTCTGTCCCGATGCGTATCATCCACCGATACAGATCAATTTTTGTTTCGCACCTTACGTGCATAATACACGGTCAACGCCGCCGCCGCCACATGCTGATCAGCGTATAACAGCTGATATATCGTACGATAATAATTATATGCAGGATTGGGATTTCAGAAAGGGCGATTTTAATGCGTTGTATGTATCCCTTGCTTCGTTATCGTGGTCGGAGTTACACACTACCCGTGACGTTAATGCTGCTGTCTCTATTTTATATAATAAGATTTATAAGTGCTTTAATGATTACGTTCCTGTAAGAAAACATAGAACAGCTATACCTTCTACATATCCGCTGTGGTATACAAAAGAAATAATTAGAAATATTAAGAATAAACATTATTATTTAAAAAAAATACAAATCCGATAATAATAATTTGTTTTGTAAAGAAATGTATAAATATTATAGAAAATTAGTTAAGAATTTAATTCATTCGGATTACTCTTAATTACATTCGAATAATCGAAAATGATGTGTCTGAGAATCCAAAAAGATTTTGGCATTATATCAGGAATGAGAACAGCTCAAAACGCTCTGTACGTGAGTTTAGTTACAAAAATAAATTAGTATCGGGTAGGGAGGCCGCATCTGCATTTAGTGAATATTTTCAGTCTGTTTTCTTAACTGATACTCCGACTCTTTCCCCTGAGAGTGCGGAGCAGGACGCTGGTTATGGTATACCTTCTTTTGGCGTATCAGTCGATTCCATAACACTAAAGGATATACGTATTGCTATTCGCAAACTTAAAGCAAACGCTACATCCGGTCCTGACGGTGTTCCGGCGTTTATACTTAAAGACTGCATATCAGTATTTGAGAATCCACTTTTATATATATATAACTTAATTACTGAAACTTCTGTCTATCCTGATAAATGGAAAATATCCAAAGTTATTCCCATACCCAAGACCAGTGGCACATCTGATATATATGACTATAGACCAATGGCAGTTCTATCGACATTCGGGAAGGTATTTGAATCCATCCTCAATCGTTACATTACGCAACAAATTCGCCCTTGCTCTCAGAGTCCCAGCACGGGTTCCGTGCGGGCCGCTCCACTACCACTAGTCACAACTTCGTTGATTATGCATTGTCTGAAATGGACAGGGGTCGTCAAGTAGACGTAGCTTACTTTGACATGAAGAAGGCATTTGATCGGGTCCATAACGATATCCTTCTGAAAAAAATTAGTTATGCTGGTTTCTCCCCCAAACTTTTAAATCTTATTGCTAGTTATTTTACAGAGCGCTACCAATATGTCCAGTTAGGTGAAATTAAATCTGAGTTATACGTGACTAGCTCCGGGGTAAGTCAAGGGAGTACCCTCGGGCCGACTCAATTCCTATTGATGATCAACGACCTTCCAGAGGTTGTTAGCGCTGCGCAATATCTCATGTTTGCTGATGATGTGAAATTGTTTTTGGGTATAAATGATATTAATGACTGTCTGGCATTACAAAAAGATATAAATAGTGTACTTGAGTGGTGTACTTCTAATAAATTAGAATTAAATGTAACCAAGTGTAGAATAGTGACATTTACTAAAAGCCCTTCGCCCTTACTTTGGTCATATCTTCTGGAAGGACAATCCCTAAGTAGGGTCACAGAATTCGTGATCACGGTCTTAAGTTTGATAGTAAACTATCGTTCAATCCGCATATCGTTGAAATAAGTAAAAAGGCAAATAAGATCCTAGGTTTTGTAATGAGGCAAGCGAGTAAATTTTCTGATATGCATGCAGCGATCACATTATATAACGCTTTTGTAAGAAGTTCATTGGAGTTCAATGCTATTGTTTGGGATCCGCACGAAAATCTCTATATACTCACTATTGAAAGAATACAACGAAAGTTTGACCGATTCGTATACAAAAAAAATTATGGCTACTATCCCCATCTATTTCCATCAGCATTTGTCTTGGGTATGGTTGGCCTTGACTCTTTGCAGCTGAGGAGAAATTTGGCATTGCTCTTGCATTACTATCGGCTTCTGAACAGCAATAAACTAAATAATCTAATCTGTCTGGCTCGATGCGCTCTCGCAGTTATTGCGCCTGATCGCTACAGCATGCGGCGGACGCGGCCTCTGTTCGCCGTGCCCGCCACCCGTACTGTCGGCGCTGAACAGGTACCCACCGCTCGTGCCCTGGCACTGCTCTTGTTGCTTATAATCAGAATATTGACCTCTTCCATACTACGGATACTACTAATATTTCGTGAATAAGTTAATATGAAATAATTAATTTGTATAGTTACATTGGTCATATTAATAATTTTATTGTATATATGTATTAGTACTTACGATTAATGTTACTCCGATTGACCTGTACACGTTTTGGTTCTAATGACTGTAAGTGTATAGTGTATGTATAATAAATAAATTAATTCGTGCTGAAACCCAATGGGGATAATCTTCTGCGGAGATGTGAAAGAATGCTCACTTACGTTTAAGATTTCTAAGCTTAATACGTTAGCTTAATCGTAATACTTAAATTTTAGGGAACTGGTGTAGAAAGAGGAACGGATATTTGAGAATTACATTCTAACTTGTTTTTTTTTCTTTAAGTGGCCGGACTGGATTCCCGCGTAATATACATACTGATCTTCAAAACAGACATAATTTCTTACTTAATATGATTCTGCATATATTATAGTTTCAGTGTTCACCATTCTGACCGTTCGTTGTATCATGTATAGGTCCATCAACTATATTATGCGCAGCTTCTTCCTAGCGTAATTCAATTTTCCTTATCCATTATGATTGGCGAGGTCCGCTACCTAAGCCTAAGGATTTGGCCAAGATACTACTCTTTACATTGAGTCTGCCCTCAGGTATCCAGAACCCAGAGGGACAACGAATATTTCTTTCGTCGTCAAGTCACACGTCTTTCGAAATATAAACTTAGGCATGCGGATTTCCTCACCATGTTTGCCTTTACGAGCAAGTGATAAAACTTGAATTTAGTGGTACATGTCCGCATCAGGATTCGAACCGAGAACCAGCCGGTTCTTTATCCACTAAGTTATTACTGCCAAGTAACTATTATGCGCACCATTTGCCAATAAATTCATCTTCTTCTAATGAGTTGGAAAGAGACTAAGTTATTAACTGTTAGATACATTTTTCATGAAACCGAAATCTCTTTCGGATAGTGTATGAATATAATATGTATCTACGTTCTATGTTTACGAGAGATGGGAAATGTGAGGGAGATATTGAAAGAAGAGGGAAAGCAGAAAACCGGATCAATGGTGTGTTATTCAATTGGTATTCAATTAAATTCAGAGTGTATTAACGCCAACATTACCGGTGTACGTTAGTGAATCATGGATATGATCAGAAGAAACATGAAAGTAGAGTCAACGCTGTTAAAATGAGAGACGTGTGGAGTTAGAATGATCGTTAGAGTAAGAAATAGCACGATACGAGAATTAAAAACGGTATGCTGAGATGATTTGGATATTTGGAAAGAATGGATGACAAAAGAGTTACGAAAGAAGTACATATAACAAGAGGAGTGGAGATAGATATTGGCAGGCTCCGCCCTAGACCCCACACGTGGATCAAATAGCTCATGCACTGAAAAAGGGCCAAATCAAAAACCACCGAAACCGAGGAGCATACGTGAAAAGTTGATGAATGTGAAAGAGGCGGGAGAGGTTTGGATCGGTGCACCTGGCGTTCCATAGTCCCGCCTACCCCAATGGGAGACAGGCGTGATGATATGTATGTATGTAGATAGAGTGAGCTGTCAAAACTGTAATAAAATGGAGAAAATGTATTACAACAAATAAAACAATACTTATATTCACCGAAAGTGATTATTTTTAATCAACAATACAAAAACGAAATAATTGTAATCAAAAAAAATTCTGATCTGATTATTGAATGGCATTGCTTATCAATATTTCAGCTGAGATTCATATACTCCATTACTCGGGTTTGACGGCGCTGCTGACATGGAGGAAGAGTGATATAGGGCAGTGGTCGCTGCCGTACACGCCCTCGCGGATGGCGCTGTCACATACCAAAGCCATCAACCTCTGTGATACTATGAAGTAATCCAAACGCCTGGAATGTACAACATGTTATTGGTTATTCTGTGGCCATGTATCAAGTTATAACTACTTGATATATTGACTATGCATGAGGTAACACATCCATAACAGACAACACGACCACCCGTAGTTGAGCAGCGTGGCGGAGTTTGCTCTAAACTTCTTCAGTTGATGAAGAAATCCATATCCCAGCAGTGGGATGAGCAAGGGTCGGTGTGAACCATCTAATGCAACAAGCGGCCTTGTTATTAAAGTGTTACTAACAACTGAAATAATTCAACCCATGAATTGTTATAGCCGTGCTTGGCGTAATAGCGAAAGTAGAACTGTTTTCTTATTACCCTTCGGCAGAGCATCGGTTGATAATTAGCAGGGCGCCCCATGTGCAGGTGACATTGGCGTTGGCTTAGAGGATGACAAATGAGACACTTATATACACAATTAATGTAAATTGTTATTCTGAAGAACACAGAACATCCAATTTAGTCTGTAGTTTTATATTAACATCATGCAAGGGCTAGTGTTTGAAGCTATCGTTAGACAGTATTACATACACATTTTAGGGTACGTTTTCAATGACGCGGAGCTGGGCTATATGGAGCGGAGAACGGCAGTGAAGAGTGGCAAGTGACTCCACTGCAGGGGAGCGGACTGGAGATTTCGAGAACTGTGATTGGTCAATTCATGGTCCGCTCCTCTCCACTCCGCCCAGTGTTCCGCGTCAGTAGAAACGCACCCTTAGAGTAAGCAACTCGCCATTAGATTACTTGTGTTATTATAATACTAGCCAATATAATAGCGTGAAAAGTATGTATTTACATAATAGTTGTTTGACGGATCGCTCTCGTCAATGCTATTTCACTAACATTTCAATTTCAAATTTCTTTAGAGCAGATAAACACACCTGAATACTTTTTAGGGTTCCCTATAGCAGAATGAAAAAAAGTACTACTCGTGTATATGTCTATCCGTCTATCATAGCCAATTTGTTCTGAATGTACTGGACCAATTGTCGTTTAAAGGGCAACGTAGAAAGTTAAACAAAAGTATTGCAAGCTGTACAATGTGATATATCAAACGAAATGTGAAAGCGGACAAGCGGACATCTTAGCTCCTTAGTACAGGATCGAAAGAATGAACCAATAAATTTAACTAATCATTCGATAACAGGCGCCATGTTGATGTGAAACGTGAACTAACTAACCAATAAGAGAAGCGTGCTCTACTTTATCACCCGGACCCATAGCGGTGACAACCCACCGTTAACTCAACAGTTATAAAGCAAAATTGATTCTCCATTGGTCGTTTCTGAAAATGGTTCGTTTAAATATAGACCGCGGATGGGCCGCCCGCTTCTTTTCCGAACTTGGTGTACGCACGGCTGCGTGTTATTTACCACCACCGTACGCGTACCATCATCGCCGTGTCAGTGGATGGAATGCAAGATGCGGAGAAATACTCACCATCCAATATTTTTAGCTCGACAATTCTTCATGTATGTCCAGAACGTGTAAGCACCTGGCTTGTCTGGATACAAATGCCGATAAGTGTCCACGAATCCGTCGCCTAGTAGATCTGTCATGCCCGTACGCTCTTCTACCGTGAACCCAGCATTCTTCTTATTTGTTTTAGGGTTCGCTAAATCTGATAATACGGGTAAACAAAAGTAAATTTAAAAATAACTAAAAATCAGAATAATAAGTACTATCGATAACACAAGGTTGGATGGAAGGATAACAAAATTGATTCCGAATGTCATACTACAGTTAATAGTCAAATGCGATGCCGCGTTTATGGTAGTGTGAGTATCATACGTTATATAAAATTTGGTTAGCTTGTTAAAGATATAGCCATCCTTTTTCATTATTTCCTATTTATTTAGACATGATGAAACATTAGAAAAATAATTATAAGACCGAATTTCCGAATTATACGGATTTCGTAACTCAATAAAAAGTTTCAACAATGAAACTTTCAAACTGACAACTGGACCGGAACAATTTAAACATTTTTTTATTATTTATTAGCACCCTCTACAGCAAACGAGCATGTGGGTCACCTGATGGTAAGTGGTCACCACAGCCCGTAGACATCAGCAACACCAAAGGGTCACTGATCCGTTTGAGAATATTAGCTTCTATTCAATGTTAAGAATCTAAACAGTTTTTTCAAAATTCAATCCATGTACAGACTGCGGACCATGCTGTTTTATTACAGTCCTACTTATTTACTATAATAATACTGGGCAAAACGCCGCGAGTAACTTCGGAGAAAGCGCAGCACACCTCTCGACACCCGAGTCACTCACATCGGTGTTTCCCCCGGCCGACTTTCTCCGGCATTTCGAGGGTCCATCTAGTGACCGCCTGCCAAATGTAACAGTCAGATATGATAGTTATGGCAGGTGTCCGTCTCTCTTCTGTAATAGCCCAGTACTAATAATCCCTCCAGATCTCATTTCAATAGCTCAATTATTTCCGACACATTTGCAATAGTCCCAATTACCTGCCGTGAACTGCTCGTGGGTAATTCTCCCATTGATATCCCTTAGAGCAGGTCACAGCGGGTATAATACATTACATCAATCTTTTCTAAGTGATTACCCGTGATTAAAGAAATACATAATAATAATAAATCAAAAAATTACCTATTTCGTTATGCGCTACATTCATGTCTCCACATATAATGACGGGCTTCTTCTTGTCCAATTCTTTAACAAATTTGCGGAATTCCTCGTTCCATTGCAGTCGTTTAGGCAGAGTGACTAGGCCTCGCCCCGCGTTCGGGACATATGTACATATCAAGTAGAAATGTTCATACTCAGCTGTTATGATACGACCTTCACTATCTAGCTCCTCATTTTGCAGGCCGTACTGAACGTTCATCGCCAGTTTGGTCGTGTATACACCAACACCTGCATAGCCATCTTTCTCGCTGCAAAGCCAATACGCGTGATAGCCCGGCACGTTTGTGATCTCGTTTGGTAGCTTTTCCTTTGAACATTTGATTTCTTGTAGACATAAAATATCCGGTTTCTCGTATTTTATATAATCGAGACCTCCTTTGGACAACCATGCTCTTATGCCATCCACGTTCCAGCTGGCTATCTTAAAATTCCACTCTTTGTCCTGTGAATTTCTGGAGGAGTTTTTGAAGTCCACCTTGTCAAATTCTGTCGATGATTTATTTTTTGGTGGCACGGCTTTAGCTTCTTCGGATGGAGCTGAAAATTTGTTCTTTTTTATATTAAACCTTGTAACGCTATTTACTGTCAACACTCATACCTTATATTTTCATTGTAAGTGCTCTATGTTAATATAATGTGGTTAAATGTAGAAATAGTTACAATAATTAGTTTAATGCTGTAAATGCAAGGTTTCATGCCATGCAGTTATCAGGCTATTGGGTAGTAGGACACTATGATGGTCGTATTGACATTTCATTTTGTCTTATGGAATACGCAACACTTGATATTTACGACCTTTTCTGGCACATCAGAGGTATTTCATGTTAAAACGGCCATCACATCGTGCAATCACAACATTAATAATATAATGACGTTATATTTGAAAATCGACCATTAAATTGAGCGTAAAAGGTCTACAGGAAGAGAGCCGAAAATATTTTAAATTTTAGTGAATTCTAACATATGACCAATCTAGGCCGTATTTGAAACATATAATTAATTAAAATTTTCCGAGGTTTAACATTAAATTAATCTACTTAAAAATACATGTATCAAATTTTTAGCACAAAATTAGGTACTTACTTTAACTAATTATTACAAAGTAATTTAGCATTACTTTTTATTATTTATTACACACTGACGGTTTAAATACAGATTACGCCATTCGTCTTAGACCAAACATATGAAGAATTCAAGATAAATGTTTTACTTTCCGTACATGTGCCTTCGCCTGCAATCAAAGGTGTATCGACGTTGCCAGGCCCGCTGCTAACACAACTACTTCTTAGGAGCTTACTAGTAATCTCACTCACTCGCAGAAACAGAACCCTCCAGATATTTGGTTGCGGTTTTCTGTGAGATGAAGTTACTTCCCCATTTAGACCACTTATATGTCGTTTTACCTCTAATTACCGTACAATGCCAGGCTTCCACTTCAATAAAATTTATTGTTTATTTTCAATTTCACAATATAAATAATACTTACTATATAAACAATACTTACTATATAAACTTGTATCTTGTACTGTAATGTATAATTTAATAATTCTATGCGCTGTATCGCCTGCGTGGGATGCCGTTATCGCGTTATAACGTGCCCTATGACGTACGATAAACATACATACAGATTTGTAAATACCATAAACAATGACCCTATTTGCTTCTTCAGTTCCTGGGCCTACCTACAAAATTTTATAGCAATCCATTCAGCGATTTAGCCGTTAAAGTCACGAAACGCATACATATATATACATAGTAGGAATTATGTATCTAATTATGTATTACTAGCTGTGCCCGCGACTTCATCCGCGCGGAATTTAACAAAAAAGTTATTGTTAGATTAAAATTTTATTTATTTGATTTGATTATAAGTACCTTAATAAGCAGAATAAAATAGCGAACAGCAAAATAATAATAGATAATGTATTAATATGTACTTCATCCGCGCGGAATAGTTACTTTTTTTAATTATTTATTTATATATTAATAAAAATAAATAATAAATAGCCTAAGTTACTCCTTATTACATCAGGAACTTTCACTGGCTATCTGCCAGTGAAAGTCCCGTCAAAATGGGTCCAGCCGTTTCAGAGATTAGCCGGAACAAACAGACAGACAAAAATTTTTAAAATATTCATTTTGGTATAGGTACCGTGTATACATCCATATGCATTTAGTAAAAAGAGGTTATTTTAATATTACATACACTTTATCTGTATGTATAGATCTGTTCTGTGGTTATACTCGTAAGTACCTTAACATTTAGTTTGTCATTCCTTTTACTCCATACGATTGACAAAAATTCAAATTGGTTTTGGTCGTAATGTATTCAATATAAAGGTATTTTAGTTTCAATTTACAATCATATCATGGTCGGACTTGCGAGACTATGGCGCCGAGAGTCGGCAAACCGATACCGCATTGACGTGACTACGACGGTAATTCAAAATATATGCCTTGTTTACACCTATACCTACTTTCTCAGTTGAGCTTTGGCATTAGATTTATATGTGCCTTTAGGACTTATAGATTTTTACGACAATAATGTAAGTAACGGCGTTAATTAATAATTAAATGAAATGAGGCGACAAGAATCTGATACAAACCCACGCGTAAGTGCATACGTACCCATTAGTGATCGGCATTTAGCGGTGCAATACATTACAAATGCATACATCATTAATGTTTTAAAAACTATCAGATTATAACACTTTTTCTTTTTACCGAATTCAATATTCTCACTTATTTTATTATATATGTAATCGCCTAGTTTGCTTTAACACGTTTAATGAAAAGCTCTAATAGCGACGAATAATTTTGATAACGAAACAGTGTTACATAAACATTATATGACAATAATGACTTTTGAAAAATGTTACAAGTTAAATACACAGAAGTACAAAATCTTACCTTCTTGCTTTCAATCGACAGTGTTCCCTCTTTTCTTACAATTTCTGGAGCCAAAATCTTTGTCAATAATAACCAAAGAATATACTCCCTGACGGGAGATAATAACCAAGAAGCAAAGCTTTTCACTATAAATATATAAAATTAAGCGCTTTCGATAAGTTAAAACAAAAATAAAATTATAACTTCTACTGACATATAACAATAAAGTAAAATTTAAAAGAGTTTGATATAGATTTACTAGAAATAGATGAAATATTAGGTATTATATATATATCGCCACCAGATTGTAGAAATTGACTATTTTACTAGGCAGATCATAAAATATAGAGAACATTTTGGCATATATAGCATGAGTGTGATACTTGATCACAAAAGACACAATCACGAATATGATGAAAATAAGTTGACGGTGCTGTGCTTCGTAGGGCTCCTATTTCTAAGTGTAGGGTCTAAAGGCAATGAACCTACTGATAGCAATGAGCTGTTTGAATCCTTGTGTAAGAATTCGAGTGTCAGGGTAAATGGTGTCTGTACAAACTGGTTCAGCATCGAATGAGGTGTTAGCAGGGATGTATAGCATCCCCTTGGCTGCTCAACTTATTCATGAACCGTTGTTTGACAGACTTGAAAGAGTATGGACTCTGGAATAAAAATGAATGAGTCGGTATTTAAAACCCTGTTGTACGCCGGTGATCTAGTTCTCCTTGCATCTTCGGCGGAAGAAATACAACAAATGGTTACTGTTATATTATGAATGAATTAAGCAAAGGTATGAAAAAATATGTAATGAATACAAAAGCATAGTAAAATCAAATAAGTAGGCAGACTCGAGTTCCGAGCGAACGATAATAGCCTAAACACGTAGGAATGTGGCTTATCGTTTATACAATCATCAAATATGCATAGTCTATCTATATACAAAACAATTTTCCCCTGTAGGGGAATCATCAGGTGGCTTTACTGAATCATGTATTTATTCAAATTAAATTAAATGATTATGAAATTGTATTGAAGTTATACTTCATTAGGCGCGTTACGAAAAAATGATGAGTGAAATTTTAAGATACTGTAACACAAAAGTAACAAGTTGAAGCTGCCCGCTAAACCGCTCATTAAGTCACGAAAAATATGCTCAAAACTGCAGCCAAATAACAATTCCCTGGAGGGTTGTTGTGTTCATGCCAGTGAGTGACGTTACTACCTCACAGATAACTGCAGCCAAATACCAAATCCCTGGAGGGTTGTTGTGTTCATGCGAGTGAGTGACGTTACCACCTCACAGGCAACTGCAGCCAAATAAGAATTACCTGGAGAGGTTATTGTGTTCATACGAGTGAGTGAAGTTATTACCTAACGGAAATCTGCAGCCATATAACGTCACTCACTCGTCTGATCACAACAATCGTCCAGGGAATTGTTATTTGGTTGCAAATTTCTGTGAGGTGTTAACGTCACTCACTCGCATGAACACAACAATCCTCCAGGGAATTGTTATTAGGCTGCAGTTTTGAGCATATTTTTCGTGAGGTAGTAACTTCACGCACTCGCCTGATCACAACAATCTCCAGGGAAATGTTATTTGGCTGCAGTTTTGAGCATATTTTTCCTGAGGTAGTAACGTCACTCACTCGCATGAACGCAACATCTGTCCAGCCAATTGTTATTTGGCTGCAGATTTCTGTGCGGTGGTAACGTCACTCACTCGCATGAACAAACAAGCATACGATTCACCCAATTTAAAGCGGTCACTGTAGCTGTTTACGCTTGCAATACATTAAGTATGCCTCGCGTATGCCTCTGCCTATGCCTCTGCTGCTAACACGGCAACTCCTTAGGAGCTTACTCGTGACGTCACTCAGATGAACTCAACATCCGTCCAGGGAGTTGTTATTTGGATGCAGTTGCCCGTGAGGTGGTAACGTCACTCACTCGCATGAACACAACATCCCTCCAGGGATTTGTTATTTAATGATGCCAGAGAAGTATAACTTCTCACGCGCGTACATAAGTACCCATTTTTTTTTTACAATAAACAATTTTTCATTTACTACACTTATCAAAATTATAATCTTTATATTCGGAAATTTAATATTTTTACAGTAGCCTAAAATGATAGGCATTAAAAGTACTTTTTTCTATAGGAAATTTGTGATTTTTAACAAAATTACACACTTGATACAGAAAAGAAAATCTTTTAACTTTTTAGCCATCTTTACGAATTTGTAGTTAAAGTAGGTAGGTAGGTACACGTACAAATTATTACGAGCGGCAGCGCAGCGGCGCGTAGCGTGCGTGGGCGCGGGCGGTATAAGGAATGGCGTAACCACGACTGGAGTACCTTTAGCAGCGATAAATTTTGTCAGTGTGTGCGAGCGACGACGCATACGTACGGGCGCGTAATCATACAATCCGAACGCGGTGCGTACCTATGAAGATATCCTACTTATTTGTTTATACTATGACAAAAGCGATGGTGTTTCAAATGAAAGTTCGTTCGAAAGTTGGAATGAACGTGTTACAGATTGCCAGATAATGATCAGAGATGAAAAAGTGAAACAAGTGAATGAATTTGTTTATCCAAGTTCTATGTTTACGAGAGATGAAAAATGTGAGGCCGATATTGAAAGCAGAAAACCATATCAATGTTGTGTTGTAACGCCATGGTAATAAGCGATAACATACCGACCAAAGCTCGCTTTGCTATCATTCAGGGTGTATTAAAACCAACATTGACATACGGCAGTGAAACATGGGTATGGCAGAAGCATGAAAGCAGGGTGAACGCCGTAAAAATGAGAGCGAGGAGTATGTGTGGAGTGAAAATGATTGATAGAGTAAAAAATAGCACGATACGGGAACTTTGTGGAATGAAAAATGATGTAGTGTTTTTAAAAGGTATGAGATGGTTTGGCCGTTTAGAACGAACGAATGACAAAAGAGTTACGAAAGAAGTGTATCAGGCAAGAGCGAATGGAAATTTCAGGATGGGGCGCCATAGACGCACACATATAGATCAAATTGGTGAGGTGTTTTGACGAGCTCTGTGGCTCAGTCGTGAATGACGCTACTTTGACACCAACGCTCGTGGGTTCGACTCTCACAAAAGACAAAAATTTGTGTGCATCAATGAAGTGCATCTGGGAAAATACCTCCACCTCACAGAAAACCGCAGCCAAATAACAGCTCCCTAGAGGGTTGTTGTGTTCCTGTTTGTGAGTGGGGTTACCCGTAAGCTCCTAAGGAATTGCTGTGTAAGTAGCAGAGGAGGCATCGTGCAAGTTATCACTACTTAATATATTACAAATGGTATTAGGCTACGGTAAATGCTTTACATCAGGTGGGCCGTATGCTTATGTCTTCCGGCGTATAAAGAAAAAGATGTGTTGAAGAAGGTCCAAATCAAAAGCACCCAAAAACGAAGAGCCATGCATGATGAGGTTGATGGGTGTAGAAGAAGCGAGAGGGGTATGTTTGGATTGGTGCACCTGGCGTTCCACAGTCTTTGCCTACCCCAATGGGAGGCAGACGTGATGATATAAATGTATGTATTTTATTATGCACTGTACATAGATATGTACGGTGAATATATTTAATGCAGCATAAAGAAATTTGTAATAAATAGACAAGGCTGCGTGCCAGTCCAGTACACACAAAATGATAAGTTAATAACCTTATCCACATTCACGAACATCAAACAACTCACATCTTCAGCAAATGGTGCGAAGAAAATGTGTCTGGTTACTCTCGACTATAACAACAATATGGTGACTGCAAAGAGTTGTGTCAATTAGTTTTGGTTGAGTATGCTTATTAGCCATAGTAGAACTGTATTATATGCATAATGTATTTCTTGATCTCTATGAGTTTACTTCCACAGAAAATATACATTATGTAGGTAGTACTTAATATGTATACCCAGTTATACTTAGAACATTTTTATAACATGCAATAGTACCTAAATAAAAGTGATGGTCGATTTAAAAATGTAACATCACCAATAAAAGATTTCAGTATAAATGATTGGAAAACCATTTATTCATCAAATTGATACGAAACACTCAGAGATAATAATAAAGTAGAAAACAATTATTGTCAATGACACCTCACCACTACTAATGATTCTACACATATTTACCCCTCTTCTTTTTCTTTGGTTCGCCTGTATCTTGTGGTTCTTCGACAACTGAGGCCCCTACTATCTTCTTCTTAGGTGCCCTTTTGCCCTTAGAAGGCTTTGCTTCAATTTCTGCATCCTCTGCATCGTCATCTTTTGAATCACCTGAAAGTTTTCAACCTATAAACATCTAGATAGTTCTAGGTGCCACACATGTAAAATGAAGTCAGAATAGTTGTTATATTAGAATGATTTGATGACAATTTGTATGTTAAAAGATATACAGACCTATTGTCGTCAAAACATACACAACATATTAAACTAGAGGAATTTAAAACTAAATAATAATAAATCTTAAATTTTAGTATTAAACAATGGTATGATGATCACCTTGGCCCTCATCGTCTTTCTTTTCTGCTTCTTCATCATCTACCTCATTCACTTCTTCTTTAGCTTTCTTTCCTCGATTTTTTCTACTTTTCACCTCCTTTTTTATTGGTTCAACTATATTTTCTTCTTCCAGATTCTCATCTCCCTCTATCTCCGGTGTTTTTTCTTTTGGAACTGGCTTAGCTGCTTTCTTTCTACCTTTTGCTGGCAGTTTGTCTGTCTTCAGATTTTCTGTCTTTTCCTCATTTTCAGGTTTAGCCTCATCGTTTGACTGGACTTTACGACTTCTGCCTTTTTTTGAAGCTGGTTTATCGACGAATTTTGCATCTTCCTCAGGTTCATCATTTACATTCTCTGGTTTAGGATTTCTCTTACTTCTTCCAGATTTTGTTTCAGATGCCTTATTAGCTTCTTTTTTAGCTTTGTTACGCCCTCTGCCAGCAGGAGCACTTGAGGACTCTTCCACATCACCATTTGTCTCCAAACCATCACCATTTTGATTATTTTCATCTGTAGATTCCACCTTTGGTGTATTATTGGCCTCTTCTGATAGTTCTTTAACTTTTTCTTTTTTACCTTTCTTAGATGGAGGAGCAGTTTCTTTAATGTTGTCCTCAATCTGTTCACTTGTACCATTTGCAGCCTTCCTTTTACCACGTTTAGCCTTTTTGTCTGTTACCAATACTTTGTCAATGTCTTCGACCTCATCTTTTGTGTAGATAACTGGCTCTTCTATATTCTTTCCTTTTCCACTTTGCTTTGCTCCTTCGCTATCAGCAGCTTTGACATCTGCAGCTTTCTATAAAAAATGACAAAATGAAAAACATAAATCGAATTCCCCAGAGCTTATTAAGTTAATTATACCACAAATAGAAATAAATCATTTGTTACATTATTGGAACTACTATTGTTAAAATAATATAGATGATTTACTTGTATATAGACACAAGAAAAAAATATCAATCAAATATCAAAGGTGTAGCAGTGAATTAAGAAGAAATCTATTAATGCCAAATAAAAAAATATAGGCATGACCAATTTTACTATTGTACAGATTTTAAAATGTGAGCTTTATAGCAGCTCACACACAAGTTTATATTTCACACATAAGTGTGAAAATTATGTAACACAAGCAAACAAAAGCATTTTGTTTTGTGAGATAAAAGTAGTGTATTAATTTTGAAATATAAATAGTTTATGAGCTTCATACATTACTTAGTAGTAGTATATCAGCAAAATGAAATTTGGCTTATGGCTTACATAAATGATAAAGCTAATTAGATGAAACCGTGGAAAGAAAGTATAATTGTAGTGAGGTTAACAGAAAGATATGTCAGATGGGCCATATGACAATAGGACATACCAGCACTCATTCTGCGAGTTCTTAATATTGCAAGTGTTCATGGGTAGTTTGTTTGTCTACTGACATTGATATACTTATCTATTATACATAAAAAGCAAAAGGTGTTATAAAGGTGAAATCTTGCAAGTAGGTAGCTGAAAGATTTCAGGTAGAATGCGTGATCTAAAATGGATTTTTGAAAATAAACATTTAAAAGGGGCATAAGAGGCAGTATTTTTTATGAAACTTCTTTAGGGAAGGTATCAAATATTGATTTTATATGACAGTTTCTATAATATAGAATATTTGAATATAGGGTAGAATTCAAATTGGTAACAAATATTGAAATAAATTATTAAAAATAATGGCATGTATCATATTTTTTTTCATTTGCAGCAATTTTTTTTTTTTGCTGCTTACAAAGCACAAATCAAACGTAAGGAGCAGGAGTTGAAATTATTTACATAAAGCTGGATTTGTTCAAATTGCTACCAGTCAGTGTGATACATGCAATTGAAGTGCGCGGATTACTTTAGTATATACATAATAAACAAATATATATCTTCTTCTTTTGCGTGCATTATTTTAGAAATACTTCCTCAGCTCAGTGATTAATTGGCAATGATTATTATTGTAATTTATCGGTCGTCACAGGACAGGCATTGCCTAGTGTGGGTTCAATGGAAATCCCGTGACCTTCCAGTAAATAATGCTTTTCACAAATAATTTTAGCATTATTGTCATTATTTTTTAGTGTAATTAATTATAGAACTTTTCTTTTTTTTTTTTTTGAAAAATCTTAACTGTGTTGAAAACATTATTAAATAAACTTATTATTATTATTAGAAAAAATTTTAGGGAATTATTCAAACAAATCTTTCAACAAAGTTACATACACAGCTCACTTAACTTGGTTGGCAACATCAATTTATCTACAGCCAGCTAATAGTTAGTGTGTGTATGAGAGCGAGAGGACTAGGTATACAGACCAAACATGTGTACACTGCTGAGTCAGTGGCTTGGAAATGCATTGTGTCAAACTTTTATTATTAGTATTGATATATTCATCCTGAAAATGACATGATTGCATGTTTTGTATGCCACAATTTCAATATTAGGTTTTCGCCATTGTTATACATTGAATTAAACAATTTTTAACGGAAATATCGCGTGTTTTATTAATTTGTTGAACCTGACGTTTCGAACGCTTTGCAGCGTCCGTGGTCGCAGGAAAACTAAGGTGATATTTGTCTTTTATTGGTTATTCAAGTATTACATCTACCAACATGGATGGATTAATTATATATGTTCTGATTCACACAAAAAACACTCATAGTGTTTTAGTAGATCTCTGGGTTTGTGACTTGATTATTTTTAGGACTGGATCCCAAGCAGGTGGTACTTGCCAACCATCTTCTCTATTGAAATTCGGGTGTCTTTTTTATTAGGAAACCTTTTAGAATCATATTCTCTATATTTGGTAGATATAAACAATGTTTATAATGCCAAAAATGAAGAGGATAGAGGATCACAAAAAATTTTCTAATACTGTTCTTTTTGAGGATAAATTAAAGAGAATTTTAAAGTATAAATATAGCACTATTTATGTTATTAGGTGGCTTCGAATTACCAAAGGGTCTTACTGGCATACACCACCATCCATAACTACTTATTAAATATACTGAACTCGTAGGATACTGTGACAGGTACCAATCAACAACGGCAGTCAGAAACTGAACTAAATGTGGGGTCCTGCACGTCATATACCCATGTGTTGAAAAAATCTAAAATTATTTAATTATGAAATTAAAACTACTGGAAGGTGGAATATTGTTAATAGTTGATTTTTTTCCTGTATTTTGAAAATGTAGAATATCAGTTTAGAAATACTGTTAAATGAAATTCTGTCAATAACATCAATGCGAAATTAATTTGTTAATGCAAAGTTCTTTGGCACCTTTATAACCGAAGGGCCACTTTAAATTCAAATCACCCATAACAGAGTTTTCTATGATACCTTATGAATTCACATGGAAACTATTAGTCTATTTTCCTTGCATTATTGAACACATAAATACGATAAAATAAGCTTTAAAATAAATTTCAAAATTGTATATACAGTAAAAACTCCTTATTCGCAGTCTCAGTATTCGTGGAAGAAAAAATTTAGACCATTTCCTGTATTCGCATTGGAACATTTCATTATTTGCAGATAAATAAATTACATATAATTTAAAAAGAGATTATTTATTCATTGTTCAATATTCAATGTTTTCCCTCAAATTATATAAACAAAAAATTTAATATTATTTGTGTTAAGCCTAAATTCTTTGATAAAAGCTGATTTCGCTGGCACCACCTTTTAGAGGTGTCACAAACTTTCTAATATCGCTACCGCCAAATCCGATCGAAGGTTTACACCTTAATAAATCTGACCGAAGGTTTACACCTTAATAAATCTGAACGAAGGTTTACACCTTAATAAATCTGACCGAAGGTTTACACCTTAATAAATCTGACCAAAAGTTTACACCTTAGCCCTAGGCATGTTCGATCAGATACTTATGTGGATCGATACAATCAAATACAATCCGCTTGATTTTTGAATCAATACTATAGCATTCAATCCCTTGGTGGATCGATACACATGCATGAAGAATCGGATCGAAAAAATCGTAATAGGTAGTTGTTATAAACAAATAACTTAAAAAGACTTTTACTTAAACCAACATATACTATATAATTCATTACAAAATTATTTGGCTGTGTTAAAAAATCGAATGTGTGGTTGTTTTTTATAAAAGCAGATAATGAAGGAAAATGTAACGATACGCAATCATGTGCCAAAGCTATAAAAGACATTTCCGACATGATAAAATTTGAACTGGAAGCTATTCCTGCTACAACCACAAGTGATGTCAATGTAGCTGAAAATATTAATGACCAATGCTACGAAATTTGGAGATTTTACAGCCAAACGGTAGCATAAGTTGGCTGTGAAGCACAAGAAGGTTTATCCGAACCTTTGTTGGAGAGAAAGTCTGATTGTATAAAATATTGGTCAGCAAGAAATGTCGTTTTGGGCACAATGAGCGATATAGCCCTACGTTATTTGTCAGTGGTAGGAAAGTCTGTGCACACCAAACGTCTTTTCTCGTTGGCCAATCAATCATACATTAAACGAAAGCCGTAATCGTCTGGATTTGGAGTGGTTATCAAAAGTACTTAAAAGTTTTTGCAAAATTTAAAAATTATAGTTTGGAAATTAAAAAAGAAATACATTTTTTATCTATGAAATTAAATTTCGATTTAATTAACATATTTATTATTTCTTAACATACTTGATTCGATACATGGATCGATCCAAAAAATCGTATCTGATCAGTTGGATCGATTCTGAGATCGATAGTGTATTACGATCCATTGCAATTCGAAATATCGATACAAGGCACCCTGATCAAACATCCCTACTTAGCCCTCGTGAGTTCCACAGTTACCGTTATTAAATATATATGTCATAAGCGAGTAGTCTGATTAGAGCACCCGGAACCTGTCGGGTTAATAAATCTGACCGAAGGTTTACGGATGGCAAGTGAACTGTGTGATCATTAAAATTAAAATGAACCAGTTTTGGAGTGAAGCTTATTTTTAAAAAGACGAGCTTGGTGGCTCAGTGGTGAAACGCGTTGTTACGACACCAACGCTCGTGGGTTCGATTCCCACACAGTACAAACATTTGTGTGCATGAACATGTCTGTTTGTATTGGTCTGGGTATTTTCTATGTATAATAAGTATGTATTTACAAAAAAAAAAAATGTATTTACGTATGTTTATCAGTTGTCTAGTACCCATAACACAAGCTTCGCTTACTTTGGGGCTAGGTGGAGCTGTGTAATTTGTCTGGCAATATTTATTTATTTTAAAAAGAAAATTAATGATGCCTCGTCTGAATATCAGATGGAATTTAAAGGAAAATATTACAAAATATTTTTAACAAATAATTCAAGATATAATAATAAATAATATATTTTATGTTTCAGATATGTATCTATCTGTTATTTGTGACTGAATATAGATTTTATTTTTTTTATTTATTATATTTGCTCGAAATATAGGGGTTAGCTTCCAAGGCAGGTAACCTTGGAAGCTAGCCCCTATATTTCGAGCGCCCAAAAGTACCTTGATTCTACAGCAGGCTGTATGGGGATTATTGATACCATTGGTCACTCAATGGGGAAAAAATCATGGTACACTTCAATACCCTTGGTATTTGACCGGTTATAATAACTATTAGTCAAAAAATTATAGTGAGCTATTTACTGGTATTTGTATTTATTATTATTATCCAGTACACTCAACATGGGCACTGCCCTTTAAACTGTCTGTGTTCCATATCTATAGATAGCATAATAATATTCCAGCAGTATGAAGCTGTGGCATTGTTATACTTATTAAGTTATTCAAAATGTATGATTTATACTACTATACATATCAGTTCATGATCAGACAAATCAAATTCTTATCAAAACAAAATTTCGTCGTCATTATTGCCAGTTCCATCTTTATAACTATTAACAGCAGAGACACGCACAATGCGTACTAGATCAAATTAGGTGAAATCACACGGGCATATCTACTGTTAATAAACATATTCATAATAACACATGAGATTATACTGTCTTAAGCACTGGAAAATAACAATATAGACAGAAATAAAATACCATTCTTTCTTTTGGAGGCAAAAAAACATGTGGTCTTCAAGAGCGCAAAACGCGCTGCTGCAGATTTTACAGTTAAATCTAAAAAATATAAAGGAGCACTTAAGCCAAGGTCATGCAAAAACTCGCTTTAAATGTCTTGAACTCAATTTTACCCTTCATTTACATGTTAATGTACAAATATAGGTACTCCCGGCAATAAGTGATTTTAAATCCAAATAATGTTTTTCATTATATTACCTTTCCTTTCGCAGTTTTTGGCGCCATTTTAAATGCTTAGTAATTATTAATATAACTACACGTTGCAGATAGTGGAATAATGGATGCTTGTCGGCCGTTAAAATAAAAACGTAAAGCGTCCTGTGGTATGCCGGTGAATGGCGAGCGAAAATGCGAAAAGTTTCTTTTTTCCGGCAAATGCAAAATTAATGACAGCTGACACTGACGGGATCAAAGAGAGAAAGGTTTTTTTTTTGGTTCATTTTATCCCCGAGGAGAAGGGCAAAGGGATATAGCCCATACAGCCACGTCTTCCAAACTATTTCAAAAACTTAATTCTAAGTTCCAGCTTCAGAAACTGTGCTGAAAAAATACTTGGAACGTTGGGTACCCTATCCAAACCCAATCAACCCGGTTTAAATACTACCCGTAAAACGAAAATTGTCAAATATAACTAATTTTATACTGAACTAGCGCCGCCCCAGCTTCGCGCGGGTGGACATTTATTTTTTAATCATTTTGGGATAAACGTAGAGTAAATGTATCTTTAGAGAGGTTTTTTTAAATAGTTTTTCTTAAGTAGCTTTTTTGTCAGACAAATTACTTTAAGTACGTATTTAATTTTTTATTATTTTTTATCCATAAACCTATTTACAATCGAAAAGTTAATTTTTTATTTATTTATATTGTTTTTAGTTTTATTTTTACATTTATTTTAATATATATAACATATATTTCGAGACTGTTTAATTTTATAGGTTTTACTTTTTAATTTCCAATATGTTTACCTTAAGGCTTCACTGTATACCATATTGCTGTGCTGTGGTATTCTTAGATGGCAACAAAATATATTGATTTTTAGGAGATCCTACTCGAGAAAGTGCAACATATAATTAGCCATGAGAAAAGCATTCTTCTCTTAGGTCCATGCCAACCATCGAGAAAATATGTCCCTGGGATTTATTTATTGTAAAAGCAAACAATACCTTTACAGTAAACTGTAACCTTTATAAAAGATATGGGCAATCTGTTGGTATCAACGGGATCCCCGGAATGTGAGCGAGCTGTCCGGCCGCGGGACCGGTGATGATTGTTGCTACAATCAGATTGTCTCGTAATTCATTTATCAAAAGCCTTGGGCCATTACACATATTGGGAGGGCTTAAATTTCTCAACAGCATAATGGGAGTATCTACTTTTAATTTCAGTTCGTGTGGTGGCAAGCCGGTGGGATAGAGAGAATTAAAAAAATCTTGTGGATAGTGCACTGTATCTTCGATGTTGCACACATTATCAATAGACACATTATCAATTTAAACAGTCAGTAATTGAAACAGTCTTGAATACGAAATGATTTACTTGGATAAGGATTAATACCAAGGTACGAATAATGTGCCCTAGTTTGTACCGGCGTTACTATTGCATATTTTAACAGGAAAAAGTAGTTATTGTGACGTAACTGTAATAGTTAGACATGTGGTATCGCGGACTTTTTTGTAGATATTGATGTCCTCTATAAAACTGTAGTACATCACTTTGCTCTACTGTCAATAGCATCTATTGCGGATCCTGTACTAAAGTGAACTGTGATTATTAGTTCAAGATTTTCTGTCTATAAGTTTTCCCAACGTTCCATTTACACTATTCTCAGAACTCGCTCATCTTTCCACATCAACGGTGTATCTTCCTTCCCTGCTCTGCTGAAAATAATACTACTGCGACTCTTACTGTAGAATACGGCCAGCAGGCAGCGATCTGACAGCAGCGACGTATGAAACGTCAAAATGTACGCATTTTGACACACGCCGCGCTGCAGTGCAGTTGCAGGTTTTTAGTAGAATCGCCTACAGACAGTAAAGTCAAAGTCAAAATCTTTTTATTCCGTAAAAATGGCTGCATTTGTTTGGAATCGGCACATTTTTTTCCCTACCGTGCAGTTCATGACTAGCTAAGCACTGATAAAAATACTGCCAAAAAACTCAAGCATCCATCTTTTGGTAGTTTGGATACCAAAAGATGGATGCTTGAGTTTTTTGGTAATTTATTAATTACATTATAATTGGATCGACTCAATCCCAGGTATTTTTATCATTAATATAGTCAGATACTTTATAATATTACTATTATTACTACACAATATTACTACACAATTTGGCTTTAATAGTAGTTTTAAATTTGTTTATTGACAATTCTCTTATATTGCTGGGAAGTTTGTTATAGAACCGTATACATTGCCCCATAAAAGAATTATTTACTTTGTGGAGACGGCTTGGATGTAACACAAGATTATGCTTATATCTAGTATTTATGTTATGAGTATCACTCTTTTTACAAAATGAGTCTATGTTTTTATGGACATACAAAAGATTTTCGTAGATATATTGCGATGCGACTGTTAGAATATTTATTTCTTTGAATTTTTCTCTAAGGCTCTCCCGGGGACCAAGTTTGTAGATAGCTCTTATGGCCCATTTTTGCAAAAAAAGATGGTGGTAATGTCCGCGGAGTTACCCCAAAGAAGAATTCCGTATGACATAATACTGTGAAAGTAGCTGAAATAAACTATTCTAGCCGTATCAACATCAGTGAGCCGTCTAATAGTTTTCACTGCATAGGCTGCAGAAGTTAGTTTTCCTGATAATTTTTCAATTTGTGGGCCCCATTGTAGTCTGGAGTCAATTGTTATACCCAAGAACACAGTTGTCTCCACATTGGCTAAATTAGTTCCATTAACATGTACATTGGTAGTCACCTGTCTTACATTAGGTGTTGAGGACTTAATTACTTTAGTCTTTTTATCATTTAAAAGCAGATTGTTAACATTAAACCAATGCATAACTCTAGAGAGAGCATCGTTAATTTGTCATAATTACCTAACTGTCTATTAATTTTGAATGTCAAAGAGGTATCATCCGCAAACAATACAATCTCATGTTTATCCTTTCCATAATAAGGTAAGTCATTTATATATGTATACTAAAAATAAGAATGGACCTAGAATTGACCCCTGTGGGACTCCCATAACTACAGGGGTCCCCGTACTTAAAAATAAACCGGCAATGAAGTGTTGGTAATACTGACAATCTGTCACTGTCAGTGTTTAGCTCGGAAATATATTCATCAATATCACGAGTGAGATGTGTCAGTGTCAATGTCATATTGTAAAGTAACGTGTTGTGCTCTATTCTTTTCAATCTCATGGCTGGCAAACGAAAATTGAAAACATTTTAAAATTGTGTAGTCTTAGCCTGTCTATGTTCCAAATTAAAATACCTTGTCTCATACGTTATGGTAAGAAATTATTTTAACATAATCGAAGCAAATAATTTACAGTAGGTTTATTTGCACGATAATACAACCTGTCCTATATATTAATCAGCCGCTACTTGCCGGGTATGGTATCGTGTCATCGTATACGTGGATTCATATGTTTTATACGATTTCGTCTACTCTTGTCGACGGATAGGCAGGCATGAACGAGGTACCTGCCGGCGACAGCGTTTCTACTGCAACAATTACCTTTGACTTCCTTCTTGTTTTTCTTTATAAATATACCTACTTATTGTGAATGCTGGAATATTTATATAGTTGGTGTAGGAGTTTTACATATAAATATCTTAATTGAATAATTATTAGCAGGAATAGAATATACGAATTGAAAAAAAATCGAATGCTAAATATCTATTTTGATTGCTCTAGAACTATGTTAGTTGCTATGACTATTTTTAATTTTTTTGTTTAAATTAATTTTGACTTTTTAAATTAAGCAGCACCTGATACATGTACCATATTTTTTTCTGTCTTTTGGTGTAGATTCTAATAAAGACATACAATTTGTGAGATTTTATGGTGTAGGAATGCATAGTTTTTAGATATATATTTTTAAATCTATTGCATGGGTATCAATGCTGATGTCCCACAAAGCTCTGTGTTGTCCCTGACACTATTTCTGCATATTAATAGTATGTTGTCAATTGATGGCATTCATTGCTATGCATAATAGTACCTAGCACACTTATTATAGAAGCAGAGATCCCGAGAGCCTTGTTCCTTTACGGAGGAAAGCCTTGAAAATTTTTTTTAGAATGGATTTCTTAAGTATAGGCATGAATTGACAGGGTTGTCAACATGTGAATGTTGCCCCATGTGTTGTTAGCTGTCATTGAGAACTGTTTACCATCAGTAGGCTCTATCTCTGACCTTAATGATATAAAAAATGTTAAGATTCATACCTATATATTAGATGCAATTACATTCCTAGTCAACCAGGGTTTTTAACCTAATTAATGTTATCAAAATCGTGTAAAACGTGATATTTTCAATATGAAATTAATAATGTAGCATGTAATTATATCTCATAATTAAATAATTTAATGTTTTCTTATAGATGACTTTAGACAGAAAGGGCACATTCAAAGTAGAATATCTTCAGGATATTGAGAAGAAAGTTCAACAGCGATGGGATCAAGAAAATATCTTTGAGATAGAAGCCCCCGAGGATGGAAAACCTCGTGACAAATTTATGTGCACGTTCCCTTATCCATACATGAATGGGCGGTTACATTTAGGGCACACATTTTCACTATCAAAATGTGAAGTAAGTAAACTTATTTATAATAACTAACGATTCCAGCAGAGTACCATAAGGCAAATATATCTAACGTAATGGTGTAGTTCTCAATTGAATTCAGTGCATATTGTTTTATTTGAAATATGGTTTAATCAAAGAAGTGATTTTCAATCACAATTATTTTACATTTTTAATGGTCATGTATCTGTATAAATGAACTTTTAAAACCAATTGCATGTCTGGCGATTAGCAAACCTTATTAAATATATATGTATACATATTTGTTAGACGAGTTTTGTGTTTACACACTTATACTGGGCAGTGTAAGAGAGACGAGACGAGCATATTTTGCATATTTTCTTTTTAACCTATTGTATCTTGTTTCTGCAAAAAATTATTATGAATTATATATATTAGCAAAGAAATTAACCTGAAATGTTTGAATTCTGACAACAGTTTGCTACAAGATACCAGAGATTGAAAGGGAAAATGGTGCTCTTTCCTTTTGGGTTCCATTGCACTGGAATGCCCATTAAAGCCTGTGCTGACAAGTTAAAAAGAGAGATGGCCCTTTACGGATGTCCTCCCATATTCCCTGAGGAAGAGGAAGCCATGATCCAAGAAGAAGATTTGGTTCCAAAGGATAAGAGCAAGGGCAAGAAAAGTAAAGCTGTAGCTAAAGCTGGATCAGCAAAATTTCAATGGCAGATCATGAGGAGCCTCGGAGTGCCAGAGGAAGAAATTAAGGAGTTTGCAAACGAGTCATATTGGCTGGAATACTTCCCACCTCGTGCTGTTGACGACTTAAAACTTATGGGCATACATGTAAGTATAGTAATATACAACTAAGAAGTCGCATGCCAGTTTCTTTTCTTAGATTTACTATGGCTTGTTTTGCAACACACTTTGAGATGTTGCTACTATTTTTTTTCCTGTATTATAAACTAACGTTTTGATTTTTTGATTGCCGTTTGTGAACCCTATGCAAATAAAATGTTACTATCTAAAATAATAGGCTTAGCGTCATTAAAAAGTTTTGAAGGAAGTATATTTTTTATTGGTATATAGTTTTCAGGTGATAACCATTCTGAAGTCTTTATGATTTACACTAAAAATAACACCCTGAACAGTTCACCATGCAGTTATTCAATTAAATAACATAAAGATATGTTTAACAGGTAGACTGGCGTCGTAAATTCATCACGACAGATGCAAATCCATTCTATGACTCATTCATCAGGTGGCAGTTCCATCATCTGAAAGACCGTAAAAAGATAATGTATGGGAAACGATACACAATATTCTCACCATTAGATAAACAACCGTGCATGGATCATGACAGGAGTACAGGCGAGGGCGCGGGCCCTCAGGAGTACACTCTTATCAAAATGGAAGTTGTTGCACCTTTTCCTGAAGTCTTAAAGTAAGTTAAATTAAGACATTTATTTATTTATACCAATCGGGTGAAATAGAAGCATATAGTAATCACTTTTCATCAGGCTTGTTTGCCTCGACGAGGTATAAAAAAGCTATTGAGCCTTGCAATACAAGTCTTGTTCGTATTTTGTCACCCTAACTTCGAAAGTAACATTTCAACAACTTTTTGGTAACCTCACTCACATGTAGAATCTCAAAAATCCTTTGAAGAATTGTTATATTTTATAAGGTACTTCCATTAGCCTACATCTCGTTAAATATCACCATGTCCTTCCCTTCTCTTGTACCAGAGCCTAAGCTTATAATGAACAGGGGGACATTGGTAAAAGTTAGTGTCTTGCTAAGGTTTGTATACTATTTATATACTAACAAAATAGGGAAATGGATGATGTGAATCTATGTTTTCATGTCATGTACCTACCGTGATAATTTATATAATTCATATAAAATGGATTTCTTGTAACTTTTTCACTCACTGAAATGTAAAATAAAAATTAATCATTTTTAGGTTGTTCAATGGGAAAAAAGTGAGTTTCGTAGCTGCAACATTAAGGCCTGAAACAATGTACGGCCAAACCAATTGCTGGGTACACCCAGATATCAAGTACATAGCGTTTGAAACTGTCAATGACGGAATTTTTATATGCACGAAACGTGCCGCAAGAAATATGGCTTATCAGGGTTTCACAGATAAAGATGGAGAATTCAAAATTCTCAAAGAAATTGTGGGATCGGCTCTCATAGGAGTGACTCTAACGTCTCCTTTTACTAGCTATCCTAAGATTTATGCACTACCTATGTTAACTATTAAAGAAGACAAGGGTACTGGGATTGTTACAAGTGTGCCATCCGACTCGCCAGATGACTACGCAGCTCTCGTCGACCTGCAGAAGAAGCCCGCCTTCCGGGAAAAGTACGGAATCATAGATGACATGGTTCTGCCATTTAAACCTGTGCCCATTCTAGAGATTCCCGAATTTGGTAATTTGTCTGCCGTCCACGTATATGATCAGCTAAAGATTCAAAGTCAGAATGATAAAGAAAAGTTGACACAAGCTAAGGAAATGGTATACCTAAGAGGTTTTTACGACGGCGTTTTACTTGTTGGCGATTATAAGGGAAGGAAAATTCAAGATGTCAAAAAGAACTTACAAGATAAATTGATCCAGGAGAAAGGAGCTGTTATTTATCACGAGCCTGAGAAGACCATTATGTCTAGATCGGGTGACGAATGTGTCGTGGCCCTCTGCAATCAGTGGTACCTCGATTATGGAGATGAACAATGGAAGAGTCAAGCGGAAAAGGCCCTGGCGGCCATGAACACATACCACGACGAGGTCAGAAAGAATTTTCAGGCTACACTGAAGTGGCTGCATGAGTATGCATGTTCTAGAACTTATGGTCTTGGTATGTACTTCTACATTTCATTACTTAATTTATCTTAAAGTTTTGTTAGATTTGTCCTACATTTTCCCCCTTTTTACAGGAACCAAACTGCCTTGGGATCAGCAATGGGTGATAGAGTCTCTATCTGACTCTACCATATACAATGCATACTACACAATTTCCCATTTTCTGCAAGGGGGCACTTTTCGCGGTAACAAAGAGAACGCACTTAAGATAAAACCCGAAGATATGACCAGTGAAGTGTGGGACTACATTTTCTTCAAGGATGCGCCTCTTCCAAAGGTTACGAAGATTTCTAATTCGTCTCTAGTGCTCATGAGAAAATCCTTCCAATTTTGGTAAGCATGTTACAACCGTTTAATTTTGTTAGATTTACATATGATAACTGTTCTACTTATGATGCTTACTTATTTATACATGACAACTAAATTATTTTTACTAGGTACCCAGTAGATTTGAGAGTATCAGGCAAAGATCTCATTCAAAATCACTTGACTTTCTACATCTATAACCACTGTGCTATTTGGCCGAAGGAAGAAGACAAGTGGCCCAAAGGTATCCGAGCAAACGGTCACCTCATGTTGAATTCAGCAAAGATGTCCAAGTCCGAGGGGAACTTCCTGACCCTCAAAGAGTCCGTTGAGAAGTTCAGCGCCGACGGCATGCGTTTGACGCTGGCCGACGCGGGGGATTCTGTAGAAGATGCAAACTTTGTCGAGAGCACTGCTGATGCGGCCATACTGAGGCTGTACACGTTTATTGAGTGGGTTAAAGAAATGATGGCCGCAAAGGGTACTTTGAGAACAGGTATTATACCTAGTTTATTTTAGTCCAAAGTTTAAGTCCCACTCATCTATCTCATTTTTGTATTTTAACGTTTTAAAAATGTACTGGACATTTTTAAAACGTTCAAATACAAAAATTACTATGCTACAATGAAAGAGGCCAATGTCTCGGTTCGTATTGTTTCTAGTATTGACAACACTGGTGAAACATATTGTGTGATATGAGGTGTACCAAATGTAGTACTGGAGTACTGGAGAATATATAAAAATACACATTTGTCATGTCTTCTACATGTCGATCGTCAGTGGCGTGCACTCCATATAGGCAAAAAGACATTGCCTACCCTATCAATTTGATAAATATCATCCGATGTTTCATTCTTAAACATAGTTTTTAACTAATATTTCGTATCAAAAACAAAAAATTTGAAACAGCTCCATCTATCGGTATCGGTAAGTTATTAAAATCATCGCTAGTCATATTCAAATCGCAGCTAGGCGCTACACTACACTAGCGCCGCATTAGCAGCTTTTAACGGGCAGAGACACTAACTATTTCTGTCTAAATTTACGTATGTGTGCCGTGTTGTTAATACAAATACTGTAGTGTGCATTCCTGTAATTACATTGCACACAATAATAGAAATAACGCACACAATCGCATAGTATAGACAATGTCTTTTCAGCTGAACTATAACGTAAATTACCGAAGTGTCGCGAGCATTGCTACGTAACTATTTTAAAAAGTAGTTTGCTGCGTATAATTATAGTGAAAGATATTGCCATTTCTTTTTTTCGTATAAAATTGATGTTAAATTTTATTTTGATTTTAAAACGGCCGCTATTGTTTTTGTTTTGAATCGATTGACTGGTAGCAGACGAAATAAGATTTTAAAGTTTTAAAGTTGATAAATATGGATGATATTCACTGCGAAAGTTGTGAATGTGGTGTGTGTAGGGAAAATAAATGTTTTCAAAACTTCGGTGAAAAAAAAACAAGTGATCACATACATCATTATTTCCACAAGATTGGATAACCAAAATCAACATTCTGTATTTTTTGGTAAATTAATAGCTTTAAAAAAATTCTGCCTACCCTGTCAAAAATCTCTGTGCACGCCACTGTCGATCGTTGTCCTGTTTAGCCAATGCCATTCAACTTTGATACTTTCTACGACTTAATAATTTGTTTCAAGTTATAAACTAATCATTATAAGGCAAGTTATAGTAATTGTTCTCAAAATATGTTAACGAGATAGGTAAGCAGAGCTAAAAAAATTACACTTAGTTAATCAATTAGAAGTGGTAGTCTTTATAACTTGTCAATAGGCAAAATACTACCGCGCCTAATTGATATTACAGGCAATTTGATCTAAACTACTTCGTGTGCTTTCGCCACCATGTCTTACACAAACTAGATAAAGCCCTAAAATTGAATATTAGGGAACAATTAGAAATTATTAAACATAAAAGTTCTAATATCTTTCTTATGAACAAATAGACTGACGTAAGCGACTCCCCTCTATTAAATATCTTTTCACTGACTTCCACCTCTATCTCTATGTAAAGACCGGTACTATAATTGATTTGTCATTCGTAGCATGTTATTCTATCGACTAACGTCTACAGCGCCTGAGGATGCCTCGTGGAGAGGCGTAACGTGTCAATCGTATCGTTAGCGGAAGCACACAAAGTAGTTTAGATCATTGCCTATAAATTTGACTTACTTAATAATGTCTGAATCCATTAGCAATTCAATTAAACACAATTGATATTAATTGTAGTTATAGAAAACTTTACAATAGAATAATTAAGTTATGACAATTGTCGAAATAAAAACGTACAATGCTATCTTTATTACGGAAAAATGTGACGTAATATACTTTTAGGAGCATTGTACGCATACACCACGAATTTCGAGGACTTCAATGCTTAAACATACACATTTGTGTATTCAATTTTAAAGCATTCATTTGTAGAGTTTGCTACCACGTTGTAAACTAGCCTTATAATCATATAATATTTCCAACAGGGGAATTTAATTTCCATGACAAAGTCTTCGTAAGCGAAATGAACACGAAGATAGTTCAAGCTGACGACAATTATAACAAGATGTTGTTCAAAGAGGCGCTCAAATGCGGGTTCTTCGAATTGCAAGCGACGAGAGATAAGTATAGGGAGCTGTGTTCAGAGGGCGGCATGCACGCCGACCTGGTGACTCGGTACATTGAGACGCAATCTAAATTGATATCGCCCATCTGCCCGCACGTTGCTGAACATGTATGGGAGCTGCTTGGAAATGTAAGTGATATTTATATACACTAATTAGATTTTTAGTTAATTTCTGTAAATGAGCTAACAAAGTTTTTGACGAGCTCGATGGCTCAGTCGTGAATGACGTGACTTTGACACCAACGCTCGTGGGTTCGATTCCCACACAAGGCAAATATTTGTGTGCATGAAATATCTGTTTGTCTTGGTCTGGATGTCTTAAGACAGGTAGAGCGCATCAAAGCAGCCCGTCTGGGGAAGTACCTCCCCCTCACAGAAAACCCGCAGACAAATTAGAGGGTTGTTGTGTTCCTGCGTGTGAGTGAGGTCACCAGTAAGCTCCCAAGGAGTTGCTGTGCAAGCAGCAGAGGGGGTATCGCGCGATTGATATTTAATATATCGCAAGCGTTGTTGTTGATGTTACAAGCGATTTTCATACTGAGTAGAGCATATAGCATATTTAGGGATTTATTAATAATACAAACTAAATAGGTAATATTTTTTTAGAAAACCAGTATTCTTCACGAGCGGTGGCCGGCGACAGGCGAGGTAGACGAGGTTGCAGTTAAAGCCAGTAACTATCTGATGGACGCGGCCCATTCCTTCCGCATTTACCTCAAGAACCACTGCGCCGTCAAGAAGCCTAAGAAAGGTGAAGCTCCGAAACCTGAGCGAAAGCCTAACAAAGCAACTATATGGGTCGCTAAGGAATATCCTAAATGGCAACATATTATATTGACGACTCTGAAACAACTTAATGGGGTAAGTTTGCAAACCAATAAGCCGCTTAATGGCGCATTAAGGCCCCCTCACTTACCACAACGTAGCGTTTAGTTTATTTGTTTAATAGGACAACAAAATTTCGTGTTTTATCAGAAGGTGATCTCAGGAGCCCCAGGAACCGCGTGCATGAAAAGAGCTATGAATGTCACAGAAGCGAGTGAAGTATGTAAGGACCGCGTCTTATGGCACTCGGTTCACTCTGCCTACCCTGCAAGGGACTTGGCATGAAGATATACATACATACAGGACAACAATTAATAATAGTACAATGAAATACATTTACAAAAGGTTTAGATCTAAATTGCAATTCCAAATATGTTATCACTTAATTACATTTATTACAAAATTAAACTATATTGAAAAATACAACAACAAAAACAAACGACATTATACATACATTTAGTGCCTAAATATCTCAGTAATTCAAGCCTACGGATCAATAAATAAATAGATAAATATAGTGTCGGACAAATTACACAGCGCCACCTAGCCCCAAAGTAAGCGAAGCTTGTATTATGGGTACACACAAATAAATAAATACATACCGTAACGTAACAGCGCATTTCACCACTGCGCCACCGAGCTCGTCAATGGCAGGATATTTTAACCAATAAGCTGATAAGTGACCCAATATTGATCCGTGAACTAGCCAATAAGAGCTACGCGTTCTACTTTACTCCCGACCCGCAGCGGTGAATTTATTTACTACGCCAAATACACGTGTCGTAGGCCTCCATAGGTTATTACCTTGATGGTTAAGTGCCGCCGCCCATTTTGAACTCAACACGTTACAGTGTGAAACCAGAATACTGTTGAACTACTTGATTTGGGCAGTTTTTTTTTAATCATGCTGAGTTTCGTTTCCTCGTGAACTGCAAGTATTCAGGCAACTGCGTTCGACCGGTAGTTGAAGAGTGGAGTGTAAAGTCACGAAATTTCTAAATAATTTTCATATACCCACATATTTGGTTGGCTTACGTATTTTTTCTATAAACAAGCATACGGCTTGCCCGATGGTAAACAGTCAGCATACGGCTTGCCCGATGGTAAACAGTCAGCATACGGACATTTGTAACATCAGGGGTGTTACTCAACGCTACCGAGCCTCTAAAAATCTTTTCACTTTCTTGATTAAACCCATGATGTACTCGTAGTCCCTTGGGAGAACCTCGGCTTGGAGATCAGTCCACAACTTGAGAGTTCTCGTAAGAAAACTTTTCTGGACTTCACTTATGTTATGCACTTTGTTTATCATTTACGTCTATTTTAGACAAGTAGCCAATCATAGTGTATTGTTGTATGAAACACTATCTAAAAAAGGCCTCCTCAATCATTGACAGTATTCTGAAATTTATAATTGTTATTTGTTATAAAATGTTAATTATCTCAACTATCAATTTATTAAGCATTCTTATACCTAGTCCGTTCTTATACCGTCTAAGTTCTGTTATAAATGAATATGCATTTATTTTTTTTATGAAGTAATGACATCTTAAAAAAACTTATATGTACATATTTATGTAAGACAGCAAAAAATATATATACTCGTATATTCGAAATAGCCACCTTTGGCCTTTAATCTGTCAGGCCACGATCTATTGTACTCGTAGTCTAAGGTGTTCAGATCTGGGCTAGACGAGGGTCAGTCTTCAGCTTTTATAAAGTCCGGAACGTTGGTTTTGAGCAGGCTTGGGTAGTTCGTGCCTTGTGGCCAGATGCAGAGTCCTGCTGGAAAGTCCACGGTACATTTTTAAAAAGTATATTGCTGAGAGGATTCACAACATGATCCAAGACAGTCACTTGATACACTTTGGCTGAATTCTTCACTCCTTTTTCAGAAAAATGAAACTTTGTGACTTTGATAAGCCACCTCCCACCAAACCATTACAGACGCAGGATGATGACCACCTTTTCGACCACTTGGGCGGCTTCTTTCGTGAAAATGTTTTCATCAGTAAAGACGATATTTCTGTGCCTTTCACCTGCGTATCGGGACAGAAGAAACACAGGCGTTTGCCAACCTCAGAGGAGCACTATTAGAGTGTATTCTAAACCTTTTGTTTTAGGGAATATCTATATTCCAGTACTGTAATTAGTATGGGGTGATGATATACAGGTTATATATTTTTTGTCACAGCCATCAGGTCTGCCAGACAACAAGACGATTTCAACTAAGCTAGGCGAGGTGGCCGAACTGAAGAAGTACATGAAGCGGGTGATGCCGTTCGTGCAAGCCACCAGGGAGAACATGGAGAAGGTGGGCGTGGAGGCACTGTCTGTGGGGCTGCCGTTTGACGAAGCCGCCGTTCTTATCGACAATAGACAATATTTGACCAGCACACTGGATGTGAGTATACTTCTTAAGGTTACTTTCCTCGTTGCGATTTTGCGTCGTAGCCAGCTGCACACCTTGTGTTCCATGGGTAAACGGGAAGAAATCACGCCGTCAGTTCATTTGAGGCCACTGTAGATGAAATTAGATTAGTGTACTTATCAACTCACGACACTACTTCTTCATTTGTTTTCGCTTACTCGTAACAGGTTATACTGACGGTTATGACCACATATAACGTTAAGAGTACTAGTACGTACCATAAGCTCGTATGTGGTAATCCGTAGTTACAGTCCGTGAAAAGCTACCCTCTCAGACCTTTCGCAGATACTAGTGACAAAGAATCGGCGTAGGTGTGGTTTCCTACCGAGTGACAGCAATTTTTTAATCATTCACTGATTGTTTATAGACTTCTATGAGATTTCTTAGATGTTAGTCTATTGACATTCAAGGCTATGTTTTTCATATTTTGAAGTAAAACTTCTAATGCGACTTGCGACAAGGTTGCGTTAAACGTTTAACACTACCATGGAGGGGGTGTGAAGTTTCACTTCTTCCGCGCGGAGGGACTCCACGCACTATTTTTTCTTTTTATAAATCCATAGGTCGCTGGTTCATATCCGGCTCCAAGGACCAAATGGGCGGTGTTGTAATTGCTCGGAGAGATAGCTGAGGTTGTTGGATTAAAATTAAATAAGTCGTACTAAGTAGGTGCCATGATGTTTAATGGAATGTAACACAGACAAAAGCAAACTTCCAACACAAAATATCATAGACTTCGTGACAGATGTCAATGCAAGTATTATACACTTAGTTTTGGCAATGCCATGAGACTTAACACCTAACATCAAAGTGCAAAGTAGGTAGTTGGTTAAAACGTTACAAATCGCACAGGAATCGAAAAACTCGAAGCATGTCTCTAAATGGCATTTTCTTTCGCTATGTTTGCGAAATAGCGAAAGAAAATGCCTTTATTGCCGTCGATTTTTTTATTCAGGTTTCTATCTCTTAGAGAAACTCGGTAATATAGCTCTCGCCGTCGGTCGCTCTGTGACTATATAACATCCCAACGATGAAGATGTTGACTCTACGCTGTAGGTCAAAACGGGGTGTAGACGCTAGTTAAAACTGTTCAGATATTGTGTGATAAGAATGTGCCGAAGTTTCCCAAAATGCTGCGCAGTTCGATCTCTTTGTTAAAGTTATTCTAAACAAAGTTGTATCACTTGCCCGAGGTAGGAAGTCGTGAATCACTTAAATCGCGAGGGTGATGACGAATTAATTATACATAACTTTTATCTAGTTGTATATACGTTGTATGGCGGAGTGTACACCGGTAAGGTGAGTCAAATAATGGAACACGTCTGTGGGCATGAACTATTCTTTGTTCATTGTTGAAAACGTTTTTCCGTAGGTGGCAAGACTTCTGTGGTTGGTTTATGACCATACTTGTATACACATTTCTTACAGTCTTCGAGAAATCGTCCTCAGCGTATGACCCGATTTATGTTGATGGTGTGAGTTTCTCTGGAGAAGAAAGTAACTTTTTTCTAGCTATGTCACTAAACTACTGCTTTATATTAACGTTATACTATAAAAAAAAATGTAAGATGTTTCTCAGTCAGTAAGCAATAATTTATGGTAATTACGACGCACGTATTAAAATGATTTTGTTTTATATTTTTTATACTATATCCAGAGGCAACCAAGCATACCACCTACCTACAGTAATATAGAAGTATCACTCCTTGTCGCCGTTCCCATTCATTCGCAAAAACAAAATAAGGTTCTAAGTTGCAGGTACTTCCCTGTTAGGCCGTGTTGTTTCGCTAGAGCCCCTATATCCACGTGTGAGGTGGTGAGGTTGACTTTGACTCTAAAAATTTAGTTACATATACCCCGCAGAACATTCGGTCGTTACTCACTTCACTCGCTTCTTTAACATTCATAGTTTTTACATGCACACTTGTCAGTTTCGGATCGTCAGAAGTCCGCGACTAGAAATAAAATAAAGTTTGCAGTGAAATCATCGCGGGTGTTTGTTTGGTTTACATACCGAGTAGTGGTATTTTTTAATTATTAGGGGTTAAAGTATTAATTATCTATACATTGCAGCCGTCTAATCGGAAGTTTATTTATGTCTGCGATAGAACTCTGGCGATCTTGATTCGACAAACTGTGTGAAAGCATTTTGTACTGCATCATGGGGAGAAATTTTTTTACCACGTAGAAAATTGTCTAAATGACGAAAAAAATGGTAGTCAGTTGGAGCAAGGTCTGGCGAGTACGACGGATGACGTATGGCTTCTAACTGCAGCTCCTGTAGAGTTATAACGGTTTCTCGTTCAGTGCGAGGTCTTGCGTCGGCTTCCACCATCTCCTTCAATTCAGCGTTATTCACCTGTGTTCCACACAGGTCATCCACGTGGTTCTTTCTTCAAGTCGAAGTTTCCATTACGAAAGCGTTTAAAACAAAAACGCATGGTGCGTTTTTTAGCAGTCTCCTGTCCAAACGAAAACCAAGGTATTTTATCACTGACAATATTCAATTTTATCCATTTTTAAAAATAGTTCTGACTTGACTTACGGTATCACGTGTAAACGAACAATGAGTTACTGTGAATAAACTAAACTGTGCATACTTGTTGCTAAATAATGTAACTACAAAATGAGGGTAGTTATAAAAAAAACCAATGACTTTAACCATGTTACACATTTTGTAAAAGAAACGCCTCATAGGTATCACGTGAAAAAAGTTTCACTCGTAAAGCTCACACTATGAAGGTTTAATGTCAAATGAAAGTATCTATTACTATTTTTAACTTTGGTACCGATGGAATGCAGATCCGATCCTCTTTCAAATGATTTACATTTGAAAAAGAATTGTCTAACTGCTATGGAGTAGAGCAGCGTTAGCTTTGAGTTACCGCTCAATTGTTTACGTTAACAAAAAATTCCCGAATAGTATAAAAATCAGTAGAACATTTAGTTTTAGTATATAAAAACAAGAATAATATTTCGTATTTAGAATAGTACTAGCATTCAATTCTTTTTTTCCTTAAAATGTCCGAGTTTAATGTTGGTGTCATATTTACTATAAACGACATTTTTTATTACCACTAGAGTCGACGACATTATCTACCTCTTATAGTTGAGCACTCCGTACTGAACGTTCTCAATGATATATCTATATAAATAGAAATGTATATCTACTCTTATAATTTCCATCAAGGCTTTTAAGTGGTCATTGCGTCTATATGAAACCAATTACCATAATTCCAGCTGGATTCAATAGACGTGAAGTACACGGACAGTGCGGACGCTCCAGAGAAGACGCGCGAAGACTGTGCCCCTGGCCAGCCGCACATCACCTTCTCAGCGGAACCAGCTGTCGTCGCCAACTTCATCAACCCGACAGCTCTCACTGGACTATTTTCTGTATCTGTTAACTTGGCCGATGGGGACTCCGTGGAGAAAGTCAAGACGAAGATCATCAAAGAAATCAAAGCCATCAAAGGTACACATTATTTTAATAAACAAAAAGTATAAATTAAAATAGGTACACGAAACAGCAATTTCATAGATAATATACTATTATGGCGGAAGCACATAAAGGTTTTTTTTAATTTTTAGGTATTTCTTTATTTTACTATGAGACTTAATTAAGTTTTCGATAACATGTGGAGCACCTGTAGAGGCAGACGTAAAAGCATTGTTGACTACTTCTACACATAAATGAGTAATTCTTGTAGACTCACATTCCTCTGTAACTTGTCGATATTGATTTATAAGCTTGTACGCCTCTCAACTCCAGTTCCAAGTTGGAAATACGCCTGTGAGCTTCCTTATTAGCACCTCACTTAATGTATTTATATGAACAATATTGGCGAGATAGGTGGTCGACTAGTCAACAATAGCTACTTTAATATAAATGGTTGTGGGATCGATTCCCTCACAAATTGAGTAGTCCAGCAATTATTTTGGATAAAAATGTCCCCTCAAACTCAACATCTGAGAAATAAAAGGCAATTGTGCATTGTGGCAAAGTGATAAACTGGACAGGAATAATTCGGAAAAAAAGACGTACTTTTTTCCGAACTATTATTATATTACATGTTAGGCTAACTAAACGCCTTATAGAGGGAATGTACGTTCCTACAAATAAAAGTATATTTTTATTCCTACAATCAACCTTATTTACAAAACATATGTATATACTGTATTTATGTATATAGTATAATATATCATTAGGTCAAATGTGTGTCGTCTTCTCTCGTAGGATTTATCTCATTAATACTAGTATTTTATTTTCAGATGTGAACTTCCTCAAGTTATGGCGATATAAAGACCCGGTTCTGGGACCACGAAAGATTCCAGTGCCCGGGGACCACGAAAGCAAATGTATTGTTTTGGAAAACGATGCAGTATTAAAAGTAAATGTGACTGCCAATATAGTTGAGCTAGTCAGCAACGGAAAAAACATCGAATTAGGTACACAAATGGTGTACACTTATGACAAATAAGGTTAAAATTCGTGTGATTTTTTTATGTCAGAAATAAATTATTTATAAATTGTCGCTATATGTTTTACTGATAAAGACTAATCAATAAGAGCCATATGTACTAAAAGTGTGTAATTGGTAAACATAAATCGATGTCGCCAAGTAATCTAAATAGAGCAACAAACTCTTCCTACGAGGTGGTCACGACCCTCATCATTGAGGAAATCAACGCGAGGAGGTCACTTTCATATCTTGATTATCAATGGACTTTATTGGGTACAGAATCATAATTAATAAAAGTACGTGCTTCCATTGATTATGATTTTGTACCGCGTACAGTACATACGCGCGTTTGTGTGTGTAGTATATATGCCTTTAATACATTTTATAAATGTTTCCAAAAATAAACTACAGATATAAAAAATAAACAAGAAGGTAGAATAAAGATTATTAAGGGCAGGTCGTCTGTGCTGGAATTATTTCCAGACATCTTTGTCAGTTACATATTCATCAATTCTGTGATAAGGCCTTTTACAAAGAGTATTTTTAATGTGCTTTTTGAATACGTTGTCAGGAAAGGATAAAACTGTATCAGGCAACTTATTATAAAATCGAATACAATTTACAAGAAAAGATCTACCAGTCCTAGCAAGCCGATGTACCGGTATACACAACTTATTTCTACTTCTAAGTCTTAATAAGTTTATGAAGGCCGGAACGTTGGTTTCGGGGTAAGCTTGGGTAGGTAGTTCGTGCGTTGTGACCAGATGACCATGGTACACAGGTGGCATGGTGCCCACGTTACATTTTTTAAAAGTGTATTGCTGAGAGGTTTCATAACACGATCCAAAAACAGTTCACTCCGTTTTCACAAAAATGAAGTTTTGTGGCTCCATACCATTACAGACGCAGGATGATGACCACGATCGTCCGACTATGATCTTTCGACCACTTGGGCGGCTTCTTTAGAACTGTATGCGTATACATTGTGATTTTGTTTGGTGTAGTTCTCTTCACTCGTGATTTTTTTTTTCATCAGTACAGAAGAAATTTCTGTACCTTTCACCGTATCGGGACAGAAGGCGATCCGGGACAGATTTTAATCAATCCACTCTCTTCAACTGTAGGGATTGATTTAGGGCATGCGCTGTATATCAACGATAAGCTTCCTTCAAATCTTGTTTTATTATACGCAACAGAGTTCTAGTGGGAATCTTCATTTCTCGCGATAAGATTTTTTGTTTCCTAAGGGGATTTCGGCTACTTCTGGCTTTAACAGCCTTTATAGTATAACAGCCTAACAACACGCAGTTGCTCCGATCTTTTATGGTCTTCAACCGATGAAGTGTTGGTATATCTGACGATAGTATGATAAAAGACACTTCAAAAGCTTGGTATCAGGTGTATGTTAACGGCTGATACCAAGCTTTCGAAGTGTCTTGAATATGACCGACGGCTCCGTACCCACCTTGCGCAAGGCAATCACTGCAATCCTATTTTATTTAATACCTCATTGTTTGTCTAAAGAAGGGTAGAAAGATCACCATCGACGCTAAATATTTTGACTATTTCGACAAATGCAAGAACATTACTGAGAGAATTCTTAGTGACGACAGACGCATCTAATGTAGCGATCGGAGCAATTCTATCCCAAAGACCGGTTGGGTCAAACAAACCTGTCTCTTACGTTTAACGAGAGTGAGCAAAATTTATGTAATTTTTTATAGCACAACAGAGAAAGAACTTCTCACTGTAGTATGGGTCACAAAATATTTTAGACTCTACCTCTTTGGCTGTAAAGGAGAATTGCCCATTCATGGTTTCAATTTGTGCACAGTTAAGATTAACATTAAAAATCAAATAATTATTTTGACTACGTTTCCCAAAAAATTAAGCCATATTTTTTCCGGAGAATAAATTACATAAAATACTATAATATCGTAATGTAACTCACCATGTTCCGGTCCCCCATTTATTTAAATGAAATTATTGCCAGTACTCAAAGGAGAATGAAGTACTCGACGAAAGGCAGCTAATTGAAAAGAAATATACCATTTATTTAGTTCGTTTCAACAGTGTTTGAATGCTTCGTATCATTTCATATTTCTTGCCGTAATACGATACAGTGAGACCATTCAACCACCTTATGCAGCAGCATTATGCAGTATCTGTACACGATCAGTTTAAAGGAACTTCACAGATGTGAAGATAAGATATGAGATCAGCTACCAGTACAATTAGATGAACACTTCCCTGTACCATACAACGTCACCTTACTACATAGTACTCTGCGTGGGGACACTAGCCACAATCCACTTCTGGCGTCGACATTGCACTTCGGCCCAATCTCGGACGAAATCACCTATTCGAAGATAAATCATGCTACTCCATCCCAGAATCAAGTACCAGCAACATTTTCTCTCAAAGTTCTAAAATAGTTGCTGTTCTAAGGGTGGAGTAATTACATAGAACCCCAATATGGAGAACGCTGATACGACGGGACCATAACTAGGCCACCTATGCCACATTTCAATCTGTTGCAATCGGCGTAAACGCTAACGCTGCATAGTGTATGTGTATTTGTGCTCGGCTGCTTCGTTACTTATGTTTTACTTTACATACTGCTCCTGTTATATCTCGTTATTATTGTCGCAAAATGTGTTCCTTTTTTCTCTTTTGATATGCTAATTGCCTGGCGCGCTCGGTGCTCAGTGATCGCTACTAATAGCATATTTTGTTCTTTTGCTTTATGTAAGTGAATTTATGTAATTTTTTTATGGGAATAAATGTCTTAAACCTCATTATTAGTGTTTTACCTATTATATTATAAAAGTTGGTATGGTAAGTTGATATCTTATTTTAAAATTCTTTCAAATATCAATTGTAGAATAGCGCGAAGTCGGCTCGCTGTTGAGTTTTGTTCACATTTGAATTTTCATTTGCAATAAAGCGAAATATGCTAGAACTATATTGGACACAGTGGGCTGGCTCAAAATCAGTGGGTGTATATATTTTCGTGTGAACGAGATTTTACAGTTTCATAACATTGTATATAATAAAGCGTAAGAGTTTGTTTGAACTCGCTAATCTGATTTAAATATTGTCGGACAAATTACACAGCGCCATCTAGTCCCAAAGTAAGCAAAGTTTGTGTTATGGGTACTAGACAACTGATAAACATGCGTAATTTTTTTTTTGTAAATACATATACATAGAAAATACCCAGACCAAGACAAACAGACATGTTCATGCACACAAATGTTTATACTGTGTGGGAATCGAACCCACGAGCGTTGGTGTCAAAGTAGCGTAACAACGCGTTCCACCAATGCGCCACCGAGCTCGTCTTTTGGAAAATCTTTTTGCATCTAATAAGCCCAGTTCCTGAGTAAGGTAAGAAGCTATTCAACATTACGGTACGGCCTTTAACCCGAACCCGAGCAAAATGAACGTAAGCAAAAACGGTTGCCACAGACGAAGACGAAATCGCGGGCTTTACTTAATTATGGATAAAATGCGGAAATAATTGTCGTGCATTGAAACATATCAAAAGCAATTTAATAATATAATTTAATATGTAAAGTTTATTCACAGGAGAATGTATAATATTGCGGTTAAGATATGGCTACATGTGGCAACGCTAAGTAGTGCCGTTGGCGAAGAGTCCCTCGAGGCCGGCGCCGTCGGGAGCGTCCACGGCGCTGCGGGGCTTCTCCTTGGGCGCGTGCATAGTCGGCAGGTTCAGGATGAACACTTCTTTCCTGAACAGCTGGCCGACGTTGCGGCCGATTAACTGAAATAATAAGTGCATATTGAACAACATTTAGAACGCACTAACTAGGTCTAACTCTTTATATGTTCTTTTTCTGTTTCAATTCAATATATATTATTATATAGCAATCTTGAAAGAAAAGGACAGTTTTGATGTTTTTGATGTTGCCCATGAGGTGGCACAGTGGTAAGCAATGGCTATTTGAACACCAAGGCTCGTGGGGTTCGATTGCCACATAGTGGTAGCGTACATCAAATGCAGTCGTATCGAAAATTACCTCCACCACAAAGAAAACAGCAGCCAAATAATGACTCCCTGCATGGTTCCTGCGTGGTAGTAAGTGTTACTAGTAAGCAGCTAAGGAGATGCGCAGGAGTGGCATCGTGCAAGCCTTACTTCCTGCATTGCAAGCATTGCTACGGTAACCATTTTATATCAGATAAGCCGATTGCTTGCATGCCAGAAAAATGCATAAAAATTTAAATTCCATACTCGTTTAGTTTGTTGATCTCAAAATAGGGATCTGACAACATTTCAAAGTGATTTAAAGTAATCATAATGGATATAATTATGTTTCATCATAAAAAATATCATTTTAAATAAATAAATGTCTCTAAACAATGTCTCAAGATTAATATTACAAAAATGCCACGTAAAAACCACGTGTTGTCATTTCTATTGCCTGCGTCTGTAATGGTTTGGTGGGGGGTGTCTTAACAAGGAGTCACAAAGCTTCATTTTTGTGAAAAAGGAATGAAGACTTCAGCCAAAGTGTATCAAGTTACGTCTTGGATCGTGCTGTAAAACCTCTCAGCAATGCACTTTATAAAAATGAACCATGGACTTTCTAGCAGGACTGCACCTGGTCACAAGGCACGGACTACCCAAGCCTGGCTCGAAACCAACGTTCCGGACTTTATAAGAACTGTAGACTGGCCCTCAGCTATCCCAGATCTGAACCCCTTACGACTACAAATTATGGTCCGTTTTAGAGGGCATGGCCTGCTCGAAACGACACGGCGACATTGTATCTCTTAATGATGAGTTTTAGGTGAAAATGGCGGCGAGTTTCTCATACAGCTTCAGGGTTTCCGCGATTAACATGTATCTCATAAATGTTAAATACCCTAGATGTGATCTTCTTGAACAAGTCTCGCTTGCTCTTGTCGATCTTGGAGGGCTTGGCGGGGATGGCGGCGAGCTTCTCGTCGAGCCGCTGGAGGTCGTGCTCATCGACTTCGGGGATTTCGCGGAGCACCGACACGATATTCGGGAACAGCGGCCGGAGTACCTCGTAAGCCTGGAATTTTTATATTGTTTCAGCTTCACTTACTATCTTACAGTTAAATAAAATTGGAGAGTATGTTTGTAATATTAAAATAACCGCTTTTTATTAAATGCATATGGATGTATACACGGTACATATACCAAAATATTATTTTTATAATTTTTGACTGTCTGTCTGGTCTGGCAACTCTGAAACGGCTGAACCGATTTTGATGGGACTTTCACTGGCATATAGCTAATGTAATAAGGAGTAGGTAACTTGGGCTACTTTAATTTTAGAAATTTTATTTATTTATTTTTATTTAATAATAAAAAAAATAACTATTCCGCGCGGACGAAGTCGCGGGCACAGCTAGTAGACAATATTTTTGTTTATGGCATCATAGCAAGATAATTAGCTAGGCAAAAAAATTACAATGGACATATATAATCTGTGATACATCGTCGCTTGTTATTAAACAAATACAGGGTGGCGCAATAGAACGTGCATATTGCATCATCTTTTTTCGCGGGGTAGAGAGCGCGCGGGTGGGGGGGACCCTATATCGTTTAGAAGGCGGGCTCATGGAGTTTTAGTCGCTATGAGTCACTTCGAAGCCAAGCGTCGCGCATTTTGCGTACGCGCATTTTACGAGAACTCTCGTACATACATCGTTACTAGGCGACTATATTGTTCCGAATATAGACTACAGCGAATTAGTGAAGCTCCGAGTGCTAATTTGATTAAAATATGGGTGAAGCGTTTCGAAGAAACCGGTTCAACGTTTAAACCAGAAGCAAAAGGTCGTCTAAGAACATCTAGGACCGAAGCCAATATTGAGAGAGTTATGCAGTCGACAAGAAAATCCACAAATGTCAACTCGCAAGAGATCGTCGGTCTTACAAGTATCGCGACGAAGTTTGCAACGAATTTTAAACTTGGATCGTAAACTGCATCCATACAAGCTGCAATTAACACAAGAATTGAAAGAATCTGACTACATAGCAAGGCTCGCATTTGCTAATGAAATGCTTAATCAATTTTCCAATTTTGACAACATGCTTTTCTCTGATGAGGCCCATTTCCATATCAATGGTTTCGTAAACCGTCAAAATTGTCATTACTGGCACAGTGAGAATCCCAAACTCAAACACCAAAAACCACTGCATAGTCCTAAAGTGACAGTATGGGCCGCAATCTCTGGCAAAGGAATAATTGGTCCTTTTTTCTTTGAAAATGCGCGAGGGCAAAACGTCACTGTTAATACAGAACGCTATGTTGCGATGTTGGAGGGTTTTTTGACTCTAGAACTTGAAAATTCAAGAATAGTGGATTTAAAAACTTGGTTTCAGCAAGACGGAGCTACCTGTCACACTTCAAATGACTCCATGGCGGTTGTGAAACAGATGTTACCTGGCTGGAAGGCTGATTTCGAAAAGAGGTGATATCCCATGGCCCCCACGTAGTCCAGACTTAACGCCTCCTGACTTTTTTTTTGTGGGGATACCTCAAACACAAAGTCTATAGCAATAATCCGAAGAACATCGATCAGCTCAAAGAGAATATCCGTGGTGAAATGGCAGCAATTACACCAACATTATTGAAGAAAGTTTTCAATAATTTCCATTTGCGGTTAGAGGATAGCCGTCATCATTTGGATGATGTAATTTTTGAAAAATAAACTTCAATTATAACATTACAATGCCTCATTTTTATTTTAACTATACCTTTTGTATTTATTTTTTAATATTTTTTTTAAATATGCACGTTCTATTGCGCCACCCTGTATATACGATAAGTACTTTATATGGAATGAAGACAATAATTTTTGAGGACGCCTAACAATCAATTACATTAAAAAGAAATGCCTCATAATATTAATACCTTTAAACAGAAACTTATCTCAATGATTACTTACTGATACTTAATCCACCAAAATTAACCACATCAATTAATTGAGTGCTGATGCAGTTAATTGGTTTGTAATTTTTCTCATTAAAAATAAAAGCGATAGTATATTTTTTTGGCCAAATGTCAATTACTGTAGGTTATTAATAAAGGTAGGGATCTAATAATTAGCTATGTTATAATGAACACGAAAATACTCTGTAGTTGGTCTGTCAAATTTTATATAAATAAATAATAATGTGATGTGAGATATGTGCTGAAAACAGTATTCTGGACGTGATATAGGACAAGGTGAAGGTGATATTAGGAGCTCAAAAAACTGGCCTGAGTGCATATGAAGGGCCGAATTATCTACTCCAAGAGACAGGGGACAAAGCGTGAAAATAAGCTCATTAGATATAGTACAGCAACAATCAGCTGGCCTCTCATTCACAGGCAGAAGCGTATACATACCTGTACAGCGAGCGCGAGCAGAGCTGCCTGGTTTGCATCGTGCTGTCCGTGCGTGCGTAGTGCATGCAGCGCAGCCGCCAACGCGCCGCTGGCCTCCGCTGCACCCACTCGCCCCGCCGCGAGAGCGCCGCGCAGCGCCGGCATCGCCAGCGCACACGCCCGCAGGGACGACGGAGAATCGTTCCACATTAACGCGCGAATCACCTGCAAATAAATAAAATAGCAGTATTTTATCCAATGTCATGGAGTTATGATCACAGGATACTACAGTTGATTTAAAATAATAAAGATTTTTTGAGTAGCATAATCACGCTCATTTGTACTCCGCGTAACAAAGATAAAAAGAAAATGATATTTGTTACGTTACAGTGATTTTAACATCGACCATAATACATAAAACGAAACTCGTTACAAAATTCGGATTATAATTTTCAAACATAACATCGAGATGTAACTGAGTTGAAATTACTAGAAAATCTAGTTAATTCAAATCAATCAAATCTAATTAAAATTATAGTTTTTGTGTACATCTACAGCGAGTATGCAAGGATCGAGTCATTTGGCGCTCGATTATCTCTGCCTACCCCGAAGGTAAAAATGTGCGGTGTACCAGTGCAGTATAGGGGCGGGCCGTAGGATAAAACAGCAGCGTCTGTCCGAGCTCCGTACAACGAAGCCTCTGTATTTGTCAATGATAGGGCTTCCTCTCGGTATAAATAGCGCAGTGTATGTGGCTTGTGTATGCGTGGCTTGTCTAAAATGTATGGTGATGAGTCCTTTATGCTATTATATAAACGTGCACAGCATACCGTGTGCAGGACGGCGGGCCCAGCCACGGGGTGGTGCAGCAGCGCCTGCCCGAGCTCCGAGAGATTATCGGGCGCGCGGGCCGGCGGCGGCGAGTCCTCCTCCATGTCGCCCGCGCTGCTCTCCACGCAGAGCGGACCGTCAACCAGCGAAATCTGAACACAAAATGAATTTTCAAAAATAAGTCTACCACTTGTATCAGATTTTCATTTAACATTTTAACAGTAGCTTTCTACGTGCAGACCGGCTTACACAGAAAATAAGGTACAGTAAGTTAAAACACACGTGAACGATTATTTCGGTGTTAGTCGACGAAAATGGTGCTTGTGTTTACACACATCGAAATCTCCTAACACAACATCGGCTTGGAGTTTGCGCGATAAGTAGACTCGCGCCAAACAGTGCACTTTAATTATTTATATGTTACTGTAAAAGCTCGAACTACGGTAAATCTTAGGTTTTACCAATAAATCTTAGTATTTACCGACATGAATAGGTAAATGTAAATATTAATAAAAAGGGGAACAATTTTTCGGACTTATACCATTAGAAATTGGTACATGTTAGGTTTTACCAGAGGCGGTTGGTAAATGTTGGTTTTGGGAGGAGAAAAATAAGTATTTTTTCTTTATTTATTTCAATTAACTATTAGTAATCAATAAAGTAATTATTAATCATATAACCAACCATCAAAGGGTTTGACATCCTTACCTATATAAATGTAATTTTATTTGGTATTTTTATATTTATTAATATATTTTTATATTTATAAATATTATATTTATTAAATATTAGTAACTTTTAACTTGAAAAATTTTAAACGTAAAATTATTTTAAAAATGTAACAAATTAAAGTATCTTCTTAAAAAACATACTGTTAATCGGCTTGGTTCATTGATCATTGATTTTCTTATTATTTAGTAATTAACAAACAAAAATAAAGACAATTTATCTATTGTCACTAACTAGTATGTAGTAAATAAAAATTACTTGTTACAACAAGGAGCGCTATTGTGGCATTTAGAATTACAAAGTAATCCTGATGACTGAACAAGGAGTGAGAGAGAGAGAAAGAGAGCCACGGAAACATCTATAAAATAATCACAAATTTCAGTATGATACCCGCAGCATATGCTACAGTGGAACGGAGATAGCCCAGTTGATAAGGAACCGGTCTGTTGACCAACACGTCCACGGTTCGAATTCTAGCGGGGGCATGTACTACTAAATTCGTGTTTTCCGATTTAGTGGTACATGTCTATCACTTGCTCGGCGGTGAAGGAAAAACGTCGTGAGGAAACCTACACGCCCAAGAAATTATATTTCGAAAGACGTGTAACCTAACCTAAAAAGATCAGGTTTTCTCCTCTGGGTCGTAAAGGTCTGACGGCAGTCACTTCATGTAAAAGTCTGTATTTTCGCCAAATCTTTAGACTTAGATAGCGGACCCCGCCAATCCTAATGTATTTGTTCACAGCAAATGTTTATGAAAAATAATAATTCTTGAATAAATTCTCAGACACCACAGGTTATCAACTATTCTGATAGTGGCAAAAATCATATATATACGACTTAGTAATTGAGAATTACTAAAAAAAATTTTTTTTTTGTTATATCATCATAATTTTTAACATGGCAATCATACATATTTTTTATTCATTTATGTGTTATATTTGTATCTCACCTTAAGCACTTCTAAATATTCCCTAGTGAGGTGTCTGACGAGTATATCTTCCAGCACCTCTTGTGATTCACTGCCACCTTCCTCTTCCAGTTTTCCAGATTCATACAGTGTTGTGATATAATCCCATCTCTGTGATAGGTGCATTAACACTGAAAAGAAATTATAGTAACTAAGTACCCTACTATGCTAGAATAGTGTCCATATTATTTTAAATTAACAAAAAATTTGTAACATTAAAAAAAAAGCATATGAAAGTAATGAAGATTTTATACACTTCAACGTTGGGAGTCATACAAGTATACGGCCCACCTGATGTAAAGTAGTTATCGTAGCCTATGAACGCTTGCAATGTAGGAAGACTCGCTCGTATCTAGATACGTCCATGCATACAAAAGTCTGTTCTGTGTGGAAATTGAACCCACAAGCGTTGTTGTTAAGGAAGCACTGCACTAACTACTCCGTTACCATGCTCGCCAAAGTTGTCTAGTGTAATAAGCAATGCTTAAAGAATAGTCTATCAAAAGCTAACAATTTCCTAGGCTAGAGCATTTTTATATCATCTTTGTGTTCCAAGGGTATATAGCGGGACTCACTGAGTATCAGTGGTCCTAAAGAGTTGATGTGCTAGCAGCAGGAGTGGCGACGCCCGGATGGATACTCCCTGTGTTACAAGTGTTCATAGTCTACGGTAACCACTTTGCATCAGGTGGGCTTTGTGCTTGTATACCTCCCGGCGTCGTATTAAAAAAAGACTCACTGAAGGGCGCAATGTGTTCGTGCAACGGCAATGCGACGTCGTTAAAATGTGCGGGCGGGCAGTGGTGCAGCAGCGGTTTGAGAGCGTTCCGTAGCACGGGCCGCAGCCAGTGGTCGGGCAGCTGCTGCAGCCCGTGCAGTAGTGAGCCGCACAGGAATTTCGCCAGACCTGGCGCCGCGTACAGCTCGCGGCCCAGCGACGTCGCCGCGGCCCCCACTAGGTGACACACCTGTTCAAACACACAATACACTGGTATTATAATTATTTTAAAGCGAAACAAAATGTGTTTTCCCGTGGAAGTGAGATTACTTTGTTCCCACTATCTGCGTACATAAAATCACATGAATCTATGGCTCCGTTTTTATGTGAAAAAAGACTAACAGCGTTTAAATTTATAATATTAGAATGTATTGAGAAAGATTTATATATTACTAGCTGCTGCCCGCGGCTCCGCCCGCGTGGAGTCAAATAACGCGTAGCCTATGTGTTAATATATATATGCCTATATGTAGCCTATGTGTTAATAGGGGTCGAGGTTGTGCTTCTGAACGCATCGGACGTGTTACTGCAGATAACGTGTTGTTTTAATGTAAAAATATACAAAAGCCGTTTACTTCGCTATAAACAGTGTACTAGTAAAACAATAACACCTAAGCTTCCTAACAGTGCCTGAATCTTACACTGATGACGAGTGGATTACGTGTAAAGTGTAAATAAACAGTGGTTATTAATCGTTGATAATTTAGTTGGGCGGTAGATGTCAGTTGGATTTGTTGTTGCTTTGCCTTTGAGTGACTAAGCATTGAACCGACTCATACCTTGTTCGAACAACGCCCGCTTATAATAAGATATTTCGACGCGTACGCTACGTAAACAGTTGGTTCACCTGTCGAAACGGGGGGCGGCGTCTCTTTATAAACTTGGAACCCAGATCGATTCCCACTAGGTGCCATATTATTTTTGAACGGTTTTTTTATTTTTTTGTTTTATTTTGTGCAACTGCTTTCCTCCATGATGCCTGCCGACGATGTTATAAATGGATGCGCAGGTTGTCTGAAACCCATAGGAGATGGTGGATATCTTTGTTGTTGTACCTGTAGGAAAAAATACGACCTCCTGTGCGCCAATGTATCGAAGCAGCGATTTTACAATACAATGACTTCAGAACATAAAGCGGTATGGAAATGCTGTTTGTGTCTTTGCAAACAACCAAAGACTGACAACACAAATACCCCTGTGCGCGCTTCAGATTCAGGAGTCACAATCCGGCGTGGGGCAGGCGTACTTAGCCCTGACGGACAGCTCAACTACTCTTCTAACGTTTTGCCGCCATGTAATCCAAATACTACATTGTGCAATGAAACTACAGAGCTATCGGATATACAAATCCTGGCTTATGAAATCCGTCAGCACAGGGAAGAAATGTCTGCTACGCGACAGCAAATGAAGCTGCTTGACGAGACATTGCAGAGCGTCGCCGTGAGGGTGGATGTTTGCGAGACCAAAATTGTACAACTATGCGCGCGCGTTGACGATTTGGAGCGTCGGACTGATGCCCAAAGCGCTACCGTCCAGACAGACAGTTCACTTATTCTAATAGAACAACTAAAAGCTGAGCTGAATGATCGGGACCAAGATATATTAATGAACGACGTCGAAATTTCCTGCGTGGCTGAGCAGAAGGGTGAAAATGTATCGCATATTGTGATCACACTTGCGGATAAGTTGGGGCTTAAACTAGCTGAAGAGGATCTGGTAAGCGTTTCTCGAGTTGGACCATTACACGAGCGGGTGGAAGGAACTACAGCTGTGCTACCGCGTCCTCGTCCCATAGTCGCTCGCCTGTCAAGGCGTGTTCTCCGCGACCAGTTGGTCCGGGCAGCGCGTGTACGACGAGGTGCGACTACCGAAGGCACTGGGCTTCCGGGTACTGCACGGCGCTTCTTTGTAAATGAGAGACTGACTAGGACCAACCGACACCTATTTCGTCGAGCGCGTGAGCTCGCTGATCAACACAAATGGCGCTTCGTCTGGACGAGGGATGGAAAAATCTACGTGCGCCAGCATTCGGGCCCGGGCTGCCTGCGACAGCGCATACGCACCGAAATGGATCTCGTGCGTGTTTTTGGGTCGAAGCCTATTAGCTCCTCCGAAAGCTGATACTATCCTCACACCACTAAAAGCTTTCTCTCTTGTCTTTCTCAAGCTCTCGGTTCTTAAGAATGCTTTAATTGCAATATACAATTATTATATGGAAAAAGGGCGAAGTATTTGTAATTTTGTCAGTCATTTAACTTATATTTTGGCATGTCCATGTCATAAGCAAAATGTAACATCCTATTCCTGCCTCTCAGAAATTAATCTGATACTAAACGAATTTGTACACATCTCTGAGATTATTGGTATAGTTATTATGTTTTTAATTGGTATTATTATTGTATTTCCTATTATTATGTGGTTACTCGTGCATCAAATGCTGATATTGTTATCCTATATTACATTCAGCAGTCATTATGCAGCTAACTTATTGAATTATAGATATTCTGAACATTGCATTGTGTTGTGTTGTGCGGCAGTAGTATGCAGCGGTGCGGTGCGAGTAATGGAGTTCACATGCTGTGTAAAGATTCATCATCACTCTTTGTATAGATGCACTAACAGATATACACATAACTATCAATCATATAATACAATTCATATCAACTTAATTCTAACACTAGCTTCAAATGATGTCCTTATGCCTAAAAGATGACAATTAATAACTTTCTCAAATTAGCGCTATACAATGCCGGATCATTGAACACAAGGCATGACGACTTTATAGTTGCTATGAACCGTGCTGGTGTCGACATTGTCGCAATAAATGAGACGTGGCTGCGTCCAGGTCAAGAAGCATGTGCACCTGTGCTGCCTGGCTACCGTCTGTATAGTAGCCCCCGGCCGCAGAATATGCGGGGTGGCCGCGGAGGTGGTGTGGCGTTCTATGCGAGGCGTAATGCACGCGTACGCATCGTGAAACACCCGCCTGCCGACATTGAACAAATGTGGTTGTCCGCCCATGTAAACGGTTCCCATCTATTGATAGGCACAGCCTATAGGCCGCAATGGTTAAACGTTGAAACCTTCTTGGATGCTTTGACAGAGTCAGTTATGTCTCTCTCTAATCATGATTATATCATATTAATGGGAGACTTTAACGTAAACATGCGCGACGATATGAGCACAAACGTCCAAAGAGTTTCTGAGTTCTTGCGGTACCTAAATCTAAGACAGGTGGTAACGGAACCTACACATCTATCACATAATGCGGAGACTTTGATCGACCTCGTATGTACTAATGCTCGTGTACGTGAAGTATCTGTGGCTAATATCACTGGTTCCCTTGGTCATGCATTGATAAGTGTCGACCTCTTGTTACCGAAAATCAAAGTACCTGCCAAAACAATCAGTTTTAGACCCATAAAAAATATCAACTTTGATGTTTTCAATAAAGACCTGAATTCGATAGATTGGGAATGTTTGTTTGACTTGTCTACCGTGGACGCTATGCTCACCAAGTTTAATTCTCTTCTTCTGTCGCTCTTTGACAAACATGCTCCAAAAAAAAACCTGAAAATCAAAGATAACCAAAACTTGCCATGGATGACTGACATGTGCAAGTACATGATATCTTTGCGTAACGACGCTTTCAAGAAGTACAAAAGAACTGGTGACGAGGTCCAGAAACAGTATTACACTGACCTAAAAAAGTTAGTTCGGTCCAGTATTGCAAGCGAGAAACGTGCTTACTTTAACTCGCACATTAACTCACAAATTAATAATGGCAAGACTTTCTGGAAAAATCTTAAGCAAAAAATACTGATAGACCCTACCAAGACTGATGCGCTGCCCGTATGTTTCGATAATCCAAATATCCTCAACGACCACTTTCTGAACATTCCTGGTACAAGCACCATCTCTCCATCAGTACATACATTCTTTGCACACCATCGCCATAGTGAATCCACCTTTGAATTACGTCCGGTTTCTGAAACGAATGTAGCCAATTACATACTATCCATTAAATCTAATGCCATTGGCAATGATGGCATTAGTAGGGATATGATATTACTTACACTGCCGCGCACCCTCCGTGTCCTAACACATATTATAAATACATCGATTCTAACAGGCGATGTTCCCCTGCAGTGTAAGGATGCTCTGGTTATTCCAAAGCCTAAAACAACCAATCCGACAAGCCCTGGTGAGCTCAGACCAATAAGCATACTTCCGTTTCTATCAAAAGTGCTTGAAAAAGCTATCTACACACAGCTGGTAAAATATGTCGAGGCAAACAACATCTTGCCATCATATCAGTCGGGATTTCGTAGAAGCCGCGGAACAACGTCGGCTCTGCTAGATGTCACTGATAATATCCTCGTTGCACAGGATGAGGGACGTGGCACGATCTTGACCCTATTGGATTTTTCCCGGGCATTTGACAGCTTAAATATATCACTTTTACTATGTAAATTGAAATACTATGGTGTAAATCCTCATAGTGTAAAATGGTTTAAAAGCTACCTGAGTGAACGATCCCAATGTGTAAAGTTATTGAAGGAAGATGGAACTAGCGATATCTCAAGCCCCAAAATTGTAAATCGTGGAGTGCCACAGGGTTCAATACTTGGCCCGCTCTTGTTCATTATTTACAGCGCTGATCTTACTAAAGTAATACAGCATTGTAAGTATCATTGTTATGCTGATGATGTGCAAGTATATATATCAGCGTCTCCAAAAGAAATATTATCAGCCGCGGAAAAAATGAACGAAGATCTGAATCGAATAGCAGAATGGTCGTCTAATAACTCCTTGGTCCTTAACCCTACTAAATCCAAGTACATTATCCTTGGGTCGAAGCACCAGGTAACAGCTATCACACAATGCAATCCTGTACTGGAAATTTCCAACTGCAGTATAGGAAGTGTGAAAGAAGCCAGTAACTTAGGACTTACTCTAGACCCTCATCTACGCTATGAGAAACATGTACTGAATCTGGTCAGATGTTGTTTTTATCGACTGAAAGTGTTATACAGGATCCGTAATTTAATAACTGAAAAGGTGCGTGTAAGATTGTGCGAATCATTGGTACTGTCTAGGCTGAATTATGGCGACACAGTCTACGGCCCTCGTTTACTATCTAAAAGCCAGCGTCTAATCCAGCGTGTTCAAAATGCTTGCTGCAGATACTGTTTTGATATCCCTCCTAGAAGTCACATCACTCCGTACCTTAACAATGCCTCTTTACTGAATATGGAAGCTCGTAGGCAGCTCCATCTCGCGAGTCTATTGTTTGGGGTTATCAAACACGGGCAACCGGAATACCTATACTTAAAGCTAAATTTTTCACGATTTGGCGACAAGTATGGTACTCGCTCTATTCGGTCTCAACTAAGAGTTTATTCTCACAAGACTGTAGCGTTCACTGGCAGCTTCCGCCATCAGGCAACTAAATGCTGGAATGACATACCACCTCCTATTAGAAACTGTATCTCTGGCTATTCTTTCAAAAAGCAATTATCAACGTTCTTACTAGAAAAACAAAAAAAAATAAGCATTCTATACAGTTGCCTATAGCTGCCGCTGTCGGAAACGATTTACAGTAATTCTATGTTATTCCATTTAATTTATTATTATTGATCTTATTTTACCCTCGTGATATAATGTTGTCCAATTCCATTCTGTTTATAATTCATTCCCAATCAGCTTTGTGATAAAAATTGACTGCCACTTAACCTCTATGCTTAAAACAAAAAATACATTTACAATACACACTCATGCTAATCGATCTTATCACTAGAGACTAACACGTCACGTTATCTCATATCAAACCTACCTGCTGCACTCGCGCCCGCACTCGGCTATGGCTGAAAATCAGCGTTTTTGCAAATCATCTTGCAAAAATTTTATACTGAGCCATGGCCTTTTTGTATTGCTGCAGCACACACATACCTGTACTAAACCTTTCAAATACACAACTTTGTAACAATTTATTGGTCAACGATTCATTGTATCCTACGTGTATGTGTGTGACTGTGGAAACAAATAAATAAATAAATAAATAAATAAATAATCCAGATCATAATCTATCTACGTGCCAAATTTCATTCAAATCCGTTCAGCCGTTTAAGCGTGAAAGAGTAACAAACATCCATACATACAAACTTTCGAATTTATAATATTAATAATAGGAAATAATAGGACGGTTACTACCGAAAGACATTGTCTGCCCAAAAATTAAAAAAAAAATCTATACCTCAAACACTGTCAATAATTTGTACTAAAATCGGTCTATCCGTTTAGGTAGAGTTCAGTGATACACACACAATACAGAAGAATAATATTATGTCGCATGGAAATCACGATACCGGGGATTTCACGTAAACCTTAGGGGTACCACGAAATAGCAAGAGAGGTAGGGCGCATGAAAGCAGCCCGTCTGGGGAAGTACCTCCACCTTACAGAAAACCACAGCCAAATAACTCCCTAGAGGGTTTTGTGTTCCTGCGTGTGAGTGAGGTCACCAGTAAGCTCCGAAGGAGTCGCTGTGTAAGCAGCAGAGGAGACATCGCACGAGTGATACTTAATATATCGCAAGCGTTAATAGGCTAAGGTACCCGTTTTACATCAGGTGGGGCGTATGGTTGTGTGCCTCCCGACGTACTATAATAAAAAAACAACGGAAAATGTCGAATACTCTTTTCTTTTAAGTCTTCTTACTAAAAATGTCTAGTGACATTACAAAATACTAACATACTTTTAGTGAAACAATGCATAATATTAGTGAGGTCTATGACGAAAAGTGCTCAACGCCGCTCACTGTGTTAACTTACGTAGTTCTTAAAAACAGCTGTACACTTACACATTACTTTGTGTCGGTTTTGCTTTTGCCTTTCATCAAAAATTTAAGAACAAATTTTTGTGGCCTGGTAATATTTGTTCGGCAGTGCCGGTATTTGATAAATATATATTATCCTTTATTGCACAAAACACTATATAGATACAGATTTAAAGTATTTCGTTCGCAAAGGCGAGCTTATCTCTAGAAAAGATCTCTTCCAGCCATAGTAACAAAAGTCGCCTGGCCAAGTGGACCTGGCGGTAATAGATAGTTAACAGACGATATGGCAAACCAGTGGCGTTGCACGTGTTAGTCTGGACTAGTGAAACATGTAAATCAAGTCACAAAGACCATTGTCGGCCATTGAAATGTCGGTTTTTAAATGTAAGGCAATATGCCTATATTGGGAGGCAATTCAGCAAACTGATGATAACAAAATCGGGAGATACAGTGTGGTGTTGTAGCTACATATTTATAATTTACGAGTACATACAAAATTTAATTACACCACTGGATAGTTAAAGAATCAAGGAATTCGTTACGTTCAGTGGGGAAAGTGATACATTTCGCGCGGCGCAGTGTCGTGACTTCATACAACATTTCATAAATCTGATTTGTACCGAATTGTGTATTTATTTTGAATTACATACGAAATTGATGAAAATAAATAAGTTTAGCTCATAATTATTTACTTTAATATCAAATATTGTCTGAAAATAGGGTCTTAAATATCTTTTTTAGGATTCCATAGTAAACAAGGAACCCTTAGTTTCGCCATGTCCGTCTGTCTGTCCGTCAGTTCGTCCGCGGCCTAGCTGAGAGAGGCTTGATACTATAAAGCCGTAGTTTGTCATGTATATACATATTAACTATGCTGACATGACATTGCACTTATCTGCCCTAAGTTCTGTTTTGGTTCCTAGTTTCTAATTAACGGCCAAGTATTGGAATTCCCTCCTGCATATAATTTTATAGTTCATCTGAATTTCATACGTAATTTTAATACCGATATTACACTAGACGGCGCTGTTCACAAATTACATCGCCATATAGAAGTCAATCGGGTGTGGACGCAATATTCATATGCCTTATGCGTGCCATATGCGTTCTGGACCTGGATAGTCCTAGATTTTATTCCACTTTGTATATACCTGGGGATATTAGTTACGGTGTTTAAATAGGTAGGGTTATAAGTAGTAAAGTTTGGTTTTAGGCTCGATTTCCTATAATTTAAGGCAACTATCAAATTTTTTCGCAAGCAGGCAAAGGGAAGCTAATACGGAACCCTACTCTGGACCTGACCCGACGTGCACTTGGCCGGTTTTTATATTTATTTCTTGACCTGATTGTTGATATCATGGTATCAGAAATTATCAACACGATTGTAATTAAATCCTGATTATGTAGTATGCGTTCTTGACGTTTTGCGAGCACGCTGTTCTCTAAAATTTTTACCATCTGTATGTCTTCCCTCTAGTCTAGAGCACCTTCAGAAAGCTGGCCAATAGTAAATGTTTTTTAATTATCGAGTCGCGGAATCAAAAAAGAAATTGAAGATATATTTTTTTTAATTCGTGTCAAAGTTCGTGGCTAACATATAAAAAAATTGAAGATATATTTTTTTTAATTCGAGTCAAAAGTTTCAGGATGTTGCAAATTTAGTCATATAAAAATTTAAAATTTTTTATATAAATTTGCAAGTTCCAAAATTTTTAAATCTTTATATGACTATATAAATTTACAACTTCCTGAAACTTTTGACTCGAATTAAAAAAAATATATCTTCTATTTTTTTATATGTTAGCCACACAAATATACTTTATGTGGTAAAACTCTCAACTTGCTCAGTGATGCACTTATTGAGTTATTTCGTTTTACCATCTCTCACATTCACTCACTCACCAACTTCAGACATCCTGAACTGTTTAGTTAGCAATTTGTATATATTTTTTTTTCTTTTTTATACAACGTCGGGAGGCATACAATCATACGGTCCACCTGATGTAAAGCAGTTATCGTAGCCTATTAACGTTTGTAACATATATCACTCGCGCGATGCCTCCTCTGCTGCTTACACAGCAACTTCTTAGGAGCTTACTGGTGACCTCACTCACAAGTAGGAACACAACAACCCTCTAGGGAGTTGTTTTTTGGCTGCGGTTTTCTGTGAGGTGGAGGTACTTCCCCAGACGGGCTGCTTTGATGTGCCCCACCTCTCTTAAGATACTAGTTGATTAACACTACGAGTATAAAAAAAATTATATATCAATACAACTTAACTACCAATATAATACCACAATCAAGTGACCCGTGCGCAGAAATGAATTCAATACATCGACAATATCATAAAGTTTGTTATATATTATTATATATAATTATATTTATTATATATAAACTCATCATACTTTAATAATTATGTTAGAAATTTATAACTACCTGTATTCGATGAAGGATTTATTCAAGATTATGTTGCCATATCTCTAAAGCGGCTGTAAAATAGTTAGACTCGCGACACTGTGCGGCGGGGAGAAAAAAAACCGTTTTGATGATGATATCGTTGCATCATATCCTTACTAACTTCACGTTACGAGGACGTATTCACGCAAAGCCCAAGCATACGTTAAGCCATCGAACCTGGCTATTATCAAAATTACAGTCGGGTGGCTTGAAAATACTGGTCTTTACCAATGGAGCAGCGTAGCCTACTGTGTTTAAAAATATACTCACGTTGTCGTGTAGTGTGTGTAAGAAATTCTGCATGCGGTCTATAGGCGCCGCGGGCGCGTGTGCGGGCGCGTCATGGTCTCGCAGCCCGAGCAGGTTCCGTCGCTCGGCGGGCGGCGGAAGCAGGGCGCGCGCGTGTCCAGTATGTCTCAGCGTGGCAGCCTCCGGCGCGTGCAACTCGTGCAACGCGCGACACAGCGCCAACGCATGCGGGAACAGCGGCAGCACGTGCGTGCCGCACGGGTTGCGCCACACAGGGTTGCCCGACGCCGTCACGCCCGCACTGAATCCGCCGCGGGACGCCCTGATAAACAATACATTTAAATTATTACTTTGAGCTAAGAAAACATTAATAGATAGTCATCAGCGTGAATGTGCTGTTTATAATGCTAAATAAATCAATAAAAGCTAGAATGTTAAAGAAGCTAGTGAGGTGCGAGGGCGGAAATGTTGCTTACATTTTAATTACTTATTTAGCAGTCTGCCTTGGGATGTTCCCCTCTTTCATAGAAGACTATAATTACTACAAGCGTTTATAATTACGGTAACCGATTCACATCAAGTACACCATACATTTGTTTAATACTACTCGCCTAAAATTACTCGCCGTATATACAAAAAGCTTGCCGACGATGATGAAGTGTACTCACTTGTCCGGGTCCGCGGGCACCTGCGTCCTCTTGACGACGCCGAGTGTGAGCGTGAGCGCGTGCAGTAGCGTACGGCGCGCCTGGCCGCATGCGTCCTGCGGCGGTGCGGCCGCGTCCACAGGCGCCGCGTCCAGGCCCACCAGTCGCGCCAGGCCCTCCGCGCTACTCACGTGCGGGGCCAACGCCGACCAGCGAGACGCGCAATCGCCCAGCACCTGTACACAATAACAACTATTTATCGGCAATTAGATCAAATACCTTTTGCGTTTCTATTACTTGTTTATTATGTAAGAGTCATCGTGACCAGCCAGCGGGCGGGGCGGTAAGTGCGGTCTGTGAGCTCGATAATTGAGCGCGACTAATTGTGGAACAAGTTTATCATGCGATTTGCCGCCATGGATAGGGGCGATCAATGTTCTAAAATGTTTACCAATTATTACCTGTGGAAAATAAGAAAAACTATATAACCTATTCAAACCAACAATTAATATACATTTAAATTTTTTATATAAAAAGCAAATATATGTTTATATTGCAGTACATACCTCAGCGACAAGCGCACTCTGTCGCTCGTAGCAGCAGAAGTGGTTGGAGACTAGTAACAAAGCCTCCTGCAAGGTGACGCTCTCCACCGCGCTGAGGTCCGGCCGCGCCAGCGCGGACCGACACATCTCGTGGAGACGAGGGAACACAGGCAGCAGCAACAGTGGATACTGTCAGAAAAATATTAAGTTACAAAGGATGCTCCTGACGAGGACCTTGATAGCGACGTTGCGAGTGTCACTGTAATTAAACACGTAGGTTAATCCATGGGTGGGTCTATCACGAGATTTTCTGCGTCAGAAGAGCACATTATGCTGTCGGTCCAAGCTATTGTAGTTGACAGTCGTTAAGCTTAATCAGCGACTTTCGAGCAACTTGAACCCAATCAGCAGTTGACCAGCGTGTTGGAGTATGCCCTATATCCCATTCGGCTGAACGGTGACCTGATTCTGCAGTGGGATGAGTAAGGTTTAGGGTGGAAGATAAAGAACCCTAGCAACTTTTTAAGAAGACCGCTTATGCATAAGCTAACCAGCGTTAAGACTAACGAAAAAAAATATAAGGTTATGTGGAAGTTATGGGTGTTTCTGCAAAAGCAGGAGGGGAGGGTTGTGAAAGGTACTACTAGACTAAGGCAACCGCTTCACATAAGACGAGTCGTCTTGTTATTTTTAATATATATATTCTCAATAAATAATTAATAATTTGGTAGCCCTATAGCCGGCGTAGCCCAAGCATGATCCCTTGCAAGGGCACGATGACTGTGTCGAGTTATGGCACCATAACTCGACGCAGTCATCTTGCAGCAAAAGTATATGGAAAGATAACTGCATGGAAATAAAGGGTGAAATCCCATAGAATGCTGTGGGAGGCACAGGTAAGATTCCGAAATGGAAGGAGATGTACAGATGTCGTTTTCTCACTCCGCATTATCTGTGAGAAGCATCTGGATATAGACCAAAGGGTTTTTTTCTGCGATTTTGTGGATCTTGAAAGTATTTGACGGGGCTGTGCTTAAGGATCTCTGTGGCATATTGACGAGGTGCCCTGGTCTGTGCTGTGCAGTCCACGTATAAGGATTGTACACCATATGTGTAGACAGATAGCAGTATATCGCCATGGAATCACGTTGAAATTGTCTACACAGTCCTTGAAGTCAGCAAGCTTTAGTAGCAGTGAGCTCAATCATTTAGTCAGTGACGGTAAACGTGGTAGGAAAGTCCCAGTGTCAACGAGCGAGATGTATTTGATGTCTGAGGAGGAAATCATTAGGAAAGGCATTTATGTGATGAATGATAAGAGTACATTTACTTTCGTTTAATTTTATTTGTGAGCATGTATAATTGTACCTTGTAACCGAGTTTGACGAGAAGGCCGGCGGCGTGTCGACGCACGTTCTTGACGACTCTTGAGCGGCGGTCATCGGGCGGCGCGCCCTCGTACACCAACGCCGCGAATATCTTATCCAGCACGCGCGGCAGCAGGTCCGCGCCCGCCACGCCCACACCAGGACCTGCATTTACGTGCATATGGCCTAAGTGATAAACGACTGCAACGAATGACGTAATTAGACATGTGTTGTCAAGAACTTTGATACAATGTAATAAAACAATAGGTGAGGTATGCGATATTGAGTTGTTATTGGGCTGTAATAGTAGTCCAATGTTAGGTGTAGGTCCTTTCCCATTCAGGTTGGTTGCTAAATATCGCTATGCCTTTACGGTGTATTGCAATTGCACAGCAACCGTACAGATTCGCAGCGTCAACATTTTACGCCATGTGCGCCGTTCGCCCATAATTAATGTTCAGTTGGTATGTTATCAATCAAGACATCGTACGTGCTCCACAATCCATCGAATAACATTAAACTGTATATGTCATCATTAGCAAATCATAACATCCATGTTCACTTAGTAATAAGTTTGAACAACATATACTTACCCGCAGTCAAAACGATTTATCATTTCTATCAGAATCAAGTCATTAAATATCATTTAATGTGTGTGTATGCGATTATCAGTAAACCATACAATGCCTTTATTTAATTACCACCCTTTCGCCAGTGTGTAGGTGACATTTGAAAAAAACACTAAAGAAAGTTAAGTATACCACAAATTTTTTACACAATATGCATAAAATCAACGTAGTTTCGCGTGCCATGTTAAACATAATGTTAAATGTTTACGAGTAAACATAACTCAGTAATAAATGGGACAAGAGCTTTTGTAAAATAAAAATTCTGTCTCTATTATTAAGTATGGCATAATAGAATGAAAATTGCTGAAATAAACTAAGCACACTGAAGTCTGATCTGAAATCTACGACTAGAATATACCAAAGATTTTTCCTTTTTCTATAATTTTAAATAATTAATCACAAGAACAAGATCACAGATTAATGTGCGCTTCGTAACGAGACAACATAAAATAGCTCCTGTCATCATCAGTGTTGTTTGGGTCGGCGAGCCAAAGGAAAGACAAACCGTCTGTTTCGACATATTTAAATTATTTACTGTCTGCTTCGACAAATTAAAACCATTTCGGTCACTCACCGGCTAGTTGACTGTACGCACAACTCAGGAACACGAAAAGAGCGGAGATGAGCGAAAGCAGAAGCGACAGAATTAGAGGCGCGCGAGGGTCACACACCACGCAGCGCTGTAGCAGCTGGAGCCCTTCCACCACACTCGGACGGGGCTCCGCTTGCAGCAGCCGAGAGAGTACTACGTCCAACACCTGCATAAAAAATATTGATTATCAAAAGTTAATGTACAGCACATTGAGGATAATCAACATTGATGACAATTACCAATACCAGCACAGTTGTCTATAAATATAACATGTTGTGTCACGTATCCACTTTGTCTCTCTACTGAGTACGTACCTGCGAGTGCGGTTCCTACGCTACGCGTAGCGGGTGTGCGACATTAAGGTCCGCAGAGCACGTGTCCGCTTTCCCTCCCTACTGCTCCAGGTACGAGCTGCGAGAGCGCATCCTACGCTACGTGCAGCGGGTGTATGATATCGAGGTCTGCAGGGCATGTGTTCACTTTCTCTCCCTACTGCTCCGGGTACGTACCTGCGAGAGCGCCTCCCACTCGACGTGTAGCGGGTGCGTGACATCGAGGTGAGCAGGGCAGGTATCCACTTTGTCGAGCGCGGCACGTGTCCACTGCTCCACGTACGCCCACGTCACTAACGACGCCGCCACCATACAGTGCCTACAAGAAAAAGATTCTAATAAGGATACAAATCTTGGCACACCCAATTGCGTGTAATTTCAATGTAGCTTCTGTGGTATTCCATTGTAAGCTGGCCCCAAAAATAATTATGATATATGCTACCCAATATCTGGTTTTAGGTGAAATCACGCCTTCTACCTTTACTATACCATTGGTTAGCGCCAACATGTAAATATTTGACAACTTATTGAAACAGTCTAAATGTTGTAAACCAGAATGTAAACTTGGTGACGAGTTTTGACAAATAACTATTTGATTTTGATTCAAATATTTCTTTCCGAGGCAATGTGAATTCTCCCACGGAGCCCATTTCTGAGTAAAGTCCCCTGAAATGTTGAAAAAGTTGAATGTTGGCTCATTTAAGCCACCAATCTCAATCTTGAATTAATTTACTGTATTAATATAAATATTACAAGGTGTTGCGCAGATCTTCAACATACATAAATAATGGAAAGGTGGAGCCATCCGCTGCTTACTTAGTTCCAATGATTACAGCTTGGCCTCATGGATGTTTTTAGGGTTCCGTACCCAAAGGGTAAAACGGAACCCTATTACTGAGGCTCCGCTGTCCGTCCGTCCGTCCGTCTGTCACCAGGCTGTATCTCATAAACCGTGATAGTTAGACAGTTGAAATTTTCACAGATGATGTATTTCTGTTGCCGCTATAACAACAAATACTAAAAAATAGAATAAAATAAATATTTAAGGGGGCACCCATACAACAAACGTGATTTTTTTGCTCATTTTTGCTGGATATTGATAACAGCAACAGGTAGACGCTTGAAATATTCACAGAATATTTAGTTATATATTTACTTTAAGAATAAATAATTAAATTAAAATAAAACAAATATTTAAGGGGGGGATATTTTTTGCCGTTTTTATAGATAATGGTACGGAACCCTTCGTGCGCGAGTCCGACTCGCACTTGGCCGATTTTTTATTCAATTTTTTTTGCCAAATGTCATTATTTTTCAATTCTTAAACACCAAAAACTTTATTTTAATTGTATATAACAAACTTTTTTATCTGTCTCTGAAATATTGGTTGGTTCTTTTAAAAATGTTATTTGGAACAGATGATAATGACTGAGCGATAACCTTCACGTCACGTTGAACTGATATTGATGGGATTTCATATGGAGTTATGAAGAGTTTAAATTCTGGTGAAGGATGGCAACTACTCTTGAATTATACGCGAGCAGACCGGGGGAGAAAGCTAGTCATACATAAAGCCAATTATATGGAGAATAAATAATAACAACATATGAATTTCATATTACTATCAATATACTTACTTGAAACTTTCCAAAATCTCTGTCCGATATCGGTTGAAGAATATGGCGAATTCCTGTTCACTGTCGTAATCCATACAAGCGTACGCCACGGCGTCATTCATACCACTAACACGGGACGTTGGATACGTCACCTGTCAACATCACCATTATTTCTATAGATTTATTTCCATTTTATTATACAACGTCGGGAGGCAACATCCCATGCGATGTAAAATTGTTTCTGTAGCCTATGAACGCTTGATATATAGAAAGTATTGCTCACGCATTGCCTTCCCTGCGCTAAGACAGCAACACCTTACTGATACTCTCCCTCACTCACAGGAACAGAACAACGCTTCAGAAAGTTGTTATTCGCCTGTAGTTTTCTGTGGGGTGGAGGTACTTTCCCCATACGGTTACTTTGATGCACCTTACCTCTCTTAACCGGTCAGAACCCGCTATATACGTTTTCCCATACATTTTGAGGACGTAAACGACCGCCCGGTAAACAATCACAAGACTATATCTGAAAAGAACTGTAGTTATGGTGATACGGAGCATTGCGTCTGTGTTAGACTCTCACTTGGCCAGTTTTTGAACAACCTCATGCTGTAGTCTCTTAGGTAAACTTCGGCCTGGTGTAGTGAGTGAATTACAATAAAATTCATTACTGATTATATATATTTATAAATGATTTCATAAAATGATCAAATGCAATATTGGTAATAAATTAAACGCTTTCCGTTTGACTGTTTTCAAAACAATGAGAAACAACTTCAGAGCTAACTAGAAGTTTGGTGAAACCGTGAGGTGTTATAGCGCAATGAATTATGAACAATCAACTGGGGAAGTCACTCATCCGGCACACCTGGGAGCTGCTGAAGTGTCACTTTGGTAGTAAGAATAACAACGCGCGATCAACGTTTCCTATATGTGAAAAAAAATTAAATCATCGAAGCGAGATCAAAAAGCAGTAAACACTAACATAATTTTCTTACCTTGAGCACTTTAGGGGCAGATGCCTGCAGCCATCTAGGTATGACGGCGTGCATCTGCGGCAGTTTCGAGATCTGTTCGTGTTTCAGGAACACCAACCACACGGAATTAACTGTTTGTACTAGCGTCAGCGATGGATGCGAAGTTAATAGGAGTAGCGTTTCGAGTAACAACGGCATCCACGACTCAACGTTGCTGGCGTTTGACCAGAGGGAAGTCAGCTGCTGCCCTAGGCCCGCCAATACCTGAAAAGTAACACGAACCCCATTACTAATACTATATTTCTGAAAGTGTGTTTTTGAAGTTTACTCGAAAGATTTAAGATTACGGAAATTTTATGAGGAGTAAAATCAAGTGTTAACTAAAAATGATGGCGTTACGCTCGTCCGCTTAAAAAGCTACAAACATACCATCTGTAGGATTTAACGTGCAAGAGAATGAAACTCAAGTATTAAAAAGAGACAACCACATACATCTATAGTAATGAAGAGGAATCCTAAAAACACATGAATGCTTATAGAGATGAACTATAGGCTTACCAACTAACCGGTAAGCCGGTAAGTTCACATTTATGAATAATATAAATTTTATTCTTATTATTTTACAGTACATACAAAAAAATGTTTGTACTGTGTGGGATTCGAAGCCATGAAAATAGATAAGTAGGTATCATACCTGTGAGAGCTTCTTTAGGAACAAATAATGGCTTTCATCCACGACGTTGATGCTGGCCACAGCGGCGCGGTGAATACATGAGATTGCGTCTTCGCTAAATAATATCATAAGCGGTTTTCGTTCTTTTGTCTGAAAATATAAATACTGTATAGATCAACTAATATTTCAGTATTCCATGTAACATAATCTAACTGTAACACATAATATTTATAAACTATGAACACTAACGCATAAATTCCCAATTTTTACACGAATTCCCTAAAAAATTTGTGTAATAACTAAAAACAATAACTAAACGCCTTAATCGATTCAGATGTATGAGATATTGTTAGAACCTTTACGCTATTCCAGGGAAAAGGCAATAAATAAATATTGTCAGACAAATTACACATCGCCATTTAGCCCCAAAGTAAACGAAGCTTGTGTTATGGGTACTAGACAACTGATAAACATACGTAAATACATTTTTTTTTTGTAAATACATACTTATATACATAGAAAATACCCAGACCAAGACAAAAAGACATGTTTATGCACACAAATGCTTGTACCGTGTGGGAATCGAACCCACGAGCGTTGGTGTCAAAGTAGCGTAACAGCGAGTTTCACCACTGCGTCACCGAGCTCGTCTCGTCGCAATGGGACGTCATAATAAAAATAATATAGTGGATTAAGTATACAAAGCTGTACGGACTGAAGAAGGGTTTAGAAAGCGATCTCAAATAAATATACATATACAATTTCAAAGTAGGTTTAAACATACATACATATATTAACAACATATATGTTTAAATTTGGATCAAGTTTTCTCGATCCGCTATATTGTGGAGAAGCATCTGGCCATAGACCACAAGGCTTTCTGCGGTTTTGTGGATCTTGAGAAAGCATTTGATAGGGTTGTGCGAAAGGAACTGTGCGATATATTGCCGAGATATGGGATTGACGGTTCACTGGTCCCTGCTGTGCAGTCCACTTACAAGGATTGCTCAGCATGTGTGCAGATAGATGGTAGCATGTCACCCTGGTTTGATGTCAAAATTGGTATCAAACAGGGGTGCATGCTATCTGCTGTTTATTCTATATCTCTTGATATTTATCTGCAGAGTATAAGGTCAACGAATGAAGGATTCCGCATGGGTGACCTAGTGGTGAACTAGACAAGACAATGCCATGATATTATCAGAAACACCATCTGAACTGCAAACACTGGTCACAATAATGAAAGACAATTGTATAGGGAAAGGCTTACTATTGAATGCAAAGAAAACAAAGATAATGGCATTTGAAAGAGAAGAAACCAGAACCAATGTAAGGATTACAGTTGAGGATGAAGTGTTGGAACAAGTGGATGAGATTGTATAACTTGAATGCGCTTTCAGCAGGGATGGGAGGTACACCGCTGATGTGGAATGACTAGTGAGTGCTGGGAATAGTGTGAATGGAGCGTTGGGAAAACTTGTTGGCAGTAACTTGAGCCAGAACGCAAGGCTCGCTATACACAATGCAGTGCTGGTCCCTGGTTCTCTCTGCCTGCCCTGCAATGGATTTGGCGTGAAGTTATAGTAGTATATATGTTTAAACCTACTTTGAAATTAATAAAATATAATATAATCAATTTAAATTTCAAATTATGTATTAGTATTAACGCGTTTTTCTTAGACGTAAAGCCTTTTTAATCTATACTAATATATAAAGCAGAAGAGTTTGTTTCTTTGAACGCGCTAATCTCTGGAACTACCAGTTGGTTTTGAAAAAATCATTTTACATTAGATAGCTCATTTTTTGAGGAAGATTATATGCTATTCAACATCACAATACAATCCTTAGAATATTATATATCTGTATAATACCCGATGAAAGCACAACATTTTCAACAATTATCGTCACATTTCAATCGATTTATACAAAATCTTAACAAATTATATTCCTAAACCTTCCTTAAAAGTCACTCTGTCTATTGGTGAAAATCGCATGAAAATACGATCAGTAGTTTTTGAGTTTATCGCGAAGACAGACAGGCAGACGCGGCGTGGGATTTTGTTTTACAATACGTAGTGAAATATTAATTACTATAAACCATCATTACTAAAGAAAACATTGAAAACCAAAACAATACAGCAACTTGTTTTTAAAAACAACCAAATAAAAGTTTATTGACAATATCCCAGTCAATCTTCTTTTGTATCTTAATCACTGTTACGCTTTGGCGATTTAGTTTCAATGTTTAGGTTTTGAGTTTATCGCAGACAGACAAACGTGGCGGGGGACTTTGTTTAATAATATTTAGTGATACTCTCCATAATATAAATTATATTGCCATCGGTCATAGTGAACACAAATAGGTGTATAGTAGTGTGTAAACGCCTTAACACTCACCGAGCCCTTCCTATTAACGACTTGCAGCAGACACTCCGCGGCGGGCAATTGAAAGGCCTCGTCCTCCAGCAGGATGCACAGGATCTGCAGCAGGCGTCCGTTGTTCATCACCACGTGGTTCATGGATACCCATTCAACAAATCCTGTCAGTGTCAGCAACACCACCTGCAAATAAATTCATAAAAAAAAATAATTTAAAACAAACTTTTATTTTAAATGATCTAAAAAGAAGAAAGTCGCCGTCTCGGTCCGCCACACTGGATTTAGAATAAAGTCATTTTATCTTTTTTTTTGTATTCTTCTCAGCAAACGGATTAAGATTAAGGGTTACGGTTGATGTAGTGTTAGAGCAAGTGGATGAGATTGTAGATCGTTTTTAGCAGCGATGGCAGGTACACCGCTGATGTGGAGAGACGAGTGAGTTCAGGGAATATCGTGAATGGAGCGTTGGGTAAACTTCTAGGCCGAAATCTAAGGTAGAAGGCGCAGCTCTTATGTAAGTGAAAACTGGGTATGGCAGAAAGAGCATGAAAGTAGAATAAATGCGATCGAGATGAGAGCGTTGCGCAAAATCTGTGGCATAACACTTGCTGACCGCGTTCGTTATGATGACGTAAGAAACAGAGTGTCGGTGTTAAGATAAGAAAAGGCATGCTCCGTTGGTTGGGATATGTAGAAAGAATGCAGGATGAAAGAATGACAAAACAGATGTACAATGCAAAAGTGAAAGGACCTACTATGACAGAATTGGTCGTGTTTTATCAGAAGGTGATGTCAGTAGTCCCAGGAACCGGCGAGCGTGCATGAAAAGAGCTATGAATGTTAGAGAAGCGAATGAAGTGTGTATACATACATACATTCTCAGCAAACCCTTTCATTTGTAACCCATATCATGGGAGAAAATAACTTGTCTGCCATCTTGGGCCGTCCGCCATTTTGAAATGAGACTGACATCACTTAGCTAACCATGCATTGTCAATAAAACTAATCGTGTACCCAAAATTTCATCTTAATCGATTAAAGATAAGTGCTTGAAAATTCAGTTGCAAGATTTGACCCGAACATACAAACATTGCATAGTTACATAAAAGCTTGTAGAAAGATGAAAGATGTTTGTTTAGTTAAAGTATACAGTAGGTCAAATTATACTAAAAACGTAAACGTGCAGTTTACGTTTATCATTTGAGTCGTATGCGCCGTCAAGAGGTTTGACCGAGTTGATCAGAGCGTTAACTCCAATTGCGTCCTAAGCTTTCACTTTGGAGCCCGGGGTTAGCTTTTCTTCTAATGGGGTTAGCTTCTACTTCTCCCCTTCGCGCGGTCTTCGGCATCCCTTACTGTGAGACCATTGTCACGCATATCGTCGCTTACGACGTCAAGCTAGCACTTCTTTGGAATGTATGTATGTGGCAAGACATGTTCCCAAAGTTGTATAAAAAAATATCAATTACTTTTCTACGTCACGCACTTTCTAAATTCAATATCTCGGATAGTACGGAGACAATTTTTACACGGATTGTATTTCTAACGGAGATTATGGCGTATCTATGATCATAATTAGTTGCCATGTTTCCTTGATGCCGCCTTGTAGCTGGCATCTAACCTAGCATAATCCATGAATTTTTTTTTACAACGCTTGGTGCAATACGGCCCACCTGATGTAAAGCGGTTACCGTAGCCTATGGACGTTTGTATTACATTAAGTATCACTCGCGCGATGTCAAATCAGTTGCTAACACAGTATCTCCTTAGGAGATTACTGGTGACCACACACGCAGGAACCCTAACCCTCCTAGGAGTTATTTGGCTACGGTTACTGACTTGCACGACTCGTCCATTGCTGGCAGCGGCCGCGTAGTCCCCAGCGGAAGTCTTCTCTCTGAACTCCTGCACGTGCAGCTCTATGAGCCGCATGAAGAACGCGAATATCTCAGACATGTTGCTTGTTAACGCCTGATATATGTCCTTCCTTCTTTGGTGTTGCTCCAGAGTCTGTTAAGATAATACAAATCTCATATGTAATTAAATTAGTTACAAACATGTTGGATTATCCACACATGCTTGTGAACAACAAGATAATATCCGTGGCTGATATACATAAATGTAGTACAAGCCTTGTGGTTCATATTCAAGTATATATTTTACTTCCTGGGAATGTATCATGATTTAAGACAGGTAATTGTGGTAAAACATAGAATTTATGTATTATCATATAAGATCTAAAGTATTAAAATCTCCATATATTTATTAGTTCTCCATTGTTTATTATAAATGAATGATATGGTAATTTTCATATATTTTTACATTTTTTTGCATTTATTTTCAAGACAGTTTAATACTATGGTAATTTTGATACATGAACGTTTTAAACTGATAATTTTCAATAAATAATTATTTTGATCATATGGACAATATAATATTTTAGACCTTACGAACCGAAAGGAATACAGTAATTGGCTTTGTTGATATTTAGTATGGCAACCACGGTTGTTAACAGTTCACAATTATCATACATATAGTAATCCCCTAGTTTTGGATACCGGCGAGTAAGGTCGCCATTTAGCGTTTTGAAGGTGACACTGTGAGATGCACCAGAGGCATTCCGTGCCTCGCAAGCGTGTATAACCTATACAGATTATCTACATTTTGTCATCCTGGTTCCTGTTCTCATTTCAATGAAAATGATTTAGAATATTTTGATTACTACTCTAGCCTACTCACGAAAAGTTAGAGAGTCAGTTCATTAGGTAATCCATGTGCGCCTAATCGTTACAGGTGTTCCAATTTCAAAGTTTTGAAGATTGAATCTCACTGTCAGTGTCAAATTAGATCAGAGGTTCTTAATCTTTTATTCAGCATTTTATTTTTTGTTAGCCATGACCACTATTCATAGTTTAATTTCAATTGCGATTTATCGTGATTATTTGCCATGGTATGAGTATGGACTATATTATATCACTTTCATTCATATCGGCGAGTCGCCATCGGGATTACATTTTCGTTCATTTTATTATTTATCATCAGTCTTTTCTTCAGTTGTTCTTTTGCCTTCGACAATTTACCATACTCTATTCATCTCATGCGTTCCACATCCTTTCTCTCCCATTGGCCCCCTATAAATCAATACGTATGATTAACTTTCTTGCATACGCAGGTGGTGGATGCATACGAGCCTCGGGCCAGCACCTACGTTAAAATCAATATCTCTGACAAATTCTTAGGCTTAGGTACCGGACCCCGCCGGTTTTATTAAATTAGGCAACGGGACAAGGCTAGGATAAAAATTAACGTGACTTAAATGACATTCGTTATCAAATTGAAATCTTATCATAACGCCATATCATTTTCGAAATGATAAAATGTTTGTTCATTAAGCACGTAAATTTGCTTAACGACACAAAATTAGGAGTAAAAATTGTTTTTTACATATTGCACAGCGCGGACGCGGTGTGTGTGCATTGCAGTGGTGCCAACCATGAAATAATCTTAAACTTAACGATAAAAGGAATCAAAATGTTCGTACTTTAATGTATAATATAATATAACTCTACTTTTAATATAGTTTTATAATTAAAAGAGCTCTTGTCTATCGTTTAATACCATTTTTTAAAGAAAAATTGCCGTATATGTAGAGGAAGGGAATGGTTAAAGTGTTAGAATAGCTGTGAATTAATAACCAAGGGTGTATACTTGAGTAGGTATTTGATTGTAGTTTGATGAAAAGTAAATACACTCATGGGCACATTTAACCGGCCACCTACAAATATATAGTATTTTCTCAAAATTCTATTGTAATTTATTAATTTTGTTATATCAATACACTGGGTGAACCTTTACGAACATAAATGAAAGTGTTCAGAGGAGTTGTTCAACTTCTTAACACCAGCCGCTGAGTTACACTATCGTACCACTCGCCACAAACTTAAATTTCACCCTCATTATCTTGATGACTGGCAGTACACTACAGTACGCTTTCTGAGGCATTTTCTAGCACGGTGGAATCAACTACCCTCAGCGGTGTTCCCGAACAAATACGATATGGGTGCCTTCAAGAAAAGGGCCTATGTTTCCCTAAAAAGGCTGGCAACGGATCAGTGACCCTTTGGTGTTGCTGATGTCTATGAGCGGGGGTGGGTGACCACTTACCATTACGTGCCCACAAGCTCGTTTGCCCTTCCTCTAGTATAAAAAAAAATCCACGCGTTCTGGAGAAAAGGGATTTTGACAGGCAGAGAACGAAGTGATCCTATAAGGGTTCCGTTTTACCTTTTTTAAAGTACGGAACTCTTAATATCAGAATTATCAAAGTGGATTCACTATTTACGAAGATATTGTGCAACGCACGTGTGTGTTGCACAATATCTTGGTAAAGAGCACAAGTTCAATATGAGTAAATGTATTTGTTAATGTAACATATCCCTCTTAAATCACTTTTTTCTCTGTATCAGTTTTCAGTCTCACATACACAAATACATTGATGATGCCACTGCATGACTAATGTCCCGAGTAAATAAAATGTGTGCCACTTTTACTTTGTTTGCATAAAATTCAATTGTTTAATTTTAGTTTAGGTCGCACGTAAGATTTTGCTTATACAAAAAATATTAACGGGAGGCAAACAAGCACACGGTCCGCCTGATGTGTTTACCGTAGTATTTTGTATTTTTGACGAGCTGGGAGACGGAGTGGTATGGAACGCTACTTTAACACCAACGCTTGTGGGTTTGATTCTCACACAGAACAAACATTCTTGTGCATGAACATGTTCGTATTATGTAACGTCTCGAAGCAAACAAATATACGACCCTCCTCTTCAGGAGCTTACTGGGAACCCTACTCACTTGTAAGAACACAACAATCCTTCATAGATAGTTGTAGACTCTTATATTCTCTGTATATTCTTGAAATAATGTTTATTTGTAAAGAAACAAATAGAGCTATTTAAAACACTGCAGCTTCCATCAACATCAAGATATCCAAATCGTCTGGCTACTCATGCACACACTACGACATCGTTTCATAAAAAATAGCTGTAATATGGCCACAAAGCTTTATAACTGTCAACCAGAACATTTAATAATATTACCGTTTCCAAGGTTTAAGAAACAATTACATGCATGGCATGCATGGTAATTAACTGTATTTATACATTGAACATATTTTTAAATTTTATATATGACATCAAAGTAAATTAAATTAATTTTGATTGCATTTCTATTATTATGAGTGTATTTATTTATTGCTGTAATTAGATTTATCTTTTACTAATTATTAACATACCCTTTATTGTTCTGTTTTTATTGTACCTGACGCACCAAACTTTATAAAAAAAATGTACCTATATAATTTGCATGGCGATTGTAAGCGCAACACGCCTGTACAAATAATTTATTATATAATTTAAAGAAATTTCAGTTCATTTCTTTTCATTTCATAAAGCTAGTTACTCGACCCAGCTTCGCACGGGAGATCCAATCGTTACCAAACTTCACAGGATCACCTGCTGAGCTAACCTGAAGATTCCCTGAAAATTTCATCAAAATCTGCCCAGCCGTTTTTGAGTCCATAGAGGACATACAGAGAAACATTTGTGTGCATGAATATCTCTGTTTGTCTTGGACTAGATGTTTTTAAGAGAGGTAGACCGCCTCAAAGCAGCCCGTCTAGGGAAGTACCTCCACCTCACAGAAAACCGCAACCAAATAACAACTCCCTAGAGGGTTGTTATGTTCCTGCGTGTGAGTGAGGTCACCAGTAATCTACTAAAGACTTGCTGTGTTGCATCTCGTGAGAGTGAGGTCGGCTTTGGCTTTAATATTATAGGGAGACACTTAAACCTCACAATTGTAGCATCTCTCCAGGTTTAATAAGTTACCTCCTTAAACTATGGTACAGTAATCAAATATACATACAATAGAAAGAAAAATACTAAGTCAAACATGTTTTATATACTTTCTTTCGATTTTTTTTATACCACTAAGGTGGCAAATAAGTGTACGGCCTGCCTGGTGGTAAGCAGTTACCGTAGCCTATGGGCATTAGCAACACCAGGGGTGCCACTCTTGCGTTGCCGACCCTGTAAGAACCTCATCACACCTTTCTTGAAGAACCCCATACTGTAGTCCCTTATGAAAAACTCGGCAGGGAGCTCATTCCACAACTTAATAGTTCTCGGTATAAAACTCCTCGTGAAGCGCACAGTGCGCGACCATTGCGGTTCCAGTGTGTGCGGATGAACTCCCAGCCGCCGGCGAGCTGTGCGATTGTAAAACGAGGCTGTTGGTATAATGTCGAACAACTCCACAGAACACAACCCATTATACAGCCGGTAGAACACGCAAAGGGAAGCAAAATCTCTTCTCAAACTCAAGGGCTCAAAGTGTGTGAGTTCAGGGTCATCGATAATCCTTACAGCTCGTCTCTGTACCGTCACAAGGTCCTAGCTGGTATCCAGGTGCTCCCGCCCAAAGGTGGCTACAGTACTCCATATGCGGTCTGACTTGGGACTTATATAACATAAGCCTTTGCCCCGCGCTGTGTTTAGCTCTGTTGAGCAAATAAGCACACCGAGTTTCTTAGACGCCAGCTTGACCTTCTCCTCCAGGTGACCTCGATACTGAACATCGCTGGAGATCTCGATACCGAGATCCCCAATGCTCTTAGTAATTGTGAGCGGCGTGTTCTGGAATTGGGGAACCACAGCAAATGGGGTTTTCTTAGCGGTGAACGCGCAAACTTGTGTCTTGGTAGGGTTGAATTGGACTAGGTTCAATCGCCCCCAGTCAGATACTTTAGACAATGTACCCTCCATTTCAGACACAAGTTTATCGCGGCTTTCCTCCACAAGGGAACGAGGGAGGTTAGCACGGTCCGTATAATAAGTGTACCCGGTGCTGTCGTCCGCATAACAATGAATGCTGTCGATTGACAACATGTCATTAATGTGCAGCAGAAACAGCGTCGGGGACAATACAGAGCCCTGTGGGACGCCAGCATTAATATCCATGCTATCGGAGCAACTACCGTCTATCACGGCTTTTATACGTCGGCTGGATAAGAAGCTGGCAATCCATTTGCACAAACCCTCGGGCAGCCCGTACGATGGTAACTTCGATAGAAGACTCCGATGCCAGACCTGGTCGAACGCCTTAGCCATATCTAGGCTAACAGCTATTTAACAAGTTCAAATATTTAGAACAGTAAAACCATCCACAGACCATCCCAACACTTCTTGAAACAAAAAGATTAAACAATTATGCCCATATGTATTGAGGAGAGCACTTGAGACGAGCTCGGTGGCGCAGTGGTGAAATGCGCTGTTACGCTACTGTGACACCAACGCTCGTGGGTTCGATGCCCACACAGTACAAACATTTGTGTGCATGAACATGTCTGTGTTGGTCTGGGTATTTTCTATGTGTAATAAGTATGTATTTACAAAAAAAAAAGTATTTTACATATTTTTATCAGTTGTCTAGTACCCATAACACAAGCTTCGCTTACTTTGGGGCTAGGTGGCGCTGTGTAATTTGTCCAACAATATTTATTTATTTATTTACTTTTCATACTGTAATATAATACACTTATTAGCTGTAGGAACGGTTTTTAATACTTACTTTCTTTATCCTCCTTAGGCTTATTTAAAAATTGTATGAACATAAAGGCAGCATAAACATGGTAAACTAACATTACATGTTTTATGATTAGTGATATTGCAATACATTAAAATATCACACAATGCCATCTCCGATAACACACAAGCTCTTTAGGAGCTAACTGGTAAACCTGACTCACAGGAACACAAAACCCTACAGTGAGTTGTTATTTGGCTGCGGTTTTCTGTAAGGTGGAGGTACCTCCCTATGGGTTGCATTTCCCCTATTCAATTCATGTATGTACCACTAAATTCATATTTTCGGATTTATGTACATATTTGTAATTATCACTTGCTCAGCGGTAAAAAACAGTATCTTAGCCAAATCCTTAGTCTTAGGTAGCGAACGTCACCAATCCTAATGGATTAGGAAACGGGATAACACACAGAATAATATTGGCACAGCTATAGCAATTAATATCTTTATTATAAGTAATTTGAACATTTAGACAATGATACTTATGTTACCCAGGTTTCATAACAATCAGTGTTACACTCAACTGAGCTGTATACACCACAATTGGCTTCTATTCACTTTAATTTGTAAGGAGTTACACAGGAGCAAATTTTATTTCAATATGTGTACAATTAATTTACTCGTGAATGATGTCACATTTGCGTTTGGTGCATGGCAATAAACAACAATTTAATATTAAATTGCATGAATACAAACTATTGTTTTTGTCGCACATTGAAATAGAAACTCATCTTTGAATTAATCTTCCCTAGTATTAATTTTAAATGGCTCTGTCAACAATAGCTCCATTTCACTTTACTTGTACAAAACCCTGTGTGTTAAAAAGAGACATGAAATTATGCAGAATCGCCATTTAAGTAACTCAAAGCAAGTAATTTCTGCATCTAGTGTATCTTTTTTTTATTTTATTTTTTATACTACGTCGGGAGGCATACAAGCATACGGCCCACCTTATGTAAAACGGGTACCGTAGCCTATTAACGCTTGCGATATATTAATTATCACTCGCGCGATGCCTCCTTTGCTGCTTACACAGCAACTCCTTGGGCGCTTAATGGTCACCTCACTCACACGCAGAAACACAACAACCCGGGAGTTGTTATTTGGCTGAGGTTTTCTGTGAGGTGGAGGTATTTCCCCAGACGGGCTGCTTTGATGCGCCCTACCTCTCTTAAAACATCCAGACCAAGGCATACAGACTTGTTCATGCACACAAATGTGTGGGAATGGAACCCACGAGCTTTGGTGACAAAGTCGCGTCATTCACGACTGAGCCACCGAGCTCGTCAAAATCTACTAAATGAAACACATAGTCCAACTATAACTAAATGCTAAATGCATTCGGTTGTGATTCATTGCACATTAATTAACAAGAAAGCACATACTATTTAATGTGTCCAGTCTTCAACAACCATAAGTTAATTACTAATTAATTAACCAAAAAATTTCGAAAAATTATACAACAGCTAATTACTTCAACTTAAATTATAAGCAACCTACATCAAAAAGAAGTCTAATGAAGATTGAAATCCAATACAGCAAAATGAACATAAAATTACAATTCCTAAAATGTCTTACCTGAAGCGTAGCAACATCTTCGACTAGCCTCAAAAACACATGCAGCACAATTTGTGTATGGGAATGTCCTCGGGCGCAGGCGTCACTGAGTTCACCAAGCAATGTGGGCCACTGCTGAGGCCACTCCCGCTTGATCATCTCCACAATGACGCGAGCGAGGGCATCATTTAAGTGACCAGTCTCCCATCCACCCATATAAAGGAGTTTCATTGCATTTTCCTGTATAAAAACAAAAATATTTTACTATACAGATTGTCAGCAATTTCGTTCATGGATAATGTTATAATAATGAACATTTTTACACTACAGGATTTAATGTGATACGAAGAACCACATGCCACTCCATTATCTATATCACACCAAATTTCAGACTAATCAATGCTGTGAAGAACTAACATTCTTTACATGTTATAGTTATACTCATAAAACTTTAGTGAATTTATCTGAAAAAATTGATATAGGCGCTTGCAACAGTATTGATTGCACAAGCCTCTATTTGTGCCTTGTTTAACTAGTCAGTAGGGTACCACATGAAAGTGAGGTAGGCCTTGGCTTCAAACATTTAATATATCCCAAAGTAAATAGGCATTTGGTTTTGGTCAAATAGAATACAATATTATATCTTTAATAAACAGTTAAACTATAGACAGTATATATAGACAGCATATATAGTATAAACTATAGGAACAGTAAAATGTTATATCTATATGTTAGTTATTACATATGAAAAATATATAAAAAAACATTAATGTTTAAAGCTATCCTACTGTTAAATTATGTTAATATTGCTAATGATATTTAACTGGAAAGATCAGTTAATATTTTGAAATATTTGAGTATATCATTTTGTAAATAGATGTTTTTAACAATGGAACACCTTATTTTCTTTTCTGTGAAACATTGGAATATATAATTTTTTACACAGTGGTAAAATAAAAACAAAAGTAGACAAAAGAAATATCGACAGCCAATCAGCCCATATGTTAAGTCTCGATTGTTGTGTGGAGTGTGTGGAATTCATTTTAAAATTTTCTAAATTGAGAGAAGACGAGAAGAGATTTTTCATTTCAGAATGATAATGACTACATTTGATGAATTAACTATCTTTATACAATTCATGAGACATATAACAGGGTGAGATTGCACTTCTATAATAACACATACCATGTCAATGTTCATGGCAGACGTAAATACATTTTTTTGTATTTATGATACATACTTATGATACATAGAAAACACCCAAACAAGATAAACAAACATGTTCATGCACACAAATGTTTGTCCTGTGTGGGAATCAAACGAGCGTTGGTGTCAAAGTAGCGTTACTCACTGCATCACCAAGCTCGAAAATTTTTTTTTGTTTATGGATCCACACAGAGAAGTTTCATACTAGCACCTTAAATATTTGGAAACTTTTATTTTCTTCTTTTATTAAATCCACATTTTTATTGGAGTAACAATCAAATTGAACACAGAGTAAATCTAATTAGCTAATGAAAAGGCACTGGCTATGACAATCACAAAACAGTACTGATAACAATTACCAAAGGTCAGATGAATGAAATTGACCTACAAGGCATCTAACTGGTAAAAGATTTTGACTACTATTAATTTCTTATTATAATTTGTTGAGATTATTACAATTGGTAAAGCAATTAATTTCACAGTGTTCATTGTTACTTTGCTATTTGCCTCTGTTAATTCTGCCTATACAGGTAACAGTCAGGAATTGTATAGTGAGCTGCGGGTTGACTATCTTTTACCTTAATAAATAATTTCTCCGCTTGTGTAATTTGGGGCCATCTATATTTGACTGTGTGCTCCATGAGTTGTAGGCCAAAATGTTTGACCACTGCCGAGTACTGACTGCCACTTGCCAAAAGAAGGCCAGCTTGGGCACACCATGGAGAATTTTCTTTGAAGCTAAAAACACAAGAAATAATAAAGATAGGTAGGTATATGTTGTATCTGCAGTCAGAAATATGGAAAAAAAAAATATAATAAAACAATAAAATTGTAGTAGATTTTCTTTTATAACAAAAAAATTTAAAAGAAAAAATCATCTTCCTCAAGACATATTTTTATAGTAAATTTATACAAGCAAATTTAAATATTGATAGTGACAATGGTGCCATCATTTGTTTCAATAAGTCTTACATTTAATTCTTACCTTTCACATGCATTATAGGCCTGGTTGCGTGCTTCATGGGACACAGAGGGATTTAGGGTGAGCTCCACAGCACGACTTAAGTCGTCAGCTATGAGAGCCACCTCTCCAGCCGTCTCGCCACTTACTGCCCCGATGTTCATTACAGCACAATAATACAACTCCTGTCAGTAAAATAATAGTCAATTCATACAGTTAAAAAATTACACTGACAAACTCAACATTGCCTTGCAAATATTAGTCCAGTCATAAGCGCTCATATTTATTGGTCACAGAGTCGCCTTAGAGGCGGGTTATGAGCTTAAGAAACTAGAATTATCATATATATATATATATATATGTAATGCAATGTAATGAATTATTGTCTAAACTAGAAAGATCAAATGAAGGTAAATAATTATTCACTAAACTCACCGGTTATAAAAAATAAAGTTATCCCCATAGAATAAGCCTTTGCTTAACATCCACAGTATCGCATACCTGAAATTAAATAAGTATAAAACGATTACAAAACAAAGAAATAAAATAAAATTATGAGCAATGATGTACGCAAAATAATGCCAACCGGTATCATGAAATGCTTGCTAATAAAATTTATATTAAACAGAATATGTACTTACGCATTTTAAGCATCCCATTTAAGTCATTTAATATAAGTTGGTGATATTCCGTAGTAAAAAACTAAAATGATTTTTAAAATAAGAATTCAATTACCTCGTGTACGAGAACAAATGGTATAAATATTGGATCCATAAACAAGAGTCTATATTACAAACAGGCGACAAGTGTTGCCATCTCATCTCATTAAATAAGCCGTTCAACATATGTAGATAAATTTATTTTTATTTTTGTAATAATCTAATCTAAAATGTAATCTATGTGTTTGATTTTTATTTTATTACTACTTGATTTTCTTGATGTTGGTACAGTGTTCGTATATTAGCAGTGTATTAATATTGGTATTGGTACATAATATTGGTACGGAAATTATTTTAAAATTTTAAGTTGTAGCATAATCCACATATCGTCCTGCGTCTTGTGCATGTTAGTGGCATCTGAGATACAAGTATGTTCATTCATACCAGTTCAGATGTCACGTTTACTCGAATTGCAACGTAACCCCATCTTCTTGAGAGTTGAGCAGATAACTGAATTTACGTTATTTCGGATACCATTGCATGAATAATATAATTATGAACTGTGGTTGTGAATAAAAATAAACATTAACAAACATAAACTACAAAGACGATGAATTTTTAAATGTTTTAACATGTATTAAAAATGTTATATGTTCGTATCCTGACTTTTGACTAATACTAGGAGATACCCTATTGAGTAAACTGTAAAGCTATCATACAATATGGTTCCGTTTCTTTCGTTTCCTCATACGCCGTAACCTATACATAATATAGACTGGAACTGGCGTAAGGCCGATATATATTTACACAATATGGTATATGGGCGAGATAATACACAACCTATAAATGTAAATATTTTTGTTTAAATAAATATACATCTGAAGGTAGCGATAGCGTGCTAAAATATTGATTGACAATGCATATAAGCAGCATATTAAAAATATTCAAGGAAATATAATTGACGATCCAGCATAATTTTGGGACTATGTGTACCTCTGTAGGTGAAACCGATCTGAAAGCAGCAGTGCGACGTCTTAAGTCACGCTCGTCAGTCAGTTGGTCCCGATGGTATAGCAATATTTCTGTTCAAAGACTCAGTTCTCAGTGGTCCCCTATTGTACCATTTCAATCTCTGTCTGGTCTAATCCAAATATACACACTGTTAGAAACTGTCTAGAGTAACACTAGTTCCTAAGGGAAAACCCTGTAGAGATGTCTTGTCCTATAATAAGCTAAGATCTTCGAGGCAATTCGCAACCTTCATATTAGCCGGCAAATTGATAGTTCCGAAGAGCATGCATGAAGAGGTTGATGAGTATGGAAGAAGCGAGAGCGACATATTTGGATCGTTGCACCTGGCGTTCTATAGTCTCTGCCCACCCAAATGGGAGACAGGCGTGATGATATGTATGTATGTTTTTTTAGTTACGTTGAAAGCATGTACTTGTCCATGCACCATGGCAGAGAGGAATTATCTCAGAGGAAGTATATACCTAGAGTTGACAAACGCGTACACCCGTAAGGGACGGCAACAAAAGTACATTCAATAACAAGGTTACCAGACTGTGGAAAATTTACCCCACTACATAATGCGTTTCGGTAATTTGAAATTTACAATATACCCAGATAACTGTTTACCAGAAACTTGCATAGAATGTGTATTGTGTGCTATAATAATATACTCATAATATGATATTAGCAATGTAAAAAAATCGAATAAGTCGATACAGCCATTTCAACACACAAAGTAATAAAAGTTAATATTTACATATGTATGAAAACTACAGTATCTGAATAGATCAACAAACATATTTGCACTTTAATATTATTAGAATAGTATTTTTTTACGCAAATCGAGTTACTGTATAGATCTATTAATTAATAGTAAGCCTGAGGTAGTTTCAGTAAGATCTGTGAAATCATTGGAATAAGGATAGGAGATTGGTCAAACCTAGCAGAGTTATATAAATTAAACAATATACTCGTATTTTTCTATTTTAGATATATATTTTAAAATACAAGCGATGATATGATACTAAATATAGGCATAGATATGAGATAAAAGATAAAAAACACTTTATAGACAATTTGTAAATAAAAATAATCGTGCCTTACAAACATATTAATGTTTCATAGATTTTTATTCTTGAAATCAATGTTAATAGATCGATTTTTCTACATCGTGTATTTATATAAATATCGTGAGAATGAAACAGCCGTCGAATATTCATGGTCACATTTACATACACGGTTTTTAGTTAAATGTTCTTTACACAATAAATGCGGATTATTCCTTCTTAAAATTAAACATATTGCATAAAAATTTCAATAATTGTCATGTAAAAAAGAATTAGTGCCAGGGATGATTTAAGTGTAAATATTAAACAAAGGTAAACAATCTTTGTTTTTAAACATTTTGTATTGCGCATCATGGTTTTCATTAGACTTAAACTAAAGCTACAATTGATCCAGGATTATCCTTTCACATATTGTACTCAAAAGGTGGTAAACTGCTACGGTCCCTTAATTCCCTAGTTCAGTCTTTTCCTCTAACTTGTATAGTGATATCTATCATCTATACATCAATTACATTAAAATTCTGTATAATGACAGATAGTTCAGCATATTTATTTCAAGTCGTTTAGTTTTCGACCTTAATATAGCTAATTTCTTCTTGCGTGACTCAGCCAGTAATGTTTTCAGTCTCAATTCAAAAGTAAGCTTTAATTTTCATGGTGTTAATGTAGTGTCCGTCGCTATTGGAAGCCCTGGATAATCGGTCTGGAAAATAGGACAATTTTAATTTTGTAACGCATTATTAGCGTGTAATATCGACAGCCTAGTACTAACGTTATATTAAAACTACTGTCAATACTATAATTTAATTGAGCTTAACATATTTAAAAGTTAACAAATTCAGACAATATAAAATGCTTGATTAACATTTATGTGTTGACACAAAAGCATGTGTGTGTGCGTGATTAACTTGATTAACGTGGTATAAATAATTGGTATAGAATAATCTACACGACTACCCTCCGTATCTTTCACAATTACCTGTATAAATATAATCAATCCATCAACATCATATCAACACATACTCACTTCATTACTGGAGTGCGGGTTCTTATTTCAAACAAAAGACCTTAGAAGATATGTCCCGAAACTACTAAATTACGGATTGTCGGAGTCGTTGGAATATTTTCATATGTTTTTGTACTTCAATTCTACTTCGCTTCTACGACTAAAATGTAACTATGTAAAATTTCAAGTCTGTACGTGAAACTTTCTAAGACAGACTAGCAGACGAACAGGCAGGCATGTAAATCATCTAATTTAGTTCCTTATTTTTTTTAATACCTATCATCATATATACTCGCCAACAAACTGTTATAACAGTTTGGCGAACATAATAATTTGTACTATGTAACTGTATATTGTAAATAAATAAATAAAAACAATATAAATTAGTTGAGAATGCGCATGCTTGCATTGCCAGAGGAACACCTGGTTCGTCAACAAATCAAATGTTGACGAACCAGTTCAACAAATGTTAACTTACGTGTATGGTGGATGTTGAAACTGACGACTTATCCAAATAAACTTCTTCCGAAAGCAGTGGTCTTTAAAATGTTTAATAATAATAATAATAAATGTTCTTTATTTCTCCTCACAATAATATAGACCATACATTTCGACATTGTACATACCAGTTCAACATGATCCTATACCATACGGTCCAATAATGTGCGAGGAGCTGGTGTCTGAAGTAGGTTTACACCTGTGTCACAGATCACCAGGTCCCCCCCTCGAAACATTTGAAGTAGCACAATTTAGTTCACTTGTATGTGTAGGTACATCACTTATCAATTTATCATCAATCAAATAAAATAGACTCACTATTTTACACGTAAACGTACGTCGCAAAAATGTAAAAATATTGGTAATGTGGTCTAGTACAGTAAATGAAACCACTAATCACTGTCTATGTAGGTAGAATTATTTTCTGCGTAGTATTACGACGAAACTGCATAGGCGCTCTTCGTTAAATCGACGGTAGTTCTCCGTATCAGTTGTCGTGCAGTCTAAGTGAAGAGCGGAAGCGGATAATCAACATTATATTACCCAACACAAAAAATGATCAATAATTTCATCGGATCGGTAACGGAGTAGTTTTTCTGTTCCGTAGTAATCCAGTTTCTGCAACCAATCTTTTACAACAAACTTGCAGGACGATGCTGGCAGTGCATAGATTGACAACTCTTTGTTAAGTTTGTTGTACAAGTTGCTTCCTTGGTAACAAAAAAATCGTCTAGCAAAACTCGTTTGAAATAATTGTCGTTTGCAAACTTTATCTTTCAGGCGCTTTGTATTATTTTTGTCTTGATCATAGGATGTTTCCTTATGTTGTCTAAGGACCGTGTGCAGAATATATAGTTGCCGGACTGTTAGAACATCACAAAGTTTGTAAACTTCTTCTGTTGAATGATAAAATGAGAGAAAGCGACTCACTTTTAGAACTGCTCTTTGTGCCCTTTCAAGTTTTAGAAAATAAGTCAAAGTCAAAGTCAAAATCTTTTTATTCCGTAAAAATGGCTACATTTGTTTGGAATCGTCACAATTTTTTTCCCTACCGTGCAGTTTATGACTAGGTGAGCACTGATAAAAATACTGCCAAAAAACTCAGGCGTCCCTCTTTTGGTGTCCAAACAAATTTACATATTTTATTAATTACATTATAATTGGATGGACTCACTCCCAGGCATTTTTATCATTAATATAGTCAGATACTTTATAATATGCCCTGCTACACAATTTGGCTTTAATAGTAGTTTTAAATTTGTTTATTGACAATTCTCTTATATTACTGGGAAGTTTGTTATAGAACCGTATACATTGCCCCATAAAAGAATTACTTATTTTGTGGAGACGGCTTGCATGTAACACAAGATTATGCTTATATCTAGTATTTATGCTATGAGTATCACTCTTTTTACTAAATGAGTCTATGTTTTTATGGACATACAAAAGATTTTCATAGATATATTGCGATGCGACTGTTAAAATATTTATTTCTTTGAATTTTTCTCTAAGGCTCTCCCGGGGACCAAGTTTGTAGATAGCTCTTATGGCTCTCTTTTGCAATAAAAAGATGGTGTTAATGTCCGCGGAGTTACCCCAAAGAAGAATTCCATATGACATAATACTATGAAAGTAGCTGAAATAAACTATTCTAGCCGTATCAATATCAGTGAGCCGTCTAATAGTTTTCACTGCATAGGCTGCAGAACTTAGTTTTCCTGATAATTTTTCAATTTGTGGGCCCCATTGTAGTCTGGAGTCAATTGTTATACCCAAGAACACAGTTGTCTCCACAGGGGCTAAATTAGTTCCATTAACATGTACATTGGTAGCCACCTGTCTTACATTAGGTGTTGAGAACTTAATTACTTTAGTCTTTTTATCGTTTAAAAGCAGATTATTAACACTAAACCAATGAATAACTTTAGAGAGAGCATCGTTAACTTCGTCATAATTACCTAACTGTCTATTAATTTTGAATGTCAAAGAGGTATCATCCGCAAACAATACAATCTCATGTTTATCCCTTACATAATAAGGTAAGTCATTTATATAAACTAAAAATAAGAATGGACCTAGAATTGACCCCTGTGGGACTCCCATAACTACAGGGGACCCCGAAGATCTTTTACCATTAACATCGACCTTCTGTATCCTATTGCCCAGATAAGAAGACAGAAGTTCGAGAGCCTTGTTCCTGATACCGTAGTGGTGTAATTTTCTGACAAGAGTGTTAAGATTAAGATTTAGAAGATCCACCCTAAGAAGTTATACAATACGAAATTATCGATTGACAAAGCGCAAAGTACACTGATTTTATTATTCGTTTATCTGCAACAGTTCGTAAGTTCTTAAAGATAGCAATTAATTTTCTCACTCTAGACGATAGTTGGTCAATATGCTGTTGAAAGTTGAGGTTTTTGTCTAAAATAACACCTAGATATTTGACAGATTCTGTAGCCTGTAGTCTGGGGCATGGACAATTGGTAACATCAGGATTATTACATTTATGCGAGATTAATTTATTATATGTATTATCAGTTTTCGTATTTCTTAAGGTAAAGGTAATGTATTTTGTTTTCTCTGTGTTTAGGGACAGCATATTGTCTTTCAACCACAAGGTTACACGGTTAAAGCCTTTTTGGGCATTTGAAAAAACATCCTCCCAAGATTCACCATTGAACAGTAGTGCTGTATCATCGGCAAAAGCAATGATTCTGGCATTATGAAGCTTTAATTGACATAAATCGTTAATGTAAATTAAAAAGAGCGTTGGCCCCAAAACACTTCCCTGGGGGACACCGCAGGATATAGTGAGTTCATCACTGACATAATCATCAACTTTAACGCACTGGGTACGATTTGTTAGATAATCTGCAAACAATTTCTTCTGAAGATCCCTCGCTCCCAGACTTTCGAGTTTATCCAACAAGATAGGGACAGAAACCGTGTTAAATGCCTTTGCCAGGTCTAGAAAGATTGCTATTGTCTTCTTTTTACTGTCCAAGGCATTGACTATATAATCAGTTAGGTCATGTACGGCATCTGCGGTAGATTTCTTCGCTCGAAAGCCATACTGAGTGCGCGATAACAGATGATTTTTTTCTAAATAGTTAACTAGACGATTGTTCATAATACGTTCCAGGATTTTAGACAAAGTGGTTAGAATTGATATGGGCCGGTAGTTGTCGACACAGCATCTGTCGCCGCTCTTGAAGATTGGATGAATCCTAGATTTTTTTAATGCTGATGGGAATACTCCACTTGAAATTGCGAGATTGCATATGTATGCTATTGGTGGACTCAATACATCACTATGGCGTTTCAAAATTTTAGGCGATATTAGATCGAGTCCAGTAGCACTATCACTTTTTAGATTATCTAATAGTGATTTCACTTCGTCACAGTCCGTTGGCAGAAGAACAAAAGAAGAGGAATGAGACGGTAAATTGGCACCTTGGGTTTGTGTTGGGTTAGAGGTAATTTTTTTCGCTAAATCCTTCCCAATGTTAGCAAAGAACTTATTGATCTCGTTCACTGCAAATGATGGATTGTCAGAAGCTACCAATTCGACAGCGTCTGTTTTTGTTTTAGCCGTATATGTGATTTGTTTTATGGCCTGCCAAATCTTTTTATTATCGTTCCCTGCGCTTTGTAACAGTTGGGTTTCGTACTCCTTTTTCAAGCTTTTTAAGAGTTTAGTACAATAGTTTCTGTATCTTTTGTATGTTGTCAGTAAAATGTCATTATGAGGTTCTTTTCTTGTTTTTTTGTAAAGGTTGTCTCTATTTTTTAAACATTTTATGATACCTGGGGTAATCCATGATTTTAGAATAGTTTTCCGTCTCGATATATTTATTGAATTAGTGTTATTGAGAATTATATTGCGAAGTAGGTCAATGAAAAATTGTGTAGCTACATTTACATCATCAATTTCATACAAAGGGCTGAAATTTGCATTTTGCAGTTCTTTAGCAATCCTTGCATAGTTTAATCGGCTCGCCACCTTAATTGGTTTTGTTTTCACTTTGAGTGCCATGTATAGTGCGACGCTGTGATGGTCTGTTACTGTGGTTTTTAGTACCAGGCATCTTGTTAAATGCCTGGATTTTAGTAAAAAGTGGTCTAAACAGGTTTTATTGCGTGTTTGAATGATATGGGCGGGCAGAATGCCATGGAATGCTAACATGTCCAGGTATATAGTGCGATTTATGTCTACACTATTTTCACCGATATCAATATTGATATCCCCTAAGATTATAATGTTTTGCGTATTAGTAAATTTAGACAAAAGGTTATTTAGAGACTGAATGAAGTTGTTAGTATTTTTATATCCGGGAGGCCGATAAATGGCTATCGCTATGGTGTTCGGGTTAAGTTTTATTAATAAACAGTTTGCGTCAATTATCTGTACCTCTTCAATGAAAATCTGAAGATCGTTTCTGTAATAAACTACAACACCTTCATTTTGAGTACGGTTATTAGTGGTAGCCTTGTAATCATAGCCATCTAAGTGTGGGATGTTTTGGTTTGGTTTCAACCAACATTCCGTCAGAACTATACAATCCCATTCAACCTTTGTCCTGTAAAGGATTGGTAAAAGCCCTGTTATATTCTTATTTAGACTTCTAATATTTTGTTGTAAAACTTTGAAAGAATTATCAGGACTGATTAGGAGGGATTTACAATCTTCCGCATCGCAGAATTTTGACTCCGCTACATTATAAGAATCAAGTTCTTTTTGTATATAGTTTAGCTTATCGAATTTTGATAAAGTAGAAATCAACATAGTGCACTGAGTCAAGCAACCAAAAATACGACTTTGGATGAACAGATGTAGCAGTGTTCACCAATAGCACTGTCCTGTTATAAACATAGCCAAAGAATGAGACCCAATAATTGTAAACAGACTTCTTGTCGATGCTTTCTAAGCTATAGTGATATATAGAGTGGTGTATATTTTTAAAAGTTATTATGGATATATAAATATAACGGTGATGTGTATTGTTGTTACCAAAATAAGCACTATATGTATTGTTTGTTGAGTAGATTGTTAGTAAACATTGTAAAACTAGAATACTTATACATATATATGTAAAATGTGTGACATTACTAGTATACCATGATGTCCTAAGGCTTAGGAGTAGCATAATGAGGTGGTTGTAATTTCCTAGTTTGGAACATATGCGACTGTACTCGGCTCCCAATTCTGTCGTCTAGTAGCAAAAATCCATGCATTACGCACACTGACGACTTTAGGAAATCTAAAAAATAAACATACATCTAAGATTAAACATGTTAACATTTTTAATTTAAAAATAAATAAATACATTTTGACGAAAAATTATAAACAAAGAAGTATACAAAAAGTAAGAAGTTAAAAAAAAAGGTGTCTGTACCCATATAATTTACCCATAATTTCGGGGTGTTTTCCCATACTACATACTGGTAACCCTAAAACGCTCATTATACCGACAAATTGAAAATACAACAGAAAATGTCTGACGCATTACACACAGACAACCTTCAAGATTTAGGCGGTTTTTACTAGAAATACTTTTTGTAAATTAAACCGATATTTTCATTGTTTTTACGTTATTATACAAACAATTTATTTAAAAACTACATGTGTATCTAATTTTCCTTTTTTTTTAATTTATACTTACGTATGAAAGGTTATGTTTCGTTTCGCGTTTGCAGCCTTTTACACAGCAACGTACCATTGTTAAAGTAAAAAGACAAAATAACATAAATATGCACTAATATTTCGCTTATATTTAGTAATTTATGAAAACAATTTGTTGTACTACTAGGAACGATATGATTGTTTGCCACGAATTTGTTTTTGTGGCAAACACAAAATAGTGAAACTATGACAGGGACAAAAATATTTTATCTGTCTCTTTCCTTCTTATGAGGAACTGTATACATCTATCACGTTCTATCTTGGTATTATTATTTGCTTGTCACCTCTAGGTATCCTTCCTCTGAGGGAATTATCATAAGAGGCTAGTCCTTTGTTTAAAAGGTCTAAGCTAAATCGACACCCCGGGCTGTTGGTTAAGATAATTACTTCAAGAAGCTGGAATTGATGCAACATCAGAAAGCTTCAGGTCATCAAAGAATTAGGTCGAAAACTTTCCTTTAAACGTATTTTTTATAATATAAATATAAGTATAAATATTAGCTAGAGGAAACTGGCAATCAGCTAACATATTTCGAAAGTTTTGTTATCGTGAAATAAAGATTCGAGAGCTTCATAAATATTTCATCTTTGTTGTTGTTTTGTACATTGTATATATTTGTTAATTAAATTCTCCTTGTCTTCTCTCCTCCCTTACCTTAATCTCCAGAGAGAAGTGGTATAGGTCACTATCGATATTCTGGCAATAGTGCGAATATCGATAGCACAAAATGTGGTAATACTATTGATAATTTGCAATACTTGCGATAATATTTGCCCACGACAGTCGTTACAGTATTGATACTATTACCCTTCAGGCGTTCACTGCCTTCAGGGAGGTATTGATATCGATAGTTTTACCCAATCGATAGTTACTCAATAAAAAATCTTATTGTAATTGTATAAATACCACAAACATTGTAAATCTAGATTACTAGTAACACCTAATGTATAATTGATCATATTTAGCGCGTAGATAAAAAAATAACTAGCCATAGTCTCAAATAATCGATTGTGTCGATACTATCAATAGTATAGCGGGCTCAATTCTATAGATACTTTTGCCATTATTCAATAGTATTACTAAATTTTGTACTATCGATAGTACGATACCACTACCAGGGATTGTTATTTTGGTGCAGTCTTCTGTGAGATGGATGGATGGAAAGTACTTCCCCAGTCGGGCTAACGTCATACCCTACCTCTCTTTCGCCAGAGCCTCGTCTGTTGATAAGCAGGGTGCACCACGTGCAGGTGAGGTTGTCTTTGGCTCTAAAGGTGACCCACTTACACCCACTATCATCTAAGTTTAAATATCTCTAACATTGATGTATTGAAGTTGCACGTTGTGAATACGTAGTCCGGCCATAAGTTTTGTTAAAAATGAATATTTTTTATATACCACATAAGGTGGCAAACAAGCATACGGCCTGCCTGATGGTAAGCAGTTACTTTAGCATGTGGACAGGGGTGTCACTCTTTCGTTGCCGACCGTGTAAAAACCTCTTCACGCCTTTCTTGAAGAACCCCATACTGTAGTCCCTTGTGAAAACCTCGGCAGGGAGCTCATTCCACCACTTAATAGTTCTCGGTAGAAAACCGCACAGTACGCGAATATACATTTATTTTTTATGAAGTAATGTAATCTTAACAAAATGTATATGTACATATTTATGGAAGTATCAGCAAAAAATAAAAAATTGATTATATTCGAAATGGCCACACCAATGGTACACCAACAGGTTACATGTGCACATTTATAACTAACTAGCTGCTGCCCGCGGCTTCGCCCGCGTGGAGTCAAATAACGGAGCCTATGTGTTAATCCAGATCATAATCTATCTACCTACCTGCCAAATTTCATTCAAATCCGTTCAGCCGTTTAAACAACAAACATCCATCCATACATACAAACTTTCGCATTTATAATATTAGTAGGACTAGTTCTAACTCTTAATTTCATCATGCAACCGAATTATCGGTGAACACATGATTCAATTAAATCTAGGTTTCAACTTAATATACTCCAAACTAAAGCTCAATATTACAATCTTTAGCTGTAGATTTCTACAGCACATTCAATATCTATTTATGGTTTGATTTTGTTGACAAAGATGTACTTTTTATTTAAATACCTGGATAGAGTCGTGGCTTATATCAATATTACACTTGCTATTGATAATGTTGTAAGTATTGAGCATTCTGGAGAGGGGTGCATGACTACCAAGATTAGTTCGAGACTGATTAGGTACAGATAATCTTATTTTATTATGAACATCCTGACAATCGACCACGCCAAGAGTAAGTTTGTGTAAGAGCCACCAACTTTAGAACCCCGCGACGGCTAGGCTAGGCAAAGACTGTAGATTGATTTTATCAAGGCGAGCCTGGTATTCACTTCTATAGATAAAATACGGGGTTTTGAATGCTAAATGGGCGTAAAAACCCTTTGAACCCGCTCGAGATGGTCTATGTATTTTTGGTAGCCCGGATTCCATACAACACTAGCGAATTCTATATCTAGAGGACTAATGAATTATAGAGGATAATCAATGTTTCAGCATCCCTAAACTGTGATGCGTTCCCCTTAACGAACCCAAGCATCTGAAAAGCTTTTGAAATGGCGGACTCGTAGTGAGGAACGAAGCTAAGGCGGGTAACCAATGTAACACCGAGGTCGAGAATCCGGTCCACCTTATCCAACACAACTCCATCAATATCCTAGGAAGATAAAAACTGTTTTTTTTTTCTAGAAAATCTGATGTTATAACATTTGCGTGCATTCAAGACCATTCGGTTATAGTTACACCATGTATTTATATTACCTAGGTCGTCTGCAAACCCGTGATATCTTTCATGAAGGTTATCGCTTTATAAACTTTCATATCATCAGCAAATAAGGAGCATTCGCTAAACTTTATAAAATTATAATTATAGTAAAGTCAGTTATAAAGATTAGAAATATAATCGGACCGAGATGCGACCCCTGTGGCACGCCAGAAGTTGCTACATATGGTTTGCTATAGCCATTTGTCACCACTGTTTGTGAACGAGACTTTAAATATGAGCCGAAAAGCATTTAGACATCCAGATATACCAAAGCTAGATAGTTTGTTTATTGATAAAGAATGGAGTGATTCACGTTGTCGAATGCACTGCTAAAATCCGTGTAAATTACATCAATTTGTATTCGCTTGTCAACATATGCAATGAGATGCGAAGTATACGATACTAAATTAGTAGTAACAGATTTACTCTTTTGACAACTTCAACAGTATCAACATAAAAGTTAATATCTTCGGTATAATGTCGGGTCAGTTTAGCTTTTGGGTCATTATTAACACTGTTGGCCGGTGGTAATGACGAACGATAGAAATTCTCCATCGCACTCAGAATCTCAGCCTTTGTGGAAATAATCGCGCCAGTGTTGGTCTTCAGCTTCGTCAGTTGACTTTGCCCAACGGACTGTAGACCGATTCTACTAAAAACTGCAACTGCTCTACAGCGCGCGTGTGTCAAAATGTGTACATTTTGACGTTTCGTTAAGCGATCTGACAGCAGCGACGTTTAGATATAGATCTTTGGCGAAGACTTTGGAGCCTTTGGTTCTGCTCTATTGCCTATTTAATCGTATTAAATTGGCCTACGTCTCGTATGCATTTAGAGATCTGTCTGGTTAGCTGTCTGTATTCTACTGTGTGAGCCGAAGACTGCTACCACATTTCAAGTCTGACCTGAATGAGTATCTACGTATGAGCTTTTGGGTTCATTTGGTCGAGGCTTTAGTAACTGAGCTCGCGCTGCATGGACAGGTTCCACGAGCTTACTGTTGATATCGTCCGGTGTTGTGCAATAATCTAGGCTACTGATAACGATATAGTTCTCATGGTAAAATCGTCGGAGGAACTTAGCTTTATGCTCAATGACCTCAATGGTGTTTCCATCCAGGTAGGTCGGAAGATGAACATTGAAAAGACTAAGATGGAACTTCTATGTTAAACCTACACCGGTCACAGTTGGAAGCACTAAGCTCGTAGTTGTTGATGAATATGTTTACTGAGGTTATTCAGTTAGGTCAGTCCAACTTCGACCGAGAGGTCAACAGACAGATCTAACTCGGCTGGGCAGCAGAAGTTTCCGTGACGCACCTGGGCCTACCGGATGGCGTCATGTATGGTCACTATAAGTCGGCAGACTGGGACGGATTGCGTGAATTCTACGTGTCGTACCCATGGAGGCAGCTTTATTTCAAAACAGAGGATGTCGAATCCTGTGCGACTGCGGTAGCTGCGGCGATATTGGATGGCATTGAATGATACATTCCCAATTGCTTTGTGGCTGCTGCAGGAGCTAAAAAGCGACCGTGGTATAATCGGTCTTGTAAAGAAGCCAAACTTCTCAAACAGACTGCTTTCGAGGCTTAGACCACGGCGCGTGATAATGGAAATTCAGATGTCTCTGTATTGAAACGTAAACTGAACGTTGCCTCGAGGTCCAGTAACAGGATAATCGCCAGAGCAAAGTTTGATTTCCTCAGTAGAGTTGGCGAGCGGCTTGCAAGTCTTCCGTCTGGGAGCCGTGCTTTCTGATCGCTGGCTAAAGCTGCCGAGGGAAACTTTTGTCAGTCGTCTATGCAACCATTGCAAAAACCGGATGGCAGTGCTAAAGAGAAAGCCAATTTACTGGGTAATCTCTTTGCCTCTAACTCGACTTTGAATGACGGGGAGCTGTGGCACCTACCGTCCCGAGTTGCAGTAGCTCAATGGCAGAAATCTCAATTACCCAGCGAGATGTCCGGCGGGCGTTGATCTCCCTCGACATTCATAAGTCGAGTGGGCCAGATGGCATACCAGCAGTGGTGCTAAAGCAGTGTGCTCCTGAGCTGCGTTCTGTGCTAACGGTCCTTTTCATGCTTTCCAAGTCCACTGGGCAAGTCCCGTCTTCGTGGAAGATCGCCAATGTACACCCGGTGCCCAAAAAGGGCGATAGATCAGACCCATCGAATTACAGGCCTATTCTATACAACATTCTCGGCATGTAGCGATTGTCCTTGGCGAGGATTTGTGGTTTATCGAACCGGATGTAATGGTTTGGTTGGTCCAGTGTATGTTCACATACTGCAGAGTTTAAACCACAAATCCTCGCCAAGGAGAATTGCTACATGCCGAGAATGTTGCGCGAGGCTATTGAAATAAGAAAACACTCCAATTTCAATAGAGAAGATGGTTGGCAAGTACCACCTGCTTGGGATCCAGTCCTAAAAATAATCAAATCACAAATCCAAAGATCTACTAAAAAATGTTCGGACACTGTGAGCGATTTTTGTGTGAATCGGAACATATATAATTAATCCATCCATGTCGGTAGATGTAATAATTGAATAACTAATGTAAGACAAATACCACCTTAGTCTTTCCTGCGACCACGGACGCTGCAAAGCGTTAAACGTCAGGTTTCAACAAAATAAATAAAACACGCGATACTTCCGTTAAAAATAGTTTAATTTCAATGTGTAACAATCGCGAAAACCTAAGACAATACTTTTGAAGCGTCTTGAATATGACCGACTCCATATTCACTTTGAGCAAGGCAATCACTTCAATACTATTTTCTTTAACACCCCATTCCATTTTCAAGAAATCATAGGATTTGAGAGCAACGTGTATGTTGTTTTTTCTAAATATGTGAACTATTTTGTCAGTGATTTTCCCCAGGTATTACAAGCTCGCAGTGTATTTTTTGTCGAAATATAAGGGACCGCGTACAGTAGTCTGTTAACGATACTACTCGTCTTTTTACGCAATAATTTATCGATCGATTGTTAAACGGATATTCCAAATCTATTTTGAAACACGTGTCGCAGCGATGACCAAGCCAGTCGTGGCAGCGACGGTGGTGGGGGCATGCGGTTTCTGTTCCAGATGGCGGACGACCGCAGCAGCCGAAGCAGACTACCGGAGCAGCTATGGCAGCGTCGGCATGTAGCATCTACTAACGGTAGTGGGTGGGTGCAGGCCGGCGCTAGGCCGCATGAAGTAATTGGTGGCGGAAGCACACAAAGCAGGTTAGATCAAATTGCATGTAATTCATACATACGTACATTCTTATTTGATAATGTTACGATTCATCTTTCCGAACCCTTGAACACTTGATGTTTTGTAACAACATTGTACTCGTACTTATCTGGCATTCTACTTATCTTGAAGTCCGTTCGACTGCAGTTGTGGTACAAGGAATGGCTATAGTAAATTAGTTGTGCTCAATTTTTATATAAAATAAATAAAAAATACTAGGGAAGTTAGGGCCTGCGGCGCAAACGCAAGCGCGCTTTTTATCTTTTAAATAGGTAACAGCAAGCTGTGTAGCAAGCGCGCTTGGAAACTTAGTGCGTCAATCTAAAAAATGCTTGGGCATTTCATTTTATAATTAAATAAAATTAAAAAAAATAAGTTAAAAAAGATAACTTAGTAAAAATTACCAAAAAAATGTTGAATATTCAAAATTTAATATTTAAAAAAATAAGTTACTTTTTAAAAAATAAACTGAAAAATTTTGATATCGAGTGCTGCGATTACTGCGACGGCCTCGAGGCATCTTGATGAAATTAGAATTAAAAACCCAAAATTTAATATAATTTAATATAATTTAATAAAAGACTAATTTATTAAAAAACTAAAAAAACAAAAAGGAAAAGATGAAAAAAAAATAAAAAAGAGGAAAAAGGAAAATTTAGTACTACCACTGCAAAAGCACTGCTCACAGTAGGGACAAATCTTCTTGGACCGATTTTTCTGGAACAAAACTTCTTTTTTTGAAAAACAAATTTCAACTGGCACAACTACGACATCTAGGCTACACGATCACGAAAAAAGGGGGTTTCAAACTATTTTGGTTTTGGAGAAGTAGAGCGTACAAAATACCGAGAAACTGGAGGTCGACCTCACATATTGCTCGCTTGCTATCGCGCGCTTGCAATTATTTATTTTTTATTAGTTGTGCTCAATTGTGTGAATAGGAACACATTTTGGGATAGCACAAGCACAAAATTGTTGTGCATAGGTCGTTGGCCTATGAGGGAAAGGGGGTTGTTACGGGTAAAACACATCGTAGTAAATAAAGTATTTAAAATAAACTTATGGTGTTTCTAGACATTCTGACAACTTCGTTAAACACAGTAGCAATCGTTTGATCTTGTAAGATTTCTTACAGTGAAAGCTAAAATATATAAGGGGAAATAACGACACACAGGTCCTCGACAGAATTATCGATAACATTATTCAACACTTTTATAGGATTTATGAATGACGATATTATACAATTTAAAAGACAAACAAATCTTACTAATTTTTAGCAGACTATTGCACTTTTCTTTACCGTTATGTTATTATTGCTATTCATCGATGTATATGGATAGTTTCTATCGATAAAAAACGCTCCCACAAAAGCAATCTGATTTTAAAAATCAGATTGCTTTTGCTCACAGTCGTTTGGGACTTCTCGTCTGATTCGTACGCGTTTTCGCCGTGGCTTTACTGGCTAAAAATGCCTTCATGCGTTGTAAAAATTGTTCTAAAAAATATAAATCATCGATGTTGCTATTTGAAAAATGCTACAGTTTCCTTAAACAAATAATAATATTTTAATCACGATATTACATTAATTCACGAAATGTTTATTTGAAAACGTAGTAAGAGCTGTAGGATTACGGTAATGGTGGGTAATATAATTTACTAGTATTATAAGGCTACAAATTTAATAGATGTACGTGTACGAATAAATAGTACCTCCTATGGCGATTTCTATGTATATAGTCGTATTATCCCACCCTCTCCATTCCGTCATACAATCACACGTGCAGGCTTGTGATGTTATCATTCCACTGTTGACAATATTTTTTCTCGTACTAAAAAATTCGGCAACTGTTGTACTATTAAAAAGTGGAACGCCTTGCCTGCACATGTGTTAACTCCTTCCTACAATATGGAATCCATCAAACGAAGCGCGTAGAAGCACCCTGCGGGCCAGCATGGTACCGTCAACTGACAGGATACTGTAGTCCTTTGTCGTCATTTTGCTGAGCTAATATAGAAAAAAAGTCGTTATTATTTCAATATCTGTTGTATATTCACCATCACTATGGTGGTGTAGTTACCTCCTGATTACAAATTTTATATCCTTAGAAATTGCTGTAAAATTATGAATTAGTATTACTTAGCAACAACAAACGCTTTAAAAAGCCTGAAAACAAAAAAAAACAATTCAATACAAATGCCACCCGGTTGCAGGAAGATGTTAACCAACAAGCAAAACATAGGGCAATTTATTTCATGTAGTTTGGGGAACATTTGACACACAAAACTAAGTGTATAAATCGATTTCTTTATAACAAGGTAACTACTAAGCGTATACAATCAAACAGGAAATCAGTAGGCATCAGTAGGAATGAAAGAAAAACAACTTGTTTTTGCTATTCCGTGCTTACAGAGGCAATGTAAATGCTCCCCACAGAATTCGATTATTTGTAATCGAAAAAGTTCGGAACGTACCTACTTATCTTTTTGACGACATTAAATTATAACGTTGGAGGCGTAGACAGAGTATATCTCAGAGGAAGGATACCTAGAGGTGACAAGCAAATAATAATACCAAGATAGAACGTGATAGATGTATACAGTTCCCCATAAGAAGGAAAGAGACAGATAAAATATTTTTGTCCCTGTCGAAGTTTCACTATTTTGTGTTTGCCACAAAAACAAATTCGTGGCAAACAATCATTTCGTTCCTTGTAGTACAACAAATTGTTTGCATAAATTACTAAATATAAGCGAAATATTAGTGCATATTTATGTTATTTTGTATACAGTTCCCCATAAGAAGGAAAGAGACAGATAAAATATTTTTGTCCCTGTCGAAGTTTCACTATTTTGTGTTTGCCACAAAAACAAATTCGTGGCAAACAATCATTTCGTTCCTTGTAGTACAACAAATTGTTTGCATAAATTACTAAATATAAGCGAAATATTAGTGCATATTTATGTTATTTTGTCTTTTTACTTTAACAATGGTACGTTGCTGTGTAAAAGGCTGCAAACGCGAAACGAAACATAACCTTTCATACGTAAGTATAAATTAAAAAAAAAGGAAAATTAGATACACATGTAGTTTTTACATAAATTGTTTGTATAATAACGTAAAAACAATGAAAATATCGGTTTAATTTACAAAAGTATTTCTAGTAAAAACCGCCTAAATCTTGAAGGTTGTCTGTGTGTAATGCATCAGCCATTTTCTGTTGTATTTTCAATTTATCGGTATAATGAGCGTTTTAGGGTTACCAGTATGTAGTATGGGAAAACACCCCGAAATTATGGGCAAATTATATGGGTACAGACACCTTTTTTTAACTTCTTACTTTTTGTATACTTTTTTGTTTATAATTTTTCGTCAAAATGTACTTATTTTTAAATTAAAAATGTTAACATGTTTAACCTTAGATGTATGTTTATTTTTTAGATTTCCTAAAGTCGTCGGTGTGCGTAATGCATGGATTTTTGCTACTGGACGACAGAATTGGGAGCCGAGTACAGTCGCATATGTTCCAAACATTTTAAAGACCACTGCTTTCGGAAGAAGTTTATTTGGATAAGTCGTCAGTTTCAACATCCACCATACACGTAAGTTAACATTTGTTGAACTGGTTCGTCAACATTTGATTTGTTGGCGAACCAGGTGTTCCTCTGGCAATGCAAGCATGCGCATTCTCAACTAATTTATATTGTTTTTATTTATTTATTTACAATATACAGTTACATAGTACAAATTATTATGTTCGCCAAACTGTTATAACAGTTTGTTGGCGAGTATATATGATGATAGGTATTAAAAAAAATAAGGAACTAAATTAGATGATTTACATGCCTGCCTGTTCGTCTGTCTTAGAAAGTTTCACGTACAGACTTGAAATTTTACATAGTTACATTTTAGTCGTAGTAGAATTGAAGTACAAAAACATATGAAAATATTCCAACGACCCCGACAATCCGTAATTTAGTAGTTTCGGGACATGTCTTCTAAGGTCTTTTGTTTGAAATAAGAACCCGTACTCCAGTAATGAAGTGAGTATGGGTTGATATGATGTTGATGGGTTGATTATATTTATACAGGTAATTGTGAAAGATACGGCGGGTCGTCGTGTAGATTATTCTATACCAATTATTTATACCACGTCAATCAAGTTAATCATGCACACACACATGCTTTTGTGTCAACACATAAATGTTAATCAAGCATTTTATATTGTCTGAATTTGTAAACTTTTAAATACGTAAAGCTCAATTAAATTATAGTATTGACAGTAGTTTTAATATAATGTTAGTACTAGGCTGTCGATATTACATGCTAATAATGCGTTACAAAATTAAAATTGTCCTTTTCCAGACCGATTATCCAGGGCTTCCAATAGCGACGGACACTACATTAACACCATGAAAATTAAAGCTTACTTTTGAATTGAGACTGAAAACATTACTGGCTGAGTCACGCAAGAAGAAATTAGCTATATTAAGGTCAAAAACTAAACGACTTGAAATAAATATGCTGAACTATCTGTCATTATACAGAATTTTAATGTAATCGATGTATAGATGATAGATATCATTATACAAGTTAGAGGAAAAGAGTGAACTAGGGAATTAAGGGACCGTAGCAGTTTACCACCTTTTGAGTACAATATGTGAAAGGATAATCCTTGATCAATTGTAGCTTTAGTTTAAGTTTAATGAAAACTATGATGCGCAATACAAAATGTTTAAAAACAAAGATTGTTTGCCTTTGTTTAATATTTACACTTCATCCCTGGCACTAATTCATTTTTACATGACAATTATTGAAAATTTTTATGGAATATGTTTAATTTTAAGAAGGAATAATCCGCATTTATTGTTTAAAGAACATTTAACTAAAAACCGTGTATGTAAATGGCGCCATGAATATTCGACGGCTGTTTCATTCTCACAATATTTATATAAATACACGATGTAGAAAAATCGATCTAATAACATTGATTTCAAGAATAAAAATCTATGAAATATTAATATGTTTGTAAGGCACGAATATTTTTATTTACAAATTGTCTATAAAGTGTTTTTTATCTTTTATTTCATATCTATGCCTATATTTAGTATCATGTCATCGCTTGTATTTTAAAATATATATCTAAAATAGAAAAATATAAGTATAGATAGAGAGAAATATATATTGTTTAATTTATATAACTCTGCTAGGTTTGACCAATCTCCGATACATATTCCAATGATTTCACAGATCTTACTGAAACTAACTCAGGCTTACTATTAATTAATAGATCCTATACAGTAACTCGATTTGCGTAAAAAAAATACTATTCTAATAATATTAAAGTGCAAATATGTTTGTTGATCTATTCTGATGCTGTAGTTTTCATACGTATGTGAATATTAACTTTTATTACTTTGTGTGTAGAAATGGCTGTATCGACTTATTCGATTTTTTTACATTGCTAATATCATATTGAGTATATTATTATAGCACACAATACACATTCTATGCAAGTTTCTGGTAAACAGTTATCTGGGTACATTGTAAATTTCAAATTGCCGAAACGCATTATGTAGTGGGGTAAATTTTTCACAGTCTGGTAACCTTGTTATTGAATGTACTTTTGTTGCCGTCCCTTACGGGCGTACCCGTTTGTCAACTCTAGGTATATACTTCCTCTGAGGAGTACATGGAGGTCATTGACCACCAATTACCGTCCAAACCGTAGACAGAGTATATAGATAGACGAGTCATCAGCGTATAGGGGTATGAGATAGAGATAATAAACATAACTTTGTAATCTACATACCATACACAATAAGTATTGCCACTACCCAACTTTTAACCTCATTGATTGGGTAAACTTGGAACATAATCGGTTACAATCAGAACAGGGAACCGGACATTTCGAAAAGTAATTCAATCATAAAAGATTAATTTGAATTACTTTTAGAAATGTCCGGTCCCTTGTTGTGATTGTAACCGATTATGTTCAAAGTTTACCTTATTTATTTGCCATTGGACCCTCGTAGATACTTAGACACGTCTTACATTTTTTAAATATAATCTTATTGGATCTTATTCAATTCTCAATATTACTATTGTTCTTTTTTAATCTGCGAATATTTCGGAAATGATCATTAGAGAAGAAGAAATGTCGAAACAAACTTGCCAATATAGGTCTCTTTTAAAATTGCCAATTTGATATTACAATAAATTCACATCAGCGTATTGGTACAATAATGATATCAAATGGTAGAATTAAAGTTTATGTTTGTTAAGGAATGATAGTCTGTGCTGAATTATTTCCAGACATCTTTGTCAATCACATATTCACCAGTTCTATAATAAGCTCTTTTTACAAAGAAAATTTTTAATGTGATTTTTAAAAATTTTCTTTGTAAAATTATTATACATTTTACATATGCAGCGGAGCTGAGCTTACCGGCAAATTTATTTATGTGGGGCCCCATTGTAATTTGGGGTCTACTGTAATTCTAAGAAACGCAGTATTATTAACGAATTCTAATTTATTATTCCCAATGAGCACTTCTGTATTGGGAGAAATCACATTCGGAAGACTAAATTTGATGCATTTGCTTTTAGTCGAGTTTAGCAAAAGATCCATGTGAACCAGTTTAAAATAGAAGACATAACACCATTTACCTTGTCAATGTTTTCACACCGGCGAGTGACATTAAAAATTAGAGAGGTATCATCAGTATATAATTTTATATATCAGTATCAGTAAATATACGCCTTTTTCTGCACCACGTAAGACAGATCATTCGCATATACTAAAAATAAAAAGGGTCCCAAAATAGAAACCTGTGGCACCACGATATTAGGATTATTGCCTTTAGGTTTAACCCTGTTTATATCAACTGTCTGACCTGTTATTTAAATAAAATGCAATTAAGTTCTGGGCTTTAACCCTATCTACATAATAGTTCAGCTTGAGTAACAATGTCTGATGATCGACACAATGAAAAGCTTTAGAGAGATTGCAGAAAACTAAAAAAGCATCCTGTGATCTCTCCCAGGAGTTAAGGATATGCTTAACCAATGCCAACTTTGCATCCGTAGTAGATTTACCACCTGTAAAACTGTATTGCGCATCATGACAAATTCATTGGTCTTAAAAAAGAGTTGCAATTGATCAAGCATTATCGTTTTGTATGGGCCCCTTCGATACGACCCGTACATGAGAATATAAAATAATATAGGTAGGTACTGGCGGATTAGTTCTTCCCACGTGTTGGCTGGAGAAATGAAAGGCTTGTATTGTAGTATGAGGCCAGAGGTAATGCTTCCAGAGAGCGATGGCTATCAAAGGAGATGACTTGTTTGCAGAGTAGCGGGAGATGATTATCCAATGACTGCAGGTTACAACTGTGTCGATCGTCGCGCCCCGGCCCATATTTATTCACGCCGGGTGCGAGCGAGGCAGTCTGATTATGCAACCGAGAAAGCATGATAAAAATTAGCCAGCCCTGGAAACATTACCATATTGGTACCACTTTATTGGATCAAAATCGCAACAAGATGTACTAATTTTTCTTACATTCAACCCTTTATCATACAAAAACTTAAAATCTTTAAACTGTAAGGGACAATAATCAACACACATGAAAAACTATTTAATTCAACCACTTACTGTTAACTTACGGCTATTTAACTGTTATATAGGTACCTACTTAATCTATATGCACGTATATCTCCAAACTAAGACTGCCGCGGCCACCAAATCTAATAATTACTTAATGCAAATTTTCTTAATTCTGGGGTACACTTGCGCGCAGTTATATTTTTACATAAAAAGTCTAGATTTGTTGACTCTATCGAACATAGTAAGTCTGCAGTTTCTTGACTGATTTTCGTTTTCGTGGAGTGATCTCAACTTGCGTGGCTGACAGTACAGATCCTTTTTCTATTTTCTGAAATAGATATATACTTAAATATAAAAATAAACATTCCTATGACAAGTATTTTTAGCTGGATTGATGTAACAGGTACATTGTAAAGTGCTGAGCTCTCACACTTTACTTTTTAGAAAATATTGACCACTTATGCACCCATTCTAGGTACAGTACAACCCTAGAGGGTTGTTGTGTTTCTGCGTGTGAGTGAGGTCACCAGAGTTGCTGTGTAAGCAGCAGAGGAGGGATCGCGCGCGTGATAATTAATATATCGCAAGCGTTAATAGGCTACGGTATCCGCTTTACATCAGGTGGGCCGTATAGTTGTATGCCTCCCGACATAGTATAAAAAAAAAACAATATAGTTTAACGCAGACTGCGCATTAAACAATAGATTCTCTGTTGAGCGTAGAATTCCAGCATCTGATATAACTACGCCTTTCTATTCTACTCTATAACTACACGCCAAATCCCTTACGGGATAGGCAGAGAGAACCGAGCGCCACGCGACTCGATCCTTACATACCTCACTCGCTTCTTTCACATTCATTGCTCTTTTCATGCACGCTCGCCGGTTTCTAGGGCTCCTGACATCACCTTCTGATAGAACACGACCAATTTGATCATGATAGGTAAGTCTTGGCCTTCCTCGGCTCCTACATCCTTCCAATTTTGCATTGTATATCTGCTTCGTCATTCTTTCATCCTGCATTCTTTCTACATGTCCGAACCAACGGAGCATGCCTCTTCTTATTTTAATACCGACGCTCTCTTTCAGACCAACTCTTCTTCTAACCTCATCATTGCGAATACGGTCTGCAAGCGTTACACCACAGATTTTGCGCAACGCTCGCATTTCAACCGCGTTTATCCTACTTTCATGCTCTCTCTAACTACGCCACGAGTATATAAGAGATTCAACTTACCGAACTACTTTCTATTTCTATTTCCATAGCTACTTCTTCTGACGACGGTTGGTCATATTTCACGTCCGAGTCGTCAATCTGAAAGTTACACTTAATTAGTAACATTCATCATACAAGCATTTAAGAGAGGTAGGACGCATCAAAGGAGCCCGTCTGGTGAAGTACCTCCACCTCACAGAAAATCCGCAGCCAAATAACAACTCCCTAGAGGGTTGTTGTGTTCCTGTGTGTGAGCGAGATCACCAGTAAGCTCCTAAGGAGTTGCTGGGTTAGCAGCAGAGGAGGCATCGCGTGAGTGATACTTAATGTATTGCAAGCGTTCATAGGCTACGCTAACTGCTTTACATCAGGTGGGGCGTATGCTTGAATACCTTCCGACGGTGTATAAAAAAAACTAAATTATTAAAATATTAGGATACCATAGCATCATTTGTTGCTGCAACTGTGCCTATTTATCCGCAGCCAAATAAAAATATCATTCGATCCTCGAGAGTTATTGGGTTCCTGCACGTCACTGAGGTTACCAGGAAGAAGTCATTGCGTTGGCAGCAGGGGTGACGGCATGTGAACGATACTTTATATCGCAAGTGAGTTTAGGCCCCGGTAATGGCTTCACATTATGCAGGCCTTATGTTTGTTTTTTAACTGACGTAGCATAAACATTGAGTAATAATTATATTTCAAATATTTTAGCTTATTAATGTAACAGGAAAAATCTTTTATTATATTTAATTTCGAAAAGTCATTGAAATATTTTAGTTACATATTCAATTACCTATGCCATTACTTTTAATTCAACTTACGTGAATGAAACGCGTAGGAACTGCATCTTTATTTAAGCATATTTTGCTTTTCTTAAATTGAAGGCCAGTTGATTCAAAATGGTTGGAGCAGATCCGGGAGTTGTCATTTGGATGCCAATTTAAACGACCCGTACACTCAATCCATTTATACTTCAAAAATAAATCCTTAGGAAAACTGAAACAATAGATACGCAATATGATAAATGTGGTAAATTAAGTCAAGTGTTGGTAACCCCAAACAGTGTAATCCTGCTGATTACAGACGACATATAGTGATATCGCTAAAAATGTAATGTTTATAACCTTTTTATTTGATCGGTTAATATCAACAAAAAAATGTTTATTTGTACGTTAATTTAATAAAAATTGCTTACTATTGAGTATGAATCCACATTAAATTAATAATCCTTGAACATGCATCATTATATTGTGACAAATAAGCGACTTACCGATGAAAGGTTATGTTGGGTTCTTGTCGTTCACTTCGGCTTTTACAGCCAATTATAGAGCAATTCACCATTACTGCACGATCAATGCATCTTTTAAAATAATCACTACATCACAAGAGAATAAAATACATAGGGTTTACACTTAAATCAACGAAATTGCGTCAGTACGAACCATTTGTTTGACACCAGAACAATCCCGGTGGCAGACATAAAAATCGCATACGCAGATAGAGACAAAACACTCATGGTCTATCTTGCTCACGCACATGTATTTTAGAATTTTCTATCTCTCTTCATGTAGGTATTATTCTTTTAGTAGCCCGTCTATATCTATATACTCTGTCTACGGTCCAAACCTCAGAGAAAGTATATACCTAGAGTTGACAAACGCGTACACCCGTAAGGGACGGCAACAAAAGTACATACAATAACAAGGTTACCAGACTGTGGAAAATTTACCCCACTACATAATGCGTTTCGGCAATTTGAAATTTACAATGTACCCAGATAACTGTTTACCATAAGAAACTTGCATAGAATGTGTATTGTGTGCTATAATAATATACTCATAATATGATATTAGCAATGTAAAAAAATCGAATAAGTCGATACAGCCATTTCTACACACAAAGTAATAAAAGTTAATATTTACATACGGATGAAAACTACAGTATCTGAATAGATCAACAAACATATTACACTTAATATTATTAGAATAGTATTTTTTTTACGCAAATCGAGTTACTGTATAGATCTATTAATTAATAGTAAGCCTGAGTTAGTTTCAGTAAGATCTGTGAAATCATTGGAATAAGGATAGGAGATTGGTCAAACCTAGCAGAGTTATATAAATTAAACAATATATTTTTCTATTTTAGACATATTTTAAAGTACAAGCGATGACATGATACTAAATATAGGCATAGATATGAGATAAAAGATAAAAAACACTTTATAGACAATTTGTAAATAAAAATATTCGTGCCTTACAAACTAGCATTTATGTTTATTTTTTCATAGATTTTTATTCTTGCAATCAATGTTATTAGATCGATTTTTCTACATCGTGTATTTATATAAATATCGTGAGAATGAAACAGTCGTCGAATATTCATGGTCAAATTTACATACACGGTTTTTAGTTAAATCTTCTTTACACAATAAATGCGGATTATTTCTTCTTAAAATTAAACATATTGCATAAAAATTTTCAATAATTGACATGTAAAAAAGAATTAGTGCCAGGGATGATTTAAGTGTAAATATTAAACAAAGGTAAACAATCTTTGTTTTTAAACATTTTGTATTGCGCATCATGGTTTTCATTAGACTTAAACTAAAGCTACAATTGATCAAGGATTATCCTTTCACATATTGTACTAAAAAGGTGGTAAACTGCTGCGGTCCCTTAATTCCCCAGTTCACTCTTTTCCTCTAACTTGTATAATGATATCTATCAGGGATGTTACGGAGCTTCGATTCTGGTTCCGTTAAGTCGGAACTTTCGATTATTATTACACTTTCGGTTCCGACTTCGGCTCCGACACTTTTAAATCGAAGGTTTTAATCGGAGGCTGAAGCATAACATAGCGGCGGCGGCGGCCTGTGTCGACTGTTATGAACAGGTTCATACATGTCGCGCGGGGAATCCCCCCGACTCCCACTACGTGCACTCTATCGTCAACTATTTTTTCACTTGTTACGCACACGACACGTTCATAGGTTATAGATATTTGTTTTGATTTTTGCGGCTTATGAGGATGCACAAAGCTAAGTGGCGCCCTCATTTTCTTTTTATTAATAACGCTGTATTTAAGACCAATTTCTTGTTTATTTGGAAATATGCCAATTTTTTTTCACTGTTTGTATTTTATTTTATAATTGAAAAATGAAATGAAAAAAATTTGACTAAATAATGTTTTATTTGTCCTTAAATAAAAATTCTCTCTCATGCCACCACTTCTGATCCTGCCTCCGACTCCGATTCCGACTCCGATAAAGCAATTTTAAAAACTCCGATTCCGCCTTCGGTTCCGATAAAACTACCTCCGTTACATCCCTAATATCTATCATCTATACATCGATTACATTAAAATTCTGTCAGATAGTTCAGCATTTTTATTTCAAGTCGTTTAGTTTTTGACCTTAATATAGCTAATTCCTTCTTGCGTGACTCAGCCAGTAATGTTTTCAGTCTCAATTCAAAAGTAAGCTTTAATTTTCATGGTGTTAATGTAGTGTCCGTCGCTATTGGAAACCCTGGATAATCGGTCTGGAAAATATGACAATTTTAATTTTGTAACGCATTATTAGCATGTAATATCGACAGCCTAGTACTAACATTATATTAAAACTACTGCCAATACTATAATTTAGTTGAGCTTTACATATTTAAAAGTTTACAAATTCAGACAATATAAAATGCATGATTAACATTTATGTGTTGACACAAAAGCATGTGTGTGTGCGTGATTAACTTGATTAACGTGGTATAAATAATTGGTATAGAATAATCTACACGACTACCCTCCGTATCTTTCACAATTACCTGTATAAATATAATCAACATAGAGTCAACTCGAGTTGGGCTTAACTCGAACCTACTCGAGTAAAATTCTTTCCGACTCGAGTTCGAAAACCGAATGAAACTGACATGGAGCGAAGTTTGCCGATCATTTGAGACTATATTCATTCGTAACAAACAAGTGTCACATTTATGTAGATTTGAGGTTAACTTTAAAGTGCCCGTTATTGTTGTAGATTTTCGTGTTTTATGCTCTCTTTTTTACTTTAGTTAGTATAACTCTCCCAATACATTATAAATAAATAATAGAAAAAAACAAACAATTGAAACAGATAGAAATATCATTTGTCTCTTCCAATTTTTTTTAATTATTAATGCTATACATAATAATAATATAAACTATTAATGAATAAATTAGTATTTTTTTAAATCATTAGCTGTTTCGTCCAGTTAACTTTATGAGTTATGTAACTCGAGTTACGTGAATTTTAGCTCGGGTTTTGTTTTTTCCGAGTTGGCACATCACTAATCTATACGTCAAAGAATATAATACTCCCTGACGGGAGCTATACGTATAATATCTATACTAATACGCAGCAGAACTCAGAGAAAGTATATACCTAGAGTTGACAAACGCGTACACCCGTAAGGGACGGCAACAAAAGTACATTCAATAACAAGGTTACCAGACTGTGGAAAATTTACCACACTACATAATGCGTTTCGGCAATTTGAAATTTACAATGTACCCAGATAACTGTTTACCAGAAACTTGCATAGAATGTGTATTGTGTGCTATAATAATATACTCATAATATGATATTAGCAACATATTTGCACTTTAATATTATTAGAATAGTATATTTTACGCAAATCGAGTTACTGTATAGATCTATTAATTAATAGTAAGCCTGAGTTAGTTTCAGTAAGATCTGTGAAATCATTGGAACAAGGATAGTAGATTGGTCAAACCCAGCAGAGTTATATAAATTAAACAATATATCTTTCTATTTTAGACATATATTCTAAAATACAAGCGATGACATGATACTAAATATAGGCATAGATATGAGATAAAAGATAAAAAACACTTTATAGACAATTTCTAAATAAAAATATTCGTGCCTTACAAACATATTAATGTTTATTTTTTCATAGATTTTATTCTTGAAATCAATGTTATTAGATCGATTTTTCTACATCGTGTATTTATATAAATATCGTGAGAATGAAACAGCCGTCGAATATTCATAGTCACATTTACATACACAGTTTTTAGTTAAATCTTCTTTACACAATAAATGCGGATTATTACGTCTTAAAATTAAACATATTGCATAAAAATTTTCAATAATTGTCACGTAAAAAAGAATAAGTGCCAGGGATGATTTAAGTGTAAATATTAAACAAAGGTAAACAATCTTTGTTTTTAAACATTTTGTATTGCGCATCATGGTTTTCATTAGACTTAAACTAAAGCTACAATTGATCAAGGATTATCCTTTCACATATTGTACTTAAAAGGTGGTAAACTGCTACGGTCCCTTAATTCCCTAGTTCACTCTTTTCCTCTAACTTGTATAATGATATCTATCATCTATACATCGATTACATTAAAATTCTGTATAATGACAGATAGTTCAGCATTTTTATTTCAAGTCGTTTAGTTTTTGACCTTAATATAGCTAATTTCTTCTTGCGTGACTCAGCCAGTAATGTTTTCAGTCTCAATTCAAAAGTAAGCTTTAATTTTCATGGTGTTAATGTAGTGTCCGTCGCTATTGGAAGCCCTGGATAATCGGTCTGGAAAATAGGACAGTTTTAATTTTGTAACGCATTATTAGCATGTAATATCGACAGCCTAGTACTAACATTATATTAAAACTACTGTCAATACTATAATTTAATTGAGCTTTACATATTTAAAAGTTTACAAATTCAGACAATATAAAATGCTTGATTAACATTTATTTGTTGACACAAAAGCATGTGTGTGTGCGTGATTAACTTGATTAACGTGGTATAAATAATTGATATAGAATAATCTACATGACTACCCTCCGTATCTTTCACAATTACCTGTATAAATATAATCAACCCATCAACATCATTTCAACCCATACTCACTTCATTACTGGAGTACGGGTCCTTTTTTCAAACAAAAGACCTTAGAAGATATGTCCCGAAACTACTCAATTACGGATTGTCGGAGTCGTTGGAATATTTTCGTATGTTTTTGTACTTCAATTATACGCTTCTACGACTAAAATGTAACTATGTAAAATTTCAAGTCTGTACGTGAAACTTTCTAAGACAGACTAGCAGACGAACAGGCAGGCATGTAAATCATCTCATTTAGTTCCTTATTTTTTTTAATACCTATCATCATATATACTCGCCAACAAACTGTTATAACAGTTTGGCGAACATAATAATTTGTACTATGTAACTGTATCGTGTAAATAAATAAATAAAACAATATAAATCAGTTGAGAATGCGCAAGCTTGCATTGCCAAAGGAACACCTGGTTCGTCAACAAATCAAATGTTGATGAACCAGGTCAACAAATGTTAACTTACGTGTATGGTGGATGTTGAAACTGACGACTTATCCAAATAAACTTCTTTCGAAAGCAGTGGTCTTTAAAATGTCTGGAACATATGCGACTGTACTCGGCTCCCAATTCTGTCGTCCAGTAGCAAAAATCCATGCATTACGCACACTGACGACTTTAGGAAATCTAAAAAATAAACATACATATAAGATTAAATATGTTAACATTTTTAATTTAAAAATAAATAAATACATTTTGACGAAAAATTATAAACAAAGAAGTATACAAAAAGTAAGAAGTTAAAAAAAAGGTGTCTGTACCCATATAATTTACCCATAATTTCGGGGTGTTTTCCCATACTACATACTGGTAACCCTAAAACGCTCATTATACCGATAAATTGAAAATACAACAGAAAATGGCTGACGCATTACCCACAGACAACCTTCAAGATTTAGGCGGTTTATACTAGAAATACTTTTTGTAAATTAAACCGATATTTTCATTGTTTTTACGTTATTATACAAACAATTTATTTAAAAACTACATGTGTATCTAATTTTCGCAAAATATTTGATAACAACTATTAAAACTTTATACTTACGTATGAAAGGTTATGTTTTCGTATTTTTGCTAACTGAGGCTTTTGCAGACTTTTACACAGCAACGTACCATTGTTAAAGTAAAAAGACAATCCCAAACAAGCAAAAGAACACAAATATGCACTAATATTTCGCTTATATTTAGTAATTTATGCAAACAATTTGTTGTACTACAAGGAACGAAATGATTGTTTGCCACGAACTTGTTTTTGTGGCAAACACAAAATAGTGAAACTATGACAGGGACAAAAAATAATTTGTCTATCTCTTTCCTTCTTATGAGGAACTGTATACATCTATCACGTTCTATCTTGGTATTATTATTTGCTTGTCACCTCTGGGTATCTTTCCTCTGAGGTCCAAACGAATACTTGACAAGTTGACAGTGTCCGATATGTCAAGGCTCGTCTCCTTTCTTTCTATCAAGTGCCAGATGTTCAGGAACTAAATAAATTTTTATATTGATAAAATTAATGTGATATAGGTATACGTTATAATTGTAAATTTGGATATTTTGCATTAGTTTGGAAGTTAACATGTCGGTAAGTATTATCTATCAGAGAAATTCGGAACACTGCGTAAAATAGTGGAACCTGTTGTTTACGTTCAATGTTACACGTAGGTAATAATAAAATCACCTGTTGTTTACGTTCAATGTTACACGTAGGTAATAATAAAATCACATTGATGCAAGGGGTAAAATATTGTTTTCTCTAAAGTAGATATTAATTTTAAACCTACTTATTTATTTACAGACACATGTATTCAATGTTGAAATGACCTGCGAAGGTTGCTCGTCGGCAGTAGAAAGGGTTCTCAACAGACACAAAGGCCAAGGCGTGGAGAATGTGACAATAAGTTTACCAGAACAGAAGGTTGTAGTCATATCAACACTTAGTGGCGACCAGTTGCTGGATATTATTAAAAAGACAGGCAAGAAAACAACATATGTAGGGAACCAGTAACTTGTTAAGTAGGTATTTATTACAAAATGTGATAAAGTCTATACCAGCTGTTATTTTGTGCTACACAAAAATACAACGATTTAAGAAAGTACTACAGTGAGTTTATAATATAAACAATTCAATGGCAATTGTTTAACAAATTATTCCTTGATTTTTACATTTTTGAATTCTAGCTTTTAAAACAATCTAGTTCCAATAATTTTCTAACTGTACTTGAAACAAATATTTTAAAATATTCCCAAAAATATATTTTTGATTAATGGCCATTGATGTTTTGGGTAGTATGTGAATAACCCAATTACTAAAAAAATAAAACATGACTGACTTTCCTTTGTGTGAACTGTTCTGATTCTCAAGTTAAAAACGAAAAATTCTTAATTACTTAGAAATAAACAGATATTCGTGATGTGATATTTTATTTATTGGAAATTTCACAATATAGATTGTGTCTGCTCTAAACATGCAAAAATGATACATTGTACAAAAAGATTGTAATAATGATAGACAGTATTTTAATAAATATATCTTTAATAACATACTGTTGTTCATTTTAGTACAAGTCAATAACCTTTGCAATTAAACAGATTCCTGTACCTATATTCGGAGACAACCTGACTTTCCTTGATTGGTTTTTTGTTGTTGTGTCCTCTTTACTGTCTAAACTAACAGAATGCATTAAGCATTTCAATCATTATTATCATTAGCATTTTAAATTTTACACTGAACTGTCATACAAAAAGTAAATGATTAATTTTATGTGGTTATTCCTTTTTTTAATAATGTAAGTACCATTTTGTTTTTGAATAAATGTATTTTTCTATCTTCATGAGACTTCCTATTTATCTCCTAAAAAAATTGTGAACGTCAGGTTGGCTGATCCATTATAAAAGTATGTACAATCATCATGGTAAGCCATTTTGATGTCTGAATTGCCTATGGATGTTTCATATTGGTTTCAATGATCTAAGGTGCGAGTAGAGATGGGTTAAGGACTGAGTATTTATCCAAGGATGAGTAAATACTCATAAATACCCGTTTCTACTGAGTTTTTATCCAAAATCGGCAGTAAATATTTTTTCTTTAGTTAAGTCTTATAAATTGATTCGGAATTATGGATTTACTAAAATGTCAAGGGATTAGAGGTTATTTGTGTGTTTTATTAATAGTAAGTACCTAATAAAAAAGTACCGTGCCAATATTCAATGTAAGGTATTTATTATTCCCACAAACACTGGTATTACACACCTGAGGTGGGGTAGGCGGGGGCAAGGGTCCATTATTTCGCTGTCACTGTCGTCAGCGTGCTCGTAGCATTTTTTTTACATACGACAGTAAAGTCTCACCCGTCGGAGGAAGTGCACGCGCTCGTCGTATTTGAACTTAAAATTAATGTTGTAGCATTTTTACTTGTCCTATTTGTGTATTTGAATGTGAAATCACCTGCACGTAGCGCATACCGATTAGCAAACGAGGTTCTGGCGAAAGAGAGGTAGGTCAATAAGGAGCTATTGCGTTGGCAACGGGGATCGTAATGCGCGAGCGACACTCCTTGTGTTGCAGGCGACGGTAACTGCTTACAATCACGTCGGCCGTATACTTATTTATCACCCGATGTGGTATATAAAAATATACTTTTGTTATCTAAAGAGAGGTAGGAGTAGGACCCAGCAAGGGGTCGTGCCGTGCTCCGTCCAGTCAGACATTCTGTAGCGGCGGGGCATGGCAAGACCTCTTGCTCTAAGTATCCGTCTGGGGAAGCACCTCCACCTTACAGAAGAAGCTGCGGTCTTCTAAAAAAATAGCAATTCCGGGAGGATTGTTGTGTTCCTGTGTGTGAGTAAGGTCGCCAGTTAGTTGAGAAGTCGTTGTGTGGGTAGCGGGAGGACCGGCGGATATCAAACCGCCAATGACGGTGTGGGCGCGTAAGGCTGGCTCGGCGGTCAGGGAGATCCGGTGAAACGGCTGACCGCTGGCCGCCCGTGGGTCAGTAGGGTTCCTGAACCCGGGGATTTCTTAAACTCCGGCCCGGGAGGCTGAACCGCGAACCCCCGAAAAATCCCTGTTGTAGTTGGCGTGCCGGAGAAGGAGACCGGTGTGGAGACCCGGCTGCTGCAGCAGGGGGGACGGGGGCCCTTCCGCCCGCCGTGCCAGTGCCAAATCGCATAACCTGCATTGTCCAGTGATAGAAGATACCGGGCTTTTGTTCTCTACTCTGTCGGCTCAGCGACTTCTCTTTTGAACCTCAACACAACATAAATGGCACCGAAAAGGAATAGGAAAAGAAATATTACAGCGGCTGCTCCTTCCACAATAAATGTGGATTTTTGGAACATCAGGGGACTACACTCCAATATGCGGTTCACTATCACTTCGAGACCGCTTGGCCGACCCTTCTTTTCCTCACGGAGACACATATATCCTCACCGGCCGTCACATCTTACTTACGTTACCCCGGGTACAAACTTGAACACCTATTTGTACGTCGTGCCGGGGCATGTATGTACGTTCGGGAGGATATTTGTTGTCGCCGTCTTCATAGCCTGAAAGACAGGGACCTGTTATTATTATGGGTGCGCGTGGATCATGGCGGCCACACCCGAATCTACACGTGCCTTTACAGGTCCTATAGCGGTGATACAGACACAGCCCGTTTATTTAAGCACCTGCAAATGGCAACTGACAAAGTTATCAAGCAGTATCCCTCCGCGGAGTTAATGATTTTGAGAGATTTTAATGCCCACCACACCGAATGGCTTGGCTCTCGGTGCACTGATTCCGCGGGGAGATCTGCTCATGACTTTGCTTTAGTCTATGGTTTCACCCAACTGGTACATTCTGCGACGAGAGTACCAGACAGATAGAGGACCATACAAGCTTCTTACTGGACCTTCTGCTGGACCACACGTCCGGATGAGTATAACATCTCGGTGGATGCGCCGTTTGGCTCATCGGAGCACTGTCTCATCCGGACCCAAGTGCCCCGTGCCAGGCGTGACCCACCTCGGCCTACCGGATGGCACTATAAGTCGGCAGACTAGGACGGATTGCGTGAATTCTACGCGTCGTACCCGTGGAGGCAGCTTTGTTTCAAAACAGATGATGTCGAATCCTGTGCGACTACGGTAGCTGCGGCGATATTAGATGGCATGGAATGCTACATTCCCAATCGCTTTGTGGCTACAGCGGTAGCTAAAAATCGACCGTGGTTTAATCGGCCTTGCTAAGAAGCTAAACTTCTCAAATAGGCTGCTTTCGAGGCTTGGACCACGGCGCGTGCTAATGGAAATCCAGATGTCTCAGTATTGAAACGTAAACTGAACGCTGCCTCGAGGTCCAGTAAGAGGGTAATCGCCAGAGCTAAGTTTGATTTCGTCGGTAGAGTTGGTGAGCGGCTTGCAAGCCTTCCGTTTGGGAGCCGTGCTTTCTGGTTGCTGGCTAAAGCTGCCGAGGGAAACTTTTGTCAGTTGTCTAGTCCACCATTGCAAAAACCGGATGGCAGTCTGGCGTACAGTGCTAAAGAGAAAGCCGATTTACTGGGTAATCTCTTTGCCTCTAACTCGACTTTGAATGACGGGGGAGCTGTGCCACCTACCATCCCGAGGTGCAGTAGCTCAATGCCGGAAATCTCAATTACCCAAAGAGATATCCGGCGGGTGTTGCTCTCCCTCGACATTCATAAGTCGAGTGGGCCAGATGGCATTCCAGCAGTGGTGCTAAAGCAGTGTGCTCCTGAGCTGTGTTCTGTGCTAACGCGCCTTTTCGTGCTTTCCTACTCCTTTGGGCAAGCTCCGTCTTCGTCGAAGACCGCTAATGTGCACCCGTTGCCCAAAAAGGGCGGTAGATCAGACCCTTCGAATTACAGGCCTATTGCCATAACCTCCCTTCTCTCCAAGGTAATGGAGCGTGTGATAAACACACGACTCCTGGCATACCTAGAGGATCACGATTTAATCAGCGACCGTCAATACGGCTTTCGCCACGGTCGTTCGACTGGTGATCTTCTAGTGTATCACACCGCTGGGCTTCGGCGATCGAGAGTCAAGGTGAGGTATTAGCTGTCAGCCTAGATATGGCAAAGGCGTTCGATCGGGTCTGGCTGTGGTTGACGGTGGTTGCTCCAATAGCATGGATATCAATGTCCCACAGGGCTCTGTATTGTCCCCAACGCTGTTTCTGCTGCATATCAATGACATGTTGTCAATTGACGGCATTCATTGTTATGCGGATGATAGTACTGGGGTCACTTATTAACACAGGCCGTGCTAGTACCCCTCGTTCACTTGTGGAGGAAAGCCGCGTTAGACTTGTGTCTGAAATAGAGTGTGCTTTGGGTAGGGTGTCCGACTAGGGACGGTTGAGCTTGGTTCAATTCAACCCTACCAAGACACAAGTCAGCGCGTTCACCGCTAAAAAACCCCATTTGATGTAGTCCCCCAATTCCAGAACACGCCACTAACCATTGCCAAGAGTATTAAGATTCTCAGCGTCGAGATCTCCAGCGAAGTTCAGTGCCGAAGCCACTTGGAAGAAAAGGTCAAGCTGGCGTCAAAGAAACTTGGTGTGCTCAACAGAGCCAAACAGTACTTCAGCGCGGGGCAAAGACTTATATTTTAGATAAGTCCCAAGTCAGACCGCATATGAAGTACTGTAGTCATCTCTGGGCGGGGGCACCTGGTTACCAGCTAGGGCCTTGTGACTCGGTGTAAAGGCGAGCTGTGAGAATCGTGGATGATCCTAAACTCACACACGGTATTGAGCCCTTGAGTCTAAGGAGAGATTTCGCCTCCCTTTGCGTGTTCTACCGATTGTACAATGGGTTGTGTTCTGAGGAATTGTTCGTTATCATGCCAAAACCTCGTTTTACCATCGCGCTGCTCGCCGACGGCTGAGAGTTTACCCTCATACACTGGAACCGCAATGGTCGCGTACTGTGCGGTTCCTGAGAAGCTTTCTACCGAGAACTATTAAGTTGTGGAATGAGCTCCCTGCTGAGGTTTTCCAAGGGACTACAGTATGGGGTTCTTCAAGAAAGGCGTGAAGAGGTTCTTAAAGGGTCGGCAACGCATGAGTGACACCCCTGGTGGTTGCAAATGTCCATAGGCTACGGTAACTGCTTATCATCAGGCAGGCCGTAAGCTTGTTTGCCACCTTAGTGGTATAAAAATCTTTAAAAAAAAAGAGTTAGATGGGGTCGTTGCGCATGTCATTCTAACCGAACACGTAGGTCTACCGCAGTCTGTCTATGGATGGGTTTATCTATCTTGAGTTTTCCGTGCTCCGAGGGCACGTTAAGCCGTCCGTCCCGGCTATTGTCGATAGATGACAGTCGTTAAGCTAAGTCAGTGGCCCTCGGGCGGCTTGAAAACACTGGCCTCCGCCAATCCGCATTCGAGCAGCGTGGCAGAGTAAGCTCTAAACCCCTTCCGTTGAAGGGAGACTAAAATTTCAAGTCTTTTTGTGTTTATTTTTTTTTACTCATGCATTTGGATAAATACTCAGTATAAATGAGTAAAAATGGATAAATACTAATATTTATCTTTCCATCTCAGTAAATACTATTTAGTATTTACTGACCGCCCATCTCTAGGTGCGAGTCATCTTTTTGTCATAATTTAGTACCTATCTGTAGAGCTAGATATATTTTTCCAGTTTTTAAAATACACCAAAAATAAAAAGTTTACTGTAAGTAGTGAAATGTTTATTTTGTTCAAAGAACATAAATTAGTAGTAAGCAATATTATACATTTATTCACCACCATCTTTACAAGTTAATGTCAATTTCACAAAAGAGAAATAGAGCGCATTAATGCAATGCTTAATATAATAATTCAATATCTAAATTGTAAAAAAGGAACCCTTAGGGTGCACACTAAAACACAAGCAGGTGCAAAGGACTGGTGCTCATTTGGCAAAAATATATGAGCAGCCTTACAGTATAGATAGGCAAAATCTGTAAATAATGCTAATTTAAATTGGGTCAATTTGAAGTTTTAAATGTTACTTATTAAAGCTTATTGCAAATGTTTTTTTTTCCATATGGTATTAAAATGGGCTTTTGTAATTTTAAACGGCTGTTACTATAGTACCATATCCAAAAAAATATTATAAAAAAAAAAATATCCACTTGCACATTCCAATCCAGTTTTTGTTTCTTAAACTGTGTAATTTTTGACCAATGATAAAAATGTAAATAAAATTGGCAGTCGAAACCGCAGTCACTGGTGGAACTTCACATGCATCAAAACGCTAAAAAGCAATAAAGTTATTTAAATTATACATATACCTTAGTACCCTTCGGAGCATAATGTACAAGAAGCGAAATGAGCACCACACTCAAAATGTACAAATAGCAAAATGAAAACACGCCGAATGTGTAAAACGCAAAATAAACAAGGAGGGCCATGTTCACACACAAAAAGTTTATAATATATATAAAATAATATTACAATTTCTTTCCTTTTGAACACTTTCCTTCATAACAGAGAATGGTTGGTTCTGTCGCAGTTCGACCTAACACTTACACTCCTCGCTTCAGTTGTTGTACCTATTGTTAAATAAGTATTGTTTAATAAATATCCTCACGGTTACCTCTCAGTATATTTACGAGAACATAATGTATGCTCGTAAAAATATAGTCATTTTCAAAATTTTGTGAAAATCTTAGAAGTAAGAATAGATTGCGTATGCGCCTGTACATCGACTTGCTAAGACTAGTAGATCTTTTATTGCACATTGTATTCGATTCTATAATAAATTACCTGAAACAGTTCCGTCCTTGCCTGACAATATAATAATTCTTTCTTTATTGCCATAAAATATATATTTCATAAAAAAATAATTCAGCACATGTATTAATATATCTTTAATTGTACCACTTGATTTTACTATATGTACACTCACATGTATTTATTGTAATATATTTTAACGATGAAAAAAAAGACCCATTTTGGCAAGATTCTTTGGCATTTCTTCTTAGCCAATGGTCATTTCCGAAATGCTGGTAGATTAAAAAAGAGAGATTAAAAGTAAAAAAACTGGAAAATTATTAAGATACAATATGATTTAATTTAAAGAATGTTAGACGTGTCTAAGTGTCCGTAAGGGCCTAATGGCAAATAAATGATTTTTTTATCTTTTAAGAATAATTATCACTAATTTTTATTTCATTTGAGAACCATTTTTATAGAGGCAAAATTACAAAATGTAGCTCAAGAATTTTTCGTGTGTGAACGTGGCCTTCCTTGTACATTTTGCACATTCTGTGAGTTGTTTATTTTGCGATTTGTATATTTTGAGTGTGGTGCTTATTTTGCTTCTTGTACTTTATGCTCCGAAGACCTTTAGTAGTACTACACTTCGAATAAGAGCTCTAAATACTTTAAATATCATTTAGTGCTGCCGGAGTAATGTCCATATTTTAATAACAATTCTAATAATTTATGTCAATATGCAAAAATTTTATATTTTTAACCATTTGCCTTTGGATGTTTTCTTAATTAGAATTTTAAAATTTTATTTGTAATTAGTAAGACCCATATGAATTCTATTTTAGATAGCTTTCGAAATATTCTATATTTTTAATTACAAAGTATTATGACTTTTTTCATCTAGTAGCACTGCATCATTATCGACCATAATGAGAAGAGAAAATATAAAATAACCAATCAGGGAAAGTAAGTTTTCCTTACCAATCGAATATGGTAAGTAGAGTTTACAATGAGGTAAAACGCTGTCAATAAATATTTCAGAATGTTTGTCACAATTGCTGTTTGTTCGTAGTATCCTCAAGTGTGTTGAGCCTCAAATCCACCAAATCTATTGCTTCATGTAGAGCATTTAAATGATCAACAATGGCATTTACTGTGGGCAATACGTCAGCACAATCACACTCTTTAATTTTGTCCATTTCACTAGTAAATGTATTATTATATTTCTTTGCCTTTTTTAGAAATGGTTCACGAGATTTATTTTCATGCAGTGTTTTAAATCCACTGTTAATCGGATAGCTTCTCTTTTTTCCTACCCACTCTATTGTGCCACTAGTGTAACAGACATCATTCTCTTTCAACCTTATCATTCCAAACAAACCTTGCTCCTCGGTTCCAATGCAATTGTTTACGATGGAAGGCATAGAGTAGTTGGCAGGGGTAGGTGGAACACGGGGAATGTGGTTTATATGACCCACACTGAATGAATTGTCGTTAGACTCATATTCTGTAGGAGATGAAGGATCGACAAGACGAGATTTGTTTGATGCTGTAAATGTTTGACCGACTGACTTCAACTGACTCCTTTCACTAGCGTTTATCAAGGTGCTGTTAGCTTTAGGTTCATCTTGAAAATTGGACATTCTTCCTGAGTCTGATATGTCATCAAGGTGCACAAATGTGGTCACCGGATATTTCGTACTGTGATAGCATTGATACCAAGCTCTTATACCCTGATTTGCAGATGATTAATAAAATTAATATCTTGCTTATCTACTTTAGAATAAGAATGTATGTTTAAGAATGTGTATCTGATCACAACTCTCTCTGAATTCAAGTTTTTGAAGAGCTAAGGTATAATCTGTTTCAACTGTTTTCAACAATCGATCCTGAATGGAAAGTAGTTACTATTAGGACTATTCAAATTTAGAAAATATATACAACTGTGACTAGTAACTAATATTCAACTCCATCTATACATTTTTCCTACACTATATATATAATCTTTTTCTGACCACCTGATTTGCAGCTTTCGATGTAGTAGCCTGTTTTGAAGTCTGAGATTCAGATCTGGGTAAAGTTGATGGATTTTGTGGAACATTCTCTTTAGCATCAATATGCAACTCCGCAAAATTAGTTTTCCAAAGAAAGACCTGAAAAGTGTATAATATTATGTTATTTTCAAATAAAACTGTATGCCATTGATGAGTACAATACATTAGGAATAAATTTTTCTATAGAGCTATTATTTACATTATATGCCATGTTTGTTAGAGATCTTGATTTGATTGACTCATTCAAAAACATATCAATCTACCAAATTGCAGTTCAAAAAACAGTCTGACAGGAATACACTAAATATGAAAAAAAAAGAAAGGTTGCACTCCGGGAGTGCCGGCAGAAGTGAAAACTTGAACATTAACGTTGTGCATTTTTGAATATTTTGGAATAGTTAGGGAATAATTTTGCACGCATTGCTTTATTTATCAGTATAAAAGTACTATCATGTATGTGGTAAAATACAATATTCATTTATTGCGCTATTGTACACAAACATGAAAATTTATATTAGATTAAAAATTCAACACTTCAGAACTATTACAATTATTTTACATTAAAAAGTTTATCTTTCTGAAAAATCCACTTTCATTCATAATTTCAACGACTCTTTCACCATCATCATCGCCAATCTCTAAAACTCAAACACACACGCACATTCGCGCAAGCGCCCTGCGCCGCTTAAACCAAACAGCGATGTTCATAAACTACGTTGAACGAAACGCGTAAACGCCAACAATTTCATGGCGCTTACGTTTAGGTCGCGAGAAAATAATGCCGATCGATCTAGCGCTTCATGTTTTAATTGTTTAATTAGAGGTAACTAATGTTTTAGCGCTGCAGCAAACTTAAGTTCTAATAGACGAGCTCGGTGCCGGAGTGGTGAAACGCGTTGTACTACTTTGACACCAACGCTCGTGGGTTCGATTCCCACACAGTACAAATATTTGTGTGCATGAACATGTCTGTTTGTCTTGGTCTGGGTATTTTCTATGTATAATAAGTATGTATTTACAAAAAAAAAATGTATATACGTATGTTTATCAGTTGCCTAGTACCCATAACACAAGCTTCGCTTACTTTGGGTCTAGATGACGCTGTGTAATTTGTCCGACAATATTTATTTATTTATTTAATTCTCACCAAAATCTTACGGTCAGGGTCACGTGTCCTGACGCGAGTTTAGCATTTTTTACTCATCCCAAAAGTGCACAATGCTGCTAAAGAAGTTTTCACATCAAAAATATACTAACCAGTTTGTCTTCACCAGCTGAGGCAAAGCTATCTCCACTTTGAGAAAACGAGACAGCATTTACAGCACCCCTATGCCCACTCAGTGTGAATATTGGATGACCTTCTAGTAAGTCTAATATCTAAAACCAGATAACTGTTAATTTTTTTAACTAACTTCCTACATACATTTTTGGTATAGAAATGAACATACCTTCATTTTCCCATCTTTACTTGCAGTCAATATGTAACTTCCACTGGGGTGGAAAGACAATTGGGTCACAGCATCATTATGTATGCTGAAGACAATAAAAAATAAATTGTGAGTCATTGAAAATTACTACTACATATATTATATTCTTATAAAATAATCATATTCGCTTACTGGATCACGCATTGCAATTTATGCTTGTATTCTTGTTATGTACGGCATAAGTACAGTACAAAGGTCGAATGTGTAACGCTTGAAGTCCACTTTACATACATCTAACTTCCAAAGATTACCATAAAATAGCTTTTTAGTATAAAAATATTTGTTTCGTAGCTCAAGTGTGCATAGTATGAAACACATTACCATAGCAAATAAATGTCATCAGCCTCCTTCCATCCACTGTTACATGTACACTTTTGCTTCCATCCTTTAGTTTTTCCTGATGCAAAACATAAGTTTCCATGTTGAATAAAAGTAATAGTAAAAAAATTACCTGTAGTACTGAACAAGACTGTGTGTCCTAGTGTCATAGAGTTTAATATTTCCTTGAGATGTACCGACAGCAATATAACAGCCAGATGGGTGCCAAGCAATACACATACCATATCCTTTCTGATCTTTGTATGTGTGTATACACGCCCCCGTATCTGGGTTCCAGAGCTTGGCTGTCTTGTCATCTGAACAGGATGCTATGATAGAACCATCTCCGGATATTCTGGCACATCTTACCCAGTTAGTATGCCCCACAAATGAAGCAATGAATTTGTGCTTGGCACTTGACCAAAGCTTCACTATTTTATCATCAGACGCTGTTATTATCTAAAATCAAATTTATAATAATTATTTACCTATAAATCGGAGGCCCAATAAGCATATGACCCACCTGGTGTAAAGTGGTAACTGTAAACTATAAATACTTGCCTTACTTTACATCAGAAGCTTACTTTTGAGTGATGTGTTCACAATTCAGGAAGTATTGCTTGTGCATTGCCACTCCTGCTGCTGACACAGTAACTCAGTTACCTAACTCACAGGAACACAATAATCCTCTAGAGAATTTTTATTTGGAGGCAGTATTGTGTGCAGTGTAAGTACTTCCCCAGTCAGGCTGCTTTAATGCACCCTACCCTTTTTCACCAGTCTCATTTGTTAACTAGCAGGGTGGACCACCTGCAGTTGAAATTGACTTTCACTCTAAAGATTATATCATCAGGCTCATTATCATCTTTAGAGTCAAAGTCAACTTCAACTACTTGAGCCTAAACCAGTGATCATGCAGAGTGCTACCTAAAGTTAGTAAGAATTTTTAATATGGAAGGGTTAACATATAAATATAATTGTTTTGCATTACAGAAAACAGGTATTATGTGTGGATTAAAACACACAGCATTGTAGTTTTAAATTTTACAATTTTATAATGTGATATTTATTTTAACAGCAAAAAATCAAACAATTCTAAATTCACATCGAATACTATGCAACTAGACTTTGCCAATCAGTAGAGCGGGCTGTGACTTTACAAGATTAAAGTCTAGCCCACTGACAAGGGATTATATGCTACTTCTTCTGGTTTGCCAAGATGTTTTATGTATGAAAATTACCTGCTTAAAAACATGCTTATTTCAATTGAAACCAGACAAACAGTTACCTGTAACATTGAATTCAGGAGAAGCTTGGGAACGATATCACTATGGGGGTTAGTGTTTATATTGAATAAAAAATGACAAAATTACTTACTCTAGAGCCATCTGGACTGAACTGCACAGAGCGTACAGTTTGTGAATGAGCTTTGAAAACTCCAGTGCTGCCTGTAACAGTTGGTACCCAAATTCTAACAGTTTTGTCACGTGAAGCAGATGCCATATACTTGCCCGATGGCGAAAACGTAATATCCATGACAGCCTCATCATGGCCTTGAAATCTGTAACTTCTCATAGTTCCTCGTAGATCCCATAACTAGAGAAAAAATTATAAGTAGATTTTAGAACTCACGATGATATGTAACTACTTACTAGCACTTTGGTTTTAACAATTTTCTAATAAAACCTACCAATACACTGTTGTCTAAGGAACTGGAAGCTATTTGCTGTTCATTGGGACTAAAAAACAAAGCTGTAATTGCATTACGATGGCCTTGCAACTGCTTTTCTAGAGAGGGCTCTAGGAATGGGAAATTGTTTTCCATTTTGAGCTTTTGTTAAGAACTGACAATACACCAGCATTACAGAAGCCCAGAAAATCTAAACAAGCAGAGTACAATAAATACACAGCCAACGAACAAGGAATGTTATATGCATAAAATTAGATAGAATTCAAAATTTGAATTCACTTCACAAGTTCACTCACTGACAAGCAAGATAAAACCAAACCATAGAGTAAAACAAACTATAAGATATAAGCCTCAGAGCTCAGAGGAAGGATATACCTAGAGTGTTTCGGCAATTTGAAATTCACAATGTACCCAGATAACTGTTTACCATAAGAAACTTGCATAGAATGTGTATTGTGTGCTATAATAATATACTCATAATATGATATTAGCAATGTAAAAAAATCGAATAAGTCGATACAGCCATTTCAACACACAAAGTAATAAAAGTTAATATTTACATACGTATGAAAACTACAGTATCTGAATAGATCAACAAACATATTTGCACTTTAATATTATTAGAATAGTATTTTTTTACGCAAATCGAGTACTGTATAGACCCAAACGAATGATGCTCTAGTCTACGATAAATGAATAACAGATGAGAAACGATCAAATTTACAAAAATATCATAATTGTTTTTCCAATGGGCTCAATGATTTGGGCTTCACGGACTTGGTAATCGAACTGGAAGACTCTGAACTAATAGTCTACCGGCCTTATCGTATGTCGTACGCGGATAGAATTCTGGTTAGGGGCATGCATGGTCCAAGAAATGGTTGGCCACTGTATAGTTAGGGAGTCCACTTCACCATACGCGAGTCCGATCGTTTTGATGCAGAAGAAGACCGGCGACAAACGTTTGTGTGTCGACTATCGCGCGTTAAATCGCAAAACTAAAAAGGAACATTACTATCTCCCTCGTATCGAGGATCAATTAGATCAACTGGCGGACAATAAAGTCTTTACATCTCTTGACTTAGCACCCGGCTATTGAGCAATCTATGCACAAAGTCGCTTTTGTAACTCTGGAGGGCCAATACGAGTACAATCGGATGCCGTTTGGCCTAGTAAATGCGCTTTCGGTTTTTCAACGTACCATTAACAAAATTTTATTAGACGCAACAATTAAAATACCATTTAATCCCGCGAATTACCCGATGGTGGGAACAATTGCAAGAATATGACTGCACCATTGAATACCGGCCGGGATCGTGTATGTCACACGTCGACGCACTAAGTCGAAATTCGCTAGATAAAAGTGAATCAGAGACTCTTAACACGTATCGATGTTCTAGCCATCGAACATTGGAAACAATAGTGGATTGCCACTGTACAATCCGCTGACAAGGTCAACGGATTGCGAAAGGTGAGAAAAATAAAAGAAATTAAGTATATCTATAAAAGATACAGACTATGAACAAGTGATAAACGTTCATAAAAATTATAAATTTAAAATAATCGTGTATATAGAATTGTTGGGGACGAAATAAAATGGCTCGTACCGAAGGGGTGCGGTGGTAAATTTTAAAAATTAACCATGATGATGTTGATCAATGTGGTTACGACAAAACTAGACCACGCATTCGGAAGAATTATTGGTTCGTGCTTAGGATGTTCGCATCACAATGTGCCGGGCAGAAGACGTGAAGGTGAACTACATCCTATTGATAAACCTAGTGTCCCTTTTCACACGGTCCACGTTGACTATTTTGGACCATTTATAGAAAGCAAAAAGGGCAACTGCTATTTACTTGTATCGGTCGATGTGTTTACAAAATTCGACAATATAAAGCCCGTTAAGGGTACTAAGTCGATGACAACAATACGAGTTCTTAAAGATTAGCTACAAATTAATAATTTTTTGATATCATATTAGGCCTAAACACAACTCACAAAATAACTCAGAAGTCACCATCGGTGTTGCTTTTTGCATTTAACTTTAAATTAGACCTGAAGGGATCTTAAGTGAGGTCTTAGATTACAAAGTAAATAGAATATCTTCAGAACAATTTGTAGAATTAGGAACGAGGCTAGGGAGAAAATCAAAGAACAACAAGTAAAGGATATGGAAAGATTTAACAGTCGGGGAAAAGTAGCGAAACGTTATTCCGAAGGAGACTTAGTAAGAGTTGAGCGGCAGGTCCCTCATGCATGATGGATAATCACAAAAGCTTCTCGTTAGGTATCAGGGGCCTTATGGTTGTGATTGTATTGTATACATGTAATGGACACTGCATTGATATTTATTTATGATACTTACTAACTGGTTTAATTCGCTATGATTTTGAATGGTAATTACAAATATGAACACTATTGTTGTATTGATTCACAAATACTTCAGATATTCAGAAATGTAATAAGAGTTGTTGAAATGTTAATATAAAATTGATCGGTTGAGTGCCGAGCGGTTTGATCAAACCGTGCGCGTTACGGCAATACGTTAAAACGGAACCCTATTACTGAGGCTCCGCTGTCCGTCCGTCCGTCCGTCCGTCTGTCACCAGGCTGTATCTCATGAACCGTGATAGTTAGACAGTTGAAATTTTCACAGATGATGTATTTCTGTTGCCGCTATAACAACAAATACTAAAAAATAGAATAAAATAAATATTTAAGGGGGCTCCCATACAACAAACGTGATTTTTTTGCTGTTTTTATAGATAATGGTACGGAACCCTTCGTGCGCGAGTCCGACTCGCACTTGGCCGATTTTATTATATTTCCCTCTTCGCCTGTGAACGCATCGAGAATAGACGTGTTACACATTTTTATTTCAATATTGAATAAATTGTACAATCAAAAGTGACCAATATATCAATACACTTAGTGTCTACTTAACACAACTGACTACGGAATATTTCACTCAGAGTCCGAGCGCTAACCCGTCACAGCAGCGGTGAATACCGTCTCCCGCTCCTCATTCCCTTCAAGAGTGAAAAGATTCGTTGCTGTTTTAGTCTCATTCTAACTTGGAACGTTGTGAATGTTTGCTGCATGGCTACAAAGCTACGAGACTCAACTACAAGCTACGAAATATCTGTGCTACGCGTGTGCTGCGTCGCTCCTGCAATACGCATCTCCGTGAGTTTTGTTTAACTTATATTAACATCGCTGCTACAACTGTCACGCGCATACAGTAACTAGCACTTTGCAACTCGTCTTCCTAAGCTTATGGCTACAAATAGCTACTTAAATTTTGAAATGGACACTAAAATAAACAAATCGCTCTCCGATACAAATATTAATTTGGCCGGAACTAAAATTGCTTCTACACCTGACTTTGCTTCACACCGTAACAAAAAAAAGAAGAGGAGAAGACATTGCCTTGGATATTACTGAAACAAATTTTGATTGTTTCAAAGACGAAATTAAAGCGATGATTCAGTCCATGTTCCAATCCCAAGAAATCAAGAATGTGCCAAAAAAATATGGCGAAACTAAAGAAGATTTAACGAAGATGGTACTACAATTATTCAACAGCATAGGGTGCAACGTTACAAATAAAGATATCAGTGACATCTATAGAGTCAATGGGAAAAAGTCAAATATGAGTAGCATGCCCATAATCGTGGAAGTTTCATCCACAATTTTGAAAACTCAATTTCTGAGGCTCTGTAAGGTTTATAATATCAAACATAAGCAGAAGCTTAGCGTTGCGAATTTTGGGCATCAAAAAGAACGATGTCACCCCGATTTACGTGTCTGAGCAGTTGACGGCCAAGAGCGCTCGGCTTTACTTCCTGGCCCGTGACCTGGCGAAGTCAAAACACTACATGTTCTGCTGGACTTCTTACGGACGGGTGTATGTAAGAAAATATAACGATGCACTAATTATTATTTTGAAAAATAAAGCTCAAATTCACAGTCTTATACAAGCTCCATGACTACTATTTAAAGTAATGCATGAACTTGGTTTTTTTTATACTTAATGTGCAAAGAAGCAAATATTTTTCGCTTACAACACAATCACACTCAACACTCCTCCACTAAACATACATATATATATACACACCAGTACTTTCATTCCGTATACAACCTCAAAAGCACATACATATATAGAATCATACATACACATATTTCCTGAGACTACGATCACAACTATCTACAAGCCTTCTACTATTAAAAATAAATGCAAGTTTAATTCTTCAAGAAAAGATCACTAATAACTTAGTTTATGGATACTCAGTTTTCTAATGTTAAAGAAATAGACAATATGCAAGTAGCTGTTTCAAGTGAATGTACAATAGGAGATTTTTGTAAATTAAGCAAAGTAAAAAATACTGGTTTTACGCAAAACATTCGAAGCGTCTATACTAACTTTGATGACCTTCAAATTAACTTAGCGAACCTAAAATTTAATGTTGATTTAATTATTCTTACTGAATGCAGACTGAACCCAAATAAACACTTGCCTCATCTGGACAACTACGTATCATACCAAACTACTAGGCACATAAATAAGGCGGATGGAGTAGTTGCTTATATTAAGGAAAACCATAAAATTAAAGTTAGAGAAGCCACGCTTACTCACGCCTCTTGTCTAGAGATCAAAGTATTACCCGATCTTCTGGTACTTGGTATATACAGATCTCCATCCAAAACAAATACGGATGATTTCACTATATCTTTAAATAATCACTTAAATACCATATCGCAAATTAAGAATATCATTGTAACTGGAGACATCAATATTAATTTAACACAAACAGATTAGACTATTTAAACATGATGGCTATGAACGGGTTACTTCCGGGGCATGTACTACCAACAAGAGGTAAAAGCTGTCTTGACCATTTCTTTTTAAAAATTAAGTCGGAACACAAAACTGCTGAAATATTTGTCATAAATACATCAATTACAGATCATTCCATGTCTGTTTTAAAACTATCAAATACCACAAAATTGCGAAGAGAAGTCAAAACAAGAACAGTATTAAACTTACATGGGGCGCTAAAACAACTGGAGGGGTGTAATCTATCAAAGCTACTGAAACTAACAAATACAAATGTGCTTGCAGATGCACTATTATCCAATATATCTCAATGTCTCTGCAAACACAAACCAGAAGATCGTCTCTGCAAAGAATAAATTGATGAAACCATGAATGACCCCCTGTCTACTACGGTGTATAAAAAATCGCGATAACTTGTAAAGAAAATTAAAACTTGACCTTCATAATGAAACTTTGAGAATTACATATAAGAGATACCGCAACTATTGTAATAATATAATAAAAAAATAAAAACGCAAGTACGATCACCAGTATCTGTCAGAAGCACTTAAAAACCCGAAGAAACTCTGGAAAAAAATAAATGACATTTCACAACATAAATCACCTAAAACATCTAACCTAGAGTTATTAGAATTAGAGTCCACTCCCCTAAATTCATTAAATAAAGTAAATAAATACTTTTATAATATTGGCAAATTGGTAGCTGAGCAAACATGAAACTTAATGCGGACACCGATGAGATCACCAATCGACCATCTTCTTCCTTTGCATTGTTTAATACAGACGAAAATGAAGTATTAACTATTTTAATGAGCATGAAATCTGACAGTGTCCCCAGATGGGACAAATATATAATTTTTTGAAATCTGCACATAGGATAATAGTTATTGTGATCTCTCACTTAGCCAATTTGTGTTTTGAGCAGGGAGTCTTCCCTTCAGCTTTTAAAAGGGCACTTATAACGCCGGTGTATAAGGGTGGGGATAAGACTGATCCATCCAATTTCAGACCAATATCAGTTCTTTCATCCATTTCTAAAATTCTGGAAAAATTCATAAATCACCGCCTCATTAGCTACCTTAATAAACTTAATATCCTTTCTCCATGTCAGTTCGGTTTCAGACAGAAATTATCCACAGAAGACGCAGTTTTGGCACTTACTTCCGTTATAACTAACGCAGTAGATACCGGAGCGAAGTGTCTAGCTGTATTCCTCGATCTCAAAAAGGGCATTTGATACGGTCTTTATCCCCCCTTTTCTGAACCGGCTTGATAGAATTGGTGTAAGGGGTACAGCGCTAGATTTGTTGACTGATTATTTACTTGGGCGTACACAACAAGTTAAGATAGGTGGACACATAAGTTACGAGGAAAGTGTTGATTTTGGCGTGCCGCAAGGAACTGTTCTGGGTCCTACGTTGTTCCTCGTGTACATTAACAATATCTGTAGCTTGAAACTTGATAAAGGGCATATAATTTCATATGCAGATGATACTGCCATTGTATTTTCGGACAGAAACTGGGAAAGTGTTCGTACAGTCGCTGAGACGGGCTTGGGGCAGATAGCAGAGTGGTTAGACTATAACCTCTTAACTTTAAGTCTCTAAAAAATGGACTATATTTGTTTTACAAAGAACGAACGAACACAACCTCCAAAAAACTTTCAAATTAAAATTCATAAATGCTGCACTCCCGATTGCAGCAATTGTTCCTGTACAACAATAAACAAGGTCCAATTCACCAAGTACTTGGGCCTTATGGTGGATCAGCGGTTGTCGTGGCATATGCATTTGGACCTGATTATGAGTAGAGTTAGGAAATTGATATGGCCATTTAAAAACTTGCATCATGTTGCCACAAAGAGTCTTCTGAAGCAAACATATATTTCTCTCGCGCAATCTGTGATAGTTTATTGTCTTACTATCTGGGGTGGGGCTACAAAACGAAGTTTTTGGAATTAGAGAGGGCACTGCGATCGCTCTTGAAGGTAATCTTTTTTTAAACCCTTTAGATATCCAACAGAAAATCTATACTCAGAATTGAATCTTTTAACTGTTAGAAAACTATATATACTGCATCTTATATTAAAGAAACACAAAACCATTACATCAAGCATCAAAAATATAAACAGTAGACTAAAATACGAAGTAGCACTTACAATTGCCGTGAAATCTGCTTTTACAAAACGACAATATGCTAGTTGTTCATCTAGATTATATAACCTAATAAATAAGGAGTTAAATATATACCCGCAAAAGTATACTTTCAATGTAAAAAGAATCTGACACAATGGCTGCAACCGAAAAATTATGATGAAATAGAGTCCATCATATAAACAATAGGATAAGAAACCTACATTTGCTTTTAAATAAGTCAATGGAAACTACTAGGTATGTAGCAGTTTCTGATCCCAAGACAAAGTCGGAGGGTTGACGCATATACACACATAACAGTTGTCACACATACTTATGCTCATAACGCAAAATATGCACTTAACACATATACTAATAATACACATACACACACATATAAAATATTTATTATTTTACCAAGTGATGTTAAGTCTTTATCTAATTATATATTAGAATTAGAACTTTAGCACTTTTGTATTTCTCATTGTTTGCAGCGATAGAGCGGTGACTTCAAACACTGTTTTGCTTAAATGAAGTTGCCGGACACTGTATTATACCTTCTTACGAGAAAGAATAAATGTTTTTATGTTTATGTTTTATGTTTATAGAGTGCGTTGGTTCTTGTTAAGCAGTAAAATGAAGTGTACGTCAAGTGTGTTTACGAAAATATACAGTATTTGTACATTTCAATACTCCAAATCCTGCCTATTTGAAGTCTTATAGACTTCAATCCATCGTTATTATATACGACCGCCTCTGGCTACTGTACACATCGGTCAAGGTCACTACACACTATGTCACGGTTTCCAGGAATCCGCGTGATTAAATCGCAACGAATTGTATGATTCCTTGCAAACATTACCTTGCAAAGTTTATTTTCACGTCACTAATGTTCGTAGATTACGCATGTAAAACGCTTAACAAACTTACCTTACAAAACCTTTAGTTTTTGCGACTCCTTTCTTTGGATTTTAAATTATTAAATACTGATAGGAGTAACGAATACGATATATATTATTCCAAGCAGCATGAGATTTTGCAATAAGGCTCGCAGCGTTTTAGTCACCGCTCGGCCATGTTACCTACTGGACTACTAAGAGAAAATCGATGACGTATTGTTATAGATGATGAAATGCGCCTAAGTATGAATCAACCAACCATGAATAAGTTAGTGCTGCGTCTACCTATCATATTGGGACCCAATACAACAAGTAGGTTAATAAGCGTTTTGATGGTAAACGCAGTCAATGGAAATGTTTTATAAACCCCGAATGAATCATTTTCTGTCATTGTGTTTTCATGTCCTTCAAATTCTTATTGCTCTCCAGAATATATCCAGCCATCTGAACTCCAACAATTTACAGTATAATATTCCTAAAATAAAACTACATTATTGAGTCAACTGTATTAATTTAAATTACTTTTTAGATAAAGCATTCATTGCAACAGCCACAAAACTGAAGAAGACGGAGGTCTTTTGAGTTCATTAGTTCTGTCATGTCTGTCTGTCGTACATGTCATTGGTACTTTACCGTATGTCCGTAAGATTTACATTAATTTTATCAGCAATTTCTTCTAAAGAGATGTTATAATATAGCCTTAAGTTTAATCATGTCACTCAGAGACAGTCTCAAGGAGCTGGGGTGGTAATTATCTCCTTAAATTATTCTAATACACATCCGTAATTCAGAAGTCGTAACATTCAAAATTGTGTGCTTTTCCAGGCATTTGAGTCAAGAAGGCATCGATACTGTTAGCGAAAACGGACAAATACAAGATGTAAATATACTTAGCAAAAAAGCTTTAGATGTAAGTATGCAATTTGATATAATATTCGATATTAGAAAAACCGAGGTGCCCTGTCGTGTGGGATTGAAATTAACATATAGTATTAACATTTTAGTATGATTTGCGGGATATCGGAGACGCCGCATTTCCTGAGGAGTTTACCAAGGATCCGTCTAAACTTGAGAGGCCTATAGTAGTTCAAATTCAGAAGATTAGGAATGTATCTGCGCCTAAAGCTAATGAAGAATCTAACTATGCTCCTCGGATGTTAAAGTTGACTTTACACGACGGCAAGTCCTCATGTACAGGCTTGGAGACAAGTCCCATTTCTAGTCTGAGTATCAACACTCCACCGGGCACTAAGTTATTACTCTTAAATGAAGAACTAGAGGTGTGCCATGGTGTCATTTGGCTTTCACCGAGTGTTATATCAGTACTAGGTGGGAAAGTGTCCCACATGATTGAGAAATGGGAACTTAATAGGAGTCTTGCTAAACATACTAGAGGTAAATATACTGCTATTAGTTCATGTTATTTAGTATTGTGCTGTAGTAAATTATAAATATATTTGATGTATCTGAAACAATTAGTATTTAAACCGGCTCTAAGAATTTGGATCTGATTTAGGTTTTGCTTTTAAAGTTTATCTGTTTTCCTGAAAAACATATGATTCTTCTTTGAGCAGTCAGAACCCGTTATATACGTTTTCCCATACATTTCGCGGTCGTATACGACCACCCGGGTTTTGAAGAGTTACATAAAAAAAAAAAATCAATGGAAATTTGTTTGCGTTGTTACCAGTACTTATTATTTACAATTCCATAAGTTTTAAATATTAGATGGCATTCCTCGATACAACATTATATGACAAATAATAATTTTGTTTCATTGAATAACATGAGTTTAATTTCAAACTCAATTATAAAATAGGTAATACGTGCATTTTAGATGTTAAAAACAAATATTAAAAATAACTTACTAATAAAACTTTTACTGTCTTTTTTTACTAGAACCGAATGGGAAATTTGAAAATGTGGTAAAGACAGGGAAACTGCCTTAATAACCATCACATTTTTCATGTTTAATAAATTTGGTATAGTCTATAATATCTTGAGCCAAGTATATACAATAAGTTGAATGAATAATTAATTTAATGTCTCTGATTAAGTTTCATCATTGTTACAGAAAAAATAATCCACATAGCAGAAATTGTTAACTGTGTACATATTTTGGTGAATATGCAAGATTTGGTGTTTGACAATTACAGCCTATCGGGCATATAATTTTTTTTATACAACATCGGGAGGCATACAAGACAAGCATACGGCCCACCTGATGTAAAGCAGTTACAATGACCTATTAATGTTTGTAATATATTAAGTATCACTCGTGCGATGCCTCCTCTGCTGCTTACACAGCATTTCCTTAGGAGCTTACTGATGACCTCACTCACACGCAGAAACACAACAATCCTCTAGAGCAGGGATTCTCAAACTATGGGTCGCGACCCAGTGGTGGGTCGCGAGCGAACATTGAGTGGGCCCTGCCTGCAGAACGGCACACCACCCTACTGATCCAACCGCTGCTGGGCAGCGGGCGACTGTCAGCCGCCCGGACGGATTGTAAGCGCGGGCGGCGCTTAAAAAAAACTTAAACTTTGTTTGTTATTTGAAAAGTCCTTTATTTAGGTATATTAGTAACGGTTAAATTTTCTATAGGTGGGTCCCGAATTTGGGAACTTGTATTAGATGAGTCGTAGCGCAGACAACTTTGAGAACCACTGCTCTAGAGAGTTGTTATTTGGCTACGGTTTTCTGTGAGGTGGAGGTACTTCTCCAGACGGCCTGCTTTGATGCACACTACCTCTCTTTAATATAAGTACATAAATTAGTTTACCCTTTAATTTCTATATATATATATATATATATCTATTATTATTATTATCTAAATATTCTTTTACATTATAAAAAACGTTTTTAAGAAGCCAGGATTTTAATTTACATTTGTTCATTTTTACTTAACAAATGCGCTTTTGTAATACAACTGGTTATATATGTAAAGACTGATGGAAAACACAAATTATACATATATCTGTTTCTGTTCTTGCTTTGGTTATCTAATTTGAAGTTGATACTTCAACAATAAATTATATAATACACAACTCAAAAATGTAAATATTTGTTAACGTTAGATGTCTTTTTTCTAAGAGAGTTATAATTTGTATGTAGACATTTCTTCTGAAGTAGAAAAGTTAAATCCACATTAATAGTTTCCTCAATAGATGATATTTCCTGGGATGAATTTTCAATCAATATGGTAAAGCATAACAATAACTTGAGATTCTCTTATTATCTATCTATAAATACAAGCCAAATCTCTTGTGGGGTAGGCAGAGAGAACCGAGCGCCACGTGACTCGATCCTTATATACATCTTATTAATTTTATGAATATGCAACTTATAAGAGCAATTTTTATAATTTCAATTTTTCGGGTTTTGTTAAGTTTAATTATATATTTATAGTCCTATCCAAAGATAGTTTTTAATGTTTTTTAAATTCTTCTTCAAGATTGATCCAATTTTATCTTTATCTGTAATAAGAACTGATACATGTTCCGCAAACATGACACATGGATAATGTATGTATCCTTCATATCCTCCCTCCTTATATATGGTTCCTTGAGGGGTAGGCAAAGAGAACCGAGCGCTATAAGACACGGTCCTTACATACTTTACTCACTTCTCTAATATTCATAGCTTTTTTCAAGCATGCTCGCCGGTTCTTAAGGCTTCTGATATCACCATCTGATAAAACACGACCTATTTGGTCATGGTAGGTTAGTCTCGGTCTTCCTTGGCTCCTACATCCTTCCACTTTTGTATTGTATATCTGTTTCGTCATTCCTTCATACTGCATTCTTTCAACATGTCTGACATGTCTACCAATGGAGCATGCCTTTTCTTATCTTAACCTCGACACTCTCTTTCAGACCATCTCTCTCTCTCTCTTAACTCTCTCTCTCTCTGCTCTCATCTCGACCGCATTTATTTTACTTTCACGCTTTCTCTGCCATACCCAGCTCTCACTTCCATAAGTTAGCATTGGGATTAGCACTGTGTAGTATACAGCGAGCTGTGCCTTATGGCTTAGATTTCAGCTGCCTTGAAGTTTACCCAACGCTCCATTCACACTATTCCCTGCACTCTCTCGTCTCTCCACATCAGGGGTGTACCTTCCATCGCTGCTTAAAGCACTTCCAAGTTATACAAACTCATCCACTTGGTCCAACACTACATTATCAACCGTAATCCTAGTGTTTGTTCTGGTTGTCTCTCTTTCAAATACTTCTTTACTAGGTTTTCTTCGTATTCAATTGTACGCTTTTCTTCATACAATGATCTTTCATTGTTGTAACTAGTGTTTGCAGTTCGGATGGTGATTTTGCTATTAATACCACGTCGTCTGCATAAAGTAGGTAGTTGATATGAATGATATGTACTCATTTATTACACATTTCGCATTTTGTATTGTTCATATACCATAAAATTGTAATATTATTTGCTGCTAAGATAAAAAACCAGCCAATTGCGAGTCAGACTCGTGGACCGAGGGTTCCATTTAAAATTGTAGGTATATAAATCCATCACGGGAATCATGTCTCGAATATTTTTACCGTTTTTTCTGATAGTTGTTGTAGGTTTGTTTTCTTAAATCAGTCTCCTAAACATATAATTACAATATAGTGTCTTCGTCTTCAAGTGAAATTGAAAATTAAAGTCAGTGTTATTTTATATTTTATTACTTGTATATTAAATTTGAACCATAATTGTAAGTGGTGACTGAAAAAGGCATGAATAGTATTGCATTGTACGTAGAAGTAGGAATAAACCTTGTCTATAATTGTATTGGTTTGTGTAGTTACTTAATAACTACACAAACATGCCTAGTAACATTACTGAAGTTCATAAACCATGAAACCACTGAACATTGATCTAACGAAAAGGTAAACTGGATTGAGAAAGAAACATAACTTTGCATTTAGAAACTTGTTTTAACATAGGTTGCGGTAAGTTTACCAAATGCAAATAAGTTTGTAATCGCAAAAAAATATGAAACTATAAATTTATGGTTTTTGATTTTTTTCATTTACTTGTGCTAAATGCCATCTCGCTAAATTTTATGTTTTAAATCCCTTGCGAATATCAAAATATGTGGCATACACGGGGCATAAATGATCGTGTTTGAGTTGAGTTAGAAATTTGTTTTTTTCACTGGTTCAAGGGATTGCAGACTTGAATATTTATATTAATTTACCTCCACGTTTTCTTGAGAAAAAAGATCCTGACAGATGGGTAACGAATTGATCCTATAAAGGTACCGTTTTTCCATTAAATTCACGCAAGAAACGATTAATTTCCTTTATTTAAAAAAAAACCCAATTGAGCAGTTAACTTCCTTCTAGAGCATAAAAGGTTTCGTAAATACCTACCATTGTTAAGAGAAAAACTAATAGTAACTGAACTTAGTTTTCCTAACATATATCTACCTATATCTTGATGTATATATCTATATATAAACCATGATACATTGTACATAGAAAAAAAAAAACAAATGGTAGTCACATAGCATTGCAGACGCGTCCAGATAGTCTTAGGATAGAGGAAATACAAATAAAAGTACAAACATGTAGACAACAGAAACTACCCAAATATAAAAGAGAAGACAAAAAAATTTATTATAATTATAACAAATACACACATCTGTATAACAGTGTTTTTCAATCTTTTTCTGTAACACGGCCCTTTTAGCATAGAAAGTTTTTTCGGGACCCCGCTCCGCAGTTGCTAATCTCGATTTATTATATCATAAATATATAAACCGTACAACATGTTAATTTATGACTGCGCCACCAACATCTCCACGGAAAGGCTATAGCGACTCAAACCGCGACCCCCCTAAAGAGGCCAACCACACGTTGAAAAGCACTGGTGTATAACATACTTGCATATGTACTTACTTATAATTGTAAAAATTGAGTGTAGTGGTTAGATTGAAAATGTAACCACATTGAAAAAGTTAAACAGGGATAAGAGTAAGATAATAATAGAACATGACCTTTTAAATAGCTTACGCAGCTTTTATTGGTAATAAATAACAGTATTTTAATGCCCAATGGCTTGCAAATTAACATACCTCAAATTTGATTCCAGGTGGTATTGGAGTAGATGGTGGTCCACCACCATGGATTCCATTTGGCCAACGGCTGGAAACTGTCGCTGTGGATAAGCAGTTCAAGAGTCTCTTATCCGAGGCGGCCAAACAGGATAATGCTGAATTCGAAGCCCAGAGGAAAGGTGCCATTGCTGAGGCACAGAGATTGTCTGGTGTCAAAAAGGTAAGCTTAGTTATTAGATTAGATGTAGTTAGTTAATAAATAGACTCTGCTGCTCATGTGGCCTGCAAGGGCTACAATGACACCAAATTTTAGCATGTTCGAATCCTGCACAGGCAAATATTAAAATTTGGAGTGCATAAACATTCATGTTGGTCTCAATCTGATTGTTTTTTAGGATTCCATGCCTCAAAAGGAAAAACGGAACCCTTATAGGATTACATTTTTTTTTTGTAATATTAGGGGTTAAAGTATGAAATTGCGGATTTGTACTGAAAAACGTATTTTTCTAAGATGTAACCTATTTATTTAATCAAAATATTTACCCTCAGTATCTGTATATTGCTGCCATCTAATCGGAAGGTTATTTATGCCTTTGCGATAGAACTCTGGGGATCTAGATTCGCTAAACTGTGTGAAAGCATTTTGTACTGGGGAGATAATTTTTTACCACATAGGAAATTGTCCAAATCACGAAAAAAATGGTAGTTGGAGCAAGGTCTGGCGAGTGCGGAGGATGACGTATGGCTTCTAACTGCAGCTCCTGTAGGGTTACAACGGTTTCTCTTGCAGTGTGAGGTGTTGCGTTATCATGGAGCAATAATGGTGAAGATGGATTCACGAGTCGGGGCTGTTTCACTGCCAGTTTCGCCATCTTTGTTCGAAGTTCGGCACAGTAAACATCTGCTGTTATTGCTTGACCAGACCTGAGAAGTGTATAATGCCAGCTATAGTGAATAACGCCATGAAGAGCCCACCAAACAGTTACCATTACCTTTTTATTAGAAGCTTTGCCTTAGGGCACTGTTGCGACGTTTGACATAGTGTCAGCCATTGCAGTTTTTGCTTACGGTTATCGTAAAGAATCCACTTTTCGTCACATGTATAGTTGTAAAGCAACGGTTAACAACGGATATTTATCAAAATTAGACGTTGATAACGATAAAAAACGGTTGAAAACCGGTTATTTATTCGACTGCGAGCTAAAAAAGAGATTAGGTTATTACAGTTTTTGTTCCGTAATTTATATCATAATTCAACTCCGTTGTTATTTATTTTGATATATCTGGTAAGTTTAGCCAGCGTTTGTAATGTAAGCGCACAAAAATATATTTTTTACGACATCACATTAAAATCTTTGAAATTCTGGTCTTATCTCTACTATAATATTAATGTATCTGTTATACATATAAATCTCCCTATTGAATTACTCTGCCTATTGATAAAAACTCCTTAATAATCTGTTGCGTAGTTTAAAAAAACTAAAAGCGTACAGGCGGTGGTGAGCAACTTTCTTTTATACTATGTAGAGATAATTGTAATAACTAAATACATTCGTTAAAATACGAAACTTGGTAAATTATTATTGTGCACGGGTCGTCGTGTGTGCAATACGTTGCCACTTCGTGCATCATGTCATGCATGCTCATACATGCCGTGCGCGGGTGAGATGGGTATACGTATACCTAGTTTTTACTTCAATAATAAATTGAAGTGATTATTTCAAAATAAAGGTACTTTTACCTACACTGAAGTATCTCATGAAAGTTACTTTACATATAAATTATCTTTAATTAATTTACTTAAAAAAACCGATTAAGTACCTACATAAAATTGGCCTATTCTATCAATTAGCTAGGAGGAGAAACTGATACCATTTAAAAAAACATGTTCTTACCCGTTTCAAGCCATTTACAGCCGTTGACAACGGTTAAAAACAAAAACAACCGTTTTCAACCGCTCGGTTGAAATCGTTAACAACCAGCTTTGCATCTATAGTCACATGTCACAATTCGATCCAATATTCCTTCATTTCTGTACCGATTCAACGTGGCAACATAAATTTTGACACGCGTTTCTTTCTGCAGATCAGTCAAATCATGAGGCACCCATTTTTCATATTTATTTATCTTATTGATTTGATGCAAATGAGTCAATATTGTAGGTAAGGTAACGTTAAACCATGCCGCTAACTCTTGAGTAGTTTGACTCTGGTCGGTTTCCACCATCTCCATCAATTCAGCGTTATTCATCTGTGTGGGTCTTCCACGTGGTTCGTTCTTCATGTCGAAGTTTCCATCCACGCACAATGCGTTCATTAGCAGTCTCCTCTCCTAACGCAGCATTGATATTGCGAGCGTTTCTGCTGCGTTAGTTCCGCGTCGGAACTCGTATTCAAAAATTACTCAGATTTTCGAAGTATTCATCTTTCCCGTCGCTGAATAAAAAAAAAACAACTGAAATTCGAAAATCACGTTTACGTTGTACATTTTTAAAAGAAAAGCCTCATAGGTATCAATCACGTGAAAAAGTTTCACTTGTAAATCTCACACCATGAAGGTTAAATGTCAATTCAAAGTATATTACTATAAAACGGCAATTTCATTCTTTAATCCCTATTATATTACAAGTTTGTATACATATAATGGAGCTTTAACTAGTTTGGGTATTACATGTAGATGTGGAATACTTATTTATTTCATTAAGTTATATAGCATACAAAACAATGTCATCGGCATATACTCATAATATGCTTAACACCTCTACAAGAGAGTATTTTGAGTATTTATACATTGACGTCCCTGGTGTCTGAGTCTTGTAGTACAAATAATTTTATCAAGTAATTACCATCTATTTCATTACAGTTGAACAAAAATAACATGTTTTGATGTAGTGAAATGGCAGCCATTCACATTTTTATGTTACGAAAACCCAGCACGAGGAAAGTAATAAATCGAAATTAAAGAAGTTCCAAAATGTTCCATTTAAAGGCCAAAAATAATTTTGATTCCTAAAAGAAGGTCTGAAGAGGTTTTTATAGTGTCGCAGTTTTGTACTACTCATGTTATACAAAATAAATAATCTTGAATCTTGACAATGCATAAGTCCCCTAGTGTTGGAAGTCAGGACACTTACAATACTAGGGGCGTCATTCGTTCGGCAATTGCTTACCGTCCGGTGACCCCATACATTACTTTCCCACCTTAGGGTAGAAAAAAAGGCAATAAAATTATGAACAAACAAAAAGTTGTTTTGATCTAGTACAATGGTCTAGATTTTTCGTTTTTTTTTCTATTTCATTCGCTATTGCAGCATACATGGGGCACACTTAAAGTTTTGCACTTCTAGCTAATCGGAACTATTTGAATTTCGAATGTTATATTTTTTGAAACGTTGCAACCTACTTAGTAATAAAAAAAAAAACAATTGGCGGGAAATCATTTGTCAATTGTTTTTTATCACACATCAAAGTTCTACGTACGCAACGAAAATGGAATTGAGTCGAAAAGATTTTAGAGCGGTGATTTTTTATGATTTTAAAAGTTCTCTCTCTCCGCAAGACTGTGCTGCTCGTCTTCAAAATGCTTTTGGGAGAGAAGCACCTTCTTTGAGCACCGTGAGGCGATGGTTTGCTGAATTTGAGAGAGGTCGAGTTTCTTTACATGACGAATTTCGTAAAGGGCGGCCTTCAACTGCCGTCATCGTAAATAATGTGGCTACTGTTAAGCGGCTGATTGAAGAAAACCCCGCGGATTACCTATGAGACAATTCGAGAACTATTGGGGATTGGTATGAGCCAAATTCAGAAAATTTTACACGAAGAATTGAAAGTTCGGAAATTTTGTTGTCGTTGGATCCTTCATAAACTGACATCGGAGCAGAAGCGGGCTCGTGTGGAATGGTGCTCACAGACAGTGGCGGCTGTACCTTAAGTGCGCTCGTGCGCTGAACCACCAATTCAAAAGATTTAAAAATTACATCTTTAAATTACCATATTAATATTTATTTTTGAAACATACAAAAACATAATATATCAAATAAAATTTAAAATTATAACAAATAAAAGACAAAACAATTTAAGCGCTTTGCTAAACTATTAAGACTTATTTTCCCTGTAAAGAAAAATTCAAGTTATACTAGCAGTCCTCGTGCGCTCGTCGAAGCGCACGAGGACTGCTAGTATAACTTGTATGAGTAACGAGCTAATATGCATGATGCGTGAAACAAAAGATAGTTCATAGAAATGTACCGAGAAATGAGTCGGTTCTCGTGCGCCGCACGCGCGAATCGAACATTACCGAGAGCACCCGATGTTTGACGAAATTTGAAATTTGAGTTCGACGGCGGCCATGATGGACCTCTCCTTATCAGTATAGTTTCGCTATATCTGTGACGCGTTAATTATTGTTTGTTTACATTTAGTACATAATTGTTTTTTTTTTAATTTACATCTTTTATGTAAATTGTTGATTTGTTGCAATTTCTAATATTAATACTTGGTGAGCAAATAAAGTGCACCACCAGTTCGATAACCCACCAGCCGCCACTGCTCACAGATGCTACTGAAGTACGACCACGGACATTCTAATGCTGTTTATGACATTGTCACAGGAGACGAAACGTGGATTTATTGTTTTAAACCCGAAAAAAAACAGCAATCTTGTGAATGGGTGTTTGAAAATGAGAACAGGCCAACAAAAGTGAGGCAGGCGAGAAACGTTGGTAAAAAAATGATCGCGTTTTTTTTCTCAGCTACGGGTCCCATCTGCACAATTCCACTTGAAGATCAAAAAAATGTTAATGCCGAGTGGTATTCTACCATTTGTTTACCCAGGGTGTTAGAAAAAGTTCGCGAAAGACGACCAAAAAGCCGCGTTCTCTTACATCATGACAAGGCTTCTTCACACATGGCCAACAAAACAAAGTCATTTTTAACTTCCGAAAAGTATAACTCGTTACCCATCCTGCGCATAGCCCCGACCTAGCACCCTGTGATTTCTATATTTTCCCCAAAATCAAAGATTTGATGAGAGGTTTCACTTTTACCGACTCCGAAGAGGCAGTGAAAGCGTTCAATCAGCTCGTAGAAAACATGCCTTCAGATCTGTGGTCCTCCTGTTTTGAAAAATGGTTCGATCGCATGAGAAAATGTTTAAAATGTAAAGGAGAGTATTTTGAAAAGCAATAAACATAATATTTTGGTTATAACATGTTGATTTTTTAAGTTACGCAAAACTTATAGTGTGACCTACGTATTTACTAAAAAGAAACATCAAAATTTATGCTTTACAAAGCATACATTTTGATGTTTCTTATATACTACTCGTATATATAGTGTGAATATGCTGCTTGAAAAATTCGTTTATCCCGATAGTAGGAAAAATATAACATCCCGCTTGTCTTTTTTTCATTTATACCTTTAAAGAAAACGTTAAAGCCAGAAAAAGGTTAAATTAGATTCCTTGGCTGCCTAATTGTCTAAAGGGCCTTGAGGGTTCTTGTTAACTACTTTGAGTAGATATTTTTTAAAACAACGTCGTGCATGCAAGCATACGTCCCACCTGATATAAAGCGGGTACCGTAGCCTATAAACGCTTGCAATACATTAATACAGCAACTACATAGGTGCTTACTGGGTTGCCTCACTCACTCGAAAGAGCACAATAACCCTCTAGGGAGTTGTTATTTGGCTGCGGTTTTCTGTAAGGTGGAGGTACTTCCCCAGACGGGCTGCTTCGATGCGCCCTACCTCTCTTAAAATACAACAAACAGACATGTTAGTTAGTTCATGCACATAAATGTTTGCCCTGTGTTTGGAGAATCGAACAGTGCGTTTCGCCACTGCGCCGCGAGCTCGTCGATTTAGAACTATTTAATTCCACCTACGAATTACTTTTGACTAATATCCTGTACTATCTACGAAGAAGCAAAACAGTGTACTCGTAGGTTTAACAACCTAAATTACCTATGTACAATATTATAAAAAAACCTATTTCTATTTTTATAACTTTATTGTTTATTTTTTGTAAAGTTTTCGTCCTTATAATTAAACATTTGTGAAGTTCTTTGGCATCAACTACTTTGACTCTGTTATATTTATAGGATCAATATACTGATAGATATTGTTAAATCAGTACACGTGTCAGTTAGTAACACGTTAGAGATTTAAATGGTTGGTAGTTGGAGAAAATTTAAGTATAGACAGTGATTTGTCGATAAAATTGATTGTATTGCATACTTTTTAGGGTTCCGTACCCAAAGGGTAAAACGGAACCCTATTACTGAGGCTCCGCTGTCCGTCCGTCCGTCTGTCACCAGGCTGTATCTCATGAACCGTGATAGTTAGACAGTTGAAATTTTCACAGATGATGTATTTCTGTTGCCGCTATAACAACAAATACTAAAAAATAGAATAAAATAAATATTTAAGGAGGCTCCCATACAACAAACGTGATTTTTTTGCCGTTTTTATAGATAATGGTACGGAACCCTTCGTGCGCGAGTCCGACTCGCACTTGGCCGATTTTTTAAGAGTCTGACCAGACACAATCTGTATGTTTGCAAAACCAAACTATTGTATTTTTATAATGCTTTTGGTCATATTGCTATAGCGATTACTTTTTTGGTACGTCAATTAGAAAACAGTAACTGACCGGATGTGTAACGGTTACCGCATTGTTACAAATGCAATATTAATTGTGTTTTCACACATCTGCTTCTAATGCATCAACTCTACAGCACCTGTTATCCCCTCTGATATGACCTTAACCAGCATGTTATATAAATCTATTGTGTATGAATATATCAACCACGGACGTTGTCAGTTTATGAAGTAAATGTAAGCGTTAAGAAAGGTAATAAAAATAATAATTTACTCTAAATATCTTCTAGGTATTTGGTGGAGGCACAAAGCCTCTGTTAGATGCAAATGTGCAAAAGATTGTTGACGCTGGCTTCTCAGAGGAACAAGCGGAAAATGCTCTCAAATACACAAAAAATAATGTTGACAGGGCATTGAAAATTTTGCAAAAGAGAGATAATTCAGAAAATAGAAATAAAGAAAAGCCACAAAAAGAGCCTGATCAACCCAAACGTAAGGGGCGGAATAAAGAACAAAACGACGAAGACGGTATACCAGTAAAACCATCTGGGAAAGTATGCCTATTTGATTTCTTAGAAGATAAACTGCCAAATGTACCAGAAAAAGATAGGAATAGCCGACAATTTAATTCAAACACTGAGGACAGAAATGATAGGAATTATGGCAACCGAGACAAAAATAGTGCTAAAAATAATTCGCGTGCACAATCATCGAGGTACGATAGCTCCAATAGACATAGGTCTGAAAATAGGGGCCACTACTCAAATGATAACCATCATCCATCTCACAGAGATGACCGAAAATACCAGTCTATCAGTGAGAAACCACCAAGGTTCCAGAAAAAATTAGAAGAGAAAAATAAACAACAACAGCAGCAGCAACAGCAGCAACAGCAGCAACAACAGCAACAACAGCAACAGCATCAACAACAACAACAACATCAGCAGCAACAACAACACTTACAACAACAGCAACATCAAGCTAATATTAATTTAAACCTACCGTACAACAACTCATATCATCAGAGCCAGCCACAGCCTCACTACACTGAAAGAAACATGAGGAATGATAGACATATGAGTGAAAATAAAATGCAATCCCAAAATTATCGCAACAACATCAACATGGACAGTTTAGTCGAAGCAGCTAATTTGAGTCTGAATATGTCTAACCAGCGATCTGCGGAAGATACTCAATCAAGGAATTATCCATCTCACGCCGAACAGGCATATCAAAAGCAATCATACCCTAATCAAAGCATGCCGGATGTTCCGCCGTTTAGAAGGGGTAATGACATGGGGAAATACCAGGAGCAGCAAACGTATCAGAGGCGGCAGCAGCCACCAAATGGGTACATTGAGTCACAAAACCAGATGTATCCTAATGTGAACTATATGGCTGGAGCAGCTGGGGGCTACGGACGGCGACAGTATGGATATGGAGCGCGGCCGACGGAGTTCGGGCTGCGTGGTGGAGGACCGTTCCTCCCGGGCTCGTTACTGGGCTTCCAAAATGCGGCGGTCAACGAACAGGCGAGGGCAATGCTTGGCGTCGCGGATATCAATTGGAAGGTTGGCGACCGCTGCCTTGCTCTTTACTGGGAGGATAATAATGTAAGTAAAGTTAAACTTATTTGCTATCCTAATATTTATGCTCTATTCCTATATTATGCTATCTAAGTGTTTTCTACTTAACGGCCTTTGTGAAAATGCGGGCGGGTGTACGCTTGTGTTTATGTTTCGTAATCTATACAGCGGAATATATAATGCGAAATAATTTGTTTTTTGTTTGCCGCTAATTTCTGGAATTTACCAGTGGAAATAAAAAATATTTTTCAATTAACAGATTAATTCTTGAGAGAGCTTTAGAAGCCGAGAAAAAAAGAAAATAGGAAAAGCGTAATACGCGCGGACGAAGTCACGGGGTTCAGCTAGTGATGTATAGCAGCGCTAGAATCTATACTTACAATGAAACTGTAATGAAACGCTGTCTGTACGCTAAATGCTTTTGGGAAAAGCTTTTACTAACCTAAACTTTAATAACGATGTAGGAGCCCAACATTTAAAAATCTTGCGACTGAAAACTATTAAGCGGATTTTAATTAAATTTCATCTTACAATGGTCAATATATGGCATGTATGTATATCTTCACGTCAGGTCCCTTGCGGGCTAGGCAGAGAAAATCGAATGCCATAAGATGCGGTCCTTACATACTTCACTCGTTTCTCTAACATTCATAGCTCTTTTCATGCACGCTCGCCGGTTCCTAGGGCTCCTGACATCACTTTCTGATAAAACACAATCAATTTGGTCATGGTAGGTTAGTCTTGGTCTTCCTCGGCTCCTACATCCTTCCACTTTCGCATTTATATCTGTTTCGTCATTCTTTCATCCTGAATTCTTTCTACATGTCCAACGAAGGATGTCGTTTCTTATCGTGACACCACACTTTCTTTCAGACTAATTCTCTTTCTTACGTCATCGTTTACTTCCATAAGTTAGCTGTGCCTTCTGGCTTAGATTTCGGCTGCCTAGAAGTTTACCCAACGCTTCATTCACGTGATTCCCTGCACTCACTCGTCTCTCCACATCAGCGGTGTACCTACCATCGCTGCTAAAAGCGCTTCCAAGATATACAAACTCATCAACTTGCTCCAACACTACGTCATCAACCGTAATCCTACTGTTCGTTCTGGTTGTCTCTCTTTCAAATACAATATGTAGGTTATTTTTATTTGAAAAAACCAACAGATACCCATGGAAAACCACAACATCAGTTTCTTAGTAATGGCGAAACCGATTAATATATAAAACTCCCTTATTGAATAGCTCTACCAAAGAGACGTTATAAAAAATGATAATAGCAATTTATTGGATAAGATAAAATAAAATATTTTAGAAAGATGCCTAAATACAGGCAGATGAATAAAAAAACATTTTCTAATCCAATTCAACATCCAAATCAATAAGTTTATTAACAAGACTAATCAACTCTTTAAATATTTCTTAAAAATTAAATTTTATATTTACCATGAAAATATACAAGGTTTTATCTACTAATGCAACAGCCACTTGATTTTTTTTCTTTTGTAATATTAGAGTGGTCTGATTTGCTTGATTGTTGTAGGTATATATAATATTCATTATTTTTTTCAGTTTTATGAAGCGGAGATCACCGGTATTTCTGCGAACACAGTAGTAGTGAAATTTTGTGCATATGGAAATCATGAAGAAATTCTTAAATCTAACTGCTTGCCGTTCCCTAACCAAGGTAAGTTTTAAAAGTAGCTTCAACGTAGACGGATAGTTCATGTGAAGACTGTACACATGCATTACTACAAATTATTATTACAGTATGGTCTTATCGATTAAAGTATTTTTTTTATATTACATTTTTTTATATAGGGGGGCAAACGAGTATGTGGATCTCCTGCCGGTAAGAGGTCACCGCCGCCCATAGACGTCAGCAACACCAAAGGGTCACGAATCCGCTGCCAACCTTTTTAGGGACACCTAGGCTCTTTTCTTGAAGGTACCCATATCGTATTTGCTCGGGAACACCGCTGAGGGTAATTTATTCCACATTTTCACTGTACGTGGTAGAAAATGCCTCAAAAAGCGTAATGTAGTAGATTGCCTCTCAATCCAAATGGTGAGGGTGAAATTAAATAAATCAAGATGGTGAGGGTGAAATTTTAGTTTGTGGCGAGTGGTACGATAGTCGAACTCAGCGGCTGGTATTAAGTTGAACAGCTCCTCCGGACACTCCCCATGATACATTTTGTACAGTACACAAAGAGAAGCAACGTCTCTTCGTGTACAAAGGGAGTCCAGCTGAGCGGAGATTACTGGGTTGCCGACGATTCGAACAGCTCTACGTTGTATGCGATCAAATGGAGTAAGCAAATATTGTAGCGCGCTGGCCCAAAGATGTGAGCAGTATTCCATGTGAGGCTGGACCTGGTCCTTATAAAGTTGAAGGCGATGTTGAGGTGTAAGGTATTGTATAGCTCTATTGATCACACCAATTTTCTTGGACGCTAACTTATCCTTGCTCTCCTTGCTGAGGGGTAGAATATCCTCTAATCGAGGAGTTACGATAAATGGGGACTTCTTCGCGGTAAATGCGCACACTTGTATCTTTAGGGGATTAAGTTGAACTAAATTCAGTCTACCCCAATCCGAGACCTATTCTAGCGATGTCTCAATTTCAGACACAAGCTGCGATCGGCACTTATTGTCGCAATCCCGAGAGATATTCGCTTGACCAGTGTATCTTGCGTCCACCGTACTGTCATTCTCATAGCAATGAATGTTATGCACGTGCAACAAGTCATTGATATGCAGAAGGAACAGAGTAAGAGACAACACACAGCCTTGTGGGAGTGGTCAAGGGCAGTAGATCCGAGCACGCACCGTAAACAATGACCTTCATGCTCCGCACAATGAGAAAACTGCCAACCCATGCACAAAATTTTTCGGGTAGCCCAAAAGAAGGAAGCTTCGAGAGAAGTGCTTTGTGCCACACCCGATCCAAGGCTTTTACTATGTCCAAACTAACAGCGAAAGCCTCGCCTTTGATTTACTCTCAGACTTACTGAAATAAGATAGGTCAGTGTCCATCCCTTATTTGGCCGGTTCGATTCCCCGGTACTTTAATGTAATATTGTTTTATGATGGTTTAAGTTTGTTTCTGTTAGCAATAATATGCCGGTCCTAACTAAGTTACAGTCTGTGTTGTATTGTACCGTATTGTTAAGTTGAAAAAATGGCTAAAATCGAAGGGTCACACGAAGGGTTCCGCTCCAAACAAAAATTTTACAACGTATTTTTTGTTGACACAGGTCAACAAAAAATACATTGTAAAATTTTTGTTTTTATTATTTGTTGTTATTGCGACTCTAGGTACAATTTCAAGTATCTCGATAATATCTTTAGGAATAGAGAGCCTTACTAATAGGATTCCGTTAAAAAATAAAGAAGTCTAGAACTATACAAAGCTGTTATTCTTGGTTTTTTCGCTAGCTAACCTCTCGGTCACATTGTAAAATCTTCAATTTTCTAAAGAAGTCTTAATAAATGATAAACGAAGTACAAGTCGTCGCATAACGTTTCAACTCTGTCGTGCGTGGTAATGTTGAAATATTGTTGCAGCGTCGGGTCCCAGCACCAGCGGGTACATGAATCCCGGCGCCGCGGGCGGGGTGTTTGCGCGCCGCGTGTAGTGGCGCGCCGCGGCTGTGCCCGCGCACGCCGCGCCCTGCAGCTGACGGCCGCCCGCCTGCCCCGGTGCTGGCGCACAGCGCCCGGAACTCACGGTGTACACGACGTGCACTACTACGTCTCCCCACTACGGCTGATACTACACCGGGACATAGCAACTGAAACAAGTACATCACAATCTTGTATTTAACTACTTTGTAAGGTAGTCTGTCATCTTACATGGACACGCATTTTTCTTTTAGCCGTTCGGTTGGGATGTTTATTTTCTCGGCGGATATTTGAACGTATTTTTAAGTGTATGTGATTTGAATTACAGCCGAATATGCGTATAATTTCGTATATACTTATGTTCAAATATCTTACATGATTGATATTGTAGTGGACATCATTAAGGCGTTAAACGACATAATACAAGTTTATACCCGCCGAAAATACGCCTAATTAGTAAATGTCCTTGCCGTAAGTCGCGTTGCGGCCCAATGCAGTCTAAACTCGATGACGCGTGTGTACTCAAAAACACTGGTACTCTATTTTTAAGATTGTCTCCCTAAACGTCTTGTATTCTTAGTCGGCATGTATGAATTTTGAGGCGATGTCAGTCTGACGGACTTTCTGTAATACGTTTTTTTATGTATTCACATATTTTATGACATTGTGAGACTAGAGGTTACGATCAGATAGTTATTATCACAGTAAATATATAGAGTAATACTTCAATTATTTAATACGATAACTAAGAGATTAATACACGAAAATAGAGAGATAAATATTAATTTGTAAATGTTGGTCATATGGAGTGCAATGTCGGTATTGAAGCATGATTAGCCCAAATAATTTTCCCTCGATTATTTTATAATTTCATTTCAATATGAATAATGTTATTAATCCTACTAATATTATAAATGCGAAAGTTTGTATGTACGGATGGATGTTTGTTGCTCTTTCACGCTTAAATGGCTGAACGGATTTGAATGAAATTTGGCACGTAGATAGATTATGATCTGGATTGACTCCACGCGGGCGGAGCCGCGGGCAACAGCTAGTAATTTATACTAATTTTACATGACTAATCTAAACTTAATTTATTTATATTTTAATCCAAATCTGCTATAAAAATGAGAACAATTAGTTCAATATTTTTTTTGGATACGGGACTTAACACGTTAACTAACCTCTTGTGCCAGAGTGCACAGAGAGTGTACAAATGACGTGACCATATGACCATATAACATCTCAATTGACACTCAATGAGACCACACGTTGTGACGCGGCACTAGCCACTGTGAAGTTTAAAACTGTGTTATTTTTGCTATATACATCTTGCCATATATCTCACTTGAGCTATATATTTACTGTGCTATGATTTTGTTTCTTTGAGGCTTTGTGTCATTCCTATTCTATAGTAGTACTGATGACATACATCTTAAATGCATGACAATGTTTCAGGCAGATGGTCCTTAAAAATAGTTTCGTAGATCGCTCCTGTTGTGGCAGAGGTGATTCCACGATGAAGTGTTTGACGCTATCCCAACTTATTAATACTCGTCGTATGTGGTCGAAGGTGAGAGCGCGATTTCAGCGTGTCAGCAACATGTGCTGGGGAACTAAAACGTCTGGGAGCGTTTAGTCAATAGGGTAGGAAATACAATTTCTGGTGAATCGAGTTACAAATCACTTAACAGGGTGATATAGACCTGGGGAACTTAATTAGTGGCCGGAAAGTGTGGAGCCGTTGTACCTAAATTGTTTACTAAATAATTAGTGATATTTTACAAGAAAAACAGTGAGGGCATGCTTTACTGAATTCGGGAATATAGAAAATAGTCGATTAAAAAAATATCTATCTATAACTTCACGCCAAATCCCATGCGGGGTAGGCAAAGAGAACTGAACGCCACGTGACCCGATCCTCACACGCTTCTTTAACATTCTCTTCTCTTCTAAAAAATATTTAAACAATTTTAATTATTTAATTTTTTTATTAATTTGAGCGTATCCATATAATCCTAGCTCCGCAACTTTAGGTATAACTGCGCTAGACTTGCCGACCACCTATTATAATAGTCACTCTACGCAAATATGTGATAGAGTTCTATAATAGGTCTCTAGTGATGAGGGGTAGTACGAATATTAATTTACACGTACAGTTCCATCGGCTGGGTTATGTCAGGTGAATCATTTATTGATCAGAGAAAGTGGCCGTTTTAGGCCCCAGATAATTTTGCAGTAGGTGGAGTTGCAGGTACCATACAATACGTATAATTGTATATGTACCAATCAACAGCGCTTCTCTGTTCTGGGCTCATGATGTGAGCCGAGCCGGCGTCAGTGTCCTCTTAATAGGCCTATTTTCGTCTCTTGTTGACTGTTTACGCAGCTCCAATCACAGTTTGGCCGTTTCTCATTCTCATATTTAAGATAGACTCTGGCACAAACGCCTAACACTAATTTCAGTGCGGCGAATGCAACTATCTTTAGTTAATTACACAAATCACGGATATTGCATTCACACAGAAAGAAATAGTGGTAATAGTCTGGTAGTCTAAATTATACTTTAAGAAAGTATTGGTCGTTTTTAATATGTATAAATATAGCTACGATACATGAGTGAAACGTGATGGAGGGAATGTAATAAAAGTTAAAACGACATATACTTTTTAAAGACAAAAATATTTTATTAATATGTAATGAATTTTATGAACAAGAGTAAGCAGACAGAGTTGAAGTGTTATGTATTTTTAATATTAACATTTATGTTTTCAAAAAGTACACACATATTTTTTTGTCTCTTGACCGATGCGTAGGTCAAAAGACGAAGAAAAATTTAGGGCATTATTGTTTTACTTGTAGTCACATATTGACTTCAGCTTGATTTTCTTCTAGTATCGGTCTATATCAGGTTAAATTGAACGCTGCGAAATTGGCAGTTTACTGAATAGGATTACCTCTTCTACTAATTGTGTACCAATATGATTTCAAAAATGTCAACGCCAACGTATCATCACGCCTGTCTCACATGCCAGGTGTACCGATCGGATATTAACTCTCTCCTTCCACACTTATCAACCTCTTCATGCACGCTCTACTGTTTTGGGTGCTTTTGATTTCGTCCTTATTCAGCACATCACCAATCTGATCTGTATGTGCGTCTAGGGCGGTCTCCGCCGATATCTCCACTCACTCTTGCTAAATTTATTTATTTCGTAACGAGTTACGAAAAATAATATTTTCGGAATTAAGTGACAATTTCACAACGTCAAGTTAAAGGTATTGTATTATATTACGACCTAACTTACGATCATACCGTTATTGGTTTAAATTATTTTGACACAAATCCGGGCCGGTTTGATCCTCGCTCAGTCACGACGCGACGTGACACTTGTACTAACGAACCAACGAATCAAGCGTTACACGTGTCATTACACTTTTTTTTTTACCAAAAATGCGTCACACGTGGCAAGCATGTACACACTAGCACAATTTGTCAATAATCCTAAGCTATACATGGTATCCTTTAAGTTTAATGGAGATTAACCTTAATTGAGTACTATATTCACCTCACCAGCGAGAATCATTTGCACATCAATTAGAACCTTTTGATTCGCTTCACACGAGCTGTAGGAATTGTCACCAATCCTAAGCTTACAAATGGTACTGAGCCCTTGAATTCTAGGAGATATCCCAACAGCCTCGTTTTACAACTGCATCGCTCGCCGATAACTAGGAATTCAACCTCACCGGAACCTCACTGGAATCGCTGCGGTCGCGTACTGTGCGGTGCCAGAGAAGTTTTCTTCTGAGAATTCTTAAGTTGTGGGATGAATTCCTTGTCGAGTTTATTCCAAGGGACGACGTGGTTGTTCAAAGAAGGTATGAAGAGATTTTTACAGGTTTAGGCGATTATGATACTGTTTGTGAGTATTTTATTTGTTGTTACTATGATTGAAACTCTCAACTCTGTTTGCTCGGCCAAAATGAATCCTAAGGTTCGTGCGTTACTGCGTAGCTTACACGTCGTTTTTAAAGAAATCCTCGTGTGTACCAGCCCTATGTGTAACATATGAAGTATAACTACCCCCACTGCTCACATTCATTAACAGTATTGTACAACAAACATTATTTAAGAATGTTAGTATATTAAGCGTAAATGTATGTATTGATGTTACATGAGGCCATGTTATATTAGGACGTGGATTGTTACACAAATTTTGCGCCCTTTTTTTACTATTCTTTGATACAAAAAGTGTATCAATTGCACACTATTTTAATGTTTTATTATTATATATCAAAATTAGCAAAAATATGTCTGTTGGTGAGCTGTTACTGTTGAGGCTTGCGCCAATACAAGCATCGTACGTCCGTTGCCAATCTTCCAAAATGGTTTCATATTATAAACTCGTATATCAATTTTACTTTAAACGTCATATTATAGGACGCATAGTTTTACAGCACAATATTTGGTTCAATTTACGAAATATATATATGTCGCAATTAATAATAACATCCCAATAATATAAAATCATCATGCAATTTGATCTAACCTGCTTTGTGTGCTTCCGCCACCAATTAGTTCTTGCGGCCTAGCGCCGGCCGGCACCCACCCACTACTGTTAGTTGATGCAACATGCCGACGCTGCCATGGCTGCTCCGGTAGTCTCAGATCAGAGACTACCGGAGCAGCTAACAGTAGTGGGTGGGTGCATCAACTAACAGTAGTGGATGGGTGCCGGCCGGCGCTAGGCCGCATGAACTAATTGGTGGCGGAAGCACACAAAGCAGGTTAGACAAATTGCATGTAAATTTGATTTTCGCAAAATAACGCCTGAATCTATTAACTATTAAATCATCATTTAAGTACTGTTCTATTAATGTTTTTATTCGTTTATAATGGATTGGTAAAGAAATAAATAAAAAAAATCACTATCATATGGTTATTTCTTGTTTATCATTGTACATACAAATATGTAATGATGAAGTTGTTTTAATATGATATGCACAAGCTCGCCACCTGCTTGTTTGCCACCGACGTGGTATAGCAAAATTATTCATTTCCGGACACCTTGTAAAGGCTTTTTTTTATAAGATACGGGAAGAAATAAGTAAAAGTTTTAATCAGATTTGATGCTCGCTAACGAAGAAAAATAACACTTAGTTATCTTTCCTGCGGGTAAATATTTGGATTTAAAAATTTAAATTATGGAACAAAACTCGAGTTAGTTGTTTTTCAAAATAATATTACATATACATACCTACATACAACTTCACGCGAAGTCCCTTGCGTAAAATATTATGTTACTGATGTAATACTGAATAAACTTGACATGAATACCATGTTTTTATTGTAAATAACTTTATATTTTTTCCATTAAAATTATGACATTGATCCAGCTAAACTCAATTTGTCCAACATACCAAATCAAATGTAGAGTCAATCGGCCTAACTGCGTCAAAACTTCTTTTGTCATTATTATTTTAAAGGTAACTGGTCATCAAAACTTAATAAATCAAAATCTATGTATGTTTTCTTTTGTTTTTGTGTAAGTATATTTTCACGCCAGCCTTGCGGGGTAGGCAAAGAGAACCTAACTTAAAACTTAAACAAAATTTAATCTATCCTATAAAAAAATATGTGTTCGTCTATAATACTGAATTTTTTAAACTTCCTATGAATCAATCCTTGAAACCGGAAGTTGGCTGAATTCAGGGGGTCCGGGAGTGTATTTAATATATGTATTATTATTGTTTTAATAATTCACGAAATAAAAAAAATGTGTGCATTATAATGCTCGTACAGTTACTATGGCGTTAATACTATTAACAAATGTCTGTGGAAAAAGGCAAATTTATAAATTAATCGCAAGCTTGCTTTTAATATTAAGGTATGTACGTTATGATTCGTTACTATTTTAATAATAAAAAAAAGGAATTGCTGCAAACGGACAATATTAAACATTTTATACTTTTGGGAAGCTACGCAGGGCGCGTAGGGCTGCATGTCTAGCGAGCATTCTTGAGGTGGTGATAGACCTGTCTCATTTGTGTTTACGTGATTATGTTACGAAGCGACTTATAATTAAGTGAAGCGAACTATTCGATTCGACATAAGGATATACGCATATATGCTTCGTGGCACGATGGTGTAACATGCTCGCCGTGAACGTTGTATTACGAACGTCATGTTACCAATGTTATGAGCGAACGACATAGGTCAGTCTCCAGCTTTATATATGTTTAAATAGTAATCTAACGTAAATATACCTGTAAGTCATGCGTTGGCGTTAATTTATTGTAACCAACAATATAGATCTTAGCCTGTACATGTAATAAGTGTAATATATTTGAGTTTCCAGTTTGATAATGAGATGTTGATTGAAAAATATTTGTTTTTATTTTACCAATGTATAAATATATTGAACTATTAGCTATGTGAAATAACTGGATGTGTTTTAACTCAAATTCTCACATATAACGAGATATTTACGTAAAATTAATATTGTGTATATTATTTATTTGTAATATAGTTTCACTAAGCCCTCGCAGTATCTACTCGTGTGTCTTTACGGTGGATAATAATATCTGAACAATGGTTTGTGAGCTCGTAAACCTATTTTCCTAGTATTGTTAGTAGATCCGCGCGCCAGACACCGTTTAGTTGATGCTCCGCTGTTCATTACCAGCTGTGAAACATAATAATAAAATCAAAGGGAAAAAGTGTTGTTAAATCGTGTCGTAATCGTAAAGCTGGTTTACATATTTGTTAAACTTCGCCAAACGCCCACAAACGAAAGGGTATTGGACCGATGATTATCTATCTATATTTACATGCCAATTCCCTTGCGGGGTAGGCAGAGATAACCGAGCGCCACATGACTCGATTCTTACACAATGATCAATGGTGTTACTGCTAGATATTTTTTCTTTTTGCTATTAATGTCTCACTTCATGGAGATGTATAATATCTATTCATAACTTCACGACATACCCATTGCGGAATAAAATATGCCCATATTTATGTGAATAGCTGGTACGAGTAGGTACTGTGCGGGCGCCGTACCGCTACATACACTCAACTCGACACTCGCAGCTAACAAGAACCAAAGTGGATCTAGCTATGTTTTAGTACTCATATCATTTTTAACTATAATCAGCATTGGATATGTTTGTACCAATTTTCGTTGAGTTGAAATAACTGTTTATTAACAAAAAGCTAATAAAAGAAATTATAACAGGATGTTTGTTTTAATCATGGGCTCTGAATCAGAATCCAGCTGTCCCACTGGAAATATGCACATGTGTCATGCAAAGATACCTTTTTTTTACCTGTTACGAATATTTACCTATTTTTGGAGTTTACTCCTTAAGAAACGATTTTGAGTTATAAACCCCGGTACGGAAATTTTATGAGAAGTAAAATGAAAAGAGATGCGTTACGCTCGTCCGTTTAAAAAGAAACAAACATATACATCTGTACGATTTAACATGCGAGAGACTTTTTTATACAACGTCGGAAGGCAAGCGTACGACCCATCTGATATAAAGCGCTTACCTATGCACACTTGTAATACATTAAGTATCACTCGCGCTATGCCTTCTCTGCTGCTAACACAGCAATTCCTTAGGAGCTTACTGGTGACTTCACTCACACGCAGGAACACAACAACCTTCTCGGGAGTTGTTGTTTGGCTGCGGTTTTAACGGGCTCCTTTGATGAGCCCTATTTCTCTTAAACACCCAGAGCAAGACAAACAGACATGTTCATGCACACAAATGTTTGTCTTGTGTGGAAATCGAACCCACGAGCGTTCGTGTCATAGTCGCGTCATTCACGACTGCGCCCCCGAGCTTGTCAAAATAAGAATGGATAGAAAGCATTATACAGTGTTTATTCCTGTAATAAACATTGTATAATGCTTTCTCTCTTATTCCTCCCACAAATCCCATCCACAAAGCCCGAGCGTTGTACGTCTGTTACTTTAATTATTTACCTGTCAATAATCAAAGGTGTGTTAGTACATACGTGTGCGTGCGCGTATTACGAAGTTTGGAATATTTTACGTATATTTTTATGTACTTACTATTAAACAAATCTGCAAGTGAATTAAGTTCAAAAAACATTGGAATATATGAAAGAAATTGATTCGAGTGGTAATGAAGAAGATTTGGAAAAAAAACGTGGATGCGTTTAATTGGTAAGCCTATAGTTTATGAATAACAATGATAACACATTTATTAATAATATAAATTTTATTCTTATTATTCTAGAAGATGCGTTCATTTACCCTCTTTTTCTATTCGGTATATATCATAATTATCATTCGTAAGGATTACAGTTGATGATGAAGTGTTGGAACAAGTGGATGAGATTGTATATCTTGGATGCGCTTTCAGCAGGGATGGAAGGTACACCGCAGATGTGGAAAAACTGGCGAATGTTGGGAATAGTGTGATGGAGCGTTAGGAAAACTTCTTGGCAGTAAAAACTTGAGCCAGAAGGCACAGCTCGCTATACACAATGCAGTGCTGATCCCAACGCTTACTTATGGAAGCGTGAGCTGGGTATGGGAGAGAGAGCATGAAAGTAGGCAGTCGAAAAGCGAGCGTTACACAAAATTTGTGGCGTAACGCTTGTGGACCGTATTCGCAATGATGATGTTAGAAACAGAGTTGGTATGAAAGAGCGTAGGTGTTAAAATAAGAAGAGGCATGCCCCATTGGTTCGGACATGTAGAAAGAATGCACGATGAAAAAATGACGAAGCTGATATACAACGCAAAAAGTGGAGGGAGTGGATGTATGAGCAAAGGAAGGCCAAGACTTACCTACCGTGACCAAATTGATCGTCTATCAGAAGGTGGTGTCAGGAGCCCTAGAAACCGGCGAGCGTGCATGAGAAGAGCAATGAGTATGAAAGAAGCGAGTGAGGTGTGTAAGTATTGGGTCATGTGGCGCTCAGTTCTCTCTACCTACCCCGCAAGGGATTTGGCTTGCAGTTCGTTAGGAGTAAACTCCAGTCGTGCATCAGAGCTGATACACACACTTTTTTTATTGTAATTTAATTATCTAAGTAACGAAAAAATGTAACGATAAACTGAATGTTCGTTTACAATACTAAAATGTACTTCAAATTGTTGGTTTGGTTGATGTGACAGACAGATAATAATTGTATTAATTGGATTTAGTCACATTTATTGAAGGATACGCTAGGCATGTATATTCTTGTATATTGCAGTCGACATATAGACTTCGACTATTATAGTATCATTATGTGTATTGATTAGGACTAATGTCCCCGGTGGCGGAGTGGTTAGTTAAGGTATTTTAACACCAAGGGTCTTGTGTTCGATTGGAAAGCAGCCCAAAAAAGCGCAGTCAAGTAATAACCGGGGAGTTTCTTGTGTTTTTGCGTGAGTGTGGTGGCAACGCGCAAGCAATACAGTATAGTTTTTTTTTCTACAATATTGGGAGGCATACAAGCGTCTACAAAATTATAATAATTAATAAATAAATAAATATTGTCTGACAAATGTACACACCGCCATCTAGCCCCAAAGTAAGCAAAGCTTGTGTTGTGGGTACTTATTTATAACTTCACGCCAAATCCCTTGCTGGGTAGGCAGAGAGAACCGAGCGCCACATGACTCGATCCTTATTGTGGGTACTACTATATATATATAGATAAGCATACGTAATCATTTTTTTTAAATATAAATGCGGAAGAAAAAGAAAACACCCAATTATTTTGGCAATTGGATCTAAGCTAGTTTAAGTGCTTCCACCACCAAACTAGTTTAGATTAAATTGCCTATTTTTACTTTCGTAAAAGTCACCTGAATCTATTATTACCTACGTACTTTACTTTACTTTTTGTCGCGATAATAAAAAGAAAACCCGGCATTAAACACCATCTATTTTATTGCACTAAAGCTTTTTTCCTCCACTGGCGATTTTATCGAGGCAATGGGTCGGGCGAGTGATAGTTTTGAAGTGAAACTTCTTTAGGTGCGCCCTGAGGGAAAAAGGATTGGCATTACGATTTTTGTAACGGTTATGCTGGGTCGTTACTTTACATAATAATATTACAGTACGCGAAGAATGTATGAGAGTATACGTGTTTCATGAGTATAACTAAATTATACATAGTTTAGTACTAAACTAATGAACGTATACGGTATAAATATAAATTGAATTTCATTAAAAGTACAAATAATTTACAGAAGTTTCACTCCTTGTGCATGTACACCATAGATAACAGAAACCGTTGTTTCTGTTATCTATGGTGTACACATTTATACACGCACTCCTGCTTTTTTACAGTCAACATAAGAGTTTTATGGACGTGCAATCATGCCCAATGTTTGGCCATAACTTCGGGGCATCTATTTACTTTGGGTTGATAGATCAATAGTCAAGTCGTCAACTCGCTTGAAAACACTTTCCTTTTCTAACCTGCAATTGAGTATCATGGTGGTGTATGTTTTAAACTCCGTCAGTTAAAGATAGACCTGAGTATCTTCTCTATGGCACTTAAATGCTTTCATATATTTCTGGGCGTGTCTCGACTTATTAGTACCTACTGATTCGTTCACGTGCTTGTGGAACTACCGCGTTATTAATGCAGGCCCTTAAAGCAATTAAAGAAAAATTAAACCAATCTATTTTATTGCAGAGCTGCGTTAGCCAGTGAAGCTTTATAACCGAGAAAATTGTCTTTTTTGCAGTTTTACGGTTTTCGATTGTTACACGTAGTACCTACTCCTTCAGTTTAGAAGCTATAGAGCTGATTGTTCGACGTGAATGTACCTTAAGTATTGTAGATTCCCATAAAATAGATTAAATTTCGATTAGCTCAATAAAGGATATCGATAAGTGATGTTATCGCCCGGAAAACCGTTCCAATACAAAGTCTATTGGAGCGCGTATGGCGAGCTCATTTCATGTTTTGCAAATTTATATTCCGGGTCAAATTAATTGTCAAAATATTTATTGACAGAAGGGTTAGCAGCTCTGCTTACGCAGCTTGCTGTTATTTACTTATTGTGCAAAAGCAGCTCTGCCAATGCGCCGCAGGCCCAGCTCCCATAGTATTATATCTAATCTGATGGCGACCTGGCTACAGTGTAGAGTACGTTGGCAAGTTTACTGACCACTATTCGACCCTATAACAAACCATTTGCACTAAACTACATAAACAACTGTTATATTATGTCGTAGAAAAGAGAGATCTTTACTCTTAACTAGTAGGAGGGGACAACTGGGAAAGGAATAGTAGCTATTGTCACCCCTCCCGGTGTCATGGGTGACAATTGAGAAAAAATAATACCAGGTGTCCCCTCTGGTTCGAATCCGAAGGGGACAATTGGGAAAATTTGACACCCCGGTGACAAATGGAAGAAAATTCTCAGTTGTCACCCCGGGGACAGTGCTAGAGGGGACTAATGGGAATAATTGGAAATAACAATCAACATTGATACACATAGTAAGTAGACAAACCAAACAGGATTGAACTACCAAACTAACAGGGGGTTGTTGTATTGACAGAGCCTCGTTTGCTACTTGGCAGGGTATACACCACGTGGAGACGAGGTTGGCTTTGCCGTTGCTGTAAGTAAGGGTTGCTTTTTTTTCCTAGTGTTATCAGTTTGCTAATCCGTTAGTATTGGCAGGATCTGCTACTTAAGATTAAGAATTTGGCGACGATACTGATCTGCTCTCAGACCTCCACAATCGACAGGAATGTCTTCTTAGGTTAGGTCATACGACTTTTTGAAATATAATTTCTTGTACGTGCGGATTTCCCCATCATCTTTTCATTCACCGCTGAACAGTGATTATTACATATAAATATATGTACTAAGATTCGAGCGTTGCACAAAATCTGCGGTTTAACGCTTACATCCTCATTGCAAACTCGATTGAGCTCACAATGAAGATATAAGATAGTTGGCCTGAAAGAGAATATCATTGTGAATTGATAACATTTCTTATCATTTCACAATGATACAGCAAGGATAAGGTATGCAAGGACGTATGAGCCGTGGTGTCAGGAGTCGTAGGAGCCGGCGAGCGTACATGAGAAGAGCTACGCTACGAAGGATAAAAAAGCGAGCAAATATGTACACACAGCGACATGTCATGTTAGATTCAGCACCATGTTTAGTCAGCCTGCGTTATAAGACCGGTATAGAGGCCAAATAGTCTAGCTTGAGGTGTCGCGGTGTGTACATATATTCGAAAACCTTATATAATACCCCTGCAAGGATTCGAAACAGGGTTGTAATTAAGAGGTACATGCACTGTTGGACGGTTGACCTAAAAATATACTAGCGGCGGTGCGTGATCGCGGGGCGCGTTAAATTAATTAGGGGTGTTGGGGTGGTCCCCCCCGCCACATTTTCGGTGCATTCCGCTGTCTTATCTGATTGTGAATAAATATTTGACACTGCTGTTCCATTTCATTAGGGAATGGGCTTAATAAAATAATAACTTTTGTTGGCTAAGAACCACCAACTACACTTTTTTCCATGAGTTTTGTCGTTGGTCTTTATTTATTTGTACCTGTATTTTAACTTTTGTATTTCAAACTGATGTGCCTACATACACGACAAATTATGTTGGACACTTGCAGCACACTTTTCACTGTCATTACGTGTGCCCATAACAACGATACAAAGGTCAAATTGTCTCGCTTGAGGTGTGGTCGCCGGGAGACATGCAAACATGCGGCTCACCTGATGTAAAATGGTAAGAAGTATCGCTAGCGCGTTGCCATCCCTGTTGCTAACATATCAACTCCTTAGTAGCTTACTGGTAATTCCACTCACACGCAGGAACACAAAACCCTGGAAATAACAAGCTGCGGTTTTCTGTGAGGTGGGGGTATTTACCCTCATGTTTCGAGGCGCCTTGTATCCCTCAATCTTGCGTGCAGATAATGTTTTTCTTCTTAATACTTCGTGTACCTCTCTGTCTTCGTATTAATTATGGGAACGTTGAGAGTTTTTGCAGGGATGCCGAACAAGGAAATGTTCACAAAGCTTCTAAATATCTACTCATTTCGGAAATGTTCCCAAAATGTAAGAGGAAGTGGTCCATTGTCATTTTATGAATAAAGTCATCGTCATCTCCACTTGACGTACCTGCCATGCAATCAAGATTGATGTACGGTATGGTGATGTTTAATCAGGAGCCTAAATATTCTCTAGCAGCGAGGATGACAACCTTGTACTGCATACAGATGCTTCAGTAACTGCTTAAAATCAGGCTATAGTATACTTATACTATATGTATATAAGTATATAATTTACAAAAAATATGAGTACTTTGAAAATGTCTCATCTGAAAACATCTCAGCTGCTAATTAAAGCGTTTCTCAACTCGTACCTAGTCAATCAGCTGGTTGCAATCAAGGAGCAGGGAATTGCAGTATGCGCCACTGCGCACGGCGCGCCCGCGACACTTTCCCCTGCTCTGTGGTTATAGTAGATAGGCATTACGTACTCGATGTAAGTAGGTGACGCAATAACGTATTAAAATTCCAAGGGAAGGAAGTGATTGACTGCTTCTTCCTAGCATTATCCCGTTTCCTAATCCTTTAAAATTGGCGAGATCCGCTACCTAAGCCTAAGGATTTGGCAAGATACTTGACATAAAATAATTTGACAAGAAGCGACCGCCATCAAACTTCCACAACCCAGATGGAAAACCAGACCGTTCTTAAGTTAGCTCACACGTCTTTTATACATTTTAAATTTAAGTTATTGGACAAGCGGGTTTCCTAATGATGTTTTTCTTCATCGCCGAGAGAGCCATAATGTATGTAAATAAATCAGTTGTACAGGGTCAAGGGTCAGGGTCACATTATTATTTTTACAGAATATATCCACATTCTGAGACCGCAGCTTTCTGGTCTCACAGAAAAGGTGACATCACTGTTCATGTCATTGATCTATCTCACGTAAGACTGGACGAAATTTATGATCAGCTCTTTCAATGTAATCGTCGCATCAAATTGCTTGAGGACAGGGAACTGGAAGTTGCAGAACTCGAAATACAGGCTTCAACACCGGGGTTAATGCACACGTACATTGTTGTTGTGGAAAGAGGTAGAAATTTTTGGAGTTTCAGAAAGCGCAAATGAAAATCTGGCACAACTTAAGCATATACATTTTTTCCAAGGTCGATATTTCCATCCAGGAAGCGCGCATTGATTGGCCGAGCAGCTGTTAACGGCTTACAAGGATAGGCGGTGGAGAACCGACAGCCCTTGTGATTTTACAAAGGCTGATAAATTAAAAAAAATCTAAATACATGTGCTCTAGGTACTGAAGCCAAGTGTCGCAGAATTTATGTCAACGAAAGACTCGCTCGTGGTGGAAACTGCTTTTTATCTCGAGCTCACGAGGCTGATTATAAACATTGTTGTACTCAAAACAGATACGTAATATGTAAAAAAATTATACGTAATATATAGGATCTATTCACTCTAGCTTCTCCGCGTGCTTGTCAAGGCCAGTAGAGTTACTCTGGAAGCCAATTCCGATTATAGATATTGGAATTAAAGTTTTAAATCACGACAGTAGCGCTAGATTTATTTTGTAACGCTACTTTGACACCAACGCTCGTGGGTTCGATTCCTACATAGGACAAATATTTGTGGTTATGAACATGTTTGTTGGTCCTTTTAAGGTATTTTTAGTGGTTTTTTTTTGTTTTTAAGAGAGCTAGGGCGCATTAAAGCAGCCCGTATGAGAAAGTACCTCAACCTCACAGAAAACCGCGGCCAAATAACAACTCTAGGGGTGTTGTGTTCCTGCGTGTGAGTGAGGTCACCAGTAAGCTCCAAAGGAGGTTGTACTTAATGTATTGCAAGCGTTCATAGGCTACGTTAAGAACGTTTAAAAAATGATTTACATCAGGTGGTCCGTATGCTTGTATACCTCCTGATGTTGTATAAAAATTCAAGTCAGATTATTACGGACGCAATCAGTTAGTACATAATTGGTTGCAAACATCACCATCGGTAATTGAGTGAGAAAAACGAATCTCTAATATTAATAATGTATTTGGCTTTCTTAAAACTTGAAATCTACAATGTCTTTGTAACAGGTTGCATTATAATTTTTAGTTACAGGTAAAAATTTAAAAAAAAAATTGTGCTTCACTCCAGTACTACATATAATGGCTTCCAAGAATTTGGTACTTTATGTATGAACGTTCCCTATGAACGATCATATTTCGAGGAGTTGCTCTAGGTATATGATGTCAACTGCAGCCTTCCAAAACCGCACCACTCGCTGTAAATTCATGCTCACACATTGAAACACCAATGGTTGTGAACTGTGCGGCTCCAGAGATGTTTTCTTCCTAGAAATCTTAAGTTGTCGAATGAACTACTAGCCTAGGTTTTCCCAAGAGTTAGTTATTAAAATTCACAGAATGCTTACCTAATCATTAGGAAACATTATTATTTATTCTACAACTTGTGGCAAACAAGAGTACGCTACCCTTCATATAAATTGGTTATCGTAGCCTACGGATGTTTGCAAAGTAAGGAGTATCACTCACACGTTGCCACTTTCGCCGCTCGCTCCGATTTTTAATGATCTCTATTAACCACCCGTAAAACTCCTCTAAACTATTGAAAAAAGATTGAGTGACTAGCCCAGTGGTATAGTGGTTAGCAATGAATACAACGTCGGAAGACGTATGTACATGCATACGGTCCACGTGATGTAAAGCGGTTACCGTAGGCTATGAACGCTTGTAATACATTATCACTCACGCGTTGCCTCCTCTGTTACTAACACAGCAACTCCTTAGGAGCTTAGTGGTGACGTCACTGACACAACAATCCTCTTATCTGGCTGCGATTTTCTGGGAGGTGGAGGTATGTAATCACCAGTCGGGCTAACGTCGTGCCCTATCTCTCTTCTCAGAGCCTCGTCTGTTGATAAGCAGGGTGAACCACGTGCAGGTGAGGTTGGCTTTGGCTCTAAAGGTGGCATTGACCCACTTAAACCCTTCTCCCTTGTGATCTTTAAAAATGGCAAATCTCATAAACCTTCGTGCGTCGTCCTTAGGTAGGTTGTTAGTGAGACACTTAAACCCACAAATAATTTCGTAATATTGTTTAACAATCTTCTATACACCTAGAAATTAGCAGGTACCTCCGCGGCTAACTGGGCGGTAACCTAGAGTAATAAAAGATTTTAAATTGCACATAAACCTGGCTGACCCAGTTGGACGCATATAATATGCCAAGAAAACCTTCGAAGGCTTGCCCCATGGCTTGGGCCCGGTGGATAGTGGGGGCCTCGCGTGTCCACCTCGACAAACAAACTAGTTGCATTGGTCCCACCGAGTAGAGCGCACATGCCCCACTGCGCTTCGTGCCGTTTCACACACAAAACAAACAATAGTGAATGAACTTCGTTCATAGTAATCTGCATAGTGAAAGTACAAGTTATGGTAAAGTGAAACAACGCTCTATTGGATTTTAAGATTGCGTCTATCGCAAACTTGGAGGTAAGATACTAAAGATTTGGACGCATCAAAGTTTATTATAATAACAAACGTTACTCTGGCAACAAGTTGAACGAGTTTACAAATGGCATCAATATACATAGTCGGTTCAATGTTTAGTTGCGATTGTATTCCTTGAAGCAGTTACAAATATTTGGTTTGCAATATAGCTTTCACTTATTATCAATCATCAAGAGAAGGGATTAGATAGATGAACCTTGTGGTACCCGGTTTCACCTTGAGCGGGTTGCGTCCGCACGGTCGCGTAACTGCACGTGCAATATATAGTAACTAAGTATCGCGTCAGTAATGTATTAACATGTAAGTACATACTTGCGTGACACACATAACTTGACAATGACTGCACAACATCAAGCTAAGCCGCAATTGCTGCGGGCGTGATGCGCGAGCATGGGCGTCAAATTTTTGTCACAGATATAAAGACGCAGTTTTTATTTTCATAACATTTTGTATATGCGTTTTGATGCGTATGTGATATATTTAAATTTATATTATATCTTTCTTCAGACTAGTGTTCGCTGCAATGATTATTTAACAACCATTAGGGTCATTATGGAGAATTTGAGAAAAATATTAGAGACACTTGTTTGATTTAAAAAAAAAGATTGTTAACACTAAAGCTTGTCATAAACAAAAAAAAATCTGTTAACATACATAAGAGAAAAAGGTATCGAACTGGTTTGTGTTTGCCTATTTGTTTATATCTTCGATTCGACCTTAGGGATTTTGGGGTGTAATATATATTTTTTATTAAATACCTACAGCATATCATGAACACAAAAACCAAGTGAAATAATTTTCTAAATTTTTGTCTTTGTGTACGCATCAATAGATATTGGATTGATCAAAAGAGCTAAACAATAATTTACACCTCAAAATTGCCTTCAACTTTATAAGCCCTAGTTCCGGCCGCACAGGGAATACTGTTCACATCTTTGGGCCGCACTATGGGACAAAAGCGTGAGTTTCGTCTCAAAAATGTATTTTACATAAGTCGTAATTCAGAACTGTTCTAGTTTGATTTATGAAGAATAATGTCCAACGTACCTAAATCTGTACTAAAAAACCTTTAGTCAATATATTATTTTAGCTTAGTGTAGGCTTGAACTGGTTCAATGAAATTCCTGCTAGCACAGAATAGGAGAAACCTAAAACTTTGCACTATGATAGTTTCTGATTCTGTGATATTCAATTATTGTGAAGTATATCATTAGAAAGGTCTGTTATTGTACTTTTTAGTAATATTCATAAAGATTTTGACACGAAAAGTAAAACTACTCAGGCTTTAGACTCATTTCAAAAAAGCTTTTGAGTGTTAGCGAAGTTTGCCGAAGTCGAGATATTTATAATTTTGAATACAGTAACTCATCAGTAATACGAGACAAAAAAAATTTTGCCCGACTTTAATTTAAAATATTAGAATATATTGTTTTTATTTTCTTATCCAAACTATATGACCACAAAACACTTGTTTTCGATAAGTCTTATCAATTACCATTAAAAACAAACCAAAAAGGAAGGAAATTGTGGTGTTTATATTTTCTAGATAGTGGTTAATTGCTTCTGTTTTCTAAACGATAATAAATTTACTTCCCATGTGAAATATTATTTATCAAGTTTGCACACGGAATGTAGAATTGTATTTAAACAATTAATTTCATTGGTCCTTTACCAGTTTTCAAAAACTAAGCACTTGTCGAGAACAAGTTACTTCGCGACCGTCAAAAAACCTTGTTTATTTTTTTCTAAAATGAGTGAATTCGTTATTACTCGATGCGAACTTTGCGTTTTTTTTTATCAATTTTGGAACAAAACCAGAAGATATTAAGAAATATTTTGAGCAGCAGCACAATTTTCGTCTTCAAAAAGCCAAGAAGTTGTAACCACCATTCAAAGAAGCTTTTTAACCCAATTCAACAATCGTTGGACAAAATCTAGCCGTACTAAGGAGAGGTTCCTGACGCAAAATGCGACTTGGTTAAATGATGAATTCAAGGTCAGTTTTGATGAAAATACGTCCGCGACCCCATCATCATCATCTGAAGAGCGTGGAAGACCATCAAAAGCCTATGAGCACCTGTCGTGCAAATCAAAAAAGAGAAAGAACATGGAGTTAGTTCAAGAATTCGGGTTGGACTATGTACATAACGCATATGTACAAGGCTTGAGGTCTAAAGGCAGTGGCGTAGCGTGCCTTGTCGGGGCCCCGTATAAAAATTTTTTTGGAGGCCCTTATATGGAGGTAAAGATTTTTCACAAAAGAAAAAACATATTGTGAGAAGAAATATTTATTTATCACATAATTTACCCATTTTACAAATAAAAATCGAATTTTAAATATTCACTCTCCTTGCCTTTTTTTCGGCAAACTGATTTATTAAATCATTTATGGCTGATGATGATTTTAGTTTTTCTAAAGTTTCTGCCTCTATGGACAATAGTGAGATGTCTGACAGCCGTTCTTGTCCCATCGAAGTTCTTAAGTAATTTTTTATTAGTTTTTAATTTTGAAAAACTTCTTTCTGCCGTTGCGGTTGTAACTGGAAGGGTCAAGAATAAAAAGCATGCTGTGATTACCTCGGGAAAACTGGATGCAAGACTATTGAATTTTACTAGCAATAATTCAATGAGTTCTTTAATGGAATAAATTTTTTTAATTTCAGAATTTAAGCATGTTTTTAGAGCCTTTAATTGGTCACAAAGATTAAGTGAGATGTCTTTACTGTATTTAGCAGACAGTTTTCCGGAAGCGTTTAATATCTCTTCGCTTGAAGAAGATAGGAGTTTCTCCGGTTGTAATATTTCGAATATACTACTCAGGTTGCAAAGGCTCTGAAATCTTTCTTTAGTTTGAGAAATTAATATATTTCTTATACATTGACTTTGAAATAGGATTCCGGGTCGGAAATTCTCTCATCTTGTGATAACTCATCAAAAAAACGCTTCGTTATCTTTCGCCTACTGTTTTTAAAAACACTTTAAAAACATCCAAAGATTTAGCAAAAGAGTGGGGGGTAACCCCACATGCAGATTGTAATATAATTTATAATATTATAATAAGCAAACTATTAAATGAATTCTGATTTCTTAATTGGCACAGTCTATTTAAAAGATTACTTAATAAAATACTAGATTTCTGTAAGTCATTATTTTCATGCTGTAGAGCTTTAGAAACAGGATTAATAATTTCAAATAGTGAAGAAAAAAATGTAACGAGCACTAAGAAATCAAAACTCTCTAAAATGTTAATTATACTTTTACATTCTTCACGTTCATCTTTTTTATTTGAAATTAAATTTAGTTGGTACAAAGTTTTCATGATTAGTAAAAAGTTTTTCTTTACTGCTAATAAAGCGTCGTTCCTAGAAGACCATCTGGTAGGACATACCTTTTTAAGGGTAATCAAATATTTTTCAGATGAATCGTCACTTAGCATAGCCCAGCGTTTTATACTATTGCCAAAAAAAGTATATATTTTTTCTAAATTATCGAAAAAAGTCGATACTTCACGAACATGTCTCGCAGCATCGTTCAAAACCAAGTTTAAAGCGTGCGCAGCACAATGAACATAATCGGCATTTGGAGCATGCTCTTTTATTAGGGTTTGTAATCCTCCATACACACCCGACATAACATTTGCTCCATCGTATCCCTGTCCTCTACATTTAGTCAAATCAATTCCATATTCTTTAGTCAAATTTAAAATGACAGTTTTCAGACCTGCAGCACTGCAATCGGTTACTGCTATGAATCCTAAAAAGGACTCACAGATTTTTATTTCTTTAGGCACATTATCATCATTTTCTGTAACCGAGATATATCGAAAAACTACAGATAGTTGGTCAATTTTTGATAAGTCTTGTGTTGTATCCAGAATTATTGTCAGAAATGGAGCTTTTTTAATTTCTGAGATAATACTGTTCCTAACGTTAGTACCAAGCAAACTAATAATTTCGTTTTGAATCGTAGGGCTTAAATAATTTATTTCACCTTTCGGTTTTAGAAGAAGTTCTTTTAAAGTTGCATCATAGTTAGATAGCAGACGTGAAATTGCCATAAAATTGCCAGAATCAGAATCATGCCCCCTCAAAGGTAGATTACAAGATACTAAAGTAATTATAACATTAATTATACGATGCAGTACATCTCTCCAGAATGTAATTTTACTATCGATTTAAAACACCGTTAACCCAAGCAGAGGAGTACGATTTGTTTTGACGATCTGCTAATAACCAACAGAAGTGACAGTACGGTTTGTTTAAAACGTTAGAATAACATAACCATGGTCTTATAATTTTTATGCCTGCCTGATTGAAATATGAATAATAATAAGCCGAAAAAGGTCGGTTATTTTCTGAAACTTTTGGAAATGGTCCTTGTGGTTTAAATGGACCCAATTTAAAAATTATTTTTCGTTCGCATTCAGTTAAATTGTCACCAAAATTTCCTCTATCTGATGAAATTATATTACAATCTGCATTATCTGCAGATATATCAGAATCGTTGACTTGGGGTTCCTCGATTTCTGGATGGACATCCGATAAAGTATGTGCTTGGCTTTCTTCTATTTCCGGATGGATATGTGACGAAGAACACGCTTCAGAAGAAACTAAAAATAAACGAGTAATTGTTAAAAAATAAATACGAATGCTCTGATACTAAACTAAAAAGAGTTATATATAAATAAATAACGTTACTAAGGGTCACAGTTAGAGAGTGTTCAGTTCAGACGCACACAGACTCTACGCGGATTGTGCTCGTACCTATTAGTAGATACAAAATCACCTGCAGCCCGTCCGTGCATTACTATACACCTGCGTGCTATTTAAACGCAGCGCGTAGTGTAGTGGCCATACAAAACGAGAACCCGAAAGCGAGTCTGCACATCTGAAGTTCTCAACACGCAATTAACGATACGATACGGACTGATAGACAAACAACAAAACAAATCGATCCTATAGATAAGTTAGAATTTTGTTTTTTTTTTTAATCAAGGCACGGAACCCTAAAAACAGTATAATTGTGAAAATCGAGGGGGGAGACAACTTTTTGTGACGGACAGATGGACAGACCGAAATTAAAAGATTTCCTTGTTTATCACTACGGGCCCCTAATAAATGGGTTGGGTAGTAGTGTAGTACTTACCTTTCCAATCTAAATCACTCACAGTATCTTGTCTCTGAAAAAATGAAGAAATTTTGGGCACTTTTTTTATAACCTCGTCCCTTTTCTGTTTAATTTTTCTTTTCTCAGCGCCGCTGGGATAATCTCTTTTCCTTTCACTCATTTCTTTTACAAATCGCTACTAATACTGCTAAACCAGAAGAACAATATTGTTTGTACTGAATTACAATGTAATGCACATTTATATAAAGCGCGTAAATAAACAGTGCACTGCACTCCGTGGTTTAACATCCAATGCAAAGTACAACAACGTACACGTACATCGCGATATCGATGAAGGATTCCCGGGGATTCCCCGCTGAGTTGAAGATGAAGTAAGTAAAACGGGGAAGTCCCGCAGCCCGCCATAACGATGTAGTGTTGCCAACTTTTGAACGCACGCTTAAGGCGGGAAAAAAAGGAATTGCTTTATAGAATTTTGTCATTTGTAAAATAAAATAAATTAGAAAGTTTTTATTCTTTTTCCTTACACACTTTGGGGGCCCCCGTGGCCCGGGGGCCCCGTATAATTGATACGGCAAATACGGCGGTAGCTACGCCCCTGTCTAAAGGCGAATCTGAAGAGGCTACTGTTGTAGCTGCCATAAGAAGTTTAAGCAAAGACGAAAAATCAACTGTAAAAAAGAAGATTGTTGGGGAAACTGTGGAAATAAATTCATTTTCTACGGAAGAAACTCTAGGTTTGTACACTAATCTAGATTTGTCAAAGGCCCAATATGGATTCATAAGAGCGTTCCTTATCAAAAAGAATTGTCCCATCTTGCCTTCGTATCACGCTTTATCTACTGCAAAACAATTATTTTACCCCCCATTTTCAAGCATAGAAATAACAGATACGGGTGCTAAAGTAAAGCTGCAAGATTTGTTGAATCATACTGTTGCTCGTATTTTGATGATTAAAAACGATTGGAACCCAACCCAAAGAAAACTGCAATTATTCACGAAATGGGGATGTGATGGTTCTTCGGGTCAAAGTGAGTACAAACAGGTGTTAACAGGCGAAAATGTGAATATATCTGACGCTAATTTGTTCCTGAGCTTACTGGTGCCTATCAAATTAATAGATTCATTAACGAATCAAGTTATTCGGCAAAACTCAGCATATACTTCTGTCAGATATTGCAGGCCTATATTAATGGAATTCGCTAAAGAAACGCCAGAAAGACTCGATTGATAGTGAGTGATATTCGTTCAGAAATAAATAATTTAGAAACTACCAAAATTAACAAAATAACCAGATAATAAAAATAACGCACGAATTATTTCTAACTATGGTTGATGGCAAGGTTGCACAAGTGTTAACTGACACAACTTCGGGTGCTGTGTGTACCATATGTGGTGCCAAGCCAAGTGAAATGAATGACTTGAGCAAAGTATCATCAAAGCCAGAAAATGAGAGTGCCTATGAATATGGGTTGTCTACATTACATGCATGGATAAGGTGTATGGAAATGATATTGCACATATATTATAACATTCCCTTTCAAAAATGGTCAGCAACAACACCACAAAACAAAAAACTTAAAGAAGATAAAAAGCAGCTTGTCCAGAGTTTATTCCGTAATCAAATGGGAATACATATTGATAAGCCACGTCAAGGAAGTGGTAATAGCAATGACGGAAATACAGCTCACCGATTTTTCGAAAATTATCAATGTTCAGCGGAAATAACAGGTGTCGATGAAAATCTTATAAAAAGATTCTACATTATACTTCAAACTATGGCATCTGGTTTAGCTGTTAATCCCGAAAGATTTGGAGAATATACCAAACAAACAGCTGAATTATGTATTCAAACATATAGATGGTATTACATGCCATCTTCCGTGCACAAAATTCTTATACATGGCGAAAGTGTTATAAGACATTTTGCTATTTTGTCAATTGGAAATTTTACAGAAGATGCTCAAGAATCAAGAAACAAGGACTACAAGAAATTCAGACTGAGTCATGCAAGAAAATGCTCTAGATCAGCAACAAACGAGGACGTGTTTCATACTCTTTTATATACAACTGACCCGTATATATCAAGTATAAGAAAGCCTACAGTTTCTGCAACAAATTGAGTTGTTAGATGAAGCCAAAAATTTACTTGTACTCGATGAATGAATATTATGATTACTACATGCACTGTTTGTTTATATTTTAACATTTACACAGTAATTTACTCTTAGTTAAATTTAAATTTTAGAAATTATATAAAAATCTTTTTTGACGGTCGCGTACAATTTTTTTTTTTTTTTTTGTAAAATCAAAACTTGGAGATATTATTAGGACTTAGGTAGGAATTAAGTAGTTTTTGTATGAAAAAACACAATTTAATATTTCGTGTATTACTTATAAAATATATTTCATATATATATTTATACATTTAGTATTTTCATTTCTTACCCTACATATTCAAGAAGCTGTGTGCAAAGTTTCAGGCTTCTACTATGAATAATAATAAAGTTACAGATTTATGCGACGAAACTCACGCTATTGTCCCATAGTGGGTCGGCGCGCCACAATATTTGCTCACACCATTTGATCGCATATAACGAAGAGCAGTTCGAATCGTCGGCGACCCAGATCTTCGCTCGGCTGGACTCGCTTTGTACACGAAGAGACTTTACTTCTCTTTGTGTACTGTACAAATTGTATCATGGGGAGTGTATCAGCCGCTGAGTTCCACTATCATACCACTCGCCACAAACTTAATTTTCAACCTCACCATCTTGATGAGAGGCAATCCACTACAGGACGCTTTTTGAGGCATTTTCTACTATTTTTTAGTAGTGTGAGCATCCTGACCAACCTATTTAACCGCATACTCCTCACCGGAAAAAAGTCGGACCAATGGACATTGAGTGTTTATCCCTCCAGTTTTCAAAGGAAAAGGATCAATGCAGGAGTGTGGCAGTTATCGCGGTATAAAGGTCTTGTCTCACACTATGAAGCTCTTCGAGCGGATAATCGACTCCCGGATCAGGCAGGAGTGCACTTTCTCGGAGTGTCAGTATGGTTTTCGACCTGGTCATGGGACCATAGACATGACATAGGGAACAAAAGTCTATCCATGCCGCCTCCATCGGGCCGCGGTAGAAAGGGTAGGGCTAAGAAATGTTGGCGTGACAAGGTAAGGGACGTCATGCCTGCCAATGGTCTCACAGTTAGGGATGCCGAAGACCGCGCGAAGTGGAGAAATAAAACTCAGAAAGCGGACCCCGAGCTCTAAAGCAAAAGTGTAAGACGCAACCGGGAATAACGCTCGGATGATGATGATTTATAGCTGTCCATGAGGAAATACCTTGCAGTGACCTGCACGGTTAATTTGTAGGTATATAGATAGGTATAGGTAGTAGCGCGCGGTTCTCTCTCACAATAGACGCATTGCCCTTGGGGAAATAAGCAAGATGTAAATGATGATTTTGAATATGCGCAGTTATATCTAAATGTAACTTTAAACTACAAACCAATAAACAACCTAACCGTGCCTCAAAGTACCCCTCACTCACTAAAACATTGTACCTATGCCTCCCGACGTTGTATAAAAAAACATTTATTTACTACTAATTGTCTAATGTCTAAATACTGCAAAAATGCTTTTAAAAGTTAAAACTAACTTTTATATAGAAAGCACAGTAGTAATGTTTTTTCACTTGCGGTTTAATGAAGTTGGGCAACTGGGATAACTTCACACTGGCCGGGCGTGCTTTCTAGAAAATGAGTTCCGTGAATCGTAGAAGATTCAGAAAAGCATTGGGAATTATGGACAGGAATTATAAGAATAGGTCGCTTCTAGGCCGAAGTCGATAATATGACTTCAAACACTCGTAGAGATAATTGCGTGGCGTGAGATTGAAGAGGATGTGGAAAAGAAGAAATAGGATGTGAAGATTTTTACGAAGACTCCTGGGTATATGGGTATACATTGACCTTCTTCCGATAATCAGAAATATAATCAAATTCCCGTACGCCAACAACACATATTCTGAATACGTTTCCATTTATCGAAGTTTTCTATTAGATCTAAATACGTTACATCCCCATAATCGAGCAGAGGGAGAAGGAGAGAATTTACCAGCAAGGTTTTGGTACGAGTATTAACAGACTAGAAGCTTTAAAACTTTCTCAAGTAATGTAGAGGAGAATAGATCTTACGGCTGATTTCGCTAATTTGAGGAGTTCGGGATAAGGTATGAACAGAAATTATACCCAAATTACTTACAGAAAAGCGAATAATATTGGCATCAAAAACGCAATTTTGGCCATATAATATTTGATAGCCAACAATAATTTTCTGTGATTCAGTTCACAGCTAATTTTCAGTAAGAACTTATTAGTCCATCGGACAATGGAGGAGAAATCCTTATTAATACCATATATTATTTGAAACCATCGATCGAAGCAGCTATGTAGATCTGAAGGTCATCTGTGTAAAGGTGAAAAGAGAATAGAAGGCACTCCCCCCGAGGTACACTAGCAGTAAGCTGGCACCAGTCGGATATAGAATCAGCAATTATAACAGTTCACTGTTAGTTAGATATGACTAAAACTATGTTAAAGGCTTTGGTGAAAGAACGTAACGCCTACGTTGCTTAAATCCTTCAGTAGTGTGTCAAAGTCGACTGAATTAAAAAAAATTGTAAAATCAAGCGTTTTATTACGGTATGCTTTCTATACCTACAGATTTTTCATTGAATATACCTATATACGTCTCAAAGATATTCGTTATCTAAGTTTATGTATCAAGATGGTAGGTGCCTGTAAAAATGAACTACAATTTACGGTACAATGGAAACTAATATATTAACTTCCACAAAATGACGACGGTACTTACAATCACTGCATAAATCAAGAATAAAAACTATTGATGGTAGACATGTAATACATCGCTTCATTGTTCCATTTAAAGGAGAATGACCAAATATGTATGGGAGTTCGGCCCACTTGCGTCAGTCATGCGTCTTGACCAAACCATCGGCAAAACAAAGGAAATATATTGTAGATGACTCAAAAGAAATATTATTTCAATACGAATAGGGGTTATCGAGTATTTTTAAATCAAATTAGGCATTTTGAGGTTATGTTTTGCGAGTGTAAAACTCATCGATGTTAAACTACAAGGACAGAGGGGATGTTATATTTTAGTAAAGATTATATGGATTTGTAAATACGATGCCATGTGCATAGATCAAGCGCACTGAACACCTACGTTAAATGCATCTTCAAATAATTAAACCACAGGATAAGTAGTAGATATTTAACTTCAACTTGTTATGTTCATATATATGTATTATACATTGCAATTGGGTTGAAGTAGCTCAACATCACCTTTGACTGAAACATACCTTACCTGGACGTTGTGCACCCCACGATACTGATGGAACAATAGCTTGAATGGGGAAGAATGCAGCAAAAAAATATTTGGAGAATTGTTGTTTACTCGGGTGAGTGTGGTAACCATATAGCACCTATATTAGCAGTCAGGGTGGCAATGTGCGACTTACATTACTTGGTTGTAAGCAACGGCAGGCTATGGTAACTATTTAACATCAGGCGGATTGTATGCTTATATAATTACTTACATTGGTCTTAATCACAGAATATTCATTTGAGATAAATAAGAACAACACCTAGTATATTGACACTTTTATTTACATTTATTAGGTTCTTATAAAAAAAAGATATTTCTTTAAATGGTTTATTACAATTTTTATCATAAATAAATACATCAAATAAAAATCTAAAAATGGAGTAGGAGCCTGTACATCTTTAAATATACCTTAATTAAAACTTACTTAAATACCAAATTAACAAAATTATGTGCGCACTGTATTGTTCATTTTCCTGCAAAACAATTGCAGCAGTAGCCGACCAATACCTCTCTAGACATTTAAACAAATATGTTATTGAACTGACGTGCCTCCACTTTATATGAGCTCTGATAATTATTTTGTCGTAATATATGGGGAGCATTTTCTACTTTTTAATTATATATATATCTCCACAGTATACAGTTCATTAGGAATATGTTCTCCAAAGTAAAACTGCTATCCCAAGGGCACATAATACGTATGTTTAATGTCAATTCATCCTAATTTCCATTGCCTAACTGACGACAGCATATTCTAGCACAGTTAGGTACATATAATATGTTGTACATTAATAATATATCAAAACTCAAAAACATGTGCCTCATGTTGATAAATGTAATTAAGATCCATGCAATTATAGTTCTTGCGGCTTGACAAAAAAATGATGAAGGCACTGGAACTTTACGTGCTGCCTCGATGAATTTCTGGTTAATTTCCTCTAGCAGTTATCAATTATCATCATGGAACTGTTGTCTTTGTATTACTCAGCTGCTGGTCAACAGACTCTTTCCAGTCTTGATACCTAGAATAACATATATATATATTAGGTGGAGAAAAATAAATATGTGTATACTGTAGGAGCATCAGAACGATTAAAATGATTTGAATGGAAGTATAAAGATCCCAGCTAGATAAAGATAAAGTAACAATGTACAAATTATAAAAAAATATATATAATTTTAGGGAAACATCATAAAAAAAATATGTTTAAGAAATTATGTACCATATGAACTGGAATCTATCTAAGTATAACATTTCATTTCTGATATTCTGGTCATAACTCTGTATAATTGAGATCTTATTATCAATATGTCAACATCCCACATTCAAGGGCTACTTGTTGATGTCCAAATTCATTTGAAAGTTTGACTTCAAATGTTACTTAAGTTCATATTAATGTATATATAATTCCCGGCATAAGATGCTACCGTCTGTGATCTGTAACAATTAAAAATTATTGTTTAATTGATTAACACAATAATCTAAAAACATAAGTCATGAATGTAGTCTTACTATGCCAGTTATTATAAAACATAATAATACCGCTGTATTTTATGAACAATCAATGGTGCAGCTTCTAATATGGGTGAGTATAGATATGTGTTCACAATTCTTATCTAGGCGCGGTCTATACTTTTATTCATATACTTAATAAAAAGTTACCAATATATATATGAACTTAAAAGTAACGTAACACTTACCGCTGCTTACCGGACTGAGCACCATTCAAGGAATGTACTAGTTGTTCATCCAAGGAATGTACTAGTTGTTGGTATGATCAATGGATATTATAATATTTCCACACGTTGATTTCATATGTATGGAAATTAAACAAAACAAAATAATATATACTACGAAAAATTAAATAGAATAGATTAAAGATTTGACTCTTGCTTGTCTATGGACACGTCGCTGTATAGGGATGCGATTGGAATTCGATTTCAATGGGTTAAAAAATCGACTCAATCGGCATTGAAATGTACACTTATTTGTACGTATCAAAAAACGTAATAATAATACACAGTTTTTCACTATATCTAGCATAGATCTCAATACCTACTGTGTTATTGTTTCTATACAGTGCTACCATGAAATAAAATGGAATGTACCGTTATCCCTTTACCTTTATCTCCTGATCTCACGTAAAAACAATAATGTTGCAAGTTGTTTGTTTGTGATGACATGACATAAAGTACCTTCTGAGAACTACGTAATACTTACGTCTTATTAATAAATTGAAAGTAAAAACAATCGATTAAATAATTACGCCTAATCATTTACATTTTAACACAACACTTTAACATTGTATGAACTGGGCTTAAACAAAGGCCTGTATCTTACTATTAATGGGACTAACAGGACTCCTGTCTCTCTATAACTTCACACCAAATCCTTTGCGGGGTAGACATAGAAAACCAAGCGCCACATAACTCGACCCTTACAGTCCTTACACACCTCACTAGCTTCTTTAACCGAATAATATATGTTAAATCGATTTTGTTATGATCAACAACTTTTGTTAAAGAAATATTTCGAGTAGTGGTGTTACTCATGCATCATGATTGTTTATAAACATTTTTATATGAAGGCTAGCAATTAAAATGATTAGAAGCTTTTCATATTCACTTTCTAAGCATTGAATTATAAAGGTTCTGAATTACAAACGATTATTTAGTATATTTTATAATCGATTACATAATCATCGCAACCCTAAACTGTCATTCTCCATTTGTAGTCATAAGCGGAAATGCAAATAACTTTTAATATTCAACTTTTAAACCCCTGTTCCAATAGGACTGAAAAAAATACGTGAACATTATCAATTTAGAAAAGGTTTTTTAGAGTTTAAATGGTGAAGACGCAAGGTGGGCCCACTTTTGGTCATTCTCCTTTGACTCGTTGTAAATTTGACTTGAATTTTAATATATAATCTAAATAATTATAATCATGAAGTATATAGTTGGTTCGAAGGGAGGATTGTTTACAATCACAGAAACGAAAAACAAGAAATCAGAGAAACCCGTCGCGTATTGGAGGTGAGATAAAAAATCGTGGTCGCAGAGATTAGGACTCACCAATGACATTACATTGTAGTGCTCATTTTGTGATCATTATTACGTTGGTCATCATTATTAACTCATAATTGTTGTTATTAATCAGAAACTTCTACATGTGTATTATGTTTTTGAGTGATACAAAACTTGAGTAGGTAATCGCTTCTTCGGTGTTTTTGGGTACTTAATTCTTTGTGTAATTTGGAGAGCTGTAGTTGTGTACATGATAATAAGTGATTATTCCGTGGCACCTACCAAATTATTTATAGATTAGTGTACGAAAATGAAATTGTATGTTGAAAAACATGCAATACAATTGGCGATTCCTGTTTAATTCAATTGCATCAATATTTAAGCATATATCCGGAGGTAGGTTTAGTAAATAGGCTTTGTACCTAAAGAGTACCAACGGAACCTTATTACTAAGGCTCCGCTGTCTATCCGTCTGTCACAGGGATGTAATGGAAATGTTCACAGAGTGTATTACCATGGTTACTATAACAATAATAATGTAACATAAGGATATAATAAGTTAAAAATTACATGGATCCCTTAGACCGTAGAAGAAACGTATATTTTTCTGCGTTTTTTTCTACACTACACTTTCGTGTACGAGTCGTGAACTTCTTTCTTATCCGATTTTTTATACTGCTAAGATGGCAAACAAGTGCACGACTTCAACATAACATTTTTAAAAGATATTTGTTTTAGTGTTGTTGTGCTTTCAGAACAGCCATGGGGATGGGAGGAGCGATGGACAGCTGCGGGAGGTGTATGAAGTTCTCTTTAATATGCATCAATGTCATCACGCTCGTAAGTACCGACTTACCTCATTGTATAATGTTTACTACAATAATGCCATATGAATATCATAAATGTGTTATGAATGTACAAGGACGCGGAGGAGGTAGGGCACAGCGGTTAGTTGCACACTGATTTAATTGTCACAACAAGGTGGTTGCGCGGTCGCGCGCACGCACGCATACATACAAACGTAACGCTCAAATTAGCATATCTAACAAAATGCAGTAGCCGGCCTGAAACTCTGTTTATTTTTCACGTCCAAACCATAACTTACTATGGTTAAACTCCTGCATGAATATATTTTTTCCAGCGTTATCCCGTTTCCTTATCCATTAGGACTGGCGGGGTCCGTATACTAAGCCTCATTCATTCAGCAGTCATTTTTAATCACCTGATGTAAAGTAGTTACCGTAGCATACGCTTGCACTACATGAAATAATACTCGTGCAATTGACACCCCTGCTGAGAATACAGCAACACCTTAGGAGCTTACTCGCAGGAACACCACAGCCCTCCAGGGAGTTGTTACTTGGCTGCGGTTTTCTGTTAGGTGGAAGTATTTTCCCAATCGGACTGCTACAATGATACAATGCGTACCTCTCTTGTAATCAGACCAAGACAAACGGACATGTTCATGCACACAAATGTTTGTCCTGTGTGGGAATCGAACCCACGAGCGTTGGTGTTAAAGTGTCATTGCTAACCACTCCGTTACCGAGCTCTGACGAGATCAATGTTCAATGAAGCGATGGCCGTCAGACCTTCAGAATCCAGGTGGAAAGTCAGAACTTTCTTATGTTAGGTGTAACATTTTACATCGCAATGTTTTCCTTCAGAGCGAAGCAAGTGATAATTACAAATTCTACTAATATTACAAATGCGAAAGTTTGTATGGATGGATGTTTGTTCCTCTTTCACGCTTAAACGGCTGAACGGATTTGAATTAAATTTGGCACGTAGATAGATTATGATCTGGATTAACACATAGGCTACGTTATATGACTCCACGCCGGCGGAGCCGCGGGCAGCAGCTAGTATATACTTACCAAGTGGTACACACCAAGATTCCAACCACACTAGTTGATTAAATGACCTAGTGAATAAAAAACCATAATACATGAGCATCTTAATTGGGTATTTTGACGATATTCGTCAACAAATATGCTAGTATAGTAGGATTAGGATTTTTTTATGTTTCGCATGTTTTTACGAGTACAAAAGATAAAATGCATAATGGGAAAATGTCAAATGTCACCTAAATATATGTTAATATCAATATATTATTACGCAAATACGGGTTATTGATAATAATAATAATGGGGTCATGAAGCGAGTAAAGCAGTTAGCAAAAGCAAGTGAAATTAATGCGAAAGTAGCTCTGTCATAAGTTAATTAAAAAATAATTTATCCTACTTACATATTATGATTATGCACAACAAGGCTGAGAAATAGATTCCGTGACCCGCAACATTAAGATTCCCGTGTTGCGAGCATGAAGGAAATAATCGTGGTTGCGGGTAACAAATCTTTTTCCATAGTTTAGAAGAAAGTAAAATAAATACATTCGTACAAACAAACATAATATAGTCTTAAAAATAATGAAAGAATGAGCACAAGTAAAAATAGTGTTGACAATAGCTTGTGCATTTTTACATACTAATTAATGTCTAAACAGACTGTAGCGTACTGCGCTGGGATACTTGCATATATTTAAGAGAGCTAGGGCGCATCAAAGCAGCCCGTCTGGAGAAGCACCTCCACATCAAAGAAAACCGCAGCCAAATAACAACTCCCTAGAGGATTGTTGTGTTCCTGACTGTGAGTGAGGTCACCAGTAAGCTCCTAAGGAGTTGCTGTGTAAGCAGCTGAGGAGGCTTCGCGCTAGTGATACTTAATATATTACAAGCGTTAATAGGCTACGGTAACTACTTTACATCAGGTGGACCGTATGCTTGTATGCCTTCCGACGTTGTATAAAAAAACAATCATGAGTTCTGAAAATAAAGTAATTCATTGTTAACTTTTGAAATGAAATTTGAAATGAATTGAAATGTATTATTACACACATTTCGTTTTCGTTCCTTACGGGTGCCTGTTAACATGTTTAGGAGCCTTTCGGTTCATAAGGTCTAAAGTATTAAATTGTCCATATTATCAAAATGTCTATATTAAAAATGACCAGTGTAAAACGTCCATTTATCAAAATTACCATAACATTAAAATGTTGTAAAAACCAATGTAAAAAAAACACATCCATATATATATCATCACGTCTGTCTCCCATTGGGGTAGGCAGAGACTATGGAACGTCAGGTGCACCGATTCAAACATACCCCTCTCGCTTCTTTCACATTCATCAACCTCTTCATGCATGCTCTTCGGTTTTGGGTGCTTTTGGTTTGGCCCTTTTTCAGGAACCGGCGAGCGTGCATGAAAAGAGCTATGAATGACACAGAAGCATGACACAGAAGCGAGTGAAGTATGCAAGGACCGCGTCTTATGGCGCTCGGTTCTCTCTGCCTACCCCGCAAGGGAGTTGGCGTGAAGATATACATACATACATACCTTTTTCAGCATATCACCAATTTGTTATATATGTGTGCGTCTAGGGTGGCACCTGACGATATTTCTATTTATACATGCATGCAAGCATATGGCCCACCTTATGTAAAGTGCCTAATGTAAATATTCTCAATCCATTAGGTTTGGCGGAGTTCGCTGCCTAAGCCTAATGATCTAATGAAATACTGATTTAGACGCGATTTTTTTTCGCATGTCTTTGGAAATGTAAAGGTGGTAACGTGCGCGCCAATGTTCCTATGAAGTTGAAGAGGTTTTAGATGTCTGTTTATAGAAACAGCCATCTAAAACCTAGAACCTCTTACGTACAATTTAATGTGAAAAGATAGCTCTTCACATTAAATTGATGATAGAGTTGTAATCGTAAACTACACCGTCACTTGACACTTCTATACCTAATAAATAAATAAATAAATATAATTAGTAGAATCACTGTGTGATGCAACTTCTAAGCCTACATTCGAAAAGTAAATTAATAACTTTTTCTGTACCTATGACTCATTATTAGTTCTTGTACTCATACCAAAGTACGTAGAGCGCGCGTCATCCGAACTCATTGTGTGCCGCCACCACCAGGCGCAGTGAATACCACCCGACTGAAAGAGGGATTACTCTTTATTGTTAGTCGTGTGGTGAATCGATACCAAAAGCTAACATAAGTTAGATTTGAAGTTAAAAAAAAACACATTTTATTGCACGAGTGATTTTTTTTATATTTACAATATATAGGTATATAAACCAATAAACCGCTTGACGTCGCATGCACACCCCGCTCACTCACCACGTACATACATACGTTTTAGAGTCTAAATATCTCAGATTTGAGACTATTGACTAATGGGAGGACATTTTAACCAAGAAGCGATGCGACGTCAATCCGTGAACTAGCCAATAAGCGCTGCGCGCTTCACCCCCCAACCCGTAATGCTAAATTATTTACTACGCAAAATCGTTTCATTGGGTCTCCATTGTTTATGTCCTTCACGCATCCAAGCATACCGCCCAACTTGTGTAATGTAGTCACCGTAGCGTCTCGGTCCGCTACTATAGCCGAAGTGTTTGGCGAAGATACTGACTTTGAGATGGAACGACTGCCGTCTGCCCTCCACTACCTACACGTGTCCCAGACCTTTCTTAGATTAGGTCGCATGTGTTTCGAAATGTAAATTCCTGGACGTGCGGGTTTCCTTCAGATGTTCGTGACGTGACGTTCGTGATGATGACGAACTCGGTGGCGCAGTGGTGAAACGCGCTGTCACGCTACTTGGACACCTACGCTCGTGGGTTCGATTCCCACACAGTACAAACATTTGTGTGCATGAACATGTCTGTTTGTATTGGTCTGGGTATTTTCTATGTATAATAAGTATGTATTTACAAAAAAAAAATGTATTTACGTATGTTTATCAGTTGTCTAGTACCCATAACACAAGCTTCGCTTACTTTGGGGCTAGGTGGCGCTGTGTAATTTGTCTAACAATATTTATTTATTATTATGATTTATTATTTATTCGTGTGATAATAAAAAATATGTACATAAATTCGAAAACACAAATTTAGTGGTACATGTCATCACTAGGATTCGACCTTGGTTCGAGATCTGTCTGTCATTAGCCACTAGGCTGATTCTTTATCAACGAGGCTAACATTGCTCCGCAATGACGGGATCCCTCGCGCGTCTAACTGTAATCACAAGCTATGGTGTAAATCTGCACTCCATTCCCATTACGAAACCCTATTGAAATAATTCATAATTCATTCATAATTCATTTATTCAATGCTATTTATTGAATCTCACAAATCTTTTTCTTTACTTGTATTATTGTTATTATGATTTTATTTTGCATGATTTGAATTTAATTGTAATATAATTCATCGCAAGTACCGCAAGTATTGTTATAGCAAAAGTAATTAGTCTAGTTCCCACAGGACAGGCTTAGCCTAGTGTGGGTAATAAGGTTAAAGTGCAATGCCTGTAACAATTTTTGCAATAAAGTATTATTTATTATAATTATTATTATATAGTCATTACAAACAGGTTTCTGGTCACCAATTCAGTTATATAAACCTGTATCTGGCGCGTCCCGCTCTTTATATTACAACTAGCTATCCGCCCCGGCTTCGCACGGGTGATATGATCGCTACCAAACTTTACAGGATCACCTGCTGGGTTAACCTGAAGATTCACTGAAAATTTCATCAAAATCTGCCCAGCCGTTTTTAAGTCCATAGAGGACATACAGACAAACATTCATTTTTATATATATAGATAGATAATATGCTATATAATATGAAATGTTGTTGTACTACAAAAAAATCAAATAAATATGTATCGTTGGATAAATTACACCGCCATCTGGCCAAAGTAAGCTTGTACTAAGGGTACTAGACAATTGATAGACATACATGAATATTTTAATTATAACTAGCTGTGCCCGCGACTTCGTACGCGCGGAATAGTTTCTTTTTATTATTTATTTATATTAATAAAAATAAATAAAATTTCTAAAATAAAGGTAGCCTAAGTTACTCCTTATTACATCAGCTATCTGCCAGTGAAAGTCCCGTCAAAATCGGTCCAGCCGTTTCAGAGATTAGCCGGAACAAACAGACAGACAGACAGACAAAAATTGTAAAAATATTCATTTTGGTATATGTACCGTGTATATATCCATATGCATTTAGTAAAAAGCGGTTATTTTAATATTACAAACAGACACTCCAATTTTATTTATCTGTATAGATGTATATTTATGGTAGAAAACACCCAGACAAGACAAACAAGTTCATGCACACAAATCTTTGTCTTGCGAGGGAATCGTAAATACCACTTGAAAGTCCAACGGCATACGTTATGCGAGTTAGTATAAAAATGACACAATCGTACAGACACGACGACAAAATTATCGTGGCTCAAATAAAAGGTGGACCTACCCTACTCTAAACAATATAGGTACAATTATACAGTTGTCGGTCCTATTGAGGTCGTTAGGTTGGCCGTTGGCTCATTTAGATGCTATCAGGCACTTGAGTACAATTTTCACTCAGTGTTGTGTTCGAGTGGGCGAACGAACAAAAGGTCACGGAGTAGGTACGTCCAATGCTTCTACCTGCGCGGATCCTTTGTTGGCTTCGCCGTTGCGGAATTCTGTACCAAGGAGGTAAAAAAGAAACCCTTGGGTATGTATTTTTATAACAAGGGGAAAAACACGCATTCGGCCCGCCTGATGGTAAGCAGTTAGAATCTTCTACCTAGCGTTATCCTGTTTCTTTTGTTATACATTAGGATTGGCGGAGTCCGCTACCTAAGCCTAAGGATTTGGCGAAGATACTGTTTTTTACATAGTTCGGTTGCCATTAGACGTCTACAACCCACAGGGAAAATCAAATTTTTTAAGGTTAGGTCACACTATTCGTTCGTTCGTTTTCTTTTTTCGTTTTTTTTTTTTTCTTCTTTACATATATACATATTCATATTCTGTTCTATTTTGTCTAGCTACTTTCAATTTCATATATATATATTTTTGTTTTTTGACATTTATTACTTTTATATTTGTTATTAATTATTATAATGATCTGTTTCGTTTATGTTGTACTACCGCGCCACTCGCCTACCAAATTCCAATTAGACACTCAAAGGTTGACTGGAAGAGATTCCTTATAGGAATAAGTCCGCCTTTGTACATTTATTAATGTGTTGCATTTTAATTTATATTTTTCATTGTCATTTTATGTACAATAAAGATATTACAAACAAACAAACAAACAAACTATTTTGAAATATAATTTCTTAGACGCGCGGGTTTCCTCACGTTGTTTTCCGTTGCTGCGCAGCAAGTGATAATTACGAATATGTTTATAAATCGACGAATAAAATTTAGTGGTATACCGTTCCACACCAGGTTTTGAACCGGGGGCCGTAGGTTAATAGGCGTTCTTTATCCACTGAGTTATCACTGTTAAACCAAAAACCTAAATCAACTAACGTTAACCAGGGATATGGAACAAAGATTCTATTCTAGCACAGTTGCTACAAAAAAAAATATTCTCATAGGCATCGAAAGTTATTTGGCAAAATGTATGAAATCTGAGTGAAAACTTTTCGAATCCGTTTCGAATATAGCTTTCCGAGGCAATGTGAATACTCCCACTGATCGCTACATCCAGCAGACGGTGGCTCGCCACACACTGCAGGTAATCCCGCAGAAAGTGCGCGGGGGACAACACCCGCGTGAGTGATTCGACTGTCGAAAGGTGTACTACGCTTTCTCCGAAGTTACTACGAGCTGCGTTGTGCCCTTTAACATCTTCACACCAAGTCCCCTGCAGGGCAGGCACGGGACGTGAAGATATACATAAAAATAATATAATACATCTATAGATATATATACTTTTTAGGGTTCCGTACCGTAAGGGTAAAACGGAACCCTATTACTGAGACTTCGCTGTCCGTCCGTCCGTCTGTCACCAGGCTGTATCTCATGAACCGTGATAGGTAGACAGTTGAAATTTTCACAGATGATGTATTTCTGTTGCCGCTATAACAACAAATACTAAAAAATAGAATAAGATAAATATTTAAGGGGGCTCCCAAACAACAAACGTGAGTTTTTTTGCTCGTTTTTGCTCGATATTGATAACGGCAACAGGTAGACGCTTGAAATATTCACAAAATATCAGTGAACGAAAAAAACAAAATATGTAGTTATATATTCACTTTAAAAATAAATAATTAAATTAAAATAAAACAAATATTTAAATATTTAATTTGATTTTTTACCGTTTTTATAGATAATGGTACGGAACCCTTCGTGCGCGAGTCCGACTCGCACTTGGCCGATTTTTTTTATTATAAAGTCCTAATGGTAGATGCCATGTTTCCAGATTGCAGGTGCGATAGCCCTTGGAGTGGGGCTATGGGTGTGGTCGACGCGCTCGTTCTCCAGCACCCTGCTCAGTAACAACATGTTCATAGCGTCCGTGGCCGTGGTGGTTATCATGGGCGCTGCCATCATGCTGCTCTCACTCCTGGGCTGTTGCGGGGCCGCTAAGGAAGTCAAGTGTATGCTGCTTACGGTAACTATCAGAACATATCTATCTATAACTTGACGCTAATTCCATTGCGGGGTAGGCAGAGAGAACTGAGTGCCACATGACTCGGCTCTTATACACCTCGTTTACTTCTTTAATATTCATAGCACTTCTCATTCACGCCCGCCTAGGGCTCTTGACACTTCCTGATAATACACGACCAATTTGGTCGTGATAGGTGTGCCTTGGCCTTTCTCCATTCCTACAATTCTTCTACTAACCTGCACGTGCTGTGCACCTTTTCGATAAGCAGACAAGGCTTTAGCGTATTAAAAATGACACCTCAATTGATAAGTTCGGGGATGATGTCAGATAGTAATCGGTTTTTGGAAGTCGGGCCATAGCCAAATCAGTACGCGGCACCTCAGTTTACGAAGTGAAAACTTGGGAGGCATCGGGGATAAACAGTAAGAAGATGATGACGATGATTCGTAAACAGCGAACTTAAAAAGTATCCGTAAATGCTTAAAAGACTATCATATCGACGGTTGATTTTTCCTGACTGTCACTTTGACAATGACATTTGTTTGTTTACATAAAATGACTGGGATTTTGACAATAGCTAACTTGACACGAGGTGGAACTAGAACTTCTATATGCATGTTTGCTTATGACATAGAGTAAAAAACGAACTAATGTAAAAAAAAAACTCGCCTTGGTACAAAACCCTCGGTGGTATACCTGTCCATTTTAGAACGTTTACCTATCTTGTCCTTTTGATATTGGGACCATTCACTACTAGGTCATATTGCTAGTAAGGCGAGCTTCTTACAGCTCCTGCTTTTAGGATGTGTGCTCATAGGGTGTTTTATGTGGAATGAGCTTACTGCCGAGGTTTTCCTAGGGACTACAGCATGGGGTTCTTCCAGCGAGGCATCAAAAGGTAGATACGTTATACACCAACATTATTGTTTTACAAAATGGCGCAAGTAATATTATGTCTACGTACAGTTATTTATTATGACACTTTGCTCTAACAAAGAGACAAATGATATCTGTCGTTAGAAAGAGATGAATGTACATCTTACCACATTGTGGTGTTGCAAATGCCCATGGGCTACGCTAACTGCTTGCCATCAGGCAGGCCGTACGCTTGTTCGTCACCTTAGTGGTATAAAAATAAATACTTAAATGTTCTTCTGAAACGAAGGGTTCGAATCGCACTTGGTTAGTTTTTTTGGTAAAATTCTTGAAAATTTATTTTCGTTATTTCAGTACTACATCTTGGTGTTCATCATATTCGTGGTTATGCTGGTGGGTGGCATTCTGCAGTTCGTGTTCCGGGAGAAGGTGATGACGACCCTGGACCGGGAGATGTATGCCGCTGTTCCCTTCTACGGCGTCAGACACGAGTATACGAAGGCCTGGGACGATACGCAGACCTACCTGCAATGCTGCGGGGTCAGGAGCTACAAGGACTGGAATGACAATGTGCCTGAGAGCTGCTGTCAGGAGGTCTACCCTGGGAAGGTATGTGACGCATTGTCTTGCTATGTTACCTGACTGCGGTATAAACCAAAAGAAAGACTTATGATTTTAGGAGTCTGTTTTGATGAGGTGTCATATCGATTGATTATAGTCTTAATTTTATACTAAATCAATTAGTATGGGAATACTACCTCCTTCAAACGTATTTGTTGTATGTATGTATATCTTCACGCCAGGTCCCTTGCGGGGCATAAGACGCGGTCCATACACACATCACTGGCTTCTTTAACATTCATAGCTCTCTTCATGCACGCTCGCCGGTTGTTAAGGCTCCTGACGTCACCTTCTGATAAAACATGTCCAATTTGGTCATGGTAGGTTAGTCTCTTCCTCGGCTCCAACATCCTTCCACTTTCGCATTGTATATCTGTTTCGTCATTCTTTCATCTTGCATTCTACTACATGCCCGAACCAACGGAGCATGCCTTTTCTTATCATAACACCGACACTCTCTATTAGACCAACTCTCTTTCGTACGTCATCTTTACGAACGCGGTTAGCATGCGTTATGCCACAAATTTTGCGCAGTGCTCGCATCTCGACCGCCTTTATTTGTTGTACATTTTAAAAATATGATCCTTTAGCATAGGGCCACAGGTAGGGTGGGGTACCCATTGCCATACCGCTGGTGGAAAGTAACCCAATTTTTACCATTGCTTTTTAAGTACCGTAGTATTACTAATCAAATATACATATAAAGCATTTCCACGCATATTAGGTTCCACGCAGACGGCAGACTGACGGTATTTTAGTAAACTGCATATTGGTGGTGGTTATACTATTAGACGTGCCGTAGGAGAAATGGGGATTCACTATCCCCAGCGGTGGCTCCCTTGGGTAGAAGCCTAATAACGTAAAAATTTACTAGTAACAGGTGATCACAGGTTGTCTACTGTGTTATTATGTTAAAGTATATATTTTTTTTATTAAAAAATTCAATGGCAGACGCTTATTGCGGTTCCAAGTGTATTTTATAAAATTTATAAATTATGCTTTATTTCAGCAAATCTAAATATTTATATATGTTATTTACATTATTATAAATATATAATTTGAAGAAACAAGCGCATATGTCACTTCCGAGATGCGGCCAGACGATATAATGCTCTCTTCACCTTCCTACATTTTCGGTTCTTTATACCATATATGAGAGACTAGCTGCTGCCCGCGGCTCCGCCCGCGTGTAGTCAAATAACGTAGCCTATGTGTTAATCCAGATCATAATCTATTTACGTGCCAAATTTCATTCAAATCCTTTCAGCCGTTTAAGCGTGAAAGAGCAAACATCCATACATACAAACTTTCGCATTTGTAATATTAGTAGGATTTGTTGCAAAGATATAGGTAGTAGAGTACCTTCCTATTATAAATGCTTTTCCTATTCCAGAGACGGGATTGCAGGGTGATTCAAAATCCGACGACCATGTACATGGACGGTTGTCTCAACAAAGTGGTGGACTTCTTGCGCGAGAGCGCCGTGTACGTAGGAGTCGCTGCCATAGTGGTCGCTATGATTATGGTAAGTGTTCCACTCTCCATTACTTGGGGCGCGCTGTTTTCATGTGGCGCGGGCGAAAGTATTACGGAAAAAAATATGTTTTTGATTATACAGTTAGTTCCATTGTACTCGTACAGTTAAAGTCCTAGATAAGTAACCGCTGCCATCTATTAGCACTGTAAATCAATCCGTATATTTGCTTTACAATATTGAGTACTGCTAGTGACATCTCTTGGCGATATCTTTAAGCTTGTTGATTCGAAGCAGCGTTATCTTGGTATACTGAATAATTTTACGGTATCTTGCCCTCTTTTAAATAATACAAATACTAACCCTACTGCAGAGATGTAGCAGTACATACTCTACCGCAGAGATATAGGTCGCCCTCTTAATAATAAAGGGGATTCATCACGCTGCTTGATTGCTGATAGGCAGATACCAGTGTTTTCAAGCCGATATATAGCAGTAATAGCCCAGTGGATAAGGAACCAACCTATTAAGCAACGGGTCCCCGATTCGAATCATAGCATGTATCACTGAATTCGTGTTTTCGGATTTATATAACATATTTGTAATTATTACTTGTTCGACGGAGAAGGAAAATATCGTGTGGAAAGCCGTACGTCCAAGAAATTATATTTCGAAAAACGTGTGACCTAACCTCGTTTTCCGGCCAGTGGAGGGCGGACGGCAGTCGCTCCATGTTAAGATCAGTATGTTCGCCAAATCTTTAGGCTTAGGTAGCGGTCCCCGCCGATCCTAATGGAGTAGGAAACGGAATATGGCTAGAGACAAGAAGTGTTTTTAAGCTGCAAGAAGATCACTGACTTTGTTTAACGATGTTCATCTATCGTCAGACCTGGTACCAGCGACTTAACGTACCATCCGAATTGCGGAAACAAAAAAGCAAACATTGTAAATGTTAGAATATTAAAACGATAATTTTAAGACTTATGTCTTTCGCACTTAAGTTTCTTTTGTCTTAACTGTATATATTTTTCTTTTCAGATATTAGCTTTGATTTTGTCATGTGGATTGTTCGTGAAGATAGAATGAAAATGCAGACCGTGAAGCTAGAGATGTGACTGGAGAATTCTTACATTGACTGTTTTGTGCTTCGCTGGATCGTTTGCTTAGTGTTGTTACGTGTAATTCCACTTTTGTAATTTAATTTATAAAACTAAAATATAAAACCACATTGTATTGTTTCATTTTGTACCTAGTTTACCTTAAAATGGAAAAGTTGGGAATTGAAATGAAAGAACAAAATCTACTCTTTAAGAGCGTACTCACACACCAACCATATCTTCATAAACTTAATATGACTTTATATATATACAATCAATAACACAACAATGTGACCATGCCAATCTCGAAAATGCACCGGCGTGATCTAGATCGCTAGCCGGTACAGGCTAGCGTCCTCCTCTCTACTTGTCTTTGTTAATCACGAATATGTTCTTCTCACATTATCTCTCTTGGTGCTTTGCCTATGCGTACGAAGTGAATAATTCACAAAAATATAAAATTTAAGTAAACCACGAGTTAATGAATGAGCATACTGGTTATGTACTTTTTTATACAACGGCGGGAAGCATACAAACATGGATGACTTGTGTTATTTTTTTATATACAGCGGTTACCATAGCCTATGAACGCTTGCATTTGATATCTGTTGGTGTAACCGCTTTACATCAGGTGGGCAGTGTGCTCATTAGGCGACAAGGCAATGAAGTGCAGTTAGAGCGGAGGACGCTTACCTCATGTGGAATCAATACCTCTTACATTGCAAGGGTCAATAGGCAACAGGAACTGCTTCAAATCAGCAGGGTCCTGCATTTATTACCTCCCGAAATATTAATAAAAAACTTTGATACCTGTTTGGGCCTTGTGACTCGATTCAAAGATGCAATGTGAGAGTGTAGACTGTACTCAGTTTACACACCGCATTGAGCTCTTGACCGTTACCATCGCTTCGTGTGTTCTACATGCTGGAAACATGGCGTGTCCCGGGTACTTTTTGATACAATGCCAAGAAACTACTGCTTGGAATACCTACTTTAAAAAACGCGTGAAGATGTTTTTACCGGTTCTTTGACGCATGAGTAACGCCCCTGCTGCTGCAAGTGCCTGGTGCTATTGGCTACAGTAACTGCTTACAATCGGCAGTCTGCGCGCATGTTTGCTAACTTTGTGGTGTAAAAAAAGATTTAACTGTGCAGTAGAAGTAAATGATAAATGATTGAATCGAACGATTGTAATAGATATTTGTTTTCTAAAGTATAATGTCGCTTCCGGCACGAAATTAGTGAAATATCGATAGCGTACGTAGATTTCATATTTCAAAGGCGATAACCCTTGCATCTAAAATTCGAGAAACAGCTCTAGCAGAAAATATATCCTGAGGGCTGTTGTACAAGTCGTTCGACATGAGTTTATACATGAAGTAATGTCAACAACACGATAATTATAGTGAAGAGTTTTTATGTTCTGTGCATATGGTCATTGTTTGTTTTCAATGTATAATATCAATTTATGATATTATTTGCAACGTCGTAGCGAGATTGCATTTTTACTGAATTAATAAAAATGATAAAAAAAACAAATAGTCATACTTGCAAATTTATAATACTGTGTTAAAGAAATACGAAAACAAAGTCCTTATCCCTTTCATGAGCTCACGCTAGGGTAAAAACTAGGAAAGGAGATATTAATGACTTTTAAAAGTTGGGTCATTTCTTAGTTTTCCTTCTGGGCGGGAACTTGATGGTGTTCGGGTTACCTTCGCGATATAATCCGGTACGTGTGTACCACCCACAGCAGCGGATAATGCAATCTGAGGTGGTGGTGCCCAGCGGCAGGCCTAGAGCACTAATCCTCTCCAGGGCTTGAGTGGGGCCCGCCACTATCTGGTAGAGGTAGACGGTACATAGGATTTATTAACATAAATTACTAATGACGATTGAGATGTTTAGTAGAAACGTAAGTTTTAGATGGCGGTACGGAACGGTTGGTGCCAGCCCGACTTGCAGTTGACCAAGAACCGAATTTGTTTCCGATAATACTGATTATTTTATCGTTTTTCCTATATACGAGTACTAACATTGTTGCTAAAATTCTCACCTGGCTTATATATCCGTTCAGTTTCTCAATGATTGACTGGGAGAGATTCCTAATGGGATAAGTCCGCCATTGTACAGTATTAATTTACTGCTAACCATGTACTTACAATTATAATTCTAAATATTGTATAATAAAGTTTTATAAAATAACACCAACCGATTGTGTTCCACATGAAATTCAATCTTCTATTGAAATTTGTATGAGTAATGTTATATGGATAATTTAATGATATGTATACATCATTTTTGTAATTTGTAATTAAAAATGGATTAAGGGGAACGTAATAACGACGAGCTCTTAGGCGCAGTTGGTAATGACGCGAATTTGACACCAACGCTCGTGGGTTTGAGTCTCACACAAGATAAACATTTGTGTACATGAACATGTCTGTTTGTCTTTGACTGGGTATTCAAATACAACCGCAGCCAAATAACTTTTTGTCTGTTGTGTTCTTGCGTGTGAGTGAGGTCACCAGTAAGCTTCTAAGGAGTTGCTGTGTGAGCAGCAGAGGAAGCATCGCGCGAGTGATACTTAATGTATTTCAAGCGTTCGTAGCCTACGGTAACGCTCTATATCAGGTGGGCCGTATTCCTTCCGACGTTGTATAAAAGAATAAAATAAGAAAAAATGCTTCTCCCTTTATTTCTGTTCTGTATATCCATATATAAAGTGAGATATATATACCCCACAGTTTCGCAAACAGCTCGGTTGGATTCTTGGCGACGTCTAAATATTCATAATTGTTTTCCGTGCGTTGTTCAATCTGTCGAGTAGGTCTAAAGCGCCGCTGCGCATGCCAGTGGATTCTAACATGCAGGTTAAACAAGTCAAGTCAAAGTCGGCCTGCCTGTGGATGGACTTACCAACTAAGAGGTTTCTCCGTCCCGGAGGGCACGTTATGACGTTATTATTTTCTTCACTTTTGGTTTTGGAATTATTATAAATTTATTCAAAATGGCGCCATTTCTGAGACAACAGTAACAGACCGAATTATACTCACTCTGCCGAACACAACATGTTTTCCGTCGAATTGTGGCAGAGGTTTGAAGATAATATTGAACTGGCCGCAAACTTCGTTGTCAGAGTTCACCACCATCGACAGCACACCTAACAACACGTTTTAAACATTAAAAGTAACTTAACTATCACTCGGGTTGTGTTTTGTCTTCAAAGTGATGCGGTCATTGTAGTTGCGAGTTATGCAGGTCTGCAACACAAGAAGTGTCGATCGCGCGTTGTCATCAAAACTTTTTCAGTAGTTGTTTACTCTTTCCTCTATAATGCTCCACTACTAATTTGTTTGATACTAAACAAGATAGCATGTGGATTAATTCTAATGTAACAATTACAATTAACAATTCATCAATGAAATTATATTCCAAGACGGCACGAGTCGCGTCGCGTCTAACTATTGTCTGATAGCGAGAAGAGAAATGAAGTTATGGTAAAATAAAAACATAGTTATTAACTATGTTTTTATTTTACCATAACTTCATTCAGGCGTTATTTTGCGAAAGTCAAATTTACATGCAATTTGATCTAACCTGCTTTGTGCGCTTCCGCCACCAATTAGTTCATGTGGCCTAGGGTTCAATTCAATATAAGGGTCATTTGTAGCATGTTATTCTTACGATTAACGTCTACAACGCCTGATGATGCCTCGTGGAGTGGCGAAACACGTTCGCAGCGATGCATGCGGATTCTGTTCCAGATGGCGGACGACCGCAGTAGCCGAGGCAGAGACTACCGGAACAGCTATGGCAGCGTCGGATGTTGCACTTACTAACAGTAGTGGGTGGGTGCCGGTCGGAGCTAGGCCGCATGAACTAGTTGGTGGCGGAAGCACACAAAGCGGGTTAGATCAAATTGCAAATAAAAACATATTTTCAAAACAAAAAAATACGTTTATTATTATGCTAGTAAGTAAGTTACTTTAAGATCGGGTAAAATGTCATCAAACTCTGTTCAGCAGTTCTTGTGTGGTGGGTGTACAACAGACAGTCACAGAAAAATGATTAAAAAGTCCGTTTTGGCTTCTCTGTCAATCCGGTCACGATTTTATTACATGTATTTAATGGTCAGATTGTCACGGCAGTAACAGCTATAGAAAAATGCTGAAGGTCCTAGTATTAAAGGATATCCAAGATATACAGATATGTAGTACGTCAAAATAATACTGTATAAGTTTACTAATTAAGGTTTCGTAAATGTAGTTGAGTATTACATAGTAATGCTGTCCACGAAGTATTCATTAAGTTTATAAAATATGTTAATATTATAGTGGTGGATAATTTTTAAGTCGTAATTATTAATTATAATTATCTTATATTTCTACATAGTTTAATATCCAATGTTGTAATGGTTTAGCCGTTACCACCTAACTATTTTCACAACATTGTCAATGTAAACATAACTGTATTATAACTTGTCTCGAAATACTACAATTGGCGCAATCTGGCGGTTGTAAAACACACCTCGTACGGCACTATCGCATGGTTATATATATTAGGTACCACTACCTACCGCTAGGTGTCGCTACCACGAGTGAAATCTGTTAATTTTGCAAATTTAATTTTATCAAATTACCTAAAAATATATACAATTCTAGCATTCAATTTTAAAATAATTCTTTAAATAGATTTTACATCTTCGAACATTCTGGAATTACGGTTAGCGACTTTTTTCTTGAAACTTGTTCTCGCACGATCTAAGGTTTATTCCGGTGAATGAACCATATATCATTCGAGTCACTAGTTCACTCATTCACTCGGACTGTATGTTCAAACCAGCCATATGTCGTCCAGATCTTGTTCGGATACGGTCGAAACTTGACTAGAATAGTGTCTCTATTCTAATAAATTCGTATAGGCTACTAGATGATGCATTGAGTAAGCAAGAGAAAAATAAATAACCTGGTACTGTATGTTGGAGACGTAAGCTCTCTGCTCCCATTGGGGTTTCTTGGCCTTCTGGCAAGTAGCAGCCGAAACCGTTGTCTTTCACCACGTCGCCACCACGGCAGTACAGATTTGGAACGATCCTATGAATGCATAAACCAATAAACCACTTGACGGCGCATGAAGGCACCCTTCACTCACCAAAACGTAGTCTTTTAACGCCTAAATATCTAGGATTTGAGCCTACTGACTAATGAGAGGATATTTTAACCAATAAGCCGATATCCGTGATCTAACCAATAAGAGCTGCGTGGTCTACTTTACCCCCTGACCCGTAACGATGAGTGTTGTCAAGCGAAATCGTTTCACCGGTTCTCCATTGGTTATTATCTTCATGCATTAATGATATGACTTCTCAGTTTATATTGTGACTTTTATTCAACTTCTCAGCTCGTATGTATTGTTTCTATCATTAAAATGTGGCGGCGTTGCATAGGGTTTGAGTGAAGAATGAAGATAGATGCACAAATTACGGAGCATGGAAGTCAAATATTAGATACTATTTGCATCCTAATTTTACAGTTCATCGACTTGATCATATTGAGCGATCGATCGACAACGGTCTATCGAACTAGACTATTAGATGGAGCGATCAATCGACAGATCGAACGTCAACGAATATGGCGATCTCTCAACGGGCTCGTTGCTGAAACTAGAACATCGATGCTTGCATTGATAGACACCACATTGAAAAACAAAAAAAAAAATCTTTATAACTGTAATTCAAAGTTTTATGGAAATCACCTGAAGAATCTAGTGGCAGTGTAAGCGTACCCTCGATCGCCCCTCACAAGCGAGAGAAACATCTGGCACGTTTTGGGAACTAGATCAGTAAACAGCTCAATCATCACTTTGCCGATTTTTGAACCTCCCAACACCCAAATCTCCATGGAGACCCTATAAAAGTAAGGTATAATAATGATTAAATACCTCAAATATATCATCTCATCTTATTGTTCTTTATTTTATTTTAAATAAATAAATAAATTTTGTAACTCAAAATAATTCTCTACATAGTTCAACAAAACCTGGTTACGCCTACCTAGTTGACAACTCCTAGGTGGGTATAACCGGTAAGTCATCTTTTATACCTGTCTGGTGTACAAGGTAATAAAAATATTAACTTTCATTTTCTTCACAGGTGTTAACTGTCAGACTGTTTTTTCTTGTGATTGTATTAAGGCAAGATATTTAATAATAAATCCTTTTGAAAATGATACTTGACGCAAACAAGCGAAATACTTGGTATGCATCAACAATGATACTTATTCAACATCTCTAGCTGGCTACCAGGCGTGGGCGAACCCACGCGCCACGTAGCGCCGTGATATTCACCGCCGACGACACCGTCTGCAAAGTATACTAGTACGGTTTAGACTCGTTGCGCCGTATCCCGTCCATTGCCATCCTTCGCAGATCATCGTGCTTAAGACAGGACCACAGTACGTGGTGTCCTCGCTCGTACTACAAGTGTATATACTTCCCACTTCAGAGTCATCTATGTCAGTCGCTTTCTGAAACATCCTTGACCTGTTAACATCTGCGTGGTAGGATAATCCGGTTCGAACCAAGTAGCCTTGAGACCACCGATCGTTCGGTCGCGATCTTATGCGCACCCTCCAGTCGACCAGCATAGATTATTTCCAGGTCAGCAGGATCTACCAGCACTGGCAGGGCCGCTGGACCTGTCTTTATTTATTATTATTATTAGTGCCTGTTGCTGGCCTCTTGGTTCTTTCTATGGCCGCTCTAGAATTGGCCTCGATCAAGAGAGTCATTTTTGCCAGACTCAGCTATTCTGCAGAAAAATTCGAGTTCTTTCCGTCTCCTTTCACCTTTCTTATTCCGTTCTGGTAATCTCCTCTGCCGAGTAGGCGTGAGAACTGAGCGCCATAAGACGCAGTCCTTACTTACCTAACTCGCTGCGTTAACATTCATTCTGCTCTTTTCATGCACGCTCGAATGTTCCTAGCGTTCCTGACATCACCTTCTGTCTGAAATTCGGCTCCGACATCCTTTCACTTTCGTATAGTATATCTGTTTCGTCATTCTTTCTATCTGTATACTTTCTATGCCCGAACCAACGGAGCATGCCTATTCTTCTCGTAACACCGGTACTCTCGTTTTAGACTCTTTATCTCTCTATGGACTAAGTGCAGCCTCGTAACTGTTTCGCTTGGTCCCAACCCATCTATTCAGATTTCCACACATATTTATTCGTTCATTTCCTGCAGTCAAATCCAGAATAGCTCTTAATTATTGCAAATTAATAATTAATCAATTTAAAACTCGGAGATCTGAACAGGGTGCGCCGGTTCTTCACGCTGGACCAACTTTGTCTAGGTACTTTATAAGACTTAAGTTCGGGCCTGCGTGGAGTATTGCTCGCATCTCGGGGATGCCTCCGCACAATATCTTCTCGCGGCTCTCGATCGGTTGCAGTGACGGGCTATCCGTATATTCGACTACGAAGGCGTCACCAAAAACTTAGAACCTCTTCAACTCCGTAGGAATATTGGCTCGCTAAGCGTATTTTACCGCCTTTACCATGGTGAGTGCTCTGAAGAACTCTTTTCGTTATCCCACCCTCTCACAAACGTCATAGACCCACACGTGCAGGCTTGCGACCTCATTGTTCCACTGTTGAGAACATTTCTTCGCGTACCAAAAAGTTTGGCAACTCCTATCTTTGGCGTACGATTAAAAAGTGGAACGCCTTGCCTGCACATGTATTTCCTCCTTCCTACAATATGGAATCCTTCAAACAACGCGTGAAGAAGCATCTTACGGGTCAGCGTGGCAGCGTTAACTGACAGGACACTGTGTAGTCTTTTGTCATTTGCCGTTGCGATTTGGCCTCCTCTTACGCTTACCATCAGGCAAAGCGGAGCCACTATGCTGAGCTTATATAAAAAAAAAAAAATCTAATTAATTTATCTTCAATGTTTAATTATATCTTGGAAAATTTACAGAGTCGAGAACACAGTCACGCCAGTTTTAGGACTAATACTCCGCTGTATATCCGTCTGTCACAGGGTTATTATACATTTTGATCCATAATAGGCAGAGATATGAAATTTTCAGAGCTCAATACAAGACATGCGATTTATAACTATTGTAAAAAAACGTGTTAGATATGGTGGTACGAAACCATTTGTGTGCAAATCCGAGTCGCACTTGTTCAGTTTTTCATTTACCACTTATTTTAGTATTCTGTTTAAAAAAATATTAAATACGTACTTTGTCCTTTGAACGTTTAAAGGTTTGTCAAATGCCGGGTCTCTGATATCACGATCGATTTTTTCAGTTTTGAATAATATAAATGGTAAACTGAAATTTAAAAATATCAACAATTTATTGGCGATGGCGTCAATTTTACACAATATTATTGTCCGTGCAGAGGTATGGTTATTTTAATTCATTTTCAGTTACAGGTTACTCACGAGGCTCCAAAAATTAATTTATGCTTAGTGTCCTTCCATTTTTCATCCAGTTCCTTAGTCAATAGTTGTTCGGATCTCTGTAAAGATTAAATTCAAAAATTTTATATTTTTGGAATCCGTGTTTCAGAGGGCATAACGCTATTGTCAATAGATGACATTCGTTAAGTCAGTGGCTTTCCAGTGGTTTGAAAATACTGGTATCCACCAATGCACAGTTGAGCAGCGTGGTGAAGTATGCTGTATACCCCTCGCTTGAAGGGAGATCCGTATTCCTGCAGTGGGTTGTGTGTAATAGTAGTATATCAGCCAAATATGAATTGGACTCTGGCACCGATGTTGGTCTGTACTGTTACAGTAAAAGCCCGAACTACGGTAAATCCAAATATTTGCCGGTAAAACCTAAGATTTACCAAATAGTTTTGGTAAAAGACCAAAAAGCTTTGTGATCTTCGTTTATTTCGAACATTTACCACCATTCACTCGTAAATCTTAAGAGTTATTTCAAATACACGGTAAATGTTGATAAACAGATATGTCAGAACGTGTTCACCACATCGTCTTGAACTCGCGGGCAGTTTGCAACCCTCCGCTTCCTGTACAACCTCTTTACCGCCTCAGCTCGCCTCAGTCGTTCGTTGAGCACGTTTGAACACGCAAATTAATTCGTTATCTATTTGCGATTTTGATATTTTAAAGTCATTTATAGTTTGAAAGTGAGTTTAATTTGATATTTGATAATATTTCACTGTCTGGAAGTAACTTACAAATCGATATGAATGTAAAACATAAGACATATTTTATGAAATAATGGACGAGCTCGTAGCAAGCAAGAAAGATAATAACTTTTAGCTCGATAAGGATAAACACTCAGTGTTTAGAGGAAGTAAAAACTGCAAAGAATGTGAAAAAGAAGGAAGCTGCTGCTGATATTTTAACTATAGGCGGTGAAGAAAAGCGTATTGCGGCGATGAAAGAAGAGACTGGAGAAATCAAGTATTACGTTTGTTATGAAGAATTGTTCAACATTCTCGAAGAAGTGCATGTTGCTGTTGGACACGGTGGTCGAGGATGCTTAAGGAATGTAACCGCAAGTATAAAATATTACAATTGAGGCTATCAAGTCATATTTAAAGCTATGCCAACCTTGCCAAAAGAAATATAAGATGAAAATGGGCATTGTCATCAAGCCTATAGTGAAATGAACTCACGCTGTCAAGTAGATCTCATATTGTAGGTCTACAAAGTAACTCTGATGGAAATTATAAATTCATTTATATATTCTTTATTGCATATTATTACACATACAATTGTTACATTAAAGGTGTACAAAGGTGAGCTTATCTCTAAAAGAGATCTCTTCCAGCCAACCCCACAGGCGGTAAAAGAAATCATTGTTAGCTGGGTGCAAAAAACAAAAAAAAAACAAATGGTAGGTAGAAATAGCACTATGAATAAAAAACAAACTATACTTATTATACGTAATATTTACAAATTTCATTCATAGCCTACAAATACAATAGATAGATATTTCAATACACATATATATATATATATATACATATATATATATATACATATATATATATATACATATATATATATATGTTTGAGAAATATAGTAATCTTTTAACCTTTTTAGGGTTCCGTACCCAAAGGGTAAAACGGAACCCTATTACTGAGGCTCCGCTGTCCGTCCGTCTGTCACCAGGCTGTATCTCATGAACCGTGATAGTTAGACTGTTGAAATTTTCACAGATGATGTATTTCTGTTGCCGCTATAACAATAAATACTAAAAAAATAGAATAAAATAAATATTTAAGGGGGCTCCCATATAATAAACGTGATTTTTTTGCTCATTTTTGCTCGATATTGATAACGGCAACAGGTAGTCGATTACTATTAGTAATCAGTAGGTTATTGAAATAAAAAATCGGCCAAGTGCGAGTCGGACTCGCACACGAAGGGTTCCGTACTATTATCTATAAAAACGGCAAAAAAAATCACGTTTGTTGTATGGGAGCCCCCCCTTAAATATTTGTTTTATTTTAATTTAATTATTTATTCTTAAAGTGAATATATAACTAAATATTCTGTGAATATTTCAAGCGTCTACCTGTTGCCGTTATCAATATCAAGCAAAAGTGAGCAAAAAATTCACGTTTGTTGTATGGGAGCCCCCTTAAATATTTATTTTATTCTATTTTTTAGTATTTGTTGTTATAGCGGTAACAGAAATACATCATCTGTGAAAATTTCAACTATCTAACTATCACGGTTCAAGAGATACAGCCTGGTGACAGACGGACGGACGGACGGAGAGCGGAGCCTCAGTAATAGGGTTCCGTTTTACTCTTTGGGTACGAAACCCTAATAAAAAGTACTTATTGTTTTCTTCCCTAAACCAACATTTACCAACCGCCTCTGGTAAAACCTAGCATGTTCCAGTTTCTAATGGTATAAGTCCGAAAAATTATTCCCATTTTTATTAATACTTACATGTCGATGAACACGTGTAAATCTTAAGATTTACTGGTAAACCCTAAGATTTACCATAGTTCGGGCTTTTATTGTAACATATACATACATATATACATTTGAAGTCCTTTGAAAGATTTTTTTGACAATAGTACCTACCGTGTAGATTTTTAATAATATTTGCCTATAATGAAGAGAAAATTGCGTTCATAAATCCTACCGCTTTTGAAGAAGATCGTGGTTTATGCGTTGACTAGTTCATGATTTGTTTCCTGAACTATCGATATTTCCTACGTGAGCAATGCTCCTAAACTTATGTCAAAGACTAACAGCAATGAGTAATCTGGAGTAGAAGTATAAATTCTGCCGACGTATTTCGTTTAGGACTCGCTGTCTTTGTTTACACAGCAGCTTATTAATTTTGTTGGTGGGTTCTGGTCGCATCCAACAGTCCACGTAGCCCTGGAAATAAAACAGAACGACATGTAAAATAGTCTGAAGTTACAAGGTTGGTATGTATGATGGTAGAACTCCGTGGTAGAACTCTGTCTATATTTTGTGTATAATATATCAAAAGTATTGTCTTAGGTTTTCGCGATTGTGTTTCGAACGCTTTGCAGCGTCCGTGGTCGACGTCAGGTTTCAACAAAATAAATAAAACACGCGATACTTCCGTTAAAAATAGTTTAATTTCAATATCAAAAGTGTTATATTATCTGTGCGTAAAATAAACGGGATTAGGATGTAAGATAGTAAAACATCATCTTCAAAGTTCAATTTAATTTAAGTACACATGGTACATCTTATCATTGAGCAAACAAGACTTTGATAAAGGATGTACAGAAATATTATATAAGAGTTGCTCGACTGGGGAAGTATCTATAGCCTTAAGTTCATATACCGTGTAATTAAGATGTGTGTGTAAAGATAAACTACCAATCTATACCTTAAATAAGATCGCAATTAAAGAATAACTTGCTAGCTGGTCATTGTATACGTGTCAGTGATTAGGGCTACTAGGAAGCTGGTGAGAATTTACTGCGCCCGCAGTTTGGCTGGCAACCGACAACTTTCAATAGAGTCGTGTCATGCTTCTGTCACATCATATATTGCCTTTTTTCTTTAAACAGTTAACAGTTGTGACGTTGAGAAAAATATACGTTCCGTGGTGTCAAATGGCGTGGGGGACTATAACGTTAGTCGTCTCGTGATTTTATCTATCATAGACGTCATCCTTCCTACCAATACTTTGATTTTCAATGATTCCATTATCTTTCCAATTCCGGAAAATTCAAGAAGTTCAAGAAAATCAATTCATCATCTTTTTTGACTGCTGAATTTACATTCATTCATTCCTATCATGGATCGTATAACAATTAATTTATTTCTTGAACTATATATATATATATATATATATATAATACATCACCGGTCGTAAGAGTAATTAATCTATACTTTAAAAAGTGTCTAGTAGGATAATATCGTTATTCTATCGGACTATATATTATACGGACGTTGTACTAGTAAACTAAGTAACTTTGAAATAAAAAAAATATCTGTATTAGTGTTAAATGCCGTAAAATTGAAGAAAATTTACCCCCGTTCTCTGGATTGCGTTTATCTTCTTCAAAAGTTCCTTGTTGACGTTCATATTTTCCTCCAGTTGACGAGCATAGAAGTCTAATCTTCGCGGTTTTAAGTACAGCTCAGGAAACAATTCCGGTGGACTATCATCAACTTTGTGCTTCGTCATTTGAAGCTAAAAACAAAAATTAAAATGTCATGATATTAACTAACACTTGAATGTACGTACAAATTGACGGCAGTTGAAGGCCGCCCTTCACGAAATTCGTCATGTAAAGAAACTCGACCTCTCTCAAATTCAGCAAACCATCGCGTCACGGTGCTCAAAGAAGGTGCTTCTCTCCCAAAAGCATTTTGAAGACGAGCAGCACAGTCTTGCGGAGAGAGAGAGAACTTTTAAAATCATAAAAAATCATCGCTCTAAAATCTTTTCGACTCAATTCCATTTTCGTTGCGTACGTAGAACTTTGATGTGTGATAAAAAACAATTGACAAATGATTTCCCGCCAATTGTTTTTTTTTTATTACTAAGTAGGTTACAACGTTTCAAAAAATATAACATTCGAAATTCAAATAGTTCCGATTAGCTAGAAGTGCAAAACTTTTAGTGTGCCCCATGTATCAACGAATGTATGTAGAAGGGGCTTTTATATTAAATAATTATTCTACATTTCCTTAATTAAAAAAACGGATAGTCACACTGCCAGAAAATCACTTTTTAATTTTTCTGTTCCCTTAGGAGGACCATTTTGTACCACTCTCCCCTACTTACCTAATAATGGCGAGTACGAAAGCCAATATTATAAAATATAAAATACCTGTTTTTGATGGTTACACCAATTTTCGTAGAACAATATAGAGAGTAAAGGAAATCTCGGTGGCTGTAAAAAATAAAAAGTAAAGTTATCATCGCTGTTTCAATGTGATAATTCAATGTATTATATATATATGTATATATATATGTATATATATATATATATTCTATAGCTATATATCATATTATCGCTTAATTTTGCTATATATATTTACACATTAACTTACGACGGTTTTCTTAAATTCTTAAGCATGTCGGAACCATTAACTTGACTTGCTTAACTTGCTTGACGTGCGCTTAGCTGTGCTGTATTATTACTATTATAGTACTGTATGTAAATAATTTATATAGTTATAATGTGCTGTTGTTATCTATGAAAATAAATTATTATGTTATTATTAAGTGTCCACAGATATTTGTTTGGTTTAGTGTAAGTTATTATGTTAAAACTATCTCATCTGTCAATTTACACAATGCCCTGTAGCATGAGTGTTGTTACCCGCTCTAACATTATTTTACAAAATTTACAGGATGCGGTAAACGGCCCCAAAAAAATTGGGGGCTGTTGAAGCTGTTTTTCGTGCTTTGGAGGGCAAGTTAAGCCGTCGATCCCGGCAAATGTTGATAGATGATAGTTGTAAAGTCAGTGGCTTTCGGGCGGCTCATGCGGCAGCGGCATGTAAGGTGTATAAGAATCGAGCGCCATATCACTCGATTCTTATACACCTTACATGCTTCTATAGAGTGTACAGTTTACTTTATAATAGTACGTTTTGTACGTGAGCTAGGAAATGTATCTGTCAGCATTACATCTTATATATACATATAGAGATCGATGGAACTAATAAAGTGAATTATTATTCGAGTATCTGAATAAACTAGCTTTTTTATACAACGCCGGAAGACACATAAGCATACGGCCCACCTGATGTAAAGCAGTTACCGTAGCCTATTACCGTTTGTAATATGTTAAGTATCACTCGCGCGATGCCTCCTCTACATAGCAACTTCCAAATTTTGCGCAGCGCTCGCGTTTATCCTACTTTCATGCTCTCTCTGTCATACCCAACTCTCGCTTCCATAAGTAAGCGTTGGGACCAGCACTGCATCGTGTATTCATCCTCCATATATTTGCATTGACATATAGTTTATTGTACTAACTAGTTTGAACTCCCTGGGCTTGCGGACTCGCGGTGGACGAGGTTCTTCGGGTTCCGACGGTGGCGTGCATAGCGCTGGATTTTCCAGCAACTCATCGCAAGCGCGCTGGCGTAGTGGATGCATGGTCTAATAAATATCAAAGATAGAGCATGAAGCACATTACACATATACGACTCCATTGTTCAGAAAGAGAGGAATTTTGAGTATGGGCACATTTGCGCACGTGGTAGGTGCTAGAGCGGTGGTAAAATCTCATTTTGTACATTACGCATGCCGCAAATACACGAATAAAATATTCTCTATTTATGAAATGGTTACACAGATGTAAATAATATAATCTACAAAACACTGCAATGCACACAAATGTTTGTCCTGTGTGGGAATCGAACATACGGGAGTTAGTGTCAAAGTAGCGTTACTAACCAGCCCGCTACCGAGCGCGTCAAATATCCTTTAAGTCTCTATTGTCTACAATAGATCGTGACCTACTGAATACTTTGTTTGTTTATTATTGTTATTTATTTGTTATTATATTGTTACTAGCTAAGTAGTATATGATAGTATATATATATACACACATCAAAAGTGTCTAGGGATCAAGCATTTTTATGCGGATTTCTTGAGATTGAGATGTGGCTTTGTAATAAATTTATGATTTTATAAATTTATATGGATCCTTTTTGGTGCATTTCATAATTTGAAACAGGAACTGTCAATCAAATTCGAGTAAAAGATGAAAATCAGCTGTCAATATTTTCCCTATAAAAACATACAACGCATTGAAGACATTATTAGTGCTACTGTTTCCCTACTACTGATTAAAACCAACGTTATTATGGAGCGGCGACGTCATTTAAGCAGGGAAGAAATGCTCAGAGCCGTGGGAATGATAGAAGCTGGTTCCCGGCAACGTACTGTGGCTTTAGCTCTGAATACAAGTCAGAGTGTTATCAGTCGACTTTGGACACGTTACCGAAGCACTGGTACTGTGGCTGAGCGCCATGGAGGACGGTATCGCTGCACCACACGGAGACAAGACCGATACATTCAAATCACAACTCGAAGAGCTCCAACAATAACCGCCATGATGTTAGCCGTGACGCTTCATCACTCTTCAGGGAACTTAATTAGCGACCAAACAGTCAGAAACCGCTTGCATGAAGTGAACCTTCATTCCCGAAGACCGCTAAGGGTACCACCTATAGCAATGCACAATCGTAGGATTCGATATCAATGGGCTCTTGAACACAGAAATTGGGCAGAAGAACAATGGCGTTTCGTGTGCTTTTCTGATGAGTCTCGTTTTGGTATGAGACCGGATACAAGACGTATACGACACTGGAGAACCCCTGGACGCCAACAGCGATTAAAATCCTGCCAGGAAGTCCATCCTTATAGTGGTGGAACCATCATGGTATGGGCGGGTATTTGGATCGGCGGAAGAACTGAGTTGATTTGGATCAGAGGCAACCTCAACGCTCAAATTTATGCTGAGACGATGGTATCAGACGTCATCGTTCCTCTACAAGTGCATATAGGTCCCTTATTTCAGTTAATGCATGATAATGCACGACCGCACACCGCAAGAGTTGTAAGACAGACTCTCGGCGCAGCTAACATCAATGTCATGCCCTGGCCTGCTCAGTCACCAGACTTGAACCCGATTGAGCATGCATGGGATATGCTACAGAGAAGAACTCTACCGAATATGGAGGGTATCCAGTCGCAAGAAGACCTTTTTTTGTTGTTGCAACGAACATGGGCGGCCATTCCACAGCGTGATTTGGATGAACTCATTTTGAGTATGCCAAACCGATGTTCTTGTGTTGTTAGTGTTCGCGGTAGAAACACGGATTATTAATTGTTTAAGTTACCCAATAAAATTTTAAAGAAAACTGTTATTTCAGTCTTTTTTTCGAACTTTAATGTTAGTGGTTCAAATGTCAAAAATCCCTTTATTATGAAAATGGCAAATTTCTTTATTAATGCAAAGGTGACTTGGTTTATCGTTACTGTAGACAAACGAAAACACTTTATTTGATGAATCCTTAAAGAAAATTTTAATTAATATCAATCAGGAGAAAAGTTATTGCAAAAATATATGTTGATCCCTAGACACTTTTGATGTGTGTATATGAAAACGCCGGTATCTTCACCTTCATTCTACAACCGCGCTGCTCGCCGTCGGTGGGAAATTCCTCCCCACACAGGAACCACATTGTTTGCGTACTGTTCACTTTCAGATAGATTTTCTTCCGAGAACTTTTGAACTATCAAGTTATGGAAAGGACTTTCCGCCGAGATCTCCGGGGATTACAGCACGAGGTTCTTCAAAAGGGGTGAGAGGTTTTCATACCGCACGAGTGGCGCCCCTGGTGTACATAGGCTACGGAAACTGCTTATCATTTACACCATTTGCGGTTACTACGTATGCTAGTTTATCACCTTAGTGGTGTAGCTATAGAGATGTGCCGAACACAATTTATATATAGAGTAACCGAGTACCGAGTACCGAGAGACCAAAGTGCTTAGTGTCCCTGTACCACAACTTGCATCCGTTAAATTTCCTATATTAATTTATACCTGTTGCTCATAACGATTGGAATAATTACAACGCAATAAGAAAGATTGTGACGAGCAGTGATAGCTTAGTGATAAAGAACAGGTGTATTGGCCAACTGGTCACCGGTTCGTATCCTGGCATATACCACTAAATTCGTGTTTTCTTATTTATGTACATAATTATTTATAATTATGAGAGCGTCGGTGTTAAAATAAGAAGAGGCATGCTCCGTTGGTTCGGACATGTAGAAAGAATGCAGGATGAAAGAATGACGAAGCAGATATACAATGCAAAAGTGGAAGGATGTAGGAGCCGAGGAAGGCCAAGACTTACCTACCATGATCAAATTGGTCGTGTTCTATCAGAAGGTGATGTGATCAGGAGCCCTAGAAACCGGCGAGCGTGCATGAAAAGAGCAATGAATGTTAAAGAAGCGAGTGAGGTATGTAAGGATCGAGTCGTGTGGCGCTCGGTTCGGATTTGGCGTGAAGTTATACATACTCGTAGATAGATAGTTTATTTATAATTATCATTCGCTCGACGGTGAAGAAAAACATCGTAAGGAAACCGGTATATCTAAAAATGTATATTTCGGAAGACGTGCGAACTTAAGAAGATCTGGTTTTCGCTCTGGGTTCTAGAGGTCTGACGGCAGTAGATTCACGTAAAAATCAGTATGTTCACCAACTACTTACGCTTTGGTAGCGGACCCCGCCAATCCTAATGGATTAGGAAACGAGATAAAGCTAAGAAGAACATGGTCAATTTCCAGCGTATTCTTAAGTTTGTTACGTGTTTCTAAATGTTAATATCATAATTGAATTCCTAATGAGAAAACAATATGTTAATCATAAATTATACTAACCGAGTACTGGGTATTTAAAACGAGTTACTCTGCCGAGTACGAATACTACAATACGTCCCGGAAACGCAGAGTACCGAGTAATAACAGAGTATTCGCCGCATCTCTAGTACCTACTAAAAATGACAAAAATTGGAACGAGACATGTAGTGGATACGCCTAGAAGTGCCATATTGGCGGTCACATGCAGAATATACGTGCTGATACTACAGTTAAAAGAAGACTTTGTCAGACGGAATCCTATATTCGAGTGCAAATTACCCGGGACCCACTTTTGTTAGGTATATGTGTACCTAGAGACGCCTCCAAGAACGTTGCACCACGGTGTGTGACTTGGTTTGCCCAACTGTGCTTCTGTGCTGAGATATGAATGAAATAAATAATACTTACAATATATACAAAAGAAATTAATGTTGTTTAGTGTTCTGAATCAGTCACTATTTAAATTTCATAATTTAGTACTATTAACCTGCTATTAACTCTTTGAAGCAGAATATTTGTAGGAATATCAAAACCAAACACAGAAGATAATCATTACGTTGTATATCCAAAGAGAAGATGACCTGTCAATATTTTTATTTTTAATTCAAGCCATTGTGACATAGTGACTATAACTTCTATCAATTTCCACAGGAAAGGTGGAATAGCAATATATTACGATAAAATACCTAATCAATACCGACGAGATTGGTGACGTAGTGATTAGTTTCGCTACTACAACACTAATGCTCGTAGGTTCGATGCTCACACAGGACAAACATTTGTGTGTCTGAATATATGTTCGTCGTGCCCAGTTACGCAGGGTCACGTTTCTCGTTAAATATCTTCTAATATTATATTGAAGCTATAAACAAAAATTAAATAAACTTTAGGCTTTTTTGACATGTATGTATGTATATGTTCACGCCAGGTCCCTTGCGGGATAGGCAGAGAGAACTGAGCGCCATAAGACGCGGTCCTTACATACTTCACTCGCTTCTGTAACTTTCATAGCTCTTTTCATGCACGCTCGCCGGTTCCTAAGGCTCCTGACATCACCTTCTGATAAAACACGACCAATTTGGTCATGGTAGGTTAGTCTCGGTCTTACTCGGTATTAGGGTAGGATAGGATTAGGTTAAAATAAAACAATAACACTTCGTTGATGAATTATTCTATAATTTTCTCTTATAGTCCGAAGCAGCTGGGCGTGGGGACTCCAGTTGCAATGATGGAGTAAGTGGAGGCGCTCTGGTGCAGCAGCCTGTACGAGATGGTCACTATTTTAGTGAACCTGTTGTATTTTATCATCGGCGTGGAAGAGGGGTTGTCCACTTCAATTCGCAAGTAGATCACCTCGATGCATGGTGGTAACTATTGTACAGGAAATAGTAATCGCAATTTAAAGTTAAATAATAAAAAATCGGGTCTCGAAACCCTGTAGTCTTGAATAACCTCTGAATGTTGAAAAACAATTTTGCGATTTCCATTCAACGATATTTTTTTGTTAATCATAGTGTAGGTAGGTATATTGGTGATCACACATAGTTCCCGTACTATAGTGTAGAAAAAGTGTATCTAACTAAGAGATTTTTTCCAGCTAATCTAGGCCTAGATCTAAATCAATATATTGATAGAATAGTATACATGGGCAAGACGTACACTAATTCACTACAACAATGTTATGATTTTCGTAAAAGTTTAGCACAGCAACTTTACCTAATATGTATTACGATTTGACTATTAAACAAAACAATATATGTATGTATTGTTTTGTTTAATAGTCAAATTTAGTGAAAATCTTAGAAGTAAGAATAGATTGCGTATGCCTGTACATCGACTTGCTAAGACTAGTAGATCTTTTATTGTAAATTGTATTCGATTCTATAATAAATTACCTGAAACAGTTCTGTCCTTGCCTGAGAATATGTTCAAAAGGTACATCAAAAATACTCTGTGCAAGAAGGGTTATTATAGAATCGATGAATATCTAACTGATAGAGATGTTTGGAAATGATTCAGCACATGTATTAATATATCTTTAATTGTACCACTTGATTTCACTATATGTACATTCACATATACTTATTGTAATATACGCGTATTTTAACGATGGAAAAAAAGACCCATATTGGCAAGTTTCTTTTGGCATTTCTTCTTCGCCAATGGTCATTTCCGAAATGCTGGTCGATTAAAAAAGAGAGATTAAAAGTAAAAAAAAAATAAACTGGAATATTATTAAGATACAATATGATTTTATTTAAAGAATGTAAGACGTGTCTAAGTGCCCGTAAGGGTCTAATGGCAAATAAATGATTTTTATCTTTATCAAATCGTAATCTGAACCTAAATCTGAGTCAAATTTTTTGTAACATGTTTGTTTGTTTTTGAGTATGTAATATAACATATAATGTAATATAACACATATGATACACAAAGTTTGAGTCAGGTTTTCAAGAAATCTATATAGGGAGTCAATCTAATTTTTAAAGGAAGTGCATTCTAAAGATCAACAAATTTTCCTGAACAAGACTGCATGAATTTGTTTTCTGACTCGGAATATCGAGAACAAGCGCAATCGATTGTCCACATCACGAAGATGAATTGTCTCTTCTAGTTAAGAAGATGCAGATGGATGAAATATTTTTTTGATTAAATAATTGCATAGGTCATATGTAATTCTCTTAAATCTGGAGATATGGATCCAAAACGTAGAGGCCCATTTGAGAAAGTTGACGTAATGTATTTAAAAAAATTACCAGTGACCCAGTTAGTTACCCATGAATCGGCCGGGGACAACGCCGCGGCGGCGTGTGTGACTCCGGGATGTGAAGTTACTCGCGGAATTTTGCCTGTAGACAATTCTACCCCTGGAGCATGTAGACTCCTCTCTAAGAGCCAATGAAGGCAAGCCAGAACTGAGAACCCGGACTTTCTTTAGTTTTAACTCCGACACGTCGGAGAGGAGATTGGCTCCTTACTAGACTTGGGTACCCACAGTGTCGTTACTCTTCAACAGCTCGCTACAAGTTGCCCTGCCCTACCCTAACCGCCAAGGATATCATTATTATTAAGTTCGCGAGGCAGTGGTTTCTTAAAGATGTTGATATGTGATAGATCGACGGTCCCTACGTAAAATCCCGTATGTGGTAGATACGTGATTTTCACTTTTTGTTTTCATAACCTTCAGATCACTCAACAGTTTGGGTTTAGTTAAAAAAATTCAACGTTTTGACTCAAATTGACCTTGTAGCCATGAACACAAAATCTCGTAACTACAGATTTAAGGACGGTTTCCGAAGTAAAGTCGCAGTAGTGGTAGCTAAACGATTCTACGTCGGAACGTACGCTTTACTCCGCCTGCCTGCCCCGTAACTGCCACTTGCGTACGCGCCGTCCAAAGCGACGGTTATGTTGTATCTGTAAAAAATCATTCTGAAATATCCTCCAGATATGCTGAAAAAATGTTATCTTAAAATTAATCTACTATTTAATGTATGTAGTCAGATTATATATCATTAATCAAGTGTGCTTTATGAAGGGAATTGCTAGTGTTTTAATTTTTATTGGATTAATTTCACTGAACACTATCACAACGTAATTATCAGTATATGGTAGTTACATTGTTTTACAGGGAACATTTAACTTACCATTATTATTAAGTGGTACTAAGGTATTTTTACGTCGGAAAATTAAACTACCCTCTATCGGTAACTGCCCCTTAAGGTATTTTACTTCGGGAATGTTTGTTTCATGTTAGTAAGTTACTGCCACTTATGGTTTTTTACGTTAACAATTGTAATTTTAGCACAATCTGGAGAAGATACGAGTGAAAAAATAAACATTAAGTTACTATAAACCAAAGGATTAAAACTGCCAAAGACTCATTGCAACGAAAATCTACGCCTAATACAACATCTACCATAAGTCTACTTCCAGATTCACTTTAAAAAGTCGACGATGTCATTATTGACAAAGAGCCAATCAATAATGTTGAGGAATCACAGAGGTCATCCATCTATAAATCGTCAAGAACTGATTGTTGTAATTTCATACGATCAATAGAATGACAGTTGTACTTAGTCTAAACAAAACAGAGACTGATAATACGGTAGAAGTTGCTGCTCAAATTCACACTAATAGTATTGATGAACCTGTGCACCCGAAAAGCAGACTCTAGTTACAACTTCCAAAATTATTAATGGTGCAATTTTTTGCGATCCGTACACGTAGAGTTTGGCGTTTGGAATTTGGCGTCACCTTCTACATCGACAGTAATGCGTAATATTGAAGCAGAAAACTTAAGTGCCTCTAATATTAATACGCTTACTTCATCTATGTGTGTAAGCTCATCTAATGACTATGACTAAACCTTTGGACTATCTCACTGTGGTGGTGATACAACAGAAATGAGTGACACAGAAAGAAGACTGACCAAGAGAAAGAGGAAAGTAAAGAAAAAAATCTAACTTGGGGAGAATACGTAAAGCTACAAGGAATGAATGGAGACATAATCAGAGAAAGCAATTAATAAGTCAAGGTTTAAGTTACATCAGTCGAGGACGAAAAGAGAGACCTGCAAAATTTATTTTGTCTGGTTGTGATGATAAATGCTGATTAAAGCGTAAAGAAAATGTAGAAGAGAATGTTCGAAAACAACTGTTCACAAGATTTTGGTCTATAGGCAATCGTGTACGGCAGTGGGGATTGTTATCTCATCTCGATGGTGTGAAAGAATTGGAAAGAATCGCATTACCATCAAAGAGACATTTTTCTATTATAATAGATACTATCTACCAATCACTGTAGGTTGTAATAAAGAGGAACGAGTTTTAGTGTGCAAAAATATGTTTTTGCACACCTTTGCTAATAGGTGAAGGTGTTGTACGCACAACAGCCCACGTAGCCCTGTGTTTGGTCGCTAGTTGCTCACAACAGAGAAAACTTCTGTCAAGCATTTGGTAGTGTATCATTCGGCGTTGATGCTTCTTTGGTTCTGTAAAGGAATTGACACCAGGTAACCATTCAAATTGAAAAAGCTCGCCATCAAAATCTTCCCCCCGCTTCTAGATCACTTCACTTTGGTAGGGGTTGATTCGTTTTGCAACACCCAAACCGTCGACTGGCGCTTAATTTATGGATAGTATTGATAAGTCCAGGACTCATCACCTGTAATGATTTCGTACACACGCCGAGAGGAGCCTGCTTCAAATTTGTTTATCTCGGCACCATTCCACCCAAACCGGCTTTTGAGCAACGGTGAGGTTGTGCAACCCAGCGTGAAACTATCTTCCTTACACGAAGATGCAAGTGTAGAATACAACCCGCAGGATATGCTGAATATCCTGATACGTAACTCGCCTATTGTCTTGGATTAAATTTTTCACTGCTTGCAAGCACGTTTTCTTCCGTAACAGCAGTCAAAGGACGACCACTTCGTTCTTCATCCCCCAAAGTTAGTAGACCGCGCTTGAATCCGTTATAACAACGATACACGCGGTTGCCTTGGAAGGGCGTTCATCCACGAATGCCATTTGAAGACTATCGTACTATTCGTCCGGTTTTAGGCGAAAATGTTCGTGGCGTAGATCCATTTTTCAATGAGACACGATAATTTAAATTAGGTCGCAAAAATGTGGAGGGAAATTTTGAAATTATAACGTACATGTTTACTTATAAATAATCATATTTTCAAAATAAATTATAACTGGCCAGTCTCTCATACATAAAAACTTTTTATGCAATACTTTCTGAGTGGCCTGGTATATTTGTGCTACTTGCAAAGTGCCAATTTATAAAATATAAAATCGATAACATGTTCTTTTAACTGTTATTATTGATACACCTGCTTTGATATAATAATATTACTATAGTAGCATATAGATCTACGAGAAATAGTAGATATGTCTGCTAAAAAATTACATAATTTTAATTCTAGTGGTTTAAGAAAAGTTGTGGGCTACAGTAGTTCAAAATGGTTCCCAAGTATAATTTTCGATGTGGCAGTTAAGCGTTTGAACAAACATAATATTCCCACGTAATAGTCAATAAGTACCAGTTATGTTATTTTAAATTTAAAGTTTCCGCTGTATATGTGAGTAAGTGACAAATAATACACTTAACGTGATTTTTTTCAGTTATTTCTTTATGTTTCTTAAAGTATACAACAAAGAAACCTATACTACCAAATTTCATCACTGTGTGATAAATAGAACACGAGGTACACATGTTTGAATGTTTATGGCGCTCTCTCCTAAAATTTGAAGTTTTCAGTTACAGCATTTTACGTAGGGACCGTCGAGATGGTGTAAAAGAAGGCATTCCAAAGTGGTATACTCATATTGCCGTAGCGGCAAAGCACTAACTAGCCCCGTACAATGAGAAGACAAGAGAATGAAATACAGTATGATCGTTTAAATTGTCTTTTAAAAATATCGCGGTTGTACGTATAGAGAATCAGGTATATGTGAATACTTACATGGAGCTGAATATTCTTAGTTTTCTCAGACATGTCAATGAATCCATTAGTTTGGTATATAACGGCCTTACGAGGAACGTCCTCCCCAAACTCCCACACCAACGAGGCGTCTCCAATTCTTAGTAGGTAAAATATTACTAACGACACGGTGGACTTCATTTTTTATTGTACTTGAAGGAGACGTAGGCTATACGTACATGCTGTATAACTATAAATTCAATATAATTAAACAATACAATTTGCATGTTTTTTTTATCAGAGTTGCAATGCGTTAAGACGTAATTGTAAATCGCTACTGTTTGAATGAAGTAATCGATCTTTTTAAATTACAGAAAACCTGTTCAAGCGTGAGTCGAACTCGTGCAAAGAGGATTCTGTGAGTCAATTTGAAATTTACGTTTCTTACATACCGTATAAACATCTAATCGGCATCAGATATAGCGCTGAGAATTGAACACACAAAATATGTGTTTTCACACGAACAACTAAGTATATGTCACTGATCTCAAAACTTGCAGTGATAGCCTACTGTATAAAGACCCGGCTTATTAACGGGTTCTTTATCTAGTTAGAAGTCTTTTATCTCGGTTAGAATTCCACACCAGAATTCTGCATGTATCACTAAATTCCTGTTTTCGAATTAAACTAAAAATAAACTTATGTAATAATTATATAGACAGAGTCAGACGAGACTATTTACAATCTATATACGAGTACGATAAATTGGGATTGACAAGTTGGCACGTTCCGGGTGAAAGCGGCACAGAATATGTCCTAATTCCACTGTGTAAGAGACCTCTGCGGCAGCCTGTGACGCTTCGCTTGTAAGGAGAGATTGCGCTCCTATTTCCACGAGCTGCTAGACCATTAGAAAGGGGTGCAGATGCCGGTTATCCGTCCAAAACATTGATTAGTGCCAGGCCTACCTCACTCGTTCAGGGTTGAGCGTTATATGCCTACGGGCTAGCGTATCCCGGGGATACAAGTTTCAATGGCCGCCGAGGGTTTCGAGCGCTCGCACGGTACGTATGCTGCGTAAATTTCAGTTAGAAGCCGAAACCACGACATCATTGTACATTGGACGAGTGTAAGAGACTGCGACGATAATAAAAAAATGCTTATCTGCCTACCAGACGCATTGGAGACACCGTGTTATTGTATGTATTGATATTTCTACAACCGTAGCGCGTTCCTTGGATTACTTAGCCATATGATGGTCGCACAGTGGTCAATAATTCCACAATTGTCGGTACGTGGACTTTGCGATTGATATGATTTTTAATTTTTTTAGGTATAATAGCCTAAAAAAAAAAATTAAGAATCAGACAGACCGTGATATGATTTTAAAATTTTTTTAGGCTATTATAGCGTAGGTATTTTCGTTTTTGAATGGGAGTGACGTATTTGTCACGAAGTAACTATTATTTAGTTTGCTATTTGCTAGTCTGAAAAGTCCAATCGCTTCCCCGTCGCATACAGAATCGGAAGGCATTCGGAGCCGATGGGACCACGTGGTGTGTGCCGTGTGTGTGAGCATCTCTCTCTCTCTCTCTTTGTGTGTGTACTTGAACTAATCAACCACTGGACACGACACTCAGTCGTTCTCGCCTTTTACCCCTCTGTCACAGACCCTGAATTAAATTCAGGGTGAACGATATTATCAAGTCAGTTAACTTTGGGAGCTCGACGGAAAAACATTGGAAAAAAATGGTGAAATGCGCGGTATTGTTTTGCAAAAAAGATAGTGGACGAAGAGTTGATGTTTCCTTTCACTCGTAAGTACAATTTTATCCTATAAATATTGCTATTTTTTTGTAAAATCAATTAAATGTACATGACAGCACCAAATAATACGGACATTTTAAAATATACTCATTATTGAATGAAATGTAACCAAGAAAATCATCTATTATAACAAGTCGGGTTACCGTTCATTCTACCGTTCGGTCATCAAATTTGTTTCAAACTAGGGCTTGACTCTGTCGATGAACGATATTGATATGAATGAATGCGTTTATTACTATGTTAATCAAAAAGGTATTGGAATATCGATGTAAAAATAAATTATCATTTCGTTCCACTTTGCCGTGCGGAACTTTATTCAGTATAAGGTGGGCGAAATAATCGATCTAAGTAACGTATAAAAAAATATATTGTTAATTTAAAATACAAATTTTATGTTGTGATTGTAACTATTTTGTACTTAAAATGTATTCGTGAACGTACAGAAAAACGTAAGAAACGGCGAAATATATAACATCTCAGTTTCTTTGTTTTTCACTAAAAGGAAAAATACCTATAAGGTATTTTTCAAAATAACAACGGCAAGTATACTGTGAGATCTCCCGACAAGAGTTGCCAGATTTGAGCTCGCTTAATTTTAAATTTAGACAAGTTCAGTTCAAGTTTGCGAAACTGTAAAAATCATGGCTTATATTTTTAACAACTCAGTATACGGAGGCGGCCGGCGTTGCGTTAGGGGTTGTCCTAATAGAATGCGATTAAGCGATCATCGCGCGACTGTTTCGTACAAATATAGTTCGAGCGATCTTTATTTGTACAAAAAGCTCGTGTAATCGCTTTGTATTAGAATATCCCTCAGTCCCAATTCAGAAAGTTGGGAATTTACACATGCTATTCACCCTTGCCAGAGATGAGCGATTTTTTTAGATCAGCAGATATCACATATCCTTATATATGTCAATTGATGTTGATTCACTATCGGATCATTTTTATTTTATTTTCCATTGGGAAAAACAGTTGCTTGTATTTTTTATTGTTTGGCTTGTTGTTGACCCCAGTTAATACAAAGTTTGGTTGAGGCAATCTTGGTGTTGTAGGCCAAGTGTAACTGTAGGGGAGTATGAATGCAATAATAATTCCTGCTACCGCTAAACGATGGCCTACAGTGCCAATAAGGTTGAATTACACTAGGAATAAATCATTGAAATTAAACGATTTTTAACGGAAGTATCGCGTGTTTTATTTATTTTGTTGAAACCTGACGTTTCGAACGCTTTGCAGCGTCCGTGGTCGCAGGAAAGTCTTTCCTGCGACCACGGACGCTGCAAAGCGATACTTCCGTTAAAAATAGTTTAATTTCAATGTGTAACAATCGCGAAAACCTAAGACAATACTAGGAATAAATCAATTAATCTGCACTCAAAATTCTTACATATTATAATAAAACAGTAGCGTTACAATTGAACATTTTGTAAGTTGTGAGAGTTGTGAGACTCAAACCTGGCAACTCTTATCAGATCTCCCAGAACACCCGTCTTAATTTAACGTAAGATACAACGAGACTGCGAAGTATGTTATACTTTTCACAGTTCTTTTTCATTCTTACGTTGTAGTTCCAGGAAATGAAATTGTGTTACTCTAGGTAATAACATTTTGATCTTAGCACAATTTTATTTCAAATGAAAAGATTTATGGGAGTTCACCATTGTTTTTCAAAAATTGAGTGGCACCTAGGTGGTGAAGTTGTCAGCGATCGCAATTCTAAACCTATTTGATTATGATAGTAAATGACTTGCACATTTCCCCATATACTGTACATGCCCGTGAAAATTCGAATACGCGCTTTTAAATATTTCACGATTGCACACTATTTATTCTTCTCAGGTTCCCAATTGACCCACTAACAAAGAAGAAATGGGTGGAAGCAGTTTGTAGAGAGCAGGCATGGAGGATATACAATTTCATAGCTACGCTGTGGAAGTACCCTAACTTCATAGAAAACTGCAGCCAATTAATAATTCTTTGGAGGATTATTGTATTTCTGCTAGCGACTGAGGTTATCAGTCGGCAGTAGAGGTAGTAAAGTGGGACTAACACCATTTTTGTTGCAAGCATTCATAGGTCATATGCTTGTTTTTCACCCGACATAGTATAAAAGAAAACAAAAATCAGTTTTTGTATCAACTGGAGTCGACATCAGAATCAGAAAGAAAAAAGCAAGCATCTTTATATAATATATCAATAAAAAATAAAACAAAAATAACCCGGGAATGGATCAAGCAACCTTCACTGGCTTATATGAATAGGCCGAGTTCAGCAGTGGGCCGATACGGGCAGATGATGATGATGATTAAATCAATGCTGTTTGAAAATCCTACGGATGTTTAGTGTTCTCTTTCATTCATTCATTCATTCATTCATAATTAGTTAAATTTTGGAACCACTAGCGGTTGACGTAAAAGTCTTTATTTGTGTGTATTGATAGCTGAGTTGAGTCGGTAGTAGTAAGAGTAACAGAGATAATGCTTTACGCGTAAATAGCGCAACAACAACTCACACAGAGTCAATCCATAATGTACGTACAAAATAAACACTGCAGTGTGAATATTCTAATAAATCTTAGTCGCGTGTGCGTCCCTCGCCTCCCGCGACAATCGGTTGAACGTGGTTTTATAGATTTGCGATTGGGTTTCGCGTCCAGTGGTTGATTAGTTCAAGTGTGTGTAGCAACTTTGTATGCATTTAGAAATGTTCCGTGCCCACATTATGAACAGATTTTCCTTTTGATACATTTTTATATCACTGTTACACCTGATAATCCTATTCATTTGATGATTTGCTGTCTGTTACCTAAATAATAAATTAATAATATAAATATAATCAACATTGATTAATGTCATGATATCTCAGAATTAGATCGAGAATGCTTTAATAGTTGTTACGAATTTATTCTTAATTAGAATTTAACTTTTGTAATGCTAAATCCTGTACCTGTCAAATCAGAAAACCAATATAACTGTGACTAATAATTCAATTACCATAACGACTACTAAATTGTACTTGAAATTATGTTTCAATAAATTAACTGTTACTAAGAGCAATAAACGCGCAGTAATTGAATTATATAGGGTTTGAATTTCTTCACATACGTGAAGTAGGCTGTACCTATGCATTATGCGCCTTAACATTTCACGTGGTACATCCTGACGATACTGCTGTTCGCTGACTGCTACTTTCTACTGCGCTTTGTGATCTCGGACGTCCGTGAGCCCTCACGGACCTGCTCGCCAGCTGAGGTTCGCTGGCGAGCTCCTCTACAGCCGGCGGCCTACATTTTTTCATCCGGACCATGACCGGGTGCTGCCGGCCAGTGAACAGTGAACTTTGGTTAGATCGAACCAACGCGAGTCCTCAAAGACTAAACTAATATATATAAATAAACTTTAGAATCCGCCTTTTTTATAATCTTTTATTGTAAATATCAGTCTTAAATAAATTTGTTATTCCCCTTTTAGTAGCCCCTTTTTTTAATTAGTAATATTACATAGCCTATGATACTTATTTAATTTAAACGGATGGCTATTAGTGTCCAGTGTTTGTAAGATCAGAGAAAGAAATGGACATTTGATCGTCGGTTTGAACGAACGACCAGAACTGAGATTGGGAACGAATGGCGAACGAATGATAAAACCATCCGGAATCAAGATTTTTAAAAAAATGTAGTCAACCGTAAATCTAGAAAGTTCTAAGATGTAGAATCTAAATTAAGAATTATTTTACGACTGAATAATAGAATTATATACTTAGGTAATTTGATAAATGGTAATAGATTTTACTCGTCGCGGCGACACCTAGCGGTAGATAGTAATAATAATTCTTTATTACTATCTACCGCTAGGTGTCGTATAGTGTACGATTACAAATTGTGCGTACAACCGACTAGATAGCGTTAGTTGTAGCGTTTCAAGACTAGATTGAATGAGTTTAGATTCGTGTACGTTCGCATTAGAACACCTTCATTTTAAGAAATGTTATTTTTGTTAAGGTTGTAACGGATAAACCGTTATAATACATATATATTATAATAATGTATATTTATTTTTCTCATAACAATCTACAACTGAACTAGTGTTACACATTATTATAAACATTTAGACCAAAATTAGCATACATATTGAAAGAGACTGGTGCCTGTAGAAAGAAAGCTTGTATATGTTAGGTATATTGTAACGGTTTTCCCGTTACAACCTAACTATTTTCACAATATTGGCAAAACCTGTTAATTTTTGGCAATCAAAATTTATCAAATTACCTAAAAAATATACAATAGTAACATTCAGTTCTAATATAATTCTTTAAATAGATGTTACATCTTGAAACTTTCTAGATTTACGGTTAACGATATCATTTTGAAACTTGGTTCTTGGCTCTGGTATGTACTGATTTATTTTTTCCAGAGAAAAAAAAATAAGGATGAAAAGAGAATTTTCCAGCATTTGAGGTGCCGATTGTACAATAGGAGAGCATAAGTTGTTAAGGAGGCCGTGGGCATCATAATCGTGTGATGCCCAGGGTCTCCTTCGACTATAGCTCTGCTTGCTACTGACAGGGCATTCCACCCTCAGATTAGAATCGAAGTGCGACGCGTGCTGTGGAACAGAGAGTACAGAGAAGTATTCTTCCGGGAACACTTAAGTTGTAGGTTGTACTTCCTTCCGAGATTTTTCCAGACTACTAAGATATTTCTATGCACTAGTAATGAGTGAAAATGTTTGCAAAGGGCTATAAGGCGCGATTAATATGCCTCGTACTGCATACCTCCATAGGTTGCTGTAAATGCTTAAGATGAAGATGATGAGCTGTTTCCGCAGCTTATGTACGCTAGCAGCCTGATGAGGTAGACCGTATTCTTGTTTAGTATCTTAGTAGCATGAAAAAAATTTAATTGGAAACTGAAAGAAAAGAAGTTGTAAGAAGTGGAACGGAATAGGTTATTATACCCTACAGTTTTTATGTGTGAATCTCGGGGGAAAAGATTGTAAACTAGATTTTATGATTGTCTCTGATGTCATTTTGAAGAGATCGATATTTAAAATAGTTTCAAATCACCTACGTGACATTGCATTACCATTACGAATTGAAATTAATATCCATTGAATAATTGGCTAGTATTTGATAAAAAGTTTAAAAATATAATCATTATGCGAAGCAGTGATTTGGTGTTATTCGTGTGTGCCGGTTTGTTGCTTGTAAGTTTAGTTTATTGTGCTGTATCTATAGATATTGGTGATCAATTTAAATACACCCGCATTTGCTCAATAAATTTACGTTCTCTATTATCAAAGTGTTAGTAATTGGAAATATAAGAGATAGGTAAATTGAACTTTTATTTTTAGAGTGATCCCGTTTCTTAATCCATTAACATTGACGGGGTCCGCTACCTGAGTCTAAAGCCAGGCCTTTCTTAGGCATGGCCACACGTCTTTTGAAATATAATTTCTGGGACTTGCGGGTTTCTTGATGAACATGTAACTGACAAACAGGAAATACGAGTAATTCATCACAGACGACCTGTCCTTTAATTCTACAATTTGATATCATTACTGTACCAATATACTAATGTGAATTTATTGTAATATCTAATTGACAATTTTAAAAAGAGAGCATTTCTTCTTCGCCTTTTTGTTTTATTTTTTTTATTTTACGTAAAAACACATAAAAACCATTAATAATTATTTATTATAAAATCTTCCAAAAAACACCAAACCATATTCATTTCATATATTAACAAAAACAGCATCATTTTTCCTGTCACTCACATATCGAACGAATTTTAAAACGACATGACCAAAGACAACTTAAATAAAATTCCCACCTTCAACATCCCCTCTGAATTTTATATTACTCTACTTCTCATTCTTCTATACATTGAAAACCCATATAATAATCCCTACCTACTCTACAGTACTAAAGAAACTTATAACATAATTCCCAACCCCCTTAATAATAAATTTCAAATTAATTATCCAAAAAAAACTTAATAACTAATAGTTTACAACAATTTCAAATTAAAAGAAAACCTTTACATCTACACTCTTAACTACAATAATGTCTCATCTGACCATATATTACGAGTATATTCATAGTCTCTCACTGATCAGTTATTATGCACTTCCTAAGTCGTAAAAATTTCGTTCTGTCTAGACCTTTCGTCAAGATATCTGCTATATTTGAATGTATCGGACAATAAAAAATCTCAATCAATTTTGCAAAATGATATTTCACGTCTATATGCTTGCTTCGTCTATTCAGAATACCGTTCTTAATTAGGACTATTGCAGATTGATTGTCAACAAACAGTTCAGTTTTCGGTATATTTCCTGTCATCTCTTTAATCAAGATTTGAACAAACAGTAGGTCCTTGATGCATTCGGCAGCTGAAATATACTCTGCCTCCGTACTCGACAGCGCAGTGACCGATTGCTTACGTGAGCACCAGTGTATCGGTCCACCACCATAAATGATAACAAAGCCAGTTGTACTTTTTCTCGTATCAGGATCTCCTGCGAAATCTGTATCACAGTATGCTCGCAGTGTTCGGTCGTTTCCAGAGACGTATCTAATACCACTAGAAATTGAACCTTTGATATATCTGAAAATATTCTTAATATTCGCAAAATCATTTAAGTTCGGACACTCTTGGTGTCTGCTACAGTAGCCCACATGAAAAGAAATATCTAGCCTAGTTTTGTAAGATTTTTGAAATATTTTTAAACAACTTTGTCAACTTTGTCAAATTTCCTTATTTCAAACTCTTTTTCTAATAATTTTATAAATTTATCTAATTCCGAACAATCTTTTCCAATTAAAATTCCGTCGTCAACATAAATCGCCAAAAATATTTCTTTTTCGCTACACAAAAATAGATATGGATCTAATTTTAGTTGTATAAATCCTAATTTCTTTAAATAAATTGTTAACCGTTTATTATTCCACATAAGTGGAGCTTGCTTTAATCCATATAAACTTTTCTTTAATTTACATATTTTATTTTCTTTATCTTCAATCGTATATCCAAGTGGTATTTCCATAAATATTTCTTCTGCTAATTCACCATACAAAAATGCAGTTTTCACATCAAATTGCTTGATTTTAAAATTTCTTTATTTACTTACATTTTCCGGTTTATTTAAACAAAATTTCGTGAAGTGTGTATTTACTTTACAGTTCGTGCAGTTTGTACCATTAAATTGACATTGCTCGTGTCTGTGTCCAAATTTCAAACATTTAAAGCATTGCACCAATGCTTCCTTTTGGTTTTCATTAATAATTTAATTTCTAAATACTATACTTAAATATTAAATTTACTATAATAATATCTTATCTTTTATTACCTATATGACGACCTATATTGACGAGCTCGGTGGCGCAGTGGTGAAACGCGTTGTTACGCTACTTTGACACCAACGCTCGTGGGTTCGATTCCCACACAGTACAAACATTTGTGTGCATGAACATGTCTGTTTGTCTTGGTCTGGGTATTTTCTATGTATAATAAGTATGTATTTACAAAAAAAAAATGTATTTACGTATGTTTATCAGTTGTCTAGTACCCATAACACAAGCTTCGCTTACTTTGGGGCTAGATGGCGCTGTGTAATTTGTCCGACAATATTTATTATTATTATTTATATGCCCTTGTACAAGTTTACTTACTTAACATATCGTCTTCTTTTTTTCTTCTCTCTAATTCTTTTTCAGTATCAACCCTAGCGTTAAACAAGCTAGCGTAAGGTCATCGGCGCTCGAAATCTCACGTACAGGGAGTGTCACCGCGCGGTGCCGTGACTCCACGCAAACACGCTACGCTTACGTCAAGTCCCGCTACTAATATTGACGTGAATTGAAGCTACGAAACACTAAGTTTATAAACATGACGCTGACATGACTGATGTAATATGCATGAATCTTAATCCAGAAATGTCTCGTTTCTTAATGACAAACTCTATAGTTTTCTTAATTATAGATTTGTTATGGTATTTTCATATCTTAGCATTATTTTTCCCAATCCACAGAGTGGAGGCGCTATTCTCGGCGTCTCTACAGCCTGGACCCTCCTCCGCATATCGTATTATTTCTGGACATCGGATTTAGGCGTGGAGCTAGGCTCCAGCGTGCTCGTCGTCGCGGGCTCGCTGCTGTGCCTGCCGACGTGCTGGCTCGCAACTATCGTGCCCTACCATACCAAGTCTACCTCACTAATGACTACAGTACGTCTGATTAAACTTTTTATTTTTATCACACCTCAATGCTCAATGAAGTTTAAGGTAGCGGGGCATCAAAGCAGTCCAGTCTGGGGAAGTACCTCCACCTCACAGAAAACCGCCAAATAACAACTCTCTGTGGGGTTGCTTCTAAGGAGTAGCTGTGTTAGCAGCAGAGGTGGCATCGCGCGAGTGATACTTAATGTGTTCCAAGCGTTCATAGGCTACGGTAATCACTTTACATCTGGTGGGCCGTATGCTTGTAGGCCTCCGAACGTTGTATAAATATAAAATAAGGTAATTACACTATAAGTTAACTGATTGATAACAAAAATTTGTTTTGTTGTGTTGTTTTTTTAGGGTTTCATACACAAAAACCTCGGTTTCCCTCAATCTAGTTAACCTTTTCGTTAGAACAATGTTCGATGCTTTCATAGTTTATGAACTTCGGTAATGTTACCTAATTATTTTGGTGAATATTCAACTTTTTATGGAATTTAAACTCACACCGGTATTTAAGGTTAAAAAAACCTAAAAAAACCGGCTTTAAAATTAAGGTTTAATATCTTAGAATACTAAAATATCATAATGACCTTATTAAATTGTCGTATCAACATTACCATAGTATTAGCATGTAGTAAAAATAAATAATAAGTATAATAATGTTAAAAAATAATAAAAATTAATGTAAATGAATATTAAATTGATATTTTAGACTTTATGGATAAATACATATTGATAATATGGACATTTTAATACTTTAGACCTTATGAAACGAAAGGCATCCGATTCGCGAATGAAGGTCTGGCAAGAAAGAAACAGGTACATGGACATGTTCGATAACCAGCCACATGTTATAAAAAAGATACCTAGTATATGATGTCTTCGTGTGCATATAGGATAAAAGTTATAATAATCAAAGACGTTTGGGGTCGGTACCAGAAGCATGCACGCCGCGACCCTGCCTGTCCAACACTGTTGACTGCAGTTCTGGGCTCAAATCGCACTGATGCGCGGATTAGGGCGTCCCCTCCTGGAGGCGACGTGCGTCGATCCGCTCTCGTCGATGCGGAATTAGGTGCATGCGGCGGTCAGAGACCAAGTGAAAGGGAAGCGACACCGAAGATCTGCCCGATGGCATAGTGGACCTGTAGTCCGGAGTGAATCAGCACGATCATGCCAGCGCTGGCGTAGGTGTCGTGCTTTCATCTCGTTTGGCCACGTTGGTGTGAAAGATTACGATTTGGTAGGTCCAAGATGACTCTGGGTTAAGACAAAACTGGGTATTACGCGAGTCTTTTTGGTTGCAGCATATGCTTCTGTGAGCTCTGGTGATCCCCAGGAGCTCGAGAAGTTTAGGGAGACTGTAAGGGGTGTTCTGGATTTGGCTGGGGCGAATGAACGGATAATTATGTGTAGTGATCTAAATGGATGTTGGGACCAAGCGAAGCAGTTAAGAGGCTGTGTTCGGTCCATACGGAGATAAGAGAATGATCAATGCTGGTATGTTACATTTAGATGTATGTATAGAATGAAACCTCCTTGCGCCGAACACGTTCTTCCATCACAAGGATGTTCACACTTACACATGGAGACGGAATGAGCAGAAAAGTGTGATTGATTTGATTTAAAGTCGTTAATGGATACAAGAGCCTTTAGAGGTTCAGCTCTTGAAACGCACCACTATCTGGTGATAAGCCGGTTTGAGAACCTTTTCTAGAACTGAATGTACTGGAGATTATAAAAACATAAGAAGTGAAAAATTGAGCAGAAAAGTGTGATTGATTTGATTTAAAGTCGTTAATGGATACAAGAGCCTTTAGAGGTTCAGCTCTTGAAACGCACCACTATCTGGTGATAAGCCGGTTTGAGAACCTTTTCTAGAACTGAATGTACTGGAGATTATAAAAACATAAGAAGTGAAAAATTGAGCAGAAAAGTGTGATTGATTTGATTTAAAGTCGTTAATGGATACAAGAGCCTTTAGAGGTTCAGCTCTTGAAACGCACCACTATCTGGTGATAAGCCGGTTTGAGAACCTTTTCTAGAACTGAATGTACTGGAGATTATAAAAACATAAGAAGTGAAAAATTGAGCAGAAAAGTGTGATTGATTTGATTTAAAGTCGTTAATGGATACAAGAGCCTTTAGAGGTTCAGCTCTTGAAACGCACCACTATCTGGTGATAAGCCGGTTTGAGAACCTTTTCTAGAACTGAATGTACTGGAGATTATAAAAACATAAGAAGTGAAAAATTGAGCAGAAAAGTGTGATTGATTTGATTTAAAGTCGTTAATGGATACAAGAGCCTTTAGAGGTTCAGCTCTTGAAACGCACCACTATCTGGTGATAAGCCGGTTTGAGAACCTTTTCTAGAACTGAATGTACTGGAGATTATAAAAACATAAGAAGTGAAAAATTGGAAGATGAAAGTGTAAGGAGTACGTATGTTACATCTAGTCAGTGAAAGACTTGCGAACACGAATCTTTCCGACTCAGATGTATACGAATGTTGGAAAGTTCTTAAACAAAGTGTGGTGGACAGTGCGAAAGAAGCATGCGGATGCGCAAAGAGACATAGAATACTTAGAGGAGATGCCTGGTGGGGTGCGCAGATTGAATCCTCCGTGGAAAAAAAGAGGAAGGCGAGGCTGAATTACGTATCATCTTTGCACCAGTGTGGTGGTATAAAAAGAAGAAGAAGGGAAGGACAGGGTGGATTTCGAAACGACAGAGGATTCACGGAACAAGTTTTTTTACTCCGCAACATCGTAGAGGACAATGTGCTTGGGACCAGAAAGTTTTCTGCGGTTTTGTGATCCTTGAGAAAGCATTTTATAGGGTCGTGCGAAAGAATATCTGGAACATTTTGCCCATATCAGGGATTCTTTCGATATATATAAGAAAAGGCATGCTCCATTGGTTCGTACATGTAAAAAGAAGCAGGATGAAAGAATGACGAAACAGATATACAATGCGAAAGTGGAAGTTTCTCTCTGCCTACCCCGCAAGGGTATCATTATCGTATTTAAATATCAAAGAGAATTTGTAACAGTAAAAGTTTCCAGCTAATGGCCCTGGCGTCATGTGGCATGCTGATGTTGTCATTGGGGCTGACTGCAATGACGGGGCTATCGCGGGCCGTGCGAGAGCCTGCGGTGCTGAATAACAGCATGCTGCGTGCAATGACTCACGACGCTGCCGACTCTTCCGTTCGCAGCTCCTTCGCAGCGATGCAGCTTGAGGTAAGTATATGTTCAGTTAAGCAAATAAAAAGTATGCTCAAAATTCTACAATTACTGAAAAATCACGCCACGCAAAAAGTATGAAACAAGAAAATATTCTCGTCTGAAATTGTTATGTACGAACTATTCAATGTGAACTAGCCAATAAGAGCTGCGCGTTCTATTTTACCCCAGACTCCTAGCGGCGATTTTATTTACTATGTAAAATCGCGTCTTTGGGTCTCTGTAGGTTACCTATTATATCATGTCATTAGCGACTACCTCAAATCGGTAGAGTGAAAAATCGGCTCTTAGTAGATTCACAACCGAGTTTTACTATAATTGCTCGGTTTTATAAACAGAATGCCTTATTGTTTTATGTTATTCCAGCTAAAGTGCTGCGGTGTCCAAGCTCATTCAGACTGGTACCACCACCGTCGCACACTGCCACCGGCCTGCTGCGGAAGAGTGTGGAATGGAAAGGTGTTTATTTCAATACAATTATTTGTTTGCAATATTTTCCTCATACCCTTTAACAAACGAGGTTCAATATCGTGCAAAAGGTTAGAAATACTATATACGTATATATAGAAAGGCACATTAGAGAGTACTAATAGTTTATTATTTCGACACATAATCATTTTGTCCTAGCGGCAACTTGCTTTAAAATTTCTTTAAATTTTAATCTACAATATTATTGTTAGAATAGTGTTATTAGGTTATTACGTTACACTAACATATTGCTTGACAATTTGCAAGGTTTTTTTAAGTAGACAACATTAAATTGATATATATTTATAGTATGAACATACTTCAAGAGAGATAAGACCGAGCGAAAGGTCGTGATGTTCTTCACTACCTCAGATTTTATGGTGGGGCAATGTTGCACATTTTTTAAAAGAAATACCTTATAGGTATCATGTGAAAAAAGTTTCACTTGAAAATCTCACACCATGACATGACTTCTTGCTCTAAATATCCGCCTGAGGAAGCACCTTCACCTTACAGAAGACCGTAGCTAAATAACAACTCCGGAAAGATTGTTGTGTTCTTGTGCGTGAGTAAGGTCGCCAGGTAACTGAGGGATCGTTGTGCAGACTGCGGCTCTTTTCGTGCCGTGGGCGACGCTTGGCACCTTAAAAGTTATTTATTTCTTTTCCTCAATGTCTCTGTATAGCCATTTTCCCCCTTCTGGGGCGGCAACGCATACAAAGACGCCTTCACTGCTATCCGAAGGCGCTCGTGAGTACTCTATAATTGTTCTTATTCGTGGCACTCTTCCCTCTCTCGCTCCAGTGCTCTTATAGCTGTCTCTCCTACGGGCACTCCTTCGGGCGAACCATGCGTGAGCGAACCCGCGGAAGGCCACAAAGCTCCGCCGGCGATACAAGATTCGCAAAGTACACTGGCCCCGTTTCCTCTTTGCTACGCTGGATCCCATCCATCATTCTTTCATGCAGAGCCGCATGCTTAGGTCAGGACCACAAAACGTGATCCCTGACCTCCTCTGATCTCTGTCCTCCACGGCGGGAGGACTGGCGGATGTCGTACCGCCACTAGCAGTGTGGGCGCTGTGGGCTGGCGCGGAGGTCAAGGAGACCCGGTGAAACGGTTAACAGCTGGCCGTCCGCAGGTTAGTAGGGTTCTCGAACTCGGGGATCACTTAAGCTCCGCCTCGGGAGGCTGAACCTGCGTAAAGTCCCTATTGCAGTGGTCGTGCCGGAGGAGACCCGGCTGCTGCAGCAGAGGGGACCTCGGGCCCTGGCGCCCCCCACGTCAGCAAACCGCATTACTAGCACTGTCCTGTAGTGAAAATACCGCGCTTTTGTCCTTCGCTCAGTCCGTTCACCGACCTCTCATTTTATACCTCAACATGTTATGGCAAAAAGGAAAACGAAAAGTAGTTTCACAGCGGCCACCCCGTCTACAACGAATCTGGATTTTTGCAACATCGGGGGTTTACAGTCTAACATCAACTTGATCCATCATCACTCGGAGACCGCGCGAACGACCATTCTTTTCCTTACAGAGAGACAAATATCCTCACCGGCCAACACTTCTTATTTGTATTAGTACCACGGGTACAAACTAGAGCAATTATTTGTGCATCGTGCCGGGGTATGCTTGTTCGTTCGGGAGGGTTTTTGTTGTCGCCAACTGCCTAATCTTGAACACAGGGACCTGTCGGTATTATGGGTATGTGTGGATCATGGCGACCATACCCGGATTTACACGTGCTTTTACAGATCCTATAGCGGCGATACAGGCACAACTCGTTTATTCGAGCATCTGCAAATGGCGTCAGACAGAGTAATGGAACAGTATCCCTCCGCAGAGTTAGTGATTTTGGGAGACTTTTAAAGCCCACCATGCCGAGTGGCATGGCTCTCGGTGCACTGACTACACGGGGAGATCTGCTCATGAATTTGCTCTGGCCTATGGTTTCAACCAAGTGCTTCATTCTCCCACGAGAATACCAGATGTAGAGGACCATGCAAGCTCTATACTGGCCCTTGTGCTGACCACACGTCCGAATCAGTATAACATCCGGATGAGTCAATGAGCCGCTTGGCTCGTCGGATCACTGCCTCATCCGGACCCAAGTACCCTGTACCAGACGTGACTAACCTCGGCCTGCCGGATGTCGTCGCGTATGTACTATAAGTCAGCAGACTGGGATGGATTGCGTGAGTCCAACGCATCGTACCCGTGGAGGCAGATGTGCTTCGAATCAGATGACATTGATTCTTGTGCAACCGCCGTGGCTGCGGCGATATTGGATGACGTGGAATACCATATTCCTAATCGCCTAGTCTTTACTGCGAGAGCCAAAAAGCGAGCGTGATTTAGTCGGCACACCTCTCGTGTTAATGGGGATCCTCATGTCTCTGTTTTGAAGCGCAAACTGAATGCTGCCTCGAGGTTCAGTAAAAGGGTGATTGCTAGAGTAAATTTCGATTTCGTCGGCAGAGTTGACGAGCCGCTTGCGAGTTTTCCCTACGGGAACCGTGCTTTCTGATTGCACGCTAAAGCTGCCGGAGGAAATTTCTGTCAATCGTCCATGCCCTCACTGCAAAAACCCGGATGGCAGTTTGGCCCATAGCGCCAAAAAGAAAGCCAATATACTAGGTAAACTCTATTTTTGCAACTGCACCGCACGCCGACGGCGGGGAGTTCACCCTCACACACTGGAACCGCATTGCTTGCGTACTGTGCGGTTCCAGCGAAGTTTTCTTCCATGAACTCTCAAGTTGTGGAATGAATTCCCAGCCGAGGTTTTCCCACGGGACTACGAATAGCATGGGGTTCTTCAAGAAAGGCGTGAAGAGGTTTTTACAGGGTCGGCAACGCATGAGTGACACCCCTGGTGTTGCAAATGTCCAGAGGCTACGGTAACTGCTTACCATCGGGCAGACGATACGCTTGATTGCCGCCTTGGTTATATAAAAAAAAATACGATTTTTAAGAAATCCGCATACTTTAAATGCAAATAATAATTTATTAAATAAAGGACGTGAGTGCGCTTTTTTCTTCAATAGTTTATAAAAAACAAATGCTCCGCGTGATTTATTGAAATATCATAAAATTCTGTATTGTAGAGGCTTTAATATTTTTGATTACATTTGATTTATTGGTTGAAATAGTTTATTAGTAGAATTATTAGTTAAATGTGCCGCGACTGGCACCTTAGACTTGGAATCCCTGTAACATTTTATTTGAAATATGCAGTTTTAATATCTTTGCCACTTCATGTTTGTTAAGGTGGTAAAGTGGTATTTATTTAGAGTATTTCCTGGTAATCTGTTAAGCACCCTCTTTTGGAAGTTAAAACAACTTGACTTTGACTGCAGTCTCCTGTAAGGAGAAGAAGAACGAGACTATATATCTGCAGACAAGTGGTTTTAATTTATTATCACTATAATACCTTTTAGCTGAATTTATTTGTTAGTCGGCAGCGTGCATCACGAACAGGCGAATTAATTTTGTCTTTAACGACAGCATTCAGTATTAAGGGACATCTTCACAAGTTATTTTTCCGAAGTAAGTCCTCCTTTTGTAAGTAATAATAATAAATATTGTCGGACAAATTACACAGCGCCATCTAGCCCCAAAGTAAGCGAAGCTTGTGTTATGGGTACTAGACATGAAAACATGAAAAACATGAAAACATTTATTCTTTCTCGTAAAAAGGTATAATACAGTGTCTGGCAACTTCATTTAAGCAAAACAGTGCTTGTGTTTGAAGTCACCGCTCTTTCGCTGCAAACAATGAGAAAGACAAAAGTGCTAAAGTTCTAATTCTAATATATAATTAGATAATGACTTAATCACTTGGTAAAATTAATAAATATTTTATATGTGTGTGTATGCGTATTATTAGTATATGTGTTAAGTGCTTATTTTGTTTTATAATGTATGTGTGTATACTGTTATGTGTGTATATATGCATCAACCCTCCGACTTTGTCTTGGGATCAGAAACTGCTACACACCTAGTAGTTTCCATTGACTTATTTAAAAGCAAATGTAGGTTTCTTATCCTATTGTTTGTATGATGGATTCTATTTCATCATAATTTTTCGGTTGCAGCCATTGTGTCAGATTCTTTTTACATTTAAAGTACTTTTGCGGGTATATATTTAATTCCTTATTTATTAGGTTATATAATCTAGATGAACAACTACCATATTGTCGTTTTGCAAAAGCAGATTTCACGGCAATTGTAAGTGCTACTTTGTATTTTAGTCTACTGTTTATATTTTTGATGCTTAATGTAATGGTTTTGTGTTTCTTTAATATAAGATGCAGTATATATAGTTTTCTAACAGTTAAAAGATTCAATTCTGAGTATAGCTTTTCTGTTGGATATCTAAAGGCTTTAAAAAAGATTACCTTCAAGAGCGATCGCTGTGCCCTCTCTAATTCCAAAAACTTCGTTTTTGTAGCCCCGCCCCAGACAGTAAGACAGTAAACTATCACAGATTGCGCGAGAGAAATATATGTTTGCTTCAGAAGACTCTTTGTGGCAACATGACGTAAGTTTTTAAATGACCATATCAATTTCCTAACTCTACTCATAATCAGGTCTAAATGCGAATGCCACGATAACCGCTGATCCACCATAAGGCCCAAGTACTTAGTGAATTGGACTTTGTTTATTGTTGTACAGGAACAATTGCTGTAATCGGGAGTGCAGCATTTATGAATTTTAATTTGAAAGTTTTTTGGAGGTTGTGTTCGTTCGTTCTTTGTAAAACAAATATAGTCCGTTTTTGAGAGATTTAAAGTTAAGAGGTTATAATCTAACCACTCTGCTATCTTCGCCAAGCCCGTCTCAGCGACTGTTCGAACACTTTCCCAGTTTCTGTCGGAAAATACAATGGCCGTATCATCTGCATATGAAATTATATGCCCCTTATCAAGTTTCAAGCTACAGATGTTGTTAATATACACGAGGAACAACGTAGGACCCAGAACACTTCCTTGCGGCACGCCAAAATCAACACTTTCCTCGTAACTTATGTGTCCACCTATCTTAACTTGTTGTGTACGCCCACGTAAATAATCCGTCAACAAATCAAGCGCTGTACCCCTTACACCAATTCTATCAAGCCGGTTCAGAAGAGTGGGGATAAAGACCGTATCAAATGCCTTTTTGAGATCGAGGAATACAGCTAGACACTTCGCTCCGCTATCTACTGCGTTAGTTATAAGGGAAGTAAGTGTCAAAACTGCGTCTTCTGTGGATAATTTCTGTCTGAAACCGAACTGACACGGAGAAAGGATATTAAGTTTATTAAGGTAGCTAATGAGGCGGTGATTTATTAATTTTTCCAGAATTTTAGAAATCGATGAAAGAACTGATATTGGTCTGTAATTGGATGGATCAGTCTTATCCCCACCCTTATGCACCGGCGTTATAAGTGCCCTTTTAAAAGCCGAAGGGAAGACTCCCTGCTCAAAACACAAATTGGCTAAGTGAGAGATCACAGGAACTATTATTCTATGTGCAGATTTCAAAAAATTTATAGATACTTTGTCCCATCCGGAGGCACTGTCAGATTTCATGCTCATTAAAATAGTTAGTACTTCATTTTCGTCTGTATTAAACAATGCAAAGGAAGAAGATGGTCGGTTGGTGATCTCATCGGTGTCTGCATTAAGTTTCATCGAAGATCTATCTGTGATTTGCTCAGCTAACAATTTGCCAATATTACAAAAATATTTATTTACTTTATTTAATGAAGTTCGGGGAGTTGACTCTAATTCTAATAACTCTAGGTTAGATGTTTTAGGTGATTTATGTTGTGAAATGTCATTTATTTTTTTCCAGAGTTTCTTCGGGTTTTTAAGTGCTTCTGAAAGTTGCTGGTGATCGTATTTGCGTTTTTGTTTTTTTATTATATTATTACAAAAGTTGCGGTATCTCTTATATGTAATTCTCAAAGTTTCATTATGAAGGTCAAGTTTTAATTTTCTTTGCATGTTATCGCGATTTCTTATACACCGTAGTAGACCGGGGGTCATCCATGGTTTCATCAATCTATTCTTTGCAGAGACGATCTTCTGGTTTGTGTTTTCAGAGAGACATTGAGATATATTGGATAATAGTGCATCTGCAAGCACATTTGGATTTGTTAGTTTCAGTAGCTTTGATAGATTACACCCTTCCAGTTGTTTTAGCGCCCCATCTAAGTTTAATACTGTTCTTGTGTTGACTTCTCTTCGCAATTTTGTGGTATTTGATAGTTTTAAAGCAGACATGGAATGATCTGTAATTGATGTATTTATGACAAATATTTCAGCAGTTTTGTTTTCCGACTTAATTTTTAAAAAGAAATGGTCAAGACAGCTTTTACCTCTCGTTGGTAGTACATGCCCCGGAAGTAACCCGTTCATAGCCATCGTGTTTAAATAGTCTAATCTGTTTACACGGACATGAGATTGTTCATGTCTGTGAGGTGTTAAATTAATATTGATGTCTCCAGTTACAATGATATTCTTAATTTGCGATATGGTATTTAAGTGATTATTTAAAGATATAGTGAAATCATCCGTATTTGTTTTGGATGGAGATCTGTATATACCAAGTACCAGAAGATCGGGTAATACTTTGATCTCTAGACAAGAGGCGTGAGTAAGCGTGACTTCTCTAACTTTAATTTTATGGTTTTCCTTAATATAAGCAACTACTCCATCCGCCTTATTTATGTGCCTAGTAGTTTGGTATGATACGTAGTTGTCCAGATGAGGCAAGTGTTTATTTGGGTTCAATCTGCATTCAGTAAGAATAATTAAATCAACATTAAATTTTAGGCTCGCTAAGTTAATTCGTAGGTCATCAAAGTTAGTATAGACACTTCGAATGTTTTGCGTTATAATCGTAAAATCAGTATATTTTACTTTGCTTAATTTACAAAAATCTCCTATTGTACATTCACTTGAAACAGCTATTTGCATATTGTCTATTTCTTCAACATTAGAAAACTGACTATCCATAAACTAAGTTATTTGTGATCTTTTCTTGAAGAATTATACTTGCATTTATTTTTAATAGTAGAAGGCTTGTAGATAGTTGTGATTGCAGTCCCAGGAAATATATGTGTATGTATGACTCTATATATGTATGTGCTTTTGAGATTGTATATGGAATGAAAGTATGAAAGTACTGGTGTGTATATATATGTATGTTTAATGGAGGAGTGTTGAGTGTGATAGTGTAGTAACGGATAAATATTTGCTTCTTTGCACATATTAGCACACTGAGTATATAGAAAATAATTAAATATGCTAAAAATAAACCAAGTTCATGCATTACTTTAAATAGTAGTCATGGAGCTTGTATAAGACTGTGAATTTGAGCTTCATTATTCAAAATAATAATTGGTGCAACGTTATCTTTTCTTACATACACCCGTCCGTAAGAAGTCCAGCAGAACATATAGTGTTTTGACTTCGCCAGGTCACGGGCCAGGAAGTAAAGCCGAGCGCTCTTGGCCGTCAACTGCTCAGACACGTAAATCGGGGTGTCATCGTTCTTTTTGATGCCCAAATTCGCTAAGCTTCTGCTTATGTTTGATATTATAAACCTTACAGAGCCTCAGAAATTGAGTTTTCAAAATTGTGGACAACTGATAAACATACGAAAATACATTTTTTTTTTGTAAATACATACTTATTATACATAGAAAATACCCAGACCCAGACAAACAAACATGTTCATGCACACAAATGTTTGTACTGTGTGGGAATCGAACCCACGAGCGTTGGTGTCACAGTAGCGTAACAACGCGTTTCACCACTGCGCCACCGAGCTCGTCTTATCGATATTAATTATAATATCAACACTTACAAAAAAATTACTTGTGAAGAAGTTCAAAAGTTCATTAGAACTATTTACATGATAAATGATGCAAAGTGAATTATTGTGATATTTCAGCGCTACGAAAAATGCGAGTCGGCTTTCTACCCAATGGGCTGCCTGCAGCCCGCGCTCTCCGAACTACGCCGCTATGCCAACTCCATCACCGCAATTGCGTCTTCTATCATCATTGTTCTGGTAAATACACTTTTAAATAAGAAATTTACAGTACGCTATGCCACGATGCCCAATTGCGGATTGGCGGGGCACCGTCTTTTCTAGCCGCCTGAAGATCTCTGATTTAACCAACAGCTGTCATCTATGCCGGGCCCGACGACTTAATGTGACTCCCGAGGCCGGTAAGAAATATTTACCTATCGCATTCATATTTCTTATTCTCTTGAAGACAACTGTCCAGATATAGGATGAATAGCCCAGGCGACAGCATTCATCCCTGGTCTGACCTGTTTCACCAATGTTGGTATCAGACCAGCTCAACAAGCTGCCAAGAAATATGCAAACTCATATTTAAGTGTCTCCATCGATCTTGAGGTACAGCAAGGGCCAATATCTACTTTCAATGCATAGGCCCAACATTATAGGCCAGTAACTTGTAGAAAAAAACAGCCGAAAGTAAAACAGAGATTTGCTTTGCTCATGTTTTTCTTTTTATTTCTTTCTTCTTATTGTTTTATGAATATTATTAACGATTTACGGACATGTATCTATAAATATATGTAAATGAACGTGAAAAGAAAAGATCCATATTTTCATTATCGTTGTAGTATTTTTAAATTGATACTGTTTTTATATATAACATAGTTGACAGTTTTTATGACGAGCTCTGGGGTGCAGTGGTTAGTAACTCTACTTTGACACCAATGCCTGTGGGCGCGATTCCTACACAGAATAATCATGTTGCGGGCATGAACATGGCTGTTTTATTTGTTTTTTTAGGGAGCGACTCTGTTTACGGCTGCGTACATATTAGTGGTAACTGTTGTGGAGCGAAGCGAGACTCGTGCCAACAAGGCCCTGCAGCCACTGCGCATCGCGTGCCTCGCCTCTAGCCCGCCACTGGTGTCGTACACCTCGCCCGCTGTCCTGCCTAACCTCTCGTGTGAACATACCCGAATTTGAACGTACCAGTACTTAAATTGTCACTAAATAAATACTAAATGAGTGGGTACCTATTAGTTAAATTGTTATTTAGAAATTAATCAAAATCTTAATGTCAGATATTTAAAAATACTTAATGTTGAATGTCGTGTAAATATTCTAGTCTAATTTATTGAAAAAACATTTTTGTAAACTCCCGCTGCCTATTTTATTGCATTGCAGGAAATAACGAACGCCTTCCAGAGTTTCTCTTCATCTTTTTAGCATAACTCTGAGGATTTGACGTCGATACTGAGTTTGAGAATAAGTGACTGCCGTCAGACCTCCGTAACCCAGAGCGAAAACCAGACCTTTCTTAGGTCAGGTCATACGTCTTTCGAGATATAATTTCTTGGACTTTAGTGGGTTTCCTCGCGATGTTTTCCTTCATCGCCGAACAAGTGATAATTACAAATATGTACATAAATTCGAAAACACTAATTTAGTGGTATATGCAGGGTTGGAACCGGGTTCCAGTTGGTCAATAGCCCGGATCATTATCCATTGGACTATCACTGTCTCTCAGCGTTATCAAATTGTAATGCACAAACCGGAGTGTGATGCATGACGTGTTGATAGAAAATTAAAAACAAGAAGTGATGAATATCTTTTTAATCGTAATTTTTTGAACACAATACAACATGCAAGCATCGATATGCTTTATGAAAATTAAGAAACAATCATATCTTTTCTATATTTGGTACCTATTTTTGGTTATTTTTAAATTATACAAGAAAACGATTTCTATATAAAGTCAAACAAAAACTATAATATATTATGAAAAATTTCGTAGAACAGGGCGCGAGCGCGCGGGCGTGCGGGCGGGCGTGCCGGCTCTACGCTACCATGTACAGGACTATCTCTAGTATTAAAATATTATGTAATATTATAATTGAAGAAGCCGCCGGCTCCCCGCCGCCCGCGCGCCGCAGCCCCCCCGGCCCATCCGTGCCCTCCGCCGGCCCGTTCGCAGCGCCTCGCCAGCGTAGGCGTAGCTATACATTATTTATATTCACAACAATAGCTAAGTAGTACCGTTACGAGTCTAGTATAATAATTTGAAGCGATCGACGTACCGTAAATGTAGAATTCGAAGATTACAAGTAGAGGCGGTGTGAACGCGCCGAGGGCCGAGGGCGGCCGGTCCTTCCGACACGATCTCGCACTCTCTCACACCATTCACTCGTCACGTCGTCACCAGGAACACGCTACATCGCACACTGCACGCACACTGCACGCACACCGCGCTGCGCATCGCGACATGCTCGCGTCGCGTCGGGCGGGATCGGATGCGAGATGCGGGTGTCTTGATTTCACGAGACATTTGTGTGCGTCTTATTGATAGGAACTCTATGAGGGCATACAGTGATCGTAGGTATCTTAGCGGATAATGATTTTATCTAAGTAATACTGCAAACTAGGAAAGGTTTAGTCTCTATCAATAATGGGATGATATTAAAATTTTGAAAACCCGAATTGTAACGAATGCCGCGCGAAATCAAAAACACCAATTCATATAACGCGCGGCGCCGGAACCGCTCCTTCTCATGCAGACGTCTCCCCGACGGGCCGCTCGGTACCCGCCGGCCGGCCCACAGTCCTACCTACGCGTTAACACTATATATTGCTATAACGAATTACTCGGATCACCCCTCTTATAATACAGTATCACAAGGCGGTTCCGGGCGCCGCACGGGCGGGCGCGACTCGCCGCTCGCTAAGTTAAGGCCGTCGAGTGGGTCGCGCGTCCGCCTCAATTGGTTAACATTAGATCTATCTAGAATAAATATGCGGTTGTGCGGGAGTAGCGCTCAGGGCGGCTCTAGCGCCGCGCGCCGCGGTGCTTGCGGTGCGCCGCGTGCCCCCGGCCCCACCACAGCGCCACCAGCGCCAGCGCCGTCGTCGTGCCGTCCGCTCTGCGCCACCCAACAACACATGGTCACGCGAGCCACCAAGCCACCAGGCACAAGGCGGCCAGCGCGCCGCACACTCCCCGCCAGCGATTCACGCGATTTGACAAGCGTTTACCAAGGCAAGCATGAGTTTAATAGCGAGACAGGAATGATCGGCACAAAAGTGAATCCATACAAAGGTTAACGTTACTATTAAAATTATGTTTACGGCTATTTTGGTATAGATATTTGAGCATCGCCTGAACTGGATCGTTACAAAAACTAGAATTTTAATATAAAATTTTAGTGTACTGAATGTGCCTATGTATAATGTAACACTAACATAATAATGTTGATCTGTGTAAAAATGCCCATTGCACAAGGCACAAGAGTAATGGCGGCCAGGTTGGCGAGGCATTACCTTGCTATTAAAACCATGCTAACCGTGTAGAGATGGGTATGAACCCTTAACTAATCAATATAGCCTTTGGCACGTTCAGAAAATATCAATAAACATTTTTGTAGAATTATTTCTAACAAAAGATTTTAAAGTAATGAACATAATAATTATATATCCATCTCTGCTTGTCACAATCGCGAGCATTGCAAAGGGTTGCGAGCGGCTCATTGTGACTACCACTTAAATCATGCACGACATAAACTTGCCTCGAGATATAAAATTTACATTATATATAGGTAATAATTACGTTGTCACTACACAGGGGTATACAAATGTTCCAATATTAAATGGTAATTAATGCCTGCGATCTCTACGGTCGTGACAATGTTTATGAAGCGATATTTTTGAATTTCTAAAAATATGGAAATACGTGATTTAACTAACCAAAGTTGTGAATCTGATGGAAAATAATTTTAAATTTATTCCTAATTATTAAAAATTCCTCATGCTCATGAAATATTCTAAAAGGTATAAAACTGTAAAAATATGATCATGCCTGTTGAATGAGTAAAATATAAGACATGCAACATAAAATATGATTACTGAAATGAAATCGTCTTCAATTCATTATTTTGGAAAACGTTCTTGCTCACTTGCACAAAAATAAATATTGTATATATATTATTGCAATGAATAGAAGACTCAAGCATTCAAATAAACACGTGTTAATATAGCAAATGTATGAATGAATAAGAAGAGTGGGGATGGTTACCGATGCACACAACACGCGAGATTGCTCACCAAAGTAGCACACTGCCCGCCCTGCAACAAGCGGAAACGACGCTTTCACACAGGACTAGTTTGTAAGCGACCTGCTCATTGCCCAAGCCCGCGGTCGAGTAGCGCGAACACTTCACAATCATCCAGTTGTTCATAAGCGGAGGGTTAAGACGAAGCACTTAAGAAGAACGGCAAAGTAGGTCACTCATATATAATGGGCAACCAAGCTGATTTTAAAGTAGAGAAAGAAGAAAAATTAAGCTCGATTAGCATACCCCTAACCATTTGTGATTTAGAGTTACTTCATCTGTAAGCAGCGAGCGGCACATATTAAAAATATTTTGTTGTCAAGTTTGACAATATGTCGACTTTTGTTGTGATAGATTATATGGAAGCTACTTTGGCAATCTCGATACATCGATGCGGCCGAATATTTCTAAAGGAGAAACAATCCTCCCGTGGTGCATATTGGTTCACATTTGCCTTAAAGCCTAATTAATACGATCTAGGCCATAAAAATTGAAACATATATTTTGGTTTATACTTTGTTGAGAATTTGTATGTCTTTCATACAAGAAATAACTTAATATAATTATCATCGTCCGAGTATTAATCGTGGTCACTTCATTCTAAGTTTTCGCTTCGGAGCCCGGGGTCCACTTTCTAACTTTTACTTCTCCACTACGCGCTGTCTTCTGCACCTATCCCTTATTGTCTGAGCCTTTGGCACGCATGCCATCCATTACCATGTCCAGTCAGCGCTTCTTGGGTTTATCCCTTCTATCGGGACCCCACTAAGGTGGCATAGCTAGATATCTGTTCCTCCACGTGACTTGCTGGTTTTCGTTAGAAATGGCTGCACCAGGGTACACCTTCTTGCAGTTTGCCTGTTATGTCATGAACATGAAGGTTAGCGCGAATACCGGTGTTCCTTACGTGATCTTTCTGCTTCACTCCGCACATCCAGCGCAGCATATTCACGTGCTTCGTGACACGTAGCTCCTGCTCATGTGGCGTAAGTACCGGCCATGGTTCATTGCCATATAAAAGGACAGGTCTAATGATGAATATATAACAGTCCTTTAATCGGTCCATTTAATTTTAAGGTCACAGATGATACCAGATACATTCTCATTCTAATTGGCTCAAGCCCCGCAAAAACGTACTTTTACGACGAAATCGATATCATCGGACGCGTGGAAGATATATACAAAATAGTTACATCGGTCCGTAGGCTCGACGCGGACGTGTATAAGATATGCGGTATTACAGACCAAGCACTCCGTCTTCGCTATAACAGTTTCTGACCGAAAGCGACACTCTCCAAGCACTAGGCGCTGCCTGCCTCCACCAGCGCAACATCGTCACCATATATGAGCAACCACGGAAGTTACTCATGTCCATCACTGATGTTGTCCAATACTACTTCTATTATTACACCGAACAGAAACGAATTTGTCAGGGACGGATTCCTGGTGATCGGGAAGGACTGTGTATCGCCAAAAGCAGTCTTAACTATTAAATCGGAATCGAGATACATGTATCGGCAAATATCAACATTGGCTTTGAAAACTCGAGTGATGACACTCAATCTCCATTGATCCGGGATCTTTTCGGCGAGAAGTATACGGTTACATAGATTGGCTAAGATGGTTACACCACGAACTCTATCGCCTTCTAAGTTTCGATGGAGACTTCATCGGTTTCAACTGGTTTCTGATTTTTCATGTCTCAAAGAGCCCATTGGAGTTATTTAGGAGTCGGCACTGGTTATTAGCACTGGACCCTGATTTGGAGGGGCGGCCTGTGGATGCACCTCTTTACGCTGCTTCTTCAGCAGATTGTGGAAATATGAGCCCCATCTCTCTTTCATCGCGAGGTCTTCGCATAACAGGAACAACTTAACGTATGGAACAATGTTCTAGAGATTTGGACGCAGCAGCACCCAAACGAGTCCTTCGTATGCTACTACCATCTACTATTCCCCAAGCAGAACAGCACCCGAACGCCTCTAAGAGAGTAAAAAAGGTCGTCGCGTGGTTGGCATGGCTGGGCCATCAGTGGCCCAGCCATGCCAACCACGCAGGCAGCAGTATACCGGTGATATACTATACAGTTTGACCACGGCGCAATGCTGCTCCTTGCCTACAGATAGAGTACAAGCTACGAACATTATGATCACCTTGTTCACAATGAAAGCTAAGAGTCATTTTGGTAAGCACCAATGTAGTCTTTGACTTCGCATACTGAGAATCAATGTTAATCGACAGAAAAAAATTTAAACTCGTCTTCATGATAGACACTGATCATTAACTGAAGCGGATTCACAGGTGCGGTGAAAAAGCAACCATGGCAGTTTATTTCTTATCACTCGAGATTTTTTTTATGTATACTGCTGTGCCATAACTTCTATTCTTATAATTGACTGATGTCAGTTTCAAATGAAGTATGACTGAAAACATCCATCCAAATCAACTTAAAAGTAATTTGTTTCAAAATTAACTTTTTCTCCGTTCCATTAACTTTCGCTTCAGTCGACGATAATGTCTGTAGCAATGAGAATGTATATGGCGCGCATAGTGGCGTAGTCGCACCTGGCAAGCGGGGCAGTGCGGCGGCGCGCAGCCCGCGAGCCTGAGCTCGAGGCCCCCCGCACCTACCGCACCCTCTACCCCGGGGCTCCCTGGCCCCACGCCTTCGCAGCACCCGCCGCCTGGCTCTTCGCACTCGGGCTCCCAACAGTCCACCTCACCCAGCTGAAAAACATGAATACCATGAATAGGGTCGGCAACGCATGAGTGACGTCCCTGGTGTTGCAAATGTCCTTAGGCCATGCTGACTATTTACAATCAGGCAGGCCGTATGCATACCGCGTGTTCATTATTTTATTAGTGACGGAATGTAATTTAAGGTTGCGAACTGGTTAATATTTAATTCTGCTGGGTGTCCAACTAGCTGTTCGCTATTAGTTCACCAATGGGACTCCAACACCTACTCTGAGACTATCAGTGGTGAGCACTCGGACCCGCATGGCAGACGTCCATCCAAAGCATAGGGATACTGAAAAATATGTAATATAAGAAGGCTTTAGGGCAACTAAAAACATAGTGTATTCAAAAATTCAAATATTTAAAAGGAGTATCACTTGCTGTTGACCCTGTAAAAACCTTTTTAACAACTATGTTGTGTTCTCCTGGGAGAAATTTATTTAAGGAGTATATTTCCGAAAACGATCCGCGGGAGTAAACCTCTATTACCTATGTAGTTCCGTGCAAAGAGGGCGACCTTTTTGTTCGAATATGTGAAGTTGAATGACCTGTCGAATTCGGAAATGGGAATATAGAAGGCTGTGAGCATTATCTCATACAAATTTTATACAACCCATTATCCAATGGGTAAAATACAGAAAAAGAGATGGCATTGGTTAATGCATCGCTCCCACCCCGATACTCTAGTCAGAATCCTCTCCATTTCAAATATACCCGGTTGAGTATCGTTTTCATGGAAGCGAGTAATACACAGTCTACGTAACGGCCTAAACAGTGTCTCCAGTGCTATCATTCATTGATGTGTATGCCATCAGAACAGAATGCTGAGTCCGTAGCTGCTCCAGCCGCTACATATATTCCATGCCTAAATCAAAGCACCCTTCACCCTTTCGAATGCAGATTTTATACTCACGAGGCATTCGCATATCTGACACTGGTAAAGCCAGCGCTCGCCGCTGCGGAAGGTGACGTGGTGCATCTCCTGGTGGCGGCAGTGATAACGCGGTTCACAGTGCGGGCAGCATGACAGCGGCGCGAGCGGTAGTGACGCCTCTGTGCTTCGTAGCTGGAATTGTAGATGTCGCATAAAGATCTGTTGAAGTTTTAACGACCACCACACCAGTACATCCTTATCCCACTAATCTTCAATTGAAGAGGTTAAAAACGTACCCCGACACAGAAATTCATTTTGGATTGGTGGAAGTAAGTCTTTGACCCACCCGAAAGGCTTTAAAATATTGGTAGTTAGCATATTTGCAATTACCGTGATCTCAGAAATGAAGGGCTCAGAGTATATATATATCCTGCAATAAACTGCTGTCGGTACTTGAAAAAAACGGACAATATCATAATATTGTATTTTTTTAATAAATACTTCAATAATAAACTTATTTACTAAGTACTAACAGTAAATTCCTATTTAAAGTAATGTAAGTTGTTTTTGTAGTCAACAAATTATTAAAATAATAAAGAAGAGTCGCTCTTACAATATACATACCTCATATTTAAAGATTGAAACAATCCGGTATAATGTTAAATTATTGTTTTAGTATGATTGGATCTATACTAGAGGATAAATGGTCGGTCAATTTGATTCATTTTTTATCCTTTTAACCGACCTCAACTTTACAATACTTACCACTCCATTTCCGATTTTACATCTATATCGAATAGATTGTGTATTGTGTGCGAACATTTTTGCGTCTTCAAACATTACAATTTATTCTATTAACCTTATCACTTTAAAGATAAATTAAAAAAATCTTTATTTTCCATAGGGCCCTCACGGACACTTAGACACGACTTACATTTTTTGAAATATAGTCTCATTGTATCTTATTCAATTCCCTTATTTTCCTTTTCCTTTTTTTATCTTTTTTTATCTTGGAAATGACCATTAGCGAAGAAGAAATGTCGAAAGAAACTTGCCCATATAGGTGTCTTACAATAAGATATTACAATAAATTCATATCAGCATATTGGTACAATAATGATATCTAATTGTAGAATTAAAGGACAGGTCGTCAGTGCTGAATTATTTCCAGACACCTTTGTCAGTTACATATTCATCAATTCTATAATAAGCCCTTTTACAGAGAGTATTTTTAATGTGTCTTTTAAATACATTGTCAGGAAATGACAGAACCGTTAATCCGCTAATACTACATAGATAATCGTGCCGATGATGTTTTGTATGGGGATATTAAAATGTTTCTCATATACAACGTTGAGCCAGCATACGGCACAAATGATGTAAAGCGTTTACTGTAGCCTGCCTATGAACGTTTGCAATACATTAAGTAGCGCTTGCGCGATGCCACCTCTGCTACTTACATATCAACTCCTTAGGAACTTACTGATAACTTCACTTACTCGCAGGAATACAACAACCCTCCAAGGAGTTCTTTTTTTTTGACTGCGGTTTTCTGTGAGGTTGCGGCATTTCCTTAGACGGGCTGCTTTACTATCTCTCAAAAACACCCAGACCAAGACAATCGGGCATTGTAAGACTTTTCTGCATACAAATCAAACATTTTGTATCTAATTAGCAGAATAGCTGTAGTTGCCCAATCATTAAACTCAAATTTATTTGTAATGTCAATTCTTGTATATGTAGGTATAAATGTGTCATGCGAATCTGCTATAACGATGTTTGCCAAATATTGTATTTAGACAAGGTTTTGATTTTCCAGTTTATTATTTACGTGGCAGACTACTACTACGTAAAGACTCTCCTTATAGGGACTCCGAAAGGGATTTTTAAGTATCTATGACTATGTTGGTACAGTTACCATTATGAGTGACACTCCTGGTGTTGCAAATGTCCGTAGGCTACGGTGATTGTTTACCATTATGCCTATGCTTGTTTGCCACCTTAGTGGTATAAAAAAAATTGCCTTACCGTCCACGTACCACGTAATCGTCGATATGTGTTAATTGCAGCAGATAATGCCTGGGGCCACTTCGGACTAGTTTCGGATTACAACTTGGCAAGGGTTTCATCAAAGATATCGTTAGACGCTTGACGCTTTACTTGGAGATATCTTTACTACCGAAATTATCTCAGTGTTTATTGATACTAGAGTGGAAGTGGTTGATGTAGAAAGCGGACGATCGCGTATGGAGTAAACATTAGGAAAGGCTAGCAGGTATCTGCTAGATGTACCAGGCTACTCAGAAAGTATTGCGAAAAAACGCTTCTTATGTATGAGAGATTGGCCAGTTATAATCTATTTTAAAAATACGATTATTTATAAGTAAAAATAGGTACGTTCCAATTTCAAAATTTTCCTCCACATTCTTTGCGGGCTAATGTAAAGTATGGTGTCTCATTGAAAAATGAATCCGGGAACATTTTCGCGCTATGATTTTTTCAAGTGTCGCCTGAAACCGGACGAATCGTACGATAGACTTCTAATGGCATTCATGGATGAAGGCCCTTCCAAGGCAACCATGTATCGTTGGTATAACGAATTCAAGCGCGGTGGACTAACTTTGGGGGATGAAGAAAGGAGTGGTCGCCCTTTGACGGGCGTTACAGAAGAAAGCGTGCTAGCAGTGAAAAATTTAATCCAAGACAATAGGCGAGTTACATATCAAGAGACATACTGCAGGTCGGATTCACGAGATTCTACACTTGCATCTTCGCGTGAGGAGGATAGTTTCACGCTGGGTGCCGCACAACCTCACCGTTGCTCAGAAGCAGGTCCGGGTGGAATGGTGCCGTGATATGATAAACAAATTTGAAGCAGGATCGTCTCGGCATGTTTACAACATCATTAAAGGTGATGAGTTCTGGATTTATCGATACGATTACAGAAACGAAGCGCCAGTCCACGGCGTCTTTGGACGTTTCAAAACGAATCAACGCCTACCAAAGTGAAGCGATCTAGAAGCGAGGGGAAGATTTTGATCGCGAGCTTTTTCAATTTGACTGGCTACCCGGTGTCAATTCCTTTATAGAACCAAAGAAGCATAAACGCCGAATCGTATACTACCAAATGCTTGGCTGAAGTGTTCTCTGTTGTGAGCAACAAGCTGCCAAACACAGGGCTCCGCGGACTACTGCTCCACCACTGCAACGCGCCCTCGCACACCGCGCTCTAAACGAAAGGCTTCCTGGACAGCACGGCGGCAAAACTCCTGAGTCACCCTCTTTACAGCCCTGACCTAGCACCGTTTTTTATTCCCGGAAATAAAAAATCAGCTCAAAGGGATACAATTTTCGCCGCCCAGAAGATGCGCTGTCAGCGTTCGAGCAGACTGTAAATGAGGTGACTGCGGCGGACTGGAAATAGTGTTTCCAACACTGGTTCAGACGCAAGAAACTTTGTATAGAGGCTGGTGGAGAGTAGATTGATAAGAATCAATAAAAAAATATTTACCTACAGAACACTTTTTTTTTATTATCGCAAAACTTTCTGACTGTCCCAAGTATCATTATAAGCCTTTATGATGACATTGATGACACACCCGAATGTGACAACGTAAAACCACGCTGTCTAATAACCCACCGTTCCTCCACGTCTGGCTTAACGCAGCCCACAAGGTAATAGATCACACAACTAAGAAAGTCAAAACCATACCACAGAGGTGTCATTATCAGCGACATCACAGGGACAGAAAGCGCGCTCGCACCGCGCCACGCCCGCCGAGCAGAAGCACGCGCGGCAACCCCCCGCCTCCGTCCACCGCGCTCCGTCCGGCATTATCTTACCCTGCCACGAACAACCTGTAAAGGTAGGTATGCACTTGTGACTATTGAGCAATCATACCACAAACTATGCAAATATAAATGGAACCGTGCTAGTGGTTCTTTTTTACGATACTTCGTCTTAGCGTTGGCGGGAACCGTTACCTAACCTTAAGAATTTGCCGAGATACTAATATTTGCATGGAGCGACTGTCGTTAGACCTCCAGGACCAGAGGGAATGCCAGATCTTTCTTATTAGGTCACAGGTCTTTGGAAATATAATTTCCTGGACGTGCGGTTTTCCTCACGATGTTTTTCATCACAATCGAACAAGTGACAATTACAAATATGCTCTTTTATACACTACGTCAGATGAAAAATAAATAGAAGTACAGAATACCCGTAGATCTACTATCAGGAGGGTTATACACAGGCGTTGATGATTTAAACGTGAGCGTGACTCGAAACACAATGCGACCTGGAGTAAAAGCCAAAACCCACAGACCGCCTGTCTCTATGGGCTTCGACTTTTAATGTTTACATTATTTTTTAATTATATGACTGTTGTTCATTTACTTAGTTCGCAGGGTTGCATATCACATTCACATCTGAAGCCACCGTCGATGTTGATACAGCGAGCACTGTTGTGACACGTGTGAAATCCTTCCATACATTCGTCCACATCTGAAATTTACATAGATTATAGATAGAATTTTTATCAATAACATAACATCAAATAAACACGTTTCATTACAAAAGGTTGTACATAGTCTATACATACATATCGTAGACTAATACCACCATTTTATAATTGCCCTTACTCGACAACGATGAAACTTTTTGCTTTGCCGTAGTCGGGTAATAAGGCACGGAGGGTTATGTTTTCACCAAAGTGGGTAAGTTAACAATGGAATAACTAGTAACATTAGATTTCAGAAGAATTGCTAATGACAAGTCAGAATATTGATCAATATTTCCCACTTTGAAAAGTTTGAAATAGATAGATGATTATAACACAGTTAACACAAAGATGTCGCAACATTTGGCATTGCAAACTAAAATGTGTAGGCTAAAAGCAATAGATACATCCACTCAATCTAAAACATACGGTCAAGTTCTACAACAAGAAGTATACTTAAATTAAAAAATTAAAAATAAATAAATTGAAACTTAATTAAATAACAGAAAGCATACAAAAAAAAACCTAGATATCCCAACCGACCAGTTTATTATTTCGAATTTTGAGAAAAATGTTTAGATGTTGTTAACAAATTTCAATCTTCTCGTGGAACAAGCGATCATGTTCGGACGAATCAGTCTATCTATAAAGAGGTGTAAGATTGACACGATAGAATGAGTATATTGCACGGACGGATCAATAACGATCAAAAAGTATTAACCACGTCAATTTTACCAAATTCTGGGAAAAACCTATAGTAATAGTAACAAGAATGACATTTAACCTTCACAATGGTCAAGATGTGGGTCCCTCCTATATCCATCGGCGCAGACGCAGTAGTAGGAGCCGGGGGTGTTGACACAGAGCGCGCGCGGCACGCATGGAGCGCGAGCGGCGGGGTGTGCGGGCGGTGAGGGGGGCGAAGCGCACTCATCCACGTCGCGTTCGCAGCGCGCGCCGGCGAACCCGAGCGGGCACGTGCACCGTTCAGGCGCGCCGCACTCACCTCCGTTCAGACACCCGCCCGTGCAGATCGCTGTAAATGTATATAATGTGTGCACACTATTATGTATTATAGAAGTACTTTACTATGATGTTGCCTCGAGAGTTGGGGCAGGCCTTTCTCATTTCAAACCAATATTTTACAGCGCAGCATACTCACGCGGAAAGCACATTATCGTGGTCCCGCATGAAAGCGTTTCTTCTTACCAGGCCACTCAGAAAGTATTGTGAAAAAAAGTTTTTATATATGAGAGACTGGCCAGTTATAATCTATTATCATAATATAATCTATTTTGAAATAATGATTATTACAAGTAAAGATAGGTACGTTCTAATTTCAAAATTTGCCTCCCCATTTTGTGCGAGTTAATTTAAATTATCGTGTCTCATTGAAAAATGAATCTGCGCCGGGAACATTTTCGCGCTATGATTTTTTATGATTTCAAGTGTCGTCTGAAACCGGACGAATCGTACGATAGACATCAAATGGCATTCATGGATGACGGCCAATTCAAGCGCGGTCGACTAACTTTGGTGGATGAAGAAAGATGTGGTCGCCCTTTGATGGCGGTTACGGAAGAAAAGTGTCCAAGACCACCGACCACAAGCCACGAGATTCTACACTTGCATTTACGCGTAAGGAGGATAGTTTCACAACCTCGCCGTTGCTCAGAAACAGGCTCGTTTCGGCATGTTTACGACATCATTACAGGTGATGGTCCTGGATTTATCGATACGCTCCAGAAACGAAGCGCCAGTCGACGGTTTAGGTATTTCAAAATGAATCAACGCCTACCAAAGTGAAGCGATCTAGAAGCGGGGGGAAGATTTTACCCGATGTCAATTCCTTTACAGAACCAAAGAAGCATCAACGCCAAATGGTATACTACCAAATGCTTGGCAGAAGTTTTCTCTGTTGTGAGCAACTAACGACCAAACACACTACTGCTCCACCACGACAACGCGCCTGCGCACACTGCGCTCAAAACGAGGGACCTCCTGGGCAGCACGCCGGTCAAACTCCTGGGTCACCCTCCTTACAGCCCTGATCTAGCACCGTGTGACTTCTTTTTATTACCGAAAATAAAAAATCTGCTCAAAGGGATACAATTTACGTTGCCGGAAGATACACTGTCAGCGTTCAAGCAGGCTGTAAATGAGGTGTCTGCGGCGGACTGGGAAAAGTGTTTCGAAAAATGATTCAGATTCATGAAACTTTGTAGAGGCTGGTGGAGAGTACTTTGAAAAGATTTAATAAATACCTATAGAACACTTTTTTTTCGCACAACTTTCTGAGTGTAGAAATACTTTCGACATATGCATCCACAAAACTTGAAACACTGTTCTTCATGAGGACGTAGCTGCAGCGAGGTTATTTTTCATGTAGCCTTACATCTGGTTTTTTAATGTTTATATTATATTTTAAAGCAACACGTAAATTGTATCGATAAAATGTTACGGACGTGTGCAAGAGTACCCGTCGCCGGAGTACCCGTCGCGGCAGCGGCACGTGTAGGAGCCGGGCGTGTTGCTGCACGCCGCGTCTGCGTGGCACCCGTGCGACTCGCTGGCGCACTCGTCTACCTGCACACCACAACCAAACACGACATTGACCCAACGCATCACACTGCTGCTATTAGAGAACTCGCTTTAATTATAAAGTTATAAACATCTTGACGAGCTCGGTGGCGCAGTAGTAACGCTACTTTGACACCAACGTTCGTGGGCTCGATTGGACCGTGGGCCACATAAGACAAACATTTGTGTGCTTGAACATATTTGTTTGTCTTCGTCTGGCCTGTTTGCTGTGTATCATAAGTATGTACTTACAAAAAAAAAGCGTATTTACGTATGTTTATCTGTTGTCTAGCACCCATAACACAAGGTTCGCTTACTTTGGCGCTAGATGACGCTGTGTAATTTGTCCGACAATATATTTATTATTATTATCTATATCTATACTAGATAGATATATATATATTATTATATATATCTATCTAGTTTATTTTAAGAATAGAATAGGCAACAATAACGAAGTAGATAACGCGAAAGTGGAAGGCTCACCACAATCAAGTAGGTCGTGTGTTACAAGAAGGTAGTGTTAGGAATTGACGAAATTGGTGAGCGTGCATGAAAGGAGCTATTAATATTAAAGAAGCGGGTGAGGTTCGTAAGAATCGAATCATGCAGCACTCGACTGTCTCTACCTACCCCGCAAGGGACTTGGCATGAAAATGTAGTAGTAGTAGATAGTAGAAAATCTTATGTACTCGACGCACAGACATGCTAAGTAAGTGACCTTGTCACCGATGTGCTTATGTATACTTACAGTAAATATGAGTAAGAGTTTCAAGTTTGCAGTTCTTGTAGACAATTTCCGTGACTGGCTATTTTTTTACCAACATAAGTAGAAATTCAAAGTCAAAACTACTTACGTACCTTTGCATACAAATTATAAGTATTGTTCTTACTGTACAACCTACAGCTTCCGTCAAGTTCTAGGCAACATCTGAGGTTCTATACGTGTAGTTTACAAATTACAATTCCCGTCTCAGCTGCATAAAGTAGTATTAACGAACTTGTTGTTATATGAATACACTCATAAGAGATTTTGTATTTCGTGCTGTGACAACTTTTAATAATGACTTATGGTGATAATGACATTTATCACGGCCATCATGTTTTTATTCGGTTATTATTTGACACAGTTAATCTGACATTTGGCCTTACCTCGACACAGTTAAATTTGTCCCTCCTGACGTAGCCCGGGAGACATTGGCACACGTAGCTGCCTACTACGTTCACGCACCTCGTGTTGGAGTGGCAGTGGTGGCCGTGGGTGCCACCAGCCGTCTGACATTCATCCACATCTGTATCAAACAACTTAAAATTATTCTCTTCTTTACCAACGTAACCTTACGGAACGAGGATGTTCTTGATCAGGAGAGCTACGTTGGCAAAGTAGTAGGAACCGCATTTAAGCCAACCACTTCGAAAGGTAACGAATCATTTAGATTATCGGGCTTAATTGTAATATTCGTGCTCTGTTTGAAGGAAAGGGGTAGAAATATAAAACATTTACTCTCATCATACAATGTATCATCAACAGATACACAGTATGATATGATATGTAGAATAATATCTGTAGATGGACTGATGTGTGGAGTGCCCTTCATTGTGTTGAATCTCCAATGGTTTAAAGCGCATTATGATACGTTGATCCTTTGTGGGTCTCCGAATAGTTCCAAAGTATTATTATCGGTATTATAAATTAAGTATTAACTATAGATATATTTTGAAGAATTGCCATGCTCTTGAAAGCGCGGATCGAGATTTAATAATCATCCAAAGTAATCCGATCCAAAAGTATCCAAATTCTGGAGACCATTACTGGAAGTAAGTTCCAGTAATGGCCTCCAGAATTTATCTTATCATGCGTATTCGAATAGACTCTCTCAACTCTTACAAGATTATCGAGCTCTTCCCGTATACTTAGCTAGTAAAAATACCTTGACAAGTGAGGCCGTCGCCCTGGAAGCCCTGGTTGCATGTGCATGTGTACTTGGTGTTTAGGTTCATACACGTTGCATTCTCGTCGCACGAGTGTCCCATACTGCAGTAGTCCACGCCTGTCAATTTGAAGTCACCATTTTAACTACTAAACTAGTACCCGCAACTTAGTCTATCCGTGTCCCGATTTTCTGTAGCGATTTTGGAAAATCCTAAGATTCCTTAACCTCTATGCAAAATTTTAACTAGATGCTTTGAGAACTTAGAGGTGTGTGTACATATAGCAATCAGTCAAACGATCAATCAGTTAGATTATTTTTTTATTTGCACATAAGAAAGAATGAAATAAATCTAGTAGTTGGTGATATATAACATTTTAATTTGAAATAGTGGTTTAATATATAAATATAACTACGAAGCTAGTTGATAATATCACCTGGGCAGAACTTGCAGCACTCGCCGGGCACAGTAAACTGGTCGGGCGGGTCGCAGGGCAGCGGCGGGCACGCTGTCTCGGGGTCAACTCTGGTGCACTGCATGTTGCCGTCATGGCACACGCACTCCGCGCACTCCTTCGGCACGAATCGGTCTCCATGTTCATATAAAGTTCCTTTTAGTAAACAGTGCCCTGCAATTTGTTTAGGAAAGGCTAGATGTAGTAGATAATTTATCACTCAAAAGCTTGTGATGGTAGTAGACTAGTAATGCTTACTTAAACACGTAGGACAGCATTCTCCCGGATGTAACACTGGGATTTTACATTCTGCTCTGTCGCACTCTACTGGCCTGCACGTAATTTCGCCGTGCTTGAAACAGAATTAACTCAATTGTCAATACGTAATATGTACAATATAATGAATATAATACAAACTGCAAGTTATAATTGGTTCTTACCACGCAGGAGCAGCGGTTACAGTCTCTTTGCCAGGTGGCGCCATCTGCGTGAACCGTGCCGTTGGAGTAACAAGACTTTTGACAGTCGCACTGCTCCAACCGCGCCAATCTCGCTTCTGTTCCCACCAGCTAAATATTTATACAAAGCGTTTCAATAATATGATGATATATTATGTTTATAGTTTTACGAATGATGCAAACCTTGAGCGAAAGATCATGGATATGCGTAGTGAGTTCTTGCACGGTGGCTTGCAGCAACGCAAACTGGCCACAGGTGGGGCACTCCGAGTCCAGCCCCGGACACTGCGCGAGGTAGCCGTGCGGACCACTCACAAGTCTTACTTCTTGAAGCGTTCCCTGAAATAATAATAACCGTCTAAAAATTCAAGAATATCACGCTGTCGTGCCAAAGGGTTCGCAAAAACATGTCAAAGATACCCCCTCAAGAGGCGCGTTATTGCAAATAAAAAAAATATATTGAGTCGATAATATGGTCACGTCCTATATCCATCATCAGACCACCGCGATGTTACCATAAAATGAACGGGATTCGGTTTCTTTGATTTCATTTAATAGTTACATGGTTGATATGATAAAATCGTGTTAAAAATAAAAAAAATAATTGTATATTAAGGTTTGATATTTAAAAATCAAACGACTGTCCATACAACATTAGAGCTGAAATAGAGTTTTTATACCTTGAATAACGAATGCTTGCTATTCCTCTGGCCGACCCATAATGCGAGTTGCGGCTGTGTAAAGTTGCGGTCCGGCGGTGGGATGAGTCGGCGGTACAACGGGTGGCAGTCGACAAGCAGCGTGGCCTGCGCGCCGGACACGGCGAGCGCAAGCCGGTGCCACGCGCCGTCCGCCAGTCGAAAGGGGAAGGTCTCGACTCGCGCCGCCGCCGCGCCCGCCGCCACGTAGTGCAGCCGCACCTCGTCGCGCCGCCCGCTCGACTGCACCTCCAGGTACCTGCGCACCGCCACACTGATGCACTACACATCGCACTGCGACCGACCACCACCGCTCCTTCGCGAACTGTTCCGAGGTACACATAAACAAAGCAAACAACACATATATTTTGCGAACGGGCGGGACCGGCCACGAGCTCTGCTCGGCTCGCTCTACATCTCAATATCGCTCGGTCGGGATAGGGGGCCATGTACCTCGGAACGAATCGCGTTCGGTGACGACCGAGTCTCTAAGGTTCTGATAGATCGCTACGGATAGGTGGAGCGTCTCGCGGTGTGTCCGACTTGGCGCAGAATTATTTGGGAGATACTCGTGCGTCGACGATCGACGGGCGACCTCGCAGACGCGGGCATCCCCTCGATCGAAGCGACGAGCTCGACGGGCCTTTCGCTGTCGAACATAATACGAGACAGTGTGGATTCCCATGTCGCTTGGAATGCAAGTGCGGACGAGTCCGACGGTGTCCTCCAGCGAGCGGCGAGACAGGCCCGCTGCCGACCGCGCCACCACAAACAACAACATCCAGGTGAACATCGAAAGGCGGATCGTTAGGGGCACTTGGACAAATTGGACAGTTACAAACACAAAACGTCAAGACACAGAACACAAGACGGACGGTGGCGGAGGAGACGCAGGGGGCGCATGCAAGCCGGCCCGCCCACCCACATATACATCCATGCAGAGGTCACAGTGAGCGCAATTAGGTCAACGGATGGATCGAGGAGGACATTCCGAGGCACAGGACATTCCAAGATACATGATTCTCCCGTATGCGCGCGCAGGCATCCAGCCGGGGAGGCAAGATGCGTGCGCGCGCAGCGATGTTGAGATCTAGAACTCACCGTGAAGGGTCGCTGCGGTCCGCTTCTCTCAGCGCCGGAACTGCCCTCTTGGCTCCACACCCCGCACTCGATCCGGCGACTCATCGCAAACTCTCTACTCGACATCAAATTATTAGAGTCATTAGCATTGATTACGGTTAACCTCCACTTGCTGGTATTTCGCCGTGCCGGTAACGGATTCAGTCTCGGGCTGTTAGGGCGCACTGCGCACCAGAGCCATCTAAAATTGCTCCATATTGCCCCATCTACCAATAAGGACAACGCCGGAGGCGCCTTGCTTAAAGCTGTCGCCACGTACGATGAAAACCAGCGCGTGGAAACGAGCCCTTACAATGACGCTATTTGAAAATACGCTACATTAAATTTCGTATCTCGACACCTATATTTTAAAATTTCTAGTGCTCGTTATTTTATTATGGCAAACTAAATCGAAACTATAACATTTATTTATAAATATAATACGGGGGTCTCGCTGAAAGTTTTTAGAAATGGTCAGTAAAAAAGTTTTCAATTTAACTTATTTAAATTTCGATTAAAAATCTCTTCAGGCTTGTAGATGAGTTGTAGATTTGATTGTAGCTGTATATTGAATTTGTATGTCAATTGTTTTTACAACTTGCCGACAATTGAAGATGCCAGTTGTGAGTTGAACGGAATTCCACTAGAGTAAATTTTCGCTCCATGATTATTACGGCTTTCGTTGCGATTTTAATCAACAACAATGTTATGATAAACTTTGATTGGCATTTCATGATGAAGCCTCATCTCGTGTCACTGTTTATAACTGGTTTAATTGGTTGTTCACTGATGATTGCGCGTAGGACTTCTTTCGCTCAAGGTAACGTGAATGCGTGCGGCTAATGATACTCGTAGAAGCTGATATAATAGTGACATTTCAACAGATTCGAGTAAGTTTAGGCATTGGCATGAGCCAAGTACAAAAAGTCTTCCACGAATATTTAGGCGTCAAATAGATAACTACCAATTTGACGGAAGGTCCATAATGCCGTTGACAAAGCGAAACGCTTGAAAAGTATAACGGAGGTGACTCGAATGTTGTTTCAGTTGCTATAACATTGTCACAGTTGATAAAAGCTGAATATATTGTTACGAACTTGAAACCAAAAACTATTCCATACATAAAAGGAGTGACTGATAAAGTCGGAAAGCTGCTGACTAAACATTTCATTCGGACTACGTTTACACTAGCTAAGAAGATAATAGGATTCATGCCGTCACCAAAGATGTTTTCACGGTTGTAAAATCTGGAGTCTATAAAATTAAACGCAGTTGTGGTAACTCATACATTCGACAAGCCAAAAGGTCACGGAGCACATAACAGCAGTCAAAAACAGGGAAATCGAGAAGTTCGCCATAGGGGAACACCACGCATTCTGCAAACGGATATCCAACACCAGATTGAGCTGCATAATCCAACGATACTCGCAACTGAACGACGATTCATACCGCAGGGAAGCGATTGAAATATCGTAAATCGAGAAGACAGTTTTACGTTGTCGGGATCGTGGAATCCAGTGTATGAGTTATGCAAACAAAAAAGTGCGAGCTTCGAATAGCAATCTCTAATAGAATACCGTGAGAGTAGGTAATGTGTAAGGCGCGGAGTAATAAGCGACGTAGATAGGTATGCCTGCACTTGCGGACTGACATCTACTCATCGTCTCTAGTTATTCCGTGAAAGTGGCGTATGCAACGTCGCGTCGTCGAAATATCGGGAAAACCGAGAAACAAATCACTGTAAGTCACGTATTTTCAATTTACTTCCTGAAATAAAATATAATTTCACAGGAATTTATGAATCCTGAAGATGCCGTGGCTGCTTTTAAAAAAGGTGTTCAAGCCCTTAAGAGGAGTGGGATCCCTGCTTCAGTCAATGATTCCATTGCATACAATGGTGCTCGCGAGGAACGAAGATTACTCGAAAAGTAATAAAAATATGAAAAGTTCCTGCGTCAGTTTTTGATTTTTTTTAACTTTCAGTGTTACCCACGTATTCATCAGCAGAGTAATGAACAGTTGTACCTGTTGTAGCCGTGTGAGAATGAGAGTATAGTGCCCGAGTTGGCGGGCTCCTGGCGCAGCGCGGCCAGCACGGTGAACTCCGGTGAGCGCCGCAACAACTCGGCAGCGCGCTCGAACGCGCTGCCCTCCACTTGCAGGGACCTCGACTCGCCTGGAAACATCAAGTATGGGCATTTACCAAGTAATCAATCCATAAACGTGAATTAATATTACAGTTGTAACAGAATATGAAGCTATACATGGAGATGGATAGAAATATCGATAAGTACATAATGTATGTGAAGATGTCGTTCTTATACACATAAAAGGCAGCTTTATAAGAGTAGAGGCCTAACTAATGAGTTTTTTACAGATATTGATTTCTACAAAATCGGTTTTTCTTTTTTTAAGTTTTAGTTTGATAACCTTTCACTTATCCTCGAATCTTCACCGTCATTACGTGAAATTATCGTAGTACATGAAGGAATAATCAAATCGCATCATAAAGATAGATACATATATACAATATATATAACGTACAGGGGATAAAGGAGGGCATAATGTTTCCGAATCCGTTCACTGCCACACCGAATGACGTATTCAAGATGGCCTGCAAAATATCTATCGTTAACTTTACTAAGAAATATCTAACACACTTTTGGTTCACACACTCAGATTGTGTGTGTGTGTGTGTGCGAACGAAAAGTGTGGAGAATGTCGTTAAGATGACAAATGGTGTGTTGCTGATGCGTGGACGATGAAATAGTACAACTACTTTCCAAGCATTAAAAACGGATCGTGTATAATAGATCAACATACTAACCCTAACCTAACCTACGAAAATACTATGTTTTTATTAAAAGTGTAAAATTTTAGTTAGACTCAAGTGTATTGTATATGTAAGTGTATGTACATGATATGATATTGCAGATGGGGCCCAAACGTGTGCTCTCTGTGCAAAGACGAAAAATCGGCCAAGTGCGAGTCGGACTCCCGCACGAAGGGTTCCATACCACTATCTATAAAAATGGCAAAAAAATCACGTTTGTTGTATATGAGCCCCCATTAAATATTTGTTTTATTTTAATTTAATTACTTATTCTTAAAGTGAATATATACCTAAATATTCTGTGAATATTTCAAGCGTCTACCTGTTGCTGTTTGCAATATCGAGCAAAAACGAGCAAAAAAAACACCCATTGGGTACGGAACCCTAAAAAAAGTCGGTATTTGAAATCAAAGTCGTCTGTGTGACTTCTACGAGTAAAATCAGCAAGATGGAATGGCAGTGTACTAGCTACCATACTAAATTAGTGATAAATAGTAGTGCAGAGGGAGGCGTAAGATTTAGAGAGGAGGCCGCTTATGGAACGACATCCTTCCTCTAGCTGGACCGACCTTCGAAGAACGGCCTGAAATACTACGTAAACCTAATCTAACGTTTTATGTGACATTCTTGTCAACCTACTATAAATTTTAGTCTCGTCGGTTTGAAGTAATGTGAATGTGTTAGTACAAGACAATTCGGATGTCAGACTTTTTGAAGTGAAAACTTCTTTAGCGGCGTTGTGCACTTTTTGGGATGAGTAAAAAATGCTAAACTCGCGTCAGGACACGTGACCCTGACCGTAAGATTTTGGTGAGAATTAGAACTTAAGGTCGCTGCAGCGCTAAAACATTAGTTACCTCTATTAAACAATTAAAACATGAAGCGCTAGATCGTTCATAGGACATTATTTTCTCGCGACCAAAACGTTGTAAGCGCCATGAAATTGTTGGCGTTTACGCGTTTCGTTCAACGTAGTTTATCAACATCGCTGTTCGGTTTAAGTGGCGCAGGGCGCTTGCAAGCATAGGTCCCACCTGATGTAAAGCGGGTACCGTAGCCTATTAACGCTAGCGATATATTAAGTATCACTCGCGCGATGCCTTCTCTGCTGCTTACACAGCAACTCCTTAGGAGCTTACTGGTGACCTCACTCACACGCAGGAACACAACCACCCTCTAGGGAGTTGTTACTTGGCTGTGGTTTTTTGCGAGGTGGAGGCACTTCTCCAGACGGGCTGCTTTGATGCGCCCTACCTCTCTTAAAACATCCAGACCAAGACAAACAGACATGTTTATGCACACAAATGTTTGCCTTGTGTGGGAATCGAAACCACGAACATTGGTGTCAAAGTCGTGTGATTCACGACTGAGCCACCGAGCTCGTCACTTTAAATGCAAACATACATTTATAAATTATTACCCGGCCCATGACTTCGTCCACGCATACCCCATAGAAACTGCCTTTTTTACATTCTTTCTTTGTCCTCGACTTCTAAGGGTTGTATCGTGCTAACCTTCTTCAAGAATTGGGCTATCAAATGCAAAAATATTTTTTTCGAAACAGACTTATAGTTCCAGAGATTAGTGCGTTCAAACTCTTTCGCTTTATATGTGAGTATAGATAATTAGATGTCTTCAGCCTTACAGGTGACCTTTGTTATTAGATAATTTTGCGGTGCAATAAACTGTGATATAAATCACCCAATGCCACGTGGCAGTATCGCGATATGAAAGTCCTTGGTTTCAACGATCGTTCTGACCTGGCAGACGGCCAACGGAAGCGTCTTAGACCTATATTTCCGACTTCCTGCAACTTAATATGCTCCAAATTGAATTTCCCTTAATAACCCAAGACTATCCTACTACTGAGTACGGGAAAATAAACATTTTAAATATTAATTAAATGTATGTGCCTGCTTACAAACATTTCGCAAATCCAAACAGCCAAATACAATCTACCAATAAAAATTTGGGGAACGAAACGTATTTTCATATTCGGAAAAGTAAAAATAACGATTCGCATTTGTATACTACCTTTCGTCGTTTAAAAGTTACAAGGTGAAACACGAGCTCCTCTGCCAAAATTGTAAGACTGCATTGCAGTCGGTTTAAAACTATATCCACTGCAGTTGTATTGAAATCCCAATTAGCTTAATACTCGTAAATTTACAATTCCGTGCCAAAGGAGAAAATAATTTATTGGCCCGGATTATCCAGGCGTAATTATTAATGGGATAACGTATCATGTAATTTTCATTTTTCGGGAGACATACAAGCATACGGCCCACCTGATGTAAGGCGGTTACCGTAGCCTATAAACACTTGTAATACATTAAGTATCACTTGCGTGATGCCACCTCTGCTACTAACAAAGCAACTCCTTGGAAATTTACTGGTGACATCACTCACGCGCAGGAACACAACAACCCTCTAGAGAGTTATTATTTGGCCGCGTTTTTCTGTGAGGTGGAGGTACTTCCCCAGACGGGCTGCTTTGATGCGCCCTACCTCTCTTAAAACATCCAGAACAAGACAAACATACATGTTCATGCACACAAATGTTTGCCTTGTGTGGGAATCGAACCCACGAGCGTTGGTGTCAAAGTCGCGTCATTCACGACTGAGCCACCGAGCTCGTCATAACCTTTATAAACTTAGAAATGTTGTCTAAATACAAATCATTTGCCATTGAATTAAACAATTTTTAACGGAAGTATCGCGTATTTTATTTATTTTGTTGAACCTGACGTTTCGAACGCTTTGCAGCGTCCGTGGTCGCAGGAAGACCACGGACGCTGCAAAGCGTTCGAAACGTCAGGTTCAACAAAATAAAAAATAAAATTGTTTCATTCAATGTGTAACAATCGCGAAAACCTAAGACAAATCATTTGTCGTTTCTGAAGTACACGAATACATGTATATTAATATAAAAATATATATATATTCTCAATTAAGACAAACTTTGATTTCATGCGGCAAATATGCTTAGTATTACGGTACCAATATTACCATCGGGTGCATTTTAAACCTTTCCCCAATATTATTTCAGCAATAGTCAAGTGAAATATGAAGCAATTTTATGAGATTCCCTTTCCCTCGCTGGTAGGCCGGGGGTGCTTCCATCCAATAAACCTTGAACTCAGTCGCTGATTGTAAGTAAAGAAAATAGTCAAAGAAAGACAGTTCAAAATTCGTTGGTTGATTTTTCAACTGCAGGCAACCAGTGCAAACTAATTGATATTAAATAACATTTTAGTTGAGGGGAGATGAAGACTGCATGCCAGAGTTATGTATTATTTATAACCTATGTCGTGGGTTTCGGAAACAGCTGTTTTCATCATTTTTTATTGTTTGAAGGTATCTTGGATAATTCACGTAGTCGATTAAGGTAATATTTTGAAGAAAAATATTGCTTTGTTCCGTAAATTAATGCTATTATTAGCTATTGAGATAAATATAGTATTATGTTTCGTAGCAGTGTGCCGTGCGTCATGCTACGACGTAGACAATGTCTACGAGAGAAAATTTAATAGCTTCAGAAGTTAAAAGTTTCGGTATTTGCCACCAAAAGAGGAAAATAATGCAAAAAGTGTTTTCGATGTCGATTATATGTTTGGTCGTTACAGTTTTCCTCTAAAGTGTGTAGATAAATTTGTGACAGTTATAATATTAAAAATTTTTCGGATTGCGAACTTTTGGAAATGAGGAGGTAATAGTTTTATTATAAAATTGTAATAAAATATTATGCAAATTCACAGTATGCTACGGTACTTAACTTATTATTATAGCAGCAATGAATCTACAAGTATTTACCTAAAAATACTATTTTATCATTCCTTACAATGCAATTGCTATTACATATTTTCATATGTAAACACTTTCAATTCAATCCACTTTGCAAATTAGTTATAAAACAGAGAATACATATTGTACTTAAGTCGATTACCGATAGGTATTGTGACGAAAGCTTACGTAATTGTTTTAGTTAGTAGTATTCCGAGAAACCCTCTCGGTTGTTTTCTCCAAACTCCGCAATAACAGGGTATTGTTACTATCCCTGCAACAACGTTTGGGGGGAGCGGGGGAGTCATTGAACTGGTTCAAACTTGTCTGCTGTTATTCTAACTCACATTATGTCGTGATGCATGGAAAACTTTCTTAGATAGAGTGCGGTCGCTGAAGTTCATTGAAACCTACATTACAGATTTATATCATCAGTTGCAGACATGTTGTTATTCTACATATAGTTTTCCTTCTAGCTTTCGAGTTTTGCATTTAAATAATGTTTGTAATATTTAAAGAAACCACAGGCACATGTATATACAGCGACCCCTTAAACTAGACTGTTTGATCTATGTACCGTAAAAATGTTGCCGTAAGTATAATTAAAAGCAATTATGCACACAGACGTAATAGTGTTTACTATAACTTATGAACGCTTGAAATACAAGGAGTTACTTATCATTCGCATGTTGTCACCTACACTGCTAACACAGCATCTCTTCAGGAGGTCATTGATGACGTAACTCATTCGCAGGAACAAAACAAGTGAAATCCAGGGAGCTGCTACTTAGCTGCGCGTTTCTGTGAAGTGAATGTACTTCCCCAGGCGGGCAGGGTGCAATACGTGCAGGTAAAGTAGGCTTGACTCTAAAAATGAGAATAAGTCACTTACACCGCAAACATTCTGAGTGTACCTTCAACCGAAGGTGTTTAGAGCATATTCCGTCACACAACTCAATGACGGAACGGCGTAATTGAATGTTCGCCACCTACTCAGAAAACGTTTTCTTTATATTAACAGGTATTGCAAGACATTGTAAAACTTAAAAATAGGCATTGATTCCTATATAACAGTAGATCTTTATTTGTACGAGTATATCAAGCACACACGTAACAATTTGTTACAAGTGGCAACTACGCTTATAAATGTACTCGTAAGTAACAGAAACATGACACTGCAGGGGAAACAGTCATACGTATGTCCGCAGTAACACAAAATGGCTATAGCTCAGCTACTTGTTTAGTCCTGATGAACAAAACGCTGATTGTTCTGCAACGCACACAGACCAACTGCGAAAAATAGGAGATAAATAAATACATACGTGAATTAAATAATTCATCTAAAGTCATAAAGTACCTACCGTAGTATATGATACCTAATTACGGTAATATATTATATTGGGTACATTGTTGAGTATGGAGTATTACAATCGACGCGAATTATAATGCAATAGTAGGTAAGTAAATGGGTTCTCTCTACCTACCTCGCAAGGGATTTGGCGTGAAGATATAGATAGATAGTAAATGATAAAAAATCGACCTATAATCCGACGATCCCGGGTTCGAATGATAGTGTGGGCATGTACTACTAAATTCTTCTTTTCGGACATATGTACGTATTTGTAATTATTACTTGCTCGGCGGTGAAGGAAAACATATTTAGAAAGACGTGTGACCTAACCTAAGAAAGGTCTGGTGTTTACCTTTGGGTTGGTGAGGTCTGACGGCAGTCGCTCCATATAAAATCAATATCTTCGCCAATTTCTTAGGCTTAGGTAAGAAGAAAAAGTAAAATAAATAATCCTAATGATAAATAAACAAATGGAAACGGGATAATGCTAAGAAGAAGAAGAGTAAATGAAACAATAATAAATTGTATACTCAGTGTCTACAAAAATCGGAAAGGTATTTTGTGGACGTAAAATCATATAAAATATGCTTTTGTTCAATCGTCGAACTATTGAATTTTTTTTTCTCATTTGTTCGACCGTCTTATTTTTTTTAATCTAAATAAAAAATAAGACGATAAAAATTTTAATTTTATTTTAATCCAGATACAAAAACAATTAAATTAAATTTAAAAATACGCTTGTTTCGTTAAAAATAATATGTTTGTACATTTGTAACACATACTTGATCAAATACATAATTGAAGAATATTTTTCTGTCTTGCTTATCTCAATAAGCTTAACCAGGAACAAAAAAAAAGTGATAACTTAAACTAATCCGCTGCCGTATGCGTGAGAGAAAGGGAAGCCAGACAGACTAGCGCCGTAACGCGTTACGTAACGAAGCGGTTTACCCTCCCATAAGAAGTTATCACTTCAAAAATGCTTATTTATTTATAAATGAGCATTAATCAAATATCAAATTGGATACGTCAAAATAACAATTATACATAATTAGAAAATTGAAAAAACAATCTTGTACAAAACTTTGTTGAATCATACGTTTTTCTCTGTCTTACTTATCTCATTAAGCAGAGAAAGAAATAACTATGAAATATGTATTCCATCAAAGATTCGAACTAGTAATAATTAAAAATAATTCGACATGCTGTTAAATGTAACTTTCGAAATTTATTGAAGTTTCATTCCAAACTTCAATATTCATATATTATGTTTGTGTGTTATGAGTTTCCTAACAAAGTAACTTAATTGTAAATTGTTTATTTACTATTAATTTACTTTTTTACGTTCGACCGTCGCGTCGGCTGAACAAATGAGAAAAAAATCTCACCAGTTCGACGATCAAACTAATGAATTGAACTAGTAAGAACGCAAGAAAATACACACCATTTAACATAGAAAACAAAACTACGAAAAAAACAGATCCAGCCTGCAATATTTTTTTTATTTTTTTTTATAGGGGACACGGCATGTGACAGCCAGGGCCATGGTGGGCTGCAGGACACTGGTGTCCAGGAATAGAAGCCACGAAATACCATGTACTTCATGTCATTTCGTTGCGTCTATTATGCCGGCCTTGAAGGTACCTCTTCATATTCCTCGATTACAATCGAGTTACATAAGTATTAACGTAAAACGTGTCAAAGTGCATAGTTTAAACATTTTATGGATTTCATACATTTTCTGGGACAAAACAGATATATAACGCGAAAGTAGAATGACATAGGTGCCAACGAAAGCTTACGTTTACCAACCACGACCAAATAGGTCGCGTAATATCAGAAGGTGATATTAGGAACCAGCGGGCGCGCAGGCAAGGAGCAATGAATGTTAAAGAAACGAGCAGTTACCTCTGGTTACCCCGTAAGGGACTCTCGTGAAGTTATAAATTATATTGCATTAATGGCAACGAATAAAGTAGGAACATAGAAACAAATTTTAGTCTTTATACATAAGATAAACCAGCGGGATTACATAAATATAGCTATGAATGTGAAATGGGTGTGTGAAGACCATATTCCGACGCCCGATATATCCTACCTCTGTCCTCAAGGGAAATGTTTCTTTCTTCTTGAGAAGAATAGATAAATTAATGTTTTAATTTCACAAATGGGTGATATAACGCAAAATAATATGAATACTACTGTGAATAGTAAAGAATTCCTCACTAACATTTTCGTGTTGCTTGCAATTCCAGTGGTGTCCCTCATGCGTTGCCGACCCTGTAAAAACCTATTCACGCCTTTTTGCTGTAATCCCTACGGAAAACCTCGATAAGGAGCTTATTCCATTACTTAGAGTTCTAATTAAAACTTCTCTGGAACCGCATAACGACCACATCGCCCCCAGTGTGCGAGGATACATTCCAAGCTGTCGGGGAGCGGTGCGATTGTCAAACGGGGCTCTTGACATCCTAGCGAACAACTTGGAACATAAGCCATTGTACAATCGGTGGAACACACAAAGGGAGGCAAAATCTTTCCTTAAACTCAAGAGCTCAATGCCGTGTGTGTGCTGGTATTCAAATGCTGCCGTCCTTAAGTGACTACAGTACTCCATGTGCGGTTTGACTTGTGACTTGAATACCAAGATATAATTAATATAATTGCCAAGAGCGTCAACATAATTAATCAATCAATGCTCGCTACAGGTCGTCACTTTTCGAGAACCCATGTACAGGGCTGCGTGCTACGTACACAGTACCAGCGACAACTAATTTGATTCGATTTATTTAGATCTATTTGTGTGCGAGTACTTTTTTGAACGTCCCTTTAAAGTTATCCTACTGTTGACAATGTATTGTGCCGTTGGCGAGTATGCTGTAATTTCGCAAGTGGCGGTCACGTGACCGTCCGACGTTTGTCACGCGTCACGCGTCGTCTTGCCACGCGACACGACGCGACGCTCAGTGGGCGAGGGAAGAGAATGTAATAGGTTTTACAAAACAGCCCCTAAAGATTGAAGCGATATGGTACTAAGAAATTGCAGTACTTAAGTACTGATTATTATGAGTACAGCTCTAAAGTAGGAACTTAAAATAAGTCGTTAGCGTTCATAAAGTTGCAGTAAAATATACAGTTCGCTGTTTTCGTAGTTAAATAAAGTTAATTTCTCGAAGACGTTTAATGAAGATAATGTGTCTATTGTATGAAGATTTGTATTCTTATTTGTCTTATTTTGATGCAGCGATGACTTATTTTAATCATTTATGCTCTTTATTAGATAAATAGTAAAAAGAATTGAAATTCACAAACTGTTACTTTAAAATACTTTAATGCGAGCGTTACGCAAAATTTGTGGCGTAAAGCTTGTAGACCGTATTCGCAACGATAATGTTAGAAACAGAGTTGGTCTGAAAGAGAGCGTCGGTGTTAATATAAGAACAGACATGCTCCATTGGTTCGGACATGTGGAAATAATACAGAAAGAAATAATTACGAAACAGATATACAAAGCAAAAGTAGCAGGATGTAGGAGCCGAGGAATGCCAAGAGTTACTACCATGATCAAAATTATTGTATTTTATCAGAAGGCTCTATAAACCCGCGAGCGTGCATGAGAAAAGCCACGAATGCTAAAGAAGCGAATGACGTGTGTAAGGACAGTGTCATTTGGCGCTCGGTTATATCCTACCCGCAAGGGATTTGGCGTGAAACTGCGGATAGATAGATATTATTTTAACTCTCTTAACATCGATTCTCTACGATTATTTAAGCATTCATTTGAAAGAAAAAAGAGGGAGTATCCAAAATGGGCAAAACATGATCGTAACGACAAAATGTCCAAAAACTTTAAATGTTATCGCACAGTGATGCACATACGGTGTTGCAGGTACAGTCAAAGTTCGTAAAGTGTAATAGGCATAAAGAGAATTTGACAATTGAAGTGTTTTCCTGGTGTCACCGGCGGCATCCCCTAGCACCCCGGCGCGCCGTGCGCCGTCGCCCTTCCACACGATTTACCCTCACCGCAGGGGGCCAGTCATCCACGTCCGATATTATTTCGTCGTCCGTCCACCCTCCTCATTTAAATCTGTGTATTGCGCACTTTATTACTCGCTCGTTTGAGTATGACGTGTGTCTGCTTGCGAATTTGTCATTCGAATGTCATTTTCCGCAATTCAATTCTTCTTTATGGTGATCCTTCGCCAATGTCAGTGCTTTTTAACCGATTTCAAAAAATGTACTTTTTTTTAAAGTTTTAATTCACTTTGTACGTATTGTACCTACGTATGTGACTTTGCATAATAAGTAAGATTTTCTTTTGATTACATAGTATGGACATAGTATCTAAATGAAGCTCAAATATCATAAGCGTTTCAAAATGTTTGAAAATCCTCGTGACTACCCTGAATTTGCTCATTATAGGACCAAAAGTAAGCACTTAATTGACACTTGTTGTAGAGGTTTCGTGACATCAATAGAGAGCTCTCTGAAAGGGATTATGAGGGTTTTTCAATAGTAAAAAGGACGCGATCTCGATTCCTTTAGCCAACCATACAAACGCTTCTTAGGTTACAGTTAGACCTAAACATACTATCTGATTGGTGTGACAGGAACTTCATGCAGCTTAACATTATGTAAATGCTTCGCTATAACTTTCACCAAGAAAACACAAAAGCTCATATTTGACTATTCTCTCAAGGGCGAGATTCTTGTTCGTAATCACTTCGCAAAAGATCAAGGTGTAATTTTCGATGACAAGTTAACTTTTCGAGATCACTACGATAACATTGTCGATTGTAGCTATCGTCTACTTGTATTTATCACGAGATCTACTAAAACACTTTCGAAAGAGTAAGAGCATTATTTTACAGTGCTCACCTAGTCATGAACTGCACGGTAGGGAAAAAAATTGTGACGATTCCAAACAAATGTAGCCATTTTTACGGAATAAAAAGATTTTGACTTTGACTTTGACTTTGACTTTACCTTTACTGCTCGCTCATACGTAGTGTTCTCGAATACAACTCCGCTATCTGGTCTCCCTTCTATGAAGTACACAGTAATCGAATCGAAGGAGTTCTGAAGCGTTTTTTTAAAGATTCTTAGGTGATGATAATAGATGTGGCATAGGCCGTAAACTCACATCGTACAATGAACGTTTTAAGTATTGTCATTTAGACCCACTATACGTACGACGTCAATATAATGAGCTAATGCTGCTCTATAAAGACATGCAAGCATACGCCCAACCTGGTGTAAGCCGATTATCGATGTCTATGAACGCTTGTGATCCATTAATTATCAATCGCGCGATGCCACCTCAGCTGAAAATACAGTAACTACTTAGTAGCTTCCTGATAACCTTGCTTACTCGCATGAACAAAATAATCCTCAAGAGAGCTGGGGCTGCTTTAACCTCTCATTATCCGCGGACCGCTTTTCAACCAAGAAATGTATGGGAAAACGTATATAACGGGGTCTCACAGGGCCCAACTATTCTTGAAAACATCCAAACCAAGACAAACAGCCACGTTCAAACGGTTATATTTATCCTATATGGGATTCGAACCTACGAGCGTTGGTGTAAAGTAACATTGCTAATCCACTCGGTCACCAAGCTCGTCGATTTGAGAGATCTAAGTAAAAATGGTAAAGTGTAATAACATAATGTCACCCTGTATTAATATCCAAACACGTAGGTAATTACATCGCACGCACTATTAAACTAATATTCTATATTAATAATTAAATTTGTCCTCTGGCTATGAGAAGTTTCCTGTCATAATTGGGAGACCCTGACAACTTCAAATTTATTAGCGAGGGTCGGTGTTATCTGACCGCGCGGTGATAAATGATAATATTGCCGTCACCTACGACAATAGCTCGCCGTTATCTATGTGCGGAACCCGGGAGGTTTTGGTTTAATTAAATCACCCCAATTGATATAATCCGGCGACACGCTAATATTTGCCGGAGTTTGCGTAAACACTCCATTCAGTGGGACCACCGGGCGAATTTGTTTATTGCGGTGCAGTATTGTATCCCTTATGTCGCATTAGTTCTCCAATATCACATTTGTATAAAATATTTTTTTATATTGCAGTTGTCGTTGTGTTCATTTTAAATAGGTTTAATAAGGTGTCGTTATATTATCGCATTTCTGTAACTTAAAATAAATGAATGTAAGGAAAATTCATAAAATTTCTTAAAAGCTTGGCTGGTACCGACTCCAAAAATAACAATAATTGTTTTATCCTAATAAGTTGATTTTGTTCCACGTAGTCTAAAGATATATTTGTAATTTCTGTTTACGTACAAATAAACATTATGATATTTGTTTGTAGTTACATGTGTTGTGAACGTGACAGACGCATAGTTCGTAAGAATATAAGATTGAGTTGTAGAAAAATGTATATTTAGTAAATTGAAGTAAATACGTAATGCGATTATTTTTTACTTTTAAGTGCATTTATCATATCAGATTTTTTTGGAGCGGGCGTTATTTATGTAATTTTTTTGTTTCTAATATATTTCTTTATTATATCTACTTAAATAAGTCGTTCACGAGTATTCCAGTTTGGGAACCGTTTTTTCTACGCCCTTTCTTTTTGTTCCGCTTGTAAGTGTCATATCGTAACGTTGAATAACCTTCTTCAAGAATTAGGCTATCAAATGCAAAACGAAGTTTTCCGATTCGATTGGTAGTTCCACAGGCGTTTCAAACAAACTCTTCCACTTTATACATTAGTATAGATTCGCTCAATTTGGCTCACCATCATCTCTAATATCATGCCAATGCCAAAGGGTAATGCCAATAGCACGTGGTGCATCCTGCCTATTAATAACACATACCAGCACGTGGCACAGCAACATTTATTTGGCAGGCCAACCGTGGAAAACCTAACAGAAGACCACATAAAACCACGACTGAAGGGTTATTGTGTCCTTGCAAGTGAGTAAGGTCACTAGCAAACTACTAAAAGCTAGGAGCAGTTGCATATACCGCAGGGATAGCAACGTATCAGCGATACTCCTTGTATGGCAAACGTTTGTACACTTCGGTAAACGCGTCAAATCTATTCGTTGTAAGTTACTTAATGTTCAAAGTAAAATCTACAGATTACAGCCCACAGACTTTATTTTGAACATTAAAAATATGGCATACTTTTAGTGCGGCGTTTTTTTAATGGTATAATATTATTTAGTTACTATATTATAGTTTTTTTTTACACAAAGTAAGCCACTCTACTGTGAATAGCGCTTCAAGAAATAAAACATGATAAAATTACTTCAAAATCGAAATGAGCTTTCTTAATAAGGAGTACCTAAGTAAACAGTGGTAATATTCTTGTTTGTCCTAATTTTGTTTTATCTATCTTGAAATGGCTAAGTAAAATACAAAATGAGGAAATTAGGTCTACACCATTTTAGCCGGTGACCTTTACTAAACAATTTTTTAAACTGTACCTAATTTTATGGACACATTTGGATCTCAATCTATTTTTTGACATTAATGGTTAAGTCCATTCATGCGTATTTCCGTAACCTTCGTTCCGTAACCTTCCGTAGAAATTGAAACACCGAGAGAAAGACGCCTGCACTTACTTTTTAAAGTAAAACCTGTTTAGTCATAACCGAAAAAGAAGGTTTCTATTAGCCGGCTCTCATATGACATTACAATCACAGTTCACTTCAAATGATGTTATAACTCTAATAAGATAATTGAACGCCGCTAGCTGCTAATTATATCACTACTGAAAGTTAAATAGTGTAATATCCAGAAGTGATATAGATATTCGATTCTAAATGAACTCGATGCTGCTATCTGTTATCGTTTCCACTAACCTAAGCCTAACGATTTGTCAAAGGTGCTGATTTAAACATGGAGCGATCGCCGTCAGACTTCCAAAACCCAGAGGGAAATTCAGATCTTTTCTTAGGTTATGTCACATAACTATTATCATATTAATTTATATATAAATAAAAATAAATACTAAAATTTTAACATATCAAAAACTACTTTAAACGCCAAACGCTGACGGCATGTGTTTAAAAAGTTCTTTTAACAATACCGGAAACCGTTTTCTGGAAACTAAATCATCTAACATTAATAGCTTCGGACATATATTTTAATTTCTTCTATATTTATATTTCTTGGCCGTGCGGATTTCCTCATGATGTTTTACTTCGCTTCCACGCAAGTGATAATTACAAAAATGTACATAAATCCGAAAACACTCCGAAAACTCACACCAGAATTAGAACCAGGAACAGTTGATTACCGTAAAAAATGTTGGTTATGTATCCACTAGACTATCACTGTTATTTATATGACCGCTATCATACTACCCTATCTCAAGACTAAACTGCGTACCTTTCTAAATCTACCGATAGACGTATCCCATCAATAACGTGATATGAGTATTTAGCCGATTCTATTATATTTTCATACGATAATTCTCCCCTAATAACTCTGTTCGCACCCTGAATGGTCGCCTGTGCCCTTATAATGGAGTCACTGGGGTGAAGTTTTCAGGTGATTTCTCCCGTGTCGCCGGTGTAGCGGTCGGTTGAGTGAATAAAGATCATCGAGTCCCGCTGACGTGTTAACGTTTGTATTCAGCTTGTGCTCGTCTATTGTGTATTTTAGTTACATTTAAATTTTTTGTCGTTTAATAAACCTTTACATATTGTCTATGCTGTTTTTATACTTCCTAATTTTAAACCTTCGCAGTTATTTTATTTCGTACAAAATGGTATGCTTAGGACATAGGAGCATATGGCCTGCGGTCCAGGAATCCTTGTAATACTCGTACAACAAGTATCGCTCAGTTGTTAGTTCTCATGTCTACGTGGAGAGCAGGAGAGCCCTGCAGACGGCTATAAGTAGGGCCAAGGAGGGAGCGTGGCAGGAGCTGCTGGAGGGCCTAGACAGGGACCCGTGGGGCCGACCGTACAGAGGAGCGCGGAACAAGCTCCGCGCTCAGTCGGCCCCGCTGACGGAGACACTCCAGCCGGCCCTGCCGGAGAGGGTTGTCGGGGAACTCTTCCCCGACACCCCACGAGGTTTCGCTCCCCCTAGGATGGCCCGATCACCGGACTCCAGAGGAGAGGTAGAGGGGGCTCCGCCGGCCGTCACCGACCAGGAGATGGAGGCGGTCATTGACCGTCTCCGAAACAAGAAGAGGGCGCCGGGTCCGGACGGGGTGCACGGAAGGGTGCTAGCCCTAGCCCTCGTGTACCTCGGAGACAGGTTCCGGGAGCTCCTTGACTGCTGCTTGCGGTCGGGGTGCTGCCCGGGACCCTTCAGGGTGGGCCGGCTCTGCCTTCTGTTGAAGGGAGATCGGCCCCCGGACTCGGGGTCGGCGGTTCGACCAGTCGTTCTGCTGAACGAGGCGGGCAAAGCCCTGGAAAGGGTTGTTGCCTCCCGCCTCGCTCAGCATTTGGAGGATGGCCCGGGATCGGGCCTCTCGGATGCCCAGTTCGGGTTCCAGGTCAGACGGTCGACCGTCGACGCCATAAGGCGCCTAAGGTCGGAGACGGAGGATGCGGAGCGCGAGGGAGACGTGGTGGTGGCGGTGTCGCTGGACATCGCCAATGCCTTCAACAGCCTCCCCCACAGTACCATCCTGGAGGCCCTCAAATACTTTGGGGTGCCTCCGTACTTGGGGAGACTCTTGAAGGCATACATAGAGGACAGGGAGGTGTGCTACGAGGACGCGAGTGGCCAGATGGTGAGGAGGCCCGTCGGGTGCGGTGTCCCCCAGGGGTCCGTTCTGGGCCCCATCCTGTGGGACTTCGCGTACGACTGGGTCCTGCGGGGCCGTCTCCTCCCCGGGATGAGTGTCATCTGTTACGCAGATGACACCCTTGTCACATCCCGGGGTAAGACCTTCGTGGAGTCGGCGCGGCTGGCCGAAGTCGGGGTGGGACTGGTGATCAGCCGTATAGAGAGGCTTGGGCTTCGGGTCCGATTGGAGAAAACCGAAGCCCTCCTCTTCCGCGGGACCGGCAGACGGGGCCCTCCCCCCGGAGCACACCTCCAAATAGGAGGACAGAGGATCAGGGTGAGTGCCCAGATGATGTACCTGGGCCTCACCCTTGACGGGAGATGGACCTTCGGCCCCCACTTCGAGCGGTTGGGACCGAAGGTCATCAGAGCTGCGGCGGCGCTGGGTCGCCTCCTGCCCAATTTGGGCGGGCCCAGCGCCGCGTGCAGGCGGCTGTACTCCGGTACCTGCCGGAGTATGGCCACGTACGGTGCCCCCATATGGGCGGACGCCCTCTGCGCTCGGAACAAGGCTCAGCTGTGCAGAGCGCAGCGGGTCATAGCGCAGAGAGCGATAAGGGGGTACCGGACGGTTGCTTGGACGGCCGCGACCGCCCTTGCTGGCGACCCGCCCTGGGAGAAAGTGGCGGTGGCGCTCGCCGAGGTGTACGTGTTTGTTGCGGAAAGGAGGAGCCTCGGCGAGCGCCCCACGTTGGAGGAGGTGGGGCGGTGTCGCCAGCGAGGGCATTCAGAGATGATGCGGAGGTGGGGGGAGGACCTGGCGCAGCCGCGGTATGGAGTCCGCGTTGCAGATGCGCTGCGCCCGGTCCTGGAGGCGTGGATGCGCCGCAGGCGCAAACCCCTCACCTTCCGCATGGTGCAGGTGCTCACCGGGCACGGGTGCTTCGGTGAGTACCTGCACCGGGTCGCGAGGCGGGAGGAGCAGCCAGGCTGCCACGATTGTGGCGCGGCCGAGGACACTGCCCAACACACGCTGGAGCAGTGTCCCAGGTGGTCTCGGCAGCGCCACGATCTGGTGTCCGCGCTTGGAAGCGCGGACCTCTCGCTCCCGAGCGTGGTCCGCTCCATGCTCGGGAGCGACAGTGCCTGGCAGGCGATGGCCTCCTTCTGTGAGACGGTCATGTCCCAGAAGGAGGCCTCGGAGCGGGACAGGGAGGACGATCCCGAGGCTGGCCCGCTCCGGAGACGGCGGACGGGAGTGCGGCGTAGGCGCTATGCGCACCTATTGCCGCCTCCCTAATATGTGGGACTAGGGGTCAGGATGGGAACCTGGCCCCACAGTGGTCCCGCCGCCGGAGGGGCCGTCCCAATTTGTCGGGATGGCCCCTAGAGAGAAGAAGTCCGGCCCCTTTTGAGGGGCTGGCCAGTCGCAGTGGTGCCCTGTTGCTGACAGATCCGGGGCACCACACCAACGCGGCCGATGGCAATTCGCGGGGTTGTTTAGTGGGTATACCATCGGAGGCCACCCAGGTTTCACCGGTGGTGTGCGTAACGCATTTTTCCCCGCGTCACAAAAAAAAAAAAAAAAAAGGTCAAACGCCGCATCAGTGCCCTAAAGCAAAGATTATCAATAAAAAGGTAATGGTAACTGTTTGGTGGTCTCTTCGTGGCGTTATTCACTATAGCTTTCTCAGGTCTGGTCAAGCAATAACAGCACAGCAGATGTTTACTGTGCCGAACTTCGAACAATAATGGCGAAACTGACAATAAAACAGTCCCGACTCGTAAATCGATCTTCACCATTATCGCTCCATGATAACGCAAGACCTCACACTGCACGAGAAACCGTTGTAACTCTACAGGAATTGCAGTTAGAAACCATACGTCATCCACCGTTGTCGCCCGATTTTGCTCCAGCTGACTATATTTTTTTTCGTGATTTGTACAATTTTCAACGTGTTAAAAATTTTTCTTCCCAGCAGGCAGTACAAACTGCTTTCTCACAGCTTGTCGAATCTAGATCCCCAGAGTTCTATTGCAAAAGCACAAATACATTACCAATTAGATGGTAGCAATGTATAGATAATGAGGGTAAATATATTGATTAAATAAATATGTTACGAGTATATCTTAGAAAAAAACGAGTTTTAAACTTTTCAGTACAAATCGGCAATTTCATACTTTAACCCCTAATATTAGTCCGTAGTAGATTTTGAATGATGCAGATAGCTTCTCCATCAACGTCGCAAAACAGAACACTTGCTTTGAATATAAACCAAACGTTCTGTTTTGCGACCACAAATAAATAGAGCACGACTCCGACAGTGGGGCTGACAGTGACAAGCGTTCGCATAATACAGTCTGAAGAGTGCCAGAGACAGCCTGAAGTTCCGACTGAACAAATATTTGCTCAAGCCGAACGTGGACAAATGTTTACGACGTCAATATATCGACATTTATTATGCCAGCGACAGAGAACCTTCTAACAACTTAAATTACTAACCTTTTTGCTGTGTCAGGTGGCAAAAAAGATTAGTACGAGTATTTACCATTGGGCCCTCGCGGGCATTTAGACACATAGATCACTTTTCTGTCGATCAAAAATCAAATTGCCCTATAGAGTTCTTGCAGTTTAACTAGAATGAATTGAATAAGAAGCAAGTTCCAAGCGTAACAACAGGGAAAAATTCGAAAATCACCATTACAGATATAGCAGGTAAAAATATATATTTATAATCATTATGGTTTTAGTTGTAAAAGTTTTAGCTAGGCGGCGAATAGCAGTCATCTTGTCAAGATTACTAATTTGTAATTATTATCTAGAGACAAAGAATTACATCGAGTTGTAATAGAAAATCATTATTTCTATGTTCTACATAGGTACATAAAAATAATGTTTTTTTTTTTGCGATAACTTTCCAAGCGACGTGCGACGTCGTGATTTTCATGAATTTGAAGGAGACGCATTTAAGAAATTTATATTGCAAAACTGACATTTGCCCAAATTTTTCATAATGTTAATACAATAGGTATGATTATCTGATAACATCAACCTGTTTCATTTATAATCAAAGACAGTTTGAGATTATAATTTGTTTGCAAATTTAGGTGCCTTCAGGTTATTCAAAATTTCTGTGAAGTCTCAATGTTTTTCTGATATATTCGTGATTCTACGAACTCGATGACTTTCGATGGGCTTGGTGATATCGCGGTTAATAATGCGACTTTGGCACCGACGCTCGTGGGCTCGATTTCCACACAGAACAAACTTTATGTGCATGAACATGCCCGTTTATCTTGGTTTAGGTGTTTTTGAGACGTAGGACGCATCAAAGCCGCCCGACTTGGGAGGTACCACCACCTTACAGAGAACCGCAGCCAAATAACAAACTCCTTGAAGGGTTGTTGTGTTCCTGCGTATGAGTGAGGCCACCCAGTAAGCTCTCGAGCAGTTCCTGTGTTAGCAACAGAGGTGGCATCTCACGAGTAATACTTAATGTATTACCAGAGTTCATATGCTACGGTAACCTTTTTACATGGACCTTATACTTGTATGCCTCCCGACGTAGTATAAAAAAAACTCATTTATTTTACACATTTACTATATTTGATAAGATCAACATTTACATATTTTACACGTAACAAGTATGGGATATTTGTATTTTACTTACAACATTACCTCATTCATGAATTAAATTGATATGGACAATTTTCATGTTCATAACAGATACTTATAATAACTAGTCTGAGTGCTGTCCATGCCTTACCTTTGAATTTCTATGGATTCTCTCTCGTAAGACGACGCGCTGGGCTCGGCTACATCACAAAAACATAGCTAATTACTTTTCATTATACACACATCAAAAGTGTCTAGGGATCAACATATATTTTTGCAATAACTTTTCTCCTGATTGATATTAATTAAAATTTTCTTTAAGGATTCATCAAATAAAGTGTTTTCGTTTGTCTACAGTAACGCTAAACCAAGTCACCTTTGCATTAATAAAGAAATTTGCCATTTTCATAATAAAGGGATTTTTGACATTTGAACCACTAACATTAAAGTTCGAAAAAAAGACTGAAATAACAGTTTTCTTTAAAATTTTATTGGGTAACTTAAACAATTAATAATCCGTGTTTCTACCGCGAACACTAACAACACGTGGGAATGATAGAAGCTGGTTCCCGGCAACGTACTGTGGCTTTAGCTCTGAATACAAGTCAGAGTGTTATCAGTCGACTTTGGACACGTTACCGAAGCACTGGTACCGTGGCTGAGCGCCATGGAGGACGGTATCGCTGCACCACACGGAGACAAGACGGATACATTCAAATCACAACTCGAAGAGCTCCAACAATAACCGCCATGATGTTAGCCGTGACGCTTCATCACTCTTCAGGGAACTTAATTAGCGACCAAACAGTCAGAAACCGCTTGCATGAAGTGAACCTTCATTCCCGAAGACCGCTAAGGGTACCACCTATAGCAATGCACAATCGTAGGATTCGATATCAATGGGCTCTTGAACACAGAAATTGGGCAGAAGAACAATGGCGTTTCGTGTGCTTTTCTGATGAGTCTCGTTTTGGTATGAGACCGGATACAAGACGTATACGACACTGGAGAACCCCTGGACGCCAACAGCGATTAAAATCCTGCCAGGAAGTCCATCCTTATAGTGGTGGAACCATCATGGTATGGGCGGGTATTTGGATCGGCGGAAGAACTGAGTTGATTTGGATCAGAGGCAACCTCAACGCTCAAATTTATGCTGAGACGATTGTATCAGACGTCATCGTTCCTCTACAAGTGCAAATCGGTCCCTTATTTCAGTTAATGCATGATAATGCACGACCGCACACCGCAAGAGTTGTAAGACAGACTCTCGCCGCAGCTAACATCAATGTCATGCCCTGGCCTGCTCAGTCGCCAGACTTGAACCCGATTGAGCATGCATGGGATATGCTACAGAGAAGAGCTCTGCCGAATATGGAGGGTATCCAGTCGCAAGAAGACCTTTTTTTGTTGTTGCAACGAACATGGGCGGCCATTCCACAGCGTGATTTGGATGAACTCATTTTGAGTATGCCAAACCGATGTTCTTGTGTTGTTAGTGTTCGCGGTAGAAACACGGATTATTAATTGTTTAAGTTACCCAATAAAATTTTAAAGAAAACTGTTATTTCAGTCTTTTTTTCGAACTTTAATATTAGTGGTTCAAATGTCAAAAATCCCTTTATTATGAAAATGGCAAATTTCTTTATTAATGCAAAGGTGACTTGGTTTATCGTTACTGTAGACAAACGAAAACACTTTATTTGATGAATCCTTAAAGAAAATTTTAATTAATATCAATCAGGAGAAAAGTTATTGCAAAAATATATGTTGATCCCTAACACTTTTGATGTGTGTATTATAGTTATTACGTTCAGGTATTAATTTGCGGAAGTCAAAAAATCTAAATTTAATCTATACTATGCTTTCAACAGTTAGCTCATGTGAACTAGCGCCGGCGGCTCTTACTGTCTATCGGTAGTCGTTGCCATGGTTATTTTGGTCGTCTATGCTATTGCTGGTATGATTGTTTTAGCGATCTTTCGCTATCACATAAAGGTGATATATGTATTCATGCAATCACCATTGCCTCGCTGGTCATGTCTTCACGTGTCAATCACTTGCTACAAAAAACTCATACACTTACTACCTCTGCTACCCTGGCTGTTCTTGATCGTCTCTGCGACAAGTGTTTTTCCTCTCCAGAGACACCATCAGGCGTTGTATCGGTACTAGTTTGTCATTACAACAACTTGCTTAGAACGATATAACCATAGCTCAGCAGCATATAGTTTAACTGTTTTGCTTGCATTACACATGTCCCAATATTTTTGCTCAAGTACGCCTTCATATCGCTGAGGTTACATTAAAATTAATCGTACCTACTAAAATAGGTATATCTTATTTATTGTGTATTTGCCTGTTCTGAAATGCCTTTGACTTGGTCGGTGGTAAATATGTGTGTTTGTCTTAGTCTGGGTGTTTTTAAGAGGTTAGGTGCACCAAAACCGAATATCTCCACCGCACAGAAAGCCGCAGCTAAAAACGACTTCCAGGGTTACTGTGTTAACAGCAGAAATTATAACGCGCAATAGTTACTTCCTACCTTCATAGAGTAACGGTAACCATTTTACATCAGGTTGGTTATATGCTTGTATGCCTCCTGACGTTGTATAAAAAAAATATTTTTCCAAAGTATTAGTTCAGTTGAGAGGACAAAACTGTATTCCATAAGTGACAACAGAATCTGCATCTGATGTCTGACACTCGAACCGCTGACGAAACAATACTGTTCAGCGATCCCCACTATTAACTGACACCCCCAGACAATTACGCGTTTGTGTAATGGCCGGGATTACGTTACGCGTAAGTGAAATTAGAATGCAGCGTGACAGTTCCTAGGGTTGTCAGAAATTCAATGTGATTATATAATACGACAGTTTAGCTCGTTTACAATATGTTGTTTTATTGGAAATACTTGAACTATTATTTTGTTACACAACAAAACACAACTTAACTATTAAATTTGTTTGTGAATAACTACATTTTATACCTAAAAATTTTCTATGAAGACCCAATTTACGAGTACCTACATCCATAACCCCTCAGAACATTACCTGCTTAATATGTATAACTAAATCAGTTACGAGAACATTCCCGGTGTTGTTTTCAAAAATCAGTCTACTTCAACATAAAATAAGAAAAATAAATAAAAAAATACTCGATTCTCTCTGCCAACACTAAGACACAAAGAAACCAAAAACAATAGCTCGACTGCGTAGTGCTTGCGAAGCAAGATTCCACAGCTTGCAAGTTCATTGTAATCTATCAAACTTCAAACTGTAAACGATATCATACTTGTCATTTCATTGAGTTAATGTCGCGCGGATTTACTAAGTAACTTACGGTGACCTAAGCCACTTATAATAATTAATTCCTTTAGAGATATGACCCGACTCAAGATTACGTAACATTGAGCTTCCGCAAAAATAGGTAAATAAATCAACCACAGCTTTTAAAGTAGTCCTTTGTACTACCCCATCAAGGCAAATTTATGTCTAATAGCTTAGTCATCTAGCTTAATAAAGACTACCTACGGCAATTCTTCTTTGTTAAGTAGTCTCTGCGAAGAGCTGCCCCTCAATTGTCCTTGTAACTTCCATCGCTCCATTGAGCATTAACAACTACATTTCTATGAAATTAGTTCTAGATGTTATCTCGACTAATAAGTAGGTATTTAACGATGCCGTCGTCAGAAACAAATGTATATTTCAGGGTTTGGCCATGTGACTTAGTTTCTACTGAATATCTATCTTAATTCAAGTAGACTTTTCATAGATTGATGTGATTTTATGATTATGTTCATCAACTTGTTTATTAGTTAAAAAAACTCAAACGATATTAGTAATATCTCCTCGGCTTACAAGACCAACCACTTATATCTAACGTCACATTAGGCCCTAATAATTAAGAAATATAGTTTTAATAATAATAAGAATATATTATGTACGAATTTGAGGTCGGTTCCAATAGGGCGTTCGTCGTAACCCTTCCAATCCATTATAGTAAATATTGAATAATTGCAAGCACTTTAAATATCATACTGTATATTATAAATCCGAAGTTTATTCAAAAGGAAAAATGGTTTGCGAAACTTAAATACGATTTTAAAAGACTTATTTATGATACAATCCCTTAAAATGATTTATAATTTTTTTCTTTATTTCATTACGTCATGGCGTAGACCCCATATTGAATTTCGATTACTGTCTTTACTTTGACTTATCGATTCGATTCGATTCGATCGGCTAATCGATTGTTGCAAGAGCAATTTAAATCGATAAACGCGTTTCATCTCTAGAGTGCCATAAATGAATAATTTTCTATCTATCTCTCTATAACTTCAGGTCAAGTCCCTTGCGGAGTAAATAGAGAGAACTGAGCGCTACAAGACTTGATTTTTATACATTTCACTCGCTTTTTTAACATGAACAAATATTTTACCCCCCTTAACGTCGAGCAGTTAGTTAAGGAAATCAGCCCCGTAACACCCCTATTTCATACCGGTCAAATGTAGTACGACATCGAAGCGAGTTAATCACTGGCCGCAGTGAGGGATTCCGGATATTTGCCGGAGGATTACGGCTTGCCCGTTGATAATGGTCTGTTCGAATAGGGCTCCGAACACGGCTCTTGGGGATTACAACCAATTTACATGCCCGAACCGTCCGTGTGAAACCAGAATGAACCACCCCTACGGGGATTACGATTGGACACCGGGGCTTGTATATTCATAGTTATATAATGTTTAATATCCCGTGAGATATGAACGAATGAATTGTTAAATAATATTGTTTTTATGTAGGCCTACGAGATGTCTACATTATTCGTAGCACGCCCGTTCACTTGGCACGTGTAGATAAAACGTTTATATGATGCTTTGTTTCCTTAGACCTTGTTTCAGATACATACTACTCGTACCTACATGTCATAAATATTTATTGCCTATTTAACTAATTATTTCAACAATGTTGTATCATTGAAATTAAACTATTTTTAACGGAAGTATCGCGTGTTTTATTTATTTTGTTGAAACCTGACGTTTCGAACGCTTTGCAGCGTCCGTGGTCGCAGGAAAGACTTCCGTTAAAAATAGTTTAATTTCAATGTGTAACAATCGCGAAAACCTAAGACAATACAATGTTGTATCATTTAGATAATCGAATAGACGTTAATACTTCGCTACTCTTCTTTACTTAGAGCAAAGATAGCCCGGGGATAAAAAACCGCCCTATTGACCAGCTGGTCCCCGGTGCGGTCGGTCCTCGCATGCACCACTTCGTGTTTCCGGTTTTATGTTCACTTTCGCAATTATCACCAGTTCTGCGGTGAAGGAATACATCGTGAGAAAACCGCAAGCGCACAGAATATATATTTCGAATAAACGTGTGACCTTACCTAAAAAAAGGTCTGGTTTTCCCTCTGGGTTATAGAGGTCTATCTGTAGTTGCTCCATGTAAAAATCAGTATCGTCGCCAAAGCCTTAGTCTTATGTGACGAATCTCGCCAATGTTAATAGTTTATGAAACGGTACAACGCTAAGAAGAAGAAGACTCTTCTCTACTTAAATATAACTGTATCAGTCTTTATATAGTACGACTATATAACAAAACCTTAAAATAATAAGACAGTTATTTTACTATCATATACTTTAGGATATATTTAATTATTTATTACCTATTAACAGAAAACTTCATTTTTTACCGTTAATGAATCTACAGTCAAATCTTCCTACTTTTTATTTCCGAACAATTTGTGACGTAAACTAATTAGAGGATATAACTATCTACACTCAGAATATACACTTATACAGTATAAAAAGTCTTTTTTAATGTAATCTAAATGCATGTAATCTAAAATAATAATAAAAAACATTTCAAGAAGCTACCCTAATAGGCAGTAGCCTATTTTTCTTATAAAAGTTGAAAAATCGAATTCCCAGCGGGCGAATAGCAGCCAGTATTAAATGAAAAGAAGTCGTAATTTTGTTAATATTCAGCAATACACCAGTCACGACGTCTTCATATCGTGTGTTAGTAAATTGCCCAAAAGTTGGGGAAACACAAAAGGCGGACGACGCACGCCACCCCAATAGAGGACGAAAAGGGAATTGGTAAAGTATTAATTTCGAAATGGAATACAGATAATGAAGTAAACGACAAGCGTCTGCACGAAATGGTTGTACAAGTGATATCTACGATGAAAATGCCAATTATAAAAGGTTTACAATAAATTGAGCAACACAAAAATGTTCGTCTAAAATACTGAAGTTGTTGATTTCTTTGATTTGTTGATTTTTGAAGCATTTCAAGTTATTTGGAAGTTAGGTTTAGTTTCGTGGTCGGTAAATACGGTTGTATTTATGTTGGCCACCGAACTAAACCCAACCTAACCTACATTATAAAATCGTAGCAGAAAGTTTGTATATATTGAACGATTGGAAATAAATAGTGATGGAATTGGACCGTGGTGTCGATACAATCTAAAACAGTTGTAAAATGTTCAGCTGTCTCATCATCATCACCCGAGCATTAATCCCGGTCATCATATTGTGAGACCCAATGGTCTCACAATATGATGACCAACAAGATGATGGTAGTACCAATGTACACATGTCACACTTTATGAGGTCAAGATAGCGTCTTAGGTGCCTTCTTCCGAGACCCGGACAGAGGCACAGAACTTGCCCGTTTTCGTAAGACGTTCCTGTAGCAGCGTAGGTAAACGTTCTAACACTTCGTCTGCTATATCAAAGACATGAAGGCTATCGCGTATGCGGGAGTTCCTGATATGATCATTCCATGTTATACCGCATATCTTGCGTAGAATATCCATCGCTGTGACACGCAACTTCTGCTAGTGATACTCAAGCACTGTAAAATACTCGTCACTTGTATAATTCGCTGAAAAACGCCTTAACGTCACAATCGATTACCGGAAATGTAAGTCAGGTTTGAGCTCCAGAGATTCCGAACGTCTATTGAGGCACAGCACTAAATTTGTGAGCTTTGGATGAATTCTAAAAATCTGTCCTAGTTAAAAACTTGGAGATGGCTCTCTTTTACCTTTAATATTTAGATATACTTTCGTCCACTGTAATATATTGAGATTTTTCTGTATTTCAGTACGGAAATTTCAGAGATAAACAGAATAGGATAGTATTTGTGACAAACCAATAGATAATCATACCTTGTAGTATAATAGATAGAAATAAAAATAATATCTATTCCAAACAAAATAGAATCCCGTTAACTGTTATGTAATAAAAAGTTCTTAATGTCAAGAACGCTTACTAGAGTGAACAATAAACTATGTTTACCATCAAAAAGACCGATTGAACTCTCTCTGGAGGGTTATTATGTTCCTACAAGATAGTGTGGTTAGCTCTTTAGTTGCTGTGTTAGCCACAGTGGTAGCAAAGCGGCATAGATACTTCCTATATTGCAGGCGTTCATAGGTCGCGCTATAAATATACGGTATTTATTATTATTTTTTTTTATTATTATAACTTCACGCCAAATCCCTTGCGGGGTAGGCAGAGAGAACCGAGCGCCACGTGACTCGATCATTACATATCTCACTCGCTTCTTTAACATTCATTGCTCTTCTCATGCACGCACGCCGGTTTCTAGGGCTCCTGACATCACCTTCTGATAGAACATGACCAATTTGGTCATGGTAGGTAAGTCTTGGCCTTCCCCGGCTCCTACATCCTTCCACTTTTGCATTGTATATCTGCTTCGTCATTCTTTCATCTTGCATTCTTTCTACATGCCCGAACCATCGGAGCATGCCTCTTCTTATTTTAACATCGACGCTCTCTTTCAGACCAACTCTATTTCTAACATCATCATTGCGAATACGGTCTACAAGCCTTACGCCACAAATTTTGCGCAGCGCTCGCATTTCAACCGCGTTTATTCTACTTTCATGCTCTTTCTGCCATACCCAACTCTCGCTTCCATAAGTTAGCGTTGGGACCAACACTGCATTGTGTATAGCGAGTTGTGCCTTCTGGCTCAGGATTTTACTGCCAAGAAGTTTTCCCAACGCTCCATTCACACTATTCCCAGCACTCACTCGTCTTTCCACATCTGTGGTGTACCTTCCATCCCTGCTGAAAGCGCATCCAAGATATACAAACTCATCCACTTGTTCCAACACTTCATCATCAATCGTAATCCTTACATTAGTTCTGGATTCTTCTCTTTCAAATACCATTATCTTTGTTTTCTTCGCATTCAGTAGTAAGCCTTTCTCCATACATTCGTCTTTCATCGTTGTGATCAGTGTTTGCAGTTTAGATGGTCTGATGGTATCTGCTAATAGCACGGCATCGTCTGCATACAGCAGACAGTTCACCACTTGGTCACCCATGTGCAATCCCACATTCGTTGACCTTATTCTCTGCAGACAACTATCGAGATACAGGATAAACAGCCTAGCAGATAGCATGCAACCCTGTTTGACACCAATTTTGACATCAAACCAGGGTGACATGCCACCGTCTATCCGCACACATGCTGAGCAATTCTTGTAAGTGGACTGTACAGCACGGAGCAGTGAACCGTCAATCCCATATCTCGGCAATACGTCCCACAGTTCCTTTCGCACAACCCTATCAAAGGCTTTCTTAAGATCCACAAAACCGCAGAAAACCTTCCGGTCTATGGCCAGATGCTTCTCTACGATATTGCGGAGCGAGAAAACTTAATCCGTACATCCCCTTCCATTTCGGAAACCTCCTTGTGCGTCCCACAGGTACTGTAGTGTAAATATAAAACTACAAAATGATTGTAAAGTCAACATTTACACTTAGGGGCGCGGCCACCTACTACTTGGATACAATATAATTTGATACGAAAATTGCATTAATCCGCCAAGACATTACCCGAACATGAAAAAGTACATAGGCGCGGCTCGAGCCGAACTAATGGATGGCTCTAAGTGGGATTGCACTTGCACCTCAAATGGATTGCACATTCATAGCGAAGTGATGTTTACGATCCATTACGGATACAACCCGCACTGCAGTACGAACCATGAGGTATATATAAAACCAATATAAAACAAATAGGAGCTGTTTAGGATTTATAGATGGACATATATATAAATAATACTGAAATACCATCCTGGCTTATTAGCCCATAACCATCCCATTAAAATTCGTAAACCTACCTCTTATGCAATGCAAAATATTATAGCAATTGTTTATTTTCTTTGTATCATATTTGCTGTACGTACACATATTGTGATTGATGTAAAGACATTATTGATGTGTAATCTTTCCTCTTGCTTTCTTGTAATCTGTGGAATTGATTTCGTGAAACTGGACGGAAGTGTGAAACAGAAAGTGGGGAAACGCACGCTATTTGACTTCACCAATGAGCGACCGCGGCGGTAAAGAGCCATCAGGTGGTACCAATCCATTTTATGAGACGTTGGTACTATTGATAATATAACTTACAGTATAAGTAATAATAAGCCACATTTACATTATTTAGTACAAAGTCAATTCAATTATTATCATAATTTGACTGGTTGACTAACAAAAGATGTCAAAATGTATTGACAGATTGATTGACAGAAGATTGCCAATTATCATTCAAAACAAGACAGACAATGCCACAGAGAACAAAGTAATATCAATGGTACTAATACTTTGTTGCATTTGTAAAAATATTAACAAATACATTTTCTATGTATAGGTACTGTAAATATGTAATTAATCACTGCTGTAAACGAAATGTATATTTTTTAGTAAACGTCATATCCATTTGAAAACGTTATTTCTATTCGAAAAAAAAATCAAAATTACTCGTCTAATCCCGTCTAAAGAATTTTGACTTCAGAAACAAATGAATAAATTACACGAATAAATTCTTTGATATCAATGATTTCTTAAATATTATAATTCTAATTTAATTCTAGTTGCTTATTACCAAGGTAAAATGTCAGATGTCACACAATATATGCGACTACGTACTTGATGAAAAGTTATAAAATATTCACAGGTTTCAAGTCACTTGATACTTATATATACACTTGGTACCTTATCGGTCTATTTTACTCGACACCATCGACGGGCTCGGGTGGAGATGTTAGCCCGATGTTACCTCGATGGTGGATAATAGTTTTGTTAGTCGGCATAAGGAGTTTTACCTTGTAGTGTGTAGGCGGTGCGCTGTGGCTGCATGCCCGGCGTGGCACTCACGCCGGCACGCGTCGTGTTGTGTAGCGACAGAGCGCCCAGCAGGTCTAGCTCGGTGGCTGTAACAAGAGAGCCATATATAAATGAATACTATAAAATATTCTCTTTAATGCTAATGCTTATATAAGCTTGTCAATTATGTAAATCACTTAAAATAACCCCTAAAAATGCTAAACGAAGAATGTAAGAAACTAACAGGTTTTTCATTAAATATTTTTTTATATAAACCTATTTGTTGAAGCCCAATGTAAAGTGGCCATCGTAGCCAACGAACGTTTGAATTACAGGAAGTATCTCCCACGCGTTGCCACCTTTGCTGCTAACACAACAATTCCTGAAGAAATTACTGGTAACCGCATCAGAGAAACATAGCAACCTCTTAGAGAGTTGTTATTATAATATTAATTTATTTTCTCTACATCCTTTAAACTTCACTTTCCCATCATATTTTCACAAATTCAACATTCTAATCGCAATGCTTATTTCATTCTTTTGACCGAAATACACGTCTTTCTTAACAAGTCTAATGACTTATTTTAAACCAGCCCTTTGCCTCTTGAATTTCTCCTTTGTTTACAAGTGATAGGCGAAAAAGGCCACAATTTTTACTACTAGTTACAGTTGTAGTGTTGTAAAAATTGTAACTCTTTTCCCTCGATAAATAGCGAAACAGCAATTTCTAGTGATGGAATATGGAAAACCATTACCATCGTTACACCGCCCTTTCTTCATCTTTACTACCACACCCTCTCCTCCCGCGTTGTTCGCTAAAATTCGTGTTTCTATCTTAGTAACAGGAAAATGGCACAATGACACACAATTCTTTATTATTAATTTGTACAGAACCCTGAAAAGCTGATAAATCTGTTTGCTAAATCACATTGAACACATTATCCTCAATTACACGAGCTATATCCCCCCGCATTATTGTTTCAGCGTCTTTATAAATATTAACGACCTATAAAGCGTACTGGCCTACATCCGATCAATCGATATAAGAAGGGGTCCGAAACCGAAGCCTCCACAGCTTCCTCTTACTAATTCCGTCTACCACACGAATCTTATTGGCGAAGACGTTATAAATTGCTTGTAATGTTCTCACCCATGTTATTTGTGTGAATGTTTATTAGTACCATATATGTAGATACACTTAATTATTCAATTTACTTGTATTTACATTAGAAAAAAATAACTTATCAATAATGGCATTTAAAAAATTTCCAAATTTTTGTAAATTTTTCGGATGGGGCCACATTGCACTTCATTGTTTTTCAAAAAAATTTTAACATGTATTTTAATTTTTTTTTGTAAATTGTGCATAATACAATAGCAAATTGTCCAAGATAATCACGTAATTGAGCCTAGAGTAAAAACGCTCAATTATGACGCTCTATTGATTGCGTTCAATATGTTATTTTTAATACATATTTCAACCCGACTTAACTCGACTTAACTTAACCCGATTATAATCGCATTCAACGCCACAAATATACTCAACTAATTATTAATACACAATTTTTAGTTGTTTTTAAATTTTAACATTATTTCATTAAACCTTATTAGCAATTCTGTTAGAAGAATATCTATCTGATAAAAGAACATACTATGAGTAAAGATCGTATCTTTTAAAATTTACATACATAAATTTTATTGAATTAGTTTAAGATTTTGTCGTTTAGTTCGATGTATGTCATTACTTGACTAACGACACCTGGACAGTGCAATAATACAGTGAGTGTGTTTCAGAATCAACTGATTTTGGAAAACACTGGCAGGTGTGTTCAAAATCAACGAACTTTGTAAATAAACTGAGTTTTTTGCAAAATCGGGCACAGGAAATGAAAATCCTATCCTACTCGTACTACTAATCCTACTATAATATTATAAATGTGAAAGAATGGATGCTTGGATGCGTGTAAATAAAAAAATAGAGATTGAAAGTCCTCATCAAAAACTTTTGCTGAAGGCAATCACAAACCAAAACCATTATCTGTGTAAATATTTTTGTTTTTGCTGATTCTTGTGTCACTTTTATTCCTGGCAAATGCACGGCGGATCTTGTGGAATAGATCTAGAGCGTAGAGAATCATAGAATTCATAGAGTCATAAAGTCCAAATGTCTTTGAGGGGTTCGTACTATATAGGTACGAGCAGTGGCGTGCACTCCATATAGACAAAAAGACATTGCCTACCCTATCAATTTGATAAATACCATCCGATGTTTCATCCTTAAACATAGTTTTTAACGAATATTTCGTATCAAAAACAAAAAATTAAATACAGCTCCATCTATCGGTATCGGTAAGTTATTAAAATCATCGCTAGTCATATTCAAATCGCAGCTAGGCGCTACGCTACACCAGCGCCGCATTGGCAGCTTTTAACGGCGGAAGACACTAACTATTTCTGTCTAAATTTACGTATGTGTGCCGTGTTGTTAATACAAATATTGTAGTGTGCATTCCTGTAATTACATTGCCCACAATAACACAAATAACGCACACTATCGCGTAGTATAGACAATGTCTTTTCAGCTGAACTATAACGTAAATTACCTAAGTGTCGGGAGCATTGCTACGTAACTATTTTAAAAAGTAGTTTGCTGCATATAATTATAGTGAAAGATATTGCCATTTCTTTTTTTCGTATAAAATTGATGTTAATTTTATTTTGATTTTAAGACGGCCACCATTGTTTTTGTTTTGAATCGATTGACTGGTAGCAGACGAAATAAGATTTTAAAGTTTTAAAGTTGATAAATATGGATGATATTCACTGCGAAAGTTGTTCATGTGGTGTGTGTAGTGTTCGGTGAATAAAAACAAGTGATCACACATCATTATTTCCACAAGACTGGGTAACCAAAATCAACATTCTGTATTTTTTGGTAAGTTAATAGCTTTAAAAAAAATCTGCCTACCCTGTCAAAAATCTCTGTGCACGCCACTGGGTACGAGTGTTATGAATGTAAAAGTGTATTTTATGTGTCGGTTATTCCTATTTTCAAATCTAAACGGATTGATGTGGGTTTTTTTTTTTGTATGGAGACTTATTTTGCATGGAGGGTCCGACAATGACATATGCTACTTTACCGCGGAAAAATATCTTACTCCCACAGGAAAGGACGCCTTGTTTCCTTTTGACCACGCGGGCGAAGCCGCGGGTAACAGATAGTTAAAAATAAATTTTGAATTTAGTCATCTATTTGCCTTGTTCTTTTAGTACGGATTTAGTACAGAAATATTATTATAGTACCACTTTAAAAAGTCTACACGTTTCTTCAACATAAGAGTTGACCTATTTTATGTTTAATAGTACGGCACATAGTCACCCCTACAGATACGGCGCCAGAGATATGTGCTCTTATACGAAGGTGGATGCCATCCATCACAGTTCACGGGTCTCCCCTTTTGTTTCATGCACGAATTCTATGTTTGTCTAGACTATCAATTGACTATCTATACAAAGATTATCAGTAGTATTCAGGTGTCAGTTACGATGGAAAAGTAGCAATTTCATTTATATTACTTTGCGTTAGACGCTGTTCCTTATTTGTCTAAGTTCTATGAGATTAAAGATAAAATTTGACGTACGTAATACAAAATCTAATAAATATATTACTGCATATCATTCATTTCACATAGTTAAGTCGTACTTTTACTAGTACTTCTGTAATGAATGACCATTGGCAAAGAAGAAAACTTACCAGTAATGGTTTCTTTTCAAATCATCAACTTGATATTACAATAAATTTATGTTATCATTTTGGGTATAATAACAATGATCAACTGGTTGAATTAATTAATATAGTATTGCCTGTGCTAAATCATTTTGCGTTGCGTCACGTTGCAGCATACGCTCCCGTCAACGTGTGCCTAAGAACTAGAGAAGTTTTGAGAATCTGTGAGGGATGCTCTGGATTTAGCTGAAGGGAATGAAATAGTGATTATGTGTGGAGATTTGAATGGATGGGTTGGGACCAAACGAGACGGCTATGAAGCTGCTCTTGGTCCCTATGGAGATAAGAGAGTGAACGAAGCAGGTAAGTCGATTCTAGATTTATGTATGGAACGAAACTCAGCTAAAACCAAATGCATCAAATTTAGTCTTCCAAATGTGAGTTCTGACAGTACAGAAGTTATCATTGGGAATAATAAATTAGAATTTGTTAATAACACTGTGTTTCTTGGAATAACAGTAGACTCCAAATCACAATGGGCCCCCCACATAAATAAAGTAGCCGGTAAGCTCAGCTCTGCTGCATATGCAGTTAGGAGAATCAGGCAATTGACGGATGTGGCTACTGCGCGCTTAGTCTATTTCAGCTACTTTCACAGCATTATGTCGTATGGTATACTGGTTTGGGGAACGGCGACTGACATTGAGACAATTTTTATCTTACAAAAAACGGCCATTCGCTCTATTTCTAACATGGGCTCCAGATAATCCCTCAGGGAACTGATCAAAGAAATAAATCTCCACACTGTTACTTCTGAATATTTTTTATTTATTTATGAAAACATAATGTTTACTAATAAAAATTTAAAGTTGTTTTCAAACTTCAGTGAAAATCTTAGAAGTAGAAATAAGTTGTGTATTTTGGCTTGCTAGGACTGGTAGATCTTTTCTTGTAAATTGTATTCGATTTTATAATAAACTGCCTGAAACCGTTCTGGCCTTTCCTGACAATGTATTCAAAAAGCACATTAAAAATACTCTCTGTAGAAGGGCTTATTATAGAATTGATGAATATGTAACTGACAAAGAAGTCTGGAAATAATTCAGCACAGACTACCTGTACTTAATAATAATTAATAATCTTTAATTTTACCATTTGATATCATTATTGTACCAATATGCTGATATGAATTTATTGTAATAGCTAATTGACAATTTTAAACGAGACCTATATTAGCAAGTTTCTTTCGGCATTTAATCTTAAAATAAAAAAAAAATTAATAATTAAGTAGATACAAAAAAGGAAAAAAGTAAAATAAAAGAATTAATTAAGATACTATAAGATTATATTTCAAAAAATGTGAGATGTGTCTAAGTGCCCGCGAGGGCCCAATGGGAAATAAAGAATTTTTTATCTTTTATCTTTATCTTATGTTTTTAAACCTCCTCGTTTGTAATACTTTATTTCGTTACAAGGATATTCACACGTATACATGGAGACGGAATGACCGAAAAAGTGTGATTATATTTGATAGACGTCTCCGAAATACTATAATGGATACAAGAGCCTTTAGAGCTCCCATTCTTGTAACGGACCACTACCTGTTGGTAAGTCGGTTTGTGGGACTTTTCAAGAAATGGAGGCATTGGCGAGTGCGTATCCCTTTCGGAGATCATGAAAGGATAAGGAGTGAAAAATTCCAAGATGAAAGTATAAGGAGAACGTATGGACATCTGGTAAGCGAAAGACTTGCAAACGCAAGTCTTTCCGACTCAGATGTGGATGATTGCTGGAAAGTTTTGAAAGAAAGTATGGTGGATAGTGCAAAAGAAGCACATGGATGCACAAAGAGGCATAAAACATTGAAAGGAAATGCCTGGTGGGATGCGGAGTTTGAATCCTCCGTAGCAAAAAAGAGGAAAGCGTAGCTGAATTATGTATCATATTTGCCATTAAAGGAAAGTATGTGAGAAAAGAAAAGAAATCTAATGACAGAAAGAAAGAAATAATAATCAAATTATGAATGAGGAAGAGAGGCTGAGGAAAAATTTCGAGGCAAATACCAAACTCTTTTGGAGAGAGGTAAAGAAGTCTCGGGGTAACTACCTCGATATCCAGTATGAACAAGATAAAGTCTAAAGCTGGTGTCATTCTTGCAAACACTCAGGAAGTGTTAGAACGGTGGAATGAATATTTTGAAGAAATGTATGGATATGCCTCGGACGCTGGCAATGAGAGTGAGTCTGATGCTCACTCCACCGTTGACGGCGTCCGATGAAGGTATAACTATAGATGAAGCTGAATGGTTGATACGAAGTTTGAAAAATGGAAAATCAGCGGGAATTGTTATGATCACAGCTGAGATGATCAAACTAGGTGGCACTTACGTCCGGGACGCCTTCTGGTACTTGTGCAATTTATGCTGGGGAACTGGAAGGGTCCCAATGGAATGGTGACGCGCAGTCATCGAACCCTTGTATAAAGGCAAGGGATCACGCATGCATTGCGCCAGCTATAGGGCCATCAGTTTGATCAGCTTAGCAGCAAAAGTATGTGGAAAGGTGATTGAAAGGAGAATGAGGGTGAAATCCGATGAAATGCCCACAGCATTTCATCGGACGCACAAGGAGGATTCCGAAATGGAAGGGGATGTACTGATCAAGTTTTCTTGCTCCGCAATAAAGTGGAGAAGCATCTGGCCATAGACCAGAAGGTTTTCTGCGGTTTTGTGGATCTTGAGAAAGCATTTGATAGGGTTGTGAAAGGAACTGTGATGTATATTGCCGGGATATGGGATTGACGGTTCACTGCACACCTCTATTATTAGTATAATATAAATTTGTCATAAAAAAACAACTGTTGTTTGTGACTGTTTTGTTTCATTTCCTTACTCCGATAATATATAGAATTGATAAATAATAATTTAAGATATCTGAATATCTTATTATTATTTATCAATTCATAAATATATTTTAAGATTATAATCTAACTCACATAAAATAAAGAAGTAAAAAAAATGAACAAAAAGTCATTAAACTAACCAAAAATGCAATTTGATCTAACCTGCTTTGTGTGCTTCCGCCACCAATTATTGGTGGCGGAAGCACACAAAGCAGGTTGGATCATATTGCATGTAAATTTCACCTTCGCAAAATAACGCCTGAATCTATTAACTACTAACCAAAAAGTTAAATGACTCCAGGAAGATTCGATTGCAGGACTTATACGATATACGATATAAAATATATATTTTTTCAATTAATTATAAACAAAAAAAAATTGATAAAATTTAAAAAGAGCACGTGACCATAGTTGTGATGTCATAATGTTATAGCTGTTTAATAACAGGACAGCGTTTACGGCTATTACACGTGACTTGACAATAATATTGAAAATTTACTGCTAAAAAACGATTTGTTAGTTAATTCTGATTAGATATGTGTGATAAAGGATTTAGAAAGGCAAAGTCAGATAATATTCCTGATGTTGATATATTTATGATAACTAATTTTTAAAAAAATAACGTACGGTTCAATTCTACTGAAGTTCGAGGTGCCAAGGCATCAAGGTAAGTCTGTTAAAAATAATATGATAAATGAAAATATTTAAGTGTTTATTGTCCATTACATTAAATATAATTATTTATTTCATTAATTGTAGAGCATCGCGTGAGAGTTACGGCGACAAAGCTATAGGTTATGTTCAACTTAGTCGTAAAAATAATATTTGTATCGTAAAAGGACGGGTATGTCCAGAACATCGAGTTCGGAGTAAAGCTTATTCAGTTACTTTAACTATTAATGAAAAGTCAAGAAAAATTCAGAATCTCCAATGCCATGACTGTGCAGCTTCAGCAAGAAATTTATAGGGGCTCTTATTAAAGTGAAATTGTTTGATGTTATAAGCAATAATAATATTTTATATTGTGTCTACAGGTGGTTGTAAACATGCATTAGCATTACTTATGTGGACCCATCGCAAAACAAGAACGATAACTTTTGAGGTTCGACATTTTCAATATAAATTTGAGTATTTAACAATGACAACAGAATTAAATAGATCAAAAGACTGTACTTATTATTTCTGTATGAACTACAATGAGTGAAAACTAACATTATGACGTCACACGCGCTCGGGTTTGTTCGGGAGCTGTCGGCGTGTCTTCGGTACTGGATTCAAAAAATATTTCTTATTTTGAATTATTGCGAAAAAAAAATTAGCATAGTTTTGTTATAAAACTTATATTATTTAATTATGATCTTTCCATTTATCACAAAAAAAAGTCGCTTAGCCTATGTACCGTTGCTGTTGCAAATAGAATAACGAATTTTTGTATCACATATATATGTAAGTATGTTGATTGCACGTTACAATTGCACCGATTAGGTCAAACGACTCCCGTTAACACACGATGACATTGCCCTCGTACTAGCGTCGAGGTGATATACTTTACTTTGCGGCTTTGTGTACTTCAATGTTAAGTACAAAATCAGTTAGACATAGTCGATTACAAATGTTCTACAAAACACCCATTTTAATAGCATTTTTTTTTAACTTCGTCCAAGAGTGTAGTGTGAGTGTCGCTTGTGTCAAAAGCTCTCATCTCAGTTGCAAGTTCCAATTTCCAGCGCCTCCGACATAGTAGAGCTCGCTAGGGCTGGCGATGTTGACGAATAATTCAAATTATATTATAAACAATTCCAACTATTGTACTACTAAAGCTACTATTAATGTGATACTGTGCTTCAAGGCTAATATCATGCCGTATCGAGGTCAAACAAATATATCGCCTGATATTTGTAGTTCAGGGTGATTCAGCAACATTTGCTACATCAATGTCGATACGTTGCCCTTACATATTTTTTATAAAATTCACGTTAATGTAGGTTTTGTGTTCTACACGTATCTACTTTAATATCTCCATTGATATCTTGGCAACAGCTTAACTTGAGCTACAACTTGAAGTACAATTGACTACTTGAGTAGTCTATTGTAACTGGAGATGGTCCTAAATATATTCAGTAAAAATTAGTCGGCCTTTACTAACCAATTTGCTATAAGGTATATCTTGTAAAATATCGTTTATAAATTTTATTTTATGAGTATTCGTTATTCGTCCCATTTCCTAATCCATTAGGATTGGCGGGATCCGCTGCCTAAGCGGGTTGGGCCAAGATACTGATTTTACATAGAGCGACTACAATCAGTCCTCCGCAAGCCAGAAAGAAAATCAGATCTTTATTAGGTTAGGTGACTCGCCTTTTGAAATATACTTTTTGAGACCGTAGAATTGTAGACGATCCTAAGCTTACACACGGTATTGAAATCTTAAGTTTAAGGAGAGATTTTGTCTCCCTTTTTGTTCTACCGATTGTTCAACTGGTTGTGTTCTGAAGAATTGTTTGATATGATGCCGACAGCTACATTTTATAACAGCACCGCGCGACGAAGACGGGAAGTTCACCTTCACACGCTGGAACCGCAATGGTCGCGTACTGTTCGGTTCTAGAGAGGTTTTCTTCCAACCGTGGTTTCCCCAAGTGACTACATGGGGCTCTTCAAGAAAGGCGTGACACCCCTGATGTTGCCAATGTCCATAGGCTACGGTGACTGTTTACCATCAGGCGGGCCGTATGCTTATTTGCCGGTTTGGTGGTATATAAAAAAAAGCAACTTGCGCGTTTTCTTTCACCGCCGAGCAAGTAATAATTACAAATATGTAATTATAAATCCGGGAACACAAATTTAGTAGTAGTACATATTGGCACATGCCGTTCATTCATATAAGGGCAAATGAAATGAAACCAACTTCATTGAAATCGTATTTTTTATACAACGTCAGGAGGCAAACAAGCATATGGCCCACCTGATGTAAAGTGATTACCGTAGCCTATGAACACTTGTGATACATTAAGTATCACTCGCAAATGCCATCTCTCCTGCTAACCAACAACTCCTTAGGAGCTTATTGGTGGATAAAGAGGTTTTTAGAGGGTCGGCAACTCATGAGTGACACTCCTAGTGTTGCAAACGTCCGTACGCTACGGTGACTGTTTATCATCTGGCGGTCCGTATGCTTATTTTCCACATTATTGGTATAAAAATACCTTATCCACACGCAAGAACACAACAATTCTCCTGGGAGTTGTTATCATATGCGCCCTATATCTATTAAAAAACCGGCCAAGTGCGAGTCGGACTCGCGCACGAGTGGTTCCGTACCATTATCTATAAAAACGGCAAATAAATCACGTTTGTTGTATGGGAGCCCCCCTTAAATATTTGTTTTATTTTAATTTAATTATTTATTTTTAAAGTGAATATATAACTAAATATTCTGTGAATATTTCAAGCGCCTACCTGTTGCCGTTATCAATATCGAGCAAAGACGTGCACAAAAAATCGCGTTTGTTGTATGTGAGCCCCCTTTAACATTTATTTTATTATATTTTTTAGTATTTGTTGTTATAGCGGCAACAGAAATACATCATCTGTGAAAATTTCAACTGTCTAACTATCACGGTTCATGAGATACAGCCTGGTAACGGACGGACGGACAGCGGAGTCTCAGTAATAGGGTTCCGTTTTAACCTTTGGGTCCGGAACCCTAAAAACACCCAGACCAAAACAAACAGACATGTTCATGCACACAAATGTTTGTCCAGTGTGGGAATCGAAACCACGATCCACGATGTCAAGGAAACGCTATTGAGCTCGTCATAAATCGTATATACGTCACATACCCAATCAAGAAGAATTTTGTTACGATAGAACAGAATTTTCTAGAAAACTCTAGGAAAACAATACCTTCCAGTTAAAAATGGTGAAAACAAATGTTTATGTTTGGCGATACAGTTGTGAACCCATTTTTCTATATATATTCACATTACGAGGAACAATCCTGATATAACATGGTTAATAAAATTAAACATCCACACGCCAGCCCTAGGCAGTGTGGCGACGCGGCGTCGTCGTCTCGACGCAGCGTCGCCGACACGTCTCGGCTCGGCTCAACTCGTCACAAAGCCTCGAAACTAATACAAAGATGTGCTCCAGATTACCTCGTAAATGCTGCCGCTGCAATGATACGGCCCGAGTTGAATACGCGCTTTGTGAATAACCAACGGTTGAGCACGGCTAAAGCATTTGAATTGTGATCCGTGAGCTACTCACTAAAATATGCTAGGCTGCCCTTCTTTCTTTCCAAAGGCACTACTGCGTGATACCACCAGTAGTGTCATAGGAGATTTTTTCCGTAACTCTACCAGTAGTGTCATGAGTAAAATTGTTCGTCAGTTGCTACTAAACAACATAAAAAAAGATAATCGGTTGACAAGACAGAGGGGACAGAGGGAAACTTTTGTCTTTGCCTAATTATATATATCAAAGTTAGTTCAAATCAAAATAGACTAAACAGTTCTGTATATTTTCTTTTGTTTTTGTTAGTACACGTAGCTACTGACGAGTTTTAGCATCAAAAACAGGAAGGGAAATCGAATTCGAACTATCGAATTCTGTTGTGGGCAAGTACCACTAAGTTTGTGTTTTCGGATTAATGTACACATTTCTAATTATCACTTGTTCGGCGCTGAAAGAAAACGTGCGTCGTAACGAAATCGCACGTCCAAAAATTAAGAAATTATATTTCGAAAGACTTGCCCTAAGAAAATCTAGTTTTCCCTTTGGGTTGTGGAGGTATGACCCCGCTAATTAATTATTTAGGAGGACCGGATAACGCTAGAAAAAGAAATAAGAAACATCGTTTTATTTTTCCTAGGGATATTATTAACAAATACTCTTATCACCTGTAATTATTCTTGAGTTTTCGGTGTACAAACGTCTGAGATAAGGATATGGTATGTTTTTTTTTACATTTTTCTTTTCAAGTCATGGCACATGGCATAATAAAACTTGTTTTGGAATGTGCACGTGAAGCCCTTTCATATGATACCCGACTTGAACTAGGAGCCGCACTTTGAAATTTCGGTACCCCATTTCAACCCCTCCTGCTAAAAAGTGTTCCTTTCGTCCTATTTGGTACGTTAATTCGTAAAAAAATTTGGTGGAGTTTACTAGTCCAATCCATATAATAAGCAGATGTTTTTTTAACTACGTGGCGAATTTTGTTTGCTGTGTTTGGCCCGTACACCGTCACATAGTATTGTCTTAGGTTTTCGCGATTGTTACACATTGAAATTAAACTATTTTTAACGGAAGTATCGCGTGTTTTATTTATTTTGTTGAAACCTGACGTTTCGAACGCTTTGCAGCGTCCGTGGTCGCAGGAAAGAAGAAGAAAGAAAGTCTTTCCTGCGACCACGGACGCTGCAAAGCGTTCGAAACGTCAGGTTTCAACAAAATAAATAAAACACGCGATACTTCCGTTAAAAATAGTTTAATTTCAATACGTGGCGAATTTTTTAGAAGTTTCGTTTATTAACGAATGTCTACTTTTAGTTGGTCATTATTAATAAATAAAATGTCATATTCCAGCCTGTTTTGGACTGCGTATCAACAAGTTATCTAAATGTGAAAGTTCGTATTTTATAATATTACTAGCTGACTCGACAAACGTTGTTCTGCCATATAAATTATTACTTAATTATTTTTTTTATGAAATTTACTTTGAGCCCTTTGGAGGAGTGCGACCACAAACACCGTGACACAAGATTTTTATAGATATCATTGTATGTATGAAGAAACGCTTACAATTGAATGCGAAGAAAACCAAGATAATGGTATTTGAAAGAGAGACAACCAGAACGAACACTAGGATTACGGTTGATGATATAGTGTTGGAGCAAGTGGATGAGTTCATAAATCTAGGAAGCGTTTTAGCAGCGATGGAAGGTACACTGCTGATGTGGAGAGACGAGTGAGTGCAGGGAATAGCGTGAATGGAGCGTTGGGTAAACTTCTGGGCAGCCGAAATCTAAGCTAGAAGGAACAGCTCTGTACACAACGCGGTGCTAATCCCAACGCTAACTTATTGAAGTGACAGCTAGTATGGCAGAGAGACCATGAAAGTAGAATAAATGCGGTCGAGATGCGAGCACTGCGATAAATTTGTGGCATAACGCCACAAATACTGACCGCCTTCGTAATGATGACATAAAAAAGAGAGTTGGTCTGAAAGAGAGTGTCGGTGTTAAGATAAGAAAAGGCATGCCCCCGTGGGTCGGACATATAGAAAGAATGCAGGATGAAATTGATGAAAGAATGCAGGATGAAATTGATGATGATGAAATGAATGACGAAACAGATACACTATGCGAAAGAAGACCAACACTAACCTACCATGACCTGGTCTGAATTGGTCGTGTTTTATCAGAAGGTGATGTCAGGAGCCCCAGGAACCGGCAACCGTGTATGAAAAGAGCTATGAATATTAGAGAAGCGAGTGAAGTGTGTAAGGACCACGTCTTATGGCGGTCGGTTCGTTCTCTCTGCCCATATCGCAAGGGACCTGGCGTGAATATATACATAGATATCATTGTGGCTAATATGACCCTTATACTGCAGTTGCAAACTGAAAAAACCCCGAAAGATCTAACAATAAAAATCTTCAGATATTCCGACTCTAGAATTCTTGAATCAATTAATAGTTATGTAGAAGAATTCACGGAAATATCTGACAGCGTTTGAAGATGATTGCCAGTATTCAATCTGTAGCGAAACCTTATTGAGTCACCGTGGTATTCATATAGAATAGTAATGACTGAGTCAAACGATGATCGTAAACAACGACCAGAAATTGCAAGTTTACTTGGTGGAAAAGTTTCACTACTACCACATAAAATAACACAGATCGGGTCATAAATACGACCATTATAGCGTCCGCTCACATTTTACAACAGTTAGTTGTCTTCACTTTAAAAGAAATCCACTGATAAGTGTACAAAGAAGGAAAACATTTTATTTATGAATCTTTACATACAACAACAATGACAAAACCGAACTCACATTAGACAGGTTGGTTTTTAAAAATCTATCAGTATACAGAAACAGATAAAAACAGTCCGTTAGTTATATCTACGAAAGACTTTCGAAATTTTTTATTTGTCCTAGCTATTAATATACTTATATGGCCGGCAATACTTTATACATGCATCAACAATTGTAAAACAATTGTAATTTAATTTATTCGTAGATTTATAACACTTTTGTGTACCACATAGTGAGTCGTAACTTAATTATTTAAGGTGCTACGGAAACTACATCTCGCCCGCCGCACATCTACTATCGAATCGTATATAACTCCGTCCAGTTACAACCTGAACGCCACAGCCGTAAAATGTATTTTCCACGCGATCGTAAACACTACTCCCACGCTGCAAGCTTTAACAGCCAGCAACTACCTACTACACTCTAAAGCGATAAAACGTTCTATCTCTTAGCAACAGTGATTGCACGGAATATCTATCCTTATATCACCGATTTAAGACACGGTACACAACGAAAGACTTTACGACGCGTGGAAAAACTAAACGCATTTAGCATACTGTGTTGCATTAATGTAATTTGTCGTTTGGAAATTGCCTTGAGCCTTATGACTGAACGATAAGATTTTTATTAGTTTCAAGTTTTATTACTCAATTCGCTCTGAAATTAAGCCGGAATTCGTTTATAACGTTAACTAAATACTATGAAACTATTAATTATATAGTGTGACTTATTGAGTGAACCTTTCGTAACCTGAAATACACGCACGGGCAGTTAAGGGTCTGTTCGCTGAAAGTGGAAGTAATTAGGAGGATAATTCATCATAAGGCGGGTAATTTGCGAGACATTAGAGCAATATGCCCCCGATGGAAATTTAACTAAGCGTAAATCCAGTGGGCCCCCCGCGCATGTCGGTAACCACCAACGAGTGATTAATTAGAGAACTAATTTCAAAACGCTTTCAGAATATAGAAGGACTACTAACTAATCTACGTACCTAAGAATCATGAACTTCAACTAGTAGTAATAGTAAAAACATAAAATATAGAATCAAACCAGTTGAGAATGCGCAAGCTTGCATTGCCAGAGGAACACCTGGCTCGTCCATTTTATAACAATTCATTTTTTTTTTAATTTGTCGGCCATTTTGACCATGTTCCTTAAGCGATAGGAACGGTGTTCCTGAACATTCCTATTCTACTTTTTTATGCTGAATCCGAATCTGAAATCATAATTCGAATATTCGAAAAAAAAAGCGACAGACAAACGCACAGACAAACGCACGGACAAACGCACAGACAAACGCACAGACAAACATATAGAATTCATATAGGAACGGTGTTCCTGAAAACCCACTTCTCCTATTAAAATTGTCAATTTACAACTGGAAGAAGTACACAAATTCAAATAGGCAGCTTTATCATAGCACCAGGTGCACACAGGACAGTTACGAGAATTGCTATTGCTAACACGGTATTCCATTTAAAAAATATATAATTTTACTACATCTGCTTTTTTCTGTTTTATCAGAAGGTGATGTCAGGAACCGGCGAGCGTGCATGAAAAGACCTATGAATGTTAGAGAAGCGAGTCAGGTGTGTAAAGATCGCGCCCATTACTTTGTCCTCGTGTATCCTAGTATAGCGTGGGAACAGCTTTTTCGTTCTTTCTTGTTTGACTTCTAAGTGTCGTATCGTGATGTTGAATAGCCTATAACCTTAAGAATTGGCCTGTCAAAAGCAAAAGAATTTTTTAAATCTTAAATTTTATGGCACTGGATCCTGTCTGCCTACCCTGCAGGGGACCTGGCGCGAAGATATACATAATATACTTTTCACTGCCAAAATCGCATAATCACCCCGATAAAATGTATACGTATTCGGAACATAGCCTTGTTAGGATGTGAGACATGAATTCTCACAAACAAGAAATGAATAAGTTAGAAAAGCTTTTGAAATGAGGTGATGGCGAAGAATGGAGAAGATTAAAAGATCAAGATCTGGCGTCCAAGAAACTCGGTATGCTCGACAGGGCCAAACAGTACTTCAGCTCGGGGCAAAGACTTATGTAAGATCGCACATCGAGTATTGTATCCACCTTTGGGCGAGAACACCAGGATACCAGCTAGGACCTTGTGACTCGGCGCAGAGGCGAGCTGTGAGGATCATCAAATATCCTGAACTCACATACGGTATTCAGCTCTTGAGTTTGAGAAGAGATTTTGCCTCCCTTTGCGTGTTCTACCGATTGTATAATGGGTTCTGTTCCGAGGAGTTGTTCGACATTATGCCAACAGCCTCGTTTTACAGTCGCATAGCTCGTAGACGGCCGGGAGTTCATCCTCATACACTGGTACCGCAATAGTCGCGTACTGTGTGGTTCCAGAGAAGTTTTCTACCAAGAACTATTAAGTTTTGGAATGAGTTCCCAGCCGAGGTTTTCCCAAGGGTGAAGAGGCTGCAGTATGGGGTTTTTCAAGAAAGGCGTGAAGATGTTTTTACAGGGTCGACAACGCAAGAGCGACACCCCTGGTGTTGCAAATGTCCATAAGCTGGTTAACTACTTACCATCAGTCAGGCCGTACACTTGTTTGCCAACTTAGTGGTATAAAAAAAGGTTAACTGGACGGAAAAGTTAAGTTACAAATGAGGAAGTTCTGAACATAATAGAGTAGGAGAGAAAATAACTTTAAAAAAAAAATTAACAACAGAAAAGAAAATATGATGGGAGACTCAATTCGGCCGGACGACATGAACATAATTAAAGTGAAGGTAAAAGGTAGAAGAGACAAGAAAGGCCAAGGCATAGTTGCATAATGCAAATAAAGAAAAAAAGTAAAAGCAATACCGTATCAAGAAATATATATTTTTTTATTTTTTATACTACGCCGGGAGGCATAAGACGACCTCGGTGACTCAGTCATGAATGATGCGACTTTGACACCAACGCTCGTGGGTTCGATTCCCACACAAGACAAACATTTGTGTGCATGAAGATGTCTGCTTGTCTTGGTCTGGATGTTTTAAGAGAGGTAGGGCGCATCAAAGCAGCCCGTCTGGGGAAGTACCTCCACCTCACAGAAAACCGCAGCCAAAAAACATCTCCCCAGAGGGTTGTTGTGTTCCTGCGCGTGAGTGAGGTCACCAGTAAGCTCCTAAGGAGTTGCTGTGTTCATAGGCCACAGTAACCGCTTTACACCGGGTGGGCCGTATACTTGTATGCCTTCCGACGTTATATAAAAAAGGCATACAAGTATACGACTCACGCCAGCGTCTGTTGAAGAGCAATGATAGCCCAGTGAATAAAGAACGGGCCAACTGAGCAACGGGTGCTCGGTTCGAATCCAGGCATGTACCACTAATATCGCGGTTTTGGATTTATGTACATATTTTTCACTTACACGCTCGGCGGTAAAGAAAAACATTTTTTTTTTATACTACGTCGGGAGGCATACGGCCCACCTGATATAAAGCGGGTACCGTAGCCTATTAACGCTAGCGATATATTAAGTGCTAGCTGCTGCCCGCGGCTCCGCCCGCGTGGAGTCAAATAACGTAGCCTATGTGTTAATCCAGATCATAATCTATATACGTGCCAAATTTCATTCAAATCCGTTCAGCCGTTTAAGCGTGAAAGAGCAACAAACATCCATACATACAAACTTTCGCATTTATAATATTAGTAGAATCACCCGCGCGATGCCTCCTCTGCTGCTTACACAGCAACTCCTTGGGAGCTTACTGGTGACCTCACACACATCGTGAGGAAACTCACATATTCAAGAAATTATATTTCAAAAGACGAAATTATAAAGAAAAAGTATGATTTTACCTAAGAAAGGTCTGGTTTCCTTCTGAGTTGTGGAAGTCTAACGGCAATCGCTCCATGTAGAAATCAGTACATTCACCAAATTCTTAGGGTTAGATAGCGGCCCGCCAAAATTAGGAATTTGGATATGAAGAAGTAGAAGAGTTTTTCATTAATTTATTTTTGAGGTTATGTACTTAATAACCTCAAAAATAAATTTAAATTAAAATTGGCTTTGGCTTTGAGATGTATATGTTACCGGAAATATGCATAATCCAGGTACTGTACACAATACCTAGCCAATGTATACAATACCATAAACTTTCATACTTTATCTAAGCATTGTACATGTCCAGGGATTGTATAGAGTACTTGTTAAACCACCGCCAATGTATGCAATAGGGTGATTGGCAACTATTTTGGATCTCAGAATAGTACGAGTACTTATATTAATGCTCAAAATGTAAGTGACTCAAAATGCCTAATTGAAAATTCTAAATGTCTAAAATCTGAGTATCTAACGGTTTATGACATTATAAGCCGTAATAAACAGTTCCAAAGCCCCGGTATGCGAGGCTCCGTCGTCGACTCGTTCTCGATTCTGACATCGTGGAGTTTAGGAGATGCGGGTATTTTTCCTAGGCACTCTAAATAAATGATTCCTAAACCTAAAGATACCCAATAAAGACTTGTTAATTTTTTTTGTTTTCATATAAATTACAGTATCGTCCTCATTTTTGCCAAGCTGTACATGTATAATCCGCAACAAGTATATAATAAGCAAACAAATCTAACCTTATACTTTGTACATGGAAAATATTTGCTATTACTACCATACAAATGTTGTTCTTCATATTTATAAACAATTCTGTATGCAAATAATGTCCCGCAATATTGTTGCGATCGGAACCCAATGCCCTGTGAAATGCGGGGTCCGGTTACGGGGTAGTTGGACTGGAGCAACTTACAAAGGGCAATATCAATTAATTGAAGACCTTTTGTAACATAAGACGGCACGTGGGTGAAACCTGCCGTATGGACTCCAAATTGACCATATGGTGGCAATGGTGTCACTTAGATCGCACTTGATAACGTAATGTTGCACATTAAGTTTTATAATGTGACACCGTGGTTCCAATGGGAGTTATTATCGGTTACATATCACGATTATTTTAACTTCTTAGGGGATGAATTTTCGATTACGCTTTCAAACATATTGTATGAAAAAGTCCTGTGCTTTATACTCTTTCAGATTACTCGGTATGTTTCGGCTAGTCAACAACAGAGTTTAAAAAACTCTGTTGCTAGCTGAAACAGAAATAGACAAATTTATATAGAATACCTTCCACTGAACAGAGATATTAATCGGTACCTAACAGGAAATTATACGGTATGTATGTATGAATGAATCTTTAAATAATTTTATTACTATTTACATTATTATTGGTAGATTTTTTTATATACGTCTGGCATGCAAGACGCATAAGCACACAAGCATACGGCCCACCTGATGTAAAGCTGTTACCGTAACCTATGAATACTTGCAATACATTAAGTATAACTAGCGCGATGCCACCTCTGCTGCTAACACAGTAGCTTCTTAGGAGTTTACATAGTGACCTTACTGAATATAGCAATCCTCCAGGTTGTTGTTATTTGACTGCGGTTTTCTATGAGGTGGATCTACATCTGCTGAATTGATACATCCTACCTCTTTTAAAACACCAAGACCAAGACATTCAGATATGTTTGTAATGTCGAACCCACGAGCGTTGATGTCAAAGTAGCAATGTTAACCACTGCGCCACCGAGCTCGACAAATTTTATTAATGAATAAACATATTGGTGTAAAGTATATGTAAATTAAACTTTAAAGTTTATTTTGATTTTGTTATGGGTTTTCTAACGAACGATTTTTAAATTTTAGTTAATAGATCCCGGTGGTATTTAATCGAAGTTAACTTCAATCTATATATACTACTTTATGTACGTCTGCGAGCAGTCAGTTAATATGAAATAGCGACGGCCGGAACCTATCCTACCGTAGTAGTTCAGTAGATGAATGCAATCGCTGCTAATGATGATTAATGAATGATTTAATTAGTAATTTATATCGTCAGTATTTTCCATAGTTTGCTTAGTTTCTTCTTCAGTAAGCTGTCGGAAATATATACAAAATTAATAGTAAAGAAGAATATTTCTTAAATGTAGTTTATTTATTTTTTTATTATATATTGCAACTTGTAAGTTCAAAATTTAACTAAATCTATTTTTCTAATAATTTGATCATTAAGAAATTCTCTGGATTACCCATAGGTTCTCATATAATACACGTCTTATGTTCTTTAAATTAAATTCTTATTGTATGTTGCTAATTTTTCATACTTCAAGTTCTTTTTCATTTTTAAGAGAGCACACTTGTAATACATTAAGTATCACTCGCGTGATGCCTTCTCTGCTGGTAACACAGCGACTCCTTAGGAGCTTACTGATAACCTCACTCACACGCCGGAACACAATAACCCTCTACGGAGTTATTATTAGGCTGGGGTTTTCTGTGAGGTGGAGGTACATCCCCAGACGGGCTGCTTTAATGCGTGTATACCGGAAGGTATACTTATACATCTATACAAATAAATTAAAATGGAAGTATTAAGAAAGACTGTACTACCTACTAAATGCATATGAATGTATACCCGGTACTCATACAACTATCTGTCCGCTTGTATGGCCAAACTCCAAAACGGCTGGACCCATTTTGATGGTACTTTCACTGGCATGTATCTGATGCTATAAGGAGTAAATTAGGCTACTTTTATTTAGGAAAACGAATTAGAAGTTCGCGGAATAAATAAAGCTCATGAAATTGACGAGCTCGGTGGCAGTTGTTAATAATGCGACTTTGACACCGACACTCGTGGGTTCGATTCCCTCACCGAACACGCATTTGTGTCCATGAACATGTCTGTTTGTCTTGGTCTGGGTGTTTTAAGTGAGATAAGTAGGACGCATCAAAACAGCCCGTCTGGGGAAATACCTCCTCCTCACAGACCACCACAGCCCAATAACAACTCTCTGGAGGGTTGTCGACTTCCTTCGTGTGAGTGTAGTCACCAGTAAGTTCCTAAGGAGTTGATGTCTTAGCAGCAGAAGTAGCATCACGGGAGTATTACTTAATGTATTACAAGCGTTAAAAGGCTACGGTTACGGCTTTACATCAGGTGGGTCGTATGTATGTGTCTCCCGACGTTGTATAAAAAAATGTGAACTAATTCCAATTCCACTCGGACCTAGGTCACACGAAGGGAGGGGCTAGTATAACATAATTACTTTTGTCGTTAAAATCTAAGGCGGATATTTGGAGACACCCACTGAGCGCTGCGGGGTGCGCAATAAATACAATCATACGAGATGAAATCAGAAATTTGACTGATGGTTTGATTACAGAATAACGTGTTCAGAATGCTATCTAATATCGTCTTCTTCGCGTTTGTTTGTTTCCTAATCTCTAATTGGCGGAGTCCGCTACTTAAGCCTAAGAATGCTATGTAAAATGTTTCAACATTATAATAACGATATTGACGGATAACGGCTTTCCTACACGTTATACATCCAGTTCATTAATAAAGGAGGGTAGTGCTTTTACCTCATAGAAGATCACCAACAAATAACATTTCTCTGTTGTGTTCTAAAGAGTAAGCGAGTAAAATTCAGAAGTTGCTGTTAAGAGTGGTTAGTCGTGAATTATGCAAGCACTTATAGTCTACGGTAACGACTACACATTCGATGTCGGTAGGCAAACAAGCTGTTTATATTTCTTCTTCCTAGCGTTACCCCGGTTTCTATTCTATTAGGATTGGAGGGGTCCACTACCTAAAGCTAAGGATTTGACGAAGATACAGGTTTTTACATGGAGCGATTGACGTCAGACCTCCACAACTCAGAGGGAAATCAGATCTTTCTTAGGTTAAGTGACACGTCTTTAGATATATAATTTCTGGGACGTAAGGGTCTCCTCATGACATTTCCCTTCATCATAGAGCAAGTGATAATTATAAAAATAAATCCGAAAACATGAATTTTGTGATACCACCAGGACTCGAATCCGGGGCCAATCGGTTACCAGGTCAGTTCTTTATCTAATATCATTACCCAAACAAGTTGTTTATACATCTATTTATCTATCTATAACTATGCGCCAAATCCCTTATGGGTTAGGCGAATCAATTACCACATGACTCGATCCCTACACACCTCACTCGCTTCTTCACAACTCTTCTCATGCATGCTCGCCAGTTTCTAAGGCACCAGACATCACTTTCTGATAGAACACGATCAATTTGTTTTTGTCGGACAAATTACACAGCGCCACCTAGCCCCAAAGTAAGCGAAGCTTGTGTTATGAGTACTAGACAACTGATTAACATACGTAACATACGTCTTCCTGTGACCACGGACGCTGCAAAGCGTTCGAAACGTCAGGTTCAACAAAATAAATAAAATACGCCATACAACATTAAAAATTGTTTAATTCAATAACATACGTAAATTTTTCTTTTTTGTAAATACATACTTATTATACATAGAAAATACCCAGACCAAGACAAACAGACATGTTCATCTACATAAATGTTTGTATTGTGTGGGAATCGAACCCACGAGCGTTGGTGTCAAAGTGCGTAACAGCGCGTTTCACCACTGCGCCACCGAGCTCGTCATAATTTTAGTCATAGTAGTTGCATTATACAGAAAAAAAACAAAACACAGGTAATCGCACCCCTGAGCATAAATTAGGATGAAAGGAAAATTGAACTTATTCGGTCGCGGCGCGGCGGCAGATCGTTTACGCGACCCATTCATTATAAGTGCCAAATAAGCTGAAATTGTGGCCGCCGTGTGTACAGAACTGCCGAAAAAAATATAATCATAACCTAATGATGTTTATTCCAGTAAATTATTAAGGAGGGCAAAAAATACCTCTTGTGACATATGTCAGCTGCGCGTGCCGTGTGCCTGCCTCGGGTTAAATTACAAAGGGGCATGAGTGTGGAACTTTAGTTTTGTACTTACTTTTTGTTCGATTAACGATAAACCATAGGCAACTAACAGTCCACTTAGTGGTAAACTTTAAGATAGCAAACTCAGGAAATATCCGTTGTATTAAGACGACTTCATACATAATCTGTGTGTAATGCTGTGTTCCGGTTGGAAGGGTGAGATATGGCAGAGAAATTACTGGGTACTGTGACGAAACATCCTAAGGTCACAAGGTTGGCAGCGCGCGAGTGACATCGCCGTGGTGTTGCGGGCGTCAATAGGCTGCGGTGACCGCTTATCATCTGATGCGGGCCGCAAGCGTGTTTGTCAATCTAGTTGTATACAAAAAAATACTTAATCATGTATAAAGGCTGCACGTAGCTGGAGTTTCCTTATCTTTATGTAAATACAAAACAGTTTAGTATCATGTTTGTCAACCAATTTTTCTTATCTTTTTCATTTTAGCAATTATTGACGACTTAGTGTTATCAATAAAAAAAATTTGGACACAGTTTTTTTGACCCACCATCTATCTACCTAGAGACTGAATCTTACGTCTACAATATAGGATATTTGTGTATACAGTAAATGTATATATAGTCTCAGTCTTACAATGAAATAATATGCAAGATTAAAAAAAATGTATAAGAGGAAAGCTGCAAATTCAATTATGTATGTATGTATATGTATATCTTCACGCCAAGTCCCTTGCGGGGTAGACAGAGAGAACCGAGCGCCATAAGACGCGGTCCTTGCATACTTCACTCGCTTCTGTGACATTCATAGCTCTTTTCATGCACGCTCGCCGGTTCCTGGGGCTTCTGACATCACATTCTGATAAAACACGACCAATTTGGTCATGGTAGGTTAGTCTCGGCCTTCCTCGGCTCCTACATCCTTCCACTTTTGCATTGTATATCTGTTTCGTCATTCTTTCGTCCCGCATTCTTTCTACATGTCCGAACCAACGGAGCATGCCCTTTCTTACCTTAACACCGACACTCTCTTTTAGACCAATTCTTTCTCTCACGTCTTCATTACGAACGCGGTCAGCAAGCGTTATGCCACAAATTTTGCGCAATGCTCGCATCTCGACAATTATGTTTTCATTTATTTTTTCCATAATTTTTCAATAATGGGTTGTGATTGAATTTCTAAATTGGGCATACTCTAGTACCTACTAGATTTTTTCTTTACAATGTCGGGAGGCGTACGGCCCACCTGATGAAAAACGTTTGCCGTAGTAAACGAACGCTTGTAGTACATTGATTATCGATCGCTACTGGTGACCTCACACACACACGCAGGAACAACAACCCTCCAGGGAGTTGTTATTTGGCTGCGGTTTTCTGTGAGGTGGAGGTATTTCCCCAAACGGACTGCCTTATGCACTCTACCTCTATTAGTGAAGTAAATAACTCTACACCCCTTTTTAAGCACGGAAAGAGGAGTGTCACGTTTAGCATAGTTTAAATTCGCATGGAGAAGGTTTTTTTATATAACTTCGGGAGGCATACAAGCATACGGCCCACCTGATGTAAAGCAGTTACCGTGGCCTATTAAGGCTTGTAATATATTAAGTATCACTTACGCGATGTCTCCTCTGCTGCCTACACAGCAACTCCTTAGGAGCTTACTGGTGACCTCACTCACACGCAGAAACGCAACAACCCCATAGGCAGTTGTTATTTGGCTGTGGTTTTCTGTGAGGTGGAGGTACTTCCTCAGATGGGCTGCTTTGATGCGCCCTACCTCTCTTAAAACATCCAGACCAAGACAAAAGATGCATGTTCACGCACACAAATGTTTGCCTTGTGTGGGAATCCTCTCCTAAAAATGTTTGTTAGAATAGAATAGAAATATCCATTAGAATATTCCTGCACCGCTGTCGAATAGCGAAATATGAAATTTAACATTCGTGCCGAGCCGCAGTTTAAAAGAAAGTACAGTTCAATAAAACTCACAAACGAGATGTTCATTGATTGTCAAAATATGTTAAAATAAAATAAAAATGCCTAAAAAATAAAAAAGCTAGTGTTCATATAAAGTACATTTTATATGAACACTAGCTTTTACCCGCGGCTTCGCTCGCATTGATAAAAAATATATTTATTTTTTATAAACAGTGTCCTATTTTACTTCTGATACCTCCAAGAATATGTGTAGAAAGTTTCATGATGATCGGTTCAGTAGTTTTCGCGTGAAAGCTAACAAACAAACGGACATTCATATTAATAATATTAGTAGGATAGTAGGAAGTAGAATTATCTGCAGCCCTCGATTTTGTATAGCTTAAAACCTTCCACAAGAATAGGGCTATCAAAGACATATAGATTTTTTCAAATCGGACTGGTAGGTCCAGAGATTAGCGGGTTCAAACAAACTCTTCCGTTTTACATGTTAGTATAGAATTATAAATGAAGTTATACCAGATTATAATAATGCTTAATTCGGTTACCAAAAACGTTCCAAACGCGCGGTAGTTGAATGCCAACATGAAATCACGCGATGTTACGACAGCAACATTCGCCGCCCCGTTGGTCTGTACTCAGCACAAGCAGACGGTGTGCCGTGAATCATATTGTTGTTGTTTTGCTAACCGTCCCGAACTTGACACCGCACACTGCGATACACCTGTGTTACATAATACGAGTATGTCCAATCACGCGATCAATTGCATAATCCTCAAAACTCTCCGACATTTTCAAAAAAATACACGTTTTATTTTACACGTTTCAATAAATTGTTACTTGTCAATCTTCTTGACGAACTCGGTGGCGCAGTGGATAATAACGTTACTTTGACACAACGCTCGTGGGTTCGATTCCCACACAGGACAACCATATTTGTGTGCATGAACATGTCTGTTTGTCTTGGTTTGGGTGTTTTCTATGTATCATAAGTATGTATATAAAAAAATTTGTTCACATGCATGTTAATCAGTTGCCTAGTACCCATAACACAAGCTTCGCTTGCTTTGGGGCTAGACGGCGCTGTGTAATATTTATTATTCTTCTTTCTAGCATTATTCTATTTCTTAACTAGAAGGACTTACGGGTTCCGCTGCCTAAGCATCAGAATTTGTTATAATTAATATTACACTTTTATTTTACAAAATTTATTTTTTATTTATTTATACGTTAATATGATTCATTAAATTTTAAAAATAAATGTTTCTAACTCATATTTTCTGTTTATATTCAGTTTTTATAGGCCTTTATTTTTTTTCATTGGCTCACTTTTCTTATACAAAGAATGTATGTATGTAGCCAGAGTCTAGGTACATATTTTATTACAGAACGAACGAACGATTTGTAAACGAATAGGAAAGAGTTGCGAGTTGTGTTGCGATGAGTACTATTTAATCGACTTCAAAAAAGGAGGAGGTTCTCAATCCTACTTCTACTTCTTCTACAGAGGATCACTGGGGAGTGTCTATTAAAGTTTTTTATTGTATTGTATAGGCAATAGCTCCACACTTGTCACATATTTTTAATATATGTGTAGATATGGGTGTGTACCCAGGCTTGATGAAATTTAGTAAACGTGTTCCTTTATTCAAGTTAGGGGAAAAGAGCGAGCTGGGGAATTACAGACCATATCTATACTACCAGTTTTGAGTAAAATATTCGAAAGGATAATGCTTGATCAATTGCAACTCTTTTTTAAGACTAATGAAATTTTCCATGATGCACAATACGGTTTTACAGCTGGTAAATCTACTGCGGATGCAGGAATGGCATTGGTTAGGCATATCCTTAACGCATGGAAGAGGTCACAGGCTATTGGGGTTTTCTGTAATCTCTCTAAAGCTTTTGATTGTGTAGATCATCAGACATTGTTACTCAAGCTGAACCATTATTGAGTTAGAGGTAAAGCCCAGAACTTGATGGCATCTTATTTAGATAACAGATTGCAGACAGTTGGTATAGATGGGGTTAAATCTAAAGACAATAATGTTAATATCGGGGTGCCCCAGGGTTCTATTTCGAGTCAATTTTTATTTTTAGAATATGCAAATGATCTGCAGACTACATGGTGGAGAAAATGGCGTATATAGTACTATTTGCTGATGATACCCCTCTAATTTTTAATGTGGCCCGCCGGTGTGAATGTCATCTTTCATGAAAAACCTTGCAGAAACTTTAGCCGACCGGTGGCACCGACATTATAGCGTTGTGACAGGTTGGTTACGAACTCGTATCTGCATTTCCACCATAAGAGCTACCAGCATGTGTATCCGTGGTACTCGCCACAAATGGAACACCACATTCAAACTCCTCGGATTTGAAGATGGATCCGGGATTCAATAATTCTTTTTAGGTACTCTTTAAATTGTAAATTTTCTTGATATTTTACTTCTACTTGGACTCAATATTATCATTTATTGCTCTTATACATTTGTAAAGATTGTTATCTTTTGTTGAATAATAAATATTTTTGAGGTTTTAAAAAATTTCTTTTTATAAAAACTAATATCTCGGGTTACAAAAAATGGAAATAATTTGATCTACGAAAGTGGAAAAATAATTCTTCTCTTACAACTAGTTACCAAACAGCGAAAGAAAAATCTTCTCTTGTAACTGGTTACGTAAATTTAGTTACCAAAAATCCGGAGCTCTAAATAACATACAGTCAATGACGGATTTACATTATTTAAAAATAGCAGACGTATTTTAACGGACAGATAACTGAAAATGAGAGTAAACACAATATTCTAACTGATCGTACAACGCTTTATTGAAAGTGCCAGATTTCAAGAACCATTTATGTTTTTGTCAAGAACCATATCAATATACGTTCTACCGCAATAGTGGTAACTTAATACGAGAGCTTCGTGTAAAGCATTCTCGTTACTGTTTTGTCTTATTTAGTTTTGCATCTCTGCTATTCCAACGTAACTTTATTAAGAGGCTTTCTACATTTCATTAAGTGTAAGTTAATTACGAGTACTCGTAATTCTAGAAGAACTACAAAGGTCACAACTACCCAATCCTGTCATTATTTTTCTTGTTTAATAATGTTATCGCGAATTATTATTTTTATTCTAGTAAAAAATAATAATTCGTGAGTCGTAGGTAGCCCCTTAAGACAAACCTAATCTCAGTTTAATTAAATTCACAAAGCGGCTCCTTGCTTCATTATATTCTGCTTTATCCAGCTGTGTACTAAAATCTCTTTTGGCAATCAAGGGAGAAAAATATCGCAGATGATTATAAAAATGCAAAATAAATGACTTTTGGAATTAAAGCGAAATCTTTAATGGTAATTTAGCGCATTATTCATGCAGGATTTTGGAATATAAAGTTCGTTAATAAAGAGTGGTGTGTGGGGTGCGGGATCGAACCGGTGTACGACAGGTGGTGGACACGCGCCGGTGACTTCGCCCTCGACCGCCGCCGCCACAACCGCTCGCGGCGAGCTGCCGTGCTCTACCAACTTATTTATAAGTAAAGCAAATGCATGGTCATGGTTTTTTTATATTACGTCGGAGGGAAAATAAAAATTTTGCCAGCTTGAAGCTACGGCCGTAGCCTCTGAATGTTTGTGACACCCCGCTACAAACGCACTAATTGTTCAGAAGTTTTCCAGTGACATTTATAACCCATGTAATCTTCCTCTAGACAATTGTTTCTTAGGTTGAGGAGAGGAACTTTCCCATAACCTTGGTGCTTCTAAGAGGATCCACATAATTGGCAACAGCGGGGCGCACTTTGGAAGCTTTCCTTACATTACACCTTTCCGAGGTAGTTTTAGACATTTAGCTACTAAATGTCGGAATCAAGCTTCTGTCTAGTTTTATTATCGTCCATATAAAACTAATAAATATTTTATATTGCACCAGAAATAAACAATTTCTTTCGTTCTTTCAAATGTTGTCGCTGGAGGTGTTTCAGCACCAACCAACGAACGACGAAAAATATTCATTGAAGTTTGTCAATTCGTTCTGAAATATCATAAAAAGCGGTTTCATATAAAATGTATGAGAAAATAAATTTTCTTCATATTTTTTTATTCATTATTTATTTTTGATATTTAAATAGATATTCTGCTATTCGAGGCGGAGACAAATTCAACAAAACAAAGATCATAAAAATCGGTCCAGCCGTTCTCGAGTTATAACCAGTGTAACTAACCCGACTTTGTTGTATATATACATATATATAGATACAGGTAAGTACCACAAGTGAGTTCATGTCTTACTTTCATAAAATATAAATTCCTGTTCAATCCCCGGTTGATTCATTAATAAAACTACCAACAGCGACGTAATCGCCTCTATCCGTTTGACGTGGAACGGCAACTATGAGTGAAATACTTAAAAGGTCACGATATCTTATTGGTATTCCTTACCAAAATTGTAAAATCAGAAATCCTTCTTTATGTCTGTCCGGCAGTCACAAGCTTCTATATCCACACTAATATCAGCATCAGCATATGCAAAAAGTAATTATCAGTGTGTTTGTTACCTTTTCATGACTAAACCGCTGAACGCATCATAATGAAATTTGACACATTGATAGCTTGGGAGAGTTCATTACGACAAGTAACCGGGAAGATGTTTATTTGAAAATTTTCCTTATATGTTTTCTGGTGCCCGTCCTATAAATACAACACAATAACCAATTATCTCTCTAACGCAATAGTTTTTATAACAATGCGTATTTAAAACTAACAAGCGGATGACCGATATGAAAAAGATAAGATAAAAAATAATTATTAGTATCTTAAATATTTCTCATAGCATTCCTTTTTAATTTTTTAATCTACCAATATTTCAGAAATGACTATTGGCGTCTTATGGCGCTCTGTTCTCTCTGCCTACCCCGCAAGGGACTTGGCGTGAAGATATACATACATACATACATACTATTGGCAAAAAAAATGCTGAAAGAAACTTGTCTATGTAGAATTGACATGATTTTTACAAACATATAATTTAAACGTATGTCTATTTGAAAACCATATTGAGTTTCGGAATGGTTCAGGACTATTTGGAGGGCGTATAATCTTAAAGCATACTTATTGAATTAGTCGCAGTCAGTTGTTGGTTTTTGAATTTTTGAGTTGCAATGTGATTAAAAAGAAACTAACTTGAATAAATATGTGTTATAAATTCGAAATAATGAGTAAGCTATACCAGTAGCATTGAAAACATGAAATATTAAACAAAAGTATTTAACAGCCGTAACTATGGTACGGATCACTCAATGCGCAGATCATAGCAAATTAACTAATTGCCAAGTTCAACGATATTTTAGTTATTTGTTAAGTGCATTGATAGTTTCATTTTATATTCATCACCTACTCAGGGACGCTAAACTTATCTTTTTTCTTTGTGATTTGTTTTATTTATGATCTAATTTTGTATTTCTTTCATAAGTGCAATCCCTTAATGAGCGCATGCAATTTGATAAAAAATTGAAAATAATCTAAAAATAAAAACCATAAAAAGCAAAAGTAATGTTATTGTATTGTAATTGATGTCAACGCCAGTAAAGGTAAATTAACTATGTGAATAGACTTCAATAAAATCTGTATCAGTTTAAGCAAAATTTTTGTTATTTATCCCGTTATATTTACATCAATGAAATATCGGTATCTCATGTATTGCCTATTTTTCACGAGAATACAAATTTTGCATTTGAAATTCTAATATCGATTCGTCCTTCGCTTACCCTTTGCTGTGCCCCGACTTGCAAACAACATCCGGCGCCAAAGAATTTATTTAGAATATCGTTAATACACGTTTACACACATTTTCTTATCTATATATACTTTAAAAATACAGGTTTAGTACATGGATCTATTTAAAGAAACTCATGAAAAATAGATAGATATTCTTGCTTTTGTTTTCTGCTGTCATATTATTGTTTCATCGTGCGTCTTTGGTAAGCATTATTTTATTGTAACTCTTATATCCTAAATAAATAGAAAATACTCTGATATCTGGTCTTTTACCTATTTATTAAATACAGTCCACCCTTTCTTTAAAACCCATTCTTTACACTAAGTAAGATCATTTCAGATAGAAATATCGTCTAGTTCTATAACCCCTGACGCATAGCATGTGTGTCAATGTTTTTCAATTATGTTTTCCTAATGTTATGATTTTTAGTACCGGAATTCCATTGAGGCAGTAATATAAAACAATGGCATGGTATTAATATATAAAAATACACATAAGAAGGCAGATACCTGGTTGAATGACGTTATCAACTATTTTATTCGAGTTCATGAATACAAAATCATAATCTACACAGAGCATGGTAACGGTATGGAAAATAGGTAACCTAGCGTGATGACCAAAGTGTTACCAAGTATCGACATTGACTTGTATTTGTATTTTACGATCTATTCTATTTTTATGATATTTGCTATGGCACCGTATAGAGCAGCATATAATACGTTAGGTACTGTTTATATTTCGTTATTACAATTCAAATATTTTTATTAAATATTTGGAATTTATTATTATTAGAATTTTAAATTGAATTTCAATTCAAATTCGTCCTTTTACTTATTTTTTATTTATTTCTTACATAGTTTTTTTATGCTGCTGTTGAAACTAATATATTATTTTCCCAAATTTTTTTTTGTATATACATACTTTATACATGCATTACAAATAGAAAATACCCAAACCAAGACTAACAGACATGTTCATGCACACAAATGTTTGTACTGTCTGGGAATCGAACCCACGAGTGTTGGTGTCAAAGTAGCGTAACAGCGCGTTTCACCACTGTGCCACCGAGCTCGTCAGAATACAGGAATTTTGTTATGTTCGTGCAACTAAATGACGTCAATATTAGGCGATGATTCTTTGCATTGCAGAGGTTTAGAAAATACAAAAATCCTTTCACATCAGGCTGGCCGAGTCCTTGTATCCCAACCGACGTCGTATGAAAGATATGTAAACATCGAGCGCCATTGGTAACAGCCTAACAGCGTCTCTGACACTTTGAACTTGACATTGGGCCCAGCCCGGCGCGGCGGCGCGCGGCGTTAACTCCTGCGCAAACACCGCGGCAGATAACACCCGATACCGCGCACGTGTGTGAATTGTATGATCGTGGATCATGCTCCTCTTCTTCTTACATATTAAGGCGTCCGGCTCCGTTATATACTTGTTGCCGTAACGCGCAAGGTCTGATCAGACCACTCGGAGCTTGACGGAGCCTCCCCATATCTACTTCGCCTTTTCTACTAATTATAAATAGTCTAAATTCTTTTCAAACTTCCTCTCCTACTCCTATACCTCATCATATGTCCTCCACCTTATTAAAATGTACCTCTTTCTAAAGGAGTCCGGAAGAGGAGCAAATCCACGCCCCTTCTCCTTTCTTGTGGTTGCGTTAAAATACCATCTCCAGTCATGTCCTCTTTCGTACAGGCTGGCAGGGGAGAAACGAATACCTAAGGAGTTGTGTTCCACAAATTTCCCTTTTGTCCCGTTTCTTCCTCTCCACTTTTCCTTCTCTATCCGCTCCTATCTCCCTTATTACTTATCTTCTCTATTCTCTTACCCACCGTGTTCAAAGTTCCTACTTCTAGCTTCAGTTTAAATTTATTTTAGGAAAACGATATCACAAATTTCTATTTATTTATTTGCTTGTTTGAGTTTCGTATTAGATCGGCCCGCTGAAATGTTTATTTTTTCATATAAACTTCGGAATTCGGTCAAATATACTTTAAACTGCTGTAATGACTTATAGATTTCAATAAAATAAATTGAAACTTACATGTAGCTGGGGAAGAAGATATGAGAAAGGAAAATAAAAAATAATTGCAAAGCATAACAGGAGGATAACAATGAGAGACTGAAAGTCATCTAGGAGAGTTAAACAAACAATTGCGAGAATTTGTAACAGTTTCATAGAAAATACCAAAGTTCATTTATAGATTCAGCCGTTATTTTGCAAATGTCAAATTTACAGACAATTACATCTAAACTACTTTGTGTGCTATCGCTACCTTAGATTGCCTGTAGAAAGTTAGTTTGTCATAAACAAGAAAGTGTAAAAGCTAAAAGATTATTACTAGAAACCGAAAGTTGATTATTTTCATCATAAATCAAACTCATCACAAACAGAGATTTTGACTACAATACTTGCTAACCTTGCATATGTTTCATTTATCTCTAATATCAATTACGACTCATCAGTTACATACCACATTTACATAACCAGTAACTAGGCACTTAGGGGATAGTCTGTGGTAGAGACTGAATTAAGTGCTACCTATGTTATGGTTGAAGAAAATATTTAAAGTAAATGACATCACCGCAGTCATACCATTAATGCGCTAGGGTTATACAAAGCTGACGCGCGCTGGTGGATCGTCCGATTTAAAATGTTACATTTAAATAAATTTGAACACCCCAATAGATTAAATCGTGAGACGGCAATAATCCCCAGACAATTTATTGGCCGTCGAATGAAATCCGTCAATATGGCTATTGAATAAACAGTGCGTGCGGGCAGGATAGTAAATAGGGTTGGCAAGTGTCTAAATATCTGAATAGTAAGGTCTATACATCGCCCAAAACTAAGCTGAGTGTTGAATACTTTTACAAGACTGCCCCAAAAAAGGTATGAATTTCAGGGTTCATGTATGAATGTATATTGGTGAGTTTCTTTTGTAGCATTGAGAGTCTTCAAAATGTCTTCAAGCTTCTTGGAAAGGATACGGTAAAAATATCAATGGCGAATACATCACTCACCTTCGATTTGCCGACGATATAGTTCGCATGGTGAAATCGCTGGAGGTCCTCAGTACCATGCTCAATGATCTCAATAGTGTATACAACCAGGTAGTCTTCAAGATGAACATGCACAAGACAGAGATTATGTCAAATGTACATGTCGCACCTATACCGGTCACGGTTGGGAACACTAAGCTTGTAGTTGTTGACGAATATGACTACCTAGAACAGGTTATTCAGTTAGGTGAGTCCATCTTCGACCAAGAAATCAGCAGGCGAATCAAATTCGGCGGGCTAGCGTTCGGAAAATTTCGACATATCTTCTCGTCCAAAATACTTCAACGCCTGAAGACTAAAGTTTTCGAACAGTGTGTGAAAGGCCATGTCTTAATCCCGTATGTCACTGGCAAAGTGACATACGGGATTAAGACATGGCCTTTCACTGCGGCCGTATGTTGAAGCTCAAGGGCATCCAGCGTGCTGATATAAGGCAAAAATCTTCTAAATCTTCCGACTGGCGCTTCGTAAACTATATTTAGCTTATGTATTAAAAGCTACTCTTTAATAAAGCAAAACAATATAATCAGTTAAATTATACTTATTATTTATTCATTAAGTAATCTCGTATACTTGTTAATTTGGGTGTTTTTAAAAATAATTGCAGGCGTGCTTTTTGGTTTTTATTTTTAATAAATTGAGTTGTTAATTGCATATTAAAAAAAGGTTTCGGATACCTAAAAATACGAAATTAAGTTTTAATTTTTAGATTATTAGCTACCAACCGTTTAATATTTTTTTAAACAGTGTCTGTGTTCAAACAGCCACCCTCCAAAAATGTACTTGCGTGTAAACAACATTTTGCTCTCAGTTTTTTTCCGAATAGTAGGTAAGGTGTAGTAATTATGCCTGGATTAAATTTTCAGCTAATTCAAATATGAAATTTTTACACACCTTCGAATGTGAATGTGATACAGCTTGCCATTTGTTACTAATAGCAAAAAATGCGCCTTATGCTGCCTAATATGTGAGAGTTTTATATTTATATGTCATGCAATTTCTGTGCATCAAAAGCTTTGTGAAATCCAAATTAAAAAAAAATAACAGTGAAATAAATGTGAGCTATCGCGTTTTTCATATTGGAAAATTACTTTCAGGCTTTTTATGAGATAATGATGTGAAATTATGACAAAATGACAACCCTAACCCTGGCGAGCGCCTAATGTGTCACCGGCGCGGTCGCCGAGCGAGGGGCGATGACAACCTGTCGCCGACGTGGTACCAGCTACCCCGAAGTTCCACGTACGTTTCACCCTACTCCGGCACCGCACTCGCCCCGGACCGGACCGTGCAATTGGCCAATATCATAACAACGTTTGCATTCATTTTATAGCGTATAGTCAATGCTTATATTTATTTATTCATTGTCATTGTGAATTTTGACTGGGGAGTCTTTTAACTAGGGATGTACTACTTACAATGTAAATATATAACTACCTATATAACATATGTGCCCCTCATTTGAAATTTTATGTTTAATGAGAGTATATACATGAATAAATGATTGATGAAATCGATTTGTTTTAATCAAGTACTCGATGAAATATTAGTATTACAAGCGTTCATAGGCCACGGCAACCACTTTATATGGGCAGTATGCTTGTATACCTCTACGAAAACTAACTAACAATAATGACTTATTGCAAATGAATGTAATGAGAACGCTATTTATAATATAGTACTCGTAAATATTTTCTAAAAAAAACTCATTTTTAGATTCGTAATGTCACGTCGAGAGGCAAACAAGCTTATAGCTCACCTGCTGTGATGTGGTTACCGCAGCCTAACTGGACACAAGGAGTATTAGTAGCGAATTGTTACCCCTCTACTTAAGATATGTAGAGCAAATATAATGAAAAGATATAACTCTGTAACAAATAACTCGAATTTTATTTGCTTGCGCAATTATATGAAGAACGGATTACGCCAGTCGGGATTATTTGAATTAGGAAAAAATATAGCTATACCCATTGCGGACAAGCATGTGCATAATCTAGACTATGCCAATCTCTAGTTTTCAGCAAATCTGATATGTTGCTTCATGTACGGGCGAAGGTTGATAACTACCCTGAAGGTGATGGCATTTATTGTACAGTCCACAAATTAATCTATAACCCGGTATTTATTTTATGTAAATTTTAAACTTATCTCTTGCGTTACTGTTGAATGATACCACTAAACATGTATCTAAGTATTCACAGTAATTTCGCTGCTCATTATGGATCTAGAAAAGACCAAAACGAAGAATATTTATTTTAGCATACTTTGTGCTGATATAGTCGTAGTAAGACTATGCGAGTAGATAGCCTAGTGGATAAAGAACCCTCCTATTGACCAAATGATCCCAGGTTCGAATCCTGGCATGTACCACTAAATTTATTTTTTCTGATTTATGTACCCATTTGTAACTATCACTAACTCGGCGTTGAAGGAAAACATCGTGAGGAATTCCGCACGTCGATGAAAATATATTTCGAAAGATGTGGAACCTAACCTAAGAAGATTCGCATTTTTCTTTTGGTTGTGGAGGTTAGACAGCAGTCGCTCCATGTAAAAATCAGAATTCTCGCCAAATCCTTAGACTTAGGTACCGGATCCCGCCAATACTAAGGGATTAGGAAACGGGTTAACGCTTGGTAGAAGATAATGAGACTGTACCTTTATGCTTATATTTTGTAGATAAAGAAATTGATATTTTTTTTATAATAAAATAAATTTGATATTTGTAGACCAATTTGAAGTCAAACTTAGATGTAGGTACTCGTATATACCTATATACCCATGCCCATACAATTTCAAGGACTTTATCATTCGCGCATTGCCAAATCTAATACTGATTACTAATACAACTGCGGAATCTATCTATAACTTCACGCCTAATCCCTTGCGGGATAAACAGAGAGAGCCTAGCGCCACATGACTCCATACAAACCTCACTCGCTTCTTTAATATTCATTGCTCGTCTTATACACGCTCGCCGGTTTCTAAGGCTCCTGACGTCACCTTCTGAAAAGACCCGATCAATTTGGTCATTTGGTCATGATAGGTAAGTCTTGGCCTTCCACAACAGCGACGAAAGAGGTTTAAATATTCTTATTTATAAACCAACAATCCTAAATTTTGACGACCTCGGTGGCTCAGTCGTGAATGACGCGACTTTAACACCAACGCTTGTGGGTTCGATTCCCACACAAGACAAACATTTGTGTGCATGAATATGTCTGTTTGTCTTGGTCTGGATGTTTTAAGAGTGGTAGGCCGCATCAAAGCAGCCCGTCTGGGGAAGTACCTCCACCTCGCAGAAGACCGCAGCCAAATGACAACTCCCTGAGGGTTGTTGTGTTCCTGCGTGTGAGTGAAGACACCGGTAAGCTCCTAAGGAGTAGCTGTGTTTGCAGCAGAGGAGGCACCGCGCGAGTGATACTTAATTTATTACAAACGTTCATAGGCTATGGTAACTAGGTTACATAAGGTGCACGTATTGAACTTTCGTATCGGCACCCACAACACAGATCATTCTAGTGTGGGTACCACTGGACAATGATATACCGATAATTCTCACAACACAACAGCAGGGAATACGCATTTGTTATCTAAAATAATAAATTAAGTGGTATAAAAAAAAAACAATAAAAAAGTATGACTCCCCTTTAGCCCACGATCAGCTCAAGTCACACTCATACTCAAATTACGTATTTCTAACGTCTTCAGCTCCTGTCCCGTCTCTTATTTTACCTCTACTTTACCTTCCTCGACTATTCTTCTACACCGTATAAAAATAGCAGTATTCTAATGTTTGAGAGCAAAACCGGAATCTATTATAAAAATATCCCCATTTACAAGCAGAGGTATGTATCTTAAAATATGATATGAACCGAGAAGAAAATAATATATATTTTCATTTCTCAGGAAGCTTACGCAGCATAAGTCCATTACATATATACCCAACGTTCGATAGCCGACAAATCAAACTAACATCATTTTATAGGAATGTTGCGGAAGATACTATGGCGATCCAAATACGAGACTTAAGTTTAAGCATAAACAATGATATTGTGCATGATACGTTAGGTCAGTCTTATTAATCTTTAAGCAACTCGACAAGCGTGCGTGTAAAGACGACCTAATTGCGGCCGTGGGCGTCCATAATTTAGCGTGTGCCACGTGGATTGCTCGCGGTGTACGTGGCCGGTCGACAGCTGATCAATACCGAACATTCGGCTGGCGCGCTGCGTCGCCGGGCAACGGTCACGTGGGCCCGGGGTCGCCCTTAAAACACGTGGTTCCCACAGTCGTCAGCCCTACAATAGCATTGTACTGTGTAAGGTTTGATCTCACTGGCACTAAAACATAGTTTTCCGACAATCTTGCTATTGTGGACTTAATAAGATCCATATGAATTATTTAAATGCAGAGTTTTTAGAATAATATCGCAAGGATACTTTATGTTGTTCATTATATTAAATATGAAGTGCACATTATACATACGTTTGATAAAATAACTATAAGCATATATATACAGAGATATACCAATAAATATATAATTCAGTTACATATATATTTAAATTAAGCAGATATAGACCTCTGGATGGTGGCTATTGCAGATACAGTCTAACAATGATGTATGTGTGTATGTATATCTTCACGTCTTCATTAAAAAATTGCAACTGATAATCCATTGAAGTGTAATCGCGGCGGAACTTGCAAATTTCCCTTGAGTAAGAGCTAATAAGTTTTGTGGGGTGCACACGCAGACTTGATGAATTTCAGCCTCCCGAGCAAACCGTATTCCGAAAAGGCTTTAACACCGTAGACCACGTACATACCATCCGTCAGATTATACAGAAGACTGAGGAGTATAATCTGCCCTTATGTCTAGCGTATGTGGACTACGAAATTTTGATTCCGTTGAGACATGGGCGGTGACAGCGATGCCGCATTGACTATGGGTACATCGAAGCATTGTAGTGCTTGTATAGTAAGGCAACGATGTGTATCCGAGTACAGGACCAGAGTACAAAACCGATCTAAGTGCAAATAGGTGTAAGACAGGGCAATGTTATATCCCCGATACTCTTCACTGCAGCATTGGAAGACGTCTTCAAGCTCTTGGACTGGAAAGGCTACGGTATAAATATCAATGGCGAATACATCACTTACCTTCGATTTGCCGACGATATAGTTCTCATGGCTATATCGCTGGAGGAACTTAGCGCTGTGCTCAATGACCTCAATAGTGTTTCCAACCAGGTTGGTTTAAAGATGAATGTGGACAAGACTAAGATCATGTCGAATGTCCATGTTACACCTATGCCGGTTAAGGTTAGAAGCACTAAGCTCGAAGTTTGCAGAGAGTCGATGTATGCAGTTGGCACAGGATGGAGACGAGTGGCACTCTAGAGGGGAGGACTATTTTCAACAGTGGACGAATACAGGCTGAGATGACGATGATGATGAGTAGATGGGTTTTAGTTTGATTTAATCAGATTTAAGTTATTGTAAAGTATTATTCGAGTTCAGTTTGAGTCAGGGTCAGGTGAAATTTGGGTCAGATTTGGCTCAGGCTTTACGCAGGTTGGGGTCAGTATTAAGTCTGGTTAAGATAGGTTTGGATCTTGTAACGATGTCAGGTTACGGTCAAATTTGGCTCCGCTTTTGAGTAGGCTTGAGTCAGGTTTGGATAATGACAAAGAGAAATGTCTAAAATCCTATGCAAATAAATTTAATTATATACGAGTAGTAAGGAACCATAGACCGACTCTCACTTAGTCGGCCTTGTTTTATCGACATATATCTCCATAAGATGCCTATTAATTCAAATACATAGTAGGTACGTTATGCAGTAGACCTACGTTTTTTTCTTAGTAAATACATCCAAAATTCCGCCTCCTATTCCAGAAACGATTATTTTTTCAAAGTGTAATTCAAAATTCCTATGTGATTTCGGAATTTCATGTGCTTATATGTATGTAGTCCATATTTATTTTTAAATTTTAATAACTATTTGTTTGTTAATCATTACGAAACACGTACTTGAAATACATTTCAATTTAATTCTAATGCATTGCTTGCGGCAATAAACATTAATTTATACCTTTACTTGTATACCAAGGTGATCAGAATAAATTTTAGTAATTTCAAACGTGAAAAGGCTTTCCTTCGGCAGCGTGGCCGTGAAACGGGGTTGGTCTAGATTTAGTGGGAGCACCGCAATGCGCTCGATGCGACGGCTGCAATCTACGCGCCTTATCTCCTAGGCGGGTGCATCGACTTTTCTGTGCAGTTGTAGGGATATTGGATAATTCCGCAGTGAGCGGCCACTGAAATAGAACCCACTTTTATTCTTATATTCTGTTTGCGTGATCGGTGACAGTTTACCGATGAGGTTAAAGGATAACTCTCGTATATCTTTCCAAGCTTTGCGTTTTATATTGCTTTGCAAATGTAAGGTTAAATAATTTTATGATGCTAGAAGACAGATAAATATTCTTCTGTTATCTTATATGTATAGCTTCTTTTCTTTTTCCCGAATGATATTTTTTCATCCGTAATACACCAGTTACCGCATAATTTCATGTTTCTTGTTTCGGTAGTTTTGATGTCACGTTGTTGCAATATGGCTATTCCCATTTCACCCTTTTTGTACTATTAAGTTGGTAAACAATATTATTATAACTATATACTATTTAATTTATTATTGATAAAAAATAGTGTACAAAATTCCTAACACGTTTCACACACTGTAGTGCTGCTTTTAGCCCGCTTTAGATTTCAACGACGAAAGTAGAATATTTAACTTTATTTCATTTTAGCGATGTGTGAAGGCGAGTGCTGTACGCTTTTGGTTTTATCAAATTTTGTTGGGTGAATAACTTTTTAGTAGGTTAGTGGGTACTCAAATTCGCGAAAGAAACCCTCTCTGGAACTGCAGAGTGCGTGATCATCTTTCTTCCAAAGTGTGCGATTTAGCATTTCGATTACGGATGATGCGATTGTTGAAATATGTTATAAGCTCAAGCTAAGAGTTCAAATGTATCTGGGCGCAAGATGCAATGAAGAGCTTTTTGCTGCAGCAAAGCGTGCGAAAGCGACACTCCCGTTTATTTCAAGCAGTCATTTGAAAAATCCTCGGCAGGGGGTTTATTTCACAACTAAACTGTTCACGGAAGAAAACATCTCAGAAACTGCAGGGTGCATTTCTATTTTAAGGTATGAGGACTTTCCCTTTCGATGGCGAGTAGAGAGATTGGAAAAATTAGCTATAGGTACAATATACCAAATAACACATCTGAACTCAATCCATTATATAATCGGCAGAACCACACAGGGGAGGAAGGTCTCTTATTAATGTTAAAAGTTCAAAGCTTAATTGTAAACGGTTCTGCTGGTGTTTTTCCATGTAATATCAGAGTGGACTTCTTACAAAAACTGTGAATGCCACTTTGTCACCGCAGCAACAGAAACTTATGAGCTTACTCTGCTTGTTTTCAGGATTCTGCACGTGTAGGTGACCGCTGTACATCAGGTGGGCTGTAATGTAATGCTTAGATAGCTCCCGACGTTGTATAAAAAATAAATAAAAAATGGTTAACCTTGGCGCTAAAGTTAGTGATGAGCCACTTATATCACATAATAAGTATAACTTCAACTTAAAAAAAAAGTAATAGTGTGTACCACCTACACCATTAGTTTCATATGTCTATATCTACCACATATATTACAGCAGTTCCGTTACTGGGTAGGCAGGAAGAGTTGATTGCCACAAGATGCGGTCCTTACACACCTTGCTCGCTTTTCTAACTTTCATAGCTTTTATATGCATGCTCGCCAGTTTCTAGGACTACTGACATCTTCAGATGATGACTGATAATAAAACTCGACCAATTTGATCGTGGTTGGTTAGTCTTGGCCTTCCTCGGCTCCTATATCCTTCCATTTCCGCATTATATCTGTTTCGTCATTATTTTATTCTATGTTTTTTCTACATGTCCGAACAAACAAAACATTTAACGAGTTCAACGGTGCTGTAGTAGTAACGCTACTTTGATATCAACACTCGTGGATTCGATTCCCACACAGGATATATGCATGAACATGCTGATCTTACTCTGTGATTTTAAGAGATCAAAGCTGCCCGCCTGGGGGTAACTCCACCTCACAGAAAACCACAGTCAAATAACAACTCCTTGGAGGATTATTGTGTTCCTGCGTATGAGTGAGGTCACCAGTGAACTCCTGAGGAATTGCTGTGCAGCAAAGGTGATATCGCGCAAATAATACTTAAGGCTACGGTAACCTCTATACATGAGATGGACCGTATGAATGTATGCCCCCAACGTTGTTTAAAAGATAAGTTTGACTTTTCTTATCTTTTTATTTTTCGAAGAGCTAAAAAAGTTCGCTTTAAAAAAATATAAATATTTATGGGTCAGATGTATACTCCCTGTCACCTGTAAATGATAAGCTTTCAAAGCAACTCGCAAATAAAGTGGCGATAAATCGGCTTTTCATGGAAATAGCACGGAAAATACACCACAGGCCACGGCGGTATGTATAATTTATAAGCGAGCAACTTAACCAATCAGTGCCAATGCCAGCCTATACCTAACTCGTCTGAATACAGTATAATACCACGCTTATTAATCCTAACTTAGCACGGCATGCGAAAATATAAAAATGACGGAAACAACATCAATATTACATTAGTATCCATTGGAATCTTCATCTCATCTCTTCATCTCATTTGGAATCGATAGCCGAGCAATTTTGGAAAGGACGTGGTGCCATCCAAATCCGTTTTAAGATGCTCCCATTGGGGATATGTTTGATAGTCTCTGTCTACAGAGACTATCAAACATATCCCTCTCGCCTATTCTACATTCATCAACCTCTTCACGCACTTCGGTTTCAGGTGCTTTTGATAGAGTAAGAAATAGCATGATGTGAGAACAATGTGGAATGAAAGATGATATAGTGACAAAGATTGAAAAGGGTATGCTGAGATGGTTTTGATATTTGGAAAGAATAGATCACAAAAGAGTTAGAAAGAAGTACATATATCGAGCCAGACTGAGTGGAGATATCGGCAGGAGCCTCCCTAGACGCACATATATGGATCAAATAGCTGATGTGCTGAAAAAGGTCCTAATCTTTAACTTTAACGATAGTTGATTGCTATTTCGGCCGAGACTTGTACTTTTCTAAATAAACAGTTTTTCCGGTGTTTTCTAAAGCAGAGGCATAAAAATTTCAAAATGTACTGTCCAATGCAATGATTGTATTTGCACCGGCCATTGCAATACAACTTATCTAGCTAAGTATAAATTAATTCCCATGTTTTTTAAAAGGCTTCATTGAAAGGACGCAACTAGATTTAATGCTGCCAAGCTACCGTTCACAATAATAATTACTGATGCTGTTGTGTATCTATACTAATATATAAAGCGAAAGAGTTTGTTTGTTTGAATGCACTAATCTCTAGAACTACCGGTTGGATTTGAGAAATTCTTTTTGCATTTCTTGAGACCGGTTATAAGGTAACAAAAGTAAGTAATATAAAATATTTCATTAGCATGATAAAATAAAAATAAAACAAAAAAATTCAAGCCGCGTGCCAGTACTCTACGTTTGTAAAACAAAACGATAACGATTAGGGTCGGCAACGCATGGGTGATACCCCTGGTGTTGCAAAGGCTGTTTACCATCAGGTAGGAGATATGCTTGACTGCCACCTTAGTGGTATAAAAAAAACCAAGTTTGTGGTGTAGGTGTCGTAAAACTTTACACCAATTATTTTCGTCTAACGCGCCAAAAGAAGGATAACTTCAAAAAGTGTTCCCATGGGATACTGGGATAGGCGCGCACAAAGTTGCTAGGCTGCAGCTAGCACACCATGTATATTGAAGGAGGGAAACGAAAACATAAGAGGAACTACTACAAACATAGACAAAACGATATATATCTTGTCCGTCTTTTCTATTTCCTTCTCTACTAACGGCTTATTATTACAAATTCATTAAACAATAATAAAAAGTAAAGTAACAATATACGTAACAAATAAAACAAGCTTCTATATATAATCCCTGTTGATTGATTGCCGTATCAAGTTTGTTGCGTGACCTGCATAATCTATATTCGTAAAACCATGTCAATCATAAGTTATGACGAAGTACGTAAAACTTCCTTCCTTCCGAATTGGGTTACAGTGTCATTAATAAATAACTCGAGGTGTATAAAAGTCGGCTGTAATTTTAAGTTACTAAACGATGAAGCTTGTAACAAGTTACCGAGTGACGACGTCGTGATCTCCGGAAACTTCGAAATTCTTAGTATATTCCTACCGCCAGAATAATTTGTTACAAACTTTCAAAGGTAAATATCATATTAATCAGATTTGATTTAGAACTTTTATTATTAGAAATCTTTGTTCTTTTGGTTTTCTTGACTCTCAAGTATGATTTGGGTACATGTGTTTCTTATTGGGTAATAGCTTCTTGTTCCTAGAGTTAGCCCGTGTCCTAATCCATTAGACATATGGCGAGCTCGGTGGCTCAGTGGTGGAACGCGCTGTTACGCTACTTTGACACCAACGCTCGTGGATTCGATTCCCGGTCACACGTCTTTTCGAACTATAACTTATTAGACGTACGGGTTTCCTCACGATGTGTTCTTCCACGGCCAAGTAAGGGAAAATTACAAGTATGTACAAAAACACGAATTTAGTAGTTTAGTAGTGGCCATGATTCGAACCCGGGACCAATTCTAGAAAATTCAGATTCTTCATCCGTTCTTTTCTTACTCATTCCTTCTTTCTTCTTTATTACTACCCTCCTTCTATCATCAAATTTCACATTGGTATGTTATTTTTCTTCTTAGTCCTTTTCTTCTGCCATATCACATAAATTACTTGTATTCACTTGATTAGTTTCGATTTACACTATCCTAATTTTTACTAGTAGTAGATCAGTCAGTTAGGACTTAGCTTTTTAAATAAACACTCGTCCAAATTACTAACATGTTATTTTTTTCCAAAAATATCAACGTTTTTAGGGTTCCATAATAAACAAGTAACCCTTATAGTTTCGCCATGTCCGTCTGTCTGTCCGTCCGTCTGTCCGCGGCCTAGAGAGACGCTTGATACAGCGACATAGCTCAGAGACGCTTGATACTAGAAAGCGTTAGTTCGACATGTATATACATATTAACAGTGCTGACAAAGTGGTAAAATAAAAGTGGTGGTGATCACTTTTCGATATAGTGATCCGTTTGCGAAATATTTGTAGTGTGGGGTGCCAGCGAACCTGTTGTATTTGGAAATGTAAAAAAACTCATGGTAGTAGTCCATATAGTGAATTTAAAAGGAAAACTATCACGGCTAAGCAGGCTTTACAGGTTAACGAGTAATAGTTGAAAACTTATAAAATGTATTTTCTTTTATGAAAACTTACAAATGTCATAGAATACTAACATTGCCCTTATCTGCACTAAGCGTTATGCTTCCTAGTTTCTAATTTGAACGGCCAAGTAGTGGAAACTCCCCCCCCCCCCTCCTCCACCACTCCCCTCCCCTGCCCACGTATGTAATTTCATAATAGTTTACAGTTCATCTGAATTTCATGCGTAATATTAGTTACGATATTTTTCACTAAATGGCGCTGTTCACAAATTACATCGCCATGTAGAAGTCAACAGAGTGTGGACTTAATATTCATATGCCTATGCGTTTAATGCGTTCTGGATTTGGATAGTCGTAGATTTTATTCCACTTTATATATACCTTTGGATATTTAGTTACATTATTTAAATAGGTATGGTTATAAGTAGTAAAGTTTGGTTTTGAATGTTAAATAAAATCCAATACGCTCGATTTCCTATTATTTTAGGCGACCATTCAATTTATTCGCAAACAAGCAAAACGAAGCAAATACGGAACCCTACACTTTGCGTGGCCCGACATGCACTTGACCAGCTTTTATCTAAGATAAAAGAGAATAAAAACTAACATCTGTATTATTGTTGGCTATAACATAATACGAAGATGAAAATATTAACTCTGTATTTCAAGTCGTGGAAGTTTGGTAAAAATAACAAATGATGCAAATACCCCGACAGGTTGTTTATAGATCCCCCTTTCTGAACGAGCGCACTACAACCAACCAAAAATATCATGTTTGCCGGCAAATGTCCATTCCAAACTGTGGGGTTGTAAATGCAAAGGGCAATTTATGCAGCGTAGGGCAAACGGTTACAGATTTATTGTTCACAGATGAGACGAAAATTGCCTTCTTTCATACAAAAGGCTTTTGTTAACAAATACTACATCATATTTTATGAATCCCTTGCGAATCTGTAACTCAACAAGAAATTGAAATTATGATATTTGAAGCGCTGCGAAGCTAAGATCAGAAAGTATGGAAATTTTGAATTAAAGCAATTCCTATATATATATATATATAAACAATTACTATTTGCAATTTACGTTTATCATATAAGTATCCAAATTTCATAAACATCAGAATGTCAGATCGACAGTTATCACTAAAAAAACGCACCTGCACACGTAAAATGATACAATATATATTTTTTTCAATGGGTATTTTTTATGTATAATAAGTATGTATTCACAAAAAGAAAATGTAATTACGTATGTTTATCAGTTGTCTAGTACCCATAACACAAGCTTCGCTTACTTTGGGGCTAAATGGCGCTGTGTAATTTGTACGACAATATTTGTTATTATTATTTCGAATTTTTCATATTTTTATTTCTAAACTGCATTTTTTCATGAACCTATACACTTAAATAGCAAGGCCTATAACATTCTAAAATCCTTATCTATTGTAAACACGCAACAGAAAGGTAATTTGGTAAACAATCTCACGATAATAAAAAGTATACATCGGTTAGTTAAGTCGTTTTAATTCCTGCAAAAGTATTTCAGAGGAGAGCATGAAAACATATTCTTAAATAAAATCTGGGACGGTAGGGCAATAAGTAGACATAATTTGACTGTCGGCCTCTAGAATATTACTTAGAATACCTAACGCATATTTCTTTACGTGAAACTCTGCTCTGCTAATTTGACAAAGTAAAATTTGGCATTGGTTATGTAAACGCCGCGGGCCCGTGCGGTTTCACCTGACCTTTTAAAAAGATACCCTGCCGCGCTTTTTGCCTGAACTTATTAAAAAGTTTTTTATACAATGTCGGTAGGCATACATGAACATGGCCCATCTGATACGAAGCTATTACTGTGGTCTATGTATATTTATACTCAGGCCTTTACTTACTGGTAACCTCAGTGACTCGAAAACAACCCTCCAGGGAGTTGTTTTGTCTAATTTTATTTACTTCACAAGTCGGGCTACTATATGTGCTCTACCTTTCTTTAAAATTTAGGTATTTTAATTTTAAGTACATAGAACATGCATAGAAGAAACCAAAACATCGACGTAATCGGTGAAAAACAAATTTAAATCTACGAACTGAAAAAATCTGCATTTGTAATCTACGTGTGTCGGTCTACAAATAATTTTGAGAATAAAATAATTACTGTGGTCATTAATAATCAGAGGAAAGCAACGGCCATACGATGACGAACACGGCGCTCAGTCGTGAATTCGATTCCCACACTGTTTGTCTTTGTCTGGATATTTATAAATAACAACTTTCTAGAGGATTGTTGTGATCCCGCGTGTGAGTGAGGTCACCAGTAAGCTCCTAAGGAGCTGCTGTGTAAGCAGCAGAGGAGGTATCGCGCGAGTGATACTTAATATATTACAAGCGTTAATAGGCTACGTTAACCACTTTACATCAGGTGGGCCGTACGCTTGTATGCCTTCCGACGTTGTATAAAAAAAAGATTTAAAAAAATCTTGTGTGCTGTTGTGTCCACATCACTACGGGACGAATTTTCGTTCATACTATGTCGGAAGGCATAAAATATAAAGTGGTTAAAATATCTGTAAGGTGGAGGTACTTCCTCAGAGGAGCCGTTTTGATGTGCTATACCTCCCTTAAAAACACCCAGGCCACCCATGTTCATGTGCAAGTTTCTACCTGCGGTTTTATTTCCCATAATTTTAATGTCATTTTCTAAATCAAACGTGTCTCTGTATTTTTTATACAACGTCCGGTGGCGCACAAACATACGGCCCACCTGATGTAAAGCGATTACCGTAGTCTATGAACGCTTATAATATATTAAGTAACACTCGCGCGATGCCACCTCTGATGCTAACACAGCAACTCCTTTGGAGCTTACTGATGACCTCACTCACACGCAGGAACACAACAATCCACTAGGGAGTTGTTATTTGACTACGGTTTTCATGAGGTGGAGGCACTTCCCTAGATGAGCTGCTTTGATGCGCGCCTCTGTCAAACCACCCAGACCAAGGCAAACAGACATGTTCATGCTCACAAATGTTTGTATGGGAATCAAACCCACCATTGATGTACTAACGATGCAGTCGTCGTGCCACCTCTGCTACTAACACAGCAACTACTTGGGAGCTTACTGATGACCTCACTTACACGCAGGAACATAACAATCCTCTAGGGAGTTATTATTTGGCTACGGTTTTCTGTGAGGTGGAGATACTTCACCAGACGGGCTGCTTTTATGCGCCCTGCCCTACCTCTGTCAAAGCACCCAGACCAAGGCAAACAGACATGTTCATGCTCACAAATATTTGTATGGGAATCAAACCCACCATTGGTGTCAAATAGCGTTACTAACGACTGCACCATCGTCATATAAATCTTAGATCCATTCACTACTTAATGGATTAGTTCTTTAAATTGTGTTTAAACGATACATAAGTCTTGGAGCGGTCAGTCCCATTGTAGATTTATAAAAGAGAAGAATCAAAACTAAAGTAAGAAATGACTTACTTTCATTTTGATTAACTCCAAGATCATAAAGTTATTCAAATCGTTGAATAACTCACGCGTAATTATACTTACGAACACCATAAATTTACCACTAAAAATGTTAATATAAATCATTTAACAAAATTGTATTTGCGGCGAAAGTTAGAATGCGGCGGTAGGTAAACCCAGGGACCAGAGCAACCTCCCCACGTCGTCGGTCGTGGACGCTAAGGGACGGCGGCACGCGATCTAGACTTTTTCTTTTAGGTATTCCTATAACAAGTACGATGAACTTTCTGGATTTTACTTTCTGTGACGTGTTTGTTATGAAATGGTGGTGACAAACTAGTATTCTTGTTTTATTTTTGATAGTTATAAAAGACTGGCTTTTACCCGCGGCTTTGCTCGCATTGATATTTTTTTTTATAGGTAAAAAGTATCCTATTTTACTTCTGATACCTCCAAGAATATGTGTACAAAGTTTCATGATGATCGGTTCAGTAGTATTCGCGTGAAAGCGTAACAAACAAACGGACATTCACATTTATAATATTAGTAGGATTTGACGAAACAAACGTGGTAGAGACAATTAATAATTAGAATAAATAACTAAGAGCCGTGGCATTTTGCCTTCTTGTCAAATGGCAAAGTAAGTAAGAGTAGTAATAGCTAGAATTATATATATATAGCTAAAGAACCGACATATTGACATACCGGTCCACGGATGGAAACCTGGCGTGGGCCATGTACCCCAAAATTCGTATTTCCGGATTAATGTACATATTTGTAAATGTCAGTTGCTCGGTGGTGAAGGAAAAGTGTAGTGGTGGTGAGGAAACCCACACGTTTCAGATATTAAATTTTGAAAGACATGTGATCTAATCTAAGACAGATCCGATTATCCCACAGGATTGTGGAGGTCTGACTGAGCAGTTGCTTTGTGTAAAAATCACTAATTTCTTCAAATCCTTAAGCTTCGGTAGCGGGCCTCGCTAATCCAAAGGAGGTTAGGAAACGGGATAACGCTAAAAAGAAAAAGATTCAAGTTGAAGAGTCTTCGCTTTTGATATTAAAAAAGATAACATGAATATAACATGCACAACAAATATCTGGGAAAGGTAGGAAGCTATATCCACTTCTGCGGTGATTCTAAAAGAACATCTAATTCAGTATAAACGTTTAGAGGTTATGATTATAATCACATACACACATGAGCCCTAAAAACCTAAACGGAAATTATCCCTTTTCTGGCAGTCATGTAATAAGAAGAGCTCCTTCAGACACTAAGGGAGTTAAAGTGTGTGGAATAAACTTGACGAGCTCGGTGGCGCAGTGGTGAAACGCGTTGTTACGCTGCTTTGACACCAACGCTCGTGGGTTCGATTCCCACACAATACAAACATTTGTGTGCATGAACATGTATGTTTGTCTTGGTCTGGGTATTTTCTATGAATAATAAGTATGTATTTACAAAAACAAAATGTATTTACGTATGTTTATCAGTTGTCTAGTACCCATAACACAAGCTTCGCTTACTTTGGGGCTAGATGGCGCTGTGTAATTTGTCCGACAATATTTATTATTATTTATTAATAAAGGAGGGGCATAATGTGTCCCTTGCCGCAAAGTCTAATGGAATATCAATTGAATGTAATTTCTACTAAACCGGATTCTGAAGGCGCCCAACTTTACTCAGTTATAAATGTCTCGATTACATCGAGGTTACAGGACGTTGATTGTGCCTTAGTGTCATGTGTGCTTTTAACAGTACTATAATCATAACTCATCTCGACGAACTCAGTGACTCAGTCGTGAATGACGCGACTTTGACACCAACGCTCATGGGTTCGATTCCCACACAAGGACAAGGGACACACACAACCATACTACCCCCCTGATGTAAAGCGGTTACCCGAGCCTATAAACGCTTTCAATACATTAAGTATCGCTCGCACGATGCCACCTCTACTGCTAACACAGCAACTCTTTTGGAGCTTACTGATGACCTCACTGACACGCAGGAACACAACAATCCTCTAGGGAGTTGTTATTCAGTTACGGATTTCTGTGAAGAGGAGGCACTTCGCCAGACGGGATGTTTTGATGGGCTCTACCTCTCTTAAAACACCCAGAACAAGACAAAAAGACATATGAATGCACACAGATGTTTGTCCTGTGTGAGAATCGAACCCACGAGCGTTGGTGTCAAAGTCACCAACCAGCTCGACAAAATCATATATCAGACAAGCAGGTCCTACGAAAAATTTTAAAGAAAGGAACATCAGCGGGATTATAATTTCATCATATTAATCATAAGACTGGAGCCTTATTATGCGCACGCGATTTTTGAGGTGAGGTGATCTGCATAATAGCTGTATTTTGTTTCATAAATAAACTTTAATTAATTATATATTGCAGCAATACGTAATCTGTTATACAGAATAGTTACGTTTTTTGTCAAAAAGACCAAAAACATAATAATTCTTTCAGCTACAAATTAAACTATGGGTTGATGTACTGAAAGATATATTTTCCTAGCTGAATTACTTATGAAGAGCCACTCGTAAAGTCAGAATTCAGTACAACAAGGGTAAAGAAACCCCTGGAAAGGTAGTGAATTATTAATATATTCTTCTTAACCCTGTTTTACTGTATTAACATTATTACGTAAACTAATATTTCACATATGAATTATTTGTGAACATATCTACATGATTTTAAGTACGGACTCGAAAAGGAGGGTGTTAGATTTAAAGCAAGTGTTTATCTGTTACTGTCTGTCTGTAATGTAATTCCAAAATGGATACATTACCAGTACTTTCCCTTTTTTCTCTTTCTCTTTTAGGTAAAGAGATTTCAGTAAATGGAAATTTAAAACTCTTTCATTCGTTTCATCGGCTAAAAATTAGGAACACCGCAACATTGGACGCTGTTGTAAATATTCATAGACTACATATTCGGTTAACATCAAGTGGGCCGTATGCTTGTATAGCTTAAAGTTGAGAGTGGTTCTGTCCACTCCAACACTCACATACCACCGCTCTAAGACAATTCGCAATAGAGTAGCGTATAGCGATTATAATACTTCTTTTTTTAAATCACGATCGTGAACCTCATGCGTGTAGGTTTCCTAATCCCTTAAAACACCAGGAGTATCACTCGCACATTGCCAACCCTGTAACTAACTCATTACACCTCTATTTGAAGAACCTCGTATTGTAGTCTTGTGGGAAAACGTCAACAAAGACTTCGACCCACAACTAAAGTGTTCGCAGAAGAAAACCTCTTTGGAACCGCACAGTTTTTGACGATTTCAGTTTCAATGCGTGAGGATGAATCCCTGATAATGGCGACCTGCGTGATTATAGAAGGAGGCATCGTATCAAACAATTTCTCTGATTTTAATCCATTGTGCAATCTCTGGTACACACAGAGCCTTCGTAATGTCTCTATTTAGACTTAATGACCCAGTACCGTAGCAAAACACAAAGCAAAGTCTAACCTGATATCCAGGTACTTCCGCCCAAAGGTAACATCACCACTCCACGTGCAATCTCACCACCTTCTTATGGCTCCACCGACCTCGCGGTTATTTGAGTCGAATTGTGGAAGATGCCCACGGCACATACTGCAATGAGGCTGTGCTACTGCTGCAAAATTTAACAATGAAACATATGTCCCTCTATACAGTACATTGAGAGGACTGCATAAGCAGTGTGACTTGATTGAGATGTGTTAAGGGGACGTTGTCATGGCTGAAGCTGGAATGCAACTTCGTTCCTACTCTATCTACTCATCTAGGTAAATTTGAAGTATAACTTCGCTGAAAATCTCTAAAATGTCCTCAGGCCAATTCAGATATTGTTCAGGTAGCAGTACAGCAAATGACGTTTGAATTGAACCCAGCTCAAACGCCTCCCCGTCCAATACACTACGACGATTGAAAGGAGTCCCGTATTCCATTGGTAGAATGGATGTGGATGAAGTGAATGAAATTGATGATGAAATATGCATATGGTACCTGTATATAGTACCTAATCGTAAATATGCCCTTGTTTCGTTTTATGTAAGTAATAAAAAATGGCGGGTCCATATTTACTGCTAATTGATTATGTTTGTTTCGTTCTTTTTATAGGTGCCACTAAAAGTAACAATAAATGATGTGGGGCAATCTATACAACTTTCTCGCGACATATCTCTCACATTCGGCTTTTGATTGAGAAATAGATAATGGTATATATGGTAGCATGTTACGTAACGCTGAACCTTTATGTTTGTATGTATACCAGTTTCTGAGATATACGCCTGTAAAAGATTGATAGACATGTACGTGAATGATTTGACAAAGGTTCGAATATGAGAGATATGTTCCGAACAGGATTAACGATAATAGGATCCTCACTATGAATATTAGTATCCATTACAGAAAATCAAATAACAATTCCCTGTGGAATTGCTATGATCTTAGGAATGAGCGAATTTGGTAAACTAATATTCATAGTGGGGAGCCTGTTATCTCTAATCCTGTGATAATTCGCGATAAAGGCAACTTCCTATGCAGCCACTAGCAAAAACTACTTTTAAAATAATTTTGATAAGTCTACAAGTGTAAATTTTGTTTGCCCGTAATACATTGTACCCCGCCCGAGGCGCAGGGCTCGTGTTAACTGTCAATAGTTAGATATTGGTGTTATTGTATTTGTTTTACGTTGTTCCGACAAAGCCGGTCGCTTCCCACGGCGACGCCGTTCCGGGAAAATGTTTGACTGGAAAAAATATCACGTGATTACGTGCTGGCATGGTCTGACAAATCTGATCTGGATTTTAGAAACGAAATTGTAGTACTTAAGGAAGTAAAAAAATATATAGCCAGATAAATGGCGTTCTCTGTTTAGGTAAACAGCAATATTGGGTATGGAGGATTGTTGCTGCACAATATACATATCCGTATATCGTATCTTTCAATCTATATTTAAACTAGCTTTTACACGCGGCTTCGCTCGCATTTAAAAAAAAAAATATCCTATGTTACATTTGATACCTCCAAGAATATGTGTACAAAGTTTCATGATGATCGGTTGAGTAGTTTTCGCGTGAAAGCGTAACAAACAAACGGACATTCACATTTATAATATTACTAGCTTTTACCCGCGGCTTTGCTCGCATTGATAAGTTTTTTTAATAGGTAAAAAGTATCCTATTTTACTTCTGATACCTCCAAGAATATGTGTACAAAGTTTCATGATGATCGGTTCAGTAGTTTTCGCGTGAAAGCGTAACAAACAAACGGACATTCACATTTATAATATTATTAGGATTAGGATTAGGATGAAGGATGTAGTAACCGAGGAAGATCGAGACTAACCTACCATGACTAAATTGGTCATGTTTTATCAGAAGGTGATGTCAGGAGCCCCGGGAACTGACGAGCGTGCATAAAAAGAGCTATGAATGTCACAGAAGCGAGTGAAGTATGTAAGGACCGCGTCTTATGGCACTCGGTTCTCTCTGCCTACCCCGCAAGGGACCTGGCGTGAAGATGTACATACTTATATACATACAATTTATATTTTATTAAATTAGGTGTCAAGCCACTACGTACAGGGTTTTCGGCTATGTGTTGTCTGTCTGTCAGTCAGTAAGTCACGTATGGCAGTCTTTCATTGATAGAGACATTTAAGGGTACATTAAAGGGTAGGTAAGTTTTATGCCGGTATTTTGTATTACAAATTAGATTTTGCTCGCGGCATTGCAATCAATATGTTACTTTATTGTAGCTTTCCTTAATACATTTACTGCAGATTCTTCTAGAAAATCTCATTACGTCTGTTCGGAATGGATTGCGTCATCTACTCAGAAAGAAATCAAAGGCATAAAATTATTATAGATTAAAAACCTTCTATCAGATTTCTTTTATTAAATTGTTATGTATATGGTTTTCGAAATTGTGTTAACAGACAAGTGTCGTATATGATGAATTAATATAAGAGGTGCAGATGCAGCTCAGTGCAGTTCTTCAATACTGCTCGGAGCTGAATCTCCATCTCTATGTTAAAGAGGAGGGGGCATTTAAGGGAGTAACTTAACAGCCACAAACTTGTTACAGTTATCACGAATGGAACTACACTTGAAAGAGATATGTCGACTTTTGACTTCCCACGGTATTATTCTCCGCATCAAGTTGAAGTGTTCACAGGTTATATCATCACACGAATACAAACTTGGGCTTCGCTGGAAAACTCGAAATCAAAAATCCCAATGTGCTTGGCGATGGTAAGAGGATAGCCGAGTATTTAAATTAATGATAGGTCTACACAGAGCTCCGACCGCAGTGTAAACCAATCAATAAACGAAAGTTGGTTATATGATTAAGTTTCATTAGTGACTTGTACTCTTCCTACCTAAATACATGTAGTGAAAAAAACCACACGACTGAAGTAAAACTTTAGCTCCATAGTGTGATACAGATAATAGGCCTGCACTGTGTCTTAGATATACGAAACTTAACTCGCTATGAGAGAAAGAAAATGTGTGCTCGCACCTCTCTCTCTTGCCCCTACAGTAATATACGAAACGTAACTCCCTCTCTTTCTATCTTCACTAGCTTATATCTCTCTTTCAACTTCCGTTCGCCTCGGCCTATCACACTTTTCGTAACGCTATCGTTACGCATTCACCAGCTTACTCCCCAAGTCAAGCGTGCATAAAGAAGTTTTACTTCTAAAATCATAACGCGTATACAATTTAAAATTTTTAGTTGTCTAATTTACACGATTACATCAGCGTGGAGTACTTAATTCATAAAAGAAAACTATTGATTTTTGGTCATACACATGGAAGATTAAAATGGTAGCATTGTTTTTGCAAAGAATACATAGGGTTACAAGTAGCATTTATTTATTTTAATTAGTCTTTGGAATATTAATGATATGCAGATATAAATAAACAAACTAGTAGGTAGGTAGGCAATGATAAAACATGGCAAAATATTTGCATTCATCGCTACACTCGTGCCGAAGTGGGTACAAGATACAACTACGCTATCTAATGGGATTATTCTATTCAAACGGATTTATACGATAAGATACGCAAATTAATAACTCCAACAAAGGCGTATGTACTCGTGGAATATCTCCGTCCATTTAACTGAGTAGGTATTTACTTGACGTCATATATTTTCACTATATATTAACAAAATTGCGACTTTTCCGTACACAGATTTTTTTCATACAACGTCGAAAGGCATACAATCATATGACCCCACCTGATGTAAAGCAGGTACCATAGCCTATGAACGCGCTTTCGATACTTTAAATATCACTCGCGCGATGCCCCATCTGTGGGTCTAATACAGGAACTCCTTAGGAGCATACTGGTGCCCTCACTTGCGGTTTTCTGTCAGGTGTATCCCAAAATGCACTCTACCTCTGTTAAAAATACTCAGGCCAAGATAAACAGATATGTTCATACACACAAATGTTTGCCTGTGTGAGAAGCGAACTCACGAGCATTAGTGTCTAAGTAGTTAGTTATTAACCACTGCAAGCTCTTCATCTAAATAATAAGCGTTTCAATTTATTAGTACGTCGGGTAACTTTGGTATGGCTTTAAATTAATACTGTAGCTTATGAATCTTATTTTTCTTCCTAGCGTCATCCCATTGCCTAATTCATTAGGATTGGCGGGGTCCGCTACCTAAGCCTAAAGAAGTCGAAGATACTGATTTTGACATGCCGTCAGGCCTCCACAACCGAGAGGGAATAGCAGACCCTTCTCAAGTTAGGTCACACGTCTATCGAAATATTATTTCTTTATTGGACGTGCAGGCTTCTTCAAGATGTTATCGGTCACCGTCGAGCAAGTAATAATTACAAATATGTTAAATATGTACATAAATCCGAAAACTCGAATTTAGTAGTACATGCCAGGATTCGAACCGAGAGCCTGTTGGTCACAAGGCCGGTTCTTTATCCACTGGGCTATCACTGCTCGACTGTAGCTTATGAATGTTTACAATAAGAATAGTATTGTTCCTGCGTTTCCTCTCTGCAATGCAGCGGCTCTTTCCAACTTTTTGATAGCCTTGCAGCTCTATCTTTGATACAGACAAATCCAAAACTGCTATTTATAAAAGTAAATTATAATTTCTTGTAGATTTTCAAGTGAAAGTACTTGTCTCGTCGGTATTCTACTTAATGAATATCTTTTGTATTAACATTCTTTGCTGAATGTAATACATGCTGATACAGTTGGTTTGTTCGATTGATTCTAAAGACGATAGTGAAACATTTTCGATTCAGCACATCAATTACAGAATACATTTTCTCGAACACTTTAACCTTAGTATAATATAGTCATATCAAAACAAGTACGAAAGGTTTTATTTCCTCCCCTAAGACAAATTCGGGGATACAGTATGTAAATAAGGTAGGTAATGGAATATAAAAGTAAAATGCGGGCTACGACGAAGAGCCGATAAAAATTCAATGTGCCTCGCCAATCTAGAGCTTACGTAAGGCGGGCGGCTGCAGGCTGGCACACGGTGCGGGGTTGACAGCACACGGTTCCGTCGCTATGTTGTATGTGTTTAAAGGTTCCATAATTTATGAGGTGACATTTGACGATATCTGTCTACTTTTAATCTAAAATGTATGTTCTAAACGGCTCTAAAGTTAGGAATGCATATATTTTTTTAAAAATACTACAGACGTTGTCTTGCCTGAAAATAAAAATATTTTTTTAAAACACGTTTGCAGCGCCACCTGCAGGCTCTAATTATTAATCTAAACGTGCCTATATATTTTCAGCCCTCTGTAGACCTCATTCTTGCTACAAATAATCGTTACAAAATGAAAATTAGAATGTGAATTTTCACTTTTCCTGTTTTCTACTGAGTCTAAATTGTTTTGCATTATAATAACGCTAAACTTATGAATAGCTACTACAATCAACTAAAGGGAAGTAAATCGATTGACAAACAGACGGAAAAGCTGAGAAGAAAAAGGAACTGTTTTATCTTTACCAATTTATAAATAGATAAAAGAAGTATTATTTGCATTTCGCCTATATCTTTAAGTTTCGCCTCATAACAGGAGTAGGAGGCTAAATTTCTATGGGTATGCTCATTTCAGTTTAGCTTAGTTTTATTTATTATAAACTTGTGACCGTCAAACTGAAAATAACCTGATACCGATGTCAAAATGTTGATACGTTTACATTTACTTGTACTTTTACATGTACATTTTGTTTTTGGACTATTTATGAATAATTAAATAATATTAGGTATAATAATTGTTCTTAATTATTATTATTTTTTGAACTTCCCAAGTAATGTCGGCTCTGAAATGCAACCAGATATGTAGGATTTTAACGTTTTCACTCATTTTTCTTTTAAACTCATCTGTCTTAATAACCCATTTCATAAATAAAATTGGAAACCTTACAAGTAAAAGCTTTGAATCTTCAGAGACAATACCATACCACTACCTATCAATGATGGCATAGATGTTTATATATATGTGTATTTATTTTAGTAGTATTTATTTCATAATTATAATGTGATGCAAATAGTATTAATAAGTATTGAATTATATTTTGTTATTTAGTGTATTACTATATCTCTGGTGTATTATATTTTTACGGTATACTTTACAAAATGTCCTACAGCACAGGTTGGCTGGAAAAGATCTACTTATTATAGAGATAAGCTCGCCTTTGCATATCTACTATTTTGGTTACTATGTTTAACACTGTTATATGCAATAAAGAATATACAATAGAACCTATATCATTTCGCTTCACTAGGTTCCAAACGCCTTTTTAAGTCTTCTTATTATTATGTAACAAAATCAACTTCGAAGTTTCTTCTTGATTCATAGCTTAGTAGGAAAGGCGTTAGTAGAGTCTATATTCACCGTAATGGTCGAACTGACAAAGTTTGTATTTATTATTGGCTTAACTGTGTTTAATCCATTTAAAAATGAATTATCTATGTTGTAAATAGAAAAAATGGAATAAATGAATTAACTTCAAACGCGTAATACAGATAAATAGTATAACAAGTAAGTGACAAATTAAAGGCAGTGTTCAATAATACATCGCTTCATTTTAGATTTTGACAGCTGTAATATACTTTGAAACATTTTTTAATGAATCGCAATAAGCGATGTACGTACATTTTGTAGAGAATACAGACAATCACGTCGCTAGTTTGACAAATGTACAGAGGAAATGGATGGCATTTTCCTGTAAGCCAGATGCTCCAATTTGATAAATTCGCAACCCATTCCGTGTATTGGAAAATAAGAAATGACATTTTTAGGTTACCAACTGGAAAAGTGATAAGTAAAACAGATATGCGTATATGAACTTTAACTCAATAAACATTAAAGTTAGAGGCATTATGTAATATCTATATTACAAATAAATATGATCGCCTACATTTCTAAATACATTAAATACCGTGGGCTGCAAAAGTTCCCAAAGATAGATATGCATAAAAAAATATGGGAGTTCGGTCGCAGCGGTGCAACGCGCTGTTACGCTACTTTGACACCAACGCTCGTGGGTTCGATTACCAAACCGGACAAATATTTGTGTGCATGAACAGGTGAGCTTTATGTTTGTATGCCTTCCGACGTTGTATAAAGAAAGTATCATTCTTATATTATTAATTGCGATCTAAACTACATTCGAAAAACGAAATGCGCCCGTCGGTTGGCATTTACATACTCTACAAATAAAAATTCTTAAGCTACTTTAATAATTCTTTTTTTATCAATTGAAAACCATCGCAATTATACTCTACATTTTTTTTAATTATTCATGACAAAATTCAGACAATTATATGAAAGAACTCGCCTGTTTTGGCATCCAGAATTTTACTGACAACGTCTTTAAACAAGAAAATTTATGAATTAATGAAGATATGTATGTACATAAACTGTATATAGTAATAATAGGTATCTTATAAACAAGACTCTTGGTGTTTTCAATGAATTATTTTTATATGGACCTCTATGTCCACGCGTTGAAGTCTTTTCAAAGAGACCAGTGACCTCTATTTTAATTTAACTTGTTTGACGTGTCGCATTAATAAAATGTATAACAAATAATAATGCCGTGAATACACGATAGTGACTAATTTAATATTGATTGAAACCATACATTTATCTTTAAGTAAATCGCATGTTTAAAATTTCGCAGTTATGTAATGCGTATTAAACATTATGTATTATTTGTGATCATTATGACGATATTGAGATATGTTGTTTACTCAGCCATTATCAGTAGATGGCCTTAGAGTCGTCCTTCAGGTGAGCGGTGTGCTGTGTCCGGCGCGGCGGCAGGTGGTACGATCGCAGTGCACGTCGCGCCACGGCCTGCACTAATCCCGACTTCCTCGAGCGACAGTGGCGTGATTATGATCAATATTTACGCAGATGTGTCACTTTGGCCGCCGCCGTATTATTCGTATTACGTAATATCAGCGTTTATTTAACTAGTGGCCGAGCAAGGACACCCGAGCCTGAATAGTGCCGGCTCGCGACGACCCCGTGGCACTGCATGCGGCACTAACGTCACTCCACTCACCCCTACCAGGAATTATACTTTTCTAGCCTGTCATATAATCACTACTAATTATTTCTTGAACATAACATCTTTCATACCGGCATATATCTAACTTAAATGTTTAACTTAAAAAAGTAGGCGGCATAAAAATACACGGTAGAGATCGACTCAAATAAGTAACAACCACTTCTAAATAATGCTACAATTTTGCCCTCAGTCGAGGAAATAATTACTGCTGGACATAAATGAGGGGGTGATTGTGGATCTTTATCCACACACACGCACCACACGCTGGTCTTGAAATGCTACGAAAAACGTGTAAGTAAGCGAGACCGGGGAAAACGTGAGAAGTTTAAGTAATCAGTTGTTTGCGAATCAGCTGATCCGGTCTAAGAGAGCCAAAATGTATAAAGCGGTGGTTTTACTTACCGGCTGCGATCGTCAGCCACCACCAGCAGCAGAAGGCGGCCACGAGCGCCCGAGCGCCGGCCATCTCAGCGGCAGCGCATGACACGCGCGCTCTCGCCGGCCGCCCCGGCGGACTGAGCGCCGCCCCGCGGATCGATGCACGCTCGCGCCTCTCCGACACGCACCCTTGCGAGTTCCCGACCCCGCCCCGCGCACCTCATCCCCACATTTTCCGAGTTTCCTTAGAGAGCGCGCGCGCTGCCCTCTTTTCCGGCGCGACGGAGCGCTGACCGCCCCTAATTGATTGGGCCCGTTCATTGCCGAACATGTTTTAGGTCACAACAGCCGCAGAATATCTGCGGTTTGTTCTGGCAGCCACCTGCTGCAAACAGATTCAGTCTTGAAGTCGTTTCCTGCAACTTTAAGGATACCCAAACCGATGTTCAAGATCCATTGCATCACCGACAACGTTATCTCGACTTAACAATTTTGAATTTTAATTGTCAACGGCTTTTTTAACAAACGAAATTTATCCCGATTTATATGCTTAATACAAATGTTATTGTTTTTAGCGTAATCAAAATTCGATATATATCATGAAGTATCATTGGATTTGTTGGAACTGATATTTCAAGTACCATAGAATCCCCTAAATATGTACAGTCTGATCGGGGAAATAAAAAATCTGCTCAAATGACGCCACATTCGATTTTCAAAGAACAATAAATGCTGTTCTATTGCTGAATGTTTGAATTTCATTCCTTCCTAACAACGCGGCAATTTCACATTTGTGGTTTGTCTTTAAAATTTTCTCACTTTACGACTTTACAGCTATACCTTCAGCATAGCTGGACAATAAAGACTGTATTTTCATAATTACGAAAGGCTCATCATACTCGTAGCGTGAAATATAATAGATTCTTATAAAAATATAGATTATTATAATAGCCGAGTAAAATATAACTTAAAAATAAAAGTGTATATATGCGTACTTAAGTAATAAATATCTAATGACAAATAATAAACCAAAAGCACAAAAATATTCCAGGGAAATACTTTCAAATTATTGGAAAAGGCATAAACAGCTAAATTTGAACAATCAACTTAAAACACGATGCTGTTTTACACATAGTGCTATCGTAAGTTAATAATTTAAATAAAAACATTTTTGTTAAAAAAGGGTTTTTTTCTTACGTTGATTGTTTTTTATCAATCAGAAACAAAATTGTTATATATAATTTTATTAAATTATATATATTCGAACTCGAGAAAAGCGCGTTGTGCTTATGCGAGTGAGCGAAATTATAAATAAGATACACAAACTTTGTACAGTCGATCAGGGTAACTTAAGCCTTCAATATAAAATTGGCCCAAAATTTCAAATGCATATTATAGATTTTTTTTTGCTATGATTTTATGTATTTCAAACTAGATTTGTAAACATCGATTCTAATATATCATCGTAAATGCTCAGATTCTGCCAAATAATTGACATCTACCATTGTTGAGACGTCAGTTGCTTTTTTCTGTGGTGTGAATAGAGCGGTTTGTTGCGAAAGCGCCAAAAAGTTGTCTGCTGTGTTGTCATTTGAATACTTAAGGAGGCAAGTGTTATTTTAAAGTGTCTCATATGTGTCTATCTATCATTTCTTTCAAAAATTACGAGAGTTAATTAGCTAATTCCCATGATATTGCCATAAATATTGAACAGGTAAATTATTACCGGTGAATAAGGGTAACTTGAGCCCGGGCCAAAGTTCAAAATTCTCAAAATATTGGGAGGAGATATATTCGGTAAGTGTGAAGAAAGAGCAGAGGAAGGAGATGAAGACACATGAAGAAGAATGTGGTTTGGATATAGCACAGGAAGATTTTTTTTCTATAGAGACATACGAAGTACATGACGGTAGACTGGACCTTCAGATGATTGGCGATAATATGGTAAAGGCCGTGGCTCAGTTTTGTATAATGAATGATACAAATATCATACGAATGCTGAATGACACTAATATTCAAAGAAAGAAAGGTATTTTATCATATAAGACGACTTCCTGGCCATGGAATGGAATGGAAATTTTTCAAAGTTTAACCCCATTATATGTAGGATTAAATAAAATTTTTATCATTTTGATACTTTTTTCATTATCTTAGCTATATGGTAAGTCAGTAAATAAGTTAAAAACGCATTGTTGACCAAAAAAATAAGATTGAATAAAAACTGTGTTGATTTTTCTATGGCAACAATTTATTTACCCATTTTAGTACTAATAAATGAAAACGAATGTATACATAATTATTGGCTATGGCTCTCAGCTGTAGTTTTTATGGTAAATATGCAGGCCAATGTTAGCAAAATGCTTTAAATAAAATAAAATAAGCAAAAACAACCTACAATTGGGACCTGGGCCAATCCAAGCCCAACTCACAATCTAACATTGGCCCAGTGGTTAAATGGAATTTTGAAACTATTTTCCTAGAGATTATTGGTAAATGAGTATATTTTTTGGAAGTAGGCTACATAAAGCCACCATAACAAGTGTATCTTTTTGAGTAACGTATTATTTTAAACATTGGTCTAACTTTTTATGTGCAAACTGGGCCAAAGATAGCCTGATTGACTGTAATACATAAAAAATATTTTGGTAAACACATAAACTGATAGATGGATTTTTTTCTGCGCAACACCCACATCACTGTCTAAGAGAGGTAGGACGTATCGAAGCAACTCGTCTGGAGAAGTACCTCCACTTCATAGAAAACCGCAGCTAAATAACAACTCCGTAGAGGGTTGCTATGTTCCTGCGTATGAGTGAGATCACCAAGTAAGCTCGTATGAAGTTGCTGTGTTAGCGGCTGAGGTGGCATCGCGCGACTGATACTCAATGTATTGCAAGTGATTATAGGCTACGGTAACCGTTTTACATCAGGTGGGCCGTATGCTTGCATGTCCCCCGACGTAGTATAAATAAAATTTTTAACATAATAAACAAATATCCATAACAATTTAAATGAATAGTTATTAGTAACGCATTACTTACCTACACATTCCCGTCACATGTTTACCTGGAAAATGCGATGAAAAAGGGTATACAAAAGTATGTATGTATGTATGTATGTATGTATGTATATCTTCACGCCAAGTCCCTTGCGGGGTAGGCAGAGAGAACCGAGCGCCATAAGACGCGGTCCTTGCATACTTCACTCGCTTCTGTGACATTCATAGCTCTTTTCATGCACGCTCGCCGGTTCCTGGGACTTCTGACATCACCTTCTGATAAAACACGACCAATTTGGTCATGGTAGGTTAGTCTCGGCCTTCCTCGGCTCCTACATCCTTCCACTTTTGCATTGTATATCTGTTTCGTCATTCTTTCGTCCCGCATTCTTTCTACATGTCCGAACCAACGGAGCATGCCCTTTCTTATCTTAACACCGACACTTTCTTTTAGACCAACTCTTTCTCTCACGTCTTCATTACGAACGCGGTCAGCAAGCGTTATGCCACAAATTTTGCGCAATGCTCGCATCTCGACCGCATTTATTCTACTTTCATGCTCTCTCTGCCATACCCAGCTCTCACTTCCATAAGTTAGCGTTGGAATTAGCATCGCGTTGTGTACAGCGAGCTGTGCCTTCTGGCTTAGATTTCGGCAGCCTAGAAGTTTACCCAACGCTCCATTCACCCTATTCCCGGCACTCACTCGTCTCTCCACATCAGCGGTGTACCTTCCATTGCTGCTAAAAGCACTTCCAAGATATACAATCTCATTCACTTGCTCCAACACTACATCATCAACCATAATCCTAGTGTTCGTTCTGGTTGTCTCTCTTTCAAATACCATTATCTTGGTTTTCTTCGCATTCAATTGTAAGCCTTTCTTCATACAATCATCTTTCATTGTTGTAACTAGTGTTTGCAGTTCGGATGGTGATTCTGCTATTAATGCCGCATCGTCTGCATAAAGCATGCAGTTGACCACTGAGTCACCCATTCGCATTCCCACATTCATATTTCTTATTCTCTGAAGACAACTGTCCAGATACAGGATGAACAGCCGAGCCGACAGCACGCATCCCTGTCTGACACCAATGTTGACATCAAAACAGGGCGACAAGCTGCCGTCCACCCGCACACATGCTGTACAATCCTCATAAGTAGATTGCACAGCACGGAGTAGGTCACCGTCAACCCCATATCCGGGCAAAATGTTCCAGAGATTCTTTCGCACGACTCTATCAAATGCTTTCTCAAAGTCCACAAAACCGCAGAAAACCTTCTGGTCCAAAGCCAGATGCTTCTCTACGATGTTGCGGAGTGAAAAAACTTGATCCGTACATCCTCTGCCGCTTCGAAATCCACCCTGTGCTTCCCAAAGCATTCCATCGGATTTCACCCTCATTCTCCTTTCAATGATTTTTCCATACACTTTAGCTGCTAAGCTGATCAAACTGATGGCCCTATAGTTGGCGCAGTCCATACGTGAGCCCTTGCCTTTATACAAGGGCACGATGACTGCGCGTCTCCAATCGCTCGGGACCCTTCCGGTTCTCCAGCATAATTTGCTCAAAAACCAGAAGGCGTCCCTAACGCAGGTACCACCTAGCTTGATCATCTCAGCTGTTACCATATCGATTCCCACTGACTTTCCATCTTTCAAACTTCGTATCGACCATTCAATCTCATCCATAGTAATGTCTTCATGGTACGCTGGCACTGCCGAGTCAATCACAGACTCATTCACAATGCCAGCGTCATGGACATAATCATACATTTCTCTAAAATATTCACTCCACCGTTCTAATACTTCCTGAGTGTTAGCAAGAATGCCACCAGCTTTACATCTTATCTTGTCCATTCTGGATGCTGACGAACCACTTCGAGACTTCTTTACCTCTCTCCAGAAGAGTTTGGTATTTGCCTCGAAGTTCTTCGTCAGCTTCTCTTCCTCAATCATATGTAGTCTTTCACGCTTCTCTTTCACTAAAGCTTTGGAGTCATTCTTGCATCGACGGTATATTTCTTTCTTCATTTCTTTCATACCATCACTCTGATGCAAATATGATACGTAATCCAGCCACGCTTTCCTCTTTTTTTCCACGGAGGATTGAACCTCCGCATCCCACCAGGCATCTCCTCTTAGTGTTCTACGTCTCTTTGCGCATCCACATGCTTCTTTCGCACTGTCCACCATACTTTCTTTCAGAACTTTCCAACATTCGTCTACATCTGCGTCGGAAAGACTCGCGTTCGCAAGTCTTTCACTGACTAGACGTACATACGTACTCCTCACACTTTCATCTTCCAATTTTTCACTTCTTATTCTTTCATGGTCTCCGAAAGGAATACCCACTCGCCAGTGCCTCCACTTCTCGAAAAGGCCCACAAATCGGCTTACCACCAGATAGTGGTCCGTTTCAAGAGTGGGACCTCTGAAGGCTCTTGTATCCATTAACGACTTTCGGAGACGTTCATCTATCAAAATCAAATCAATCACACTTTTCTGTTCATTCCGTCTCCATGTGTAAGTGTGAACTACTATATTTAGGGAGAGCGTGATGTATGCATGGGAAAATACTAAAGCAAAATCAATAGCAAGAATTTTATACTCAGTAGCCACTCATTAGCCGTTCGCATTATAAAAGAAGAAGCAAATCGCTTCGTGCGAATGTGCGGAATCTCAACAGTATAGGGATGGAACCCGGGTGTTCATCTTGTGTTCCGATAGTGGAATGGGGAAGATGGAATTAAGTCATGAAGCTCGTGTGCACACTCACCAAAGTAAGTAAGTTCAGAGCACTTTGTGGACCACTTTAAAAAGAAAAATTTAAACAATAATACCAATATTTGGGGATATTCCACATATGATATCAAAATTCATTAAAAAAAAAACCCGACAGCATAACTAAGTTACAAAATAATTCCTTTACTTGCAACGCAATATTTTCCCAACGATATTCGTCTCTACTTAACCTTATGATACTTCTCTTGACCATGTTGCGCAACATAGCTAGCTAAGCACGAATGGATCTTGATCAATTATGCAAGTATGCGAATCACATAAACTCGATGCTCATTAATAACCAAAATAAAAAGTATTATTTGTTCTGTAATGGTTGTGTTGAGGACAAATTATTTTTATATTTTATAAAATATCTTCATTTCAGGCAAAGGATTTATGCTGTTTGCATATTTCGACGTCCTCTGATGTGGAAAAATTTGTAGGAAAGAAGATCTACTTCTTGTCGCCTCCTCTTATTACTCTAAGCGTCAACTAGCTACGCATATGCTACGTGACTGTCTTAAGCTACGAAGCAGAGCGTAGCAAGTGTAGTAATAAGTAATATTACTATATTAATTGTCATATATGACAATATGCGTATAAGGCAATTCTCAATATTTGAAGTTAATAATTAATTAATTAGAAATAAAGGCATTATTAAAACATAATTTTTGATGAAAATTTTTAATGAAATCAGTAATCATCATTTCAGATTTGCACCGATTGCACACATCGTCGGCTTCCTGCGACTCTTGTCAGCTCATCATCAACCAATGAGGAGCTGATAGAGATCACGTCTTTTTTACGTTTACCACTTCATTGGATGTAGCATAACGACTGTTATCTTACTAGTTAGCCGGGACCTGAAAAATGCCCTTTGCAGCCATCCATGGAAAGTTTCTTTCAGCCCATTCCAGTTCTCCTCAAGCATATTGCCACAAATCAATTAACTAATTTTAAATTACAAAGATTCTTATAGTAGGTACAGAAACAATGTCTTAATTTTTCATTAAGACATTGTTTCTATACCTACTATATCGTAGACGATATTTTAATGATTTTACAATGAAAGAGTTCTGTTACCACCATGTATTTATGACATGAAGCGTCATTCTTTTTGATCATATTTAAATGATTAACTTAATTTATATATATATATTTTTTGACCTGACTATGTAGTTAGCCCCGAGTGGGCTGTCACTACGTCTCCGGACTAATATTACATACTACGGACTAAATTTATATTGTGGCAATAAAGATGATGATTCTCTTGATATAAACGATTCGCCAAGTCAGTAACAAAGAATCAATATATTAACGTCCACAGTTGCCGATGCAAAGGCCACTGTGGAGCAATGTGTGGAAGAACTAATTGTTCTGGGGAGACCTGCAGCAACATAATGGACATATAAAATAAAAATATCATATACATAAAATTGATCGAGGAGTATGATTTTGCACATGACGAGTTCGGTGGCTCCGCGGTTAATAATGCGGCTTTGACACCTACGCTCGTGGGTTCGATTCCCACACAAGATAAACATTTGTGTCCATGAACATATCTGTTTGTTTTGGTCTGGGTGTTTTTAAAAAAAGTAGGGCGCATCAAAGCAGTCCGACTGGGGAAGTACCTCCACCTCACAGAAAACCACAGCTAAATAACAAACTTACTGGAGGGGTGTTGTGTTCCTGCGTGTGAGTCAACAATAAGCTCCCAAAGAGATGCTGTGTTAGCAGCAGAGGTGGCATCGCGCGAGTGATACTTAATGTATTACCAGCGTTCATAGTTTACCGTAGGGTAACCACTTTACATCAGGTAGACCGTATGCTTGTATGTCTGCCTACGTTGTATAAAAAGAAAGATGAACTGCCAACAATGCCGCCATTTGAGACTGAGGACTCAGTAGATTGGGAAATATATTTTGATATTCTTGATTACAATAATTATTATGCCAGCTAGAAAATGTACGTGAATTATGTGATATGTGTGGGGATATGACGTAAAAAAACGCGCCACTAGACTACCTCGTGCGGGGTCCCCACCCCGTACGAGGTAGAGTCTAGTGTCAATAAGTAACTATTAACAACATTGCAATGTTAATCATTTAAATATTTCTTATACTAATAATGGAAAGTTGACAAAAAACCATGCCTAATCATTCGTATTAATGTTCACTTACGAGTACTGAAGAATAGTGTAAGTTTTATATCACTTTGAAACCCTAATAAATAAACAAAATGTGAATAAAGTTTGTAATCAGAATTATTCCTTGAAAACTGCTCTACCAAAATGCTCTGATGTCATTTTTTTGTAAAATATCCACAAAAAAGTTAGAACGACCAAAAAAATTTGTAACGAAATTTATATCTATTTGCGTTAATAATTTGTTATTTTTGACTCTACGACTAAAAGTTACGGAACCAAAGTTGTAGAGAATTTATTTGCAAAAAAAAATGTTTTTACAATTTTTCTGTGTGTCGAATAGTTTACCCGATATAGTGTAAAAACCATTCGCAGCCCTTTTTACAAGATAGTGGTCGCGGTACAAAGGATGTGACCCTGTGAATATGGATTTAACTTTACACTAACTCCCTCTTGACAACAAAAAAATAAAATTGTGTGCTCTAACTTTTGCAACCCTAAATGTGATTTTCAATGGACTAATAGCAAAGCGTTCAGTATTTCAATTATCAGCGGTGTATAATTTGTAACATTATGTTGTAATATTGCGCTATGTATATTGTTTTTAGGAGTTTTTCGTAGATAAATGTTTTAATGTTTGAATTTGATTTTTCCATAGGCCAAAAATATTTATAAGTCCGTGTCCTCCGTCCTGTCTCTTAATCCCAAGTTTTTCTGTAGCAGACTTTGGGTCCAGGTAGTTTATATTTAGTTAACGTGGCCTACATAATAAGGCGTTTAATATTGACTGTATTAGTTTTACTCCATTTCATAACACCAAACGAATAAGTGAGGGATACAGTAGGTATTTATTGTTTTGATTAGGTTTTTTCCAGTAAACTTATTTTAGCTATCTTGGTAACTCTGTTTCTGTATTCATTCTGTAGTGTCTTCTTTATTTCAGTATGATTTAGGTCGTTCAATCGATGATATCAAAAATATTTAAAAAAAATCGTAAAATGTATTCTTCCATATCACTTATAGCGTATACTTGCCGGGTATCTAATCCGAATTGCATATTTATATCCCGACTGAACACTGCATTGTTGGGACTATCTGAACCTAAAATACTGTAAAATAATATTGTTTTAAATAGCTTGTTATCTTTTTTCCTCTAATAGTTGAGAGAAGTTTTAGTGTATCTATATAGCCTATTAACTTTTAGTGCTAGTTTCTACTTGAGTGTGTTGAAAACTTCTTCCAGTTTCTTATTATTTTAACGCGAATACGTATTTAAGTTTTCTCCATAATGGGAGGCAATTCAGAAAACTGATGATAACAAAATCGGGGGATACAGTTTGGTGTTGTAGTTGCATATCTATCATTTACTTTATTTCACTTGATAGATAAAATTAAAAGAATTCGTTACGTTGAGCGACGACTGTGACGTATCGTGGGGGGAAAGCGCAGCCAATTTAATTTGAGATCAATTCACTACATCATATAATTTCCTTTTAATACTCGTACAACTTACTTCCGTTTAGCTGTTCAGAAGATATATTCGGCCGTATTCACGTCGCAGCCACACCTCGTCTTTTATGATATTGGGTGTATTTACTCATATTTCGTTTCTTATCCTGTTGTGTCATAATATTTCTTTGTAATCTGATTTGCCACGGTTGCTTTGAATATCTTGTATAGATTGATCTTTCCGTATTATATCCTATTTTGTATCCAAATTCTTGTGAGATCACAAGTGTTGTACAGTGCATGAGTGTGTGAGTATCAGCCAACTGCAAATCATCCGATAAAAATCTTTCAGGGCATTTTCATTAAGAAAATTTTCTAATCTCGCCAGTTCTTTACAATACTTTAGTTTGAGTTTTGTTTTAGATGTGTCTGTTCGACGATGCTGTATTTCTTCGGTTATTAAGTTATTATTTTCGATAGTTACATCGAGATATTCGATATCGTTTTCCAGAAGCATTGTAAAAGTTTCAGTTTGCATAGACATGTAAGGTCTTTGGATACGGTCTTCAAGTATGTACCTTAACGTTTCGTTATGATTTTCCATAGTATTGTGTATGTGTATACGTGTGTGTTTGAGTGTGTATGTGCTCGTGTGTGTGTGTGTGTATGAAAGGCTTGCGATGTCTCTGGAATGTGTGTTGAATTATAAGTTCCTTTATGGCATAGTGTTATTATTATTTTCATTCGCGTTTTCTTGTTCTAGTTCTCTTTTTACTTCCTCTTTCTATTGGTTGAGCACTGCTTCTGTGAGATACATATTATTACATTATTGCTCGTCTTTGATCCGATACGTTAACATCCAGGTACTGTTAACAAAATAGTTAAAGCAGTATGCTTCCTATAAATAGTCATATCAATTTCTAATTTTGTGATATTATAGTACTCAACTAGTAAAAAACTTGTTCACATCAGCACTCCCTTTGATGAGTAATCTTATTTTGCCGGCCATGGTGAACACGGGTAGTAGGAGGTTTCCCTTCCGCGCATCATCCAAGTCCATAAAATCTTCATTCGTAATAGTTAAAGATGGGGTATATGATACCGTACTCAGACAATAAGGCTCTTGTAAATCTGAACTAGATGACAGCGTGCTCCTATATTATATACTAGCTTTAGCCCGCGACTTCGTCCGCGTAGACTACAGAATAAATCACCCTATGCACCATATCTTCTGTTTTTTTAACGAAATTAAATGATACGTGGCTTAGATTTTAAGATGGACCCCCAAACTACCAAAATTGTGAAAATTGTATCGAAATCCATTCAGTGGTTTTTGTGTTATGCCATAACATACAGATTGAAAGACACCAAAATTCTAAAACCATTGTAAAGGGGCAAGGCTATTTTTTGAGCTTATACCAAACTTATAGTACCTCTTTATAAACTACATTAGCGGTTCTGCCCTCAGGTGCTAAGATGACCAGACTGCTAGGAGAGCTCACTCTCGAGCAAGCCACGTAAAACTGACCGTGCGAGAAGCAGTCTACCCTAAGATCAATTCCTGCTGTTTTTAGTGACTGACCCTGAGACTTATTAATCGTCATTGCGAAACAGACCTTAAGAGGGAACTGCAGCCTTTTAAACTCGAATGGGTACTCCGATGGTATAAGTGGTATCCGTGGTATATACACCGATTCACCTCGAGCACAGCCAGTAATTACAATGGCCTCTACTAAGTTTTTATGTAAGGCTTTCACACGCAACCTAGTCCCATTGCACAACTTAGGCGGATTGAGGTTTCGGAGTAGCATTACTGGAGCACCCACTTTGAGGATAAGTGTGTGAACCGGTAGACCAGGTGGGTTGAGTGCATTTAAGAACTCCACAGGATAGTGTATAGCATCATCCGTATGCACTACAGTGTCCACAGACTTGTACTTGTATTCTACACCTTCGAATGACTTTAACAAAGTGTCATTAATAACTGAAGCCTGGTCGTTCTTTGTGCTCTCGTCCCAAACTATGAGTTTACGCAGCACTTGGGCCGCATTACTCTGTTTTGAGATATTGCACAGTGGAGTTTCCACATGGATAAGGTTTAGTGGCAGCTTGAAAGCAGCGTGAGCTGTCTTGCCTCCCTCCAACAGTGTTGCTGCGATTCCTGACGATGCGACAGCTAAGGCAATGCTACGATTACTCCTAACTTTTGCCAATAGCAAATTGATAAGGAATGTTTTACCAGTGCCACCAGGAGCATCCAGGAAAAAAAATTGCCCTATTCCTTTTTCAATATTGCCAAGGATCTTCTGGTAAACGTAAAGCTGTTCATCCGTCAGTAACTCCTCATTGCATGACACCACCTCTCCTAGGGCGCATAGATCATAATTGGTCTCCCTCAGATATTCTCTATCAAAATTACCTACTTACATGTCAAGTATTTAATAATTAAAGTAACGGTGATAGGCAACTTCAAAGCGAAAATATAAATCCATTTTATTACCGTTCTCTTGGGAATTTCGAAAAATCCCGTCTTATTCCTTGCCTACTTCATAATGGGGAAATAATTTTATACACTTATTATACTTAACAATAGCTACGAAAGAAAAAACAAACAATATAACTTTTAAGCAAGGATTTTCATCATATTCCGAGGGATTTTCAAAAAACCCTAAAAATGGTTTTTAGTTATCGTAATAACCTACTTTTAAGCTGAATTTCAAGTCTCTAATAAATAAAGTTACGGAAATAGGGCAACTTTAAAGCGAAAATGTAAGTAAATCTTTTTTTATTCCCGTTCCTGTGGGAATTTCGAAATATCCTGAAAATTGTTTTTTGTTTTCATAATCACCTACTTATATGCCAAATTTTAAGTTTCTAATACATATGGTTACGGAGATAGGGTAAATTTAAAGCGACAAAATATAAATAAATCCTTTTTATTCCTGTTCCCGAGGGAATTTCGAAAAATCCTAAAAACGGTTTTTAGTGATTGCAATCACATATTTATATGCCAAATTTCAAGTCTCTAATAAATATAATAACGGAGATAGGGCAACTTTTATAGCGAAAATATAAATCCTTATTATTCCCGTTCCCGTGGGAATTTCGAAAAATCCCGTCTTATTCCTTGCCTACGTCATAAAGACAATATCTGTGCAAAATTTCAGCTTCCTAGGTCCAAGGGTTTGGGCTGGGCGTTGATGAGTCAGTCAGGACTTTGAATTTTATATATTAAGATATATATATATATATATTCTACTACTTCTTCTAATCGGGTTTGCATTAGTTGGGCCTAATCTATCACTTATATTCTGTGAATGTTCCATTGATGGATTTCGAATACAGTTGGAGATTGGGTAATATATTATATTTATTTACGAAATTTTGCATTAATATTTCCACGAGCAGCTAAGGAAAAGAAGTCATTTATGACAGTGCCCTGCGTTCACCATGACAAATGTTAGTAAAACTGGAGGTCCCCGCGATATCCAGAGTTTGCATATTAACGACTATGCTGTAGATCAGTCTTTCTCAAAGTGGGCGATAACGCCCCTTTGTGGGCGCTGAAGACTTACAGGGAGGCGGTAAGGGGCCCAGAAAAAAATGGGGGGCGTTGGCGTGGGTTAGGGGGGCGATGGTTGATTTGTAATTTCATTTACTTTACATATATTTTTTATACCACTAAGGTGGAAAACAAGCGAACGGCCTGCCTGATGGTAAGCAGTTACCGTAGCCTATGAGCATTTACAACACCAGGGGTGTCACTCTTGCGTTGCCGACCCTGTAAGATCCTCTTCACGCCTTTCTTGAAGATCCCCATACTGTAGTCCCTTGGGAAAACCTCGACAGGGAGCTCATTCCACAACTTAATAGTTCTCGGTAGAAAGCTTCTCGTGAACCGCACAGTGCGCGACCATTGCGATTCCAGTGTATGAGGATGGCGAGCTGTGCGATTGTAAAACGAGGCTGTTGGTATAATGTTGAACAACTCATCAGAACACCGGTAGAACACGCAAAGGGAGGCAAAATCTCTTCTCAAACTCAAGGGCTCAATACCGTGTGTGAGTTCAGGATCATCGATAATCCTCACAGCTCGTCACTGTACCGAGTCACAAGGTCCTAGCTGGTATCCAGGTGCTCCCGCCCAAAGGTGGATACAGTACTCCATATGCGGTCTGACTTGGGACTTATATATTTTAAAATTCACTGAAATTAAAACCTACCTGCTACACAATATCGATTATTTAGTTTATATTTCTGCCTTGTATGATATGAAAACTAATGACATAGCTTTCGTAGGATAGCCCGTACGCAATCAAGTTGTAACAAGTTTTTGTTAAATAACGCGATTTGTGCAATCCTGTAGCAATCGGGTGGCATTGCAGGCATGTTTTCTCTTTATCTCGAGTAGACAACACCGTTTCGATTCCAACAAAACTGGAAGTTATATGTTTTTGAACGTAGTCTAGTTTCTCGAAATAACTGCTTGTTTTCTTCGTAAGGCGTTTGTTGATGTAGGTACACCGCTTTATGAGGTCCAGATGTGATTCCTTATGTGGTTAGGTTTTAAGTGGATTGCTCGCTTTTAGAATTTTGTCGCGCTTCAAGCGTTTTACTAGTTTGCAGGGGCGTAGCTACCGCCGTATTTGCCGTATCAATTATACGGGGCCCCCGGGCCACGGGGGCCCCCAAAGTGTGTAAGGAAAAAGAATAAAAACTTTCTAATTTATTTTATTTTACAAATGACAAAATTCTATAAAGCAATTCCTTTTTTTCCCGCCTTAAGCGTGCGTTCAAAAGTTGGCAACACTACATCGTTATGGCGGGCTGCGGGACTTCCCCGTTTTACTTACTTCATCTTCAACTCAGCGGGGAATCCCCGGGAATCCTTCATCGATATAGCGATGTACGTGTACGTTGTTGTACTTTGCATTGGATGTTAAACCACGGAGTGCAGTGCACTGTTTATTTACGCGCTTTATATAAATGTGCATTACATTGTAATTCAGTACAAACAATATTGTTCTTCTGGTTTAGCAGTATTAGTAGCGATTTATAAAAGAAATGAGTGAAAGGAAAAGAGATTATCCCAGCGGCGCTGAGAAAAGAAAAATTAAACAGAAAAGGGACGAGGTTATAAAAAAAGTGCCCAAAATTTCTTCATTTTTTCAGAGACAAGATACTGTGAGTGATTTAGATTGGAAAGGTAAGTACTACACTACTACCCAACCCATTTATTAGGGGCCCGTAGTGATAAACAAGGAAATCTTTTAATTTCGTTCTGTCCATCTGTCCGTCACAAAAAGTTGTCTCCCCCCTCGATTTTCACAATTATACTGTTTTTAGGGTTCCGTGCCTTGATTAAAAAAAAAACAAAATTCTAACTTATCTATAGGATCGATTTGTTTTGTTGTTTGTCTATCAGTCCGTATCGTATCGTTAATTGCGTGTTGAGAACTTCAGATGTGCAGACTCGCTTTCGGGTTCTCGTTTTGTATGGCCACTACACTACGCGCTGCGTTTAAATAGCACGCAGGTGTATAGTAATGCACGGACGGGCTGCAGGTGATTTTGTATCTACTAATAGGTACGAGCACAATCCGCGTAGAGTCTGTGTGCGTCTGAACTGAACACTCTCTAACTGTGACCCTTAGTAACGTTATTTATTTATATGTCGAATCGGAAAGATGGCGCCACCGGTTATCAACGATTATTAGCGTTTGTAATTAATCAATTTCTGAGCGAATGTCAATGAATCTTATTTTATTTGAAGTTAAGTAATCTTATTTTAAGTTATTTTGTTTAACGTTGTAAACAGAGGGCGCTGTACGTTAGACCTACTAAATCTATGCAGTAGAGTAATTTTAGTCTATGATTATTGTTTCATGTTGGCAATGTTTTCTTTTTGATCAAAGACAATGACTTCTGTTAACCAATCATATTTGAGGATTCTGTATTGTTATGTTGGTACCACTGTACAAGTAACGATGATTGGTGGAAACGCAGGCGCGCCTTTTTCCCGCGCCTGGGCATGGCTCTTGGCGGGGACGCGACATCATTTTTGAGGCGGGAAGACAATATTGCAGGATTCTTATTCGATCCGCGTTCGAAGTAGGTCCGTCGCCAAGAGACTTGTCAGTTTCCATCTAATTCTATAATCATAACGCGTAGTTAATTGTAATTGCTAAATTAAATTATCATACCGAGTTATAAGTTATAGTGTCTTTTTAATATCGTGTGCATAGAAATAAAGCGGAAGTGTATAACTTTCAATCGGATTTTATTTCATCTACCGTCGGTGTTCATCTACCATGTCTGATACCCATGAGTGCCCACATTTGCCCGCTCCAGCCACACAGACATACGACATATATATAACTCTTTTTAGTTTAGTATCAAAGCATTCGTATTTATTTTTTAACAATTACTCGTTTATTTTTAGATTCTTCTGAAGCATGTTCTTCGTCACATATCCATCCGGAAATAGAAGAAAGCCAAGCACATACTTTATCGGATGTCCATCCAGAAATCGAGGAACCCCAAGTCAACGATTCTGATATATCTGCAGATAATGCAGATTGTAATATAATTTCATCAGATAGAGGAAATTTTGGTGACAATTTAACTGAATGCGAACGAAAAATAATTTTTAAATTGGGTCCATTTAAACCACAAGGACCATTTCCAAAAGTTTCAGAAAATAACCTTTTTCGGCTTATTATTATTCATATTTCAATCAGGCAGGCATAAAAATTATAAGACAATGGTTATGTTATTCTAACGTTTTAAACAAACCGTACTGTCACTTCTGTTGGTTATTAGCAGATCGTCAAAACAAATCGTACTCCTCTGCTTGGGTTAACGGTGTTTCGGTTAGAAGCAATTTCACACAAACTATTCTTGACCATGAAAAGTCACAGCAGCATATTAGTGCCTCACTCTCTTATAATAATTGGTTGCAAGGAAATACCATCGATACTCTATTGAAAAGTGAAATCGATAGTAAAATTACATTCTGGAGAGATGTACTGCATCGTATAATTAATGTTATAATTACTTTAGTATCTTGTAATCTACCTTTGAGGGGGCATGATTCTAATTCTGGTAATTTTATGGCAATTTCACGTCTACTATCTAACTATGATGCAACTTTAAAAGAACTTCTTCTAAAACCGAAAGGTGAAATAAATTATTTAAGCCCTACGATTCGAAACGAAATTATTAGTTTGCTTGGTACTAACGTTAGGAACAGTATTATCTCAGAAATTAAAAAAGCTCCATTTCTGACAATAATTCTGGATACAACACAAGACTTATCAAAAATTGACCAACTATCTGTAGTTTTTCGATATATCTCGGTTACAGAAAATGATGATAATGTGCCTAAAGAAATAAAAATCTGTGAGTCCTTTTTAGGATTCATAGCAGTAACCGATTGCAGTGCTGCAGGTCTGAAAACTGTCATTTTAAATTTGACTAAAGAATATGGAATTGATTTGACTAAATGTAGAGGACAGGGATACGATGGAGCAAATGTTATGTCGGGTGTGTATGGAGGATTACAAACCCTAATAAAAGAGCATGCTCCAAATGCCGATCATGTTCATTGTGCTGCGCACGCTTTAAACTTGGTTTTGAACGATGCTGCGAGACATGTTCGTGAAGTATCGACTTTTTTCTTAGAACTGAGTGCGTATACTTTGTCATTTTGCTTGTTGTAGTACTCTTCAATCGTGAAAATTTTTTCATCATAAAGAGGATATATCTGTGCCTTTCACCTGCGTATCGGGACAGAAGGCGTTTTGATAGATCCACACTCTCCAACTGTAGGGATTAATTTAGGGCATGTCCTATATATCGACGATAAGCAACGAGAACGTATTTATAGCGAACCGACGACGCTCAGACTAAACCTACATCTTTACTTTCATCTATAGGTTGTCTTACTTTGTTTAACCACACCTGTATTGGATTGGATCTCATGAAGCCCCGGCACTAGCCGAAGCTCGGTGTGTATTCCACCTACGTTGGGTGCCATACTTGCAAGATCCTACGAACCATGAACGTGACTTGCCACTGACTAGAACTGTAAAGTTAAAAGCAAAAAGTTTTATACTCTACCGAATCGTGACAGAATTCTCATTGGCGGTCTTCCGCGAAGACGGGACTTGCCCAGTGGAGTAGGAAAGCAATAGTTACGGTATTACGAGTTAAGGTTGTTATTATAGTTTATGAATTCTAGTGTCTCAACATCTAGCGATATGCCAACATCGTCGATCTTCCAATAATTGCACTTAGGTTTCATCGCACGCTACGTAGCTCTTTCGTTGCCTGTCCCAAAGCATGAGAAGACTTTAAAAAATATGAAAAAATTGATTGACGTGTCATGGACTTCTTCCCGCGCTTTTGACGAGTGTCATTGTTGCTATACGTGAATTTTTTACAATTCAGTATAAAATTTGTTTTATGTAACTCTTTTGATAGTATTTTGTAACATAGTGCTAGTAACAGTACCAAATGAAAAAACTCAAATATAATACGTCTATGCACTTTTTGAAAGACGTGATTAAGTCCTTGAATTTCTCTCTTTAAAGCACTCAGATCAAGACAAACAGAAATGTTCATGCACACAAATGTTTGTCCTGTGTGGAACCCACAAGCGTTGGTGTCGAAGTAGCGTGTTTCACCACTGCGCCACCAAGCTTGTCAAAACTCTTATAGGTTTTACAATTTTGTGTGATGGGCAATACCTCTTCAAAAATCAAGTAAGACTATTTTCTCCTTAGACTCGCACAGTTTCTTGATGGAATCATTATGTCGCCTCATTTTATTTTTAGGTATGGTCATTTTCTTCAAGTTTTGCTTAGCAGTTTTAAACTACATAAAATATAGCTTGATCTCTGCGACATATGTCAAACTGACATTCCTAGGGTTGTCAGGATATAAAATAGTCAATAACTAATGTAACATATAATTGGGTTTAATTTAATTACAAACGTTACTAAATTAAACGAATATTTTAATATAAAATTCATTTATTCTCTTAAAAGGGTACACCCCAAATCCATATCTGAATCAGTTTCTGAATCGCTAGAACAATCTTGTAAATTTATTATGAACTCTTATTGATGTCTTAGATTCTAAGACATACGTTGGAGTACTAGCTTTGTGCAGACCAACGAGTCTTAATAATTCATTTTTGAGCATAGTTTCATTGGTCTCTATTTCTTTTTCTTGAAGCCATGCAATAATTTCTAATTTTCTGTTTACAGAAGTTGGTGGTTTGTGCTTTTGGACCGAGTGATATGGGGCGTTATCCATAATAATGCAATATGGCTCCTTTAAATTATCTAATACTTTTGGTAACACGGCCTTTGAGCCAAATGTTAATTGAGTAGATGAGAAATTGGATTTTATTTACTCATTATTATTTTATATCAAGTATGTACACATGTAAATAATGTTATGATATTAAAATATACAATAAAATTTAATGATAAATTAATTTTAAATTAATTTTGCTTAAAATATCGATCGTTTATAGCCTGTGGTCACGATGATTCATCGCCCATTAATAATTAGGTCGGCATGCCCATAAAGTATGACATTGACAGGTACTGTCTGTACTACGAATAAATATTACTTATTCGTAGTGTCTGTACTATTAAGAAATTCAGGACTTCATACGCGTGATTTTACTGACAGCTGTCGTAGAGATCAAGCTATCTTTTTATGTAGTATAATAATAATTAAAGTGTTATAGTACATTATTATGTTGTAATTTTATTATTTTTATCGTTGATTTATTGCTACACTCAACTAAACAGCTATAGCTTTAAAATTATAATACAGAGTGATTTTTTCGATCTATCTGACGATGTTTCGAGAAATAACGTTTACCTTATTTAATTGTTTGAGATTTTGATGCATTGATGTGGCAAACTATACAGCTCACTTATTGTAGGTTTCGTAGACAATCGAGTAAGGGTTTTCTATCAATTAAACGTGATTAGGTCAAACAGCATTAAGAGAAAGCAAGAAAACCTAGTAAAATTCACTATCGTTTTGCGGGTGGTATTTAAATTACAGGTTTGGATCTGAGTACCCTTCCCAAGTATTTTTTCAGCACAGTTCCTAAAGCTAGAACGTCTAGAATTAAGATTTTGAAATGGTTCTGAAGACTCGGCTGTATGGGCTAGATCCCTTTGCCTCATCCCTTAGGGATAAAAAGAACAAAAACCATTGAGGAGATATTGACATTGACAAAACAATGGACTTCTTCCCGCGCTTTTGACGAGTGACGTTGTTGTTATACTTGAATTTTTTACAATTCAGTATAAAATTAGTGTTATGTGACAATTTTGATAGTATTTTGTAATATAAGTGCTAGTGAAATTATACCATAATGAAAAAACTCAAATATAACATGTTTATGCACTTTTTGGAAGACGTGAATAAGTTCATCAAGAAAACCTTGTGAAAATCACTATCGTTTTACGGGTGGTATTTAAACTGGATTGATTGGGTCGAGGTACCCTTCCCAAGTATTTTTTCAGCACAGTTCCTGAAGTTGGAATTAAGATTTTCAAATGGTTCTAAACTGATGACTTGGCTGTATAGGCTAGATCCCTTTGCCTTTCCCCTTGGGGATAAAAGGAACTAAAAAAATTGACATAACAATGACACTTCTGTCCTAATGACAGCTTACCCAATGTAATGTTGTTAATTTCAATTTTTAAGAAAATATTCTATATTCATTCTGTTTCAATTCAATATTACTTTTTTGGGTTACTGAAATACTATAAAATTTCAAGGGTGTAGAAAAAATACCAAGTTAATCAAAAAATGTTAACCCTTACTCTGTAATAGTAAATACAAGATGCAATTTAAACGTGGTTACTACGATGTTTTTGTGCGAACTTGTGCCAAACACCCCTCCAGGATCGCCGTGAGGCACTATGATGATGGGATTTACAAAAAATATACCTACTCCGAGCTTTATGGAGTTTGCGAGTATATATCACAGAACCTTCAGCAGCTGGGGTGCAACAAAGGTATAATTGGTTTAGTGTCTGAGAGAAACATCATTATACCTTGTGTTATTGCTGCGTAAGTACCACTGTATTTTTGGCCTTTTTCTTCCTAGCGTTATCTAGTTTCCTATTCTGTTTGTAATGACTATATAGTATTGAATAAATGAATTGCTCTATTAGGATTGCTGAAATCCGCTGCCTACGCTGGATTTGGCAAAGTTACTGATTTTCACTTAGAACGATTGTATCGAACCTCCACCACTCAGAGGGAAAACCAGACCATTCTTAGTTTAGATACATACATCTTTCGAAATATAATTTCTTGGATGTACAGTATCCCTACAACTTTTTCCTTTACTGCTTAGCAAGAAACAATTGCAAATATGTACATAAATATGGAAACATTAATTTAGTTTAGGGTTTAGGACATGCCCACACCAGGATCAAGTACCAGTCTGTTGGTAGGCTGCTTCTTTGTCCACAGAACAATCACTGCTAACTATTGCATTTTCTGTAACCTTGTAATGCATTTTATAGACTGCATATTCCATGTTTTCAGGGCCCACAAATGCTGTACAACATTTATGTTTTTGGATCCATCACAAAAAATTGAGAATATTATTAAAGATATGAACCTCACAATTATTGTTACAATAAATAAACAAGAAACAACAAGTATACAAGAATTATCATGCAAAAAGCCAGAAAAAACTGTGACAGTATTTGATTTAGAAATTAGTTTTTACAAAATGGAGTCTCAGTCCAGTAGACATATTTTTGAATACTCATTCATTGCATCTACATCAGGTAGCACAGGAGACCCAAAATACATACAAGTACCTGTTCAGTGTATTCAACCAAATGTAGACGATCTGACAAATCTATTTAATGTCACCTCAAAAGATATCATATATTTTTCAACTCCACTTACATTTGACCCCTCTATGATTGAAATATTGCTGGCTTGTATAAACGGTGCTTCACTTCTGATTGCACCTGAAAATGTAGATATATTGTTTACTGACAAAGAAAACTGTATAACATTTTGGCAGGTGACACCATCAAAATTCTTCCAGTTTTCTGATGCAGATATAAAGAATAAAATACTAAGTGCAAAGTCAAATCTAAGAATATTGGCTTTGGGAGGTGAACCATTGAATGCTGTGAAACGATTAAAGGAATTGAAAGACAATAATAACAAAACTAGAATATTCACATTGTATGGAGTTACAGAAATGTCATGCTGGGCGTGTGCTGCCGAACTGGACTTGAATAGTATAATGTCTGATAGAGAAATACCACTTGGTAACTGCCTCTCAGAGACACAGATATCAGTTGAACCTGATAAATATAACAAAGAACATGGAAAAATCATATTAGGTAAGGTATGTGAAATCATAATGTGATGTAAATCCACCATATGAGTTTTAATTCTATTCTATTTTTAATAATGTGGCTCCATCGTTGATTATTTAACGATGATTTTGCCAATGTCGAGGTTGAGAAAGCCGCGTTCCGGTTGGTATGACTATTAATCGGTAGCGAATAGCGAGTGGCCGCTGGGTGATCTAAAACAACACAACACAAACATACAGTTAGTACCCTGCCCAGACAAATGTAGATTAGTACATAGAACAAATGGGGTATAAAAGAGTTGGTATATAATGGACTATGCAACAGAAGGACAAAAATGTTCTAAGGCTTACAAATACAAATTATTAATTTTTATGAACTTGACCAAAACGGATATAAAAGGAGAATACACCAGGGTAAGTAGAAAGGGGATATTAACAGGGCGAGGTATATTGGGAGGGAGCATATCGTACAATGATACCTGTAGTTTCGTGCAATTAAAAAAGAGATGTTCAAGGGTTCCCTCCTCCAAGCCACACTCACACAGTGAGCTATCGAGAATTTTGATTTTAGCTAAGAACACCGGAGAACAAACACGACCTAGACGTAGCCTCATAATAACAGATGTTGGATGTTTGTCAAAATGGCGATATTTGAAGAACCACGGTTTACTGGGGATATCTGCTTGGATTTTTGAATAAAATTTTGCATGTGTGGCTCCTCGTCTCTGCCATAACCCATCCCAGTCTCTTTTCAACCGCATACTAGCCATCGCTCTAAGATCTCTGGAGAAGCTGATGTAGTATTTGTCAGTGCCTAAATGAGTTTTAATTGTATTTGCACACAACATTTTTATTAATTTCAGTCAGCAAAACGAGAAAATGTATCATATTAAATAACACACCCAGCAACGAAGAAGAGTGCTCACTGAAATTTATTGATACAGGAGATATAGGTGAAATAAAGAATGGCACAATATACTACAGAGGTCGAAAAGATGACATTGTCAAAAGATTTGGAAACAAAGTAAACTTACAATTTATTGAAACGACTATAATGCAATGCCCTAGAGTCAAAACATGTTCATGTGTATGGCTACCCAAACCATTATTGTTAGTTGTGTATTTTTCATCAGAAACTCTAAGTAGTCAAGAATTAGCAGAGTATCTCAAAAGTAAACTAGATGACAAACATTGGCCTGATCAAATAATAAAAGTGGACAGCCTGCCCGTAAATTACCATGGGAAGATATCAAAACTTATGTTATCCAAAATGTATGGAACTATGATAAACCAACAATATTCTTTGAACTCTTTGAAATCAATTTTTTTGAAGGAGCTTGATGCTGTCATTAGTAGAAGGTTTGTTTATGATGAAATTAGAAACAAGAATTTCTTCATGATCGGTGGGACATCTTTCCTCGCTGTGTCTATGTGTAATAAACTTTCGCTGATGTATCCCCAGTTTGGGAAACTGATTTTGCCATATTTAATGTCCCAAAAAAATTCTATAGATGATATACTTCAATTGGCTCAAAAAGAAATCTGTATAGATGAAACTAAGAGCAAGAGAAAAATTAAAAGATTCAGATCAGATAGCTATACAACAACCCGGTCTCACAAAAGAACAAATTTCAGTAATATATTGAATCCTGGTGAATTTATTGTACAGTGGACTTATAACACCCGGAAGTGTGTTGATGCGTCTCCATCATTGTTTCAAATAGGACAGTAAGTAACATTTTTTTTGTGTATGTATTATTGGTTTCTGTAACACATATTTTATAATTTAACTTGGCTATGTAGAGAAGTTGATTTTGAGGTAAAATCCATAAACATTTGTTCAGTGGTTTATAAATGACAATATTAGACCGGCAGAATTATATTTCTATTAATATCTTACATTAGGTTCAAGATAATAATATTATTATTTAATATAATTACAAATTGTGGCAAAAGGTTCATTCTATTTCGATACACATTTGTAGTATTCCTGTACTATTGGAATCGCTTATGATTGGCCAAATAGGACCAGAAAAAATAAACTTAAACATTTAAGTAATTCGGAATGTCCTAAAAGGAAGGGGAAGTGAGAGGAGGTGAAGGTGCTTCAGGATAGTCACTCAAATTGAGAACTCCAGTGATTGTAAATAGAGATTTTTATTCAGGGAATATGTACCGTAAACACAACGTGCATAGGCTCATTGTCAAGAAAATCGAAATTCCTTTACTGAGTTATCTTTTTCTTCTTCAAAAAGCCGGTCAAGTAATCTTCTGTAGTTTTCATTTATTATTGCATATAAGGGCGGGCTCTTTTAGTTTATTTTGTAGTATGGATTTGATTAATCAGGAAAATTTGCCAATGTGGTCAGGGTAACAGCAGGTATTTTTACAGTGGACGTACTGGAATTGAAATAAACTAACACCACATTTAATAATCGATTCTGAAGCTCTTAGAGATATTTTGTCCCTATTGGTGGGTACAGTTTGTGTAATGTGGCTGTGTTCTTAAAAGTGGCGCCGCTCATTTTAGAGGAATTTAAAACCACGCCTTGGAAATTAGAAATTTTCGCGTACGTTTCTACGAAGGTTTTCTCTACAAATTGTTAGCTTGTGAAATGAACTTCCTGTTGAATTTTTGCCAAGGCGCTATTTCATACGGGTATTTAAAACGGCGTCAAAATTGTGATGCAGTCTGCCATACGCTTATGTAACTGCTTATCAACAGTCTCGCCATATGCTTGTTTACCTTGATATGGCTATAAAAAAATCGGCCAAGTGCGAGTCGGACTCGCGCACGAAGGGTTCCATACCACTATCTATAAAAACGGCAAAAAAAAATCACGTTTGTTGTAAGGGACCCCCCTTAAATATTTGTTTTATTTTAATTTAATTATTTATTGTTAAAGTGAATATATAACTAAATATTCTGTGAATATTTCAAGCGTCTACCTGCTGCCGTTATCAATATCGAGCAAAAATGAGCAAAAAAATCACGTTTGTTTTATGGGAGTCCCCTTAAATATTTATGTTATTCTATTTTTTTGTATTTGTTGTTATAGCGGCAACAGAAATATATCATCTGTGAAAATTTCAACTGTTTAACTATCACGGTTCGTGAGATACAGCCTGGTGACGGACGGACAGCGCAGTCTCAGTAATAGGGTTCCGTTTTACCCTTTGGGTACGAAACCCTAAAAATGAGATGAAGCACAAACTAATTGATTGTTATATTTCAGCAAGATCTACGTCATAGTGGGCAGTCACTCAGGTAAAATAGTGGTTGCAGATGCAATATCTGGAATAGTCCACGGTTTAATCTCGGTGAAGGCACGGATAGAGGCGTCAGTATTCTGCTACGCATCAGGTACTGGCCCGGGCTGTGGCTTTGTGGGGGCCTACGACGGAACCATCGTATGCTTTGCGATGGACACGTGCAAGGATGTCTGGAGGACCTGCATCGGCTCCATGGTAAAGAGCAAGGCGATTTGCTGCAATGGCGAGTTGTACGTCGCCTCTTATGACGGCAAAATTCGGTGTATGGACATTTTGGTAAGATGTTGCCCAGTTGTTTTTGTGTGTAAAATATTTTTGTGGCGAACAACCATTGTTGACAAACCCGATGATGGAATGGATAGTAATGTTACATTAACACTAAGATGCTGGTCTGGTTAGGTGGGTCCTTCTAGTTCAGCCCCGTTTAACTTTTCTTAGCTATCACATTGGCATAAGCATAAAATAGGATAAGGAATAAATATGATTTGATTCTATGCAGTAATAGCCAGTGAATAAGGTTCCACGGTTCAAATCCTGGCATGTATTTGTAATTATCACTTGCTCGGCGGTGAAGAAAAACATCGTGAGGAAACCCGCACGTTCAAGAAATCATATTTCGATGGCTGTGTGACCATACATACGAAAAGATCTGATTTTCCCACTGGGTTGTCTGGGTCAATATCTTCGGTAGCGGACTCCACTAATCCTAATGCATTATGCGGATAGCCCGTCGCTGCAACCTATCAAGAGCCTCGAGATGATATTGAGTATGAGAGTAGAATCCGCGTCCTTGCAGATGAATGCGCTTCGCGGTTTATGTCAGTGAATGCCGGTGTCCCAGAGTCACGATACTGTCCCAGAGATGATGTAGTTTCATTGGTTAAGGTTGCAGCGAACATCCATGCCTAGCATATTCAGACCATCTAGAAAACTGAGGTAAGCGACCTGAAGACTGGGAGTGGGAAGGAATGAGGACACTTTTGTTGTAAACGCGTTCACCTGAGTTTTCTCGGCATTCAATTCCACCAGGTTGTTAGAACCCCATTTATTCATGAGATCCAAAACCCGATTCAGCCCAATGACAAGACTCTCACGCTTCTCATCAATTTCTGTCCGACAAGATCAATGAGTATAGTCCTAGGGCTTCTACATCTGCATAGCAATGAATATTACCAAGTAGCAGCATGTCATTGACATGAAGAAGAAAGAGGGTGGGCGATAGAACGGAGCCCTGTGGGACACCGGCATTCACTGACATAAACCGCGAAGCGCATTCATCTGCAAGGACGCGGATTCTACTCTCATGCAGGAAGCCAGCAATCCGATTACAAAGCTGGAGAGGACCTGGGAGACCGTTTGCCGGAAGCTTGGAGAGAAGTGCTTTATACCAAACCCGATCAAATGCCTTGGCGATATCTAGGCTGACTAACATGGATTCGACATTTTTATTGATTGCCTCCCCCCAAAGGTGTGTCATATACAGTTTCGGTTTAAAACCATACTGGCGAGCATTATATATGCAGTGATTATCTAGGTAACGGATCAATTGGGCAGTAATTTGATGAGTCAGAATGGTCTCCCTTTTTGGGGACAGGCTGCACATGGCCTCTCTCCTAGCCTCCGGAATACAACTGGTCGAGTAAGAGAGACGAAACTCCGCTGCACATTTTTTTAGAACAATCGTTGGAATACCTTTGATTGCTGCCTCAATATCAAGATACGGAATTAGTATTAGAATTAGTTTTTAAAGCTCAAAAGAGGTGCCTAAGAGCTATGTTTAATTTAAATATTACTGACAGCTGTATACCTTATTTTAAGAAATACAATATACCTACCTATTCCCGCGCCAATCTGACGTTAGTAAACGAAATCGCCGGGACAACAGCAGATTATGTATAAAAAAATGTAATACTAAACTAAAGTCAAAGTCAAAATCTTTTTATTCCGTAAAAATGGCTACATTTGTTTGGAATCGTCACAATTTTTTTCCCTACCGTGCAGTTTATGACTAGGTGAGCACTAATAAAAATACTGCCAAAAAACTCAGGCATCCCTCTTTTGGTATCCAAACAAATTTACATATTTTATTAATTACATTATAATTGGATCGACTCACTCCCAGGCATTTTTATCATTAATATAGTCAGATACTTTATAATATGCCCTGCTACACAATTTGGCTTTAATAGTAGTTTTAAATTTGTTTATTGACAATTCTCTTATATTGCTGGGAAGTTTGTTATAGAACCGTATACATTGCCCCATAAAAGAATTACTTATTTTGTGGAGACGGCTTGCATGTAACACAAGATTATGCTTATATCTAGTATTTATGCTATGAGTATCACTCTTTTTACAAAATGAGTCTATGTTTTTATGGACATACAAAAGATTTTCATAGATATATTGCGATGCGACTGTTAAAATATTTATTTCTTTGAATTTTTCTCTAAGGCTCTCCCGGGGACCAAGTTTGTAGATAGCTCTTATGGCTCTCTTTTGCAATAAAAAGATGGTGTTAATGTCCGCGGAGTTACCCCAAAGAAGAATTCCATATGACATAATACTATGAAAGTAGCTGAAATAAACTATTCTAGCCGTATCAATATCAGTGAGCCGTCTAATAGTTTTCACTGCATAGGCTGCAGAACTTAGTTTTCCTGATAATTTTTCAATTTGTGGGCCCCATTGTAGTCTGGAGTCAATTGTTATACCCAAGAACACAGTTGTCTCCACAGGGGCTAAATTAGTAGGCAAAATATACCGCCATACATTATACTAATGTATGGCGGTATATTTTGTATGGGACCCAAAATTTATAACAGGTTGTCAATGTCTTTGAAAGAACTTCCGGTCAATACATTTAAGTGTCAATTAAAAAGATTATTAGCTGACAAATGTTATTATACTATTTTGCAATTTATGACTGATAATGTATAGCAATTACTTTTATCAAGATGACATATTTTATTTCTTTTAAATCGATTACTTGACATATTTTGAAATTGAAGACTGTAAATAATGAAATGGCATGTGCTATCTATTATATTTTTGTATGCCTTATCGGCTAAACACGCAGAACAAAATGTAAATTTATAACACTTGTATTTTTGCACCACTCATGTTATACAAAATAAATAATCTCGAATCTACCATCGGGACCACTGGCTTTTCAGACATCGAGTGACTGTAGTTCAAAACGCGCATCGCGCTGCCTGATGTTGATAGGCATAACGGATCCACTGGAGCGTATCATAGGTGTACGTGGTACAGCCATCGACCCGGGAGTTAGCCGCAAAGAGGCTGGCCATAAGATTGGCTTTCTCCTGCGGCTGATGTGCAAGTGAGCCATCGGGGCATCGCAGCTGTGGCAGCGAGGGTTGACAGAAGTTGGCCTACACGGCTTTGGCTAGTCGCCCTTAGTTCGCGACCCAGTAGGGTGAGACACTAGTTCCGTGCCGACTCGTGTAACATACCACTCAAAATAGTATTCTTCTTAACGTTAACTCGTTTCCTAAGCCATCACTATATTATATATTGATACTGACTTTTACATGGAGCGACTACCGTTAGATCTTCATGAGCTAGTGGGGAAACTAGAACTTTCTTAGGTTAGGTCACACTTCTTTCGAAATGTAATTTCTTGGACGTGCGGATTTCACGATATTTTCGGGATTCCTTACGTTGTTTTCGTTCTGGGTTAAGCAAGTGATTATTATAAATATTTATACAAATCCGAAAGCACCTATTTAGCGGTACATGCCGGGATTACAACCGGGGACCAGGTAGGTCAAGAGGCCGATCCTTTATTCACTGAGCGGTCAAAAAAGGTAGGACGTGTCCGCTGGACGCTGGATTTGTGTCTACGTCAGGAAGAGCATGGCGGGCCGTGCGGTCCTAAGATGTTGGTGGACGGCATTAAGGTTTGAGTGGAGTACGCGGATGTTAGCGAACTCAACCTTGAACAGGGTGGTGGCGGTATCGTTGCATATATATCAGATGTATATCCATTTTCATCTTGATTAAAAGCTAAACACCTGTAAATTATTGATTTCAGACGGGTCAAATCAAACATACCATTGAAGTATCAGATCAAGCGATATCGGCGGACCTGGTCCTCGCCAAGAACGAATACGTTCTTCTCGGCACATTGGCAGGTGTGTGCGCAAGCATCCACACACCAACTAAAACGGTGGCCTGGCGCGGGACCCTGACCAGCCCTGTATTCGCCAGCCCAGTTTTATATGACGACGATAAGTATGTAGTGTTCGCTGAAGTTAATGGTGAAATACATTGCCGAACTGTAGAGAAAGGTATTAAGGTGAGAATCACTGTTTGCTTTGTTTTGTTTTTATACTAATAAGTAACAGGTAGTAGGTTACAAACACGCACAATAAACAACCTTATGGATAAGACATGCCTCAAACTTAGAATTAGCAACTTGATTTTAAGGCCTTGAAGGTACTTTCACTGGTTGAGTATAAAACCAGTGAGCTCCTAAGGAGTCGATGTGGTATCAGCAGGGGCGGCATGGCGCGAGTGATACTTCATATATAAGCGTTCATAGGCTTCGGTAATAGCTTTACGTCAGGTGGGCCGTCACCGAAATTGAAATTTGGAGAATGAACTCTAGTTTGTAATTTTCGATGATAATTTCTGTATCTATTGACACACGTTACATTTAGAAGACTTTAATTCTATGTGCCAGTAAGGCAGAAATACATATCCAAAACTAAAAAGGAACCCTGATACATTCCAGTTTTTATATATTTGCATTTAGATTTAATGAAAAATTATACGAGTTTTAAAGTAGAGTTACAATTAATCAAGCTTTATATACTTTCAGATATTTTGCTGAAAACTAGCAAACGTGAATTTTTGATATCCATTGAAAAAAAGGCATCAATTTAGTAAATAAAAAAACATTAATATGCAACTGTTTAACAGTTTTAATTAATTCGTTATCGATAAAAGCAAATAATGTATTAGATTTTACTTTAAGCCAATTAAAAAGACAATAACTCAGTAGCAACAGGTAAAGATTAATTAAGGAAGTCAAATAAATTTACTATTTGTTTAACGGAAGTTAGTTTGGTTATTGAAGTGTAGGCTACGGCAATCATCGAGCCGTATGATTCTTTGTAGAGAATGTAGTGTGTCTTTCTTTAAATATTAATTACAACTGTGATTATTCGAACATTTATTAGAACATTAGTGGAGAAAATCCACTAGCGCTCTCTTGTCTTTGCCTGCAGCTCCTACAGCTATATGGTATCTTGCCAAGTTTACAATCAGGTTTTCGGAGAGGACGCGGTACTGTTACAGCCTTACTGGATGTTACAGATAACATACTCGCTGACCAAGATGATGGAAAAGGAACTTTATTAGCACTGCTAGACTTTTCACGTGCATTTGACTGTCTCAATATCCCACTACTTCTCTCCAAGCTGGCATACTACGGTTTCGATAGCCATTCGATAAAATGGTTTCATAGTTATTTAGGGCACAGACTTCAGTGCGTTAAAATCAAAAGAGACGACGGATCGTACATGATCTCAACGCCCAAGCCGGTCACACGCGGAGTTCCTCAAGGCTCTATACTCGGACCGCTTCTTTTTGTATTGTACAGTGCAGATCTTCCTAGCGTGATTGGGCACTGCAGGTTTCATTGTTACGCTGACGATGTTCAATTGTATATTGCTGTTAACCCAAAAAGTACCTCTCAAGCCTTGCGCGCCATGGACGAGGACTTATCCGGGATTGCTGCTTGGGCCACTGATAATGGTCTAGTACTCAACCCGTCTAAGTCTAAGTTTATGGTCCTAGGTAATAAAAGACAGGTTGAAAAAATTTTGACTTCGGATCCTGTTCTAAAAATTTCGGGCGAAAGTATTGAGCGTGTCAGTGAGGCAAGGAATCTTGGTGTCGTGTTTGATAGCCAGTTACGTTTCGAAAGCCATGTGCTGAATCTAGTAAGAAACTGTTTCTACAGGTTGAAATTGCTCTATCAAATACGTTACTATCTTTCTGAAAAAGCACGCATTATCGTTTGTGAATCTCTGATTCTTTCAAGGCTTAATTACGGAGACATTGTGTATGGGCCGCGACTACTGTACAAGACCAAAAGAGTGATACAGCGAATTCAAAATGCATGTTATCGTTTCTGTTTTGACGTTCCTTCATGTACCCACGTATCACCCTTCATTAATGCAGCATCTATGTTGAATATGGAGTCACGTAGACAGTTGCATCTCGCAACACTCATGTTCGATCTCATGAAATATAAGAATCCAGAGTATTTGTATACTAAGCTGAGATTTCCCACTTTTCAAAACCAATATGGGTCCGGAAATCTTAGATCGGTGCGAGTTCCTTTGTCAACTCAAATGCACAGAACTGTGGCTTTCAATGGCTGTTTCCGTTACCAGGCAACCAAGTGCTGGAATAATATACCTCCACCAATAAGACGCGCAACTTCAAGGTACTCATTTCAAAAGCAACTGAAATCTGTATTATTGGAAGAACAGAAACTGGGCACAGGTCGCCTTGGTATTCGATATCTTGTGCGCTCATAGTCCCTCTCTATGCATTATTATTATTTGTTTACATTATTTGTATTGTATGTTGTGATTATATTCCTATCACTAATTTATCTTTATCACTCTTAATCCATTTTCATTAATTAGTACGCATTTATATTTATTTATTTATAATAACGCTGAAGACAAATCCTCGGTGTTTTAACGATGACTTATAGTCTGATATGCCTACAGTATTGTTGCACTCGCCCCGCGTGTATCCATCTCAGGCCGTAGCTGAAAACCAGTGACTTGCTCTATGAGCAATTGATTCACTGAGCTGCAGCCTATTTGTACCACTGCGACACGCATGCATGTCTACTGTCTTATCTGTGTGTGTAATGTTCATTTTTTTTTATTTCTTTGTACGTGGTTTTTTTTTGTGTGTTTCTTTGTAGCATGTGTGTTAGTGTGAGTACAAATAAATCATTTATCTATCTATCTATCTATCTATTTGAACAACGCTTTTAATTCTAATCCAACAAAAATTCACCATACTTCCGAGCAATACATCACCGCCTAATTAGAATTTATTACTTCTAAGCATGGACTGCCCTATGATAAGCAGTGGACATCTTTTGGCTGATATGATGATGATGATGTTGAAGCGTGGACTTGTTTTTCACGAGATTCTGTTGTCCGTTGCATGTGAAACTCTTATTAAAGCGATGCCATCTTAAAAATCGAAAATAGAAAAATGTTGTATTTTAAACACCTTCGATTAATACTAAAAAGTAAACAGTAGGCTAACATTCTAACGGGCGATATAGCACTTAAAATTTTAATAGAATCGTTGGAGAACAAGCATACTTTAACTAGCAAGAAACTAGCAAACTGCTTTGGTAATTTTTGGTAAAGGAAATATTATTGGTTCGCGGCAACAACATGCTGATGGATGGATGCCAATACGCTATCTTTTTTTTATATACAACGTTGGGAGGCATACATACGGCCCCTGGTAAGGTGGTCACCGTAACCTATGAACGCTTGCAATACATGAAGTATCACTCGCGCGATGCCACCCTTGCTGATAGCCCAGCAACTCCTTAGGAGCTTACTGGTAACCACACTCGCTCATAAGAACACAACTACCTTCCAAGGAGTTGTTATTAGACTGCGGTTTTCTGTGAGGTCTTCGTCAGTGGGTAAAACATCCAGACCAAGCCAAACAAATATGTTGACGCACACAAATGTTTGTCCTGTGTGGGAATCAAACTCTTGGTGTTAAAGTAGCATAGTTAACCACTCCGCCACCGAGCTCGTCCACATTAATATAAACAGTACCAAAATGTGTATAGCTATGACTATAAGGTTTAAGATGTTTTCACTTTTTATTTATTGATGTAAAACTTCTTTACGCACGCTTGACTTGGGGAGTAAGCTGGCGAATGCGTGACGAGAGCGTTACGAAAAGTGTGATCGCGCGAGGCGAACGAAGGTTGAGAGGGAGATATAAGTTAGTGAAGTTAGAAGGAGAGTTACGTTTCGTATATTACTGTAGGGGCAAGAGAGAGAGGTGCGAGCACACATTTTCTTTCTCTCATAGCGAGTTAAGTTTCGTATATCTAAGACACAGTGCATGCCTATTGTCTGTATCACACTATGGAGCTAAAGAAGTTTTACTTCAGTCGTGTGGTCTAAAGCACACTCATTTCTTTTTTATTAAGCTTCCTAGATTTATTACTTACTATGTATTTATGACGAGCTCGGTGGCGCAGTGGTGAAACGCGTTGTTACGCTACTTTGACACCAACGCTCGTGGGTTCGATTCCCACACAGTACAAACATTTGTGTGCATGAACATGTTTGTTTGTCTTGGTCTGGGTATTCTATGTATAATAAGTATGTATTTACAAAAAAAAAAATATTTACGTATGTTTATCAGTTGTCTAGTACCCATAACACAAGCTTCGCTTACTTTGGGGCTAGGTGGCGCTGTGTAATTTGTCCGACAATATTTATTTATTTAAAAGGTAGTTCACAATAAATAAAAAAAATTGTTTTAATATCATTGGTTTGGGAACAGTACAAGTCTGTTTGAGTGATTATGTGTAAATAAGATTATAAATGTGGACAAAACATTGGTTATTAGGAATTTTTGTAGGAGACGTACGTAGGAGTTAAGTCCGGAGTATAGAACCCTGCGAGCGTACGTGAAAAAAAATATTGGTTAAAAAGCGAGTGGGGTGGGTAAGGACCGCGACATGTCGCGTTCGGTTCTCTCTGCGTACACCACAACGAATTTACTGTAAAAATATAAATAGATTCATTTTATTGTTTTATTTCATTTTAATTGCAAAATAATAAAAAAGAACATCTTTATTGCAAAATATTCGTTATTACGTAAGCATGAAAGTACCGTATTTATTGTAAAAATCGGCCAAGTGCGAGTCGGACTCGCGCACGAAGGGTTCGTCCGTACCACATTATTCTCACAATATTCACAGAATATTTAGTTATATATTCACTTTTAGCGTGCATGAAAAGAGCTATGAATGTGAAAGAAGCGAGTGAAGTGTGTAAGGACCGCGTCTTATGGCGCTCGGTTCTCTCTGCCTACCCCGCAAGGGACCTGGCGTGAAGATATACATACATATTCACTTTAAGAATAAATATTAAATTAAAATAAAACAAATATTTAAAGGGGGCTCCCATACAACAAACGTGATTTTTTTGCCGTTTTTATATCTATAAATATTAAATTATTAATATAAAATATAAATATTAAATTAAAATAAAACAAATATTTAAAGGGGGCTCCCATACAACAAACGTGATTTTTTGCCGTTTTTATATCTATAACTAAATATTCTGTGAATATTTCAAGCGTCTATCTGTTGCCGTTATCAATATCGAGCAAAAAAATCACGTTTGTTGTATGGGAGCCCCCTTAAATATTTTGTTATTCTATTTTTTAGTATTTGTTGTTATAGCGGTAACAGAAATACATCATCTGTGAAAATTTCAACTGTCTAACTATCACGGTTCGTGAGATACAGCCTGGTGACAGACAGACGGACAGCGAATTCTCAGTAATAGGGTTCCGTTTTACCCTTTGGGTACGGAACCCTAAAAAAGAAACCGAATAATCGGGATTTGCAATCCCTACTCGTCTGTCACTCTATTATAAATAAATAATAAGAAAAATGTAAATTAAAAAGTACTTAATATCATTATTTATTGAATCATATTGTTCCCTTTTTTTAATACTTTGAGCTATCGCTTTGTAATTCTCGAACCGACGCTTTTAGATACGTATCGCTTCAGTGATCCTTTACTTAATTAGATAAATTGTGTTTCGTTGTAGTACATAAAACACGATCGCAAATCACCATGGTGGTGACGCATAGTGTGCTGATAACGCATAGGCCCTTCGCACATACACGTACGAGCGTGTTTAATGAGATTCTGTTGAAACTATATACTGGCAAACTGATTTAGCCATTTAAGGAACGGGAAAATATTATAGGTTCGCGGCAACGACATGCTAACGAATGGATGCCAATATGCTATCGTTTTTTATACAATGTCGAGAGGCATACAAGCATAGGGCCCACTTGATATAAAGCGGTTACCGTAGCCTAGAAACACTTGAAACGTATTAAGTATCACTCGCGCAATGCCACCTCTGATATGACACAGCTACCCCTTAGAAGTTTCCTGGTGACCTCACTCACTCGCAGGAGCACAACAACCTTTGCAGGGAGTTGTTATTTGGCTGTGGTTTACTGTGAGGTACTTCCCCAGACGAGATGTATTGATCACTGTACCTGTCTTAAAAAAAAATCAGTAATGTAATTTCAATGCTTGTATTTTGACACTCGTGGTGTACGCATGTCTATGTCAATTTTATTAATTACAATCAAAAGCACGGGTATATCTATTACACCGTGTTGGCAAAAACTAGTGTGGATACCCAATATGTCTCAGACTAAGAAAATTTCGTAGCATGTAGCGTGAATTACGGACAGAACGGAAAGCAGGCTAATTTTTAAATTTAATTGTATGTACCTTAGAGGATTGTTCGGAAACTCCGAAACTACCGCCGTCGGTAGCGTTCGGCAAGTTTGTACGAGTACGTTACACGATTAAAATAATGTTCTTCTTTTTCCTAGCTGCATCCCATTTCCTAACCCATTAGTGGATTGAAATTCGGGACTTAAACGTAAACGCACGGACGCGCGCATTAGGGCGTCCCGTACGCGTTTAAGTGCATGCGGCGGTGGAGGCCGCCTTGCTTTGTTTTTTTTTTTTTTTTTATATTGGCTCAGCATAGTGGCTCCTCTTCGCCTGTTGGTAAGCGAAAAGGGGAGCCCAAATTGCAGCGGCAACTGACAAAGGACTACGGTGTCCTGTCAGTTGACGCTACCATGCTGGCCCGCAAGGTGCTTCTTCACGCTTCGTTTGAAGGATCCCATGTTGTAGGAAGGAGGAAACACATGTGTTTGTGTGTGTCAGACCAAGCAAATGAGAAGCGACACCGAAGATCTATCCGGCGTATAAGCATGATGGCCCTGTGGTTCGAGGTGAACCAGGACGATCATGCCAGCGCTGGCGTAGGTGTCGTCCTTTCATCTCGCTTGACCGCTGGTGTGAAAGATTACTGTTTAGACTTCTCTGGGTTAAAATAAAACTGGGGATTACGCGAGTCTTTTTTGTTGCAGCATATGCTCCTAGTAAGCTCTACTAATCACCAGGATTCTGGATTTGGCTGATACGAATGAACGGATAATTATGTGTCGGAATCTAAATGGATGAGTTGGGATCAAGCGAAACAGTTATAAGGCTGCGCTTGGTCCATATGGAGATAAGAGAGTGAACGATGCTGGTAAGATACTTTTAGACATATGTATGTAACGAAACCTCCTTGTGTCGAACGCGTTCTTTTATCACAAGGATATTCACACTTACACATGGAGACGGAATGAACAGAAAAGTGTGATTGATTTTGATAGATGGACGTCCTTCAGAGGTCCCGCCCTTGAAACGGACCACTATCTGGTGATACGCCAGTTTGTTGGCCTTTTCAAGAAGTGGAGGCACCGACGAATGCGTATTCCTTTGTCATGAAAGAAAGAAGAAAGTGTAAGGGGTGCGTATACGCGTCTAGTCAGTGAAAGACTTGCGAACGCGAGTCTTTCCGACTCAGATGTACTCGTAGACGAATGTTGAAAAGTTCTGAAAGAAAAGGTGGACAGTGCGAAAGAAGCATGTGGATGCCAAAGAGACGTATAACACTGAGAGGAGATGCCGGGTGGGATGCGGAGATTGAATCCTCCGTAGAAAGAAAGTGAAAACCGTGGCTGGATTACGTATCATCTTTGCACCAGAGTGATAGTATGAAAGAGAAGAAGAAACAAAAATATAGTATTGTCTTAGGTTTTCGCGATTGTTACACATTGAATTAAACCATTTTTAACGGAAGTATCACGTGTTTTATTTATTTTGTTGAACCTGACGTTTCGAATGCTTTGCAGCATCCGTGGTCGAAGGAAGACTAAGGTGACATTTGTCTTACATTGGTTATTCAATTGTTACATCTACCGACATGGATGGATTAATTATTTATATATGTTCCGATTCACACAAAAATCGCTCACGGTGTCCGAACGTTTTTGAGTAGATCTCTGGGTTTGTGACTTGTTTATTTTTAGAACTGGATCCCAAGCAGGTGGTACTTGCCAACCATCTTCTCTATTGAAATTGGGGTGTATTCTTATTTCAATAGCCTCGCGTAGCATTCTAGGCAAGTAGCGGTTCTCCTTGGAGAGGATTTGTAGTTTATCGAACCGCATGTAATGGTTTGGCTGGTCCAGAATAGGCGTGATAAAAACTATGCAGTATGTTCACATACTGCATAGTTTTTATCACGCCTATTCTTCATGTCAGCAATGTGTTCTTTCAGTCGAGTACCTATGCTTCTCTTTGTTTGCCCTATGTATGATAAACCACATTCGCAGTCTAATTTGTATACTCCTGCATCTTGTAAGGGGATATTTACATCCTTACAATATGCAGGAGTATACAAATTAGACTGAGTATACAATCCACTTGTGAGGATTGTACAGCATTTGTGTGGACGACGGCTTATCGCCCTGGTTTGATACCAAGATTGGTGTCAGACAGGGATGCGTGATGTCGGCTCGGCTGTTCAACCTGTATCTGTACAGCTGTCTTCAGATGGAAGTACACCGCTGAAGTGAAGAGACGAGTGAGTGCATGAAATAGCGTGAATGGAGCATTGGGTAAACTTCTAGGCAACCAAAATCTAAAGGTATGGTAGAGAGAGCATGAAAGTAGAATAAATATGGTCGAGATGCGAGCTCTGCGCTAAATTTGTGGCATAACACGTGCTGACATAAGTCATCATTACGAACGCGAATCAAAGAGAGTTGGTCTGAAAGAGAGTGTCGGTATTAAGATAAGAAAAGCATGCTCCGTTGGTTCGGACATGTAGAAAAAATGCAGCATGAAATAATGACGAAACGAATGAGGAGGATCAAATTGGTCGTGTTTTATCAGAAGGTGATGTCAGGAGTCCTAGGAACCGGCGGGCGTGCGTGAAAAGAGCTATGAATGTTAGGGAAGCGAATAAAGTGTGTAAGGACCTCGTCTTACGGCGCTCGGTTCTCTCTGTATACCCCACAAGGGACCTGGCCTGAATATATACATACATACTAATCTAATAGTATAGGAGGGGTCCGGTACCAAAGTCTAATAATTTGGCGCAAAAAATACTGATTTGTACATAGAGCTACTACTGGCAGACCTTCACAACCCGAGGGAAAACTAGACTAGTATGTTAAGTCACTTTTTTATTTATTTTTACTTCCATTTAGTCTTTCGAAATAAGTATACTTTAATGGCATGTGCCTACGTCAGCATTCCAAACCGGGGGACTATCCAGTCAATAGGCTAGTTCTTTATCCTCTAGAGTCTAGACCATCACTGCTCTGACATAACGATCATAACGGTATATACAATCAAAAATCACGTCCATTCCGCAGCAGTCTAAACGAAGCCCAAGTGCAAACAGCGAAAAACTCGCCTCGACAAAGCTACAGTAATTACATATTTTTTGCCGTCGTGACACGGACACCCTGTTTGGTACGCGTGAATATATAAAAACAACCCTACTCTGGCTCTTCCTGCAATTCATTATATCGCATATTAACCAAACAGTCCCCAGTTCGTACCCTGGCATGTATGTATGTATGTATATCTTCACGCTAAGTTCCCTGCGGTGTAGGTAGACAACAGAGTGCCATAAGACGCGGTCCTTACGCACCTCACTCGCTGCATTAACATTCATAGCTCCTTTTTTCCATTTCTTTTAATCCTGGCATGTGCCACTAAATTCGTGTTTTTGGATTTATATTATACCTATTTGTAATTATCACGGCGGTATATAATAACCTCACTGTATGCTCGGCGGTGAAGGAAAACATGACAGGAAACCCGCACGTCTAATTGTCTGACGGTAGTAGCTCCATGTAAAAAACAATATCTTTGCCAAATCCTTAGGTTTGGGTATCGGACCCAGTCCATTCTAATGGATTAGGAAATGGGATAACCCTTAAAATACTTAAATAGCTTGTGCTGCACGTGCGTATTTCGGAACAATTGTTAGTTTCTAATGGCGTGAGCTCAGCTTATCGTCAATATGATAACGTCCTTATTACACTATTCAAAACGGATATTAACAATACCGCGCGATTATTATAAAAAAGAAGTGACTAAGTGATAAAAGCAAAATCATATGTTTTTATCTCATTTTAGTCACGTTTTTATTTGCAGCGAGTCTATATAAATAATGGTCCTTCTGGATGTTTGCAGATTTGGAAGTATCAAGGTGCCAAAGGAAACATATTTTCTTCACTCTACTTCAAGAACTTGGATAAATTAAAATGGCAAATGGTTTTTGGATGTCACGACTGTAATGTATACAGTATTATTATCAAAAACTTCCAACCAAGCCTACACTGGAAGAGTACACTCTCTTCTCCAGTGTACTCCACACCATGTGCATTAGGGGACAAGATTGTGGTGGCTTCCACAGATGGCAAATTATGTATGTTGGACTCTGACAGTGGAATCATTATCACAGAGTTCCCTTTACCCAATGAAACTTTTTCCTCACCAGCTGTATATGAGGACTTCATCTTTATCGGATGTAGAGATGATAATCTCTATTCTATAAAATATATTAGGAATTTGTAATTTATAGGCATTACGAAAAATATCTTATGATCAATTTGTTATTGTATCAGTCTACTATTGCAAAGTACATTCAATATTTATTGTTAAACAGTTATTTAAATAAAACAATTTCATCATATACTGTAACTTTATTTATGATCTTACACATAACATATACAGATAAGTGAGCATTCATAATTTTGACACATTACTAATATGATATGGATACAGGATCAATCAATGTACCAAAATGGAATGCATGTCTTTCGATACATATGAACCATTCACATCACTTGTGCAGATCATTTCGTAGCAGCTTTTTATACTTAAACAATAATAAAAGCAATCTTGGATAATTTCCTTTAAATAATCTTATGCATGAAATATTTTTGGTAGTATAACAAAATATAGTTATTAAAAATCTTAATGGGAGCTTTGCACATATACAAGTATAATTATCTACGGCCAATACGTCTAAGCTCTTATAAATCAATACCCAAAATCCCTAATGAACATACATATTTATTATTGTTGCCAGAACTCTTTGTAAATTAACATTAAAATTAACAAGCAATGTACATATAATAATTATATAGGACACATTCACTGATCCTCTTCTCCCAATTCAACTTTCACTTTGGAGAAATCGAAGTCTTCATCTGTGCCTCTCTTGTAGATCTTTAAAACATCTAAACATGTAGTTTCAAAATGGGTTGTTGCATCGTACGACTCCGATATGAAAATCTGACTTTGACTGCCATCATCAGTCGGCTCATAATAGTCTGTCACGGACACAAACTTCTGCCTAACGGGACCCAGGAGGTCTAGACCAGGCTTGATCTCCGTTTCAGGGTCATTTGTTTCAACCGTGGTAGAAACCATGGCTATAAACCAGCCCTTGGCAGCGACCTGGTGTGTGTATGATACTACAGATACATATATATCAGATTTTCTGTTGACCTGCTTCTGAGGTATGATAATCTGAGTAGACAGAGCATCCTTAGTATTAGCAATGGGATGATCTAATAAACAAATGCAGCGAATGACTTGGCCCTTCTTGCGTACCCTGTCCGGCACATAGCTGGGATCACAGTACACTTGCTTACACTTGGCAATTTCATCTTTAGACCGCACTCCAATCACCTGCCCGCCCTCACCTAATACAATTTCATCAATGGGCTTGTCCAACATGTAGGTTCCTCCATAAATTGCAGAAAGTCGGGCAAATCCTTGGGGCAATTCTCCTAGGCCATACATAGGATACAGATAGGGAGACTTGCCATACCTGGCGAGCGAATCAGAATATAACTTAATGCGACGGATTGTTTGAATGGCAGGCTGCTGGAGATAGCCGTCATCGAGGTACAAGGCTAGAGCATGCCCAGTGAAATCTTGAGTGTTTTTATCGAGGCCAAATTTGTCATATAAAGACTGCATATTAGCTGTACTTGGATCGAAATCCTTCCAAGTTTTAGTATCTTCATCCTGGAAGTCTTGAACGTAAATCAGGAAATTACGGAAACGCCTCTTTTCAAACATCCCCATAAGATCAGACGCTAGGGCCTCTTTCTGGTCAACGGGCACTTTAGAAATCTTACCGCCTTTGTAGACATAGCTGCCTTCCACCGATTTAAACTCTAGATAGCGGGTGACGCCCGTATGGATGAGAAGTTTTACCAGGAGTCCATTGGCCATCAAAAACTTAGGGATCAAATCCACGTTCCAGTCACGGCCTCGGCCGTATGTCTCGTCCGGCACCGGTGCGTTGAACTTTGAGAACAATTCTTCTAACGGGGTAATTGACGCAGATTCTCCGCCGTAATACTTGTTACGATCAATGTGCAGGACCTTCTTTCCAGAAACGGAAAGCATTCCACTTAGAATGCATTCTTTAAGGCCAGTACCGAGAACAATCGCGTCGTATTCTTCATCCATGATGAACAGAGAAAAGGTAAATTATTCCAATAAGATTATTACACCTAGCCGGGAGGTAAAATGTCAAAATGTCGGAAGAAATATGTCCGCCATCGATGACGTCGACTACTATTGCCAACACAAAGAAAGCAAGCTCACGATTTTTGGGTGTGTTTCCATTTCTGTAAATTAATTTACATTTTCACTTTTTGTGTGAACTCTAAACCTTAATATGTTGCATTATAGAAATATTTATTAACAGTATTATAATTTATCCGAATGCGTATGTATAACTATTTAAAATAATTATAAATTACACGCAGGACAGATTGTAATTGCAATTAGTAACTTTCTGAAGTACTGTATAAGTTTATTTTGTATATTTATTTTTGACATTCTTTTTGATTGTAATTTTATATGGGTTATACCTAAAATAAATACACTATTATTATTATCTTAACTCACGAGTATTAATCAAGTTAATCACGCACACACACATGCTTTTGTGTCAACACATAAATGTTAATCAAGCATTTTATATTGTCTGAATTTGTAAACTTTTAAATATGTAAAGCTCAATTAAATTATAGCATTGACAGTAGTTTTAATATAATGTTAGTACTAGGCTGTCGATATTACATTCTAATAATGCGTTACAAAATTAAAATTGTCCTATTTTCCAGACCGATTATCCAGGGCTTCTAATAGCGACGGACACTACATTAACACCATGAAAATTAAAGCTTACTTTTGAATTGAGACTAAAAACATTATTGGCTGAGTCACGCAAGAAGAAATTAGCTATATTAATATTAAGGTCAAAAACTATCTATCTATAACTTCACGCCAAATCCCTTGCGGGGTAGGCAGAGAGAACCGAGCGCCACGTGACTCGATCCTTACATATCTCACTCGCTTCTTTAACATTCATTGCTCTTCTCATGCACGCACGCCGGTTTCTAGGGCTCCTGACATCACCTTCTGATAGAACATGACCAATTTGGTCATGGTAGGTAAGTCTTGGCCTTCCCCGGCTCCTACATCCTTCCACTTTTGCATTGTATATCTGCTTCGTCATTCTTTCATCTTGCATTCTTTCTACATGCCCGAACCATCGGAGCATGCCTCTTCTTATTTTAACACCGACGCTCTCTTTCAGACCAACTCTATTTCTAACATCATCATTGCGAATACGGTCTACGAGCCTTACGCCACAAATTTTGCGCAGTGCTCGCATTTCAACCGCGTTTATTCTACTTTCATGCTCTTTCTGCCATACCCAACTCTCGCTTCCATAAGTTAGCGTTGGGACCAACACTGCATTGTGTATAGCGAGTTGTGCCTTCTGGCTCAGGATTTTACTGCCAAGAAGTTTTCCCAACGCTCCATTCACACTATTCCCAGCACTCACTCGTCTTTCCACATCTGCGGTGTACCTTCCATCCCTGCTGAAAGCGCATCCAAGATATACAAACTCATCCACTTGTTCCAACACTTCATCATCAATCGTAATCCTTACATTAGTTCTGGATTCGTCAAAAACTAAACGACTTGAAATAAAAATGTTGAACTATCTGTCATTATACAGAATTTTAATGTAATCGATGTATAGATGATAGACATCATTATACAAGTTAGAGGAAAAGAGTGAACTAGGGAATTAAGGGACCGTAGCAGTTTACCACCTTTTGAGTACAATATGTGAAAGGATAATCCTTGATCAATTGTAGCTTTAGTTTAAGTCTAATGAAAACCATGATGCGCAATACAAAATTATTTATAACAAAGATTGTTTACCTTTGTTTAATTTTTACACTTAAATCATCCTTGGCATTAATTCTTTTTTACATGACAATTATTGAAAATTTTATGCAATATGTTTAATTTTAAGAAGGAATAATCCGCATTTATTGTGTAAAGAAGATTTAACTAAAAACCGTGTATGTAAATGTGACCATGAATAATCGATCTAATAACATTGATTTCAAGAATAAAAATCTATGAAAAAATAAACATTAATATGTTTGTTAGGCACGAATATTTTTATTTACAAATTATCTATAAAGTGTTTTTTATCTTTTATCTCATATCTATGCATATATTTAGTATCATGTCATCGCTTGTAGTTTAAAATATATGTCTAAAATAGAAAAATATATTGTTTAATTTATATAACTCTGCTAGGTTTGACCAATCTCCTATCCTTATTCCAATGATTTCACAGATCTTACTGAAGCGAACTCAGGCTTACTATTAATTAATAGATCTATACAGTAACTCGATTTGCGTAAAAAAAATACTATTCTAATAATATTAAAGTGCAAATATGTTTGTTGATCTATTCAGATACTGTAGTTTTCATACGTATGTAAATATTAACTTTTATTACTTTGTGTGTAAAAATGGCTGTATCGACTTATTCGATTTTTTTACATTGCTAATATCATATTATGAGTATATTATTGAAGCACACTACACATTCTAGGCAAGTTTCTGGTAAACGGTTATCTGGGTACATTGTAAATTTCAAATTGCCGAAACGCATTATGTATGTAGTGGGGTAAATTTTCCACAGTCTGGTATCATGATACATATGGTTATTGAATGTACTTTTGTTGCCGTCCCTTACGGGTGTACGCGTTTGTCAACTCTAGGTATATACTTTCTCTGAGATCACGTCGGGTACTGGCACGTCACGTCACAAATTGACTGTCAGTGTCATCTGTCAGCTCAAAACATTCTTGTGCAGCCGCGCCGCCAGCCAGTCGTTGTCTTGTTTTTGATTGAGTTTCGTTCTCGTCTTAGTCGTGCACGCAGTCCATCGTCCACTTTGTGGTCGTCAAATATGCTTAATTTTGTCATAAAACTCCGATTAGAAAATTTATAATCACTCAGTTCATCTATATGATTTATCATACGTGTTTTGTGTTATCAAAAATAAAATGTATAATAGTGATGTGTGAAATAGTGAACAGATGACTTAAATAAAACCATATGTTTGGATTTTACGGCACATTTTCTTAAATCTATCTAAATATCGTCTTGGTCACAGGGCTTTTAAATGAAAGGAAGTAGCGGAGCAATTGTTATTCAGATGAAAAAAAATGTCAACAGAAGGAAGCGGCGAGACTCCCTCTGCAGTGCCAAATTTACCGGGAGCACCGGAGCAAACTTACCTGTTTCCGAAAGTGAAAGGTCACTCCAGGTCTATAAGTCATGGAGGGACACCTATGCTGGCTGGAAACCCTGCAGCAGCGCGACCACTCAAATCCGCGCTACGTGGACACCAGCGGGCTCTATCCCACGGTCAGATCGTGGAAGGAGCTCGTGCTTCCTCAGGCCCCGGTCACAGCCGAACCGGTAGTCGCACAGATTTCATATTACCTCCTGGGCACCGAGAACCGGGCCCATCCAGCGCCCAAGCTCGGATAGGTTCAGTGCGCGTCCATCACTCCCGTCAGGCGTCCCGATCTGACTCAATTTACACGATACGTCGGAACTCCGTCGTGGGCCCGTGGCGCCGCGCCGTGTGGTGGTTGCTTCGACGGCAACAGCCCGCCATAGACAACCGCCTCCTGAGTGTCATCCCTAACCATTTAGTGCCTGATAAAACACCGCCAAAAGACCATCCAAATGGAAATAGATGTAACAATAAAATCAGAACTACAAAGTACACTCTGCTGTCGTTCTTGCCCAAGAACTTATTTGAACAGTTCCACAGGGTCGCCAATGTGTACTTCATATTCATTGTGTTGCTGAACTGGGTGCCGGCAATCAGTGCATTTGGTAAGGAGATCGCCATGCTACCCGTGTTGTTTGTGCTCACCGTCACCGCCATCAAGGACCTGTTTGAGGACCGCCGCAGGCATCTCTCCGACAAGAGAATCAACAATTCATTCTGCAGAGTTTATAAAAAGTAAGTAGTTTTTACATATTTCTGTTTTAAACATATGTGTGTAGTCTTACCAAATATTTGCTAATATTTTAATGTCTTTACTCAGGACTTTCCTGTAAAAACAAAGTAGCAACAAGTGTCTAGACTTCTCAATTGATGAAACTGTCATATCTACTGTACATGTTGTGCATAGGTACTGTTTATTAGATCAACAAACTGCTGCTATATATCATTATTCATTCTCATATTATTCATCAGTCTTCATACAAATAAAACATATTGGTTTATCTTTAAAAATTGAATTATCACCGTGAACACCTTGATTTGTCATTGTAATTACCTAATAGGTGGGATTTAACAAGATAACCCAATGTTTACTTTGTACTTGTGTGTATTTTACATGGTCCATACGTGATAATCTCTGACATGTTTGTAGACCTTCAATATACATGAGTATGGCATATGTGCCTAGTGCTGGAGCAGACCATTGAACTCTAGTTGTGTAGGCATTCATGACACAACAGTATATTGAACACACCGAAAATTATAAAAGAAATATGTTTAATTAGTTACTCTCAACATGTGCCCTTAATTTAAAAAACATCTGAAAGACTAAGTCTATTTTTGCTTTTGCTTTTTATTTATTGGAAAGGTAGTGGACTTTTATTAAGAAAATGTAGTAAAGTTCTCTTCTGTTCTAAATATGTTTTTTTTTCTATTTATGCAATAATTTAGAAGGGTTTGTTTGTTCATGGAGTATTATTTTCATATATGGATGCAGTTGTACTGTAACTTCAATACATTTACAATTTTGTGTCTGACTGTCTGATCAGGTTGCACATGCGCCAAAAAAGTTCTCAACTAATTTTGATGAAATTTACTATGAATCTTTTAGGAGTCCTATGCATAAATATGTAATTAAGCTTTTTGATGGCAGAGATGTAGATTGCAGCTACTTTTAAATAAATTCTAAAGATGGTTTCCAAGACTGGTGTTTAGGACTCGCTACATGTTAAAGTTAGCCAGTCTCTGTAAAGTTAAAATAATCTATTTTAATGTCAACATAGAAATATAAACTACAAATTAAACCAGATAAAATAAAACTTAAAAAGACAAATTGTTTTAAGATAATACTTCATTCTCTCTGCCTTCCTGGAAAGTAACTTGGCGTTAAGATATAGATATAAACTAAAAAAATATTTTTCTTTCGAATGTTTATCATAATATGTTCTGTTTTTGTAAGATACAACTAAACTGGTTTTTGTTAGATACAAGCATTGGGTCTAATCTCAGTGCATCTCAAAATTAAAATTGCTGCAGTGATAAAGTAAAACAAGGAAATGGTTGATTTTTTTCTGATCAGATAAAAATGTAAAGATAAAAATCATTTATTTGCCATTAGGCCCTTACGGGCACTTAGACACGTCTTACATTCTATAAATTAGATCATATTGTATCTTAATAATTTTTGAATTTTTGTTTTAGTTACAATCTCTTTTTTAATCTACCAGCATTTTGAAAATGACCATTGGCGAAGAAGAAATTCCAAAAGAAACTTGCCAATATGGGTCTTTTTTTCATTGTTAATATATATTACAATAAATATATGTGAGTGTACATATAGTGAAATCAAGTGGTACAAATAAAGATATATTAATACATGTGCTGAACCATTTCCAAACATCTCTGTCAGTTAGATATTCATCAATTCTGTAATAACCCTTCTTGCAAAGTATTTTTGATGTACCTTTTGAACATACTGTCGGGCAAGGACAGTTCTGTTTCAGGTAATTTATTATAGAAACGAATACAATTTACAATAAAAGATACTAGCCATAGCAAGCCGATGTAACCGTAGATCAATACTTAGGCTGTGTATTTCCAGCAACAGGCAGTTATCACATTCTTATACTGGTTATAGCATTTGGAAACGGGATAATTGAATTAAAGAATTTTTAACGGAAATGTATTTTACTAAAAAACATTCGGATACCGTGAGCGAGTTTTGTGTGAATCGGAACATATATAATTAATCCATCCATGACGGTAGATGTAATAATTGAATGTAAGACAAATGTCACCTTAGTCTTCCTGCGACCACGGACGCTACAAAGCGTTCAAAACATCAGGTTCAACAAAATAAATAAAATACGCGATATTTTCGTTAAAAATTGTTTAATTCAATGTATAACAATTGCGAAAATCCAAGACAATACTAAACGGGATAATGCTAGGAAAAAAAAAAGAATGAATACATTTCTCTTTTGTTTTAGAAATTTATAGTAGAAACAAATAGTGATAGGAAATCTGAGCGGTCAAGTGTAATGTTTTTAAAAGAACTAAGCCCTGAATTGTTCTTTTTATTGTTTTTGATGGAACATTCTTTTTCTGATATCTTTTTGCTTGATCCTACTACCACAAAACAGTGTTTAGGTGTAATAGTACTCAATTACTTTCTTCATAACTTTCTTTTACAAACCTTGTGGTTCTTGTTAACCATAGGTTTGGAACCCCTGAAGGCTATGGTAGGTGTAGGGCAGGCCATATACTTGTTTGCTTCCCAAATTAGATTATGAATTAAAAAAGTAAACTGACTAGTCTAAATCTTGGTTCATTAAAAACTAGTTTGTCACCTAAAGTGCACTTCCTTTTGTGTTACAGTAGAAAACCAGTCTGTTAACCTTGGGCTACAATATAGTATAAGAAAATTTGGCCAATCAGGTCAAATATTTTTTGTAGTCTTTATTTTTTTTTATACAACATCGTGAGGCATACAAGCATATGGCCTATGTGATGTAAAGTGGTTACCATACCCTATAAACGCTAAGTATCACTCGCGCGATGCCACCTCTGCTGTTAACTCAGCAACTCCTTTGGAGCTTACTGGCGCCCTCACTCACGCACAGGAACACAACAACCCTCTAGGGAGTTGTTATTTGGCTACTGTTTTCTGTGAGGTAGAGGTACTTCCCCTACCTTAAAAATAAAATAGTAGTTTTAAATTATATGGCCAGCGTAACAACAATGCATGGAATAATATTCTTACTGGCTGGCTGTACCATGTGCAACTTTTAAATTATTGTAATATCACTGGTAACTTATTACCTTTTGGTAAGTAGTCATCAACAGATAAGTGGTGTTTATTTTTTTTCTTTGATTACCTAAAAAAAAAATAAGTATCTCATAGGTACCTGAAAAATTATTAAGCAACTTTTAGGTACCTACAAAAAGTTAAGCACCTTCAGGTATCTAAAAAAATTAAGCTCCTTTTAGGTACCTAAAAAAATAATCATCTTTTAGATACCTAAAAAAATTAAGAATCTGTTAATGTACCTATAAAAAAAATTAAGCATAATAATTTTAAAATTTCTATATTAAGGTGAGCAAAGCAAAGTATACAAGGTGAAGTTATAATTCTGGTAAATATCATACAAGCAACATGTATTTATAAAAAATGTTATATATTTTTTACATAGTCTATTCAATCCAATGTTTTTCCAACTTTTCAATACCTTCGATATGCTGTGTTTTTGGCAATCCTTCAATAGGCAATTGTTTCTTGCACCTTATGACGAGCTCGGTGGCGCAGTGGTTAATAACGCGACTTTGACATCGACGCTCGTGCGTTCGATTCCCACATTTGTGTTCATGAACATGTCTGTTCATCTTGGTCTGGGTGTTTTTTTGAGAGGTAGGGCGCATCAAAGCAGCAAACAAACAACCGCATCCAAATAACAACTCAATAGAGGGTTGTTGTTCCTGCGTGTGAGTGAGGTCACCAGTAAGCTCCTAAGGAGTTGCTGTGTTAGCAGCAGAATGGCAAATTCAGACGTTGTAGATAAAAAAGGACTGCTTCGTGTTCCGTATTGGCACCAATCGATCGAACAAAGCGACGTACACACATGTATTGCAAGGCTACAGTAGCCACTTTACATCAGGTGGGCCGTATGCTTGTATGCCTCCCGACGTTGTATAAAACAGACTGAATTCGTTGGAAGGATTAATTGCTTTTAACACTAATAAAAATACTCTTATCTATTCTGTGTACACGGAAACACACAGAGTGGTAAAGATAAAAATGTGAATTCAGAAATTGTGTTACATACATTTGGATGTTGATCGTATTCTTAATTTTCGTTGCATGTACACATAGCGACAAGTCATGTTAGACACTTACAGCACCATTTTGCCTCTCTTGTTGTTCCTTGTTTTTATTGTTTGATAGATTAGACATGATCTCCAAGTCTTGAAATTAGTTGTCTTATTAAGAGATTTTCAATGATTTACCTACATATTGTTGTTGTCATTTTTACTCAATTTATTGTCATCTATTTTAATTTTAAAAACATGTGGTATTTATTGGTACCTACATGTGCAGCGTCTATACTGGCGGTGTGTCAACAAACAAAGGCAGAGACTGAAAAACAGCGGTTCCGCTGAGGCTCTTACCTCTTTATCTGTACAATACGTTTATGTGAATGTAAGGGCTACTATATATTCGTGCACTGTGTAATAATGTCATTGGTCGCAGACAATGTTTTTGTACAGATGAATAAAGTTTCTTTTATTTATTTTATTTATTTATTGCGTACGTCGCAAGAATGGTACAAAGGTTAAGCAGTCTTCTCTAGCTTGAGGTGTCGCTGTGTGTACATGCATGTGTGTTGCAATTATCACTTGACTCGACGGTGAAGGAAAACATCGGGAGGAGACCCGCACGTCCAGGAAATTACATTTCGAAAGCCATGTATCTGGATTAACCTAAGAAAGGTCTGGTTTTCCTTTTGGGTTGAAGAGGTCTTCCGAGAGTCAAACTACATGTCAATATGAGTATTCTTCTTCTTTTCGTTATCGCGTTTCCTAATGCATTAGGATTGGCATAGTCCACTACCTATCCCCAAGGATTTGGCGAAGACACTGATTTTTACCGTCCCGGAGGGAAAATCAGCCATGCAATTCTCTAAGCGACTCGTAATGGCTGTGTGCGTCGCTGTGATCACAGATGTCACAGCTTTGACATTGTCTACTGCGATCACGGCTAAATTATTTGATATTCTATAAGGCTGTAAGCGTACGCGAGGCTGTTTGCCTTGTAGAATTCCAATTCCAAACGCAGCCTTGCGGCGCTAGTGTCGCACAACCATGAAAAGCGACACCAAAGAATTGCAATTTTGTGTTCAAGGCTGTAACAGCCGATGTTTCCGAAGATGTAAGGACGTTTGCTCTTACAGAATTGCATGGCTGATCTTTCTTCGGTTAGGTCACGTCTTTCGAAATATAATTTCTTGAACGTGTGGGTTTCCTCATCATGTTTTCCTTCACCCCCGAGCCAGCGATAAATATCTACTTATGTCCTATCTACATGTTACACGATATCTTCGACAAATTTGAAACCAATTTAAAGTTTTTCTTTATATTAGGTAGCTTTCTATTAGTCCCCCATATAAGATTTTGCAGTTGCAACTTCACTAAAGTCAGTTGTAGGTTGTAGGGATCTTACTATATCTTCACACGACTGGAGAAGACCAGTTTGGTAAATTAAGACTAGACAGACGAGACTAGACTCTTAACTCTAACACCCAGAGGCGATCTAGTAACCAACGATCGTACATAATATCTATGACTTAAAAAATCTGCTGATATTTGTAAGTACCACAAATGAATAACAACGCATAAAGGTACCCCTCACTCATAAAAACGGTAGTGTTCTCGGCGATTCGAGCCTACTAAGTGGGGGTATATGTGAACCAACAAACCTATAAGTGACTCGAGGTCGATCCGTGAACTGGTCAAAGTGCTGCGCGTTCTTCTTTACTCCCCGATCCGTAGCTTTGTGTTTAGTTGCTAATATGAAGTAGTTTCATTAGTTCTCCAAAGACCGAGTCACGTGGCGCTCGGTTCTGTTTACCCCACAAACTACTTGCGGTAGAAGCGATTACAACAAAAAATCCTCATTATTGTCACATAACAAGCCGTGGATAAAATTATCGAAAGAGAACGCGAATTTACATAGCTCGTGGTGGCCTACTTAGACGTCGCTTCGCCCGCACAAACTCGATTCGACAATTTTAATGTAGCTCCGACTTTCACCCGCCGTCCTCCACTTACCTACTCCTCTAAACTACTTGCATAAGGTTGTACAACATAATTACTGAGGTGACGTCTATCGAAGACGATACCTTATCTGTCTGAGGTGACGATACCTTATCTCAATGTAAAACGAACTATTTCGCGTACGCTACAACCTTTTTATCTATGGTTATCAGTCATAAATAATCTAAAATTCCCAAAAATAAATCTCTATATAAGTCGTTAACGCACGCGTGATGCCCTTTATGTCGCATGTGTCTATAGTACAGTTATTGTTGACCGTCAGGGAGGTTGTACATGCGTTTGTGGTACAAAAATATGTGTGTATAGCGGGTAGGCAGGTCCAACCGAGCGCCGTATGAGTCGATCCCTACACATTCGTCGCTTCTTGGTGTCACAGTCGCGTCATTCGCCACTGCGCCACCGAGCTCGTTGTCGTCGTAATGTTCAGATTAGATGGGGAAAATAATAAGAGTACCGTTTCACATCAGGCGAGCAGTGTTATTGACAACCAGTCGTGTTATAAAAGATTGCTTAATATGTAGTTTCCTTTTTTATATAATAGAAAAGAAAAAATAACTCGGAACAATAAATTCAGCGGTAGCAATGCATTCTTCCCAAGTTATTTATTCTTTGAAGTAACTAAAGCGTTTTATTTTGAAATTCCTCGTAGTTAACTAGAATCTGTTTTATATTTAACCTTACATTATGCAAATGAATGACACATTTTGTGTGTCTATTTGCTTTCTGAAACAAGGTTGCTTTGTATTTGTAAATATTACTGTGCACCGCTCGGCGCAGGCACTTGTTTCTATTATCACTTAATTAGGCAGCATTATATTTCGACGATAAAAGTAATCATATGCCGGTAGCTTGTTAAGGTATCAACTTATAATGTAGATTGTGGAAAGAAAACAATATGTTTTTCTATATATCTACCTATATCTTCAAATAAGTCCCTTGCGGTTGACATGACACATCACTCGCTTTTTTAACATTCATATTTCTTTTTATGCACGTTAGCCGGTTCGTTGGGCTCCTGACACCACCTTCTGATAAAAGATAATCAATTTGCTATACAACCATTTTTTCTAATCAGTCAACAATACTATTTCACAATTAAATCATATAGTGATCTAAATTTGCATTTTATAACGAAATCCGCCTACGTCTTTTGTATGTAGGATGCTGCATGTTGCAAGTGTTGCTCTAGTAGGTACAGTGGTTCTTAACCTTTCGGTGATGAGGGACTATTTGACGGAATTTCTGTCTCGCCATAACACATATCACACCATCGGCTGTTTGGGAGTAATATACATATATAAGTAAATGAAGGGTTGTTCTACATAAAAAAACATGCATAAAAATTATCAAAACCAACACTATTTTTTTTTTTTATGAAAATTAGACATTACAATGATAACTATATTACTTTAATGCGATTTATGTGATTGCTAACTCTTTACTAAATTCTGAATCCTTGTTTCAGTGCTAGTCATACCTAGTTAAACGAATGTCTGCCAAAAGAATGGCTTCGCGGACTACTGGTTAACAACCACTCATCTAGTAGAATGATATGTTTTTCAGAATTAACTACGTTTGGTTTAACTGTAGCTATAATGATAAATTACAACAATTAACATTTTTTGATACTGGCTAGTATGAAGATATCTTTCCTTCTAGTTAGAAATTAGTTTCTTATTTCTACTTACAGATGCATTCAATGTAAAATGATACTGATTGGTTTACTTCAAGTTAAATATTAATTAAATTATATATGAACAACAACATTTATATCGCGTCAAAGTTTGCCTTCACTTGTTGAAAATGCATACATACAATTGATTCTGATGAAGGCCTTCGCAGGCGAGGGACATTCCTCCTGGTATTTTTTTGTCCTTCAAAAAAGTTCCCCGAAGACAGTCGCTTAGAGCTGGATTGCATGACCCATACAAGAGATGCGGTCACAAAAATTCCCCCTAAACAACCGGGTACATCGGAAGAACTGACCATACAAAAGGGCGCATGAGTCCCCGAAATTAAAGAACGAACGTACTAAGGCGCATCAAATAATTCCTTAAAATTACCATTTCCTAAGAGCTCGGTAGCGTCGTTGCGCGTGATTACTCTAACCGAACACGCAGGGTAATCAGCGTCAATCGCTACCATTGCATGGATGGGTTTACTATTTCGAGTTTCGACACGTTAAGGCGTCGGACCCGGTTGTTGTAATAGACGACGGCGATGCTAAGTCATTGGCCTTCGGGCGGCTTGAAATCACTGTCCTCCGCCAATCTACAGTTGTGCAGCGTGGTTGGAGTATGCTCTAAACCCTCTCGGTTGAAGGGAGATCTGTATTCCTATAGTGGGATGAGTTAGGGTTGGTGTTGAGCATATTACATAATATGGTTACGTTAGTTATTATGAAACATGGAGATTTTATTCCTTCGCGGACTAAAGTCCTTCGTTTGCGTAGGTTTTAAGGAGGACTCTGATAGGAATTGTTACTTGTGATGAAAATCGAATCTGCGTGACAGTCGAAATGTCCATTTCACTGGTGGGATACGGGAGGCGGACATACCATATCTCAAACTCTAATAATTAGAGTTCTTAGGTCACGTGAGCTCGAATTTTAACGAGTATATTACATGAATTACATGTTATGTTAGAAATATGAATAGTGATTGAAGAGACAAGTTGACACCTTATGAAAATAGTAGTTGCGTTCTTTTGGTTTTAATAATGATTTTACAACCTTTTGTCTACAAATTATTGTACACCAGATATTAACACGTTTTCTTTTAGGAGCATGTCCTCTAAATATATGGCAAGTACCAATTTTAACTAGATTTTTATTTTCTGAAACTAGATCAACCACAACATTTTAGGTACAATGGGCGGACTTAATTTTAATTGCATTCTTTACCAGTTGATCTTTGGAACTGCAAATTATCGCGATCGCGGCTTTATTATTATATATGATAGTAAATATCAAAATACACATATCTACTAATAATATATACATAATAATATATGTAAAAGATGGAGATAAATAAAAAAGATAATTATACAATATTATACATATACATAATACGATACATACATACGTAATAGACCTAAATATTACAACATATAAATAAATAGACACGTATACATAATGATGTTACACTTACTTATTGCTTTGTCAAGCTTTCAAACAGATATTGACGTACTTTATTTTTGAGGATCAGTTGACTACAGGGTTTCTTGACACATTCCGGTAGCGGATTCCATAGTTTTATAGACTGACATGTGAAAGAGTTGGACATGAAGCCCGAGCGGAAAAGTGGGATAGAGAGTAATAGAGAACTGTTAAAACGCAATGGAAGGTTATGAGAGTCACAGAGATACTGAATCTTGCATTTCAAGTGTTCTGGAGAATGAGGACTGGTAAGAATAGATTACATTCAATCAACCTACATGTTATTTATCCCGTGTTAAGATAGAGAATTCTTTTCAACTCATGAAAAGTAACTTTTAAATGATAAGTTACCATTGTTAACCTATTGAAACGAGAGCCAGTGAAACGAAAACATCGATTTGTGATTTGTACAGCTAGTTTTGTTTCTCTTTTTGTATTTATAATGGTTTAATTTGTTTATTATCAAAGGCTCTTCAAATCACCGCCATTGAGTTAATTAAACCACTTTATGATTATGTTTGGAGTAATTAAAGACATGAAGGAAGCCTTTTGAAAATTTAAAGTTCTGAGATAGATTTTTAACCAGCCATTAAATAAGTCAATAACACATTTGACACGACCTCGGTGTTCCATTTTAGAATAAGTACAGTTCCTTATCGTATTCGATTATAACAAACTGCCCACACCTTTTTCTTACAAAAAGATGTTGGCTTTGCTTATTGTATATATCTAATAATAATACGTGAGAAAATGTTTTGTACCCCTTCTTTAGTTCTATTGAGCGCACCAAGGAATCGTGAGTTTCGGTATAGTTAAAATTCATATGGAAAATAAGTGCAGAAAAAACTTAAAAATTTAAGGAATTACAGTCGAATGTTGAGCACTATATGACTAATACGAGGATACGATAAGGATTTTTACATGGAGCGACTGCCGTCAGTCCTCAACCCAGAGAGAAAACCAGACGTTTCTTAGGTTAGGTGACATGTCTTTCGAAGTATAATTTCTTGGTCGTGCGGGTTTCCTTGCGATGTTTTCTTGTACCGCCGAGCAACATAAATCCGAAATCAAGAATTTAGTGGCCGCTATCAGGCTTTATACCAGGGACCTTCGGTTAACAGGCTGACCCTTTACCACTGGGCTATCACTGCTTTCACTTGCCTTACTTCAAATATACGTACCTATATTTATATATGACGAGCTCGGTGGCAGAGTGGTTACCAATGTTACTTTAACACCAAGGTAGGGTTGATACCTTCACAAGGCAAACATTTGTGTGTTTGTATTTGTTAGATAGATAGGGCGCATCATGGCAACTCGACGGGCAGTAATTTTCACCAACTCCCGGGAAGGTTGTTTTTCTATGGGTAAGTTGCTGTGTAAGGGATATTTCTTGTATTTTAATCAGATGGACCGTAAGCAAGTGCATCCAGACGTTTATTTAAAAAAAAACGAGTGTTCTTTAGACCACACGACTGAAGTAAAACTTCTTTAGCTCCATAGTTTTGATACAGACAATAGGGCTGCACTGTGTCTTAGATATACGAAACTTAACTCGCTATGAGAGAAAATGTGTGCTCGCACCTCTCTCTCTTGCCCCTACATAATATACGAAACGTAACTCTCTCTTTCTATCTTCACTAACTTATATTCCCTCTCAACTTCCGTTCGCCTCGCCCGATCACACTTTTCGTAACGCTCTCGTCACGCATTCACCAGCTCACTCCCCAAGTCAAGCGTGCGTAAAGAAGTTTTACTTCAAAAGGCCAGTACAACACAAATATCACTAAAAACAAACAGTTGCCAACAAAGTACTGTGATTGAAACATAAATTGTAACAAAATATGTTAATGCCGAGAGCATTTTTATGCAAATATACACAAAAACCTACAGCGTACTTTATATTAATACCCGCAATAGCCACTGTTTTAAAATATAACGTAGGATATTACCGACGGTAAATGACAAGCAATTCTTTACAACTACACGGTAAACTTAAAGTTGGTTCTTGCATATTTAATAAGCATCAGGTGTCTGTTTCGCGTACCATTGTGGCCGTGTCGTTTGTTTACACTCGCCGGGCAAACTTCCAAATACCACTTCATAATTCACTGAAGGCTCTCTAAGGTTTTCATCATGTTTGCCAGGCTAGGTGTTAGGCGTTTCACAATCACCTGGGGCTCGTTATCGCGTACATGACATGCAATACACAACTGAGTAAATAGTTTACACTTTAGACATGCTTACCACACGATTATTTCCAGCGTATTCTATGTATGTTGGATTAACCTTGCTAAGTATTGAAGTGTTAATGTAGAGATGATTGTGTTCCCGGGGTTTAAAACTATGACTGTATTAGCAGAGCAGAAGTATCTACATGAACCCTTACTCATCCTACTGCAGGGAGATGGGTCTCCCTTCAACCGAAGGGGTCTAGAGCATACTCCACCACGCTGCTCAAATGTGGATTGGCGTAGGCCAGTGTTTTCAAGCCGCCCAAGGGCCACTGACTTAGCTTAACGACTGTCATCTATCGACAACAGCCGAGACCGACGGTTTAACGTGCCCTCCGAAGTACGGAGAAGCTCGAGATAGAGACAACAAATTAAATTGTGGAATCAACTACCCTCAGCAGAGTTTCCGAACAAATACGATGAGGGTGCCTTTAAGAGCATATGTTTCTCTAAAAAGGCTGGCAACGGATCAGTGACCCTTTGGTGTGGCAGATGCCTATGGGTGATGGTGACCACCTACCATCAGGTGACCTACATGCTAGTTTACCCAACTCTAATATAAAATAATAATAAAAAAGTAGAAAATTTCAGAAGAAGGCTTTTAGATTTGATGTGATTGATTGAAATTCATAACGAATTTAATTATAAGAAAAATTGAGAAGAATGAAGTTTTGTGATTTGACATGAATGGATTGCAAATGACAACAAATTAAATCGAAAGAAAATTGTAGAACTTTGAAGCTTTGAGATTTAATATTCATTGTGTCTGTGAGAGAACAACATGATACAAACAAGAGGCGTTAATAGGGTTGACTAGTTAAATGAAGCTGAACCCACGGTTTATTTTTCTTACTAGTGGTGGTGCACATTTTATAGTCTTCTATTAGTAATAGTGGTGGTGCCCAATTATAGTCTTCTAATTTAGTAATATAAGTCTATAATTGTGCACCTCCACTTTGAATAATGATTGTGGAATCACCTAAGCGTATGATTGCAATCAGAATTTGGATGGTATAATCCGGATATCACATGAAAGGAATTCTACATTTTATTCGTTTCATGAAATCCATGAATGGGCTACTCTTCCAAGGTTCACATCCCCTGTATATTTAAATACATTTTTTTTCTTAGGCAAGCATTTGGCTTTTCTCAAATAATGTCTAGGTTATGTTATATACCGCGAGATTCGTCTATGCGACTACTACAGCAACTTCAGAAAAAAGGTCCGACAACGCGCAAGTGATGTCTCTGATGTTACAAGCGTGTATAGGCTGAGATAACTGCAATAAACCTAATCAACTTAAAAGTTAAAATAGAGCTACGAAACACATACGCTCTTATTAGTTTTGTCCATACGATTGTAACGAGCTTTAGATCTATACATATAAGGGTTCAGGTCAGTCGCTATGTCCCATGCTTGATATCATTCTATACTTTGCTCTGATGTAAAAACAAAGCAATTGCTTACAGTCAGATGTATTTTTAAGTAACAACCAAAAGCACTGAGATATTACAATTTGTGTAATGTGTCCCATCCAGTCAGATCGTTACAATATCATATGTTTTACCGAAAGCTAAAACGGATTATTCGAATTTTCCTTACATTTCCTGTAAATTCACTTTAAGTTCCAAGGCTACGGGATTAGTCGCTCGGCCTGCAGTATTCATTGTTCGTTTAAATCCGTTGTTATTAAATATGCTATAACTGGAACGTGGTATTTCTTCCTTTATTAGTTTACTTTCGAATTCTTGTAAATACCTCCCATGTTTCTGTCTAGATTACATTACATCGCGGGAACAGCTTAAGCATTCTATAATATGAGATCTCACACAGAATGCTCAAACTGTTTCCGCGGATTTTTGATATCTCGATATGTCACATATCTATCAGTTTATAATACAGATCCAGCTAGATCCATTAGTGGTAGGATAAAAGATAAAATCATTTATTTGCCAATATATTTTACGGGCACTTAGACACGTTTTACATTCTTTAAATTAAATCATATTGTATGTTAATGATTTTCCAGTTTTTTTTTTTACTTTTAATCCCTCTTTTTTTAATCTACCAGCATTTCGAAAATGACCATTGGCGACCATAGGCAGAGAGAACTAAGCCTCACAAAACGCGATACTTACCAACATCACTCGCTTTTAGCTCATAGATCTTTTCATGTATGTCCTGATTGATAAGGCTTCTGAACTTACCTTCTTTATAAAACACTTCCTATTAGTCGTGGCAGGAGAGTCTTCCCCTTCCTAAGTATCTACATCTTCCACTTTGCCAGTGTACAAGTCTTACTTAGATAGCAAAATTCATATCTACGTTAGATAATTCGGAATATATATATAATAAAGTACAAGTTGGACATGCGAACGAAGGGTTCGGTACAACAGGATGGAAAACGCCTGAATTAATTTTTAATGTTATGTTGGTTATTACACTTCAAAAGATACAGCTTTGTGCTCGGGCGGCAGGCAGCGAGCGGAGCTTTAGTAGTAGGGTTCCGTTGGTACCGTTGGTTGGTCTGAGAACCTTAAAAAGGCTATATAGGATTCCACTTCGCTTCAAATATCCTCCAATATAATGTACAAATTGTACAGCAGATTTTGTTACGTGCGTTGAGTGATAGGTAATTGAGTTCAATATTTGATAACGTTTACATTGGCCACTCCAAATGTTAGGAAGATTAATTCAACGGGAATATTAGAAGCGGCGCAGCTGTCGGTGTTGTGAAATATCGGAAAGGTCGGCGAGGAAAGTCGTAGAACTTTAATCAGTTTACCGACGCTAATCCGATTGATTGGCCAAGTTAAAGCTGCCAAGGCCGAGGTTGTACGTCAAACATTGGTACCTATCAAGTCTGTGGGTTGCATTAGCTCGCCACGTCCAAGTTATTCTTTAGTCATTCAATCAACTGCATACATAATTGTAATAAAATACCATGAAAATAATCGCATTATTTAACATATCCTTACATTGCTTGGAGTACCTACTAGCCATTCTGTACAAAATAATATTAAGAAGTACCTTTTAATATGTCAATAAATGCAATATATTATTTAAAATCCTACCGCACATGGAGTATTGTTTTCATCCTTCAGGAAGGGGGGGGGGGGGAGCTTTTGAGCTTTTGACGAGCCCGGTGACGCAGCGTTTAATAACGCCACTTTGACGCCAACGCTCGTGGGTTCGATTCCCAAACACGACAAGCATTTGTGTGCATGAACACATCTGTTACGGTAATCGCTTTACATCAGGTGGGCCGTATGCTTGTATGCCTCCCGACGTTGTATAAAAAAAAGAAAGGAGCATTTGGATACCAAATTGCATCTGACATCGTACTACCTCTTCAGCTTGCTGACATTGGCTATATCTTTAGTCGTGAATGGAATTTTGTCGTTCTCGCGACTATGTCTTACAGATCTTCAGAAAAAGTCCGAAACAGCTTTCCTCGTTGCACTGTGTGACTTTCTATCTGTGTATCAGGCAATAGTGAGGTTCCAAGTCAGGGGAAGTGTACACTGGTTTGAAGACATCCAGCTGTGTGGCATTTGTGCTCGATCAAAAAAGTTGTATAAAGTTTAACCATAGACGACTAGAAGATCTGCGATCACGTTCAGCTAATCGGCAAAGATCCTGAAGCTCTTCCGACTGAACAAAAGAAAATTACGACTTTTCGAAGCCAAAGTGCGATATTTATGTTCAAAAAATCGTTCTGAATCAGCTTGTTAAAGAAAATTATAACTTTTCTAAGCCAAAGTGCGATATTTATGTTCAAAAAATCGTTCTGAATCATCTTGTTAAAGAAAATTACGACTTTTCTAGTCCCAAGTTCGTTATTTCTGTTCAAAAAATCGTTCTGAATCATCTTGTTGATGTAGGGGGGTCCCTTAGAACAGTTATTGATTTAATTTAAAACGAGAAACAAATGGTGGTTGTTGAACAAACCAATAGACCACTTGACTGCCCACTAAGGCAACCCGCGCTCTCAAAACGTTGTGCCTACTGACCAATAGGAGGATACGCCGATAAGTGCCGCGATGTTGATCCGCGAACTAGCCGATAAGCGCTGCGCGTTGATTTCCCCTCCGACACGTAGCGGTGAATTGAGTTACTACGCAATATCGGTTCTCCATAGGCTATTCGTTCATGAATCACGCGGTTTTTGTACGGTGTGGCTGTGTTGTGAATGCTTACATTATGAGTGATAATTTGAAGACATTATGCTGTAGAAAATCAATTAGAACAACAAATGTTACTCATTTATTTTAAATGGCGAGCATTAAAAGGAGACAGTCATTCAATTAAGATTATGGTTCTCAAATTGTTTCGACGATTTACTATCTACGTGTACATTACACACATGTATCGTTTTATGTCCTGTTATCTATGTTTAATGGCACAGGTACGTTATTTTCCTCGTAATATAAGAGATTACGCCGTCATTTATATTACATTTGAATTGAATTATCATGTTCTTCATAAAAGCTGTAGGTTGAATCTGTTTTTGCTTAGGTGCTTATATTATGTATGATTTTTCTTTTACTTTTTTTATTTTTTATTTATCATTATTTTCTTTGTGTTATATTTATGTATCTGTTTTTACTGTTGCAATGACTCATGTTATTAGTCCATGATATTTGTGTTAAAGAAGGTACAGATAGTTTCTCTGTCTATATATGCATTACTTATTCCTGTTAAGCTTATAAAGGTTGGCTGGAAGAGATCTCTTACAGAGATAAGTCCGCCTTTGTACATGCTAAAGATTTGTAACTGTATATGTTAAGTATATTTGTACAATAAAGAGATTACAACAACAACAACAACAACAAAAAAAGCTAGAATAGCCGTGTACTCGACTAAAAGACAAATGTGGGTATCCATTTATCTATTGGTTTCATGACTTTTTTCGTTCACGTTGACAGTAATACATAAACACACAAGTTGCATGATACTGGTCGGTCGAGTCTCGAGACTTCGACCGACGTGCCACATTTTTATTGATATATATATAAAAAGATAATAGATAAGGCTCGGCATCAATTGTTCAGCTTGTATAATTTTGTATATTCTGTACCGCTATCTCGGAAAATGCTTAACGGATTTGTATGAAAGTGTATTCCTTTAAGGTAAATCTCAGGCTCTCAGGGTAATTTATAAAGTGATTAGCCACCGCTCCGGCTTCGCATGGGAACAACTAATAAGGCAAACTTTAGCATCCTTTTTTATATTTTCATTATTAGTAATTTAACTCTAAAGGTTGTGCCCGCTAATACCTTTTGATGTATTTATAGTTCATACTAGTGTTAATTTTGTTGATCCGTCCGTTTTGTCTTATAGAATTAGCATAGTTCTTTTATTATATTATGTATATATGGTTATATTGAATATTGTTATAGTTAGTAATATAACTTCTCTGAAGGTGATGCCAAGTGCCATTGGACCCGGCGAGCGTGCATGATAAGAACTATGTGTGTAAGGATCGCGTCTTATGGCGCTCGGTTCTCCCTGCCGCCCCCCGCTAGGGACTGGTGTGAACATATACATACCTACATAGACACATAGTAATATAATCTTCTCGTAAGTTTAAATAATAATAAATAATATTGCCGGACAAATTACACAGCGCCACCTAGCCCCAAAGTAAGCGAAGCTTGTGTTATGGATACTAGACAACTTATAAACATACGTAAATACATTTTTTTTTTGTAAGTACATTCTTATTATACATACAAAATACCCAGACCAATGCAAACAGACATGTCCACGCACACAAATGTTTGTACTGTATGGGAATCGAACCCATGAGCGTTGGTGTCAAAGTAGCGTAACTGCGCGTTTCACCACTGCGCCACCGAGCTCGTATGACTAACTATTTAGCAATTGTTTGTTACAGCTAAATCTTAGATTCTGATTCATAAAGTATGATACCTAAGAAGGTAATCATATCTATACAGAGTATGCTCGATAACATATCGGTAGCATTTAATCGAGTAATAAAGTAAGGATTATCAATATCCGGAATAGAAGCGACTCTCCACCAACAACCCGCTTCTGCTTATTCACATATTACTTATTGCATTCATACGTCCATAGGTACCACACACGAACATTTTACCACCTTAATAGTATATTAAAAAACCGGCCAAGTGCATGTCGCGCTACGCACCGAGTAGGGTTTCGTAATTACTTCCCGTTGCTAAAATTGATGAAAATGAAACCACAGCGCAATGTAATTTGTGAACAGCGTAATTTTTTTTTTAAGTGTGAGATAGATTGGTTAATAGGAAGGATAACGCTTAGTGCAGAGAAGTGCAATGTCATAGAATATGACATTTGTACGTTTTCGTAAAACAAAATACATTTTATAAGTTTTCGACTATTACTCGTTTAACCTGTAAAGCCAGCTCAGCTGTGATAGTTTTCCTTTTAAATTCACTATATGGACTACTACCATGATTTTTTTACATATCCAAATACAACAGTTTCGCTGACATGGGCGGTGGGGGTCACCTGTGTAACAAAAATTTACACTTTTAATATTTCGCAAACGGATCACTATATCGAAAAATGATCTTCCCAAACCCTTTTTTTAAACCTTATTAACGACTCCCCTCACCATGGGGTGGGAGCGAATAAAAAAAATCATCCACACTTTACGTGTAGAGGTACCACCAAAAAAAATATTTTTCAAGATTTTATTCTATCACCTTGCCAGCATAATTAATATGTACTCGTATATACATGCCAAACTACAGCTTTCTAGTGTCAAGCGTCTCTGAGCTAAGCTGCGGACAGACGGACAGACAGACGAACATAGCGAAACTATAGGGTGCCTTGTTTACTACGGAACCCTAAAAAATATTCTAGACTTACTTCGATAACTATGTTAGTCGTGTTTAATCAGAATCAGTAGTCCTAGAAATCGGCGAGCGAGCATGAGAAGACCTATGAATGTTAAAAAAGTGACAATAGTTCCTTAGTATTACTCTCAATTTCAGACATTTTGTGTCTAGTAGAATCCTTTGGACTGATGCAACATGCTTGCGTCTTATTGTATATTGATGTATTTTAGAAATCCATACATAAAGGTACGTGATAATAGTAAAAAAATGTTTGCTCTTCTTATGGATCGCACGACAGACGGCGGCCAGGGCAGGGTAAACACAAATGTTTCATTCATAGAATCCATTAGTACTGACACCGTAATCACATACATGAATATTGAACGAGGTTGTGAGCGGCACGAGCTCAAAAACGGGCGTGTTTTATATGGGTCAGTGGTCAAGGGCTCAGGGCTGCCTCCCGCGCGCTCCCACCGCTACGATACGTATAGGCATTACAAATCGGGCCACTTTTATGACACTGATTATGTTATTATTACAATTACAATAACACTCGACGGGTGGGCAGTAATTACATAAAATAAATTATGTGTAATCAATCGCTCTGTACCAATTAGTACGATTACAATTATTTGATTTAAAATTACTATGTGTTTGCTCGTTTAGCGTTAGCAAGGTTGTAGGGGTTGTTATATCGGATTTGTATTAAACCCATAAATCACGATATTAGCGCCAGATTGATCTTGGTGGTGGATTCTCTAGTTTCACGTTTGAGATTCAATCCGATTTTGATGACATTATAATCCAGGTTACAAAATTTTAGTCAAAACTTAGAACAAATCCTATTGAAATTGGATTGCCATTGGAATAAGCAATCAGCAATCCTAATCCTACTGTTACTATATTTCCGGTAGCTAGTTTGATTCTAACTTAACACGACTGCCTCTAGCAGAACGTTTCTTGAAAACCCAGATTATCAGGCATCTTCCAGTGTCCACTTTACAAAACTTTTTAAACACTAGATGACTAGAGGATCTGTACAAGTTTAACATCTCATTTAAGTTTTTTGTTCACGACCATCATTTATCTTTCTTTCCTCCTACCTAATGACCTGCCATGCAATTCTCTAAGCGACTCGTGATCACAGCGACGCACACAGCCATTAGGCTGTGTGCGTCGCTGTGATCACAGATGTCACAGCTTTTACACCGTCTATTGCGATCACGGCTTTTTATTTGGTATTCTATAAGGCTGTAAGCGTACGCGAGGCTGTAAGCGTACGCGAGGCTGTTTGCCTTGTAGAATTCCAATTCCAAACGCAGCATTGCGGCGCTAGTTTCGCACAACCATGAAAACCGACACTAAGGAATTGCAATTTTGTGTTCAAGGCTAGCACAGCCGATGTTTCCGAGGATGTAAGGATGTTTGCTCTTACAGAATTGCATCGCTGTCTACCCTGTCTTCGATATAACAGTTTGAATGATCCAATACGTCCTGTATCCCTCTCGGTGATAGGAATTCAGATAACAAAACGGAAGTGTAACGTTATGTGATAAATTTGCGCCCTTGAATCGTCGTAGAATTCCCATGTTTTATGTTTGCAGAGGTGACTTTTAAGTTAGCAATGAATAAATACACTTATATTTGTTATCATGGGAAGTCTGTATTAGCGGTACGAAAAATACCATAAGGAATATACTGACAGCACACGGACCAAACATTAGGTCGCACCTACAGTTTTCCTAGAAAGATAAAGCCGTCGGTTGCATATTGGCATTATGTATTCCGATAACGCTGTTCACATTAGAGCGACCCGATAAATCTGTTGGCGACGACACATTTACCGGACGTTCAGCAACGATTTCTTTGGGTTCGGATATAATATTGGTATACTGCTTTGTATAGCGCCGTTCACTCTTGTCGGCGCAAGCGCCATCAATTTCGCCGGCGTGTACGCGGGCGAAATTAATATAAAAGTTTTGATTTCTCAATGATTGGATGCACTCAATATTTCCTTTTTCTTTTCTTCTGTCTTCTATTTAAATACCACATTACAATCAGAGCGTCGTCGTCGTCCATTGTACACAGAAGTCAACTCACGGCTGCTTAACCGGGCAGCGGTTAACGATAGTGGTGTTCACATTATGTCAGACTATCGAGTTCACACTATAAGGCGGCACCTTATAGTGTGAACATCAATACCCGATAGTCAGCCAATGGTAATATTGTCGGTCCAAACTAATGTGAACCAGCTCTTAGTCGCTCCGTCCGTCTAGTAAATGCACAAACCAATAAATGACTTGACTACACATTACACTAAGCGCTCACTAAAACTTGTGTGTTGTGTTTTAGCGCCTAAATATCTCAGCGATTCCAGCTGTACTGAACAATGGGAGGATATTTAAACCAACAAGCCGAAAAGTGCCGCGATGTTGATCTATGAACTAAACTAGCCAATAAGAGCTGCGAGTTCTATTTCAATCCCCCGACCCGTAGCGGTGAATTGAGTTATTATACAAGATCTCATTGGTTCTCGCTGTTGAAGGGTTGCTCTAGAAACTTAATTAAGCTTCTAAATCATGACAGTAGCGACAAATTAGCTTGATCTTGTTCATTGATTGTCTAGTCAGGCACGTAGTAATGAGATTCAAGCCCATGTTGGTCAAATTATATTCGGGAATACACAATATTACCCGAAACTTTGACTTTGGCATTGGAATTGTTTTGCCATTGTAATTATATTGCCATTGGAATTGCATTGCCATTGGGAACATTAGGAGTAACGCTAGAAGTACCGATGTAGTGAACAGTTCTATGCACTTTGGCTGCTGTATCTGCAACAATAGTAGTTCCACATCCACGTCAACCCCTACTCATCCCACTGCAGGGATACGGGTATCCCTTCAACCCAAAGGGTTTAGAGCATACTCCACCACGCTGCTCAAATGCGGATTAGTGGAGGCCAGTGTTTTCAAGCCGCCAGAGGGCCACTGACTTAGCTTAACGACTGTCATCTATCGACAACAGCCGGGACCGACGGCTTAACGTGCCCTCCGAACACCGACAGGCTGCGGTCGACGTTGCTTAACCTGCGTGTTTAGTTAGAATGACACGCACAACGACGCCATCGAGCTCTCAATAAAAACAATAGTAGTTGCGTGGCCGAATTGAAACAAAACGTTGTCATGACCAGATATGCAATAGCACGAGTGGGTCGGGCGCATATGGTAGAACAGAGCCTTGGTTACTCAGTTGCACATGGTTAAACCCTCTTCTTTTTCCTACCGTTATCGCATTTCCTGATCCCTTGGGATTGGCGGGGTCCGCTACCTAGGATTGCCGGTTCCGGTACCTAAGCATATAGATTTGGCGAAGATACTGATTTTAACATGGACGCAACCCAGAGGGTGAACCAGACGTTTCTTAGGTAAAGTCATACGTCTTTCGAAATATAGGTAATTTCTTAGACGTGAATGTTTCCTCAAGATGCTGCGAGCGCTGGTGTCTATAGATGCGACGCTTAAAATCTCTACTGTGCAGATGGTGGTGCAAAGCAGTGGTACGAACTCTTACTTGTGCGACAGACTACGATGCATTTGCTATCATAATATGCACCCATTGCTATTATTCAGGGTGTATTAACGACAACATTGATAGACGGTAGCGAATCATGGGTATGGCAGAAGAGGCAAGAAAGTAGGGTGAACTCTGTTGAAACGAGAACGCTGTGGAGTATGTGTGGAGTTAGAATGATTGATACAGTAAGAAATAGGGCAAAAAAAAGAGAACAATGTCGAATGAAAGGTGATGTAGTGACAAAAATTTAATATGCCGAGGTGGTTTGGACATTTGGAAAGAATGGATGACAAATGAGTTACGAAAGAAGTATATAGAGCAAGAGTGCGGTTTTCAAGCCGCCCGAGAGCCACCGACTGAGGTTAACGACTGTCATCTATCGACAACAGTCGGGACCCACGGCTTAACATGCCCTCCGAAGCACGGAGTAACTCGAGATAGGTGAACCCATCCATATACAGGCTGCGGTCGACGTTGCTCGACCTGCGAGCTCTCGTATATTAATATGCAGTAAAGTTTTCGAATAATGTGGTTATCGTTTCGATTTACACTTTTTTTTATAATATGTCGGGAGGCATACAAGCATAAGAGCCACCTGATGTAAAGCGGGTACCGTCGCCTATTAACGCTTGCGATATATTAAGTATCACTCGCGCGATGCCTCCTCTGCTGCTTACACAGCAACTCCTTGGGAGCTTACTTGTGACCTCACTCACACGAGGAAAACAACAACCCTCTAGGGAGTAGTATTTGGCTGCGGTTATCTGTGAGGTGGAGGTACTTCCCCTGACGGGCTGCTTTGATGCGCCCTACCTCTCTTCCAACATCCAGGCCAAGACAAACAGACATGTTCATGCACACAAATGTTTGCCTTGTGTGGGAATCGAACCCACGAGCGTTGGTGTCAAAGTCGCGTCTTTCACGACTGAGCCACCGAGCTCGTCGTCGCTCGCAGTGTGTTGTTATATACTACTAAATATATTTATTTTAACATGCAGCTCTATTTACTCACCATGTGTGATGCACTCCAAGTAATTTGAGGTAGTGAACATTTACTTCATTTCACTATCGGCGAATGACGATTCTCTTATCATTTCTTATTCTCTACCTAGATCTGTCCATCAGCTGTTCGATAGTCGCCAGACGTCGCTTGGCTAAGGAAGCCCCGGCGTACGGGTATGAGAGCTAACAGCGCATTGCTCAATATTTCATTATATTCTAAACTACCTGTGCCCGCGACTTCGCGCGTACGGAATAGTTATTTTTTATTATTTATTTATATTAATAAAAATAAATAAAATTTCTAAAATACCCAGGCCAAGACAAACAAACGTTAAGAGTCGCTACCTAAACCTCGTAATAAGCTTTATATGTCGCGTTCGTAGAATAATAATAATAGATTTTGCAATCCTATTAAACGATGCTAGTGTTTTTAATAAGCGGATTATTTGAATGTTTGTCACCAGAGTTGTGCAATAAAAATAAGCGGTCAAGCCAATCCCGCCTCACGATATTATAATTTACAATACAAAGTGTATAAAGGACAAACATGACTCACTCACGTAATCTGTATTAGTAAATAATGCTAATGAAGTTGTACACATCAACGGCACCACGAGCGTGGCTAGGTAAATTCCGTCATTGGACATTGAAATTAATGACCTCAATGACATCGAATACGCATGTTAAGCAGGGTCGACCGTAGCCTGTCCAAGGGTGAGTTTAGTCGTTCCGAGTACCTGCGACTGTTTTAGATGGATGGCAGGTTTAGCTGGGCGGTATGGACTGTTTTAGATAGATGACAGTCGTTTAGCTAACCTAAGGGAGGTAAGGCGCATCAAAGCGGCAGACTGGGGGAATGCCTTCACTTTATAATAAATCACGGGTAAATACCACCTTTCTGGAGGATTGAATGTATACGGTTACCAGTAGCTCCTGAGGAGCTGCTGCACTAGTGGCAGGAGTGGCGACGTGAGTGGTGATGCTTCTGTTTTTCTCTTCGGTGGCGGTTTCCTACAAAGTCCTAATCGATTGCAACGTTTTAAACAAAACAGACAGAGAGAAAAGTAGATAGAAAAACATATTTATAAAAAAAGAAACGGGGTGTGACACAGACGTGAGTTTCACCTGAATATGTCTTCGTAACGGCTAAACGGAATTAAGTTACTATACTAAAAGGAAATTGTATAATACGCCGAAATGATCTCAAAATGACGGCTTAAGCTATCAAGAAGTGCAAGTAATTAAATTTTTCATGTAAACGATAGATACAACGCCATGCTGTATCCCTCGATTGAGTTATCGTCAGTTTTCTGAATTGCCTCCCACTATGGAAGCGAAATTAAAGACGTATTCACGTCAAAATAGCTTTTATAGGAACGTGTTTATCGCAACACCCGGACGAATTTAATGTAAAGCGATTACAATTCAATTTTGTGATTTCAGATTGCCAGTTCGCGTGTTCCTATTTACCCCTGGGGATATTAAATTTATAGTGGAAAAGGGTCCGACGTAATCGAGTAACATTATCAGTGTAGTACTTGTAGATTACAAGTACTCGCAGATTACTATAAACGCGCTTGTCATTCAATTATAGTGCTGGCAACACCTGAATGGATGGCATAGGAACAAATATTTTTGCACCTTCTAAAAAAATCTTGTACGTTCTATTTTCCAATAAATTGTGTACCTATGTATTTGACTCAATACGTTACCAACGTTGGCTCAATATCTTTCAAGGATAATTGTATGTAGTAATGTAACAAATGTATTTACATTTGTTTATTTACCAACAACCAATCTCCATTATCCGGCGGCCGCAAATTCTTTCCTAAGATCCACAATACATCATGACATAGTAATCATACTTTACATTTATATAATGTCAATACATGAAAATTAACAATTTTATTAACGACAGATTACAGCGAAAGGCGCGCGCACTGAGAATGTAATGACTTGTCAAACGAGAGATGTCTTTTCTTTTCTTTAAAATAAGAAAAGGCATACTCCGTTGGTTCGGACATGTAGAAAGAATGCAGGTTGAAAGAATGACGAGGTAGATATACAATACAAAAGTGGAGGGATGTAGGAGCCGAGGAAGACCAAGACTAACCCTACCGTCATGGTAGGGTTAGTCGTGGTATGTCTGTTTGTCTGGATTTTTTTCATATCAATTACAACCAGTTGAGAATGCGCAAGCTTGCATTGCCAGAGGAACACCTGGCTCGTCAGTTATACAACAATAAATTTTTTTTTTTTTAATTTGTCAGCTATTTTGACCATGTTCCTTAAGAGATAGGAACGGTGTTCCTGAACATTCCTATTCTACTGTTTTATGCTGAATCCGAATCTGAAGTCAAAATTCGAATATTGGAAAAAAAGCGACAGACAAACATAGATTTCATATAGCAACGGTGTTCCTGAAAAGTTTACAATTTACCTTACTACTGTAGTAAGTTACAAGAGGCTCGTACACTGTTCGGTTGACACAGTTACATACACTGTGTGTGTTTAGAGGTGTATGTATTCATTGAATTATTATGTAGCGTGTACTAGAACCGACACCGCGATCCAAATGTTTGCGCCATGCTTTGTTGCCGACCGGCAACAACTCACTGCTGTACTAAGTTGAACGAAACGCGTAAGCGCCATGAAAATCACGGCGCTTTTGACCTAATGGCCGCGAGAAAAAATCTATATCAAATCGATTTAGTGCTGTATCTTCGAATCTTTGGGATAGACATCTAAATTATTTCAGCGCTGCAGCGAACATTAGTTTTATTTATTACCACAATGGAGCAATACTTTTACTTAGCTCCTCTAGTACATAATAACTCAATGTATGTTACCTGACAAAGTTTGCACAAGTGTTAGGTTGCGTAGTATTTTTCATTAAAACCTTCGTGACGGCGACGCCAACGCATACTTTAGTGACTAAAGTTTAGTCAATAGAACAATTAGATACACATAATAAATGATGGTTGCTTCTATCATTAATTATGTGTATTTACAAATCATTATTATTTTTATTGTATAAAAATTAATGACAAAGTAAGTGATGCACAGCTTGGTAAAAAAGAGTTTGCCGAAAATGAGGGCGCTACTGTCATATATATGGTCACCCTTTAGACGACGACCAAAACGATAGTGATACTTTTATTACTTTTACAATTTTTGATAAAGATCATAATATTTATGACATTAGGTACATAGGTGTGTATAATAATAAAGAATAAAAACAACCAGTATAACGATCAGTATAACGATCATAAATCCGACGTAGTGTTGCCATAAAAAAAAAATTGTACCAGCTGTCACCACGGCAAACTCTTTTTTTGCCAAGCTGTACTTGTTGGTACATTTAATTTACTACGAGTATAAGTATCTCCTAATTTCACATGTCTTAGAACTTACATATTTAATTAATACCTAAGTAAAGATAAAACAGATAAATATCTTTTTCTACTTCTTCTCGAGCTTTAGTGTTATAAAAAATGTAAACATGTAAATTTACACATTAGCCTCGAATTTTCAACAACAATTATGATCGAATTTCGACAACTTGACGCTAAATCCCATGCGGGGTAGGCAGAGAGAACCGAGCAACATAAGACGCGGTCCTTACACACTTTACTCGCTTCTTTAACATTCATAACTCTTTTCATGCACGCTCACCGGTTTCTAGGACTCTTGTCATCACCTTCTGATAAAACACGACCAATTTGGTCATGGTAGGTTAGTCTAGGTCTTCCTCAGCTCCTACATCCTGCCACTTTTGCATTGTATATCTGTTTAATTATGTATGTCACAGTACGTAATCAATGTACTTAGCACATATGTGATCACATTAGGAAATTAATCTCACCTCGCTATGTGCGACTTAATAATCCTTATTACGTAGCAAAGTTGCACATACATATAACTACTTTGTTACATACTTCTTAGTCAGCATATGTTTCACGTAGGATATTTACAGAGGACAAATTTTAAATCTGACGAGGAGAGAAAATGGCATTTAGAGTTCTTCGGTTCCCGTCCCCCTTTTTCTTCCTTCTCTTCACGTCAAACCCTTTGCAGGGTATCCAAAGAGACCCGGCCGCCACATGACTCGGTCCTTACCACACATGGAAAAAAAAAATATGTTTCTCTATATATCTGTCTATATCTTCACGCCATATCCTCTGTGAGATAGGCAAGAGAACCGAGTGCCTTGTTCTTCCTCAATATTTTTTTCACCGATTCATATCACCTTCTGTTAGGTGAGTCTTGGCGTTCCTCGGCTCCTACATGCGTCTATTTTTGCATTGCTCTCATATACTTGTTTCGGCATTTTTTCGTCCCGCGTTTTCCACGTGAATCAAAGGACAATGGTCTTTCTTGTCTTAACACCAATACTATCTTTCCGATACAATATTCATTGCGAAAACGTCAGAAAGCCTTACGCCACAAATTTTGTGTAATGTTTACACGTTGACCGCGTTTATTATACTTTCATTCACTCTCTGTCATACCCAGTTTTCACTTCCATATGTTAGCATGGGGATTAGCACTGCATGCTGTACAGTGAGCTGTTCCTTCGGGCTTCATTTTTGGCTGCCTGTAGGTATAAGTTATCTTAACGCTCCATTCACTCGTTAATTTTTAGGGTTCCGTACCCAAAGGGTAAAACGGAACCCTATTACTGAGACTTCGCTGTCCGTCCGTTCGTCCGTCCGTCCGTCTGTCACCAGGCTGTATCTCACGAACCGTGATAGTTAGACAGTAGAAATTTTCACAGATGATGTATTTCTGTTGCCGCTATAACAACAAATACTAAAAAATAGAATAACATAAATATTTAATGGGGCTCTCATATAACAAACGTGATTTTTTTGCCGTTTTCATAGATAATGGTACGGAACCCTTCGTGCGCGAGTCCGACTCGCACTTGGCCAATTTTTTTATAATACCTATAGGTATAAGCAAATCCTTAGGTAAGAACCATAATTATCTAACAATACGTTACAATTCCTTTGTAAGCGTTTCACAGGAACAATCACTATATATCTAGCTATCTAGGTCAGGTTAAGGAAGTCCAACTTCGACCGAGAGGTCAACCGACGAATCCCACTCGGCTGGGCACCGTTTGGAAAACTTGGACACATCTCTCGTCAAAAATACCTCAACGGCTGAAGAGCAAAGTCTTCGAACAGTTTGTGTTGCCAGTGATGACATACGTAACTGAGACGTGGCCCTTCACTGTGGGCCGTATGAAGAAGCCTCAAGGTCGCTCAGCGTGCTATAGAAAGAGCTATGCCCGAGGTTTATCTGCATGATACTCGTAGAATCTGAAATTCTACTGCGGAGGGTATCCGGTAAGGTAACCGACATAGCGCACATGATAAGCAAGCTGAAGTGGCAGTGGGACGATCACATAGTTTGTAGAACCGACAACCGCTAGAGAAAAGGTTCTCAAATGGCGTCCCCGTACACAGTATGAGACAACCCCCGCACTAGATGGAGCGACAACCTCAAGAGGTTTGTAGGGAGTCGAGACGAATGGCATTCTAGAGGCGAGGCCTATGTTCAGCAGTGGATGAATACGGGCTGAGATGATGATGATGCCACATGTCACATCAATCCTTACTCATCCCACTGCAGGGATACGGCCTCCCTTCAACCGAAGTGGTTTAGCGCATGCTCCACCACGCTGCTCAAATGCGGATAGGCCAGTGTTTTCAAGCCACCCGAGGGCCACTGACTTAGCTTTAACGACTGCCATCTATCGACAACAGCCGGGACCGACGGAGATAAATAAACCCATCCATAGACAGGCTGCGATGGACGTTGCTTAACCTGCGTGTTCTGTTAGAATGACACGCGCAACGACGCTATCTAGCCGATGATTAGTCACTATATTATTCATCAGTTTGTCCAGCGGAACATATACCGATACAGTTATCAAATGAAAATTAATAAATCTTTTTATTTACCATCTATCAAACAGGCACACGGTGTATGTCTTAACCGAACACCCACTTACCAACAGCTATATGTTTGTTCTCCAAGTTCTATGAACTTTCATCATTACGCTGTATTGTGTTTTTAATAGAAGCACGTTCACGCCTGTTACTTGTATAATACAATAAACATTTCGAAGAACCACAGTATTGGTTTTCAAGTTATATTCATTTGTTTAATATGTAAATTTCTATATATAACGTACCTACTATACTTACAGTTCCTTCACTGCTCATAATTTATACATCATCAACATCCGAGCGATACTCATACCGACCGGTATAGGCGCGTCCTACCCTTCGGAGTCCAGGGTCCGCGAAATGCTCAGAAATTATACGTAACCTGTTATCCTAGATATTTGTTATATTGTTCCTAGCGTTATTCCGTGAGTAAAACCTAATGGATGAGTAAATCTACTGTACATTACGCTCACGTTTGAAACAATTCCGATTTTCTATGGTTTGCTGATAACAAAAAAGCTGTTAATTTTGGAGCGAGAAACTATTCTGTGGTTTTTATGTTGCGTTTAACAATACGTAAATTAAGGTCGATCTGTTGTACCCGTAGCATATTACTGAACATTTTGACTTAGGTTACATCCGTGTGACTGAATTATTGTATTAAAACTTATTATATCTTGGCCAAATTGAACTTAAGCTATACGAATTTGAGAGTTGCGTTGAATAGAATATCTATCTATAACTTCACGCCAAGTCCCTTGCTTGGTAGGTCCCTACGTAATATTACGCACGTTGGTACTTACGTTACGCACGTACCTACTTACGTTACGCATGTACACAATGTGCTCAATTGTACTGCGTTACGCAGTGCGTGTACGCGCGTTTTCAATTATTGCTTATCATAACAAAAACAAATAACTAGAACTGTTTATAAAGTTTCGTAAAGCTGTGTATAAAATAAATTTCATTTCATTTATTCAATACTTATATACTCGTAGTCATTACAAACAGGTTTCTGGGACTCACCAATTAAGTTATATAAACCTGTACCTGGCGAGTCCCGTAAATAAATTATAACGTAATTATTTATTAATCACAGGAGTTATTATTTTCGACTAATATTCTGTTGTCATTAGGACTACTATTTTATTAGAACTGCATGATATTGCTTTTTTTATTGTAATAAAAAAAAAATAAGCGGGTGGGAGGCGTTTCCAATCTTTTGTTCCTGTTTTGATAATAATTATAGAAATATATATATCGCTATTTCCAAACGATCACCAAATCTAGTATAAATGTGTATATTTGTATGGCAAATGTCCAACTGGACATCTGCTTTTACAACGAGATGCAGATTTTACTCGACCAGAGCGCGTATTGGCGGAATAGGATATAGTGCCCGGCGGTAAATATTGCTCTTAGGCAATCATCGCATTTCCGAATACACAAGAATGCTAATTTCCACGTCCATCAATTATTAGGTTTATCGTTTATCAGAATTTGAATTCAGAACTAAGTACTTTATTGTTGATTTAATTCCCGCGTGAAACTACTCCCAGTAATGAGCTGTAAAACTACTTCCTTTTTAAATATTATTTACTCCTTTTCAACATGTATAGTATACCAACGAAATTAATAAAAATATAAACAATAAAATACTTCTTACAAATAACTTCCAAAAAAGAGGATTCTTATATGGTACAATTAGGTATGCAACTAAAATAAATACTTATCCGACGACTGGTGAAACTCGAAATTTGCCGAGAGACATTAAGAAAATAGAAGCACTATAATATAATTTCTAAATATAATTATTTCTATGTCTTTAGGTTGGGGAAAAATAAAATATGCAAAAAGAATAAAAAATATGTTTAGACTCGTATTGTGTTTTAATCAGAAAAGTCTAAAAAAAATTTAAAGAAAAGAAAAATTCTCAATTCCTTCCATTTCACTATCTGTGTCAAAATCAATGTATATATATTTATGGCCACTCTGCCTACCCCGCAAGGGGCCTGGCGTGAAGATATACATACATACATACACACACACATATATCACACACACCTATATATATATATATATATATATATATATATATATATATATATATATATATATTTTGAATGGACGCGACCGCACTCTATCGCATTTTAACCACGACTAGCAAATGTCATATGGGTAGAGTACGACAGAGATAGAGCTCTACGAATTTAACGAGTTCGGTGGCTCAGTCGTGAATGACGCGACTTTGACACCAACGCTCGTGGGTTCGATTCCCACACAAGGCAAATATTTGTGTGCATGAACATGGCTGTATGTCTTGGTCTGGATGTTTTAAGAGAGGTAGGGCGCATCAAAGCAGCCCGTCTGGGGAAGTACTTCCACCTCACAGAAAACCGCAGCCCAATAGCAACTCCCTAGAGGTTTGTTATGTTCCTGTGAGTGAGTGAGGTCACCAGTAAGCTCCCAAGGAGTTGCTGTGTAAGCAGAAGAGGTGGCATTGCGCGAGTGATACTTAAAATATCGCAAGCGTTAATAGGCTACGGTACCCGCTTTACATCAGGTGGGCCGTATGCTTGTATCCTCCCGACGTAGTATATAAAAATAACGAAGCCGAAATTAGCTGATTGAAGTGCAATATTTACCGCCGGGCACTGTTCTCGAATCTATAAATAACCGTCTGTTTTGTATAAATAAGTTTATGTTATTGTTGATATAGGTCAATAGTTTTTTACTGAATTAGAACTGACGGTTCGTGGTTCCGTACGTTCTGTTTTAATATTATCTGCATTTTTGCTGCGACCTCGTTTTTTTTACTGCAATGTTGTAATTTTACGTAGCTTACTTAGGATACTGATTTGCTTATAATTATGCTCAATCCAGCTTACTTTTAAAGCAAAATTTTATAATTTGAGTAATAATTGTAAGCTAACCATTGCCTGACTATTAGACAATTTAACGATGAATCATGGAGAGAAAAATATTTATAAACAAACAAGTTAATTACATTATTATTTTATATCTAATCGGGCATCTACTACAGATATTAAACTAATAATGAATTCATGTACAAATGAAGTACTACTATGTGTGGATACATAGAAACAGATAAATAATACGAACACCGGAGTACTATTTTATTTCTTAAAAGAGCTATTTCGCGTCAACATTCTAATCCAGATCATAGGGGAAGTATATTCGAGACTTGCTGGTTATATGCACAGTGACAAATGCAAGAAAATATTTAGGGAGTGGTAATTAAATAATAATAACCAGTTGAGAATGCGCAAGCTTGCATTGCCAGAGGAACACCTGGCTCGTCAATTATATAACCATATTTTTTTTTTTTTAATTTGTCCGCCATTTTGACCATGTTCCGTACGAGATAGGAACAGTGTTCTTGAACATTCCTATTCTACTTTTTTATGTTGAATCCGAATCTGAAGTCAAAATTCGAATATTCGAAAAAAAGCGACAGACAAACATATAGATTTCATATAGGAACGGTATTCCTGAAAATTGTGTGAGATATCCGTATATCTCACACAAGTATAGAACTCTTTGTTGTATTATTTTTAAATAAACCATTTTGAATTTCACTCTGGAGCAGTTTTTAAATATCTACTTACTTATTTAGATACATCTGCAATCAAAGATTTTCATTCGATTCAGTCTATCGAATGCATTTTAAGACGTTATGTTTGAAACCTGAAATGTTTTACGTTCTACTACGGGTACCTTATTGTTTATTTTAAGCACGGAACTCTAAAACATCTAAATGTAGATGTATCTTGAACCTATGCGGCGTGACAAAATTATTATGTTTCACGTGGCCCCGCGCCAAACTATATTACAAAACCGCGAGAATTCGCATTGAAACGAAGCTTATTTCTTACATTGCAGCGTTCGATTTGGCGGCATATCAATTGTTCTGACATTTCTGACGATTTTGCTACGACATTGCACCGGCAAGGTCATACATATAATTCTTGATATCGTAGTTTGACTTGTTATGAAGGTTAACTACTCTGAATAAATTCATTGATACATTTTGATAAAAGTGATTTGGGCATAAAAGACATGTCACAGAACTTAGTTGATAATTACTGTTATCTTTGGACCATTTATTTAATTAAAATGCATAAAAAATGATACATGTATGATAAACGGCAGCTCTATATAGTGCTATAATCTGTTTTAATATCAATTTTAAATATCTTGCCAAGATGGCATTGTGACTTACACTCTCCTTCCCACTATCACTTATCAGTGTACCGAGAATTTATTCTATTACATCCAACCCAATCAAAACTTGTTCGATAAAAAAAACAATTAGAACCTTTATTTACATTTTTTCATGAACTAGCGGCACATTTTTTTTAACTTATTAACATTTTCCTTCTTATTGTCTCTAAATATTCAGTGCCCAAGCAGATTATAGGAGCTTAACATTAAAAAGACGTAAAAGGCTATGTTTATTAATTAAATCTTGGTGGCTCGGTATAACGCCTACAATATTTTCCGTATCAATGCACTTCTTACCAACATTTTGGCCGAAGGACGTCCAGTCTGAATATAGGCATCATAAGGCCTCAAACCGATCGATCGTTGTGGAAGAATATAGGCTCATTCAACACTGCACTTATTTGCTATAGTTATGGTATTGAGTACTTTAGGGAGGCAGTTTTGTACAATGATTGCAGTGATAGCGCAGTGGATAAAGAACCGCCAACCAAGTGGTTCCCGGTTTGAATCTTGGAATGTACCAATAAATCGTGTTTTCGTATTTATGTACATATTTGCATCTTGCTCGGCGGTGAAGAAAAACATCGTGATGTAACCCGCACGTCCAATAAATTATATTTCGAAAGACGTGTGACCTACTCTAAAAAAAGCTCTGGTTGTCCCTTTGGGTTGTTGACGACAGTCGCTCTATGTCAATATTAGTTTCTTCGCCAAATCGTTAGGCTTAGGTAGCGGACCCCGCCAAACCCAATAATTGATTCGAAACGCGATGAAAAGATGAAGAAACAACGCCCTTTAGAAGTAATCATTGTAAACAAACTAATAAATAATCATAAAAAAAAAAACTAAAAAAGGCGTGTGCACAATCTATCCTACTAATAATATTATAAATGCGAAAGTTTGTATGTATGGATGTTTGTTTTTCTTTCACGCTTAAATGGCTGAACGGATTTGAATGAAATTTGGCACGTAGATAGATTATCATCTCGATTAACACATAGGCTACGTTATTTGACTCCACGCGGGCGGAGCCGCGGGCAGCAGCTAGTTATAAATAATTATGCCTTTGTGCCCACTAAGTTTGCTATCCAATATACCACTGATAAAATATAAATATGTTAAAGTCAATTGGGATGGCTCTTTCTATCGAAATTTTCTAGGGCTCATTAAAATTTAAATAGTGTGGTCAAAAAACTATATCTGCGGGTGAATTCATATTGCCACGAAAGTCCATATTCGAATCGAAATCGAAAGTTATCTGTCAAAACGTATAATCTGAGTGAAAACTTTTCGAATCCCTTTCGAATATGGCTTTCCGAGTCAATGTAAATGGGCCCCACATAAGTTAACTCGAGTGAGTATATAAAGAGTTAGATGTATATTATTTATATAATATTTTTATTAATGATTCAAACAATTATTTCAATATATCCTTCCTTATTACGTTCTAGTTACTGAAAAAGTTTCCCCATGACGATGAACTGTTGTGTGGTATGTATAAAGGTATAGCCCACTAGACGCTATGCTGTATGTTTTCCTTATGCTAAAAGTTCGATTGCTACATAATCAATAATTGCATAGTCGGATGCATATTTTTTTATATACAACATCGGGGGGCATACAAGCATACAGCCCACCTGAGACAAAGTGGCTCATACGTTACCTCCGCTGCTTCTAATACAGCAACTCCTTATGAGTTTACTGGTAACCTCTCTTACCTTCTTACTATACAATATGGAAAACCTCAGCCAGATACCTCCAACTCATAAGTTGGAGGTACTTCCCCAGTCAGGCTGCTTTGTTGTGACTTACCTTTCACAAAGATTTTTTTTCTCCAAACAACGCTGTGAAAGTATAGTAACAGTCTCTTAAAATTGTTTTACTTATAGAATTACTTAGAAAGTTTATTATAAAACTATTTTAAGATATATAAAAATTAGAGAGTAAATTGTTTGCCTATAGGCTATGTTTTACTCCGCATTAATAAATGACCCAACGGCCAATATCGAAGGAGAAAGTAGATAAAGTATACAGATGAAAGCAAAAGCTTTATCTGACCTACCATAATATATGCAGGTATAGGAATGGAATAATAATTCTATGTGTGTGTGTATACCTTTGAACTTATAAAATGTTAGGGCGTGTCTACTCTGGTAATATATCACCAACCGACACGTTTAGTTATTGGTAGTTTATTTAAAAACATACGAATTACAATGGAACTAGGCAAACAGACAAATTCAACTTTGAGTTGGAAGGGGACTTGGGTCGTGGCCGTATATATTATATCGTGGCACAGACTACGTAATTTCGTACTAAGCCTGTCATGTGCCCTCATTAGGCGACTAGGGAGCGCCTGACCGTCCGCTGGCCGACTCTGAGCGGCGAATCAGTCGTAGATTCGATGTCACTTGGTCGACGAACTGGCAAATCAGTAGCGGAGATTACATACTAAGGCTGTCATATCATATCTCCTAGGCGACTAGTGAGCGACTGAGTGTCCGCTAATTGGCTCTGCTTAGCGAATCCGTCATAGATTCGAAGTCGTTTGACTGACGAACGTAGCAAATCAGCCTGGCAAACTCTTGGCAAAGAAAGCAAACTGGGTTGTTACTACAAACAAACAACATACACCTCGCTAGTTTTGATCCGAGTCTTTTTTGGGTAACTCTCGCGTAGTGAACGTAAGTACTTCGTCGCCGATTGGATCAAATTATACGGATAATTACGCTGCGAATCGGTCGCTTACCGAATGAAACGGCATATAAAACACTGAACTGCGTACAACATGCGCTATATGGACACTTCATGTGAAATGTTAGCTGCAACCGGTGACTTCGTCCTCGTGTATCCTGGTACCTCGTGAGAACAGCTTTTTCTTTCTTTATCTTGTTTGACTTCTAAGAGTCTAAGGTGTTGAATAGCCTATAACCTTCCTCGAGAATTGGGCTGTCAAATGCAAAAGAATTTTTCAAATCCCACGGGTAGTTCCAGAGATTAGCGCGTACAACCCAGCGACGTATCAAAAGGTAGACACGTTATACACCAACATTATTGTATTTTAAAATAGTGCAATTAGTGCTATATCGACGTACAGTTATTTATTATGATACTTTGCTCTAACAAAAAGACAAATGATAGGACATACCTGTCGTTAGAAAGAGATGAATATATATCTTAAGAGATTTATGCTTTGTGGCGAAGTACGTATAGCCGCGACGAGAGAGCGTGCCCAACTGAATGCGAGATGGGCAATTACCTTACTTTCGTATTGTCATTCTAGAGCGTGTACGACGTATCTATAACTATAAAAACATCTTAGGTACAACCCCTATAATAAATTAGTTGCGTATGGCAGGCAACTTTTCATACAACAAATATACTGCAGTTGGTAAACAATCGCTTGTAATAACGTGAATTACGACCTTCATGAACTAAGGTATCCATTACATATATTGGAAAATATTATGGTATTACCAGACGTTGCACGAGAGTGCTATTACCTACATGCAGCAGTAACCTTGCCGCTTGGCTCGAGATAGCAACCCGTGTCAGGTTTTACACAAGATCAATAGATTTACCGCTTCGCTTGCAATCATGTCTCAGGGATTCATAACGTTCTGACTTTGTATCACTGGACAGTTTTTGATAACTTGGTAAGTTATCAAGCTACATGATAAATTCAGATCTTGAAAAACCAGTTGAGAATGCGCAAGCTTGCATTGCCAGAGGAACACCTGGCTCGTCAATTATATAACAATTGAATTTTTTTTTTAATTTGTCGGCCATTTTGACCATGTTCCTTAAGAGATAGGAACGGTGTTTATTTATTTAATATTTATTTATTCTACTTTTTTTATGCTGAATCCGAATCTGAAGTCAAAATTCGAATATTCGAAAAAAGCGACATACAAACATATAGATTTCATATAGGAATGGTGTTCCTGAAAATACATTCCTACATTAATTTAGTGTAGTTTAAGTTGGTAATTGTTTCCATTCCTAAATTTTCATTATGTACAGGTAGCGTAGTAGATTTTTAATGTTCACATGACACGTGCACCTTACGTCTTTGTAGTAAAGGCGAGTTTTGAACGGTTTTGTATAGCTCGATCTGCCGTCGTGTATACTCGTATCATAATACACTTCTAGAATAAAGGTATTTATACATTTGTCCATACGTATTTATTTACAATTTTGCGAAAATTATACCGAAAATGGGAAAATGATACGATAAATTGCTTCTTCTTCTTCCTACCGCTATCCAGTTTCCTAATCCATTAGGATTAGCGAGGTCCACTACCTAAGCGAAGATACTTATTTTTATATGGAGTAACTGCCGTCAGACCTCCACAAACGAAAGGGAAAATGCAATTTGATCTAACCTGCTTTGCGTGCTTCCGCCACCAATTAGTTCATGAGGCCTAGCGCCGGCCGCCACCCACCCACTACCGTTAGTAGATGCAACATGCCGACGTGCATGCCATGGTTGCTCCGGTAGTAGTAGCTGCTGCGATACCGGAAGCACACAAAGCAGGTTAGATCAAATTGATTGTAAATATGACTCGCAAAATAACGCCTGAATCTATTAACTATTCAAAGGGAAAACCACACCTTAACTTAGGTTAGGTCACACGTTTTTCGGAATATAAAAATGTAGAGCGTGCGGGTTGCTTCACCAGGATTCGAACGGGCGGGGGCCAGTCTGTTAATAGGTCAGCTCTATCCGCTGGGCTGACTGTGCGGTAAAATGCCTATAACAAGGAAAGAAATCCCACCACGTCGCGATTGCGTCGCCCCGCATCCCCTGGGGCGATCGCTTCCGATGAAGCCTTTAAAGCCTTCCTGGCTAATGGCATCCGTCGGCGGTGTTTAGTCAGTAGGAGTCTGACATAACTCGTTCGGCCGTCTGAAAGGGTACTCATGAGAGTTCACCGCCTGCCTCCCATCAGGTCCCGGTGTGCGTCAGTTATTCTTCCTTTAGGGGTACCCCCTAAAGGAAGAATAACTGACGCACACCCGGGTGTGGGTTAGTCCTTCTTTTGTGGGTCTTCATTTTCATGGGCGAAAAACAAAAAAAAAAACACCACTTCGCCAATCTTTACGTAGATACGATTTTAGACTTTACAAATACGTAATGATACGGATGAATGCATAACGTCCTTGGGCAGTTTTTAGATCTCTCCATTGTTCGACACTTGGTTTTCTATAGTCACTGTACAGCTAAGAGCAGATCACACTCGACACTCGATACGCGATTGTAACGCTTATTGCGTAGGAAATTAGAATTGTACAATGGTAAACGTGTTAAATTTGACGTGTTCTTGGCTGTACGATGGAGTAGATAGTAAGATTAATTTTTATATCAGACAAATGTGAAAAGGTTTTTTTAGCAAAAAGTTAATCTCAATCCAATACTTTCTGTTTTACTGTTTTCGTGGGTAAATACTCTAGGTAAATACTCAATCTTTATAAAATGTATATATACATATATCTATAGCTTCACACAGTCTCTTGCGGGGTATACAGAGAGTATCGAGGTGCCAATACTCGGTTCTTACACACCTCACTCCTTTCTTTGACATTCGTAGCTCTTTTCATGGTTACTCACTCGCCAGTTCCTAGGGGCCCTGACACCACCTACTAATAACAAATGACATATTTGGTCGTAGTGGGTGAATCTTGAACTTTCTCGGCGCCTACATCCTTTTACTTTGTTTTAGACAACGTCTATCTCACATTGTCCATCTTTCATAAACATAGAAACTAAACAAATTCATTCCCCTGTTCCACTTTTTCATCTCCGATCATTATCTGACACACAAATAAATAAATAAATATTGTCGGACAAATTACACAGCGCCATCTAGCCCCAAAGTAAGCGAAGCTTGTGTTATGGGTACTAGACAACTGATAAACATACGTAAATACATTTTTTTTTTGTAATTACATACTTATTATACATAGAAGGAACCCAGACCAAGACAAACAGACATGTTCATGGACACAAATGTTTGTACTGTGTGGGAATCGAACCCACGAGCGTTGGTGTCAAAGTAGTGTAACAACGCGTTTCACCACTGCGCCACCGAGCTCGTCCTCTGTGGGAATTGAACATATGAGCCCTGATGTCATATCAGCGTTATTAACCACTGCGCCACCGAGCTCGTCTAGAACAACTTTCGCTCGTATCTGTTTCGTTACACTTCAATGTTTCCGTTTATGGCGTTTATAATTATCACTGAAGTTAAGAGCAGTAATAGCCCAGTGGATAAGGAACCGGTCTATCGACCACCTGGTCGCCGGTTCGATTCCTAGCGGGGGCGTGTAGTGTAGTGACTACAAAATTAATGTTTTTGGATTTATGTACAATATTTATCACTTGCTCCACGGTGAGGGAAAGTATCGAGGAAGCCCACAAGTCCAAGAAATTATATTTCGAATGACGTGTGACCTAACCTAAGAAAGATCCGGTATACCCTCTGGATTGCGAAGGTCTGACGACAGTTGCTCCATGTAAAAATCAGTGTCTTAGCCAATTTTTTAGGTAGCGGACCGCGGGTAACGCGGAGAAGAAGAATTTACCTCTGAAATCTGAAGAGTGGTAGGGCGCATCAAAGCAGCACGTCTGGGGAAGTACCTCCGCCTCTCAGAAAACCGCAGCCAAATAACAACTCCTTTGGGTTGTTGTGTTCCTGTGTGTGAGTGAGGTCACCAGTAAGCTCCTAAGGAGTTGCTGTGTAAGCAGCAGAGGAGGCATCGCGCGAGTGATACTTAATGTTACAAGTGTTAATAGGCTACGGTAACTGCTTTACATCAGGTCCTAGGTTCGGCAACGCATGAGTGTCACCCTGGTGTTGCAAATGTCCATAGGCTACGGTGACTGTTTACCATCAAGCAGGCCGTATGATTGATTGCCTCCAGACGTTGTAAAAAAAAAATCAAGCTTCGCGCAGATTCCACTAATACGTCGCGTCTGCATCTTCAGATTGCAACTTTACATAATAAATTCTTCACCATTGTTAATAATTTTTTTCTTTCGGTTTTTGGTTGTCATAGTAAATTGAAACTTTTGATCGTTCCTTACTTCAATTCTTGGACGTTCGCCAAGAAGAACTCAATCTCACAAGCTGTAACAGGTGGCGTCTGTCGTATCGATTCCTTTCTGAAGGGATACCAAATTACAAAGTGCAAGGTAGGTTTAGTCTATTAGTTTTAGACCAGTAAAGGCCGCTTATTGTAACAAAATGCGACGCGTCTAAACTGCAAGTACTGCAACGCTGCAATTGCAAATATTTCAACCTCTTTTATCTGCAACCTCATTCCGAGAATCTGGAATTGACTGACATAAAAAAAAATATATATATTTGGGCCAGACAAACAAAAAACTAATTGTTTGTCTGGAATACTAAAATGTACTCCTCAAGCTTTGCACCGTCCTTATGCTGTTCGTATTAAGAGTTACAATCGTACTTCGAGTCTTTAAGTATTATCTGCTCTTAGCTTACACCAAATTGTTGATTTAGTGTACATTTCAGTATTATTACATTTTTTTTTTGTACATTATGTACTTCGTTATTGAAATGGAGCATAGTATATTTTTCGGATTCGAATTTTTTCGGGCGCTACGAAGTTCTCTGCAAGAACGCACTCTACGCGTTTTAATGGTACTTTGTAATTGGAATGAAGTGTAAACAATGATCGGCGTATAGCGATAAAGAGAGATCAAGCGGCTGAGTCTGTGCAATGCAGTGTAAGGTATAGGTGACAATAAAGATAAAAAAAAATTCCATTGTACTCTAGCGGGCACGTAAACACGTATTTTTTTTATAAATATAAGCTTATTGTGTCTTATTCAATCCTTTTATGTTACTATTGTCCCTTTTCAGAAACACCGTTCCTATATGAAATCTATATGTTTGTCTGTGTGTGCGTTTTATTCGAATATTCGAATTTTGACTTCAGATTCGGATTCAGCATAAGAAAGTAGAATAGGAATGTTCAGGAACACCGTTCCTATCTCTTAAGAAACATGGTCAAAATGGCCGACAATTTAAAAAAATAAATTGAATTGTTATATAGTTGACGAGCCAAGTGTTCCTCTAGCATTTCGGAAATGACCAATACATAGATGTAGGTGACATTGAAGTTTCCTTTATATCTCCAATCACTAAGACGAAACAGACCAACTTCACGCCCGCCATCGTGAAATCTCGAAAACAATAAACACAAACAACGAAATTAATAATGATAACAAAAACAAACAACGAAATTAATAATGATAACAAATACAAACAACGAAATTAATAATGATTACCTGTAACAAACCTGTTAATCGTGTTCGCCCTGGCGCCGCCGGTACAAATGCTAAAAGCACGTAAGGTGATGTTAGTATGAAGCCTAACTAATGAGCTACTAATTGCTCGATTCGCACTGACCTTGGCTACTGACCTTATCCTGACGGCGAGGGAAGGACGATGCCATTTGCAGTGCTTCTATTTTATTAATAGCTCTCGGCCATCTTCGTCTTTCCGAATGCACCCGAATGCAAATTTAAGTGTACAATAATTACAAAACTGTATGTTTGTTAGTTCCTTGCCGTAACTACTAAATGCTTTATCAGGTTTAGATGAATGAGCTATCGTTAGAATCCTTACGTTATCCCTGGAACATAGGGTGACGTCATAATAAAAACCTTTTAATCACCTACATGAGTCTGAGTCTATGAACGCTTCCTGATGTAATAATACGTTTACCGTAGCCTACGAACACTTGCAATAAATTAAGTATCATTCGCGCGATGTCATCTCTGATAACACAGCAATTTATTTAGGAGCTTACTACTGACCTCACTTACTCGCAGGAACATAAACAATTCTATAGGGAGTCGAGAATTTGCCTGCGGTTTTCTGTGAGGTACTTCCCCGGACTCTCTCTTCTCTATCTATCTCTCTTAAAAACACCCAGACGAAGATAAACATGTTCATGCACACAAATATTTGCCCTGCGTGGGAATCGAATCCATGAGCGTTGGTGTTAAAGTGGTGTTACTAACCACTGCGCCATTGAGCTCGCACATATGATGAATGATGTATTCTTAATGTGTAGACTGAAGAAAAATTTATTTCCAAATCTATCGAGTAACAAAATAAGGATTTGAATGGCATTTTCAAGAATACATACAACTCTTAGGTCTAAATCTAAAGGTACTTTTTTTTATACTACGTCGGGAGGCATACAAGCATACGGCCCACCTGATGTAAAGCGGGTACCGTAGCCTATTAACGCTTGCGATATATTAAGTATCACTCGCACGATGCCTCCTCTGCTGCTTACACAGCAACTCCTTGGGAGCTTACTGGTGACCTCACTCACACGCAGGAACACAACAACCCTCTAGGGAGTTGTTATTTGGTTGCGTTTTTCTGTGAGGTGGAGGTACTTTCCCAGACGGGCTGCTTTGATGCGCCCTACCTCTCTTAAAACACCCAGACCAAGACAAACCAAGAGAAACAGACATGTTCATGCACACAAATGTTTGCCTTGTGTGGGAATCGAACCCACGAGCATCGGTGTCAAAGTCGCGTCATTCACGACTGAGCCACCGAGCTCGTAAAACTTACTTTTTCATTAAGCAATATAATAACCAATTTAATACATGCATGAGAAGAGTTATGTATGTTAAAGAAGCAAGATGTATAAGGGCCGAGTCATTTATGGCGCTCGGTCCTCTCTGTTTGCTAAAAGACTTGGCGTAAAGATATACGTAATTTTTTAGTCATAAATCATGTAATTTATAGATACTTATTAGATTAGATATTTCTAGAAATAATGGCAGCTGTTCTTTAATTTATTAGGCAATAAATTGACTTGTTTGTTGGATTTAGTTTGTATGTGAAGATTACATACTGGTGTGTTTCACTTGGTGAATATCTGTTTCACGGCATCGACGATTTTAATAAGAGCCGCTCGCCGGTTCCTTGGGATCCTGAAATTATAGTAAATTAGCTGCTACCCGCCCGCGTGGAGTCAAATAACGTAGCCTATGTGTTAATCCAGATCATAATCTATCTACGTGCCAAATTTCATTGAAATCCGTTCAGCCGTTTAAGCGTGAAAGACCAACAAACATCCATCCATACATACAAACTTTCGCATTTATAATATTAGTAGGATTTAATTATTACACAAACATAAATATACCTAGCAATAGTAAAACCGATAAAATTCTATACGACTCACACTTGGCGAGTTCAGTCCATGTACTATATCTTCACGCCGAGTCCTTTGCGGGGTAGGCAGAGAGAAACGAGCGCCACATAATTCAGTATATAGGGTGCATCAAATATTTAGATCGCATATATATACTACAATGTATAATTAACGTTTTATAAGTACCTTCACACCAAATTACACCAAAGATGAGCCTTCGTATCGAGACGTATCACGGACAAACGCGCGTACAGCGTACAGCCATGCAATTCTGTAAGAGCAAACATCTTACATCCTCGAAAACATCGGCTGTTACAGCCTTGAACACAAAATTGCAATTCTTTGGTGTCGCTTTTCATGGTTGTGCGACACTAGCGCCGCAAGGCTGCGTTTGGAATTGGAATTCTACAAGGCAAACAGCCTCGCGTACGCTTACAGCCTTATAGAATACCAAATAATTTAGCCGTGATCGCAGTAGACGTTGTCAAAGCTGTGACATCTGTGATCACAGCGACGCACACAGCCATTACGAGTCGCTTAGAGAATTGCATGGCAGCTAAGTGCACGTCACGCTTGACGCTTTTACATTTGTACCGTTGTTATTCCGTACGTATTACGTACGGAGAACGGTAGCTAGAGCTACCATCGAACACCGAGTGTTAGGCATAAATAAATAAATATTGTCGGACAAATTACACAGCGCCACCTAGCCCCAAAGTAAGCGAAGCTTGTGTTATGGGTACTAGACAACTGATAAACATACGTAAATACATTTTTTTTTTGTAAATACATACTTATCATACATAGAAAATACCCAGACCAAGACAAGCAGACATGTTCATGCACACAAATGTTTGTACTGTGTGGGAATCGAACCCACGAGCTTTGGTGTCAACGTAGTGTAACAACGCGTTTCACCACTGTGCCACCGAGCTCGTCGAGGCATGATGTGTAGACGTGCGTATTCATACTGCGTCGATACATTATATTCGAATCTGAGTGAAAACTTTTCGAATCCGTTTCGAATATTGCTTTCCGAGAAAATGTGAATGTCGCTACTGCTCTTAGTTATACTAGAATGATTTTTAGGGTTCCGTACCCAAAGGGTAAAACGGAACCCTATTACTGAGACTCCGCTGTCCGTCCGTCGTCCGTCTGTCTGTCACCAGGCTGTATCTCATGAACCGTGATAGTTAGTCAGTTGAAATTTTCACAGATGATGTATTTCTGTTGCGGCTATAACAACAAATACTAAAAAATAGAGTAAAATAAATATTTAAGGGGGCCCCCATACAACAAACGTGATTTTTTTGCTCGATATTGATATAGGCAACAGGTAGACGCTTGAAATATTCACAGAATGTTTAGTTATATATTCACTTTAATAATAAATAATTAAATTAAAACGTGATTTTTTGCCGTTTTTATAGATAATGGTACGGAGCCCTTCGTGCGCGAGTCCGACTCGCACTTGGGCGATTTTTCACTTTAGCTTGATTTATTTTTCAATAATCTACAGTCCTCGTGATAAGACAAGATCACAGTGTATAGTTTTTTTATACAACTAGATTGCCAAACAAGCATGCGGCCCGCATTAGATGGTAAGCGGTCACCGCAGCCTATTGACGCTCCCAACACCACGGGGATGTCACTCGCGCGCTGCCAATCTTGTGACCTAAGGCTGTTTCGTCGCAGTACCCAGTAATTTCTCTGCTATATAAATATAGCTGCTTGGCGGTAGAAACAGGTGAGACAGAGGTACCCACGCAGTCTACTTCTGTACAAAGTCTCCCTCTGGTATTGCCATCGAGCGACATCTAATATTGTTTGTCAGGAACACCGGTTTGCGCGGGTGCAGTGCAGGGGGAACGGCGCCTCGCTCCCGGCGGGCTCTGCTGCGGGGGCCCACTCTGGCTAAGTTAATATAGTGTGTGGGTTCAAGTAGCGGATGTCGGTCGGGGAGCGTTGTTGTCTGTCTTCTTGTAATGCACCTGCGCGGTTGGTTCAGTCGGGTGTGTTGACGGAATACCGCACAGCCTTTTCCCGGCGCGCCCCTCTCCCGCGGTTCAGTCTTGCTATGGTAATCTAGTGTCTGGACCGCGTGGGAGGAAGCGCGCCAGGGGAGAGGAAGTGTAGGACCCGTGCAGCGCAGCCCATCTTGTTCGGCGTTGTTTTCTGCAACCAATAAGCAATGCATTATTGGTCTTCGTAACAATTGTTGTTACATTGTTACATGTTACCTACGTTGTTTTCATTACAAGTAAAACAAATTATATTCCTTCCGCACCGAGTGTGCCGCTTGCGAAGTGCAGCGAGTGCAGTCATAGTGTCATACCTCTTACCATCATGTGTAAAGCCTACATCACGCAAACCTGTCCACAAGCAGAAGTATTTACGCGGGGGCGGCTACGCCCCCGGAGCCTCACCCGAGTGAAGAGCTTTAGCTCGATGCTCGCACACAGCTTCAGCTGTACGCCCGTGATGATGATGGAACACCGTTCCTATATGAAATCTATGTTTGTCTGTGTGTTTGTCTGTCGCTTTTTTCGAATATTCGAATTTTGACTTCAGATTCGGATTCCGTTACTATCTCTTAAGGAACATGGTCAAATAGCCGACAAATAAAAAAAAAAATGAATTGTTATACTCGTAATTGACAAACCAGGTGTTCCTCTTGCAATGCAAGCTTGCGCATTCTCAACTGGTTTATTATTTATTCTCTTTATTTATATTATTGGTGATTTTCCCCATTTTTTTGATTGGTGATTTGCATATAAATTTAGTAAGCCGTACGTTTTTATCATGCGTCTATCTGTCACATATACAAGACATAGCTGGCGTGAAAGTTGATTCTTTTAAAGCCAAAACGCACAAGGGCCTTTTTATGTGACAGGTTGCATATAAACACGATTAGTACAAAAAATTCGCCCGCATTGCTGACGTTTTTCCCGCCTCTGTGTGTTTTGGCGGTTATTGTTCGATTATACATCTAATGTAAATTAATTAGCAGTTAGATTCCGGTGTTAATTTGTGGAAGCCAAAGTTACAGGCAAGTTAATCTATGACTTCGTGTGCTTTTGCTACCAGTTAGTTCATACAAACTAGCGCTAGCCGATGCCTACCCACTGCCGTTTGTGTATGCCTTCTGCCACTGCTATGGCTGCTTGAGTCATATGTACTTAAGGAACAGGGTTCTGTGGTTGTTTTTGTGATTGCCTGCCATTTGTGTTACGTTTTTTTTAAACAATCTCGGGAGGCATACAAGCTCACAGCCCACCTGACGTAAAGTGGTTACCTTAACCTATGAACGCTTGGAAGCCTCGTTCGACTGTTGCTACCCCCGCTCTTAACACCGAGACTCCTCAGAAGTCACAACAAGAAGAAAGCTCCAGTGAGTGGTTATTTGGCAGCCGTTTTCTGTGAGGTGGTGGTACTCCCTCAGTCTAGCAATGCCCTACCTCTCTTTAAATAGTTAATATATTCAGGAAAAATGTCATACAGGTTGTGCGTAAAATGTATAATACCCTACATAAAAAAGTCGCTAATTTGTTCTGCGACAACTATTAGCATGTTCAACTCCGGCCAAATATGACGTAATTTTCGACCACGGCTTCATGAACATCTGCCGACGACGCCGTCGTATAAACAGCCGTCACACTCCGCCAAATATTTTTTTTTCAAACGCCACCTTCGAATCCTCTTTCAACTCAGTCAGTGAAATTATCATTCGTTCTAAGAATCTGTACTATATGTTATCTAGCAGGGTAGCGTTTGATGTCATGTGGTGAGGCGAATCACGTCTCCCGGAGACGACCAGGGTACTGGCCGTAGCATAGGTGGTGGCACACAGTGGTGGAAATTACTAATTAGTGTAGATCACATTGCCTGGAAATTTGTAACTACGTTATGCCTACATCTCCCTTTCGTCAAGGTCTATTTGCCAAACGCCAAGCATTCTTGAAACTTAGTTTTGGCTATAAAGATGGTGGAGCCATTCTGAACTTCAAAAGGGTTAAATTTTTTTTTTTGGCAGTAAGAGTTGAAAAGAGGCGTTCACAAAAGTTTGTGAACTTAGCGAATCGGCGACGGGAGGCGCCGCGGATACGCCAAGTTGACAAATATGCGTGCGCGCCTCTTTTCGACTCTTGCTGCTTGACGGTCGCGGGCTCGGTTGCGCAGCGGTTAATAATGCGACTTTGACACCAACGCTCGTGAGTTCGATTGTCACACAGGACAAACACTTGTGTGCATGAACATGTCCGTTCATATGCTACGGTAACCGTTATACATTAGGTAGGCCGTAAGCTTGTATGCTTCCCGACGTTGAATAAAGAAAAATATCGCACTCGGGCACTCATTTTATGAACAGGAACAAATTATCAACAAAATTTTGGTGGAATTGCATTATTTCGAGAAGTAAACACCAGAAAATTGCCTCCTTAAATATGTCTCGAAGGTGAAGCATACAAGGGTGTCTAGTTGACCTCCCGTCGATGTTCACATATAAAACACTTCCTCATACCCGTCCATTTTGATTTTGTGTTTAATACCGTATCAGTTATATGCACTTCTTCTTCTTAGCATTATCTCGTTTCCTTACTCATTAGGATTAGCGGGGTCCGCTACCTAAGCCTAAGGATTTGGCGAAGATACTGATTTTTAAATGGAGCGACTGCCGTCAGTCCTCCGCAGCCCAGGGGGTAAACCAAATCATTCTTAGGTACGGTCACATGCCATTCGAAATATAACTTCTTGGACGTGCAAGTGAAATACCAATTTTGTGGTCATCAGGATACGAACCGGTGACCTATTGGGCACTAGGTTCTTTATCCACTAGGTTTTTTTTTATTTTTTTATTTTCTAATTCGTGCACACCTGCCATGGGCAAGGCTCTTTTCGTACATTTTCATTTATCAAGCTTAATTTTTAAAATATTCCATTGTAAGTAAACACATTCATTCATCATACTCTCTTCCATTCCGCAATTCATTCTTCCATTCATCATCTTTCAGTTATATTTTCAAAAAAAATTGATTTCGCCCATTTTAGAACGCCGGTGAACTATCTTCATATGTTTCCAAACTTCCCTTCCCATACTGCGTCAGTCAGTTATCCACTAGGTTGTCATTGCTCAATTGTAGCAGTTATATGCACATCTGCGTATTATTGTGCGGCCACCTTTCAAATGTGCAGTGCGTTGCCATCCGTGAGAAGTAAGAATGATACATCAAGCGGCTGCTTGCCGGCTGCACACGCAATTATTTACCGTACCTCATCTCTCATGTGAATACAAACAATTCAGTTATTATTACTGTTAGCCATATTGTTAACCGACTTCAAAGAAGCGGGAGATTTTTGTGTGTATGTTACGCCAAATCTTTGCGCAATGTAACCGATTTCGATGATTTCTTTGTCATGGTTCCGACGCAGAAAGGTGAAAATGACACTTAATTTGTATATTTTTGGCTTGTATTATGTAGCTGGTGTTTCATTCTTCTTAAGGGGGATACATGCCATCCAGTGGTGCCTCAAGGAATAAAATATCGTATCATAGCGTGGAAGATAAACATTATAAAGTCCTGTGTTGCGTGTGTTACAAATACAATAACGTACTTTTACGTCATTAAACCAACAATTGAAATGTTTTGTTTCATAATTGCAAAAAACGGCCTCTTTTAGCACTTTTGCTTATAACAACGATAGTGGAATATTTTGAGTGTTGGTTTAATAACGTAAAAATACTTTACTATCTTCGTAATAAATGCAACATAGGATTTCATAATGTTTATCTTCTATGCTATGATATGATTTTTTATTCAATGAGGGCGCCACTGAACGAGACCTAAGTAAGAACAACATAGATACCGAGACATGTTAACTTGTAGAGATATAAACATAAAACGATGTCATTGATTTCTCTTTCAATAAACTTTTAAAAGTGAATACGTTTCTGTAGTTTTTTATTACTATTATTACTATTGTTTTCCGTCTAGCTTAAATAAATATGTTTGGTTCAGTATGTATAAAGCTAAATAATAATTAAATCAATATTTTTTATTAAATATTGATATTATAATTTTTTTTAGGTGTGACGCGACTCCGTAGCTTTTCTGTTCGTTTGCATTGACTATACGTTGACCCCAGGTTACCTATTAGGCGCTAATTTCAAATTTTACAAATCGAGCGTAGAGTGTCACTTGAGGGGCGCGGGGTGATTGGGCGGAGCCATTTTAAAGCTTCACGATCGAGGTGTCGCCTTAAGTGAATATTACAGGAAAAGTGGAATGTTTTTTTAATTACAGATGATTAAAATACATATAAATAATAAGGGATTCCCCCTTTACCTCGGTAGTTTGTAAAGCATAATACAGTGAATACAATGAATGATGAATAAGAAAACTTATAATCTTTGCAACTGACATTCTTTTTTAACAATCTTTTTCCATTTTCTTTAATATGATTTAATGTATAGACATATTAAAATTTTTCATTTTGACTTTTTGGAGTTTTTCGAATATATTAACGCGCCTGAACATGTTACCATCAAACTATCTAAGTCGAAATAAAACAATTACAATGCCTCCTCTACGTCATGATCTTCTAAATTTAAATGAACACATAAAGGTATTTATAGCATCTTGACGCGCGTTTATCTAGTCAGTTTAGTCATTTGTTTCATCATAACTACATCGCTAATAAACAATCAATCACTACGAATCATGCCATCGTCTTAATGACTATTATTAAGATATAATGAATTAAAATACAGTTAACACAAAACCCTGATTACATCAGGTGCTGTTGCTACTGTAACAGTATTGTTCCTTGCAGTAGTCCAACGCCTATAGTATCGTACTATTCGCAGCACGATTGTCTGCTCTGGACTATGCGAAATATCTCCGAGCTATTATGCTTCAAGACTTACTAATTGTACTAATCCCTTTTCCAATTCTTAAAGGAAGAATTAACACCTTCCCGGCTAAACACAACCCATATGTGCTGTTTAGTTAGAAAGAATCTGACATAACCCCTACGGCCGACCGTAACTACTCATGAATACCCCTCTTGTTACTAGAAACTATCCTAGTTGGGTCTACATCTTACCCCCACTGTCCTACATGGTCCTCAGATGTCTCGTTGCGTATCTAAAGCAAGTGCGTCAATTTGGTACGTTTCATCGAAGTATTTATATCATTCTACTGTGAAAAGGGTCTCCTTTCAATAGAAGGGGTTTTAGAGAGCTGCTGCTTCACCTCGCTGCTGGTTTATTACGGATTGATACAGCTTAGTGTTTTCTAGCACTCTAGCAGTGATAGCGTAGTGGGTTAAGAACTAGCTTATAAATCGACTGTGTTGGAATGTGTAACAATAAGTTTGTCTCTTCAGGCTTGTGTACATATTTGGATTTATCACTTGCTTGGCGGTGAAGGGAAACATCATGAGGAAACCTGCACGTCCAAAGAAATTATATTTCGAAAGACTTGTGACCTAATCTAAGAAATGTTTGATTTTCCCTCTGGATTGTGATCCGATGACAGTCGCTCCATGTCAAAATCAGTATGTACGTCAAATCCTTAGGTTTAGGTATCAGACCCCGCCATTTTTAATGGATGAGGTAACAGGATACCCCTAAGAAGAAGAATGTTTTCAAGACATCTAACACAAAGCCGGAGCCAAGGGCTGAACGATGGCAAATAAACCCATTTATGGACAGGCTAGGGTAAAAATGGCTTGACTTGCGTGTTTAATGTGACTGAGGGGTCATTTTTGGTTTTACACCCGTAGAGATCAACAATAGTTACGTATATAAAATAATGCCATCGGTTAGTATCTTGTCAATATTTCCTCATACTCGTAGCGTAACACCGTGTTTGTTCCAACTCCCGCTAATTAGAAGCGGAGTGGAGCGATAATTGTTTCTAACTCGGCTGCCTGTGTTAATCACTCGCATTCTCATCTCGTGGAAAATGTTCACTACGTTGTCGTGTAAGGATTGTTATTATGATTTCTCAAGACTGCTTATATGCTTTCTTGAAAAAATATATGTTATATAACATATATTTTTTCAAGAAAGCGCTTATGTCGTTAGCAGTTGTAGCATTGCCAACCACTCCGATACCGTGCTCGTCAATTCTTGGAAGTATTTGATATTTACGAACTTGCACCGATATTTTACAGTTTTAGCTTTCTGTTGTCCGTGGCATTTTCTTTAAAGGCCGTCATAGACGTCAGAGTACTTATTATAATTTCAATTTATAAAAAAAGAACCCTGTTGTAAAATAATAGGGGCAGGTTTTAACCGATATCGACCGAGAAGTTGCTTCCGACGTTGTATAAAAACAATTAACAGAACGCCTTCTTACACAGACTATTAAGTTATGTACTTATATTAATGTCGAATGTGACGATGGCCATTATATATAACATATAATGGCCTCGATTGAGTAAAACAATCAATTCAATTATTGAATGCATTTTGTGTGTGGGTTGCCGCATATTCGGTTTTTACCCAACAATGGGGTAGTTCGACCCGTAGTCGATGTTCAGTATGATGCAAATCATTGATGTATTTTGGTTATTATTTGAATTTCTATTCATATCACTATAATTTATTCCTAAAATAATAGTATACATACTTTTAACATACTTTCGCCTGCTTTAAACGAAAAGTTTGATGAAAGTTATAACTTAATAAAAAAAATTATCAGGGTTCGGTATCCTAAGGTGCCAACGTTTAACCATATTACTAAGGCTCCGCTACTGGACTGTCTTCCACAGTGCTGTATATTTCTATCTGTAATAGGTACTCTTGAAATTTTTACAAATTGTATGTTACTATGGCGCTACAACAACAAAAAATAAAGTTAACATAAACATAAAGAGGTTTTAATCATTTTATTCGTATGCGAGTTCGACTCGCTCTTAATCGTTTTTTTGTGCCTATTACGCTCTAAGCAAGTGCCCTTGGAGTCGAGCTGTGTGATTTATTGCCATAAATGAGTCTCCAAGTGAACGGTCGCATCACTGATGATAATTAGATGAGATATTCAACATGTTACATTAGTTAGCATGGCACCAAGCTAAATTATAAATATTGTGTTTGTAATCAGTCGTTAGTTCAGCAAATTCTTTGTCCAGGCAATGTTCGGTAATTTGATCTGGCAACCCCGGTGACAAGGCGCTCTTGTTCATTTATGTGCTAGCGTTCAGCATGCTCTCGCCGACTGCTATTGTGCGCTGTTATGATTATGAGCTACAGCAGGTCACTCGCGAAATGAATCGTGATCGGAAACAAAACAATGCGCGTGCTTCCAAGAAACCACGTTCCACGTCCAGTTTTCGACGCTTTGCAATGTTATTGTAACTCGAATTTGATTTATTTTTGTTCGGTACACAATCGATTCTTATTTGAAAAGATGTTTATACATGTTGTATAAGCGACACGTGACGGAAACGGTACGCCGCCGCCCTTGTCGAGACTAAAAAATCGTTATTTGTTTTTTAATACTTGGAATATTTTTATACAGCACAGCTCGTCCCTTCTTCTAATTATCCTGTTTACTAATCCATTAAGATGCGCGGGCTCCGTTAACTAAGCCTAAGGGTTTAGCGAACGTACTGATTTTTACATAGAGCGACTGTCGTTAGACCTTCAAAATCCTGGAGAAAATCAAATTTTTCTTAAGTCAAGTCACACGTCTTTGAGATCTGGCCTTCTGTGCATTGTGTATTAAGTTTTTCTACATTGATGAATTGACTGACGTGCTAGTTACCTCACCTGTGTTTTGTTTAAACGTTTTCCCTAAACAAACGCCCACAACAATGACGCGTTCTTTAATTGACCATTACATATGCGTATTAGTAAATCAAAATGTATTGAAGATTCGTGGCACAGTAGAGCTACGAGTACAAATAGTAGAATAACTTGACTAAACCTTCGAGATCGTGTAATGCGCCACTTTACAATTAGGGATTACTTCCGGGAATTTCAGCACCGGGAATTCCGGGGAGCAATCCCTAATTGTAAAGTAGCGCATTACACGATTTCGAAGGTTGAATTGCATTTTCTTTAGTACCGGCAAACGAAACCCATTTCCCGGGAACGCCGGTAAAAAAGTTATACTAATTTAAATGTTATATATTTATCAAACTGTAATAATAGTCGCAGATAATTTGAAAGTTTGAAACTTTTTGTGTGAATAACAATGACTCAAATTTTTTTTGCGCTTTTTTCTATTTTACCTTTTTAATTTCTGTTTTGTTATATTTTAATTCAGACACTGGCAACATTTCGAGATAAATTTAAGGTTTGTTCATGAAAAGAATGACTATTTTCTTTTGTTAAATTTGAGTTATGACATTGCATTCCTATTTGTTGTTGATTATCAAAGACTATTCGAGGCAGAATATAAAATATTTGCCAATAATTTAAAGTTCATTGATTACATAGAGTAATTCATATATTGAGAAATGATAGTCCAGTGGATAAAGAACCGGCCTATTGACCAACCGGTCGCCGGTTCGAATCCTGGCATATACCACAAAATTCGGGTTTTCAGATTGTACATGTACATATTTTTAAGTATCACTTGCTGGGCGGTAAAGGAAACCATGGTGTGGAAACCTACACGTCAATAAAATACATTTCGAAAGATGTGGGACCTTACCTAAGAAAGGTCTGGATTTCCCTCTTGGTTATGGAGGTCTGACGGCTGTCGTTCCATGTAAAAATCAGTATCTTCGCCAAATCCTTAGGCTCAGGTAGCGGACACCGCCGATCCTAATAGATTAGGAAACGAGATAATGATAAGAAGAAGAGGATTACATACGTAGAGTAATTAAGTGATGTGTATTAGGATTAAAACATTTAGTTTTATGCACAACAATCATTTAACTCATTTTTCTCTAGAACTGAAAGTGTTGAATTTCCCGGCACTTAATCTATTCCAGTACCGGGAAATTCAAATTCGATTGCTAGAGAAGTTAGGCTTATTAGGGGTAAACATAATAAAAATTTCAAAATCCAATATAATCCTTAAAAGTGAAAAAGGGACGGAATGGAATTATCGACTAGCTTAGTGACGCAGCGGTTAATAACGCGACTTTGTCACCGACGCTCGTCGGTTCGATTCCCACACATGACAAACGTTTGTGTGTATGAACATGTCTGTTTGTCTAGTTTTTGGTCGGGAGGCGTCTCGACGTTGTACAAAGAAATCTTAGTTACTCTTATTTGTTAAAGGATTATTAGAGCGTTACTCCCATGGAGGATTTTTTTTATTAAGCTCTTAACTAGAGTTACTGTTCCAGCAACGGCGTTGACAACGTGCGAACGATTGTATTGCAAACGTTCATACGCTACGGTGATAACGTTACATCAGGTGTTACGTTTCCTAAGCACATTTCACATTATGCCCCTTTGATAATTGACCGTGCGTCGTGACTTTGACGCTTGTTCTTTTTTCTGTGAACCAGTTTGCATTAGCGTTCAGCGTGAGAGCCGATCTTTTCTTGGAACAATATAATACCATTCTGAGGGAGGGAAAGGGAGGTTACCGGGATACCGGTTTTTACTGCAATGGGCATGGCCCTTGAGTCCATCCTACTTATATTAGATTATAGTCTCCTCCCTAAAGCTACATACTTCAATTGATATTGAAGTATGTGACAAATACGATATTTTTGTTATACACGCATACGGCCCACCTGATGTAATGTGGTTACTGTAGCCTATGAATGTTTGCCATACATTAAACTCTCTCTTTTACTCTTTAGGAGCTTATTGTTATATTTGTTACTTGGCTACGGTTTTTGTGAAGCGTGTACTTTCCCAATGCTACCACTCTTAAAACACTGAGAACACTACAAATAGACATGATCGTACACATAAATGTTGTCCTGTATAGGAATCGAACTCACGGACCTTGGTCTTAAAGTGGCATTACTAACTTCGCTGCTAGCAGTTTAAAAAAACATGTGTGCAGTTCGCACGCGCTAGAAGTAAAACCTTCAAAAATGTGCACTTGAGCAGTCAGAACCCGTTATATACGTTTTCCCATACATTTCGCGGTCGTATACGACCACCCGGGTTTCGAAGGGTTAACAATCACGACAATATTCTGCATTCGTTTCGGCATAAGTACTTCAAAAATGTTCTTATTAAAATAATGAAATGTTTATGTAATCAATATACATGTACAATGCACCACAGTTGTTATGACGCCTTATCCCACGTCCGACCACGTGGGATAAGGCGTCATAACAACCGTGGTGCTTTCGTGCTCTTTTTACTGTCGCTTTTCGTTTCAAATCACAACGATGCTAAAGAAGTTTTCACTTCAAAAATAAAAATAATAACCTTAGACAATTGAATGAGGTACAATATTATTCATATTTAGTGCACAAATATATTTAGCCAGCGAGGGCCCAATGGCAAACATATAATTTTTATCTCCACCGCTCCGCGCTCGTCTGCTTCATGCAACTAGTGTGCAACACGCTCAACTCCACGCTAACTTCATTTAGAGAATTCTTCCCGCGCTTTTGACGAGTGACATTGTTGTTTTACTTGAAATTTTGACAATTCAGTATAAAATTAGTTTTATGTGACAATTTCGATAGTATTTTGTTACATAAGTTTATGCACTTTTTGGAAGACGTGAATAAGTTCATCAAGAAAACCTTTTTCCCTAACTTTGACACTGGTATAAAGTAGCAACACTATTGCCATATATATAAAAAAAAAAACTACATTTAAAACGTACACCGACCGGCACAGTAGGTACAGCTCTGGCCGCGTACAAACAATCACACCCGCTATAATGTTAATTGACACCTATTACGATGGCCGTGATCTTAGAAGCTGTCGACACGAACATTTCCTATTTCGATTCTGATAGAGACCGGTTTGCGCTTTATCAAGGCTGGACACCGTGCCATTTTAATATCTCAATTAAAATCGAACAAGCAGCTGTAAAGGGAGTGAGCTCGATGGTGACGTTGCGTGTGTCATTATAACCGATCATGCAGGTTAAGCAACGTCGACCGCAGCCTGTCTATGGATGGGTTTTGCCTATCTCGAGCTTCTCTGTGCTTCGTTAAGCCGTCGGTTTCGCCTGTTTTCGGTAGATGACAGTCGTTAAGTCAGTGGCCTTCGGGCGGTTTGTAAACACTGGCCTCCGCCAATCTATATTTGAGCAGCGAGGTGGTGAAGGGAGACCCGTATTCCTAATGAGGTATATACGCGTAGGTAATGTCCTGAGTATGTCAAGTTAATCACGGACAGTTCGATTTTAAAACCTATTGCCTGCGGATAAGAGCGATACTACGAAGGTCAAGTTCAAACTCGAAGGTACCCACGACAACTCAGCTGTAGGATCTGTACACACTGTTATATATTCGTGGAGATTTTTTTTTATTATACCACTAAGGTGGCAAACAAGCATACGGCCTGCCTGATGGTAAACAGTCACCGTAGCCTATGGCCATTTGCAACACCAGGGGTGCAATCGTGCGTTGCCAACCCTCTAAAAACCTCTTCGCGCCTTTCTTGAAGAGCCCCATGCTGTAATCCCTTGGGAAAACCTCGGCTCGGAAGTTCATTCCGCAACTTGAGAGTTCTCGGAAGAAAACTTCTCTGGAGCCAGACAGTACGAGACCATTGCGGTTCAAGCATGTGAGGGTGAAATTCCCGCCGTCGACGAGCGGTGCGGTTATAAAAATTACCTGTCGGCATCATATCAAACTAAAGGTCTGTTTCCTACCTACCTAGCGAGTAATTCTTGTATATCTAAAATAATATTATGAAGAGAAAAGATTTGTTTTTTTTTGTATGTTCGTTTGTAATGGGTAAACTAAAGAAATACTCAACCAATTTTAAAATTTCGGCTTTTATAAAATCGCCTAGTAACACAAACTACATTTTCAAAATAAATAAAGATCTCCAAGCTAATTGCAATAATGTAACTCAAGGTATCAAAATTTGCATATAAAAGTCATTATTTGGCGTGCGCTGCGAAATTTACTGATAATAGTGATAATACATAAAATTATGTACTACATACACGTTTAAGTATTCACCATTACCAATAAAAAGCCCGCGGGGCCATATATCTAACTGTTATAGTTAAGTCACAATTACTATTTTTTTGTTCAAATTAGTCAATGTAAGCACTTCAATCAAAGGATGGTCACATTCATATCATATATATATATATAACTTTACACCAAATCCTTTGTGGGGTAGACAGAGGGAACCGAGCGCCTAAAGACGCGGTCCTTACACACTTCACTCGCTTCTTTAACATTCATAACTCCAGACGGGCTGCCTTGATGCGCCCTAAATTATATGTTGTAATACTTGTTAGTTAAAAAAATGTGATAAAAAGAAAACTGACGTACCTATAAGCATAGTCGTTATACATACAGTGGAACAATTTCAGAGAAAAATTGGAAAACGTTTGTACTCGAACAAATACGTGCAATTATAGGATTCTACGCGAAAAAATCGCTGTCTAATCACTCGCGGCTGGCACTTCTGATCACATTTGTGGAGCGACTTAGTCACACATTTCGCGTTTTTGAAAAGTGAGTAACCCTACTCAAACGAGCAATAGTAATTGTATCTAAAATCATTTCGCTAGCTAGCCTAATATTATAGGTATCTCCTAACTGTGCTGATGCTTGAGCTAATCTAGTTAACCAGTCGATTGTAACTTCTTAACGCTCAGTCCGAACCATCAGGGAACTTAAAATTTAACATAACATTTCCTTTAAGGATAATAATATCATAAAGGTTCTGGTGGTAAAAATATTTCACAAAATATCTATAGAACGAAAGTTCTTCCGAGTACACCATGAACAATTAATAAAACGAAATCCCTTCCAAGTACACCGTGAATAATTAATAATAGGAAAGCCCTTCCCAATACACCATAAATAATTAACAAAACGAAAGCCCATCCCAATATACCATAATAACGAAAGCCATCGCCAACATACCATGAATGATAAATAAAACGCGAGCTTACCAAATACACCATGATTAATAAAAAACGAAAGCCCTTCCCGATACACCTTAAACAACTAATAGAACAAAAGCTCTACCATATACATCATGAATAACTAATAGACGAAAGCCTCTCCAAATACACCATGATTAACTAATAGAAAGCTCTACCAAATACATCATGAATGATTGAACGAAATGAAAGTTTAACGAAATATACCGCTATTAACGAATAAAGCATTGTTTGATTACTCCAATAAATAAAAAAAGCGAAAGCCCTTCCAAATACACCATGAATGAAAACTAACACGGAAACCCTTCCAAGGGGAATAAGAAGCTATTTCTTCACCACGAAGCGGGTGAAGAATTGTCGAATTTGGCTACGGGCTGCAACTCGCGAGCAGATATCACTATGTTTTATCTTTTAGTTCTGTTTTCCTATTAAGCATTAACACTATAAAGGTACTTCACCCAGAGGCTATGAAATCACACTCGAAGTAGTTAACATTAATCATATACTCGTTGTGACAACTATTTATAGCGCTATGACTGGTGTAGAGGACGCAAAATGATTTCGATAGTTTTGCGTTTTAAATTGGCAAAATTGCTCGACAACTGATAATGTGTATGTTATTATTATTAACAAGCTGAATGGCCGACGAAGGCCTTATATACCCGTGACGACGTCCGAACGAACTAATAAACTCTATATTGGACAACTAGGGATGTCCGTAGTAGGGAAAAAGTATCGATATGTTATAAAAGTAGTATAATATGTTTCGATAATTTTGTTTGAGATAATTATCAACGCTCGCGTTAAATTGTTGAGGCATTTATTCTTCAATGTCCCATCGATACGTAGAACCTAAAACTTGACTATTTGTTTTGAAGGACCATGACCATTTGCGACAGATTTAACTGCGAGCTTTCCTTAGAAATAACTTATCCTAACTTGAAAGAAACATCTTGAATGCTTATAAATGTCATTACTGTGATATTCATATATCCACATTCATCATTTACACATTTATTACTCAAGACATTCGACAGGAATTTGTTGTCACACATTGAACCTGCGTTCTGTGCGGTTTCAGAGAGTGACCGTTGTAAACTGTTGAGAATTTCTCTACTGCATCATTGGTTTCTTCAAAAAGAGCTACTTACCTTCAGGTACGCCATATGCCTGTTTATCTGAGCGGTATAACAAAAACTACTATTCATTTGTTTGGTAATTTCGACATATAAGAAAAATAACAGTATATTGAAGTGATTTATAGCTAAATACCACGAAAGAGCAATACGTCAAATAATACGCTGCAAGCTGCAATGTGGTTAATTTCTTAACAAACAGTGTAAATAAATGGGCACGTGGGAGACCTACATTTACTTACATGGATGTAAGTTCCAGCGTTGTTTTGCAACTACACGGTATTCCTATTGATAGATAGATATTTCGTTTATTTCCATCTCGAAACACACGTTTTATCCATAAGAACTGTTTAATAGTGCAATGAATTACAGGCGTTTTGTAACTAATTTTATACAAAAGACATTACAAAGACCCAAGTTCCTACAACACGCGTTTGCGGTAACGCACGAGGCCGTAGCTCAGCGTGTGTCATTCATGAAGGTAATAAGACCAGTATTACGCACTAATTCAATCGACCGCTACGGATCGGGGGGTAAAGTGGAACTCGCAGCTCCTATTGGCTAGATCGCGGATCAGCATCGCGGCACTTAACGGCTTATTCGTTAAATTCTATACAGATAAATAAAATTGGAGTGTCTGTTTGTAATATTAAAATAACCGCTTTTTACTAAATGCATATGGATGTATACACGGTACATATACCAAAATGAATATTTTTATAATTTTTATCTATCTATTTTGACGGCACTTTCACTGGCAGATAGCTGATGTAATAAGGAGTAACTTAGGCTACTTTTATTTTTTAATTTTATTTATTTTTATTAATATAAATAAATAATATTCCACGCGGACGAAGTCGCGGTCACAGCTAGTATTCTATAAAAAAACATCGATGTATTGACTGATACATCGATAATATTTCGACGTCCGTGTTTACGAGCACCAGCGAACTATTGGCAATAATTGATTTCGCTACGAATTCGACCGACCTTGAAGGAATAAGTGTCGTTTGCGTACAATGAAATGCATACTTCACACAGGGGAAAACATTGGCAGATTGACAGATTCCAACACTGGGCGAAATGCTCACATAGCGTGCAACCATCTATCTATGAGTACATGCAGATTCTTATTGTGTCTCGCGACTGTCTTTCGCAATGAGAACGGGTGCAAAAACGTCGTATTGAATCTTGTACTCTGCAAAACATACCACTATTTACCTTATTTCGCTTTACATTATTCCACTATGGGCGCTTTGTTATGTTCTGTTTTGATTTAACAAATTAATATGATACAGTTATATTATTTGAAAGTATCTTGCGTTATTCCCATCCCTGACCCATTAGCATTGGCAGGCTGCGCTACTTAAGCCTAAGTATTTGACGACGATACTCTTTTTAGGACTGACAGCGGAGCCTCAGTAATAGGGTTCCGTTTTACCCTTTGGGTACGGAACCCTATTACTGAGGCTCCGCTGTCAGTCCGTCCGTCTGTCACCAGGCTGTATCTCATGAACCGTGATAGTTAGACAGTTGAAATTTTCACAGATGATGCATTTCTGTTGCCGCTATAACAACAACTAGACAAACTAGAATAAACTAAATATTTAAGGGGGCTCCCATACAACAAACGTGATTTTTTTGCCGTTTTTATAGATAATGGTACGGAACCCTTCGTGCGCGAGTCCGACTCGCACTTGGCCGATTTTTTTTACATGGCCGTCAGACCTCCACAACGCAGAGGGAAAGCCAGTCCTTTCTTAGGTCAGGTCACACGTCTTTCGAAATATAATTTCTTGGATCTGCTAATTTTCCTCACGATGTTATCCAGTGGGCCGATTCTACTAAAAACTGCAACAGCACTGCAGCGCGGCGTGTGTCAAAATGCGTACATTTTGACGTTTCGCTATTCTGTTAAACGATCTGACAGCAGCGACGTTGCAGGAATGTTGCAGTAAATGAATCGCTATTCTGTTAAAAAACCTGCACTGCAACTGCACGTTTCCTGCAATATAGTCGTATTCTGATAAATTGTTTTGACATTTGTATACCGGTGACAGATGTTTTGAAGGAGTTTATTGCAGTTTTGTTAACGTTACCCTTGAGCAACTTTTGCGAAGTGAAATTAATATTCTGAGGCGGTGAATTATATTTGCTTTGTTTAGGGAGATGTTTGTGGATAAATATAAATTGTAAAGCTTCTTTTCGGTTCAGAAATACTTCCACTCCGGCAACCAAGGTCAATAGTGAAACTATAGGAGTCAACATTAAATAAAAAATCAGTTTTATTAGATTGAAATATGGCAACATTTCAGGTTTTAAGTAGTTTACTTGCAGGATACGCACAGTTGCAGCGTAGTTGCAGTGCCGTTGCAGTGCAGCATACGCGCAGTTGCAGTGCAGGAAATTTTAGTAGAATACACCTATCGGCACTGCACTATTCCTGCACGACTCAAGTGACAGGCGTAAACGTGCAGTTGCAGTTATTTAGCAGAATTGGCCCACTGCACGTGATAGTGACAATTATAAATATATAATAATATAAATCCGAAACCATTTATTTATTTGTAAATGCCAGGATTCAAACCGGGTACCAGTTTTCAACAGTTCTTTATCCTCTGGTCCATCACTACTCGTTAATTATTTGAAAGTATCACGGGTCGATGACTCCGTTTACAATTTACAATTCAATTACTATACAAGACTTATACTTTATCACAGTTTTCGATTACTTTTTCCTGTAGATATTTGGGGTGTTGCCCCACTATCATCTTTACAGTCTAAGCCATCCTCCTCGTCCTCCACCTGCAGGTGGTGCACCCTACTTTTTATCAAGGGAGGCTTTATGAAAGAAAGGTAGAGCGCATCAAAGCAGGTCTTCTGGGGAAGTACCTTTCTGTGACTCAAATAACAACTCTCTATAGCATTGTGTTTCCGCGAGTGATTGAAGATACCAGTAACCTCCTGAGGAGTTGCTGCGTTAGTAGCGTGGGAGGGAACACATTTTATTGTGAGCGTTCATAGTTAACAGTAACCACTTTACATTAGGTAGCCCGTATGCTTGTTTGCCTCCCGACGTTGTATAAAAAGTGCTTTCATTATGCGGATATTAATAGTGCAAGGTTATTGTAATGAATTGTAAAGATGGAGTGGTCTGGCGGCGGGCGCTCGAGATTGATTTATAGTTTTCAGAGTTTAACATTTAATTTAAAGATCCATTACGTATGTATTTATGTACATCTTATATGTATGTATTTTGGGGTGTAAGCGGCTCAATGTCACCTTTAGAGCTAAAGCCAACCTCACCTGCACGCACCCTGCTTATCAACAGATAAGGCTCTGGCTTAAAAGAGGTAGCCAGGTAGGGCACGACGTTAGCCCGACTGGGGAAGTACCTCACATATGACGGCAGCCGAATAACAACTCCCTGGAAGGTTGTTGTGTTCCTGCGAGTGAGGTCACCAGATGATGAAGAGTTTCTGTGTTGACAGTGGCGGCAACGCGCTAACGAAAAGAATGTCGCTTTTTGTTGCGGACCGTATACTTGTTTGTTATAGGTCGTAGAATGAAAATGTATATCTTCACGCCAGGTCCCTTGCGATCGTGAAGGAAATAAGCTATGGAGAACCTATGGGACCGATATTACGTAGTGAATTAGAACGTGCAGCTCTTATTGGCTAGTATGCGGATCGACATATAGGCTTATTAGTAAAACTATTCTCTCATAAATCAGAGGGTCGCATGACTGAGATATTTAGGCGCTATAATGCAACTTTTTGTGAGCCCGTGTTGCCTTCGTGCGCAGTCATGCGGTTTATTGGTTTGTGCTTGCGAGCTTGACAGAGAGACTCGTCATATCACGCGGTCTTTACGTCGCTCGCTTTAACATTCGCCGGTTCCTTGGGGTCCTGTCATCGCCCTCTGATAATTTTTCGTATCGTAATGTTGACTCGATCGACTCCGACTGGTGGTTCCTTAGATTAGCGCCTCCAAACAAACAAACAACCTCTTCCGCTTTATACATTAGTATAGATTCGTAGAGGCTGTTCCAAAGTCGGTTACTCCTGATTGAACATAATTGTGCTCTAATTCTCCTTCGCCAATGCTAATTGGCTGGGAGCAAGCACTACCTTGACTTTGACTCAAACCATAGCTATTCGCAATATGCAAATGTTTATTAACTGTGAAGTGTAGCCTAGCTGTTCATGCTCGCCGCGTTTGTGTGAATGAGGCGTAACCGAAATACTTGGAGAGCATAGTTATTACGGTATACGCGCAGTATAGACGTGGAAGCAGTAGGATAACTTCAAAGAAACGTTGGAAATCTTTAAACTCACACTGATGCGCGCGCCTACATTTTTGAAGTGAAAACTTCTATAGCGGCGTTGTGCACTTTTTGGGATGAGTAAAAAATGCTAAACTCGCGTCAGGACACGTGACCCTGACCGTAAGGTTTGGGTGAGAATTTGAACTTAAGTTCGCTGCAACGCTAAAACATTAGTTACCTCTAATTAAACAATTAAAACATGAAGCGCTAGATCATTCACAGGGCATTATTTTCTCGCGACCAAAACGTTGTAAGCGCCATGAAATTGTTGGCGTTTACGCGTTTCGTTCGACGTAGTTTACCAACATCGCTGTTTGGTTTAACCGGCGCAGGGCGCTTGCGAAGTGTGCGTGCGTGTGATGATACTGGTAATGATGATGGTGAAAGAGTCGTTGAAATTATGGATGAAAGTTGATTTTTCTGAGAGATAAACTTTCAATGTAAAATAATTGTAATAGTTCTGAAGTGTAAAATTTTTAATGTAACACTAATTGTCATGTGGACGATAGCGCAATAAATGAATATTGTATTTCACCACATACATGATAGTCATTTTATACTGATAAATAAAGCAATTCGTGCGAAATTATTCCCTAACCCCAAAATATTCAAAAATGCACAACGTTAATGTTCAAATTTTCACTTCTGCCGGCACTCCCGGAGTGCAACCCGTTTTTTTGATACAACGTCGGGAGGCATACAAGCATACGGCCTACCTAATGTAAAGCAGTTACCGTAGCCTATTATCCTTGTAATGTATTAAGTATCACTCGCACGATGCCTCCTCTGTACACAGCAACTCCTTAGGAGTTTACTGGTGACCTCACTCACACACAGGAACACAACAACCCTCTAGGGAGTTGTTATTTGGTTGCGGTGTTCTGTGAGGTGGAGATACTTTACCAGACGAGCCGCTTTGATGCGCCCTAGCTCTCTTAAAACATCCAGACCAAGACAAACAGACATGTTCATGCACACAAAAGTTTGTCTTGTGTGAGAATCGAACCCACGAGCGTTGGTGTCAAAGAACGAATGAGCCACCGAGCTCGTCAAAACATGATTTTACCACTTTCTCACTTCACAGTAATACCAGTCGTAAATAACTATAGTAGATTTTTTTTAAAAGGAGTCCTAAGAACGCTGTTGTCGATGCCGCGATGGTGTGTGGAATACGCGTAGGAGTTCGCTAGAGTTTTGGCGGTAGAAACAAGAATTCTTAAATGGACGATTTTCTCCGCCTAATCTGTGGATATCCACAGATTAGGCGGAGCAACGACGTCCATTTAAGAATCCTTGTTTAAACTATCACGGCATCGTCGACAGCGTTATTAGGCCTCCTTTTAAAAATCATCTTGGCGTCACTTTCTGAGAACGCAAGAATTGACGGTGTGTGTAATACGCGTAGGAATTCCCTAGAGTTTTGGCGGTAGAAACAAGGATTCTTAAATGGACGTCTTTCCTTCGCCTAATCTGTGGGGATATTCACATTGCCTCGGAAAGTCGTATTCGAAACGGAAAGTTTTCACTCAGATTCCATACATTTTGACACATATAACTTTTCGATTCCGATTCGGATATAGTGTTTAGAGGTAATGTAAACAATTCTGCTGAAGAGTTTATATCTTAAGCCTTGTCTCGTGGCTAATCCTTGCACGACACGTTACATCAGCTTTGTACGCAGGCGGCATCTTAACGCCAATTTAGGATTCCTTAGTTTTCTCACCAAAACCCTAGCGCACTCCTACGCGGTTTACATGTGCTTGTTTACCCACTGCTTTCATCTCTATACTGTGGTACAGATGCGATGCATGCGCGCCGATCGACGCAGAAATGTATCGGTTTCACGCGGGCAGAGAATGCGATCGAGAGTATTGTGCGTTAAGCATTTGGTTCAGTGAAACAGATGACATAAATCTATATACTCTTGCAATACAACTGTATGCACTTTCCACTCTGGTGAATCCGTACGTTACTTTGATGGTGACCGTAGCCTGTTAACTTCACCAGAGGGAGACTTTGTACAAACGTCGCCTGCATGGGTACCTCTGTGTCACCTATTTCTGTAGCCAAGCAGCTATATTTATATAGTTGTGTTCCGGTTTGAAGGGTGAGATATGGCTGAGAAATTACTGGGTGCTGTGACGAATCAGCCTTAGGTCACAAGATTGGCAGCGCGCAAGTAACACCCACGTGGTGTTGCGAGCGTCAGTAGGTTGCGATGACCGCTTGCGGGCCGCATGCTTGTTTGCCAATCTGGTTGTATAAAAAAAACGATTGCTTTACTGGCAGTGTCGTTGTTATCTCTGCTTCTAGCACAGCAACTCCTTAGGAGGTTACTATTAACCTCACTCGCTCTCAGTAACACAACAACCCTCCAGGAGTTGTTATTTGGCTGCGGTTTCTGGGAAGTGGAGCTACTTCCCTAGTCGGGCTGCTATGAAGCGCCCTACCTCTCTTATTTGATGCACACTCTCTTAACGTGTATAGTTTTTTCAGGGTCAGCAACATTTATAGATGCCCCTAGTGTTGCTACTGTGGCTACGGTAACAGCTTACTATCAGGCATGCGCAATGTTTCAACAATAAATGTTTAGTTCTTTTCGTTACATGGCCGCACGTACGTCACAAAAGCAGTACAAAGACATTTAAACCTGTCTTCGAAACGTCATCCATTATACGAGTCGGAACTAGTTCCAAGGTAGTCGAAGGTCGGCTCTTGCGTCCGGTTATAAAGAGCAAGAAGAATGCGTCTCTTGGGGTGCAGGTTTTGTCCGCGAGCGCAAGCTCCACCGAGGCCGCGGCCACTTCCGCCTAGGCATTTTATAGTAAAGAAATTCAACTTAGTATAATTTTATTCAAATGAATGCTATATCTATGATTCAAGTTGAATATCTTAGACTCAGCATTTGAATTTCTTTTATGTATTTTACGTTGAATTTTTGACTATTTTGTTGACTTCTATGCAATCTATTGCTACTCTGTATTAAAGTGAAAACTTCTATAGGTTCGTTGTGTGATTTTTGACAGGGGAAAAACTTATGATTGCCTGTCACCGACATTCGAATGTTAATAGCACATCCGTTGATAAGAGTTTTAAGTTTTTACTTCCGTCGTCGTCCCCATGACTGAAGAGGAATCCTTTTTTTGAGTAATTTGAAAAGTTACTTCACTGTTGTTAACAGCATATGTCACTTTCTTTTGCTTCACGTTTTAAGATGATATGATCATATTGCCGCAATACTTATATTGCATATTTGCTATACTAGTCATATACTCGATAATTTATATTTCTTATAATTTCACCAAGTCTTGTTAACCTTAAAATTTACTTGACACCAAATAAAATTTAACTACTAAATTGAGATACATATAGAGGTAGAAAATTGAAAATTAAAGTATTAACACGCGAAACTGTATTATTTATAAGATTACTGCATTATTAAAATGCGTTACAATGTATTTAGTGTAATAAGAAGTATGTTTGGTTCAATTATTCTACATTTATTAAAACATCTTTAGCAGGGTCGAGTTTGTTCAGGCATAAATACTGATTCAACGGGACTCTTAACTTTTATGCAGAAGTCAGTTATTTTTATTATTTAGTACATTTTGCTTGCCCATATTTTACACGTTAATGATAATTACACTATTTTTTATTCCGGAAATGTTTTGAGTTCCTTCGAATGGCTTAAAAACCACGCTACGCGAGCACAACCGCAGACATCAACCAGTTTTGTTATATATAATTTATTGATGTTTTCCTTAAACGGAATATTGGTAAAAACCTAAAGCAAAAACGCCATGCGAACAGTGTATTTGTACTAATGTCAAACAAGGACGGTAGTATCAGCAAATGTTTTATTTTCAGTATTGTTCCCATTGCTACGAGTATCATATCACACGACATTTCCGCCAGCGTTTTGCTTTTAACGAATATCCTCGCAGACGAGCCACGTTCATTGTTATCACGGTACGTCTACTTTAGGCATTAGGTGTTATTGTTTTAGCGATTGACAATAATGGATACCCCATTATGCGAAATACTTCGTGCGTAAATGGTCCGATGAACACTGGTTTCAGTAGATGTGCAAAAAATGTTTTTTTTTTTAATTATCTTATCTATATTTATTTACTTTGGCCAATAAATAAATTTTAATTTTATCCGTTTATAAAATGTTAATATAAGATTCATTCTGATTTGTATATCGAATTCGTAATGAAAATGTAAGAAAGAGAGTTGGTCCGAAAGAGAGTCAGTGTTGAGAAAAAATGCATGCTCCGTTGCTTCGGAGACACGGACGGAATGAGGAAACATTTATACGATTGTATGTGTTGTATAATACAACGTGAAAGTAAAAAGATGTAGAAGAGTCCTCCACCCACAAATTGATCGTGTCGTGTTATTAGAAGGTTTGATCATAAGTCTTAGGAAACAGCAAGCGTGCAGGACTAGAGCTATTAATGAAGTAACTAGTGAGGTGTTTGTGAACCGAATCGTGTGGCGCTCAGTGGGCCAATTCTGCTCAATAACTGCAACTGGACTGCAGCGCGGCGTGTGTCAAAATGTGTATATTTTGACGTTTCGGTATTCTGTTAAGTGATCTGACAGCAGCGACGTTGCAGGAACGCTGCAGTAAATGACTTGCTGTTCTGTTAAAAACCCTGCATTGCACCTACACGTTTCCTGCAATATATTCGTATTCTGTTAAATTGTTTTCACATTTGTATTACCGGTTACAGAAGTTTTGAAGCAGTTTACTTGCAGTTTTGTTAACGTTACTCTTGAACAACTTTTGCGAAGTGAAATTAATATTCTGTACCGGTGATTTATATTTGTTTTATTTTGGGAGATGTTTGTGGATACCTATATATGATTAAGTAACGCTTCTTTTCGGTTAGAAATACCTCCACGCCGGCAACCAAGGGCAATGGGGTGTGAAACTATAGGAGTCAACATTAAATAAAAATCCAGTTTATTATATTGAAATATGATAATATTTCAGGTGTTAAGTAGTTCACTTGCAGGATACGCACAGTTGCAGCGTAGTTGCAGTGCCGTTGCCGTGCCGTTGCAATGTAGCATACGCGCAGTTCCAGCGTAGTTGCAGTGCAGGAAATTTTAATACACCTATTGGCACTGCACTATTCCTGCACGACTCAAGTGACAGGCGTAAACGTGCAGTTGCACTTATTTAGCAGAATTGGCCTACAGTTCTCTCTGCCTACCCCATAAGGGGCTTAACGTGAAGATATAGACAGATAGGTTTTAGTCCTCTAACTCCCTTGTAACGATTCGTTATCTTAAAAAAAATATGATTCCTCTATTTTATTCGCAGCTCGTGACGAGTCGTGCGCGACTGTCGTGAGGTGGGAATAGTTTCACAGGCGTAAATGTTAAGTGCCGTGTTACACGCGACCTCATTGGGCCATACCTACCTCGTCTGTCGTCGTGGTACAACACACTTGTGACGCATGGGTCCCGCGCAGGTTACGTACTTACAATTGTGCCACTGTTTTTCACGGCACAATTTGTGGGCAATTGAGAGTTGAATTTGATTTTCGGTATTTGAGCGTATAGTGTATGGTGTACATGAGGTTTTTAACGTGTGAAACCTGCCTGATATGAAACAATCTCAGTAGACTATAGGCACGTAGAGTATAGGTCACGCTGCTAACGCAACACCTTTTCATAGCTTTTGACTGGTAAATTAAAGTCCTTTTGAAATGTTACTTGGTTGTGGCCTTAGTAAGGACGTGGTGAATCGAAAAGGGGGCGAAGGGGGAAAGTGTTGATAAGACGATAGCGAGCTTACGACACGACTTACTACCAATAATGGAAGAATTTGTGACAAAAGCGATGAGAGATATCGCGTTTTGTTTTTTTAAAACAAGACTTTACAAAAGATAGTAAAACTATAAACCTACGGTTATTATCAGCTTAGACGTTATGGTAGTGCATAAAATCGGCATGGGCCTGTCTTTATCAGAGATTAGAACCAGCGATGCGCGTGTACACAGCGGCGAGTTGAACTTGAATGTTGTGATAATTCCAAGGTCAAAAAAAGTGTAAAAACCTTAGTCTTAAGTAGTGGACCCCGCCTATCCTAGGGGATTAAAAAACGGGATAACGTTAGGAAAAAGAATGAATGTTATGTCATCGTGAGGCATTCAAGCATACGGCCCGCCTGATGTAATGTAATGATTAGCCTATAATGAACATTTTCGAAGGTTCACGTAAAGTTCACTTCAAAATGTAAGAAAAATATTGTCATATTTCCAAATGTAGATATTTACATATAGTACGTCGGATGGCAAACAACCACATTGTTTGAAATGATTCGCGGAGACGACCGCAGCAGTGGCAGCAGCGGAAGCAGAGACGGTTAGAGCAGTTACAAACTAGTTCGGATAGTCGCTCTTTCACAGCGTCGGGAGGTGTGTATGCATAAGGCCCATCTAATGTATAGCGGTAGCCAATGAACGCTTGCAATACATTGAGTATCACTCACGCGATGCTGCCTCTGCTGCTATCACAGCAACTCCTTAGGAGTTTACTGGTGACCACGGTCACACACAGGAACACAACAATCCTCCAGGTAATTGCTATTTGGCTGCGGTTTTCTGTAATCAGGAGGTACTTCAACAGATGGGCGGCTTTGATGCGCGCTACCTCCCTTAAAACACCCAAAACAAGACAAACAGAGATGTTTTATTGTTTGTCATTGGTGTGGGATCGAACCAACAAGCGTTGTTGACAGTAGCGTTGATAATCACTACGCTACCGGGCTCGTAGAAATGTCGGTCGTTGGGATTCGCATGAAGTAATTGGTGGTGGAAGCAAATAAAGTAGTTTAAATCAAATAGTACACAGGCCAGTGCTGCGGCGGATGCCCGTGAGCGGCTTAAGATGGGCAAAAATAGTTGTCTCGATGCCCAATAGTAATTTGTCGCACTCGGCGTCGAGACCCTTGGTCCGTGGGGTCGAGGCGCGCACGGGCTCTTCGAGGGGCTCAGCAAACGGCTGAGGGAGGCTACTGGAGATCCCCGCGCAGGCAGTATTCTCGCGCAAAGACTTTCCTTAGCAATCCAGCGCGGGAACCCCGCCTGCGTTATGGGCAGTGGGCACCTTCCCTAAAGGACCCAAGTTTTTAAATATTTTTTAGTAATTTAAGTTTAGGTAATTTTAGTTTGTAGTTGTATTTTTAATTAGGATACTATTATGTTATTTATATTAATATTTTGGTTGACTAATAAAATCAAATAGCTCGTAAATTTGATTTCGCAACACTTCCCCTGTATCCTATCTATATGATAAGAAACTGTTAACGTAATACTATGTTAGATTCGTTTGATAATTGCAATTGCGACAAAGCACCACGTCAGGACTGACTGATTGTCTGACACTGACTTCTCGAACGATGACTGTCAGCCTCTTTGACAATTTTTTATATACTACGTTGGGAGGCACACAAGCATACCTGATGTAAAGCGGTTACCGTAGCCTATAAACGCTTGCAATACATTAATTATCACTCGCCCGTTACCACCTCAGCTGTTATCCCTATCCCTAGGAGCTTACTGGTGACCTCAGTCACACGCAGGGACACAATAACCGTCTAGGGAGTTATTATATGGCTGTGGTTTTCTGTGAGGTGGAGGTACTTCTCCAGACGGGCTGCTTTGACGTGCCCTACCTCTCTTAAAACACCCAAACCAAGACAAACAGACGTGTTCATGCACACAAATGTTTGACTTATGTTTTTTTTTGTTCTACGTCGGCAGTCATACCAGCATACGGCCCACCTGATGTAAAGCAGGTACCGTAGCCTATTAACGCTTGCGATATATTAATTATCACTCGGGCGATGCCTCCTCTGCTGCTTACACAGCAACTCCTTGGGAGCTTACTGGTGACCTCACTCACACGCAGGGACACAATAACCCTCTAGGGAGTTACTATTTGACTGCGGTTTTCTGTGAGGTGAAGATACTTCCCTAGACGGGCTGCTTTGACGCGTCCTACCTCTCATAAAAAACCCAGACCAAGACAAACTGACGTGTTCATGCACACAAATGTTTGAGCTGTGTGGGATCGAACCCACGGGTCGGTGTCAAAGTAGTGTAACAGCGCGTTTCACAACTGCGCCACCGATATCTCAGTGTAATCAGTCAGTATAATATATCTGTGTAATCTCCACAACTCATTCCGCGTACAAGCCGAGCGCAAATTTCTCCGTGCGCTCGAATTCGTCAGAAAAGAAAGTGAATAGATAACGGTACCAGCAGACTGAGCATAATATTTTGTTTGATCGTGACATTGTGACACGACAACCACACGATAACCGATTTGAACAACCGCAAATCCTAACTCCGTTACTTTCAATTCAATTACTTTCCTTTGCTACCTGATTTTTAGGGTTCCGTACCCAAAGGGTAAAACGGAACCCTATTACTGAGGCTCCGCTGTCCGTCCGTCCGTCCGTCCGTCCGTCCGTCCGTCTGTCACCAGGCTATATCTCATGAACCGTGATAGTTAGACAGTTGAAATTTTCACAGATGATGTATTTCTGTTGCCGCTATAACAACAAATACTAAAAAATAGAATAAAACAAATATTTAAGGGGGCTCCCATACAACAAACGTGATTTTTTTGCCTTTTTTATAGATAATGGTACGGAACCATTCGTGCGCGAGTCCGACTCGCACTTGGCCGATTTTTATGTTACAAATTGAGTCAATTTGCTAAAGATCCGATTCGTCTATTCGTATTGAATGATGTCGAATGAAGCGTGCCATAAAATATTTATTCGAACGAATGAAGTGGCCGTAGCTCGCGATAATTCAAACTGTAAACGCTTGCTATGGATTATGTTTTTGCTTCAATGTTATCGACATTACTTTGATGTTAATCTATTGTACATATTAACAGAGTAGAAATCTATGTGTCCATATTTTCACGCAAAGTCCCTTGCGGGGTAGGCAGAAAGAACCGAGATGCCACATGACTCGATTTTTACACACCTCATTCACTTCTTTAACATTCATAGGTCTTTACGTACGCTCGCCGATTTCTAGGTCTGCTGATATAACCTTCTGATAAAACATGGTACTTAAATTAAATATAAATATTATTAGGTTGGTTCTTTAACCATAGGCTATTACGCTCTTTTTCTTTAACAGTGATTACCTTGTTAGGTAATTATTATTGTTTAATTACGTATATGATACATGATCTTACCGCTCACAGATTGCTGGAAACTCATTCTCGCGCACTCGAACCGTAATGGTCGCGTACTGTGCGATCCGAGTGTTCTTGCAAGAACTCTTTGGTTGTGGAACATTATCACTAAAAGGTTTCCGATAGTTGTCTGTCGATATAATTAATCATAAGATATAAATAAAAATTCTTCAGACGACCCTGGAGCCCCGCGTGCACTTAACTTCTACTAACTACGTCATACATTTCTCTAAACTCTTATTGTTATTCATATCTCATAGCTTTTATGCACTTTTCAGGAACACCGTTCCTATATGAAATCTATAAGTTTGTCTGTGTGTGCGTTTTTTTTTCGAATATTCGAATTTTGACTTCAAGTTCATTAGGATTCAGCATAAAAAAGTAGAATAGGAATGTTCAGGACCACCGTTCCTCTCTCTCTTAAGGAACATGGTCGAAATAGCCGACAAATTAAAAAAAAAATTGATATAATTGACGAGCCAGGTGTTCCTCTGGCAATGCAAGCTTGCGCATTCTCAACTGGTTTGTCTTTAGGCCAGTATTTCGTCGTTTTCTCTACGTCATTAGAATAAATGCTGATAGAAACCTTTCTATCTTTTATAGTATGTCACAACATAACACAATGATGTTTTAACTAGATTATTTTTGATGTGCCTCTTGAACTATTTTCGGGCAAGGACAGAACCGTTTCAGACAATTTATTGTGGAATTGAATACAGTTTACAACATAAAACCTCCTGGTACTACCAAGTCGTATCGGCATATGCAACTAATTTCTGTATTTAAGATTTTTGATAAACTTTGAAAACGACTTTTGCTGCTTTATTAGTTTCTTGCGCAGATTCCTGAAAATATAAAAGTGTTATATAGTGATAGCTTAGTGGATAAAGATCTAGCAATTACCCGACGGATCACTGGTTCCAATCTTAATGGTCAAGCAGTCTAGCGTAGGGTGTCGCTGTGCGTACCTTGTAATTATCACTTGCTTGCCGGTAAATGAAAACATCGTGAGGAAACCCGCACGACCAACGAATTATATCACAAAATACTTGTGACCTAACCTAACAAAAGCCTGGTTTTCTCCTGGGTTGTGATGATCTGTCGGAGGCGCTCCATGTCAAAATCAGTATCTTTGCCAAACCCTTAGGCTTAGGCTGGTGTATTGAGGTATGACCAATTTGAGCAATTAATGGAGGATATTTAAAAAAAAAGACAATCGTCTGTGGTGATTTTAACATTGATATATTTGTAGAAACACAAACAAGTATTAGATTTTAAAATTTATTTAAATCCTTTGATCTAGAAATTTTATTCCTGGAGCCTACGCGTATAACGGCCACATCTGCAACTTGTCTAGATAATGTTTTGTGACCATATAAATAAAACAATAATTGGCAACTTGCCCTCAGATCATTGCGGTCAGTTGGTAGTTTATCAAGGTTCATATAATACAGATTTAAGAAGTCATCTCTTGTAGAGACCCATGACCAGAACCAAACTTATTAGATACAATAATGTATTGGAGGACAGGTTGCAATTGTTGGATTACACTGTAGGTAGACGATCCTAATTTTCTTTATACTCGTACCAATCTGTTTCATGCTATATCCAGTGATATCAAAAAATATTTAAACGTAAAAAAATTGATATTATAAATAAATTTAAGTTTAATGATTATTCTGCTAAGTAGAAAACAAAGTGTTTGAATTGTATGCAGAAAACTCTTGCAATTTTGACCCAGTTTTTGTCAATTATATCAAGAACTATTCCAAAAATGTTTCCTAATGTGGTAAAGATACTTATTTTAGCGGATCCCGCCAATTCTAATGGAAACGGGATAACGCTGTATGGAAATGAAACGTCTAATGGAAATAGCACATTCTTCAACATTTTGTTTCATTTTAATTTACATTGATTAGATTGTTACATTTGACTATCGGTTCCATTTGTCTTCAGAGTATGCGATCTGAAAGATATAAATAGAAAAGACTTACGTGCGGAAGTTTGGCTGCCGGAGCCGACTTTAGGAGAACGAGGTTTTATTCAAAAACAAAAATAAATGGGAGACCTCTTTAAGATTTAGACTGTTTTTGAATAGAGGACAGGTCCACCACTCATACCCACCACTGTGTCTCCTGTGTAGCCAGAATTAACAGCGGCGACCACAAAAAGGCAATGAACAGTGAAGTTCATTGCTGTCCCGGGGGTTAAACTACAGCTGCCTTGGAACTCACAACGAATTTAAGCAGAAGAAATTTGTAGGAGTAGGAAGTTTTGGAATTGACTTATGAATGAGGTCAGTCTCAAAAACGTAAAATATGAATTTTGTATATGTTGTGTACGCACATCGGTGATCTGATTTCTATCAATCTTCATGGATTACCCGCTAAACTAATCTAAAGATTCCCTGAAAATTTCATGAATGTCGATGTAACCGTTTTGGAGTCTCTATGGAAAATACATAGAAACATTACACACATCGAAATTTATGTATAACAAGAAGTATACATACTGTAATTATTTAAATAATAAACAAAAAAAAGTTCAATAGCGCCGTCGGGCAGGTATTTTAGTTTTTTTGTAAACTCGAGGCTTTCGGGAGGAACACCTATATAAAGGGCATGCTCCGTGGGTTCGGACATGTAGAAAGAATGCAAGATAAAAGAATGACGAAACAGATATACAATGCGAAAGTGGAAGGATGTAGGAGTCGAGGAAGACCAAGACTAACCTACCATGACCAAATTGGTCGTGTTTTATCAGAAGGTGATGTCAGGAGCCTTAAGAACCGGCGAGCGTGCATGAAAAGAGCTATGAATGTGAAAGAAGCGAGTGAAGTGTGTAAGGACCGCGTCTTATGGCGCTCGGTTCTCGCTGCCTACCCCGCAAGGGACCTGGCGTGAAGATATACATACACCTATATAAATAAATTTAAAAACAAATCTTATCTAAATACAAAATTTTATCCAATGGTTCCCGAGTTACACGATACGTTTATGTATGTGTACACACAGCGACACCTCAAGCTAGACATTTTGACCTTTGTATCGTCCTTATGGCGCATGTAATAAGAGTAAAAATTTGTTACATGTCTCTCGGTTACCTATCATCGTACTCGATGCCTATCATAAAGGCGAAACGTTTTTGTACCAATTTTAATAAGTTTATCAAAAACGTTTAGCTCTTTTTTATTTTCCATATTTTCACTTGACCGAAAATATAATTGACAGATTTACGATTGTTATTTTTTTTTTCGAAATCTACATGTTTTGCATTCTAACTCAACGTTTAACTGCAGCCAATATTGCTAGATATTTTAGTTCCAGAAAAATGTTTGATTTGATCAAATAGTACTTTATTTTTTATGTATGATAAAAATTCATATTTTTTTTTTATACTACGTCGGGAAGCATACAAGCATAGGTTCCACCTGATGTAAAGCGGGTACCGTAGCTTATTAACGCTTGCGATATATTAAGTATCACTCGCGCGATGCCTCCTCTGCTGCTTACACAGCAACTCCTTGGGAGCTTACTGGTGACCTTACTCACACGCAGGAACACACCAACCCTCTAGGGAGCTGTTATTTGGCCGCGGCTTTCTGTGACGTGGAGGTACTTCCACAGACGGGCTGCTTTGATGCGTGCTACAAAACGTGGTATGTAGTGCATAAGAAGATGTACCTGGCTCGCTTCGCTTGGTCGACTTTTGATGGTTACAAGTTTAACCTAACCTAACCTAGCAATGTCGGACTGTTACTAACTTTAAATCACCCAAATATATTTATATATCTTGGTCCTGGTTATGTCATGTTTTAATCCCAATATTTTTTTTACAAATGATCTTAACTTGTGGAAATCATAACATGGAATGGATACTTCTAGACATTAAAATTATTGTAAGTAAAACAGACAGATAAAGGAAAATTACATGTTTTGATAATCGGACAACGGTTTTTCTGAAAACGAAACATATGTAAATTAAGTTTCTACAAACACAAAATATGTAAAAAAAACTATCTGGCATTTAAAACTTCGTCATACAGTTTTCGAATAATTTTCAAATGTAATAAACATTACCGTATCTAACATGACTTGTCGCTGTCTGTACAATAATGACTCGTTTAAAATAATAAGTTACCAAAAATGCAGATTCGTAATGTAATTTACGGGCAGTGACCAAAGCAAACTACGAGTAGCTGCTTTATTTTCACCGGTTCTTGTAACATGAGAACTATGATAGAAAAAAAGCATCACGGACTCAATAGAGCAAGACCCGACTCACACTTGACAGATTTATAAATATATTTAACGAGCTCGGTGGTACAGTCATGAATGACGCGACTTTGACACCAACGCTCGTGGGTTCGATTCCCACACAAGGCAAACATTTGTGTGCATGCACATGTCTGTTTGTCTTGGTCTGGATATTTTAAGAGAGGTGGGGCGCATCAAAGCAGCCCGTCTGGGGAAGTACCTCCACCTCGCAGAAAACCGCAGCCAAATAACAACTCTAGAGGGTTGTTGTGTTCTTGCGTGTGAGTGAGGTCATCTGTATGCTTCCAAGGAGTTGCTGTGTAAGCAGCAGAGGAGGTATCGCGCGAGTGATACTTAAAATATTACAAGCGTTAATAGGCTACGGTAGCCGCTTTACATCAGGTGGGCCGTGTGCTTGTATGCCTCCCGACGTAGTATAAAAAAAGAAAATAAGCGCAAATAGGTAGGAAGTACAATTAAAAGTTCCTGCCGTGATTCAGTTGGATAGCCTGCCATGAATCACACATATGTACTAACTTATAGGAGCTGTGAATTAACAATTGCAATTGATTCAGAATCCAAACCGCGAAGTAATCGTTAAAAATCCATTAATGACAAACGATTTGGTGCCGATCAATCAACGGCTGACATGTGTAGACAACGAGTACACAAACCACCCCCCACTCTCCCCCCCTCAACCTCGGTGCAAGGTAAACTCTTTAACTGAATGTCAAAGTAGTTAGTACTCGCAGGTGTACAATTATGGCTGTTAGGTAAATTAATGATTTAAGCAAACAAGTTAAGGGGCTGTATGAAACTAACGTCAATTAGAGACATACAATCACACAGCCTACCTGGTGTTGATGTAAACTGGTCACCATTAGTCTATGAACGCTCACATGCAGGTTGTGTTGCTGCGCGGGAGCTTTGGTACTACAAATTGGCGAGCTCGGTGGCGCAGTGGTGAAACGCGCTGTTACGCTACTATGACACCAACGCTCGTGGGTTTGATTCCCACACAGTACAAACATTTGTGTCCCTGAACATGTCTGTTGGTCTGGGTAGTTTCTATTTTTAACAAAAAATACATTTTTTTCATTGTAAATACATACTTAATGTATTTACAATAAACAAAAATGTATTTACGTATGTTTATTATTTGTCTAGTATCCATAACACAAGCTTCGCTTACTTTGGGGCTAGGTGGCGCTGTGTAATTTGTGCGACAATATTTATTTACGAGTACAATAACTTAGCTAACTCCTCCACCGATCTCATCAGAATCCTATCAAAAACATATTACCTAAACATCTAAGTATATTATGTTTTATTAAGTTGTATGTATTATTAAGTGATATTATGTTTATGTATGTGTAAGTATGTATACTACCGTGTGTATTATACAGTTATGTTATGTTTATGTATGTATATTTACTGTGTGTAGTAATTTTAATTAAGAATATCTAAATAATTTGCTTTCTTACTTTGTGTACCGATTTCCTGTATATGTTCTCTTCCATAAGGTTGTTGCCTTTATACCTTATGTATGCATGTATATCTTCACGCCAAGTCCCTTGCGGGGTAGGCAGAGAGTACCGAGCGCCATAAGACGCGGTCCTTACATACTTCACACGCTTCTGTGACAATCATAGCTCTTTTCATGCACGCTCGTTTTTTTCTTTATACCTTATATATGTGGTAAATAAAGCTTAAATAAATAAAATAAATATATTCTCTCATATTTCAGTTAATCTATGACCGGTATTACGAAGACAATAACGTATTTCACATCACTCAGCGAATTTTGAAAATGTACTAAGTATTTAGCAATATACCGTGACTTGTGACGTTCAGTATGTTGTGACTTTACGGAAAAAGGTCGTTTTAGGCTTATGTTTAGATTCGCTAAAATAATGTACTGGCTACTCGCCCCGGCTTCGTACAAATAGACAGATAGAAAGATAAATAGATTTACCAATAGAACATAAATACGGAATATGTCTAAGTAATAACACATAAATATGTTTCTACAGTGCCAGATTGAGCGTTTTTTTATACTTCGTCGCATTAAAGCATACGGCTCACCTGATGTAAAGCGAATACCGTAGCCCATTAACGTTTGCGATATGCTTCCTCTGCTGCTTACACAGCAACTCCTTGGGAGCTTACTGGTGACCTCACTCACACGCAGGAACACAACAACCCTCTAGGGAGTTGTTATTTGGCTACGGTTTTCTGTGAGGTGGAAGTAAAAAAGTTTAATCCGCCCTATCTCTCTTAAAACACCCAGACCCAAACGGACATGTTCATGCACACAAATGTTTGCCTTGTGTAGGAATCGCACCCACGAGTGTTGGTGTCAAAGTCGCGTCATTCACGACTAAGCCACGGAGCTCGTCAAAATTGAATATTTTTTGGAATTGATCTCAAATTTAGCGTTGTTAAATACACAAAATGAGGGCGCCACTTAGCTTTATGCGCCGTCTTTACCACGACGCCACCGAGATCATCAAAAGAAATAGGTTACCTATGAAACGTCTAGTTTTCCCTGTGGAGGTCTGACGGGGGTCGCTCAACGTCAAAAATAGTATCTTCGCTAAAACCTTAGGGTTTAGCGGACCCCGACTTGTAACAGTTTATCTTATTCTATGGTATGTACTATGGCGTGTACTCAAATCCAGTGCCCAAGTACCCAAGAGTCTGGTTAGCCACAATGGCTACTTTGACACCACAAACCGTAAAGCTACTTGACCGATATGAAGGCACCCCTCACTCACCAAAACGTAGATAACGCGCCTAAATTCTACCCTCCTTTGATTCCCCCACCAATAGGTTCATGCGGACTAACACCGGCCGACACTCAATCACTACCGTTACTAGATGCATGCCGTAAAAATTCAAATTGCTTATTTTCATTTCAATACCAAGCACAAAAATAAGGTGTCCTTTTTTTATACCACTAAGGTGACAATCAGGCATACGGCCTGCCTGATGGTAAACAGTCACCTATGAACATTTGCAACACCGGGGGTGTCACTCATGCGTTGCCGACCCTCTAAAAGCCTCTTCACGCATTTCTTGAAGAATTCCATGCTGTAGTCCCTTGGAAAAACCTCGGGAAAAAAACTTCTCTGGAACATTGCGGTTCCAGCGTATGAGGGTGAACTCCCCGCCGTCGGCGAGCGGTGCGGTTCTCTCTATGTGTTAAGTCAATTGAATATGTACTGTGTGTCTATTCGTGACCCATATGTTTGTTACACCGGTCGCAAACATTTAACGAGTTCCGCAGTGTCAAAGTGTCCTAAATACACTAAAACCACATGTCGTCGTTGTCGTGGTTCGCAGGGTTCCGTACCCGTCTGTTGGCTATCCGCCCATACACGCCACTTTAATTATAAAGTCTTTGTACTGCTCCAACATTACTAATCCCAACGCTAACTTATGGAAGTGTAAGTTGGGGTATGGCAGGGAGTGTATAAAAGTAGAACTAAAGGCATAAGATAACTAAAGGAATGGCGATTGGTTCGGACATGGAAAAAGAATGCAGAATGAATTACGAAACAGAATACAAAGTGAAAGTGGATGGATGTAGGAGCCGAGGAAGAGTCACCTTCCACGATCAAATTGGTCGTGTTTTATCAGAAGGTGGTGTCAGGAGCCTCGGGAACCGGTCAGCCATAAGTCATCATGTAACCAACTTTAAATGTTAAAGAAGCGAGTGATGTGTGTAAGGACCGCATCTTATGGCACACGGTTCTCTCTGCCTACCCCGCAAGGGACCTGGCGTGAAGTATCTATACAAACATTAAAAGTAGCTGTTGTTGTTTGCCCTGGCATATGGGTCATTATTTAGATGTCATTGAGTATTCACCGTTACCAGAAACATATACATTTCTTCACTCCACTCATTTCTTATAAAACACGAAAGTGATACTACGACATCCATGTCGGAATCGGGAATAACCTAATGGAGAACTGATATAACGATTTTGCTTTGAAATTCAACTCACGGCTGCGGGTCGGAGGGCAAAGTTGAACGCGCAGCTCTAATTGGCTCGATCACGGATAGGGTTGCCAGGCGTCCGGATAAAGCCGGACACAGTTAAGCTTTTTCCATGCTTGTCCGGGCAAATAAGGCGGTGTCTCTTTTTCCTCGCTCTACATTTGACCGTAGCATCTCTAGCGAGCACTTTGGCGGCGTGGCCGAGCGTCCCGCTCGTTTGTAAGTGATGAAGGATTAAAGAAGACTGATCAATTCAAAGTCATTGTTATTTCTTTAGAATTAAAAAAATGGTAAACGTAAAACCTGGTTTTACATAAAAAATGTTCTGTCGTATTAATGCTAATACAAAAAATTCTTCATAGTTAAGGGTGTCCGCCCTTTTTACCCAAATGTCCGGCCAAAGAGGTCGGTCTGTACGGCTGTTCGGTTTTAAGACCAGGCAACGGTAATCACGGATCATTATCGGTTTTACTTTGGCTTGTTGGTTAAAACATCTTCGCCATTGGAACGTAAGGCTCGAATCGGTGAGATATTTAGACGCCCAATATTAAGTTTTAGTGAGTTTATGCGCATTCAAGTGTATTATAGATTTGTGACGGCATCCGCGCGGGTCCAACTCGCACTTGCCTAGTTGTTTTCGTGCGCCCTTGACCCGTTAATGCCAAAACCAAGGGCGATGAGTGTAAGCGTAAACAGGACACACGCTCTGTACACACACAAATTTTTATATATACACCGTCGACGACGTACGTATGTACATACCCTATGCTTGCATATGGCCCATTTGATGTAAAGTGGACACCGTAGGCTACAACTGCAATACCTAAAGAATCGCTCGCGCGATGCCTCCCATGCTGCTGCCGCAGCAACTCCTTAGGAGCTTTGTAACCTCACTCACACGCACTCGCTTATTTTACTGCGTTTCTCTGTGAGGTACATCCCCAAACGGGCTACTTGGATGTGCTCTATCTCTCTCAAAACACCCAACCAAGACAAATAGTTGATTGTTCAGTGTGGGAATCGAACACTAGCCTTGGTGTTAAAGTAACTAAACATTCCGCCACCGGGCTTGTTAAAATAGCAGCTAACTGCTCCTTCTTATATGTAATATAGTTTAGTCTTACGTCGTTCCGGCAATGACTTTTAGAGTTCAAGTGGGCAAGTCATTCAGAACACAAATCGCCAAAATAGACGTACCGGCCACGGAACAGAATATAAATAGTTGAAGTTTTTGATGAACGTCACTAAATGCTCATCTTACAAGTACATTATGTAGAGATGTAAGCAGCAGGACAATTTGTACACCTGGATATGGACAGATTTAAAAATTTTAATCGTGACCGACTCGCTACACAGTGCATGAATGTCCAGCCGCGGCTGATCTCACTGCGAACTATGTTTAGAAACGTGTAGCGTCCCACATCTGTGTGAGTGCGACAATTTCAAACTTTTCGAAGAAATTTCCCTTGGAGAAAAATCTTACATTTTGATGCACTATCTTCGTGTAAATCACTGCACCTACTGTTCTTAACTTTGTCTCAGAGAAAAGTTTTTCATGTCGTGATACACTATCACCATGTCTATCACCAAAATTGTACTTTTCCGAAGAAATAGTAGTTACTTATCTGATAATAGTAAAATTCAAAGTATATTTTAAACCATTATGTATAATGACAATGATTTGACAGAATCAGGTTGGGTCGTGCGACTATCCAACAGCACGAAAGAATCTTATGGATTCTTATCGGAGTGTCAGATCTTCGGAAATCCATCGGACAGAATATAAAGCCTTTAGCTTATTGTGATTCTTATACAATACCGGAACGGGCCATTCTATTTACAAAAATTTGATTATTTCGTATATTTAAAATATGTTTTAGAAAGTTCTTGGCCGATTGTTTAGAAAATTTGATTGCATGAGATTATTGAAGTGCTCTTATCTTAATTGAAATGATATCCAACATCACTTAAAGAAGACAAAGTGTCATATGATTTGTAAATTAAATATTTTGGACTTATTACAGCAGTAAGTCTAAAACAGTTAAGTTACCAAATCCTATGAGTTGGTTATTGTAATTTTATATCTTTAAGAGTACAAAGGAATATATTTTTAAGCCGCTTTAGTGGTATAAAAAGAAAATATCATAGGCACTACAGTTTCTCGAGGCAACCTCCTCACGGAGGGACGGAGCTAATACCACTAGCGTAAGTACGTGTTATTCTGCCGATAAACAAACTAACGTGGCGATGGCGAAAGAGATGTAGGGTAATTAGAAGCAACTCGATTGAGGAATTAACTAAAATGTGTGCTCGCACCTCTCTCTCTCTCTTGCCCGAGTAATATACGAAACGTAACTCTCTCTCTTTCTATCTTCATTAACTTATGTCTCCCTCTCAACTTCCGTTCTCCTCGCTCGATCACGCTTTTCGTAACGCTCTCGTCACGCATTCACCAGCTTACTCCCCAAGTCAAGCGTGCGTAAAGAAGTTTTACTTCAATAAATCGCATAAATTTGAAACAAAAATTTTTACCAACCGAAATGCATACGATTCAAGCGTATCCACAATAATCTAAACAATACATTTTTGTGGACTGACATTACATTTATAAAACACTGACCGCGACATGCCGATCGATATACAATTCTAGTCATGCAATTTTTCTGCAGCGTTGAGGTAACACCGGCGGCGCCACAGCCCTGCATAAAATATAGACCGGCGGGCCTTGATCGAGCGACGGTATCGGTTGTGAATCTGCGCTCCATTATACCAACAAGAAGGGCACGGTCACTCCGCAGTTCTCGTTATGTTAATTATTACAATGCTGTGAACGGTGTCAGGGAAATAATGAATAATACTAGTTTTGCCTGCGGCTTTGATGCCCTGGAAACCCCGTAATGCCGGAAATATGTAGAACCTATATGTCATTCTATGGCTTCCAGAATTCTTTTTCTTTTTTGTCAAGCACTCGTGCTTAATGGTGGGAACCGTTGACGGCGGTGAGTTGATTCCAGGTTTTCACGAAATTCCGGCCTGTTTTATGAGTATTAAAATGCTACAACGCTTAGTTTCCTTGATAATGTCTGTCCATTCGATTGATGATATTTTAATTTTAGTAAGAGTAAATAGGTACATTCGTGCATCGCGCCCTCCATATTATTCTGAACATTATCACGATTTAGGGCGTGTCCCGTGTAAGAACAGCAGTCCTCCTCTTAGATCACGTATCTTCGTATGACCTGAGTCCTTTTCCAAGTTTTTTTAATTTTTTTATATTGGCTCAGCATAGTGGCTCCGCTTCGCCTGTTGGTAAGCGAAAAGAGGAGCCCAAATTGCAGCGGCAAATGACAAAGTCAGTTGACGCTACCATGCTGGCTCGCAAGGTGCTTCTTTACGCTTCGTTTGAAGGATCCCATGTTGTAGGAAGGAGGAAACACATGTGCAGGCAAGACCTTCCACTTTTTAATCGTCCGACAGAGATAGGAGTTGCCGAACTTTTTAGTACGAGAAAAAATGTCCTCGACAGTGGAGTGATGACATCGCAAGCCCGAACGTGTGGTTCTATGACGGAAGGGAGAGGGTGGGACAAGGGAAAGTCCCGATTTGCCTCTGTTACAAATTTCTTTAGCGTCCATTCGGCTGTTTATTAAGAAACAAATGATTAAACAGACAGTCACTTTCCGATTTATATTATTAGTGTCGAATACGTGCCTTATTTATCTCTATTGAATCTTAATATAAATCAATAGAATCGCTAGTCACGCTGCGATGTAGATGACTGTACATAATTATGGACGTAGTTGATTATCTCTTTGTATGAGATTTGATCAATCGCTTTAGAGGATTTCACTGTTAAGCGAAGTATGTAGCGCAGTCCACGTAAGGTCGATAGTGAATGTCATGACCTTCACATTGGCGAGATTCGGCAGATCATTGATGTAACACGCAAGCTCCATGACTTTGGGGCCGACTGACATACTGCAGAAGTCGCGCCTCGCCTAAATTCCACTAGAGTTTTGGAGAAAGTGCCCTGACGCATCTGCACGTTCTCCTTCGAGGCGGCCATTGGTGGCGGCCCGCGTGACTTGTACTAAACGGTTTGGACGTGTGTCGTAGTATTGACTGTTTCATATTTGAGATATAGCGTTAATTAACTGCACGTATGTTTTAATAGGTTTTGTAATTCTATTGCGGCAACAGCGAGCGTGACGCGGATTTGTGAAATTTGTTGTTAGCTGCGCTTTCTCATAGCGCGCGAATGTATTCATTTGAAAAAAAATATACCTGTCAGGTTTTTGTAGTTAGTGAAAATTTGCTTTGGGTATTTTTTTAAATATACGGTGTTTTTCGGCGACGCTAAGGTCCCGTCAAGAAGCATATCCTTCCTAACGCTGGCAAGACGAGGATTACCTACCGCTTGTACGTTTTCACTCCCTCTGCTAACTCAACAACTCCTGAACGATTTACTACATAGTAACTTCACTCACTCGCAGGAACCTACTAACCTATAAATAAAAAATCGGCCAAGTGCGAGTCGGACTCGCGCACCAAGGGTTCCGTACCATTATCTATAAAAACGTCAAAAACATCACGTTTGTTGTATGGGAGCCACCTTAAATATTTATTTTAGTTTAATTTCATTATTTATTTTTAAGGTAAATATATAACTAAATATTCTGTGAATATTTCAAACTTCTACCTGTTGCCATTATCAATATCGAGCAAAAACGAGTAAAAAAATCGGCCAAGTGCGAGTGGGACTCGCGCACGAAGGGTTCCGTACCATTATCTATAAAAAAGGCAAAAAAAATCACGTTTGTTGTATGGGAGCCCCCTTAAATATTTATTTTATTCTATTTTTTAGTATTTGTTGTTATAGCGGCAACAGAAATACATCATCTGTGAAAATTTCAACTGTCTAACTATCACGGTTCATGAGATACAGCCTGGTGACAGACGGACGGACGGACAGCGGAGTCTCAGTAATAGGGTTCCGTTTTACCCTTTGGGTACGGAACCCTAAAAAGGAACTTTTTAATTGGGTTTTTTGAGGTGTAAATTCTTTCTCAATCTAGTTGCATAGATGCGCCCTATCTCTCTATCGCTAATTAACAAACGACGGTCGGTCTCGTTTCTTAATTAGCAGGCTGCACCACGTGCAGATGAGGTTACCTTACGCTTTTAAAGATGGTAGTGAGCCACCTACACCGCAATATCGAATCAAAATAATACTTGAAAGTACGTATCGGCTGACAGAGTACATAAATCCGTGCAAATCTCGGCTTTTCTATCACGGCGTAAGTTACACGATTCTTTTTCTTCCTAGTGTTATCTTGTTTCCTAATCCATTAGGATCGGCGGGGTTCGTTACCTAAGCCTAAAGATTTAGCGAAGATTTTGACATGGAGCGACTGCCGTCATACGTTCACAAACAACTCAGAGGGAGAACCAGATCTTTCTTAGGTTAAGTCACACATCTTTCGAAATATAGGTAACTTCTTGGACGTCCGTGTTTGCTTAAGTCCAAAGAGGCGTAAGTGCGCTCGTCGCTTTACACACTTGGAAGTACGTATCGGCTGTCCAGTACATAAATCCACGCAAATCTCGGCTTTACTACCACCACATAGGACGCGTGTATATTTTGATCCGTCATTGTCTGTATATATCGACGGACACTTCAGTTCTTTTCCACGTAAATGGTCGCAGTGTAGTTCAAACATCGGCCGATCCGTTTTAGTACAGTGAGTCATGTTGGCATTTACTATTAGTTCGGTTCACTGTCGTTTGTTGACTAAATTACATCATCGAACTAAAACAATGCCCAATAAACATTGATCTCATAAACAAGGCTAGAAAATCTGGTAGATGTAACGGACAGGTTCATTCGCAGCTCCATTTTCAGCAAAACTGTTTTCGTTCAGGTTACGGTTGACCGCTACCTTTAACTTTTTTTAAATTAAAACTTCTTTAGCGGCGTTGTGCACTTTTTGGGATGAGTTTAAAATGCTAAACTTGCGTCAGGACACGTGACCCTAACCGTACGATTTTGGTGAGAATTAGAACTTAAGTTCGATGCAACGCTAAAACATTAGTTACCTCTAATTAAACAATTAAAACATGAAGCGCTAGATCGTTCATAGGGCATTATGTGCTCGCGACCAAATCGTTGTAAGCGCCATGAAACACTTGGCGCTTACGCGTTTCGTTCAACGTAGTTTATCAACATCGCTGTTTGGTCCGCATGTTCAAGTTTTCACTTCTGCCGGCACTCCCGGAGTGCAACCCGTTTTTTTATAGTTATAGATACGTCGTACACGCTCTAGAATGACAATACAAAAGTAAGGTAATTGCCCAACTCGCATTCAGTTGGCCGCGCTCTCGTATCGCGTCTATACGTACTTCTGCACAAAGCATAAATGTCTTCAGATATATATTCATCTCTTTCTAACGACAGATATGCCCTATCATTTGTTTCTTTGTTAGAGCAAAGTGTGATACATAATAAATAACCGTACGTCGATGTGGTACTACTTGCGCCATTTTAAAATACAATAATGTTGGTGTATAATGTGTAGATCTTATGAAACGTCGCTGGCTGCACGTTCTACTTTACCCCCCGACCATTGGTCACACATCCAGACCAAGATAAAGAGACATGCTCATGCACATAATTATTTGTCATGTGTGGGAATGTATGATGGAACTACAAATTTACGGTTTTCGGACTTTTTCCTTTACTTGAGCTACGTGGCATTACTTCTTACAAAATTTCATGATTCTAGGTCAACCGCAAGTACCCTATAGCTATAGATTGTGATTCCCTTGCGAGTGTCAAAATATGCGCATAAGCGAGGCATAAAGCCGTATCTTTCGATTGCGTTGACTTAGAAATTTGATTTATTCACTGCTCGAAGGGACTACAAACCTGAGTGTTTGATATTAATTTCAGCTTGATAGCTCCACCCGTTCCTGAGAAAAAGGTCTTGCCAGACAGACAGACAGGTTGGACAACAAAGTGATCCTATAAGGGTTCCGTTTTTACTTTTAAAGTACGGAACCCTAAAAGTCGTCGAATTGAAAACCTGTTACTTTCTGTCGTCTGATTTGTTGAACTATTATTTACTAAAGGGGACTGATAGAATGAATTCAAATTCGAAGTTACGAGTACTACAATATTGTTATTAAAACTCAAAACTATAGGAATACACCAAATTACATCTCTTATTCACAAGATGTGTATATATAAGTTTGTTGCCACCGGACAAATAGCCTTTTAAATAAAAATACTTCTCCACATCAAGCTAGGAACCCGCCTTTTGTCTGCAAATAGAAACCCCATCAATAGCCCTTATTCCATTCCGCTATCGTTCATCATTAGACCACATATCAAACATATTACTCTGTATTATTTCGCTATGAGCAGTGATAACCTAGTGGATAGAGTACCGACGTATAAACCAACTAGTCCTGGAATCATGTCGTGGGCATTGTACAGCTAAGAGCAGGTCATGCTTAACACTCTGAGGACGATTGAACTCTTAATACGAACGGCATAAGAACGGTACAAAGGTCAAAGTGTAAAGCTTGAGCTGCACTTAGCTGTACCAGTAAAGTTCACGCTTTCGGATTTATAAACATATTTCTATTAATCATCGTGAGAAAACCCACGTTATATTTCGAAAAACGTGTGTGGTTTTCCCTCCGATTTGTGAAGAGGAAGAATGTTGCGGTAAGGATTTAGGTAGGACTTAGGTTAAGGTAGCTGACTACGCCAATCTTAATGGAGTAGGGAACGGGATAAATCTGAGAATAAGAAGATATTTCGTTATGTATAAAGATAGATAAATAACCCTAATTACATTTTCAGGAACACCGTTCCTATATGAATTCTATATGTTTGTTGTCCGTGCGTTTGTCTGTCGCTGTTTTTCGAATATTCGAATTTTGACTTCAGATTCGGTTTCAGCATACAAAAGTAGAATAGGAATGTTCAGGAACGCCGTTCTTATCTTTTAAGGAACATGGTCAAAATGGCCGACAAATGAAAAAAAAAAATGAATTGTTATATAATTGACGAGCCAGGTGCTCCTCTGGCAATGCAAACTTGCGCATTCTCAACTGGTTTTTTAAATGTTATCCAATGGTAACGCCCGTGTGTATTGCCGTGTAAACTGTAACAATACACTTTACAATCAAAGCACGTCCAACTCATCTAAAGTGTTTTCGAAACAAAAGCGTGTTAAAGATTACATAGAGATTGCGCCGCGCGGCAATCACTAATTTCCGACGGGACATATTCACTGAGCACGAGTTTAGTCACAGTTTGTCTCTCTGCGATATTTTGTTTAATAGGAATCCCAATTGTTGAAGTAAAACTTCTTTACGCACGCTCGACTTGGGGAGTAAGTGAATGCGTGACGCGAGCGTTACGAAAAGTGTGAACGGGCAAGGCCAACGGAAGTTGAGAGGCAGATATAAGTTAGCGAAGATAGAAAGAGAGAGAGTTACGTTTCGTATATTACGGTAGGGGCAAGAGAGAGGTGCGAGCACACAATTTATTTCTCTCATAGCGAGTTAAGTTTCGTATATGTAAGACACAGTGCAGGCCTATTATGTATATCACACTATGGAGCTAAAGAAGTTTTACTTCAGTCGTGTTGTCTAAAGCACACTCGTTTTTCTTAATGTATATATACCTATATAGCGGACTGCTGATACCTCCACCTCACAGAAAACCGGAGCAAAATAACTCCATGGAGGGCTGTTGTGTTCCTGTTGCGATTGAGTGAGGTTACCAATAAGCTCATAAGGAGTAGTTGCGTTAGCAGCATCGCGCAAGTGATACTGAATGTGTTGCAAAGCGTTATTAGGCTATGGTAACCACTTTAAAACAACGCCTCGACACGTTATAAAATAAAAATTGTGTACCTTAATCTGTCATCGAGTGTACATACTAATAAAACAAATGTAGTATCAATATTTATCCCATTTTGTTCGAATTTTTCTACATTACGTGAAGCGCTAAGTAAACGACCCGCCTAATGCGGAGCTGCTGATATAGCTTATAGATTCGCAGCATTAAGTAAGAACTCTTTGTGTTTGCAACCTTTTGTATATCTCCTTCAAACTTGTAAATCAAATATTGTACATTATTCAAGAATCACAAAATACTCTTATTACATACCCGAGTCACAATATTGAAATTTTAGACGTAGATATTATTCTAGGTTGTGGAATAAGCTAGCAATCTTAACTTAGTTTTCGAGTATATGACGGTAATGATCTCTCCAGCTGTCTGCTTGGCCACATTCTGGCGAGATTGCATTCTTTTTACCATGACTTTTATAATGAAGTAACAGAAAAATCGTTATTCGTTTGCCAACCTGTGAAAAACATCTGTTTGATCGTTTGCTCATTTGGATGTCATCATCATCATTATTTACCCCCCAAAGGTATGGCCTTCGTTGAAATGAAATCTAAAGCGCACTTTATATAAAGTCATTTATTTATTTATGTTATACTGTATTGACCACAATACGGCTGATTCATAGGGCGGAGTTAATGGTAATTGCATTCTCTGCTAGTCAACCATCGGGAGTGGAGAAAAAACGCGATTGCGGTTTTTATTAAAATTTAAATAAAATATTATTCGACTCTATAAAGAATATGTTCTTTATATGGTCACCTAACATAAATATAAGAATACGTAAATAAATAACTACGATAATACATAGACATCTACAATAATACGTACATATTATAGTCAATTTCTCAAAAAAAAAAATTTTCAAAGAACCCTCAACATTGGCATAACATAAGACTCCTCATTGCGTTTTAACAAAGTTTGTTTTTTTTGGTGTTTCATGGCATCATCAGCTGCCTGTAATCTTGGCATGTTCGGCAAATAATCCACTGGGAGAGAGCTCAGCCCGTTTTAATTCGAAAGGAAGAAAAACATAAATCACTAATTTGCAGTCATAATTCAGTATTATGCATTGTATAGTGTAAAGGACGATGTAAGGCCATTACGCCATTCTAATTAAAATCTGTGTCTCGGACAAAGCCCACGCGAGGCGACGCACCTAGATTTTCACATAACGTAATTGCACATGACGTGGTCTTTAAAAGTGGAACATTCATGGAGGCGATATGCGTTATATCGGGAGGCTTCGATTATCATAACAGCTATCCACATTTCGCATTTAACGCTTAAAATAGCATGTTATGAATATTGTTAGTGTGAGGAAACTGTTTATTAAATTTCCAAACAAAAGTCGTGACAGTTTTGGTAAATTAAATTAGCATATTTACGGAAACAGATTTTACGCGAACATGGCCGGTTTAGTGCGAGTCGGACTGCCAAATCGATGGTTCAGTAGGCACCTGGGATCACATGACAAAGTTCGTTTTTGTAGTATTTTTGATGATTTCGAACTGTTCTAGTAATAAAAGTAATTAATTAATTATACTGTAGTGGCGGCACACAGCGGCGGGTTTCTTTTTTACCCTACAATATGGACCCTGAAAACTTTATTAAAATGGCTGGTCCAATATGACCACCTTTACAGTGAGACTTGCGTATTTAAATATGTCTTTCTTTGACATGTAATCTAAAGCGCCCTCTCTGATCTGAGCCATCATGCCCTCGAAAACTAAATTTCAAAGATACTTTAAATGATAGCCTCAGGTTCCCCTTTTATTTTTTGTTTGGTTAATGCTCCATTAAGCTCTGTATACACACCTAGTATACGGGATAACAATGTTTGCACTTCTCTCAGTAAGGACGTCGTTAGCAACACTCTCTCGTCCTATTTATTCCAGCATGAAGGGCGAAACGGACAGTAAAATTTCAGTGTAATAAAAGCTATTAACGTCACTAGTTCGAAAGTAGGTTACATGGTGGATTGTTGGGGTTGCAGAGCTACCTGTAGAAGATATTAATCTGTTGACGTGATGTGGATTGTCTCCTATTGAGTTTTGCCTTGTTTTATTAAAAAAATATTTATTATTTGAAACCGAATTTCTTGAAGTCCAAAGAATATATTTCGCATTTTTTCTACATTATTGATTTTTATAGTGAAAGGGAAACCCGAATACTATCGAAAACGGAAGGGGAAAGTTTGAGGTATCTTGTTAAGCTACAACAATTTTTAACATACATCAAAAATGTAAGGTTCTCTAATTGCCGACATGTCTTTTCAGTCTATAGGTAATACAAGATATCTACATTGCATACTCTACCTTCCGTTAAGTATGTAGATAAATTATCCCATTGAAAAACCCATAAATTCGGTGGAATCAATAGCGAATTTTGTAAGTAATTTACATTTCTATAACTCTGAAGAGTATTTATTAATGGTTGTAAGCAATCCAAAAACTCTGGAACCTTCCGTTCGCGAATCCGACTCTTCCGCCTTCTAATCAGATTTTTTTTAAAGATTATTGATATTATCCTAACTAAACCTAAGGCTAAGTTTCTTCTTCGTTTATCGTTCATATGGTTAATAAAAGTTTGTTTGTTAAACAAGTTACAGAATATGCAAATATTTTATATTATGATGTCAACAAGCAATCAGTATTGAAGGGAACTATTTAAATTAATTACTTGATGACTATTACAGTTATATCTTCTATAATTATAATATGTTTTAAATTTTAAATATACAATGCGAAAGTGGAAGGATGTAGGAGCCGAGGAAGACCAAGACTAACCTACCATGACCAAATTGGTCGTGTTTTATCAGAAGGTGATGTCAGGAGCCTTAGGAACCGGCGAGCGTGCATGAAAAGAGCTATGAATGTGAAAGAAGCGAGTGAAGTGTGTAAGGACCGCGTCTTATGGCGCTCGGTTCTCTCTGCCTACCCCGCAAGGGACCTGGCGTGAAGATATACATACATACATACATGTTTTAAATTGTAGTTCAGAATTCTTTGAAATGGATTGAAAATGAACGAAAGGTACGATTTTACTAAAGTTAGTCTTAAATATTTTGAAATCTTTCCAATTATGAAAATTATGATTAGACCCATATAGGTGTGATGATTTTACGACTTCATTGAAGTTAGTTTGTCATCATTTTTACCGGTTATCACTTTTTTTAACTCACTATTATCACTTTTTTAGTGCAAAAGAAGCTTGTGGATGCGCAAAGAGACGTAAAACAGCGAAAGGAGATGCCTGGTGGGATGCGGAGGTTGAATCCTCCGTAGCAAGAAAGAGGAAAGCGTGGCTGGATTACGTATCATCTTTGCCTTTAAATGAAAATATGAGAGAAAAGAAGAAAGAAATGTACCGTCTATGCAAGAATGAAACCAAGGCTTTAGTGAAAGAGAAGCGTGAAAGACAAATTATGAATGAGGAAGAGAGGCTGACGAAAAACTTCGAGGCAAATACCAAACTCTTTTGGAGAGAGGTAAAGAAGTCTCGGAGTGGTTCGTCGGCATCCAGAATGGATAAGATAAAGTCTAAAGCTGGTGTCATTCTTGCCAACACTCAGGAAGTGTTAGAACGGTGGAGTGAATATTTTGAGGAAATGTATGAGTATGCCTCGGACGCTGGCAATGAGAGTGAGTCGGATGCTTACTCCACGTTGACGGCGTCCGACGAAGGCATAACTATGGATGAGATCGAATGGTCGATACGAAGCTTGAAAAATGGAAAATCAGCGGGAATTGATCTGATCACAGCTGAGATGATCAAATTAGGTGGCACTTACGTCCGGGACGCCTTCTGGTACCTATGCAACCTATGCTGGAGAACTGGAAGGGTCCCAATGGACTGGAGACGCGCAGTCATCGTGCCCTTGTATAAAGGCAAGGGATCACGCATGGACTGCGCCAACTATAGGGCCATCAGTTTGATCAGCTTAGCAGCAAAAGTATATGGAAAGGTGATTGAAAGGAGAATGAGGGTGAAATCCGATGAAATGCTGTGGGACGCACAAGGAGGTTTCCGAAATGGAAGGGGATGTACGGATCAAGTTTTCTCGCTCCGCAATATCGTAGAGAAGCATCTGGCCATAGACCGGAAGGTTTTCTGCGGTTTTGTGGATCTTGAGAAAGCCTTTGATAGGGTTGTGCGAAAGGAACTGTGGGACATATTGCCGAGATATGGGATTGACGGTTCACTGCTCCGTGCTGTGCAGTCCACTTACAAGGATTGCTCAGCATGTGTGCGGATAGACGGTGGCATGTCACCCTGGTTTGATGTCAAAATTGGTGTCAAACAGGGTTGCATGCTATCTGCTAGGCTGTTTATCCTGTATCTCGATAGTTGTCTGCAGAGAATAAAGTCAACGAATGTGGGATTGCGCATGGGTGACCAAGTGGTGAACTGTCTGCTGTATGCAGACGATGCCGTGTTATTAGCAGATACACCATCGAAACTGCAAACACTGGTCACAGCGATGAAAGACGACTGTATGGAGAAAGGCTTACTACTGAATGCGAAGAAAACAAAGATAATGGTATTTGAAAGAGAAGAATCCAGAACTAATGTAAGGATTACGATTGATGATGAAGTGTTGGAACAAGTGGATGAGTTTGTATATCTTGGATGCGCTTTCAGCAGGGATGGAAGGTACACCGCAGATGTGGAAAGACGAGTGAGTGCTGGGAATAGTGTGAATGGAGCGTTGGGAAAACTTCTTGGCAGTAAAATCCTGAGCCAGAAGGCACAACTCGCTATACACAATGCAGTGTTGGTCCCAACGCTAACTTATGGAAGCGAGAGTTGGGTATGGCAGAAAGAGCATGAAAGTAGAATAAACGCGGTTGAAATGCGAGCGCTGCGCAAAATTTGCGGCGTAAGGCTCGTAGACCGTATTCGCAATGATGATGTTAGAAATAGAGTTGGTCTGAAAGAGAGCGTCGGTGTTAAAATAAGAAGAGGCATGCTCCGATGGTTCGGACATGTAGAAAGAATGCAAGATGAAAGAATGACGAAGCAGATATACAATGCAAAAGTGGAAGGATGTAGGAGCCGGGGAAGGCCAAGACTTACCTACCATGACCAAATTGGTCATGTTCTATCAGAAGGTGATGTCAGGAGCCCTAGAAACCGGCGTGCGTGCATGAGAAGAGCAATGAATGTTAAAGAAGCGAGTGAGATATGTAAGGATCGAGTCACGTGGCGCTCGGTTCTCTCTGCCTACCCCGCAAGGGATTTGGCGTGAAGTTATAGATAGATAGAGACTTTTTTTAACCTTGTTGTTAATGTAGTAGTTTTAAAGTCTTTTTATAAAGATATAAAAATGCAGATGATTATGTACTTGCTTCAAGCACCTTGAAGTGGTATTACATTAACGTTTTGTAAGAACCTCTATCAAAACATTGTATCAACTCGTTTTAATACATAAATATTATGCCATACACAAAAGTACACGCTCGTTAAGTTTTAGTAATGTAAAAAATACTAACTCGTGGTACCTTCACTATTTTTTTTAACAATATTATTGTTTTAATTTTAAACTTTTCTAATCACACATCAGTGTGTGTGTGTTAATTTATGAAAGGTAGAGCGCATCAGAGCAGCCCGTCTGGGGAAGTACCTCCACCGCACTGAGACCGCGGCTAAGTAACAACTCCCTGGAGGGTTGTTGTTATCCTGCGAGCGAGTCAGGTTACCAGTAAAGAGTGCTATGCTTACATGCCTCACGAAGTTGTATAAATATTGTCAACCTCAATTCACTTAAAGTTATTGTGTAATATTTGTACAAAGCAAACACGCTTAGGCATTGCTCGTTGGCGTCTATCTGGGATTATACCATGACGCTGGCAGCGGACGTCAGTGCGCCCAGACGCCCACACGACTCACCCCTCGGTGCACTCCCGTAATGGAATCTCAGCTTGTTCAATATTAGTACTATCGAGGTTATGACCTACGTTTCTAATACCTCTAAGTGCTTAGTTTATGTGTTCTAGGATCGCGGCTATACAATCATACTTCTATTACATCGATGATATTATTGTCTTTTTAATAGTACTAAATGATAAATTTGTTTATATGCAGGAACCTTACTTGTCGCTGGGGAGCTGAATAGTGTCGATGCGCGTGTCAGTCGAACAAACAAGTTAAGCATCATCGACCGTAGCCTGTTTATAGACGGGAATATGTGTCTCGAGTTCCGAATGACGCATTTAGCGGTGGATCCTGACTGCTTTCGATAGACAGTCGTTAAGCTAACCTAAGAGAGATTGGGCGCATATACTCGTAAACTGTCCGATTGGTGCCGTACCTTCACCTCACAGAAAACCACAGCCAAATAGCAACTTCCTAGAGGGTGTTGTGTTCATATGAGTGAGTGAGATTTATTTATCAGTAAGCTGAGAGTATAGTTATATGGCGCTCGGTTTTTACTTTCGGAGTTTGTTACGTCTCTGTTTTCTCCACATTATATGTAAGGAGTACTGTCGTCGCTGCCGTTCCAAAAGTCGTATGTATATAAACAGTGTATTAAACATAGGACCTTTTGTAATCACAACGACGCTATACTAGGTTATTCGAGGTCATAAAAGTATTTAGGCTAAACACCTCGTCGTCTAGTCCTTTTTTGAACCGTACATGAAATCATCTTCACTGCAATTGAAAAATTCTGATACTTTCTAATTTTCACTAATAGCTTTTTTATCTATTTATTTATTTATTGTTCTCGCCTACTCCATCGCTTTTTTGTCGCGGTAATAATGGATTATGAATTTAATGTTCGTATATTTGATAATATTCTACGGGTACATGCCTAATATTTAACATTAGGTGTACCGCGCGACTTAGTTCGCGTGGACATCTCGCGAGAATCGCTTTTTGTTACTTTATTTCTTTTTTCTCGGCTTGTAGAAATCGTGTCATGATGTTGAATAGCCTATAACCTTACTCAAGAATTGGGCTATCAAATACAGGTAGAATTCTTCATATCGGAGTGGTGGTTCCAGAGATTAGCGCGTTCAAACAAACAAACAATCAAACTCTACCACTTTATATATTAGTAGGTATATTAAAAAAAGGCTTTAGAGTACTTGTGACGACATGTAAAATCCACTCACTCTTAATATTCCTTATTTGACATCCAGTGACCACCTTACCTTCCGATGCCATTGTCAAATGAGCTCCTTAACTTCTATATTAATATATAGATAAATGTACATGATATTGTCTCTTCTGTCCTTTTTACGTCTAAAATTCTGAACTGCAAAAAAATTGATAAAAGTGGTTGTCTGAAAACTGAAAGAGCAGTGATAGCCTAGCTACTCGTAGTAGATGTAGAAGAACCAGCTTATGGACCATTTTTGAAGTTATACTCCTAATGCGACTTCCAACAAGGTTGCGTTAAACGTTTAACGCAACATCTAGGGGGAATAGAAAGAGACTGAGCGAGAGTGAAGCTGCTAAATGTTTCTCGATATTGCCGGTAGATGGCGCTATATTTAAAAATGTGCAATAGGTTAAAACTACTAAATGTTTCACGGTATTACCGGTAGATGGCGCTATAGTTAAAATTAAATGTTTATTTAATGATGCCAGAGAAGTATAACTTCTCACGCGCGTACATATACACGCACCCATTTTTTTTTAATACCGCTAAGGTGGCAAACAGTTGATGGCAAGCTGTTACCGTAGCCTATGGGCATCTGCAACGCCAGGGGTGCTTCACATCAGGCGAGTCGTGTGCTCATTTATGGGCATTGTATAAAAATAAATTGGCAATAAGTATTGAAATCAGCGTGCATTTTGTGCAATTATTAAGAAATGCAGCAGATCGTCACGGGGATTGGTCACACGCCGCCATTGCCTCACTATGTTTAGACCCACGCCCAGGGCGGCCGCTGGCGGCGGGGTGAGGTAAGGTGAGGTGACTATTGTCTGCTAATTACTTATCTAATTGGTCACGTTAACAACTTGACACGCTTTCCAATATCATACGACGTTTCTAAGTACTGCTAAGCAAGCAATGCGTAGTCCATTATCCGTCCAAACATACTCGTTCATTGTATGTTTATCACTATTACGTCTATGTGAACACGACTTATTTTTGTGTAGTAATAATTTGTTGTGTTAAAATAAGAAGGGAAAAAGAGCATGTTCCGTTAGTTCGGACATATAGAAAGAATGTAGGAAAAATAATTACGAAACAGATATACAACGCGAAAGTAGAAGGATTTAGGAGCCGAGGAAGGCTAAGACTTATGTACCATGATCAAATTAAGGAAGGCCAAGACTTATGTATGTATGTATGATCAAATTAGTCTTGTTTATCTGAAGGTGATGTCAGGAGCCATAGAAATCGGAGAGCGTGTATGGGGAGAGCAATGAATGTTAAAGAAGCGAGTGAGGTGTGTAAGGATCGAGTCATGTGGCGCTCGGTTCTCTCTGCCTACCTTACAAAGGACTTGGCGTGAGGCTATTGATAGAATAATTTACTACGCTAACATACAACAAATGGCAACAAAACTACGGCCTGCCTGATGGTAAGCAACAACCGTAGCCTACCGACATTTGCAATATTAGTGGTGTCATAAACCGTTGCCGACGCTGTTCGACCGACATCTTCACACATTTCTTGAAAAACCCCACGCCGTTAAAGTGACAATATAATATACACTGTATGAAAATGCATGTGTCTACCTATGACAGTCCTTAAGATACATCCTTCTGACGGATGGACAGATAGCGAAGTCAATAGGGTTCCGTTGGCACGGTTCGTGAACACCGCTGAGGGTATATGATTCCACAATTTCACCATACGTGCTAAAAAATGCCTCACAAAGCGTACTGTGGTGGATTGTCACTCATTAAGATGGTGAGGGGAAAAATTTTATTTTGTGGCGAGTAGTACGATAGGGAAATTCAACGGCTGGTATAAAGTTGAACAGCTCCTATGAACATTCCCGATGATACAATTTGAACAGTAAAATTCCGCGCGGACGCAGTCGCGGGCATCGCGTAGTTCACAACAAGTCTGCGAGTATAAAAACAATGACAGCTAAAGTACTAGAAGTCGTGGAAGTCGAGTCTGTTATCGAAATCAAATCAATTTGGCTTCATTTATTTTTACCGCCGTTTGTTACTTCGTGCCTGTTGCTCCTCACGAAAGACGACCTTTATATCTAACGTCACGAATACGACACGACTTTGGTTGTCAGAGAGTCTCATGGAGAGCTCAATGGCGTCCTTACGCGTGTGATTTTAAGAGGGCGCACAAAGCTAAGTGGCTCCCTGAAAACGCTGAATTTAAGACCAATTCCAAAAAAAAAACGCTCTGTAGTGCACTGAAGAACCATATTTATGTTTTTTGAGACATATTTTGTTTTTATTATTTATGTAGAATTAGTCATACTTTTGATTATTGTTATAAGTGGCCACAATAAGCAATAATTAAAATTTTGGTTACTTGTCATAGATAATAAATACAAGATATGTTTAAAAAAAAACGTAAATATGGTTCTTCAGTGCACTATAGAGCGTTTTTTTTTGGAATTGGTCTTAAATTCAGCGTTATTAATAAAAACAAAATGAGGGAGCCACTTAGCTTTGTGCGCCCTCTTAACCAAGCACGGAGGTTAAGCAACATCGCAGCCTGTCAAAGGATGGGTTTATCTCAAGCTTCTCTGTTCGGAGGGCACGTTAAGCCGCCGGTTCCGGCTGTTTCCTTGATGACAGTCGTTAAGCTTAGTCAATGGCATTCGGGCTTAAACTTAGCTTGCTTAGTATACGCAAAGGTAACGTCACATTGACATGTTAAAATGTCACAATTCCATGGGACTAAATCTCAAACTTTTTCCATTTCCACTGACGATGTCGTGTCGTAATGTATAAATATGGCCGCGAAGTTACCCGGTCGACTTACCAACTCCTTTACAACTAGTGCGATAACATCTTGACGACAAATTGGCCGTAAAAATACGAGACGCCTGCCTAACAATATGCCATTGTCAAATAGTGGAAATATTTAAATGTACCTATACTGTTGAAAACAATGTCTTGCAATGTGACAGGCGTTCGCTTCAACGGGCGAAATTTGACTTCTAACTTTATTTTCTAACGTTGCGAATTTTTGAAGTGAAAACTTCTTTAGCGTCGTTTTTGGGATGAGTAAAAAATGTTAAACTCGCCTCAGGACACGTGACCCTGATGTAAGATTTTAGAGAGAATTAGAACTTAAGTTCGCTGCAGCGCTAAAACATTAGTTACCTCTAAGTAAACAATTAAAACATGAAGCGCTAGATCGTTCATAGGGCATTATTTTCTCGCGACCAAAACGTTGTAAGCGCCATGAAATACTTGGCGCTTACACGTTTCGTTCAACGTAGTTTATCAACATCGCTGTTTGGTTTAAGCGGCGCAGGGCGCTTGCGCGAATGTGCGTGTGTGTTTGAGTTTTAGAGATTGGCGATGATGATGCTGGTAATGATGATGGTGAAAGAGTTTGTTCCATTGTCTTTGCCTATGTATATACTTATAGATTATGAACTTGAAGTTACATATATGTTGGTCAAATTCATTTATTCTCTATGACTTTGTTTATTGTCCAGAATTTACCTACGAGTACCATATGACTACTCTTTAAATTTTGTCTTCGAAACAAAAAAACGTGATTTAACTGATGTAAGGAGCGAGCCCTAGAAACCGGTATCGTTTGGTATCGGGTCTTACGGCACTTGGTACTCTCTGCTTATTCCCAGAGGACCTGGTGTGAAGATATACAATATGCTTGAACTGATAATACTTAACTACTACTGACTCATGAATACAAGGGAAAACTAGAATATAACTATAAAATCGGTAGTAATTTTATAAGTCGTAAATAATATAGTAGAATAACCTATTTCAACTATGTATACGATATCAGTAAAATAGAAATTGGTTTAACTATTATTCTATGTAAGGTATATGGTTACAACCGGTGTTTATGTAATCAAACGTGGAATACAGTTATATAGTGTATAGACAACCACTGTCATAAACCAAGGCACCGACACGAACCATTTCATTTTCCATGATCTTACGCACGAAACCTACACAAGTACTTGCTTTATAGATGTTTGATAGCTAAGGTACACACGACAACACGTCAAGCTATACAAAAACCATGCAAATTTATCTTTTACTGCTACGTAGGTCTGTGGCTCAGTTGTGAATGACGCGACTTTGACATCAGCGCTCGTGGGTTCGATTCCCACACAAGGCAAACATTTGTGTGCATGAACATGTATGTTTGTCTTGGTCTGGATGTTTTAAGAGAGGTATGGCGCATCAAAGCAGCCCGTGTGGGGAAGTACTTCCACCTCACAGAAAACCGCAGCCAAATATCAACTCCCAGGAGGGTTGTTGTGTTCCTACGTGTGAGTGAGATCACCAGTAAGCTCCCAAGGAGTTGCTATGTAATCAGCAGAGGCGGCATCGGGCGAGTGATACTTAATATATCTCAAACGTTAATAGGCTACGGTACCCGCTTTACATCAGGTGGGACGTATGCTTGTATGCCTCCTGATGTAGTATAAAAAAACGTCATAAGATAGGTGTATTTAAAATCAATTAAGCACTTGACACTTAACATGATAGTATACTTGTATAATTTATATTAATTAGGAAAAATATACAAATTTAGTAAATAAAGGTTCAATGGCCATAGCGCAGACGACGCTCAGCTGAACGCCGGCTCAATGACCTTTGGTGACACGTTTATTTACAAAATTTCATCTATCTATTTATGTATAACTTCACATCAAGTTTCTTACGGGGTAGACAGAGGGATCTTTTCATCCACGCTTAGGACCCTTACGGATCCTGATACATTCTGACGACGCTTGACCAATTTGGTCGTGGCAGACTTTCCTCAGCACCTACATCCTACTTTCGCCTTTTAAATCAGTTATTTACAAAAATTTTAATAAATTTCGTTAAAGATTCAACTTAGTGCACGTCTAACTTAACATTTTCACTTTTGTACCGTTTTTATTTCGTTCGTAATAAGAGTTACAATAATAGCACTGTGAGTGTTAATGCTTGATTTACTAATAAACGACTTGTAGTATACTAACTATACGACTTGTACGTTAATTTTCGAACAATCTATATAAGGTACATAATTCTGAATAAGTTAAGTTTTTTTTTTTGTATATATATGGCAATAGTGTTGCTACTTTATGCCAGTGTCAAAGTTTTCAGTTTTAGAACCATTTGAAAATCTTAATTCTATGTTCCAGCTTCAGGAACTGTGCTGAAAAAATACTTGGGAAGGGTACATAGACCCAATCAACCCAATTTACATATCACCCGTAAAACGATAGTGATTTTTACAAGGTTTTCTTGAAGAACTTATTCACGTCTTCCAAAAAGTGCATAAACGTGTTATATTTGAGTTTTTTCATTACTGTATAATTTCACTAGCACTTATGTTACAAAATACTTTCGAAATTGTAACACCAAACTAATTTTATACTGAATTGTAAAAATTTCAAGTAAAACAACAATGTCACTCGTCAAAAGCGCGGAAAGAAGTCATAAGTTAAGTTTCAGACGTGGAAAATGAGTAAGGAAACATAATTTATTATATTTATAACGTTGTATGTTCGTCACTAATGTTTCCTGTTGTAATATATGTTCACCCTATATGGGAGACTGCTTATCCGATCTAGATTACATTAAATTGTACTCTATTTCTGTATATCTAAAGTTAAATCTTTATAAAACTGTCGAAGATTGAAAAGCTGATGTAACTTACATTATCGAACTAATTGAATCCTTATTCTGTCCACCATAAGAACGATTTAAACGTCAAAGAGTTAAGCTTATAGTGCTCTTAGCTGTACTCTGTTTCTGTTCAGAGCGTAAATAGGCCTAGTTTTAGTTCCTAGGATCTGCATCGTGTGACAAACATGCTATCGGCCCGCTATGAAACGTTACAGTTTTCAATAAACCTTGCAATATAATGGTATCACTCACACGTTGCGTTCTCATGAGCTAACGTAATCACAAATAATTAAACCTCTTGACTGCGCATGAAGAAGAATGGATGTTCATTATGGACCCGAAAACTGTAGCGATTTCGATTGAATTTTAAAAAAATCGTCAGATTACGTCATTAACATCGCGGTATTTATCGGCTCATTGTTTTTTTTTTTTATACTACGACGAGTAACAAACAAGCATACGGTCCGCCTGATGTAAAACGGTTATCTTAGCCCATGAACGCTAGCAACAAAAAGAATATCGCTCTCAACACAGCAACTCCACATCTTCTGGTGACCTCACTCACTCGCAGGAACACAACAAGCCTCCACGGAGTTTTTATTTGGCTGCCGTCTTCTGTGAGCTGGAGATACTGCCACAGTCGGGCTAACGTCGTGCCGTACCTCTCTTTCTCCAGAACCTTGTCTGTTGATAAGCAGGGTTCCCCATGTGCAGGTGTGGTTGGCTTTGGCTGTAAAGTTGACCACTTCCCCCCAAACATCCTCCCAAAACTATCCTCCCATTGGTCAGTAGGCTCGAATCGCTGATATATTTAGGCGCTAAATTACTACGTTTTGGTGAGCGTGGGGCGCCTTCACGCGCAGTCAACTCTTGTATGGCTCCCGACATGATAGAAAAGACATTTAGTTACTATTATTTATCAAAATTAAAACGAATTTTTTTTCTCTTTTCGCAGTACATCAGAACGGTACGTAAGGATCAAATGGAGAGACGTCCGAGTCGGCGACCTGGTCCACCTGTCAAACAACGAGGCGGTGCCCGCCGATATGGTGCTGCTGCACTCGTCCAACCCCATGGGCATCTGCTACTTGGACACCTGCAACCTGGACGGAGAGACCAACTTGAAACAGAGGATCGTTGTGCCGGGTTTCAGAGAAAAGGTACGATACAGTACGATGTGGCCCAACACGATACACAAGCAAGACTAGGAACTATCTTTAGGAGCTTACTAGGATCCACACTCACTCGCAGGAACACAGCAAAACCAATTGCTATTTGGCTTTCACGAGAGACGGAGGTACTTCCCCGGACGGGCTGCGGGAATCGAACCCACGAGGCCTGATATTAACGTTACCCGCTCCCTACCTAGCTCGTCACTAAGTATTTTAAATTCAATGGCTGACTGGAATCCCTATGTGACCCTATTCCCTGCTGACAGAAACCCATTAAACGGGCCTTCGCCAACACGCGCAGAGTGGCAGAGTATCATCAAAACTAAAGCCTTCAAAAAGCCTAAGCCTAAAAAAGTTACAGGGATACGGATCTGCTTTAAAAAGCAGACCCGTATCCCTGTTGTGGGATGAGAAAGGACTGATGTGGTGGATATTGTACAGGTGCTCTATGGTTGACTGGTAGATATCCTTATTGGGATATTGTTTTAGACAAATTTTTAAGACGTCTGGGGCAGCCAAATTACAACTCCCTAGAGGGTTGTTGTGTTCCTGCGTCTGAGTGTGGTCTCCAGTAAGCTCTCACGGAGTTGCTGTGTAAGCAGCAGAGGAGGCATCGCGCGAGTGATACTTAATATATCGAAAGTACCGTACCAGTACCGCTACCGTATCAGTACCGCTCCGCACACGCTCTGAGGTGGACGCTTGCTTGTGATTATTCTTGTTACCAGGGCAGCCCAACTGTTTTTCGCTCATCATGTTCAAATGCGCAAGGTGCAATAATGATTCGTCCGACGTTGCGACTTGCAGTATATGTAAGCGTCATTTGGATTTTGCATGTGCCGGAATTACTGAAGCTGGCTTTCGCAAATTGGGAGATCGTAGAAATAGCTGGCGCTGTCCAAACTGTAAGAGTAGAGCACCTTCACCATCGGTTCCAAAGGTTATACAGGAACTGACTTCACCACTACCAAACGATGTGCAGTCCCAGCTTCAAGACATCATGGAGAAGCTAGCTCCCTTGAAGACCCTATCCGATGATGTGAGAGCTATCAAAGATGACCTGGCTGCTCTGCAAAAATCAGTTAACTTCGCACACGATACCATCAGGGAGTATGGTGAATTGATGAAGGCTTTTGACACAAGAGTGAAAGCTGTGGAAAGTCATGTAGCCCTTATTCCATCGCTACAGGCGGACTTAGCCAGAGTTGAACAGCAATTGCATGAGAAGGACCAGTGGGATCGAGCTAACAATATTGAAATAAAAGGGATCCCTATCAAAAACAACGAAAATTTATATGACCTTGCGTTGGAAATTGGAAATTACATCGGCTGCCCTATTAAGAAGGAAGACATCAACTACATTGCTAGGGTTCCTTCTCAGCAGCCTGGAATTTCGAAGCCTGTTATTGTGGCCTTCAACAATAGATACAAAAAAGAAGACATCGTGGCCTCAGCACGTAAGCGCAAGGAGCTGCTCCTTAGGGATCTTAAATCAGGGTATGCAAAAGAGGGTCGCTTCTTCATCAATGATCATCTCACGGTCCATAATAAAAGGTTATTATTAAAGGCGAAATCTTTAGCAAAGGAAAGAAATTTTCAGTTTATATGGGTGAAACATTCGAAGATAATGGCAAGAAGGAACTCAACATCGCCGGTCTTTGTCGTAAAATCAGAAATCGATCTCCAGAAAATCACATAAGTATGATACTTTTCATTCCTAACTTAGTTTTAATCATTTACGTTACGTCCACGGCCCGCGAGTTGATCCGCCCTGATTCTATTGCACGCGCATACAGTGATTCATTTGGTCGTACTAACAGGTTTTTAATTGCGCTACCCGCCTCGAGGGATCAGCTGGTTCGCTTATTGTTGCTATTGTTGCACCTTGCTCTGCAGATAATACATACTAATTTGTGTTGGCTAATAATCTTAATATCATTTTATTACGTAACAGGGAATTGTGCTTCAACCGTTAGAAACAAACTTATGTTATTCTTAATATTAGAGCAAACGAAAGATGTGTTTGTATTGTTTGTGAGTAATATTGTAGCTGTCTATATTCATAATTATTATAAAACAGTTGCAATTGTAATCTCAGCTGAATTATTAGTCTCTAAATGTATTATTAGCAATCGATTGTTGTTCTATTTTACGAAACGTTTGCTACAATTACGCTTTGTGCTCCTGCATTGGTATTCAATGTTATTATATTGTGGCTTCGCTGACTATTCTCCCTTAGGTATTGTATGCATACATAGTTGTTATATTAAAATGCTGTATTTTAGTATCAATGGATAATAAATTAAATATATATTACCAAAACGCTCGAGGACTGCGTACAAAGACTGCCATATTTAAGAGAAACCTACTTCTTAACTCCTTCGATGTTATTTCGATCAGCGAGACCTGGTTATTGGAAGGTATACATGACCAAGAATTATTTGATGACCGATATGTTGTCTGGCGAAGTGATCGAGACTATAGTTTGACCAATCAAAGGCTCGGTGGTGGAGTTCTCATTGCAGTCCGTCGTGATATCGCGGCCGTCGGTCGACCGGAGTGGCGCTCTTCGGCCGAGGACGTCTGGGTTACTATTTCGATGAAACCCCCAGGTAGTAAGGATCCCATTAGGTTACATTTATGTACTCTTTATCTTTGTAAGGAGAACGAAGGAAATAGTCTAAACATTCAGCTGGAGAACTTCTCAAACAAACTTCTTGCAGTTGTTAGCTCCTGCCCAGATGATAAATTTATTATAACAGGTGACTTTAACTTCCCTTTAGTGAATTGGCGCACCCAGGATTGCTACCTTACACCGTGTGGAACAATCACTAAAAGTCAATTAGAATTCTTTGACACCCTAGCGTTGTGTAATTTGTTTCAATGTAATCAAGTTCGGAATCAAAACGACAGAACTCTGGACCTAGTCTTCTCAAATGATGAACTCCAAATTTCCCCCTGTGAGGATCCTCTTGTTCCCGATGACGTACCGCATCATAGGTCGCTTAGTATTGATGTTTCTTTTACTATACTGAACTCACTTGAAGTAAATAAATTCACTAAATATTTTTATAACTCCGGCCGTTTTGACGATGTGTGTGCTGCCCTCGATACTATTGACTGGCAAAATCGACTGCAGGAAGGCTCCATTGAGGACGCAGTTAAGATTTTTTATGACACCATCTATAACCTTCGGGACGCTCACGTACCTCATAAAGTTATCAAGCCTTGTTCTTTCCCTCCTTGGTATAATTCTGACCTAAAAAAGGTACTAAAGGAAAAGTTCAAGTACTGGCGTAAATATAAGAAGTACGGTAACCATGGAGATTACGTTACATTTTCATTTTTAAGAAAAAGAGCCAAGGACCTGGAAGATAAATCTTACAAGTCGTATTTGCGTAAAACCGAGGATGCTATTACTGACAATCCTAAAACATTTTGGTCATTTATAAAACATAACAGTAAATCATGCAACAAACTTCCTTCATGTATGACGTATGATGGGGTTTCGGGTACCAAAGCCGAAGAGGTATGTAATTTATTTGCCGACTACTTCCAAGCTAACTTTTCGACCTCCCTAGATAGTTCAAGGAGCCGGAACTTGAACACACATAGTTCTAATTTCAACAACATCGGAGACATACAAATTAACGCATCTGAAGTATTAAGGTTATTGAAAGGTCTTAACTTAACTAAGGGGGCAGGTCCAGATCATATATCACCTATATTCATTGTTAAGTGCGCTAATAGTCTGGTTGCTCCCCTCTGCATTCTTTTCAGAAGGTCGCTGGATGAAGGATACGTGCCTAACTTATGGAAATCCGCTTTTATAACTCCCATCCACAAGGGTGGTGATAAAGGTGATATAAAAAATTATAGGCCCATTTCTAAGCTATGTATCTTTGCAAAAATATTTGAGAATATTGTACATAAGCAATTATACACTGCATTAGCTGCATGGTTTATACCAGAGCAGCACGGGTTCATGAAAGGTCGATCCACAGTCTCTAACCTCCTGGTGTCAAGCGATTATATGACTTCTAATATGGACGCCGGTGCCCAAGTAGACATTATATTCACCGACTTTAGTAAAGCTTTTGACCGCATTAACCATTCCATTCTACTCCAAAAGTTGCTCCAGGCTGGCATTCACGGTAACTTATTCCGATGGCTCTCGTCATATATCCTCAATCGCAGTCAAGCGGTTGCCGTAAACGGCTCTATATCCAGGTGGATGTCGGTTCCTTCTGGGGTGCCCCAGGGTTCTTTGATTGGTCCCTTACTCTTCTGTATCTTTCTTAATGACATTGCTACTTGCTTCAAACATTCATCCTTTTTACTTTACGCAGATGACACAAAAGTTTTTAGAAAAATTAAAACTGTTGACGACGCATTCCTAATGCAAGATGACTTAGATAGATTCAATACTTATTGTATATCTAACATGTTACAACTAAATGTCTCCAAATGTTATTCAATGAGTGTAACTCGTAGGAAGAATAGCGTGAGTTTTAATTATACGCTCCGCGGGCAAGTACTCGCAAAAACCAATAAAATCAAAGATCTTGGTGTAATTATTGACTCCAAATTAATTTTCGATCAACACATTGATTACATTATAAACAAGGCATCGAGAGCACTGGGATTTATAATCAGGTCCTGCGCTAAATTTAGTAGGCTCAAACCAATAAAAATTTTGTATTGTTCTTTTGTCCGCAGCATCCTTGAGTACGCGTCAGAATTATGGAATCCGATGTACGATGTATATAAAAATAGATTGGAACAAATTCAGAAGAGATTTTTAAATTACTTACAATATAGATCTAGTCAGTGTCTTCCTGATTACAACGCAAGGTGTAATAAGTATCATTTCCTTCCACTCGAAATGCGGAGAAATGTTTCTGACATAGTTTTCTTTAATAAGATACTAACTAATAAAATAGACTGTCCTCAATTACTCGATGAGATCAAATTAAACGTTCCGTTCAGACAACTTAGAAAATACCACCCATTTTATATTCCTTCATGTAACACAAATTATCGCCAAAATTCTTTTATCTGCAGAGCAAGCAGGCTACTTAATCGGCTGGCGGATAAATATCCGGAAGTTGATGTTTTCACGATCAGCCCTGCGGCCATTAAACGGACTTTTAACAGCGCATTCTTTTGCACCTTAGGTGACTAGTAATTTTTATTACTACAAGTATAAACTCTTTCTCTCCTCTTTTTTTATTAGAAGTGAACTTGTGTGATTTCTGGATTTCGGAGCTTGGCAGTTCTTTAAAACTTTAAATTTTTTAACTAACTTTTTTTTTTTTTACTATCTTTTTATAATTTGGTGACTCTACTGATTTACATATTTGCCTATAACTATATGTGAAAACTATGAATTGGCTAATTGTATTTTACTTTGCATTGTTATGTTTTTATTTGTTAGCTGTATGTTTTCCGAATAAATAAATAAATAAATAAATAAAGCGTTAATAGGCTACGGTACCCGCTTTACATTAGGTGGGCCGTATGCTTGTATGCCTCCCGACGTAATATAAAAAAAAACAACGTCGGAAATATGACCCACCTAATGTAAAGCGGTTACCGTGCTTGCGCGATGCTAAACCCTTCAGGCAGTTGTTAATTGACTGCGATTTTCTGCGAGATATAATTACTTTCCCGATCGGGCTACTTCGTTACGCCCACCCATATCTCTGTGTATAATTGTCCGCCATTGTATAATTTAATTATCTACGTATAATATCGAAAAATTTAAGAATTTAATCGTGAAGTTATAGATAGATAGAATAACATAACATCAATGTTCTTATTGGATAATAAATATTATAAATAAGATTAAAATATAAACCTTTAAACAAAGTTTTTAAAGTAAAAAATATTGCTTGAGCTTATCTAATAACATATCAAAAAGTTATTAAAATTAATCATAATGAATGTTTATTGCCATAACAAATATCATTTTAAATAAATAAGCCTTTAAGTGACCTAAACCTAAGTCTAAAGATTATTATTTAAAAATGGCGCGTAAGCGACGCATTATGTGATTTAAGAACTCGTGACGTCATTTGTCTGTAAACAAGCTACCAGCCGTAAAAGCTATTATTGCAATTGAGTGCTACAAGCAAACAAAACAAGTTACTAACAACTTAGCTAAGTGATACAAACTTACAAATAGCTTTAATATCCGGAATACAATAATAGCTAGTTAGGTAGTTTGTTCACAAACAAAACATGCTTTCTGTTTTTTTTTATGTACAATGTCGGAAGGTATACAAGTATACGGTCCACCTGATGTGAAGTGGTTACCGTGTATATGAACGCTTGCAATACAGAAAGTATCGCTAGCGCGTTGCCACCCCTGCCACGGCAATTCCTCATGAGCTTACTGGTAATCTCACTCACTCGTAGGAACGCAATAAGCATCCAGTAAGTTGAATTTGGATGTGGTTATACTGTGGGAGTACGAATGGAAAGTAAGTAAACTTTACCAGACGGGCTGCTTTGATATCCCCCACTTATCTTAAAACTTACCACTCTGTCACTCGGGTGGCAAACAAGCGCACTACCTGCTTTATCATTTTGAAGAATTAAGAATCTCTATTGATTTCGTCTTGATCCTTTCTTATAAATCCTTTGTCCGGATATGTCGAAAGAATGCAGGAAGAAAGAATTACGAAACAGATACGTTGTATAACGCGAAAATAGAAGGATGTAGGAGCTGAGGAAGGCCAAGACTTACCTATCATGACCAAATCGTGTTTTATCAGGACGAGCCTTAGAAACCGGCGAGCGTGTATAAGAAGAGCAATGAATGTTATAGAAGCGAGTGAGGTTTGTAAGGATCGAGTCACGTGGCTCTGCCTACCCCACAAGGGATTTGACATGAAGTTGTAGATAGATAGATAGACAGATATATCCTTTCTAATAAACTCAATTTTTTTATACGACGCCGGGTATTATTAAGCCAGTATGCTATGGTGGTTACCGTAGCCTATGAGCGATCGCAGTATAAGGAGTATTCGCGGTTGTCACTCCCGCTGCTTACACGGCAGCTCCTCAGGAGCTTGCGATCTATCAACACTTGCAATACAAGGAATGTTTTGCCACTACCGCTTCTAACGAAACAGCTTCAACATAAAACATTGCAAAGTTCTGCAAACCATTGCACGTAGGTATAAGCACTTAACCTCGTTTCTGGTCCATGGTTATTAAGCGGTGCTTTCGTAACTTGATGGGTATGATCATGGTGATATGTAAAGTTGTACGTTGTTATGAATGGTAGGCTCAAAGAAACGGAGCGTGGGAATAACTTTCTCTAGTATATACGTTAATCTATTGAAACGGAATGTACATTGTTTTATATGTGCCCCTAAAACAATAGACAAATGTATGCTACGAATTATTGCTGCAGGTTCTTATATCAGTCGACTGTACAGTGATAGCCCAGATAATGAACCAACCTGTTGAGCAACTGGTTCCCGGTTCAAAGCCTGGCATGTACCAGTAAATTCGCGGTTTCGAATTTATGTACATGTTTGTAGATGAATGTGGGAATGCGAATGGGTGGCTCAGTGGTTAACTGCCTGCTTTATGCAGATGACGCGGTATTAATAGCAGAATCACCATCCGAACTGCAAACACTAGTGACAACAATGAAAAACGATTATATAAAGAAAGGCTTACAATTGAATGCGAAGAAAACCAAGAAAATGGTATTTGAAAGAGAGACAACCAGAACGAACACTAGGATTACGGTTGATGTTGTAGTGTTGGAGCAAGTGGATGAGTTTGTATATCTTGGAAGCGCTTAGCAGTGATGGAAGGTACACCACTGATGTGGAGAGACGAGTGAGTGAAGGGAATAGCGTGAATGGAGTGTTGGGTAAACTGTTTGGCAGCCGAAATCTAAGCCAGAAGCCACAGCTCGCTGTACACAACGCGGTGCTAATCCCAGCGCTAACTTATGGAAGTGAGAGCTGGATATGGCAGAGAGAGCATGAAAGTAGAATAAATGCGGTCGAGATGCGAGCACTGCGAAAAATTTGTGGCATAACGCTTGTTGAACGTGTTCGATATGATGACGTACGAAAGAGAGTTGGACTGAAAGAGAGTGTGTGTAAAAGTGTTTAGATAAGAAAGGGTATGCTCCGTTGGTTCGGACATGTAGAAAGAATGCAAGATGAAAGAATGACGAAACAGATATACAATGCGAAAGTGGAAGGATGTAGGAGCGGAGGAAGACCAAGACTAACCTACCATGACCAAATTGGTCCTGTTTTATCAGAAGGTGATGTCAGGAGACTTAGGAACCGGCGAGCGTGCATGAAAAGAGCTATGAATGTGAAAGAAGCGAGTAAAGTGTGTAAGGACCGCGTCTTATGGCGCTCGGTTCTCTCTGTCTACCCCGCAAGGGACCTGGCGTGAAGTTATACATATATATATAATTACATTTGTAGATCATTTGCTCGGCGGTGAAGGAAAACATCGTGAGGAAATCCGCACGTCCAAGAAATTATATTAAAAAAAAGACGCCTGTCCTGACCTAAGAAAAGGTCTGTTTTCTCTCTGTGGGTTATTGAGATCTGGCGGCGCGGTCGCTTTATGTAAAAGTCTGTATGTTCGCCAAATCCTTAGGCTAGGGTAGCGGACCCCGTCAATCCTAATGGATTAGGAAACGAGATAATGCTAAAAAGACGAAGAAACTTCTTATCTATCTATTTATCTATAACTTCACGCCAAATCCCTTGCGAGGTAGGCAGAGAGAACGCAGCGCCACGTGACCCGATACTTGCACACCTCACTCGCTACTTTCACATTCATTGCTCTTCTCATGCACGCTCGCCGGTTTCTAGGGCTCTAAAATTCTTATATCAGACAAATTGGAAATTTTATGACAGCTCGTATAGGTAGTGCCTTTGAAGCCTGGAGTGTCAGTCTCACATTGCCAGCTGTGAACCTGGCTCTAGTATCTTTCCCACTTGCTACTTATAGCAAAACACTATGGAATTCCTTATTGGCTGGCTCCTGAATCCAATCAACCACATTAGGATTCATAAAAGCATCCCTCACTCACCAAGACGTAGGTTTCAGGGTAAGCCTAAATATCTCAATGACTCAAGCCTACTGACCAATGCGTGAATATTTTAACTGATAAGCCGATAAGTGACGCGATGTTGATCCTTGAATTATCCAATAAGGGCTGCTTCTAGTTCACCCAACGACACTTAGCGGTGAATTAAGTTAATTAAATAAATATAAAATACTTTCTTTCTTTCTTTCTTTAAATTCGTTTGGTCATGAAGAGTTGGTGTTAACAGCAGAGCTGACATTCAGCGAGCGGTAATTCTAACGAGTATATTCCAAGCGTTCATAGATTACGCTATATTCTTTTCATATGCTTGTAATCCTCCCGACATTGTACCAATACCAACCAAAACCAATACATATGTATGTATATATCAAATGATTCTACGATCATAGACACTAGCTACATACATAAAGAAAAGATAAGTAAATTCCGGTCGACTTGTACACGATGAGAATATTCTGGAACATAGCACGCCTTCTCTTATGATTATAAATATGTTGCTTTATGCACATAATTATAAATAAATAAATTTCTTTTATACGTTGACAGTTGTTTTTTTTTAATTTCCAGCACGCAGACTTCAACCCAGGAAAATTCAGGAGTACCGTAGAAGTCGAAAGGCCATCCACGAAAATATACAGATTCACCGGCACAATCGCCCACCCCGACGGCGCCCGCGTACCGCTCAACTCCGAGAACCTGCTGTTGAGAGAGTGCTTCATTAAAAACACAGACTATGTCGAAGGGATCGTCGTGTACGCGGGCCACGAGACGAAGGCGATGCTCAACAATGGCGGCCCTAGATACAAATGCTCTAAGCTTGAAAAAAAAATGAACACAGATGTTATATGGTGCGTGTTAGTACTTCTGTTTCTGTGTTGTGCTGGGGCGGTCGGCTGCAAGCTGTGGTTGGACCAATACACCGCTATATACAAGACCGTGCCTTTCATACCATTCGCAAACAAACCTGCATACGAAGGTCTCCTCATATTCTGGACGTACATAATAGCTCTGCAGGTTATGATACCGATTTCCTTATACGTGACTATAGAGATGACGAAGCTATTGCAAGTTTACCACATACACCAAGACGTGGAGATGTACGACCCCGAAACGAACACGCGGACGCAGTGTCGAGCGTTGAATATAACCGAGGAGTTGGGCCAGATCAATTATGTTTTTAGCGACAAGACGGGGACGTTGACTGAGAATAAAATGGTGTTCAGGCGGTGTACAGTCGGCGGCGTGGACTACGACCATCCACCCGGACCGCCGGCGGAACCCTCCGCGGACCTGCCGCCCATAGTTACACCCATCACCGCAGTTTCGCCCAACAGGAGGCTGCTGCAACATTTGCTGGATGCCAATGATGCTCAACATACTCAAAAGGTACAACTGTTTTAGTAATTTACCTCTATTTAGGTAGGCAGAGACTATGGAACGCCAGGTGCACCAATCCAAACATACCCCTCTCGCTTCTTCCACACTCATCAACCTCTTCGGTTTTGGATGCTTTTGAACTCGGTTTTATTATAAGAAAATTTAGCAATCCCTACCTAATATAAATTGTGGTATATTAAAGTTTTACAAATTTTTGCAACTCCGGTGACACAACCTTTTTGTAATAACATCGAGAGGGTACCACGAGGAAAGCGGAAGATCATGCTATGAAACATACTATGGAATACTTAAAAGCAATTCAGCTATTACGGAGTAGGCACATACTGGTCACAATATGAAATATTTAGGTGCCAGCGGCTTACCATCATCATTACGATGCCTTTTAGTAAAAGAGGCTCGGACCAGAGATATCACCGGGAGAATTGTATGTAGTGGGGGTATTCACATTGCCTCGGAAAGTCATATTGGAAACGAATTCGAAACATTTTCACCCAGATTCCATACATTTTGACAGATAACTTTTCGATTCCGATTCAAATATGACTTTCTGAGGTAGTGTGAATAGCTCCACAGATCTCAAGTGCCAATGAACACTTGCAATACGGAACGTATAACTCTAACACTGCTTCTAATCCAGCAAGCCGTCAGGAGCTTACTGATAACGTCACTTACACAACAAGGGATGAGGGTTTCTATTCAGAAAAAATATCTCCAGCTTTCAACCCCCTCAGCTCCAGCAATTCAGACCGCAACAGAATAACAACTCCTCGGTGGGATACTGTATTGCTTTATTGGTAGTAAGCTTTGACGAGCTCGGTGGCTCAGTCGTGAATGACGCGACTTTGAAACGGACGCGACTTTGAAACGGACGCGACTTTGAAACGGACGCGACTTTGAAACTGACGCTCGTGGGTTCAATTCCTACACAAGACAATGTTTGTCTTGTGTAGAAATTGAACCCACAAAACATTGTCCATGAACACGTCTGTTTGTCTTGGTCTGGATGTTTTAAGAGAGGTAGGGCGCATAAGCAAAAGCAGCCCGTCTGGGGAAGTACCTCCACCCAGCAGAAAACCGCAGCCAAATAACCACTCCCTAGAGGGTTGTTGTGTTCCTGCGTGAGAGTGAGGTCACCAGTAAGCTCCTAAGGAGTTGCTTTGTAAGCAGCAGAGGAGGCATCGCGCAAAAAACTCCTGGAGAGATTCTGCATAGCTAGAAGGCCTCTGCGCCTACCTGTTGCAAGGTTTCATAGGCTCCAGTATTAGATTCATACCAAACTTGTGCTTGTATACCTCCTGAGGGAAAATAAAAAATATTGCGTATATATTCTGTTTTTCGCTTTACACTAATATTACAAATACTAAAATATATTATAATCTGTGTGTCTGTTTATTACCTTTTCACGAAATCGTTGAACGGGTCGCATATTTGGTACAGAGATAGTCTACGAATTAGAAACCATTCGATCGCACGCAAACGAAGACACGTGCGGAAGCCAGTCTTTTTTTTATACAACGAGACATTCAAGCATACAGCCCACCACGGCCATGGATAAAAAGTGGTTACCGTGGCCTGTGGCTGAACGCTACATACAGTATCGCTCACGGGAGTATACCACCCCTACTGCTATCGCAGCATCTCCCGAGCAGCTTACAGATAACCTCCCTCACAGGAACACTTCAACCATTCAGGGAAATAGATGTGATTCGACTGCGGTTCCATGCGAGTTACTTTCCCAATCGGGCTGCTTTAAAGACCCACGCCCATACACTTATGTTTGTTTTGTGATGGAATCGAACCCACGATCTTCTGTGTTAAAGTGTCATCGCTGGCGACTAAGCCACCGGACTCCTCAAATATTCCATTGGACAAATTTTCCGAATTGAAAATATTCCAATGTGTTATGCTATTGCTTCCTACGCTCATAGCAGATGGTGACTAATGTTTATTGTGTCCAATATCGCTGCAACACCACCGCCTTGAAACAACTGCACATTGTTAACGATACAAACCGCTTAAAAGGAAAGAGAATGTCACGCAGCACGCTACTGTTGTGATCACGTCATTGCAAGCAGCGTGATAAAGAGCTGGAATTTAGCCTGGATTGCGTCAATATCGACGTCAATATGTATGTGCGGCGAGTGGTTAGTAATGCTACTTTAACACCAATGCTCGTGGGTTCGATTCCCACGCGGGACAAATCTTTGTGCGCATGAACGTGTCTGTTTGTCTTGGTCTGGATGTTTTCACGAGATGTAGGAGGGCGCATCAAAGCAGCCGACTGGGGAAGTACCTCTACCTCACAAAAAATATCACAGAATACTTGCATGCGTCCCCAGGCTGTATAAATATATATATATGAACAGTATAGCAGTAATCTTCCTCCTAACGTTACCACCCTATGCTATTTCTACGCTTTTATTTAGTTTAAATTTTTAGGTAATACAAAAAAGGGCTTCCTACTGAAAAGATATAGACAAGACTTCAAAGTAGGTAAATTTTTATTATTAATTAATAAACAATAAAAAATGTATGAACTACTTATAATTAAAATACAAAACAGAAATTCTGTCTTGTCCAGCCGTAGTCACACGACATTACTAAATATATTATAATACCATACGCGAGACAAACAGAAAATAAAAGATTACTCTATACAAAGTTTCATGCGTCTAAGCCAGTTTTCGCAACACTTTTTCCAGTCCGCCGCAGACGAAACAGACGAACGAGAAGTGAAGGCTTCCCGATCCTTTCTGCGGTATGTGCAGAATCTCCTGATATGTAACTCGCCTATTGTCTTGGATAAAATTTTTCACTGCTAGCACGTTTTCTTCCGTAACAACCGTCAAAAGGCCACCAATTCTTTTTCATCCCCGAAAGTTAGTCGACTGCACTTGCATTCGTTATACCAACGATACACGAGTGCCTTGGAAGGGCCTTCATCCATGAATGCCATTTGAAATCTAACGTACGATTCGTCCGGTTTCAGGCGACACTTGAAATCGTAAAAAACTTTATTATGCTATATATTTTTTTTTTGTTGTGCGGCAGATCCGTGAGTTCCTGTTGGTGCTGGCGGTGTGTAACACGGTGGTTGTGAGCCAGCCCCACGTGGACTCCATGCAGCTGAGCGGCTCCCACACGGAACCCTCCCCCAAGGACAAACAACCATGCTCCAACGGAACGCTCAGATCGAACGACAAGTATATCTTTTTTTCACATATATTCATGCATTTTTTATATACAACGTATTATACAACGGAGACATACAAGCATACGGCCCACCTGATATAAAGTGGATGCCACCTCTGCTGCTAAAACCGCACTCTCCTTATCATTTTTATGATTTATGTCTGTCGGTTGTCACGATGACAACTAAACCTATAATCGAAACTTTAAAAAATAATTATATTTTCGTCTAAAACTTTCACTTTGTAACATTTTTAATGTTAGAAAAATACGTAGAAGCGAGTGAGGTATGTAAGGATCGAGTCGCGTGGCGCTCGGTTCTCTCTGCCTACCTCGTAAGGGATTTGGCGTGAAGTTATAGATAGATAGATAGGAAAATACGTAAACTTTATTATCCATGTTTCATTAAGTTCAATTTTATTTTTGTTGACGATTTATGTTTTTCTCTCGACGTTGGCGCCTGGTTCTTGTGACTAAGTGCTATAAGGAAAGCTGTCATACGAACAAAAAGGTGCAATATTTGTTTCCCAAGACTAATCTTCAGGCCTTCAGCCAGGGTAAATTGTGTAAAGTTCCTCATGTAAAGTTCAACAGTAGAATTAATGTTGCTATTGACCTATTTAAAAGGTAATGCACATACATGGCCTAGGGTGAAAGTATTGAATTTCAACATATTCAACCTAAAGAAATATTTAAAACATTTAACGGTGGTATATTAAAAATTCAGAGGATCATTGAGGAACATCCAAGTATTTTACTGTATAATCTAGGAAAAGCCACTTGACACTTATCTTTTTAATTGATATATAATTGCAGGTTTGAATAAAATATTCGAAAGGATCACGCATACTAAATTTCCACTTTATTCTAAGACCTGTAAAATTATTTCATGATATTGCTTTACAGCAGCTAGACTGACTACAGATGCGGTTGCATTGGTTAAGCGTTTCCGTAGTGCGTAGTGAGTTCACAGGATGCTATCGGAATTGTAGTTAGGGTCCCGTTCAAATCGCAATAATTTTGAATGTAGTTTCTTGACATGTAAATGTTCGATACGAATAGTGTTTTATGTGACAGCCAAAATTGGTGGATATGCAAATAATATTTTCCTAAGTTCAGCTAAAACCAAATATACCTATTTAATTAAGTGTTACTTTCTATTTGAAATTTGTTAATAATAATATATTTCTTGGAATTACAGCAGACTAGGATTTGCAGTGGCCCCCGACTTAAATAAACTTACCAGTGGGCTTAGCTCCGACTCATATACCTACATGATATGATGATATATATATTTTATGGAATTATAGTAAACTTGAAATAGGCGCCCCACATAAATATACTTGCCAGTAGACTCGCTCCGCTTCATATATAGCGGCATAGTAAGCTGAAAAAATATAATTAAATTAGTTTTTTTACAGCATTACATCATATGGTACACTGTGTGCCTGTAATTTTGAATTTTATGTTATAAGAGAGGAACGTCAGCTGTATTAATAATATGGGCTCCAAAAAGTCACGACAGGTAAGAGAATTGTTCAAAGAAATTAACAATGAACGAAACGACGGCTTAACGTGCTCTCTGAACGGAGGAGCTCGTGATAAACTTAGCCATCGACAAATGGCTATGGAGTATTTTGCGTGACCCGCTTTGCTATCGCTTGACTGCGGCACTGGAGAATACGCCCGGCATTATTTAATTTAATTAAGAAGTACAGGAGCTAAAATATGTAAATAACTGCAATATACTAAATTATTTTATAATTTATATTAATTATATTATTTTTTTATTATAGATACGCTCGCCTGACAGAGTCCCGATCGACGACACCTTCGCCGCCGCCAAGCACATCGTCCCCTCTAAGAATCCGGCTCCCAAAGCTGCCATTCAGCAGAGACCAAAGCAGCGAGCCAAGCACGTCGACAGAATCACCGGTTTGTAACATACGACATTTACTTCCGTAACTGTAGCACGCCGGTGTCACTTACTAGAGTTGAGTGAATAAGTCACTTCGTCTGAACATTGCACTCGGGACAATAAATCTTACACTTACGGCATAATAATAACATTTATAATCAAGTGGCCCACCCCTCTCTTAGTTATTATTCCGATAATAAGATTTAAAAGAATACTAAAAACTCACAGGGATCGCAACAGCGATCCGACGCAGTGCGATGGTTTTTTTATGTGACAGGTTACATACAAACGAATTTTTGCGGAATTCAGCCACGCGGACCTCAACGGGTTAAGCGTCTTATAGCGCTCGGTTGTCTCTGCCTACTCCACCAGGAATTTGGCGTGAAGTTATAGATATATAGATAGATTAATTCTTAATGTAAAATGGATTCACATATCAGAGAATTATTTAATTGTACTTCGATATTTTTTTTCGACAATTACCTTCTAAAAGCTATATAAATGTTTCATGTCTACATATTAACTTGAAATTACTACAGATAGTTTATAGCTGTACGTCCCCATTAGATGTAATAGCAATATCCGAAGCTGGCATTACAGACAACATAGTAAACTTGTACAATATACCTGGATATAATATATATTCATAATTGCGTACCAACAAAAAAGGTGGGGGGGTATCATTATATATGTAAAAAATCATTTAAAATTTACTATACGTAAAATCATCACATTTGAAAGCTTATCGGGTAATCTAAACCCCGGGTCACCATATAGTGTTGCTTACATTGTATAGACCACCATCAACCAACTAAAACATTTTTATCAGAGAGCTACATAAGCACATTTCCATGTTCGATACTATTTAAAATATCGTTCTAATTGGCGACACAAACATAGATTTAAAATCCAATACCTCAAACAAGGACTCATATTTACATATGCTCAGTGAGCACGGAATGATGTGTGGAATCACCGACTACACCAGAATTTTTTTTTTATGCTACGTCGGGAGGCATACACGTATACGGCCACACCTGATGTACAGTAGCCTATTAACTCTTGCGATATATTAATTATCACTCGCGTTAGCCTCTTCTGCTGCTTATACAGCAACTCCTTGGGAGCTTATTTGTGACCTCACTCACACGCATGAACACAACAACCCTCTAGGGAGTTGTTTTTTGGCTGCGGTTTGCTGTGAGGTGGAGGTACTTTCAGACGGGCTGCTTAGATGCGCCTTACCTCTCTTAAGACATCCAGACCAAGACAAACAGACATGTTCATGCACACAAGTGTTTGCCTTGTGTGGGAATCGAACCCACGAGCGTTGGTGTCAAAGTCGCGTCATTCACGACTGAGCCACCGAGTCTCGTCAAACCAAAACCAAAGAATCGAACCAAAATTTAATTTAATAATTAAATCTTGCATCGATCACATTTTCACGCGATTCCCTACATTATGTCCGTACTGCGCAGTGCTAGATGTCTAACTAGCCGACCATCGAGCAATAGTCTTTACCTCCTCGACGACACAGCGCCCGGGCGCCTACAGGTGGTTACTAAAGAAATTGTGAATTATGAAATGTTTTATAATGAATTAAAAAATGTCATGTGGGATCAAACAAATGAAATGCATTGTCCAAGCGAGATTTTGAACTTTATATATAACTCATATCGGAGTGCAAAAAAAACACTGCTACTGCGATATGTGGTACAGTTGTGCCCCCTGTTTTCACATTATCTTCTGGGCCTTCCTATAAATTGTGTTTTTCTTTATAACCTGTACATCCTTGATGGATGCAGTAGATTTTGCACGTAGATGACTTCACTTGGTTTTTATTGTTTTACAATAATATATATATATATATATATATTTTCTCCTAAACGGTATTATTTTCGACCTTTGTACTTTATTAAATGAGAGTAACGCGCTTGTTTTCTACCCTGCGGTACTATAGATAGCGAGATTCGAAGCGGAGAGTCCCGACGAGCTGGCTCTAGCGGAGGCGGCGCTGGCGTACGGCTATGAACTGCGGTCGCGCTCACCCGACGACGTGGAGCTGGCCGTGCGAGGAGAGCTCACTCGGTACACCGTGCTGCGAGTGCAGCAGTTCGACTCCTCCCGCAAGTGCATGTCCGTCGCTCTCCAGCTGTCCGCTAGCCAGGTATGTGTGCCCCTCCCAGTGGAGTTGCTGCCATGCGTCTACGAAATACTGCCACGTTGCCACACTTCCCGGCACTTCACAAAGGTGAAATAAATTAACTTATTTATGGCGATGATGGATGACCCCAACATAAATTTCTTATTTTTATACTCAACAATTAATAGGACCTTCGCCAACTATATTACTACCCTGGCCTGGCGTTACATCATTGTTTGTATATTCGAGTATGTTAGGTACATGAAAAATATATATTGACAAAAAGCTGAACAATATAGCTACATATTCTTCAGAGATTATATGTATTATTGATTGCGATCAACTGTTGCGCTCGCACTTGGATTCTATATGATTCCGTTGTGCGTGGAGTTCGGAAAAATAATATTATTGTGCCTTAACTTCATTGAGGTATATATACTGCTTTTTGTTGCTTGTAATCGACGTTCCTTTCGATATTGTTAATTATGACATCCTTTTATATTATTTAATTTATATTGATTTTGAAAAATGTTGTGAACAAAATTGTTCATAGATAACATGTCAATAGTTTGTTCCGTAAATTGTAGTCATTACAAACCTACTACTACTTATGCCGTACGTAATGACTGTTACAATTGCACTTCGTGTGTTAAGCATAATCTGCTCTTAGTACTGTACAATATAATTTCAAACTCAAAGTTTATTCATGCAAAAAACAATTTGATAAAAGTTGACCTTTATGACCAGGTTGTTTTTCGTGATTGTTGCAAATAAATAAATTTTAATACCTTATTATTGTGGCAGGTGATCTTGTATGTGAAAGGCGCGGACACGACAGTGCTGGGTGCTCTGTCGCCGGTGCGCGTGGGCTCGGCGGAGGCGGCGGCGCTGGAGCGAACGCGAACGCTCGTGGAGGAGTACGCGCGCGCCGGCCTCCGTACGCTCGTCATGGCCAAGCGCGTCATGTCCACTGCTCTCTGGGAGGATTGGATGGCTGGACATACGCGAGCCTCCGAGATGGGAGAGGGTATGTATGTACCTATTCACTGTAGCCAGACCGTCACCAATTGCGATGGTGAATTCCAAGATGCGAGAGGGGAACGTGTTTGACCAACCATCAATTGCATTCATTACAACTACCGAATTCTCGAAATAAACTATAATAGAAACCAAGTATAAACTCGGGTATGTATGGCGGATTCACAATTGAACAGTGTGGCAGAGTATCTCTTTTGTGTTTAAGAGTACCCGTATCCCAGTACGATGTGATGATGATGTGGTGGTGTGATTGGTGTGATGATGTGTACAAATCCTTAATTTCTATAAATTGATTACCCGTGAAATTATACTTCTTCCATTAAAAACATAGATGGGGAGTAATTTGCTCACCATCATATTTAAAACCGAAGACGAAGTCTCTTTCTCGCAAAACTAGACTCTGTTGAAAGAGACGTTTTAATAAGCAAGACATTGCAATAGGTAAGCAAACTGACACTACACAGAATACATACAAAATAACGACTCAATTACTATTTATAAAAAAAACAGTGGTCAATTTGAAATTAATAATACAATTGGTAAAACGATTCATTGGATGGAAAATAACAATTTACATGCAAATATTAATAAAACAAAAATAATTCAATTTTATAATAAAAATGGCAAACCATTAAATTTATCCGTGAGGTATAAAAAGATTCCGTCGCTGAATGCAAATCATCAAAATTTCTGGATGTAGCTATAGACTCGCAGTTAACCTGGAAACAGCACGTGGACGCGGTGGGCAGAAAAATTAATAGATTTGTTTACGCACTGCATCGTCAGACTAAAGTCTGTAACCGGGAAGCAACTCTAATGGCGTACCACGGCTTTGTATGCTCCTACTTAAGGTATGGACTGTGGGGAAACTCCGTGAACATGAGTTGGGTATTCCTAGTTCAAATAAAATGCGTACGAGCATTATGTGGAGCTAAATCCTTTGAATCGTGCAGACCTTTATTTAAAAATAAATTTTATTGACGCTACCCGGAATGCATGTCTGTGAAGTATGCGTATTCTTGAAAAAATATTTTGGCCTTTACCAAACAAAAGGACAAACAGTAAACTTTTTTACTAGATACCCCAATAGATTAGTCCGAGCCACCCATAGTACTTCCTGTTACGCAAATAACAGTTGTAATGTCGATAAGGCTATACAATAAATTGCCCGATTATATATATATAATTTGCCATTTAATTCATTTAAAAAAGAATATATATCGTTTTCTAGTACAACATTGTATCAACATGGAAGAATATTTTATAATTTTGATTTTTAATGATGTTATCTTTATGAGTTATTATCATTTTGGGTTTTAATTGGTCAATAATAATAGATTGTTAATTGTGCGTTATAATATCGTCGCTCTTTATTTGTTATTTATACAATATGTTTTATAAAAAACATATTATATAAATAACAAATAAAGAGCGACAATATTAATAATATTAAGATCTTACATATACCTTTATCTCAGCAAATAAATTCGTTCATTCATTCCTAGTTAACTAATACGAAAGTGTGACATATGTGGTTGCGTGCAGGTCGCGAGAAGCGCTTGCGAGACTCCTTGGCACGGCTGGAAAGCGCGCTGTCCCTGGTGGGCGCGACAGGCGTGGAGGACCGGCTGCAGGAGGCCGTCCCGCGCACCGTGCGCGCGCTGCTCGACGCCGGCCTCGTGCTGTGGGTGCTCACCGGCGACAAGCCCGAGACTGCCATCAACATCGCCTACTCCGCCGCTCTCTTCTCGCAGACAGACCGCCTGCTCACGCTCATGTCGCGCGACAAGGTAACTACGGTTCATCTACCAGCAATGTCATGCTTGTGTGTTACAAATACAGAGGACAGCTAAGAGCAGATCACGCTTGACACTCGAAAGTACTCTTAACGGTTTAAATAACAAAGTATAAAGTTTAAAGTGCACATAGCTGTACAAAAACATTTTTCTTCCTGTTACAAACTAATATCGTAATTAATCGTAATTTGTCTAATTTTAGAAAGATATTATTTATGTCAAAAGAAGCCAACAATCCTAACTATACGATTTTTTAACAAATTACCAAAATCATTGAAGGGCTTAACAGTAAAACTCATAAAATAAAAAATATTCTGTTAAAAATTTCCTTGTCTCTAGGATTGACTTAATATATATGGTTTTGAATCGGGCTTTTATAATGAGTATGTATTTAATTTATCGTTTTAATCAAATCATGTAGTTATAACTGTTAATCATGTGGATCTTTTAATTATACACGCTACTTATTGGCTGAATGTTCAGAATCTATTAAATTTGACATTAACAGCTGTTTGTGAACCCCATTCAAAGTTAATAAAATTCAATTAATTCATTCAATAAGAACACTACATTGATATTTCTTACAAATCAACTATATTATCAATACAAAGAAAGAGAGAGATCAGCTATCTGCCAGTGAAAGTCCCGTCAAAATCGGTCCAGCCGTTGCGGACATTAGCCGGAACAAACAGACAGACAGACAAAAATTGTAAAATAAATATATTTTGGTATATGTACCGTGTATACATCCATATACATTTAATAAAAAGCGGTTATTTTGATATTACAAATAGATACTCCAATTTTATTTATCTGCATAGAAGATTTACAAAACCATAACGCTGTTTCATTATTGGCAGTGGTCATATGACGCGTCACACGCAAGCAAACTAGTAAATAATCTTATTAAAACAATGGAGTTGAAAAGAATTTCGTCATTTTTCTTTATTTTGTTTTGATAGAATATATAGATTGTGTGGAAGCACAATGTACAAATACGTATATGAATAGTCCACACAAACTATTTATTTCTGTTCCAAAGAATTCCATAAGGTAAAAATGTGGTGACAATTAGCTCGAAGAGACCTAAAGAGAATTTTAACGCATTCAAATGTTTTTATGTGTAAAGATCACACGACATCACAAAGATCACAAGAACACTAAAGTGTAATATTTAATGTGCACATTAAAGTAGGTACCGAAAATATCGAGTTTTATAAAATTAAGTCATATCTTCAATATTAAACTTCTTAAAATGACGTTTGATCTTGCAGCATACGTCGAAATTATCCTTTCAGCTCTACATTACGGCACGACAACCTTGTACATAGAATTTCAAATGTTTTATAACATAGCATAACACTTTTTTATTCGAGTGTCAATTTTTCTTATCACCCGCCTGATATGAAGTATTACAAAGCAACGAGATTTCTTGGGCAGTTGGGCAGAACGCGTATTTTTTTTATACGACTAAACTGCCAAACAAGCATGCGGCCCGCATTAGATGGTAAGCGGTCACCGCAGCCTATTGACGCTCGCAACACCACGGGGATGTTACTCGCACGCTGCCGATCCTGTGACCTAAGGCTGTTTCGGCACAGTACCCAGTAATTTCACTGCCATATCTCACCGTTCAAACCAGAACACAGCTATATAAATATAGCTGCTTGGCGGTAGAAATATGTGAGACAGAGTGTACCTCTGTCTCACATATTTCACAGTCGACTTTTGTACAAAGTCTCCCTCTGATTTTTCATTTTCAATTCAGTCAGTGTAGCAAATGTTAACTTTACTTTAACTTTAACATTATTGTATTTCTCTGAGTTAGATCACTGTGACTTTTAAATGATACTCAGGTTCTCGACTGGGCACGTGTTACAGATTTGCACATTTCTTCCGCCATCTAGCGGACAGTATGGTTGTTTGCCACAAAAAAAAGTTGTTAATGATTTAAATGATTGTGACAAATGTTATTGATCAAGGATCACGCGGAGTCTACCATCAAGAGCTACCTTGAGGGCGGGCTCAGCGCCAGTCCGGGAGGCCGCGCGCTCGTCGTGGACGGCCGTACGCTAACCTACATCCTGGACCGTCGCTCCGGCCTGGTGGCGCCGTTCTTGTCACTGGCGCGTCGCTGCTCTGCCGTGCTCTGCTGCCGCGCAACGCCGCTACAGAAAGCTTACATTGTAAAGGTGAGCCTGCTACATGCCTCCCGATCAACATCTCAAGAGTAAGAATCAGACTGAATACCAGCATAACCCACCCTTGACTGAAGTCAATACAGCTGAACTCGGCGGTTTTTGCCAAACTACTGTTCTACTTCCATTTCTTGATAGTAACTAGATAATATATATTTTTATATTCCATTATATTCTGTTCAGTTGTAAATTATTCTATTTTAACATATCCAGGACTTGTATTATGGACTGATGGTGCCATTCCAGGCTGGCGCAAGCTGAAAAACCAAAGTAGAGCAGTAGGTAGAGAATTGTTCATTATTCACCTATAGTGTCTCTCGAGACGTCATGAGGTTTGGCGATTGCTCTACTGGTAAAAAGTGCCTACTTCGAAATACACACATACAAATATGTGGACCCTGGAATGGACCAGTTGTCCTCCTGCGATGGACTGAGTTTACTAGTAAGCTACTTAGGAATACAGCAATTGTGTTCACAGAGGGAATGGCAACGTGCGGGCCTAATGTCTGTTTGCCATCCCACGTTATTAAAAAAAACTAATATACATAAGTATATTTTCATTTTTTATACAACGTCGAGAGGCATACAAACATAAGGTCCATGTGATGTAAAGCAGTTACCGTAGCCCATGAGCAACTCCTCAAGAGCTTACTGGAAACCTCGGTCACACGCAGGAACACAACAACCCGCTATGGAGTTGTTATTTGGCTTCGGTTTTTGGTGAGGTGGAGGTACTTCCCCGGAGGCGCTTTGATGTGCCGTACTACTCTTAAAAACACCCAGACCATGACAAACAGACATGTTTATGCACACAAAAGTTTGTTTTGTATGGGTAATCGAACCCACGAGCGTTGGTGTCAAAGTATCGTGATTAACCCACAGATTAACCACTTTTTTCCGGTAGACTACAAACGCTGCCCTTCATCAACTACGTACGCTTAACATCGAATAGGGCTAAACTTTAGGCCTACTTGAAATTAAGCGTACGCTCAATAGCTCGCTTTGGGCCCTAAAGCCTCTACACTCCTGGGAATACTGCATAAAAACCGTACAAACTCCTCGCCCGTCGAAGGTGTTGTCGTTTCTGTATATAAACATCTATCCGCATGTTAACCATGTGCGTTTGTCAGGCAGTGAAAGAAGAACTGTGCGTGACAACGCTGGCTATCGGCGACGGAGCGAACGACGTGTCCATGATACAAACAGCAGATGTCGGAATCGGTATGTGATATCACTTTTGATACTCCAATCTACTTCTTTCCAGCATTTTCCCGTTTCCTAATCCGTGAGGACTAGCGGGGTCTGCAGCGGGTTCCTGGACCATAAACACTCGTCATAATCATTCCAATCATTTGTCCCAGCGTTATTCCGTTTCTGAGCCCCTTAGAATTGCAGGGGTCACTACCAAATCGATTTGACGAAGATACCGATTTTTATATGAAGCGACTGAAAGAGGACAACAAGACCTTTTCTTAAGTTACGTCACACGGCTTTCGAAATAAATACTTTAATTGTATATGATTATGAATTCTAGCGTGGAATTCAAACCAGTTACCGTCTATTAATAAGGCTGGTTCTTTAACCACTGGGCAATCACTGCTCCACGTTTTTTTATACTCCAATATTGCCTTAATTTGGGGGCTGGTGGCGAAGTTTGAGTTTAGTGAACACTGAACTTTCATTATCCAGCTGTCCTCGTCCACATCATAACGGAGTCTAGTTTCCAACTCACACACAGAGCATCAAACATTAACATTACTTATGTTTCTGTCGACACAGTTCTGTTTTTATAGGCGTATGTATCTACTCTTTGTCTATAAGTAAAAAGAAGTTTTTTTTTCATACATATTAATCTGTTCTTGTGTACGATTAGGTACATATGTTACCACACAAAAAGCATGATAATATGAGATACAATATGTACAGTAATTATAATTAAAAAAATTATGACTAACATAAAAGTGGCGTCATTAAAATTTTATTATATTAGGTTTGTTTTCCTGCTTTTATTATAGAACGTCGGAAGGCATACAAGCATACGGCCCGCCTTATAGAAAGCGGTTACCGTAGCCTATAAACATTAGCATTACATTAAGTACTACTCGCCCGAGGCCTCCTCTGCTGCTAACACAGCAACTACTTAGTAGTTCACTGGTGACCTCACTCACACGCAGGAACACAACAACCCTCAAGGGAGTTGTAATTCGGCCGCGGTTTTCTGTGAGGTGGACGTACTTCAACAGACGGGCTGCTTTCATGCGCCCTACCTCTCTTAAAAACATCCATACCAAGACGAACACGCATGTGCATGCAGACAAATGTATGCCCTGTGTGGGAATCGAACCCACGAGGGTGTCAAAGAAAACTAACAGCGCGTTTCGCCACTGCGCCACCGAGCTCGCCGTGCTTCTTTTATAATTTTTTACACGTTTATTAATGAGCACTAATGTTAATAAGAATGACATAATATAAAAAATAGTAAGCCAGCTGTATCAAATTGAAGTTAATATGTACATACAAATTATAGTTTAAAGTGTTACTTTGCTGAAGTCGAATTTTATGACAATAAAAATTGCGTTATTCTGATCCTAGTTTTGAAACAAGCATACTGTCCGCATTTTATACACTTTTTATTAGTGTCACTCACGTGAACGCAACAACAAAACGAGGTGATTTTCCAATCGGGCTGTTTACTAAATTTCGTTGTGTCTTGTGTTTATGTAGCCTGTCACACAAATTGCGATCGCACCAACACACGCATTTTGTCACGCTTTTTGTGTGACAAATTGCGTACAAACCTGAATGTTATAGAAAATCGCTGTCGCTTTCCGCCTCTGTGGATTTTAGCCTTGATAGGACCTATCAAATTCAAATAACTGTATTTCAGACTATAGTTTTGCAACAATATATTCACTATAAATACCTTAACATATAATGTACATAAAGTTTAATAAATTTCACGTAAAGTCGGCAACCTGTACTGCATGTCATTACGCAACCGTTCTCGGAAATAAGATTCCCTCTGACTAGAATTCTTCATTAAGATCGGCAGATGATGATTGGGAACCCTCACCACACTAATACTCGTATACAAAATCTCTTTACAGTTGAGGACGCCTAATAGTGTTGTTTGCCCAGGTCTGTCCGGTCAGGAGGGTCGGCAGGCGGTGATGGCGTCAGACTTCGCGTTCTCCCGGTTCAAGTACATCGAGCGGCTGCTGCTCGTGCACGGCCACTGGTGCTACGACCGCCTCGCCAGAATGATACTCTACTTCTTCCTTAAAAATGCCGTGAGTAATATGCTCATTCTTGTTATAATATGGTTTCTCTCATTTGAAAATATAGGTGACAATGATGTATTTATTGTTTTCTTCTATCATTATTGTACTTTGGAAATGGCGAAGTTCTTCTCCCCGGCGTAGGTGCCAATCGAGATGTCGTTTAGCCCACGACCTCTCGCTGCCGGTCGAGTGCTCTTCCCATTGAGCTACTAAGAAAGTATATTATGGTGGTGAATTTTTCCATTACAATATATCGATGTAATCTTATATTTTTCTATGCAACGTCGATAGGCATATAAGCATACCGCCCACCAAATGTAAAGCGGTTACCGTAACCTATGAACGCTTGAAGTATAGGAAGTATCACTCGGGTATTGTTCGCATCTGCTGGTAACACAACAATTGGTAACCCCACTCGGTCGCAGGAAGACAACAACCCTCCAGCGAGTTGTTATTTAACTTCGTTTTCCATTAAAGTGGATGTGCTTCCCCTGTCAGGCTGCTTTGATGCACCATACCTCTCTTAAAACACTGACTGACAAACAGACATGTTCATGCATACAAATCTTTGTCCTATGTGGGAATCGAACCCACGAGCCTGGGTGTTAAAGACGTAATTCTTATCACTCGATTACCGGGCTCATATAAAATCTTATAAATCGTTCTAAACCCTGATCGAACCTTGCACTTAACCTAATTCATATAAAATCTCCATAAATTAGTTCACAATCTAAATGTCTAATATAACTTGCCCATGCAACCGAAATATTTTAGGGTGTCCAATATTCTTCGATTTTTATATAAAGCAGCGAGTACATGTTGCAGACGTTTGTGTTCCTGGTGTTCTGGTACCAGCTGTACTGCGGCTTCTCGGCCATGGTGATGATCGACCAAATACACCTCATGTCTTACAACCTCTTGTTCACCGCCGTGCCGCCGCTCGTCATTGGTAAGTCGCACAGGCAGCTCGTTGTCGAAGAATGTAAGGCCAAGAATCACCAACCACGACCAAATTGGTCGTGTGTTATCAGAAGGTGGTATCAGGAGCCCTAGGACCCGACGAGTTTATAAGATATATTTAGACTGGTACATTTTATATTATCCATATTGTAATTTGAAACTCGATGAAACGAAAAAGTGACAGCAAAAAGAGACAACCACGTGGGATAAGGCGTCGTAACAACCGTGGTGTATTGTATAGACATTTTATCTCAGGAAGGCGGATGAGCCGTACTTGTAGTGATGAGTATAGACACGCGCGTTTGTGTGCGTAATTGCAGGTAGCGTTAGCAAGCTCATCGTAATGCACCGAAAATAGTAATATGCGTTGTATTGTTTGAATAAAATACGGCTCGAGCGATACTGACTGCTCTCGAACTTACGCACACATAAACAACGTGCACGTGCACCTACTCCCACAACTAGGACCAACCCACCTTCGTGAGATAAAAGGTCTGTACACGTATATTATTTACATATATACTTCATTATTTTAATAAAAACATTTTTCAAGTATGCTGAGACCGAATGCAGAATATTGTCGTGATTGTGAAGTTCACATTTTTGAAGGTTTCACTTCTATCGCGTGTGAGCTGCCCACATTTTTGAAGTTATACTTCTTTAGGCGCGTTATAAAAAAATGATGAGAGTGAAATTTTAAGATGCGCGCGCATCACTATAGCACAAAAGTAACAGGTTGAAGCTGCTAAATATTTCACGGTATTACCGGTAGATGGCGCTATATTTAAAAATGTGTAACATTTGTACTTAACATTGGACTTGTATGTAATACACTCCATAAACATCGCCGCTACTACTTGAAAGACGTTTTTTAATTTTACCCCAATAACCCTTCTTATAAATTAAAATATTATTATTTAATATAGTTACTACTAATACTAATTATTATTAAATTTTTAATGTTAAATATTTATTTAATGATGCCAAAGAAGTATAACTTCTCACGCGCGTACATAAGTACACGCACCCCTTTTTTTTAGCAATATTTCTCATATGTATTTTGCGTAAACCAGCCTAGGGTCTTTGTCAATATTTAATTTACATACGACATCAAATATAGTTAGCATAGGTGAATTTATGTAAAGTAACACGGTACGAAGCAATCGATGATGGAACTCTGAGGTGTCCATAATTATTGATGAGTGAAACGAACATAAATTAGATCGTCTTAATATTAAAGTAAATCAATCTAAATTGGACTCATTTCACTAGTGGCAATTAGACATTTTTATATTTTTAAAGCTATAATTATTTCTTTTGAAAATGCCGTAATCTTTAGAAGCCAGAGCTGATGAGCTGACAAAAGCTTTTTTATACAACGTTGGTAAGTATAAAAGCATACGACCCACCTGATGTAAAGTGATTATTGTAGCCTATGAACGTATGCAATAAGTATCACTCGTGCATACTGCTGCTAGCACAGCACCCTTTAAGGGGTAATCTCACTCACTCGCAGGTTCACAACAACCATTCTGGGAGATATTTAGCTGCCGTTTTCTGACAGGTGGAGGTACTACCCCAGACGGGCTGCTTTGATGCGCTTTACCTCACTTAAAAACACACGACAATGAAGTTTTAGGTATAGTTTCTTATTCTGCTATGTTTCAATACGTTCAGGTGCGTACGACCGCGTCGCGCCAGCGTCGTTGCTGACCGAGCGGCCAGGTCTGTACAGCGTGGCGAGACGGGGTCTCGCCTACCGCCCGCACTCCTTCTGGCTGGTGTTGGCCGAGTCCGTCTACATCAGTGTCGTGATCTTCTTCACCGCCGCCAACGCGTATTGGAACACCAACATCGACATTTGGGCGTTCGGCACCTGTACTATGACGTGCTGTCTTGTCATCATGCTGCTGTACGTCGCTATAGAGACTAGAAGTTGGGTGAGTTCCATTTTATTTCGTTGTAACTATACCCTATACCAACATATGAAAGAAACATCATATTTTTTTATTTCTTTTTCATTTACCATTGAGCTGTTTATACCACTGCCACAAGGCTCCCCAATTTTCCATTGGTCATCTATCGCGCCCTTGTGAACTTCCTGCGCCAACAAGGGGACGTTATCGCCTACTTAGAGGAGGGCTGCCAAGGGATCTCGTCCAGACAACACCTGAATACCTGAAATCAAAATAGTTTGGCAAGATCTTGCATTATAATATATATACTACTCTGTGTAAAAAGTATCGGGAATATGTCAATAAAAAGACCCGCGTAAAAGAGGTCGTTCTAATTTTTTTACTGCATGTTGGTAGCACTGTACTGATTTAGCGCGCAAAATTTGAGCGGGATCTGTCATTTAATTTGTTTTAAACTACACTTTTTGTTGGTCATAGTTTTGAGTCCTCGGCGATTTTTACAATGGAAAATATTGTTGAACAAAGAGTGTGCCTTAAATTTTGTGTTTCAAATGATATTTCATGTGGTGAATCACTAAAAATGTTGCGAAATACCTACGGCGAATCGTATATATCGAAAACAAGGGCTTATGAATGGTATAAGGCTTTGAAAGAAGGCCGAGAAGTAGTAGTAGACTTGCCTCGTTCTGGTAGACCTTCAACCGCTACGACCAGAGAAAACATCGACAGAATCAAGAAGCTAGTGCTCGAAAATCGACGTATGAGTCTGAGAGAGTTGGCTAGTGAGGTGAACATATCTTTTAAGTCCGTCCACAACATTCTCATTGACATTTTAGGCATGAAACGCGTCGCCGCTCGACTAGTTCCAAAAGAGCTCAATTTTTTTCAAAAAGCGCAGCGAAAGCATGTCGCTGAAGACATGGTTTCCCGAGCTTCTACGGATCCGACCTTTATGAAACGTATAATAACTGGCGACGAGACATGGGTTTATGAGTACGACATGCAAACAAGCCAACAGTCTTCAGAATGGCGTCTCGATAACGAGCCGAAACCCAAAAAACCGCGGCAAAGTCGCTCCAAAATCAAGGTGATGCTGACAGTTTTTTTTGACTACCGTGGTGTGGTTCACTCCGAATTCCTTCCAGAGGGAGAAACAGTGAATAAAGAATATTATTTAGGCGTCATGAAGCGTTTGCGTGAGAGTATCCGCCGAAAACGTCCAGATTTGTGGCAACACAACTCATGGATGCTGCACCATGATAATGCACCATCACACACAGCCATTATAGTGAAAGAGGTTTTAGCGAAAAATTCAACAAAAGTTCTCGACCAAGCACCGTATTCACCTGATATGGCTCCGTCTGACTTTTTTTTATTTCCCAAGTTAAAATTACCACTTCGAGGAAAACGTTTTGAGTCGATAGAAGCCATAAAAGAAAATTCGCTGAATGAGCTAAAGGCCATACCGCAAATAGCCTATGAAAAATGTATGGAAGACTGGGTGAAGCGGTGGAGATGTTGTATTGCAAGCGATGGGGCCTACTTTGAAGGCGATAAAATAAATTTAGATGAATAATTTGTATTTTTTGTTTTATTGACAAATTCCCGATACTTAGTACACAGAATGTATGTTCATTTAACTTTTGTTAAAAAAAAAAGATTATAATTTTTTAATTTAGTGACGTGTTTACTTCGGCCGACTTTATATAGGTTTATTTACATTAATTGGGTGACACTGACGATGGTGTAGTTTTTACATACTTACATAATTTTAAGTTTACTTACTTGATGTTTATTAATGTTGAATGTTTCCATGCAGCGTTTTTTTAAAATACTTGTAAGTGACCCGAGTGCTGTGGTATGTCTGTCGCGGCACTGTACGGACACGTGTGCTGCTTACTGTACAGTCAGAGTTCAAAATATATGACACTCAATAGAATCACCGCTTGAATAGAAATTAGAATAAGTTGTACTATCGTAGCACAAGCAATACATTTATAAGGCAATGGGGCCAATAGCAAATATTTTTTTATTTTTCATACTAAAGCTTAAAGGAAATATAATTTTATTGGCAAGGCAACATGTGAATAAATAAATTACAGCGTCCATCTATATTGTAGCAGCAAGGGTAGCAACGCGCTCATAATACTTCCTTTTTTCTTTTTCATAGTCTACGGTAACCACTTTACATCAAGTGGGCCGTATGCCACCCGACGTTGCAGAAAAAAACATATACTTTAGACTCTGACTGTGCACGTTGTGTAGATTGCACGGTTTAATGCATAACCGCTTGCCATCTGGCGGCATACTTTCCTTGTGCTATACTTCGTCTCTATCTTCGTTCTAACAATCAAACAAAAATAGTTTTAGTATACGCAGAGTAAGTAAATCATTCTTTAGTGTCGTGTTTCCTATACTTAGATTAGCAACATTGAATTATTATGTACTAGAACCGACATCGCGAACGAAATGTTTGCACCATGCTTTGTTGCTGATCGGCAACAACTCTTTGCTGCGCAACGTTAAACGAAACGCGTAAGCGCCATGAAAATCACGGCGCTTTTGACCTTTTGGTCACGCGTAAAAGTGCGGCTTAGAATACGATTTAGTGCCGTATCTTTTACCAAAATAGAGCAAGAACTTTTTCTTAGGATAGCTCCTCTAGTACGTAATAAGTCAAGGATTAGCAATTATTCACGACTTCGTTGATGATGTGGTTAGATCTATATGGATATATATTCAAATAATCCCTGGAATGTTGGCAGCAGAAGTGACATCGCGCGAGTTATATAGGCTACGATAACCGCTTTACATGTGGTGTAGGTATGCCTCTCGCCGTTGTATAAAAAAAAATATGGATTTCAATAGACTAGTCTGGAACATTGTTTCGCAAAGCGTGTGCCGCGAGACACTGATGTAGCTACAAAGAAAAAAAAAACAAAGTCACCCAAACTGCTCGGTTCTATTTTCTGGCGGTTAAGTTTCAGTAACCGCGCGGTTTGAATAACCTATCTATACGATACATATTGTAATTTTTTAAATTTTACTTTATTGTATATAATTTTATTGTGTTCGTATTTGTGTGCAATTAATATTTGTTTGTATGACTTTGGTAAACTTAAGTCTCGCTGTTTTATTTTAAACGTATTGATATTTGTGTTCGTTTCCCCCCAGACGGCGATCCATTTGGTGTCGCTGGCGGGCTCGCTGATAGCGTTCTTCTCGATGACGCTGGTGTTCCAGTCTTTGTGCGTGGTCTGCTTCAACCTGCCGTCCACGTTCCGCGTCATGCACCACGCGATCTCGGATCCCATTTACTGGCTCGTGGTTGTCCTCGCCACTGTCGCCGCACTGGCTCCCAGGTGGATATTTTTATTATATAAATATGTATATCTTCACGCAAGGTCGGCGGGGTATGCAGAGAGAAACGAGCGCCGAACGAGCGAACATATCACTCGCTTCTTTAACATTCATAGCTCTTTTCATACAAGCTCGCCGGTTCCTCCTGGCACTACCTTTTTTTATACCACTAAAGTGACAAACAAGCGTACGGCCTGCCTGATGATAAGCTTTATATTATATATATTAAGCTGATGATAAGATTACCGCAGCCTTCGGACATTTGTAACACCAAGGGTGTCACTCATGCGTTGCCGACCCAAAACCTTCTGATAAATCACGAACACGACTAATTTGGTCGTGGTAGGTGAGATTTGGTCTTCCTGGACTCCTACATCGGTATTTATGTGTTTTACATTTAAAGGCAGGCGGGTGTGAATATAAAGTACAGTACCCGGCGGTAAATATTGCACTTCGACTTTTGGAAAGAGACAATCGGTTAATTTTGGCTTTGTAGAACGTTATCTTTGTCGCACACTACCTATATGACTTTTGCTAGTCGTGGTTTAAATGCGATAGAGTGCGGTCGGACCCAGTTCAAAATATATATATACAGAGTTGTTAAAACCCCAAATTTTAAATCACTTAATGTTGTACGATTGCATTGTAGCGGCCCTCGGCAACCGAAAGTGCAACATAAGCCAATTCGTGGAATAATACAGTCCGTGCGAGGGCAAAGCCAGTCGCTTACCGAGAGCCGTATCGTCAGGTTCCCTAGTTCCCAACTAGTTATAATATCAACTTATGTAGTGTGAAACCAAGTATATATGTGCCTGTTGGCTTAGACTGGACATTGGGTTTTATTTATGAACACGCAGTAACACTCCATAGAATTCATCAACTCGGGGAAACACTAAACTGGTGACCCCGACGTGATGAATTCTATGGAGTGTTAAAAGGATTGTGTAATACGTAGAGGCTGTATTCATCATGCAAGAAATTGGCTAAGAAAGGAGGTTACGACGCTAGCACCAGTAGGGTCGGCAACCATACATCAAAATCCTGCGGTCGTGACGTCGACGCCAACCGCAAGTTACGTTTAAATAAATAGAGACAGTGCAGTGAGGGTGAAGACGTAAGACTTGATTATATGGTATAAGTTATATATGTATGTAATAGCAAAATAATTGTAAGCCTTTCAACAAATAATAACATAAATGTTATGATGTATTTAAAAATAAACGCTTGTAACGTAGCCCATGGATACTTGTAGTAATAGTAGTTAATAATATACCACCATGATTCCACGTAATAAAACATACCTAGAGTAAGTATGTTATTGTGCAACGATAAAGCCCGGCAACAGAGTGCGCGTGAATCAAAACGCGCACACAGCATTTCAATTATAATTAGGTCGTAAACAATATGTGAGGTACAGTTTAACGCAAAAATGTTATGTATAAGTTTTATTTATAAGAAAAAGGAAAATATACATTTAATTTTTTTAAAAAAGGGGGGAATGATGTAGCGGCCCTCGGCAACCGAAAGTGCAACATAAGCCAATTCGTGGAATAATACAGTCCGTGCGAGGGCAAAGCCAGTCGCTTACCGAGAGCCGTATCGTCAGGTTCCCTAGTTCCCAACTAGTTATAATATCAACTTATGTAGTGTGAAACCAAGTATATATGTGCCTGTTGGCTTAGACTGGACATTGGGTTTTATTTATGAACACGCAGTAACACTCCATAGAATTCATCAACTCGGGGAAACACTAAAGCATCAATAGGAAAAAAAGGGAAACTATCACGAGGCCAGTCACGCGAAATTATCTACAATGTTCATAAATGTTTCGTAACCGAAGCCGACAGATTAAAAAAAAAAAGATGACAATGTAAGTAAATATTTTAAGAAAGTTCAAGAGACAGTTGCGAATGCTACTGGAATTTACGACGTAATATATATAAAAAAAATACTTTGATTATGATGTTGTTCGAAGAATGGTGTACGATTTTCACTTGCGTTTTAATGAACTGCCGACAATAACATCAGTAAAAACTAAATTATCTGAGGCTATTAATTATAATGCGTCTGAAAAGACATTGAGAAAAATACTTCATGAGGTGGGATTTAAGTTCACTAAAATGGAAGATAATCGAGCAGTTCTTATGGAAAAGCACGATGTAAGTCTCATACGATAATGAATACCTAGATAAAATACGCAAATTTCGCGAAGAAGGAAAAGTATAATCTATATGGATGGGTCCTACATACATACATCTCACACTAAAGGAAAAACTTGGAGTGATGATAAGCAAAAAGGAAAAAGGCGATTTCAAAAGGTCAACGTTTGATAATTGTTCATACAGGAAACGAAAAAGGCTTTGTACCAGGAGCCTTTTTAATTCATATAAATCCACGGACACTACAGGCGATTATCACAAGGAAATGAATAATGATAACTACGAGAAATGGCTGTTTAATCAATTAATCCCAAATATACCCAGTGATTCTGTTCTGGTTATCAACAACGCACCCTATAACAATAAATATGTTGAAAGACGCCCCCAATTCAAAAACTATTAAACAGGATATTATCAACAGGTTAAAAGGACACGAAATTCCAGTTGATCCAAAATGAACTCCAGATATGCAATATTATATGTCAGCACAAGGAGAGGTTTACAGAGTTTTCCGTGGACAAGGTACTTGCCGAACATGGGCACACTGTATTGCGATTGCCACCATACTATCCGGATTTTAATCCAATTAAAAATGTATGGTCTCAACTGAAAGGCTATGTAGCCGCTAGAAACATGGATATGAATTTAACTTCAATAAAAAATCATTGACTGAAAAAGTAAATATGATCAAATGAAAGGCTATGTAGCCGCTAGAAACATGGATATGAATTTAAGTTCAATAAAAAATCATTGACTGAAAAAGTAAATATGATCGGGGCTGAAGAGTGGAAAAAGTTTTGCCATCATGCAATCAAATGTGAGAATGAATATCAAACAATTCAACACGGTGTAGACGATTACATTGATAGACTAGTGATAAATACGCCTGATAGTGACAGTGATATTGACCTGAATGAGAGCACAAATAGTGAAATAGAAGGATTTTTTTCTGATTAAAACATAATATAAACATATTTATTATTCTTTTTGCATATTTTATTTTTTCCCAACCTAAAAACATAGACATAATTATATTTGGAAATTATATTACAGTGCTTTTCAATGTCTCTCGGCAAACTTCGTGTTTCGACAGTCGTCGGATAAATATTCATTTTAGTTGAGTTTAGTAGTCAGTCGGTTGAAGAAGTATTTTATTTTGTTTATATTTTTATTAGTTTCGTTGATTACTATACATGTTGAAAAGGAGTAAATGATATTTAAAAAGTTTTATCTCTGTATAGTTCACGTGGGAATTAAACAAAACAGCGATAAAGTACATAGTAAATAGTTCACAAATTCTGATAAACGATATATCGAATAATTGATGGATATGGAAATTAGCATTCGTTTGTATGCGGAAATGCGATGATTACGGAAGTGCAATATTTACCGCCGGACACTGTAATGACCTTTTCATTGTAAACATATTGTATTTTTTTTTCAATAAAATACTTGCCTGGAGTTTGGTGTAGGTAATAAGACGCCAGCCGTTACGAAGTCCATACGTCGTATATATATATATTACAATACCTATGCACCATCACTTATTACATTTAATGTCGTGTCGATTTATGTTGTATGAGTGTGTCATCATATGTATGTGTGTTGCGGCAGGCTGGCGTACCGTTCGATGCGTAACTCTGCAAAGCCGGACACGCTAGCGCGGGCGGTGCTGTCGCGGCGACGACGCGCCCGCTCGCGGCTGCCCTACGCCGCACACTACCGCACCTCCGCGGCCGCCGCACATGTCTACAGGTACTGTGTACACGATTGTATCTGAATAAGCTAATTATGAAGTCCCATAATAATTATCTTCACGAATGTATTCCCCAAGTTTGTTTATGGTAGGAAATCACCATTAATTTTTTTTGAAAAATATATTTGTAAATAACATACGGAACTTCGGAAGTGGAGTTGTGTATAGCTTTCTTATTGGTAATTATGTCGTAATGTTTAATCTAATAAAGATAATGCCCAAATGAAGAAATAACCAGCGGTACATGTTTCTATGAAACTCAGGGTGCACAGTTGAATGCTGGGATATATGCTCCCCGTGAACGATCCGTCGGTGATAAGCACGGCCACAGAGAGTGCAATGTAGATGATGATGTAGATCTCCGTTGTATGTGACAGGTCGACTGATGAAGACGGATTACAAAAGACCCAACCCGAGGTGGCGGCGATCACCTGACGCTGAGAACGCGCGCGTCCGCGGCCGTCTGCGACTGCCCGCGATGACCCGCGACCGCCTGCGACCGCTTGCGTCGACCCGCGACCGCTTGCGACCTCCCGCGATGACCCGCGACCAGTTGCGACTGCTTGCGACGGAGCACGACCGTCGGCGTGCACCACCGCACCCGATGGTCGCGCAGTAAACATGGTGCTCTCGAGCCGATCACCCGCGCTGATTACCTCGACCCATATAATATTAAACTTAGGCTGTGATCTGTCATTAGAACTATTGTATTATAATTGTAGAATAATATACTGTGCTTTTATACGACTATGGGGGACCAATGCGTCAGTTGTGACGGGACGAGTCGGCCGTGTTTGGCGAGCCTGTTCTCGTTTAACTTGTATACTGTAAATATGCCATACGTTTCAATTATGAAAATAACTGCCATGTTGACACACTAGGAGTAGGCTGGCTACATACTGTTGGTTTATTTAACACTATAAATGTATATCAATTTTCTTCCACCACCGATCACACGCGACGGATTTTGGTAATTTGTTTGTAGGTATATTATACGTTGACATTTTGCAATACAATGCATATCTAATATTATACATATATCTGTATATATCCTAGCAAACGTTATATGTAAAATACTACTTACTAGCTAAATACGTAATGCAACCGCACAGCGTTATGGTGACATCTTATTTGACATGTAGTATATAAATACGCGGATGAAGTAACAATATGACTAATACTGAATTTTTTAACGCCAGCGGACAAACTGCCGCTGGTGTATTTTCTATCATCAGGGACCACAATAAGTTCGCGCACAGCTCTCACTTCACGGGTACGCTTGCATTGACTACTTGTGGTAACTAGCCTGCTCTAAGTTTGACATAAACGTACTGACCAAAGTCAATACCTGTTATTTTCTTATTTGAAACGTGCGCTGCTGAATGTGAAGCTGTCAATGAATGACGTGAGAGTATACGTATCGCCGAAACTTAATACGAGATTCCAAGTATTATCTTACAGTTGATTTGTTTGCTCTTGATTGTTTTTTATTCTTGCGAACTAAATCTAGTCTTTGGTTCTTAGATTAGGTATCCGAAGACGCGCCCAAGTGTTAATAGATCTGTCAATAATTTTATTGTTGTGTATTACGATAATCAGTATTGTATGCGGACGGAGTGCGAGAATGATATTGAATCGTAACATAGATAAATAGATAGATCCAAATCAATCCGTATGACGCTCGTCGTGATGATTCTGTGAGAGAATTGCTCGATGGGAGATCTAAATTATTTATATTTCTGAATCTGTTTCAGTGGAGTTGATTATCTTTTTACCAATTGTTTTGAATAAAAAAAACATTGGTTGATAATCGAGTGGTTTTTATATGAACGACGTTCGAGAATTAGCGACTTTGTACTTATTGACATGACCACCGTGACTTGTTCACGACATATTAAAACTCCGTTAGTTTTATGCAATTTTCAAGTGTTCACATTATTTATTTTTACAATTCATATTTGAATGTAACACATCTAAATCATATATTTTTGTAGGTGAAGTTTGTGTGTTGTCGGATTAGCTTCCTTAACGGGCTGCCTGTTCACCGATGGCTTGAACAAAACACTCGGCAAAAATATACAAACATAATTATTGTTTAAGTTTTTTTTTTTTAATAATTTAAGCTACTTAAACGTAATTTAATTATTAAAGTAATCAATACGGATATTAAGGTGGTAAATAACGAATTTTGTTCTCTAATATTTCATAATAGGCGAAGAATTCAAAATTTAAAAGAGAACCTGTATAAGAGTTAAAAGAGAACTAAATGTATTATTAGTGGTAGCACTTTATTTTTTTGTTTAAAACGAGTGGGAGGCCATTTGCAAAATTTCGGCCATAATGAAAAAAATTTTACAAAAGAGTAGTTGCGTTGAAATTTTCTTTTTTTTTTGGAATGGTATCATTTATTTATTTATTATGTTTCTCATTTTTAAAATTGGCGCCTGATGTAGCATAAAAAAACATATCTGCACATCGGTGAACGGCAGCCTAATAGACGTGTAATGTAGTTAGTTATAGCGTGAACCGCTGCCTTGCCCGAGACTGCACCCACGCGGGCGAACGAACCCTAGCTGCGTGCAATGCACCCGCCATGTATTATCAATACTTACTCAAATATTACTGTCACGAAATACTTTGTCAATACTGGAAATTTTATCAATATCGAAACTCATAACAGACAATGACCTGTTTATCAAAAGAACGAGATGCCAATGAATGTATTATACCTGAACTAGATGCTGACTAGGCCTTAAACATGAGAACCGATCAAACAATATGACTGAAATGCAAAATTGACTAACAAGCAGTTTTGCCTAAAGTGGATGCCTACAAAGCTAAATGCCTAAGTGGTTAAATGCTTTATGAGAGCTTTGAGAGATGCTTTAAAAGAGGAGTTTGGGGAAGTACCTCCACCTCACAGAAAACCGCAGCCAAATAACAACTCCCTAGAGGGGTGTTGTGTTCCTGCGTGTGAGTGAGGTCACCAGTAAGCTCCCAAGGAGGTGTTGCATAAGCAGCAGTGCAGGCATCGCGCGAGCGATACTTAATATATCGCAAGCGTTAATAGGCTACGATACCTGCTTAACATCAGGTGGGCCGTATGCTTGTATGCCTCCCGACGTAGTATAAAAAAAATATGTGTGTCGTAATGACAACCAGTGGTCAACGAGTGTCGTAATGACAACCAGTGGTCAACGAGTGTCGTAATGACAACCAGTGGTCTGATGCGTATGTTACCTAAAGTACTTTTTTAACATAAAACTAGGTATAATGAAACGTCTTCATATTTTTTTTTGCACTATTAATCCCGGGCTCCTCGTTTACTTAAGTAATCACTTGAACTTAATTTCAACCCAACGGTTATCAAATATAGGAAGTTACTCTTTGAAGTAATTTATATCTTCGTAATAATTATCCCGGGACCCGTTTGCTTGAGTATTTCGTACCTGTTTATTTAAAGTTAATTTTAACTCCGGATTAATTCAAATAGATTTTCATAATAATCCCAGACTCCTTTTTTCTTCCGTAATAAAATACATGTTTGCTAAAACTTGTTTTACAACTCTGGGGTAATTCAAATATACAAGAGACCGGATCTTGCCATGAAACTGCTTCTCATGTTAGTTGATCACCTGAACTTTAGGTAACACACTATTCTATCTTCACGTCAAGTCCCTTGCACGGTAGACAGAGAGAACCGAGCCCCACATGACTCGATTCATACACACCTCACTCGCCTCTTTTAACATTTACATCTTTTCTCATACACGCTCGTTGGTTTCTAGGACTCCTGACATCGCCTTCTGATAATACACGACCAATTTGACCATGGTGATAAGTCCCGACCTTCCTCGGCTCCTACATTCTTGTACTTTTGGTAATATGTATAAGAATATCGGATATAATTATGAAGGGCACAGAGTGTAATGGCAGTTATATTATATATATTAGAGTTGCACCAGTTTGTACAGCGGCGGGTGCATGTCGCGCAGCTACGTCTGCGCCACGATATGATTCCTAAAAGATTCACTATTTTACTATTGTTTCTAGCTGTTTGTACATAGAGACAAATTATATATTTCTATATGAGCGATCATTGTTACATGTACAGTAGGATATTTTCGTATGAAACAAATCTTTGTGTAAATAACATGTATGTTCTAAGACTGTTGGTTGTTCATTTTAGAGTCTTTAATTTGTTCAGTTATTTTAAACATAGAGAATGTTGCGATGAGATATGTATTTTCCAGTCATTTTCTAGTTTGCTTGTTGTTGATGTATCGATGAAACGAAAAATCTTGCCATATTTTGTTTGGTTCTAATAAATTTTAGTACAAGTTTACGTTAAGCGGTTTTTCTTAGAGTTTATGAATAGCCGAAATCGTTATTTGTAAGTATTTCTTATTGAATCTTTTCACTGCATATCTACGCTTACGAAGCATTTAAAAATCCTTTTAGCTGTTAACTATTTGATTCTTCGCGACGAACACAGATTTAATAGACAGTGAAATTGTGTTAACGCTTTTAGTCTTCTACGTAGCTCTTCCTTGGAAGTGAGCATTTTACGAAAGCTTCCATTTACCTAATTGTACTAAAATATGCATTTATGTTATGTGATATCGTCTAAAGCGAACCTATGTTCTGTATTTTGATAACTCGTTGCACAGTGGGCACATCAATGACTAGAAAATACATTACTTTAAATATTACGTGTTGTTTTATAATAATAACAAAATATTTAATTTAATTACACATTGTTTTATTTGCGCTCCGTGTTGCGGCACTTCTTTTTTTACCCTTGATTGACCTCATTATGCTATATCTACGACTATATTATACTATATCTTTAGCAGGCTCCATATTTATTAGAGGAGCGATCGTTGCGTAATTAAGCCATTACTGAATCGGAAACTGCAATGCCAGCTTGTGGAAAATGTACGCAACGGAGATTTTTGGAGTTTACCCCTTACGAAACGATTTTGAGTTATAAGGCCGGGTACGGAAATTTTATGAGAAGTAAAATCAAGTGAACGCATTAACAGAAAACGTTACTCTAGTTCGCTTGAAAAGAGATGAACATATACATCTGTAGGATTTAACGTGCCAGAGAGTAATAAGAAGTATTTAATGGATTTAACTTGAGTCTTTTTTATACAACGTCAGAAAACACAGCCCATCTGATGTAAAACGGTTACCGAAGCATGTAATACATTAGGTATCAATCGAAAAAGTAAAAATCAAAGATGAAAGTGAACGCGAAGGCGGACGCTAAGCGAACGCAGCGAACGCGAATACAAATATACCGTACGATTGTTTACGTGTGTATGCGCGCCTGTGTATTACGAAGCTACTACTATTTAGTTACTATTAAACAAATCAAGTAATTAAAGTTAAAAAAACATTGGAAAATATAGAAGAAATTGATTCGAGCCGTAACGAAGGAGAATCCGAAAAACACGTAAATGCCGTTAATTCTTAAACCTGTGGGATGTGAACTATAGTTCACATTTATTAATAATGAAATGTTTATTCTTATTATTTCAGGAGATGCATTCATTTACCCTCTTTTTCTATTCAATATATATATATCGTAAATATCATTCGTAAGGAGTAAACTCCAGTCGTGCGTCGGAGGTGGCGCACACACACGCACACTCACACACACGCACGCACACACACACACACACACGAATACACACACATACTTTTTTGTACTACTGACGTTGTGAAGAACTACATGCTATAGTCCCTTAGGAAAACAAATGACGTAACCGCTGGTTGATCACACAGCGCTAGTATATCGACATCATCATGGTCCTGCAGTGTTAAAGTGGATGAAAGTGGAGAACCGTGTGACGCTTAAATCAGATAAATTGGATCAGCGCTTCATCCAGTTCGAATCTATAATTATTTCGAAGATTGATGAAGCAGTTGCTGTTTGGCTGGTAGATCGGTAATCGAGAGGTCGTATGTTTAAACCTTCTCAATACTTTTCCCAAGAAAAATGATTGGGTAACAATTCTTGGGTTCTTTACGAACTTGGTACCGGTAGTCCGTCCCGCGACAAATGTCCACATATCTATTTTATGTAAAACCATGAAGGAAATAACCTATGTAGAACCGATGAGAGTAAACTAGCCAATAAGAGCAGTATGTTCTACTATACCCCCCGACCCGTAGCGGTGAATTGAATTACTATGTAATATCGGTCTCATCGGTTCTACATAGCTCGTAGAACCGACCGTGTGGGACCATCTCAAGGTGTTTGTCGATGGATGCAAATGACACAGGATCGAGGGAATGGTTATCTAGAGGCCTATGCCTACGCGAGCTGAAATGATGATGACACCTCTCACTCCTGCTTCTACGCGTAAGTTAACTAATTTGTTAATCGTATTCGGGCTCGCGAATGAATCCAATTTTGCTAATCTCCTTACGAAAAATGTAAATCGATATGTTACTACTTAATTAATGAGTTACTTAAACCTGAGTTTAGCACATCTCAAATTTGTTTCAATTATTATGCAGAGGGTGGAAAATATCTCAAAATTATTTATATACTTAAACGAGACGATGATTACCAACGGGCTTAGAGGCGCACACAGGAAAACACCACGCGTGCTTCCAAAGATAAAGATGTCTGTAACTTGGAAGTATCAGTCAGAATGCCTACTTATCTTATAAAATGTCGATATGCTTTACCTCTCTTTTGGTAGATAATTGTTTTGTAGGGTACACCACGTGCAGGTGACGTTGATTTTGGCTTTAAAGATGATGCTATTACATTCGTGAGGGCAGTGAGAGACGAGTACAGAGACTAAGGATTTGGTGAAGACACTGATTTTACATCGAGCAACTGCCGTCAGACCTCCACAGCCCCCAGGGAGAACCGGATCTTTCTTAGGTTAGGTCACAAGTCTTTCGAAGTTTAATTTCTTGGACGTGCGGGTTTCTTCAGATGTTTTGCCTTCAGCGCCGAGCAAGTGATAAATATGCACATAAATCCGAAAACACGAATTTAGTGGTACATTGCCCTGGATTCGAACCGGTGACCAGTTGGTATATAGGCCGGTTCCTTATCCACTGGGCTATCACTGCCCTGAAGTAGAAATAGATGCACCCTGGTAAATGTTCTAACTTATCCTACTTGACTTACTTTTTACCAGTCGGTTGACAAAGAAGCATATGGTGCGCCTGATTTTAAAGGATCCCTACGGATACACTAACACCACTCGTTAAAAAATAATTACATATTTATTTATTTATAGTCTCATTGTTCCCATACTTATTTACGATTTTTTTACAGGATTATCAAATACTCGTGTATTCTTTTTAATCAACGGTCTGTTTTGGCAATAATATATTTATAGGAGCCTCCTAATTATATCTATTCTGACCTTCCTAGCGTTATCACTTCTCCTAATCCATTAGGATTGGTGGGCATCGCTATCTAAAGCCAAGGTGATTTGGCGATTTGACTATCGTCAGACATCTCCATTCCAAAGTGATAATAGACCTTTCTTAGGTTACGTTACGTTCCACGTCTTACGAAATATATTTTTGAACGTGTGGGTTTCTTCACGATATTTTCCATCACGGCCACGTAATTTATAATTACTGAAATGTGCCTAAATCTGAATCAGGGTGTGGTCAACATGCAACTCACGTTACAATGTATTTAGAAATGTATTTTTCGGTAGGTACTGCTTAATCGATCGATGCGTCGTTAAGGTGTCCAGGGCAATTGTTAATTTATCAAAAATTCTAGGTGTTACATAACTTCTTTTTCTTTGACCATAGCAGTTGGTAGCTTTTAGTTCGATGTAGTTTTGCTTTTTTGATTTTCTTGCATTATAGTGAAAATTTCTTATTTATTTATTACTTTCTTTCTTAAATTGTTCTAAAAGCTATTAAGTAATTTATTTTTGCTTTTACAGGCTTGATTTTACATATTTTAAACATTTCTTCATAAATATTATTTTTCTTACATTGTTTTTTAATGTTTTTACTAACTAGCTGTTTTAAAAATCTCAACTGAATTTATTTGACGTCGTTTAAGTACGTCTTAAAAGTAAGCCCATAACATGAAAGTCCATAACTAATCAGCGAATCAACTAAAGCAAAGTATAACTACATAAAGTGTTTTTTGATTCAGCATGATAAAATCTACCTAAACGGAGATCGCACTCCCAGAGAATATGATGTGCTAATTGCTCAAAATTCATGATTTGTCGTAAAACACTCAGGCGAGACACAAGTCTAAACGAAAAGAGCTTAGCTCTAAAGTTTCCATGTCCAGTTACATAATAATAACAATCATCATTTATTTCAGACAACAGATTTTACAACACGGGTCAATAGATACACACCTTAAATTAAAATAGCTATGACAATATAAACTAATTGCTAATTCTACGTAGAGTCGGCGACGTGTAGATAGGCCATCGTCCTCGAAACTTCCGAAACACGAATCCCTCCGGCCAGAATTCTTCCTTCATGAAGGTCGGCAGATGATGAGTTGGAACCCTCACCACAAAGGAACTAAAATTTACCTCGTGGCGAGATTCCAGTCGCTCGACTCTCAAGGTGAAGTTGGTCTTCTTCTTCACATAGTCTACAACCCCCTCGACCGTTGTAGACCAGTGTAGTCTGGAAACCGACCCATAGCTGTCACCTCCATTCTCTGCAAGGTATTTGAGCGGATTATAAATACTCAACTAATCCGCTACCTGGAAGATCACTCGTTAATTAACGACCGCCAATACGGGTTCAGACCAAATCGGTCTACGGGTGACCTTCTAGCGTATGTAACTCACCTGTGGGGTGAAGCTATGGACAAGCATGGCGAATCTTTGGCAATCAGCCTAGACATTGCCAAAGCTTTTGATCGGGTTTGGCATCGCGCGCTTCTCACCAAGCTTCCGGCATATGGTCTACCACCTCGATTATGCACTTGGATTGCTGCCTTTCTCCAGGGACGCAGCATACGAGTCCTTTGCGACGGCCAGTCATCGCAGTTTCTGTGTGTGAACGCCGGAGTACCGCAGGGATCACTCATGTCGCCCACCCTGTTTTTGCTGCATATCAATGATATGTTATCACTTGGTAACATACATTGCTATGCAGATGACAGTACAGTTCATGCGCGATATGTTGGACGACCTGCGGCAGGCCAGGCCGAAGTAGAGGAGAAAAGACGTGCACTTGTCGTTGAGCTCGACCGGGTGATGGATCGCGTTTCTCGATGGGGCTCCAGCAACTTGGTTGAGTTTAATGCCAATAAAACCCAGGCGTGTGCGATTAGTGCCAAAGTTTCTCCATTCCATCCTCTTCCCTCTCTTCAGAGCACCCCTTTGCAGATATAAGATAGTCTTAACATCCTCGGCATCAACATTAGGGGCGACCTCAACCCCAAAAACTATATCGAGAGCGTTATTTCCGTGGCTTCTAAAAAACTCGGAATCCTGAACAAGGTGAGACGGTTCTTCACGCCTGAGCAGCGCTGCCTTCTATACAAAGCGCAAGTTCGCCCATGCGTGGAGTACTGTTCTCACCTCTGGGACAGGTCTGCCAAATATCTACTTGACGCTCTCGATAGAATGCTGCGCCGCGCTATACGCATCATAGATAGCGTTGAGGTCACTAACTCCCTTGAACCTCTTCAGCTGCGTAGGGATATAGGTAGCTTGAGTGTTCTCTATCGTATCTATCATGGGGAATGTTCTGAGGAGCTTTTTGACCTCGTCCCTCCTTCTCCTTTTCTCCTCCGGAATACTCGCGCTGGACTGAAATCACATCCACATAGAGTTGGGTTGCTTACCTCCCGTACTAAGAAGTTCGGCGACTCGTTTCTTTGTCGGACTATCAAAATGTGGAATTCGCTTCCGGCGCATGTGTTCCCCACTTCCTATAACCCCGGGTCGTTTAGACGTGGCGTGAAGAGGCACCTTAGCGGGCCGTCAAGGGGGGGACAGCCAGCACAGCGCTAATCACTGAGATGGCTGTTCTCGCATCTGGTTCTTATTGACGCTTTCCATCAGGCGCGATAGGGACATTTTGATAGGCTACATTAAAAAAAAAAAAAAAAAACGTACAACGGCGTCGCGGTATTTCCATACGCAGTTGTGACGATCCGGTCTATGCGGTGCCGCAGTAGTTGCAGTTTGAGGGCTTCTTCTTCTTCTTCTTCTTCCTGTCCACTTGTATGAAGCCCTGCTCATCGTACTGGTCCTTGCGAGAACCCGGTTGCAAAGCCTTGCGAGCGGACTCGCAACGACTTTAACTTCTCCCGGTGAGATGGTAGGTGAGACGGTGGTAATGCAGTAACTTTTGCGTAATTACGTCCCGGGGTTGACGGGTTTACATTTTTAGTCGGCTTCGCTGGTGAGCGGGCGGCACGGCACGCTACGTTGCTCATAGCGACAGTAGTCGGTGACACCAATAAACTGCATACGGATGCATTCTGTGCACTACGATGCGTGTTAATGTTGCCGACCTCAGGTGACTTACTTACGGAAACATTACATTTTAGTGATAATATTTCCGTACGTAGCCCATAGTTTCCGATGTAGTTTCCGATGTCACTAATCGTCAGCGAGACTGGCTTTCAGGCTTCTGATATCCTTCATCAGCATACTAACGTCGACATGTTGCAGGGTCACAGATGGTAACTTGTGTAGGTCTTTCGCTACAAAGGAAGGCACGTTGTCTGGATCGGTCACCTTCAAAAGACTGATGACGTCTATACTTTTGTCACACCCATCCCTCCTGCGTGACGGCATCTCCGTGGTCTTGTCCAGCGTCTTGAACAGTAGCATCTTGTCACTGCAAATCCCATCTTCACTGAAGGTAGACTTACAGATGCACATGATGCTGTCTTCGTCCAAAGTGTCGATGGCGTGTTGCATGAACGCCAAGAACTCGTTGGCTATGAGTTGTTTGGAACCTATAGCGACGGTAGCGTACAGCGGCTAGGCCGCGGCCGCTCAATTCGCGAATTAAATATTCGTGACTGACGTGTGGCGGGAAGCGACCGTATTCGTTTAACCTCGTACCTCGTCAATTGATTTGAACAGTCTAAGTATTTTGTCAAGATCGCGGTGTTTTAGAAAGTCAGGGTGTATGTTTTTAGAGGTATAGTGCATAGAAGCGCGGCGTTGAATTTAGTGCCATAAGCCAGGAATGAAGGCACATTACACCAGAAAAATGTTTTGCTAAGGCTTTTTCCGTTACACACCTTAAGGAAAATGCTTGTTCTACACATCTCATCCCCTTCGAAACCCCGCTTGCACATCCCAAATTTTTAATTTCCTTATAAACATCTCTCTTTTTATCAGTATCTTTGCATACAATAAAACTGTCATAAAAAACACTCAACGACTCTTGGCGGTCAGAAAACTCACTGACAGAGTCTCGTTTGGTTACATTTTATGATATACATAAATACCTATGCATATGCTCGGTGTGTAGGTTTGCACAGAAATATATAAATATGTCGCATCCCTTCATGAGTATGTATGTTTAAAACGAAACAAAAAGTTAGTTTAAAACGAACAGTTAGTGCAAACTGCGGCAAGTGACGACGTCTTGGGACTGTCCTCTCGTTTCGTGTTTTCCTGAACATTGATTACAATTGTTGATTTAAAATGATGGTGTGATACAAATTGCATTGAATTTCTCATTTCACAACTATCCACCATACGCTCGCATAATATCGGATCGACCGAAAAATCATACGAATACATCAGACATCAGACGTGGGATCAAATTGTGCTAATGAGAATACAGAAAAGACGTATAGTAGCAGTGTTGATAATAAAGACTCACAGTGGCGGTTATTATTCAAAAATGAAAATCGCCAGATGCAAGCCCTGAGCACTCCGGGCGTCAAGTTAAGCAACGTGGTTCTGCCAGAATTCAATCCCGACACATACGAGATGGATGCAAGGTCATGGTGCTCAACTGCGGAATTGTTTCGATGGAAGATTGATGGAAGGTGGCCAACTCGTTATGATATTGAGCAAAGCATTGAAAGGCTCAGCATCCATGTGGCTGTATCAAATAACCTATACTTATAGGTATGTCATGGGCTCAGTTTAAGCAACTATTTGTAGCTAGATTCGTCAGCATTACGCTAGTCGTCTCGTCACTTCATTGCTAAATCGATGAAAAGATTTGAGTATTGAGCAAATAGCAGTGTCAACCGTAATACCGCTCTTGGCTCTAGTCGACACCTGCCTGTAACGTGTTGCTTTTACAACGGAGGTCGCAACAAGTCATAACGTCCAGCAAGAACTTCTAGCGTTCTCTTACCTAAAACGAAAGATGCCAATGGAAACATGCATTAACACTAGCAAAAATGTTCCAAGTTCACGCCGCTGTCGCAAATTAAGTGTCACGGATGTGACAGGCTCGGATACAAACAAGCGTATTGTCGAAAACCGAAGAAAACTATTCCATCGTTGCCGGTGGCTACAACAAGCAGTGGACGTCGGTCGCAATCAAGCAGCAACCCGGTGGTATGTTACAAGTGCGGTACGCTAGGCCACATCGCAAGCCGCTGCACCGCGAATGGTTCTAGCGCTGCGACGCCGCCGGTGGAGAAACGCGTCGACCTATGCACCGTTGAACCCCCGTCGGAGATACTGAATCAATCTGGTGACTGAGATGATGACGAAAAATGGAAAAGTACACATTAGGGTTAATTCTTATTGAAAGAACAGCCACGCGAAGCGGCAGCGATAGTGCAAAATATTACCCAGTATTTTGTATCTGTCTTCGATTGAGACACTTGCGAGTCTTACTAGTTCATTGTAGAAATAAAACCCGAAAATATGGAAAATAACTTGTAATAAGTGATTTAAATGGAGCGAGTACAAAGGCGTGTTCTCCTTTAGTGGAGTTAAAATTGTAGTAAATATAATGGTGATAGTTATAATAAATATGGTCCATAGAAAAGAAGCAACAAGTTGGAAGGCGTCATCTTGTTCATTCATCAACATTCCGCTTCACACGCCGGTCGAGTCGGTCGCGTTTGCACTCCGCATCAAGTATAGTTTACGTTGCATAGATCAACGATATTCAATAATTACTATATACAAGTACGTGTAACGCGCATGCATCCATGCCAGTAGGCAACGCAGGCATACGCCATCTCGCTTGCATCACCGAAGACGTGGAGCTCGCCTGACTCAGTATGACAACCACCCAAATAGTGGTGAGGAATAGAGCCCAGTTTCGTTTTCGAAAGCTCGGTAAACCAAGCCTTCCACTCTAATATTAGTGGCGGTGGTAACTCTTAGTCCCAGTCAACATCCAGCTTCCAGGTCTTTTGAAAGATTACTCGGCCTCTCACGATAATTGAAAGACCTAGCGGATCATAAATCAGATAATCAGATAAGCGAGAATGTGAGTGTCAGCATTGACATCCCAAGTCACGCCTAAAATATGGACGCTTGTTGAGGCAGCATTGGACGCGCGTAAGTCTGGAGGCAATCTAGACAGAGCTTCGGATCGGTTCGACACCCAGGACCTCATCTCCAGGCATGCTTTGGAATGAATGAGTACGATTTATGCCGCTAATTGAGGAGCTTTTGATACAGTGTCAACGCTGCCTAAATGTAATAATCCACGGCAGCAGTTGAAATTGACATGTGTTCCTCAGCATTTCGATTTTTTAGGTAGTTGGCGGTAGTTGGACTAGATGTAGCTTCGAAGATCATAAATCCCGTCCGATATTCCTGGAGGGGGTGTGATGGGTCATCGCGCCAGAAAAACCTTTGGGCGTCACGATTTTCGTGTCGTATTTTAGTTTGCGGGAACATTTTCCGAATGTCATCATTAAGTGCCACTACTTCCTCCCTGAATCGCATGAGAATCGTTAGAAGCTGCAGCAGGTCTGGGCCTGGTAAAAGGAGAGAGTTAGGCTTACGCCTGAGGTCGTTGCCGCAGCATCGTGAACTACACGCAGCTTGCGTTTTTGAGGGTTTCGGGGGTCCAGTGCAAAGTTCCGCGTATCTCTTTCGGATATTTGAACAAATATTCTCGCGATAAGCATCAGCATAAGCTTTGTCCCTCACCATTTTCTTCTCTAGGCTCCTAAAGCGAGAAAGTGCGAGGTCCCTACTGCGATTGCTCGGCAGCCCGCCACAAAAGTCCCGTTTCGAACCTGTCGGCACCCGGTGGGTAGTTTCTTTTAAAATATCGATTGCTCGCCTATCATTTTCAGAAAGGTATTCTACGGACGCAGGGATGAGAGTATGCGACGTCTCCATTGGGGCCTTAGGCGAGCAGGAAGGAATAATTGAACAACTGTTACCACCATCTTTTCGGTCTAATCAATCCTGGACGTTCCTGCTTGTACGTCGGCTCGATTGCCGACTTCCGTTGCTTTGCGCTTCTAGGGAAGTATCGTATATACTGTATAGGCAGGGTACGTATATTTTGCTCTTTAAAATATTAAATAATAAGTTATATTTGTTGTGTGTGTGTGGGACAGAAGTTCATAACGTGTTTGAATAACAAACTTTGTTTACAACGAAAAAAAAAAACTAAAAGAATCGTTTAAAAAACCACAAACTAATAACAATAAAAAGTCTTTTTTCATTATATAACTGCGATTTACGAGACCATTATTGTTTTCGGTTAGTCGATAGTATTTTTTGTTCTGATTTATTGAAATAAATAATAAGTGTTTACTATTTCTTCTTTTATTATTAATTAACATTTCTGTGCAATATAACATTCACAATTAGGCGATAAATCGTAATAAGGCGTTAGGGATATCCATAGTGTTATCTCGTTCTAGTACGATATCAAACGTCTTGCGATAAATCTCACGGTTGTTGTTAACATCGCGCCCTAGGAACCCGATCTTGATAAGTTCATCACAGTGCTCCATACCGTCGGCCATCGCGGCGTCCCCCAGGCTGTCTCCCATCACGATCACATTGCTGCGATTCTTTACCATTTCATAGTATTCAGTGTTCTTGATAGCAGTTTCGTTTTTGTTCACCGGGTGAATAATTTCACCTTCGAATCCGATTATTGTATTGTTGTCATCGAGTTGACAGAAATTAGAAATAATCTGAAAAAGAAAACGAATACATGTTTTTCTGGACGAATTACACAACGTCATTTAGTCCCGAATTAAGCAAGCTTGTTCTGTGAGACTGAGTTATATGAGACTGATACACATAGGTACGTGCACGCGTTCTAAGGCCACGATAATCATTATACCTACAACAGGTGGGCCGTATGCTTGCATGCAATGTAGAATATAAAAAAAGTAAGTAGGCACCTTGACATTTTGTAGCATCAATTCACTCGCATCCATGATGGCTCGTACGCACTCGCCCATGCCAGCAGAAAAAATTAATAGAGGCACTTGATTATATTCACTCCATTTGAGCAGATCACTGACACCAGTCCTGCAAAATGTGGAATAAACCACTAAGTAAAGATCCATATATATGGAAGATGCGATGTACAGACAGACAAATCCTTCAAATCTCTCACACTCTCCGTGCGAGTAGGAAGTCGACGTCACAATCGATTAGTAAATGGCGCAAATAATGGTGGTGAAACAGAGGTGCAACTTTTCTTACTACGTAGGTCACACTATAAGTTTTGCGTAACTTAAAAAAACAACATGTTATAACCAAAATATTATGTTTATTGCTTTTCAGAATACTCTCCTTTACATTTTAAACATTTTTTCATGCGATCGAACTATTTTTCAAAACAGGAGGACTGGACAGGATCTGAAGGCATGTTTTCTACGTGCTGATTGAACGCTAACACTGCCTCTTCGGAGTTGGTAAAAGTGACACCTCTCATCAAATCTTTGATTTTGGGGAAAATACAGAAATCACAGGGTGCTAGGTCGGGGCTATGCGCAGGATGGGTAACGAGTTGTACTTTTACGGGAGTTAAAAATGACTTTGTTTTGTTGGCAGTGTGTGAAGAAGCGTTGTCATGATGTAGGAGAACGCGGCTTTTTGGTCGTCTTTCGCGAACTTTTTCTAACACCCTGTGTAAACTAATGGTAGAATACCACTCGGCAGTAACACTCTTTTGATCGTCAAGTGGAATTGTGCAGATGGGACCCGTAGCTGAGAAAAAAAACGCGATCATTTTTTTACCAACGTCTCTCGCTTGCCTCACTTTTGTTGGCCTGTTCTCATTTTCAAACACCCATTCACAAGATTGCTGTTTTTTTTCGGGTTCAAAACAATAAATCCACGTTTCGTCTCCTGTGACAATGTCATAAACAGCATTAGAATGTCCGTGGTCGTACTTCAGTAGCATCTGTGAGCACCATTCCACGCGAGCCCGCTTCTGCTCCGCTGTCAGTTCATGAGGGATCCAACGACAACAAAGTTTCCGAACTTTCAATTCTTGTGTAAAATTTTCTGAATTTGGCTCATACCAATCCTCAATAGCTCTCGAATTGTCTCATAGGTAATCCGCGGGTTTTCTTCAATTAGCCGCTTAACAGTAGCCACATTATTTACGTTGACGGCAGTCGAAGGCCGCCCTTCACGAAATTCGTCATGTAAAGAAACTCGACCTCTCTCAAATTCAGCAAACCATCGCCTCACGGTGCTCAAAGAAGGTGCTTCTCTCCCAAAAGCATTTTGAAGACGAGCAGCACAGTCTTGCGGAGAGAGAGAGAACTTTTAAAATCATAAAAAATCATCGCTCTAAAATCTTTTCGACTCAATTCCATTTTCGTTGCGTACCTACGTAGAACTTTGATGTGTGATAAAAAACGAATGATTTCCCGCCAATTGTTTTTTTTATTACTAAGTAGGTTGCAACGTTTCAAAAAAATATAACATTCGAAATTCAAACAGTTCCGATTAGCTAGAAGTGCAAAACTTTTAGTGTGCCCCATGTAGTACCTAACAAGTATCTTCGCGAGTAGTGTAGTGAAGGCTTTTTAGAATACGAATATATATGTATTTGCTGTCGCAGTTATCCCAGGAGTGTATAACATGGAATGTTTACAAGGTTAACGATGCCTGTGGTGTTGCAAGTAGAAAGTACATCACATGACATGCTGTAGTCTTGTTCATTGACTTCAAATCCTAATTTTCTGGTAAATGCATTTATCTATTATAACGAGATTGATGACGCAGCGGTTGTAACGCTACGTTGACACCATCGCTTGTGAGTTCGATTCCCGTACGGGACAAACATTTCTGTACACGAACATGTCTGTTAGTCTTGTTCGGATGTTTTTAAGAGAGGTAGGGCGCATCAAAGCAGTCTGGGGAAGTACCTCAACCTCACAGAAAACCATAGCCAAGTAACAACTCCCTGAAGTGTGTGTATCTGCGTGTGAGTGAGGTCACTACTAAGCTCCTATGGAGTTGCTGTGTTAGCACCAGAGATGGCATCGCGCCACTAATACTTAATATATTCCAAGCATTCATAGGCTACGGTAACCACTTTACATCGGGTGGGTCGTATGCTTGTTTACCGTCCGACGTTGTATAAAAAAATCGGCCAAGTGCGAGTCGGACTCGCGCACGAAGGGTTCCGTACCATTATCTATAAAAACGGCGAAAAAATCACGTTTGTTGTATGGGAGCCCCCCTTGAATGTTTGTTTTATTTTAATTTAATTATTTATTCTTAAAGTCAATATATAACTAAATGTTCCGTGAATATTTCAAGTATCTACCTGTTGCCGCTATCAATATCGAGCATAAATGAGCAAAAAAATCACGTTTGTTGTATGGGAGCCCCCTTAAATATTTATTTTATTCTATTTTTTAGTATTTGTTGTTATAGCGGCAACAGAAATACATCATCTGTGAAATTTTCAACTGTCTAACTATCACGGTTCATGAGATACAGCCTGGTGACAGACGGACGGACTGACGGACGGACAGCGGAGCCTTAGTAATAGGGTTCTGTTTTACCCTTTGGGTACGGAACCCTAAAAAATAACCAGGTTATTCAATATCGTTAAATACTTGCGTACCTCATTATACTCGTAATAATACGTTAGATGTAAGAGTGTATTATTTAATATCTCACCTGAACCATGGTATCAGTGCTCGCGCCGCATCGGTTAGTTCTGTCCAAGGCATTGTCACGCCGCTGTAAGTATTTATAAGTGATAAGTGATGTGATGTAACAAATCTAGCTTTTAAAAAGTTTAAGAAGGACTATAGGTATAACCCTGACAATGCACACTTACGTACACATTCACTTCACCCGCAGATTCCCTCTTGATCAGATCAATTTGATAAGATCCTACTAACGTATTTTTGAATACATTGTCCATTAAAGAATTGGTATAGGGCTTTAGCACCTTAGATCATATACTTAGCCTCCACCAGTTCATACAGAAGACAGAGGATTATAATCGCCCTTATGTTAGGCGTATGTGGACTACGAAAAAGCCTTTAATTCGATTGAGACATGGGCGTTGCTCCAATCTCTCCAGCGATGCCAAATTGACTATCGGCACATCAAAGCGTTGAGGTGCTTTTACAGTACGACTGCAGCAATTAACATTGTCGGAACTGCATTTTGACGATTTTTATTTTAATGCACTACAAGTCTTAAAATATCAATATCTGCGAAAACCTTCCTACTTATTTCAGTATGAAAAATAGATATGGAGTCTAGTTTAAGATATGAAACTTTGCGAGCGCATAGATATTGATATTTTAATTGATATTTTAAGACTTGAAGTGCATTAAAATAAAAATCGTCCAAATGCAGTTCCGACAATGTTAATTGCTGCAGTCGTAAGGCAATGATGTATATCCGAGTACAGGATCTGAGTACGAAACCGGTCCAAGTGCAAAATAAGTGTAAAGTAGGGTGAGATTATATATCCTATACTGAAAATGTTGGAATTTGACAACATTGGAAGACGTTTTCAGGCTCTTGAACTGGAAAGGATACAAGGAGAATATATCACTCACCTTTGATTTACCGGCGATATAGTTTTCACGGCGAAATCGCTGGAAGACCTTAGGTTGCCCTGTTCAATGACCTCATTAGTATTTCCAACCAGGTATAGATCTCAAGATGTACATGAGCGAGACTAAAATCCTGTCGAATGTACATATTACACCTATACCTATCGGTCACGGCTGGAAATGCTAAGCTTGAAGTTGTTGACGAATATGTCTACCAGTTATGCAAGTCCAACTTCAACAGACGAATCCAACTCGACTGGGCAGCATTCGGAAAACTTCGACACATATTCTCAAGCAAAATACCTCGATGCCTGGAGAGAATGTCTTCGAACAGTGTGTGTTGGCAGTGATGATATAGGAAACTGAGACAGATCCCTTCACTGCGAATCGTATGGGAAAGCTCAAGTTTGCTTAGTGTGCTATGGAAAGAGCTATGCTCGGGGTTTCTCTGCGTGATAGAAACAGAAATGAGGATATCCGCAATAAAACTAAGGTAACTGACACATAGCCCAAAGGATAGGCAAGCTGAAGTGACAGTGGGGCCGCCACATAGCTCGTAGAACCTTAATATTTAAAATTTAAACTAATTTGTTATTCATTGTACGCGGACTCGCGAATGAATCCAGTTTTGCTAATCTCCTTACGAAAAATGTAAATATGTTATACATATTATAAAAATGTTATACGATATGTTACTACTTAATTAACTTGTGGTTAATACAGACCGATACCGCGTACTTTTTGGATTTCCTTTTAAATTAGATCCTTGAATTTCAAATGCATTAGCTTTAGCTTTATATGTAGGTACTCGCAAAGAACAAATATTCACATTATTCAGTGTGTGTTCAATGTGTACGAGAAGGCATGTTAATAATCTATTTCTAGTACCGTTCTTCTTTGGGTCTTTAGAAAAAGGATGGAATATAATAACACTACTGCTAGCAATCTAAGCGCATATAATCCACTGGTTAATTCACAACCACCACATCCATATACACCCATACCATCCCACTGCTTGGGCACTGTGTACAATAAAGATCTTGCGCCACACCCGTTTCTAACAAACAGCCAACTTCAAATTTATGTATCATAATAGTAGTTAGTGGCATAGGTGGCAGTTTGTTAAGTGGTAGTTTAGTTAAGTGTTAGGCCTCTTTATCGAAGACAACAGACAGCATGTTGACGGTTACGGCAAGGTGACAGCAGCGCACACTCGGGTCGACGTGCTACTGCGCCGCCTCTCTGATGGCCGTCGCCCCGAAGACCGCTGTCTACGTGAAAGAGTCCTTACGTAGGTTTGTAGGCACTATAATTGATTTGGGCAATAATATCGGTAATAGTAGATACTAACCACAACGCCTCATTGTTTTTTTTGTACCATTCCACCATGTACCGAGTTTTTTCTTCCCGACTCAGGCTACCGTCTATTTCATATTTTCTGTATTCCGTTGCCAAATTGCGATTCGTCTCCTTGAAGCTCTCGGGAACAGACGGACAGTTGGTGAACATATCTAATAAAACAGTTTCATATAAAATAAATTAAGTTCAGCATAGTTCCTCTGCTATGTAATGTACGAAACAGAATTCCATCACGTTCTGAACAAATGTAGAGAGATAGGGCTATGCTTGGAGAACAACTAAATTGATTCTTATTATACTTAATTACATCCATCCGTTCCATCTCGATTAAAATACCATGAAACAAATAAACACTGTATTGAAATTAGTCCATTGGTTTTTGGAGCTATGATGACACTAAAACTACGGTAAAACTAAATTCATTGTACGAACTTTATAATTGTGAACTCCAAGGCCAGAGTGAATACCACAGAGGCCCTTTCTGACTTTGATATTTGAGTATAATTTTTTTATTATTTTTAACTTAAATTTAGCTATGTTTAAAGTACATATTAAGTTAGATTTCAATCTAAAATATATTTTTACACTTGTTCTGAACAAAAAATGAAAATTAATATGTATATTGTATTATGTAAGGAAGTAAAAAATTCATTTAATAAATATTTTTAATTCTTGTGTAAGAAACTTTGTCCGAAAGCGATGAAATGAATATGTATTTTTTTACAAATAATAGGGGTTAACGTATGAAATTGCCATTTTATAGTAATAGATTCGCTGAATTGACATTAAACCTTTATGGTGTGAGATTTTCGAGTGAAACTTTTTTCATATGATACCTGTGAGGTTTTTCTTTTAAAAAGTGTGCAGCATTTGATTTTTGAATTTCAATTGTTTTTTTTATTCAACTTAGGCGAGCAAGGTGGATAGGTACTTCGAAAATTGGAGTCTTTTTTTAACACGAGTTCCGACGCGGAACTAACACGGCAGTAACGACTTGCAATATCAATGCTACGTTTTGCAGAGGAGGCTGCTAATGCGTGCCTGCTAACGCACCGTGCGTTTTTGGTTTAAACGCTTTCACGATCACGTGGAAGACCTCCCACAGATGTGAATAACGCTGAATTAAAGGAGATGGTGGAAGCCGATCCGAGTCAAATTATCCAGGCATTAGCGGCATGGTTTAACGTTACCTTACCTACAATATTGACTCACTTGCATCAAATCAATAAAATATGAAAAATGGGTGCCTCATGATTTGACTGATCTGCAGAAAGAAACACGTGTTGAAACCGGTGTTACCTTGTTAAATCGGTACAGAAATGAAGGAATATTGGATCTAATGTGTCATATGACGAAAATGGATCCTTTACGATAACTGTGAGCGAGAAATGCAATGGTTGACCCCAGGTTAAACGCCGCAAAAGTGTCCTAAAGCAAAGCTTACCAATAAAAAGGTAATAGTAACTGTTTGGTGGTCTCTTCATGGCGTTATTCACTATGGCAAATGTTTACTGTGCCAAAATTCGATTAATGATGGCGAAACTGGCAGTGAAACAGCCCCGACTCGTGAATTGATCTTCACCATTATTGTTCAATGATAACGCAAGACCTCACACTGCACGAGAAATCGTTGTAGCTCTACAGGAGCTGCAGTTAGAAACCATACATCATCCTCCGTACTCGCCAGACCTTGCTCCAACTGACTACCATGCTTTTCGAGATTTGGCCAATTATCTACGTGGTAAAAAATTTTCTTCCCAGGAGGCAGTACAAAATGCTTTCATACAGTTTCTCGAATCTAGATCCCCGGAGTTCTATCGCAAAGGCAATTGCAGCTCCTGTATATTACATATACAGGAGCCGCAGTTAGAATCCATACGTCCGTACTCGCCAGTGGAACAATGACGTCGCAAGCCTGCACGTGTGGTTCTATGACGGAAGGGAGAGGGTGGGATAAGGGAAAACAGTTCTTCTTATCTTGATCTTCATCAAAATCTAGATCATTAGAGTTCTATCGCAAAGGTATAAAAATAAACTTTCGATTAGATGGCAGCAATGTATAGTTAATGAGGGTAAATATTTAGATTAAATACATATGTTACATCTCAAAAAAAACGAGTTTTAATTTTTCAGTACAAATAGACAATTTCATGCTTTTACCCCTAATACTAACCGTAGGTAGTCGGGACTGGCGAGTCATCCTCCTTGACATGTCTTGTCAGGGTCAAGTCGAAGTCCGTGACAATTTGTAACTTGTCAACACCATCAGATGCTATTTTTGTTATCTTCCTCCAAAGATCAGCCTTGTCTCGTATGAAGACTTTTTTTTCATTTAGTTCTGGGATATCGTCGAAGCTATCTGAGGCAGCCATAATTGCTATAAAAATATAAATATTTCATTATACATGCACAGTCTAACCAATGAACTCAATCAATAGACTTGATGATTGATAAGATAGGTGTTCACAAATTAAAAATAAAAACGAAACTTAATTTTATGATTTCATCTTATTCGGTATAGATAAAAGTAGATAAATATACATTATTTTTTACTTTTATTTTAACTGCACGATTAATGGGGATTGGTGAAGAAGTAACGTAGAACAAATTTGCCGATATAGATATTTTTTGAGATCGCCAATCAAACACAACAAAAAATAAATGAGAGCTGAATAAAATTAAATGACTATCTGTATGTTCTTAATAAATTTACAAAAGATGTGTCATCATATATAAAGATTACCTTGCTAATATGATCACAACAGCGAGGCGAGTCACATAAAAATCAATTAGGTACCTGTCATAAGAAAATTTTTGCCATGTCGTATACAAAAAGAATCGGTTTGGATAACAAAAGAAATACAGAGTTCATTATCTCTAAAATATCGACTTTCGGCCCCTGCCCTCTCCTAAAGGTCTTGTAGCTCACACCAATACCATCGTAGGTTCGGTTCCCACACACGATAAACATTTGTGCATGAGGATATCTGCTTGTTTTAGTCTGAATAGGTAGAGCGTATTAAATAATGAACTGAAAAATTCTAAAGATCGTATTCTATACTTATTTATACTCGTAACAAACATGGATAATTGTACATGCGAAGTCCCTGCAAGTATGGTACTACCTCCTGACTCTTACCATCCGTCTTTTTATATTATTATATCATTGTGTACCGAGATAAAATTAATGCCAATAAATTCTGCTCCCCGATTTTCCTTTTTTGAAGCAAACTATGATGTAATAAATAAAAATATTCGTGAAGTGGACTGGGAGATTTTTTTTACGGAGGTTAACGGTAGACTCAGCGGCAATATATTTTATGAACACTTATACAAATTTATTATGAGCACGGCTCCTGTTCGATTTCCGAAGCCAGGAGGTTATCCCGTTTGGTTATCTTGACCACTTTTATGTTAATTTAAAAATAAAAACAAGTCATGGGTCAGTTTAAAAAAATCTTCTACGAGTGTTTTAATAGGTATATTACGTCAATAGAAGAAGATCTCCGGAGGGAAGTAAGGGTTTCTGGTCTTATATTATTAGCCGTAGAGGTGGCAACGGCGTCCCGGGCACAATGAGTTATAAAGATCATACTGCTAGTAAACCAGAAGAAATGTGTAATTTATTTTCGTCATATTTTGAATTCGTTTATGAAAATCGTAGCAACTCTCTATTAAATACCAACCATAATAACAATACTAACTTTATCTTATCAGATTTATCATTTAGTATCGAGAAGCGCTGAAGTCGTAGGATATCACCAAAGATGATATCTATATATATATATATATATATATATATATATATATATATATATATCTATATATATATATATATATATATATATATATATATATATATATATATATATATTTACATTTTACGTATGATCTTGCGCCAAGGGTCGAAAATTTGCAAAGGATGCTGCGTCCGACCGGTATACTGCGTCCGATATACGGACGCAAGATTAACCCCACCTGATTTTCACCCAACAGGCTCCATATCACCTACAAAACGCGTGGGCAAAAAATCGGCCTGGACGTGTTTTGACCTCTGAGGTGTAATTCGCCGTATTTTTTAGTTCTGGGACTTACCGCGCAACTTTCTGAGGTCGTCACTGCGCGGCGTATATCGGAGCGACGTATATTAACATTTTTTGTCTATACATTTCTCCGATTATCCTGCTGCTATATATTGTAAATAATATTCATGTTTTTATCAGTTCGAAGTGGCGATTTAAATGCTTCCGTTAAATTTGTTTCAAGATAGATGTCTGCGGGGAAATGACAAAAGGAAAGGGGGGAGGGGCAGCAGAATCGCGCGGTCGAGGGGCCACTATTTTTACACGTATTTAATATCTTCTTTTGCGACTATGTATGGGAACAAATATTGAAAGACGAATTTAACCAACTTGTAATTATCGTATCAATTACTAACTTCGCGAATGCATGTTAATCCGATGACAATAAAATAATAATAAAAATGTATAATTTGGTTCGACCGAGCTGGTGTGATGATGCACCCCGAAGGTGGATTGTGAAACTCTTTATTGATTACTAGTAAACCCCCCGAGTTTGGGCTCGTTTGGTTAGTTTTAACGAGTCGCATACGTTACACTTGGTGACACTGTTCTGACGATGCATTTTGGAGGTGGATAGTGGAACTCATAAACTGTTACAAGTAAACCCCTCGAGTTTGACCTTAATTGGTTTGTTTTAACTAGTTGAATACTTTAGACTTCGTGATAAGTATCTGAGAATGCATCCTGGAGGTGGATAGTAGAACTCTTTAATGGTTACTACATGTAGTAAAGTCATCGAGTTTGAGCTCCTTTGATTTGCTTTGACGAGTCGAATATGTTACACTTGGTGACGACTATAATTTTTACATTACTATAGGGCCTGATTGTGGTAATGATGCATCCTGGAGATGGATAATGGAACTCATAAATGGTTACTAGTAAACCTATCGAGTTGCAGCTTATTTGGTTTCATGACATTAGACTTCATGATGTGGGTCTGATAATGCATCCTAAAGGTGAATAAAGGAGGAATTCTTTAATGGTTTCTAGTGAACCCATCGAGTTTGAGCTTATTTAATATATTTTAACGAGTAATACTTTAGACCTCGTGATAAGGGTCTGATGACGCATCCTCGGAGTGGATAGAAAAACTCTTTAATGGTTACTAGTAAAGCCATTGAGTTTCTTTGATTAGCTTTGACTAGTCAAATATATTCTACTTGGTGACGACTATCTTATGATGTATCCTTAGATAGTGGATATTTCTTGTACATTTCAAGTCAAGAGATTAAGGTAAGATTCATTCTGGATTCAACGGGAATTTTTCTTCTTGTTGAACGATCACAGTGCCTGCGCCCACGCTGTCATGATTCTGTAGAGCATTAAAATTTTCATTCCTAACCAAGTCCCAATTATTGTTCATGAAGTCTTGCACAGATGGGGTTCAACGTAGGCGGGGTGCATGCTGACCCCAATCTAATGGCTTCTTAACAATTGCTGTGTTAGCAGAAGGATTGGCAACGACACTTTTTACATTACAATGGTTTATTGGTTTGTTCATCTGATGCTATTGTATAAAAAATCTCCTGCTTCCCCAATACTTGTAACCACGGGACAAAGAAGTCGCTATATGTAGCAAGTCAATGATATGTATAAAAAATAGAATAGGGGACAAGAAACAGCCTTGTGGTATGCCAGTATTTAAGAGCAACATATTCAAGCAAGTACCGCCAACTGTGACTTTGATGCTCCACATGCAATTAATGCTGGACACTACTATTGAAGCTTCTTTAATTTCGCAAATAGTGCCATTTGCCACATCCGAACTAATGCATTTAACTAAGTCTAAGCTAGCGGCTAAATCTTCACCTTTGAGTTTAATGATAAGTTTAGTACACTAGAACATCCCAACTGAGTAGAAACGACTTATGTTTTCCACAACTTTAGAATAAGACATAATTACTATAGGAAATAACATTGGATTAATCAGAGCCTATCCTGTGTTGGCATCCAAATCTCCAGGTCTCTCTAGTGTTAGAACAGGCCAGTATAAATCATGCTAACTTGCAGACGTCAAGTGGTAAGTCCCTTTCATAGTTCGGGGCGTCTTACCTTGGAGTCTTAACAAAACCCTCAAACCATGGCAGGAACTTACCACTGCTGAATCAGATGAAGAGAATTTTCCTATCTTGCAGAATGGCAGTAGCGAAAGTGTTGGTATAGGCGCAGTGCTTATCCAGAAATACTAAAAACCCATTCTAATATTCTGATAATTTAGGGCCGTCACTCAGTAAAAATCCTAAAAGGAAAGTTATAGAATGGTAGCCTTTTCCATCTGGTACTTACATAAGTGACGTAAATAACAGCATTCGAACTCAATATTAAAAATTGCGTTCCATATACTGAGGCTGATCTCTCCGATCTCTGATCAGTTGAAAGTTTTGATGTCGTAGGCACTAAGATCACACAGAATCATTATTTTAGGGGAAAGGATTGCCTGTATAATTTTGTCCGTTGTCCTTTGAATCTGTTGTACAAGTGGAGATAACTGCTGGATACTATATCTATGCCGTCGTCAAAAAGAATCAAATTAATTTAACTGCTTTCTTGGTGATGTCGTTAAGCTCATACAATGTAGAACATAGGGTGTCACGCCATTTTCCTCTTTCTCTAAATTTAATCTCAATCATTTGACATTGTAAAATAATAATAACTAATATAGGGCGCTAATTTTAGCTCCCAAATATCTTATCAATAAGCTAACTAATTAGAGCTGGGTGTTCTGCTTCATCCCCCAAATCCGTAACGGTGAGTTAGTTGAGTTTCAAAGCAAAATCGTTCTACCAGCTGCGTATTTGGATAAGAAAGAGAAAATCATAACTAGTTTATGTATCGTCTTTGGATCTACGTATGAGAGAGTAGAAGAAAGAATTATTTCGTCAGTACTGGAATGAAACACTTCGAGTGAGGAAGAGAGGCTGACAATTCTGGAAGGAGGTAAAGGCTAGTAGTTCGTCAGAATCCAGAATCGATGAGACGAAGTCTAAAGATGATATCATTCTTACTAATATATGTGATGTGCTGAACGATGACGTAAATATTTTTCGAAAAAGCATGACTACACCTCGGATGTTAATACTGAGAGTAAATCTATTACTGACCCCAAAATATCAGCAGTAGCAGCAGATACGATGTTAACCGAGATGATAATACTAGGTGGTACCTATACGTGGTACATGACACTCTCTGGTACTTATTAGGTTGGAGAACCGGGACAGTCACAACGGATTATAGACGCACAGTTACCATGTCTTGTATAAAGGGTTCACTGATTAGAATGAAAGACTGTAGAACACCGTGGGATGTACAGCGGTCTTTTAAAGATCTTGAGAAAACATTTGACAAAATTATGTTAAAGTATCTAGAGGCCATATTGCAGCTCGCGTGTGGGAATTGTGCAGGAATGTGCAGGTAAACGATAACTTTAGGACGTAGATTGAAGTCAGAAGCTATAGTACGCTTAGTTGGCGTATTTTACGAATGAAGGACTGCGTGTAAGTGACCAAATCGTGAATTATTTGCTTTATGCAGGTGATGGCATGTTGTTAACAGAAACGCTGTTGAAAGACAAATATATAGAAATAGACGTACACTGAATGTAAAGAAAACAAATATGGTGTTCAAAAAAGAGCATTAACACAAACGCATATTAACGTTTATGTAAATAATAAATAATGGTTATGTAGTGTGAGAATAAGTGGATCAGATTGTATATCTTGGATGTACTTTACAGGGATGTAAGGAACACCGATGATGTGAAATGATGACTAAGTGCAGAAATAGTTTGAACAGAGTGTGAAACTTAAGCTAAACAGCACAACTCTTTAATAATGCAGTATTAATCCCAACATCACATAATCGAAACGAAAGCTGGCTATAATAGAGAAAGCATGAAAGTAGATGATGTAAGAAAGTGTGTTGGTCAGAAAGAGAGTATTCGAGATACGATAAGATGAGGTACACTCCGTTGGTTAATACATGTAGGAAGAACACACGAGGATAGAATGACGAAACATATCTATCTCCCTATAACTTCACACCAAATCCCTTGCCGGGTAGGCAGAGATAACCGAGCGCCACGTGACTGGATCCTTACATACCGTACTCGTTTCTTTAACATTAATTGCCCTTCTCATGTCGGCTTCTAGAGCTCCTGACATCACCTTCTGATAGAACACGGCCAATTTAATCATGGTAGGTAAGTCTTCGCCTTCCTCGGCTCCTACATCCTTCCACTTTTGCGTTGTATATCTGCTTCGTCATTCTTGCATCATGCACTCTTTCTACATGTCATAATTCAGCACAGACGACCTGTCTTTAATAATAATCTTTAATTCTACCATTTGATATCATTGTTGTACCAATATGCTAATGTGATTTTTTTTTGTGATTGACAATTTAAAAAGAGACCTATATTGACAAGTTTCTTTCGGCATTTCTTCTTTAGTCATTTCCAAAATGCTAGCAGACTAAAAAAAAAAGTAAAATAAGAGAATTGATTAAGATACAATTAGACTATATTTCAAAAAATGTAAGACGTGTCTAAGTCCCCGCGAGGGGGCAAATAAAGATTTTTATTATTATCTTATCTTTTATGTGCCACATTGTTTCCATCAGGAACGGGTTTTAGAAGGGAGCAATTTACACATACCATATACGGAATATACAGTGTGCCATATAATTTTCGTCACGAACGGACGTATTAAGTGAGCACAATACACCAAATATATACGAAAATATACAGGATGCCTGAAGTTTCTCAATACGAACGGACGCATAATGTTAGCAAAGCATATAAACTATATACAGAATATACACATGTGCCCCATGGTTTCCATAATGTATGGACTCCATAAACAAGCGAGAATTATTCAAAATTGAATATTGTGGTATGTAAAGTGAATGTAATATCTTTATGACTACGGTCTTAGTTTACAATAAAACAACCAATATTCACAGTAAAAATAATTAAAATACCATTAGAAGTGGGAGACGCAATAAGTATCGAAAATGAAAAGACGCAAGATCACGTCTGCGATTTAAATATATATATATATATATATATATATATTTTGACGGAGTCTCACCATTCTTTATAAAACACACTGCCACTACTCTTAGTTTGCCACTTACAATTATTTTTCAAATTAGTTTTAAAATTATCAATTTCTTCTATATGCAGACGATCTAAAAGTTTTTCGAAAAGTTACTTATGTAGATGACTGCTTTAAGTTGCAGCAAGATTTGGATTTGCAATTGAATATTTCAAAGTAAATCTATAACCTTTACGAAAAAAATAGGTTTATACTGCATCCTATTGTTTATGAAATTCACCTCTTGAGAAAGTATCCGTTATTAAAGATCTTGGAATTCTTCTAGATTTAAAATTACATTTAAATTAACATATTGACTTTATCAGGAATAAAGCATATCAACTTTGTAGATGTGTTATGTTTGTGAATTTTAAGAAACGTCACACAAATATTTATTTATATTGTTTATTAACTAGATCGCAGTTAGAATATGCCACTGTTATATGGAATCCCCTGTATAATATTTATATATATCAAATAGAATGTGTCCAGCGTAAATTTCTTCGTAATGTTTAATATAGATGTTACCATTCACGATTGCCTTATGACGATCTTTTAAATAAATTTAAAACCTTTCTGTGAGAGATAGAAAGCTACTTCTTGATTCTATGTGTTTGTTAAAGTTGTGTCATAATAAGTTTGATTGCGTAAATTTAGCTAATTAAGTGTATTGTCGTATCCCTAGTGTATACGTGATAACTATCCTCATCGCTTATTTATGCGTCAGAACACAATGCAATCATATAATGTTTGCTTCAATTTGGGGGCTAGATGATCAATAAGCCGGTTATTTATCCACTCGCCTATAAATTTTCTTTTATTTCTTCTTTGTTGGCTATTGCTAATGACCATATATTATCAAAGTCAGGACGATCATGTAACATCGATGTCGCGTTGTAGTTCGATAAACTGATAACGTAAAATGTATTATTCCAAACGGAGTGAAAATGATTCATTGTCACCTTCAGACCAAACAGAAACTTGCACGTTATATTGAGGTTACGAGTGAGCTTGATGATGGCTATAAGTAGGGCCAAGGAGGGAGCGTGGCAGGAGCTGCTGGAGGGCCTAGACAGGGACCCGTGGGGCCGACCTTACAGAGAAGCGCGGAACAAGATCCGCGCTCAGTCGGTCCCGCTGACGGAGACCCTCCAGCCGGCCCTGCTGGAGAGCGTTGTCGGGGAACTATTCCCCGACACCCCACGGGGTTTCGCTCCCCCGAGGATGGCCCGATCGTCGGACTCCAGAGGAGAGGTACAGGAGGAGGGCGCTCCGCCGCCCGTCCCCGACTAGGAGAAGTAAGAAGAGGGCGCCGGGTCCGAACGGGGTGCACGGAAGGGTGCTAGCACTAGCCCTCGTGCACCTCGGAGACAGGTTCCGGGAGCTCCTTGGCTGCTGCTTGCGGTCGGGGTGCTGCCCGAGACCCTTCAGGGTGGGCCGGCTCTGCCTTCTGTTGAAGGGAGACCGGCCCCCGGACTCGGGGTCGGCGGTTCGACCGGTCGTTTTGCTGAACGAGGCGGGCAAAGCCCTAGAAAGGGTTGTCGCTTCCCGCCTCGCTCAGCATTTGGAGGATGGCTCGGGACCGGGCCTCTCGGATGCCCAGTTCGAGTTCCGGGCCAGACGGTCGTCCGTCGATGCTATAAGGCGCCTAAGGTCGGTGACGGAGGATGCGGAGCGCGTGGGAGAGGTGGTGGTGGCGGTGTCGCTGGACATCGCCAATGCCTTCAACAGCCTCCCCCACAGTACCATCCTGGAGGCCCTCAAGTAGTTTGAGGTGCCTCACCTGGTGCCATACCTGGAGGACAGGGAGGTGTGCTACGAGGACGCGAAGGGCCATATGGTCAGGAAGTCTGTCGCGTGCGGTGTCCCACAGGGGTCCGTTCTGGGCCCCATCCTGTGGGACCTCGCATACGACTGGGTCCTGCGGGGCCGTCTCCTCCCCGGGATGAGTCTTGTCACGTCCCGGGGTAAGACCTTCGTGGAGGCGGCGCGGCTGGCCGAAATTGAAGTAGGACTAGTGGTCATCCGTATAGAGAGGCTTGGGCTTCGGGTCCGATTGGAGAAGACCGAGGCCCACCTCTTCGCGCGGGACCGGCGACGAGAGCACACCTCCAAATAGGACGAGGACGGATCAAGGTGAGCGCCCAGATGATGTACCTGGGCCTCACCCTTGACGGGAGATAGACCTTCGGCCCCCACTTTGAGCGGTTGGGACCGAAGGCCATCAGAGCTGCGGCGGCGCTGGGTCGCCTCCTGCCCAATTTGGGCGGGCCCAGCGCCGCGTGCAGGCGGCTGTACTCCGGCATCTGCCGGAGTATGGCTACGTACGGTGCCTCCATATGGGCGGTTCTGCGAGCGGAACAAGACTCAGCTGCGCAGAGTGCAGCGGGTCATAGCGCAGAGGGCGATAAGGGGGTACCGGACGGTAGCTTGGACGGCCGCGACCGCCCTCGCTGGCGATCCGCCCTGGGAGTTGGTGGCGTAGGTGCTCGCCGAAGTGTACAGCTTCGTTGCTAGTCGGAGGGCACTCGGCGAGCGCCCCACGTTGGAGGAAGTAGGGCGGTATCGCCGGCGAGGGCATACAGAGATGATGCGGAGGTGGGGGGAGGACCTGGCGCAGCCGCGGTACGGAACCGGCGTTGCTGAGGCGCTGCGCCCGGTCCTAGAGATGTTGATGCGTAGAAAACGCAAACCCCTCACCTTCCGCATGGTGCAGGTGCTCACCGGGCATGTGTGCTTCGGTGAGTATCTGCCCGGGTTGCGAGGCGGGAGGAGGAGCCGGGCTGCCACGATTGTGGCGCGGCCGAGGACACTGCCCAACACACGCTGGAGCAGTGTCCCAGGTGGTCTCGGCAGCGCCACGACCTGGTGTCCGCACTTGGAAGCGCGGACCTCTCGCTCCCGAGCGTGGTCCGCTCCATGCTCGGGAGTGACAGTGCCTGGCAGGCGGTGGCCTCCTTCTGCGAGACGGTCTTGACCCAGAAGGAGGCCTTGGAGCGGGACAGGGAGGATGATGCTGAGGCTGTCCCGCTCCGGAGATAGCGGACGGGAGTGCGGCATAGTGAAGCTTGGTCTTTGGGTCCGTTTGGAGAAGACCGAGGTCCTCCTCTTCCGTGGGACCGGTAGAAGGCTTCCGAGCGGGACAGGGAGGATGATCCCGAGGCTGTCCCGCTCCGGAGACGGTGGACGGGAGTGCGGCATAGGCGCTACGCGCACCTATTGCCGCCTTCCTAATATGTGGGACCAGGGGTCAGGATGGGAACCTGGCCCCATAATGGTCCCGCGGGGCTGTCCCAATTTGCCGGGATAGCCCCTAGAGTGAAGAAGTCCGGCCCCTTCTGAGGGGCTGGCCAGTCGCAGTGGTGCCCTGTCGCTGACCGATCCGGGGTACCCCAAAGCGGCCGAGGGCAATTCGCGGGGTTGATTAGTGGGTATACCGTTGGACACAAGGTGTTCCTCTGGAAATGCAAGCTTGTGCATTCTCAACTGGGTTTTTTCTTGAATGTATTTTTGTTCCCTTTGGAGTCGAGACCTTCCCTCAAAATCAAAATATATGATCTTCGGATCCAAATCTCAAGTAGAGAGAATATCATCCAAAACACCGATCATTGCTATCCAAGGGAAACCTATTGATTTTACGAAGGAAGCTCGCAATCTCGGTCTGTTAATGGATGAAAAACTAAAATTTGAAAACCATGTTTTACAGCGTGTTAGCGGTTGTTTCTATCGGCTTAAAATTTTATATCAAATAAGGGACTATCTTTCAACTGAAATATGCGTTCAGCTCTGTGATACGCTGGTGCTGTCAAGGTTAAATTATGGTCTGACAGTGTTCGGCTCATGTTTGCTGGGTTTGGTTTGGTTTGGTTGCTTCATGTTTCACAGCGTCTCGTGCAGCGTGTTCAGAACGCTTGCGCTCGCTTCTGTTTTAGCATGCCGCCACGTAGTCATGTTTCACCGTATCTTAATCAAGCTAATCTTTTAAAAATGACAGGACGTCACACAATATATTTTGCGTCAATACGCGGTCAATACGCGGTCACCTGAATATTTGTACAAAAAACTGCACTGGTCCTCGAATAAACATAGTTATAAGACGCGAGCTTCTTCCTATCTTTTAATAACTCCACATCACCGGACCGCTGCATTCAGGGGCAGTTTCAGGTACTTAGCCTCCAAGTGTTGGAATAATTTACCACCTCCAATTCGCAATCAAAAGTCGAAATTCAGTTTTAAAAAATGTTATAAAGCTTTCTATTGGAGGAACAAAGAACGGCATAACTTGGTGGCTGTACTTTACCGTCTCATATCTGGATGAGCGGTGTGGTGATGGGGATTGTGTGGAACTGAGAGAACCACTGTTTGCTCGTGCGTGGTCAATGCTATAGGTTTCTTTTCTTTTTTCTTTTGTTTTTATTGTGGTATGTGCATGTTTGGGATAAAATTTACAAATAAGAGATGAAAGCGTGAGAGCGTAGCTATGCAACATATGTAGTTATGCTGTTGCGATAAAGGTGCTGACATAATATCAGCGCTGTGGTTACTCCGCAGCTTTTTGCTGAGTCAGGGCCTTTTTGTTGTCTCGACACACACAGGACGCACAAGTTGCTACCGTTCGGGCCTACTGTACAATTTATTTTATATTTAAATGTTTGCTGTCATTACTGTTGTCATTGTTACCTGTATGTGATTTTTCTTTTTTCTTGTGTTTCTGTATTTGTGTGTGTTTCTATGTGATAACAAATAAAACTAATTATCTATCTATCTATCTACCTTGGGTTTGTAGGATCTTAATGCACTTACGTTCATACAAGAAATTTCAAAGCGTCTGGTCGAGGCTACTGGCGACAAACTATATATGTAAACTTATTATATATCTAACATATAAATGTATGTATGTATATCTTCACACCAAGTCGCCTTGCGGGGTAGGCAGAGAGAACCAAGCGCCATAAGACGCGGTCCTTACATACATCACTCGCTTCTGTGACATTCATAGCTCTTTTCATGCACGCTCGCCGGTTTCTGGGGCTACTGACATCACCTTCTGATAAAACACGACCAATTTGGTCATGGTAGGTTAGACTCGGTCTTCCTCGGCTTCTACATACTTCCACTTTTGCATTGTATATCTGTTTCGTCATTCTTTCGTCCCGCATTCTTTCTACATGTTCGAACCAATGGAGCATGCCTTTTCTTATCTTAACACCGACACTCTCATTCAGACTACCTCTTTCTCTCACGTCTTCATTACGAACGCGGTCTGCGTAATGCCACAAATTTTGGGCAAAGCTCTCATCTCGACCGCATTTATTCTACTTTCATGCTCTCTATGCCAAACCCAGCTCTTACTTCCATAAGAGCACCTGGATACCAGCTTGGACCGTATGATTCGATTCAAAGACGAGCTGTGAGAATTGTCGACAATCCTAAGCTTACACACGGTATTGAACACTTAAGTTTAAGGAGAGACTTTGCCTCCCTTTGTGTGTTCTACCGATTGTACAACGGGTTGTGTTCTGAAGAGCTGTTCGAAATGATGCCGACAGCTACTTTTTATAACCGCACCGCTCGCCGACGGCGGGGAGTTCACCCTCGACGCTTGAACCGCAATGGTCGCGTACGGTGCGGTTCCCGAGAAGTTTTCTTCCGAGAACACTCAAGCTGTGGAATGAGCTCCCAGCCGAGGTTTTTTCCAAGGGACTACAGCATGGGGTTCTTCAAGAAATGCGTGAAGAGGTTTTTAGAGGGTCGGCAACGCATGAGTGACGCCTCTGGTGTTGCAAATGTCCATAGGCTACGGTGACTGTTTAACATCAGGCAGTCCGTATGCTTGATTGCCACCTTAGTGGTATAAAAAAAAAGTTAGCGTTAGGATTAGCACCGCGTTGTGTACAGCGAGCTGTACACAAGAGGCATTCTGGAGAGAGATGAGCATTCTGGCTTAAATGTCAGCTGCCTAGAAGTTTGCCCAACGCTCCATTCACCCTATTCCCTGCACTCACTCGTCTCTCCACATCAGCGGTGTACCTTCCATTGCTGCTAAAAGCACTTCCAAGATATACAATCTCATTCACTTGCTCCAACACTACATCATCAACCGTAAACCTAGTGTTCGTTCTGGTTGTCTTTCAAATACCATTATCTAGGTTTTCTTCGCATTCAATTGTATTTCACCCTCATTCTCCTTTTAATATAGGCCATAATAATATAGTTGGCGCAGACCATACGTGAGCTCCAATCGCTCGGGACCCTTCCGGTTCTCCAGCATAATTTGCTCAAAAACCAGAAGGCGTCCCTAACGTAGGTATCACCTAGCTCTAACATATAAAGTTTTTGTATAAAGTGTATGTACGCTAGTCTCGCATAATTTTTGAATTAACTACTCGTATTTACTTATTTCCTCTAACAATAAATTGATCCCCTGTTATCCCCTTTCTTAATCCATTAGGATTGACAGGGTCCGCTACCTAAGCCTAAGGATATGACGAAGATATTTATTTTTATAAACACGAATTTAGTGGTGCAGCGCAGTATTCGAACCGGCGACCAGTTGGTCGCTAGGCCTATTTTTTATCCACTGGGCTATCACTTCTCTCCTATTTCTTATTCGCTGGCTATTTCTAATGACCATTTATTATCCAAATAAGGATGATTATGTAACTTCGACTAAACACACAAACCAGTAAACCACAATTAGGCCATTTCCTTTATGACTAAACCGATTTTGTCGCGGCCTTGCGCGGTTGTAGTTCGATAAACCGGTAACGTAAAATGTATTATTGTCGGACAAATTACACAGCGCCACCTAGCCCCAAAGTAAGCGAAGCTTGTGTTATGGCTACTAGACAACTGATAAACATACGTAAATACATTTTTTTTTTACTTATTATACATAGAACATACCCAGACCAATACAAACAGACATGTTTATACATACAAATGTTTGTACTGTGTGGGAATCGAACCCACGAGCGTTGGTTTCAAAGTAGCGTAACAGCGCGTTCCACCACTGAGCCACCGAGCTCGTCATTATTCCAAACGGAGTGTAAATGGTTTATGGTTATCTTCAGAGTCATAGTCTATAACACTTGATGCATCCTGCTAATTAACAAGCAAGTTTATCTCTGCTGAATGGCAGCAGAGATAAACTTGCTTGTCTTGTTGCTTGCATCGGAGCACCCTAACTTGGGAATTACTCTGTAGGGTTGAGGTTCTTATGCAACAGAGTGAGGTTAAAAGTTAAGGTAATGTCGGCCCAGTAAACGAATCTTTTCGTATTAATAAGTGTTGTTAGGCTACCATAAGTATAGTGTGTGTGTAGCTCATTATAGTGTAAAAACATCAGACTACTTTGTGAAGTATTAAGTTTAGCCAAAATTTTAATGCATAAAAACTACAAATTCGAATGCACACTATTCGTCTCCCTATATCCACTACCATCTTCTCGTGATATGCTTCTTCTTTTCATTTTCTCTCACTCTCTAGCCTGTACAGATATCGTATTTCCAATTTCACATCTCTTTCTCTCTTCTAAATTCTCTTTATTGTAGAAATTTCGTATCTATCTATCGTAACGTGAAATAACTCTACGTGTGTATTTTTACCTTTTCAGGGCAAAATCTGAACAGATCGTATTGAAATTTGGTAGGTAAGGGATATAGAGAAGGACATAAAGTAATACCTACAAATAAATAAATTTGCAATGTCTATTTGTAATGTCACAATTACAGCTTTTCACTAAATGTATATGAATGTACTTACGAGTACATACACTTATACCAAATTCATTTAAACTTTTGTCAATGTTATAAAATATTTTAAAATATACACGAAATAACTTTTAAATTCTAATCTATGACAATAATCAGTGATCATAATCTTTGCGCCTGTTACATACTTTTATAAGTAATTATTTATCATAGAAATGTTATCTAACCAGCCTTGTTAATTCTCTAACTCTGGTCCCAGTCTGCACTTCGTCCACTTTGGTAACTAATCTTACGTAACCAGTTACAAGAGAAGATTTTTTTTCGCTGTTTGGTACCTAGTTGTGAGAGAAGAATTATTTTTCCACTTTCGTAGATCAAATTATTTCCATTTTTGTAATCCGAGATATCAGTTTTTATAAAAAAAAAAAAATAACATCGATATACTAAAGTGTTGAAAAGGCCCACGGTAATGGGGGATTTTTTTTTATCTTGTAACTTAGGTTAGGTGCGTTTAATTACTAACGTGGACGAAGGGCAGTTTCGATGGTCTATTCCTACGGCTTTTATGTACAATTGAAAACACTTTTCAAACATTTTTTATAGCATTTATTAAAAAAAGAAAACATTATCATTTATTAATACATTTGGGTACCTAATGGATTAATAACCATTTCACAACAACAGTATGATTAAACGGAATTTAAATCATAAAAGGAGCAATAACCTCCAAACAATGTCCGACTGTAATTTCTTTATTTTTTAATTGCGCTATAGTTGCATTTATTTCAGTGTCAATTTCATCATAATTGTTGCTTTTCCGCTGTTTAGCTGCCGAATTAATTGATTTAATTTTTGTTTCCTTCAATAGAATGTCCAACACTTTTGCGATAGAAGGGTTTTTATTCCCCACAAAACGATTAATTCTAGAATGCCATCCTTCCAAATGGTTATTACTTCTTAACTGTTCCCCTTCACAACACCAGATTTTAATAAAATTGAAATCTCGCAACCAATAACGGTCGAAGTATGAGTTAAATTTTTCTATTGGATCAGTTTTGGGCGATCTTTGCATTACATAACTGTATCCAGGGCTAATATATTTTGAAGGCAATCGGGCCAAACCTGCACATCGTGCAACATGCCGCTTCTGAACTCTTGACTTGATTCCTAGCTGTGTAGCTTTTTTAAAAAGGCTGCGACTTAAGTGATAGAAGCAACCTTTTATAGTTGTATCAGGGTATGCTTTCTGGGTGGCATTTATAGCTGTTTTTTCAAAATCAACTAGCATTTTCGATGGTTTCCAGGAAGGGAATTTAGCTTTGATTATGTCAAATAAGATTTCATATGTTTTTTGTTTCTTGTCTTGGAGAAAGGCAAAGAACAATGGTACTAGTTTTTTGGTAATAGTTTTGTAGCCGTGAATGCTATATAATTGTTTGAATGGAGGTGGACATACCTTAAACGTACCATCTAGTAAAAAAATGTCAAAATTACTTAGTAACATGTCTTTTATCTCAGGATGACAGAAAACTAAAATTCTAATATCATCTGTGTAGTCAGCCAATAAAAAAATATTAAACTTTTTGGGTATTTCTACATCTTCTGGCCGATGATAGTGTAGTTTGGCCACATTTAAATGTTTGTTTCTAGCATTATACAAACCGCTTTTAACACTGCCGAATGTGGGCAGATCCGAAATCAAATGTACACCGCTATCCATAAGTTCACACACTACTTGCTCATATTGTTTTTGAATCGGTTCATAATTGTTACAAATACGTTTTTTTAAGTCATCAAACATTTTTAAAATTTGGCATTTGGTAACATTTTGGCTACAGTCGGGGTTGTGAGGGTTTTCTTTAACAACGGTGTGTTCACGGCTCGTTATACTTCCTTTGCACCTTAATTTGTTGCATATCCAGAACTTATTTCCATTGACATACGTTTTCCGTAAATGGTATTCGCGTCCATCATATAGGAGTTTCTTGCCACCTCTTTTAGTTGGCAAAAAATCAATAACTTTCTCCATGTTTAAATAATAAGTAATAAAAATCACAATTACTTATTTATTTTTTGTCCGTTTGACACACAACACATAATGACAATCGTCTATAAGTCGCTAGGACCAGTGAGCTTACAAATTAGTAGCATAATATAATATCATTGCCAGTGACTAACAAAGAGGTTTTAAGTACCTATGTGACTCATCCACGTTCATAAATATCAAAAGTTACAAAAGTGGAAAAATATTTCTTCTCTCACAACTAGTTACCAAACAGCGAAAGAAAAATCTTCTCTTGTAACTAGATACGTGAAGTTTAGTTACCAATGTGGACGAAGTGCCAGTCTGATCAGTAATAGACATTGTAAAACGGAGTTTGTTTTATACTAACCAGAGTGTTTGTACAGAATGAAATCAAATGCACTTAATTTTCACGATTTACTTTTGTTTACGTCCTTTCTCCGCGGAATTCTGTACAAAAAATGTATATTAGTGTCCCGAAATTTCTTTTTTGGTTATTCTTAACACAAGTCCACTTAAAAATTGCATAATTGCCATTATATATTGCCCCAATATCTATATCTTTAGGGTTCTACTAATCTTTATTTTTATTTTAAAAAACACAATCTATTTTATTATAATATTTCGCTATACTTAATTTTAAAAGAATTACCTTAATTAAAGTTGTAATTAAAGTAAAGTAAATACACACTTGATCGATGCTAGGAGCAGTCCACGCTATTGTTTTACTTCACAACAACTGCAACATCGAGTGTTTATTGTCATTGTATCGATCGGCAATATATAGGTGTTGATAACGATGTAGCCAGTGTAACGTACAATAAAATTATGCTAATCATTTTTAAAACATATTTCTCTAATCTGTATAGGTCTGTATAAAAATTCGGTGAGATAACAAGAGCTACCCTCAACAGCCACACCGTCTGCCATCAGCGTAGAATTCTCCCTCCCACAATGGTTGTGTACTGTGGCGTTTTAGAGATGTTTTCATACGAGAACTCTTAAGTTGCGAAATGATATCTCTGTGGGGTTTAATCTTTAAAAAAGATGTGAAGAGGTTTTTACATTGACGGCAACGCCCCTGACTTGACTAGTGTTACTTTTTTCTATGATACAAATATAGTAATAAGCGTCGAGCCTGCCTAATGGTAAGCGGTGCGGTAAGGAATAAGAGTACGTACAGTTTCTCCTCAAAGTACTATTTCATACATACTCAGAGGCATTCCAGATCTTACGAGGGAGACTCAAATTATCCCCTATTTCTTTATCTTTTCGTTTGGAGTTATTGTCGTCATGTCTTTTAATAATTATATTTAATTATTATATACCAAAGAATAATTTTATGCTCTGCAGTTACACGGACCATTAATAAAATAGTTTAATCTTTGTCCAGAGTGTAAAAATGAGGTTTAATATGTGAGATTGGATTAAGAATCTTATTGAAGGTTATAAATGCAGGACGACAAGACGAAAAGACGATGTTTTGTGATTGTACATTTAGTTAAAGAATAATTCAATAAAGTTAGACATTAAAGTAAGATTGTTGTAATTTACTTGCTCTGTAACCCCCTACTTATGAAATTACAACCGGATTTTTTACGAACAAAAAGTGACTATAAACTGTTGTAAACATAGTGACTAACTCGATAGTTTTATTGATTACAGTTAAAAACAATAAATAGGAAATAAATGCTAATTAAATATACTTAATTGATGGTTCCTATGAACAATGTTATGATGAAATAATATCGTCATCATCGACCCCATGTCACATTTTTTTTATGCCACCAACGTGGCAAACAAGCATACGGCCTGTCTGATAGTAAACAGTCACCGTAGCCTATGGACATTTGATGATGATGCCATGGAGTTAAAAAAAATATTGGAAGTCACTGTGCCCACTTAATACTAGCGCCATGGAGTCAAGAAGCAAATTGAGCATTGAGCTTGAAGTATAGAAAAACAAACATGAACGATTAAGTACACTAGTTTGACTTTTTTTATGCAACTAGATTGGCAAACAAGCATACGGCCCGCATTAGATGGTAAGCGGTTACCGCAGCCTATTGACGCTCGCAACACCACGGGGATGTTACTCGCGCGCTACCAATCTTGTGACCTAAGGCTCTTTCGTCACAGTACCCAGCAATATATATCTGCCATATCTCACCGTTTAAACCGGAACACAGCTATATAAATATAGTCGCTTGGCGGTAGAAGTAGGTGGGACAGAGGTACCCACCCATGCAGACGACTTTTGTACAAAATCTCCCTCTGGTAAACTTTATAGTATAGTAAAAATTCTGAAGAAAGGCAAAGGCTAAATATACTCTATACTCAAGAATTGGAAGGTGCGCCAACGGATAATGACTTTCGAAAACCAAAAGTATCATTTCATGATATAGAAAAATCAATGATACCATTTACTGGAGATAACACTTACCCTATTAATAATACATGGTTGGCAGAGTTTAAAGATATTTCTGAGGCTATGAGCTGGACTGATGTAGAAGAATTGATTTATGGCAAAAGGTTGTTACAAGAAACTGCGTGGTATTTTTTACGTTCTTTGGGGAGTATTAAGAGCTGGTCAAATCTGAAGCAACAGCCAGTAGAAGAATTCGGTCCACATCTGAATACTGCCGCTATACATAAAAAACTATCATCCAAAAAATATAGATCTGGTGAGACTGTTCACCAATACATCCTGGAAATGAAAGAGATAGCTTTACATGGAACATAGAAGATGATTATTTATACATGGGGCACACTAAAAGTTTTGCACTTCTAGATAATCGGAACTACACACATCAAAAGTGTCTAGGGATCAACATATATTTTTGCAATAACTTTTCTCCTGATTGATATTAATTAAATTTTTTTTTAAGGATTCATCAAATAAAGTGTTTTCGTTTGTCTACAGTAACGATAAACCAAGTCACCTTTGCATTAATAAAGAAATTTGCCATTTTCATAATAAAGGGATTTTTGACATTTGAACCACTAACATTAAAGTTCGAAAAAAAGACTGAAATAACAGTTTTCTTTAAAATTTTATTGGGTAACTTAAGACTGAAATAACAGTTTTCTTTAAAATTTTATTGGGTAACTTAAACAATTAATAATCTTTTGATGTGTGTATTTGAATTTCGAATGTTATATTTTTTGAAACGTTGCAACCTACTTAGTAATAAAAAAAAACAATTGGCGGGAAATCATTTGTCAATTGTTTTTTATCACACATCAAAGTTCTACGTACGCAACGAAAATGGAATTGAGTCGAAAAGATTTTAGAGCGATGATTTTTTATGATTTTAAAAGTTCTCTCTCTCCGCAAGACTGTGCTGCTCGTCTTCAAAATGCTTTTGGGAGAGGCAGCGCCTCACGGTGCTCAAAGAAGGTGCTTACCTTCTTTGAGCACTGTGAGGCGCTGGTTTGCTGAATTTGAGAGAGGTCGAGTTTCTTTACATGACGAATTTCGTGAAGGGCAGCCTTCAACTGCCGTCAACGTAAATAATGTGGCTACTGTTAAGCGGCTAATTAAAGAAAACCAGCGGATTACCTATGAGACAACTCGAGAACTATTGGGAATTGGTATGAGCCATATTCAGAAAATTTTACACGAAGAATTGAAAGTTCGGAAACTTTGTTGTCGTTGGATCCCTCATGAACTGACAGCGGAGCAGAAGCGGGCTCGCGTGGAATGGTGCTCACAGGTGCTACTGAAGTACGACCATGGACATTCTAATGCTGTTTATGACATTGTCACAGGAGACGAAACGTCCCAGTGGCGGAGCCGGTTCCCGCGCTGGGCACTCACCAGGCTCGACCGGGAACTGACAGAGGAGGCGGCCATTGTCGGCCGCTGGGGCCTCCCGCCAATGGAGGATTTGGGGGCGGAGCAGGGGGCTGGTCGTCTCTGCGACCTTCACGGCGGTGTGCAGGGCGGCCATGCCCAACGTTGGGCGTCCGCCCCAAAGGCGGGCGGTCTACTGGTGGTCGGCGGAGATAGCCGACCTTCGGGACGACTGCAACGGGGCGCGCAGAGCGTACACCCGGAGCAGGCGTCGCCGCCCCCGGGGCGAAGGAAGGGATAGCCATCTGCACGGCGTCTACGTGGAGAGCAGGAGAGCCCTGCAGATGGCTATAAGTAGGGCCAAGGAGGGAGCGTGGCAGGAGCTGCTGGAGAGCCTAGACAGGGACCCGTGGGCCCGACCGTACAGAGGAGCGCGGAACAAGCTCCGCGCTCAGTCGGCCCCGCTGACGGAGACCCTCCAGCCAGCCCTGCTGGAGAGGGTTGTCGGTGAACTCTTCCCCGACACCCCACGGGGTTTCGCTCCCCCGAGGATGGCCCGATCGCTGGACTCCAGAGGAGAGGTGGAGGGCGCTCGGCCGCCCGTCACTGGACCGCCTCCGAAGCAAGAAGAGGGCGTCGGGTCCGGACGGGGTGCACGGAAGGGTGCTAGCCCTAGCCCTCGTGCACCTCGGAGACGGATTCCGGGAGCTCCTTGACTGCTGCTTGCGGTCGGGGTGCTGTCCGGGACCCTTCAGGGTGGGCCGGCTCGACCTTCTGTTGAAGGGAGACCGGCCCCCGGACTCGGGGTCGGCGGTTCGACCAGTCGTTCTGCTGAACGAGGCGGGCAAAGCACTAGAAAGGGTTGTCGCCTCCCGTCTCGCTCAGCATTTGGAGGATGGCCCGGGGCCGGGCCTCTCGGATGCCCAGTTCGGGTTCCGGGCCAGACGGTCGACGGTCGACGCCATAAGGCGCCTAAGGTCGGTGACGGAGGATGCGGAGCGCAAGGGGGACGTGGTGGTAGCGGTGTCGCTGGACATCGCCGAAGCCTTCAACTGCCTCCCCCACAGTACCATCCTGGAGGCCCTCAAATACTTTGAGGTGCCTCCGTACTTGGGGAGACTGTTGAAGGCATACTTGGAGGACAGGGAGGTGCGCTACGAGGACGCGAGGGGCCAGATGGTCAGAAGACGCGTCGTGTGCGGTGTCCCACTGGGGTCCGTTCTGGGCCCCATCCTGTGGGACCTCGCATACGACTGGGTCCTGCGGGGCCGTCTCCTCCTAAAGAGAAGTAGTCCAAAAGTATGCCTTATCTCTGAGTTGTCACACAAATTAGCACCCAAGTCTTCGGTACGTCGGGTACAAGTTCTAGCAGAGACACTGTGTCTTTCAAAAATTGTTTTCTGGTCTGGGCATATTTGTTCTTTGATAGCTAAGACACACTCTTTTACCAATTCACTATCGGTAAACGGATGTCCACGTTTGCTAGAATCTCTGCTACCCTGTAGCTCGCACGAACATTCGATTCACTGTTGTCTGCTACAACCTTATTTCTGTTGCCGCTATAACAACAAATACTAAAAAACAGAGTAAAGTAAATATTTAAGGGGGCTCCCATACAAGAAACTTGATTATTTTGCTCGTTTTTGCTCGATATTGATAACGGCAACAGGTAGACGCTTGAAATATTCACAGAATATTTAGTTATATATTCACTTTAAAAATAAATAATTAAATTAAAATAAAACAAATATTTAAGGGGGACTTTTTCAATTCTCAACTACCGCAAAAATAAGTATTGTTCGCGGTTAACGGTTGAACATTTAGACGCGATACTGCGCGTGTCTACGACTAAAATTAAAGCAGACGTTAAAAAACTTGCAAGTCAAATGCAGCCGCAAAAATCTCACTAGTTCTTACTTTTATGTTAGTATAGCAATTCCACTGCTGGACATAGCCCTCCCACTATGTCCATGGATTGTGGCCGTCTTTCATGATGATAGTACTTCAATTTTAATAGACATGATTGTATGAATATATTGTATAATATATGACTAAAAACCTAGATATGCGTTTTATTTAAAATATAAAAAAATACATGTATATGTCCGTACATATAAATAAAAATACGTGCGGCCCGCACTGATACTCTGGCAACATTTGTGGAACTGCTATAGCAAAAGGTTGGCGACCCCTGGTTAATATCATCCTGTAAGTAATAAAAAAAATTGTTAAAAAATCACAAATTTCCTACAGAAAAAGTACTATACTATAAAAGGCTACTATAAAAATATTAAATTCCAAATATAAAGATTATAATTTTGATGTGTAGTAAATGGAAAAGTAAAAAATAGTTTATTGTAAAAAAAAAAATTGTGTGTGTACTTATGTACCCGCGTAAGTTATACTTCTCTAGCATCATAAAATAACAAATCCCTGGAGGGATGTTATGTTCAAGCGAGTGAGTGACGCTACTATCACACTCACTCGTATGAACACAACAACCCTTCAGGGATTTGTTATTTGGCTGAAGTTTTCTGTGATGTAGTAACGTCACTCACTCGCATGAACACAACAACCCTCCAGGGAATTGTTATTTGGCTGCAGTTTTCCGTGAGGTAATAACGTTACTCACTCGCATGAACACAATAACCCTCCAGGGAGTTGTTATTTGGCTGCAGTTTTGAGCATATTTTTCGTGACTTAATGAGCTGTTTAGCGGGCAGCTTCAACCTGTTACTTTTGTGTTACAGTATCTTAAAACTTCACTCATCATTTTTTCATAACGCGCCTAAAGAAGTATAAATTCAATACAATTTCATAATCGTTTAATTTTATTTGAATAAATACATGATTCAGTAAAGCCACGTTTAAATTAATCCTATTTCGACCGTAATTTTTCAAATCACTAAACAGGTAACACGACGAAGGTAATGAAAAAATTGTAGTCAGCTCCTGGTCTATGCACAAAAATAATTAAAAAAAACTTTGTGTTATAAATCCCTGATGATTCGTGCGTGGGACGGGCGTGGGAGGGTACTACTGCTTGACCCATCCACGGAAGCGCAGCTCATGGTCACAAGGCTTCATGATACAACTCTCTGAAACATTTCACGAGTTTACGGCCGAGAAGAAATTATTGTCGATATTCGTCCCCGGCTCGCGGACTATTAATGAGTTGTGCTAAACCTGATTTCAGTTGAAATTTATTTCAACTATTATGTAGAGGGTGAAAAATATCACAATTTTATTTATATAAGTACGTAAAAACGAGACGATGATTACCAGCGAGACGATGATTACCAAACAATTAGAGGTGCACACAGGATCTTGAAAACACCACGCGTGCATCAAAGACAAAGATTTCTGTAACTTGGAAGTATGAGTCAGAATGCCCACTTGTCTTATAAAATGTTGACATGCTTTACCTCTCTTTTAGTAGATAATTGTTTGGTAGGGTACACCACGCGCAGGTGATGTTGATTTTGGCTTTAAAGATGATGCTATTACATTCGTGAGGGCAGTGAGAGACGAGTACAGAGACTAAGGATTTGGCGAAGACACTGATTTTACATCGAGCAACTGCCGACCTCCACAAAACACAGATAGAACCGGATCTTTCTTAGGTTAGGTCACACGTCTTTCGAAGTTTAATTTCTTGGACGTGCGGGTTTCCTCGATGTTTTTCCTTCACCGCCGAGCAAGTGATAAATATGCACATAAATCCGAAAATACGAATTTAGTGGCACATTCCCCGCAGGATTCGAACCGGTGACCATTTTGTATATAGGCAGGTTCCATATCCATTGAGCTATCACTCGTGTATTTTACGGTGTTTTGGCAATTATATATAGATATCAGAATAGATATAATTAGGGAGCTCCCCTAATTATATCTATTCTGACCTTCCTAGCGTTATCACTTTTCCGAATCCATTAGGATTGTTGGGCATCGCTATCTAAATCGAAGGCGATTTGGCGATATGACAATCGTCAGACATCTACATTCCAAAGTGACAATCAGACCTTTCTTAGGTGACGTCCCACGTCTTACGTAATATATATTTTTGAACGTGTGGGTTTCTTCACGATGGTTTCCATCACGGCCACGTAATTTATAACTAGTAAATAACAGCAAGCTGTGTAGGCAGAGCTGATATTTTTTAAATTTAAAAATATTTTATTTTTAATTTTTTTTAAATATATGGAACCCTGTACGACATCTAGCGACGAGTGCTGTTACTTTTTCTGTTGATGGGAGTGCAGTGTGGCCGGCCATACGTTTTCCCATATGTTTTTTTTTCTAATTGGAACGATTTTGGACCGTTCTTCCTCACCAACGAACATTTAAATTTCAAATTAAAGGATACAAAACTACAATATGTTAGCTATTAGTGTGTCGATTTTGGAGTTTCTCACTATTACCGTCTAAACGCTAGCTGGATGACATCAGTCTACCCCAAACGGCAATTTTGAGGGTAATGTGGCTCCGCTGGCTATCGCAGCTCTGCCAATTACAGAAATGTACATAAATCTGAAAATACGAATTTACTGATATATGCCTACACCAGTATGCGAACTAGGGACCAGTCGATTGAGGTTAATTCTTTATTCACTAGGCTGTCACTGCTAGTTGAGATAGGAAAAGAAGGCATCTCTAACCCCCGTATAAATGAGAAGTAATAACGCTTGCACCACCACGGCTAGGCATAACGGCTAGAGACTCTGGAAAATTTAGTTTCACAGACCACACACAGTTAACCGGAATTATCTGTGTGTGGTCAGACGAAGTATGTTGCTAACGATCCTTCTTTCCTTGTCAGGTTTCTATTTGGACATGCACGTCCGTACTGCGTCGCAATAATATTTTCTCGTACGTACCTACTTGGGTGCATTGTTAGTGTTACTGAGTCCTTACTGGGTGTAGTCAATGTGAGTTATTAATGTTTCTCTTATGTAGACTACCTATAGAAAAGAAAGGGATATTATTAAAAGCCATAAGAACCAACGTTAGCAAACCATCTATATTTTAAAGACATATTATAATATATAAGGATAATTATATGTACAACTAGCTGTGCCCGCGACTTCGTCCGCGCGGAATAGTTTTTTTTTATTATTTATTTATATTAATAAAAATAAATAAAATTTCTAAAATAAAGGTAGCCTAAGTTACTCCTTCTTACATCAGCTATCTGCCAGTGAAAGTCCCGTCAAAATCGGTCCAGTCGTTTCAGAGATTAGTCGGAACAAACAGACAGACGGACGGACAGACATACAGACAAAACTTGTAAAAATATTCATTTTGGTATATGTACCGTGTATATATCCATATGCATTTAGTAAAAAGCGGTTATTTTAATATTACAAACAGACACTCCAATTTTATTTATCTGTATAGATAAATTACCTAATGACATGATATATGGGGCTCATTCTGTCTTTTGGTCGTCGAGTGAAGTACAGAGGAGTAGAAACTATATTACGTTTAGTTGCGAATATTAATTTAGTAGTAGTAGACTGTAATACGTGATAATTATTTAACGTGGTGCAAGACGTTGTAATGACTTAAACGTAAATTTAAATTCCATTTAAGTATTATTTAGTGATATGGTGCAAGCCGCCTTAAGACTGTAATACGTGATTATTATATCGGGTGTAATTCAGAGAGTTATTTTAATCTGCATCCAACACTACGCCCATGGAGATGTCTGGAGACGGACATAATCACCAACATCGGCCCCTGCGTCGACATATAAATGTAGTTTTAAAAAAAATAAAAGTATTAAAATCGTTTTCAGTAGTTTTTCAGTGTTAACATGTAAAAGATTTTCAAATTTGGCGCCATTTTCGTGTGCAACGACTCACTAGACAGACTCTATTGTGACAAGACAGAAAAGGAGCATATAATAAACTGTAATATTGTTGCATTGCATACGTATGTCCTAGGTCAGTTTTCCCGCCTAAACGATTATTAAGTAACAAAATGAGCTAAAATCTAGTCAGGACTAAGATTGTATGTCGCTAGGCTATTAACGAGTTTACGAGTGCGACAGTAGATCACTCAGTATCCATTATACATCGATAGTATCCATACACCGATTGACCATGCCGATGGTCGAGTGACTAGCAATAGTGATCTGGAAAAGTACCTCTACCTCACAGACAAATTTCTAGCAACCAAATGTTGTCAATAAATGACGCAATGTACAGCGAGCACATTTGGAATTTTATTTTTGAAGTACGCTATGAAGCTTTTTTGACACCCTGTCATAGGAGCGCCGTCTGTAGCATATAATATTCTTCAAGGGAATTTCTTTCTCATCACAAAATTTTTCAAGTGTATAAATATGGTTTCTTCTTTTGTGTCTGTCTCTAAATTTCTAGCAAATAATAGTTCTTGACATATTTTTTCATCTTTAATAGAATAGAATAGAATAGAATAGAATAGAATAGAATAGAATAGAATAGAATAGAATAGAATAGAATAGAATAGAATAGAATAGAATAGAATAGAATAGAATAGAATAGAATAGAATAGAATAGAATAGAATAGAATAGAATAGAATAGAATAGAATAGAATAGAATAGAATAGAATAGAATAGAATAGAATAGAATAGAATAGAATAGAATAGAATAGAATAGAATAGAATAGAATAGAATAGAATAGAATAGAATAGAATAGAATAGAATAGAATAGAATAGAATAGAATAGAATAGAATAGAATAGAATAGAATAGAATAGAATAGAATAGAATAGAATAGAATAGAATAGAATAGAATAGAATAGAATAGAATAGAATAGAATAGAATAGAATAGAATAGAATAGAATAGAATAGAATAGAATAGAATAGAATAGAATAGAATAGAATAGAATAGAATTTATAATATATTTAATAGAACTATTATGTTGTGGAATGAGCTCCCTGCCGAGATTTTCCCAAGGGACTACAGTATGGGGTTCTTCAAGAAAGGCGTGAAGAGGTTCTTACAGGGTCGGCAACGCAAGAGTGACACCCCTGGTGTTGCAAATGCCCATAGGCTACGGTAACTGCTTACCATCAGGCAGGCCGTACGCTTGTTTGCCACCTTAGTGGTATAAAAAATTAAAAAAAAAAAAAATTTGTTAAACATAGTTGGTTACATTACATTATGGAGGTGTTGGTTTACATTTATAATTGTGCTCTATGTTTTGCCCTCAGGCATACAAATATTTAAAATCGCTTTGTCAACATCATGCCAGAAAATTAATTACTTAAAAAAAAAAAAGAGTTATTTATACAATATTGCTTAATACACAAGAAAATATTAGTAATATAAAACAATTACATGCACATCAAATTAAAGATTATGATCATTAAAAATTGTACATTCATTAAGATAACATGTCATTAGGATTATATAGTTATTAATGTCAAAATTTAATTTATGTTACTGTGTCATTTGAAAATCATTTAAGGAGTAGTAACATTTGTCGATAAGTATGGCAGTTAATTTTTTCTTAAATAATTGTATTGGTAATGATGTCAAATGTGTGGGGATTTTATTATATATCTTGCTTGCCATGCCTAAAATGCTTTTTTTAAATAGACTTGCTTTGCAATTTGGTGCACTGAGCTTGCCTATATGCTGAGTACGTGTGGGGTTTCGCCGGTTATTAGAAAATTTCGCAAACAACTCGGGATTACTTTTAACAAATATTGCCGTTTCGTAAATGTACAGTGAAGGGAACGTCATTATCCTCCTTGACTTGAAGACGGGCATGCAGCTGTCATCTACCTTGAGTCCAGACATAGCTCTAACGCAACGCTTCTGTGCTTTAAAAATAGTATCCCGTTCTGTTGAGTTCCCCCAGAAAAGTACTCCGTATCTTAACACAGATGCTACCAGACCATGATAAGCCGTTAGAATTGCTTCCGGCATAACAATTGTTTGTAATTGGTATAAGGCATATGCCGAACCATGTAGTTTTTTGCATATTTCTTCTGCTTGGGGCTTCCAAGTTAATTTATTGTCTATTAATAATCCTAAAAATTTTGTATGTTGTGTTTCGTCTAAACTATGACCCAGATAATTCACATGTATGCTAGTATTTTGATTTCTCTGGGAAAAATGCATAATTTTCGTTTTGTTTAAATTAATTATCAAATTATTTGAGTTCATCCATCCTATAATGTCACTTAGCGTATTATTTATGTCATTACTATATTTATTTTTATCATTACATTTTATAACTGCGGTGCTATCATCGGCAAACAGAATCATTGATTGTTTGGTCACTTTTGGTAAATCATTTATATAAATTAAAAATAATAAAGGGCCTAACACGCTTCCCTGTGGCACACCACATTTGACAGTTTCTTCTTTGGACTTATAGACTTTTTCATTTCGCGTTAATAAACCTAAACGTAAGACAGCAACAATGCTTCATTAATGCCAACTGAATTGAAAATTTACTAGTCTTCAAATGATTGCACAATGACTCTTCAATGTTTTCAGCCATTTCATTAATTCGCCTTTGCAAAGAACTATTCTCAAAGGAATTTTTTGGATAATATCGCCGTTTATGGAGCACAGTAGTTATAACTTCTTTTATTGCCGGCAAATTTAACATTTCGCGGATGGTGTGTGGTTTACCTGTTTGAGCAATTAACAAAGATATATTTTATGAAGCTCGAAGTCCGTCATGGTCTTGCTTAGCAGTTGCCGAAAAAAGTTTGGATACACTGGGCTGAGCAATATGCTTCTTCTCCAGATCTTGAAAATAAAGCTACATTGTTGTCCTACTTATCTGGATGCATTTTATTCAAATGACCTTGAAATCTTGAAGGCTTCATTGCTTCGTTTAAAAATATTTTTGAACAAAGAAGGCACACAGGCACCGATGGATTTGTCGAATTATCTATGAATCCATATTTAATATATTCTGCACTGTATTGATATCTCGTTGCCGACATCGTTTTGCTTTTTATAAATAATAATAATTAAAAAGAAGGAAGAAAAACAATTCACAATGGCTAAACTACGGCCAAGCAGACTGGCAAGTGCGAAGTGCCGATGATGAATTTCTTGGTATATATAATAAACTGTACGTACCGATAATAAGGGTATGTGCATATGAATGCACATACCCTTATTATCGGTACGTACAGTCATACACCATGCCGCTGGAAAACAGGTGTATGTTAGTATTTTCATCCTCCCTGCCCACTCCACTAGTGTGATGGTGCGACGATGGGTTAGTTCGCGATGAACCGATCCACGAGTGACCTCGACTACAGGTGCCTGCACCCACCCGCACACCGGACTGTCACGAAGAATCCCACTGATCGTCGCTGCCCACCCCGCAAGTATGCTGGCTTGATAATATAAATTTTTAAGCATAACTTTGGTCTGTGATTGGTCTTTGGTATTTGGGTGTATGCGTTCACAGGCCATGCCACTGTAGAAATTAATTAGTTTCCATCCCTGCCCACCCACAGGGGCAAGGCGCGATAGTAGAAAATAATTTACAGTTACTTGGTCTATGGACGCACACACCCGTCGGGTATATGCATCCACAGACGATGACATTGGAATTTTGTTTTGTACATCATCACTGCCTACCCCATAGCGTCGGCGTGATGATGAAAGTTGGTTTATTTTATTTGGTCTATGTATCCGTACACCCGGTAGGTATCGTCCACCAGGTGTACTGCCTACCCTCCAAGGGCGTTGGCGTGATGTTAGTTATTGCGTAGTTGAGGGATGTAGTTCGTTGCATTTTTTTTTGGGGAGTGCGGAGTACCAGTGCAACCCAAGTCGATAGTGAATTTATAAATTTACTCTTCCTGCCTACCCTACAAGATGTTGGTGCGATGATACGGGCTGGCAATAGAACAGTTTATTGAAAACAAAGGCACGTAATAGTTTGCTTTTGGCCCTATCGGGGTTTCACTCTTTGCAGGGTGATCCTAGGAGAGTATATTTTGTGATGTTACTGGGACACTCCCTTCCCGGTGCCCAGTAACATTCGTTTTGCTGGGACAACACAGGGTAGCTGCTTGTCACCTGCGCTGTATGCAGTGTAAACAAACGACATTCCCCTACTGCCCGAGGCACAGAGGCGCGAGGGGGAATGAGGGGTAATGCTTATTCGCGGACAACAGCGCTTATTTCACGGCGTACAACGGCGACAACTTGCGTACTTTGAATTTTGCTTTTGATATTTCTCCAGGCGCAGCAGAGCCGCGTTAAATTTCGGTTAGCAGATCTCGCGGTGCATCTCTCCGCCGGACGTCTGGCGGTCGGGTGTGAAGCGGTGCGATTCCTACCAGGTGTGGTTGTGCGAATTGTCGGCGCGGTTAAATATTTTCCGCACCGTATTAGCTATAAATTCGTGCACCGACTTCACGCGCGTGTCTCGTGCTATAAGATTGTTATGGACGTATCGTCCGGCGTTGGTGCACATTCTGAGAGTTATATTCTGCTGCGCCTGGAGTCGATTTCTCTACGTTGGAGAGCAAAGTGCGTACCACGCAGGGGCTGCATAAGTTAATCTAGAGTGAATGTAGATCTTGTATAGACCTACTTTCGCTCTTAAAGGTAGCTTAGATGTAAGTACCGGTCGCTTTCTGCGGACGTGTATTTTCGATTACCTGCTGCATCGAACAGTGGGCAGACGGATATTTTCGCGTTTGTAAGCTGCCGGTTTAGGTGGTACAGGCTGGTGTGGATCTCGGAGACCGTATCAATTAAATCTTCCCAAGAATCACCCATACATGCTGTTGAGGATGGCAAAGGAAAAATGAGGAAAATTATTATGAATAAGTGTTGTTGCTACGATTTATTTTAGAGACTAATAGTTTGACAATGATTTGGAATAAAAAAAAGAATAAGAACTGAGAATTTAAAATTGATGGCCGAAAAGGTTTACTTACGCTGGTGGTTGCCAACACATGCTTTCACCCTCACCGACACCTCCGTTAACTTGTTAAGGTCGTACTTGACCCGGGGGCACCGTGTATATCCCTCGCATCACCTGTATATCCCTTGGGAGTTCTCCGCGTCGGCTGGTATGTACTGTGATTGATGAGGAAGCCGCCTCTTTAGCAGCGTGCATTTTGGTGGTTAACAGGATAACAGCTTCCTCTACCTCTTCTGCAGTTGTTAGTGATCCCCCGAAGGAGAAATCCGCCATAGCTTGTTAGTAAGCGCGCCAGTTTATACGTGGTTGCTTTGGCCGCATGATGGTATATGGTGCCCCTAAGTCAACTGTCGCCATTATTGGTAAATGTTGTGTATCGGTAGAACACCTTCACCGATACGTGTGGTACAGCCTTAACAAGTACGACGTTAATTACGTCCGCCGCGTACCTAGCGTTATTCGGTACGTGTGTGGGCGATGACCGATCCAGCACAGCGTATCCGTTACTCAGTGAATTGTGTTTGATTTTGCGACCCGCGGGGTAGGAAACCCGCGACCCCCATAAGGGGTCTTTGACGTTAAAGTCTTCCAACGCCAGTATCGGGTCGCTTCCTGCGAATAACGCATACAGATATTCCCTGTGGACGGCGTGTCCCAGTGGGAGGTAACATGAAAACACTCGCGTTTCTTCATGACCCAACCTTAATCGCACCCCTATACTCGTTAGGGTGTGAAAGGGTAGGTGATCCAACTCCTCGTGCACGCAGTCGCGACGTACCAACACCGCCTGGGGGGACTACTCTCTTAACTTCTTCTTTTTCTTAAGCGTTGTTACGCTCAAGTAATACTTCTTATATTGCGTTTATACGACTACGGTAACCATTTTACAATAAATTTTTGGCCTGAATAAAAGCAAGTATTGTTGTAAAAATGTTTTATTTCTAAAAAATAATATACTATAACATAGCCTTAGGTAACATTCGTCGTAGACGACGCCACAAACGTTAATTTATTTGTAGAAATTTTGACTACAAGTAACATTACCCTCTGCGTACAGCAGTTGAACATTCTGAGAAAGTGACGAGAAATGGAGATGTACACATTAGGGTCAACTCACCGCTACGAGTCGGAGGTAAAGTAGAACGATTTTATTAGCTAGTTCGCGGATCAACATGGCGGCACTTATCGGCTTATTTAGTGGTTAAAATATTCCTACATTGGTCAGTAGGCTCGAATCAAAACACGTTATGTGAGCGCAGGGTGCCTTCATGCACAGTCAAGTGGTTTATTGGTTTGTAACTAAGTACATCGGTACCGGCCGCGGCCTGAACAAGCGATCTACCGAAAGTAAAAATTGCTCAGTCAGTGAGTACTGCAACTCGTAAACCGGTAAAGTAACCGTAACTAAAACAATAGAAGGTTCACTAGTTCGGTGCTGGATAATACAATCACACTACCGAAAGTAAAGATGGCGAAATAGTTCGGTACCGGGCAAAATAACCGTACCGTACTACTGAGGTTAAAATTGTTCATTATCGGGCAAAACAATCGTACTACTGAGAAAAAAATTATCACTAATTCAGTGCTGGCAAAAGTAACTGCACTAGGGAGCTTAAAAATTACTAATTACCGAACAAAACAATCGTACTTCAGAGAGTGAAGATTGCTCAGTAGTATGGCAATGCTGAGACTAGGGGGAGGCTGAACGTCTACACGGAGAGAGTAGTCAAAATAAAAGTTTATGAATGACACAACCATTTTTTTAATTATCATTGCAAAAGTTTGATTCGATAAATTTTGTATCACAGAAAAAACAAGATAAAATAGTTTATTGCATAACTGCGTAATATCCACGTATACATAATAAACACAATCCTCTTTACGATCATGTTCGATACATAAAACCATATAAAACAAACAAATAATTGTATGCCCACACATTTTAGAACATTTTCTGTTTTACAACTGATATTTCTCTTCGTAGTGATAAATGTTCACGGTATGATATTTTAATGAGCTCGCGCTTCGCGAGGTTTGCATAGCAAATGTGTTTTTTATCACCACCGTAAACATTTAAAAATTTCAAATTGGAACAGAACTTGTATGAATACATACGTGTCAACAGTTAGTTAGACAACCGATAAAATAGTATATAATGTAAAAATATGTATTATTATTACTCTATCAGTTTTTGACTGCAGCAATGCTTAAGTAGTATTGACTATCATGCAGACGGATAAATAAGTACCAAATTTTATTTTTATGAAGTACATCAACCGCGTGTACATGTAGTACATGCATAGTGCATAAAATTTTATAAGTCAAAACGACTTGTTTTCATACAACAGATCTAATCGTAAATTTAAGATTAAATATAAAGACTTGGCCCAGAAAAAAATTCAATATCTATTAAAATCAATTAAAAATCATTATTAAATATCTAAGATTAACGCAAAAATAAAATTATTGTTATCCTAGATATTAAAAATAAAATACAACAAATGTTATGCCCGAAAGACTAGTTACATATTTTGCTTCCTACTCAAAAAAGTATCGCCATAGTAACATCAGAGTACAAACAGTACTCCGTGCGTCCCTCCCCTTTAGACATTGACCGATACGTGACCGCTATTTCCCGCACACATACGCAGTCGTCATCTGTTCGTGAAGTCATTTAATGTATATAATTCCATACAAACGTTAATTATTATAATATTGGTTTCGATACTACATTAGAATGACCTCTATACAGAAGTTCATACATACGTACTTGTACATTATATCCGACTTGAGCATGCTCTCAAGTATGGTAACATAGGCACATATTTTAAATTAATTGGTCAAGAACTTGCGAATATGTCCGATGAACTAACGAATTATTAAATTCTTACAGAGTCGTACATATAAAACCAAAACAATAACTTAATAAATTTGATAAGCTTGTGTATGATGGCAAATTTATATGCATATTTTTAGATGCCAGTATATATGATCAATTTTTCATAAAGCAATACATATATAGTGTGACTTAGGGTTCGATTTGCAGGTGGAAATATGGGAATACCAAATCCAGATTATGGAGTAGTTGGCCCTTTCTTACAAATGAAGTATCATTATATAGGTCAGACAAAAGAGGAGTGACATCTTGTAGCAACATGTTCTCTTAATTACGCTGATTATAGAATGGAGTAACGAGCATGAGGAAGCCTGGGAGATTTTTTGCCACTTACCACTTGAAAAGTGATATAGTAGTGCAATGAAAGTGGCGAAAGTTGGGAACATTGGGAAAATAAACGTCAAATGCGACATAATTTTAGCACTGCGCCATGCTAGTGTTAACGGACTTCCTATGTTTGCTTTTCATGTGTATGTTTAAAAACATTCCAAAATTACTATGGCAATGTATGTACGGTTAAACTAATAATGGTCGTTACTTTCCAATGAATTTATGACAATTTGAAGTGGCGCTCCGGTATACATAGGTATTTAATATAATCGATAATAGACTATTCGTCGAGTGCGGACAGACATTTTGTTTTTGAAGCACCGACTTCCCCGACGCTGTATATACGTCTAGGGGATGACTTCCCATTCTAATATATTCTATAATAATGCTAACAACAAAAGATCAACGTAGTAATAAAATAATGAGCACTAAACATGACGCGAATTAGCGCCAATTTCACAGCTATAAATGAAAAAAAAACAAAGGTACGTACAGACAACGACAGATTAAGCTAGACACCCGTGCGTCTTATGTCGTAGCAGTAAAGCCTGATATGTCGTTGTGTGTATATTATTTTAAGCTAATCAATCAAATTAATTCACAGTTCATTTCTCAAAACGGGTATTCATAACATGATAACATAATAAACAAATAATAACTACTAGACAGATCATAAATATACGTAAATAACTTTTTCATTTTTAGAAATATAAGCCACCTAGACCAAAGCGAAAGAAACGTGCATGCATACATGTACACAAATATTTGTCTTTTATGGAAATCGAACTCCCATTCCTCGGTGCCCACCTCGCTCGTCAAACATAATACATAAACCTTATCTTTTTTTTATTTATAGCCGTAATTAAATTATAAAATACCAGGAATTGTGTAACATCGCGAACGATCAGTACCGGCAAATCTGAATAAGATACAGAATATCTAAGGAAACGGCATCGATTTTGGAGTTACAAAAACTCCATTATCATAGATTTAAAAAATATCTCTGGAAGCGAACCTGCTTATTGAAATTTGATGCTTTTATTCATCGATGTTACCACCCTGTATATAGCCCATTAAAATATAAGTAAGCAACAATCGCTTTTAATTATGTAAACTAAAACTAAAAACGATAAAATTAAACAAACAGTTAAATAACAATCATTTTTACAAGATCACAAAATTGTATTAAAATATCGATATGTCTACATCAACAGTACATGTACAAGAATAGTACATGGCAATTAAAGTGGCGTATTGGGGAAATAAACGTAAATTTCAAATGCGACATAATTTTAGCACTTCGCCATACAAGTGTAACGGGCTTCCTATGGGTCTACTAACGACATTAGAGTAATAATTATCTGCGAGACCATCCATAATAAGACAACAAAATAATGCAATACAGGATTAATTAAGCACCGTATTATTAAAGTGTAACAGTACTAATTAATTTATTCAATGATTTTAGACTAGAGTTGCGCTAGTGGACCCATCATATTAATTTAATGACCACTGGAAAATATACTTGTAGATGTTCTATGAAACACTGATAAGCCCGTAAAACAATTCGACTATTACATTACGACTACATTGGTCTCCCCGAATGTAGTTCCTCGCATCATTCACGAAACCTGCTAGAGCCGATTATGAACCACCCTCCCCAATCGCTTCCAATTTATTTGGCAAGTACTGTAAATATATTCTTGATCAATACGGTCCAAGAATTGAGATAAAAATTAATAATAATTAGTTCGCTATTAACGCCAATATGGAGTTAGGTACATTCATAGAATTTTCGTGTACAAGAACTATATCGAAAATTTCACAGTAGTATTTGATATTCTCATCGACATTGCGATTAAGGAAGCCAATCTTGATAACTACATTGCAGTGCTCCATACCCTCAGCCATGCCAGCGTCCCCAGTGTTGTCTCCCATCAGAATAACGTTGCTACGGTCTTTCACCATTTCGTAATACTCTGAATTCTTGATGGCTGTCTCATTTTTATTTAGTGTGTGTATTATTTCACCTTTCATTCCAACTATTTGGTCATTTTTGTCCATGTCTATGAAGTTCGCTACCACCTTGAGAACAGAAAATGTTTTATTAGGTACGTTATCTAGAGCAATATCTACAGAAGCTTGTTTTTGGATGGGTAAGTTTTGAAGTCTTCGGCGGGCTTATAACACTGGTGTTCGTTAATCGGCAATGGATAGCATAGTAGCGTAATGCTCTTCGATCGAAGTCAGCTTCATGTGTATCTCACAGCTCAGCAGTGGGATGAGTAAAAGTTAACGTGGGCGAGCCGTAGCTTGTTTGCCAAGTGAAATATACTCGTAATTCACTCATATATCAAAATGACAAAAAGTTTCCCAACCCATAATTGCTGAAATGTGAAATTCATACCATCCATTATTAATTTCCACGACCATTCTTCATTCGTAACCATAAATAATTGAAAACACATGTGAAGGTTAAAGATAAAGTCTAACCATTAAATAACCAGTTAAGAATGCGTAAGCTTGCATTGCCAGAGGAACACCTGGCTCGTCAATTACATAACAATTCAATTTTTTTTTTTAATTTGTCGCCCATTTTGGCCATGTTCCTTAAGAGATGGGAATGGTGTTCCTGAACATTCCTATTCTACTTTTTTATGCTGAATCCGAATCTGAAGTCAAAATTCGAATATTCGAAAAAAACGCACAGACAAACGCACACACAGACAAACATATAGATTTCATATAGGGACGGTGTTCCTGATTACAATATTTATTTCTAGGATGCATCATGGGCCCTCGTCCTCAATCCATTACGTATTTGACTTGTTAAAACCAAACAAATGGGTCCAAACTCTAGGGGTTTACTACGCCATTGAAGAGTTCTACTATCCACTTCCATGTTCCATCACCAGGTCCACATAATCAAATTCTTGTATTGCCATCTGTATAACATACATTTGAGAAGTTTCAAATGGATACGATAATAAGAAGTTAATTAAATTTGACTTGGCTGATGGTTCTTCCTTCAAAAACCGCAGAAAATACGACTATACGTGGAAACTCAGAAAGTTTTGCGAAAATAAAAAAGTATTCTCTGCGTAAATATTTTTTTATTAATTTTTTTCAAAGTACCTACTCTCCACCAGCCTCTATACAAAGTTCATGTGTCTGAACCAGTTTTCGAAACACTTTCCAGCCCGCCGCAGATACCTCATTTACAGCCTGCTCGAACGCTGGACAGCGCATCTTCCGGCGACGAAAACTGTATCCCTTTGAGCAGATTTTTTAGTTTTCGGGAATAAAAAGAAGTCACAAGTCACTAGGTCAGGGCTGTAAGGAGGGTGACCGAGGAGCTTTTACCGCCGTGCTGTCCAGGAAGTCCCTCGTTTTGAGCACGGTGTACACGGGCGCGTTGTAGTGGTGGAGCAGTAGCCCCCAGAGCCATGTGTTTGGTCGCATGTTAAACACAACAGAGAAAACTTCTGCCAAGCATTTCGTAGTATACCATTCGGCGTTGATGTTCTTTGGTTCTGTAAAGGAATTGACACCAGGTAGCTAGTCAAATTGAAAAAGCTCGCGATCAAAATCTGCCCCCCGCTTCTACATCGCTTCACTATGGTAGGCGTTGATTCGTAGATTCGTTTTGAAACACCCAAACCGTCGACTGGCGCTTCGTTTCTGGATCGTATCGATAAATCCACTGTAATGATGTCGTAAACACGCTGATGAACAGTCCATTGGGACCCTTCCAGTTCTCCAGCATTGATTGCTTAAGGAAGCGTCCCGGACATAAGTGCCATCGAACCTGGTTAGATCATCTCAACTGTGATCATATCAATTGCCGCTGACTTTCCATTTTTCAAGCTTCGTATCGACCATTCGTTCTCATCCATAGTTATGCCTTCGTCGGACGCCGACGGACAACGTGGAGTGAGCAATAATACATAAATTTCCTCAAAATATTGCGATCTGACAGCAGCGACGTTTAACAAACGTCAAAATGTACGCATTTTGACACACGCCGCGCTGCAGTGCAGTTGCAGTTTTTTAGTAGAATCGGCCTACTGAGCGTCAGCAAGAATGTCGTATGACGTAAACAAACTCTACAAGTTGAATTTAATCAACTTCTAATTATCGTATCTATTTGAAACTTCTCAAATATATATTATACGAATACAATATTTTATTTTGCAAGGAGTTTCCCTGACACGTGTAGTACAACATACCTTTACATTGGGACGCATAAAATTGCTGGCCTCGATCGCACATACAACGCAGTCGCCGAGTCCGGCCGAGAAGACGAGCACTGGCACTTTGTGGCCGTCGCACCAGTCTATCAGCTCTCTCACTCCAATCCTGGAGACATACAACATACAATTTTAAAACGAACATTATTTTAAATAGTACCTGTAATAGAAATAATACCGGTGGTAACTTTGCAGCATACAGCTATATACCTAAGACGCTAACACTGGTTGGCCTCAGTCGATTATAGTTGGCATTTTGCCTGTCATATTACTAAGACAGCTAATGCATAGCCTGCCTGATAGTAAAAGTTCCGCTAGCACATAGAAACTTGCGACACTTGATTCTTTTCTGAACAACCTAGAGCCGTCCGAAATTCACGCCATAGGCGTTGTCATCGCACGTCATACCGGCGATGTCACATAGCATCCGCGTAGCCGATTAGCGTAGTCATAGCGGCGATTTTACAATGGAGGGATTTTTACACCTGATAAAATTTTAAGCTTGGAAAAAAGATGTTTTGAAAATTAATAGATTCAGGCATTATTTTACGAGAGTGAAATTGAACATGCAATTTGATCTAACCTGCTTTGTGTGCGTGTGTACTTGTGACGGAAGCACACAAAGCAGGTTAGATCAAATTACAGGTTTTATGGGTAGGTAAAACGTTGCTATTAAGTTGACCATTCTTCCAAATCTATTAAAATATAAGAGATGTGTTTGATCTCGTTTGGTAGTGTACACTGTACACTGTACAGTATGACTATGTGTAGTAATATGCAGGACAAACAAGGCTATGTATGTTGTATGTTTATAACAAGTCTGGCCATAAATACTGTTACATTTTTCTTTTTTTTTGCACAGTGGGTATGGAGCCGTCGGTCGTATTCGAGGCACTTCGAAAGCTTGGTATCAGCTATATGCTTGGTATCTGCTATATTCATATAACATGCTATCGACAGATATACCAACACTTCCTCTGTTGAAAAGCATAGAAGATCGGGGCGACCGTGTGCTGTTAGAACTACAAAGGCTTTAGTTCTAGTTTTAACAGCATTAACAATGCTGTTAAAACCAGAATTAGCCGAAACCTAATTTGGGAAACAAAAAATCTTATCGCGAGAAATGAAGATTCCCGCTAGGACTCTGTCGCGTATAATAAAACAAGACCTGAAGCTCGGCGCTTATCGTCGATATACAGGACATGCCCTAAATTAATCCCTCCAGATGAAGAGAGTGGATCGATCAAAACGTCTTCTGTCCTGAAACAGGTGAAAGGTACAGAAATATTCTCTTTACTAATAAAAAAAAATCACGAAGGAAGGTCACTACAACAAGCAAAATGACTAAGTGTACGCACACAGAAGCCGCCCAAATGGTTGGAAAGGTACAACGTGGTCAGCGTCCTGCGTCTGTAATGGTTTGGGGGGGACTTATCAAGGAGTCACAAAGCTTAATTTTTGTGGAAAAGGAGTGAAGACTCCAGCCAAAGTGTATCAAGAGATCCATAGATTCGTGGCCAGACAGATTAAAGGCCTGTATCAAAGCCGAAGGTGGCCATTTCGAATAGAATATTTGTTTTATTTTTTGCTGAAACTTCCATAAATATGTATATAAGTATATAATATAAGTTTTATTATGATTACATTACTTCATAAAAAAAATGCACATTCATTTGTAACAGAACTTATGACGAGACTAGGTATATATTAATTACCTACACAGTATTTTTACCGTGTACTTAGTTATTCGGGGTGAGCTATGATTAAATTTTGTGCTATGCTATGATTAAAATGTGAATGTGATGTTTGATTAGTATCTGAAACAAACCATTGTATCTGAAACGAGCATCCCTTACCTAACACCTCACGTCGTATATATGACGCAAGAGTCGTATCAGTGTGACGCAAGAAACAAGAGGTGCAAATATTCTAGGTTATTGCTTCGCTGCAAGATAGTCTGTATTACAATAATTTGTTTCTCTTAAATTTAAGGGCTCAATACAGTGTGTAAGCTTAGGATCGTCGGCAATTCTCACAAATTGTTTCTGAATCGAATCACAAGTATAGATATAGATCTAGATGCATATTTCAGGGAGGGCAACGCATGAGTGACACCCCTGGTGTTGCAAATGTCCATAGGCTACGTATCAAGTATACGGCCCGTCTGATGGTAAATAGTCATATTTACCATCAGACAGGCCGTATACTTGATTGCCATCTAGTGATATAAAAAAAAGACGTGCCCGCGCGTAAAGGTAACTACAGTACTCCATGTGCGGTCTGATTTGAGACTTGTATAAGTTTTCCCCGCGCTGAAGTACTGGTTTGCTTGGTTTCTTGGACGCCAGTTTAACCTTCTCCTGCAGGTGACTCAGGAATCTGCCTGCTTGGGAAGATTGGCCGATTAAACCACGGTCGCTTTTTAGCTTCCGTAGCAGCCACTAAGCAATTGGCATTGTAGCATTCCATGACATCCAATATCGCCGCAACAACCGCGGTTCAATATCCTGTTATATGAAGCAAAGCCGCCTCCACGATACGATGCGTAGGATTCATCCAATCCATCCCACTCTGTCGACCTCGGCTTCATGTAATATTATACTCTATTCATTCATTATATTATATATATATATATATATATATATATATATATATATATATATATATATATATATATATATATATATATATGTATATATATATATATATATATTCATTTAGTACATAAGCTCGAATTTCATGATTTTGACATTCTCGATAAATTCAAATGCCATGAACAAAGATTGTTTATTTTTTATATACGTGAAACGTGCAGAGTACATTCGTGTAGAGTCGTTATAGGACTACTTAATTGGAATGGAGTACAGAGGGAGTTTGTTTAAATTAATATTAACGTACGTTTCCGCAACTTACCTATAACATTCTTTCATGTTTTGTGCGATCAACTGCAGTTCCTTTCTCGGAAACATCAGCCCTCTGAAAGAAAGTCACCCAAAATTTATAGAAATTCGAAAAAAAAAACAGATATAAGAAAAGTACGATTGTTTGGGTTGTTTTTATGCCGCCAAGGAGTCAAACTGTCATACCACCCACGTAATTATCACTTTGTTCAACGGTGAAGGAAAGCATAGTGAGGAAACCCGCATGTCCAAGGAATTATAATAGGGGTTAAAGTATGAAATTGCCGTTTTATAGTAATAGATACTTTGCATTGAGATTAAACCTTCATGGTGTGAGATTTTCGAGTGAAACTTTTTTCACCGATACCTATGAGGCTTTTCTTTTAAAAATGTGCAACATTTAATTTACGAATTACAATTTGTTTTTTTTTTTATTCAGCTTAGACGGGAAACATGGATACTTCGAAAATCCGAGTAATTTTTGAATACGAGTTCCGACGCGGAACTAACGCGGCGGAAACGGAGGAGACTGCTAATGGTACGCACCGTGCATTTTTGGTTTAAACGCTTTCGCAATAGAAACTTCGACTTGAAAACGAACAACGTGGAAGACCGCCCACATAGGTGAATAACGCTGAATTGATGGAGATGTTGGAAGTCGATCCGAGTCCAACTACCCAGGAATTAGCGGCATCGTTTAACGTTACCTTACCCACAATATGGCTCATTAGCATTAAATCAATAAGAGAAAAAAATATGAAAAATTGGTGTCTCATGATTTCACAGATCTGCAGAAAGAAACGCGTGTTGAAACTTGTGTTGTCTTGTTGAATCGGTACAGAAATGAAGGAATATTCGAATTGTGACATGGGACGAAAAGTGGATTCTTGACGATAACCGTAAGCGAAAAATGCAATGGCTGACCGCAGGTCAAACGCCGTAACAGTGCACTAAAGCAAAGCTTACCAATAAAAAGGTAATGGTAACTGTTTGGTGGTCTCTTCATGGCGTTATTCACTATAGCTTTCTCAGGTCTGATCAAGCAGATAACAGATGTTCACTGTGCCGAACTTCGAACAATGCTGGCGAAACTGGCAGTGAAACAGCCCCGACTCGTGAGTCGATCTTCACCATTATTGCTCCATAATAACGCAAGACCTCACACTGCACGAGCAACTGTTGTAACTCTACAGGAGCTGCAGTTAGAAACCATACGTCATCCTCCGTACTCGCCAGACCTTGCTCCAACTGACTAGCATTTTTTTTCGTGATTTGAACAATTTTCTACATGGTAAAAAATTTTCTTCTCAGGATGCTTTCTTTTCTTCTACAAATGCTTTCACACAGTTAGTCGAATATAGATCCCCAGAGTTCTATCGCAAAGGCAAAAATAGACTTCCTATTAGATGGCAGCAATGTACAGATAATGAGGGTAAATATTTTGATTAAATATATGCTACATCTTAGAAAAAAAAAGTTTTAATTTTTCCGTACAAATTAGCATATTCATACTTTAACCCCTAATATTTCGAACGTGTGAACTAACGTAATAAAGGTCAAATTTTCCCTCTGGGTTGTCAGGGTAGGTATGACGGCAGTCGCTCTATATAAAAATCAGTATCCTCGCCAAATCTTTAGACTTAGGTAGCGGTCCACGCCAATCCTGATGGATTAGGAAACATGACAACGCCACTTAGAAGTCAAGTCCCTCAGGTAGGCAGAAAGAACCGAGCGCCACATGACTTGGTTCTTACACTCGCTTCGTTAACATTCAGGGCTTGTTGCACGCTTGTCGGAGCCTAAGGTTAATGACGCCACTGATAACACACGAACCTTCATGGGCTCCTACATCCTTTTACTTTCGCGTTGCATATCCGCTTTGTCTTTCATGCCGCATTTTCTCTACACGACCATGACGGAACATGACTTTAATTATCTTATCACACGCACTCTCCTCTTTCAGACCAACTTTCTTTTTACATCATCGTTGCAGACATTGTCCACAAACATTACGGCGCATATTTTTGACAATGCTCGCATCGCAACCGCGTTTATTCTACTTTCTTGTCTTGTCTGCCATGCCCAGCTTTCACTTCCATAGGTTAGCTTTAAGATTAGGACCGTGTTGGGTACAGCGCTGGGCATTCTAACGGCCTATAAAACTCCCACTAAGGTGGAAAACAAGCGTACGGCCTGCCTGATGGTAAGTAGTTGTGCCTGTGTAGCCTAATGAACACCAGTGTCACTCATGCGGTGCCGAACCTGAAACAAAAGTTTTCCCAACTCTCCACATCCACGGTATACCTTTCATTCACTTGTGCCGAATGTCCCTTTCGAAAAATGTCCACTAGACGCAAGATGACCCTTTCGCGAAATGTGCCTTCCGCAAAATGTACCCTGGTAGTAAATTGAGCCTTTTATATAATTTCCATTTTGTATAAAATGCTCTATTAAAATCAAAAAATTAATGTCAAATATGTAAAACAGTCAGTAGTTTTCTTCGAAGATTTATTGGATGGGTCTGAAATCTTTACCTACAGCCTTTTTCAAATATCCGAAGAGCTGACAACAATATTTTTGAAAGCGTATGTCTCACATGTATGACTAGTTTCCTAGTATTGTTCAGTGATAACGAAGCTGTGCATTCCGATCTGTTGTCCCTTTTGGTTAGATTCAAAATAAAATTCCTCATTCATTGTAATTTTTACTTAAAAAGTCACAAATAGTTACAACGTACAATACTCATTCGCTTACAGAAATAATAATACAATTGTTCCTAAGTAGGTACCTTCATTGGCAGTTTTAATTCACACAAATTGGTCAAAACTTACTAGTTAATAGTTGATTTTATAATTATTTACTAAGAAAACCTGTTTTGTTTATTTGACGGATACAAGTTTTAACAATAGCGATTTTTATTTGTGATCAATAATTATGAACAATTAACGATATCCGTAGTAATAAGAAATTATAATAAACCCTAACCCCTATCTACTATGACTATTTCACATTTTTGACTTTAATTTTTTGATTTTTATAGAACATTTATACAAAATTAGCTGAACTCGCGACGTCGTGCGCGTCAATTTCTTTCCCGCGCTTTCATATGTATCAAGCAAAATATTTTGACATTAAAAACAGACACTTCAATTTTATTTGTATAGATGGAAATTATGCAAAAGGGTCATTTTTCCTACCTGGGGACATTTTGCGAAAGGGACATTTTATGAAAGGAGCATTCTGCGACGAAGGGATTCCAACGTTACATCATCAACCGTAAACCTTCATCTTGGTTTTAAATTCAATTGTAGCCTTACTTCAATAAGTTCTTAGCAGAATGATACCAGTCGACCATGTGTTTTGTTTTCTCCTCAATGCTCATGAGTCCATCGCATTCGATTGGTTTGTATATGTTGGCCAGTCGGATGTCCTCGTCTTTGTAATGTTGGGGAACCGACGGGCACGCGGTGAACATACCTGGAAAATTACATAATTTTTTTTATACTACGTCGGGAGGCATACAAGCATACGGCCCACCTGATGTAAAGCAGTTACCGTAGCCTATTAACGCTTGTATATATTAAGTTTCACTCGCGGGATGCCTCCGCTGCTGCTAACACAGCAACTCCTTAGGAGCTTACTGGTAACCTCACTTACACGCAGGAACACAACAACCCTCTAGGGAGTTGTTATTTGGCTGCGGTTTTCTGTGAGGTGAAGGTACTTCCCCCTGTATTGATGCGCCCTACCTCTCTTAACTCTCTTAACAATTTCCCTTGTGATAACGCAAACCTTGATGTAGTGCACCCTACCAGTTCATAAACAAGTATCTAGTGAACGTGGTAGGTAGTCAAAGCAGTCCCACTGAGTAACTACCACTACCTTACAGAAAACCACAGCCAAATAACAACACCCTGGTGGGTTATTGTTCTTGTGAGTAAACTCTGGAGTGAAGATACCAGTAAGATCCCGAAAAGTTGTTGTGTTAGCAGCGAAGATGGCACGAGCGTTACTCAATATATAACAAGCGTTTATAGGTCACTGTAACACCTAGAAGCCGTCTGCTTGTTTGCCTCCTGGCGTCGTATAAAAATAATACAGCTAAATACAGATCAAGTGATATTTGAAAGGCCTATCTATATCTTCCTCTTCTTCCTCCTGTTAATTTGTTCTCGTTTCTTACTACGCCAGTAGGAAGTTGTTAGAAGGGTAATAAAAAGTTCCCCGTATTACTATCACTTGTAATTTAATAATTAAATAAATATTTAATTTAATTAAACAATTTTTAACGGAAGTATCGCGTGTTTTATTTATTTTGTTGACCCTCACGTTTCGAATGCTTTGCAGCATCCGTGGTCGCAGGAAGACTAAGGTGACATTTGTCTTACATTGATTGTTCAATTATTACATCTACCGACATGGATGGATTAATTATATATGTTCCAATTCACACAAAAATCGCTCACGGTGTCCGAACGTTTTTGAGTAGGTCTCTGGGTGTGTCTTCCTACGACCACGGATGCTGCAAAGCATTTAATACGTCCGGTCAACAAAATAAATAAAAAACGCGATACTTCCGTTAAAAATTGTTTAATTCAATGTATAACAATCTCGAAAACCTAAGACAATTAAATAATAACCTTAAAAAATAAAATAAAACCAATGCAACCACATTAAATGAGGTTGATTAATATCATTAACGAAGGTAATTCAAATAAAAAGGTCTCCTTTTTATTTATTTGAAGCCAAATAGAAACATTTGCACTCTGTATATTGAGCTCATAACTGACTATAATTTAAAAAAATAAGAAAAAGTTGAATGTATTTTATTTGTAGCGCCAGTTTTCTTAAAAAAATATTTAAGCATCATAGTCGTTGGTCAAAATTATTTTTTATTTCGATTTGAAATTTGTACAATCCTGAAAAGCGTGACAGCGGTAGGCCCATATCCAGTCCCGGATCGCTGCCGTTTTTCCCGCGTCTGGGTTTCGATTTTAAACGAAGAGTTTTTCTAACGATTTGAATCAAATTTTGTATCTAGATGAGGTTTACTTTTGACGTTTTGTATATATTTGCTATAATCAAAACAAAAAGGAAGCAAATCATTAGTTGTTGCAATTAACAAAGAAAGCATTACGAAACCGTTACAAGTCGAGAGACGATTCGTACTACATTGTGTTTTAATGCATTGGATGGTAAACAAGTTTACGGCCTCCTGATTAGGAGCGGTTATAGTATATAGAGTTTGAGCACTCGCAACACAAGATGTACCTACTACCTGCACATTGGAGCAACTCCAAGATCCCTAGTGTTCTTCAGAATGTATAGCACCTAAATATTAGAAATGTTTATTCTGTATGGTTATCCAACCCGTCACATGATCACGTAACAACAATATTGTACGTACCTGAACTATCGTTCATATGCTGATAAAAAAAACAAGATTTCATGTAACGATAACTAAGTCTTAATGTCTTACACGTCCATACAAATAAATCAATCGTTGGATCAACTAAGCAGTTGCTATGTCATTGCGAAATATTTCGATAATATATAAATATGTTATCATATATATCTATATCTCCACGCCAGGCCTCTTGTAGGCACAAAACAATAAAGCACTTGACTGCCGATGACAACGTGATCTAGCGTCCAAATGTCTCAGCGATCCGAGCCTACTAATGAGAGAATATTTGTCATCCCCCCATCTCGGAAAGAGTATTTTTGCTCTTCGATATCTGAGTGCAAAAGCTGTTTTTTATCCGCTACAGGATGAAGTAAATTGAATTTAGAACATTGCGTGCACTACGTTTGTGAATTCTAAACATCATTAAACTTACTTACTTCTACCTCCATGGTACCGAATTTATCATACAACTTTTGGACTTCTTCCCGCGCTTTTGACGAGTGACGTTGTTGTTATACTTGAAAGTTTTACAATTCAGTGTAAAATTAGTTTTATGTGACAATTTCGATAGTATATTGTAACATGAGTGCTAGTGCAATTATACAGTAATGAAAAAACTCAAATATAACATGTTTATGCACTTTTTGGAAGACGTGAAAGTTCATCAAGAAAACCTTGTAAAATTCCTATCGTTTCGCTGGAACATAGAATTAAGATTTTTAAATGGTTCTAAACTGATGACTTGGCTGTATGGGCTAGATCCCTTTGCCTTTCCCCTCGGGGATAAAAAGAACCAAAAAAAAATCATACAACTTTTTTTAATTAGTTAAAAACTCAGACTCGGAACCTCCTTGGTGTACTTTTTTTAATTTGCTTTGAGCGCGCCATTTTCTTTTCACGTCATATTATTAGTCATTTCCTCGTTGAGGTGGGATGAAAAGTTACGTGTTGCACTCGAGTACAAAGATTTTTCACCTCGTGCTCTTTTGATTCCCTCGCTAACGCACAGGATTCTAATTTTTGAATCCTTCGCTTGCTCGGTCATCAAAATTGAGCAAGCGGTTAAAAAGCCACTTTGCACTCTTGTATAACAAATAACTATTAACCAATAAGCCGATGTGCCCGCGATGTTGATCTGCGAACTAGCCAACAAGAGCAGAACATTCTACTTTTCCCCCCGACCCGTAGCGGTGAATTGAGTTACTACGTAATATCGGTGTCATCGGGTCTCCATTGGTTATTTGCTTCATACTTGTGGGGCAGGTACAGAGAACCGAGCGCTACCAGACGCGGATCTTACACACCTGCTTTACTAACATTTATAGCTCTTTTCATGTGCTTTTGCCGGTACCTAGGGCTCCCGATATCACCTATAGATAAAATTTGGTAGTTGGTAGGATGGTCTTGACCTTCCGCGGCTCCTACATGCTTCCGCTCTCGCGTTTCGTGTCTGTTAATATGTTATCATATCATTTAAGTATTACATAATCCACACACATAAATAAAATTGATGTCTGCGCGTGATTTTTATTCGAGTGATTTTTAAGTAATGACGTCGCATTTTTTATATATATATAAACTAGTCTGGCCATAACTACTATTACATACAGTTACTAACTACTATACAGGTCACCAAAACTAAACACAGGTTGTCAAAGATCCAGTGGTAGAAACGCAAATTAGAATAGTAGACCATTTTTCCCCTTTAAAAATGTACGAGATGATGATTTTTTAGGGTTCCGTACCCAAAGGGTAAAACGGAACCATATTACTGAGGCTCCGCTGTCCGTCCGTCCGTCTGTCACCAGGCTGTATCTCATGAACCGTGATAGTTAGAGAGTTGAAATTTTCACAGATGATGTATTTCTGTTGCCGCTATAACAACAAATACTAAAAAATAGAATAAATTAAATATTTAAGGGGGCCATACAACAAACGTGATTTTTTTGACGTTTTTATAGATAATGGTACGAGTCCGACTCGCACTGGGCCGATTTTTTTTATACTACGTCGGGAGGCATACAAGCATACGGTCCATATGATGTAAAGCGGGTACCGTAGCCTATTAACGCTTGCGATATATTAAGTACCACACGCGCGATTCCTCCCCTGCTGCTTACACAGCAACTCATTGGGAGCTTACTGGTGACCTCGCAGACCTCAGTCACACGCAGGAACAGAACAACCCTCTAGCGAGTTGTTATTTGTCTGATGTTTTCTGTGAGGTGGAGGTACTTCCCCAGACGGGCTGATGCACACAGATGTTGGTCCTGTATAGGAATCGAACCCACAAGCGCTGGTAAAGTAGGGTAACAACGCGTTTCACCATTGCACCACCGAGCTTGTAATCTTGTATGTACTTACTTATATATACTTAAAACACTTATATATACTTCGTATGGTTGAGCAATTCTTAGTAGTTCAGAAAATATCAGCATTTTAATCTCAATTTTCGTTTGAATTATTGATAGAAACAAAGTAATCAAACTTCGTCAAAATAATCTTCGAAAGTGTAGAAACTAGATAGTATTTACCTTCCTTGTTAATACATTCTTTATTGATGACTTTGCATGTTTTTGTTTTCTGAGTTATGTCTGTGTTATGAGTATAAGAAGTAATTTGAGAAGCACAACACTCAAATTTAGCCCAAATAGCCTTAGATAGTTTAGAAACAAGATATAGTGTTAGTATTTACCTTAAGTATGTTGAAACTTTCTTTATATCTGATTTTGTTTGTGATGTGATTAAACAATAGGGCTGAGCGCGCACAAAATTTGCCGGAAAATATTAGATAGTATGGTTGTTTACATCAAATTCATGAAAAATTTCTTTATCTATACTTTTATTCGCTTTTGTTCTCTTTCTTTATTCTGTATTGAGACCAGTGGCGTGATTAAATAATTAGGCTGAGCGCGCACAAATAACCGGAAAATATTAGATAGTGTGGTTGTTACATTAAATTTATTAATCATTTCTTTATCTATATGTTTATTCGCTTTTGTCTTCTTTCTTTTGTGTGTATTCAGACCATTGGGGTGATTAAATAATTGGGCTGAGCTCGCATAAATTTCACCAAATATTAGATAATTATGTTCTATAATAACACCAAATTTTTATAATAACACCTTTGTCTAAACTTTTAGCCAATTTTGTTTTCTTACTTTTGTCTGTATTTTAAGACTAGTGTGGTGACTAAACATGGGGTTGAGTACGCACAAATTTAGCTAGAAAATAATATATATATATATATATATATATATATATATATATATATATATATATATATATATATATATATATATATAAATAGTGTGGTTGTTTATTACATTAAATGTGTTAAAACTTTCTTTATCTATACTTTTATTCGCTATTTTGTTCTCTTTCTTATGTCTGTATTATGACCTAGGCTGCTAGTAGGCTGAATAAAAATGGGGCTGGCTGGGATGCACAAATTTAGTTGGAGAATCTTAGATAATGTAGAATTAAGATTGTGGTTTTACTGGTCGTTTACCATAATTGTATTTAAATTTTCTTTATCTATAATTTTGTATTCTCAATAAGATTTGATTCATACTGTTGAACGTACCTACTGCTTAGCACTATAAAATGCAGAATTGATTTTTGCATTATAAGATCGATTTTAACAATGACAATTCCTTATCCACTGGGCTATCAATACTCTTTTTCAGGTTACAAACAGTATAAAGACTAAACTAATATAGATTTAATAGATTTTTTTTTAATTTCCTATTAAATTGTGTTTTGATCCAAGTAAAATGAAAATGTTTTATCTTTTCAATCTTATCACAAAAACTTGTTGTTGTTGAGTGAAATAATGGAATATTACAACCTATCTACTTGTATCTGTCTATCAATATATTAGACACATCATATAATAAAGATAATCAACCCATGCTCATAACCTTACTGAATAGCAATATAAATTACAGGGCTTTATTTTTCTTTTTTTCTTCATTTATACAAATTATATAACAAATTTTAAGGCATTCTACTGATTGAGTACAAGATAGATACATATCTAGTAAGTAGACAAATATTTTTAAAAATGTACTTTTTTAAATATCTACCTATTATACTATATTTCTCTGGTCCAGAATTGACTTTTCAATTGGCCCAAATTTCACAATTAAAATACAGACAATGACAATATCATCTATGGATGGTTTGAATACTTTGTGCTTTAAAATACTTTTAAAATCTGTTTGTATGCTCTTAAATTTGTTCTACATTTTTATAATTGAAATCCCATTGTAATACATCATCAAAGAATTAAAGTCTTTTCCTTTTAAACAACCAGCATTATGAAAGTGATTATTGCCTTAAAAAAATTGTCAAAATATGTCTCTTTAAATTTTCAACTGAATATTATGATAAATAAATGACAGCATATCAGTACAAAAACAATGATTTATGATATATATATAAGCATATAGTAAGCTAGAGATATATGCATGTTAGTGCCCAAACATTTACATACTTCAATTAGATATTTATAAAATTTATAACTTTTATTAAGTATACTTTTAATATGCCTCTGGAACCTATTTCGGACAAGTACAGAATTGTTCCTGGCAATTTATTAGTATGATATTAATTTACTACTGCTACTTACTGCTGATTCTGATTTCCATTGAATTTCAGAACTATCTTATATTTTTTAGAACATACATTTTACTAGCAGTTGTCTAGAATATATAGGAACAACTTTTAGCTAACATGCAGGAAACCAACACAGCCCAAAAAAATTTATAGAAGAGATGAAATATAACCAAAAAAACCGTATTTTGATGAAATTTCCAAGCAAACTTCAGATTAGCCCAGTGGGTGATCATGTGAAGTTTGGTAGCGATTGTATCACCCACGTGAGATCACCCGTACGAAGGCACGGTGGGTCTGGCTATAACAATAGTAGTAACACTAGCGGTCTACCCACCGACCATTATTACTGACACATTAGTACTATTTTAATAGACATTCATTGATACATCCCCAATATAAATCCTTATATTATACTAATCAGACCTTGTTGGGCAATGAGATTTTCTAGTCATAACTTTTGTACAGTTTCCAATATAGTAACTTAATATTTATTTATAAAAAATATCATTATAAAAAACAAATTATTGACATATTTTAATATTATGTATAATATTACCTGTAGATGCAAACTGAAGAAATCAGATGTTGTTATAACAAACAAACAAGTCAAACAAGGTAGTTAGTTGACCAGACCCAATCTTTTGATGGAGTCAGCAAGTTTGGATGCTTAACGGATGTAGATAATGAATTAGCTAGTAAGCAGTCTAGATATGGAGAGTAGAATTTCAGTGTATTTTGAATTCTTTAAACTATTGTCAACTAATTATGTTATAAGTTATTAGTCATAATTTATTTTTTTATAGTTTATCACCATATTAAACATATGTTGACCACTGTTTATTATTGCTACTGTTTACATATACATGCTTTAAGAAATCTTTTTGAAGCATGAACAGCTCTCGTGTAACATTACTGCTGGGTATTTCTGAATATCCTCAGTGTTATTCTTCTGTTTTTCAGAAGGAATGTATTGGTTTATTAAAATCAAGTTGGCTATGTTCAATTGTCATATTTTTTTCTTTTCTTTAACAGGTAATAGAACTATATGGATAGGTATTTGCAAATTTTATTTTTTTCATATTTTGCTTTATTCAAATATCAACTTTAATAAAGAAAAATAGTTATTGTGACATATAATTTATGTAAAGAAGCGAGTGAGTAGTAAGGATCGAGTCACGTGGCACTCGCCTCTCTCTGCATACACCGCAAGGGATTTGGCGTGAAGTTATAGATAGATAATTTATGTAAAGATATTGCATACATAATTATATAAGAACATATAACATAGGAAGGTTATAAAAAATGAGATTTCTGAAAGAGAATAATTATTCATCTCGGCTTTTATCAATATACAACAGTCATTAGACAAAGACTTAAGGTCTTTGCATGGCTTGAAGTATGGATCTAAACATTTCACATAAGATATGTATCGCTGCAGTGGATTGAAATGTGGTAAAGATGTTGAATAACTTTGCCTACTCATTTCTATGCAACACTGTTTTCTTTAATACAGCTCAATTCAGTCAAATCTGTTGATTACTTCCATATAAGATCTAATAATTGTATAAACTCTTACCAAAACTAGTGAGGACTGGCGTTCCATTATCATGTGCATGCCTTGTCAAAGTATGGTCAAAGTCAGTTACTATCTGCAGATTCTCATGCCCTTGAAGTATTATTTTATTTATTTTATTCAACAGAGCCACCTCGTTTCTTATGTGGACATTTTTACTTGTCAACGCAGGGATCTCTCTCAGATTTGTCAAGGACTTCATTGTTGCTGTAAAAATGTACAATAATACCTTTCAATATGTTTAATATTGTCATACCAAGACAAATAATTCGATTATAAAGATTGTTATCATTTCAATCATTGCTTAGATGCCATCAATATCTTTATAATTCAAAGCTCTGTAAAACGCTGAAAAAGCAGTGTGAAACAGAAAATATGTTATGAATTAAATTAATAAACGAATGATGTAAATTTAATTAACTTGACAACTCACTCATTGAATATAACTTTGATCAGAGAATATAAACTCTGACGACGAGAGTTTGATATTACTTTGCTTCACTGAAAATATCGCGGAATATAAATAGCTTACGAGACTTGTATACGTCCTTGATAATATGGAAACCAATTCCTACTGATTGAAGAAAAAAAAGAGGACAAAACAGAGACGAACGAAACTTTCTTCTTCTTGATTTTCGCTTTGGCGTTCTACCCTCACTCTGATCAATTTTCCTATTGTATTCAAGATTGTTATACCGACAACCAATGGTAGTAATCACGTTTTTTTTTTCAAATTTTTCTTGGTTGCATCGCAGTTACATGACATAATTTTCAAAGTGGACTGTGGAAACGTTATGGTTGGGTTGATGTATAACTTTACTGCTGATATAACTATAATTTGAGCACAAAGTATTCAATACGTAGCTGCATAAACTTCCCATTAACAAATAATTTAATTACGACAGTATTATATTATAATTATACAGCATTTATGTGTGTAACGGTAGACCCAAGAGCAAGCGGTAATAAAGACAAACGTGTATATTTTTCTTAAAAAGAAACGTCAGTCTGTTAAACACAAATTGATTTGTATGCAAATGGCAGGTTACCTACCTTACGAGAATATAATTTAAATAAAACTTTCATTTCATCCTATTACTTAGGTATGTAACTCAGGGAGGTAACTTTGCTGTGAGATATCATATAGTCATAATTATAGGACTATACTAAGCGAAGTTACAGCGGCCTCTGCATTCTGTACAATAACTGTTTCAGGGTTATCATGGGGCTGCCCCGATACTGCAGCACCTCAGGCATGTTCGTAGAGGCGCGCACCGCATGCTTTCATGCTACCATTCGAAAGTGGGGTGCGTCTATGGTGCGCAGAGTTCGGGCCAGCTCAAATCTCGTCTTCAAAATGATTGCCGACAGACTGGACTGCCCGTTCCTTTGACATAGTTGCAACAGACATGTTACGGTCATTTTGTTTGTTAAAATGTTGCTCAATTGTAAAACCGCTTGAGTAGTTGTTTTGATTTTACCACCCTATTATTTTTTTTAATTATCATTTAAGAAATTACTAGTACCTACGTCTCTTATAGGCTGCAAGTCCTAAGTCATCTTTTGAAATACGCGACATAGTTCTAGGTGCTATCTTCATCTCCAGAGATAAAATCTTTTGCTTTCGGACAGGATTTCTTCGAATTCTTTCCCTTACTGGTTTGACCACCTTTTTCGTACGAACACTACGTGGATGGCCAGATCTTTTTCTGTCACAAATAGAGGAGGTCTCATTATACCTATTAATAGCCCGGTACACAAACATTTTACTAATACCAAGCGTATGGAGAGTTTCAAAAATTGCACTTGGCTCCATACCTACTTTGTGTAATTCAATGTTCTCTTTATCACCCCACTCCATTTTAATATCGCAAATTATTGTACAATGTATTGGCGCCAAAATGAGAAAACTCAACCCTTCGAAACCCCGGTGGTCGAATACGACTGCGAAATGTATGGGAAAACTGTATAGCGGGTTCTGACAGGTCACCAATCATATAAAAATGACAAATTCCAAATTCAAATGTAATATTTTGGTTATTTTTAATTGTAACAGTATTTATGGCCAGACTAAGTATATATTTGTTTTATATATATACATATATATTATGTATGTACATACTTTGTAAGATATTTTTATTTTTAGTTATCAATTAAAAAAATGTGGTTAGGACTTTTTGATTATTAATGTTGTAATTATTTTTGATATATTTTAATTTTTGATTTGATGATTATAATATTTTTTGTTTTTAAATGAATAAAATGGCAGGTGCTAGTGGGCCGTGGGCTCCGAAGCGAAACCGTAGGATACGACCGGGATCAACGCTCGGATGATGACAATTAATGGCAGGTATATTTAAAATCAAAAACATTATCAATGCAGTGTACAATTTATGTATCATATATTTATTCGAAATAAATGAATTTTGTTTTATTTTTTATATATTTTTTTTATAACTTCACGCCAAATTCCTTGCGGGCAGAGAGAACCGAGCGCCACGTGACTCGATCCTTACATATCTCACTCGCTTCTTTAACATTCATTGCTCTTCTCATGCACGCTCGCCGGTTTCTAGGGCCCCTGACATCACCTTCTGATAGAACACGACCAATTCGGTCATGGTAGGTAAGTCTTGGCCTTCCCCGGCTCCTACATCCACTTCCACTTTTGCATTGTATATCTGCTTCATCATTCTTTCATCTTGCATTCTTTCTACATGTCCGAACCATCGGAGCATGCCTCTTCTTATTTTAACACCGACGCTCTCTTTCAGACCAACTCTGTTTCTAACATCATCATTGCGAATACGGTCTACAAGCCTTACGCCACAATTTTTGCGCAGCGCTCGCATTTCGACCGCGTTTATTCTACTTTCATGCTCTTTCTGCCATACCCAGCTCTCGCTTCCATTAGTTAGCGTTGGGACCAACACTGCATTGTGTATAGCGAGTTGTGCCTTCTGGCTCAGGATTTTATTGCCAAGAAATTTTCCCTACGCTCCATTCACACTATTCCCAGCACTCACTCGTCTTTCCACATCTGCGGTGTACCTTCCATCCCTGCTGAAAGCGCATCCAAGATATACAAACTCATCCACTTGTTCCAACACTTCATCATCAATCGTAATCCTTATATTAGTTCTGGATTCTTCTCTTTCAAATACCATTATCTTTGTTTTCTTCGCATTCATTAGTAAGCCTATCTTTTCTTTTCTTTATGTTTTATATACATAGTAAAAAATAAAATTACGCTCTAAATTACTGTCTAATAAAGAAAATCTAACTTATATGAATTGCAAACAATTAGGCTTTTTATTCTTTAAAGTTAATGAAACGCTTACCTATATAATAGGTACTTATTATTTATTTGTAAATTAAATTAAATTCCAGTCAATAGTTTCTAAAATGAAGCAAACTAAAAAAGTGACATTATAAATGCTTGATGATGTGGGTTTTTATGTTAGTTTTAATTATAATGCAGTTTCATAGTGCCTACTTGTGCAACGTACTATACAAAACAATTTGACGATTCCATGTCATTTTTTAAAAGAAAAACCACAATTTGTTTCTCACATTCTAAGGATATAATATTCAAAAGTCAAACACTTATGAGCTGCCAGTAGAGCAAACTTAGCAATGTGGGCCATGTAAGTTAAGTTATCAACTGTGTACATTTCCACTAAATGAATTGTTCGGGTCCTTTACTGCAAGTATTACCTACAAAACTTTTAAAGTATTCGGGCTTTCATCACCGACGAAGAAATATATATTTGTTATTATTGGTTACCTACACATATACCAAGACTAGCTGTAAGCAGAGTGAAACAATACAAGCAAAGGTGACTACAACAAAATGTAACAAGGGTTCGCTCTGCCCTATATATGTATATATATTTTAGTAGTCAACTATAGACTATATGAACATGAGGTACCGAATTGGACGTATTGGATGCCTAGAATGTCATGCCCAATGAACATATATAAGCCAGATAATATTATAAAAATGGACTCGGCAGTTTAAAGCTTTATTTTTATTAAAGGCCCAGAACACACGGTGAAATAAAAAAGTTACGAAACTGCAACTCTAAGCTAAGTAGAGTTGGCGAGCGACTAGCAAGCCTTCCTTCTGGGAGCCGTACTTTTTGGTCGCTGGCTAAAGCTGCCGAGGGAAACTTTTGTCAACTGTCCATGCCGCCATTGCAGAAACCGGATGGCAGTCAGGCCTATACTGCCTAAGAGAAAGCCGCTTAATCTCTTTGCCTCGAACTCGTCTTTGAATGACGGGGTGCTATGCCACCATAATAGGTGGCACCGCCGAGCATACTCGAGGTGCGGTAGCTCAATGGCGAAAATCTCAATTACGCAGCGAGATGTCTGGCGGGCGTTGCTCTCCCTCGACATTCCTAAGTCGAGTGGGCCAGATGGCATACCGCACTGGTGCTGAAGGTGTGTGCTCCTGAGTTGTGTTCTGTACTGACGCGCCTTTTTGTGCTTTCGTACTCTACTAGGCAAGTCCCGTCTTGATGAAAGACCGCCAATGTGTATCCGGTGGCAAAAAGGCCGATAGATCAGATCCATTAAATTACAGGCCTATTGCCATAACATCCCTTCCCTCCAAGGTGACGGAGCGCGTGATAAACACACAACTCCTGGAATACCTAAAAGATCACGACTTGATCAGCGACCGTCAATACGGTTTTCGGCACGGTCTTTCGACTGGCTTCGATCTTCTAGTGTATCTTACACACCGCTGGGCTTCGGCGATTGAGTGTCAAGGAGAGCATTCTCGCGTTAAAATTGATACTGTCAGCCTAGATATGGCAAAGGCGTTCAATCGGGTCTGACATCGGGGTCTCCTATCGAAGTTACCATCGTACGGGCGACCCGTGGGTTTGTGAAATCACCTGGAAGAGAAGGTCAAGCTGGCGTCAAAGAAATTTCGTGTGCTCAATAGAGCTCTTGAGTTTAAGGAGATTTCGCCTCCCTTTGCGTGTTCTACCGATTTAATATAAATATTTCGCAAACGGATCACTACGTCGAAAAATGATTTCCCACACCCTCAACGTTACTATGGTGTGGGCGCTACCAAAAAATGTTTGTTCAACATTGTATTCTACCACTTTGTAAGCATAGTTAAGTTATTGTATATACATGCTAAACAACAGCTTCCTAGTATCAATCGTCTCTGAGGTAGGCCGCGGACAGACGGAAAGACAGACTATAATGGTTGGACATGGCGAAACTATAAGTTCCTTATTTACTACGGAACCCTACAAAAGGTGGTCGCGAATAATTTCAATGAGTTTTCTCCACTTTTTCGTTACCCATTTTTATAACTACTTACAACGCTGGCGTACGCTAGTATTAAAATAAATAGGTACCTACTCACAGAAGTAAGTTGCGGGCGCGATGAAACACTGAGTTCTATGTCCTAGTCCCAGGAAGGGCGAAATCGCCGCAAATCGTCTCTTTTTTGAAGTTATACTTCTAATGCGATTTCCAACAAGGTTGTGTTAAACGTTTAACGCTACCATGGAGGGGGAATAGAAAGAGACAGAGCGAGAGTGAAGCTGCTAAATGTTTCACGATATTACCGGTAGATGGCGCTGTAGGTAAAAATGCGCAATAGGTTAAAACTGCTAAATGTTATGCGCTATAATTAAAAATGTATAACATTTGTATTTTACATTTGACTTGTATGTTTTTTCATTCCATAAACATCGCAGCTACTACTTGATAGACTTTTTTAATTTTACTCCAATAACCCTTCTTATAAATTAATGTATTAATATTTAATATAATTAATACTAAATATTATTAAGTTATTAATGTTAAATATTTATTTAATGATGCCAGAGAAGTATAACTTCTCACGCGCGTACATAAGTACACGCACCCACTTTTTTTTTATATACCACTAAGGTGTCAATCAGGCATACGGCCTGCTTGATGCCTATGGACATTTGCAACACCAGGGGTGTCACTCATGCGTTATCGACCCTTTAAAAACCTCTTCACGCATTTTTTGAAGAATTCCATCTTGTAGTTCCTTGGAAAAACTTCGACTGGGAGCTCATTCCACAGCTTGAGAGTTCTCGGAAAAATAATACTCTGGAACCGTACATTACGCGAACATTGCGGTTCCAGCGTGTGAGGGTGACTCCCCGTCGGCGAGCGGTGCGGTTATAAAAAGTAGCTGTCGGCATCATTTCGAACAGTCCTACGAAACACAACCCGTTGTACAATCAGTAGAATACACAAAGGGATGCAAAATCGCTCTTGAAACTTAAGGGTTCAATACCGTGTGGAAGCTTAGGATTGTCGACAATTCTCACAGCTCGTCTCTGAATCGAATCACATGGTCCAAGCTGGTATCCAGGTGCCCCCGCCCAAAGGTGACTGCAGTACTCCAAGTGCGGTCTGACTTAGACTTATATAACATAAGTCTTTACCCCGCACTGAAGTTTGTCCTGTTGAGCACACCAAGTTTTTTGGACGCCAGCTTGACCTTCTCCTCCAGGTATTTCGATATTGCACATCACAAGAGATCTCGACGCCAAGCATCCTAATACTTTTGGTGATGGTAAGAGGTGTGTTCTGGAATTTAGGAACCACAGTAAATGGAGTTTTCTTAACGGTGAACGCGCAAACTTGCGTCTTCTTGGGGTTGAATTCGACCAATTTAAGCCACTCCCAGTCAGATACTTTAGCCAAAGTACCATCAATTTCAGACACAAGTTTATCGCGGCTTTCTTCCAAAAGGGAACGAGGGATGTTTGCACGGCTTGTAAGTATAATAAGTGTCCCCGGTGCTGACGTCCGCATAACAATGAATGCCATCAATGGACCACATATCATTGATATGCAGCAGAAATAGCGTCGGAGACAGTACAGAACCCTGAGGGACGCCAGCATTTATTACTATCGGAGCATCCACTATCAACCACGGCCTTTATGCATCTGTTGGATAAAAAGCTGGCGACCCATTTGCACAAACCCTCGGGCAGCCCGTATGATGTTAACTTCGACAGAAGATCCCGGTGCCAGGCCCGAACAGTCTCGCACGAATTGATACACTGTTAGCGAGCTACTTACTAGAAAAAGTCCCGCAATGTGGGATCCCGTCGGATATGGGATCTTCTGTTTTTTTTTTTTTTTACGCCCAACGTAAAACAACGACCACCCACAAAAGGAGGACTAACCCCGAACGTGCTTTAGTCACTCTTCTGAGGGGGGTACCCTTCGCAACCCGTTGGGAGAGAGGTGGTGAAATCGTATGAGTACCCTTTCGGACGACCGAACGTGTTATGTCAGACTCTTACTGACTAAACAACACCTAGGGACTGTGTTTATCTAGGAAGGTTTTAAAGGCTTCATCGCAGGCGATCGCCTCAGGGGAAGCGGGGCGACGCATTCTTCTGATTATTCCATTAGGATTATATACGCGCGAATTAATTCGCAGTGGCCTCGTTCCTTCTATACTACGTATGAGATATGGCTACAGAAAACAACGTGTAATGTAGTGTAGTATGCTCGTGAAAACAAAAAAAAAACTCTTTTGGGGCAATCTAACACCGAATCATACAAAAATAGAAAAATCTCCACGACGCCTGCCGAACCTGCACAGTATTTTCGCCGGAAGCCAATACGGACTTTTTAAATTACGATTATATACTAGTACTGCGCTTGTGAACTGTGAAAATCGCTCGTGCCAGCGATCACTACATCAATCTAGTGCTCTCACGAGTCATTACAGTGTACACTGTGTCAAATACTGGTTAATCTTATACCAACAATTATTTACATATCTCGTCGCACATAGTCACCCACCCAAATCATTTCCACTGCAGCCGATGTGTGAGGAGAGAATTGGAATTTCACCATGCAATTTTCTCTACCTGGTGTGTAGACACGAGGTAGAGAAATCCCGGTCGTGACTACTCAGAGGCCACCTCCAACTTCTCTTATCCAACCTGCTCAATGATGGGTACTGTATTAAAAGTTATCTGAACTACACATGACAAAGTTGAGTTTTAATTGGTACTTACGATAAATCGATTCCAACACATACAGACGAGCTAAATAGCGTATTACAAGATGCATTAAACTATGAATGTCAATAAATCTGTTTTTTTTTTCTTTCATTATCTTTTTCCTTAAAACATCTACCTATTAGAAAATAGACAATTCAAAAATAATAATACCAGATTGCGTAAAATGCTCATTTATCAAACGACTAATGCGGGGTATTAATATATAAGGTGGACTTAAAACATTGAATGCTAACTTATAACAAGCATAGGTACATTAATTTTTAAAATGGAAACCTTTCATAATGTTGTTACAATCAGCGTAGAAGATAATAAAGTACTTACTCACAAATATACACTAACGCTAAAAACATATATGCTACTTTCTTTTAAGTCAGTCCTGTAAATGACAGTTGATAGAGCGTCTGATAAACACACGACTCCTAGAATACCTAGAAGATCACGACCTAATCAGCGACCGTCAATACGGCTTTCGCCACGGTCGTTCGACTGGCGATCTTCTAGTGTATCTTACACACCGCTGGGCTTCGGCGATTGAGTCAATGTGAGGCATTGGCTGTTAGCCTAGATATGGCAAAGGCGTTCGATCGGGTGTGGCATCGGAGTTTTCTATCGAAGTTACCAACGTACGGGCTGCCCGAGGGTTTGTGCAAATGGATTCCCAACTTCTTATCCAGCAAACGTATAAAAGCCGTGATAGACGGTAGTTGCTCCGATTGCATGGATATTAATGCTGGCGTCCCACAGGGCTCTGTATTGTCCCCGACGCTGTTTCTGCTGCATATTAATGACATGTTGTCAATCGACAGCATTCATTGTTATTCGGAAGACAGCACCGGGGACACTTACTATACAGACCGTGCTAACATCCCACGTTCCCTTGGGGAGGTAAGCCGCGATAAACTTGTGTCTGAAAAGGAGGGTACATTGTCTAAAGTATCTGACTGGGGGCGATTGAACCTAGTCCAATTCAACCTTACCAAGACACAAGTTTGTACGTTCACCGCTAAGAAAACCCCATTTGCTGTGGTTTCCCAATTTCAGAACACGCCGCTCACAATTACTAAGAGCATTGGGATTCTCGGTATCGAGATCTCCAGCGATGTTCAATATCGAGGCCACCTCGAGGGAGGAGAAGGTCAAGCTGGCGTCCAAGAATCTCGGTGTGCTCAACAGAGCTAAACAGTACTTCAGCGCGGGGCAAAGGCTTATGTTATATAAGTCCCAAGTCAGACCGCATATGGAGTACTGTAGCCACCCTTGGGCGGGAGCACCAGGATACCAGCTAGGACCTTGTGACTCGGTACAGAGACGAACTGTGAGGATTATCGATGATCCTGAAAATGATCCTGAACAAAAGAGATTTTGCTGACCTTTGCGTGTTCTACCGGCTGTATAATGGGTTGTGTCCTGAGGAGTTGTTCGACATTATACCAACAGCCTCGTTTTACAATCGCACAGCTTGCCGGCGGCTGGGAGTTTATCCGCACACACTGGAACCGCAATAGTCGCGCACTGTGCGCTTCACGAGAAGTTTTCTACCAAGAACTATTAAGTTGTGGAATGAGCTCCCTGCCGAGGTTTTCCCAAGGGACTACAGTATGGGGTTCTTCAAGAAAGGCGTGAAGAGGTTCTTACAGGGTCGGCAACGCAAGAGTGGCAACCCTGGTGTTGCAAATGCCCATAGGCTACGGTAACTGCTTACCATCAGACAGGCCGTACGCTTGTTTGCACCCTTAGTGGTATAAAAAAAATGACTTGACGCACATGATCGGAAAATGAAAACACTAAGTTGAAAATGTAATAATTTTTATAATGATTCACTTTTTTTGTATTTTTTGTTCTCATCATGAAGCTATACAACATTTACATTTTACAATATTCTTAATTTATAGGTACTTAATAAAGTGATTGTTAGCAGATATTAAAAACAGAAATGTAACATTGAATACAATATTCAGCAAATACATTTTCTTAGATAATTAATAAATTACCATAAGAATTCCACTGCGTTGTGGAGTGCGGGACTCCTACACGAGCAGCAGGGTATGTACGGGTGTTTCTCGAAAAACAAAGAACACCGCTACGTGTCACGGTCGTGCGTGCGACGAACACGCGCCCGTCACCTGTGCGAATCACGGCGCTTGCCTGCCTGTTTTAAAAAATGCAGTGTCGGTTCGTGACTCGGATCAAACGCACTACGCGAGTACAGTCGGTAAAAAAACTTACGATGTCTATTGATACAGTACGCACAAACGTGGAAGTGTACTCCCGCCCTGTGATACATCCTTGTCGTCATTTTAAATATTTGTAAAATCTTTTCACCTTCCCTTACTTCATTAATTTCATGGGACAAAAGAGCCAACACTGTCGTCTTTGCTGTCCGTGTCGTCCTATGACCCATTTCGAAACTTACGTGCTTTCTCATATACGACTTTTCGACTGTCACATGATATAAAATAAGCAAATGTAAAATTGATTGGCCTTCCAGATGACATTTCCCGGGTACGGGAGCTGGGCGTGCAGCAGTAATATAATGGCAAAAGAAATATCGAGCACCGTTTCTAAAGAAAAGATGGCGCAGACTTCGAAAGAACCTTAAATTATTTATTATTAAAAAAAGAAAATTATTATGGCATAGTTGTCTTATTAGTCATGTAATCCCACAATAATCATCAGAGAAATCTGACGTATGAAGATCTCTGTCAACTCCGCAAGGGACCTGACAATAAAATATGAGGCAGCTATTGATAGAAATGTCTAAATGTCAATATTTAACAAACCGAGAGCATTGTGAAATGGTAAAGATTTGCTCAAAGTGGTTTCTACTCATGTGTGCATGTTTTAATGGCAACATAAATTAAACTCACTATTAGGGCGAGAAACACACGTCCATCGTTTTTTATATTACACGTCGAATGTCAATTAAAAAATACATATAAGTACTATTTTCTTTCGCGCCAATAGTCACTTTTGGAATTATGGTACATATAATAATGAACAAATTGATAAGAAAAAGCAGTAAAATATGTAGTAATATATTAATTATAATAAATTAATTTGATTCTGTCAGTTTGATTGCATAGATGTAATTGAATGTCATTTTTAAAGTAAAACATAAGTTTTAGTGTCCTGCCACCGCCATCTAAAAATATTATTATGACAAAACTAGATGCAAGTAATTACGCATAAGTTATTTAAAAAAAATTCACGAAAGATCAATTTTGTACACACTAAATTGCACTTTATGTTAATAATCACTTAAGAGTGCAATTTTGTACATAGGCAATTGGGGTATTTTTCATGTTATCAGGTTAACTAATATCTTAAATACATTTCTTATTGTATTTACATATTATTTAAAAATTAATCAGTAAAGGTAAATCTAGGCTACGAGGTAGGGCCTTACCTATGACAACCGGTTATGGTGACACGACGGCGTCATACTATGAACAATTAAGATAAAGTATATATAGAGCTGTGCTTTCATAAGTGCAAAAAGTAACAAATCTAAATGGGGTATACATTTAGATTTGTGTTAGTCTGCGATCCGACCACTTTGCTATCAGCTGAAACATTCACGCATTCACATAACGTATGTATATTTGTTTAACGTTATGAATAATATACGGGAATTAGTGCAACTGTAGCGAGAAAATAACCCACATAAAATTGGCTAGAGTAAGTTGGGCTGCTTATAACGAACACGCGCGCATTTCCCGACATCAATGTCGAACTTAAGCCAACCAATAACGTACGTCGTAAATGACACTTTCAAAGACGGTGCTTCACTTATTATTCATGGGTTTACCACACTTCTTCTGAACATCGACTCGCCCGTGCATGCCGTAGCCTAAATCATCCTCTAATGTGAATATTGTAACACGTCAAAGAGGAAAAAAACATTATTATAGTTCTTAACAATCGAATATATTACAAAAATCATGAATATTTACCAAAATGATCATACCTTCTTTTTATACATATCTGACTCTGGTTTCAGTATATGATCATATTATTGTATATTTCACAAGCAACCTAATTGTAATTGTCCTAAGCAACATAATTAAATAATCATATAATACATAAATTCTAGTTAAAAAAGTTAAAATGTTACAGCTGTACCTACCTACATAAATAACATCACTTTAACAGAAATATAAATTGGGATTAAAGAACATCGGCCAATTCCCATAACCTGACCTTGAACTGATCGCCACTACAAATCTTTTAGGATGGATATGAGAGGTTCAAATGTAGTGAAACTGATTGAATGAAGCCACATTAATTAGCTATTACATGAAATATTTTTGAGGTTAGGAATAACGCAGAGTCAAACGATTTCGATTTTTCCACTTGTTTTAAATCGATATCTTTAATGGTACCGTCATACCTTTTTCTGATAGTGTAAAAAATCTTGGAGTTATCTTTGATAAAACTTTATCGTGATCTCAAATTTGAAGTGTCAGTAGGAAGCTGTTTGGTTCTGTTAGTTCGCTCTGAAGATTGAAAAAAAAAATCTAACGTTATCTGGAAGAGATTGCTATGCGATAAGACCGCCTTTTGTACTTTAATTTAAGTTAATTTCCTGTATTTTATTGTTTTATGTAGTGCAATAAAGGATATTGTATAGTAAATTATGATCATTTCACATCACATTGACATTTTGTTATTATGCCGTTCCATTTCACAAAACTGTATCAACTGATTAAGATTTTCAATTATCAATAGAAAACATTGGAATTAAAATAGTTTATCATACCGATTTATTGAATATGATAATGTGTAAGTACTGTAGGTAGCAAGTTCTATACTATTCATAATTGTGAATTCCGTAATATAATAATAGTTACATACACTAACATAGAAAAAATCTTCATGGTTGAACATTAAATTCATAAAAAACAACATACTTCCGTCAAACAGTGTTGCCATAAATTGTACCGATGCGTTCAAAAACTAAGATTACAATAAATAGAAATATATTAAAATGAAAAATGTAATATCTTTTTATTGTGGCCATGTCTAGAATTAACAATTTGATATAATGAAATAACATAAAAATACATATTTTTCTATGTATGACTCGTGTAAATAGTCATATTAATAGTCCGTTTTGACCAATGTCCTTTGCAAATTGAGTTTTAAGAAATCATATATTTGACATTGTGATCATCTACAGAACATCGTAGAACGTCGTACTATACTTAAATATAATTGTAAATTCAAAATAATCTTCGCTAATCTAACAAAATGTAAAAAAATGTTCATCATTTCTCCGCTAATCACTGTATATCGAAAACCACTGAACTAATTTTGATCCAATTTACGCAGATTTTCATATCCAACAGTCATCCCAATGTAGCTACCATTGTAATGAAAAAAGCATAGATATCTGGGCTCATACATTCGATGAGCCAGACACACATAGGTTTTAAATATGTATATTTATTGGTCCATGGTCAAATATACAACAGAACACAAACTATAATTATAATTTACAAACAATAATAATAAAACAAACTAGATCACTTTTAGAAGCAGCTATAAATGTACATATGCACAATACCCCTACAATATATTATATAAATTGTAAACATAGGCACACAACGTTCAACGGTCAAGATTGGTCCAGCAGTGGTTGTGATTCGGTTATCGTGGATCAGTCATCGCTAATTCGTCGAGACTTCTTTTTGCGTTTTTTCTCCATTGCTTCCATTTTCATGTCTTCCAAATCTTCCATAATACCTGGAAAAAAACAAAATAATAATTAATAAGCCCATAACACTATGCATATAGCCGATTGTTGTGGCTGATGATTTCTCTGCTGCTAAACCCAGGCTTAGCGTTGGATACTAATACTATTACCGAAGGATACCTACACCAACGGAACTTGTCATAGGCCTGTATCTTTTAAACTGTAATAGGTAGACAATTTATATATATTACTATGACCGTTATAACAAACAATAAAACTAAAATAAAGTTAACATTTAAAGAAAGTCCCCATTTAATACAACGTCGGAAGGACATTAAGTATCACTCGCGCGATGCCAACTCTGCTTTACTAGTGACCTCGCTCACATGCACGACTACAACAGCTCTCCATATATGTTATTTAAGCGCTTTACACGTGATAAGGAACACTTGTGCGAATCTGACTAGGACTTGAACCGGTATTATAAACGAAACATACCGATCTTTTTGCTGACCGGTATTATAAACGAAACATACCGATCTTTTTGCTGACCGGTATTATAAATGAAATATTCCGATCTTTTTGCTGACCGGTATTATAAACGAAACATACCGATCTTTTTGCTGACCGGTATTATAAACGAAACATACCGATCTTTTTGCTGACCGGTATTATAAACGAAATATACCGATCTTTTTGCTGACCGGTATTATAAACGAAACATACCGATCTTTTTGCTGACCGGTATTATAAACGAAACATACCGATCTTTTTGCTGACCGGTATTATAAATGAAATATTCCGATCTTTTTGCTGACCGGTATTATAAACGAAACATACCGATCTTTTTGCTGACCGGTATTATAAACGAAACATACCGATCTTTTTGCTGACCGGTATTATAAATGAAATATTCCGATCTTTTTGCTGACCGGTATTATAAACGAAACATACCGATCTTTTTGCTGACCGGTATTATAAACGAAACATACCGATCTTTTTGCTGACCGGTATTATAAACGAAATATACCGATCTTTTTGCTGACCGGTATTATAAACGAAACATACCGATCTTTTTGCTGATGTATTCCTCGCGTTGCTGCATTGCGAAACTCGATTCCATCGCGGGGTCGTCATCATCATCCATGTGTCGATATCTAAACAAGAAATAACAAACAGTTAAACCTTATGTTAAATAGTGACTGATGACAAAAACGATGTATGCAAGCTAAGATGTTTTTATAGTTATAAATACGTCGTAAACGCTCTAGAATGGCAATACGAAAGTAAAGTAATTGCCCAATTTGCATTTAGTTGACCGCGCTCTCGCGTCGCGGCTATACGTAAATATTTTGATGGTACACACTCAGGGTAAATTATAGCCATGGGCTACCTACCTAGACAACACCTTGTCCTATTAGTGGTTTGTAAAAACCATATGAAAGTCCATATAGTAATTTCTGAGTCTAGACCTAACGAAAACATGTAAAGTATTGTATAACAAACCAGCTTTAAACAGTTTAAAAATCACTATTATTAACAAACGATTTACATCACATTAACAAAAACATTAGAAAAATACTCACTTTGATTTGTCATAACCAAATATCTCTTTAATGTGCCTGGAATAATCCATATTTTCATCGCCATCGTCAATGAAATCATCCATTTCTGAATCATATTCGGAGTCAGAATCAACTACACGTCCTGTAAAGATTATTAAATTAATATTATATTAATCATGTTCCAATAACCACAGTGCTGATATAGTACACTACTCAATATACAGCTCTGACAAGTTCACTAGAACTTGTATGAGAAAACGAATAACTTGATAAAAAAAGAAGCGAAAAAGTAAATAATTAATGTAAAAAATATTTAAAAAACTCACGTTTCTGCGTTCGCCTGTCGTCGGGTTGCGATTTTCTCTTAACATGGCCGGGAGGAAATTGACGAGTGCCATCTGGCCTTTTAACCCCATTTGTATTTTTTAGCGAATTAACATGTTTATCGAAATCAAATGTATTCGCAATCGCCTTACTAGAGCCAGGCTGAGACTTGCTTCCGCCTGTAACGCCTCTGTCGTCAGGTCTCTTTGAAGATATTTTACTACTTTCAGGTAAATGTTTATTACTATCTAATTTCCCATTCACTTTTGGAGATGCTTCATTTTGTAATAACTTTTGTTTCGTTACAACTTTATCTCTCATCTCGTTTCTATGTTGTAATTGCTCCCTGTTAAGTTTTGGCACTGGCCTTCCCTGTGAACTATGTCCGTTCACATATTTCCCATCACTGTTCTTGTTTGGAATTGCGAGTTTTTTGTCGCTATTCTTATCTATCCTGTACGTGTTCTGACTTTTTAAGTCTATATTCTTTTTAGTGTCCTGTTTACCACTTTGCTCCCTAGGAGTTAATTTCGTTTTATCTCCTGCTTTGTCAGAAGGTTTACTTCTTTCTAAAGATAAAGTTTTTGACTCTAATTTTGATCTACTCTTTTCTAATCGCTCTCTATCTCTATGAAGCTTCTCAATGTCCCTGTCTATCCTTTCCCTTTCCGCTTTTAATTTATCTAGTCTTTCTTGTTCGGCTTTTTCTTTTTCTAATCTAATCCTCTCCTTTTCTCTCTGGATCTTCTCGATCTTCTCAGACCTCTCTCTTTCTGGTTTGTCTCTGTCTGATGATTTCGGACTGGCGTTTCTATGGTTGGCAGTGTTTTTATCGCCAAGTTTAGGGATACGTCCAAATCCGGAATCAGGTTTTCTATCTCTCTCGGCTGGTTTATCTTCTTTGTGAACTTAAAAAAACAAAATGTATATTTTTTACAATTTAATACTATTGTAGTGGTTTAGATCTCGCCTAATACGCAATGCGTCTTTTGTCAGCTAAAAATGTTAACATTAACACTCGGATAATTTGGAAAGGTCACAATTAGGAGAATAAGCTAAATGTAATATGACAGGAATTATGATAATTTAGGGTCCCACCCCTTTTTTCAATTTATGGCTAAACGTGAATTTCTACCAGAAAATATCCTTAACAAAAGTTTCTAAAACTTTCCTGTAAGGTTTCTTTCAACAAACCTGACATTTTCCAAGAAATGGCAAAAAACGTTGACGGTTTTCTTTTTCATAAATCGGGTAAAAATTAAAGAAAATTAAATCATGACTTTCACATTTACTATCACTAATTTTATGTCATATTAGGCTGAATGTTAGTTTTTTAATCGTACTGGAATTTACACGCTAGAGGCAAGATTTGCAGTGTACATTATTACATATTTTATTTTTAAACAAATAAAACGATGAGTAATTTGCGCTCTAAGTAAAAAAATAAGTTGTATATATATTATATATATATACTATATATACATACATTAATATCTATAATATAATACTGAATTTTGTGCAAAATATTTTTTTTGTTTTATCTTTATCGTAATTTTAAATAATTACATGACATGCTTACATAAGTAAGCGCTCGTATGCTTTTAGGATTCCAATTTAACATTATATTTATTTAATACAAAAATGATCTATAACTATAACTTTACGCAAAGACGTTTATTCACCTAATAGATAAAGCACTTTATTCTCCTAAATAGACTTCACCTTCACCTTAAAGAACGTTCACTGAATGTCATATTTAACTTACATTTTATTTTGTCTAAAAATATTTACCTTAACTGATTAACTTGACTGAAAAATAAAATTGTATATTCTCACCTTTGCGGCCTGCTCTTTCAGCTTTTTCTGCCTCCAAACGTTCTTGCCTGCGTTGACGTCGTGCCATTTCCTCTTCGTATTCGCGTTTCTGTTTCTTGGTCATCAATCGCTCTGCTTCCTGTTCTGTAGATAGTTTCTTTGTAGCCACCTCAACTGGTACACTTTTCTTTTGTTCCGCTAGTTTCAGCAGCTGATTGAAATCTATTGGTGGTGGAGCTGGCTTTCTTATCTTGGGTTTCTCAGATTTTTGCTCTTCTTTCTTTTTCTCTGGTTCGGTTTTCAATGGAGGACTTGATTCCTTATCTGAAACAGAAGCGTTAACACTTGGTGGCATTGTACTGTTTGCATTGCATTTTCCACACAGTACTACAGACTGAAGACTGATAAAAAAAATTAAGATCGAGGTATAAAACACGCAATTTTTAGTATCAGATACCTAATACGATAAAATAATAAAAATGTAGGTAAAGAGGGCGAATTTTTTCAAATGATTGAAAAAAAAAACATATTTTTGTTAAATGCGCAGCAACGCAATTTTGATTTTATGGAGATGCCCAATTACTTCCAACCATTATTGAGTTTGTTTCATGGTGATAGATCATTTAGTTTAAAAGTTACATACGCCTTTTTGTTTGCAGGGAGTCACAGTAGCGAACCATATTTTTTAAAATGCCAGGTATGATATTCGTTGACAAGGTTAGGCATAGTTTCCCTCATTTGAATTTGTGCACCTTATGAAGACTTACACTGTATAATAGGTAGAATACACAGTTATCCTTTACCAACTGTATTATCTGCTACCTGTTTTTACAGTATTACACAATTTTCTCTTGTTAAAAGATATGAATCATGCGCATATTTCGATCTCTTCATCAATAAACGTTCACAATCAAACTTACTTATGTGGTCTGTCAGTAGTTAAATTAAAATTATTATCAAATACTCAAATCTGTAATCCATTGAGTCAATGAAAAAAGCAAAATATTCAAAACCTACAGGGTATTTCTCATTGACCTAGAATCATGAAATTAGGCAAGATCAGATATCATGTAGCACAAATAAAAGGAAAAATTCGAAAACCGTAAATTTGTAGTTATAGTACAAAAAATAAATGCGATTACAAACTCATTTGCAGTTGGTGACAAACTAACCGCGACCTACGACAACAGTTTTTCAACGGCAAAGTTAAATTTCTCTCTCAATCCAGTTTACCTTTTCGTTAGAGCAATGATCGGTGCTTCCATAGTTTATGAACTTTAGAAACATTACCTCATTATTATGGTGAATGTTTTTTTTTCTTTTTTTTTATACAACTAGATTATATTTTTTATATAAGTATAAATATTTTTTATTTACAACTAGATAGACAAGCATGCGGCTCGCATCAGATGGTAAGCGGTCACCGGAGCCTATTGACGCTCGCAACACCACGGGGATGTTACTCGCGCGCTGCCAATCTTGTGGACCTAAGGATGTTCCGTCACAGTACCCAGTAATTTCTCAGCCACATCTCACCCTTCAAACCGGAACACAGCTATATAAATCTAGCTGCTTGACGGTAGAAATAGGTGAGACAGAGGTACACATGCAGACGACTTTTGTATGTCTCCTTCTGATGAAATTATAGCTGTACATTACCTAACTGCTTACATTGTTATATGCATTTATTATTACGTATTACAAAGATTTGTGTCTAAATCTAGCACAAGTAGATGAATATTATCTTTGATATTTTGTAGCATTAATATAATTTTTGTAATTTGTCATCTATTAAAAATATAATAACGAAATTAATGCAAATGGTAGGCATGCTGTAGTAAGTAAATAAAAAAAAAACTTCAGAATGAGCGGCGGCAGTGCAGCATTGTTGTTGTAAGCCTTCCGAGACTCGATTCCCGTGATGAAAAAACTATTTACATACCTACAAGTTCATACGGAACTCTCAGTGAGTGAGTTCGGCTCGCACTATGATGGATTTTATTTTTCTTTATATACCTTCCTGGTAATGTGTTGAACATACATTCTAAAGTATTCTAATCAGTCGACGCATTTCAATCAATCGATTATTATATTTATATTCAAGGACCAATAGTATTTAAGTAAAACAGGTGTGGAATATAAGGAAACACAGAGACGAAATTATTTTGAATTTTTTCACTCATCTAGGTTCCGTAAAAGAAGACCATCCCTCATCATCATCAACGCTGTTATCCGACTCCGGGTTCAAACCTACAACTATATTAAAGTATGCATGGTATATAAGTGAATTTAAAACACTGATAAAAATAGGTTTAAAAACAGTGATAACAGACGTCAATGAAGTCGTGACTTTAACGTAGGTAGTTTTATGATAATATAATCACACTAGGAGCTTCATAATAAATAAAAAGAATTTAAAATTGTTTCACAATAGGCGAACATGAACCCACAAAAATAAATAAAGGAATTGCGAACCTCGTCAATATGAAGAGAGGTAGGGCGCATCAAAGCAGCCTGTCTGGGGAAGTACCTCCACCTCACAGAAAACCGCAGCCAAATAACAACTCCCTAGAGAGTTGTTGTGTTCCTGCTTGTGAGTGAGGTGAGGTGACCAGTAAGCTCCCAAGAAGTTGCTGTGTAAGCAGCAGAGGAGGCATCGCGCGAGTGATACTTAATATATCGCAAGCGTTAATAGGCTACGATACCCGCTTTATATCAGGTGGGCCGTATGCTTTTATGCCTCCCGACGTAGTATAAAAAAAACGATTTTTTTAATTGACAGAGGGATGGTAGGGATGGTATCTACAACAGGCAATTAACCAACAAAGTTTCACCAAAGGATTCCTATGCTTTTTATGTTATCAAAAATAAACATGTATGGAAGGGTGTGTCGCATATGTCATTTGGGAACTGCCAAAAAGCAGAAATACTTTTTTGTGTTTATTAATTAAAACGGAAGAATTACCTGCTACCTCTCCTCCTTTCCGCCTTCTCTTGTGAGGAACAGGCTCTTCTTCGTGTTGAAGTGCATGTTTCACTCTTTCCCTTGTTCCATTTAAATCTTTTTTTACTGTATTATCTGGAATATAAAAATTATACATGTTTTGTGAAAGAACATTGTACAGCTTTTAAAACTAGCACTTATTTATATTCTTATTACCAAATAGAACGGATTAGTAGCAAATCGTCATAAACGCGACTCATCATTTTCACATCTCATGATTTATAAAACAAACACAAGACTTGCTTCATGCACAGCTAGTGTTGCTAGTATGAACTCGATTTATTTATATTTTCTATAAGAGTAAATAATATCAGAGACATATCTATACCATAGTAAAATCAAATAAGTAGGATATCTTCATAGATACGCACGGAACGCGGTTTGTATGCGTGCGCGCCCGTACGTATGCGTCGTCGCACGCACACACTGACAAAATTTATCGCTGCTAAAGATACGTCAGTCGTAGCTATGCCGTGCGTGATACCCCCCGTGCCCACGCACGCACCGCCGCTGCGCTCCCGCTCGTAATAATTTGTACGTACCTACCTACCTACTTTAACTACAAATTGGTAAAGATGGCAAAAAAAAAATTTTCTGTATCAAATGTGTAATTTTGTTAAAAAATCACAAATGTCCTACAGAAAAAAGTACTTTTAATGCCTATCATTTTAGGCTACTGTAAAAATATTAAATTTCCGAATATAAAGATTATAATTTTGAAAAGTGTAGTAAATGAAAAAGTAAACAAAAAAATCGGCCAAGTGCGAGTCGGACTCGCGCACGAAGGGTTCTGAACCATTATCTATAAAAAAGGCAAAAAAACCACGTGTGTTGTATGGGAGCCCCCTTTAATATATATTGTATTCTATTTTTTAGTATTTGTTGTTATAGCGGCAACAGAAATACATCATCTGTGAAAATTTCAACTGTCTAGCTATCACGGTTCATGAGATACAGCCTGGTGACAGACGGACGGACGGACGGACGGACAGCGGAGCCTCAGTAATAGGGTTCCGTTTTACCCTTTGGGTACGGAACCCTAAAAATGGGTGCGTAAACTTATGTACGCGCGTGCGAAGTTATACTTCTCTGGCATAACACTTCACAGGCAACTGCAACCAAATAACAATTCCCTGGAGGGTCGTTTTGTTCATGCAAGTAAGTGACGTTACTACCTCACGGAAAACTGGAAGTATGTTGTGTTCATCTGAGTGACGTCACGAGTAAGCTCCTAAGGAGTTGCCGTGTTAGCAGCAGAGATGGCAATATGCGAGGCATACTTAATATATTGCAAGCGTAAACAGCTACAGTGACCGCTTTAAATTATGTGGATCGTATGCTTGTTTGTTCATGCGAGTAAGTGACGTTACCACCGCACAGAACTCTGCAGCCAAATAACAAATCCCTGGACGGTTGTTGTGTGCAGGCCAGTGAGTAACGTTACTACCTCACGGAAAACTGCAGCCAAATAACAATTCGCTGGACAGATGTTGCGTTCATGCGAGTGAGTGACGTTACTACCTCACGAAAAATATGCTCAAAGCTGCAGCCGAATAGCAATTCCCTGGAGGATTGTTGTGTTCATGTGAGTGAGTGACGTTAACACTTCACAGAAATCTGCAGCCAAATAACAATTCCCTGGAGGGTTATTGTGTTCATGCGAGTGAGTGACGTTATGACGCTGGACAGATGAGTGAAGGAGTAACGTCACTCACTCGCATAAACACAACAACCCTCCAGTGAATTGTTATATAGCTGCAGTTTTCCGTGAGGTAATAACGTCACTCACTCGCATGAACACAATAACCCTCCAGGGAATTGTTATTTGGCTGCAGTTTTGAGCATATTTTTAATGCTTTGAGCGGGTTAGCGGGCAGCTTTAACCTGTTACTTTTGTGTTACAGTATCTTAAAATTTCACTCATCATTTTTTCATAACGCACCTAAAGAAGTATAACTTCAATACAATTTCATAATCATTTAATTTTATTTGAATTAATCCTATTTCGACCGTAATTTTTCAAATCACTAAACAGGTAACATGACGTAGGTAATTAAAAAATTGTAGTCAGCTCCTGGTCTATGTACAAAAAATAATTAAGAAGAACTATGTATTATAGATACCTGATGATTCCCCGACAGGGGAAAATAGTTTTGTATATAGATAGACTATGCATTTTTATGCAAAACTATAAGCAACATCCCTCCTACGTGTTTAGGCTATTATCGTTCGCTCGGGGCTCGAGTCGGCCTACTTATTTGATTTTACTATATCTATACTTTGTGTGTGGAAAGGTTCATACAATTTTTCCACTAAGATCCTTGACAGATTCTCTGAGAATGTTATCACAAATTTATATATATTCAATAGTTTTCCCTTACAGCAACAATAAAAAGCAATCAGTTACCAATTTTCATATTATTAATATAAAAAATACATCAGACACCGAATAACAACTGAGGATTGTTGTGCACCTGTGAGTAAAAAAGATCAAAATCAATAGGCAGACCTTAACTAAACAATTTCTTGCAGGATTGTTGTTTCCGAATGCGAATACAGTTATCAAGAGGATCATAAAAACGTGTTGAGTTAGCAGGGACGAAAATAAAAGAAGCTAAGAATCAGGAGAGCCACTTTCTATCAAGGTTCATCCATCACCAAAAGTAGTTTAATAAATATATTATAAATAGAATGTAAATATTGTTACGTTTATAAATTAAAACTGACTAAATATTTTATTCCTTAATATTAAAATGACTGATATACGTTGTATTTTTCACAGTAATGTCTTATTAATATCATATACATACATACATATCATCACACCTGTCACCCATTGGGGTAGGCAGAGACTATGGAACACCAGGTACACCTGTCCAAACATACCTCTCTTGTTTCTTTCACACTTTCTCTACGGTTTTGGGTGCTTTTTATATTAATATTATTCGAAATAAAACATTTTTTTTTCAAAAAACATTGTAGTAAGTAATTTATTGCAACACTGGGCATCTCTCCAAAAGGCTTCCTCATCTTTCATGCTAACATTCATTGCTAATTACCTCTCTTTTCAGTGCTCATCTGTAATATTTACAAAATACCTGTGCAAAATTTTATGCTTCTAGTTCCACCGATTAAACCTGTGTATTGTGTGACAGTATTAAGAATTATTTTTATATAGAATAATTTAATTGTGTATTGCTTTGCACAATGCAATATATACTTTCCACTAAAAACTGCAACTGCACTGCAGCGCGGCGTGTGTCAAAATGAGTACATTTTGACGTGTCAGTATTCTGTTAAACGATCTGACAGCAGCGACGTTGCAGGAATGTTGCAGAAAATGAATCGCTATTCTGTTAAAAAACCTGCACTGCAACTGCACGTTTCCTGCAATATAATCGTATTCTGATAAATTGTTTTGACATTTGTATACCGGTGACAGATGTTTTGAAGGAGTTTACTTGCAGTTTTGTTAATGTTACTCTTGAGCAACTTTTGCGAAGTGAAATTAATAAATATTCTGAGGCGGTGAATTATATTTGCTTTGTTTTGGGAGATGTTTGTGGATAAATATAATTAAATAAAGCTTCTTTTTGGTTAGAAATACCTCCACTCCGGCACTAGTGAAACTATAGGAGTCAACATTAAATAAAAATTCAGTTTTATTAGATTGAAATATGGCAACGTTTCATGTTTTAAGTAGTTTACTTGCAGGATACGCACAATTGCAGCGTAGTTGCAGTGCAGGAAATTTTAGTAGAATACACCTATCGGCACTGCACTATTCCTGCACGACTCAAGTGACAGGCGTAAATATGCAGTTGCAGTTATTTAGCACAATTGGCCCACTGTACTATTCCCAAGGTCATGGGGAGTATTATTTTTTATGCAACAGAAAGTAATACTTGCAGTCGTCACACCTTGCTGCTGAAGCAGTAACTCCTCTGGAGTACTGGTAACCTCACTTGCAGGAGCTTGTACAACAACCCTTGAAGGAACTGTTAGATACAGGCCAGGGTTTTCTTAAGGTCCTCTTTCCCCAATTTTGATGTGCCCTACCACTCTTAAGTATACTACATTTTTTTTAACTCTTTTCATCAAAGTAATGTCTCCATGAATAGTGTATTTACTTGGGTGTGAGACAAAATGTAAACAAGCTATAAAAAAAGATTATTTTAAGCGTGATTTTTAATCACATAATAAACTTCTCTTATCGACCATAACACATTTAGTAAAAAGTTTGAAGTTAAATCTGAGGAAGTACCTTCACCTCACAGACAACTGCAGTCAAATAACAACTCCTAAGAGGATTGTTGTTGAGTAAGTTTACCAGTAAGCTCCAAAAGAGTTGCTGTGTTAGAAGCAGAGGTGCAATATATAAGTATTGCCAAGCGTTCATAGGCTACAGCAATATCTTTATGGCAAGTAAGCCATATGCTTGTATGCCTCCCAATTTTGTATATAAAAAAATATTATAAAGGATCTAAAAATGTTTTATCTCAAAGTTTGAATGTATTATGATAGTTCCCAATGGAGATGAGTGGTTAATATATATGATGTGTGAAGAATTAACAACTTTTGCATTCATCCATATTATATCTGCTATTTCAATTTTTGACATAAATTTTAAAGTGAGTTATCTATATATAGTATTATGTTTTCATATTCCATTATTGTGGAATTTCTATTATCAGGACACTCTTCTGGATGAAAATGAGTGAACCTGGAGGGAGCAGCACTTGTGCCTTACTTTGCTGAAAAAAAAAGTATTTCAAGCCCACTCCAATGCGTTCTATGATAAGACCTATATTTACATATTAAGGCATATATACATATACAAGAAACTTAGCCTCGACTTTGTATATATATGTTTTGTGCTTGTTTACGTTTTGTACCACTACATATTGAACTAACTATACATAATGTATTAAACCAAAAATATGATAAAGTGTCATTATACTAATATGTCATATGACAATCACTATTACAACAAACATTACTAAAGTCAAAGAAAAAATCAAAAGACCGCGAAATGTATGGGAAAACGTATATAACGGGTTCTGACTGCTCAATCTCTCATTACCCGCGGGCCGCTTTTCCGCCAAGAAATGTATGGGAAAACGTATATAACGGGGTCTCACAGGTTAACATTAAATTTTTCATTAAGTAGTGATTATATAGCTGCATACCATAGTTGGATCAATAAAATAATAAGGCGAATAAAAGGCACTCACTCGCAACAGGAAACTTGGGTTCGTCAGGTATTTTGCTGTACTTTTGCATCATTTTAGCATAGATAGCAGCCGCCTCCTGTGACTCATAACCATAATCGTCCTGGTCAGGCTGGTCGGGCCCGACCATAGTAATGGCAGTATTGTCTCGATCCACTGCATCCTCCAAAACTGACTTGTTTGCTGACTTTATGACTTTCAGAGTCTTTTGGATTTTTCTAAGAGCTTTTGGATCTCGCATGGCTAGCAGTTCATCACGTTTCCTTTGAGCGTCAATCTTCTTTTGTTTCTCTTCTTCATCTTTTTTTGCCAAGAATTTTTGGATATTTGCTGATAATTTGTCTCTTTGCTTCTGTTCTTTTTTTGGAGGATCAAATCTCGCCTTGTAGTATGAACTGACCTAAAACAGGCCAACAATGAAGGACAACAAAGTGAATTGTGATTATATATTAGTAATTTATTGGATTGTAAAATGTAGGCAAGTATATTCACGAAAGAATTAGGAATATGTATTGCAAAATATCATGTTCTGAAGAGTGAATAGAGAACTATACTTATTGAATTGTAAATAGGACAAACAAGATGTTTTGCAAAATAAATTTCAAAACTTACAGATGACTTTTCTTGTTGATTTCGTTGAGCAGCCAATAGTGTCTCCCGGAACTCCATTTTCAGATATTTGATAACAATCCTTATGGGTAAATCTCACTAATACAATAACATTGTATAATTTTCACAAACTATTTACAATATTTATCCAAATACGTGTCCGAGTTAACTTCGACACACAATCTAGCCATTTTCTGGAAACGTACTGAATCGAGTTGCCATATAATTATTATAATATAATACACTAACCTTTGGGAGAAGTTACACAAGATATTTACACTAACCACAGAATATATATGGAAGAGTATGCCGACTATGTAACGTTTTTTAGAGCTTTAGAGGGGTCATAACTTTTCAATCTCCGCAGAATAAGTGCTACAGAGACGTGACATGTCTCAAGCAATTTTTGAAGTAAAACTTCTTTACGCACGCTCGCCTTGGGGAGTAAGCTGGTGAAAGCGTGACGAGAGCGTTACGAAAAGTGTGATCGGGCGAGGCGAACGGAAGCTGAGAGGGAGATATAAGTTAGTGAAGATAGAAAGAGAGAGAGTTACGTTTCGTATATTACTGTAGGGGAAAGAGAGAGAGGTGCGAGCACACATTTTCTTTCTCTCATAGCGAGTTAAGTTTCGTATATCTAAGATACAGTGCAGGCCTATTGTCTGTATCACACAGATCACACTATGGAGCTAAAGAAGTTTTACTTCAGTCGTGTGGTCTAAAGCACACTCGTTTTTTTTAATTGCAAACTTCGCTTAGAATAAAAAGTGCTTGAATATAAGGAAAACCTCGTACAAAAATTTGAAACTAATCGTAATCAAAAACATATCTCAGAAAGAATGATGTCTAATGTCATATATTGATCCACTGATTACGGTGAGGTGAGTGAGGCTGACCAACTTAGAAAATTTCCGCCGTTACATGAATGCAGATGATACCTCAATTTTACATTTAATGCTAGGGTCACACCTGCGTGTATCATCACGAAGCTTCGTGTTATGACACGATACACGCAGATGTGACCGGTTATTATCAGCTATTGCCGCGAACATTCGGGCTGCCTGCGTCTGCATTAAAGTACGGGTGGCCGTTCATCAAAGGGTTTTAGCGTAGCGTGCTGCGTAGTCAGACTAGCGTTGTTCATTTTAGCGGTTGTTTTCGATTAGCTCGCACGCATGTGGGTGGCTCTAGCTAATTAGTAAAAATGGTGTACTGTGAAGCGACGAAATGTCCATAGAATTTTGACATAATTTGAAGCTGAATTCATCATACATAATGGATCCAAAAAATGTGAATCACAAAAAAAACATTTGATGGCCGACGCATGGCGTTGTTTAAAATTTAATTCGAGTTACAGCCATCTTGGTTTATGGCACGAGTGCACGATAGTTCAGGCAAAATAACGAAGCCGCTAATAGAACTACAGCATTATCGCGATAACTTTTTAGTGCACACAGCGTACGAAGCTTCGGCAGTTTCGGCACGCATTACATCGGGGCGGGGGACATTAAATAGGTGCAGATGCGGCCCTAACATAAGATGATGTTGAAATATTAAATTATTGATATAAACGAAGAAGAAAATTCGTATCAGTATACAGTACCGTGGGATGGTTGTCAACATAATGTCATTGTTAAATTACTTTTCCATCTCCTTGGAGAGAGGAGAAATACCCTTAACCTTTTGAACACCATGTTTAAAATGCATTATCGTTCCATGTACGCCAAACCACAATTTCGACGAAAAAGCTTTTTATAAAGTTGTTGCTGCTAATATTTTATTTTATTATTTTTACGTTCCTACCGTACAACATCAATTTTTACAGAGAAAATAATAAAACACTTATAAGAAATCAGTATTAGGGTATTTATATATTTCATTTCTCAAGAAGAAAAGCATCAAATAAACATAACAGGCGTAAAACTGCTGTCGCTGTCGATGTTCTTAAGGTGTTTAGAGTTGCGGAGCGATGTATTCAAAATTTTCTTTGTTTAAGGGGTGATTGCCAAGACTCAAAATCTGACTGTCACTGGCTCAGAGGAAGGATGTCACTGGCGTATTGGCGCGTATTGGCAAATTTGGCAACTTTAGGGACTTCTTCCCGCGCTTTTGACGAGTGACATTGTTGGTTTACTTGAATTTTTTACAATTCAGTATAAAATTACTTTTGTGTGACAATTTCGATAGTATTTTGTTACATAAGTGCTAGTGAAATTGTACAGTAATGAAAAAACTCAAATATAACACGTTTATGCACTTTTTGGAAGACGTGAATAAGTTCACCAAGAAAACCTTGTAAAAATCACTATCGTTTTACGGGTGGTATTTAAATTGGGTTGATTGGATCTAGGTACCCTAACCAAATATTTTTTCAGCACAGTTCCTGAAGCTGGAATATAGAATTAAGATTTTCAAATGGTTCTAAACTGATGACTTGGCTGTATGGGCTAGATCCCTTTGCCTTTCCCCTCGTGGATAAAAAGAACCAAAAAAAAAAATTGGCAATTTTAGCTGTCAGTTTGACAGCCCTTTCAAAAAACAGGTCAAATAACCAAAACCTATCTATCTTTCGTTCTTTTCTTTCTTTGAGTGACACAAGCTGTAAATATGGTTCGTGTGTATTTTGCAAATTTTTATCTATAAAATCCCCTAAAATCTTTTATCAGAATGTAAAATTGTACGGTGATTTGTGTTCAGAATGTGTAACTAATGTCCATTCGTGTAATATTTTTAGTGTGCTTAATTTTTCCATAGATTGTGTGTGACCTATGTTTTGTTGTTCTGATGCAGGCCACCTCCAAAAAGAAGACTAGGAAGTTGCGAGGACACGTGAGCCATGGTCATGGACGTATCGGTAAGGAATGCACATTTTTGTGTCTCTTCAAGTACAATATTATTATGTATCAAAATCCTCACGCCGAGTCCCTTGTGGCGATTATTACAATAATTTATTCTTCTCGATTTAGCGGTTATGTTACAACATTTAAACGGTCTTCTTCATCTGTAGAATGATGTTCAGTACAAACAGTTGACGCTGACTTTATCATTAATTTCAGGCAAACACCGCAAGCACCCTGGAGGTCGTGGTAACGCCGGTGGTGAGCATCATCACAGAATTAACATGGACAAGTATCACCCAGGATACTTTGGAAAAGTAAGTATAAAGTAAATAGATAGTTCCCTGAGGTGGGTTAGGGTTTGTAACCACTTTAGAAGCGCATTACTTACTTTTAAGTTTAATAATTTATTGTTGATAGTTGTATAGAAATATATGATTTAATCAAATAATAATTTCATCATAGCACCATTAAAATTTCATCAAAGTACTCTGTCTATAGAATTTGGGTTTGCATTCGCTCCCCATAGTTGATAACTTTAAATTTATCACCAAAATAAAGATAAAAATTTGATAAATTTCAGAATATATACTTAGAATGTGGTAAATTTTAGAAATGACTTATTGTTTGTTTAAGGCTATATAATAAGTAATACTTGGATCAATATTTGTTATAAGTGTATTAAATAGGAGTAATTTGAAAACAAATTCAAGATATGTATAGATTTTAAATAATATTTATTAAAAAATATTAATGATCTCAAAATTATATTTGATATACCATGTCTTGTATCAAATTTTGAAACATAAAATTTGAACTTTTTTTGTCATCAATGTACAATATATACTTAATTATTACCAAAAATAGTGAAATACAATGACTTTTACATTTATTACATGTTATCCTTTTTATCTGCCGGTTCTCTGAGATTTTCTTTTTTATCAATGTACTCATATCCATAAAAGAAAGCAAGAGAAAGTGTGATCGCTTATGTACAATACAATAGTACAATAAACAGAGAAATTCAACCAACTCGCATCACATTATCTTCTTTTTTAATTACAGCTTGGTATGAGAAATTACCATTACAGAAAGAACACGAACTTTTGCCCAGTCCTCAACCTGGATAAGCTGTGGACGTTAGTGTCAGAGCAGACCAGGCTGAAGTACGCCAATGCCACAGATAAGAAAGTCCCCGTCATAAACATTGTCAAGGCTGTAAGTATTTTGTTAATTTATCTTTTTCCTAGTGTAATCCTGTTTCGTAACCTTAAGATTTGATGAAGATACTAATTTTGCATGGAGCAACTGCTGTCATATTTCCACAACCCAGAGAGAAAACCATCTACTCGATTATCACTTCTCTTTAGTCTTGGGAGTACAAGTGTGGCTTGTGAAAATTACCTTTCACAATAATATACATATAACTGGGCAGAGGAGAATGCCCATTGTTGTATGGAGTTTGGTTTCAACATTATTTTTGTTGTGCAGAAATGAAACTGGCTGCAATCTGTAGAGCTTTAATTATGTATTCAAATAAAAGAAACATTGTTTATAAATAGCCCTGGATTTACAAGAAAACGCTAATAAAGTTCTTCCTTTTAGGTTATTTTTGACAGGTAATATCACCTGCATACTTCAGTTGTATTATAGCTATATGCTAGATATAATCCTTTGACATATAAATAAGTAAATCATTATTTCTTTGCCTTCAAACGGGTAGCAGAGCATATACGAAACTATCTATAACTTCACCAAATCCTGTATGGGGTAGGCAGAGAGAAGAAAATACAAAGCTCTCAGTCGGCATAATTCTTTTCAACATTTTCTACAATGATTGTCATAATTAAGCCATATCATATACATAGCCATGTTATTATTTGATATTATCGCTATATTTCAAGAAGCGCAACTCACCTTATTAGAAGAACTAGAATAATAGGTATAGTATCTTATAGAACAAAACAAAAGCAGATACATTAAACATATTTACATTTGTCAAATAAAGACTACCATTAATATTGCCATATATTAAAGAGATTGTTATTCGATAGGTAATAAATTTATAAGTTTCTTTTAAATATGGGCAGGTAGTGAAAATATACATGGAAAGTTATCAATTATCATCAAAATGTATGTGATATGTATGTTTTATGCTATAAATAGCAGATTATGTTACAATTATTTTCAATTGCCTTTATCAGTTGAGTATCTTATTTACATTTTGAGTACTGGCAATAATTTCATTAAAATGGCATACCGGAACTTGTGAGTTACACTATGATATCAAAGTATTTTTAATTATGGCTTAATTTTTAGGAAGATGTGATAAATCATGATTTGATTTTTAATATTAATCTTAACTCTGTACAACTTGAAACCATGAATGGGCATTCTCCAAAGAAAGTCTAATATTTACTTGCTTCAATATTTTACCAAGTAAATTATTACGTGAAAAGTAATATAATAATAGAAACATGTTTTTGCAATATACAGTAATTTTTCTATTTTAGATAAATGTGATTAACACATACATAACAGTGCATATACAAAGCGGCACGTCATGTTAAATGATTGTAACTATTTGTACTTTTATTACATGCACCATAAGAATGGTACAAAGTAGCTAGCTTGAGGTGTGTATGTACATGTATGTGGAAGAAAATATTTCCCAAGTGTGTATCCTAAAAGCTATCCATCTTATCTAACTTGTTTTGTCAAGTTCTCATCTTAGTGTTCAGAGACATGCAATGCATGCATGTTTGAACCTCCCTTCTCGGTCCTTTCACATAGGAAAAAACTTAAAATAATATGGGTAGGTACTGGTGGGTTAGTTCTTCCCACTCCGTTTTTAGGGTGTTGGATGGAGAAATGAAACAATGCTGTAGTGTATGAGGCCAGAGGTAATGCTTCCAGAGGGAGACGGATGGCTACTTGAGGAGATGACTGACTTGCTGAGATGCTTGATGAATGGTGGCTAACTGCAATTGTGTCAATCGACTCGCCCCGGCTCATATTTATACCTGCCGGGTGCGAGCGAGGCAGTATTTTTTAAATCTTAAGGGCCAATGCAGTACACACATGGAAAACTGTTTTAATCTTACAACTTACTGCTAACTTAATTATTTCGCTATACAAATATTTTGTCATTCTTATTATCAATCAGACTTCAAACTCCTGTAATTATTAATAATGAGAATTAGGAATGTCAACTAAAAACAAATGCTTATCTCAATAAGAAATAGATTTAGGTGTTATTGGAAATAAATTTATAGGCAATTCAATCTATGCTTTTTGTGTGTCTACCTAAAATTGGTACCTATTTAGCATTAGTAGTGTAATTTTGGTACAATATCAAATTGATTTTTATTACTAATATTAAATTGAATCTTAAATATTTATTTATCCCTCTGCTCTATCCCAATCTATGTGGATTTGGGACAATGACCAAATTGCCAATTTTTCAACATGTTAATATAGGTCTGCTGCAAAACAGTACAATGACTAAGTTCTAAGCACTTGTACAAACTTAGTCATTGTACAGTTTTGCTCTGCATGCGTCATTCAACTTCCATACCTGCCCTTCTATGAATAGGAAAGGGATATTTTTTTATTTATCGGATTCTTCCAGTTCTCTCCTAGTTTGATCATTTCAGCTATGATCAGATTAATTCCCTCTCACTTTCCATTTTTCAAGCTTGTGTTGACCATTCATTCTCATCCATATCCATAATCCATCCATAGGCTGGGTTAATAACTTTATGGACACTTTCAATATAAGAATATCTCTCCCTCGTGCCTCCAAACTGGACAGCAAATGATAGTGATAAAAATTAATTTGTAATATTAAATTAAAGTTTGCGGGACTGTACGGTCAGCAAAGAAGGTAACGAGGTGACTTAATTCCATAGCAATGTACTCTCGCCTTATTAAGTTTATCATACGCTTATAAATGCCTAATTATAATAACCCAAACAAATCCCTATGTTTGAGGGGCAATATCAGCCGTACAACAATATGAAAAGTTTAGTTGTCTATTTAACTTTTCGCCGCCACACAGTCAGTGTTGACGTGCTATTCAACTGCAACTCTACTACTAAACCTGATGAACACAAATAATAGAGTTATTGTTTCCAGGGTTACTACAAACTGCTAGGCAAAGGACGTCTCCCCAAGCAGCCTGTCATCGTAAAGGCGAAGCTCTTCTCAAAGTCAGCAGAGAAGAAAATCAAAGAAGTTGGTGGTGTCTGCGTGTTATCTGCGTAATCCTAAGCATTAAATAATACAAAAAAAATACATTTGTTTCTTTTACAAATTATTAAAGATCTTCAATCATATCATCTCACCTCCATCTCTACACAGCCAATGGGTGACTAACTCGGTGGCGGAGTGGTTGGCAATGCTATGTTACCACCGATGATCGTAGTTTCGATTCACACAAAGTACAAACATTTGCCTGGTATGCATGGACCATCTTGGTCAGGTTATGTTTTCTAGAGATGGGCGCATCAGAACTCCGCGCCAGGGGAAATATCTCTATCTCACAGAGAACAGCGGCCAAATAATTTTGTGGTAGTATTCCTGCGACTGACTCGAGGTCAGCAAGCTCCGCAGTAATTGCTGTGTCATCAGCATTGGTGACAATCTGAGAGATATTTCATGCATTTCAACCATTCATAGCTTACGGTAACCGCTTTACATCACATGCTCATATGCATGTAATGTCTCCTGTGGGCCAATTCTGCTAAATAACTGCAACTGCACTGAGTCGTGCAGTGCCGATTGGTGTATTCTACTAAAATATCTTGCGCTGGAACTGCGCGTATGCTGCACTGCAACTGTGCGTATCCTGCAAGTAAACTACTTAAAACATGAAATGTTGCCATATTTCAATCTAATAAAACTGAATTTTTATTTAATGTTGACTCCTATAGTTTCACTATTGACCTTGGTTGCCGGAGTGGAGGTATTTCTAACCGAAAAGAAGCTTTACATAATTATATTTATCCACAAACATCTCCCAAAACAAAGTAAATATAATTCACCGCCTCAGAATATTAATTTCACTTCGCAAAAGTTGCTCAAGAGTAACGTTAACAAAACTGCAAATAAACTCCTTCAAAACGTCTGTCACCGGTATACAAATGTCAAAACAATTTATCAGAATACGATAATATTGCAGGAAACGTGCAGTTGCAGTGCAGGTTTTTTAACAGAATAGCGATTCATTTACTGCAACGTCGCTGCTGTCAGATCGTTTAACAGAATACCGAAACGTCAAAATGTGCGCATTTTGACACACGCCGCGTTGCAGTGTAGTTGCAGTTATTAGTAGAATCGGCCCACAGGTATGAATGCACAATGATCGATCGCAATCAAGCGATCTGGGCAATGGTTCGAGATGATTTAGAGGCGCAATGATTCTACTGCCTCGCGATTTTCGCCAAATACTGCCAACAGTGCCAACCATTTCAAGATCGACCGCTGCCGGTGAAATAAACACTTGCCTTAAATCAAGTTAAATCATTGACTCTATGGCGCTAAATGGTAAAAGGATTGTCCGGGAAAGGGAAGTTATGAATATTAGGGGTTATGTTTTGTAATGATGTATTTGTATAAATAATAATTTTAATGGCTTGCTATATCTCGCACACACTTCAGAACTAAAACTATTTCCATTTCCCAAGAAATTATGAATAGCTTTCAAAAATTCAACAAAAACAAATCGTTGTTTGATTCCGCTAGTACTAAACGCATCCAGAATTTCAGTTTAGTATTTCTTCTTCTAAATTAATTGTGGAACTGTATAGGCTAACTTGGTGTTGGCGAAAACACATACAAGGGATTTTGTTTTATAACTATCCAGCTAACTGTACCAGTCTAAAACTCGGAATACTAGATTATTTATTAATAAATAAAAAAAAAATGCCTGAAAACAAATAATATAAATAAATCGGACCCAGGCTCCTAAATACGTGTATACACGCTATTATGTCTAAAATTGGGTGCCCCAAATACCATCCTTGTCCAGAATACCAGCAGTAAAACTTTTTCTTCATAATATGAAGGGAACATTCTCGATACATATTTTTTTTTTAAATCTATTTAATAGAACTAAATTTCCATATATGGCAATGGATTATGGAAATAAATTTAAGCACTCCTACTACTAAAATAATACTAAGTAATGTAACGTATGTAGTAACTTTGGAGATTCACAAAAATAAATTACACTTTTATGTACCTATACTTCATATGTAACACTTAATATAATAATACGTAATGGGTATTTATTTTAATTTGCCCGTGTAATTCATTATCTTGACATAGGACTAAATGGATATTTACAATTAATTTAAAATGTTCCATTGTCTGACACAATGTAGCATTGAGAGTTTAAAGATCTATATGTGGATGTAATGATTGTAATGTGAGAATTACACAAAATGCCTGCTTGTCGACAATTTTTAGCCAAATAGGCTAGTATTCATTCCTTTATACCACTATCATGAAGTAACTGTGCCTGATGGTAAGCAAGTACAGTAGACTTTGGACTCTTACAAACTCATGCATTCATGCTTTTTTTCAAGTACCGCATTCTGTAGACTTGAGAAAAGTGGCAGGGATAGCATTCAAATGAAAACAAAGTAACTGCAATGTGTTTGATTTACAGACGCCCATACACACACTATGGTGGAAAACTTTATTGAATAGCATTAACAACTTAACGTGTTTCATATTAAGTGAATAAAAATAATAGACAAGAATAATACGAATTTTGGGTACCCATTTTACATACATGATTTTTAATTAGAGCTTTTCGGTGAGAACATAATGTTCCTTATTTTTATCTGAAAAGCCTACGTTAATATAATGCAGGTTTCCAACATTGTAAATAACATTTTTGTTTTTTTTTTTTTCTATCTCACGCCAAGTTCCTTGCGGGGTAGGCAGAGAGAACCGAGCGCCATAAGACGCGGTCCTTGCATACTTCACTCGCTTCTGTGACATTCATAGCTCTTTTCATGCACGCTCGCCGGTTCCTGGGGCTTCTGACATCAACTTATGTATTGTTATATTTATAAAATATCAACACAAGACTCTGTGCAAATGAAAGGGAAGTGTAAGACACATTAATACCTTACGCGGTAGGCAGAGGACTGGGCGCCACGTGACATACTCCTTACAGACCTCACCCACTTTTTTCACATTCATAGCTCTTCTCGTTTCTAAGGCTCCTGACATCACCTGATAAAATAATCAATTTGGTCATGGTAGCTCGGCTCCTACTTCTTTCTACTTCACAGTGTATACCTATCTGTTCCGACACATTAAATATGTGCTGAATATATATGGTATAATAAAAAGAAAATTTGTAAAATTAAAAAAAATCACAAATCTCCCTCTTTATCTTCTTACACAGTGTAATTGTTTGGAATCAAGTATCTTCATTTGCACCAGGACAACCTATCCCAGTCTGTTGCATACAGCAAACAATTTAGTATTTCTTTCCTACATTGAACCTTCAGTTTAATGGAGGACGGTCTCTACAGCATTGTTCTTCAGGTAGGTAAGAGCACATTGGACGGCATGTTCTCGATTCCTAAAAGCACCTACTTTGTTAAATTTTTATTAAACATCTTCTGGCAGAAAATCACAAATGACTGCTGCCCTTACATTTGGGTGGTACACAAATAAATATAGAATATCTGGAATTAGATGTTTTTGTACAAAAATTGTTAATTATTTTTTCTAAATAATTGGAAATGAATGTGAAATATCTGTAATGATTATAGTGATATTTGGTAATATAGAGAATTTTAATAACTACATGGTATCTAGCATGGAGCCAGGTCTCTTTAAAAATATATTAATTAATTTTTATTTTTAAATACAGGCGAATGATTATGTAAAGATCGGTATTAATTTCATACTTGTCTACATAACACTTTCATTAAGGTTTAAATATTTTTTATTAATACTACTGTAAGATTTAAAAGAATCTTGATATGAGTGGTATTTGGGGCAACCACACTAATATACATATCATGTGTTTAGAAAATAATGTAAAATTTACATAAAGCTACCTCTAATGTGATTCGAGTAATATAACAAAATCAGATCAGTCAATTGTTATGTGTATATATTGTTACACTTTGTGGGGGCCTGATCTGGTCAGGCTGTGGCTGCACTTGAACAACTTCTGCTGGCCGAGCCTGCTTGGCTTTCTTTCTAGCGGCATCAGTCTCAGCATAGTACATACCAAGTCTAGTCTTTATAGCAGCCAATGCAGCACCATTGATCTCCTCATGAAATATATTAGTGTATCTCCATTGTTTCACCAAAGGCCCCCTTTTACGTTCTTTTTTTACTCTTTTTTCAACAATTATTAATTTTGAATCTTGAATTGAGTCTGAAGGGTCATTGTATGGTACATTATCAATAGCCAGTGTTGTATTCTGGGGCTCAGGTTTCGCCTGAAGCACAATATAAGCAGTTGGTTGTGTTGGTCTAGCAGCGGTTGATTGCAGCAATATTCCCATGCTCTGTCCTCCATTCGGAGTCTGGTAAAAGTTTGTAGGAGCACTAGCAGTCAAAGTAGAAGTAGAATATTGATTTTGAAAATAGTTCTCAGCAATATTGACTAGGTGTCCGCTGCCAGGATAGGCCATTGAACTAAAGGAAGGCTCTGGTGGTGGCGGGGGTGGCTGCAGGGCAGGTTCATTTGGAATAGCTACCTCCATGTTCATGTTACGTTTAGATTTAGGCATTGTTGCTGATATGTTGTCTGGGTCATATGTTTTAATATAATCTTTCCACATTTTCGAAATATTTATTTCTAGTCCAGCAATTTTATCTAGTCTGATAAAATCCTTTAGGCGATGAGTGTGAACAATTGAGTAAATGTGATTCTTGATTTGATCCACAACTCCAGTAGGCAGGCGTACTTCTCCCGATCTTCTGTGGCTATTTTTGCCACGGTTGTCGCTGGGGAACATCACACCATCATCCATTTTCTTGCAGAGCACTCGGACTTTTCTTTCTGTAATTGCATGTATATTTTTAAAAGCTGTTTGGCATACTTGTGTCTCCCTGCCCTTCACCCTTACAAAATATTCAAATGTGCAAGTGCGCCGACTACTAGACTTCACTCTTTTTCTCTTTACGTCCACTTGCCTCATAAGACCAAATAAGTATGCGTTTTGTTCATCATGTGTCTTCATAGAATAAAAGCCTTGAAATGTTTTCAGTCTAATATCTTCTGGTACCTTTTGAAAACATCTTCGACGACAGTTACAATTAGGGCCTGGCTGCTTTGGAGGCACCACTTTTCCATTTGCATTTATATACTCTAATCCAGCGATTCTTAACCGTTTTTGCTTCTGCTTGTGCCATTCTGAAATATTGTACATAAAATGTTTTAGTACATGATTATTTGTTTACTTTAACCGACATTAGAAAAGGAATAATAATTCACCTAACATAACTAGCTATATCTATATACATAATATCTGTAGGTTTCCACTAAAATTGATCAAAGTGTTCTACATAAATAATTATATCACAAGTAGATCGGATTAACTTTTAAGATAAAGGTTTGTGCCTCAGTAAACTATTTCAAATCTTTTGTTTTACGAATCAAAAATGTAGTAAGAGTCAAAAAATCAACATACTAATCACCACCTAACAATCGGCGGGGTTGTATTGCCTTGAAGCAAGTATGTAGTGTTAATTACAAATGCTTCGCAAGATGAACCTTTAACTTACCTTCTGGATTTCGCGTACGTCTCTTTACAACTTTACCATTTTTAGTTAGTTTTACTTTGCGTTCATTACTTGAGACATCGGCCATTTTAATATCAAAGCAAAAGCGTAGCTCTTGGTGCGCATACTCAAATCATCATAACTTGCTAGCAGTCACTAGCACTACCATATTATTACACTATCCATAATTCAGGACTACTTAATTTAAATATGGTAAAAATATAACAGTAAATTAAAAAAGATTCATTAATTTAATTCAACAAGCAATTTAATATAAATAATTCGGCTTATAGAAATCATTACTGCAATAACAAAACGCAGTGACAGAGACCTATATTTGCATTTCTGTATGTCTGTGGATCTTAGCTGTGGATAGATAGGGTAGCAGAGGCCGGCAGAGGCTAACAGACCCACTACCAACATTCTGAAACTAGATTAATGACAGCACGGCAGGATGACAACTAAATAATGTTTTTTCGTTTTTAGAGGATGAAATAATCAAATATTATAAAATGTTACTAAAGGACCAGCCTCGTAGGATCATTCCCTTCTGTCATGGTACAAGATATTGTGATCCATTGCGCGCATAAATACTTCGTGCGTAATCGATTCTCTAACAGTCTTGTAATTGTTATCGCTCAGGTAACATCATAAAGTGTTACACTAAAAATGCCAAACTGTGCAGTTATGTCATGCAAAAAAAGATCGAACACTTCTAGTTTGCAAAAATATTGAGTTACCTTTACACAACACATGCAAGTATTATTTTATTTGCTTTCATGTAAAAGAAATTAAAATGGTGTGATAACGATTAATACATGAGAAATCGATTCAGTAATCGAGTACTGATGCAATCGAATCATATTCGCGACTTTGGTCGCATATCTCCTATCCCAAATTAGCGTAAATTATACAAACTGCAAAACAAAACAGTCCTTCATGCTGTATAATAGAGTTCATTTAGCTAAAGTCAAAAAAAAGTATATAAGACGTTTCGTAATTTTGAATCTACCAGCTTCGATTTACGAAGACGTTCAGCTATTCCACAACAGATGGCAGGCAGCGGTAAGAAAATAACTTTGAACTGTATGCACCTCGAAATAAGGTTAACATTTCCTTAAAACATTATTTTCTCTTCTATATAGTAGTTACCTCGTCCCCCGTCAAAAATGGCAGAATTATTTACTAACAGAATCACGCGTATAGCGAGTCCTTTAGTAACGTGTCTCTGAAAGCATATATATATTTAAACAGTCGAAGTATTTGCAATCCAATGAGCGACGTTGAAATCGCACATCGCTGATGGATGTAAGCGCCCGCAGCGAAAGACTACATTCGAATCGGTGGGGGTATTCACATTACCTCGTAACTTGTAACACTATATTCGAATTGGATTCGAAAAATTGTCTACGAAAATGTGTGGAATGAAAATTATTCGATTCCATTTCGTATATGGCTTTCCGAGGCAACGTGAATATCTCCACAGGACTGATAGTTGTGTAGGTCAGTGGAGACATTCACGTTGCCTCATTCAACAAGTTACGGCCATTTCCTATGTAACTGTGCTGTTGTTGTTCATTGAGTTAATACAGTACCGACTTTTTAGTTTTCCAATGTAACGTAAATGAATTAGTATCATTTTATGACATACGTTGAAGGCTGCTGTTAGTTCCTACGTGTGTCGAGCTGAGTATGCTTTCAGTACCCATGGCTTTCAATTCTGCGTTATTCATTTTCGTTCCAAAAATATTTTGGATTCCTGTATGCTTTGCACAGCAGCATATATTTAGACCTTTTGTTCATATGCGTTCACGATATATAAATTAAATAACATTATAATGTTACTGTAAGCTTAGCGGAAGCGATTATTTAATTGAGTGTAGCCTAATAGGAAAATACTCAAGATCATTTTTGTCATGATTTTTCTTTGTTCTCTATTCAAATAGTATGAAAAACAAAAATAACGCATGAATGCTACTAATCACTTATCGTATTGTACAATTATTTTAATGAATTGAGGTGTTTTGTTTAAGATTTCTTGAAAATAGAAAAATACTTTGTAAATATTATTCCAACATTTAGAATTCCTGTTTTATTGTAAGTTACGCATGTATCATGGGACTTGGAGGTAAAATTATCACACACAAATATGTTATTTTGATGAACATTAGTAGGTAGTTTTGTTGTTCACCTGTATAATATGAATATACGACAAAACTACATACTTTAATATTCACCGAAATAACATGGTTCTGCTCAGCGAACTTAAAAGTTCTGCTGAACACAATTCAGAAAAATTTGAGCTGTGCAATTGCTGTGCTGTGACTGAATAAATATTTTTAATTAATTAGGTTTACGGTAAATTTACTAATTACTAAAAAATGTTTGATGTAACCCTGTAGTAAATAATATAAAAATCAATATATTTAATATAAAATCTCATTTTTTAGTAAGTTGCCCAGAATTCCTATATCAACAGCGGGGATAGCAATATGCGTAAAAACCTCCTTGTATAACAAGCATCCGTAAGTTACGGAAACCACTTCAATTCAGGCGGGCCATATTCTTTCCTAGTACACTTAGTATAAAACATATTATATTTTATTCGCTCAAATCCCTTCATTAAGCTAATTTATCTCGTGTTTTATACGTGTCCACAATTTTTGTGTCGTTTACGTGTTAGGCGCAAATCGATGTTGTGAAATTCATACAGCAAAAGTATAATAATATTTGTGTATGAAAGGATGCGCTATGGTCCTGTAGATTTGATATCTGTGGACGCCTTTTGCATGTAAATATGCAAAAGACATTTTTCTCGAAGGAGTTTCTTGCGACATAAAGCGATACAAAATTGTAGCGGCTGTAAACTAGTTTTATATAGCATGCATAACCAAAATGGTCACGTGCACGTGGAATGCTCTCACTAAGGGTAAGAGGTATGGTTTTGTATAAACACAAAACTGCCCGGGAGTTTGAGCCCACCGACATGGAACAAAGACATTGCGAATGCAAACAAATATAGAAATCTAGACGGGCTTTTCTTTCTATACCACAGAGCAGTAAAACATAAAGATTACAGAAATTACACACTCTTTATCTTTGATTTGACATAACAGACAGAAGGAAATATCAGCAGTTGCGAGGACCAAAGAGAATATAATTTCCTGCGGGCGAGGGAGGACTTCTTCCCGCGCTTTTGACGAGTAATATTGTTGTTATACTTGATTTTTTTTGTAATTCAGTATAAAATTAGTTTTATGTGTGTCAATTTTGATAGTATTTTGTAACATAAGTGCGAGTGAAATTATACAGTAATGAAAAAACTCAAATATATCAAGCTTATGCACGTGAATAAGTTCATCAAGAAAACCTTGTAAAAGTCACTATCGTTTTATGGGTGGTGTTTAAACTACAGGATTGGATCTGTGTACTCTTGCCAAGTATTTTTTCAGCACAAAGCTCGAACATTTAGAATTAAGATTTTGAATGGGTTTAAAACTGAAGGCTTGGCTGTATGAGCTAGAACTCTTTGCCTTTCCCCTTGCGGATAAAAATAGTCAAAAAAATGTGTCAGCAGTTGCATGCTGTAGTAGATCATTATACTTTAGTTACGTACATAGTAATTGTTCATAATTGTGTTGTAAAATTTATCCACACGTAATAATAATTTATCGTGTTTGTTGTGTTCTTGCGTAAAATTTTCACGCAGTTTGTCCTGTCCCTAGAGTATAAACAATTTTAATCAATAGGCCGTTGCTTGCGTTGTCATTTCTTCAACTTTGGAGAAGTACTATTTTGTACGTATTGTTAGTAGTCCTGATTTTCATTTAATCAACAGCTTTGCTTTATATGTTAAATAACGCTATTGCCTAATAAAAATCTATGTAATTGTGACTTGTGAAATACATGAATCATGTCATGTTATTGAAGCTATTATTTATTATGACTCATGCTGCTCTGAATATCCCTGTATTTCATGGGGTTAATAACGATTAATTTTTTAACATACACCACTAGTCCTGTTGTTAATTATTCAACCAAGCATGTTGTTGAAATTACACAAAACCATGTGTAACGGTATGTAATTACCAAACAACAAGATTTTATTAACAGGACAGGGATTTATGGTGAACCTGAAATCTTTGAATTTTTAAATTGTATAATTTAAAATATATTTTGATTCAATACAAACCTCTTGAGGAAATTTTATGTGAATGTACTATTTTTATATTGTGCAATAGTTCACGTTGGTTTCTTGTTTGCTTGCCGTAGCAGAGGGATTGCAATCCCAAATATTCTTGCGTTATTACATCTCACACAGTCATTGTTTTAGAGCAATTGGACATGGGGTGGATCATAATTAAAAATCTGCGACAAATGTTGCAGGGGTTAATGTATATGTTATGTTAAATTTTTGTAAATCAATGTCATGAAAGTAGCCAGTGGTCATCCGCACTATGGCCATTTATATGATGTGTTTATTTACTAAATATGTATGTTTTTCATAATGGTTACAATTTATATGTGAATACTGCAAGGTCCAGTTAATTTTTTTAGCCCGTTTATTATAGTAAATAGTAACTCGACGTCAAAATTGCCTAAATGTGTTCCCCCCCCCTTAACAAAAAGTCTATGAAAGAACATGGACAAAAAAAAGGAAATGTTTTTACCATCTGCTTATAGTTGCACATCTTAGACTACTAATACTAAGTTTAGAATAAAATAATTTAATTTTGGAAATGCTGCATTGTTTGTGGGGAGATTAAGATTTGACAATAATCTTGGCAAATTTTATTGCTTTGCTGACTAATTAGTCATTAACAATATTAGCATTATTAACACTAAGATTGTTATCTTAGTGTTAATAATTCTAATATTGTTTCAGCTTTCATCATGGGAAGTTAATGGATTTTAAGTAATGAATTTGTAAATATTATTAAATTAGTACGTTTTTGTACAAAGTCTGTAGGATGTTCTTCTTAGATATATATAGTTATAAGGGAACTTTAGGTTTAGAAGTTTGCTATTTTCCCATATAGTCCATGTGGTTCCTTATGTAGCATTGGTTTTTTGCGAATCAATAAGTAATTTAAAGTATTGTTGGGCTGGAAGTCGAACTCACGGTACTGGCTGTTTTAACCCTTCGAAACCTGTGTGGTCATATATGACCGCGAAATGTATGGGAAAAGGTATATAACGGGTTCTGAAGGCTTACGTGTGATTAAATGTGGGCTAGTTTAGTATGAGAAATAAATACAAATTATTTTTTTGTACAATGTAGGGGAGGGCGATTAATATAGGCTTACTGCTCACCAGGTGCAAAGCGGTTATGGTAGTTTATAATCACTTGCAATATAATAAGTATATTACAGGAACACAACTACCCTCCAGATAGTTATTATTTGGCTGTAATGTTCTGTGACGTGAAGCTACTTCTCTACTTAATTGATCAGGATCATCTTCTGTTACAAAGAACTTCAAACTTATTCCTAATAGTCGGCCAGTAGCAAAGCACATACGTGGCTACTTTAAAAAAAACAGAAATCAATATATCCAGGGACTGAATTTTTAGGCACTTTCTTAAGTGAAAAAATGAGTTGATATGCCTTGATGTACAAAAATACCTATAATGTTTGATCAATGATTACTTATCTTGTTATGGACATACTATCACATACATGATGCTATAGTAATGAATAATACACTGCTTATCATTTAGGAAGACTTGCTTCTCATTTTGTTCATGTTTACGAATTATATAAATAGAAAATATATATCTATATATATAAGTAAATATATATCACCCTTTTCTGATGCACCTGATATAAAGTGATTAGCCAATGAATGTTACAATTCATTACAAATCACTTGTGTGATGCCACCTCTGCAGCTAACACAGCAACTCCAAAGGAGCTTACATGATTATTTGATCTCACTCACACGTAGGAACACAACAACTATCCAGGGAGCTGTTATTTGGTTGCCAATTTCCGAGGGGTGGAGGTACTTCACCAGATGGGCAGCTTTGTTGCTCCCTAGTTCTCTTTAAAACACCAGACCAAGACAAATAGACATGATTGTTCATGAACACAAATGTTTTCCTATTTGGTAATCAAGCCCACAAGCGTCAGAGTAACATTACTAACCACTGCACCACCGAGCATGTCATACTGCATTTCTTCTCATATTCCAAGCATTCCAGAATGTCTGTGGTTGTTTTATTACAGTTTAAACTATCTACTACTTACCTTTGATCTATTACCCTCCAAAGTAATCAAAGAAATTTCATATACCATAGTGTATTCTCCTTTTCTTTTCTGTCTTGCATTTTGCTGACCAGGCAGCATCCCCTTGTAAATCAATGACACATATTTATCTTGCACATACTTTTCATTGATTTTTCTCTTGACATGTCATGCGAAAACCAACAAGTAAAGCATGGTCATGTTTGGAGATTTTAAAATAAGGATTTATACATGTCATGTTAAATTGCCGAGCTTGGTGGCTCAGTCGTGAATGACGCGACTATGACACCGACGCTCGTGGGTTCGATTCCCACACAAGGCAAACATTTGTGTGCATGAACAATATGAACATGTCTGTTTGTCTTGGTCTGGGTATTTTCTATGTATAATAAGTATGTATTTACAAAAAAAAAATGTATTTACGTATGTTTATCAGTTGTCTAGTACCCATAACACAAGGTTCACTTACTTTGGGGCTAGGTGGCGCTGTGTAATTTGTCCGACGATATATATTTATAAAATACTAAATAATTTTATAAATTTTACAGATAAAATGACATTCCAGTCACCGATGCCAAGCAGGGAGTTCCTGTGGGATATTTTCAGAAGGTAATATTGTATAATTTTATTTATGTATACAAGTCAACTCGATGCACATACAGTTACCACTTATGTCTCTGTGATTGCATAAACTGTACTATGTATATTTTCCTAAAGTGGGTACAATCCTCTAAACAAGTAGTGTGGATTGTAAAAAGAAATATCTTTAGGTTTTGCTGCATTAGCATTTGTGGGTTTAAACTCAGGCAAGGTATAGCTATGTGTGTGCAAAGTTTCATCAAAAATAAACTTAAACAGGCCAAGCATGATTTGCACATGACAGGAAAGGGTTGTTTCTGTAGAAATAACCTAATTATCGAAGTACCTCCATCTTATAGAAAACTACAGTCCATGATAACTCCCCGGAGGGTTGTGTTTCTGCAAGTGAGTGTGGTTACAAAGTTCCTAAAAAGAATTGCTGTGTTAGCAGGTATGGCGATATGCTAGCGATACTCCTTGTATTGCAAGCAAGTACAGTAACCACATTGCATCAGAACCATATGTTTGCATGCCTCCGTAACCTGACATAACACCAGTCAAGAGTGAGCTGTACTCACTCTCTAAGGGTTCTATACTACAGGGACGCCAACGCCCGAGCAATACTTACCGTATTATAAGCGTTCCTAGGCTATGGCCACCAATTTACATCAGGTGGGATGTTCTTATAAGCTCCCCGCTAATTTATAAAAAGATAACGCCCAAATATTCATGTCTGGGAACACCTTTAATTATTAACTTATTTTTATTGGTGTAGTGCCCATAGTGAATACAGTGAAAATTTCAACTCTCCCTTTGACAGACGTACAGACAGCAGAGTCTTAATAATCTTTTGGGTAAGAAACTAAAAAATATTTAGATATCACAACATATGAAACTTATTGCATTGGAATACTATGTTAATCCTACTCAATGTATGTGTTCCATCATACAAACCCCTGTCATTACTTGGACTAATCATGGGTGGTAAAAAAATAGATAAATATGATAATGTTATACATATTTATCTGTTTTTTTACAAGGCATTAGGCAATAAATAAATAATCCCTCTTGAAATATTATCTTATTTTGATAACAATTCTATCTGCCTACAAGGAAAACAATACTTATGTTGCCTATATTTTTTTGGATTAAATATGCGATTATTATTTTGTACGTAAAGCGTCTCTTTATTTAAAGTTCGTCAGTAGTAGTAAAATTTATTATTTTTTAAATAAAATATAAATTTATTTCTCTGTCAAGTTTTTTATTTGCAAATTAAAAGTATACTATCTTAAAAATTAAATTAAATACATATTTGGAAATTCTTTAACGTCTTCATATTATATATATATATATCTCTGAGTCTGAAGGCAGTCGCTTCATTTAAAAAACAGTCTTCTGCCTAGTGTTGCCTCTGCATTTAAAAAACAGTCTTCTGCCTAGTGTTGCCTCTGCATTTAAAAAACAGTCTTCTGCCTAATGTTGCCTCTGCATTTAAAAAACAGTTTTATGCCTAGTGTTGCCTCTGCATTTAAAAAAACAGTTTTCTGCCTAGAGTTGCCCCGTATCCTAATCTAAGCTGATTTGGCAAAGATACTGATTTTGACATGAAGCGACTGCCAGTCCACTCCACAACCCGAAGGGTAAACTAGACCTTTCTTACGTTAGGTCACATAGGTTAGGTCTTTCGAAATATAATTTCTTGGACGTGCGGGTTTCCTTACTATGTTTTCGTTCATCGCCGGGTAAGTGATAATTACAAATATGTACATAAATCCGAAAACACGAATTTAATGCAACATGCCAGTATTCGAACCGGGGACCTGTTGCTCAATAGACCGGTTCCTAATCCACCGGGCTATCACTGCTCTCCATTTATAAATCAGTATCTTCGCTCAAAACTTTGGGCTTGCAGCGGACCCCGCCAATCAATGGTTTAGGAAACTGGGTAGCGCTAAGAGGAAGGATTTTTTTTTATGAAACTACATTGGCATACAAGCATGCGGCCCGCATTAAATGGTAAGCGGTCACCACAACCTATTGATGCTCTCAATACCACGGGGATGTTACTCGCTCGCTGCCAATCTCGTGACCTAAGAATGTTTCGTCACAGTACCCAGTAATTTCAAAAGTAAATAGGTAGAAATATACCAAAAATACTAAATAAAAAAAGTGGTACGGAATTCAAATGGAACAAAGGCTGACTTGCCCTTGACCTGTTTTTTTTTACAGCTAGGTTAGGTTTAAATAGAACGTGTTCACAAAACGTTTTCATGTAGCTAGGAGAGGTGAAGTACTGAACTTAATTGGGGAATTTAATTCTGACGGCCCTAATGGTAGAGTGGTTAGTAATGCTACTTTAACACCAAGGTAATGTGGGTTCGATTCGCACACTATTTGCGTGCATGAACATGTCTGTTTCTCTTAGCTTGAGTACTTTTAAAGGGAGGTGGGGCGCATCAAATCAGCCATAATGGCTGAGGTATCTCTACCTCACAGAAACTGCAGGCAAATAACAACTAGCAGCAAGGGTGGCATCGCGCGAGCGATATTTAATGTATTGCAACCGTTCGTTGGCTACGGTGACCACTTTACATCAGTTGGCTGGGCTGTATGCGTGTATGCCTCTGGATATTGTTTTAAATTTGTTATATTATTACATGATATATTCAGTGAAAGCTTACTTAATATTGTTTATAACAGAGTGGACAAAGATCGCAGTGGGTATATTTCGGCTGATGAGCTACAATTAGCATTATCAAACGGAACATGGAATCCATTTAATCCCGAGACTGTTCGCCTTATGATCGGTAAGTACAATTATAGTTTCATTAATAATGCTACATCTACCCGCTAGGTACTTTGCGGGGTAGGCAGAGAGAGCCGAGTGCCAAAAGACGCGATCATTACATGCTTCGCTCGTTTCTGTAACATTCGTAGCTCTTTTCATGCATTCTCGCCGGTTCCTAGCATTCCTGACATCACTTCTGATGAAACACATTCAATTAGATGGTGGTAGGTGAGTTTCTGCCTTCCTCGACTCTTACATCCTTCACTTTCGCATTGTATATCTGTTACGTCATTCTTTTTTCCTGCATTTTTTCTACATTCCCAAATCTTTGGTGAAGATGAAGTAAAGAAGTCAATGCTATGGTTTTGCAATAAGTTTAATAATTAAACTGCAATGATCCGAATTTAGTTGTGAATTTTTGAGGTAGTTTCGACTATAAAACATAGATAAATAGATCCAGCTTGCATCATCATCGTCATTTCAACCCGTATTCGTCCACTGTTAAGTGCAGCAGTCGGCATCGGCATCTCCTTTAGAGAGCCCTACAAACCTCTTGAGGTTGTCGCTCCGTCGCACAATGCGTGTATCAGTAAGGGGACGCAATTCGAGCATCTTTCTTCCCCAGCGGGCAGCTTGCATATTGTATCAAACGAATGATCGCAATTTTAAGCAGTCAGTTTTTAGGGTTCCGTACCCAAAGGGTAAAACGGAACCCTATTACTGAGACTTCGCTGTCCGTCCGTCTGTCACCAGGCTGTATCTCACGAACCGTGATAGTTAGACAGTTGAAATTTTCACAGATGATGTATTTCTGTTGCAGCTATAACAACAAATACTAAAAATTAGAATAACATAACTATTTAAGGGGGCTCCCATACAACAAACATTTTTTTTGCCGTTTTTATAGATAGTGGTACGGAACCCTTCGTGCGCGAGTCCGACTCGCACTTGGCCGATTTTTTAGTATTATTGATGAGATCACAGCGAGCTATGTACACGACAAATGTCGCTGTGATCTGGTATTTGTAGAGCGAGTGACTGTGCAAACGATTGTTGGTACAACAGACATTCGGATCTATTTTGAGCCTAGTTTACGAGAACTAAGAGTTACAGTAGCTTTGCCTCCTTTGAAATAAATAATCCTGCAAAACGTTTCTAAGTGCTTCTTAGTTCCTCATTTCTAATTCGACGAGTTAAGTTTCTTCTGATAATTTTGGTTGTTGGTCATAATTTTGACTATTGATAGTTAGCCTTATGTATATATTAAGGGTCTTCGTGGCCTTGGCAACAATAAAATAAAGTCCATTATGTACACCATGCTAGCTCATCGGCCTTCGGTATCAGTCATACCGATGAATTCCAGGATGTCTCTTCTCCGCTGTTTGACGAGACCACAGGAAATAGAGGCAGCCAGATCTTTAGGACATATATTCCCTATCGTACGTAGGCATGACATGGACCTCTATTGGGTATTAGTATCTATGTGATCCAGTAAATTGTAAAAAGAGATTGACTTCTAGATAGTCAATACTTTTTTTGTGTAGTAGGTTTTTGGTTCAAAACGGGGTCGTCTCTAACGTTAAATCGACATTAGATCATCTTGATAATTCCTTCTTTCTACATTGTTAATCCGCGACGTCTACACGTCTACCATGAATGGTCATCGAAGTGACAGCACGGCGTCAGCGTGTTTGTGTGAAGTAATGCTGTCGACGTATGGAAATAGAAACGCTGTCTTACTTATAGACCAAATACTTCAGCCCATTTTTGCATAAAACTTGCTTACTTAATCGATACTGAGCCTTACGGAGTTCAGGATTGCTTTAAAGGAACCAGAGTTTTCTGATGTATTGAAATTAATTTCAAGAATTTGTAAAATTTGTGGAATGATTTTTTAATAATTATTCTTAATTAACAACTAGTCGGTTGTTAATGAAGAAAATGCCTGAAAAATATTCCAAATTCATTGTCGTTTTCTTAGATGTTAATATCTCGATATATCTATATCAGTTTTCAAGAGATGTCGGGCGCATCAAAGCAGTCCGTCTGGGGAAGTACCCCCACCTCACAGAAAACCGCAGCCAAACAACAACTCCCTGGAGGGTTGTTGTGTTCCTGCGAGTGACCGAGGCTACCAGTAAGTTTCTAAGGAGTTGTTGTGTTAGCAGCAGAGGTGGCATCGGGCGACTTACATAATGTGTTGCAAGCGTTCATAAGCTACGGTTATCGCTTTACATTAGTTGGCCGTATCCTAGTAAGCCTCCCAACGTTATTAAAAAAAAATTGAAATATTTTCTTGTATTTTATTGCTATACCCATCTCGATAACTATAGAACCAGTCTACAGTCTCTGATCGATTAAGTTCATCAGTTTAAAAGCTAAGATTGCACTGACGGTTTAAAGTTTCAAACTTATGACGTCCCTCAAGAGGTACTTACTTTGATCAATGTTTTCCTGGCACCCCTATCGATTGGGTGAATATGCTGATATGACGTAATCGTCCACGGGACTATGGTCACACGGTTCACTTTCCCACCGCTTATGAACGAGGCGGTAGTAGACGGTGTGGAGTAGATATGACTGTATGTATGGAGAACTCATACAAGAACATAAAATCGTTCTAGGTAATGTAATTAGGGTTATGGTGTGATGCCTGGTTGATATAAGGGCGAGGACCTTATAATTTTTAGGGTCAGCAACGCTTTAGTGACACGTCTGGTGTTGGAAATGTCCATAGGCCACGGTAATTACTTACCATCAGGTTGACAATATTTTGAAATGCAGCCCTTTCACTAGAAAATCTCATGAATATCTCTAATATTTTTTCTCTCTTCCTTCCATTCTGTGAGATTTTGAGGCGTGTAATTTACGTTGCATTTGGTTCTTTTTGGAAGTATCAGTCTACTACACTATCAGTAAAATAAAAGACGCGCCTCTAAAAATCAGGCTCCTTTGCCCTCACCCTTACCTTAGAGTACGCATGTATTTTAGGAGAGATAGGCCGAACCAACAGCCCGACTGGGAAAGCCCCGGATAAATAACAACTCCCTACTTGTTGTGTTCTGTTAGCGAGTAACGATACCAGTAAGATCCGAAGAAGTTGTTGCGCAGGCAGGGGTGGCAGCACGCGAGCATACTTGCTGTATTGTAAACGCTCATCCGGAGGGGCGTATAGTTGCATGCCTTCCAACGTCGTACATAAAAAAGTGTATCTATAGACGTAATAAAATAATATTCCCAGAATACTTCTATGTGTCGTGTAATGTGTACTTGCAGACTCAAGTCATGTTTCATTACAGGTATGTTTGATAAACAAAGCAGAGGTGTAATAAATTTTGAAGATTTTGGTGCGCTGTGGAAGTATGTTAGCGATTGGCAAAACTGCTTCCGGTCTTTTGATGGCGACAACTCCGGGAATATCGACAAGCAAGAACTTAAAAATGCGCTCACAGCATTTGGGTACAGACTGTCAGACGAAATCGTCAACATTATGGTGCAAAAGTTCGACAGATTCGGCCGCGGCACAATCCTCTTCGATGATTTCATTCAGTGCTGTGTCACACTTTATGTAAGTATATTTTTGAATATTTTCATACCGATCTGGCGGCAAAGCATACGATTTGTCAGATGTAACCGGCTTACCGTTGCCTACAATGGTTTCCAATCGCTCGCATATTGCCTTCGCTGCTAATCGGCAATTCTCTGGAGGCTTCTAGTGTCTCCACTTACTCGTGTGAACATGTCAGTTTAAGACCGTAACTTCGTTTGGTTTCAATTCAAACAACATATATTTACGGTTAATTTTTTTTTACGAAACTTTGTCTTTTCTGCCGGGAAACATAGGTAGACAGAACTTTTTTTTTCTTAGCATTTCACTCTATTTTGGCTTAGATTTATAGATACCTTTGTCTACATTATAGAATAAAATAAAGAAATAAATATATCCTAGATAGATTAGACATGGTATCTAGGAACTAGACGACTAATAAACTTGATTATCAACATTCCTAAATTTCAAATTTATCTTTAGCTATTTTGTCTGGGCGAAGATTACAAATATATTTATACGTTCATGTTCTATTTAGCATCTGAAATGATTCATTATCAATGAATCATTATCATGAATTTTAAAAATTACTATAAATTCGTGCATTATTTCAACCCTTATTTTACGCGGTTGGTATGACAGACTGAAACTGGTGTTTGATTATTTTCGTTAAAGTGATTGTGCGAAACTTCAATTATTCGAATTTTTGTAATTAATTTATCAATACACAACAATAACATTAATATTCGGGATTACACACTTTGTCACTAATGTTCACACCCATAGGTATTATTATATATATTTCAATTTTCAAAAATTCATATATATTTTTTTTTCATTTAATTATATTTAAATTTAAAATGTAATCTTAGTTTAAACCATAAGCCTTGGCGATGACCTATTAGTCAGCCTCTATGTATTTTTATAAGTTAAGATGAATAGAAGGATTGTTACTCGTAAAATTGTGTTTCAACGAGCTCGGTGGCGCAGTGGTGAATGACGTGGTGTTTTCAAGAGAGGTAGGGCGCATCAAAGCGGCCTGTCTGGAGAAGTACCTACACCTCACAGAAAACCGCAGCCAAATAACAACCCCAAGGAGCTGCTGTATTAGCAGCAGAGGTGATGTCGCACGAGCTGAAGATGCCTTAACTATAAACTTAGCTATGTTTAGCATATAACACTACATATATATATATATATATATATATATATATATATATGCAATATAGGCTACGGTAACCGCTTTACGTCCGGTGGTCCCTATATTTGTATGCCTCCCGATGTTGTATAAATTAAAAGTAGGTAAAATTGCAATTTGGGCAAAACATTTTGGTGGGTAATTAATTGTGAGAAATGTATACAAGATATTCAAATATTAATGTGATTGTTGTTGTCCTTATTGCAGACACTGACGTCGTCGTTTCGACAGTACGACACCGACCAAGACGGCGTCATCACGATACATTACGAGCAGTTCCTCAAAATGGTGTTTGGACTAAAGGTATAATTACGTTTAAAAAACATTCGCATATTATAAACGGTATAATGGAAATCGAATGGAAAAGTCCTTCTTTTGTTTCGTGTCAAGTAACCATTTTGCAAATCAATTTGATAATTATTCTTGATTGTTATCTTAGTCTTATATTTCTCTGAGCAGACGTCCTTAAATTCGTTTCAGTTAACCTTAAAACTATGATGCAATCAAATTGGCAGCACAACAATGAGTATTAAATTAGTATTATGTTAAATCTTGCTAAAATTAATATATTCATTTCAATTTGTACCAACTTGATTTCCATTATAATCTTTGTGAAAAGTTAAGCGAGCCTAAATGAAAACAAATTACAATAAGATTATAAAGATATATTTAAAAAATATATATGTTTCTTTTAACTCTTACTAATATTTACAAAAGGGTTATATTTAATACAAATAATATTATATTATAAATGTTATTATGATTATCAATGTTACTTGTAGAAGTTGTAAAGCATTTTATTAGGATGTTACTATTTCAGATCTATACAGGAAGTTCTTTTGATTTCGGGGAAAAATAATATGAATGTTGTAACAGAACAGCAAGATTTTTCGCTTTGTTCTTTTTTCGAATTGCATCCAAACTATAGATTACTTTTGCCTCGTGGTGTAATATTAGCTACACACGCACAACGATAGTATTTATCGCAAAGGAATTCATTTTATCAGTAATAATTACGCTTCAATGGAAGAGCAATCGTTCAATTAATCCTTTCAATGAAGTGTAATTATCAGTCATAAAATGGATTGCAAATTTCCGAACATTACCAAAGTAAAAATAAAATTTTGATTGCGAAATGAAATTTTGATTTCGACGTAAAAAAACTAGTAGTAGAAAATTGACGAAAACTTTTAAGCAGAAATTAAGCTTTTTTGGCTATTATTGTTGCCGTTGAAAAACCTTCAATTAAAATTTCTTCAATTCAAAGGAACTACTGTATAAATGACATTCAGCGATTCACCTCTTAAGTTCTATAATAAATTGTTTCTCAAATAACCATCTGCACACGAATGTACACTTGATTAGTTTGCGGTTTATATGAGAGTGGGCCAAACATAATTTAGGTGTGGAACCTTGCAGCTATATAATTGAGTGAAACTCGTTCTAAATTTATTATGTAGTATCTATATGTATTGTGGAGTTATTTTGGGAAAAGTTTGTTAGTGAAATTAAATGTTACGTTACAACAAGGTCATACATTTTGATTATACATTGAACCTGTGTATGTAATACACGCGAAAAGTTGCTCCATTTTCATCAATATTTGGTATTATATTATAATAATAATTCATTCAATTATTCATTAATTAATGATAATTGAATGAATTATTCATTTTTTTGTATGTCACCTGATTAATATGAGCTACATACCGTGTAATTCTTCACTGTGAGAAGTAATTATTCTGTAAATATAATTTGCAATTTTCATATCCATTTTAAGCTTTCTGATATGTCTTATATTTACCGAATAATCGACACATGACCAATATTTAATAATTTCACCTGTATATGTCGTTATTATATTTAATGTTTATGTCTACAGTATTTACTGTCTATTTATAAGATTTATTACCGATTTTGTACAATACTTTACACAATAAAAAAAAAATTCCAAACGTCCATAGATGATACTATAATTTTTTTTAAAGTAATCTACACGCCTACGTGGTAATAAATTGTGTAACATTAAAGAATTACGGCTCAACATATGAGTCAATATGTATAACAGCCATTGCTGGCGGTCTTTTGTAGGAGACTGACCCTAATGATTATGAAAATCATTTCCGTACATAGTTAAGGCCCAGGAATTTGATGTCATTATTTGGAACTTATTTATTTGAAAATAGATATTTGATAGAATGTAATATCATAGTTTTTATTACATAAATTCAACTTTTTTTAAAATGTTCTATTGATACACGTTGGCAGGAAAAAAACAGAAATTTAAAAAGTAGTGTAATTACAAAAAAAGACACTAGCGTCGTACTTATATTGATCTATGAGGTTCTATATCGGTAATGAGCGTAATACGCATATTGAATTATATATGTATATAGGTATTGTATGTGATTTGATCACATTTTTTTGTACATTAACTTACTGTCAATTACTTGACTGTGTCTCTATAGAGCTTTGATATATTCTTATTTGTATTTTAATATCACATCAAAGTCAACGACATCAAATTTCATTTCGATATTTGAAACATTAAATTTTGTTTACATTGAATGAAACACTGCCTTTTAGATACCGAAATGACATCCATTCGCTAAAATCATGCTAAATTATTGGTACGTAATAAAGCATTGATTTAATTTAAAGTTGGTAAGTATACACATATGATGTAATATTAAAATATGAATAAATAAAAATAAAATCATATATTTAGTAAATACTGTGCACATTGTGCTTCAATCCTCCCCCACAGTGAGAGTGGAAAGAACGAGAGTGCGGTATGTTACGTGTCCCACAAATCCTTCAATGCATGCGACTCACTCGGGTACACGGGTACACGAAGAATGGAATTTCAGGCCAGCTGAACCTCGGCTACCCGACTCGGTTGGCTCTTTCGCTGATCATGAAGGGTGCTCACCCCTCGCACTCTCGTTCATTCCAGTGAAAGAGCGGGCGCGGCGCGACACAATAATAACGTCTCGTTAATATGACATGCGCGGGCATATTCAAAGTAAATAAGTAAGCCTTATATTATTCATTGAACAAACTAGTGACCTGCTAATTAATAATAACGTAGGCAATGCGAGTACAGTCCGCTCCCGCGATTTCAGCGTCTTTCAGCTTGGTCGGATGTGGGACGATGCCAGTACGGGATTGTCGTTGCGATGTGACAGGGGCGATCTATAGAGTCAAAGTGTAATATTTAGTAATTGACAGATAACATACGGTATACTAACCGGGAACTTTCTCTTCCGTCCAGTGTTGGCCGTAAACACCGCAGTTGCCGTGACCATTCCTCACCTACGGTAATGCCTGTTTCATATACATAGGTACCAATAACAATACGCGTCAAGAAAGTAGACATTTCTGCACATTTATTATTTTAGTCAGACTGATAAATATTAATCATATTTGAATTATTTTTGTATGTTATACATATTATGTGAAAATTATGAAAAATATATTTTATTTTTTCATTTTCGGAAGTGATAGAAGCTTCAAGTTCATGTGTACCAACGGCTTGTCTACTTTCATGACGCGTACTGTGCTTACATAATAAAAACACCATTTAAAATAATTAACATTTTGTTGTAAAGTTGGCAACTGGTGACACGCTTACGGAGAATCAATAAAAATAGATAGTACGCTCTTCGCAGAATATTTGGTTTTTGTCAAGTTTTCGTAACAAACAGGTAAAAATTAACGCTTATGTTGTGACTCCGATCACCCGTCTGCCACTGATATCTTTCCCCCTCCATTTTTATTTAATGAAAATGTTAAGTAGAATGATGTTTCAAACTAGCTTTTATAGAAATAATCAAGTATCCTTTACGAACTATCCACCTTTGAATTGAGCGTGAGGCCATATTTGCCTGTAGCCTATCTTATGTATTTTACACCACCGCATTTATTATTTTCTCTTCTATGTAGCATTACTTTTAAAGTGACAGGGAAAGACTGGTCGAAATAGTTTAGCCTTGAGTGTTTATAAATAGTTTATATGTTCACTCTAGTTGTTGTTTGTGAATAACTTCGTTTGGACAGTAACATAATATTTATGAATAAATGAAAAACACGCATCCCTTCGATTAGTTGATAATTATTTTTTGTATGTACAAAAATATTTTTAAAATATTTTTTTGATTTATCTATCTAAAATATTTTAAAATATTTTTTTGTATACGTTGGCATGTCGAAATTTTCTCTTATTGTACTGTGTACTGCGAACTAACCAGATATGTAATATTTGAGATTAAGGATAGGCATCATAGATTTTTTTTCAAAGTATTTCCGTATATTTTCCCTTTGTTTAGAGTAAAAAAAAAGAGGTTTTAAATTAAAAAAGTATTTTTTTCTACTATTGCCTATCTCTAATCGGTATCTTTATAGTTTCATATGTGCATTGCGCTTGGACAAGATTCGTGAAATTGCATTTAGTTCCTACATTCGCACAACATTACAGTGTATGTTTGTTAGTAGTTTCTCATTCCTTTATGTCACAAATCAGCTTTTTTCTCGAATCATTCACCATAGTTAAAATAAGATAGGGAAGTTAAAATCTTTAGTTTTATTATCGTTTATTTACAAGCCAGATATTCAACTCTCTTATTTTACGAAGTTCAATTATTTTGAGCCAAAAATATATTTGACATAATTATGACAAATTTTTCTGAAAATCAAATGACATTGACCGTTTTTCGTAATGTCTTTGATAGACTCGATGCACGTTCAAGTCAAATAATGTTTATTGGATACCTAACTGTCAGTTCCAACCTCATATTGGAGGGTTCATTTTTGTTTACTTTATCGGGTTTATTGGTCGTACCTTGTTACAGAACTTGCCATTTGGTATACTACTATCGCGTATGTCTCCAATTTCTCTATTAGTCCTTTCGTGCGGTATCACCCGCGCATTTAACCTTGTTTAAATAGGGCAACCTAACGCATGTACGTTGCTTTCAAATTAGATAACGCGGTACCCAGTCTAATTATACAGATATACCTCAGAAGAGCGTATAATACGATTGTCTGAAATGTGCGAGATGTCCTTAAGTTCATAGACATATCACTACATTTTTGAATATTTAGTGTAGTTAGCTTTTATAAAATTTTATTTCCGATATGCATGTCGCTCGATTGGTTGATTATGCCTACTTACTATAAACTTTACAATGTGTTCATGTCACGTAACTGGCTGTATTCACGGACGAGATGAGACCTCGTTACATTTTTATCAACCGGTAAAAGAATACTATTACACTCGTCGATGTATAGAGATTTTCTCTCGACCTTGAGTGTTGCCAACGTTAACACGTGTCATATATTTCTAACTTATACTCTTACATCACTCACTTTGCCAAATTTTTGTAGAATACACATTATGTATAAACTTTATATAAGAGTAGTAAAATATGGCTATAAAATAACCTTCGAACATGAGCCTTATTTCGTAAACGAGAAAGGTGCTTCAACTGCATAAAAAGTTTTGCAACTGGTCACACTGCGTTTTCACATTCTGTATAATTGTCTAGCAGCTGACCTTTCAATTCTCACCTGGCACGTTATCGGGACAGATGAATTTAACATGAGTTCAATACACATTTCAATTAAAAATGTATGTAGTACATAACCTCGTCTTATAGTTGTGAATGTTAGGAAAGTAGATGAGTTCGTTCTTGGTACTTGTGCAGGAAGTGCCAAATCGAACTACTCTAAGAACAAACATCTGCTGACCCATATCAATCCTATATAAGTGATACAACCCCACACGGATTTGTTGAGTTGGATTTAATGAATGCTGAGTTATGTCGATCTGTGGTATTTTACATAGAGTTTTCTACAAAACACCTGCTCAAAATATTTTTTTAGTCTTTGTAACGGTTTTTCTCCTGTATACCTATTATATTTCCTTGGTCCACTAATGTGGTATAGAATATGGTATTGTTTAGATTAGACGAATACTCCGCGGAGACTGGAAGATATCTCTCTGGAATGTGCTCGACTTTGTACGACAAATATAACTTGAAACTTAATTAATGTGAAACTTTCTGTGAACTCACATTAGTATTCACGGTTAAACTAATTAAATAATAATTATCTTAGCTTTTTAACTGCGACCTGCTTTATGCCGCGCTGTTAATGTTATATTACCGTTATTCTAACAACCGCATTGTTGGTCTAATAGCGAATATCACCACTTCGATGCTCACATTGGGTACAATTTAGAGCTTTATTTTGGTGTGAGTTGTTTCAATTTGTTTCCCCGTGTGGCCTTTCAACGTGTACGCTAAACACGGGCGGATTCGTCACACACGTCCCTAACATTCAATGCTGCTCTTACATTATTGCGATCAGGTGTCCGTAGCATGCACCCCGTCATATTTTAGTATATACTTTTATTTGGGCTACTACTTGAAGTTTACTTAAAGGGACTATTTTTTTCATCGTACCAACTTCAACAAAATAACCAGCTTTTCGGCTAATTTCCCCTGTGTGCGTTGGTCGCCATAGTCAAGAGTCTAGTAATCATCAATCAATCGTATAAGCGTAACATATTTATCAACATGTTAAAGAATTGGAATGAATGTTTTGACGCAATGACGTCACAATGGCTAGCTTTCACAAAACATGTGAGTGAAATTTAAGATTGTCGCTGCCCTCTGAGAATGTACAGGTATCGCATCTATTTATACAATATACATATAGATAGATATCCTTATAGGTATCTTATTTTATCAAACTTATCATCCATGGCGAAACATCTTTGTAAAATGTTTTAGACCTGCTATTTTGATTAGATATGGTTCACAAGTAAATTAAGTAAGATTTTAAACAATTTCACTTGTGTATATTCCCTTTTATGGGATTTAGTTTTTTTATAGAACATTCCATCGTTGTCACTCTTGTGTCCTAGTAGAAATTGGCACGCGTGACATAATATCTATTTGACATTGCATGCCAAACTTACAAAATCTATTTGATCACTTGTGAACTGAGGTTATATATGCTCAAAACAATTAGAGGAACAACACTTTGATTGTTTCTAATTTGAAAAATATTACTTTTATCATTCATTTTTTTCCTTGTCAATTGTTTAATTACGTATATTTAAAAGTTAGAAACAATTGCATTTTGTTTATTTTATTTTAGGAGAATGCAAGAAAATACCATTGTATTTCTTCAACTTTGTTACTTGGTTTTACGTATAACCTGAGAAAAAAAGACGATCAGCATTTTGTTAGCGGTTTTTAGTTAAGATGCAGAATATGTTCTTTGTTTTTCTTTTTAGTGATCAATTTTATTATTATTTAGTGGCCAATTATAATTAAGACTTAAGGTTTAATTCTACTTTAAAATCTTGTTCATCTAATTGTTTTGAGCAGTATAATTTGGAAAATACTGCAATTTTGTTATATACATATATTATTCCTGATTGTTAATTATATTTTAAGTCCAACATCGCTCTCGTTACGAGATTCATTTTGTGTACATTTGTAAAAGAAACTTTGTACTAATTGTTTATAGATTACCAGAAATAAAAATGTACAAAGTGCCAAAACACACATTTTTTTATATTAAGCGTTTAATTCGAAACAAAGAATACTTAAGTGCCTTGTTCTTTTTTGTATGTCACTTTAAATTGTAACCGAGCGTACTGCTTACAGTCCTAAGGCCATTGTTTGATTCACGAATTCATTTTTTCTGGCTGTTCTATTTCTGGTATTGACTGTAAACATAATATAAATGTACTGCATACAATTGTGTTTTTTTTAAACTGTGCCTGCCGTGAAATGAGAATCCGAAGTGCGATATTAATTATCAGATATTCCAGTCTACCAATTTATCAACTATTTACTTACTAGCTACGCATAGTATTGATGTTGTCACTAGGTCTTACCCATTTGTGTCCGATCTTGAGATTTTTTTTATATACTATTAAGGTGGCAATAATCAAGCATACGGCCTGCCTGACGGTAAGCAGTTACTATATGCCTACTACTACTACTACGTTACTATAGCCTATGAACATTTGCAACACCAGAGGTGTCACTCATGCGTTGCCGACCATGCATAAACCTCTTCACGCCTTTCTTGAAAATCTCCATGCTGTAGTACCTTGGGAAAACCTAAAAAGACTGGGAGTTCATTCCACAACTTGAGTTCTCGGAAGAAAACTTCTCTGGAACCGCACAGTACGCAACCATTGCGGTTCCAGTATGTGAGGGTGAACTCTCCACCGTCGGCGAGCGGTGCGGTTCTAAAAAGAAGCTGTCGGCATCATATCGAACAATGTCGTGTTGATCCAAATCTAATATCGCCGTGCCCAAAGAGACGTAGGCCAGACCGATATTTACCGATCGGTCCGACTGGGGATGTACAGAACAACAGTGTTAGTGTTTCCCTAGGAAGTTGTTGGTCTCCAGAAAACTATTAAAATGCTGCTAGCGTTCATATAAAATAGGTGTGATTATAAGCTGCTGCCGACACTAGCGCCATTACGAAGCTAAGTACTGTAAGGGTCATTTATATATTATTATACATAACCACGGAGTATCACGTGTGTGACTGTCGCGAAACTGCCAAGTTATATGATATATTTTTATAGGATCGTTAATATGATTGATTTTGTTAGAATCTCACTTTTTGACGTTTTCCCCCACGACGGCTGCGGGCGGGTTACGCGTTTGGGGCAAGTGGTGTTTGTGTGTGTGTACATTTTTCTCGGAAACTACTAGGCCGATCTTGGAACGGTTTTCTGTTTTGTATATGTCTTATTCCTGAACTAACGAGCTTTTGACGAGCTCTGCAGTCGTGAAAGATGTGACTTCGACTTCGTCAATTATAGTGATATCGGGACAGGCCCCACCATTCATTCCCACCACTGTGTCTCCTGTGTAGCCAGAATTAACAGCGGCGACCACCAATAAGGCAATGAATAGTGAAGTTCATTGCTGTCCCGGGGGTTAAACTAAAGCTGTCTTGGAACTCGCAACGAATTTAATCAGAAGAAATTTGTAAGAGAAGGAAGTTTTGGAAACGACTTCCCCTCTTAGCAAAGTGAGAGAGTGGCAATTATAGTGATATAAAAAATGTATGCTTATATTTTTTTATATCACTAACATGGCAAATAAGCACACGGTCTGCTTGTTAGAAAGCAGTAACCGTAGCACCTAGACGCATGCAACACCAGGGGTGTCACTCGTATGTACTGTACTGTATGGAGAACTGTAGCCATGCTGTAACAAAACCTCAGCAGAGAGTTGATTCAACAAATTAAAGAGTTCTGAGAAGAAAAGTTCTCTTTTACCGCACAGTACGCGACCATTACGGTTCCAATGTTCCCATATTTATTTATATACATTCAAATACATGCTCCACCACAAAAACGTGCACCGTACTAAACTTAACCGACATCTACTGTAAACAATACAAGTGGCGTCATTCCAGATTCGGCCAATACTATGCATATTCAATCATGTGTTAAAACATTAAAATAATGTTTACTCTTAACACTAGATTGATCTACAGTTGCATTGTAGTCAAATACTTTATTGTATAACTAATGATCCGCACGGGTAGTAGATCATGTTATGCCTAAGCGGCTTGACTTTTTCCGACATTCTCAACAATTATCGTCAAATTTCAACCGAGTTACACAAAACCTTTACAAATTATGCATCTGAATCATCCTCAAGAATCAGTCTTTTGGTGAAAATCCGTTCAGTAGCTTTTGAATTTATCGCGAATAGACAGACAGACATACATGTCGTGGGACTTTGTTCTATAATATGTAGTGACGAGTGCATGGGGCCCCACCAACATGTTCGGGGCACAAGTCAACCTCACCTGCAAGTTGTACATCTGCTGATCAACAGACGAGGCTCTGGCGCGCGTTTTTCCTTCGGTTGGGAGGTCGGACGACTGTCGCTCCCGTAAAACACATAAACGCCAAATGAAAAATGAGTGCAAGCAAGCAAGCGAACGATACAGAAATTAGAAACTCATCTCTTGTGCCTACTATTTTAATTAGTATTTTCATTTTGCTGTTAAACTTTAACGAGCTCTGTGGCGCGCGCTGTTTCGCTACTTTGGCACCAGCGCTCGTGCGTGTGATTCCTACAGGACAAATATGACTGTTTTTCTTGGTCTGGGTATGTTCTATGTATAATAATTATGAATTTACAAAAAAAAATGTATTTAAGTATGTTTATCAGTTGTCTAGTATCTATAACACAAGCTTGGCTTACTTTGGGACTAGGTGACGCTGTATAATTATTCAATATAAAAATTGTCACATAAAACTAATTTTATACTGAATTGTAAAAATTTCACGTACACCAACAATGTCACTCGTCAAAAGCGCGGGAAGAAGTCCTAAATTGAGTCTTCTTTGATGTTTTCAAATAATAATACAATACAAAGCTTTAAAAACCATATAAAAAAAACAAAACACTAGAGGATAATAATGAAAACGAGCAAGTATAAATACAATATTTATGTAATAAGGAAACTAAAATATTCATTTGTTACTTATATTTATTTAGTCACATTGGTATAGTGGCCTATTCCATCTTATCACTTTTAATTTTCCACGCCCCTGTTTTGTACTTCAGCCAAATGAGACCTAGATCTACGCCCATCTGTATCCAGGAGAGCACGGGCGTCACTTTCGAACCCTCAATTTCAGTCCATCGCACCGGAATCTCGGCGATTGGAATGCTTAACTTTTGTGCTATGTACAGAAGCTCCACATCAAATGCCCTAAAACAGGATATTAACACGATTTCATTAGATCTATCTGTAATAGGATCCTCTTTCGATAAATACCTTAACATAATCTAAACTAATTCCACATAAGAGCCGGTGACGTGCAGCGCATATCATTAGCTTTCAAGGTATTGACTAAATAGAGAATGGTTTTCGAGTTATAAGTTGTTTTTAAATATTTTTTATTCTTGTTCCTTTTGATTCCTAAATACGAGATAAAAATGCAATTATAAGTTGAAAGTTGTTTATTATTGGATGCAAAGGCGTTCTCGTCTGCAAGCGCTGTCCATTATCAACGTGGGGCAACGAGAAAAGAGTTACGTGACGTTGACTTTGATTCTAAAAATGGGTCACATTTCATATATTCAGCCAAAGAGTGTCATTGGCATTTCGCTTCAAGGCAACTCGATCAAAACAAGTGAAATCATAAAGCGCTCTGTCACGGTTCTGTATACTTAGAGCAAATGTGTTCAATACCTATGTATGCCGATTGGTTGTTGCTAGAGTATACAATCTCGGGATCCTGAACCCCGGAAGGTTTCCTGATGTCAAAATCCTGGGTTTCAAAAATTTCGATATATCTCACATTATTAATAATAAAGGTTCTACACACGTTAGTGCAACGCATTTCTGTCTAGCTTAATATTAAGTGTAAATATGCGATTTGTACTCTCGCTATACCCATCTAGTAGCTGGGGTTAGTTAGTGGTTACAACGTGCAGATAAGGTTTTTTTTATATACAACGCCGGGAGACATGCAATCATACGGCCTACCTGATGTAAAGCGGTTACTGTAGCCTATAAACGTTTGCAATTGAGTATCCCTCGCGCGATGCCACATATGCTGTTAACACAGCAACTCCATAGGAGCTTATTGGTGACCTCGGTCACACGCAGGAGCACAACAACCCTCTAGTCTAGGGAGTTGTTATTTGGCTGCGGTTTTCTGTGAGGTGGAGGTACTTCCCCAGACGGGCTGCTTCACTGCGCCGTACCTCTTAAAAAGTTGAATATGGCTCTACATATGATGGCAAACCACTGTTTCAACTTCGTAGACTTTGTAACGATAACATTTCTTTAATCTCGTAAAGGAATCCTTCCTAAAGAGTTGACCCGTTGCCCCACCCACTTTTTCATAGAAACCACAATGTTAACTATAATATATATTGGACAAAACGATAAGAATAATTTACTCACCACCTATTCACATGCAAGCTTTGAAAGCAAGTCTTTGCAGTTCTTCTAGTGAACAGCTTGAAGCCACACTGCGTGTCCTTGATGCCTTTCACAGTGAACAGCCACACCAAGGCGTGGAAACCGTACATCAATATATTCCTGAAAATGTAAGTACACTTAGAATAATAACAATAAGAAAAATCCATGACGAGACCAAAACTGCCGCAAAACCCAGTTAGTTTTTTTATTATACAACGTCGGGAGGCATGCAAGCATACGGCCCACCTGATGTAAAGCGGGTACCGTAGCCTATTAACGCTTGTAACATATATCACTCGCGCGATGCCTCCTCTGCTGCTTACACAGCAACTCCTTGGGAGCTTACTGGTAACCTCACACAGGAACACAACAACCCTCTAGGGAGTTGTTATTTGGCTGCGGTTTTCTGTGAGGTAAAGGTACTTTCCCAGACGGGCTGCTTTAATGCGCCCTACCTCTCTTAAAGCATCCAGACCAAGACAAACAGACGTATTCATGCACACAAATGTTTGCCTTGTGTGGGAATCGAACCCACGAGCGTTGGTGTCAAAGTCGTGTCGTTCACGACTGAGCCACCGAGCTCGTCAAACAAAAAGTTAATACGACATTCTCCTCTTTAGCGTTATCAAGTTTCCTAAGTCATTCAGATTGACAGCGTTCATTACCTAACATGTTAGGTTGGTTACAAATATGTACTAAAATCATAAACACGAGTTTAGTGGTACATGCTCATATTAGGATTCGAACCGATGACCAGTCCATTAATAGACTGGATCTTTATCCACTATGCTATCACTCCTCTAGCTAAGAGGAGATTGAGATTAGATATTATAAATGGAAGATCATATAATTTTCTGAAACCATAATGGCAGAATAAATAATTCGTTAAAAGGACCGACATAAGTTTTGTGACATTTAAAAGAGTACTTTTATTGTCACAAAACTTATGTCTGACAATCGATTGATGATCATGATTCAATTTGTAATCATCACAATAACCAATAATTGATTAGTCTTACTGTGTAAAATAACTATTAAGTTGTCATCAAATCAATGCTTTCCAATTCGCAAATGTCCATCACTCCAATTCTTAAGGTCTTGTTCGCAATTAGGGGGCGTCCTCTATTACGAGAGCCGCTTTTGACGACCACCATATGAGATTTGGGTCTAAGTAAAAATGCATTTTATTTATGATTAACTCTAGAAAAAACATCACAAATATGTTTTAATAATTTGGGCCGATAAATCACCAATATCGCTATTAATTAAGAACAAAAAATCACGTAATATAGGTAGTCATAAGTATTTTTATAAAATGGAATCAATATAAATTACGAGTACCTATCTATAAATAATGATGTATTTTAACCTAAGATGTTTTTATAGTTATAGATACGTCGTACACGCTCTAGGATGGTAATACGAAAGTACGGTAATTTCCCAACTCGCATTCAGTTGGCCACGCTCTCATCAAATATTCGAGAAACTAATTCGAATTAATATACGGCAACATTGATGGATCTTGAATTGACAAATGAAAAATATTTTACGTGTATATCTTCAAATATTTTTTATGTTTCCGCTTTTGTTCTGATCCAGCTCTATGCTAAAAGTTTACTTATAGTTTGATTCGCGCGGTTTCCATGCCTTATATAATTTCATGTTTTTTGTCGTAATTTGTCGAGTTGAGCTTCTCGAAATACGATAAAGATAATATCAATTAATAGTTATTATATATATATATAACATAGCTGTTTTATGACGATGGTTGTTGAAAATCTCGAAAGTGCAGGCATGAGCACTAGACTACTAGACACAACAAATCGTCGTATAAGCTCCGCTACCCGTGCAAAGCCGAAGAATAAAAAATATTTTCTTATTTATGCCTCAAATACTATTAAATATAGCAGTTACCTATAATCCAACTGAAAAATGTAGGTGATAATATTACCGGTCAAAAATAACCTAAAATGAAGAATTTTATTAACATTTTTCTTGTAATTCCAGAGCTATTTGTAAATATGCTTTTATTCAAATAGATACTTGAAGCCCTACATATTGCAGCAGGTTTCATTTCTGCACAACAAAAATAATATTGAAACCAAATTTCATACTACAATGGGCATTCTCCTTTTGTAAACTTACCTAAAAATACTTCTTTTAGCTAAAGATTCTTGCTCCAGGTGCGCCCTCGAACCTATGACTAAGGCTTGACGATCAGTGACACCCCCTGGCTGGGTTATTGGATCACATTCTAATATATCTTTCATAGCATCTTCCAGTTTGGTTAAGTCCTCAAATTTGGATGCACCATCAGCGTCTGCAAATAATATTACAGCACCTCGTGAACTCTGCATACCCTGAAAATGAAATACACTCATAAACACGTTTTTTGTTTACTATATACAGTAGACACAGTAAAAATGTGTAATATGGAATCATAAGTTGTTTAAAATTTTTGAAAAGTACCAGTTTATTTTCTTTCTTAATCTGCTACACAAAATGAATGTCTTTTTTATATCAGGAGGCATATCCTCCTCAGGAGGCCTTCTGATATACTCTATATGATGTAGAGCGGTAAATGGAGTACATAAACTTTTCTAATACAAAAAGTATTATTACAGACATATTATCCTGCTTCCCCTGCACAACAATTCGACAGGAGCTTAAACTTAAAAGCTTGGCGAATCTCACTTGAAGAAACATAACACTCCATCAGGGTATTATTGTTTGGTTACAATTTCTGTAATGTGGAGGTATTTCATAGTTTAGTTGCATGCTAAATATTGATGTACTCTCTATTGTCAGATTTTAATTTGTTCGTTGGCAGTTTAACATCAAGAGCCTCATATTAGCCTCTTTAAGTATGAAGATTTTATCTGTGATTAAATATATCTTCTAAAATAAATACTGAAATAAGATTTTCAGAAAGATATACATAATGAACCAAATGTTTTAGCTCAAACTCTTAGCAATGCTGGCAGACTGGGTTGTTAAAGGATGTTTTTCTCCATTAATCATTCCAAGTGTAAGTACTTGGAATGATTGACAAGGCAAGGTTATTAAAATGAAGACCAAAATCTATTTTGAAAAATTAATGTTAAATAGATTTCAAGACAAACAACTTACCAAGCGCACTGCTCCACCCTTTCCTCTGTTCTTAACCAGTTCAAGACATCTCAATTTCTCACTACCAAATTTCTTTGCATATGATTCTGCCACATCTACAGTCTTGTCTTTGCTACCATCACTTACTACTATGATCTCATATTTGTATGTCGGATAATCTTTCAGCCTCTTCTCAAGAAATTCTAAAGTTTCATCAAGCATAGTTGGCACTGAAAATGTAAGTTTTTTTTAATATTGCATGCAGGCTGGCAGAGTGAACCCACAAACTTTGGTGTAAAAGTCGCCATTGCTAGTGGCCCATCCACTAGACTAATTAAAGTAAATAAAGTCAGATAACCTATTATACATAAATTTAAGTTTTATATAAAGATTATTAGTTAACAGTTAATAATTTAGTGACTGGTACTTTCTTACAGATTCGTTTAAGTATTGTTTACTAGTTCATTACTGACTTTTCTTTTATGAGTTCACTAATTACGAAAGCCATGAAGAATAACATCAAAATAGTAATTTGGTTGTTTTATTGAAAAAAAATATTGTAATATATTGCCAAAAGTTAGTTAGAGTTTAAATGGTACTCAAAGTAATCCAACATGATATATCAATTTCCTAACTTGATTGAGGCACAATATTGTAATGTTTTGACACAGAATGATGTTGTCTATTTGGAATTGTAGAGAAAATATGTAAATATGTAATCTTATAACTTAATAGATTTTTTTTAAAGAGAACCTTGTGGACTGTTTGTAGCCTATGGACATTTGCAACAACAGGGGTGTCACTATTGTGTTGCATTTCTTGAAGAACACCATGCTGTAGTCCCTTGGGTAAACCTCAGCAGTGAGATCATTCGACAACTTAATAGTTCTCGGTAGAAAACTTTTCTGGAACTTCAAAGTATGCAACCATTGTAGCTCCAGTGTATGAGGATGAACTCCCAGCCGTTTCAGCCGTCCCAGACTTGTAGTCTATAATCTACAACTTACAATTTGTAAGGTTTATATATTTAAATAGCACCAAGCAGTGGATGGTTGCAGATTGACAATGATGATGGTGGAAAGTAGTCCGTGCAAGCGAATAAAAACAAAAATAGTACAGTTGCTTACATCTGTCTTGTTCATTATAAGCGGGCACCACAACACTCAAATTCACATTGTATGATTCATTTAGATCGGGGAACTTTTGTTTAGTATTTGTCTTATGGTCTTTATATGTTTCCTCTTCTCTGAATCTCTCCACTATTGGGTATGGATTTGTTATGATGTAAATTACACCTGAAATCTACAAATTATTTTAAAACAATTAGTTCAAAAAACAAAATATAACCTTTGTTAAATTATGTATTTGATGCATTTAATAGGATTATCTATCTATAATACTAGATAGTCAAATTCCTTACGAGGTAGGCAGAAAAAACCGAGCGTCATGTGACTCGATCCTTACATACCTCACTCGCTTCTTTAACATTCATTACTCTTTTCATGCACGCTCGCCGGTTTCTAGGGCATTTATCACTTTCTGATAGAACATGACCAATTTGATCATGGTAGGTAAGTCTTGGCCTTCCTCAGCTCCTGCATCCTTCCACTTTTGCAATGTATATCTGCTTTGAATTTTATCCTGCATTCTTTCTACATGTCTGAACCAACGGAGCATGCCTCTTCTTATTTTAACACTAATGCTCTCTTTCAGACCAACTCTGCTAATAATAAGATTATATATTTATTAAATGCATGAAAACATTATGCATTGTTATATTTAATTTAATATACATTTATTTATAATTTATACAAATTCATATTGAATTACCTTTTTTGATATTACACTGCTTAACCATTTAGATGAAAACAGCTTAAATTATTGTTATATTTATTTTATAACTATATAATACTTATTATTTTGTATTTTTTCTTTCCTGAGAGCTATGTATTTTGATATACCTTATTGTAAGTTATTATAAAAGTTGCAAAATGTTAATAATTGTAATTATAAATTTTTCAGTCAATCAACTTCATGTTACTTCTTTTTCTGTCATACATTTTGATTTCAACTTATGTAGAAAGTTCACTATTGTTATTCACAATATTTTAAATGTTACTTTGCCAAATTACGTGGAAAAGAGACATTAAATTAACATATAGGTAATAAAAATATTTAATAAATAATAAATTAATTTCAAATTTGAATACGATCGTCTCAAATCTGAACGAGTAGTATATACTGATTACTAAAAGACAAACGATTTTATTAAGTTCAGTGTGATTTTGCGTACGTTTTGCGATAGTTTTAAATATTAGAAGAGCAAGTGCTTATTCTGCTTAGTGACGGTTTGATTTTTAACTTGTAATATGTGTATGCCGGCGAATATTGGTGGCCAGTTTTCGATGATCAAAGTTGCTTCAGCCAGTTGGTTACCTTGGCAAAGTAGCAAGTTGTACAATAGTTATAATACTCGTTATGAAGAGAAGTACGAAGGGGAATGGTTCAGTTTCTTTCCCATTATTTAAAAAATAGAAAAGATGACGTGTAATTTTATTTACTTACCACTAACAGAGCTATTGTAGCAGCTAAAGCACCATATAGTATTATATTCCATAATAGTAAAAGGATCTCCATTATGCTTGTACCTTTTGGAATGTTTATTTCATTGTAAATTCAAATTGATTCAAATATACAAGGATCGAACATGAAAAAAGAATCCTGAACCTCAAACAACAGGAACAAAACAATTCGACTGACATGACAGCCATACGTACACTAATTCCTCTTCTTAGTTTAGTTTATTAGGGCCGGACCTGCTAGAATCTTAATATTAAATTATCTTTTCAAATGTTAAAACAGTAAAATAAAATAGAAATAAATTCCAGTACTCAGTTGTGCGTGGTCCAACTGCTTAGCTCACCTGGGTGGACCACGGGCACTTTTACTTGCCCGCGGTCCACCTTTATAAAATAATATTGTAATCTCTTTCCTTTTGTATAGTTTCTTTCATAATAGACAATGTTCGGTCCTGGCGCATCGCCGCCGCACGCTCGCTCGTCGTACCTATTATTTTTACTACTAGCTTTTATTTTTTTCCATTGTGATCCAATGCGGATAATATCACTTATGATAAAAAAATATATGAGAACAAATATTAGTATAAACTAGGTGTATTATTAGTGATATTATGTATTCTGCTAATTATGAGTTTCGATCATTAGTACTAAAAGTGGACCATGGCCTATAGACATTTTAGATTTGCATATTACTCATCATTTAGGTGGACCACAGGCAAGAAAAAATGCCCGTGGTCCACCAAGGTGAACTAAGTAGTTGGACCACGACCGAAGCCTTATAAATTCTTATGTCTGCGGTCCCTCAGAGCTGTCAAATATATCAATTCAACGCAGTCATAATGTACAACCATATATGGTTCCATATTTTCAATATACGAGTATCATAAGTAAATAAAAACCTATAGGGTATAGTCCCATTGAACTAGAATTATCAAATTTGGTAAGAATCAGTCTTACAATACAAAAAAACGAAAATAGTAAAAAAAAATGTATGCTGTATTTATATTTCACTAACTGTCCCGGTAAAGTTCGTACCGCCTCAGAATCAATAAATATTGTGTTAACTTATTAGGTGAAATAAATTCAGTTTTTTAATAAGACAAAATGAATATGTAGTCACAATGAATTTATAAATGTTCAAACAAATAAATGAGGAGTATTTTAATTATATTAAACTCTTTATAGATGGGTTGCATTCGAGTCGATTCCCTTCGTTGCGTTGGCTGCCGGGTTAACCTGCGGTTTTAAATTGTGCGGGGTCAAGTCAGGCTGATCCAATGAGTTTTAACATTCAGTTGCATAAGGCGGTTGCTTCGTCTTAGTTTCTTACATAGTCGATAGATTTAAAGGAACGCAATAGATCAACGTTTTAATTTCGAATTGTAAAGCTTAAATGTTCTACATTTTTGTACTTTGTCGCAAGAATTAGTCATTCACTAAACCAATTGTGAGTTTTGTGGTCATCAAAGATGTTCAGAAACATTTTGTTGATGAGCTCGTCCTTTATTGAGAAGAAATTGCGAAATTCGGTGTAAACGAAATCAATACGTTAGATTCGTCGACAGGAATACGACCATTACTGATAATCGGTAATTGCTTGAAAAAAGCTGGGGCAGATGGATCGTTTAGCAATGCAACTCGCTGAAATCTCGAGCAGTAGTCAGCAGGCAGTTTCGTGAGTCTGCTGTCTATTAGTATAGTGAGCTGAGTCTATTACGACTCAAAGAAATTTGCCACACACAGTTACTTTCAGAGAGAACCTCACATGTTTTCCATATCGAATTCTCTTCAAAAAATCTTTCTTTCGTACGTACGTCACCATGATGAACTAATCGCATTCGCATATGGCGATTACGTGCCAGACTAAACTTTTTTCAAAATTCCGTCCTACAATTTTCTATAATAAAGGATATTTGTGGAAAATAAACAGAACGCAGAATTTTAGAACTGCTGTAACAACAAGAAAAATAAATTAATGAAAAGCAAAGAATTAAATTAATGAGCAGCGGCTAGAGGGCGGCACTTAGCTCGACCGATTTAATGTATTTACGGATAAATAGATGACGCTGGTAGTACCGACATTCGCATCAATATGCAAGTGTACATTTGCACCGTAACAACGTAGGAAAATAGAAAGTAAATGAAATTACAAATCAACCATCGCCCCTCTAAGCCACGCCAACAACCTACATTTTTTTCTGGGCCCCTTACCGCCCTCCTCTAGGCTTTCAGCGCCAACAAGGGAGCGTTATCGCCCACTTTGAGAGAGACTGGTTTTGCTTTTGGGTCGTTACTAGCATTGTTGCTCGTCTATAGCGATGATGTGTACAACTGTCCAAAGGACTTCTCTATCTCACCCAGAACCTGTCTTCGTAGAAATAATGGTGTCAGTGTTGGTCTTCAGCGTCATTAGTTGACTTTGCCCAACAGATAGATTTTTGGCGAAGACTTATATTGTATGCATTGTACTCTAGTGCGAGCCGAAAATTGCAACCACATTTTCAAGTCTGATCTGCATGAGATTCTGCGTATAGCTCGAGAGCTTTGGATTATTTGTTTGTGAGGTTTTAGAAATTTAGCTCTTACCACTTGGAGAGATTCCACGAGCTTGCTGTTGATTGCGTCCGGTGTCATACGATAATCTAGGCACCGAAAACGATTATGAAATTCGAACGGAACCCAGATGGTTCCGATGGCTATCCCGATTCACTTGCACTGCGCCTGCTTTTTGAAGGGGTCTGCCATAAAGAATGCCTCCTTCTCCACGAATTCTGCCAGCACTAACGTCCAATAAATTATCCAACATTATTTATCCTGGGTATGGCTGGATATAACGAACACGGAGTAAGGAGAGAGCTTCGTCTTACCTATATGTTTATTAAACTGCTACTTGGTAAAGATATATAGACCACTGCTATAGATCGGTTGCAGTGAGTTTAGAAGAATAGTATTTATGAAATGTAACTATGTATTTCAAATTGGTAGAACCTGTTGCATTAAGTGACATCTATACAATAAACACATAGTCTGTTAATATGAATAAATAAATAAATATTTGAGGCAAAAAATATATTCCGTTTGTCACATAGTAGGTAACCCCTATTCCACTCTAATCCATTGGTCAAAGATTTTCTATTTATTTTGATTAATTTTCAAGTGATATTTCTTAGTGAAAAGTCTCACTTTTATTTTCGCGTCCTAATGTTTAAACTTTATACAACCGAAGATAAATGAAACGTCAATTTAACAGGTACAAAAGTTTATTAAGAAAATTCATAGTCAGTCAGTCCTAGTGTTTATACAAGAAATATCTGTTATAATAACCATGTTGATACTAAATTAACTTCCTAAATTTACTTATTAACTAGGTACATCCTATATCTATAACATAAATGCGAAATGGCAACTGTTATTTATCACAAATTTTCATTCAATAATGTTATTCACTATCTAATAAGTAGCCACTTAAAACATTTATATAATTAGCATAGTCCTAAAACAAAATTTAAAAAAGAAACAAATTATATATAACGGCGCATACATTGATAAGAACCATACAGTCGGTTGCTGTATGTTAAAACCATTGTTAAATATAGTCAATAAGTACTAAGTAAAGAGCCATTGTGATGATTTTGTTTGTTTATTATGATTAATGAATGATTTGTCGGAATTGTAAGAGCGCGTACAGATGTAAGCGTTTTCTGTCGGCTCTGTGTCGCGACGGATCCGGCACGCGTCAGCGAGTTGCCGAAGTGGCTATTGCAATTTTGGTTTTAATGATAATGTCATAAAGCTTAAATTAAATATTTCCACTAAAACCGCTTATGCGCAGCCAACGTGCAGCAACCGCGCCGCGCAGCTACCGCGCTGTCTACGCTCAGCGCCCGCGTCCATGTGGAGGACATTGCATACACGTCTGAAGGCATTGAGATGTGTTTGCCATGTCCTCCACATGCGGCAGCAGGGAAAACAGATGAACTGCGGACAGTATAAACCCTATAGCTGAGTGGGCGCTGCGCGGTTGCGCGGAAGCTGTTCGTTTGCGATGTGAGGACGATTGCGGCGTGTACGCGTATTGTATCTAAAAGGTATGCGTAAGCAAATTATGCTATACGATCGTCACACCATGCGCCACTTGATTGGAGGGGTTGGTTTGTACACGCCTATACGCCTGTACGCCTAAAAGCGGCCCTGCTTCTCGCTTCTGTTCGAGTAAGTCGTGCTAAAGATGAACGATTACAGAGATGGTGGTGACGTAAGCAAACTCGGTATTACATGTTTTAAAATACCACCGAAGCCATATTTGCGACATGAATTTAAATTGATATGACAGATTTTATATAACTTCGAATTGAGGTTTATATATAAACGCGGTCTCGGGAAGTCAATTTGTAATCAAAAAATGACATAAGACTTCAGGGTTACTTTATATAGATATAAATAAACATTTGACTTATTAGTGTTAATATAAATATTGCATATTATTTAATAAAAAATATTGTATAAAATGTTCGCATTATTGATTGACTGATTGGAGTCGTGGTAGCCACCATTTATATGTATTTATTACACGGCGATTTTCTTTTAACGAGTCTAAAATATTTCGGTTTACAAGTTTTTAAAAATAGGGCGTCACTCATGCGATGCCGACCTTCTAAAAACCCCTTCACGTCTTTCTTGAAGAATCCCATACTGTAGAACCTCGGGAAAAGCTCGGTTAGGAATTCACTCCACAATTTGAGAGTTCTCGGAAGAAAAAATCTCTAGAACGGCACAATTTGCGACCACTGTGGTCCCAGCGTGTGAGCGCGAACTCCCCGCTGTCAGCGATGCGGTTGTAAAATGAAGCTATCGGCATTATATATAGAACAATTCTGCAGGAAACAACCCATTGTAGAGTCGATAGAACACACAAAGGGAGACCAAATCTCTCCTTAAACAAGGGCTCAATACAGTGTGTATGTTTGGCATAGGTGTATGTAATTGTTCTATTTTTTATTTTAGTTATCTTCGTCGCTTATTGCGTTAACGCCAGTAAGAACGTAGTGTTTAAAATGTCAGCCTACATCGGTATGTAATAGCGAATGAAAATAGTTCACAACAAATAATTATACTACTAAAAACATACATTAATAATAGCGTATTCTTATTACAACTAGAGAACGAACAGATTATTACTATTATAATATTTACAGTTATTAATATTACAGAAGCAATAAGTGTAAATTTTTATTTTCATACATTATTGAGGCACACACAGTGAAATAGCACCATTGCAATTTCCCAACGCATTCATATGGATAAGTCTACCGTTGATCACAGCGACAAACCACGTAAATCAGGAGTTGATCTTCATTACAATTTGGGTTTTGTTTCTGTACGTGTCTGTCTGTTACACGACACACATATATAACAGAAATAAGTGGTTAATACATTCAGACGTCATTTTACTAAAGGCAAAGTTACAAGCAATTTGATCGAACCTCTTTTGTGTACTGATTTGACGATCGAAGCAGCTGAGATACCGACATCCGGAGCAATCATGGCAGCGAAGACATGCATCTACTAATGCTAGTGTGGGTGCCGGCCGGCGCTAGTTCGAATGAAGTAACTGGTGCAGGTGCGGAAGCACACAAAGCAGTTTAGATTCAATTGCAAAGAAATAAGTGCCTACCGCCTAAGGTTTTACGATTCAGATCGCTATTTTTGATGCCGAAAATCTAATACTGGTTAAGGACGATCATCTTCAGCTAAGGTGACAGAGAGATCTCTGCGGACAGAAAGTGTTCATTCATTTGAACTGAAGAGCAATTTTCGAAACTAAAAAACACGGCAATGATGTTCACCTTGGGCGGTTGGCCTTCATGGGCGTCCTGTATGAGACTTGTACTCGTTTCCTGATATATCTGACAGCATCAAATGCTAGAGACCGATCAATTGTATATGCCTCAGTTGCGATATTCAGCAGTCACCTGGATGGTACAGAAAGGTGAACAGAACAATACTTTTATCTCACGAAAAAACTCGCGCTTTGCTTACGGTTGCTTGCTTTACCCATAAAATACGAATAAATTTTGTATATATTTACATCGTTATAACAATGGAAGCGCGGGTTCAATCCCGAACTAAAAGTGTTGTAGTTTATGTATAACTGTTTTCAGTGACGATATATACGGAGGCCATTTTGAGATTACCGATTTGACAGCGCTTAAAACGTTGGTAAAAGCTTTAAATGGTGAATTACAGTGAACCTGGTGAAGTGAGCGACAATCATATGACAAGATACTGAAATGTTAACATCGAAACGGCATGAGCGCTGTAAGTAGCCAGCTCACAACGCATCTTAAGATAAGTACTTAAATTATTTTATATAAAAGTTTATGCGCCTTATAGTTTTATACAAATCCCTCGTAAATGCGATGAAAAACTATGATACATACATAGTTTTTCATCACACATGCAGAACAGGAATTACCAACAAAAGGCAATTAAAAAAAACTGAGGCATTAGTCACTCGAGTTTACCGTGTAATCGCTCTTAATGGACAATGTACTGTACTATTACACCACGTAGGTACATGCCATATCGGTTATCTAAAATGGCTTACATAGATGCCTAAGACTTGCTCATTTTTGTTTTGTAACAGCGTATCACAAATACTATGTGTAATTGTAAAGTTGTCTACCGCCTTTAATATATAATGTACTATATATAATGAGTGCATTTTTATTCGAACTTTGTCGCGGTTTTTGGGAGTGTACATTTTATAGTTATTTAGTACAGTAGTCCACGAGCCGTGGCTGACCTCTCACCGTACCCAACATATGACTGATGCACATATATATATATATATGAAAATGCGCTCATTCTTATTTAATACTCTGTCACCACTGACTACGTTTGTTTAATGCTATTGTTGCTATTTGTTTAGTGTCTGCATACTGCGAAATCAGCGCCACATGAGGGAAAAACTGATTATTAATAATATATATATATATAATTATTGTTATTAGGCGACGTTTTGTATTCTTTAATTTAGTGAAATTCATAGTATAGTATTCATATATATATATATATGTATATATATATATATATATATATATATATATACATATACACACACACACACACACACACACATATAGATATAATATGCTAAGCTATGTTGGTCGGATACTAAATAATTATAATGATGTTTGATATGCTTTCTTTATTGCGTATTCAGTTAATAATTGATTTTTCCCTCAAGTAACGGTATTATTGCTTCGGAAAAACTTGAACCATACGGCAGAACGTTCGACTCGATGAGCGCTTGGTCGGCTCTGAATCATTCTTCATAATAAGCTTTATAGATAGACTTACATAGTATCTTGTCAAGTATCTTGCGATATTACAAAAAGCAGGTGGTTACATGGCGGCAGATTTTCTACAATAACAACACTACTCCTCTGAACAAGACTGTGAAAGCAGTTATACGCAAGCGAGTATGTGTATGGAGATACAACTTTAAGGGATGATAGAATTTGACAATTTGCTACCACAATGACAGCTGCTAGTATTGCTGGTCCCTTGTAGTTTGATCGTTCAGTAACCTGTAGCTGTGTAGTAGTCCTGTACAAGTCCTATAAAAGCCGGCACGTACATCACATCGCCATATTGGGCTTTTGTAGTTACGGATATTGTTAATTTCTGTCACAAAAGCTTCATCGCGTGAGAAAAAGACCAAAAGTTTTATTATGATGCGAGATGCAGAGCAATGTCATGTAGTGATCCTGTCAATTGCTGGGACCGGGAAGATTCTCGAATGCTTCGTGGTCGCCATGGAAAATCTAAAGGACGATCTCCACACGATGGATCGAAGATATGGTAGATTGCAGGAGCCGATGCATGTAAATAGCACAAGACTGATTGACGTGGAAATCTAAGGGCCTACGCTCAGCAGTGGACGTCCTTCAGCGTAGGTGAAGATGACGAATGAGTTAATGTGGTACGTGCCAACTTTTGATAACCGACCTTCTATATGTATTGTTCAGTTGTTGTAGAGTGTCGGCGGTACAGGCGAGGGCGGAGGTGCACGTGCCTCGTGCTCGGGCTCGGACTCGCAGGCGTCGGTGGAAGCGGGCGTGGGCGGCGGCGGGCGGTTCATGGCGCGGTAGTTGCGATAGGCCCGCCGCCGGCCGCCGCCTGCCGCGCCGCCGTCGCCGCTCGCCGTGGCCGGCGACGGCGGCGGGTTCGCCGTCGGCCGCGGGTACCGAGAGCACACGCTCTCTGATGCTCTGCGAAACAATCAACAGTGAGTGTAAACGATTACGTGAGTGGGTTTCTTCTATACAATTTATTGAGTTAAGTAAAATGTAGTCTACAATGTTATTAACAGCCCGTGAAATGTACCCTAGTAAGTATGGGCTAAGTATGATGGTGTTTCGAGCGAGAAAGGGTCCGGAAAGGGTACTCGCAGTTTATTTAGACGGCACTTTAGTGGAAAGAGTGGGAAGATTTGGATACTTGGGGATACATTTTAACTGAGGATTTCCGTAATAATGAAGACAGACAAAGGATGTGCAGACCCTTGTCTGTCTGACGAGGTGAAACAGACAGTGTTTACAGAACATATTGTCAATGCTTCTATACAGTTCAGCTCTGGGTGTACTGCATGAAACGGATTCGTAAGTAGTATCAGAGTGCAGTATAATAATGCATACCGTATTCTGACGAGACAACCGAGATATTGTAGCTGCAGTATGTTTGCGCAGGCCAGAGTCCCAGATTACTTTGCGATCATAAGGTCTAGAGTCGCAGCATTTTGGACTCAGGTCTGCAACTCCACCAATGAGATTCTCCGTACACTGGCACAGTATTTCGATAATTCCTTCTAAAATACTGGCTCTCCGTACACAATATGAATAACTCATTATGACCTATAAGTATTAGTTTATTTTGTATACTTTTTGACATTTTCTTTTCTTTAATTGTGATTTTATATGAGTTATAGCCAGGTCAACAGAAAATTTATCTATGTCTCCCACAGTGAGTTGAGTAATAAAACTAATCAAAAAATGGCAACTCGGTATTAAACATTTTTTGAAGTTTACGGTAAAAAAACATCGTACAATGGCATGTGTGCGCGACGCGTGAATATAGTATTAACAATAAGCGACAACCTGCCCGTATCTAGTAGAAATGATAGATGAGACAAAAAATACAAAAGTTATCATGTTATACCAATTTGGTCTTTCTCGGCTTCTCCATTATTCCACTTTCGTATTGTATACGTATCTATTTCGTCATAATTTCCTATTTCATACGAAAACTGAAGAAGAAATTTCGATTGTTGGACTGTAACGACATTTTTTATCACGATAGCATGAGATACCATGATATTTTTGTCCGATAATGCTAATCACGTAAAACTAAGATCTAAATTTACCCATATCAATCTAGATAAAGTGAGTACATACTGTGTGCAGCTGGCTCCGAGCGGCCGCGCTCGCTCAGTATGCAGAAGACTGGGGTGCGCCTTGTGCGGCGGGCGGGCAGCGGGTGCCCGTAGCGGCGGCCTGCGCGCAAGTCTCCGCAAGCGGCGCAGCGCGGCCCACGCGGTACCCGCTCCGCCCGCTACACCAACTATCGCACCGCAAACTACGAATGCGTTCGACTGACGCGGCTCCCCGGGAACCTGCAATATACAATTGTTATACAACAAATTTGAAGTAGACAGACTATCTGTTAAACTCACAGCAAAAGTCAATTTTGCCTTAAAGCTAATACATCTACAAGCGACTTATATTATCTACCTCCAAATATATACAAGATGATAAATATACGTCTAAGTATTATTACATTACTAAGACAAAATATGCCCAATTGCTAATATATAGAGGATTTGATTTCCTCGATTAATGTACCGAACTGATTTGAATATTGTTCATGATACAACAATGCGTAATTCCGCCTTATTGCTAACAAGTTAAGTTATAAAGTTGTTACGTATTGAATAACGTCAGTTAAGTGCCCGACTGCACTTCTACAGTCAGGCTGTTCCTCATCTTATCGCTTTTTGGCCAAAGCCTTACTAATCAGCAGAGTTCACAACGCGGAGGTGAAACTGGCAATAGGTTTAAAGATGATCGTGAGCCACTTACATCCCACCCACTGCTTTACTTGTAGTTAACCACGTAATGTACATGTACTGTAAAAATATAATCAAAAATACCATGATGTATTTTTGACTACATTCTTGATCATAAGTTATAGTATCTTGCACGATAATTATATTTTATTAACTTAGTATTTGTAAGGAAAATAAAAAGTAAACTCAATGGTAAGAAAGAAATCTAGTGCAACTAAAGGGCAGTATTGCACACAAAATAATTTATCACCATAACTCCTTTGTTATTTAATGGTTTCGATATTGACTCAAGATTGTATTTACAAACTTCGATACTAAATAACTGCTAGAAAATTTTAGTTATTAAACAGAATTCAGTACTAATGTTAATCGATCATAATTGCTTTTGTCCCCAAGATTGTCGAATCAGACTGAGAATTTTATGGGGCAATGTGCCACTTTAAAAGTTGGCGTAATATTACGAAGATATACGTAGATATACATATGAATATTTTCCCAAGTCTAGACTATCATGTTATTATACCAACCTCCACTTTCTCTGCGTATGTGACGCAGGCGCTGGGCAGTTCGTCCGAGCCGTCCTCGCAGTGTTGGTGCCTGTCGCACACCAGGCTGGGCGACAGGCACAACCTCTCGTCGCAGCTACACACACAACAGGCATATTTATTGATGGTAAACATTAGTAAAGAGTAGATCGACATAATCGTTGGCACAATTTAGATATATTATTCAGTCAATGAAGTTTATTCACATGAATACAGGAAATATATAGGTAGGTATAGTAAAACACAAAAAATACTCCACATATTACACTATCAAGTCGCGCTAATCCTTACAATGGAATAAATAATCTGTTTTACAGTATAACAACATTACATCTATCTATAACTTCACGCTAAATCCCTTGTGCGGTAGGCAGAGAGAACCGAGCGCCACGTGATCCTTACACACCTCACTCGCTTCTTTCACATTCACCCTCGCTGGTTTCTAGGGCTCCTGATATCACCTTCTGATAGAACACAACCAATTTGGTCATGGTAGGTAAGTCTTGGCCTTCCACGGCTCCTATATCCTTCCACTTTGCGTTGTATATTTGCTTGTATATGTCCGAATCAACAGAGCCTCTTCTTATTTTAACACCGACGCTCTCTAAAGAATTGTCACCTTCCTAACTCTAAATATTCTACTATTTTTTGTTCATTATAATTCAACTACATAGATGGCGGTAGTAGCAGAACATAGGAAATAAACGGAAAGTAAGTTCACTAGTGACATTCACACCATTACACATTGTACCTTTGACGCTAGGTAACGAAATAATTAGACCAATTTAGTAGGTACCTACCTAACCTAGATGGCTGTGAAGCTTAAATCATAATGACACTGTCATAATGACACATAATGCACACTTAAATGCTATATTCAGGTATACCTAGTCGATCGAAGGTGATATTGATTAAGTATTTACCCACGGACGGGTGGGTGTGCGTTGAAAATTCGAAATGTATGTCGAGCTCAAACACAACTCCTTCGTGTGCTGTTTGATCCTTTTTGAAATAGCGCTAGGACGTATTTCCACCTTACAGAAGATCGCCACCAAATAACAATTCTCTGGAGGGTGTTGCATTCCTGCGAGTGAGCGAGGTTACTAGGAAACTCCTTAGGGACTGCTGCGTTAGCAGCGATGATGCTGGTAACATGTGAGCGGCACTAATCAAGTAAACACTAGTGTTACAAATGCCCACAGGTTTCCTATTAGGCGGCCCGTATACTTGGCAGACCGAACAGCGAGTAGAAAGCGAAGTGAAGAAGAGTTTGCCAGTTCCAATCGTGAAAGAATCTTCGTCAAAATACGGCATTCGTAGCCAATTCATCAGGATTAGAAAAAATATCAGAAAATGCGTGCACTCAAAGATAAAACTTCGCTCGGTCGGTAGGTTGCCCCTACGGCCCTCGAGTCGAAAGTTACGTTTCGTTTGCTGAAAAGTTATATTTTTGCTAAAAAAGCATCTTGAAAGCTATATAGCTAAAAGCTATTTATTTCAAACAAACAAAAATAAGTACAAAAAATATTTTCCTATCAGAAGCGAGAGCGGTATGTTTGGATCGGTGCACCTGGCGTTCCATAGTCTCTGCCTACCACAATGGGAGACAGGCGTGATGATACGTATGCATGTTTTTCTGGCAACGAAGTAGTTAACGCTCGAGCAAAGTTCATATTGAATTCGCAAGCAGTAGTTTATTTTGTCATAATGATGTATTGACCTATTCCTTTCAGCTCATCATTCGATATCTAGAAAATTACCTTCTTCTCTTTAGCGTTATCCCGCTTACTAGTCCATTAGGATTGCCGGGGTCCGCTAACTAAGCCTAAGGTACCTGCCATCAGACCTCAACCCCGAGGAATACCAGACTTTCTTTAGGCTATGCCACACATTTTTCGGGACATAATTTCTTGGATATGCGTGTTTGCTTGATGTTGATGTTTTACTTTCCGCCGAACAAATGATAATTACAAATATGTGTACATACATCCATAAACATGAATTTAATGGTATATGATGACACCAGAATTCGAACAAGGGTCTGTGGATAATAGGTTCTTTCTTCACTGAGCTATCATTGCTCTTAATACCTAGCGTTTATATATAGTAAATATATTCTTTCTATTTATTATCCTGGATTTTGTTAAACACATGTAAGTCACCACATTATGTATACAATTTTTCATCTCTCTTGACCCATTGCGTGCCGAGCGGTTTGATCGAACCATGCGCGTCATGGAAACAGGTATATAACGGCGTTTGACGGATTAATGGCGGATTAATATTGACTTTTGTGGAGTCCTTGGCAGTAGCAATAACAATAGCATTGTGAGTGTTAAACATCATATTATTAAACGTACTTCACTGTTAGTTCATTGTATCTGTAATGCAAGGCATTTCTAAGTTATCTTTTTTTTATGGATAAAATTATACAACTTAAATTCAATATTGTTAGAGAATCATTATATAGTTCGAAATAACGCCGGAATAATGTAAGCATTCTAGGATCGAAACACATCTAAAGTATGGGTCTACAGGTTGAATAAACTATGAAAAAATATGAGACATGGAGAGTTTTATAACAATTTATTTTAGGGAAGCTGTATAAGAAGGAGTACGAGCTTACCGGAAGGCCTCTGGCATCGCTGCGGGCGCGCAGTACGCGCCGGTGCGGCAGTCGCCGAGCGAGGTGACGCAGGAACCGTCGGCGCAGCGCAGGCCGGCCGCGCACGAGCCGCACGACGCCGTGCCCTCGTCCGACCCGTCCGGACAGTCCACCTGTCCGTCGCACCTAAAACCAACAAGACATTAGCATACGCCTCAAAGTTAGCAGCAGATAGATACAGCCCAGCAATCGCTGTGTCCGTCGCCGCCTGTCTACTGGACGAGTCATGGGTTAAGGCATATCGATTCAGTACGATAATTATGGCCTAAATAATTTTACTTCGTAAAAGATTCTCTTTATATCACAAAATTACACTTTTTATGACATTGAAGTGCTTTACTTTCCGAGTAACGAAAAAGAGAACAATTCCCGTGGCTATTATGGGCCATCACAGCACCACGGCGCGAGTGTAAGCTGCATTACTAGGTGCCTACATTGCAAACAATCTTTTGCGATGCAAAAGTCATTTTGTGTGCGTAAAAATGGATTGTTTTGAATCAAAAGCTCTGCTGCGTCTAGAGTAAACAGCATAAATTAATAATCGTTAAAGCATCGCTTAACTGTTATTGTAAAATTGATTTTTCTCTTCAATGACTGCACTGCCCCATTTTTTTTTTTACATGATATTTATTTTTCTATGATGCATATTGCAATTACGCATAATATAAACAAAAATACAAGCAGAACCGATAGCGCCATAAAATGTAAAGTGACATAGCATAAACTTTAGTTGGGAATATCGACAAATGCGTCACTCTTGCCACTGAGCATGACTTTCTATTAGGCACATTGTGACATGGCGTGCAAATAATCGGTCAACCGTGAGACGATCGCAAGCTGCCGAATATAAGGATCGGGCTTCTACGAATCTGTCCAATGAGAATCGACCTTATTTGTGTTGCTATAAATGCAGTAAGCGCGCGTGGCAGCTATTTATCTGGTCGCGTAAGAAGTAGTGCGTCTTAAGAGAGGTAGGGAACATCAAAGCAGCCCGTCTGGTCTGCGCTCCACCTCACAGAAAACCGCATCCAAAATAACAACTCCCTAGAGGGTTTGTATTAGCAGCAGAGGTGACATTGCGCGAGTAATACTCGATGTATTGCACGCATTTATAGGCTACGGTAACGCTTTACATCAGGTGGGCCGTATGCTTATACGCCTCCCGACGTATAAAAAAAGAATGTGTCACCGCGGTGAATAAATCACACATCTCAGCAATCACGCAGCAGGCGTATCTATCGAGTGTTATGAAGACTTACTTCCATGTGTGTGGGATGCAGTAGGCGCGCGTGGCGGCGGGATGTCTCGACTGGTCGCACAGGAAATGTTGCGGCGCGCAGTGCGGCGGCGGTGCACAGTGTAGCGCACACCCGCACGCGCCGCCCGCCACGCAAGCGCCCGGCGCGCCGCCGCACACGCGCCCGCCGAAACACGGGTGATCGCGAGCCACCTGTATATCACAACACTTTACAATGCTGGACTAATATAGTAATTAAATCCACACAGTATTGTAATTTATATTGTAATAAGTGAGTGACTGGTAAATTCATAGACAATCAATATTAAGTAATATAACTAAAGTCAAACACTCGCTGCCCACGGTGCCATAAATCATCAGTGCGCTAGGGGTAGACGTGTGCGGTGCGGTCCATGAGAGTAATTTTAGAATTTTTATGTTTAATAATTTCTAATTGCTCCCTAATATTTAAACTGGTAAAACTAGTCGTAATTTTCAAACACGATTTCACGAACACGTATCGGCTTATAAAAACAATCGCCGAGAAAGGTTCTCCGAACATCTCATAGACAAAGGACATCAATTATCCTCCACTAATACAAATCAAATTTTACACACCTACACACATAGACAAAGGTATTAGGGAACAATTAGAAATTATTAAACATAAAAATTCTAAAATTAATCTCATGAACAAACAGACTGACCTTAGCAACTCCCCTCTATTAAATACAAAAACAATTTTCACTCACACCATCCACCGGCACCCTCAATTCAATATAAGGAACAGCACTGCGATGGATTTGTCACTTGTAGCATGTTCTTCTAACGATTAACGTCTACAGCGACTGAGGATGAGAGGTAGAGCGCATCGAAGCAGCCCGTCTGCGAAAATACCTGGATCTCACAGAAAATCGCAACCAAATAACAACTACCTAGAGGGTTGTTTTGTTCCTGCGTGTGAGTGAGGTCACCAGTGAGCTCCTATGGGGTTGCAGTGTTAGCAGCAGAGGTGGCATCGCGCGAGTGATAGTAAATGTATTGCAAGCGTTTATAGGCTGCGGTGGCCGCATTACATCGGATGCGCCGTGTGATTGTATGCCTCATCACGGCATTGTATTTTTTTTATACTACGTCGGGAGGCATACAAGCATACGATCCACCTGATGTAAAGCGGTTACCGTAGCGTATCAACGCTTGAGATATATTAAGTATCAGTCGCGCGATGCCTCCTCTGCTGCTTACACAGCAACTGCAACTCCTTGGGAGCTTACTTACTGGTGACCTCACTCACACGTAGGGACACAACAACCCTCTAGAGAGTTGTTATTTGGCTGCGGTTTTCTGTGAGGTGGAGTTACTTCCCCAGACGGGCTGCTTTCGTGCGCCCTACCTCTCTTAAAACATCCAGACCAAGACAAACAGCCATGTTCATGCACACAAATGTTTGCCTTGTGTGGGAATCGAACCCACGAGCGTTGGTGTCAAAGTCGCATCATTCACGACTGAGCCACCGAGCTCGTCAACTGTATATATAAAAAAAACATACCTTGTGCACGGTGCGTGCAGCCACGAGCCTGGCGACGTGCAGCACGGGCGTGGCGGGCGCGTCGCGGCGATGTAGGGGGATCTTCATCAGCAGCCGCTCGCCGGCGGTGCCGCTCAGGTACAGCGCGCCGCCGTACGCGGCCAGCGTGCCCACCCAGCCGCCCTGCCACACTATACGCCTGCCAAATAACAAACAACGTATTATAATAGTCACATGGCGGGATTCGAACCGGGCGGGTCAGTAGGCCAATTCTACTAAAAAGTGCAACTGCAGCGCGACGCATGACAAAATGCGTACATGTCGACGTTTCGTTAAGCGATCTGACAGCAGCGACGTTGCAGGAATGCTGCAGTAAATGACTCGCTATTCTGTTAAGAAACTTGCACTGCAGCTGCACGTTTCCTGCAATATAATCGTATTCTGATAAATTGTTTTGACATTTGTATACCGGTGACAGAAGTTTTGAAGGAGTTTACTTGCAGTTTTGTTAACGTTCCCCTTGAGCAACTTTTGCGAAGTGAAATTAATATTCTGAAGCGGTGATTTATATTTGTTTTGGAAGATGTTTGTGGATATATATGATTAAGTAAAACTTCTTCTCAGTTAGAAATACCTCCACGCCGGCAACCAAGGGCAATGGGGTGTGAAATTATAGGAGTCAACGTTAAATAAAAATCCAGTTTATTAGATTGAAATATGGTAACATTTCAGGTGTTAAGTAGTTCACTTGCAGGATACGCAAAATTGCAGCGTAGTTTCAGAGCAGGAAATTTTAATAGAATACAACTACTGGCACTGCACTATTCCTGCACGACTCAAGTGACAGGCGTAAACGTGCAGTTATTTAGCAGAATTGGCCTACAGTTGATCAATAGGGCAGTTCTATATGCACTAGGCTATTACTGCTCAAACACGCACGAGAAATACTTCCTGTATTGCTTTGTGATTATGTTGCTGCCTCACAATGTAAAAGTACGATTTAAAAACAAATACATGAATCTTGTGGTATGCAAGTAGTTCATAATTTGGAACAATGCATGTATTATTTTCTGCCAACGAATTCTGAAGTTGGACCTCACATTTGGTCCTTTACTGCATTTTCAGAAATAAATAATAATAATGTATGTAATAAGCTCGGTAGCGCAGTGGTTAGTAACGCTACTTTGAAAACAACGCTCGTGGGTTCGATTTCGACACACTTGTGTGCATAAACATGTCTGTTCATTGTGGTCTGGGTGTTTTTAAAAAAAGGTAGGGCGCATCAAAACCACCCGTCTGGGGAAGTACCTCCACCTCGTAGAAAAACCGCAGCCAAGTAACACCTCCCTGGAGGGTTGTTATGTTCCGGCGGTGAGTGTAAACTTTAAATGAGTTGCTGTGTTAGCAGCAGAGGTGGCATCACGCGAGTGATACTTAATGAATTGCAAGCCTTTCTTGGCTACGGTAATTCGCTTTACGTCAGGTGGACCGTATGCCTGTATGTCTTCCAACGTTGTATACAAAATAAAGACCACATTTTTTTTATGTACATGCCATCATCATCGTAGCAGCCGAAGGACGTTATCTGCTGAACATAGGCTTCCACAGCAATAGGTCCTGTGCTGCTTGCATCTATCGGCTCCCTGCGATCTTCACAAGATCATTGGTTCATCGTGCGTTATGTACATATACAAGAAATTATATTAAAAAAAAAAATGTGTGACCTAACCTAAGAAAGGCCTGGTTCTCCCTCTGTGTTGTGGAGGTGTGACGGCAGACGCTCCATGTCAAAATTAGTATCTTCGCCAAATCCTTAGGCTTAACCTTAGGATAACCGCTAACAAGAATAATGTGTATACAAACGTTTTGTTGTTGTCGGAGTGCAAGTCGACAGCGTATATTTGCCTGTTGACGGCCCAGTAGACCACGGCGGCGGTTTGGTCGAGGGCGAGCGCGGACGCGTTGGCCGCGCGCGCCAGCTCCACGCGCGCCGTGCCGTCCGCGTTGGCGCGCATTATCGCACCCACTCCCACGTCGTTCCACACCAGGTAACTGACGGAAAGAGTATTATTATATTATGCTATACTACTGGTCGCCACAGTATGTGAATGTCGATGCCCAAAGAAATGAGAGCGTAACGAGACATGGCTTTTTTTTGTTTTTCGTCCATGAAAATATCAGAGACATGTTACTAAAGGACTCGCCATACGCGTGATTCTGTTACCATTTTTGACGGGGGACGACGTAACTACTACATAGAAATGAAAATAATGTTTTAAGGAAATGTCAACCTTATTTCGAGGCACATACAGTTCAAAGTTGTTTTCTTACCGCTGCCTGCCATCTGTTGTGGAATAGCTGAACTTCTTCGTAAATCGAAGCTGGTAGATTTTTTGTCTTTAGTTGTTTTTTTTGTCTTTAGCTAAATTAACTCTATTATACAGAATGAAGGACTGTTTTGTTTTGCAGTTTGTACAATTTACGCTAATTTGGGATAGGAGATATGAGACCAAAGTCGCGGAATATGATTCGATTGCATCAGTACTCGATTACTGAATCGATTTCTCATGTATTAATCGTTATCACACCATTTTAAATTCTTTTATATGAAAGCAAATAAAATAATACTTGCATGTGAAAGGTAACTCAATATTTTTGCAAACTAGAAGTGTTCGACCTTTTTTTGTATGACATAACTGCACAGTTTGGCATTTTTAGTGTAACACTTTATGATGTTACCTGAGCGATACCGATTACAAGACTGTTAGAGAATCGATTACGCACGAAGTATTTATGCGCGCAATGGATCACAATATCTTGTACCATGACAGAGGGGAATGATCCTACGAGGCTGGTCCTTTAGTAACATGTCTCTGGAAAATATAGACCCACAAAAGCAGGACTAACCCACACCCGGGTGTGCGTTAGTCATTCTTCCGTGAGAGGCACCCTCCGGGACCCGATGGGAGGGAGGCGGTGAACTCTCATGAGTATCCTTTCAGACGGCCGAAGGAGTTATGTCAGACTCCTACTGACTAAACACCGCCTACGAACTGCCTTTGGCCGGGAAGGCTTCATTGGAGGCGATCGCCCCAGGGGATGCGGGGCGACGCAAGCGTCACTGAGTTACAGATCGTACGCTTAGAAAATGACAGCGTATATTGAGGAGACCGCCGCCATAGGTACCTAACTAACTATTAAGAGCGACCGTGGGGTGCTCACTTGGAGGAGTTTTGCCCTAAGGGGGCTTCGGCCGCTGCAAAGCGGTCCAAAGCTCTCGAAAGTTTGTTTGGAGGATCTAATAGGACACTTCGTTAGAGCTAAATAACTTGTAGGGTGCCAAGTTTTGCCCACGGCACGGAACAGAGCCTAAGAGCAGCAAGTGCCGTGCGCGATTCGGCTCATATGGCAGTGAGGTCGGTGGAGCCATGGGAGGTGGGGTAATGGTCGCCACAATTTTGGCGGCCACCGAGGATGTGTACTAACCACGACTACGCTATTTTGATACCAATGCTCGTTGGTTCGATTCCCACACAGGGCAAACATTTTTGTGTGCATGAACATTTCTTTTTATCTTGGTCTGGGTGTTTAAGAGTGTAGGAAGTATCTTCACCTTACAGAAAACCGCAGTGTATAATAACTTCCAGGAAGGTTGATGTGTTCCTGCGAGTAAGTCAAGTCATCGCTAAGTCCTAAGGAGTTGCTGTGTTAGCAGCAAATCCTTAAGAGCATACTGGTAGCAGAGGTGGCATCGCGCGAGTAATACTCAATGTATTGCAAGCGTTCATAGGCTAAGGTAACCGCTTTATATCAGGCGGCCGGATGCTTGTATTCCTTCTGACGTTGTATAAAAATTCCACACAAAAACAAAAGAGTAATAGAAACTATACATTATCTTCTTATATATATACATATACTATAGCTTTTACCCGCGGCTTCGCTCGCATTGATAAAAAATATATATATTTTTTAATAAAAAGTATCCTATTTTACTTATGATACCTCCAAGAATATGTGTACAAATTTTCATGATGATCGGTTCAGGTTCAGTAGTTTTCGTGTGAAAGCGTAACAAACAAACAGACATTCACATTTATAATATTAGTAGGATATATACATATATAGAAGCAAAATAAACAAATAATATTATTTTCAATGGCGATGCTGCGACACTCGTGACCAGACAAAACAGCAATTTCAATAATTTTCGCCTGTCTGTCAGTGCACGCATGCAAAAACTACGGAACAGATATTAATAAGACAATTTGATCTAAACTACTTTGTGTTTTTATTTTTATACAACGTCGGAAGACATACAAGCATACAATCCACCTGATGTAAAGTGGTCATTGTAAACTATGAACGCTGGTAATACATTAAGTATCACTTGCGCGATGCCACCTCTGCTGCTAACACAGCAACTCCATGGGAGCTTACTTGTGACCTCACTCACACGCAGGAACACAACAACCCTCCAGGGAGTTGTTATTTGGACGCGGTTTGTCTGCGAGGTGGAGGTACTTCTCCAGTCGGCCTGCTTTGATGCACCCTACCTCTCTTATAAAGCGGTGTGCTTCCGCTACCGATTGCTTCATGCGAACTAGTGCCGGCTGGCATCTACCCACTACCGTTACAAACGTTTGTCCGGTGTGGGAATGGAACCAGGAGTGTTGGCAGCATTGCCAACCACTTCGGCAGCGAGCTCGTCAATAACTCACTTACCGTTTAGTCTGATGAAAAGCCAAATGCCTTGGCATCATGTTCTCTCCCCTCACAATGACACCAGTTAACGTCTTATTCCGTATAGAGGTGGCATTGATCGAATCTGAGTCCAAACTGGTCCAATAGAGGGCTTGCCCCAGCACGTCCAGCACCATATGGAAGGGTCGTGAGATCCCTTCGATGACAAGGGACGAGTCCGTCACAGCTGAGGTCGTAGAGTACGAAATGGGGACGCTTCGGATCGCGTGGGATTCTTCGTCCATCCAATATAATGTTCTGGAAAATTAAAAAAAAACATCATTAGATTGTTAAAGTGACTTACGTCATTTACTGTTTATCCTTAAAAACGAGAAATATTTGTTTTTTTTTGTAATTGTTTTATACACGAAGGAAGTAATCGACGGAGAACCGATCAAACGATTTTGCGTAGTAACTCAACTCATAAAGGTGCAAATTAGAACGCGCAGCTTTTCCAATATCTATATCAAACACTAAACCAACGTGGGTAGGAGTAACTGCAGTTATTCAACGGCTCATAGAGATTACGATACGTGGGGTATGCATCATGTGCCGCCGTCTACGTCATCCGGATTGCCACAGTATAAATAATTTCTTTTTTTAGTTCACTCACTTGTTGGTGGGGTCGTATTCAATAGCTTTGACATTTTTCAATCCAGTCAGGGGAATAAATGCGTCCGTACATTCACCATTCGCTACCATTATTCTGCCAATGGCGTTTTTCTGGGCGAACAGCAGAAATTCTTCAGGTTCTGAAAAAAAATTAAGTTACATGGTTACGAGCGTTGGTTGTTACGGTTTATCCGTTACGTTAGGTTAACCGATTCCGACTAGTGATGTGGTGTTATATTTTATATTTATTTTGAAACCTGCATGCAATTGTAACCTTGCAAAAATATTTTTCGTCATTGAATTAAATAATTTTTAACGGAAGTATCGCGTGTTTTATTTATTTTGTTAAAAATTAATTCACTGTATAACAATCGCGAAAACCTAAGACAATACTATTTTTTGTTTCCTTATTTCAAATCATAATAATCCTTTTAAGCTCTTCAAGCGACAACCAAAACAAATCTAATTTGATTAATATTCTATTTTATTCTGTGCTAGCCAATACTGTCGGTCTGTCTGACAATCTACCTTTCTGCCATTTCTTTCTCTCGATTGCTAGCTAGATTATTAGATGCTTAGCTTTTACTCTGCGCGGCTAGCATCGAAGGCGGGAAGGAAATCGGAAGGCAAAGCTGTCTGTGACTGATGCACTGGACGTGTGCATTACAGGGATCACTGTACTATACGGGTTTTCGATGTCTGCCACTCACTGCGTTACCCGCTACCATCTTCTACGGCGTGTATTCTGTAACTCCACGGAAAGCTAAGTGTCTACAGAACCACCGTAGCAAAGACCACGACTTTACCCACGACCCCTAATCGCGCATTCTTTCGTTTAATAAAACCTTGCCGGTATTTCCCTCTTTTTATTTATTCTCTAGTAAAATATCGGCCCTTCCAGCTCCAGGTGTACCAACCCCTGCGACATGGTGTCAAAGTAGCGTTACTGCTGTGTCACCGAGTACGCCACAACTATTTACATTAGGCAGGCCATACGCCATGTAAAAATGTGCCATTGTAGACGACAGCACAGTAGTGGAATTCGCCCCGATGGCTATACAATATACCTGAGCAAGTAATATTGTCTCTGTTCAAGCGGTAGTGGGCAGGGCAAGAGCAGCGGTAATCTGTCGATGTTGGGAGACAGAGATGTTCGCAGCCGCCGTTGTCGACAGCGCACTGGTTGGAACCGCCCCGATGGCCCCACGCCTTCAAGTCCGATATGTAGTCCAGTTGTCCGTGGAGTCGTCGACGGCCACTGCCATCAGATTTCTTTGCCACTTCCACTAAACCTAAATAAAAGAGTGCGTGTCAAACATACACGTTTCTTTGTATAAACGACGGGAGGTCTTTTTTATACTACGTCGGGAGGTATACAAGCATACGGCCCACCTGATGTAAAGTGGGCGCCGTAGCCTATTAACGCTTATGATATTAAGTATAACTCGCGCGATGCCTCCTCTGCTGCTTACACAGCAACTCCTCGGGAGCTTACTGGTGGCCTTACTCACTCGTAGGAACACAAAACCCTCTAGGGAGTTATTATTTGGCTACGGTTATTTGTGAGGTGAAGGTACTTCCCCAGACGGGCTGCTTTAATACTCCCTACCTCTCTTAAAAATGGGTGGGTGTTTTTAAGAAACGTAGGGCGCATTAAAGCAGCCCCCCTGGGGAAGTACCTCCACCTTACAGAAAACCGCAGTCAAATAATAACTTCCTAGAGGGTTGTTATGCTTGCGTATGACGTTACTAGTGATCTCCTAAGGAGTTTGTGTAGTCCAGAGGTTGCATCGCACGAGTGATTCACACTTAATGTATTACAAGCTCTCATAGGCTACAGTAACCGCTTCACATCAGGTGGGCCGTATGCCCCCAGATGTTGTATAAAAAAAACCCTGACTCAATAATGAGGGAAAATTTATATTAAAGTCTAAAGTACTAATCTAAAGTACATACCTGTATCCCAATCGCCCCAGAAAACTTTATCGCCATACATAGTCACTGCATATGGCATTGACACGTTAGACGCTAGAGTTTTCCTGCCGGTGCCGTTCAGAAACGCGTACTCTATGGTCGGGGGATCGAGAGCTGCCCAATAGATGGCACGCTTATCGTAGTCTATGGCTAGAGCGTGCACGCGGCCCACTGCCTCGAAGAGAACTGCGGGCGAAGAGCCGTCCATAGCAGCGCGCTTGATAGTTTTAGAGCCAAGTTCCGACCAATACATGTATCTGAAAAAACAAAATCACTTAAGCCAATTGAGAGCAAAACTTGCGCCAGGAAGGGTTCCGTAGACGAATATAATACTTATTAAATTAATAGACTCCGGTTACTTATGTCAATACTTTGATTACAAGTAATCAGAGCATTGAGAACCCCGAAAAAGAAGTTGTCGAATTTCCCGCTATCTCTCTCTATCTCAAGTCAAACCATGAGTTCACATCAGACGGATCGTAACTACGGTTCGTTAATACATCGTATGATCGTTGGTTAATTTTATGGGAAAGGAAGTGTATAGTTCCAAATGCTTACCCTTTTCTAGGGTCCAGGGCAATACTCTTGGGTTTCTTCACTGACTGCCAAATAAGAGTTCGCCTGCTCGAACCATCAAGCCGGGCGACTTCTATACGCTGAGTAGCGGTATCAGTCCAGTAAATATTTTGGCCGGACCAATCGATTGCCAGCCCTGTAACACAAAGTTTATTGTCGAATACAGAAATATATAGCATTTTGATGCGACTAACAAATAAACTGGACAAGATCGTATCAGATATAAATAAATAATTTCTTTATTACAAGTAAATAAATTCTTCATTTACCACAATAACACACACACACACACATATGCTATATATTTGATGCCCACACTAGGCTGGGTCTGTCCTGTGGAAGTCTTTTTAATACATCAATTTATTTTGCCAGTTGAATACAAATATGTATATATATACATATTTGTATACACAATATTATTTAGTAAAATAATTTAATTATACAATGCAGTTGTAATCATTATTAAGTTATGATATTGAAAATATCCTCTGAGTCTCGATAGGACCAGTTCAGCTCAGTCAAATGAGACTGAGTAATGAGGGTTTATGCGACATTTTAAAAAAGTAATCTTTAGGCATTAGTTTGTACCAAAGTTAATGTCTAAAGATTATTTATTTTAAATTATATTTTTATACTGATATGATAAATATTCAATATGATTAGTTTGAAACACTTTTTAAAATATGTTCTGATCCCTTATTATCACTTGCTCGGCGGTAAGGAAAGCCCGGGCGTGCGGCTTTCCTTAAGATATTTTCCTTTACCGCCGAGGAAGTGAAAAAATTATACTTCGATAGACGTGTCAACAGACCTAAGAAGGGTCTAATGGATTAGACTAGGAAAAAGAAGACCATCGTAACTTACCTTCCACAAGTCCCGTCCATTCTAATATTTTTTCAACGTGGGTGCCATTTATTGAGCATCTGTTTATGGTCTTTGCTTTACTGTCTGACCAGTACAGTTTTGAACCTGATACATGTACTGCTAACGCACTGAAACAGACGTAACATAATACTTATTTTTTTCTGGTCTTAAATTAATCATCAGCTTTTGGCGTGAGAGGTAGGGCGTATAAAAGAACCACTGGGGAAGTATTGGTCGTGTTTCTGCAAGTGAAGCTCCTGAGGAGTGGTTGTATCAGCAGTACGAACAATACTACATTGCGAGCGTTCATGGGCTGCTTGCATAGGGTGGCCAGTATGATTGTATGCGTTACAAAAAAAATATATAATATAATGGCGTATAACTAGTCTGGCCATAAATACTGTTACATAGAAACTTTTCTTTTTTCAACTCTTTAATTATTTTGAATTTGGAACGCGTTTATTATGTTAAAAACTTCTTTCGATTTCGCACCGTTTTACGTATTTTTTTCGTGTTTATTATCAAATTATAATATGGAATGTGGTGTTAAAGAAAATAGGATTACAGTGATTGCCTTGCACAAAATGGGTATGGAGCCGTCGGTTATATTCAAGACACTTTAAAAGCTTGGTATCAGCCATATGTTCGTATATCGTACTATTGACAGATATACCAACACTTCTTCTGTTGAAGACCATAAAAGATCGGGGCGACTGCATGCTGTTAGAACTACAAAAGATGTTAATGCTGTTAAAGCCAGAATTCGCCGAAACCCCATTAGGAAGCAAAAATCCTATCCTGAGAAATGAAGATGCCCGCTAGCACTCTGTCGCGTATAATAAAACAAGACCTCAAGTTCGGCACTTATCGTCGATATACAAGATATGCCCTAAATCAATCCCTACAATTGAAGAGAGTGACTCGATCAAAACGCCTTCTGTCCCGATAGGCAGGTGGTAGGCACAGAAATATCCTCTTACTGATGAAAAAAAATTCACGATTGAAGAGCGCTACAACAAGCAAAATGAGAAAGTGTATATACAAAGTTCTAAAGAAGCCCCCCAAGTGATCGGAAAGGTACAACGTGGTCATCATCCTGCGTCTGTAATGGTTTGGTGGGGGGTGTCTTACCAAAGAGTCACAAAGATCCATTTGAAAAAGGAGTGAAGACTTCAGGCTAAGTGTATCAAGGGACTGTCTTGAATAGTTTGTGAAACCTGTCAGCAATACATTTTAAAAAATGTACCGTGGACTTTCCAGCAGGATTCTACACCTGGTTACAAGGCACGAACTACCCAAGACTGGCTCGAAACCAACGTTCTAGACTTTATAAGAGCTGAAGACTGGCCTTCGTCTAGCCCAGATGTGAAACGCTTATACTACAAATTACGGGCAGTTTTAGAGGGACATGGCCTGCTCGAAACGACACACCGACATTGTGTGAAATCTCTGGAGCAAGCAGTGGGTAAATTTCCTATGGAAACAGTGCGTAAATCCATAGATTCGTGACCAGACAAATTAATTTTTTTTACTTTGGCCTGTATCAGAGCCAAAGATGGCCATTTCGAATAGAACCATTTTTTTATTTTTTGCTGAGACTTACATAAATATGTGTACATATAAGCTTTATTAAGATTACATTACGTCATAAAAGAATAAATGCATAATCATTTGTAACAGAACTTATTCGGTGCTGAGAATGCTTAAGGATAGAAAATTATCGTATGTGAATACAATCGACTGGATTGAAACATATTCGAGTGTACAGTCTCGCCTGCACTCCATTCACCTTAAGCCGAACTCGACCCGTCGAGCGCCCGTAATCTTTAAAAGAAATATTGATGGGGGCTTTATTGCTGAGGTTTAGAGTTGATTTCTAATCGAGTTAACTTTTGAAAACTTTCTGTATCTAATACTAAGCCTATACAGTCCTTCAGTACTAACCTGACTTCTTTCAATTCTTTGATGGGTAGAAGAGCATCGTTGTTTTTATTTTCTATGCTAATTCGTCCAATGACGTTTTTACGGCTGTACAGTAAAAAAGATTCGGGTTCTGTGCAAGTTTTCCTGTCGTTCATGAGTTCCAGACCTGAAACAACGCCATGTTAACATACATTAAATGCCCACTACACTTCAATCTCTTTATTTATCACTAGCTGTAACCCGCGACAGCTCCCGCGCGTATGCCCAATATTCAGTAGGCATATCGTGATGTCGAATGACCTATAACCTTCCTCCAGAATTAGGTTATCAAATGCAAAAATAAGTTTTCAAATGCGATTGGTACTTCTAGAGATTAGTGCGTTCGAACAAACAAATTCTTCCGATTTATATATTAGTACAGATGACATATTCAAATAGTATATTGGAGGTATGTAACTGACTATTCATAACAAAAATCGGAACCCCTTACAAGATCATATTATGACACAGGTTGGGTAACCTTAAAAAACAGGTTGTCATTAGCTACATTGAAAGCAAAATAACATGTGGTCAGTCACCAACACGTTGGTCTGACCAACCGAAAGCAGTCACCTACTTATATAAATTTTACCAGGTGGTGAGAGCTACTTCGTACCGGCACCGATGCAGGCATATTGCCCTTTTGAGGGGTCTCCCTGTAACCACGACCCTCAGTAATAATGTGCCGATTTAAGAAGAATAAGAGAAAATTATCAAAGGGTATCCTACTCTGTCTGCATAGATACTTACCAAGTGGACAACTACAGACATAATCCTTAGGTCTGTTGAAGCATAGGTGTGAGCAGCCTCCATTTTTGTCGACGCAGTGATTCCACCCAAGTGAGTCACCAAGGCGGAATGCTTTCACCCCCATCATATTTGCCATCTGTTCCACTATAGTTTGTCTCTCAAGACCTGTAAGAATTTATTTTAGTTGTGTTGATTTATTATGGCAGTTTACTATTAGGCGGTAGGCTTGTTTACTAGCCAAGCTTCTCGCGTGGTGTTTGACCGTTTTTTTTTCGTTAATGTTGGTATTATCTGCCAAAAAATACCAGACATGACAAGCAATACGTAGTTACAACCCTAAGAACGATACACCGGCTACGGATGTAGTGAAATTAAAAAAAAAACAACAAATGTTACTCTTTTTGCGAAATGTTCTTTGGATATGATCGTATTGGAGACAGGCTTTAAAATTCTATGTAACGTAAGTTTTCCTGTAATTATTTATGTATAATCAAATCATTCGTTAATAATTTGAATTTAATAACTTAACATGCAGTTATTTTTTTTTATTCTTCTGATTTTTTTATTTATTTAGCGGGTTTCATGCACTTCAGTCGAAAGGGCGCGCAGCCGTTGAAGTTTGGCTATCAGAGCGAAATTACGTCATCCATGCCCCGCGTGGCTTAAGCCACTCGGCACAGCGGATATAAGACGTTATACTGTGACCGGTCTTTTGTGGGCTCATTTAGCCCTATTACAGCATGCAAATACACCTTTATCTTAAATGACTTGAAACATGAGGTTACCTGTGTTTTTGTTAATTTTGTCCAAAGTCCGCCTTTGCATATCTGTCCAGTAAAGTCGATCTCCAAGTAGGGTTAGACCAAAAATGTGTAGTATATCGCTAGAATGTAGCTCCCTGCGATCAGTTCCATCCATGTTGCATACCTAACAATTTTAATAAAAAAGGAGTTTTAAAAATGTATCCCATGTAATTGATATTACATGCAGGGGTGTCCAAAGATTAATGAAATTTTCCACGATGCACAATACGGTTTTAGATAGGTAAATCGACTACATATGCAGGGGTCGCATTAGTTAAGCGTATTCTTAATGAATAGAATTTCTGGAGTTTTCTGTAAACTATCCAATACGGTTAATTGTTTCAACCATCGGACATTTTTTGCCATTAGCACGGAATTGAAGTGAATTTAATTGCATCTTATTTAAACAACAAAATTGTAAAAATGAGTGTGTCCTAGAGTCATGTTAGACCCTTTTTACTATTAGTACTTGTCAATGATTGGTCCTACACTGCGCAGAAAATAGTAGATATTATACTATTTGCCGATGATACGTCATTAATTTCTAAAGTAGTTCCACATATATTGACCAAGATAATTAGTGCTCAGTCAGCGATTCTAAACATGTAATACTCATTTGTTAGTTTAGATATAATTATATGAATTTAAGGTCTTCCAAATGTAACTGATTCCATAAGGTACATTTGGAAGACGAACTTGAATTATTTATACTACATTTCTTGGATTTCACAGTACACTCCAAATTCTAGTAGGACTATATACAAATAAGTTTGTAAAAAGGCTTTTTAAGGGTAATTAATATCTAACCGATAGAGCATAAACAACCATATATCCTTATTGTCACCGCTTTAATGTGCTGACATGCACACATAAAGTTAATATAATAGATAATTCATAATTGAAAAATGAAAAGATTTATATCACAAGTTTCTTTCGACATTTATTCTTCGCTTCAATGGATATTTCTGGAACGCTCGTATATCATTGGTATATTAAAAAAATGTAACGATGATGACAAATTAGTAACAAAAAGAGTTTATTTAAAACATGTTTAGACATGCCGCCGGTGAGATTCTAAATATATATATATATATTTTTTTTCTTTTTTATCTGCGATCAGTCTCTTGACTATAAACAGATTTGTTGATGGCTGAGTGCTTTGTACAGAGTGTATCTCCCAGTGGAGACTCATTTGGTTGTGCAGGTCAGCTAGATGGAATATGCAATTTGAGTATGTCCTTTCGTTTAAGCCTTTTCGTGTAGTTCTGGCATGTTAGTCTGGCAGCAAGCGCATTGGGGTGATTTTCCAAACGTCTCTGGTACTTTAGGGCAGTCATTTGGATTTCTTCCCTGACAGTGGCTATCTGGAGGTTTGTGTGGATCTCGTCATTGGTGACAAGCAGTGGGGTTTGTGATATTGTTCGGAGGATAATGTTTTGCATCCGTTGCAATACTGAGATGTTTGAATTGCTGCAGCTACTACTAAATATATATAAATAATATTTTTCTTCTATTCATTGGTTTGATATTTAATATTGCGCTTTATCACAACAGTATTAACATTCATAATAGGCACACCGGGATTTCATTCCGACATTCACAAGTTAGATGCTGAATCAATACTGGAAGTGTTCAACTCTATTTATAAAAATGGACTAGACTTTTACTATCTGCCGCTAGTCGATTTTCATCATTTCATGTCTTCATGATAAAAAGATGATTCATGGACTATAAAAAAATCTATACTGATCACTGATGTCTATTGAATTAGTAATGGTTGACATATTGTCAATATTAGTACCCGGATCTTGATGGTGGTGCTTTAGAGGGCATAGTGACGATCTAATACTATAAATTTAGTAGAATGCAAAAAGAACAGTTATTTTATCGAGACTGCTAACATTAGTCTACCAATGCCATTAAAAGAACATTCAATTTTACAGTCTTTATAAAATGAAAGTCTAGTATACATATTTCCTAAATGTTAAGCATTAAAGCATTTAAGATTCCATTAATTACGGAACACGTGTAAAGCAATCCTTTTGCACAAAGTAAATTTGTCAAACATAAAAAGTATTCTTATACTGCCATACCTACTACATTTATGTTCACGTTTCCGATATTTACCTCAATTTTGTGCGTCCTGGCATCGCCCCAATACAGTTTATTATTGATCACATCCAGAGCGATTCCATTAGGCCAAGTAAGTTTTTCGGACACAAGTAATGTTCTTCCGGTGCCATCTAAGTTGGCTCGTTCGATTTTGGGTTTCTTCTCGTTCCAGTCAGACCAGAACATCCAGCCAGCAGTCGGATGGAGAGCGATGGCGCGAGGATCGTAAAGTTCATCGTGGATTAGCACCTGATTGAAGAACATGTATATAAGGTGTTTTTTTTATATATGCCCGAACTTCAATGGGAGAAAGAGTATCGTTTATTTGTTACGATAGACAAGAAACTTCGTGTCCCGGCATCGTTAAAAAAGTTTGAGAAATCAAATAAATAAAGTGCCTACTTGGTTCATGGTGCATAATGATTGCCCCGATGATGATGATGAATCATCAGTTGTTAATAATTCAGTTTGACGGGGTCGATGCACGAGTCGCGGGTCTAATCGAATTCGCCATTTACACAGCGACGACCACAGCCTGTGTCGAGTTGCCAGCCTGACAGTTGCCAGTCGTAAAGCTCAGTTAAGAGAGGTAGGACGCGTCAAAGCAGCCCGTCTGGAGAAGTACCTTCACCTCACAGAAAACTGCAGCCAAAGAACAACTATTTCTGCGAGTGAGTAAGGTTACGAGTGAGCTCCTGAAGAGTTTCTGTATCAGTAGCGGGGGCGGCAACGCGCAAGCGATACTTTCTGTGTTGCAAGCGTTTATAGGCTACGGTAACCACTTTACATCAGGTCGACCGTACGCCTCCCAACGTTGTATACAAAAAAGAAATACCTATGACGGCTGTGACTATACCAGCTGATACATCACCTAACAATGTTTTTTACATAGGTAGGTAGGGCGCATCAAAGCAGTCCGATAGGGGAAGTACCTCTATCTCACAGAAAACAGCAGCAAAATAACAACTTACTGGGTGGAGGGTTGTTGATGTGATGTGAGTGAGTGATGTTACCAGAAAGCAGTGAGAGGAGTTGTTGTGTGAGCAACGGGGGTGGCAACCCGCGTGCGATAAACTTAGTGCGAGCGTTCATAGGCTACGGTAACCACTTTACATCAAGTGGTCCGTATGTTTATTTGTCTCCCGACGTAGTAAAAAAAAGATGCGCCTGATCCAAAGTATGAAACAGATGAAACAGCTGATTTGCTTCATACGAGGTAACAAACATTCATCACTAAGTCTGATTAGTTTACACTTAGATACATTTTCAACGAATTAGGTAGTTACTCGTATTTCACTTTGAGTGGTTTGTTTACTTAGAATATTATTCTAAGTTTGTTTATGGGAACGATAAAAAAAATGATATTGTTGGTAATTGTATACGAGGTTCGATATAGGAAAAGGTACACTTACACCACTAAGGTGGCAAACAAGCTTAGGTCCTTCCTGATTGTAAACAGTTATCATAGCATTTGGACATTTTTAACACCAGGGTCTCGCTTATGTGATATTCGGTGAGTACCTACTTAGTTAACGCCGGTACAGTAGCGCTGATAGCTACCTATCTAGATAAATAAAAATGTAAATTTAAAACACTTACGATTTAACAGCTGATCCACTTTTCTTAAAAAATAAAAAGCTATCGGATAACGTTTGTTACATTAACTAGCGTGTTTAAAAGGTCATCAGTTTATTTACTAGTTATTTACACATCACAATCACGACACTCACTCACACGACACGACACGACGTCTCTCTAAAAGAACTGGGTCCTAACACTTTCACCGAGTAGGTATACCTGCCCAGATCGGGCCGCACTACCCGAGAATTATGAAGTGGTATGGATGTAGCCCTTCATCGCTGAGTAACTACTACACGTAACTATTGCTCACATTGAAAACGGCAGCTCCGTGGCCATATTCACGAAAACTGTATACTGCGCCGAGGATGGTGTGATGACTCGTATTCCGAATTTTACTCACACACTCGCGATAACAAAGTACCATTTGGAGATACTCCTGATTAGAGTAACGATGTCCAGGAATGATTACGGTCACGCGTAGTAATGTAATGCGCGACACTTGTTAAAAGACTGCGGTGATCTACCGCGCAATTAGCTTGATTGCGCATGCGCGGCGCTGACGGCGACGACGGCGGCGTTTCGTTTGGCGGTATCGTACCTATGGCATGCTTTGTAATACTTTCCTAGCTGGTTGGTGTCATACAACAGAAAGCTACTTTTTAAGACGGATTTATTTTTTCTATGAAAGAATTTGTAACACGTGGGGCATAAAATATATTTACTATCATAATCAGCATACATAATACTATTTCCCATTTCAATTTGGGCATATACTTTAAGAACACCATATATATATATATATATATGTATATATAGTAAATAATAATAAATATTTCCAGGCAAATTAAGCGAAGTTTTCGCTTTGGGTACTAGAATTAATAAAAATTAGTAAATACATTTTTTTTTGTAAATACATACTTATAAGATAAATAGAGAAAATATGTTCTTGCACATAAATATTTGTCTTGTGCGGGAATCGAGACCCACATCCCTTGGTACAAAATTAGCCAGGAATGTCTACTAACCACTTGATGACTGAGCTCAATACATACAACATAAAATTAAACTATGAGTAAACATAAAATGAAAAGTTATAGAATGGTCCTGTTTTCATTTTCTTGCGATTATTACTTTGCACATTTTTATGACTGTTTTCTTTACCGTCTGTCGGTTGGCTGGAAGAGATCTCTTGTAGAGATAAGCTATAGGTACTTTGTAAACTTTTGTAGCATTGTTCTTGAATTAAAGATTGACTGAAAGTATGTAATCATTTTACCTTTCTGAAGCGTCCGTCAAGTCTAGCCACAGTGATCCAATCAGTGACTGGGTCTGTCCAGTATATGTTTCCAGCCAGCGGGTCGATGGCGATGCTGTCTGCCACACCGCTGTTATGTATCACGACGGACTGTTCGCTGCCGTCGAGACGCGCTCGTGATATTGATTTTGCCTGCACAGGGTTGTCACAATTTGTAATTAATAGTTTACTATTAAGGTGCTTAAAGGGAAATATTGAGGCAAGGTTTTCTTTTTCTAGTACAATGTTAGGAAGATTAAGGTCCAACTGATGTAAGTGGTTACCTTAGTTTATAAATGCTTGCAATCAGGGTCGGACTGGGCCGGAAGGGCCCGGGTGGCTGACACAAGCCCGGGACCCGAGACTAGATGATGGTACTCGTAGATGGGATGTCGGAAAATACTGAGATATACAAATTGAGATAAACAAATTATAAACATTAATTATCAACGATGTAATAAATTATTAGGTACGGACAATAGCACATCAGGTTACCCACTACCACTATAAAATGACTTCCCTTAATAGGCGAGTTTCATATAACTCGAGCTCAGTTCAAGGTAAAGGTATAGTAACCTGATAGATATTCCAATAATTATTAATTACCTTTATTAAACACACATTTAAGAAATCCGTTCTTTGTAAATTTTTAGACACAAGAGACTGATATTAATTATATATTCTCTCCTCTAACATTAATTGGCTGTAGGTTATTTTTTTTTCCGATGTTTTAATACATATGTACATTACCTACTACACACCTTTATATATTGTTTTTGTTTTTAAATTACACTTACATAAAATACCTTTGAGTGCTTGGTTACTTTTGCAATGATGTCCTATTATTGGCTTTTGTATTATATACGCAGGTCACACTATAAGTTTTGCGTAACTTAAAAAAACAACATGTTATAACCAAAATATTATGTTTATTGCTTTTCAAAATACGCTCCTTTACATTTTAAACATATTTAATAGGAGGACCACAGATCTGAAGGCATGTTTTCTACGTGCTGATTGAACGCTATCACTGCCTCTTCGGAGTTGGTAAAAGTGAAACCTCTCATCAAATCTTTGATTTTGGGGAAAATACAGAAATCACAGGGTGCTAGGTCGGGGCTATGCGCAGGATGGGTAACAAGTTGTACTTTTTGGAAGTTAAAAAATGACTTTGTTGTTGGCCGTGTGTGAAGAAGCGTTGTCATGATGTAGGAGAACGAGGCTTTTTGGTCGTCTTTCGCGAACTTTTTCTAACACCCTGGGTAAACAAATGGTAGAATACCACTCGGCATTAACACTGTTTTGATCTTTAAGTGGAATTGTGCAGATGGGACCCGTAGCTGAGAAAAAAACGCGATCATTTTTTTACCAACGTTTCTCGCCTGCCTCACTTTTGTTTTTTTTTCGGGTTCAAAACAATAAATCCACGTTTCGTCTCCTGTGATAATGTCATAAACAGCATTAGAATGTCCGTGGTCGTACTTCAGTAGCATCTGCTCCGCTTTCAGTTCATGAGGGATCCAACGACAACAAAGTTTCTGAACTTTCAATTCTAAGTGTAAAATTTTCTGAATTTGGTTCATACCAATCCCCAATAGTTCTCGAATTATCTCATAGGTAATCCGCGGGTTTTCTTCAATTAGCCGCTTAACAGTAGCCACATTATTTACGTTGACGGCAGTTGAAGGCCGCCCTTCACGAAATTCGTCATGTAAAGAAACTCGACCCCTCTCAAATTCAGCAAACCACCTCACGGTGCTCAAAGAAGGTGCTTCTCTCCCAAAAGCATTTTGAAGACGAGCAGCACAGTCTTGCGGAGAGAGAACTTTTAAAATCATAAAAATCATCGCTCTAAAATCTTTTCGACTCAATTCCATTTTCGTTGCGTACGTAGAACTTTGATGTGTGATAAAAAACAATTGACAAATGATTTCCCGCCAATTGTTTTTTTTTATTACTAAGTAGGTTGCAACGTTTCAAAAAATATAACATTCGAAATTCAAATAGTTCCGATTAGCTAGAAGTGCAAAACTTTTAGTGTGCCCCGTGTATAACACAATTCAAACATATAAGCTGTTGGATATCTCAATCAATAATAAAATAATAAGTATGACAAATAATATATAAAGCTAGCCAATCAATAGACTGGATGGTGGTGTGAGTCACCTGCCTACCTGTACAAGACTGCATAGAAATTGTGAAAAGGAAGCTTTGTGAAAATGACATGCCTGAGGAATATGGAGAACTTCTAGAACTTTGCTTAACATCTGGCTATTTTCTTTGGAATGACGAATTTTACACCCAAATCGATGGCGTATTTTTGTGTGAATCGGAACATATATAATTAATCCATCCATGTCGGTAGATGTAATAATTGAATAACTAATGTAAGACAAATACCACCTTAGTCTTCCTGCGACCACGGACGCTGCAAAGCGTTCGAAACGTCAGGTTCAACAAAATAAATAAAATACGCGATACTTCCGTTAAAAATTGTTTAATTCAATGCGTAACAATCGCGGAAACCTAAGACAATTTTAAGCTATGCAGTTAATGAGTCGATCGTAAAAGCTGCTGTTCTCGTCATCCTTGATTAGATCTGATCCTGTGTTTAATATAATCAACGAATCCAACAGTGCTAGCCCCAGTAGAGAGCGAAGTCTCGTTTTAATGCGCTTCAACGTTGAAAATCGTCTCTCAGAAGTCACTTGCGTGAATGAAATTGTGAGAATTATACTGTGATAAAACTTTACATGCACATGGTATGGTATGCAACTTTGACAGACGTCCAAACCACTTCTGAAAAAATACATGGCGTCCTTGTGTTTGGTCTAAGACATCTTCGTCGTCTTCTTCTTGACTTTGTGAATCTGAGTCTTGCTTATGTTGCCTAGAAGAAATGAGCTCACCCCAAAGAGTTTTAGACAGTTCATGAAAATTATTTGCAAAAGATTCCAGTTCTTTTGACAGCAACTCTCGATCGACATTTGCAATTGATGCGACAGACTTTTTAGTGCGTCATTAGGAATCCCATTTTCGTTGATTTTCTTGAAGTTTTTCGGGTCCAAACAAGCGGCATCTTTTATTAAATCTTCGTTGCAGATGATTTTTTCCAAATTTTTCATTTATTTTAACTAAAGCTGTATTAATAATGACTTTGTAGACAGAAATAGAATAGAATATGAAACAATGTAAAATGTAATACGTTACACTATAATGATACACGTCTAAATAAGTTGATCCGATCAAAAAATATCGCCGTTCAGCAAAAAAATCAAAACTACTTTCAGGAGGTGGCTTGCTCCGGTTCAAGTTTCAACCATTTTTCGAATTTTTCTATTCCATTTCTCTCTAATTGTATGAACGAACTATCTGATCTAGTTTTAGTTACATTTAGGTCGCAAGAGCTGGGACCTAGCCTGCGCGCTATCCTACGGTTGCCGGAAGCCAAGCCCGTGGGGGGCCCGCGAAGGCTGGGGCCCGGCTGGCAAATGCCACCTTGACTATATGGCCAGTCCGACGCTGCTTGCAATACAGGAAGTGTTGCTCGCGGGTTGCAACATTCGCTACTTGCAGTAATACTCCTGCAGGGTTGTTATTTATCTACAGTATTGCATGAGCTGGAGTTACTTTCTCAGGGCTGCTTTCATGCGGCCTGCCTTTATTTCACCATAGCCTCAATTGTTACTTAGTAGGATGCACCACGTGCATGTGGCTTTGACTCTGAAGTTAAAAATGAGCCATTTATCTAATATTCAAAACAGTTAATTTTTTTGTACCATTTTAACTAGATATGAAATGTTACCATAAATTTTTCAAGATCTTACCACGCTGTCACCCCAGTAAATATATTCAGTTTTCGGATCAAAGTCAACCGACAAGATTTTCTTCAAGTCCTTCAGCGGTAGTGTGTACGGAGTGAAGTCTGGCGAGTCCAACGAGATCTTCGAGATCATAGATCTTTGTGCGATTAGAAGTAACGATTGGGGTCCATTAAAGCAGGTCGTGTTTGAGTTTTCTTTAAGTTTAACACCCGTTGGGCAAGCGCAGACATAACCTATAACAATTAATAATATTGCAATGATAACAGTAATTGACAATCATGAGGGTAACTGTGGTTACTTTAACGTGTATGATTGGAGGTTCTATGCTGCATAGGAACCATTGGTCTGCCGTAAGTATACCTTTTATACATACATTAATATATATACAATGCAAAAGTGGAAGGATGTAGGAGCCGAGGAAGGTCAAGACTTACCTACCATGATCAAATTGGTTGTGTTCTATCAAAAGGTGATGTCAGGAGTCATAGAAACCGGCGAGCGTGCATGAAAAGAGCAATGAATGTTAAAGAAGCGAGCGAGGTATGTAATGATCGAGTCACGTGGCGCTTGGTTCTATCTGCCTACCCCGTAGGGGATTTGGCGTGAAGTTATAGATAGATAGATATATACATACTTATTGAGTAGTGATAGTCTAGTGCAGGGTTTCTCAAACTTACGGCTCCACACACCCCTGTTAAAGTTTCTAGATGACAGCAAACCCTGGGATGACAGGGAACACTAGATCTTTCGTAGGCTAGGCCACACTTCTTTCAAACAATTATCTTGAACATGTGGGTTTCTACAAAGTGCTTTGCATTACCACCGGGCAACAGACAGTTACCAACAGGTACATGAATCAGAATACACGAATATAGTGGCACATGCCCACATCTGGATTTGAATATCAGGGATCAGTTGGATATAAGACTTGTTCCCTTCACTCTATTTATGAGTATTTGGGTGAGTAGCAGCAGTAAGTAGTGGTACCTACTGACTGCTAAACTAACTACAGCTACCTTTAATTAGTTTGTTTACAAACAATTAACTTAATTTCAAATTAATGTATTAATAATATTAGTCACCAATAACTTTATTAATTTATTTATAAAATATGACACAAGATAATTAGCTAAAATAGATGAGGCAGCTTGGAAATGAATTAAGTTACCTGGGGGTGATGGTGACAGAAGGCACAAATGTGAACATCCTCCATTGTGGATGTTGCAGGGGTGAGGTTCAGTCGGCATTAGTTGTCGACTGCTGTCGTATACCTTGATGTCTACAGGAACAGGGTTTGACTTGATTAGCTCTTTTATTGGACCGTTTGTTGCCATATCCCATGTGTATAAAGACCTGAAAACAGAGAATCGTAACTTTATTCTTAAGAGCTACAATGCAGTACTAATTTATATTTTTCATTTTTTTTTAATAAAAGAAACAAGAAAACATTAATAATTTTTGTTTTTTTTACAAATATATTAAGTGTATGCTAAGTAGCTTATAGGAAGTCTAATATCAAATAGTTATATCACAAGAGTATTGAGCTCCCAGTACCGTCCACGCTGCTAATGCAGCACCACCTAAAGAGCTTCATGGTGACCACTTAGGCAAACACAAAAATTACTTCTATTGGATTAAATTGATACATGTGCTATTAGATGGTAGGTATATTAATTAGTTGCACCTTTTGTAATCTGGGTTGATGGGTTGGGATGGGTTTGGGTTGATGGGTTGGTTCCAGTTTATTTAAAAATATTCCATGTTCCATCATTAGATTTACAATATGATTTTTTAGTTACAACAAGATAGGACATATTCAAAGTATTTTTGAAGAAGCAATAACTTTGTTAATTTCATGTTTTAATTTGTTTATACATGTGCGTAACAATATTATTTCGCTAAAAATTGTAGTTGATTATTTCATTGTAAGCACGGCAGCATGATTGTCCAGATAATAAAATACAGTTGTACCACCACCACCACCACCACATCAACCCTTACTCATCCCACTACACTCCCAACCAATCACTCAACTGACGGGGTTTAGAGTATACTCCATCACGCTGCTCAAATGCGGATTGGTGGAGGCCAGTGTTTTTAAGTCACCCAAGGGCCACTGACTAAGCTTAACGACTGTCATCTATCGACAGCCAGGACCGACGGCTTAACATGCCCTTAGAAACTCGACATAGATAAAGCCATCCATAGACAGGTTGCGGTCGACGTTGCGTATTTTTTTAGAACGACACGCGCAACGACGCCATCGGCTCTACAGTTCTACATTGAGTAATTACTGTAAACTGCATGTAATCAGGCACACTTAAATATCTGAGTATGGTATGTTTTGCAGCTGTTTTCTTATTATTTTCATGTTCCTCATAATGAATGGTTACACAATTTGTAATTCCACCTCTGGTATTTTAGGCATGGAACAAAATGTTCTAATGGTTGCTGTATTTTATTATATAAGGAATTATATAGTCTGAGTGTTATTTTTGGAGTTATTTAACCAGTGAGACAGTACTTATTTGAATATTGTGTGTATTATATCAATACATTGCTGGGTTGTTACATTTAAACAATATATATATGAAGTATCATAGCCAGTCAACATTAGCATTCGATAGTCTGAGCTTTACTACAATTGCTAGTGTAGATGATGAAAATTTACACAACGCGGCAAGTTATTATACCAAGAAGCTAAAAGGCCCAAGTCATCTCACAGGTGTAAGTTGTAATGTATTTGACTCAGTATCAGTCATAATTAATTGCATAATAAATAGTCCTATATATTCACTGCCACAACACAATAAACATCTTAGATAAATCATGCAAAAACAAACATATTGTTACTTAGCTATTCTGAACTAGTTATTAATTTATAGCAGTGCCTTCAGGACATTGAAGGCACTGCTATAACACAGGACAGCTTGGATTGATGATAATGTAGCCATCACAGACTGATATTGATGCTGCCATGCATCTAAGAGTGGTGGTTTGAGTGGCGGAAGCACACAAAGAAGTTTTAGATAATATTGTTTGTAAATTGAACTTCAGCAAAATAATACTTGAATTTATAAACTGTTTATTATGGCTTAAATTTAGGAATTGTGCTTTGACCCAATTACTATTATGTTGCATAATATTCAAGATTCTCTGTTCATTTGAAGTTTACTAAATTATACAGGTATTACACCTAATAAATGCAGTCATTAATCTTCTTCTATTAATTAATAGCCACTGCAGAACATTTTTTGATTTTTACTACATATTATGGTTTCTGAGCAAATTATGCTGGAGAACTGGAAGGGTCCCGAGCGATTGGAGACGCGCAGTCATCGTGTAGTCCTTGTATAAAGGCAAGGGCTCACGTATGGACTGCGCCAACTATAGGGCCATCAGTTTGATCAGCTTAGCAGCTAAAGTGTATGGAAAAATCATTGAAAGGAGAATGAGGGTGAAATCCGATGGAATGCTTTGGGAAGCACAGGGTGGATTTCGAAGCGGCAGAGGATGTACAGATCAAGTTTTTTCACTCCACAACATCGTAGAGAAGCATCTGGCTTTGGACCAGAAGGTTTTCTGCGGTTTTGTGGACTTTGAGAAAGCATTTGATAGAGTCGTGCGAAAGAATCTCTGGAACATTTTGCCCGGATATGGGGTTGACGGTGACCTACTCCGTGCTGTGCAATCTACTTATGAGGATTGTACAGCATGTGTGCGGCTGGACGGCAGCTTGTCGCCCTGGTTTGATGTCAACATTGGTGTCAGACAGGGATGCGTGCTGTCGGCTCGGCTGTTCATCCTGTATCTGGACAGTTGTCTTCAGAGAATAAGAAATATGAATGTGGGAATGCGAATGGGTGACTCAGTGGTCAACTGCCTGCTTTATGCAGACGATGCGGCATTAATAGCAGAATCACCATCCGAACTGCAAACACTAGTTACAACAATGAAAGATGATTGAATGAAGAAAGGCTTACAATTGAATGCGAAGAAAACCAAGATAATGGTATTTGAAAGAGACAACCAGAACAAACACTAGGATTATGGTTGATGATGTAGTGTTGGAGCAAGTGAATGAGATTGTATATCTTGGAAGTGCTTTTAGCAGCAATGGAAGGTACACCGCTGATGTGGAGAGACGAGTGAGTGCCGGGAATAGGGTGAATGGAGCGTTGGGTAAACTTCTAGGCAGCCGAAATCTAAGCCAGAAGGCACAGCTCGCTGTACACAACGCGGTGCTAATTCCAACGCTAACTTATGGAAGTGAGAGCTGGGTATGGCAGAGAGAGCATGAAAGTAGAATAAATGCGGTCGAGATGCGAGCATTGCGCAAAATTTATGGCATAACGCTTGCTGACCGCGTTCGTAATGAAGACGTGAGAGAAAGAGTTGGTCTAAAAGAGAGTGTCGGTGTTAAGATAAGAAAGGGCATGCTCCGTTGGTTCGTACATGTAGAAAGAATGCGGGACGAAAAAATGACGAAACAGATATACAATGCAAAAGTGGAAGGATGTAGGAGCCGAGGAAGGCCGAGACTAACCTACCATGACCAAATTGGTCGTGTTTTATCAGAACGTGATGTCAGAAGCCCCAGGAACCGGCGAGCGTGCATGAAAAGAGCTATGAATGTCACAGAAGCGAGTGAAGTATGCAAGGACCGCGTCTTATGGCGCTCGGTTCTCTCTGCCTACCCCGCAAGGGACTTGGCGTGAAGATATACATACATACACTACATATTAGAGCATAAGAAGTAAATAATTGATATAATAATAAATAGCAGACAATATTTATTAGTCCTGCATATTTATATTCCTATTAGTGAATATAAATATGCAATCTTATGTACATCAATCTCGGTGTGTTGACAAGATGTTTATTTTTTTGAAAAAAAAAAACTCCCTTACCAGTTCTTCCAATCAGTCCAGAATAGTTTATCACTAAAAGTAGTTAGTGCATATGGATATTCTAGGCCTCCTTTAACAATACTCTTCCTATTTTCACCATTAAAGTCTATCACATCAACAAAGTGAAGTTTAGCATCCATCCAGTAAATTAAATTATTATTGTAGTCTATGGTAATGCCATTTGGCCAGTAAATATTGTTTTTCACTATAACTCGACGGGTGGAAGGGTCGCCGTTCATGCCAGATCTCTCTATTTTAGGAACTTCACCCCAGTCCGTCCAGAACATTAACCTGGAAAAAAATATATCTTTGAATGTATACTTCTTCTACGCGTTACCCCGTTTCCTAATCCATAAGGATTGGCGGGGTCCAAAACCTTAACCTAAGGATTTCGTGAAGACCTACCCTAATGTGGAATTTTTAAATGCATACAATGATTACTATATACCACTCAAAGTTGAGCCTTAGGCATGCACATATTGTTTAAATAATTTATTTTTAGCAGTAGTAAAATTGAATGGGCACCCAATGATTGAAAGGGCACTTCAACGTCAAGAGTTTAAAGTTAATCTAATATTTATATGGATAAATATTTGATGACTTTAAAATGTTCTTATAATCCAAATCATGGCATGTGAGTACAAAAGGCAAATATAAGTAAGCCTGTTATGCTTTCTCGGTTATATAGTAATTGATTACATCTTGTACAACTCTCATCAAAATACACAGCTACATAATATACTAATAATATCTATCATAAATACATAATAATCTATAATAAACCTTTCCTACAGTGGTAAAATCCTTAAACAATAGCTTATGGCAATTTTTTTTCAAAATTACTTCTATCAAAACCAATTTAAGGCCATCAAAAATAAATATCTAATGAGTTCCATAAGGTGGTGGTTTTTGTGGACAATAATTTTATGAAACCATTAGTAACACATACCCTTCTTTAGGAACAACAGCAATAGCACGCGCTAAGTCCACTTCTGACCAGAACAGCACTTTCCTGTGCTTTGTCTCTAGACTAATTACTTCGATCTTGTTGGTTTCCCCATCCGTCCAGTATATTTTGTCAGTATACCAGTCTATTGCTATACCGGTTGGTGTAATCAGCCCCTCTGACACAACAGTCATCTGAAAGTTTACACAATGAGATTGTTGTAAAAAACACCTGGTGTAAAGTGTTATTGTAGCATGTATACGCTTACAACACAAGGAATATATCGCCTATATGTTGCCACCCCCACTGCTAACACAGCCACTTCTCAATATTATACAGGTAACCTCAGTCACTCACAGGAGGACAATGTCCCTCCACGGAATTGTTATTTGACTGCATTTTTCTGTAAGGTGGTAGTATTTTCCCAGCAGGGTTGTTGATGCACTCTGTCTCTTTTGTGGTGGCCTAGATTAATAAACAACATGAACTATGGTGGATTTAACTCTTAAAGAAGCACCACAATAGTGCCCTTTGCATTCTTTTTATATTACAGAGTGTTACCTCATCACCACATCAACCCTTACTCAGTCATCCGAATCGAAACCGAACCGAAGAGCTTTAGAGCATACTCCACCATGCTGCTCAAATATGGATTGGCAGAGGCCAGTGATTTCAAGCCGCCCGAGGGCACTGACTTAGCTTGATGGCGGTCATCTATCGACAACAGCCAGGACCGGAGGTTTAACATGACCTCTGAAGCACGGAGTAACTCGAGATAGATAAACCTATCCATAAACAGGCTGCGGTTGATGTTGCTTAACCTGCGTGTGTGGTTAGAATGATATGCGCAATGACGTTATGACGATGTCAATTTTTTGAATGGTATCTAGTTTTTTGTTTCGCTATAATCTGCGATCAGTCTTTTTTGTTCCCTTGACTATGAACTGATATGATGAAAGTCTCAGCTCTATGAGAGAAGAGGTCCATTGACCATTTCTGCCTTATTCACAAATCCAGATTGATTATGTGATTCCATTTCAGTATTTTTATATATACTCCAAGTTCTACTGCCAGAGGGTTTGGATGGAATGCTATTAGTTATTTGTAGCTAGTTGTAAATAGCTTTATTTAAACCATTTACTGCATTGATTTGTAGCTCTCCTTGCAGTTCACTGTTTCTCAGGAACCATGAAGCGTTTGTCAAGTTTCTTGGAATGCCATTAGCTATCTGTATGATTGCAACAGTGTATTTGCGAGCATCCCTATAGCTCAATATCATATTTCATATAGTGGAGTCTAATATAAAGGAATATACTAATAATTATAATAAACTGTAATCAAAAGGCAGGTCTGGCAACTAGCAGTAAGAAGCAATTGAAGAAACGAACAAGGAATGTGTAAATTATAGGACAGCAACCATAAATGTGTGCATAGGACATAACTAGAGCAATCTTTGATACATGTGAGTTAGTGTATAATCATCAGTGATCAGATTATCAGTAGATTGATTTGTTGTACTTAATGCTATCATAATATGGACATATTTTTTAAGAACTGAAATATCCTGGTTCCTGGATTTATTTTACATTTCATTACATATTATTAACACCAAATGTGAAAAACGATAAGTTACACAGTACTTACTTTTTCTCCTGAATAGGTTTCGTTGTAATGCATGCATTGTATCAGTTCTGCTGTCTGGTCAGACCAGCATATAAGGCTCTTTCTATAAATGAAATCAACAGCTGACCCTTGTTCTAAATCTTTGATGATTGCCGTGGCTTTTCCATACTTCAGTATGTTCACAACTCTAATATCTGACGCCGTTGAAAACAGAAGGATTGGATTGCTACTGACCGAGTAATAACCTAAAATATTAAGGTAGATTTATACATATATAGTATTATGTTCATTTAACGTTTTGGTCTAGTTAACAATTATGATATCTTAATAAATTTAATCATTCGAATATTTCTAAATCTTTGGCATATAAATCAAAACATTGATTTATGCGAGTGTTTTTTGTATGAAACGGACCATAACTTGGGGGTAAAAGTGATAAAAAATAAATTTTGTCATAGCGTCGTCTTATGGCGCTACTAACCTTTCAATTGCAGAAACATTAACAAACAAAATATATATATAACATTTTGTATAATTTTATCGGCGTGTAGTATTCTTCGGCGCTTCGTCATAATGAAAACAAATGAACAACGATCGTCGAAGTTATCATGTGTTAATTTTTCAAGCTTCCACTCATAGAGTACAAAATAACATTTGTTATTTCCACTGTCACATAAAAGGCACGGTTAATAAGCATCTCCGTTACATTTGATAACATAATATAATAAAAAACACAGACTTGAATAGTTTTAGGCTATCAAATTACACATTTCAAAGAATTATTATACTCGAACTTGAAATTAAGTATCAACAAAAGGTTCCTAATTCTTGTTCTTGGTTGCCACATGCAGTGTGTAAAATTACCCGAGATTGATGGATATTTCAAGCGACACACTTGCTAACATTTTTAGGTACTCATATTACTTTAATTATAATAAAAACTCATCGCTACGAAGTTTATTAACAATGCAATGGGTAACCCATTACCTCTTATTTTTCTAAGCCCCACAATATTATGAATCATTGCCAGAGATAAAATCTTTTGTTTTATTTCAACATTATCATAGTTGCCTGCGGTTCTTATGTCCTATGTGGCACTAGTTCGTTTAATGTTATGATCATTTTACAACAACGATTCACATTTCCGTAAATTGTCTTCAAGAACTATTTTTTCCCCCAGAATTAAAATAAAATCCTCTAATCTGGTAATACCACAGTTTACAATAACTACAATAATGGCATGTGTCAATAGCCTAAACAAAGACATTCTTTATTTTTTGTATAGAACGTTAAATAAAATCGAGACAAAGGTTCAATGATCATACAGCCATCTTCACTAAATGTATTTTCTCTTTTCTAACTTGGTATTATGGACAAAAGAGTAATCATGAGAAACATATGGTTCTTATTTTATTTATTTATTTATTTATTTATTTATTTATTTAGGTACACAATACAAATTACAGTTAAATCTAGCTTAAATTATAAATAGTTGTTATTACATCTGAACTGTAATCCATTGACACGTGCACACAACATGATCAATAATTTTAGCGCTCATAGTCCTATATAAATACACACACACCTACACACATGTATACATGCATATACACACATGCACACTTGCATACATATACACATGTGCATAACGCTTACTATGCATTTCCACTACCCATATCTACTATAAAACAAAAATCACAAACAGAAATGAAATGATTCGTATTTTTGTTTGTAATGGATAAACCCAAAAGATACTGAACCGATTTAAAATTAAAAATATTTAGCCTTCAGAAAGCCGCATGATCAGCGTGCATGCGTCATAGGCCATATGGCGTGGCTATGGCATACGTGCAAAACCGGGCCGGATCGTTAGTATCCATTAAAAACAAAGCACAATTTAAAGAAATGTATTAAAACATTGCGTACTCGGACACTATAAAATACGCGCAAAAGGTAAAAGGTAAACTGCAGCGCCTACTGAGTCAGATCAGAATGCCTGAGAAAGATGTCTTTTAAGCAGTTCTGGAATTTTCGAAGGCTCAAATGGAATATGTCGAGATTGGGTGTCGTGCTCGACACGTCATTATATAGACGACACATACGGACTATAGGGTTAAAAAAGGCGGTATTATTAGTATGGACTTGTAAGGCAAAAGTGTTACGATTGGCATCACGTGATCGAAACTTTGTTTTAAGATTTAAAAGTGAGAGTAATGATGGTGAATCAAAGTTATTGTTAACAATTTTGAATAGACAGGAGAGTGCAAAATAATTGCGTCTGTTTTCCAACGTACTGAGTTTAAATTTAGTTAATTTGTCCTTGTAAGTGGTAAGCTGGCGACTCAAACCGGTTCTATAACACAGTAATTTTAAAAACTTCTTCTGTATCCTCTCAATGCGATCTGAGTGAACATTATAGTAGGGAGACCAGATGACAGAGTTATATTCAAGGGTGGTTCTAACTAATGTATTGTATAAGTATACATGTGACCGTGGATTTTGAAAATCTTTGGCGGATCGTGAAATGAAGCCAAGCATTTGAGAACCCTTTCTTGCAATATGGTCATAGTGCGTATGAAAAGATAATTTATCATCAAAATATACGCCTAGGTCTTTGACAGCATTTTTCCTTTCTAGTACATGACCATTTATTGCGTAGCTGAAAATAAATTTATGGTTTTTACGAGTGAATGAGATTATATTACATTTCTCAGCATTTAGGTACATACCATTGTTCTCGCTCCATTCAGAAATCACATCCAAATCTCTCTGCAACAAGCACGCATCTTCGATGTCATCAATCACTTTAAACAGTTTGAGATCGTCTGCGTAGAATAAGCTGTGACATGTAAGTTTGTTTGCTAGGTCGTTTATAAATATGATAAAGAACAGAGGACCCAAATGCGATCCCTGCGGAACTCCCGAAACGACCATAGTAGGTCCTGATAGATGTCCTCGAATGGCAACCAGTTGGCTTCTCTTAGACAAGTACGATTCAATCCACCGCAAAAGATTTCCGTGCACACCATATGCTGCAAGTTTATTGCAAAGTATTTCATGATTTACCCGATCAAATGCTTTTGCAAAATCTGTGTACACCGAGTCAACCTGACATCGTTTTGCAAATGCACTACATAAATAGTTTTTGTACTCCAGAAGATTGCTAGTTGTTGACCTGTCTTTAACAAAACCGTGCTGTTTCGGGGTTATTAGTGGCTTAAAATGGGCGTATAAAATATCGTATATGATAGATTCTAATATTTTACCAAAGCATGATAAAATGCTTATGGGCCTATAGTTTTTACATTCAGTTTTGTCACCAGTTTTATGTATAGGGATAATATGGGCCACTTTCCATAGGTGAGGGAAAATACCTGTCGACAGTGACTTTTGAAAAAGAATACACAGAGGAGTGCTTAATTCTTCACCACATATTTTAATGAAAGATGGTGGAATACCATCTGGACCGGCACCTTGGGTGGGATCTAGGAGCTTTATTTTTGCAAGCACGTCGCTTTCAGATAATGTGGCAGTGCTTAAAGTGTAGCTATGATAAGTATGAGTATTATCATTGTTATATTTAGGAGTTGTTGTCTCATAAACAGAACCAAAGTAATCAGAAAATAACTCACATATACTATCAGGAGTGGAAGCTGCCCTGTTCCCATGTTTCATAGCTGATGGTATCGAATTAGTTTTTCTCTTGCTATTCACATATCTCCAAAATTGCTTGATATTAGAGTTTAAAGATTGTTCCACCGATTTTAGATAGTTAGTGTAGCATTTACGAATGAGGCGTTTACATCTCTGGCGTAATACGTCAAAGGTGTCATAATCTCTGGGATTGTTGTACATCTTAAATTTTCTATGATATTTATTTTTTTCAGCCAAACACCTTTTCAGGGCGGGACTGAACCATATTGGGAATTTATCTGAATTGTCTTTTGTGAATGGTGTATGAGCTGCAATAATTTCTCGGAGTTTATTATAGAAAGCATCTAAAGCAGTATTCACATCGTCTATCGATAAGATGGTAACCCAATCAGTTTCCTTTATCTCTTTTTTAATTTTATTAAAGTCACATTTATTATAATTAAAACGTTTTGTATTGTTAGACTTTACGAATTTGGGATAGGTTATTTTTTCTTGCAAGTTAACTAAAAGGGGTGGATGGTGGTCGTCCGGGCGACTAAGAGGATCGGCAGCTGAAACCTGCACAGAATCGATTGTAGTGAGGATTAAATCTAAATAGCGGTTATTTTTATTTGAGATACAATTATATTGTTGTAATTTACATAAATCAATAGTTTCCGTAAGAAGTTCCGATTTTGTGTCATATGGATGACCGGGGAGCAAAGCCTTACAACCGTCCTGTGAAGTCCAGGTCAGCCCTGGAATGTTAAAGTCTCCTAAAAATATGAATTGGCTGCGTTCGTCAGCTTCCAAAACTACTTTTTGACAGTTATTATAAAAAGATACTAGCATTTCTGTAGGTAAATCAGGAGGCAAGTAACATAAGCAAATATAAATTACATTATCAGCGGGGTTGTTTGGAGTAATACACAACCAGAGATCCTCGACATTACTCTCCCAAGCTGTTTGACGCGTGACATTCAGACTTTTTTTTAGAGGCGACCGCAATGCCTCCACCTTCGGTTTTTTTTAATGATGTGCTGCTGCGGTCTCTCCGGAATAAGTTGTAACGCGAATCGACCAACTCAGAGTCAGAGACTCCACTGTTTAGATTTGTCTCCGTCATACAGATGAGATCATAATTACAGTTAACGATATTAAGATAAACATCAGTAAGTTTAGAACGAATTCGATTTACATTCTGATAATAAATCAACATTGACATATGTTTTAAGTACAAAGCATTAAGACTAAATTATATTTTTAATTATTTGCGGAGCAAACTACAAACTACAACCATGTGGTTTTTACACTAATTTAGCTAACGAATCTTCATTATTTATGACAATAATGCCTGATTCGTCATCTTTACGTACAAATATACGTCCATATTTTACCCATACGTATGTGTAGCTTTTTTCCTTTGCAAGTTGTCTTGTTTTTGCATGAAGAGCCTTACACTCTGGTGAAATGTGTTCCGTGACATAAATCCTGTGCGATTCGCCTGGTAGTCCGAGATGTCTTGAGCTGAGTTGATCGTTCTTGTGAGACTTATTGTACCGCGAAGCATACGACAACAGAGTGTCACGTAGTCGAGGGGATGACAACGTAACCAGAATGTTTCTCGGGCGGCTGGAAGTTGAATTCATTTTAGCCACTCTCCGACATGCAAGAACATTTGCCTCTACTATAGGCGCACCTACAGTGTCACACAAGTTTTTTAGAATTGCAAGTATATTTTCATTCTTAGATTCGGGCACCGCCTGGATTTCAATATTGTAACTACGCGACATTTTTTCCATGGATTGTAATCTATTGTTTAAAGTTTGGAGCTCCTTCTGTAGTTTGATGTTATCCGATTCCAGAGAGACGATTGTATGATTTTTTTTATCAATCATTGATTTTAGGGATATCTGCTCTTGGCTAATAAATTCAATAGAAGCGTTAAAGTCAGTTTTTAGTTCATTTAGCACTGATTTTATTTCAGACTTTACCAATTTTTTCACATCTTCATTAAGAGCTGCTCGAAAGTCGTTCATAGCAGTCGTGATAGTTGACTGTAATTTTTGGTCAAGTAATTGACTTATCTTCTCTATGGTGACCTCGTTATGCCCAGCATTAGCACGGACAAATGATGTGCTAGGTATTGTAGTTGAAGCCACACTGTAGTCTAAGTTATCCGTAGACATGTCCATTGAGGTTTCGTGATACGGTATTTGATGTAGACGGACAGGTGTATTAACGTTTGATCTCTTTCGTCGAGTTATGTTAATGCATGTAGGACACATCCATGAAGTGCGGTATTCCTCGCTAAATGACATAAATTGATCTCGTTCAATATTGAGACATTCATAATGGAATTTATCGTGACAATGGTAGCATTCCATGCAATGTTCAGACTGTATAATATTTTTGCAGCCACTGCAGTTCATTGTAGATATTATACAAGTAGCGACCTCTATCAATTATTCGTATCCAAAGTTCACCACGTAGCGGGCATTCAGCTGATGCTTGTTATATCAAGAAGCACCGAAATGCAGCGCCTACGCAGTCCAAAATCTTGATTATTTACGTATCAAGTGGTCACTACTAGATGGCGCTGGTCGTGAATTAATAATTGAAAATTTAGTAATCGATTAAATATTTATATTTAATGCTATATTTTAGCGCAATATTGTAATTTATAACACCGTAAATTGTAATAGTTCGTAAGTTGTAGTAAATAAACAATAAACAGTCACTTATTTCTTTGGAACAATATCGCATACAGCTACCCGACACATTCGATATCAATCACAATCGAATTTTATTTAGATTGTTTATGCAATAACATAGGCAATATTTATTATTCTACACTTTCACTTTAATAAACGTTCGTCACTTTTGAAAGTCACCAACAAATCACAGCTTAAATTGATCGTTTTATATTTTTTGTATCAATAAACATAGCAGATAAAAATACACAGTTGTTTACTTGGAGAGCGCCCTCTAGCGAAAAAAAATTGGTTCATAAATAAAAAGGTTCATAAATTGTACATTTTCAAATATATGTAGTGGTGTCCCATTACGGTCCCGGTAACGTTCCTTATTAGGAAGGAACGGTGCAGAAAGTTATCACTATGGATTTCTAAATGCATTTATTTTATTTTGTTAAGGGACAAACGCACGAATGATCAGATTCAATAAAGTAAAATAAAAGTAATGACTGTTTTTTCAAGTACTGAAATGTCCGTAAGTCTTACGGACATTTCAGTACTTCACAGGCATTTTCTAATGTGTCTGGGAATGTTCCTCTAAGAAAGTTCTTCAATATATTTTAGGAAGATACATTTTAATAAATATTTTTTATAGTTAGGAACTATACACATATACTATTTACAGAACATAGTTAAACAAGTGAGTACTGTTTATCAAGGCGTTTGGATTGTGATTAAGCAAACACTTCTTTTAGATTACCTATAGGACAATTCTACTAAAAACTGCAACTGCACGTTTACGCTTGTCATTTGAGTGAAGCAGCAATAGTGGCAATACGTGTATTCTATTAAAGTTTCCTGTAGGGCGATTCTACTAAAAAACTGCAACTGCACTGCAGCGCGTATCCTGCACTGCAACGGCACTTTGCGTATCGTGCAAATGAACTTAAATTGGATTTTCACTTAATGTTGACTCCTATAGTTTCACACCCGATTGCCCTTCATTGCCGGCGTGGAGGTATTTCTAAGTGAAAAGAAGCTTTACTTAATCATACATTCCTACAAACATTTCCCAATACCAAACAAATATTTTGCAATATAAATCACCGCTTCATAAAATTAATTTCTCTTCGCTAAAGGTGCTTGAGACTAATGTTAGCAAAACTGCACATAAACTTTTGCCTTCAAAACTTCTGTCATCGCTATACAAATATCAAAACAATTTAACAGAATACGATTATATTGCAGGAAACGTGCAGATGCAGTGCAGGTTTTTTTTAACAGAATAACGAAATTTGACACACGCCGCGCAACAGTGCAGTTGCAGTTATTTAGCAGAATTGGCCTGCTAGACTTTAAAATTCTCGCCAAAAACAGTTTTTGACACATTTGCTGATATTATGGTACCTAAACCTCACGCGTCGCGCCTCAAAACGACAATACTACATTTATAGGCACAATGGACTCCTCCTTCTAAATTCAGAATTTAGCACGTTATCAAATGATTGCTCAATGATGATGTGCATCTTATCTATTTCGTCAGATGATATTATTTCTTTCATCTTTATTAGTCTTTTTTAGTAAAATTATATAGTTTCCATATGTGTAGGTATTGTTTGCTTGTAAGAGTAAATGGCAAAATATATAATGTTGAATTCTTTCTAATCTGTTTACATAAGTTGCGCATTGAGCTTGTATGCTTCCTTTAAAAAAAAGTAAGACTAACAGGCAGTTACTGTGAGGTCTCTTTGGATGAGTACGTATATAGAGCAAGATATCTACATTCTCTGTCTACGTATGAGGTTTATGTTGCATTAGTTTTCATTGTAGTTAATATTGTCGGACAAATTACACAGCGCCACCTAGCCCCAAAGTAAGCGAAACTTGTGTTATGGGTACTAGACAACTGATAAACATACGTAAATACATTTTTTTTTGTAAATACATACTTATTATACATAGAAAATACCCAGACCAATACAAACAGACATGTTCATGCACACAAATGTTTGTACTGTGTGGGAATCGAACCCACGAGCTTTGGTGTCAAAGTAGCGTTACAGCGCGTTTCACCACTGCGCCACCGAGCTCGTCATTGTAGTTAATGTGAGGTTATGATATGAGAAGTAAGAATACTGTCTATATAATAATATAAACTTTTAAGTGTATCATTATTGCAAGCGATTGTAATATCATCCGCAATAGATTTAGTTTTATTTCTAGAAGTCATTATTCGTGTATAAGGCTCAAAGTCAAAGTCAAAGTCTAGTAGAGAAAAAGATTTCGCTGCAAAATATACAGACAAATATTCGTATATTCATTGTAGTTAAGTATCTAATATTAATGAAGTTTGAGTAGGTAGGTATATTAATATACATTAATAACATAACTTTGGGAACATTATGTGAATCAACATGTTGGGCGCGGCGGAGGGAGGCCAAAGTTATTAATTTGGAAATAGTTGCTTATTAGTTTAATGCGATACCACCTTCATATAACGCCTAAATATACTTAGAGGGTATTTTTAGGGTTCCGAACGTAAACGGCATTGAGATCGGGATTCTAATTATTAAGTCTTATACGACATCCGTCCGTCTGTCCATTTTTCTAATGCATTTGTAAATAGTCATATCTTTTAAACCATTCAAAGTAATTGCTTGGAATTATAAAAAATCGGTCAAGTGCGAGTCGGACTCGCGCACGAAGGGTTCCGTACCATTATCTATAAAAACAGCAAAAAAAAATCACGTTTGTTGTATGGGAGCCCCCTTAAATATTTATTTTATTCTATTTTTTAGTATTTGTTGTTATAGCGGCAACAGAAATACATCATCTGTGAAAATTTCAACTGTCTAACTATCACGGTTCAAGAGATACAGCCTGGTGACAGACGGACGGACGGACGGACGGACGGACGGACGGACAGCGGAGCCTCAGTAATAGGGTTCCGTTTTACCCTTTGGGTACGGAACCCTAAAAACAATATATTTGAAAAAAAAATAAGAATGAGGTTCATGTGGCAGGAGGGTGCTTGTGACGGCCTGTTGATCCAACAGATGGCTATTCTGGCCCGAGTGCGACAGACTATGGCGTATCCAGGAGGCGACGCGCACCGATTCACCCCGTGCGAATTTAGGTGCATGGGGTGGTGGTAGGCCATACAGAGTTGGTATGAAAGAGAGTATTGATGTTTAAGATAAGAAGAGGAATTCTCCGTTGGTTTAGACATGTAATAAAGAAGGAAAGAGGAAAAGTAGCCGTATAGTGACGATGTAGATGCAGAGGAAGATGCGGAAAAGGCGAAGTCAGCCCTAGCAGTGCTCATCAAATGTACATATGCTATATAGCTATGAATGTACCAAAGAAAAAGAAAATTAAGAGCCAAACTTAAGTACCTACTTTCTTGTGTGTGTGTGATGCCTTTGTCTATTCATACTATTCATACATAGATTATATTATATATAAGGGCCCAAACCGCGCAGATGTGTTGATTAGGGCTTTCACTGTAAGTAAAGCCCGCGGATCCAAGCTACAGGGTTCGCCGCCCACTACGCAGCACCCAGTCTGGCACGTCGTGGAGAACTGAGTGCCATATAGCCACATGGAATGTGAGAGTCGATCGATCGTCGATTATAAGACAAGATTAATGAGCTGATAAATACAATGAACGAGAGATGCCTAGATGCTTTGTATGTGTCACAGACTAAGCGGAAGGAAAGCTACAGCGAAAATCTTTTCGACAGCATAATGATCCTGTGGTTCGGTGAGAACCAGCTCCTGGTTCGAAAGATTACAGTTTAGTAGGTCTAAGACGTATCTGGGCTAGGATAAAACTGGGGATTACATTACGAATGGTAGCAGCATATGCTCCCGGGAAATTCACCAATCCCCAGGAACTCGAGAAGTTTTGACAGATCGTAAGGTATATTCTACATTTGGATGAAGGGAATGAACGGATAATTATGTGTGGAGATGTGAATCCTAACCCATCCAGCTGTGCTCAAGCTAAACAGTTACGAGGACGTGCTTGGTTCATACCGAGATAAGAGAGAAAAGAGCGTGAACGATGCAGGTAGTTATCAGACGGATATTCACAGTCAGAAAAGTGTGATTGATTTGATTCCGACAGATGAACGACTCCGAAATTCGTTAATGGATACAAGGGCGTTCTGAGATCCCACTCTTGAAACGGATCACTATCAGGTCGTAAGCAGGTTTGTGTGCCTTTTCAAGAAGTCCACTTCATACGCACTGGGCAATAAGAAGTGAAAAATTGGAAGATGAAACTGTAAGGGGTACGTATGTACCTACGTCTAGACAGTGAAAAGTTTGTAAACGCGAATCTTTCTGGCTCAGGTGTAAATAAATGTTGGAAAGTTCTGAAAGAAAGTATAATGGATAGTTCAAAAGAAGCATGTGGATTCGAAAAGAAACATAGATCACTGAGAGGTGATGCTTGATGGGATGCGGAGGTTGAATGCTCCATGGCAATGTATATATATATCTTATGGTTTTGATAATGTGGTGTTGGAACAAGTGGATAAAATTGTATATCTTGGAAGCGCTTTTAGTACCGTTAGAAGGTACACCGCCGAGTGAGTGCAGGCAAAAGTGTGAATGGAGCGTTGGGTATACTATTAGGCAGTCGAAATCTAAGCTACTCGTAGAAGGCATAGTTCACTGTACACAACGCCGTGCTAATCCCAACGATAACTTATGAAGTAAAAGCTGCGTATGGCAGGGAGATCGAGGAAGTTAAATATATGCGGTTGTATTGTAACGCTTGCTGACCGCATTCGCTATGATGATGCAAGAAAGAGAGTCGATTTGAAAGAGCATGTTGGTGTTAATATAAGAAAAGGCATGCCCCGTTTATTCGGACACGTAGAAAGAATGCAGGATGAAAGATAACGAAACAAATATACAATGTAAAAGTGTAAGGATGCAGCCGAGGATGAACAATACGCATTTACCATGACCAAATTGGTCATGTTTATCAGAAGGCGAGGTCAGGAGCGCTAGGAACCAGCGAGCATACATGAAAAGAGTTACGAATGCCAAAGAAGTTAGCGAGGTCTACTTACTTTCTGAAAGTGAGAAGTTAGCGGATTCCGATTCCATGATCTAGTCGTAGGGTTACATAATATTAAACATACTGTAATTCACCATTTCACCATCACACATACAAATACACACACATAAAACACTCTACACAAACACATACACACTCTTTCACACACAAATTGTCAGAAAGAGAAATATATATGTACACACTCTCAGTGGAAGTCACTGCCAGAGCTGAGTCTGCATTACAAATATCATTTCACCTTACACGCACTTCCCACCACACAAGCGAATCTTTGTTGATTTTGCTAAATATAGTATTTAGGCGTATGTTACAAAGATTTTTTGAAGAGCGGTACCCCCTGCCACAGAGTTTTATAAAACCGTACTAGGAAGATCTCATGAGAAATATGTATAATTAGTACTGTAAGGCTTTTGAAAATAAAGAATTTTTGAATTTGAATTAGGTGTATGAAGATGTTGTCTTATGAATATAATATATCGTATGTATATAGGTAATTTTATATAGTATTAATATATTTATAATTGGTCGTGTTTTATAAGAAAGGGATGTAAGGAGCCCTAAAATCGGCTAGCATGTATGAAATGTGCTATGAATGTTAAAGAAGCGAGGATCGAATCATGTGGCGCGCGGTAGGTACTCTCTGTCTACACTGTAAGTGACTTGGTATGAAGTTTTAGACAGATAAAAAAGGTTCCAACATAGTTGTACAAATGATCGTACCTATGTAATGCTAAACTTATTGTTTAAGAACAAGAATGTAATTATACGGATCGCTCGTAGTGTGAACACGACTTGGACTTGACCGGTCTCATTTATTAACTAGGTAACGAAGTAACGAACGAAGTTGACTGTACTGAATGATAATAACATGTTTTACTATGACCTACTCCGAAATCAGGAAATAACTTTTTGGTTTGGCTTTCATATATTTGGGACCAGTGAGGGTGGATGGGTTTCGTACCTCAAAACGAAAAACAGAGCTCTTAGGATTGCTTCGTTGTCATCGTCGATCGTTCGTTTGTCAAGACCCTTTTTCTCAACAAAGCGAGTACCAAGTGTGCGTATGCGAGGTACCAAGTCGAAAGTTATTTGGCAAGAAGTAATGTTATGTAGCACAAGTATAGGGAAAAATCAGAAAACTGTGTTGTACAGTCACATCGGAAACAAAAAATATGAATAAAATATTCTTTTGTCATTACAAAACTTATTTGCAGTTGGTAAATTAACCGCGACCTACATAAGGTGTGATGCGATGTAAGGTGACCATAGTTTTCCAATGGCAAAGTTAAATTTCTCCCTCAATCCAGTTTATCTTTTCGTTAGGAAAAAAATTCGAGACTTTATTCTCGTGATAGATGAACTATTTACGTACATACGTTATATTACATACAATTTTGTACGGAGCCCTCTGTGCGCGAATCCCACGCGAACATTTTTTTTATGAAAAGGTTTCTTTATTTTCTCGATTTTAGAATATGTAGTTATTAATTCATGACTATAGTTAAGTCGAGCAGTGATAACGCAATGGATATCGAACCACTTTGGGGGTCAATTCGCCGCCGCGTTCGTGGGCTGTTAGCTTTATAGACCCTACACGTAACCCTATACCCAGTTTACCAACGGCGGTCCCTGGTTTGAATTCTGGTGTATATATACATTCGCGTTTTCGGATTTATGTGCATATTTGTACACTTTGAGATCATTTCGCTACATCATATATCTTTTTAATATAACTTACTTCCATTTACTCATAAAGAAGACATCATCATCGTCATTACCTCAGGCTGTATTCGTCTACTGCTGAATATAGGCCTCCCGTTTAGTGTCACTCGTTTCGATCCTGTGCCACCTGCATTGATCGACTCCCTACCTATTGAGGTCGGGGACGTCATTCGAAAACCTTTCTTCCCCAGCATATGTCAGTTCTACGAACTATGTGGCTGGCTTACTGCCACTTCAGCTTGCTTATCCTTATGTGGGCTACGTCTGTTACCTTAATTCTATTGCGGATATCCTCATTTCTGATTCTATCACGCAGAGAAACCACGAGTATAGCTCTTCCGTAGCATGCTGATCGACCTTGAGCTTCCCCATACGGCCTGCAGTGAAGGGCCACGTCATCTTGGTCATCAATCAATCATCAACATGGTCATCTTGAGACTAACTTGGTTGGAAATACTATTGAGAACTATATCGTCGGCAAATCGAAGGTGAATGATGTATTCCCCATTGACGTTTATACAGTTTTCTTTCCAGTCCAAGAACTTGAATACACATTCCAATGTTGCGGTGAAGAGTTTCGGGGATATAACATTGGCCTGTCTTACACCTATTTCCACATGGACCGGTTTCGTACTCTGGTCCACATCGTCGCCTTACTGTATAAGTACTTCAACGTTTCGATGTACCGGTAGCGGGACCTTACCTAAGATAGGTTTGGTGTTCCTCTGGGTTATGGAGGTCTGACGGCAGTCGCTCCACGTATAAATCAGTATCTTCGCCAAATCCTCAGGCTTAGTACGGAGCCCGCCAATCTTAATGGATTAGGAAATGGAATGCTGTTTGGTCGGCAAGATGAAGTCTATTTCGTTTTTCGTCGAACCACTGGGCTACACTTGTGTTTCGAGCCCAGCTTTGCACTGAAGTCCCTCATCAGAACCGTGTAGTGAGTTTTAGAGGTACTTATGCTTCAGAGATATCTTCATACATGATGCATAAACCTGTATGACCTTCAGCGAATATCGTTTGGTAATTCTGAGTATAAGGTACGCAACCCTCGCCGACACAGCCTCGATCTTTACAAATTGCTGACGAGGGGCTTTTGGTCGATAAACCAGACACCACCTTCGTCCTTGATCTTGGACATATGGTCACCCTCCCGGTAGTAAAGCAAATTGCTGGATTTAAGGAACACTGTACCCTCTGCCTGTCTTCGGACTTCGGACAGTCCAATTATATTTCAATGCAACTTGTTTAGTTCTTCTTCCAGCTCTGCTATCTTTTCGTCGGTCCTCAATGTACGCGTGTTGTATGTTGCCAGGGCCAGTCCGTTGTGATAGTAACCGCGGCGTCGAAGCCTTCTTTCTTCTTCTTCGGGATTCTTAGCACCCCCTGCCCCGCCGACAGTCTGACCGCTAACGAAGTCAAGATCTCAAAGAATCAAGCGGGGATGCCGGTACTCTTGTTTCTAAGGGAGTTTTTGCCATAGTTGCTACGCTTGACAGGCGGGTCGGCAACCGCAGTAAGTTATTAAAGTATATTAAAATCAGGGGACACTGATGCCCGTCTCCTGGATCCTTAGTCGTCTTTTACGACACCCATGGGTTGAGATGGGGTGGCCTATTCTTACCCCGAGGTCGCACGGAGACGTATTCACGTTAAACTCGCGACCGTATCCCCAACATAGCCACACTCCGTTCTTTTTTGAAGTTATACTTCTTTAGGCGCGTTATGAAAAAATGATGAGAGTGAAATTTTAAGATGCGCACGCATCACTGTAACACAAAAATTACAGGTTGAAGCTGCTCCCTAAACGGCCGGAGTAGCCATGGCAATGGCGGCGGCATGCATCTACGTTCGTACCAGATTGTACCTAATCGGTACCGGAAGCGCACAAAGTACTTTAAATCAAGTGCTAATAAATGATATTCAGTAGTGATTTAAATTGAATATTGTGATTAATATTATTTACTATTCGTAAATATTAGTGAGAAAAATTGTGCTTATATACTTTTTCAAGTGCTCCAATATAATTGAGGGTAACTATCCGTATGTATTATTTATTGATATAAAATAAAATATTATTATTTAATGATGCCAAAGAAGTATAACTTCTCACGCGCGTACATAAGTACACGCACCCATTTTTTATGTATGGATATTTATCCCAAATTTCGTATCAATCGATCCACCCAAAAAAAATTCACTTTGGATCAGAATTTAACTTCTTTTGAGAATCATTTTTTAAAACTTTTTTATATTCACCTATAAAAAGTACACTAAAATGGACACTCCTAACTTTTAAGATTCTAGATTTTATTGTATACAACTAGATTGGCAAACAAACAAGCGGCCCGCATCAGATGGTCTCCGTAGCATATTGACGCTCGCAACACCCCGGGTATGTTACTCGCGCGCTGCCAATCTTGTGACCTAAGGATGTTTCATCACAGTACCCAGTAATTTATCTGCCATATCTCCCCCTTTAAACCGAAACACAGCTATATAAATATAATTGCTTGGCGGTAGAAATAGGTGAGACAGAAGTACCCATGCAGACGACTTTTGTACAAAGTCTCCCTTTGGAAATACCTACTTATATCGATTATGCGTAACTTACTATAACATGTATGTACGAGCATCTAATCTTCTGTTGATAAGTTGGTAGCACTGCATTATAAAAGAAAACATGGGACCACTTAATCTCAACCTTACTCATATAATAGGGCTCTACACGCTCTACGTATAGAAGAGTACATACATGATTCCCAACTAAACCACCCCTAAATATTAATAGTTAATACTAAATTGCCAATATTGTGTGCAAGCTATTATCAAACAAACCAGATAAAACTAGTTGGGGCGCACGGGTCACTTGCCGCCACACGTGCGACCGAAAACTCGGAAATTAACGCGATTTCCACGAGAGATCACACTGAATTTCGCAGCTGGACTCTGCGACGCATTTCTAAATTTAGCACCCTGTGTGAATATGATCCAAACTACACCTACTATACTATATACGTATAAATATTTGATTTCAAAGTTGGTTGTTAAGAGAAATAGATATCCTACTAATATTATAAATGCGAAAGTTTGTATGTATGGATGGATGTTTGTTGCTCTTTCACGCTTAAACGGCTGAACGGATTTGAATGAAATTTGGCACGTACATAGATTATGATCTGGGTTAACACATAGGCTACGTTATTTTACTCCACGCGGGCGAAGCCGCGGGCAGCAGCTAGTTTAGAAATAAAGAGAGTAGGGCATCAAAGCAGTGGAGAAGTACCTCCACCTCCAAAACCGCAGCAAAATAAAAACTCTCTGGAGGGAAAAAAAAGATTAGTTGAATTTACCAAAGAAGCAAATGTAGGCTATTTTACTAGTAAACTTTGTTAATTAATGCAAGAATTTGTAATTAAATTTACAAATATATTACGGTTGGTCTTCATACAAAAGTATTTTGTAGCTATTTTAAATGTATAATTTACCGCTAATAAATGGATTGTACATATAATATGGTACAGTTTATCATACTAAATAATAAATTTTATTATTTTTACTGGTACTTCATTAACCTTTTTTTATTGGTAAAATCAACTTAAGCCAAAGGTAGGACCCAGTTCAACCGTCGACTTTGGTGAATTCTATTAGGAATCTGGGAAATCCAACTAAGCATTTTTTTCAGTGTAAGGTCATAGAACATAGTATAAGAAAAGTGTGATAATACTCGTCATGATAATTAGTTACATTGCCGACCCGTTACTTACCAGTAACCCATGAACGGTGGAGACGTTTGAGGTGTCACTTGTGCGTTGTCGGCCATGTGACATAATCAATTTTCGAGATTTTCACTTGTGACAGACAGTAAACAAACGTAAAAACGCGACAGATGGACGCGTTAGTGATCTTGTAGTGTAGTGTAGTGATTTTGTTACACACGAGTTCCAAAAAGCATGGTGTGTAAATTTAATAGATATATTGTGATGGTCAATATATATTTTGGCGAGCTCGGTGGCTCAGTCGTGAATGACACCAACGCTCGTGGGTTCGATTCCCACGCACACAAGACAAACATTTGTGTGCATGAAAATGTCTGTTTGTCTTGGTCCGGATATTTTACGAGAAGTAGGACGCATCAAAGCAGCCCGTCTGGGGCAGTACTTCCACCTTACAGAAAACCGCAGCCAAATAACAACTCCCTAAAGAGTTGTTGTGTTCCTGCGTGTGAATGAGGTTACCAGTAAGCTCCTAAGGAGTTGCTGTGTAAGCAGCAGAGGAGGCATCGTGCGAGTGATACTTAATATATTACTAGCGTTAATAGGCTACGGTAACTGCTATTCATCAGGTGGGCCGCATGCTTATACGTCTCTCGACGCTGTATAAAAAAAGGAATATGTATTTTAAGGTTATTGGCTATATTACCATGTATACAATACAATATTCTTTATTGTACTACAGAAAAGAGTAAAATATCATAAAATTATAATTAAAGTACAAAAGGCGGTCTTATCGCACAGCAATTTTCTCCAGACAATCTTAAGGTACAGGAAAAAAGTTCAAAGAACTACGTGGCGCAGCACAAACTATAAAATATAGAAAAAACGAAAAGGTAACTTAGAAATAATCAACATGGTATTAATTGTACATATTTATATTCATACATTCATTGTATAGAATTAGATGCAACGTCGATTGGGGATGACCTTTACTATTAACAGGCACTTGAAAATATCCTCATTGCAATTTATCTACTGTTTTCTAAAATTAGGTTTGGCAACACTGCCATCTTTGTTTCGTTGTGACTTGTGTTGTGATTGTGACAGACTTCTTCCCGCGCTTTTGACGATTGACATTGTTTTTATACTTATAAATATCTGATGAGTTAATTTCACAGCTCCCTCCTATCCATCAAAATAATGTACATTCATTGTATGTTAGTTTTAAGGACTCTCTCTTGTTAGCTGCCAGCAAAACCATCCCTTTAAAGAGACCACCTAAAAAGAAATTGTCTCCACCGCCTTGGTGGGATCAAGAATGCTATTCGGCTGTTAGAAGAAGAAAGGTGGCGGAACATCAGTATTCCCTGGACATGTGTAGGGATAAATATCTCAACTATCAGAAGGTGGCTGCTGAGACAACCAACTTGCTGGCAGATAAGAAGAGGATGGGTTGGCACAGTTTTTGTGAGGCGTTATCACCTAGCTCACATTCCTCTGCGGTCTGGAGAAATGTAAAAAAATTTCGCAGTGGCACTAATAATGAGTTTAACGATTCTTCAAACGATTGTTCGGTGTGGATGGGTGATTTTGCTCAGGGATTGCCCTACCTACAGCCCCTTCTTTTGATGATAAAGTAACTTACGACAACCCAATTTTCTCATCTGACCCTTTTGATGCACCATTTTCCCAGGAGGAATTTGATACTGTCATAGGCACATTAAAAGACTCTTCGCCGGGGGTAGACGGAATCCCCTACTCATTTATTACTTGCAGTGGTCCTGCTACAAAAGAGTATTTTCTTGAAATTCTCAACCAGTTCTTCATTTCGGCCATTCCACATGAAGAATGGAAATCCCAAATTGTCATTCCTGTATTAAAACCAAGGAAAACTTAGTACTGACCCTTTGGGATATCGTCCTATTGCCCTTTCATGTACCATGGCTAAGATTCTCGAACACCTTGTTAAGAATCGACTAGAGTGGTTTATTGAAAACAAGTTAATATTACCTGATAGCCAATTTGGGTTCAGAAAGGGTTTTAGCACGATGGACAGCCTTGGCACACTTGTCACGGATATAAGGTTGGCAATTTCTAAACGCAGCTACTTGGTGGCTGCTTTTCCAGATGTGTCGTCCGCGTACGACAATGTACTTCTTCCTGTGTTCAGGCAGAAAATGCTGAAGCTGAGTATTCCAGTGAGGATAGTCAATTATATTTCAAACTATCTTTCGGCTAGATCTATCCACATCAATTTTCAAAATTATTATGCCCCTCCAAGACAAGTGTGGAAGGGCCTCCCACAGGGGTCAGTGCTCAGTCCACTCTTATTTAGTATCTACACATACGACCTAGAGCTTTCTGTCAACTGCTTTTGTAGTGTGCTCCAATTCGCAGATGACCTAGCCTTGTATACATCATCTGACAATGTAGCAGAAGCCTCTTCAAGGATGAATTCAGCCATATACTATTTACAAGATTGGCTCTCAAACCACGGATTATCTATCTCGATTCCAAAAAGTAGTATTGTTATTTTCGCACGTCAAAGAATTATACCAGACATTTCAATAGCTTATGATGAGCAGACTTTTCCTGTAAAAGACAAAGTTAAATTTCTTGGTGTAATTCTAGACTCTAAATTAACACCACATTGTTCACATTCTCAAACAGTCGGAAAGGAACATCAATGTTCTTCGTTCATTTTCTGGAGTTTGGTGGGTTTCTCACCCTTATAAACAGAAACTAATATACAATGCCCTGGTTCGCAGACATTTGGACTATGGTTCTTTTCTTCTGGAACCATGTAACAAAGAGGCTCTAAAATCTCTGGACAAAATCCAATCGAAATGCCTCCGTATCATTACTGGTTCCATGAAATCCTCTCCCATTAATGCCCTGCAAGTAGAATGTGTGGACCCTCCGTTGCACTTACGTAGGCAATATCTTTCGGACAGATTTCTACACAAGGCTCTACAGATATCTCATCACCCACTTATAGCTTAACTACATGAGCTGTCAGATTATATATCTGCTGGTGGATAGTGGACACACAAAAACCCTCCATGCCTATTTAATAGTTTTGTCTCATTCCTTCACCTTCCGTGTCCTATATTCCAATGCAGAATTAACCCTCTTTTCGATACTCCCTATCAAGCAATTGTTTATAAGCCTACCATAGTCTTAAATTTAGCAGTAGAAAAAGGTTCACATTTTGCTTCAACAAAACTAAATGCTGTAATTGATAAGTTCTGGTGTGACTGGCTGACTATATATACAGTTGCCTCCACATCCACAGAAGAAAGTTGTGTGGGAGCTGCCATCTGGATCCCAAAGTTCAGCATTATTATAAAATTTAAATGTCCTTCAGTGTGTTCAGTTTTCACCGGTGGAGCCACTGCAATCTTAGAGGCTCTGTTATATATAGAATCTCATAACATACCAAAAACTACCATTCTCACAGACTCTAAAAGTTGTCTATCTGCAATTGCCTCTAATCAGTTCTGCAACAGATCAAAGGCCCCGGTTATTTTCTCTATTATGCAGGTGCTATATAGATGTCACATTAAGGGTTTACTGATATGTCTCGTGTGGATTCCTGGACATAGTGGTATCCCAGGAAATACAATGGCTGACCAATGTGCTAAAGATGCAGTACTTAATGGATGTTCGACCCATCAGTGCATAGCTTATTCACACGACCTTGTATCCCTTGCGCGAAACAAGCTAGCAGGCAGGTGGGATACATTATGGTCAAAATCCCAGACTGTGAAGGGCAAGTTCTATGGATCCATTAAGAAGCATATACCTCCTAAACCTTGGTTTTTTAAGTATCGAGATGCCAACAAGCGGGCTACATCTGTCATCTGCCGTCTTCGATTAGGACATATCTGTACAAATGTGTTTCTGACGAAAATCAGGGTGAGGGACAGTTCCCTGTGCGAGATCATATTTTCTTTTCCTGTCCCAAAAATTCTTTCCCTCTTTATGACTTACTCCCTTCCTCTATTCCCCGTCCTATCAACTTTAAATCCCTCCTTACATTTATTAACTCCCCCTCCGTTGTATATACTTTGTGTGCGTTTATTAACATTAATAACATTAAATTGTAAAGTGTATGTCTTATAATCATACTAACTTTTGTTTGTGACGTCAGTGTATGTCTTTTGTTTCAGGCATGTAGACGGAGCGTCACAGTGTCTACACCACTTGCAAAACTATATATATACACTGTACACTCACAAAGCCACTTCTTAGCAGAGTCACATACTAAGAGTAGTCACATACTCAGTTAAATTATGAACTGAAATATGAAAGCACTGACATTGACGAGAACATCAGGATCGCCATAAAGAAGAAGAATAATAATAATTGCTTATAAATATTAAATATATAATTTGGTGGCGTATATTTTTTATACTCACCGTTATCTCTGTGAAGCTTGATCGATTTGAATACGTAATTGTTATTCTATTGAAGTTGGTGCAATATGGTTTCCTTTAATTTTAATTTTACGAATATAGTATTGTTGTGACGAAGCCATGTAAATCCATTTCTGTGTGCTAAAAGCTTAATTACGACAAAATAGACGTACTTGCGACTCCATTGCTAGACCTGACGGTACTTACGATCACATTAAAATATTATTCCCCAAGTTCTAACAAACTCAGCACTATCTAAATCACCATAAGAGATGTACGTCTACATTTTCAAGAGATTGCAACACTGAAATAACTTGCAATTCCGCCCCCTGACAGCCTTTTAGAAAGGTTAAAGAGACATCGCGACAGGAATGAACGTAATAACGATATGCGCATAATTCGACAACCCTAGGTCACAGGTGGGATTTTTACTTGATGAAAATGTGGAATTTATCCAGTTCGCAAGAGTAATGGTTTGGATAACATTAGCATGTGGCGTTGTGTCAGGGCCGAGCCAAAGAGTATGTCCGTACATTAAGGCCAGGTGACCTACGACCTCCGTTAGCGATTTGGAAGCCGGCCAGGGCTCGCGTAAATTTTGTTTCCACCGCTGCACATTAGGGGCGAGGGGTTAAAAGTTAAATATGAACTGTGTAGCGCGGACATACGGTTGAATTATTTATTCAGGCATGTAACTGAGGTATTTTTTTAGGGTAACAGGTAGTTGTTGGACGTCGTTGATGAATGTAAAAAATAATTGATGATATTTTTATGTGAAAAGTTTAATCTCTGTGGCATATAGGTGAGTTAGGAATATTCAGCGTGCAGGCATTTTAAGTACTCCTAGATGACTGCTAAGATTCCTTTTTAGGGTTCCGTACCCAAAGGGTAAAACGGAACCCTATTACTGAGGCTCCGCTGTCCGTCCGTCCGTCCGTCCGTCTGTCACCAGGCTGTATCTCATGAACCGTGATAGTTAGACAGTTGAAACTTTCACAGATGATGTATTTCTGTTGCCGCTATAACAACAAATACTAAGAAATAGAATAAAATAAATATTTAAGGGGGCTCCCATACAACAAACGTGTTTTTTTTTTTGCAGTTTTTATAGATAATGGTACGGAACCCTTCGTGTGCGAGTCCGACTCGCACTTGGCCGATTTTTTTTAAGTAATTTAAATATGTATATGCGTATTAAATATATACATAAAACCCATTTATTGATTCTACCGCATAGTTAAATAGTAACGATAACTTATTATTTTTGTAAAACCTTTTTCAACTGATATTATTGCTTGCTGACCCCAGGTAAACACCACTTACATATTCTTTTGTAATCTGTTAAGCCGTTTAGAGGGTTACCTCTCAAATCGTTTACATGGGGGGTACAAATAGGGCTACAAATACGTTTTCCATCAAAATTTTACTTACGCGTTTCTTGTTTCATACCTACTAATCCATACTTACTCATTCTGGGAACACTGATATCTCTTCACTAGGTACATCTAAGAGCAGATTACGCTTAACACTCAAAGTTCGATTGTAACTCTTATAAGAACGGTACAAAGTTAAAAGTATTAAGATTTTGCAGCTCATGTTTTACACTTTGAACTTTGTACCGCTCATCTGTACTACGCATTAAGATTTAAATTCAAATACACAAATCATTAATATATTCCCGAACATACAAGCCGAAATAAAAGCCGTAAGCCAAAAAGAAAAACAAGCCGTAAAATAGTAATAAATAAATAGGATTTGCTCCGTAAAGATGGGAAATTGTCTGTTCTATTTCATCCCTGTGTCATCTGTCTCCACGGTCTAGTTATATGCCTTCCCTGGACGCACCTCTCATTCTGAGCGATGCAACAAAAATGCCTCTCTTGGTAGAAATAACAAAATAGTTTTCCATTACATTTCCCATACCGTCTCAGATATTATGTTTACGTTTTCTATTATGATACCTTTGGTAAAAGTAGTTAAGGGAATAGACGTGATACATAAAATATTTGCAGTTTCAGTTAAAGGCATTGGTTTAAGGTAAGTAAGATAACAAACTTATAGATATGTTACAAAATTGTACAACTTTTCTATTCATACATTTAATTCAACTAGTATTTGCCTAAATAGGTCGAAATTCGATATTTATTATTGAAAATTTCAAGAAAACATCTTTCCACTTTATGTCTATATGAAATCTACATGTTTGTCTGTGTGTGCGTTTTTTTCGAATATTCGAATTTTGACTTCAAATTCGGATTCAGCATAAAAAAGTAGAATAGGAATTGTAAAGAATGGGTTTTAAAGAAAGGTGGACTGTATGTAATAAATAGGTAAAGACCAGATATCAGAGTATTTTCTATTTATTTAGGATATATGTAGGAGTTACAATAAAATAATGCTTACCAAAAGACGAACGATGACACAATAAAAATATGACAGCAGAAAACAAGAGCATAATACCAGAGAGTAAAAACATAGAGTTTACAAAAGTATAAAAAGGTTATATAAAAGCTATCCTCAACAGGAATGTTCAAATCTCTTAAGGAACATGGTCAAAATGGCCGACAAATGCAAAAAAAGGGATTGTTATATAATTGACGAGCCAGGTGTTCCTCTGGCAATGCAAGCTTGCGCATTCTCAACTGGTTTGAATTGATATCACTGAAGCGCGGCAAAAGCTACAAGAAAAAGTAAATTTGACAAATTGAGAAAAAAAGGGTACTGAAGTGTGCTGTAATTAAAATCTAGACGGCCAAGCTTCGCTCGTTGTCGTTTACGTTTTTTTGTATAAAATCGCGCTTTATCAGGAAAGACTAAATCTAAATACAAAATTTTATCCAAATTGTTGGAGCCATTTCCGAGTTACACGAAACATATATACAAGAATTGTTCGTTTAAAGTTATAGGATACTAGCTATCCGCCCCGGCTTCGCACGGGTGATATAATCACTACCAAACTTCACAGGATCACCTGCTGGGCTAACCCGAAGATTCACTGAAAATTTCATCAAAATCTGGCCAGCCGTTTTTGAGTCCATAGATGACATACAGACAAACATTTATTTATATATATATATATATATATATATATATATATAATATAGATCAGATAGCGTGGTACATTTTAAGATAATTGGATATACTATGTGGTGTCTACCACTGTATCTGTTAAGTTTAGCTACATATTTTGTACAGCATGATAATATATTTAAATTCTACGCCATTGTAGCAGAGTTAGTTTAGTACAATATCAGTTTAATAATATCTTTATTTCCATTAAGATGTTCTGAAATCGTTTACAAAAAAATGTAAAACTAGTTTACAATACAATGCCCGATACCATTTCACAAACATACATTTTTAATAATAAATTCGTAGGTTCATAAAACTACAAAATAAATATCGCATTTATTCGTCGCTGATGTAAAGAATGTATATTAATAGATAATGTTAGTGATGTTTGATTTGTATAACATTTAAAGTATGCTATAATGATTCTAAAGCTTGGTTATGTACTCGTATTGATTATCAAACTTAATAACAAGATGAGGTATTTTAAGCGAGTATGCCAACATCAAGTTCAATAACAGAGAGGTGACCAAAACCTTCGCAAGTCAAACAAAATTTAAAGGGACAAAGTATAAGAATTAGATGGAACAGCGCTTTCAGATCCGCGATACTAAAACATAATGTCCCCAAAAACATAAAACGGTCAGTGTAAAATAAATTGACTGAACCGTAAAAGTTGAGCGATTCCGAAATATCGGCTGTAATAACAGTGCGGGCGTTAAAACTGGTAGCGAAAAAACCAGTAGCCGTTATCAAACCGAAAACTAATTCAAAGTTCCGTCATTGTTTGCCGTCGGGCGCTGAGTGAAGGAATAAAAACCATCTTGTCGCCAAACGATATCGAGTTTCTTAAAGCAATTAAGATAAAACTGAGGACAAAGCCCCAGAATCCTTTGTTGGATGCTGACAATTAAAGGGCAAGTTTTGGACTCCGCTGCCCGCATGGTAATGTCAAGATGCATGTACTGTAAGTAATTTAAAGTTGAGTGAGCATTACCTTTGGAATCTTGTTGGTTGTGGTCTAGACTGTTAGACCTTTCATTACTGTAATCACGATCTGAATTATGATATAGGAAAGCTGGCGTCGTTAATTTATAGTTCAAATTCCATCTTTATGGTATACTATATGCCATGGTTATATGCCATGGTAGGTATGTTGCTAAGATATTTTTTTTATATGATGTTCGAGTTTTGATTACCTTTGCCACGTCTTTGGATGTTAAAGTGACATCAATATAGAAATATACTTTATTACTTAAAGAATGGTCAAATTTCTACTTTATCAAAAATACCTCTACATCAAAGCTTTTACTTCAAGAAATCTCCACATAAAGTTTGAGCTGAAAACCAAATGTCGGCATGCCAGGAAAAGCTCGCATTTTTGATAAACAAGGATTCTCATAGGATTTTTCTTACATTTCTTCGCAGTATTTATCAAGAAGTACAAGTCTTTACTACCGGACCTGACCTAAAAAGGAACATTATACGAGTATACATTATTACACAAATGGAGAATCGCGGTCATATCGACAAATATATGAAGACGTCAAATTAAATCCCCTGAGCATTTCCACTGTTATCAGATGAATTTCCAGTATTACTCGAGAACAATAAACGTGACTTATCCCTACATATACACAAACAATGAGACGTTAACGACAGACCCTCGACAGTGGGCCTAAACTGTAATTGTGTTAGAGTCCTCCTCCTAAATATATTATTAAGAATAATTAAAGTTAATGACATTGTAAGCGCGCCCTCTATTTCCTCCGGTGATATATATCAAGCGATTTACACCTTAAACTCTAAACAAAGCGATGCGTTATTCTGTACGGAATTTGAGGTTTGGACACAAAAAGCCTCCGACTATACTTAATGGGGAGTCATACCGCGCTGCTTCGAGTTAAATCCGATTGCCACGACAAACGCCGTTTCGCGTTCACGGTACATAACCTTGATATGACGACCCTGAATACTATGTATTGCTTTCTATAGGTTGGAGTAGACTGAGAGGGATGCTTTTGTGTTTGTACTACCGTAAGGAACGGCACAGAATTCGTACATAACTGACGTATTTTTTAGGTGTCCTTGAGATCCCCATGGGACGGTAAATGGTTAATTTCGGATTAACGCGCGGAAAAATACTAGACGTAGATCTAGCACACATTTCCACCTTTGTACACTTATATAATTAGTTTATAAAAAGGGAGGACAGCTGGAATATCGGGGTATAAGGGGATGTAAGCTGTGTCCGAACACAAGTTGATTTAATTGTAGACATTAGGTTAGGTATTATAATTTTTGCAAATACAGAAAAGTTATGCCCAAATAAAAATAAACAAAACCGGCCAAGTGTCAGGCCACGCCTGCGCGTGGCCCGACATGCACTGGTTGGTTTTGTATTTGCTTCGTAATTTGTGAACAGCGCCATCTACTGTAAAATATTGGAACTAAAATTATGTAGCAGCGTCGCCTGCCGGTTCCAATTGTGAATCTAAACCATCCAGGAAAATCGGCCCAACCGTTTAGGAAGAGTTCACCACCACCTGAACTGCAATGACTGGTCGCAACAATGACAGATGATTACATGACGATAGGCTTACAGTTAAATGCGAATGAAACCAAAATAATGGTATTTGAAAGAGGGGAAACTAGAATGAACGCAAGGATTATGGTTACGGATATAGTGTTGGAATAAGTAATGAGATTGCATATGTTGGAAGTGCTTTTAACAGGGACAGAAGCTACATCGCAGATGTGGAGAGACGAGTGAGTGCGGCAAACAATATGAATGTAGCATTAGGTAAACTTCTAGGCTGCCAAAACCTAAACTAGAAGGTTCGCTATTCCCATACTAATTTATGAAAGTGAAACTGTTTATGACAGAGAAAATATGAAAGTAGAATAAATTCTATTGAGATGCGAGCACTGTGCAGGATTTATGGTGTAACGCTTGCTGACTGCGTTTGCAATGACGAAGAAGAAAGAGTGTCGGTGTTGAGATAAGAAAAAGCATGCTTCGTTGATTCGAATGTAGAAAGAAGGTAAGACGAACGTGCGACGTAAGTCAGTGAGTTGCCAGTAATTGAAATTGGTGCTGGCCATGAAGCCCCGCCTAATCGTGGTTCAGTGAGTGGATTTGAATTTTTGACGTAGACGTATTATCAACCTGCGAATGCGGTTACCGAATATTATATTTGTCGCAGAGGTAGCAACCCGGAAGAAGCCCGGAAGAAATCAATCCCCGTGATGCTAGTTTTAATAATAACGGATCAAAATGTCAAGTCGGCGCTTGGGTGGAATCGACATCGTTGGATTGGCAACGCCGGTTGTGTTTGTTATGGTTTGCTCGAAATGTCGGTTGTGGTCAGTTGTCAAAAACGTCAAGATGAGATACCGTCATTGGAAGCGGCATTACGAATCGAGCAATGGAGCTAACCGCACGTGTCGCGTCCACCGCATTTTGAATCCGTTGTAATCTACGATCTAAGCATAACTTTTGTTAAAAGTATTGTGGTAATTGGCTGATTAAATATTGACAAGATTAACTACGCTGGTATTTCGCTTTATTCGCCATGAACAACGAGCCACCTGACGGCCATTACATCCACGTTACGACATATTTATATCGTACGTCAATTGTTTGAGACTGACAAAAAATAATTATCAGCAAATGTTCGTACTATATTTGGAATTAGAATGAATCAAGTGCCAAATATTGTCGCTAGGAAACCAAAGAATCACGACTGCAGTTTTTTACATCAACACTTACTTGCCTAGAGTTCCTAATGCAATGTCGCTCTTCACCATGATAATGTGTTAAGGTATGAATGCTTCAGATACAGAACTGGTGACGCATCTACCATATAGCTCAGACTTCTTTTTGTTACCTAAAATTAATTATAAACTTAGAGGTACACGTTTTACGAGCCCTGAATCTGCGGTGAATGCATTCTACGACATCATTGGAGAGGTTCATAAGAATAACTAGACCAACTGCTGTTTCTAAAAACATAAAAATAAATATATCATAAGACTAATATCTGATCTTATTTATCATAGTCTAAAAGCTTTCAATATGACCTAAGTAGAAGGGGTCAAAAAGTTCACAATTCAGTCAATTCAGTTTGATGAGCTCGGTGGCTCAGTCGTGAATGACGCGATTTTGACACCAACGCTCGTGGGTTAGTTTCCCACACAAGTCAAACATTTGTGTGCATGAACATGTTTGTTTGTCTTGGTCTGGATGTTTTAAGAGAGGTAGGCCGCGTCATAGCAGCCCGTCTGGGGAAGTATCTTCACCTCACAGAAACCGGAGCCAAATAACAATCACCCTAGAGGGTTGTTGTATTCCTGTGTGTGAGTGAATTCACCAGTACGCTCCCAAGGAATCGCTGTGTAAGCAGCAGAGGAGGCATTGTACGAGTAATACTTAATATATCGTAAGCGTTAATAGGCTACGGTACCCGCTTTACATCAGGTGGGCCGTATGCTTGTATGCCTCCAGACGTAGTATAGAAAAAAGTCACAATAAGTATCCATAACACTGAATGCCAGTAATTTGCACATTGCAGCGTTCCAAGTTTGTTATATTTTCATAAAATTAATAGTATGATAGCGTGTGACACAATTCCTAAAACTCCCAAAGGAGACGAGTAACTTTCTTGTTTGTCTTTTGCCTTACGACTCTGCCACGTTTCCAACTGTTTTGTCGTAGTTATATGTCTACACGATGGTTACGGCAATTAATAGATTCATTCAATAAGTATTAGAGTAACTTTTAATAACGTCAATACTATTATCTGTTCTGTGGTGAGAGTGGCTCACTGCCGTGTTTTTTATATATATACTAGCGTTTTTCTCTCAACTCAGAATTCCAAATTCAAATTGATTATAGAATGTTTCGTTGTTCATTTGTTTACCCCCTATGCTCACGCACATATACAGGGGCGCATATATACAGTTCGACTGGGTAATATACTCATGTCACAGAAAACTACAGGCAAATAACAACTCTTCGATGGGCTTTTTTCCCTGCGAGTGCGTGCGGTTATCAGTAAATTCGTGAGGCGTAGCCGTGTTCTCAGCGAGGGTGGCAACGATTGATACCTCTTGTATTACAGGTTTTCATGAGCTACGGTGCCACTTTACATAAGGTGGGCTAGTATGTTTCCTAGTGTTGTGTTAGAAAAAACAGACTCAGCGCAAGTATGACAAGTGAATGTACGATGCTTTCATGAATTGACCTTTCGATCTGGAAGTTTTAATCACGGGAATAAACATTTAACCGATCGGAGTAGATTTTTTTGAGAATTGATAGCCACAGTGGTGCCTTCAACGTAAGTGATAAAACGATACTCAAATGTCAAATTGGAAAGATAAAAAAACGTGCAAATTGGGTATAATGGGAATGACGAACAACAGCAATGTCCAAGCTAGTCTTGTGATGATTTATGTAGAAAAACCATGCCCCAAAGAAGTTCAAGGGCAAATTGAGTTACATGATGCTGATTCTGAGGACCTTTAACATGTTACGAATATAAGTAAAGTGGTTATCGTAGCATATGAAGGACCGCTAGTAATACAAGACGTAGACTTGTTGCTGACATTATCACGATCAGGACAGGATCGATAGTTCTCTTTACCGGTCGAAGCTGTGCCCCACACGTAGAAATAGGATCTTCGACCCCACTACGATCATATTTGTGGTAATGTGTTTCGTGATTCTATCCAATGGTATATAATGAATATATCACTGAAAACCGGTACAGAGCTAAAATAGAGGGCAGCGGTTACGGCCGACTATAAAGTTTAATTAACAAACATTCATAGATTCCTGGCTACGCGTATTTAGCTGCTGATAAAAGGAATTATTGCGCATTATAATGAGCTACCAATTTAATGTCGGTACGCAGCGGTACCTTTATGAATATAAACGCAAATAATGTATGTTGGCAAACCAAACCTGTTCCAGTGATTTATATGTAGGGCACATAATTTTAGCCTATAAAATAAAGGTACTCTGCACGATATTCTTTAGTCAAAAGGAGTTTCTCTGAGGATGTACCTGTACTTTGCAGAAGATACACAACATTTTCATGTAGGTACGATTGCTCGCTCGCTGGTTTCTAGGGCTCCTGACATCACCTTCTGATAAAACACGATCAATTTGGTCACGGTAGGTATTGGCCTTACTCGGCTCCTACATTCTTTTATATCTGTTTCGTAATTCTTTATTCCTGAATTCTTTCTACAATTGTGCGAACCAACGGAGCATGGATATTCTAATTTTAAACTTGCAGACCAACTTTGTTTCTAACATTATCATTGCGAACGCGGTCTTCAAGCGTTACGCGCTAAATTTTGCGCAGTGCTCGTGCATGAGAAGAGCTATGAATGCTAATGAAGCGAGTGAGGTATATAAGGATCCAGTTATTGGGCGCTCGGTAATCGCTGCCTACTCCGCCAGGGATTTGGCTTAAAGTTATAGATAGATAGAAAAACAGGTTTCTTTAAGAGGCGTATGTTCTGCCTGATGGTTTCTGCAGGCCAATGGGCCTTTCCAACTCTAGTTATGTTTCCAGACTGTGAGGATAAATTCCCAGCTGATAACGTGCCGACGATTGGCGAAAATTGTGTGCACCATGTCGAACAACTCCATTGAGTAGTACATGACCTTATACAATACATACAATCGTTACAACACAAAGAGCGAAGTAGACTTTTTATACAACGTCGGGAGGCTTACGGCCCACCTGATGTACAACAGTTACCGTAGCTTATAAACGCTTGCATTAAGTATTACTCGCAAGACGCCACCTCTGCCGCTAACACAACAACTCCTTAGGAACTTACTGGAGACCATCATACGCAGGAACACAACAACCCTCTAGGGAGTTGTTATTTGGCTGCGGTTTTCTGTGAGGTGGAGGTCCTAGCCCAGACGAGCTGATTTGATGCGCCCTACCTCTCTTAAAGACACCCAGACCAAGACAAACAGACTTGTTCATGCACACAAATGTGGGAAACGACTATATTATCGACGAGTTTCTTGATTGAGCGAGTGTTTTCGGAGTTATGTGCATATTTGTAATTATCATTTGCTCGGTGGTGAAGGAAATTGTCGTGGAGAAATTCAAACGTCTATGAAATTTATATTTCGAAAGATGTGTTTTTTTTATACCACTAAGGTGGCAATCAAGCATACGGCCTGCCTGATGTTAAACAGTCACCATAGCCTATGGACATTTGCAACACCAGAGGCGTCACTCATGCGTTGCCGACCCTCTAAAAACCTCTTCACGCATTTCTTGAAGAACTCCATGCTGTAGTCCCTTGGAAAAACCTCGGCTGGGAGGTTCATTTCACAGCTTGAGTGTTCTCGGAAGAAAACTTCTCTGGAACCGCACCGTACGCGACCATTGCGGTCCAAGCGTGTGAGGGTGAACTCCCCGCCGTCGGCGAGCGGTGCGGTTATAAAAAGTAGCTGTCGGCATCATTTCGAACAACTCTTCAGAACACAACCCGTTGTACAATCGGTAGAACACACAAAGGGAGGCAAAGTCTCTCCTTAAACTTAAGGGTTCAATACCGTACCAAAGGTGACTGCAGTACTCCAAGTGCGGTCTGACTTGAGACTTGTATAATATAAGTCTTTGCCCCGCACTGAAGTACTGCTTAGCCCTGTTGAGCACACCAAGTTTTTTCGACGCCAGCTTGACTTTCTCCTCCAGGTGATTTCGATATTGCACATCACTGGAGATCTCAACGCCAAGCATCCTAATACTTTTGGTGATGGTAAGAGGTGTGTTCTGGAATTTAGGAACCACAGCAAATGGAGTTTTCTTAGCGGTAAACGCGCAAACTTGTGTCTTCTTGGGGTTGAATTCGACCATGTTAAGCCGCCTCCAGTCGGATACTTTAGCCAGAGTACCATCCATTTCAGACACAAGTTTGTCGCGGCTTCCCTCCACAAGGGAACGAGGGATGTTTGCACGGCCTGTATAATAAGTGTCCCCGGTGCTGTGGTCCGCATAACAATGAATGCCATCAATTGACAACATATCATTGATATGCAGCATGAACAGCGTCGGAGACAGTACAGAACCCTGAGGGACACCAGAATTGATATCCGTACTATCGGAGCATCCACCATCAACCACGGCTTTTATGCATCTGTTGGATAAAAAGCTGGCGACCCATTTGCACAAACCCTCGGGAAGCCCGTATGATGGTTACTTCGATAGAAGATTCCGGTGCCAGACCCGATCGAACCTAACCTAAGAAAGGTCTGGTTTTCTCTCTGGGTTGTGGAAGTCTACTGGCAGTCGCTCTATATCAAAATTCACATATTCGAAGAATCCCTACGCTTAGGCAGCGGGCTCTGCTAATCGTAATAAATTAGGAAACGGGGCAACGCTAAGAAAAAGGAGAGTTATTTGTCCAGTAATTATTAGATTAGCTATAGTAAATCGTGATTTTTATGACGAAACTACCAAAGGTTTAAGGTTTGACGACTTTCTAACTGAAGAGACATAAACCGATGAAATATTAATGGGTCCGTCATCTTGTGAATTCGACCATCTTATAACAAATAGCATAATTAATATTCATGACGACGGATTGTCCTTTCTTCTGTCTTCGTTCACAAGTAGCCAAGTTGGAACTGTTCCGTAACTTTGATACGAACGAAAAGGTAAAGTGCTGATATCCTTTCGATCGTCTGAGCCGATCTTCATCATAAATAGTTAAGAAGTACACTTGTGAAACTAGTTTTCTATTTAAAAAATCACGTTCAAATTAGTTAATTCCATGGTTGTATGGATTATTAATAGCGGAACTTCTTTTTCCTTATCCAGATTTTTTAAACCATCAGCCATGCAATTCTGTAAGAGCAAACATGCTTACATCCTCGGAAACATCGGCTGTTACAGCCTTGAACACAAAATTGCAATTCTTTGGTGTCGCTTTTCATGGTTGTGCGACACTAGCGCCGCAAGGCTGCGTTTGGAATTGGAATTCTACAAGGCAAACAGCCTCGCGTACGCTTACAGCCTTATAGAATACCAAATAATTTAGCCGTGATCGCAGTAGACGATGTCAAAGCTGTGACATCTGTGATCACAGCGACGAACACAGCCATTACGAGTCGCTTAGAGAATTGCATGGCAGGATTGGCGTGACTCAACCATAAGTATTTGGCGTAGATACTGATTTTAACATGAACGACTGCCGTCAGATCCCATAATCCAGAGAGAAAACCAGATCTTTCATGTTAGGCTTAACGTCTTTCGAAATATAATTTCTTGAACGTGAGTTTTCACACGCTTTTTTTTAACGGTAAGGAAGTGATAATTACAAATATGTACATAAATCCGACAAAACAAATTTACTTGTACATGCTGACACCAAGGTTCGAATCAGTGACCAGTCTGTTTAGTAGGTCGGTCTATTAAGCTATTACTGCTCAAACAAAGTAGTACTCGTAGATATTGTTTTGTACATACAAGATTACGTAGACATCACACATGGACTTGCGTCAAACATTTAACACTCCTGCTTTTGCGTCTACCGTTAATAAACGATACGTGATTCCAGTAGTCCAAACAACGAGTGAAATTCTATGTCAATACAAAATATACCCGTTTTATGTTGCATCGAAACTGTGTTCGTTAGGGGACTTAGAGATAAAAAAATCTTTTTATTCGACGCTTGTTATTTGTTTCGGAACATGCTCGCTATGTTTTATATAGTTCCACTATCGCTTGACTGGAGAAGTAGCGCTACCTAACCAAAATAGGCAATTAACTATTTATTGGGGGTTATTGGGTTTGTATAAGTGAGTGAAATCATTAGGAAGCTTCTGAGGAGGTGATTACGTTAGCAGTCAGTTGCCGGCGCTTTTAGACTGAAGTGTTTATTTGAAATGATGAGTTATAATTACAATTGAATGGGAAGAAAACCAAGATCATGGTATTTGAAAGAGAGACAACCAGAACGAACATTAGGATATGGTTGACGATGTAGTGATGGAGCAAGTGAATGAGATTGTATATCTTGGAAGTGCTTTTAGCAGCAATGGAAGGTACACCGCTGACGTGGAGAGACGAGTGAGTGCGGGGAATAGGGTGAATGGAGCGTTGGGTAAACTTCTAGGCAGCCGAAATCTAAACCAGAAGGCAGAGCTCGCTGTACACAACGCGGTGCTAATCCCAACGCTAACGTATGGAAGTGAGAGCTGGGTATGGCAGAGAGAGCATGAAAGTAGAACAAATGCGGTCGAGATGAGCGCATTGCGCAGAATTTGTGGCATAACGCTTGCTGACCGCGTTCGTAATGACGAAAGAATGACGAAACAGATATACAATGCAAAAGTGGAGGGATGTAGGAGCCGAGGAAGACCGAGACTAACCTACCATAACCAATTTGGTTGTGTTTTATCAGGAGCCCCAGGAGCGTGCATGAAAAGAGCTATGAATGTCACAGAAGCGAGTGAAGTATGTAAAGACCGTGTCTTATGGCGCTCGGTTCTCTCTGCCTACCCAGCAAGGGACTTGGCGTGAAGATATACATACATACATGAGTTATAAAAAAACAATACGGCATATAAATTTAGAAACATATTTTCTCCGTTGATCAAATCCTAATGGATTAGGAAACTGGAGAACGCTAGGAAAAAGAATGCAGTTTTCCCAGTCGCCTAATTTCTATATTTCCCATTCTTGATCCGCGAGCATTATACGAAATAGTAGTAATATATCTACAATAGTAATAATATCAACTATTGAGAAATAATACATTTTAAAACTACATTGTGTGTCAGACATTCATTATATTCTATTTTTTCCGCTACAAAGTGAAATTTATGGCTGGAATTCTAGCATACCTACTTTTAAAACAGATTATAAAATATGATAGAGAATACCGGATAAAGAAGAACGAAGAATGAGAAATATATAGGAAGATAGACGAAGAATAGTCTATTGTGTAGAATAAGAGTCTATTGGATAGATACTAATTCTATGGTTTCTGTCAGCGGTCCTATTGTCGCATCACATAATAGAGTTTTACTCGTATAAGTAATAGTCAGTAGCGAATTTATCCATTTGCCGCCATTAGGGTATGAATATTTTGCCATATGTACAATAGGGATAGGGAGGAATTAATCATAATAGATATTATCACCATAAATATGTCATATTAAATAAATAAATCTTTCAATCACTCAAAATTGTGTAAAGAATATTTATTCAAAAATGCCCCGTAAATATCACGTGACGTCATTTGCATGAAATCGAACTGTAAACCGTAAAAAATATTTAATATTTTTCATCATACCGTACGCTTTCTGAGATCAATGCGCAATGCTGCGTAACATTTTAAATAAATAATCTTTCGATTCATTTAAAGATTTATGTATTAAAAAAGTATATTTTGACGAGCTCGGTGGCTCAGTCGTGAATGACGAGACCTTGACACCAATGCTCGTGGGTTCGATTCCCACACAAGGCAAACATTTGTGTGCATGAACATGGTTTTTTGTGTTTGTCTGGATGTTTTAAGAGAGGTAGAGTGCATCAAAGCAGCCAATCTGGGGAAGTACTTTCACCTCACAGAAAACCGCAGCCAAATAACAACTCTCTAGAGGAGTGTCCTCTCTTGTGTTCCTGCGCGTGAGTGAGGTCACCAGTAAGCTCCTATGGAGTTGCTGTGTTAGCAGCAGAGGTGGCATCGCATGAGTGATGCTCAATGTATTGCAAGTGTATAAACACTTTACATCAGGTGGGCCGTATGCTTGCATACCTCCCGACGTCGTGTATAAAAAAAGGGGGACCCCACCAATCCCAAAAGATTAGGTACGCTAGGATGAAGAAAAATTACGAAGACAACAAGCTCTTTCAAGTCGTCGTTGTTATCTTGCATGTAACATTGCCAAAGACGAGTAAGCATAAGAGTGCCGATAGAAGGAATGGAGTAGTAGGTACATGGAGTTTATTTTGGTGAATTCGGTGGTCGAGTGACTGACTCCAAGACTCGTTTATTAATCGTAATCGTTACGGATTCGGCTCCCGCGAATGTTAGCTTGTATGTACGTATTTACAAACAAAAATGGCGTTCATTTCACAAACATTTCAAATTTGCTTTAGGTAAAAAGCCAATTTAATATTGTAAAAATTTTTGAAGTATTCGAGAATACGAATTACGACGCTAATTCTCACGAAACGAAATGTCTAAACTTGTAAAAAGGTGAGACATAAGTTTTGATCCTTGTAAATGACATCATTACCTATCTGCTTGGAGGTCCTTCGCTGCTACCGTAAGGCGGGGGCCAAAATTATGCGGTCCAACGTTGATGAGCTCACAAATTTTCGCGTCCCCTAAATGGCAGACATTTTTTCTTGAGAAACTTGTCTACAGCTCATTTTCATACTTTTCCGAGTTAACTTATTAGAGCTTGGTAACCTGGTAAGTTCGTGGAGCATTGCAGAGAAATACACCATTTATTTGTAGATTTCAATGATTTTTACATTTCTTTCGCAGTATGAATGGAAAATGGCTGCGTTTTCGGATTGCTGGATGTGCATTGTAGAGTATGTTTTGTCACTATATGTTTTCATACAATTATATTACGAAATTTATTTCGAATAGTTTGAATTGTTCTATTGTTAATATTTTTGATAACACTGAAGCTCGTCAATAGATACTAAACAAAAAAAATCGATTGACAAAATGCAAAAGAAAATCGGTTAACAAACAGAGAAGAAAAAAGAAAGTAAGCCCCCTTACTCATCAAAACACTACGTTTACTAGCGTATAGATATTGAGCCTACTGACCAATTGGAAGATATTATATCCTTGCCAAGAAGTGACGCGATGTTGATCTGTAAACGACCGTGTCTCTGCTATTATAATAATACGTCATCATTTGCATAAAACAGACTCTTCACCGCTAAGTTACTTAATTAATTAATCCTTACAATCGTAATTTATAAACAAGACGAATTTTTAAAAGTAGTAACTCTTTTCTACAGCTATTGGTGCAATTGGTTTTCAATTATTTTCAATAATTCCTCTCAGTTTATTGTATATGTTTGAAAAAGCTCTTCGACATAAAATCGAAGTTAGTCCAGAGTCACACAGGACTAATTTCAGCCAATGTTCTGTAGTCCACATTACCCACACGGGGATTCCTGTAAATTAAACTGTTCACAGAAACTTTCGCATTCGTCCTCTCACTCACCAACAGAAGTTTTGCTTTCAAATGGAAACCCCCACAAAGCGGATAATGTTTCGTGTAAAACCAAATGCTTGGTGATATATTGTACCCTTTCGTTCTCCCATATCCCACGATGCATTAACTGAACAAACCTCCCTTTATTTTCTTATTTTCTAACCGAAATAATCCCAATGTAAAACATTACTGTACAGAGTGTAAGCGTTTTGGAACATGTGGTTCGGTGTAAGTCACAGGCGATATAATATAATGAATATTATAGTACGAGTTTGTTACCCATATAAAATATAAATTTATCATCAATACTAAACTACTATGTCTACATCAATATAAACCAAATAGGATTTTTTTTTAAATACAGCGTGTAACACTCGATTTTAAACAATGTTGTAAACATCTCACGGAAAATAACCTTAAAATATAATAATTCGCCTCTTTTTAAAATTAAACTGAACGAGAATGAGTAAACTAAGTAACTAATATTCTAAAATAGACGTCTTGAACAGAAATTTATCTTTAGGTACATCTTATTAAACATAAGTAACGGAAAATTGCGCAACTGCGAGAATCTGTCATGTGTATCGCAAATCGCTTCATCTTGTAGTTTGCGAGTAAACAATGCGATCAATCAACAGTTGGCACCCTCATGAATAATACCTATCCTGTTCAGAAAAGTTTTACAAAAGATTTATTCTCCCGCGATCGAAGCAGCAAAGATTGATTGATTTCAAATAAATATGAATGAATATGGATATAATGGGACGCATCGGTTCTTTTAAATATCAGATAAAACGAATTATGAAAATAATGGGCTTTATGATGGATGGAAGAGTTGTTTGTTTTATGGGAAATTTCATATTGCCCAGGGAATGTTTTCATTATGAAATATTTTTATGAAAAAATTACGAAATGCGGAGGAATCTTCCATTGTCGCTCGGTCTATTACATTTACAGACTACCGCTACCGGCGTTGCGTAGGCTGCAGGCAGCCGGTTCTTTTGCTCAATTACCACAATCCAAATTACATATGTATAAATCATAACTGAACATAAGTGTTTCTCAATCATCTTGAAAGTTAAAGCAACTATACCTGCACGAGGACCGCAACTAAATAAGTAGTCATTTTCTGGAGGGTTCTTGTGTTCCGGTGAGTGAGTTTACCGGTGAGTCTCGAGGAGATGCTGTGTTAGTAGCGGGGATGGGAACATGCGAACAGTTCTTCTTCTATTTCATGCGTTTATAAGCTGAGGTAACCACTTTCTATGTACACGGGCCGTGGGCGAAAATGCAGCCAAATAACAACACCCTAGAGGGTTGTTGTTGTGAGTGAGGCCAACAGTAAGCTCCTAAGAAGTTGCTCTGTTAGCAGCAGAGGAGGCATCGCGCGAGTGATACTTAATGTATTACAAGCGTTCATAGGCTACATCAGGTGGGCCGTATATTTGTATGCTTTCCGACGTTGTATAAACGAAAAAAAGTTAAGTCTTGGGTTGAAGGGAGACCCGTATCCCTGCAGTGGGATGACTAAAGATTGATGTGGTATGTCGTAATAGCTTTAGAATTTTTTTTTTTCAGTTTACAAAATATGAAGTACATACTTTTAATCATCTACGTTATTTTTCACATGGGATAACATAATGATTCTAATGATAACTCATATATTCATACGTATGAGTTCAGTTTAGTTCAGGTGTTCAGCAATTATAGTGGCTATTCCATATGTGTACCCAGTCCAGCCATAAGTTCTGTTACAAATTAATATGCATTTATTTTTTATGAAGTTATGTAATCTTAATAAAACTGATGTACATATTTATGTAAGTTACGTTATAAAAGAAACAAAACACAAAATAAAATAACACAAATAGCTGAAGTTTAGTAACCGCGAACTCGAGAACGGCTGTAGGAAAACCTCCAATTTTACGAGTTAGTTAACTCTGCGAAGTTGGACTAGTGCTGAGCTGAGATTTGCATATCGGAGTGGGTTACGGAGCCCACGCCATGCTAGTTAATCGACAGCCAAGTTAATAAATTTTACGCGAACTCTGGATGTTACCAACGGTGTTGTTATCCAAGAATAACTGTACCGGGACACTCGAAATATAATTACTGACTACATTTACTCCCTGATAGGTTATAAATTATACATTTTATTATTTAAGTTTGTATATAATATTTAATTATTTGTTTACATTAGCGTTGCATTATTTTAAATTAAAAACTCATTATATTTTCATCCTGATAGATCATAAATTGAACATTTTATTATTCAAATTCATTTACAATAACATTATGCTGTTTTTCAGGAACACCGTTTCTATATGAAATCTATATGTTTGTCTGTGCGTTTGTATGTGTTTGCGTTTTTTCCGAATATTCGAATTTTGACTTCAGATTCGGATTCAGGAACACCGTTCCTATCTCTTAAGGAACATGGTCAAAATGGCCGACAAATTAAAAAAAATAATTGATATGTTATATAATTGACGAGCCAAGTGTTCCTCTGGCCATGCAAGCTTGCGCATTCTCAACTGGTTTGTATTAATGTTTAAATGAACTTTTGCGCGAAAAAATGCGTGTAAAAGGTGAACTTAAAAGATATTTACCGAGCCCGGTGACGGAGTGGTTAGCAATGCTATGAGTGCACATGAAAATGTCTGTTTGTACTGGTCTGGTTATTATTTAAGGCAGCTATGGCACACCAAAGCAGCTCTGGGGAAGTACCTCCACCTTACAGAAAAGAGCAGTCAAATAACAACTCCCTAATATAATTTATTAGATAAAGATAAGATAAAAGATAAAAACAATTGCCATTGGGCCCTCGCGGGCACTTAGACACGTCTTACATATTTTGAAATATGATCTTATTGTATCTTATTTAATTCTCTTATTTTACTTTTTTCTACTAGCATTTCGGAAATGACCATTGGCGAAGAAGAAATGCCGAAAGAAACTTGCCAATATAATATATTAGTTGTTGTCCCTGGTTTCGCTTTATCTGTAGCATGATGCCAAATAGCCTTTGAAAATTGGGCTATCAAATGTAAAAATATTATTGAAACCCGATTGGTAGATCCAGAGATTAGCGCTTCAAACAAACAAGCAAATTCTTTGGCTTTATATTTTAGTATAGGTTATTAAATACATATTTGCATAAATATAAATAAATAAATAAAAATCTGCTTAAAATAATACATAATATAAAAATACATAGATGATAGAATACACAATATGCTGCAAAGAGTGTGTTCGTTCTAAATTTATTTCAATTTGTGGGAAAAAGATAATTTGTGAGAAGAAGTTTTTTTTTTAATTCGTACTTTAAGGATGGTGGTACAATTGGTGACTAAACGGGACTTATTAGCCTCGACGGTTCAGAGCTGACTAGCGTTCCGATCCTTTGTAGGCGGCATGTGGACATATCCGCGCGACTCGATATATCCGACACTGTCTTAACTTAATTTAATTCCATCAAGAGCTTGAATTAATAACGTCGTCATATCCGTAACAAGTTCACCGTTAAAATAATTGGTGACATTTACATTATCCAGCAATTCGTCCCAAATAATATTTGACAAATGTTCTTCACACATTCGTGCACTAGGGGGTAAATATAAATGAAAGTTACAAATCTAGTACAATTTTAAAAACGCAGGGATACGCCTTAGGTTCTCATTTCTGCAGTGCCATTACAGCCATATACGAGAAGTTTTAGGTGATCTCACATAATTGGGTATGAAAAATTCGTTAGGCTAAAATTGAGGGCCATGTGGATTATTGACGGGTTCTGGAGCAGTTACAACATTGCCAACATCAACAACAACTTCACCAAATGGGTTCTGCAGCAATAACATTGTCAACATCCACAATAACGTCACCATGGTTTTCTTGCTTGCATCTTTGCCAACATCTATGACATACAGCCATTATGTTGTTAAAAAGAACCTAAAATTAAAATATAAATAATTAGCTAGCTTTGAAATCATTACGATTATTACGAACCTATATTTATCCATTTCGTGAAATACATATTAACGGCTAATTGTGGTGACCTTTGTGGCAAAGTATCTACTTGAACATGTCTTCTCTGTCGTAAGTTAGAACGGGGACACATAACACACCGGCGTCCAGTTTCAACAACTGCTGTAACGTTCTTCAAAAAAAATCACAGTCCTTTAACGTGCCAGAGTCAATAACAAAACTACCATCACAATCCGGTAAACAAGCAGTGGTCAGTGTAAGTAAATACGTAAACCGACCGTCGATGAAGGTTTTTAAAAACAAGATACAGAAATAGATATCTTACTTGCTAGCGATCAGCGATTGTTCGGTTGTGGAGACGTACTTTTCTTAGCTCGGTTGCCAAGGAACTCGCAGTTGGTCTTCGAAAATGTTCCCATGTGAATGATGAAAATGATGGTCAGCAGTTTTCTCGGAACGATTGCCCAATATGTGTTGTATGCAATGATCCATTACGAATAGTGAGGGTTATATACCCGTAACACCTCCCGTCATAGATGAGCAACTATTTGGCGATATTTAAGGTAAATGTTGCGGCTTTTCTTTCTTTTATGGACATGTTGTCTGTAGATGCCTCTTCTATATTATATTCTGTTGGTTAGTCTATGACGTCGTATGTAGTAGACGGTAAGTATACATGAAAAATATATCTCGGTCTAAATGGTTGTAAATTTCTATAAAAGCGTAGCCTTCCTCCGTTGCGGTAATACACTCTGATATATTACAGTCACTTATAGTTTTATTTTCTATAAAAATATCACCGTTTAATACATTTGTTAGCACTTTAATTAGTAGTGTACATCTCGTAGGTATCGGCGATTCAAATAAATTTTCGCTCTGGAACTTATACATTTGTATAGTATTTTTTGCAAAGTCAATTGTAACTATACGAGATTTAAAGTCGAGTTTGGCATGCCATTGCCATAAGAGATTGAGCCCTATTAGATCAACTTCACAATCACTTGTTTTCCTCAGTTTAATGATCAAACGCCGATAAAATTATTTGTATACCGATTCCACCAATACTTTGACGGACTAATAGGGCTCGATCTTTATGTCGATGCGTGAATATTTGTTACAACGAATGGATCATAACACAAAGGGAAACTTGAAAAAAAAATCCACGGCTTCAGGGCTTATGAAGGATTGATTAGCGCCTGTATCTATTAATAATTTTAACGGCGGTTCTAAAATTGGAATGTAGGGCAGATGTCTTTTATTTTGTACGTTTAATTCTATATGGAGTGGCTCATATTCGGGTCCTGAGGAAAATTAGCTGTTCATTATTGTTTATATCGTATTCCTGATGTAAGGAAGATGTGAAATAACAAGTGGAGGATTGTTTGTTCAGTAAAGAAATACACGTTACATCAGATATGCTGCACACCTCGGCCTATTTTGACGGTGGCACAGTGGTTAGTAACGCTACTTCGATACAACGCTCGTGGGTTTGGTTCCCACACAGGATAAAGATTTGTGTGCATGACCATATCTGTTTGTATTGATCTGAGTGTAGAGGTAGGGATTGCATGAAAGCAGCCCGTCTGGGGAAGTGCCTCCACCGCACAGCAGACCGCAACCAGATAACAACTCCATGGAGTTAGGGTAAGTGTAAGCTCCCAAGGAGTTGCTATGTTAACAACAGACGTGGCATGGCGCGATTGACGAGCTCGGTGGCGCAATGGTGAAACGTGTTGTTACGCTGCTTTGACACCAATGCTCGTGGGTTCATGCCTGTTTGTCTTGGTCTGGGTATTTTCTATGTATAATAAGTATGTATTTACAAAAAAAAAATGTATTTACGTATGTTTATCACTTGTCTAGTATCCATAACACAAGCTTCGCTTACTTTGGGGTTTGATGGTGCTGTGTAATTTGTCCGACAATATTTATTTATTTATTGATATTGGTATGCCTCCCGTCGTTATCAGAAATACTTTCCGATATTTTATAATAGAAAAAAGTCACATAAGAATACTTGCATGTTTATAGATTTTCCACTAGCGGCTCGATGATTCGTTCCGACGCGGGGCCGCTCGCCGCGACAAATCCGCCTTGACACGCGAAAAACTTAATTTTCTCTGCGGAACGCGCCGCCGTCGATATTTCTGTAATGCCCCAGGGCTTACTGCGGCCTTAGCCCGTCCCGGCTTATCGGCTGTCATTAAATTATTTACATACTTATATTTAAAAATGTTACTTACATTTTTTTCTTGGTATTTTTTGTATTTAATATCAATTTAACAGATATACATCGCAGAAGTAGAAGGATGTAGGAGCCGAGGAAGGCCAAGACTTACCTACCGTGACCAGAGTGATCGTGCTTTATTAGAAGGTGATATCTGGAGCCTTAGAAACCGGCGAATGTGCATATGAAGAGCAATTAATGGTAAAGAAGCAAGTGAGGTTTGTAAGGATCGAGTCATGTGGCGCTCGGTACCCTATGTCCACCCCGTAAGGAGTTTGGCGTGAAGTTATAGATAGTAATATCAATTGAATTCCTTTATTATGTTCCAGATTTTAGGGCAGTCACATTGCGGCTTAATCATTTGGCTAGATGACCTTGCGTGAAATTTCTCATTTTGCCATTTCATTTCATTGGCGAAGGTATAATTGTTTGAAATAGACATTACAATTCCGTTGATCTGGCAATGTTTCAAGGCCACTTGATTCGTTCAGTACCTTATGTTAGACTATCTATGACTTGTGAATGTGTGAGTGTATGTATGGGTGTGCGAGAGTGTGTAAATGGATAGATAGGAACAAGATTACGTTAGGCCTATTTTTATATACTAGGGTGGTAAATATGAAACAAAGGGTCTCACAGCGCTTTTTAATCGATTTCGAAAAGGAGAAGTTTCTCAACTCGTATCGCTTTTTTTGTATTTTGTTCGTATGTAATAAGTTCGCTCTATGTAACACGATATAATTGCCAATTGCAAATCGATTATAAATCTATACAGATAAATAAAATTGGAGTGTCTGTTTGTAATATTAAAATAACCGCTTTTTACTAAATGCACATGGACGTATACATACCAAAATGAATATTTTTACAATTTTTGTCTGTCTGCCTGTTTGTTCCGGCTAATCTCTGAAACGGCTGGACCGATTTTGACGGGACTTTCACTGACAGATAGTTCATGTAATAAGGAGTAACTTAGGCTACTTTTATTTTAGAAATTTTATTTATTTTTATTAATATAAATAAATACTAAAATAATAACTATTCAGCGCGGACGAAGTACATAATACATATCTATTATTATTTTGCTGTTCGCTATTTTACTCTAATAAGTTATCGTAAACTCTGCGAACTGAACAATAACTTTTTTGTTAAATTCCACGTGGACGAAGTAGCGGGCACAGCTAGTATTCTTTATAAATAAAGAATAACATATTTAAAAATCTTATTTTTATTAGTTTTTGTCGAAACAACGGCGGGCAGTTTAGGCAGGCAGTTTTATTTTTTTATTACATTGACTTTGCTGTGAAGCTTCTAATATCCTATTAGTCTCGTAAAAATAGGGCGGAGTTATAATTTCATTTTGTCAATTCTCGCATACATTGATTCTCAATAATGATGATAGAAACAGAGTTGGTCTGAACGAGAGCGTTGGTGTTAAAATAAGAATAGGCATGCTCCTTCGGTTCGGACATGAGTAAAGAATGCAGGAAGAACGAAACAGATAACGCAAAAGTGGTAGGATATAGGAACCGAGGAAGGCTAATACTTACCTACCATGACCAAATTGAACGTGTTCTATCAGAAGGTGATATCAGGAGCTTTTGAAACCGGCGAGCGTGCATGAGAAGAGCAATGAATGTTAAAGAAGCGAGTGAGATGTGTAAGGATCGAGTCATGTGGCGCTCGGTTCTCTCTGCCTACTCCGCAATTGATTTGACGTGAAGTTATAGACAGAGCGAACTGTGGTTAGTGACGTTATTTGAACACTAAGGCTTGTGGGTTCATTCTCACATAGAATGAACATTTGTGTGCATAAACATGTCTGTTTGTCTTGGTCTGGATGTTTTTAAGAAGAGGTAGGGCGCATCAAATCAACTCGTCTGGGGAAGTACCTCCACCTCACAAAAAACCGTAGTAAACAAATGACAATTTCCTGGAGGATAGTTGAATTCCTGAGAGTGATTGAGGTTACCGGTAAGCTTTTAAAGAGTTCGTATGTTAGGAGCAGAGACGGCATCGCGAGTGATACTTAATGTATTGCAAGCGTTCCTAGGCTACGGTAACCACTTTACATCGGGTGCATCTTGGTGGTATGCATGTCGTAAGGTTACTAATTAAAAATCGGTCAAGCGAGTCGAACTCGCGCACGAAGGGTTCCGTACCATTATCTATAAAAACGTCAAAAAAATCACGTTTGTTGTATGGGGGCCCCCTTAAATATTTAATTTATTCTATTTTTTAGTATTTGTTGTTATAGCGGCAACAGAAATACATCATCTGAGAAAATTTCAACTCTCTAACTATCACGGTTCATGAGATACAGCCTGGTGACAGACGGACGGACGGACGGACAGACGGACGGACAGCGGAGTCTCATTAATAGGGTTCCGTTTTACCCTTTGGGTACGGAACCCTAAAAAAGGTGTCTTTAAAAATAACAAATTTATTTAACACTAATATTTTACCAATAAGAGATATAAAAATTACAAAAGTATAAATGTTCCTATATGTATTATATATTATATTGTAGGTATGCCACCAGGTGCTGTATAAAAAGAACTTGACCAGCTGGATGTAACTTAGACTTGATTAAACTTTCATTGAACCTGCTGGAAAAAAAATTAAATTAAACAAAACTACATAATTACAATAAATTATTTTTTACCTGCTTGAAAAAAGGTAAGAGTGGTTGGTATAAAAGCGAGCGAGGTGTATAAGGATCAGGCTTTTTGGCGCTCGCTTTTCTCTACCTTTTTTTATACAACTGGATGCATACAAGCATACGGCCCACGTGTTGTAAAGCGGTTTCCGTGGCTTAAGAACGCTTGCAACACATAAAATCATTCGCGTGATGCCACCACTGGTGCTAACACAGCTACTCCTTACGACCTTACTCACTAGCAGGAACATAACAACCCTTCAGGGAGTTGTTATTGGCTGCGGTTTTCTGTGTTGTGGTACTTTACCAGACGGGTTTGACGCATTCTACCGTTCTTAAAAACACGCAAACCAAGATAAACTGAAATGTTTATGCACATAAATATTCGTCCTATGTGGGAATCGAACATACGCTTGGTGTGAAAGCACCAAACCTCTCCGCCACTGAACTCGTCCAAACAACATTAAAGAGTGCAAAGGGTCTGACGTAAAAAATCCTTTATCACCTTAAAATAGATTATTGCAATCTGCTCATTTTTATACGTTACGAATGATTTATCATGTTTAGCGCCAACCATTCACTAAGGACAGTTTCTAATTCTCCCCATTTCGATCGTCTATAGTTATATTATTTTCGGTTCGTACAGAAATATTCAGCATTTATTCATAACGCCCGCGTAATAAGTCCATCACAAAGACTCCGAAGAAAAGAATGAAATTCTTAACGCTCCTCGGGACGGTGGAAAAACCAATTTAAAGTTATGACGCTGTTTACCGAAACTCCCTTTTTCACAGATATCACTTCTTCGAATATAATTAACTGGTGCCAAATTCGCTCGTCCGCTATCTCAAGTTTGTTGAAATAAAGAGAATGGAAATTTAATAAGGTCGAATTGTAACGTATCCCTACACGTACATTGTTAAGTTAGATTGTGTATTCCTTATTTATTATTGAGTTAATTAACTTATTTACTTAATAGGATTAAATTGGGTAGGCAAGGAGTACCAAACGCCACATGACTCCTTCCTTTCGTAACTCATAATATGGTGGAACGCCTTGCCTGCACATGTGTTCCCTCCTTCCTACAATATGGGATCCTTCAGACGAAGCGTGAAGAAGCATCTTGCGGGTCAGCATGGCAGCGTCAACTGACAGGATACGGTGTAGTATTTTGTCAGTTGCAGTTGCGATTTGGGCTCTTTTCGCTTACCATCAGGCAAAGTGGAGCCACTATGCTGAACTGATATAAAAAAATATATATAATTAATTCCCTCTGTCTATTTTATCTATATTACGGGTCGTGGTGTGAAGATATAGATACAAATATGTTTAAATATGTTATAGAGCAGAGATAGGTCAGTGGATACGAACGAGGTTATTAACCGATTAATCCCTGCTTTGAATCCTGATGTGACATGTGACAAACATCTTGAGGAAACACGCACGTCCAAGAGTTTATATTTCTGAAGACATGACTTAGCCTAAGAAAGATCTGGTTTTCCCTCTGGGTTATGGAGATCTGACCGCACACGTTCCAAGTAAAATCAATTTCTTCGCCATATCCATTGACTTAGGAAGCGGACTCTGCCAATGCAATTTACGAAGCGGGATACATTAGTCACATAACAACCTGTTATGAGACTAAGGTATCCCGCTTCTTACAGTTACGAGGGTAGGTATATAAATGTAGTAGTGGTGGCTATTATTTAGTTCCGGACTTATTAGACTAACAAACTAAGTTTAAATGTTAATGTAATGGTGAAATTATAGATCAAGTTAAATTCAATTAATAAAGTCAAATTATTGGCTTTGGTGTATGACGACAAAAATTGACAATGCCATGACTTTGACATCTTTTTTTTATACAACGTCGGAAGGCATAGATACAAGCATACGCAAGCATAGCAAGCATCCCACCTGATGTAAAGCGGTTACCGTAGCCTATGAACGCTTGTAATACATTAAGTATCTTTCGCACGATGCCTTCTCTGCTGCTAACACAGCAACTCCTTAGAAGTTTACTGGTGACCTCACGCATACGCAGGAACACAATAACCCTCTAGGGAGTTAATTATTTGGTTGCGGTTATCTGTGAGGTGGAGGTACTTCCCCAGATGGGCTGCTTTGATGGGCTCTACCTCTCTTAAAATATCCAAACCAACACACACAGACATGTTCATGCAACAGACATGTTCAGGAGCTCGTCACATCTATAAACTTCATAGATATTCTATTATACTTAGGTTGACAGAAATATTATCAAGTATTCTTTATTGCACACACAAATAGTATATAATAATCAGTGACAAATACAGTGTACAAATGTGAGCTTATCTCTTCAAGAGATTTCTTCCAACCACTTCATTTTGAATATTATACACACTTTGCATTAGTGTTTTAAATGGGTAATACTATGAGGAAGGTAAACCGATGTAATACTTGTTTAAGTTTAAAAGAAGTACCTCAGTTCACTATTTGGAGCATTTCAACTAGGATCATGCGAATTATAGTTTCAAAAACATTTAATAATATTATGCAATTTGATATCATCCACTATCGTTAGTAAATGCATGCTGACGCTGCCATGACAGCTCCGGTCGTCTCTGCCTCGGCTAAATGTTAGGCATTAACCCTTCGAAACCCGGGTAGTCGTATACGACCGCGAAATGTATGGGAAAACGTATATAACGGGTTCTGACTGCTCAAAGATAGAAACTAGTAGGAGTTTCCGACCAAAAATGTGTCACAGATCATTAAGGGGTCAGTCACTTTATGTCATTCAACTTCCCATCCTAGGCGAAATAATTGTAATTGTTCTAAAAATCGAAATTCCGGTTTTGTTGATATATTCACGTTCCTGAGTTGTGTTAAAAAATTGAGACGATGCTCGCATGTGTGTATGTATTGTTCATGGGTACGTAAGCAAAAGTTTGCGTACAATTTTTTTTGGTATCGCTGCAGCAATTTGACTGATTTTGAATTGAAATTAAATTTTAACTAAATAAATAAATATATTCAAATATTTGCAAAGAAACTGAGTTCTACAGCCCGAGTTGACGCAAACTTTTTTTATGAAAACTTAAAAAATTGAGCTAAGCGTTTTCATTAATTTACTATATAGAACGTCTTAAATATGACTTTTTAACGAATGTTACTTTAGTAAATGTTTAAAACACAAGGTGGCACTTATGCTGTTAAAAGCATTAAATTAAATAAACACACTTAGCACAGAAACAAAATATTTAGTTACATAATAATTCGAGCGAAAGCTTTATTTAAGCAGAGTCTTTTAACACTTCTTCTATTCACGTAATCTCATTACTTACTAACGGATTTACACTAACGTCATTTAAACTACTTTAGGTGTTAATACAATTGAAATTACAAAGACATGGAATGGAATTTAACTTCTAAGTGGATACCTACCTAATTACAAAAGTTCCTGGCATACTCGTTTACAAAGTATTGAAAAATGAACGTAGATATTCGATCTTTGCTTAAGAACAAAGTAATTTCAAGTCCGATAGGGTTCGCCGGTGGAGGGAGATTAAAAATAAAAGATGTGAGTGCAGCTTTAAACTATAGTTAAGATAAGCCAAGTTAAAGTGTTGCAGCCACAGAGGCGAGTTTATGGAAAGTTAAGGCGAAAGTTACAAAAGCCTTTTTTAAAATATACTTATGACTTTGCTAACAGCTTATGAATGTACGAGTACAAAAACTTTTTGCTGTTGACTCTTATTAAATAAGATACACTGACTTTGAAGGATGGAACATCGCATAAACATTTGTATAGGTACGTACAGTAATATGTGGTCATAATTATTATTTTAAATGAATGACGGCATGCCTCTGAATGTAGAGTTCTCCTATATATCATCAATTACGATAGATTGCTGCAATATACGACTTTGTTCCATCACTGCCTGCAGCTCCTGGTCAACAGTACCTTTCATATTCAAGGTTTCCGAGAGCTATGTGGCATTATTTTTAGCACTTTAACTGTAAATATAACTGTAACTGTTATACGTGACGCTTAAATGGAATTATTTTTATTATATATACATAACTTAATTTATAAAAAAAAACTTATCCACTTTGTCATTTAGCAGCATTGCATTTTTCAGAGGCAATTTAATACGGGCGAGAGTAGTGGTAATTTTTTTTTTACAATGAAATAGTTGAACATGTGAATATGATGAAGAATGAGAAACATTTAACAAAAATTGTTCAAAGGTCAAATACGTAGCCGTGAGTTCATGTATGATTATTTTTCTAGTCATTAAATATTAGTATTTTCTTAATCGTGTTTATGTATTGTTAGATCAATCTTGAATATGATGAAACGTCATCAATGCATTCTTAAGGTCGTTCGAAAACCGGGTGGTCATATATGATCGCGAAATGTATGGGAAAACGTATATAACGGGTTCTGACTGGTCACTGAATACAGAGACAAAATCAATATTAACTAGTATATTCAAACAGAAAACGCTGTAAGAAATAAGATAGCGTAGCATAGAGATTTCGTCGCAGCTAGACGGCACTGCGTTCGCACGCCCCCGACCCTGTCTGTTGTTAGCGCACTAACAAGGCTTCCCCGCTGACATAGATTGTTGGTGCAACTGAAGTAACCACTTGATTTCCAACTCTCCTCATTTCCCCGCATCGCTTAAGTGCCCGACAATTGCGCTGTCTTTGTTACGTCTACGTTTTAATTTGATATGCCTTGCCGCCGACGTGTTTCGTCTGCTTGGTATTGTTGCACGGAACAATAGAATATCTAATACACGATAAGACGTGTAGACGTCGTAATTGCATAATTCTGTATTCGGAAACCCTGTTGGGAATTTGATGTGCCTGTGATCAATATTGCTTAACGAAGATTATACTAAAGCCACACAATACATTCAATGCAATGGGTAAATGTTCAAATACTTGAAATACGGCGGAAGTGTTCATTTTGCGTGTAGATGTGAAATAGGAAATAAATTTTAAAGTTCATTCTGCAAGGAGGAAATTAGGGTACAAGGTTTTTATGGAAGAGACATTCCATAGGCCTGTAAATAGAAACTGCTGTAAATATTATTTTTATAGAGCAAATGATTTTTTAGATTCTTGTTTTCTGAATATACTATTCCTAAGGTAGTGAGTGACGCTTTTGTTCGTAAAGCGAATTCCTGTGAGTTTTTTTTGGCTAATAAATAAAAGTTGCAAGGAGGATGACTCACTAATTCCATGCCTTTCATAGACAATACTGGCGTTGTCTTGACGGAGGAGGATCCCGCTTCTCAGGCGCTGCTGTCGCACATTTTCCAAGAAAACTTATAAAAAATGGCTAACATATATGCAGTAACAATCCTTTTATCTTACAGTACAATTGTTGCGAAATGACCCTTCCGTCCGTAGAATTAGGTAACCATTTTTCCTCTTGACTATTGCTGTTCTGTACTTTTGTTGGAAAATCTTCGAATGGAAATATCGAGACTGTCTTCTGGTTTCGGGTTTCCAGCAATATATTCAGCTTTTATGTTATGTGACAACATATACAACATTTGAGTCACCTCCATTATACTTCTTAAGCATTCCTCGGCATCTATTGAAATGACGGTTTTAGATTCTTCCGTCAAATTATGAGGTATCCATGTAGTACAAAGCTTGCTGTCGTCTAAATGTTCGTGTAAGACATTTTGTACTTGACTTACATCAATGTCTAAACTTGCTCGAATGATCGTGCCGTGCGTGTGATTTGTCCGTGCGTGTGATTTGTCGACACAGTGATTTTGCAGTCAAGTCATTGCTCGTGGTCGAAGTTCATTTTTTGTTGCGCTGACGCGACGTTTTCGCCCGGCCTCTATACGCAAGGCAGGTCGGTTGTATGTTCGTTCTGAATAATATCATTCAAGTAGTAGGCCACTTCTGCCGCTCTCTTGGATGTCAACGCACGCAGAAGAACAAATTTTGTTAAATAGTTTTCGTAAACCATAATAAATTTAAGTTCATCCGATGAACTTCAAATGACACAACCAGTTTTGTCTGAAAATCGATCAAATCCACTTCACATCTGCTATTCATTTCATAAGCTTTGAAATTGATTTCACATTGATATATTGAAAAAAAAGTACTTTGATGAAGAGACAGGTGGACGACAGAGTGATCATCAAAGGTTCCCTTTTCTCAAAATCTACAAAAAAATAAAAGCCATAGTCATAAAAAGAAGGATATACAGACTATGTCTCGTTTGTTTTCCGAACTGACATACTACATTGTAATCCCTGTCTCTTTCTTTTTTCACTAGACCAGCGATCTATCCCGTTTGAGATTTGAATAATGTCACGTCTAAAAATTTTTGCCATGTACAGCCGGCCCTTGGATTGTACAGTTAGCAATATCGGTGTGTATCGGAGTGTGAAATTGCTTGGCCATCGGGCGGTCGTGGCTAGCGTTAGATCGGAACGATAAACTTAATGGCGTGATGTGCTATGTCTGTACGTGTACACGCCGCCGACGACGACTCGGCGACTTCATCGTGCGGTTTCATTACATTAACTGGCGAATTTAATAGTTGATTTCACACGACAGGAATTGAACATGCTATGTAAACTGTTTCTGGTTATAAAGGCTTATCCTATTATTTCAAACAAGAATTTTTTGAATATACAAGCATGTTTTGTGTATCTGGGAAACGGCTTTAAAGATTTGGAATTTGTATTTAGATAATTTTTAAGTTTTTTTTATATAACGTAGCTATGACCGCATTAAGTAGCAGATTAAGTAGCAAGTATTACCACGAAAGTTCGCAGCCGAATAAGAATTATCTGCAGAATTATTATGTTCCTGCGAGTAAGGTTATCGCGAAGCTTCTGATAACACTGATAATTATCAAGTGACATTGTGGCATACAATTAAGCTATACATACGGCCAACATGATGTAAAGCGGTTACCGTAGCCTATGAACACTTACATACAATAATGTAGCAATACATTCTCACATCTACTGCTACACAGCGACTCCTTCGAAGCTTACTGTTGACCTCACTCACACGCAGGGATATAACAACCCCTCAAGGAGTTTTTATTTGACTGAAGGTACTTTCCCAGACGTGCTGTTTTGATTTGATTCGATGAGATATGTTCATACACACAAATGTTTGTCCTGTGTAGAACTAGCAATGTTTTGAACCCAGAAGCGTTGGTGTCAAAGTAGTGACACTATACACTGCGCCACCCAGCTCGTCAAACATTTTGTTAGCAATTTTATCTACCGTTTTAATATAGCAGGTATTATTACAGAACAAACAGTTTAACTATTCATTCGAAATTTCCATCAATGCCTAAAAATATATAATCATCACAGTTCTTAATAGTACTGCAAAGAACTTTCATTTGTCAGCACAAAAGAAAAAGAAAATGGTCAAGAACATGTTGGTACAATATGTAGAGGGTTCTTACTAAGCCAAAAAGCTGTCGCGAAACACAAAATGTCAGACCACGCTACGTTAGTGTTGCGTAAAGCCCTATTTCTTCCAAATTTTATATTCCAACAATTTTATGATAAGTAAGGCGCATCATAGCAGTCTGTGTGGGGAAGTACCTTCGCCTTACAGAAAACCGGAGTCAAATAACAGCTCTCTGGAGGGTTGTTGTGTTGCTGCGAGTGAGTGGGGTCGCCAGTAAGCGCCAGTACACAGGAGTAGCTGTGTTTGCAGCGGAGGTGGCATCGCGTGAGTGATACTTAATGTGTTGCATGCGTTCATAGGCTACGGTAACAGCTTTACATCAGGTGGGCTGCACGCTTGTGTGCCTTCTGACATTGTATATAATAAAAAAATTGCAAACGACATAAAAGGTTCATTCATTTTGTTTACTAATCATCAACCGCAACCCTTACATTGGTTCTGGTTTTTTCTCTTTCAAATACCATTATCTTTGTTTTCTTCGCATTCAATAGTAAGCCTTTCTCCATACATTCGTCTTTCACCATTGTGACAAGTGTTTGCAGTTCAGATGGTGTTTCTGATAATAGGACGGCATCATCTGCATACAGGAGATAGTTCATCACTAGGTCACCCATGCGCAATCCCACATTCGTTGACATTAGTATCTGCAGACAACTATCGAGATACAGGATAAACAGCCTAGCAGATAGCATGCAACCCTGTTTGACACCAATTTTGACATCAAACCAGGGTGACATGCCACCATCTATCCGCACACATGCTGAGCAATTCTTGTAAGTGGACTTCACAGCACGGAGCAGTGAACCGTTAAACCCGTATCTCGGCAAGATGTCCCACAGTTCCTTTCGCACAACCCTATCAAATGCTTTCTCAAAATCCACAGAACCGCAGAAAACCTTATGGTCTATGGCCAAATGCAACTGAAAACGGAATATATAGAAAATTATAACTTTTAACAAGTTTAGTTTTTATGGTAGACTCGGTAACAAAAACGGACTAAATCTTTTACAGTACCCCATTCATTTTGGATGACAAAATCTCCAATACTAACGATATATAAACAAGTGCAACCGATATGCCATGTAAACAATCGGTTCTGTTTCACGTGTGAAATAACAATATTTGAATTGAAAAGATTCAGTTTTGGATCAATATTCTACACAAAATATACAAATTTCAGATTGTATTTCGGCTACGAGTTGTATGTAATTTCAGTTACGAATCCAGCTCGTAAACGTACCAACAGCTGGTCATCAAAGCATCATCATGACAGCAATAGAGTGACGTACTTTGGGAATGGAATGAACCCTAAAAGAATCACAAAATATACTTCTGACTGATTAATAACTAGTACACGGGCGACAGAGCTTCGCTCGGAGTTTTTTTTATGTCCATTGTATAAATTCGTGTTTTCTTAAGAAAGGCACTTGTATAGATAAACTTAAAATGTAAAATTTAATCTAAATATCTGTTAGTGAGTTTTGAACTGGGAACCTGTGTGGCTGTATAAGTAAGAGAGGTAGTACCTGCGGTGACACCAAATACTTAATAACCATAATGTCTAATAACTGATATTAGTGTTTAACACGATCCGTAGATTTTTATGTTTTTGTTGTGTAAAATAGTTTTTTTCTAGAAACCTAACTTTCTGGGGGAAAAAACATTATTATGGATAAACTTAGAAAGCAAAACCTTACCTGAATATTTTATTCATTTTCGATAAAATCAAGATTAAAAGATAAGATTATTAGATAAGATAGATTTTTCATAATAGGTTGATCTCAAAAGCCATCATAGCTTTTTCCGAATTCTTTACAGAAGTCGGAAGAGGCTCTGATGACTTTTATAAATAATTGGGAAACATGCTGTCGGTTAAGCGGTCCTCTTATTTCGAAAAATGTACCAAGTGAAAAATGTTTAAAATGTTAGCGGTGGAGGGTATATGCTAATTAAATATTTTCATAATAAATTGCCTTTACTATGTTAATTCTGTTGATGTTGATTCTGTTGAGTAGAATAAAAAACCAATTGTAATACGAAAATCAAATTTCACATTTTTTAAAAGAACAACCTCATAGGTATCATGTGAAAAGGGTTCCCTCGAAAATCTCACACTATGAAGGTTTAATGTCAATTCAGAGTATCTATTACTATAAAACGACAATTTCATACTTTAACCCCTATTATTATGTGTAGACATTATATATGTCGTATTAAAAGAATTACAGTTTACTTTAAACGTATAGACGGAACTCTAAAAAACTATTCTCTGTCGCTAATTGCCAATTTCAGCTGGCAGAAAATAAGCCTGGAGCAAGCAACTGGAAATTGCAATTATGATCGCAGCGCTAAAACTTTCACTTGGTAATTAAATAATTTTACATAAATCCTTAGTTTAATTGCTCGCAAAGTATGTGTACAGCAGTTTTCAGTTCATGATTCGAATTTGAATGAAACACTCTTTTTTAATGTAGACAGCGTCGCCGCGAGGAAGTGTGATACGGAACTCTTTGAACTTACACTTGATTGAACAGCGTCAACATTTATTCGTGTAGTCTGGTATTCAACGGTCTTCAAACAGGAGGGTGATTTTTTGTGTGTAATATATACATGATTTTTTATAATTGTTGCAATACGTATGTACGAATTTAAATTGGTTTCTTTTGTAGGAGATGTCTGGGTCCTATTCGTGCTAAACAAATTTGATGAAGATGCCACTTCAAAGAAGTCAATTTTCGCAATTTTTAACCTTTTAGAATTATATACCTATGTATACATGTAATAAAATTATAGCGGATCGTTGTTGTTGACGAGCTCGGTGGCTCAGTGGTGGAACGCGCTGTTACGCTACTTTGACACCAACGCTCATGGGTTCGATTCCCACACAATACAAACATTTGTGTGCATGAACATGTCTGTTTGTATTGGTCTGGGTATTTTCTATGTATAATAAGTATGTATTTACAAAAAAAAATGTATTTACGTATGTTTATCAGTTGTCTAGTACCCATAACACAAGCTTCGCTTACTTTGGGGCTAGGTGGCGCTGTGTAATTTGTCCCATAATATTTATTTATTTATTATTTATTATTATGTGTATGTATAGACATACCATACAAGGGTTTTATAATAGCAATACAAGCCGAAACAATTATCTTTACAATATTTACTTGTCTGTTTCCTTGGCTATTTGTATGTTTGTACATGCTTCACGCAAAAACTACAGCATGAAATAGGATGCGGTTTCAAATTTTCTTATTTGGTTCAATTTGATCAAGACAAAAGTATGCGTTCACCAACAAGAAAACCCTATTTGCTGTAGGACACTTTTCTTACCATTGCCAAAAGCATAGCGTGAGAAATCACTCGAAAATCTCACATCATGAAGGTTTAATGTCAACAATTCAAAGTCTCTCTATTACTATAAAACGGCAATTCCATACTACAACCCCTATTACAATGAAAGTTACTTTCGATGTAATACTACAAAAAAAAAATCAAATGAAAGCTGTGCTTAATTAGTTACCCTAAGGGAGCTTTCTGTTATGTATTGACGTTATGAGTAAGTTATATATACATAGAATACATAACTAGAGCGCGGAGAGAGTCGCTGGTGTTCAGAAGGGCCCAAAAACGAAGGCACTGCTTAATTATATGAGCAAACATGGAGGTACACACACTGAATGTAAACCTGCCGTTTCGTGCTTACATTAGAATTTAACTACGAATAAGGTATATAAGGGAATAGGTATTCAAGACAATGGCGATAGATATGTTCCCTTCTAGTATTTAATACTTATACGAGGTCGTCGGATGTAAAGCCTTGATTGTAGCTTATAAAGTTACGTAGTTCAGATAGCATATGGACCTGGCAATACAAGGTGTATCTCGAACTCGTTACTACTTCCACAGCAACTGTTTAACAGTGATCTGGTAATCTTATTAGTGTATCTACAACATTCTAGGGAATAGTTATTTTGCTGCGGTCTGCTATAGAATGAGGTACATTCTCAATCTGCTTCTTTCTATTATTATATAATTTAACTACCTGTGCCCGCGACTTCGTCCGTGCGATATAGTTATTTTTTTATTATTTATTTATATTAATAAAAATAAATCAAATTTCTAAAATAAAAGTAGCCTAAGTTACTCCTTATTACATCAGCTATCTGCCAGTGAAAGTCCGTTTCAGAGATTAGCTGGAATAAACAGACAGACAGACAGACAAAAATTGTAAAAATATTCATTATGGTATATGTACCGTGTATATACATCCATATGCATCTAGTAAAAAGCGGTTATTTTAATATTACAAACAGACACTCCAATTTTGTTTATCTATATAGATTTATCGACCAGTTTAGTTTTTACTATGTCGAGAGGTATACGGTCCTCCTGATGTAACCGTAGCGGATACCGTAGCGTATGAACGTTTGCAATACATTAAGTATCATAACTCGCGCGATGCCCACCCTCCCCCCTCTTGCTTACACAGTTACTCCTTAGAATCTTACCGGTAAACCCAATTGCAAGAATATTACAGCCCTCCAGGTAGTTATTATTTGACTGCGGTATCCTGAGAAATGGCGGTCCTTCCTCATGACGGGCTACTTTGCCTACCTACCTTAAAAAACAAATAGACATGTTCATGCATACAAATGTTTATCCTGTGTGGGAAACAAAGAGTTGAGGTTAAAGGGCCGTTACTAACCATTGTACCACCGAGATTGTCAGCTTCCTTTCGTTTCTTAAACCATTAGGATTGGCGGGGTCCATAGGATTTGGCCTTCCTTAGGTCATACGTATTTCTGAATATAATTATGAGGACGCCCGGGTTTCCTCACGATGACTTACTTCACCGCCAAGCAAGTGATAATTACAAATCTATATATATAAAAATTAATGGTTGTCTGTATGTACTGTATGGACTCAAAAACGGCTGAGCAGATTTTCATGAAATTTTCAGGGAATCTTCGGATTAATGCAGCGGGTGATCCTGTAAAGTTTGGTAGCGATCAGATCACCCGTGCGAAGCCGGGGTGGGTAGCTAGTATGTAAATATATCTGAAAACACGGATTTAAACATACCTACGCTAGGATTTGAACCAGGGATCCGACGGTCGGCTGTTTCATTATCTATTACATTATTACTGAGCTTAATTTACGCTTTTTTTTTCTATATATCAAAATACGAACATAAATCTTTGTACCGTTTACAAAGTTCGCGTCCCGTGTATGTTGTATCAAATTTTCCGTGTTACGAACCAGTAAAGTCCGCCATACAACCTTTATTACGCCTATTTGTAATACACAAGATTTTCTTTCGAACGTACCGCTGAAGCTTTTCGCGTGAATTCAACCATTCACCATTGTTAGGGCTAGATGAATGACCAAAATTAGTGGAACACAGCCCCAACACAACTTTTATTTGGTTCGTAAGGTTTGTTCTCTCGAGATTGTGTGTCGCGCTTCACGTTTAGCGAATTTGTTTCGAACTATAATTGTCTTGTTTTAAGGTTAACGTAAGTTTTGTAGGTAAGATCTTTTTCGTATGTTATATCTGATTGTTTATTTACTAGCCATGTTTAGTTATTTTTTTTTTAAGTAGTTAATATTTTTTTGATGTATTGATCATCACAACACACGTACTTCTTCTGTCTTAAATCATAGAACTCTTATGCCTACATTTTAATTTATCATAGCATTTTGTCTTCTTTTATTTTTTAAATATCTTGTTTTGGAAACTATACTATTTATAGAGTGATATAGAGCATACTTAATCACACTGAATAAGCGTCGTGGAGTATGGTAGATTGTTTTTCGCTGATCCACTGCGGATTGGCAGAGGCCAATGACTCTCATTTCGTCGATATCAGCCGGGACCGACGGCTTAACGTACCCTCCGAAGAACGGAGAAGATTGAGAAAGATAAACCTCTCGCGGGCAGTGGGGGTCGCCCTCTCCGTCGCGCAGGTCTTGGTGGCGACGGGGGCGGCTATGGTACGTCCTCGTTGGAGGTCGGAGGTGTCGCTCCGACGACGTGGAGCTCGACGAGCGAGCCGTGGTGTAAGACATGCGTTCGAGCGTGCGTGCGTTCGTTTATGAGAACACCACGGAAAGGACAGGTGACCACACTCTCCTATTCTTTCTGTGGTCTCGTAAACGTTTAGGTTGTTATTGTTCCATATACTCGTATTTCATCGTTTTAATTATTATATATGTCATATCTTGATTTGTAATCATTATGTACATAGTTAATAGATTCAGGCGTTATTTTGCGAAAGTCAAATTTACATGCAATTTAATCTAACCTGCTTTGTGCAGGTTAGATCAAATTGCATGCACATTATGTATATGTTGTATTTATCCGGTTGACCAAAATTATTTAGTTTCTCTTTAAATCCGATTCTAAACTTATGTAGTAAATTTATTGCTGTCATTTTCATTCTTACTCCATGTGTATTTAAATATAAATTGGCTGGTGTTTTTACAAATTCTATTATTTGAGTCACTTTTATATACATAATTTATACTCTTGGTCTAAAAATATGTCCAAATAATGTGCAATATAACAAATAAACATACGTTGTTACAAAATCAAAACGTGACATCTACAGATTAAGAGCTAGGACTATATCATATCACTATATCACAGACTCCACACACACACACACACATAGTCAAACTTACAATACCCCTGTTTTTTGCGTCGGAGGTTAAAAAAAATAAGAAATCAACAGATATATTTACATACTTCACAAATTTTCATGCAGGCTGAAGTAACCTTAATTTTTAATTAGTAATTAAATAAATCTGAATCAAGCAGCCCCGAAATTACCTTCTTACATCAACCAAATGTCTACACAGCTTTTTATTCAACAAACACATTAATTAAAATTTGAAAGATTAAGATTAAAGTTCTTTGGATTCGCGTTCTTCTTTAATAAATAAACAAGTGAACATTTCACCGAACCCATTCTCAAAGAGGGATTATAATAAATAAAAATAATAATAAACCTTTGTTATGATGATTACTATTTCACAGAGCTGTAGTTATATGGTTATCTGTTTATTAACATTTATAAAAATATTATTATATGCTCAGTATTTTAGATTTATCTTCTTCTTATCGTTATCCCGCTTCCATTAGGATTGATGGGGTCCGCTACCTAAGCCTAAGCATTTGGTCAAGATACTGATTTTGACACGGAGCGACTGTCTCCTGGCCTCTATAACCAAAGGGGAAATTCAGACCTTTCTTAGGTTGGGTCAATACATTAAGTATCACTCGTGCGAAAACACCTCTGCTGGCAACACGGCAACTCTTTAGGATCTTACTGGTGACTCATGGGAGTTATTATTTAGCTGTGGTTTTCTGTGAAGTGGAGATACATCTCCGAAAAAATTGAAATTACATTAAACTAAATTCAATTACACTCTACTTTTCTCTGTAATTTAGCGCTGCATTTTGACAGCGAGGAAAGGAAAATATAACATGTAGATAAACACTATTCTCTTCTCGCTACCTAACCTAAGGAGTTGCTATGTTAGCAGCAGGGGTGAAAACGCGCGAGTTATACTTCCTGTATTACTAGCGTTCCTAGGTAATCATTTTACATCAGGTGGGTCGTATGCTTGGATGTCTCCCGAGGTTATTTAAAAAAATAAGCACAGTATATTATAAAGTCTTATATGAAAAATATCGATTTCCATAAAAGGTATGTTCTAAGAACAAAGGGTATCGATCGTTGCTGGAAATGTTTTATATAAACATGTCTTCACGGCAAGTTCATTGGTACGTAGACAGTATCAAGCACCATATAACTTGATCTTAACATACCTCAATTGTTACTTCAACATTCATCTTTTCACGGACGCTCGCCGCTTATAGGTCTCCTGACATGACATTCTGATAAAATACGACCTATGTGGTCCCAGTGCCTGAGTCTTTGCCTGCCTCGGCTCCTAAATTACAATTCACTACTACTACTATCAAGTTGTACACCTGTTTCGTACATCATCATTGCAAAAGCGGTGTAAGAAGAAGTGTTCATTTATTAAAACCTCTTTAGAAAGAAACAAAACGCTATTTGCATGCAAATTTTAATAATAAAAATCTTCAAACTTACGTAACTGTGTTACAACGGAACTTTGTTCAAATTGCGGTAGACATAGTCCACTTCATCAAAATTAAAGTTCATTCAATAGAGTTTTCGAGACGTTTTTGGGGTGTATTCATTAAGGCTGGGCGCGGGTGGGTCTACTTGCAAGCCATTGTTTTACAACTCTGTTGTTGGCAATCCAACACAAGTTCATTTGCTATTTGTAGCAGGCAATGTCGCTTCTTTTTCAAGGGTTCTATAAAAGTTTGTCTGTCTACGATTAAACTCTAGTACAAACAGTGCAAGTTCCAACGTGATTTAAATTATAAAATGGTGTAAATCTTGGGAATGCTGTCCCTGTTGTTGGGACTTAGTAACTAACAAGCATAAAGCCTATCACAGATGTACAAAATACGCTGAAACAGGAAAAATACAGATTCACCTCGTTTTTTAGGCATACAAGCATACGGCCCACTTGATGTCAAGCGGTTACCGTAGCCTATGAACGCTTATAATCATTAGGTACCACTAACGCGATGCCTCCTCTGTTGCTAACACGGCAACTACTTAGGAACTTACTGGTGACCTCACTCACACGCAGGAATACAACAACCCTCTAGGGAGTTGTTATTTGGCCGAGGTGGAGGTATTTCCCCAGACGGGTTGCTTTGATGCACTCTAACACTCTTAAAAATATCCAGACCAAGACAAACATACATGTTTATGCACACAAATGTTTGTACTGTGTGGGAATCGAACCCACGAGCGTTGTTGTCAAAGTAGCATCATTCACGACTGCGCCACCGAGCTTATCAATTTGTTTCATATACATATTTAGAGCGAGAAAGCATGTTATCTTACGATATATTATAGCGATGTCTGTGATGAACTTAATTGTAAATAGGTTTGTTAGTTTTTAATACTGTAATCTTACAACTTACAACAGGTAATGATTTACTCTAGTGGATAAAGAACTAGCCTGTTAAGTCACCGGTCCTTGGTTCGAAATTGTAGTGGGCGTGTACTACTAAATTTGTGTATTCGAATTTATTTGTAATTATCACTTGTTCGGCGGTGAAGGAATATATATTGAGGAAACTCCCACGTTCCAGAAATCATAATTGGAAAGTCGTGTGACCTAACCTACGAACGGTCTGTTTTATGCCATAGGTAGTAGAGTTCTGACATGGCAGTCGTTTCAAGTCAAAATCCATATTTCCGCCAAATCTATCAAAAAAGTAGGAAGGTATCCAAATACTTATTTTGATGTTATTGTAGTGCTATATAAATACCCTTTTCTATATTTTCTTGTGAAAGTTTTAAGTAGAAAATTTTCTTCAATGAGGTATTAAAAATAATAAAATATCCGATTATGTAGCACTAGCACTATTGCCAAATTATTATAAATTTAGAAATATATAAACTCTTTCGAATCATCCGTTTAGTTGTTTGAATATCACGGCGTATATAACTAGGTATGTGGATTGTATTGGATTTTTGTTTCATGGAAAAACATAACCCTACCTTTGCTGTCGGACCATAATAAATTGGTTGAATAAATAAGTAATAAGCGGAAATAGTCGTGGGAGCGGTAGGGGTTGGGCCAACAGAAAAGTTTCCGAGCAGGGCTGTTGTTCCCCAAATTATTCATGACTCGTTCGATTGATTATACTGTTTAGCACAAATTAACTTGGCGATAGACCGCCAGGGAGCGCTGGCAAGGTACGAGTTATCAATAGTATTGTTATTAACGGACAGTGACTCAATTTCAATATTCGACACATTGACGCTCTTGAACTATGTGTATGAATTATTCGAAATACAATATATATATATTTAGTTACATAAATTGATCTGTTCATACAAAATTTTAAGTAGACAATTCACAACTTGGGTAATTTAGTAGCAAATTGCTTGTTTTATGCAGATAATATTATTAGTGGAACACGATTTGAATTTCAAATGCTAGTCATAAGGTTGTCTCATATAGATATTACTTTAAAAGAGTAATTCTTGTTTACATATAGATATATTTCGCGTATCTCATAAACGGTTCTGAAGATTTGGATATGTTTTTCAGATAAGGGTTTGATTTTTAAGTCTATTCTTATATTATACGAAAAATAAACGAATTTACATAAAACGGAAAATATAAAAAAAAATCTGCCAAGTGCGAGTGGGACTCGCGCACGAAGGGTTCCGTACCATTATCTATAAAAAAGCCTAAAAAATAACGTTTGTTGTATGGGAGCCCCCTTAAATATTTATTTTATTCTATGTTTTAGTATTTGTTGTTATAGCGGCAACAGAAATACATCATCTGTGAAAATTTCAACTGTCTAACTATCACGGTTCATGAGATACAGCCTGGTGACAGACGGACGGACGGACGGACAGCGGAGCCTCAGTAATAGGGTTCCGTTTTACCCTTGCGTACGGAACCCTAAAAACGCCGAATTAAGCTCCATTACCCTGGTACTACGAAGAAATACTTAAAATTCGTGAAAAAAGGAAAAAGAGCAAGTGCTAGGGAGACAAGTGTTTTTAGGGTTCCGTACCCAAAGGGTAAAACGGAACCCTATTACTGAGGCTCCGCTGTCCGTCCGTCCGTCCGTCCGTCTGTCACCAGGCTGTATCTCATGAACCGTGATAGCTAGGCAGTTGAAATTTTCATAGATGATGTATTTCTATTGCCGCTATAACAACAAATACTAAAAAATAGAATAAAATAAATATTTAAGGGGGTTCCCATACAACAAACGTGATTTTTTTGCCTTTTTTATAGATAATGTACGGAGGAGTACGGAACCCTTCGTGCGCGAGTCCGACTCGCACTTGGCCGATTTTTTAATTTGTTCTGCTTATTTTTACTCGGAACATCAGTTTGTGAGTTTTACCCATACATTAAATGTACCAAATGCTACAAATGGTTATCTTGTGTAACGAATCGTCCATTTCTATGAAGTGTACTTACTATATCATAGTTTTATTAATCGCGGCGTGAGTTAACCAGTCCGTTTCCGGGACAAATACAAAGTTCGCCTCTTATTGCATTGTTTCTCTTCTAATTTTCCGCCTCCAGCGTATCGATATAATATTTCTGATTGTATTAAGAAACTTTGTTACAGCTGCGATTTTATTTAGTGTTTCATAGCTTTGGATTTAATTATTTGATTTCAATAAAAAAGATTTGAATGATAATAATCTTGTTTCATTACATATTTTTAATAAAACTCATCCTATTAAACGAGAAATTCTAGTACATATTATTAAATATTAGACCGGCGAAAAACGGGTTTTCGTGTTTTATATACAAGTTCGAAATATTTTCATCATAGTTTATTAACATTTGATTATAATATACATGTGCCATTTTGTTAGAAAACTTGATACCATTTTCATTACTGTAGAATTTTGGGACTTCTGATCAAAAAACTGCGACAGGTAGTTATGAAAGTCCTCTCTTGGTGTTAACCTAACACTAGCTATCCGTGTTTCGCTATAATTAGTGGAACTTGATTGCCCTTTGACGATGATCTTTTTGCACCATCTTGTCGTAGGTTTTTCATTTCACTTCATCCTCAGTGATAAATCTTTTCAAAAACGGTTCGGTTTCATTATGTTTCAATAGAGAATTGTAAATGAGTACGCGATTCATTAGGTTTCTTTCAGTGAGCTTGTGTGCCATTCAAATCGAGCTTTTATGTTTAGCCAGACTTTATCAAATTGGTCAACACTGTTGCGTGGCCGATCTTGCTCCATTTTTTGAAAAATGGCATCTACTTTGTCCTTAACCGGTCGACCAGAGCGAGCTTCATCTTTGACATTAAAATTATCGGGTATCAAATTTATCGGCTCTTACTGACACTGAGTTCAGCCATAAACGTCACATTTTTTTTTATAAATATATTCGGGAACGAATGAAACTTTGTACGTAGTAGACAAGTTTTACTTTATAAGTATATTTATATAGGTGTCTTTAAAAACGTGATTTTATTAAAAAAAAAAAACGCCAAGTAAAGCTCCGTCGTCCAGGTACTGAGCATAAATAAACATTTTTTGATATTGACAAGGGAAACATCACCTAGGACAAGTAGGGATACGTGGAAAAACATCCAATTAGACCATTAGATAAATGGAACTCAGAGTTTCCATTTATCTAATGGTCTAATTGGATGTTTATGAGGGATACTCTTATCCCTACTATAAAACGAAATACACTTTATTACCAGTTATGTTTTTACTTTTGTTGCCAGTCATAGTTAAAAAAAAAACAAATAAATTCGTCTACAACTAAACAAAACGTAAGTATTCTAAAAATCGTGACATAATTAAAACACCTGGTGTGAAACATACTATTAATATTTTTAACTTATTTGCATACGGAGTGTACAGAGTAGACTAAGATAGCTGATTATGCGACTGATGTTTTAGTTCTTAGCAAGTTCATGAGGGACTTAACTTACTGCTGATTGACCAACGAAATGATAATAAATATATTTATTATCACTATTATTAATAATACTTATAAAATTTTTTGTTTGATAAAAACGTCAGGCGCTTTTATGTAACGGTAAGAATTTCTTTCGAAGTTCTTGTTAACTGTAATTTTGTATGCTTTAGTATATAGAGTTCTTCTGTCAAACATTAGGTTATAATTCTAAATTAAATAATAATATATAAAATATAGTATGATTCATTGACGTCAGAAGTGTCTTACCGTAATTATATTAATAGTAGTTTATTATTTGTTCACAGAGAAATACTATAATGGTTTTGGTCAATCGCTTTAACTGAACAATGCCTGTAATGTATACTATTGAATCAACACGTCATCGCGGGAAGTGTAGGACAAGTTCTTTGGACACAACTGGGACCCGTCTAGGTCAGGTCCATATCGAAACTAAATGACTTAGTGCCCAATTGGGAGTCAATGTTTGCTGATCATGATATGAGACATCGTTTATAGCAAGCTATTTGATGAAGAAGGAGCGTAATATTAGATGAATAAATGAATGTGATATTAAAATCGTGTCTAACAAATTTTGAGAATGTTTGGTAGTGAGCGTTTACACGATTAAATTAGGTTATTACACCTGATGATAACCAAGTTGGATTTTGAGTAAGATGGAGAAAACTGTGTTGTGTCTTAAGCACACAGTCAAATACTACACAAAGTGTAAGATTTATGTTTGCTTTTTCGACCCGACTTGATTTCATATAACATCATATGGTGCAAGTTCCAAAAGTTCAATTACCATCAGAAGTTATCAAGTATTGCAGGGAAACCAAGTCAATAACGTAAGATGGGCAGGAGCATTGTTACTGCCTTACGGATTAATAACATCTGGCAATTTGATCTAAACTACTTTGTGTGATTCCGCTCCCGATTAGTTCAGGCGACCTACTGCCGGCCGGCACCCACCCACTACCGTTAGTAGATACATGCCGCCGCTGCCATGGCTGCTGTGGTCGTCTCTGCGAGTGTTCGTCATATGAAATGTGATCCGCATGCAACCGCCACCGTTGCTGCCCTGACTGCTCCGGTCATCTCTGCGACACGTGTTTAGCGTCTCCTCGAGGCATCCTCAGGCGCTGTAGATGTTAGTCGTTAGAATAACATGCTACGAATGACAAATCCATCGTAGTACCGTCCTTTATATATAGAAGGAAGAGAGGGTGGAAGGGGTAAGCGAAATGATATTTAATAGAGGGGAGTTGCTTACATCAGTCTGTTCATAAGAGAGATATTTGAATTTTTATGTTTAACGACTTCTAATTGTTCCCAAATATTCAATTGTAATCCTTTATCTATTGTGTGTAAGATTTTATATGTGTTAGAAGGGGATAAATGATGTCCTCTGTCTATAAAATGTTCGCCGAAGTGTGACCTTTCTGGGCGATTGTTTTTATTTGCTGGAATGTGTTCCTGAACCGGTTTTTGAAAATTACGACCTGTTTGACCGAGGTAAACATGACCACATTCATCGCAAAACAACTTGTAGACGCCGGATATTTTATTCGGAAGAATTTATCACATGCTGTATTGCAGGTGTCCATAGGCAATGTCCATGGGCAAGCTGCAAATTAGTTCAGCGGGTGAACCTGTGAAATTTGATAGCGATCGGATCATCCGTGCGAAGATAGTTATGTACGTAGGTAAATGAAGTGTCATAAACGCAACTGTCTTTGGGTTTTTATGATAAATCGAAAATACACGTGGTAGCTAAATAATAAGTTAAACTTATGACATTTCACAATAGTCTTAAAAATAGATATCGACTGTTAACATTATTTATAAGAGTAATCAACGAAAGACCGATCGTACCATTAAATAATTGGTTAATAATTAGTTTCACCCATAAAATCAAAGATCTAGTTGGGTTTGGATATCATGTATAATGTTTATTTTACTTCTTCTTTGATACAAAGTAAAAAATAAGTAAATAATGAAGATTCTGGCGAGAAGCCTGTGTAGGGTCGTTGGGTTGCAGGCATCACAAGTTGTTTCGATGAACTCTAATCTCTTTCGCCAGAGCTTCGTTGGTTTATTAGTAGCGTGCATCATGTGCAGGTGAGGTTAGCCTAGATTAGGCCCAGCTCCGCCTAGCTATTTAGGGCGACCTAGATATGCCTCAGGTCGATCCACACAAAGGCCACTTACATAAGACTCAGGGCAGATTACAGTTCGCTCCCATTGACAAATAATCATTTTTATTTTGTGAGTAAGTAGATTCCTAAATTTTAATTTCTTCGTATATTATTTGACCACCTCAATTTCGACAATTTGCCTCAATTTCAGAACGTAATAGTCTCAAATTTCCGCAGCCCAGAACAGAAAGTTACTCTAGGCCTGACGTCGAAACGACATGAACATTTTAAGTAATTAGCTCAAGTTTCTATCCTTATGAACGCTCGTAACAGTAGACAATAAATCTTCAATTGTTTTCTTGTTAATAAAAACAGAATTCCTTCACAAACTCTTGAGGCGGAAACGGAAACATCCTCAGAGCGAGGCAGTTAATTTAAACATTGGCTGTTAGTACCAGATGTTCGCCAATTAACGGGTCAACTCGTTAAATATCTTACTCCTCGGCGACTTTGGCTTATGAAATTATATAATTATACAAACACTTAGTAATTACATAAACTTGTACCAATGAAACACATATTTTCGGTACAAGAAGCAACTTAGATACTTATAAAAAGAAGGTTTTTCAATGAAGGTGTGAAAAGGTTTTTACAGGATTAGCTACGCATGAGTAACATCTTTGTTAAATGTAAGTGTAATCCACGGACTACGGTTACGGTCGTCAAGTTTCAAGGCGTCGGTGTTAAAACTTATAATTTAAGGAAAGTGCATAAATACCAGGAGAGATTACGTTCTGTAACAGTATGTAACAGTGTATCCATAAACAGGACGCAGTATATGTAAGGATACCTTAAATTTAAGGAGAGACTGTGTCCCGTTTATGCTCTAAAGGTATACAAGAAAATATAACAATTTATTTTTTATTCACCATAACCGCACATGGACCATAGTCACTTTTCAGCGGGCGCGCTTAGATACTAGATACCAGCAAGGAATTGTGATTCGGTTCAGAGACGAGCTGTAAGAATTGTTGGCGATCCCAAGCTGCAGACGGTATTGAGCTTTTAAGTTTAAGGAGATTTTGCCTCGCTTTGTGTGTGTGCCGACAACTTTTTTTTTACAACCGCACCGCCCGCCGACAGAGGGGATTTGACCCTACCAGACTGGAGCCGCAATGGTTACGTACTGTGCGGTTCCAGAGAAGTTTCCTTCCAAGAACTCTCAAGCTGTAGAATGAACTCCCAGCCGAGGTTTTCCCAAGCGACTACAACATACGGTTCTTCAAGTAAGGCGCGAAGAGGTTTTTGAAGGGTCGGCAACGCATGAGTGACACCCTTGGTGTTGCAAACGTCCATATGCTACGGTAACTGCTTATCTTCGGGCAAACTGTACGTTTGATTGCACCTTAGTGGTATAAAAAACCATAAGGATTTTAGTTGTTCCATTATTATATACTGTATTTCTAAAACTCTAGTAGAGGAATTAAAGAAGATAATTTTATCACATATAAAGTGAAACATGCCTGCAATATTCAACTCATGTTCAATGCCAGCTCTTGTTTCATAAATCAGTCCATTAAGAGGGGGCGTAAAGCTAAGTGGCGCCCTCATTTTGTTTTTATTAATAACGCTGAATTTAAGACGAATTCCAAAAAAAACGCTCAATACAGGCACTGAAGAATCATATTTTAGTTTTTTTGAAACATATCTTGTATTATCTATGTACAATTAACCAAAATTTTAATTATTGCTTATTGTGAGCACTTATAGTAATAATCAAAATTATGACTAATTGTACATAAATAATAAAAATAGAATATGTCTCAAAAAACGTAAATATGGTTCTTCAGTGCTTGTGTTTAGCGTTTTTTGGAATTGGTCTTAAACTTAAGCGTATTAATAACGCTTAAGTTTAAGACCAATTCCAAAAAACGCTAAAAACAAAATGAGGGCGCCACTTAGCTTTACGCCCCATCTTAACCATTACACCAAATATGATGCAAGTTGAGAAATTATCAGCTAAGTATTGCTATCCACAAATAAACGTGAACTTAAAAAGGTAAGTCGCCAAGGATCGCGGTTGTGAAATTATCAGCTAAGTATTGCTATCCACAAATAAACGTGAACTTAAAAAGGTAAGTCGCCAAGGATCGCGGTTGTGAAATTATCAGCGGAGTATTGCTATCCACAAATAAACGTGAACTTAAAAAGGTAAGTCGCCAAGGATCGCGGTTGTGAAATTATCAGCGGAGTATTGCTATCCACAAATAAACGTGAACTTAAAAAGGTAAGTCGCCAAGGATCGCAGTTGTGAAATTATCAGCTGAGTATTGCTATCCACAAATAAACACGGCACAGCAGTTCACATATACTTTTGGTAAAGTAAATTATATTAATAGATGGCGTTGTTGTGTTCGTAATACATATATACTGATCTCTTCCTATTACAGTATTTAAAAAAAAAAAAAAGTATGCAAAAAATGTAAATACGTGTTTAAGTCCAGGTTCATGTTGAAAATCTTTATATGCAACTTTAATCCACAGATCGCAGAGATGACGACGAATCACCTTATTTCCGTGGCTTCCCTACGCGGAGCCGTCAACACTTGCCCTGATACTTTCGCCCCGCTCCGCCACTCATAAAGTTCTCAAAACGTGACAAGGGGTAAAACTCCTCCGAAAAAAATACGCGCCTTATATTACAGGCCTGCTTAAAATGTTTCAATTTGGAGCGTTTTGTGAGTAACTTTTTTCGCAGTAATTACAGTTGCTAACATTTTAGGGAGAGTTAGGAGATTAAAAATGGTTTTACGAATTGAAAAGGCGTAAATTATTTTACTTTTATATCGTAAAAAGACGTGATCAGAAAGCATCTAACCGTGAGACCTATGGTTTAAGTGTAAGTAAGTAAAATATCGCCAAACAAAATGTTCGTTTTGCAATAGCGATTGCGGCTATTCTAGAGCGAATATTTTGTTTTCATATAAACATTGCCTTTACAGATAATATTTTTTTTCTGTGACGTGGGCAAATAAATAGGCATACGGTCCACTTGATCTGATGAACGTTTGCAATACAAGGAGTGCAATTACAATTACTCGTGCGTCAATAACACAGAAGTGAAAGGAATCAATCTGTAGACGTATTCACATTGTCTCGAAACACTATGTTCGAATCGGTATCAAAAATTATCTGTCAAAATCTTAGTGAAAACTTTTCGCATCCGTTTCGAATATGGCTTTCGGAAGCAATGTGCTAAGATGTTATTTTTTATACTAATAGATCACTTAGATTATTTGCTAACTGTCCATAAAAATTTTGTATATTATCTTTTCTAGTTAGTTATTAAAATATATGGCAATAATAAGTACAGTATTTAATGGGACGACAAAAACACATTAATTTCTCTACATAAAACTCTAGCAACAGTGAATGTAAAATCGTTTAATGAAATCTGCATAATTCTTGGGGAAGACAACAATGCCGTTGAAGACGCATTCTGCATTTCAACTGTGCCCGGGGGCAGAGAAAAAAAATATCAAAAAAGAAATTCAATGCAAAAGAAGCGAGCGACAAACGGGCGAAGATGCAATCAACATCTCATTAGCGCTCCTTAATTCCTGTCTCCAGAGAACTCCCCGATTTCTTCGATAAACCGTTTATTACAATTCCGTTTTTTACTCACTCTTTGTCTTGTCTCGAATATCGGCGATTATGTAAAAAATTGAACTAATTTAGACTAAAGCGGATCGTAGGTAGATTCACAACTGAAGACAGATTAGTCAGCTAAATGAGTTTTTTTTGTTTTTTATATATTTATATCACCTTAAGCATTGGGTGCACCACGTGAACTTAAAAAGGTAAGTCGCCAAGGACCGCGGTTGTGAGATTTTTGATGTGTAGGTGCGTGCCTTTCATCTCCGATTTCTTGATATTTTCTTATCAAATCTACGTAACATTTTTTTTTTTAATGTGGACAATATTTTCTAAACGTTTTTACAATCATTTATACAAACATAAAGCTTATAAAGCATTCGTGATATTTATCGTCAAGTGGGAGTCCGACTCGCGCACCGAGGGTTCTGCTAAATAATATTTTGGCAAAAACTTTGTATTTTTTTTGTGATGTAACTACTCGTACAAATTTACCGTTTTCGGGTTTTTTCCTTTACTTGTGCTAGATAACATTGCTTCTTACCAAATTTCATGATTCTAGCTCAACGAAAAGTATCCTATAGGTTTTGATTCTCTTGCGATTGTCAAAATATGCGCATTAACGAGGCATAAGCAGCCGTATCTTTTGATTGCGTTGACTTAGAAGTTTGATTTTTTCACTGCTCGAAGGGATTGCAGAACTGAGCATTTGATATTAATTTCAGCTAGATAGCTATGGAGCTATCGTCCCTTAGGAAAAGGGTCTTGACAGACGGACAGACAGACAGACAGACAATAAAATGATCCTAAAAGGGTTCCGTTTTTCCTTTTGTGGTACGGAACCCTAAGTAATTACGTGCGCCATAAGAACGGTACAAAGGTCAAACAGTCTAGCTCGAAACGCTGCGTGTAGAATGCTATTCATATTAAAAAAATTAAACAAATAACATAAGTGAATAGATATACAAAGTGAACATAAATTACTAACAAGTTATAACGAAGTTAATACGAACGAAAAATATGTAATCATACCCTACCTTATTAAAGAAAAGTGATAGCTCAGTTGATAAAGAACCGGTCTATTATCCGACGGTCACGGGTTCGAATCCTAGTGTGTATCATTGAATTCGTGTTTTCAGATTTACGTACGTAATTGCAATTATCGCTTGCTGGGCATTGAAGGAAAAAACCATGAGGACACATGCGAGTTGTGCAAGAAATTATATTTCGAAAGACTTGTAACCTAACCCAAGTAAGGTCTGATTTTTCCTCTGGGTTATGGAGGTCTGATAGCTGTCGCTCTATGTATATACACCAAATCCTATGGCATAGCCAATAGCAATAGCCAATCCTAATGGATTAGTAAAACGAGATATCGATACAAAGAAGAAGTCCCTTTCTGATGTAAGAAACTATAAGCTTAAAATGTCAACTATAACAATAAGGTTGTTGTGACAATTTATCATTAAAATTTTTCCTAATCTTTATTGCATATTATTACATATACAATTGTTACATTAAAGGTGTACAAAGGTGAGCTTATCTCTAAAAGAGATCTCTTCCAGCCAACCCCACAGGCGGTAAAAGAAATAATTGTTGGCCGGGTAACAAAAAAAAATATTGGTAGGTACAAATAACATTACGAATAACAAAAAAAAAACAAACTATGTTATACAAAATATTAACAAATTTCATTCATAGCCTACTAATACAATAGATGGATATTTCAATATATATATAAATACTTATGCACAAATAAATAAATACACGCAATACATATACGTACTCGTATATATATTAGCATAGAATTTGTTAACAAGGAACTCTCTAATTCATTCCTAAATAGTTTACATTAAATATATTATATTATTCGTATTCAAAGTCTTGGATTCTAATCCTAACATGTTGTAAAACCTTTTAGAACTAAATCTTTCGCGTGGTCATCTGAACAGATGGTTGTTCTCAATGGTGATACTATCTGATTGTCTGACGGTGAATGTCGAATATATGTAGATAATGATGACTAACGGTATAGAGATTTAGCCCAATGAGATGGGTCTCATATGAAAGGGTAAGGTTGCACAGTCACTGATGGCTGTCTATCGCTCACTGTGCAACCTTAAGCTATATAGCTATGCTAGTAGTTTTTCTGACTAAGATAACTCTCGTTTTACTATACGCATATTGCGATTAGTAAAACTAGAGTTATCTTCGTCACTCACTCGGAGGAACACGACAGCCCTTCAGGGAATTGTTATTTCGTTTTTCTGTAAGGTCGAGATATTTTCTCAGTCGAGTTAACATACATGTTCATGCACGCGAATGTTCGTTCACTGTGAGAATCGAATTCTTAACCCTTAACCTTAGAGTTTAGATGTTAAAATATTCATTGCTGACCACTCGGTCATAATAAGATGCACTTTGTCTGACGGAGCGATGTGGCATGTCAGAGGAGTCTATATGGAGATCCTTCGGGCGAAATATTCGGGTAATTAAAGTTATTTAACCTTATTTTAATCCAAAAGTATATAAATAATAATTACTATTTTAGTAATCATTATTCTACCGCAAAAGTGGCGCCGCTCGTGGCAATAAGATGGAAATCCTTGAACTGGTTTCGGCAGGTATCAGGATTATTGCGAATGTGCGGGAAATTATTGTGCTGATGTAATGAAATCTGGAGGGATTATTGGTACTTAGCTATTACAGAATTCGACGTGCTCGTGCTTTCGACTCGTGGGTTCGATTCCCACACAAGGCAAACATGTGTGCATGAACATGTCTGTTTGTCTTGGTCTGGATGTTTTAAGAGAGGTAGGGCGAAGTAGTCTGGTGAAGTACCTCCACGTCACAGAAAACCGCAGCCAAATATCAACTCCCTAGTGGGTTGTTGTGTTTCTGCGTGTGAGTGAGGTCACAAGTAAGCTCCCAAGAGGTTACTGTGTAAGCAGCAGAGGAGGTATCGTGCGAGTGATACTTAATATATCTTATGTGTTAATAGGCTACGGTACCCGCTTTACATTAGGTGGGCCGTATGCTTGTATGCCTCCCGACGTAGTATAATAGTAAAATAAAAATAAAAAATAGAAGAAGGACGGATGCCTGCCATAACCATCATACAATATTGGTAGCTTCGGTATGCGGTAGCTCACCAGTCACTGGATGGACCCTCGAAATGCCAGGGAAAGTCGGCAATGGAGATAACACCGTGAGTGACTCAGAATGTCGGGAGATATGCTACGCTTTCTCCGAAGTTACTCGCCATGTTATGTCCTTTAACATTTCTGGTTATCCTCTCTGAACGGCCAATTAGGGCAAGCCAGAGCTGAGAGTCCTGCGGGCCTTCTTGGGTTTCCACTCCGATTGACGAAGATACGTCAGAGATAAAGCCCCTGATCGACTCTCTAGAGCACTCAGGTATCCGTGGTGTCTTTACGGATCAACTGCTCGCCACATGCTGCGCTGTTGGGTCTATTTTAATAATAATTATTCGACTAGCATTATTCTAACGCAAAAATGAGATAATGACTCCTATTTTAATAATTATTATTTGATCAACATCTCGCGATGTAGTGCAGGTGCATAGCGAATGTGGTAGTTACCGTAGTCGGCGAGTTCCGGCCTTCGCATGGTATACCACGATAAAGCACCGCGTGAAAACGTTTCGATTGCGCGAAAATTTGTCCGTGTACACCGCCTTTGCACGACTTACATTTATGACAAGAAATTCCTGCCTTGAGGCATTTGTACGTCTGTGTGTTAAATTTTTAGTGGTTAATAGATTCAGGCGTTATTTTGCGAAAGTCAAATTTACATGCAATTTGATCTAACCTGCTTTGTGTGCTTCCGCCACCAATTAGTTCATGCGGCCTAACAGATTATTGTACGCGGTTCCATATATTTCGACAAATAAATACACTGCGAGTTTGTCATACTTGGGAAAAATCACTGATAAAATAGTTCACATATTTAGAAAAAATAACATACATACAAATACCATAATTCACTCAAATCATTTTGTAACACTATAGATAAAATCCCGCGCAATAAAAAATCCGGCGTCTATAAGCTGTTCTGCGATGAATGTGAACACGTTTATATCGGTCAGACTGGTCGTAACTTCATAACACGATTTCACGAACACGTATCGGCATATAAAAACAATCGCCCAGAAAGGTCACACTTCGCCGAGCATCTCACAGACATAGGACATAACTTATCCTCCACTAATACATATCAAATTTTATACACCATAGACAAAGGTTTAAAACTAAATATTAGGAAACAATTAGAAATTAATAAACATAAAAACTCTAAAATTACTCTCATGAACAAATAGACTGACGTATATCATTCCCCACTATTAAATATCTTTTCGCTCACACCATCCACCCCACCCTCAATTCAATATAAGGGACGGCACTGTGATGGATTTGTCACTTGTAGCATGTTATTCTTACGATTAACGTCTACGCCTGATGATGCCTCGTGGAGAGGCGAAACACGCGTCGCAGCGACGACCCGGCCAGTCGCGGCAGCGACGGTGGTGGTGGGGGCATTCGGATTCTGTTCCAGATGGCGGACGACCGCAGCAGTCGAGACAGAGACTACCGGAGCAGCCATGGCAGCGTCGGCATGTTGCACTTACTAACAGTAGTGGGTGGGTGCCGGCCGGCGCTAGGCCGCATGAACTAATTGGTGGCGGAAGCACACAAAGCAGGTTAGATCAAATTGCATATAAATTTTAAGTGCTAATTATATATTCTGTAGGGATACCGTTAAGCATTAAAAGAGTACTCCAGAATAAGTGCTAATCTCTATCTGTATATCTTGTTACAAATATTTTTTCCAAGATTACTTTGAGAGCAATCTATTGTCAATTGGTGCGTATACTGGTCGAGGATCTTGACGGCGTTGTTGCATGCCCCTCTAATCGAACACGAGTATAATGGATTGTTCTATCTTGTGCTTCTACGTGCTTCGAAGGTCACGTTAAGCCGTCGATAGATGACAGTCGTTGAGCTAATTCAGTGGGTTTTGAGCGGTGAGTTTGTTTCGTTAAGTTCGTAGTTGAGCAGAGTGGCGTAGTATGCTCTAAACCCTTCGGTTGAAGTGAGATACGTATCGCTGCAGTGGGATGACAAAGGGTTCGTGTGGAACACACTGGGACTATTGTCACCCTATGACAATAGCATTAAATATTATTTCTTTAACTATCTGTCTATAACTTAACGACAAATCCATTGCGGGGTATACACAAATTTGCTTCGATCATACTAGACTAAGTTGAAATTTAGTTTATATACATATAAATTTTTGTAACCCAAATGCGAGCGTGATAAGTAGGTAAATAAACGAATTTTGAATATGGGTATCTTTGTTGAGCGGGAAATTATAAAATTAATAAAAATCTTTTTGATATCCGTACCGTGTGACGTATCAGATGAATATATTTTTAATATTTTTCAATATTGTGTATACTTATAATTCTTATACGTTATACCTACTGCATTTGCACTATGAATATATGGAAGAATGCTTTCTAATTACAATATTAAGTTTATACTTGGGTTAAAGTATATCGTACGTACTTTGTATTTGCCCTACCAATTTGAATCAGATTTTAAAAAATCCGGTATTACACCGATCATTATACGGAACAGTCCACCACGAGTTCTACTCGCACTTGCCCATTTTTTATTAAATTTTGCTCCGTAACTTCAGCAATACCAAAGGATCATCCATCCAGTTTTTTAATTTATTGTAGACTCCTTTCTTGTCCCCATGTCGTGTATGTTTGAGAACACCGTTTAGAGGAGTTGATTCTGTAACTATTGCTCTTCAGTTATATATGGAAAAATATAAGCACATGTTTTTAATAAAACATATATATTTAATTAATCCAAGTATTGCCAATTTATGACAGAGGCATTTTTTACTATTTTAATGAACTCATTGACATATTGAAATCCTGTAGATGTATCCTATTGAAAACCTGAATAACTGAATGAAAACATTTTTCGAACTATTTACTAAAGTTATCTTTATTGCACTAAATAAGTGCCTATTTAGTCCAAATAATAAATATCAAACGTAAAAATATTATTCAATACGTTTTCGCCGTCCATAAAACCCCATTTTGTGACTTTAATATTCAATAACACCCCTTATCTACAACTAGTGGGTAATGTGGATAGATAGAACTGGGTGACACCCAACTCGTTAAAATCCCAGCTCGGCATGATGAAAATCGTTATATATATCCCTATTGTTGGAAGAAAATTTATAAGTAGTTACAATGCTATCAAATGATGTGTTAACACGCGAAAGCTGATTTCAATTGTACATGGCAACTTGTTGATTAGCAAACGTGGCTATGGTAAAGAAGGGACAGAACACATTATCTATCAATATAGATAATGTGTTCTGTCCCTTCTTTACCATAGCCACGTTCAATAAACGGTTTCAATAAAAATTTCAATTCACGGTTTCAATAAACCATAAGGAGGTTCTTACTGCACATGAATTAAAAAAATACTGTGGCGTTAATAGCGTCACAGTGATCATAAATCTTGTCTGTCTGACAATCTTACTACGCACGCGTCACTTGATGTAAGTATTAAATAGATTTAAATGAAATTTAGTCTTATGTAAGCTTATATCTCAGAACAAGATGTTAGGTACAGAAGCTATTCCGAAAATAAAAATCTATGGGGAAATCAGAAGTACCAATCAGATTCTATTCCACCCACTTCCTTTCTGCTTTCAGTTTTCTAGTGAAATACAGTACGAAAAAATGACCCTCGTCTAATTTGGTTCTTTTGGATTAATAATTTAGTTCTTTTGGAGTGTTAGAGGGGTTTGATTAGCTAATTTTTTTTGTTATGGAAAGTTATCATCAGTGATCGGATAATCGGGCGCTTATATACCTAAACTTCTTTCCTTGAAAGAATAATATGGATATTCCTTCCTGAATTAATAAGTAATCCGGGATTAATAAGTAATCATATTTTTTGTGAAAGATTTTATAATTATAATTTGCTTTTTGTACGAAAATAAATGGTGCTACACATAAAATTACAATTATTTCAATTCCGTAAGTAGTTTAAGTTGCTGGCCTGTTACGAAACCAGTTTTCATAAAAACTTTTATTGTAAATTAAAAGTTTCATTAGAATCGGCTTTTTAAATCTGAAAAAAAAAATACAATAAGAGTTTAACAAGGAACAGCCGTCTTGAAAGTACGAGAGGGTATGTAAGCATTATTCAATGTAAATATATCATTTTCACAACAAGTTCTAACTATATTATGTATGCAGGTAACATTTTTAGCAATCTCAGGAATTTCAAACGACTCCGGGATCCGGGGTTCTAAAAGGCATGTCCGTATTATTCTTTTGTGGGAATAAAAATGAAGTTTAGGTATATTAGCGCCCGATTATCCGATCACTGGTTATCATATTACAACAAAAATAGTTTAAGAGGATGTCGCTTTTAAAACAGACTAGGTAATCGGTAGGAATTACGGTTGAGTTCAAAAACATAAAAAAAAAAATCAAGTTACTGCCAATAGCATTTCTAAAATGGTATTATTTGACACCAAATTGGCAGCTAGCTTTGATTGGAGTCAAAATATCAATCTATCTAATCAAAATATCTCATCAAGCATTGGTAATCTGCTCAGAAAAGGACGAGGATCTTTATTGATAGATGTAATATATAAAGAACAATAATATTTATTTGTAGGAAAACAAACAGCTTAAAGCCTACTGTTTTCATATAATATTTCACATATATAATATATATAATGGGCGCAATTATTGTCAATAGTTCGGCATTTAATAGATTTAAGTTAATATAGGCTTAAAATAGACACTTAGGTTGTGCGCACTATCCCTTTATCCACTTTAGGCTGGGCATTACGATTTTTATGTCTCATTTAAAGTAAGTATAAGTAAGGTTTTGGGTAAGTGCCGGTTAAAAATCGATTTAAATCTTACATAAAATATGGTAAATAATAATAATATATATAAGCGAGTGAGATATGTAAGGATCGAGTCACGTGGCGCTCGGTTCTCCCCGCAAGGGATTTGGCGTGAAGTTATAGATAGATTATAGATAGATAAAATATGGTTTTAGTTAGGTTAAAATGGTTTAGGCCCGCCTGAGGTATGACTCTTCTGGGTCTGAGGTATCTATGACCTTAATAATCTTTAATTTTACCATTTGATATCATTATTGTACCAATATCTATGCATAAGTCAATTTTTTGTAATATCTAATTGTCAATTTTAAAAGAGATCTATATTGGCAAGTTTGTTTCGACATTTCTCCTTCGCCAATGGTCATTTCCGAAATGCTAGTAGAATAAAAGAAAAAAGTAAAATAAGAGAATTGAATAAGTTACAATAATATTATATTTCAAAAAACGTCTTACGCTTCTTTATTTTGCCTAAGTGCCCGCGACGGCCCAATGGCAAATAAATTTTATCTTTTTATCTTTTATTCGGGTTAAATTTTGACCAGATTTAGACCAGGCGTAGCACCAGCTTAGGTTTGATCTATATCCGGCGATTGGAAAATATCGCTCGCGGCTTAGATTGTGCTTGGCGGTCTTATTTCTGTATTGTGTTGGTTTAATTTTTATATATTAGTTATTTATTTAATTTATACAGTTTTTTAGAGATAGTTTAGGATCGCTTTCAGTTCAGTTTTAAGTCCGGTTTACACCCGACGGAAATTTGGCTTAGGTAGGCCGGTTTGATTTTTCGGTTCGCTTTAGGAAGGTTTCGATGCGATTTAGGGTCGGCTTAGCTATGGCTTGTCGAGTTTAAGTTTGTTAATGTTTAGAACCAGTTTAGGTATGTTTTCGGTGCGGTATAATTTTAGATTTAATTTCCGTCCGGCAAAGAAACGGCTTACATTCTGTACGGTCTAACGGTTTAGGTCTGGCATACTCACTTAGAGTTAGCTTAGATCCGGATTAAATCTGGTTTTGAAATCAATACTTAATTTGAAATTAGTTCATCCATTCTGTAGCATATTGCTACCTGGGCTACTCGGTACCTGGTGTATCGCGCAGAATTCCTAACTCCTCGCGCCTGGATCCGCCGAGCGCGGTGTGTGTGTGGAGTGTTGGGGTTGGAGTCGGAGGGGGAGAGGTAGGGGGCGTTCGCAACAGTAATGCGATCATCGGGATTAAAGAGTGAATTTCGCGGTCTGCGCCGGAACCCCCGGGCGTCGATCCGCGGGGTGTAATTGACAGCGCGGGCTATCAATGGGTTGCGGTGTTGGGAGGCAGTTTCGAAGAAGCGCCTAGAGGCTTCCTTCATGAAACTAATGATGGAAGGGAATTCAAGGTCGAGATGGAGATCTGCGACCCTGAAGTAATGAGGGGCGCCGGTTGTATTGCGAGCAAACCGGTTTTGGATAATCTGGAGCTTAGCCAGAAGGCAGTGCGCAGCATGTGCGTACACTACGCTGGCGTAGGTGAGGACGAAGCGAATGCAGGCTTTGTAGAGTGTACACTTATTTCTAAGTGACATTCTAGAATTCCTGAATATCGGAGCGGACTCCTTACGCGCCTATAAAAGCAGCTGATCGCCTTTGACTCTTATAGGCTTGTAGTTCACAATAAATGTAGTTTGACTTCTATTTCGAGTACCGCAGTCGGGGGCACGTTAAGCAGTCTATCCTAGCAGTTGTCGGTAGTCAAGCTTAGTCAGTGGCCTTTGGGCGACTTGAGAATATGCCTTCGTCAATCCGCAGTTGAGTAGCGTGGTGGAATATGCTCTAAACCCCTTCGTTTGCAGATTCGTATCCCTGCAGTGGGATGAATATAGTATGGTAATTATTTCATGCTGTTAATTCATGAATTCAGTTTTAGTCGTTATTTGTCCTAACAAATAACGGCTAAAACTGTGAATTCATGACTGTGCAGCATATCGAGTACTGTGCAGCATGTCGAGTTAACAGCATTCCTAAATGGGAAGCACCCGAAAGTAAACTGGAGGTCGCTATATCTATTCGAATCACGTATCCCCCTGTCTTACCATCTGGATTGTTTCGAAACATGCTGTACAGTCTCACAGTTTGTTTTTAAACTGGTCTACGTATAGTTTTAGGACTTATTCGGTCTTTATATCCCTCCCTTATACAACTTCAGTGAACGCGAAGTGCTAAACTGTGTTAGTGCTTTTGCATTTTAGTTACGCTTTAGTTGAAACGGATTGTGTAATGCCTTTTTTTAATGTCGGGACGCACACAAGCGTGCGGCCCACCTGACGTAAACTTGTTATAAACGTTTATTATACAGGATCGTTCGTACATTGCCATCTCCGCTGCTAGCATCTGCTGTTAACACAAGAACTTCTTATGAGCTTACTGGTAACTTCTCTGTCGATATTTGAGTTTGAGTTGAGGTATTATCTTGTCGGGTTCTGCCCTCTCTCTAATACAAAGAGTATTAAAGAATGATATCTATCGAAAACACCCTGGGCCGATTTAACGTGCCTCGGAGCACGGAAGACCTCAACATGAGTGAATTCATTCAAAGACAGATTTCAATTGACTTGCTGTGAATTTGCTTGTTCGATTAGAAAGTATTGCGCCTCATCAACGGGCTGCACAAAATGTATGGTGTAAAAGCTTCTTAGTGATATGAATTTTTCAAGTAAACGTTGTTAATATTTTGTTAGCTACAATGCAAGTAGCACATTTATCATATGTTTATCTATTATAGAAGAATAATTTGTAAGTTCGCATTGTGGAAGTTTGGACGAACTTGATGGCGCAGTGGTTACTAACGTTACTTTGACACCAACGCTCGTGAATTTGATTCCCACACAGGATAAATATTTGGTCTGGGTGTTTTTAACAGAAGTAGGGCGCATCAAAGCAACCCGTCTGGGGGAGTACCTCCACCTCAGATGAAACCGTACCTAAATAACAACTCCTTGAAGGGTTGTTGAATCCTTTCGTGTGAGTGAGGTCACCAGTAAGATCCTACCGAGTTTTCTGTGTTAGCAGCAGATATCTGAGTATATACATAATATATTACAAGTGATCATATGCTACGGTAACCTATTTACATCAGGTGATCGTGAAAGAAAAAAAAAGTAGCAACATATTTTTTTAATCAATATATCTGTGTATTCGTATAAATACTTAAATACACATCACAAATGTATATAAAAATACTTACTGGTGCAGAATTTATCATACTTACAAGTATTATTTAACACAGTCAATGAAACTGGTTCTAGAGTGGCTTTTACGCCTCTCTTTCTCTACGCACAGGATGTGCTACGTACAGGATGTAATTTCGCCCTCATCGCGACGCCGCCGCCCCGCCGCGCTGCAACTGTCATACGCCTGTGACTAAAACGTCAGTAGCTGACTAAATAATTACGTTATCGTCAAAAGCTTAACATCAAAAATGAAAGAAATGAGAACCACTTTAAAAAATATTGCATCCAGATTACGATCAAATAATTTAATAAATCACAGAAAAACTTACATTATTTAGAATTTTAAAACACGCCTCCGAAAAACGCATGGCAGAAAACAATTTTGCATCCGGGACTCGAAATAATATGCTTACGGTGCAGTACACATAACCTTTTTTTTAAATAACTTTAAAGCTATGTATTTTACAATTATAAAAAATATATACTTGAGGCAATATAACTATTATATTTCATTTGAAAGTGAATATGGAAAATTACACATCCATCTTTAGGTGATATAATCTCGTATGTACAGTACATTTCAATTTAACTGGCCCATTAGATTCGGAATAAATGGACTACAACAGACATACGGTCTTATAGCACTCCGTGCTCCGACCTGGGACGTGGCGTGAAGATTTTTTTTATACAAACTCAGGAGGCATACAAGCATACGGCCCACCTAAATAAAGTAAAGCAGTTACTATAGCATATTAATGCTTGTAATATATTTAGTATCACATTCACAATGCCTCCTCTGCTGCTTACACAGCAGCACCTTAGGAGCTTACTGGTGATCTCACTCACACGCAGGAACACAATACTCTCTAGGGCGTTGTCGTTTGGCTGCAGTTTTTTGTGAGGTGGAGGTACTTCCCCAGACAGGCGCTTTGATGCGCCCTACCTTGCTTTAATCATCCAGACCAAGACAAACATACATGATCATGCATACAAATGTTTGTCTTGTGTGGGAATCAAGCTACGAGCTTCGGTGTCAAAGTCGCGTCAATCACGACTAAGCCATTCACACAGTTCCCTGCGTTCACTTACAATAGCGATGTACTTTATAGTCTCGCTAGAAGCGAGTCTAAAAGCCCTCTCTCTATACAACATGTTCATAAGAAACTATACTTACATCTAAGAACATGTGCCATATAAATTTCCTTTTAAACTCAACTCGTAGCTGGTAATTCTTGCAGCGGATGTTACCGCAGAAGGATTGTTAACCCCGGCGTGTATTTCAATAGCGCCCCGACGCCGCGACGCCGCGAGGTTCAACTAGTTGGCACGTTTGGATTCTCGTTGAAAAGGCAGAAAATTGCCGTGAGGGAAGTACGTAACAAAGTGAGGATGAAAGTTAGGCCTGTTACTAGGCGCCAGTCACCGCTATTCGAGACTCCGAGTCTGCGGACTTTTTAATTTTGTTCGGCAGCCACTCGCGGCAAACCTCGTTACAAGTTTAAATTGACGTTTCTCGGAGTAATGGTTAGACGCCAGTGGATAACTTCCTCGGTGTCTCCTTTACTTGGTGGGGTAATTCTTATTTAAAATGTATGAACGGCGTACACCGGTATTTGAGGAAAATCGAGTGTTTAGTGCAAACGGGGCCGAGAGCCGGTTAGTGCGCCCTGCGTAACTTTTAAGTGAATGTTTTATGTAGCTACTAGACTGCGTTGAGGCGAGTGAGTCGTTTGCGTTGGCCGGCGGGAATACGAGCTCGCTTTTACTGGCTTTCTGGTATGCGGAGTAACGGCAGGGTTTACAACTCAGTGTAGATACTTCAGGCAGTAACTGTACCTTTACTGGAATCTTTAGGAAAATACTTTGCTTTTCTTACATTTTATGAAGAATTTTATGAGTTACGAAATAAGCGTATCGAGCAAGAGTGAATGGAGATATTGGCAGGAGCCGCCATTTAGTCTCAAAATTGTTATGTGTTGAAAATGGGCCAAATTAAAAGCACCGAGAACAGAAATTATTATTATTATTATTTATGTATACCTTGGCGATGTATAAAATCTTACGATACACTTTTCGGATCATAGTTCATTCCATTACTTTTCTGTCAGATCAACGGTCGGCATAATGCAAACTGGCGTACCTAATGTCACTTCGCCTTGCAGATCCTTAGAACTGCGTACGTAGGTTCAATTCTATTACATATCATTCCATGTAGACAAACGGCGAGAATAACTAGATAGTGCAAGGTCGCACCACACAGAAAATCGCCGCCAAATAACAACTCCCTGCAGGGTTTTAGGTTTTCCTGCAAATGAGCAAGATTATCAGTAAGCTCCCATGGACTTGTGTTGCTAACAGCAGAGGTGGCATCGCGGGAGCGATACTTAATTACATGCGATAGTAAGCTACGGTAAAAATTTAATATCACGTGCACCGTATGCTTGTATGCTTCCCGATGCTGTAAAGAAAATTAGTATATATGTATCAATAGTGTTGTAAAAATAAGCGCTGAACGCTGTGTGCTTCGTACTGAGTCGATGATTTTGAGCTTTTTACCGAATTTTGTGATACATGCCTACACCAAAATTTGAACCAGAACCAATCAGTTAAGTAGACTGTTTTTAGGGTTCCGTACCCAAAGGGTAAAACGGAACCCTATTACTGAGGCTCCGCTGTCCGCCCGTCCGTCCGTCTGTCACCAGGCTATATCTCATGAACCGTGATAGTTAGATAGATGAAATTTTCACAGATGATGTATTTCTGTTGCCGTTATAACAACAAATACTAAAAAGTAGAATAAAATAAATATTTACGGGGGCTCCCATACAACAAACGTGATTTTTTTGCTCATTTTTGCTCGATATTGATAACGGCAACAGACGATGCTTGAAACATTCACAGAATATTTAGTTACATATTCACTTTAAGAACAAATACTTAAATTAAAATAAAACAAATATTTACGGGGGCTCCCATACAACAAACGTGATTTTTTTGCTCATTTTTGCTCGATATTGATAACGGCAACAGACGATGCTTGAAACATTCACAGAATATTTAGTTACATATTCACTTTAAGAACAAATACTTAAATTAAAATAAAACAAATATTTACGGGGGCTCCCATACAACAAACGTGATTTTTTTGCTCATTTTTGCTCGATATTGATAACGGCAACAGACGATGCTTGAAACATTCACAGAATATTTAGTTACATATTCACTTTAAGAACAAATACTTAAATTAAAATAAAACAAATATTTACGGGGGCTCCCATACAACAAACGTGATTTTTTTGCTCATTTTTGCTCGATATTGATAACGGCAACAGACGATGCTTGAAACATTCACAGAATATTTAGTTACATATTCACTTTAAGAACAAATACTTAAATTAAAATAAAACAAATATTTACGGGGGCTCCCATACAACAAACGTGATTTTTTTGCTCATTTTTGCTCGATATTGATAACGGCAACAGACGATGCTTGAAACATTCACAGAATATTTAGTTACATATTCACTTTAAGAACAAATACTTAAATTAAAATAAAACAAATATTTACGGGGGCTCCCATACAACAAACGTGATTTTTTTGCTCATTTTTGCTCGATATTGATAACGGCAACAGACGATGCTTGAAACATTCACAGAATATTTAGTTACATATTCACTTTAAGAACAAATACTTAAATTAAAATAAAACAAATATTTACGGGGGCTCCCATACAACAAACGTGATTTTTTTGCTCATTTTTGCTCGATATTGATAACGGCAACAGACGATGCTTGAAACATTCACAGAATATTTAGTTACATATTCACTTTAAGAACAAATACTTAAATTAAAATAAAACAAATATTTACGGGGGCTCCCATACAACAAACGTGATTTTTTTGCTCATTTTTGCTCGATATTGATAACGGCAACAGACGATGCTTGAAACATTCACAGAATATTTAGTTACATATTCACTTTAAGAACAAATACTTAAATTAAAATAAAACAAATATTTACGGGGGCTCCCATACAACAAACGTGATTTTTTTGCTCATTTTTGCTCGATATTGATAACGGCAACAGACGATGCTTGAAACATTCACAGAATATTTAGTTACATATTCACTTTAAGAACAAATACTTAAATTAAAATAAAACAAATATTTAAGGGGGGCTCCCATACAACGTTTTTATAGATTATGGTACGGAACCCTTCGTGTGCGAGTCCGACTCGCACTTGACCGATGGTTTTATCCACTGGCCTATCGCTGTTCTGTACCATTTTCTCCTGTATTTGATGAACAATTTTTCGTTTCTTTTTATTTAATAGCTACTGAAGAGCTATTAGCTATTATTATATATAGAAAAAAAAATGAAAATAATAGAAAAAGAAGTTGGAAACATCCAAATACAGGTACCTACGTTTTCCTCAAATTTTTAATGATGTTATTTTTTTATACACGTCGGGCATACAGCTCACCTGATATAAAGTGCTTACCATAGTTTATTAATCCTTACAATACATACTTACGAACACTTTCTCAAGATGGGCAGGCATGTTTACGCTAACAAATGTTTGTCCTGTGTGGGAATCAAAGCCACAAACCTTAGTACTTCACTCCGCCGTATTGCTAATCGGATTTCGGATTATAGTCCTTTAAATAATGATTTTAATATTTTTGCAAACAAACGAACTGACGGAAGTACGCCCTGAAGATTATTTTACTCGTATTTTGCACAGAATAGTAAAATAGAGCAAAATGTAGTTCCTCTATTATCTAAAATATTGTTCGAAAGAAATTCTACTGTTATATTCTATTCTAAGTGTTATTACGTCGACATTATTGGAAAAATATTTTACCTGTCAATATTTACTGTTGCGTGTCATGTGGATATAAATAAATGGCTAATCTATCTATCTATTATAAGCCATAGTGTTAGGTTTCTTCATAGATATTATAACCTACTAACATGATCTTCACAAAAGTTCAATTAAATAAACAATTAGGTTACGTCAATATTTATATCACATTCAACTTCACGTGACGTAAATGTAAGCGTTTTATTTCTACTATAATTACTTCCAAAACTCGAGTATTTGTTATGATTATATAACGCTAATAAGCTCAATAGAGGTGTTATTTTGAGTTATTAATTTCGAAACAGAATTACTTCATTGATTAACAGTTCAAAACTACGAGTATAATAACATTAGCATAATAACAATATTAAAATGTTGAAGAAAACGTAAATTTACTCAATTGCTATATTTTTGTAACACGAATGTATAATAGTCACAGACATGTTATTCAGCCGTGAATTATAATCTCCCCTTACTGTGTTTGTAAATGAATTAATTTACACCACACTCCTAAATTTAAAGTCAGTCTTCCTACACCGCTGTAAAATGTTATGAAACAAAGCTTATTTCTAAGAAAATAGAGTGAGAAAATCCAATTTCACCGGAATGAAGTGTAATTTTGAAGAACATAATTCAATGATTTCTTTAGGGTCAACGCAAACCGACAGAGCGCAGACCCATCTCTGATTGCTTGCTCTGGCCGGCTAGCAATTTCGGTTCTTATTAATATTTAGTGTTACTTTGTACTAATACTAAGTCTTAATAAAATAAGATTACCTCGCAAATCTTATTTATAAGATTCGAAAGGACAACGGGTGTAAAAAATGGCGGTTGTTCATAACGAATGAAATTTATGATGAGGCATTATGAAAAAGTACCTAAAAATATAGAAAATGCCAAGTGAACGGCGTTATTTATGTTTTTTATACGAAATGACGGTTTTTCAGGAAAGACGAACTTTAGCAGCCAAAATCTGAGCCAGAAAGCACAGTTCGCTGTGCACAACGCGGTGCTAATCCCAACGCTGACTTATGGAAGTGAAAGATGGGTATGGCATAGAGAGCATGAAAGTAGTAGGAGCCGAGGAAGACCAATACTGACCTACCATGACCAAATTGGTCGTGTTTTATTAGAAGGTGATGTCAAGAGTTCTAGAAACCGGCGAGCGTGCATGAAAAGAGTAATGAATGTTAAAGAGGCGATTGAAGTGTGTAGGACTGCGTCTTATGGCGCTAGGTGCTCTCTGCCTACCCCACGAGCGTTTTGGCGTGGGGTTATAGTCGAACTTTAAAAGAAAAACCTTATTTTGCTTTTTTAGTAAAATTTGGTAGAAATATATACATGCAAGAATTGCTGTTTAAAATTAGGATACATTCTGATAAATATGAGAGTTTTACCGTAATAACTCTCGAACCGATAAAAGAAGATACAAAATTAGTATCTTTAGTGCGGATAGGAGGCCTTTAAGTTCAATAAGTCTTATAAGAACACAATTACATACATTAAGCCTTAGCCCGTGGTGTTGTTTATAGTCGTTATCTTTAGTGGCTTTTGGGATGGCTAACGAAGGTAGGCGGAAACTTGCACATGTATAAAGTGCGTTTAGGTCGCTGAGATAAAGAATGTAAACAAGCATACAGGGATGCGTAACATTTTTTATAGAACCTCCTAGTGTTACCACCACTAAGCTTTATATACTCTTTTATTTAGTTAGTTAATGTATTAAGTATTTACTTTTACAAAACTAAACTTAAAAACTAAAACTACTAGACGTGACTTGTCGAAGATACAAAAATTGAATATCTACTGAAAAGATATAGGCAACATTTCAAAGTAGGCATATTTTTTATTACAGCTTTTTTTAATACAACGTCAGGAGGTATCCAAGCATACGTGCCACCACCGCTGCAAACACAGCAACTCCTAAGGAGGTTACAGATGACCTCACTCACACGAAGGAATACAACAACCCTCTAGATCTAGAGAGTTGTTATTTGGCTGCGGTTTTCTGAGAGGTCGAGGTACTTCCCCAGACGGCTTTTATACGCCCTACCTCTCTTAAATTATAATTGTAGATTGATGAAATATAAATAATAAATAAATATTGTTGGACAAATTATACAGCATCTTGCTCTAAAGTAAGCGAAGTCTCAACAACTCTTAAACACATGTAAATAGACTTTAGTTTTGTAAATACATACTTATAATATACAGGAAACACCTAAATCAAGACAAACAGACATGTTTATGCACACAAATGTTTGTCCTGTGTAGGAATTGAACCCATGAGCGTTGGTGTCAAAGTAGCGTCACTAACCACAGCGCCGCCGAGTTTGTAAAGTATACTAACCTGATATAAAGCGGCTACCGTATCTTGTGAACGGTTGCAACACTTTACGTATCGCTCGCGCGATGCCACCTCTACTGCTAGCACAGCTACTCCGTAGACGCATAGGGTAGGGGTGGTCCATTACCTACGTGAGGTGTTTAAGGGGGCAGGTGGTCGATCTCATCCAATCTCACGCGGGGGAGAGGGAGAGTCTCGGCAAATATAACGTATTCTTTTTCCCGCAAAAAACATTGTGATATTGGGTAAAAGTAAAACACGTTTTTGACCAAAAATGGCAAAAATTGACTTAACAATATAATTATCGTGGTATCCGAACGCCGTAAAGCAGCACAGTAGAGTCTTAGGCGCCACCGGCTACTCGACGAACTTTGCAACGTACGAGCCGAGTAACAGCGATGCACGGACCGGTTCTAACCTACGAGTACTTTGCTTACGCCCATAAATATTTCGTACACAATGTCAAGATTTTCACACTAAAAGTTTGAAAATCTTGACTGAAAAAGAGTTATCAAGATTATTAGAATGCATATGTCAAAACGTTATGACATATTCTTTACATTAATGAAGACGGTGGAGTTAAGCCTGTCCTAATTATTCAGAGCGATGGCGGCCCTGACGAGAACCAGCGATATCGCAAACTAATCGCATATGCCATACAGCATTTCAAACTAATCTTACTGACCATACAGCACCTCAAACTAATCGCATATGCCATACAGCATTTCAAACTAATCTTACTGACCATACAGCACCTCAAACTAATCGCATATGCCATACAGCATTTCAAACTAATCTTACTGACCATACAGCACCTCAAACTAATCGCATATGCCATACAGCATTTCAAACTAATCTTACTGACCATACAGCACCTCAAACTAATCGCATATGCCATACAGCATTTCAAACTAATCTTACTGACCATACAGCACCTCAAACTAATCGCATATGCCATACAGCATTTCAAACTAATCTTACTGACCATACAGCACCTCAAACTAATCGCATATGCCATACAGCATTTCAAACTAATCTTACTGACCATACAGCACCTCAAACTAATCGCATATGCCATACAGCATTTAAAACTAATCTTACTGACCATACAGCACCTCAAACTAATCGCATATGCCATACAGCATTTCAAACTAATCTTACTAACCATACAGCACCTCAAACTAATCGCACATGCCATACAGCATTTCAAATTATTCGCTCATGCTATACAGCATTTCAAACTAATCGCACATACAATACAACATTTCAAACTAATCGCACATACCATACAGCATTTCAAAAAATATGATCGGGTCGTATTTTTTTTAATTTAATAAATCCAAAACATTTATACTAAAATTATAAACTTGGGATTGGGGAGGGGGCCGAGCCAAATTTCACGACATCTCACACAGTGGGGAGGGGAGTCAGAAAATTGTCAAAAACACCTCACATAATTAACCCTCGTACTGGTAACCTTACTCACTCGTAGGAACACAACGACCCTCCAGGGTGTTGTTCTTTGGCTGCAGTTTTCAGTGAGGTGGTGATACTTCGCCAGACAGGATGCTTTGATGTGCTATGTCTCTCTTAAAAATACCCCAAACCAAGACAAACAGACATGTTCATTCACACAAATGTTTGTCCCGTGTGAGAATCGAACCCACGAACGTTGGTGTCAAAGTAGCGTTACTAATCACTGCGCCACTGAGCCCGCGTCAACATCAATCATACTTCTCATTAAATATAGATGTGCCTTATACCCCTTCTTTTAAATCCATTTGTTCAGCGGGTAGGGTGCACAAATATAGACAAGGTTGGTGTCATTTCAATAGATGAAAAGTAATAACAGATAATTTGAATTCCAACTGTGAGGTACGAGTAACCAAAATAATACAGCCACCATCTGACACGCCGAAAAACATCTGCGGAATGCCGTTAATAACGAGGGTTGGATACCCAGCTACCTGAATATTTGAACTTTCAGCTCGGCCAGTTTGGTACAACAGAGGACAATTCATTTGGCACACACGTATATATGTTGCAGAGATATGTTAAAAATATAGCTCAGTGGATAAAAAATCGGCCAAGTGCGAGTGGGATTCGCGCACAAAGGGTTCCGTACCATTATCTATAAAAAAATCACGTTTGTTGTATGGGAGCCCCCTTAAATATTTAGTTTATTATATTTTTTAGTATTTGTTGTTATAGCGGCAATAGAAATACATCATCTGTGAAAATTTCAACTGTCTAACTATCACGGTTCATGAGATACAGCCTGGTGACAGACGGACGGACGGACAGCGGAGCCTCAGTAATAGGGTTCCGTTTTACCCTTTGGGTACGGAACCCCAAAAATCAACCTATTACCCTTAACGTAGGTCCGTAATTCGAATCTTAGCTGGAATAAATTCGTCTGTTGAGACTTACGAGAAGGATAACATCGTGAAGAAACCCGCACGTCCAAGAAATTATATGTCGAAAGGCGTGTGACCTTACTTCCTTAGGTCTGGTTGTCCCTGTAGGTTCTGGAAGTCTGATAGCAGTCGCACCATGTCAGGTAATCTTGCTTGAATCCTTAGACTTAGGTAGTAGACCCCACGTATCCTAATAGTTTAGGAAACGGGATAAAGCTAGGACGAACACACGGTAAAAGTCGATCCAGTGCCAGATCTCGTAATCGCGATCTCGTAATCGCAAACGAAGGGAATCAATAGTTAATAGATTCAGGCGTTACTTTGCGAAAGTCAAATTTACAGGCAATTTGATCCAAACTACTTTGTGTGCTTCCGCTCCCGATTAGTTCATGCGAACTACTGCCGGCCGGCACCCACCCATTACCGTTAGTAGATGCATGCCGCCGCTGCCATGGCTGCTCCGGTCGTCTCTGCGAGTGTTCGCCATCTGAAATGTGAACCGCATGCACCCGCCACCGTTGCTGCCCAGCCTGCTCCGGTCGTCTCCGCGACACATGTTTCGCCTCTCCACGAGGCATCCTCAGGCGCTGTAGATGTTAGTCGTTAGAATAACATGCTACGAATAATTCGTAGCAGAGTAAGATGTTAGTCGTGACGTAATTCGTAGCATATTATTCTAACGATGTTAGTCGTTAGAATAACATGCAGCCATGGCAGCGGCGGCATGCATCTACTAACGGTAGTGGGTGGTGCCGGCCGGCAGTAGTTCGCATGAACTAATCGGGAGCGGAAGCACACAAAGTAGTTTGGATCAAATTGCCTGAAGGGAATCAATACCACATTACGTAATATGTTTATTAAAAAAAAACGTTATATACTTTATTTTGTTCTTGTTATTTGTTGTTCTTGCGGCGATAGTAATTCACACTGGGAAAATTTCAAGTATCTACGTTTGAATCATAATGGTTCAATATATACCGCCTTGTGACGGACAGATTGACGGAGAGACGGGCATAAAGCAAAGCCTTACGAAAGATCTCTTTAAAGCCATCCGACCGCCACTGCTCGCTGGTTGACAGCTAAGCATCCACCCGGTACTGATCGGGTGCCGGGTGGCTTTAACGAACTCCCTTTAATAATAGAGTTCCATTGACATCTTTTTCTTTTGGGAACCGTACAAATGCAAGTATATATCCCGCAAGGAACCTGGCGTGAAGATATGTCCTTCAGGCAGGGAAAACCGAGTGCCATAAGACGCGGTCCTTATACACTTCGCTTGCTTTTTAACATGCCTAGGGCTTCTGATATCACCATCAGATAAAATACGACCAATTTGGTCATGGTAGGTGAGTCTCTGTCTTCCTTGGTTCCTATATCCTTCCAATTTCGTATCGTATATCTGTTTGGTCATTCTTTCATCCTATATGCCTGCCGTATGCTTGCACGCCTCCCGACGTTGTTTAAAAATAATATTAATATGAAAAGGACGCTAATATTTTAACAACCTTCATTTTATATCAATATATCAGATGACTGCAGCCATTGTAAGGCGGAATTTGAAGTCTTAAAAACTTAATTAAATATTTCGAAACAAATCAAGTAACAGAAATCACTGAGTTAAGTCGTTCTAAAACAACTGTTGCCGGCAGTTGTAAATTGTTAGCAATTTCTTTAGCTGCCTCCCAATTGAGTTCAATTTTAACGCGGGCCCACTCAACGATTACAGGAAACACTTCCGAATGCCAATAATTAGGTTCCCGACAACTAACAGTAAAATCTAATTCCCACTAGTTCGGGAGAACGTGTTAATCTCACCCGTGCAATGATGGTATAAACAAACTGCCGTACTTATAACACCTCTTCTGTAACTTGACCTCCCCTGCCTCTCTTTGACGTAATAGAAACAAGGATATTCTAGCGAACGAAGCCTACGTCGCGGATCTTATTACATTGGACGGACTTATCGTAAGCACTACCCGAGCTATTTAAGAACGTAATCAAGCGAAAGGTAATTGCATATAATTGGTTCAGGTGTTAACAACTCCTGAAATGTGCCGGTTAAGCTGTTGCAAATTTAGGGGATTCCCTATTTATGTGTTTAAGCGTTTCTCGTTTAGGTATGTTATCAAAATACAATTTTGAATGAAATTTGCATGCATTTTAGATCTATACAATTTGATTTCATTGGTGGATAATAGAAAGCGGTCAAAGTGGACAATTATGTGGACTCTACACAAAAAGCTGGGACGCGTCTTTCTGATTTATTTCTTTTAACTGTTTCGGGTGACAAACAATAGAACCGCCCGTGTGATGGGAAGTAGGTCACCGGATAACAAAATAGTACCTACTAACGTACTGTGTAGAATGAATTAAATACGACATGGGGCAAATACTACGGCAACACAATGTATGTAAAGTGGTTACCGTAGCTTATTAGAGCAATACAAAGAGCATCGTACACGTGTTGCTTTCCTAGCCATGAAGCTACTACTCGAGAGCTTTTTTTATATCAGTAATAATTAAGCATACGGCCTGCCTCATGGTACAGTCACCGTAGCCTATGCACATTTGCTACACCAGGGCTGTCACTCAAGCGTTGCCGACCCTCTAAATACCTCTTGAAGAATTCCATGCTGTACTCCCTTGAAAAAGCCTCGGCTGGGAGCTCATTCAGTTTGAGAATTCTCGGAAGAAAACTTCTCTGGAACCGCACAGTACACGACCATTGCGGTTCCAGCGTGTGAGGGTGAACTCCCCGCCGTCGTCGGCGAGCTGTGCGGTTGTAAAGTCTTACTGACAATCTTACTCATTCGCAGGAAGACAAATCCCTTTCGAGGCTATGGTATTCTACATTACAGGGGCGGCTTATTAAATACCGCTATCTCATGTTACACCCGTCATTTAATTTCTAATTAAATGGCAGGGTGTGCCACCTGCAGGTAAGGTAGCTTTGGCTATGAAGATGGCAGTGACGGGATCCACTTACACACCATGCTTCTTAGACATTTGATTTAGATTAAATTATATGTTATGTCATAAACCTGTATCATACACTTACCACAGCTAGGATACGGGTCTACCTTCAATTGAAGATCACTACGATAGACCAAAACGCTACTCCACTTTTTATTGGTTTTATCTTCCTCCCAACGTTATCCTGTTTCCTAATCCATTAGATTGGCAGGTTTCGCTGCCTTAGCCCAAGGAATTGGCAAAGCTACTGATTTTGACATGGAACGAATCTTGGAATGGTCTTGAGTCATGGAACAGATTTGACATGGATTGGAAATGGTTAGGTCACACATTCTTCGAAATATAATTTCTCGGACGCGCGGGTTTCCTCGCGGTGTTTTCCTTCACCGAGCATGGGATAATAATTACAAATATGTACAAACAAGTCCGCAAGATATGAATTTAGTGGAACATGTCCACAACAGGATTTGAGCCATAGACCGTCATAGGCTGGCTGGCTCTTTGGCGGTTCTGGTTGGTTGACGATCGATTTAACAATGTTCATGGAATCAAATTTCTTGATTTTTTTATTTATACAACGTAGGGAGGAATACAAGCATACGGTGTAACCACCTGATGTAAAGCAGGCAGTTACCGTAGCCTATTAACGCTTGTAACATTTATCACTCGCGCGATGCCTCCTCTGCTACTTACACAGCAACTCCTTAGGAGCTTACTGGTGACCTCACTCACATGCAGGAACACCCTCTAGGGAGTTGTTATTTGGGTGCAGTTTTCTGTGAGGTGGATCTACTTCCCCAGGGCTGCTTTGATGCGCCCTACCTCTCTTAAAACATACAGACCAAGACAAACAGACATGTTCATGCACACAAATGTTTGTCTTGTGTGGGAATCGAACCCACGAGCGTTGGTGTCAAAGTCGCGTCTTTCACGACTGAGCCACCGAGCTCGTTGAATGATTTAATGAGTAGTTTAGTTCTCGAAGGAACCATATTGCGTTTGTCTCAGAAAACTATTAGGCATTAAGTATCAGCTACATATTTCCGGTCCTGAGACATTATAGCCTATATGTAGGGTACATAAAGACCTAAATTACTTGGAGTGGAGCTCGCCGCAGATATGTGCTCATTCAGTATTAATTCCGGTTTCAATGATTGCGTATACAGATCCAAATACTATTTGAGGTTGAAGCTCATTTATCTGATCCGACGACGTTAAGTCTATCGAGTATCCGCAGAAACAATATAATATAATAGGTAGAAATAATTTAACATTGTTGTTTTTTTTGTGTACATACCTGAAAAGATAGAATCAAGTGATATTTGCGTCGCCACGCTTCCTCTGGGGCGATCGCCTTCGATGAAGCCTTAACAGCCTTCCCGGCTAAAGGCAATCTCTAAGTGTTTAGTCAGTAAGTGTCTGACATAACCCGTGCAGCCGTCCGTAAGGCTACTCTTATTCTATCCTATCGAGTACCGGAGGGTGGCCGTCTCAGAAGAGTGACTAATGTACGATTTCAGTGGATAAGTCTGTTAGTCGTCCTTTAAGTCGACGCAAAGACAAAAAAAAAATCAAATGATAGCATTTGTAATTATTACATTTAATTAAAAATATGACCTGATCTTACCTTGTTTTTCACACATAATAAATAATTTTATTATCTCATCCTCACTTCAGTAATTCATACTTCTCGAAATCGTCCGTACTTATAGATTTACTTCATTATATCATAATATATGTTCACTTGACGAGCTCGGTGGCGCAGTGGTGAAACGCGTTGTTACGCTACTTTGACACCGACGCTCGTGGGTTCGATTCCCACACAGTACAAACATTTGTGTGCATGAACATGTCTGTTTGTTTTGGTCTGGGTATTATAATAAGTATGTATTTACAAAAAAAAAAAATGTATTTACGTATGTTTATCAGCAGTTATCTAGTACCCATAACACAAGCTTCGCTTACCTTGGGGATAGATGGCGCTGTGTAATTTGTCAGACAATATTTATTTATTATTATTATTATATTACTTAACGATGTGCGTAATTCCAAAGACAGAATACTCGACCTGGTTTCTTACATCGAATAGCTACACTTATGGAGAGTTTTTTTTACATATAACGTTAGGAGGCATACAAGCATACGACCTACCTGATGTAAAATGGCTACCGTAGCCTATGAACGCAAAAATATCTGAAGTCAACTGAAGACACCTCTACAGCTAACACATCAGCTCCTTAGGAGTTTACTGGTTACCTTACTCATACGCAGGAAATCAATTAACTCTCCAGTTAGTTGTAATTTGAGGTTTTTTCCCAGACTGTCTCCTTTGATGCGTTCCATTCATTCCTCTTAAAGTTGTCAAATATCTACTCGGATTGGCATCGAGTCATCAACCAGCAATTGACATCTTATGCCAATCCTTACGAAAGAAATTTAAGACAAAATGTTAATCCCAATTTTCACATACGTGACAACGTTAAGTGATGAAACAGATTGATAAAAATAAATTGGAGTGAAATTAATAACAATAGTGATGCTGACTTAGATTTTATATATTTTCACGAGACATTAAATAAACTGTTATAAGATTTTTTAAATCCACTAAGGTGGTTAACAAGCGTACGGCCTGCCTGATGGTAAGCAGTTACTGTAGCCTATGGACATTCGCAACACCAATCTTACGTTGCCGACCCTGTAAGAACCTCTTCACACCTTCTTGAAGAACCTCATACTGTAGTCCCTTGGGAAAACCTCGGCAGGGAGCTCATCCCACAACTTAATAGTTCTCGATAGAAAACTTCTAAGGAACCGCACAGTACGCGACCATTGCGGCTCCAGTGTATGAGAATGAACTTCCAGCCGTCGGCGAGCAGTGCGATTGTAAAACGAGGCTGTTGGCATCATATAGAACAACTTCTCAGAACACAACTCATTGTACAATTGGTAGAACACGTAAAGGGAGGCGAAATCTCTCCTTAAACTCAAGGGCTCAATAACGTTTGTGAGTTTAGAATCATCGACGATTCTCACAGTTCGTCTTTGCACCAAATCACCAGGTAACCAGGTGCCACCGCCCAGAGATGACTACGTACTCCACATGCGGTCTGACTTGGGACTTATACAATATAAGTCTTTGCTCCGCGCTGAAGTACTGTTTGGCTCTGTTGAGTACATCAAGTTTCTTTGACGCCAGCTTGACCTTTTCTTCCAAGTGACTTCGGTAACGAACCTCGCTGGATAATTCGACGAGATTTAGGTATTACATGGAAAGACTAGTTTACAGATAATTTGACACTTAGTATGCTTCCGCTATACACTAACACAGATGCATGCTGCAGCTATCATGGTTGCTCCGGTCATCTATGCCTCGGCTGCTGTGGTCTCTGCGATGCCATCTGGTGTAGAAACCAAATTTCTCGTTGTCTCTGCAACACGTATTTCGCCCCTCCGCTAGTCATTTTCAGGCGCTGTAGACGTTAGTTGCTAGTATAATGCTATGAATGACATTTTTTATAGTCATGGCAGTTCCATCACATTACCGCGTTCATGAAGGAAATGATTTTGAAGGAAATAACGTTGTTTATTGCTTTGTGGTGGCATTGAATCGCCCCTCATATTGAGTTTAAGAATGGGGTGGGGGTGGGTGAATGAAAAGATGTTTAATACATGGGAGTTGCTTAGGTTATTTTTCATATTTTCTAATTTGTAATTGTCCCCTAATATTAGTTTAATCCTGTATGTCTTCTATAAGACGATCTGTGCGATTGTTTTAATATGCTGATAAGTAGGTATGAAAATTGAAAATAAGACCGGTTTGTTCGATACAAAAATGTTCGCAAGTATCACAGGACATTGCCGCAATAAAAGATTGTTTTTCTTTCTGATAATGCCACAGCCACCATATAAGTTATATTTCTAGAAAAAAAAACATTTTCTTATATCACCGGCACAGTAATAACGAATCGATTAATGGTTAATTCTTAAAATTGGATGAATAGTTTACACACTAACATGGAACATACGTAAATACAAACATAGGTACATATAGGTACTGATAAAATTATAACAATTTCTTTCGGCTTTGCTATAGTCGGGAAAAAATTAAATGACTCCTTCGTTACCGTAGTGGAAAACAGTTTAGCGGTATTTCTTACATCTGTGGGATTAGCTATGGATCTAGAGCTAGATCGTTAATCGTTGCCTTAGGTTTAAGTCCTGTAGTCCTAGGCTACAATCGCTGGAGTCGCGTAACTTATTCTTTAATTCATTCTTCATCTGGAATGGGGCGTTGAATTTGCTTCTTTTCTGAAGGGATTTAAGCTGATCAGATTTCGATCTACTCTATACTAGTGGGCTTAATAGAGATATCATATTGTTAAGTTTTTTTTTAATGGCAGTACGTACAATGAAATTTATTACTATATATATCTACACGCTATCACCCTGGCGGGGTAGGCAGAGGCAACCGAGCGCCATACGTCTCGATCCCTACATATCTCACTCGTTTTATTAACATGCGTAGCTCTTCTCATGCATTCTCACCGGGTTCCAGGGTTTCTGACATTACGTGCTAATGTTTTGGTTACATGTAGGTATTGGCAATCGTTTGAGGCTAAGTTTCGACAAGTCACTCATTGAAACTTAAACTGGGAAGTCAAAAGTGAGACGAACGTTTAGTTCACTACTTCGACCAATAACTTCATAGCCTACAATGTAAACAATCAAGTTTTGTTGTCAGTGAAAGTGACACCAGAATATAATTTTGTTGATACCGCGGTTCATTTAATAAGCAGAACACCAACTGACCGAGTCAGTCCCTCATCAATGTCCCTCCCTACGTTTCATCATCCGCACGAAGTAGATGGAAAACCAATGTTAAACCAATGAGATCGATTTTACATAGTGACTCTATTATATATTCTTTATTGCATATTATTACACATACCATTGTTACATTAAAGGTGTACAAAGGTGAGCTTATCTCTAAAAGAGATCTCTTCCAGCCAACCCCACAGGCGGTAAAAGAAATCATTGTTGGAGGGGTAACAAAAAAATATATATTTTGGTAGGTAAAAATACCTAATATTTACAAATTTCATTCATAGCCTACAAATAAATTCACCTCTTTTCACTCTATTCACCTTGACGCGGCGGATGGTAAAGAAGAACGCGCTGCTTTTATTGGGTAGTCCACGGATCAACATCGCGGCATTTATCGGCTTATTGGTTAAAACATCCTTCCATGGAACAGTAGGCTAAACCTCTGAGATATTTAGGCGCTAAACCGCAACGTTTTTGTGAACGCAGGGGACCTTTGTGCGCATTCAAGTGGTTTATTGGTTTGCCATCATCCCTATACTTACACAAAATATTTAATGAATTGTTAGAATAGTCCTTTTATATATATGAAATCTTTATGTTTGACTGTGCGTTTGTCTGTGTGTGCGTTTTTTTTTCGAATATTGACTTCAGATTTGGATTGAGCATAAAAAAGTAGAATAGGAATGTTCAGGAACACCGTTCCTGTCTCTTAAGGAACATGGTCAAAATGGCCGACAAATAAAAAAAAAAATAATTGTTATATAATTGACGAGCCAGGTGTTCCTCTGGCAATGCAAGCTTGCGCATTCTCAACTGGTTTATACTCCGTCGTATATATATTGTTTATTAAGTAGTGGAATTGAGTGGGAAATTGGTAAAGAAACGGTCTATTGATCAAATGGTCCCCTGTTCGCATCATGGCGTGTACCACTCAATTTGTGTTTTCGAATTTAGGTACATATTAGTAATTATCATTTGCTCAGCGGCGAAGGAAAACATGGTGAGGAAATCCGCAAGTTCAAGAAATTATTTTACGAAAGACGTGTCACCTAACCTAAGATAGGTCTGGTTTTCCTTCTGGGTTTGTTCTTTTGGTCGCTTCATGTCAAAATTTCGCCAAATCCTTAGGCTGAAGGAAATATATCTATACTAATATATATAGCGGAAGATTATGTTTGTTTGAACATGCTAACTTCTGTAATCACCTGATTTGAAAAATCTATTCGCATTTGATAGCCCAATTAATGTTGGAATAATATACCTCCTCCATTAAGAGCGTTAACTAATAGGTCAACTTTAAACAAAAAAACGTTACTTGCTTGATGCAAATTTTGGGTTAACATTGGTCGCATTGGTGGCGGACGCGAACTTCGTTAAAAGGCTGCCCTTCGAAACCCGTGTGGTCATATATGACCGCGAAATGTATGGGAAAAGGTATATAACGGGTTCTGAAGGCTTACGTTAAGGGGATACAGAAGCATGCTACTTTAATATAATATTTATTTATACTATATTTGGTTTTGGACTGTGAATTGATGTGTGGTAATAAGTATTATAATTTGCTATTATGTGTATTACTGTGTGTTTATTACGTTCTGTTCTGTTTCACATATTTATTTATTTATATGTATGTGTTGCACAAGTACAATTTAAAGTAAATTCTGAAACGTGCGTACCGCTGACGGCGTTCTCCGCCAGCTCCGGGCAACTTCAGAATATCAGTGGTTTACTCTTCTGAGTAACTGAGTAAACATCACATTGAGATGTTGCTCATTTGTATCACTGCGGCATGTGCACGCATCTTTTACACTGAATATGTTCATTTCATTTATTGAGTGTGTGTATGTCTAAGCTGATACAAACAAAATTCTTATCTGTCTATCTAATTATTGAGGAATGTTATACGCTATTTATCACCACCATAGAACTTTTAGAAACCAATAGAAATGAAAGAAAGCAAAAAAGAGGTTCTTACGGTATACCGGTATATCATGATCAAATTGGTCGTGTTCTATCAGAAGGTGATGTCAGGAGCCCTAGAAACCGGCGAGCGTGCATGAAAAGAGCAATGAATGTTAAAGAAGCGAGTGAGATATGTAAGGGTCGAGTCGCGTGGCGCTCGGTTCTCTCTGTCTACCCCGTAAGGGATTTGGCGTGAAGTTGTAGTAGTACGGTATACCGAGCATACGCACGGACGAAGTCGCGAGGTGCAGCCGGTATCGTATGTAAATCAGTGTCTTATACTCTCCTACTGAATATTAGTACAATCCATCGGCTGTCTGTCCGACTTTTATTTGCATAATTTATGTGGAATATTTAAAGTTATCCACGTGAAAAATAACATGGCTTCAATGTCCACAAAGTTAAGCGTGGCTGGCGATATCCGAACCTTTTTATGTATTTGTTTAGGACACATAACACCCCACTTTGGGCGATCACAATAAATCCCCTTGGAGCAAGCGCTTAGCGGCGCGGAAGCATCCCAAATCAAAAGATAGAATCTGGATAATGTATGTTAGATGTTCAGATTTTTGACAAACATATTTTATTATTATATATATACATCATATTATATATATATATATTTTAGTTTATTTATTTGGGCCGTGATAGCCTAGTGCACAAAGAACCTGCCTATTAACCCTTCGAAACCCGGGTGGTCGTATACGACCGCGAAATGTATGGAAAAACGTATATAACGGGTTCTGACTGCTCAACCGTCCTGCTCTTGGTTCGAATTCTGGTATGGGCCTTACTACTAAATACGCATATCCGGATTTATGTAGCAAGATATTTGTAATTATCGCATCCTCAGCGGCGAAGGGATACATAGTGGGGAAACCCGCACGTCCAAGAAATTATAAATCGGAAGATATATGACTTATCTAGGAATGGTCTAGTCTTCCCCCAGCGTTGTGAAGTCTGACAGCATTCGCTTCATGTCAAAATCAGTATCTTCGCCAAATCGTTAGGCTTAGGTGGCGGTCTCCGCCCATACTTATGGATTAGGCAACGGGGTAACGTTAGGAAAAACTTATTTTCTTGTAGACCGGATTAGTAGAAAAGCTCATAATGTTGATGAACTGTAAATAACAACATTTTCTAAGAATAAAACTTAACAGGGATGAAGAAACAGACTACACTATAAAAATAAGTCAACCATGCGACGATATCAAAAGGAAAATAAAAAGTATTGTCCGATGAGACTCGAGAACAGTGGCTACGTATTTAAAACCCGACCTGTACATACTAAGGGAATTTTATTTTGAGTCATCACTTCTTATATAATATAACGCTGCCTCCAGGTTTTTGAAGGGTTGCATCGCGAAGGCAAAGTCGGAATTTGTTAGCAAACTTGGCGAGAGACTCGTATGCTTGCCCTCCGGGACTCGTGCGTTATGGTCTCTCGCCAAAGCTGTTCAGGGTAACTTCTGTCAGTCGTCGTTGTCTCCGTTACGTAAAGGGGACGAATCCCCCATACTGCAAAGGAGAAAGCCGATCTCTCTGGGCTCTCTTTTTGCATCCAATTCGACTCTTGATGACCGGGGAGGTGCACCGCCGTCCATACGGCGGTGTGAGAGCTCTATGCCATTCCTTTCTCGCAAAAAGCTGTCCGTAGAGCTCTTATGTCCCTGGACATTTATAAGTCGAGCGGGTTGGATTGAATTTCACCCATTGTGTTGAAGACGTGTGCTCCGGTATTAGCTCCGATTCTAACGTGCCTCTTTCGGTACTCCTATTAGCTTGGCGTGGTTCCCAACTCATGGAAGGAGGCTTTGGTACACCCGATCCGATCCCTAAAAAAGGTGCTTGTTCGGATCCAACATATAGCCCTATAGCAATCACTCCCATATTTTTCAAAATCATGTAACATATCATCAACCAGCAACTCTAAGGCTTCTTAGAGGATCGCCAGCTGATAAGCGATCGCCAATACGGTTTCTGCCGTGGTCGCTCGTCTGGCGATCTCCTGGTATTCTTGACCAATTGCTGGGCGGAGTTAGTAGATAGCAAAGGCGAGGCTTTAGCGGTTAGATTGAATATAGCAAAATCCTTCGATCGGGTGTGGTACAAAGCTCTTTTCTTGAAGCTTCCTCTTCTTTTGGGCTACCCGTAAAATGTTATGCACGGTTTGCCAGTTTTCTTATTGGGCGGAGCATCAAGGTCGTAGTTAACGGTGCATGCACGGATCCACTGCCCCTGAACGCTGGCGTTCCACAAGGCTGTGTGTTGTCTCTCACTAAGTTACTGCTGCATTCAATGACTTGTTGTGTTTTCGACTGATTATATACAATATCGGTGTTAAATTACAAGATAGAGTAGCTTAAACCTATTTAGCCATTTTTAATAGCACGCAAATTTATAGTTTTAGATATGTCACGTTAGTCCTATTTTACAGTAGTCAAACGTTTATATTAGGTAATTATATTTCGTCCATGTTACATTTAAACTGCAATTCACAAGAATTCGCCAGGAAACACAAGCCATAGATAGCTTATAAGTATATTTATAAATATAGTATCTATTCCTTGTACTCTAAGAACTGTTTAACACTATAAAATAGTTTCTCTAAAAGCCATTTACGTAATGTAATGGCAGGGTATAGGTAGGATGTTCAGTGAACGGAAATACGGTTAACAGAAATTTCCCTTGGCAGGTTTAGTGAGCGACCAGAAAGCACGACTCCCAGAGGGAAAGCTCGCAAGCCGCTTGCCACCTCTGCCGACGAAATCGAATTTTGCTCTAGCAACCACCCTTTTACTGGACCTCGAGGCAGCATTCAGTTTGCGCTTCAAAACAGACACATTAGGATCTTCATTAGCAAGCGTCGTGGTCCAAGCATTGTAAGCAGCCTGCTTAAGAACATTGGCTTTCCTACAATGCCGATTAAACCACGGCCACTTTTTAGCTCCCGTAGTAGCTACAAGGCGATTGGGAATGTACCATTCCATGCCATCTAAGATCGTCGCAGCCACTGCGGTTGCGCAGGAATCAATGTCATCTCATTCGAAGCACAGCTGCCTGCACGAGTACGATGCGGAGAGTTCACGCAATCCAACGCAGTCTGCCGACCTATAGTGCCTTACGCGACGACATCCGGCAGGCCGAGGTAGGTCGCGTTTGGTGCTGCGCTTGGGTTGGCTGCGATAGTCAACGTGAAAACAATAAAATAATATGTTATACTTGAACTACAATAGTTTATGTTTGGAGGGTTGTTCCTGCGAGTGAATGGGGTTATTAGGTAAGCTCCTTAAGCTTATATATATATATATAAGCTTATATCCTTAAGCTTATATATATATATATACACGCAGGAACAACCCTCCAAACATAAACTATTGTAGTTCAAGTATAACATATTATTTTATTGTTTTCACGTTGACTAACTAACTAAACTTCAAACGTTTGAAGTTTGGTTTTTAAAGCTTTTAGCAAGAATTGTAAATATTCCCAGGACAAAAAGTAAGGTAGATGTTGACTCGGATTACATTACAAGTCAAACAAACTCGAAATATAGTCAAGTGTAAAAATTCATCAAAGTTCACCTTACCTTATGTATGATATCTTTTATATATTATTTAATTTAATTTTAATTTCTAATTTAATTAATTTATTATTATTATTTATTATTCATGTATTTAAGTTAATTTAAAAATAATTATTATTTATTATATTTAATGATATTATGTTTAATACCTTTTGTATGATACCTTCATAAACGACAAGTAGATAAAACTTTTTAAAATAAATCTTTAACTTCAGTATCGATATTAAAGAGCAAGCAAGCATGCAAACCAATACATGTACAAAATCAACCCTCTGAATATGGAAATATTGTATGGTTATCTATGTATTATCAGTAGATATTTACAAAAAAATGTATGTGAAAAAGCGCTGTGTATTTTGTCCGATCACTTCACTGTACATGGGCCATAAACAAATTCTATAATCTATATATAAGCTGCGGTAACACAGCAGGCGATCTTAACACCGTATTTATCACCGTAGTGATATAAAAATACCACTTAAGAAATAATATTTGTAAGGTGACTTGTTATGATACCTGGCATGGCGGATAGCAAACAAGTATAAGGATGTTAGTACAAAACACTTACCGTAAATGGACCGTCGTTGAAAGGGTACATTTATCATGAGCAGAAAGCTACGTAGGGGTTAAAACTGTAGGCTACATAGCTATTAACATTAGATATGACTTTCAAACGCCTTGAAAACACTGGCTCTCGCCCCATCAATCCAAAATATGGCGTCGCAAAATACATTATAAACCCCTTTGATTAAAGAGAAACTAGTAACTCACTGCAGATAGATGAGTTTGGGCTAAATAATGTACCATATACTTTGCTGTAATTTGCTAATATAGTCCACGTGTAAGTGAGATGACTCCAAAAATTACCATTTGAACATGATAAAGAAGAAATAAATATCAGACAGGATAAGAATCTAGGCGTTATCCAAAATCAGATCAGAGCGATCCAGCAACCAGCTCAGTAACGTGGTTATCAAGATTTTATCTTTTGATTCGCGTTGCTTTCGTTTTACTAAGTTAACGCTTTCGGAAGATTTATATACTGTGATCAGTCAAAGTAGGAATTCTGCATCATGAGATTAATGGTACGTTTTCTAAATTGTTGTTTATCTTAAAGCTGTTTACCAGATTCAGTTAGTACTATCAATATTACAAAAGATATTACACCGTAAATGAGAATCTCAGAGATATAATTTAAATTAAATAACATTTATTATATACTACAAGTATTTATTTGTACAATAAGAAGAGGCATGCACCGTTGGTTCGTACATGTAGAAATAATGCAGAAAATATTAATTATGAAACAGATATAAAACTCGAAAGTAGAAGGATTTCGGAGCCAAAAATGGCCAAGACTTACCTATCATGACCAAATTGGCCGTGTTTTATCGGAAGGTGATGTCAGGAGCCTTAGAAACCGGCGAGTGTGCATGAGAAGAGCTATGAATGTTAAAGAAATGTGTAAGGACCGAATAATGTGACACTCAGTTGTCTCTGCCTTCCCCGTAAGGGATTTGGCGCGAAGTTATAGCTAGATAGATCTTTTGATTATTGAAAATTATTGTTGTAAACCACAAATATTTTTTTTATTCCAATTGTAATAAATAATCGTACATTATATTGTGTATAAATTGGCATGTTAATCAAGTAGCTAAAAAGGAAGAAATTGTTAATTTGATAATATGACCTTGTTATAATCTTATTTACCTGCAAATTATTAATATTATTTAATTATGTATTGTAAACGTCCTAGGGGACGTGGTTAAAATAAAACGTCTTCTGTTTGATAAGTGGCATCTTTAATCATATTAACGAGTGATATTTATAAACGTGTTATAAATACAGCATTCACAAAGTATGTGGACTTTTGCAACATCAGTGGTTTACACTCAATCGGCAACACGCTGCATCATCACATATATATATAAGCTTAAGGATATAAGCTTATATATATATATAAGCTTAAGGAGCTTACCTAATAACCCCATTCACTCGCAGGAACAACCCTCCAAACATAAACTATTGTAGTTCAAGTATAACATATTATTTTATTGTTTTCACGTTATATATATATATATATATATATACAGGTTATTCCGTTTCCTAATCCATTAGCATTGTCGGGGGCTCGCTACCTAAGCGTAAGGATTTGGCAAAGATACTGGTTTTGACTGCCGTCGATCATCTGCAACCCAGAGGGAAAGCCAGACCTTTCTTAGGTTGGGTCACACGTCTTTATCAATGTATGCATACTGAGACCTTGTAAATGTATTTTGAGCAATATAACTATATGTACCAACATTTCTTAATGTTGCTACAGCAAAATTTATAATGTTAAAACATATTTATGAAGTGCATCGGGAGCGAACTCAAATAAGAGTATTGTATAGAGTAACCAAGTGAACGGTTTTCTCGTATAAAGTTTCATTTAGTGTTTCCAAAAATTTCGAAGAAAAAGGCAAAATCCGAAAACTAAACAATTTGAAATACGATTTTCGAATTCTTTCTTTATCATAAAAAGGATTTCATTTAAACTATTTATTTTAAACACCTAATATGTATCTTAAAAATAACAAAGGAGATTGCCCATTCATTGTACTGAATTGTCTCATGCCTCAGGATAAAAACATTTTATAAATTATTTTTCTCATTTTAGGAGTCTTCTTGCCCAATCCATGCTTGTTTTGGATAGGGGATATATTTTAGAAAATATGAAGATATACTATTGACTACAATTTATCACTTGATTTTTATTTCCTCCGAATGATGATCAAAAAAGTTGCCATAGTAAATAAAAAAAATGTTGAAAGAAAAGTACGATTAATATTGTTATCGATTATAATTACAAACAATAAAAATGTAACATTACTAGGTACTAGTATATCACCATCATCGCTTATGAAAACATAAACATTGATTTCATTCTTTTAGGAATCGTTCGGGTTTCACGCTACAAACTTACTCGTATTTGGTTTTTATTCATATCGAATACAGTGTATAAGAACCGAGTTACGCTAGTCAAACAACCGATTTTCATTTAATATCTATCGTGTGGTAACATTTGTGACGCTGTACGAAATGAACATCTACTGCACAGAGTACTTTATTATATCTGCTGTTTATTACTGCCATTTTTGTGTTGATTGAGATTATTTGAGATTACTATCAGCTTAAATTGTGATATCGTAAACATTATTTGTGTTCAATTCAACGACGGGACGTTTTTCTTGTATTAGTGTTGTACTATGGCTGAGCACTTGTGGGTATAATTGACCATACCTTGGAACAAGCATCTACTCCAATGGTCAAATAATGAAATATTTCCCGTACCTATGCCAAGAAAAAATTTGTAGATAATTAATTAATTATTAAAGTGTAAGTAAATGTTTCCAACATAGGTAAAGTGATCGTTAATTCACTCTGTAGGCATTTTAAGCAAAGATTAGTAAAAACTACCAAAACTAGATGAGAATTATTTTGATTTTTAGGTTATGTTACATTTTCTGAAAAACTTCGAAACTCCTGTTTTGAATCCTAGAATTACTAATGTTAAAGGTTTATTTATTTTTTATACACCGTTTAAAACAAATTTGGAATTGATGCAACGCCTGTACCATGGTCCATACTTTGATGGGCATTATCCTTTATATATATATATAAATGAATCCCTATTTCCCTTGGTCACTCCATAACTTGAGAACGACTTAACCGATTTCATTCATCTTTTTTTTTGTTTGTTTTATAATACTTTATAGAAGACTCTTATGGAATGAAAAATTTAGAAAATTGCGCAGAAAATTTAAGTATATCAGAAAACTTAACGACTATTTCAATTTCGCGGGTTTAACAGTATGTCGCATGTTCCCGTGTCGGAAAACCAGCAACATTATTTATTTAAATATATTATTTTATATTCCAGTTTGAGGTTCCAGAACAACGTCTAACGGGTCAGCTAGTATAAAATAAAAATTAAATGTAAACTAAAATTTAATAATATATTTTTCGTATTTTATAATTAAAAATTTGCAGTAAAATCTCTTTGGTTGTACTATTTCTGTCTAGCTGGTTTTGACATCATAAAATATGACATTTTAAAAAAGAATAATGAAAAGTAGTTCATAGATTCAGGCGTTATTTTGCGAAAGTCAAATTTACATGCGATTTGATCTAACCGGCTTTGTGTGTTTCCGCCACCAATAAGTTCATGCGGACTAGCGCCGGCCGGCACGCACCCACTACAATACGTTAGTAGATGCATTCATGCCGTCGCTGCCATGGCTACTCCGGTAGTCGCTGCCTCGGCTGTTCGATTTCCACACCGTATAAACATTTGTGAGCTTGAACATATTTGTTGGTCTTGGCTTGGGTGTTTTCTAAAACAAGACACATAAAAGCAGTACCTAGTACTTACTAGTACTAGTACTGGAGAAGTACTTCTACCTCACAGAAAACCGCAGCTAAGAAACAACTCCCTAGAGGGTTGTTGTGCTGCGAGGTTACCAATAAGCTCCTAAAGAGTTGCTGTATTAGCAGCAGAGGTGGCATCGTGCGAGTGATACTTAATGTGTTGCAAGCGTTAATAGGCTACGGTAACCGCTTTACATCAGGTGGGCTGTATGCTCATATGCCTCTCGACGTTGTATATAAAAAAATAAAAACCATATCTACTAAAAAGTAATTCTGACAAGCTAAAAAATAAAACAATTTCTAATATTATTTTTTTTCCATTTAATCCTACTGGTTTGAACGAACAATTCTTGTATATGTCTGTATGTACTAGGAAACAGCTTTAACGATTTGTACCAAATTTCGTAATTTGATAATCATTTGTATTTTAAGTTTATGTACCTAGGTGTCTGTCCTGAAATATGCGTTTTTACACAAAAAACAAAATATAAAAGACACCAAGCGAATCTCGTAGTCTACGTAGGTACTATTAAGAAAACTTTCTGAGTGTCCACTCTCATAATCATCAATATAAAATAATCGTTGAAAGCTAGAGAGGCATTTATAATGAATTTGGTGAACTGAGAATTTCCGTATGTTTCCCGCAACGTGGTGGCACTACTGCGCCAGTTATTGAAATTGCCAGCACTGAAAGAGTGCTTTGATAGCTGCGAATGGCATCGCCGCTGCGCAAATTGCAATTTGTATTACGTTCATTTTGCCTCTGATATCGCAGTATTACACAACCGCTGAGTTTCAGAATAACCCCAATGCTTGGAGGTAATGAGAATGACTGTAGTTGCTGTTTGTGAAGTCGCTTTTAAAGGGAACTTCTAATGATAAGTAGATTTCTTGTTTATTGGATTTGTCCAAAGAACCCGTAAATCTCATTTTTATCGCCCATAGCGACTATACCATCACAAAGTAAGTATGCGATGCGGCGGACGCCATTGCCAGTATGTCCGTAGTACAACTATAACAGAAAAAAAAATATTTTGTATGAGAACCGATCGTAAGGGAAGTTAACGAGATGCGAGCGTAGCGCAAAATCTACAGCTTGTAGATAGAATTCGTAATGAATATGTAAGAAAGAAGTATCGGTGTTAAGATTAGAAACGACATGCTTGGTCTAAAACACAATACCGGTGTTAAGATAAGAAAATGCATGCTCCACTGATTTGGACATGTAGAAAGAATGCAAGAGGAAATAATTATGAAACAGATATACAACGCCAGAACAGAGGAGCCGGGGAAGGCCAAGACTCTTAAGGATCCTTAGAAACCCACTAGATCAATGGTAAAGAAGCACTGATGCACCAAGGCCTTGCGTAGTAACTTTTTGTTTCGTGCATTTGGCTAAAGAAGTGAAAAGTCTTATTCTCGCCTCGCCTCGCCGCATACCGAATATGCAATTGACAAAATGACTGTAAAAGCTTTGCGTCGTTTAATAAATTTCTGAAAATCCAATCACAAAATCTCAGATAATATTCTGTTGCTTGTGTGCAAATATTATCTTTGAATTCCTATATTCCTGGATTTTAGAGCTTCCTTATCTCATAGAGTTGACGTTGTCGAGCTACATGTGTGGCTCACTACCTGATGTAGCTTTGTGGTCCAGACTTCGGGCCAGTCGGGAACTTAGTATGTATTTTCTAAAATATTTCATAATTTGTCTCAGTGCTTTATTCTTCAATTTCTACAGTACTATATTAAACTCACCTTTCTTTCAGAATAAAATATTTTCTTCTTCTTCGCTCTATTTTGCTCACAGGAACTCCAATCCTATGATAATGCTTATTAATTTTTGAGATCAGGATGCATCCTAGAGGTTTTTATAATGATAAGTGAGATGGTAAATGGTTTTGTGACATAAAATTAAGTTGTGTCACTTAATAGATATCGTGCAATGAAATGTCTTAAAGAAAATAATATCTATAATCTACTAAATATTTTTTTTGAACTTTTCTTTCAATATGAAATATATAAACCAATAACCGGCGAGCGTGTACCTATAAGCAGAACTATCAATGTAAATAAATTAATATATATAATCTTCTAAGTAACATTTTTTTGATCCATTATTTATATTTGTTTTAAATATTCTTTTAAATGATACTTGAAAGATGTACATTACTAACCGGCGAGCGTACATAAGCAGATCTATGAATGTTGTGTAAGGACCAAGTCATGTGCCGCTCGGTTCTCTCTGCCTACCTCGCAAAGGGGATTTGGCGTGAAGTTTTAGATATGTAGATGGATAGATAAGCTATTAAAACTATACAAATAGAACACGAGTGTACTATAGTCCCCCAAACTAAACGACTAGACAAATTCAAACATCGAATCAATTCGGAATTTTATGAAAAGTAACCAAGTTTCAAATTTTCTATAAATTTTCGAAGCGAAGTTCAAATTTTCAATAAATATTTCCATTTACCTTTCCTTTCCTTTAGTACACAAACTCTTGCATTAATGTAGAGATGCAACTGTCCACAGGTTAAATTATGGAACACTCTATAATGGAAGTAGTATTATCAACAATCACCATTATTAAATAATCAATTATGCATATAAATATGTCAAAATGTTTATACTCTATATGACCTGAGACATCATGTTCTCCTAGTAGATAACCACAAACTTGGATTACTTAACGGCTTGAGTTTTGATAAAGTTGACATTAATAATACATATAATAATTAAGTACAATTTAGAATAATAAAATTTACACCAATTTATTGGCATCAATATAATGTTGTTATTTTTTGTAACGTTTTGATTCCTTGCATCTAACTGTACGAATGTTACTTTATTTTCTATAATCCAAATTGCCGTAAAGGATAGAAAATTCAAATTTGATAGAAAATTAAAACATTATATATCCCGTAACGGAAAACCACAGTTCAAAATTAATGGAATAAACTGAATCAATTCCAAGAAAAAGTGCCACGTAATCGATTTCAGATTGGAGATTACACCAACAAATCTAATATCGCAAAATCGACACATTAAAAAGTGAAGCTTTAGTATTTGTAAACAAAACACGTAACAAACCGAAGAGACCTTTTCAAAAATTATGATCTCCCGTTATGTGCGGCGTGCGGGTGAATTTTATTCGTACATTCGCTCGTGCTTCGACCGACACAATTTGTCGGAGTTTTAAATATTCACGTATAACACGGCGTGTTTAATATATTCCTCATCTACATAATGTAATATTTTTCGCGTACCACCGACGGCGCCGTCTTGTTTTCGTAGGTGGGAAAAATCAGGGGTTTTTTTTTGCAATATCGCTAATAAATGCTCCCTCGTACGGTTGCCGTGTTTTGTAGGAAATTTTAAAAAGTAATTTTTACACCATTCTCTTTTCTATGTTATATGGTTATACTGTAACCTACTTTCCTAATATGAAATACTGAAAAGCCACTGGAGTCAGACTGAAACTGAAAGTAAGATTTATTCAAAGAGTATATTCTGGTAAAAGTAAAATATCTCCTAGGTCTTCATAAGATGAGCGAAGTATTTTATAATATGCTGTAGCTTAGAAAATTAAACTTAGCAACGTACCTACTTTTAATTAAATTCCTTACATTTACGCAAACAAAGCGTTTTAGTAACGTAAAACAGCATTTCATGTTTTATTTGTGTTAAATCGCTATTTTTAAGAATATATATATTGAATAGATAAAGTTGAACAGCAAAACTTTGTCGAAATACTAAATTAGACCCAAATCGTTAGATACATTTTTGAAATACACAATTATTTATAACAACATGATTACAACATGAAAAATAGGTTTCGGTTGATATATCTATACATATAAATAAAATTGAAGTGTCTGTCTGTGATTTCAAAATAAAGTCTTTATCTTAAGCTCATATTATTATTTTCACGTTACCAAAGCTTAAATACGCATTTTTAACTTTTTGTCTGTCTGTCTGTTTGTTTGTTTGTCCGGGCTAATCTTCGAAATGGCTGAACCTGATTTTGATGAATCTTTCCCTGGTAGGTAGAGGACTGTTCAGAGCAGAATATAGGGTACTTTTTATCCCGTAAATATTTAGGGTTCCGTAAATAACGATAAACTGTTAAAATTAGGGGGAAATGTCTTCCCTCTTCGGGGGACTTTGCAATTTTATTTTTATTATTTTCATAGAATACGTATTTTTTAAATAACTACGCATTTTTTATGTAATAAAAATAAAATAAATATACGTTGCCTCCCGTAAAGGTCAATAGATGGCGCTGTATGAAAATTGAATCGTTCTATGGTTGCATCTACGACCCTGAACTTTGTTTTTTTTTTTAAACAGAAAGGATTTGAGGTCTATAGAGAAATAAAGGCTACTAAAAGCCCAAATCTTATGCGTGCGAAGCCGCGGGCTTCAGCTAGTACTAAATAATTCGGGTACAAGTCAAAAATTTGCACCGCATCGGAAAGGATTTTTGTACTACTAAATTAGAGGCAATGAGTGTGGTATCATTATTTATACTTTGTAGCGAGTCCGCTGATACTATATTGAGTTTGGGTCGCGAACGGGTGAATTGCCGAATGGCATAAAGGGGCCAGAGCGCTGATGGGCCAAAACCGGCGTTCTCATACTTTTCAATGTTACTACATATTCGAAAGGAGGCCGGACTTAGACGTTGAGAAACAATCAGACAAGAGCCTCTGCGTGCACACCCATGCTGCAATAGAGTGGCGCTTTTATATGTAGCGGTGTCTAACCCCTCTTAAATCTTTTCTTAATTTTGTTCCTTAAAAGCTGTATGCAAACTAATCTGGGGTATAAATAATTTTAAAACTAACATCAACCTCGCTTTCACGTGGTGCACCCTGCCAATGAATACAGAAGCTCTAGTGTAAGAGAAAGGAAGTGTACCGATAGCCTCACGTTATCGGCAAGCTTATGGCAACGCACGAGAGACGGCAATCTATAGGCTGTGATAATAACGTAACATAAGGCGAGCTTTCTGCTTTGTAAAACGTTTTTGAGTAAAAAAAAAACGATTTATCACCCGTTTTATTGTTAAAACAAGAAATAAGCAGCTCCGTTACACCAGTAAACTACCGCCCGACAACAAACATCTGCGCAAAGTTAACAAAGACACGGTTATAAAGGACATCGCAGACTGCAGCGAAGCCTTTTATCCCTAATTCTCCACACGCCGAGCGAAGCCCGGATTACGCCAGATTACTAGACGGTCTAACGCCTTAGTATCTCGCAGTATCATCCCACGTTATTATCTGTAAGTATTACTTGAAATATGAAGGATTACCCGGATATTATAATATATTTTTCAAGAAATGGACCTGGGCAGACGGGTTTTGGTTTTGAGATGAGTGAAATATTAGTTTGTTGCCATTTCGGAAACATTTTTGTACTGTAATTTTCTATACAACTTCGGGAGAAACAAGCATACGGCTCACGTGATATGAAGCGGTTATTGTTTATAATACAAGGACTTCCGCTCGCGCGTTGCTACCTCTGCTGCTAACGTAGTACCTCCTCAGTGACCTAGTCTTCTGTACGATGAAATTTCCCCAGTTGGGCTGTTTACTAAGCAATATATTTGCTACATCGATTGGTCTTATGTCACTTGCATCCATCCTCTCCCCGTAATCTTCAGAAGATCGCCGGTCCATTGTCTGGAGGCTGTAGTACGCTGCGATTTCCTGCTCGTGGTCGCCATTCGAGAAACAAAATAATTTCATATCATTTGCATTACGATTGAATATGCGCTACAATAGCAACTTCTATAGTACAATTAGCTTATTTATTGACTTGTTTATATGTTATGAACTCTTTACAAGCGTGAAGTTTAATTATAAGTAACCTTTGTCCCCCTTGAGACTTTAGTGTCGGGATGTAAGTGGGTTGTCATCACCTTTAAGGAAAACGCTAACAACAACGCTAACATATGGAAGCGAGAGCTGGGTATGGCCGAAAGAGCATGAAAGTAGAATAAACGCGGTCGAAATGCGAGCGCTGCGCAAAATTTGTGGCGTAAGGCTTGCAGACCGTATTCGCAATGATGATGTTAGAAAGAGAGTTGGTCTGAATGGGAGCGTCGGTGTTAAAGTAAGAAAAGGCATGCTCCGTTGGTTCGGACATGTAGAAAGAATGCAAGATGAAAGAATGACGAAGCAGATATACAATGCAAAAGTGGAAGGATGTAGGAGCCGAGGAAGGCCAAGACTTACCTACCATGACCAAATTGGTCGTGTTCTATCAGATGGCGATGTCAGGAGCCCTAGAAACCGGCGAGCGTGCATGAAAAGAGCAATGAATATTAAAGAAGCGAGTGAGGTATGTAAGGATCGAGTCGCATGGCGCTCGGTTCTCTCTGCCTACCCCGTAAGAGATTTGGCGTGAAGTTATAATAGTAGTAGTAGTAGCTAACTTTGTTCTACACGTGGTGCATTTTTATGATTAGCAAACAAGGCTCTGGTGTGACCTTTCAGAAGAACATCCCTAAATAACTTTCCAATGCTTGTCATTTGTCAATGTTAAAAACCAGCGATCACATCAAACAGCTGGCGAGGAGGGTTCTACTGCATCTGATGTAACAACGTGCGAGTTGTACGCCGTATATTGCAAGCTTTTATCATCGATTCAGGTGAAGGACGTCCAATGCTGAACATAGACCTTCCCCTTAGACGTCCACGTCATTGGTCTATCGTCTAGGGGCCGTACTACACAGCGATTTCCGACTCGTGGTCGCCATTCGAGAATGATTCTGCTCTGAACTGCCACCACTTCTTCGACTTATGTGACCTGTCCACTGCCACTTTAGCTTGTAACTCCAGTTCTACTATGAACATGCTCATTTCTGAATCTATCTCGCAGAAACTACATTGTCCAGTCCAGTATCTATATATATATATATATCTTTACTTCTACTTACGCATTGTAGGTAAGTATATTTATTTCTACACGGTTTTTGGAGGTTCTTCTTCTTATTTTAACACCGATATTCTTTCAAACCAATTCTGTTTTTTAGGTCATCATTGTGAACGTGGTCTACAAGCATTACACCATAAATTTTGCGCAACGCTCGCGTTTCCACCCCGTTTATCCTACTTTCACTCTCTCTCTGCCTTACTCACACGCTACTTACTCGCTTTTGGACCAGCACTGCATTGTGTACAGTGAGTTGTGCCTTCGGGTTTAAGGTTTTACTGTCAAGAAGTTTTCCTAAAGCTCCATTCTCAATATTCACAGCACCCACTCGCCTTTATAACACTAGCAATTTGGTCGTTGTAGGTGAGTCTTGGCCTTTGTCGGCTTCGTCCCTCCACCGTTCTCTTGTATATCTGTTTCCTAATTCTTTAATATTACCTTATTTCGTAATACCGCTTTAAGTTGGAAGGATAATATCTCAAACAAATGAATTTAGAAAAAAAGAGACTAAGTTTCTGGGACCCTATTGTTAGTATATATTTCGATGCGAAATTCAAGTCTTTTCTTTGCTCATCGAATTGGTATTCAGTAGACGGCTTTTCGAGAAAGGAAATAAATTCCAAATTTTATTTCTCATAGTTAATTGTACTACAAAATAATATATTTTACTTAAAATTCCAAACCGGACCCGTGAATCTTTTCCCCGTCAAAGTGAAATATCTCTTTGTAATCTTCTTGAATAATATCGGATTAAAAGGACTTTGTCACTAATCCCCTTTCTTGGGCCGATTCGTTTTATCTCTTGTTTGCCGCACTCTACTTGTTCAAGGTTACCTTGGGCGAAATTTTAAACTTGCAAGAGAACTTGGGAAGTATTAGAGTCTTATTTACTCGGACATAAATTTTAACTTAAAGTTTAAATAAATTATTAATATAATTAAATATTAATACATACAATGAGAGATGAAACAGATATAGGTGCAACGTGAAGGTGAATGGATATAGATGGAAGACCTAGATATTCCTACCATGACCATATTGATTGTGTTTTATCAGGAGTCCTAAGAACCTAACCTAAGTCGTTGTACGTTTCCAGACTACACTGGACTGTAGGTTGTGGATATCACATAGTCTACAATCTTTGTAGTAAAATACCTACTTCATCTTGAGGGTCGAGCAACTGAAATCTCGCCATAAAGTAAATTTTAGTTCCTTTGTGATGAGAATCCCAACTCATTTTCTACCTACCTTTATGAAGGAAGAATTCTGACCGGAGGAAATTGTGTTTTGGAAGTTCCGAGGACGGTTATTTAACGACTAAATGTCGCCGACTCTACGTGGAATTTAAGTCGAACTTATGTGGTATTATATATATCTGAAGTTAAAGTATATATTTATGGACCTGTATTGTAAAACCTGTTGTCTGAAAATAAATTAATTGAATTTGAAAAATAACTATGTACTTCACTTGCGCTTGGTTCGCTCTGCCTCTTCCGCAAGGGATTTGGTGTAAAGATAAAGATTGTTTAATAAAAATAATTTATAGAATACAATATTTTCTTATACTTAAAAATATTTTTAACGATTTTACATTTATATCCCTTTTTTGTATCTAGAATATATAACACAAGCAAATAAAAGGAAAGAAATGGGCAAAATAAATCCTAGCAACACCAAAGAACACGTGTGTTGCTAACCCAAAAATATTTTAAATAAATTAGTCCGTTATTATAGAAATGATTGTATTAGAAACGATTTTCATGTCGACAGATACGAGAGTATTGTAGTTTGGTAAGGTAGTTATTCATTTGATGGCCATAGTTATACCATAAGACAGTTCATATTTTCTGTGAGAAAAGTATATATTATCTCGCGATCTCTGCGAGTCCGCTGAAAGTACAATACAAAGAATGAGATCCATTTCATATTGCACTTCTAGAGCGGAGAATACTAATATTGCCATCCGTGCCGCCGCCGCTGGCTGACGCCGCGACTTTCAACATTAATATACTTCTGCGAATATTCATCTACAAGATGTTAACACGCTGAATAAAACATTTTTTGTTTATAATTTTTCGCCTTTTCACTTTCGTCTTTTACACGCCTGCAACAAAAAAGAAGTGTATTGTTTTCAGGGTTCATGTATGCGTCTTTATTACATTATTACATACATTATTATATACTTTTTTCTTTTTAGCGTTATTTCGTTTCCTAATCCGTTAGAATTGGTGAGAGCCGCTATCTAAGCTTAAGGATTTGGCCTAGATACTGGCTTTTACATGTGGCGACTACTGTCAGACCTCCACAAGCTAGATTGTTTCGAAAAACGTGTGACCTTACCTAACTAAGGCCTGATTTTCTCTCTAGGTTTTGGAGGCCTGATGGAAGTCGCTCCATGTAAACATCAGTATCTTTATTATGTCTATAATTTCTAATTGAACGTGCGGGTTCCCTCACGATGTTTACCTTCACCGCCGAGCAATTGATAATCACAAATATATACATAAATTCGAAAACACTAATGTCGTGGTAAATAATGTGCCAGAATTTTGAACCGGGTACCAGTAGGTCAATATATAGGGCGTTTTTTATCCACTGGACAATCGTAGCTCTATATTTAAAATATTTAATAACGAATTTAAACATACACTTTATTACAGGTAATGAATGCTCCCTAATAATAAAGATTCGTTGATCTGTGTAGTGATCAATTGACGGGCTTATCGAAATAAGACATTATGTAAGGTAATCCATTCCATTTTTGGCGCTTCAAGAAGCAATCTTGAAACAATTAGAAATATGTAATGTTAAATTCTTTCTGATACGATTAAAAACATGATGAAACACGATTGTATAGAGAAAAGCTTACTATTGAATGCGCACAAAACAAAGATAATGGTATTTGAAAGAGAAGAAACCAGAACTAATGTAAGGATTACGGTTGATGATGAAGTGTTGGAACAAGTGAATGAGATTGTATATCTTGGATACGCTTTCAGCAGGGATGGAAGGTGTGGAAAGACAAGTGAGTGCTGGGAATAGTTTAAAAGGAGTTGGGAAAACTTCTTGGGAGTAAAAACTTGAGATAGAAGGCACAGCTCGCTATACACAATGCAGTGCTGGTACCAACGCTTACGTATGGAAGCGAGAGTTGAGTATGGGAGAGAAAGTATGAAAGAAAAAAAATCGATCAAAATGCGAGCGTTGCGCAAAATTTGTGGCGTAACGCTTGTAGACCGTATTCGCATGATGATGTTAGAAACAGAGTTGGTCTGAAAGAGGGCGTTGGTATTAAAATAAGAAGCGGCATGCTCCGTTGGTTCGGACATGAAGAAAGAATGCAGGATGAAAGAATGACGAAACAGATATACAATGCAAAAGTGAAGGATGTAGGAGATTTACCTACCATGACCAAATTGGTCATGTTCTATCAGATGATGATATCAGGAGCCTTAGGAAACGGTGAGCGTGCATGAGAAGAGAAATGAATGTTAAAGAAGCGCAGTGAGGTTTGTAAAGATCGGGGCACGTGGCGCTCGGTTCTCTCTGCCTACCCTGCAAGGCATTTGGCGTGAAGTTGTAGCCAGATAGACGATTAAAATTACTCATATCGAATGTAAATACATTATTTCAGTCTAAGTACGTTGTTTATAAGAAAAAAAAGATTTTAGGGAAAGGATTTCAATGAGGTTTATATCCTTGCCCAATTCCAATTTCAATAGATAGAAATTGGTTCAGACAGTGACCATTCTGGAATGCTTTCATCTTGTCAGACACGAATTCAGATAGGCATAATCGTTGAACTGATTAGTGGCAACCCAAAACATCGATTTATAAGGATTAGCATGGAATCCAAAAGATGATCGTAACAATAACAACTATATATACTATAGATTTTATATTTGTATATCTTTACATGGTCCGTAAACATATATTTACTACCTGTTTCACTGAATAAGTAATTTTCAATGCAATGAAATGAAATGTACGAAATTTTTACTTCATCAAGTAGTTGTATATAAGTAGATGTAGATGATAAGTTGGTCGACTATTAGGTACTCGTAAACTTGTATAACCTACTTAGCTGTGATAGTTTTCTTTTAACTTTGTTATATTATATATACAATACTATTATCGTGAATTTTTGACGTGAAACATCTATTGGCACGACAGTATGCCGTGACAATAAATTGCATTACGCTTTCTCATGCAGTCATGCACCTTCTGCGCCGCCACTCTCGGCTGCCTTGCTGTGTGCGTGCGCATTTTTTTTATACAACATCGGGAAGCATTCAAGCATACGGCCCACCTGATGTAAAGCCGTTACCGTAGCCTATTAACACTTGTAATATATTAAGTATCACTCTCGCGATGCATCCTCTGCTGCCTACACAGCAAAATCTTAGGAGCTTACTGGTGACCTCACTCACACACAGGAACACAACAACCCTCTAGGGAGTTGTTATTTGGCTGCGGTTTTCTGTGAGGTGGTGGTGGTGGACTCTTGACTTTATCAAAAAAAGAAATAGCAATTTAAAGCTTTATATTTCACAAACAAATTTCGTAATCAAAAATTGTTTCCACAAACCCTAAATATTTTTAAAAGATCTATCCAATGACACCCCACACCTTGGGGTAGATCAGAAAAATTCACCCCCACTTTACATGGAGAGGAGGTACCATAAACATTTTTTTTGAAGTAAAAACTTTACACACGCTTGACTTGGGGAGTAAGCTGGAGAATGCGTGACGAGAGCGTTACGAAAAGTGTGATCGGGCGAGGCGAACGGAAGTTGAGAGGGAGATATAAGTTAGTGAAGATAGAAAGAGAGAGAGAGAGAGTTGCGTTTCTTATGTGCGAGCACACATTTTCTTTCTTTCTCTCATAGCGAGTTAAGTTTCGTATATCTAAGACACAGTGCAGGCCCATTGTCTGCATCGCACTATGGAGCTAAAGAAGTTTTACTTCAGTCGTGTGGTCTAAAGCACACTCGTTTTTTTTAAGTTTTTTTACCACTTTGTCGGAATTACTAATACATCCATGCCAAATTACAGCTTTCTAGTACTAAAAGTTTCTGAGCTAAACTGCGGACAAATGAACGGACATGGCGAAACTATAAGTTCCTTACCTAACTATACTACTAGTTCCTTGTTCCTTGTTGCCTACGTAATCCTAAAAATTAGCTCATGATACCCATCCACTACCGTTAGTAGATGTATACCTTCGTTACGATGGTTGCTCCAATCGTCTGGTCAGTTTGCAATCAAACTTCTCAATACATAATCCTTCCAAAGACTTTAGATCTATCAGTTTTAACTACCCTAATGTCATAAAGTCCTCGCTACGATACGAAATATCTTGCCTTGGATGGGGGACTCATGCTTGTATCACGATTTTAAGTTGTTAAAGTCCTTTGTTTTGATTAGATATCTAGATCTAGATATGTAGTTTTAATGTATTGACTGCTTAAACCTTAGGATCCGTCATTTTGTTACCGATGCCATCTTAAATTTGCTGTTTTTCATGGGCGCACTGTATTCTATAGCCCTTTCATTTGATATCCATATTGAGCAGGTTGTAAAAGAAAATAGGTACCTAATCTGCCATTTTGTGGCGGCGGCCATTTTGTGGTCTTGGTTGACCAAATTGATACCATGAAGGAAATAACATGGATTGGAGACCCAATGACATCCTTTTTCCATGGTTTTCATATTCATCGCTAAAAGAGAGCACGTAGCTCTAATTGGCTAATTCAATAATCAACATCGTGTTATTTCGATCGTGTTCGTGTCTGCAATGTTTTAGTGCATTACGACAGACATATGTGACGATTAGGAATATCCATAAAACTTGTAACAAATCACCATAAGGCACATATATCTTATTACATTAAGATATGTAACAATAGTGATAATAACACCGTTTTTTTATAAAACGTCGGGATACATCGTCGGGAGGCATACAAGCATTCAGCCCATCTGATAAAAAGCGGTTACAGTAGCCTTTGAATGCTTGCAACATATTAAGTATCACTAGGGCGATGCCGCTTCTGCTGCTAACACAGAAATTCGTTAGGAGGTCACTGGTGACCTCACTCACACGCAACAACCCTCAAGGAGCTGTTATTTGGCTGGACAGTGTCAAATAAATAATATATCTTACATTCTTCGCGCTAATCGGCAGTGTTCACCAGACGCAGGTGAGTTAGCTTTCGCTCTGAGATAATGTGGAGCTTCTTACATGACAAATATATTTTTCATTTGAAAATGATATAATCATATATTTGCGTAATGTATTGTGTTGTTATATTGATCATATAATATACATAATAAGAAAATACCTTGACAATGCCGTAAAGGCAAATCCGGTCAGTAAAAATCTATATATATAAAACAAAGTCGTGTTAGTTACACCATTTACAACTCAAGAACGGCTGGACCGATTTTTATGATGTTTGTGTTTTTGGATTTGTCTTCGTCCGGAATAGGATAATAAGTGTTAAAAGAATTTATACCATCTAATAAGTTAACACACCATTTATTGATCCTGAGGCGGTACGAAGTTCGCCGGGTCAGCTAGTAATTATTAAATAAAATTGTGAAGTGGAATCTGTACAAGTGCAAGTGTTAACATTAACGAGATGTCTTCAAAATTCCACCAAGCGCCAACAATCAACAGTATCAACATAATTAATTAGACTACAAATAAACAAAGGCGTTATTTTGTAAAAGTCAAATTTACGTGTAATTTGATCTAACCTGCTTTGTGTACCAATTAGTTCTTGCGGACTAGCACCGGCGGGCATCCACGCACTACCACACAATTGTAACATGTTATTCTAACGACTAACTATCAACATTTATGGTTTTAAATTATGTTAAAGTTAGTTCTACTAAATCTAAAGAGTCATAGCATACAATGTCCTTATTTATCGATAACACTATATTAAGATGGTTATAATAGCACACGGGACACAAGATATTTTGTTCATATTACAATCAAATTAGGCTTACTAGTGAAATGTAATATTATCCTTTGCATAGTTGGAGGTCTTGCTGTTTTTGCTACACCATTTTATCGAACAATAAGACGTATTTTATATCTGTTTTAACAGTTATTCGAGGAGAACATTCGCAGCGCAAGTCTATCTAGTCCGGCCATAAGTTCTGTTACAAATGAATATGCGTTTATTTTTTATGAAGTAATGTAATCTTAATAAAACTTATATGTACATATTCATGGAAGTTTCAGAAAAAAATAATAAAAATGATTCGTGATTCCCACTTTGTGCAAGGCAATCCATGCAATCCTATTTTCTTTGACAGTCTATCCATATTGCAATTTGATGTTATGACAAGATGATAAACACGAAAAAAATATGTAAAATGGCGGGAAAGTTTTTAACATAATAAACGCGTTCCAAATTTGAAATAATTAAAGAGTTGAAAAAAGAAAAGAAGGATCAGCAAGCTGAAGTGGACAGGTCACATAGATCGGAGGATCGCTGGCCGTTGGGGCAGAACGGTTTTGGAGTGTCGACCACGAATATGAAAACATAGCGGACAGCCCGCCACACGATCGTCCGACGGTAGCAGGGAGCCGATGGACGGAAGCAGTGCAGGACCGATGATTATTCAGATTAGCCAAACGGGTGTTTCTGTGAAGTTTTGTAGCGATAGGATCATCCATGCGATGACCTGTCGGGTCGCTAGTGTAATTCAATTTCTAACAATGTAATGAAACTTTCTACGCAATAGAAATCCTTTGAATTATCTATGCTGATGTTTTCCTAAGTAGCACCTGTTTTAACATTTTGACAAAATTACAGCACACACTCAAGAGAGAGGGCTTAACACGTCCAGTACGTGACGTTTTAGTTGCAGACCGTACTAACGACGTGTTTGACTTCGCACACTTCACGATAGTGTCGGCCCGGCCCATAGGGACCATTACTTACTCGGAATTCGGTTAATGTTTCAGCTATTTTTAAATTAAACTATATTTACATGTTTGTTTAAAAGTACTCGTTCCACTTTTCTGCATATCCTTCTTTGAGGAACCCGGTGGGAACTGGTAAGTACTTGATGCTACTTTAACATCAAGAGTTCGATTCCCACACAGGACAAACATTTGTGTGCATGAACATGTTTGCTTGTCTTGGTCTGAATGTTTTGAGAGAGGTAGCGCCTTACAGAAATCCTTAGCCAAAACACCAACTACCTAGAAGGTTGTTGTGTTCCTGCGAATGATGTTTCCAGTAAGCTCTTAAGGATTTGCTGTGTTAGCAGCAGTGGTGTCAACGCGCCAGCGATACATTCTGTATTACAAGTGTACATTGGCTACGGTAACCATTTGAAATCAGGTGGGTCGCTCGTATGCCTCCCGACTTATAGTGGAGTCAATACGGTATTTTTTACTTAATTTTTTTTGAATTACTACTTATCAGGCTGTAACTGCATGCATTCGATGGGGAAAAATATGTCGCTGATCAAGATCCCGACTTCAGAATTCAAAAATACTCTGTCTTCAAAAAAACTGCAGTGAGTTGTCATTAGACTGCGGTTTTCCGGGAGGTGCAGGTATTTAAAGAGAGCATCAAAGCAGCCCAGACTTTGATGCGTCCAAAATCTCTTTGCCATGCAGTAACTACTCGCAATTTACTTATCTGTAGGAACTATTAAGGGTCAATTCTCAGTAAACGAGCAGCGGCGCGTAGCGCCTTTTCGGTGCCATAACTTACAGATTATGTGTTCTATAAACTAAAGAAAAAAAAAATGAAGCGCTATAAGAGGTAGCGTGGCGCAAAGAGCAGCCGTGGCGGACGCAGGAGCCTTGTTTTAAGCGGTAACCGCAGCCTGTTGTTGTAACACGGGGATGTTATTCGCGCGCTGCCAATCTTGTGACCTAAGGATGTTTCGTCTCATTACCCAGTATTTTTTCTGTATTTTTCATGTAGCGACTAGTCAAAGGAGGTATCGCGTGGCAGCCCACGGCCGCTGTGCGCCGCTGCTCTTTCTGCGGGTTGACCTTAAATTGCTGGTAAGTTTGGGCCTAGTTCTGAAGAATATGGTGACATGTATTCCAAAACTAAAAATGGAATATAAGTGAAATACAAATGTGTGACATTATTTATTAATATTAGAAAATATCTTCACTTCACATCACATCTTTTACTGGAGGCATCTCGACTACAGAAAATAGTTACCAAATATCATTTTACTAGAGTTGCATCTGAATTAGTAAAGTTACCAAAAATACGTTATTTTGACGAGCTCGGTGGCTCCGTCGTGATGACGCGACTTTGACACCAACGCTCCTGGATTCGATTCCCACATAAGGCACATATTTGTGTGCATGAACATGTCTGTTTGTCTTGGTCTGGATGTTTGTCTTGGTCTGGAAGTACCTCCACCTCACAGAAAACCGCGCGCCAAATAACAACTCCCTAGAGGGTTGTTGTGTTCCTGCGTGTAAGTGAGGTCACCAGTAAGCTTCCAAGGAGTTGCTGTGTAAGCAGCAGAGAAGGCATCGCGCGAGTGATACTAAATATATCGCAAGCGTTAATAGGCTACGGTACCCGCTTTACATCAGGTGGGCCGTATGCTTGTATACCTCCTGACGGAGTATAAAAAAAATACCTTGAAGAATTGTGAAGTTTGCAGTGTCTAAAGTATAACCCATATTTCTTGTATTGCATTGACACCAACGATTTCCATACAGGACAAACAGTTCAATTCAGTCAAAACTATGTGCACAATTAGGTGTTTGAAATATAACTCCCGGAAATAGGCATTAACTTCAAAGAAGAAGAACACAACGACCTTTCAGAGAGTTGTTATTTCTAAAGTCATAACACATCATCTGTAATGTATGATTTTTAATTGTTTTTTTTTATAAAATAAATAAGTTCCAAACCAAACAATGATAGTAATAGTAAGCCCGTCTTAAAAGTAACTGTCACAGTTTAACTAAAGTATTAAAAAATTGTTTGCGGACAAACTTAGTTTGCTCTCCAAGAACTTAACCGAAAGCGCGCGAGTTCAACTGTCACTGGATTTATAGTGTCAATTTTATTAGGTTAGTCCAATTATGTATAGACAATAAATTAAGATTTGCTTAACTTTTCCTGGATATCTCTCTTTCACGGGTTTTTGGGGTCGCTGATTACGATCCCCGTAATAAGCGACCCCAAAAACCCCCAATTTTAATGTTTTTTTTTCAATAAATGCTGTATGAACAGAATGGGGAGTTAATTAGAGGAGGGGGGTCTGGTGGAGTATTTTTGAATTCTGAAGTCGGGATCGTAATTTGCAACCCCAAAAACTCCCGAGTCCACCGTTTCATCCAATTCTGATGAATTTTATCAAAAATGCTCGATGAACACTTGGGGGTTAATTAGAGAAGAGAATAGAGGGAAGAGGAATTTGGGAAATCCGAGGAGTTGCTGTGTAAGCAGCAGAGGAGGCATCGCGCGAGTGATACTTAATATATCGCAAGAATTAATAGGCTACGGTACCCGCTTTACATCAGGTGGGCCGTATGCTTGTATGCCTCCCGACAGTGTATTAAAAAAAAAACAGGTCACACTCCGGGAGTGCCGGCAGAAGTGAAAACTTGAACATTAACGTTGTGCATTTTTGAATATTTTGGAATGGTTAGGGAATAATTTCGCACGAATTGCTTTATTTATGCAGTATAAAAGTACTATCATGTATGTGGTAAAATACAATATTCATTTATTGCGCTATCGTACACAAACATGACAATTTATATTACATTAAAAATTTAACACTTCAGAACTATTACAATTATTTTACATTAAAAAGTTTATCTCTCAGAAAAATCAACTTGTTTTTTTAATTCAACATTTCGAAAATGATCATTGACGAAGAAGAAATGTCAAAAGAAACTTGACAATACAGGTATTTTATTATTTGATAATATAAAAAATCTATGTTAGTTTAACAGTATATTAATGATGTCAAATGATGAGTTCGGTGACGCAGTCGTTAGTAATGCTACATTGACACTAACGATTTCCATACAGGACAAACATTTATTGTGCATGAACATGTATTTACGTATGTTTAACAGTTGTCAAGTACCCAATTACGAAAAATCAACTTTACAATTATAATAATTCTGTATTTATTTTGAAATTTCTACTATTCGATCAGTTTAATATAAGTCTTAAGAAACCGATTTTCCCTTTTTTTATACTTTTTGAGTAGACTGGTATTAATTTAATATACATTTTATTGTATATTATCGTATATCGTATACGGCATACGTAAACTGTACTCTACTCTAAATAAACTCTTATCTCTATACAAGCTTTTAAGTGAGCTAAGCGCAGTGCAAAAGCAAGAACTTTTCGTGAAAAATTCATATTAAATTCCAAAGTGTACTTATACTAATTAATTCTACTCATTACATTTACTCATGTTCATTTAATTATTTTTTACATATACGAGCTGTGTAGAATTTACGGTTCATATACGCCGTAGCTTATTATAGAGAATAGCACGCTGTAGGCTCTACGTCGTAGACGAACGAACCGTCAGTGTCGGTTCGGTTTCGTAGACCGCTCTATCTGACAAGAACTTTTTGACAAGGTAACTAGTGTTCCGTATGCCACTTTAATTTGGCTCACATGTAATATATATTCAACCTTTACTAGTTTGTGGTCTTAATACACAGTACTACAGTAATTACTTTGTTTAGTTACCATAAGAAAACGTCGGATCTTAAATTAAATAAAAGTTATTACAAAATGACAACGTATAGTATAAAGTAAATCCGTTTCGTACCCATAACATAGGCAACAATAGTAAGGGCAAAATCATAAGATCCTGAACATTATAACAAAAAGGCGGTTTCTCCTATCTTTTGGTATTTACCTTTCTTGGCATGTAGTACATAATATCGACGAAGGCACGCACGTTACTCCCTCCTAATAGGGGACAGTTGAATTCATTTAGTACAGTCAGTTATATTATCTTGAGTAATACGAGTATATATAAATTTAAGAAATAATTTTCGAGTATAATAATATACAATAATAACTCACTGGAGGGATTGTTCCCGCGAGTGAGTAAGGTTTTCAGTAACCTCTCAAAGAGTTTACAGGGTCGGCAACGCAAGAGTAACACCTAAGTGTTGCAAATGTCCATAGGCTGCGGTAACTGCTTTGCCATCAGGCAGGCCGTATTCTTGTTTGTCACCTTGTATATAAAAAAAACAAGGATGTAATAATTTTGCAAATGAGCAGTTGTTTGTAAATACACACAAATACGTGTATTGACTACGACACAGTGTTAAGACCAAAAGATTAATATTTGGTCATATCTCGGTTGTTCCCAGTTGTCCCCAGGAGACGAGAGAAAATTTTATTTTAAAAATATCCCAATTATACCTGCCGAGTTGCCCTGACTACAACAACCATAAATTCATTATTAACTCCGGTATGTTTCTGTTATTTCAGATCTTTTGAATGAAAATAAAATATGCATAAATCACTGAAACCACTGGAGGCGACAGTATTTGCAGTCGTTGATGATACATATTCTTCTCGAGGCTCTCGATAGGTTGCAGCGACGGGCTATCCGCATAATCGACGACGAAGAGGTCACAAAATACCTAGAACCTCTGCAACTTCGTAGGGACATAGGCTCCCTAAGTACATTTTACCGCCTGTGCCATGGTGAGTGCTCTGAAGAACTATTTTCCCTTATCCCACCCTCTCCCTTCCGTCATAGAACCACACGTGCAAGCTTGCGATGTCATCATTCCACTGTTGAGGACATTTGTTCTCGTACTAAAAAGTTCGGCAACTCCTATCTCTGTCGAACTATTAAAAAGTGGAACGCCTTGCCTGCACATGTGTTTCCTCCTTCCTACAACATGGGATCCTTCAAACGAAGCGTGAAGAAGCACCTTACGGGCCAGCATGGTAACGTCAACTGACAGGACACCGTAGTCCTTTGTCAGTTGCCGCTGCAATTTGGGCTCCCCTTTTCACTTACCAACAGGCGAAGAGGAGCCACTATGCTGAGCCAATATAAAAAAAAAAAACATATGGCAGGCGTCTGCTACTCTTCAGTAATAGCCCGAGGTACCGATAATTCCTCCAGATCACATTTTATAATTTCCCACGGTTTCGCAAGACCTGCCAAGATCTGATCATGGTATATTCTACAATTTATATCCTGCGGTGCGGGTCAATTTAAAAGTCAAGGGGTGTAGTACATTACATCATTTTTTTTTAAAGTTTGAACGTTAATTACGTTTTTTCTCAAGGAGTATAATTATACCTCTATTATCATTACGTATATTGTTTAATAGTTTGTTCTATAACGTAAACTGCAAGCATGTAAAAATACTTTAAAGGAAATATGGGCTTGGCTAAGTCAAATTCAAAAAACAATTCCTGTTGTTTTTTTGCTATACCAGCTGCACCTTTTTCAAATTACATATATCTCTCAAAATAATTTTATCATTTTGTATCCTATTAAATTTGCATTATGTGTACGCGAATATATATCATTATATGCATATATACGAGGATTGTGGATTGAGGGTAGATATTATCCGCTGCATTGACGATTCTAATTACCACCTGTACGCGGATGATGTTCAGCTATATATGTATATATAAGTATAATTCATTATAAGAAGTAGTAAATGGACTATCTCGGTGTACTGCTAAATCAAAATTCCTAGTTTCAGGTAAGAAAAATCAAGATAGAATTTTCGTGCCAAAAACTAGATCGATATTTAGCTCACAATCCTCTGGTTCATATGAATGGAGGTAACTTGCCTTTAACCCTTCGAAACCCGGGTGGTCGTATACGACCGCGAAATGTATGGGAAAACGTATATAACGGGTTCTGATTGCTCAAATCAATATTATCTGAAGTGACTACGAGTATATTGTAGATTCAAATACGATCTTCAAATAAGAAATCATTTAAATTTCAATTAAGGTATTATGAGACACCGGGGTTTGCTACAACAGGTCCATAAATAAATACCTTAACACATATTTAATATTATAAACTTAACCTAAACTAATTCCAGGTGGAATCGGTGACGTGTAGTGCATGACGTTAGGCAACTGTGCTCGGAACTACTGAAATACGATTCCCTTCGGCTAGAGTACTTTCTTCATAAAGGCCGGCAGAAGATGAGTGAACCCTTATCACAAAGGAACGGAAATGCTTTATGGCGAGATTCCAATAGTTTAATCCTCAAGGTAAAGTTGGTTTCGTCGCCTACTACACAAACTTTTCGACCTTCGTAGACCAAATATAAAACATCCTTTATAAGTGTAAATTAATTCAGCTGACTGTATTCTGGTACACTTTCACGTTTTTGACACTTTAAATACGATCCCTCAGATAACGAGGCATGTTAACATTTAGTTGTTTTAAGCAGAACCTTTGTGCGAAGGTTTAACCATTCGCAAGCTTTTAATTTTCATGGGCGTCGCAAAAATAAACTGTCCTCACAAAGGATGTGAAGTAAATGAAACTGTGACGGGTTATATGCCGTTTTACTAGATAGTTAATTTCCTGAGAGCGGAATTGTGTCAACGATTAAGTAAATGTTTTAAATACTGTAAATGTGGAAATTGCTGTTTGAGCGTTATGGTGCTTTTGTTTTTGCGTTAGTACGTTGAAAGGTTTTTTAATAACGAACGTACTGAGGATATGGTTTTCCTGATTGTAAGAAGTTTCTGCGACCTATGGATCCATGTAAAATGTTTACGGGACAAAACTAGACTTATTCGAATCTGAAATGATTTTAATTATAATAATTAGGATAAGTTGTTGTTGTTGTTTTAATATCTTTATTGTAATAAAAATAAATTAGAATGAAATTAAATCTAGTGTTACAAAGGCGGACTTATCCCTAAAAGATATCTCTTCCAGCCAACCTAGAGCTATTGACAGGATAATATACATGGGTGAGAGAACACACGTACACCAATAACATTATCATACATTTCATAAAGTAACGCACATCAACTTTACCTTAAACAGTACGAAATGACTGTTAAACAAAACTATACATATAGATGAAAAGAAATAAAAAAATATATAAATACATTTAATACAGAACTAAAAACAAACAAACATGAGATACATTCTAAGGTATGCACCATCAAATGCTCACAATTCATCATTTAAAAATTTATCGACTCTGAGTTTGAATGAATCTATGGAGGGAGCCAATCTAACCTCTAGAGGAAGTGCATTCCAGAGACTAACGGACTTAGCAGAAAAAGACTGTGTGTATGAATTTGTCTTCTGCCTCGGGATATTAAAAGTTATAATCAAAAGCAAATTATTAATAACTAGGGACCCGCCCCGGCTTCGCTCGGGTAGATAGATAGCATAAAGGATACCTACCTATTTAGAACTGATGACACAATTAGAGAACGTAGGGGTATTGGCTCGCTAAGCGTATTTTACCGTCTTTACCATGGTGAGCGCTTTGAAGAACTGTGTTCTCTTAACACATCCTCTCCCTTCCGTTATGGAACCACACGCGCAGTCTCGCGATGTCATTATTCCATTTATGAGAACATTTCTTCGCGTACTAAAAATTTCGGCAACTTCTATCTCTGTCGTACCATTAAAAAGTGAAACGCCTCCTCCTTCCTTCAATATGGCATTCTTCAAACGAAGCGTAAAGATGCACCTTGCGGGCCAGCATGGCATCGTTAACTGACAGGACACTGTAGTCTTTTGTTAGTTGCCGCTGCGATTTGGGTTCCTCTTTTTGCTTACAGAAGCGTACTTACTTACACTTACAGTAGCTTACAATCAGGCGAAGCATTTCTGAAGCTGTACCATCTAGAATTAAGATTTTGAAATGTTTCTGAACTGACGACTCGGTTAAATTCCTTTCCCACCGGCGATAAAAGTAATCAAAAAAAGTTCTTTGTTCTCATTATGGGATACTTAATTCGATTATCAGGATATGATAGCTGCTTTATCTACAATGTAACTTCTGCAATGATAATAAATATAGATTTCTGAACATGATCCAGGCCCAAATGAGTTTCTTTATACAATACCAGATGTAAAGCGGTTACGAAAGGTGCTGTGATTTATATATAAATATGACGTGTATATAAGGCGAAACCTTATATATATATGTTATTATCTATCGTGACCACATAGATCGTGTTTTATCAGAAGCTGACGTCAGGAACACTAGAAACCGGCAAGAGTGCATGAGAACAGCTATGATTGTTAAATAAGCGAATAAGGTATGTAATATGTACTACTCATGAAGCACTCGGTTCTTTCTGACTGACTCGCAAGGGAATTGGCGTGAAGTTATATATATATATATATATATATATATATATATATATATATATATATATATATATATATATATATTACACAAATCAACGAACGATGTCGGCGAATGCCAATGAGGACCGAGGAAAGTCAAGTTTCGCTATCAGAACCAAATTGGTTGTGTTTTATCAGAAGTTTATATCAGGGGTCTTAGTGTGCATGAGAAGGAGCTATGAATGTTAAAGAGATGAGTGAGGTAGATAGATATATCACATTGTCATTTTTCGATAGAGTATTTAAGTATATTCAAATCAACCACAGAACAAAAAGCAATTGCAATTAGACCCCAGACAATAAAATTCAAGTATCCAGTTTGTGCAAAATCAATTAGCAAACTCAATATTCGATTTTGTATAAAATGCAGAAGATACGAAGATTATAGGATTAATTTGTCGCAGGGCGTGCATTTTTTGTAGGGTTCCGAATGAGTTAGCAATACTTCAACCCTTTTATTGGCTGTCTGAGTGGGCGTAGATGAAAAAACACGATATTAAGCCGTCTGCTTTTACCTTCGAACCGTATAATACGAATAAAAGTAATGTACCCTCAGTTACGTGTTAAGGTTGCCATTCAAACAGCTATTCAAGTTGGGAGCTTTAACAAGCGTGTGTATCAAAGAGAAATGTGAACGTATTGTATTGAATCTTTTGCGACATATCGCGGGGTAAAGAAGAGGTAGGCGTTAGACGTTATTACTTTACCAATATTTATTTATGAATATATAGGTTCGAGTATATGGTGCGCAACTACCCACTCGACTTGTCTGCGGAAAGTAAATGCTTCCCACAAGGGAGCTAGGGTGTATCAAAGCACCCGGACTGTGGAAGCTTTTTTTTAATACTACATCGGAAGGCATGCAAGCATGCGGCCCATCTGATGTAAAGCGGGTAATATACTAAGTATCACTCGCTCGATGCCTCCTCTGCTGCTTATACAGCAAGTCAGCAAGATGTCAGTCGCATTACAAGTGTTAATAGGCCATGGTACCCGCTTTACATTAGATGGGCCGTATGCTTGTATGCTCCCCGACGTAGTATAAAAAAACGCCGTAGGAGCTTACTGGTGACCTCACTCACACGCAGGAATATAACAACCCTCTAGGGAGCTGTTATTTGGCTGCGGTTTTCCGTGAGGTGGAGGCACTTCAGCCAGGCTGCTTTGATGAGCCCTACCTCTCTTAAAACATCCAGGCCAAGACAAACAGATATGTTCATGGACACAAATGTTTGTAATAATATGGAAAACATAAATAAAATATATTGAACCAATGTGAAATTGTATAATCGGAAATTATATAATGCAGCAAAATGATCAAAAAGGCGGCGCTCCCCTCCTCTCGAAGTGCGATGACTCACAGTCCTCACTAAATGTAACAAATTCTTTGATTCTTTAGCTATCAATTGGTGTGATTAAATGTTGGATGTAAACGATTTAAAATTGTTTGGATAACAAAATCGTTGGATGTAATTTGTCCGACAATACTTATTTATTATTTATTTATTTATACAGTTTGGTATTTTATCCAAACTGTATCCCGATTTTATTTTTATTAATTTTATTTATTGTTTTCTGAATGGCCTCCCAGTACAAAAGAAAATTAAAAACGTATTCACGTCAAAAGTTATAGATATTAATGACAAAGTAAATGTACTGTCAACATTATTGTCTTGTTGAAGTGAACCCGTAGGATTTTTCCCTACCAAATGTCGTTTACTATGTTACAACTTTTTGTTACAATAATTTTTAACGGTTATACATCTTGTAGCTTGTACCACGATGTAAAGAATCGCCTAATATAGCGAGCTTCGGAGTCGACAGCGCATTGTGTGCGGATTGCGTCACCGCCGGGGGACCAACTCGTTACCCTGAATTGTTACATGCGATTTCAGGATTATATCCACTATTATTGCAGTGTTTATTGACACCCACTCCACCGCGGGACTAACTGAATCCGCTCGGTAGAATTACGTGGGAAATTACATCATTAATCCACAAATATTTCAAGTAGGTCTGGTATCCAGTTCGAATCCTAGCGAGGGCATGTACCTCTAAATTCGTGGTTTCGGTTTTCTGTACATATCTATCACTTGCTCGGCGGTGAAGTAAAAACAGCTTGAGGAAACCCGCACGTTCATGAAATTATATTTCAAAAGACGTGTAACCTAACCTGAGAAAGATCTGGTTTTCCCACTAGGTTGTAGAGGTCTGACGGCAGTAGATCCATGTAAAAACCAGTGTCTTCGCCAAATCCTTTGGCTTAAGTAGCGGACCCCATCAATCCTAATGGATTAGGAAACGGGATAGCCCCAAGTAGAAGAAGAATAAGAAAAATATTTCAAATCCGCTAGTTTGATGTATTTTTATACCATATACGAAATCCCCGTATACTTGTTGCCAACAAACATATGGGGACGCATTTTGATATAGCTATTTCGAGTAATTTTAGTACACATATACATCAGTGTGGAGAATTTTGACAAGCTCGCTAGTGTAGAGGTTAACAACGCTACTTTGTACACCAACGCTGGTGCGTTTGATTCCCACTCTGGTCAAACATTTGTGTATATGAACTGTTTGTTTTGATTTGGGTCTTTTTAAGAGAGGTAGGTCTCTACCTCCGCCTCACAGAAAACCCCAGTCACATAACAACATTCCTGGAGGGTTATTGTGGTCTTGCGACTGAGTGAGGTCACCAGTAAGCTCGCAAGGAGTTGTGTTAGCACCAGGGGCGCCGGCTTCTGGAAAACCTCGTGGGTGCTCATGCTCTTTTGATGACTAGGTACATAGGTCATCATGATTTCAGTCGAAAGACGTACACAGCTGGACATAGGCGTCCCCCAAAGACTGCCCTGCCCAAAACATAAAAACGGCTCTATATCAAAAGTAGGTGGGTGGGAACTAAGATCACATTAGGACGCGTCGCACACATTCTAGTAAGCAAGCAAGCGCTTACTAGAATAACCAGATACGGAGAACCTGAACAACAGATAATGAGATGAGGATTATTTTAGTTACATAATGATGTCTAGCGTCATGGGTGCTCCGCACCCACTATTTCCCTCCCGTGGGTGCTAGAGCCCCCGAGCACCCACGGAGTCGGCGCCCCTGGTTAGCACACATAACTATACTCAATTGCCAAGTTTTGTGACTTTTCAATATTTTTCCTTACGTCTTCTTCTTCTTAAATATAATCAGAAAAAACATCTTAGAAGGGAAATTCAGCTTTATCAGGCACTAGAAAAAAAGCAAAAAGCAAATTAGTTAATTAAATTTAAATTGGCATTATCTCTATTCGTAATCTTTAGAATTGGCGGAGTCCGCTACCTAAGACTAAGTATTTGGCGCAGACACTGATTTTTACATGAACCAACTGTCATCAGACCTCCACTACCCAGAGAGAAAACCAGAACTTTCTTAGGTAAGGTGACACGTCCTTCGAAGTGCAATTTATTTCTTGGATGTACGGGTTTTCCTTCACCGCCAACCAAGTGATAATTACAAACATGTACATAAAACAGAAAACACAAACTTAGGTACACGCCACGATTCGAACCAAAGACCAGTTGGTTATTAGGCCAGTTCTGTACCCAATGAGCTGTCACTGCTCCTCTTTATTACCTGCACTGCAGTAAACATTTTATCAATCGGTGAATTGGATGACACATTTTTATAAAATAATGTACGTCGGAATAAGTTAACTATTCAACTTTTTTTTTTCAATTTCTGTATTTATTCCACTGGATAAAAATAAATACGAGTAGTAGCAAATAAAGTGATGGTTTTAATATGGTTGCCGCTACGAAATGGTGCGTAAACGTATACAAATATACGTTTACGCGCTATGTTGTAACATATATTTGCCTACGTGTATCCAATTTCAATTAGTTGAAAAGATTCGAAATCACATTACTTTTATCGTATTTTGTAATGCCAACGTATATACGTCGATGAAACTGCAATTTATTGGCTGCGAAATACTGAACTCTGAATGACTGAATTTGTAACATTGTGACTACAAACTTCTTATGCTATACCAATGTGTCATGTTCATGATTGCGACATTTTTATTTTCCTATTTTAAGGCAAGTCATTGTACTTGCTACATTATTGAGAGAATCTTTGTACATATGCGCGGGTATTTGAGTGGGTTCATAAGAGAGTGTATTTAACATTGTGCCTAAATGTGAGTATGAGGCTATGTGTGTTTTGAGTAAGTGAGCGTGTGTATGCGTGTGATTCTGCGTATGTATCCATGAGATCGTAAATATTATTCTGTTTAATATTTTCCCAAACTGCTAAATATAGCGAACACCCATTTGCGCTAGGTCCCGTAGGACAAAGAAAACCGAGCGTCCCACGACGCGCTCCTTGCACACCTGGCTCTCTTCTTTAACATTAATAACACTATTTATGCACACTTACAGGTTCATAGTGCTTCTGATACCATCTTCTGATAAAACACAAACAATTTGTCGTGATGGATAGGACTATTCTCGGCTACCACATCCAAGCGGAATGCTTTCGCGTTGTATATCCGTTTCGTCAGTGTTTCATCATGCATTGTTTCTTCGTGCATGACTTTTCTTATTTTAACACCGATACGGATACATACACACATATAGTATATATATGATCTTAACTCGACCGCATCTATTCTACTTCTATTTTTTTATCTACCATGCTCAGCTTTCACTTTCATACGTTACGTTGGGTTTGCACTGCCTTGTATACAGCAAGTTGTGCCTTCTGGCTTAATTTTCCGCTGAATAGAAGTTTTTGCAACGCTCCATTCACACTGTTTCCTGCACTCAAACGACTATTGATGTCAGCGTTCACTTGTTCCAATACTACATCATCAACTGTAATCCTTAGGTTGGTTATTGTTTCATATAATCATCCTAATCAAAAGCCTTTCTTCATACAATCATCATTCATGGTTGTCTCCAGAGATTGCAGTTCGAATGGCGATTCTTCTAATAATACAGCATCGTCTGCATAAAGCAGATACACCATCGATATTTACCCGTTTAGCTAGAACAGCCGAGCCTGTGACCTTATTAAACACCAACATCGATGATAAACCAGGGTGACAAGTTGCCATCAACCTACACACATGCTAAACATTCCTCATAAGTACGATATACAGTTCGGAACAAGGTGCTAGCAATCCTATATCCGGGCAGGGCAGCCCCAGATATCCTTTAGCACAACTCCATTAATACATTGTAATGATCTTGCAATTAAATCTCTCTACGCATTTCGCGGTATTCAACATTTTCTTTTCAAAACTTTGCAACAAGCGTCAATGTGAGAGTCAGAAAGACTAGCGTTTGCGTGTCGTTCACTAACTATACGCACGTATGTTCTTATTGCACTTACAAGTTTCAATGTCCCATTACTTCTCCCTTCCAAGATCTCTGAAAGATATACTTGCTAGCCACACAAGTAGGCTCTTGTAAGCCTCACAAATTTTTGAAACCCGCCATCATTCAGAATCAAAACAATTTCACGTTCTTGGTCAGCATCTTTGGATAAGTTCGTTATACTATTTATAAATTGTATGCAATTACTCATTTTTTGCTATTTGTTATCATTTTTATAATGTGCATCTGAACACATTTACTACTTGATGGCGCTGTAACTAATTTATACTTATTTATAATTACAATGTCATCTAACAGTAATTCTCGATATTAATAATAGGATTTACTCTTATCTTTTATGATATTTTTTTGATACCTTTTTGTAGTTTTATTTGCTATTGAACCCTTTAAGCATTTACATGATATAAAAAGGTCTCAGTTATAAATAGAGGAATGAAGAAGTAAAATGGAAGAGTAATGGTACGTACGGGTCAAATTTTCTTACGTCGCGATATCGAGGAGAAACCCGAACTCAAGATCTGAATGTCTTTTGCAGGTTTGCGGATTTTGTAGAAACACCATCTGAACTACAAACACTGGTCACAATAATGAAAGTCGATTGTATGGAGAAAGGCTTACAACTGTGTGGAAGGAAAACAAAGATAATGGTATTTTAAATAGAGAAAATCGTACGAACGTTAAGATTACGTTCGATAATGTGATATTAAAACAAGTGAACGTGAATAAGAAGAGGCATGCTCCGTTGGTTCGAAATTATTTTTGACAGGGACGGAAGGTACGCCGCCAGAGTAAAAAGATAAACACAGTGTGAACAGACCGTTGGGAAAAATTCGATCACGTCATTATGATGGTTTAACAAATTTAGCTCGGAGAAATGTGTAAACAGATACTTTGAAGAAATCATACGAATTGAGGCATGTCTTCGAAAGAGTGACAAGAAATGGTAAAAATTAGTCTAATATGAAAGTGATATAATCTTTTCCAACGGTAATGCTTCGGCAGTTCTATTGAAGTATTTTAGACCTATCATTATTGCTATTTCCTAAAAAAGTACTGTAAAGGTTTTGTCGGTTCCTGTTACTGAGAAACATTGACTAACATAGTCAATAGGTCGGTGACAAGGACTTATTTTCTGACAATAAATTTACTACTAAACTAACGTACAACTATAGCTGTAAGTTACTTAAGAATGTTTCTTCATTTCTTCCACTGGCGACGCTCGTATGAGCACTGATGATTCTAATAGAATATAATTAGTACTATTATTCAGCTGCGATGTTCTAATTACTTAGGAAACGGGATAAGGCTAAGAAGAAGATTCTAATGAGAAATACTGTTGTGACTATAATCCCTGTAGATAGATCATACGCTCTTGGAATTGGAGATTTAGTGTATAATGTTTTAACACTAAAGATGATGGTAAGCATCACCGATGGTAAGCCCACATACTTCGCTTATTAGCGAAAAACAGAACGCAGTGGTATTTTTGTAGGAAGATTCCAGACCGTACCGAAGATCGCGTATAAATAGCAATAACCAGGTCAGTTTTTACCAACCAAGCAGTTATATTTATTCCGGGTTGAAGGATGATATATGGCAACGTGCGAGTAACATCCCCGTGGTGTTGCGAGCGGCAATAGGCTGGGGTATTTAGTATTTAATTTCTCCACAACTATAGCGACAATTTACAATGTTATACTCAAATACACAAACAAATATAGCATGGTGAAGTAACCATATACAAGTATCAACACCGCGGTGACACAATCTAATGCGGGCCGCATGCTTGTTTGCCAATCTAGTTGTATAAAAAAAAAGAGTTCTAGTCATACTGCCTAATGAGGTGACAACAGAGCTTCTGAGAACGTATTGAGTTAGCAGCGAGGATGCGATTTATTGCAAGTAATCATAAGCTATGACAACACGTGTACTCTATACCTTACCACCGTATCTATAAAAATCACGATTATCCTTTTTACGTAAAATGATAATCAAATAAGGAATAAATAAAAAATCCGGACAAATTGCACAGTGATCTAATTGTAAACTACGCATAGCTTGTGCTATGTATGGGCCCTATACACTTGTTATTAAATGTACATATTTATCTATCAATAATTTTACGTTTACTATTCTTTTGCGGTGTATGTACGAGAGAATCGAGTACTAATTACACATCTCACTCGTTTCTTTAAAATTCATAACTTTTTTCATGCTTATTTATGATATATGGAAAACAAAAGAACCAATACAAACACACGTGTTCCTGCAAAGAAATGCTTGTCTTGTACACACATACTCATCATTTTAAGGTAGCCCATTCCCTTACACGACCACTGCTCATCAATATTCACATCTCATCAAACATACATTCACTTGTACTTGTAATATTAGCTGGGAATCTTTTCAGATCAGTATAATTAATATGGAAACTGAAATGCCGTAGGATGAAATTTCAAACTGCTGATGTCAAAACTAGAGGCGAGTTCTTATCCAAAAAACCCAACATCGCTACTTTCCTCGAATATCCGGGTCAGCTATTGTTCCTTTGTCACAAACCGGACAAGCTCCGTCGCACACTTAGATTTGCCAGCACTGCAGTTCTTATTGCACCGACAAATAGTTGAAATCTCTCGTCTCAACTGCATTACAACGTTGCGAAGGAGTACAAAAGGTATCTGACTGTTCGCAACGGCGGAGTTTTCTCTTGTTTTTCGTTTGTAGATGTTGTCTTGTCAACTAGTACGAGCATTGACCAGTGCTGAGTAATTCCGTTGATGGACGCGGCAGATTTCAAATGGCTTTCTGTAGATTTCTGCTTTAATGCTCTTTTTATGGTTTCTATTGAATGTCTTTTTAATAAGGACGACAAATTAAAGTATATGGAGGATTCTGATCTATTTGAAATAAGTAAAACATATTAGCTAACTCGAGAACTCAGTAAGATTAAATAGTCTTTGCCTCCCTTCGTGTCTATCTATATTGTGCGATGGGTTTAGTTTCGAGAAGTTCACATACAGGCTCGCGATGTCATTGTTCCAGAGTTGAGATCATTTCTTCGCGTACTAAAAAGTTCGGCAACTCCGATCTTTGTCGTACTACGAGTATTAAAAAGTGAACGCATTGCCTGCACATGTATTTTCTCCTTTGTACACTATGGGATCCTTCAAACGAAGCGTGAAGAAGTATCTTGCGGGCCAGCATGGCAGCGTTAACGGACAGGATACTGTGTAGTCTTTTGTCAGTTGCCGTTGCGATTTGGGTTGCTCTTTCGCTTACTATCAGGCGAAGCGGAGCCACTATGCTGAGCTTATATATTTAAAATAAAACGTAATAAATGTGTTCCAAATTAAAAATAATTAAAGTGTTGAAAAAATGACAAATTTGTATGTAACAATATTTATGGCCAGACTAGTTATATTATTTTAAAACCTGTCTATGTCATATCTTATAATTACAGAATTTTATTCCTTATCCAGATAAAACCTATTTAGAATTCCGTAGTCACTTAAGGAACGCTAATAAGTGGGCATTTCCGTTTGTAAATTCGTTTGCCTGTCGTCCATCTATTCATCTCCACATTTACCAATCTGTCTGTTTATCTATTCGTTCGTCAGCCTATCAGTTTGTCTATCAAGTTCGTCTGTCTATCCATTCATCCGTACTTGATCTTGACGAATTTAATTTGTGAACAGTTTAATTATATTTTTCATTTATTAAAAAAAGATCAAGCTCTACTCGCATTTATCTTTTTTTGATCATCTGCTATGCCATGTAGCTCCGTAGTGTAGTGTAGTATACCATTAAAATTGAAAACAATGTATATGTGCATATGTTTATGCCAGGTTACACACCTGACTCGCTTCTTTAACATTCATAACTCTTTTCATGCATGCTCGCCGGTTCCTAGGGCTCATGACATTGCCTTCTAATAAAACGCGACCTATTAGTACATGGTAGATTAGTCTTGGTCTTCTTCGGCTCCTACATCCTTCCACTTTCGCATTGTATATCTGTTACGTCATTTTTTCATCCTGCATTCCTTCTATATGTCCGAACCAACGGGGCTTTTCTTATCTTAACACCGACACTCTCTTTCAGACCAACTCTTTCTTTCTTACGTCATCATTACGAACGTGATTAGCATGTGTAATGCCACAGATTTTGGGCAATGCTCGCATTTCGATCGCATTTTACTTTTACTTCTTTCATGCTCCCACTGCCGTAAATTCAAAATGGTAAGTTCCGATTTCACTCGTGATGTGCAGAACCCTAAAAACATCGCAGAAATTTGAAATGCCTTCTTCGCGGAGATGTTTGAGAACGATAAAATGATTTTTGCCGTGACCGTCCATCCTCAGCTAATCCTACGGGGATTAGTCTACGAACACAAAGGAGATAACAAATCGACCAAGCGCTTGCAGGGTATCGCGCGGGGTAGAATTCCGTAGCATAATTATGGACCACTACTGTTATATATTAAATGCTACTTTTCCTTTATAAAGTTTCATAACAAAAAGCTTAAAATTAATAAACGTCTGTTATCTTCAAGCCAAGTCCCTTGCGGGGTAGATAGAGGGAACCGTTTGCCTCATGCCTCGGTTCTTACATACCTCACTCGCTTCTTTAATTTGATACAACTAGTTTTTTTTATAGTACGTCGGGAAGCATCCGGCCCACCTGATGTAAAGCGAATACCGTAGCCTATTAACACTTGCGATATATTAATTATCACTCGCGCGATGCCTCCTCTGCCGCTTATACAGCAACTCCTTGGGAGCTCACTGGTGACCTCACTCACATGTAGGAACACAACAACCCTCTATAGGGAGTTGTTATTTGACTGGGGTTTTCTGTGAGGTGGAGGTACTTCCCCAGACGGGCTGCTTTGACGCGCCCTACCTCTCTTAAAACATCCAGACCAAGATAAATAGACATGTTCATACACACAAATGTTTGCCTTGTATGGGAATCGAATCCAGGAGCGTTGGTGTCAAAGTCGCGTCATTCACGACGGAGCTACCGAGCTCGTAGTTTGATCGTGGTAGGCGACCCTTGTCCTCCTTCGAATCCTGCATCTTTCTACTTTTTTCTACTTTTACGTTACAATACAATACACTTTATTGCACCAAATAAGACAAATATACATGAAGTAAACATTAAAACACAAAAGGCGGTCTTATCGCAAAGCGATCTCTTCCAGACAACCTTGAGGTAGAGGAAACGATAATGACACGGAACAGGTAGGAGGCGCATAAACTACTTACATATTCACTACATATACAAATATATACATACGTTGTATGTCTATTTCGTCGTTCTTTCTCATATTATTTCGCATGACCGAATGGACCATGCCTCCTATCTAACCCCCCTACTCTCTTTTATCGCTGGATATATTCGAACGCCAGACATTATTTCTTACTTGCACTTGTACAGATTCCACTTCTCAATTTTATTTAATAATTATTTTTACCGACCGGTTCTCCTTTACGGCATTATCAAAGTATTTTATACAACATATGGCGGTACCGTGCAATCAGTGTCTGTACAAGTGCAAGTATTAACATTAACGCGATGTCTTCAAAATCCCACCAATTGCCTACAATCGACAGTATCAACATAATATTTATTACTTTTACAGTGTGTTAGTTTAATACATAAACATAAAGCAATTTAAAATATAAAAGCTTATTCGAAGTGGTCTCCATTGGCTGCCATACAGTCCTTCAAACGTTGAGGCCAGTTATCAATAGAAGCATGCACTCTTTCCATGGGAAAATTCTTCACTGCCAATCGTACGGATTGTTTTAGGGACTCCAAGTTATCATGGCATTTAGAGTAAGCCGTACTCTCCAAAACTGACCGTAAATCATAATCCAGCGGATTAAGATCGGGACTAGACGACGGCCAGTCTTCAGCTCTGATGAAGTCCGAAACGTTAGTTTCCAACCAAGACTGCGTAGACCGAGCTTTATGACCCGGCGCCGAGTCTTGCTGGAAGGACCATTCTTGGTTATTGAATATGGTGTTGTTAAGGGGCTTCACTACCTTCTCAACTGCAGTGGCGTGCACTCCAATAGGCAAAAAGACATCGCATACCCTATCAATTTGATAAATACCATCCGATGTTTCTTAATTCTTAAACATAGTTTTTAAATAAATTTTCGTATCAAAAATAAAAAATTAAAAACAGCACCATTTATCGGTATCGGTGCAAGTTATTAAAATAGACTTATTAATACCCGCTACATCGATGTACTACACTAGCACCGCAATGGGAGCTTAACGGCAGAGACACAAACTATTTCTGTCTAAATTTATGTATGTGTGCCGCGTTGGTAATACGAATAGTGTAGTGTGCATTCCTGTAAATACATTGCCCACAATAACACAAATAACGTACACAATCGCATAGTTTAGACAATGTCTTTTCAACCGAACCATGACGTAAATTACCGAAGTGTCGCGAACATTGCTATGTAAAACGTACGTATAATTACAGTAAAACGAACTGCCATTTCTTTTTTTCGTATAAAATTGATGTCGAATTTTATTTTGTTTTTAAACTGGGCCGCCATTGTTTGTTTATTCAAGTTGTTCAGGTGGTGTGTGTGTAGGGAAAATAAAAAATGATGCGTTTTCAAAACTATCTTTTGGTGAAAAAGAAACAAGTGATTGTGAAAGGCTGCTATACACCGGATTTGAAATTAATACAAACTAAAGGCAAACTTAATCGTAAGTTTAATGCAAAACCGAAAGGCCGTTTCGAATATCTGCAAATTGATATGTATATAAAATCAAGCAATCTATAGATATTTGAGGTGGCTAACCAATCACATACATCATTATTTCCACAAGACTGGGTAACCAAAATCAACATGCTATATTTTTTGGTAAGTTAATAGCTTTAAAAATTCTGCCTAACCTGTCAAAAATGTCTGTGCACGCCACTGCGTGAAGATATACATACATACAACAAATACGTTTGAAGGAGGTAGCTCATTGTACCTATTAATACCCCTTTACACAAACAATTTACTAATACCAAGCATATGAAGAGTTTTAAAAATTATATTTGGCTCCATACCTACTTTGTGTAATGCAATCACAGCGATTCGGTTCTCTTTATCACCCCACTCCATTTTAATATCGCAAAATATTGTACAATGTATTGGCGCCAAAATGAGGAAACTCAATGAACAATAAATGATAATAACAATATGAAAATGACAGATTCCAAATTCAAATGTAATATTTTGTTTATTTTTAATTGTAACAGTATTTATGGCCAGACGTAGTATATTACAAGCATTAATAGGCTACAGTAACTGCTTTACATATGGCCGTATGGCTTGCATGCCTCCAGACGTTGCATAAAAAAAATGACATTCAGCGGTCACTGTTTTTTTATGTCACTAATATGTCAAACAAGCCAACATATGGACATTTGCAACACCAGGGGAAAAAAAAATATCCTAAATCTTAGAATAAAATCAATGTATGTGAACTATAATATACATTTATTGTTATTTTTGGAGTCGATGCCAGCACATTTGTTGTGTGTGGTTGTAAATAGGTTTACTTAGGCATTAGCAATGCAATTATCGCGTAAACGTAACTTTAAATATATTTTGTAAATCTAAGGGAATTCCATAAAATCTTAAAAGCTTGGCGGGCACCGACTTCAGAAATAACAATAAATGTATATTTTTGTCCATATACATTGATTGTATATTTCCATATTATATATTGAAGTACAAAAAGACACTATAATATATGTTTCTAGTCATTTAAGGAAACAAAGCAATAATTTTGTATGTTTTAGTGCATTTTCTCATAGCAGATATTTATGGAGTCGGTGTTTTTGTAATAAAAAAAAAATACACTCTTTTGGATGTAGAAACGAAAGCCTTGCGGCGCGATTCTGCGCATATATCTCTAACAGATTGGTATTTGTATGGACAAAATAACCATCTTTTGTAAAATTTCTGTTAATAAAGGGTTATTTAAATATTACATACTAGTTCACTCCGGCAGACGTTCTAACTAGACATAAAGAATACTCGATAGATTTCTTTGTGAAATAACACCTACACGTACCACATTCTAAGGTAGCGTCAATTTGACGAGCTCGGTGGCAACGCGGTTAATAACGCTTCTTTTACACCTACGCTCGTGGATTCGATTCCCACACAGGACAAACATTTGTGTGCATGAACAGGTCTGCTTGTCTTGGTCTGGTTGTTTGTAACTTCCACCTCTCAGAAAACCGCAGCCAAATAACAAACTCCCTGGAGGGTTGTTGTGTTCCTGTGTGTGAGTGAGTTTACCAGTAAGCTCCTAAGGAGTTGCTGTGTTAGCAACAGAGGTGGCATCGCGCGAGTGATACTTAATGTATTTCAAACATAGGCCACGGTAACCACTTCTCATTAGGTAGACCGTGGCGATGTTTAACCCTTCGAAACCCGGGTGGTCGTATACGACCGCGAAATGTATGGGAAAACGTATATAACGGGTTCTGACTGCTCAAAAAAATCTGCCTAATATTGTTTTTGTTTATCGATTCTAACATTGAATTTTTGGCAGAGCTGCGATAGCCAGCGGAGCCACATTACCCTCAAAATTGCCGTTTGGGGTAGACTGATGTCATACAGCTAGCGTTTAGACGGTAATAGTGAGAAACTCCAAAATCGACACACTAATAGCTAACATATTGTAGTTTTGTATCCTTTAATTTGAAATTTAAATGTTCGTTGGTGAGGAAGAACGGTCCAAATTCGTTCCAATTAGAAAAAAAAAACATATGGGAAAACGTATGGACGGCAACTCTGCAATGCAGAGTCTGCACTGCACTCCCATCAACAGAAAAAGTAACAGCACTCGTCGCTAGATGTCGTACAGGGTTCCATATATTTTAAAAAAATTAAAAAATTAAAAATAAAATATTTAAATATTTTTAAATTTAAAAAATATCAGCTCTGCCTACACAGCTTGCTGTTATTTACTAGTATTTTATACATATGATCAGGCCCGGCTTCGCTCAGGAACAATACTCCACGGACGATACAATATTTAAAGTGAAATTTGTAGTTGTTATGAAAACATGGGATAGCAGAACTATCATACTGAATGTGACTTGACTGAATTGACTTTTTTATGACAACATGTGACAGCAAAATTGCGAAACAACACGTTACTTTCTCTTCGTTTTTCTCCTACAAAAATACCATCACAGGTAGAATGGCAAGTTTCCTTGTAACATTTTACCTGATATCAATTTGTGACGTCTTAACATATTAAACTATATAAACGATAGAGCTACGTAATGTATACTTCATTATAAACAATCATTGTACGAAGAGGTCCCAATTAAAATATAATTAATAGTTTATATCATCATATCATGTATCATCATATCATTACATGGAATCAGCATATAGGTAAGAGCATACAACACAATTTGTTGTTATTGTTTTTTTTTATATACAATGTCGGGAGACATACAAGGATACGTCCCACCTGATGTGTTATAGTGTATAGGACGACAGAACTGAGGGCATGGGAGACTCTAAATGTAAGATCTAAATATTTATCAAATAGTATTATAAATGTGTATTTATGAAATGTATGTATTTATACGCATGTAGGTATGTGTGTATAAGCGTATGTGTAATATATAAGCGTATATATATAAATATTTGTGTATACATATATATCTATTGATGTAGATTTTTGAGATGAGAATGGTGAGCAGTTTCCGTAGTCTATGGACATATACGAGGCAACGCCTCGAGTGACAGGAGTGTCACTCTTGAGTTGGCGACCCTGTAAAAACCTCCTCGCGCCTTTCTTGAAGAACCCCATGCTGTAGTCCCTAGGTAAATCCTTGGCAGGGAGCACATTCCACAACTTTAGATTTCTCGGTAGAAAACTCATCAATACCTATTAGATTATAATATTCGTTGTCTTATCAAATATTTTTATGTCTTTGTTTAACATTTTTATTACTTTGCTGATTCTTAGTACTGTTTGGCACCTGTTGTTTGTGCTTCGTCACCCGACCAATGACGATTTCTTTTACCACCTATGGGGTTCGCTGGAAGAGATCTCTTGTAGATATCTTTGTGCACTTTTTATGTATCAATATTCTATGTGTAGGAATATACTTGCATGTGAAACATTTAGAGTACTTTTGCTTAGAGAATCATTTTTGGACTTCGTGATATATGAATATAATATAGATATGAACTATAATCGGCATTAGGTAACGGTGACCCAAAATCTCATAACCTAGGTCACAAATTCCTCGTACATTAAGTTCGGGGCAGTGACTTGCATAAATAGAGTAGGTAAGTAGACCGTTGAAACCGTTCAAACGTAAACTTTCGTTCGTACTTATCGCGCCAAAGTAAATAGCCCATACGTAACTCCCGTTCTCTGAGGGGCAAATTGAAAAATTCCTGAAAGAGTCCGCGCATGTTCTAGTATATTCTAGACGCGGTAACTGTTACTCTACATCGATCACTTGTCTACATATGTTTAGTATGTTACTGTGAGAAAACATTTCTCACAGTTTCTCGTATTTCAGTGCCATATGATACTTACCTATTATAATGCTTAATGTACGTAATAAAATATGTCCATCCGATTGACTGTGCACCAGGAAAAAAGTTGAGAAGATTTTGAGAAATATTTCGTATACTTACTTATACTATCTTAACATATGGTATGTCATATAAATTACACTATTATTCCAAAGCCAAAGCCTGATTGTACATGCTACAGCCTGCTGTTTATCAAACTAAGAACCGAGAGGTAGAAAGATTTCATTAGATGACATAGACATTGGCATACAAGTAACAAACATTGTCGTCTCGTATATTTTGAACCCATATATTTTATAAATAAAGATTGATCAGTCAATGATTGATCGATTTCTCTCCTGAAGAATTCTCTCCTCATTTATATCAATTGAGCATATATTTTTGTAGTATGTGTAGTTATATATATATAGATAGATTAAAGTCAAAGTCAAAGTCAAAATCTTTTTATTCCGTAAAAATGGCTACATTTGTTTGGAATCGTCACAATTTTTTTCCCTACCGTGCAGTTCATGACTAGGTGAGCACTGATAAAAATACTGCCAAAAAACTCAGGCATCCCTCTTTTGGTATCCAAACAAATTTACATAATTTATTAATTACATTATAATTGGATCGACTCAATCCCAGGCATTTTTATCATTAATATAGTCAGATACTTTATAATATGCCCTGCTACACAATTTGGCTTTAATAGTACTTTTAAACTTGTTTATTGACAATTCTCTTATATTGCTGGGAAGTTTGTTATAGAACCGTATACATTGCCCCATAAAAGAATTACTTATTTTGTGGAGACGGCTTGCATGTAACACAAGATTATGCTTATATCTAGTATTTATGTTATGAGTATCACTCTTTTTACAAAATGAGTCTATGTTTTTATGGACATACAAAAGATTTTCATAGATATATTGCGATGCAACTGTTAGAATATTTATTTCTTTGAATTTTTCTCTAAGGCTCTCACGGGGACCAAGTTTGTAGATAGCTCTTATGGCTCTCTTTTGCAATAAAAAGATGGTGTTAATGTCCGCGGAGTTACCCCAAAGAAGAATTCCGTATGACATAATACTATAAAAGTAGCTGAAATAAACTATTCTAGCCGTATCAACATCAGTGAGCCGTCTAATAGTTTTCACTGCATAGGCTGCAGAACTTAGTTTTCCTGATAATTTTTCAATTTGTGGGCCCCATTGTAGTTTGGAGTCAATTGTTATACCCAAGAACACAGTTGTCTCCACAGGGGCTAAATTAGTTCCATTAACATGTACATTGGTAGTCACCTGTCTTACATTAGGTGTTGAGAACTTAATTACTTTAGTCTTTTTATCATTTAAAACCAGATTATTAACATTAAACCAATGCATAACTTTAGAGAGAGCATCGTTAACTTCGTCATAATTACCTAACTGTCTATTAATTTTGAATGTCAAAGAGGTATCATGCGCAAACAATACAATCTCATGTTTATCCTTTACATAATAAGGTAAGTCATTTATATATACTAAAAATAAGAATGGACCTAGAATTGACCCCTGTGGGACTCCCATGACTACAGGGGACCCCGAAGATCTTTTACCATTAACATCGACCTTCTGTATCCTATTGCCCAGATAAGAAGACAGAAGTTCGAGAGCCTTGTTTCTGATACCGTAGTGGTGTAATTTTCTGACAAGAGTGTCATGGTGCACGCAGTCAAACGCTTTAGACAGATCACAGAAAATTCCCAAGGCATCTTGCGAACCTTCCCATGCCGCGAATATACTTTTAAGCAAATGAATCCCTGCGTCTATAGTTGAACAACCTCTCGTAAATCCAAACTGTCTCCTATGAAGCAAATTATGTGTATTAAAATGTCTGAGCAACTGGCTAAGCATTAGTTTTTCAAAAATTTTACTGAGAATGGGCAGTATGGAAACAGGTCGAAAATTCGAAGGGTCCGAACTATCACCAGATTTAAATAATGGAATGATTTTACTATGTTTCATCAAGTCAGGAAATACACCAGATGCCACACAACAATTGAAAATTGTAGCTAAATGTGGAGCGATTGAAATAATAATAGAAGATATGGTTTTGACAGATAGACCCCACAGATCTTTAGTGTTTTAAATGTAGTCTGATTAGAGATTATCAGCTTAATTAGACTGCTAGTTTCTTAACCGACTTCAAGGAAAGGGGTCTATGTTCGATTGCATGTATGTATGTTTTTCATTTTACAGGTCGACGCCTTCGTTTGGCGACTGGCGTCGATTTCAATGATATCGGTTCCATTTTTTGTTTAAAACTTTTTTGTATTAACTATTAGTGCCTTCGTGGCATTTAGAACAGACGATGGTATACGTGATTTTGTATATAGAAATCCCTTACCGTAGCGTAGTGGCTATTCCTTTTGCAGCTCAGACTGATACTCTGTTTGCTTTTAAAAAAATAGGCATCAGACAAACAATAAATCAGAGAGGCGGTTGTTTCGCTGCGCACGTTGGACAGTTTTGCTCTAAATGTAACACTATCTAAGAGTTTTCTCATTCTAAACACTGCCACTATCTAGCATCAATCACTCCACACACATCCATGCGCTAAGTAACATACGAGACGACTCAGTTTTTTCGAAAGCAGTGATATAATATAGCATTAAGCAAAGACGGATGGCAACATTATCTAGGATCCCATTTGTTCGTGGACGTTTAGGTTGTGAGACACGTAAAGTGTTGCCATTTGTTCGCTTCTAACTTGTGTTTATTCTTTTTTCTTCCGGGTCCTCTTGGTTGGTTATGAGTAATGGACGGATGTGGAGCGAGTGACGTGAAACGACGCGACGTGTACAGTGCACGGCAAATAAATTGGATTGTCAATCGGTAATGGTTGAACTTAATGCAGAACACTAATTAAACCATCCTAGATATGAAATGAATCATAATGTACTCGTATATGTATGTATAAATATATAATAGACACCTATAAGAATACATCTATTCATTCACTATAGATATATTTGAGGTTGTAAAACTGATTTACTATAATAACAGATAATTTAATTTCAGTAGAAATTAAATAAAACAAAATTAAATAAATGTGAAAAATAATAACCTAAAATAAATCTAAAATATGTGGCCTCCGCGGCATTGTACCAGGGGTGCTGGCAGCATTTCCGCTCTGAATTGCAATACTAATGCGCTGACCGAGAAAGCTATCCATCAGACGTCTCGCTAGTTCTTTAAAAAGCGACTTCGCGCCTGGACCCCACAGACCGAGGGTCCCTACTCCGAAAGCAGAAAATTTATAGTCGGAGCCATGATCCCTGTATTTATTTATTTTTATAATTTCGGCCGCCTCAGTCGTAACGCCTTCCTTGGTGGAACGACGGAGGTGAGAAGACACCATATATGAATGGATACAACAATGTTTACGTATTTTTTACTAGAGTGTAACTACGGATGATCTTATACAGATATCCAAGTAGTTGGATCGGGCGAGATTTTTTTGACTTTTATTTCTTTTATAATTTTAAATTCAGGCAGAGAGCTTGAAAGCGTCGTTGCGCGTGACATTCAGATCGAACACGGAGGTTAAGGGATGCCGCCTCTGCTGTTAACACCCCAACTCCTTAGGAGAGCACAACAACACAATAAGGAGTTTGCGGTTTGCTGTGAGGTGGATATATATAGATACTTCCCCTCACAAAAAACCGCATCAAAAACAAAATCAAGAAGCCACCTCATAGAAAATCGCAGCCTAAAATCAACTCCCTAGAGGGTTGTTGTGTTCCTGCGAGTGAGTGAGGTTACCAGTAAGGTCTTAAGGAGTTGCTGTTTTAGCAGCAGAGGTATCATGGCGCGACCGATACCTACTTAATGTATCGCAAGTGTTAATAGGCTATGGTAACATTACATGTAGTTTAACATCAGGTGGGCCGTATACTTGTATGGTTCTAGACGTTGTATAAAAAAAGTAAGAAATACAATGGTAAAGTGATATTAAATACTGGAGGAGCAGAATGGGCGGCCATTTATTACTGATATCCCATTATAAATTGCAGGTATTGTACAAAATGACGGATTTTTTGTTGTTTTTCTGGGGATTTGGTTCACTAGAAAAAGATTTCTGTGTTTATTTATATTTGTATATAACAATCTATTATATATCTGCACAATCTCACATTGTTACTTTTAATAAAACTAATGGTTATTAAAAGTGAATATGAACAAATCTATGACATATTCAATTGCTTCAAGACTCGAAAATGAACAAATCGGTGAAAGTATACCATATAATAAAAACTGTTCCTACATTGAACAAAAAAAAATTATATACCAAATATTGCTCGCAATTCCTTGAAGATTTGCTTCCGTAATTATATACCTATGCTTTGTAGTGCCAAATACCTACATTATGATGATTATACATATACTGGTAACTTCATCCATGCTTTTGGAAATGGGAAACAAAATGTATACGTCGCGTACTATGCGATTACAGATAGGTTTCTACCTAGAAATCTTTACTTTTGGATTGAAGTTGTGGAATGAACTCTCTGCCGTGGTTTTCACTAGCGACATGAGTTTCTTCAAAAAAAGCGTGAAGCGGTGTTGACAAGGTCGGCAAAGCACGCATATCACGTCTGTATTGGAAGTGTAACTGCTTACCATCACGCAGACTATATGCATGTTTACTACTTTAGTAGTACAAAAACGAAATCAAAAATCTAAAGGTACATTGGTTTGTAAACACGTACGAGTATGTTTGTCTCTGCCTGTATGTTTCTGTACGTAATTGGAAATGCGCAGTCATCGTGCCCCTATATAAAGGCAAGGGTTCACGTATGGACTGTGCCAACTATAGGCCCATTCGTTTGATCAGCTTAGCAGCTAAAGTGTATGGAACAATCATGGAAAGGAGAATGAGAGTGAAATCCGATGGAATGCTTGGGGAAGCACAGGGGGGATTTCGAAGCGGCAGAGGATGTGCGGATCAATTTTTTTCGCTCCGAAACATCGTGGAAAAGCATCTGGCTATGGACCAGAAGGTTTTCTGTGGTTTTGTGGAGAAATCATTTGATCGTGCGAAAGAATCTCTGGAATATTTTTCACAGATATGGCGTTGACGGTGACCTGACCGTGTTATACAATCCACGTATGAAGATTGTACAGCATGTGTGCGGGTGGACGGCAGCTTGTCGCCCTGGTTTGATACCAACATTGGTGTTAGACAGGATGCGCGCTGTCGCATCGGTTATTCATCCTATATCTGGACAGTTGTTTTCGGAGAATCTATACACATAAATAAAACTGGAGTGTCTGTTTGTAATATTAAAATAACGCTTTTTACTAAATGCATATGGATGTATACATGGTACATATACCAAAATGAATATTTTTACAATTTTTGTCTGTCTGTCTGTTTGTTCTGGCTAATCTCTGAAACGGCTGGACCGATTTTGACGGGACTTTCACTGGCAGATGGCTAATGTAATAAGGAGTAACTTAGGCTACTTTTATTTTAGATTTTTTTATTAATATAAATATTCATCATTTTTGTCTGCCGTTTTTCATAAATTAATTTCGTTTAACTTGTACGTCACACTGGATGGCAATTTGGAGCACGTTATTATTAGTAAAGAGAAAAAAATTAAATAAGTAAATAAATAAACAATAAATTCTGAATTTCCACTTTTCAAGGTGATATTTTGATAACTTGATAGCACATTCATGATCAGCGACCCAAAAAACCTATATGTTGACCTGCTACACGCTCATATCGCCTAAGTTTGAAATTTTCCTTTACCAGATTTTCCACAGTTTTCCGACTTTTTTGATAATCTTATTTCGTTTAACTCGTTCGTAACACTGAACATTAATTTGGAGCACTTTGGTATCAGTAACAACGAAAAAAACAAAAAAAGAATATAAACAAGATTTTTCCAATTTTCCACTTTTCATGGGGGATTTTCCAGGAAACTGATAGCATATTCGTGATCAGTGACCCAGAAAACCCATATAATGACCTGCTACACGCTCATATCGCCCAAATTTAAAATTATCTTATACCAGATTTTCCACAGTTCTCCGAAGATTTTCCACAGTTTTTCGAAATTTATGTCTTTACATCAGAAGATTCATCTTCAGTTGCGAGCCCAATTTGACAACACCGAAGAAAGCAGAAAAAAGTAGGAAAATTAACCAACTTTTCCGATTTTCCGCTCCCCGTGTGTATTTTCCGGAAAACTAATGGCGGATTCGTAATCAGCGACCCCGAAAACCTAATAGGGGACATTTTCAGTCCTTTATTTTCACTTTTACTATATTTTGCAATTTTTAAAAAAATGGGGGGTGAGAAAGGGGTTAATTTTGAGTTTTGGGGGTGTTGGCTAATCACTTCGCTTGCTAGTCACGAATGACCTAGAGGACTCATAGAAGGTAATACAAAAATATTTTTTTTGATCCATCTTCCTATAAGAAACTTTTTTATTTCCCCGCTTTATTGATTGGACTATTAGTTCGACAGTTTTTTTGAGAAGCTCGGTGGCGCAGCGGTTAATGACACAGCTTTGCCACCAACCCTCGTGGATTCAAATCAACTCTCTGGAGGTTAATTGTATGAGTGAGGGAGATTACCAGTAAGCGCGGGTAAGTTGGCGATACTTCAGGTATCAAACGTTCGTAGGCTACGGTAATCACTTTACATCAGGTGAGCGGTATACTTGTACGCTATCTGACGTTATATGAATAAAACAAGTAATCTTCTGAGTGTTTCTGACCTGTTTTTGCAGCTGGGAGTGACAACGCACGAACAACACTGTCCATAGTTCATAGGCTACGCATGCCACTTCACACCGGCTGGGACGTGCGCTTGCTAGCCTCTCAACGTAATATAAAAAATGATGACCTTATGTACGTTCCTGACTATATGGGAACCTTCTCTTGTGAAGATACAATACAACCATATCCATTTGATTTCAAGCAGTTGAGTTATGGTCAAGATATATCTTTTATATTACTCTGATGTGAAACATCTATTGCCGTACCTTGCCGTGACGGCAAATGACATGACGCTCTCTCATGCCGCCATGTCCCCTCGCCACTCTAAACTCCGTGCGTGCGCAAACTAGACACTCCGTTGCTTCTCTGCATGAGCTGTTTTTACTATATATATCCGAAAAAAAAAACATATATCCGTGCCCGACAGATGTGAATATTAATTCACTAAGATGGTTCACATCTGTCGGGCGTCCCGTGACGGCTACCATTTTTTTTTTGACGTCGGTAGGCATACAAGCATACGGCCGGTATGGTACGGTAACGTAGGGATGCCTAAAAATGTCTTTAGTATCGATATATCGTATCGTAACGTATCACATGCGTTTGTATCGATACACGATATTATCGAATCCTTTTGTATCGATACATACACGGAATAGAAAAAACAAGTGGAAGTGCTAAGTAGGCGTGGCGCGCGTGCCACAAGTAAGCGTTGTTACGCATACCTACGCTTATTTGATTCCAGTCGCGTTCTAACATTGTCTTCGGCAACATTCTCGTGACATTCTATAATTTTCTATAATTATGCCGTATTGTTCCATTTTAGAATGCAAGAACGATAGTAGTAGAATAAACCTTAGTATTGGAGGTGTTTCGTACCATCGATAAGTACGATTTTACTTGTTTTCTATAAAAATCTTATTTATTTAATTTTACTAATAATTTAATAAAACGTCTAATTAATATCAACCTTATCACACTGAAATAAAGTCTACTTTGGATTGATTGTACTGGTTTTTTTCTCGAAAGTTCTTCGCTACTCTGCCTGAGTAGCGAAGCTAGTGTTGCGTCGATTCCAATACAAATTTATCGATAAATAATATGGCATATTATTTTATCTATAACACACAACGGCCCACCTGATGTAAAGCGGGTACCGTAGCCCATTAACGCTTGCGATATATTAAGTATCACTCGCGTGATGCCTCCTCTGCTGCTTCCACAGCAACTCCTTGGAAGCTTACTGGTGACCTCACTCTCACGCAGGAACACAACAACCCTCTAGGGAGTTGTTATTTTGCTGCGGTTTTCTGTGAGGTGGAGGTACTTCCCCAGACGGGCTGCTTTAATGCGCCCTACCTCTCTTAAAACATCCAGACCAAGACAAACAGACATGTTCATGCACACAAAATGTTTGCCTTGTGTGGGAATCGAACACACGAGCGTTGGTGTCAAAGTCGCATCGTTCACGACTGAGCCACCGAGCTCGTCAAAATTGTAGAATATCATGGCATTCTTTAAACAGATTTGCTTTTACTGAATTCCCAATGTCTTAATTTGTTGAATAAGTACTAAGGTATCTATCGATAATGTAATTCGATGTACACAATTGAAGCTGCACTGGTCGAGTAGCAATACAAATGGGGCAGAAGACGCAAATGTTAAACTTATGACTAATATGAATTAAGTTTATAATTGTATCCATGGATACCACCGCCATCTATCGTCGAGTAACAGTATTTGCTCGATAATCAAACTCAGTCTAACTTGAAATTGCAAAACATCGTAAATACATTCTGCACTCTAGCAAAATATACTCTATTCGACATTGTGAAGGTATATTTTCCAATGTAGCATTTGTTGATTTCAGCTACTTTTGACTAAAACAAAAACGACCAATCATAGCTATTGTTTATTTGTAGTGCAATATAGGATAATCGGTTTACTAGTGTGAGTTTGGCGACAACGGTTTCTGTACCAACTTTGTCACTTAGCACTTCCACTTGTTTTTTCTATTCCGTGGATACATACGATATTTTCAATATTTTTATAAATGCTAAAAACAAATGAGATATTTAATTTAGCTTTTTAATTAAAAAATAAACTTCAATTTACACAAGTACAACACAGTTCACATTTTTATCATTCAAGTTGCCATTGCTCTGCACTTAAACTACGTAAAAATAATTAAGCGTTGTAGATCTAATCTGTTACGGCTCTCTGAAAGTGTGGATCCGTCTATAGAAAATAAATTAAAAGTAAAAAACCTTTTTAAAAACAAGCTTTTATTTAAATGCTCTAAAAAGAAAAAAATAAACTTTTATACTAAAACTTTTACTGTTCACTTATAACGTCATTTGACATTTGACACAATTTATATGATATAAAAGCTTGTCGCGAGATTTAAGTGCTCGTATTTACTTAGTTTGAAACTTTTAATAGATAATATTATTCCCATCAAATTATTTAATTTACTTGTTAATCTACACAAGTAAATCTCGCGACAAGCTTTTATATCATATAAATTGTGTCAAATGTGAAATGACGTTATAAGTGAACAGTAAAAGTTTTAGTATAAAAGTTTATTTTTTTCTTTTTAGAGCATTTAAATAAAAGCTTGTTTTTAAAAAGGTTTTTTACTTTTAATTTATTTTTTACTTTTTAGTTATCGCTGGACACGTTTCTCAGTCTGTTCATCTCATTCAACGCATCATTGTTGCATGGTCGTTTGCCGGTTAATTTCGAACAGTCTAGCTCTTCAATAAGAAGACCTTCTAATGAAATAAATATTTTATTATTATTATTATCTCTTATTTCACGGGTTTTAATCCCGGTCATTTAATAGGCATGCGCGGGGATATAAATCCAACGCGTAGAGGCCCCTTCGAAAAGAATGATGTAATGTATTGTACCAGCTGTGACCTGCTCTAAGGGATATCAATGGGAGGATATACCCACGAACAGGTCACGGCAGGTATTGGGACTATTGCAAATGTGTCGGAAATAATTAAGCTATTGAAATGAGATCTGGAGGGATTATTAGTACTGGGCTATTACAGAAGAGAGACGGACATCTGCCATAACTATCCTATCTGATGTTACTTCGGCAGGCGGTGGCTCGCCACTCACTAGATGGACCCCCGAAATGCCAGAGAAAGTCGGCCGGGGGCAACACCGATGTGAGTGACTCAGGGGTGTCGAGAGGTGTGCTGCGCTTTCTCCGAAGTTACTCGCGGCGTTATGCCCTTTAACACTTCCACCCTTGGAGCATATCACCTGCTAGAGCAATATACTCTATCGACTCCTCTCTGGACGGCCAATGAAGGCAAGCCAGAGCTGAGAGTCCTGCGGGCCTTCTTGACTGTCCACTCTGACCGACGAAGACACGCCGGAGACGAAGGCCCTGATCGACTCTCTGGAGCACTCGGGTACCCGTGGTGTCGTTACGCACCAACAGCTCGCCACAAGCTGCCCTGCGGGGTTATTAACTTAAGAATAACTCGAAAAATAATGAGACGTCACTCCTAATCCAACATGGCGGACTTCTAAAGCTTGAAAATCAATTCGAAGCAGATATCTTATGTTTATTATTATATCTTATATCTTATATATATTTTATCTTATATCTTTTTATATGGCCCAAGCTACCGGTGGTCAGGGCTTCAGAGTGAGAAACCTCCTTATTATTATTATTATATTTATTTATTTTGCATCTCATTTTTACATTTTTTTAAATACTAATATAATTATAAAATACATTTAAAAATATAAAAACGGGTACCCACAGGTAACGGAGCGGAGGCCCAAGCTACCGGTGGTCAGGGCTTCAGAGTGAGAAACCTCCTCACAATGCGTGCCGTGTCAAGAAGAACCGCCTTCTGTAACTGGTTCTTGACCCAACTGCCGAGCGAGAGTCTCTCAACTATCATTACTATTACTATTATATTATTCTCACGGGCATTATCCCGGTCATTTGATAGGCGTGCGCGGGGATAAGGATCCAACGCGTAGAGGCCCCTTTGAAAAGACTATGTAATGTTGTACACCCGCCGTGACCCACTCCTGGGGATATCAGTGGGACAATATACCAATGAACAGGTCACGGCAGGTATTGGGACTATTGCGAGTGTGTAGGAAATGATTAGTCTATTGTAATGAGGTCTGGAGGGATTATTGGTACTGGGTTATTGCAGAAGAGGGACGGACACCTGCCATAACTATCATATCTGACTGTTATTTTTGGCAGGCGGTGGCTCGCCACTCACTAGATGGACCCCCGAAATGCCAGAGGAAGTCGGCCGGGGGCAACACCGGTGTGAGTGACTCAGGGGTGTCGAGAGGTGTGCTGCGCTTTCTCCGAAGTTACTCGCGGCGTTATGCCCTTTAACACTTCCACCCCTGGAGTATATCACCTGCTAGAGCAATATACTCTATCGACTCCTCTCTGGACGGCCAATGAAGGCAAGCCAGAGCTGAGAGTCCTGCGGGCCTTCTTGGATTTCCACTCCGACCGACGAAGACACGCCGGAGACGAAGGCCCTGATCGACTCTCTGGAGCACTCGGGTACCCGTGGTGTCGTTACGCACCAACAGCTCGCCACAAGCTGCCCTGCGGGGCTATTACTATCATTATTATTATTATTAAATAAATTAACCTACTTAAGGCCACGTATGCTTGACCAACAGCGAAGAGCTTTGAGCCTAAGTATACAACGGCATTGTTGACGGTACTACCCTGCATTTTGTGTACCTACTATGCAAGCCCAGCATAATATAATTGGTAGCATTCTTCGTTCTGCAGTGCCGTGACTATATTTTGCTGGGCCACTTATTTACGCTTGAAGCTTACTTGTGCCTTACGAAACACAGTTTCGGGTTTGATTTTGGAGTTTTCCTTCTTCTAGAACGTGTATATAAAATTTCAGCTCAATCGGTTAAAGATATCTCCTTCAAAATTGAGTTGCAAAATTTCACCCGAACATACTTACATACATACTTACATTGCAAGTTAAATAAAAGCTTATAATAACCATGCATTGTCATCCAAACTGAACGTGTATACCAAATTTCAGCTCAATCGATTGAAGATATCTGCTTCGAAATTGATTTTCAAGCTTTAGAAGTCCGCCATGTTGGATTAGGAGTGACGTCACATTATTTTTCGAGTTATTCTTAGCAAGCCCTTTTATTTGATACCCATATTGTAGGAGTGCATTAAAAATAGTTGGTCCACCATCTTGGGTATGCCGCCATGTTGGATTTAGAATGACGTCACACAGTTAATCATGCATTGTCATCCAAACTGAACGTGTATACAAAATTTCAGCTCAATCGGTTAAAGATATCTGCTTCAAAATTGAGTTGCAAGATTTCACCCGAACATACTTACATACTTACATTGCAAGTTAAATAAAAGCTTGTAATAAGCGTTTACTGAAGTAGCCACAACAGATAAAAAACGCAGTGCCAAATGACTGATTGCAGTACAATATAGGATTTTCTTCCCTTTACTTAAGAGGTTCTATCAAATATTGTTTAAAATATCATCCATGCTTTCTCTGGGTTCACAGTGAGACGACTGAGAAACCACCTCTTTATGAAACTTCCATATAGTATTGTTTTCTGTAGCTGAAGTAGTTTTTCGATGTTTGCTGGTAGAAGCAGTTGATGTAGTAACATCAAGAGATGAAGTTGATTTTGACAATACGGATATGAGGTATGGCCTTAGCGCAAGCTTGGGTTACAGACCTAAGAATTACAGGGTGCTTGCATATTCTGCTGTGACGATGACGATGCTGATTTAGAAGTATTACTACAATCCAATGTCCCTTTAGTGTGTTTTTTTTTTAAATGCCGTAGTAGGTATTATTTTAGTTTTCACAAATTCATGACACAGCTCACACTTTTGCCGTTATCTGTTTTAATAAAATAATTTCAAACATTTCACTTTACTGGCGTTGCCATAGTAAAACGTGTGTCAATGTTACCTACTCGAATAGAATGAATACACACAATGAATTTCAGAGTCAAACAATGTTGTCGTTACCTAAAAAGTTCTAATGATATATTACTACCTACAAATCTAAACAAAAGTCGGCTGGTACAGTTCTCTGTTACAAGTTTGTTATTTTTAAGTTATACACATTATATAACGATGCCTAATGTTACTTTCATCATATTTTTGTTGATTTAATTTGTACGATGTAAAATAATCCACAATTTTGTTATAAACAAACAAAATATCATCACAGTTTGATGCGATACGTGGATACGATATTTTTGTAGGAAAACGATATATCGAAGCGTATCGTATGGCCGTGACATCGTATGAAATATCGATGTATCATAGTGTTGAATCGATATTCCGATATTATTATTTTTTATACTACGTCGGGAGGCATACACGCATACGGTATGCCTGATGTAAAGCGGGTACCGAAGCCTATTAACACTTGAGATATATTAAGTATCAATCGCGCGATGCCTCCTCTGCTGCTTACACAGCAACTACTTGGGAGCTTACTAGTGACCTCACAAGCAGGAACGCAACAACCCTCTAGGGAGTTGTTATTTGGCTGCGGTTTTCTGTGAGGTGGAGGTACTTCCCCAGACCGGCTGCTTTGATGCGCCCTACCTTTCTTAAATATATCGCATGGTATCGGGCATCCCTACTAACGCACTTGCCATATATCATCATAGCCAAAGAAAGCTTGCAATATATGAAGCATCACTTGCACGTTGTCACCCTTACTGAAAACACAGCAACTCGGTAATCTCACTCAGTCACAAAAACACAATAACCCTCCGGGGACTTGTTATTTAGCTGCGGTTTTCTGTATCGTGGAGGTGATTCCTCAGTGGAGTTTCTTTGATACGCATTACTGCTTTTGATAACATATGGACGAATATGAATATGTACATGTACAAAAATGTTTGTCCTGTGTGGGAATCGAACCCACAAGCGTTGGCGTTAAAATACCATTGTTAACCACGCTGAAACCGGGCTCGTTATCATATTTTATTATAGTCAACAGTTGCCGTAGTTTACAGGGTTTTTTTGTTAAAAATCTACGAGTAAAAAGAAAGTAGAATAATATACGAACCTTTATAGGGTATGTCTGTCTAGAGTCTTATTCTCAGGAATGTACGAAGGTCACCGCACCAACCCTCACTCATACCACTGCATATACGGGTATCTCTTCAACCGAAGGAGTTTAAAGCATACTGCACCATGCTGATCAATTGTCTTGTAGTGATTGTTATTAAACTAGTTTCTATTTTTAATACATTTGTATAATCTAGCATGCATGAAGAGGTTGATAAGTGTGGAAGAAGCGAGAGGGGTATGTTTGGATCTGTGCACCTGGCGTTCCATTGTCTTTGCCTACCCCCATGGAAGAGATGCGTAATGATATGTATGTATGTATGTATGTTGTATAATCTAGTAGTAATCCATGGTTTTATTATTACTGTTGTTTGGTTTGTTAGGATTTTTTATTTTTAAAGGTAATGAGTATTGCAATGATTCAATTAGGTTGGCAAAAATCGTTGTTAAGTAATTCATCATTGTAAATGCGAATTTATTTTCAAAGTTGAATTTAAGGCGAATTATATTTGCAATTATTGAGAGCTCGATGGTATCGTTGCGTGTGTTGTTCTAGCCGAACACACAGGTTAAGCAACGTCAATAGCAGGCTGTCTGTAAATGGGCTTTTCAATCACGAGCTTCTCCGTGGTCGGAGGGCACGTTATGCCGCCGGCCTCGGCTGTTGTAGATATATGACAGTTCGTTAAGCCAAGTCAGTGGCCTTCGGTCAACTTGAATACACTGGCATCTGTCAATCCGCAGTTGAGCAGCGTGTTCCCCTTCTTGGTTAAACCCCTTCGGTTGAAGGGAGACCCGTGTGTGTTGGAGGATTGGTGTAATTGTTAGAATAAGAAGAATATGATTTATTGCAGTAAATGTGGTTGATTACAGGTGATGGATATATAATTTTGACTCACACATTTAGTCTTAGGAGACATGCAACAGACATATAAAGTCACTACCTCATATAATCAGAGTGTAAATTAAATTATAAACATTAATTGATATTGTGCTATTCTGTAGGTACATAATAATCATTCAAATTTCAAACATGTATTACAATTCAATTTCATTAAATAAAAAATAAAAGAAAATAATAATGTGTATGTATAAATGGATATGTCATTCCTTATAACTAGAAACTAATTGCCATGCATTTCAGCCATTATAAAGCGTATTGTAATCAATAACATTATCAATATCAAGTCAAACAAAGCCTACCTTTTAGTTGCAAATATTCTTGTACACTATAAAAACATTTGCTAACTAACCATTTCTGTAATTTAATCTTGAATTGATTATTAGGTAACAATTTAAACTCTGCAGGTAAATTATTAAATATTCTTATTGCCATCGGATAACAATTTGAACTATATAATGATGTCTTCATCACAGGGAATAGCAGTCTATTTGGATATCTTCTGCTATACTTACATGGAACGTCTCCACTGGCTCTAAAAAGACTAGGATACGCCTTTACAATTTGACAAATTTCGTATATGTATATGCAGGGTAACGTTAGCAAATTGAGTTCTTTGAACAATGGTTTGCAGCTTGTGGTTGGTTCAACATCGAGAATTGCACGAATACATGGCTTTTGAGAAATAAAGGCCCTATTTATTTCTACACAGTTTCCCCATAAAGCAATACCATATCTAAGTCTAGAGGCGACGTATCCATGATATGCTTGAATAGCCATTTTTTCCCCTGCTACTTTTGTCAGTCTCTTAAGAGCATAAGAAAACCTATTAATTTTATTACATACACTATCTACATGATAATTCCATGAACAATTATTGTCCAAAACAATTCCCAAAAACGTAACAAAATTTGTTTCTTCAATATTCTGTCGACCGTAACATATTTTAAGATCTTTTTTGTTAGAGTTACGCTTATTATGAAATTGAATATATTTAGTTTTGTTTATATTAACAGTCAGATTATTACATTCAAGCCAGCGTATTATGTCATGTACAGTGTTATTGATGTCTTTATTGTATTTTACTGTGTCGTTAGCTAAGTCAGGAATAATTATCGATATGTCATCAGCGAAGAGTGTACAAAAATGTCTAGTAATGTTCTAGGAATATATGTAATTCTGCATTTCAGCGTACAATATAAAAGTCTGATAATCATTACTTTCAATCAATAGACGTTATCCCAACCACGTATAAATATATAAACATATATACATAATATTTGATGTTTAGTTTCGTACACGCCTTGACTCTACATCATTTAATGTGCACTCCAATTCCCTATAGGCGAAAACGCACACAATGAACTTCTGCATTTAAGTAGATTCTATATACACTCAATTTCATTCACTTCTCGCTCTTGTTTTTATAGCTCCGACTGAATATGTATAAATAAATTGGTTCGAGGTTAAAATCCCCTAGACGTTGATTATACCCATAACAATTGAATGGGCCACCGTAAAGCTGTGAAATAAAGGACTGGGTAATTGAATCCCGGTAATGGTGGTGCTAGAATATGTAGATCCAAGCGAATGGCAGTTCGGAGGCCAAGTTCTTGGAAAAACAATTCAGCAGAAATTAAGCTATGTACTAAACTGTAATATACTCGTTCATTGTGTTCCTATAATTTGTTATGAATATTGCTTGTTATGTAAACAAAATAATGTGATATTTTATATTTGATACGACAGAGCGAACATTAAATATTTGTTAAGTACGACACTATAGGACCACGCAGTGATTGATATAAAAAACATTGGGACATATTTTAAATGCAGTCCAGCTCTAAAACACTCTTATTCTAAAACACTCTTAAAATATTGGGTAATAAATTTTGTACAGATATTTTTATAGTTTCCGGGGTCACGTAGGACCCCGATGTTACGATAATAAGTAACATAGTAGATAAGAGTAACTGGACTATCTTCCTGTTATCAAATTCCATTTCCTTACATACACAATTGACACCTTCAGTATTATATTGTGGATTCCTAGTATACTAATCTTACATCTCTTTCTTGAGTAATGTTACACTATTAGCCATGGATGGAAACTTTACTATCTAAGCTAATTTATGTACGGATTAAATTTATAAGCTACCCTTAAGTTTGTAGAACTTGGCGTCTGTTTTATTACTCAAATCCTTTGTCAAAATACAGTAATACGGTATTTCGTCGTAAGAACATTGGGTATTCTGAGATTTTTACACTGCGCCGATATCTGCCAATCCCTCTAATATTATTATGGTAATGCTACCAATTTCAATAAAAGAGAGAGACGTTCTCTTAGACGGTAGGTATAAATCTGGTAGACATGTGCCGGCAACCAAGACACGGGTCTGGATTTGTAGCTCATATCTTTTCACGGTTTAGGGACCCGCGGGGACGCCAATGAATATTTTACTGATCTACTAATGTTTACTTAAGTCCTTTGATGTGGATTCGTCGGGTAAAGGTTTCTTGATGCGAACATTTGCAGTCACAAGATTTGTGATGAGATTATATTTTTACTTAGCTACTGAGGATTATGATAATGATTACTACCTACAGTATTATTAATTGTTTAAAGTTAATGTTATCGAGCTCCTTGAAAACTCATTCAAAAAGATCACTCAGGTACATATGTGCAATAAAATTTTAAAAACTAGTGGATATCCTAACTTGTGCTCATTTGTTTAGTAATGATAATTTTTATTACTAGAGCAGTGATAGTCCAGTGGATGAAGAACCGGCCTAATGATCAACTCGTTCCTGGTTCGAATCCTGACATGTATCACTTCCAAGAAATTATATGTCGAAAGACGTGTGCCCTTATCTAAGAAAGGTTTCTTTCTAGGTGGTAAAGCTCAGATAATATTCGCTCCTTGTAAAAAATATCTTCAACAAAGCCTTAGGCTTAGGTAGCGGATCCCGCCAATCCTAATAGATTAGAAAACGGAATAATGCTAAGAAGAAGAAGATTATTAATACACGAATTTTTTCTCAACACGTTTGCGATGTATATGTTTACGATTCAACGAACACTAGGATTATGGTTGATGATGTAGTGTTGGAGCAAGTAAATGAGATTGTATATCTTGTAAGTGATTTATTCAGTAGTAAGCCTTTCTCCATACATTCGTCTTTCATCGTTGTGACCAATGTTTGCAGTTCAGATGGTGTATCTGCTAATAGCACGGCATCGTCTGCATACAGCAGACAGTTCACCACTAGGTCATCCATGCGCAATCCCACATTCGTTGACCTTATTCTCTGCAGACAACTATCGAGATACAGGATAAACAGCCTAGCAGATAGCATGCAACTCTGTTTGACACCAATTTTGACATCAAACAAGGGTGACATACCACCATCTATCCGCACACATGCTGAGCAATTCTTGTAAGTGGACTGCACAGCACGGAGCAGTGAACCGTCAATCCCATATCTCGGCAATATGTCCCACAGTTCCTTTCGTACAACCCTATTAAATGCTTTCTTAAGATCCACAAAACCGCAGAAAACCTTCTGGTCTATAGCCAGATGCTTCTCCACGATATTGCGGAGCGAGAAAACTTGATCCATACATGCCCTTCCATTTCGGAATCCTCCTTGTACGTCCTACAGCATTTCATCGGATTTCACCCTCATTCTCATTTGAATCATCTTTCCATATACTTTTGCTACTAAGCTGATCAAACCGATGGCCCTATAGCTGGCGCAGTCCATGCGTGACCCTTACCTTTATACAAGGGCACGATGACTGCGCGTCTCCAGTCCACTGGGACCCTTCCAGTTCTCCAGCACAGATTGCTTATGTACCAGAAGGCGTCCCGGACGTAAGTCCTCAAAATATTCACTCCACCGTTCTACTTCTTGAGTGTTCGCAAGAATGACAACCAGCTTTAGGCTTTATCTTATCTATTCTGGATGCCGACGAACCACTCCGAGACTTCTTTACTTCTCTCCTCCCTAATAACCACTAATAGAAATAAATAATACATTTTTTTTTTGGAATAACCATTGATGATAACTGTAGTTAGAAAACTATGCCCTTAAAAAGATTGCGCTGAACAATTACATTATCAACAGCATTAACTGCGTACCATGGTTGTGGCTTTAGTTTTTAGGTTTGGATTTATTAGTGTGGGGCAATTCAAGTGATATAAATTAATTATTTATTATTAATAAATAAAGTATACTTGCATAACATGGTAAGCCATCTAACGAATCGTGTAAACCGCTACTCAATATCATGCCATTACTGTGCATGTACATCTTTATCTTTGATGTGTGGTGGTTTGAGGTGGAAAATTTCATTAAAAACTAACCAAAATTTGTTTAAAATAACTAAAGATATTTACACAAGAAGTACAAGTAACCCAGACAGATTACTCTTTAAAAATCGGCAAAGTGCGAGTCGGACTCGCACACGAAGGGTTCCGTACCATAATCTATAAAAACGGCAAAAAAATCACGTTTGTTGTATGGGAGCCCCCCTTAAATATTTGTTTTATTTTAATTTAATTATTTATTCTTAAAGTGAATATATAATTAAATATTCTGTGAATATTTCAAGCGTCTACCTGCTGTCGTTATCAATATCGAGCAAAAATGAGCAAATTGAGCAAATAAATCACGTTTGTTGTATGGGAGCCCCCTTAAATATTTATTTTATTCTATATTTTAGTATTTGTTGTTATAGCGGCAACAGAAATACATCATCTGTGAAAATTTCAACTGTCTAACTATTACGGATCATGAGATACCTGGTGACAGACGGACGGACGGACGGACAGCGGAGCCTCAGTAATAGGGTTCCGTTTTACCCTTTGGGTACGGTAACCCTAAAAATTAGCCTAGGGTTAAACTTTCTTGTAGTTCGATCTTAGTTTTAGCGTCAAGCGTGTATATAAAATGACGGAGGTTAAGAACGATATTGTAAGGCATACAAAACATACGGCCTACCTAATGTAAAGTGGATACAGTGACATATGAACGCTTGTAATACATTAAGTATCACTCGCGCGATGCCAATTCTGCTGCTATACAGCAATACTTTAGCAGTTTACTGGTGACTTCACTCACACGCAGGAACACTACAACCCTTCAGAGTGTTGCTACTTGGCTGCGGTTTTCTGTGAGGTGTAGATACTTCTTTAGACGGGTTGCTTTGATAGGCGTCACCGGTCTTAAAAACACCCTGACCAACATAAACATGCATGTTCATGCACACAAATGTTTGCACCGCGTGGAAATTGAACCCACGAGTGTCTGTGACAAAGTCGCGTTATTAACCGCTGCGCCACCGAGCTCGTCAAGTACTTCCTCGGACGCGCTGATTAACGTTATGACCTATTTCTCTTTTGCCAGAGCCTCGTTTGCTTATTGGCAGTATGCATCGCCTGCGGATGACATTGGCTTTGGTTCTAAAGAAGAAGGTCGGTCACTTACAACTCCCATGATGTGCATTAAACTTTGGGTTACGTAAACATGGTACAGTAAAAGTCCTAGTAACATGCCATGGACGTCGCCCATACATTGCATTGGTACTAAATACATATTACAGATATGTTTGGGGTGGTAGAGTAAAAATGGTACAGATATACTCGTTGATGGATCACCTCTCTACGGCGATTATATCGGTCTTTTTCCTGCTTCAGACGTGAAAACTCTTCCTGTAATATAATGCGACAAAATTCGCTCCAACTGGGGAAAGTACACACAACAAATAAAAAATATATATAAACGTTCACATTTATATTATTAAGATGAAAAGTGATGATGATGAAGTGGTGATGAAAAGTGTATAGATGTTTTTTAAAAAGTGAGAGGGTCGTGGGCATACTGGAGTTATAAATAATTATTTCCTGATAAATTACACAACGCAATCTAGTCCGAAACTAAGCTAAGTTATATGAATCTATTGACTACCACTTATTAGTGCTTTATCTGTACACTTCAGTGGGAAAATTTAGAATAAGTATCACGTCATCGAAATCATGATGCTGCGAGTGATAGAATAGATAAATCGCGTCTGTTAAGTATCTTAGGAGTCGAGTTCTTGTCACTGTAGTCTATATATAGATAGGCCTCAACCTTCCTCGAGTTCCGAGCTCGGTGGCGCAGTGGTGAAACGCGTTGTTACGCTACTTTGACACCAACGCTCGTGGGTTCGATTCCCGCACAGTACAAACATTTGTGTGCATGAACATGTCTGTTTGTCTTGGTCTGGGTGTTTTCTATGTATAATAAGTACGTATTTACAAAAAAAATGTATTTACTTATGTTATATCAGTTGTCTAGTACCCATAACACAAGCTTCGCTTACTTTGGGGCTATATGGCGCTGTGTAATTTGTCCGACAATATTAATATCAATATTACATATATTTTCCTTCTTTTAGTTGTCCCCGAGCTTCTTTTAGCCATATCCGACAGAATAAAACATACAACTTTTCTTTTCCTCGATCTATACAAGTTCTTTCGGTCTTCAAATTGTTTCGTTCCCTCTTCTAGCTACGGTGTTGTTTTTACAAATTTAAAATCTTTATAAATCTATACATTCATGCCAAACCCCTTGCGGTCCAAGGCAGTGAGAACAGAGTGCCTCATGAATTAAAATATAAAATAAAAATTATGAAATAAAATAATACATTAAAAATATAAAATAAAAAATCTCAATACTAAAACGAAATAAAAACACGTACTGTTATGGTAGCATCAAACCTCGTAAAAGCACGCACTAAAATGACAATTCAGTGGGCTGGTGCGATGTGTCCCGCTGTTTTATTAAATACTTTCTAAATTGTGACAATTATATACGGAACTCCTGTGTTAAAAGCATGGGATACAAATGACTCCTTTTACTTTTCGTTTGAAATTTGCAGGAAAATCGAATAACCATGTAGGCGGATGAATTTATTGTAATGACTTCCACATATCTTCGGCACGCTCCCATTCACTCATATCTATTTCGTCAGACTCGGTTGGACAAGACTGTGATTTATTTGCATATTTTCCTTATCAAATTAACAAATTTTGAGCTGCATTATTTGTATTGTTTTATTTAATAATTAGTACTAAGCTCCTGTGGAGTTCTTGTTTTAGCAGAAGGGTGGCAACGCGCTGACGATACTAGTGTAGTGAGGGTTAATAAGCTACGGTAACTCTTTTACGTATGGTGTGCCGTATGTTCGTACCCTACGTTGCACGAATAAAATGAACGTTTCCGATTCTTAAATAAAAAGCTGTCAAGTGCGAGCCCGACACGCGTACCAAGGGTTCCGTAACAAAATATTTTCGCAAGTGATTTTCGCATAAATATTTTTTGTGTGATGTAACTACAAATTTATTTTCCTTATTTATTCAATATTTATTTTCCTTTACTAATGCTACATGACATTGCTTCTTACCAAATTTCACGATTCCAGGTCAATGAAAAGTACTCTATAGTTTTTTATACACAACATCGGAAGGCATTCAAGCATACGGCCACCTCGGGCGGTTACAGTAGCCTATGAATATGTAGGTACACATGAGTATTTTTTTTTTTTTTTTTTTTTTTTATATATTCGTGCACCCCTGCCATGGGCAAGGCTCTATTTATAACATATGTAACTATTAAATCTTTAAAATTATACAACACAGATAACACTAACACATTCATACATCATACTCTCTTTCATTCCACAATACATCTTCCATTCATCATCTTTCAGTTTTATTATCAAAAGATTTTTGATTTGGCCCATATTCGAACGCCGGTGAAACAATTACATCTATTTTCAAACTTCCCTCCCCATACTGCATCGGTCCAACCACGGGCGATAGCGAGCTTCGCAGCTCCACCTAGCCACCGCGATTCCGTCGGCTATACTGAGTATAGCCAAGGTATACAATATTAGTCCTAGGTGGAGCTGCTCTGCTTATTCCGATCTATGACAGCCATGGCTAGACCGACGCAGTATTTTAAAAATTTAGACCTATTTCTCCCCACAACTACTTCGGAGACTGTAGTTTCGGTGACCCGCATTCCCAACTCCTGCTCCAAATCGTACCTCTGTTTGGAGAATGCGGGACACCGAAACAATATGTGCTGCACTGTCTGGTCCACGCCGGGCTCGCAGAAGCAGGATGGGTCATCCGCGCACTTGAACCTGTGCAAGTACGCGGAGAACCCACCATGCCCCGAGAGGACCTGCGTGGTGATGCTCGACGGCATCATTTTGCCCACGATGCCGTACGCCTCCGCCGCACTCGGGAAGAACATCTTCGTCGTCGAAGCTGTTGTTCCCGATGTGTATCTCCTGTCCCATTCGTCAATGGTCCCCTTGCGGATCATACCTTTGACGAATGAGACATATGAGTATTACTAAGATTACATTACCTCGTAAAAAAATAAATGTACATTCATTTATAACATAACTTATAAGCCGGGCTTGGCACATATATCCAAGTACGTATGCCTTATATGTATATTGGGTACAGTCACAATAATAAAATAGTGATAACTTCACCGCTATTATCGTGTTATAATTAAACAATAAATTGTTTAAATTCGATACGGAGATTCTTCCCCGTATTGAATTTTCACAAATTACTTCAGAAGACTTCATCTATCTGATTTCTACTAAAAAGTCGGTAAAAATCATTTGAAGTGATACTAGATATGAATACAAAAATATCTCGAATAATTCTTTTTTAGGGTTCCGTACCCAAAGGGTAAAACGGAACCCTATTACTGAGACTTCACGGTCCGTCCGTCCGTCCGACCGTCTGTCACCAGGCTGTATCTCACGAACCATGATAGTTAGACAGTTGATATTTTCACAGATGATGTATTTCTATTGCCGCTATAACAACAAATACTAAAAAATAGAATAAAATAAATATTTAAGGGGGCTCCCATACAACAAACGTGATTTTTTTGCTAATTTTTGCTCGATATTGATAACGGCAACTGGTAGACGCTTGAAATATTCACAGAATATTTAGTTATATATTCACTTTAAGAATAAATAATTAAATTAAAATAAAACAAATATTTAAGGGGGGCTCCCATACAACAGACGTGATTTTTTTTGCCGTTTTTATAGATAGTGGTACGGAACCCTTCGTGCGCGAGTCCGACTCGCACTTGACCGATTTTTGTTTAACGCAGAGAGTCATACAAGTAAACCCCCCAGTTGTTGTAATGTGGTTACCGTAGTTTACGAACGTTTGCAATGCATTAAGAATCACACGCGCTATGCCACTTCTAGCTCTAGCACGGTAACTCCCTAGGAGCTTGCAGATAGTCTCTCTCACTCGTAGGAACACAACTATAGTCCATGGAGTTGTTATTTGGATGCAGTTATCTATTATATAGAGATACTTCCCCAGACGAACTACAATGCATACCATAACAACCAGACTAACATATGTCAAACACAAACTTTTCGCTTGTGTGGAAATCGAACCCACGAGTTTTGGTGTTAAAATAATATTGCTTCTGACCTCTGGTGGTGAACCGACTGGTCAAAGTTTTATTGTGTATGTATGTATATATGTCTTCATGACAGGTCCCTTGCGGGGTAGGCAGAGAGTTTCCAGCGTTACAAGTCGCGGGCCATACACACCTCACTCGCTACTTTAACATGCATAACTCTTGTCATATACGCTCGTTACGTCGATTCCTCGCGCTACTGACATCACCTTTTGACAAAATACGACCAATTTGGCCGTGGTAGGTGCGTCTTGTTCTTCCTCGGCTCCTGCATTCTTACACCTTCCCATTGTATATCTGTTTCGTTATTCTTTCATCCTGTTCCTTTTGTGTACATGCCCGAACTAACGGAACATGCCTTTATCTTATCATCTTAACATTGCTAATCTTAAAGTTTTTTTTTGGGCCTTCCATAACAACAAATCTGCAATATAATAAATAATAATAATAAATATTGCCAGACAAATTACACAGCGCCGTCTAGCCCAAAAGTAAGCGAAGCTTGTGTTATGGGTACTAGACGACTGATAAACATACGTAAATACATTATTTTTTGTAAATATATACTTATTATACATAGAAAATACTCAGACCAAGATAAAACAGACATGTTCATGCACACAAAATGTTTGTCCTGTGTGGGAATCGAGCCCACGAGCGTTGGTGTCAAAGTAGCGTAACAGCGCGTTACACCACTGCGCCACCGAGCTCATCATATATGAATATGATGCTCAACATATATGACAGTATTATAAATCCCAGAGCCTGCCTACCACGGTCGCGCACCGACGGTACAAAAATGAACGCTCAGCTGGTTTGGAATAACAGTATCTACCTAAGTATGCAGCAACGAGTATATTAGTTCAGGCGTGCTGCTGCATAAAAAGCTTTTACTGCATAGCTCCCGGTTTCAATATTTGCATTCCATTTCTGGTTACATTTCAGTGCCGTGCGAAGGCAATTCTTGCCAAGTTCTTATTGTTCCGCCTGTCTTTTGTATGGATACATGTTACGTTCAATCGCGTATGTATTGTTATTGCAATCTCTGTTTTGTTCGTGATGACAACTGTACTGTTTGCATACTATTCCACTATTTTCGTTTTAGTGCAGAAGAAACAGTATTTAAACTGTATAGTATTCGTATTGCCAATCATAGATCAAAGAGGACGGGATCATAGAGATGATCAGTTTGGCGGAGTGCTCATATCCAGTGCCTTATCATTGACGAGCTCGGTGGCTCAGTCTTGAATGACGCGACTTTGACACCAACGCTCGTGGGTTCGATTCCCACACAAGACAAACATTTGTGTGCATGAACATGTCCGTTTGTGTTGGTCTGGATATTCTCTAGGTATGTATAATAAGTATGTATTTACAAAAAAAACATGTATTTACGTATGTCTATCAGTCGTCTAGTACCCATAACACAAGTTTCGCTTACTTTTGGGCTAGATGGCGCTGTGTAATTTGTCTGGCAATATTTATTATTATTATTTATTATATTGCAGATTTGTTGTTATGTAAGGCCCAAAAAATACTTTAAGATTAGCAATGTTAAGATGATAAGATAAAAGGCATGTTCCATTAGTTCGGACAGGTACACAAAAGGAACAGGATGAAAGAATAACGAAACAGATATACAATGCGAAAGTGTAAGAATGCAGGAGCCGAGGAAGACCAAGACACACCTACCATGGCCAAATTGGTCGTATTTTGTCAAACATTTGTGTGCATGAACATGTCCGTTTGATTTGGTCTGGATGTTTTAATTGGGAAGTACCTCCACCTCACAGAAAAACGCAGCCAAATAACAACTCCCTAGAGTTGTGTAAGCAGCAGAGGAGGCATCGCGGGAGTGATATTTAATATATCGCAAGCGTTAATAGGCTACGGTACCCGCTTTATATCAGGTGAGTCTTATGCTTTTATGTCTCCTGACGTTGTATAAAAAAAAATCCAGTGTGTTTATTTTTTTGTAACGTAGATTATGTGCACGAACTTTGTTTGGCCTGGGCATTTTTTGTGTATTATAAGTATGAATTAACAAAAAATGTATGGCGTATGTTTATAATTTGTGTTGCACCCATCGCGAAATTATCACTTGTATTGGAATTAGATAACGCTGTGTAATTTGTCCGAAAGTAAGTATTTCCTACCCTATCCCCAAAATAATAATGTAAGCTATTTATTTCAATTGAATAATAGCACGATACGTGAACTATGTGGAAAGAAATATGATGTGATCAATAGAGCTAAACAATACTTTACACCTCAACATCGCCTTCAACTTTATAAGGCCTAGGTCTGGCCTAACAATATTTGCTTACTCCATTTGATCGCATACAACGTAGAGAAGTTCAAATCGCCGGCGACCCAGTGATCTCCGCTCGGCTGGACTCGCTTTGTACACGAAGAGACGTTGCTTCTCTTTGTGTACTGTACAACTGTATCTTCGGAGGACATGTTCAACTTAATACCAGCCACTGGGTTCCACTATCGTATCACTCGTCACAAACTTAAATTTCAGTCTCACCATCTTGATGAGAGGAAATCCACTACAGTACGCTTTTTGAGGCATTTTCTACCACATACTGTGAAATTATGGAATAAATTACCCTCAGCGGTGTTCCTGAACATATACGATATGGGTGCCTTCAAGAAAAGAGCCTATGTTTCCCTAAAAAGGATGGCAACGGATCATTGACCCTTGGTGTTTCGACCACTTACCTTCAAATGCCCCACATGCTCGTTTGCCCCCATTCCGAACGAAAAAAATAATGTCAAAAGATTTACGAATGAAGGGCACCGAGCAAGAGTGAGTATATCTAGATATATATGGATATCGGCAGACGCACACATGTAGATCAAATTGGTGATGTGTTGAAAAAGGATCAATCAAAAACACCCGCATGTTTCAAGAGGTCGATGAGTGTGGAAATAGCGTGAAAAGTATGTTTGGATCGGTGCACACCAGGTGCACCGATACGTGCGTGGTGCATGATGATATGTATGTAAAAAATGTGTACTTATTTAAAAAATAAATACATCAAAATGAAAAACGAAATGAAAACTAAGAAAAAATATTGTCTAACCATTCTGATCTTAAAATATTAAACACAAAAATCGGGGAAAATCATAATTATCCTTCAATGTTCAGGCGGGTCATACATTTGTTTTTTACCAGACTGGTATGAAATAGAAATATAACTGAGCAAAAGTACATTATTTCTCTTAAAAACCTTTAATAGCGGACTGAGTAAATGCAGTAAAAAAATTCAAGTTGTCTTCAAGTCCAAGTCTAGGAGGAGGAAATAACATTTATTGTAAAATTTTTATTTTTTATTGTAACGGTCGGAAAGTAAGATTTCGTTTATTCATGCGATGAGAATGGCAGGAGCGGTGGTGACAATGCTATCGATTTACACAGGACATTTCCACGTATATCCGGGACCGAAATCGTAATAATGTACGAGTATGTATAGTTTGTAATAAAATATTTATGTCATTTATTGTAGCTAACTAGTCTGGCCATAAATACTGTTACATAGAAAATTTTCTTTTTTTACAACTATTTAATTATTTTGAATTTTGCAGGCTGCATAATTATACTAAATAAATTCTGGAACTGTTCGTAAAATTCCTGCGAGGTACCGGAATCCTGGGTAAGAAGTGATAAGCGAGGTCTAGTCGCGCTGATCGGCGAAGTTATTAACAAGTGTTCTAAGAATCGCTTCCTAGGTTTCCGGAATACCGTTGGAGTTTATAGTGAGACTATGGCATTAATAAGAGAAAGGTTACTAAGTTCATGACCCGGTGTATCTTTTATGTATTGCTTTACGAACTGATCACACAAGTTTACGAATCGTTTAGACATTAGAATTGCCATTGAAGTCGGGCACTAGCCGGAGCGCCTTATAAACCTGATCTATAAGTGCATCAGCCATCTTTCTAGGTGGCTCTACAATATCCTCCTTAATTACTGAATCAAATTCCTATTCGTGTCTAACCTTTGAATTACACCTACGATTGCCGGGGATGGAAAATCTTGAATGACTTAAAGGAACACTTAAAGAAAGAAGGAAGCAACCCTAGAGAGATCTAGGTACTCACATAAGCATTTTTGATTTCTCTGCTGTATCGATTTCTGGATACTCCTCTGGACCGTATCACTCGTAGGTTCCAATAGCTCCCCGCCGTGATCTATTCGCTGACTCTATTTTACAGCTATCCTATTCGACTGCTCCAAATACTTAGGCTGCGGCAGGAGGATGCAAGAAAAAACTATTTTTAAAATATATAAAATTAATAAAACTTATAATCTAATTTACACGTTACAATTGCCCGATGTAAGGAACGTTCAAACGTTCAAACGTTCGAAGGAAGTTCACTTTTGAACTTAAAATGATCTCGATGCGATCTCAAAGACGCGGTATCTTGGGTGCCGCCTTCGCCGCCATCGCGCGGTTTCCATGAAGAGCGGCAATTACGTAAACGCTGATCGGCGATACTCGTGGAGCTCCGATACGTAACAAATGCATTGTATCATTAATTCACTATTATTTGTGTGATTTATATAATATTTATAAGCTGGTATTTGTCATGTTTAATATCTACAGCACCTGAATATATTTGAAACTTTGAAAAATTACACAGCTACGAGATCATAATAATTGATTTATTTTTAAGAGAGATACACAATTGTTTTAGCGTGATATTTTGCTGGAGCCAGTCTCACCCTTCGAAACCCGGGTGGTCGTATATGACCGCGAAATGTATGGGAAAACGTATATAACGGGTTCTGACTGGTCACGATGCTTTTTGCACATATTTCTAAGTGTGAGTAGGTACGGAGCTTGTAGAGAATTAATGTACTAACAGCGAAGGATCCGGATGATGTTAAACCGCTATTAGTGATATGGGGGTGATAGGCTGTTGCGGCGGACAGCCCTGGGAGGCTGAACTGCTAACCTGTGAAAAGTGATTTCATGCTGCATCAGTCGTGAACGATACTTTGATCTTTTGCGTGTGTTTTTTTCTGTATGCTAATTGTACACACCCTGGTTTGCTAAAAGAATCCACATTCCGGGCCCACTAATAAAGTAACAGAGATGCACTCGATCGAAAGTAACAGCAGGACCATGTGCTATACATGATCCTGCTGTTACTTTTTAAGATTACTAAGTAGGCATACAAACCAAGTATTGCCTGCCTGGTGGTAAATACTTATAATATCAGAGACATCGTGCATGGCCGGCCATCGAAAAACCTCGTCACGCCCTTTATGAAGAATCTCACATATAGTTAGTGAATTAGCACGCTGAATAACGACGCACTCAATACGCGTCAAATCTGTCATGACTCTCGCATACGACGAAACCTATTTGCGTAACAGAAACTGACTATATTTGCCAACTGTACTAACCTATGTGTTAGTCATTTGTATACCAGCTTTTTGGCAAGCAGCTTGTATAACCTCGCTACGAAAGGCAAATAGTAGCGGTGTGTTTACAAATTCGCCACGCTGCCATCAAATGCCGCAGTCAAATTTCGGTTTACGTGGAAAATTTCCTACTAGCGCCTTAAATCTATCGTAACCCATCGTCGATTTGTTTTTACGCATATATGTCAGTTCGGAAATTACGGTATATATTTTGAATAAAGTTTCATAATATCTAGGCAACATGGCCACCTTAACCTTACCTAAGCGAAGTTTTTAATGACCTCCCCTGGGTGGTGTAGTGCCAGTACACCGCAGTCACGAGACAAAACTCGTTAACTTTCAACCCTTTTTTATGAACGGGATATTAATACATATTTTAGAACAAGTAGGCATTGCACAGGTTTCCATAGCGCACCTGGATACTTAATTTTATGTGAATATTTCATTTCAATTTGTATGAGCTACATGGGGGACAGAATTGACCGTGGAAGTGGGGTTCGGTAGAGTGGTACTGTTATCAAGTATGACAGGCGTTGAGACGATTCGGAGGATTTAGGCATAGTAGATTATGTTGACAATGTAGAAGGAGTCCACTCTAATCTAAAATAAAAAAAATAAATATATAAAATCTAATTTCTTTCAAAAAAACTTTTATTCATTGGTTTTTCGCCGTTTGAATTTTCTTCTCTATCACTATTTCTGTGATCACGGAAAAATCGGAATAGCCCGTTATTTTTGAATAAGTTTTCCATTCGTCTACGTTCGTGGTGGATGGTACGCAATACTAGATAATAACGTGTATGGATGAAGTCCAGCAAGTGAATGCAGTATGGTTTTTTGGTTTGATCGCATCGTTCTCGAAATTTTGATTTCCGACCAGACACAATAAACACAATGTAAACAATATCAATCCACTATATGATGAACTGGCATTTTTTGTATCTATTTCAAGCAATTGTTAGTAAATTGTGACAGACAGGTAGACAGACGGACAGATGGTGTAGAACTATAACGCTTCTTTAATGACACTGCTCGGATCCTCTGGGCTTAACATCATCCATCGGAACAAAAGGCTACGATCGTACGGCAAAGGTCCAGTTCATACTGCGGTTTGGCGTTTTGCCCTTAGAAATACAAAGCTGCTTATGTCTGCTCATTTAAACAGTGCTAAATTAAACGAAGCAAAGATATGACATTTTTACAGGATGCACCACGAGAGGAGAGGGTAGACTGTGTCATTAATAGTACTCGTACCAAAATAAAAGATACTGCTGGGCATGGCAGAGAGAGTATAAAAGTAGAATAAACGCGATCGAAATGCGAGCATTGCGCGAAATTTGTGGCGTAACGCGTGTAGACTGTCCGTAATGATGGTGTTAGAAACTGAGCTGGTATGTACCGGTGTTATAATAAGCAGGGGTGAACTCCGCTGATTCAGAAGAAAATTTGATGAAGAAAGAATTACCAAACAGATATACAACGCGAAAATAGAGAGATGTAGGAGGATAGCCCATACTTACCTACCTTAACCAAATTGATCATGTTTCATCAGAAGGTGATGTCAATACCCGTAGAAACTAGCAAACGTGCATGAGAAGAGTGAGCGTTAAAGAAGTATTGTAAGGACCGAGTCGTGTGGCGCTCGGTTCCCTCTACCAGCCTTGCAAGGGATTGGCGTGAAGTTATACAAAAGATATACAAATTCCTTAATAGCAAAACGCTACGAATATTATTCGACATGTTATTAACATAAAATTTATACATAAAGATGTCGGTGATATATAAAAAATGACGGAAATGATGATGATGATGATACTATTAACCCTGGGTATAAAACAGATCCGGTAATATTGGATTAGGCCCGCTCTTATGGCTATGGCGGCTATAAAACGAAGAAAACAAGGCGAAATGGTCGCGAAATATATAACGTTGAAAGGTGAGTGTTCTTTTAGTTTCAGTTCATTTTTGATAGAACGTAAATAACAAACAAGTTTTCGATAATATGTAATAGTAAATAACAAACAAGTTTTCGATAATATGACATGGTAAATAACAAACAAGTTTTCGATAATATGTAATGGTAAATAACAAACAAGGTTTCGATAATATGTAATGAAATAAGTTTACTCTTGTATTACTACTGTTGTAAGTTAACTCCACAAATGATTTTATTCGCTTATACTAATTGAGGCAAATTGCTGGGATATCAGTAGCTGATTGCCAAAGTAAATGCTGTTTTGTGTTTTTTTTTGATACAACGTCGGGAGGACATACAGCCCACCTGTTGTAAACTGGCTATCGTAGCCTATCGTTCGCGAGTCGCCACTCCTGTTACTTATACAGCAACTCATCAGGAGCTTTCTGGTGACTGACTCATTCGCAGGAACACAATTCTTCTATGGAGTTGTTCTTTGGCTACGATTTTCTGTAAGACGGAGGAACTTCTCCAGTTGGGCTGTTATGATACGCCCTAATAGCTTCTCCTTGGCGTTATCCTCTTTCCTAAGCCATTAGGATTGGCTGGGTCCGTTACCAAAGCCTAAGAATTCAGCGAAGATGTAGGTGTTTTTTTTATGTAAAAAAGCATGTTTACATACGGTTAGCAGTATGTAACGACTGCCCTCACACCTCCGCAACCTACAGGGACAACCAGACCTTTCTTAAGGTCACACGTCTTTCAAAATAACATTTCTTGGACGTACGGGTTTCACCACCGAGCAAGTGGTCAAATAATAAATAAAAAATCGGCCAAGTGCGAGTCGGACTCGCGCACGAAGGGTTCCGTACCATTATCTATAAAAACGGCAAAAAAAAATAAAACACGTTTGTTGTATGGGAGCCCCCCTTAAATATTTGTTTTATTTTATTTTAATTATTTATTCTTAAAGAGAATATATAACTAAATATAATCTACCTGTTGCCGTTATCGCTATCGAGCAAAAATAAGCAAAAAAATCACGTTTGTTGTATGGGAGCGCCCTTAAATATTTATTTTATTCTATTTTTTAGTATTTGTTATAATAGCGGCAACAGAAATACATCATCTGTGAAAATTTCAACTGTTTAACTATCACGGTTCATGAGATACAGCCTGGTGACAGACGGACGGACGGACAGCGGAGCCTCAGTAATAGGGTTCCGTTTTACCCTTTGGGTACGGAACCCTAAAAAACAAACGTTATGTTATGTGTACAAATGTTAACATAAATCTGACAACACGAATTTAATGGTACACGCTAAGATTCGAACCAGAAACAGTCAGTCAATAGACCGCTTGTTTATACTCTTTTAATAATCAACGCTCTTACAAAATTATTGTGTTTGACATCATGTGATTGTTGGCAAAATTATAGCACCTTATTAGTGATAAACTTCGATAATAATTCATTTAATGTTGCAATTTGAACGTAATTAAGGTTCTTTTGCCGAATAGTTATTATATAATCATTGTACGTACATATTTTTTTAAATTTCTTCTGTTCCGCAACGTTTAAATCCTGTATAAATACGTCATAGGAAAATTGAGGTATAACTTGACTAAGACATTAAAAAAATCACAATTCAACAATTCGCGCTCTGAGGGTTCCGTAAAAAAATATTTTCGCAAATTATTGTCGCAAGAACAGTATTTTTTTTTGTGATGAAACTACAAATTTACGGTTTTCGGATTTTTTCCTTTACTGTGCTACATGACTCAAAACAATATATGCTTTGTCTGATATTTTCTTAGATTTTTTTATTGCTGTACTGACCACCGGTTTAGTCAAGACTATGCAGTCCATTTGCCTATCAACCTAAACTAAGCGCGACTATTTGACCACAGACTAATTTAACATAGACATTAAAATATTTAATATTGACAGATTGACATTATTTTTTGGAACTTCACTCCAAAGGCTATGAACGTAATCATTAAATGTTTTATTTCACACATAATATAAATAAATTTATCTTTGTGTAATTATTATCCATTTCAACATTAATTATGCCAAATCTTATACACCTCCGTTCGCGACATGTGCTTAAAAAGGGGTACAAAGTTTTTTCTTCCCGTAGTAATATATAGATTTATGGAATTTTACGAAATACTTACGATATTGAAATTCGATTGACGTTGGGTTTAATTTCTAATCTCTACCGATATTCCCTTTTGTATTATTAGTCACTGTCGTCTTTAACGTGGTCTCTCGTGAATAACCACGACAAAGTTAAGGAGAAAATACACCATACGGTATAATAATAAATGTCCTATCAAACAACAAAAAATACTTTTATGAAAGTGTTGCCAATTTCAAAATCAATAAATTTTATGCAATTTTATCTAATCTGCTTTGTGTGCATCCGCCACCAGCTAGTTCGCACTGGCCGGCGCTGGCTGGTATCTCCCCCCTACCATTGGTAGATGCTTGTGGTCGCTACCATTGACTGCCACGGTCGTCTTCGACACGTGTTTCGCCTCTCCACGAGGCATCCTCGGGCGCCGTAGACGTTAGTAGTTATTATAACATGTTACAAATAGACAGACAGACGGAGAAAGTTACACAATAAGTTTTACCTTTTTAACCGACTTCAAAAAAAAGGAGGAGGTTATCAATTCGGTTGTATTCAGAACTCCGTCATTTATAAACCGATTTAGAAATTTTTATTTTTATCGGAAGGCTAACTAACTTCCGATTGGTCCCATCGAAATTTTATCAAAATCGACGCGTTTGGTTTTCAAATGAAAATAACTGGAAAAAATGTGTCATTCAGTAGTGTTTATGGTAACTATTTGTTTATACCACTAATGTGCCAAAGCATACGGCCTACCTGATGGTATATGAAACAAAACAATTGTTTTATTTACAATGTTTTCATTCTTTGTGTATAGCGAGCTGTGACGTATGTAAAAGCCACGTAGTTTGATCATCTCATCGTTGATCATATCAATTCACGCCGACGTTCCATTTTTCAAGCTTCGTATCAACCATTCGATCTCATTCATAGTATATCTTATACCTTCGTCGGACGCCATCACCATGGCGTAAGTATCAGACACACTCTCAGTGCCAGCGTCCAAGGCATAGTCATACATTTCGTCGAAATATTCACTCCACCGTTCTAACACTTCCTTAGTAATAGCTAGAATGTCACCAGTTTTCTACTTTGTCTTGTCCATTATTGATGCCGATGAACCACTCCGAGACTTCTTTGTCTCTCTCCAAAAGAGTTTGGTGTTTGCCTCGAAATTTTTCGTCAGCCTCTCTTCCTCATTGATGATTTGTCTATATTGCTTCTCTTTCACCTTGCCTTGGTGTCATTCCTGTACAGTACATTTCTTTCTTCTTCTCTCTCGTATTTTCATTTAGGGGCAAAGATGATACATAATCCAGTCACCCTTTCCTCTTTCTTACTACGGAGGATTCAACCTCTGTATACGACCAGGCATCTCCTTTCAATGTTTTATGCTTCTTTTGTACTATCCACTATACTTTCTTTCAGAACTTTCCAGCAATCATCCAGATTTGAGTCTATCAGTTCGTTCATCTTATCTTTCAATCCACATCATAATAATCATATTCCACGTCCCTATGCGGCCCTCGGCTCTCATCGACCCGCCGGAATCGTGGCTCCCAGCGCCGCATGCAGCTATATTCGCACCGACGGGGCGGATTGGCGCGCGTCTCCTCCGGGTACGCCCTAATCAGTGCATCGGTGCGTTTTCGGGCCGGAATTGCATGCTAATTGAGTGGTAGGGGTCGCAAACGAGCACGCTTCTGGCACATGACGCCCTAAATACCATCTGACGCATCTAACGTTGTAAAAACATTCACATATCTCCGTAATCAATAATGGGAGGACTGGTCCAGATCAGACTGTTACTTTGTGGATATTTATATAAATGTACGGTTACTTCGGACAGCTCCGGGCAAGGCGCACCTGGCTAGAAAAGATCGTCCCTTTTTGCTGACGCAGTAACACGTAGCTTCAAATACTCGCAGAATTTTGTCCGTCGATTTTATGTTTTCGATGATATAAATATTCTTACAAGAATTTCTAATGAAATATTTTAGAAGACAATCTTATTATTTTAAACGTGCAACTTCGACCAAATTTTGTAATATATAACATTTCAACAAAATGTGTGAAAATTCGTAAATGTTGGAAACGGTTCTAACGATTTATATCAAATTTAAATAAAGCTTTGGTTTCCAAGTGTATGTATTTAAGTGCCTTTTCTGAAACAAAATATTTTATATAAATATTTTCAGAGTCAGGTAGTATGTAAATATTTTGAACAAATAAAAAAAAACGTAAATAGCTGCGTATTATGTTAAACACTAATAACAGCTATTCAAAGTTATGATTAAGTATTTGGTCGAGCCGTATTTAAGGTCTATCTTCTTCTTTCTAGCGTTATCCCGTTTTCTAAACCGTAAAGGTTGGCGGAGTCCGCTACCTAATCCTAATGATTTTGCGAAGATACTGATTTAGACATGGAGCGATTGCCATCAGACCTCCGCAACCCAGAGGGAAAACCAGACCTTTCTTAGGTTAGGTCTATATATATATTCGAAGCACACTGACAGCCTTTCGTGCATTTCTTTTGTTATTTCAAATGAGCAAATTCTTTTGTAAACATTATCATATTATATTATATGTGTATCCCGGAAACCACTCTAACGATTAGGATCAAAGTTTGTATCAAGATAAGGCTTTGCTTTTTAGCTTTATCTATACAAGTGCCATATCTGAAAAAGAAACGTGGTTTTATGCGCCGAGTCCAGCTCGCAAACAAGCGTAGGTTAAGAAAAATTGCTACAACATTAAAAAAATAACTGCACGATACATCATTCAAATACATTTTATTGTTTGTTTGCATAAATATTTAATTCTAACTTGATCTATTTTAAGACGAAGGGATTGTAATTTAACACAATATTCGCACGTTTCAACAAAACCGAATGGATCTTGACGCTTAAGGCAAAAACATGCCTCACATATTAATGTCTCGTTACACAGCGAAGGCCCACCGAAATTAGAACAAGATTTAATTAGTGTAGACGACGCAGTAGCTGCTCCATTCTTTAAATTGTCGAGTACCCTTCAACCGTAATTTTGTAAGATTATAAATGTGTATATAATCGATTATGGAATGTGAGTCCTTCGTGATTACTTTAGGGTAGATTTCGGATTGCCGGAAAATGTTTTCGAGGAGGGGAGTGAAAAGTGAAGCAATTCATCAAATCGTAGTCACAATCACGGTCGGGTGACGAGACTGGTGTTGGAGTACGCGCTTATTCTCCGCGCTCCGCGAATCCGACGGCTTTGCTAAATTTATGTAAGGAGAGCTCGTTAAGTGCAGCACGTACTGAATACAAATATGTCGTGTACTCGATGGGATTATTATGATGTCGTATTACTTTGTTAATATACGCCTTTAAGTGTGTTCGCTTATATTCAATTTGTCTACCCACTTTAATTAATAAAACTACCAAAGTACACATTGGCGTAATAATCGACAGAAAGGATTTTTTTAAAGATTATATTATCTTTGTTGACCTGTCTTATAAGCGATCATGATATCATTTGTTCTCGTCAATAATTCGGAAAATTATATAAATGGATTGTATAATAGAAATAAAAAAAAGTTATAGTTTAAATAGTTGCATATGGGGATATGCATCTGTTTAAAGTTTAACTTTTTGTATTTTTTATGTTTTAACATTGTTTATGCGCGGGGGCGCACGCCTATCAAATGACTGGCATTAATACTCGCCTATAACAGCCTAAAGAACATAAAGATATGTTCAGGAAAGTGAACGTTGACTGGATGAGCTGAAATTTACCATTTACCTAAAACCTAAAGTTGTTACCTAAAACGTCGCTTGCTATCATATAGATTGCAGAATCGCCTAAACATCTGCTAGTTCTCACTGGTTGCAATCAAATGTGAGTGACATAATAAGTCGGATGTTATATACATGGAATTCAGCATTATATCGCAATCCCTTCATCAAAGAACGCAGTTCTTGGAAATTATATGAAAATTCGCTCCAGGGTGGTATATTTTTGGTTTAAACTTGATATGTTCAATGAAAATTGTGCGAAATAGTGATCTAATTATTCTATCTACTTAGTCTAACCACTTTTTGTTTAACTTATCTGGTTTAAATAGATAAAAAGGTTTTTTGAACGAATGAACATTTTTTTGTACATATTTTATATTCTCATGAACGAAAAATCCTTTTATATGGTGGTATGCAAGCATACGGTCCACCTAATATAAATCAGTTACGTAGGCTATGAATGTCGCGTAGCCCTGCTGATAGTGCACCAACAACTTAGGAGCTTACTGGTAATCATGCTCACTCGCAGGAACACAACAACCATGCAGGGAGTTGTTATTTGGCTGCGGTTTTCCGTTGAGGTACTTCCCCAACCGGGCTGCTTCGATGCGCCTAATCCCTTTTAGATGAAAACGTACAAATGCCATAGAATATGACATTGCACTTATCTGCACTAAGCGTTTTGCCTCCTAGTTTTTAATATGCGTATTTTCATAGATCATTTGAATTTTATACATAATTTTAGTTCCGATATTTTACACTAGATGGTGCTGTTCGCAAATCACATCGCGTTTTGGTTTCGTTTTCATCAAGCTTAGAAAAGTGAAGCAAATACGGAATTCTGCTCACATGCGTGCGTGGCTTCACATGCATTTGCCCGGTTTTTGTTAAAAGTAGTCACAAAGACACAATATCAATAACAGTATTTAGTCAAAACAATTCAAACGGGATTACAGTGAAACCTATAAATTTTTATTTAACTACACTTGATGTGTTTTATGCGGTGCTAAATTGAGGCGATTAAGTTAAATTGAGATCAATCGAATGTAAGCACAGACGAGTAATTCTATACTTCTTCTAATTTTTTTCATTAATCAGTAAGAGATCAGCATAGTCGATTAGGAGACTCTTCCCGTAAGAGCAAACGAAAAAATAATAAATATTATATAGGTAGGGGCCAAGATCTGCACCCTGAGAACAACCCTATGTGAGCGTATTTGGTTAGCTCAAACAATAAATATTGTTTTGATAATCTCTCACCTGGTGGGCTAACTGTTATTGCATTGGATGAAAAAATACTGAGTACATAATCGCTTTCCAATGATCACAGGAGAATAATGGGTCGATAACATTTCGAATGGTCGTCGTCGTCTATCGCCATCTTTCGCTATCCTATTAAAACGGCTTAGCAAGACTATTAGAAAATGTCCTTCCATAATGCATAGATAATAAATTGGTTTGGCGCCTACTTTACAAGTTTCTTTTATCATTTTACTAGAGATTTTATCATCACCTGAGGCTTCAATTCGGGGAATTTCTAACTACTGTTAGGAATTCACCCGAAGAGTGATATTTAATAAGTTACGCATTTAATGAATCATAAAGTCATAATATCTTCTAGCCTCTTTAGGGTTCTGAATCCAAGATGGAAACGGATCGTAAGGCATCCATTTTGCGGCGGCTACGGAACCTTCATTAAAAGATTGGTGCGGTCAATAGGTCGATAGTAAGCGCAAGGTAAGATGCATACATCAATCGGTTGCGATAATTGCGTACCATCAGGCTATCCGTAGGCTTGATTGCCCCATCAATGATGAAAGAATGAGGTGTAATACCAACGTCAAAGTGTCTTCTAACTGCGTCTGTATGCTGCGGTAACCACTTTAAATTGTAACTTTTTTGGGCATCAGACATGATGTACAACTAGTTTCCAAAGTTGTATACCTTATTACAATATGTAGTGCAAGTAGCAAATATATGTTAATATTAATAATATTAATAAATCCATTTCTCCATAAATCCATTGCATTAATTAAATATTTTAGTCCAACTTCACAACCAATTTACATTTGACTACACTAAAGTACCATGGTAGATAGATATGAACAGTAGAAAAACATGAAATAAATGTTGAAAGTCGTCGCTCACGCAGATTCGATAAGCAAAATTCGCTGTTCATTCAGTCGCAACCAGTTTGTCAAAACGAAAGATTGCGATCTTTATGTGATCTCGGGAAGTGACTTTACTAGCGTTAATTTTTGGGTATAAATGTATAATAAAATAAAGCTATCCTAATTTGCATGTGTAACAGCCTCCTAATTAACAAACTAGTCTCTGCATCAGGTGACTTCTACGCTTATATGCAAACCCATGTTGTATAAAAAAGGTATATATTTTTTCTCTTTTTAATACATTGGTAATGCCGTAAAGGCGAAAGCCGTCGGTAAATATAAGTAATAAATAACATTGTGAAGTTGAATGTGTTTACATTACCAAGATGTTTTCAAAATTCCACCAAGCGCCAACAATCAACAGTATCAACATAAAAGTATATAGCGTTTAACGCAAGCGTTGGAAATTATATCGAAAACGGCCCAAGTTGACATACTGTTTATATCTCTTTACTGTGACGACACATTATTTTGTTTCCCCTACAAAATACCTTCGTGTGAGTTGTGCGAGGGGCCAAAGTTTGGAATGAGGACAAATACCACATTGCATCCAGGGTCCACCCGAGCGCCACAGCGGTCATTAAAACTTCAGATTATTCAAAACATTCTTTTTACCCAACTGTGAAACAGCAAAGGTGGAATTGCGTATTTCATGTTTGTGCATACGTACGTTATATGGTTTAATGTTCTTCGATTCATTGCAGTGCTGAATGCCATACGATACAGGCGAGCAGGTAATGAATCTAGTTCAACGCCAACAATTAAAAATATATATTCTCTCCTGAGATATCGATAGGTATGTATATAAGATAAAATGCTAACATAAACACTTTTAACTCACGAACAAAACATATAATTATTAAGAAGCAATTACAATAACTATAAACTTAACACCATGTGCACTCTACACCATGCCCCTTGAGAAAAAAAAATATTTAAAATATTTTTTTTAATAATATATACCTAGGTTAAATATAACAATATACAATCTTAAAGTTAGGTAGCGTACATCGTAGTTCTATTCTTATGTACTTTTTATTCCAAAGTAATTTCTTTATTATTCACAAGTATAACTACATATTCAGGTTCAGGTTCTATTTCTTTTATAACTAATACTGTCCATAGTATAATGGATCTAACTTTGTTCCAGTTTAATTTTTTAGCAACAACTTATCTCCTGGTTTATATGTTACTGGATTAAATGGCATATCATATTTACACGTGTGGTTCACGGTACCCAACGGGTTAATCGATGAACGCCGGGTGCACACACGAAAAAGCATGATTCATTGCCACGTTCCGCGAGAGCCGAGCGTGCAAGCGAGAGCGCGGAACATGCGATAGAGAGGCACGATCGGCCTAAGCATTCGGCTTGTGACGCATCTACCTCTCTTCCACTCCATCGGCCGATGCGTCCGAGTAGCAGAGAGACAGCGGCAGCACACAACCTACACGTGAACTGTTTTGTCAACTATTGAATGTTTTCTTATGACATTATCACGTAAAATTATCGCCCGTACACCGATTTTACAGACAACCAATTTTTTCATTATTAAATTATTCTTGGCGTCCTGTTGAGACTTCTATAATCTAAATTTAAATTCTGACATACCTATAGTTATCATAGTTATATTCGACTATTCGATAGGTTACTTGTCAGTCTACATGCTTGTCCAAATACTATTATTAATACTAATTCGTATGGAGTATATTTAGTTTCGGGATGTACTGATGTGTTAAATCAAACACTCAAAAATTGTAACTAAGAACTCCAAAAATATTTACCAGACAAATGACTTGGTATTGTTCACTTGGTACTTTTGTACTTGCTGATATAGTACGTAATGTAGTGACTAGTGACTACCATTACTGGTGCCGGGCTTCCCAGGGCCCACCATGCTAACTGTTCGTACTTCGTAGGCTGCAAGGCAGGGTTGCCATGCAGTACTAAACACGATACGATACATATATATAATATAAAATGCTAACATAAGCACTCTTAACTCACGTACGAAAACGTACTATTATTAAGAAGTAATTACATTAACTATACACTAAGGAAACTCTACATCATCGCGACAATTCATAGGTTAGAAAAAATATATAGATACGCGGATATGTAATATATTTGATGTAATGAGATTTTAAATGACATTTCATTCACAATACAAATTTAAAAATATTTGTCATTATGTCCCTACGGTCTGTCTAATACTAACTAATGACAATTTTTAAAATACAATCTTATTTTATCTTCGTATTAATTTCTCATACTTTTCGTTATTCACTAACATCATTTCGGAAACTACCATTTATTGCCGATATAGGTCTTTTTTTCGAATTTATCTATTTTTAGAGCTTCGGACCTCACGTTCCGATAAAACACGACTAAATTAGTCATTGTTGATGAGTCTTGACCTGCTCTTACATCCTTCCACTGTCGTGTTGTATATCTGGTTCGTAATTCTTTCGTTCCGCAATCTTTTTTCATGTCTCAGGCATCTGAGACATGAAAAATGGTCATGGTCCCTCGTCTTATTTTAATACCGATACTCTCTTTCAGATCAACTTATCATAAGAAACATTTTACATTATCATTCGCCTCCTACAAACGTCACGCCACAATTACAGCGCTAAGTCGCGTTGCTTCGTTTATTCTACTTTCATGCTCTTTCTGCCATACTTCTCTTTGCTGTCTTTGCCTCTCTGTTTTATTTTAATTGTAAATATAGTGCTTGAATTAAACAATCTTTAACGGAAGTATGGCGTGTTTTATTTATTTTGTTGAACCTGACGTTTCGAACGCTTTGCAGCGTCCGTGGTCGCAGGAAGACTGTGTGAAGAGTCTTCCTGCGACCATTAATTCAATGTGTAACAATCGCGTAAACCTAAGACAATACTAAATATAGTGCTCCATAGTAAGATGTATTCCCATTACTTTTTTTTATAGTTTGCCATTTTTAGTGTGGTATCCTGTATACATATATCAATATATATTATGTATATATTGCTATACGTGTACAGGGTGTAAAACTGCTATATGTATATACGCTCGACATTTAAGATGAGGTGATTTTATTATAAGTAGGGGAGGACAGGGCTACATTTTTCTTACAGCTACATTCTGTGTATTTTATTTATTACTTTGATTATAAATACTTTATACACGAAATATATTTATTTTTATACAAGAAATGCTCATTTAAACTAATATAAAAAACTAAAATAATAAACTGACGTAAATTAATAAATTGTTTTTCTATTTATTTATTGAGTCCAGGAATTAAATACCTATATTTTTCATAAGAATACAAAACCATTACCGGATTTGGCGAAGATACTGATTTTGACATAGAGAGACTAAGATCAGACCTCAACGAGACCTCCCGAGTCAGGTCACGAATAACGACTTTAGTTGTACCTACATGCCCACACCAGGATCCCAACGGTCAATAAACTGATTATTTATTCACTCCATATCACTACTCCTGACAAAAACCTACTTATCTATCCTATTTCTTAGTAGTTTTGCTTGCACAAAAAGATCTGTAAAACATACTAGCCTGTATCCATTTAGAATTTAGTGTCATTTGCCAATAGAACGTCGGAATATTTACGATGTCAATCTCGACGTGTTCGCCTGGCCTCCGTCTCCCAAGGATTTACGGTCTGTCCCAATAAAATATGTAGATTTGTTCAGAGGAAGCACTTATTGAAATTGGCTGATTTACTTTAATCACATTATCTTGAACTGCGAAAGGATTGGATGGTAGAATTTTATGTTTTAGGGTTCATATGGGCTGATAACAGTGCGGAGTGTTTTTCAATATCCTTTATATTCAATTTCGTAAGATTCAGATAAAAGGCTTCTTTTGTACTTATCTATTCTGTTTTGTCGTTGTTTGTATCGACTGTTTTGTTTTGTTATGTTGTACGCACCTTGATGCCCACTTGTACAATGTATAAAAGTTTAAATGATTGTATGCCCATTTAACGCATTTTACTACGCGGTTTTACTACCGTAAAATTCGACCATGAATACTACGCCCGATTTTTCACAAGAGCCAGTATTTTTTCCTCATATATACCACCTGTTATCAGATCATTATCAACTAAAATAATCGATGAGAGGTGACTAGTATTGACTCAGAATTAGGCTTAGTCAGAAAATCATCCATGAAAAGGAATATTTGCGTGCCTGATATAATTTCAACTAATCTTTTTAGCTTTCCATATTCCAAGGGTGCCAACGAAACCCTTATACTAAGGCACCGCGGTTCGTGCGTCTGTCTCTCTATCCATCTGTCACAAGGCAGTATCTTTGAACCGTAAAAAATTCCAATTTTCAAAGAGTATGTATTATTATGGACGCTGTATGATATATAATAAAATATATGTTATATGCTATAATAACAACAAATACTAAAGGTAATATAAAATTAAAAAGTGCTCTCATGTCTCATAAAAAATATTTATTAACAAATTATTTTTGTTCTCATATTTCTTGGAAAAAAAAACAGCATGATTGTAAGTTTTCAGACGGTTTTCTGCAACAGTGGCATTTCAAGAGTATATTATAAAATGGAAAGTTATTGGTGCATCGTCGGTCTATGGATGGATTTAATCGTCACGAGGTTCTCCGGCCGTTTCGATAGATAATAGCCATTTAGCAAAGAGTTCAAAGTATTTCAGTACCTCCACCTCACAGAAAATTGTAGCCAAATAACTACTGTTTGGTCGATTGTTGGGTTCCTGCACGTAAGTGACATTACCAGTAGGGTGAGGTCAAAGGAACATAATTTTGTGAGTTGTGAGACGCGTTTCAAATCGCACAATTTACGTTCAACTAAAATTCAGTTGGGTCGCCAGACGGACGTATTTTATTCAGTTGCTATCCAATGTTTTTACAGTATGTTTGTGTTGTACATTGGATTTGTTTTATGGATGAGTCTAGCCATCAGTCCATAGGAAAGACTAATAATAACACTCAAGTAACCTTTTAAACTATTTTAATATTACTTTCCTTATTTGTTTCATGTGATTGTGTGTCTCATCTGGGATGAATTGATTACTACTCTAGGAACCATAAAATTCCCACACGCTATACATATTATTACACTTTTTTCTCTTATACATTTATTGTCAAAATCTACTGTCACGATTTTACCATATAATGACCGTGTAAATGAAACACTTTAGGCCTTTATAAAGTTTCTGGGAGAAGATAACAAAAAAATACGTTGTTTGTGTATGTATGTATCTATTCATCACAGCAGGTCCCTTGCGGGGTAGGTACTGCAATACTCTTAATTCTGGCTATATTGAAGACACAGTGATACTCTCCTTTCAAATCAAGCCTTCGACCTTGTATATACATAACTAGCGTGTCATACTTATGGTATGACATGAGAGCCTCTACTCTCATATATTTCAAAATAGATCTAAATGGTGAATAAATAATGTCTATTTTTAATCAAGTAATAGAATCAAATATTATTAGAACTAATTCCGTCTAAGAAATCCAAAGCTAGTCTCAACTCACGTCCCGTTTAACACTTGAGACGTTACTATCTTTTCTGATTTGTGGGAACCTAATTCAGTCCTTAATGAACCCCGTAATGATGCGGCTGCCGGCGTTGGCAAACACCACCTTTGGAACGTTAATCTTGCCACTCTTAATCCACTTAACTCGGCAAAAACCTGCCAAGTCGCTTTAATTAAGGCACGAATACATAATTTGTGAATTTATTTCGTATTCCTCTGGTCATCTCGGAATTTTCATAATTACTATTCTTACATAAAGATTAATTGTACTTACAACCTAAAACTGATAGCAAACTGGTTGATTTTTACATTAGGAGTACACAATTTCTTGCAGAGGACAGTTATGCATATTTATGTTATTATAAACTGTATTTTTTTATTAAAATCAATGCCTATTGTGAATGCTGTTGTTAACACCTGTGGACTTGGTTAAAATAAAACGGCGTATTTCTGTGTAACAAATCATCTTCCTAGCGTTATCCTTAAGGTTTGGCGGGGTACGCTATCTAAGCCTAAAGGTTTGGCTAGTTACTGATTTTTGCATTGAGTTTAGACCTCTATAACACAGTGAAAATCAGACCTTTCTTAGGTTAGGTTACACAAATATAATTTCTTGGACGTGCGGGTTTTCTCGTGATGTTTTCCTTCACCGCAGAGCAAGTGATAATTGGCAGAGCTGCGATAGCCAGCGGAGCCACATTACCCTCAAAATTGCCGTTTGGGGTAGACTGATGTCATCCAGCTAGCGTTTAGAAGGTAATAGTGAGAAACTCCAAAATCGACACACTAATAGCTAACATATTGTAGTTTTGTATCCTTTAATTTGAAATTTAAATGTTCGTTGGTGAGGAAGAACGGTCCAAAATCGTTCCAATTAGAAAAAAAAAACATATGGGAAAACGTATGGCCGGCCACTCTGCAGTGCAGAGTCTGCACTGCACTCCCATCAACAGAAAAAGTAACAGCACTCGTCGCTAGATGTCGAGGGTCGAGGGTTCCATATATTTAAAAAAAATTAAAAATAAAATATTTAAATATTTTTTATATTTAAAAAATATCAGCTCTGCCTACACAGCTTGCTGTTATTTACTAGTTTAAAAAATGCACACCTTTTGATTGGAACCGGTTGGTCAACAGGCCGATTCTTTGGCCACTGTTAACAATTAACGATTTTACAACCACTTATGTACTAGTTATTTTAACTACAAACGTAGCTTATCCATGTTAAGTCACTTTCTCTTCACGTACATCAGTTTATTTATCGTCAATGATCATTGTCGATATGATAAACGTCAAGTATTGTCTTCATAATACTACTTTCTTAAATCCTACTATAATGATTATATTAGAGATTCGCTATTCTTCTTTAGAGCCGATTGCGGTGTGGTTCATCCTCTTCCCAAGCACTTTATATACAGTATAGCATATGATTGTTTCCATGGTTATACTAGCTTATGATTATAATCTTTTAACATCATACAGTTATTTGCCGCGAGCAAATCCACAGTAGAACATTTAAATTAAAGATAAAACAAGTAAATTAAAACGGGTAACACGAAAAACCTTTCTGCGGCCAAAATGGCCGACAGAAACAAGTAAAGTGAGACAATGCGAACTAAAATCTCACGAAATGCGACGAAGATAACTTAATGAGGGTTGACAAATTAGTACCGAGTTCTGTAGTCGACAAACGTTCGAATCCGGGCGAGGGGGACGATTCTGGCTATTTACGTTGGTGGGACAACAGACGAATTTTAGTGCTGAAGTTGATTTTAGAATATGAAATATTAATTACCTAACTAAAATAACCGTACGGTTGAATTTTACTATCGGAATCTTGATAGTAAAGGCGCGTGTATGTGAAACTTTATTGTACAGCTAGTTGCAGCCCGCGACTTCATCCGTGTGTATCGCTGTATCTTGTGGGAATTGCTTTTTCTTACTTTCTTTAGTTTTGCTCTGCTTCTATGATTTATAGTAATGTATAATGTAATTAAATGCAAAAATATTTTTTCAATTCGTCTGGTAGTTCCAGAGACTATCGCATTCAAACTAACAATAAACAATCTCTCCCGCTTTATTATGTTAGTATTCAGGTATTTAAAGAGATGTACTATAAGCTAATAGTTGGTGAAAGTATACGATAATATATGAAAGTATACGAGTTTGAGAATATCTATTTATGTTAGGTTTTGTTAAAGCACTTGGAATGTAAGTGGTGGAGCATAACATATCGAGGGTGGAAAGGCTTAATGGCTTTAAGTGATACCATAGGCCATATTGAGTTATATATATATTCGGATTCGCCGAATTTTTCTGCGTCGTTTGAGCCGGGTTTCATGTATTTATTTCGGAGCTACTTTTTTACCTACCCCGCAAGGGAACTGGCGATATACATACATACATACTTTTTGTCGCTTGATACATTTAGATTTGTACCATGTTTTCCACACCGCGATTGTCTCGACCAACACAAAAATTTGATGTTTTCTTAGTACGGTGGACTTAAGCTACATCAAAATATTATTTTTTGGTACTTGAGCTAGTTTGCCTTTCTCAAATTTAAATTCAAGTAGTTTTCAAAGGCTTTTTCAGTTTTCTAAGACTACAGCAGATTGTCGGTTGGATCAAATAGCTTGCGCCGAAATATAAAACCAGTGTCGCTTAAAGCAAATAGCATCATAAATATATAATGCTTGTCGTTTAAAGTAATTACCCTCTCACATAAATATCAGACGTACGGATATGTCGTTTGAATTAATTAGCCTTCCACAAAAATATGTAAAATGCGTTGGTTCAGTTACTTTGGTCCGATCCGTTTTATTTTTACCAATGAGCTTTTTTAAGCTATTTATCCAAAGCATATATATGAGGACTGTATTGGACTTTCAGCACATTTGACGACCGAGCCACCAAACTCGTCAAAATATTTGAAATCTAAGTTAATTAATAAACTGAATTTCTAGGTTTTTTTTTCTGAATTGGATAACTTTGAAATGCTCTGTTACAAAATTCCAAAAATGTCGCTTAAAGCTTTTCCTTCCACCACGCCTTTCCCCCTTCAATATAATTAAGAGCAGTTTAAACGAGGAAGTGTGAGTATTTTTGAAGTGAAAAGTTCTTTAGCGGCGTTGTGCATTTTTTGGGATGAGTAAAAAATGTTAACTTGCGTCAGGACACGTGACCCTGACCGTAAGACTTTGGTGAGAATTAGAACTTAAGTTCACTGCAGCGCTAAAACATTAGTTACCTCTAATTAAACAATTAAAACATGAAGCGCTAGATCGTTCATAGGGCATTATTTTCTCGCGACTAAAACGTTGTAAGCGACTAAAACGTTGTAAGCGCCATAAAATTCTTGGCGCTTACGCGTTTCGTTCAATGTAGTTTATCAACATCGCTGTTTGGTTTAAGCGGCGCAGGGCGCTTGCGCGAGTGTGCGTGTGTGTTTGAGTTTTAGAGATTGGCGATGATGATGCTGGTAATGATGATGGTGAAAGAGTCGTTGAAATTATGCATGAAAGTTGATTTTTCCGAGAGATAAGCTTTTTATTGTAAAATAATTGTAATAGTTCTGAAGTGTTAAATTTTTAATGTAATATAAATTGTCGTGTTTGTGTACGATAGCGCAATAAATGAATATTGTACACACATCAAAAGTGTCTAGGGATCAACATATATTTTTGCAATAACTTTTCTCCTGATTGATATTAATTAAAAATTTCTTTAAGGATTCATCAAATAAAGTGTTTTCGTTTGTCTACAGTAACGATAAACCAAGTCACCTTTGCATTAATAAAGAAATTTGCCATTTTCATAATAAAGGGATTTTTGACATTTGAACCACTAACATTAAAGTTCGAAAAAAAGACTGAAATAACAGTTTTCTTTAAAATTTTATTGGGTAACTTAAACAATTAATAATCCGTGTTTCTACCGCGAACACTAACAACACAAGAACATCGGTTTGGCATACTCAAAATGAGTTCATCCAAATCACGCTGTGGAATGGCCGCCCATGTTCGTTGCAACAACAAAAAAAGGTCTTCTTGCGACTGGATACCCTCCATATTCGGCAGAGCTCTTCTCTGTAGCATATCCCATGCATGCTCAATCGGGTTCAAGTCTGGCGACTGAGCAGGCCAGGGCATGACATTGATGTTAGCTGCGGCGAGAGTCTGTCTTACAACTCTTGCGGTGTGCGGTCGTGCATTATCATGCATTAACTGAAATAAGGGACCGATTTGCACTTGTAGAGGAACGATGACGTCTGATACAATCGTCTCAGCATAAATTTCAGCGTAGAGGTTGCCTCTGATCCAAATCAACTCAGTTCTTCCGCCGATCCAAATACCCGCCCATACCATGATGGTTCCACCACTATAAGGATGGACTTCCTGGCAGGATTTTAATCGCTGTTGGCGTCCAGGGGTTCTCCAGTGTCGTATACGTCTTGTATCCGGTCTCATACCAAAACGAGACTCATCAGAAAAGCACACGAAACGCCATTGTTCTTCTGCCCAATTTCTGTGTTCAAGAGCCCATTGATATCGAATCCTACGATTGTGCATTGCTATAGGTGGTACCCTTAGCGGTCTTCGGGAATGAAAGTTCACTTCATGCAAGCGGTTTCTGACTGTTTAGTCGCTAATTAAGTTCCCTGAAGAGTGATGAAGCGTCACGGCTAACATCATGGCGGTTATTGTTGGAGCTCTTCGAGTTGTGATTTGAATGTATCGGTCTTGTCTCCGTGTGGTGCAGCGATACCGTCCTCCATGGCGCTCAGCCACGGTACCAGTGCTTCGGTAACGTGTCCAAAGTCGACTGATAACACTCTGACTTGTATTCAGAGCTAAAGCCACAGTACGTTGCCGGGAACCAGCTTCTATCATTCCCACGGCTCTGAGCATTTCTTCCCTGCTTAAATGACGTCGCCGCTCCATAATAACGTTGGTTTTAATCAGTAGTAGGGAAACAGTAGCACTAATAATGTCTTCAATGCGTTGTATGTTTTTATAGGGAAAATATTGACAGCTGATTTTCATCTTTTACTCGAATTTGATTGACAGTTCCTATTTCAAATTATGAAATGCACCAAAAAGGATCCATATAAATTTATAAAATCATAAATTTATTACAAAGCCACATCTCAATCTCAAGAAATCCGCATAAAAATGCTTGATCCCTAGACACTTTTGATGTGTGTATTTTACCACATACATGATAGTACTTTTATACTGATAAATAAAGCAATACGTGTGAAATTATTTCCTAACTATTCCAAAATATTCAAAAATGCACAACGTTAATGTTCAAGTTTTCACTTCTGCCGACACTCCCTTTTTTCTTTTTTCTTGTACTACTAAGTTGTAAATAAGCGTATAATCCTCTTGACTGTAGTTACCGTAGCCTAAGGATACTTGCATCGTCATCATCATCATCATCTTGCATATTACATCGCTTATGACGTCGCCTTCAAATAAAGCTGTGTGTTCGTCGCACATCATTTTGTAAGTATGTTCACCAATATGTCGGAAATAAGAATTTCTAGGAAATAAGTAATTCTACGAACTCGGGAATAGGAAAAAGAATTCTGAGAGAGGTAGGGCGCTTCAAAGTTGCCCGTCTGGGGAAGTATCCCCACCTCATAGAAAACCACAGCCTAACAACAACTGCATGGTGCCGGTTACGGTAACCAATGTAATAGAAAAACAAAAGCTTTTTATCTATGCCTGATGTTCGATCGATTGATCAATGGACCACGATAATGTATTGATACGATACAGTAATTCATGTTAACTACAAGATCAAGTGATGTTACTACGTATAAGTAAAGATTAAATTAAAAATTTAAAAAACTCCCGACGCAAAAATAACTTATAAAAAGTAACAAAATTTATTATCGTTAATTATTATTCAATTATTATCATTAATTATTAATAATGATATACACAAAAACACTCTCGATTAAGTCCCCTTGTAATAAAAAAAAAATCAAAATCAGTTCATCCCTTTTAAAGCTACGATGCCATAGACATATACACACGTCAAACTTATAACACACGATGCCATAGACATATACACACGTCAAACTTATAACACCCCTCTTTCTAAATAAAAGCGGTGAAATGGCTGTCGGGATTGTACTTCCTAGGTTCTGTATTTCATTTCTACACTTTACATTTTGACCATCATCAAGAGCAGTGACAACCTAGTAGACCTAGTAGTAAAGAACTGGCTTAGTGATCAACAGGTCACCGGTTCGAATGTACATGTACCACTAAATTTGTGATTTCGGGTTATGTATGTTTGTAATTATCTTTTGCTCTGTGAAGGAAAACATCGTAAGGAAACTCGCCCGTTCAAGAAATTATATTTCGAATGACGTGTGATCTTACCTAAGAATGAATCTTCAGATAAGGGTTCTGGACGTCAGACGGCAGTCGCTCCATGTAAAAATCAGTATCTTCGCTAAATCCTTAGGCTTAGGTAGCGGATCCCGCCAATCCTAATAGATTAGGAAAACGGGATAACGCTAAGAAGAAGAACGCTGTTTTTATACTACGTCGGGAGGTATACAAGCATACGGCCCACCTGATCTAAAGCGGGTACCGTAGCCTATTAACACTTGCGATATATTAAGTATCACTCACGCCACGCCTCCTCTGCGACCTCAGTCACACGCAGGAACACAACAACTCTCTAGGGAGTTGTTATTTGGCTACGGTTTTCTGTGAGGTGAAGGTACTTCTCCAGACGGGGTGCTTTGATGGGCCCTACCTCTCTTAGAACTATCACCCACAAGGAACAAAATAAGAAGATTACACGTTTTACTGAACCTCCAACTTTAAGGAGAGACTTTGCAACAAAGATAATAAATAATAATAATAAATATTGGCGGACAAATTACACAGCGCCATCTAGCCCCAAAGTAAGCGAAGCTTGTGTTATGGGTACTAGACAACTGATAAACATACGTAAATACATTTTTTTTTGTAAATACATACTTATCATACATAGAAAATACCCAGACCAAGACAAACAGACATGTTCATGCACACAAATGTTTGTACTGTGTGGGAATCGAACCCACGAGCGTTTGTGTCAAAGTAGTGTAACAACGCGTTTCACCACTGCGCCACCGAGCTCGTCAATAGTTTTGTGTGTTATCGATTTCGAGATGTTACGTTTCGAATTGCATTGGAAATGCAATAGTCGTGAGTCGTACTTCTGAATTGAATCAGGTTCATCAAAAAAGGCGTGAAGAGGGTTTTGATGCGACCGGGAATGCACAAGCGATGCCGCTTGTGTTGTAGATATCTACGTTAGGATACGGAAGTGTTCCACTGTAGTGTATTAACCCTTCGAAACCCGGGTGGTCGAATACGACCGCGAAATGTATGGGAAAACGTATATAACGGGTTCTGACTGCTCAAACAATGTGCTATTCTTTTGTTGTCACTTCGCCATTACATTTGTAGTCTTCCGCTTCGAGAATTTCCTCCCAACAGAAGGAAATCTACAAAGCCTCAATTACACAGCGCCATCATACCACCATATGGGATTGACGGTTCACTGCTCCGTGCTGTGCAGTCCACTTACAAGGATTGCTCAGCATGTGTGCGGATAGACGGTGGCATGTCACCCTGGTTTGATGTCAAAATTGGTGTCAAACAGGGTTGCATGCTATCTGCTAGGCTGTTTATCCTGTATCTCGATAGCTGTCTGCAGAGAATAAGGTCAACGAATGTGGGATTGCGCATGGGTGACCTAGTGGTGAACTGTCTGCTGTATGCAGACGATACCGTGCTATTAGCAGATACACCATCTAAAGTTCACACACCGTTTTCCTAACTATGCGGCTCGCTTTTACATGAGCTACGGCACTTCACTTGCAATTTTGTGATCATACAGTGGTACCCTTGTAACATTTGGCTCTGGTCACTTGTAAGGCGTATAAAATGGTTACTGGGATGATTATAAAATGTTTTTTTTAGCCATTTATGATACGGTATAGACAAAGCAGTACATTGCCAAGCTATCATTAGAGAAATCTCTTTCAGTCGACTGAGTATTCGAACGATTATTATCAACTGAATGAATAATCAAATCATAGCCATTGAAATATTATTGAGAGATCTCTTCAAAACGATTATATGTTTCAGTCGCATCCACCCGAAGATTTAATTGTATACAGCAGAACAATTCAATTTTAACCCACACAAAGGGGCACTATGCGAGTCGGTTAGCACAGCTTTGTAGTCTCTTTGTTATTATATAAATCAACAACAAGATTATATGTAAAATAAAAAAGCTGTCAAGTGCGAGTCAGACTCGCGCTCTGAGGTTTCCATAAAAGAATATTTTATATATTTTTATTTTTTTTATATTGTCGGACAAATTACACAGCGCCATCTAGCCCCAAAGTAAGCGAAGCTTGTGTTATGGGTACTAGACAACTGATAAACATACGTAAATACATTTTTTTTTTTGTAAATACATACTTATTATACATAGAAAATAACCAGACCAATACAAACAGACATGTTCATGCACACAAATGTTTGTACTGTGTGGGAATCGAACCCACGAGCGTTGGTGTCAAAGTAGTGAAACAACGCGTTTCACCACTGCGCCACCGAGCTCGTTAAATTTTCGCAAATAATTGTCGTAAAAAAAGTATTTTTTTTAGTGATGGAACTGTAAATTTACGTTATTCGGATTTTTTCCTTCACTTGTGGCATTGCTTGTTACCTATTCTTATTATTTCATGATTCCAGGTCAACGGGAAATATCCTATAGGTTTTGATTCCCTTGCGAGTATCAAAATATGAGCATAAACGCGGCATACCTTTAGATTGCGTTGACTTAGGAGTTTGATTTTTTCACTGCTCGAAGAGATTACAGGCTTGAGTATTTGAATACTAACTTCTTGATAGATTGACAGACATACAGACGGACAACAAAGTGATCCTATAAGGACTACGTTTTTCCTTTTAAGGTACGGAACCCTAAAATCGAGATAAGACAGACTTATCGGTTAGGATACTACTACTACACCAATATTATCATACTGTACTAATACGGGTATCCCTTCCACCGAGGGGGTTTCTAAACCCCCTCAGTTGAGCAGCGTGGTGGAGTATGCTAGCACCACGCTGCTCAAATGAGTGTATTTAAGCCACCCTAAGGCCACTGATTTAGTTTAACGACTGTTATTTTTCGATAACAACCGAAATCAACGATTTAACGTACCCTCCGACAAACGGAGAAGCTCGATATAGATAAATCCACTCATAGACGGGCTACGGTCGACATTGCTTGACCTGGGTGTTCTTTTCTAACTGGAATCGACGCCACCGAGCTCGCGAATAAACACTACCTATGTCAAACAACTTGTCGCGTATTAACAAGTACGAATACTTACTACGAGGGTCATTTGAAAAGTTCTTAGCCTAATATACTTAATGAAACCACACGATTTTGAGTTTATTTTTATTTTTCAACATACTCTCCTCCGAGCTCAAAACACTTTTTCCATCGACCCGGTAAGGCTTCGATACCCGTTTTAAAAAATCTTCGTCTAACTCCTCAAAATAAGCGTCCACGGCGGCTATGACCTCTTCATTTGTAAAAAAATGTTTACCACCTAAAAATTTTTTCAGCTTTAGGAACAGATAAAAGTCAGACGGTGCTAAATCCGGTGAATATGGGGGATGAGGTAACAATTCGAAGTCACATTGATGGATTTCTGCCATGGATTGCACAGAGGTGTGAACGCGCGCATTGTCCTGATGAAACAATACTTTTCTTCTCAATAAACCTGGACGTTTTTCTTTGATTTCTTCTCTCAAACGACGCAACCTCGTATATTTATTAAATAGTCAGCAATTTACGTTTAGCTTTTCACGACTAAACCAATAAACTCGTAACTTTAATAGCGATACTCATGCAGGCGAGGAACACTTTGAGGTAAGAAGACAATAGTGGTAAGTCAATAGATGATAGAAAAAAGATTAATCAAAAAGTGGTACTAAACAAACAAAATTTCTCATTTCGCCTTTGCAATGGGTAACGTGAACTAAAACTCAAATTTTCAACTTTTATCTGAATAGGCAGATAAAGTTTTTGAAGTTTTGGGCTCTGCCAGCGAGGTTAAATTTTTTGCCCGGTCCATCGAACAAGGAAATAGTTACATCAGCCGGGATCATTAGCAGGTTTACAAATAAAAAATGTTAGGCTCGGTTTTGCTCAACTACACGACTGCTGCTCATCAAGGACACGTCTTCGGGATCGGCCTCATGTGGCTTAATGATCATAATCGCTTCCTTTATTGGCAAATAAAAGTTAATTTGAAGTAAATTTGTGGGTGTACATTCACTCATTGCAGTTAGTAGATGCGTGCCGTCGCTGCCATATCAGACTTGTTCGTCTCTGCCTTGGCTGCTGTGGTCGTCTCTGCGATTGTCTGCCATCTGTGAACCGTATGCACCGGACATACAAGTTATATTTATGGTCCAAGGCTATTTATGTTTAATATTGATAGCGTCTTAGACTACCAATTAAAAATTTTCAAGAATAATGTTCACTCCCGGTAAATCTGCCTGATCCATCATCATCATAAGCTCCTAGTGAAATATCCGCTTCTCCCATCTGATAGTCAATAACTTTCATGATTTTACAGCAGATGAAGGGTCTTGACCTCGTCAAGTTCATTCGGCTGCGGGTGCGGTTGCAAAGTCATTAAGGTTGTGGTTACCGAGTCATTAGGCCGTAGCTGTCCTGTGGCGGGAGAGCCTCAACAGTTGCGGCCGACGAGCTAAGGAGTTCGCATATTTACATCGACTCAACACCGACTCCACTCTAATTCAACTCACATTATGAACTTGAAACGTGAACTTTCTATCGTGATGCTTAGAGTGGACTTATCAACGTTAAATTGAAAGGAGCATACGACGTGTTGACGATACGTGGTCGACGCGTTGCTCACCTATGACTGTCACAGCTAAATCGGTGGCCTTAGGGTGGCTTAAAAACACTCAGATGAGCAGCGTGGTGGAGTATGCTAGAGCATACACCACCACAATCATTAATTCATTAAGTAAGACGCCAATTCATCGTTTTCAATGTAATCTGGCGTCGAACTCAATGGATTGGCTTTACTATCACATTCAAAAGTTTTCATAACATTAAATATTAATCGATGTTATTCCAGCTATAAATAAGCCACGTTAACATTATAAACACACCATAAAAATGAAGTATAAAATAAGCAATAAAGTGGTATAAAGTCTTATCGAAAGCGTTACTGACAGTACAAAAGCTAAAAGAATGATTTGAGCGATGGGATTTAACCGTCTAACAGATCAGTTAACACGTTTTATGGTTGCTTTATGTACATTAATATATAGCAAAATATATCGAGAAGATAGCGTGAATGCTATACTAGTGTCATATGTTGATACCGTCATTATTATGGACTGCAGTTTTATAGATTCGTATATCATGACATATAGTCACATGGAGGCATTGATGCTGATATCACAATCAAGAGAAAATGCTGCAGTATGTGAGATTTATGTATTTATCAATTTATTTAAAAAACTCATGCAATTTGATCTAACTTGCTATGTGTGCTTCCGCCACCAATTAGTTCATGCGAACTAGCGCCGGCCGACACCCACCCACTACCGTTAGTAGATGTCATATGCCGTCGCTGTCATGGCTGTTTCCGCCGTCTCTGTCTTGGTTGATGGGTAGTCAAATTGCATGTAAATTTGACTTTCGTAAAATAACACCTGGATTTATTAACTCTCGCTTTCACTTTCACTTTCGCTTCGGAGCCCAGTCTTCGGCATTCCTTATAGTGACACCATTGGCACGCATGCTATCCCTCACGACGTCAAGCCAGCACTTCTTCGGTCTACCCCTTCTATCGGGACCCTGCGCAGGTGGCATGGCTAAACATTTGTTCCCCAAGTAACTTGCCGGTTTTCGTAAAGCGTGGCCGTACCAGCGTAGGCGACACTCTTGCAGTTTATCTGCTATGCCACGGACACGAAGGCTATCGCGTATACGGGAGTTCCTTACGCGATCATTTCGCGTTACTCCGCACATCCAGCGCAGCATATTCATCTCCGTGACGCGCAGCTCCTGCTTGTACCGCTCAAGTACAGGCCACGCTTCGCTACAACACGTATAAAAAAGCAGGTCTAATGATGGATTTATAAACCTGAGCCTTTTGGCATTCTAGGGTCACAAACGATACCAGCCACCTCACGCCACTTGGCTCAAGCCACTGATATTCGTGAATTGACGTCGTGATTGATGTCTCCGGACGCGTGGAGGACTATTTCCCAAATATCTACCCCGGTGCGTGCGCTCGATCGTGTCAGATCGCCGTTCTCAAGCAACTCTCTCCAAGCATTCATTCGTCGCACTAGGCATCCCCTGTCCGCGTCCGCCAGCGCATTATCGCCGGCTTTAGCTTAACCGGCATTCTAGGGTCACAAACGATACCAGCCACCTCACGCCACTTGGCTCAAGCCGCTGATATTCGTGAATTGACGTCGTGATTGATGTCTCCGGACGCGTGGAGGACAGATCCCAAATATCTACACCGGTGCGTGCGCTCGATCGTGTCAGATCGCCGTTCTGAAGCAACTCTCTCCAAGCATTCATTCGTCGCACTGGGCATCCCCTGTCCGCGTCCGCCAGCGCATTATCGCCGGCATACATGAGCAACCACGGAGGCTGCTCATGTGTATCTCTAATGCTGTCCGACACTATGTCTAATACTACGTTGAATAAAAACCCACTAAGGACGGATCCCTGGTGGATCTCCACGGTGATGGGAAAGAGCTGCGTATCGCTAACGGCAGCCCTAACTATGGAACAGGAATCGATATACATGTCCCGGCCAATATCAAAATACGCTTCAGGCACTCATTTGGACCTCCGTGTCCACCAGATAATCGCACGAGGAACACAATGCAGGCCTTCTCCATATCTAAAAACAGAAGATGCAGAGGCGTGTTCTTTGTCCTGTATTTCTCCATGACGATTCTTATAGCAGAAACGGGGTCCATAGTCCCATCACGAGGCCGGAAGCCATACTGACACTCCGAGACAATGCACTCCTGCCGGATCGGATAGTCAATTATCCGCTCGAAGAGATTCATAATATGAGATATGACCTTTATACCACGGTAACAACCCCACTCCTTCTCTGATCCCTTTTCTTTAAAAACTGGAGTGATGACACGCAGTCTCCATTGGTCCGGGATTTTTCCGGTGACGAGTATGCGGTTACATAGGTCGGTCGAGATGCTCACACCATGAGGCCCCATTGCCTTTCAGGCTTCGATGGGGACTCTATCGGCTCCGGCGGCCTTCCTATTCTTTATGCGACGAAAAGCCTATTGGACTTCTTCAGGCGTTATAAGTTGCACTAGACCCGGATAAGACGGATGCTTGCCACTTTTTAAAGAGAGCTTTCTTCACCCTAGTCTCCGTCTGGACTGTGTCATTGCACCACCAAGTCTCTTTGTTACTGACACTAATTTGAGCCCACCTTTGGTTTTACCAAGCACTGATTAGGCCGCCCCGTTGACGGCCGCCTAAATCTATTTACTACTCGTATTTAAAAGAATCGCACTGCTCCGGAGAGTCGATCAGGGCCTACGTCTAACGTCTTTGTTGTTTGAAATGGAATTCTTAGAAGGTCCGCAGAACTATCAGCTCTGAATTGCCTTCATTGGCTACGCAGAGAGGCGTCGTTATAGCAATCATACACACCGGAAATGCCCCTGACTATGTTTTTCTGGTATTTGGAGGGTCCATCCAGTGAGTGAGTGACTTGAGAGGGTCAAGCCAGTGTCTACTGATAGAAGCAATTCGGCATTATAGGCAGGCATCCGTTCTTCTTTTGTAATAGTTTAGTACCAATAATGAGGTCGAGATATCTCCAGATTTTCATACCAATAGTCCATAAACATGTTATACATTCGAAATACACCCAACTTTCCAATGAGTACCTATGCTGTTCCGTAGTTATCCCCTGGTCATCCCCTTTTTTTTTTTTTTTTTTTTTTGTGACGCGGGGAAAAATGCATTACGCACACCACCGGTGCCTGGGTGGCCTCCGGCGGTAGTGTGGGACTCCCCGTCGGCTGTCCGACGGTATACCCACTAAACAACCCCGCGAAATGCCATCGGCCGCGTTGGTGTGGTGCCCCGGATCTGTCAGCAACAGGGCACCACTGCGACTGGCCAGCCCCTCAAAAGGGGCCGGACTTCTTCTCTCTAGGGGCCGTCCCGGCAAATTGGGACAGCCCCTCCGGCGGCGGGACCGTTATGGGGCCAGGTTCCCATCCTGACCCCTAGTCCCACAGGTTAGGGAGGCGGCAGTAGGTGCGCGTAGCGCCTACGCCGCACTCCCGTCCGCCGTCTCCGGAGCGGGACAGCCTGAGGATCGTCCTCCCTATCCCGCTCCGAGGCCTCCTTCTGAGACATGACGGTCTCACAGAAGGAGGCCATCGCCTGCCAGGCACTGTCACTCCCGAGCATGGAGCGGACCACGCTCGGGAGCGAGAGGTCCGCGCTTCCTAGCGCGGACACCAGATCGTGGCGCTGCCGAGACCACCTGGGACACCGCTCCAGAGTGTGCTGAGCGGTGTCCTCGGCCGCGCCACAATCGTGGCAGCCCGGCGTCATCTCCCGCCTCGCGACCCGGTGCAGGTACTCACCGAAGCACCCATGTCCAGTGAGCACCTGCACCATGCGGAAAGTGAGGGGTTTGCGCCGGCGGCGCATCCACGCCTCCAGGACCGGGCGCAGCGCATCCGCAACGCGGACTCCGTACCGCGGCTGCGCCAGGTCCTCCCCCCACCTCCGCATCATCTCCACATGCCCTCGCTGGCGATACCGCCCCACCTCCACCGATGTGGGGCGCTCGCCGAGGCTCCTCCTTTCCGAGACAAACCCGTATACCTCGGCGAGCACCTCCGCCTCCAACTCCCAGGGCGGGTCGCCAGCGAGGGCGGTCGCGGCCGTCCAAGCTACCGTACGGTACCCCCTTATCGCCCTCTGCGCTATGACCCGCTGCGCTCTGCGCAGCTGGGCCCTGTTGCGGCTGCAGAGGGCGTCCGCCCATATTGGGGCACCGTACGTGGCCATACTCCGGCAGACGCCGGAGTACAGCCGCCTGCACGCGGCGCCGGGCCCGCCAACATTGGGCAGGAGGCGAGCCAGCGCCGCCGCAGCTCTGATGACCTTCGGCCCCAACCGCTCGAAGTGGGGGCCGAAGGCCCATCTCCCGTCCAGGGTGAGGCCCAGGTAGCTCATCTGGGCACTCACCCTAATCCTCACTCCTCCTATCTGGAGGTGCGCTCCCGAGGGGGGGCCCCGCCTGCCGGTCCCGCGGAAGAGGAGGGCCTCGGTTTTATCCAAACGGACCCGAAGCCCAAGCCTCTCTATGCGGCTGACCACCAGTCCTACTCCGACTTCGGCCAGCCGCGCCGCCTCCACGAAGGTCTTACCCCGGGACGTGACGAGGGTGTCATCTGCATAGCAGATGACACTCATCCCGGGGAGGAGACGGCCCCGCAGGACCCAGTCGTATGCGAGGTCCCACAGAATGGGGCCCAGAACGGACCCCTGTGGGACACCGCACACGACGCGCCTTCTAACCATCTGGCCCCTCGCGTCCTCGTAGCGCACCTCCCTGTCCTCCAAGTACGCCTTCAACAGCCTCCCCAAGTACGGAGGCACCCCAAAGTATTTGAGGGCCTCCAGTATGGTACTGTGGGGGAGGCTGTTGAAGGCGTTGGCGATGTCCAGCGACACCGCCACCACCACCTTACCCTCGCGCTCCGCATCCTCCGTCACCGACCTTAGGCGCCTTATGGCATCGACGGTCGACCGTCTGGCCCGGAACCCGAACTGGGCATCCGATAGGCCCGGTCCCGGGCCATCCTCCAAGTGCTGAGCGAGGCGGGAAGCGACAACCCTTTCGAGGGCTTTCCCCGCCTCGTTCAGCAGAACGACTGGTCGAACCGCCGACCCCGAGTCCGGGGGCCGGTCTCCCTTCAGCAGAAGGCAGAGCCGGCCCACCCTGAAGGGTCCCGGGCAGCACCCCGACCGCAAGCAGCAGTCGAGGAGCTCCCGGAACCTGTCTCCGAGGTGCACGAGAGCCAACGCTAGCACCTTCCCGTGCACCCCGTCCGGACCCGGCGCCCTCTTCTTGCCTCGGAGGCGGTCAATTACCGCCTCCATCTCCTGATCGGTGACGGGCGGCGGAGCGCCCTCCTCCTCTCCTCTGGAGTCCGACGATCGGGCCATCCTCGGGGGAGCGTACCCCCGTGGGGTGTCGGGGAAGAGTTCCCCGACAACCCTCTCCAACAGGGCTGGCTGGAGGGTCTCCGTCAGTGGGGCCGACTGAGCGCGGATTTTGTTCCGCGCTCCCCTGTACGGTCGGCCCCACGGGTCCCTGTCTAGGCCCTCCAGCAGCTCCTGCCACGCTCCCTCCTTGGCCCTACTTATGGCCATCTGCAAGGCTCCCTTCTTCTCCACGTAGATGCCGTGCAGATGGCCATCTCTTCCTTCGTCCCGGGGGCGGCGACGCCTGCTCCGGGTGTACGCTCTGCGCGCCCCGTTGCAGGCGTCCCGGAGGTCGGCTATCTCCGCCGACCACCAGTAGACCGCCCGCCTTGGGGGCGGACGCCCAATACTGGGCATGGCCGCCCTGCACACCGCCATGAAGGCGTCGCAGAGACGGCCAGCCCCTTGCTCCGCCCCCAAATCCTCCATCGGCGGGAGGCCCCAGCGGCCGACTATGGCCGCCTCCTCTGCCAGTTCCCGGTCGAGCCTAGTGAGTGACCAACGCGGGAACCGGCTCCGCCACCGGGACGAAATCGTCGGACTCCCGGGGGCTAGAGACACCTCGAACCTGATGTAACGATGGTCCGAGAGTGTCTCCACCCTCCAACCCTCCACTCGGCGTGCGGTGGACGCGGTGGCGAAGGACAGGTCCACCACCGACCCTCCGTTCCACCGCACGCACGTGTGGACTGTCCCCCTATTCAAGAGGGACAGTCCCGCGGCCAGCGCCCACTCCTCCACCTTCCGCCCTTTGGCTTCCGTGGCCGGGTTGCCCCACGCCGTGGACTTGGCGTTGAAGTCCCCGGCCACGAAAACCTGGGCGGGCGCTAGCCGCCTCACTGCCGACCCCAGAGCGTCGAGCAGCCGCTCCAAGGCCGGCAGGTCGCGGTTCGGGGAGAAGTACACACCGATGATTGCGTACTCTCCCCGAACCGCCGCCACGTATCCCGCCCCCCTCCCACTCAACACGAGTGGGGGGCTGGCGCCAGGCCTCGTGACGATGGCCACGGAACCGTCCAGATCCCCGGCCCAGTTAGGCCGGGAGGGCACGGAATATGGTTCCGCAACCACCGCCACGTCCACGTCCCATTCCGCCATGGTCTGCAGGAAAAGGTCCTGAGCCCCGGCGGAGTGGTTGACGTTGGCCTGCAGGAAGCGGGGATATCCGGCCATTATTCGGACATCCCAGCCTCAGGCGCCACCTGCCGCCCACTCCCGCGAGAGATGGGGGGCGTTCTCCCGCGTATGGATGGGGGGTTACAGAGACGACCCCCCATCACATGCGTCGCCTTTCGTCCGGCGTCGGCGCACACGGCACAGCGGGCCTGTGCCGAGCAGCCCGAGGCGATGTGCCCCGGCTGCCCACACCTGTAGCACAGGCGGCTGCGGTCCTCCTTGGAGGGGCACAACTCGGCTGTGTGCCCCTTCCCCATGCACTTGTAACAGTGCATGGGGCGCGCTTCCAACAAATGGAGCTGCACCCTGCTCCAGCCCACCCCTATACTGCCCAGCTCGAGCAGCTTTTTCGCTGCCGTCACCGGGCAGCGCATCAGGGCGGAGCTGGAGTTCCGCCAGTCCGGGCGAATTTCGCCCACCCGGACCTGTTCGGGGGTGCAGCCATCCTCCCGCGCGACCGCAGCTTGGACCCGCTGAGCCGTTGCGGCATCGTCCAGACCCGTGAGTCGGAACTCCGCACACTTCATGGGCCTGGACACCTCGACGACGCCGGACAGGGCGGCCGTCAACTTGGCCGCCAAGGCGTCAGCCTTCTCGTGGCTGGTGGAGCCGGGGACTTCGATCAGCCTCGCTCCGGTCGCCGACTTGCGTATCCGGAGCGAGCCGATTCCCAGCTCCCCCAGATTCACCTCCCGCTCGGCCTTCAAGAGGGCCGAGGCATACGATGCCCCCCCTTTGGCTGCCTCCGGCCGTAACTTTAAAATTACGGCCGTGGAGCCGGGGAGCACCACCTTGGGCTTTCGGCCCTCCTCCTTGCCCGCGGGAGTGTTGGCTGACGCCTTGGCGGGCGCCGGTCTCGCAGGAGTCGCGGGGGCCGCGGTTTTCCGCGGCTTGCGGCGGACCACGTCGGTCCACGACGCCACCTCCGGGACCTCGGCGGTCCCTGCCGCTGCCGACGTTATCACCGCGGCCGGCTTCGCCCTAGATGTGGACGGGCCGAAGCTCGTCCACGACTCCTCGCTGGCCCCAGTTCGGCGGGCGGGGCCCACTTTGGCGGCCTTTCTCGCCTGAGGGCGCACGTCGAGCTCGGCCGGTGCGCTCGCGTTTGCGCGCTGCGACTTAGTCGCCGGCCTTCGCGCGCCTTCAATGGCCGCCCTCGCGGCTTTGGCGACTGCGGAGCTGTCACCCGCTAATGGCGGACGGGCGACAGTCGGAGGGGGCAGGCGCGACTCTAGGTCGGCGAGCCGCCCGTCCACCAAGTTACCGACGAGCCGGGCGATACTGCTCTCCAGAGCCTGTATATCGACCGGGCCCGTCGGCCCCTGCGCCCTCCTCTCCTTGCGGAGCTCCTCGAATTCCAGGCGATGCGCCCGGACTTCTTCACGCAGCGAGGAGACCTCGCGCTGCAGCCGAGCATTGTCGGCTCGGAGACGGAAGGTCTCCTCACCCTCCGTGCGCACCACCAGGGACTCGAGGATCTCTTTTATCCCGCCCGCCGCCTTCACAATCTTGGCGGCGAAGCCGCCTTTGAGGCTCGCCGACCTGCTGGTGAGGTCGAGGATCAGCCTCAGCTTCTCCTCGGCCACCACCATGAGCTGTTCGGCTCCCCTCCCGGCTAGGCCCGCCGCCTCCCCCTCAGGGCTTTTCCCTTCGGGGCCTTTTCCCGCCTCGGGGCTGCCCCCCTCGGCGCTTTCTTCGGCGTTTTCGGCGGCCGCCGCGCTGGTTTTCGGGCGTCCAAAGGCCCGCCTCTCGAGGAGCGCCTGGATGGCCTGCTCCCTTTCCTCCTCCTTGCGCTCCCTGAGCTCTCGGCGGGCTCTGGCCAGACTGATGGCAACGCCGCCCCGCTTCCCACGCCTGGCCGTCGGTAGCTTCGCCCTCTCCGTTGGCGCTTCTGTCTCCGAGCCGGAAAACAATCGCTTCCGACTTCCCAGGTCCGACTCCGAGAGGGTGGGGACCGACATACTGTCGGTCTCCTCACCCCCACCAGACTCACTGTCTACCACTATAGAGAGTGGCTCCTCCGAGAGCCCACTCGTTCCGGGACCCCTAGGCCCCAACATTCTGCTTCCACCCGGCATCACCGGGTCTCGGCTGTCCAGGTCCGTGACCGAACCCTAGACAGCCCACACAACACGAAAAAACACGAACGACAAACACAAAAACCCAACAAGTAACAAAACAAACACCAACAAAAACCGCCTATGTTCGTCACCGAACACAGAGACAAACACAAAAACAATAACCAACGCAACAAAAACACACCAAACACTCCACACTACCAAAACAAACGAAAAAGCCTCCAACAATCACAAAAATCCTCCTTGCCAAAAACTCACCCTCGCCCACAAGTATTGTATATCCGAATTTTGTCACCACCCACCGGCCACTGCGTTACCGCGCACCAGGTGGGATGGGTCCAGGGCAGACGACGTGGACGTATCGGTATACACTTGGGGGCCTGCCCCATCCCCTGGTCATCCCCTAGATAGCGTGTATACAACTTTATATAAATCGGAGAGGCTTTTTTAAATTTATTTTTTATTATTAGCCACACAGGCTTGATCTCTTGCAAAAATGGGTGAACATAATTCGGCAATAGCTTGCTTCACAGTACTTATGTACAGCAATACAATATCAATGGCAACAAAAATGTTTTACCCTCAATTTTACGCTGTCCACGAATGTTCGATGCGGATTCTGTTTCAGATGGCGGACGACCGCAGCAGCCGAGGCAGAGGCTACCGGAGCAGCCATGGCAGCATCGGCATGTTGCACGTACTAACAGTAGTGGGTGGGTGCCGGCCGGCGCTAGGCCGCATGAACTAATTGGTTGCGGAAGCACACAAAGCAGGTTAGATCAAATTGCATGTAAATTTGACTTTCGCAAAATAACGCCTGAATCTATTAACTATTTATTTCACACTGTATTAAGCAATACCTAAGGTAAAGGTCATTAATATTATCTTCCAATGTAGTAAAATTCTAGATTGGATTTCGATTTTAAGAATGATATTCAATTATATTATAGTATACTAAGAATCGTTATGGATTATAAATAGTCATTCCAAATGAAAAATGTTTAGGGAAACCTAAGATGATTTTCAGATACTCCACTTAACATATATAGGTTGATAAACACATTACACTCCTTTGCGTCGCACAGACGGGTAAAAATGTTGTATGTGTTTCAACATTAATTCCTAGGGTCACACATTTATTCATTACTAACTTACTGCTGGTAATTATGTACTATGATGAAATAGTGGCAAATTGATTCTAAACTATGTATACCCTGCTTTACTTTAGAGATTCAATTTGTGTTGCGGAAATATACACGAGTTGGTTTTTACCCTATGCGTACGGGGGAGGATTGAAAAAATGCGAGGTCTGAGTGATGCATGTGATGCTCGCGGATTTATGGTGTTTTAGTGAAAATATTGAAAGCGTGCAACGCAGCATATGGGCGGACTGGTTTTAGGCTTTTCTCATTTACATGTGAAATAATTTTTGATATTGAAGTATTTTTGTTTGTGGAAAAATGTAACATTTTGATGAAAATCTACGACATAAATATGGCACTAATTTTTATATGATACGTATCACAATTAACGTCTTTTATTATGAGGGCCTATGTTAAATGCGAGCACATTTGTGGCATAACACTTGCTGAACGCTTTCGTAATGATGACGTACGAAAGAGAGTTGGTCTGAAAGAGAGTGTCCGTTTTAAGATAAGAAAAGGCATGCTCCGTTGGTTTAGACATATAGAAATAATGCAGGATGAAAGAATGACGAAACAGATATACAACGTGGAAGTGGAAGGATGTAGGAGCCGAGGAAGACCAAGACTAACCGAACATGACCAAATTGGTCGTGTTTTATCAGAAGGTGATGTCAGGAGCCTTAGGAACTGGCGAGCGTGCAGGAAAAGGGCTATGCATGTTAAAGAAGCGAGCGAAGTGTGTTAGGACGCGGTCCTTACACACTTTTATGTCTCTCGGTTTTCTCTGCCTACCCCGCAAGGAACCTGGCGTGAAGATGTACAAACATACTTACATATGTAAAATCCGTTACTAAATATTTTAGTTGGCGAAAATTTTAGTAAAGTATTTATTACTTTTCATGAATTATTATTATTAGGGGTTCGTATATTCGTCACGAAACTCTATAATTCATGAAGGTCAAAAATAAAATTAGTAGAAGCAACTTGTTGTACGTCTATTGTTATAATTCTTTTGTAAAAAGTTATCATTTGTTTGTTGTTTTTGTAAGAGACAAGATTACATAAATTTAATAAAAGAAATATAGCAAGAAGTAGTCTCAGGACCAGTAAAAGGAGACATCCGAAAATCGGCATATTATGTCATATCTATTTATCTGTCTGTTAACCTATAGAAAGGTACTTGCAATTGTCTGATACTGAGTTCATGAAAATAGTCACAAAGTAAGGACTCTTGATAACTACAAACTTAGAAAATAAATTTAGCTCAAACTTTGCTAAAAACCAGAAAATTGGCATAATGTATATTGAAAAATAGACACAATCTATTTATTCTATTATTCAAGAAATCGTAAGTGAACATACGTCAAAAATAGTAGGGTACATGCAGTTATCAGGGTACCAACATAGAGAAACATCGAATCTTTTTCTGTCTGTCTGGCTTTCATGACGTCACAATCATCACTAGGACCGAGTTATGTGTAGCTCGGTTCCCTCTGCCTACCTCGCAAGGAATTTGGCGTGAGGTTTTAGATGGATGGATGGATCAAGTAAGTTTCTTGAATGCCAGTTGGATTTACTCCGGGTGACTTCGTAAGTAAACTTTTTTGTGGATCTCGATACCGAGAATCCTAATACTCTTGGTGATGATAATAGGCGTGCTCTGAACGAACTTCAGTAATGGGTTTTCTTAGCGGTGAAATCTTGATGAGGTGAATTGGGTCAAGATTAAACGTTCCCAGTCTGGTACTTTAATCAAATTACCTTCAGTATAAAAAAGGCATAAGTTGATTGTGACTTTCCTCCAAATGTAAGAGTATAGGATAGTATAGAGTATTGAAGCGATTGCCATAAACACTTTATTAATTCATGTTTGTCAAGTCAAAAAAGTCAAGGCCAGGTCAACACACTCCTCGAACTGTTAAACTCGTCTATTATATAACTCTGGAGTTCACCCTAGATATGAATAAGTGGAGATTTAATATACAAGTATTAATTTACTATTTTTATACCTCTAACGTGACTTACAAGCATGCAACCTATCCGATGATAAGTTTCTGTGGACCAAGAGCACCGCTTTTCACCTCTTTTTTTAAGGAGACCATGTGATTTCACTACAGTAGTCCTTTGGGAAATCTTCGCCATGGAGTTCATTTGCTTAAAAGACTTAAAAGTTCTCGGAAAAAACTCTGGAACCGCACGGTACGCGGCTATAGCGGTTCCAGTGAGTAAGGATATCCTTCTCACCGGTTATAGTTGGAATCAGTGCGCATCTTATGACGACTTCGGGGAACTCTATTATATTAGGTACCTAAAGACGAAGGAAGGCAAGGACTCAACGCCATGTGTAAGCTTAGGATCGCTGAAAGTTCTTTCAGCTCGTCTCTGAACTAAATCACTATATTGGCTTGTGTGTGATCTCGTCCAAGTCTGTCTACAGTACTCCATGTACGGCACTGAATACTTGTATACCAAGGCTTTGCTCCGAGCTCAAGTACATTCATATACCAGCTTTGTTGAGAACAACTAGATAATTAAATAGGTGTTAGAATAAAAAGAGGCATGCTCCGATGGTTCCGACATGGAGAAATAACGCAGGATGAAAGAATGACGAAGCAGATATACAATGCAAAAGTGGAAGGATATAGGAGTCGAGGAAAGCCAAGACTTACCCACCATTACCAAATTCGTGTTCTATCAGAAGGTGATGTCAGGAGCCCTAGAAGCTGGCGAGGGTGTATGAGAAGAGCAATGAATGTTAAAGAAGCGAATGAGATATGTAAGGATCGAGTCACGTGGCGCTCGGTTGTCTCTGCCGACCCCGCAAGGGATTTGGCGTGAAGTTATAGATAGAACTAGAAAATTAATTGTTATAGTTTTCCATGTAAGCATAGGGCAGTTTTTTTTATAAAAAATGACTATAGTCATATTGATATATCATCAACAGTGACGTCATTTGAGCAGTCAGAACCCGTTATATACGTTTTCCAATACATTTCGCGGTCGTATACGACCACCCGGGTTTCGAAGGGTTAATAGGTATTTTTTGTTACGCCTGCATTTGAAACCGAAATAAAATACAGCAATTATGAATGTCACAAGTATATTTTAAAAGCTAGATTTGTAATTGACAGGTAGACGCAAACGCTATGAAATGTTGAAATCAGTTTTGCATTTAGAACGTCCACATTTCATCATATTCGCAAAATATAAAAACATTCGCGGTAAAGTTAAGTTAACGGTACGGGTTTTGGCATAAAATGGCGATTCCATCGATTCAATATAGTAGGGATTTTGAAGAGAGATACAGCACAACTATGTTCATAGTTAGAAATAAACAGCTCGAGTAAGGAAATGCCTCTAGCTTATAGATCTTTAAAGAAATTCGCAGCCAAACAAGAATTCTCCGGAGGGCTTGGATCGGCAACGCACGAGTGATACCCTTGATATTGTAAGTGTACATAAGTTACGGTAACTGCTTACCATCAGTCAAGCAGCTTGTTTTCTATCTTAGGAGTATAAATATATCCTTGCGATTGAGTAAGGCTATAAGCAAGCTGGGAGGTATGAAAAAGCGTGATCAATATGCCCTTTCTTACAAATTTTCAGTCAAGGCGGTTGTACATGTGCAACAAAAATCATAATTTGATACAATATTCCATTATAAACAAAATGTTCTATTTCAAAATATATTTTGAACAAGAACGAAAGACTTGAGACGGAAGTTAAAATATTACTCGACCAAAACAAGACGAATATATACAGACTTTGTATATAATGCATCTATGCACTTATTCACGAGCAGTGATAGCTTAGTGCATAAAGAACCAGCCTGTTGACCAACTGATTCCCGGTTCAAATCCTGGCATGCGCCACTAAATTTGTTTTACTGGATTTATGTACATTTTATCATTAACTCGGTGGTGAAGGAAAACATCGTGAGGAAAGCCGAAGAAGTCCGAGAATATGTACTTCGAAAATCGTGTGATCTAACCTAAGAACCGCCCAATAAGTGATTATTACAAATGTAATTAAATTTACAGGCTCCCGCTAACGTTTAGTTCATGCAAACTAGCGTCGGCCGGCACCCACCCTCTTTCGTTAGTGAATACATACCTAGTCCGGCCATAATTTCTGTTACAAATGAATATACTTATTTTATTACTAAGTAATGTTATCTTAATAAATCGTTTCGAGCATGCCATGTCTGAAACTGACTATAATTTGTAGTCTAAGGGTATACATTTCAGATTTGGGCTAGACGAGGGCTAGTCTTCACCTCTTATAAAGTCAGGAACGTTGGTTTCTGCTTTGTGACCCGGTGCAGAGTCCTGCTGGAAAATCCACGGTACATTAAAAAAAATATATTGCTTAAAGGTTTCACAACGCGATCTAAGACATTCTCTTGATACACTTTGGCTGAAGTTTTCAATCCTTTTTCACAAAAATCAAGCGTTGTGACTCCTTGACAAAACACCCCTCACCAAACCATTACAGACGCAGGATGATGACCACGTTGTACCTTTCCGACCACTTGGGCGGCTTCATTAGAACTGTGTGTGTGCACTTTGTCATTTTGCTTGTCGTAGTGCTCTTCAATCGTGAAATGATTTTCATCAGTAACGAGGATATTTCTGTGCCTTTCACCTGCATATCGGGACATAAGGCGTTTTGATCGATCCACTCTCTTCGAGATTGATTTCGGGCATGTCCTGTATATCGACGAAGACTGAGACGAACGAAGTTGTAACAGTATTTAAGGCCAGACTAGTTAATATATAATAGTTATGATTCGCAGCATGTTATTCTAACGACTAATATTTACAGCGCCTGAGGATGTCGCGTGGAGACGCAAAACACGTGTCGCAGAGACAACCAGAGCGGCCAGAGCAGCAAAGGCGGCGGGTGCATTCGATTCGCTTTTTAGATGGCGGGTATTCGCAGAGATAACCGCAGCAGCTGAGGCAGAGACGACTGGAGCAGCAATGGCGGTGACGGTATGCATCTATAACGCATCTATATCGTTTGAATTAATCGGTATTGGAAGCATTTCAGGTAGTTTAGCTCAAATTGCCTTTATTATTATTTGTTATTCAATGTATAATACAAAAGAAAAGAAATACACTCTGTTATACCTAAAGTGTCCAAGTGTCCCCAGAATAAGGCCGCGCGTCTTCATTTGAGACCGGCGTTAAATATTTAATTTAGAACACTAACTTGCCTCCCGACGTGAATGAAGAAGCAATTTATTTAAATCAGACTGCCTTTCACTAACCACTTTTTTACGTGACAGTGCTAATTGAAAACTTAGCTTGATATCTTTATACCGTCAAAGCTTTTTACATTTGATTTTGTTTAAATTAATTCTATCTCATTGAAGTTCATCAGTGAAAGCTCTCGATTTTATTTCATAAGGCCGGCTAGAATCATAACCACATCCTATTAACTGTTCCTTATAGTTGGATAAATAGAGCTTAAATATGTAACATACATACTGAAGCTATAAAGGGAATATTTGTGAAAATTTCGTGCATATATCGGAAGCATACTTCACGTAGAGCGACGTATTTCGACAGTATCGAATCGGTCGGGTTTTCCATTCAGACTTTACGTGAAACGCGGATAAATTGAGAGTACTGCAGCAGAAAACAGAATATTAAATGAATGCCAAAAATAACGTATGCCTTCTCAAAAAGAAATAATGAATCGATCATTAATTTTTATTCGTTCATGAAACTTTACAGTTAATAAAGCAACGTAAAATCATGTGCCAGGTGATCGTCAGAATTGCATTCCATTGGTCTGCAATTCTGACGAGCACGAATCTGGCACACGATTCACTTTTTTTTTGATTGATCATTCGATTTGTCAGAGGTCGCGCTCTGACAATCCAACGGAATGCTATTCTGACCTAAAAGCGTAATGCAATTGCGGGCTTGGGTCCTCCGGAGACGATGTGCACCGACGCAGCCACTACGTCGCGACGCACCGTCGTCTTAAAAAAATGGGTGCCTAGTAGTAACTATGAAATGGCAATTTCATACTTTAACCCCTATTATATTCCTGACTTTCCATTTTTCATTTTTCGTATCGATCATTCAATCTTATCCATTGTAATATTATCATTGAACGCGGACTCCGCAGAGTCAGTTCCCAAAATATTCCCACCGGATCCCTTAAATATTTACTTCACCTTTCTTATATTATCATTCGAGTGTTCTAATTGGAGCCCGAAGCCCGAGGTCTCTTTCGCATTGGAGCCCGAGGTCCGTCTTTCGGCTATTAATTCTCCACTTCTCCACGAGTCGAGCATTTTTTTTATACAACGTCGGGAGGCTGTATAAAAAACGTTGTATAAAAAAAAATGCTCTAATGCTTTACATCGGGTGGGCAGTGTGCTTGAATGCCTTCAAGCACACTGCCCACCCGATGTAAAGCAAGCAACGTAGCCTACTAATACTTGCAATATATTAAGTATCACTCGCGCGATGCCTCCTCTGCTGCTTATTCAGCAACTCCTTAGGAGCTCACTGGTGACCTCACTCACACGCAGGAACACAACAACCGTCTAGGGAGTTGTTATTTGGCTGCAGTTTTCTGTGAGGTGGAGATACCCCAGGCGGGCTGCTTTGATGCACCCTACCTCTCTTAAAACATCCAGACGAAGACAAACAAACATTGTCATGCACACAAATCCTCGCCAAGGAGAATCGCTACATGCCGAGAATGTTGCGCGAGGCTATTGAAATAAGAAAACACCCCAATTTCAATAGAGAAGATGGTTGGCAAGTACCACCTGCTTGGGATCCAGTCCTAAAAATAATCAAATCCCAAACCCAAAGATCTAAAAAATGTTCGGACACTGTGAGCGATTTTTGTGTGAATCGGAACATATATAATTAATCCATCCATGTCGGTAGATGTAATAATTGAATAACTAATGTAAGACAAATACCACCTTAGTCTTCCTGCGACCACGGACGCTACAAAGCGTTCGAAACGTCAGGTTCAACAAAATAAATAAAATACGCGATATTTCCGTTAAAAATTGTTTAATTCAATGTGTAACAATCGCGAAAACCTAAGATAATACAAATGTTTGTCTTGTGTGGGAATCGAATCCACGAGCGTCGGTGTCAAAGTCGCGTCATTCACTACTGAGCCTCCGTCTATATAAATTTAACATCTCATATGAAAATCTAACATCTCAACTTTCTAAATAAATTCAACATTTCACATATAAAAATTACAATTGTTTACAAAAACGAAATCTACAATGTTTAACAACTTTTCAAGTAATAAGTCAAATTTTAGGTCATTTTAGGTATGTAGTGTATAAATCTTTTGAAGTTATAGCAATTAGAGTAAAACGTTTGATAATCTATAACATCAACATTTTCTGAAGAGACACATATTTCCGAAAAAAATATGCTTAATAGCTACTGAGGGAGATACTCAAATAAACTAATATCGATCAACATCTACAATATTACACAATATTTGTCATCCGACGGTTATTCAAATATTTAATAAATATTTATAAATTGAATTCGAATTCTACTTACAAATAAATGTTATATATAGTTTATCGGAATTTTTAAAACACAATTGTATTTTTTTAATGTAATTTAGTAAGTAATTTAATGTGATAATTGATAAATGACGAAATATTGTGAAACTAATATTTACTTCATTTAATTCAACGCTAGTAAAGCAACGCAACGTAACAATGAGAAGCAAGTTTCGACAAATCGCTTGCACTACTTCAATGAAACGTATTTATAGTTTAGTTAAAATTTAGTGATTAACTCAATTCGTGGTATTTCACTTTATACATATATTGTACATACAGCGTAAAAATCCAGTTTTTTGTACGTCACGTGTTTTTTTTGCCGTTTTTATAGATAATGGTACGGAACCCTTCGTGTGCGACTCCGACTCGCACTTGGCCGATTTTTATAGATAATGGTACGGAACCCTTCGTGTGCGAGTCCGACTCGCACTTGGCCGATTTTTTTGTTCATTTTTGCTCGATATTGATAACGGCAACAGGTAGACGCTTGAAATATTCACAGAATATTTAGTTATATATTCACTTTAAGAATAAACAATTAAATCAAAATAGAACAAATATTTAAAGGGGGCTCCCATACAACAAACGTGATTTTTTGCCGTTTTTATAGATAATGGTACGGAACCCTTCGTGCGCGCACTTGGCCGATTTTTATTTTTGCTGTTATACAAAAGTTCTTGGTTTGAAATTGTAAGTTGCATCCAAATCATAATAACGTATTATATTTTATAAATAATTAAAAGTTTTCATCGGCCGAATCTCACCTGTCTCAAAATAATTTATACAGAACCGACTTTTATCTTAATTATAATCTGTAAGTAGTCTGATGTCACTTTTTCAAATTGTTGTGTGAAAATATATTTTACATGTTATAAACATACAAATCTTGTTTATACAATTTTAGAGGTAATTTTTCTGTCGTCTAGTTTGTAGGTTCTTAATGTATATTTTACTAGCTTTTACCCGCGGCTTCGCTCGCATTGATAAAAAAATACATGTTTTTTTTTAATAAAAAGTATCCTATGTTACTTCTGATACCTCCAAGAAATATGTGTACAAAGTTTCATGATGATCGGTTGAGTAGTTTTCGCGTGAAAGCAAGCGTAACAAACAAACGGACATTCACATTTATAATATTAGTAGGATGTAAACATAGTTAACAATAGAAGATCCGAGGACTCTTGATTCATGATGATTATTCGACGCCTCTAACAGTCATCTGCTTACGTACAACCTACTAGTTCCTACCTTAATTATAAATTATGAAATACCTTCGTCAACTTTTGAATCCCTCATAGTTCAAATTTCCAATGAGAGTACGTAAACTTTTCATTTTCAACCTAAACTTCAAGACTAAATATCAAATTTATAATGTCAAAATAAGTGGAATTTTGTACAGGCTTTCATTCAAGTTACAAATATTTATACTTTCTTCATGCGTAGTTCAATTTGTCTTTCATACATTTTCGAAGTTTATAATAATATTTTTTAGAGTTGCGTCGGCGAAAGGCAAACAAGCATACAACCCACCTTTTTTTATGCAACGTCGAAAGACATTCGAGCTTACGGCCTACCTGATGTAAAGCGGTTACCGTAGCCTATAAACGCTTGTAATACATTAATTATCACTCACACGATGCCTCCTCTGCTGTTAACACAGCAACTCCATAGAAACTTACTGGTGACGTTACGCAGGAACAAAACAACCCTCTAGGCAGTTGTTATTTGGCTGCAGTTTTCTGTGACGTATAGGTATTTCCCCAGTCGCTGCTTTGGTACGCCCTGCCTCACTTAAAACCTGATGTGAAGTGGTTCCCGTAGCCTATAAAGGCTTGCATTACATGGAGTACCGCTCTCTTATTGCCTGGAGGTGATACTGTAATTGCTCAGAAATTTACTAGTTCATTCCCTCGCGGGAATACAATAAAATGTGCTTTTTATGAGGTGAAGATACATCCTCAGTTGGGCTGCTGTGATACCTTTCTCTAACGAGATCCACAAACGAGGATCTCGTTAATTAGTAGGCGGTAAAAGTGCAGGTAATATTGGCTTTGACTGTATAGGTGACGGAGAGCAATTTACACGTCTGGCAAGGAATTTAAAAAATATATTACCATTTGCCGTATCTCAATAGAGAATCAGTCACATCTACGAGAAACTGACGTGTTCTAGATAAGTCATAAAACAATAGTATCTAAGCAATAAAACAGTGTCATGATTAACTGAAGTTAATAAGTAGCAGAAAGCACTCTTAAGCCAAGCTATTCGATGTTCTACGAGTAGCAATGCAGGAAGGAACGTACCCAGAGATCTGTATTAACATACATTAGGTGCCTTTGAAGTCAACGGGAAGGCGATTCGTGTTTGCGTTCAGCTTGTCCCGTCCCGACAGAGTTGTGAACTCAATTACGCGTGTAGACATATACAAATATGTTGTTGTGTCTATACGCGACGATCGTTGCTTATTTGATATAAGATGTTTAATTCTTGTAAATTTTGACATGAAAAATGTATTATAATTAACAATGTATGACAGCCTTTTTTTATACAACGTCAGGAGCCATGCAAGCATACGGTTCACTTGATGTAAAGCAGTTACCGTAGCCTATTAACGTGTGTAAAATTGAATTATTTTTGATTTTGTTCCGTTAAACCCTACGAGTAAATAGGTTAAACCGTATTTAAAAAGAAATGGGAACCGTCAAGAATGCGCAACATCTCGCCAGTTTTCTTACTGTCAGTTAAAATTTCAAGATGATTGACGGCAACAGGAATAAGTAAAACAAGTTTCTAAGGGAAGTGAAATGAAGTGGCCATTTTATTCTCCGGATTAGAAATTAAAAAGGAAGAAATTAAGTTCAGTTATACTAATTGCTATTATAGACTCTGTTGGTTGTGTCTCTATCATTATTATTAATTATTTATTCACACTTTTGATACATTTTTAAATATAAAGTATATTTTTTTTATACTACGTCGGGAGGCATACAAGCACACGACTCACCTGATGTAAAGCGGGTACCGTAGCCTATTAACGCTTGAGATATATTAAGTATCACTCGCGCGATGCCTCCTCTGCTGCTTACACAGCGACTCCTTGGGAGCTTACTGGTGACTTCACTTACACGCAGGAACACAAGAACCCTCTAGCGAGTTGTTATTTGACTGCGGTTTTCTGTGAGGTGAATGTACTTCCCCTGACGGGCTGCTTTTATGCGTCCTACCTCTCTTAAAACATCCAGACCAAGACAAACATACATGTCCATGTGGACAAATGTTTACCTTTTGTGGGAATCGAATTCACGAACATAAACAGACATATATTCTTCTCAGTTGGACAATCTTGACAGAGTGGTCGTGGCTACGGATACTCCACGAATGGCGGCGCTTACTATGCGTCTCCATTCGGCTCTATTGGACGCATTGTACGAATTGTATCGCATCGTAGATTTCTTGAGCGATTTAATGAGGTCTACCCATCTGGTTGGACAGTGACCACGGCTTCCCGTCACGCAGGCCGTACGCTTGTTAGTCGCCTTAGTGGTATATATTCCATTTATGAAATGCTGCATTTTTTATATTTATAATTATAAACACGTTTGTACCCATGTTCATATTCATAGGTTCCATTTACAAAGTAGGTTAATCTAAGCATAGTATAATATGCCTGTCAGGGAGTCCACTCTATTCAAATCGATCATGCAACTAAGCTGCATTTCCAGCAGCATGAATATTACAAGTAATATGAATGTTTAAAATTGTATTATGTGAAACCACTATGTGGATTATGCCAATTTAGATGTCAGCGGAATCCTATTCGCTGTACGGGTTTTAGCGGACGTTACTTCCGATGACTTAATTTAATTTTTTTAATTATTTACTGATTTAATTAATTACAGATCATTATTTATGAGTGATACCAATTCGTAAATATGAATAATAATAATCATCAGCCTGTATCTACTCACTGTTAGATATATGCCAATGTCTTCCACCATAAGCTATCTTGCTTCCGCATGCAGCTGCTTTCGGATGCTTTTTATGTCATTGGTGGTGGTATGTCTAGAGAGGGGCCCAATGCCCCGTCGTGCCATGTGCATCCTCCACTTCAGGACTTTCCTACCCCATCTGCCATCGCTGACTCGCCAGATATGGCCAGCTCACTGGCACTTTAGCTTGCCGATCCTGAGAGTTATATTGACAACTCTAATTCCCCGTATAATTCCGTTCCGTTCTTCGTTCCAAAATCCCAAAGAGAAATTCCGAGCATAGCATTCTTCATTGCTCCAAGTTTCTGCATGTGTCTAAGTTTCTGCATGTGTCTAAGTTTCTGCATGTGTCCAAGTTTCTGCACATATAGGTCAAAGTGGGGAGGACACAGTGATTGAAGGCTTTAGTATTCAAGCATTGGGATATTCGTGCAGTCAGTATGTGCCGAAGCTTTCCGAAAGCTGCCCAGCCCAGTCGAATACGTCTATCGATCACTTTGTTGAAGTTACCCCGGCCTAGCTGTATGGCCTGCCTGAGGTAAACTTTCCGCCATTATAACTACGTCATCAACAAATCGGAGATGTGATATGCACTCGCCATTCACATTTATGTCCTCCAGTTTGAATACGTCTTCGAATGCAGCGGTGAACAGGATTGGAGAGATAAGTTGCTCGTAACGCAAATTGTTCCAGCGTTATAAAGGCATCTCTACACCTCGATATATCGGCGGTCCACTGGACATCGCTGTATGGACTCCAGAACAGTCCAAGTTTCGATGGAATAGAAGACTTACTCGTAGTACACGAAAGCCATACGGAACGGCAGATTGTTTTCTGTGGTTTTCTGCACAATCTGATGCAATATATGAATGTGATCCACCGTACTGTAGCATTTACGAAACCCAGCCTACTCCGGTGGCTGGTAATCGTCGAACCTTCTATAAACCCTTGAAAACAGCTGGTACCCGTGAGGCAGGAGCAAGATCAGTCTATAGTTCTTCAATAAGGTTTTGTCACCTTTTTTGAAGACAATCAACTCTTGGTCCACGCGACTGGTGTGGTGTGGTCCCGTTGTGAATGACGGAATTAAACAGTTGTAGTTCCATTAGTACCGGAGTTACTCCAGCTATCAACAGTTTCGTTGTAATTCCGTCCTCACTTACCAGTTTATAGCTATACAAAGCTATCCTAATCTCACTCATGCCGATGTCAGGAATATCATCGGTGTAGTGTCGAGTTAGCAGGGCTCGGCGATCACTTTCACGAGCGGCCAATGTCGTGCCAGGTGCATGTGCAGCATAAAGCTTACCATAGAATCTCTCTACTTCCGCGAAAATTTCCAGTGTCAAAGAAACGACACGGCCATCCCCTAGCTTGAGCTTCGATAGTTGTGCCTCCAGAAGGCCAAGAAAAGACGTTTAGCCATTTGTAGTACGCTATTGCATCTTCAATGCATTTAGTATTGAAGGTGCGATAGTCACGCCGTATCAGCCTTCTGATGTGCTTATTCAAAGCCGCATACTCTGTCGAAGTTCTTGCAGATGACGCCGTCTCTAGTCGCGTCTCCATAAGAACCAGAGTTTCGCTAGAGAGCTTAGCCTCAAGAGCCTTATGCTCAAGCCGAAATTTTTTCTGCCAACCTCGTGTATAACCCGTGTTTATTAATCTGATGCCTCGTTTATGTCCGCAGTGGTTTCTAGCGAGTTGAATCGGTTGTGAAGTTACAATTGGAACTCTTCCGAAGTTTCAGTAATTTGGGGAAGAGTTGGACGTAGATTCGATTTCATTATACGGGCACTTTCGAGTTTAAGGCTGATACTGACCTGTTAACCACTGAGATACTAAATATCCACCTCTTGTCTGTTATCACGAAGTCGATCTCGTTGCTAGCCACGTTATCAGGGCTATGCCAGGTCAATCTCCTGTGGGGTTTCTTTTTGTAGAAGTAGTTCATAAAAAAGTCCCTCTCTCTTTGTAGAAAATTGACTAGCATTTGCCCCCCTGTGAATCCCTGACAACTACTATGAAGTGAGTCTTGGTGGTGTGATGTATGACTGTAGTGATATCATCATACATGGCCTCGACTGCATCATCCGGATGTGTCGTCGTTGGCGCATAAACTTGCACTACTTTCAGATAATACCTGTCTGTAAGCTTCACCACAAGATATGCTACCCTCGACGACACACCGGAGATCTCCACTATATTGTTGACGAGGTTTCTGTGGACGAGGAACCCGACACCACCCTGGGAGAGCCGGTCTCCTTCACGGTTGAGAGGTTGAAGAGGTTGCCATATTCCAGGATCACGGTATCCTCCCCCTGTCGTCGGTCTTCCGACAGTCCCTGAATCTGTCATTTGATCGACCTCAGTTCTACTTCCAGCTCTCCCATATTCTCATCGCGTTGCAGAGTCTTTGTGTTAAATGTATCTATGGTCAATTAGTGTTCGTGGCCTACCGACCTGGGATTCTTAGCACTTCCTGCCCTGCCGTAACCGAGATCGCCATCTTGGCGCGGAATAGCAGAGCTGTCGGGTACCGGCCTCATATGTGTGTTCATTTTCATTTGGGGAGATAGTGCCCTTAAGTCGCCACGCTGGGCAGGCGGGTTGGTATGGTCCATGGTCCGTTGACTCGCAGGGTGCACCACGTGCAGGTGAGGTTGACTTTGACTCGCAGATAGTGGTGAACCAGTTACACCTCTAAAAATAACATAATTAACGTAAGTAATTAACAAGACCTAATTTGTATTCGTGTCTATGGGTGTTATTTTTAATAACTATTAATATATACATGGTACCTACTTAAAAAAGAAACATTGCTCGGAAATTCGGTCTGTCTGTCTGTTTCTTATCTCCCAAACGGTTGGATCGATTTTGACGGGACTTTCATTAGCAGATTTCTTTTTCTTCTTAGCGTTATCGGGCTGGGTCCGAACCTACTGAACCTGAGGATTTGGCGAAGATACGCGAATCCGAAAATGAGAATTTAGTGGTACAGGATTCGAACCGGGGAATAAAAATGTTTAAAGTGGAAATACGTGGCGTAATATTGTGTCTAAGTTATTTAAAATTTTCATTTGAGCTTGTGCTATCTTCCCTGTGCGAATTTCCTGAATCAAATTGTGAATTTCAACAAATAGTACAAAGTTCTCTAGCAGTGCAATCTTTGACGACGGGCGCGTGATGAAATGCTGAATTCCTAGCATGTTACATCCGGTGGGGCGTTCCATTCAGATCTAGTAGTAACTAGGAACATTCACCACATGTTTATGAGAATCACCAAAGTGGGTCACTGGCCTACGTGTTACATTTTGTATAAATAACAAATTACAATAGGAGGAGGCTACATTTTTTTTATTCAACGTCGGGAGACACGGCCCACGTGATCTAAAGCGGTTACCGTTACCTATGAACGCTTGCAATACATTAAGTATCACTCGCACGATGTCACCTCGGCTGCTGCACTGTAACTCCTTGGGAGCTTATTGGTGACCTCGCTCACACGCAGAAACACAATAAACCTCTTATTTGGCTGCTGTCTTTCTGATGTGAAGTACTTTCCCAGACGGGCTAATTTGATGCGCCCTACCTCAGAGAGTCCCAGACCAAGACAAACATACACGTTCATGCACACAAATTTTTGTCCTGTATGGGAATCGAACACACGAGCATTGGTGTCAAAGTAACAGCGCGCGTTTCACCACTGCGCCACCGAGCTCCTCATATCCCGTCAGCGACCACAGGCGCTTACTGGTAATCTCGGTCATTAACTACATAGATTTAACTCACATTAATTGTCATGTTGCGCCTGTGTGAGACATAATAAAGATTTCTCAATCTCATTCTCTTACAAACGTAAGTACACTACAGAGTTCAGATGTAACAGTTTTGAAACAGTACTTCCGGTTATGGCAAAGACTTTAATTTAATAATTAATGATGAGCTCGGTGGCGCAGTGATGAGTAATGCTACTTTGACACCAAAGCTCGTGGGTTCTATTCCCACACAGGACAGGCATTTGTGTGCATGAACATGTTTGTTTGTCTTACTCTAGGTGTTTTCTGTGTGATATAAGTATGTATTTACAAATCAAAAGTATTTACGTATGTTTATCAGTCGTCTAGTACCTATAACACAAGCTTCGCTTACTTCGGGCTATAGAACGCTGTGTAATTTGTCCGACAATATTTATTGACTTACACAAGTATCAAGGTTGATTTTATATGGAGCATTGTTGCCTAATGGAAGGGCCTGGATACCTAGATCTATGTGATTAGGTTCGCAGACAAGTTTTTTTACAAAATATCGAGAGGCGTACAAGCTATCGGCCTATCTTATATTAAGTGATTACCGCAGCCTAAGAATGCTTGCAACAAAAGAAAGTATCACTTGCGCGCTGCCTCCCCTTGCCGTTTTCATATGTATTTATTTATTTATTTTATTTTATTTGGAAAACTTACAGCTTTATAATTTAAAAAATGAATATAAACCAATATGAGTAACTAAAAGCCAATTGCAAGTTTTCACCGATAGATTTATAATACGCTAGATTTTAGGCTAGCCGTTATGTATGTCCAAGACATTTCTATTTTCTACTTTGTGATGCATGATACAAGTAAAAACTTCTAAGAATTTTAAATTAAAATACCTATTTTAAGAAATGCTACTTGAAATAAGTGTCGGCCATCGATCGTCTTATCGCCGCTGGCTTAGTATTAAATATATCGATAGATGGATTATTATTAACAAGTTTATTAAATTGCGCACTGGCTCTGCAAACAAAAGAAATCTTAGGATAGTTGGTACTGCCATATGGGATATGAAATGGAAGGTACTGTCGAACTTGTTTAGTAGGAAACAAAAACTTCCATTATGCCTAGAGAATTTCCTTGTTCAATAAGTAAATGTAAGTCATTCGCTTATCAGATGTGTTATAGCGTAAACATGTTAATTTCCCTGCAAACTGAACAAGTACACAAACTCCGAACAATCATATCTCTAATTATGACAAATGACAATCGAAGTCACGATTACTAATGTAACTACACTATGCAAATATACACTTAGTAGACATAGCGAGTTTTGTATTGAATAATTATGACACTGAAAAATGTATTTGAACAGAATAGGAACCAAAACAGTATTTTATAAAATATTTTCTAAATTATACTATTATATATAGAGATGATTATTTGTTTATTTGCTTGAACGCAAGAAGAAATTTTCATATTCGTAGTTCCAGAAATAAGCCCAGAACTTCGAAATTTCTTCTTGCATTTGATAGCCCAATTCTCGAGGAAGATTATAGGCTATTATTATTTATTCAACAACACGATATGACCCTTATAAGCTGAGGAAAAAGAACGAAAGTAAGAAAAAGCAGCTGATATGGGATACAGATACGCGTTGTGTTCCTGCGAATAACTAAGATTACTAGTAAGCTCCTGAGGAATTGCAGTATTAGCAGTTGGGGTAGCTATATGCGAGTGACGCTTCATATAATGCAAGTGTTCATTAGTTGCGGTAACTACTATATATGATCTAACCTGCTTTGTGTGCTTCCGCAACCACAAAGTAGTTTAGATCATATTGCATGTAAATTTGACTTTCGCAAAATAACGCCTGAATCTATTAACTAGTAACTACTTTAGTAGCTTTTATGCCTCCCGACGTTCAATAAATAAATTAAAAATTAAAACGTACATAATTTTCTGTTACTACTAAAGCCAGATGTGTCAAATTCTTCAAAACGACACTCAAAGCAAACGCGTCGATGAGTGAATTTCCCCATAAAATTGCACATAAATGTTTGCTCAGATGATGAGATGGAAGTCATATTTGGTCGTAAAAAATACATTGGTTTAGTAAACCACGAATTTAGGAGACTCGCATACGCTCGCAGTTCGCACGTCGTCACTCAGTCTTTGGACGAACTTTGTACATTCGACCCGACATTGTAATACAAGTCATGAAATGAGGCGATTTAATATATACCTTTCCTATTCAGCATGCATAGGACATACTTGCATATACAACTGTGGACATTTTGACATTTCAGCTCCGCCAACTCCTACTAACATGTCTATCATGTTACAACAAGTATCGGATTGGATTACTATTCCGAGATTGTAATCCCATATTCTGATAGATGTAGTGGACATGAATTATTAATGGTTCATTAACTCATCTTTATGCTGCATTTCATTCAGCTTATTTTTTCTTCTCTGTTCTTAAAATTATCACTTCTTGCTTGTTTTCTTTCCTTTATTTCTTAGCTCTGACTACTTTATATTTCTTGAAGACCAGAACTTCCTTTTATCTACATTCAGATCCGTTGAGAAGGATTTAATCGATTCTTAGTCTTCCAGAGCTCTGAGATCTCTACTACCATTAGCATGGCGCATGGGCCTGGTCCATAACTATTCCTGACATCGCCGTCGACTTCGAAAATGTGCTACATTTTATTGCTTGAACACTTTGCTATCAAAGTTGCAAAATGATGGCGACTGATAACATCATGAATCCTGCATGGAAGTTCGCAAAATAAAATATATTTAAGTAACGTGTAAATATATAAGGAGTGTTTTCTGAATGGTAATCAAAACCCTCTAAGTTCCTGTAACTTATGCCGCAGTGTGAAGTTTCCCAAAGTTTCGCGGCCATTAATAATTCCCCGGCGCGTCCGGAACCCTGAAAAGAATATTTCACTCTTTTGAAGCTGGAAACTGGGTACAATCAAATTACCATTTGAAAGGCCTCTTGTATTGCCATTTAAAACGTTGAACGATTTTCGGTAGCTTTGTTTGGCGGATGGACCCTTATTACCCTGGTTATTATTTAGATTTAAATTGACTGTAATCTGTAAAGTCTCTGCTTCTACTTTCTAAGAAGTGAGAGAGGCAGCGAGAATATAAAGTATAGTGACAAAAAAGTCAAAACAATTACTTCAATTCTTAACAACAATGTATCAAGTTCTGAAGTCTCTATTTAGTAAAACTTCTTTTGTTGGAAATCAATTATGTAACTAGGTCTTTCCCCTCATTACAGATTACTTCTTGAATTAACAGAGTAAACTTCTTCAAATTCTTGTATGTGTATCTTCACATTAGGTCTCTGCGGGGTAGGTGAAGAGATCCGTACGCACCTCACTCGCTCACTTATTTAACATTCATAGCCCTTTTCATGCACGTTCGCCGGTTCCTAGGACTCCTGACATCGCCTTCTGATAAAACACGACCCATTTGGTCATGGTCAGTGAATCTTGATCTTCTTCGGCCACTACGTTCTTCGATTTTAAAATGTATATCTGTTTTATCGTTCTTTCAACCAGCATTCGTTCTACAAGTCCAAACCAACGGAGCATGCCTTTTCTTATCTTAACACCGACACTCTATTTCAGACCAACTCTCTTACATCATCATTGCGATTAGCAAGCCTTAAACTCTTTCTTTAAGTGAATGTGCTCTTTATTTCTTTTACTATCTCCAAGTAGTTTGTTACATCTCCTTGCGGTATGCTGAATGACTGAATGCGATGTTCAGTGATCCATCTGATTAGGATATACTAAAATATATAGGAACAGGCAATACACGACATTACAAGAAACCGTTCAGAAAATAATTGCCCCTACTTCAATGATCTCGATTGTTAAGTCCACTATCACCGTACTAATCCACGACGTCACTGGCTCACTTACTGCGAGCAATAAGCTAAACGTTAGTGTTATGGTCAATGTACGTTTAGTTGCAAGTCGCGTGCCCACTTAAGGTAAGCGGGCCAATAGTAGCCCGCTCTACTATTCCATTATATCCATTAGAGTAGCGAGGTTGCCTGCGATTTGTTTCAGCTGCCGCGCACTCTGAAACGTTTTAAAGTACATTTTTCTTTATTTCATAATTTTTGAGTTATATAAGAGTCGAGTGCAGAGCGCAGTACGTGAAATGGAACGCAGTTGCCGGAGAAATGGAATTTGATGTAGATAGAAATAATTTCTCCTTATCCTTCAAGATGAGTGTTTGGAGTTATGTCAACATTGCTAATCTCTGTAAGTAAGACGAATCATAGATGTGCAACAAATTATGTTTCATTGAGTATAGTTTTATATTTAGTGTATATTGTCGTTTTTTTTGAAAGGATTGCAAAAATAATTTTAATAAATATAATAAATAAATATTGTCGGACAGATTACACAGCGCCATCTAGCTGCAAAGTAAGCGAAACTTGTGTTATGGGCACTAGACAAGTGATAAACATAAGTAAATACTTTTTTTTTTGTAAATACATACTTTTTATACATAGAAAATACCCAGAGCAAGACAAACAGACATGTTCATGCACACAAATATTTGTACTGTGTGGGAATCGAACCCACGAGCGTCGGTGTCAAAGTAGCGTAACAGCGCGTTTCATTACTGCGCCACCGAGCTCGTCAAAAAAACTCATTTTTAACTAATTGTGTTTTTTATAAATGAACAGACAGTTCTGATAGATAATCATTTACTATACTCCAACAAGACGGCTTTTGAGCTTACATTTAGATAATAATATATTAAAGTACATGAATGTGTATATATGTGTAGGTATATACATAAGTGTGTGTATTTATGTGTATGTATATATTAAATGTATATTTACAGTTAACTATATTTTATTATGAGTAACTATTTTTATTGACCCTTGTTGGCACATATATTTTGTTTACGGCCCTATACAATGTTTTCACATTCATTGGGGTTGGCTGGAAGAAATCTCTTAAAGAGATAAGCTTACCTTTGTACACATTACTTATAACAAAGATTATTTTATATGTTTATGCGCAATAAAGAATAATAATATAGTATAATAACATATTAAAGTAATGGCGGAATGATTAGGAACGAAATTCACGTCAATTGGTATACGAAGTGGTACATCATACAAATATGACTAAATAGTTGTCTCATAAGTTGGATTACTGCGATACCTATTTAAATTCAACTGTCTTTTTTTAGGGTTCCGTACCCAAAGGGTAAAACGGACCCTATTACTGAGACTCCGCTGTCCGTCCGTCCGTCTGTCATCAGGCTGTATCTCATGAACCGTGATAGTTAGACAGTTGAAATTTTCAGAGCTGATGTATTTCTGTTGCCGCTATAACAACAAATACTAAAAAACAGAATAAAATAAATATTTAAGGGGGCTCCCGTACAAAAAAACGTGATTTTTTTTACCGTTTTTATAGATAATAGTGTGCTTAGTGCGCGAGTCCGACTCGCACTTGCGCCGGTTTTTTATACAACCTCGGGAGGCTTACAAGCATACGGCCACCTGATGTAAAGTGGTTACCGAAGCTTATTATCACTTGTAATATATTAAGCATCACTCGGGCGATGTCTCCTCTGCTGCTTATATAGCAACTCCTTAGGAGCTTACTGGTGACCTCACTCACACGCAAGAACACAACAACCGTCTAGGGAGTTGTTATTTGGGTGCGGTTTTCTGTGGAGGAGTGTGTGTGTGTGGAGGCACTTCCCCAAACGGACTGCTATGATGCGTCCTACCACTCTTAAAACATCCAGACCAAGACAAACAGACACGTTCTTGCACACAAATGTTTGTCTTGTGTGGGAATCGAACCCACGAGCGTCGGTTTCAAAGTCGCGTTAAACACGACTGAGCCACTTAGCTCGTCTTATATACAGTGCCGTAAGGTATATTAGATAACTATTAGATTTTATTAATTATTTATTTATGAGCAACAACAATTGTTATATGCATTGTAATATGCGTAATTTTACTTACATTATCAGAGTTCGATCTAATGCACAATTTATGTATGTACAGTCTATAAATTAATATATAGCGTTCGAATAGTAAATGCACTATAAATTACAGTAACTTGTGTTATCATGATTTTGCCTTGAACAATTGAAGCAAACAGTCTATCTACATCTTACCTACGCGTGCCATTTTCCTTCTGTATTTTACGACGTAATAAAAAATATTCTACTTTCATAACTTGCAAACAATGAATCAATAACACCATTTATCCCTGCATCCGAATATTGGTGGGCTTCGGCCGGCTGTTCCGAGTCTTTGATATTTGCATGAAAAATTCGAGCACCGTTGAAGTGAGAAGATAAATAATGAGCAAAGGACCAGGGCGCGTTATTATTGTCATCGATCACCATCAGGCGGGCGGGCGTATTCTTCACGTCCGCACCTTATTGTCGAGCTGTTTATTATCCGGGGATTCGGAATTTTTTGCTTTGAAAAATATTTTATTTGGAGTATTTTTTAATTGTAACATAGCGATGCGAATATGATTCATTCTGGTCAAAGAGAGGACTGTAGCACTAATCAAAGGAAAGACGATATTCACTGATCAAAAATAGGACTGTATTCATATCACTAAGGACACTGATTTCAATAGAATCTGGCAACCATGAATGTATAAAAAAAAAATACTTTGCTATATCAATAAGTAAATCGTCCACATTAAGTTAGTGATTGTCAATTGTTCACAAATGTACCCTTAATGACGTAACTACTCGTAAAAGAAATGATGTAGTCAACTGCAGTGATTTTACGAAAAAATATCATGTAAGTACTTTCATATACTTATCAATTATGATAGTGCAGCGCCAATTCCGGCGGGACGAGGGGAGCAGAGTGCTGCATAGGCACGTGGAATATGAGAGGTTGATTGAATGATAAGATGAACGAACTGATAGACGTAATGAAAGAGAGACGTTTAGATGCTTTGTGTGTAACAGAGACGCTTAGTCTAGCAAGGGGAGCGTCACCGATGATCTGCCCTGTGGAATGATGGCCCTATGGTTTGGGGTAGACCGGGACGATTATGCCATGCGATTATGTCGTACTCTCCTCTCGCTTAGCCACTGGTGTAAGAGATTACTGTTTGGAAGGGCCTAGACTACTCTGGGTTCGTATTAACTGGATATCACGTGAATATTTTTAGTTGCGGCATACGCTCCCATAAGCTCAAGAAGTAGAGAAGTTTTGGGAGTCTGTGAGGGATGTTCTGTACTTAGCTGACTGGGGTGAATGAGTGATTATGTGTAAAGATTTGAATGGATAGGTTGGGACCAAGCGATACAGCTATGAAGCTGTTCTTGGTCCGTATGGAGATAAAAGAATGAACGAAGCAGGTAAGTTAATTCTAGATTTATGTATGGAACGAAACCTCCTTGTGTCGAATACTTTATTTCATCATAAAGATATATTCGTATACATGGAAATGGAATGATCAAAAAAAGTGTGATTGATTTGATTTTAATAGATAGACGTCTACGAAATTCCATAACGGATACAAGAGCCTTTAGAGGTCCCACTCTTGAGACGGACCACTACCTGGTGGTAAGGTGGTTTGTGGGCCTTTTCAAGAAGTGGAGGTACTGGCGAGTGCATATCCTTTTCGGAGATCATGCAAGGATAAGGTGCGAAAAATTGCAAGATGAAAGTGTAAGGAGAATGTATGTGTATCTGGTTCTATAAAAAAAGATAAGGAGAATCAATTAAATCATTTGTAGGGAGCGAAGAATTGCCCACGGCACGAAGAGAGTCTTAGAGCAGCATGTGCCGTGGGCATCTCACGCGTTTCGGCTCTAATGACCGCGAGGTCGATGGAGCCATGACCGGTGATGGGTTGTCCCAACTATTGTAATAGATGGCGGTCATTATTCATAGTCTTCAGACAGTTTAAAAATACTAGCTAGCGCAAATTCGCAGTTGAGCTGCGTGACGGAGTAGCTTTAAACCACATGGGTTGAAGAGAGACCTGCGTGGCTGCAGTTGGATGAGTAAAGGTTGTAGTGCTGGTGAGGCTGTACAGTATATCTTAACTTGATAGGTATATTAACGGAGGTGAACATCTACGAGTATATATATCAGATGCCAATAATGCAATTTCATATATAAAGATAAAAATACTCATAAGTAGGTTTTCGGATAAAATTGTCAATAATAATTTCTAAATGTATTACAGAGACATTATCTATATGGAGAATGTATACATAATGTCGGATTCACTCACTAAGGCGTCTGTAGGTTCCTCATTAGTTAGTTAAAGGTTTTTTATTGATTTCTAAAAACTACGCTAGCTATAAACTTATTTTAATTTGTCTTACTTTTTACCCAAACTTACACAAATTTGACCTAAACTTTCAAACCCGACATCCGTTACCCAATCCCCACCAGAGCCTAACCAAATACTGCTAGTTCAAGACAAACCTTCACCAACTAATTTCAGACATTTCACTTCACAAACAGAGGTGTACAGAGGGAAGTCGTATCTATTTACATTTTTGCCTTAAAACCCTAAATGGAAGTTGTTACTCGTAGAAGAATGAACATACCTGAGACGTATCTCCCAAGTTAAATTGCAATCATTCTATTTTGTTAGAGCACGATGTATTTACTGTGTTCTAGTGAAATAGATACGTTCTCGAATTCCAGTGAACTAAATAGCTCGGTCTGAAATGACCAGCACTCCCATAATGTTCGTCCACCTAAGTTGTAGTATGAACTTGCAGTGTATTCCACATTCTTCAAACGGAGGTAGACAATGTGCTCACATACCACACAGTAAGGATAGATGCACACAATGTTCACTATTATTTTTAGTAGGTTTAGCGGTATATACATACATTTGTTAATGGTGTTATTTTATAATTAATTATTTTATTATTAATATAAATCACAAGTAAACAGGCATTACGACTGTGCTTTCCATAGTTGAACGAAGCATTTTATTTTTAAAACGTGTATGTATTGTTTGATATATGTATAATATTGAGTATATATCGTACGTAAATAATACCAAACTGATCAAAGGGGCGATGTCCTTTCAGTTATTTTATATTTAAATAGAAAAAATCCCCATTGGGATAAGTCCCCCTTTGTATAAGTTAGTCTGTACTTTTTGTTTTATTATTAATGTACAATAGTGTTTTGTAAGCAAAATATTTACAATGTAACTGCTTGGTAATTTCACAATTATTAGCTTAGTCCTTTGGGCTATGTTAATATTAATAGTAGCGGAGGCGAGTACCCACTTTTTAGTAGGTGTATGGTACCGCCGTCGCTGCCATGATCCCAACCTCGGCAGGTACTATTATTTCTACGATTGTCAATACTCTATAGAAGATACATACAACTGCCTTCTAAGGTCGTCTCTGCGTATCTGTAACATAATATGCACGCAGCAGCTACGCCAGTTGCTGTGACTGCCGAGACGTCTGCACATGTTCACTGTCTGAAATAGAAGCTACATGTAACGGCTGCTGTCCTAGCTTCTCCGTACTCACCTATGCAATGTATCATTTTTTTTATTATGTATTTAGAAATTGTAATGAATTATCAGATCTCCATGCAACAGCTCTTTGAAAGGCAACGTTGATTAACAGGCATGGATCAAGAAATAACATGATAATGATGAACAACTAAAGATAACAGTAGAGAGAGAGTATTACTTTCTTAACCAACTTTATAATGTCTCAATTTGACTGGATATTTTTTTTGTGTGTATATTGAGGGATATCGTTTTCATAAGTGCGTAAATTTAAAATTTGCTTTTTGTTGGGTGCCGTATATTTTTTTAAATCGGTTTTCTTGGTTCATTTTGTGACTTCATTAATTAGTACCGGACGGCCGATCTTCGTCGATAAAAAAAAGAGTAAAAATTGACTGATTTTGTCCGGTGACGCAATATTCTGTAGAACAAATGGGATTCACGTATCTTCGCTCAGCGTTTTATTTTTTGTACAAAGTCGTTTCTTCAGGTAAGACTTCAATATAGTCTAAGATCGAAATAAGAAACGACCTTCACCCATCTGTTTAATAGACGAGAAGTATTTTATATGAAATTGAATATGCCAAAAAATATATTGCCAGACTATAATTAATGAATTTTTTTTTAATCGTTCGTTTAATAAGCAAATTATATACCAATCGAAAGTATGCTTATTGAATATACAAATGTTGGATTTTCCCGGCCCAATCTGCACTCAACAGTTTGATAAATAAGTCTTACATCAAAATAAAGCGCATTTTAGTCTATCGCTATCCTTCTCAATTTTACGATGTAATAGTTTCTACTTTCTTGCTTTTCCTCGCCTTCTAAGAGTCGTATCGTGATGTTCAATATTCTATAACCTTCCTCAACAATAGGACTATCAAATACAAAAAGATTTTGTCTAATCCGACTGGTAGTTCCAGAGATTAACGCATTCAAACAAACTCTTGCGCTATATATATTAGTGTAGATCATCATAACTCCTTAGGAGCTTATTAGTAAACTCACTCACTCAAACACAACAACTCTCTTAAAAGTTGTTATTTGGCCGTGGTTTTCTGTGAGGACGCGGCACTTTCCCTGACAGGCTGCTTGATGCGTCCTAGCTCTCTTAAAAACATCCATACCAAGATAAATAGACATATTTATGGACCCAAGCCGCACAGACGCGCGGATTAGGGCGTCCCCCGGAGGCGACGCGCACCGATCCGCCCCCGTCGGTGCGAAATCTAAGGCATGCGGCGGTGGGGGCCGCCACCCACCACGCAACGCCCATCCCGGCGGGCCGAGGAGAGCTGAGTGTCGTATAGGCACATGGAATGTGAGAGGTGGTCTAAAAGATAAGATGAATGAGTTGATAGATATAATGAACGTGAGATGCCTAGATGCTTTGTGTGTGTCAGAGACCAAGCGAAAGGGAAGCGACACCGAAGATCTGCCCGGTGGCAAGATGGCCCTGTGGTCCGGAGTGGAGCAGGACGTTCATGCCAGCGCTGGCGTAGGTGTCGTGCTTTCATCTCGCTTGGCCGCTGGTGTGAAAGATTACGATTTAGTAGGTCCAAGACTTCTCTGGGTTAAGATAAAACTGGGGATTACGCGAGTGTTTTTAGTTGCAGCATATGCTCCTGTGAGCTCTGCTGATCCCCAGGAGCTCGAGAAGTTTTGGGAGACTGTAAGGGGTATTCTGGATTTGGCCGAAGCGAATGAACGGATAATTATGTGTGGTGATCTGAATGGATGGGTTGGGACCAAGCGAAGCAGTTATGAGGCTGTGCTTGGTCCATACGGAGATAAGAGAGTGAACGATGCTGGTAAGTTACTTTTAGACGTATGTATGGAACGAAACCTCCTTGTGTCAAACACGCTCTTCCATCACAAGGATATTCACACGTACACATGGAGACGGAATGAACAGAAAAGTGTGATTGATCTGATTTTGATAGATGGACGTCTCCGAAAGTCGTTAATGGATACAAGAGCCTTCAGAGGCCCCACTCTTGAAACGGACCACTATCTGGTGATAAGCCGATTTGTGGGCCTTTTCAAGAAGTGGAGGCACTGGCGAGTGCGTATTCCTTTCGGAGACCATGAAAGAATAAGAAGTGAAAAATTGGAAGATGAAAGTGTGAGGAGTACGTATGTACGTCTAGTCAGTGAAAGACTTGCGAACGCGAGTCTTTCCGACTCAGATGTAGACGAATGTTGGAAAGTTCTGAAAGAAAGTATGGTGGACAGTGCGAAAGAAGCATGTGGATGCGCAAAGAGACGTAGAACACTAAGAGGAGATGCCTGGTGGGATGCGGAGGTTCAATCCTCCGTGGAAAAAAAGAAGAAAACGTGGCTGGATTACGTATCATCTTTGCACCAGAGTGATGGTATGAAAGAAATGAAGAAAGAAATATACCGTCGATGCAAGAATGACTCCAAAGCTTTAGTGAAAGAGAAGCGTGAAAGACTACATATGATTGAGGAAGAGAAGCTGACGAAGAACTTCGAGGCAAATACCAAACTCTTCTGGAGAGAGGTAAAGAAGTCTCGAAGTGGTTCGTCAGCATCCAGAATGGACAAGATAAGATGTAAAGCTGGTGGCATTCTTGCTAACACTCAGGAAGTGTTAGAACGGTGGAGTGAATATTTTAGAGAAATGTATGGTTATGTCCATGACGCTGGCATTATGAATGAGTCTGTGATTGACTCGGCAGTGCCAGCGTACCATGAAGACATTACTATGGATGAGATTGAATGGTCGATACGAAGTTTGAAAGATGGAAAGTCAGCGGGAATCGATATGGTAACAGCTGAGATGATCAAGCTAGGTGGTACCTGCGTTAGGGACGCCTTCTGGTTTTTGAGCAAATTATGCTGGAGAACCGGAAGGGTCCCGAGCGATTGGAGACGCGCAGTCATCGTGCCCTTGTATAAAGGCAAGGGCTCACGTATGGACTGCGCCAACTATAGGGCCATCAGTTTGATCAGCTTAGCAGCTAAAGTGTATGGAAAAATCATTGAAAGGAGAATGAGGGTGAAATCCGATGGAATGCTTTGGGAAGCACAGGCTGGATTTCGAAGCGGCAGAGGATGTACGGATCAAGTTTTTTCACTCCGCAACATCGTAGAGAAGCATCTGGCTTTGGACCAGAAGGTTTTCTGCGGTTTTGTGGACTTTGAGAAAGCATTTGATAGAGTCGTGCGAAAGAATCTCTGGAACATTTTGCCCGGATATGGGGTTGACGGTGACCTACTCCGTGCTGTGCAATCCACTTATGAGGATTGTACAGCATGTGTGCGGGTGGACGGCAGCTTGTCGCCCTGGTTTGATGTCAACATTGGTGTCAGACAGGGATGCGTGCTGTCGGCTCGGCTGTTCATCCTGTATCTGGACAGTTGTCTTCAGAGAATAAGAAATATGAATGTGGGAATGCGAATGGGTGACTCAGTGGTCAACTGCCTGCTTTATGCAGACGATGCGGCATTAATAGCAGAATCACCATCCGAACTGCAAACACTAGTTACAACAATGAAAGATGATTGTATGAAGAAAGGCTTACAATTGAATGCGAAGAAAACCAAGATAATGGTATTTGAAAGAGAGACAACCAGAACGAACACTAGGATTATGGTTGATGATGTAGTGTTGGAGCAAGTGAATGAGATTGTATATCTTGGAAGTGCTTTTAGCAGCAATGGAAGGTACACCGCTGATGTGGAGAGACGAGTGAGTACCGGGAATAGGGTGAATGGAGCGTTGGGTAAACTTCTAGGCAGCCGAAATCTAAGCCAGAAGGCACAGCTCGCTGTACACAACGCGGTGTTAATTCCAACGCTAACTTATGGAAGTGAGAGCTGGGTATGGCAGAGAGAGCATGAAAGTAGAATAAATGCGGTCGAGATGCGAGCATTGCGCAAAATTTGTGGCATAACGCTTGCTGACCGCGTTCGTAATGAAGACGTGAGAGAAAGAGTTGGTCTAAAAGAGAGTGTCGGTGTTAAGATAAGAAAGGGCATGCTCCGTTGGTTCGGACATGTAGAAAGAATGCGGGACGAAAGAATGACGAAACAGATATACAATGCAAAAGTGGAAGGATGTAGGAGCCGAGGAAGGCCGAGACTAACCTACCATGACCAAATTGGTCGTGTTTTATCAGAAGGTGATGTCAGAAGCCCCAGGAACCGGCGAGCGTGCATGAAAAGAGCTATGAATGTCACAGAAGCGAGTGAAGTATGCAAGGACCGCGTCTTATGGCGCTCGGTTCTCTCTGCCTACCCCGCAAGGGACTTGGCGTGAAGATATACAATTTATGCACACAAATGTGCATATATTAAATAAAATCGTCGGAAGCAATAACAAACATTGCTGTCACACACAACAGAAAGTGTACGCTTTGTTTTCGAAGTCGTTACTGAACTTTGTGGCAGGTTTCGTTGATGAATTTTTCTTGTTTCTATTGTATATGCACGTTTTTATGTATTGGTTGCTATACTTTATCATTTTTGCACACAACAGGGTGGCGACTTCTGCACTGCTATGCCAAAAACGTGAATGATTTTAATTGGCAGAGCTGCGATAGCCAGCGGAGCCACATTACCCTCAAAATTACCGTTTGGGGCAGACTGATGTCATCCAGCTAGCGTTTAGACGGTAATAGTGAGAAACTCCAAAATCGACACACTAATAGCTAACATATTGTAGTTTTATATCCTTTAATTTGAAATTTAAATGTTCGTTGGTGAGGAAGAACGGTCCACAATCGTTCCAATTAGAAAAAAAAACATATGGGAAAACGTATGGCCGGCCACTCTGCAGTGCAGAGTCTGCACTGCACTCCCATCAACAGAAAAAGTAACAGCACTCGTCGCTAGATGTCGTACAGGGTTCCATATATTTAAAAAAAATTAAAAATAAAATATTTAAATATTTTTTAAATTTAAAAAATATCAGCTCTGCCTACACAGCTTGCTGTTATTTACTAGTATGTAACTAAAGTAAAAAACTTTCCCGTTTTTGCCTCTCAGGGGGCAGTAGAGCAAACTCAATGGATTTATAGATAAAAATGTCAAACCCAGCTAGGCCACCATCAACGTTGTTACCTAACTCATGGTATTTAAAATGTCAAAAGTCAACAATGAACTTCTCGACGTAACCGAGTAACATATTTCTACAAAACATACTTTTGACACGAATATTTGATCAATATTTTCATGAATTAGTACTTACTAAGCATTTGCATAATATTGACTTAGAAAGTGTTACTTAAACAATTTAAAGTGCGTAGCTGCTCTGTAGTATTAATTTTATGTGCTGAATTTTCAGTCAGTATTGCCGATGCTTATTTGCACTTCTAAAGTTTTCGCTCCTAAATACTTTATAGTAGACACGTGCGAATAGACGTGTGACCATAGACGTGTGACCATAGACGTGTGTTTACGTTTTGTACCAGTTATTTACTTCCAAAGATATCAATTAACTGGTAGATAATTCGTAGTAAATAAAACCGTATCACTAAACCTTGGCCGATAGTCTAATATTTGTGTCGTTTATTTTCTGGAAAAGCTATTTCATTGAAATTATAACAATTCTCTTCTCCTTTGTGAACTACGGCATGACTATAATCCCTTTTGTGATATTAGACTTTTTTGCTTTGCTACACAAACCTATATATAACATAATATTCGACAAACGTACATATTTATTACATTCTATATTTACCACAATACAGTAACTTTTCCAATAGTGGTTGTCGAGGTCTGACGGCAGTCGCTCCCTTAAAAATCAGTATCTTGGTGAAATCCTTTATGCTTAGGTACCGGATCCCGACAATCCTAATATATAAAACAAATAATATATTTTTTATTTTTCATGAATCATTAGCCCGGGAGTCACGTATTAGTATCCCAGGACAGTGCCCATCACACAACTATCCATCCCATTCTTCGTTTCAATTTATCTTTTTGAAGAGAATCCGCAGGTGTGTCCCAAGTCTAACAAAAGGCATGTTAACACTGGGCGGTCGAGTGTACATAACAAAATATTAAAGTAAAGATGGCCGAATTAATTCTGCACTATGTGCCAGATAGCTTTGCAGACAAAGTAAATGGATACTAGTTTGTTGTATTTGTTATCTTTAATTGGTTAGGTTTTTACATAGGTAATGCTCAAAAGGTTGGGAGCAATGATACAATCGAATGCTAGAAATATGCTGTGTTTATTGATAAGAATCAAAGCTTTTATTAGTTCATACATACTACAGTAATAATGTGTAGTATAGTTACGTCCACGCTAAACCTCCCTCGGTCTGTATCCTACGATAAAAACACGTTTCATAAATTTGTTTTTGAAGTTATAATGCGACTTGCAAAAAGGTTGCGTTAAACGTTTAACGCTACCATGGAGGGGGAATAGAAAGAGACAGAGCGAGAGTAAATGCATGGCACTCGAACACAAAAGTACAGGTTGAAGCTGCTAAATGTTTCACGATATTACCGGTAGATGGCACTATAGTTAAAAATGTGCAATAGGTTAAAACTGCTAAATGTTTCACGGTATTACCGGTAGATGGCGCTATAGTTAAAAATATATAACATTTGTATTTTACATTTAACTTGTATGTAATACATTCCATACAAATCGCCGCTACTACTTGATAGACGTTTTTTAATTTAAGTTATTAATGTTAAATATTTATTTAATGATGCCAGAGAAGTATAACTTCTCACGCGCGTACATAAGTACACGCACCCATTTTTTAATATGTTACGACAAAAGATTCGATTTATCGCCTTTTTACGTCTTTATAAGATATAAAAGAAATTAAAGTTACATAAGTTTGAGTATAATAAAGTTTAAATATAAGTAATACACAAGAATGTCATAAGTATTAAGCTCTATGTAATTGTTATGTTAGCAAGCGTAACGGTAATAGGACTCGAATCTGTGAGTCGATTCCAATAACGGCTGTGCTAACATTCCATTCTATATTTAGCACAAGTGTATGTAAACATTCTCTTATAGTGATAATGACGAAGCACTCATTCATATTAAAAAAATGAAGTACTTAATTATAAACGAGAATAACACAGGTGCTCTAGATAGATAATAAATATAGTTTATAGATAAGAAGTATAGCAATAGCGATGGGATTCGAATCCGCGATCTCAATTAACACTACTACTTACTACTCGTAAATGCCAAGCTATCATTGTAACGTTGCATTCTATTTTTAAGAAAGAAATTATACATCAAAATAGAACGAAAACATATCATGACTAATGTATCCAGATCAAATTGTTATCTATTATTTTTTTGATTTGTTATTTATATTTATTTGATTATTTTCTGGATACATGAGTCATAATAAGGTTTCGTTCTATTTTGATGTATAATTTCTTTCTTCCCATTAATTTCAATTTCTAAATTTGGCGAAAAACCTCTAAATGCTTTGTAAGGTCCTGAATACAAACTTGTGAATTAATTATCCGTTTTATTTTTTATTAATAACTGATCGTTTATATTATAATCCAATGCGTCGGATTCATATGTGTGTCATACCTGCTCTTTCTAACTAATTTACTATGAATTAGATTTTTACGAGCCTCCGTTTGCGAGATTTGCAATCGGTACTTAAGTTCAAGGGGATATCTGTCATAATTACAAAGAGGTTCTACAGTTTTAACAAGGTTATTAGGTAAATTACACTTTTTCCCAAATACTAGATCAAATGGAGTAGACGATAGAAACTTAAAGACTTCCTCAAGGCGTGTCTAATAATGTCATTAGAAATCTACTTTCAGTGGCAATTTGTATAAATCCGGTATACCATGTACAAAAACTGCAGAGAAGTCAGCAGCAATATAGTGACCAATACTATATTCGTTGTACTGGGGTGGAATTTAAACTGCTCAATCACAGAATCGTTGTTTCCTCCTGCTGTGTTTTAGCTAAGGATGACCTCCTCCTTAGTCTGCGTGTAGCCCATTATTTTTAATTTTTTTTTACAATAGATAGCACAATTAGTACCGAGAGAGTCCGAAGATGTCTTCAGAATAATTAAAACACTCGCGATTCTGAGGCATGGGTACATCGTGGATGCCTTTATGGAGAACGGAATTTATAAATAAGTTTCAAGTCGCGAGCCCTGGCAGGGTCGCCATATGAGGATGGGAGCAATGATACAATCGGATACTAAAAATATACTGTATTTATTGAATAAGAATCATAGCCTTTATTGGTTCATACATAATTTTTTAGTTAGTTATCATCAGCCGGGACCTACTTACTGCTAGATCTAGGACCTAGGACTAGGATATAGGACTTTCCGCATTTGTCCACATCCGAGCCTTCATTTTAGAACGCAAGGGACGCTTAATGCTTACAGTACAGTATGAATAGATTTTTCCAGTGATATACAAATGCATATATGCCGTTTTAGTTTTGAAAACTGATATATGAAATTTGCAATTCATATTAATTAATAAGTTAGTTTATTTAAAAATAAATGAATGTTGACCAAAATTGCAGAAACAATAACAGTGACATGTGAACAGCTGAATGAAGTAGTATTTATTATTTTACTCGTATCATCATGTTAAAATACATGCTATTGTAACAAGATATAGTTTCTAACCAGATAGACAAGTTTCTAACAAAGTGCTTTTCCAATCTCATCCTTAATGTGCGTCCGTCTCTATCCATTGTTCTATCTATCAATCCGCATTGTGAGGGCCTGCCATCAGCTGTACCTATCTTCCATCAACATAAAGATACTTTGCTGCGGTTTGAGATGTGAACGAGAAGCGGAGATTGGAATACTCGGAAAAATGATAAAACTGCACTATATATTTAAACTTTCAGCGTAGTTAACTAGTTATTTAATTTCGCGGAATCGAGTCTGTTATAGTTATAATAAAAAAAAAATATTTAAGATATTAATAGAAAACTTTTTATAAGAAAACTTTTTATAACATAACTGTTATCGGAGCGTGAGAAATAAGCGTTGATTTTTGGATTTTGTGAATTATATATTCAAATGGAAATATGGAAAAATGTTTGGATTCATCCCAATTTCTGTTTCCATTGACCTTCTCTATATTACATTATATTAGCTCAGTTCCTTGCCAAATACTCATACGTTGCGAACCGGTTTGTAAACTATCTCTCCATTGTAATGTATGCGCCCTCCAATGGATTTCCAGCAGCAAATTCTCTATTGAAATTTCTATTAATTCTGCCGTGTAGTCAAGTACTAGTATAGTAGTAAGACAGACAAAACGATGGAATTCAGATTTTGAGCTACAATTTCAGTAATGGCGGCGGCCGCTCGAGACTCGGCCGGGGTCGTTACACGTCGCCTTTGCCTCTACTCTCTAATTTTGTATGCTCTGTCGTTTCACCGCATTTATTTTTCTTCGCGGTCTAATTTTCTTTGTTGTCTCAGTCGTTTTGTAACCAAATTTCGCGGAATGAGGTCCGTGGTTGAGATGAAATTGGTATTCGGAATGAATTGGGCTCCTCAGCAAGTTTTGCGGACCCCTTCAAAACACGCCATCTTGATTTTTAATTCGGTTTGTGTTTCGGTTTGCATTTCGCACGGATGTTGAATATTAACCCAATCTCTGATTGCGCAACAGTAGAATAATTAAAGCGTTTTGTCGTGAAAAATGAGATTCAAAATTGTTTTAGAGCGGTTTGTAACTGAATCAGAACTTGAAGATTTTCTTTACTGGTCATACTTATTCTTAATTAATTTCGATGCTTTCTCACAAAAAAAGACATGGGCAAATAGTTGCAAGTCGAACTCGTGCACTGAGGGATCTGTATGTTTGTTTAGGCTATAAGATGATTTTTAAAAATTATGCATGTTTGAAATATATATTTTTTTAAATTGTTACTCAAATTTGATCTAAATTTAGTCCAAACTTAACTAAAACCTTGAAGTTTGACTTGCACTAGACTTTCGTTCAACCGCATAATTAAATTTGTTTATGTTGAAAAATCTTTGACTCACTTAGCATTCAGTATTCAGTTAGGATTTCAGATTGGCGGAATTACATATTTTATGGGGGGAATTACATCTATGTATTCAGACCAGGTCTTTTGTAGAGTAAGCAGAGTGGTCAGAGACAGGTGCCACAAGACGCAATTCATACCTCATCCGCTTCCGCGGTAAAGACGACCAATTTGGTCGTGGTGCGTGAATCTTGGTCTAATGGGCTACCACATCCTACCAATTTAACGCACTCACAGATATAGGAACATAAATCCGTACTATCATCATTCTTTCATTTCGCATTTTCTCTATATACTAAAATTAACAACACATACTTTATCTTATCTTAACAGCAATTTTCTCTTTCAAATCAATTCTTAAGAAAAGAGTCTTACGCTAAAGATTTTGCATAATGCTCGCATCTCGTTGTGTTAGCGTTGGAATTAACATCACATTGTGTACAGCGCAGCGAGCTGCACCTTCGGGCTTCGGTTTCCGTTGTCTATAAAATTTCCTTAGGCTCCTTTCACACAGTTCCTCACCATAACTTGTCTATAGACGTCGTGGTGTATCTTCCTTATTATAAGCACTTTTAAAATATACAATCTCATTCAGTTGCTTTAACGCTATATTACCAACTTTAATCCTTGCGTTCGTTTTGATTTCCTCTATTAAAATTTCGTTCTTTTGGTTTTCTTTGCATTTAATTGTAATCCTTCCTTTATACTATCATCTTTTGTTGCTGTGTCTTATGTTTGAAATCTAGATAGTAGTTCTACTAGTTATACGGCGGCGTTATCTGCTTAAAGCAGATAATTAACCACTAGGTCATTGCATTTGCATTAACAATTATTCGTATAAGATGAATAGCTTAAACAGCTAATAGCAATCCAGCCCTGGCTAGCACCAATGTTGATGCCAATCTAGAGTGACAAGTTCCACCCGTACATACACCTCACGTTTCTAATAAGTGGACGACGTCTATAGACAAGTTATGGTAAGGAACTGTGTGAAAGGAGCCTAAGGACATTTTATAGACAACGGAAACCGAAGCCCGAAGGTACAGTTCGCTTTGCTTACATACATAGTTGACAAGTACGAGTAGTGATAGCGCCGTGTACAAGGCACCGGCCTATTGAGCAAATGGTCCCCGGTTCGAATCGAGGAGAGGGCATGTACCACTAAATTCGAATTTATGTACATATTTATCACTAGTTATACGTCCAAGAAAATACATTTCGAATGACGGGCGATCTAACCTAAGAAAGATCTGGTTTTCCCTCTAGGTAGTGGAGGTCTGACAGCAGTCGCTCCATGTAAAAATCTGTGTTTTCGCCAAATCCTTAGGACCCTGTCAATCCTAACGGATTAGGAAATTGGATAACGTGAAGAAGAAGATTCTTTCTAGACATTTGTCATATCCCTTATATATATATATATATATATATATATATCTTTGCTGTATCTTTTTTAATAATTTTGAAAGAAGGAGAAGTGCTTCCAATCGTGAAAGAAATCGTGAAAAGACCAATACATCGGCTTACCACTAGGTAGGAAACCGTTTTAAGAGAAAGATTTCTGTAGAATCTTGTGTCCATTATAGAATAGGCGAGCTTTTTTGGTTATTTCGTATGTATACAAAATCAACGACTTGATTCACATTAGGTAAGCCCGACAGATGTGAGTTAGCGTTTCACTATTCACACTGAAGTGACCAGATAAATCTGTTGGCAACTTTACGCTGACCATAGGTTCGGCCACGATGTAGCTACTGGTTTGGATATTATTGATTATCGGTAGCGCAGTGGTGGAACACGCTTTTACGCTACTTTGACACCAATGCTCGTGGGTTCGATTCCCACACAGTACAAATATTTGTGTGCATGAACATGTCTGTTTGTCTTGGTCTGGGTATTTTCTATGTATAATAAGTATGTATTTACAAAAAAAAAAAAATGTATTTACGTATGTTTATCAGTTGTCTAGTACCCATAACACAAGCTTCGCTTACATTGGGGCTGGATGGCGCTGTGTAATTTGTCCGACAATATTTATTTATTTATTGGTATATAGCCCCGTTCACACTTTGTTTAATCGAAGTATCATTGTCTGCTGGAGCAAACTTCTACAATTACAAGTTAGGTGACGGCAAACGAAAAATGGTATAGGAAATCAGGTGAAACTGACAAATGGATCGTTATATTATGAGAGCAAGAGCCGGCAGCTGGTGGCCAATGGTGAAACTGTTGATCCGACCTAATGTGAATGAGTTCAGTCTGCAGCCGCTGACGGCGATTCATTTACATATATTTTCCAGGCATACAAACTGATTTGAATATACTTTCTTCATTTAACTAGTCCGAGAGGATCTTGGTATAATAATTTGATTACCGTACTTGGTCTAGTACTATTTGGATATTATCAGTATTGTTTGTTCAGTCGGTCAGAAGTGAGATGAGGCATTACATCATGTTATTGTAGGAGACATCAGCAAGACGGATGGTGCGGTCACCGCATGAATATTTCAGTAGGCGCATTAGGAAACGGAAAAATAAATATGGCGGAGTTCACTGGACGCATTTGTGTATAAATCGTAGAGTCGCGCGTGGCCAGATTACCAATGTTCCTTGGACGGAGTTATTTATCAGTTAACCGTATATCCATCTCTTTCTACGTGCCAACCCAAGATTTTTATTGAAAATTGGATGGAGATTTTCAAGAATAATTTGAAACTTTGTTCGGTTCGAAAAGGTTAAACCTTTGTTATATTATACGTGTTGAATATTTTTATTGCGTCGGTTATGGCAAATATACATCTGATGTGAGTCTGTTAGGAAGCTTGTAATACAAAGACAATTTTGTTACTACTCTATTTCTTCAGAAGCTTTTGGATGACTTCAGTCGGCCGTTGACCACAACAACCCACCAAGGACCTGTCACTTTACTATGGTCTTTTAAAAGGCTCCACCTTTTAAAAGCCTTACAGCTTATTTGTCATAACCTGGTGTACTATATAGTTAGTGTAGGTTAAGTACCAGGTACCTAAGGCTATGAAGCTTAAGCCACTCATTATTAGAGTATAAGTAACTACAAATTGAAGAAGCTTACAGCATATGCTACTTCATTATTTAATTAGAGGTTGCACCTGTGAGACCCCGTTATATACGTTTTCCCATACATTTCTTGGCGGAAAAGCGGCCCGCGGGTAACGAGAGATTAAGGGTCAGTTTTTCAAGCAGATATAGCTTATCGTACTTCGCCACGCAGCTCGCTATACACAATAAAGTGCTGCTCCCAACGCTTACTTATGGCGAGAGCTGAGTGTGGCAGAGAGAGCATGAAAGAAGTATAAACACGGTTGAAATGCGAAGTATCGTGCAAAATTTGTAGCGTAACGCTTGTAGACGGTATTAGCAATGATGATGTTAGTAACAGTCGGTCTGAAAGAGAGTGTCGTTGTTAAAATAAGAAGAGACATACTCCGTTGGTTTGGACATAGATATACAACGCGAAAGTAGAAGGATGCAAGAGCTGCGGAAGGCCAAGACTTACCTACCATGACCTAATTGATCGTATTATATCAGACAGTGATTTTAGGAGCCTTAGAAACCGGCGAGATTGTATAAGAAGAGCAATGAATGTTAAAGAAGCAGGTGAGGCTTGTAAGGATCGAATTATATAGCGCTCGGTTCTCGCCGCCTACATCCCGCAAGGGATTTGGCGTGAAGTTATAGATAGATAGATAGCCATCCTGTTCATTGCGAGCATAGTATAGAGACAAAGATTTGAAGTTAATTTAATCAATTTCATCTAATGTCAAAGCTGGAACTAATGACTTAATGTACTCTGCACCTGCTAAGAACATGTTTGAAAATGTTTCCTAACTTATGAATATAATTATTATATATTTGTCGCGTCTTTAATAAAGATAACTGACTTGGTTATACTGTGCAATGTTCCATCTACCACCCAGCTTTATAGTTTTAACGTTTCATCTTATTGGTTCCGCATATCCTTGTATATCACAGAGCGAGGTGCTACTTTAATACTAATGTTTGTAGGTTCGACTCCCATACAGGACAAACATGAATATGTCTGTTTTTTCTGGTCTGGATTTTTTTTAATGAAATGTATGACGCTTTAGAGCAGCCCGTCTAGGAAAATACCACTATCTTACAGAATACCGCAGCCAAATCAAAACTCCCTAGAGGCTTGTTACGTTCCTGCGAGTGAGTATGTGCAGCAATGCATAAGTGATATTTCAAGTATTGCAAGCGTTCATGTGCTATGGTAACTGCTTTATATCAGGTGGATCGTATGCCTGCATGCTTCTGATGATGTAGAAAAAATCTCGGTATTGACTCTAAAGGTATCGATGAAATAGTCCTTTTCTTTAGATCGGAATAAATAACCATCATCAAAGTAATTCATCGTTGGCCAGTGGCAGTCAAAACAGAGGGGCTACCCTCCAAGTTGATTGAGATCGTTATTTATTCCGAACTAGCGACCCGCTCCGGTTTGGCACGCGTAGTAGAGCGTATTACACATATAAGTATGGATTAATACTATATATACGTATATCTGATGAAAGTTCTCAGGCGGCTTGACTTTTTTCGATATTTTCAACAATTATCGTCATATTTCAAACGATAATACCTTAACAAATTACATATGCCTAAATCTTTCTCAAGAATCAGTCTATTGGTGAAAACCGCATGAAACTCCGTTCCGTAGTTTTCAAGTTTATCGCACAGACAGACGCGGCGTTTGTTTTATGATATGTAGTGAGTGAACTTAAACATGAGAGATTAATCAGTACAGTCGTATTAAGTAAAGACGGTCACCATTAACTTCATAAAAGTTTCATTTTCAATATCAAACAATCCGATATGAATAGTGTTCACCTTAGACGCTAATTCCTTTTTAACAAACTTCGTTCACTGCATGTTGGTGAAAATGTTAGTAATGAATCAACATTTAGGGCTAAGAAAAAGTGTGTGAAATTTGTAAAACAACTCCAATGGAAAGGTATAAGCCATATTTCGAATCTGAATACAGGTACTGACACTACCATATCTATACATATATGAGACGATATTGATTGTGAAAAAAATATTGAGCTGTTTAAGAATAATAATAAGTTGTTGGGCATATATATATATACTGTGCAATATACATGACAAGATGACACTTTTTCATAAAAACGTTATCGGTATGTATGCCTCTTTTAATATATAATAAATTGCCTAAATGTATAAGAGATAAAGCTAGTCTCTAATAAAATTACTAGAATCGGAAACATCAACGTTTTTTACCTGTCCGCTTCAATACTTTACGCCGAGCCCCATGCGGGGTAGGTAGAGAGAACAAAGCGCCATGAAACACGGTTCTTACCTACCACACCTACTTCTTTAACATTCGTAGCTCTTTTCATGCACGCTCGCCTAGGGCTACTGACATCAACATCTGACAAAATCAACATCTGACACGACCAATATAGTCATGGTAGGTGAGTATTGATCTTCCTCGCATACTACGTTCTTCGATTTTCGCATTGTATATATGTTTCGGCATTCTTTCTACATGTCCAAACCAACGGCGCATGCTTTTCCTCAAAGAAAAGGAAAGGCATGCGTGCATGGCATCTTAACACCGATATTCTCTTTCATCTTAACTTTGTTCCTTACATCTTCAATGCGAACACGATCAGCAAGCTTCATACCACAAATCTCAACCGCGTTTATTCTACTTTCATGCTCTCTCTACCGTACCCAGCTTAACACCGCGTTGTGTACAGCGAGCTGTGCCTTCTGGCTTAGATTTCGGCTGCCTAGAAATTTACCCAACGCTCCATTCACGCTGTTCCCTGTGCTCACTCGTCTCTCCACATTAGCGGTGTATCCCTGCTAAAAGCGTTTTTAAGATATAACAATCTCATCCACTTGCTCTAATACTACATCATCAACCGTAATCCTTGTGTTCGTTCTGGTTGTTTCTCTTTCAAATACTTATTTTTTTCCAAATTCTTTCAAATAAATCTTAGCTTTCTTCATATTCAATTGTAAGACTTTTCTCATACAATCATTTTCGATTGTTGTGACTAGTGATTGTAGTTTGGATGGTGATTCTGCTATTAAGATTTATGCGTATATATGTACATGGAAAATAAATACAAGATATGTTTGCCAGTATTGAGCGTTTTGTTTTTCTATTTATCTATCTATAATTTCACGCCAAATTCCTTACGGGGTAGGCAGGGAGAACCGATCGCCACGTGACTCGATCCTTACATACCTCACTCGCTTCTTTAACATTCATTGCTCTTTTCATGCACGCTCGCCGGTTTCTAGGGCTCCTGACAACACCTTCTGATAGAACACGACCAAATTGATCATGGTAGGTAAGTCTTGGACATCCTCGGCTCCTATATCCTTCCACTTTTGCATTGTATATCTGCTTCGTCATTCTTTCATCCTGCATTCTTTCTACATGCCCGAACTAACGGAGCATGCCTCTTCTTATTTTAACACCGACGCTCTTTTTCAAATCAACTCGGCTTCTAACCTCAACATTGCGATTACGGTCTACAAGCGTTACGCCACAAATTTTGCGCAACGCTCGCATTCCAACCGCGTTTATCCTACTTTCATGCTCTCTACCATACCTAGCTCTCGCTTCCATAAGTTAGCGTTGGGACCAGCACTGCATTGTGTATAGCGAGTTGTGCCTTCTGGCTCAGGTTTTTACTGCCCAGAAGTTTTCCCAACGTTCCATTCACACTATTCCCAGTACTCACTCGCCTTTCGGATCGGTGCGCGTCACCACCGGGGGACGGCCTAACCTGCACATCGGTGCGTTTTCGGGCCAGAATTGTAATCTAATTGATTGGCAGGGGTCGCGAACGAGCACGCTTCTGGCACATACCGGCGTTTTTTTATAATTGATCTTAAATTCAGCGTTGTTACTAAAAACAAAAAAGGGCGCCACTTACCTTTAACGCTCTCTTAATACCGCGCAGTATGCATAAAGCAGGCCGTTCACCACCGAATCACCCATTCGCATTCCCACATTCTTATTTCTTGTTTTCTGAAGAAAACTGCCTGTTTTATTCCTAGTCCGGTCATTATGTCCTGTTACAAATGAATATGCATTTATTGTTTTATGAAGTAATGTAATCCTAATAAAACTTATATGTTCATATTTATGGAAGTCTCCGTAAAAAATACAAAATGATTCTATTCGAAATTACCACCATTGGCTTTGATACAGGCCTTTAATCTGTCTGGCCAATAATCTGTGGATTTACGCACTATTTCCATGGGAAATTTAGCCACTGCTTGCTCCAGAGATTTCTTAAGAGACACATTGTCGGCGTGTCGTTTCGAGCAGGCCATGTCCTCGAAATCTGACCATAATTTAAAGTCTAAGGGGTTTACATCTAGGCTAGATGAGGTCCAGTCTTCAGCTCTTATAATGTCCAGAACGTTGGTTTCAAGTTTTCACAGGCTGGCTCCTGGCTTGGGTAGTTCGTGCCTTGTGACCAGGTCCAGAGTCCTACTGAAAAGTCCACTGTAAATTTTTAATAAGTGTATTGCTGAGAGGTTTCACAACACGATCCAAGACAGTCTTTTGATACACTTTAACTTTTTCACAAAAATGAAGCCTTGTGACTTCTTGATAAGAAACCCCCAACCAAACCATTACAGATGCAGATACAGATGACCACGTTGTACCTTTCCAACGAGTTGGGTGGCTTCTTGAGAACTGTGTGCGTACACTTTGTCATTTTGCTTGTTATAGTGCTCTTCAATCGCAAAATTTTTTTCATCACTAAAAAGGCAATTTCTGTTTTTCACCTTAGTATCGGAACAGAAGGCGTTTTGATCGCTCCACTCTCTTCAGCTCTTTGGGGCATGTCCTATATATCGACGATAAGCGCTGACTTCATGTCTTGTTTTATTATACGCGACAGAGTCCTAGCGTGAATCTTCTTTTCTCGCGATAATATTTTTTAGTTTCCTAATGGAGATGCGCGAATTCTGGCTTTAACAGCACTAATAGCCTTTGTAGTTCTAACAACTCGCGGTCACTCCGATCTTTTATGGACTTCAACAGAGGAAGTGTTGCTATATCTGTGGATAGTACCATATACGAGCATACGGCTGATACCAAGATTTTAATGTGTCTTGAACATGACCGGCGGCTCCATACCCACTTTGTGCAAGGCAATCACTGCAATCCTATTTTCTTTGCACCCCATTTCATATTGTAATTCGACAATAAACATGAAAAAAATATGCAAAACGCGTTCTACATTCAAAATAATTAAAGAGTTGAAAAAGAAAAGTATCTATGTAACAGTATTTATGGCCAGACTATTTATTTATTAGAAACGTTACAAATACAGTAACAGCAAAAAATAAATCTAGTAAAAAGGCAATTTTGCGTAAATACAAATAATCGAAAGCGAAATATTGAAGTGCGTCAACTTAATCATTTACAATCCTTATACTCCACAAGTCAATATAAAATTCTATTTGATCTCTTACTTTGATCTTATTACATATTTGATATTAGGTTGATATTAAATAAAGTATCTCTATTTTCACGCTTGATTGATAGTAGCAATATCTTAAAAATCTAATATGATGAAATTTGAAATGATTTTGAGATTTATGGAACTACGACGATTTTGACGAGCTCGAGGGCGCAATGGATAGTAACGCACTTTGACGCCAACGCTCGTGGGTTCGATTCTCATACAGAATTAACATTTGTGTGCATGAACATGTCTGTTTGTCTTCGTTTGGGTATTTTTAGGGCACATCGAAGCAGCCCATCGGGGGAAGTACCTCTACCTTACAGAAAACTCCGAAAGAGTTGCTGTTAGCAGCAGAGGTTGTATCACACGAGTGATACTTAATGTGTTGCAAGCGTTTATAGGCTACAGTGACCGTTTTACATCAGGTGGGTTATATGCTTGTATGTCTCCCGACGTATAAAAAAAGAATAGAAATATGTAAAAATAGATTTACATTTTCTGGCGTTTCGGATAGTCCCTCGGGCATCTTGGGTATATTTAATTATTCCTTGATTTTTCTTTAGGAAACACATTTTAATATAATGTTGGTCACTGGGGAGAAGGATGAGGATAGAAAATGAATATCCATTAATTTTTTTCTGATTTTCTGATTATCTGAAGGGGACATTAATGAAAAGAGAGCGGTTAACTTGATGACAAATGAATCTGATGAATAAAAGAGAAGATAGTCGATCCTAGATGAGCCCGAACAAGTTAATGATGATCACTGCTAATATAGAATCTCTTCGGAAGTTTCCTATTAACCACACTTAGTCACAGAAATACAGGAATAAAAGGTTAGTCTGGTGTAGTATTTTTAGGTAAGAGATGCTTTTCTCGCCTATAGCTTCATTTGATGATGTTAGAAAGAGAGTTGGTCTAAAAGAGAGCGTCGGTGTTAAAGTAAGAAGAGGCATGCTCCGTTGGTTCGGACATGTAGAAAGAATGCAGGATGAAAGAATGACGAAGCAGATATACAATGCAAAACTGGAAGGATGTAGGAGCCGAGGAAGGCCAAGACTTACCTACCATGACCAAATTGGTCGTGTTCTATCAGAAGGTGATGTCAGGAGCCCTAGAAACCGGCGAGCGTGCATGAAAAGAGCAATGAATGTTAAAGAAGCGAGTGAGGTATGTAAGGATCGAGTCGCGTGGCGCTCGGTTCTCTCTGCCTACCCCGTAAGGGATTTGGCGTGAAGTTATAGTAATAGTAGCTTCATTTGTTAGTTGGCACGGAATACCGTAGATATGGGGAACTTCGGTTTTTAAGATATGCATCCAGTTTCCTAATCGCCAGGTTTATACAACTGGTACTGCTGTTTAGCCAGAAGTAAATAGTAAATTGCGTCTATCAATCCAGTCGTAGCCCAGTAGCAAAAGTGCTATGTCCATTGGGAAGTGAACATAGCTTATCACTCCGGTTGCTCTATAGGTCAAGAACAACCATGTTATCTGAGTTGGAAAATGAGTGTGGCTTATCAACTTCATTATGCAGCCACGCTATCGTAAACTAAAAATAAATGCACCACGTGCGTTGACAAGTGAGTTTGAATTATCAATTCCAAAGACCGCGGCGCCAATTAATCTGGTCTACTGTACAAATAAACGTGTTATGTGCATTGAGAAACAAGCGTGGCTCATCAATCTAGTCGCCCTACCATAGGCCAGAATTAACTGCGCTGTATTCGTTGAGAAGTGAGCTTGAATCATCAGTCCGGTTGCTATACCGTATTCTAGGAGCAAATGTGTACGTATTGAGAAGTGAGTGTGGCTTCAATAAAGGTCATGGAGATCTAAAAGTCAGCTAGCTGGAGTCCGGTGTGTGTTTCATATATAATATGGCAACGGCAAATTTGCGTACGATCTACTTATAGATGTTCTGTTTTATTAGTCCCAATGATAAGGCCCTGTTTTATTTGACATATTTGGGCCTTGACTACTGTACTATCAGCAAATGCCTGAAAAAAACAGACTTCAAAAGAGGGTTTAATTTCGGCTTTTATCGCATGCACGCAAATCTTTGATCTCAACTAGAACAAAGATTTGCGTCCCATCAGTGTTATGCTAGTCTTGCCTAAAATCCTTGAAAAGGTTATATACGACCAACTTAATAAATGTGTTAAAGAAAATGGTGTACTGTCTGCATCTGGCTTTCGTAAAACAGAGATACGATTTTAGCTTCGTTAGATATTGTTGACAACATACTTGTTAGTTAGGATAGTGAGGCTGATGTAGTTCTGAAGCTTTTAGACTGCTACCAAGCCGTTGACAGCATAAATATTCCGCTGCTACTGTCGAAGTTATCATATAATTGGATTATTAATCTATTGCTTGGTTTCATAGTTACTCGTATTTTAGTGATAAATACTAGATCGTGAAATTAAGTAAACGAAGTTGATTCAAATGCACTTTTCCTGCAGTTGTTCTTCTAGGAACATTTCTTGATCTTTTGTTGTTAATGTAATTATCAATTGTATGCAGATGTTGTCCAATTCATATACCAAAATTATGAGAAGGATTTTTATAGGCACAGATTAATGTGAAGAGATGAAGATCGGTGTAGACTTAGACATTACTGTGAACTAATTATAAAGTCATAATTTTAAAGTCTAATCTAAATCTAAAATTAGCGTTTTATACTATTGACCGCATTGATGAGGCTACGCATCTCGGAATTTGGAATTTTATGGATAGTAAGATTCTGTTTGAAAATTATGTACATAATTTAATGTGTAGTTTCTTTAAATTGTGTTTCTTTAAATTGAATACTATTTATAAAGTACATAATCTGCTGAAAGATGAGGTACATGTAAGGATATACGTGAATCCCTAATTTTATCCAAATTGAACTATGGCGATGTGTGAGACTCGGTTGTACTCTAAAACATATTTAACGCATGGTGCAGCGAGTAAAGAATGCATGTGCACGCTTTTATTATAATATACCGCTGCGTACATACATAACACCATTTTTAACGGATTTTTCATATGACTCAAGTGTTAATTATTAATTTCCCAAATGAGAAAACAATATTTTAACCATAAATTACATTAACCGAGTATTCGGCATTTAAAACGAGTTACTCGGCCGAGAGAGGGAAGAAAGGTAGGGCGCATCAAAGCAGCCCGTCTGGAGAAGCACCTCTACCTCACAGAATACCGCAGCTAAATAACCAGTAAGCTCCTAAGGAGTTGCTGTGTAGGCAGTTGTTGTATAAAAAATTGGCCAAGTGCGAGTCGGACTCGCGCACTAAGGGTTCCGTACCACTATCTATAAAAACGGCAAAAAATATCACGTTTGTTGTATGAGAGCCCCCCCTTAAATATTTGTTTTATTTTAATTTAATTATTTATTCTTAAAGTGAATATATAACTAAATATTCTGTGAATATTTCAAGCATATACCTGTTTCCGTTATCAATATCGAGCAAAAACGAGCAAAAAAATCACGTTTGTTGTATGGGAGCCCCCTTAAATATTTATGTTATTCTATTTTTTAGTATTTGTTGTTATAGCGGCAACAGAAATACATCATCTGTGAAAATTTTAACTGTCTAACTATCACGGTTCGTGAGATGCAGCCTGGTGACAGACGGACGGACGGACGGACGGATAGCGAAGTCTCAGTAATAGGGTTCCGTTTTACCCTTTGGGTACGGAACCCTAAAAAAAGAGTACTAGAAAAAGTGCCAAGTACACCAGTACCGAGTAAGAACCGAGTACTAGACATATCACAAATGTGTATGTATGTATACTTTGTCTCTAGTATACTGTGAATACTATGTTGAACATAGATCTACAGCAAACAGATACGAATCGGCGTTCAATTTGGCAAGGGCTGTACTATGCAAATTCCCTATATTTTGTCCCACTGGACGTGGGGACGTCTCAGTGTGCGGTGTTACACATAAATCGCAACAAACGGCGCGATACGGTAGCGACCTAAATTTTCTTAAGTGCGGGCTAACGAGCTACCTTCTAATATCGCCAGGTTTATGTGGTGGGGACATGCGAAACGGCCTTGTTTGCTAAGTCCGGGTTTAATTACCTTATTTATTTTTTTGTTACGAAATATGAAAATGGATATTAATAAGCTTTACAGTTGTGTTTCTGAATTCTGTTATTTTTGTTTTTTTAATTAATTTCATAAAGGTCGACGGTCTCGATGATTATGTTTGTGATATATGCACAAATTTCTTTGACTTTACTCGATTTAAACTGCATTACATTCAAGTAGGGTCAGTACTGAAGGTTTTTAAAAATAAACTCGTTTGGGTAGGGATAACACTCATGCTTATGATCTAAATATGATAAATAAAGGGGTGGAGATATATCCAAAATAGGGTTGATAAGCTTACAGATATGCTACACCGTCACATTATTTTTCATTTACGAGAGTGTCGTATGCTAGTTGGCGGGCTACACCTACAGTTGTGTTTTATTCTAAACATGATGGTCTTTGATGTTTTAAGTATTCAAGGGATGTTGTAAAGTAGGAGAAATTGCAGTTCAATACATATTATCTATTTATAACTTCACGCCAAATCCATTATGGGGTAGGCAGAGGGTACCGAGCGCCACGTGACTCGATCCTTACATACCTCACTCGTATCTTTAACATTCATTGCTCTCTTCATGCACGCTTGCCGGTTTCTAGGGCTCCTGATATCACCTTCTGATAGAACACGACCAATTTGATCATAGTAGGCAAGTCTTGGCCTTCCTCGGCTCCTACATCCTTCCACTTTTGCATTGTATATCTGCTTCGTCATTCTTTCATCCTGCATTCTTTCCACATGCTCGAACCAACGGAGCATGCCTTTCTTATTTTAACACCGACGCTCTCTTTCATACCAACTCTGCTTCTAACCTCATCATTGCGAATACGGTCTACAAGCGTTACGCCACAAATTTTGCGCAACGCTCGCATTTCAACCGCGTTTATTCTACTTTCATGGTCTCTCTGCCATACCCAGCTCTCGCTTCCATAAGTAAGCGTTGGGATCAGCATTGCATTGTGTATAGCCAGCTGCGCCTTCTGGCTCAGGTTTTTACTGCGAAGAAGTTTTCCCAACGCTCCATTCACACTATTCCCAGCACTTACTCGCATCCCACATACATATATTATAGTACATATATTTACTTTTATTTCTCAATGTTTAGACATTTCGCGTTCGTTCTAGAAAATAACACGTTTGATCAATCTCAATTTTTAACAAGTAAAGGAGTCATGCGTGAAAAAGCTCATAGTTTCTATTCCAATAGAGTTTGGCTTTTCAAGCTTTATGCAATATATCTAAATATTAATAAATTACCACATCATAAATGTTATCAAAATCCATTATATTATTTACTATGATTTGCGTAATATATGCTAAACAGAAAGACAGATACTGCATATACAAACTTTTAACAATGAATACTTTGGTATTCATAGCAGTGTTTCTGTTACACACACGAACCTACTATGATGCTATTATAGTGCTTAGAGTTGATTTGATTTAGTTAATGTTCCTATTCCCCTATTTTAACTAATGTAAAAAAAAATATTTCGTAGTGCTATCGCATGTAGCAAACAAAAGCCTTAATGACAACGTTATCAATCATGGGAAAATACACAAAATGTTTATTATCACGAAATACAAAATGCGAAGTAAAGCAAACAGTTTTAATAGCGCCATTTTTCAGGCTAACCCTGTCGGACCAACAAATAAATTCTGGTTTCATTTAAATATATGCGTCCAATGAGTGACGAATTGATTGCAAATTGTAAATATATTTACGTGTACTGAGTTGAAATTGGAAAAACAATGGCGTCATTGTCTATTCGTATGTTCGTCTATCGCCAGTTTTTAGAGCTAAATTGTCGAATATATCAGCAGTAACTTGTTTCAATTCAGTGCCGATGCCTTTATAATCAAAGGTTTTTTAGATATGGAAATAAAAAGAGGGAGATAAGCGGTTTTTATGACGTAGGTTATTTAACTAATCGTTTTTTGTACCATAAAACTTTAAATAATAAAATAAAAAAAGTAATATCATATAGATTTTTATCACCTGTGTATATGTGATATAATACTCTTTGTTAAAGTTGAAGTTATTTTAGGATACCTGGAAGAAATTTATATTATACCCACCTATCTCTTTTGTACAGGCACCAATTACTGTGAAAATAAGTGTATTATGACCCATGTCATTTATTTGATTAGAAATAGCATTATAATAAACGTAAGTTTCTTTTATTTTAATTTTTTATATTGGTTCAGCATAGTGGCTCCTCTTTGCCTGATGGTAAGCAAAAGAGGAGCCCAAATCGCAACTGCATCTGACATAAGACTACACAGTATCCTGTCAGTTGACGCTACCATGCTGACTGATAATGCTGAGTTACTGTTTAAGCAGCAGAGAAGGCATCGCGCGAGTGATACTTAATATATCACAAGCGTTAATAGGCTACGGTACCCGCTTTACATCAGGTGGGCCGTATGCTTGTATACCTCCCGACGTAGTATATTTTTTTTTTTCGCAGCACATACTTGCCTGAGTTCAACCAACCTAGAATTTGAGAAATTTTAGTAATCCAAAAGGAATATTCTGGATAAAGTTGAAGGGAATGAAAGGATTATTAGGTGTGGATAGCTGAATGAATAGCTCGGAACCTGGTGGGACGCGAAGACTGAATTCTCCATAGCAGAAATATGAACTAGTGCCTGGATGGTGTATCAATTTTACATCTGAATGTTAGTATGATGAAGTTGAAAAAACACATTATATCAACCCTTTAGGGAGTTATTTGGCTGCGGTTTTCTGTGAGGTGGGGGTACTTCCCCAGATTCGATGCGCCCTACCTCGTTTAAAATATCCAGACCAAGTCAAACAGACATGCTCATGCAAACAAATGTTTGCCCTGTGTGGGAATCGAACCCACGAGCGTTGGTGCCAGAGTCGCGTCACTCACAACGAGCTCGTCAAGCCTATGGTCAGTAGGCTCGAATCGCTAAGATATTTAGGCGCTCAAATACAACTTTTTTGTGATTGCGTAGTGACTTCATACCAGTCAAGTGGTTTATTGGGTTGTGTATGACCCCCGCATCGTATCGATATCGTATCGTGCATGGAGATTTGATGCTATGTGTAATAGCATCAAATCTCCATGCACGATAACAATAGGTCCTTCAAATTGCCTATAGACATATTTTTATCTATCAACTCCTGTATACCTGGGGGTGTACGTAGATAATGCCAGTGAATCCATTATAATTTTTTCGTATCTTTCGACTATATAGTACGAGATAAATAAACGGCTTTAATACAGAACTCGAGCCATGTTTCCTATTGACAGACATCGAATAATAAAATGTTTATAGAAATAATGGAACACGATATTTCCATTTGCTTTAGAAGCGAACAAATTATGTTTGCGCAGGCTCGTCATTTTTATATTAGCTTTCCTTATATTTAATTTATACGTTATTTTGTTTGTTCGTTTGCAAATTATTTCGGTAGACATTTGTTTTCTTAAGATGTTTGTACATATCATATTTTCCTATTTCAATATTACCATGTTACTACAACTTACCTACTATTTTAATATATATTTTTACGTTAATATGGTAAGGTAAAAATGATCGAATGACATATTCAATGGTATATACGGCTAGTCTGTGTAACACATGCCCGCACCAACGACATTATATACATGTTGCGGAACTTGGAGAAACCTCTCGAAGCTTTTAAAGGATTTGGTTACCCATAAGAAAAATAGCGCGATCGTGAAATCACTGCCATACATTTGTCATTTAGGTATTCGGTATTTGTCTCAGAAAATATTCGATTTAGACCTGAAATTAACCATAGTAATATGTTAACCTCGACATATTTCAGCCTTAATTGTCTTCTCAGCGTTATTCCGTTTATAAATACATGAGGATTGACAGGGTCTGCTACCGGAAGAACTAAGGATTTGGCGGAGATACTGTTTGTTCTATGGAGCGACTACCGTCTGACCACTACAACCCAGACGGAAGATTAGACCTTACTTTGTAAGGTCATACATCTTTCGTGATATATCTCTCTGTCTATCTATAACTTCACGTCAAATCCCTTGTGGGGTAGGAGAGAGAATCGGGCGCCAATTATATCAGTCCTTTCACATTTCTCTCTTCTGATAAAACACGACCAATTTGGTCATGGTAGGTAAGTTTTGGCTTTCCTCAGCCCCTACATCTTCCTACTTTCGCGCTGAATGTCTGTTTCGTGATTATTTCCTCCTGTATTCATTTTACATGTCCGAACCAACGGAGCATGCCCTTTGTTATTTTTGCCCTTTCTCATCTATAGGCACTACCTTTCAGACTAACTTGTTGGTGTCAAAGTAGTGTAATAGCGCGTTTTTTTTTTGAGACGTTCTCAAAGTATCTGGATGGAACTATAAGAGCTATCGGAGATTTGAATAATAGTTTACTTCAAAAAATAAAATCAGCAAAAATGCATAACTTTGTTAACACGGATATTCAATGCAAAATCATAGCGATTAAAGTTATTATTTTCGTAAATGTGAAACATTCGAACTAAGTCTTCTAAGAATAGGATACTTTTCCTATTTGGTCCTTTGTTAGAGGCCAGGATTCCTCCAGGTTTGGCTGTAATTGTATAGAAGGTCTCGTCTAGCGGCTCATTCTGCTAGCATAATATTTGTCCGTGAAGCAATTGCTCCGGATGCGCTTTCAGCAGGAATGTACACCGCTGATGTGGAAAGACGAGTGATAGCTGGGAATAGTGGGAATGGAGAGTTGGGAAAAAATCTTGGCAGTAAAAGCTTGAGCCAGAAAACACAGCTCGCTACACACAATGCAGTGCTGGTCTTAATGCAACTTTAGAAACGAGAGCTGGGTATGGCAGTCAGAACATGAAAGTAAGATAAACGCAGTCGAAGCCAAACTGATCGTGTTTTATGTGAATGTAATGTCAGGAGCCCTAGAAATATGCGAGCGTGCATGAGAAGAGCTATGAATGTTAAAGTAGAGAGTGAGGTGTGTAAGGACCGAGTCATGTGGCGCTCGGTTCTCTCTGCCTATATTGAAAGATATAGATTGATAGATATATTTCGATAGACGTGGGACGTTCGTATTTTCAGGGTTATGCACATATTTATAATTGTCACTTGTTCGGCGGTGAAAAAAAACATCGTGAAGAAAACCGCACGTCCAAGAAGTTATCTTTCGAAAGACCTGTGTGGCCTAACCTAAAAAATCGGCCAAGTGCGAGTCGGACTCGCGTACGAAGGGTTCCGTACCACTATCTATAAAAACGGCAAAAAAAATCACGTTTGTTGTATGGGAGCCCCCATTAAATATTTGTTTTATTTTAATTTAATTATTTATTCTTAAAGTGAATATATAACTAAATATTCTGTGAATATTTCAAGAGTCTACCTGTTGCCGTTATCAATATCGAGCAAAAACGAGCAAAAAAAATCACGTTTGTTGTTTGGGAGCCCCCCTAAATATTTATGTTATTCTATTTTTTAGTATTTGTTGTTATAGCGGCAACAGAAATACATCATCTGTGAAAATTTCAACTGTCTAACTATCACGGTTCGTGAGATACAGCCTGGTGACAGACGGACGGACGGACGGACGGACGGACGGACGGACAGCGAAGTCTCAGTAATAGGGTTTCGTTTTACCCTTTGGGTACGGAACCCTAAAAAGGTCTGGTTTCGCCTCTGGGTTGCGGTGGTGTGACTTCAGTCGCTTCATATGAAAATCAGTGTCTTAGCCAAATACTTATCTGTACCTGTCAATCCCAATGGATTAGGAAACGGAATAATGTTAAAATATGATTAACACTGAAATATGTGGTAATCAACATGTTATTGAATAAATTTACATTTGAAACTCTTATTAATGCGTAATCCTAATAGTGATGGTCTGGATACACACTGGGTCAGGTTTTAGTACGTCGTGTGCAGCTTAGGGCTTTATTTGTGTAAAGGATAAGTTAATGTACCATACATTTCAGCAAATCCCTACTTAATTGTAATTATTTTCAATGAATATGTAGGACGAGTTAATGCCAAAATTAAATGAAAAGCATACATTTAAAACTATCACCTGCAGAGTAAAATATTTTGACACATAACTAAATACTACATGATTCATCCATTTCACCAGAGGGAGACTTTGTACAAAAATCGTCTGCATGGGTACCTCTGTCTCACCTATTTCTACCGCCAAGCAGCTATATTTATAAAGCTGTGTTCCGGTTTGAAGGGTGAGATATGGCAGAGAAATTACTGGCTACTGTGACGAAACATCCTTAGGTCACAAGATTGGCAGCGCGCGAGTAACATCCCCGTGGTGTAGCGAGCGTTAATAGGCTCTAGTTCTAGTTGTATAAAATAATCCTAAATAATATTTTTACATGCTTCAAGTTAAAATATAACTTGTCAACTATCTTCTTTCTAGTGTGCCTAAGGAGTTGCTGTGTAAGCAGCAGGGGAGGCATCGCGCGACTGATATATGTTACAAGCGTTAATAGTGATGTATGTTACATGCTTTACATCAGGTGGACCGTATGCTTGTATGCCTCCCAACGTTGTATAAAAAAAACCCGTTTCCTAATTCCTTAGGATTAGCGGGGTTCGCTACCTAAGCCTAAGGGTATGGCGAAGATACTGATTTCTTCTTATAATCACCCTACCTCTAACATTTTGTTATATGACATAATATTCAGTATTAAATAATACTAATGAAATTTTTTTATAGCAAAGGCATTGGCAAGACAAGGGCAAATTGCACAAAATAATCTGACATCATTTTGTGCACCCTGCTCTTACCTTGTCAATGCTCTTAATAAAATTTCTAGATAGAATTGAGGTTGCCTGCGCCTTTCCTTGTATCCCCTGGGAATTTTCAAAAATACTTTTATAGAATATATTGACTTCCTAAAAGAATCTTCCATACAAAATTAAGAGTTCCTAGCCTCAACAGCAGTTTAAGTTGGGCGTTTAAATATGTCCGTAAGTTTCTTTCTAAATTTATTCAAGCAGATGAATTAGCACGGAAAGCAAGTTAGCGTGTGGTGGCTTCTTAGTCTAAAATACGAAATACTAGTTTGGTGTGAAAATAGTTTAACTTAAATCATCTTACTTGAATCTGTCGTAATATCGATTCGCTCGTGTATTCAGAGCACAGTAGTAGACGCTTTGACTCTGGACTACTCTGCAAATTGGCACTCAAATAGACATTTGAGGACCGATTTCAGAGTAGCCCACATCTGCCCACTTCTTGAGCTTTTTATTATCATTAAAAGCATTTCCTCTCAAAGTTGAATCTGCCAGCTCATTTTTAATCGTTTTCATGAAGGGTCAGTTCAGTCCAGTCAGCCAGTTTCTATGTTCTTAGTGTATGTTTATTTTTTAAGCATGTTTACTAATATCGGAAATGCCTGGACCCATTTGGCATTACGTATTACCTATCTATAACTTCAGGCCAAATCCTTTGAGGGGTAGGCAGAGAGAACCGATCGTATTTAACATTATCCCGTATAAATTTAGTGAAGATTTCGGTGGCTCCGTCGTGTATGACGCGACTTTGACACCAACGCTTGTTGGTTCGATTCCCACACAAGGCAAACATTTGTGTGCATGAACATGTCTGTTTGTCTTGGTCTGAATGTTTTAAGAGAGGTAGGGCGCATCAAAGCAGCCCGTCTGGGGAAGTATCTCTACCTCACAGAAAACCGCAGCCAAATAACAACTCCCTAGAGAAACACAAGTTCCTACGTGTGAGTGAGGTCACCAGTAAGCTCCCAAGGAGTTGCTGTGTAAGCAACAGAGGAGGCTTCGCGCGAGTGATAATTATTATATTGCAAGCGTTAATAGATAGGCTATGGTACACGCTTTACATCAGGTGGGCCGAATGCTTGCATGCCTCCCGACATTGTATAAAAAAAAAAAATTATTAAAAAGTTATTAAAGGAACTTAGAAGATTCTAAGCTCATATACGGTATTGAGCCCTTGACTTTAAGGAGAGATTTTGCTTACCTTTGTGTGTTCTACCGATTGTACAATAGCTTGTGTTCCGAGGATTTCTTCGATATGTTGCCAACTTGTCGTTTTAAAATCACACCGCTCGCCATCGAATGCAAATTTATTCTTACATAATGGAACTGCAATGGTCGCTTACTGTGCGACTCCAAAAAAGTTTCTACGGAGAATTATTAAGTTGTGGAATGAACTTTCTGCCGAGGTTTTTCCTATGCATAAGTATCTTCAAAAATGGTGTAAATAGGTTTCACAGGGTCGGCACTACACAAGTTACACTCCTGGTATCGCAACTGACCGCAGGCTATGGTAACTGCGTACCAATAGGCATCATTACCGTATGTACTTGTTTAATATAATACAGTGGTATAAAAAATCCCTCTAGATGTCCTAACAACAGTCCATTAATTTCTGATACATTCGCAACAGTTCTAATACTTGCCGAGACCAGCTCATGGGTATATTGTTCCATTAACATTCCTAGAAGCGGTTTACGGCGACTGTATTTCGTTACATCAATCTTATGCAAGGGCTTCTACATATTGAATCCATATTTCGGCGCACGCCTAGCAATTGACTGAGATTATTACTAGCATATTGTAAGAGAGATATTAGAAGAATTCACATATTTATTTACTTTAATAATTTCTGTTTTATTTTGTTAAATGGTTGTGGCCAATAAACCTAATATTGTATTAATAGATCGATTAACGCGCCAAGCAATCATGGTTGACATCGCTATTCCGCATGTCATTAATCTTGTGAAAGCTGAAAAAGATATATAAACAAAATATGTTGACTCAGCTCCAAGATTACCGACATGTGGGATGTCAATTCAGCAATTATTGTTCAGATTGTTTCGTCCGTTAATGTTTTAATAGACAAGAGCCTCGACCAGTATCTGAAGAGGCTCGCGTTGAGAAGCTGGTTTTAGGGCCAGATCCAGATGTCAGTTTTCCTTAGCACGGTAGGTATTGTAAGGAGATTTCTGCTTCTGTAACCCTTGTCTACTGATAATTTCAACCTTGTTCCCACTATCGGGGCATGGTGTTTTTCATAGTTTTATATGTATTTTATTTCTAATGTTATATTTAATATTTATACAATGCGATCATCTTCTTTTATCAGAAGGTAAGGAGCCTTAGAAATAGGCGAGCGTGCATGAGAAGAGCTATGAATGTTGACGAAGCGAGTGAGGTGTGTAAGGACTGAGTCATGTAGCGCTTGGTAACCCCAGCCTATCCCGCAAGGGATTTGGCGTGAAGTTGTAGACAGATAGATATTAAAAAATTGGCTGTCTCCTGGATATTTCCCTTAGTCGCCTTTTACAACACCCACGGGTTGAGATGGGGTGGCCTATTCTTACGGTGAGGCCACAAGGCAAATGAGACTATAATATATACTATAATATAATAAATACATACATATGGAATACATAAAAAAAAAAGTAAAAGCATATAGTATAAAGTGTAGGAACATATATAAATATATATCCTTTATTGCACCTTCAACTAAAATTGTTGTAATATTTAATATAGGTACAAAGGCGAGCTTATCTCTAAAAGAGATCTCTTCCAGTAACCTTCAGCAGCGGCATTCACTACTCTTTAATATTATATATTATTTATAATCTATTACGCATTAGACATGACAGACACACATTGGAATATTACTTTTTGTGGCAAACCAACATACGGACCGCCTAATGTGTAGCAGTTACAGATATGTGCAACTCATTAAGTTAGTTAGCCAGTTAGTTTACCTTACTGATTTCCATGAGTCCTCCAGACAATCTTTATGTGTCTGCCATCTTCTGGACATATGTGTTTCTTCTTGTTTCATGAAGTTGTGCTTTATCTTCCGTTCGCCAGACCCTCATTTGATAATATGCAGGTTACAGGGGATTTAGATTAGGATTCAGTCCGCGTTCGGCTTTCGTCATGCTCGGACACTAGTCGGCCCTTTCGTGTGTCATAATGTCTACGGAAGTTATTACGACCGTAAAATGTAGCAATTGCAATGTTGTTATTAACGAAGTGTTGGCTTACATTCAAAATAAGCTGGACATAATGGATGAAGTGTCCTTGGTGTCCATTTGCAGTGATGCTTTCAAGGAAGATGAAATCACAATTGCTAAAAGTTTATTGTTCAGTACAGTGCCTAAGAAAAAACGACAGATTGTTCGACGAAGACAGGGGAAACATATTCGTGATCTAGATGACATCATTGCTGTTCTGAAGATTACTGACCCTGACGAAATTCCCATATTCGTCGCCAGGGAGTTGCATAAACTACCCGCAATTACTTTTAATAGCATAGATTCATCAAAGTTTTTAAAAGATCTTCTTCTGATGCAAAAAGATCTGTTGGACATTAAACATAACTATGCTACGTTAGAACAACTTAATCAAATTAAGACTGAATTGGAAGCAATGAAGCAAATGTCCGTGCCAGAAAAAAATATGTCGGTATGTGATCGATTTATTAATACAAGGCGTGGAGCGGGTATCATGGATAGTTTCTGTCTAGAGAGTGGACCCATGGGATTACAATTTCAGCAGATGAATGCAACGTCGTCATCACAACATATACATTCGAAATCTTATTCTGCGTCCCCACAGTTAACTGGTAAACAAACTATGGCGCCGGTTACTTCTACCGCAAAGAATACATCTGTCCCTCTCGCGCGCTCAAAGAGCCCTATGGTGCGCGCTCCGTTATCGGAATGCACGGATGCGTCATTTAAAGTTATCGAGACCCAGCTGTCCATTGATAACAGTAACCCGGCGACATCTTCACCTGTGCGGGAAACAAAACAACCGACTATTGCGTACGCTCAAATAGTCAAGCAAGGAAACGCTGGCGAGCGAAGTAGAAATGAGTGGATTGAAGTACGTAAGCGAGGACCAAAGAATCGATTCTTAGGTGCTTGTGGGAAAGCCCTGGAGGAGCCCGATTGCAAGTTTCGGGCGGCAGATATCAATATTCCACTGTTTGTTGACAATGTAAGTCAAGAAGCGACCGAAAGTGATGTAGTCCGCTACATAGAAAAGAAAACGTGTATTAAAGTATCTATACAAAAAATACATACTAAGTTACGAAGAAGCTATGATGCATATAAAATTTTCGTGCCTCGGCACAAGCTGCCGGTTTTCATGGATGCAGAGATGTGGCCTGATGGTATTCGTTTTCGGCGTTTTATTAATTTCAGACACAAAACACCTGCTCCTTTGGGTGCTGCTGCAAATGAATCAAAAATAAATAATAATGGATAGTAAAACAGATGAATTATTAACCACCAGGCTTGTCAGTTTTAACTGTAGATCGATTAAGCGGTCTGTGGAAGACGTGAGGAGGCTCTGTCAGCTCGCTGATATAGTTGCACTACAGGAAACGTGGTTGTTACCCTTCGACATCCCCTATCTAGCTACTATACATCAAGACTTCGATTATACGGGAAAGTCAGCAGTGGATGTTTCAAACGGCGTGATTTCTGGTCGACCCTACGGCGGCCTAGCTATACTATTCCGTAAAAGTGCATTTCAATCTGTATCAGTTATAGAATGTGATAATCCGCGAGTAGCGGCAGTGAGTGTTAGTGTGCGTGATCGTACCATATTGGTGTTCTCTGTATACATGCCAACGGACACAAGTGACAACCTAGCTGATTTCACGGACTGCTTAGGAACTATAAGTGCTATTGTAGAGAGTAGTAACGTGGAGTCTGTCTATTTGCTGGGGGACTTCAACGCACATCCATGTGAGTCTTTTGGGAAGGAACTTTTTAATTATTGTAATGAGCAGATTATGTGCGCGGATTTAGAGATGCTAGGCATCAATTCAAGTAATTTTACTTATTTAAGTGACGCGCACGGTTCTCAGCGCTGGCTAGATCACTGTGTTGTATCGCAGGCGGCTTGGCGTACGATCGCACGTGTTTACATTGATTACGGCACCTACTGGTCTGATCATCTACCGCTGCATATAGTATGTAACTTAAATAAAATTAATATTAAAGTTAATAGTAGTATTGAAAGAAATAAAGTTATATGGGGGGGCTCTAGAAACAATGAACAAATAAATACATATCGACAGCTTTGCAATGAACAACTGAAAATAATTGATTTTCCGGAACAATTTAATGTGTGTGCAGACAAATATTGCAGTAATTCGGGACATAAAGAAATTTTAAATAAAATGTACATAGACATTGTTAACATTCTGTCTAATGCCTCGGTGCATAGTTATGCGGGGGAGGGTCGGCTCAGCGGAAATCGTCGTCCGTTGGCGGGATGGAGCAGGCATGTGCGTGATGCTCACCGGAGGGCGGGGCTCAAATATAACATGTGGATATCACTTAATAAGCCACGAGCCGGTCGAGTCTATGATGAAATGTGTGAATCTCGCAGAATATTCAGGAGTAGGCTTAAATGGTGTCAGAATCACCAAGACCAAATAAAAATGGATATGCTAGCTTCACATCTTTCATCGAAGGATTTTTCGAAATTTTGGAAACGTACAAACAAAATTAATGCTAGGCCTGGTCGCCCGGTGAGTGTGGACGGAGTTAGTGATTCTAAGGAAATTGCGAATCTTTTTAAAATGCACTTTAGGGTAAACTCGCCGTTGGGTCCGTCGCTATCGGGGCGCAATGCTGCGATTATCCATGGCGGTGAACCCTTGAGATTGTCAGCCAAACAGGTGGCATCTACTATAGAGAAGATGACAAGGGGGAAATCGCCAGGTCATGACGGTCTCAGTGTCGAGCATCTGCAGTGTGCGGGTATCCACTTACCTAGAGTACTCGCGATGTTCTACTCGCTTTGCTTGAGCCACTCGTACCTACCTGACGATTTAATGAGAACGTATATCGTCCCCATTATAAAAGATAGGACCGGTGACTTATCTGATAAAAGCAACTATCGTCCCATCTCACTAGCGACAGTGATTGCTAAGGTGCTGGATAGTTTGCTTAATACACAGTTGCAAAAGCATATCGTCTTACACGACGCCCAGTTTGGCTTTCGTTCCGGACTGTCTACAGAGACTGCAATACTGGCCCTTAAGCATACTGTGCAGCACTACACTGGTAGGCGTACACCGGTTTACGCGTGCTTCTTAGATCTTTCCAAAGCCTTTGATCTGGTAAATTATAATATACTTTGGGGAAAGATGAGGAAGCGTAATGTTCCAGAGGATGTTGTTCGTCTATTTGAGTACTGGTATTCAAACCAGAAAAATCGGGTGAGATGGGGCGATTCTTGTTCGGATGAGTACGGGTTGGAGTGTGGAGTGAGACAGGGAGGGTTGACATCTCCTCTGCTCTTCAACCTGTATATCGAAGAGTTAATCGTTCGTCTAAGTAGTATGCGTGTTGGATGGCACGTTGAAGATATAAGCATAAATAATATCAATTACGCGGATGACATGGTGTTATTGGGACCGACAGTAGCATCCATCAGAAAAATGTTAAGTGTGTGTGAAAAATATGCAACAAGTAACGGTCTTATCTACAACGTAAATAAGAGTCAGTACTTGGTCTTTAAGGCCAGCGGTAAGTGCCCGGAGACTGTACCACCCATATCACTCAATGATGTTGTCCTTAAACGGGTGTATTCGTTTAAGTATTTAGGGCACTATGTCACCGATGACCTTAAAGATGAAGTAGATATGGAACGGGAACGTAGGTCGCTGGCGGTGAGGTGTAACATGTTGGCTCGCAGATTTGCGCGGTGTAGTGTTCCGGTGAAAGTCATGCTATTTAAGGCCTACTGTCAGACTTTCTACACTAGCAGCCTGTGGACCAACTGCACGCAAAGATCCGCCAGTGTCCTGCGGGTCCAATATAATAATGGATTCAGGATGCTGATGGGATTGCCCCGCTCCTGTAGTGCGTCATCAATGTTCGCACTAGCGCACACCGACGACTATTATGCCATCAGGCGAAAAAGTGCCGCGTCATTGCTCAGGAGAGTGCGCGGCAGCTCCAACAGCATTTTAAAAGTAATAGCGGGAAACGTTACCGCCCCGATCGTAGGGTGTCTTATGCGCGCTACTATGTAATTGTACAAAGTAGAAAAATGTAAACGTAGAAAAACTTGTGTTGTTACTAACATTAGTATGTAAGTATATTATATGTAACTAACAAATATGGATCTTGTTATCCGATTACAAAATAAATTAAATTAATTAATTAAATTATCTCGAATCTAAAAATGCTTGTGAGCCGTTCAAACTCCATTGTACTAAAATTGTTTTCGTGTATTGAATTTTATATCAAATATTTACTCAGTTAATAGATTCAGGCGTTATTTTGCGTAAGCCAAATTTACGTGCTATTTAACCTGCTTTGGGTGTTTCCGCCACCAATTAGTTCACCGGACTAGCGCCGGCCGGCACCTACCCACCACCGTTAGTAGATGCAACATGAACAACTTCCAGCGAAGTTTTCTTTTAAGAACTCTCAAGTTGCGGAATGAACACGCAGTCGAGGTATTCCCAAGGCACTACAGTGTTGCGTTCTTCAAGAAAGGCGTAAGAGGTTTTTGCCGTGCTATGCCATGGTCGGCAACGCATGAGCGACACCTTTGGTGTTGCAAATGTCCGTAGGCTACGGTAACTGCTTACCATCAGGCAGGTCGTACGCTTGATTGCACCTTGCTAGTATAAAAAAAAATAACTCCGTCACCATATTCGGTTGAAGGGAGACCCGTTGTCCTGCACTGGAGCCAGTATGGGTTTGGTATAGACAAAAGTAAGTAGATAAGAGACACGTTTCGATCTAGATTTTTATCATACAGAGATCTGGATTTAATGAAGTGTCACAGAGCGTTGTACAAAAATGACGTAGAATATAGCTTGGGTGACCCAGTGAGTTAAATTAGACGCACTGGGATCAAAGGGCGCCGCGACGCCGCAGGCTGTGAGCCCGCATATGTATACCAGCGGGGCTTCTAACTTTTTAGGAATGTACTTTTAGCTTTATAAAAAAACGTATAGTCGGCTTCTTATCTGACCGGCCTAGTAATTCATCTAACGTGTTTTAATTACATCTATAATCCATATATCTATAACTACATACCAAGTCCTTGCTCTTCTTGTGCAAGCACGCCTGTTTCTAGGGCTCCTGACATCACCTTCTGATAAAACAGGTTCGATTTAGTTATAGTAGACAATTCTCGGCCTTCCTCGGCTCCTACATCCTTCAACTTGCGCGTTGTATATCTGTTTCGTAATTCTTTCCTCCTGCATTCTTTCTACATATCCGAACCAACGGAGCATGCCTCTTCTTATTTTAACACCAACGTCCCCTTTCAGACGAACTCTGTTTCTAACATCATCATTGCGAACACAAGGTCTACAGGCGTTATAACACACATTTTGCGCAACACTCGCATTTCGACCACGTTCACTCAACTTTCGTGTTCTCTCTGCCCTACCCAGCTCTCGCTTCTTTATCAATACATAAATTTCATCTTTGTAGACATTATCTGACATATGCATCTAAGCAGCTCAACTGGTCTTCCCCTCATAGGAAACTGCCGCCAAATAACTCCTAGGAGAGTTGTTGTGTTGCTGCGTGTGAGTGGGGTTACCATGAAGAGTTGCTATGTTATCTGCAAGAGTGGCAAAGCGCGATCGATACTTCCTGTATGGCAAGCGTTCATAGGCTACGGTAACTAGTTAACAATAGATGTATCGTATGCTAGTATACTTACCAACGTTGTATAAAAAAAGATATTAACTTTTATCAACGGCCTACCCTAACAAAAGTTTTTGAAGTAAACATTTCATATTAGACCATATAGCCCAGTGGATAAAAAACTGGCCTATCGACCAATTGGTCCCCGGTTTGAATCTCGACATGTACCATTAAATACCTGTTTTCAGATTTGTGTACGTATTTGTAATTATCACTTGTTTGGCGGTGAAGAAAAACATCGCGAGGAAATCCGGTAGGTCAAGATAGTATATTTCGAAGACGTGTGACCCAATCTAAGAAAGGTCTGGTTTCTACTCTGGGTTGTAGAGGTCTGACGGCAGGAATCTTCACAAAAAAATTGCCTAAAGTATCGGACCCAGCCAATCCTAATAATAAATAAATAAAATAAATGTTGTCGGACAAATTACACAGCGCCATCTAGCCCCAAAGTAAGTGAAGCTTGTGTTATGGGTACTAGACAACTGATAAACATACGTAAATACATTTTTTTTTTGTAAATACATACTTATTATACATAGAAAACACCCAGACCAAGACAAACAGACATGTTCATGCACACAAATGTTTGTACTGTGTGGGAATCGAACCCACGAGCGTTGGTGTCAAAGTAGCGTAACAGCGCGTTTTACCACTGCGCCACCGAGCTCGTCAAATGGATTAGGAAATAGGATAACGCTGTAAAAAAAGACGATATATGCCCAAAACTGGACACGGATTGGTGACGCTTTGATGCTGCGGATGCCTATGAGCAGCTTGAGTTATTTACCATCAAGGGAGCCCTCGCCATGAAGGAAGTGAGGTGACCTATGGAGATCCGATGAGATCGCTATTATATAGTCTTCTATCTATCTTCTATAACTTCACGCCAAATCCCTTGCGGGGTAGGCAGAGAGAACCGAGCGCCACGTGACTCGATCCTTACATATCTCACTCGCTTCTTTAACATTCATTGCTCTTCTCATGCACGCTCGCCGGTTTCTAGGGCTCCTGACATCACCTTCTGATAGAACACGACCAATTTGGTCATGGTAGGTAAGTCTTGGCCTTCCCCGGCTCCTACATCCTTCCACTTTTGCATTGTATATCTGCTTCGTCATTCTTTCATCTTGCATTCGTTCTACATGTCCGAACCATCGGAGCATGCCTCTTCTTATTTTAACACCGACGCTCTCTTTCAAACCAACTCTGTTTCTAACATCATCATTGGGAATACGGTCTACAAGCCTTACGCCACAAATTTTGCGCAGCCCTCGTATTTCGACCGCGTTTATTCTACTTTCATGCTCTTTCTGCCATACCTAACTAACGCTTCCATAAGTTAGCGTTGGGTCCAACACTGCATTGTGTATAGCGAGTTGTGCCTTCTGGCTCAGGTTTTTACTGCCAAGAAGTTTTCCCAACGCTCCATTCACACTATTCCCAGCACTCATTCGTCTTTCCACATCTGCGGTGTACCTTCCATCCCTGCTGAAAGCGCATCCAAGATATACAAACTCATCCACTTATTCCAACACTTCATCGTCAATCGTAATCCTTACATTAGTTCTAGATTTTACTCTTTCAAATACCATTATCTTTGTTTTCTTCGCATTCAGTAGTAAGGCTTTCTCCATACATTCGTCTTTCATCGTTGTGACCAGTGTTTGCAGTTCAGATGGTGTATTTGCTAATAGCACGGCATCGTCTGCATACAGCAGACAGTTCACCACTAGGTCACCCATGCGCAATTCCACATTCGTTGACCTTATTCTTTGCAGAGAACTATTATATATATATTATATAGTAACTATATAATATTCAGTTAAGAATTCTTATTCTTAACTGAATATGTACATACACTTATATATATCTATATATAAAAAAATGGAGTTCCTGACTAATTCACTGACTCATCAGCGCTGAGGCCAAACCCTTGAACCTAGAAAGCTGAAATTTTGCAAATACGTTACTTTTGTAATTCTCACGAGAGATAAGAAAGGATTTTTTGAAATTCAACCCCTAAGGGGGTGAAAAGGGAAGGAATTGACAGTTTGTATGGAGCAGAAATATTTTTTCAAGTTAGTGATTTGAAACTTTGTACAGATACTCTCTATTAAAATCCAAAAAAAAAAGGGATTTCAGCGTTTTCAAAAATTCCACCCCTTAAAGGGTATAATGGGGGTCAAAAGTATTTCTTGAATTAAAAGTTGAATTGTTAAGAAATTGTTTTTTTTAAAGTGAGCTGCTTTGGACTTTGTAAATATACTCTCAATCAAGACGTCAAAAAAGTAATTTCAGCGTTTTTCTAAATTCCACCTTTAGGGGGCTGAAAAGGGGGTTGACAGTTTGTATGGAGCATAAATATGTTTTGAAGTTGGCAACTAAAAACTTTGTACAGATACTCTCTATTAGAATCCAAAAAAGTAATTTCAGCGTTTTCAACAATTCCACCCCTTAAAGGGTGTAATGGGGGTCAAAATATTTCTTGAACTAAAGTTGAATTGTTAAGAAATTGTATTTTTTAAAGTGATCTGCTTTAGAATTTGTAAATATACTCTCAATCAAGACGTAAAAAAGTGATTTCAGCGTTTTTCAAAATTCCACCTTTAGGGGGCTGAAAAGGCGTTGGCAGTTTGTATGGAGCAGAAATATTTTTTGAAGTTGGCAACTAAAAACTTTGTACAGATACTCTCTATTAGAATCCAAAAAAGTAATTTCAGTGTTTTCAAAAATTCCACGTCTTAAAGTGTACAATGGGGGTCAAAAGTATTTCTTGAATTAAAAGTTGAACTGTTACATAGGGGATTGATTTTTTTAAAAGTGCTACTTTAGGCTTGGTAAATATACTCTCCACCAAGACGTCAAAAAAGTAATTTCAGCGTTTTTCAAACCCTTAGGTGGCTGAAAAGAGGGTTGACACTTTGTATGGAGTAGAAATATCTTTTGAAGTTAGTGACTTTCTACAGTTATGTTTATAAAATAAGCAATGTTGTGTATTTAATAAGCTTTGAGTGTATTCAGTCAATATCAAATAGTTAATGAAAACCGAACAGATCGTGACATATCTTTATTACTACACAAATAAGAATATTTGGTACTTTTACTAACTATATAATGCTGACTGTACCAAAAAATAAGAAGTAAAATAAAAATAAGTAAAACTGTCGAAATTCCAAAATCTACGTGTGCGAAGCCGCGGGCATGAGCTAGTATATATATATATATATATATATATATATATATATATATATATATATATATATATATATATATATATATATTTGCGTTCGGGACTCAACACATAATCTCGTCCAAAATACCACAACGCCTGAAGAGTAGGGTCTTCGAACAGTGTGTGTTGCCAGTGATGACATACGTAACTGGGACGTGGCCCTTCGCTGCGGGCCGTATGGGAAAGCTCAAGGTGCTATAGAAAGAGCTATGCTCTGCGTGATAGAATCAAAATTGTTTTATGGGTGCGAAGCTTGTGTTATGGGTACTAGACAGCTGAGGAACATACGTAAATACATTTTTTTTTGTAAATACATACTTATTATACATAGAAAATACCAGACCAAGACAAACATATATGTTCATGCACACAAATGTTTGTACTCTGTAGGAATCGAACCCACGAGCGTTGGTGTCAAAGTAGCGTAACAGCACGTTTCACCACTGCACCACCGAGCTCGTCATCTCAGTACTTATCGGCTTATTGGTTAAAAATTTTCTCCCATTGGTCAGTAGGCAGTAAGTACGAGTAGTAAGACGAAACACTGAGATATTTTGGTGATAAGACGCAAGGTTTTTGTGAACGCGGGGTACCTTCATGCGCAGTCAAGAGGTAGGTTTTGACACGCTCGGTGGCTCAGTCGTGAATGACACGACTTTGACACCTACGCTCGTGGGTTCGATTCCCACACAAAGCAAACATTTGTGTGCATGAACATGTCTGTTTGTCTTGATCTGGATGTTTTAAGAGATGTAGGGCTCATCAAAGCAGCCCGTCTGGGGAAGTACCTCCACCTCACTGAAAACCGTGGCCAAATAACAATTCCCTAGAGGGTTGTTGTGTTCCTGCGTGCGAGTGAGGTCACCAGTATGCTCCCAAGGAATTGCTGTGTAAGCAGCAGAGGAGGCATCGCGCGAGTGATAGTTAATATATTACAAGCGTTAATAGGCTACGGTAGTCGCTTTTCATCAGGTGGGCCGTATTGTATGCCTCCCGACGTAGTATAAAAAAAAGGTCAGTTTATTGGTCTGTACCCACATTTGGCCCTATTCTATAAAAAAAATCCATAGTTAATTCTATAATGACTATAATAGAAATGTTACCTTCGAAAAATTTTATCTAATAGAATAGTTGAAGCGCGTTCAAATACGTAACAAAAATAGTTACAGAAATACAAATGTATACTTAAGTGCCATAAAATAGGTTACGTTAATGGAATACGTTGGTTTTAAGTATGATTGGCAGCCCTAATACGAGCGTGGTGATCTCAAGCACTTTGACCTTTATTTCTATACGAATAAGGACGCTAAAAAAAGTAGTATCTCCTAGAAAAATAAAACAGGATAAAAAACTATATATATATGGCGTCCTTGCGTATAGTAAGAGACGATTTTTTTTTTTTAACATGAAATCATACAATATAATATAATCAAATCATATACTGTACTTCTCAATAATTTTATTCCCAACATAACCAAATAGTAAAGACAAGATGCTGAAAGAAAGTTGCCAAAATAGGTGTTATATATTTCTTTGCATACAACGCAGGGAAGCATTCAAGTACATGACCCATCTGATGAATAGTGGTTACCGCAGACTATCAACGCTTTCAATGTAGTATTGTTTGCCTGATGCCACCTCGGCGGTTATCATAGTTATTCCTTAGGAATTTATTGGTAACCTAACTCACTCGCAGGAACACAACAACCCTCCACGTAGATGTTATTTGGCTGCGGTTTTCTGTAAGGTAGAGGTACTTGCCCGGAGGGAAAGTTTTGATGCGACCTACCTCTTTTAAAACACTCAGACCTCACGTCAAATCCTACCTTGCAGGGTAGGCAGGGAGAGCCGAGCGCCATATCACTGACTCGCTTCTTTAACTTTTTCTTTTAGGCCACTATTAAACATACGTAAATACCTTTTTTGCAAATTTGTACCTATAATACACCCAGACGAAGACACACAGACATGTTCATGTAGACAAATGTTTGTTTTGAGTGGGAATAGAACTCGACTTTAATACGATTCTTCTTAGGAGATAGATCGTCTGTCAAACCTTATAAGTAAAAAATAAATACTGTATATTAAATTATGATATTATCTATTAAATAAATCCTACGCCACAACCACTCTAACTCATTCCACTGCAGGGATACGGGTCTCCCCTCAACCGGAGGGGTTAAAGCATACTCCATCTCGCTGCTCAAATGCGGATTGGCCAGTGTTTTCAAGCCGCCCGAGGCGCACTGACTTAGCTTAACGACTGTCATCTGTCGAAAACAGCCGGGACCGACGGCTTAACGTCTCCCTCCGAGCACGAGAAACTCGAGATAAACCCATCCATAGACAGGCTGCGGTCGACGTTGCTATGCATATAGCGAGACATACGACCATTTAATACAATGAAAGAGACGACAAAGCGGAATCAAGGCTCCATAGTTTTTACCAAAGACCTATTTATTAAGCAAAGGCAATTGACGACGCTAAAGACCGATGCTGGTGCTATTATTTATACGAAGACTGAGATTCTCAGTGAGATAGAGAAGTTCTATAGACAGCTTTACATATTCCGTCGTTACAGCCGGGCAACAGTGTATCAAGCCAGGAACTAAACTGACCCAACACTATACCGAAAATATCCAGGATATCCGGGACCCTAGAGCAATGCTCAATGAGCTAAATAGTGTTCCAACAAATTAGGTCTCAAGATAAACATATACAAGGCTAAAATCATTGTTAAAATAGTAGATTTCAACTAACCGTCGTTTCCTCATTCAAGCAGCACTTTTAGCAGGTAATTACCTACTAAAAATAATTAGCTTTAAAAAAGAAAAAAATCTACTTCAAAAAACAAAAGTTACAAATAAGTTTAATTAATAAACAAAAAATAAATGTTTCATGCTACAATTTAATACTTATTTGTTGTTGCGTTTAATTTAATAAAAAATATCATTGTTTATTTTTTAATTATTAATTATGTTACAATTTTGAAGTCGCTGTCTAGCAAAAAAAAAGCTAATTCACTGACAGATGAATTGTGTCCTTTGAAAATTGTTGGCTATACTGCAACAGTACAATTTTGTTGTTTGTTTGTTTTATTTCATCAGTAACTTTTAATTTATTTGTATTATAGTTACTTGCGAACTATATATTAATTCGCATAAGTAGAAAGATTATGATAATTTTTTGTTGTATCTGACTTATTATTGTAGCAATGTAGGTATGTAATTTTAAGGTTTTAGTTGGTACCGACTTTAAAATTATGTAATAATTTCTTTGTCACATTAAACGAACATTAATCAATAATTTGTTTATTACATGAAACGGAACATTATATAAAACTTTTTATTGCTTTTTAGTTAACTTAAGTTCCTTTAGTATTTTTAGAAGTCGGTTTTTTAAGGTTAATTATGATAGTTAATGTATCGTAAATTTTTTGTCGAATTCCTTTTTATTAATTAAATATATAGTTTCACACGATTGGTTCAGTAGTTACCTCACCGATCGTTGCCAATCTACTAGAGTCAATAACATTGTTAGTGATGCGTAACCAACTAGGTTTGGAGTCCCACAGGGAAGCTTTCTCGGCCCAACCCTCTCTACAATTTACGTTAATGATCTTCTAAAATTACCTATACCCAGCGCCAAAATATTATGCTACGCCGATGACATTGCAGTACTTTTTAGAGGTGCATCATGGTTAAGTACTCTAAAGCTCGCTGAATTAGGCATGTCTCGTATCGCTTCTTGGATGGATTGTAACTTCTTAAGCCTAAACATTAAAAAAACAACGTACATAGCATTCCATAAAACTAAAGCTTCTTCCCCTACATATCTACCTCCACTAGCTGTCCATGACTGTGTATCAGCTACGAAAACCTGCAACTGTATGATAGTGGAGAGATCTCGTGAGGTGAAATACTTAGGTGTGCAAATAGATGAAAATCTTTCCTTCAAGAAGCAAATTTCAAGCCTTTCAGGGCGTGTCAGGAAGAATATATATATGTAAAAGGAAGGGAATTCTGACTATTAAAAGCATCTCCATTACTCGTGGTAGCAGTTTATTGATAACACCAATTAGTATATAATAATTATTACACCACACCTTTAACACCTTGACTATAACAGTTTTATATAAAATAAAGTACAGATAAACTCTACACGTTTTCTAAGTAGCCGATGTTATCGCTTCAAGTGTTGACGAGTGAATGCCCAACCCCTGCAACAAGCGACCTTTTTAAAGCCTACCCACTGGCCAGGGAAGGGTGGATGTGCGTCATTTGCTTACACCGACCGGAACACGTGCGCCATGACGTATTATTTGTGTTAGAGTCACTTTGCGCCGACATATATTCTAAAATCACTGAGACAGTCGAGTCCTATCGAGGTACTGAATACAGTATACACTTCTTTGTGCCAATCAGTTTTGATTAATTGTATAGGCGTCTGGGGAGGTTCCAGTAAGAGTAATTTTATAGAAATAGAGAGGGCACAACGTGCAGTTTTAAGAGTCATGCTAAATAAACCTTTTCGTTTTCCCACAGACTTGCTTTACAAGGAAGCAAAAGTGCTCAGAGTTCGACAATTGTATGTATGGCGAGTCTGCTGTGCTCAACACAAAAATAACACTCAATTCCCCAGAATACGGTACCCTAATCAAAAATCGCGTGTTTAGGTTGACACTACCCCCAGTTCGCACGATGTTCGCAAAGAGGCTACCTCTCTTCTCTCACCCTTATGTTTACAATAAGATAAATGAGCTATGTTCCATCAAAAACCTATCATCATACAGTGCTAAGAAAGTTATCAGGAACTGGCTACAGGACCTTAACTATGATGAAACCGAAAGACTTCTCCCACTGACTGATTAACTTGTCGTATCGTAATACATGCTGACATGCAATCACTGAACCTACATCTACACTTGTCGCCGACTCACACATACACATTCACCCATTCACGCACACTCACCCACACATTCCAAAATCGCACTCATACACTCTGTACACATGTATACACGTCCATCACATTCACTCATAATCTCTTGTTCTTATCGATATTTTGTTACATTGTTTATTTGTGTATCAAAAACTTTTTTGTTTTAGGTATAAAGCAATGTATAATTCAGAAGTGACCGGATCTTCTGTAGGTAGAAGCAAAATGTTAATCACTCCTTGGTTACTGCGATACAGGCCTGCGTGCTTAGTGCAGTAACTATTGCAAATGTTGTAATAATTAAGTTTTATGTGCTAATAAAGTTTTACATTAAAAAAAAAATGTCATTAAAAATGGCTATGTCATTAAAAAGCCTTAAAAAAGATTTATAACTATACATTCTGTGTACTAAGTATCGGGAATTTGTCAATAAAACAAAAAATACAAATTATTCATCTAAATTTATTTTATCGCCTTCAAAGTAGGCCCCATCGCTTGCAATACAACATCTCCACCGCTTCACCCAGTCTTCCATACATTTTTCATAGGCTATTTGCGGTATGGCCTTTAGCTCATTCAGCGAATTTTCTTTTATGGCTTCTATCGACTCAAAACGTTTTCCTCGAAGTGGTAATTTTAACTTGGGAAATAAAAAAAAGTCAGACGGAGCCATATCAGGTGAATACGGTGCTTGGTCGAGAACTTTTGTTGAATTTTTCGCTAAAAACTCTTTCACTATAATGGCTGTGTGTGATGGTGCATTATCATGGTGCAGCATCCATGAGTTGTGTTGCCACAAATCTGGACGTTTTCGGCGGATACTCTCACGCAAACGCTTCATGACGCCTAAATAATATTCTTTATTCACTGTTTCTCCCTCTGGAAGGAATTCGGAGTGAACCACACCACGGTAGTCAAAAAAAACTGTCAGCATCATCTTGATTTTGGAGCGACTTTGCCGCGGTTTTTTGGGTTTCGGCTCGTTTTCGAGACGCCATTCTGAAGACTGTTGGCTTGTTTGCATGTCGTACTCATAAACCCATGTCTCGTCGCCAGTTATTATACGTTTCATAAAGGTCGGATCCGTAGAAGCTCGGGAAACCATGTCTTCAGCGACATGCTTTCGCTGCGCTTTTTGAACAAAATTGAGCTCTTTTGGAACTAGTCGAGCGGCGACGCGTTTCATGCCTAAAATGTCAATGAGAATGTTGTGGACGGACTTAAAAGATATGTTCACCTCACTAGCCAACTCTCTCAGACTCATACGTCGATTTTCGAGCACTAGCTTCTTGATTCTGTCGATGTTTTCTCTGGTCGTAGCGGTTGAAGGTCTACCAGAACGAGGCAAGTCTACTACTACTTCTCGGCCTTCTTTAAAAGCCTTATACTATTCATAAGCCCTTGTTTTCGATATACACGATTCGCCGTAGGTATTTCGCAACATTTTTAGTGATTCACCACATGAAATATCATTTGAAACACAAAATTTAAGGCACACTCTTTGTTCAACAATATTTTCCATTGTAAAAATCGCCGAGGACTCAAAACTATGACCAACAAAAAGTGTAGTTTAAAACAAATTAAATGACAGATCCCGCTCAAATTTTGCGCGCTAAATCAGTACAGTGCTACCAACATGCAGTAAAAAAATTAGAACGACCTCTTTTACGCGGGTCTTTTTATTGACATATTCCCGATACTTTTTACACAGAGTAGTATATACCTACTGATATAGATTGATATGTCGGCTTGAAATATTGTATGAAGATGTGACAATAATTTATGTGTATGTATGCATGTATAATAACAAGTCAAGTCAAGTCCTAGTGGGGTAGGCAGAAAAAACCGAGCGTCATAAGACGCGGTCCTTTCAAACCTCACTCGTTTCTTTAACATAGCATATCATGCACATTCGCCGGTTCCTAGCACTTCTGACAAAACCTTCGGGTAAAACACGACTAATTTAGTCTTGGTAGGTGAGACTTGGTCTATAGATAATAACGACGATAATCTCTACTATGACTGACTGAATCTGTGTAAGCACACTTCACGTAATTCGCTAAGCTTCGCTTAGGTATGTTCCGTTGTTGAGCGATATGAGCGAGGCAAAACTAACCTGTCTTTTCTGCGTCCTCTACGCTTTATATAGATACAAATTAAGATCCTAGCTGCGTAGCTTGTGGCTGATATGAAAAGTGACACGGAATTTTTTCAGCACCGCTACGAGATGTGAATACGCTGTGATGTCGATTAGACTTCGATCCTTATCGTTTGTGATCCTGAATAGTCTAACTTAGTTAAGTCTAAACAGTAAAAAAAGTTAAGTTTATTCGGACAAGCGACGATAATATGATATTCTATTAGAAGAATCTTCCGATATTCTAAAACAATTCAATTTTTGCTTCGCTTGGCTCGATACCAAGAAAACATTTTATGGAGCTGGCAACATGCGAAAAACTTAATCCAAATAGAACCATATTTACCATTTTGAATTTTTCAAAAGAATTTTCTCAGAGAATATTAAGATTAAGTAAAGTAGCTTTATAAAACTTCTAACACAATAACTTTAAGGTGCTCCTAGATCTCGACATCGCAATTGTTATGAGCATATTTTCATGAATTTAATTTGTTTTAATTTAGCTACGCCCGGGGCTGCCTTGCTGTAATTCTTGTTAATATAAAAATACTTTCTCATTCTCATGCAACGTTTTCTCGAAATTTTTAGACAATCGACGAAGCACAGAGAGTTTACATTTTTAACCAAGGTGTGGTAACATTATTTAAATTGTTAGTTAGATATTAGCGTTCGTTCATGGTTTCGCTCGCATATAGTTCTAAGAAGTATCTCATAATATAATCTTTACCGGGGTTCAAGCTGACTCTGTGAAATTGTTTTTCCTTATTGAGATTATAAATTAATATTCTAATTTATTCAGAGTTTTATTTGGACAAATTACACAGTGCCCTCTTGTCCCAAATTAAGTCAACCTTGTGCTATAGCTACTAGCAAATGATAAACTTATGTAAATATCTTTAGTTTTGTAAATACATATATATATACCTATATATAGAAAACATCCAGACCAAGACAAACAATCATGTTAATGGACACAAATGTTGCCTCGGACGGGAACAGAACCCACGGCCTTTAGTGCTAAAGAAGTTATTGCTAACCACTCGACCCGGCTCAACAATATGTCAACAAGGCTGTTACTTACCAAATTTCTTTACGTATAATATATAAATTTTAGTACATTTTTAGTTATAGGTAGAGTATTGAGTACACGTTAATAATATTCGCTGTATATTTGATTTGCGTGTTATACCGATTATACAGTGGCTTGTGTTGCGAGGAGTTATTCGACATGATGCTAACTGCCTCATTTTATAGTCGCACCTCTCGCCGACAGCTAGCTCATACACTGGAGCCGTAATGGTCCCGTACTGTGTGATTCCAGAGAAGATTTTTAACGCGAACTCTATAATTATGAAAGTTGGAGTTGAAGTAAGAGTTGGCTCTCTGTCGAGGTTTTCCCTAGGGACTACAGTATGGGGCTCTTCAAGAAAGATATGAGAAGGTTTTTACAGGATCAGCAACGCAAGAGTGACACCCCTGGTGTTGCAAATGTCCATAGACTGCGGTAACTGCTTACCATCAGGTAGGCTGTACGCTTGTTTGCCACTTCAGTGGTATAAAATAAGTGGTTGCTGGATTTAGAGTTATTTACTAGTTACTAATGGCATATTGTGATAGTGTCCTTGTGCACTCACATTACACCAATGTGAGACACTTTTTTATCCATTTCGGCCAATGTTCTGTTAAATCAAAATGTTCTTAATCTGCGAGTACCTTTAACCATTCTCTCTCAGATACTTTGTTTAATACAATTGGTTTCTGTAAAAGAAAGGAGTATGATTTATGGATTGTCGGTACCACAGGTCGGAACTAAGGAAAATCAGAACGGTGATTGATTTTGTGTAGCCTGGACTTGGCGTAACATTTTCGTTTTCAAAAATATATTTTCATCTCTCATGTTAGTATAGTAAGAAGTTCTTTTTTATCTAAGTAGCTCTCTATCTATAACTTCACGCCAAATCCCTTGCGGGGCAGGCAGAGTGAACCGAGCGCCACGTGACTCAATCCTTGCACACCTCACTCGCTTCTTTAGCATTTGCTCTTCTCGTGCACGCTCGCCGATTTCTAAGGTTCCTGACATCACCGTATATGATAAATAATATATATATATACGATACACGATCAATTTGATCATGGTCACCCAGCCTTCCTCGGCTCCTACATCCTTCAACTTGCGCGTTGTATATCTGTTTCGTAATTCTTTTCTCCCGCATTCTTTCTACATGTCTTCATCTCGGAGGAAAACGATCATGTGCACCCTTGAATTATAGTCTTCCCGAAGCCGCGGCCGTGGCGCTATAGGTAAACATCGCGGTTTGCTGACTACTTTCTTTGCTTGTTTAACCATCAAATATATCGAGTGCGCAGTGGTTAGTTACGTTACTTTGACATCAACGCTTGTGGGTTCGATTCCCACACATGACAAACATTTGTGTGCATAAACATGTCTGTTTGTCTTGGTATGTGTGTTTTATATGTATAAGTATGCGTTAAAATAAGAAGAGGCATGCTCCGTTGGTTCGGACATGTAGAAAGAATGCAGGAAGAAAGAATGACGAAGCAGATATACAATGCAAAAATGGAAGGATGTAGGAGCCGAGGAAGGCCAAGACTTACCTACCATGATCAAATTGGTCGTGTTCTATCAGAAGCTGATTACGGACGCAATTATCTAACAACAATATTACTAGTATTGCTTAGATTAAGACTAGATGGCGCTGTGAGATGTATCGTGATATATTTATTCATCACTCATTCATTCAGTAGGCAGGGAGAACTGAACGTCATTCGACTGCTGCAAAACTAACTCACTACTTTAACATTCATAGTTCATTTTATGTGCACTCGCTGGTTCTTGGGCATTCTGACTCCATCTTCTAATAAAACCCAACCAAAGTGCACAAAAGCATATATTTACCGTACATCATACTAATATTACAAACGCAAAAATTAATTTCGTCCGTTTATCTGCCTATAATTGCTGTGTGTCTGTCGGTTTATCACTGTGTTCGTCGTAATGAAAATTGGTGCAGAGATATGGTATTTTTTTACAACGTCGAGAGTACCTTCCACCTGATGTAAAGCGGTTATCGTAGTCTATGAATGTTTGCAATATATTAAGTATGATTCGCGCGATTCCGCTCTGCTGCTAATACAGTAACTCCTGAGGAGCTTACTGCTGACTCGCAGGAAGGCAATATCCCTCCCAGGAATTGTTGCTTGGCTGAGGTGGAGGTATTTCCCCAGACAATGTTTATCCTGTGTGAACACACGAGCGTCGGTGTCAAAGTAGCGTTATTAACCAAGGTGCCACCGACCTCTTCATCACCTCAACATAAACATAAGAAGCTAGGATATAATCTGACATAGGCTATGCTAATCTTATGGGATTAATCCGGACGGGCTGGTTTGAAGCAGGGCGTATCAAAGAAGCCCGTCTGAAGAATCACAACTTCACGGAAAAACGCAGCTAATTAACAATACCTTGAACTGTTACTGTGTTTACTAATGATATTACGAGTAAGCTCCTGGGGAGTCACTGCGTTTCAAATGGGGTAGCAAGACGCGAGTGATACTCCTATTTGCCGCCGGATGTCGATAAAAAGACTGTCAGTTGTATGCACGACAGAAGTGAAAACTTCTTAGCTTCACAAACTTGTAAACATTGTTTTTGGGTTGTTAAGAAAATTTTTAATTGGAAGTATTTTTTATAAGATATGATTTTTATCAACGTATTAATATAGTAATTAAATTTACATTTATTGTGCTATTTTACATGTAAAAGAATGATTGTTATTTATATGATACTAACAAATTTACATATAGGTATACATATACATATAATATCAATCAACATTATAAATTAAAGACAACAAGGCAATTTTTCTCACACATGACGGTCACGACAGTTCAGTGCTTTTTCCCCTTCCAAAAAATTCCAAACGTGCTTAAAGAAATTTTCGCTTCAAAAATAAGGTGGAACCGGACCGTGTAATTTATTCAGAGAATAGATATGCAAAATTGATTAGGCAGGCAGGGGTTTCAAAGAGATACAAGTAGGAGACGTAGGACGTATCAAAGCAGCACCCGTCTGGGGAAGTGCTCCACCTCACAGAAAACCGCAGCAAAATAATAAGTCCCTGGAAGGTTGACGTGTTCCTGCATGTGAGTGAGGTCACCAGTAAGCTCCTTAGGAGTTGTTGTATTAGCGGCAGAGTGATACTTAATGTATTGCATGCGTTCATAGGCTACAGTAACCGCTTTACATCAGGTGTGCCGTATGCTTGTATCCCTCCCAACTATAAAAAAAATACAAGATATTAGTAGATATACCAAGATCCAGGGATACATCCAGTTACATTAAGAAACAGCTTACATTCCTATTTCGAGCGAGACGGGTCAAATAAAGCAGAACGTAGGAAAACCGTCGTGCCCCTCTAAAAATAATAACCGAGATTCTGGCCACATGTCGACGTAATACCAACGGGCACATGCTCGTAAAAAATAAGAAAAGGACCCCGCAAAATACTCTCTATTACATTCCGGTGTATGTCGGAAAAATTGGAAATACATTTGGAGGGAAGCGAATTGGACTGCGTACGGTGTGATCGAACCTTGATATCTTGTCTATGCGTGACGATTTAGATATGCGAATCACAATCGATACTTTCCGTAATGACATCCCCGCCTTTTCAAATGGTTACCTGTTTGGAATCAACATATTTTAGGCAGGCGTATGCTCGAGAAAAGAGAAAAGGCTTTGAAATATAGAAATGCTGTCGAGTGATCTTATTTATTACTAGCCGCTGCCCGCGGCTCCGCCCGCGTGGAGTCAAATAACGTAGCCTATGTGTTAATCCAGATCATAATCTATCTACGTACCAAATTTCATTCAAATCCGTTCAGCCGTTTAAGCGTGAAAGAGCAACAAACATCCATACATACAAACTTTCGCATTTATAATATTAGTAGGATAGGATATAGTAGGATAAGTCGGGAGGCAAACATGTAAACAGCACATCGGATGTAAAGTGGGTATCGCAGATTATCTTGCAATATCGAGTGTCACTCGCACCTTGTTGACACGGCAATTCTTGATAACCTTACCCATTCAAAGGAACATAACAAGTCTTCAGGCCTCCAGTAACAACTTTATTTGGTTTCTGTCTCTGTGAAGTGGAGATACTTCACCAGGCTGTTAGTTTAACGACTGTCATCTATCGATAACAGCCCGAATCGACAATATAACGTGCCCCTCGGCTTCGTAAGAAGTCGAGTCGACTACATCTATCCATAGCGAGACTGCGGTCTACGTTGCTTAACTTGTGTGTTCAATTAGATACAAGAGCGCTGAAACGTGAATTCGATCTGAATGATTACGACTGTTAAATTAATTTGATTAATATTTAGTACGTTCCACAGTTATTTATATTATTATTGGTGTTTGAATATGAATTTCCGTTTCTATGAACTTATTTGAAGGTGATTGAAGTGTGAAGTTTTCAATATTATCACGTGTATGTGATCATTTGCTACAATTGTTATGGATTGATTGACTTCTTATGGACGCTTATTGATATTGATTCATTTATAACTATTTATGCACTAACAAACCCGTAGTTATACATTGCACTTACTTTGGGTGGGAGTACAATGTTATTAAAGAATACAAACTTGTTCCTGTACCAATTTGTAAAATGTTTTACTTGTTGCTAAAATCCTTACTTTTAATAACAACTTATTTAATTTCGATACTGCAATCGTTTATTAAACCATAAGTTATTGGTAATGTTTTGACTACTATCTCTTTGTGGAGAAAACGCTGTTAAAATTGCTATAAAAGGGATTGTCACATCAAAGGAAGCGGACTGTAAACTAACAATTTGCCAGAACTGAATATTCACCGGTCGTAAGAATAGTTAATTTACACTTGAAATCGTGTATTGATTTATAATATCGTTGTACCACTGATTAATAATAAACTGTAATCCAAGTGAGACTAGTGTTATTTTACGGACCCTCTCATAAGTCATAAAGTGGTGCCACCTGCATCCATTGACTTCCTACAATCCTCTTGAGGTCGTCGCTCCATCTAGTGGGGAGTCATCCCGCACTGCGAGTACCAGTACGGGGACGCCATTCGAGAACCTTTCTTCCACAGCGGTTGTCGGTTCTACGAACTATGTTGCCAGCCCACTGCACTTCAGCTTACTTGTCATATGGGCTATGTAGGTTACCTTAGTTCTACTGCGGATATCCTCATTTCTGATTCTATCACGCAGAAAAACCCCGAGCATAGCTCTTTCCATAGCACGCTGAGCGACTTTGAGCTTTCCCATACGCCGTCAATGAAGGCCCACGTCTCGGTTCTGTATGTCATCAATGGCAACACACACTGTTCTAAGACCTTGCTTTTCACGCGTTGAGGTATTTTGGACGAGAAGAAGTTTTCCGAACGCTGCCCAGCCGAGTTGGATACGTCTGTTGACCTCTCGGTCAAAGTTGGACTTACCTAACTGAATAACCTGTCTTAGGTTAGAATATTCGTCAACAACTTCGAGCTCAATGCTGCCAACCGTCACCAGCGTAGTTGTAATATGAACATTCGACATGATCTTAGTCTTGTCCTTGTTCATCTTGACACCTACCTGGTTAGAAACACTATTGAGCTCATTGAGTAGAATTCGTAGAAATAATGGCGCCAGTGTTGGTCTTAGGCTTTGTAGGTAGACTTTGGCCAACAAACAGATCTTTGGTGAAAACTTAGAAGCCTTGGTTCCGCTCTATCGCCTATTTAATACCTACGTATTGTATTAATTTTGCGCATGTCTCTACGTATGCATTTAGAAATATGCCTGTTTAGCTACCTATACTCTAGTGTGTGAGCTGAAATCTGCAGCCATATTTCACGTCTGTCCTGCATGAGATTCTGTGTGAGTCGAGAGCTTTTGGGTTCTTTTTGGGCTAGGCTTTAGAAACTGAGTTCCCACTGCATGAATAGTTTCCACGAGCTTGCTGTTGACATCGTCCGGTGTTATACAATCATCTATACACTGAAAACGATTACGCTTCCGGATTTCACCATGTTGATCACAGAGCCATCATTGAACAAATGTGGGTTGGTCGTCAAGATGAAGTCTATCTCGTTTTTCGTCGAACCATCCGGACTATTCCAAGTCCACTTGCGCTGCGCTGCTTTTTGAAGATAGAGTTTATAATAAAGAGTTTCTCCTTCAGCATGAAGTCGACCAGCAGTTGCCCCCTTTGGGTTCGTTGCCCGATTCCAAATTGCCCCAATCTCAACTAATTGTTCTTTTTCGCGCCTAGCTTTGCATTGAAGTCCCCCATCAGCACTGTGTAGTGAATTTTATACATAGCCTCCACCTCATCATCTGGGTGTGCATAGACTGGTATGACCTTCAGCGAATATCTTTAGTACACTGCTGACGAGAGGCTTAAGGACGATAAACCCGACAACACCATGGGACAGATGGCCGCCTTCCCGGTAGTAAAGCAAGTTGCCAGATTTTTAAGGATCACCGTGTCCTCCCCCTGTCTACGGACTTCGGACAGTCCTATTATATCCCAATGCAACTTGCTTAGTTCCTCTTCCAGCTCCGCTATCTTCTCGTCGGTCCTCAACGTACGCTTGTTGTACGAGTATGTTGCCAGAGCCAGTCCGTTGTGTTGGTAGCCCCGGCGTCGGAGCCGGGGATTCTTAGCACCCCCTGCCCCGCCGATGCCCTAACTGCTTTCGGAGCCATTATCAGCGGGGCTCCCGGTGACTGGGGGCCGTCTATGTGTCGCACTTATATTTTTTGGGGGGCTTTTGCCATAGTTGCCACGCTCGGCAGGCGGGCTTGTAACCGCAGTAAGTTATTAAATTAAAGTATTTTAAAATAAGGGGATGCTGCTGCCCGTTTCCTGAATTCCCTTGGTCGCCTTTTACGACTTTTGAGATAGGGGTGGCTTATTCTTACGCCGAGGCTACACGGCGGCATCTAACTTATGGAAAAGTTAAAAAGTAACTTTATGTGATTACTTACCTATTTTGTTTGAAGGTTCCTTAGGCAACAGGACGTTACACATTAATTGTGAAGCAAAGTGGCAACAGCGCACAATAGAAAAGGTCCAATCGTAGAGGTGGCCTCTGATTGGTCAATTGAAACGGATCAACAATGGCTGGTGGGGATTTGTACTACTAGTTAGCAAATTTGCCAGTAGAGGGGTTTGCAATTGTTGACAGAGCGGAGCAAGTTTGTACGCAGGAATGAACTCATTAGATTAACAATTGCTGGTGCTGATCAACTGAAGCTGGAGCTGACCAACAATCGCCAACGGAGCAACAATTACGTCTGATCAACAATTGCCGAGAAGAGATATCTACGTATATATATAGATATATATAATGCTATTACTTTTCATAACAATTGATTTATTATAATAGTTATTGGTATTATAACCTCGTAAACCCGAGATTTTCGATTTGACAGCTTGACGGTGAAACCGAAACTCCTCTGAAAATAACTAAAAATATTTAAATGGTCTCAATCCTAGCAATTCAAATGAACATTGTAAGTGTTAGATTTATCCGACTCGTGTCATTCGACTCTGTCATTATTGGAGCTCTATGTTATGATGTGTAGACGATTTATGGACATCTGTCACTTCGTTCAGAATTTCCGAAAGACTCGAGAGCCTTTAGCATGAAATTTTAAACACAAATGTATGGTAAAGTTTAGGGTTCTTGAGAGGAACGTAAGGTTTTACTTCCTACTTAGATTTTTAAAAGTTCGAGTGTCAAATATTACAAAAATTTGGTCCTTACAAAGGCGCCGCAGGGTTTACGAGGATATATTTGGTTTCTTCATGGAGAGAACGCTGTTGAAATTTCTACATAAGGGATTATCAAATCAACGGAAAGGAATTGCAATCCAACATTCCGGCAAAGTGGAGATCTGCACGTATTCACCGGTTGTGTATATCGTTGTACAATCAGACAATAATAAACTGTAATTCAAGTGACACTGGTGTTATTTAATACACTCACTCAATAACTCTGCTTAATTTCTTCTAAAACCCAAAACATTATTGTTGAAAAAACAATGTTGCTTGAATTTTTCTTTTATATTGTAATCAAAATATAGTCAATGGAGTTTTATCAGATTTTTATTGTATCAAATCGTGTATAAGTTACCTGAGACTATCATGAGGAGATTTTTTCTGAGTTACTTTTTTTTTTAAATTAAGTTTGATAAATTATTTTTTTTAAAAGTAGACCATGGATTGGGTGGGGAGATATATAGAGATATCAATTGTTTATGCACATTTAATTCCCTTCAACTACCCCCAAATATTATTTAATCACATCACGGAGATAATTCTGACTACGCCCGAGTTTTGATGTGTTCTTTTTCGTCAGAACCACGTTTGCCAATTAGCAGGGTGCATCACATGCAGGTGAGTTTGGCTTTGACTTTAAGGTCGGCCTTTTCTTGGAATGTAAAGAGCCTTAAACCGGCGAGCGAGAATGAGAAGAGCTATGAATATTATAGAAGCGAGTGGTGTATGTATGGACAGAGTCATGCGGCGTTCGATTCTCTCTGTCTACCCCGCAAGGGATTTGACGTGAAGTTATAGATAGATATCAATACGGTGAGAGAAGGTCCTTACACACCTCGTAAGGACCGCATCTTATAGCGCTCCCTCCTCTACTTATTCGTCTGTGTCTATATGCTGGTGTGGTTTGTTGCTTTAGCCAAAGAGAGTTAACACACAGACATTTTTTTTATACGATGTCGGTAGACAAACAATCGTTCGGCTCAGTTTATGTAAAGAGGGAACCATAGTCTATCAATGTTTGTAATACAAAAAGCATAGTTCACGCGTTACTATCCTCGCTACTAATATATAAAGGGGAAAAATTTGTTTGTTAGTTTGAACGCGCTAATCTCTGGAACTATCAGTACGTATTTGAAATATTCTTTTTGCCATTTTAGCCCAATTCTTGAAGAATTTTGTAGGCTATTAAATTTAACATCACCACACGACCCTTAGAAGTCGATGAAAAAGAAGGAAAGTAGACAATTTCTACTGCTTACCGGGATACGAAGTGACGTGCCGTAGCTAGTACATATACCTATAAATATATTATATTAGTATATACATATATCTATAATTATATATACATGAATGAAGCAACATAAACATAGTGAGTAAGGTAATCAGGAATACGGTGAAGAGCTGACGTGGTCGTTGCAGCGGCAACGGCAACGCGCCAACGGTACTTTTTGTGCAAATGTCTATTGGCTACGGTGGCTACCATGCAACTTTATTTCAAATCTGTTATAAAAAAATATTGCAATACTTTAAATTAGAGAAAGTCAAAATGACTACATTAAATTCAGTAAATGATATAAGTCATAAACACTCCTAGTACGTGTTTGTTTCCGTTAGTCCAAACTCATTTCGAAACAGTCTGCCTCCAAAATTAGAAACCGCACGTTAAAATTTTAACGAGTTCCCGCGAATGTGAATAATATGAAAGGTTAGTATCTACAAACGCAAGCCGTAACCGTATAACATTCGAGTGTGAAAACAAAATCATGGCTCGCGGAGAACCGCCAAAGCAAACAATCTTAGCTCGGAATAAACATTGCAGACGAATAAACGTTGAATAAAGATAGTTGTCGCACATAAACGACGATGTGTTACGTCGCATATAATAGAATGAGGATTCCTTAAATGTAAAACGTTCGCTACCGCTCCCAGAGTCGTTGAAACCCCTATAAAAATGTTAGTTCGCCTTTCATTACATTTTGGAACGCGGCTGCGTACCACACCCAACCAAAAATCGACTCTACACACCGAAAATCAAGTTCGGTTTTACTAAAACATCAACCGATATTTATTTCACCAAATGTCCGATCTATTCGTTTTGAATAGCCCGTTTTCGGTGTTTTACTTTGTTTTCTACAACCGTGTTGTGATTGAGATAGTTTTAGATAAACAATGTACTGAAAATGCACGAATCGATCACTGCTAAATTGAATTTCTAATACGAATCTTTTATCTGAAATTAAAACCCGACTTATTTAGGGTTTTGCCAACTGGCTTACACAGCACTATAACTCCCACAACTACGTATGAAGCTCTGTTATTTCCCTTGACAGTCATAATATTGCAACTTGCCGCCATTGTAAGTTGGTCCGCCTCACCCGTCGGCCATTTTGACTATTATTGAGAGGACCTAGAGTTGGGAGAAATTTTGGGGGTTCGTCCAAAGGTGGTCGTGATATACGTGATACAAGGGTCCTTTTACCCCGCAGGGCTGTAATTTGCACCTGTAGTCACAGATATTATGTGAGAAATTTTGTGTTACTTGAATACAGGTCATGGGACCGGATGAAAATGTTTCTGATGTTCAGTTTTGTTTCTATGTGGGCCAATCGGGTATTGTTTTAGGTTGTATTGCAATATTCAAGATGATTTCGGAGCTTGTTCACGTTGTTCGAGATCATTTCTTTTCCTTGTTTGTGTAAGGACAGCTAGTCCCCTTCACTTTTTACGAGGCGTGTGTGGGACAAGTTGATATTGCAATTTTTAACCGATTTCAATAAAACAAGAGGTTCTATGTTTGACACGTATTTCTTTATGTATGTTCACTATTATCTTGGAAAATATTTATTTAATTTGGATAGTTCAATTTGAATTCTATTATTTTAAATCACAAGCTATTTCCACATAGATTTCTAAAATATTAATAAATTAGTTAAATAGACTACTGCATTGTTTCTGATCTAACATTCATTCATAGCGAATATCTAGTGCTGTTTTAGTTCCCTAAACATTATTATATGGTATACTACTTAAGTGACAAACATGCATTTACCTGCCTGATGGTAAGCAGTTATCATAGCCTATGGACACTTACAACACTAGAGGCGCACCACGCCTGTGTTGCCGACCCCGTAATTTTTTTAAAGCAATTTTTTGAAGAAAAATAATATAAAGATTCTTTATAAATTTCTTGTTCGAATTTCTAGATCTCTCTTTATATTTTTCTTGTGGTATTTAATACAATTGAAAAATCTACTTTTTAGTTGTTATAAAAATACATTTAATTTGAAATTACAATTTAAATAAAAATTTTAAGTTTATCTAACTTTAAATTATTAACTAGCTATCAGAATATATTGAGGGTTTTTGTACTGACTCGTTTAATTTACGGCCCAGTGTTATTTTTTTAAGTTACGTACCCACGGGCATACAAACACAACTCAAAAATTATACATCTCGTATTCGTATGATTTTTCGGTCTATTCGTATCATACTATAATTTTAAATCAAAACTTGTAATTGATGTTAAGGAAAATACGAAACGAGAGGACAGTCCCAAGACGTATTTCTCCCAGTGTCGACCTATTGATTCTGTCAAAGCGCGCCAACGTTCGCGTGCTTTGGTTTTATTTTAAGCATCCGTACTCATGACCGGATGTGACATATATATATATATATATATATATATATAGATCCCGAAGGCATTCAAACTTTAACATAACGACAGTAAAAACCTTTTCAGTAATAAAAATAAAAGAAAAAACCTAAAAATATGTTTTCAGTATAAAGAGTAAATCTAAAAAAAAAACTAAAGCATTTGCGTGCCAAATTGCAAGTCTGATCAATTACTCTAATTAATTATGATCGAATGAATTATGTAACAGATATCTGGATTTCGCATAATTGTGTACAGTTCATCTGTAGTTTTGAGTCTGATCATTGCCACGGCTTTTAGGTGTTGCGTTTTGTTACATCCTAAGACCGCCACTACCGAGCCATTAATTCTAAACTTCTAATGAACTGCGTTTGGTTCTTATAGATTAGATGCGTTAAATAATTAGTTAGAGAGGTAGGGCGCATCAAAGCAGCCCGTCTGGGGAAGTACCTCTACCTCACAGAAAACTGCAGCCAAATAACGACTCCCTAGAGGGTTGTTGTGTTCCTGCTAGTGAGTGAGGTCACCAGTAAGCTCCCAAGGAGTTGCTGTGTAAGCAGCAGAGGAGGCATCGCGCGAGTGATACTTAATATGTCGCAACCGTTGATAGGCTACGGTACCCGCTTTACATCAGGTGGGCCGTATGCTTGCATGTCTCCCAACGTAGTATAAAAAAAAAGAACAAAAAGAGTTAGATAATTAATGTTAGCTTTAAATAATTAACGAATAAATAATATTCCCACTATTAAATCATATCGTTAAAGTCTTAATAGACACTCTTCTTCTTAGCGTTATCGGCTTTTTCCTAATCCATTAGGATAGGCGGGGTCCGCTTCCTAAGCCTAAGGATTTGGCCAAGATACTGGTTTTATTTTTACATAGAGCGTCTGCCGTCTCACCTCCGCAATCCAGAGGGAAAACCAGATTATATTGATGTTAGGTCACCCGTCATTTGAAATATAATTACTTGAACGTTTGGGTCTCCGTTTTCCTTTACCACCGAGCAAGTGATAAATATGTACATAAATCCGAGAACACGAATTTAGTGGTGGACATGACCAGCCAGGATTCAAACCGGGGAATAGGCCGCTTCCTTATCCACTGGGCTATTACTGTTTATACACTATACAATTAATTACAATAATACACTCATCTACATATATGTCGGAACGTGGATATAATTGTCGTCAGGTGGCTCGTTGTTTATGGCGAAATACCAGCGTAGTTAATCTTCTCAATATTTAATCAGCCAATTACGAAAATAATCGTAACAAAAGTTATACCTACTCAGATCGCAGATTACAACGGATTCAAAATGCGGTGGACGCGACACGTGCGGTTGGCTCCATTGCTCGATTCGTAATGCCGTTTCCAATGACGGTATCTCATCTTCATCAAACCAAAACAAATACAACCGGTGTTGCCATCCCAACGATGTCGATTCCACCCAAGCGCCGACTTGACATTTTGATCCGTTATTATTAACTAGCGACACGGGGATTGATTTCTTCAGGGCTTCTCAATATGGTGTTGCTACCTCTGCGACATATATAATAAATTTTAATAAAAAATACTTAAGCTGCACTGCTTAAACAAGGTTAATAACTTGTTTACTTGCAGATTACGTCAGAGGTCCACCAGAACCAGACCAGTGTCATTACGGAAACAGAGTTATGGAGCGGTTTGCACGTTTGAACTTTAACATTCATTTTTATTGATACTACGAGTACAACAGATCTCATAGAAATATCTTTGTAGTATACCTACCTAGTTCGGCCATTAGTTCTGTTACAAATGAATATGCATTTATTTTTTTATGAAATAATGTAATAGTACATATTTATAGAAATGTCAACAAAAAAAAAATAACTATTCGAAATGACCACATTTGCCTTTGTTACAGGCCTTTAATCTGCCTGGCCACGAATCTATTTGTGCACTGTTTCCATCGGAAATGAAACACAATGTCGACGTGTCGTTTTGAGCAGGCCATGCCCCCTAACACTGGCCATAATTATAGTCTAAGGGGTTCAGATCTGGGCTAGACGGGTGCTAGTCTTCAGCTCTTATAAAATCGGGAAAATTGGTTTCGAGCCAGGCTTGGGTAGTTCGTGCCTTGTGACCAGGTGCAGAGTCCTGCTGGAAAGTTAATATATTTACGAGGAAGTAAAGAGAAACCTAAAGTGTGAAAAGTTACATTAAAGTTTGATTGTAATGACACATATTAAATGTTCGTAGAAAGCTAAGTACTTGTATTTAGACCCCGTTTCGTACAAGAACTCTCAAATAAGTTTACAAAAATTTGTATTGAATTAATAACGAAATTAAATTAAAATTCTAACAAAAACGACTTTAGAGCCAATAACAAAATTTAAGATTTTGTTGTTGCAGGTATTGTAAATATTTCTTTATAATATGAAGGGAAGTCCAAGAAAAGACAAAATAGGGCAATCGATTATTTATTTTAGATAAGGAACAAATGTGACTTACTATAATATCTTCGTCTTCTTCCCGGTGTTACCCCGTTTCCTATTCCGTTAGCATTTACGTTGATTTTGTGAATGCGATGGTAGGATGGAAAACATCGTGAAGAAACCGTACGTGTTCATAGTTCAGTGGCGGAAGCACACAAAGCAGAGCAAATTGCATGTAAAATTGAGTTTCGCAAAATAACTCCTGAATCTATTATCTAAAAGAAAAAATAATTTTTCATTAAACAAAATGTGTGACCATGTGTATACGCTAACGGAGCCTCCGTTGCGTATTTCCATTTTTTTGTATTTCCGGACGTATCGTATCGAGTGATAGGTAATATTGATATTGTAATATGAATAAACTTAAACTTCGGATAAAATATACAGAGGCTGGAATTTGTAATGACAGTTCCAACATTCTTTTGGTGCTGCTTTTAAATTCCGTTTATTCCAAAGAATTTTCCACAATTGTCTTTCTACGGCCATTTTGACTCCTGCGGGAATCGTTTATGTATTTGAGTTCACATGAACCTTTGATTATGGCCGAAATAGTCTCGAAGTAAAAACACAATGCCAATAAAATAAACTAAAAATTAAGAAGAAAACATTTGTATTATTTGATTTAAAAGCTAGATTCACGTACTCGTAATTCACGTACAAACAAAAAGCGATTTCTGAAAAAAGCTATTAACTTGCGTTATAAAAGCCACATCGCGCGATTTACTTGTGTTTTATACGACAGCTGTGTTTACGAACTTGAATCTTCTCCATCTTGATGGAAAAACATGTACATCAACTCATTCTTATATGTCTTTTGAATGAATGAAGATCTGTCCTACTCGGTCACGCTCTACTGTTTATTAGCGGTAGGTAGTATTTTCAATCTGACCGAAGAACAAAGTTTAACAATTGTCACCTATATAGCTAACACCATCAGGTGTGCGTTCTGAAGAATAAGATGTGATGAAAGAAGGGCGGGGTGTCAAAGCAGCTCGACTGGGGAAGCGAAGGAGGGTTGTTAAAAATCCAAAATTATTTATAAATGGAACTCCTCCAAATTTTCTATTTCATACATTTTAACTTACTTACCAATACATATGTAACCCGTGCATGCTGTAGAAATTATGGAAAATACGCTACCTGACGTAGTATTAAAGACTTAAAAACTTTATGTAATAAAATACTATTGAATAATTTTATAGTGATGAGCTAATTACTTGATTCCCACTGTAATTTTATAAAAACATAAGTTAATAGAATACCACAGAAGCTGTATACTATTCTATACTGAATTTGTCTACATTACATTCATTATTAACCCTGTGAATGCGATGGGTAAAGTGTCGAAATGTCACGGATGAGAAAGGTCTCCCAGACCCTAATTTAGAATTGAGACTATTAGAAAACAAACAAACTTACAGGTGGACAAATTGTGTTACACGTCTGTTCAAACTCATGGGAATAGTAAATGAGAATGATTTTGGATTGTAGGGTCGATGATTTTTAGGGTTCCGTACCCAAAGGGTAAAACGGAACCCTATTACTAAGACTTCGCTGTCCGTCCGTCTGTCCGTCTGTCACCAGGCTGTATCTCACGAACCGTGATAGTTAGACAGTTGAATTTTTCACAGATAATGTATTTCTGTTGCCGTTATAACAACAAATACTAAAAAATATAATAACATAAATATTTAAGGGGGCTCCCATACAACAAACGTAATTTTTTTGCTCGATATTGATAACGGCATCAGGTAGACGCTTGAAACATTCACAGAATATTTAGTTATAAATTCACTTTAAGAATAAATAATTAAATTAAAATAAAACAAATATTTAAGGGGGCTCCCATACAACAAACCTAATTTTTTTGCTCGATATTGATAACGGCAACAGGTAGACGCTTGAAATATTCAAAAAATATTTAGTTATATATTCACTTTAAGAATAAATAATTAAATTAAAATAAAACAAATATTTAAGGGGGGCTCCCATACAACAAACGTGATTTTTTTGCCGTGTTTATAGATAATGGTACGGAACCCTTCGTGTGCGAGTCCGACTCGCACTGGGCCGATTATTTTTTTTATATAACGTTGGAAGATACGAGTACGTACGGTTTACCCTAATGGTTATCACACCGTACCGTTATCACACAGCTTGCAAGAAGCATCGTTCGCGCGTTGTCATACCCGCTGCTAACGCAAAAACTTCTAAGGAGTTTATTGATAATCTTACTCACTCGCAGGAACACAATAATCCTCCAGAGAGATATTTACATGGCTGCGGTTATCTGTGAGATAGAGGTACTGGGGCTGGTTTGTTGCGTTACTTCGCTTAAAGAGATGACCTTAGTATATAGACCAGTTATCGAATATTTTATTTGTATTAATTGTTTATATTTAATGGCATTCGCTTGTAGTAAATTGTAAAGTTGTCATTAAATATAGTAATCAGTCTATTTACATCACATATACACGCAATCCCGTGGATATTTCAGAACGCAGCACGTCTCTACGGTACACGAGAATATCGTATACATTTACATGTCCCTAGGTTCACCTGTCCATTATCTGTTAATATATCAACCATTATGTAAGGATATCAAGAATAGGAAATACTGAATGACTGAATAAAAAATATATGTGGGGTGTTCTATCTTCAATTCACATACTTTGCGAAAATCGTGAGCGTAGAAATTTTAATATTTAAAAAAAAAGTTGAGTGACTTTTTACATTTGAATGTGAGAAGGTATTTTGATCGGTTTTTCATATTATGAATGTGTTGTGATTATAATTCGATTCGACTATGATATTTTGTTTTAAATGTGTTCAAAAAAGTAAGCAGTCTTAAAACTTGTTTCAAAATATCTATCTGTATATATTTTTCTGGTCAACGATTTGAGCCAATTTTAATAAAAATTGGTGTACGCCTGTATTTTCTAAACTTTTAGAATGTTCTTATATATATTCTTGAATGTCCGTATTATTTCTAGAATTATCTCTAGTAACTTCTGCCCAATCACCATGAAGCAAAAATATTAAGAAGAAATGCATATATGAAGATTGTAGAGCTTGTGTGCGGGTGGACGGCAGCTTGTCGCTCTGGTTTGATACCAACATTGGTGTCAGACAGGGATGCGTGCTGTCGCCTCGACTACTCATCGTATATCTGGACAATTGTCTTCAGAGAATAAGAAATATGAATGTGGGAATGCAAATGGGTGACTCAATGGTCAACTGTCTGCTTTATGCAGACGACGCGGTGTTAATAGCCGAATCATCATCCGAACTGCAAACACTAGTTACAGTAATGAAACACGATTGTATGAAGATAAGCTTACAATTGAATGCGAAGAAAACCAAGATGGTATTTGAAAGAGAGACAACCAGAACGAGCACTAGGATTACGGTTGATGATGTAGTGTTGGAGCAAGTGAATGAGATTGTATATCAAGAGGATGTCAAGAGTCCTAGAAACCGGCGGGCGTGCATGAAAAGAGTTGTGATTGTTAAGGAAGCGAGAGAAGTGTGTAAGGACCGCGACTTATGGCGCTCGGTTCTCTCTGTCTACCCCGCAAGGGAGTTGGCGTGAAGTTATAGATAGATAGATAGATAGTATTCCCGTGTGTTAAAGCTTCAACGAGATGTTCGTACTGTGTCCACTTTCAAGAAAAAATTGAAGGAGTATTATCTGAAGACACTATTTTCTAGTGAAGGATAATTTATATGTATGTATGTATGTATATATATCTTCACGCCAGGTCCCTTGCGGGGTAGGCAGAGAGAACCGAGCGCCATAAGACGCGGTCCTTACACACTTCACTCGCTTCTTTCACATTCATAGCTCTTTTCATGCACGCTCGCCGGTTCCTAAGGCTAATTTATATAATGTGGTTATATTGATGTATATTTGTGTATATATAGGTCTGTGTATATATGTATGTGTATGTATGTGTGTATGTGTATGTATGCGTGTATATGTATGTATATGTTAAATGTATTTTTACAGAAGTATTCTAACTGTATCATAGTGTAACTGTTTTATTAATGCTTGTTGGCACATATATTTTGTTTACGGCCCTGTACAATGTTTTCACATTCATTGGGGTTGGCTGGAAGAAATCTTTTAAAGAGATAAGCTCACCTTTGTACACAAAACTTATAACAAAGATTATTTTGTATATTTATGTGCAATAAAGAAGCTTGTTTTTATGCTCTACACTACACAGTCACATTTCTAAGTTAAGACAAAAAGATAAAAGCTAATAATTTTTCATTGTTTTAAACCCTTCGAAACCCGGGTGGTCGAATACGACCGCGAAATGTATGGGAAAACGTATATAACGGGTTCTGACTGCTCAATTTACCTTTTTTAAACTACATTATATAATGATCGTTGGCGAAGAATAAATACCAGAAGAACCTTACCCATATAGGTATTTTTCCAAATCGTCAATTTCTATTGCAATAAATGTATGTGATGTCAGCAGCCTTAGAAAATGGGGAGTGTGCATGAGAAGAGCAATGAATGTTATAGCGTTATCACCAAATTGATCGTGTTCTATCAGAAGGTGATGTCAGAAATGAAGCGAGTGAGGTGTGTAAGGATGGAGTCATACGGGGTGTTCGGTCCTCTTTGCCTACCCCGCAAGGGATTTGGCGTGAAGTTATAGATAGATAAATTTATGTCAGTGTGCATAATAGTGTCATGTGGCATAATAAAAGATATATTAACACATATGCTGTATTGAGAGGTAACCGCGAGGATATTTATTTATTTGTATAATTCTGTAAGTGATTCCCTGGAGTCCTTGTTATAAATAGAGCGGACGGCTATCTTTTGCAATGTAAAAATAGTTTCAATATCAGCCAGAATAGGCAGCTATACGACATAACGCTGCGAAAGTAGCTGAAATAGATTAAACGCATAGTAGCCACATCCATCAATTGTCTAATTCTCCTAAATGATTACGCAGCAGAGCTGAGTTTACTGGCCAGGTTATTTATGTGGGGGCCTGACTGCAATTTGGAATCTATTGTGATTCCAAGAAATAAAGTATCATTAAAAAGAAATTGTCATTTATCGTACTACAGACGGACGTGATCCCTACTAATTAATTACCCATTGATTGACTTTATAAAATATAGGATGGGTTTTTCACGTTATATAATAAATTAACTGTCATCTTTGAAGCTAAATATAACCTAATCTACACGTGATATAACCGATGCGAATCTATAAACGAGACCCTGGTAAAAGTTAGGTGCAGCGCAGTAATATTTAGTAAGCATCTAGTCTTAGCAGCTTCTTACCCTTCAGGGACCTTTATTACATGACAACTCGCTGTAGGGCTAATGCGTACCCGCGCGGGAGCGTTTCACATCAGGTAGGGTTTCTTCTTATTTTACTGTGTGTGGTTTATAAGAAAAGTTTATCAGTTACATACAGTATGGAGACATAACTAGATTATTGAATTTTTTTCATTTATTTCATAGTATAAACTTATTGTTATGTAGAAAATTACAGGCTGTAAACACATATATGAAAAACGTTTAATGTGTAAGTAAAATACAACTTCTATCTATCTATCTACATATAACTTCACGCCAAATCCCTTGCGGGGTAGGCAGAGAGGCCCGAGCGTCACGTGACTCGATCCTTACACGCCTCACTCACATCTTTAACATTCATTGCACGCTCTCTAGTTTCTAAGGCTTCTGACATCACCTTCTGATAGAACACGACCAATTTGGTGATGGTAGGTAAGTCTTGGCCTTCCTCATCTCCTAAATCCTTCCACTTTTGCATTGTCATTTTTTTATGCTGCATACTTTTTACATGTCCGAACCAACGGAGCATACCTGTTCTTTATTTTAACACAGACGCTCTCTTTCAGACCAACTATGTTTCTAACATCATTATTGCGAATACGGACTCTACAAGCGTTACGCCACAAATTTTGCGCAACCTCGCAATGCGACCGCGTTTATCCTACTTTCATGTTCTTCTTTCTGTAATGTGTTTTTTCATTCATGTAAAATTCCGTTTCAAAATTTGAACAAATGAATATTGGTATTTGATATTGATTAAGTCGTACACCTTTTGATCGAATGTGGGTTTTTACAAGGAAGCTTTAGTGACATTTTTAAGACAAGATAGTGCCAACCAGAAGTAACCAGTGTGCATTGTTTTGCTAGTAAGTAAAAGAAGATTTTGACTTTAATATTTTCTGTAGAGATTTATTAGGAGATTTCGAAGGTAGATTAGAAACAATTTTGAGTTCTAAAGAAATACCGAAACTCGTTTATAACCAAGAATTAAGTGAGATTAATACGAAATATATTAACTAACTTGTTCATAATATGAGATCATCATAGATAAAATATAATACCTTTATTTCACAAAGATACAACAAATAACGGTAAATAACAAAGTTGGTCGTCTCATGTTCCGCGATGAAATGATTCACAAGCCACGTTAATGCCCATTAGGAAGTTTTCCAATAACCGGATTCTGGTGACACAGTGTCAACATGGTATTGAACGAAGTATTTGTGTTGGAAACTCTGTATGGATTATTGTTTTATGAGTTATGTCTACGTGAAATGACTTTGACAATAATGAATTTTTTAAACTAATCGCGGTTCAATTAAGCAAATGGCCGATCATATAACAACGGGTAACCTGTAACCCTATGGAAAATTATTTATGCGTTACCACTCCACTGTTAATACTAAATCTCTTAAGGAATAATCTCTCTCTCTCTCTCCTTACAAATTTCTGTTAAGGTTTTCTTGTAGGTAGAATAACAAATGTGGTTTACCACTTATGCTATTCTAATTTGAAGGATGACGGTAGCTTGCAAGTGCATTCAAAACAAATAACACACTCGTTATTTATTCACAGTTAATTAAAACATGTAGTACAACCTGTATAACACTGGAGTGAAGTCATCACAGTCAAGATGGTGATGTTATATTTTTTCTTACAAGACATTCGTGAAACTTACTTAATTACGCTATATATACTTTCTTTGTATCTCTTAATTATTATAAAATATTCTAAATTATTTAATTAAAATTCTAAATAACCTACCCCGCAAGGGATTTGGCGTGAATTTATAGATAGATAGATCTAAATAACCAAAATACAATATTCTAAATTATTCAACAGTGAATACAAATTAAAGAATGTCAAAATTTAATTAATGTCGATGAAATAAATATTACTATTAATATGCTTTTCAAATTGGATTACTGTATCAGTGTCTAAAATTAAGGCTGAAATTTATCATTAAAAATGTACAACCCGGAGCCTTACTCAGATGGACTTAACCTAGGAGGTAACTTCGTTCAATTGCAAGGACCAAAAACCCACCAATCGATTACAAAGTTTACGTAGTAAATAAATAATTCGTCTTGATTGTCTGTCCGTCTGCTATGTCAGAAATTTTTACCTTTGTATCCCAGATAATTATAAAAACTATTACTACGAGTATATGAGTCAGAAAGCTAAAATTTATTACGGTTATACATGTTAATAATGCCAATAGAGTTACGCAACATATATATCTTAACGCACACCATACATAGATGCTTTAAAAAGTAATCCTGAGCTCAAGTATCGGAAGCTGACTCGTTTATTTATTTGTCGAAGTTAAAGCCACAAGACGCATACACGCACATTTGTAAATTATATCTGTAAATATCTGCTTCCCATTTCCCCCATCTGGATTAATTTTTGTAGAGCTCGAGTATTATATATAATGCAGTACTCGTTCCTTGTATAATAAAACAATGATGTCAACTATTTTAATAATAACTGATTATTAGATAGCAGAAATACCACTGAAGTGGAAACAGTAATCGCAATGATTGATGACAATTGTACGGAGAAAAGACTACAGCTGAAAGCGAAGAAACCAGAATAAATGCAAGGATTACGATTGATGATGTAGTATTGAAACAAATGGATAGATCGACTATTAAATTTAAAGTGTAATTTGTTAGTACCAAATCGAACGGAAAAATCACCACTGTAGTGTAATACACATTGTAATTATCTATTTTTGACACCCACCGGTAGTTTACGTAATCACAGAGATTAGCCCGCTTGTGACATGTTTCATAGAAAATGTACGCAACTGTAACAGTAAAATATATCTTGATGTTTAAATAAATGATATTTACCTGTACAGAACAACTATGGAGCCCAATCTTTACGTGACTTCGACTAGCACTCGCCTGGTTTTCATTTGCGTGTGTATTCTTCTGTAAGATCGCGCAAATAAAACTAAATGACTATAATAATACAATAGCGTTGTGCCTATTGTTATCGCTGGCAACTTTTCAGTAGCTTTTCTTCTTCTTCGCGTTATCCCGTTTTCTAATCCATTGGGATTGGCGGGGTTCGCTACCCAAGTCTAAGGATTTGGCGTAGACACTGATTTTTACATGGAGCGACTGCCGCCAAACCTCCACAACCTACCGAGGGAAAACCTTTCTAGGTTAGGTCACACATCTTTCGAAATATATTTTCTTGGACGTGTGGGTTTCCTCACGATGTTTTCCATCACCGCCGAGTAAGTGCTAAATATGTACATAAATCCGAAAACACGAATTTAGTGGTACATGCCCCCGCCTGGATTCGAACCTGGTACCATTTGCTCAATAGGCCGGTTCCACATACAACATATTTAAATATCAAAGGCCTATCATTATATATACAGTATATTAATACTAAAGTCGTTAAACTAAGTCAGTGGCCCACGGGCGGGTTGAAAAAACTGGCCTCCGCCAATCCGCATTTGAGCAGCGTGGTGGAGTCTAAACCCCTTCGATTGAAGGGAGACCCGTATCCCTACAGTGGAATGAGAAAGGGTTGATGTGGTACTACTACTAATTTGTACTATCTGTGCTAGAAGCAGTACTTATCACGTGTATAATTTTATTATACACTTGAAGAGTTACCTATATTCCGTAACTGAGTATTAGCTGGCAAAAAGTGCCAGAGATTATGGTACTTAAAAGAAAGGAAACCGGTACAAACGTAAGGATTACGGTTGATGACGTGGTGTTGGAACAAATTAATAAGATACATCTCTACACTTGGCTACATCAGGAATGTAAGGTACACCGCTGATGTGGAGAGACGAGTGCGTGCAGCGAGTAGTGGAAAGACGCTCTGGAACAGTGAACACTTGAGCTAGAAGGCACACACAACACGGTGCTATAACATCGCATAAGAATGTTGCTATTTGACTGCGGTCATTCAAACTTACTACTGCACTGCATATAAAAGCTATATATATAAAAATGGCTTATGTCTAACTTTTTCCTCTATTCGCTCTCTGTTTTTCCCTCTTCTGATTAGCCTCCTTAGCTCTTCTTTCTAGAACATATGCGGACGATCTTCTCAGGACGTACTATATATGGCATTAAAGGAAGTATGTTTTATTGTTTATTTAGAAACATGATATTTTTGTACCGACCATGCCGAGCGCGTGTCATCAACGCCCACGCGTTGACTCACCATTTGTATACCTCGCTGATCTCATCTCCCCATACATGGATACTAGTTGAGTGCTGTTTTTTTTTAGGGTTCCGTACCCAAAGGGTAAAACGGAACCCTATTACTGAGGCTCCGCTGTCCGTCCGTCCGTCCGTCTGTCACCAGGCTGTATCTCATGAACCGTGATAGTTAGACAGTTGAAATTTTCACAGATGATGTATTTCTGTTGTCGCTATAACAACAAATACTAAAAACTAGAATAAAATAAATATTTAAGGGGGCTCCCATACAACAAACGTGATTTTTTTGCTCATTTTTGCTCGATATTGATAACGGCAACAGGTAGACGCTTGAAATATTCACAGAATATTTAGTTATATATTCACTTTAAGAATAAATAATTAAATTAAAATAAAACAAATATTTAATGGGGGCTCCATACAACAAACGTGATTTTTTTGCCGTTTTTATAGATAATGGTACGGAACCCTTCGTGTGCGAGTCCGACTCGCACTTGGCCGAGTTTTTTATTTTGACGCGTTTGCTCACATTAATTTGTGTTAATTCTGTTTTGAATGCTTGATGGCAGTCTCGGTCTAATCGAATACTTAAATTAAGCGGCATCGCCGGCTGTCTTTATATGGACGATTTTAATTAGTAATTCCTAGGAAAATAATTATGAATGTTAAACAAGCGAGTGCGGTATGTATCGAGTCAGGTGGCGCTTAGTTCTCCCTGCCGATCCCGCTAGAGACTTGGCAAGAAGTTATAGATAGATACACAGTGATCTCTAATTTCTAGGTGTTTCAGAGATCTCTCGCTCCAGGTTGTTGCATGTAATAGACTCGTTAAGTACGATTGAGGTCTGGTCGGAATAACGTAAGGGTAAATTATGATTTTCTGTAATGTGGAGGTATTTTCCCAGTTTGATTACTATGATGCGTCCTCTCTCAAAAACACCCAGACCAAAACCAACAGACATGGTAATCACTAGACCACTGGACTCGTATTAGATACATACATAGGTAGCGACTGGCATCAGACCTCTACAACTCAGGAAAAACCTTTCCTTACTTACCTTACTACCTTAGTACCTTTCTTAGGTTGGTCATATATATTTCGAAACATAGTTTCTTGGACTTGCATCCCGCCTATATGGTTTAAAAAAATCAAAGGTGGTTAGAAAATGCAAGAGCATGCGTTAATTTGGACATATAAAAAGAATGCTAGAGGATAGAATGACGACACAAAACGCGAAAGAAGAAGGATGAAGAAGCGGAGGGAGGTCAAAACTCCCCCTACCACGGCTAAATTGGTGTATTATCAGAAGATGAAGAAGACCTAGGAAAATGGCGAGCGTGCATGAAAAGAGTTTTGAATGTTTAAGGAGGTGTGTGGCGGTGGCGCAGTGGTACACGCGTTGTTACACTACTTTGAAACCAACGCTCGTGGGTACAATTCCCACACAAGAGAAATATTTGTGTCCATGAACTGTTTGTCTTGTTCTGAGTATTTTTAAGAGGTAGAACGCATCAAATCAGTCGGTATGGGGAAGTATCCCCACCTCTGCGAAAACCCGCGGCCAAATAACAACTCCCTATAGGATTATTCTGCTCCTGCGTGTGAGTGAGATCTCCACTAAGTTCATTAGGAGTTGCTGTGTTAGCAGCATAGGTGGAATCGCGCGAGTGATACTTAAAGTATTGCAAGCATCTATATGCTTTGGTAACTGCTTTACATCTAGTGGGCCATATGCTTGCATGACCCCCGATGTTGTAAAAAAAGAAAAAATACTTGGCTCTCGTTTCTCTCTGCCTAACCCACAAGGGATCGGCTTGAATATTTATGAGTGCATGTACTATCGTTATAACGTAGAATATAACGTCAAATCGCATGAAATAAGGCATTTTTATATTTATGAAGGTCAGATAGTCTTATAAGTCCAGTGACCTACGCTTTCATATGTCTCTTAGGACTCATAGAGCGAGTCCCAATCATATGTAGAGTTGTAAATTAATTATGTTGCTGTCTCGTACTAGACATTTTTTTTTAATGTCACTACCAAAGTATGCGATTTGACAAAGAAAAGCTTTATTTTATACAACGTCGCTCGGGAGGCATACAAGCATATGGCCCACCTGAATTATGCGGTTACCGACGTTACACAACGTAGGTACGATTCCCACATGGGACAAACATTTGTGTGCATGAATATATTTGTTTGATATAAAAAATAACTAAATATTTAAATTATTTAAATGAAATTCTATATTGTTAAGTTACATAGGTTTTATACATTACATGTTACGTTTCTTTCTAACCTATAATTAACATTATAGACAACAAAAAGAATCAAACATGCATTTATTATTATTATTTGACATGTATTTTGTACCTGTGTAATTTTATTTTTAATATCATTTAGTGTGTTAATATACGGGTACGAGAATCCAAACTTGAGTTATTAAAACCTTCAACCTTCAGGACTCCGACAATCTTTCCTTATATATATGTATATATTTATGCAACGTCGAAAGGCATACATGTTTACGGCCAACCTGATGTAAATAGATTACCGGAGCCTATGAACGCTTGTATTACATTAGGTATCACTCGCGCGATGCTTTCTCTGCTGTTGACACAGCAACTCCTTAGGAGCTTATACTAGCGACCTGCGATACGCAGGAACACAAAAACCCTCTGCGAAGTTGTTATTTGGTTGATATCCTGTGACGTGGGGGTACTTCCCCAGAAGGGCTGCTTTGATGTGCCCTTCCGTTTCTTAAATTTCTTGTTATACCCAACTCTTCTCGTTACAGCGGCTATAAAAATATTCAGCTCTGAAAATTTTAGCTGTCTACCCATTACTGTTCATGAGATATAGTCCGCTGGCAAATAGTCACGGACGGATAGCAGAGGCTTAGTGGCAATCTTTGGGTACGGAACCCCAAATATAGATACAGCAAGTTAGTTTATTTAACGCTAAAGGAAAGGGTCACTACCACTGCATCCTACTGCGAGAATAAAAAAAAACTATGTTCATCACCATCTTAGTGTGTATCTTTAAAGTACAGACAAGTAATAGAGTTTGCGTGCGATAGAAACGGATGCCTATATCTCTAGGAAGGTAATGACCACGAACAATCGTATCGCATGAAGCGCTGGCTACCATTACACGGCATCGCATTTGACCATTTATTGTACTATGTCATATTCATCTATTTTTTTCTGTGATCGAAGGTAACAATCACAAACTCATAACCTTAAGTTTATTAAGAGATGAAAACTTTTACGACTATAACATTTTAAATGTGAAAGAAATTCAGGGACTTAAATTGTAAAAGTAAAATGGTCGTTTCGGGTGTGGTATAAAATCGACACTACACTATAGAATAGGTATACCTATATATAAGGTATAGAAAAACATACATGAAAAAAAGTGCATGTGTGTTAGCTCCGACGCATGACTGGAGTTTACTCCTTACGAACGATAATCACGATATATTCACGTTCATTTACCATCATTTTCTATTCAATAGAATAGAAAATGATAGTAAATGAATGCATCTTCTAAAATAATAAGAATAAAATTTATATTATTCATAAATGTTATATATTGTTATTATCGGATTATTCTTCATTACTACTCGAATCAATTTCTTTATTTATTACAATGTTTTTTTAACTTTAATCATTTGATGATTTGTTTAATAGTACATAAAATTATACGTAATATAATAAATAAATTATTCGTAATACGCAGGCGCGCACGCACACGTACTTCTCATGTACAACGCGTGGACCTTGTAATAAACACAGTGTAATGCTTTCTATCTCATTCTCTTGCATGAAAAATCCAACAGATATATGTGGTTTTAAGCGGACGAGCGTAACGCCATCACTTTTAATTAACACTTGATTTTACTCCCAATAAATTTCCGTACCGGGCCTTATAACACAAATCGTTTCTTCTTTAAAGGAGTATACTCTAAAAATGTTGAACTTTCTTAAAAATAAAATGTAAATTTTTGAGATATTTTTATTTCATTTTCATAAAATAGTTATTAAAAAATAGATAAAGGTAGGTGTCATAAAGGAAAATTCTAATTTCTTTCAAGAATTTGCTGCTATTTACCTAAGTTTTTGTAAGTATTTAAAATAGGAGACGGTTTCATAAATAATTGTCAAACTCTTAAAGCGCGTGACCCGATTTGTACTTGACGGGACTTTTGCTTAGCGTATTCACTTCTCCTAATTCGGAAAGACGGAAATTTAGCTCGCCATACAATATTCTAACTACTGAAATTTCGAAATCTTGTTAAGTAAAATCTTGCTGTGTCCCAATTCCGTCTGAAAGTTATTACCAACGGAGGCACGTCGAACAGCCAAAAGGTGTAAACAAAGAAACTTGTACTACCAATATGCCTCTCAATATTCGAAATGCAACACTTTGTGTATCGATTTTATTAGGCACACGTCTCGCATTATTTACAGTAAAGTCTGTGATCCCAAGCAACGGTACACACCTACGACTCCAGAGCGTATTTACCAAAAGCGTATTCATATTAGATTTCCGAGCTCCCAATGCCAGTCCGTATCGACTGTCACCAATACGTTCGGATACTTTATTCGAGAATCGAGTCGGCGCGAGTTCGCCGCGACGCGACACTGTCAAATAAATACGAGTTAAAATATATCTGTCGAGTTCTGTTATCCTGGTACATAGGTTCCATTTGAAGTATGAATTTTTGTTTGTTTTTCGTGCTTTTTGGATATGTTTTCGCCTGGAGCGCTGGGATGCTTTATCGGAGGGACTCGGATAACGTACTTAAACCTGGTGAGGACATTATTTTACTTTGATATTTTCTTTAGGATTATTATTTTTCGTTGTTATTTTATTTTCCAATTGAGCTAATAGAGATGTAGATGAAACTACTTTGTTAACTAAATTGTTATTAAATATATATTTCTCCTATGTTTGCGAAATAATTTTCTTTTTAGTTTAGTAGCTATTGACGAAATTCAGTGTTAATACGAGTATAAAATCATTTGGAAACAATAGAAAAAAATTGTGCGATAATATATGCAATATATATTTTTCTGACATTTTCAATAGTAGTGATCATTGGTGATGTCTAGATTTTATTAAAAAAAAATTTTGGCATAATTAAATTGATTATGATTGAATGAACTTCCACTTATTTTTGTTAGGATTTAATTTGCAGTAAAATAAAAAAAAAATCATGTGCGCTGGCGCAGTCTTCTTTTGATCTTCGCATTTTTAAAAATACTCTTTTATTTAATTGTGGTACCAAATATGGCTTCTGCATTGTTTTTGTAGACCTTTTTTGGGTAAATTTTGTATTTCTGGCTTTAATACGAGTAGATTGTAATTTACGTACCTTTTAAATAACAAACAACTTTAATAGTTGGGTTATTAATATAAGTTTAAAATAAAAAGCACCACAAACAGATAACAACTCCCTGTAAGGTTGTTGTGTTCTTTTGAGTGAGGTTACAAGTAAGCTAGGGAGGTATTGTTGTATTATCAATCGAATGGTACCATGCATGTGATACATTAAAGGCCACGCTAACCGCTTTATAAGAAAAAGTATGTTTCATACAAAAGACTATTGAGCCCAAACTAGATAGAATTACTGTCAAAAACTTAGAGCCACCTCCGACTTTTATCAGAAGACCAGCTCGATAGACCATGATACCATTGGAATCTGATTTATACTATTATATATTTATTTTTCATGCCAAGTACCTTGTGGTGAAGGCAAAGAGAACCGAGCACCATAAAGACGCAGTCCTTGCACACCTCACTCGCTTCTTTAACATTCATGGCTCCCTTCATGTACACTCGCCGGCTCAATTACAGAAAACAATTAAATTACAAAAAAATAAAAAAAGACGACAAAAAAGAAGTACATTTAAAAATAATTAATATATTATGAGTGAGATCGATGGCGTCATTTTTTCTCGTCATTCTAACCAAACACGCAGGTTAACCAACATAGACTGCAGCATGCCTATGGATGGGCCCATAATAGGATGTATCAAAACAGCGTATCTGCGGAAGTACCTCACAGAAAACCGCCAAATAACAATTCCCTGGAGGGTTGCTGTATTCCTGCGTGTGAGGGAGGTTACCAGTAAACTCCTGAGTTGCTGTGTTAGTAGCAGAGGTGGCATTACGGGAGCGTCCTTAATGTGTTGCAAGCGTTCATAGGCTACGTTAAGCACTTTACATCAGGTGGTCCTCATGGTTGCATAGCCCCCGACGTCGTATAAAAAAAATCTATCTCGAGCTGCTCCATGCTCGAAGGGCACATCAAGTCGTCGGCTGTTGTCAATAGATGACAGTCATTAAGCTGATTCATCTGGCTTTCGGACCGTTAGGAAACACTGCCGTCCGCCGATCGCAGAAAGTAACCAGTTGATGAGAGACCCGTATCTCTGTAGTGGGATGAGTTGGGGTTGGCATAGTGAGTTATAAATGCAATTTTAATTTTATTTATTAATAGACCAGTAGCTCATTCATACCTCATTAGATAAAGTGCCAAGTATCTCCATCTCCCAGAAACAGAATTGTTGTATTCCTGCATGAGGCCTGTGTGCCTTCCGACGTTGCATAAAAAAATCGGCCAAGTGCGAGTCGGACTCGCGCACGAAGGGTTCCGTACCATTATCTATAAAAAAAGGCAAAAAAATCACGTTTGTTGTATGGGAGCCCCCTTAAATATTTATTTTATTCTATTTTTTAGTATTTGTTGTTATAGCGGCAACAGAAATACATCATCTGTGAAAATTTCAACTGTCTAACTATCACGGTTTATGAGATACAGCCTGGTGACAGACGGACGGACGGACGGACGGACGGACGGACGGACGGACGGACGGACAGCGGAGCCTCAGTAATAGGGTTCCGTTTTACCCATTGGGTACGGAACCCTAAAAAAGGCAATAAAATCACGTTTGTTGTATGGGAGCCCCCTTAAATATTTATTTTATTCTATTTTTTAGTATTTGTTGTTATAGCGGCAACAGAAATACATCATCTGTGAAAATTTCAACTGTCTAGCTATCACGGTTCATGAGATACAGCCTGGTGACAGACGGACGGACGGACGGACGGACAGCGGAGCCTCAGTAATAGGGTTCCGTTTTACCCTTTGGGTACGGAACCCTAAAACCGAGTGTGCTTTAGACCACACGACTGAAGTAAAACTTCTTTAGCTCCATCTATAGGCCTGCACTGTGTCTTAGATATACGAAACGTAACTGGCTATGAGAAAAAGAGAGAAAGAAAATGTGTGCTTGCACATCTCTCTTTTGCCCCTACAGTAATATACGAAACGTAACTCTCTCCCTTTCTATCTTCACTGACTTATATCTCCCTCTCATCTTCCTTTCGCCTCACCCGATCACACTTTTCGTAACGCTCTCGTCGCGCATTCACCAGCTTACTCACCAAGTCAAGCGTGCGTAATGAAGTTTTACTTCAAACATCGGGAGACTGATGTAATTCTTACCTTGAATTAACTGCAATACTATATGTTTGTTAAACAATCATTATTTGTTAAATTAAATCCAAATTACGTACTTGTAATTTTCGCGGCGTGCCGCCACTCAGCTTATCGTTTTGCCTTGAAATGCACGCACGGACCGACCGGTGCACTTTCAAATATGAGTAGTGTCGAAGCACTTGCTATAATGTGATTGTAATTGATAAGCTATTATTTGCTATGCAGGTGTTAGCAGTGATATCATGACTACAACTTGTTTCCGTAGTTTCGTCCAATTGCGTTACGTTATAGGTTACATCTATCACTTATCACATCAACCCTTACTCATTCCATTGCAGGGATACGGGTCTCCCTTTAACTGAAGGGGTTTAGAGCATATACCATCACGCTGCTCAAATGCGGATTGGCGGAGGCCAGTGTTTTCAAGCCGCCCGAGGGCCACTGACCTAGCTTAATGACTGTCGTCTATCAACAGCAGCCGGGACCGACGGCGTAACGTGCCCTCCGAAACACGGAGAAACTCGAGATAGATAAACCCATCCATAGACAGGCTGCGGTCGACGTTGCTTAACCTACATGATCGATTAGAATGACACGCGCAACGACGCCATCGAGCTCTCCTAATATATAAAGCCAAAGAGTATGTTTGAACGCACTAATCTCTAGAACTGCAATTGGATCTGAAAGAATATTTTTGCATTTGATAGCTCAATTCTTGATCCTAGATTATTTATCACGATACGACCCTTAGAAGCCGAGAAAATAAAGAAGGAAATCGGCCACAACAGGATATCGGGCTAGTAGGATATCCGTGTAAGGATACACATAATAAGTGTAAAATAACAAATAATCGATATGTTCCGTAACTACGTAAGTACCTTTCAGGATCCTTCAAATACCTTTTCTGCAATAATTACAAAAGTTTAAAAACCCAATAAACCGCGTTTATCTCGGACCAATGCGGCGCTAGCAGCTTCCTAATAAAAAAAAAAAATTCTAAAAAAAAGAATAATCGAATTACATACTTTCTCTGAGTCAGTTCTTAGTTATAACATTTGTGTGCGTGAACATGTGTGTATGTCTTGATTTGGGGGATTTTAAGAGAGGTAGGATAAATAAAAGCTGGCTGTCTGGGGATATACCTCTACCATACAGAAAACTGCAGCCAAAACGTGCCGATACGTGTTGTTGCTGTGTTCCTGTGTTTGAGAGTGAGGGTTTCAATAAGCTACTAAGGAGTTACTGTGTTATCAGTAGAGGTAGCAACGCGCCAGCTACTTCCTGTATTGTAAGCTTTCATAGATTACGATAACCACGTTACATGAAATGGGGTACATGCTTGCTTGCCTCTCGGCGGTGAATATTTTGCTATTGATATGGATCAAATAAATAATCTTTGGTCTAATTTTTTCTCCTAATCTTCTTCTAACATATAACAATCGATGTGTGTATGTATGGTCCATATGGACTCCAAAATGGCTGGATCGATTTTGATGAATTTTTCAGGCAATCTTCAGATTTACCCTGGGTGATCCTGTGAAGTTTGTTGGTAGCGATTGCGATTATATCACTCGTGCGAAGCCGGGACGGTAGCTAGTCGCTAGTAACATATACATTAGTAATATATATATATATATATAGTAGCTACTAATATAATATGTCTCGAAACACCACTGCTGCCAATAATTATGCAATAGTTAATAACCTGATTTTTTTTAAATACCAACAAGCGACATTGTATAGTTGGCCTTGTTTTTATGAATATTGTTTATTTTTTGCTCACTCACTTGTACGGTACACTGATAAAGATCTTGTATAATGCCGCCATCTTGTTGTATACAAATTATATTTCGAGCTCCATTTATTCCAAATGACTTTCGTTGAATCAAATTATGGAAATAACATAAATTTCTAAATAACTTTAATTCTGATGGATTAAAATAGTATTTGTATTATATTTATTGTAGAAGATGATTTATTTCGTCAATATATATATTTTTTATACAACGTCGGAAGGCGTACATGCATACATCCCACCTGATGTAAAGCGATGCAAGCAAGAGCTTACTGGTGACCTCACTCACGCGCAGGAACACAACAACTCTCTAAGCAGTTGTTATTTGACTGTGGTTTTCTGTGAAGTGGAGATACTTCCCCAGAAGGGCTGCTTTGATGCGCCCTACCTCTCTTAAAATACCCAGCCCAATGTAAACACACATGTTAATGCACGCATATTTGTCCTGCGTGGGAATCGAACTCACGAGTAAAAGTAACGTAACGGCACGTTTCACCACTGTGCCACCGCGCTCGTGAAAGAACAGGTTCTCTTCAATAGTTTATTAGTCTAATTTTTTTTTATACTACGTCGGGAGGCATACAAGCATACGGCCCACCTGATGTAAAGCGGATACCGTAGCCTATTAACGCTAGCGATATATTACGAGTAAATATCATTCGCGCGATGCCTCATCTGCTGCTGCATCTTACACAGTAACTCCTTGGGAGCTTACTGATGACCTCACTCACACGCAGGAACACAACAATCCTCTAGGGAGTTGTTATTTGGCTACGGTTTTATGTGAGGTTACTTCCCCAGACGGGCTGCTTTGATGCGCCCTACCTCCCTTACATCTAATTTAATAAAGCGGCCATCAAACTTCATTTCATATGGTATCCTTTGACTTGCCTAATAGTACTAAACCTAATTTTGTTAGTCATGTCATGCCTGACTGGACTAAATGTCTAAAGCATAATTATTGTTTAGCCTAACCTAACCGATACTACCCAATTATTACAGTTTCGCTTAAAAATTTAAGGCATGTATATCTTTCGGTATAACGATATTTCTTATTCTTAAAGTAATCCCGTTTCTATTAGGATTGGCGAGGTCCACTACCTAAGCCTAAGGATTTGACGATGATACTGGTTTTTAGATGGAGCGACTGCCATCAGACCTGCGCAACCCAGAGAGAAAACGAGATCATTCTTATGTAAGATCATACTTCTTGTGACATATATATTCTTGGACATGCGGGTTTCCTCACGATGTTTTCCATCACTGCTGAACAAGTGATAATTACAAGTACGTACATTAATCCAAAAACACGAATTTAGTAGTACATGCCAGGTTTCGAACCAGGGATCTGTTGGTCACTAAGCCGGTTCTTTATCCACTAGGCTATCACTGCTCCTCATCGGCATAACGATGATTACGCCGAATCATTGAAAATCCTAATGTTAATTGCAGTCATTTGTTTGGACCACAGTTATGCATGACCCTACTAATTTCGTGCAAGTATTGTCCCATCGTCCAATGGCTCCACTAACTTCTGAGTCATATGATCCTAATCGCGGTAGTTGCACATTACACATGCTGCTGAACTGCCCTTTTCATGACGTGGTTATCACTTGACACCCAGGTTGTTAATTCTTTTCCACGATATCTTTGTATAGTCATTCTCCCTCTTCTGGAGAAGTAACGCACACAAAGTCTCATTCGCTGCCGTCCGAAGGCGATCGTGGGTACTCTATTATTATACTATCTCGTGGTGTTTCTTCCTGGCTGTTGTGCTCATCTCAAGAGTTTTTTGCTTCAGGTCTTGAAAGGATTGCACACGCAAATCCGACATAGACCATTTAGTACCAGAAAGTTATCTCAGGAAGCGAAGGTAGCTCCCGCCTTAACCCTCAATGTCAGGTTTTTTGATAACCACCCAGAAATGTCGAATAAAAAACATAACGTGCGCCCAGATTCTACAAAAAGGAAATGTAACGCAAAAGTACGGAAGCCAGAACAGTTTATATTCCGAATACGTTTTTTTGTAAAAATTTTGTAAAAATGATTTTATTTAATTTTATACATTGAGTAGGTGTTTTTATCATGCTCATATCCCCTATGCTCGATAATAATCTGCTACGTTTTTTTAATCTGACCCTAATTTGTTTATTGTACTCGTAACTAAAATAGTTATTCCCAAGAACAAAACATAAATTTGTAGCTGTAAAAGAAGTTCTTTCAAACATTCCAAGTGCATAACAGATAAGTTGGTAAGCACATACAAAATATTCATTTATTTGATATATCACAGAATACAGTTTACAAAACTTGTTTTTAAAATTTTCTAATTTACCACTGTACCACATCTAATTTTTTGCATTGACGAGCTCGGTGGCTCAGTCGTGAATAACGCGTCTTTGACACCAACGCTCGTGGGTTCGATTCCCACACAAGACAAACATTTGTGTGCATGGACATCTGTTTGTCTTGGTCTGTATATTTAAAGAGAGGTAGGACGCATCAAAGCAGCCCGTCTGGGGAAGTACCTCCACCTCACAGTAAACCACAGCCAAATAACAACTCCCTAGACTAGAGGGTTGTTGTGTTCCTGCGTGTGAGTGAGGTCACCAGTAAGCTCCTAAGGAGTTGCTGTGTAAGCAGCAGAGGAGGCATCGCGCGAGTGATACTTACTATATCACAAGTATTAATAGGCTACGGTAACTGCGTTACATCAGGTGGGCCGTATGCTTGAATGTCTCCTGACGTTGTATAAAAAAAAAATAGCGCTCAAAAATGACCTCTATATTTAAAATTCGTTTATTTACGTTACAGGTTCGTGTTTGGGTCAAAAAATTCACATGTGTACTAAATTTTAACTTAATCGGTTCAATAGATTGAAAGTAAATTGACTGTGGATAGACAGATACACATTTGAACCCTAAAAATATAAGACTTATTTCGTACAGTTATTAGACAGGTTTCAATTTGTTAAAGGAGCAAAAAAGCTGGTTTTATTTACACGGTTCCATTGCGTTTCGTTATAGTGAACCCAAAAGTCAGCCCAGACAAAGGTCGAGGGGTACTCGACGGCGGTAGAAGTTCTGTGGCAAGTAGTGGTGTGTGTTTCCACTATATTAACATTGAATGTCGGATATATTTTTTATGACTTAAGCTAGTCATACTAAGAGTAAGAAACGAAAGAAAGAAGTGTATGAGGATACGTCAATCGTGAATTAAGCTTAACATTAACCTTTTGCATTGCCCTTTTATATAATAATGATAGTCACATCACATCAACCTTTACTCTCCTACTGCATGGATACGAGTCTCCCATCAACCAAAAGGGTTTAGAACATACTCCACCACCAGTGGCGTGCACTCCATATAGGCAAAAAGACATTGCCTAGCCTATCAATTAGATAAATACCATCCGATGTTTCATTCTTAAACGTAGCTTTTAACTAATATTTCGTATCAAAAACAAAAAATTAAAAACAGAGCCATCTATCGGTATCGATGCAAGTTATTAAAACCCTGTCAAAAATCACTGTGCACGCCACTGTCCACCACGCTGCTAAAATGCGGAATGACGTAGGCCAGTGTTTTCAAGCTGCCCAAAGGGCCACTGACTTGAGCTTAACGTCTGTTATTTATCGACAACAACCGAGACCGACTGCTTAACGTGCCCGAAGCATGGAGTAACTCGAGATAGATAAACCCATCCATAGACAGGCTGCGGTCAACGTTGCTTAATAGTGATAGTACTTGTGTGTAACCCTTATACCTGTGATCAGTTTTTTTATACAACGACGGGTGACATGTAAGCATACAACCCACGATGAAAAGCGGCTATCATTGCCTATTAACGTTCATGTAATACATGAAGAATCACTCGCACGTTGCTACTCTTGCTAATAAGACAGAAAACTTAAGAGCTCACAGGTAAACTCGCTCCCTCTTAGAATTGCAACAACTCTCTACGGAATTGCAATTTGACTGCAGTTTTCTGCGAGGTGGTACTTCCCCAGTCAAGCTATTAAAGCAGCTTATCTCTTGATAATATCCAGACCAAGAAAAACACACATGTTCATGCTGACAAATGTTTGTCCTGTGTGGGAATCGAACTCACGAGCATCGGTGTTAAAGTACTTTTGTGTCAAATAGTTGACCGTATTCTACTAAATCTTGTTGATCAGTTAAAATCTTGGCAATCCTTACATACCCATAAATAAACGTATGAGCTGAAGGTCTTGCATTCAGCACAAATGTAATGTTTCTAAATGATATGAATATACATTTTGATAAGGTTTACTCTATCTGAAGGCAGAGTAATATGCTTTCTTTTGTCATGGCACGGCTAATGTACGATTATCAAATGTGAAACTGTTTTTCATGGCATTTTCTTCTTTTTCATTCTTCGTCCTAGCATCCATATTCCGCCTCCTAATCCATTAGACTTGGCGGAGTGCGTTAATTAAGCCTCAGGATTAGGCCTAAGATTCCGATTTACACATAGAGCGACTGCGAAGACCTTCACAAACCAGAGAGAAAATCTGACTTTTCTTAGAGGTAATTTATTTCGAAATATAATTTCTTGGCTCGTCCAAGGGTTACGTCACCATGTTTTCCTTCAACGCCGAGCACGTGATAATTATAAATATGTACGTAAATTCGAAAACATGAAGTTAGTGGTGCAGTCCCCCACCGGAATTCGAACTTGGACCCGGTTGGTCAACAGGCCGGTTTCTAACAACTTAATTAAATATATACCGCAATGTCATTTTCATGAGTAGATTTGTCTATTACTTGCCTACATTTAGCATCGGTTTTGAATCAGCATATCATTCGATGAAATGTTTCGTCTAACGATTTATGTAATTAAGGAACATGAAGTCAAATTAAATTTACTGTGAACTACAATACTAACATGGAAAAGTGAATCAAAACAGTGTAACTGTATTCCGTCTCGTAGGCATACAATAAATATTAAAAAAATAAATAGGCAGATCTTATGCTATGGATACTAAAAGAATTGATAAACGTAAATGGATATCTTTTGTGAATGCATAGTTATAATGCCTAGAAACTACTTTGTCAGCTTCCGTTATCGATTAATTCATGCGATAGTAGATACATGCCGCCGCTGCCTTGGCTGCTCCAATCGCCTCTGTCTCGGCTGCTACGTTCGTGTCCGGCATATGAATCGCATGCACCCGCCACCGTTGCTGACCTGGCTGCTGTCGTCTCTGCAACATTTCGCCTATCCACGTGGCATCCTCAGGCGCTGCAGATGTTAGTCGTTAAAATAACATGCGTCATAACATTTTGCAGAACCGATATTCTCGTGTCATAATGGCGTAGTGGAAACGTATTCGCAGTCAGCCTTGTGTTGTCGGGCCACGGTCAAGAGTTTATAAGGAGTGGTTATGTATTCAATTAACAGTACAGAGCCAGTTACTCCAAAGAGGTAGAGGCTCTAAATATATGTAATTTTGTATAAACAGAACAATTATTTATAGTATGGTGATAAACAAAGTGAGGGCCTGCCTGAAAGTAAGCTGTCACCGCTGTTGTCCTAAATTCCATATGACATCGCTGAGGTCGGAGGGTTCATATTGGAACAGTATAAGCCCGCAGTGTAATTATACAGTGTAGTTTTATTTAATAAAATTAAAAGGTAGATGATTGTAGGGCTCTGCTTATGTTTAGTACTTTGACGCGTACGTTCGTGGGTTTCCCACTCGGGACAATATTTGTATGCGTAAATGTCTCTTTGTCGTGACCTTGGTGTTTTTAAGAGAGGTATGGCGCATCAAAACTGCTCACCTGGAGAAGTACCTCCACCTTACAGAAAACTGCAGTCAATAACAACTCCTTGAAGGGTTATTGTATTCAAGCGAGTGACTGAGGTCACCAGTAAGCTGCTAAAGAGTTGATGTGCTAGTAGCAGAGATAACATTATGCGATACATACTTATCTATTGCAAGCGTTCAAAAGCTACAGTAACCACTTTACATCAGATGGTCCATATGCTTGTCGCATGAATACAATAACCCTTCAAGGAGTTGTTATTGGCTGCAGTTTTCTGTAAGGTGGAGGTACTTCTCCAGGTGGGCAGTTTTGATGCGCACCTCTCTTAAAAATACCCAAATCAAGACAAACAGACTTGGTCATGTACACAAATGTTTGTTCTGTATGGGCATCGAACCCACGATCTTTGGTATCAAAGTAGCGTCACTAACCACTGCGCCACCGTGTTCATATGTCACAAGTTTATAACTCATAAACGCGGTGTGTTATAATATAATAATAATAATAATCTTTATTACTTTTCTTACAATATTTTCTTTAACCTTATTTCCGAAGCCTCCTTTTAAGCAAGAAGATGCTTGTGCCAGGAGGCAACGCTCTTCCATATCATCTAAAAATATCTCGTGTACTTTATATGTTGACAATTTAAATGTAGACTATTTAAAGAGTAAATAACTACATTCTATGACATAAATATGTATATAACCATATAAGTAGATAAATAAATATAATTATAAGTATGTAAAGTGTTTAGTGTATCATTCTTTATCATTATTATCATGCTATTTTCTCGCATTGGTGAAACGGGTAATTTTGCAGCAGGTAGGGCAGGTCTTTTGCTTTTAGTTTTAATATTGTTTGCTTTTAGTTTTAATAATGTTATAGACCTGAACTTTGGACATTATGTGTATAATGTTCACTCAATACCGAATATTTACAAGAAAGTTCTCACCCTGACTAGCGAGGTGCCATTTATAAAGCTCATTGAGTAGACTACTCGATGATAAGATAAATATATTACATAGAAATGTTTTATTTATTATTTTTATCTGCAATAATTAAATAATTGGAGACCGCCAAAGTTGTCACTTTTAAATAATTTTACGTAAGGAATTAGCAATTGTTTTCGTGAGGAAGCCCGCAGGTCCAAGAAATTACATTTCAAAAAACGTGTGATCAAATCTACCGTTTTCTCCTCTATTTGTCAATTGTTATTTATTTTTGTTTGTTTAGTTAGTTTCTGATGACCATTTGTGTTGTGAATAATAAAAATTGAAAGCCTTTATTTAGATGTCTCTTCTATAACTTAAATTTAATTATTCTTCATACACCTTAACTTTACTGTCGAATTTTGATCATTACGCGATCACTAATATGTATTATTTATGATGGTATTATTGATAGATAAGGCAGAGGACCGATTACTATGGAAGTCTAACGAGGAGGCGCTGTCTTGTCCTTCAACTGAAATGATGAACTTGTGTAATTTAACAAAAAAATGTGCCCATTAAATGCATGTGTCTATCACAAAAGTAAATCCCTTGATGTAGCAACTTTTTTCTATTGAGCGGACATATATAATAAAACATTTTTTTCTGCTCTATTACACTATAATATTGTATTACAGTTTGACAAACTCAGACTGTTGAGCAAAAAGTGGCGACCGTCGGAGCACACGATAAATGTAGGTCGATAAAAAACTAGACTTATGGTCTAGATTTGTAGTTTATTATGATAATGGTAGTTCATTAAGGGCTATGTCATGACATGTTACGTAAGCGGGTAGTGAATGAATAAATGATTCATAACGGGCTATCGACATTTCCCTTTTAAATTTCATCTATAACAAATGTTTGCAGTAAATCGTTTCCAACAGTTTAAGCACTACTACAAAGTTCATTTTTTACCATAAAACTATGCCATATATTTTTTATTCTCCCTTTTATTTCATCATTTCATCAATAATAAAATTTGAAAGTTCTGAATACTCAAACGTATATTTTTTTATTCATGCTTAATTTAATCGATTTAAAAATAGTTTAGAAATAAAAATGTTCTGTAATTTATGGACGAATAGTTACTTTAATATTGTTATTATAATTTCATTCCTAACAGCAATAAAAAGATGAATAATGAAATAAAATATTATTAGTATCTACCAAATTGAAAAATATTTCAATGCGCATAAAGTACATTTTTAATTGAGGAAGTTTACATTTTTATACGGAGCATTAGTTTTGTATGATGTACTTTACAGTATCGTTTTATTTTATCATTGCCTAATCGAAACGAGACCATACTTGGTGGGTTTCATTGTTATCAGCAATAGAATTAACTAACAAATAATATATACAAGTAATAACAATATTCACTATATTAATGTTTTAATAATAATTAATTATTAAAATAGTATTTTGTGCACTTTGTTCTACGAGAATAACAAATTCTGGATACAAAAGTAGCCTAAACATTGCCTCCAGGCATTATCTATGGTAGTATTGAATTTCATCATTATACGTTTAGTAGGTTTTGTATCGTGCAAGCACAACGCTTACTATAAATTGAGTACCACTCGTAATAGTATTGTCTTAGGTTTTCGCGATTATAATACATTGAATTAAACAATTTTTAACGGAAGTATCGCGTGTTTTATTTATTTTGTTGAACCTGTCTTCCTGCGACCATGGACGCTGCAAAACATTCGAAACGTCAGGTTCAACAAAATAAATAAAACGCGCGATACTTCCGTTAAAAATTGTTTAATTCAATGTACCACTCGTAATTTTTCCACCCGCATTGCTAACGCAGCAGTTCACCGTGAGTACATTGAAAACCTCACTCGACGTGGAAATAATTAATTTAAACCTTAATTGGAGTTTTTATTTGACTACGGTTTTCTGTGAAGTGAAGTTAGTTCACCAGTCGGGCTGGTGAATAAAATATTAAGTTAGTCTAGTTTAGACGAGGCTGTGGTGATATAGAGGTAGGGCACAGCAATATTTAATAAGCCGCCCGTCTTGGATAGGATCTTACATCATTGAATATCGTAGTCGAACAATAACTTTTTTATGGGTTTCGTGTTCCCCTAAGTGAGTGGGTGAGTTACCTAGGAAGTACTTATAAAATTTCTATGTTAGCACTGGGTAGTAACGTAAAATCGATATCCCTTGTATTGTAAGTATTTCATAGGCTACGTAATCGGTAGTGATCAGATAAGTCTTACACTTGTTTGCGACCTGATTTTGTGTTCAGAATATATTGTTTGCCGTGTAGGTGCATGTGCATCCGACGCCGCGCGCATCGGCAGACCAGCTCGCAATGATAACGAAGCGCAGTATTTACGCAGTGCTAACTGAACGCCCTGAACGACTATATTATATATCTAGTCATCGTTGTAATTATAAATATGTGAAATTGGGTGAAATAAATCATCAGTATTAAGTAGTCCTCACTACTGTTTCAATAATACTACCACCTAGGCCACAGACGTATTTTTAGTGTAACAGGACACAGAATGTATTTTTATGCAATCGTCCCAAAAATCTGCAAGCAAATAACAATTCTTAATAAAAACTGCTATGTACCTGGGTGGGAGTAAAGAAAGCACTACAGTGAAACTCCAAAAAAGATGATCGATCGAAGCGATTTCAGCATTCCTTATGTTAAAGCATCTATTAGCCATAGTACCCGCCTTATATACAGCTCTATATATATATAGACCGCAATTATTATAAAAATATCAGAATCCTGAGAAATGACATAGTCTACGAGTAAATAGAACTAACCTAACATTAAAAAATTAAAACATGGGTCTTATTGTTACAGATTTGCTACCAATATCCTCAACAGTGATGCCCCTGCCATACTACTCCGTGTTTGGATATGAAAAGAAGCTACTTCGGGATAAAAGCAAAAATCGACCCATGGGGAAGATCGAGCTAGTCACAAAGGAACCCAAATAAAAATGTTCAAAAAGAAGCGTGAGATTTATTTGTCAATTTATTTTTAGGACAGTTAATAAAGCTATGAATGTAAGTGCCACCACCACCTTTCCATTAGCAATGGCGGCGGGAACTGTGTCCTATTGAGAAAGGAGTAAGCAACACTCAAGATTCACATACCTTAGGTACTTATACTGAAGGTACCTTTCAGATAAACAGTTAAATAACTAAGTATCTTGAGAGCGTTATGTCAAATAACTATCTCGGGATCGTCCAGGGAGGGTGACTAAAGCGTGTTCTTACTACGTGGAAATATTGACAAGAAAGTATTGGCGGATTTTCAATATAATTGCTGTAAATGGCTAATTCCAGAACAAGCCTATTACCATAATTGAGAGATTTGGATTCTTGATGTGATGGAGTTTAGTTTTGAAGTCACCTGAAGTGAAGAAACAAAGACGTTATTGTAAAAAATTCTGATAGTACATGAAATACTCTAACGATCTTTGGGCGGGAGCACCAGGATGCCAGCAACGGCTTTATATTTAGTTCAGAATTAAGCTATAAGAATTCTCGACGATTCTAATCTTGCACACGCCATTGAGCCTTGAGTTTAAGGAGAGATTATTCCTCTCTTTTCTTCTTGTTAGAATGCTAACAGCTTACTTCTATAACAGCACCGCTCACCATAGATGTACATCTCATCCTCATACACTGCTACTGCAAAGGTTGCATACTGTTTACGGTTCCGTAAAAGTTTTCTGCAGAGAAACATTAAGTTATAGAAATGAACTCGCCACCGACTTTTTCTCAAGGGACTACATTAAGAGGTTTTTCAGAGACAGCATGAAAAGACTTTATGGGGAAGACCATGTATGAGTGAACGCCCTTGGCGTTGCAATAATCCATGGACAATTGCATCACCAAGGACGTCCATTCACGCGTTTTCAACCCTGTAAAGCCTCTGCACGCCGTCTATAATTATATAAAAAACCCGGTGCGGCTGTGTGAGTTTTACGTAAATATGTCTTCGTAATGGCTAATTAGAAGTAAGTTATACTAAAAGTAAATTATATGATGGAGCGAAATTATCTCAAAATGTTATCGCTTTTCCCATATTGCGCGCGATGCGTCACAACCGTCACCCAAAGTAACGAACTCTTTGATTCTATAGCTATCAAATTGTGTAAACGATAGACATGTAACTACAACACTAAACTGTATCTCTCGATTTTGTTATCATCAGTTTTATGAATTGCCAATCACTATGGAAGCAATTGATCAATGGAATCTTGACGAATAGGTTACTCTAGTTCTACAATGTTACAATTTTTATTTTTTAAATTTATTTCACATCTTTCATCCACGTACTACTGTCATTTGTTACTTTGTATACTTACATAATAGCGCTGAATCTCGACGATATGCTCTAAAATATGATTCTTAATAGTATAGTCGATAAGACTTGCATATCGTTCATAAGAAAACTTGAGTTTCACGTCACTAGAACTGGGAACAATGCATATCAAATTTGCAGACATACACGTTCCTGTTTTGGTTAGAGTTATGAATATGCGTCAACTGAAATGCATTAGATTATTTATTTATGTAGAATCTTTTCTATCTGTCTATCAATAACTTCACGCAAAATCCCTTGCGGGGTAGGCAGAGACAATAGAGCGCCACGTAACTCAATCCTTACACGCCTCACTCGCTTCTTTAAGATTCATTGATATTCTCATTTACGCCGGTTTCTAAGGCTCCTGACATCACCTTCTGATAAAATACGATCAATTTGGTCGTGGTAGGTAACTCTTGGCCTTCCTTGGCTCCTACATCCTTCTACTTTTGCATTGTATAGCTGTTTCGTAATTCTCTCTTTCTGCATTCTTTCCACATGCCCATATCAACGGAGCATGCGTGTTCTTATTTTACCATCCTTTCTACACAAATAAAAAATATGCATACACGAATGAATAACAGATTTTCATTATAAGGAAAAACTATACTCTACACAACTCTTAACAAAATGGTTGTATACGTGTTTTAATACACAGTGCGTTTAAAAGTTTCACGTTAAAAGGAAGCATAATGCATTTTAAAATAGTTTATTTCTAGTAGCACTACATTAGTCGAATCTCATTGCTTATTTGCGAACTGAGTAGTATAAGGAAATCTCCTGTATATATTCTTCAATGTTTCTGTAGATCGTTGGGGGAGATAAAGCATACGGCCCACCATGTGTAAATCGGTTACCGCCTATGGACGCCTGTAACACATTGAGTATCACTCGCGCGATGTCCTTAGTAGCTTACTGGAGACCTCAAACACGCAGGATTAAAACTACCCTCTAGGGAATTGTTATTTAGCTGCGGTTTTCTGTGAGGTTTAGGTACTGTCCTTGCTTTAATGCGCCTTACCTCTCTTAGTAACACTCAGATCGTGATAAACTGACACGTACATGCACACAAATGTTTGTTCTGTGTGGAAATCAAACATGGGTGTTGGTGTCAACATGCTGCAGTGGTACTAACCACTGCAGCAGTGTAGGCAGATTCTACTAAATAACTGCAACTGCACTACAGCGCGGCCTGTGTCAAAATGCGTACATTTTGACGTTTCGTTAAACATCACTGCTGTCAGATCGCTTAACGAAACGTCAAAATGTACGAATTTTGACACACGGCACGCTGCAGTGCAGTTGCAGTTTTTTAGTGGAATCGGCTTACTGCGCTCGTCAAAATCGTATCATATCGGTTAGTCAATAATCCATGATTGAAGCGACATCCATATCCAAGCATGGATACGTGGGATGAATATGGGTTGACGAATACCGTCTCATCATCATTATCATCGTCATTTCAGCCGAAGGACGACCACTACTGAACATACGCCACCCCCTTAGACTTTCTTTACAATGTGCTGCCTATTAAATTAATGTTTTTCCCTTTGCCGGCTACTACATAACCCTATGGAAGAGGTGGAGTGGCGCAATTTTATAGCGGCAACTATACGACAATCACACATGGCAAAGCACACGGCACAGAACGCGGTTTATAGTTATTATAAAATCTTAAAAGTCTTTATAGAACCATTTGCGTAAACCGTATTCGCCTCCGATAAAGTCTTAAAAGCTTTCATAGCTAAAAGTAACCCCTAGGTGCTATTCAATTAGTAAGAGTCTGACATAACCCGTGCAGCCGGCTGTAAGTGCTCATGAGAGTTAACCACCTCCCTCCCTCGAATTGTCCGGAGGGTGCCCCCTCAGAAGAATGATTAAGGCACGTTTTAGTGACTTATATGACAAGATGCCGGGTACGTCGAGCGTAAAAACAAAAAAAAAATATGGGATTTACATTATGCGTAGAAATCTACGAGTACCTGTTCTGTATGGTATGTATATTCTGCGAATTAAGCGCCACTTGACACGGTCCTTAGACACCCCACTCACTTCTTTAACGTTCATGGCACTTCTCATGCACGGTCGCCGGTTTCTAGGGCTCCTGACATTCTGCTAAAACACAACCAATTTGGTCATGCTAGGTAATTCCTCGACTCCTACAGCCTACTACTTTCGTGTTGTATATCTGTATCGTAATCCTTTTCTTTCTACATGTCCAAACCAACGGAGCATGCCTCTTACTTTAACACCGACACTCTCATTCAAACCAACTGTTTATTACATCATCATTGTGAACGCGGTCTACAATGAAAATGAAATGCAAAGTCATCTTTAAAAACACATGTGCAAATAAAAATCCCAAACTAACATCGGAACGAATTGACATGCAAAGGAAATTATTTATGCCTCAGTTGCTAAAGGGTTATAAAATAACATCGCATCAAAAATGCAACAATTTAATAGCCATTGAAATTTTTCATATTCTGATATAGTATTTATATGTTCACACAGTCTACCTTTGCCTATTTAGAGTGTTTTGACCTCAATCTTTATAGGTGCGTTATTCTGCGAATAAAAATCATATTTTAGCATTTTTATTTGTACGTACATTTTATGTTTCACAGTGTATTCACCATTTTTTTCTAACATTTATATCAGAAAACGTGTTGTGTTATAGTTATGAATTTTTCATATATTCCTCACGTGCATTCATATCTGCAAGTACGAATGTCGCGAAGCGAAGCAGGTCTTCTTCTTTTTAACACTATCCCATTTCCTTATTCGTTGGTATTGGTAGATTTGATACCTGAGCCTTAGGATTTGGCGAAGATACTGATTTTTACATGGCGCCACTGTCGTCAGACCGCCGTAAATCAGAGGGAATACCAAACCTTTCTTAGGTTAAGTCATACGCCTTTCGAAATATAATTTCTTGGACTTGCGGGTGATTTCACGATGATTTCCTTCACCGCCAAGTAAGTGATAAATACAAATATGTATGTATGATTCGAACCAGGGACTAGTTGTAAACATCCAAGCATTTGAACGTGAACTAATGTTACATAGTGAAAGGTTGCCGTGATTTTTTTTATAGAACGTTGACTTACCTGATGTAAAGTAGTTACCAAATGAACGTTTGCAATATAGGATCACTCGCATATTGGCGTCCTTGCTGCTAATATAGCAACTCCTTAGGAGCTTACTGGTAATCTCACTCGCAGAAACACAACCCTTCATGGAAATGTTATTGGCTGTGATTTTGGGAGAGGCATAGGTACTTCTCTATTAGGGCTACTTTGATGCGCAAACTTCATCCAAATTCCTTCAGCCATTTTGCTTCACGCAAAATGGCGAAAGGAATTTGGATGAAGTTTGTTTAAAAAAAACGTTTACAATTTTCACAATGAAATTTTATATCTAATGTAGAATGAATGCATTTATTTTTTCGATTTCAGTGTCAGGCCACGCTAATATGATAATAGAGAGCGATAACAATATTTTTTTGTCATCAGGCACTCACTGGCACTGAGACGTGTCAAACATTCTTTAAATTAGTTCATATTTCGAATTTAGCATTTCGAAAATGACCATTGGCGAAGAATGAATGCTAAAAGAATCATGCCAATGTAGATCTTTTTTCAAATCGTCAATTTCTATTACAATAATGTTTATGTCAATAAAATAAAAGATATTAATACATGTGCTGACTCATTTCCAGACATCTCTGTCAGTCAGATATTTATCGATTCTGTAAGCCTTCTTATATAGATTATTTTTGATGTGCCTTTTAAACATGCTGACACACATGTTTAAAATTAATTTGCAACTAAAATCTATTAGTCTCAGCAAGCCGATTCCTGCATCTAAGATTTTCTATAATTTTGAAAACCACTATATATTTTTATGAGCAAACATTATGTTCTAATAAATATACTGAGAGGAACCGTAAGGATATTCATTTCTTTGAATAGTTCTCTAAGTGATTCCATGGAGCCCATGTTATAAAATAGAGCGGAAAGCTCTCTTTTGTAATGTATAATTGTTCCAATATCAGCCGCTTTTCCCCAGAATATATATATATCATAAGACATAATGCTGTGAAAGTAGCTGAAATAGACTAAGCGCGCAGTAACCACGTCTGTTAATTGTCTAATTTTCCTAACTGCATATGCAGCGAAGCTGATCTTACTAGCCAGTCTATTTATGTAAGGGCCGTACTGCAATTTGAAGTCTAGTAAGTACATTATTGTCAATGATTACTTCTTGTATTAGCAGAAGTCATATTTGGAAGACTAAGTTTTATGCATTTGATTTTAGTTGAGTATTGTAAAATATTAATGGTAAAAATTGTACAATCTATTTTAATTATCATTGTTGATATAACTTGTATAAGATGATTCAAAAAGTTAGTTACAGCAGTGTGTTCATCATTTTTCAAGATCGTTAGCAGTAAGCGGCCCTCTACACAAATATGAATGTTTAAAGTTTAATCCTTAATCCTTCGGCATATATCATATATGATTATATAATGTTTTTTTAAGTAGTAGGTAACGGTCGGAAGTAATATTATTATTTAAATTTGTTTATGCTGAAGATCAGATTTGAACAGGTTTAAAATTAAAAAGTACGTACTTACGTAAATTTACTTCGATCACTGCACCAAAATAGGTCATATGTATATACACACGTACGTACACACAAATAAAAATATGCATCTCCTGTATTTTAATTAAAACGCGCGCTCGCTAAAATTGCATCCAGTGTGGCGCATATTTTTCACATTAAACATGATTTTAAGAGCATGGTACCAGTCGTATAGATTCAATCACGCTGCATGAATATTACTCCATTTTATTTCAGTTCAAAGTTTTCGCTATACCTTTGATTCCATTCCAAAAGAAAAAAAAATCATTCGTATGATAAGATACTCACATGCAAAAGGGTTTTTTCTCACATGTCCTATCTATCAGTGCTTCTATTTTCTTTACGCTCTTGCAATTATCAGATTTTGGAATACACAATGAATATTCATTTCTATGACTTTTAATTATTAGGGACCCTCTACACTAATGTCTTTCAAACATCAGCGTGTCACCAGCGTTCGCGTAGTGTCGACGCGATGTCCGCAAGCCTGCGACGCGACTGGTTTTTTTACAGACAATAATCAACCTATTGGTCTAGCCCCGCTGCCAATATTAGACGAGCTCGGTGGCGCTGTGGTGAAACGCGCTGTTACGCTACTTTGACACCGACGCTCGTGGGTTCGATTCCCACACAGTACAAACATTTGTGTGCATGAACATGTCTGTTTGTCTTGGTCTGGGTATTTTCTATGTATAATAAGTATGTATTTACAAAAAAAAAATGTATTTACGTATGTTTATCAGTTGTCTAGTACCCATAACACAAGCTTCGCTTACTTTGGGGCTAGGTGGCGAAATACGTAGGCTGCGGCCGGAGGATGCAAAAAAAATCAATTTTTAAAATATATTTAATTAATTAAAATTATAATCTAATATACGTGACAATTGCTCGATGTAAGAAACAAAAGTGAACTTAAAATTAAGTCGATGCGATCTCGAAGACGCGGTATCTTGGGTGGTCTCGCTGCACCTGCATCGTTGCCGACATCGCGCGGTTTCCACGAAGCGCGGCATTTACGTAAACGCTGACCGGCGATACTCGTGGAGTTCCGATACGTAACACCTCCCCCCGTAGCTCAGCAACTATTCGACAAGCTTGTTTGAAATAGTTGCTGCGATGTTTCGATGGTCTACTCTTATCTCGCTGGGATCGACAGGTCTTGACTCAGGTCCGGCATACATGAGATGAGGTTCACGTTTCTTAACTTCAATAGCGTCATTCGCATTTCGTGTGTACTGCATGCGAAGCCGACGATTAGCTATGAAGGCTATAAGTACTACGGTTGCACCCAATAGTATCACATAAATGGGAATCGTAGTATGATATAAAGACGATTCAATAGCATTACTCAATTGCACTGGAGCCTGAATTGATATTTTGGTATTCGCAGCGTGCAGATTCTCTAGATTAATAGAGTCTAGAATGATGGATGGATGTTTCTGGAGCCTCGATTCGTTATACGGAGGCATCTCCATGATTTTTATAACGTGACCTTTTATATGTTCATTTGTATTAACTATGGTAAATTCTGTCGTTTTCATATAACAGTTGAATGGTATGATAGCAAGGAAACTTCCTTGTAGAGTTGTATATTGTTCTTGACCGCAAGATGTCTTGATTTTAGTAGGTGTGGGAAAGCACATAGTGTAGTGCTTATCATCAAGTTGCTCGAGAGCTTCCCTTTTCATAATGACTGAAGTGAGTTTGCAGGATTGATGGAGTTCTTGTTTAATTATTAGATGTTGAATACAATCTGGCTCATCTCGGATTCTGTAGTTAGAGGTGGCTTGGCAGAGGAACAATGAGTTAACCTTCGGACATTCTGTCTCTATGTACGCATAATCTTTTCCAGAAACTGCTATATAAGGTAAGGTTGGTATAAGGATTTTATGATTTTTGTTAGGTATAATGGATAATTTATACAGGTCGTAAGGGGAAGGATAGGCAATCGGTACCTTAATTACTACTATAATACGTTGATTCGTATGGAAGTAACCTAATTTAATTATGTCGTAGAAGTCTCTATACTCTACGTCTATGATTTCGTCTTTTGAATATAAGTTTCTTATTTTACTAAGTATATTACTAACTTCATCTATACTAATTACCGAATGAGGAGTGCTCGATGCACGAATAAAAGCTAAAGTAGATTCTAACTTAACTAACTCCGTAGATAGATCCTCTACGTTATCTCCTAATATTAGCAAGAATTGCGCCAGATGGGCATACTTAACTAAGTCCGTTTCTCTTTCTGTGTCGCTTTCCATAATTGAGTTTAAAACCGCATTGATCTTATTTTGATTCTTTACAATATTATCTAAGGTTTTAGAGTTATAAGAGCTCCACTCTTTATTAAGAGTTATGTGTTTATTCAGTTCCGATTCTAACTTAAACTCATTATTCTGTAGGGTTTTAATAGCGTTATCGTATTTAATTGCATCAGTGTAATCTAAGTTTCCGGAAATACTTTTAATAATGGAACCGAGTCCGTCAACGAGGCCTCTCTTTTTACGGTTTGGTTCGAAAGTACGGAGTTGATCTGATATCTTATTTAACTTACTATTAAGGTGCTCGATATGAGGTTCATATAGAGACAACGTTTTATTATTTAGTTGGGGCCTTGAATGTACTAACTGTGACTTAACGGCTTCGATTTGGTTACGAATATTATCAAGGTTTATATAACTAAGGAAGGAATGGTAGTGAGCTATAAGTTTACTGGGTCCTAGTTTGAATGGAAGTAGTCCTGGTCCGTCGTCTAAAGAATCAATCGTTACTTCTTGTCCGTGAGTCAGTCGGAGCAGTGTCGTTAGTAGAATTATCATAAGCATATTTGATTTCTCTGCTGTATCGATTTCTGGATACTCCTCTGAACCGTAGCACTCGTAGGTTACAAATAGCTGCCCGCCGTGATCTATTCACTGACTCTATTTTACAACTATCCTATCGACTGCGCCAAATACGTAGGCTGCGGCCGGAGGATGCAAAAAAAATCAATTTTTAAAATATATTTAATTAATTAAAATTATAATCTAATATACGTGACAATTGCTCGATGTAAGAAACAAAAGTGAACTTAAAATTAAGTCGATGCGATCTCGAAGACGCGATATCTTGGGTGGTCTCGCTGCACCTGCATCGTTGCCGACATCGCGCGGTTTCCACGAAGCGCGGCATTTACGTAAACGCTGACCGGCGATACTCGTGGAGTTCCGATACGTAACAGGCGCTGTGTAATATTTGTCCGGCAATATTTATTTATTATTATATTATTATTCATAAAAATGCTTCCTATTTTCTTCTAGCAGTAACGTTTACAGCAGTATCGCTTCGTCAGAATCCATTTTCAGTATGTTTTATACAATCAATGTGAAAATGGATTCTGACGAATTGATACGGAGGTACAGGCGCCGCGCCGACACGGGCGCGAGGAAACTCGACGACCGACGCGAAGCTGCGCGGACACTCGGAAGTGCAGATGGGCTCTAAGGTTTATCATCTACGAGTAAACTAATTTGCATAGTGGGTTACGTACTCTATTGTTGTATGTTTCCCGTATGAACTATTTTCCTGTTTCTAATAAACTGTGCCTTTAACTTTCCTCTCATTCTATAACAGGTAACAAAATTAGTAGTACTTCCAAGTCGACTGAATGTGTCCGATCTGTATCAGGGGCAAAGGGTAAGTTATATAAATTTGACGACAGTCGAATTTGAACTTTGCCGAGGCACGTTTTTTTTCTATAACGTCGTACAAAAATACAAACATACGGTTCCCTTGATGTAAAGCGGTTACATATGAATATCCGCAATACAGTACCACTCGCGCGATGCCACCATTGCCGCTAATACAGCAACCCTTTAGGAGCTTGCTGGTGCCCTCGCTCACACGCAGGAACACGACAACCCTCTAGGAAGTTGTTATTTGACTACGGTTGTCTGTGAGGTGAAGGAGCTACTACTCAGAAACACCACAGCCCTAAACGCAATTATTATTGACTATGGTTTTCTGTAAGTTGGAGGTACTTACCCATACGAGCTGCTTTGATGAGCTCTACCTCTGTTAAAAACAACCAGAACAAGACAAACAGACATGTTCATGCACATGAATACTTGTTCACGAGCGTTGGCGTCAAAGTAGTGTTATTAACTAGTAATTTTAGGGTCGGCAAAGCAAGAGTGACACCCCTGATGTTGCAAATGCTAATAGGCCACGGTACTGGTTTTGTAACAACAATGGTGCAGAGGCTAAGCGAGTTGCTGTTACATATAAGTCGTGGGATCGAATCTCTCTACTTTTGGTCAGTTTAATGACGACTAGTTTTTTTTCCTTATTTTATATGTTAGATGTTAATTTTAGTATTTATTATAATTAATAAATAATAATATAGGATCTACATCAGCAAATAGTGGAATAATAGTCGTATTACGTCACTTCTAGGTGAAGCATTAAGAAGGCAACGCAAAAGAAAACATTAACTTGATAAGCCCCGAGATTAAGTCTCGGTAAACTATCCCTAATTTTGTGAACACAATCGTGGACCCCCAGGGATTAATTCATCGTCTATTAGCGTGCTAACTTAACTTCCCGAATTATTAAGTTAGGTAATTCCTGCACGCCTATAAATCTGGGAGATAATTATCAAACCGCACAATAAATCTTGATTTTGCCTACAATAATTAAGAAGTGACAATTATTTTTTATTATCGGGTCGTAAACAAGTATAACCTGATGTTACCGTAAACTTCAGAAAGTTGTAATGGTCTCAACATTTATCAATGTGGATGTATTTCCCCAGTAGGACTGCTTTAGTTACATATTTTAAGGGAGGTAGGGTGCATCAAAGCAGCCCGTCTGAGAAAGTAACTCCAACGCACAGAAAACCGTAGCCAAATAACTACTCACTAGACTATAGAATTGTAGTGTTCCTGTGTGTGAGTGATATTAGTTTTAGGGTCGGCAACGCATGAGTGACACCCATAGTGTTGCAAATGTCCATACGCTACGGTGACTATTTACCATCAGGCAGACCGTATGCTTGATTACCACCTTAGTGGTATAAAATAAAAACCAGTAAACTCCTCACGGGTTGCTGTGTTAGCTGCAGAGGAGGCATCGCGCGAGTGATACTTAATGTATTACAAGCTTTCATAGGCTACGGTAACCGCTTTACATCAGGTGGGCCGGTATGCTTGTATGCCTTCCGACTTTGTATAAAAAATCGTTTTGTTACCTCTCTTTTGCAAGAAATTTGTTTCGTAACGGCTTAGATGACCATGTACATGCTGGCTTTGGCGTTAAAGGTATTGCTGTACCACGTACACCCCCAACAACTCACTTTGTTACGATATTTGTGCTGATCCGTCTTTAAAAACTACGCATGTTAAGCAGCGTTTACCGCAGCCTATATATGGGTGGGTTTTTTCGTCTCGAGTTCGAACCTTAAACTGTCGGTCTGGCCAGTTTTCGATAGATGATAGTCGTCAAGCTAAACCTTGGGTTATGAGGTATAGAGCACATAAAAGTAGCGGAACAGGGGAAATCACAGAAAAACCAAAATAACAACTCCATGCATGGCTATTGCATTCCAGCCAGTGAGGTTATCAAAGGAGGTGAGGTTGATTTTAACTTTAAAGTATTAAACTACATACATACATTTAACTTATAGCAGTACTTAACTATGTAAATTCTCGACGTGTCACAGAAAAACCAAAATAACAACTCCATGCATGGCTATTCCATTCCAGCCAGTTTATCAATGCAGGTGAGGTTGATTTTAACTTTAATATTAAAGTTGGAGTAAAGGAGAAAAAGAATTGTTAGGTATTTTGGTTTTTCTGTGACACGTCGAGAATTTACATAGTTACGTACTGATTTAAGTTTTATTCATAAATAAGCTTTCAGCATTGATAGCCCAGTGGATAAAAAACCAGCCTATTAACCGATTGTCCCTTCAAATCCTGGCGGGAGAATGCACCACATGAATTGTGTTTTCGGATTTATATAATTATTAGCTTTTACCCGCGGCTTCGCTCGCATTGATAATATATATATATATATATATATATTTTAATAAAAAGTATCCTATTTTACTTCTGATACCTCCAAGAATATGTGTACATAGTTTCATGATGATCGGTTTAGTAGTTTTCGCGCGAAAGCGTAACAAACAAACGGACATTGACAATTATAATATTAGCAGGATTTGTAATTATGGCTTGCTCGGTGGCGAAGAAAAACATAGTGAGGAAATCAGCACTTACATTTATATACATACACATTTCACATATACATTTCAAAAGACGAGTGATCTAAGAACAGTCCGATTTCCTTCCCCACTGGGGTAGGTCTGAGAGCAGTCGCTCCATGTCAAAAAGCATCTACGCCAAATTGCCTTAGGTTTATTCATAGATTGCGGATTAGACAACGGGATAACGTTAGGAATAAGAAGATAAAATACATGAATAAAATCTTCTCATCGACACAAAAATAATTATTAAATTAAATTATGAAGCGGAATCTGTACAAGTGCAAGTATTATCATTAACTTTATCTTATTTATAATTATTTTTACCTACCGGTTTCGCCTTTACGGCATTATCAAGGTATTTTATATAACATATATTGATAATGCCGTAAAGGCGATCATGGCACCCCAATAAGGGGGAGGCCTATGTTAGGCTGTGTTAAGAGTAATTCTTTCGGCTGATATGATGATACTATTAAAATAATAATACACATGCAATATTAATTCACGAATATTTCGAAACTTACCTTATACATTTTCTTTTTCGACGTCGGGAATTAAATAGTCATTGCTTCTTCAATAAGGTTGCTTCACAAATAATACTTTTGATACGCCTTTGAAAATATTTTCAGGCAAGAAAAAAAATAAATTCTGGCAGTGTATTATAAAAGTATTTAAAATAAAAATAAAAATCATTTTTTTCTATGTTTTGATATTCATATTGTGTCTATATTGTTAGTTTATTTTTAGACTATGGTAACTAAATTTCCTGTGTATACGACAGGAAGTTTAGTTACCATAGTCTAAGAACGCGGTATAGGAAACTCGTGCATTGCCACACCTAGTGTAAATGTGACAACTCCTTAGTAGCTTATTGTATAACATTTGAAATCGAAAAGTTAGTGCCAAGTCGCAAAAAAGAGTGAATGCACAGTTGGTTGAAGTGGAAAGATGTATCGGTAGATTTTCGCGTTTTCGTATCTATTTATTTGCCTTGTTTTACTGGCTTGTTGATCTGTTATTATCAATTACAACGTAGCTTATGCACTGTAACTGATACTTTTTTCCACTTTCGGGGTAATATGATTCGATTTTTTTCCTCTGGCTTGAAATTCTGCCCAGTATTTTCTGGAGAAGTTTTTGTGCCTGCTATGTTAACTTACATTCATTTTTGCTATAATCTCTATGGCATCTATATAAAAATAGATGCCATGAATCATACTTTTAAGAATTATTTTGCAAGTAGAATGGCTATACATTACTTTAGAAGTTTAGTTTATTTATTGTTCTAGTCTCATGTTTCAAACTGCGTTGACTACATTCCTATATTTTCACATAATTCACCAAATAGACAACCTCTTCAGATTTCATGAGTGCGCTATATGCCTAAAAGTGTGTTCAAAACGTAAAAATTTACCGAAGAAAATCATAACAGCGTCTAAGAAACATGATCTACTCAATAGAATGAAGAGGGTTATCTTACATAAAGATTTATAGTTTTATCCAAGTTCGGCCACAGAGTATTTTTAACATCATGGGGTGGGCCTCTGACTAGCAGCTAGGCCAGCCTGGGCCCTTTGAGTAACAATAGCAATTTATTATCATGAGTTTGATTTCCTACAAGTCGGACATTCGTCTGCAGTAAGATAGTCTATGTATAATATTCTATGATTGTTGCAGAAATGTTGGAAAAAATGTTGGTGTATAGGTAATAAAATAATAAGTACTATAAGAAATATACAATGCAAAAGTGGAAGGATGTAGGAGCCGAGGAAGGCCCAGACTAACCTACCATGACCAAATTGGTCGTGTTTTATCAGAAGGTGATGTCAGAAGCCCCAGGAACCGGCGAGCGTGCATGAAAAGAGCTATGAATGTCACAGAAGCGAGTGAAGTATGCAAGGACCGCGTCTTATGGCGCTCGGTTCTCTCTGCCTACCCCGCAAGGGACTTGGCGTGAAGATATACATACATACATACTATAAGAAATTAATAATAATAAGTTTTACAAATATATAGAATCAAGAGAAACCAATAGAAAAAAATCGTGATTACAATACAAATATTGTAAATATATGGAACAAAATCAAATTTGTAGCTTCAAAAATATTTACTATTCGATCATTATATCGATTACGAGACAATAAACTTACCTTACATTAGGATTTAATTTCACAATTTACACTCCATATCTCAAGCAAACGATATTTTCACGTGTCCAAAGCACGTCAAAACTAAAAACAGTCAAATCATTGGCGCTGAGAAGTTTAAACAACGGGCTTTTTCACCAAATGAAGTGATCGGCGAGTTTATCGAAGGCCCGATTGCTTTAGACATGGCAATCAATCAAATATTTGGTCGAGTCACGAATAAATCCGTAAAGAAACTTCCTTGGTTTCATGCGGCTGCATTAAGCGCTTGTCTGATTAATCGCGATAAGCGGAAAGCGATAATTTAAGAGTACTACAAGAAAAAATCGAAGAATACAGAAATGAGTACAAGTCAAAAAATAAATCGTTGGTAAAACCTATTATTTATTTCTTACCTGAGACTTATATGAGCTTCTTGGTACAATATATCTATCTATTCATACATCTCACGTAGTGTTGAGAATAGTCATATGGAACAAAAGGTACAAGTCTCAAGGCAACCATACACGGAGTGCTGCTGCACCTATGGAAACACCTAAATACCAGCTGGGTTCTTATGATTGAGTAAACAGTTTTGACGAGCTCGGTGGCGCAGTGGATAGTAACGCTACTTTGCACCAATGCTCGTGGGTTCGATTCCGACACAGGGCAAATATTTATGTGCATGGACATGTCTGTTTGTCTCGGTCTGGGTGTTTTGAAGAGAGGTAGCAAAGCAGCCAAATACCTACTCCCTGAATGGTTATTCTGTTCGTGCGAGTGAGTGAGGTCACCTGTAAGCTCCAAAGGAGGAGCTGTGTTAACGTCAGAGGTGGCATCGCGCGAGTGATATTTAATGTGTTGTAAGCGTTCATAGGCTTCGGTAATCGTTTTACATAAGGTGGATCGTATGTTTGTATGTCTTTCGAAGTTGTATAAGAAAAGATGAAAAAGCAACAACGCCGGGAGTTGCATGCCTCCCGGCGTAGCTTAGCATAGCTTCACCGCTTTTTCTGATCATCATACGGCCCATCTGATGTAAAGCGGTTCCCGGAGCTTATAAACGCTTGCAATACATTGAGTATCACTCGCGCGATGCCACCTCTGCGGCTAACACAGCAACTCCATAGGAGCTTACTGGTGAGCTCACTCACACGTAGGAACACAACAATCCTCTAGGGAGTTGTTATTTGGCTACGATTTTCTGTGAGGTGGTAGTACTTCCCCAGACGAGCTGCTTTGATGCGCTCTACCTCTCTTAAAATATTCAGACCAACACAAACAGACATGTTTATACCTACAAATGTTTTCCCTGTGTGGGAATCGAACCCACGAACTTGGTGTCAAAGTAACGTAACAGCGCGTTTCGCCACTGCGCCACCGAGCTTATCAAATACAAGTATACGACAATACTGTAAGAAACGCGCAAGCGTGCTTGATTAGGGGTGTGCTTTATGTGAAAGTTGACTTTCTCCATGGTCTATTAAACCAACTAGGAGTCATGCACCCTGAAAAATTATATATTTGATCGTAATATTGAATAGTATAGATAGTATATAGTACAGCAGGAGATTTATTTGGAAAAAAACCTAATAAATAATTTGTTTGTTGTAAATCTGTACAACTTACTGTCTGAAATGCAACTCACTAGACAGTACAATACAATACAATACAATACTCTTTATTGCACCACATAAGACAGTATACATATTAAAATGACAACTTAAAATTAAAGTACAAAAGGCGGTCTTATCGCATAGCGATCTCTTCCAGACAACCTTAGGGTAGAGGAAAAAATAAAAGAACAAAATAGGTAGGTGGCGCAGCACAAATAATAAACATACTAAAGTTAAATACTTAGTTCATATAAATTTACACACACATAATATACATACCCATACATACAAATACCTACATAAAACTATATATATACGTACACATACAGAAATACATGTACATAACATTTTAATCACTGTTTTATTAGACAGTAATTATGTACATAGTTATGAATGTAGTATTCTCAGAGGGTTTGCACAATTGAATCTAATAATTAACACACATGGGAATTTGCATTAGTTTGCGTTCAGAAACAGACAAAGGTAAGTACTGTTTGTATGTAAGTGATATTAAAGCGGCAACACCGTCAAGTGTTTATTGTATGCTTACATTCAAAATGACGAGCTCGGTAGCCGAGTCGGAGCAATGTCAATTTGATACCAACGCTTGTGGGTTCGATTCCCATACAAGACATACATTAGTCTGTTTGAACAAGTCTGGTTGTCTTGATCTGGCTTTTTCAAGAGAGGTAGGTAGGTAGGGTACTCATCAACGCATCTTGACGGGGAAAGTACCTCCGCCTCATAGAAAATCGCAGCCAAATAACAACTTCTTATAGCGTCGTTGCGTTCGTTCGAGAGAATAAGGTTACGGGTAAGTTACTGAGGAGTTGCTATGTCATCAGCAGGCGTGACAACGCACGAACGATACTTCACGCGTTGCAAGTGTTCGTAGGCTACGGTAATTGCTTTAAGTCATGTGGGTCGTATACTTGCGTGCCACCCGACGTCCGAATTTGATCAATATGTGTGCGTATAGGGCGGCCCCTCCCGACATCTCCATTCACTCTTGCTTGATACATTTCTTTCGTAACTCTTTTGCCATTAATTCTTTCTAAATGACCAAACCATCTCAGCATACTACCTAAACCTTAGAATTTGGCGAAGATACTGATTTTGACATGAAGCGACTGCCGCCAGACCTACACAACCAGAGTGAAAATCAGATTTTTCTTAGGTTAGGTCACATGCCTTCTGAAATATAATCTCTAGGACGTGCGGGCTTGCTCTTGACGGATTCCTTTAGCTAGTGATAACTACGAATACGTACATAAATCCTAAATTACAAATAAGTGGTACATGTTAATACCAGAATGAATTCGAACCAGGGACCGTTAATAGCAACAGTAACTATAAGAATTCAAATACGTTACGTGTATTTGTTTAAGTTTGCGCTAAATAAATAATAATTAGATATTTATTAACACTAAAATATATAATAAATGCAGTATTCGTATATTACCAGCAAGGAAATAGTATATTTATGTATAATTTAACGCAAAATAAGATGCATAACTATTCACAAAAATACATTTACAAAACTTTTTCGCTCAATTTAAGAATTTCGGGCACCAAATTATAACAATTTTATTATTTAAACGATAATACACAATCAAATGAACTTATGTGTATTCTGAGCAATCACAATATTAAATCGTACTTAAAAATACCCACAAGAACAAATGTAGGTATAGTTCCGACAATACAGTTACAATTTGTCTTTAGAATATATAAATTCCAAGGTACACCATCTTGAACTGTTAGATCATCGTACTTGTCTGATCACTGATCAGCATATTTCTATATTCTCGAATTGCAACAGAATAAAATATTATTTAACCTAAAAAAATATTGGTTTTAACGAAAAAGCGACCTCTGCAAAGAATATGTACAGAAGTTTTGCAATAATGTGGCTTCCTTATCGTTTAGCGAAGTTCTCATTGAAAATGTTTGTAATAAATCATTCAAAATATTCCATGATATGCTAACTTTCCTCTTTACATTATGCTTTCCTGCATTATATATCAAAACAATTCTGAAAGTATAACAATAAAAAATGGATGGATCAATAAAGGCTTGAAAAAATGTTGCATTAAAAAAGGATACTCTATTATAATTATCAAAAAAATAATACTAGAGAAGTACTCAACTTATTCTAAAATATTAAAACAAAATATAAATAACAATCAATTTATGGACCATTCTAAAAATAAGTGCAAAGCAGCTTGGAATATCATTAAAAACAAAGGAAATACACGATATGATATTAACGAAATAAATATATATGATAAAACATACACATACACTTCAGACATTTGCGAACTACATAACGACTACTTTATTAACTCCACAACACAAACTCATTTTGGCAATGACAAAAAGTATACAAATATTGACATAAATAATAATAATACACAGCATATTCATAACTCCAATTAATTCTTAAAACATTATTAAAATTATCAGAAAATTAAACTTCCATAAATTATAATGAATTAAATACAAGTCCATTAAAAAAATGCGCTACCTGCATAGCTGAACCACTTTGCCATATCACAAATAGTTCATTCATGAAACGTATATTCCTAAAAAATCTAAAACGTTAAAAGTTATACCTGTCTTTAAATAGGGTCATCCAAGCTAAAAAATAACTGAAATGGTAAATTATGAGAAACAGATATTTGAGTCCTCTCTAAAGACCAACAAGAGATGAGTTCCTCGAGGCAGGATTCTCTCACTTTTACTTTTTGTTTGTTATTAATCTGAAAATGATCTTCCTAAAGCGACAAAACATGACTGTATTCTATTACATTGTTGGTCATTTCGATACTATATTGTTGAGCAAATGTGAGAAAAAGGACATACACTCTGGTGTAAATTCGTAAATAAATAATATTAATGAATAGTTGACACAAAATTAATTAAAAATGAGTGTAGAAAAAACGAAAATTGATAATTTTCAAACGCACAATAATTACACTCACCCACAAATCTTCGTAAATTTCAATAATGACACATTGAAATAAGTTGACTTAAGCTTAGGCTATAGACAAAAACTTCAATTGGAATGAATACATCAATAATACATACTCTATGTTGGACAAATTTATATTCGCATTTGGCCGGCTGAAAGCAATAGCCTATAGAGACAGCGTTAATAGCATACCACGGGTACATTGCATGTGTTATATTACGGCCTATTAATTTGAAGAAATTCTGAGTTACAAAGATTATTTAAATTGCCATAAAATGCCTTACATGGAGTATTAGCGACTACCTGGATCATTTCATTGCAAGCCTCTGTTTCAAAAAGCAAAAATTTTCCCTCTGCCTAGCTTTTATATATTTAAGACTTGCTCATTTGTGAAAAAGTGCCCATATCTCTTACTTCTACGTGACAAAGTTAAAAAAAAAAAACAAACAGCTGGAATCCTGCTAAATATGTACCGAATCAAATACAAATTCGATAAATTACCTAGTGACATTGGGGGACACTGGCTGTAAATAGCTTCGAACATAAATTATTTAGTTGGCTCTTAACAAATTATTTTATTCTGCTAAGGAGTACTTAGACTGTAAGGGACAATAGTAATAATATATATATACTTCTGACATATCGAACCTTAAGAATAAATGCTTTGATATAATTTTACTGGTATTTACTCATATTTATACATATCGTAGAAAATATGTAACATAATATCGCTACGCCAATAAAGACAGAATATGCATACTCTAGAAAACATTTCTTTATAACACCTACCTTGTACACAATATTCTTTACAATAAATAATTGTCTATATATCTATCTAACAAAATATTATTTGGCCAGCGACTATATGCCGAAGTATATAAATAAAAACTAGTACTTAAAAAGGCAGGGTTGAAAAGAAAATTCAAGTATTTCATTGTTATCGCATATAATCTTATTATATTATTAATTTATATAATATATACCAATAATTTATATATAGTGTGAAGTAGAACTGTTAACGACTTATTAGTCATATTTCACAGATGTACAATAAAATTAAACAAATTTTTAAACAATATAGCCTTGGACAGACGTTTAATTGTCGAGAACACGATTGCGTCATGACTAAATAGTGTTATTATAGAATCACAATCAACATATTTTTAAATAATATATTAGATACCCCATTGTTGGTTTAATGTGAAGTAACTTTAAAGTCACCAAGAAATTGAAAAGGATACAGATACACCACTCACATGAATCTGAATAGTAGGTATATTTGATGCAAAATATTCTTGTTGTTGGTAATTTTATCCAAATCACTAAAATGCCAGTCCATCACAGGATATTGTACTTTAATGATTGCAAGCGGTTCTATTTTTACCTTCGGATAAAATTACCAACAACAATTTTGTTATCTCAGAAAGTATAAGACATACAAGTATGAAACTTGGCATCATCACGTAATTACTGATCTTCAACATCGTATTTTAAATGTTATGAGTTACAACAAATAAGAAGGTAGGGACGGGGTGAAGGGTGGGGACAGTGCATTTGTTTATGGTAATATGTTGTATGGGTATGAGGCTAGTTTTTTATTTCCATACTCAAAATGTAAAGTTTCGGTTATAATTTGAAGCAAAACTATAACTACTATTCTTGCCACAGACTTTGGTTTAACCCATATTTTCCACTCGAACTGACTGACTAAATGAAGTTATTATAAACATGAACGGACGCTTGTTACTCTACTTTATAATAGTTTTAACTGTACTATAAAGATAACTATAACTACAGACTGCTACAACTATTAGCTATTTTAAATCAATGCAGATTATCCTGTAGTGCTTTAAAGTTGGTTGAACAAGTATGCTGCCGAAAAAAGTTCGGTAATACTCGTAATTTTTGAAATTCTGTGCAGTGTGCATGAAAATGAAATCCTGTGTCCATTTGTGCAACAGACTCGTTATGTTCCAACTTTGTTAGATTACTAGTATTTTGACAACAAGTTGACAGTTTTTAGAGTGCTTTATATTGTGTCATTTAACACGTTGAAACAAAAAAAAACTTTGTCTCTTAATTAAATTCTATTCAAGTAACAAATTATAGTGATTTCTTTTTGATCGTCATGACAATAAAAAAAACGTGTGCGTCTCGGGACGCCTGACAGAAGTGATAACTTTAACTAATCTACATATGCAATTTGATCTAACCTGCTTTGTGTGCTTCCGCCACCAATTGGTTCATGCGGCCTAGTGCCGGCTGGCACCCACCCACTACTGTTAGTAGATGCAACAAGCCGACGCCGCCACGGCTGCCCCGGTAGTCTCTGCCCCGCCTGCTGCGGCCGTCCGCCATCTAGAACAGAAACCGCATGCTCCCACCAACGTCGCTGCCACGACTGGCCTGGTCGTCGCTGCGACACGTGTTTCGCCTCTCCACGAGGCATCATCAGGTGTTGTAGACGTTAATCGTAAGAATAACATGCTACAAATGACAAATCCATCGCAGTGCCGTCCCTTATATCGAATTGTGTTTATATTCTTCTTTCTTATTTCTGGTGGCGGTGGATGGTGTGAGCGAAAAGATATTTAATAGTGGGGAATTATTTACGTCAATCTGTTTATTTATGAGAGTAATTTTAGAATTTTTATGTTTATTAATTTCTAATTGTTCCCTAATGTTTAGTTTTAAACCTTTGTCTATGGTGTGTAAAAGGTGGCGCTTTGATGATGAATCAGAATCAGATCTTCGGAAAATAGTACTATGTGTGTATGGTGTTTTATGTAATTTATAAGATTTCAGTACAGACGAGATACAATGGAAGCATCAGTATACTGCCCAGTGGAATGTCACTTTCAATTTACAAAGGAACAGATAAAAATATGTTCTATTCCAGATTTTGTACGTATTCTGGGTATTTTAACGTAATGATATCGATAATTTAGGTAGATTTTCAAAAATTCACAAGCCATACACCATAGGCATTTACTTACTATAATCAATCTTTGTAGTCAACGTAATCAAATAAATTTGTTACGTTCACTATGTGCCATTTTTACGTGTCCATGAATATGAAACATTTTATCAATTTGTTTCATTATCACGTCAACTAGATCATAAATTGCCATATAAATCGCAGTGGTTTTAAAACTGCTCTTGATCTTCATATAAGATATTATATTTCGTTAAATAATTTTATATAGCGTCGTATATAATATTTTTAAAACTTTGGAACAGATAGACACCAAGATCAAGATGGTATATAATTAGCAATAATTAACTTGTCATCTTTTTTATGTAACAATGATTATAAATTGAAACTTGTGTAGAAATGTGTCACTAATAATACACGGAAATTTAGAATATGGTTTAAATATAGAGATAGAGCGTTAACTATGCGATTTAAAACCTTTTCCATCAAATATTATACTTTTTTGTGTCTTTTAATGATTTTTTTTGCTTTTTTTGTTTTTCAATGATTTTTTTGCTTTGTGTATATATCTTGTGGTACAAATTTTGACATGCACATGGTTATAATTTTTTATACATTGATATCTTATTCAAAAACTCCCATTTTTCAGTGGCTTCGACGAGTCTTAGATCTGACTTATGAAATATTAAAGATATTTACTATCGGTTTAGGGTAAGTGTGGTTCTATGCTATGTTAATTAATAAAGTTCTTATAATGTATTCTTTTTATTCCGAAAGGAACATATTTGAAACGTTAATCGGACTTCAAATGTACAAAAGTAACAAAATAGATTTAAATTCATATTATTCATGTTGGCGGGCACTTTGATTGCTAAAATTTATTAATATTTTTATATTAGTTTGCAGTTTTGCCGATTTACCAGCATTTTAGAAATCATCATTGACGAAGAAGAAATATCGAAATAAATACAATTACAAGCATACAGCCTACTAATGCAAATGGCTACCGTAGACTATGAACGCTTGCAATACAAGAAGTATAGATTACGCGTAGCTACCCCTGCTGCTAAAATAGCAACTTAACTTCACTCACATGGTGGAACACAACAACTAAGAAGAATATAAAAGTAGGCAGATGTTTTTTTACATTTTATTTTACGACTTTATGTGCATACCCGTACCAAATTACAGCTTTATACGACGAATGAACATGGCAAAATTATAAGGGCTCCTTAGTAATAAGGTACCCTAAAATATAAAACTAAAAGATCTAATCATAGGTAATAAGCAAACCTCCTTCGGCATTTCGTCTTCGACAATGTCGTCAATTCCGAAATGCCGGTAGATTAAAAGAAGAAAAACTAAAATTACAAGAAATAAATAACATGCATTGATTTTATTTAAAAAAAGAAAGCCTTGGGCCTACGTGGCATGAAGACAAAAATAAAGTATTTAATAGTAATTAATAGTAAATGAAGAATTTTTACCTTAAATTATAAATATTAGAAAGTATTTATTTTTACATTTCTCAATTTCTTTCATTGTATAATAATTTTACTGTCTTAAGCGACGTATACGTGTAGCTGAACGCTTACTGCAAAGCAACAGGTTTACTTGGAATATTTGTGCGAGCTGAAAGTTCAGCGGAAACTTCTAACTTACAAAATATCCAATGCATATGATTCTCTAGTGAGGCAATACGTTGTGGTGTCTATGTGTTGTATAGAAGAAAATGTATTTCTACTTTATCGTACTTACGAGTATCGAAAATATCTTAATAGTATACTTTAAGCGAAATATTAGGAGTATAGGATTTGAAACTTTCAAACTTGTCATTTTGTATGTTTGGTCTATTTATTTATATGGTACCGCGATTTTTTTTTTAATTTTTCGAAGCAGAGTCTTGAAAATACCATAAAGCTTCAGCAAAAAGTATGAATGGGCAATCAACAACAAGATCAATCAATGGCCGTTACTAATACACGTGAGTACATGACTGTTTAATATGAAATCTGTTTTATAATAAATAATAATAGATTTAACCGTTTCGGACAAACATGGGTATTGTAGCGACCCCCGGTAACAGACATTTACACCAATACCTGGCCGTCGCGGGTAAAAATAGGAGGGTCAGAGGGAAGCGAGTGATATTTTTTCGTTCAACGTCGGGAGGCATACAAGCATACGATATAACTGTTGTAAAGCGGTTACCGTAACCTATGGACGCTTGTAACACTCGTGCATATAGTATCACTCGCACGATACCATTTCTGCTGTTAACTCGGCATTTCTTTAGAACTTACTGGTGACCTCACTCACTCCCATGAAATAACCTTTCAAGGATGTGTTATTCGACAGCAGTTCTCTGTGCTGTCTGGCTGCATTTATGCACCCTATATCTCTTAAAAACACCTAGACCAACACAAACAGACATGTTCATGCACACAATTTTTTGTCCTGTGTGGATATCGAACCTATAAGCCCTGGTGTCGATGTAGCGTTACTGCCCACTGCACCACGCACTGTGCTCGTCAAAATGTTTTTTTTTTGTACGTGACACACATATAAATTTATACTCATTCATGTATTTAGGCGAGAAAATTGTCGTAGATGGTTAAGTAGCTAGTCTTTAACATTCACTCATAAAAATTATTACTTTATTCCTTGAAAGTTTGATGAGTACTAACAAAACTCATTACATTAAAATGATAACATATTTGTTCTCTTTTAAAATAATTATAAATATCATTTAAACTCAATAACAGTTCCATAGTTAATAATATTAGCACAAAATAATATTCTTAAAGATAAATTAAAAATGAGTGACTAAAATTTATGTTTAATATCTTATCTGGGCGATCGAGCTATTTTGAGAGAGATATCGGGGAGAAACTCAAAAAGTTTTGCGAAAATAAAAAAGTAGTAGGTAAATATTTTACATCTTTTTAAAGTACTCTCCGCCAGCCTCTATATATAGTTTCATGTGTCTGAACCAGTTTTCGAATCGCTTTTTCTATTCCGCCGCAAATACCACATTTACAGCTTGCCCGGGCGCAGACAGCGCATCTTCCGGCGACGAAAATTGTATCCCTTTGAGCTGATTTTTTATTTTCGGGAATAAAAATAAGTCACACGGTGCTAGGTCAGGGCTGTAAGGAGAGTGACCCAGGAGTTTGATCGATGGGCTGTTCAGGAACAACCAAGCACAGGGCTCCGCGGGCTACTGCTCCACCACGACGGTGTGCGCTGGCGCGTTGTCGTGGTAGAGCAGTAGCCCGTGGAGCCCTGTGCTTGGTTGCTCACAACAGAGAAAACTTCTGCCAAGCATTTGACGAGCTCGGTGGCGCAGTGGTGAAACGTGCTGTTACGCTACTTTGACACCAACGCTCGTGGGTTCGATTCCCACACAGTACAAACATTTGTGTGCATGAACATGTCTGTTTGTATTGGTCTGGGTATTTTCTATGTATAATAAGTATGTATTTACAAAAAAAAAATGTATTTACGTATGTTTATCAGTTGTCTAGTACCCATAACACAAGCTTCGCTTACTTTGGGGCTAGGTGGCGCTGTGTAATTTGTTATTATTATTATTATTATTATTTGACAGTATACCAATCGGCGTTTCCGCGCTTCTAGATCACTTCACTTTGGTAGACGTTGATTCGTTTTGAAACAACCAAATCGTCAACTGGTGATCAGTGATCTGCTCCAGGTGTTATCAATGGGACAATATACCCATGCCGGGACTTGGGACTGAATTGGGACTATATTGGAAATATGTCGAAAAAAAGTGGGCTCTTAAAATGATATCTGGAGCCATTATTAAAACTGGGCTATTGCAGAAGAGAGACGGACGCTTGCTATCATAATCTGATGTTACCTTCAGCAGGCAGTAGCTTGCCACACACTATATGGACCCCCGAAATGCCAAAGAAAGTCAGTCGGGGCAACAGTGTGAGTGACTCAGGGGTCTCGAGAGGTATGCTGCGCTTTCTCCGAAGTTACTCGCGGCGTTACGCCCTTTAACGCTTCCACCCCTGGAGCATGTTAGTACCTGATAGAGCAAGAGCATATTGCTCTTGCTCTTATCTCTTAATAACTAACTCTTATTATCGACTCCTATCTGGACGGCCAATGATAGCAAGCTAGAGCTGAGACTCCTGCAGGCCGCCTTGACTTTCCACTCCGATCGACGAAGACACGCCGGAGACGAAAGCCCTGATCGCCTCTCTGGAGCACTCGAATAGCCGTGGTATCGTTACGCACCAATAGCTCGCCACAAGCTGCCCTGCGGGGAATATTATTATTATATGTCTAAAAATAGATAATATGACTCTTTAAATAATATGTTTGGTTTGCAATTTTTATAATTTTCTCTTTTCTATACACATAATAAATTTTCATCAAAATCCCATATTTGAAATAATCTCGTTCAAAATGCCTTCATCATGATCTTCTGTCACTCGAAACAAAATTAACAGTAGACATTCAATCTAAGGTATTTGATAAGCAACATAATTTCATTCGTCGAATTCTTGCGGCAGAAGACAAAAAAGTAAAGTGTCACTCTGACACAAAATATATTTTTTATACTTGCACGTAAACATATTCATAATATCTATCCAACGCTGTATGGTCTTGATAACGCCATGTTTTAAATTTCATTACATCATATTTTAACTATTCGTCAATTTCCAGGCAAAATGGTTTAATCAAAGAAATATAGCTTTCATAAATTAAATGCATACACCCGATATTTCACTAAATGATATTTTACTTTCTGCTTGAAACTGCTTTTACAGTATGCTGTAAATATTTATTTTTCAAAAATGATTAAACATAGCATCAACTCCATGTCATGCAATTTATGTACCTATTTTAGTTGAAATTATGATGTTATTTATGATAGCTCTTCTTTAATCTATCTATAACTTCACGCTAAATCCTTTACGGGAAGGCAGAGACAACAGATCGTCATGTGACTTGATCCTTTTCATACATCTCACTCGCTTCTTTAACATTCACTGTTCTTCTCATGCACGCTACTCGGTTTCTATGGTTCCTGGCATCATCTTCATAAAACACGATCCAATTGGACATGGTAGGTAAGTCGTGGCCTTTCTCGGCTCCTACATCCATCTACTTTTGCGTTGTATATCTGTTTCGTAATTCTATCTTCCTGCCTTCTTTCCAGAGGTCTGATCCAATGGAGTATGCCTCTTCTTATTTTAACATCTATGCTCTCATTCAGATCAACTCTGTTTCTAATATCAGCATTATGAATACGATCTTCCAGCGTTACGCAACAAATTTTGCACTATGCTCGCAATTCGATCGTGTTTATCCTACTTTCATACTGCGTCTTGCATTTTAGTTATACTCTTTTTTTATCTTATTCAGTTATTTTAGTCATAAATTTTCTTTTTTTAATCGAGTAGCATTTTCGGAAATGCCATCGGTGAAGAAGAAATGCTGAAGAAACTTGTCAATGTAGGACTATTTTCAAATCCTGAAGTGGTAGCATTAAAGATATATAGTTGCCTGTGCTGAATTACAAGTTAAATATAGTAACTAATGAGTCCTTGATAGAATCTTTTATTTCATAATTAAATAAATTGTTTGACGTCTAAACATATTTTTCTTAACTTCGAGGAATTTTAGTATATTTGGGTGTATGAACATGTCTGTGTGTCTTGGTCTGGGTGTTTTTAAGAGAGGTAAGGCGCATCAACTAGTCTGCTGGGTGAGTGTCTCTGCCTCACAGAAAAGCGCAGCCGAATAACAACTTCCAGGTGGGTTGTCGTATCCCTACATGTGAGTGAGATCCCCAGTGATCTTCTAAGGATTTTATGTGTAAGCGGCAGAGGTGGTATCGCACGAGTGATACTTAATGTGCTGCAAGCGTTTATAGACTACAAAAGCCAGTCAAATAACAATTCGTGGAGGGTTGTTCTGTTCTTGCGAGAGAGTGAGATTGGGAAGATCCCAGAGAGTTGCTACGCTGGCTGCATGAGGAAAGTGGGTACATTCGGTAATTAATAGGATTTAATGCTTTTAACTTTTTTTTATATGCAATATCGGGACGTGTAAAAAAACAGCCGTCAAGTACGAGTACGACTCGCGGCATGAGGGTTTCCGTAAAAAAAAATTTTCGCAAAATATTTTCCCAAAAAAGTTTTTTTTTGTGATGGAACTACCAATTTACGGTTTTCGTATTTTTTTCCTTACTTGTGCCACATGACATTGCTTCTTAGCAAATTTCTTGATTGTAGGTCAACGGAAAGTATCCTATAGATTTGATCTCCTTGCGAGTGTCAAAATATGAGCATAAACGAGGCATAAACAACCGTATCTTGTGATTGCTTGAAGTTTGATTTTTTCACTCAAGGGATTACAGACCTGAGTATTTGATATTAATTTCAGCTTGATAGCTCCACCCGTTCCTGAGAAAAAGGCTCTTAACAGACAGATGGACAACAGAGTGATCCAACAAGGGTTCCGTTTTTCCTTTTAAGATACGGAACCCTAAAAACGGTGACTGTTTTTTGCTATAAAATATAAATATGTGGTGTTATCTTTATTTTATTAACTAGCTATCTATTATTTAGCTATTTTTAAGTTTTAATCCAAAATCGTTTTTTTTTTTAGGAAAGGCCTATATAAATACGAGTAAACTTCAAAAGTAAAACCTTACTGCAATACAAAATGATCCAAATCGTTGGAGCCGTTTTCGAGATACACAAAATATATTTTGTATATATATATAAGATACAGGAACCTATATCAATATCTTATTTTTTTCTTTTATACCGCCAACGTTACAAACAAGCATACGGCCTGCCTGATGGTAAACAGTCACCGTACCACTCATGCGTTGCCGACGCTCTAAAAACCTCTTCGCGCCTTTCTTGAGGATCCCCATACTGTAGTCCCTTGGGAAAACCTCGGCTGGAAAGAAAGAAGAAAACTTCTCTAGAACCGAATAGTACGCGACCATTGCGGTTCCAGCATGTGAGGGTGAACTTCCCGTCGTTGGCGAGCGATACGGTTATAATAAGTAGCTGTCGGCACCATATCAAACAATGCTTCAGAACACAACCCGTTGTACAATCGGTAGAACACAAAAAGGGAGGCAGAATCTCTCCTTAAACTTAAGCGTTCAATACCGTGTATAAGCTTAGGATCGTCTACAATTCTCACAACCCTGAATGGAGTCACACGGTCCAAGCTGGTTACTCGTCTTTGTGAGCATTCATGCAAAACAGTACTCAAATGAGAAATGAGCTTTCTGCCGAGGTTTTCCTAAGGTACTACAGTATGGGGTTCTTCAAGAAAGGCGTGAAGAGGTTCTTACAGGGTCGGCAACGCAAGAGTGACACCCCTGGTGTTGCAAATGCCCACCCTCCCACCACCAGTAAGCTCCTAATGAGCTACAGTAACTACTTACCATCAGGCAGGCCGTACGCTTGTTTGCCACCATAAAGGTATAAAGAAAATCGTTTTAGGGTTCCGTACCCAAAAGGTAAAACGGAACCTTATTACTGAGGCTCCGCTGTCCGTCCGTCCGTCTGTCACCAGGCTGTATCTCATGAACCGTGATAGTTAGACAGTTGAAATTTTCACAGATGATGTATTTCTGTTGCCGCTATAACAACAAATACTAAAAAATAGAATAAAATGAATATTTAAGGGGGCTCCCATACAACAAACGTGATTTTTTTGCCTTTTTTATAGATAATGGTACGGAACCCTTCGTGCGCGAGTCCCACTCGCACTTGGCCGATTTTTTTTTTGTAATAATAAGTATTTATATTTGCATTTTTTACTTTAATTCTACAAGTGGATGCTCTTCATCGCCAACTTAACAGCCGTGAAACTTGTAGTAATTTCATGTTACTTTCTTTCGCGAGACAAATGCATTTACTCAAGCGGGGACTTTTCTACGGTGCAATTTTGCGACAAACGTTAAGAAGGTTCGTTTATTACGTCGGCCTTATAAAATTGGAGCTGACCTCATTCCATCGAGGTGGAAAGCTCTCTCCGCGTATTTGTTTTTCCTGTCGAAAATATATAAAACTTTTCTTACAGTCGAATAAACTTGATAATTATGCTTTGACTTCAATCTGCGGTTGCTTGCTGTGATCAATAAATGTACGGTTCATTACGGTAATGTATATTATGTCTTTTAATTTGTATATAAACAGAGGTAGGGCGCATCAAAGCGGCCCGTCTGGGGTAGTACCTCCACCTCACAGAAAACCTCAGCCAAATAACAGCTCTCTAGAGAGTTGTTGTGTTCCTGCGTGTGAGTGAGGTCACCAGTAAGCTCCTAATGAGTTGCTGTTTAAGCAGCAGAGCAGGCATCGTGCGAGTTATACTTAATATATCACTAGTGTAATAGGTTAATAATAGGAGAGCTCGATGGTGTCATGTGCGTGTTCTTCTAACCGAACATTACACAACGTCGACCGTAGCGTAGCCTGTCTGTCTATGGATGGGTTTATCGTTCTCGAGTTTCTCCGTGCTTCGGAGGGCACGTTAAGCCGTCGGTCCCGGCTGTTGTGTGTCGATAGATGACAGTCATTAAGCTAAGTCAGTGGCCCTAGGGCGGCTTGAAAACACTGGCCTCCGCCAATCCGTATTTGAGCAGCGTGGCTGAGCATGCTGTAAACCCCTTCTGTTGAAGGGAGACCTGTATCCCTGCAGTGGGATGAGTAAGGGTTGATGTGGTGATGTGGTTAATAGGCTACGGTAACTGCTTTACATCAGTTGGACCGTATGCTTGTACATCTCCCGACGTTGTATATAAAAACATATCTCGATGAATCATATAACATTTTAAATGAAGTGTTCTGATAGTACCTTTACTTTTCAGTTAGATATGCAATCAAAAATTGAAATCTTAACAATTTAATTAAAATTTTTAAAATCAAATTTCACCGGTGAGAGAATCAAATCTTTTCCATTGAAAGAAATATTCCCGAAAGTCATATATACCTAATTGATCTATTAAGTATGATATATGCACATAACTGAGGTTACGCGTTATATTTTTGCATACATCGTGCCGCTTCCAATTTGTTTACTTGGCTTTTGCTTAGCATATCACGGAACAACGGCATTCCAACTGCGAATAAATGTGAGCATCCGACCTTCTTTCCACTTCACCATCTAACATCTCTAAAGTCGTCTGTAGCTATGAGTGTAAGGTCGATTCTCGTCTGTTTCTTGTTACGTAGATTCGGCCTTCTAGTTTCGTCCAGTAGTTCTCTGCTCGTTTTACCTCCAGCTCATGTTTGCATTCCTGGTACTTGGCAAGTAAACGCTCTTACTTTGGCTCCCTCGACTTTGTGATACGGTATTGTCTTTCACGCCTTTGAGAGAATTGTATGCATTTCGCTACTTTTTGTACGAACAACGACAGTGCAGAGGCTGTTTTTCTTTCAACGCTCACAGAAAAAGGGGTTTGTAGACGTTTGGCTAATGGAAATCATGTATCTCGTTGCTGTATGTCTACACCTTATCATTGTTTGGTTTTCAATTGGAACTACATATATTTTTGTGTATCTTATTAAATATTTTAACGAGCTCGGTGGGTCAGTCGTGAAAGACGCCACTTTGACACCAACGCTCGTGGGTTTGATTCCCACACAAGACAAACGTTTGTGTGCATGAACATGTCTGTTTGTCTTGGTCTGGATGCTTTAAGAGAGGTAGGGCGCATCAAAACAACCCGTCTGGGGAAGTACTTCCACCTCAACGACAACCGCAGCCAAATAACAACTCCCTAGAGGGTTGTTGTGTTCCTACGTGTGAGTGAGGTCACCAGTAAGCTCCTAAGGAGTTACTATGTAAGCAGCAGAGGAGGCATCGCGTGAGTGATATATGCTACAAGCGTTAATAGGCTACTGTAACTGCTTTACATCAGGTGGACCGTATGATTGTTTCCCCGTCCGACGTAGTATAAAAAAATATTTTCTAATTTTTTGGTGAAGTCACTACTGTGTTGAAGTTTAAATAGTTTTTAAAACTTTTTGAATTACGAAACTTCTGTTTTTGCGTTTGATCGGTCTGGAATAAGTTTAATGAAGTTGCCCCTTCATAGAAACCAAGTCGGTTATTATGCTATTTAAACCTGTGTTACTAATATAGAACTTAAACGAGCGTAGTTATGTAGCACCGTCATCACTTGCGTTTCAAGAGTGGTATCTAAATAAATATTAATTGTATATAATAAATCTTTAATCTAATTATTTGTATATCTAATCTTTTGATTTTTAATTAGTCTATTTTTTTAAACAACATCGATAGGTATTCAAGCATATGGTCCACCTGATTTAAAGTGGTTACCGTAACCTATGAACGCTGGTAATACATTAAGTATCACTCGCGCGATGTCACCTCTGCTACTAACACAGCAACTCCTTAGGAGTTTACTGGTGACCACACTCACACGCAGGAACACAACAACTCTTCAGGCAATTGTTATTTGACTGTGGTTTTCTGTCAGATGGAGGTACTTCCCCAAACGGGCTGCTCTGACGCAGCCTACCTCTCTTAAATCGAGGGATTATAATAAAATTAAATTGAAGAAGAATATGAGTCCGATACATGATGACGACCATTACATGGAGATAAAGATAATTCAATTACATGAAATAAGTCTTGACAGATCTATTAAAATATTTTGATAGACAACTCGTTTATTAAATGGCGATTTATGTCAGAGACAGCTTTAAAAACTTGATGATTCTTATTGGAATACGATTTAAAAAACCAGTGAAAACAAATGCTATGTGTACCGTTTCTGTAAGATTAAACACAACAGCCAAGATGTATAAAAATGGATCGAATATTTATAAACGAGTTTCGCACAATCACTGGTTACTTTCACAACAAAAGCAAGATAATGAAGTGTATTGAATCTGGAAACTTAGTTAATTTATCATTTGCGATGTTACCCGGTATCTTTCGGTAAATTTTGTGGAGACAGCAAAGTTTTATCGGATACAACGAGCGGTTGTCAGTCTTTGTTGAAGTGAGTTTGATGAAAGTATCGGACTTTGCGTATCTACCTACCAGCAGCGCTTACGACAATAACCTTCAATATTTTAATAAGTCGTTTAAAGTCCTCAGTCGAGTAATTAGATTTTCATTTAAGTTAAAGAATAAACATAGTTTCCTGACGTGTATAACGCGTTCATGATGTAGTTAGGTTTGATATCTATATATACAAGCAAGCAGCATGCGACCCGCATTAGATGGTAAGCGGTCACCGCAGCCTACTGACGCTCACAACACTACGGGGATGTTATTCACGCGCTGCCAATCTTATGACCTGTGGCTGTTTCGTAAGAGTACCCAGTAATTTCTCTGCCATATCTCACCCTTTAAACTGGAACACAGCTATAAAAATATAGCTGCTTGGCGGTAAAACTAAGTGAGACAGAGGTATCCACGCAGACGACTTTTGTACAAAGTCCCTATGGTAAAAAATAATAATATAATAATAAGTAGGGTTGCTACAAAAACATTAGAAAATATTACTTACTTTGAAGTTTACCTAGAAATTTCAAAATCAAATTATACTGACGACATAAATGCAGTGATATTTTAATAAAACGTTGTTTTTAAAAATCTGTGTGAGAGGGCTTTTGGCCCATATTAATGATATGTGTGTCCAAGTAGTTGTAATATCTTAAAGTATTAAAGTCATCATATCGTTTGAACGGTATTGATAAGTAGAACAAGACTCACAATATTTCGTACACTTAGTTGAATTTTCATTTGCCTATTAAAATCTTCACGATCTATTTAAATAGTAAAGTGCAAGTCTAAACAATCAAACGCTTAACCATAATCAAAAATTAAATATTTATGATAGGGAGCGTCAACTTCCATTAAATTTATGAAAACGCATTGCCTTTCTGCTTCATTGTTAGTTAAACGGAAATTATATTTAAGTACATGTATAGAAAACCCGACAGGGGCAGATGGCTCAGGCCGCGTATTTTGATGTCCAATAAAAGAGCAACCACATTTTTATGGAGCATCGAAGGTCGGGTATTCTTCGAGTTTGGCTTAATCTTTCACAAAGTATTGTAATGGCGGGGAAACTTTTCCGATCCTTTATATTGCGGGCCGCGGGCAACATATTTATGACGGCTCTGCGAATCAATTTTCGTTGTAAACGAGCTAAGATGGGATTATTCTGTTTTGAGGCAATGTAAAGATTATCGGGCTTTGTGACCGTTATTGTGGATGTATAATAGTATTTTTATATCATTGCATAGGTAGTTCTTTATCTTTTAAAGAATGATGATTGATATTCGTGACTTTATTGGTTAATTTTTAGGATCATCTACTCTACTCTGCTCGCATATTGAGTGACAATAATGCGTATTTCTTAGATTTTTTTTAGGAAATAAATATTAATATTAGTCAATATGGAAGAAATAAATATTGTCTAAAAAATATAAATTAAGTATCGTGTGAAGTTTCGAAATTATCTCCCTCCTTGATGAAGACCAGAGAGTGAGGATTTATTTGTCCAGAGTGCCGGTTCTAAATACAAACGCCACTAAATTGGGATGCGAAAGTTGAAGAATATAGGAGCCGAGGCAGACCAAAGCTACCTACCATGACCAAATTGGTCGTGTTTTGTCAGAAAGTAATGTCAGTAGCCCTAGGAACTAGTGAAATATATGAAAATAGCTATGAATGTTAAAAAAGTGAGTGAGGTATGTAATGACCGTGTCTTATGGCACTCGGTTCTTTCTGCATACCTGGCGTGAAGATATACATACACAGGTACGTACTAAATGCTTTTATTACAATATTGCAAAACTTTCGTATTATCGAATATGATATCTTATTAATAATAAAACACACAGCGGCCACAACCACCGATTATGTCTTTGTAGCTTCATGGGGGTTTTATCTTAATTGCTTCGGAAACTCGATATCTTGGGGGAGCAACTTTTTAGTCCTTCGTCCCTATGCGTAAACAATTTCGGACTCCTCTGAGCCCATGCTTCGGTAATCAATAATATTATGTCAGAAATAGAAGTTACAAAGTAGAATTTTATAGAGAAGATTTTCTAACATTAAGCAAATGCTTCTTTATAGATTATCATTTGATTGAACTTTATTATTAGATTTTTTTTATTTGATGAACAAAAAAGAATGCAAATTTGTTACCTCAGTAATTATTTTTCTGATTATAGTATTGTTACTTTTACCATGCAGCGTATGAATTATGCAAGAATAGCATAAAATATTCACTATCAAATAAACGTCATGCTCATAATTACTTTGGCGTGTGCCTCATTGTTATCTTTTTACTGATTAGCTGCTAATAAGACTCCGTTGAAAGACAGGTATGGTACAACATATTTAATCAGAAATTGTCTCTCATCTAAGTAATTCCATATTTTAGAGGAGACTGACGGTGGAGCTTTTATTAGGTGTGGGCACTTTATATCAGGTGGACCGTATCCTTGTATACCTTCCGACGTTACATAAAAAGAAAGAGTGCAGTCAAATTTGCTCGTGTGTTCTATTCTTGTGAGAGAGTGAGATCGGGAAGATTCCAGAGTGTTGGTACGCTGCTGCTTACATTGGGGAATTGGAAACCCGAAGAAGTGTATAGTACATGGACTATGGCATACTATTATGGTTATATTTCCGTCTTGATCATTACATAGTAATAACTTATGAAAGAAAAGTAACGTTTGTTTATTACGTGATACAAACTACACATGAATCTGTGTTTTTACGAGAATTTATTTTTGAGTACACTGTACACTGAGTATGTGATATACAGAAAGTTATTAAGAGTTTAAAAGTAGTGATAGCATAGTGAATAAAGAACCAGTCTGTTGGCTATCTGGTCTTTGGTTCGAATACTGGTGTAAGCATATACCACTGTATTCGGGTTTTTGGATATAAGTACACATTTGTAATTGTCATTGGCTCGGCTGTGAAGGAAAACGACGTGAAGAGATTTTAGAGATTTTTTTGAAGTTATATTTGGAAACCTTAAGAAAGACCTGATCTTTCTCCGGCTTGTGGAGGTCGAGCGACAGGCCCTCCGTCTCAAAATCAGTATCTTCGCGAAATTCTTAGACTCAGGTAGACGACCTCGCCAATCCTACTGCATGAAGAAGTGGATAGGAAACGCGGTAATTCTAGGAATAAGATACAGACCATTTTTAGGGTTAGTTTTTGAGATAGATCCCGTAACATTATGTTCTGAAACTATTAGACCTTACTCTCTCGTATCGCCAAGGTACCTCCTTTTAAAAAGCTATTTAATAAAGACACATCAAATGATTCCCAAATGAAAATAAGAGAAAAAAACCGATCTTTGAACAGTTCTATGTTTGCTCGTTGCCGATTCCCGCACCATATGATGCTCCTTTATTATGAAAACGATAGTGTATCGACAGTTGCGTGTGGATTTATAACACACTAGAAAGATTAAAATGACATGATTCCTTCTCCTCCTAACACGTGCGAGAAATAACAAGTATTATTATATTTTTTTTCATTTTTCACTTAATCTGACCCGGAACTAACTCAAAAGTCCAGCCATGCAATTCTCTAAGTGACTCGTAATGGCTGTGTGCGTCGCTGTGATCACAGATGTCACAGCTTTGACATCGTCTACTGCGATCACGGCTAAATTATTTGGTATTCTATAAGGCTGTAAGGCTGGCTGTTTGCCTTGTAGAATTCCAATTCCAAACGCAGCTTTGCGGCGCTAGTGTCGCACAACCATGAAAAGCGACACCAAAGAATTGCAATTTTGTGTTCAAGGCTGTAACAGCCGATGTTTCCGAGGATGTAAGAATGTTTGCTCTTACAGAATTGCATGGCTGTATTCGTTAGAGAACTCCCGATGATCTTCACAAGATCGTCGGCCCATCATCGTGTGGGGAGTCGGCTTACGCTGCGTTTTCTGGTTCGTATTCGTCATTCGAGAATCTTTCTGCCGCAACGGCCATTGCTTCTCCGGATTATGTGGCCGGCACACCGCCACTTCAGCTTGCTGATCCTTAAAGCCACGTCGGTAACTCCAGTTTTGCTCCAAATATGCTCGTTTCTGAATCTATCTCGCATAAAAACTTCGAGTATGGATCTCTCCATCGCACACTATGCAACCTTGAGCTTCTATATGTGGCCTATAGTAAGGGACCACGTTTCTGTGCCGTAAATCGTCACTGGCAACACACTCAAGACATTAAAGTATTTTGGACGAGATAATCTTTCGCAATTTCTCAAACGCTGCCCATCTGAGTTGAATTCGACGAGAGACCTCTTTCTCGAGAATAATCAGTATTTTTGCACAAATCCTTAGGCTTGGGTAGCAGACTTCGCCAATCCTAATAGATCAGGAAACAAGATACGGCTAAGAAGAAGAAGATCATTCTACTTGTACTACATTAGCAGTAAATATTTATCGGTGTAATTATTTCAAGTTTTTCGCTTCTCGAATTTAGAAAAAAAGATATCTGATACAGACGATAAACAGATAGAAAAGCTTTCACCATAAATGTGTTCTGTGATGTTAAACTTCCCTTGCTTCTGAAATTTTAACAAAATATTTATTCGCCAATTCCGCGGCATTTCAACTCCTGCAGTAACATCATCCATACCTAACTCAAACCTTTAGCCGAAGGGTTTTTATCCAACTCTCTGAGAGGAACTAAATTATAATAAACCCAACACAAAATATTTCGATGAAGTGTTCGCATACCTATTCTAATTTAAATATCGGCGACCTACGAAGTTCATAACAGCGGGTATTTCGTTTAGAGCTTGTGCAATAAAGGTTGACTGCCATTGCTTCGTACGAAACGTATTTTTACATTTTTCATTATTGAGTACCTCTTTCTAGATATATATTACTTGATTACAGATATATGAGTAATATATCAGGTATAAGATGTTTACTAGCCGTACTCTGTCTATCCTAAATCTCTTTTTTACATTGAAATTTACCTATGTGTTTACATGTATTTTCTAAATAGCCCACATTAACTAAATAAAAGTATATGTCACACGAGAAAAATAACATGTAATACATATGTAGCTGAGAGCTCGATGGCGTAGTTGCGCGTGCCATTCTAATCGAACACGCGGGTTAAGCAACGTTGAAAGTATCAATGTTTGCTTGTGTCCATCTTCTGTTTTTTGTTAATAATATATTAAAAAATGATATATGGCGGTACTTATTGCTCATGTAATATAAACGTTTCATGTAATAACATGAAAGCAAACCAAGGAGAAACAGCTATATAAATATACTTGTTACAATGTAAACCGAGCTCTTTGTGACGCGTGGGGAAGTGGTTAGCAATGCTTCTTTTATTTATTTGTTAATACATACTTGCCTTACAAGCTAACTGGCGCTGTGCTACCCAAAACGCTTACAAGATAATTGTCTACTTATAACTATCTATTATACTAAGCTAAAATAATAAAATATCATTTCAAAATAGTATAAGGTTTGAAAAAAACATAAAATTGTAAAATAAATGACGGTTGCAGTGTTAAGCTCACATATCATGTAAAATTTCCCTAAATTTGTTATATAAATGTCCTAATCCATCTGCAAATAAGTCAATTTGGTGGTGATGAGGAAGTATGTTCCCGATCGTACGGAGTGCCCGATGTGTAGGCGCGTGCCTACCGCGTTCAGTACGCGCAGCAGGTTGCGCGAGCAGACGCGGTCTGCGGCGCACAGAGTCCCACGGTATATTCTTAGGGACCAAAATGGTGACCTTTTTCTTTGGCACCGATGCTCGTGGATTCGATTACCACACAGGACAAAGATTTGTGTGCCTGAACATGTTTGTTTGTCTTGGTCTGAATGTTTCCGAGAGAGGTAGGACGCATCAAATTAGACCGACTGGGGAACCACCACCTCATAGAAAACCGCTGCCCAACAAGAACTCCGAGGGAGAGGTTGTGTTCCAGATAGTGAGTGAGGTTACCAGTAAGCTTCTGACGAGCTGCTGTGGTATCAGCAGGGGTGGCAACGTGCGAATTAAATTCATGTATTACAAGCATGCACAGGTTACGGTAACCGCTTTACATCAGGGGGACCGCATACGCGTCTTTCGACATTGTATAAAAAAAACCTAAATGCCGTAAAGTGATTTCACAGCCTTCTTAGACTTAGATCACTGGTTGTTGAATGATAGTAGTTCTACTTCACTTTTATCTTCAGTTTCAGATAAAAGGGGAGACCGGCGCCACATTGAGGCCTCTTTTATTTCGTGCTGAGACGCCTAGAGTCACCAATAATTGCTGGTTGCATTGCATGTTGCGATATACATATATTACATGTCTGTTTCTCTTGGTCTGGATGATTTAAGAGGTAGGGCGCATCAAAGCAACCCGTCTGGGGAAGTACCTCCACCTCACAGAAAACCACAGCTAAATAACAACTCCCTAGAGGGTTGTTGTGTTCCTGCCTGTGAGTGAGGTCACCAGTAAGCTCCTAAGGAGTTGCAGTATTGGCAGCAGAGGAGGCATTGCGCGAGTGATACTGAATGTATTACAATCATTGACAGGCTACGGTAACCGCTTTACATCAGGTGGCCGTATGCTTATATGCCTTCCGACATTGTATGTAAAATATATATATATTAAATTTGGGAGAGCAAAAACACCGAATGAGCTGAGTGCAGTATTATCACTCAAATCAGTTGAGAATTTCACAAAATGTAAATTTATTATTCTTGGCTATAAATCACACTTAGTTTAATTTTTGAATAAACACAAACAGGGTGGCTGTTTGTTCTCTGGGCGCGCATGGAACATGTTGACGATTTTTTCCGGTTTTCCGAGTGGCTTACGCACAGTCCTCCATCCGCAGGATGTAATTTCGCCGGTCGCAGCCACAGCGGGTATGCGCTTAATAATTACGCCACTGTTAAAAATATACATCATTGGAAAGAATTACAATAACATGAGTAAACCTACGATTTCCACGGAACTTTCAAGATCGAGATATCCTTTGAAATATGAAAACCCAATGAACGCAACTTTATAAAATGTTAAAGTTACATTACGTACATATTGATGTATCACCGTAAAACTTACTATAAATACGTATTTAAAATTCGCCTCTGATGCGATTGCTTCCAGAGGTACTATTATTTTTTAACAATGTAAACCGAGCTCTTTTTGACGAGCCTAGTGGCGCAGTAGTCTGTGACATTACTTTGGTACCAACATTCGTGGGTTCGATTCCCACACAGGAAAAATATTTGTGCGCATGAACATGTCTGTTTGTCTTGGTCTGGGTGATTTTCTGAGAGGTAGGGCGCATGAAAGCAAAAACAGTCTGGTGAAGTACCAAATAACAACACAGAAAATCGCAAGCAAATAATTACTCCCTTGAGGGTTGTAGGCTCCTAAGCAGTGGCTCTGTTAGCAGCAAAGGCGGTATCGCGCGAGTGATACTTATTGTATTGCAAGCGTTCATAGTCTACAGTAACCACTTTATATCAGGTGGGCCGTATGTTTGTATACCTCTCGACGTAGTATAGAAAAAATAAGGGCATTGGCATGAAAATACCAACATGCACGATAAAACAGCTATATTCGCGGCCCGTAGGTAAAGTTTTTCTGTGATTGTTGTAAATAAACCACAACTCTATTTTATTTATATGCGACATTCTAGGATACCTGGATACTATGTAACTATTTTTACCTCATGCACCAGCTTCTCACACGACATAATGCCTATAACCTAAAAGTTTATTGTTAATTGTCACCGTTTATTGTTGTGAGAAGAAATAAATAAATTTATTATTAAATAAATTTAATGTTATAACTTTGGCTTAGGTACTGCTGATTTACACTATATGTAGATAATCTTACCAAAAATATTTTTTGTATTATATTCTATGTGTGACTTGCTTATAGAAAAGATACCGTTAGGTACAAAAGTTTCGGAAAATCTATAACTTAAATTAAATTTGTTAAGTTTTACTTGTTCGGGTTGTTTGGAGGCAGTTACAGATACCACGCAAATGCTGGAATAATATTTACCTCCACTAAAATTAAGTTAGAGTTTCATTAAGATTTCAAATAGTACATCGACAATTCATATTTCTAATTTTATATGTCGCTGACCACTTTATAGCTTACTGTGTACTTGGTATTTTTATTAGATATACTATTAATAACTAAAGAGTTGACAACTAAATTTCAACCTCTGCCTTATTTCTAATAAGTTGCGCATACAGTAACTGACTGTAAACTATATAGATAAGGCAAGCTTACACATTACTTACACTAAATAGGTGTACTGCCAACAGGCTAAGTAATAATAACCACGGAGCAAGGCCATGCGCAGCATTTTATAACACACTTGCCACTGCGGTGGGGGGCTCCGAGGAGGGCAAGCGGAAGTATCATGTTATTTAGCAATATTCGGTCTAAAGCAAATTGACTCCTGTGAGCCCTATTTTCGTAAATATAAAATACTTACACTACCGTCGATGTACATAAGCGAGATTGTAAACTTTATTAAAAACAACCCTCACCACTTTGAATCAAATCCCATTGGAAGTCGTCGTGAAGGCACTTTGAAAGCATTCCATTCATATAAAACTTTGCTAAGTAGGGCGAGTATAAATTATATGGCACCCATCATATATAATAAAATTCCTGTAAATATTAGGTCCATAAATGACCATAAACGTTTTAAAAGTGCACTCAATGGCTTCCTTGCTGAAAAAGCATATTATGACATAAAAGGTTTTTTAAATAATAAATTATCAATTAACGATTAAATTGTATATTATCCTGACATATCTGTAATAATCATTGACATTCTTTGTATTTTTAATTTATTATTCAATGGTGTTTATGAATTTAATTTTGTCTTTTAATAGGTGCCGATATGGACGGCATTAATTTTATATAAATATTATTGTGTGAAATCCTAAATGTAATTATATTAACTAGTTAAAAATATTTATGTTCATATGCTAATAAGGCGTATCATGGCTGTACTTACTGTTTTTATATTATAACACCAATGTTTACCCATGTTAATGAACGATTAAATGAATTATGAATTATATTTGACGACCACGTGACTTCATGACACTAACAATACAATACTTATTTAATGGATAACCTCTCGTTAAATACGTAAATACAGGCACTTGCGTACACTGACGAGGCTGTACCTATCCAGAGATATATATTATATTATAGATTATTATTATTATATTATTTTAACCGTTGGGGTAGGACGAGCTGGGTCATCGCATCATCCTTTTGGCGTGTTATATACTCCAGTGCAATATCGACTTTGTCTTCTCTGATCTCACAATAAGCACTTTGATACTAGTTGTATCCAGTGTTGTTGATGCGTTGATAGATGCTAGACCCAGCTGCTTTATAATCTTTCTCGAATAGAGATTCCTTCTCAGCTTGTGTGTAGACCAGATGAAGGTGTCCTTTTGGTCTTTCGAGAAACGCATTTCCTCATATGTTTTCTTTTGATGAGTATATACCACTGTAAATCTGCAGAGTTTTTATCGAGCCTATTCTTCATGTCAGCAATGTGTTCTTTCACGCGAGTACCTACGCTTCTCTTTGTTTGCCCTGTATGATAAACTGCAGTATGTGAACATACACTGGATCAGCCAAACCATTACATCCGGTTCGATAAACCACAAATCCTCGCCAAGGAGAATCGCTACATGCCGAGAATGTTGCGCGAGGCTATTGAAATAAGAAAACACCCCAATTTCAATAGAGAAGATGGTTGGCAAGTACCACCTGCTTGGGATCCAGTCCTAAAAATAATCAAGTCACAAACCCAAAGATCTACTAAAAAATGTTCGGACACTGTTAGCGATTTTTGTGTGAATCGGAATATATATAATTAATCCATCCATGTCGGTAGATGTAATAATTGAATAACTAATGTAAGACAAATATCACCTTAGTCTTCCTGCGACCACGGACGCTGCAAAGCGTTCGAAACGTCAGGTTCAACAAAATAAATAAAACACGCGATACTTCCGTTAAAAATTGTTTAATTCAATGTGTAACAATCGCGAAAACCTAAGACAATAAGATAAATACATGTTGATGTCCCGTTCACGAATGTTCGTCAATCATATCTAATCATTTGGGGAATCCAATCTTGTTTCATTTCTTGGAATCTGGATTTCTTCAGATAGGAATCAAGTCTTGGTGCTGAAAAAGTCATGGCTATCTATTCCACCACAAGACTCGTCATGCCTGTCAAAGTCGCAAAGAGCAAGATTGATTTCATCATTACGGCTAAGAGGTGCATTTATATTTAGGCACATTGTAAGGTTACTCGTAGCAAAAATGTGATTTTTCTGTTAAGTTATTTATGGCTCCTGTCATTTTATTCCTTTATGTATATATGTATAATGTAGCATAATGTTGCTAGAATAGCCTTGTTTTGCTGAAAATTATACAAGCCCAACTTGGGCACCACACTTCAAGGTTACTTGTGGTAAAAAAGGAAAACTTCTAAGAGAGTATATATAGTAGAAAATATAATAATAATAATATAACGGTACAAAATACCTAATAGAAAAAGAACATAAAATAAGCATACAATATATAATATAAACTACAAAATAGTAGGCAAAAATATAAAGTATTTTATATTATAAACAAATGAAATAAAAAATGTAGGTAGATACTGGCTGATGACGATCATATATGAACAAATATTTCAATAACAAAAGTTTATTACGAAATAAAAACATTACTTAAGATACATTCCACAAATCAAGAGTTCTAGAAATACAGATTCCTCTGGAACCGCAAATTATGCGATCATTGCGGGAGGAGAGTAAGAAAGATCGCGAGCAGACGTTGTATAAAAAAAAATCCGTTCTTTGACAACATATCATTTTCTGCAGCATAAATAGCATAAGTGAGCACAGAGCCATGTAGGACGCAAACATTTGTGTTCATGTTATAACATCGCCAAAGTCCAAAGTTATGTAAACTACTAAATAGATCACCAGACGAACGATCGTGGCGAAAACTATATTGACGATCGCAGATCAAGTCGTAAATCTATGAATGTGAAATGACGAAGTTTATAGCGATAGGTCTATTTCTGCTTTTTTCCCCATTGGGTGGACATTAGCAGTCTTGCAAGAATACGCGATTTGCGTAGTAGTAGACAATCCAGGGCATAGCTTCTCAGTCATTTAAATTCGTGTTGGAGATAAGAGAGATTATCCAGCAAATCGATTTCTTCTTAACCACAATAAGCTAAAGTGCCATTCTGCTTTGTGTAGCGTACTTGGGTACATTAAAACAGTAGTGCGATGAATTGAACAGTACTAACCAGAAAAAAATACTAAGAGCTTGCATGGTCAACTACATCTAAGTTCAGCCCTAACAGGATCTCATTAAACGCCACATTAATCACGTCGCATTAATGAAATTAAAAAAGTGCCCGTGGGCATTATGAAGGCGATATTGACGAGCTTAGTCGCGCAGTCGTTAATGACGCGACTTTGACACCAACGCTTGTGTGTTTGATTCCCACACAAGATAAAGATTTTTGTGCATTAACATCTCCGTTTATCTCGGTCTGGATGTTTTAAGAGAGGTAGGGAGCATCAAATCAGCCCATCTGGGGTACCTCCACCTCACAGAAAACTGGAGTCAAATAACAACTCCCTAGAGGTTTGTTGTTTGTTTGTTCCGGCGTGTGAGTGAGGTCACCAGTAAGCTCTTAAGGATTTGCTGTGTTAGCAGCAGAGGAGGCGATATATATATGGATGATACTTAATGTATTATAAGCGTTCATCGGCTGCGGTAACCGCTTTAAATCAGGTGGGCCGTATGCTTGTATGAAAAATAAGATATGGCCAGCCTCGCAAGATACCACAATCATTTATGTTTTAGAAGTATTCAGTCATCATTCGCTCTGGATGCTCTGTTTTAGGATGAGCGGTACTGAATGGTGCGACCAAGTGGAACCTAACCTTAATACGCTGGGGATTTCTACGAAAGGTCCGCCGTTCAAACGTGTTAGTTCGCTTTATTGAATATCGGGAATATGACGCTGTCCTACGGGAGTCAAGATATCAGAAGGTATCGCATAGGTTGCATTCTCAGCGGGTTTTTAGGTGACTTTACGCGTTAGGGTAATGGATTTTGGTAGCAAGTATATAAAATTAGGGTGAAGGTGTATGAAAAAGGTTTTTCATATATGTGTAAGGTTGGATCAGATATTTATTATTTTCAAACTGACGAAGTGAATTCCGCTCTATCCATATTAAGTTACCATAGTTCGTAAGTAAACTAAAGTTTTTAGTTCATAGATTTACAAGTCATAGAATGCAGCTTAGTACATGAAAGAAAACAAAAGTGAACAATTATTTTTGAATTTTTCGACTAATCGCATCAATTATACAAGGACTCTGTGTACACTGTTTAGGCCGTATAGAAAATGTATTTAGACCATGTGGTCAATGCTATGTAAGAATATAACCGATGGAAATAAAAAAGTTTAAATTAATTTTAATAATATCTCATGACAAACTTATTACACTTATTACAGTGAAACAAAAACAATATATCAAACTATAAGGCGCAAAAGTTAGTGAAACAATAACAGTACCGTATTTCATTTCATTCTCTGGTATCGAAGTCAGGGCGCGTTCCAGTTATTTCGAACTCATATAATTACAGTATGAATAAAGCTTTATTAGGTACCCGTATATTACTAAGAATTGGGAGAGGAATGTCGTAAAGTAGATGTGGAATGACGAAGTAAGTGAGTATTCCCTATCTACATGGACAGATGATATTAAACGAACGGTCTTTAGTGGCCGTATACGAAAAACGGATCTAGCAATGGGTAGATACAAAAATCTGATAACGAAGACTACTAGGATCTCTAAATTGTATCTCCTCACTTACCGTTGACCTGCAATGAAGAACTTCAAAATAACGTACGGAAATGTATGGAATGTTTTCGAAATTAGATATTACACTTATGATATATGAGTATAGATTATTTTTCAATATTTATGCAGTAAAAAGTAACTGGGTCGGCATTCTTTAGGGACCTTTTCAATAGCTTCGTGGAATGCATTCACTGCTTATTCAAGGCTCGTGTACCTCAAACTTTGCACTTAATTTTAGGCAACAATAAGAAGTCACGAGGTGCGATATCCGGCTAAATGTTGGATGCGTTATCTGTTCTATATTTAAAGTCTTCAAATACGCTTCAGTAATCTTCTTTAGAGTTGAAGCGTTAACTTGGTGAAAAACGATATTACTTCGATGACGACTTTCGCGAGTTTTACCTTGGACTCTGGATAAGCAAGTATTGACGTACCAATCTACAGCCAAAAAATAAGCAAACTTTTTTTTCCAAATTGGTCTACTATTCGAGTTTTCCTATCTCAAAACTAACCTAACCCAATCTTCAACCGACGTCTTTTGAGCCAAAGTCAATACTCGCACTGTACTTTGCTTCAACTCCAGAACTATATTTATTTGTGAAGATTGTTAAAATCTTTAATAAGCAAACTAAGTTATGCTATCAAAATTTTTGATGACGTCTCAAAAACTGTGTTATCCATTATTTATTTCAGTCATATTTACTATATACAAGAATACTCATCTTGTGTATATAGCACTCAACAATCCTTGGTGAAATGCAGGATGAAAGAATGACGAAACAGACATACGAGTACAATGCGAATACCATGACCAAATTGGTCGTGTTTTATCAGAAGAGCCCTAGGAAATGGCGAGCGTGCATGAAAAGAGCTATGAATATTATAGAAGCGAGTGAAGTGTGTAAGGACCGCGTCTTATGGCGCTCGGTTCTCTGTGCCTATCCCGCAAGGGACCTTTTGTGAAGATATACATACATACTCCTTGCCTCCTGAACTTACGAATAATCCTTGGTTCCTGAACTTACGACAGCGATCATGAGTACGGGAACCAAGGATTGTTGAGTCAAATCTGAATAATAAAAACAGTGACAGCAATTATTTTTAATAGAATACATAATCTAAACTGAACTGTTCTGTTTTTAATAGAATACATAATCGTAACTGTAGTGATATCTGGTAGCAGAATTCCTGTTACTTTAAACTAGCCAGTTTTGTATGTACGAGTATATGTATCTCTTAAATATTAGAGACGGCTGTAATGGTTTGGAAAAACATTTTGACTTTTCAATTTTATTTTATAAGTTTATCTATAAAAGAGTATGTTCTGAAAAAAAAAAAGATTTTTCAAAAAAATAAAATAGGTATGAACTTCGATTGCACAGATGCACTGAATCGATTTAAGTGACTTTAAAACTTACACATATCAATAAAATTTTAATAGGATAGTTAGAATAATATCCCCTGAAAAGCATGTGGTTTCTGAATGTAAATCTTTTAAATATAAGGTGAAACTGACATCACTTTACGATGGCACACAAACTTGTTGCGTCTGGTATTGCATCGCTAATAGATTACGGAGGCTTCTTGCACCAAACAAACCAGCATTCTTAGTCTTAGTGATGTATAAAATACCAATAAGAGAACTAGAATAGACAAAATGTATGTTAGAGAACAATAATAATAAAACATTGATGCTCCCAACAGACGAGCATCAAAATAAATTTTGGTACAGTAACATCGGGAACTGGTACAGCCATAAAAAGTCGCATCGAAACTTTTTTTCCTTCCGACAGATGCCGCCATGTTGGGGGCGATATTTCTTTATAGCATCATTTAAATAAAGACCCACTAAGAGCCTACAATGGTTATAGGTACTTTAGAAGTTTGACAACCGATGCCCAGGAAAAATGTGCAAAGTTATCAAATAAAAAACAGGCAAGAATGACCTGAGTTTAAGTGCCTAAGGTTTCGACCTTATTATTTGTTTTTTCTCGAGAAACATTAAAATAATCATGTTAAACCATTATGTTAATAAAATTTTTAATATTATTGAAGTAATTACTGAAAGTACTGCATATTATTTGAACGACTATAATATAAATATATGCAGCACTATAGTTTTCATTAGCATTTTCTCAATTACGTTATTAATAATTCTAATAGAGTGTCTGTATTATTGTGGTACTTATGTTAGTTTTGTTTTGAAAAAAGTCTTCAATGTAAGATTCAACGACTATGTTATATCTGTAGCTGCGTTACCAATGACATAAAAAATAATACGAGTAAGATAAAAGGGTGAACACTGAAAAGTGCTGATTGATAAGCAGAAACTTTACAAGCCGGGAACAGCGCGCGCTCGTCGGGATCATACGGCGACTAGTGATTCGCGACGAAGCGCAGCAAAATGTTTGATATCACCCAAAAATTATCCCTCTGCTGTTTACAGTATTAATGTCATTAAGGGATGCATTTAAAGTGCAATAGTAAAACACCCACGTGTCTATTTAAAATTTATTTAAAAAAATGTAGACGTTCGCGTGACATTTTCGTGAAAAAAATATTCTTAAAAAAAAAACTATCCGAGATATTCATTTCAGATAAATATAGTCTGAACGAGCATTTTTGGGCGCATTGGGAGCATTTTTGGTAGGTACAATAGTCGCGACATGCAATTTTTGATACGTTACTTGTACAACTTTCAAGCAAGAGATAGCTGTCGCCGATGAGTTACATGCAATTTGATCTAACCTGCTTTGTGTGCTTCCGCCACCAATTAGTTTATGCGGCCTAGCGCCGGCCGGCACCCACCCACTACTGTTAGTAGATGCAACATGCCGACGCTGCCATGGCTGCTCCGGTAGTCTGCCATGGCTGCTGCTGTCGTCCGTCATCTGGAACAGAAGCTCGTTTGAGAGCCATACGAATCTAGCACTGACTGATGTCCGGGATAATTTTGGTATAGTGTCGAGTCAGGTTAGCTCTAGGGTCGTTACTAGCACTGTTGCTCGGCTATAGTGACGATGTCTGTCCATAGAACTTCCCCATCTCACTCAGTATGTCAGTCTTTGTAGAAATAAGGGTAACAGTGTTGATCTTCAGCTTCTTTAGTTTACTTTCTCCAACATACAGATCTTTGGTGAACACTTTAGAGCCTTGGTTCCGCTCTATCGCCTGTTATATATACAAATTGTATTAAAATTGTGCATGTCTCGCCATGTGCCTTTGGACATCTGCCTGTTCAGCTGTGCTGTGCCTGTTCAACTGAAGTGTATGAGCAGAAGATTGCAACCACATTTCACGGATGACCTACATGAGAGAGACTTTGCATGTGAGTCGAGAGCTTTTGTGTTCTTTTTGGGCGAGGCTAGAGAAATTTAGCACCTACTGAATGTTCTGAACGAATGTAATGAACTGAATGTAATGAACAGTTTCCACGAGCTTGCTGTTTATATCGTCCGGTGTTATGCAATCATCTAGGTATTGAAAACGATTATGAAGTTCGAGTTGAAAGTTTTCGGGGTTTTGGATCAGGGCACGAGTTGGACGGAGCGTAGATTTCACCAGGCGAGACCTTTCCAGCTTTATGTTAAGATTCAAAATGCCTCTTACCATCCGGTGATCGCTTCCGGTTTTCACCCTGTTGATCACATAGACATCGTTGAACAAATTCGAGTTAGTCGTCAAGATGAGAGAACTATCTCGAACCATGCGGGTTACTCCAGGTCCACTGGTGCTGTGGCTGCTTCTTGAAGAAGGAGTTCATCACAAATAGTTCCTACTTCTCCATTAAGTCGACTAGTAGTTGGCCCCTTTGGTTTCATTGCCAGATTCCAAAGTGTATAGTTTGCGAGTTATGTATGGCTTTGGAGATGTCTTTATACATAGCCTCCACCTCATCATCGGGGTGTGTGGAAGTTGGTTCGTAGACCTGTATGACCTTCAGAGAATACCGTTTGGTAATTCTGAGTATAAGGAACGCAACTCTTGTCGACACAGCATTGATTTTTAGTAAATTTCTGACGAGGGGGCTTACGAATAATAAATCTGACACTACTGTCGCAGAGGCTAGTGCCCCTTTGACATTTTCGCGAGTTGCCGTGAAGCAGAGACGCAGCTGCCACAAGTAGGTAGGAAAAATAAACTGAAAACTATACGTCCAAAAATGTTTCATCAGACTATATTTATCTAAAATCAATATTATCTTGAATAGATTTTCTTTAGAATAAATTTTAGTTTTTTTCATGAAAAGGACACGTAAATTTATAAATTAAAAAAATAACTATTCTATATAAACATGTGGGTGTTTTATTCTTGCATTTTAAATGCATCCCTTGATCCATTGATACAGTAAACAGCAGAGTAAATTTTTGGTCATATCAAACACTGTGCGCAGACATAATTATAACCTCCTCCACGGCGACACGGTGGCTACGACCTACCCCAAGCTCGTCAGAAAAAATTGCCGTTGTCATTGGACGTTAATTTTGCCCATTTTATTTATTTTACTTTTTATTGTATTTTTATACCACTAAGGCAATCAAGTGTACGGCCTGTCTGATGGTAATCAGTTACCAAAGCCTATGGGTATTTGCAACACCAAGGTTATCACTCATGCGTTGCCGAACCTAGGATACTTGGTTCACGAATTTTTACTTAACTTTATTTTTACGTTAAGTAAATATAATGAATATTCAACAACAAAGATTACAATTTCAATTGCATTGCAAACCAGCAAAGAGCAAAGCATCACTCGATGGCACTTAATGTCAATATATCAGCTCCCAAATCAGCCAGCAATGTAGCTTCTTCTGAAGTTCTTCTGAAACTATGGCCGAAACTGTGGACGATGCCGTCCTATTAGCAGAAACACCATCTGAACTGCAGACACTGATCACAATGATGAAAGGCGAATGTATGGAGAAAGGTTTACTATTGAATGCGAATATAATAGTATAGTATAGTAGTATTTGAAAGAGAAGAAACCAGAACCAATGAAAGGATTACGATTGATGAACAAGAGAATGAGATTGTATATCTTGTATGCGCTTTCAGCAGGGATGGAAGGTACACCGCAGATGTGGAAAGACGAGTAAGTGCTGAGAATAGTGAGAATGGAGCGTTGGGAAAACTTCTTGGCAGTAAAAACCTGAGCCAGAAGACACAACTCGCTATACACAATGCAGTGTTGGTCCCAACGCTAACTTATGGAAGCGGGAGCTGGGTATGGCAGAAACAGCATGAAAGTAGAAACGCGGCCGCAATGCGACCGTTGCACAAAATTTGTAGCGTAACGCTTGTAGACCGTATTCGCAATGATTTTAGAAACAGAGTTGATCTGAAGAGAACGTCGGTGTTAACATAAGAAGAGGCATGCCCCGTTGGTTCGGACATATAGAAAGAATGACGAATCAGATACAATGCACAAGTGGAAGGATGTAGGAGCCAAAGAAGGCCAAGACTTATCTACCACGATCAAATTGGTCGTGTTCTATCAGAAGGTGATGTCAGGGGCTCTAGAAACCGGCGAGCGTGCATGAGAAGAGCAATGAATGTTAAAGAAGCGAGTGATGTATGTAAGTATCGACTCACGTGGCACTCGGTTTTCTGCCTATCCCGCAAGGGGTTTGGCGAGAAATTATCGATAGATAGATAGAGATACATAGGATACAGAATATCCCAGTAAAGTTCCTAACGTGGGCGAATCCACAGGTAAATGCATGATTTATTAACTGCTATAGGTACGATTAAGGTACTAGTTCAAATGATCTGCCGATACTAATAATCCAGAAAATCTACGTTTTATGGAGTTTATAGGTGTTTTTAGCATGTATCTGTTTGCTAATTCATTAAAATAGGTCAAAAGTGTAGATAGGTATGTACAGTTTTTATTTTAGCGGAGTCCGCAACCTAAGGCTAAGAATTTGACGAATATACTGATTTAGACATGGAATAACTGCCGCCATACCTCTACAATCTAGAGGTGAAACCTGAGTTTTCTTCATTTAGATCACACATCTTATTGAAATAAAATTTATTGAACGTGCGGGTTTCCTCACGATGTTTTCTGTCACCGACTAGCAAGGGTTAATTCAAAATATGCACATAAAACCGAAAACATGAATTTAGTGGTACAATCTCTCGCCAGAATTTGAACCGAGTATTCGAAAGGAACCAATCCGTTAATAGGCTGATTTTTAACAACCCCTAATCAACAAATACCAATGTCCACTTTTCTTTTGTTGACAACCTTGATTACATCAGAGATCAATCCTATATTTAAATGTTTTATACGAAACGTGTTTTTTTTCGTACTTTATAACAATTTGACTGTAACATTAGACAAAATTGCCTTCGCTTTTATTTTCTATCTTTTACTGTAGTGAGTTAAAACGCTTTACATTAAAGTAACAATTTTCACTCACGAACGCATAAAAAGTGAATTCACCGTGGCATTCTCATTCTTTCTTTGTTTGAATACTTGTTGTGGTATTTTAAAATGTTAGATGTAAATATATAAAATTGAGCTCCAACAGACCTACAGTTTTTATTCGCTCAAAGAGAAACTTTAATTCTTGTGTAACGAATGAGTGCCGTTTATGTTTCTTTGTCAGCGGATAAAAATATAATTTGAAACTGTGCAGAACATAAAATTGAGTGTCGTAATTGTAGTACTAGTTTGTTATAAAATTTTGCCTACGACTTTTAATTAAATAACGCCCAAAACTAAAAAAAATCGGTCAAGTGCGAGTAGGCCTCGCGCACGAAGGGTTCCGTACCATTATCTATAAAAACGGCAAAAAAAATCACGTTTGTTGTATGGGAGCCCCCTTAAATATTTATGTTATTCTATTTTTTAGTATTTGTTGTTATAGCGGCAACAGAAATACATCATCTGTGAAAATTTCAACTGTCTAACTATCACGGTTCGTGAGATACAGCCGGGTGACAGACGGACGGACGGACGGACGGACAGCGAAGTCTCAGTAATAGGGTTCCGTTTTACCCTTTGGGTACGGAACCCTAAAAATAACAAAATATTGTCTATAAACGTCATCTGTTTGTGTCGTTGTTTTGTTTTCGCTTAGAAATTGCAAGTGAGGAGCTCGATGTCGTTGATGCACGTGTTAGTCCAATTGAACACGCAAGTTAAACAGCGTTCACCGCGGCCTATCTACGGACGAGTTTAGCCGTTTCGCGGTCCTCCGAGCATCGGGGGCACGGTAAGCCATAGCGATAGCTTACCGTGCCCCCCCCATGCTGGATGAATCAACCGAATTCAACCGCATTTATCAATCTATATTATTTACCCTAACATTGACATAGCAATAAAACTCAAATGTTGCTGATACCTTTACATTCTAAGACTACAAGCCGATATAAAATATTTGACGAGCCATTTTGGAAGATGATTGTATGTTGGTGTATGTAGGAAGATTTTGCATTTAATATTCGTTATGAATATATCCAGTAGTTGAAATATGTAGATGAAAAGAGATATTAACGTTAGGTGTATCTTAGCGATAGCTCTTTGATTATATATTCAGATAAATAAGTTTGGCAATCTGTAGAAGCTCATAAAATATGAAATTCTTACATCTCTTTAAACGGAAAATGTTAGAAGCTTGCCAGCTTGGCTGCTCGTACCTAGTTAATTTTATTTAAAGCAATAATATATTTTATTGTGAAAATAAAGTTTATTAGAAGTTTATTAGAAGAATAAAGTTTATTGTGAAAAAACTGCTACGTTGAAGAGAGCTATAAATGTTAAAGAAGCGAGCGAGGTGTGTAATGACCGCATCTTATCGCGCTTGGTTTCCTCTGTCTACCTCGCAAGGGACTTAGCGTGACGTGTTACGTTAAGTCATTACGTATTGTAGATATGCGTTGTAAAATTAACTACTTAAATCATATCAAAGCACGTAAATACTAGGTACATAAGTTAAATTATCTATCCATGTTACAATAACTAAGACTTCTTTGGATCTCAATTCGTCTGTATGTTTTTTATGTGTATGTTAAGTAATATCTTCGCCAAGCGTAAATAAATTTATATATTTTATTGGATAGGTTCTAGCGTTCATATAAATTAAAATCACTCTTAACAATAATCAAAAGCCGATCACTTAGAGCGAAGTAAGGGTAGTTGCTAATCAGTGTCACACTCGCAACATGCCACGATTACTCATACAATAGCCCCACATGTCAACCCTTATATACTCATTTTACTGCCAGGGTTATGGGAAGGGAGACCCGTCCAACAGGAGGGGTTTAGAGCATACCCCACCATGTGGCTAAAATACAGGCTGCAGTTGACGTTGCTTAACCTGCAAGTTCGGTTAGAATGACACTCCCAACGACACCATCGAACTTTCTTTATCATACAATAGCGCGAATGTATATTTTAAAATGGTTGCCGTTTTCGTCTAAGTTTCAAATTGCTGTATCTGGTGACGGGATCCGGCAATTTGGTGCCGAATCTAGTAGGAGTCTAGTCACTAGTACTGATGGCTTAGGTCAAAGTGAAAGCGATCCCGCACAAACGAAGTCACGTGAATGTGCTACAATGTATATTATCAACTTACTTCTTTGCTATCGATATAGGAGCCCGATAAAGCTGGGCCGTGATTCAACTCCAACGGTATCGTAGAATTATTAATGAAGTGCGCGTTCGAGTTTCAGCCACAGTTGGACATGTGAAGTGTGGTCACAGTACGGCGTATAGAACGCGAAGAAACGCAGCGGTTTTTAACACATGTGATTAAGAAAGTTGAGAAGGCGAATACAGTCACCAAAGCAGCAACATTAGATATAGATATATCGTTTTAAACGCACGAAATTCCCTTCGATGTATATGATGTCATATGTAATATAACAATCAATATACAGTTACTTGAAATAAAATGGAAATTAATCTACAAAAGTTCGTGCTCTGTGTTTTTTTTCATGTTTACTTTTGGCATGTAAATCATTTCAACAATTATTTATATTATAAGATATTTATATTAATATTAATTTATCTTAATATATAAAATTCAAAGTCCTGACTGACTCATCAACGCCCAGCCCAAACCCTTGGACCTAGGAAGCTGAAATTTTGCACAGATATTGTCTTTATGACGTAGGCAAGGAATAAGACGGGATTTTTCGAAATTCCCACGGGAACGGGAATAATAAGGATTTATATTTTCGCTATAAAAGTTGCCCTATCTCCGTTATTATATTTATTAGAGACTTGAAATTTGGCATATAAATATGTGATTGCAATCACTAAAAACCGTTTATAGGATTTTTCGAAATTCCCTCGGGAACAGGAATAAAAAGGATTTATTTATATTTTGTCGCTTTAAATTTACCCTATCTCCGTAACCATATGTATTAGAAACTTAAAATTTGGCATATAAGTAGGTGATTATGAAAACAAAAAACAATTTTCAGGATATTTCGAAATTCCCACAGGAACGGGAATAAAAAAAGATTTACTTATATTTTCGCTTTAAAGTTGCCCTATTTCCGTAACTTTATTTATTAGAGACTTGAAATTCAGCTTAAAAGTAGGTTATTACGATAACTAAAAACCATTTTTAGGGTTTTTTGAAAATCCCTCGGAATATGATGAAAATCCTTGCTTAAAATTTCTATTGTTTGTTTTTTCTTTCGTAGCTATTGTTAAGTATAATAAGTGTATAAAATTATTTCCCCATTATGAAGTAGGCAAGGAATAAGACGGGATTCTGTAGTCTACGCGGACGAAGTCGCGGGCAAAAGCTAGTTACAAATATAAGTATCGTTAGTTAGAGTTAGAGTAACCTGACTATGTTGTTGATATTTACATTTTTTTTCACAAATAAATAGATATAAGACTTCTATAAAGCTTCTTGAGCTTAACGGTGCATTAAATGTTCTACTCAAAATTGTATATTATTATGGAACTAAATTTTTATGTGATAAGTGCTTCAATACCGTCGTGTGAAAACACGTTAAAATAAATACGTTTTTCGTATGGTAAGGATACCATATTAAAAATAACTTAATTTTATTATCTGTCGTTATAACTAAAACATATTATGTGAAAATTTCAAGTGCTTACCAATCATGATTTTTAATATACAGCAGACAGAAACCAGATAGACGGACAGACAGCGAAGCCTTAATAATAGGGTTTAGTTGGTAACCTTTAGGTATAGAACCCAAAAAAATTAATAAATCTATATACATATCGGAACGTGGATGTAATTGTCGTCAGGTGGCTCGTTGTTCATGGCGAATAAAGCGAAATATCAGCGTAGTTAATCTTCTCAATATTTAATCAGCCAATTACAGAAATAATTTCAACAAAAGTTATGCTCAGATCGCAGATTACAACGGATTCAAAATGCGGTGGACGCGACACGTGCGATTGGCTCCATTGCTCGATTCGTAATGCCGCTTCCAATGACGGTATCTCATCTTGACGTTTTTTGACAACTGACAACAATCGACATTTCGAGCAACCATAACAAACACAACCAGTGTTGCCAATTCAACGATGTCGATTCCACCCAAGCGCCGACTTGACATTTTGATCCGTTATTATTAAAACTAGCATCACGGCTTTCTTCCGGGCTTCTCAATATGGTGTTGCTACCTCTGCGACATACATATATGTATGTAAGTAAATATATATGTTTAAGTGCCCAACGATAAAAAAATAATGAATATATTTATACTCACAACAATTTTACACCAACTGCGTACCTATGTAACATTGAGGGAAGACACTGTAGTCCCTAGACTTATATTTGACTTTACATGGATATTAATAAATAAACCGCTTCAACATCTCATAGTTTGACCACACGCATGTTTGTGGGGCCCTTAATATCGAAAGTTTTCCCTGCCAATATGGTTGGCAGGCCGTGTGCGGTGGCCAATAAAAGATAAAAGCAGTTGTAACTCGTTTCTAAGTTCGCCACTATTAGTCAGGGTATGTTATTAATTTTGTCAAGCTGTTTCTGCTGTATATCCTACTAATATTATAAATGCGAAAGTTTGTATGTATGGATGGATGTTGCTCTTTCACGCTTAAACGGCTGAATGGATTTGAATGAAATTTGGCACGTAGATAGATTATGATCTGGATTAACACATAGGCTACGTTATTTGACTCCACGCGGACGGAGCCATGGGCAGCAGCTAGTTTATTATGTTTGGTCGGATTATCTAACTTTATTTCGAGGATGTATGCAGCAATACGGTATTGAAATTATAGGGAATCGAGCACTAGACTTATACTATCAATGTTGAAAATCAAATCATATATTGAAAGAACTTTATCGGAATACAGTTATCCATACTAATATGAAAGGCGGAAGAGTTTGTATGTTTGATTGCGCTAAATTCAGTAACTACCAGTCCGATTTGAAAAAAAAAATTCATCTGATTGCCAAATTATTGAGGAAGGTTTCAGGCTATATAACATCACGATTCGGCCCTTAGAAGCCGAGGGGAAAAAGTAGAAATAGTGATACCTGGATACATACGGACGCAGTTGCGGGGTTCAGCTAGTCTTGTATAAGTCATTTAATCTATGTTAAAAAGAGGATATTGAGACGATAATTATAATCTAAAACTTCTTCCAGCAAATTATGTATTTTGTCGTGTGTTTTATGTTGGCGCTATCTTTGTTTAGTAAATATTTAAAGCATTTCTTGATAGCTCAGTGAATAAAGAGCCTGATATCCGACGGTCCCTGATTCGAATCCTGATATGGACACACTAAATACGTGTTTTTGGATTTATGTACACATTTGTAATTATTATTTTCTCGGCGGCGAAGGAAAACATCTTCAGAAAATCGGCACGTCTAAGAAATTACATTTCGAAAGATGGGGTGACCTTGCCTAAGAAAGGCCTAGGAAAAAAAAAATTGCCTCTGGATTGTGTAAGTCTGACGGCAGTAGCTCTATGTCAAAATCAGTATCTTCTCCAAATCCTTAGACTAAGGTAGCGAACCCCGCTAAAATAACTAAATAACAATGAGTGAAAAAGACAATACACTATTTTGTATATATATATATATATATATATATTAACTTTCATTCTCTGCAATTGAATGTTCTAATCTTTAAGTGTAACGCCCAAAAAACATAAAAGGCCTAATGCCTGATATGTATTTTTGTATTAATTTGTTGACTTTGTAATTAACTTTGTAACAACATAGAAAAAATATACTGTTTCTTTAGTTCATAAGTAATTTTGTAATATATTCAAAAGATCTTGATGATTATGACCGACACATGAGTCAAAGTTCATATTTTGTACTGCAAATGCTAACAAATGCTTAGGAGACGTGGATTAATACAACATTGTCATTTATTTCCAGTTTTGAAACTGTTTAATTTTGTACTTTCGGATAGCCAACTTAAAACCTATTATGCACAGTTTGTGATAAGTTGTGATAGATAAATAAAAAACTAACAAGTAAGAAGGCTATGTAACATTTCCATATCAACCAGAATCTCAACAAAGAAGGTATGAGTGTAAGTTCATGTAATTACAAATTTTTAAGACAAATAATTTGTTCTACGCACTAATAACCTTCACGAGAAAGTTACTTCATTATCAGTAAGCTCCAATGGAGCTGTGTTAGCTGGAGTGGCAACGTGCGAGCGATATCTTACATCAGGTGGACCGTATACTTGTACCTCCTGACAATGCATTAAAAAAAGTTATCAAGCGATCAAAATTAAGTTCCATATTTTATAACCCTTCTTTTATTAGGTATGTACATTAATTTGTTGTTGTACATTTTATTTACAACAAACAAGTTATGAGACGTGCAAATTTATAAAATCAAAGTCAAAATCTTTTTATTCCGTAAAATGGCTACATTTGTTTGGAATCGTCACAATTTTTTTCCCTACCGTGCAGTTCATGACTAGGTGAGCACTGATAAAAATACTGCCAAAAAACTCAGGCATCCCTCTTTTGGTAACCAAACAAATTTACATAATTTATTAATTACATTGTAATTGGATCGACTCAATCCCAGGCATTTTTATCATTAATATAGTCAGATACTTTATAATATGCCTGTACACAATTTGGCTTTAATAGTAGTTTTAAATTTGTTTATTGACAATTCTCTTATATTGCTGGGAAGTTTGTTATAGAACCGTATACATTGCCCCATAAAAGAATTACTTATTTTGTGGAGACGGCTTGGATGTAACACAAGATTATGCTTATATCTAGTATTTATGTTATGAGTATCACTCGTTTTACAAAATGAGTCTACAAAATGAATCAACACGAGTCATATCTTGATTTCACAAAACGTTACCTATGTTAGTTCAATAAATCAAACAATCGAAATTGTATATCATATCGTCTCATTGTACGGTTAGCGAAAGAGTTTCAAATTGTTTAATAGTCCGGGTGACATGTGTAAGTTATCGTACGTTGTCGATAATAACAAAACTAACTAAAAGCAATTTTTGCCCCACTTCAATAAATGTTTATGATTGTATCGTGTTTTTATACATATTTACAGAAATCGGGAAAATGGCAAAACCGATGACAATAGTGTAAACTATATTTATTAAAATGATTAAATAAAAAAGGTTTTAAGTAAAAATCGAAGAATATTTTTTTGTCTATTTTAAATTAGTGTATCGCCATTGTCGGGTTATCATCTCCCTCGTAATTAAAGGTTGCTCTTTAACAGTCATTCCAGAATATAATTACGCGTATCTACGGAAACTGAATAGCTCACGTGGGTCATATCTTATATATGTTACCTTTAGATGATCATATATGCTGCTTCCCGATGAAATATACCAACATTTATTTGTCCCACCTTTAAGGTCTATAATGCTCTAGACTAGTATAACTCTAATAATAAACACAGTATTGGGAGTAACTTCAGGCCCTTTTATTACAATTTAGGGCTAATTTATATGGCGTACGTAATATAAAAGTACCAAATAATTTTCTTATTATTTCACGTTTGCGACTGTGCAATTGTAATGAATATGTGATGTCGCTGTATTTTTCAACCTTTACGATTATTTTGATAAAAATTTGAAAGAAATATTTTATATCACACTTCCTAGTGAATGTTGCACCCACGGCGGACAGTAGGGCCTTTATAACGCTAAGATATATAATATAATAAAAAAAAAATATTTATACCAAATTGTAAGCAAATGTCAAGAATCAAAGAAAACAAAATGTCTTATTTAGTTATTTTAAATGTTGCTTACAAAATTTTTTTTTAGCATATACATATATTTTACTAAATGTATTATATAGTTGAAAATTAGCAAATTATTACTTAGTTAAATGTATTATGTAATCTTGCCATTTTTGCGATATATACCAACCATTGGTTAGTTAAAATAGATAATTCTTGGCTATATATAATAATCAGATACCATAACGTAATAGGAGGTCCATAACTTTCCGTGATTTTTAGATTCACCATATAAAACAAAATATTGATATTGCTTTTTTATACAACGTCGGAAGGCATACAAGTATACAACCCACCTCATGTAAAGCGGTTACTGATGACCACATTCACATGCAGGCATACAACAACCCATAAGAAAGTTGCTATTTGACTGCGGTTTTCTGTGAGGTGGAGGTACTTCCCCAGTCGCAGCCCGCTTTGATACTCTCTACCTCTTTTAAAAACTTGCGTGATAAGATTACACTTTCGACAACACCGTAGATAATAGATTCATTTATTGTAGCTTTTAAATTCATTTTCTCTTAGTTTCATTTTGGTGCCGCTATTAATTCAACTAAGTTTTAGTGAATTTATTGGCACCTTTTATATGAGGACACACAATAAATATCCAATTGATGATTAATGAGTTCCAGGATTCAGCTAGCAAATTCTGAAGACTGGTTCGTTACGCTCTAGTACGCAGCCGGCTACGATCTTTTTATCACTACTATTTTCTATGAAATAAAACATATTGCATGTCGGGCAATATACAGGTCTATAGACAATAGGTGACTCATTAAAAGCTTCGAACTTCGACGTCAGATTTCTCAACGGCCTCGTGTTATGGTCCCTAATTTAAAGTTCACGATATTTAACTTTCCAGTTTACGGAAAGTTAACGCAGTTAAGGTAAAAGTAGAAATTGAAATTTTGTTAACATGTGTACATTTCAAGGCCACCTTAGTCATTACTTATTAACATATTACTATAGTGATGCATACTGGAAGGAATATTCATATCTCCGTAGTTTGATATTATGATAGATTACCATGAAAATCGAGCATTTACACGTCTTTGTTGAGAAAGGCATTCACTTTGTTTTTGATCGAACAGGATTACATCTGCCCACATTAGCTAATCTCTTCGACCAGGATTAGTAATATAATTCGGCTTTCGGTGATTTTGAGAAGTGTTGGTGTTCACAATTTGGAAACATGATCTCAGCCAATCCATAGTGGAGCAACACCGAGGTGAATGTTCTAAACCTCTCCGGTCTAGGGCTTATATTTATGGCAGTAAAATAAGTAACGATGATATGGTGTTATTGGTGATCTGGTTTTTAATAGCAATAATAATACTGTTGTTGCGAGTATATAGCAACTGGACACTATTATTTATACTATGTAATGCTTTTCTGATTATATATTTAAAAGAATGCAATTATTATTTTATTAAGTTGGCCCTTGTCATCAATTCTGTTTACTTTATAGCGTACACTTTATGTAATTAAAGTAGTGTCAACTATTTATTTGTAAAATTTCAATGTTTCGAAACAATATATTTTGCTTGACAGCATTCTCTCCGTGGTAAATGTGGAAGTTAACTTTAGTTGTGGATGGTACAGTCACACTGGACATTCCCAGTGTTCCCGCTTTGTTCAAATACCACAGCGTTGCACTATTATCCGTTCGTTACAAAGAGACACCTGTGCCATCTAGTTATCGACCTTAACCCTGTGTGGTAAAGCCCATCTATATGCCAAATTAGGTTGAACCGGGCCATGTACCTTAGTCATTGTTTAATCTAAAGCATAGTTTGGAAACTGTACTGTAATTTTGTTATATAAATGAGTTACACATAATACTAGCTATTCTGGTGACTGCGTATTCGTGGCACGTTATTTAGATAATACATTTTTAAGCTATACCGTTGAAACCTCTTTATGTTCCGAAATTAAAAGTACCCATGTTTATCTACGTACTAAGCTCTCATGAATTTTAAGAACAAAGTTTCAAATAAAAGAACTTATTTCCCCGAAACATGGTTTGAAGGTGGTTGTTGACAATAATCGCTGTGGAAGTCAAAGGGGGAGGCCTATGTTCAGCAGTGGACGTCCTTCGTCCTTCATAGAACCTAGATAAACGAATTCATTCACTTGTTCCACTTTTTCATCTTCGATCATTATCTGGTAATCAGTAACACTTTTATTCCTTTCAAACACCATCGCTTTCGTCTTCATTACATTTATTTTCATACCTTTCCTTTTAAACGCCTCTTTCATTACAGTAAATATTTGTTGTAGTTCTTCTATTGAAGATGTAAGGAGAACCTGATCATCGGTGTACGACAGTGTTTTAAATACCTACTGTCTCATTCATTTTTAGGGTTCCGTACCCAAAGGGTAAAACGGAACCCTATTACTGAGGCTCCGCTGTAGTATCATGAACCGTGATAGTTAGATGGTTGAAATTTTCACAGATGATGTATTTCCGTTGCCGCTATAACAACAAATACTAAAAGATAGAATATAATAAATATTTAAGGGGGCTCCCATACAACAAACGTGATTTGTTTGCTCATTTTTGCTCGATATTGATAACGGCAACAGGTAGACGCTTAAAATATTCACAGAATATTTAGTTATATATTCACTTTAAGAATAAATAATTAAATTAAAATAAAACAAATATTTAAGGGGGGCTCCCATACAACAAACGTGTTTTTTTTTGCCGCTTTTATAGATAATGGTACGGAACCCTTCGTGCGCGAGTCCGACTCGCACTTGGCCGATTTTTTATTCTATAGTCCTCTCTTTCAAGCCTATCAAACAACTGTCCATGAATAAGTCGAACAGTTACTAAGGGGATGGTACACAGTCATGCCTAACACTATTCGAAAATAACTATTGTCACAGAAGAACCCCTTATAGGATCACTGTATTGTCCGCTTGTCTGTCAAGACCCATTTTCTCAGGGACGGGTGGGGCTATTAAGTTGAAATTAATATTAAATACTCAGGTCTGCAATCCATTCGAACAGTGAAAAAATCAAACATCTAAGTCAACGCAATCACAAGATGTGGCTCGTTCATGCCTCGCGCTCATAATTTGACGCTCGCAAGGGAATCAAATACTATAGGGTACTTCCCGTTGACATAGAATTATGAAATTTGGTAAAAAACAATGTCAAATAATAAGTAAAGGAAAAAATCAGAAAACCGTAAATTTTTAGTTCACACAAAAAATACATTTTTTGCAAAAATAATTGAGAAAATCGGAATCTTCGGTCTGCGAGTCGGGTACGCACTTGACGCCTTTTATCAATTGATATTAGAATAAATCTATGTCAGTATAACTGAGGGTTTTCACAATTTTTTTTTGTGATGTAACTAGAAATTTACTGTTTTCGGATATTGCCTTTACTTGTATTATAATGACATTGTTTCTTGCTAAATTTCATGATTCTAGGTTAACGGCAAGTACCTTATAGTTTTTGATTTCCTTGCGAGGGTCAAAATATGCGCATAAACGAGGCATAAATAAAATAAAATAAAAAATAAAAATTGTTTATTTCAGATAATTTAAAATCCATACAAAAACAATTAACGCAGTTTACAATTAAATTATATAAATTAAATTAAAGAGAGAACATTACTTCATATTACTCTTCCCACTAAGCATTTCCATAGTGGGGAGGTACAATCATCCGCGATTATTTTAAGGATGCTGTTGCCACTGTCACGCGTTCTGTTTATCAGGGATACAGTTTTCTTACGAATTAAGGCGTGGAAACCGTCAGTTCGATAATGAGCAAACATCCCCGACGCACTACAGAAGCGCGGCAGTCCCAACAGCATTCTGAAAATATTATTATATTGGATACGTAGGGCATCAAGCGATCATTTGGCATGATCCACCCATAGAGCCCCGGAATAAAAGCTCTGACAGTACGCTTTAAAAAGTGTTATTTTTACTGAGTCGGTACACCGGGAGAATCTACGAGCAAGCATGTTACCTCTGATCGCCAGAGCCCTACGCTCCCTGTCAATGTCCATATCGTCCTTAAGGTCTTCGGTAAGGTAATGGCCCAAGTATTTGAAATTGGTGACTCGTTTTATGGTTTCTCCATTAAGAGTGATATCACTTGTATTTTTTGGGCACTTACCGGCGGCCTTAAATACCATATATTCACATTTGCTTACATTGTAAGTGAGTCCATGGATCACAGCGTATCTCTCACATATTGCCAATAGTTTTCTAATACCACCCACCGTTGGACTCAGCAGCACCATGTCATCCGCGTAGCTTATGTTGTTCACGCTTACGCCCCCTATACTACAACCGACGCCTGCGCCGCTCAAGTCAACGATGAGGTCGTTAACATAGACGTTGAAAAGCTTGGGAGACGTCAGCCCACCCTGTCTCACCCCGCATTCCAACATGTATGGTTTCGAAAGACAATTGGTAAACAGCTGTATCTTTTGATTACGATTCTTTTGAATGACTTAGAAATTAGATTTTTTCACTGCTCGAAGAGATTACATACCTGAATATTTGATATTAATTTCAGCTAGATATCTCCACCCGTCCCTGAGAAAAAGGGTCTTGACAGACAGATAGACGGATAACAAAGTAAACCTATAAGCAGTATAAATAACGACTGGAGCAGTCATGGTGGTGGGTGGATGCCGGCCGGCACTAGTTCGCATGAACTAATCGGTAGCGGAAGCGTATAGAGTATTAGATCAAATTGCATGTAAATTTTCGCAACATAACGCCTACATCTATTAGGTCGGCAAAAATGTTTTTCGTATTTTATATTCAAAATCAAGATATGCATCCTTTTAGTGAGCTCGTGGCACTCAAATATCGAGCTTTTTGTACATCCAGACTTTTTAAATGGGTTAAAACTATTTTGTCTTCAACCTAACTTTTTAGCTATGTCTAACTACTAATATGGCGAACTTGCTCCCCTTTTCAATAAATGGCATCGACTTTATACGTAACAGGCGTCATCAGATCAAGCATCAGAGCGATCTTCATTTTGACATCAAAATTCCCGACTTAATATGCTTGAACCAATTTTGTGCTACTCTTACTGACACTGAGTTCAGTCCATACACACAATCCATACACGTCACAATTTTTTGACGCTGTGTAATTAACTTCCAAATGTAGCGAAAATATTCGTTAGATTCACTCATTTTAGCGAACAGAGACAATAGCAAAATAGTGGGAAACTTTTTTCTTTTTATTCTTCTGTATTTAAAATATCACCTATTTAATGGGTATCAAAACCAGTCATATAAAAACAGTACAACCGAAGAAATTTTATGGCAACTTTATACTTAAATATGAAATACGAACACTTTTCCTGATATATTAATAAATAATTAAATAGGTACATGCGGAGACTGATATGTAGTAAAAAGAAAATATCTAGACCAGGACACTAAAATGGGTTTATGTACAGAAATGTAAGGTTTATCCGGGAATTAAAACAATTAACATTGATATTAAAGCAGCCATTGCTGGCTACTCTGAAATCAAGCTCATCAAATGCGAATCCAATTCAGTTTATGTCATCAGTCATCGGGATAATTAAATATGTGCTATGTTAAATCATATTGCTAATATTTCGATGTCTTCACACAGTTCTGTCTTTTCTTATTATCGAAGGCTATATAAATATTCTCTCTTGAAATCAAAATCTGCCTAGGCAATTTTGTTACTACTCTAGGCTTTTAGTATGTCATATTTTTGATACTCAAAATAACCTTTCTGACTCTATATTGAAATGTAAACAACATGAATTTTAGTAGCAAAATATTACTATTGTCTACTGTTGTTATACATCTCAGGTGCTTATATTAAATAAACGCCCCATCTGAGTTCTGACCGCCATTTATCATCGGATTAACTTGATCCCTGTGTATATTATTTTTATTCGTCCTCGGGGACGAATAGTGACCATTTGCGGACACGTTTACCCCAAATTATGTGCTTTAATTAATATAAATATGATGCTAGTTACGAAAGATGAGTGTAAAGTAGTGTTTAAAAATATTAAGAGATTTACAGGGTTAAGTACTTGTTGCTCCTTTATAAAATATAACACAATATTTATGAATAATTTACTTAATTAAATAATAATTGCATGGAGAGTACTTCTATTGCTATCAAGAGGTTACTAGGACGCTTACTTGGAAATGTAGCGGCACGGTTAAAAACTTTCAAATTGTATATATTTATATAAGCTTTTTTTGCTGAAACTTATATAAATATATACATATAAGTTTTATTAAGATTACATCATTTCATAAAAAATAAATGAATATTCACTTGTAACAGAACTTATGGCCGGACTATGTACGAGTATAAATAAATATTTTCCGATAGTAGTGTTATTTCTTTTTCATGTGCTCACTTCTTAATAAGCCTTCATGTTGCTTTCTTTATTTAATACCAGTACCTGCTTCCTCTATTGCTATTATTTACTAAATCCGGAGGCATACAAGCATACGGCCCACCTGATGTAAAACGGGTACCGTAGCCTATTAACGCTTGTGATATATTAAGTATCACTCGCGCGAGGCCTCCTCTGCTGCTTACACAGCAACTCCTTGGGAGCTTACTGGTGACCTCTCTCACATGTAGGAACACAGCAACCCTTTAGGGAGTTGTTATTTGCGCAGCCAAATAACAACTCCCTAAAGGGTTGTTGTGTTTTCTGTGAAGTGGAGGTACTTCCCCAGACGGGCTGCTTTGATGCCCTCTACCTCTCTCATCCGTCAGCAACTCGTCAATGTGTGTAACAACCATTACATAGAATTTGTCTCTGTTTTCACAACGACCAATAATGGCGGCATAATTTCCTTTCCTCATATCGGACGGACTTCCACAGTTTTCCTTTTGTTTAATCATGTACAATCGAAACGAATATTAATTGTTCTTTGGGACAACCTCCGCTTATTATTTATGAAGGTGTTTGATACCGTATCGAACGACAATTACTATATGAGTGTATTAAATGTATAAAATGTATTATATCTCAATAACGAATTGATAAATTTCAATGGTTTTTTTTTGTTCGTAATGGCGAGTGCCTAAACTCCTCCAGTGACAACACGGACCAGTTTCTTTTCGATTTGCCAAGACGATGCCACTTTATTACACTTGGAACGCTCATCCCAGATACTTCAACTTCGGGATCAAGGGAATATTGTTCCTGATCATCCGGATGCTGATACTTTTGATCATATTTACACAGTTTATTCAAAGAGTGACGAATGCTTCTACTGGTTGTCGCTGGCGAATATTCATCGGCCGACGTCATTTGAATCACTTCGAACTGTCAATGGTGTAGTGTGTCCAATATTTCATGGTTCACATCAACAGCTCAATTTGCTTGAAAACGATACTCATTGAGACATGACAATCGCTAAAGCCGTTGCTATATTTTCAAGTACTTCCACGGAAACCACATAAATTGGGAAACAAAAATGTATATGTACGTCAAAAGTCATTTCACATCGAATTCGTGTCAGTTCAGGGAATTCCGATCTCGAAGTGAATGAATAGATACATAACCAGTTTGTTAGTGAAGTTAAGAATGTTACTGTCAAATCGTGGAATGAACGACGCTTTTAGTCGAGATTTTATATTGGAATGTGAACGTGAAAATGTTCGAAATGCATTGAACGTATGAGTTTGTGCGAATATACTACTGTTGAACTCCCAACAGAAAGTAGCGTTAAAATCGTTAACGAAGGCAGTTGGTGTTGGAAAGGGCTTACTTTTTCTCGATGCACTGAGTGGAACTAGGAAGACCTCATATCATTGAATTTGCCCACTTTTCGCAAGATATCCGAAATTGCTGTTGCTGCTTATGGGATAGCTGTCATGTTGCTATAAGGACGCAGAATGACTTATGCAGCATTGAAATAGTCGTTAAACCTTCAAACGACTAAAAAACTGACATCCAACATTGCAAAACACTCAGCTAGGGCCAAAGTTTTGGTAACAAGTAAAATCATCATCAGGGATGAATAAACAATGGCGCATAAACGCGTATCGAAAGCACTCGATCCATGCAATGACTCGAGATGTTTTAGAAGCGCAATAATTCTACTGCTTGGCGATTTCCGCCAAATACGCAGACATTTCAAGATCGAGCGCTGCCGGTGAAAAAACTCTTGCCTCAAATCATCGATTCTGTGGCGCTATGACATGAAACTTAAGCTGACGGCAAACATACGAGTTGCATTGCTAAACGATCCATCTGCCGCAGGTTTCTCCAGACAATTACCGACTATCGGTAAAGGTCGTATTATAGTCGACGAATCTAACGAATTGATTTCGTTTCCGCCGAATTTTGCAATTTCTTCACAATGAAGGACGAGTTCATTAACAAAGTGTTCCGGAGCATCTTTGATGACCACAAAAATCACAATTGCTTGAGTGAATGAGTGATTCTTGCGGCAATGAACAAAAATGTAGAACATTTAAACTTCACAATTCAAAATGAAATCGTTGGTCTACTGCATTTCTTCAAATCTACCGACTTAGTAACAAACCAAGATGAAGCAATCACCTATACAACTGAATGTTTAAATTTAGTGGATCAGCTGCACAATTTACAACTGAAATGTAGTCTGGCAGTCAATTCTTCGGGAATTGACTCGAATGCAACCCGTCCAACAAATAGCTTAATATAAAGTAGTACAACAATAGTACACGAATAATTTCGTTCGCTTCTACAAAGCTAATGCTTTGTCGCTATGTGAATTACATTAGTTTTTATGTAATAAAAATACTTCTCATTTATATTTTTGAACATTTATTATACTTAATTAGTTTTGTCTTAATAAAAAACTGAATTTAGTTCACCTAACAAGTTAACATAACATTTATTGATTCTGAGGCGGTATGAAGTTCACCGGGACAGCCAATTATTCATTAATGTGAACTATAGACTTATCAATTAACCGCATTCACGTGTTTTACAGATTCTTCTTCATTACCACTCTAATCAATTTCTTCCATATTTTCCAATGTATTTTTAACTTTAATTACTTGATGATTTGTATAATAGTACATAAAAATATACGTAAAATACGCCAAGATTCATAATACGCAGGGGCGTATAGACACGTACCTACTAGACGAGCATAACGGCATCACTTTTTGTTAACACTTGATTTTACTCCTAATAAAATTTCCGTAGGTACCGGGCCTTATAACACAAAATCGTTTCTTAAGGAGTAAACTCCCATCGTTTTTTCTAACTTTCAGCAATGAGCTTTGTATGTAATACTGAACTGTAAAAAAATACACATATACATTTTACTGTCACTCCTGCGCATAAATATGAAATATTCCATGTATACGCAATTAAACTTTCTCTTGGTGTCATCTGGCTAGTGATAAATAGTTGTGTATAAGTAATCTTCATTACGAGTACAGTCTATATTACTGTTTAGATAGCACTAACAGTCATAGTGAAAACCTACCGTATCATGACATAATAGTATTGTCTTAGGTTTTCGCAATTGTTACACATTGAATTAAACAATTTTTAACGGAAGTATCGCGTGTTTCATTTATTTTGTTGAACCTGACGTTTCGAACGCTTTGCAGCGTCCGTGGTCGCAGGAAGACTAAGGTGATATTTGTATTACATTAGTTATTCAATTATTACATCTACCGACATAGATGGATTACTTATATATGTTCTGATTCACACAAAAATCCTGGTATAGTAAGACAAATATCACCTTAGTCTTCCTGCAACCACGGACGCTGCAAAGCGTTCGAAACGTCAGGTTCAACAAAATAAATAAAACACGCGATACTTCCGTTAAAAATTGTTTAATTCAATCATGACATAATGATCTGTGGTAGAGAGCAGCTGAGTTTTTCGTGTCATAACAGACTTTGCATCAATGCAGCCATAGTTTTATCATTGCGACTGCAAGGAATTTCACTGTTTAGTGCTATTATTGCAGTTGTCATTGTTTATTATGGTTACACAGAAAATGTAAGATGAGAATATTTGGTGGGCTAGTCCCATTTAAAAAATCATATGTCAGTAGATTATGTATAAACATAGGCTGAAACCACATTACCGCGTGAGTTGTATAGTAAAAAAAAATGAGACGAAATCTGTTATGACACCTCCATTCCACTCTCTGTCTACCATCGCATTAACTGGATTCCCGCGTAAGTATGACAATTTTATTAGTCCTCGGGGATGAATAGTCTACATTTGTTGTAATGCAACCACGTATAATTACTATATATCATTGTACCTTCACTATCTTTAGGAGGAATATTTTCATATTTTTGTTTACCACGTTCTATTGAAGGGGTTTATTTTAAAGTCAGTAAGATATAATTCCTATTTCACCTTCAGGCCAAGTTCCTTGCGGAGTAAGAAGAGAGAACAGCGTCACGTGAAGATAAATTAGTAGTAGTAGTAGTATAAATAATATTGTCACCTCTTACGATTTTTCAAAATTCCAGCATATCTATGTATATGTGCCTATTTTTCCTTTATTATAAATTCAATTTCTATGTCCAATGGTGTGTTACCTATGTAAATCAGATATACCGGTTTTCTTAAAAGTTGGTAATGCCTGCGCAATGCTACAATTAAAATTATATGCATAATATATAGCGGTGTATATTCAGGGTGAAAGGATAGCAAATTAGAAATAATAATATCAAATAAGACTTGCGTTTATTGTATGTGCTTGACAATTTTTCCTTATGGATCGAGACACCAAAACTAGACCACTAAAGAAAATACGTTGCCGTCGCAACCCTCACAATTTCAAAAATATTATTACTTTTTTTTTAACGTTACTTTAGGGGCCAGATATCACTAGGAGACTGCTCATATACTCTCTCAGACGATGGCGTAACATCATGTAGAAACGCTGGAGGAGGACACAGTTCTCTCCTTCAGGATAACATGCCAGGATCGCTATTGTAATCACCGGCACCTACCTGGGTATCTACAATGAGCTTGTTAGGGTTAAGTGCTATTTCCACAACTGTTGGCACTTCCTTATTTGTTTCTATCTCAGGTATGTCTAACACAAAAGTATCTGTCTTATTTGTATCTGACAAACTGTTTTCTGGTATTACGGCATGAAATTTTACATCTCTTGCGACTATTATTTTTCTTTCATGCGTCAACCAAATTCTAACCTTTAGTGTCCCTTGGGTATTCAACGAAAATTCCTTCTACACCTCTTGCGTCAAATGTGTACTTCACTCTTTTGTTCAAAACATGCACCTTAATTCCAAACCTTTGCAAATAATGTTACTTGACAGGTCTCTCATACCACTTCTCGAATGGTATTTCTCCTCCAAGGCTACTTGTAGGACATCGATTTTTGATATGACAGGCAGTGACAACAACATCTGCCCAGAGACCTGAAGAAAGCCTCGAGTCAAGATTTAAACATCTCGCCATCTCCACGAGTGTTCGGTTCATCCTCTCCGCTACTCCATTAATCTATGGAGTATTAGGAATGGTCAATCTTCTCTGAATACTCTCTTTTTGTAAAAATTCATCGAACTCAAGGTTATAGTACCCGCCTTCGTTGTCTGTTTGCAGATGTTTAATTTTCTTTCCTGTCAAATTCTCCACATAACTTTTATAAATCTTAAATACAGTAAAAACTGCACTCTTTTTACTTAATAAGTAAATCTCACATCAACGTGTACTGTCATCTATAAATATGACAAAATATTTAGCGCCCCCTAAAGCAGCGTTCGCTAAGGTTCCAACGACGTCGGAATAAATTATTCTAAGTTTCACATCACATGGTCCAGAAGATTCCGAAAAAGGTAACCTAGTCATCTTGCCTTTCGCACAAACGTCACAATTATACAGCTTGTACATATCTGATAACTTAATATTCATACCAGATTTATTCAAAACTTTTACAATATCCTTTGCATTTTAATGACCTAGTTTTTCTTGCCATTCCTTCACTGCATTACTGGTTACAGAAGAAACTGTTGTCGCAATAGAATCATGTTGTTCCTTTACGTAATATAAATTACCAGATCGATTTGCAGTTATTACTATATTGCCATTGTCATCAAATAACTATAGCACAGTTACGTTTAAAAGTAACTGTATAATTTTTATCTGTTATTTTGGCTACTGAAATTAGATTACTGCGTAAATCAGGAACATATAATGCATCTGGCAAATTAATAACCTTTTTGGACGTATCGTTACAAGCAAACAATCTAACTGTGCCTTTACCTTTCACATTTGTGCTAGAGTGTGTAGTCAAATCCAATAGACCAACAGCAGGCGATAATGGGTTAACAAATTTATTCACATCATTGCATAAATATGATGTGCATCTACTGTCAATAATTCAGTTTACATTCCCGTTGCAAATAGCATTACAATTATCTGAAACACAAGAAAATGTTACAAAGTCAGTATCAACAGTATTATCAATAATATTGTTAAAAAAACACTTAACAGACCCTTGACACTTTTTCGCCTGTTTACAATCAGATGACTTATGTCCAAATTGATGGCATTTGAAACATTTGTAATTAAATTTTGACTTATATTTCTTATTTTCTTTCTTCCTTTTATATCCTTCTTTTACTATCAGTACATTAGAAGTTGATTGATGTCATGAGTTACTTTGGTCCATGATTTTCACTTTTAGTGTCTCCGGATCTGGCAATTCATACGTGGACTCGATCGCACATCGAAAATTTTCAAAGCTAGCCGGTAAGCTATTTAACAACATTATGGAAAGGAGATCTTGATGAATTTCGACATACATCTCACATAATATATAAATGTTGTATGTAATGTACAGGATATAACAAGTTAGGCAAACAAATTAATCAGTTAAATACTTTTTAGTTTCTTTGTGTAACTTCCATTAGCAATGCAAATTGTTCAGTGTAACTTCGACAATTAATTCGATAGATGTATTTTTTTATACAACGTCGGTAGGCATACAAGCATACGGTCCACCCGATGTAAAGTGATTACCTTAGTGCAGTGCAGCTTAAGTGCAGTTAGTTAGCAGCAGACGTATGTAGTTAGAGCATCGTGATATCACGCGATGCAGTAGCAGCATCGAACGACATCACTCTCGCGATGCCACCTCTGCTGCTAACACAATAGCTCCTTAGGACTTTACTGGTGACCTAACATGCAGGAACACAACAAGTTTGTTATTTGACTATGGTTTTCTGTGAGGTGGGGGCAGGTACTTCCCCTACGAGATATTTTTGATCTCTTAAAAATACCCAGGCCAAGACAAACAGACATGTTTATTCACACGAATGTTTGTGCTATGTGAGAATCGAACCCACGAGTGTTAGTCAAAGCCGCGTTATTAACCGCGGCGCCACCGAGCTCGTCAAATTGAACTGGGTTAAGGCGACACATCGAAAAATTAGACCAACTTTCATCGAATAGTATAGGCTAATGACTAAACTGACGGATCTAAGATTTTAATATAAATAACTTCATTTCTTTATCTTGAATTTGCTTGCTCAAATACGCGATTGTGTAAAATTGATTCGATAATAATTACTTTCGAAAACACCTCCTGAAATTCATTATTTTTGAAATTACAACGAAGTTGTTCTGTTTATACGCTTCAAAATTACTTAAATCTATTAGTAATATCTATGTTTATAATATGGTTGCTGCATATTTTGATAAGTGAAACATGAAATTTTTTAAAAATATTTTAAGTTTCTGACAATTTCTAAGCGATCACATTCGTCTTGGGTGCTACGTGTTTTCGACCTTATTGTGCGGTAATGAGGATTATAAACGCGTTGACTAACTACATCCAGCCAGTCCGGCTGCAGCCCGCTTCGAGGTGAGACCTATGTCGACTGTCTGCTCGAGCTCGCTCCATTTACATCGCGACACCGAAGTTTTTATAATTAATAGTTGTAAATATTCAATATTATAGTATTTAGCGTAAGTGTATTATTATTAGATATAAGTAGTAAATAATATTATAGGTTTATATATATTTATTATACTGTTGTAATAATGGGGAACACTAAAAAGAAAATATATAGAATAAAAATACAAAGAAAATGTTCGTAGAATGGCGACGGCGAAATAGACAAGGTATTTTTTTTTTTTTTAATTATTATATTCATTAAACATATTATAATAACATTGTGTAGACATATTTCTAGTTTTTAGAACAGTTTCTAGGTATGGTTGGCCCAAGCTATTTAATTCCTCTTCAAACTTTTTTTTAATTTTGCTTACTTAATAACTCTATATAAAACTGCATTAATTAAATAAGAGTTATTTTTTGCAGGAATAAACAGTAACATTTGATAATTGGTATACATTATCCACAGGCTGACCGCGTACCTATATAGGACGTCAAACTCCTATTATGTCCATTATAATCTGACCGAACTCCGACTTAGAAGTTGTACGTCGGTGGAGGTCAGGTTACGTTGGAAATTTATACCAATAAGGTTCGCGCTCTCAGCACATAGCAACCAGTGGAGACTCTTTATTTCTTTGTATTAAAATAAAAACTTATAAAATAGAATATTTTTGCTGTTTTGTTTTTTAGGAGAAACTTACTAAATAAACATATTCCACCAGAAGAATCACTACTCGATTTATATGCTACTTTAACGTAAGTGTCATACGGGACGACAAACTCATAGTAACCATTATAAGCTCACCGAACTCCGACTTAGACATTGTACGTAGGTGAAGGTTAGTTTACGTTGGAAATTTATCCAATCAGAAGATAGAAAACCAGTGGAGGTTTTTTTTTTTTTTTGTATTAAAATAATTACTAGTAAAATAGTATATTTTGATAGTTTTTAAAAAAACTCGGTATGTTTCATGTTAAAGAAGCGAGCGAGGTGTGTAAGTACCGAGTCATGTGGCGCTCACGAGGGATTTAGCGTGAAGATATAGATAGATAGTATACTTATACCCATGGTACTCGTGAAAACAAATAATATTTACTATGAACCAACACTGAAAACACAAAAAAATCATCTATTCTATACATTGTGGTTAGTATTGAACTATTGTACGGATTAGATTTATTTTGCAACATCAGAGATGGTCCTGGTTCTTTCTTCTTGAGAGTTTAATAAATAACAAGGAAACGTACAACAATACAAAACACAGAGTATACATAAGTAAAATACAATAAATGTCATTATACTGAAGTTAAAGTTATGAAACAGCAAGAAAATCATTTGTCACATGTTTTTTTTAAATATGAATAGATTATAAAATCTATTTGTATATATGTATATTAGGGTGTCCCTTATTTTTCAAAGTTTTTATTTTCTAACGCATATGTCTTAGTTTTGTTCATTTGCTTTTAAAACACTCGGAAATTAATTTTTAACTTATTTGGATTACGATAATCCGTGCCGAATTACATCGAAACATGTTCATACAAGTTGCGCGGCAGTGCCGCACGTACTCGCGGTATTCATTTGTTCAAATTCAAAGTCAAAATCTTTTTATTCCGTAAAAATGGCTACATTTGTTTGGAATCGTCACATTTTTTTCCCCTACCGTGCAGTTTATGACTAGGTGAGCACTGATAAAAATACTGCCAAAAAACTCAGGCATCCCTCTTTTGGTATCCAAACAAATTTACATATTTTGTTAATTACATTATAATTGGATCGACTCACTCCCAGGCATTTTTATCATTAATATAGTCAGATACTTTATAATATGCCCTGCTACACAATTTGGCTTTAATAGTAGTTTTAAATTTGTTTATTGACAAATCTCTTATATTGCTGGGAAGTTTGTTATAGAACCGTATACATTGCCCCATAAAATAATTACTTGTTTTGTGGAGACGGCTTGCATATAACACAAGATTATGCTTATATCTAGTATTTATGCTATGAGTATCACTCTTTTTACAAAATGAGTCTATGTTTTTATGGACATACAAAAGATTTTCATAGATATATTGCGATGCGACTGTTAAAATATTTATTTCTTTGAATTTTTCGCTAAGGCTCTCCCGGGGACCAAGTTTGTAGATAGCTCTTATGGCTCTCTTTTGCAATAAAAAGATGGTGTTAATATCCGCGGAGTTACCCCAAAGAAGAATTCCATATGACATAATACTATGAAAGTAGCTGAAATAAACTATTCTAGCCGTATCAATCAGTGAGCCGTCTAATAGTTTTCACTGCATAAGCTGCAGAACTTAGTTTTCCTGATAATTTTTCAATTTGTGGGCCCCTTTGTAGTCTGGAGTCAATTGTTATACCCAAGAACACAGTTGTCTCCACAGAGGCTAAATTAGTTCCATTAACATGTACATTGGTAGCCACCTGCCTTACATTAGGTGTTGAGAACTTAATTACTTTAGTCTTTTTATCATTTAAAAGCAGATTATTAACACTAAACCAATGAATAACTTTAGAGAGAGCATCGTTAACTTCGTCATAATTACCTAACCGTCTATTAATTTTGAATGTCAGTTATTCTCGTGATTAATACGTAATGTTTTAACTTTTATAAGATGGCAGTGGAATTGAGAAGCAATAAATCAAGTATTTTCTTAGTTGGAGACGTAAATTATCAAATAATAGGCGCAAAATTACCGTCTAACCGTCAAGTTCTTCCTGTACTTTTTTATAAAATTCGCGAAGTTAAATTGACTGTTAGTGAAAGCGCATACCTAGTCATTCGAGAGTGTATTATATTTAGGGAAAAACCTAGGATCCCTACCAGAGCTATACCTAACTGTGTAAAATAACTTGTGAATCTTCACCAGGAGGGAGTTGCAAAAAAATTCCAATTTTCTATTTCAATTTCAATCTAATTCAATCTGATAATTTTATTTCTCTTATTTATTCGAAATAAAAAAATCCTGTGTTTACTCGGCGCTATCAGCCATTATGACACTCGAACATCTATAACTTCAAGCCAAATCCCTTGCGGGGTAGGCAGAGAGAGCCGAGCGCCACGTGACTCGATCCTTACATATCTCACTCGCTTCTTTAACATTCATTGCTCTTCTCATGCACGCACGCCGGTTTCTAGGGCTCCTGACATCACCTTCTGATAGAACATGACCAATTTGGTCATGGTAGGTAAGTCTTGGCCTTCCCCGGCTCCTACATCCTTCCACTTTTGCATTGTATACACACCGACGCTCTCTTTCAGACCAACTCTATTTCTAACATCATCATTACGAATACGGTCTACAAGCCTTACGCCACAAATTTTGCGCAGCGCTCGCATTTCAACCGCGTTTATTCTACTTTCATGCTCTTTCTGCCATACCCAACTCTCGCTTCCATAAGTTAGCGTTGGAACCAACACTGCATTGTGTATAGCGAGTTGTGCCTTCTGGCTCAGGATTTTACTGCCAAGAAGTTTTCCCAACTTCCATTCACACTATTCCCAGCACTCACTCGTCTTTCCACATCTGCGGTGTACCTTCCATCCCTGCTGAAAGCGCATCCAAGATATACAAACTCATCCACTTGTTCCAACACTTCATCATCAATCGTAATCCTTACATTAGTTCTGGATTCTTCTCTTTCAAATACCATTATCTTTGTTTTCTTCGCATTCAGTAGTAAGCCTTTCTCCATACAGTCGTCTTTCATCGCTGTGACCAGTGTTTGCAGTTTAGATGGTGTATCTGCTAACTAAACATATGTGTCCGAATCAACAAATGGCCCGCTTTAGCCTCTCGATAAACAATGTTGTATTATGTAGCTGGTGTTTCATTCTTCTTAAGTGGGATACATGCCGTCCAGTGGCGCCTCAAGGAATAAAATATCGTATCTTAGCGTGGAAGATAAACATTATAAAGTCATGTGTTGCGTGTGTTACAAATACAATAACGCACTTTTACGTCATTAAACCAACAATTGAAATGTTTTGCTTTCGTTGTTATAGGCATAATTGCCAAAAAACGGCCTCTTTTAGCACTTTTGCTTATAACAACGATAGTGGAATATTTTGAGTGTTGGTTTAATGACGTAAAAATACTTTACTATCTTCGTAATAAATGCAACATAAGATTTCATAATGTTTATCTTCTATGCTATAATATGTTTTTTTATTCAATGAGGACTGAATTCGAAATTTAAATTTAAAAAAAAAATTCGCCACTGGACGAGACCTAAGTAAGAACAACATAGATACCAAGACATGTTAACTTGTAGAGATATAAACATAAAACGATGTCATTGATTTCTCTTTCAATAAACTTTTAAAAGTGAATACGTTTCTGTAGTTTTTTATTACTATTATTACTATTGTTTTCCGTCTAGCTTAAATAAATATGTTTGGTTCAGTATGTATAAAGCTAAATAATAATTAAATCAATAATTTTTATTAAATATTGATATTATAAATTTTATTTAAGTGTGACGCGACTCTGTAGCTTTTCTGTTCGTTTGCATTGACTATACGTTGACCCCAGGTTACCTATTAGGCGCTAATTTCAAATTTTACAAATCGAGCGTCGAGTGTCAATTGAGGGGCGCGGGGTGATTGGGCGGAGCCATTTTAAAGCTTCACGATCGAGGTGTCGCCTTAAACAGCGCTTTGGGAAACTTCGGTACATCCTTACTTTAATGCTTCAATTACACGAGCTCGGTGCCGCAGTCGTGAATGATGCGACTTTGACACCAACGCTCGTAGGTTCGATTCCCACACAGGACAAACATTTGTGTGCATGAACATGTCTATTTCTCTTGGTCTAGATGCTTTTAAGAGAGGTAGAGTGCATCAAATCAGCTCGTTTGGGGAAGTATCTCCACCTCACAGAAATCCGCAGTCAAATAACAACTGCCGAGAGGGTTGTTGTGTTTCTGTGTGTGAGTGAGGTCACCTTTTGGCCTACGGACGTCTCTAATGGGGAAGACTCCTCTACTGCTCAAAGTGACGCGAACGACCTTGTTGAAGACTCTCGTTTGAGAGCATTTTTTTATACAACGTTGAACTGCATACAAGCATACGGCCCACCTGATGTAAAGCGGTTACTGTAGACTATGAACACACTAGTAATACATTAAGTATCACTCGCGTGAGGCCTCCTCCACTGCTGACACAACAACTCCTTACGAGCGAGGGATGGAAGAGCTAGATTCGAGGTTCCCCTAAGGAATGTAATACGGAATAAGGGAATTATGCAGGAATCAAACCTTTCGAATCTCTAATTTTAAATGTACTAAAATCTATTGACATACGTAGATAACTTTTAAGATAATGATTGTAAACCCTAAAATTTGTCTTCCCAATACTAGAGTTGCAACCCGGAGCTGTAAAGGCGAGCATTAGTGCCTGCCGTTCACTACGCAAAGGCATTTCGCACAGCGCAGGAGACATTGCAGACCTCTGTTTTTTTACATGTGATACACACAATTATTCGATATTACCAAAAAAGAGATATCACCAAAATTTCAAATTGCTTGTCAGCCTTTTTGCATACCTAACTGGGTGTATAGAAAGAGATTAGGTAAATAAAACAATGCAATGGTTAGATAAGTTTGTTTATCAAATTATTTTGCTATACAATAATTATTAGGCGTTACGCTTTTATGCGTGTTCACTTTGTGCGAATAATAATTTAGTTATTGTAAATAGTAGGGATAATTAATTGTTCCGTCTCGTGTCGAATTTACAATACGGAAATTACAATACTGCGAAAAAAAAATTAGGGAATTGAAAATAGACTAAATAAATTTAGGACAAGTGTAAATTGAGCAAAAAAAATTAGGCTCTTTGTTTGTTACCCATACCAATGATAGTTAGTGGTTCAAAAAATTAGGCGATCCAATATATGTATGATGAAGCTTTGGTTTAGGTGGCTTTAAATTAACCAATGATCTCCAACTAGCCAACGGATTTGGTGGAAAGGTCGCGAGCGGTGAAAAACATAGGGTTAAAATCCTTACAATATTGAATTTAAATGTATATAGGTAGTATAATGTACAATACATCCAAGCCACATATCTTGCTTTGATCAATATTCCGTTGTAAAAATAACTAATTTCTTACTTGTTAATCCTATGTGGAAAATTCTAGTTACATTTTATTTTTCGCTTGTAGACCGTATGCGCGTGATGTTAGAAACGGAGTTGGCCTGAAAGAGAGCGTCGGTGTTAAAATAAGAAGAGGCATGCTCCGTTCGTTCGGATATGTATAAATAATGCAGGATGGCGATATGCAGAAATAATGCAGATGCAGAATGACGAAGCATATGTACAAGGTAAAAATGAAAGAATTTAGGTGCCGAGAAATCCCAAGACTTTCCTACCATGACCAAATTGGCCGTGTTCTATCAGAATTGTAATTCTCCTTACATTTATGTTGTCTTGTGTGGCTGACTCCAAAGAGATGTATCCTAGAGTCAGGATTAATAAGTCGTGGCACTTGGTACTTGCTTTACTAATAGTTAACAATTACATTTAAATAATGAAGTTATTGACTAAGTACAATTGTAGTGCAGAGATGCACTATACAAGATTTATTATATCGGTATATAAGAGCAAAGTTGAGCTCGTATATTCTTCTAGGTTTCTTGCTGCTGTGCGGATTTCTCCTCCTGGTCCCGGGTGGGTGTTTACCCCGAGGGTAGCGTGGTGATGCGTCACGTAGGCCCGTCGATATCTCTGGTCTTGCGCAGCGGATATCTGTTGCGTATTCTAATATTTAGATAAGGTGGCCTCATAGTCCTGTTGAGTTATTGTTCGTAGATCGCTAATGGTTTTAGTCATTGGAATGTGGTCTCTCTTGTATTATCAATATATCGATACGTCGAACCGTAATAAGGTAACTAATTTGTTGCTTGTACATGTTCTTGGGTTTTTAAGAGTTCTGTTCTTTCTCATGCGAAAGTAATTTATAACATTGGGGTGGCGGCGTCGCAGTGGCGGTGTTTAAAATATGACTTGCTGGAGGTCTTTCTGGATCATTTCTTTACTTTACTTAATGGAACGCTCTTCTAACGGGCTACCATAGTTTTAGATCCTTTTTCTTATTCTAACATAGTTAATACAAGCAATTTTATCTAAACTACTTTGTGTGCTTCCGAAACCGATTAGTTCATGTGAACTAGTATCGGCCGGCACCCACTCACTAGTACAGTCAGTAGATGCAGCCGCTGCCATGGCTGCTTCGGTTGCCTTTGCCTCGGCTGCTGCGGTCGTCTTTGCGAAAGTCCACCATCTGAAACGTGAACCGCGTGTAGGTACCCGCACCCGCCACCGTTGCTGTCCTACTCCGATCATCTCTACGACACGTAGGTATTTCTACTCTCCACGTTGCACTAAACATAATGATATCTATTCGAAACCATGCAAATCTCACCATAACTGCTACGATATAAGATACATGGGTATATAGCTTGATCTGTCGTTGGACCTGTAGGACTCTTTGGAATACTCGCTATCTGTCGCTACACTCTGACAATCGCCACAAACCTAGTAGGCGTATTACTATTATAGCTTTAAGGTGTGTTTCGTAAGCGCCGAGGAAGGCCTAGACTCGTTATCTCGCCTAGGCCTAGGCTCGCCTATTTAAATCAAGTACTAATAGAAGAACGAGTTTATTAAATGTTATTAACAATAATTGTATACCTATTTGATTTCTCTTATCTATTGAAAGGGATATTATATTTAAGTTGCGTAACCTGAAAAATTTAATTATTTTGCTTTTATTTACATAGCCATAGCCTATGAACAATTGCAATACTTTAAGTATCGCGATTTCAAATCTGCTTTCACACAGCTGCTTATGTAACATTAGTAAATTTAATAATTCTAATTAATTAATCTCAACAAACAAAAATCGAAACGATATAAACAAATAAAACACTCTTCTTTGATATAAAAAGCTGCTTTTTGATATATTGCTGGGATTGGAACGATAATATAATCTAATTAAATTATACGAAAGCAATTACGCCCATGGGCATCGTGAGGAATTTACGGTTGTGTGCATGTTATAAGGCTATTTACCAGCAAGTGATAAAAAACTATTACATATACATATCTATAGCATGTAACTGCGATATCTGGAACGGTTATAATCATTCAAAGCATGCCCAAGAGACATTGCACATTTCCCGACCTGGCTGGCACAACGTAGGTATTAAATTTCACTCATGTAATCTCCACTGAGCCTTTAGTTTCGATATATACACGAATAGAGCTTTTATTCGGTCTGATTAAAAATGGATCGGTTTGCTTCATCGATATAGGTTAACGTTTTATTTTTTACCCACTTTAAAAATAAAGAGAGGTTCTCAATTCGACCCGCCAATTTTGTGTAGAAATTAAGGTCTATCTTTGTTATTGTGGACATATTTCAAAAATACCTTTTATTAGAGTCTTTGGTGTTTGATTGCTCCTGTATAAGCAACTAGCTGAAACTCGTGACTTCGTCCGAGTGTATCCCGGTATCCCGTAGGGGCCGTTTTTGTATTTTTTTTGTCATGGCTTCTAAGGGCCGGATCGTAATGTTGAATAGTCTATAACTTTCCTCAAGCATTGGTCTATCAAATGTAGAATTAATGTTTCAAATCCGACTGGTGGTTCCTGAGACCAGCGCGTTCGAACAAACAATCTGTTCCACTTTATATATTAGTATGGATTAGGTTAAGTAGGAAAGTCACCACGTCGTTAGAATCGGTTTATTAGATGATTTAGATGTTGAAGCCTATTTTGGCTATGCTAATAATAGTTATTGTTATACATTTTTCTCATAACGAGCATTCAGTTTCATCCAAATTTATTTCTACACATTTTAAAGGTGAATTAATATACAGACTAATAATATATATATAAAGAGTAATAATAGGATCAAATTCAGTAAAAACAACTTAAATTGTATACAATAATCTATATATATATATATAAATAATGTTTATCTGTATGTCCTCTATGGACTCAAAAACTAATATAAAGACTAATAATATATATATAAAGAGTAATAATAGGATCAAATTCAGTAAAAACAACTTAAATTGTATACAATAATCTATATATATATATATATATAAATGAATGTTTATCTGTATGTCCTCTATGGACTCAAAAACGGCTGGGCAGATTTTGATGAAATTTTCAATGAATCTTCAGGTTAGCCCAGCTGGTGATTCTGTGAAGTTTCGTAGCGATCATATCACCCGTGCGAAGCCGGGGTGGATAGCTAGTTGACTTATAAAGACTAAATATAATAAAAAATTTAAATGTTTGTGTCAATTGCATTTTGCAGATAACAGTATTCTAATTCAGGTAATTATTTTAACAGTAAATTGTCATAATAAATCATATAATATTCGACACATAACATAAAACGCACTTTAAAGCTATTTAAATGTTATATGATAAATAACAGCAATTTCGACGACTGACGAATGACGAGCTCGGTGGCGCAGTGGTGAAACGCGTTGTTACGCTACTTTGACACCAACGCTCGTGGGTTCGATTCCCACACAGTACAAACATTTGTGTGCATTAACATGTCTGTTTGTCTTGGTCTGGGTATTTTCTATGTATAATAAGTATGTATTTACAAAAAAAAAATGTATTTACGTATGTTTATCAGTTGTCTAGTACCCATAACACAAGCTTTGCTTACTTTGGGGCTAGGTGGCGCTGTGTAATTTGTCCCGACAATATTTATTATTATTATTAATTTAATTCTGGTTTAATTAAGTCAATGCGATCAGGTATTTCAGGTATACCGGTGACCATTAATTAAAGATAAAAAAAAATAGACGCGGATAGAAGTTACCCTCCTTCTTTTTTGAAGATGCATAAAAAACGTGAAGAGGTTTTTACAGTACCTGCTCAATTATCCTAATATGTTTTTTGTCTGTGGATACAGAGAATTGCCGCTAAGCGAGTCGAATTTTAGTGATCTTATGGATATAAAAAAATGTAGCTGCTAAATGATGATATTCATCGGCGCTTCATCCATACCCATTTATCATGCTAAGCCCGCTCGTATTCCTCGCCCCAGGAGACATGGTGGCTTCGTTTTACCATATATATCCGTGGTAGATATATTTTAAATAATAGCCGATAACCAGATGTGGCTTTGTGAAAATATTAAATACTGAATGAGAAAGGTATATCATGAAATTATAATTTTGCGTAACGCATAGATATAGTGCTTACTATTGTGAATACTCAGATAACTGACACAGCGATTATCACAGAAGGTACTGATAAGTTTAAGTAATCCTGTTGTAAACTTATAGCGGTTTTTGTAGAGATACTTACTTTTAGAAGCTATGTGCCAGAAGCGTGTTTGTTCGCTATACATGTCACAATCAATTAGATTGCAATTCTAGCCCAAAAGTACACCGACGTGCGGATTAGGGCGTCCCCCCAATTCCAAAATATAATTTCTGTGGATTTCCTTACAATATTTTTTTTCATCGCCGAGCAAGTGATAATTACAAATATGTACTTAAATAAATCTGAAAACACAATTTTGTGGGCCAGGTTTCGAATCGGCGACTAGTTGGTCAATAGGCCAGTTCTTTATCCACTGGGCTATAACTACTCTAAAGGGAAGATCATAATATATTTATTTAATTACACCACGCAATTGAGAGCTCACACAAAGACTGCTTACGTGCCAAGTCGCTATTCTTCTTCGAGCATATTACTTTTGCTGTTTATATCATCTTGTATCATGGTTTGCAACTGTAGCGATTTAAAAATAATTCAATGAATAAGAATACGTAAATGTCTAATTTATACTAAAACGGTTAGAAGCAAATCGAAACAAACATTTTATCTCCACAAAGAACGTTTAAACAAAGTAACAAACGAAACACAAAACGAAATATCCAGCGGATTCCTGCGAACAGAGAAAATGCATTGAACTAAAGCGGTATCCGCTACCCACTTCATTGGGTCGAATAAAAATGGTTATTGCATAAATTGAAACGTTTCTTATTATAAACGAACGAGCACTGACGGACACAGCAGGATTGCATTCAGTTAAGCTTCTTTCGTGCCAAAGAAAAATTACTGTAGTGTCGAATGGGGGAGTGTTCGTATTGGGGGATCCAATAATTTTAATTAAAATTCTTGAAATGATTTCAAATATATTAAAAACGATCTTTTAAAGTTGGTTGCCTAGAGTCTAGGCAACAAACTTAGTCTAGGCCCTAGACTAAAATGTATTCAATGTCTTCTTTCCGTGACTAATACAGTTATATGGCTAAATTTTGAGAAATAAGGACATACAGTCATACACATAAGAACTTTTTTATACTTATTAATTCCTTTTGGTTACAGAATACCACTGGCTAGTTAACAAGCGTTATTCCATTTCCAAAACCTCAAGGTTGACGGAGTCCGCTACTTACTCCTAAGGATTTGGCGACAATATTGATTTTGCCATAGAGCGATAGGCATAAGACAGTAATTCAGGGGGAAACCAGACTTTTCTTAGGCCTTTAAGATTCATCTATACCAAGTTTACCATCTATACCAAGACGAGCTCGGTGGCTCAGTCGTGAAAGACGCGACTTTGACACCAACGCTCCTGGATTCGATTCCCATGCAAGACAAACATTTGTGTGCATGAACATGTCTGTTTGTTTTGGTCTGGATGTTTTAAGAGAGGTAGGGCGCATCAAAGAAGCCCGTCTGTGGAAATATTCTACCTCACAGAAAACCGCAGCCAAATAACAACTCCCTGGAGGGTTGTTGTGTTCCTGTATGTGGGTGAGGTCACCAGTAAGCTCCTAAGGGTTGCTGTGTAAGCAGCAGAGGGGGCTTCGCGCGAGTGATACTCAATATATTACACGCGTTAATAGGCTACGGTAACTGCTTTACATCAGGTGGACCGTATGCTTGCATGGCTCCCGACGTTGTATAAAAAAGAAGTTTATATAGTAAAGAATCATACACGATTCCCTCTAACCTAAATTCTCAATTGAATATATTAAAGTATTTGTTGAACAAAAATTATTTCTCATAATCTAAATCTTTGAAGGCAACATTGACAATCCCTTAGTATAACAAGGATAATCTGACATATTTGAAAAAACCGAAACATATTGAACACAAAGGATAGATACCGAATCCAGTCCACTGCGTCCTGTTCCTGCGGTTTGGTTTTACATGTATTGATGAAAATTCACAGTATTTGTACAAGATTGCGATGCTATCATGGAAAATGGAAACTATGACAGTCAAAATCACGTGAGCATGACAAATATAATTGTGTTTGCAACTGCTTTTGTCACTCACGTATAGTTAAAACTTACTTTTGGGTATCTTACCGGTGTCGGTATTATACTCAGTCTGTAGCTATTCGTTCATACTCTTAAATTTTTTTTGAAGTTCAGGTAACTAATTTATTTTTACATCATTTTCATATATTTTTCATCGGTAGTTACTTGGCACTTTTAAATTTAAAGCGCACCCCAACGTACTATTCCGCTGCGTTTTGGGGAATGGTATTTAAGCTCTCTAGCTATATCTTAGGACAGCAGACGGTACGTAAGACGTATTTTTAATATAAAAAAAGTAACATACAGTTTTACGAATTAAACGAAAATAAAAAGAAGTGTTCTATAGGTAAATATTTTCAGGAACATATATTCTATATGAAATCTATATGTTTGTCTGTGTGTGCGTTTTTTTCGAATTTTCGAATTTTGACTTCAGATTCGGATTCAGCATAAAAAAGTAGAATAGGAATGTTCAGCAACACTGTTCTGTACTTAAGGACACTCTTAAGGAACATGGTAAAAATGGCCGACAAATTTAAAGAAAAATTGAATTGTTATATAATTGACGAGCCAGGTGTTTTTTTTTTTTTTTTATACCACTAAGGTGGCAAACAAGCGTACGGCCTGCCTGATGGTAAGCAGTTACCGTAGCCTTTGGGCATTTGCAACACCAGGGGTGTCACTCTTGCGTTGCCGACCCTGTAAGAACCTCTTCACGCCTTTCTTGAAGAACCCCATACTGTAGTCCCTTGGGAAAATCTCGGCAGGGAGCTCATTCCACAACATAATAGTTCTCGGTAGAAAACTTCTCGTGTAGCGCACAGTGCGCGACCATTGCGGTTCCAGTGTGTGCGGATGAACTCCCAGCCGCCGGCGAGCTGTGCGATTGTAAAACGAGGCTGTTGGTATAATGTTGAACAACTCCTCAGAACACAACCCATTATACAGCCGGTAGAACACGCAAAGGGAAGCAAAATCTCTTCTCAAACTCAAGGGCTCAATGCCGTGTGTGAGTCCAGGATCATCGATAATCCTCACAGCTCGTCTCTGTATCGAGTCACAAGGTCCTAGCTGGTATCCAGGTGCTCCCGCCCAAAGGTGGCTACAGTACTCCATATGCGGTCTGACTTGGGACTTATATAACATAAGCCTTTGCCCCGCGCTGAAGTACTGTTTAGCTCTGTTGAGCACACCGAGTTTCTTGGACGCCAGCTTAACCTTCTCCTCCAGGTGACCTCAATACTGAACATCGCTGGAGATCTCGATACCGAGAATCCTAATGCTCTTAGAAATTGTGAGCGGCGTGTTCTCGAATTGGGGAACCACAGCAAATGGGGTTTTCTTAGCGGTGAACGCGCAAACTTGTGTCTTGGCAGGGTTGAATTGGACTAGGTTCAATCGCCCCCAGTCAGATACTTTAGACAATGTACCCTCCATTTCAGACACAAGTTTATCGCGGCTTTCCTCTACAAGGGAACGAGGGATGTTAGCACGGCCTGTATAATAAGTGTCCCCGGTGCTGTCGTCCGCATAACAATGAATGCTGTCGATTGACAACATGTCATTAATGTGCAGCAGAAACAGCGTCGGGGACAATACAGAGCCCTGTGGGACGCCAGCATTAATATCCATGCTATCGGAGCAACTACCGTCTATCACGGCTTTTATACGTCTGCTGGATAAGAAGCTGGCAATCCATTTGCACAAACCCTCGGGCAGCCCGTACGATGGTAACTTCGATAGAAGACTCCGATGCCAGACCCGATCGAACGCCTTTGCCATATCTAGGCTAACAGCCAATGCTTCACCTTGACTCTCAATCGCCGAAGCCCAGCGGTGTGTAAGATACACTAGAAGATCACCAGTCGAACGACCGTGGCGAAAGCCGTATTGACGGTCGCTGATTAGGTCGTGATCTTCTAGGTATGCTAGGAGTCGTGTGTTTATCACACTCTCCATCACCTTGGAGAGAAGGGAGGTTATGGCAATAGGCCTGTAATTCGACGGATCTGATCTATCGCCCTTTTTGGGCACCGGGTGCACATTGGCGGTCTTCCACGAAGACGGGACTTGCCGAGTGGAGTAGGAAAGCACGAAAAGGCGCGTTAGCACAGAACACAACTCAGGAGCACACTGCTTTAGCACCACTGCTGGTATGCCATCTGGCCCACTCGACCTATGAATGTCGAGGGAGAGCAACGCCCGCCGGACATCTCGCTGGGTAATTGAGATTTCCGGCATTGAGCTACTGCACCTCGGGATGGTAGGTGGCACAGCTCCCCCGTCATTCAAAGTCGAGTTAGAGGCAAAGAGATTACCCAGTAAGTCGGCTTTCTCTTTAGCATTGTAGGCCAGACTGCCATCCGGTTTTTGCAGTGGTGGCATAGACGCTTGACAAAAGTTTCCCTCGGCAGCTTTAGCCAGCGACCAGAAAGCACGGCTGCCAGACGGAAGGCTTGCAAGCCGCTCGCCAACTCTACCGACGAAATCAAACTTTGCTCTGGCAATTACCCTCTTACTGGACCTCGAGGCAGCGTTGAGTTTACGTTTCAAAACAGAGACATCAGGATTTCCATTAGCATGCGCCGTGGTCCAAGCCTCGAAAGCAGCCTGTTTGAGAAGTCTGGCTTCTCTACAAGGCCGATTAAACCACGGTCGCTTTTTAGCTCCCGCAGCAGCCACTAAGCGACTGGGAATGTAGCATTCCATGCCATCCAATATCGCCGTAGCTACCGCAGTCGCGCAGGATTCGATATCGTCTGTTTTGAAACAAAGCTGCCTCCACGGGTACGACGCGTAGAACTCACGCAGTCCGTCCCAGTCTGCCGACTTATAGTGCCAAACACGCCGCCATCCGGTAGGCCGAGGTGGGTCACGCCTGGCACAAGGCGCTTGGGTTCGGATGAGACAGTGGTCCGATGAGCCAAGCGGCGCATCCACTGAGATGTTGTACTCATCCGGACGTGTTGTCAGCAGAAGGTCCAGTAAGGAGCTTGTATGGTCCTCTACATCTGGTATTCTCGTGGGAGAATGCACCAGTTGGGAGAAACCATAGGCCAGAGCAAAGTCATGAGCAGATCTCCCCGCGGAATCAGTGCACCGAGAGCCAAGCCATTCGGTGTGATGGGCATTAAAGTCTCCCAAAATCACTAATTCCGCGGAGGGATACTGCTCGATAACTCTGTCAGTCGTCATTTGCAGGTGCTCAAATAAACGAGCTGTGTCTGCATCACCGCTATAGGACCTGTAAAGGCAGGCGTAGATTCGGGTGTGGCCGCCATGATCCACGCGCACCCATAGTAATGACAGGTCCTTGTCTTCCAGGCTACGAAGACGGCGACAACAAATATCCTCCCGAACGAACATACACACCCCGGCACGACGTACAAATAAGTGTTCAAGTTTGTACCCGGGGTAATGTAAGTAAGAGGTGTCGGCCGGTGAGGATATTTGTGTCTCCGTGAGGAAAAGAAGGGTCGGCCGAGCAGTCTCGAGGTGGTAGTGAACCGCGTTAATGTTGGAGTGTAGTCCCCTGATGTTGCAAAAAAAATGGGGTAGCCGCTGTAATTTTCCATTTTCCTTTCTTTCTCTTAGGCATGTTTTATGAGGTTGTTTGAATAATGAGAAGTCGCTGAGCCGACAGAGTGGAAGACAAATGCGCGGTATCTTCCACCACTGGACAGTGCAGGTTATGCGGTTTGCTGGCACGGCGGGCGGAAGGGCCCCCGGTCCCCCCCTGCTGCAGCAGCCGGGTCCACTCCGGTCTCCTTCTCCGGCACGACCACTACAACAGGGATTTTTCGCGGGTTGGCGGTTCAGCCTCCCGGGGCGGAGATTAAGTAATCCCCGGGTTCGGGAACCCTACTGACCCGCGGGCGGCCAGCGGTCAGCCGTTTCACCGGGTCTCCCTGACCGCCGCGCCAGCCTTCCGCGCCCCCGCTGTTCGTGGCGGTTCGATATCCGCCGGTCCTCCCGCTGCCTGCACAACGACTTCCCAAATGACTGGCAACCTTACTCACACACAGGAACACAACAATCCTCCCGGAGTTGTCATTTAGCTGCGGTCTTCTGTAAGGTGGAGGTGCTTCCCCAGACGGATACTTAGAGCAAGAGGTCTTGCCATGTCCCGCCATTACAGCATGCTTGACAGGGCGGAGCACAGCACGACCCCTTGCTGGGTCCTACCTCTCTTAATCACAAAACAAGGTGTTCCTCTAGCAATGCAAGTTTGCGCATTCTCAACTGGTTTATTGAAGTGAAACTTTTAATGCGACTTCAACAAGGTTGCGTTAAACGTTTAACGCTACCATGGAGGGGGAATAGAAAGAGACAGAGCGAGAGTGAATGCGTGGCACTCGAACGCATGCGCGTAGTATACTTATACGTTAGCAACGAGTAGCGTCCAATATTATAGCGTCCAATATATAAGTAAACAGTGTGAAGTTTCACTTCTTCTGCGTGGAGGGACTCCACGCACTATTTTTTATTAAATCTTCCCAAAATACTCTCCACTAGCCTCTATACAAAGTTTCATGCGTCTGAACCAGTTTTCAGCGGACTGGAAAAAGTGTTTCCAGTTTTTCCAGTCCGCCACAGATTGAAGACAGTCGCCGCAGAGTGATACCCCTGGTGTTGCAAATGCCCATAGGCTACGGTAACGGTGCTGTCCAGGAACTCCCTCGTTTTTAGTGCGATGTGCGCGGGCGCGTTATCGTGGTGAAACAATACCCTGCGGAGCCCTGTGATTGGTCGCTTGTTGCTCACAACAGAGTAAACTTCTGCCAAGAATTTGGTAGTATAGTATACCGTTCGGCGTTGATGCTTTTTGATTTTGTAAAGGAATTGACACCAGGTAGGTAAATCCACGACTCATCACCTGTAATAATGTCGTAAACACGCCGAGACGGCCTACTTCTAATTTGTTTGTCAGATCACGCCACTATTCCACCCGGGCCTGCTTCTGTAAAGGTGAGGTTGTGCGGCGCCCAGCGAGAAACTATTCTCCTCACGCGGAGATGCAAGTGTAGAATCTCGTAAAAGCTTCCCGATCCAATCTGCAGTATGTGCTGAATCTCATGATATGTAACTCGCCTATTGTCTTGGATTAAATTTTTAATTGCTGGCACGTTTTCTTCCGTAACAGCCGTCAAAGGGCGACCACTTCTTTCTTCACCCCCCAAAGGTTAAGGTACCTAGAAATCGACCGCGCTTGAATTCGTTATACGAACGATACACGGTTGCCTTGGAAGGGCCTTCATCCATGAATGCCATTTGAAGTATATCGCCGTCTATCGTCCGGTTTCAGATGGCCGGCCTGGTAGTGCAAACAATTTCTGTAGCGACTACTGTGATTTGACGGTCATTCTAAAATTATATATGTAATGTTAGTAGGTAAATACATGTTCATATTAAAAATAAGATTAAAAAAATAAGAAAATAAGCATTACAAATGTAATTAGGATGCAATTTAATACGTACTTTCTAGTTTGTGGCCGAGATTGACTAGGCAGGTTGTAATGAAGAGAGGGCTGGAGCCACCAGAGACTCAATTTAGTTACAAGCAGGCTAACCATGAAGCTATTTTCTCATCGTTTTACCTATATATAATGAGAAAGTTGGTGTATGGCTGGAATAGATGCAAATAATAAAAGTGTACTTTGGGTCAATTGATTGTCTGTAGGCCGCGAGTTACTTCAGTGATCTGTCCGACAGGTAATTTTCTTTAAACATTCTGAGTACGTAACGATAGAATATAGTGTCTTTTTGTTTACTTACTGCATCCTGACAGGTAGAAAAGATCTCAAATTCAGTATAAAATTAGTTTTATGTGACAATTTCGATAGTATTTTGTAACATAAGTGCTAGTGAAATTATACAGTAATGAAAAAACTCAAATATAACATGTTCATGCACTTTTTGGAAGACGTGAATAAGTTCATCAAGAACACCTTGTAAAAATCACTATCGTTTTACGGGTGGTATTTGAACTGGGTTGTTTGGGTCTAGGCACCCTTCCCAAGTATTTTTTCAGCACAGTTCCTGAAGCTGGAACATGGAATTAGGATTTTTAAATGGTTCTAAACTGAAGACTTTGACACTGGCATAAAGTAGCAACACTATTGCCATATATTATTAAAAAAAAAAACCCGCAAGTAAATCTAAAACACGAATTCAGTGGTACATGCCAGATCCGGGGACCAGTTGCTAGGCCGGTCCTTTAGCCACTAGGCTAACACTGCTCTCAGTGTATGCATAATGTGGACGTGTAAACGCTTCCAATACAAGGAATATTGCTCGCATGTTGCCACCCCCGCTGCTAGCATACCAGATCAACAAGAGTTTATTGGTAATCTCACTCATTCACACTAGATGTGCTCTACCTGCATTTTTCTAGAGTCTGTAATATGTACGAATCATTGATTTTTTTATCATTTTATTAATTATTGTTCCATTTTCTCACATTGTCCATTACAGGCTATTGTTTGTTTTCTTTTTTGTTACCCGTAATTCATGAAGTTTTTTGTTTATATTTAGGTATATCCTTTAATCTACATTGTTTAAAATTTATTAATGTAGTAAAGATTTAACTGAGTTAACGTGTTCTTCTAGTATCTAAGATTGTCAGATTTTAGTTTCTATTTAGAAGTTATTCTAGCCAAATCCTGTTGAAATAGAGAAAAGATGCTTGACAATTGTTTTTAGTTTCACAACCAAGTCAACATGTTCCTCAAAACGAACAAGTACTTCATATTGATTTTTTGTAAATAAATTTTATATAACAGCCTTATTTAATTAAAACATTAGGAATTATGTAGTATGTGTAAATAGAGAAGAATTAAGTTCCGTTTATACGAGTAACAAGTAAACATTTAACTTCCTACCTAGTTTTTGATTTGAACTAGTCAATAAGATGTTTAGTTAAAATAAACTTATTGAAAAACATTTAGTAGGTATGTACCAAACAAGCACTGTTACAAGCCTTAGGTTTACTAAAGGAACTTATAGTTTAGTGGTAAGGAGGTACGTAAGTGTGACTAACTGTGTCCTACTTTATTGTACTGAAATATAGAGCATGTAATGACTAAATAGAAGTAGGCCTAAGTGTCACCTTAAATCAATACTCAATAGTAAATTCTGTATAGTTAACCCGCCCCGATTGTTCGTGTAAAATACTTTACTCAGCAAGACTTCCAAGGGTGTGTAGAAGGGTACTCCTATACCTGCTGTATATGCCAGTTCCAGTGACAACACAAAGTGGCTTGCGCAAAACTTGTACTGTCTAGACCCGTAGACAGATATGAGTAACTGTGTGTGACAAGAAATACTTAGTACAATCAATGAATAATTTCAAAAGTGAATATTTATAAAAATTGAGTATCCCGCTGCGAACACGTATCCATCGTGTCCCTGCTCTTATCAGCGCCGGTACAATCGTGGCCACTCTTAAGTGGTTATTGAATAGCTCCCGCCGACCTTTCTGGATTAGGGGACGGAATAGATTCCCGGAACCAGCTATTGTGTTTCGTAACCGATCTGTGTTATTCCGGACTCGCATACTGTTAGGGCTTCCAACTTATTTGTACGTACAACTATTTGGGTGACTCTGACTTCTAAGGGCTCTAGAGCTTTAAAATTTACTATATTGATATTCAAATTAATTGGAAATTTTCGGTCAACATATGATTTTATGACATTATTTAGATTATTATTTTTGGTGAAAATACAATTAATTAGTTGTATTTTATACGTCGTCACTATTGCATATGTAGAATATTACGTCTTATTTTTATAACTACAGTAAGTACAAGTAAATCAAATGTATTTACTTGTACTTACTGTAGATTATCTGTTAGAGTTTTCTAAAGAAACTACGGAGTGCGATTTTTCAAAAATTCTGTGGACAATATTTACAGGATCGATATTGCACAAGTAATGCTCCTGGTGTTGCAAGAATATGGTAATAGCTTACCAGGCAGGCCGTACAGTTGTTAACTCCTTATTTACAAACAAAATTAAAAGTTAACTTTCACACGGTATTGTTGGATTACTTTCAAAATTAAACTCAGTGGAAATCTAATTCTAATCTAATGTCAATGTATTGAATTCAAATTTTCACTCATAATTCGGGTATATTCATAATGTATGTAGTATTTAGTTCGACTATTGTCCACCAATATTAAATCAATCTGATGTAACGGCGCGCTAAGAGCTTAATTTCAATTGATTGGAATTGAGAATTGGAAACTCCGAGAATAACCTGACTGCTGCTATCGCGTGCGATATGTAGCAAATGCGTTCCTCTTCTTCTTCCTAGCATTGTCCTGTTTTCTAATGTATTACAATTGGCGGGGCCCGCTAACTAAAACTAAGTATTTGGCGAAGATATTGATTTTTACATGGAGCGACTGCCAATGCATACCACAGACCTGCACAATCCAGAGGGAAAATCAAACTCATAGGTTAGGTCACACGTCTTTCGATGTAGCAAATGCACTATTTGATTTTACTTTTCAAACATGCTGAAACTGCCTAAATACTGCCTATTCTAATCAATTGCGTTCGGTGATTTCTTTGTCGTAGTAACCATGATAATTCTCGACGATAACCAGTATGAAGATGATACAAAATACATTCGTCGTGTCTAAACCAATCCGGTGCGTTGATCTTATTGCGCCGACGACCAATCATGCAGAGGTAACATTGCGCTATCGGCCTTGAATGTTTAGAATTGGCACGTGCTGCATTTACGAGGACTTACGGAGTATTGCGCTGTCAGCCCTTATTGTTTAGAAGCGTCATGGCTGTATATTTTAGCTACTTCCAGCATGCGCTATTGTTTACATTGAATAAAATCCACCAGTAATATCTGTATAGGGCCATCAATTTGATCAGCTTAGCAGCCAAAATTTATGGAAAAATCATTGCAAGAATGAGGGTGAAATCCGATGGAATGCTTTAGGAAGCATATGGGGGTTTTCGAAGCGGCAGAGGATTTACGGATCAAGTCTTTTCACTCCGCAACATCGTGGAGAAGCATCTGGCTATGGACCAGAAGATTTTCTGCAATTTTGTAGGGAAAGCATTTAATACGGTCGTGCGAAGGAGGAACATTTTACCAAGATATGGGATTGACGGTGACCTACTTCGTGCAATGCAATCCACTTACGAGGATTGTACAGCAAGTGTGCGAGCGGTGGGCGGCAGCTTATTATCCTTGTTTGGTGCCAACATTGGTGTCAGACAGGGATGCGTGCTCTCGGCTCAGCTATTTATCCTGTATCTGGACAGTTGTCTTCAGAGGATAAGAAATATGAATGAGGGAATACGAATGGGAGACTTAGTGGTTAACTGCTTGCTTTATACAGATGACGCAGTATTAATTGCAGAATCACCATCCGAACTGCAAACACTAGTTACACAAATTTCTTTAATTGATTGAGCGAAGAAAGGCTTACAATTCAATGCGAAGAAAATCAAGATATTGGTAAGTGAGATAACCAGAACGAACACTAGGATTACGGTTGATGATGTAGTGTAGGAGCAAGTAGATGAGTTTGTATATCTTGGAAGCGCTTTTAGCAACGAACGAAGGTATACCGCAGATGGAGAGACGAGTGAGTGCAGAAAATAGCGTGAATGGGGCGTTGGGGAAACTTCTAGTCAGCCGAAATCTAAGCCAGAAGGCGCTGTTCGCTGTACACAACGCGGTGCTAATCCCAATGCTGACTTATGGAAGTGAAAGCTGGGTATGGCAGTGCTGGGCAGAAAGGGCATGAAAGTAGAATAAATGCGGCCGAGATGCGAGCACTGCGCAAAATTTGTGGCATAACGCTTGCTGACCGCGTTCGTTATGATGCCGTAAGACGGAGAGTTCGGTCTGTGTTAAGATAAGAAAAGGCATGCTCCGTTGCTGGACATGTAGAAAGATTTCCGGATGAAAGAATGACGAAATACTCGTAGATATACAGTGCGAAATTGGAAGGATGTAGGAGCCCATGAAGACCAAGAGTAACCTACCATGATCAAATTGGTCCTGTTTTATCAGAGGGTGATGTCAGGAGCTCTAGGAACCGGTGAGCGTGCATGAAGAGTTATGAATGTTAGAGAAGCGAGTGAAATGTACGAGCCTTATGGCGCTCAGTTCTCTCTGCTTACCCCGCACGGGACCTGGTGTAAAGATGTACATACATATATACGAGTACAATATCTGAACGCCGACGCATTCGAAGTCTAAATAATAGATAAATTCAGCAGTGTTGCGTATACAATAAAAAATACATTAAATTAAAAAAATAATCCACTGCGGAAAATTGATGAAAATACTTCAAATAAAAAAAAAATCAAAAGCATGAAAATATGATTAATAAAATACTGAGTACAAATAAAATTTATAATAATTTTAAATAGTTAATAGATTCAGGCGTTACTTTGCGAATGTCAAATTTACATGCAATTTGATCTAACCTGCTTTGTGTGCTTCCGCCACCAATTAGTCCATACGTCCTAGCGCCGGCCGGCCGGTGGTGGTAGGGGCATGCTGATTCTGTTCCAGATGGCGGACGACCGCAGCAGCCGAGGCAGACACTACGCAGCAGCCTTTGCAGCGCGCGCATGTTGCATTTACTAACAGTAGTGGGTGGGTGCCAGTCGGCACTAGGCCGCATGAACAAATCGGTGGCGGAAGCACACAAAGCAGGTTAGATCAAATTGCATATAATTTCAAATGTTCGATAAAACAGCCATAATTAAAACAGTATAAAATGTACTTCAAAACAAATATATATCTTATTAATGAAGTCAATTAAATATAAATAGTTACATTACCACGATAATTATTATATACAATATTATTAATAGTGCATAACATATATTCTAGAGTTCTAGACTGTACATATTTAGTAATTAGTATGTGTCAGTAGCTTTGCTTTGTTTATAGTTATAAAATAAAATAGCAGTAGTAACGGTATGGCGTTACAGTACACATGTTTCTGTTAAGTAGTAACTTAACAAGTATTAGAGACTTCGTACTTAATGTAACGTACATTCAGTACACTGAAAGAAAGCAGTAACCATATTTATTTAATAACTTCTATACTATTATTAATTAAATTTTTTTTATACCACTAAGGTGGCAATCAAGCATACGGCCTGCCTGATGTTAAACAGGTACCGTAGCCTATGGACATTTGCAATACCAGAGGCGTCACTCATGCGTTGCCGACCCTCTAAAAACCTCTTTACGCATTTCTGGAACAACTCCATGCTGTAGTCCCTTGGAAAAACTTCGGGTGGTAGCTCATCCCACAGCTATTTGAGAGTTCTCGGAAGAAAACTTCTCTGGTACGCGACCATTGCGGTTCAAGCGTGCGGTTATAAAAAGTAGCTGTCGTCATCATTTCGAACAACTCTTCAGAACACAACCCGTTGTACAATCGGTAGAACACACAAAGGTAGGCAAAGTCTCTCCTTAAACTTAAGGGTTCAATACCGTGTGTAAGCTTATTGTACTGTACTGTATTGCATTAAAAGTGCAGCATAACTTGGCAACAATTCAATTCAATTCATTTCATAACAATAAAATATTGTGTTGAAAATACATGCATTTACAATTATCCAAATTAAAAATGTCACAATTACATTGTAAATAATTACAAATATACACACGATTAAATACAATACAAAATGTTCAATACTATTCAAACTAATGTCAGCACGCGTCATTCAAATATTTGTCAACGGAGTAGTAGCACTTTTTCAATAAAAATTATTTCAATTTCTTACTAAATTCAAATTGATAAATAATATATTTCAATTTGTGTTTATGTGTATAATCAGGTATATTCTCTTTTTCAACTCAATTTTACTACAGATGCGTAATAACAATACTTCGTATGTATAACAAAATAAAATCCACAATTACTGAAGACAGCAGAAGAATTGATGAATACCATAGAAGAATCTCCGTCCGTCCGCAAGCAACATTCAGCAGATCGTGTCAACCCTAGCAACCGGGAATTCGGTCGTAATGGGTAGTGGTTATAACGGTCTCAGCCTCTATGAGATTGGCATGCAGTCGGTGGTTTTTCAATTTGTCCGCTTGGATTTGTGCTCAGTCGGCACGGGTTACAAGCTTTCTGCTAAATTTGTACTCTAATTGTGTAGAAATCTTTATTGGAGTTCACACGATTACATTGATAAGAAACCTGAAATGAAAAAGTTTTAATCCAATCTTTGCTATTTTAGCTCTTAATTCGAATGAGTTGGCATCGCGCTAGTGATACATAAGGTATTGCAAATGCACGCAATTTGATCCAACCTGCCTTGTGTGCTTCCGCCTTGTAACTTGTAACTTGTAGCATGTTATTCTTACGATTAACGTCTACAACGCCTGAGGATGCCTCGTGGAGAGGCGAAACACGTGTCGCAGCGACGACCAGGCCAGTCGTGGCAGCGACGGTGGTGGAGGGGGCATGCGGATTCTGTTCCAGATGACGGACGACCGCAGCAGCCGAGGCAGAGACTACCGGAGCAGCCATGGCAGCGTCGGCATGATGCACGCACTAATAGTAGTGGGTGGGTGCCGGCCGGCGCTAGGCCGCATGAACTAATTGGTGGCGGAAGCACACAAGGCAGGTTGGATCAAATTGCGTGTAAGTTTGACTTTCGCAAAATAACGCCTGAATCTATTAACTATGTATTGCAAATGTTTATTGACTATGGTAAATGCTTTACATCAAGTGAGCCATATGCCTCCCGAACTTGTATAAAAAAAATCTGTTGCGTTAACGCATGAGCTTTAATCATCATCAGCAACAATCGCTTTATGGTTTTTTTATACAACTCCGGGAGACTAATAATAATGAGGTAACCAATTCATGTCAGGTTACCCGTTAGGTAGGTGATCTGTTGACTGTTGCCACTGCTAATACCAGCTTCTCAGGAGCTTATTGGTAACCTCACTCACTCGCAGGAATACTACAACCCTCGGGGGAGTTGTTATTTAGTTGCAGTCCTCTGTGAGGTAAATGTACTTCGTCAGTTTGAAAAATATTAATTTTAGATTAAATAGGCTAGTCTTTGCTGAAATAATTATAGAGGTCAATAAACATAAATATACTCAAAGTTCTTTACTGAGGTTCTGTACATTCTGTCCCTTTCTGCCATACTTTCACATTACTTTAAAAAAATCCAATTATTCCTTCTTTCTATGCTGGGTACTACAAATTGAAGTGAAGGCAATCGTGAGTGACAAATATTCTATACCGATTGCAAACTCCGTCCTTTGGAATATATTATCTGTAAAGTAAAACAACGATTCTGCCAATATTGAACAGTGAAGCTTTTCTAGGATTTATCTAGATCTAAAGGATTCCACGGCTCTTGAGGTCTTTGGTCGCCCAGGCCAAAATTTGACGGTTATCATCGAGCTGGTTTCCACGAAATAGGGATTGAAAAAATGTATCAACAGTCATTGCATTTTGTAAAGCTTATACTCAGAGAAATCACAGTTTCTAACATGTTCAGAGGTTAATTTTGTGCGACCAGTATTGTATGTTGAATCATTTGTTAAGATGATAATACGATTGTTAAATGATGTGGCTAAGTCAATGGATTTATATTCTTATTAAGGGCGTGCACGCAGTTTAACGCAACTCGAAACTTCAGCCATCGCAAATACTGCGAGATTCTTTACGCACTCTACAACGCACGTTCTGTGTGTGAAACTTGAGCGCGTTACTATTTCGTATGACCCATTTTGATACATGTGTTTTGTTTACGGGAATAATTGTTTAGGTGATATTCATCATCAGAATATACGTTTTGTAGTGATTATAACATAGTTCTCTTTCAACGATTTCACTGTATGTTCACTATCCGCGTTTGTGAGAGCGTGTTTTTTTTTATACCACTAAGGTGGCAATCAAGCATACGGCCTGCCTGATGTTAAACAGTCACCGTAGCCTATGGACATTTGCAACACCAGGGGCGTCACTCATGCGTTGCCGGCCCTCTAAAAACCTCTTCACGCATTTCTTGAAGAACTCCATGCTGTAGTTCCTTGGAAAACCTCGGCTGGGTGCTCATTCCACAGCTTGAGTGTTCTCGGAAGAAAACTTCTCTGGAACCGCACCGTACGCGACCATAGCGGGTCAAGCGTGTGAGGGTGAACTCCCCGCCGTAGGCGAGCGGTGCGGTTGTAAAAAGTAGCCGTCGGCATCATTTCGAACAACTCTTCAGAACACAACCCGTTGTACAATCGGTAGAACACACAAAGGGAGGCAAAGTCTCTCCTTAAACTTAAGGGTTCAATACCGTGTGTAAGCTTAGGATTGTCGACAATTCTCACAGCTCGTCTCTGAATCGAATCACACGGTCCAAGCTGGTATTCAGGTGCTCCCGCCCAAAGGTGACTGCAGTACTCCAAGTGTATTTCTATTATTTATCAAACAACATTAGAGTTGTATTTCAGTTTGAATAGTGGTAAATGAGGTAAGGCGCATCAAAGCAGCCCGTCTGGGGAAGTACCTCCACCCCACAGACAATCACAGCCTGGAGCGTTGTATGTGTTCCTGCGTGTGAGTGAGAGAGATCACCAGTGAGCTCCTAAGGAGTTGCTATGTTAGCAGCAGGGTTAGCATCGCGGGAGTGATACTTGATTCCAAGCGTTCATGGGCTACGGTAACCGTTTCTATCAGGTGGACAACACGCCTCCCGATTTTGTATAATAAAAAATATTACCTATATTAGGATGTAAGTGAGTTCATAGACAAAACCCACTGGCACGTGGTGCACTCTGCCGAGGTACGACGACGCAGCGATAGTCCTCCGACAGAATTATCAACATCTCATAGAAGACCACAGCCAAGTCACAATTCCTATTGTTGCGTTCCTACGAGTGAGTAGGAAGCTCTTTGCTGCGTTAACAGAGGGGGTGGCATGGTGCGAAACTCCTTGTGCCGTAAACATTCATAGTTTATGGTAACTGTTGATTTCACCGTCAGTATTGGGAGTTTGAACGCCGAAAACCACTATATCGCGTCAGCATGCTGAGCCCTGACCACTGGTGGCGGTTTGACATTTGTGGTTCATCACAATAAATAAATAAATATTGTCGGACAAATTACACAGCGCCATCTAGCCCCAAAGTAAGCGAAGTTTGTGTTATGGGTACAAGACAACTGATAAACATACGTACCTAAATACTTTTTTTTTTACATAATATTAATAATAAAATACACTTATTATACATATTAAAAAAAAATTGTCAGTCATGCATGTATGTATATATTCACGCCAGGTCCCTTGTGGGGTAGGCAGAGAGAACATAAGACGCGGTCCTTACACACTTCACTCGCTTCTTTCACATTCATAGCTCTTTTCATGCACGCTCGCCAGTTTCTAAGGCTCCTGACATCACTTTCTGATAAAACACGATCAATTTGGTCATGTTAAGTTAGTCTTGGTCTTCCTCGGCTCCTACATCCTTCCACATTCGCATTGTATATCTGTTTCGTCATTCTTTCATCTGGCATTCTTTCTACATGCCCGAACCAACGGAGCATGCCCTTTCTTAACACCGACACTCTCGTTCAGACCAACTCTCTTTCGTGCGTCATCATTTCGAGCGCGGTCAGCAAGCGTTTTGTCACAAATTTTTCGCAGTGCTCACATCTCGACCGCATTTGTTCTACTTTCATTTGTCAGTCATATTCCATGAAAATATGGCGGTTGGCTGAATTTCATATTAAAAGCAGCGTCCAACTCTGATTAATCCCGTCAGTGATATTACCAGGATATTAAAATCCATTGAATGAGTACAAGAAAAACTATTGAATTTATCAAAATGTACAATTGGCATCACCTTTTTGACTTTAATCTTGATAAAACAGGTATGTAGTCACACATTTCATTTTGCTTAATGGTAAACAGTCACCGTAGCATATGATTATTTAATACAAAGCAATCACTTAAAATATTAGAACCAATTTATACAATACATATGTGAAGTGAAAAGATTTATGTTTGTTTGTAATGGATAAACTCAGAAAATACTTAGCTAATTTTAAAACTTCTTTCACACATAGAAATATACATTATCAAGACATAACATAGGCTATACTATATTTAAAAAAAATTAAGATTTCTACGAAAATTGCGATAATGTAACCCAAAGTAGGAGCAATTTACCTGAAAATCCACTATTTGGCGTGCACTTCAAAAACTATCGATATAACTGTACTTTATGTTTATAACACTCCTCATTACCCAAGTCCGTGAGGCTATATGTCTTAAGTATTAGATATTAATCTTTGTCCAATTAAATAGTTTCATAGGGAAATGTTATTATGTTGTAAAGTACTATTTATCTTTCTATCTGTTTATGCGTGCGAAGCCATTAAGAAGCTTATAAAAGAGTATTAAAATCAGGGATATGACGACAAAAAAATAACTCGAAAAATACTATTTTGGACACAAATACTAAAACGGTATACAAGCCTATTTATTGCCTGATAGAGAGTAGTCACGGTAGCCTATGGACATAAGCAATACTAGCAATGGCACTAGTTTGTTGCCGATTCTGGGGAACCTTGGGAAAACATCAGTAGAAATTTTATCCCACAACTTAATTGTTCTCGGAAGTAAACTTCTATAGATCAAAGTCAAATTGTAATAAACTCGTTGAGAGAATCTTCTTCTTATGTATAAAGATGGATGTCTATATGTATGTTCCGCATGGACTCGAAAACGGCTGTACCGTTTTTGATGACAATTTCAAGGAATATTCAGATTAGCCCAGCGGTAATCCTAGAAATTTGGGTTTTAGAGGATTTAGAGCTTACTTCGCTACTTGAGCAGTCAACTGAGGATTGGCAGAGGCCAGTGCTGTCAAGCCACCCTATGGCCACTGACTTAGCTTAACGACTATCATCTATCTACAATAACCGAGACCGACGCTTAACGTGCCCTCCGAAGCACGGAGAAGCTCGAGATAGATAAATCCATCCATAGAGAGGCTGCGTTCGACGTTGCTCAAACTGCTTGTTGAGCTAGACAGGCGCAACTACACCATCCAACTCTCACCATCCTGTATACATTAATTAAGTAATTCATTGTCGATAGTTTTTCCAATGATGCAGATAATAAGCGAAAGACTAAGGAGCTTTCTTGAAAGCAAATCTTTAATTTCACTTAACCACTATGGTTTTACATCCGACTGATCTATCCTCATGTAGTTCATGGTACCTAATATCATAGTAATAAAGAACTTAGGTATAGACAAAAAGTGTTTGGCTACTTAATTAGATATTTCAACCCCTGCCTAATGAAAAGGTATAAAAAAGATCTTATGGTGTCTTCAAGTTTCTTTTTTTTTCAAAAGCTACATCAATGAACGTAGCTAGGGTGTTAGGATGGAAGGTTGCATAAGCTATTATCTCTATGTAGAGCATTCAGAGCATTTGAATTAGCATATTTGACTGGTAGCTTTGTTAAGTAATATATATGGAAAAATCTAAATAGGTTCTGAAGTTTGTTTATTTGATCCTCCAGTTTTCTGACGTGCCGCTACAGTACAAACTTAATCTTTTCTCTCATAGGCTACAATCACTGGCTGATCTAGTGACTTTTTGCAATTTAATGGTCAGCGAATGATGGTGCCATCTGTAGGACTCTATTTCTGGAAACTTGTAATATTAGTCAAAGGTAATGTAAATATGATTGGGCCTTCAATTTCTAATATATTCAAAGATTCGCAAAAGTCCTTGTATCGCTAAAGAAAAAACAGTATAGTTCAAAATACTTAACAAGTTGTTAATTCTCTACGTCTAAATATTTTACGCTCAGTTCCGAGCCGTTAATCGCAAATGGCCCACCAAATTGAACAGTAAATATGTCTAATTTGGGTTACAGTTATTTATATGCTATTGTTCATAACGTCCCGTGATTAGTTTAGTTATTTAGTTGCGATTTAAACGTGATAATGATACTTGTTTCTTCTAATATATGAGATCAAAACCATTCTCTATTAACCAATTGTTTGAAATGATCCAATACATTTTGTATATAATCTACTATGACATACATCCTACAATTGCGTGTGTATTTTAACATACTGCATAATCTGATATGCTTGCTGTACAAACTTGTACATACTTAATTAATACACTGTTTGTTCATAGTATCTCAGGTCATTATGAACATGATTTTGCTTATTATACCAGACTCGTTCATCGTTTCAAGTAAGATGCTGACTTTTATTCGTATTACATAAAGTATGTTCAGTTGCTATAGTTTGATTTTAATTTCGTATATTTTTGTATATCATTTACAAATTACGTTTACCTTTAATGAATAAAGACATCGTTTAAGACCTGTAAAAGGTAATCGAAAAATTAAAATCTTTTCAGAAGGAAAATGCTGGCAGTTTTTAAGACGTATGAGCAACATATTACTAGATATCTACGAGTATCTTGCTCATTTACCTTTACATATAAATACTGAATTATGTTTGATTGTTGTTTCTTAAATAAAAATAATAAACACAAAGACAATTAAATATTTCTACGTAAATGTTAAACAGTATTCAACGTCAGAATCTGTTATAATAACAGATAATCCAATCGTCGGATTGTTAAATTCGCATTTGTCAATTAGTCTCCTGGAAATAGTTTTCAATTATACTTGCATGGCATGGCCTGTGATTTATCATGATACGTGTGTATGTTTTACTGACGGATTGTGTAAAGTTCTGTGAACTGCCAATGTATTATCAATGTTCATAATTATAACTTCATTGCGCTCGTGTTTACTCATTAATGATTATGTTTGTTGTCTTAAAGAGAGATTTACTAATAGCCTTCGTGTGTTCAAAGATTAAAAATATATATACATATATATAAGCAAAAAATATATATACATATATATAAGCAATGAGAGCTCTGCGACGCATGTGTGGAGTAAGGATAATTAATAGAGTGAGAAATAACGAGATAAGAAGAAGAAAAGAACTAAGAAAAGGTGTATTTTCATTCCACGCCATTATCATGGCGTGGAATGAAAATACACCTTTTCTTTAAAATACATTACAAAATACAAGCTTTCATTAACAAATTTAGTTGCACGAAAACAAAAATAATAGTTCTATTGTACACAAATAATTTCAAAACCTTGTTTCGCGCAAGAAATGTAGTTAGATTAAATTTCTCTGTCTGTCTCTGTTTTCCATTGGCGTTCAGATCAACCCTTAATTATCCCACTGCAGGGACACGGGTCTCCCTTTAACCGAAGCGGTTTAGAGCATATTCCACCACGCTGCTCAAATGCAGATTGGCGGAAGCCTGTGTTTCAAGCCACCCGAGGGCCAGTGACTTAGCTTAACGACTGTCATCTATCAACAACAGCCGGGATCGACGTCTTAACGTGCCCTCCAAATCACGGAGAAACTCGAAATAGGTAAACCCATCCATAGACAGGCTTCGTCGACATTACTTAACCTGCGTATTTGGTTACTTCTCATTAGCGTTGCAAGCTTTTAAAATTATTTGTGCCTAATAAAAATGTTATTTTCGTTCCAATTCAACTGATTTTTTGTATAAAAACTTGGTTTTAACAAATATTTTTTTAATAAAAAGTTTATTTTCTACATTTAATTTCGTGTTAATCTGCGAATTTCTAGTAATGCATCATTGTTTGTGATGAGTAGTCCTTTGTTCAATTCAAAAGTTCCTCTGTTTAGGTACTTTCCGTCTCCATCTTCAGAATCTAGATATCATATAGAACCAGAGTGTTTGCCAAGACAAAACTCATGCCCTCAAACTCAATATGGATGCGTGGTTTTATTACAGAGTTGATTTGGCACCTGCGGCTCCATCTTCAGGCTCTGGGTATCATGTAGCACCTGAGTGCTTGCCAAAATAAATCAAACGAGCCCAAACACGACAGGTCTATTTTGTTTAATTCAGAAATTCCTATGCATCTTCTGATAAGCTTCAATATGCCCCATTATTGCATTGTTACCGAAGATATGCAATTATTCCAAATTTGAGTCCAATCGAACATTAGAAAGTGCTTCTAATTTAGCTACTCAGATTTTACACACACATCATAACAGGGCAAATTAAATAAAAGCTTGTAAAAATGTAGTGTACAAACATTTAAAAGGTATGCTAACATAGTTTGAACAATTGAAAAGAAAAGATGTGTAAATATGTGAGGCTGAGGATACCCTGGATTCACACTCGTCGATACTTTCTCATCGGCTATTTAGGCGATGAGAAAGTATACCTGACAACGTTTAAGTATTACAAGGAGGAGAGAAAAGGCAGATGAAGACAGAGACAATAGAGAACGAAGTTGGGGTGAAAAGGATTTGACGAAAATGGTAATGAGATAAAAAGTGAATATCCAACTGATGTAATTCCTGTCGATGCTTTTCATATGCTCTATAAGGAATGAAAACAAAATATGTCCAGGCATCCATATTTATTTCAAGAGAAAAGCGTATTACAATTTAACAGCCATTTCAAACAACCGAAGTGATCATTATGCAATGCGGCATTCTCTATCACCCAAAACTAAGTAGTGGTATTTTGAGCAGTATGATGGATTTTATTTAATAACATTTCAATAAGAAATTTCTAAATCACTTGCCGCCGACAGCTGGATGTAAATATTGTAGAACTCAGTCGCGTAAATTGACAGGGGACCACGATTTGTGGGCCCCATCTTATGGCAAGTGGACCCCAATAATTCTCGGGGAAAATTCACGAGTTTTCAAATAGCCGATTTGGCTATTGTATCTTTCGCTTTGTGTGACACCAGCCTATGAATATAATAAGAATTTTTGGATGGAAACTGAGGTAGTGCTATTTGAGGAAATGTCACACATTGAGAACGAAAACTGCATTTTTAGAATACAAATCGTACAATACGAAAGAGAACGGTGATATTTGATACATAGTTTAATTCTGCAGATGTCATTGCTAATTTGTACAATAGATTTTTGTTCCAAATAAGGTTTCTTCCAAATAAGGTTTTCCAGTATTTGTCTCGTAGGTCACAATTCGAACATAATCATTATTCAAAATGAATATTGATGATAAGATGAGAAGACACATGCTCTGTTGGTTTGTACATGTAGGTAGAAAGAATGTTAGAGGAAAAAATGACGAAATGGATATACAATGCGAAAGTAGAGGAATATTGGAGCTGAGGAAGAACTCTGGAGGACCAAGACTCACTTACCACGATTAAATAGGTGGAACAAAGAACCGGGACACTGCTATGAATGGTAAAGAAACGAGTAAGGTGTTAAAGGACCTAGTCACGTGGCACACGGTTTTCTCTGCCTAACGCGATTAAGGGACTTGGCACGAAGTTGTAGATAGATCATTATTGAAAAATTGAAGAGACATATTTCGTCCATCACGGAAATCGAGTCTCGAAGATTGTCCAGTTTTATTTTCAACTATGTTGTAAGTTTCCTCCTAAAATCAGTCCCTAAAACCTATAATTTTAATATAATTGTCTTCGTAGGTGAAATTAGTGAACAAACTATGAAAGTTAATAGATTCAGGCGTTATTTTGCGAAAGTCAAACCCACATGCAATTCGATCCAACCTGCCCTGTGTGCTTCCGCCACCAATTAGTTCATACGGCCTAGCGCCGGCCGGCACCCACCCACTACTGTTAGTGCGTGCATCATGCCGACGCTGCCATGGCTGCTCCGGTAGTCTCTGCCTCGGCTGCTGCGGTCGTCCGCCATCTGGAACAGAATCCGCATGCTATTAGCATGTTATTCTTACGATTAACATCTACAACGCCTGATGATGCCTCGTGGAGAGGCGAAACACGTGTCGCAGCGACGACCAGGCCAGTCGTGGCAGCGACGGTGGTGGAGGGGGCATGCGGATTCTGTTCCAGATGGCGGACGACCGCAGCAGCCGAGGCAGAGACTACCGGAGCAGCCATGGCAGCGTCGGCATGATGCACGCACTAACAGTAGTGGGTGGGTGCCGGCCGGCGCTAGGCCGCATGAACTAATTGGTGGCGGAAGCACACAGGGCAGGTTGGATCGAATTGCACACAAACTATGAAAGCAACGAACGTCGTTGTAATGAAAAGATAAACTGTATTCAGGAAGAAACTTAACTTTGCCGTTGGAAAACTGTTGAACCCATACATTGATATACGTTAGTTTACCAACTATAAATAAGTTCAAAATCGCAAATAGAAATGTGATATAACTACAAATTAGGTTCCTGTAAATTTATCTTCCGCCAAAATTATATCTAAATTTATCTATCTATAACTTCACGCCAAATCCCTTGCGGGGTAGGCAGAGAGAACCGAGCGCCACGTGACTCGATCCTTGCATACCCCACTCTCTTTTTTAACATTCATTGCTCTATTGCTCTTCCATATACAAATCTATTTATGTCAAATAATGAGAGCACAAATACTCTCATTATTTGACATAAGTAGATTCAGATATAATTTTGCCGGAAGATAAATTTACAGACTATTTTCTCTAAATTACTTTAACCTTTTGTAACGGTGCTTTAGGCAACTACGAAATCGCTGCAACCATACAGTTTCATATCACTCAGTGCATGTTTGTTTGCCTTTCCTGCGTATAAAACAAGTGAAAAAGGCAGTAAGTATCGGGCTTATCCCACCCTCTCAAAGCCGGCTCGCTATCCCGAGATCTCTTGTCCGGTAACCCCTTGTTGGCGATACGGTACTGGCAGTATACTACGGTTAATGTAATCCACGAGGATTACACTCGCCCATTATTCCTACCGGGAGATGTTTTGTCCTTGTTGAACTCAAGCGGCTAAAGTTGGGTATTTCTAGGTCGACTAACCTATAGCACGATATTAATGATTTTTGATTTGTAAATTTTAAAGTCATTTGTAAATACAATCACTGCCTGTTTTGAATTTAATTTGAATAAATTACTCTGTAGTTATAATTATCATAATATGAAGGAGTTATTTATATAATATATATGTTCGTGCTATGACCTATGAATGTTAAAGAAGAAAGTGAGGTGTGTAAGGTGCGAGTTATGTAACGCTCTGTTCTCTCTGCTACCTCACAAGGGATTTGATTTGAAGTTATAGATAGATATGTCTGTTCATCTGATTTTTAAGTAATGCATGCATTATAGAGAAATGCTTCAGCTGGTTCAGCTGCATCACTGTTCATATCACGAGATTTTAGCCGATTTCAAAAAAGAAGTGCTAAGAAACGACGCGTATATTTTATTGTGTTACACGATATCTTCACAACTGTGACCGAATTTGAAATAATGTGTTTTTGAGAAGATGCATTTGTCATTTGGACCTATATAAACTTGATGTAATCGCAGCTTTACTATCGTATTAAGAGGGCTCACAAAGCTAAGTGGAGTCCTCATTTTGTTTTTATTAATAACGCTGAATTTAAGAACAATTCCAAAAAAAAAAAACGCTTAATACAGGCACTGACATACTTATGCTTTTTTGAAACATATCTTGTATTTATTAACTATGTACAAGTAACCAAAATATTAGTTATTGCCTATTGTGGCCACTTATAGCAATAATAAAAATGATGACTAATTGTACATAAATAATAAACACATAATATGTCTCAGAAAACATAAATTTAAGTGCCTGTATTGAGCGTTTTATGGAATTGTTATTAAATTCTGCGTTATTAATAAAAACAAAATCAGCGGCGCCACTTAGCTTTGTGCTGTAGTAGAAGCATTAAGAGATTTTCAACTTTGCGATTATGAAACTTCTACTTTTATTTTGAAGTTCCTAACGCTCATTTAGTCCCTGGACAATCGAGCTTTTTCAGGATCAAAGATACACGTGTGGATAAACTTAAAAATCAAAATCTTATTTTATTTCTATAAATACATTTGTTCCAATATGTTTGCAGGGATAGCCCAGTAGACAACGAAGCGGCCTATTGACCAACTGGTTCTCGATTCAAATCCTGGCACGTACCACTAAATTGGTGTTATCAGATTTAAATACATTTTCATAATTATCACTTGCTCGGCGCTTAAAGTTAAAATCGTCAGGTAACCCGCACACCCAAGAAATTATATTTCAAAAGATGTGTGACATTACCTAGGAAAGGTCTGGTTTTCATTATAGGAATAGGAAATGGAGTAACGCTAAGTACAAGAAGATCCAAATAGTTATTGCCGTTTATGAGATATGCCAAATTGATTTATAGTATACAGGAATTGCTTGTCTAAAAGGATATTATCTTATTAGATATTAGTTTGATTCATTAGAGCCAGTTTCCAGATATTTTTAGTTATGTATTATGAAATCAATTTTTATTTTTAATACTTTTAACATCAGTTTGATTAATTATGAAGACGGTTTTCAGGGATTTTATACATTATAATTAAATTATATATATATATATATATATATATATATATATATAGACATACAGATAGGATTCTTACAAATAAAACTACCGAGTGTTATGAACAATTGGTAAGTTGGCATTCCAAATTTGATTGAATATGTACTTCGATAGGTCTAACCATAATATTTTTCAAAGTTAAATACCAAAAAGGCAAACAGAACATTGCTGTCACTCCACTGTCTGTTCGTCCGTTCGGCAGTATATCACAGGTTTATAACTCGTAAACGTGGAACCTGAATTTGGATCGCATGCGTTCGCCACCATTGCTGCAGCTCTGGACGTCTCTGTGGCACGTATTTCCTCTCCATGAGGCGTCGTCAGACGCTGTATATGTCAGTCGTTGCAGCACATATTGTTTCGGTGTCCCGCATTCTCCAAACAGAAGTACGATATGGAGCAGGAGTTGGGAATGCGGGTCACCGAAAACACAGTCTCCGAAATAGTGGTGGGGAAAACTCGAGAATTTTTTTTTAAATACTGCGTCGGTCTAGCCATGGCTATCATAGATCGTAATAAGCAGAGCAGCTTTACCTAGGACTAATGTTGTATACCTCGGCTATACTCAGTATAGCCGACGGGATCGCGGTGGCTAGGTGGAGCTGCGAAGCTCGCTGTGGCCCGTGGCTGGACCGACGCAGTATGGGAAGGGAAGTTTGAAAATAGATATACTTCTTTCACCGGCGTTCTAAAACGGGCCAAATCAATTTTATTTTAGAAAATAAAACTGTAAGATGATGAATGAAAGATGAATTGTGGAATGAAAGAGAATGTATGAATGTGTTTATTTTATTTATAGTTGATAAATTTAAATTTTGTTATGTAAATTATAATTGTAATAAAAAGAGCCTTGCCCATGGCAAGGGTGCAAGTATTTAATAAAAAATAAAAAGAATATGTCAGTCGTTAGCTTCGCTTTGCTTTGAAAATATGTAACATCATCCATTGCAACCCACAAACATGCTACCGGCGTACCAATGCGTAGTTAGACCTTATGACCTATAAACTGTAGCCTTCGTGTGCACATCCTACACAGCTATGCTGCCTTAAAGATGGTGAACAACCTAATATATAATTATATACACAGTTAACGCATTTGCCACCATAAAACAGAATAAATACTACTGTCTACCCCGCAAGGGACTTGGCGTAAAGGTATACATATATACGAAACAGAATAAGTAGTACTAACAACCATATTAATAACACCTTTGTACTACAAACATGGATAATTTCTACGATAAAGTAACTATGAATTGTCATCAAATATCTCCGTAAAAGTTTATCGCCACGCAGTAAATTTTGCATTTAGAGCTTATGGCCGCGCATTCGAAACTCGTAAAGTGTGTTAATGTGGGGATTCTAGGACGTACGTTTCTCGTTTCATTGGACCGTGCAACTCCATACGCCACATGCGAACTTGTTTGCCTTACAGCAAGTTAGTGATCCGTTTAGGAGAACTTTTATACTTCGATGTATTTCATATTTGCTAAATTGTAAAAATCATCTCAGCTGGTATATTCGGCGGACACGCAAAGCAGTTTTTGATAGATGACAATCGTTAAGCTAAATTGAGAGGTAGGGCGCGTCAATGCAGCAAGACTGGGGAAGTATCACCACCTTTTTTGTATCAAACTTCGTTACGACCCATTTAGTTGTTGTCATGTCATGTCAGCAATGAAATGGCACATGATCAGATATAGTAGAGGATCCGAATGAATCGACAACGACAAGAAACTATGTTAAATCTATCTGTGTATCTATAACTTCATGCCAAATCCCTTTCGGGGTAGGCAGAGAGAATCGAGCGTCACGTGGCTCGATCCTTACATACCTCACTCGCTTCTTTAACAATCATTGCATGCAATGATGCAATCATTCTTGCACGCTCGCCAGTTTCAAGGGATCCTGACATCACCTCTGATAGAACACGACCAATTTGATCATGGTAGGTAAGTCTTGGCCTTCATGGGCTCCTACATCCTTCCACTTTTGCATTGTATATCTGCTTCGTCATTCTTTTGTTTCATTTAAATGATTTTTAATATGTTAAAATTTATATCGAGTGGGTTGACTAAAAAATTCTTAGCCGCAATAGAATTATTACAAATTTAGTATGTCTTTTTTTTTAACATTCAACTATTCCTTTAATAAACAAATCATAAGTCGAAAGTGTAAAGCCTTTAGAATATGCAAACGTTAAGACGTCTATATTTTTCCTGCCTAAGTATGCGGTTGGCAGGTATAAATAAGTACCCAAGTAATACAAGTAATTTGCACTCATCTGTTAAATAAATAAATAGTAAATCAAAATAAAGGGAATATAATCCATCGCTATCATTCTCAATTTCAACATTTTTTTAACCAACTAACAGGCGGCGTCATCTGCGTTGGGACACGATTATAATTAGTCTATGCCCACCTTCACTCCAAGTCCTCGAATACTTTTGTACTAAACTTGTTATGACCCGTTCAACAGTTAAATATGAGGTAATGAACAGTTACATGGACAGTATCTTTTGAAATCATTACATAATTTTGGATGTGGTTGATTTAATGAAGACTTATTGACGCTTCCAACACATTAAGTATCACTCGCGCGATGCATCCTCTGCTGCTAATACAACAACTCTATAGGAGATTACTGGTGACCTGATTCACACGCGGGAACGCAACAACCCCTATAGAGAGTTGTTATCGGTTGCGATTTTCTGTGAGTTGGAGGTACTTCACCAGACAGACTGATTTGATACGCCCTACCTCTCTTAAAACATCCAGACTAAGACAAACAGACGTGTTCATGCACATACTACTCTGTGTAAAAAGTATCGGGAATATGTCAATAAAAAGACCCGCGTAAAAGAGGTCGTTCTAATTTTTTTACTGCATGTTGGTAGCACTGTACTGATTTAGCGCGCAAAATTTGAGCGGGATCTGTCATTTAATTTGTTTTAAACTACACTTTTTGTTGGTCATAGTTTTGAGTCCTCGGCGATTTTTACAATGGAAAATATTGTTGAACAAAGAGTGTGCCTTAAATTTTGTGTTTCAAATGATATTTCATGTGGTGAATCACTAAAAATGTTGCGAAATACCTACGGCGAATCGTGTATATCGAAAACAAGGGCTTATGAATGGTATAAGGCTTTTAAAGAAGGCCGAGAAGTAGTAGTAGACTTGCCTCGTTCTGGTAGACCTTCAACCGCTACGACCAGAGAAAACATCGACAGAATCAAGAAGCTAGTGCTCGAAAATCGACGTATGAGTCTGAGAGAGTTGGCTAGTGAGGTGAACATATCTTTTAAGTCCGTCCACAACATTCTCATTGACATTTTAGGCATGAAACGCGTCGCCGCTCGACTAGTTCCAAAAGAGCTCAATTTTGTTCAAAAAGCGCAGCGAAAGCATGTCGCTGAAGACATGGTTTCCCGAGCTTCTACGGATCCGACCTTTATGAAACGTATAATAACTGGCGACGAGACATGGGTTTATGAGTACGACATGCAAACAAGCCAACAGTCTTCAGAATGGCGTCTCGAAAACGAGCCGAAACCCAAAAAACCGCGGCAAAGTCGCTCCAAAATCAAGGTGATGCTGACAGTTTTTTTTGACTACCGTGGTGTGGTTCACTCCGAATTCCTTCCAGAGGGAGAAACAGTGAATAAAGAATATTATTTAGGCGTCATGAAGCGTTTGCGTGAGAGTATCCGCCGAAAACGTCCAGATTTGTGGCAACACAACTCATGGATGCTGCACCATGATAATGCACCATCACACACAGCCATTATAGTGAAAGAGTTTTTAGCGAAAAATTCAACAAAAGTTCTCGACCAAGCACCGTATTCACCTGATATGGCTCCGTCTGACTTTTTTTTATTTCCCAAGTTAAAATTACCACTTCGAGGAAAACGTTTTGAGTCGATAGAAGCCATAAAAGAAAATTCGCTGAATGAGCTAAAGGCCATACCGCAAATAGCCTATGAAAAATGTATGGAAGACTGGGTGAAGCGGTGGAGATGTTGTATTGCAAGCGATGGGGCCTACTTTGAAGGCGATAAAATAAATTTAGATGAATAATTTGTATTTTTTGTTTTATTGACAAATTCCCGATACTTAGTACACAGAATGTAAATGTTTATCCTGTGTGGGAATCGAAACCAACGAGCGTTAGTGTCAAAGACACGTCATTCACGACTGTGCCACCGAACTCCTCAATAGGATTGTCAATTAGAAAAAAACGCAACGCACAACCCTAGAATCTTATGCATCGTATATATTAAGAAGTATCTTACAAAAGATCTCTGAATAGGTCTGCTAGCTATCGACAACGTGAGAACGAGTTTGCGTCACCTGATACATAAGTACACAAGATAGAAATCGAGTTTTTGTGTAGAAATTAAGTTTTTGTATATTTAAGGATGTGTAAATATCATTAACAATATCTCATATGAATCAAACCAGTGGTACCCAAGTAAATTAATTATTCGGTAACACGACATTTCAATTAATCGATGCGACCAAACTACCAAGAAAGTCGGTCCACGAAGTTTCCAACTGGGCCGAACTCAAATATGTCCGGTTCAGGGTGTTTGCTTATCCCGCATACGGGCCGCATTGTGTATACATCGCTTTTTGATATAAAGACTTCATTGCGCTAACAAATCCTTAGTAAAACTTGAATTATTGTTATCCCTTTTGAACCTATTTGATAAGCACGTCATATGATTTCAACGCTTTCTGTTACGCGAAAGATTGATTTTATTACAAATCCACAAATCACACAAATCTATTTTAGAACAATATATGAATACGCAGGCGTCCGCTCGTTAGTTAGGGTACTATGTTGGCAATAGCAATTAGCAATAGTTTGCAAAATGTGTGCTAATTAAATGGTCAATGGAAATGAGATGTGGGTAGAGAAGATTTTGGACTGGTTAACCGCCAGTGAAATAGATGGAACTACTGCGTTGCCCCTATGTTGTCAGTAGGACTACGACTAGGATTGACGCCAGGAGCTGCACTATCACACACCATATGATAATATAGACAAATCAAAACGGAGAGTTCTGTAAGCTTTGATAGATTTCCACTTAGACAAACTATGACAACGTGAAAATAAGGATACAACAACTGGATATTACCTAACATGATAATCGCAATCGGCATAATTAATTTCACAAAACTATTACATGATCTAGAAGACGTCTGCCTCAACAAGTAATAAGCCTGTTGTAACGGGTCTAACATTCACATCAAACAAAATAAAATGTTACTTTACTAAATATGTATCTAAAGAATGCGTTAATATTATTTATATATTAGTATAATTCTAAAAGTAGTAATCTTCATTGACTTATGTAAAACTTCATGCAACACTTAACGATAAATGTATAATGCTGACATATAAAAAAACTTTTAACTTAAAGTCTATATAGAATTTATCCTATACCCAAACACAAGAAAACATAACGATTTTAGATGAACTAATTGACATTCTTAAATATAATGGAAATTTAAATCACTGAGTAACAGTTGTACTTATAACTTATAACAGTACAAATGTATAGGTATATGGCCAGTGCTAAGGAAAAAAAACTGTAAGCATAATATCAGGTATTTGTGATACTTCCGTTTCTACTAAAGACGCCACCTTTTTTAGACTATACAGGATGCTCTTTGTTAAGTAACCATATAAAAGACAACATTATGAATTATTGTAAGCCTTACGTCAACTATAGCCAAATAATAGAAAAACATTGAATTTAGAGGTGATTGATTTTAAAGAAATGGCATATTAGATAACAAATTAAAAGTAAATATATTACTATTTACTGGTTGCCAACTCTAAAAACTAAAACTATTATTTTTTTAAACGGGAGGCGTACATGCTTACGGGGAAGTACCTCTACCTCACAGAAAACCGCAGCCAAATAACAACTCCCTGGAGGGTTCTTGTGTTCCTGTGTGTGTCCGTGAGGTCAACAGTAAGCTCCTAAGGAATTGTTGTGTAATCATCAGAGTAGGCATCGCGAGAGGGATACTAAATGTATTACAAGTGTTCATGGGCTACGTTAACCGCGTGAGCCGTATGCTTGTGTGCCTTCCGACGTTGTATATAAAAAAAAGAAGACTTACAATATTAACGGTTAGAAGTATGAATAAGCATCTCTTCTGCAATAGCCCAGTTCTAATAATACCTCGAAATCTTATTTTAATAGCCCACTTTTTTCCGACATATTTCTAATAGACCCAATACCTGCCGTGACCTGTTCATAGGCATATTGTCCCATTGATATCCCCTGAAGCAGGTCACAGCGGGTATAATACATAACATAATCATTTTCAAAGCAGCTTCGCTTCGTGCATTACACGTTGAATTCATATCCCCGCGCACGCTAATCAAATGTCCGGGGTTAAAAGCTGTGAAGTAAGAGAACAATAAATATTATCCGAGAACTTACACAGCGCCATCTAGTACCAAGTTTGTGTTGTGGGTACTAGAAAACATACGTAAATATATTTTTTTTGTTGGAAACACATACTTATTATACATACCAAGACAAACAGACATCTTCAAGCACACACATATTTGGCCTGTGTGGGAATCGAACCCACGAGCATTGGTGTCAAAATAGCGTGACAACTTTCACAACTGCGCCAACGAGCTCGTCTTTTTGAATTTGATTAATTTTTAAATTTGGTGTGGGCGTATACCACTAAATTCGCATGAGAGAAAACATAGTGAGGAAACCCATATGTCCAATGAAAATTAAATTTTGAAGAAACATGGGACCTAAGAAAGATATTTATATTCCCTCTTGGATGTGGGGGTCCGACGATAGTCGTTCTATCTTATTCATTATCTTCGGCAAATCCTTCAGCTCAGGTAGCGCTACCGCCAATCCTAATGGATTAGGAAACGCGATAATGCTAGGAAGAAGTGCACTGCATGGTTGAAAAAACTTGACTATGAAGGAACGGAATCCATATTACATTCAAACTGACAATATTTTTACTACCCTACAGGTAATTCTCATTAAGTACCCACGAGTATAGCACCTCAACCTAGTCAATCATACCTTAAATTTTTTTTATTATATGTATTCGTTATTGGTGCAATAAGGAGTGTTCTGTTCTATTCTATTATTATGTTGCGATATAATATTGGGAATATTAATAATTATATATCATAAAACATTATACAAATTATACCAGATGTCCCTAACATTACAATAATTGTATTATATATTTTTTCTTTCTTATAATTATGTACAGATGCAATATAGTATTTATATATATATAGTATACATTTCACAACACACACACACAACTTACACACACACATTGACACGAAGAGATATTTCACCTAAAGTTAATTTTATAACATAAAGTGTACCTACTTGTGGATTTTGATTTTGTATAATCTAGTTAACATAATGTGAATAATTACCGAAGAGTGGAGTTATCTAACACAAGTATTATATACTTAAATGGTAACTCCGGAATCTGCTAAAATATGATGTACCATGTTATTGAAATAAACAATTTTATTTTAAACAATTTTAAACAATTTTTATTTTAAGAAGAAGAATGAATACTTTACAATGTAAAACTACTTCGGTAATAATTGTATTGGTCTGAAAACAGAGAAATCGCTCGTCAAGACAATAAGATAAACAAATCTGATTTAATTGCATCAAAATAATAAGGGTTAAAGTATGAAATTGCCGTGAAACTATTTTCACATGATACCTGAATGAGGATTATCTTTTAAAAAATGTGTAACATTTAATTTTCGATTATCATTTCTTTTTTATTCAGCTAAGACGGGAAAGATGGATACTTCGAAAATCCGAATAATCTTTGAATACGAGTTCCGACGCGGAACTAACGCGGCAGTAACGGCTCCCAATATCAATGCTGCGTTTGGAGAGGGGACTGCTAATGAACGCACCGTACGTTTTTGGTTTAAACGCTTTTGTAATGGAAACTTCGAGCGAACCACGTGAAAGACCGAATTGACATAGGTGAATTATTATTATTCACATAGGTGAATAACGCTGTATCGAAGGAGATGGTGAAAGCCGATCCAAGTCAAACTAGCTCAGAATTAGCGGCATGGTTTAACGTTACCTTACCTACAATATTGACTCATTTGCACCAAATCAATACGTCATTAAAAGGCAGAACTGGTGTATATATTCGTTTCTGGGTGGTTATAAAAAAAAACCTAACAACAAAGTATACTAACCGCTGGGCTCTGGGTGAACATTTTCGCTCGCTCGCTCACTTTGACATATTTTTTTCTATGGAGAAAATATCCTTTTTTTACTTCGATTCTGAGTGGTTATAAAAATTCTGCCATCTTAAAAGTATGTCATTGTACATTCAGACATAAACAATCGGCCAATCAATAATTATATTAATTATTTTTTATGCCTTAAGAATATTTGTTTAAAGAAGATTATATCAAGTGTGTTATGCCAAATAAATATTGGAGCATCAAGATTCTGCCACATAGAAGGAATTCGTTAATAAATATGTCCAAATTATTGATGTGTCCGTTTACGTTAGGATCATCATGACATTCAAAGTTCAGGAAAATGTGACCAATGTCTCCCTAGTATAAGCAGGTTATTTTACGTTATTATACGTTATTTCATTAAGAAACATTGATGGCGCGTCGGAGCTTGAAGGACCCTTTAGTGATACTCGTTCATAAATTAAGAGAAGCTCTCTGTCTCATTCTAGCGTTATCTTTATGAGGGTCGCTGCCCACTCGCCCTGGAATTAAGTAATCACACGGTAGGGCTACGAGAAATTGATCTCGAGTTGCCGGCGCTTTAATATTCTTTTTGGTGTTGCTGCTTGTCACGCATTATGTGTTTAAGTCCTTATAATACAAAATATTTATATTACTATGAAGAGCATTAAATATCTATAAGTTTCAATGAATGAAGCGGATCAAAATATTTCCTTCATAGAAGAAATACTTGAATTTTTATGTTTTATAATTCCGACTAGTTCTCAAATAATAGGGAACAATTAGATATTATAATACATAAGGATTATACAAAAACTAAAAAGATTTTAAATAAAAAGTGATCCATCTCTTAGAAGACGACGATAGTTTTTACGTGTACCTACGTGTTTCTGAACTCCTTGTGAGCAGCTGAACTGATTTTAATAAAATTTTTGTGTTTTATTGGGAGCTTGGATGATTTAAATTCGTTATTTGCAATTTTTGTCACTCCATTAATTTGATATAAGAACAAGTGCATACACAAGTAGTTGGGGCGGTATGCCCCATATAATAATTTATATCGATATTAACCTATTTTGAGACTACACTGCAGTCACTACAAATACAATTCTACAACAAAATATGTCCAAGCAGTAGGCAGTTAAGATGGTGTGGTTGTCCGTCACCTTAACGCAAGTGGTTGGTGAAATGAAACATGAAATACAGATGCACTTTTATTTGCGCATGCGACCCCGATACATCGCTGCGCATCGACCACTGAGTTACATACATTATAAATCACATGGTTACATATGCACTATACTGATATACATATCTATGAATCCCCTACAGGAGCATATGTGCAACTTATTCCCGCATCTAAGATGCTCCTTGAACTTTTAACTGCATCACACACGTTTTTTATAGGTTCGTCAACGTAGAAGTTATGTACCTGGTATATTTCCACCATCAAGAAGAACATAGCCCTAAAATAAATTAAACGCACACTGAATTCTGCCTCGAAGCTCAATTAGCGGGTCATTACAAGTGTAAATTCGCCACAAGAATTGGTAAGCGGCCAGGGTAACTCCATTCGTGATGCTTGTATTTGCGAAAGCTGCCGAGGGGAACTTCTGTCAGCTGTATCTGCTACTACTACAGATAATGTTTAGTGCCAAAGAACGGTCTTTGGTATTGAGCCGTCAGAACCCGTTATATACGTTTTCCCATACATTTCGCGGTCGTATACGACCACCCGGGTTTCGAAGGGTTGCATCGCCGACCAAGATTTTTGTTTGCTCGCAGGCATCACCAGAGTATTTTCTCTTCACTCCTCTAAGCAAAAAAAAATATTACTTCATATATTTTTATTATTTTCATATATTTTTTTAAATACATATACATATTGTCGGACAAATTACACAGCGCCATCTAGCCCCAAAGTAAGCGAAGCTTATGTTATGGGTACTAGACAACTGATAAACATAGGTAAATACATTTAATGTGTATTGTATGTTTAAGTTGATAGGAATAAAGATCTTATGTATTTATATCTTCTCTAACTCGACTTTGAATGACGGCGAGGCTGTGCCTCGTATGGTAGGTCAAGTCAAGACTTTCGATATAGTTATCGCGAGACAGGGTGGCATATAGCCATCGATATTATTAAGTTCGGTCTTCTGCTTCTTCTTCTTCTTCTTCTTCTCGGTTCTCTCTGCCTACCCCGCAAGGGATTTGGCGTGAAGTTATAGATAGATAGATAGATATTATTAAGTAAATCACCTTTCCTTTATGTATTATATATGAAACTGCCGTCTCGTTTCCCCAATAATCTGGTGGTTAAAATAGAGATATTCTAGTGTCTGGTACCCAAGATACAGTGATAAATAAGCATCTAAACATTAGAATCCACATTATAAGGAGCCATTATCTCAGCCTCAAAAGGAGCCTATTCGAGATATTCTTAGAGTCGTTTTTAGCTGCCGCAGCTTTTAGGAATGTAGCATTCCGAGACCTTTACAATCGCCTAAGCTGCTAGAACTAGGTAGGTTTCTCCATGGATATAATGCTTAGAATTTACGTGAAATATCCCAGTCTCAAGGCTTGTAGTGCCATATTCATCTCCATTGGGCAAACTGAAATGATTCGCGTCTAATATATGGCACTAAGTTTCCGATAGCTTAGTTTGATTAGCCAAGTGGCGTTGAGATTTTATATTAATTGTGGTACACATAAGGTCCAGCAGAAAGCTTGTTTGATCCCCTATGTTAAGGAGATGCCTCCTCTGCCAAGGCATCAGCTGGACAGAACCTTTTTAATGACCTTAAGAAATAGTACACAAATATTAGAGATCCTTCGACAGAATAATATTAGCGAATCTCCTTCCAGAGAAATATTAGTTAGTTGCGGTTTCGTATATACGAGTATGTACTTCTTTAGTACCAACCCTGCAATAGAGAAGAGTGTCTGGAGAGTTGCACTATTTCTGCAAGTTTATGAGATCAGTAGTAAATTCCAGATAAGTTACTACTACCTAAGTAACAACGTACGAACGATACTTTGTGTATTGCGAGTGAATACCGTAACCGCAAACAAGCGAGCCGTACGCTCATTTGCCAACGACTAAATTGTAATAAAAAACCTTTTTGTTTACAAACAACAATACGAAATGAAGGACCTAGTATAAAAAAATATAAGATTTTCTCTAGTTTTTATGAGTAAATTGATACAAAAAAGTTACCAAGAATTTTCTTTCCAATTCCGTACCATCCATTTGAATATTTATACACGTCAGCGACCACGCGTGTGAATAGAAAGTTCAATAAAGTAGCTGAGTCCTTTATCAAGCTCGCAGTTCGCTCGAGCCGGAGTTAAATCGAGCGACGTTTCTTCGGTTAACTTTTATACATCACTTTACAATCAATGTGTACTGTATATTTTGTTGAAGATGAACGGGAAACTTTTACTGCTCATTTGCATTTTTATTTGCCTTTTGTTTTGTCATTTAGTACATAATTAGAGCTTGGAAATAACAAACTTAAATTATCATTGAAGACGATACACGTTGTCGCTTCAATCTTTACTGGTTAGGCATGGTATCCTATTACTTTAAATGAGCAATTCTTTTTTGCACATAAGTATTAATATATCAATATTTGAGCAACAGTTTGTAAAGGGATAAGCTCGCTTTTGCAAACTCTATTAGAGCTCTGTTCCACCCAACCTGTGCTGTGGGACATTTTGTAAACAGCGGACAGAAAAAATGCATGAATACAAAATACATATTTACGATTAAATACTTATTAATATTACTTACGTAAAACAATAACTATGAAATAAATACAACTACATATTAAAATCAAATGCATATATACATACATATGTCTACGTGATAATTGATAGGTAGTGGTCTTTTACTCTCTTTTTAAAAATGGTGATAGATGAAGTCTCACGGACATACAAGGGTAGTTGGTTCCATAACTTTACAGCCCGGTAAGAGTAAGAGTTATAAAAGAAGTTGAAATGCGCAGTAAGAAGGATTATAGGCTTGATAATGCAAGTGCGTAGAGGACGGGATCTTTGAGGATCTTATACAAGAAATAAAGAATATGGAGATTACGGCGGAAGTGGAGCCATTTTAATTGTATCCGGTACTCGTTACGTGTAATGTGGTCAGAAGCAAAGTTTGACTAAGCATAACTTTAGTAATAATAGGAAGAAAGTTCTGGAGACGTCTGAGAGAATATAGTGTATAGTGCACACACTCACATCATTGATATGAGGCGACCAGGATAATTTACTGTATCAGATCAAACAAACCAAGTTTATAGATTTACGAGAATACTGTATACGATAATTGGACAAGAAATAGACCCAGTTAACATGGTACTGCCAATAATCATAGACTGCCATTTAGTGGGTTTAACTAGCAACCTAAAAGATTTGGCCCAGTTCGCATTGCTTCTAAATCAGAATTACTCGTAATTTTTTTGACTGAATAACTGAAAAGATTTTAAATGGTGCAAAATGCCGATATATTTATAAATCATCTGCATATAGGTGGTGGGAGGAAAAATTACTTTAGTAATTTGGTTTATGAATACCGAAAAGAGTAGAAAGAGTAGTGGTGATAGCACGCCTCCCTGAGGTATACCAGGAGCTAAGTCGATCTACTCCGAAAGTTTGTCATCAACTTTAACACACTGCTGCCGACCTCAAAGGTACGAGTTAAACCATGAGAACGAAAAGAATCGGAGACCTAAATACATGTCTTTTAAAAGATTTTCTCCGATTCTTTTCGTTTCATATAAAATACGCTCTCCCAAACAAATACGAAAAACCGTTATTCAGCGTGACTTTAAGGATATGGATATAGAGAGTATGAGAGAGGACATTCTCTCGTCCAAAGGTAAGCGTTTTGACCAGCAGTGCATTATGTATAGCGAGCTGTGCCTTCTGGCTCAAGTTTTTGCTGCCAAGAAGTTTTCCCAACGCTCCATTCACACTATTCGTGCACAGTCACAGCAGTCACTCGTGTCTCCACATCAGCGGAGTAACTTCCATCCCTGCTGAAAGCGTATCCAAGATATATGTCTTGATTAGCACGCTCCACTGATCCTTGAACGATTTTAACATCCGGCCATATAGAACATAAACTGTCAATTACTTGGTTACAAAATTCCCGACCATTATCGGAATGAAGGATGTTAGGTTTTTTTTATACTACGTCGAGAGGCATACAAGCATACGGCCTACCTAGTGTAAAGCGGAAACCGTAGCCTATTAACGCTTGCGATATATTAATTATCACTCGCGCGGTGCCTCCTCTGCTGCTTACACAGCAACTCGTTGAGAGCTTACTGGTGACCTCACTCACACGCAGGAACACAACAACCCTCTAGGGAGTTGTTATTTGGGTGCGGTTTTCTGTGAGGTGAAGGTACTTCCCCAGGTGGGCTGCTTTGATACGCTTTACCTTTTACGCTTTACCAGACCAAGACAAAGAGACATGTTCATGCACACAAATGTTTGCCTTGTGTGGGAATCGAACCCACTTGCGTTGGTGTCAAAGTCGTATTATTCACGACTGAGGCACCGAGCTCGTCAAAGGTGTTCCAAAAATGTAAAAAATATTCAGGAGATGGTATGCCACTTCTGCTGCGCGTTTAGTTTGAAATGCATGAAGGATCACTAATTTAGTAAGATGGTCTTGGTAAACGAATATGAATTTATAATTTCCACTAGGGTTAGTTTCTAGGTCTATGAGATCTACTTGACAGCGTGAGTTCAATTCACTATGAATGCTTGATGGCAATGCCGTTTCTGTGTCTTTGTCAAAAGAAACATACATTTAATATGTCACGATAGCCTCAACTGTAATATTTTTATAATTGCGGTTACACTCCTTAAGGATCCTCATCCTTCCACCGTGTCCAACAGAAACATGAGAGACTTCTTCGAGAATGATGGACAATTCATCATAACAAACATAATGCTCGATTTCTCCATTCTTTTCTTTCATTAGCGCAATAAGCATTTCTTCGCCGCTTATAGTTAAAATATCATAGCGCTTTATACGCCTGTAATGAAGAGCTTCCTTCTTTTTCACGTTCTTTGTAGTTTTTACTTCCTCTAAACACTTTGAGTGTTTATCCTTATGGTGGTAAAAGTTATTATCTTTCTTGCTTGCTACGAGCTCGTCCATTATATCATAAAATCTATGTTTTACACACATATCGATTTGTAAGTTACTTCGAGACAGTAAAATATAATCAAATATCAAATTAAACTCACTTTCGAACCATAAATTACTTTAAAATACCAAAATCAAAAACAGAAAACGAAATAAGTTGCGTGTTCAAACGTGTTCAACGATCGACTGAAATCTCAAGATTTACCAAGTGAATGGTGGTAAATGCTCGAAATAAACGAAGATCACAAAACTTTTCGGGCTTTTACCACAGCTAGTTGGTAAATTTTAGGTTTTACCGGTAAATCGCAGGATTTACCGCAGTTCGGCTCTTTATAGTAACATATACATAGAATCAGCTTTATGTTTGTCGCTTGAAAGGAGAGTAAAAACAAAGTAGAATTTTAACAAGCATCAGTTTCAGCGCCAAATATTTTTTCGAACATCTGATAAGATAAAGTAACATTCTGGCAACAAGTCAATTATCGTTGAACTGACAAAATAAAACCTTACAACTTATAATTGAAAACACATAGTTAAAAAAAAATCACAAACATACAGTTAGCTTCCCCTCGCTTAAGTATGCAAAGGTAGATATGATTATACTTCTACTTCTTAGCATTATCCTGTTTCCTAATTCATTAGCAAGGCAAGGTTCGCTGCCTAAGCCTAAGAATTTTGCCAAGATGCTGATTTTTAGATGAGAGTCAGCCGTCAGACTTCCACAACCAAGAGGTAATACCAGACCTTTCGAAGCTTAAGTCACAAGTCTTTCGAAATATAATTTCAGAGATGTGAGGGTTTCCTAATGTTGTTTCCTTCAGCCCTAATCTAGGGATAATTACAAATATATGTCTAAGTTATAATATTACGAATTTAGTGTTACATGCCAGGATTCTTGTGATGTTAAAGAAGCGAGTGAGGTGTGTAAGGATTGAGTCACGTAGCGCTCGGTTCTCTCTGTTCTGCCTACCTTTGGGGTGAAGTTATAGATACATAGATAGATAGGATTTATTTTAATATCATAATATTGCTGTTTCCTCTCAAATGTTTGTACACCGACAAGGCTAAACATGATGAACTATTTTAATTACTTCGAAGACACTATGCATGCAAATGTATGTAACTACTCATGTTTTGTACAAATAGATAATTCTTTATCCTTAATCTTAGGCCTGTACTTGTAGTTTTTCAGAAGCTATTTAATTTCGTGGTACAATCCCATGAAATACTGGAAGCGTGGAGCAGAAGCATGGTCACGTTGTTCTTCAAAAATTGTGATAAGACCTTATTGCACTACTATAGATGGATATCACTTCTGAGCCGCGTTGATGTACAGTTTTCGAGAGTCATCACAAACCGCCTCTCACGCATACTTGCTAAATTCAAGCCTCCGAACAAATCGGATTCTGAAAGGGCTTAAACACTGTAGATCACATATACCTATATACCCTCCTCCAGATTATACAGAAGACTGAGTAGTATAATCTGCCCTTATATGTGGACTACGAAAAAGTCTTTAATTCGTTTGTCTTTCTAGTGATGCCGATTTGACCATAGGTAAGCGTTGAAGTGCTTGTACAGTAAGGCAACCAAGTGCGAAAAGATGTAACAGAGCGACGTTACAGTCCAAAACTTTTCCCGCGGCATTTATAGATGTCTTCAAGGTCTTGGATTGGAAAAGATACGGTATAAACAGCAATGACAAATACGTTTGATTTGCCGGCGATGTAGTTGTCATGACGAAATCACTGTAGAGCATTAGCGATATACTCTCAATAGTGTTTTCAACCAGACAGGTTAATTCCAAAGCTTCCTACTCCTACAAATTTCTTCTGATTGTGAGTTCCAGTTCCAAGGCAGCTGTAGTTTAACCCCCGGGACAGCAATGAACTTCACTGTTCATTGCCTTTTTGGTGGTCGCCGCTGTTAATTCTGGCTACACAGTGGTGGTGGGCTTGACCCGATTAGACAAGTCTCAAGATGAACATGGACAAGACTAAAATTATGTCCATGTTACACCGTGTGTAGGAACACACGTGTTGTTGTTTACCTAGGACTGGTTAATCAGTTAGGTAAGTTCAACTTCGACAGAATTTATTAGTAAGTACAAATTCTAAAAGATCTTAATTCTAGAAATTAATGCTCTATAGTCTCGAAACTCGAGAAAGTTACCCCAGGGCGTCGCGCTGGCGATACATATTATAACATAATAGTAGCATAATGAAGATATAACCTGTAACGAAAGACGGCGCCAATTAACGGCACTACCTCCATTAGCCGGTGAGGCGGCAAGGAACTGGTAATAACCGGATCCGGGCAGGTCAGACAGGACTAATTCGGATAAATGAGACACGAAAGATGACATTCACTCGTTAATTGGGGGACGAAATTGAGTGAGATATCTCCTTAAAAGTATAAGCTATTACTTCTAGATGACATAAATATATTAATTTATATAATATAATAAAAAATAAGCGAAATAACAACACTTTATTCAGATTAATCAATGTTTTGGAGATCACTAGTATTTTGATAATTAACAGTCGAGGCTTATATCGCCCGACTGAGAAAGTATCCCAACCTCACAGAAAACTACAACCGACGTAGCGCGAAGATATAAATAGATGAAAACAATATGTATTCTATTCTATTTTCTATACAATCATACGGCCTACCTGATGTAAAGCGTTTACCGTAGCCTATGAATGTTTTCCATACAATAAGTATTGATCACGTGTAGCAACTCCTCAGGAGTTTGCTGGTAACCTCACACGAGGAACACCACAACCATCCAGAAATCCGTTATTTCCCTACGGGTTTCTTTTGTGGTGGGGGTACTTCTCCAGTTGAGCTGCTGTGATCTCTTAAAAACACCCAGACAAGACAAACAGGCTGCTCATGCACACAAATGTTCGCCATGTGTGGGAATCGAAACCACAAATGTTGGTGACAAAGTTGCTTTATTAACCGAGCCATCGAGCTCGTCATAGTTGTCATAGAGGTTGTCGGTTTTATGTGGCCAAGCCACTTCAGCTTGCTTATCCTTTGGGATATTCTAATTACCTTGGTTCTACTGCAAATGTCCGCATTTCTGACTCTATCGCATAGCCAAATCCATTTCCATAGCACCCTGGGCAATCCTGAGCTTATCCATATGGCCCGCAGTGAAGGGCCTCGTCTCAGTTCCATATGTCATCACCGGCAACGCACTGTTTGAAGCCTTCAGTCTGTAGACGTGGAGGTATTGTGGACGAGGTGTTTGGAAGTTTCCCGAATGCTGCCCATCCGAGTTGGATCCCTGTTAACCTCTCGGTCGTAGTTGAACTTACCTAACTGAATAACCTGTCCTAGGTAAACAACAACTTCGAGCATAATGTTCCTACACACAGCACAACATGGACATAATTTTAGTCTTGTCCATGTTCATCTTGAGACTTGTCTAGTTGAAAACACTATTGCGATCATTGAATATATCGCTAATGCCCTACAGCGATTTGGCCATGACAACTATATCGTCGGCAAATCGAACATATTTGTCATTGCTGTTTAAACCGTATCTTTTCAAATCCAAGACCTTGAAGACATCTATCAATTTCGCGGGAAAAGTTTCGGACTGTAACGTCGTTCTCTTACATCTTTTCCCACTTGGTTGCCTTACTGTACACGCACTTCAACGCTTCAATATAACAATAGTCAGATCGGCATCGCTAGAAAGACAAACGAATCAAGGGCTTTTTCGTAGTCGACATGTAAGGGCCACATATAAGGGCATATTATAATCCTCAGTTTTCTGTATAATCTGGCGGAGAGTATGTATGTGATGTATAGTGTTTAAGCCTATTCGGAATCCGGTTTGTTCGGGAGGCTTGAATTCATCAAGTCTGCGAATCATGACCAATTTTCAAGTTAAACGCAAACCTGACCCGACCGTGCTGCATGCCATAAGGTAGTAGTCACAAGTAGTTCTGTGTAAAGGCCGCCATTTGTAATTTTTCATAACTTGCTATTTTACTCGACTGCGAAAAGGAGAAAGTATTCGACACGTATTTTTGTTTGTGTATTTTTCAAACGATACTTTCGCTAATTATACATATACCTAATTCGGTAACGGCACATGATTGGGTCCATATAAAAAAGGAGGAGTTACGACTTATTTATACACTCGGTTGTCTCGGGTCTTGACACGAAGATATAGATAGTTAAATAGAACTTCCTACTTCATTGAAGTATTAAGTTTTATTATCAATTGAAGGTAACGCTAGACAGGATGTTTGAAACAACGGTGTTCCATTCAACTGAGGTGTATGTACTATATTAAGCTCACATCCACTTTGACGTTTGTAATGAAAACATCCATATATTTCATTTCACAAAGCGCATAATTAATAAACTTGTAAGTGATATTACACTTCTATAATACATAAGTAACGATTAAAAATAACACTCTACTTATCGGCAAAATACACAATCAATTTTGTTTTCTTTACACAATTATAATTTTAAGGATCTCGTGGCGCTCGGTTCTCTCTGCCTACCCCGTAAGGGATTTGGCGTGAAGTTATAGTTAGATACATAGATTTATAATTTTCTATTTGAATATCCATTTCATATTAATCTGAACACAATAGGTCTATCTCGCTTATGAAATAATGCACATCATTGTAGGCAAAGAGGGAAGTTAGTTCGTTTTGCATTCTACCGAAACTCCGCTCCGCGCAATTCATAAACTTCATGCAACTAAAACTCACTAATTCTTTCATTTGTTCGGACGTGATGTATATAATCTGCATTGGTTAAGGTACAGGAATGACTTTAACACCAATGCTCGTGAGTTCAATTCCTACACAGTACAAACATATGTGTGCATGAACGTGTCTGTTCGTCTTGGTGTGTTGTTTTATATGTATAAGTATGTATTTAAGTAGAGTTGGTATGAAAGAGAGCGTCGGTGTTAAAATAAGAAGAGGCATGCTCCGTTGGTTCCGACATGTAGAAAGAATGCAGGATGAAAGAATGACGAAGCAGATATACAATACAAAAGTGGAAGGATGTAGGAGCCGAGGAAGGCCAAGACTTACCTACCATGATCAAATTGGTCGTGTTCTATCAGAAGGTAATGTCAGGAGCCCTAGAAACCGGCGAGCGTGCATGAAAAGAGCAATGAATGTTAAAGAAGCGAGTGAGGTATATAAGGATCGAGTCACGTGGCGCTCGGTCCTCTGCCTACCCCGTAAGGGATTTGACGTGAAGTTAAAGATAGATAGAAGTATGTATTTAAAAAAATGGGTAGGGCGCATCAAAGCATCCCATCTGGCGAAGTACCTCCAATTCACAGAAGACCGCAGCTAACAATTCTTTGGAGGGTTGTTCTGTTCCTACGTGCGAGTGAGTAAGCGCCAAAGGATTTGCTGTGGACAGTGATACACAATGTATTACACAAGCGTTCATAGGCTACGGTAACCGCTTTATCAGATGGGTCGCTTACTTGTACGCCTCCTGACCTTGAAAATAAAAACATAAATTCTGCTATAAACTATAATATCATAGACAACTATTTATATAGGCGTTTACTCATTCAGTGTTAAGTTTACAGACGGAGTTAGTTATTTGAAATTTAAATATCGAGCAATCGAAACAACTATAATAGTATAAAGTTTTCTATTAAACATTTAAATGTTACATAAATATGAATATGTAAAAGACAGTAGACATTATTTTAGTGTTCAAAAGTACAAATTCCTGTAAGTTTAGCAGGAATAACAAAGGCCCTCCTTGATAGTAGGTATTAGATGTTGTTGAGTAACTTAAACTTCTCTCGAACTTAAAGCTTATGATGGATGGTCTCGCCCCTCTTCCGCCCCCGCACGTACCCCTCATTAAGTAATATCTGTTGTCGTAGTCTGTCCAGTAATTTAATAAATGCTTTTCCTTTCTGAAATGCAATGTTATGATGAAATGTGTGATTAAGGGTAGACGTTTAGTAGATATTATGCTAGGAATTATGTACCATTCGAAAAAAAGCGAAAGATCTTCAATTTCATCATCCTCACCAGCTCTTACTGGATACGTATGAGCTGGTGAGGATGATCACCAACTTATAATCATAGGTTTAAGGAATATTAATAAATCTTTTTGTTTGTTAACTATTGATTTTCTCATAGAGGTACATAGTTACAATTGAGGGAAAGCTCTTTAATAAGAATAAAGAATAAAAAATATGTCATGGCAGTATATTTTATATCCTATTATTTGCGTTTATAGATTAATTAGCTGTAGCTCGCGGTTTCGTCCGCGCGTATCGATAAACCGCTTTTTTCACTTTCCTTTTTTTCCTAGGCTTGTATTCTTTTTATACAACGGTGGTAGGCATACAAGCATACGACTCACATGATGTAAAGCGGTTACTGTAGCCTATGAACGCTTGCAATACTTTAAGTATTACTCGCGCAATGCCACCTCTGCTGCTAAGACAGCAAATCCTAGCAAAAGATTCAAGCAAAAGAGGAAACTCCAGATATGGGACTGTAATAACTGTCCGGAAAGGCAAATAAAGAATTTGTATATTTTTTATCTTATCTTTTTAAAGCATGAAAGTAGGATAAACCCGGTAGAAATGCGACTGTTGCGCAAAATTTGTGGAGTAACGCTTGTTATTATTCACAATGATGATGTTAGAAACAAAGTTTGTCTGAAAGAGTTTGTTTTAAAATAAGAAGTGAGATGCTCCGTTGGTTCGGACATGTAGAAAGTATGCAGGAAGCAAGAATTACGAAACTGATATGCAACGTGAATGTAGAAAGATGTAGAAGCGCGGCCATGACTTACTTAGAAGGTGATGTTAAGAGCTTTAGAAATCGGAGAGCGTGTACAAGAAGAGCAATGAATGTTTGAAGCGAGTGAGGATTGTAAAGATCGAGTCATGTGGCGCTCGGTTCTCTCTGCCTTGCCTCCAAGAGATTTGGCGTGAAAATATAGGCATTTTCTATGCTTTATATATTAGTATAGATAAAAAAATGTTTTATGTATGCAACGTATCTTCAGCTACCTACCTCGTATCGATGTCTGTCTGCTCGTGTATCCGACGGTCTAAAGTTCGAGTATTAAAGATTGTACTTGAAAACCAACACGTTGAAATGTAAAAAAAAAAAACATTTCTTATATAAACGACCTGCAAAGATAGGATAAAAAATAAATAAAAGAACTAAGTAAAGTAAAGATGTTCTAATGAACAAAGTCTTGGTTGTAAGAATACAGCCGAAATTTTGCTTGTACCTACGTAGGTAAGTATTTTCAATGATTTCTTTATTTCCAGAATACAATAAAGTTACTAATAATTTTGTATATTGGATTCATATTTGTATTTAATAGTACATTAAACGGTATTTCGTTTAATGTACTATTAAATAGTACTAAATCGTTTACCAAAAGTGTTTACCTAAATTACTTATAGAGTATTGCACACTTTACTTAAATAGTAAGTAGACTACTTAGTATTAAAAATAGGTATCATTACAAAATCGGTATATTATTTGCAAATTTAGTACATTTTGTTTTATAAATCCAATGTCAAATATATCATATTATGCAATATCAATTGAAAACCTTGAAAGGTCCTTAGCACATAAAAAATAATTTATGGAATGAAACATGTCTATTAGCATTTTTTATATGTTCGCATGTATTTTAAAATTCGGTTTTTTAAAGTTATACTTCGTTAGGTTGCGTTAAAAGTTTAACGCTATCATGGAGGGGGAATAGAAAGAGACAGAGTGAGAGTGAATGCGTGGGACTCGAACACAAAAGTACAGGTTGAAGCTGCTAAATGTTTCACGATATTACCGGTAGATGGTGCTATAGTTAAAAATGTATAACATTTGTATTTTACATTTGACTTGTATGTAATAAATTCCATAAACATCGCCGCTACTACTTGATAGACGTTTTTTAATTTAAGTTATTAATGTTAAATATTTATTTAATGATGCCAGAGAAGTATAACTTCTCACGCGCGTACATAAGTACAAGCACCCATTTTTTTATTTTTCAGTCTGTTTTTTGATAATATATCGAATATGACGTGTGTGTGACAAAGGGACGTACATCGTATGTTGGATCATGTCCAGCTGATATCCAGACGTTTTGTCGGTCAGATGTTCATGAACTATATAATAGGCCTTTATGAAGTGTACCTTGAAAATATTATCCGGCGAGGGCTCTCAACTCGCCGGATGCTCTAGTTTTATTATAGAATCAAGTTACTCATACAAAAAAGCTGATGTAACGACATAATGTGACTTATTTCATGCTTAAGATTTCTAACGATTTTTATTTTGGTTACATTTTTAATGATAAGCGTTGTCAAAATTCTCTAAAAGATATTAATTATAGATTTTAATTTACCGCTTCATGAGCTGCTGCAATTTCAATCAATTATTTTAATATTAATTAATTTCAGCCATCACCCAATGATATTTAAGTTAAAATAATAGCCAGGTGAGGCGGATTTCAGGCGTTTCAGGAAGTATTAACCAATTGACTTTTAATATAAAGAGCTATTACGGCTTAACGGCTTTACAGCTAACCAAAATGCTATCAAATACTGCATTTATTGACTCATATCTGTCCTATTTTTTTATACTACGTCGAAAGGCATACTAGCATACGGCTCACCTGATGTAAAGCGGATACCGTAGCCTACTAACGCTTGGGAGCTTACTGGTGACCTCACTCACACGCAGGAACACAGCCCTCTAAGGAGTTTTTTTTTTTAGTTTATTGCTTAATACATTATATATATTATTCTTTTATACATATCTATCAACCCTCTCAAGCTATGCATAGCTTATCCGTGGTTGATGAGTCACTTACATTATTGAATAGAACAATACAAACAAACATCGAAAACCAAACAGTGTACGAGTATGTACATCCGTGCACCAGCAGATTTGAATTCGTTGAAAATGATGATCTGCACGTAGCAACCAAGAAGATCTTCATGCAAAAGATCACCCGTATCCAAAATTGTTATTTGGCTGCGGTTTTCTGTGAGGTGGAGGCACTTCCCCGGACGGGCTGCTTTCATGCGCCCTACCTCTTTTAAATTGTTTTTATATGAATTTTTGACCTAATCTGCTTTGTATGCTTCCGCCACCAATTAGTATGTGCGAACTAACGCCGACCGTCATCCACCCACTACCGTTAGATGCATCATGCCGTCGCTGCCATAGCTGCTCCAGTTGTCTCTATCTCAGCTGCTCCGGTCGTACACACAATTACCCGCCATCTGGGACAGAAACTGCATGCGACCGTCACCATGCGATTTCTGTTGATCTTTGTTTCGCTTCTCCACGAGGTATCCTCAGCTGGCAGGCGCTGTAGATGTTAGTCATTAGAATAACATGCTACAAGATCATTAATCAAGCTTGATTGAAGCTGTTCTAGACATCACATGACACAATCGCATCAGGCGAGGCATAGACAACCAGGGCAGCCACGGGATGATGCATCCACTAATAGTAGTCGGTAGGCGCTAATTCGCATGAACTAATTGGTGATGGAAGAAAGAAGCAGGTTAGATCAAATTGCATGTAACTTTGACTTTAGCAAAATATCGTCTGAATGTATTTGCATCATGGTATTATATTACTTACTAGCTACTCGACCCAGCTTCGCACGGGTGACCCAATCGTTACCAAACTTCACTTCACAGGATCACCTGCTGGGCTAACCTGAAGATTTACTGAAAATTTCATCAAAATCTGCCCAGCCGTTTTTGAGTCCATAGAGGACATACAGACAAACATTCATTTTTATATATATAGAAGAAGATGGGGTATATAGAGAGAATCACACACTACATGATATACATACTGATAATATAAAACTAAATTTCGACGAGCTCGGTGGCGCAGTGGTGAAACTCACTGCTACGTTAATTTGACACCAATGCTCGTGGGTTCGATTTCCATACAAGATAAACATTTATGTGCATGAACATGCCTGTTTGTCTTATTCTGTGTGTTTTAAGAGTGGTGGTGAGCACATCAAAGCAGCTGGTCTGGAGAAGTACCTCCAACTCACAAAAGACCGCAGCAAAATTACAACCCCCTAGAGGGTTGTTTTATTTATGTGTGGAATGAGGGCACTAGTATACTCCTAAGGAGTTGCTGGGTTAGCAGCAGAGGTAGCATCGCGCGAGTGATATTTAATGTATTGCAAGGGTTTATAGGATACGGTAACCGCTTTACATCAAAGGTGGGTCGTATATTTGTATGCTTCCCGACGTTGAAAAAAAAATTGTTTGTATACATGTAGCTCAAAATTAGAAACTATTAATCCCAATTTAAAAACATTTATTTTTCTTGATCATAACAAAATCTTTTTCAAACTTCCGCGCCAGTGACTTCCAGACGCGGCTTAGCCCTTGTAGATACTTATTTATTGCTATAGAAAGTAGTCATGCCGATGTCCAGATCATAGGTGACCTTTTTACTAACTCCCAGAGCAGCGGTTTAGCTGTGAAAATATAAAAAACAGATAGACATTCACATTAATAGCATTAATGTGTCTGCGAGAACGAAGACAAATTAGTTCAACTGTTGATATGGTAAAAGTGGTTTTTCTGAAGCGATTTTTAATTCTCGTAAATTTGAACCATAAAAAAACTGAACGGTGCGCTTATTGAACCGGCCAAAACCACTATCGTAATCCATTTGGCTTCAGTTAAACGGTTATATCAAAATTGACGAGGCAGTTTTATGAAATTATTAACCTTAAAATGTAATGTGATCGAATAAACCGTGCCACCATTATCCCTGACTTAATCAGGGACTACGGGAAAAAGGGAAATACATCTTGGAGTCAACAGGTAAGGCACGTCGCCTACAGACTAAACTTTCTCAACTGTCTTTTCCAAGAATAGTTAATAGATTCAGGCGTTACTTTGCGAAAGTCAAATTTACATGCATAAACTAATTGGTGGCGAAAGTACATAAATCAGGTTAGATCAAATAGCATCAATGTAACTTTGACTTCAGCAAAATATCGCCTAAATCTATTAACTATCTATTTATATGTATATCTTCACGCCAGGTCCCTTGCGGGGTAGGCAGAGAGAACCGAGCGCCATAAGACGCGGTCCTTACACACTTCACTCGCTTCTTTCACATTCATAGCTCTTTTCATGCACGCTCGCCGGTTCGTAAGGCTCCTGACATCACCTTCTGATAAAACACGACCAATTTGGTCATGGTAGGTTAGTCTTGGTCTTCCTCGGCTCCTACATCCTTCCACTTTCGCATTGTATATCTGTTTCGTCATTCTTTCAATCTTGCATTCTTTCTACATGTCCGAACCAACGGAGCATGCCCTTTCTATCTATTTATATCATCGTGTTATATTACCTATACCGATAATAGAAAACTAAATTTCGACGAGCTCGGTGGCGCAGTGGTGAAACCCACTGCTGCAGGTTACTTTGACACCAACGCTCGTGGGTTCGATTCCCATACAAGACAAACATTTGTGTGCATGAAAATGTATGTTTGTCTCGTTCTGTGTGTTTTAAGAGTGGTAATTGGTGGCGGAAGCACACAAAGCACCCATGTAATTCTCTAAGCGACTCGTAATGACTGTGTGCGTCGCTGTGATCACAGATGTCACAGCTTTGACATCGTCTACTGCGATCACGGCTTTTTATTTGCTATTCTATAAGGCTGTAAGCGTACGCGAGGCTGTTTGCCTTGTAGAATTCCAATTCCAAACGCAGCCTTGCGGCGCTAGTGCCGCACAACCATGAAAAGCGACACTATGGAATTGCAATTTTGTGTTCAAGGCTATAACAGCCGATGTTTCCGAGGATGTAAGGATGTTTGCTCTTACAGAATTGCATGGCAGGTTATATCAAATTGCATCTTTTCCAAGAGGCAAGACTTACCGTAAACTATCTGGCGACCAAGTATGAATTAGAATGAGTATATTGTGTATCACGAACACGCATTTATTAGACCAGCCATGCAATTCTGTAAGAGCAAACATCCTTACATCCTTACTACTACTCCTTACATCCTCGGAAACATCGGCTGTTACAGCCTTGAACACAAAATTGCAATTCTTTGGTGTCGCTTTTCATGGTTGTGCGACACTAGCGCCGCAAGGCTGCATTTGGAATTGGAATTCTACAAGGCAAACAGCCTCGCGTATGCTTACAGCCTTATAGAATACCAAATAATTTAGCCGTGATCGCAGTAGACGATGTCAAAGCTGTGACGTCTGTGATCACAGCGACGCACACAGCCATTACGAGTCGCTTAGAGAATTGCATGGCTGTACACAGGATGAGAGCAGTGATAGCCCAGTGGATAAGGAACCGACCTATTGAGCAACAGGTCCCCGATGCGAATCCTGGCATGTTGCATTAAATTCTTGTTTTAGGATTTATGTACATATTTGTAATTATCACTTGCTCGGTGGAGATGGAAAACATCGTGAGGAAACCAGCAATAGCATGAAATTATATTTCGACACACGTGTGACTTAACCTAAGTAAGGTCTGGCACCCTCGGGGTGCGAAGGTCTGACGGCAGTCGTTCCAAGTCAAAATCACTATCTTCGTTAAATCTTTAGGCTTATGTAGCGGACTCCGTCATTCCTGATGAATGAGAAAACGGGATAACGCTAGGAAAATGAAGACAGGTAAATATTAGTAGTTCACCTCAACCTCAAATCCATCTTGGGCAAGGTATATGAGAAAATGCTGATCGCTCGCCTCAAGCACCACATTCTACCGAGGATTAGTACTCGCCAGTACGGGTTTATGCCACAAAGGGGCACCGAAGACTCCCTCTATAACCTGGTACAGCATATCCGCGCCAAGCTTGACGAGAAGAGAATGCTCACTCTCGTCTCGCTGGATATAGAGGGAGCCTTCGACAACGCCTGGTGGCCGGCAATAAAACTACGACTGGCTGAGGAAAATTGTCCTCTGGGCTTGAGGAGAGTGATCGACAGCTATCTCAACGATAGGACGGTCAGGGTTAGGTACGCCAGGGGGGAAACCTTGCGGTCCACCACCAAAGGGTGTATCCAAGGGTCCATAGGAGGACCTATTTTGTGGAACCTACTATTGGATCCTCTTCTGCAGCAACTCGACCTTGCGGGGGTGCACTGTCAGGCCTTCGCCGATGACGTCGTGCTGATGTTCGACGGCAACACTGCGCTGGATATAGAGAGACAGGCCAATGCCGCTCTCGAGCATGTGTGGGCGTGGGGTGTCAAAAACCGGTTGAAGTTTGCGCCGCATAAGACCAGCGCTATGCTGGTCACGCGCAAACTTAGCTATGACACTTCGCGGCTTACCATGGGCGGGATAGACATTGGCATGTCTCGGCAGATCAAACTGCTGGGGTTGACGATTGACGCGGGTCTGACGTTCAATGCGCACGTGGCTACTGTCTGTAAAAGGGCAGTGGCCATATACGGGCGCCTTGCGCGTACGGCCCGCGTCAGTTGGGGGCTCAACCCTGAAGTAGTGAAGATCATATATTCAGCCGTAGTGGAACCTACGATATTGTACGCTGCCGCCGCATGGGCTCCAGCGGTCAATAAGCTGGGCATCCAGAAACAGCTGAACAGCGTACAGCGGGGCTTCGCGCAGAAGATCTGCAGAGCCTACCGCACGGTTTCCCTGAACTCCGCACTGCTCCTGGCCGGGGTGCTGCCTCTTGACCTCAGAGTGCGCGAGGTCGCCTCTTTGTACGAGGCCAAGAGAGGGCTACCCCATCCGCTGCTCGGGGACAGGGAGATCGAGCGGATGGCCTCCAAGATCGAGGCCCCGCATCCCGCGGAGCTAGATAGCTTAGAGTTCGGCAGCCTGGTGGACGAGGAACAATGCAGGATACACTCCAACTTTGCCCAGCGAATTTACACGGACGGTAGCAAGATTGAGGGCCGGGTTGGCGCCGCTGTATCCATATGGAACGGCGGCGCAGAAAACCAAGGCCGTCAAGCTTGCTTTGTCGTCCTACTGTACCGTCTACCAGGCGGAACTCCTGGCTATCTGCACGGCGGCCGAGTACGCTTTGAGCTGTGATGGACGCAGTATCGGCATCTTCAGCGACTCCATGGCGGCGCTCTAGGCAGTGGCGAACGTCGAGTCCCCCCACCCCCTGGCGGTGCAGACACGGGACGCTCTTAAACTGTGCAAAAGCCAGGGTAAGAGCGTCTCGCTGTTCTGGATCAAGGCACACGCGGGGTTGGAGGGGAACGAACGTGCCGATGAACTCGCCAGGAGCGCCGCACTGGGGTTGCGGAGGCGGCCAGATTACGACCGCTGCCCTGTCTCATTCGTCAAAGGTATGATCCGTAAGGGGACCATTGATGAATGGGACAGGAGATACAAATCGGGAACAACAGCTTCGACGACGAAACTGTTCTTCCCGAGTGCGGCGGAGGCGTACGGTATCGTGGGCAAAATGGTGCCGTCGAGCATCACCACGCAGGTCCTCTCGGGGCATGGTGAGTTCTCCGCGTACTTGCACAGGTTCAAGTGCGCGGATGACCCATGCTGCTTCTGCGAGCCCGGTGTGGACCAGACAGTGCAACACATATTGTTTCGGTGTCCCACATTCTCCAAACAGAGGTATGATTTGGAGCAGGAGTTGGGAATGCGGGTCACCGAAACAACGGTCTCCGAAATAGTAGTGGGGAAAGGTAGAACAAAATTTTTAAAATACTGCGTCAGTCTAGCCACGGCTGTCATAGATAGGAACAAGCAGAGCAGCTCCACCTAGGACTAATGTTGTCTCTATCCCTCGGCTATACTCTGTATAGCCGATGGGATCGCGGTGGCTAGGTGGAGCTGTGAAGCTCGCTGTCGCCCGTGTCTGGACTGACGCAGTATGGGGAGGGAAGTTTGGAAACAGCCATTATCGTTTAACCGACGTTCTAAAATGGGCAAAATGAAAATTTGTAGGAAATAAAACTGAAAGATGATGAATGGAAGAATAAGTTGCGGAATGAAAGAAAGGATGATGTATGAATGTGTTATTATTTATATTTTTAATGATTTAAATAAAGTGTGTAATACGTATATATATATTGCTGTAAAAAGCGCCTTGCCCATGGCAGGGGTGTATGATTAAAAAAAAAAACCTTAAATCCGACGATAGCAACATAGCAGCACGCCGTTATTTGGTAGATTTGACAGCTTGGTTTGACAGGCAAAATGCAGAATCTAGAAATAAGAATAACTTTGGTTAGAAAGATGATATTATGCCATTTACGTCATTACAAAGTGTCTCAAAACCCGAAATTTCCGGTCATATGTTACTTACATAATTAACCGATTACTATAAACCCAACTATGCAAATATAGTTAATTTAGTGGCCAACACTAGACATTACTTAAAACGCCCATAAAAAGTGTCCAGATTACAGCGAGCAACATTTGTGTCACATAAAAGGCCAGTAATGGGGGTTGTAAATATTGTTACTATTTTACTGGGTCCGGGTCATTTTTGCTAAAATGTGGCCGCGTGTGCCCCGTATCTTTGGGCGAATCTTTTTTCTGACGGCCATTATGGATCTTATATATTATTCTGGGTAATATGGTAGATTACCCTGTTTCGTGGCGTTAAGATTATAATGAAAAAAAAAAGAGTTTGTCTATTTACCTAGTAGATATTATTTATTATGAATATAAACTTATATTTAGTAATTAATACATTACGACTCGTAGCCACGGCTTGTGAGTGGTGGTATCACCGCTTTAAGCAGGAACGTTAAACATTTTCGGGATGAAATTGTCCAATGCGTTGAGGCAAATATAAACTGCCATCCAGTTTAGTAATTTTTGCTTGATATCATTTGAAAATCAGTATTTCCGTGCGAATCCTACGAAATGAGGAAACCGGATAACTACGAGTAGTTACGCGAAGCTTGCATAATGGACAGATGGACATACCAAAAGTAAAAAAAATATGTTTTGTGTAGATACTGCGTCATTATTCCAAATAGATATCTAATGTACGTACAAATTCAACCTCGTAGTAGCCGAAGAAAAAAATTATTTTTATATCACACCGTATTGATATAAAAAAAATATGCGATTTACCTGATGGTAGCAGTTACCAACATCTACTTCAAAAAGTGAAAAGAAATAACATTATTTTATGACACTAAGCTGGCAACACTAACACTTTGCACAATGTTACGAGCATAATATGTGTTTTTAGATGCTGAAACATGACGTCAATAAGCATACGTCATCGTCAGCATGAACGATTGTGTGATTTTTTTTTAACCAGAGGGAGACTTTGTACAAAAGTCGTCTGCGTGGGTAATCTCTGCACGTTAAGCCATCTGTCTCGACTATTTCTACCGCCAACCAGCTAGATTTATATACCTGTGTTCCGTTTTGAAGGGTGAGATATGGTAGAGAAATTACTGGGTACTGTGACGAAATAGCCTTAGGTTACAAAATTGGTAGCGCGAGTAACATCCGATGTCCAGTTTTGCAAATGTTTAAGTTTGTGAATGACAAATGTAAATTGTAAACAACTGTAATTGTGTGCAAGTGAATTTAAAGAAAAATCGGATACAGATTTTTAGGGTCATCAAAAACAGGGTACTTTATATGCAATGTAAGATTTCTGTGCTTCGGCAATTATTTCGTTTATGCGAACTAGCGCGGCCAACGCCCAACCATTACCCATAGTTAATGCCATAGCTGTTCTGGTCGTTAATAAATATAGATATTATGAATGAATATAGAATAACATGCTACAAATTCAAATTTGTCGAACTAGATGGCATCGTTGCGCGTGTCGTTGTAATCGAACACGCAGGTTAAACAAATTTGACCGCAGCCTGTCTATGGATGGGGTTTTCTACCTCGAGTTTCTCCGTGCTCGGAAGGCACGTTAAGCCATCGGTTCCGGCTGTTGTCGATAGATGACAGTCGTTAAGCTAATTCAGTAGCCCTCGGGCGGCTTGAAAACACTGGCCTCCGCCAATCCGCATTTGAGCAACGTGGTGGAGTATGTTCTAAACCCCTTCGGTTGAAGGGAGACCCGTATTCCTGCAGTGGGATGAGTAAGGGTTGATGTGGTATGCTACAAACGACGAGCTCGGTGGTGAAGTGGTTAGTAATGCCACTTTAACACTAAGGTTCGTGTGTTTGATTTCCATACAGGACAAACATTTGTGTTCATGAACATGTCTGGTTGTGTTGATCTGGGTGTTATAAAAAGAGGTAGGGCGCATCAAAGCAGCCCATCTGGGGAAGTACCTGAAACTCACAGAAAACAACCAAATAACGAGTCCCTGGAGGGTTGTATTCCTGCGTGTGAGTGAGGTCACCTGTAAGGCCTTAAGGAGTTGCTGTTACTTTATACAGTATCATTCATAGACTACGGTAACTACTACATCAGGTGGGTCATTCGCTAGCATGTTTCCCAACCTTGTATAAATGCCGATGCAGGGACGACCGGAACAGCTGTGGCAACAACGATGTGGATCTAAGGTAAGGATGGATGCCAGCCGGCCGCTAGGTCGCACGAACTAAATGTTAGCGGAAGCACATAAAGCAGATTAGATCAAATTGCAATTATATTTAATTTTCTCAAAATAACGTCTGCATCTACAAATTATAACTTTATATCTATATTATAGAATTCCGCTACATCTTTCATAAAATACAGCACATAAGTTTTCATAAAACGTAACACAAGTTTTCATAAAACTTCTAGTTAGAATTTTAATGAAACAAAAAAAAAATTAAGTGGATTCTTTCACTTGTAGTACTCGTATATTATAATATTTAGTTATTTCGAAAAGTACTTTCATCTGTTTATCATTGTAAGTAAATTGAATTTTAGATTCAAATAGAAAATTTTCACTGATAAACAATAAGATGTACAGTAGATACTTACAGACCAAAAAATAAACAAACATTCGATGAAAACAGTGATTCTGCATGTATTTTCTATTATTTGAAAATTGCTATATATTCAATTGATTAATAAATCAAATCCTACTATAAACATTATGTCGGAGATATTTTATGCGAATAATTTTTAACTACATAGCGGTGGGGCTATGAAAATTATTATGTGATGAACTTTTGTATAGAAATTTTAACAAGTACTAATTTGAATTTAAATTAATATGCTTTATAAACTATGCACGTTATTAGGTACTCGCAAATATATTATATTTTTACTTATTCATATCTTTTACTAAGGGACGAATCAAATTTTCAGGGGGCGAGTGACTACATACTCGTACATACTGTGTGGGGCGAGACATACTGGGCGAATGAGTGCCAGACCAATACAACAGTATTTTTACCTACTTACTCGTATAGCATGAAGTGTTTCATAAAATTTTTGTAATTTATAAGGCAAAAAACAAACTATTTTTTAGTGTAAATCAGTAGGCACCCGGACCATGCCAGGGTCATAGCCGGAATTGAACAAAACGCTGGTACAAACTTTTATTTTTGTATAAGTTTGTATGTATTATTTACATATTTGTAATTATCGCTCGCTCGTCGTTGAAGGAAAACCGCATGTCCAAGAAATTGTATTTCAAAAAACATGTGACTTAACGTAAGAAAGGTCTAATTTACCCACTGGATTGGGGGTTCTGATGGCAGTGGCTCCATGGCAAGATCAGTAACTTCGCGGGTAGCGGATTCCACCAATCCTAGTGGATTACTAACCGAGATAGCGCTAAGAACAAGAAAAAAATTTCTTTGTATGACTGACTCAGTAAGAAGAGTAAGCGGTTACTATTATCCATAGACATGCATGCGTGCCACTAGCGTGCGTGGCCGACCCGCATTCTTTAGTTTGTAATTTTCAAAAAATCCTTGCTCTTAGTTTTTAAGATTTCTTCGTCATTATTTTTCTTCACATGGAAGGCCCTTTAATATTCACAAAGTATAGACATATTCTCAATTTTAATCACCGGTTTAGTTAGAATTATTGACAACGGACACATACACAGATAGATATAACTTTTCTGATCGTATTTCATCAAAATCACGATCACAATACCGCCATCATGATCCTCTATTGATCGTAAGTAAGAATGATTTTGGGCAAACAAGTATCGATATAGTCAATGACGCGCTTTACATTTCTTAGCTTGTTTCGTGGCCAAACCTCTTAGATCCAGAACCACAAAACGATCGACAGTAAACCAGCGATGGCGTCTCAAATGGGATAGTTTGTGTGAACGTGAACGACGCAATAAACGCCCGATATCACTATACGGTATTGAGTGATGCGATTCAGATTCAAGTCAGTGAACGACAGTATTTCAACAGAAATAAATCCCCATACCATATATTTGAGATGAGATTTATTGACGCTTGTGTGCCATACATACAAGCAGCTTGTCTGGTTGTAGGCATAACACCTTATTGAATGCATTCATGGAGAGTTTCATTCGCTCCTTGACAGTGCTCCAAAGTCCACTTTACTTTTTGCACTTTTTGCAGAAGGCAAGTGGTTCACTTCGCAACCTGAGGACTCGTGAAGGAAAACCTTTTGGAAACCGCACGATCCGTATACATTACGGTTTCAAAATGAGATAATGATTTTTCCGTCGATGGTTAACCTGTAAATGGTTTTTCTTTTGAGTGTGCAGCTAATTCTAATAGCGTAGTTGCAGTGTCTTCGCACAGAATGTGGTCAGACGTTAAAACGTTCTACATTCCTAATCGCCTGCGGTCATGGTAAACAACTATAGCGAGCGGTTAACTCCGGATACTTACTTAGATATCTAGAATACTTAAGAGACCACATTCTATTCGTACATACAACACTTGGAAGTTAGAAAAAACTAGCAAAATCAGTCTGACAAACCAATGTTAGTCTTTATATTTTGATGTAATAAAGCCAAAGACTTCAATCAAATACTTACTCAAATAGTACAAGTATAAGATATGATACATTAGCGTTCACGCATGTGGATACGAAAGTTACAATGAATGTTTCGTTTTGACTTTATATATAGGTCGAGCAGGTAATTGGAAGTATGGTCCTATATTTTATTTCGGCGGAATATCTCGGAACACTCACCTCCTCAACTTTTCAGTTCTAATGTTCAAATATGTATCAAAATATATATGGCGATAGAGCAAAGACATCGAGGTCAATTTTAAAGAGGTTGCTGAATTTTAAATATCTAATTTGTATGGTATAAATTAGTGACCAGAAAGACGAAGAAATTTTGCTTATATTATATGCGACAAGAATTTGGCATGAAGATATAGATATATAAATAGATAGCTAGTTATTTAAAATGTAACGTAAAAAAATATTATTTCAAAAGATAAATTTTTATGACATAAATAATTGGATAATGATTATTGATTACACATACCCTACACACTAGAGATAAATAATACAGGAATAACTGTCAAACTACGCCACAGAGGAGATATGTTATTACATACATATCCACACTGTGTATATATCTCCACACTTTATATTGTTTCACTGTTTTATTCTTTTGTGGAAATTAAAAGAAGTTCAATAGGTGATTTGTGTGAAATCAGAGATTTGAGATTAAATTAATAATTTTCCCTTGCTAGTAAAATAAAAAGTATTTGGTCAAATTCAGAGCATACTGTGTAAAACTCAGACAGACACAAAGCGCTCTGTACATCACCACCATCTAATTACCATTCATGGGATTTATGGCATCCACAACAGTACCTTACTGCACAAAGTAAGAGAAAAAAGACACGCTTCGCCGTTTTCACAAGCCGAGTACACAGCTCAATGCACACACATCACACACAAGCTTCATTGACGAGCTCGGCGCAGTGGTGGAACACGCTGTTACGCTACTTTGACACCAACGCTCGTGGGTTCGATTCCCACACAGTACAAACATTTGTGTGCATGATCATGTCTGTTTGTCTTGGTCTGGGTATTTTATATGTATAATAAGTATGTATTTACAAAAAAAATGTATTTACGTATGTTTATCAGTTGTCTAGTACCCATAACACAAGCTTCGCTTACTTTGGGGCTAGATGGCGCCGTGTAATTTGTCCGACAATATTTATTTATACACCGTGCTCACGCCATCTTATACAATAGTAGTGATAGGCATCTATTCCAAGGCGTTTGTATGGGTTGGGCAAGTTATTGAAAGACGCAAGCACCTGAACTGTGTGTTCTGTGTAGCCAGTGTTAAAACGTACTCGTATCATATACAAGCATGTTATTTTCAGACAACTGGTTTTACAACAACAGGTCCTTAGATAAATACGTAAAATTCACACATACATGTCAATTTACTAATACTAATTCCACATAGAATATATAACACTGAACAGAGTATTATGTTACGTCACGTAGACGTGGTGCAATGAAACGAACTAAGACCTTTCCGTAAACAAATTACTTTATATTTTAAGATTACTATTATATACACTGAGCTATAGCCCATTTGTGCTACTGCGGCACACACACACGCATGAACACCTGAATTAAAAACGTTCCCTGTAGTACAGCGAAACTATGTTTTAAGTTAACAGTGTAGTTATATCGATGTACATTTTATTGATGTGTGTGCATGAAGTACGTAAATAAATGATTTATCTATCTATCTATATATTAACCACTGGAGAACCACTATGAATTACTGAAGAGTTACTGTTAACAACTACTTTTTATTTCTTAACTACTAGGTCGAACAAGTCTTATCTTCGAAACATTCTTATATATATATATATATACGAGGTCTATCTACATAATTTTATTGCGTTTATCAATGTACGATCGACACGTTCTATGTCGGCGGGATATAGTGCATTGCGGTGGTGAGGGTAAATCTATTTATGTACATCACGACAGGTGCCTTGTAGTGTAAACAGAGATTTTAATTATAAGAGGTAGGGTACATCGAAGCAGTCTGTCCGGGGGTCATAGAAAACCGCCGCCAAATAATATATCCCTAGTTTGTTGAGGGTTGTTGCTTAAGTAGTTACTTGTTAGCAGCAGAAGTGGCATCGCGCGAGTGATACTTAGTGTATTGAAAGTGGCTGCGGTAACCGCTTTATACTAGGTCGTATGCGTGTATACCTCCCGACGTTGTATGAAAAAAAAAGTACTGAACGCCACAAAACGGAGTTCCTACACACCTTCCATGTTTCTTTAACATTTATAGCTATTTTTATGCACACTCAGTATCATGCTAGCGTAAAACTTCAGAATAATAATAGGAACACTATACCTGCATTGAAAATTTACATGGAGGTGACAGGAATACGGTGTGGTTGCAAATCGTACATTAAATAACCTAGAATTAAAAATGAAGTTTCTGCTTCAATAATTCCTCGTCCAATAATTTTAGAGTTCACCTTTCCTCTTCCTTTTTACGCGAGAATAGTATTAAATTAAAAATCGGCACGCGCACGAAGGGTTCCGTACCACTATCTATAAAAACAGTAAAAAAATCACGTTTGTTGTATGGGAGCCCCCTTAAATATTTATTTTATTTTATTTTTTAGTATTTGTTGTTATAGCGGCAACAGAAATACATCATCTGTGAAAATTTCAACTGTCTAACTATCACGGTTCATGAGATACAGCCTGGTGACAGACGGACGGACGGACGGACAGCGGAGCCTCAGTAATAGGGTTCCGTTTTACCCTTTGGGTACGGAACCCTAAAAACGGGTAATAAAAGCGGACACGAACAATTATTATCCTAGATAGCAAGTACTATTGTTAGGAATTGAAGTAAATTAGGATTCATTTTCATCAGTTCCGGATTCAATTCGAAAACTTCCTACTCTTAGAAATTTCTTGTGATTAAATTCGTTGTGAGTTCCAAGGAAGCTGTAGTTTAACCCCCAGGACAGCAATGGACTCCACTGTTCATTGCCTTTTTGGTGGTCGCCGCTGTTAATTCTGGCTACGCGGGAGACACAGTGGTGGGAATGAGTGGTGGGCCTTTTTTTATATTAGTTCAGCGTAGTGGCTCCTCTTTGCCTGATGGTAAGCGAAAGAGAAGCCCAAATCGCAACTGCAACTGACAAAATACTACACCGTATCGTGTCAGTTGACGCTGCCATGCTGACCATACTGCCTGCCTGTCCCATAATAAAAAAGGCCAAGTGCGAGTGGGACTCGCGCACGAAGGGTTCCGTACCATTATCTATAAAAAATGCAAAAAAAAATCACGTTTGTTGTATGGGAGCCCCCTTAAATATTTATTTCATTATATTTTTTAGTATTTGTTGTTATAGCGGCAATAGAAATACATCATCTGTGAAAATTTCAACTGTCTAACTATCACGGTTCATGAGGTACAGCCTGGTGACAGACGGACGGACGGACGGACGGACGGACGAACGGACAGCGGAGCCTCAGTAATAGGGTTCCGATTTACCCTTTGGGTACGGAACCCTAAAAAGACAAGAGTTCCGGATTCAAATAGGATTTTAATATTACAGTTGCAATAATATTTCAAAACTGTCTTCAAAATGGAAAACGTTACATATAACTCGTGTATGGTCGTCGTTTTTATCTTTCCGTATCTAAATCTGTATACGGCACCATTTTGGAACAATTTCGCTGTCCGTGTATCTGTCTGTAACAGAAAATAACACAAATCGAAACTAGTATGAAATTAGGCTAGACATGAAAATTTGAATACTAAAATCCCTCATTGCACCAGTATAAAAAGATATATCATTAATAAAATGTAAGTCTTACATTTTTAAAATATTTATTTACAATATTTTATTAATTTTTCATAGTTAACCTATTCCTTGCATGACGAAAGAAATTTGACAATATACGTCTTATTTTGATTGATGTCAGTATAACAACACTACAAATTTGGTGATGTCAAGTGATAAAAAAAATATAAGTTCATGTGCTGATTCATTTCCAGACATCTTTGTCTCATATATTCACAGATTCCCTAATAAAAAAAATTACAAAGATTATTTTTGATGTGCCTTTTGAAGACAGTGTCAGGACAGGACAGAAATGTTGGCAATTTATTATAGATAAAAGATTTACCACTTTTAGTAAGCTGTGTACCGGCATGCTCAACTTATTTTTGCTTCTAAGATATTCACTGAATTTTGAAAAGATTTTTATATATTTACGAACATACATTTTGTTTACATATATACTGAATATACTGAGCGCTGAGGAGAGTCAGATGGCGTCGGCGTGTCATTCTAACCGAACATGTAGGTAAGCAACGTCGACCGCAGCATGTCTATGGATGGGTTTACCTATCTCGAATTTCTCCGTACTTCGGAGGGCACGTTAAGCCGTCGGTACCAGCTGTTGTCGATAGATGTCATACAAGCATACGGCCCACCTAATGTAAAGCGATTACCATAGCCTATGAACGCTTGTAATACATTAAGTATCACTCGCGCGATGCCTTCTCTGCTGCTAACACAGCCACTTCTTAGGAGCTTACTGGTGACTTCACTCACACGCAGGAATACTACATCGATCTAGGTAGTTGTTATTTGGCCGCGGTTTTCTGTGAGGTGGAGGTACTTCCCCGGACGGGCTGCTTTGACGTGCCCTACCTCTCTTAAAACATTTAGACCAAGACAAACAGACGTGTTCATGCACACAAATGTTTGTCCTGTGTGGGGATCGAACCCACGAGCGTTGGTGTCAAAGTCGCGTCATTCACGACTGCGCCACCGAGCTCGTCAACCGAGCTTAACCTGCGTGTTTGGTTAGAACACGCGCAACGGCGCCATCGGGCTCTCATGAAAATGTAAAAGTATACAACGATTGTTGAATTATATAGGTATCATGTCAAACAACTCGGACCTCAGTTCAATTTGCAATTGATTAAACACAAAAATAGTAAACACTCGTATAAATACTGTGTGAAAATGAACTCATAAGCTAATTTCAGCTATTCAACTGTTAAATTCAACGAAACATTTTTATTTTACTTGCTAACACTCTTGTATATAAAACGTGAATTAAAAACTTCACAAGACTCGCATTTAAGTAGCTTTTATACTTTTCTTTCGTTAAATACGAGGCCTTTGCATGAAGAAAATTCTAAAAATGAATACCCTTAAAGCCAACATGGCACACATTAAAATAAGAATGAATGGGGGTCTAATTACAAGTCTCGGTTATTTCCAGCACATTATTTGTTTCTGGATGTGCTTTGGTGATCAGTGAGTTCGCAGAAGAGTAACACAGGGACTGTTTAAAAGAGCTGTTCCATTTAATAGCAGCCGCTGTATTCTACTAGGTTGACTTTTTTATACAACGTCGGGAGGCAAACAAGCATACAGCTCAGCTGATGAAAAGCGGTAACCGTAGCCTATAAACACTTGCAATATATTAAGTATTACTAGCGCGATGCCGCCTCTGCTGTTAATACAGCAACTCCTTAGGAGATTACTTTTGTGCTACCACAGTTACGCTTTTTAAGTCATTATTACACTATGGTGAAATTGTAGAATCAAATTCCGCCAACTGTACTCCCAAACAAATATGGTGTTTCACTTGAAAGCTGGCAATAGATTGCTGATGCACTTGACGACTTGATACGTATGAATAATACCCCTGGTATTGCATAGGCTGTTGTAACTGCATACCATCAGGTAAGTCGTACACTTGTTTGCCATATGAGTGATATAAAAAAGAATAGTGATCGTAAACACCACTGAATGACATATTTTTCCAGTTATTTTGATTTAAAAACCTTCTACGTCGATTTTGATAAAATTTCATTGGGACCAATCTGAAAGTATACGGGATCACTCATTCCCACCACTGTGTCTCCTGTGTAGCCAGAATTAACAGCGGCGATCACCAAAAGAAAATGAACAGTGAAGTCCATTGCTGTCCCGGGGGTTAAACTACAGCTTCCCTGGAACTCACAACGAATTTAATCAGAAGAAATTTGTAAGAGTAGGAAGTTTTCGAACTGACTTCCAAAGCAAAGTGAGAGACACCAATATGACGAATAAGGCATTTAGAAACCTCAAAGAAATGGTTTCCTCTCTACGATTTAACAAATATCTAACACTATTGGGACCTAAATTGTGAGTTGTTACCTAACACATCATTTCCAATAATATAGATTGCAGACCCGCCAAAAAGCCTGGTAATTCTCCCTTGTTGCCACCAAATCAGAATAGTATACTACCCCGGATGTGACGTACAAGGAATTTAACATATCGTCCCGCTCCCGATACCAGTAATAGTTTACCCAGCGATGGTAGTAGGGTAATAGGGCGATAAGACTGCCGATCGTCGGGTTGTTTGTCACCACTTTTTGGTATTATCTTTATAACACCACTGCTCAAAACTCCAGGAAAGTTACTTTGTACAACACACCGGTTTAATACCTGTAAAGGTTCAGCAGCTACTTTACAAGCTTCCTTGATCATTTTGTTTGAGATTTTATCACCACCAGAATCTTTATTTGATGGTAATATTTTAACAACATATAGAAATTCGTCCATTTACACCACAGTTGCCATTGGAGTGGCAGGGTACAGATCTACCGCGGCCCTCACATCGCGATAGTAGTCACTGTCATTATCAGGACAGTCATCCGGAAGCAAAGCATTATCAGGACAGACATCCGGAAGCAAAGCATGCATAAGTGTATCAGTAGTTTCCTCTACAGCAAGTATGTGGGTATTATTAAGTTTAATATTAGAAACAAGAGCCTGATCAATGCGCCTACTTGCCTTAAATTCGTGATACAGGGGAGTCCACGGTCCCTCACTATTTAATCTTTCTACTATTCGCTTTAGCAAATTACCCTTTAGATTTTTCAACGGCGGCGCGATAGTGAGATCTAGCAATATGCAAGTTACTCAGAGCTCTTTGATATGGTTCTCCTTCGATGTTATGTTTTCTTAATTTAGAAACGTTGCATCGGGCACAGCGGAGACTCCTTGATAAGCGAATCATTTCACCAGTCACAGCGACTCTTATTTACATTTATAGCTTTTCGGCCCAATATTTCGTCAGCGAAATATATGAAAGTATTTGAACACTTTCTGTGACTGTAAGTTCAGCTAGTGCAATCCCCTGCGCGAGAAGCGAAAAGGGAAGCAAAGCCTGCCCAATCGACATTTTTAGTTTTATATTGAAGGACAGTATGCTGTTGCGTTTGTTGAGTGATGGTTACAAACTATCAGACGGTGATCACCGCAAGAAGCCTCATGGTATTAGCTCTATGAACTTAACGTTCGTATAATACCCGGTCCAATGCCTTCACGATGTCAAGAAAGACCCCGACCGAGGTGGGGCGATGGTTGTGGTAATCTATTAAGTAACGGAGCACACAACATGCTAGCTGTATAGTCGTTAAGGGTTTGTCCCGGAATCTAAATCCCTTTATACGTGGAAATGGATGCTGTGCAACACTACACGTTCTGCCTGCTTCAAGTTGTATGCGAGGAGTATAATAAGTCAGTAGCTGACGAGGCCAATTGCTTGGCCCAACCAACATGGCAAAATGCTCGGTGCAAAGTGCCCTGATATTTATGGGAGCGATTGAAGCATAGTTTTGGTAGTTCCGTCAGGTACTTTTAATTTTTTTATGTTTTCATTAATCTAGCAGTAGACGTGGGGTGCTTTAGAACTAACTTTTTCATTGAATCAAAACTGTAGGATACAGTTATGTAGAGATGTTGCTGATACAGTTAGTTAGAAATTAGAATAAAACAGCATGAAAGTGGAATAAATTCAGTCGAGATGCGAGCACTGCGCAAAATCTGTGGCTTAACGCTTGCTGACCACGTTCCCAATGACGATGTAAGAAAGGGAGTTGATCTGAAAGAGAGTGTCAGTGGTAAGATAAGAAAAGGCTCTGTTGGTTCGAACATCCTTCCATTGCTCCTATAGAAAAAATGCAGGATGAAAAAATGACGAAAAAGATATACAATGCGAAAGTGGAAGAATGTAGGAGCCGAGGTAGACTAAGACTCACCTACCATGACCAAATTGGTTTTATCAGAAGGTGATGTGAGGAGCCCTGGGATCCGGCGAACGTGCATGAGAAGAGCTATGAATGTTAAAGAAGCGAGAGGGGTGTGTTAGGATCACGTCTTATGGCGCTCGGTTCTCTCTGCCTACCCCGCAAGAGACCTGGCGTGAAGATATGCATACATATATTGCTCTGTGTGTGCTTTTGTAAAATTCAGATATCCTTGGTCAAATACTGCTACTACTACTAAGGACGAAAAACTAACAATTAAAAAAAACAGATAAAACAAAAAATATAACAGCTTTGTTTAAGGTAAAGTACGCTAAAAAAGGGTAGTCCATTTACATCGTGACGTTTACGGAATCAGTGCCCACAAGCAAAAAGGGGAGGTACGGGCAGAAGAAAAAATAAGAAAGCAAGATTTAGGTGAATATTTTCCTCTTATTGAGCTAGTTGGCGCCAACTAGCTAATTAAATATTATTTGGTACATGATGTAAAGCAACGTTGCTAGGAGAATTCTGACAATGAATAAATAAACTATACTAAGGGTTCGCGTTAGCGTATATTTAAGTTTCCATCCCATTCAGTATTCTAATGAGTTACTTAATTTTCACTTTAAAATCTGCAAGACTAGCCACAGTGCATTCTATGAAACAACGTTGGGTTAAATGCTACAAGAATTTGACTTACTCATTATGAAATTTCCAAAATATATAGTAATACGAGTATGCTAAAATATGGATATGAGTACTAAACCTCAAAGTAGAGTAAATACAATACGCAGCTTTCCTATGACGGTCAGACAACGCCGAACCAGAGAATTTAATTTATTTTAACTGGAATAAACTGTTAAACAAGATTAGGATTAATTTTAGCGTCCTACACAAATACTTTGATCTTGTTAGCATTGTCGCTAACTCACGGTTTATTAAACGAGTTACAATGGGATGCAGTAGTCAGGCTTAAGGGATGAGGCAAGAAATGAAAGTGTTGACGCTTATTTGAAAGGAAATATTGTCAGAAATATCCTACTAATATTATAAATGTGAAAGTTTGTATGTATGGATGGATGTTTAACGCTCTTTCATGCTTAAACGGCTGAACGGATTTGAATGAAATTTGGCACGTAGATAGATTAACACATAGGCTACGTTATTTGACTCCACGTGGGCGAGCCGCGGGCAGCAGCTAGTACGTAATAATTTTATGTAGTAGTAGTATGTATTTACTATAACAACAAACATAGACATTTTTAAATGTTATTACATGTATATGACGAAGGAACGGCCTGCGTGAAATTTTCAGTAGGCGGACGCCAACATTGCTGCTGCATCCTCATGGCAACCATTCATCTATGACGAGTTGCAATGAAACCCAAGATGTTATAAAACGGTTCGTTTATACAGCTTTCAGTTAATAACTTATGATGTTTACAAAAAGTTTGAACGGTCCGGTAATCCTAGTTCAAATGGGCAGAGCTTCTTCATAGTATCCGTACTACTTCTTTATTCAGTCTTCACAGCACGAGGACTCGTACAGAAGTGACTCCGCAAAGGCGGTCGACCGCTTTTATAGGCGCGTACAAACAATCCCTGCCAGGTGAAGCATGACGTGACGTGTTGTTTAGGAGCGCATGAGTCGCATGATGTGACTTGCTTAGACGTGCCCATAAATGCATTGCTATCAGTTATAATTGTGACAAATCATTAAGTAATTGTAATAAATAAATTCACACATTAACTATTCATATATTAGTTATTGACTCATTTAGCAATAATTTTGATGTACGACAACCGATGTATGATTATTGCGCCGATACGGCCAGTCTGACAGGCGGTGCGCTCTCTGCACTATTATCATCTCATCATCTCAGTCTTTCTTTCCCAGCGGTTGTCGGTTCTACGAACTATGTGAACGGCCCACTGCCACTTCAGCTTACTTATCCAGTGGGCATGTCAGTTACCTTAGTTCTAATGCGGATATACTCATTTCTGATTCTATCAGCATTATTAGCATTGAAGTCCTCTATCAGCACTGTGTAGTGAGTTTTAGAGGTATGTATATACCTTATAGCCTCCACATCGTCATCCGGGTGTGTCGCAGTTGGTGCGTAGACCTGTACGACCTTCAGCGAATATCGTTTGGTAATTCTGAGTGTAAGATACGCAGCCCTCGCCGACACAGCCTCGATCTTTAGTACATTGCTGACGATGGGCTTACGGACGATAAACCCGACACCATCTTGGCACAGATGGTCGCCCTCCCGGTAATAAAGCAAGTTGCCCGATTTAAGGCTCACCCTGTCTACAGACTTCGGACAGTCCTATTATATTCCAATGCAGCTTGCTTAGTTCCTCTTCGAGCTCCACTATCTTCTCCCCTGCCTCACCTCGTCAATACTCTGACCGCTACCGGAGCCACGATCAGCGAGGTTGCCGGTGACTTTGTGTCGTACTCATGTTTTTCGAAGGAGTTTGTGCCATAGTTGCCACGCTTGGCAAACGGGTTGGCCGCAGTAAGTTATAAAACATATTAACATAAGGGGACGCTACTGCCCGCCTCCTGGATAATTCCCTTAGTCGCCTTTTACGACACCCACGGGTTGAGATAGTGTGGCCTATACTTACGCCGAGGCCACACGACTCTGCACCAGCCTCCTTGAGCCTTCATACTTTGAATGCTCAAAAAATAAACAAAACTATACAAATGTCTTATAAAAATATTTATTGATAGTGTTTTATCAGAAGGTGATGTCAGGAAACTTAGAAACCGGCGAGTGTGAACGGGAAGAGCAATGAATGTTAAAAAAGCGTATGAGGTGTATAACGATCGAATATTTTTTTGTTTTTTGCTGAGACTTCCATAAATATGTACATATTAAATTTTTATTAAGATTACAATATGTACGTATGTATATCTTCACGCCAGGCCCCTTGCGAAGTAGGCAGAGAGAACCGAGCGCCATAAGACGCGGTCCTTACACACTTCACTCGCTTCTTTCACATTCATCGCTCTTTTCATGCACGCTCGCCGGTTCCTAAGGCTCCTGGCATCACCTTCTGAGAAAACACGACCAATTTGGTCATGGTAGGTTAGTCTTGGTCTTCCTCGGCTCCTACATCCTTCCACGTTCACATTGTATATCTGTTTCGTCATTCTTTCATCTTGCATTCTTTCTTTTATATAATGTTGTGAGGCAAACAAGCTTACGACCCACTTGATGTAAAGCGGTTGCCGTAGACTAAAAAGCTTGCAATCTGTAAGTATAACTCGTGTGATGCCACATCTGCTGCGAATACAGCAACTACATGGAAACTTACCTACTCCCACACAGGAACACAATAAGCTGCGGTTTTCTGTGAGATAAAGCTACTTCCTCAAACGAATTGCATTTATGTGCCCTACAGACATGAGCATACACACGAAAATTTTTGTCCTGTGCGGGAATCAAAGCCATGAGCATTTGTGTCAAGGTAGCGTTACAGATCACTGAGCTACCGAACTCGTCAAGAATATAGAATTGTCATATACCTCATATAGAAAACGTTTGTTTTATGTTTATTGCTTTATTATAAATAGCTGAACAATAATTTCTCGTTTAGGTTGATAAGATTTTGCGTTTTAAATTTATATATATATATATATATATATAATGTTGGGAGGCAAACAAGCTTACGACCCACTTGATGTAAAGCGGTTGCCGTAGACTAAAAAGCTTGCAATCTGTAAGTATAACTCGTGTGATGCCACATCTGCTGCGAATACAGCAACTACATGGAAACTTACCTACTCCCACACAGGAACACAATAAGCTGCGGTTTTCTGTGAGATAAAGCTACTTCCTCAAACGAATTGCATTTATGTGCCCTACAGACATGAGCATACACACGAAAATTTTTGTCCTGTGCGGGAATCAAAGCCATGAGCATTTGTGTCAAGGTAGCGTTACAGATCACTGAGCTACCGAACTCGTCAAGAATATAGAATTGTCATATACCTCATATAGAAAACGTTTGTTTTATGTTTATTGCTTTATTATAAATAACTGAACAATAATTTCTCGTTTAGGTTGATAAGATTTTGCGTTTTAAATTTATCTACCTACTCCGGCTATTAGTTCTGTTACAAATGAACATGCATTTATTTTTTATGAAGTATTATAATCTTATGGAAGTGAGAGCTGGGTATGGCAGAGAGAGCATGAACGTAGAATAAATGCGGTCGAGATGCGAGCACTGCGAAAAATTTGTGGCATAACGCTTGCTGACCGCGTTCGAAATGATGACGTACGAAAGAGAGTTGGACTGAAAGAGAGTGTCGGTGTTAAGATAAGAAAGGGCATGCTCCGTTGGTTCGGACATGTAGAAAGAATGCAAGATGAAAGAATGACGAAACAGATATACAATGTGAACGTGGAAGGATGTAGGAGCCGAGGAAGACCAAGACTAACCTACCATGACCAAATTGGTCGTGTTTTCTCAGAAGGTGATGCCAGGAGCCTTAGGAACCGGCGAGCGTGCATGAAAAGAGCGATGAATGTGAAAGAAGCGAGTGAAGTGTGTAAGGACCGCGTCTTATGGCGCTCGGTTCTCTCTGCCTACTTCGCAAGGGGCTTGGCGTGAAGATATACATACGTACATATTGTAATCTTAATAAAAATTTAATATGTACATATTTATGGAAGTCTCAGCAAAAAACAAAAAAATATTCGATCGTTATACACCTCATACGCTTTTTTAACATTCATTGCTCTTCCCGTTCACACTCGCCGGTTTCTAAGTTTCCTGACATCACCTTCTGATAAAACACTATCAATAAATATTTTTATAAGACATTTGTATAGTTTTGTTTATTTTTTGAGCATTCAAAGTATGAAGGCTCAAGGAGGCTGGTGCAGAGTCGTGTGGCCTCGGCGTAAGTATAGGCCACACTATCTCAACCCGTGGGTGTCGTAAAAGGCGACTAAGGGAATTATCCAGGAGGCGGGCAGTAGCGTCCCCTTATGTTAATATGTTTTATAACTTACTGCGGCCAACCCGTTTGCCAAGCGTGGCAACTATGGCACAAACTCCTTCGAAAAACATGAGTACGACACAAAGTCACCGGCAACCTCGCTGATCGTGGCTCCGGTAGCGGTCAGAGTATTGACGAGGTGAGGCAGGGGAGAAGATAGTGGAGCTCGAAGAGGAACTAAGCAAGCTGCATTGGAATATAATAGGACTGTCCGAAGTCTGTAGACAGGGTGAGCCTTAAATCGGGCAACTTGCTTTATTACCGGGAGGGCGACCATCTGTGCCAAGATGGTGTCGGGTTTATCGTCCGTAAGCCCATCGTCAGCAATGTACTAAAGATCGAGGCTGTGTCGGCGAGGGCTGCGTATCTTACACTCAGAATTACCAAACGATATTCGCTGAAGGTCGTACAGGTCTACGCACCAACTGCGACACACCCGGATGACGATGTGGAGGCTATGAGGTATATACATACCTCTAAAACTCACTACACAGTGCTGATAGAGGACTTCAATGCTAATAATGCTGATAGAATTAGAAATGAGTATATCCGCATTAGAACTAAGGTAACTGACATAGCCCACTGGATAAGTAAGCTGAAGTGGCAGTGGGCCGTCCACATAGTTCGTAGAACCGACAACCGCTGGGGAAGAAAGACTGAGATGATGAGATGATAATAGTGCAGAGCGCGCACCGCCTGTCAGAATGGCCGTATCGGCGCAATAATCATACATCAGCAATGCAATTCTGTAAGAGCAAATATCCTTACAACCTCGGAAACATCGGCTGTCATAGCCTTGAACACAAAAATGCAATTCCTTAGTGTCGCTTTTCATGGTTGTGCGACACTAGCGCCGCAAGGCTGTGTACGGCGTGACATGGTATCACGGATTTGACGTTTCTTGTATGCAATTGGAATTCTACAAGGCAAACAGCTACGCGTACGCTTACAGCCTCAGCCTACGCCTTGATTTTTAATGTCAAAAACAAAAGCTACTATTTAGTATCTATCGGCAAGGATTTTCTTTCAATATTGTGAAATTTTAGGTGCTAAATTCGGATTTTATTATAAATATGTAAGTATTGTCATTTTATTTATGTGGTGAATCAAAAAATCTTTACTTAACTTAACTAGAACTAATGATAAAATCATGATAATATTGTTAATTTTCCTTCACAATATTTTATTGTTGCAGGACTGCTAGAGTCTTATGTTCAGCTGGAAGAAGCTAAAAGACAAGAACAAAAAGCTAAAAGACATCTAAGTCGAAGAATACACGATCTAGGTCTTATAAAAACTGACAGGGACTACATATACGCGTATAGACTCAGTAGAGACTTGATAGACACTTTACAAGATGAACTTGTACCATTAATGCCTGAACCAATAAGGCGACGTGGGCTCAGTCATCGCATAAAGGTACCTATTGTAATAGTCATTGAATGATTATGTAAAGCTTTTAATGAACATTATAATGTAACATATAAAATAAAATATATTAACACTATTAGTATTATAATACTATGCTAATAAATCAGTATTATAATAGTATACAAATATTAACAGTATGTAATGAAGTATATTTCTATTTTTCAGATACTATGTACTCTATCGTTTTTAGCGACTGGAAGTTATCAAAATATAGTTGGCAAATCAGTCTATAATTATGTGTCACAGCCTTCTGCATGCCGAGCCATCCGAACAGTTGTGAATGCGTTAAATCACCCCAACGTTATTAAGAAACACATAAGGTTTCCACAAAATACCTATATTATTATATTGTCCTTTTTTGGTAACATCTGTAGAATAGGTAGCTATATGTGATAGGTTTTATGTTATCATTATATTATGTTTATTTTAACCTAAGGCATTCTTTATATTTGTTTTAAATATACTTCAATTATTTTGAAAAAGGATTTTTATTTTTACTACACAAATTACAACTTGCATGAAATTTTCGCGAGATCTGCAGCAGCACTCAACTAGGCAGAGGTTTGTATTTTACAAGAATGCTATTTGTATTTGTTATAGACCTATGTATGTATATGTTCACTTGCGGGGTAGACAGATAGAACCGAGTGCCATAAGACACGATCCTTACATACTTCACTCGCTTCTCTAACATTCATAGCTCTTTCGTAATGTTTCATTTGTGGTAAACAATATAAAATGTAACAGGTATATATATATAATTATAATATGACAATAAAAATCTCACGAAGATTAGGTGTGTAGTTATAGATAGGTAAGAAGACAATAAAAACAACATGTGATTAAATTGCTTTAATTTTTGTTTATTCTTTTTTCGATTATGTACAATGTTAAAAAGTTATAAAGAGAGGGCGCATCAAAGCAGCCCGTCTGGGGAAGTACCTCCACCTGAACAGTTTTAATACTAATAGAATGAATGCAGAATGAAATACACTAGTAGGGGTTTTATTGGATATTTTAAAATCATACTTTATGTTCAGATAAAAGTCTTCAAAAATATATATTTTTTTGTATTAAAATTATATCAGTCTTATTTAGTTACACATTGTCAATAATTGAAATTCAACCATTACATGAAGAATGCACCAACCAACGAGCATTTCTTGTTTTACACAATGTCAGGAAGCCTACAAGTATACCTGCTGCTAATACAGCAACTCTATAGGACCTTACTGGTAACTTCGCTCACAACTGCAGCACAACAATTCTCCAGATTTATTTTAAGAGAGGTGAGGTGTATCATAGCAGCGGTTCGGGGAAAGTACCTCCACTTCACAGAGGACCGCAGCCAAATAACACCTCTCTACATGGTTGTTGTGTTCCTGAGTATGAGGTCACCAGTAAGCTCCTAAGGAGTTGCTGTGTTAGCAGCAGAGGTAGCATCACGCGAGTGATACATAAACAAGCATTCATAGGCTACAGTAACCGCTTCACATCAGATAGGTCACATGCTTGTATGGCTCCAGACATTGTATAAAAAAATATATATTTGTAGCCATTACTATAGGGACATAAACCCTGTAATGACCCAGTAAAAATAAAACTAAATCAAAAAATAAAACTAAATAAAAAACACTAAATCAAAAACAAAACAACATTTTTAACCTTATAATAATTATTAAAACTTATGTTTGAAAGGGGTATACGCATATCTACAGGATCGACACAAGTAATGCCATTAGTGTTGCAAGCCTCATGAGCCATAATAATTACTTACTATCATGCAGATCATATACTTGTTTTCTCTTGTGATTTGTGTCATTCGTTTAAATAAAAAGATTTATATTTGTTGTCTGGCTTCAATTATTTGCTGTGCCATGTCGTTAGTCTACTTAAAAATTCCGCCATCATGAGGTGTCCTTGCGCAAACGTTTCCAAGGACTTGGCCAATTGCTGCTCTACGTCGACTCGTCGCTCTTCAATTGCAATAAATCGCTCAGTTAAATTGGCCATCTCAGAGCGACGCTGCGACGGAGGGGATCGTCGCAGGGGACGGCGGCGCCGCGCTGCTGATACTCCTGGAGCGGCTCGGGGAGACACGAGGAAGTCGCGGTGTCTCTGCGAGGAGTGAGTGGCAGCACCCTGTCTCTGCGATGACTGCAAGGAGCGCCTGCGCGGACTTGGTGTCGTCGTCAATATGCGTCGTCTTGCACCTCCATCGGCCCTTGGTCTGACTGCAACTGCAAAAGTTATAAACTCAGAATCCAATATGGTATAAAATTTGTGTACTTTTTGCTAATTGATGCACACATACTTAACACTATTGTGGATTTCAAGCTATTAAATATTAAAAGTATGACAGCTTGTCCTTGATCTCAATACAAGAAGTATTAGTGATTGCACTTATTTACAGGTAGCCACTCCTGCCGTTGCAGAAGCTACCTGGTGATTCATTCGTATGTACATTCATATTATTTACTATCATTACCTGGTGGACTCGTACGGACAACGGTTCTTTCTTCTGGAGATCTGTTATTTTCACTTAGTGTAATCTGAAATTTAAGAAACAATTTAAGCTTCATTATTGACTCTCATAATTTTGACTATATCTATCCATCTACAGATCTAGATGCTACTCTGAAGCCTGAGAAAACTTCATCTATACATCCACTTAGTGTCACCTCATATACTTGTGACTCTTTATTACAGAATAAAATACTGTGTGTCGATCCCAGCACCTGTCCTCTGTCTAGCAGTCTCTGCCATGTTTAGCCTTTCGTTTGACAGCTGCTTTTTTGTCTTTCCAATACTACACAAGTAACAAAAAAGGCTCTACACAGTACACCTACTGATTTAGATAAGATAGATTAAAATAAAGTATAAAAAGTTGTACCTTAGACCACAGCTTCCAATCCTTGATACAGCCATTTCCTTGGCTATTCAATGATATGCTGGATATATCTTCCCAAGCATATCGCGTACGGGTCCTGGCATTTGCTGTTCGGGCATGGCCAGTGACACGATCGGGTCTTGTCTACATTATTTCCACCAATCTTTCTAGCTGTGCTAGTGACGGACCTGCATTACGACTCACTAAAACCAATAATGAATGCGAATTGATTTTATGTAATACAACATATTATTTCACTACTGTTTGCTATCAACGATGCCTAAGCAGATTTTAATTGTGTACTTACTTATTAAATTTCAGGCACTGTTTGTAAGTAATACAAGTATTTGCTGATGCTAAGCCTTTATGAAAAGGCTGACGCTCGCTACAATTAAATATTCTTAAAAATACAAAATATCTGACAAAAATATATTAAATTTGAAACCAGATTGTTTACAAACAAAACATTTCGATTTTGAACGGCGGGGGAACATGTGACAGTGACAGTGACGTTTAGCGTGATCGTCTCATCAATTATTATCTATACTTATAATTCGTTTCGTGTATTTTTACATTTTTATTTACTTATTATGTATTCAATTAATTATTGTACGTCTCATAGACGGAAATGTTTTCTTATTTTAATTCCTAATATAAAGAATTAAGAGAAAAAATCATAGTCGAAAATTTGTCGATTATGCCAATAGAAATACGTCTCTGCACTAGCATAGCTTTGACAACAACCTTGCAGCCTCGTAGCTGTGACATCGACCGTGACATAAATTTGCTTATAGAATACCAAATAAAAAGCCGTGATCGCAGCGGACGATGTCAAAGCTGTGACATCTGTGATCACAGCGCTGCACACAGCCATTACTAGTTGCTTAGAGAATTGCATTGCAGTTGTCGTACATCAAAATTATTGCTAAATAAGTCAATTTCTAATATATGAATAGTTAATGTGTGATTTTATTTATTACAATTATATATATATATATATATATATAAACCATAAAACAAACAAGGAGGGTTCCTCCTTATTTTTTCATTTTGTGATATTTTTATTATTTATTTTAAAACTGACATTAACAGCCTATTTTTTGTGTTTAATTCAAATTGTTACTTGGTTTAACACAAAAGATATAATCCTTTCAGGCAATGTTGATGTTATTAATACGGTTCTGTTGACATCATTGGACTACGGAACACTAAAATAATGTTTTACGACCTTTTACATCCTTATATCGTCACAATGCCCCCATTGTTTTCTTTTCATAACTCCATATACTCTTGAACGTAGTCGAGTACGAGTGTTAGTTCAAACAAAACGTACTCGATTTCAGATACGCCAAGTGCTGTTATTGTAAATTCGCGACGTATGTCGAGCCAACGGTGCGGAAAATTGTATTATTGTACACGGATATAAACCTAACCCACTCGTATTTAAAACGTCTCTTGAATTGGAATATTGTGGGCTGATTAATAGCTTATTATAGCGTTACATATACAAAGAGATGGATATTAGGTTACATTATAAGAGAACAAAATTATATTTTAATAACGTAGATGCTATTTCGAAACAGACATTACAATATACATCAGCTTCAAAATACGTCGGAAAAATAATATTTCGTCAAAGACTTCTATGTAGTATACATAGAAGTCTTTGTATTTCGTCTCAACGAGAATTATTTTTAGCAGTCAAGGACATCCGTATAAATCCGTATAAATGAGAAAATCTATATCGGCGGAACCTTCCGGAGAAAATTCTATGAATTAGGTAAAGTTTATAATTCTCTGTTTGTTTTAGTCTGGATGTGTGTGTTGTGTGGCGTATGCATGTAGCATATGCCTTCTTAGAACGCATAGTGTTATAAGTATGTGTATGCATATTTATCTTCAGACCAGATCCCTTGCAGTGTAGACAGAGAGAACCGAGCGCTTTAAATACGAGCGCCGTAAGACGCAGTCATTACACACCTCACTCGCTTCTTTAACATTCTCAGCTCTTTTCAAGTGCGCTCGCCGGTTCGTGACTACGACTCTTGACGTCACTTGGTGATAAAATACGTGGTGGTGGGCGAGACGTAAGGGAAGCGTTACGTTCCAATTTTGCACAACGCTCGCATTTCGACCGCGTTTATTATATTTCTCATCCTGCTTCCTGTCGCATTCGCATAGAAAATGTAAAGTTGGCCTGATAGAGGGTGTCAGTATTAAGAAATGAAAAGGCATGCTCCGTTGGTTCCTGTATGTAGAAAGAATGCAGGATGAAAAAATGACGTAACAGATATACAATGCGAAAGTGGAAGGATGTAGAAGCCGAGGAAGGTCTAAACTCGTCTCGCCCACCACGATCAAGCTGGTCGTGTATTATCACCAAGTGACGTCAAGAGTCATAATCACGAACCGGCGAGCGCACTTGAAAATAGCTGAGAATGTTAAAGAAGCGAGTGAGGTGTGTAAGGACAGCGTCATACGCCGCTCGTATTTAAAAAAAATCGTTCCAATTTTGTACAACGTTCGCATTTCCACCGCGTTTATTCTGGTTTTATGCTGTCTTTGCTATGTTCAGCTTTCACATTCAAAAGTTAGCGTTTGGATTTGTACTGTGTTGTGTACTGCTATGCCTTCACAGATTACAGCTTCTGGCTATTAACACATTTTCCTGCACTCACCCATCCCACGTGTGATTATAATAGTGCACGGGTATAAGTAGGTATGTACAAAAAAAAATATATACGTATGTTTATTAGTCGTTTAGTACCCATAGCACAAGCCGTGCTTAAGTTATTGAATGAAGCTGTGCAGTTTGTCTGGAAATATTTATGTATAATTCAAAATATACTTTTTATAGATTTCGACATTTAGGAAAAAAAATGCATTCATAAAAGATCAACCTGACCTTTGACAGTGACAGTGGTTAGTAACACTACTTTGACACCAATACTCGTGGGTTCGATTTCCACCCAGGACAGACATTTGTGTGCATGAACACGCCTATTTATATTAATCTAGGTTTTTTTTATACTACGTCGGGAGGCATACAAACATAATGCCCACCTGATGTAAAGCGGATACCGTAGCCTATTAATGCTTGCGATACATTAATCATCATCGATGCGATACATCAATCAAATATTACTCGCGCGATGCCTCCTCTGCTGGTAACACAGCAACTTCTTGGGAGCTTACTGGTAAGCTCACTCACACGCAGGAACACAACAACCATCTAGGCAGTTGTTATTTGGCTGCGGTTTTCTGTGAGGTGGTATTTCCCAGACGGGCTGCTTTGATGCATCCTACTTCTCTTAACAGCACCCTGACCAAGACAAACAGACATGTTCATGCACACAAATGTTTACCTTGTGTGGGAATCGAACCCACGAGCGTTAGAGTCAAAGTCGCATCATTCACGACTGAGCCACCGAGCTCGTCTATTAATTGGGAAAAGGTATTTTTAAGAGAGGTAGATTGCATCAAAGCAGCCAATCTGGGGAAGTTTCTTCCAGATCACAGAAACTGCAGTCAAATAACAATTCCCTGTAGGATTATGCGCATCTATAGTACCTAGTTAACCTATTTCATATGATATTTTATGTAAAAAGAAAATTGTACTTTTTACATGACTCTTGTAGAATGTTCGAGTAGCAGGTGTAAGTGTGTCCGCGAATATCTGTTTCACCAAGTTGCTTACTTACATTGTTACGTTATATAAACTGTTGCAGACTGTCAGTCGAACTCAGAACTTTGACGTCGGGTGGCATACAATTATATGGCCGACCTGATGTAAAGTGGTAAAGATATTTTATTTATTCTTTTGGTAAAACCTGTTTAATCTGTAAACCTATTTTTAGTACCCTCATATAGCACGCGGTTAATCTTTTGTTTTCTACCTATATAAACAAATAACAAAAAAGACCACTTGCTATACTTATGAAAAAAAGATCTAACTTCCCTTTATAATCTTTGTGGAAAAGTGTAAAATAAGCTACAAATAATTACTAATCTGTCTATATCATCACGGGAGAGGCAAAAAGCACCAAGCGCCATGAGATGTAGTTGTTACACACCACATTCGTTTGTTTAACATTCATAGCTCTTTTTATAATAATAATAATAATAAATGCTTTATTTTTGCTACCATACGTTACGTGAGTCTTGGCCTCCCTCGGCGCTTACATCCTTCCACTTTTGAGTTGTATACCTTTTTGTCATTTTTTCTACATGACCGAACCAACGGAGCGTGCCTTTTCTTATCTTACCACTTATACACTCTTTCATACCAACTCATATTCTTACATCATCGATGCGAAAACGGTCAGTAAGCGTAATAATAAACAATTATACAAATAACTATCATTCTGCAACTTAGTTTGGAAATTCAATAAACAGTAAGCAAATTTTGGTAATCCTAACTGCAACACATTTGACTAACTAAAATCAGAGCTAAACCAATCAGTGGATACACTGTCAACTGAATGCTATTTAATCCCCTGATAAAATGCTTAGCGTGGATCTTTGTAAATGCAACGTGAATAGGTTAATCCCGCAATTTATCGTTTATGTATTGAATGTCTGTATATCCTTAGTTTGTATCTGTATATCGAATAGGTAAAATGTATTTGATAATCAAGATTGAATGGTTTAAGAAAAAAAATATACCGTCGTTACTATGAATCTGTGATTGAAGTGTATCATGTCTCAGTAATGTAGCTCGATGATTTAGTTGCACTAAGTCTATCTAGTCATTTATTTGTCAAAAGACGTATACTCACACAGTGCTAGAGGTCTACGTGGGCGGAAAAGGGCCAAGAGAAGGGGTGTTGACGCGGTTTCGGAAGCAAAGTTTGATAAGGTTCATATAATATTTTAATTAAAAAAACTTATACTTAGCCTATATCGATGATATTCTTCTTTCTGCTCAGTTATATAGTAATATTATATTAAAAAAAATATTATAGTTCTCGTCACGAGATATTGTAATGTGAAGGGTGAACTATTCGGTTCATCCTTCACATTAGAATATTTTTTAAACTCAATTTGAAATATTTGTTTGAGATAATCAGAACCAAATATTTATATTCTTAAAGTTTTGCTAAATATAATTTATAAAATTATCTTTCATTGCTCACATCAGAACATTATTATCTCGTTATCTAATTCATTCGGATTGGCATGGTTCGCTACCGGACCCTAAAGATTTATCGAAGATACTGATCTTGACATGAAGGGATTGCCGTCATACCTCTACAATCTAGAGAGAAAATATAACTTCTGGAATATACGGGGTTCCTGATGATATTTTCGCCAAGAAAATTACAAATATGAACGTAAATCTAAAAATATGAATTTAGTGGTCCATAATGGTGGACCAGGATTCGTACGCTTTGGACTATGGTTTCTCTCAACTGGTACATTTTCCCTACGAGAATACCAGATGTAGAGGGCCATGTAAGCTCCTTAATGGACATTCTGCTGACCACATGTCCGGATGAGTACAACATATACGTGACACCTCGGCCTACTGGATGACACTATAAGTCGGCAGACTGGGAGGGATTGCGTGAATTCTACGAATCGACGAGTGGTTGCTGCAGGAGCTAAAAATCGGCCGTGATTTAATCGGTCTTGCAGAGAAGCCAACCTTCTCAAACAGCCTGCTTTCGAGGCTTGGACCACGGCGCGTGCTAATGGGAGTCCGGATGTACATGTTTTGAAACGTAAACTGAGTGCTGCCTCGAGATCCAGTAAGAGGGTAATTGCCAGAGCAAATATTGACTTCATAGAGTTGGTGAACGGTTTGCAAGCCTTCCGCCTGGGAGCCGTGCTTTTTGGTCGCTCGCTAAAGCTGCAGAGGGAAACTTCCATCAGTCGTCCATGCCACCATTGCAAAAACCGGATGGCAATCTGGCCTACAGTGCTAAAGAGAAAGTCTGGGTTTATTTACTGGGTAAACTTTTTGCCTCTAAATCGAGTTCGAATGACGGGGGAGCTGTACTACCTTCCATGCCGAGGTGCAGTAGCTCAATGCCGGAAATCTCAATTACCCAGCGAGATGTCCATCGGGCGTTACTCTCCCTCGACATTCATAAGTCGAGTGGGCCAGATGGCACATCGGCAGTAGTGCTAAAGCTGTGTGATCCTCAGTTGTGTTCTGTGCTGATGCGCTTTTTCGTGATTTCGTACTCCACTGCGCAAGTACCGTCTTCCAGGAAGACCGTCAATGTGTGTTCAACCCCGGTGTTCAAAAAGGGCGAAAGATTAGATCCATCGAATTACAGGCCTATTGCCAAAACCTCCCTTCTCTCCGGACGGAGCGTGTAGTAAACACACGACTCCTGTCATAACTAGAGGATCACGACTTGATCAGCGACCGTCAATACGGCTTTAGCCACGGCCGTTTGACTGGTGAACTTCTAGTATATCTTACACACGTGTTTCTGTGATTGAGAGTCAAGGTGAGGCATTGGCTGTCAGCCTAGACATGGCAAAAGCATTCGATCGCGTCTGGTATCAAAGTTACCATCGTACGGGCTGCCCGAGGGATTGTGCAAATGGGTTGCCAGCTTCTTGTCCAGCAGATGCATAAAAGCCGTGGTAGATGGTTGCTCTGTGTTGTCTCCGACGCTATTTCTGCTGCACATCAATGACATGTTGTCAATCGATAGCATTCATTGTTATGTGGACGACAGCACCGGGGACATTATTATACAGCCCGTGCTAGTGTCCCTCGTTCCCTTGTGGAGGAAAGCCGCGTTAGACTTGTGTCTGAAAGATACATTCTAGTATCTTGTAAAGATATTTTGGACTTTTGAAAGTTCACAGAGGATCTTTTGCGACACACGCTTTGAATGACGACAACTTCATGAACCCGAAACTTTGTCCTTTCACATAAAATGCCACTGGAATTTAGAATTCCCTAAAGAATTTTACACGGAAACTAAAGTTGAAGGGTTGCGCAAATCTCAAACACAGAGAAATTGGACTTATGGTAAAACCTTCGAACATTTATGAGTTAATAAATAAGTAGTAGAATAAATGCGGTTCAGATGAGAGCATTGCACAAAATTTGTGGCGCAACGCTTGCTAACCACGTTCGTAATGATGACGTAAGAAAGAGAGTGTCGGTCTTAACATAAGAAAAGGCATGCTCCATTGGTTCAGACATGTAGAAAGAATGCAGGATGAAAGAATGATGAAACAGATATGCAATGCAAAAGTGGAAGGATATAGGAGCCGAGGAAAACCAAGACTAACCTACCATGACCAAATTGGTCGTATTTTATCAGAAAGTGTGCATGAAAAGAGTTATGGATGTTGAGGAGGCGAGTGAGGTGCGTACGGACCGCGTCTTTAGGCGCTCACTTCTCTCTGTCTACCCCGCAAGGGATTTGGCGTGAAGTTATATATAGATAGATAGATTTATGAGTTTTAACAGTCATAATATTTATTAGTTAGTAACATAGATACCACTATGTTTATTAGAATGTACATAAAAAGGGGTACAAAATATTTTTAAGAATCGAAAGGTAGTTGTGTTCATCCGAGTAAGATCACCGAAACTAGTATTTTGTTGCTAAAGATAACACGCGAGCAATCCTTGTGTTGCAAGAATTCATAGGCACAGCTACTGTTTCATATCGAACAGCCCATAAGCGTGTTTATTAACCGAATCTAAAAAAATGCATCGATGACATCGAGTAAGCTCTGCCACAAAAGGCTAATACCATAGAAATAGTAACTCATTAAAACTCAATAATGGTATCGAGCAGCCACCTCTGTTGCGCTAATGCCCAGATCACACTGCAGGAAACGGCAAGTCAGTTTACTAATCTACAGAGTATTAAAAAAACCGGACTATATCGAGTAAGCTCTGCCACGAATGCAAAATGCCATAAAAATAATAACCCATTAAAACTCAACCATGCCATCGAGCAGCCACCTCGTTTGCGCTCATTCGCAGACCATTCCGCAATGGCACGACGATCCGGAAACACGTATTACTGGGCACATTATAATTAACCATTCCGCTGTAATATCTCCTCGCATCGAGTCGGGTGGTTGCCAATTATGCACACAATGATTGCTCCATCGCGCTGTGTGTGCTATGAATAATTGTTATCCATTCCAAATTATATTGAACAAATGTATTCGTATGTTAGAGCGCGTTTGCTCGTGGCATTACCAGGATAAATAAAGCGCCTTACACATCTAATTTACAGGTTTATCGGTTAAGTCGACATAAATACTTTAGGTAGGGAGTTGTAGTTCCCATTTTTACTAACTGATCTGACCATGAAACACCATGCCCTCTTTTCGAAAAACCCTAAATAACTAAAGTTTGAGGTTCGAGAAATAATAAAGTAATAACCAAAAAGTCTATATTTTTTATAATAAACTTAAAAGTCTAATGTTTTATACATATACACGTATATATGTATAAGATCGGAGCAGTTATAGCCCATTGGACAAAGAAACGACTTAGTGAACAATAGGTCCCCGGTTCTAATCCTGGCATGTACCACTAAATTCGTGTTTTCGGATTTATGTACATATTTGTAATTATCACTTACTCGGCCGTGAAGGAAAACATCGTGAGGAAACCCGTCCACGAAATTTTATTTCGAAAGACCTTACCTAAGAATGATCTGGTTTTCCCTCTAGGTTGCTGAGATATGATAGCAGTCGCTCCATCTAAAAATAAGTACCGTCGCCATATCCTTAGAAAACGGGATAACGCTAAGAAGAAGAAGACATATATGTATAGTAAAGGTCATTTTAGAATCATACATATTTTAGGATCGGCAATGCACGAGTAACGCCCGTGATGCATGTATTATCTGTCGAAAACAGCCGGGTCCGTTGATCTTACTTGGCCTTCGACGATATGTATGTATATATAGCTGAAATACTGTTTAGTACTAAAACCTACTATTAATGAAGGAATTTCTCACAGCAACTTCTATCCATGCAAACTTACTTACGGGAGGAATACTATGGACACCGTTATTCAGCTGAGTTCACCGCTATCCCCTATCTCTCTATTTCGAGAGCCTAGTTTAATTATTACATTATCAACGATGATTTTTTTATTATGTAACTTTACTCACATGTGGTTGCGTTAGTGTTCCTTGACTCCGGAATCACGACAAGTGACAATCCTTTTTGAAGTGATAACGTCTTATAAATCGATGAACGCCGGCAGCATGCACGAAAAAGTGTCACGTTCCGCCGGTGCAAACGAAAGCGCGGAACAAGCGATAGAGAGGCACGATCGGCCTAAGCATTCGGCTTGTGACGCATCATCTCTCTTCCACTCCATCGGCCGATGCGTCCGAGTAGAAGATAGACAGCGGCTGTACACAACATACACGTGAACTGTTTTGTCAACTGTTTTCATATGACTTTATCACGTAAAATTGTCGTCCGTAAACCAGCTGTACAGACAACAAACTTTTTGTTTCACGTATTAAGTGAACAACGCATGCTCATTGCTGACTTTGTGATATAAAGAAATAGTAATAATATTTATTAAAGTAACTAGAACTTACATTTTGTTAGTATAGGATACTTACAAAAACTAAGTATTAGCAAAAACAAATAATATAAACCTTAATTAGTTTATAATCCATTTTTGCACTACGCCACCCGATATGGCACAACTACGGTTTACATATGAGGAGTCAAATCTGCCGGCGATCATGTTTAAGATGCTGTTGGTGCTCTCCCGTACCTTGAACACGCACACCTCTTACGCAGCATGGAAGCAGTCTACTCGGGCTTCTACGCAAACATTCTTGATGCACAACAGTAGCGAGGCAGTCCCAACAGCACCCTAAACGCGTCATTGTATTGTGCACGAAGGGCACTGTAAGCTCCTCTAGCCCACAGGTTATACGCGTAAATAGATGTACATAAAGTTCTAAATAAAGTTTCTTCAACTTCCTGTGTATAATGTGCAAACCTGCGAGTGAGCAAGTTTATTCTCACCGACAACGCTCTCCGTTCTCCTTCTATTATCATCGTCCTTGAGGCCGAATAGAGAGAAATATATTAACCGGGAATAAGGTGAGAAATTGTTACACCAGCTTTGAGATATCCGAAACTTCAATACAAAAACATTTATACAATAATTGTGTATTATGTATTTTTTTAATTGGGATCTTAATAATAGTATATATTTAACAAGATGAATAAATAAAATACTGTATTTAAGATTGAAACGTGTTTTGAAATGAACTTATAATCTATCTAAATATATACAAAAAAAATTGTGGCGTAAGGCTTGTAGAACGTATGATTATGTTAGAAACAATGCAAAAGTGGAAAGATGTGGGAGCCGAGTAAGGCAAGACTTACCTACCAGGACCAAATTGGTCGTGTTCTATCAGAAGGTGATGTCAGAAGCCCTAGAAACCGGCCAGCGTGCATGAGAAGAGCAATGAATTTTAAAGAAGAGAGTGATATATGTAAGGATCGAGTCACGTGGTGCTCGGTTCTCTCTGCCTACCCCGCAAGGGATTTGGTGTGAAGTTATAGATAGATAATCTATCTAAATTTTCATTGAAAAAGTACAAGTCTTGGTAACTTAACATTTACTCTTAATAAAACTCTAACAAAATACAATTTCTTTGATAAACCATCATAATTATAACATCTTCTAACTATAAAAATAACTGATAAGTATTATGAAATCACGTAGCTCAAAAATTACACTATCAAATCATTATAATCTCTGCACATAAAAGTCGCATGCTCCATAGAAATTGGCTTCTCACACTTCAGACATTTCGTTTTCCATACATACATACATATAATCACGCCTCTATCCCGTAGGGGTAGGCAGAGACCACTTCTTTCCACTTGCTACGATCCTTACATACTTGTTTCGCTTCGTCCACTCTCATTATTCCCTTCATACATGCTCTTCGGTGTAGGGTACTCTTGACCTGGCCTTTTTTCAGGACGTCCCTGATTTGATCTCGAAACGTCCGCCTAGGTCTACCCCTTCCAACAATTTCATTCACACTCGCCTTATACGTAGGTCACACTATAAGTTTTGCGTAACTTAAAAAAACAACATGTTATAACCAAAATATTATGTTTATTGCTTTTCAAAATACTCTCCTTTACATTTTAAACATTTTTTCATGCGATCGAACCATTTTTTAAAACAGGAGGACCACAGATCTGAAGGCATGTTTTCTACGTGCTGATTGAACGCTATCACTGCCTCTTCGGAGTTGGTAAAAGTGAAACCTCTCATCAAATCTTTGATTTTGGGGAAAATACAGAAATCACAGGGTGCTAGGTCGGGGCTATGCGTAGGATGGGTAACGAGTTGTACTTTTTCGGAAGTTAAAAATGACTTTGTTTTGTTGGCCGTGTGTGAAGAAGCGTTGTCATGATGTAGGAGAACGCGGCTTTTTGGTCGTCTTTCGCGAACTTTTTCTAACACCCTGGGTAAACAAATGGTAGAATACCACTCGGCATTAATACTCTTTTGATCTTCAAGTGGAATTGTGCAGATGGGACCCGTAGCTGAGAAAAAAAACGCGATCATTTTTTTACCAACGTTTCTCGCCTGCCTCACTTTTGTTGGCCTGTTCTCATTTTCAAACACCCATTCACAAGATTGCTGTTATTTTTCGGATTCAAAACAATAAATCCACGTTTCGTCTCCTGTGACAATGTCATAAACAGCATTAGAATGTCCGTGGTCGTACTTCAGTAGCATCTGTGAGCACCATTCCACGCGAGCCCGCTTCTGCTCCGCTGTCAGTTCATGAGGGATCCAACGACAACAAAGTTTCCGAACTTTCAATTCTTCGTGTAAAATTTTCTGAATTTGGTTCATACCAATCCCCAATAGTTCTCGAATTGTCCCATAGGTAATCCACGGGTTTTCTTCAATTAGCCGATTAACAGTAGCCACATTATTTACATTGACGGCAGTTGAAGGCCGCCCTTCACGAAATTCGTCATGTAAATAAACTCGACCTCTCTCAAATTCAGCAAACCATCGCCTCACGGTGCTCAAAGAAGGTGCTTCTCTCCCAAAAGCATTTTGAAGACGAGCAGCACAGTCTTGCGGAGAGAGAGAACTTTTAAAATCATAAAAAATCATCGCTCTAAAATCTTTTCGACTCAATTCCATTTTCGTTGCGTACGTAGAACTTTGATGTGTGATAAAAAACAATTGACAAATGATTTCCCGCCAATTGTTTTTTTTTATTACTAAGTAGGTTGCAACGTTTCAAAAAATATAACATTCGAAATTCAAATAGTCCCGATTAGCTAGAAGTGCAAAACTTTTAGTGTGCCCCATGTACACTTTTTTCGTCAATCGTTCTTCATTCATTCTCTCGACATGGCCAAACCATCTCAGCATACCTTTCTCAATTTTTGTTACTACATCTTCTTTCAGACCACAACGTTTCCTTATCTCACTATTTCTTATCCTGTCACTATCCTGACACTCAGTTTAACTCCTATCATACTTCTTAACGCTCTCATCTCAACTGCATTTATTCTGCTTTCATGTTTCTTCTGCCATACCCAACTTTCACTTCCGTACATGAGTGTCGGAACAAACACCCCTCCATGCACGTTTTCCTATCTTCTTTTTTTCAGTACAGTCACAATATCTGATATATCTGCTAGCTATATTTTTAGGAACTGTTGATGAATATTCTCCCAGGTGATCAGCAATCCTCTTCTGAGTTTCTCTTGGAAGATGGACGTTTTTCTGTCTTACAGTTTCTGTCTTACGCGAAGACTGTCATTTGTCAAATTCAAACCTAAATTACGAATGAAGTCTCTGCGTTTTACGTGTGTTTTGTCACCTGTGTTATTTTCTCTTTAGATTGTGATTCCATTTATGGCAGCCATATTGAGTATACCATAAAAATCGTTATTAGCCAACGTTCGCTGTTTCGCGAAAAATCATTAGTAGCACTCAGTTTATCAGCGACATCGACACTGGCTTTAGTTTTATTACAATAAGTAATTATGTCTGGTTTTCTTTGATCTCCTGTCGATTCGTCTATATTTTTATCGTGGTGTAATGTTGACATAACCAGCACAACTGTATTTTTTATTTAGGTACATGAGACACCAAAGTAATATTATTCTGGAACCCAAATCGAGAGATATTCACTTCCGTTCCTTTTTTGTAAATCTCAGGAACACTCGTCTTGTTTTTACGTACTATGCTGACAGAAGTTAGCGCATGTTCTTTCATAAGAGGTTAACCAGTAAAACTTATCGAACTTCATATTCCTGTTTGTTTTAGTTATTGGTGCCACTAAATGGTTCACGACATCATATGCTTTATTACTCCGTTACAATAATATAGAATGTCTTTCCGTCTACAAGAACTATCTTTTAAACCCCCCCCCATCATACATCCAGCTACTATAACGACGGGCTTCACATGGCAATAATAACGTTAAATAATTTTGCGTTTAAAAACCTCTCGGGCATGACATACCCCACGTCATTCACGCCTGGTTAAGGAGCCTAAGGTTACCAGGAAGCTTTCAGTAGGTACCTTGATATTGCAATTCTTTCTATCAAGCCTCATGATTATTTACTACCCGAAGTAGTATCAAAATGCATTCACTAAATGTATACGTACCTATAAATGTGCCAAGGCTGCGCTAATGTGTCATGAGCTTTAGTTTACGGCTTGAAGTATTCGTCGAACGGTCTACCAACATGTTTGATGTTCATAAGCTCTTTATACTTCTCAGTTACGACGGTTATATTAGGTACCATGCCAAATTAATTAAGTAATATATTGAAAGGCCCATAAACTTTGTAATGGTCGCTGATGAAATTAATATCTTAAAAGACGGTATAACGTTTGAAGCGGCAACATTAAATGCTATTATTCTGGTGATGAAAATTAATTTCATTCATTAAATTTACATATTTTACAGATTATGCTACAAAGTTGTAATGTCAAGTTGAGAACTGTGTGAATTATGGTGGATAGATTTATTAGATTTGACAGTATGATGTTTTGTAAATGTTGTCAACTCTAAGGCAGTAAGTAATAGAAATGGGGCAAGTTCAATTTCCCTTTAGAAAAGTTACCTAATTTAACAATTTGAGGATGCCTGCCGCATAAGCCCGGTAATTGCGCGATCGCTTATAATGTAAGGAGTGTTACTCGCGGTATTGCGGTAATGCAAAAGAAGTACTGGAAACATTCTTCTATTGCAGGAGCATAAAAACTGTTTAGTGAGTTGTTTTGCGGTTTGCTGTAAGGTAGGAAGTACTTTCCCAGTTGGACACGACAATTACTAAATACGGTTATATCTTACCTCTCTTTAACCATCACTCGATTGCTGTTTAGAACGGTGAACCACGTGAAAAATTAGGTTATCTTTGACAATAAACATAATGGTAAGCCCATCATATTCCAGTGATCACTACATAGTTAGTTTTCATTTATAAATGAGGAAGTAATTAATTTATATTCATTAATTATAACTGATTAAGATTTAACTAATTATTTATTACAGTCGAGATTTATATACACATATTTATATGCCAATGGATTGGAGCGGCGCAGTCATCGTACTTGTACAAAGGCAAGGGACCACGCATAGCACTACGCCAACTCCAGGTTTACCATCAGTTTTAGCAGATTATTGGCAAAAATGTATGGAAAAATAATTGAAAGGACAACGAGGGTGAAATCCGACAGAATGCGGTGAGAGGCACAGGGGAAATTTCGTAATAGAAAAGGATGTACACGTCAAGTTTCCGCAATATCGTTGAGAAGCATCTGATGCTAATTCAGAGGATTATCTGAGCGAATCTTGAGAAAGTATTTGACAGAGTTCCTAATTGATTAGGAAACGGGATAAAGCTAGGAATAAGAAGAGTTGTGCGATCTCTGGGCATATTGCCGCGATTTGACGTAGTAGACCTTTTTGAAGTGGTAGAACCAAGCTATTGTCAATTAGTGGCCACTGCATGGCTACGGGTAGGTCGTGGCCTTTAAATATCAATAGCTCATAATTGGGCCGGGTCGATCGGGGTCTTCACTATCACACAGAAAACCGGCATGAAGTAGTGGCATGCTAATATTGCTGATACAGCATGCAGGAGGAGGAGGAGAGCGGAGCATCAAGGTCGTAGTTGACGGTGCGTGCCCGGATCCACTGCCAATAAACGCTGGCGTCCCACGTGGCTGTGTGTTGTATCCCACTCTGTTCCTCCTGGTTCTGACTTGTGGCATGTACGTTCATTGTTATGCGGATAACAGTATGATGGACATTTATCGTAGCTCCTCGTTTAGAAGGTATACCCCTCAGCGTTACGCCTAGCATCGGTATCCTGGGTATCATCCTGGGTACATATCGAGCGATGTACAGTTTCGCGGTCATCTGGAGAGCAAGGCTAAGTTGGCGTACAAGAAGATTTGTTGTGATCTTTAGAGCTAAACAACACATTACATCTCAACATCGCCTTCGACTTTATAAGGCCCAGGTTCCGCCTCACATGGAATATTGTTCACATCTTTGGACCGGCGCGCCGCAATATTTGCTTACTCCATCGCATACAATGCAGAGCAGTTCGAAGCGTCGGCAACCCAGTGATCTCCGCTCGGCTGGAGTCGCTTTGTACACGAACAGACGTTGCATTGGGTACTGTTCAAATTGTAATATGGGGAGTGTTCGGAGGAGCTGTTCAATTTAATACCAGCCGTTGAGTTCCACGTACCACTTGCCACAAACTTCCATCAAGAAAAGAGCACATGTTTTCTCTAGTATAAAAAGAAAACAAAGTAGCACTTTTACTCCCATTGAAATTCCCACTTCGTCACCTAGTCATTTTTTTGATTTTGACTTTATTGATTTCGATATACATATCATCACGCCTGACTCCCATTGGAGTAGGCAGAGACTATAGAGCGCCAGGTGTTCCTACATATCTCTCTCGCTTTTTCCACACTCATCAATTTCTTTATGCCTGCTCCTGTTCATAGCTTTTCCACAGTTTCGATATTGATCTTTTAATTAAAGTTTTATTGATTATATACTGTCCATCTTATAATTTAACTTTTGACAGGTAATCATTTCAACGAGTCAGAAAGAGACAGGTAACTATCAAGTGTTGCGTATCTCATAAATCAGAAAGATATAGAATGGTCTGTGAAAAGTTTCTTAATAAAATAGACGCAGTATAGTATATTCACCTTCGTATTACAGCCGATTTAATCTTTGCCATGTGTTTTTATTTATACAAACTTAAGAGGCATACGATCCCCCTAAATAAAGTGGTTACCTTAGCCTCTGAACGGTTGTAATACATTAAGTATCGTTCGCGTGATGTCACCTCTGCTGCTAATACAGAACTCCTCAGGAGATTACTGGTAACATCTCTCACGCGCAAGAACACAAGTAACCTCCAGGAAGTTGTTACTTGGCTGCGGTTTTTTGTAAGGTACTTTTTTAAGGTACTTCCCCAGAGAAGAGACATGTTCTTGGACATAAATATTTGTCCTGTGTGGGAATCGAACCCACGAGCGTTGGTGTCAAAGTAGCATTATCAGCCATCGAGCTCGTCAAAACACTTGTGGTTAAACGACTATCCGGAAAGCAAAAGGTAGTTTTTCGAACTCCATGAGCATACGAAAATGTCTAGTTTATAGGTATATATACTAATAATAATATAATCGCAAGTATTCTAAATATGTATAAACAAAAATGTATTCTCGTCAAGTATGTCAGTTTTATAATACAATATAAAAGTAGCTAAATAATACACAACAACGTATTCAATGTTGAATAGAAGATGGAAGCGACATTTGTCACATATATCCGCAACGTCGCAACATAACGGACGCACTCGAATGAAACAGTTCCGGGTCGTTATTGTGCGAATCGAAATTTAATACACCCGTTTAATTTTGAAATGGGGCAAAATTAGTCATTTATTGGGTAATGATACATTATTTTGCTTTCCAAACACAAAAAAGGCATATAAGCAATGTACAATAATAATATATAATTCATCCCACCTGATTTTAAGTGATTACCGTAGTCTATGAACGCTTACAATGCAGAAAGTATCACTCACGTATTTACCCTTGCTACTAAATGGACTTCTCAGGATCTTAACGGTAACTTCATTCGCTGCAGGAGCATAAAAATACCTCCAGAGAGTTGGTATCTGGGTACGGTTTCTGTGAGGTGGAGATACTTCTCGAGTTCGACTGCCTTGATGCGTCTTACCTCTCTTACATAGGTTTAGCTGTACGTCTATTCTAATGATGGATGATGCTTCCCTTGCTATTACGCAGAATGTAATATGAGGCTGATGATGATGATAATGATGAGGCTATTTTTGTTCATAGTGCTTACAGTGACGAATTAGCTCGTGCGTTCCTTCAGCTATTAGGACGCAGCAATTTTTTTTTTTTTTTTTTTTTTTTTTTTTTTTTTTTGTCGGACAAATTACACAGCGCCACCTAGCCCCAAAGTAAGCGAAGCTTGTGTTATGGGTACTAGACAACTGATAAACATACGTAAATACATTTTTTTTTTGTAAATACATGCTTATTATACATAGAAAATACCCAGACCAAGACAAACAGACATGTTCATGCACACAAATGTTTGCCTTGCGTGGGAATCGAACCCACGAGCGTCGGTGTCAAAGTCGCGTCATTCACGACTGAGCCGCCGAGCTCGTCAAATTGTGATCTTCTGAGATAATTACTCACACGCTGTGTGCTGCACACGCATACAAACACAGAAATATGGCTTAAATCACATTAATAGCGTTGATTCGGACCAGTTCCATTTTCCGATTTCAACGAAATCAATGACCAACTCAACGTGAACTACACCTTTATAGAATATTAATAAAGCGGCAGTTCTATTTATATTGTGAATCAGTTAACGAACATTTAATACGCGAGCCACGACTGGTGCTGGATGGTATTTTTAATAAACCTGTTACTCTATTCACTAGCTCTATCAAATTAAATATCTTTCAGTGATAGGTTTTCTTTCCATTCCATTTCACTTTTTTCAATTTTAAATAAGTGAAACGAACTAATTGAAAAAAGTGAAACGACTTTTTTCAATTTTAAATAAATGGGATATCAAAGAGTCCATTTGTATGCTTATACGAGTACTAAAATGAAATATCATTTTTAGAGCAGTCTGCTGTATTTTACATTCTTACTAATTTCGAAAAATGAATTTCAATCTAGGTACTAATTTTGTACGTGCTGAAAATTTCTGGATTCTGATAAATAACACTATATATAAAACTATGATACATTTATAATTTTTTAAAGTATATATCTACAATTTTAAACTTTCACGGTTATTTACATCACTATTGTATTTACGGGAATTACCACATTGAAATTTTCTGTTTTCCCAATATTTAGGCGAAATTCTAGATGCCATGATCACGAGATGCCTGGAGACAATGAGTAGATATCAGTCCTGTTGGAGATTGCTATTCGAGACCTACACATAACATTTGCATAACTTGATCAATGGATTTCACATTCTCGACAACTGGATTCCATAAATGAGAAGTTAGATTTTACTCTGGAGTTGGAAAACAACAGAAGCCTGCCATTCTTGGATGTTAAGATCTCAGTTCGCTCGGATGGTACGTTAAGCCACAAAGTATACAGAAAACCTACTCACACTGACTGGTTACTGTTACTTCTCATCGTCATCCTAGACATCTCCATACAGTGACCCAATCCATTACGCGAAGAGTGTATGATCTTTGTGATCAGGATGAATTGGAAGAGGAGTTGGTTCATGTAGAGGCGGTTTTAAAATGCAATGGACAGAGTTAGAGAGATTAGAGATTAGAGTAAGTTCAAACCACTTACAACACGGCGAATTGGGGCAATATTGACGGTTGACAGACAGTCAGACTTTCTTCCGTACATGAAAAAAGTGACTAATAAAATCGAAAGTGGATATCTTTTTCCTACTCCAGAATAAAATTTAACATTTCTAGTATATATACAGATATTTATGTCCTTAATGGATAATCTGCTTGCCGTCACCAGACATCCAGCGACCATAGCGTCTTCAACTAGCACTGAACTATGCATATGCAAATACAGAGACACGAAATGGGGCATCATTATCATTTTCCAATTTACGTTTATGGCAACTGTCTAACCTCAGTAAAAAGTATAAAAGTAAAAATTGGCAGTAAAAACCTGAGCCTGAAGGCACAGCTGGCTATACACAATGCAGTGCTGGTCCCAACGCTTACTTATGGAAGCGAGAGCTGAGTATGGCAGGGAGAGTATGAAACTAGGATCGAAATGCGAGTGTTGCGCAAAATTTGTGGCGTAGCGCTTGTAGTCTATATTCGCTATGATGAGGTTAGAAGCAGAGTTGGTCTGAAAGAGAGTGTCGGTGTTAAAATAAGAAGAGGCATGCTCCGTTGTTTCGGACATGTAGAAAGAATGCAGGATGAAAGAATGACAAAGCAGATATACAATGCAAAAGTGGAAGGATGTAGCAGCCGGGGAAGGTCAAGGCTTACCTACCATGATCAAATTGGTCATGTTCTATCAGAAGGTGATATCAGGAGCCCTAGAAACCAGCGAGTGCGCATGAAAAAAGCAATGAATGTTACAGAAGCGAGTCAGATATGTAAGCATCGAGTCACGTGGCGCTCGGGTCTCTCTGCCTACCCCGTAAGAGATTGGGCGTGAAGTTATAGATATAATACTTTCTAAAATTTAAAGATAATGAAGGGGAAAATGGTAACTTAATTTTAATGATTTTAAAAGAATATCTTCTAGTAAGAAACATCTTTTTATTTTCCCGTAATATTTAGACAACCGTCTATCAACTGTTGTTATTTCTGCTTATGTATTTTTTTATTTCGTAGATAAATTGGGGTAAAGGTGTCTATGACAGATAGTCGGGCGCACTGAGGCGCTTCGTAAGGGCACCTTTTTGACCTATTTGTTTATAAAGCATAAGTCTACAATAGCGATAAAATTGACACATCATATCTATTCAAAATTACATTTATATCAAAAACATGCTGCTATCCTAGTACCATAAAATGAAAAAAATATCCTTACACAAAATCATAATACAGCGCACTGGAGCAATTCATTTACATTACATGTGAAAGACGCAAAAAATTCTCACGGCCCTCGAACTTCCGTGATTCGGTCTTATTAACAAGTGGGATCATTATTCGGTAGGCAATTTAATTCAGGTCTAACAAATTACGAGTCGTCGGCACTCCATTACTTCCCCTTGTAATGGTCCGGGGTGAAGCGGTTTGGGGGCGGGCGGTATTTTTAACGCTCGTTCATCTTTTACGTTTATGATACGAGTATGTGTTATAAACCAAATACGCAGCCTATACTGAGTTGAATTAGATATAAAAGATGCTTTATTCGTAATCAACTGTACATTAACTGAAACTGAAGTTTTTCTTGAATGATATTAAAAAACCGACCAAGTGCTCGTACAGTGTAGGGTTTCGTATTTGTTTGGCTTTGCTTGCTTTAGAAAAATTAGATAGTTGCCTATAATAATAGGAAAACGAGCCTATTGGAATTTTTAATATAATCAAAATGAAGTTAGTGAGCAATCTAAGCATTGTCAAATATTGTGAGGATTATACATACATTCAAATCGAGCCGTGTTAGAACTATTAATGCTAGTATAACTATTTTATTTATACTTTACAATTTATAACTATACCTATTTAAATAATATAACTAAATATCGAAACTACGAAATCTACGACTATCCATATCCAGAACGCATTAAACGCAAAACAACATTTTTTTGGCATTGACTATGCAGTTAGCCCATGTGGGCCGTTACTATGTCACTACAATAACAACTGGTTGACTTCTATAAAATTGATGAAAACAAAACCATAGCGCGATTTGTGAACAGCGACATCTAGTGTAAAATATCGGAACCAAAATTATGTATGAAATTCAAATTGAACTATGAAAACCTATGATATGAATGAAATTGCCTATGTATCGCAGGGAGAAATTCCACTATTGGCCCTTCAAATTAGATACTAGGAAGCGAAACACGTAGTGCAGATAAGTGCAATGTCATATTCTATGACATTTTAAAGTTTTCATAAAAGAAAATACATTTTATAACTTCGTCGACTAATACTCGTTAACCTGTAAAGCCTGCATAGTCGTGATAGTATTCCTTTTAAATTCACTACATGGACTACTACCATGTTTATTTTTTGTTAATAACAACAACTTGTTCTTCTTCTACACACTCAAAATTATTCATAAATGCCTTAACTGGATCCTTCTAGGCTTAAACTTGATGCAATAATGTACTTAACAAGATCAACTATTTAAGGTTGGTATCTGTATAAATCAGACTGATTACATATCATTATATAGTCAGACAATAGTAGTGTCTAATCTCTTCTAGAAATGTACGGACAGAATTTGAGATTGATTGAGGAGAATGTGAAATAGATATCTAGATGTACGTGACATCTAGATATCTATTTCACACAAACAGTATGAACGAAATCATCAATAATATTAACTTTGTTTAACTAGTGGCGCAATCGATACGAATTTGATAAAAAATAATCACAAATTTAAGAGTAATTAGTAATAAAGCGATTGCTTCATTTATTATTAATTATAGCGTAAATGGATCTCGAATATTGTAGCAAGATATATTGCCAAAAATATAGGGTTTAACTTCATTTTTCTGGAGAATGGGCCAGTCCCATATGTATGTGGTGCTACACATTCACATCCGTAGGTTAAACTTACAAAATATCAAGCTGAGATCTGCCAAGACTTGGTACTTATAGCAAGTTAGATATAGTACCGTATAATTTTTTTTTCAATTTTTCTCGCAAATTATAACATTTACAAAAAAAATGCCTTAACAACATCTGATCACCTTAATTAGGACTATCGATCAACATAAAGAAAACAATAATATGTAACAAAAATCCAACGTCCGCAAATTCGAAACCCGTCCCAGTGTGCGTCGGTCTGTTTGTTGATAAGGGAAATTCCAGAATTTCTACGTTTAATTGTTTCCTAAAATTTAGTTTTAAGCCTTCATCTATTGAATGTAATTTTTATGTTATATGTTCATATTTATACTGATCAAACTGGTCGTCATTTTCAAAAACAATTTAATGAACACTAACCAGCATATAAAAACTATCGTCAAGAAAGATCATTTTAAAAAGTGTTATTACCTGTACTTTGGCAGCCATGTTAATCAGTTAGTCTCCAATATAATCTATGAGTGGGTACTCGGTTAGTAACTGGATATGTCAGGGGTCACCAACCCTCCATGCAGAGCTAATCTGATTAATTGAACATATACTTTGTTTTCCATCGCTTCTATAATGCGAGTATGTAATCATGTATACTTTTAAGAGAGGTAGAGCGCATCTGGGGAAGTACCTCCACTTCACAGTTTTCGCTGCTTTGACGCGCCCTATCTCTCTTAACACTCAGACCAAGATAAACTGACATGTTCACACACACAAATGATTGTCCTGTATGAAAATCGAACCCACGAGCTTTGCTGTCAGTAGCGTAATAATGCATTTCACCACTGCGCTACCGAGCTCGTCAAAAAGTCTGTTTTGGAGTGGATTCTTCAGTGCTCATCAGTACAAGAATGCCCTGCAACCAAATGGTGTGGTGGTTTAGAGCATACTACGCACGCTACTCAATGCAGATTGAGTTTTGATTGCCACAGGTTAACACTGGCATCTAACATAGCCGCGACAATAGCCGCGACCGACGGCTGAACGTGCCTTTCGAAGCACGGAAAAATTCCAAATAGATAAACTGAGTGGACGTTGATAAACCTGCGTATTTGATTATGTGTTTTCCCATCGTTGTGGAAATACAATCTCATGATTCCTCTCTCAGAAATCTAACCTTTCTGCACGTTCCCGTTTTTTTTCTTAACCTAATAAAGTTTTAGAATATGTCGTGCATCAAACTGATCGAGCATAATCTCCTATGTCAGCGTTAGTCTTGTTTCTGAAGTGGTCACCCATACCGCTACGGCTCAGGATAATGTTACCGATGACATCTGTTGAAATATCGATGAGAAGCTATGTACTGCCTTAGTTCTTTTTAATTTTACTGATGCTTTTTAGGTTTTTGGTATATAGTACATGGTATCCCGCAGTCCTTTAATATGTAGCCATTAGCTCTCCCTTGGGTTAGGTCTTACATCATTAAGCGTCAGCAGCTGGTCACGGTGAATATTTCTCGATCAAATTAACGCGAACATCTATTATTTTTATGGTATGGTTATATTAGTGTATTCGAAATGTGGTGCTGGAGGCGCATGTTACGCAAAACCTGGACCGCCAAGCGCACCAATGCATCGATCTTATCGCAGCTTCGTATCCAAACACGCCTCTCCACGATTTGTCGGCAGCGTATACTGATCTACTTTGGCCACATAATGAGGAAGGGAGACCAGAGCCTAGAAAAGCAAGTTGTTGTTGGGAACACAGGGGGTAAACGAGCCCGTGGACGCTCCCCAACCAAATGGAGCGATCAAGTAAAAGGTCAAAGTCCTCAGCCAAGTTTTGCTCGGTCGTCAGGGACGCCATGGACAAAAACAGATGGAGGCTGATCATACGATCTAGGTGCACACCATCTACATCCACAGATGATTACGATCCTCAGTCATGAGGGAACGACTACAAAGAGAGATATTGCAGTAGTATATATCATATTAACATTGGTTACTTTAACACCAACCCTCGTGGGTTCGCTTTTCATACAGGATAAATTTTCCTGTGCATGAAGAAGTATGCTTGTCATGTTCCACTTATTTTTATGAGACGCTGAGCGCATCGTTGCAACCCGACTCAAGAAGTACCTCCACAATATTAGCGAAAGCAAGAAAGCCATCACGTAAGTTTACACGTCATTTAGAAATGATGCATTTCCATTTAAAAAACAAGCCCGTAGACTTTCAACTCAAAGGAAACTGTTGGATATGAAATCTTCAAAAAATATTGTTTCCCATTTCACTAATATTAATGAAAAGCGGTATATGTCTCGTACCTAGCTTAAGGATCACCAGAGCAAGGAAGCCTCATACCATTGGTGAAGACTTAGTATTACCATCCATTAAAGATATGCACTGTTGAACCGACGTTTGAAGAAAATGAAGTAAGGGAATCGAGCGCATACCGATCATACTGTTGCGCAACGAAATTGCTGAATATGCAGAAGATGAGTTAATCCGGAGAATCTCTACAACTAGATAAATCTACTAACATGCTGGGCTTAACTCAACTACTTGTTTTTATGCGCTAAATATGACAAAACAACGTGCATATTTTGTTCTGCAAGCTATAAAGTCGTAGAACGGCCGAGGTTACTTTCAATGCAATTGATTCCTGTATAATATAATAAGAAAAACATTCTCAGTGAAAGAGCAGTGTCGGTAATGTACTAACGGTGCGCGGGCTATGTGCGTGAGTACAAGAGTTCTTGAACAGAGTACCGTGCTTCTTGGACACACTGTAACCTTCATAGAGAATTTTCTTCATAGAAAATATTCATAGAGAGTTGGTTTTCAAATCATTGCCTAATGATTTCAAAAACAGTACTAAAGACAGATGTGTAAATTGCGAATTATATTAAAATAAAACCTATGTAAGCACATTTATTTCAAAAGCTTTGTGAATAAATGGGTAGCCTACATGCATCTCTTCGTCTCTATTAGATGTACAGGAGAAAAGTACTGAGTAGTGGCCGCAATGAAGTTACAATTTACCTTCAAGCAACAACTGATTATGTTAAAAATCTATTGGCCAAAGAATTTGTTCTTAAAGTCACTAATTTAGTAGATATTAACACAAAGTGGCAAAAAACAGGAAACAAATACATCCTTCCCATTGAAATAACATGAAAAATAAAACCTTGTAGTGTAAAACAACAGACTTTCGTTCATATTGCTAACGCTTGTATTTTTTTTCGTTCCAATTAGAACAGATAAGACGGTATTAAGTAGCTCCGTGACTTGCTACTAAGGAATCTGAGCTTTACCAATATTTATACCTCTATTTTTCTAAAACAGCCAAGGGGTGGGTCCCAAGATTAGAAATATTTGTTAGATGGTTCGGAGCCCATTCAACTTTGAGAACCACTACCCTAGAGGGTTGTTGTGTTCCTACAAGTGAGTGAGGTTACCAGTAAACTCTTAAGGAGTAGTTACGTTAGCAGCAGAGGTGGTATTGCGCGAGTAATACTTAATGTGTTGCAATCTTTCATGAGCTAAGGTGACAGCTTTACCTTAGGTGTGCTTGTGTGTCTCTCGACGATGAAAAAAAATACAATATCCTATTTAAGTATTCTTCTTCCTACGTTATCACGTTTCCTAATCCATTAGGATTGGCAGAGTCCGATATCTAAGCCTAAGGGTTTGATGAAGATGCTGATATCTTTATGGAGCGACTGCTGTCTGACCTCCACCGCCCAGAGGGTTAACCAGACCTTTCTTAGATTGGGTCATACGTCTTTCGGAATATAATTTCTTCGATGTGCGGGTTTTGTCACGATGTTTTTCTACACAGCCGAGCAAGTGATATATGTACTGACTACAAATGTGTACATAAATTCGACCCTACGCGGACATTCCGACGGACGAGTGACTCTCGTGGTGTTAAAAGTTTCCATAGGCTACGGTAATTGTTTACCCTTGGACAGACCGTGTTCGTGTTTGGCACTTTAGTGGTATAAAGAAACTATGTTTATCTATATATATAAAAATGAACGTTTGTCTGTATGTCCTCTATGGACTCAAAAACGGCTGGGCAGTTTGGATGAAATTTTCAGTGAATCTTCAGGTTAGCCCAGCAGGTGATCCTGTGAAGTTTGGTAACGATTAGATCACCCGTGCGAAGCTGGGTCGAGTAGCTAGTGTAATATAAATATCCCATAGCATAAAACAATCTACAGTAAAAGACAATTCCAGCAACATCGCATACTTCCAAATTTCAATAAACTTATTATGTTTACTCTATCTAGACGATATCACAATGGAATGAACACATATAAAACATTGTAGGCAATTTGATTGTGTATTTCCGCTACCAATTTTTTCATGTGAACTTGTTGGCGGCACCAATCCACTACTATATCCACGAGGTATCCTCAGTGGCTGTAGATGATAGAATAACATGCTACGAATCTAAATGAATAAAAATCATTTCCCTATTTCTGTTCATTCGGGTAAATAATAAACAATGCTTGGCCATCATTTTAACATTAAATACAACTAATCCTCATGTTCTATTTATACATAGTAAACAGTAACTCGATACCAACGTAATTTAAAAATCAGTGAGGTATTATTGTTGAAATCGTGCCAATCTCCGTGACAAGATACACTTATTTCCTACACGCTTGGGAAGTACCGTTATTTCCTATATTCATTCCATTTCGATTTCCGTGTGTGTTTGTTTGTGATTTATCTGATTGACAGACAGACATATTAGATATGAATCTTTATTTCGATCATTGTGTAAGGGCAATAAAATACCATTGAACTTTTTAAGGGTTTATGACCGCTTGCTTCTTTATTGTTATCTCTGCTTGCTTCCCATGGGGCCTGGCGTGAATATATAGATCAACAGATAGACTTTTGACAATGAAAGATAATATTTTGACGCCTGTGTCGAAATCTATAAAACGAAAACCTGATTGATTGGTTCACTAATGTATCAACGCACAACTACAACCATTAGACAACTTGGACTGAAATTTGGCATACAAATATCATTTTTTTTATACAACATCTGGAAGCATACGAGCACACGATGATGAAGTTGTTATTTGACTGCAGTTTTCTGTGAGGCGGAGGTACACATACGAGCTGATTTGATGCGTCCTACCTCTCTTAAAAACAGTCCAAGACAAACAGGCATGTTCATTCAAACAAATGTTTGTACTGTGTGAAAAACGAACCCACGAGTTTTATGGTTGATGTATATGACATAGGATTTGGTAAGAAATAGATTTTTCAATTCCGACCATAATGAAGGTAAAATTTCGTCAAAAATCAGTAGAATCGTGAATTTTTGTATTTGAGTTTATTGTCATGAACAAAGTTGAGGGATAATAAGATATTTGTAATATTTTATCTTCAAGGTAATACAGACAATATGAGGACGCGTCTACGACCGATTTTTGTAAGATGATATCGTGTAGGCGGGACACGAAATCGAATCGAAATGGAAGATTTTTTTATAAAGGCGATGGCTTTGCGCTTGACATTTAATTAAATATATATGATAGTAATACCTTTGTAGTAAAGTAAATTGAACAATAATCGTCTGTTGGTTTTTTTTTTTTTATACTACTTCGGTAGGCATACAAGCATACGGTCCAGCTGATGTAAAACAGTTACCGTAGCCTATTCACGCTTGTAATATACTATGTATCATTCGCGCGATGCCTCCTCTGCTGCTTACAAAGCAACTCCTTAGGGAGCTGACTGGTGACCTCCTGGTGGTGATTCACACGCAGGAAACACAACTACCCTGGGAATTTGGCTGCGGTTTTCTGTGAGGTGGAGGTACTTCCCCAGACGGGCTGCTTTGATGCACCCTACCTCTCTTAAAACACCCAGACAAACATGTGTGCACAAATGTTTGTTTTGTGTGGGAATCGAATCTACGAGCGTTGGAGTCAAAGTCGCGTCATTCTTTATTTATCATTATAATTTTTTCTGAGTTTTGTATATGTAGGAAGTTCTATATTTATTGTAAACTAGCTGTGCCCGCGACTTCGTCCGCGCGGAATAGTTTTTTTTATTATTTATTTATATTAATAAAAATAAATAATATTTCTAAAATAAAGGTAGCCTAAGTTACTCCTTATTACATCAGCTATCTGCCAGTGAAAGCCCCGTCAAAATCGGTCCAGCCGTTTCAGAGATTAGCCGGAACAAACAGACAGACAAAAATTGTAAAAATATTCATTTTGGTATATGTACCGTGTATATATCCATATGCATTTAGTAAAAAGCGGTTATTTTAATATTACAAACAGACACTCCAATTTTATTTATCTGTATAGAAGATTATTATTATATTATTACATATTATGTTATTATATATATATATATATATATATATATAAAAATGCGTAGTTATTTTATGTCACAAAAAATACGTATTCTGTGAAAATAATAAAAATAAAAGTGCAAAGCCCCCGAAGGGAAGATATTTCCCCCTAATTTTAACAGTTTTTCATATTTTACGCAGGAACCCTAAATATTTACGGGATAAAAAGTACCCTATATTGTGCTCTGAACAGTTGTCTACCCACCAGTGAAAGTCCCGTCAAAATTGGTTCAGCCGTTTCAGAGATTAGCCGGAACAAACAGACAGACAGACAGACAAAAATTGTAAAAATATTCATTTTGGTATATGTACCGTGTATATATCCATATGCATTTAATAAAAAGCGGTTATTTTAATATTACAAACAGACACTCCAATTTTATTTATCTGTATAGATAACAATGCAAATTATATGCACCCTGCATTCAAGATATCAAATAGTTAATAGATTCAGGCGTTACTTTGCGAAAGTCAAATTTACAGGCATTTGATCTACTCGTAAATCTCGCATGCACCCGCATTCTTCTTCGTATGCTTCGTAGCATGTTATTCTAACGACTAACATCTACAGCGCCTGAGGATGCCTCGTGGAGAGGAGACGACCGGAGCAGAGCAACAGTGGCGGGTGCATGCGGTTCACATTTCAGATGCCGAACACTCGTAGAGACGGCTGCATCAGCCGAGACAGAGACGACGGGAACAGCCATAGCAGCAGCGTCATGCATCTACTAACGGTAGTGGGTGGGTGCCGGCCGGCAGTAGTTCCCACGAACTAATCGGGAGCGGAAGCACACAAATTGCCTTAGTTAAGATATCAGTGTTTTACTGATTTTTCAAACACGATTATGTAGCTATGAGACCACATTGGTTAAAAAAAAATGCTGTCTTCGGAAGATAAACTCTTCCTTAATTGCAGTATAGAGAAAACGCGTTTATTAATAAGACCTCAATTTCTTTACGGTGTTTATCAAAAATGTACATGACAGGTAATTTTCAGGAATGATTCAACTATTACAATATGCAAGTATGTATATATTTTTTATTTTATCTAAAAGAACAGATAGTTGTAGAGTGGGTCAAAATTTAAAATATTTTGCGGTTTAATATAGTTACACCTGATTACAAAGTGGCTAAATACGTAAATAGGGGCGACAGAGGTACCCACGCAGACGACTTTTGTACAAAGTCTCCCTCTGGTAAAAGGTTGACAATATTGAACTAAATGTGTCAATGTGTGTGTGTGTGTGTTATAAGCACAGTGATGCTTATTGGCATTCACGCTATTTCACCCTGTAAGCTACGTATGCATTTTTGATGCTGACTGCACATTTCATGTTTTTTTTTATACGAGTATATGAGTTCCACTATATTTATAAATAATATACTTATTACATGAAACAAGAAGTATTGTTTAACATGTCAAATTTTATCATCCATATTATTAAAATTTAACTATTTTAAACGATTATTTATAAAACAGCCTATAAAACCGCGCGCGACGGGTCCTCCCAGAGACAGAACGTAGCTCGTGCTCACATCGCCCAGTAGCGACCAACATTAGGGATTCGTACCCGCCGCGAGCAAATAATTATATAGCACGATCGTTACTATTTAATAATGATTCCTTTATTATTGGTAGAGTATTACTAAGTCGGCCCCAATAGAATCAAGAAAGTCGGATGAGTACCATGAGGATTCATTGGAGCTCCCCAAATATTGTAATCAAGCATAGAGTGTTTCTTAGAGAATTCATGTATTTGCACATGATCAGTATCATTTAGTCCCTTGTACAGACCAATGACCAGAAACAAACTTATTAGATGCAATAATGTATTGGAGGACAGGAAACAATTGTTGGATTACACTGTAGACGATCCGGACGGATGGACGTATCATGAAACAGATTGATATAAAGAAAATCTTTATATCAATCTGTTTCATGATACGTCCAGTGAATATCAAAAAATATTTAAACGCAAAAAATTGATACTACAAATAAATTTGAGTTTAATGACTGGGCAACTACAGGTATTCTCATAAGTAGAAACAAAATGTTTGATTTGTATCCAGAAAAGTGTTACAGATTTGACCCAGTTTTTGTCAATTATGTAAAGAACTATCCCAAAATATTAAAACATGTTTGTAGAGAAGCAAAGTCTATATATATTAAAAACTAAATTAAGCAATCATCAAATAAAAGATATTGTTAGCAAAGAAACAGGTAACTTTAGGCCACTGGATAATGAGTGTTTTACAGAATATGACAATCGAAGTATTACAGATGTTAAACAAGTAGCAGATCTATTTCAAAACCACTTCATCAATATCCCTTACCTAACCACTGACTCCTAACTAAACTACTTAATTCATCTCCACATAGTGCTCCTGATTTATTAAAAGAAAATGTACAACCTAGTGTGGAACTTTTTCAGTTTACACATATTGAACCAACTAAAATTATTAAAACTTTTAAACAGACGAATATTAAAAACTCAGAAGATCACCGGGGAATCTCTGTCTATCTATGTGTATTTTATTGTACTGTCGAGGCAAAAGCTCCACACTTGTCACGTATTTTTAATATATGTATAGATATGGGTGTGTTCCCAGACTTGATGAAATTTAGTAAATTTGTTCTTTTATTCTAGTTAGGGCAAAAGAGCGAGCTGGGGAATTGCAGACCCATATCTATACTGTCAGTTTGAGTACGATATTCGAAAGGATAATGCTTGCTCAATTGCAACTCTTTTTTAAGACCAATGGAATTATTCATGATGCGCTTTCACAACTTGTAAATCTACTACGGAAGTTTAGGGTGGCATTGGTTAGGCGTGTCTTTAACGCATGAGAGAGATCACATCAGGCCGACACTTCTTACTTGCATTACCCCGGGTACAAACTAAAGCATTTATTTGTGCGTCATGCCGGGATATGTTTGTTCGTTCGGGAAGATATTCGTTGTCGCCGATTGCATAATCTTGAAGACAGGGACCTGTCGATATTATGACTACGTGTGGATCATGGTGGCCACCAGTTTCTTTGCGGCTAACTCCCGGTACGATGACTGTGGCACGCAACCACCATCGGTACCCTCCTGTGGTCCCGTTATGCCAGATATTCACATCATGCAGCATGATGTGCGTTTGGAGCTACAGTCACTCAATGTTCATAAAGCCAGTGGACCTGATGGTATCCCAGCGATTGTTCTGAAAAAATGTGCAGCGGAGTTGTCCCCGGTATTGACGCGCCTCTTTCGTCTGTCGTACTCGACCGGTTGAATTCAGGAGGCTTGGAGAGAGGCCAATGTGCAGCCGGTCCACAAAAAGAGAGACCGTTCGGACCCATCAAATTACCGCCCTATTGCCGTAACTCTAGTGTTGTGCAAAGTCATGGAACGGATCCATAACAATCAATTGAATCGTTACCTGGAAGATCACTCCTTATTTATGATCGTCAATATGGCTTTAGACCGAAACGAGGAGGCAATTGTTAAACATGGCGAATCTATGGCAGTCAGGCTAGATATCGCATATATCGATATGGATTTGATCGGATTTGGCATAAAGCATTTCTCTCCAAACTTCCAGGATACGGTTTGCACCTTCAGCTTTGTAAGTGGATTGCTGGGCTGCATGAGCGTAGAATCCGCGTCCTTGCAGATGGGTGCTCACGCTCACCCTCTTTCTTTTTCATATCAATGACATGCTACCACTTGATAATATTCATTGCTTTACAGATGACAGTACAGTCCATGGGCGATATTTCGGGCGGCCTAGTGCTAGTCGGGCAGAAATTGGTGAGAAGCGTGAGAGTCTTGTCATTGAGCTTAATCGGGTTTTGGACATTTTCGGTTTTTTTTTGGGTTTTTAATGGGGTTCCAATAACTTGGTTGAGTTTAATGCCAAGAAAACTCAGGTGTGCGCGTTCACAACAAAAATATCCCCATTTCACCCCACTCCCAGTCTCTAGGGCGCTACCCTCAATATGCGAGATAGACTGAATATGCTAGGCATGGATATTCGTTACGATCTAAACCAACGAAATTACATCGAGAGCCTCATCTTAACAGTTTCAAAAAAATTCGGAGTCCTGAACAGGGTGCACCGGTTCTTCACGCCGGACCAGCTTTGTCTTCTTTATAAGACTCAAGTTCGGGCCTGCGTGAAGTATTGCTTGCATCTCTGGGACGGCTTTTAACACGTTAAATTAATGAGCACAAATATATCGCAATTTTCCTAGATAGTTAGGATATCTAGGTAGGATATTATTAACTCATTATGGTATTTGGAACTAAAGTAAAATCCATTTTCACATGGTACATGACATGGAGGGGGGGGGGGGGGGGGCACCCCGGCAAAATTCGAGATACGAACGTTGCATAAAATATTACAACTTTTTGTACTTTATTTCGGCAAATAAATTTATTATTCTTAAAAAAAAACTAGTTCAAACGTTAATGCCATAATAATAAAATATTGAATAAAGATGTGGATAGAAATGTGCAGAAAAATACTTTACTAATTCTGACGAGCTCGGTGGCTCAGTCGTGAATGACGTGACTTTGACACAAACGCTCGTGGGTTCGATTCCCACACAAGGCAAACATTTGTGTGCATGAACATGTCTGTTTGTCTTGGTCTGGATGTGTTAAGAGAGGTAGGGCGCATCAATGCAGCCCGTCTGGGGAAGTACCTCCACCTCACAGAAAATCGCAGCCAAATAACAACTCCCTAGGTGGTTGTTGTGTTCCTGTGTGTGAGTGAGGTCGCCAGTAAACTTCTAAGGAGTTGCTGTGTAAGTAGCAAAGGAGGCATCGTGCGAGTGATACTTAATATATTTCAAGTATGCCTCCCGACGTTGTATATAAAAAAAAAATACGACATTATAATGAAACGGCTTCAGTGATTTTTGTTATTTGAAAAATGCGTGTTAACTGATTTTCTCTAAATAATGTATATTTCTCATTTTCGAATCTTTTCAGTTTTGACAGTAGCCGTAATCTGTCTAAACAATGAACAGAACCAGTGAAGATGCGGTCGAACTGGAAATGTTTAAGTTTGCTCAAGTTAATGAAATGTTCGGGTCACAAATCGTGGTCTGTTTGGCCAACTTTTGATTACAAGTTTGTAGGTAACATGACTTTGAAGCAATAGGTAGTAAGAGGATTGAACTTCGTTAACCTTTATGTATTTAGATCAAACATTTTGATAATTCAAGTTAAAGATACCGTAATAATTAGGTCATGATTAAAGTTTCTTGATTTATAAATAAGACCTGGTATTACACTTACTTATACTTTTCAAAATTTATGCCCTCTCCATTTATACATTTTACGCTCACAGAAACCACTGACGCCCAAAGCGGCCCGTCTGTGGAAGTATCACAGGAAATTGCAGCCAAAAAACAACTCCCTAGAGGGTTTTTGTGTTCCTGCGTGTCGTGTGCGTGTTACATTAATATTGTTTTGGCAGTACTTTGGCTTAATGTGTTGGACCCACGTGTTCACATCCTTTTAACACGTTAAATTCCGTCCATCCTTTTAACGTTACAGAAACCACTGACGCCCAAAGCGGCCTGTTTGTGGAAGTATCACAGAAAACCGCAGCCAAAAAACAACTTCCTATAGGGTTGTTGTGTTCCTGCGTGTCGTGTGCTGTGTGCATGTTACATAATATTGTTTTGGCAGTACTTTGGCTTAATGTGTTGGACCCACGTGTTCACATCCTTTTAACACGTTAAATTCCGTCCATCCTTTTAACGTCACAGAAACCACTGACGCCCAGCGGCTGAAGCAACCCGTCTGTGGAAGTACCACAGAAAACCGCAGCCAAAAAACAACTTCCTAGAGGGTTGTTGTGTTCCTGTGTGTGAGTGAGGTCACCAGTAAACTCCTAAGGATTTGCTGTGTTAGTAACAGAGATATTTATCACTAGAGGAGTATCACTCGCGCGATGCCCGAATGATACTTAATGTATTGCAAGCGTTCGTAGGCTACAGTAACCGCTTCACATCAGGTGGGCCAACCTTTTATATAAAAAAACCCTCGGTGGCGGAGTAGTTAGCAATATGCTTGTATGCCACCCAACGTTGTATATAATAAAAAATAGAAATCCCTTTAGTATTTTAGTCATTTATTGAAACTTTACTTCTATGTAAGCCTTCAGAACCCGTTATATACCTTTTCCCATACATTTCGCGGTCATATATGACCACACGGGTTTCGAATCAACCTGTCACGCAAAAAGCGGACGGAATTCGGCACGATGCGATCGCTTTTTATGTGACAGGTTGCATACAAACACGAATGTTACAAAAAATCCCATCTCTAATAGCAACCGCTTTCCCACTTTTCCCGTTCCTGTGGGTTTCGGCTTTTACGTCTATCATCATAGACAATACATATAATATATACAAACACGACTCCAAAACACATCGATAAAAATCATGCACGCGTATACATGGTAATAAAAATAAATTCCCATCTGCTTAATGTCCTTAATATCTAAGAGCCACTACTAAACGCCAAAAACCTAATTTGCTGCGAGGATAAACCCTAATTCTCGGAGTAGAGAGAAACATTAATTGTTCTAGGAGACGAGCTGTAAAGACGTACGGCGTACTAGTCACAAAGAGCTCTGTACTAGGGACATAGAACGTGCTAAGAAACTTTAAACTGGGGAGATAAACAAGCTCATTATAGTGGTTGACTCGCAGCGAGCGAGAGTCGTCAGCTCGCGATGTCTAAACTTAACTATGAAGTTTTATGCTACCCTATTAACTGAAGTATCTATTACTATATAGTAATTTCTCGGTAAAGTTTTGAGCCCGTTACCAAGTCATTTTTATACGGCAAAGCTAATGTTAAACTATTCAAACCACACAGATGGTTGTAACAAGGAATATGACAGTAAGCGACGATGTTAATACTTCTTCATATCGTTTTTGAATTAACCCATGCTGTAGTCCCTTAGCGAACACTTGTCAGAGTGTCTCTGGCACCAATCAGTACATGAATGGTTTTGGTTCTATTTGTAGAATAAAATCGAAGGCGTCATGTCAATAACTTGCATCACATCCCATTGTAATATCGATAACAAATGTAAGAAGGAAAAGTCGCTCCTTTGAGTTGAAGGCTAAATACGGTGCGTAATAATATTTTACCTTAATTTAGTATGGTATATATTTCATTTTTTTTATACAACTAGATTGGTAAACAAGCATGCGACCCACATTAGATGGTAAGCGGTCACCGCGGCCTATTGACGCTCGTAACACCACGGGGATGTTACTAGCGCGCTGCCAATCTTGTGACTAAAGGATGTTTCGTCACAAAACACTGTAATTTATCTGCCGTATCTCATCTTTCAAACCGTAACACAACTATATAAATATAGCTGCTTGACGGTAGAAATAGGTGAGACAGAGGTACTCATGCAGACGACTTTTGTACAAAGTCTCCCACTGGTAAAAAAATATTTATTGTATACCTTATTTGTGTGTAGTTCTCATCTTTATTGTTGTTCCTACTCTACAACTTTTGTATGTATGTATGTACGAGTATATCTTTATGCCAGATCCCTTGCGGGGTAGGATGAGAGAACCGAGCGCGTAAGACGCGATGCTTAAATACCTCACTCGCTTCAATCCACTTCTACGTAACATTCATGGTTCTTTTCATGCACCTTTATACTGTATACACTACTGTTGTTTGTATACTAATTAGGGACATATCTTAATAAATGGAATTATAATTTATTATTAAAATTTGATTTACATCTCCCTACTCGACTTCGACGATAAGTGTAAATTCATGTAGGTTTCCTTATGCTGGTTTATTTTATTATGATATACATTTTTCTGGTATTTTTATACAACGTCGATAGGCATACGCTTTCAGTACAGTACAGCAACTCCTCAGGGGTTTACAGGTAACCTCACTCGCACGTATACAAACATCTTCCAGGGAGTTGTTATTTGGCTACGGTTTCTTGGGAGTAAAGGTACTTTCGCAACTGCACTGCATCGATGCGTTCTAGCCCTCTTTAAATGTTAGTACCTAAATAACTTTGTTACTATTTATTATGTAACTTTTTTGACATGTAATTGTGTAAGGAACTAGGAATCGTTACCAAATTTCAATATCTTGGTTCCACTCAAAGAACAATAGTTTATAATACAATTATAATATAAGACATATTATAGAAACACAGGGGAGCTGGATGGCTGGATAGAAGTAAAGTTTCAATAAACGACTAAAATACTAAAGGGGTTTCTATTTTTTATTATATACAACGTCGGGTGGCATACAAGCATACATATATAATTGTATTATAAACTATTGTTCTTTGAGGGGTCAAAGAACAATAGTTTATAATACAATTATAATATAAGACATATTATAGAAACACAGGGAGAGCTGGATGGCTGGATAGAAGTAAAGTTTCAATAAACGACTAAAATACTAAAGGGGTTTCTATTTTTTATTATATACAACGTCGGGTGGCATACAAACATACGGCCCACTTGATGGAAAGAGGTTGTAGCCTGTGAACGTTCGCAATACATTAAGTATCATTTGCGCGATGCCACCTTTGCTGCGAGCACAGTAAATCCTTAGAAGCTTACTGGTAACCTCACTTACAGGCAGGAACACAACAACCCTCTAGGGAGTTACTATTTGGCTGCGATGTGAGGTGTAGGTACTTCCCCAGAAGGGCTGCTTTGATGCGCCCTACCTCTCTTAAAAACCAGACCAAGACAAACAGACATGTTCATGCACACAAATGTTTGTCCTGTGTGGGAATCTGAACATGACCGTTGGTGTTAAAGTAACCACCAGCCACCGCGCCACCGGGCTCATCAAAAGACCCCAAAGAGCTTGTCATTAGATGAGATAATGCGCCAGTGCTGTCGGTTGTGTTGGAAGAGTCCGTAGGCTACAGTAATTCGTAACTTTCAATTTAGAACACATTAGTACTATTAAAATACTCTATGGCACGGTGGTAGAGAATGTGAGTTCATTAAGTTGGGATATAAATGCCTATGCCAATGAAAACTTCACCAACCCGTAGTGTATCCAGCCAATTTGCTAACGAGATTCTCTAACATACTCGTAGATAGGACACAAAGATAGTAAATTGACGTATTGCTTGATTGTATGCAGTTACCGTAGCGTCCTTACAGAAGACCACAGCTAAATAATGACCTCCTGGCATGATGCTATATTCCAGCGAGCGAATAAACTTATCATCGAAATGCGGGTGGTAGCAGCGTGTTTGGCAATATGGAGCTTCTTGTATCGGCAACTGCTTGAAATTAGATAGTCCATATGCGTTGCTAGTTAAATAAAGACGCACAAAATTAATGGATTTACTACTAACCATTATGGTAGCTATTTCCAACTTTGACCTTTTATTTGGAGAAAGTCGATAATAAACTAATTAATGTATTGTCGTCAAACCTGTAATCAATACTCCAATTTGGTTAAAACTAGATTTCTTAAGCGTGGTTCGTACTATGCTATAATATATAGCTGATAGCAAATACTATATAGCACTGCAATATCACTCAGTATAGGTACATTGAATATGAATACATTTACACTAGCATATACTGTATTTTTTTTATACTACGTCGGGAGGTATATACGCATACGGACCACCTGATGTAAAGCGGGTGCCGTAGCCTATTAACGCTTGCGATATATTAAGTATCATTCGCGCAATGCATCCTCTGCTGCTTATACAGCAACTCCTTGGGAGCTTACTTGTGACCACACTCACACGCAGGAACACTACAAACCTCTAGGGAGTTGTTATTTGGCTGCGGTTTTCTGTGAGGTGGAGGTACTCCCCCAGACGAACTGCTTTGATGCGCCCTACCTCTCTTAAAACATCCAGACCAAGACAAACAGACATGCTCATGCACACAAATGCGTATAGTGTTCTTTCTAGCATTATCCCGTTTCTAATCTCTTAGGTAAGTCGAGGTAGAGGTCGTTTGGTAGAAGTCCGCTACCTAAGCCTCAGGATTTGGCAAAGATCCTGATATTGACACGGAGCGATTACGGTCAGCCTTCCATAACCCAGTAGTAAAAACGGACCTTCCTTATGTTACCTTACACGTATTACGAAATGCCTTCACATGGTTAACACCTTAACTATATATTCATATACTGGTACTCTTCTTCTGAGCGTTACCCCGTCTCCAAATCCTTAGGATTGGCGGGGTCCGCTACCTAAGCCTAAGGATTACGCGGAGGCACTGATTCCTACATGAAGGCCCCTACCGTCAGACCTACACAACCCAAAGGCAACCTGACCCTTCTTAGGTAAGATCACACAAGACCTTCGAAATATAATTTCTTGGACTTGTGGTTTTCCGCACAATGATTTCCTTCACCGCCGAGTAAGTTATAATCACAAATATGTACATAAATCCGAATTTAGTATTTCGAATATGCCAGGATTTGAACCAGTTCCTCAATATGCCGTTTCTTTGGGCTATTTTTTTTTATACTACGTCGGGGGGTATACAAGCATACGGCCCACCTGATGTAAGGCGGTTACCGTAGCCTATTAACGCTTGCGATATATTAAGTATCACTCGCGCGATGCCTCCTCTGCTGCTAACACAGTAACTCCTTGGGAGCTTACTGGTGACCTCACTCACACGCAGGAACACAACAACCCTCTAGGGAGTTGTTATTTGGCTGCGATTTTCTGTGAGGTGGAGGTACTTCCCCAGACGGGCTGCTTTGATGCGCCCTACCTCAGACCAAGACAAACAGACATGTTCATGCACACAAATGTTTGCCTTGTGTGGGAATGGTCAAAGTCGCGTCATTCACGACTGAGCCACCGAGCTCGTCAAAAACTAAGGCTAATACTGCTCGAATTAATATAATCACTAGCACATTGTTTCTTTTACAAAATGAATCATTGGTTTCAGTCAAATTTCGTGTCATCGTCATCGCTTGATGAGCTTTCCACACTAGCGAGCACCAAATCCATTATGTGCACTTTATGATGGATCGCCGTTAACTAACTTACTGTACATAGTAGACTGGCTTATGATGTGTCACATAATTTCAGTCGAGCTCAGTGACGCAGTCGTGGATGACGCGGTTTTGGATACCAACTCTCGTGGGTTCGATTCCCACACAATACAAATATTTGTGTACATCAACATTTCTGTTTGCCTTGGTCTGGATAATTTAAGAGAGATAGGGCGCAGCTCGTCTGGGGAAGTACCTCACAGAAAACCGCAGTCAAATAACAACTCCCCAAGAGTGTTGTTGTGTTCCTGTGTGTGAGTAAGGTCACCAGTAAGCTCCTAAGGAGTTGCTGTGTTAGTAGCTGAGCAGAGTGATACTTCATGTATTAGAAGCGTATGCTTGAATACCTTCCGACGATGTAATAAAAAAAAACGGCCAAGTGCGAGTCGTACTCGCGCTTGGCCGGTTTTTTTGTAGGGTTCCGTACCATTATCTATAAAAACGGCAAAAAAAATTCGCGTTTGTTGTATGGGAGCCCACCTTAAATATTTGTTTTATTTTAATGTAATTTTTTATTTTTAAAGTGAATATATAACTAAATATTCTGTGAATATTTTAAGCGTTGTCGTTATCAATATCGAGCAAGAACGAGCTAAAAAAATCAGGTTTGTTGTATGGGAGCCCCTTTAAATATTCATTTTATTTTGTTTTTTAGTATTTGTTCTTATTGCGGTAACAGACATACATCATTTGTGAAAATTTCAACTGTCTAACTGTCACGGTTCATGAGATACAGCCTGGTGACAGACGGACGGACGGACAGCGGAGTCTCAGTAATAGTGTCCGTTTTACCCTTTGAGTACGGAACCCTAAAAAAATGAAAGTTATGCTACATTGTTATATCATGAGATAAGCGGTATTCTCAAACGGTAAGTTTTGTAAATTTGTTATATGTATGTAGAACATATTGGCGACTTAGGGGTGACCTAAGGACCTTCCGGCCGCACCTTACCATATTAACACACTACTTTACACAAATAATATTGGTTATAGTTCGTTAATTTTATTTTTCAGAATTTAAATTTGTTTCCGTTATTCCTATTGATTTTTATGCCTAAATACTGTTAGACTAGTGGTCATTATGCCTAGTAATATTATGCAAATTAAAATTATATGTCTAGAAAAACCAGTTGAGAATGCCCAAGCTTGCATTGCCAGAGGAACACCTGGCTCATCAATTATATAACAATTCAATTTTTTTTTTAATTTGTCGGCCATTTTGACCATGTTCCTTAAGAGATAGGAACGGTGTTCCTGAACATTCCTATTCTACTTTTTTATGCTGAATCCGAATCTGAAGTAAAAAAACTAATATTAAAAAAAAACACACACACACAGACAAACGCACAGACAAACATATAGATTTCATATAGGAACGGTGTTCCTGAAAATTCCTAAAAGATAATTATGTAAACACAAAAAGTTTGCCAAAAACAATTATGGTAAAGTATGATTATACCAAAAAAAATATGCCAAAGTATATTAGGAAAAACCATTATATGAAAATAAGGGATCCTGAGCTGGTGACCTCACTCACACGCAGGGACACAACAACCCTTCAGGCAGTTGTTAGGTATTTAAGTGTGGTTTTCTGTGAGATGAAGGTACTTCCCCAGATGGACTGCTTTGAAGTGCCCTATCTCTCTTAAAAACATGCAAACCACGACAAACAGACATGTCTATTTCCACACAAATTGTCTTGTATAGGAATCGAACTCACGAGCGTCGGTGTCAAAGTACCGTTACCACTGCGCTCTTCAAAATACTGTTCAGTATAGAATAGCGCAGTATAGCATAACGTAGTATGAAGTACGCTTAAGACTTCGTTACATATTTCTTCTTTGCGTTATCCCGTTTCCTAATCTTTTAGGATTGGCGGGGTCCGCTACCTAAGCCTAAATATTTGACGAGAACACAGTTTTTTATAAAGAGTGATTGCCGTCAAACCTCCACAACCCCGTGGGAAAATCAAATCTTTCTTAAGTTAGATCATACGTCTATCGAAATTTAATTTCTCGGATGAGTGGGTTTCCTCACGATGTTTTCCTTCACAGCCGAGCAAGTGATAAATATGTAGATACATAAATACGAAAACACTAATTTACAATACAATACAATATACTTTATTGCACCACATGAAACAGTAGCAGCAGTAGCAGCGTAAGAATGACGAAGCAGATATACAATGCAAATGTGGGAGCCGAGGAAGGCCAAGAATTACCTACCATGACCAAATTGGTCGTGTCTATCAGAAGGTGATCTCAGGAGCCCTAGAAACCGGCGAGCGTGCATGAGAAGAGCAATTAATGTTAAAGAAGCGAGTGAAGTATGCAAGGACCGCGTCTTATGGCGCTCGGTTCTCTCTGCCCCGCAAGGGATTTGGCGTGAAGTTATAGATAGATAGATGAGACAGTAAAATACACGAAATTAACTTATAATTAATGTGCAAAAGGAATTTAGTGGTACATGCCCCCGCTAGGATTCGAACAGGTGACCACTTGGTCAATAGGCCGGTGCCTTCTATCACTGCTCCTAGTCCTCCTTCCTTACATATAATTATATCAACCTAATAAAAGCGTATCAAAATATATGAACTTAAATTATTTTAGAAAAGCTAAACCCGACTGTCTGACATATCGTACGGCTCAAACAGGGCTTTACGAACTTGAAATTTAGCATTTCGTTCATTCTGTCCCCGTTTATGAATAATACATTAACAATGCTTGCATAATTTTCACAATATGTTTCAAATTATTAAGGAAAGTAATATTAGCATCGTATGGTAAATATTGTATGTGTCTGAAAAGGGGTAGCGGAAAGATTATATTTGTAACCGACTAACCAATGAACTACTTGACTTTTTTTTTATACTACGTCGGGAGGCATACAAGCATACGGCCCACCTGATGTAAAGCGCAAACATTTTTGTGAGTGGAGTGTACTTTCATACGCAGTATAATAGAGTTCATAAGAGAGATAGGGCGCATCAAAGCAGCCCGTCTGGGGAAGTACCTCCACCTCACAGAAAACCGTAGCCAAATAACATTCCCTAGATGGTTGTTGTGTTCCTGCGTGTGAGTGTGGTCACCAGTAAGCTCCCAAGGAGTTGCTGTGTAAGCAGCAGAGGAGGCATCGCGCGAGTGATACTTAATATATCGCAAGCGTTAATAGGCTACGGTACCCGTTTTACATCAGGTGGGCCGTATGCTTGTATGGCTCCCGACGTAGTATAAAAAAAATAGTGACGCGATGTCGATCTGTGAACCAGCCAAAAGGAGATGCGTGTTGGTTATACTTCGCCCCCCGACCAGGATGAATTGAGATACTACGTAAACTCCGTCACATCGGTTCTTCGTAGGTTATTTCTTTCTTGGTAGATTGGTAGGCAAGCCGTTTTTTTTTTGTACTTCGCTCATGAAAATGAAGATTCACAAAAGAAGGACTAACCCACAACCGGGTGTGCGTTAGTCATTCTTCCGTGAGGGGCACCCTCCGGGACCCGACGGGAGGGAGGCGGTGAACTCTCATGAGTACCCTTTCAGACGGCAGAAAGAGTTATGTCAGACTCCTACTGCCTAAACACCGCCTACGGATGCCTTTAGCCGGGAAGGCTTTAAAGTATTCATCGGAGCCGATCGTCCCAGGGGATACGGGGCGACGCAAAGGCAGGCCGCGAACGATACTCCTTTTATAGCAAAGTATTGGTGTGCCAAAATGTAAGCAGTTGCCATAGCATTACTACAGAATACTGCAGCGAATCCCTTCGAGGATGTTGTGTGCCAAAAAGATTACCTCTGTACTTACGAGTGATAACAGTATGTTTGATACCATACAAATTATTGTAATGTAAGCAATGACATACATACATATCATCACGCCTGTCTCTCATTGGGGTAGGCAGAGACTATAGAACGCCAGGTCCAAACGCCAGGATCCAAACATACCGCTCTCGCTACTTCTACACTCATCAACCTCTTCATGCATGCTCTTCGGTTTTGGGTACTTTTGATTTAGCCCTTTTTCAACACATCACCAATTTGATCTATATGTGTACGTCTAGGGCGGCCCCTCCCGACATCACCGTTCACTCTTGCTTGATACACTTCTTTCGTAACTCTTTTGTAAGCAATAATAAGGTACCATAATCGCTACAAAAAAGGTGGGTCGTATATTTGTACGCTAAACGTGTTGTTTGTAAGTTTAACGTGTATAAAATATATGGACTTATTACTATTACATGCAATTTGATTATTGGTGGTTGGTGGCGGAAGCACACAAAGCAGGTTAGATCAAATTGCATGTAAATTTGACTTTCGCAAAATGACGCCTGAATCTATTATTACTATTAATCAAGTAGGAGTCTGTATAAGTCAGTTCTCCCAGCTTACCCTGTAAAGTTTTGGTGCGAAGGTGTAATAGTAGGAAAAATCAAGGGAAATGAATGAAACGGTGAAAAATATTAACGTTTTAGAGAAGATGCATCAAAGCAGCGTTGTGCTTTCGCAGTGTGTATCAGTTTCGTAATTCTCCCGCATTCTCTCTCTATATAAGAGCCAACTGAGTATGCCTATGTTCAGGAACACCGTTCCTTTGTGTGCGTTTTTTTTCGAATATTCGAATTTTGACTTCAGATTCGGATTCAGCATAAAAAAGTAGAATAGGAACGTTCAGGAACACCGTTCCTATGTCTTAAGGCGACACATCGAAAAATTAGACCAGCTTTCATCGAATAGTATAGGCTAATGACTAAACTGACGGATCTAAGATTTTAATATAAATAACTTCATTTCTTTATCTTGAATTTGCTTGCTCAAATACGCGATTGTGTAAAATTGATTCGATAATAATTACTTTCGAAAACACCTCCTGAAATTCATTATTTTTGAAATTACAACGAAGTTGTTCTGTTTATACGCTTCAAAATTACTTAAATCTATTAGTAATATCTATGTTTATAATATGGTTGCTGCATATTTTGATAAGTGAAACATGAAATTTTTTTAAAATATTTTAAGTTTCTGACAATTTCTAAGCGATCACATTCGTCTTGGGTGCTACGTGTTTTCGACCTTATTGCGCGGTAATGAGGATTATAAACGCGTTGACTAACTACATCCAGCCAGTCCGGCTGCAGCCCGCTTCGAGGTGAGACCTATGTCGACCGTCTGCTCGAGCTCGCTCCATTTACATCGCGACACCGAAGTTTTTATAATTAATAGTTGTAAATATTCAATATTATAGTATTTAGCGTAAGTGTATTATTATTAGATATAAGTAGTAAATAATATTATAGGTTTATATATATTTATTATACTGTTGTAATAAACAAGACAAGGTATTTATTTTTTTTAATTATTATATTCATTAAACATATTATAATAACATTGTGTAGACATATTTCTAGTTTTTAGAACAGTTCCTAGGTATGGTTGGCCCAAGCTATTTAATTCCTCTTCAAACTTTTTTTTAATTTTGCTTACTTAATAACTCTATATAAAAGTGCATTAATTAAATAAGAGTTATTTTTTGCAGGAATAAACAGTAACATTTGATAATTGGTATACATTATCCACAGGCTGACCGCGTACCTATATAGGACGTCAAACTCCTATTATGTCCATTATAATCTGACCGAACTCCGACTTAGAAGTTGTACGTCGGTGGAGGTCAGGTTACGTTGGAAATTTATACCAATAAGGTTCGCGCTCTCAGCACATAGCAACCAGTGGAGACTCTTTATTTCTTTGTATTAAAATAAAAACTTATAAAATAGAATATTTTTGCTGTTTTGTTTTTTAGGAGAAACTTACTAAATAAACATATTCCACTAGAAGAATCACTACTCGATTTATATGCTACTTTAACGTAAGTGTCATACGGGACGACAAACTCATAGTAACCATTATAAGCTCACCGAACTCCGACTTAGATATTGTACGTAGGTGAAGGTTAGTTTACGTTGGAAATTTATCCAATCAGAAGATAGAAAACCAATGGAGGTTTTTTTTTTTTTTTTTTGTATTAAAATAATTACTAGTAAAATAGTATATTTTGATAGTTTTTAAAAAAATTCGGTATGTTTCATGTTAAAGAAGCGAGCGAGGTGTGTAAGTACCGAGTCATGTGGCGCTCACGAGGGATTTAGCGTGAAGATATAGATAGATAGTATACTTATACTCATGGTACTCGTGAAAACAAATAATGAACCAACTAAAACTATGAACCAACACTGAAAACACAAAAAAATCATCTATTCTATACATTGTGGTTAGTATTGAACTATTGTACGGATTAGATTTATTTTGCAACATCAGAGATGGTCCTGGTTCTTTCTTCTTGAGAGTTTAATAAATAACAAGGAAACGTACAACAATACAAAACACAGAGTATACATAAGTAAAATACAATAAATGTCATTATACTGAAGTTAAAGTTATGAAACAGCAAGAAAATCATTTGTCACATGTTTTTTTTAAATATGAATAGATTATAAAATCTATTTGTATATATGTATATTAGGGTGTCCCTTATTTTTCAAAGTTTTTATTTTCTAACGCATATGTCTTAGTTTTGTTCATTTGCTTTTAAAACACTCGGAAATTAATTTTTAACTTATTTGGATTACGATAATCCGTGCCGAATTACATCGAAACATGTTCATACAAGTTGCGCGGCAGTGCCGCACGTACTCGCGGTATTCATTTGTTCAAATTCAAAGTCAAAATCTTTTTATTCCGTAAAAATGGCTACATTTGTTTGGAATCGTCACATTTTTTTTCCCTACCGTGCAGTTTATGACTAGGTGAGCACTGATAAAAATACTGCCAAAAAACTCAGGCATCCCTCTTTTGGTATACAAACAAATTTACATATTTTGTTAATTACATTATAATTGGATCGACTCACTCCCAGGCATTTTTATCATTAATATAGTCAGATACTTTATAATATGCCCTGCTACACAATTTGGCTTTAATAGTAGTTTTAAATTTGTTTATTGACAAATCTCTTATATTGCTGGGAAGTTTGTTATAGAACCGTATACATTGCCCCATAAAATAATTACTTGTTTTGTGGAGACGGCTTGCATATAACACAAGATTATGCTTATATCTAGTATTTATGCTATGAGTATCACTCTTTTTACAAAATGAGTCTATGTTTTTATGGACATACAAAAGATTTTCATAGATATATTGCGATGCGACTGTTAAAATATTTATTTCTTTGAATTTTTCTCTAAGGCTCTCCCGGGGACCAAGTTTGTAGATAGCTCTTATGGCTCTCTTTTGCAATAAAAAGATGGTGTTAATATCCGCGGAGTTACCCCAAAGAAGAATTCCATATGACATAATACTATGAAAGTAGCTGAAATAAACTATTCTAGCCGTATCAGTGAGCCGTCTAATAGTTTTCACTGCATAAGCTGCAGAACTTAGTTTTCTTGATAATTTTTCAATTTGTGGGCCCCTTTGTAGTCTGGAGTCAATTGTTATACCCAAGAACACAGTTGTCTCCACAGAGGCTAAATTAGTTCCATTAACATGTACATTAGTAGCCACCTGCCTTACATTAGGTGTTGAGAACTTAATTACTTTAGTCTTTTTATCATTTAAAAGCAGATTATTAACACTAAACCAATGAATAACTTTAGAGAGAGCATCGTTAACTTCGTCATAATTACCTAACCGTCTATTAATTTTGAATGTCAGTTATTCTCGTGATTAATACGTAATGTTTTAACTTTTATAAGATGGCAGTGGAATTGAGAAGCAATAAATCAAGTATTTTCTTAGTTGGAGACGTAAATTATCAAATAATAGGCGCAAAATTACCGTCTAACCGTCAAGTTCTTCCTGTACTTTTTTATAAAATTCGCGAAGTTAAATTGACTGTCGGTGAAAGCGCATACCTAGTCATTCGAGAGTGTATTATATTTAGGGAAAAAGCTAGGATCCCTACCAGAGCTATACCTAACTGTGTAAAATAACTTGTGAATCTTCACCAGGAGGGAGTTGCAAAAAAATTCCAATTTTCTATTTCAATTTCAATCTAATTCAATCTGATAATTTTATTTCTCTTATTTATTCGAAATAAAAAAATCCTGTGTTTACTCGGCGCTATCAGCCATTATGACACTAGAACATCTATAACTTCAAGCCAAATCCCTAGCGGGGTAGGCAGAGAGAGCCGAGCGCCACGTGACTCGATCCTTACATATCTCACTCGCTTCTTTAACATTCATTGCTCTTCTCATGCACGCACGCCGGTTTCTAGGGCTCCTGACATCACCTTCTGATAGAACATGACCAATTTGGTCATGGTAGGTAAGTCTTGACCTTCCCCGGCTCCTACATCCTTCCACTTTTGCATTGTATATCTGCTTCGTCATTCTTTCATCTTGCATTCTTTCTACATGCCCGAACCATCGGAGCATGCCTCTTCTTATTTTAACACCGACGCTCTCTTTCAGACCAACTCTATTTCTAACATCATCATTACGAATACGGTCTACAAGCCTTACGCCACAAATTTTACGCAGCGCTCGCATTTCAACCGCGTTTATTCTACTTTCATGCTCTTTCTGCCATACCCAACTCTCGCTTCCATAAGTTAGCGTTGGGACCAACACTGCATTGTGTATAGCGAGTTGTGCCTTCTGGCTCAGGACTTTACTGCCAAGAAGTTTTCCCAACGCTCCATTCACACTATTCCCAGCACTCACTCGTCTTTCCACATCTGCGGTGTACCTTCCATCCCTGCTGAAAGCGCATCCAAGATATACAAACTCATCCACTTGTTCCAACACTTCATCATCAATCGTAATCCTTACATTAGTTCTGGATTCTTCTCTTTCAAATACCATTATCTTTGTTTTCTTCGCATTCAGTAGTAAGCCTTTCTCCATACAGTCGTCTTTCATCGCTGTGACCAGTGTTTGCAGTTTAGATGGTGTATCTGCTAACTAAACATATGTGTCCGAATCAACAAATGGCCCGCTTTAGCCTCTCGATAAACAATGTTGTATTATGTAGCTGGTGTTTCATTCTTCTTAAAGGGGATACATGCCGTCCAGTGGCGCCTCAAGGAATAAAATATCGTATCTTAGCGTGGAAGATAAACATTATAAAGTCATGTGTTGCGTGTGTTACAAATACAATAACGTACTTTTACGTCATTAAACCAACAATTGAAATGTTTTGCTTTCGTTGTTATAGGCATAATTGCCAAAAAACGGCCTCTTTTAGCACTTTTGCTTATAACAACGATAGTGGAATATTTTGAGTGTTGGTTTAATGACGTAAAAATACTTTACTATCTTCGTAATAAATGCAACATAAGATTTCATAATGTTTATCTTCTATGCTATAATATGTTTTTTTATTCAATGAGGGCGCCACTGGACGAGACCTAAGTAAGAACAACATAGATACCAAGACATGTTAACTTGTAGAGATATAAACATAAAACGATGTCATTGATTTCTCTTTCAATAAACTTTTAAAAGTGAATACGTTTCTGTAGTTTTTTATTACTATTATTACTATTGTTTTCCGTCTAGCTTAAATAAATATGTTTGGTTCAGTATGTATAAAGCTAAATAATAATTAAATCAATAATTTTTATTAAATATTGATATTATAAATTTTATTTAAGTGTGACGCGACTCTGTAGCTTTTCTGTTCGTTTGCATTGACTATACGTTGACCCCAGGTTACCTATTAGGCGCTAATTTCAAATTTTACAAATCGAGCGTCGAGTGTCAATTGAGGGGCGCGGGGTGATTGGGCGGAGCCATTTTAAAGCTTCACGATCGAGGTGTCGCCTTAAGGAACATGGTCAAAATGGCTGACATATTAAAAAAAAATTGAATTGTTATATAATTGACGAGCCAGGTGTTCCTCTAGCAATGCAAGCTTGCGCATTCTCAACTGGTTTTATTCTACGACGGATAGCGAACAAGCATATGGCCTGCCTGATGTCAAGCTGTTACCGCAGCCTATGAATGTTAACAACAAAAAGAATGTCGCGCGTTGCCACCCCCGCTGTCAAAATAGCAACTCCTCATCTTCTGGTGACCTCATTCACTCCCAGGAACACAACAACCCTCCAGGGAGTTGTTATTTGGCTGCCGTCTTCTGTGAGGTGGAGGTATTTCCCCAGTCGGGCTATCATCGTTCCCTATCTCTCTTTCGCCAGAACCTTTGTTTTTAAGCAGGATGCACCACGTGCAGATGAGGTTGGCTTTGGCTCTAAGGGTGACATTGATCCACTTACAACCCAAATTTTTTGAAACGGGTCTTTCAGTCTAAATTTGTTTTTATATTAGCACTATAAACGCACCCTACAAGGGGTACAAGGGTTTATTCTACTTTCTTCTCACAGCCATGCCCAGCTTTGGCTTCCATAACATAGCGTTGAGACCAACACCGAGTTGTGTATATAGCGAGCTGTGTAAGGTACACAGCTAGGATGATAATTTTATATATAATATCTTAAAATTCAAGTAAATATTTAGCGTTCCTACGAAAAGGTTGCGAAATTTTCACAGCAGACAGTTTGCAATTATATCTGGCAAATATTTTGGTTCAAACGTTGAAAATGTTATCTTCTTTGTTAAATGTTCGTAGTTGAAGATTTACAGTATCCAATTCTTTATTGTTAATCCGATGTCAATTTGTGAGATCTTTTCTCATTGAATAATGTCCACAAGGGAGTGAAAAACGGAGATAACGCAAAACAACAGAGCGGGGCTTGCGAGAAGCTCAATTTGTCGTATTAGTACTTAATCCCTTTTTGATAGGTCGATGCATTCATTACTTGGGATTAAACAATATATTTTTTATACGTATTGGTAAAGAAATCCTTGTATTGGGGATCTTTACTAAAATATACAACAGTGGATTTATTTTTACTAACCAAGGGAAGGCTTTTCGCGCACATGTTTTTATGTGTCTTACTAGGAAACACCTCAACATACTTGGATAATATCAAACTGTGTTCTTTAAATTATATCCAAATTTGGTCGCATGTAAACTTGGAAAAGATTTATCAGCTAAAAAGTAATGTAAAATAATTTGTTATGCCTTTTAAACTTTTATTATGCCTATGTTTTGTTTATGATGTGATTTTGTTTTTTTTTATATAAAGCTCACTCAATCGTCAACACTCGGATACTTTAGATAAGTTAATTTTTAAGTTAAGGCACCCTCAATTTCAGTCGCAAGCCTGAGTATTTTCGTTACAAGGAAACAAGGGATACCAGCACGACCTATATAATGAGTGCTCACGGTGCTGTAGGCCGATTCTACTAAGAAACTGCAACTGCACTGCAGCGCGGCGTGTGTCAAAATGCGTACACTTTGACGCTTCGTTAAACGTCGCTGCTGTCAGATCGCTTAACGAAACGTTAAAATATACTCATTTTCACTTGTCATGTCACTTGTAGCATGTTATTCTTACTATTAACGTCTACAACGCCTGATGATGCCTCGTGGAGAGGCGAAACACGTGTCGCAGCGACGACCAGGCCAGTCGTGGCAGCGACGGTGGTGGTGGGGGCATGCGGATTCTGTTCCAGATGGCGGACGACCGCAGCAGCCGAGGCAGAGACTACCGGAGCAGCCATGGCAGCGTCGGCATGTAGCACGCACTAACAGTAGTGGGTGGGTGCCGGCCGGCGCTAGGCCGCATGAACTAATTGGTGGCGGAAGCACACAAGGCAGGTTGGATCGAATTGCATGTAAGTTTGACTTTCGCAAAATAACGCCTGAATCTATTAACTATTTATACGCATTTTGACACACGCCGCGCTGCAGTGCAGTTGCAGTTTCTTAGTAGAATCGGCCTACTGTTCGTCGCAGAACAATATATGTCATCGAAAACGTATCATTGACATGGAGCAAAAATAGCAATCTAATTGACAGATGTTTTGCGCAGCTTTCTTACTCATGAGATTAAGGAATATCAGCACCATCTATATAATAGGTAATCACAGTCCTGCTGTTCGCATAGCGATGTATGCCATTGACAAAATATGATTGACATATAGCAGAACATCACAGCGTTGGAAACATAACAAAGCCTTGCGGGATGCCAGCGTTGATACCCATATCAGAGCAGCCATCCAAAAGAGCTTTCGAACTGAACGCAGCATTTAGGTAACCGTGAAGATATTCCTCTATGTATTCGTTAATAAAAGTTGAACTATTGGGTACCAAGCGGCTTATTTCTTAAGTATCACTGCATCTATGGATTTGATTAATCATCCATAAAGGCTATAATCATTTCAAGACTATCAAACCGGTTTCGAATGTACTCGAACAATCAGCGACCGAGCTAAATCCAATTAATTACTGAGACACACGAGATTGCCGGCGGATGATTGAAGTGCACTGCTAATAATTATAGTCGGGATGTCCCCGCTGTCGGTATTTGGATAGGTAACGAGGTGAATTGCATCCAAAATGAGGTCGTGGCTTAACCTGTGACAGCAATATTGTTTGGTAGAAATTAGATAAATCTAGTTTCTACCAAACATATTGCTCATTTTACTGTAGTTTTATATCATTATTTTAATGTGTTAGTAGTTCACTATTATCTTAAAAACCAAACCTATCCTACTATTGGCGTACATTGCAATTTTTTTTATACAACGTCGGAAGGCATACCATAACCAACCATACGGCCCACCTGATATAAAGCGGTTACAGAGAGGCGGGGGTAAACGTTGCTTAACCTGTGTGTGTGGTCAAATTAGCCGGGCATCGACGCCATCGAGCTCCACTGTGATATTTCACTCGAAGGACGTCCACTGCCGAACTTCCACAGCATTAAGTCCTGTACCGCTTGCATCCATCGGGCCCCTGTGATCTTCACAAGAATGTCAGTACGTGGGATTCCGTACTACGCTACGTTTTCCGGTTCATGGTCACCATTCGAGATCCTTTTTGGCCCAATGGCCATCAGTTCTTCGAGTTATGTGGCCTGCCCACTGTCACTTCAGCTTGCTGATCGGTAGCTCCACTCGCGCCACTCCGGTAACTCCAGTTCTGTTGTGGATGTGCTCATTTCTTAATCTATCTCGCAGTTAAACTCCAAGCATAGGTCTCTCCATCGCACGCTGTGCAACCTTGAGCTTCCGTACAAGGCCCATAGCCGTAAGTCATCAATGGAACACGCACTGGTCGAAGAATTTCGTCTTGAGACATTAACGTGTCGTGGACGAGAAAATTTTTGTAATTTCTCAAACGATTTCCGATCCGAGATGGATTCGACGAGAAGTCTCTTTCCAGAAGTTGGATCTACGTAACTGGACTATTTGTCTAAAGTAGATATACTATTTATAATACTATTTATGTATTATCTGTCTGATATGATATCCGAGTTTTATTCAATGAGAAACTGTTTCTCGAAGTTGGATCTAGTTCCTGTCCTTAGTTCATGCGAACTAGCGCCGGCCGAGAGCCACCCACTACCGTTAGTTGGTGCAATATGCCGTCGCTGCCACGGCTGCTTTGGTTATCTTTACCTCGGCTGCTGCGGTCGTCCTCGCGATTGCCTGCGATCTGGAACAGAAACTGCATGCACCCCCACCTTAAAAGTTAGAATATGTCACAATACTTGCAGCAAGTTATTTTAATGACTAACATCTACAGCACCTGAGAGTACCTCGTGGAGAGACGAAACGTGTGTCTCAGCGACCAGGGCAGTCATTGCAGCAACGGTGGCATGTGCATGCGGTTTCTACTCCAGATGGCGGGCAATCGCGAGGACGACCGCAGCAACCGAGGCAGATTTACCGGAGAGGCTACCGGAACAGCCATGGCAGCGACGGCATGTTGCATCTACTAGCAGTAGGTAGTGGGCGTCGTCCGGCGTTAGTTCGCATGAACTAATTAGTGGCGGCGCACAAAGCAGGTCAAATTGCATACTATTTGTCTAAAATTATACTATGTTTTTTTCTCGTCGATTTTGATTTTAATTAAAATAAAAAGGCCTTTATATACAAAATTTTACATTCATTTCTTTGATTGCATATTTTTTACCACTGAGATAGTAAACAAGTTACTTTATTAATTTTTAATTAATCGAATTGTGGTAAATGATCGTCAAGATACTGGCAATAGGAGCCAATTACTAGTATCTTGAAAATCACGGATATGTAACTTACTCAATTTTGGTCTGGATAGTAGAGAATCACCGAGTTTGTCGTTACCTGATTTGAAGTTGCCATACAAACAGAATTCCTTAAAAGTTTCAACCAATAAAACAAGTTGTTCAAGCTGTAGAAAAATTATGGTATTTTCGCGTAGTATTCTGGTTTTTCAAAACTATAGACTACGCATCATAACAATATGCTACAAACAGTAGAATATACTATGATATCCAATCATGTGTCTGTCCGTTATGATATGCAAAGGCAGCTGCTTAATTTCATTCTAAAAGTCTATTACTGAACATTTTATAATTCCAATTTTATCTATCAAAACATCGATTGTAACTCAATACATCGATTGTATCTCAAGACCTTTCCCGTTCCGTATATTTAGATTTACCCCGAAATTTAATTACCCGACTGAAGGAAGGGTATTGTTTTTCGCACGTGTCTTGCCCGGGTTTAATAAATACTACCTTATATCATGTAAACCATCATATATCTATAACTTCAGGCCAAATCCCTTGCGTGGTAGGCAGAGAGAACCATCATTAATCCATGTATTCTGCTAAGTAGAAAAAAATGTTTGATTTATTGCAAGGAATATTAAAAATTTGACCCAGTTTTTGTTAACTACTAACACATAAACACTATAAACACTAAAGGTCTGTGGGGTCTATCTGTCAAAACCATATCTTCTATTATTATTTCAATCGCTCCACATTTAGCTACAATTTTCAATTGTTGTGTGGCATCTGGTGCATTTCCTGACTTGATGAAACATAGTAAAATCATTCCATTATTTAAATCTGGTGATAGTTCGGACCCTTCGAATTTTCGACCTGTTTCCATATTGCCCATTCTTAGTAAAATTTTTGAAAAACTAATGCTTAGCCAGTTGCTCAGACATTTCAATACACATAATTTGCTTCATAGCAGACAGTTCGGATTTACGAGAGGTTGTTCAACTATAGACGCAGGGATTCATTTGCTTAAAAGTATATTCGCGGCATGGGAAGGTTCGCAAGATGCCTTGGGAATTTTCTGTGATCTGTCTAAAGAAAGAAAGAAAGAAAGAAAGAAAAACATTTATTCGTACACAACACAACACTGAACAACAAACATATACACAGCAAAACATATATACAAAACTAAGCATAACATAACATAACAAATATAAACACAGCAAACAGTGTTGTGCGATGTAACAAAATGGTCTGGACTCAGTATATTGTCGAAGCCTGTGTAGCAGACCCGACACTGATTTTCAGTCCAGACCAGTCTTTTGTGACATCGCGGACGGAACAAACAGGCACTATGCACTAAGACAAACAACGAACACTATAATTAACCAACATAAAAGAAACAATATAAAACATACTTAAATATACAGTTAAAAGATTACAAAAATATTCCGATTGTAAGAACCGAGTGCCAAAACGAAAAAGCAGATACAAGACGGAAGAACAAAATAAATAAAAAGCGTTTATGACACCAATCCAAGTGAACAGAAAAACACTCAGAGGAGGAAAAATAGTACTATTACCTACGTATCGTTCGTTACAAACTTAAATCACATAACAATAATTCAACTACCTATACTCCGCACACAGGGATGCGCGAGTCAGGGCCAACACAAGACTGGGGCGACACGGCAAATGAATTTTCAAATAGAAAAATCATCATAAATTTGTTAACAAAATGTCCAAGGTAAAAACTTTTAAGATACCTAAGTGAGAAACTAAATTTAATATAATAACCAGTGTTAAACTAAGATTGTCCCTGATACAGATAACAGGACAGATACCTGAAGTACAGCAACGTTGTCCACGTAAAATAGGGACACTATGTGAATTAGATATTTTCTAAATAATAAAATATATCTAAGTATAAAGTAAACTTGCCAGACCATAACAGACTCATTCATGCTGACATAGGTGCAGAACAAACTTAAACTAGAAACTTAATTAAATCAGGGTCACAGTCCAGTGAGTTTTTGGATATTTAATAAATGAGTTTTAAAAGCCGCGATAAACAGTTTCTTCTTTTTTAGGGTCCGTATTGGTGGGGGAATGTTATTCCAGCAGTGGGTGGCTGCATATTTAAAGCTACCCCGAAAAGCAGCTGACCTATGGCTCGGTGTGGACAAACGATAAAGGGAGGACCGAGCAGAGTACTTACGTGCATTTTGCATCCAGGTTAGCCTAGTATATAGATAATCTGGCTGACGGTTGTTGACCACACCAAATAGGAGGCTGGCAAGGTGAAGATATCTGCGCGATTCCATTTTCAGTATGTTGGACTTGTTAAAATATGGTGTTATGTGGCTGCGGGGTGGAACGGAGAAGCAGAAACGCGCACAGGCGTTCTGAACACGCTGGGTTAACCTTTCAGTTCTGGCCAGAAGACATGGCCCATACACCGTATCAGCATAGTTGAGCTTTGAAAGGATTAATGAATCGCACAATCTTATTCTCAAATCAGTACTCAGGTAACGACGAAACTTGTACATCACTTTCAATCTATAGAAACAGTTTTGCACTGCTTTAAGAACATGATTTTCATAACGCAACTGTGAATCCATAATGAGACCAAGGTTACGTGCCTCAACAACATGTTCAATCAGCTGATCTGCAAGACGTACTCTTGGATTGTGATCTAATATGTTAGTGATTTGATGCTTTGAGCCAAGTATTAAATATTTGGTTTTACTTGGATTCAATAGCAGACAATTGTCTTTGGACCAGATGCAGATACGGCTTAGATCCTCATTCAACTTTTTTACAGATCTGTCAGTATCCTGAGGATACAGGTGAATATAAATTTGGAGATCATCTGCATATAAATGGAATCGACAATGTTGTATATTCTCCACAATATCAGCCGTGTACAGGATGAAGAGTAACGGACCGATTATGGAGCCCTGTGGGACCCCCCTGCGGACTGGGCTGCACGCTGATCTAGCCGATGTACCATCATTCTTTTTCACCTCAACCACCTGACTTCTGGATTCAAGGTAACTGCGAAACCATTGCACTGAAGCTGCATCTAATCCATAGTGAGTTAACTTAGTGAGAAGAAGCAAATGGTTTATTGAATCAAATGCGCGCGAATAATCTAGTAACACCAGTATAGTGCCCATTCCGTGGTCCTGGGCAGACAAGATATCATCGGTTACATTTAAAAGTGCAGTTGATGTACTACGGCCCCTACGGAAGCCTGACTGAGCGCTAGGTAGCAGGTTATTATCCTCCAGATATTTGTACAATTGTTCATACACCACCTTCTCAAGTATCTTTGAGACCACTGACAAGATACTAATAGGCCTCAGATCCGATGTGTCAACAGGATTATGTGATTTAGGGGCTGGCCATACAAGACCAGTACCCCAAAGGTCTGGGAAACTTGAAGTTATAATAGATCTGTTGATAATATCCGTGATAGGATCCAATGTATGTGGAAGAGTTAAGATTATCATTTTTAGGGAGATACCATCAATACCCTCTGCATTGGAATTCAAAGACCTGATGATTTGAGCCACTACCCCAGTATCTACCGGCTTCAACTGAAAAGTAGCAGGTCCGTATCTATGAGATGCATAGTGTGAGAGGACACTGGGCTGGACCGAATCCTGTCCTGGTACATCTAGAAAGGATTTATTGATGTCATCAGGATTGTTTAGGTAGGGGGGTAACACTCTGATATTTTTAGGAAGGACAGTAGACTTAAGATTCTTCCACAACTTTTTTGGATTGTTAATATTATTATTTATGTGTTGCTGGAAATATGCCTTTTTTTCATTATATATGGCTGAAGCCACCACTGCCTTCATATCTTTATAAAACTGTTTATGGGTGTCCAACCCAGACGCCCTATACCTCCTGTAACTGTTGTCCCGAATATGCATCATATCCTTGACTGTATCGGTCAGCCATGGATGTCCATGGTCCTTAACACATATCTTTCTTACAGGAGCATGCAGGTTGAACAGAAAGTGAAGGTAGCTGTTAAAGGTTAGGACCATTTCATTCACATTAGTTAGGGTAGATATGTAACTCCAGTTAATCCTTTCAAGGTCAGTATTAAATATGTCGATGAGAATATTCTTGTATGGTCTATGAAAAATGATTTTAGGCGTCAGTCTTGGTTTTTTGATATCAAGTGCTGTCGAAATTATGGCATGACTACCTAGATCTGGAATATGGGAAACCTTGATTTCACGGACCCGCGCATCAGTGCACATTAAATCAATTAAGGTCTCACTATGATCTGTAAAATGAGTAGGCTCTCTCACCCACTGTTGCAGACCGGCGCACTGCAAGAATACTTCCAAGAGTTTACTTTTGTTATCTGTTGGGCATAATATATTTATATTAAAGTCACCAACTAGGAAAATATTATCATAACTGGAGAATGCTGCACAGGATTCTGCTAGCGAGTCCAAAAACAACTCAACATTCTGCCATGGAGGCCTGTACGCTGTACCAATGACTAATGATGTGGAGCTGATTCTGGTACTCAACCATAACTGTTCAACAGATGATGCCGGGTGTGGACAGACTCGCATGTTTAAACCTCGTCGGGTGTAGAACCCAACACCTCCTCCCCGACCACCGCGGACATTCATTGGTCGTGGGTAGTGTCTAAACCGGTAACCAGGCAGCGATGGAGCAAGACCCTCTTCTCCATCTCGCAGCCATGTCTCGTTAATGGCTAAGATATCTAACCCCAAATTGTTCATGGCAATCAGAAATTCATCTTGTTTTGTGCGAAGTGAGCCAGCATTAAAGCGTTTGACTGTGTTCACCATGACACTCTTGTCAGAAAATTACACCACTACGGTATCAGGAACAAGGCTCTCGAACTTCTGTCTTCTTATCTGGGCAATAGGATACAGAAGGTCGATATTAATGGTAAAAGATCTTCGGGGTCCCCTGTAGTTATGGGAGTCCCACAGGGGTCAATTCTAGGTCCATTCTTATTTTTAGTATATATAAATGACTTACCTTATTATGTAAAGGATAAACATGAGATTGTATTGTTTGCGGATGATACCTCTTTGACATTCAAAATTAATAGACAGTTAGGTAATTATGACGAAGTTAACGATGCTCTCTCTAAAGTTATGCATTGGTTTAATGTTAATAATCTGCTTTTAAATGATAAAAAGACTAAAGTAATTAAGTTCTCAACACCCAATGTAAGACAGGTGACTACCAATGTACATGTTAATGGAACTAATTTAGCCCCTGTGGAGACAACTGTGTTCTTGGGTATAACAATCGACTCCAAACTACAATGGGGCCCACAAATTGAAAAATTATCAGGAAAACTAAGTTCTGCAGCCTATGCAGTGAAAACTATTAGACGGCTCACTGATGTTGATACGGCTAGAATAGTTTATTTCAGCTACTTTCACAGTATTATGTCATACGGAATTCTTCTTTGGGGTAACTCCGCGGACATTAACACCATCTTTTTATTGCAAAAGAGAGCCATTAGAGCTATCTACAAACTTGGTCCCCGGGAGAGCCTTAGAGAAAAATTCAAAGAAATAAATATTCTAACAGTCGCATCGCAATATATCTATGAAAATCTTTTGTATGTCCATAAAAACATAGACTCATTTTGTAAAAAGAGTGATACTCATAACATAAATACTAGATATAAGCATAATCTAGTGTTACATCCAAGCCGTCTCCACAAAATAAGTAATTCTTTTATGGGGCAATGTATACGGTTCTATAACAAACTTCCCAGCAATATAAGAGAATTATCAATAAAGAAATTTAAAACTACCAAAGCCAAATTGTGTAGCAGGGCATATTATAAAGTATCTGACTATATTAATGATAAAAATGCCTGGGAGTGAGTCGATCCAATTATAATGTAATTAATAAATTATGTAAATTTGTTTGGATGCCTGAGTTTTTTGGCAGTATTTTTATCAGTGCTCACCTAGTCATGAACTGCACGGTAGGGAAAAAAATTGTGACGATTCCAAACAAATGTAGCCATTTTTACGGAATAAAAAGATTTTGACTTTGACTTTGACTTTGTTAATTATGTTAAAAGCGATTCTAAATTATTTAAAAATATTTACGAAGAAACAAAGTCTATGTATAATAAATCAAAATTAATTAATCTTGATGAATGATTAATTTAGCAAAATCAATGCTACATTGGATATTGAACGAGTATATAAACATAAGGAACGGCATAATGAGTATAAAATATAACAACCGAAGTATGATAGCTAAGTAATTAGTTAAGTAAGTAATTAGTTTTGGCGCAGTGGTTAGTGACCTACTTGTACACCAACGCACGCGGGTTCGATTCCCACACGGAACAAACATTTGTATGCATGAACATGTCTGTTTGTCTTGGTTTTTCTAAGAAAGATAAGGCGCATATAAGTAGCCCGTCTGGGGAAGTACCTCCACCTCACAGAAAACACCTCCCTGCAGGGTTGTTATGTTCCTGTGAGTGAGTGAGGTCACCAGTAAGCTTTTACTCTGCGCTACTCTTCGTAGCTGTGTTAGCAGCAGAGGTGGCATCACGCGAATGATACTTAACGGTAACGGACGTTGTATATAAAAAAGTTTATTTTTATACAACTATGTGAGGCATACAAGCATACGGCCCACCTGATGTAAAGCGGTTACCGTAGCCTATCAACACTTGTGATACAATAAGAATCAGTCGTTGTCGGTAGTTGTTATGAGGCTGCGGTATGTTCTATGTGGGAATCGAACCCACAAACATTGGTGTCGAAGTAGCGTTACTAAGCTCGTCAAAAAGTAGTAGATTTAATTGAAGACTACGTCATCTATATCCCTTACCTTGGCACTGACTGCCTTAATTCATGTCAACTCATCAGATGGTGCTGTTGAGTTATTAAAAAAAATGATCAACCTATTGTGGAACGTTTTCAGCGTCACATATTGAATCAAATAAATAAATAATAAATGATAAATATTGTCGGACAAATTACACAGCGCCATCTAGCCCTAAAGTAAGCGAAGCTTGTGTTATGGGTACTAGACAACTGATAAACATACGTAAATACATTTTTTTTTTTTGTAAATACATACTTATTATACATAGAAAATACCCAGACCAAGACAAACAGACATGTTCATGCACACAAATGTTTGTCCTGTGTGGGAATCGAACCCACGAGCGTTGGTGTCAAAGTAACGTAACAACGCGTTTCACCACTGCGCCACCGAGCTCGTCCAATGATGAATTTATGAAATGAATTTATTAAAACTTGTAAACCCTTGGATATTAAAAACTCAAAGGATCATCATGGGGAATGTCAATTGTTTGTATTATATCAATGTTTTTTTTTAATTATTATCTTATCACTGATTTTTAATCTATGTAACAGACACAGGTAAGTTCCTATATTTAACTAAATAACCTGAAGTTGTAATGATACAACGTAGATTATATTTTGAAGAGTTATATTGTGGAATTGATAGCGAACTTAGATGTGTATACATGTATTTCGAGGGGTCGTATGTCTCCACGCGACAGCGCGTTTTGGACATTTCATACGTGTGATTTTCGGGAATTTATAACCGCATGTCGTATGAATATCATAAAAATGCTATGCATGTTGGTAGGAATTTGTAAATTGCATGGTGAGCATTGAAAATAAAACAATTATTTAGGCCGTCCGGATGTCATAAAGTCGGAAAGGGCCGGACGAGACGCACCGGGTGTCTGCCATTAAAGCACAAAAGCAATTTTAAAAGCTATCGATAACAAAAGCTGGCGAAGACAAAGGAAGGCGGCCTATCTAATTTGTATTATTCTAAGAACGGGCGGCTTTCTTTGAGTACACATGTGCACGCTGGTAATGGGAGAAAATGCTTGTCGCTAGGCGATGGGTTTATGGCCAATCGGTGTGCGCGTCACCCCAGCGCATGGGACGGGTGCGCGGTGGAGCGGGGTATGTAGGCGCGCGGCTGAACGATTCATTCGGTTTTCGAGAGTACTGGCGGTCGGACGTTCGACATCGTGGCGCGTATCATAATAATTACTGTCGATTCGATCCCGGAGTTCGCGCGGTGCGGTCGTGCGACGTCGCGGCTTTTATCATAATAATTAATTCGGTTTAGAGATACTTCTTGTCGGAAAATAATACGCGTACAAAGGGTCGAGTACTCGAACTCCCCACGACACGCGAAGGCGCCGAGATCAGCGTAGCAACACCGCCGAGGACAGCCCACGGTCGCCGACTCCACGCTGCACAGTACGAGACCACGAGTTCTTCGCGGGACCGCAGCTTAGCCCAATTAAGTTAACCTGCTAAAGCTAAGTTTAGTCTCAAGATATATGTTATCCTACCTTATTGTATACCCGTTTATGTGTAGTGTTTTTCCTCAGGACTCGCGTGCGCGAATAACGTAAAATACATACGCCTATGCCTAAAATCTGTGGCATAGTGGCTAAGTTAAATTTTGTCTTGAAAGGTACCTCTGAGTAAGTGAGATTGGATGACGCATTCATACAATCTCGCTGAGGCGAAGGGTTTTTTTATTTGCTGGCGTTTATGAATGGAGCACTTGTGATAAGCCAGGGGCCCATTTATATGCGCTTTTTAATTTTAGTGGCGGCAGAGTACCTTTAGCTTATAGTATTATTCTAGCATAGCTTGCGGGGTTGATAAGTGCATGATATTATTACATCTGGAGACCGCTCTCCAGGTGAGCCGATTTGCGGCAAAAATCACGCACAGCCCGATTTCTGTAGACTCAACTGGATTCGCTAGCGGCTCTGAATTGTTTACTCAGACCATTTAAACTCACATGTGAAATTGCCCAGCCTATAAAATATGCATTAATAATCCTGTAAGGATAATTAATGATAGTGTACACTATACTCAAAATAAGTATAATTATTTGCGCAGCGATCAAGAAAATATGCAAAATTCTACGAGATTGGTATAATGACAGAAGTCACTATATTAATCGCGTAAGCTGATTATAGCAAGGTCAGAAGAAATTTACCTGACCTCCAATTAAAGACTGCGCAGACGCTGAGGCTAGCTAAAGGTTTAAGACCTAAGCATTATCCTGGTCAGTAAAGGGTTCAGGCGCTCCTGTTAAGTATTCCACAAAGAACCGTTATACACGCCATAATAGCGTGCCTACAACCGACTAACTATCAATTCCCTGAACCGCTCTTAATGTTTGTAGATTCACGCTAATAATTAAAATTCTAAACAAAACGAAACAAACTAGACGATCATTTTAGGTCACTACAGGCTGCATTCCAGCAGTATCAAGGCCACGTCATTTTGGGTTGCCTTACAGATGCTGCCGATGACCACAGGATATTTGATTCGGACTAAAATAATATAATCAGTTCGACAAATATTCTTTAAGAATCAAATTGCTATAAATTACATACACAACGTAGAAACATTTCCAGGACATAGATAACTACGAATATTATATTCACAATTTCGGAATCTATAAATAATAGGTAACAACAAAGGCTATACGCAGCATATTAAAATTAATTGGGGTATTACAAACAAAGGTTAATGAGTAGGTGTTTATGTAGTGAATGCGTTTTACTGTTAGACATAAAAGCTATTAAGGTAGAGTAGGTAGGTATATTATAACGATAGGAATAGTTAGGTGTTTATGTAGTGAATGCGTTTTACTGTTAGACATAAAAGCTATTAAGGTAGAGTAGGTAGGTACATTAGAACGATAGGAATAGTAGGTGTTTATGTAGTGAATGCGTTTAACTGTGTTAGACATAAAAGCTATTAATGTAGATTAGTTTAGGTATATTATAAAGGTTTATAAATATCGGTTGCTTACTGTTGAACAACTAGGAGAGTAATAATTTAATTACATTGTCCGATTGAGAAAATTGGGTATAGTTAATTACACTGTTTAATTAATTACGTCAGGAGGAATTGACCATTAAGTTACAAGTGCAAATTTAGTAGATAGGCAAAGTAAGATAATAAAGTTATTTGAATAGATAGCGTATTTTGAATAGACGTTGTCTGCAAGCGATAAGCAGGCACCTGCGTGTAGGATATATAGGTAAATAAGCGAACTACTGATTAGTAAAATGGGCCGAGGCAGGAAGCCACGTGTGACCAGCAAACAGTCGAAAGGTACTGAGGACAGTAATGCTTTAACAAATTCGAACCCGGAGACGAGTCAGATGACTCTATTACTGTCGCAAATTTTACAACGTTTGGAGAATTTAGAGCAGGCTAGGGCGAGTAACTCCGTTACGTCCGGTTCGGAAGCGAGCGTGCCGTCTACCGCTAACCGCGAAAACTTTGTGCTGAATGAGTCAGAGCATAAACAGGTGTGTCTAATTAAGATGTCACAAAAACTACCACAGTTTGACGGGCAAAAATCAAATAACCCTATGCTGTTTCTAAGGGATTTGAGGAATTACATAGAGATGTCTGGGAACAGTTTTAGTTCGGGTAAAGCTTTGGCGTTTGCTATAGAGAGTTTGATAGGGAGCGCAAAGACAAGGATGAATATTTATAGGGATTCTTGGGCTAGCTTTAGCGACTTCGAAAGGGATTATAAGCAAGTATTTTGGAGTAACTGTGAACAGGAGTTGATCAGACAACGGTTCATGACCGCGAAATACGACGATAGAGTAGGTACAATGGAAGAGTATTTTGCAGACCAGTTAAATAAAATATACGGGTTATCTTTACCTTTTACCGAGACGGAAAAGGTAAATACCATATTCAGGCAATTGCCTCAGCATGTGCAGGTAGCATTTTTCGCGAGGAATGAGAGTATGTCAGTTAAAAATGCAGTGGAGTTTCTGCGTCATTTAGAACGGAATGTACGCAAAGAGGCGAGCGTAGTGACGTCAGCCGGTACGTCTGAAGGTCGCGCGACGTTTAGACCAAGTCGTGGGACTACGAGATATGGGTCAGTGCGGGTGAATACGATTCGCTATAATCATCTGACGAATCGACAAAGACGATACCCATATGCTAACCGCGGACAGAATATGCGAGGTCGGGGTTTGTATAACAATAGTACTAGGCAAAATAGGACGCAGTTGAGGCCGATAGAATTCACACCAGCTTTGGATGCGCCGCGAGCTAGTGAGACGAATAAGAGCCTAGCAACAGCGGAAAAACCTGATGCTGTATCAAAAAACTAATTTCGGGGGAAGGGGGGGGATTCGCTTTACGTTACTTAATGCGATTAGGCTGGGCGCCGAACAACGAAAGCGCTAAGCATAAACTATATGAAATATGTGACATGGGAACGAATATGGGTTTAGAAGAGTTGACACAGTTGTTAACACATAGGGCGGAGGAGTTTCGAGTCTGTTTGGCAGATACTTCAGAGGTGGAAAGCATGAATAGGCATAATAAATCCTTATGTACAGTGTTTAGAGATATAGATGTCTTAGACGCGGATCAGGAGCAAGATAGGAGGCTAGCGTTGCCGGAAGTGAGTGTTGAAATAGGTGAGATTCAATTAAAGGGTTTGATTGATTCTGGGAGTGAGGTGACGTGCCTGAGACAAGATTGTTTTGAAAGAGTAAAGGGACGTTTGAGCCAGTTAGCTGAGATACCTATACCGGCTGTTCGAATCGCCGGGGCGTTTGGTATTAGTAAAGAAAAGTTAGGAAGCTTGGTCATAGTCCCTATCAAGATAGGTGAGTGTACCATCGATACACCCACGTTGATTCTAAGGAAGCTACCTAAGGAATTAATATTAGGATTTGATTTCATACAGTTAGCGCGAGGAGGTTTGGTATGTACGGACGGAACGAAGTTCGTTATTAATGATGGTAATGTGATTTGTGAGATAGATCTGGAAGAGCGAGAACGCGGTCAAATCCAATGCTGTACGTTAGAAAAACATTCGGAGAAATCAGTGGTGGGTAAGATAGTTGAGTACGTACAAGGGACATCGTTGTCAGCCGAGCATAAATCTAAGCTGTCGGCTGTGTTAACGAAACATGTCACGCTATTCTCCGATAAGATTGGTCGCACGACCAAGTATATACACGAGATTAGAATGAAGGACGATAAACCTTTTGTTAAGCGGTCGTATCCCATACCGCATGTTTATCGCGAAAGAGTTAAGGCAAGGTTAGACGAAATGGAACGGGGAGGTGTAATTAGCAGACAGGCGACGGACTACAGTAGCCCATTAACGTGTACGTTGAAAAAGAATGGAGAGATTCGGATATTATTGGACGCGCGCGAGCTAAACAGATTAATGGCCGGGGAAACGGAAAGCGCACCGCTCATGAGTGATATATTACAATCGGGTTCCAGAATAAACTATATTGCTGTAATCGATATAAAGGACGCGTATTTTACGATTCCATTGGCTCACGAGTCTAGGAAATATACCGGTTTCGTGTTCCAAGGGAAGAGTTATGTGTATAATGTGCTACCACAGGGACTCAAAACGAGCGTGGGCTCATTCTCAAGGGCGATGGATTTGATACTGGGGCCGGAAGTGCGAACGTACTGTTGGAATTTTCTTGACGACTTAGCTATTTTCACGGATGGGGGCCTAGACGAACACATACGTCAGATCGATACGGTATTGACCAAGTTACGTGAAGCCGGATTTACTTGTTCATTAGAGAAATGTAATTTTGCCGCTAGGGAGGTGAAGCTTTTAGGGCACATTTTAAGCACTGAAGGAGTTAGTTTAGACCCGGCGAAGGTAGAGGCTGTTTCGGATTATCCTGCACCGAGGACAGTGAAACAATTACGTTCATTTTTGGGGTTTGTAAACTATTTCCGTAGGTTCATAAGGGAATTTGCGTTATTAACGGAACCATTGTATAGATTGTTACAGGCGAGAGTAAGATTTACGTGGGGTACAGAGGAACAGGACGCGTTTGATAGGTTAAAGGTAGCGTTTACACAGAGCGTCATGCTGTCACAGCCAGAGTTCGGTAGTGTATATTATGTGCAGACGGATTCCAGTTCGATAGGTCTGGGCGGGTATGTTTACCAATTAGATAAGAACGGGTTCGAGAAAATAATAGGATTTTGTTCGTACGCATACAAAGGGCCGCAAACACGGTGGTCCGTCAGCGAACAGGAGTTCTATGCTGTGATTTATACATTGAGGAAATTTGAAACGTGTTTGAGAGGAGCCAAAATCGTGATAAAGACAGATCATAAAAGTCTGACGTTTATAAAGTCTTGGAAATTGCTCGGGGCGCGAATTACCAGATGGATAATGTACTTAGAACGGTTTGATTACGAAATACAGTATATTCAGGGACGTGATAACATTATACCTGACATTCTGAGCAGGCACATACGAGATGCAGGGTCGGAAAAAGTGGTTAACACTACACAGCCGCACATATACTGGTTTAAGACGGCTAGCCGTGGCACGGTATTACAAAAATTAAAACAGATTGCCGAGTTGCAAACCGATGACCCGAAGTTAAAACATATCAAAGATTGTTTAGGTCAGGGGAAGGCCAGCCTAGAGGTTAAGGGCTTTAAGTATTACAAATTAGTCGGGAAGACATTGTACTTTAGCATACCTACGCAGGAAAAAAACCTATTAGTCATACCAAAGTCACTACAGGAGGAATTAATAATTCATATACATGAGGAAATAGGTCATTTTGGGCAGTATAAAATAATGCCTATTCTGAGAACGCGTTATTATTTTCCTAACATGAGCAAGATAGTTCGTGACGTAATCCGCACGTGCGACATATGTCAAAAGGCAAAACCCAGCGTTAGTAACACAATAGGACCATGTCAGCCAGTTTCAGCTAAAGCTTTAGGAGAAAAGGTCTTCGGGGATTTGTATGGGCCGTTACCTGCGGGTAAGTTTGGTTACAAGTACATATACGTTATGCAGGACGTGTACAGTAAGGTCGTAAGGTTGTATCCATTAAGGGTCGCGAGTGGGCGTAGCGTACTTGCGTGCGCAAAACGATTTCATAAGGAGATACCTATCAGGACGATAATCACCGACCGAGGCCCACAGTTCATTTCGAAGACGTGGATTGAAAGTTTACGTGATTTAGATATAAAGGTGACGCACACTTCAGTGTATTGCCCAAATTCGAATAGCGTAGAGAGGGTCAATCGCGAGTTAGGAAGAATGATCAGGACATATTGCTTCGGGTCCAACAGAAGTTGGGTGAATATGTTGACCGATGTAGAAAGGTGTTATAACAACGTTACACATAGTTCTACAGGGTTTGCACCCGACAGACTAGCGTTTGGGAGGCAAGAGTTGTTAACTATTGACAGTACGTTAGGTGATGAGTGGACGAAACGATATCTAGCTAACGAACCACAGATTAATCACGAAAAAGCATTGAAAACCGCGGAGAAGACAAGCATGTACAGAAAGCGTCAATTTGACAACAGGCATAGGTTAGTCGTTTACCGAATAGGTGATTATGTGAAGGTGAAGACCTTTGTACGATCGGACAAAGAACATAAGATAACGCGGAAATTTTCCTTATTATATAAAGGGCCATTTGTTATAGTGGACGTACCATATCAAAACTGTTATAGTCTGATGGAACCAGAATCTAATAAGATTGTTGGAAATTATAATGCGGTGAATTTAGCCAGATATTTTATACGAAAGAAGGAAGTGACGATTCTAAGTAAGGAGGTAAATAAATGAACAGGACGTTAGGTATGGAGTAAAAGCATAAGGGCGATGGTTAGTAGTTTAGAACAAAGAGCAATGATGATATAGACGAATAGGGCTATCGAACGATTGAGGTCAGGGTGTGGCACTAAGAGCTGGTTCAGAGAGAATTGGAGAGAAAATTTTTAAGATAGGGTACATATGAGATTAAGATTTTGACGAGTGAGTATCGGGGACACCAACTCACAAAACCTGGGGAAGGTTCTGTAATGATACAACGTAGATTATATTTTGAAGAGTTATATTGTGGAATTGATAGCGAACTTAGATGTGTATACATGTATTTCGAGGGGTCGTATGTCTCCACGCGACAGCGCGTTTTGGACATTTCATACGTGTGATTTTCGGGAATTTATAACCGCATGTCGTATGAATATCATAAAAATGCTATGCATGTTGGTAGGAATTTGTAAATTGCATGGTGAGCATTGAAAATAAAACAATTATTTAGGCCGTCCGGATGTCATAAAGTCGGAAAGGGCCGGACGAGACGCACCGGGTGTCTGCCATTAAAGCACAAAAGCAATTTTAAAAGCTATCGATAACAAAAGCTGGCGAAGACAAAGGAAGGCGGCCTATCTAATTTGTATTATTCTAAGAACGGGCGGCTTTCTTTGAGTACACATGTGCACGCTGGTAATGGGAGAAAATGCTTGTCGCTAGGCGATGGGTTTATGGCCAATCGGTGTGCGCGTCACCCCAGCGCATGGGACGGGTGCGCGGTGGAGCGGGGTATGTAGGCGCGCGGCTGAACGATTCATTCGGTTTTCGAGAGTACTGGCGGTCGGACGTTCGACATCGTGGCGCGTATCATAATAATTACTGTCGATTCGATCCCGGAGTTCGCGCGGTGCGGTCGTGCGACGTCGCGGCTTTTATCATAATAATTAATTCGGTTTAGAGATACTTCTTGTCGGAAAATAATACGCGTACAAAGGGTCGAGTACTCGAACTCCCCACGACACGCGAAGGCGCCGAGATCAGCGTAGCAACACCGCCGAGGACAGCCCACGGTCGCCGACTCCACGCTGCACAGTACGAGACCACGAGTTCTTCGCGGGACCGCAGCTTAGCCCAATTAAGTTAACCTGCTAAAGCTAAGTTTAGTCTTAAGATATATGTTATCCTACCTTATTGTATACCCGTTTATGTGTAGTGTTTTTCCTCAGGACTCGCGTGCGCGAATAACGTAAAATACATACGCCTATGCCTAAAATCTGTGGCATAGTGGCTAAGTTAAATTTTGTCTTGAAAGGTACCTCTGAGTAAGTGAGATTGGATGACGCATTCATACAATCTCGCTGAGGCGAAGGGTTTTTTTATTTGCTGGCGTTTATGAATGGAGCACTTGTGATAAGCCAGGGGCCCATTTATATGCGCTTTTTAATTTTAGTGGCGGCAGAGTACCTTTAGCTTATAGTATTATTCTAGCATAGCTTGCGGGGTTGATAAGTGCATGATATTATTACATCTGGAGACCGCTCTCCAGGTGAGCCGATTTGCGGCAAAAATCACGCACAGCCCGATTTCTGTAGACTCAACTGGATTCGCTAGCGGCTCTGAATTGTTTACTCAGACCATTTAAACTCACATGTGAAATTGCCCAGCCTATAAAATATGCATTAATAATCCTGTAAGGATAATTAATGATAGTGTACACTATACTCAAAATAAGTATAATTATTTGCGCAGCGATCAAGAAAATATGCAAAATTCTACGAGATTGGTATAATTACAGAAGTCACTATATTAATCGCGTAAGCTGATTATAGCAAGGTCAGAAGAAATTTACCTGACCTCCAATTAAAGACTGCGCAGACGCTGAGGCTAGCTAAAGGTTTAAGACCTAAGCATTATCCTGGTCAGTAAAGGGTTCAGGCGCTCCTGTTAAGTATTCCACAAAGAACCGTTATACACGCCATAATAGCGTGCCTACAACCGACTAACTATCAATTCCCTGAACCGCTCTTAATGTTTGTAGATTCACGCTAATAATTAAAATTCTAAACAAAACGAAACAAACTAGACGATCATTTTAGGTCACTACAGGCTGCATTCCAGCAGTATCAAGGCCACGTCATTTTGGGTTGCCTTACAAAGTATAGACCAATATCTATTTTGAGTAAAATATTCGAAAGGATGATTGCTTGATTTATTGCAACTTTATTTTAAGACCAATGAAATGTTTAGGATGCACAATACTGATTTACTACTGCATGTAGATCTACTACGGATGCCGGGGTGTCATTGATTAAGCATGTTCATGACGCATGGGAGAGATTACCTGATGCTATTGGGTATTTCTGTGATCTCTCCAAAGCTTTTGATTGTTTCGGCCATCGGACATTATTATTCAAACTGAGCTATTACGGAGTTAGAAGTGAAGCCCTGAACATGATTACATCTCATTTAAATAATATAATCCAAACTGTTGAACGGAGTTAAATCTAAATCTTTTTTTTATTTTTTATTGATCTACCTTTCATGATGCAGAAAATGGCAAACAGTACTATTTGCTTATGATAGATACTAAACCAAATTTATTAAATTACGTCTTCTGTAAGGATGTACGAGGCGAGGAAGGCCAAGACTTACCTACCATGATCAAATTGGTCGTGTTCTATCAGAAGGTGATGTCAGTAGCCCTAGAAACCGGCGAGCGTGCATGAAAAGAGCAATGAATGTTAAAGTAGCGAGTGAGGTATGTAAGGATCGAGTCACGTGGCGCTCGGTTCTCTCTGCCTACCCCGTAAGAGATTTGGCGTGAAGTTATAGATAGATAGACTTCTGTATTTTGTAGACGTCATACAAATTTAGTGATGTTACACCTTTACTGAAGTAACTACCTTTAATGAAATTTCAAGAAATGAATAAATCAACTGATCAAATAGCTATTCAAATAGTAGATCAGGTGTATATGATTTACAGATTATTCAGTGAATAGATTCAGTGTAGTGTAATGTGCTTGCGCTACCGATTAGTTAATTAGAACTAGCGCCAACAGGCACACAACCACTACCGCTACTAACACGAAATTTCATAGCATGTTATTCTAATGATGATGACTAACATGTTTTTACAGTGCATGCCTTATGGAGAGGGGAAACACGTGTCGCAGAGGCGACCGGAACAGCCAGGGCGGCAACGATGGTGGGGGCAGGGCGCAGAGGTGACCATAGCAACCGAATCAGAGACGATCATGCATGCACTAACAGTAGAGGGTAGTTGCCGGCCGATGGTAGTTCTCATGAACTAATCGGTAGTGAAAGCTTACAAAGTAGTTTAGATCTAATCACTACGAGTAAATAAAATATGTGTATTTTATAGCCAAATCTTGCCATAGCTGCATTTAGTACACCTTACCGAATAACACTGCGTCTCTGACGGAAGACCATTATACTAAATAACGAATTGCTCCATTGATGAATATATCTAAAACTTTCAAAAAACGCCATAGTTAAATAACATTTCCATGGATTTTTTTTACATTTTTGGTTCCGTAATAAAGATGTACCGTCATGGTACGTCCATCTGTTTGTATGTTACAGAACTTTATTTGTAAAATATCTGAGTTGGACAGCAAAAAATGTAGTATAATTACCCATATTTATAATGCCTACAAAGTAATAAAGTAAAAACAAAAACACACTAAAGTTAAGTTAAAGTTAAAAAGGTTAAAAAGTGACGGTTGTCTTTTTTCTCATTAGTGCAAGAGGTTGTGCGGGATATCGCAGAAAAGTATTTTTTTTTTAATATTACATCAATTTTAATACATGTTTAGTAGACTTTTGTTAGCATTAAGCGGGGAAGCGTACACCATCCCCACTCTCTAATAACAAAGCCGGACGAATGAATTTTAAAGGAATAATATTAAGAAGTAGTAGGCTTCAGCACTATGAATAGTTAATTTTTTTTTCATCTTTGTTGGCAAGTTCATTATTATAAAAGTAAGATTAGTATAACAGAAACTTAAATAAGTTTTTATAAACTGGAATTAGCACTGCGTTTCAAGATAGAAAAACATCTTTGTAATGTGTAATATGATGAGTTCGGTGGTGGTGTTAACACCAAGACTCGTGAGTTCCCACTTAAGATAAACATTTGTGTCCATGAACATGTCTGTTGGTCTTGGTCTGGATGTTTTCAAGAGAGGTAGGGCGCGTCAAAGCGGACCGACTGGGGAAGAATCTCCACATTACGAAAGTCGCATCCAAATAACGACTCTCTTGAGGATTGTTATGTAGATGCGAGTGAGTGAGGTTACCAGTAAGTTCGTAAAGAGTTGCTGATGTTATCAGCAAGGGTGGAAACGCGCTAGTGATACCTCACGTATTACAGGCGTTCATAGGCTAAGTAACCACTGACACATGTAACCGTATGCATCCTAAAGTTGTATAAATAAATAACATAGCACGACGATTTTGACGAGCTCGGTGGCTCAGTCGTGAATGACGCGACTTTGACACCAACGCTCGTGGGTTCGATTCCCACACAAGACAAACATTTTGTGTGCACGAAAATGTCTGTTTGGCTTAGTCTGGATGATTTAAGATAGGTAGGGCGCTTCAAAGCATCCCGTCCGCGGAAGTACCTCCACCTTACAGAAAACCGCAGCCAAATAACAATTCCCTAGAGGGTTGTTATATTCCTGCGTTTGAGTGAGGTCACCAGTAAGCTCCCAACGAATTCCTGTGTAAGCAGCAGAGCAGGCATCATGCGAGTGGTAATTAATATATCGCAAGCGTTAATAGACTACGGTACCCGCTTTACATCAGGTGGGCCGTATGCATGTATGCCTCCCGACGTAGTATAAAAAAACTTATAAACGGATCTATCGTGCTAACGAGTTTGCTGATATATTTAGTATAATATAAAATAGATAAATTGTTAGTATTTTTTATACAGCTTCGGGAGGCATACAAACATACGGTCCACCTGATGTAAAGCGGTTACCGTAGCCTATGAACTCTTGCAATACATTAAGTATTAGGTACTCGCGCGGAGCTACCTCTGCTGCTAGCACAGAAATACCTTAGGAGCTTACTGGTGACCTCACTCACAGACAGAAACACAACAACAAAATGGTTGTTTGGCTGCGATTTTCTGTGAGATGAGGTTATATCTCCAGACGGGCTGCTTTGATGCGCGCTACCTCTCTTCACCCAGACCAAGGCAAATAGAATGTTCATGAACACGAACACAAATATTTGCCCTGTGTGGGAATCGAACCCACGAGCGTTAGTGTATCATCACTACGCCACCAAGCTCGTCGAAAAGGAGTACTGTCTTATCCTCATTATGGGAGCCGACACTAAAGTAATTTATGTCTTCCTTTTATTGACATCGTGTCTAGTAGTCCAAAGATTCTCGAAAATCATCATCTATGTATTTAAACGTTAGTTCAAAGCCGACTTTACAGGCATGAATATAAGGCTTTTACGGATTGTATGCTTATAATTCATTAATTTACATTTTCTTATAGTGTAGAACTTTTAATTAGAATTAAATCGTTAATATTAAACACAGCGTAACAATAAAACCAGCCTTTGCATGGACATTATGTTAGCAAACTTCAAAACTATCAACAGTGGCACAATGTTAGCACACGTTTTCCTAAAGTAGACTTTGCAGTCAAAGAGTAAGGAAGTTCACATCACCGTGGGGAAGAACAACGAAGCGACAAGTTCGGAAGTTGCGCGCAGTTCCGGGGGAGTTCGAACTGAAACTATGTTAATCAGTCGATAGGGTTTGATTGCCGGGAACCCGACACATTTTGTTTTTATTCAACCTTGATTGCGGAAACCTTGATTGAGGAAAGTTTTAATTTACAAACATTATTCAAAATGTTTATGTTTAATTAATGACAAGTGTGCAAAACTCCTTAGTAAGCACATTCTATTTATACTTTTCAGGAACACCGTTCCTATATGAAATCTATATGTTTGTCTGTGCGTTTGTCTGTGTGTTTGTCTGTCGCATTTTTCGAATATTCGAATTTTGACTTCAGATTCGGATTCAGCATAAAAAAGTAGAATAGGAATGTTCAGGAACACTGTTCCTATCTCTTAAGGAACATAGTCAAAATGGCCGGCAAATATATATTAAAAAAAAAAATTGTTATATAATTGACGAGCCAGGTGTTCCTCTGGCAATGCAAGCTAGCGCATTCTCAACTGGTTTTTATATGCGCCACTATTAATAAAATATTGTAATGGGCACATCGAATCGATCTACTTTTCTTTTCCCTTTTAGTTTGATCGCGTTAATTATTGGTCCTTCTGTGATTTTTAAAACCGGAGACGTAAAATGGTAAAGACGAGAAATCAAGCTCTGATTGAGGCATCGGCAACCTCGAATGCGAACATGCCTCCTGTCACCAGTGCTTAAGGCCAGCCCCTACGTAGTGCCCATGTGAGTTGCGTCGTTGCCAGGTCTGACGGCAGTCGCTCGGTGTAAAAATTAGTATCTTCGCCAAAACCTTTGGTTTAGGCAGCGGACCCCGACAATCCTAATGGATTGGGAAACGGTATAACGCTGAGAAGAAGAAGAATGTCATATGAGAACCGGTCTATTGGCCAACTGGTTCCCGGTTCTTAGTCTGGCATGTACCACTAGATTCGTGTTTTCGAATTTATGTACATATTTGTAATTCTCACTTGCTTGGTAGTGAAGGAAAACATCGCGACGAAACCCACACCTAAGAAAAGTCTGGTTACCGAAGCCTATGAACACTTGTAATACATTGAGTCTCACTCGCGTGATGCCTCCTCTGCTGCTAATATAGCAATTCCTTAGGAGCTTACTGGTGACCTCACTCACACGCAGGAAGACAACAATCCATAGAGTTGTTATTTGGCTGCGGTATTCTGTGAGGTTTAGATGCCCCCTGCCTCTCTTAATTCCATCCATCTGGATTGTGGAAGTCCAATGGCAGTCACTCCTTGTAAAAATCAGTATCTTGGCCAAGTCCATGCTTGAAATAAAGTTTGCAATGTGGTCAATATTTTTTTTTTTTTTTGCTCGATATATTCTGTGTACTAAGTATCGGGAATTTGTCAATAAAACAAAAAATACAAATTATTCATCTAAATTTATTTTATCGCCTTCAAAGTAGGCCCCATCGCTTGCAATACAACATCTCCACCGCTTCACCCAGTCTTCCATACATTTTTCATAGGCTATTTGCGGTATGGCCTTTAGCTCATTCAGCGAATTTTCTTTTATGGCTTCTATCGACTCAAAACGTTTTCCTCGAAGTGGTAATTTTAACTTGGGAAATAAAAAAAAGTCAGACGGAGCCATATCAGGTGAATACGGTGCTTGGTCGAGAACTTTTGTTGAATTTTTCGCTAAAAACTCTTTCACTATAATGGCTGTGTGTGATGGTGCATTATCATGGTGCAGCATCCATGAGTTGTGTTGCCACAAATCTGGACGTTTTCGGCGGATACTCTCACGCAAACGCTTCATGACGCCTAAATAATATTCTTTATTCACTGTTTCTCCCTCTGGAAGGAATTCGGAGTGAACCACACCACGGTAGTCAAAAAAAACTGTCAGCATCACCTTGATTTTGGAGCGACTTTGCCGCGGTTTTTTGGGTTTCGGCTCGTTTTCGAGACGCCATTCTGAAGACTGTTGGCTTGTTTGCATGTCGTACTCATAAACCCATGTCTCGTCGCCAGTTATTATACGTTTCATAAAGGTCGGATCCGTAGAAGCTCGGGAAACCATGTCTTCAGCGACATGCTTTCGCTGCGCTTTTTGAACAAAATTGAGCTCTTTTGGAACTAGTCGAGCGGCGACGCGTTTCATGCCTAAAATGTCAATGAGAATGTTGTGGACGGACTTAAAAGATATGTTCACCTCACTAGCCAACTCTCTCAGACTCATACGTCGATTTTCGAGCACTAGCTTCTTGATTCTGTCGATGTTTTCTCTGGTCGTAGCGGTTGAAGGTCTACCAGAACGAGGCAAGTCTACTACTACTTCTCGGCCTTCTTTAAAAGCCTTATACCATTCATAAGCCCTTGTTTTCGACATACACGATTCGCCGTAGGTATTTCGCAACATTTTTAGTGATTCACCACATGAAATATCATTTGAAACACAAAATTTAAGGCACACTCTTTGTTCAACAATATTTTCCATTGTAAAAATCGCCGAGGACTCAAAACTATGACCAACAAAAAGTGTAGTTTAAAACAAATTAAACGACAGATCCCGCTCAAATTTTGCGCGCTAAATCAGTACAGTGCTACCAACATGCAGTAAAAAAATTAGAACGACCTCTTTTACGCGGGTCTTTTTATTGACATATTCCCGATACTTTTTACACAGAGTAGTATATGTTAGGTAATACTCGTAGCTGATAGACAGAAGGTCGTCAATGTAAATTTTAGATACTTTTAACGAGATTTGTACTGAGTTATCTAAAATAATAAAGCATTTCTGTATATCATATATATTTTTACGGTCGGCAACGCATGAGTGATAGGTACCCCTGGTATTGCAAATGTCCATAGGCTACGATGACTGTTCACCATCAGGCAGGCCGTATGCTTGTTTTCTACCTTTAGTGGTATAAAAAAATATCATGTGCCCTGAGAGCTCGACGGTGTCGCTGCGCGTATCATTCTAACTGAATACGCAGGTTAAACAACATCGACCGGAGCCTATCTTTGGATGGATTTCTCTAGCTTCTCCGTGCTTCGGAAGGCACTTTAAGCCATCGGGCCCGGTTGTTGTCGATAGATGAAGGTTTGATATCTTCCTTTCGACTCAATGCAAATCGTACTGGCACACAGTGGTTCCGTAAACTTTGAAAGTGGACGTTTTGGGTAGTGGTCCTTATGAGCGAAAAGGCCTTTACAGTAATGCGGTTAAAAGGAGACATGTATCCCTGCAGTGGGATAACTTAAGGTTGATGTAGTAGTGCCCTATATACAGTGTTAAGATTGTACTGCGCACAGAAGGTATAACTTCCAACATGGTTGAAATACCTGGCAGAACTAGCGCTGCCTGTATATTTCAGGAAGAACATTGAATTCACCTTTCCACCCTCTATAAAAGGAAAGGTATTGGTAAATTGCTCCACAAGCATAGTGATTTAGGGCTCTGCCCGGACGCAGTCACGCCCAGCCCGACTTAATTAATTGAGTATTTACTTATCGTTTTATTGGGACCAGTTCACACTGCTTTGGACCTGTCTGATGGTTAGAATCTGTACACAAAAAAGCTTGTTGCTGATTAATTTCATACTATGCAATGTTAAATTAATTCAATATATCTAATATACCCTAATATGTATAATATTTAACAAGCTTCTACACAAAAACACTAAGGTTTTTTAAAAATATATATAGTCGTTTTACCTGAAGATGAAACGTCCCATTCAGCCATGGGGTTGTGTAAAGCCTGGCATGCAACCAACGGTTCACCTCCTAGTGAGGACTTATGCTGTTAGGTTATGCTCCGAATTAAGACTAAGATGCTTTAACCTATTAGACATATTAATCTAAAATATACCGGTACTGAGGTATTATTTAAAATAGTGCGTTCAAGCCAAGAAGCCTGAACCACGTCGTTCATACCTATACCTACCAGTAATTTCTAATTGTTTCAGGTATGTAATATTTCAGTCATTTTTAAATTTCAATCATAGCAAGTTAGTTGTCTATGAGACTTTTGTTACAACATATGTATGGAGCTCGTTGATTCAATTAGGTTTTTTTGAACACTTGGCCATGAATAATTTTGAAAATACTAAAATATAATAAAGTATTTTTTTATTTTTTTATCTTCCACAAGCAAATTGGTTGTGTAAGATGGTATCAGAAATCCTAGGAACTAATGACCGTGCATGAAATGAGCTATAAATAATATAGAAGGGAATGAGGAGGGACGGTGTCACTTAGCGATCAGTTTTCGCCGCCTACACCACAAAGTACTTGGAATGAAGATATATATATATGAATAGCTAAATAGATTGAAATATATCCATGAAATGATAAATGTTATTGGAGACTGCACCTTAAAGAAATATATTTTGCAAATGTCAATCATGTCCCAAACGTCGAACAAAACGTATTCTAGAAGCATCCTCTCAGGTGCGTAATATATGATTCTCAAACATATGTAAGGGATGAATAACAAACATGTGGCACGCGTGTACTCGAAGACAGTGGTGATATATAGAACAATTTATTTAAAGGTGAATTTATTTTGGAAACTAAATAAAAATACCGAGGCGCTCCAACGATTTGTTCCGTTTATTAACGACAATAGAAATCTTTAGATTGAGACTTTAGTGGGTTTAAACGTATATTTCTAATTTCATTTTTCCCCATGCCAGGTTAAGAATCGTTATGCCATTGTCATCACTAATTTTGTTGGCAAATTCTGTATCCACTTATTGGTTTTCTTTATTTCTAAAAAATCACTTTTATATCTCTCACTGCTGCTAATGGACATTTTTTAAACCTTTTACCATAGCGTATAACCTTTTACAATCCTTTTTAGGGTTCCGTACCCAAAGGGTAAAACGGCACCCTATTACTGAGACTCCGCTGTCCGTCCGTTCGTCCGTCCGTCTGTCACCAGGCTGTATCTCATGTACCGTGATAGTTAGACAGTTGAAATTTTCATAGATGATGTATTTCTATTGCCGCTATAATAACAAATACTAAAAAATAGAATAAAGTAAATATTTAAGGGGGCTCCCATACAACAAACATGATTTTTTTGCTCGATATTGATAACGGCAACATGTAGACGCTTGAAATATTCACAGAATATTTAGTTATATATAAACTTTAAGAATAAATAATTAAATTAAAATAAAACAAATATTTAAGGGGGCTCCCATACAACAAACGTGAATTTTTTGCCGTTTTTATAGATAATGGTACGGAACCCTTCGTACGCGAGTCCAACTCGCACTTGGCCGATTTTTTTACATTCAATTCCGTTATTCTGATACGTCTGCTATGATAATAAATATTGATTATGTTTGAGATGCCTAATTCTTCCTCGTCTTACTACTTGGTCGTCATCGACTTAAATAGCAAAATTTTCCGTCCCTATCTCAAGGGTCGTTAAGTCAATTGCTGTCACTTCAGAGTGTTGAATTTGAGACTCATGTCACAAATTATGTTCTCCGGTAAAATTAGTTATTCACTGCTGTCTCTTTGAGAGTATCTACTTAGCTACTCAGAGGTAATATGAAAGCTGATAGTAGGAACTAATGGTCCCGATTGGTATGAAAAGGATGCCTGCGAGGTGTTATTCTCTTGGAAGCTTTCCATGTGCTCAGTTGTAGAGATTGAAAATCTATTTTAATCAGATTGACTTCATCGTGGTTGGGGTTATGTGCCAAAAGCCTGTCACGCCACCCCTGCCAGTTTTCGTATTCTACCCCTAAACAACACCAACTTGCGAGTTAGGCAATTCCGTTGTTCTTGAGAGGCAACGCGAACCGATTTCCATCCGTCCGCATCGGTGCGAAACACAGTGCATGCGGCAAAGGGCGCCTCCCACTCTTCACGCAGCACCAATTCCGATGAGTCGAGAAGAATTGAGTGTCCCTTCGCCACGTGGAATGTAAGAGGTGGATTGTGAGCTGATAGACATAATGAATGAAAGAGATTGAGTGAAAGGGGAGCAACACGGATGATCTTCTCTGTGGAATGATGGCTTTACGAATAACTTGATCGTGTTTTATTAGAAGGTGATACAAGAAGCCCTAGAAACCGAGCGTGCATGAGAAGTACTGTGAATGTTAAACAAGCAAGTGAGGTGTGTAAGAACCTGTGTCTCTCTGCCTGCCCATCAAGTGATTTGGTGTGAAGTAATAATAAAGAAGTATGCAATTTGATCTAACCTGCTTTGTGTGCTTCCGCCACCAATTAGTTCATGCGGCCTAGCGCCGGCCGGCACCCACCCACTACTGTTAGTAAGTGTAACATGCCGACGCTGCCATGGCTGCTCCGGTAGTCTCTGCCTCGGCTGCGGTCGTCCGCCATCTGCAACAGAATCCACCACCACCATCACTGCCACGACTGGCCTGGTCATCGCTGCGTGGGTGGGTGCCGCCCGGCGCTAAGCCGCATGAACTAATTGGTGGCGGAAGCACACAAATCAGGTTAGATCAAATTGCATGTAAATTTGACTTTCGCAAAATAACGCCTGAATCTATTAACAATAAAGAAGTAGTAAATTTGGCATTTGAGAAACTTGTGATTTAACTAGGCGTTTTTTGTTTGTATTATTAGCGATCGTTGATCGTCGCTGCAAGCATTTAACACTAACCGAATGTTACCGAATGGAACGAACGAAATAACTAAATACATTCAGTTAGTATTCAGTGTTACACTCACTTGCCGGTTTAACAACAGGGAAATGCGTCTATAGTCTCTAATCAACTCGGTCGCCTAACCGGATACTAAAGTTAAACATGTGATAAAAGTCTAATTGCCAGCTATCAAATCCAGGCGAAGAACACTTAATATAACGTGCAAAACTGTCAATGTTACGGGCTAGGTAAAAGTACTATGCATGTAATAAACGCTGATATATGACGTGGCTGAAAGATACGTGTAATCAAGGTTCAAGAATCGAGCGAGCTAAGATCCATTGACCTTAGGATTAAGGGTTCATATTGCTTGCAGTTTCATAAAGCTTTGATATTGAAACTGCGTATTATAAGTACGCACTCATGCTTCCGAACGATTCTTAGTTGGTATAACTAAGATTCTTTGTGTAGAATTTAATGATCTTATATCGTAAGTTGTCTTAAAAGTGATGCAACCTAACCCAAACCTAACTATAATAATACTAAACTATTATTATATTATATTATTATATAAATCATTTTATTGTAAAATGCACCTTTTTTTTTCACATTTATGCTTTAAAAATTCGAATGAGGTATACAGACAAACAGACAAAGCGGCACTATATAGAACCCATTTTATCTTTTAGAAGCCTTTTAGTTACGAAAATCTGCAAATAATTATCTTTACATAATGTTACAATGAAAATACTTCAAGTTTGAATATTACGAGGAATATGGAAAAATATTATTTTGCGAAGCATGAGACCGCTACAGAAACTTTCTGTCAAGTTGGAGAGTACACTTGTTGAGTTCCTGTAGGATTAAGTTCGTTATCATTTTCATAGTATACGTGCTCTGAACGTACAAGAATAACTTACCGTTGAATATGTTCCATGATATTAGCAATGTTATATAAAATCAATATTCTACGCCTGACTAGACACCGTTTCGTATAAATTTGAGACTGAACAATAATTCTTGCGAGGTAGGCGAGTGATTTTGCACTATACACATCAAGTATATAATATATCTTCTTTCTAATATTATCCCGTTTTGTAATCCGTTAGTATTGGCGGGGTTTGCTAACTATAACTAAGGATTTGACTAAGACACGTTCTATATGGAGAGACTGCCGTCAGACCTCCTCAACAAAGAGGGAAAATCAAACCTTTTTTAAGTTAAATCACACCTCTTTTGAATTATAATTTCGTGGATGTGCGGGTTTCCTCACGATGTTTTCTTTCAAGTAAGTGATAATTACAAATTTGTACGTAAATTCGAAAACATAAATTTAGAAGTACGTGCTAGGTTCCGAATCGTCTACCAATAGATCAATAGGCTGGTTCTTTATCCACTGGGCTGTCACTACTCTAGTATGTATTATACTACTATAATACGAGTATTATAATATGCGAAAGTTTGTATGTATAGATGGATGTTTGTTGCTCTTTCACGCTTAAACGGCTGAACGGATTTGAATGAAATTTGGCACATAGATAGACTATAATCTGGATTAACACATAGGCTACGTTATTTGACTACACGCGAGCTAAGCCGCGGGCAGCAGTTAGTATCTGTATAATATAAAGATTCAGCTTCATTAATCATTATCGTACCTTTGGTGTTTTTTCTTATTCTTAATAAATAAAGATACAACCATTGTTAATGGGGTATGTTGTAAATGTGAGTAGTGTTAGAATATATATACTTTGATTCAAAAGTAATTACTGATTACCGAGGCATATTTTATCAGAATCAATCTAAATAGTATTATACCAAGGGGTATGTTAGATACTTGTAAATATTTGGCTTTCAATATTTTCTTGGAATCTCAGAAAAAAAGAATATCTTCTCTGTTACCTCTCAGTATAATTTATGAAAATGTAATGTATGTTCATAAAAATATAAAGTTGTTTTCTGTGAAAATCTCAGAAGCCGAATTAAGGCGCGCATATGTACATGGGTTTGCTTAAGACTGATAAATCTTTTGTTGTAAATTGTATACGATTCTACAATAAATTCTGAAACAGTTCTATCCTATGCAACATATATATATATTTATATAATGTATATGTATACATTGAAATTTATTTCGCCATTTCTTAATTCGAAATACGTGTCCAAGTGTTCGTGGGGGCTTAATGACATATAAAGAATTTTATATTTTTATATCATATTTTACTGTCCTTGAGACGGGAAGTTCGATTTCAACTTTCTACTCAAATTGAAACTTCTAATCCTACTAATTTCTTCTAGTTAAATTCATTGCGAGTTCTTTGGTATCTATAATTTAGCCAATATTGTCGGTTATACATGCGCAAATCCATGAACATATGTTTGAGGTAAATGCTTTTGATGACGTTTAGAGGTATTCAAAATTTAAAACTCTTTAAGCACATCATATGATCGTGTCATCAAACTTCATGTCGAGAAACATTCAAAAAAATAATTCATGTCGTACAAACATACGTGCAGACGGAGATGAATTTCTCCATTAAAATATCTTTATATAATAAATAACAGTAAGAATGATATCTTGAATATGTTTGGTGTAGTGTCATGTTTTGTTCACTCGCACTACTGTGCAGTTATGGTCCACGATTATCTTCAAAATTTGCTAAACAATTGCTGATCTTTATATCGATCAACCGGTCAGTCTAGTTCTAGTTAGTTAGTTTTAGTTCTAGTCTGGTAATTTGGTTTTCCACACAAACAAATTCCACAATAATGTCTAGATCCAAAATCTAATAGGATCTGATTCACATACATTTTTACGTATATTGATTATGAAATAATGTGAAAAATTTAACTGAAAACTAGAAAAAGACACTGATTTTGTATACACAAAGCTTTTTGTGAAGGAATAAAACGATCAGTATATTAATTATTGTTTAAGTATTCTTACCCGCTTTCGCTAATGACCAAGCTCTTCCCCTTACGAGAGGGTTATAAATTGAGGGTTAGAAAGCGCGTTTTTGAACGCAGAAAAGGGGAAATTTAAAAATGAAATGGGTCTCTTTAGGAATCGCTAATAGCGGTAGGTGTGAGCCGCTGTTAATGCCACCTGTCTCTTCTAGATACTTTAATTTATTAAACTACAGCACTGTATAATACTCGTAAATAGATAGGTCTTATATCGGATATCGTTTTAAAGCTGTTTAACTATTCATTTGTGAGTTTGTATATTTGGACATTGCATTCTATCTATAACTCCACGCGAAATCCCTTGCAGCGTAGGCATAGAGAACCGAGCGCCACGTGACTCGATCCTTACATATCTCACTCGCTTCAGTAACATTCATTGCTCTTCTCATGCACGCTCGCGAGTTTCTAGGGCTCCTGACATCCCCTTCTAATAGAACACGACCAATTTGGTCATGGTAGGTAAGTCTTGGCCTTCCTCGGCTCCTATATCCTTCCACTTTTGCATTGTATATCTGCTTCGTCACTCTTTCATCCTGCATTCTTTTTATATGTCCGAACCAACGGAGCATGCCTCTTCTTATTTTAACACCGACGCTCTCATTCAGACCAACTCTGTTTCTAACATCATCATTGCGAATACGGTCTACAAGCCTTAAGCCACAAATTCCATTTCGGAATCCTCCTTGTGCTTCCCACAGCATTTCATCGGATTTCACCCTCATTCTCCTTTCAATCACCTTTCCATATACTTTTGCTGCTAAGCTGATCAAACTGATAGCCCTATAGCTGGTGCAGTCCATGCGTGATCCGTTGCCTTTATACAAGGGCTACGCGTGTCCAGTCCATAGGGACCCTTCCAGTTCCCCAGCACAGATTGCTTAAGTACCAGAAGGCGTCCCGGACGTAAGTGCCACCTAGTTTGATAATCTCGGCTGTGATCAGATCAATTCCCGCTGATTTTTCATTTTTCAAGTTTCGTATCGAACATTAGTTCTCATCTATAGTTATGCCTTCGTCAGACGCCGTCAACTTGGAGTAAGCATCAGACTCACTCTCATTGTCAGCATCCGAGGCATACATTTCCTCAAAATATTCACTCCACCGTTCTAACACTTCCTGAGTGTTTGCAAAAATGACACCAGCTTTAGACTTTATGTTATCCATTCGGGATGCCGACGAACCACTCCGATACTTCTTTACCTCTCTCCAAAAGAGTTTGGTATTTGCCTCGAAGTTTTTCGTCAGCCTCTCTTCCTCATTCATAATTTGTCTTTTACGCTTCTCTTTCACTAAATCCTTGGTTTCATTCTTGTATAGACGGTACATTTCGTTTTTCTTTTCTCTCATATTTTCATTTAAGGGCAAAGATGATACATAATTCAGCCACGCTTACCTCTTTCTTGCTACGGAGGATTCAACCACCGCATCGCACCAGGCATCTCCTTTCACTGTTTTGAGCCTCTTTGCGCATCCACGTGCTTCTTTTGCACTTACATTTTTAGGGTTCCGTACCCAAAGGGTAAAACGGAACCCTATTACTGAGGCTCCGCTGTCCGTCCGTCCGTCCGTCCGTCCGTCCGTCCGTCCGTCCGTCTGTCACCAGGCTGTATCTCATGAACCGTGATAGTTAGACAGTTGAAATTTTCACAGATGATGTATTTCTGTTGCCGCTATAACAACAAATACTAAAAAATAGAATAAAATAAATATTTAAGGGGGCTCCCATACAACAAACGTGATTTTTTTGCCTTTTTTATAGATAATGGTACGGAACCCTTCGTGCGCGAGTCCGACTCGCACTTGGCCGATTTTTTACATTGCATTAATATATTTTATAAGCAACGTCGAGAGGCATACGACCCACATGATGTAAAGCGGTTACCGTAGCCTACGAATACATATAATACGATGCCATCTCTACTGCTAACACAGCAACTTCTTAGGCACCAGTAAGCTACTCACACGTAGGAATACAATAAAAGGATTTGTTTATTTGGCTGCGGTATTCTGTAAGATGAAGAAAGTACCTCCACTTTCGCAGACGCAGACTTTGCTTTGAGGCGCCCTACCTCTCTTAAAACATGACTTCTATAATTAACATGAGTGAAGTATACTTCCATAAAGTCGGCGCAGGCTATCTAACTTGGGCTAGAATATAAACAGATCACAATTTACTTTTAGACGAAATATTACAGCTGCAGTAGATTATACTAAGATATATTCCATTATTACAATAATGTAAACCATTATAATGAAATCGTTCCTATCCTAACAGTAAAATGAAAACGAAATAAAACCTTTACCCAATCAGATAAATTCAAAGCTCACAATACGTACAGTAGGAGGAGGAAATATATATATCCGTGATAAAAGAAATAGCGCCATTTACTCGTATTAGAACTTTACTTCAGCTAAATACTGTGAATTGATGTGCCGAGTTCGCGAATCATTAGCAAAGAACTAAACAAAATAAACTCTTATAACTTCAATATTTGACGATCGCGCTAATAAAACTGACTGATAGTTTTGTTATGTCGCGTGTAGTCATAACAGTTAATAGATTGATAAGAAAGCGGTCAAATATAATTTTGTATATTACGATCAGAAAACAATAAAAAAGTTATTAATCAATGCATAATCTATGAATTGTCGGACAAATTACACAGCGCCATCTAGCCCCAAAGTAAGCGAAGCTTGCGTTATGGTACTAGACAACTGATAAACATACGTAAATACATTTTTTTTTGTAAATACATACTTATTATACAAAGAAAATACCCAGACCAAGACAAACAGACATGTTCATACAGGCTAATGTTTTTACTGTGTGGCAATGGAACCCACGAGCGTTGGTGTCAAAGTAGCGTAACAACGCGTTTCACCACTGCGCCACCGAGCTCGTCAAAATTAATAGTGAATAGTTTACATATACAAAATCTAACTATAAGAATATTGTATTAGGTTTTCACGATTGATTCAATGTATAAGAATATATTTTATAAACGATAAATCGTTATTTTGTTAACAATAAAATAACATTTTAAGTCGTGATTTTGTTTTATTATGTAATCTAAAAAATGTGCGAGTCCGACTAGCGCTCTGAGGGTTCCATAAACTAATATTTTCGCAAATTATTGTCGTAAAAAGTATTTTCTTTTATTGTAATGGAATAGCAAATTTACAATTTACGGATATTTTCTTTTACTTGTGCTACTTGAAATTGATTCTTACCAAATTTCATGATTCTAGATCTACGTGAAGTACCCTATAGGTTATGATGATTCCATTGCGAGTGTCAAAATATGCGCATATGCGAGGTATAAACAGCCGTATATTTTGATTGCGTTGACTCAGAAGTTTGATTTTTTCACTGCTCTGAGTAATTGATATTAATTTCAGTTTGATAGCTTCACCTGCTGCTGAGATAAAGGTCTTGACAGACAGACAGACGGCCAACAAAGTGATCCCGTAAGGGTTCCGTTTTTCCTTTTAAGGTACGGAACATTAAAATATATTACAGTAGAAAAATTTGTTAAAAACATACAAACTTCTACGTTTTCCTATATTATAATACTCTTGGGTAGAATTGATTGGTGGGAATATTCTACATTAAGAATCGAGAACATTCTTTGATCAGAAGTGTATTCAATTTATAGATTTTGCCATGCCAATAAAATGAAAAATTTGAAACATTATTATGCGGACAAAAGCGTCTCAACGTTAACAGTATCCCGCATTACTGTGCAAGTGTTACGTGTTCCTCTAGCTAGATGGCGCTAAATACTTCGTCTAAAACGGTTCAGTTAACTATGGGTTGTTAAGTGAAAGTTGAGTATGGCAGAGAGAGCATGAAAGTAGAATAAATGTCGTCGAGATGTGAGCATTGCGTAAAATTTGTGGCATAATGCTTGCTGACAGCGTTTGCAATGATGATGTAAGAAGGAGAGTTGGTATGAAAGAGAGTGTTGAGGTTATGATAAAAAAGCCGCCAAGTTCGAGTCCGACTAGCGCATCAAGGGTTCCGTAAAAATATTTTCGCAAAAAATATTTTTTATGTGATTTTTTCGGATTTTTTTTCTTTACTTGTACTACATGACATTGCTTTTACGTAGGCAAATTTTCATGATTCTAAGTCGACAGGAAGTATCCTATAGGTTTTGATTTCCTTGCGAGTGTCAAAATATGCACAATAACAAGGCATAAACAGCCGTATCTTTTAATTGCGTTAACGTAGAAGTTTGATTTTTTCACTACTCGAAGGGATTGCTGAGTATTTGATATTAATTTCAGGTTGATAGCTCCACCCGTCCCTGAGAAAAAGGGTCTTGACAGACGGACAGACAGACGGACTACAAAGAAATCCTATGATGATTCCGTTTTTCCTTTTCATGTACGCAACCCTAAAAAGAGATGCTTCATTGGTTCGGACTAGTAAAAAGAATGCAAGATGAAAGGATGACCTAAAGTATATACATACATACTAGTCTATCAAACACAGTTTTGAATGATGAACTTAAACCTCAAACAAAAGACCGTGGACTCAGTTGTGACTCCCACACTGTTCTTCGGATGCCAGTCATGGTCCATCACTAAAGACGTCATCTACAAGATACATACGTTCCAAAGATCCACTGAAAGGAGTATGCTGGGACTGAAACTCAAAGACAGAGTCAATTGTACGTACATCCGTAGTAAAACTATAATTTCAGATGCAGCAATAATGGCCTGTCGCCTTAAATGACGCTGGACTCAGCATACGGTACGAACAAGAACAAGGTGGAGCAAGAGGATGCTACATTGGCACTCGCGAGGTGAACAGCGCCGCCGCTGGGCGGACGACATTACTGTCGTCGCTGGCTCGACATGGACGTGCACAGCACAGGACAGGTTGAAATGAGATCTCGGAGGCCTTTCTCCTAAAATGGACATCCCAAAATAAATAATATTTACATTTTTGACTAATAATAATGAATGAAGAATGTAATTACAAATAATTAAATTTTAAATTTGGAACACTGTTAATAAAAATACTGGAAATAAAAGGCTTTTTATTTATTATTATTTATAAAATATATACCTACCTACAATGGGAAAGTGGAAGAATGTAAGAGCCTTAAGGTTCTTAGATCCTATATACCATGACCAAATTGGTCGTGTTTTATCTGAAGGTTCCTGGTACCTCAGCTTTTGGGAATCGGCGAGCGTGTATAAAAAGAACTATGAATGTGTAAGGACCACGTTTTATAGTGCTCGGTTCTCTCTGCCTACTCCTTAAGGTACCTGGCGTGAAGGTACATACATACGTATTAATCCTAAGAATAGTACATTGTGTATGACTTTATAACCTATCTTCTGTGTTACATTGATATATTTTATTGCGTTTGCGAGGTACACTAAAATATTAGACGAATAGCGATAGATGACTCATCTTTAGATTTTGCTGTTATTAAGATTTAATTAAGAAATAAAGATTATATTTAGTTCTACGTAAATTGGTCATTCAAAATAACGAAGTAGAAGAGCGGTACAATCAAATAGCTACATTTTATAAAAATAATATGTTGTTATTAGATTAAAAAAAAAAAACAGTATTTAACTCTTTAGAAACAGCCCAGTTGCGCCCTCGGACATAGGCGAACTCGCTAGATGTTGCTCGCTTTCTTTGATTAACAATCCATTAAGTATGCCTATACTCTGTGAAATAAAAATATTTTTAACGTTTTATTTGGCAAAGTTTCTTGTTCAACAACTTTGCAATCTAATGTAGAAGTTTGCAATTATGTACTCTGCCCAAAGCCTGAGGCATTTTGCCAAATGCATTTCTTACTTTTTCATGCGGAGCGTTTAGTTCACTAAAAATGTTTCAAGAGGTTTTTCATGTTACATTATTGGTTTTATACAAAAAAATTAAATAGGCTGAAAATGACATCTTTGTACTTGATATTATTTATGTAAATACTTATAAATATTATAACTATTTAAAACGTACCAATTAGTAGTGTAGAGGTAGATGAGCTCGATGATGTTGTTGCGCGTGTCACTCTTATCGAATATGTAGGTTAAGCAATGTCGTCTGCAGCCTGGATTTATCTATCTCAGGCTTTTCCGAACTCGCAGGGTACGTTAAATCATCAGTTCCGTTGATATCGATAGATAACACTTATCAAGCCAAGTAAGTTAAGTCGCTAAAACACTGGTTACGTCAATCCTTAATCCTCGTCATACCCTTGGGTTGAAGGTTGATGTAGTCTGGATTAAACTAATGAATCCATTAAATTATTTTTGCTTTAACAATTTTAATCAGAATTTATTACTTTTCTTATAAATAGATGGGAAATGGAATGCACTTTCTTTGCATAGTACAGATTGTAGGAAATACATTATAAAAGATTCTTACTATAGAAAATATATTCCTTAAGCAATCTTTTCAAGGCAATCTTAAGGTAACGGTATACAGAGGGTAGAGAGGTAGGGCTAAGGAAAGAATATAGTGAAATAAGTAAACTGATATTAATTTCAATTTTATGATATAATTACTTAATTATAATACAAAATAATAATATAACACAATGCCCCCGGCCGACTTTCTCTGGCATTTCGGGGGTCCATCTAGTGAGTGGCGAGCCACCGCCTGCCGAAGTAACATCAGATAAGATAGTTATGGCAGGTGTCCGTCTCTCTTCTGTAATAGCCCGGTACTAATAATCCCTCCAGATCTCATTTCAATAGCTCAATTATTTCCGACACATTTGCAAATAGTCCCAATACCTGCTGTGACCTGTTCCTTGGTATATCCTCCCATTGATATCCCTCAGACCAGGTCACAGCTGGTATAATATATTACATCATTCTTTTAGAAGGGGCCTCTACGCGTTGGATTTATATCCCCGCGCACGCCTATCAAATGACCGGTATTAAAACCCGTAAAATAAGACAGATATAACACAATACACTAATATATGCTTAATATATAAATTACTAGCGACCGGCCCCCGCTTTGCACGTGTAGTAGAGCATATTACGCCTACATGTTTTTTTGTCGTTGGGCCGCATCAGCTTGTTTCTTCGAATAGGTGGATGTAGTTGGTACCCTTCATTATGAATATGTTACCAAAACGTACTCATTAGACGAGGACCGCAGAGCTAATGAGTGCAGAAATATATATTATAGTATAGTTACCACCGGTGGCAGCTCGCTATAATATAATATACAGCATAGTATAATTATATTAACTTCACGCCAAATCCCTTGCGGGGTAGGCAGAGCGAACCGAGCGCCACGTGACTCGATCCTTAAAAACCTCACTCGCTTCATTAACATTCATTGCTCTTCTTATGCACGCATGCCCGTTTGACCTCACCTTCTGATAAAACACGATTAATTTGATCATAGTAGGTAAGTCTTGACTTTCCTCGCCTCCTACATCCATTTACTTTCGTGTTATATATCTGTTCCGTAATTCCTTCTTCTTACATGTCTGAACCAATGATGCATGCCTCATCTTATTTTAACACCGACACTATCTTTCAGACCAGCTCTGCTTCTAACATCATCATTGCGAATAGCGTATACAAGCGCTTCGCCACAAATTTTGGGCATGGATCGCATTGCGAACGCGATTATTCTATTTTCATGCTCTCTCTGCCATACCCAGCTCTCGCTTCAATAAGTAAGTGTTGGGACCAGCACTGCATTGTATATAGCGAGCTGTGCCTTCTGGCTCAAACATACTGACAAGAAGTTTTCCCAACGCTCTATTCACACTATTCCCATCATTCACTCGTCTTTCCACATCTGCGATGTACCTTCCATCCCTGCTGAAAGCGCATTCAAGATATACAATCTCATCCACTTGTTCCAACACTTCGTCATCAACCGTTATACTAACATTGGTTCTGGTTTATTCTCCTTCAAATACCATTATCTTTGTTTACTTCGCATTCAAAAGTAAACCTTTCTCCATACATTCGTTTTTTATCATTGTGATCAGTGTTTGCAGTTCAGATGGTGTTTCTGCTAATAATCCACTCACACAGTTCACCACTATATCACCCATGCGCAATCCCATATTCGTTAAACTTATTCTCTGGGGATATTATTAAAATTAAATTAATATCAGTTTATTTATTTCACCATATTTTTCCCTGTTAACCCTACCTTCTCTGTACTCCCTAACCTGTGAACGCTTGTAATACATAAAAATCTGCACGATGTCACCTCTGTTGCTAACACAATAACTTTGACGAGCTCGGTGGCGCAGTGGCGAAACGCGCCACTGTTACTTGACCAACAACTCTCGTGGGTTCGATTACCACACAGGACAAACATTTGTGTGCATGAAATTGTTTGTTTGTCTTGGTCTGGGTGTTTTGAGAGAGGCAGGGCGTTAAAAACACCTCTGCGGAAGTACCTCCACCTCACAGAAAACCGCGAGAAAACTCCATAGATGGTTGTTGTGTTCCAGCGTGTGAGTAAGATCACCACTAAGCTCCTATGGTGTCGCTGCATTAGCAGCAGAAGAGGCATCGCGCGAGTGATACTTAATGTATTACAAGCGTTCATAGGCTACGGTAACCGCTTAACATCAGGTGGCCCGTATGCTTGTATGCCTCCCGACGTTGTATAAAAACATAATAAAAAAAAAACTCCTTTAGAGTTTGCAGGTTAACTCACTCGCAGGAACATAAAGACGCTCCAGAAAGTTGTTTCGCTGGGTTTTCTGTGAATTAGAGGTACTTCGCCATTTATGTTATAGTTTCCTTACAATTTTATTTAACACGTAAGTAATAGTAATAACATATTGTTAGATGTGAAGAGATATTCCTGCAAAAAAGAAATAGTCTTGATTATAATAATTCTTCATTGAAAAGTTATCCGAATCTACTTTCGTAGACCCACTTTGTAATATTTTCTTTTGTTCCTGACTGAATATTGACGAAAAAATCAATGTTCAATCAAGGATATGGATTTCTTTTTCATGATACTCCTGTGATGAGTCCATGTAATAGAAGAGAAAATATGAAACAGCTATTACGATAAACCAGTGAGATAAGAAATAAAAGCTTGTAAATAATGAAATAATATAATTCTTTTTTTTTTTTAATTGAGCTTAAATCAAAAGAAAATGATGTGAATAGGCATCGACATCAATGAAGTAAATCACTTTAATGGTTAAAGTGTTATTACTGTCAGTACAACTTTTATCGATACCGCTGCATATTAAATGAGTTGTGATGGTTTTGAATAAATGAATAGTTTGTTTCATTGTCTGTTATTTTATCGATAAAGGGTTGCCGTTGAAATATTCAAACAATGTGTTATTGTTTTTAAACGCGATTCACATACTATCTGTTAGGCAACTACTTACTGATAACCTTATCAACTCGCAGGAAGACAATAACTCATAGGAAATTTTCAGTCTTAATTGTACCTGTAAGGTAGGTAAAAAAAAAGAGATATGCATCATCAAATCTCCTTGTCTACCTCCATACAAAACCGCAGCCAAAATAACAACTCCCTGGAGGGTTGTTATGTTCCTACGAGTGAGTAAGAGCACTAGTAAGCTCCGAAGGTGTAGTTGTGATAGCGGCAGAGGTGGCATCGCGCGGCGATACTAAATGTATTGCAAGCAATCATAGCCTGCTGTAACCGCTAAAGCTAGAATACAAGAACTCAAAGTAGAATTGCTTTGATGCGCCCTACATTTCGTGAAAATCTTATATACAATAATATTATGGTATAGAACACTGTCACTTGTAACTTGTAAGTTCATTAAATATTGGATTTAAAATGGAACATTTGTGACTTGTAAGTTCAATCAATTTACAACTCATTGGTGTATTGATTAGATTTGATAAAGATTTGATTCGAAACAAAGATTCCAACATCAATTGATCCCATTATCGCTATTCAATAGGCCAGAAAAAAGTCTTTTTCATGTGTTTTATTTATTTTATTACAAAAAAAAATCTCCTTGATTGTTGTTTTTCTGACTGACTTGTTGATTTCTGACTGGTTTGATACCTTATCATTTGAATGGCTGGGTTTGATACTCTATCTGCTATTATCCATAAACAGCTTTGTTTGTATCCATTTTTGAACCCACATGCACTGTAATACGCTATTGGATATCCAAATACACCATAAAAATATAAATAAAATTAAATAAGTGACATTTTAAAAACATTGAATTAAAAAGTAATAACGTATTCCCGACATTTTTCTTTTCAACTGAATCTAACGAATCAAAAATTTTAAATGCATCGTTATTATAATAGAAAAATATCGATGCATTTTGAAGTTTTATTACAAAAAAAGCGAAAAATGCGACGCAAGCCACGAAAAACACTTGTGAGGTTTATGGACTTAACGCACTGTCAGTGAGAGTAGTACAAATTGGATTCAAGCATTTGAAGTCCGGGAATATTGATATTTATTTATTTATTATTTACATAAAATATTGCGCCTAAGGGATAAATCCAATGCGCTCAATATTGTCCAAACATTGACATTATTCATTAATAATTAGATACACATATATTCAATTATATATTATCTATCTATAACTTCACGCCAAATCCCTTGCGGGGTAGGCAGAGAGAACCGAGCGCCACGTGACTCGATCCTTACATATCTCACTCGCTTCTTTAACATTCATTGCTCTTCTCATGCACGCTCGCCGGTTTCTAGGGCTCCTGACATCACCCTCTGATAGAACTCGACCAATTTGGTCATGGTAGGTAAGTCTTGGCCTTCCCCGGCTCCTACATCCTTCCACTTTTGCATTGTATATCTGCTTCGTCATTCTTTCATCTTGCATTCTTTCTACATGTCCGAACCATCGGAGCATGCCCCTTCTTATTTTAACACCGACGCTCTCTTTCAGACCAACTCTGTTTCTAACATCATCATTGCGAATACGGTCTACAAGCCTTACGCCACAAATTTTGCGTAGCGCTCGCATTTCGACCTCGTTTATTCTAAATAAATAATAAATACATTCAATTATAATTAAAATACACTTGCATATATTTCGTACTACCTAAAGCTCTCGACATATTCTACAGCCGTTCTATGAAACTGTACTTTAGTACAACTGAACAAGTCAACCGCTGGGTATTTTAATACCAATGCATTACGGTTACCTCCCTCACGGTTACCTCTCAATATATTTATGAGAACATAATGTATGCTCGTAAAAATATAAATTCGTTTTCAAAATGTACTGAAAATCTTAGGAGCAGGAATAGATTGCGTATGCCAGTACATCGACTTGCTAAGACTAATAGATCTTTTGTGGTAAATTGTATTCGATTCTATAATAAATTACCTGAAACAGTTCTGTCCTTGCCTGACAATATGTTCAAAAGATGCATCAAAAATGCTCTATGTAAGAAGGGTTATTATAGAATCGATGAATATCTAACTGACAGAAATGTATGGAAATGATTCAGCACATGAATTAATATAACTTTAATTGTACCACTTGATATCACTATATGTACACTCATTATATTTATTGTAATATGTATAAGATGATTTGGAAAAAAAAGACCTATATTGGCAAGTTTCTTTCGGCATTTCTTCTTCGCCAATGGTCATTTGAAATGCTGGTAGATTAAAAAAGAGAAAAACTTAAAAAAAAATAATAAGATGTAATATATAATATTGAAAATGTAAGACGTGTCTAAGTGCCCGTGAGGGTCTAATAAAAGCAAATAAAGAATTTTTATCTTTTTTTTATTTTTATTAAGAAATCGCAGCCCTCGATTGATCGGAGCGTAAGCTCGCAGCTGCAGTTGTTCTGGTGATCTAGAATGCGAATAGTTTGTGGCATCGTATCGCATATTAAAGATGAAGCTCACTCTGGTCGTTCTGTTACGGATGAACTCGATGCCGTTTTTGAAAAAGTAGAGCAAGATCGACATATTAGTAGTTGGTACGATATAGCTGTAGAGCTACTGTTGACCACAAGCTAGTTTTGACCCATTTGAAAAAGTCTAGATATACAAAAAAGCTCGATATTTCGATGCCACACGAGTTCATTGATAGAAAGCTAATGAATCGTGTACTCATTTACGATTATCTATTGAAACGTAATAAAACTGAACCGTTTTTGAAAAGATTGATCACTGGCAATGACCTTCTATGGTCATTGATCACTGGTGATGAAAAGTAGACTACCACTGATAAAAATATGTGAAAAAGATTATGGTCAAAGGTCTGTCAAGCTCTACAGATAGTGAAGCCCGAATTAACTCGCAATGACGCGATGTTGCGTGAAAGGTGGGATTAGAAGAGCATCTTTCATTATGTAGTTTTACAGCTGGGCAATAAAATCTCTCCTGCCAACAGCTGATCAAGCAAGAAATAGAGAAACTAAAGTTATAATTGATCAACAGAAAATGTTTGTATGTTCATCATGATGATGATGTGGTCTAACACACATCTTTAACCACTTAGCAAATATTAAGAGAACTTGGTTCGGAAGTGTTAATGCCACCGTCATATAACCCTGACGTTGTACTCTTAGATTTTCATCTGTTTCTGTCTCTTCAGATTTTTTTAGATTTTCTTAAAACTACTTCTCTCTCAAATCTTTTTGATCAGAAGTTCGAAAATTTCTACAGCAATAAGATTATGTCACTGCTTACAAAACGGCAATAAGTTATCGAACGAAATGGCAATGTATATTCTAACCAAATGTAAATAAATTATGATAAAAAAATATATAAAATATGAAAAAACTTTTTCCCCGATCTTATGTATACTTATGCATACGTGATATGATTTTGTATTGCTACTTCACATCTTTGCTTGTTCTCGCCTACGGAACAGTGTGTAACTGAATCGCAAATAATGCTGTGTACCATACTACCGTCACAAAGCTAGCACTCCGATATTTGTCCCTGTTACGAGCACAAATTTCAGTGTATTTGTACCAGGCAGAAGACATACATACTTCCTGTAAATCCCTTTTCACTCCTTTAGAGCCGTCTTTAAATACGATTATTAAGGATTTTGTGTTCGCAATACCTCGAACAATGAAGTTCTTTATAGGAGTTAGCATATCTGTTACTTTTCAAGACGCTTTCATTCAAATATCATTTAAATCAAAGATTTCCAATTTTTTTTGTCTATTGAATCCTTGTTTATAAATATATTGTTCTCTAGTAATGTATGAATTTACAGATTCCTTTCTTGTTAAAATTGACTACAGGATTCATATATAACACTTTGGGAAACTATGACTTAAACATAAAAGAATTAAATCGTTAATAGATTCAGGCGTTATTTTGGGAAATTAAAATTTACATGCAATCTTATCTAAAGTGCTTTGTGCTTAACGACTGCAGCAGCCGAGGCAGAGACGTCCGCTAGTTTGTACGAACTAATTGGTGGCGGCAGCACACATAGCAGGTCAAACATAAAAGGATTAACAATAATCACACATAAATCAGTTGAGCGCGCATTCGATTGTCTTCCAGAAGGGACCCTATGCTTTATTTATAAATGACTGTGTTGCCAAGCCGCTAAAATATGTGTCTGCGACGTCACAATCCGTATTACTGAACACGTGAAGGACTGATTCTAAATACTTACACAGATGCATGTGCTCAACTGTATCCTTGTCAATGCGGAGTGTGGCATTATCTGGTATTGCAAGTCAAGTACTCGGTCACCACATTCAGTTTCAGGCCGCCTTTCTCAACCTTCAAGCATTCGTCGCACCAAGCGCCCCCTGTACGCGTCTGCGAGCGCAATACACGAGCAACTACGGAGGCTACTCCTATGCATCTTTAATGCTGTCTGACTCTATGTCTAATATTATACTGAACAGAAACGGTCTAAAGGCAGATCCCTGGAATAGTGGACGTTGAGATCTGTTCAAAGAAATATATATTCTCAAGGTTACCTCAGAGTATATTTAATAAAAACATTGTGTACGCTTCTAAAATATAAAATCGTTTTCAAATTTCAGTAAAAACCATAGCAGTAGGAATAGATCGTGTGTGACGGTAAATCAGCTAGTTAAGACGGGTAGATCTTATGTTGTAAAAATTGAAAATTGTTGTACCTCATACAGTTCTGTCATTTCGTGACAATAAATTCAAATACATTAAGACTCTTTGTAACAATCTTTAATATCTGACTGACAGAGACGTCAGCAAATAATTCAGCACATATATTGTATGTTTTTTTATTTTACACCTGACATCGTTACATAATAATATTATACAAATATACATTTATTATTATTTTTCAACAAATGCTCGAAATAAGCAGAACGTTTTCTTAACTTCGGTTTTAGAAGATAGAAAATAAACAAATATCAAACGTGTAAAATCATCTATAAAAGTTAAAATATATTTATTACCTTGAAATGACGTGGTGGACATCGGTCCACACAGGTCACTATGGACCAGTTCCAAGGGTGATGACGCCTTAGCATATGACATAAATGTATTGTAATTGAAATTGACGATTGGCAAAAAGACTAATATTGGCAAGTTTCTTTCGCCAATTCTTATTCGTCAATAGTCCCCTTCTAAATTCTGGTAGACTAAAAGAAAAATTAAGGTATGGCAAAGGAATAAGATAAAATAATATTTTATTTAAAAAAATGTAAGACGTGTCTAAGTAACCGTGAGGGCCCAATGACAAATAATTTTTTTTATCTTATTTTATTTAGCAAAACTATGTTTCAAGAAGTTAAGTTGTGTGACGTAGAGCTGACTTTTATCACGAACGGTCTAGCATTACCTCAAATACGATAACAAAATATCACGGAAATTGCGACTATAAATAAGCAAATCTGATACCCGATAGTGACTTAATTATGATAATTAGGTAATGAATAAACAACATCAATACAATTAAATAAAGTTTAAAATTAGTACGCTCCGTCTACTACGTTGGCGAAACCAATATCGTAACACACGTCAGTCAGTCTGTATCCGTGAAAAATAGCACTCTTAGGTTTTTGTCACATCTCTTTCATAGATGGGTAGGTCAGTAGACATTCGCTTAAAATATTATCAATAGCTCGAGCTATCGCTTACGCTAATCATATTTAACGACTTCAATATCTTGAAGTTCCAATGGAAGTCCCGGTAATTGCAAAAATCGGGAATCATTCCGATCACAGATTATGATTCATATAGACAGAAGATCGACCTCACTGTAAAGGTGTAGCTTTTTCAACCAACTACGAATTAGTCCTGGAATACTTCACGGTGAAACATTTCAGGACTAGGATTGATTAAAAGCAAATGCACCAATAGATGGCGAATATGAAGTTATTAAAACAAACTATTTATCTCAATTTACAAATTTTAATGTTAAAAAATTAAAGGCTAACTTATGTAGTTAATCTTCCTCTTCTTAGCATTATCGCGTATCCTAATTCATTAGGATTGACAGTGTCCACTACCTGAGCCTAAGGATTTGGCGAAGAGATGGACTTTAACGTGGAGCGACTGCCGTCAGACCTTCACATCCCAAAGGAAAAATTACGCCGTTTTTGCGAAATACAGCTTCCCTACACCGCTAAATTACTGATAATTACAAATATGTACATAAATCCGAATTTAGTGACACATGCTAGGATTCCGACCGGGGACCAGCTAGTCAATAGGGTACTTCTTTATCCACTGGGCTATCAGTGCTGTTACTAAATTTATGCAGTTAATAAATGGGCAACTTGAATGCGGACAAATTTATTATTAAGCATTTCGATATTATATTATTGTACATTACTCAAATATTTTTAATTAATAAAAAACATATAATATGAGTACACAAATAGCACAAAATTTACTGTTACTGAATAATAAAGACATTTGTACATGTCACATGGAATGAGAACATAGGTCACAGAATTTAAGACACATTGCAACATGCGCCTGCTTTTAAAGCCTTATCGAGTACCAGGGGAGCTGATTCGGCCGCTGTCATAATTGAATGGGTCGAGCTTGACGTATGCAGCAATAGACGGACTTTGACAATGATTCCCGAGCTTTATATTTACGCGACTGTTGTATTTTACACTAAAAACATAGAGGATAAGATCGCGCACAACTCAGGACTAAAAGTTTTTCCCGGCCTTTAGAGCAGCACGTTTCTTGAAACTAATAGCGACATTGTCGTTTCGAAGTAAGAAATCTTCGCCGAAGTAGACAGATTTTATAGCACAATCTATGCTGCACATACACCTGCTTCACGCCAGCTATGCCGAGTAAGTAATTACTGATATTCGTTAACCTGGCGATTCACTGAATATCACCTTGGGCGAACTTAGGATAGACCTTAAACACCCGAAGCTTGTTAAGCTCACAATGAAGGAGGAAGTACGAATAAAGCTTTTTCATTTTGATGTACAGAATTCTAAAAAAAAGATTTGTTAATGAATATCAGATTGACCTCGTTCTTCAATCATGTGCATAAGCCTTTTCCACATGTTATCAGGAACCGCCGTACCCTAAAGTTTGACAGCTACTAGTTTTCGAAACAGATTGGGATTGGTAAATATTGCGGTAGCGTGGATCACATACGAATACATTGTGCAGAAAATTATTGAGATTGTGCTGAGGTCCTCCGTTCTGTAAGCCTTTCGTGATTTACGGAAAGATTTTCGACTCCAATAAAATTTTGATCTGTTATGGAAACCTTGCACTAATCTCAAGAACTTGTATTTCAAAAGACAAAGTGTCAAAATATACGGCATAAACGCATACTTTGACACTCGCAAGGAAATCGAAACCCAAAGGGAAGTAAGGGACTAAAATCCCGTTCACCTAGAATTCGATAAGAAGCAATGTCACGTAGCAAAATTATATATCTCGCATATCGCATCGCATATCAAAAAAAGTATGAACAAGTTAAAAGATTTAGGCGTTATTTTGCGATAGTCATTACTATACATACTACATGGAATTTGATCTATTAGATGCAGATTAGATCAAATTGCAAAATATGAACTAATCACGACCTATGTCGATGTATGGGGCAACAGTTTTCCAACGTCAAAGTTAAATTTCTCTCTCAATCCAGTTTATCTTTTCGTTAGAGCAATGTTCGGTGCTTTTATAGTTTATAAACTTCTGCAATGTTACCTAATTATTTTGGTGAATGTGGCTTTATATCATCTAACTGCTTGTACTGTACGTACTTATAAAGAGATAAATATTTTTTATCTCTTTAATACAGCAACTCAATTGGAGTTTACCAGCAACCTTGTTCACTTTTAAGAACAATACAATCTCTCCAGGTGGTTGTTACATAGCAGCGGTTTATTGTGAGGTAAAGGTAATTTCCTTTTTCCCATCATCGGTTTTCGTTGGCGTACCCTGCAAACATACGGTCCACCTAATTTAAAGAGGTTACCGTAGCCTAATAACGCTTGTAATAAATGGAGTTATATTCCATTTATTGCTACCACCCTTGCTGATAACACAGTAACTCCTCAGGAACTTACTGGAAATCGCACCCTCTCGCAAGAATGCAGCAACCATTCAGTGAGTTGTTAACTGACTGCGGAGTTTTAGAGGTGATTGTCATTTGGCTGTTTTTATTATTTTGGTATTTTCGGGCTAATCTGACGCGCCACACCTCTTTTAAAAAGACATTTGTTTTTTTTATGTGAAACATCTATTGGCGTGCCTTGGCAGTAAAATTGAACCGTATGCCGAGACGGCAAATGGCATGACGCTCTCTGATACCGTCATGCACTCTCGACTCCATTGTGTGTGTGTGCGCGCAAACTAGACACTCCGTTGCTTTTCTGCACGAGCTGTTTACTGTATCTATCGAATGAATTTTGATTTTTATTTATTAACCAGTTGAGAATGCGCAAGCTTGCATTGCCAGAGGAACAACTGGCTCATCAATTATATAACAATTTAATTTTTTTTTAAACTTTGTCGGCCATTTTGACCATGTTCCTTAAGAAATATGATATTGGTTTTTAAGACATTCCTATGCTACTTTTTAATATACTTTTCGAATCTAAAATAAAAATTTAATTTTTTTTTTTGACCATGTTCCTTAAGAGATAGGAGGTTGGTTTTTCAGACATTTCTATTCTACTTTTTTATGCTGAATCCGAATCTGAAGTCAAAATTCGAATATTCGAAAAAAAAGCGACAGACACACACACAGGCAAACATAGATTTCATATAGGAACGGTGTTCCTGAAAATTTGAATATTCACTTAGATGTTCGCATCTGCCGGGTATCCCGTGACGGTTTTTTAGATACAACGTCGGGAGGCATGTAATCATCCACCTGATGTAAAGTGTTTACCGTAACCTATGTACGCTGGTAATACCATAAGTATCACTTGCGCGATACCACAACCATACAACAACACTCTAGGGAGTAGTTATTTGGCTGCGGTTTTCTATGAGGTGGAGGTGCTTCCTCAAACGGGCTCCCTATCTCTCTTAAAAATACCCATACCAAGACAAACAGACATGTACATGCACACAAATGTTTGTCCTGTGTGGGAATCTGACCCACGATTGGTGTCAAAGTCGTGTAAACCGCGTTACCACCGAGCTCGTCGTCTGTTTTCCCTGTGTATATGTTCTTTACGCCATCGTAGGCAATCAGATTTCGTTTATATACAGCCTCTTATGTACAGACCACTTCACAGCCAGGAAATTAATACAGTCTGTGGTGCTTGTTGTTGTTCCCTAGTAGGTATTGTTCAAACTTTGATTAATTTGTTACCGTAAATACCGTAAATCTCAATTATAATGCTATAATTGAGATTACGCAGTGTGTGTGTACCTCGTTTACAAATGTATTCGTACTTGTGATGACATAACCCACAGCCATATAACAACTTCCAGAAGACTTGGACATGCGGGGTTCACATAGAGAAGTTATACATATATAGATAGATATATAAGTAGTAAATTCTAATAAACGAAGTTAGTGGTACTTTTTATGAAGGTAAAGCAGCCCGATAATGCTTCTACCTTACAGAAATAATATTTGGCAGAGCTGCGATAGCCAGCGGAGCCACATTACCCTCAAAATTGCCGTTTGGGGTAGACTGATGTCATCCAGCTAGCGTTTAGACGGTAATAGTGAGAAACTCCAAAATCGACACACTAATAGCTAACATATTGTAGTTTTGTATCCTTTAATTTGAAATTTAAATGTTCGTTGGTGAGGAAGAACGGTCCAAAATCGTTCCAATTAGAAAAAAAAAAACATATGGGAAAACGTATGGCCGGCCACTGCACTCCCATCAACAGAAAAAGTAACAGCACTCGTCGCTAGATGTCGTACAGGGTTCCATATATTTTTAAAAAATTAAAAATAAAATATTTAAATATATTTAAATTTAAAAAATATCAGCTCTGCCTACACAGCTTGCTGTTATTTACTAATTGAGTGACATTTCCCTGGAGGCTGTGTTAGCAGCTGGTGTTGCAACGCACGAGCGAAACTTCTCTATTGCAAGCGTTCATTGGTTACGCTAACCACTTCACCGTACATATACCGTATGATTGAATGTCTCCCGACGTTTGGTAAAAAAACCGGCCAAGTGCGGCTTGCACTGATGCACCGTACAAACTTGTTGGTATGCGTAATATTTCGTCGCTCTCGTGAATCGAGTCTCCAAGATTTAATTCCGTTTTTTCCGATTTTGTTTTAAATTTAAAACTAGGAAAGCACCGAACATTTCTCTAATAAAAAGATATACTGGATTAAGGCAAAAGCTTTTCATTGAAAATTTGTTGTCCCCATATATATTGATATATTTTTGCATGTTGTCTGCTAGGCTGTTTATTCTATATCTCGATAGTTGTCTACAGAGAATACGATCGACGAATGTAGGACTACGCATGGATGACCTAGTGGTGAACTGTCTGCTGTATGCAGACGATGCTGTCCTATTAGCAGAAACACCATCTGAACTGCAAACACTAGTCACAATGATGAAAGACGAATGTATAAAGGAAGGCTTAATATTGAATGTGAAGAAAACAAAGATAATGTTATTTGAAAGAGAAGAAACCAGAACCAATGTAAGGATTACGGTAGATGATGAAGTGTTGGAACAAGTGGATGAGATTGTATATCTTGGATGCGCTTTCAGCAGGGATGGAAGGTACACCACAGACGTGGACAGGCGAGTGAGTGCTGGGAATAGTGCGAATAGAGCGTTGGGAAAACTTCCTGGCAGTAAAAACCTGAGCCAGAAGGTACAACTGGCTATACACAATGCAGTGCTGGTTCCAACGCTTACGTATGCTGGGTATGGCAGAGAGAGCATGAAAGCAAGCATAAACGCGGTCGAAATGCGAGCGTTGCGCAAAATTTGTGGCGTAACGCTTGTAGACCGTATTCGCGATGATGAGGTTAGAAGCAGAGTAGGTCTGAAAGAGAGCATCGGTGTTAAAATAAGAAGAGGCATGCTCCGTTGGTTCGGACATGTAGAAAGAATGCAGGATGAAAGAATGACGAAGCAGATATACAATGCAAAAGTAGAAGGATGTAGGAGCCGAGGAAGGCCAAGACTTACCTACCATGATCAAATTGGTCGTGTTCTATCAGAAGGTGATGTCAGCAGCCCTAGAAACTGGCGAGTGTGCATGAAAAGAGCTTTGAATGTTAAAGAAGCGAGTGAGGTATGTTAGGATCGAGTGACGTGGAGCTCGGTTCTCTCTGCCTACCCCGTAAGAGATTTGGCGTGAAGTTATATATAGATAGATAGTATAAATATAAATAGAATTACTAAGCGACATGAATAGCCCCACAAAGTACTCCAATTTAATTAAGTAATTTGTTCAATAAACAAGACAACCCTCTCTAAACAAAAGGTGGTAAGATAAATCAAGTTTTACAATGCATACAATAAATTCATTAAGCTTCTATCTCATACTATAGCATAGTGGTTAAGGCTACAATTTTGAGTTGTACGTTTGGCTCATGTTTAAGTCACTATGTTTAATATAATTAGTACCTTTGCGACCGAGCTTGACTTTGTCGTGTAAAATAGCATTTTTTCAGGAAAGACATTTATTTAAGTAAACTAGAAAAGCAATACTTTACATAGCAAAATTCGATCCAAATCGTTATAGCCGTTACCTACGTACCGGAACATAAGTATGTACAAGAATTGCTTGTGAATCATTGGTTTTACAGAACAAGCATGAACACAGGATTAACGCTGTTGAAATGAGAGCCGTAAAGATTATGTGTGGGTTAGAATATTGATAATTGATAGAGTCAGAAAAAGCACAATACGAGAACAATGTGGAATGAATGATGATGTAGTGCCAAAAATTGAAAAGGGTATGCTTAGATAGTTAGAACATTTGGAAAGGATGTATGACAAAATAGTTACAAAAGAAATATATCGAGCAAGAGTAAGTGGAGATATCGCAGGGCCGCCCTAGATGCACACATATAAATCAAATAGCTGACGTGCTGAAAAAGTGCCAAATAAAAAACACCCGCAATCTAGGCGAGAGAGGTATGTTTGGATCCGTGCACCTGGCTTTCCATAGTCTCTGCCTACCCCAATGAGAGACAGGCGTAATGATACGTATGTATGTACGTAAAAATCACTTTTTAAAGTAATAGGAAATTAAAGTTACATTCAAAATTTTAAAACCCCCGTCACAAAATATTAAATTTATTGGGTACCACTGCCCCTTTAACTTTAATATTTAAATACTACGTGTACAATAGTAATACGAGTATCTTGTGATTCGAGCATCATCGCATCGGAGGACCACTACATACCAAGCTTGTTTTTATTTGTATTCTATTTTATTTCTTACTAGCTACACCCGGCGAACTTCGTACCGTCTCAAAATCAATAAATGTAACTTATTAGCTGAATATTTTTTTGAAATAATTATTCAGTTTTTTGTTAAGACAAAATGAACAGTCAAAATAAATTAAGTATAATAAGTGTTCAAAAATATAAATGAGAAGTATTTTAATTCTATTAAAACTAATGTAATTCACATTTACACAAGTGATTGAAAAGATTCGCTTACCATTGTTGTACTACTTTATATAAAGCTGTTTGCTAAATGGGTTACGTTCGAGTCGATTCCCTTCGTTGAATTGACTGCCGAGCTAACCTTCAGTTGTAAATTGTGCGGGGCAAGTCAGGCTGATTCAATGAGTTTAAACATTCAGTTGTACAGTTATGAATTGTCAGGTTTGAGTGTTCTACGTTTTTGTATCCAGTAGACCAACGACGTAGTTATGAATAGTGTAGTTTAAGTGTTTCACATTTTTGTTCTTTGCTTTAAGAATTACTCGAGAAAAAAATGCAAAATTCAGCAGAAATTAAACCAATCCGTTAGATTCCTAATCAGGAATACTAATATTTTTATAACCGCACCGCTCGCCGACGGCGGGGAGTTCACCCTCACACGCTTGAACCGCTATGGTCGCGTACGGCGCGGTTCCAGAGAAGTTTTCTTCCGAGAACACTCAAGCTGTGGAATGAGCTCCTAGCCGAGGTTTTTCCAAGGAACTACAGCATGGAGTTCTTCAAGAAATGCGTAAAGAGGTTTTTAGAGGGTCGGCAACGCATGAGTGACGCCCCTGGTGTTGCAAATGTCCATAGGCTACGGTGACTGTTTAACATCAGGCAGGCCGTATGCTTGATTGCCACCTTAGTGGTATAAAAAAAAAAATACGACCATTACCGATAGTCGGTAATTGCAACTCGCATGTTTGCCGTCAGCTGAAGTTTATTCTCACAGCGCCACAGAGTCGATGATTTGAAGATCTTGCAATGGCTGGTAGTATTTGGCGGCGCCAGGCAGTAGAATCATTACGTATCTAAAACATCTCGAGTCATTGCCTAGATCGTTTATCCCACACTTCCTTCTGTTAGGGGTTCAAACAGTGGTACATTTGCTTCAACTGATTAGTTTAATGCATTTCGAACATATTGACGTTCACATTCCAATTCTAGACTTAAAGCGTCGTACATTCCACGATTTAGCTGTAGCGATCTTAACTTCAAGATGGACCGATGACATAAAAAAAGCGGCCAGAAGCGGCTCGATGCGGAAAGCGGAGGATCGCATATGCTGGAAGGCATTGGTGAATGCCTATATCCAACAATGGGTAGATACATGCTGATAATGATGACGATTCTTAACTTAACTAACAAACTATCGCACATGATGTACCACATGTCTTCGATTAAAAGCAAAGCCTGGTTATATATATCTTCATTCACCTCAAGATTGGGATTCGATGTAAAATTTCTGTTGATATATGTACATATACGTTTTTGTTCCACAATTAATGTGGTTTCCGTGTGGGAAGTTTTTGGAAATATAGCAATTGCCATGTCCCAATGAGTATCGTTTTCAAGCAAATTAAGCTGTTGTCATGAACCATGAAATATTAGGTGCACTACACTATTGACAGTTCAAAGTGATTCAAATGATGTCGGCCGACGAACATTCACCAGCAACAACTGCAAGTCACTCTTTGAATAAACTGTGTAAATACGAATATAAACACCTGCAGAATGCACATCCGAATGATCAGAAACCATATTGTCTTTCTCCCGACGTTGAAGTATAAACTTACTTATACTAAAATGGACCGTGGAAATGTCCAGTAGGACTCTGTACGTGGTCACAAGGCAAGAACTACCGAAGTCTGGCTCGAAACCAACTTTCCAGACTTTATAAGAGCTGAAGACTGGCCCTCGTCTAGCTAGATCTGAGCCCCTTAGACTACAAATTATTGTCAGTTTTTAAGGACATGGTCTGCTGGAAACGACACGCCGACATTGTCTCTGAAAGCTCTGGAGCAAGCGTGGCTAAGTTTCCCATGGAAACAGTGCGTAAATCCATAAATTCGTGGCCAGACAGATTAAAGGCCTGTATCAAAGCCAAAGGTGTCCATTTCGAATATAATAATTTTTTAGCTTCGCTTAGACTTCCATAAATATGTACATATAAATTTTATTAAGATTACATTACCTCATAAAATAAAAAAAAATCATTTGTAAGAGAACTTATGGCCGGACTAGGTACATTCAGATTGCGTAATATAGAAATACCCCGCTTTGAATGTAAGAGTTTCGTCAATTATTATACCCAAATACTTTTTGTTACTCGTATAAGCTATATAAGGACACTGGCACAGATTATCAGCGGGTTCTTTACATGAACATTCAATGTTGATGGAGCATAGTTAAGTTAGTTTACATATTCTCAAACCAACGGATGCAAAGTTTATCAACTTCTCTAGAACTTAACTTAGCGTATTATTAGCTTTAAGGTCAGTACGTGTTGTTGAAAACAATTGTTTACGATATTGAAACTTCTTTATGCACATTTATTTACATATTTTTCTAAATTTGCTAGACACCAGTAGTTTTTAGCAGTGCCGCGCCGTCATCGTATGATACGATATTGTCATCAAGTACTCATAAACAGGACGTTAATATGTATTAATATAGGGCAGGATAAATATTTTTCTGGAAACTCCTAAACGTTTTCAGATGAACGCCAACTACGGTTTCTGTTTTCACGCATTGCTTACGTTCGCCTAAGTATTTGTTCATAACTTTTATTGCGTGCCACAAGTTTTCGTATCTAAATTTCTAACTTTAGAAGAAGGATAGAGACAGAAACTATATCCAATGCTTTGGCCAAAATGAGGAATATGTCTAAAGCTTGATCAAGTTCTTGGACTAGGTAGTCGATCAGACGATGCATGGCATCAGCAGTTGATTATTTGGATCTTGAACTGAACTACGGCTTTAATAAAAAAATCTAAATATCTATTTTACAGTTTTTTACGTCTTGAAAGTCAAGGGTATGATGGAAAATACGCCCACATAAGTTACTTTGTTTTTATTATCCATTTTTTATACATGAAATATTAGGGTTTTTTTCAACCATTTACTGGAACACTCTTTCAAGCAAGCTTTCGTGTTGACCGCCAAGGCATATTTCATGCATACAACATGATAAACACAGCCACAGACAACAAAGTACTCGTACTAAACCTACTTGAACAGATTTTAAGAAAGTACGCTGTCTATTTTTCAGTCAAAATTTGTCTCAAATTCGCAAAGAATATCATTATTTTTCGACATTTACGTATTGCGTGATAACTTTTTTTTAAACTTTTGTGTTATTACTTTTAGCTTCTTCTATGTAATTCAGTTTTACTTTAGCATATTTTATGTATAAACGCCTGCAGTTTGTGTCAGAAACATTTTCGTCTTACTATATTTCAGTTTATTTAATCTATACACGTCCATTACGTGATTAATTAAGCCGTGCCAAGCTCGTAAATTTGCGTAAAATCGGTACGGATGAATATGGAGCGTTACTTTCACATGCAGGTTAAGCCAGGTTTACCGGACAGCTAACACACGAACTAGCGTTACTGTTAGCAACTGAATATCAAGTATCTTTATTTATCGAAATAACTCTTACTATGCTGAATAAGGATAATTGACAATCGAGAATATTTTATAACATTGACAATTAAATTAAAAATATACGAACTAGAGATAATTTTCGTAACAAAGTCGATGTATTATGAACAATAAATACGCTTACTAACAATAGTCATTGCATACTAGTTTCACCCCGGGACATCGTCCGGGTGTTCTGGTATACCGCAGTAACCACCTTTTCTACTTTATTTTTCCTCGGCCTCTAAAGATCGTACCGTGATGTTGAAGAATTTAAAATTTTTAAATTTAATTTTAATCTTCCTCAAGAATTAGGTTATCAAATGCATAAACATTTTTTCAAATCCCACAGGTAGTTCCTAAGATTAGCTCGTTCAAACAAACAAACAAATTCTTCCGCTTTATACATAAGTATAGATTAAAATAAGATAATCATTGCTAAAACATCAACTTTGCTATTCTTTCAATATTTTCTTATCACTATACTTGTTTAGCGATTTACGAAGAGTAAGAAGGAATAAGTTTCTTACCTAAAGTATTTACTTACGGTATAAATATATTATTGTGCTGTTTTTTTAATAGTAATGTATCGAGTTAAATACATCTCATTTCAAATTTCTCAATTTAACGTTTACTATACTAAAACCGAAAGGTAATAAACACTTGACGGCACATTAAGGCACCGCTTGCTCTCTAAAACTTTGAGTTTTAGCGCCTAAATATCTTACCGGTTCTATGATACGGTTCAATGTGATATTTTAACCAATACGGTCATAAGTCAAACAATATTTTTTGCTGAATCAGCCAATAAGAGCTGCGCGATATACTTCACCCGTAGCAGTGAATTTCAAAATCGTTCAATCGATACTCCATTGGTTATTTCCTGCTTAACTAAAGCCAATCGTAAACACCAATCACGTTACGTTATCGAGTTATCTAGTAACAACTTAATAATAACATCACAGAGCGAGTTGATCAAAATTTCAACAATACCTAGGTGAGAGATACCTAACATTAATCAAGCAGGTCCGAGCCAGTCTCCGCCAATAAGGCTGTATATAACTCAGCAAATCTAATTTGGCTCGCCGACCCGTGGCGCGAGGAAGGGTTAAATGTATTATACAGGGTGTTAATATTACAGGTGCTACCTCATTGTTTAGGGTGATATTGATAATTTTATTATTATTGGTTTATTCGTTGGTTGGTGTGGTGATAATGGTTGGTAATAAAAAATATAACGGACCTTTTTACCGAACGAGTTGAGACGAATTTTCTTTGTAATATTTACAGAATATAATCTTGCTGGATTATGGTTTAATTCTATATAGAAATATCACTAATGTACATTCTATTGTAAATATTATTATTGTACAGTCATTTGTTTCTCGTATTTAGTTGCTTTGTTATATGTTATTATCGTTGTAATCTCAAGCCTAAATCAATATGATGGTCACGCGGAGTAATCATCTTCTTAGGGTTATTCCATTTCCTAATCCATTAGAATTAGCGGATTTTGTGAGAGTACTAATTTTGATATGGACCGATTGTCATCAGATCACAACCCACAGCGAAAAATCTGACTTTTAGGTCACACGTCTTTAGAAATACAATTTCTTGGTCGTGCGGATTTCCTTGCGATGTTTTATTCACCACCGTATCATTATAAATTCTTAAACCCGAATTTAGTGATACACGCCCACGCCAGGATTGAAACCAGACACCGTAGGGTAATAAGCTGATTCTTTATCAACTGAGCTATCACTGCTGTCTAAGAACTGTGGGAAATAAATGACCTCACATAGGACTTCCGTATCACTAATCGTCGACGAGAAAATCCTTACAGACTGGAACCGTGGTCGCAGACTGTGCGATTCTAGGGAAATTTTCCGACGAGAATTCTTAAGTTTTAAAATTAAAGTACATTCTGTCAAAGTTTTCTCTGGGGACTGCAATACGAGGTGTTCAAAGAAGGCGTGAAGAGGTTTCTACAAGGTTGACAAAGTACGAGTGATATGTGTACGTGTACATAAGTTACGGTACCTGCTTAATATCACGCAGGCCGTATACCTGTATCAAAGTAAAGAAGTATGTGACATTATTTGCTCGTCACGTAGGTATGTTAACAGCTGATATCCCAGGATAACATGTCATGATGAAATGAGAATGTATGATTATTTTTTAACAACGTTGGGAGGCATGTAAGCATTCGCCCCAATTGATGTAAAGTAATCACCATATACTCGTACTATGTTCACATACATTAACACAACAACTTCTTAGCAGCTTTCATCTACTACTACTACCTTATTTCATCGATTGTTTGGTCGATGGATGAGTTCAACCGACACAGTTGTATGTGCGTAGCAATTCATGTAAGGTAAACAGTTTTTTTTAATATTTTACCAAGTCCGGTCGCGGAGTGGTTAGGAATGCTACTTTAAAATCAAGTCTCATTTTAAGACAGTCAGCGCATCAAAGCAGTATGTTGCAGCACCTCCAACTCACAGAAAATCGTAGACAACAACTTCCTGAAGTGTTGTGTGCCTGTGAGGGAGCGAGGTTACCAGTAAGCTCCTCGGAAGTTGCTATGTCAACAGTAGAGTTCATATACTACGGTAACCACTTACAAGCCAGTGGGCCATATGCTTTCTTCAAAATTTTTAGAAATGAAAAGAGCTACGAAAATTAAGTGAGCGAGTATACGATGAATATAGATAGATTAATAGAATCATTCAATAACGGTTATGGTCTACTTTATACCATTATTGGATCAAATAAAAGTAAACCTAACTACAATGTAACTACGTGGAGATATTTCCTTTTTAGTTACGTTCATATACGTGTAATTAGCTAAGTTGAAAACGGAACAGTCGAGAGTGCACTGGTGCATTTGTTTATAAACTTAGCAAACACTAGTACACTTCGCACCCGCTTTATCTTATGGGAAACCTTTAGTCATTAACGCTTTTGTACTCGTCCTTGGTTCTCATTTATAAAGAGGAAACTCTTGACTGTTATTGGAAAAGGATGGAGGTAAATGGCGATAGCATTTATCAGGACAATCTTTAATTTACAATCTGTAATAGGATCAGATTGACGGGGTTAATATCTTCAAAATTATCATTTCTGAAGATATTTTTATATAATATCAAGAGGTATACAAGCATCGGTGCAAAGTGGGTACCGTAGCCTATGAAGGCTTGCATTACAGAAAGTATCACCCGCGCGTTGGCGCTCTTATTGCTAAATAAGCTACTCATTTGGGGCTTACTGGTGACATCACTCACTCGTAGGAATAGATGAACCCTCCGGGGAGTTTTTATTTATCTGCGGTTTTTATGAGGTATGTGAGGAGGAGGTATTTCCCTGTTCGTATTGGATGGTCGAGATTCGATAAATGTGCAAAATTTACGACGTAACGCTTGCTGACTGCGTTCATGTAAGAAACAGACACTCCATTGCATGCATACATGTAATTTAATTGCATTCCTGTAGAAAGAATGTGGGATAAATAATGACGAAACAGATATACAATACGAAACTGGAAGTATGTAGGATCTTGCCTTGCCTACTATGACCAAATCGGTCATGTTTTAGCATACATAAATTCGTTATTGGGCACCATTTGCACGCTTGCTTGCGAAAACGTGGCTGGCTTTGTAGAATACAAAAGGAAGAATACAACTCTCGAGGACACAGCTTTAAGGCGACACATCGAAAAATTAGACCAATTTTCATCGAATAGTATAGGCTAATGACTAAACTGACGGATCTAAGATTTTAATATAAATAACTTCATTTCTTTATCTTGAATTTGCTTGCTCAAATACGCGATTGTGTAAAATTGATTCGATAATAATTACTTTCGAAAACACCTCCTGAAATTCATTATTTTTGAAATTACAACGAAGTTGTTCTGTTTATACGCTTCAAAATTACTTAAATCTATTAGTAATATCTATGTTTATAATATGGTTGCTGCATATTTTGATAAGTGAAACATGAAATTTTTTTAAAATATTTTAAGTTTCTGACAATTTCTAAGCGATCACATTCGTCTTGGGTGCTACGTGTTTTCGACCTTATTGTGCGGTAATGAGGATTATAAACGCGTTGACTAACTACATCCAGCCAGTCCGGCTGCAGCCCGCTTCGAGTTGAGACCTATGTCGACTGTCTGCTCGAGCTCGCTCCATTAACATCGCGACACCGAAGTTTTTATAATTAATAGTTGTAAATATTCAATATTATAGTATTTAGCGTAAGTGTATTATTATTAGATATAAGTAGTAAATAATATTATAGGATTATATATATTTATTATACTGTTGTAATAATGGGGAACACTAAAAAGAAAATATATAGAATAAAAATACAAAGAAAATATTCGTAGAATGGCGGAGGCGAACAAGACAAGGTATTTATTTTTTTTAATTATTATATTCATTAAACATATTATAATAACATTGTGTAGACATATTTCTAGTTTTTAGAACAGTTCCTAGGTATGGTTGGCCCAAGCTATTTAATTCCTCTTCAAACTTTTTTTTAATTTTGCTTACTTAATAACTCTATATAAAACTGCATTAAATAAGAGTTATTTTTTGCAGGAATAAACAGTAACATTTGATAATTGGTATACATTATCCACAGGCTGACCGCGTACCTATATAGGACGTCAAACTCCTATTATATCCATTATAATCTGACCGAACTCCGACTTAGAAGTTGTACGTCGGTGGAGGTCAGGTTACGTTGGAAATTTATACCAATAAGGTTCGCGCTCTCAGCACATAGCAACCAGTGGAGACTCTTTATTTCTTTGTATTAAAATAAAAACTTATAAAATAGAATATTTTTGCTGTTTTGTTTTTTAGGAGAAACTTACTAAATAAACATATTCCACTAGAAGAATCACTACTCGATTTATATGCTACTTTAACGTAAGTGTCATACGGGACGACAAACTCATAGTAACCATTATAAGCTCACCGAACTCCGACTTAGACATTGTACGTAGGTGAAGGTTAGTTTACGTTGGAAATTTATCCAATCAGAAGATAGAAAACCAGTGAAGGTTTTTTTTTTTTTTTGTATTAAAATAATTACTAGTAAAATAGTATATTTTGATACTTTTTAAAAAAACTCGGTATGTTTCATGTTAAAGAAGCGAGCGAGGTGTGTAAGTACCGAGTCATGTGGCGCTCACGAGGGATTTAGCGTGAAGATATAGATAGATAGTATACTTATACCCATGGTACTCGTGAAAACAAATAATATTTACTATGAACCAACACTGAAAACACAAAAAAAAATCATCTATTCTACACATTGTGGTTAGTATTGAACTATTGTACGGATTAGATTTATTTTGCAACATCAGAGATGGTCCTGGTTCTTTCTTCTTGAGAGTTTAATAAATAACAAGGATACGTACAACAATACAAAACACAGAGTATACATAAGTAAAATACAATAAATGTCATTATACTGAAGTTAAAGTTATGAAACAGCAAGAAAATCATTTGTCACATGTTTTTTTTAAATATGAATAGATTATAAAATCTATTTGTATATATGTATATTAGGGTGTCCCTTATTTTTCAAAGTTTTTATTTTCTAACGCATAGGTCTTAGTTTTGTTCATTTGCTTTTAAAACACTCGGAAATTAATTTTTAACTTATTTGGATTACGATAATCCGTGCCGAATTACATCGAAACATGTTCATACAAGTTGCGCGGCAGTGCCGCACGTACTCGCGGTGTTCATTTGTTCAAATTCAAAGTCAAAATCTTTTTATTCCGTAAAAATGGCTACATTTGTTTGGAATCGTCACAATTTTTTTCCCTACCGTGCAGTTTATGACTAGGTGAGCACTGATAAAAATACTGCCAAAAAACTCAGGCATCCCTCTTTTGGTATCCAAACAAATTTACATATTTTGTTAATTACATTATAATTGGATCGACTCACTCCCAGGCATTTTTATCATTAATATAGTCAGATACTTTATAATATGCCCTGCTACACAATTTGGCTTTAATAGTAGTTTTAAATTTGTTTATTGACAAATCTCTTAATTGCTGGGAAGTTTGTTATAGAACCGTATACATTGCCCCATAAAATAATTACTTGTTTTGTGGAGACGGCTTGCATATAACACAAGATTATGCTTATATCTTGTATTTATGCTATGAGTATCACTCTTTTTACAAAATGAGTCTATGTTTTTATGGACATACAAAAGATTTTCATAGATATATTGCGATGCGACTGTTAAAATATTTATTTCTTTGAATTTTTCTCTAAGGCTCTCCCGGGGACCAAGTTTGTAGATAGCTCTTATGGCTCTCTTTTGCAATAAAAAGATGGTGTTAATATCCGCGGAGTTACCCCAAAGAAGAATTCCATATGACATAATACTATGAAAGTAGCTGAAATAAACTATTCTAGCCGTATCAATATCAGTGAGCCGTCTAATAGTTTTCACTGCATAAGCTGCAGAACTTAGTTTTCCTGATAATTTTTCAATTTTTGGGCCCCTTTGTAGTCTGGAGTCAATTGTTATACCCAAGAACACAGTTGTCTCCACAGAGGCTAAATTAGTTCCATTAACATGTACATTGGTAGCCACCTGTCTTACATTAGGTGTTGAGAACTTAATTACTTTAGTCTTTTTATCATTTAAAAGCAGATTATTAACACTAAACCAAAGAATAACTTTAGTGAGTGCATCGTTAACTTCGTCATAATTACCTAACCGTCTATTAATTTTGAATGTCAGTTATTCTCGTGATTAATACGTAATGTTTTAACTTTTATAAGATGGCACTGGAATTGAGAAGCAATAAATCAAGTATTTTCTTAGTTGGAGACGTAAATTATCAAATAATAGGCGCAAAATTACAGTCTAACCGTCATGTTCTTCCTGTACTTTTTTATAAAATTCGCGAAGTTAAATTGACTGTTAGTGAAAGCGCATACCTAGTCATTCGAGAGTGTATTATATTTAGGGAAAAAGCTAGGATCCCTACCAGAGATATACCTAACTGTGTAAAATTACTTGTGAATCTTCACCAGGAGGGAGTTGCAAAAAATTTCCAAAAAAATACAAGATGTTTACAAGCGCCGTGAGGACTTTCAAAATAATTTAGATAGTTTATTCGATATAGCACACGCTGATACTTTAGAACGGATTACAATAGAAGAAGACAAAATATTTATATAAATAATTCAGGATGTTTAGCAGGCGCACAAAAAAAAGTTAGCCGAAAAAGAAGAAAGGACCAAACAGAGAAAATTAAAAGAAGAGAAAAAAAGACATGACCAAATGTGTTACGAGGAAGGAAGACTTTATCACGCCTATGTTAGTTGCAGATTTAGATAGATCTCAATTAAGCATAAGGGATTTTGTCTATATACACCGGGCTGTAGTAGAAGCACTAGATTTTAGCTGTGATGATTTACCGATAAACAAATCGTCTATCAACGCATTAGCACGAGTAGAAAAGATAGAGCGGAATCTATAAAATCAGATTTTCAAAATAATATGTCTAAAATGGTGACCGTTTACTGGAATGGGAAATTGTTACCTGGTCTGGACGTGAGAAGCCCTAAAGAAGAACGCCTGCCAATTTTAATTTCATTTAGAGAAAATGAACAACTTCTGGCTGTACCCAAACTAGAGAGCTCTTCCGGCCAGGATCAAGGTAAAGCTGTGTCAAATCGAATCAAAAATCCACCAAGTCACAAGCAGCTCTGATATCCCAATGTTCAAAAAATTTAGAGACGACTGGAAAACTATTAATCCTGCTGCTATTCAATCGTACACCGATATTGTCACACAACATTTTGGTAATACAATAATAAAAGAATTGTTGATATTTTATAATCAAGAATTACAAAAAAACATTGTACGTGACGATTATCGGGAACTTCGGGAAGTAATTGAACTATCCATTATATTCCTAGGAGGAGATAATGAGAAAAAAATTAAAATCAGACCTCCTGGATCCTGGCGATGCATCAAGCAAGGTGGATGGCTAGAGCTATTTACTCTTTAAAAATATGTTTGTTGCAATCCCAATCCAAAATTAGCGCCAAGGATAAACGAGTACTTCAAGACGTTTGTTTATTCATAGCGGTTATATATATTACGTGAAATAGCTTGAATGTAGTCTGGTGGTGAAGGCACCAAATCAAGATTTGTGCTTATTAAAGAGGCTCAAGGAATAAAAATTAATTTTATAAATTATAATTTTATCAATTTATTTAGCTACATAACGGTTAGGGTCAAAAACAGCAATTTTTAAAATCTTAGTGATAATTGAATGTTAAATCTAAATATTTTCCATAAATTTATAAATCTATATCATTAGATGAAATTAATCATTATAATTTATTCTTTCGAAGGATACCCTAAAATATTGGTTGTGTTTTTTTCACATTTCGCTGATTGGATTCCAAGTGCTTGATAAATTTTTGGTAAAGGTTAAATTTACATTTAATGATCAAAATATACAATTTCTTTATCATTTAGGTACGCAATCTTTCAGTAGATACCTGAATGATATATTCGTCGATGTTAGGTATGACGCGTGAAAGTTGTGTAGATGCCGTATACCATTTTATGCACTAAAAGTTGCTAAAAACTTGTAATAAAATGTTTACTCTTCGTGCTCTAAAAAAATAGCATTAAAGGTATAACGTAGAGGGGCTAAAGTGTGTGTTATAAGTTATAGCCCTTAACTTCTTTGTAAAGAAAAAAAATCCTGGAGGTCACATTATGTTAATGTGTTGCGAAAATTATATAAAAACTAGTAGTAATAGCGGGAATACTTTCTCTAATTCAATCTGATAATTTTATTTCTCTTATTTATTCGAAATAAAAAAATCCTGTGTTTACTCGGCGCTATCAGCCATTATGACACTCGAACATATGTGCCCGAATCAACAAATGGCCCGCTTTAGCCTCTCGATAAACAATGTTGTATTATGTAGCTGGTGTTTCATTCTTCTTAAGGGGGATACATGCCATCCAGTGGCGCCTCAAGGAATAAAATATCGTATCATAGCGTGGAAGATAACAAATACAATAACGTACTTTTACGTCATTAAACCAACAATTGAAATGTTTTGCTTTCGTTGTTATAGGCATAATTGCCAAAAACGGCCTCTTTTAGCACTTTTGCTTATAACAACGATAGTGGAATATTTTGAGTGTTGGTTTAATGACGTAAAAATACTTTACTATCTTCGTAATAAATGCAACATAGGATTTCATAATGTTTATCTTCTATGCTATGATATGATTTTTTATTCAATGAGGGCGCCACTGAACGAGACCTAAGTAAGAACAACATAGATACCGAGACATGTTAACTTGTAGAGATATAAACATAAAACGATGTCATTGATTTCTCTTTCAATAAACTTTTAAAAGTGAATACGTTTCTGTAGTTTTTTATTACTATTATTACTATTGTTTTCCGTCTAGCTTAAATAAATATGTATGGTTCAGTATGTATAAAGCTAAATAATAATTAAATCAATATTTTTTATTAAATATTGATATTATAATTTTTTTTAGGTGTGACGCGACTCCGTAGCTTTTCTGTTCGTTTGCATTGACTATACGTTGACCCCAGGTTACCTATTAGGCGCTAATTTCAAATTTTACAAATCGAGCGTAGAGTGTCACTTGAGGGGCGCGGGGTGATTGGGCGGAGCCATTTTAAAGCTTCACGATCGAGGTGTCGCCTTAACACCACGGGCGGTATATTGTCTGGTGTAAAGGATGCAGATGATCAAACATACGCCGGACATCTGGATCTGGAGCTATCGCAACACAGGATGATAGGTGACATAGCCACCTCTTCATTCAAAGTCGATAACGCCCGAACAAATTACTTTTTTCTTGTCTTTTTTTCATTAAGTCCTAATCACGTGATAGCTTTATTACTAGCGTCGCCTTTAATGATGCTGGTTTTATTTTTAATCGACTTGAAAACAGAAGGAATTTCCATATTCGACTATATGTATTTTATGTTCGCCGATAACTCGGAAACGGTATTTGGATCACTCAAACGGTGCTCTGTTAAAGTAGATTTGGCTCTATTTTAATTTAGTAAATTAGTAAATTAGCTAATAATAAAGATATGAATGAAATAATATGTTCTTCTTAGCGGTATCCCGTTTTCATAATCCATTAGATTTTTTTTTATACCACTAAGGTGGCAAACAAGCTTACGCCCTGACTGATGGTAAGCAATAAGCCCAGCCTATGGACATTTGCTACACCAGGAGTGACACTCTTGCGTTGAGGACCCTAAAATTAAAGGATTGACGGAGTCCGCTACCTAAGTCTAAGGGTTTGGTGAAGACACTGATTTTTACATGGAGCGCCTGCCGTCAGACTCCGTAACCCAGAGGGAGAACTAGATAGACGAGCTCGGCGGCTCAGTCGTGAATGACGTGACTTTGACACCGACGCTCGTAGGTTCGATTCCCACACAAGGCAAGCATTTGTGTGCATGAACACGTCTGTTTGTCTTGGTCTGGGTATTTTCTATGTATAATAAGTATGTATTTACACAAAAAAAATGTATTTACGTATGGTTATCTGTTGTCTAGTACCCATAACACAAGCTTCGCTTACTTTGGGGCTTGATGGCGCTGTGTAATTTGGCTGACAATATTTATTATTTATTTATCTATCTTAGGTTACACCACACTTCGTATGTCATTGTCGTGCGGGTTTCCTCACGATGTTTTCCTTCACCGCCGAGCAAGTGATAATTACAAATATATACATAAATCCACGGTTTTAGTGATACATGCCAGGATTCAAACCGGGGACCTGTAGGTCACGAGTCCGTCTTTATCCATTAGGCTATCACTGCTCAATGAATAAAATAATATGTGCTGCAATAAAGATATTAATAAAAATGGATACGGACTTTTTATACATTTTTGTTTTATTTATGATGCAATTGTTCTTATAAGAGTCTTCTAGGATCCAGTGTCTTCAAAAAGAAGGAGATTCTATTCTTGTTTAAATGTACTTTTTTGAATGTTTTTATTTAGCATGACCCCGTATATTTGCATATATTTTTGTTTCAGATGTTCAACTACCTTATGTATCTTTGTACACACATTGAGTGAATACAACATTCTGATAATTTCTTGCATTAAAATTCTTAATAAAATATAGATACATATAATGTGTTTGCTTATTTTATAACTTATTCAGGTGTTTCCATCTGGAAATCGTGATGTTTTTTTTATACACTTGCGACGGCAAGGGACCTGGCGTGAAGATATACATACATACATACAAGCATACGTTTCACCTGATATAAAGCCGTTACCGTAGCCTATTAACGCTTGTAACATATCTCGCGCGATGCCTCCTCTGCTGCTTACACAGCAACTCCTTTTGGATGTATTGATTTGGCCCATTTTCAACACATCACCAATTTGATCTATACGTGTGCGTCTCGAGTGGCCCCTACTGATATTTCTATTCACTCTTACCTGATACACTCTACTCCTTTGTTATTCATTCTTTCTAAACGACCAAACCATCTCAGCATACCGATATCAAGTTAGGTCACTACGTCATCTTACATTCCACGTAGTTGTCGTATCAACGCATCATATTTTTTAAATATTTTATTATTTAAAAAATACATAATAAAAAAATGCATGAGAAACAGAACCTACTTTACCACCGGTTTTAATTCCCACGTATGTACAATATTTTTAACATTTGCGCGAACACACGACCTGTTCGTACTATAAAGTTCTTACGTTTTTTTCAGTATAAGTACCTTGATATCACAGTTTTTGCGTCTCATCCGGATAGAGATGATCTGTTGCCGGAAAAACAGTTTTTGAATTATTTTATTAGAAAGTAAGATAACAAAGATGAAATCACTCCTCTCGATTAATGCGGTACAGGAGTCGTGATTTCTGTGGCACACAGATCTGTTGTTAACTTGTTGCTGCTTTAACTAGACATAGTCGGCAAAAGACGACAGTAAAAGCGTTTTAACTCTCTTTACTTAGACAGTGGCAAAGAAAAGTGTACGCCACTGTACAGGCACGCACAAAAACGAACTCCTTCAACTAATTAACTGGCATCAAAAGCCTCCCTTTGTATACCCATAACGCGGGCCAACAGTGTACTATGCGTAACGAACAAGATATTTTAGCCAGCATCGCTATTCAACTTCGAACTTTGCATCTATTGTTTTAAGAATTGTAATTCTTCGCTAGGGGTATTATCTGGCGAAAATTTTCTTTTGACTTTTGCTCTGTAGGTAGATACTTGACGGCATTATAAGCGCTTTTGACCACGAATTAAGGAAGTTCAAATTTGACACCATTGTTCTCTATAGACGACGGCGCCTTTGAAGTAAACTTAATAAGCCATTTTTGTTTTTTCTTTTTATTTAAACCATAATAATGGCACGTGTAACTTAGAAGTACTACTTTGGGATTAAAGTTGCTTATATCATATTTCTAGGTTCAAGCTATACTATACCAAATGCCAGTATCACTTTTGTAGTGCTATTTGCCATTGGTAGAAAATTCATCATGACCGGACGGAATCGAAGTTGTTCCACAAGGATATACAGCATGGGGTTCTTCTAGAATGTCGTGAAGAGGTTATTACAGGGTCGGAAATGCATCAGTGACGTCTCTGGTGTTGCGAATGTGGGCTACGGTGATTACAAATTGATGATGATTATGTTTATTCTGTAGATAGCGTTGAGTTTTAACGATCAATCATTGGCTCTCAAGAGCCAAATCGAGGCATGAGCTCATTAATATTATTGTATTAATATTGTAGTATTATATATCGAAGTCTTCTATCAAAGTTGTCACCTTTCGGGTTCTACAATACTTTGTATCACTAAATTGATACAATTAATTCTACGATTTGTTAGTATATCTTATCTGTTAATAAATCTATATACCCAATTTCTACTACTACCACCTACAAACCTATTCAAATTAATAAATTGTTTTCCAAAAATCTTAGTCCATTCAACAGTACGAAACCATACTTCAGGTCGGGGTAAAGATCTAATCTATAAAAGTTTGAAACCCTATCTCACATGGAGTACTATAGTCACCCATGGGCGGGAGCACCTGGATACTGCCCTGGACCTGTGATTCGGTACAGAGACGAGCTGTGAGAATTGTCCTAAGCTTACCTAAGATGAGAGAGTAGACTAAGTTCAAGAGAGATTTTGCCACACTTTGTATGTTCTACCGATTGGACAATGGGGACTTTCGAGGACTTATTCAATACCATGTCTGCTGCTACTTTCTGAAACCGCACTGCACGCCATATACTACTCTGTGTAAAAAGTATCGGGAATATGTCAATAAAAAGACCCGCGTAAAAGAGGTCGTTCTAATTTTTTTACTGCATGTTGGTAGCACTGTACTGATTTAGCGCGCAAAATTTGAGCGGGATCTGTCATTTAATTTGTTTTAAACTACACTTTTTGTTGGTCATAGTTTTGAGTCCTCGGCGATTTTTACAATGGAAAATATTGTTGAACAAAGAGTGTGCCTTAAATTTTGTGTTTCAAATGATATTTCATGTGGTGAATCACTAAAAATGTTGCGAAATACCTACGGCGAATCGTGTATATCGAAAACAAGGGCTTATGAATGGTATAAGGCTTTTAAAGAAGGCCGAGAAGTAGTAGTAGACTTGCCTCGTTCTGGTAGACCTTCAACCGCTACGACCAGAGAAAACATCGACAGAATCAAGAAGCTAGTGCTCGAAAATCGACGTATGAGTCTGAGAGAGTTGGCTAGTGAGGTGAACATATCTTTTAAGTCCGTCCACAACATTCTCATTGACATTTTAGGCATGAAACGCGTCGCCGCTCGACTAGTTCCAAAAGAGCTCAATTTTGTTCAAAAAGCGCAGCGAAAGCATGTCGCTGAAGACATGGTTTCCCGAGCTTCTACGGATCCGACCTTTATGAAACGTATAATAACTGGCGACGAGACATGGGTTTATGAGTACGACATGCAAACAAGCCAACAGTCTTCAGAATGGCGTCTCGAAAACGAGCCGAAACCCAAAAAACCGCGGCAAAGTCGCTCCAAAATCAAGGTGATGCTGACAGTTTTTTTTGACTACCGTGGTGTGGTTCACTCCGAATTCCTTCCAGAGGGAGAAACAGTGAATAAAGAATATTATTTAGGCGTCATGAAGCGTTTGCGTGAGAGTATCCGCCGAAAACGTCCAGATTTGTGGCAACACAACTCATGGATGCTGCACCATGATAATGCACCATCACACACAGCCATTATAGTGAAAGAGTTTTTAGCGAAAAATTCAACAAAAGTTCTCGACCCAGCACCGTATTCACCTGATATGGCTCCGTCTGACTTTTTTTTATTTCCCAAGTTAAAATTACCACTTCGAGGAAAACGTTTTGAGTCGATAGAAGCCATAAAAGAAAATTCGCTGAATGAGCTAAAGGCCATACCGCAAATAGCCTATGAAAAATGTATGGAAGACTGGGTGAAGCGGTGGAGATGTTGTATTGCAAGCGATGGGGCCTACTTTGAAGGCGATAAAATAAATTTAGATGAATAATTTGTATTTTTTGTTTTATTGACAAATTCCCGATACTTAGTACACAGAATGTATATTAATGAAAAAAAAATATATACCAATAATTACTAAGATTTGAATACAATATTCACATTTAGTATTATTTTGCGCAGTAATAGCCTAGTGTATAAAAAATCAACTTAACGACCAGCTGGTACTCGGTTCGAATACTGCATAGACATGTACTACTAAAATCGTACTTTCATATTTATGTACATTTTATGTAATTATCACTTGCTCCGAGCAAGTCCAAGAAATTATATTTCAAAAGACCTGTGACCAAACCTAAGAAAGGTCTGGTATTCCCTGTGAGTTGTGGAGGTCTGACGGTAGTCGCTCCTTATAAAATTTGTATCTTCGCTACTTAGGCATAGATAGCGGACCCCGTTACTCCTAATGGATTAGGAAACGGGATAATGCTAGGAAGAAGAAGGCTCGTCAGTGCAATGAAATCGCCAAGGACAACCCAGCATTCGACATTTTTCCACCTAAACTGGCTTTATATATTAAAATTCTTAAAGATATTATTTATCATAAGCCGACGACAATCTAAAAACTCCTACTTGAAATTTTAGCCATAGATTTAAAATATATGTTTTTACTGAGTTTTATTTTTATATAGTAAACTAGCATCCATAGTATTAGAGACTCTTCTTGATAGTTCTTATGTACACACATGTTTGTGGAATGCAACCTAGATTGTAATGTTATGATTTTTATATTTCGTTTTGTAATAGTTGTAATCTGTTATGTGTGATAAACTAAAGATAATTAAAATATAAAATAAAAGAATATATTTATTTTACATTTTATTTATTATAACTATTATTTTAATTGTTTCTTTTATGTTACTATTTTTCTTTTTTAATCTGCTAGCATTTCGAAAATGACTATTAGCGAAGAAGAAGTGCCGAAAGAAACATGCCAATGTAGGTCTGTTTTAAAATTGACAATTACAAATTGCAATAAATTCACATCAATCATATTTAGGCAGAATTAAAGATTATTTAGGATAGTTCGTCTGTGCTGAATTATTTTCAAACATTGTCAGTCACATATTCATCAATTCTATAATAAGCCCTTTTAGAGAGTATTTGTAATGTGCTTTTTAAATACATAGTTAGGAAAGGACAGAACTAGCAAGCCGGTGTACCAGCATACACAACTTATTTCTAATTCTAAGTTAGTAACAGATAGATACAGTACGTGTTGGCATGCCGCGTCTGAACTCAATAACCCTTGTCCGTAACTCACAGGTCTAACATCGGCAATATTATCCACACGCATGCTCTTGCAAATGGCAATATACATACTTACATTAATTATACGTCCTATAATACCGTTATATTATTTGCTTGTTTGTAAGCACCTAAATATATAAATAAAGAACAATATAAACATAAAGACCAAGATGTCATTCTGGGCACACGCCCAGAATGACATCTTCCATTTATTTCAATGTATGAATGCTATCATTTCATGAACACTTTAAGAACTTGAACCAGAAAATTTCCTCATTTGAAACGTCATTAAATTTTTTCAACTCTCAGTACGAGGATCTAAAAACAACTCTGGAGGACAGGGCCGACACTGTAGACCGGTTACAGAAACATAATGAGGCATTATTGACAAATGTCAACGATCTGACGCAGCGGCTGTCCCAGGTCGAGCAACATATGAGAGAGAGCAACGTTGAAATAAATGGGATTCCTGATCATCCAAATGAAAACCTCACAAGCAGTCTCGCACAATTAGCCAGAACTATTGACTACCCGTTGGCTGCAGGGGATATTTTGATGGCTACACGAGTATCTAAAACCGATAAAAACAGTTCTCGCCCTCGTACGGTCGTCGCTAAATTCCGAGATCGCGCTCTCCGGGATGGCATACTTGCTGCTGTTACAAAATTCAATAGAGCGAATGTCAATGACAAGCTGGCGTCTCATCACCTGGGCTACGGAGGTCCTCGAGTCCCTATTTACGTCTCCGAGCACTTGAGCCCATCCAACAAACATTTGCATGCTGCTGCCAGAAAAAAAGCAAAGGAGTTAGACTACAGATTTGTTTGGATACGGAATGGTCGCATATTTGTAAGGAAAAACGAATCTAGCCAAGCCATTTCCATTCGTGGTCTACAGAGCCTGCAACTGATTTGCTAATATTTCTTAAATATTACAGGGAATGTTCATACAGCTAATCTATCAAAGTTCAACATTTACTACCAAAACATTAGGGGTATGCGTACAAAGACAAATAAAATACGGCATGAAATTCTGAAACATGATTACGACATAATTGCATTGTCAGAAACTTGGTTGATTCCTGAAATATATGACTCCGAATTTATTGATCAACGCTATACTGTCTACAGGAGAGATAGGTCGCCTAGTGATGGGGGTGGAGGTGTTCTCATAGCCACTAAAAAAGAGTTTGTGTCAGTGCGTGCTCAGTTTTGGGACACTGAACATGAGGACGTTTGGGTTTTGTTACAAATAAAAGACTCCAGTCAAAATGTGAAACGACTGGGTATCTGTTGTTTTTATCTTCCATATCCTAAACCGAATATATTAGAACATTTTTGTAACAATGTGACTGATGTGTTGCAGTCACTGGACCATGTAATGATAGTTGGCGATTTCAATTTGGGGAGGATAAGTTGGTCACGTGATGTCAATAATAATGCAATTGTTCCTAGTAATTACGACTACCCACTTGGGCATATACTTGTAGATTTTATGAATATTAATAATTTGAGACAAATAAATGATGTAACCAATAGTAATAATAGGATATTAGATTTAGTTTTTACAAGTGTCTCAAATGCCAGTCTTGTGAGACCAGTTGATCTTCTGAGTAAACTTGATGCTCATCATCCGCAACTACTTATTGCGCTCGACTTAAATGCGTCTACTTTGCCAAAGCTATCAAAAGTTAACCTAAATTTTTATCGAGCAAATTACCCGAAAATAATTGATGAGATCGACTGGACCCACAAGCTATACGCAGCTACAAGTGTTGATGGGATGACTGATACCTTTTATAAAGAAATAAATAACATTTGCGATAAATATGTTCCCAAGTTTCGGCCACGGTCGCATAATCATCCTCCATGGTTCAACAATACACTTAAAAAACTGTTCGCTGAAAAGAATAAGCTAAGGCGACGTTACCTAAAATACAAAAACCCTCGCGATGAATTAGAGTATAAAATTCTCAGAGGCCGCTGTAACCGTTACTCTTCAGAATGTTATAAATCATATATTAAAAAAACCGAAGAAGCTATTTCCACCAATCCTAAAAGATTTTGGAGTTTTCTTAATGAAAGACGTAAGAATACCAACACGCTGCCCTCGAACATGAGCTTTAACAGTAGCACCAAATCAACGGGAAATGATATATCAAACTTATTTGCTGATCACTTTTCTTCGACCTTCTCCAAAGATCGTGTTGGGGGCAGTCAGGCACACTCAATCCATATTGATAAAAACTCATTAAACGTGCCTAATGTTCTTAGCAAAATTTACTTGCAAGAAAAAACAATACTCAAGGCTTTAAAAAGACTTGACGCTGCAAAGGGTGCTGGCCCAGATGGCCTACCAGCATTGTTTGTGAAGAGATGTGCTTCTGTACTTGCTTTTCCGTTGTTCATCATCTTTAACTACTCTCTTACGGTTGGCGTATTTCCGTCAAAGTGGAAGGAAGCTCGGATAATTCCCGTACACAAAAAGGGTGACAGGGGGAATGTTAAAAATTATCGACCGATATCTATTTTGAGTGTTTTCTCTAAATTATTTGAATCCGTTGTTTGTGTGATTTTCACTGCCCACATATCTCCATTATTGTGTCCAATGCAGCATGGATTTTGTCGTGGGTGATCGGTGTCTACGAACCTCGTGTCATTTGTGACCCAGCTGATTGATAATGTTGATAGAAGGACGCAAGTCGATGCAATCTACACAGATTTCAGCAGTGCGTTCGATAAAGTGAATCATTCTCTCCTGCTGCAAAAGCTGTCTGTTCTGGGTGTCTGTGGTGCAATGCATGATTGGTTCCATTCTTACCTGAAATCTCGCAAATTGACAGTGATGACAAATGGTTACTCATCAAAGCCGTATGTGGCTACTTCTGGGGTGCCTCAGGGTTCGCACTTGGGTCCTATATTATTCTTAGTATTTATAAATGATATTGTAAATCATATAAAATATAGTAACTGCTCACTGTTTGCGGACGACATGAAGATATACAAGGCTATTACTAACGCGAATGACATCGATTTGTTGCAGGAAGATTTGGATCGCATAGATGACTGGTGCACCACTAATCAAATGATTATCAATCCCAGTAAATGCTACCATATAAAGTTTACCCGCAACAAGAACTTATTTCGATCATCTTACAGTATAGGCAGATCCGTGCTGAGGGAAGTTGATCACATTCGCGACCTCGGTGTGACTCTCGACAGCAAACTCAGTTTTGTGCCACATTATAATGCAACGGTTTCTAAGTCATTTCAGATGCTCGGTTTTATTAGACGAAACACGTCCGAATTTAAGAATGTCAAAACTTTGATAACTCTCTACAATGCATTGGTCCGCAGTCATCTCGAGTTTGCGAGTGTGGTATGGAACCCATGTTATGCAACGCACGTGCATAGATTGGAACGTGTACAGAGAGTTTTCACGCGCCAATTAGCTTTCATAACACCCCACTTCAGTCACCGTAATGAATATAGTGACCGCTTGTCAAAATTTGAACTGTCTTCGCTGGCCGATCGCCGTGAGGCCCATGACGTGGTATTTCTGTACAAGTTAACGCATGGCGCTGTTGATTGCCAAAATATTTTGAGCGAGATACGTCTCGTTGTACCTAAACTCGACTCAAGGCGGAAGCTCACTAAAACCTACGTCATACCTCAGGCACGGACGAACCTGGGTAGAAATGCACCTTTGCCACGAATGCTTTCTAGCTATAATAAAATCAACAACTCATGTGATTTGGACATTAATCATGACTCACTTTTAAAGTTTAAGCGAAAGGTTCAGTTGTTTCATGGCGCTTGTTAATGGTTATGGGATTGTCGTGATTTTTTGACAATTGATACTGTTAAATTTGTTACTTTTTAAATTTTTTTTTTTAATTTGTTAATTTCTTGTGAAAGTTGTGTTCACCTATAATTGGGTTGCATGCTGGGCCCAGATTTGTACAATTAATTATATTGAATGCAATCATGTAACCTGTTGGTGTACCTCAATAAATAAATAAATAAATCATTAAGTGTGAAATGAGGCGACAAGCGACTCTGTGAATTCGCGTATATTTTGTCATTTGTCCTTGTTTCCGATATCTAGGCCAATATAACAAAGTTCCATTCCCACCGGATAAGTACTAGGGAACAGCTTGATTCTGCCGTATAATGCGATCCCATACAAAACAAGGATTGTACATTGTGTACCTAAGTACAAACTAAAAGGAATCCAAAAATTACTGGATTTCTAGTATGAGAAACTTAGAACATTACATATTCCATATTTTTAATTAATAAAACTTTGTTAAACAGAATTCAATCTGCATTTTCTTCCTAGCCTTAACCTTTTTCGTGATCCTAATCTTGGTCGTGGAAGATCATCCATATGGAGTTATTATTTGACAGAAATATTTCACGAGGTAGAGGTACTTCCTCAGCTAGGCTGCTACTATCCGCCCTACCTCACTTACATGAGCTGACTTCGAATCTAAAGGTGACAGTGAATCAATTTCACCCCAAAACTCTTGTGTTGTACAAATAAATTACATTTCATCAATCTAAACATTGTATCACCTTCATACAAACACGTGACTATAGTAACTGGGTATTAAAACGAATACTTATTTTTTTAATAGTACAAAGTTCCATAAACTGGAAACTAGTAATTACAGGTAATGGACGCAACACGGGTTTGCTTTAAATGTTAAAGATAAAACCACAGTATTTAACGTTTCAGTACTAAATTTATGACACTAATCAACTAAAAATATTTAATTTTGTATAGTTTCTAGTTTTACCCTTTGTTGTGGTATAACGCTTGGTAACAACATTTTCAGCGATGATTTAATAAAAAGAGTTGGTCTGATATTAAGATGTTAAAAAGAAGAGACGAAGTATTCAGACGTATTCGGAATGAAAAAACAACGAAACACGTACATATGTAGCGCAAGAGCGGAATGATTCAGGGGGTAGAGGAAGGATAGGAGTCAATTTACATCGTCGAACGGATTGTGTTTTATCAGAATGTAATTTTTTTTTTTGAAGCAAAAGTCGTGTGTAATTTCCGCATTTTTAATTCTTGCTGCATATTCTACAAGGCACCTGGTATAAAGTTATATTTAGACTTCTTTACTTGTCAATATTCGTCTCCATGCCTAACTAGATAAAGTTTGTCACGAGCTAATTACTATAGAAAGTTGGCTGTGCACAGTCTTATTTTTTATTATTCGAACTATGCGACATTCTGATAGTACAGATATAGGTAAATATTTTTTTATTAAATCTTTTCAAAGTACTCTCCACCAGCCTCTTTACAAAGTTTCATGCGTCTGAATAAGTCTTCAAAGCATTTTTTAGGGTTCCGTACCCAAAGGGTAAAACGGAACCCTATTACTGAGGCTCCGCTGTCCGTCCGTCCGTCCGTCCGTCTGTCACCAGGCTGTATCTCATGAACCGTGATAGTTAGACAGTTAAAATTTTCACAGATGATGCATTTCTGTTGCCGCTATAATAACAAATACTAAAAAATAGAATAAAATAAATATTTAAGGGGGCTCCCATACAACAAACGTGATTTTTTTTGCCGTTTTTATAGATAATGGTACGGAACCCTTCGTGCGCGAGTCCGACTCGCACTTGGCCGATTTTTCCAGTCCGGCGCAGATACCTCATTACCTTTTTTTTTTTTTGTGACGCGGGGAAAAATGCGTTACGCACACCACCGGTGCCTGGGTGGCCTCCGGTGGTAGTGTGGGACTCCCCGTCGGCTGTCCGACGGTATACCCACTAAACAACCCCGCGAAATGCCATCGGCCGCGTTGGTGTGGTGCCCCGGATCTGTCAGCAACAGGGCACCACTGCGACTGGCCAGCCCCTCAAAAGGGGCCGGACTTCTTCTCTCTAGGGGCCATCCCGGCAAATTGGGACAGCCCCTCTGGCGGCGGGACCATTATGGGGCCAGGTTCCCAGCCTGACCCCTAGTCCCACAGGTTAGGGAGGCGGCAGTAGGTGCGCGTAGCGCCTACGCCGCACTCCCGTCCGCCGTCTCCGGAGCGGGACGGCCAACGGATCATCCTCCCTGTCCCGCTCCGCGGCCTCCTTCTGGGACATGACCGTCTCACAGAAGGAGGCCATCGCCTGCCAGGCACTGTCGCTCCCAAGCATGCAGCGGACCACGCTCGGGAGCGAGAGGTCCGCGCTTCCCAGCGCGGACACCAGATCATGGCGCTGCGGAGACCACCTGGGACACTGCTCCAAGGTGTGCTGAGCAGTGTCCTCGGCCGCGCCACAATCGTGGCAGCCTGGCCGCTCCTCCCGCCTCGCGACCCGGTGCAGGTACTCACCGAAGCATCCATGTCCGGTGAGCACCTGCACCATGCGGAAGGTGAGGGGTTTGCGTCTACGACGCATCCACGCCTCCAGGACCGGGCGCAGCGCATCCGCAACGCGGACTCCGTACCGCGGCTGCGCCAGGTCCTCCCCCCACCTCCGCATCATCTCCTCATGCCCTCGCTGGCGATACCGCCCCACCTCCACCGACGTGGGGCGCTCGCCGAGGCTCCTCCTCTCGGCGACAAACACGTACACCTCGGCGAGCACCTCCGCCGCCAACTCCCAGGGCGGGTCGCCAGCAAGGGCGGTCGCGGCCGTCCACGCCACCGTCCGGTACCCCCTTATCACCCTCTGCGCTATGACCCGCTGCGCTCTGCGCAGCTGAGCCTTGTTGCGAGCGCAGAGGGCGTCCGCCCATATGGGGGCACCGTACGTCGCCATACTCCGGCAGATGCCGGAGTACAGCCGCTTCACGCGGCGAGATACCTCATTACCTTATTTAGCCTGCTTCAACGCTGAAAGTTCATCTTCCAGTGACGAAACTTATATCCCTTTGAGATGATTTTTTATTTTGGGGAATAAAAAGAAGTCAGACGGTGCTAGGTCAGGGCTGTAAGGAGGGTGACCCAGGAGTTTTACCGTCGTGCTGTCCAGGAAGTCCCTCGTTTTGAGCGCGGTGTACGCGGGCGCGTTGTAGTGGAGCTGCAGCCCGCGGAGCCCTGTCGTTTGTTGCTCAGGGTCAAAAAGCTCGTGAATAAAATTTTCAGCGCTTCTGTATCACTTCACTTTGGTAGGCGTTAATACGTTTTGAAACATTCAACCCTCGACTGCCACTTCGTTTCTGGATCGTATAGATATATCCAGGACTCATCACCTGCAATGATGTCGTAAACATGATGATGATGTCGTAGACGAGCCTGTTTCAAATTTGTTTATTATATCACGGCACCATTCCACCCGGGCCTGCTTCTGAGCAACGATGAGGTTATGCGGCACCCAGCGTGAAACTATCCGCCTTACGCGAAAATTCAAGTGTAGAATCTCGTGAAGGCTTTCCGATCCAATCTGCAGTTTGTGCTGAATCTCCTGATATGTAACTCGCCTATTGTCTTGGATTAAATTTTTCACTACTAGCACTTTTCTTCCGTAAAAGTCGTCAAAGGGCGACCACTTCTTCCTTCATCCAATTCGTTATACCAACAATGCACGGTTGCATAGGAAGAGCCTTCATCCATGAATGCCATTTGAAGTCTATCGTGCGATTCGTCCGGTTTCAGGCGACACTTGAAATCGTAAAAAATCATAGTGCGAAAATGTTCCCGGCGCAGATCCATTTTTCAATGAGACAGGATAATTTAAATTATATCGCAAAAAATGTGGGGGGAAATTTTAAAATTGGAACGTATCTCTTTTTACTTATAAATAATCATATTTTCAAAATAGATTATAATGGGCCAGTCTTTCATACATAAACACTTTTTTTCGCAATACTTTCTGAGTGTCCTGGTATACTTACTCATCTTTTTAGTTAAAAAGGCCTTGCATGATTAATATTTTTCCTTATTTGGCTTGTCCTGAGTAAAATGTTTTGATGAACGTACGGAAAGATGGACAACGAAGTAACAGTAGTGTCAGGAGTATATATATAAGATACGGAACTCAAAACTAAATATTTTCGAATTAAATTCATTTAGGGAATTAAAAGTTACCTGAACTACTATTTACGATATTTCATATTCATATTCTGCTATCATTATCATCATCATCGTTTTATAACATTTACTGCTGAACAAAGTTCTCTTAGATTTCCACAATGGTCGGTCTTCTGCTGCTCGCATCCACTGATTCTTTACAATCTTCACCAAGTTTTAGGTTCATCCAATGGGGGAAGTCGTCCTATCCTATGTTTTGCGATTCAAGAACCTTTCTTGTTCTGTGACCATCGGTTCTTCGAGTTATGACTTCCCCATTGAAATTTCAACTTGTTCATCCTTAGAACAACATCGCTGATTATATTTCAACTACGAACGTACTTATTCCTGCATTTACCACGCAGAAAAATTCAGGCATGGCTATCTAAATCGCAGGCTGTGCAATTTGAGCTTTCGTATGAGGCCACACTTAGTAACCATGTTTGCCGTATGGCTTCGCTGCATTGACTTGCATTGAAGCATCTTGGACGGGAAGACCTATTTCAATTTTTCAAACGCAGCCCTTCCATATAGGATTCGACGATAGCCCTATGTCATACTCGTAAATTTGGACCTACCAAGTTGAACTATATGTCACAGTTACAGACATACTCGTCAATAACTTCAAGAACGGAATTCTTAGCAGAAAACTTGATATAGCATGCATGCTCGATATAATGTTCGTTTTGACTATGTTTCAAAATGGCAATCTGTTATACATGTTCCAAAAGGAATGTTCACTACCCTTTAAGCGCCCCAAAATGTACCTATCCCATTATATTTTATGTAAACTGAAATAGCATAGTAAGTAGGCATTGACCTAATAACCCTTGTTCTAGCTTGGTCTAGCTATTCTCATGGTTTATTCAATGACATGAAACTTAACGACCATATAAATCAGACTATTGTATATGAACATAAAAGATTAATTAAAATCGGCACATTTGTTTTCAGGAACACCATTCCTTCGGCTTCGGATTTAGCATAAAAAAGTAGAATAGGAATGTTCAGGAACACCGTTTCTATCTCATAAGGAACATGGTTAAAATGGCCGACAAATAAAAAAATTAAAAAATGAATTGACGAGTCAGGTGTTCCTCTGGCAATGCAAGCTTGCACATTCTGTGTTAAACACATTGTGTTTGTGTGTTAATGCAAATAGACATATACCGCAAAATTTGAGTGTTGGCTTCTATTGATGACAGGCTTTTTACGACTTCTTTTTCTACCTAGCGGGTTTCCTGATCCCTTAGGGTTGTCTAAGGATGTGGTGAAGATACTGATTTTTATATGGAACGACCGCCGAGCAAGTGATAATTACAAATATGTACATAAACCACAAAATACGTATTTAGTGGTACATGCCGGAATTCGAAACAACACGGTCAATGGACGAGTTCTTTATCCAATGGTATTTCTTCTTCGGCTTCTTTATAACATAATTTTAAATTGCGCATGTAACAGGTCTAATTCAGGGTATAATTAATATTTCAAATTAATGATACCATTAATAAATTCTATCTATCTAAGTCTTCAATTCAAGTTCCTTACAGCGTAGGCACAGAGAACCAAACGCTATATGACTCGATGCTTATACACCTCACTTGCTTCTTTAACATTCGTACCTTTTCTCATGCATGATCACTGTCTAGAGTTCCTGACTAAATAATTAGCTAATTCAACAACAAAACAACAAGTTTAAATAATATACTCGTAATTATCTCAAATTCACACACATCCTTCATTATTTTTGGCAGCGTAATATTTTAGCAAGCATACGGTCCGCCTAATGTAAAGTAGTTACCGTAGACTATTAACGCTTGTATCATATATCACCCGCGCGATGCCTCCTCTGGTGCTTACACAGCAACACCTTAGGAGCTTACTGGTGACCTCACTCACACGCAGGAACACAACAATCCTCTAGGGAGTTGTTATTTGGCTGCGGTTTTCTGTGAGGTGGAGCTACTTCCCCAGACGCCCTACCTCTCTTAAAACATCCAGACCAAGACAAAACAGACATGTTCATGCAAACAAATGTTTGTCTTGTGTGGGAATCGAACCCAAAAAAAGTCAAAGTCGCATTATTCATGACTGAGCCACTGAGCTCGTCATAATCCTAATCAATCTGAGAAGTTTGGTGATTCCACTGCGGTATAAGTTTGTTGAACCTATTCTCGCGAAAGATTTTCTCATAACGGTCAAGAAGACTGTGATATTAATAAAAACAATAATAGAAATCCGCTCACGTATGCTGAGAAGTTGTTACAAAGAGGAAATATACTAAATATTAAATTGTTGTATTATGTATTACAATTACGCGAGGCGTTCGATGGCGTTGTGCTTTTCCGTGCTTCAGTGGGCACCTTAAGCCGTCGGTTCCGGCTGTTATCGATGACGGATACGACAGTCGTTAAGTCAATTGCCTTCGGGCGGCTTGAAAAATCGTCCTTCGGCAATGCGCAGTTGAGCAGCATGGCGTATGTTTTGTAAACCTCTGGATTTACTAGAGAGAGCCTCGCCAAGCAGCTACATTTATATAGCTGTATTCCGGTTTGAAGGGTGAGATATGGCAGAGAAATTACTGGGTACTGTGACGAAACATCCTTAGGCCACAATATTGGCAACGCGCGAGTAATATCCCCGAGGTGTTGCGAGCGTCAATAGGCTGCGGTGACCGCTTATCATCTGATGCGGGCCGCATGCTTGTTTGCTAAGTTAGATAAAAAAATAATAAAGGAAAACTCGCATTACTGCAAGGAGATAAGTAAGAATTTGTATTGCTTACAACAATTATGATATTTACGATAGTTCAAATTTACTATGCCGCTCTACAACTCCCAGAAAACCTTTGCACCAAATTGTATTACTTGTGAAGACATGACGGCTCTCCCACTGGTTTTCGCATTTATAATACTAGTATAAAAGCGCAGACTCATCGCTGCGCATGCTGTACACGGGCACGCAAGGCATTATACTCGTAGCTGCGTGGGTTCATTTCTTTGACAACGTGGGTCAACGTTTCCACTGCAGCACACCTTTAGACGAATATTAACACACGACTAAGTACAACTGTAGCATATCAGTTTTGAATAAAACATCTTGTTTCATCGACGCGTCATCGCCCCACTTCCCGCAGTTAGACTGCGCACGTTTTCGTACTTTGCGTGCACAGCGTGTATGGCGTTGAGCTACGTGTACGTCATGCGTAGCGTGTCCGTGGATTGCAGTGGATACTTTCATAAACATTTTCTTGCAAAGCGAACCTTGATGCACGTGCTTAGCCGAGGCTTAAATTGAAATTACCCAAAAACGAGATATCTAGTGTCATTACTAGTTTTTTTGCTGTTTTTGAACATACATTCGATATTTTCTATTAATTTTAAAAACAACGAACTGTTTTTAAACCTCACTTACGCGCAGGAAGTCAATAAGCCTAGAAAGAGTGATCCTAGAAAACCAAAACCACATGCCTCAATATTCTGTACGGTGGAGTTCAACAATACAATAGTTCATTTACAAAAATGTTCACTTTATTACTCGTAATAACGTGTAATGTGTAGATTTTCTTAGCTAAAACTAGGCCTCTTTTAGTACACTTTTGACAAGTTCGGTGGCGCAGTGATTGGTAACGCTACTCTGATACCAACGCTCGTGGGTTCGATTGCCACATAGGTCAAACGTGTATGAATATCAATATTGTTTTGTGTCATTTTGTTTTGGTGTTTGGACTTTGTTCGCTTTTATGTCATCTCACATAAAACCGCAACCAACAAACTCTCGGAGGGTTTTTCTGTTCCTGCGAGTGAGTGAGATCTGGTGACCTCACTGACACACAACAAACAATCTAACGGGTGTAAGCTCACATGGAGCTGCTGAGCAGAGGAGCCATCTCGACAGCGATACTTAACATATTACAAGCGTTCATAGGCTACGGTAACCGCTTTACATCAGGTGGGGGGTACACTTGTACCTCCAGACGATGTATATAAAAAAAAGTTATAGTCTATCGGACAGGTGTAAGTTCCCCTACGCCATCAAATACATGAACCAATCGCAATTTTTATGAGGTCTCATAATTTTGAAATTTAACTGACATGCTAATATTCATCCTCGCACTCTGAGATGGCACGAATGCAATAAAAATAAGACACATGATTTTTATGATTTTGAATCATGTATGTTAATCAGAACAAACACAAGGATTACCGTTGACAGTGTTGGACCAAGTGAATTAGATTGTATATCTTGGAAGCGCTTTTAGTAGAGATGGAAGATATACCGCTGATGTGGAGAGACACATAGAGTGAGTGCAGGGAGCAGTATGAATAGTATTGTGAGAACATCTAGGCAGTGGAAATATAAGGCAGAAGGCAATTCGCTGTACACAATGCGGTACTAACTTTGACGAGCTCGGTTGGGCAGTGGTGAAACGCGCTGTTACGCTACTTTGACACCAACGCTCGTGGGTTCGATTCCCACACAGTACAAACATTTGTGTGCATGAACATGTCTGTTTGTCTTAGTCTAGGTATTTTATATGTATAATAAGTATGTACATACGTATGTTTATCAGTTGTCTAGAACCCATAACACAAGCCTCGTTTACTTTGGGGCTAGATGGCGCTATGTAATTTGACCGACAATATATATAAAATACTACTATCTACTTGGTCGTGTTTTATCAAAAAGAGATATCGCGTGCCCTAAGAACCGGTGAGCATGCATGAAAAGGGCTATGTATATTAAAGAAGCAGGCGAAGTGTATAATAATCGTATATTATGGCGCTCGGTTCTCTCTGGCTACCCCACTAGTGGTCCCTTGGGATCTCCCGTGAAGATATAAATAGATAGATAGGTGAATTATGTATTATTTATTTAATTTTAAATGCGGCACACTGAAAATATAAGACATCATATATCTCATATGGGATTATATATATTTTTGTAAAAATATGCATTTGCTCGTGAATTTGATGACGTAAAGTAATTTACTCATGTCACATAGACTTCAGGGATCGAGTCACAGAAAATACCAATGTAGAAGTGTACGTGTGTTAATATTATTAAGTTATAGGCGAGGGTTTATGTGATTAGTTAGGTGACATCTGTCGCTTGGCTGGGTTATTGCTTGCTCAAGCTTTATTATTGCTAGCTGACCACGTACCTCTGTTTACTGAGATAATTACCTATGAAATAGGTATGTTATACAAAACACAAAAAGATTTAATCGATTGAACTACATAGCTGTATCTAAAATTCATTCTTATCAATATTGATCACCGGCTGATCAATGAAATTAAAACCTTAAAAATGGAAGCAAACAGACAAAAAAACGCATCATGCTTGCAGTATCTGACCTATACACATCGTTGATATTGCATGACGTTTGTCCTGAGTACCAAATTATAACCACAATAGAATTCGTTTTCAAATCAAATCAAATCAAATCAAATCATTTATTTGTCAATGATATCAAACAAAAATCGAATGACTCGTGATGACATTCACGAGTCATTCGATTCATAAGCATGAAGGAATGTTTAAATTTGATTATCATCAAATCAAAGCCTCTTCTACCTTCGAATCTGATTAAAGAAGAAATTGCCGTGTTCATTTTTAGGGTTCCGTACGCAAAGGGTAAAACGGAACCCTATTACTGAGACTCCGCTGTCCGTCCGTCCGTCCGTCCGTCTGTCACCAGGCTGTATTTCATGAACCGTGATAGTTAGACAGTTGAAATTTTCACAGATGATGTATTTCTGTTGCCGCTATAACAACAAATACTAAAAAATAGAATAAAGTAAATTTTTAAGGGAGCTCCCATACAACAGACGTGATTTTTTTGCCGTTTTTATAGATAGTGGTACGGAACCCTTCGTGCGCGAGTCCGACTCGCACTTGGCCGATTTTTTTAATTTTAATGGCAATGTCTAGTACACAATTTAAATAACAATTTATCATTTCTGTAACATAGTTTGTAAATAACAGAACGATTGCTTAATATGTCTGTTACTTACGGAGTATAAAAGTGTCCATAGACCCCCCTCTCAACTTCCATTCGCCTCTCCAGATCACACTTTTCGTAACGCTCTCATTCGCCCGATCACACTCTTTCGGCACGCATTCGTCAGCTTAACCCCCAAGTCAAGCGTGCCTAAAGAAGTTTAACTTCAAAAATGTGCAACATTTGATTTTTGAATTTCAATTGCTGTTTTATTCAGCTTAGACGGGAAAGGCGGATATTTCGAAAATCCGAATAATTTTTGAATACGAGTACCGACGCAGAAATAACGCGGCAGACACGGCTCGCAATATTAATGCTGCGTTTGGAGAGGAGACTGCTAATGAACGCACCGAGCGTTTTTGATTTAAACACTTTCGTAATGGAAACTTCGACTTAAAGAACGAACCACGTGGAAGATCGCTCACACAGGTGAACAGTGCTGAATTGAAGGAGATGATGGAAGCCGATCCGAGTCAAACTACCCAGGAATTAGCGGCATTGTTTAACGTTACCTTACCCACAATATCAATAAGATGAAAAAGACTCATTTCAATAAGATAAAAAATATGAAAAATGGGTACAACGTGATTTGACTGATCTGCAGAAAGAAACGTGTGTTGAAACTTGTGTTGCCTTGTTGAATCGGACGAAAAATGGATTCTTTACGATAACCGTAAGCGAAAAATGCAATGGCTGACCCCAGGTCAAACGCCGCAACAGTACCCTAAAGCAAAGCTCACCAATAAAAAGGTAATGGTAACTGTTTGGTAGTCTCTTACTGGCGTTATTCACTATAGCTTTATCAGGTCTGTTCAAGCAATAACAGAAGATGTTTACTGTGCCGAAACAGCCCTGACGCGTAAATCAATCTTCACCATTCTTCCTCTATGATAACGCAAGATCTCACACTGCACGAGGAACCCTTGTAACTCTACAGTAGCTGCAGTTAGAAACCTAACGTTATCCTTCGCCAGACCTTGCTCCAACTGACTATCATTTTTTTTTTCGTGATTGGGACAATTTTCTACGTGGAAAAAAATTTTCTTCCCAGGAGGCAGCACAAAATGCTCTCACACAGTTTGTCGAATCTAGTTCCCCAGAGTTCTATCGCAAAGGTATAAATAAACTTCCGATTATATGGCAGCAATGTATAGATAATGAGGGTAAATATATTGATTAAATAAATATGTTATATCTTAGAAAAAAACGATTTAATTTTTGAGTACAAATCATAAGTTAATGAAGTTTCATACTTTAACCCCTAATATATAGAAGTACATTTTAATTTTGAATAAGTTGTGGATCCTTATTACATAACTTCGTCCATTTATTAATGATTATGTACTTTTACTCTAGTTAAATATATTCAACAACATTATGCACGTGGAATTAATTTTCCATTAAAATTTACTCTCGACCTCTATTAAATTTAAATGAAGTAAACTACTCGTAGTACTTCATAAACTAGTACTGTAATTCTATTTCAATTAGCAATACATTTCACAGGGAATGCTGATATATTGATTTTGATATATGTGCGGTAATGGTTACCATACATACATATATTACATTCATACATATTTGGAGCAGTGATAAAGAAGAAGAAGAGAAAGACCGAGTGGATAAAGAAAGAACTGACCTAATATCCCACGGCTAGTTCGAATCTCGGCATATGAATATACTCGTATGCTCACTACATCAACCCTTACTCATCCCATTGCAGGGATACGTTTCACATCTCCATCCATCTAAACAGAAACACAATAACCCTCCTGGGAGGCTAATGGCTAAGGTTTTCTGTAAGACGGTGGTACTTCCAGAGTTGGGTTGCTTTGCTCACTTCTCTTAATCTCTTTATTGTTTGCCACGATTATAATATGCACTTTATTATATTTTAGAAGCGGTATTCAGTCAAAGACCGTTGGAAACCACGATATCCTGATATTGACATGTATTCTTATCACTTACTGAGCGGTAAAGGAAAACATCATGAGAAACCCACATGTTCAAGAAAGGTCTGGTTTTCCCTGTGGGTCGTGGAAATATAACTGCAGCCGCTCATGTTGCAATCGGTATTTTCGCCAACCTTTTCTTTCTTCTTTACCGGATTCTTCGGTACCGGACCTCGGCAATCCTAATGGAAACGAGATAACGCTTGAAACTAAACTGCATATGTTTATGTATAAAGTGGGCATCTATCATCGGGCACATGATGAACTCGTTTTCAAAATCAATTATATATACATGTACAGTGGGCCACACAGAAAAGTATATCATCTGATAAAATAAATAACATCCATATTACGTTATAAGTTGCTGCATTTGCAGCGCCAGCTTTTGTTTTGCACTTAAATGTGCAGCAATCAAATTTAAATGCGCAACTAACACACTCGTTTCTCGCCAGTTATCTCATTGACAGTTGTATTTTTGTATTGCTGATACTGATACTAAACTTTAAAATACTCATCATAATATCTCGTAGCCTAACCAGGAACCAACCTACGTAAAGCAGTTCAGCCTAGTAAAATCCTGGCTACAAATCCATTACAGTCGCATATTTTCCATTTTTCTCAATTTTATAAACTATTTGCAAATTACAACCTTTGCGACAGCCATCTATGACCCGGAATAATAATTATAATTTCTTACCGAACCATGTGCATATTTTGTGTTAAGTCATTTTAACAGGGAAGAAATGGGCATGAATTTACAAACTTACTTCAATATGAATTACTGTCAATGCTCAAGTGTTTCGTTGTCCACAATACTTATATCGGCTATGTTTCTTTGTGTCATTTTTCCATTAATTATAACTTTTTGTTGAATTATGGCGTACTTGCTACGCGTAGCTAACTCGGATAGCGCATCGCTTGTAGTGTGACCAATAATATCGCTTGCAATGCCCCCGGGAACATTACACACGTGCAGCGGTACAAGGTGCACCGTCAGCAGAAATCGAGGTGGATTGCGTCAATCGCCGATGCACGGAATGTTCCTAAATATTTTATAAATTCACCATTGCATCTATCGTCGATCGATAATCGTTAATATAATGTAATTTAGAATATTTTTTCAATTAAGTAATTAATGAAGGTTGATTTTTCTTGTAACCTCCGACTCCGGCGCAGTCTTGGTGCTACTAGTAAAATCAGTATAAGCTATAACGAGTATCCGATCCTACGGCGTTTCTGTAGAGGAGTAAAATCTAAAATTCTATTGTGCATAAAAAGATATCGAGCCGACCTCGAGGCGAAATGCTGTAAGTACTTTGAATCTTTCTTAGTCCTTGCTCTCCTTCTTTTATAATATATATATAATAAATTATAACTAAAATTTAGATTTATATTATTATATAATATATAATAATATAAATCTAAATTTTAGTTATAATTTTCCTTTTTCTTCTCTTTTTCATTTTCTCATTTCCATATTGTATATAGTGCATGTGTATTCTCTTGTTAAACGATAGACATATTAATCTATATTAAACGATAGCTAGGTGTATTAATTTCCCAAAATTTTCCATCCAGGACAACATCGGGATATTAAAGCAGGTACCTAACAGTAGATCAACGAGTAGGGTATATAGAAATAGGCTAACGTAAGAATTTGAAAGAAAAAATTAGTTGTGACGATATTGATTGTATTTTCAAATCGCTTAGAGTGATCCAGAAATTTGACGGCAACCCATACATTTTAACGCGTCATAAGCGATCAGTTATTTTAGCATATTTAAAACAGATGCTGGGTACGAATTTTCCAATCTAGCCCTCATAAACGGCATATTAAATAAAGTAACTGGTCCCGCTGCTGACATGTGTTTGTAATTCGGCTACTTAGATTGTATTAAATACCTAATTAGACAAGAATGGCTATTGAAGTATATGAATAAAATATAAAAATGTACCCCAATAAACTATCCTCATTTTAATAAAAAAAAAAAAAAAAAGTTTAAGTAAAGTAACGTTTATTAGAAGAATACGCTCCAAATTTAGCATAAACAAACGCACCTCTAATCAGAGACACGATTACATTTTCAAGAACCAAGACGCTGCCTGCATCCAAATGCAAGACAGACTTGCAATTAAACCATCTGAATACTAAATGAACGAATGAAGTGATGCTCTAACCGTGAATTGTATAGAATATAAATTGAGGTATACAAGTGGATCTTACGATAACGGAATAAGGTGTAAATTTGCTTAGTGTTGATTGCGATGTTTCGATTTGGGTCAATTCACACTTGAAATAGGACATTGGATTAGTGTAGTATATGTGATGATGATGATGATGTCCCAACTTCAAAACGAATGAAAAAATTTACAAATTTAAATACTAATTTGAAATCACTGAACATCATTTCACACGAAAAACGTCCGTTTTTTTCATACCCCTGAAGAGGCAAACAAGCAAACATCCCACCTGACGGTAAGCAGTATCTCAGCTTACGGACAGTTACAACGCCAGGAGTGTCGCCCGTGCGTTGCCAGCCCTGTAAAAATCTCTTCACGCCTTTTTAAATACTGCTGAGCAAAGGCCTTCAACTTAAACAAGAAAGTTTGTAGGTATTTGCAGGTAATTTCGATAATATTTAGGCGGAAGTTATAATGAATACATTTTCTCAATCGCTCCTTAGTCAATTCTATATGCTTACAGATATTGATATGTTATATACTCGTACACACTAGACCAAGATAGCCTTCCGCAATTTTTTTCTAAGCATTATCGTATTTCCTTTACCATTAGGATTGACGAAATCCACTACCTAATCCTAAGGATTTGGTGAAGATACAGATTTTTACGTAGAGCGACTGCCGTCAGACCTCCGCGACCCAGAGGGAAAACTAGACCTTTCCTAAATAAGGTCACATGTCTAAGACTTCTTGAGTGTGCGGGTTTCCTCATGATGTTATCCTTTACCAAGCAAGTGATAATTACAAATATGTTATGTACATATTACATATAATATAGTGGTACACACCAAGATTCGAACCGGGAACCTGTCGGTCAATATATCGGCTCTAGTCTTTAACAATATATACATGTATATACATACATGCCTACAATACAATATATATACATACATATAGTAAGCTAGTAAGCATTGATGTATTCCATAAGGTTTACATGTTGGTACGTTTTGTGGTTTATAAATTATTATCACTGACATTTTCAATGGAATATCATAGTAGTTGGCCATCGTAGCCTAAGGACGCTTGTAATATCAGGAGTATCTATCGGTACTGCGTTTTAATCCTGCTACTACCAGAGCAATTCTTTACGAGCTTACTGGTAGTCTCCGTTACTAAGCAAAAAGGTAATCTTTCTACTATACACTTGACTGGTATCCTTACAAATTTATTTGGGCAACTGGTTTTACAACTCTGGTCCATAGATAAATATCTAAATTTAAAATATATATTATAGTATAAAATTTTACTAATTAATTTATGTAGAATTGGTGACGTGTAGCGCATGATGTTAGGCAACCTTACTTCGAACTTCCGAAATACGACTTCTAGAATTCTTCCTTCATTCTAGATGATAAGTCAGAACCCTCACCACAGAGTAGTGCTAGCCTAATGAATAAGGAACTGGCCCATTAATCAACCGGTCCCCGGTTTTAATCCTGGCGGGGCATGTACCACTATATCAGGGGGCACGGGAGTGCCCCCGCCAAGTCGAGCGCGAAGCAAACACTGCCGTACCATCCTTTACTGGAACCATTTCGCCGCATTTTCAGGCCCCTATTTGAGAACCTCTGGATAAGACCAGAACGCAAAAATTTTCGTCATCTAGTAAGCTATAATCACATACTTAAAATCCAAAATTTCAAGTCTGTAGGTCATTTAGTTCCGAAGTTAAGCGAAAGCAAAGTTTCGCATTTATGACACTCACTCATGATCATCAAAATAGAACTAGTACTTCCCATAAACTCCGAGAGCTGAAATTTGGTACAGAGTTAGGGTTTAATGGCCACATAAAGGGAAAACTATAAAAACTAGGATAATCGAAGATCTGGAGTACCTGGTGACCCTGATTAGAAAACACAAGAGCCCAACCAAACTATTAGAGATCGACATACCGCCTTTACAAAAAATGTTCAACATGGTGGGCCGCTTCATTTGATGTCAAAAATCGAAGGTCTGAAGTATCTGATGAAGAACCCTCAGCTGGTCTCAGCTGTATTAGAGATATGGTAATGCCCCCTTCTACTATGACAAAAAAACTGTGTCAAATAAGAAAATCTAAAATAAAATAAATCAATATGTCCACGTTTCTACAAAAAGAAGTGAAATCCCATCAAAAACATTCTGTAAAAAACTAGCCAAGTCTCGACGGAGCTGCTTGTTTATCTCTAAAAAGTAATGAAATCTAGACAAAGTCGTGCCAAGTCTAAGGTTCCTTACTGCGATTTCTTTATTATTATAGTTAATGTTGTGTGACTTGGCCGTTGAAGGGTACACAAGGGTACAAAACCAGGTGCTCCATGACACCATTGCACCAATCTGTCGCCAGAACCGCTACCCATTGACGATGGAAAATTGCCACTTGGAAAACGTTGATTAGTTACTACAGATATAACACTACGTGTAAACAAAATTGACTTGTACCCACTAACGTATAAAGACGGCCAAGTCACACAACATTAACTGTAATAATAAAGAAATCGCAGTAAGGAACCTTAGACTTGGCACGACTTTGTCTAGATTTCATTACTTTTTAGAGATAAACAAGCAGCTCCGTCGAGACTTGGCTAGTTTTTTACAGAATGTTTTTGATGGGATTCGTATTTTCGGATTTATGTACATATTTTTCACTTGCCCGGCGGGAAGAAAAACATCGTGTGGATACCCACGCGTCCAGGAAATTATATTTTGAAAAACGTATGACCTATGAAAGGTCTGGTTTTCATGCTGTAATCACACCATGTAAAAATCAGTACCTTTGGCAAACCCTTAGACTTAGGTAGCGGATCCCGTCAATCCTAATGGATTAGGAAACGGGATAACGCGATGAAGAAGAAATCAGAACCCTCACCTCACAAAAGAACTAAAATTTAATTTGTGGTGAGATTTCAATCATTCTCCTCAAACTTTCTGGACCAGCGTAATCGGAAAACGTACAACGGCGTCAATGATACTTCCACGGGCAGAAGTGATGGGCAGGTCTATGCGCTACATCAATAGTTGCAATTGGAGGGCTTCCTCCTCTTCCTCCTTTTCGATTTTATGAAGCCCTGATTCGTTGTACTGGTTCCGGAGAGAAAACGAATGCAAAGTCTTACATGCGAACTTGCAACGATATAACTTCACCCTGTGTTTCCATGGTCGCTGAGATGGTAATGTGGCACGGGTAACTTTTGCATAATCACATCCCAGTGTGAACGTGATTACATTCGTAGTCGGCTTCCCAGGCGGCATGACACCATACATTGCTCATAATGACTGTATGCAGTTTCATGTCATCAGATAGATGACATGAAACTGCATACAAACTGTGTACTATGACGCGTGTTAACGATATCAACCTCAGTTGACCTACTTACGGATGCATTACTTTTTACATATCCTCTAATTGTTGTTTCTGATGTCGTAAATCTTAATTGAACTTCAGTTAGACAGGCTTTAAAGTTTCTGATGTCCTTCAGCAGCGTACTGATATCATGTTTTCCAGTGCAATAGATCTACGAAAGAAGGCACGTCGGTAGGATCGGTCATCTTTAAAAAATCTGGTATTATGCACTCTTCTTTTCTCCATCCCTCCTGCATGAAAGTATCTCCTCAGCCGAGCGTTTTGAATAGCAGCATCTTACCACAGCAAATGTCACTACTAAAGGCAGGCTTGCAGATCGGCATGATGACTTGTCTGTGATTTGTTCGGAACCCATAGCGACTGCAATGTTCAGCGGCCGCGGCAGCTCAATACGCGAATTAATATTCATGACTGTGTTGAGTGGTGGGACGCGACGGTATTCGAGCGCTCATTGCACGGCACTGGTTCAGAACCTTTAATATCGAGATCTATCCTCAATCGTACCGCTTACTGAACATCGCAGCGGCTTACATCTATTTCACTAGAATCGTTGTCATGTACTGACCGATTATATAAACACCATTACGTAAACAGTACACTGGACCACGTGCAGGTGACTTTGACCTTTGCGTTAAAGGTAGTCATAAGCCATTTACACGTCACATACTGCACCAACCCTAACTCATCCCACTGCAGGGATACGGATCTCCCTTCAACCAATCGGATTAGAGCATACTCTACCACGCTGCTCAACTGCGAATTGGCGAAGGCCGGTGTTTTCAAGCTGCTCGTAGGCCACTGACTTAGCTTAACGATTGTCATCTATCGACAACTGCCGGGCCTGATGGTTTAACGTCCCCTCCGGAAACATATCCATCTATTCATCCATCCATAGAAAGGCTATGGTCGACGTTGCTTAATCTGTACGATCAGTTAGAAAGACTATGCAAAGACGTCATCGAACTCTCACGTCTCACATAACTTACTGAATTAGATTCGAATATATTACAGGATTCAAACAGCCCTGTAATGCTAACATAAAAGCTATTCACTCAATTTCCAAGTCAAGGTTGGGTGTTAACCAACTCCTACCTCTGAATTAGAACAGCCTGCATCTAATAAAGGGACATTATACTGCCAAACTAATCAAGACACGTAAATTGAATTTAATATTGCAAGCGGACAGTCCTAGGGGAAGCAGCGACAACTCGTGTAGATTATGATTTATAGTCCAGCGAATGTGTCTGTGTTTCCCATCTGTATTTGAATTGCTTCATGTGGAATTTGAATGCATTCGTAATTAAACTGTGCAATGAAAATAAGGTCAGAGCCAGTCAACTCTTTCGATGTTCGGCTTTGGAAAACCTGTGGCGTAACTTTTGCAAATCCTGTTTGTAATGTATGTTTGTAAATTTTTGTGCCAGGTTCCTTACTGGGAAGTAGGGGGAACCGAGCGCCATAAGACGCGGTCCTTAGATACCTTATTAGCTTCTTCATCGTTCAAAGTTTTTTAATGCACGCTCGCCAGTTCCATGGGCTCCTGATATCCCCTTCTGATAAAACACTAAATGATAATAATGATTATAATGATAATCTATTCAGTTTGCAGTGATCCTCGTATCTATAGGTGATTGAGTAGTTCCACTATCAGATCGATATGTTCCAAATAAACTGTGAGGAGTCCTTGCGCATGTCACTAAGTTTCACATCAGACACGCAGGTTAAGCAGTGTCAACTGGAGCCTGTCTGTGGATGGGTTTATGTATTTCGAGCTCTGAGTCGGAGGTTACATTTTTTATACCACTAAGGTGACAAACAAGCATATGGCATGCCTGATGGTAAGCAGTCACCGTAGCCTATGGACATTCAGGGATGTCACTCATGCGTTGCCAACCCTCTAAAAACCTCTTCACGCCTTTCTTGGAGAATCCCATGCTGTAATTGCCAAGGAAAAACCTCGGCTGGGAGTTGGCGCACAGTTGAAAAGACTATTCTGCGCCAATCCGTAGTTGAGCAGCGTAGCGGAGTATTCTCTAAACGCTGGAATGAAATGTACGGTTGAAGGGAGATCCGAATCAATACAGTGGAATGAGTTAGGGTTCGAGTGGAAATTAACGATATTTTCCAATCACACGGCTTACCACGGCAAATAAACACACGGCCTGCCAGGTGGTAAGCAGTTACCGTGCCCTATAGATACTGGCAACACCGAAGCTGTTACTAGTTTTAACGGTTAGCTCTCATGGAAATAGTCTATAAACCTTAAAGAAGTAATGAAATCATGTGGCGCTTGGTTCCGCTGGTATATCTCACAAGGGACTTGAAGTAAAAATAAAATAAATAGACTCGACCTTGATTACTCGATTGATTATACAACGAATTGCGTTTCGAGAAGTTGTTTCCAACAAGTGCACCACTTTTCATTGATTCGTAATGCGTAATGGGTCCTTTATAATGGACATGTATATTACTTTACAGAATCAACAATGCGCGAGTGATGACTAGTATTTTAAGCATCTGTACGACACAGTAACTTGTGACCAATGAGCAGGTAGCAATCAGTATTGCCTCATTATTGTGTGATTCGGTTTAGTCAATTCGTAAAAATGATTAAAACCTCAAGTACCCAACAGTCAGTTCGGCGACTGCATCGACAATTCACGTTTGCATATATGCAAAGAAATATTATATATACTATTTCTTATGTTATCTATCCTTATTATAATTGAGTTATACTGTATCTGAATTTAGTATAAACAGACAAAGGCGAGACCTACTACGACATAAAAACTCAAACACACACGGTTTCAGTGTTTGTATTTTTGCATTTTTTCATATAATTTATTGTTAAAATGCCAGAATAGCAGCCATTTTGTGGAAGTGCAAAAAAATCTGTCATAAATGGGTACATATAACAATTTATGTATATATTATGTTATGTAAATTATTTATATATAGGGTTAAAAGTGACTCTATGTATTCAATCAAATTAATTCATAAAGCTCTACTTATTACATGAGGGCCGTCACTTCGCATAGCGTGCTCATAGCCTGCTCAGGGTTTTTGTTTTTATTTCCAGCGCTTTTTTCGTATTTTCTCTTATCGACTCTTTCCAAATTCGCATGATGATAGCGTGACCTGTTGCTATGTCATCCGTCCCGCGTCACTTCTATGCTTTACTGCTCAATATTTAACAACATCGCATAGTATAATAATTCAAATTTCAAAGCACTTAAAGCTGGTATAAACTTACAGTGTTCCAAATATGCAATGCTATTATATTATCTTATAATCAAGTGTTGGGCTGAGTGGTTAGTAATGCTATTTTCACACCAAAGCTCGGGTTTAAATTCCATACAGTTTGTGGTATGAATATGTTAGTTTGTTTTGATTTGGATTTTTTAAAGCTAAGGCACATCAAAACAACACCTCTGGGGAAGTACCTCCACCTCACAGAAAATCGTACTCAATTACCCCCTGTTGTGTTACCAGCTACTAAGCTGTGTTAGCAACAGTATCTCACGAGTGATACTTACAGTATTGCAAGCGTTCATAGGCTATTTAAAAAAAAATACTGAAGCGTAAAAACAAAAAGGTCGAGACCACTAGTCGCAAGACAGAGTTTTTAATCTGTTAATTGTAAAGTCAACACTTTGCAGTATCTGCTACAATTGTTGCCATTTGCACTAGAACCCTATTTCATCTTCATTAAGCACAATGTCACCTGCAGCATATTACTGAAACTATGTCTTTGCCACTAATAAATGGATCGGAAACTACAAGCCTAAGAGCATTTTTTTATACTACTAAGGTGGCTAAGAGGCATACAGCTTGCCGGATGGTAAATAGTAACCGTAGCTTAGCGACATTTGCAACACCAGGAGTGTCACTCACGCATTGCTGACCCTCTAAAGACGTCTTTGCGCCTTTCTTGAAGAACCCCATGCTATAGTCCCCTGGGAAAACCTCGGCTGGGAATTTACAACCACAACTTGAGAGTTCTCGGAAGAAAACTTATCTGGAACTGCACAGTGCTGTTATAAAAAGTAACTTTCAATATCATATCGAACAATTCTTCTTAACACAACCCGTTGTACAATCGGTAGAACACACACAGGGAGGCAAAATCTCTCCTTAAACCATGTGTAAGTTTAAGATCGTTGACAATTCTCACAGCTCGTTTCTGAACGGAGTCACACGGTCGAAGCTGGTATACTGGAGCTCCCGCCCAAAGGTGATTGCAGTACCCCATGTGCGGTCTGACTTGAGACTTATATAACAAGTCTTTGCTCTGCGCTAAAGCTGTACACTTGAGTGCTAAAGTAATACACTTTGCTCTGTTGAGAACACTAAGTTTTTTGGACGCCAGCTTGACCTTTTCCACCAGGTGACTACAATATTGGATGTCACATGAAATCTCGACGCGAAGCACGCTGCTGGCGATGGTAAGAGGTGTGTTCTGGAATTCAGCAAACACAGCAAATGGGGTTTCTTTAGCGGTGAACGCGCAAACTTGTGTCTTTATGGGGTTAAATTCGACCAAGTTAAGCCACCCCTAGTCAGATACTTTAGCTAAAGTATTTAAGACACAAGTTTATCTCGGATTTTCTCCACAAGGTAGCGAGGGATGTTTGCACCGCCTATATTACAAGTGTCCCTGGTGCTGTTGATCGCGTAACAATGAATGCCATCAATTGACAACATATCATTAATATGCAGCAAAAACAGCGTCGGAGACAGTACAGAGCTTAAGGGACGCGAGCATTGATATCCATACATCCACCGTGCACCACGGCGTTTATGCATCTATTGGATAAAAAGCTGGCTGGGAAAGAACGCGTAGCATAGCACGACCTCCTGCTGGATACTCTCGCGTGAACGCCAATAAGCATCATTCTGCTAATGACGTACACACATTGTCACATTTATTTCAATATTGTCAACTACTGATTATCTTCCATACTGATATATTCTCAACCTTATGCGGACGACTTTAAGTTCAAAATATTTTTACTGAATAAATGTATACTTGACTAACTTTACATTTTAAAAGCATATTAATATTTTGTCCATTAATTCGTGGTAGATTCTGGCGTATCATTTAAGAAGCAGGCAATAATATTCGTCCTAGATTCGAAACTTACAATATATTTGCTTTAAATGAATAATATATTTTTTATTATCAGCAATAATGATAATACAATATTGCATAGATATTTCTCCTACCCAACATAATATAATAAAAAAACTAGATATAAAGTACTATTCTATTTTTATTTAATTTTGAGCACAATACAAAGAATTTTGGAAGGTTTTACTGCAAAGTTGTTAAGGTTATAACATCGTTTTTCTGACGAAAAGGTTAATTGCAGCTAGATCTTATAACAATAAAAATTATGATATTTATAATTCAGTACAATTCGTCTATCTAAAAGCTCACGCCAAATCCCTTGAAGGGTAGAGAGAACTGAGCGCCGTATGACTCAATACTTACAAACCTCACTCGCTTCTTTAGCATTAATTGCTCTTCTTATGATAAAACATGATCAATTTGGTCATGGTATGTAAGTCTTGGCCTTCCTCGGCTCCTACATCTTTCTACTATCGCGTAGTGTATAGTTTCGTAATTCTTTCTCCCTGTATTCTTTCTACATGTTCGACCCAACGGAGTATGCCTCTTCTTATTTTAACGTCGACACTCTCTTTCAGATCAGCTCTGTTTTTAACATCATCATTGCGTTTCATTCTTGCATAGATGGTATATTTATTTTTTCTTCTCTACCATACTTTCATTTAAGAGCAAAGATGATACATAATCCAGCCACGCTTTCCTCTTTCTTGCTACGGAGGATTCAACCTCCGCATCCCACCAGGCATCTCCTTTAAATGTTGTATGCCTCTTTGCGCATTCAAGAACAGCTTCATAGATATCTCGCTTGATCCCAACCCATCCATTCAAATCTCAACACATAATCACTTGTTAATTCCCTTTAGCTAAATCTTCTTTTTCTCTAATTCTTGAGCACACACTGAGCTTACGGGAGCGTAAGCTGCAACCAGATATACTCCCGTTTTGTCCAGTTTCATACGAACCCAGAGAAGTCCAGGCCATACCAAACAGTAATTTCTTACACCAGTGGCTAAGCGAGAGGAGAGTACGACACCTATACCAGCACTGGTATAATCGTCTCGGTCAATCCCAGACCATATGGCCATCATTCCACTAGGCAGCTCGTTCCCCTTGACCTTAGTCTCTGTCACACATAAAGCATTTAAACGTTTTTCAATTATTACGTATATCAGTTCATTCATGTTGTCATTAAATCCACCTCTCATATTTCACTCACATCATTCACATTCTACGTACCTATGCAGCTCTTCTCGACTCGTCGGAATAGGCGCTGCGTGGTGGCTGGCGCCCCCTACCACCGCATGCAGCTACATTCACACCGACGGGGGCGGATCGGTCGGATCGTCGCCTCCGATAGACGCCCTAATCCACACGGTGTGCTCTTGGTCCAGAATTGCAATCTAATTGGTTGGCAGGAGTCGCAAACGAACACGCTTCTAGCAGATGACCCCCATTATATATGAAACAAAAAATAATACGTTACCTATGTTCTATCCTTTTACATGGCATCCACTACCCTATATTAAAATGTAATGAAATCTTTATATTCAGCAATCGCATATAATTTTACATTTAATTATTCTAAATACCTGAATAATATATTATTAACTAATATTTTTTCCTCTCTAAAATTAATATTTAATAAACGCACCCTCGTTTTCAATAACACAAAGCAAGTAAAAAAAAGTAAGCGGCTGCGAATAAACAGGAAATGCCCTAATTATTTGTTAACGACATAATAATATATAACATACCGCATAAATATGTTATGCACAGCGAGTACACCCATACAATACAAGTTATATGGGGACAATTAGTATCCGGGACAATAATTTTTATCCCAAACACTTAACAGAAGAAGTACTTATTCATGTATTTTTTAAATTTACATTCAGTAGTGTTGGTCAACATTCACAATCTTTGACTATTCGTTAAAACTCTTGCATATTCTTATTATATATGAGTTTTGCCTATAAATACATTTCGTCAATGGAACACAGACAGTGTCACTCTTTCTTGTGAATGTGGTAGGTACACGCATAAATATCATACTTAATAACTTCATTGGATTACTCTGTAGACAATCCTGACTTGTTATACACAAAATTGTTTCATATTATATCCAGTGAATACCAGAAAATATTCAAAAGTAAACAGATTAATGCTACAAATAAATTTAAGTTCAATGACTGGGCAATCACAGGTATATTAATAAGCAGAAACAAAATGTTTGAGTTATATGGAGAAAAGCCTTATAGATTTGACCCAGACTTTGTTAAATATGTTAAAAATTATTCCTAAATATTTAAAAACGTTTGAAAAGTTGCAAAATATATGTATATTAAAAACAAAATTAAACAGTCTACAAATAAAATAAAGGCAGTATGGGATATTGTTAAAAAGAAACAGGTAAAGATAAACCACGGGTTAATGAACATAATAATCAAACTGTAACAGTTGCTAAACAAGTACAAAATCTATTTGATGACTACTTCATTAATATCTCTTACAGTACCACTGACTCCCTTAACTCATCTCCACATGCTGCGGATGAGTTATTAAAGGAGAATGTACAACAAAGGGTGGAGCTGTTTAAATTTACACATATTCAGTCAAGCGACATTATAAAAACTTTTAAACAATTAAACATTAAAAACTCAGAGGATCATTGGGGAATGTCTATAAAAGTATTTTATTGTATTATTGAGTCAATAGCTCCACACTTGGCACTTACTTTAAATCGATGTATAGATATGGGTGTATTCGCAGACTTGATGAATTTAGTAAATTGATTCCATTATTCAAGTCTGGTGAAAAAAGTGAACTGGGGAATTATAGACCGATATATACTTTGCCAGTATTGAGTAAAGTATTTGAATACATAATGCTTGACCAATTGCAACCCTATTTTAAGACCAATGATTTTTTTCATAATTCACAATTCGGATTTACAGCAGATAAATCCACTACAGATGCAGGAGTAGCATTAGTCAAGCATGTTCTTAGCACGTGGGAGAGATCCCAGGACGCTATTGAAGTCTTCTGTGATCTCTCCAAAGCTTTTGATTCTGTCGACCATCGGACAATATTGCTCAAGCTGTGCCATTATGGAGTTAGAGTTAAAGCCTATAATTTGATTGCAACTTATTTAAGTAACAGAATACAGACTATTGATATAAATGGGGTCAAATCTAAAGGCAACAATGTTTATATTGGGGTGCCCCAGGGCTCTATATTGGACCCCTTTTTATTTTTAGTATATGTGAATGATTTGCCCTACATGGTGCAGAAAATGGCGGATATACTATTGTTTGCTGACGATACTTCTTTAATTTTTAATGTTACTCGTCGGTGCGAAAATATTGACAATGTAAATAGTGTTCTATCTGCCATTCTAAATTGGTTCACATGTAAATAATCTTTTATTAAATTCAACCAAAACCAAATGTATAAAATTTAGTCTACCAAATGTGCCTTCTGCCAATACAGAAGTTTTCATTGACAATAATGTACTAGAATTTATTAATGATACTGTATTTCTTGGAATTACAATATACTCCATATTGCAGTAGGGCCCTCACATAAAAAAACTGACCAGTGAGCTCAGGTCCGCCGCATATGCGGTTAGCAGAATTAGACAATTGACGGATGTAGCTACTGCGCGCTTAGTCTATTTCAGCTACTTTCATAGCATTATGTCGTAAGGTATACTATTGTAGGAAAAAGAGGCTGACATTAAAAACTATTTTTATATTACAAAAGAGAGCCATCCGCTCTATTTATGACAGGGGCGCCAGGGAATCTCTTATAGAACGATTTAAAGAAATTAATAACCTCACGGTTACCTCACAGTATGAGAACATAATTTATGCTCGTAAAAATATAATTTGATAGATCAAAGAGTCATTTTCAAATACTCAAATACTCTGTGCAAGAAGGATTATTATAGAATCGATGAATATCTAACTGATAGAGATGTTTGGAAATGATTCAGCATATGTATTAATATATTGACGAGCTCGGTGGCGCAGTAGTGAAACGCGTTGTTACGCTACTTTGACACCAACGCCCGTGGGTTCGATTCCCACACAGTACAAACATTTGTGTGCATGAACATGTCTGTTTGTCTTGGTCTGGGTATTTTCTATGTATAATAAGTATGTATTTACAAAAAAAAACGTATTTACGTATGTTTATCAGTTGTCTAGTACCCATAACACAAGCTTCGCTTACTTTGGGGCTAGATGGCGCTGTGTAATTTGTCCGACAATATTTATTTATTTATATCTTTAATTGTACCACTTGATTTCACTACATGTACACTCACATATATTTATTGTAATATTACGAGTATATTAACCATTAAAAAAGGTCCATATTGGTAAGTTTCTTTTGACATTTCTTCTTCGCCAATGGTCATTTCCAAAATGCTGGTAGATTAAAAAAGAGAGATTAAAAGTAAAAAAAAAACTGTAAAATTATTAAAATACAATATGATTTAATTTAAAGAATGTAAGATGTATCTAAGTAAGGGCCTAATGGCAAATGAATGACTTTTATCTTTTATTTTTTTATAGCTCGGAGCAATCTATCGAGCCATTTCCTAATTTAAGAAGGTATGCAATGTCAGCCATTCTCCTTCCCTTAAAGGGAGGAAGTATATGAAATTTGCTACAACGTGAAATGTAATTTGGGATATATCCAGTATACTTGAATAGTTAGTAATGCAGAATTCGCTTCTGTATGCCTTGAATACGCGATGTATATACTTGATAATTAGAATTCCATACTTGAGAAAAATATTCAAGGTGACTGCGGACCTAAGAACAATAGAGAATTTTAAATGTCTTTATATTATTAAATTTGAAGGATATTCGCAATATAAATCCAAGGGCTTTCGAGGCTTTATTAATAATATCATTTATGTGCAAGTCAAACAACAATTTCAAATCAAATGTAATAATGCCTAGATCCTTTATAAAAGAGACTCTTTTGATGTTGGAATTTTTTACCACCTATTGAAAGGTCAACAGTATGCTTGTGACCTGTCTAAGTCTTGTAGGAGAATTGGGTGTAGGAGGGATCTTACTGGACACATAATTTTTAAGTCGTCAGCATATAAGGCAATTTTCGATCAATGAGTGAGTGAAACACGAGGATGTGTCGTTAATAAATATATTAAAAAGCAGAGAACCCAGGAGTAAACCTTGTGGAACCTAAGAAGATATTAGTATCGTGGACGACGTGTGTCCATTTAAAACATTCCCACATTCGTTCTACATGTCCGAACCAACGGAGCATGCCATTTCTTATCTTAATTATGAAATTAATTATTTTCTTTTATAATTTTTGATAAAGAAGATTTATATCACCGTGGTTATTTAGTACTAAATTTAAAAATTATTCATGGTATGAACGCGTCAAGGAGTCTGTTTAAAGTGTCATACAAAAAGGTCACTGCGCCTTCTAATGCCTTCTAATACTATCTATCTCATGCTGCCACATCATCTTATTCATTCGCTACATATACTGTTGTAATCGCCCAATTCATATAAATACCTTGTACATGGACGGTTGGGTAAGGAGTCTACGTGCACTAGCCTGGTAATAACACAAAGAGCTTTGTGGTGTGTGTCCACGGGTACTAGCGGGTCCAAGTAGCAAGTAACTGTGATAGTATTGTTTGATAATTAAATCGAGGATTTTATCATTGCAATTTTTATGGAAGTTATACTGTATTAAATTACAAGTCGTTAAAATATCAAATAAGTATATCTGGGCAGGCCCTTGAATATTTTAACGACTTATTATCGCCATGTACCCCACCCCAGCACATGTTAGGTAAATTAAAATCACTTAAAATGATGCACATGTCATTAGGATTGTTGAAAAGGATGTCACAAATATTTTTTTGTGTAATTCGTTAATTGTGTTGCGAAACTATTGCCCATATTCTGTTTAAACATATAAAGAACACATATGTGTAGCTTAAATGGAACATTAGGTTTACTGTAATGCTGTGACAACCTTACCCATAAATCCTTAGCAGATGAGCACTAGCCCGCGCGTCCTTCAGCCTCCAATTCGCATCGCACAGCTATGAACACTCCGCCACCGTAACTTTGGCTCGTAACTAAATAATTCCTATCACGTCGAAATATTACGTAACGATCGTCGAACAGTTCACTATCACTAATTCCCTCAACATGCCAAGTCTCAGGCATATTATGTCAAGTCAAAATCTTTTTATTCCGTAAAAATGGCTACATTCGTTTGGAATCGTCACAATTTTTTTCCCTACCGTGCAGTTCATGACTAGGTGAGCACTGATAAAAATACTGCCAAAAAACTCAGGCATCCCTCTTTTGGTATCTAAACAAATTTACATAATTTATTAATTACATTATAATTGGATCGACTCACTCCCAGGCATTTTTATCATTAATATAGTCAGATACTTTATAATATGCCCGGCTACATAATTTGGCTTTAACAGTAGTTTTAAATTTGTTTATTGACAATTCTCTTATATTGCTGGGAAGTTTGTTATAGAACCGTATACATTGCCCCATAAAAGAATTACTTATTTTGTGGAGACGGCTTGCATGTAACACAAGATTATGCTTATATCTAGTATTTATACTATGAGTATCACTCTTTTTACAAAATAAGTCTATGTTTTTATGGACATTCAAAAGATTTTCATAGATATATTGCGATGCGTCGATTGCTGATTGCAACCTCAAATATGTTAATTATCGTTTGTAAATAGGTTATTACAACAATAATAACATAGAATATAATAAAAGAGGACTGAGTTAGACAATATCTCAAATCCAGAGTATCCAACGAATACGAATATATAAGAATTTTGACGAGCTCGGTTGCTCCGTTGTGTATGACGCGAATTTGACACCTACGCTCGGGGGTTCGATTCCCACACAAGGGAAACATTTGTGTGCATGCACATGTCTGTTTGTCTTAGTCTGAATGTGTCAAGAGAGGTAGGGCGCATCAAAGCAGTCTGTGGAAGTACCTCCACCTCACAGAAAACCGAAGCCATAACAACTCCCTAGAGGGTTGATGTGTTCCTGCGTGTGAGTGAGGTCACCAATGAGCTCCCAAGCAGTTGCTGTGTAAGCAGCAGAGGAGGCAACGCGCGAGTGATACTTAATATATCGCAAGCGTTAATAGGTTACGGTACCCGCTTTACATCCGTATGCTTGTATACCTCCCGACGTAGTATAAAAAAAAATATATAAGAAATGGTACATTCCCACAAGATTATGGTTCAAAAACTGTGAATTAAAATGAACGCATAAAATAAACATGTATAGGTATGAATACACAATATAAAGTTATTATTTTAAGTCTGTTAGTGATCTGATAGTTCGGGCTGGTGATCCCGTGTTCTTACTTATAAATATAATATAATATTAATACCCACGACTGGAAAGAGATATATAAAAAAAGGAATTTTATTGTCCAATGTAAGATGATCTTTCACAAATATTTATTTTCTCCACTGAGATTGATGTCCCTCGGCATAAATAACTTGCAGCTTCTAGCTGAAGCGACAAAATTATCTTTTAAACAACAATTGTGTAAAGATACATAATCGATTTGTCTCCAGTATTTCGCGCGGGAATCTTTGTAATGTCGTTATGTCGTACATCTGTATATTCTATAGTCTATAGATATTCTGCAGTCTATTCTATTCCCAATTTTAGATACTATAGATTATAGGGCTTCTGAATTTGTCACTGGAATGCCCACATCTCCACCAGTGGCGTGCACTCCATATAGACAAAAAGACATTGCCTACCCTATCAATTTGATAAATACCATCCGATGTTTCATTCTTAAACATAGTTTTTAACTAATATTTCGTATCAAAAACAGCTCCATCTATCGGTATCGGTAAGTTATTAAAATCATCGCTAGTCATATTCAAATCGCAGCTAGGCGCTACGCTACACCAGCGCCGCATTGGCAGCTTTTTACGGCGAAAGACACTAACTATTTCTGTCTAAATTTACGTATGTGTGCCGTGTTGTTAATACAAATACTGTAGTGTGCATTCCTGTAATTACATTGCCCACAATAATATAAATAACGCACACTATTGCAAAGTATAGACAATGTCTTTTCAGCTGAACTATAACGTAAATTACCTAAGTGTCGCGAGCATTGCTACGTAACTATTTTAAAAAGTAGTTTGCTGCATGTAATTATAGTGAAAGATATTGCCATTTCTTTTTTTCGTATAAAATTGATGTTAATTTTATTTTGATTTTAAGACGGCCGCCATTGTTTTTGTTTTGAATCGATTGACTGGTAGCAGACGAAATAAGATTTTAAAGTTTTAAAGTTGATAAATATGGATGATATTCACTGCGAAAGTTGTTCATGTGGTGTGTGTAGTGTTCGGTGAATAAAAACAAGTGATCACATACATCATTATTTCCACAAGACTGGGTAACCAAAATCAACATTCTGTATTTTTTGGTAAGTTAATAGCTTTAAAAAAAATCTGCCTACCCTGTCGAAAATCTCTGTGCACGCCACTGATCTCCACATTATTTAATCGGCATTGTTGATCATTTTCCCGAAGGGCAGTCTACATTTTTTCTATAGGCTGCAGCAATGTAGAAACCTTTTTTTTATTTTGTTACATTCTTGGATCTCATTTTCGATCTCATCTCGATCTCTATTCTTTCCTTCAACTTTTCAATGGAATGACGGACGAATTCAATTGATTGAGATCTTCAATTGAATTATCATAAATCTCTGGTTTAATGGATTTTAAGTCCGCAAGTTCATTTTGAATCGCCTTCCTTCCATCCATGAGGTAGCAATACAAAAATCTTGGAGGACAGTAATTTCAGTTCTGCCATGATGTCAGGGATTTGATCGCGAAAGATGGAATTAGTGGACTCCCACCAGCAGTATTCTTACAAGTATTGCATTTCCAGGTGGTTTTACGATCGTCAAGCTTACGATACCCTGCCTCAGCGAGTTCGGCACACGAAGAGTCAAATTCACTTAGGCACAAAGAACACTGTACGCCGTTTCTCGACTCAACACAACACCTCTTGTAATTAAATATTTTAGTTTGAGAACCTTTGCGGCCAACTAATATCGACTTGGATTGTGGGTACAAAACATATGTGCTATGTGTTCGCCGTCCAACTACTGACTATGATGCAAGCCCTCCCTGTGCAAGGCTCGACGAACGGTAAATACAGAGGTGTCAAAAAAATTCGCAAACTCATCAGTCGAAGCCATTGTTATCAAATTTTCGACACATAAATCTCCTGCGATTCATTGATAAGACAGGGATGGCCACTTTTAGGCCAAGTCGAAGCATTACCTTCCTTTTCTTTTAACGATGATCCACTAAATCCAAATTAACATAAACTTGTTATAGTTTGCTAATCAAAAGGGCTATATATTAGTCACTTCATAGCTACGACACATGATTTATTATTTTTTATTTATTTTAAAACACAAACACGAAAATACTTGCATTAAAACCCGTCTCAATACTAATTTATATCCAATAATATATGTATATATATCTCATATTATGCTACGCACTAAAATTCGTATTTTCGGATTTATGTACATATTTATCACATAATCGGCGGTGAGGAAAACTTCGTGAGTAAACCCACACGTCCAAGAAATTACATTTCGAAATATGTGTGACTTAACCTAAGAAAGATCTGGTTTTCCCTGTAGATTATGGCGGTCAGACGGCAGTTGCTCCACGTCAAAATCAGTGTCTTCGCCAAATCCTTAGGCTTACGTAACCCCCCGAGTTATTTTTTTGACATTTGACCACTATGTACTGTCTGTAATTGAATCGGTGAAATTATAGATGTTATTCATTCGTTGCTGCGTAGATAGAATATAGCTATCTCTGTCGGTACTGTGTCTTATTTGTTAATTTCTTGGCAACGTTTATTAAAATTAGTCACGTGGTGCTCGGTTCTCTCTGCCTACCCCGCAAGGGATTTGGCGTGAAGTTATAGATAGATAGACCGTCACCGTCACTTACCTCGACTAGCTTCACGTCGTCGTGCAAGAAATACATGACACTTCCGACTCTAACGTGTCGAGCCGCGGGGTAGGGCCGCATGCAGTGAACTAATTCAGTTAACGAAAACATAAAACGCGCCCACTTAGAGGAGCAGTGGACTAATCTCAGTGCGTGCCAGGTCCAAATCCTTTCTTTGTTGCAGGTCAACCAGCCAACTACCACAGTTTCTCTTTAACGCTTAACGGATGCGCACAGCGTTATTGTTTCATCAGGAAACAAAACTTATTAATCAAACATACATACATGATGCAGTGTCAGAAGACTATATGAACGCAAATGGAGATCTAAACCGAATGATGCAAAATTGAAAAGATCTGATGCGCTTTTTATATAATTTATTTCATGTCTAAAGACCTCGTTTATCATTTTTGCACGTGCATAATTTGTTTATATAAAGACCACATTTGGTGGCTCTGGACTAACTGTTGAGTCGAGCAAAGATCTAACTAATGCACACTTTATCTTGATATTCTATCTCTAACTACTTTCTGGACTACTGGTAGTAGAGTAGATGTAACTCTATGCTCCTTTCTCATTTCATCTTTAAACTTTCTCAACCAGCAGGTGGAGATTCTCCCGAACTTATGAATATAATAATGTAAATTCTGACAGTTTATAACTTTCAGAGACAATGTCACTCAGGTTCCTCTCTGATGTCGGAACAAAAACCTTTGTATGCCAGTTTTTTTGGGTATAGTCTCTAGGAAGATAAAATAATTGAAGACGGATCATTTCTTCACTGATAAGATCATTCCACAACCGAACGTTTCTCGAAAGTAAAAGATTCTGGAACTGTACAGAATGCGACCATTGTGATTCCATTGTGTGACGATGAGTTCGAATTTTCAATTCATTTAATACGACTATATAAGAAAGTTGTGGCATTATATCAAACAACTCCTCGGGACTCAACCCATTGTATAATCGAAGTATCTTCGTATGGTCTTCGTAGACCATACGAAGATAGACAACGTCTTTACACGTCCTTAGGATATTGCTCGATATGCAGAATATATTTTCTAATATTATGGCTTTCTCTAGTAATATAATGGTTGATGCCGGTATGTAAGCTGTACACCATTATCTTTAGAACCAAAGAAAAAAATAACTCCATGTAGTGCACTTTGCCAGCTATGTTAGCTGGCAAGGTGCACTACATGCAGCAAACTAAGCAAACTAGCTAAACAGATGTCGAGACGGCAATATTTGACTAGCCCTACTCAACTAAGTTCGAGGCGACGCGATGGCGCCAATGCGCGTGTTAGTTTAATCAGATAATCAAGTTAAGCCGTGTCCACCGTAAGCTGTTAACGGATGAGTATAGTCATCTCGAGTTTCGTCATGCTTGGAGGGGACGTTAAGCCGCCGGTTCCTATTGTTTTTTGATAATTGACAGTAGTTAAGTTAGAAATAGGGCGTACAGCAACCCGATCCGACTGGGGAAATGGAGGTATTTTTCCAGTTGAGTTGCTTTGATGTGTCATCACAGAAAACCATACCCGAATACTACTACTAGTGACAAGTGAGCTCCACAGGAATCGCTGTGTTAGCAACGGGAGTAGCAACGCGCTACGGATACTTTTTGTATTGTATGCCTTCATAGGACGGTACATTTTCCATCAGGTGGGTGGTATAATTCCCGACACTGTATAAAAAATACTGGTTAAGAAACAACGTGTTCAGAGTATCCATGGCATGAGCTTGCTTTTTCTTATCTTAGCATTTTAGATTTTAGGTTGAATTATATTATTGTTATTTCTCTAAGTTTTCCTTTTTAGGATTCCGTACCTTAAGAGGAAAAACGGAACCCTTATAGGATCACTTTGTTGTTCGTCTGTCTGTTGCTCTGTGTATTAAGACCTTTTTCTCAGGAACGGATGGAGCTATTAAGCTAAAATTAATATTAAATACTCAGGTCTGTAATCCCTTCAAGCACAGAAAAAAATCAAACTTCTAAGTCAACTCAATCAAAAGTTACGGCTGTTTATGTCTCGTTTATGCGCATATTTTGACACTCGCAAGGGAATCAAAACCTATAGGGTACTTCCCGTTGACCTAGAATCATGAAATTTGGTAAGAAGCAATGTAAAGGAAAACAAAAAATAAACTTACAATAACTTTGTTATGGAAAGTTATTGTTCACTAACTTATTCATAAGGCCCAGCTGGTCATCGGTATTATTTAAAATATATCTCCTATGAATATAGTGCTAAAACGGAGCCACCACGTCTCCTGGGGCGAGGAATACGAGCGGGCTTAGCATGATAAATGGGAATGGATGAAGCGCCAATGAATATGACCATTTACCGCCTAAATTTTTTTATATTCTTATGGTCGCAAAAGGCAAGTCTCCTTTTGCAATCATGGCCTTTTCCGCCCTTTTTAACAGAGTTCAGAAAAGAAGAAGGTAGTGGTGCAATTTTTTTTTATTTATGTTCTTCGATATATGGTTTTTTGGATTATAATAATTCATACTGAACAAATGGAATTGTATCAATAATGCACTATTTACATATTATTTTGACGAGCTCGGTGGCTCAATCGTGAATGACTTTGACACCAACGCTCGTGGGTTCGATCCCTACACAAGACAAACAGTTTTGTGCATGAACATGTCTGTTTGTCTTGGTTAGTTAGGTTATGTTTTAAGAGGGCGCATCGAAGCAGCACGTCTGAGGAAGTACCTCCACCTCATGGAAAACTGCAGCCAAATAACAACTCCCTAGAGGGTTGTTGTGTTCCTGCGTGTGAGTGAGGTCACCAGTAAGCTCTTAAGGAGTAGCTGTTGCAGCTGAGGAGGGATGCAGCTGAGGATTGCGCGAGTAATACTTATTACATTACAAGGATTAATAGGCTACGGTACTTTACATCGGACGGGCCGTATGCTTGTATGCCTCCCGAAGTTGTATAAAAAACGAAAATATATATTTTTACCACTAAAGTAGCAAAAAGGTGTACGATCTGCCTGACGGTAAGCAGTCTTAGTCTATTAATAAGTGCAACAATAGGGGTGTCAGTAGTTGCCAACCCTGTAGAATGCACTTCACGCCTTTCATGAAGAATCCCATGCTTTAGTCCCTTGGGAAAACTTCGGCAGGGAGTTCATTCCACAATCTGGAATCGCATAGTACGTAACCAATACGGTGCCAGTGTATGAGCATGAATTCCCTGCCATTGGCAAGCGGTGCGGCAGTATTTTTTAATTATATTTTTTATATTTATAATTATATTTTATATTGTATATCTTCACGCCAGGTCCCTTGCGGGGTAGGCAGAGAGAACCGAGCGCCATAAGACGCGGTCCTTACACACTTCACTCGCTTCTTTCACATTCATAGCTCTTTTCATGCACGCTCGCCGGTTCCTAAGGCTCCTGACATCACCTTCTGATAAAACACGACCAATTTGGTCATGGTAGGTTAGTCTTGGTCTTCCTCGGCTCCTACATCCTTCCACTTTCGCATTGTATATCTGTTTCGTCATTCTTTCATCTTGCATTCTTTTTACATGTAATAATGATAGTAATGAGTAAAAATACATATAATTAAATATAATTATATATATATATTTTATATATATATATATATATATATATTTAATTATATGTATTTTATGTGACTCATTACTTCTTAATGATTGCGGACACGACCAACGCTCATGTGTTCGATTCCCACACACAACAAATATTAGTTTCTAATAGAAGTATCAGACCAACCCGTCAGGGGACATCTCCACCTCACAGAAAACTGAAGCCAAATTACAAATCCTTAGAACTCTATAGGGTTTGTGTTTCTCCACCACGCGGTGGAGAAACACAATATGTTCCTACGAGTGCGGTTATGTCACTGGTTAGCTCCTGAAGATTTTTTTTTCCGTGCACCCCTGCCATGGGCAAGGGTCTTGTTGTACATATGAATTATTATTGTCCAGTTTGTTAAAATTATTAGATTATAAATAAACACATTCATACATCTCACTCTCTTTCGTTCCACAATTCGTTCTTTCATTCATCATCTTTCAGTTTTATTTTCCAAAAGCTGCTGAGGATTAGCTGTGTTAGCAACAGAGGTGGCTAGAGGAATATGCTACTTAATGTTTTGCAAGTAAATATAAGAGAGCGCATCATCTGGTCCGTGTGGGGAAGTGCCTTCGCCTCATGGAAAACTGCAGCCAAATAATAACTTCCTAGAGGGTTGTTGTGTTCTGTGTATGAGTGAGGTCATCAGTAAGCTCCTAAGGAGTTGCTATGATAGCAGCAGAGGAGGCATCGCACAAGTGTTACTTTATGAAATACAAGCGTAAATAGGCTACGGTAACCATTTTACATCAAGTGTGTTGTATGCCTGTATGCCTTCCAACCTTGTAAAAAAAACAACGTTTTACACTCAGAAATAATACAAATAATAAAGTGTAATATTTCGTCCAGTAAGTGTATGTAAATATAGTGCGAGTTACAAAATGAAATTCGAATCAAACACTAAAAGCTTTAAAACAAAAATTAAATTGTGTTATATGCAATTTGATCTAACCTGCTTTGTGTTCTTCCGCCACCAATTATGCGGCCTAGCGCCGGCCGGTTCCCAACCACTACCGTTAGTAGTTAGTAGAGGCCGCATGAACTAATTGGTAGCGGAAGCGCACCAAGCAGGTTAGATCAAATTGCATGTAAATTTGACTTTCGCAAAAAAACGCCTGAACCTGTAAATTGTGTTAATTTCAAAGGTACACGAAAAACTAATTTCAGTCAAGCAGTAATCTCATTAAATTTATATCTGACAGCTCGATGAAACGAATTTGTAAAAATGGTTTCAAATGGACGATGATATCGCGTGTCTTAAAAAAATCGGCCAAGTGCGAGTCGGACTCGCGCACGAAGGGTTTCGTACCATTATCTAGAAAAAGGCAAAAAAATCACGTTTGTTGAATGGGAGCCCCCTTAAATATTTATTTTATTCTATTTTTTAGTATTTGTATAGCGGCAACAGAAATACATCATCTGTGAAAATTTCAACTGTCTAACTATCACGGTTCATGAGATACAGCCTGGTGACAGACGGACGGACGGACGGACGGACAGCGGAGCCTCAGTAATAGGGTTCCGTTTTACCCTTTGGGTACGGAACCCTAAAAATGAAGTTCTCACTTTGGCTTTGTCGAATTGAGAACTTAATTTTTAAAAGTCGTTAAAAAGACGTTTATTCTAATCTATGAATGTTGGAACACCCTTTTAATCAGACCCAATAAAAGCTCCGTTTGTGTATTTATCAGAACCACAACCCCCGCTCAGGCAGGTTGAAAGGCTCAGTGGAGATTACAAGAGTGAAATATGATAGCTATGTGGTGCCAACCAGGTCGGGAAATGTGCGATGTCTCTTGGGCATGCGTTGAATGATTATATCCGTTTCTGATATCGGAATTACATGCAATATATGTGTATGTACTTACATATTTTAATACCCTGAAACGTAAACAGTTTTACATTATACAGCAAGCCGTATGACTTTCATAATTTTCACGTGCGCAGTTGCCTTTACATAATTTAATTACATCTCTTAGCCACGTGTAAAATTTCCAGAATAGTTTTCATATTACGCTTCTTCGATAAGAACTATTTGTCAATGAATCTAAGGTTGACTGATAGAGATCTCTTTGAAGAATAAGCCAGGCTATATACCATTGTTTATTTTATTTTTCAATCTTATTTATTACGTATAACTAAACATTTTGTTAGAGTTGCAAACTCTATTGTCTATAAATTCGGGTAGAAAGAACTAAGCCATTAGAAAAACGTCACATTATATTAGAGGGGGGCAACGAGCATGTGTGTCACCTGATGGTAAGTGGCCATCACCGCCCATAGACATCAGCAACACCAAAGGGTCCCTGATCTATTTTCAACCTTTTCAGGGTTAGGTTAGGTTATTTTGTTGAAGGCACCCAATTTTATATTTGTCGTATTTATTTGAGTACATCGCTGAGGGTAGTTGTTCCACAATTTCGTGGTACGTGGTAGAAAATAGCTCAAAAACCCCATTGTGGTGGATTGCCTCTCATCAAGATAATGAGGGTGATATTTTAGTTTTTTAACTCTGTCATTATGTATCTATTTTTAAATTCATAGCTCTTTTCATGCAGTCTCTTATTTGTAGGGCTCCTGATAAACAGGACCAATTCTATTTCATAATCTATCTATTTATTTCGTAATCTATTTTCTGTATTATTTATATCTTTTTCCCAAGACTAAATATATAGTCGTTAATGCATAATTAAAGAATTAAAATCTTTTCAAAGTAATTTAATTAAACTTACAACTGATTAGATCGATGTCAAATAAAATAACATTTTTTTTTTCAAATTAATTAATGAGCGTTATATAATTATTTGTCTCTCATAAAAGGGACTATTACGTAACTTGGGAACTAGATCTCAACTCCTTTATTGGTGATACCAATTAACAAGAAGATTGTTACTCCTAAACTTGACCTCTTTTTCCCTTTTATATGTTTCTTGGCGTAAATTAATATTAGAATAGGATCTATTTATCATTACTGAAACAAATCGGGCCTGTTTTTACCATATGGACTAGCTCGGTGGTGCAGTGGCGAAACGCGCTGTTACGTTACTTTGACACCAACGCTCGTGGGTTCGATTCCCACACAAGACAAACATTTGTGTGCATGAATGTTTTCTATTTATCATAAGTATGTGTTTATAAAAAAAAATGTATTTACGTTTGTTTTTCAGTCGTCTAGTATTCATAACAGAAACTTCGCTTATTTTGAAGCTAGATGGCGCTGTGTAATTTGTCCGACAATATTTATTTATTTAATTCGTTGAGTTTAGAATTCAGGGCGTATGAGTGAGAACATTGACATACGATGCGGTGCGGTGTGGCGCCGCCGTCCGCCATGTCGTCCCATGCGGCGCCGAGGAGCCCAACCACATACTAAAATATGTATTTTCATACGAGATTACTAACATAAATGGACTTTATATTTACCTAGTTACATCTATCTACTTCTTCCTAGTGTTTACCCAGTTTCCTAATCCATTAGGATCGGCGAGATCCGCTACCTAAGCCTTAAACATTTGACAAAGATACTCATTTTGACATGGAGCATCTGACGTCCGACTTCCACAACCCAGAAGGAAAATCAGACCTTTCTTAGGTTAGATCATACGTCTGTCGAAACATAATTTCTTGGGTTGTTGTCACGATGTTTTCCATCACTACCGAACAAGTGACAATTACAAATATGTACATAAATCCGAAAACACGAATACAGTGGTACATGCCAGGTTTCGAACTGGGGACCTGTTGCTCAATAGGTCGGTTCCTTACCCACTGAGCTATAACCACTCTTCAACGTATGTAATTTTTCAAGTTACGACCTATATTGCTTTTTTTATACAACGTCGGGAGAGAAACAGCCTATAGTCCACCTTTTGTAAAGCTGTTACCGTAGGTATTTCTTTCATGTCTGATACTAACACAGGGACTTCTTTGGAACTTACTTATAACCTCACTTAATCGCAGGAACATAACAACCCTCCAGTAAGTTGCTATTTGGCTACGGTTTTAAGTGAGGTGAGGTATTTCCCCAGATGAGCAGCTTTTATGCGCCATATCTCTAAGATAAACAGACGTCATTCATGTACAAATATTTGTCCTATTTAGGCATCGATCCCACGAGCGTGGGTGTCAAAGTAGCGTTACTAACCACAACGCCAACGAGCTCGTTATGTCTGTCGCTAGTAGGAGTATAATCACAATATAACAATGACGACCACAATTTTTTCCCAATACTCGTATCTCAACTGTATATTCTACTTTCATTAACTTTCAATAAGTAGGTACATAAAGTAGAATCTCGATTATGCGAATAAAATAAAACCAAAGATATTCCGTATAATCGAAAATCCGGATAATCGATTTCAAAGTCAAATCAAACAGAGAAACAGAAATCAAATATATCAAATAATTTTTACCAAACGGAGATTTTGTGAAAAAGTCGTCTGCGTCTCACCTATTTCTACCACCAAGCAGCTATATTTATATAAAAGTGTTCCGATTTGAAGACTGAGATATGGCAGAGAAATTACAGGGTATTGTGACGAAACAGCCTTAGCCTTAACGTGATTGGCAGCGCACGAGTAACATCCCCGTGGTGTTGCGAGCGCCAATAAACGCGGTGACCGCTTACCATCTAATGCGGGCCGCATGCTTGTTTGCCAATCTATTTGTATAAAAAAAATGATTTCTAACTCGAAATGTAAACAAAAATAAAAGACATATCGGTTGAACGTTATCGAATAAAATGAAACAATAACAAACACTATCAAACAAATGAGAGCGGGAGGAACGAGTTTATTAATAAACTCGTCGTAACATGTCTCGTTGCGCCGTCAAATCATTTTTAAATCGGTAATTAGAGCCGTGAAAATAAGTACAGATAATCGAATATTCAGATAATCGATATACTCATAATCAAGATTGTTCTGTGATAATGGCAGAGAGACCCACTACTTTTTTTTACATGTAATTGGTTATTTCTATAATTTATTAACTAAGCCTTTATAAATTTCAATAGTTAAACGAAAACCAATTAGTATTTAATAAAGCATTAATTATATAAACCTTCTCCAATACAATATGATATTATATTATATACAACTGGACCGTAGGTTGATCAATAACATATTGCTCATTGAAGGGGAAGTTTGCCTAATTGATAAGGACGCTCTACATTCAGTGAGACGAAAAGATATTATATCGGATTATCGTATATTGATTTCTGACAATTTAATAAGAGTCACGTCCAACCAACAAATCACCTAGAAATATTCTTGTAGGTGACTATTTTTTTGTACCACAAAGGTGGTAAACAAGCGTACGGCCTACCACATGGTTAAGCAGTTACCGCTGTCTATGGAGATTTGCAAGACCAGCGGTGTCACTATTAGTACACATTTTATAGAATTATATGTTAACCAATAGGAATATGTTATTCCAAGAAATTACACTTCCAATGGAATTTTCAAAAAAACCCGATTTGGCTGTTTTATACAACATCGGGAGGCATACAAGCATACGATCCACCTGATGTAAAGTACCGTATGCTACGAACGCTAACTTGACCACCAGAACTCAGCTTGAATTTGTTTGTTTTGGCATTAAACTTCTGTAGGCAATCCTGTACGCAAGTCTTACTTGTTTCATATGATAACCAGCTACTCGACGGCGTCCCACGGGTGATCTGATCGCTACCAAAATTCACAAGACCACCGGCTGGGCTAATCTGAAGATTCATTGAAAATTGAATTAAACAATTTTTAATCGAAGTATCGCGTATTTTATTTATTTTGTTGAACCTGATGTTTCGAACGCTTTGCAGCGTCCGTGGTCAAATTTCATCAAAATCTGCCCAGCCAGTTTCGAGTTCGCAGAGGATAAACATACAATGTACATTGATTTTTATTTTTTACTAGCTATCTGCCCCGGCTTCGCACGGGTGATATGATCGCTACCGAACTTCACAGGATCACCTGCTGGGCTAAGCTGAAGATTCACTGAAAATTTCATCAAAATCTGCCCAGCCGTTTTTGAGTCCATAGAGGACATACAGGCAAACATTCATTTTTATATATATACGTCTGAGAGAATACAAGCATATGGCGCACCTGATGTTAAACGGTTACAGTAGCCTATGAACGCTTCTAATACATTAAGTATCACTCACACGATGCCTTCTCTGCTGCTAACACTGCATATGAGTTCTTGTGATCAAGTTTTAGCGGATAGACGCACTGGTCGTGTGGAATACTAAAACGACTGCCGTATGACCTCCATAACCCAGGGAGAAAACCATTGTTGGTTCTTGGGTATATCTTTTGAAATATATTTTTTTGGAGCGGGTTTTCTCCCGATGTTTTCCTCCGCCGGCGAGCAAGTGACATCTAAAAATATGTCCATTCCTTTGAAAACACGAATTAAGTGGTACATGCCAGTATTAGAACCGGGGACCAGGTGGTTAATAGTCCAGTTTTTATCTACTAGACTACCATTCTTGTATCTATAGAGGGTAAATATTTTGATTAAATAAATATGTTACTTCTTAGACAAAAACGAGTCTTAATTTTTCAGTACAGATCGGCAATTTCATAGTTTAACCCCTAATATATTGAGGAAATATACTATTACATATATCTATATATGTATATCTTCACGCTAAATCCCTTACAGGGTAGGCAGTATACTTTAATTATAGGTATATTATCTAAAACGGATAATAGTTCAACACTACTAAAGACGTAAAAATAAAAAACATTTTGAAGCATTGCGTGTTTTAGCTTTTAACAAAAACAAGTCAATATTACAGATAACGACTAGTCATTTTGACACTCGATAGCGAAACGAATATAAATCGAATTTTGTAATCGTGCGCCTTTCGAACCGAGAAAGGCCACAATCTGTATTCCCCTGCTTTAAATGCAAATAACAGGCTATGTACAAGATAAACAAACTGTTTGGAGGGAGATATCTCGATTTTACATGAAGAGTTTCTCATTTGTTTACCTTATTGAAGTCTATATCAGTTTGATCTTATCCTAGGATACGTATCTCGTTTTGTCTTAGAATCTTAAAGTGTACTACCACGCTGCTCTACTATGAGTAGGCCTTACCTAGTATGCTACTGGATAGCCTTTCAGAAGACTACAACTAAATAACAATACCTTAGAGAGGTGTCGTGATCCAGCAATTGGTTGAGATCACCAGGAACCGGGTAAGGAGTTGCCGCGTTATCAACTGGCAGAAGAAATGGCAAGGTCAGAGCGCTTATTTAGGAGTTCTAAGCTTATTATAATTTTATTGGTTATGGTAACTGCTTCTCACCTCAGGCAAACTATAATGTATAAAAAGTCATAATATACATTGGGGTAGCTGCTACAGTTATATGTATATTTTATAGAATTTGATGTACATTAGGAACATACATTGTTACTTTCGTTCACGTATCGAACTTTGACGTTTGACGAGCTCGGTGGCGCAGTGGTGAAACGCGTTGTTACACTACTTTGACACCAACGCTCGTGGGTTCGATTCCCACACAGCACAAACATTTGTGTGTATGAACATGTCTGTTTGTATTGGTCTGGGTATTTTCTATGTATAATAAGTATGTATTTACAAAAAAAAAATGTATTTACGTATGTTTATCAGTTGTCTAGTACCCATAACACAAGCATCGCTTACTTTGGGGTTAGATGGCGCTGTGTAATTTGTCCTACAATATTAAAAAAAAAAAAAGAACTAGACCTTCAACAGTCAAGTCGGTAAACGTATCGGCGTACATTGGACATCATTTAGAAATTTTAGGTACTTCCTGACTACACAAATACATAATGCTAAAATACCACTCATTGTAACTATTGTCTACTCCCCACTTTACGTTACAATGGAGACACTAAACACTCACTTTCGAGCTGATCACCAGGTTAATAGTTACATATATCGAGCTTCTAAATAATAATTAAAAAAAAAAAAAAAAAACACGCATTCTTGGGGCTTTCTCCATATTGAATTTAGAGTTACGTCGTTTTATTTTTGCATTATTCTCCGCAATACGTTTCATTTGATACACATGTTAAGGGAGCGCATAAAAAATAACTCGTCCGCCATCTTTGGGAGTCCGCTATATTGGATTTAGAACGACGTCAAAGTTACTTAACTAATCGTGCATTGTCATCCAAAAAAGCGGATCAAATTTAACATCCGAGTATTTTTAAATACGAGTAGTTACAGGTGAAGCTAATTAAAGCGTGTTAAAAAGTCTATCGAAATCCATATAGTTATTTAGTTCGATTATTTATTTGTATCTCCAGCATACATATAACAACTTATTGTAAGTCATTACTATGCTATAAGCTATATAAAAATATGTTGACTACGAAAAAAATAATCATGCATGTCTTTATCAAACAAATTGGCTTTCAGCTACATGTTGGAAGAAACGCTGATAGTTATTCTGCTGCAACCATAGACCAGCAGCGAAACTAGGTGACATTTTTTTTTGAACAGTTACTAGAACGAATAAAATTTAATTTAATTTTTGAAAATGAGAGGCAAAGATGCTCCTTAGTTGAAGTTGGTGTTTAGTGGACAACTCTAATTTATAAATATTTTTATTTATGAAAATTTTAGTTTTGAAAAGAATGTGATAATATAGGCATAATGAGTTATTTGTTTTCAAAAAGTTTACTACGATATATCCGTAAAAGAAAGTTATAACGAAGTCGGTCGCACAGTGGTTAGTAACGATACTTTGACACCATCGCTCGTCGGTTGGATTCCTACATAGGACAAACTTTTGTGTGCATGAACGTGTCTGTTTGTCTCGGTCTGGGTATAATTAAGAAAGGTAGCGGCCATCAAAGCAGACCGTCTGGGTAAGTACCTCCACCTCACAGAAAACCAAAGCCGAATAATAACTCCGTGGAGGGATATTGTGTTTTTGAAAGTGAGTGTGGTCACCAGTAAGCTCCTATGAACCAGCTGTGTTAGCAGCAGAGGTGGCATTGCGCGAGTTATAATCAATATGTTACAAGCGTTCATAGACTACGATAACTTCTTTACATCAGGTAAGCGGTATGCTAGTATGCCTCCCAAAATACGTTTTAAAAACAAACCACTATTTAAACTATCTACTGTTTTTTTTTAATAGTGCAATGTAAATGGTAGGTATAGATGCTACATAGGTGACATTGCTGTTTATTGGCAAACTGGGTATTTGTAAACATTTTTCATATTACCAAAATAAATAAAACTTGTTAATCTCTATTTATTTGAAAGATTTAATATTTTAATTATGAAAAAATTGTAATCCATAAAAGAAACTACCAATTAGGTATTTTTATTAGACAATGTTTGCTTCGCTTATTAATTGCTTTTTCAAATAGAATGCAACAAGCTTATTGAAAACAAATAATGCAACATAAAATATTACATTCGTTTCAGAACTAAAGACTGTGAAGAAGAAGTGTTGGTACGTACCTAGTTATCCACTTAATGAATTTAAACATTACATCTTAGATTTTAATTTTCATCACATTCTACTAATTACCAGCTGAGAATGCGCAATCTTGCATTGCCAGAGGAACGCCTGGCTCGTCAATTATATAATAATTCAATTTTTTTTTAATTTCTCAGCCATTTTGATCGTGTTCCTTAAGAGATGTTCGGTGTTGAACCTGAACATTCCTATTCTACTTTTTATGCTGAATCCAAATCTGAAGTCAAAATTCGAATATTCTAAAAAAAGCGACAGACAAACGCATAAACAAACGGACAGACTAAGGCACAGACAAACATATTGAATTCATATAGGAACGGTGTTCCTGAAAATGAAAACTTATGTACACAAAACGACAAGTCATGTTAGACAATTGCGGCACCATTATTTCCCTTCATTAGGCGTGCCATAAGAATGATACAAAGGTCAAATAGTTTAGATTGTGGTGTGTACCGTGTGTAAATAAATCCTTGTTATCAAAAAATATATACATTATTTTATTTTGAGCTTAGTCATATTAATTTAGCTACAATTAAAATTCCCGTGAAGAGTACAGTAGTGGTAGTTAAAACCAATGTATGTTAACTAATACGTTAACTTCATTGCGATTATTAATTCCATTGAAAAAAAAATACGTTCAGTACTGAAATCAATCACTCAGTCAACAATCAACATTTTTATTTGTAAAGCACAAGTAACATAATTAAAGATGATATATGTTTACAAGAGTATCACTGTGCTATTGCCAACATTCAGGCGTACAAATTATTTAGAAATATGTTAAATATACTAATTATATGTCAATATTTCTAAATTTATATAATTTAGAAATATTGATTGTTGATAAAATCCTACATAATAAAATAATTAAATTGGATATTATATATGATCAATTTTACATTTCATAGCGTATTATCGTCTAAGAATTATGTAATAAATAGGCCTTGTCAATCAGTGAAAATAGGCATTTTCTGAATATGTTAGTGCTGTTTTTTTTCAGAGATCGGAGTAATTTGTTATATATTTTAGGCGCCATGCTAAAAAACTTCGTTTTTAGTGCCATTTTTGAGACAGCTGCACGTAATATATGAGACGTTGGCTTTTGTAACTATTTTATTGGCTTGAAAATGTCGGAAAAAGTTGTGAGTTAGATTTTACGAAACGTAATCACATCAATGAGATATAACACTAATGTCATGACTTTCAACTGAATACTGCAATACAATAGTTCAGTGGATATTATAACAGTGATACAATGTACTAAACGATTTCTTACATTTTTGAATTCGGAGAGAATGTAATTATAAAGTTAAATTAAGTTCGCATGAAATAAATAAATAAATATTGTCGGATAAATTACACAGCGCCACCGAGCCCCAAAGTAAGCGAAGCTTGTGTTATGGGTACTAGACAACTGATAAACATACATAAATATTTTTTTTTTTTGTAAATACATATTTATTATACATAGAAAATAATACAAACCAATTCAAACAGACATGTTCATGCACACAAATGTTTATACTGTGTGGGAATCGAACCCACGAGCGTTGGTGTCAAAGTAGCGTAACAGCGCGTTTCACCACTGCGCCACCGAGCTCGTCAAATAAATAGCGTATTCACACAAAGCATTTTTGATAATTACCTATAAATTTCACTTTTGAAAATAATGAACCTATTAAATAGAAAATGATTCGATCAAAACTCAAATTCGATGGGTACGCATAAACCACAAAAAATACAACAAGCAAAACAAAATATTACAAAAACAAAAATATATAATACAACCAAAGAAGAACACGTATATTAATTAATTTTCACTTGGATGTGAAAAAAATAAGTATCGAAGTCCGACGCTCTTAACGAATTCTTTGAACGTTTTTGAATGCGCGTTAATTAATTAGCCCCCAATCACAATATACGGCTCGAAGAGTTAAGTAAAATACTAGAGGAGACTGTTAAATATTTTCTAAATAAAAATCACAAAAGTGTAACCCTGAAAGTAAAGTTGTTCCTTAAAAATATGGAATAGGAAAAAGTCGTGACCCTGAAATTTGAGCATATTGCAATTCTCTACCAAAACCACGATGAGCGGAGCATTCTCCTAAGACGAAGCACATCGATCCGCTCTCGTCTGTGCGAATTACAATCGCGCTAGGTGTGGCAACTATAGAGGAGAGTTGAATGCCGTATATGCATACGAAAGGTAAGAGATAGATTGAAAGATACGATGAATGAGCTGATAGATATTATGAATGAGAGATGTCTCAATGCTTTGCGTGTAACAGAGACTAAGGTTGTGTCCTCATTAGGCAAATAATGAGTGACTATCTGCTGACTAATTATGAGTAACAAATTCGTTATAAATTCGAAAAAAGACGGTATACTGAGTTACATCACAAATATAATCACACGCTTCGCTTGTACCGAATCGACTATTTTTTTGCGTAGATAGCTACTTCATCTCCGAGTGATTCAAATTGAGTAATTTTGCTACAAATCAGCCACTCACTAAATGAGACGGTAAGCCAACGTCGCAAACTACGTACAGGACACGTTGTATGGACACACCATTTAAAACATATATGGAGGTGTTCATTTCACCTCCCTATATATTTTAAAAGAGTCTTCTGCTCACTATTCGCCTAAAGAGGATACATATATATATGCCTATAGTGGACGGGAAGCGACATTGATGAGCTTTCCGTAACGTCGACGTAGGTAAGCTACTTCATCTACGTGTCCATGGAGACTCGATTTGAAATATATAGGGAGGTGAAATGAAGACATAGATTCCTCACTATTCGCCTAAGGAGATGCAACCAACGCCAGAATATGGGTGTCCGTGACAGATATCCTGTATTCGGCTAACGGAAAATAAAGGGTAATTTGGGTGGAGATTGGCAATCAAAACTGTTGTCAGGCTGTTCTTAGCCTATATGAAGATATGAGAGTGAATGCTAAACTTTAGATTTTTTAATTGACTTTATTTTCGTATGAAACCTCCTTATGTTGAATACGTTATTCCGCTATTAAGTATGTTCAACAAAAATTCTTGGATACAATATAATTTAAAATGGATGATTGATTTGATTCCGGTGGATGTCCCCGAAATTATGTGATGGTTAAAATAACCTTTGACTATCTCACTCTCAAAACGACTTCCTAACCATCACTAAGTAGTTTTTTTCAGAAATAATATTTCAATAATTAACCTATGATAATTGTCTTAATGGAAGCTTTCATATTTTATTTTTAAGTAGGCAAAATCATCAAATTTATATTTTAGTCAGGAAATTTAATTGATTACAACTTTGTGGATGACTTAAACGGCTCTTGTTTATCCGTTCACAGAACAAACATAATTTTTAATATTTCTCATACTAAGAGTGTAAGTTCATAACCGCCATTATAGAAGTTTGAAACGAGTTGGAAATTAAATTGTATATTATTTCACAAAGATTATAGACGGTTTTAGATGATGCATAATTTATAGTAAAAGTTCTGAGAAAACTACTTGAAAATTTCACTGGAACAATTTCTGGAAGAAAAAAGAAGGGGACAGTGTAATACAATATGATACTCGTAGAACATTATGAGTACAGACGCCTTAAGGACGGAACGTAGTGTGAAGGGAGGCTGGAAGTTTTGATAGCCGTGTTTAGAGTCGAGTTAGAAAAGGACGGTGCATCAGCGAGTTAATGCCATTTCGTGGATTATTCTTTTAGAGTATATTTTCTTAGAGAGCTCGATGCCGTTGTTGCGCGTGTCATTGTAAACGAACGTTAAGCAACGTCGACCGTAGCCTGTCTATGGATGGGTTTATCTATCTCGAGTTTCTCCGTGGTTCGGAGGACACGTTAAGCCGTTGGTCCCGGCTGTTGTCGATAGATGACAGTCGTTAAGCTAAGTCAGTGGCCGTCGGGCGGCTTGATAACACAGGCCTCCGCCAATCCGCAATTGAGCAGCGTGGTGGAGTATGCTCTTAACCCCTTCGGTTGAAGGGAGACCCGCATCCCTGCAGTGGGATGATGTGATGATAATCTCTTATTGGAGTTCTTATTTGCTGTGGTTTTAACAGGTGTATGTACTTATCCAGACGACTGCTTTGATGCGCCTTACCTCTCTTAACTGCATTAGTAGCACAACGTGCCAGTGATGCTTACTCTATTTTTTTTTACGGGACAGGACCACCACTGGGTCTTCTGTGTAGCCAGCATTAACAGCGGCGACCACCAAAAAGGCAATGAACAGAAGTTCATTGCTGTCTCGGGTGTTAAACTACAGCTGCCTTGGAACTTACAACGAATTTAATCAGAAGAGATTTGTAGGAGTAGGAAATTTTGGAATTGATTTGACGCTTACTCTATTGTAAACTTTCATAAACAAAATTACTGCAACAGGTGGATCAAACCCACTACCTTCCTATAGCTACACCGACCTTATGGTCATTTGAACCGAATCGCGGGATATGCTGCACGGTACATGCGACCCGGCACTTGCTGCTCTGGGGCTCTGTTCCGTACCGTGGCCATTCCTAGACTTCCTACAAATTATTTGATTTTTTACCCTTCTCTCTCTAATTTACGCTATTTCCCCCTTCCGGAGCAGACATTGACAGAAACGCCTTCGCTGCTGTCCATTCGCGCTCTTCCGCCTGTCATTTCTAGACATTCTTCAGCCCTCCTTCATGTGTACTAACTGTGGGCGAATCTGCGCAAAGCCGGGAAGTTTGGCACCAATTATATTAAATCCGTGAATTACACCGGTCCTGGTGAATTCCGTCCATCATCACATATCGCTGATCGTCAGGTGAACCGTATGCTTACATGACTCCCGAGTGTGTATAAAAAAGTAATTAGATTATTGTTTAGTCACTTCTACTTAATCTAAAGTCTATGACACCAGCATCTTAAGTGCGTGTATCCATTGATCCATGTTCCTGTTACAAAATCGCCTCAATTTACCTAATTACCCTGCCTGTACTTCAAAATGTTTGAACATTTTCTTAACGCGTTTCGTTGCGTATCGGTTTATATTGAGCAGGAATAAAGTTTGTGAGAAAATATATTTAAATAGCTGTAAGCCGCGGGTACTTCGTCCGCGTTGTCAAAAGGAAACAAAATGTGTTTTTCATGGGAGTGAGCTATTTTACCGCGATAGAAAGAAGCCGATGTCATGCTCGGACCATCCGACAATCTCCATACAAAGAATCACATCACTCTGTTGCTCTATTTTGATGTGAAAGAAGAACAAGCAAACAAACATACTTTAACATTTATAATATTATATATATATATATATAAAGTATGAATTACAAGTAGAGAGTAGTAGATGTTTAACAGATATTGGTGGTGGCGGAAGCACACAAAGCAAGTCAGATCAAATAGTATGTAAATGGATATTGAGTTAGTGGCACAGTGGTTATTAACGCTACTTTGACACCGACGCTCATGATTTCGGCGAGTTCCACAAAGGTTCATTTGTATACATGAACATGTGTGTTTATCTTGGTCTCGGTGTTTTTAAAAGAGGTAGGGCGTATTAAAGCAGCCCACCTGGGGAAGTATATCCACTACACAGAAAACCGTAGCTAAATAACAATTTTCTGGAAGGTTGTTATATTCTGCGAGTGAGTGAGGTCAGCAGTAAGCTCCTAAAGAGCATATTAGCAACAGAGGTGGCTTCGCGCTATGATATCCGTATGGTGAGCTGTATGTTTTCAGACCAAGGCAAACAGACTTTGTCCTATTTGTTTGTTTGTCCTGTATGGAAATCGAACCCTCGAGCCCTGGTGTCAAAGCAGCGTTATTATATTTTTTGCCACTAAACTGCTGAAGAGATTATAACAAATCTGATAAGTATAAAGGTAGTTTTGGACCCGAAGAAGGGTACGGGAGATTACTTATTATTGCGATACGGGAATTGTGGCCAAGTCATAAGAAAGCTGGTGCGAAATTTCGGGTTTGGTGGCGAGATTGGCGACGTGCGAGTAATAACTTCTTGAGATGTAACAGTTTCATAGCCAAGTAATTACTGCGGACGAATAATAACGGCGGACCGAATCGTTGTTTTCTATGCGACATAGTTTAATATAAAATGAACAATGAAAATCTACTAAATGAATCTAATCACCTATGAAATAGTTAATTACGATGCAACCAACAAACGCTTATTGATCCCACTGCAAGGATAGGCGTTTCCCTTCACGTGAAGTGGTTTCGAGCATACTCCGCCATAAAACTCAACTGCATATTGGTTGAAGCCAATGTTTTTGAGCCGCACGAAGGTCTAAACAACAAGAGCCGGGACAGACGGCATGACGTGCCCTCCAGAGAAGCTCGAAATAGATGAGCCCATGCATAAACATACATGGAATTAACCTGCATGTTTGAGATGCTATCTTGTACGATATATTTATACGATATAAGAAGGTATTTTTTTTACAACATCGGGAAGTATACAAATATATGGCCCACCCGATTTAAAGTTGATACCGTAGCCTAGAAAGAGCTAGCAATAGCTTAAGTATCACTCGTGCGAATAACTACTTAGCCGCTCCAATAACTACAACATCAACACTTACTAATCCCAATACAGGAATACGGGTCTCCCTTCAACCGAAAGGGTTTTTTATAACTTACTCCCCTGCCGTGGGCAAGGCACTTTTTGCAACAATATTAATTACAAATATTTTTAAAAAATTATTACAGCATATATAAACACATTCATACTTCATCCTCCCTTTTATTCCGCAATTCATTCTTCTATTCATCATCTTTCAGTTTTATTTCCTATAAAAATTTGATTTTGCGCATTTTAGAACGTCAGTGAAACGATAATGGCTGTTTTCAATCTTCCCTCCCCATACTCTGTCAATCCATCCACGGGCGACAGCGAACTTCGCAGCTCCACCTAGCCACCCATCGGCTATACAGAATATAACCGAGGTAAACAGCATTAGTCCTAGATGGAGCTGCTCTGCTTATTACGATCTATGGCTTCTTCTATAGCTGCTGAACTGGTTCTCAAACAGAGCGTGGTAGAATGCGACACAATATTTGAATTTTCAGCTGTAAGCCCAAAAGATGTTTTGAACTCTTTTAAATCAATAAATATGAAAAACACTAAAGATCTGTGGGGTCTATCTGTCAAAACCATATCTTCTATTATTATTTCAATCGCTCCACATTTAGCTACAATTTTCAATTGTTGTGTGGCATCTGGTGTATTTCCTGACTTGATGAAACATAGTAAAATCATTCCATTATTTAAATCTGGTGATAGTTCGGACCCTTCGAATTTTCGACCTGTTTCCATACTGCCCATTCTCAGTAAAATTTTTGAAAAACTAATGCTTAGCCAGTTGCTCAGACATTTCAATACACATAATTTGCTTCATAGGAGACAATTCGGATTTACGAGAGGTTGTTCAACTATAGACGCAGGGATTCATTTGCTTAAAAGTATATTCGCGGCATGGGAAGGGTCGCAAGATGCCTTGGGAATTTTCTGTGATCTGTCTAAAGCGTTTGACTGCGTGCACCATGACACTCTTGTCAGAAAATTACACCACTACGGTATCAGGAACAAGGCTCTCGAACTTCTGTCTTCTTATCTGGGCAATAGGATACAGAAGGTCGATGTTAATGGTAAAAGATCTTCGGGGTCCCCTGTAGTTATGGGAGTCCCACAGGGGTCAATTCTAGGTCCATTCTTATTTTTAGTATATATAAATGACTTACCTTATTATGTAAAGGATAAACATGAGATTGTATTGTTTGCGGATGATACCTCTTTGACATTCAAAATTAATAGACAGTTAGATAATTATGACGAAGTTAACGATGCTCTCTCTAAAGTTATGCATTGGTTTAATGTTAATAATCTGCTTTTAAATGATAAAAAGACTAAAGTAATTAAGTTCTCAACACCTAATGTAAGACAGGTGACTACCAATGTCAATGTTAATGGAACTAATTTAGCCCCTGTGGAGACAACTGTGTTCTTGGGTATAACAATTGACTCCAAACTACAATGGGGCCCACAAATTGAAAAATTATCAGGAAAACTAAGTTCTGCAGCCTATGCAGTATTATGTCATATGGAATTCTTCTTTGGGGTAACTCCGCGGACATTAACACCATCTTTTTATTGCAAAAGAGAGCCATAAGAGCTATCTACAAACTTGATCCCCGGGAGAGCCTTAAAGAAAAATTCAAAGAAATAAATATTTTAACAGTCGCATCGCAATATATCTATGAAAATCTTTTGTATGTCCATAAAAACATAGACTCATTTTGTAAAAAGAGTGATACTCATAATATAAATACTAGATATAAGCATAATCTTGTGTTACATGCAAGCCGTCTCCACAAAATAAGTAATTCTTTTATGGGGCAATGTATACGGTTCTATAACAAACTTCCCAGCAATATAAGAGAATTGTCAATAAACAAATTTAAAACTACTATTAAAGCCAAATTGTGTAGCAGGGCATATTATAAAGTATCTGACTATATTAATGATAAAAATGCCTGGCATTGAGTCGATCCAATTGTAATGTAATTCATAAATTATGTAAATTTGTTTGGATACCAAAAGAGGGATGCCTGAGTTTTTTGGCAGTATTTTTATCAGTGCTCACCTAGTCATGAACTGCACGGTAGGGAAAAAAATTGTGACGATTCCAAACAAATGTAGTCATTTTTACGGAATAAAAAGATTTTGACTTTGACTTTGACTTTATGACAGCTATGGCTAGACTGACGCAGTATTTAAAAAAAAATTATGGCAGCACCCCAGCCAGCAGCAGTGCAGAGTTCAGGGAGATCGTGTAGTTCCCTGGCCCTGCAGATCTTCTGCGCGAATCCCCGCTGTACGCTGTGGAGCTGTTTCTGGATGCCCAGCTTATTGACCGCTGGAGCCCATGCGGCGGCAGCGTTCATTATCGTAGGTTCCACTACGGCTCAATATATGATTTTGACTACTTCAGGGTTGAGTCCCCAACTGACGCGGGCCGTACGCGCATGGCGCCTGTATATGGCTATTGCCCTTTTCCAGACAATAGCTACATGCGCGTTGAACGTCAGACCCGCGTCAATATTCAACCCCAGCAGTTTGATCTGCCGAGACATACCAATGTCTATCCCGCCCATGGTAAGACGCGGGGTGTCATACCGTAGTTTACGCGTAATCAGCATAACGCTGGTCTTATGCGGTGCAAACTTCAACCAGTTTTTGACACCCCACGCCCTCACATGCTCGAGAGCGGCATTGGCCTGTCTCTCTATACGCAGTGTTGCTCGTCGAAGATCAACACGACGTCATCGGCGAAGGCCTGACAGTGCACCCCCGCAAGGTCGAGTTGCTGCAGGAGAGGATCCAATAGAAGATTCACCCTTTGGTGGTCGACCGCAAGGTTTCCTCCCCGGCGTACCTAACTCTGACCGTCCTATTGCTGACTTTCCTCAGCATCACTTTCCTCAAGCCCAGAAGACAATTTTCCTCAGCCAGTCGTAGCTTGATAGCTGGCCACCAGGCGTTGTCGAAGGCTCCCTCTATATCCAGCGAGACGAGAGTGAGCATTCCCTTCTCGTCAAGCTTGGCGCGGATGTACCGCACCAGGTTATAGAGGGAGTCTTCGGTGCCCCTTTGTGGCATAAACCCATACTGGCGAGTACTAATCCTCGTTAGAATGTGGTGCTTGAGGCGCGCGATCAGCATTTTCTCATATACCCTGCCCAAGACAGGGAAAAGCCCAATCGGCCTGTAGGATTTGGGCAAGGTATACGATTCTTTGCCTGGTTTCCGAAGGACAATTACGAGGACCCCCTTCCACAGCCGAGGAAAGTAGCGGAGGGCTCGACATTTATTGAGAAGGGGCAGGAAGAACTCAGGGTCACCGTTGATGGCCCGAGCGTAAATATCAGGCATGAGGCCGTCGGCACCGGGAGCTTTCTTCAGGTTGAACGACGATACAGACGCTATGAGCTCTCTCATGGTAAACGGCGGGTCATGGTCATCATCGACCCGCTCGTTCACCTCGCGGGCCTTCTTTCTCATTGCGCGGTGATCTGTATCGTCGTCCAACTCGCTGTCGGCAGGATAGAACGTATCTGCCAACAGCTCGGGGGACTCCCTGTGGTGCAACGTCCTCCCGCCCTCCTGGAAGAGTACATCCTCCTTGCGCTCGGTTGCCCTCCCAATGACCCTATAGATGCCTTCTAAGACTTCTATGTCTTGCCTCATTGCCTCTTGCCTTAAGAGCATACTCCACCACAAATCCGAATTGGCAGAGGCCAATGCTTTTAAACCGTCCGAGGGCCACTGACTTAGCTTAACGACTGTCATCTATCGACAACAGCCGGGACCAACGGCTTAACGTGCCCTCCGAATCCCGGAGAAACTCGAGATAAATAAACCCTAAATGGCTACATTATAAACAATACAAAGACGTAAACTTATAGTACAAGTTACGAGAGACATTTCACACAGAAGAAGAAGAAGAAGTTGACGTCAGGAGCCTTAGAAACCGGCGAGCGTGCATAAGAAGAACAATTATGTTAAAGAACCGAGTGAGGTGTGGAAGGATCGAGTCAAGTGGCGCTCGGTATTCTCTGCCTACCCCGCAAGGGATTTGGCGTGAATTTATAGATATATAGAAGTATTTATAACTAGATATGGTCTTATTGTACTTCAATTACGCATCCGATTCGTCAACTATTTAATTTGTATTCATTGTGAATTGTAATTTGATTAATTAAATTATTAAACCTATATTAATTTTATAATGGCTCTATTTCAATCATATTAAATGTGTAATGCACGCTATATATAATAGTGTATGCTAAAATAGTATCGCGAAATCACAGTCAATTGTTGTTCTATACCATCATTGTATACCTTTCTGCACAAGTTTTTCTCGATCGATTAATTTGTTGTATTAATCATGTTACATATTGTGACCTCACTAAGGCTTCCACGAGACAGGCTCGTCCTAGTGTGGAGGCCACCACATAGATTTACATTGGAAATCTGTATATGTAAAATGTTTAGATATAAGAAAAGAAAGCATGTAAATTGTTAACTTGATTATTAATTTTTATTATAGTATATCAATGCAAACATTAATCATTGTACTTTTGAAGTATTGTGTTGAGTGGGTTAGTATTATAAAGTATTAATACAGCCTTATAATAACACCAAGTGCCGAAATATCACTCTTAGGGCCGGCGTGCACCTGCGTCCATTATGTTAACAATAATTAATAGTAAGTGCTCAGCACTCTTGACAAAGTTTTCTTCCCCATCTCTGAAGTGGATTTAAAAGTCGATTTTCGTAAACGTTCTTTCTGTTTACAGATTTTCTTTTGTTTTGTAAGTATTTTTTTCATTATATCTGAAAACAACCGAGCACATGGCTCACATTATGTTGAGCGGTTCAAATAAAGACATTACCTCTATCTTTACAATATAAATGTCTAAGAGATGGGACGTTACCGGTAACTTACTCAAGGCAAGTAATTTCCCGAGCAAGTTCCCGGTAACATGGGGAATGATGATTAATTTTAGATAAAAATGAAAATAGCAATATTTTAATAATTTAAACATATAATAATAATTATATTTAATAACTTAACTTACTACTCATCAATTAGTACTTATTAGTATTTGAAAATTTCGGAATAATAAAATCGATATTCGGTCTATGGTACTCGTATATTACAGGTTCAGCCTCTTAGAAGTCTACAATTTCAAATTACTCGTATGTCATCTCAATAAATATTTTGATAAGAGATGTATTTCTCTTAGATGTATTTTCTGTATATTCTAAGTAGTCTAAAAATATATTTCTAATTTCCGTTGTAGTATATAATACACTATAATGTTTGTTTATAGTAATTTAAAGAAATATAGCAATTTCTTTTGTACCTTTTAGGGCATTATTTTCTTAGCAGATATTTTTGGAGTTGGTATTTTTTTGTAATTTTTTTTTATGTTAGATCCCATACAGAAATATTCCCAGTAAATAGGTAAGTTACCGGGAATATAATGTAATAGTAACTTACCTAGTTACTGGGAATATTCCTAATTCCTGGGAAAGTTCCTGGGTAATTTGCAGTTTCAGTTGGGAGCTCGGTTCTCGAAGTAGTTGAGGAGTATGTCTGCCTAGGACAAACAGTCCAGATAGGTAGATCTAACTTTGAGAAATAGGTCTCTTCGAATCCAACTCGTTGCCAGTGATGACTTACGGCACATAAACGTGGTCGCTTACTATGGATCTCATTCGAAAGCTCAAGGTTGCACAGCGTGCGACGGAGAGAGCCATGCTCGGAGTTTCTCTGCGGGATAGGCTAAGAAATGAGCACATCCGTAGCAGAACTGGAGTTACCAACGTGGCTCTAAAGAGGAAGCTGGAGTTCCAGTGGGCAGGCCACATAGTTCGGAGAACCGATGGCCGTTGTGGCAGAAAGGTTCTCGAATGACGTCTTTCGGCTGATATGATGATGATGATTACATATTAATTTGTTTAGATTCAGGTTACAAAAAACCCAAAGATCCACTTACAAACTAACGTTTAGGAGACGTAGGGCGCATCAAAGCCGCCCGCCTGGGGAAGTCTTCAACCTCACAGAAAACTGCAGCCAAATAACAACTCGCTAGAGGGTTGTTGTTGTTATGTTCCAGCGTGTGAGTGAGGTCACCAGTAAGCTGTTAAGGAGATTCTGTATTAGCAACAGAGGTAGCATTGTACGAGTGATACTTAATATATTACAAGCGTTCATAGGCTACGGTAACCGCTTTACATCGGGTGGCCCGCTTGTATGTCTCCTGAAGTCGTATAAAAAGATAAAACATAAAATACGCACAAAAATAGCTTGATAGGAACACTAATGATTTTGCTGCACGTGAGGAAGTGGAAGCTTATAACACCAGATAACTAAGGTCAGGAACTTGCAGGTAGGCTTTTTTGATCACAGAAATAGAATAATCCTATAGGATTTTTTTATGCCATTAAAATGGCAATCAAGCATACAGCTTGCATTAAGGTATGTAATTATCATAGACGCTTATAACCCCAAATGCATCACACAAAATAATGCATCAGAAATACGAACCAGTGTACAGTCAATAGAACACACAAAGAGAAGCATGGTATAAACACAAATAGTCAATACTGTGTATAGGCGTGGAATCGTCATCAATTACCACATCCTGTCTAGCTTGTCTAACTCTGTCACAGACCAGGCTTTACCTGGTTTTCTGGCGTCTAAAGAACTTGAAATTTGTATAGCAAAAGTCTTTGCACTGATCTGCTTCGCTATACTGAGCGTAACATGTTTTATACACCGGTTTGTCATTCTCTTCTGAGTGATTTCGATGATGATTCTTGTAGGTCGTAGGACGCGACTGGGATTGACGCTCAGATGATGATGAATTAAATTTATTGTTTTAAATGACTTTTCACTTAAAATGTCAATGATTGTTTTGTCCTTCAATTCTTTAAGTTCATCTAAAACGAATCGCTTGCGTAAAGTTGTGTATATTAAATTTTGCATTCGTCTCGTAACTTCGTACAAATTTTAGGAAAACTGTTTTAACACACCCGTTGTTTGTGGATTGCGGAACATAATTACAATACACCAGTAGCATATTCCTGGTATTCCTCATAATTGAAGTTTGTGCAGAGCTCAACCCCGCAAGTAATTTAAATTTAATTATGGCGTCTTACTCAACAGTACATTGCCCAAAACTAGCTATAACGATGCATGGTAGATATTTTCTGGATACTCTAAGATAGTTGGTAGTTATACTTTTTAATATCATGGGAACAGAGAAGGCGTTAAATTTAGGGAAAGAGATTGTTGATCTGAATGTCTATCCTATTTTTGCCTCCATACTGTATGTATTCCTGTAAGTCTTATTTATTTGTACGTCTTTATATCTGCAAAGAGAGACCTCTTTACAGATATAAAGAGATGACGAGTGCTTGTTGCTAGTTTCATCTCAAATACCTCCATGTCTTTAAGTCACTACAGGGGCACAATGACAAAAAAATAATTTGAGCAATTCGAGGATTTGGCCATTTATATATATGTTTATTTATATATGTTTTGTTTCGTTTGTTCATTTTTGCTTTAAACAAATACACAGTGGGCATTAAACCCAACCATATGTGCACGCACAATATGAAGCACCATTTTAATTTCATCAGCTTTGCAAATAAATCATATTTGCTTACATATATGATAAGGAAGGAAAAATAAGCTTTAATAAAATAAATCAATCAGTAGCAATATTCCTCTGATATATGCGTATAGATATCGCATGTACAGAGACGAGATTCTAATTTTTAAAATTTTCTACAGCTACCTTCACATTCATTTCTTGTTCCTAATTTCAAACTCCTACGTTTCAAATGGAGCGCTAAGTTCATTAAATCTAACTCGTGTTCCATATCATGTTTTCAATTATTTTGTTGTGAATTCTAACGATTATTTCATAATTGCACCGTTTGTTTTGTGCTATTTCAAATATATTTCTATAATAAAATTAAACTTTCATATCTCGTTTAGCGGTTTTCTACAAAGAATTATAAGTACCAAAATCCTTTGTTGTTCAAACCCACGCGTACTCCTACATTTTCAACTACTTTAATAAGCTTTAGCCTTTGTATGGTAAACTATCAGAGACATTTACATTCACATCTAATGAAGTATTTATCTAAAAGTTTACCAAATGATTTATCTTTGATGTGCTTTTAGCAGGGATTTGAAGAGGTAGGGCGCATTAAAGCAGCCCGTCTTGGGAAGTACCTCACAGAAAACCGCAGCGAAATAACAACTTCCTAGAAGGTTGTAGTGTTCCTGCGTGTGAGTGAGTCACAATTAAGCTATGGAGTTGCTGTGTTAGCAGCAAAGGTGGCATCGCGTGAATGATACTTAATGTATTGCACGCGTTTATAGGTTACAGTAACCGCTTTATATCAGGTGAGACATATGCTTGTATGCCTCTAGACGTTGTATTAATAAAAAAGGGTGGAATATATGTCTTTGGTGCTTTGGCACAAGCATTTTGTTTGACCAAATCTCAGGACCGCGTCTTATAGCGCTCGGTTCTCGCTGTCTACGGTATCGATTCTACCGCGATCCTCGCGGTGCTCCTGAACCTGGCGTGAAGAAATGAATATAAAAACTTGACGTAAATTTTTATCAAGTCTAACAGATGTTTTCGTTTCTATTATATTTTGAACTTAGAACTTGTGTTCTATGAAAAAATGTTCTAAATGTAGAATCTTTAACATGAAAAATTCCAAAATGTATACGTTTATTACATACAGTGACCACAGGGATTATTATAAACTTTCAAATTGTTAATTGTCGTCACTTCTTTGGATCAATTTAGTTTTATTATCCAACTAATTCCATCCAAGTGGTTTTTTACGTTGCTGCTATTGGCGTGTAAAGCGAACGAGCGGGATTGTCCACCCAGATCTGACATCATCATCTTTTAGGATCAGAAGGTTAATGCGGAGTGCAGCGAAGTGAATTATCTTCTTTACTGTTTGGCGTTAGGCTTTTTATAACTATCTCTAAAGTCTAAATAAAAAATATAGATAAGGAGCATCCATAATTGAAAAAATAAACAAAATGAGTAAGTAAAATAATCGATAATCGTAGGTTACTTATACTTATATATTATGCGTTTTCAATTCGAAATACAAATTAGTGATTGAAAATAGTTGCGATTATGAGCTATACCGCATATAATGTCGAATTTGGGATGTTAAAATACTACAATACAAATTAACGATAAGTAAAAATCTTTCCATAAACTCAACACTCTGTGTGAACTTAGAATTATCAACAATTCTCACGGCTAGTGTTTGTACCAAATCTTAGTCTTAACTAGTATACAGGTGCCTACACCCATATTTGACTACAATACTCTATGTGCGGTTTGACTTGAGACTTGTATATCAAGTATTTTCTCTGACTGCGAAGACTCTTCACTCAGTGGCACCGCAATGGTCACGTACTATACGGTTCCAAAGAAGTTTTCTATGTAGAACTCTTAAGCTGTGGAATGAATTCCCTGCCGAGATTTTCCTAGGGATTACAGCATAAGGTTCTACAAAAAGCCGTGAAGAAATTTATACAGAGTCGGCACGCACCCCTGGTATTGCGACTGTCTGCTATGATAGCTACTTATCATCAGGCAGACCGTACGCTTGTTTTTCACCTTTGTGGTACCTACTAAAAAATCAAAAGTAAAACTGAAAGTTTAAATGTTCAGTGATACAGTGATTTGGTCTCCTGTTCTAGTGCGTAGTGTTATATTTTTCTACCTTGTGTTAATGCGTTAACGGTTTATTCATTGTATACCTGAATACGTAGGGAAATATTTGTTTGTTTTGTTTCTAAATAGTAGTTTGTTACTTATGAGTGGTAATGATTGCATATTTGTAATGTGTTTGTGGCAATGTAACTGTTTTTCGTTTTTGATTTTTGCATCATGTCTTGTCAACGGTAAGTAAGTAGTTAGCTATAGATAATATTCAAACTATAGAAATAATGTATGCCCACTGTTTCGAGCGATTCAAGTATTTTATGTTAGTACTTTATTTATAGTATAATTTCTCATGTAAGTGACATTTTGTGTTTTATGAGAAATAAAGAATCTTTAAACTGAAATGTACAAACAAGAACGACTAATAGACGTAATTAAATATCGTAATAAAATAAAGTTTCCCATTATCACAAGTCAACATCTCGAGAAGCGTACTTGCCTCGAGTACAGGACGGCAATCAAGCCATTTGTCCGCTGATTAACATAGTTTCCAAAAAGTTCCAAGCTCAGAACTTATTTCTAACGGAACTCATTCCAACTGCATTCCCCGAGCGCACTAATTCGTGGAATTCAACCGTTAAATTTCTCATAGAGCTCTCATTCTTGACTTGAACTTATGAAAACTACCTACCTATGTTCTTGTTATTAAATATTTTAGTTGGGTTAACATTTTAATTGCAAATAGTTGCTTTGTAAATGTACAATGAAGAGCAATCTCTTGTGGTAAGTTCCTGCGAGATGTTTTTGAGTTACCCTATCAGTGCTTCCGGTTCTTCATCTCGTATATCACAAACAACGACTGCAATAACGTAATGGTGTATAACGAGTATTTGAATATTTTAAACAACATGATAATATTGCTATTATTAATTCAATTTCATTTTTGATGCTACATGGGTAACATTGAAAGCTATCAGAATATCAAAAACAGAATGATGTAGGAATCTGTTAATATTTATAATGCTTGTCGAAGTATTCGTCATCTTGCAAATCAATGATATGCACAGTGGCACACTTAACTTAAACTTTTATTGCATGTATTAATTACCTGTATTTTTAATTCAACAATTTTTATTTCTTACTTCTTTTATTTCTTATTTCTTCTTATAAGGTGATTTGTATTAAAATATCCAAGTAGTAATATAAAATGTACAGTATGCTTGTCAGCAGGACGAGAGACACACAAATGGATTTGTACTTGGATATCTTAAAAATTGAGATTACATTGACAATAACATAAATAAAAAATATGAATAAGATTAAATGTAATAAGTAGAAGGGAGCAGGAACAGAGGACCGCCAGAACATACCTCTACATACCATAAGCTTACATGACCAAACTTGATGTTAATAGATTCAGGCGTTATTTTGCGAAAGTCAAATTTACATGCAATTTGAACTAACCTGCTTTGTGTGCTTCCGCTTAGATGGCGGACGACCGCAGCAGCCGAGGCAGAGACTACCGGAGCAGCCATGGCAGCGTCGGCATGTTGCATCAACTAACAGTAGTGGGTGGGTGCCGGCCGGCGCTAGGCCGAATGAACTAATTGGTGGCGGAAGCACACAAGCGTCGGCATGTTGCATCAACTAACAGTAGTGGGTCGGTGCCGGCCGGCGTTAGGCCGCATGAACTAATTGGTGGCGGAAGCACACAAAGCAGGCTAGATCAAATTGCATGCAAACTTGATGTGTTTTATTGAATGTGGTGTCGAAGCCATAAAAAACTAAAAGCTATGAATGTTACGAGTACAATTATGGAGCCAGTCATATTGCGGCTGATTTACTCTGGCTATACCGCAAGACAATGGCGTGCATACTATGTATGGCTTAGATGTTATAGATTCCTATGGATGACCGTTGCCATCAAGTAATATAGAACACTCTGTGACTATATAGCACTTTCTTAAAAATTCATTCAACCTTACACAGTCAACAAAGACCTTCTCGATGGTTTTACAAACGTAGAAATTGAGCTGTTGACGATCCTCCTCCGAAGCACAGTCGATTGACTATATTTTTTAACTTTTCACGGCTCCGTAGACATACTTCGTTTAAAACCTTACTATAGTCAATACGAAAGAACGTTCATATTATATCCTAAAGAAATCTCTATGTCTTACATCAGAGGACACATAATGCAATGCCCAAGCTTTCCATTTTGGTACGGCACCTTTGTGAATTTGAGAACAGCGAGTCGCTTCGAAGTTAAAAGTTACGAAGTTTATTGGACTTAGAAATTATCTATGTATTATGTTTCTGAAGGGTAAACTTTAACTTATTTTGTATCGTTTGAAAGCATAACGGCGTAAACTTGCAAATAAAATAAGTTATGTACCTTTGGGTGGAAAGTTCTCATGTAATATTTTCACGTATCTTTACTCAGTTGTTACGATCGAGAGCAATCGAGTTGGTATTCAAATCGACGTATTTTGTCACACATTATACGAGTATGTTCGCATGTTGGAAATTGTACCTACTGTCTGTAAATAAGCATATTTTATACTAGATACTGTCTCCGGCTTCATCTGCGTGGAGTTCAGGTTTCAGTCGGCAACCCCAAAATAGTAATAGATACTTTGAATTGACATTAAACCTTCATGGTGTGAGATTTTCGCGGTTTTGCATTTAAAAAATATGCAACATTTGATTTTCGAATTTCAATTGTTTTTTTATTCAGCTTAGGCGCGAAAGATTCGAGTAATTATTGAACACGAGTTCCGACGCGGAACTAACGCGGTAGAAACGACTGGCAATTTTTTTTTTTTTTATTGGGGACACGGCATGTGACATCCAGGGCCTACTTGATGGGCTGCAGGACACTGGTGTCCAGGAATAGAAGCCACGAAATACCATGCACTTCATGTCGTCTCGTGGCGTCTACTATGCCGGCCTTGAAGGTGCCTCTTTATATTCCTCTTAAAGAACCCAATGTCGAACACGTGTGGAGCCGGAAATACATCGCCGGGAAGTCTATTCCACCGGTCAGCAGTTCGGCACAAAAAGGATTGACTAAACCTTTTTGTGCGAGGCAATGGCAATATCAATACTGCGTTTGGAGAGGAGACTGCTAATGAACGCACCGTGCGTTTTTGGTTTAAATGCTTTTGTATTGGAGTCATCGACTTGAAGAACGAACCACGTGGAAGACCGCACAGGTGAATAACGCTGAATTGAAGGAGATGGTGGAAGACGATCCGAGTCAAACTACTCAGGAATTAGCGGCATGGTTTAACGTTACCTCACCTACAATATAGACTCATTTGCATCAAATCAATAAGATAAAAAAAATATGAAAAATAGGTGCCTCATGAGTTGACTGATCTGCAGAAAGAAACGCGTGTTGAAACTTATGTTGCCTTGTTGAATTGGTACAGAAATGAGGGATATTGTATCGAATTGTGACATGTGACGAAAAGTGGATTCTTTACGATAATCTTAAGCGAAAAATGCAATGGCTGACCCCCAGGTCAAACACCGCAACAATGCCTTAAAGCAAAGCTTACCAATAAAAAGGTACTGGTAACTGTTTGGTGGTCTCTTCATAGTGTTACGTTATTCACTATAGCTTTTTCGGGTCTGATCAAACAATAACAGCAGATGTTTATTGTGCCGAACTTTGAACAATGATGGCGAAACTGGCAGTGAAACACCCCCGACTCGTGAATCGATCTTCACCATTATTGCTGCATGATAACGCAAGACCTCACACTGCACGAGAAACAGTTGTAACTCTACAGTAGCTGCAGTTAGAAACCATACGTCATCCTCCGTACTTATCAGACCTTGCTCCAACTGACTACCATTTTTTTTCGTGATTTGGACAATTTTCTACGTGGTTATAAACTTTTTTCCCAGGAGGCAGTACAAAATGCTTTCACACAGTTTGTCGAATCTAGATCCCCAGAGTTCTATCGCAAAGGCACAAATAAACTTCCGATTATATGACAGCAATGTATAGATAATGAGGGTAAATATTTTGATTAAATAAATATGTTACATCTTTTTTTACAGTTTTTTTACATTTTTTAGAATCCGTTTGACATTTGAAGTTGTTGATAGTTGTGGAAGAAGCAGTTTGCTTAAATTTTATATAACAGTTGATAACTTTAGAAACTCATGTTCGTAGCAAATAATAAAAAAACAACATGCTCACACGTAAATGGCAAAAAAGAAGTAATTCGACGAACTCGTCTATTTTCCGATGTCACAGTATTCTGTCCATAACATTCAATTTATTAGAAAATTTCAGCACTTCTACAGCACTTGACAATTTTTTAAGCACATTGAAAATACGTCGCGGCTCGTCGCAATAGCGTGCGTACAGATCAAATAAGAGCAATTGATTTATTTGTTTTAACCAAAAAATAAAACAAGAACGTCAATCCATTAACACATATATGTATTTATCGTAAAATATAGGTCGGGAAAATATATACAAGTTCAAAATATTTCTTAACGTAGTATGTTTACATTTCATTACAACATACATATATAGCTATGCCATTTTGTTCGATAACATGTTGCTATTTTGTAGATATTGAAATGATCCCATTGCTGTAGAAATTTTGGGATTTTTGATCAAGAAACTGGGGCAACTAGTTTTAACAGCTCTCCCTTGATATTAACCTAACACCATCTAAACAATTCTAAAAGAAACCGATACAAGTAAAAATCTGAGAGTGCCAAGTCAGGGATATATGGAGGATGCATTAATATATCTCAACTAAGTTTTCTCTATATTTGCTGAATGACTGCAGATGTATGTCTGGCGTTATCGTGATGAAATATCAATCCCTTTTTGTTAGTCAATTCCTCACTTCTCGCTTGAGTCTCATCGGCAGTTGGCGGTAGAGATCTGAATCGATTGTAAAGAAGCATGCTCTTCCACTCGCACCATGTATCTGTGGAACTTGACTGCCCTTTGACCATGATATTTTTCGCATGTCCATGTAGATAGTACGTACGGTACGAGGTTTTACCACATTTTATCACCAGTGATCAATCTTTTCAAAATATTTTTATCATTTTTTATTTTATATTATTTTCAATAGAGAATCGCAAATGAGTACACATTAATTATTGTGTTATCCAGTGGCGTACGGTTTTATTCACGAGCGAGTGTAGAATATATCTGCATAGCAGCGATAGAAGACTTCGAGTCTACAGATGACCGGGCAAATGCTTTTCTCAGGATTTAAAATTACAATTCAATGTTTAAATACATTACTACATAAAGAACCACTTGTATGTTAAAATATTGTTGTTAATCTTTAATTCATTGTTTTGCTTATTACTTACATATTCAAATATAAAAAATACTTTTAAGAATATAAAAACAGTATTCCCCCGGATAGCAGGAATAAAGTACAAACTATCATCGGTGGTCAAAATCGCGGTCCCAATAACTTACGTGCTGTTGCAAGGAGAACTGCCTTTTGTATCTGGCCCTCCATCCAGCTTCCCAACGCAAGCCTCTTTAGGCTTTTAAATCATTGGCCGTCACAACGATAGGAATAATTATTGTTAAATTAACATCCCATGGTCGGTAATCTCAAGAGCTAAACCAACATATTTTGTTGGTTTATATTTATCAGCTTTCATAAGATTACCGTCATGTGCAATAGGGACATCAACAATCACTGCTTGCCGCGTTATTCCATCTATTAATGCAATATCAGGCTTATTGACTAGAATAGTCTTATCTGTAATAATAGATCGATTCCAGTATAATGTGTCATAGTGATTTTGAAGAACTGCTTCGGACACGTACCTATAACATGACACTTCGTTAACCACAAGACTATATTTCAAATCAAGTCACTGATGGATAGTCCAAGCTACTTGCTTATGTCTGTGCAAGTATTGGCTATTAGCAAGATGAGAACAATCGGAAATAACATGACTGATGGATTCCCCAGAGAGATTTCACGCTCGATAAATGTTTAGCGTGCCATCCTTCATGACGCATTTTCGGTAGTTATTCATCTTAAACTTCGTCCAAGGTTAAGTGAACGTGTGATAACAAACACTCGGATCTTAGCGTACCTGAAAGGACTTGGCTTGCGACTGGCAATACGCTCTTCCTCGCAACAACTCGAAAGTTGCGAATTCTACGGATTCTATTGTTTAGGATGGAGGTAATAGTAGAGAAAGTGATGTTAAGAATGGGCAAGATCATAAAACGACTAATGCGGTCATTCCCCACGGTATTTGATACCACAGAACGTACGACCGTTTCAACTTAGCTCTGGGTATTCAAGGAGGTTTTCTATACAGCGATATAGTTTAATGAGGCTGAAGGGCCATAATACCCCGATAATAACACGAGTATTACAAAGACTAATTAAAGTAGCTATGCGAAGTAAAACTGCAATATTTAAGAGATATAATTCGACAAGTTATTGTTGTAAGTATATTGTCCTCATACAAGTCAACTTATGTCCTACCTAATTCAGCATAAAGCCGACATAATCTTTACTATTTATTTATTACCATCATGGATAGAACACTTCGGACAGTTACCATTGAACATTAAAAAATAATAAATACATACTAGATTAGAATAAAGAACATGACAAAGCGAAATGCTAATTGCTCTGAAAAAGATTGAATCAAATTTTTATGAATACTGAATACCGTGCTAGGTTATGATTTTTTTTTACAACGTCAGGTGCATGCTTGCAATAGGTTAAGTAGGTATTACTCGCACAATGCCACCTCTGCTGTTAACGCAGCAACTCCTTAGGAGCTTACTGGTGACCTCACTCTTAAAAACACCCAGACCAAGTAAACAGACATGTTCATACACATAAATGTTTGTCCTGTGTGGGAATCAAACGCACGAGTGTTGGTGTCAAAATATAATAGCGTTTTCACCGAGCTCATCAAAATTATCTCTCTTTCTGACTATATGTCATATTTAATAAGCCACACAAACGAGACAAACGTGTATGATTAACGGTAGCCCAGTGTATAAAGAACCGGCCTATTGATCAACAGGTCAAACCCCAGTTCAAATCCTGGCATGTGCCACTAAAATGTCGCTTCATGTAAAAATCAGTATCTTCGCCAAATTCTTAGGTTGAGATAGAAGATTTCTCTAATTCTAATGGATTAGAAAACGGGCTAATGCTAAGAAGAAGAAAAAGTGTGTTATGAGTGATGTGCAAAAAATTCACCATTCCGCCAATGCACTCTTTACCACCTGTCTAACTATCTATACTTCACGCCAAGTCCGTTCTTTTACTGCTATGACATACATAGCCTCATTGTGCAATTTTTAGAGACTGCCACTGTAATAAAAGTTTCTGTACGATTCTATTAGTTATGAAATTGCAGTATTTGTAAATTGTTTGCCCGAAAATTGGTATTTTCCGCCGGCGACAGTTTCCAGTTTAGAAATTGAATTTTTAAATTAGTTCACAAGAGAATGTTCGCAACATCGACGTTACCCAACTTTGACGGCACAGTTTTATTCAAATTTTTTGCATTTGTTTACCTTTGTTTTAGATTCACAAAAATACTATTCATACGAAAACAACTCTGGCTGCTAGACATCGCAGTAAAGCAGCTAAACTGATTTTCATAAATTCAGAGCGAGACGCTCGGCTGGAAATTATAAACTGCTATGTAGAAAATGCTAACTTTTATCAATACGGGAAAAAAACGAAATGTTATTAGCTATTTAGTACTATCAAAATACTTCTGATGAAGTAAATATTTTTTTTGGTGAGAGAATAACAAGTACATGAAAATTCGTTAACGAAATGATTTGCGCCCCAATATACCCTTCTACGTATGTTTAAATAATGTCCAGGGTGGCAATTATTTATTTAATTTAGTAAATATTAAAAAACTGTTACAAATCTAGTATTTATATAATTCGTACGTTCACACTTTTAACTTTTATGTCTTCAATACATTTACAGCCAAATAGGACATTTGACAGGTTTTAGGAAAATGTCTCAAAGAGTTTGTATAAATTGCAATTTTGATGAGCTCGACGGCGCAGTGGCGAAACGCGCTTCATTGCGTTTGACACCGAGGCTCGTGGGTTCGATTCCCACACAGGACACACATTTGTGTGCATGAACATGTCTGTTTGTATTGGTCTGGGTATTTTGAGAGAAGCAGGGCGCATCAAAGCACTGGAAAAATACCTCCACCTCAAAGAAAACCGCAGGCAAATAACAACTCCCTAGAGGGTTGTTGTATCCATGCGCCTGAGTGAGGTCACCAGTAAGCTTGTTGTAGTAGCAGCAGAGGTTGCATTGCGTGAGTGATCGTTAACGTATTGCAAGCGATTACAGGCTACGGTAACTGCTTTACAACAGATGGGCCATATGCTTGTAAGCATCCCGACGTTATATAAAAAAAATTGTGAATTTCTTTATTTTATATGTAGATCACCATTATAGTATAAATATTAAAAAAGCAGCCAAAGCGAAACACGCCATACATGCAGGTCACGTAATGTCATGACGTCACCTGCTCGTATGCAAACTTTTAGCTGTCAAGTTGTAATACGCGTATAGCCGAAATTAGACGGTTCAGCAAAAGTGATACATTTTTGCAGTGAACAGTGAAAGATAAACAGTGAATTGCGTTGTTTGTATAGACCTACGAATAAATAATTTCTTCGTAGGTATAGACGCGTCACTTTTGATGAAAGCTATTATTTCGTTTCTTGTCAAATTCCCGCATGAACATCAACTGTAGTAATTTAAGAGAGGTAGGGCGCATCAAAGCAGCACGTCTGGGGAAGTACCTCCACCTCCCAGAAAACCGCAGCCAAATAACTACTCCCAAGAAGGTTGTTGTGTTCCTGCGTGTGAGTGAGGTCACCAGTAAGCTCCCAAGGAGTTGCTGTGTAAGCAGCAGAGGAGGCATTACGCGAGTGATAATTAATATATCGCAAGCGATAATAAGCAACGGTACCCGCTTTACATCAGGTGGGCCGTATGCTTGTATACCTCCCGACGTAGTATAGAAAAAAAATGCCATAATTATGTCGTGGAAACAAGTCGTGCGCCGTGGCGTTTCTTTGATTGTAAACCATTTACTGAAAGAGTTAGAGGAAGAGAAAACGAAAAGAAAACGTCGACGTTGGTGGATCCGAACTTGGATTGCAAGAAGGAATCACATAGGAGCTTTAAACTTTTATTGATTAAATTAGCAGAAGAAGATTCTGATTCCTGCACAAAGCACCTGCGAATGAATAGACAAAACAACGCTCACGGCGGCGGCAGTGATAGAAATGAACTGTAAGCTGTCGCAGCTTAGATGTTTCACTTGTCGTTCATTGCCGATGAATGATGACAGATGCTAGTGAAAACAATCGGAGCCGGAAGCTTTCATCGCGAAGCCACATTCCGATGAACGTCAATTTATACATTTCATTTTCGGTCATTCATCGTTGAAGCATCGACAATGAAAGCAAAAATGAACCGTCTAATTTCGGCTTTACACTGTTACAAAATGACTCACAAATGGTACGTAATGCAACAATGTTTGTGAACCAGAAAGAATGTGTGCAATCCAAAGAGAACAAGATTCGAATTTTGCATGTTCAGTGCTATTACATTAGATTTAAATTAAAGCAGGGGTTAAAGTATGAAATTGCCGATTTGTACTGAAAAATTAAAACTCGTTTTTTTCTAAGACGTAGGTAACATATTTATTTAATCAAAATATTTACCCTCATTATCTATACATTGCTGCCATCTAATCGGAAGTTTATTTATGCCTTTGCTATAGAACTCTGGTGATCTAGATTCGACAAACTGTGTGAAAGCATTTTGTACTACCTCCAGGGAAGAAAATTATTGATGTAAATCTTCTTTAATCTCTTCGTGTAAGCTGGTGAATGAGTGACGAGAGCGTTACGAAAAGTGTAATCGGGCGGGGCGAATGGAAGTTGAGAGGGAGATATAAGTTAGTGAAGATAGAAACAGAAAGAGTTACGTTTCGTACTGTAGGAGCAAGTGAGAGAGATGCCAGGACAAATTTTCTTTCTCTCATAGCGAGTTAAGTTTCGTATATCTAAGACACAGTACAGGCCTATTGTCTGTATCACACTAAAGAAGTTTTACTTCAGTTGTATGGTCTACAGCACACTCGTTTCTTTTTACCACGTAGAAAATTATCCAAAACAAAAAAAAAATCTACTTAAGCTTGGAGCAAGGTCTGGTGAGTGCGGAGGATGACGTATGGTTTCTAACTGCAGCTCCTGTAGAGTTACAACGGTTTCTCGTGCAGTCTTGTGTTATCATGGAGCAATAATGGTGAAGATCGATTCACGATAATTCCTGGGTAGTTTGACTCGGAACGAGTTCCGTGGTTCGTTCTTCAAATCGAAGTTTCCATTACGAAAGCGTTTAAACCAAAAATACACGGTGCTTTCATAAGCAGTCTCTTCTCTAATCGCAGCACTGATATTGCAAGTCGTTTCTGCCGCGTTAGTTCAGCGTCGGAAAACATTATTCAAAAATTACTTGGATTTTCGAAGTATCCATCTTCCCGTCTAAGCTGGATTGAAACAATTGAAATTCGAATATAAAATGTTGCATGTTTTTTTAAAGAAAAGCCTCATAGGATTCAAGTTTATTTCACTCGAAAATCTCACAAAATGAAGTTTTAATGTCAATTTAAAAGTATCTATTACTATAAAACGGCAATTTCATGCTTTAACTCCCTATTATTAACATAATTTTAGTTCACAAAATGATAATATGGTAGAATATAAACAGATTGATAAATAAATATATTCAAATACATAATTCATTTTCTTTTTAATAACTTTACATGTGTACCTTCGGGGAATAGTGATACAAGCCGAGATACATCCTTTTTAATATTCATCAATTTTCTAAATCAGCGAAAAACTGCTATGTGTCTATTCTATCGTCATATTTCTCGGCCTTTAAATGACGTAGTTGATTTTGATTCAAGGTGATATAAGTAAAGTTATTTTCTGGTTTATGACGAGATAATTTGTGTAAAAAAATATTATTGTACTTATTTAAAAATTAATGAACCGAACGTGTGTTTATAGAACTGGAATAAACACAACCTACACATATTATAAGTTAGAAATCGAGCGCGTTTTGATATAATTTTATGTTTGTATGTATTCATATCTTCACGCCAAGTCCCTTGCGGGGTAGGCAGAGAGTAACGAGCGCCATAAGACGCGGTCCTTACATACTTCACTCGCTTCTGTGACATAATTTCTGTGATGTTTTTAAGCTCGTAAGCTTTTCCAAAGATTAGTTGGTGATTTTTTTTATCTATTTAATTATTTAAAAGTATATTTATTCAAATTTACAGTAATACTTACAGATCTGTTCGCACGTTGTAGCAGTCAGAACCCGTTATATACGTTTTCCCATACATTTCGCGGTCATATACGACCACCCGGGTCTCGAAGGGTTAATTCGAGCGGTAAAATCAGGGTTATTTTTGAAGAATAGTCCGACCATTATTGCATCTATTCTAAAGAGGTTTCCACTATTACGAATTTGGTCACCACTATATTTATATAACATTAAAGATAATTTCTCCCCTTTAGTCCCTAATAAACCTTTGACTGACATTTACAGTAAACGTCACTCCAAATTCAATCAATCATGTGTTCAAACATGAAAAAGATTAATAATTTGAAAATGTATACCTATTTTAAAATAATGTGTCGGCTAAATTGGTTTAAACACATTTACTAATAAGCTAACAAAAGTTTGATCTATATTTTCATAGTATTCAAATACGCTGTGGTTAAAACAAGGGGATATATTAATAAGCATATTAGAATTCCATGAGCTTATAACCGCACTTTGGAACAAATTCTTTGGTAGTTCAAGTTTACATGTAATGACTTTTTACAATTTGTTTTTTTTACGCAATGTTACGATTATATAAAAGAATGTACGTCTGTACACTTGTTATTACGTGTTAACACGTGTATATACATTAATGTATATGATTAAAAAAAAAGGTTGAATAAAATTTTGTTGAATATGGAATATCCCGCCGTGGTATCTGTGCGTTTTTATTACCTATCTCACTTTTTGTCCCATATAAAATACACATGCATATGTACAGTACAAAAATTCAAAATGTGAACATAGATGGTTTGCAAATGTGTTTGTGTAGTTATTATGTATTTAACAATGTACAGATAGATTTTATATATGTGTTAAATTTAGCAATAACATGATTTTATTACCAGCAAGACCCTGAGATATCTTAGCATTAAGAAGCGAGGAAAGGAGCAACGTGTTAAAGGTGCTTCTTGTATTACAAACGTTAATAATGATAATCATTTCATATCAGGTGAACCTTACACGTGTTTTACATTTAACGTAGTAGAAAAAGTAAATTACGATATTGTGTGGAACTAAATTCTTCTGAACACACATAACGTTCCTAAATATCTCTCTATCGCGTTCTACGCAACTTTTAACCTGCGAACCAGCATTGATATTACGCTAATTAGGTAACACTATAAAATGATACATAACTCGCGGACTTATCTAACACATTTACTACATACTTTAAGTTTTTAATAAAGCCTCTAAAAGAATTTTAATCGCGGCACTTTAATTAAGCCACAACGTTGGGCGGACGTCGGCTTAATCTTTTTTTTTTCATCCTGCCTTTATTTATTAATTAAAGCAACCGCGATAGAACAAGGAATTAATGGATGAGCTATGACTTCGCAATTTCGATTTTGACTACCCGATTTTGCATTAACACTCTTGATAAATGATTTCAAAGTTTCAGATATCACTAACAATCTCTTTCGACGATGGCTATTTTTCATCCCAAAGTTATTTTTAGAATTGTGATTAACTTTAGCTTAAGATTTTTCTATTTAAGATAAATGCTTTTAAGATAAAAGGAGGTCATAGTTAATTAAATGATAAAATCTCAGTTTTGATAGTCTAACTTAAAATTTGTAATACTAAGATAATAACGGATTCAAATCAGTGTTATACCTATAAATGCTGCGAGGTCGAACTAATTATTAGCAAGTAAACAGTGCATTTGTATTACATATTTATTAGCTTTTCTAAATTAAGCTAATAATAAGAAAATTATTAATTTAATTAAGTTTGTTCAATTATTATGTTAATTATATATTTTTAATTTTATTGTAATCTTAAAAAAAAATTTTGCCATCCAAAGCACTAGAACCTATAAACGTATTTAAGACAATTTGTATACCGTATCTGTTATATGTTGGTATCGTCACTATTCTGTTTGCCGTAATAAATTGATATTCAACTTTTTTTATATCACTAAGATGGTAAACAAGCATACGGCCTGCCTGAAGGTAAGCAGTTACAATAACCTATGGACTTTTGTAACACCAGGGATGTCACTGTTGCGTTGCCGACCCCGTAAGTACCTCTTCACACCTTTTCTGAAGAACTCCATACCGTAGTCCCTTGGGAAAACCTCGGCAGGGAGCTCACTCCACAATATAATAATTCTCGGTAAAAAACTTCTACCGCACAGTACGCGACCATTGCAGTTCTAGTGTATGAGGATGAAATTCCAGCTGTCGGCAAGCTGTGTGATTGTAAAACGAGGCTGCTGGCATCATATCGAACAACTGCTCAGAATCCATTGCACAATCGGCAGAACAAGCAAAGTAAGGCGAAATCTCTTCTTAAACTCAAGGGCTCAATAAACAAAAGAGCAAACACGTTTTTCTATATAAGTACTGTACCGAAAAGAAGAAGTAATTGACCAATGTGCTCTATTCACCCAGTCTATAGTATCTATCTATACTAAATCAATTTTATAACGTATAATTTTCTTTATAGTAAAAGCATGGCTGGGTGATTTACCTGAAATCATTGTTTTTGCGGTCACCGCAGCCTACTGACGCTCGCAAAACAACGGGAATGTTACTCGCGCGCTGCCAATCTTGTAACCTAGGGCTGTTTCGTCACAGTATCCAGTAATTTCACTGCCATATCTCACCCTTCAATCCGGAAAACAGCTATATAAATATAGCTGTTTGGCGGTAGAAATAGGTGACACAGAGGTACCGACGCAAACGACTTTTGCACCAAGTGTCCCACTGGTAAAATATAGTGCCTTTGTTGTTTGAATGCGAAGGTTCATCATGCTTTGATTTAAAGAAAAAGCCATCCACATTCTTATACCGCATACAAATAATTACTATAATAAGATAAATAATTATAAATTTTAAGTGCCGTCTGTTTTTTTATTATTTTTAGTCCCGTATTTGAATACAACAGCATCGATAAATTGCAGTCGTGATTGCTTGTCACTTGCCTCCTCCAATAGAGAAAGTAGAAGGGCGACTCATACCCACTAGCAAATAGAGTAAAGACTAATGTTTGATGATAATAACTATATTGACGAGCTCGGTGGCGTAGTCGTGAAATCCGCTGTTACGCTACTTTGAAACCAATGCTCTTGGTTCGATTCCCACACAGGACAAACATTTGTGTGCACGAATATGTTTATTTGTCTTGGTCTGGGTATTTTCAATGCATAATAAGTATGTATCTACAAAAAACTATTTACGTATGTTTATCAGCTCCATTACTCATTACACAAGCTTCGCTTACTTTGGGGCTAGATGGCGCTGTGTAATTTGTCCGACAATATTTATTTATTTATTATATATATTGAATCATCCAATCCAAGTAACAAGAATATCCTATTTGTGGATGATTGCATTTGTGCCTAGGTTCTCGCTCCTGCAGTGCTAGCCTGATGTGATACTAAAATCCAGTTGGTCAACTTTAGGATAGCCTAAACCAATTGGCAATGGAGTAGTTGGCAAAGTACACAAAAAACATTGGACTACCCCCTTTAACGTGAAAAATCTTACACTACCTACAATATTTGATGGGCAGCTCTACTTGGATATCCGATTATATATAAAGAAAAAAGAGAGTGAGTAAAAATATACGTAAGCTCCTTTGAAGTTGCTGCATTCGGAGCAGGGCACTCAACAAATATTTTTGACGTGATAACGGCTTATAAATCAATGAACGCTGGCTGCACGCACGGAAAAGTATGACTCATTGTGACGTTCCGCCTCAGCTGAACGTGCAAGCGAGAGCTGAGTCTGATATAGAGCATATATCAGACGCATCTATCTCTCTTCCACTCCATCGACCGATGCGTCCGAGTAGAAAAGAGACAGCGGCAGCACACAACCTACACGTGAACTGTTTTGTCAACTGTTGAATGTTTTCTTATGACGTTATCACGTAAAATTATAGTCCGTAAACCGACTTTACAGACAACCAATTTTTATTCCATATAGGCAGCAAATAACAGAGGCTGGGCGCATCAACACAACCCGTCTAAGGAAGTACCTCCACCTTATAAAAAACTGCGGCGAAATAACAACTCCTTAGAGGGTTGTTGTGTTAATACGTGTGAATGAGGTCACCAGTAAGTTCCTATGGAGTTGCTGTTTGGCAGCAGAGGTGGCATCATCCGAGTGATACTTAATATAGGCTCCGGTAACCACATTACATCAGGTGGGCCGTATGCTTCGAATGCCTACCGACGTTGTATAAAAATAAAAAAGCAATCGTACACTGCAGAAACTTCTTCATGACGTTTTTGAAATACGTTATGAGGTATTTTTACATGTATTGCATACGTTATATTACCAGTAACCGTTTATCAACCGAGGAACTAGAAAAATCTCTACCTATGATTAGAGAAAGGCTCGTTTCGTAATTTTAGGATGAGTATATTTTGATGCGATTTTGATCTGGTCCCACAAGCCGTCACGCCGCATCTACCACGTTTCCTACGTCTATGTTAGCTTACTTTATTGCATATAAGCCAACCCGTCGCAGATGTCCCTCGCTCTGTAATTGCCACAGTTCCTGTCCTCACTTTTAGATGTGGCAGATGTTTACAAGCACACAGTCTTGTAAGACGCTCCCTGGTTTACTGTTGTGTTTTTCTTAAAAAGTGCTTGGTATTTTTAGTTATGCTCACGGATGCAGTTTGAGTTTGCAGTCAGCCGTATGATGAACTTACGAAATTATTTTTAAGAGAAGTAGGGTGCATCAAAGCTGCCAGACTAGGTAAGTACTTTCAAGTATCTCCACCTATAGAAAACAGCAGGTAAATAAACACTCCCTGCAGGGTTGTTGTGTTCCTGTGTGTTAGTGAGGTTACCTCACTCAGCAACTCCTTACGAGCTCACTAAGCTCGTAAGGAGTTGCTGAGTCAGCTGCAGGGGTGACAGCGCGCGAGCGATATTCCAGTATTGCAAGCGTTCGTAGATTACTGTAGTCACTTTATATCAGGTGGACCGTGTGCTTATATACCCCCGACATGTAAAAACTGTTCAATAGATCATTAAATGAATCTAATATTTTATATTCGAATGTATATGTAAGCGGCACGCCATCCTGTTGAAATCCTATACTAAAATCATCGTATGAGCTGCACACTATTAATTAGATGCAGTTACAGAAACAACTTATCCGATACATAAGCAGGCAATTGTTGACTCTGCTTAACTTGCTTAACTGTGTGTTCGATGTTCCACAATTCCAGAATAGCCTCGTCCTATCGCTAAGAGCAATGGGATCTTTATTGTCAAGATCTCCAACGAATTTCAGTTTCACAGTTACCTGGAGACGAAAATTAAACAGATGCCATGGCATCCAAGGAAATTTGTATGCACAACAGAGCGAAGGAGTACTTCAGCTTGGGGTAAAGACAAGGCGACTAAATACCTTATGATTCAGTTCAGAGTCCACCCGTAAAGATTGTTGACAATTCCAAGCTTCTTTCCTTAGAATTAGGAGCTCAATACATAATATTGAGCTCCTAGTTCTAAGGAAAGACTTTGCCTCCCTTAGTTTTTTACCAATTTTAAATGAGTTGCGTTGCGAGAAGTTATTCGATATACCTTCCGTTTTACATTACGCACCAGGAACTGCACATATTATGGAATCATCAATAATGATAATACTTAATAAACCCCGCAGGGCAGCTTCTGGCGAGCTGTTGGTGCGTAACGATACTACTGGTACCCGTATGCTCCACAGAGTCGATCAGGGCCTTCGTCTCCGACGTGTCTTCGTCGGTCGGAGTGGAAACTCTAGAAGCCCCCAAGACTCTCAGCTCTGGCTTGCCTTTATGGCCGTCCAGAGAGAAGTCGACAGAGCATTATTGCTCTATCAAATGATATGATGTGATGATATAGTGAGTGCTCCAGGAGTGGAAGTGTTAAAGGGTATAACGCCGCGAGTAACTTCGGAAAAAGCACAACACACTTCTCGACACTCCTGAGTTATTTACACCGGTGTTGCCCCCGGCCGACTTTCTCTGGCATTTCGGGGGTACATCCAGTAAGTGGCGAGCATCGCCTGCCTAAAGTGACAATCAGATATGATAGTTATGGCAGGTGTCCGTTCCTCTTCTTTAATAGCCAATAATTGTTCCAGACCTCATTAAAATAGACCAATAATTTCCTCCACATTTCCAATAGTCCCAATACCTGCCGTGACCCGATCATGGATATATTGCACCATCAATATTCTTAGGAGCCGGTCTCGGTAGGTATACAACATTACATGAATTTTCTCAAAGGGGCCTCTACGCGTTGGATCCATATCGCCGCGCACGCCTTTCAAATGACTGGGATTAAAACCCGTAATGTCAACCTCAGGTGACCTACTTATGGAAACATTACATTTCAATGATAAGATTTCCGTACATCGCACTGCACTGATCTTTATTCAACATTGTGAAAATTTGTATTGAGGAAACTAAACGCTAATTTTTAATATTCGCTTTTATACACTAAGAGGTTAAACAGACAAACCCACTTTATTTCATATTTTTAGTTGATAATTTTTATTTTGAATATATATTTTTATTCCATTGCAATGTATTTATTCCTTTTTCTGTCCATTATAATTCAAATTCATAAGCGTAATATATACGCGATAAAAATTCCCAAATGTTAATCTTGTGCTTACTAAATATATCATATTGTAAGAAGAGTACCGTTGACAGAAATGCAAGTTAATATTTGGCCTAGTTTGGTAACAGGAAACTTCAGCACAACTTACTACCTGTTTCAGCGTTATCAGCAGATATGTTAACTTTTGTAAAAAATATCTGCCTACGTTTTCTCATGACACTACAGCATGAAGTTCTTTAAAATTATTGTGAGATTTCTATAGGGTCAATAATGCACGTATGTCCATCTGTGATATTACATGTACGCAAGTTTTCATAGGCTACGGTAACTAGTTACTATCATGCAGGCTGGCCCTTGTTTGCACCATAGTACAACTAAAGAAATACACAGCTGGCCTCTTACATTCACATTTTTTTATACGACGTCAGAAGGCATACAAGCATACGAACCAGCTAATGTAAAGCGGTTAACGTAGCCTATGGGCGCTTGCAATACATTAGGTATTGCTGGCCCGATGCCATCATTCTCTCCTAATAACACAGCAACTCCTTAGGATCCAACTGGTGACACACGCAGGAGCACAACAACCACCCAGGCAGTTCTTATTATACTGCGGTTTTCTGTAAGGCGTTGGAACTATGTGCCCTACCTCTCTTTTTGGATAGGATTCAAAACAACCATATTTAGTTTTTTCCAGATTGTTAAAAAAATCTGTAACAATTCTTGTACGAGTAAGATGACAGCTTATATCTCGAGCCAACATTTAAACTACTTTTTATTCCGGAAAGATTCCTGCAAAAATTCAAAGAAGTCCATCCACTCTTTCGCCATTATCTGACATGCTAATCGCCAAATCGCACCATGTGTTGATGCCACTGACATTGTCACTAAGGATGAATGAAGTTCCTTACACCTCAAAAATACAGGCAAAAGACGATCAAAATTGAACATATTTTTTAGTAATTCTAGTTCAATATTATGTATCGGCGACTGTGGTAGAAATAATAAAAAGTTGAGCACTCTAATAATGGTCTGATCTATGCAGTGTTTGACTCCTCTAAAGGTCAGCTCTTGAGAGAAGTTGCTACTTAGCAATTGCCTCTCCATGACAATCTGATTGAATTGATCACAGATAAAATTATATCACAAAAACAAAACCGTAATACGATATAGCTATTGACACAGTTATCCCTTCACGATCGTAAAATAGCATAATTGAACAGCAATTATTTAGGCCAACCCTCGGCTCCCCTTAGCAATCTAAAAATATCTCCCTGCCGATACTTTGCCGTTTTAATCGTCTCACTAAACGGCAACGGCTCCTTTCTTACAAACAATCATTAATTAGGTACGGTTTCTTCTCATAAAGAAGAATGCTCACTTACTTCACTAATTTAGAAGGATTTATTGCTAAAGATTCTTTTATACTGATCACGAAAAACTAACGCTTATTGAATGATGCGCTAAAACCTAGTGGCCATGTTACATAATGCTGCAAGTCCCTTTCTTTCATCATCGTCTCTTCTTCTTCGAGTTATACCGTTTCCTAATCATTAGGATTGGCGAGGTTCGCTATCTGAGCCTAAGAATTTAGAGAAGATACAAATTTTTACATAGAGTGACTGTCGTCGGACCTTTGCAACCCAGAGGGTAAACCCGTTCTTTGTCTTTCGAAATATATTTTTTTGATTTCCTCATGATGTACTCGCCGAGGAAGTGATAAATATGTACATAAATTTGAAAACACGAATTTAGAGATACAAACCCCCGCTAGGATTCAAACCAGTTGGTCAAGAGGCCGGTTCCTTATTCACTGGGTTATCACTGTTGCAAGATTGCTGCTGCCCCATTTAAGCTGCATAACGCTTACAGACCGCGTTCGTAATGACGACATGAGAGAGAGAGTTGGTCTGAAAGAGAGTGTCGTTGTTAAGATAAGAAAAGGTATGCTCCGTTGGTTCGGACATGTAGAAAAAATGCAGGACGAAAGGATGACAAAACAGACATACAATGCAAAAGTGGAAGGATGTAGGAGCCGAGGAAGACCGAGACTAACCTACGATGACCAAATTGGTCGTGTTTTATCAGAATGTGATGTAAGGGCCCCAGAAACCTGCGAGGATGCATGAAAAGAGCTATGAATGTTAGAGAAACGAGTGAGGTATGTAAGACCGCATTCGCTCTGCCTACCCCGCAAGGGACCTGACGTAAAGACATACATACACGAATTTAGGGGTACATGCTCATGTCAGGATTCGAAGTAGGGACTACTCGGTTTATGGGTTAGTTGTTTGTGCATTATGGCATCATTACTCAAGCTGCAAGCTCCATTATAAACCTTTTTCTATCCTAAACAATTTTGTGAATAATATCGCCTATGTAAATTAGACCTCAATTCGAGAATAATTCATAGAAGTGTTAGAATGACCGTTGAAGAACCTTCCGGAGGGTTAACTTTGAGAAGAAACAAGTCTCTGTCGTTCCTAAGTCCAAACGACATTATTTTGGAGTCATCACTAGATAAAATAAATCTTTATTATAATAATAAAAAATTGTTTTTAATTACTCAGTCACAGTATCCCTTCCTCTCTTGGTTTTCTATCTTACTTCTTCATTAATAAAACCTTTGAGTAGGAGTTACAAAATGATTTGCTGTGTTAGCACACTGAGTTTCTTTGACACCACCCTTGCTAAGATGCAAGTAGGAGAACACAATTTACCTAGTAACAGTTAAAGTGAATTGTATTCTCCTTCTTACATCTTCTTGTACTTGCTTCTTTGTATCTTTGCATCTTTTAATCCTGGGTGTGATTTAATATACATCTTTTAGATCTATGATCACTATAAATCAATAAAGGCCTGGTTGCACTACTGGAATTACTCGGATATTGTTGATTGCTGTAAAATTTCATTATTACATTTTTATTTATTCCTTGGTTTAACCTCAGCGGGGTTTCAGCCCATGACTTAAAGTCTCATAGAGTTATAATTGAAGAACTGATAAACAAAACTAAGGCAGAGGTTGAAAAGAAGTGACGAAGTTACAGTAGAAGTTCGGGTACAGAGCATGGTTGCGGGAGACGGGACCTATATCTAAGCTGTTAGATCTCAAACCTCTCAAAATCTAAATGTAACAGTTAGATTACAAAATAATTTCTGACGCGGACTTCAGGCAATTTGTCATTTTTCTCCTAAACATTATTTCATAAAAGTAAGCAACTCATATTTACGCCTAACCATCCCCAGTCAAATGTGTACATCCCCTTAGTTGTACCTGGGGCGTGGTACGCATTAATCACTCTATAGTAGACGAACTCTTTGCGATCGTAATACTGTAAGGACTCTTTGATTGATGATTTGGAGGCAAATATTTTGTACGACTGACACCATTTATTAGGTACTGATAGTGATCTCTTTGTGGGAATGTATAATGATAACCTTGTATCGAAACGTAAGTTGATCTCATACAATGAATACGACGAACTAAAAGTAAATTCCTAGCATTATGTTATTATTTAAGCCCAGAGCTCACTGCTGTTAATTTCAGTGCGTTTTTTGTCGCAATATTTGTAAGCTTTAGATCTAAGTAAATTTCGCAGTACCGCAAAAAAAATGTGCGCTAAATCTAAGTTCTATGAGATGCTAGGGAATAATGCGGACGCATAGCTAAATGTCTTCCATTCTAAAATCCCACATTTATATTACAATACTACAATACAATACTTCGTAGGATTGCAAGTACGTGGACTATCTATCATATACTATCTTCATAATTGATCAGCATAGAATAAACAGCCGAGCTGACATGTTTGCGCATATGCTGTACATTCCTAATAAGTGGACAGCATAGAGGAGGCAACCGTCAATTTCGCGTCTGGGCAATATAGCACGCATCGCAAATCGCATAATTCTCGAAGCCATAAAATCGCACGGTGAAGTCACAATTTGATGAGTTCGATGGCGCAGTGTTTAGTCACGCGACTTTGACACCAACGCCCCGGTGGGTTTGATTCCCACATAGGACAAACATTTGTATGAACCTGTCTGTTTGTATTGGTCTGGGTTTTTTTAAGAGAGGTAGGGACCAAGCAGCCTGTCTGGGGAAGTACTTCTCCTTACAGAAAACCGTAGCCAAATAACAACATCCTGAAGGGTTGTAGTGTTTCTACGTGTGGGTGAGGTCGCCAGTAAGCTCCTAAGAAGTTGCTATGTTAGCAGCAGAGGTGACATCGGGCGAGTGATACTTTATGTATTACATGCGTTCATAGGCTACAGTAACCGTATTACATCAGATGAACTGTATGCTTGTATTCCTCCCGAAGTTGTATAAATAAAAACTTCGCCCAAAACATTTTAAATATGAAGAATATAATTTATTCCCCACAAAAATTCTAAAATTTCTCTTATGAACAAACAGATATAAGATATTTAAGAGAGGGAAGTTACCATCTATTAAATATCTTTTCATTCACCCCACCTTCAATTCATTACGATGGGTGATACTACGATAGATTTATCGTTCGTAGCATGTTATACTAACAGCTACCATTCACAGCGCCGAATGTGGCTCGTGGATAGACAAAACACATATCGCATAAGCAGCCAACGGTGGCAGATGCTTGCGGTTCCTGTTCTAGTTGGCAGGCAGTAGCAGAGATGACCGCAGCAACCATGGCAGTGACGGTAGTGGGCGGGTGCTGACTAGCGCAAATTCTCATGAACTTATTGACACGATGATGACAAGATTGATCGTGTTTTATCAGAAGGGTAATGTCACGAATCTCAGATATCGACCATGCGAGCCTGCATGAGAAGAGCTATAAATGTTAAAGAAGCAAGTGAGGTGTATATCCCGATGATCGCATTACTGTTGCGAACGCCCCCTACCTCTCCCCCTCCGACTTCAACCCCAACACTCCACACACACACCGCGCTCGGCGGATCCGGGCGCGAAGAGTTAGGAATTCTGCGCGATATACCAGGTACCGAGTAGCCCAAGTACCTGGGCGCCTCTCTCCATAAGGCCCTTCAGGCACGAACCCGCGTTTTCGATTAGTTTCTCCAACGACGTCCTAAGCCGAGGTTCGATCCCTCTCGGGGGCCCTTAGGCTGTCGTTTATAGTTAGTTTGCTAGGCTGTGGCGCCTCACGCCCGCCTCTTTAGTCTGGTGACGTAGTTACAGCCCACTCGGGGCTAACTACATAGTCAGGTCAAAAAAAAAAAAAAGTGAGGTGTATAAGGACCTCCTCTAATGGCGCTTGGTTCCGTCTGCCTACCCTGCAAGGGATATATCATTAAGTTATAGATCATGTAGTCCAATTATTTTGCTATCTTATTCGTAACATATTCCGATAGGATATTAGCATAGTAAAGTTTCATACGAAAATGCCCCAAAAAAGGGTCCCAATAAAGCTTATTACACACTCATGTTCGATGGTTTACATAGACGATAAAAATTGAAGGCTTGTTCGGCATAATATTTTTCTTTTACACTCAATAAGGCTCTATCTGACGTCACTGGCGCTACATAATATCAGGAGGGCCGATCGATCTGTCACCGCGAGCTTTGTTCACCCAAAAGAGACTGTAAATAATGACAATAGATTACGCTGTTTTCCCTTTTTATTAGGAGGGAGCAGATTAGGCCGGCAAAAACGCCATCCTGTTGTTTTTACTCGAGTACAATGGTCGGATTGCCATTAACATTTTCTGTTGAGTGAATCGAGATCCGTTTGCCGGAGCCTTTTTGTGACGTTACCGTTTTCAATATTGTCCACGGTGATTTTTTTAAACGAGCTCGGGACGATGAGTCTGCGATATGCGGCCATTTTGATTTTAGTTTGACCGCCTTCGTGCTTCGTTGGTTTGCTACTGTCTGTAATGGGCGATTAGTCGGCGGCTTGGCGTAATAACATTTGCATATTTTATTGTGAAACGCTAAAAAGAATGAACGTACTCCTAGATTGAGAGTGCACGGTGACTCAATATCATTTCCAGGATATAAATGATTCACTTTAGGTCAACTTATTCGCGAATAAACCCAGCTAAGGCAATATCTCTACTTCACAGAAGACTGCAACCAAATAACAACTCCCTAGTTAGGCCCTTTGGTGACCTCTTCGTCGTTGATTGTGCGGATAGCCCGTTGCTGCAACCTATCGACAGCCTCGAGAAGATATTATGCGGAACCGTCCCAGTGATGTGAGCAATACTCCTCGTAGACCCGAACATGAGTCTTATAAAGTAGACAAAGGTGGCCCGGCGTGAAGATCCGGCGCACCCTGTTCAGGTCTCCGAGTTTTTTTGAAGCTGTTAATGTGAGGCTCTCGATGTAGTTACGTTGGTTACGATCACATTGAATATCCAAGCCTACCCCGTAATAATTACTAAACCTAATATTCAGGTCATCTCGTATACCCTCAGTATACGGGCCTTGAAATCTGGGAGTGAGAAGGAATGGGGAGATTTTTGTTGTAAACGCGCACACCTGATATTTCTAACCATTAAACTCAACCAGGTTATTGGAACCCCATTTACTTATAAGATCCAAAACCTGTTTCAGCTCAAAGACAAGACTATCACGCTTCTGACAATGAATATTATTAGGTGGCAACATGTCATTGATGCTCTGTGAGACACAGGTATTCACTGGCAAGAACCGCAAAGAGCATCCATCTGCAAGGACGGGGCCACGCTCATGCAGGAATCCAGCAATCCAATTATGCCGGCCGTATGCCGGAAGTTTAGAGAAGTGCTTTATGCTAAACCCGTTCAAATGCCTTGGCGATATCTAGGCTGATTGCCACAGATTCGCCATGTTTATATATTGCCTCCCCCCAGAGGTGTGTCGCTAAAAATCACCTGTCGATCATTTCCGTCTAAAACCATACTGATGATCATTAATTAAGGAGTGGTCTTCTAGGTAGCGGATCAATTGATTATTAGGGATCCGATTCATGACTTTGCACAACACTGATGTTACAGCAATAGGAAATTTGATGGGTCAGAACGATCTCCCTTTTTGGGGACCGGCTGCACATTGGCCTCTCTCCAAGCCACCAGAATACAATCGGTCGAGTACGAGAGACGAAAGAGGCGCGTCAAAACCGGGTACAACTCCGCTGCACATTTTTTCAGAACAACCGCTGCAATACCGTCAGTACCACTGGCTTTTCGAACATCGAATGACTGTAGTTTAAAACGCACGTCTGATGTGTATATCAGGCGTAACGGGACCACAAGAGGGTATCGTTGGTGATTTCGTGCTATAGTCATCGATCCGGGAGTAAGCCGCAAAGAGGTTGACCTTAAGATCGGCTTTCTCCTCCGGCGAAAGAGCCAGTAAGCCATCGAGGCATCTGGGCAGTAGCGAGAGCTGGCAGAAGTTGGCCTATACGGCTTTGGCTAGTCGCCAGTAATTACGCGACCCAGTAGGGCTAGTTACGTGACGACTCGTGTAACACACTGGGCGTCTGCTCTAATGTATGTCCTCTTGCAGACCTTGGTGGCAGTATTGTAGGCTGATTTAAGTAAGTTAATATTCGGATTTTTGAAGTTGCGACCCCTGGTCTCGCCTTTTTGTTACTAACAGCTTCAGCGTACTCGCGATTAAACCAGGGGCGTCTCCGGCTTATGATGATGACATCGACGTTAGAAATGTAGTATTCCATGCCAACGCCGATCTCCCAATGGCCAACAATGGCTGCTACATTCGCCGTGAAATCTTTCTCACTATAACAGCTCTGACCCCATGGGACGGAAGCAAAGTAGTCGCGCATACCGTCCCAATCTGCTGACGAGCAGTACGCTTGACGCTTAACTGCCGTGGAATCTGGTGCAACTATGCTTGGCACTGTGCTGAACACCAGACAGTGGTCAGATGTACCCAGGTGTGCCCTGAACCAGGTTAAGCCAGCAGGGTAGGTGGTCAATAGTAGGTCTAGTGGTCTACCAATTACTTCAGGGTGTGCGAAAGAGCGAACGCGTCTAAACAACAAGCCCTGGGACCAACCGGAGATGAAATGATGCATTAAAAATCATTGTGAGATCAGATTTATCTCAAATCACGTGGGAAGCAACCTTCAACGTAAGTTATTAAAAGTAATTGATTTCTTTTTGCCTAATCGGACATATATAAACGACCACACTCACATATGCAATGCAACTTACCATTCATCACAAGTAATTACACTGACTGCATAACTTAACCACTTAAACGGACACCCAACACACACATATGCATATAAATAAAGAAATATTCAAACATTTATGTCTATATTTTTAACTACGCATCAACTTGAACATGTTGTATACATTTCTATGACGCTTCTGAACTATAGACTATTCCGAATTGTAACAATATACACGCAATATGAACAATCGATCAAGTCTAAGATTTAGATAATTACATAATTTGTAAATGGCAACAATAGAAGAATACCATTAAGTGCCCGTCTATGTAATTATCTAATACAGATTTTTGTGTTGTTATTTTATCAAAAAATAACGACAGCTGAAAACCCCTTCATTAAAATAATTCATTTCATTAGCCCTGTTAGACACGCAAGGGTGTTTTAAAATTTAATTAACTTCACTTGGTCGTGCGGACAAGCAAACTGCGTAAAATAATAAAGTACAACGAATTTTACATACTTTGCTTTTCATGTCACGACTTTTTTAATCTTACATATAGATACATAGCAAGGATGCTTATCCTATTATTTTAAACGGGCATTTTTTGTTTATATAAATATACCAGCTGACCCGGCAAACGTTGTTCTGCCACATAAATTATTACTTATTATTTTTTTCTTATTTTTTTTTTTATGCTTTATACTTTTCGACATATTCTCATACCTACCAAATATCCATAAAAATCATAAAAATCGGTCGAGCCGTTGCGGAGAAGTGCCACCACAAACACCGCGACAAGAGATTTTTATATATAAGATTTCGTATATCTCGGAAACGATTCTAACGATTTGGATCAAATATCGTATGTTTTGAATTCACTGCTCGGTAGTGCAATGGTCAAGAACGTTACTTTGACTAACATTTGTATGCATGAACATGCTTGTTTGTCTTGATTTGGTTGTTTTTAAAAGAGGTATGGTAAAGCAGCCCGTTTAGGGAAGTGCCTCCACCTCGCAGAAAACGGCAACCAAATCACAACTTTCTAGAGGATTGCTGTATGTGAGTCTTGAAAAATCGGAGTGGACAACAAAAGTAATAAACAAACAAGGAATTGTGCAGTCAAGACGTCCTGACATTATAAATGAAGAAACATAATTCTACAGGAAGCTCTACGCAGATGAATGCAACATTTCCACGTCAGCTTTGTGTATAAAATCAAACAAGCTCTACACACCAACATGTACAGAGACCCCTATATATATCCCCTAAGAATTCTCAAATCAGAAGTCCAATATGCAATTAAATTAAAAAAAAAAAAACAATACTCCATGAAGTGACAATATAAGCAATAAAATCACTGTAAAACACTACTGAAACCTTTACAGTTACTCTTCAATGACATCCTGAAAACTGGAAACAAGCTAGAGCAGTGGTCGAAATCTACAATCTACAATAATTACTATTTAAAAAAGGGTAGAGAAGCGAACTAATTAACTATAGACTAATCAGCAAACGTCAAAATTATATAAAATTTTCTCAAAAATAATACTGAATAGGATAACAGATAGTTTATACGAAAACCAGTCACGTGAACAAGCGGGCTTCCGATAAATTATACTCGACATTTGACCACGTTCAAGTACGTAACTCAACTAATAGAAAAGGTAAATGAGTATAGGCAAACTCTTTATATGTGTTTTATACACTATAGTCTATACAAAAGCTTTCGACTCTTTACTCTTTGAATCTATATGGACATTGTTAGAACAATAAGGCGTCAATACAAAATACATATACACTTGCTAATCCATATATACTCAAAATGCCACGCTAAGATACGACTAGAATGAAAAGGAACTAGGTTTCCCATACAAAAAGAAGTGAGACAAGGGAACCTTCTGTCTCCGAAGATCTTCTCAGAGAAGGTAAAAAAGTTGGATTATCTATGAATATATTGAAAATTAAGATCTTAACCAACGGATATACCCATAATATTAAAATAGGAACTGAAAACATTAACTACGATACAAAATCAAAATACTCGTAGTTTCATTCGAAAACAACACAGAAAAAGGTACAAAGAAGAATAGCTCTAGCATGGAAAAAATACTGAAGATTGAGGGAAATAATGAAAAATAGTAATGTGAAGGTACATATCAAGAAAAAAAATTTGAAATAGCAATACCCTATACCCTACCTTTCTTCCATTTTTAGGGTTCCGTACCCAAAGGGTAAAACGGAACCCTATTACTGAGACTCCGCTGTCCGTCCGTCCGTCCGTCCGTCCGTCTGTCACCAGGCTGTATCTCATCATCCGTGATAGTTAGACAGTTGAAATTTTCACAGATGATGTATTTCTGTTGCCGCTATAACAACAAATACTAAAAAATAGAATAAAATAAATATTTAAGGGGGCTCCCATACAACAAACGTGATTTTTTTGCTCATTTTTGCTCGATATTGATAACGGCAACAGGTAGATGCTTGAAATATTCACAGAATATTTAGATATATATTTACTTTAAGAATAAATAATTAAATTAAAATAAAACAAATATTTAAGGGGGGCTCCCATACAACAAACGTCATTTTTTGCCGTTTTTATAGATAACGGTACGGAACCCTTCGTGCGCGAGTCCGACTCGCACTAGGCCGATTTTTTTTTTACATATTTTTGGGCCCATCCTAAAAGTTCCAGTGAACAAAAGTAAAGCTTACTAGCCCGAACGCCAATGGTCCCATGATTTTTTCCCCGTTATCTGCCAATGGTATCGATAAGCCAGCCCCGCTTCGTTGTATAATCTTGTATTTCTATCTAATTAATGATTATATCCTATTTGCGTCACGTTTGTACATTTTGTTATCAAGTTGGCAATATCGTAGCCCAACCATAACTATGGTTTTATTACTATGGTATTGAAATACTTATTCGGGATTTTTTTTAAATAATAATACGAGTACTTCCCGTGCGTGTCGATTCTAATGTATAATTAAATAACTGGTATGCACATAAATACTGTTACAAAGAAACTTTTCGTTTTTTACGAACGAACGCGTTTATTATGTTAAAAACTTCTTTCAATTTTCCGTCGTTTTACATATATTTTTCGTATTTATTATCAAATAACAATATGGAATGAGGTGTTAAAGGAAATAGGATGGCAGTAATAGCCTTGTAATGGAGCCGTCAGTCATGACACTTCATGACACTTCAAAAGCTTGGTATCAGCAATATGTTCGTATATCGTTCTATCGACAGATATACCAACACTTCCTCTGTTGAAAAACATAAAATATTGGGTCGACAACGTGCTTTTAGAACTACGAAGGCTTTTAATGCTGTTAAAGCCAGAATTCGCAAAAAACCTTATCGCGAGAAATGAAGATTCCCGCTAGGACTCTATCGCGTATAATAAAACAATACCTGAAGCTCGGCGCTTTTCGATATATAGGACATGACCCTAAACCAATCCCTACAGTTGAAGAAAGTGGATCGATCAAAATGCCTTCTGTCCCGATACCCAGGTGAAAGGAACAGAAATATCCTCTTTACTGATGAAAAAAATTCACGATTAAAAAAATCGGCCAAGTGCGAGTCAGACTCGCGCACGAAGGGTTCCGTACCATAATCTATAAAAACGGCAAAAAAATCACGTTTGTTGTATGGGAGCCCCCCTTAAATATTTGTTTTATTTTAATTTATTTATTTATTCTTAAAGTGAATATATAACTAAATATTCTGTGAATATTTCAAGCGTCGACCTGTTGCCGTTATCAATATCGAGCAAAAACGAGCAAAAAAATCACGTTTGTTGTATGGGAGCCCCCTTAAATATTTATGTTATTCTATTAGGGTTCCGTACCCAAAGGGTAAAACGGAACCCTATTACTGAGGCTCCGCTGTCCGTCCGTCCGTCCGTCCGTCCGTCCGTCTGTCTGTCACCAGGCTGTATCTCATGAACCGTGATAGTTAGACAGTTGAAATTTTCACAGATGATGTATTTCTGTTGCCGCTATAACAACAAATACTAAAAAATAGAATAAAATAAATATTTAAGGGGGCTCCCATACAACAAACGTGATTTTTTTTCTGTTTTTATAGATAATGGTACGGAACCCTTTGTGGGCGAGTCCGACTCGCACTTGGCCGATTTTTTTTAGTATTTGTTGTTATAGCGGCAACAGAAATACATCATCTGTGAAAATTTCAACTATCTAACTATCACGGTTTGTGAGATACAGCCTGGTGACAGACAGACGGACGGACGGACGGACGGACGGACGGACAGCGGAGCCTCAGTAATAGGGTAACTTTTATTATGATTACATACTTCACGAAAAAATAAATGCATATTCGTTTGTAACAAAACTTATGGCCGGACTAGGTTAGGTATATGGAGTAATAGCAACACAGAACAGAACCTGTAGGTTCGTGTTGTAACTTGTTATAAAAATTCGACAAATCATCTTTTTGATACATTTACGGCAATTTCTTTTTTTCTAATACTGTCGGGAGGCATACAGGCATATGGCCTACTTGATATAAAGCGGTTACCATAGCCTAAGAATGCTTGCAATATAGATAAGTCATTCGCGGCTATCATGCACAGAGGCATAGGTTGACTGCATAAATGCCATCATTGGGGGCAATCATATCATGAGTCATAAGTATAAATAGCAGGAGCAATATCTGGTGCAGTACAGAGCCTTATGGAATGCCCAGCGTTGATGCTATTATTATTCTAGATTTGCTGCCATCGACAGAGACTTTTAGACATAATTTTATTCAACATTTAGCCAGAAATCAGTTAGTACATGCAAGATAATAATGTAATATTCTATTCAATTAAATTCTTACCCACATCAAAATCAATGTTCATCAAGTACGAGTATATTATTATGTGGTAAGCTAAGATGTTTTTATAGTCATAGATACGTTGTACACGCTCTAGAATGGCAATACGAAAGTAAGGTAATTGCCCACCTCGCATTCAGTTGGGCACGCTCTCGCGTCACGTCTATACGTACTTCGCCACAAAGCATAAATAAGTTATTTCTGGCAAAAATGCCTTCCTGTGTTTTTAGATGGTCCACAAATTACACGGCAACTGTTAAAGACAAGGAAAACGTGTCATTTCATTTGTAAGTACAGTTTTTTTTATTAAAAACATAGTAAATGTATTTAGTTTTTAGCAATATTAAAGCGGGCCTAGTGGCAGCCGTTGCTAGGGGAAGTTGAGGAAAATTTAACTATCACGTTATGAACGAAGAATTGTGAATTAAATTTATTCCTAACATTGTTTTATATTAAGTAATACGCCTACCTACCTTATTTTCAATTATTAGATACTAGTAATACTCGACGTTCTAGAAAAGAATGAAGCGAATAGAATATTACTTATCATTTATTTCTTTCCATTTTAGATTATCTAGATGGTTTGATGAAAAAAAAATGGTTAATTTTTTTTTTATTCTACGTCGGGAGGCATATAAGCATACGGCCCACCTGCTGTGGAGCGGGTACCGTAGCCTATTAACGCTTGCGATATATTAATTATCACTCGCGCGATGCCTCCTATGCTGCTTACACAACAACTCCTTGGGAGCTTACTGGTGACCAAACTCACACGTAGGAACACAACAACCCTCTAGGGAGTTGTTATTTGGCTGCGGTTTTCTGTGAGGTGGAGGTACTTCCCCAGATGGGCTGCTTTGATGCGCCCTACCTTTCTTAAAACATCCAGACCAAGACAAACAGACATGTTCATGCACACAAATGTTTGCCTTGTGTGGGAATCGAACCCACGAGCGTTGGTATCAAAGTCGCGTCATTCACGACTGAGCCACCGAGCTCGTCAAATTTCGAGTCGTCATTTAAAATGTTTCCTATATCGCAATGATGTAATTTCCTCTTTAAATTGTTATTTCCTAGAGCAATATCCGACTTATAATCACAGGCTTCACCTAATACGCGCTATTATAGTGAAGTTAAAATATATTTCGCGCATTAAAATAGTCTAGATTAGAAAACTGATTAAAAAAGACAAAAAAGGAATAAGTTAAGTTTATTTGAGGGAATAATATTTTATCAAATACGTATTTTTTTTATTCACTCACAAACTGACTCGATATTATTTTATAATTTCATTGTTCACAATTCATATTACGAAAATAGATGTTTTTGTACATAATTGGTTTTATTATTTTAAACACTAATTAAATCCAGAGCTTTTTCCCCAGTCTCCTCCATGTCGGTAAATCAGTGCTCGCGCCAATGAGCGCTCAGCAGCAATCAATACGTAACTAAAGATGTATATTCATCTCTTTCTAACGACAGGTATTCCCTATCATTTGTCTCTTTTTAGAGCAAAGTGTGATAATAAATAACTGTACGTAGATATAGTAGTACTTGCGCCATTTTAAAATACAAAAATGTTCGTGTATAACGTGTCTACCTTTGATACGTCGCTGGTGGTAAGCATCTTTTTTTAAAGGGGTTTCGTTTGAAATGTGTCTAAATATAATACTATGACTAACCCTTCGACGATCCATACTATGGCAAATTCCATGAAAGTCTCAGTTTTCTGACTTGACTTGAGTAGGACAACTAGTACACTTAGGAAATTTTTGACACAATTACCACCTACCGTTAAAGAATTAAGGTTCTGACGCTTTAAACATGTTCATTTTCATGTTCGTTCCGTTTATTATAGAGATACACTCTATCTACATCTTCACGCGAAGTGTCTTGTAGGGTAGACAGCGAATATCGGGTGCACCTGATACCATCTTTTGATAGAACACGATCAATTTCATCGTAATAGATAAGTCTTGGCTTTCCTCGAGTTCTACATATTTCTATTTTCGCGATGTATATCTATTTTTTCATTCTTTAATACAACATGCCTTAAGAAATGGAGCATACTTCTTCCTATATCGTAACCTTGTCTCTTTCATACATCTTCATTGCGAACTCGGTCTAGAAGTATAGGCAACGGCTTGGAACTGAAAGCGAAGAAAATTCATTTATTATTTTCATTCATTTATTCAATTAATTAGTTTCAGATCCATTTTTTAAATGCTGAATAAGTATTTCTTATTAGTTTTCAAGTAAGCACTATTTTAATTACTAGGCTAATTTTAACTAACGAAACCTAAAACTACGGAAGTCTATCCGCCCCTGCTAAGGTGGCAATTTTTATTTTGAATTTCAATATCTTTATATAGTTATTTCAATTTCAATATATTTAATACTAGCTGCTGCCCGCGGCTCCGCCCGCGTGGAGTCAAATAACGTAGCCTATGTGTTAATCCAGATCATAATCTATCTACGTGCTAAATTTTATTCAAATCCGTTCAGCCGTTTAAGCGTGAAAGAGCAACAAACATCCATCCATACATACAAACTTTCGCATTTATAATATTAGTAGGATGAAATTTCATGTAAACGTTTTTACTACAACTTTACATATATTATTCCATCTACTCAAACTAACAATATCCAATTTGCACTGTAAGCAGACACGTTAAAGAAAATATTTCATAAAGATAACAAGGCGGGCCAGCTTTGTTATTTTCTGTGAGATCCTATGAAAACAGTTCTCTATGAAGTTGTCGAGTTATACTTGACGCTTCTCAGGGTCGAGCGGCTTGAAATAGACTTTACAGAAGGTTTTTTTAATACAAATTATGTACAAAGTAGTCGCTTCTGATCTAAAGCAGTCGTCGTAACATTTAGGCGCTTGAAACTCAAGTTTCAAAACTCAAAATCCAATCTATACATATTATATTAGAACATCATAGCATGCTCAGTTAGTAAATTAAATATTTTTTAAATAGCGATACAACGAAAATTTTATATTGTTAAAAAATAATTCAGTGTAAATCTTTGTCCGTTCAACTTTTTTATTACCGCTTCACATAGAAGTCACTGTACTAATTTTGTTGAAATTTGTGATAATGATAGCTTACGTCCCAAATCAAATTATTAATTACTAGCTGTTAGCCGCGGCTTCGCCCGCGTGGTCAAGGGGACACAAAGCGCGTATTCCTGTGGGAGTAAGATATAGATATTTCCGCGGTAAAAAATTGCCTATGTCACTGTCGGGCATACATTTTGTATAGATTATAGAAAATAAATCTCCATATAAAAAAGCATATCAATCCGTCGCTAAGTTTTGATTTGAAAAAAGGATAAACCAACAAATAAATACACTTTTACATTCATAACAGTACTAACCCCTCTAAGTCATTTGGACCCTATGACTCTATGAAGTCTATGATCCTCTCCGCTCTAGATCTATTCTACAGGACCCGTGCATTTGCCGGGAATAAAAGTGAATCGCACGTGCTTAATAAAATAACAAACAGATTTCTAACTCTTGCTGGCGATCGACGTAGCACAGCTTCCTTCATAGTTGCATGCAATGGTTGTCATCTTCCAACAGCCTTAATGCCTCGCATGCAGCCCTAAATGTTTCTAAATAGAACATCCATATTTAATAATATTCAAACATCCATATTTAATAATATTCAAACATCTAAACATCTAAAATTCCAAACTATCCCACGGGAACATATCACAGGGATAAAAAGTAGCCTGTATGTTAATCCAGTATCTCATCATACCTACCGAATTTCATCCAAATCCGTTCAGCCGTTAAGGCGTAAAAACGAACAAACATTTAAACATCCAAACATCCATACTTTCACATTTATAATATTAGTAGGATAGTAGGATTTACGACAATGTATTCTTGAGTACCACGAATTTTGATGTTAGTCATGTGTCCTCCATCTACCGGAGATCGGTGTCTATATAGGCGATATCCATTTTGATTTGTTTGAGTATCCTTCAAAAGCGTCCGAAGATACTTTTTGGTGCATTTCCTTACTTGATAGACGGGGACGATTGGTTTAGAGCACCACAGGGACCATGAATCATAATACTGTGGCATAGCAGTAGTAGTGAAAAGCCGTTCATACGTGAAAGCGAAATAAAACATCCATATTTAGTAAAGATTCAAACATTCGAACATATCACCGAGATAAAAAGTAGCTTATGCGTTAACCCAGTGTCTCATCTATCTATCTACCAAATTTCATCAAATTCATTCCGCCGTTCAGGCGTGAAAACGTAACAAACATCTAAACTTAAATACTTTCACATCAGGGGTTAAATTATAAAATTGTCGATTTGTACTGAAAAATTAAAACTAATTTTTAAGAAGATACTCGTATATTTATTTAATCAAAATATTTACCATCATTATCTATACATTGCTTCCATCTAATCAGAAGTTTATTTATGCCTTTGCGATAGAACTCTGGGGATCTAGATTCGACAAATTGTGTGAAAGCATTTCGTACTGCCTCCTGGGAAGAAAATATTTTACCACGTAGAAAATTGACCAAATTTCGAAATAAAATGGTAGTCAGATGGAGCAAGATCTGGCGTGTATGTAGGAATACGTACGGTTTCTAACTCCACCTCCTGTGGAGTTACAACGGTTTCTCGTGCAGTGTGAAGTCTAGCGTTATCATGGAGCAATAATGGTGAAGATCGATTCACGAGTCGGGGCTGTTTCACTGCCAATTTCGCTATCACTGTTCGAAGTTCGGCACAGTAAACATCTGCTGATTGCTTGACCAGACCTGAGAAAGCTATAGTGAATAAGGCCACAAAGAGACCACGAAACAGTTACCATTACCTTTTTATTGGTAAGCTTTGCTTTAGGGCACTGTTGCGGCGTTTGACCTGGGGTCAGCCATTGCATTTATCGTTAAGAATCCACTTTTCGTCATATGTCACAATTCGATCCAATATTCATTCATTTCTGTACCGATTCAACAAGGCAACAAGTTTCAACATGCGTTTCTTTCTGCAGATCAGTCAAATCATAAGGCACACATTTTTTCTAATTTTTTTATCTTATTCATTTGATGCAAATGAGTCAATATTGTAGATAAGGTAACGTTAAACCATGCCGCTGATTCCTGGATAGTTTGACTCGGATTGGCTTCCACCATCTCCTTCAGTTCAGCGTTATTCACCCGTGTGGGCGGTCTTCCACATGGTTCGCTATTCAAGTCGAAGTTTCCATTACAAAAGCCTTTAAACCAAAAACGCACGGTACGTTCATTAGCAGTTTCCTCTCCAGACGCAGCATTGATATTGCGAGCCATTTCTCCCACGTTTGTTCCGTGTCGGAACTCGTATTCAAAAATTACTCGGATTTTTGAACTATCCATCTTTCCCGTCTAAGCTGAATTAAAAAACAATTGAAATTCGAAAATCAAATGTTGCACATTTTTTAAAAGAAGAACCTCATAGATATCATGTGAAAAAAGTTTCACTCGACACTCTCACACCGTGAAGGTTTAATGTCAATTCACAGTATTTATTACTATAAAACGGCAATTTCATATTTTAACCTCTATTATTAGTAGGATAATATATTATCTAAGAAATGTTTAGGTTGCTACGTAAAACTTAAAAACCCTTAAAAACAATGCTGCAAGCAACAGATAGTTACTTATCTAACTATATGTTCAACGCAAACCTTTGAGGATTAGGCAGAGAGAGCCAAGCACTACAAACGTAGTTCTTACACACCTCAATGGCTTCCTTGACATTCGTAGCTCTTTTCATGCACGCTTGGTACCTAGGGCATTTAACATCACCTTCTGATAAAAGACGAAAAATTTGGTCATAGTAGGTCTTGTACTTCTTCGCCTCCTACATTCTTTCACATTATATAATACACAGATATGTAATACTGAAATTTCGTTATTCTTCCCCATATGCCCAAACCTATCTACATGCCCAAACCTATCTACATGCCCAAACCAACCGATCCTTTTTTAAATTAACATCGACGTTATCTTTTAATCCACTCAACAAACGATGCGTTATAGATTTAGCATAGCAGTATAATAGTTTTCAACAAACAAAATTCCACCCACAATTTGTATAAGCAGACACGTGAAAGAAAATATTAAGTTAAGATAACAGCGGGCGGCTTCGTAATTTTCCGCGAGATCCTAAGAAAACATTCGGTACAGGGAACGCCCGCGGATAATGGCACCCTAATATCTTTCCCCGTATTCTATACGGTTTGATGTTTTCATTACGTTCGTACGGTAGAACTCTTGGTGGACATGCAGAAATTAACGATACAATGAAAATGTTGGTTGGACGAAAAGACGTGGAGGGGTGTATGTGACTCAATCGTGTATAGTATATAGTATAGTGTATAGTCTATAGTCAACGTTACTTGTACGTGATGCTGCCAGACAATTAGTGAGCGAGACCTTGTCAAAAGATAACTAACGCATAGTATTGTCTTAGGTTTTCGCGATTGTTATACATTGAATTAAACAATTTTTAACGGAACAAACCCAGAGATCTACTCTAAAACATTCGGACACCGTGAGCAATTTTTGTGTGAATCGGAACGTATATAATTAATCCATCTATGTCGGCAGATGTAATAAGAGAATAACCAATGTAAGACAAATGTCACCCTTGTCTTCCTGCGACCACGGACGCTGCAAAACATTGGAAACGTCAGGTTCAACAAAATAAATAAAACACACGATTCTTTCGTTAAAAAATGTTTAATACAATAAATAACGCATCTTTAAGAGAGGTAGGGCGCATCAAATCAGCCCGCCTGGGGAAGTACCTCCACCTCACAGAAAACCGCAGCCTAATAACAACCCCCTAGAGGGTTGTTGTGATCCTGCGTGTGAGTGAGGTCACCAGTAAGCTCCCAAGGAGTTGCTGTGTAAGCAACAGAGGAGGCATCGCGCAAATGATAATTAATTTATCGCAAGCGTTAATAGGCTACGTTACCCGCTTTACATCAGGTGGACCCTGTGCTTGTATGCCTCCAGACGTAGTATAAAAAAAACGCATATATTATGTAAGACAAACTAAGAAGTAATGCCTAATGCGCCCCACTTTATCAGGGTATGGTTCATCTAATCCAGGGTTTCTCAAACTATGGGTCGCGACCCAGTGGTGGGTCGCGAGCGAACATTGAGTGGGCCCTGCCTGCAGAACGGCACACCACCCTACCGATCCAACCGCTGGGCAGCGGGCGACTGTCAGCCGCCCGGAAGGATTGTAAGCGCGGGCGGCGCTTAAAAAAAACTTAAACTTTGTTTGTTATTTGAAAAGTCCTTTATTTAGGTATATTGGTAACGGTTAAATTTCCTATAGGTGGGTCCAGAATTTGGGAACTTGTATTAGATGAGTCCTAGCGCAGACAACTTTGAGAACCACTGATCTAATCTTTTTTATTTTTTATACCACTAAGGTGGCAAACAAGCGTACGGCCTGCCAATAATATCTAATATAATCTTTCCCAGGAATCCTAGTCATGTTCGGTACATATTTATATGTTCAAATCGTTGATGTGCTGAAAAGGGCAAAATCAAAAGCACCGGAAATCGAAGAGCATGCGTAAAGGGGTTGATGAGTGTAGAAAAGGCGAGAGAGGTATGTTTGGTCGGTGCACCTAGTATATGCCTATTCCAATGAAAGACAGCCGTGATGATATGTACCTTGTGCGGCCATAACTTCTGTTACAAATGAATATGCATTTATTTTTTATGAAATGAAAATGTAATCTCAGCAAAATAAAAAATGATTCTATTCGAAATGGAAAATAATTATAAAATGAAATAATAAAAAATACCTTTCGCTTTGATATCGCTTTTAGTCTGTCTGACCACGAATCTATGGATTTACGCACTGTTTTTATGGGAAATTTAGCCACTGCTTGTTCCAGAGATTTCTGAAGAGACGTAATGTTAGCGTGTCGTTTCGAGCAGGCCATGTCCTCTAAAACTGACCATAATTTGCAGTCTAAGGGGTTCAGATCTGGGCTACACAAGGGCCAGTCTTCAGCTATTATAAAGCCCGCAACGTTGGATTCGAGCCAGGTTTGGTAGTTCGTGCCTTGTAACCAGGTAAAGAGTCCTGCTGTAAAGTCCACGGTATATTTTTAAAAAGTGTATTGCTGAGACAAGACTTCACAACATGATTCAGCACAGTCTCTTGATACACTTTGGTTGAAGTGAAGTCTTCACTGCTTTCTCATAATATTGAAGCTTTGTGACTGCTTGATAAGACACCCTGCACCAAACCATTACAGACGCAGGATGATCACCACGTAGTGTACCTCTCCGACCACTTGGGCGGCTTCTTTAGAACTATGTGAGTATACTTTGTCATTTTGCTTGTTGTAGTACTCATCAGTTGAATTTTTTTCATCAGTAAAGAGGATATTTCTGTGCCTTTCACCTGCGTATCGGGACAAAAGTCGTTTTGAACGATCCGCACTCTTCAACTGATTGATTTAGGGCGTATCCTGTATATCGACGATATGCGCTGAACTTCAGGACTTGTTTTATTATACGTAATAGAGTCCTAGCGGGAATCTTCATTTCTCGCGATAAATTCTTTTGTTTCCTAAAGGGGTTTCGACGAATTCTGGCTTTAATAGCAATAACAGCCTTTGTAGTTCTAACATCGGGGCGACCGCGTGGTCGCTTGGACCTTTTATGGCCTTCAACAGATGAACTGTTTGCATATGTGTCGATAGTACGATATACGGTAATAATATATAGATACTAAGTTTTGAAAGTATCTTGAATATGACCGACGACTGCATATCCACTTTATGCAAGGCAATCACCGCATTTCTATTTTCTGTAACGACCCTTCCATATTATAATTTGATAATAAATACGAAAAAAACATATATAACGGCGGAAAATCGAAAGAATTTTTTAACATAATTAACTCTTTCCAAATTTAAAATAATTAAACAGTTGAAAAAAATAACACTTTTTATGTAACATTATTTAAGGCCAGACTAGTTATGTATGTATGTAAATTATGTGAACAAGAAGTTTCTTTCACGGTCAGTACCATAGAAAAATGTCATATCGGTTTACTATTCTGCTGATCGTATATACTTTTTCATAGATCGTATATTTAAACATATTCCCTAAATCACTGAACTTTGTTAGCGTTATTTTAGGTTTGCATGTCAATAAATATAGGAAAAGTTAAAAGTAATAGTAAATTACAGTTCAAAAAAGAACAATGAGCCCGAAAACCCGATGACCGTTGCGGCCGAAAGTTTCTCAATTGGCGACCATGTATCGGAAAACACTAGCGTAGTACAGGGCCCTATCTGATGCACCGACCATCTGCTGACGATCGCAGTGAACATATTAATGGAAATAGAAAATACGGACCTGGATTACTCGTGCCAGTAGAAACACAATTTCATGAAGGACGTGCTACATAGTATGTCGTACCACAAGGGATTCAAAAGGTGCAATAAAACGATGTTAATAATTCCTTTTAAAATGAATTTTCACGTATGTTCAACGTGATGTCGTACACAGAGAAAAATTGGAGCATTTTAGTAAAGGCATCAGAGCCACTGCGACCCTTTTCATCATGACCATGACGCCTGACGTTTTGACCCGACCACGCGAGCGAATCCGTAGGAATGAACCAATATTTTACAAACTTTAAAACCATTAAACTCCAAATAATGTTTCAACATAACCAATAGCAAAATACCGCACTATATTTTGCCGAGCACTAGAACGCGTCACTGTGTGTTTTGCAACGTTTCGCTGTGCGCGGTCTTTTTTCGGTCGTTTGTCTTCACGTTAAGCCCAGCGCTCGCTCGTCCGCTCTAAGCTCGCATGGCTCAATTTAAAACCATTTGTACAAACATATTTACAGTTTCACTTGTGTCACTTAAGTTTAAGTAGTATTTTGTAAATGAAACAGTGTTATAATACTACTCTTTTTTTTGTGGTCCGTGATTAACTTCAGGAGCTTATGAAATCTATAAAAAACAAAGTATTTCAGTCTTGGGTATTAGGCTCTTTAAAAAGTTTATCAGATGATCAAATTCCCCTATATTGTCTGTTTATATATCTAACTATATTTTCAAGCCAGGACGCTTACGGGGTAAGCAGAGACAACCAAAGCCTCAAGACGCGGTCTTGACACAGCTCACTCGCATCTTTAACATTCACAGTTGATTTTAGCACGCTTGCCGGTTTTTAGAAGTCCTGAAATTACCTTCTAATATAACATGAACAACTTGTTTATGTTAGGTGAGTATAGGCCTACCTCGGCTCCTGTATACTTTGGCTTTATTTTTCTGTTTCGTCATTCTTTTATCTCGCATTCTTTCTTTATATCCCAACCAACGAAGCATACCTTTTCTTATGTTAACCCCGATACTCTCCTTCAAATCAACTCTCTTTTTATATCATGAATAATGTAACAATTTTCGTTTTATTTTTGGTTGAGCACGTGATCTGTATTGAGATAAACAATCTCATTTACTTTATTATTATTTTACTTGGCATCAGGTTCTCGCAGGTACGTAGACACATGTTTCCTATCTTGAATAATATTATGTTATTTTTCATACAATATCAACAGGCAATCAGTCACATGGCATTTGTAATGTATCTGAACTTAAAGTGTCAATAATCTTCATTGAACCATAATGAAGTTTTTAATAATAATAAATAAATATTGTCGGACAAATTACACAACGCCATCTAGTTTGTGTTATGGGTACCAGGTAACCGATAAACATACGTAAATACATTTTTTTTGTACACATACTTATGGTACATAGAAAATACTCAGACCAAAACAAACAGAAATGTTCATGTACACAAATGTTTGTCCGGTGTGGGAATCGAGCCCACGAACGTTGGTGTCAAAGTAACGTTACAGCGCGTTTCACCACTGCGCCACCGAGCTTGTCATCATCGTCATTTTGGTTAAAGAATAACTCGCCCTTACTTGAAGGTACTATATAAATTTCTATATTGAATTATAATACAATCTAATAACAATTATTTTCCAATAATGTTACATACAGTTCGGAGCTACCGCAAAGAATTTGTTTTGAACAATAGACTTCTGTATCTAAACTAGTTCAGTTTTAATCTGAAGCAAATTCGAAAGTTGGAAGGCAAGGATAAATATGCGCACATGGGCACAGAGCAGCGTTTTTAAACTTTATAATTTATTACTCAATACAACGTTAACACACCAGAGGGAGACTTTGTACAAAGTCGCCTGTGTGGATACCTCTGTCTCACCTATTTCTACCGCCACGCAGCTATATTTATATAGCTGTGTTCCGGTTTGAAGGGAATATAATATGGCAGAGAAATTATTGAGTACTGTGACGAAACATCCTTAGGTCACAAGATTAACAGTGCGCAAGTAACATGCTCGTGGTGTTGCGAGCGTCAATAGCCTGCGGTGATCGTTAACCATCTGATGCGGGCCGCATGCTTGTTTGCCAATCTAGTTGTATAAAGAAAAAAAAAACACAATAATGCGTAAATTGAAAATACATTCTTGTTGTAGAATTTTTTTAATTACATAAAAACTTGATCGGAACATAGAAAACTTACGCAGTATAGTTAATGGGACCGTTTTCACTCCAAAGAAAAGCAATATTGTAAAAATACGACGCAGACGTGAACGAAGGGGAGTGAGTCAGGAAGGAAAATCAGTGTTCAGATCGACGGCCAGTTTCTAGAAAATCTAGGCATCCACCCACGACCTCTCATATATATGTAAAATTTTAACGTTTTATTAATTCATTCATTCATTTTTAAAACCCTAACCACTTTGAAATACACTCATCGGGTGGCAAACAAGCATACGGTCTGCCTGGTGTTAGGTGACTACCGTAGCCTATAAACCCTTGAAATACGGTTATCATTAATCAGGCGTTGCCATCTGTTATATTTCTTAACTACACTCTCAAATAAAATTGTTATTTACCCTTATAAAATTATTGTTTTTACTTAGCTCTTCATTTCTATTTTGCACGGTCAACGTAACAATGGTTTATTTTCACTAGCGTCGGTCTATTTATAAGAAATTAGTATTTTTTCCACAATAATAATAATCTGTTAGTGGAGGCATGTGACTTTTTTTTTCTTTTTATACAACTAGATTGGAAAACAAGCATGCGGCCCGCATTAGCTGGTAAGCGGTCACCGCAGCCTATTGACGCTCGCAACACCACGGGTATGTTACTCGCGCGCTGCCGATCTTGTGACCTAAGGCTGTTTCGCCACAGTACCCAGTAATTTCCCTGCCATATCTCACCCTTCAAACCGGAACACAGCTGTATAAATATAGTTGCTTAGCGGTAGAAATAGGTAAGACAGAGACGCAGACGACTTTTGTACAAAATATCCCTCTGGTATCTTAATTTTATTAATTATAGCTAACAACGTATTGGCTAAACATGAGCTCAATCTATATTTTAGAAGAGCTATGGGTCTTCCTGGTTTTAAATTAGTAAACAATCTTATACGTTTTCATTATATTTCTTATAAAACTTAAATTTCTTCTCCACCATTTTCCTGGTCATCATTATCTTGATATCTAAATTAAGATCATCGTTAGTTTTTTATATTAATATAAAAAAAATAATGCCTGAATTCATTAAATTTCTCTTTGACTGAATTCGTAAAAGTTTGCTATATTTCCTAACTATTAGATTCACTCGTTATTATTGAAGTTTACTAAATATATATGTATAAAATAAATTGCCTTGTCATTTTTGCATATTTTAGACATTTAACAGATTGCTGCAATTTGTTGCCAAGTCTCTTCTTACTTTTTCTTCAAAAATGCTTATTTTTAACCTAATTCATTATAAGCCTAAAAATAATGTAATATAATTTATGCAGTTTAAGAGCATTTTTAGTTTTTCATGGCCTCACAAACTGCATCTAAACAATCAGGTGGATAATTTTTAATTGTTTTTTTTCCTTTTTCAATTATTACATGACCCTAAATTGCACTCCATTGGTATTGCACACAAGAAACTTGTGGCTGAATGTTTCCAAAGTTGGATGCAGTTATAATAAATACATAGACGTCATGGCGGCTATATAATGTTTAGTCTAAGCTCCAGAGGTATCAGAATAAAATGCGGAAATCTGTAGGGAAATTCCAAAGAAAACGGTAAGAAGCTATATTGTTTAATGTCACATTTTGGGTTAAACTTTCATAATTGTATTTTGTAAGAAGATACTGAAGATCATGATACCTTCAGCAATGCTTGCCCATTGTTGATAGTCAAATGAATAGATGCGAATTGAAGAATCGGATTCAGCATTAACTTATATATTCGTCCGTATTTATATGACTTATAAAATTTATCGCTCTCATAATGCAGTAATACCTGAGTGATGCCATATGTATCAGTATATATTAATACAAATACCTTGATAATGCCGTAAAGGCGAAACCGGTCGGTAAAAAATATTATTAAATAAAATTGTGAAGTGGAATCTGTACAAGTGAAAGTATTAACATTAACGCGATGTCTTAATACTCGTACAAAGGTAAAGTGTAGTAAGTGTAAACTTTAAGATTTAGTTTATATAAAAAACAATATCAGGCCATTCAATTAATTCAAAGCATCAACATAACTCTTGCCAAGGGCGTTGTTCAATTTACTCGTATATTAGTCCTCTGTGACAAAACAAAAGGAAAACATCATTCATGTTTACATAATTTTCTATCAGCCTGTACCATTCATATTTTTGGATCTGATATAAAAAATAATAAAGTAAACTCAAGTCCAACTAAATTCCAAGTGTTCCCTTTCATTTTTTTACCTGATGTAAAACGGATAGCGTAGACTATGAACGCTCGCAATATATAAACATCCCTCGCGCGATGCCACCTCTGCTGATCGTTATACAGCAACTCCTTAGGAGCTTACTGATGACCCAACTCACTCGCAGGAACACTACAACCCTTCAGGGAGTTGTTATTTGACTGCAGTTTTCTGTAAGGCGGAGGAAGTACTTTCCCAGACGGGCTACTTTGATGCGACATTCTCACTTAGTTTCTTTCGAACAGCTTCTAAGTAACTTAGAAGGTGTAATCTATCGTCTGCATCTACTCAAGGCAATGTCTTGAAAAGTTGATATTCAGGACTATCTTTGTATTACTCAATGGTTTTAAATATTTGTATGCCTGTGTAAATTATGAGTAAAAACCTTATAACTTGCACGAACTATTGTAACCACTTTTAATTTGAATATTGATTTCATTGGATATCTTTATCTGGCACGAAATAAGAGCGCTTTTATGATATTACACTTCATGAGTGTTTCACGTGTATATTATTCATCTTGTATACATGAATTACTAATAGTGGTTTTGTTTATATCTATACAAGTACAATATTCGAATTTTAATAGATTCAGGCGTTATTTTGAGAAAGTCAAATTTACATGCAATTTGATCTAACCTGCTTTGTGTGCTTCCGCCACCAATTAGTTCATGCGGCACCGGCCGGCACCCACCCACTACTGTTAGTAAGTGCAACATGCCGACGCTGTCATGGCTGCTCCGGTAGTCTCTGCCTCGCCTGCTGCGGTCGTCCGCCATCTGGAACAGAATCCGCATGCCCCCACCACCACCACCGTCCGGCGCTAGGCCGCATGAACTAATTGGTGGCGGAAGCACGCAAAGCAGGTTAGATCAAATTGCATGTATATTTGAATGTTTCAAAGTATTCTTGTTTGCAAATAATAGACAATATTATTCTGTATACATACGTATGTATATGTCATGACATATCACCCTATGCACGCCATTAAACGGAGATACATGAACATTAATTTAATGTAAACCAAACCAAGTTAACCCTATGTATTATGTAGCAGACCGAGGAAACCGCTTATTGCGCGAATTAAAGTATTTTTCATATAGGTACCTAGTATCAGGATTTTTTAAGAGAGGTAGGGCGCATCATAGCAACCCGTCTGTGGAAGTACCTCCACCTCACAGAAAACTGCAGCCAAATACCAACTCTCTTGAGGGTTGTTGTGTTCCTGCGTGTGAGTGAGGTCACCAGTAAGCTCCCAAGGAGTTGCTCTGTAAGCAGCAGAGGAGGCATCGCGCGAGTGATAATTAATATATCGCATGCGTAAATAGGCTACGGTACCCGCTTTACATCAGGTGGGCCGTATGCTTGTATACCTCCCGACGTAGCATAAAAGAAACGAATCAAACAAGGATACGAGATAACTGATGTACAGTTTAAATGGGTTAATTTAATGTTATTTTGCTCTACGAGACGCAAGCTGCACAATTCACAAATTATAATCATAAAATATCGTTTTGATCTGGTAAGGCATTATCGCATTTTTTTGTTAAGGTTATTAATGTTTTTGGTTACATGTAATGGGATGTCCTTTTTGTTGTAATGAGATTTCAGGAATTAAACAAGGATACGGGATAACTGATGCAATGTGACTAATAAAAACGAAGATTCGCTCACTAATTGCCGCCTCGTTCAATACAGCTTATCTCTTAGTGAGATTGCAAAACAACTGGCTTGCAATCTCACTTACTCGCAGGAATGAAATAACCTTCCATCTCTGCAGTTATCTGGGAGGTGGAACTATTTCCTCAGTCAGGCTGCTTTGACGCACACTATCTCTCTGTCCCCAAAGGCTCTTTTGTTAATTAAAAGCATATGCAGGTAAGGTTGACTTTGAATCTAAAGATGATTTATCGTGAGTACTCTTCATATAAATTCCTTTTCATTGTGAGCAATGATAGCCGAGTGGATAAAGAACCGACCTTGTGACCAACGGGTCCCCTGTTCGAATCCTTGCATGCACCACTAAATTCGTGTTTTTATTTATTTTATTTTATTCGGGATAAAAAACAATTGTACAATCAATGTTTCTTTACATAATATGAAATTAATAATTTTGATAAATGTACAACCAACCACATTATCCACAAATTATTAGGTAATTTCAAACGCATTACGCATATATATAGAAAAAGAAAAGAAAAAATAGTACACATTGTAGCATCAATCTAAAGTAATATCTGATAGCCTCTCAATGACATGTTTTTTAAATACTGATAGTGACAAAGCGAATATATCTATTTCAGTAAAATGTATGTATGTATGTATGTATATCTTCACGCCAAGTCCCTTGCGGGGTAGGCAGAGAGAACCGAGCGCCATAAGACGCGGTCCTTGCATACTTCACTCGCTTCTGTGACATTCATAGCTCTTTTCATGCACGCTCGCCGGTTCCTGGGTTTCAGTAAAATACTTATTATTAAGAAGACATAATACGACGTAAGGGAGGACGCTCACCTGCGTTCGTTCGCCAGAATTTAGGAGCAAAAAGACGCCGAATTATGTTCTCTCGCACATATTTGTTAGTAGGTGTGCGAAGATAGATTTGATTAATTAACTGGTGTTTTCGGATTTAAGTACATATCTAATTATCACTTGTTCGGCGGTGAAGGAAAACATCGTGAGGAAACCCACAGGTCCAAGAAATTATATTTCGAAAGACGTGTGACCTAACCTAAGAATGATCTGGTTTACCCTCTGGGTGGCGCAGACGCTCCGTGTAAAAATCGGTATCTTCCCCAATTCCTTAGGCTTAGGTAGCGGACCCCGACAATTATAAAACGAGATAACGCTAAGAAGAAGAAGACTCTTCATATAAATTCTATTCTTTTTAAACCTAAACCTGAAAAAAGGCGAAGATACAGATTTTTACATAGATGACTGCCGTTCGACGGTAACCTCCAGAGGGAAAGCCAAATCTTTCTTAGGTTTAAGAATAATATATACATATATATATATTATTCTTCTGTACGTGTGCATGTTACTGATGTTCTCTCAAACGACTGAACCGATTTTGACGATTTTAATGTGCATTCGAGTGGTTGGATAATTATAATCGTAAATATTTATTTACTTGAAACATAAGTATATGAGTAGTATATTTCGCCGTCACTAATACAATAATACAATCCTTCAGTTGTTATTTGGAAACAAGTCACTTAAACCTCATCAATAATGCAATCTACGTTTACAAATATTAAATTTAATAACAGTTTTGTGACTATTTACATGAAAATAACGTGTATATATACATATATATGTATATATATTCTCAGTATTTATAGGAAGCAGTTTAAATAAGTTAAACTCGATATTATATGGGCAGCCAGTGGCGCAAATCGTTTGAACCCCTCATAGGGGTACAAATTGGATTTTCGTATCGCAACTTCACCTGTGGTAGACGGAGCACCTAAAATAACATATCATGTTGCTTTTCCACCAACCCAACCGTTTTAGACATGGATATAAAGTCACGAAGAAAAATATATGGTAGAAATAGAATACACCTGGATCATTTGGAAAAAAAACATCATTCTTAGATAAGCGGTACATTAGGAATATAAAATCAACACTATTAACCTGTCAAGACCCGGGTTGAACGTTATTCCATATATACGAATATGTCGTAAGCGCGTGGTTCGATAGTTCTCATGTACTTGGTAGGTACATGAGAAGTTAATGACCATACCATGATGGTCCCGCAATGCTTGAATACTAAAGTCTTTAACGTGCCTCGAACGAACCAATCAACCACCAACAACCAACGTCGCGAAGACTTGAATCCTATCCTTGGGTCAGTCAAGTGCAAGTGTCTGTAGGCTGTTTATCAAAAGGCAGGCCGTACGTTGTTCATAACTTTACTGATACCTGCATACAGAACTTCCTTCCTTCTGTAAGGTTTTCTATAAATTTTGAAAAATGAATATAAATATACAGAATGGTATCAGTGGGGATATTTATTTCTATGTCCCGTTTAGCTCCTTATGTGATTTCCTTGAGTCCATATTATAAATAGAGCGAATGGTACTTTTTTGTAATAATTTTTTCAATATCAACTGCTTTTCAGACAGACGAATACTGTGAAAGTAGCTGAAATAGACTAAGCTTAGTGGCAAATTTATTTACGTAGGAGCCCTGCTGCCATTTAGAGGATATTGTAATTCCAAGAAATACAGTACCGTTGACAAATGCTAACGTATAAGTCTCAAGCATAATTTCTATATTAGAAAAGTCACATTTGAAAAGCGAAATATGGTAAATGGCTTTACTTGAGGCTGCATTGTTTTTGATATACTTGTATTCCATTTTAAACAGATTTTAGTACTTTAACTAATCTAACTTATTAAAGTTGTTGCTTAAAAATAATCAATTTTAGTTTGATAATCGTAAAAAAAACATGTCTGAACTTATACGTGTAGGTATTGCTTCGCAGAATTATTCAAATGAGATTTTCTCAAGTATGCAAAGTCTCTCACTTGATATTACACCACACAGCATAACTGGGTCTGAACAATATCCGGCTAGTTTACACTTAAACTACTTCGGCAGTCTTTTTTAGGGTTCCGTACCCAAAGGGTAAAACGGAACCCTATTACTGAGGCTCCGCTGTACGTCCGCCCGTCTGTCACCAGGCTGTATCTCATGAACCGTGATAGTTAGACAGTGGAATTTTTCACAGATGATGTATTTCTGTTGCCGCTATAATAACAAATACTAAAAAATAGAATAAAATAAATATTTAAGGGGGCTCCCATACAACAAACGTGATTTTTTTGCTCATTTTTGCTCGATATTGATAACAGCAACAGGTAGACGCTTGAAGTATTCACAGAATATTTATTTATATATTAACTTTAAGAATAAATAATTAAATTAAAATAAAACAAATATTTAAGGGGGTTCCCATACAACAAACGTGATTTTTTTGCCGTTTTTATCGATAATGGTACGGAACCCTTCGTGTGCGATTCCGACTCGCACTTGGCCGATTTTTATCTCTCTGCTTTGTTCAGTCTTCATCAACCTAGTGAGCCTCTGTGGATTTGCTGTGTTAGCAGTCGGGGCGAGTATGTGGGAGCGATACTCCTGGTGTTCACACCAAAATAAGGTTTAAACGTATGCCTTTCGACGAAAACGTTCAGTTCACTACTGGGATATAATTATTTAATCAAATGGGCTTAGATCATAATCTAACTATTGTGGATTAACGGACGCCAGTGTTTCTAAGCTGCCTAACCCACTGAGATTCCTTGACGGCCGGTATCTTTCTAAAACAGCTAGAACTGACTGCTTAAGATATCTTCAGTAGAAGCAGCTATCCATCCACAGCCGGACTACTGTCAACGGTTTTGAGTATTTGGCACTAGTTTAATACATCGTATTATGATGTTCGAAACTTCATGAAAAAATCATCATATAGTAAACGTAATTTGAAACGCATATATGGTGTTCTTAAGTAATATGCCCAAATTGAAATGGAAAATAGTATTATGTATGCTGATTATAATAATAAATATATTTTATGCCCCATGTGTTAAAAATTCTTTCATATAAAAAAAAATCCGTCATAAAAAATAGCTTTCTGTTGTATCAAACCAACCAGCTAGAAAAAGTACTTACAAACATGCCATGCGAATGCGATACGGTACTCCGCGCGTGCGTCATCTACGCCACAAGGCGCACGCGCGAGCCGCCATCATTGTGTTTCTCAGTGGCGCGCATTATACTAGTACGCGTGACCGTAATCATGCCTGGACGTCGTTACTCTAATCAGGAGAATCTCCAAATGGTACTTTGTTATCGCGAGTCTAATAACATCACTGCACAAGCGGTGAACTTGTACGAGCAAAGGTTCGAAATACGAGTGAGCCATCACACCATCCTCGACGGCGGAGCTGCCGTTTTCAATGTGAGCAACAGTTACGTGTGGCAGTTACTTAACGATGAAGGGCTACATCCACTTCACTAGGGTACAAGAACTCATGCCACAAGATCATGCGCCTCGCGTTGGCTTCTGTCGTTAGCTTCGTGCGGAGCGCCGCAACATTTTGTGGACAGAATGCGGATACCTATCTTCACCTACTGCAAACACAAGTAGACATTATGCTGGAAAATGTTCCACTTGAACATCTAAGGGGTTTATACTTCCAGCACGATGGAGCACCAGCCCATTACGCCTTGCGCGTTCGCGAGTATCTGGACGTTACGTATGCCATGAGATGGATAGGAACCTTTGTATAGAACGCCAGGGTGCGCTTGTGCAACAATTTTGTATTTAGTGTCGTGATTGTGATGTGCAAATAACTTGTAAATAAACTGATGAACTTTGAAACAAGCCAAGTAACAAACGTTATCCGATAGCTTTTTATTTTTCAATATCAAACCCCGTCTATCTAGTGTTTCATGTTGTCGTAACAAACACTAAATACACGCAATTTGATCCAACCTGCTTTGCGTGCTTCCGCCACCAATTAGTTCATGCGGCCTAGCGCCGGCCGGCACCCACCCACTACTGTTAGTACTTGGTACATGCCGACGCTGCCATGGCTGCTCCGGTAGTCTCTGCCTCGGCTGCTGCGGTCGTCCGTCATCTGGAACAGAATCCGCATGCCCCCACCACCACCGTCGCTGCCACGACTGGCCTGGTCGTCGCTGCGACACGTGTTTCGCCTCTCCACGAGGCATCATCAGGCGTTGTAGACGTTAATCGTAAGAATAACATGCTACAAGTGACAAATCCATCGCAGTGCCGTCCCTTATATTGGCTATTTATATTGGCAGCCATGGCAGCGTCGGCATGTACCAAGTACTAACAGTAGTGGGTGTGTGCCGGCCGGCGCTAGGCCGCATGAACTAATTGGTGGCGGAAGCACGCAAAGCAGGTTGGATCAAATTGCGTGTAGATTTGACTTTCGCAAAATAACGCCTGAATCTATTAACTAAACACTAAATACTCAAATTTAACGTTATTACATTAATTTGACAATCCAAAGCCTGTGTGAAAGTGTGATGGAAAGTTTGTGACCTTTTTAAAGAAAATTGGATCAGCTGTTATATCCGGTAAGTATTCTAAATTTCCATTTTTATTTAAATAGATAGGTAGCTATCAGCGTTACTCTACCGGCATAGTCATAGGTATTTCTTTTTTGTATACAACGTTGGGAGGCGTACGGTCGACCTGATGTAAAGTGGTTATCGTAGCCTATAAACGCTGTGGTCGTCGCTGCGTAAATGGCGTGTTCGGTTAGACCCGCGACCGTGCATCAACCCCGTCAAACTGAATTATTAACAACTGATGATGATGATGATGATGACGGGGCAATCATTATGCACCATGAACCAAGTAGACACTTTATTTATTTGATTTCTCAAACATTTTTAACGATGCTGGGATACGAAGTTTCTTGTCTATCGTAACAAATAAACGATATTCTTTCTCCCATTAAAGTTCGGGCATATAAAAAAAACACCTTATATATATATATATATATATATATATATATATATATATATATATATATATATATATTAATTATAAATATATATATATATATACACCGTGGCAAGAGACGAGTGACAGCGAAAAAAGACAAGAAATCATATGTAATACAACATTTTTTCTAAAACGAAACTATACTTTTATTATTAGCTGTTTTCTTAATTACAGCTTATCAAAAATTTTCATAGAAAAGGAAAAACTACTCGACCCTAAGAAGCCAGCTGTTTCCGCGTCGATAGTCAATTACGCGTACGAAATGTGTCAATGACCGCTTCGAGCATTGGTTTCCGGGGATCGATTTCCGCTACATAAATAATATAATACCTACACTTAAAACAGATAATTATTTTCGTAGTAACAAAACCTCACTAATAACTACAAATTAAAGTAAAATCCTATAATTATAATCATTCTTAGTTAATTACTACAAAGCTAGAATATGTTACTAATAGAGGTGAAAAAAAATAATTAAAATACGTGCCGTGGCACCGGCCGAACGCGACACTGACAACTTGCGCTATCCTAGGATCATTTTCACATGAAAATGGAGGAACGTTTGAACATCGCATTTAAAATTAGGTACCTAACTTTTATTTGGTTTAAACTTTATCCCCATGAGATAGATAGGTCCAGTTAAGCGCACGACAAGCACATTAACTTTGACCTTTGTACCGTTCGTAAGCCGTACGTAATAAAGATACAATAAAACTTCGAATGTTAAGCGTGATCTGCTCTTAGTTGTACTCTCAAATTATTTCATTTGCAATTCTGTAATGTGTAGTATTTCGTCGTAGATTTTGTGTATTTCCTTGTAGACAAAGGGTTATAAAAAGGTAGTGTTATTTACCTACGTCTTTCAGTTAGTTCCATATCAACATAAATATTGTGTGCATGTACCTAGATATGTTCGGCTTGCGTAGAGTTGGCGCGCGCGCGAGTCAGGTCTACGATATGACTTAGGGTCAGGGTAGTAGTAGTAGCTCAGAGAAGAGAAATTGATTTATTTAGAATATGAAAATTTGTAACTTTTACAAATAGTTTAAGAAACTCTAATATAACGCCATATTTTCGGGAATGTCGCAGGTAAGTTTCCTCTTTAATAATATCTTCAGTACTTGTCGGTGAACTCCTCCTAAACGGCTGGACCAATTTCGATGAAAACAATCATTTATGTGTGTTTAAGTGGGTATGGCTCCAGTAGGTGGCACTGTAATCGGAATCTAGGAATTTTGATTACATTTGCAAACATTTTTAGGTCTAGTATTCAATCGTTTTTTTTTTCACATTTTCCTTATGAAACAATAATCAGGCAAGATAAAAGCCCAGGATGTGAACATATTATTGTAATTTTTTCTGGCCATTACTGCACTGAAGTCTTTTACTCCTTTTATTCGCAAAGGTGTTTGTATATAATGTGTATTTTACATATATTCTCTAAATGTTCACATTATTTTGTTCAGAATACTGCTTCTTAGCGTTATCCCGCTTTGCTAATCCATTAGAATTGGCGGGGTCCGCTGCGTAAGCCTAAGAATTTGGTTAAGATGCTAATTTTTACACGGAGCGAGGTCAAACCTCCGCAGCGTAGAGCTAAAACCAGACTTTGAGGTAAGGTCATCTATACATCTATACAAATAAATAAAAATCGGCCCAGTGCGAGTCCGAATCGCACACGAAGGGTTCCGTACCATTATCTATAAAAACGGCAAAAAAATCACGTTTGTTGTATTTATTCTTAAAGTGTAGTATACAACTAAATATTCTGTGAATATTTCAAGCGTCTACCTGTTGCCGTTATCATTATCGAGCGAAAATGAGCAAAAAAATCACGTTTGTTGTATGGAGCCCCCTTAAATATTTATTTTATTCTGTTTTTTAGTATTTGTTGTTATAGCGGCAACAGAAATACATCATCTGTGAAAATTTCAACTGTCTAACTATCACGAATCATGAGATACAGCCTGGTGACAGACGGACGGACGGACGGACGGACGGACAGCGGAGCCTCAGTAATAGGGTTCCGTTTTACCCTTTGGATACGGAACCCTAAAAATGGAGTATCTGTTTGTAATATTAAAATAACCGCTTTTTATTAAGTGCATATGGATACACGGTACATATACGTACCAAAATATTTTTTTTTACAATTTTAGTCTGTCTGTTTGTTCCGGCTAATCTCTGAAACGGCTGATGTAATAAGGAGTAACTTAGGCTACTTTTATATTAGAAATTTTATTTATTTTTATTAATATAAATAAATAATAAAAAAACAACTATTCCACGCGGACGTCGTCGCGGGCACAGCTAGTTCGAAATATAACTTCTTGGACGTGTGAGTTTCCTCACGATGTTTTTCTTCACCGCTGATCAAGTGATAATTACAAATATGTATATAAATCTGAAAACACGAATTTTAGTGACATGCAATGTTTATTAGCACAACAATTTAACAGGTGAATCGAAAGATGGTGCAGTATATGAGTTGAAATAAAGTCTTTTTTTTATACAACGTCGGGAGGCATACAAGCATACGGTCCACCTGATGTAAAGCAGTTACCGTAGCCTATTAATACTTCCAATATATTAAGTATCACTCGCGCGATGCCTCCTCTGCTGCTTACACAGCAACTCCTTAGGCGCTTACTGGTGACCACACTCACTCATCGGGAACACAACAACCCTCCAAGAAGTTGTTATTTGACTGCGGTTTTTCGGTGATGTGGAGGTATTTCCCCAGACGGGCTGCTTTGATGCGCCCTACCTCTCTTTAAACTATCTTTACTGTAAGGTCGAAGTGTGGATGTTGGAAGCGTGTACAGTGACAGATGTTCTACGTGTCCTTAACGGGCCAGAGAAATGATAGTACGAGAGCGCAAGTGAGAGACGTCACGTAGACTTAATGGTCGAGTGTGACAGCTTTGAAGGTATTATTAACCACTGTCATACCAACATGAATAAATAGTAATGGAATCCAAGCACGTTGTTTATGTGATTTATAACCAAGAAACCAACGAGAAATGTATGAAATTTACAATACCTATTTTGGATAAAAGTAAAACAATCTTAAAAATAAGAAATAAAACCGTGGTATACATTCAATGATAATTCCTTACACATTCTCTTGTTCTGGTGAACAAAAACTGCATACAGAAATTCGATATAAATATAATATAATTTTTGTCAACACTTGTACATAACAACATAATAATATAACTTATTTTCATGCCAAGACCCTCGCAAGGTAGTCCTTAAAAACTCACTCGAAGCGAGTTTAACATTGATTCGATTATTCTACAAGACTTTACGTAAATTGCATCATAACTAATTAAAAAACATTATACCCATGATTGTTATCTCCACGTAATGCTATTTCCCAATTCAGTTCAAGTGATATTTCTCACTTGGGCTCTCATACCATCTTTCTCCTAGCCTATAAATAACTTATACCACCCACAACCATCTATCATTATACATACTAATTTATAGTACAAAGTGTATTTTAACTCATATATTTATTGCACCACCTTTCGATTCACCTGTCAAGTACTTGTGCTAATAAAAAAATCGGTCAAGTGCGAGTCGGACTCGCGCACGAAGGGTTTCATTATCTATAAAAACAGCAAGAAAATCACGTTTGTTGTATGGGAGCCCCCTTAAATATTTATTTTATTCTATTTTTTAGTATTTGTTGTTATAGCGGCAACAGAAATACATCATCTGTGAAAATTTCAACTGTCTAACTATCACGGTTAAAGAGATACAGCCTGGTGACAGACGGACGGACGGACAGACGGACGGACTGACAGCGAATCTCAATAATAGGGTTCCGTTTTACCCTTTGGGTATGGAACCCTAAAAACCACTGTCATTTTTTTCCTTTTTTATTAATAAATTAAAACATATTAAAATTTAAACCCGATAGCGGCAAGTTCTTATTAATTACATATTGACTTTAAAAATGTTAAAAGGGACGATGATATGCAGCCAGACTTCAGCCAGACTCGATCTTCGCATCTTACGACACATTATTAAATAAAATTCTAGCCTTACAGGAAGACTTTCAGTAGTTCTCAGTATAAGGAATTGAGAATTGTTATGTCGCCCTACGAATTCCTTACTAAATAATATCATTTATATTATTCAAGTCGGTATTAGATTCGGTAATAATATGATAACTTGCCACGACTGAGTTCTTTGTCGATTTATAATACTGTACTAATAATACCTGTATAATTTATGCATTTAGCTTTAACATTTATTATAAAACCCTTACTAATTATTTACAGTTTATATATCAGGAAATAATGATTTCATGTAGATTCCCAGTGGGCTTATCATTTCTCGATCTTTTAAGAGATTTTAATGTGACTTTGATTGTACTTAGTACAAAGTTCACGTATGTATTAATATATATATATATATATAATTATATTAAATAGTATATATATATAAGTAACAACGATTTGTTTTATTGCCATAGTAGATATTGTTGGATCATAAAATTACGTAAACCAGTGGTAAAGGTTGTCATATATACCTATAGAAAAAAAGTACCTCGTATATGTCTAATGGCTTTGAAACAGAGAAGATTTAAGGCATTTTATTCCCCTTTAATAACGACAAGCCATGTCAAGTCCAAAAAGTACGCAAAATTGTTGAAATCGAAAATGTTAATTTTAGGTTAGCAATGAAATCCCGACAACAAACAACAATATTTCAATTCGTTCGCAATATCGAAGAATTTAAGTTATATGGAGTTAGTATTGTCTTAGGTTTTCGCGATTGTTACACATTGAAATTAAACTATTTTTAACGGAAGTATCGCGTGTTTTATTTATTTTGTTGAAACCTGACGTTTCGAACGCTTTGCAGCGTTTTATATGGAGTTCTCTGGTTTTAGGATCTCCTTTTTACAGTCCGAGTGCCATTTTCAGTAGTCTTGCCCATATTGTAAAAGGGATTGTTTTTGTTCTGGAATAAAACCTTTATTTTTTATAATTTACTGCTTTCAGAAAAGAAAAATATTTTACTACTCCCTAAAAATGAAACGATCTCCTCAAGGAAATTGATGTTGATTTGCAGAAAATTAACATTTGTTTTCTACTGATATTTCCAAGGCTCTTGCAACTTGTTAACGTTTCAAAATATCGTATTAAGTATAACACAGCCTATTTAACAAACCGTATGGGGAGTATGTTTCGTAAGTCTCTCTTTTCAAATTACGTAACGTTTTAGTTCACGTTTCATAGTAGGCAGCATTATTATATAATGTTATACAGAGCCAATTCCTCTTGTCAACATCATAAGCATTTGTAAAACTACTTCAAAGCGTCGTTTTCGTATTTTTAACATTTTCGTATATTATGATATTCTTAGAAATCAGAAATCTTGTGGAGTCTAATTACTAAGTTTACATAAACTGTCGGAATAAATAAGAAGACATTTTATTACTCATGTTTGTCAGTAATAAGCTCATTCTGTCAACGTGGGTTGAATTGAAGATTGAAACTACGCCAACTCTAAAATTTTGTACCCCAATCTGTAGAGAATTCTAAACAAACTCCTGGGATTGCTGTTCGGAAGTATTTCGGATTATATAGCTAGCTAGCACGCTACGAGTACTACACAGCGACTTTTCCGTAGTTTACTGTTAACCTCACTCAGTCGCAGTACCAGAACAACTCTCTACTAGTGTAGCGGTGAACACCAACCCGTACTCGTCCCATTGTAGAGATACAATAGTCGTGATCGATGGCTTAACGTGCTCTCTGAGCAACGAAGAAGATTAAGATAGATAAACCTATCCATAAACAGACTGCGGTTGAGATTGCTTAACCGGCGTGTTCGATTGGAATGACATGCGCATCGACGCCATCGACCTTCTTAACTCCTGTGTGGTACTCTCCGATGTACTCTCCTACTCCGATGTGATGGTAGCATCCCAGTTAACATTTGACCCATTTCATAACCCAAAGTTGTTAAGGTAACTATGGGATATAATATGGGTGCTGCGTAAAACTTAAAAAAATCAAACTCCACTTGGGCGGTGTTCTAGTTGTCATTCGTGTGCCTCTTTTGCCGGTGACAACGTTGCGAATCGGTTAGATGCACGTCGTGCAAGTAAGTTTGTATATGGTTCTACGTGATGGTGAGTTACTCACACTTCAAAGCAGTACTATTTTTCTAATTTAGTCTTTTTCTTATCGTTATTCCGTTTCTTAATTTGGCGAAGATACTGATTTTTAAACGGGGAGTCTGATCTCAACAACCCAGAGGGAAAACCACACTATCATAGGTAATGTCTACGTCTTTTGAAAGACACTATTAATGTGCGGGTTTTCGCAATGTTTTCCTTCATCGCTGAGTAAGTGATAATTATAAATCGTTTGCTCGACGAGTTTAGTGGTACATGTAAAGATCCTAAACGGGGACCAGTTGATCAATAGGCCTGTTCTTTATCCACTGGACTATGACTGCTCATGTTCGACGAGCTCGGTGGCTCAGTCGTGAATGACGCGACTTTGACACCAACGCTCGTGGGTTCGATTCCCACACCAGGCAAACATTTGTGTGCATGAACATGTCTGTTTGTGTTTGACTGGATATTTTAAGAGAGGTAGGGCGCATTAAAGCAGCCCGTCTGGGGAAGTACCCCCACCTCATAGGAAACCGCAGCCAGATAACAACTTCCTAGAGGGTAGTTGTGTTCCTGCGTGTGAGTGAGGTCACCAGTAAGCTTCTAAGGAGTTGCTGTGTTAGCAGCAAAGGAGGCATCTCTCGGGTGATACTTAATGAATTACAAGTGTTTATAGGCTACGGTAACCGCTTTACATCAGATAGACCGTATGCTTGTATGCCTTGCAACGTTGTATAAAAAAATGTGTATTTCTAGTTTTAGTACATAATACTAAAAAGTAATTCCTTTTTGCAATTTATACAAGCAAACAACTTAATAATACAAAATGGCCTTCAGATCTGCTTGTCGTCCAAATTACTGCATGTATTGTACATTGTTTTCATATATTTAGAAAATATTTGTTATACGGGTTGACGGTATACCATGTATTTGGTATTGATAGTTCGAATATGAATATTAAACACGTACAGTTTTGTTCAAAATTAACAATATATATATTTTATACAACTAGATTGGCATACATATTGTCACCGCAGCCTATTGGCTCTCGTAACATCACGGGAATGTTACTAGCGCGCTGCCAATCTTGTGATCTAAGGCTGTTTCGTCACAGTACCTAGTATTTTTTCTGCCATATCACTCACCCTTCAAACCGGAACACAGCTATATAAATCTAGCTGGTTGGCGGTAGAAATAGTCGAGACAGAGGTACCCACGCAGACGACTTTTGTATAAAGTCTCCATCTGGTAAAACTGGTAAGTGTAGTAATGAGTCAGACATGGTATATTAGCCAACTATTTCTACTTTAACACATCGCAAATACGATTCCCATCGATATTTGTTCGCATTAGTATTTACTTTATATTGGATATAGAAAGCGAAATTTTGAATTCAAGCAGAATTGTATATATCAAGTTCAGATTATTACATCATTTCACTTTTAGTTGGATACATGCCTAAATTTCTATTTGAAGTTCAATTAGGAATCCAGGCGGTAATTGATTTTCAAATATTTCATGCAAACACTTATTACTTATGGGACAATAATTAACTTGTAGCCTCGTGGCATATCAGCTGCCATAATATAAAAAAACCATCAATATTCATTCAGTAATTTTTGTGTACTAAAACTGTAACATAATATAGGTATAACAAATTTAAATGACTGATATTAAATTCCGTCATTCCTTGTTCTATCAGGGTTCCGTACCTAAAAAGGAGAAACGGAACTTTCATATCGGATCTCTTTGTTGTTGCTCTTCTTATGCACGCTCGCCGGTTTCAATGCGTAAAGAAAGAATGCAGGAAGTAAGAATTACGAAACAGATATACAACGCGAAAGTAGAAGGGTGTAGGAGCCAAGGAAGGCCAAGGCTAACCTACCATGACCAAATTGATCGTGTTCTATCAGAAGGTGATGTCACGAGCCTTAATATATATATATAGATGTATATTTCATTCATATTACCTATACGTAACATCGCGTTAAGTAGATAATAAAAGGTAGATTACAAAATTTCATAGAGAAAACCTTACTGAAATCGCACTCTTCAATGTCGAACACGAGTCAAGTGTCAGCAAGTTGTGACTGCTGGAAAGTTTCATAAATTTCAATGTAATTTATATGAAAAATGTGGTTTGGTTCGTAGACGCTCGTAACTTCTGATATTGATGTCATGAAATCTGTGTGCGAATTTCAACAAATAAAAAAATTATATTGAAGAAACTTATCCCTTTATGTATGTATGTATATCTTCACGCCAAGTCCCTTACGGTGTAGGCAGAGAGAACTGAGCGCCATAAGACGCGGTTCTTGCATACTTCACTCGCTTCTGTGACATTCATAGCTCTTTTCATGCACGCTCGCCGGTTCCTAGGGCTTCTGACATCACCTTCTGATAAAACACGACCAATTTGGTCATGGTAGGTTAGTCTAAGCCTTTCTCGGCTCCTACATCCTTCCACTTTTGCATTGCATATCTGTTTCATCATTCTTTCGTCCCGCATTCTTTCTACATGTCCGAACCAACGGAGCATGCCCTTTCTTACCTTAACATCGACACTCTCTTTTAGACCAACTCTTTCTCTCACGTCTTCATTGCGAACGCGGTCAGCAAGCGTTATGCCACAAATTTTGCGCAATGCTCTCATCTCGACCGCATTTATTCTACTTTCATGCTCTCTCTGCCATACCCAGCTCTCACTTCCATAAGTTAGCGTTGGAATTAACACCGCGTTGTGTACAGCGAGCTGTGCCTTCTGGCTTAGATTTCGGCTGCCTAGAAGTTTACCCAACGCTCCATTCACCCTATTCCCGGCACTCACTCGTCTCTCCACATCAGTGGTATACCTGCCATTGCTGCTAAAAGCACTTCCAAAATATACAATCTCATTTACTTGCTCCAACGCTACATCATCAACCATAATCCTAATGTTCGTTCTGGTTGTCTCGCTTTCAAATAACATTATCTTGGTTTTCTTCGCGTTCAATTGTAAGCCTTTGTTCATACAATCATCTTTCATTGTTGTAACTAGTGTTTGCAGTTCGGATGGTGATTCTGCTATTAATGCCGCATCGTCTGCATAAAGCAGGCAGTTGACCACTGAGTCCCCCATTCGCATTCCCACATTCATATTTCTTATTCTCTGAAGACAACTGTCCAGATACAGGATGAACAGCCGAGCCGACAGCACGCATCCCTGTCTGACACCAATGTTGACATCAAACCAGGGCGACAAGCTGCCGTCCACCCGCACACATGCTGTACATTCCTCATAAGTGGATTGCACAGCACGGAGTAGGTCAGCGTCAACCCCATATCCGGGCAAAATGTTCCAGAGATTCTTTCGCACGACTCTATCAAATGCTTTCTCAAAGTCCACAAAACCGCAGAAAACCTTCTGGTCGAAAGCCAGATGCTTCTCTACGATGTTGCGGAGTGAAAAACTTGATCCGTACATCCTCTGCCGCTTCGAAATCCACCCTGTGCTTCCCAAAGCATTCCATCGGATTTCACCCTCATTCTCCTTTCAATGATTTTTTCAATGAATTATCCCTTTAAACTATCTCATATAGTCTTCTTTAAAGCCTAATAATAATATGAATTACTAATTTTACTATTACTAATTCGTAAGTTCTGTAATTCATTATGTCATATACATTTACTTATATTTTGTATAGTTATACCATGTGGCCAACGAACATAAGACCTGAGAGTGTATAAGTAAACAGACAATGAATTTAGTAAACGCTTAAAAATAATAATCTTCAGTACTTATTCATATCTTCAGTCTAGTATGTTACGGAGGAAGCCCTTGTGGCGCTGCATTAGTCGCGGGAGTGGCAGCATGACGAGCTCGGTGGTGTCGCGGTTAATAACGCGACTTTGACACCAACGCTCGTAGCTGTGATTCCCACACAAGATAAACATATGTTTGCAAGAACATATCTGTTTGTTTTGGTCTGGATGTTTTAAGAGAGGTAAGATGCATCAAAGCATCCTGTTTTTGGTAGTACCTCTACCTCACAGAAAACCGCAGTCAAATAACAAACTACCTGAAGGATTGTTGTGTTCCTGCGTGTGACTGAGGTCATCTGTAGGCTCCTAAGGACTTGCCCTGTTAGCAGTAGAGGTGTCATCGCGCGAGTGATACTTAATGTATTATCAGCGTTTATATGCTACGGTAACTACTTTACATCAGATAGGCCGTAACTTGAATGCCTACCGACGGTGTAAAAAATACGTCTATAGACCGTAACCGCTATAAATCGAGCGAACCCTATGCTCGTATTACACCCAACACAAGAATATCAATATATAGTTGTGACAAGTGCACGACTACCTTTACAATTTGACCATTGTGTCGCTACTATGCCGTACGCAATAAGAGTCATAATCAAAGTAGTACACTGAAATAATATCGATAATTATTTCCAAACAAATTACACAGTGCTACTTAGTCCTAAAATAAGCAAAACTTTTACTGTGGAACCAAATAGGTGACCTTCTTAGCATCATAGCAAAGTAGTTTGTACTACTGCTACTAGAAATATTTGCCTGAAATAATCATTCAGATGGGTTCAGATAATTTAAATTATTTTTGCTTATCTGTACGTAAATTGAAAACGCATCACGCAATAAGATAAGCAACATATTAGTAGATTATATCCCAAGTCAAATATTAAGACTACTTTTTATATTGAAAATATTTAGGGATGCTGCGTAAAATTTTCAAAACAAATCTTCACGCGGCTTAAGACTCAGGCAACAGCTAATAGTACCTAATAAATTATGGCACAAATTAACAAATCACTGTGGCTCAAGCCGTATTCTCTTGGCTTAACATTTTAATATTTTGGTATTATTTAGAGAGAAAATAGAAGCAATTTGTGATGTTACATAATCAGATAATCCTCTTATCTTCATCCCTAATAATCTGTTGCTACTAAGGGTAATAAATAATTTGGTAATCATTTGGGAAAGCGATTGTAATTACCTCCAATTTCCTAGATATACAAAGGCTTATAAAAATATGATTTGTGACATAGAGAAACTGCGACTTGCAGCTCCATTCGCAAGTTTTACTGGGACTAAGCTTTGTTTAGAAATACACGCCTTTTTAATGCCATTTTTGATTCTTTATGGCGTAGTGTGATGAGAAAACTTCGGCAGGGAGTAAAATCATGATTATGTGAAGGTAACGTCTTCAGAAATACCAAACAGTATTCCCGCATTTTGGTTCCAATGAGTGATGTTCTCTTTCTATATGGAGATCGATGCGTTGAAGGAAGCTATAGGTATCATATGATAAACTACTCTGACCACACTACATTGAACAATCGACAGTATCCACAAAGGAAAACAAACTTTCTTCTTCAACTTGAGAGTTCCATATTACATGTAAGCTTGGGTAAGGGTTGGGAAGTAACGGTCTGGACGATAAGGTATTTTTTTTTTAATTATTAGGATCTTCTCTTAGTTCGGAATTCGAATACCAAAGAAGGCTTGTAATTTATAGGGTAATGCTCACGCACTGATGCTTCCACAGCAAACACAGTTCCTTATCAGGACTTGGCTAGATCCGTTACTCATCTCGTCACTATCAGTTGTTACTTAACTGTGAATTTCTGTAAATATCAATTCTCACTGAAATACTCGTAGTAGTGACTACGAACTGCCCCGCGTTTCCTGTGTTGACTAGCCAAATTCAAATTATTTTATTGTGCAACACATATGTACTTTTTGTGGTTATGATTTTTTCAAAATAAATAATTTGAATGAAAGGTGTTATTTCAAAAATTATTTTCATTATGTTCTGCTTTCAATACAATTAGGCATGCAAAATTTTAAGCATGATGATAATTTAGACATTTAATTAAAAATAAATACTAAATTGCAAACAAAATTTAATTTAAATTATATTTTGGTCAATTAGGTACCTATAGTGCATTGTTAATTTACATAATTCTAACCATCAGTGGATATTAGAGAAATTCTTTTATTAATTCATTAAACGAGTAAAATCATTTGTCAATTAGCCAAGTACGTAACTTATTGAATTAAATTGTGGGACGAGTTACTCTGTAATATCACTTGGAATGCAATTATAATGTTTACTGTCTACTTTAGTTCTTTGTTCTCTTATCGGAACACCTTTGTAATTCGAAAAGAATTCGAGATGTTGCTTCGCAAATACTATTTTTTTTATGTACATATATGCAGTATCATATATATAATACTGCATAAGAGGAGCTGAGCTTACTGGCAAGTTTATTTATGTGGGGATCCCACTGCAAATTGGAGGCTGTAATTCCAAAATAAATAGTGTATCATTAGCTAATTCTAATTTATTATTGTTAATGAGAACTTCTTTATTAGCAAAATTCCCATTTAGTTCAGTAAATTTAGTATATTTGGTTTTATTTGAGTTTAATAAACGATTATTGAATGTGATCCAGTTTGGAATGGCAGACAGAACGGGCGGGGGTTCCAGTGGGTACCAGCTAGGATCTTGTGACTCGGTGAATGAAGGAGAGATTTTGCCTCCCTTTGCGTGTTTTACCGATTGTAAAAATGGGCTCTGTTCCGAGGAGTTGTTTGACATAACGCGAACAGCCTCATTTTACAATCGCAACTCTCCGACGCCGACGGCTGGGAGTTTATCCTCCTACACTGGAGCCGCAATAGTCACATACTGTGCGATTCCAGACAAGTTTTCTACTGAGAACTCTAAAGTTGTGAAATGAGATCCATGCCGAGGTTTTTCTTAGGGAATACAGCATGGGGTTCTTCAAGAAAGGCGTGAGGAGATTTTTACAGGGTTGGATACACAACTGTCCTTAGGCTACGGTAACTGCTTACCACCAGGCAGGCCGTACGATTTATTGCACCGTAATGGTATATAAAAAAAAATGTACACATCGTCGCGCAACATTAAAAATTAAAACGGTATCATCAGCAAATACCACAGTATCTGCCAATTTCTGCACCACGTAAGATAGATCGTTCACGTACACTAACCCAATATAGAATCCACATAATAGCATCAGGTCCACTTTTTGTATTAATGTGTTGTGGTCAAGAAAGTTTTAAATAAACAATTAGTTATTTATTGCTGTATATAACATCCATCATACCAATCTTTCCTCAACCCTTCCCATATCCCTACAACCGACGGTGGCTTAACGTACTCAAAACACGGAGAAGCTCGACAAAGATTAGCCATCAATAGATGGGCAATAGTTGGCCTTGCTTAACCTGCGTGTTCGATTAGAATGCCACGTACAAAGACGCCATTGAGTTCTCACATCATTAAGAAGCTATTCTGACTCTTCTGCTTTGACAAGTTTGTCAGACGTGTCAGCATTTGGTGGTTAGCAACTATAACGTTTACCTATCATAAAGGCGAAACGTTTTTGTACGAAATTTAATATACCGAAAACGTTCAGCCATTTTTTTATTTTCCTTATTTTCATTTGACCGAAAATACGACTGACAGATTGATGAAATTCCGAATTACGAATATTATTTTTTCGAATGCTACATGTTTTGAATTCTAATTCAACGTTTAACCGCAGCTATTACTGATAGATGTTTTCGTTTCCAGAAAAATGTTTTCCATATTTTGAAAAGCCAATATTGAATTAAACAATTTTTAACGGAAGTATCGCTTGTTTTATTTATTTTGTTGAACCTGACGTTTCGAACGCTTTGCAGCGTCCGTGGTCGCAGGAAGACTTACATCCGACGTCGGTCTTGTAATTCCAGTTCGATCACTCAATCGGTTCGGTCAGTCAATTATACCATTTCTTAGGCTTGCGACCACGGACGCTGCAAAGCGTTCCAAACGTCAGGTTCAACAAAATAAATAAAACACGCGTTACTTCCGTTAAAAATTGTTTAATTCAATGTGTAACAATCGCGAAAATCTAAGACAATACTAAAAGCCAATGTGTATGAAAAGACAAATAATTAAAAGCCATAATGGTTAAATAAACAAACTAAGTAGTATGGTATAATTTTATTTGATTTAATCATATAGAAGTTCATTTCCTGATGATAAAAATTCAAACGTGATATGTAATTCAAAAAAAGATGAACTTTTGATGGTCACGAGTCTATCTTAACCTATTTCGGACTGCTACTAATTCCAAATAACCCAAATATATTTACATATTTTGGTGCGAGTTACGTCATGTTTTAATCCTAATATATTTTTTACATATGATAATCTTAAGCTGTGTAAATCATAATATGGAAAAGTTACTTCTATCTTTAATACTTCTAGTAATTAAAATTATTGTAAATAAAACATCTGACAAAGGAAAATTACATGTTTAGATAATCGGACAATGGTTTTTCTAGAAAACGAAACATATGTAAATTAAGTTTTTACAAACAGAAAATATGTAAAACACTATCTGGCATTTCGTCAAAAACTTCGTCACACCGTTTTCGAACAATTGAAATTCGAACAGAAAATTTTCGAAAGTAACCAAGGTTACCACTGTAACCCTTCGACACTTGAGGATGATATACGAGTAGATAGCTATGTACGTGGTTGTATGGCCCTGAATTGAATTTTGCTTAAAGCGATAAGATCAATAAACTTGCGATATTCTAGCTTCAGCTCTATGGTATTATTCCTTTGCGTCAGGATTGTGTATTTAATCTTTCAATAATAGATAGGGATTTAACCCCTCGAGCGTGTTTGGCCCGTATTCGAGCATAAGGTAAAAGTGGCTGTAGTGTGTAGTCCCGTATTCGTGCGTAACGGTTAGGCCCACTTTTATTTCATTGGTTCTTCCGTATTATTCGTTTGGCTAGCTTGTAAATGTTTGTACCTTGTCTATGGTTATTTCAGTTTATAATAAGGTCGGTTTTGCCCAACCTGTTGCTCCGAAGACCAGTATAAAAATGAAATCAGAGTGAGTCGGTACATTTTTCCGTTTCGCGCCATTTTGATATTGCTGTGTGTGTAATGGATTCCGATAAAAATGTTTGTTATAAATAAACAGTCAGTGCTTTTTACATGTAATAAGCTTCAATCTTTTGGAAATTTTGTGTTCTTTCAAGTTATTCTATTACTTTTAGTGAATAACGGGATATTATTCGTGAAAAAACATTCAAAAATAGTGAAGCCGGCATTTTCGACATGTCCGTCGTACGAAATTTATTTGTAAAATGTGTTTATGTTTAATTATTATTAGGAGTGTAATAAATATTATCTTGTGGCAAATTTATCCAGGAATCTATTTCTAAAATTACTTTTTAGCGATTGTTCATTAATTTCGTGTAATAAATATCTGTTCATATCAATGGACTGAAGTGGACTGAAGTCACCTAAACTCCCCCACTAGAATGTGCTTGTTTTCATTTTTATAATAAATACATTAGACATTTGAATAGTTTCACGTGGTTATAAAAGAGTGTTCAATTGAATATATCTCCCGAAAAGTACAAAGTGAATTGGAATGCAGTGTATGAAGTAAAAATGTTCGCGGCGTCGTGACTTATAAGCTAAATGTCTCGATATATCGTACATCTAAGGAATGATAAAGGTATTTTATCTACGAGTTCTTTTTATATTAGTAGTATTGGAATATCAGCTTTCCAACGATGTATATTTCATAAAATATAATTATCAATTACTCGAGAAATTTCACTTTTTCTAACCGCGGTCGCGCATTAGTTAACGCGAGAGAATGCTTGGCCACACTATAGGCACTTTAAGTCGCCCGGGCCGCCACGCTCGAGAGATTGCTTCTCTACAGCGGCGGTTAGTAGCAGAAAATAGATTTACTATAACAGTGAATCCATTCTGTTACTAAGAGATATAAAGTCTGTTTACTGTAAATAAATATTTTTTATCCTTAGAACACAATCATTGTGGTTCCTGTATTTAAGATTGAATTTCCAGCCGTTGTCCCTATCAACTTTCCACTTACTCTTGCTGGATACATGTTTTACGTACCTCTTTTGTCCATTCATTCTTTCCAAATGTCCAAACGATGTTATGGTCACTAACATCTGGAGAAAAAAATATTATATTATGTTCATAAGGACCGACTAAACTATAACTTAATCTGGAGGTCATTTCACATCTATTTATTAAACATACTATGATTAGAAAAAAAGTTATATAGAAAAACTTTTACCGCCCAACTTTCTTCTTTATTGGGGAATAACGCCGTTGTTTCTCTTATTTATTGGATATTTTTATTACGAATATACTCCTGTAATAGTTTCGCGTAATTGTGGTGAATACTTTTTGATGAACCATTGACGATAACTTAAAAGTTATCTACCTACACAATATATCCAGTTATATTTATCTATACCAATATATAAAACGGAAGAATTTGTTTGTTGGAACGCGCTAATCTCTGAATGTACTCGTCTCTGACTGTTTTGTTTGCTTCCGCCACCATTTAGTTCATGAAAACTAGCGACGGCCGGCATCCGTTAGCTACCGTTAGTAGATGCATGATACCTTTGCTGTCATGGCTGCTCCAGTCGTCTCTTCCTTGGCTGCTGCGGTAGTCCTCGCGATTGCCCGCCACCTGGAACTGCAACCGCATTGTTATTATTACCGTCACTGCCAAGAGTACCCTGGTCGCCTCTGCGACACGTACTTCGCCTTCCCACGAGGCATCTTCAGTATGTGATGTACATGTAGATAGGCATTAGAGAGGTAGGGCGCATCAAAGCAGCCCGTCTGGAGAAGTACCTTCACCTCACAGAAAATCGTAGCCAAATAATGGTTGTTGTGTTCCTGCATGTGAGTGAGGTCACCAGTAAGTTCCCAAGGAGTTGCTGTGTAAGCAGCAGAGGAGGCATCGCGCGAGTGATACCTAATATCGCAAGCGTTAATAGACTACGGTACCCACTTTACATCAGGTGGGCCGTATGCTTGTATGGCTCCCGACGTAGTATAAAAAAAAAGAATAACGTGCTACATTCTAATGACCAACATCTACAGTGCTTACATTGGTGGCGGAAGCACACACAGCAGGTAAGATTAAATAGCATGTAAGTTTAACTTTCGCAAAATAACGCTATCTATATCTATGTATCTATTACTATGTCGTATAAAAAAAAATCTTGCATTTGATAGCCCAACGATTGAGGAAGATTATGTGATATTTAATACCCCGCTATGGTGCACACGACGCCGCGGGCAACGTCTAGTTATACATACCTATAGCGGAACAGTGTGTTTGTTTGTTAAGCGCTAAGCTCTGGAACTTACAAGTCACATTTGAAAAATTATTACTGGATTTGAAACCTCAATTCTTGATATATATATTTAGCTTTTTCCTTATAGCCATAAGGTAAAAGCTATTTAAGTAGTGATAGCTATCTTCTATAGAGATATCTTCTATCGCCAAATCCTTCGCTTCGCTAGGCTTCGGTAGCGGACCCCGCAAATTCTAATGGAATGGGAAACGGGATGCAAAGAAGAAGAGGCTATAAGGAAAAGCCTAGTCAATGAAAAAGAGATAAAGTAAGAAAAATCCATACATTCGGGATACTAGGATATGCGTGAACGAAGTCGGGATAATTTTAAAATGATATCGGTCGCATTCATATAGGTATGTTCTACCAGTTTACAATGGGTTCGTTCGATCCGTGGTCTTCCTGCGACCACGGATGCTGCAAAGCATTCGAAACGTCAGGTTCAACAAAAAAAAACACGCGATATTCCGTTAAAAATTGTTTATTTCAATATATAACAATAGAGAAAACCTAAGGCAATATAATGGGTTGCAGTCCGATGAGCGTTAGATATAGCATTTTCTTACTACAACCGCTCGCCGACGGCGGGAAATTTATTCTTGCACACTGGTCGCATACTGTGCGCCTCCATAGAAGTTTTCTTTTGAGAACTTTTAATTTCTATAAAAGGCTTTCTGCTGAGGTTTTCCTAATGGTCTAAATTAGAAAATTTCTTCAATAATGAGATGAAGAAGTTTTTGCAGCTTCAACCCAAAAGTGATACTTCTGAAGTCGCTAGTATTCGTAAGCTACATCAACTACCGATATCAGGCGAGCAGGTAAAAAAAAAGTATAACTAAGTTACTTAAGAAATAATTACTAGGCCTGGACAAATAAGCAGGTACAGTCCTAGCGACAATAATAGGTTAGCAGTTCACATTTCAGCACACCATAAACCAATAATCAGTCCTTGGCCTTCGATTCTACACATCACTGCAATAAATTCCAAACACCCCCAACAAAGCTTCAAAGAATGCTGTAGTTCGTTGACGCTAAAATTAATCCCCTGTTGGGACATCTTTTAAATCGCTAAAAGCTTCAACATCCATCCCCTTTTATCAGAACGATTGTACAAAACCACTCAACCCTTTTAAACCCCAATCCGAAGTGCGTCCGGTCGTTAGCAGACATTAATGGAATCTCGCTTACTCTCCCGTGAAAATAACAAGGAACAAGGATTTTGGAGTCTCAATCTGTTGGTAACAAAAACATTATTGGCGACATGCTAAACGCCGACTTGTGTTTGGTTATTGTTGTTGTGTTGTCTTAATCTTGTTGGCGTGGCCTAGGGTTTAGAGACACTGTTAGCCTTGACATGTCGCGGCATGAATTGAAATATAATATTATCTCTCTCTCTCTCGTATTAAGAATCGAAAAAGGTAAAGAAAAATAATAGCAAAGGTAAATTGGTTTTTAAAATTAAACCAGTTGAGAATGCGCAAGCTTGCATTACCAGAGGAACCCCTGGCTCGTCAATTATATAACTTTTTTTTTTAATTTGCCGGCTGTTTTTTACTATGTACCATGAGATAGTAACGGTGTTCCTGAACACTCCTACTTCTACTTTTTTATGCTGAATCCGAATCTTAAGTGAAAATTCGAATATTCGAAAAAAAAGCGACAGCTAACACACAGACAAACGCACAGACAAACATATAGATTTCATATTGCAGTTCTTTTTTCTTTTTTCGCTATAATTTGATGCGCGTATTAAGAACAGATGACGAAATACGTAATCCGTCTCTATTAAAATTATTTACGTTAATGTATTGTTTCTATGGATAACTTATTATTTATTCGATTACCTCATACATGTATAGCATCTTATATAAAGATATAATCTATAATAATATAACTTCACGCCAAATCCCTTGCGGGGTAGGCAGAGAGAACCGAGCGCCACGTGACTCGATCCTTACATATCTCACTCGCTTCTTTAACATTCATTGCTCTTCTCATGCACGCACGCCGGTTTCTAGGGCTCCTGACATCACCTTCTGATAGAACATGACCAATTTGGTCATGGTAGGTAAGTCTTGGCCTTCCCCGGCTCCTACATCCTTCCACTTTTGCATTGTATATCTGCTTCGTCATTCTTTCATCTTGCATTCTTTCTACATGCCCGAACCATCGGAGCATGCCTCTTCTTATTTTAACACCGACGCTCTCTTTCAGACCAACTCTATTTCTAACATCATCATTGCGAATACGGTCTACGAGCCTTACGCCACAAATTTTGCGCAGCGCTCGCATTTCAACCGCGTTTATTCTACTTTCATGCTCTTTCTGCCATACCCAACTCTCGCTTCCATAAGTTAGCGTTGGGACCAACACTGCATTGTGTATAGCGAGTTGTGCCTTCTGGCTCAGGATTTTACTGCCAAGAAGTTTTCCCAACGCTCCATTCACACTATTCCCAGCACTCACTCGTCTTTCCACATCTGCGGTGTACCTTCCATCCCTGCTGAAAGCGCATCCAAGATATACAAACTCATCCACTTGTTCCAACACTTCATCATCAATCATAATCCTTACATTAGTTCTGGATTCTTCTCTTTCAAATACCATTATCTTTGTTTTCTTCGCATTCAGTAGTAAGCCTTTCTCCATACAGTCGTCTTTCATCGCTGTGACCAGTGTTTGCAGTTTAGATGGTGTATCTGCTAATAGCACGGCATCGTCTGCATACAGCAGACAGTTCACCACTTGGTCACCCATGCGCAATCCCACATTCGTTGACCTTATTCTCTGCAGACAACTATCGAGATACAGGATAAACAGCCTAGCAGATAGCATGCAACCCTGTTTGACACCAATTTTGACATCAAACCAGGGTGACATGCCACCGTCTATCCGCACACATGCTGAGCAATCCTTGTAAGTGGACTGCACAGCACGGAGCAGTGAACCGTCAATCCCATATCTCGGCAATATGTCCCACAGTTCCTTTCGCACAACCCTATCAAAGGCTTTCTCAAGATCCACAAAACCGCAGAAAACCTTCCTGTCTATGGCCAGATGCTTCTCTACGATATTGCGGAGCGAGAAAACTTGATCCGTACATCCCCTTCCATTTCGGAAACCTCCTTGTGCGTCCCACAGCATTTCATCGGATTTCACCCTCATTCTCCTTTCAATCACCTTTCCATATACTTTTGCTGCTAAGCTGATCAAACTGATGGCCCTATAGTTGGCGCAGTCCATGCGTGATCCCTTGCCTTTATACAAGGGCACGATGACTGCGCGTCTCCAGTCCATTGGGACCCTTCCAGTTCTCCAGCATAGGTTGCATAGGTACCAGAAGGCGTCCCGGACGTAAGTGCCACCTAATTTGATCATCTCAGCTGTGATCAGATCAATTCCCGCTGATTTTCCATTTTTCAAGCTTCGTATCGACCATTCGATCTCATCCATAGTTATGCCTTCGTCGGACGCTGTCAACGTGGAGTAAGCATCCGACTCACTCTCATTGCCAGCGTCCGAGGCATACTCATACATTTCCTCAAAATATTCACTCCACCGTTCTAACACCTCCTGAGTGTTGGCAAGAATGACACCAGCTTTAGACTTTATCTTATCCATTCTGGATGCCGACGAACCACTCCGAGACTTCTTTACCTCTCTCCAAAAGAGTTTGGTATTTGCCTCGAAGTTTTTCGTCAGCCTCTCTTCCTCATTCATAATTTGTCTTTCACGCTTCTCTTTCACTAAAGCCTTGGTTTCATTCTTGCATAGACGGTACATTTCTTTCTTCTTTTCTCTCATATTTTCATTTAAAGGCAAAGATGATACGTAATCCAGCCACGCTTTCCTCTTTCTTGCTACGGAGGATTCAACCTCCGCATCCCACCAGGCATCTTCTTTCGCTGTTTTACGTCTCTTTGCGCATCCACAAGCTTCTTTTGCACTATCCACCATACTTTCTTTCAAAACTTTCCAACAATCATCCACATCTGAGTCGGAGAGGCTTGCATTTGCAAGTCTCTCACTTACCAGCTGCACATACATTCTCCTTACACTTTCATCTTGCAATTTTTCGCTCATTATCCTTTCATGATCTCCGAAAGGGATACGCACTCGCCAGTGCCTCCACTTCCTAAAAAGGCCCACAAACCGGCTTACCACCAGGTAGTGGTCCGTCTCAAGAGTAGGGCCTCTAAAGGCTCTTGTATCCATTAAAACATTTCGGAGACGTCTATCTATTAAAATCAAATCAATCACACTTTTTTGATCATTCCTTCTCCATGTATACGTGTGAATATCCTTATGATGAAATAAAGTATTCGACACGAGGAGGCCTCGTTCCATACATAAATCTAGTATAGACTTACCTGCTTCGTTCACTCTCTTATCTCCATACGGACCAAGAACAGCTTCATAGCTGTATCGCTTGGTCCCAACCCACCCATTCAAGTCTCCACACATAATCACTCTTTCGTTCCCTTCAACTAAGTCCAGAACATCCCTCACAGACTCCCAAAACTTCTCCAGTTCTTGAGCACACGCTGAGCTTACGGGAGCGTATGCTGCAACCAAAAATACTCGCGTGATGCCCAGTTTAATACGAACCCAGAGAAGTCTAGGCCCTACCAAACAGTAATCTCTTACACCAGTGGCTAAGCGAGAGGAGAGTACGACACCTACACCAGCACTGGCATGATCGTCACGGTCTACCCCAGACCATAGGGCCATCATACCACCGGGCAGATCATCGGTGTCGCTCCCCTTGCGCTTAGTCTCTGTCACACATAAAGCATCCAAACGTCTATCATTCATTACGTCTATCAGTTCATTCGTCTTATCTTTCAATCCACCTCTCACATTCCACGTGCCTATGCGGCACTCGGCTCCCCTCGTCCCGCCGGAATTGGCGCTGCGTGGTGGGTGGCGGCCCCCACCGCCGCGTGCAGCTGTATTCGCACCGACGGGGGCGGATCGGTGCGCGTCGCCTACGGGGGACGCCCTAATCCGCACGTCGGTGCGCTCTTGGTCCAGAATTGCAATCGACTGATTGGCAGGGGTCGCGAACGAGCACGCTTCTGGCACATGACCCCCTAAAGATATAATCTAACGACATTAAATTGTTTGTTGATATATTTTTCGTATGTTAAGTTTTCCTCTAAATTGCTCATAAATAAAAAAAATCTATTTAAATTCTAAAAAGTAAATAAATAAACATATCTTTCATGATTTTTGCAATATTCTATCTATAATCACCAACATAAGGAGAGAATATTGGGTTACATTCACTTTAGTTTCAATGAATAATTCCAATGATAGTCCAATGGAAAGTGGTAGTTATTTATAAACTGATTTGACTGTGTGAGGACTTATTATGTAGAACAATAAAATTTTATCGAGATAGTTTTCCAATTTACTAACTTAGTGTCTAGTTCAAAAACAAATTTACCTACCTTTTATGACAATAAATAGTTCAATTAACAATAGAATAGAATTAATTGATAAAACTTTTCTATCCATATAAACTAAATAAAAAGTTGATTTGTTAAGAAAGTATCCAAAGTTTCTTTTATAAGCCTAATAGGGCCATAAGTTCTATTACAAATGAATATGCATTTATTTTTTTATGAGGTAATGTAATCTTAATAATACCCGTACTTATATGCACATATTAATGAAAGTCTAAGCAAAAAATAAAAAAAACGATTCTATTCGAAAGTTTTACTTTGTTACTCGTATAGGCCTTTAATCTATCCGACCACGAATATAGATTTACGAACTGTTTCCATGGGAAATTTAGCCACTGCTTGCTCCAGCGTAATGTTAGCGTGTTGTTTCGAGCTGTCCATGTCCTCTAAAATTGACAATAATTTGTAGTCTAAGAGGTTCAGATCTGGGCTAGACGTTGGTTTCGGGCCAAGCTTGGATAGTTCGTGAGAGTGCAGATTCCTGCTAGAAAGTTCACGGTACATTTTCATAAAGTGTATTATTGAGAGGTTTCATAACACGATCCAAGACAGTCTCTTAATACACTTTGACTGGAGTCTTCACTCCTTTTTCACAGTAATGAAGCTTTGTGACTCCTTGATGACCCACCAAACCATTACAGACGCAGGATGATGACCACGTTGTACCTTTTCGACCACTGGGCGGCTTTTATAGAACTGTGTACACTTCGTCATTTTGCTTGTTGTAGTGCTCTTCAATCGTGAACATTTTTTCGCGATATATTTTTTTGTTTCCTAATAGGGTTTCGGTGAATTCTGGCTTTAACAGCATTAACAACCTTTGTAACAGCACGCGGTTGACCCGATCTTTTATGGTGTTCAACAGAGGAAGTATTGGTATATGTGTCAATAGTACGATATACGAACATACGGCTAATCGTAAGCTTTTGAATTGTTTTGAATATTACTTACGTCTCTATACGCAGTTTGTGCAAGACAATAACAGCAATAGTATTTTCTTTAACACCCCATTCTATATTGTTATTTGATAATAAATACGAAAAGGTATGTAAAACGACGGGAAATCGAAAGAAGTTTTAACCTAATATTAGTGTTTCAAATTCAAAATAATTAAAGCGTTGAAAAAAAGAAATGTTTATATGTTGCAGTATTTATGGCCAGACTATAGTTATAATAATAATGAACTTTAAGAGTATCATATTACGTGACCGTAAATACAATGTTGCGTGAAATTATGTAAAAAATATTGTAGTGAAAATCTAATTCAACTGTCTAAACAACAACGTCTGGGTGGCGTTCGAAAAATTTCCATACATCTTGTACAAAATACCTCAACGCTTTAAAACTAGAGTATTCAATCAGTGTGCATTGCCAACGTGGCATCACCATACTGGTGCACTGGATGTAATGCCTAGATAGAACGAGAGATCTATACATCTAATCTGAAAATGATGATCAATGGATGCAGATGGCTCAGGATCGATGCGAGTGTTTCTGTAAAGCGGAGGCCTGTACCCTGAACAAATATGGTCTGAAATGATGAAAATTTTCACTTTCCAAAATCTATAACGTAACATCCATATCTTGTATTGATAATATATACATATACACGATATTTTATACATTGAATAGTATATAACACAAGATGTTATATACTATCCAATGTATAAAAAGCTTTTGGAAAATTAGAACCCGTAATTTATACTTGTACTCAAGCATGAAGATTCCACTATATCCTCTTTCAGCGAGTACCAGTGATAAATCTATCTGTGCGTAAAGTTCGAAAAACTCATTGGATCGGAATTAAACTAACGCCCTTGACACAGAAGTCGCAGATTCTGAGTTATCGTGCTCTTATTATAAAGTCGGGACCAAAGTTTCTCCCCTGAGAGATCCTTTATTATTATTTTTATTTGGATACTGTCGTAATTTAGCTTATCTTATTTTATAACGGGCTCAGATTTTATTATCGTTGAAGAAAATGTTTCGAGCGCGGTCTTATTAAATTGCTTGATACATAAAGATAATTTTTATCAATGACGTATTCGTAACGTAGCTATTGAATTATGTAATTTTATTAAAGTATTTCTTTAGATTTATTATCAATCTGTAAAAAAAAAACTTAAGTATTATATTTGTGTGTTTCAAGTCTAAAATTATGATTATTGTAAGATTTTAATGATTCGTATTTAAGTTAAAATCTATCTTAACATTGTAATAAAATATTTGTTAAAAAGTAACTGAAAAAGGAAGGCGAAACTGTTTTATTCAGTAATTTAAACAAGTTATATGGTTTTCTCTACCTACCCTACGAGGTACTTGGCATGAAAATATGGAAAAATAAATTCGCACCAGTAATTGTTACGGGTCGATACTCGTGTACCAGAACAAATTAACTTTATGATTTTGGCTATATTTAAATATATTTTGAAGATTTGATGTTTACCTTTATTTAATCAATAACAGTAAAGATTTTGAAGACAATTCTTTCTTTCTTGCACTTGTACTACCTATGACGTGACAATGGCACTCAACGTGGGGTTAGTACTCACCCCATGTTGGGCGCCAGTGGAATCTGTCTGAAATACATCAAGCTAACTGGCTTGATGTATTTCAATTCATAATTTTAACACGGAATAATATTTTGATACCACTGTGATAGCCTTCAAACTTAATATGGTCTTTAAGCGGTTAGCGCATCTTAATATGCAAAAAGTCTCAGTGTCAAAAAGTATTCGGGAATTGCAAAGCTACTGCAAAGGTGGTTTTCATATCTGAGAACATAGATTGCGCCCTAATGAAAGTGAAATCCAACTGCCCCTTGTGAGATTCTACTAGAGTTTCCTCCACCATTTTTTCTCAATAATAGGAAAGATGGTGTATTTTACTGGGTCTAAATTGACCATTACGCTAAACTGACATGTGCTGACCGCTAGTGGCGGTTCGACTTCCGCCAGTTCACTTTCTATCAACGCAATTAAGAATTTATATATGTTTAAGTAACTTATGTCTATGTTATTGGACGCAACAATCCTGTTGTGGTTGGTACATTTAGTTGCGGTCCTCTGCAAGGTTTGTTTTCCAGCTGGATATTTATAGCAAAAAATGTGCTATAAATAACGATCAACAATAGACACAGCAGCCATGCAATTCTGTAAGAGCAAACATACTTACATCCTCGGAAACATCGGCTGTTACAGCCTTGAACACAAAATTGCAATTCTTTGGTGTCGCTTTTCATGGTTGTGCGAGACTAGCGCCGCAAGGCTGCGTTTGGAATTGGAATTCTACAAGGCAAACAGCCTCGCGTACGCTTACAGCCTTATAGAATATCAAATAATTTAGCCGTGATCGCAGTAGACAATGTCAAAGCTGTGACATCTGTGATCACAGCGACGCACACAGCCATTACGAGTCGCTTAGAGAATTGCATGGCAGGACATAATACGATTACTAGGGTAAACATTTACTTGCAGAAATATAGTCAAGTAATTCAAAACACTAATATCATCAGGTACGTACGTTAGGATGTCGTTAATTGTTTTACTTTCATCGCTGATACCGTCATCGCTGAAAACAGAAGATACTTTTTTTTATACGTCGGGAGGCATACAAGCATACGGCCCACCTGATACAAAGCGGATACCGTAGCCTATTTAATTCCATTTTATTTAAATCCATTTCTTGGCGAAATGTTTCCATTGTCGTGTTTCTTGAAGCATTTTGACACATGGGTGTCGTTTACGTATTCAAATATACTTGAAATTTTGTGCACTTTACAATGGTGGAAAGGGTCTTTGACTGGAGAACCTGATGGCAATGTACAAAACTAATAAGAATAAATTTGGTTATTTCGTAAGTTGTCTATGTTTGTAACCCCTTGACTGCTTTACTTCATAGCTTTGTAGACATGCATTCAAGTATCTAGAAGAGAGGTAGGGCGCATCAAAGCAGCCCGTCTGGAGAAGTACCTCCACCTCACAGAAAACAGAAGCCAAATAACAACTACCTAGGGGTTGTTGTGTAGCTGTGTGTGAGTCAGGTCATCAATAAACTCCTAAGGAGTTGCTGTGTAGGCAGCAGAGGAGGCATCTTGCGAGTGATACTTAATATATTACAAGCATTAATAGGCTACGGTAACTGCTTTACATTAGGTAGGTTGTATGCTTGTATGCCTACCGACGTAGTATAAAAAAAAATAACAATACATTAAATGTATAATGTACGGCTATATTGGATATACTAAGGCTCGATTGGTTTGTATGTCGATTCCAGTCTAAGGCTTTCTTGAAACTTGTAAAATTGATTTCTTTCTACTTGTAAACTATAGCAAATCATGGTTGACGTTTGTTGCAGTATTTATGTAGTTACTTCTACTTTATTTATTGCGTTCTTTAGTATTATTATAGCTCTTAGTCGAGTACTTGTTATTATTCCTATCAAAGGTAAGAAAAATAAGAATATTTAAATTTAATATTTATCTGAATTGACAAACAACCCTACTAGGTTCCCTCAAGAAAGACAGTAGAGAAAAATATTTTGAAAAGATCTGGTTTCATAAACAACACATCTAGACTCATAGCTGGGTGTCGTGTCTCTAATCAAAAATTCCAATCTATACTCTTTAGAATGTTAAAAGTTATTTGATTTATTTATGCGTCAAACCATGAAATATGCAGAAAATGAAAACAAATACTAAACTATGATGCTATTCTAGTTATGTTCCTCTTTAAAATATCTATTTCTTATCTGAAGAATAAAGTCGCTATAACATCATTCAAAAAGTTGAAACCTGTTGTTAAACCGTTTAAAATATACGCTACGAAAATTTCCCACTTAAGTCACAACAAGGAGTTTTAAAATGTAAGCGAAACACTGTTCCCCGATGAACTCAACCCAATGTATGTATAGAAGGCAATACCCACGAGGGACATCTATCAAAACAAAACTAAAAACTAACTTATGAATATTCGCTGGTGCTGTGTTAGTATATAAACTAGGCTGTGTCAATCGCTTTTGCGCATGCGCTTTGTCACCTTTAGCGCGGGCTTGCGTGCGAACTTCAGTAATTGGCCACACGCCGTACTACCCGCACCGGCTGCGACCGGATTTTCGGGGTTTTCCCGCTTGATTCGCGCGCGCGTGTTACCTGTCAAATGCTCACTAATAATGGTGACAATTAATACACCGTGTATACAATTATGGCTCCAAAATTTAATATAGTTATTTACCTAACAAAACTTATAATTAAATGAAGGTGTACTATTTGTGTAGTTAGCATAGAGTTTAATAGTTTAGTTAAATGTTTAAAAAATATAATATAGTTATTGCTCGACTTTGAAATTGTACTTACCTATGTGTCAGTTTGTGCATCTTCGGGAGTGTGGATTTGTAAATACTGGTAAGTAATATTATTTAGAAGGCAGGAAGTAATGTGCAATTATCTAAATCTGCGATGTTAGAACGTATTTATTAGATATAGCGTTCCATTGTAGCATTTATTTAAAGAATAATCTTATTCTCGATTTACGTCTACGTTGAAGTTGTTAATTATTAATATATAACATATAGTTTGGTTTAAGTTTCATTAAAAAAAAATTTTTGTAATTCTTTAACAGCAAATTTAAAATTTTAAGTTATTCTTACCAAAAAAAGAAAGAAAATTTCTCTTTTATTTTTTTATATATCGGTGTACAAAAATATTTTCTATTTCTTTAACAAATTTCGGAATTAACGAGGTAAGTTATCATTTGCAAATAATGTGTATTAATGACACTTGATATTCTGAGGTGGAAATAGTTTTTAAATAATTAATAGCACTTGAAAAATTAATTAAAATAATGTTAAGTAAATCTTTTTAATAATTTAGTGAAACACGTACGCAATTATTATCCACGATTTCTCTTCCATTTAACGTTATTTTAATTAAGTTGTTTCATTTTTATATATGATTTTTTTACATATTTCATTTGTCATCTATTGGCCATCAATACGTATCCAAAATTATGCTTTGTTTTGGAATAGTGATGCAACCACTCAATTATCCATACAGAAACTAAAGCAGTCATTTATAAAATTATTTTTTGTCAATAGGCAATCATGCTGAAACTACTAAATAGATTGCTGTGAAAATTTACACGTTAATAACTTAGAACAAAACTAAGACTACCTTATCTTGAAAATATTTAGCACTGACGAGTCAAACTTAAAACTCAAACTTAACGCAATAGAAGTTACGGCAACAACTAGTGTCAACTTGTTACACTTATATAATATTTCATTAAATATTCTAAATATACCATAAACACTTGGAAAATTATTAACACGGGCATAAATCAAACGAATTTAGCTATGAAGTTTGATGTTAATTAAGTGAGAATAATATGTTCAAAGCTCCCACTCAGAACTAAAGTTTCCCTTCAAACCCAACCTACTATTGTTTCAAGTTCTGGAAATACAACTATTTTCAACATTCGTGCAATATAACTGCCGAATAGCGATGACTTCAATGAAGTCTGTTTGCATTTCTATCTGATTAAATTAATGCTATGTTCATGGCGAGTATTGACGTCGACGGTAATCTTTATATTTATTATTAATTAATATCAATATTTACGAATAAATTAGAAGACGCTTACTAAATCCAAATTAAGCAAAACTGCTACAATGGATTAGATAAACATAAGTAAATATCATTTATATATATATATATATATATATATATATATATATATATATAGGTTAAGTTTTTGACATTTATTTCTCGGAAGAAACTTAGTTGATGTCTAGTTTATATTATTGAGAGAAACTATATATACCAAATATAATATAAAACACCACGAAACGTACATACTTTTAGTAAAATGTTGTAAAACAAACGATTCATATAATACAATTATTACAAAAAATATAAATAAACCGCTTGAAGATTTTTTTTTTACATACAACGTCGGGGGCATACTCGCATACAGCCCTCGGGAGGGTAAAACAGTTACCGTAGCCTAACAATGTTTGCAATACATTAAGTATCACTCGTGCAATGCCGGCCTTGCTGCTCACCCAGCAACTCCTTAGGCTTACTGGTGACCTCACTCACACACAGCAATACGACAACCTTCCAAGGAATTATCATTTCTCTGCGGTTTCCTATGAGATGGATGTATTTTCTCAGACGGGGGCTGCTTTAATGCGCCCGTCAACTCTCTCTTTTAAAAACACCCAACCAAGATAAACAGACATATTCATGTACACACGTTTGGCCTGTGTGGGAATCGAACCCATGAGCGTTGGTGTTAACGTAGTGTAATTAAGCACTTCGCTACCTAGCTTGTCAAAGATCGAGTTTGCAATGAAGATGTGACAAAGAGAGTTAGTCTGAAAGAGAGTATTGGTGTCAATGTACGAAGAATAAGGTTCCATTGGTTCGGAAATGTAAAAACAATACACGGGAGAAAAGAATAAAGAAACAGATACAAAACTCGAAATTAAAGTGTTATAGGAGCTGCAGAAGGCCAAGATTCACTTAACGCGAACAAATTGTTAGTATCATACCAGAAGGTGATATCATTAGCGTCGTGATCCAACGAGTGTGCATAAAAAATCGGCCAAGTGCGAGTCGGACTCGCGCACGAAGGGTTCCGTACCATTATCTATAAAAACAGCAAAAAAATCATGTTTGTTGTATAGGAGCCCCCTTAAATATTTGTTTTATTTTAATTTAAATATTTATTCTTAAAGTGAATATATAACTAAATATTCTGTGAATATTTCAAGCGTCTACCTGTTGCCGTTATCAATATCGAGCAAAAATGAGCAAAAAAATCACGTTTGTTGTATGGGAGCCCCCTTAAATATTTATTTTATTCTATTTTTTTAGTATTTGTTGTTATAGCGGCAACAGAAATACATCATCTGTGAAAATTTCAACTGCCTAACTATCACGGTTCATGAGATACAGCCTGGTGACAGACGGACGGACAGCGGAGCCTCAGTAATAGTCGGTTCCGTTTTACCCTTTGGGTACGGAACCCTAAAAAGAGCTATGAATGTTACCGAAACGAGTGAGGAGTTCTATCTGTCTGGAACTTAGCGTAAAGATACAGATACTTTGACGAGTGCGGAAGCGCAGTGATTGGTAACGCTACTTTGACACCAACGCTCATGGGTTCGATTCCCACACAGGACAAACATTTGTGTTAGTAAATATTTCTGCTTGTCTTTGCCTGGGTGGTTGAGATGTAGGGTACATGAAAGCAGTCCGTCTACGACCGATTTAAGAGGTCGGCGCCGCTGATGTACACGAAGTGGTCCAACAACAGAGGCAGGAGGTCACAGGTGCAGTAGAGAGTACCCGTGATGTACTGTGCGTTGCTGACTCGATCTCAGCGTAGACTGCTCCATATCCTTCTCCTCGGACGTCTACAAATTTATATATTTTTTTAACTTAAATATTCCAAATAATTATTTTTTGTGACGTGATAAATTTTGACATGACATTCCGAATGACGGATCTCTATGTACAAAGAGTAAAAAAGTTTCTATTACAGTGTTACATTACTTTGCTTTCCATTACTTGTCAGAGTCTCAAAAAACTATTATGAGCGACGTTATTAATCGATTTCAGACCATCTCTTTTCTCAAAAATAGGCAAATTTGGCCATACAGACTTATTACATAGATAATGGAAACAGTGTTCCTATTAAACAATGTTGTTATAGATTAGCTCCAGAAAAACATCGAGCTCTTATCATTGAGGTTGATAAAATGCTTGAATGGGGAGTAATCGAGAAATGTGAAAACTGTTGGCTCTCTCATGTTATTATGGCTCCTAAAAAGAACGGCGAATGTCGTTTTTGCGTCAATAGTAGGAAACTCAACTCAGTACTCGTCACGATGTTTATAGCCTTCCTATTGTTAATCTACTCGTAGTATCGATATTGCTAAAGTATTTTGGGAAATTTCACTCAATGAATCTTTATAAGGATAAAACTACTCTTTCTGCGTACCGGATAGAGGTATTACAGATTTGTTGTTATGGCTTTTGGTTTAACCAATGCGAGTGCCACTCAACAAAAACTCATGGATACATTATTTACTCCTGAGTTCGACAATCAGGTGTTTTGTTACTCAGATAATATAATAATTATACCTCAATTATTTGAGGAACATATCTCCTTTTTACTTAAGGTCCACGAAAAATTAACATTGGCTACATTGACTATTAACTTTAAAAAAAAAGTAGTTTCTTTCGTAACGAATTGACATATCTGGGTTACATTGTTGATGAAAAGGGTTTTAAAGCCGATCCTTCTAAAATTCAGGATATCTTAGACTACCCTACACCTTCCCCTCGAAACGAAGTTTCACGTTTTCTTGGTAGGTACGTGTAGTGGTTCCGCAGGTTTATATCTAACTTCAGCACTATTGCTTCACTTTTAAATAGATTAACCTCCTCCGGGAAAAAAAATACTTAGAATTCTGAAGCTGCTTACTCTTATCAAAAACTTAAAGATGCTCTTGTAACAACTCCTGTTCTCGCTGGCCCTGACTTTAACCTGGTTGTTTTCTGTTCATTGCGATGCTTGTAACTCTGGCGTCGGCGCTATGTTAGCCCAGGAACAAGATGGCAAGGAAGTTGTTATTGCATTTATGCGCAAATCATATAATAAGTACGACCAAATTATTCTACTACAAAAAGAGAAACTTTATCAGTTATAACAGCTTTAGAGAGTTTTTAAATTGAACCAACCCTTCTGGTAGACTGGCTAGATTGAGTATACGATTATCTTGCTTTAACTTTGTTTTAAAACATAAAAGGGATAAAGATAACATCGTACTAGATTTCGTATCTGGTTTGCCTTAATCTGAAATAATTTGGTTAACCATATATCCGCTGAAAATAATCTCTCATTAAATGCTGATCTAAATCAGCATTTAATGAGAGATTATTTTACAGTACAATATATTTTTCTAGATTGTCAAAATAATCCGGGAAATTACCCAAATTATACTATTAGGTATAATAAACTTTATCGTTGTGCACACTCTCCGTATGCTATTGCAAACGTATTTCACTGGAAAGAAGTACCACTACCTTGCGATAGGGATTCTTTAATCAAAACTAATCATGACACTAATAATGAATCACGTTTAGGAATATTTAAGACTCATAAAAAGTTATATTTGCATTATTACTGGCTAAACGTGTTTAGGAAAATAGCTAAAATAATTTCTACTTGTGAAACGTGTCCAGCTAATAAGCATTCTAATGACACTTCTTGTTGTTTCATGGGTAAACCGAAAGTCTGCAGTAGCCTCTTTCAAATTATATAGTTAGATCTTATGGGTCCTCTACCTATTTCTAGACGCCGCAATCAATTTGTATGAATTGTTAACTGGCATACTTTAATTTTTCCATTAGAACGAGCTACTATTAAAAATATTATTTCAAACCGTGAAAATTACGTATTTTTAGTCCATGGTATTCCACAATTTATTATAATGGACAATGGAACTCATTTTCAATCTCGAGAATTACATAATTTTCTTCAAAAATACAATATTCCTTTCGCGTCTTATTCACCTTTGTAATATCCACAAGTTAACCCTATATAACGTTATAATAGGACGATAATCTCTGCTTTTGCGTCTCTCGTTGGAGATGATCATAGACTTGGGATATATTTCTGTCTAAAATACAATTTGCTATAAATAATACTGTCAGTGTAGTAAACTGGATTCTCACCCGCATTTGGTCGAGTAACGATTACTTGCGGTTCTTTATATACTCATATTCAAAACTTAAATGAACTTACTGTCCTTCCAAGAGACATTTAAGTTCACAAACTTGGTTTACTATCCAACGTGTTGTAATGTTATAACCTTATTTAATGATTTCTATAGAATCTTTTCTTTGCATGCTCTGTTTAGTCTATAACAATTTGTCAAAAATATTGATTTGTGATTCAAAATTTTTAAATATTACATTGTTTGATAAAATTCAGGTAGCTTTGTATATATCTCATGGTAAAAATGCGTCCAGATACAATCTTCGTCATATTGTTGACATTGTATGGATTAAAAATTATGTGGTAAGCAATGCTGAGTCTTACTTTAGCTCAAAATTAGCCCCACGTTGGGCGCTAAACTGTAAGGTTACTAATTAAAAAAAGGGTATTCAAAAATATCAATAACGGATTTATTAAAACTAGTATTTATAACAAAAGCTATAAAAGTCAGATTTATAAGTTCGGGCTAGTACTGACTTTAAGAACTCCCGTTGGATGGATCTAACCAAAGCTCAATATAAGGGGCCGGACAGAGATGAAGGCGCAGGTAGTAGTGTAGCTCAGCCAGCGAACCACAGCCAACGAGCAGGAATGGGCCTGCGCCGTGAGGAGCCCATGGTCGAGGAAGGTAACAGGCGCAGTAGAAGTAGGTAATAGTAGAAGTCGTTGGAGATCGTCGTGCAATCCACTGCGGGTCGGAAGTGCCGAGTACACAGTAGGAGTCGATCGCCGAACCGGCGCCGCCGATGTACACGGCGTGGCTCAACACAATATGGGCTGGAGGTCATAGGCGTAGTAGAAAGTACCTGTGATGTACCGTGCGTTGCTGACTTGATCTCAGCGTAGACTTTTCGTTTCCTTCTCCACTGACGTCTACAAACTTATATTACAAACAATTAATTTTTCGTGACGTGATAAATTTTGAGATGACATTCCAAATGAAGAATATCTATGTACAAAGAGTAAAAAAGTTTCTATTCATATGTTATAGTGTCCACGTCATGTTTCAATTTATGACGAGCTCGGCGGCGAAAGAGTGAAACGCGCTGTAACCCTACTTTGATACCAAAGCTCGTGGGTTCGAGTACATTTGTGTGCATGAACATATCTGTATGTCTTGTTCTGGGTGTTTTTTAAGAAAAGTAGCTACCTAAAACTTCATGCATGCACTTCGGTTTTGGGTGCTTTTGATATGGCCCTTTTCAGCACACCACCAATTTGATCTATATGTGTGCTCTAGGATAGCCCCTGCCGATATCTCCATTCACTCTTGCCCGATATACTATTACCTGAATCCATATCGGTGGCACTGACGGTGACAACGGTGGAACCGATACACACATCTTCTAAAACTTCGTTAGAGAAACTCATTGGGTTAAAAACTGGCGTGTTATCGTTGGGGTCAATCACATTCGGGTAGACCATGACTGTTCGAGAGAGGGATTGATATCCATTGTCTTACGCTTGCACCACTAATATCTAGTGCTGTATCTGAAAATATAATCATGATATTACGTCGTTTTCAGAAAAATTGTAAATTTGTTTTTTGTCTTACATACTTAATTTCGATAATGATAATTATGAGCAGTGATAGACTAGTGGATAATGAACCAGCCCCTTCGAAACCCGTGTGGTCATATATGACCGCGAAATGTATGGGAAAATATATATAACGGGTTCTGAAGGCTTACCCTATTAGTCTTTGGTTCAACCCTGGTGGTACATACACCACTAAATACTTTTGAGACAGGTTGGGCGCATCAAAGCAGCCCGTTTGGGGAAGTACAACACAGAAAACCGTAGCCAGCTAACAACTCCCTAGGGGGTTGTTGTGTTCCTGCGTGTAAGTGAGGTCACCATTAAGCGCCTATGGAGTTGCTGTGTAAGCAGCAGGGGAGGCACCGCGCGAGTGATACTTAATCTATTACTAGCGTTAATAGGCTACGGTAACTGCTTTATATCAGGTGGGCCGTATGCTTGTACGCCTCCCGACGTTGTATAAAAAAATACGTGTTTTCGGATTTACGTAAGTATATATTTGTGATTCCCCCATCCATCTGATGTAAAGCGGTTACCGTAGCCTATGAATGCTCTCAATACATTAATTATTACTCGCAAGATGTCACTTCTATTGCTAATACAGCAACACCTTACTAGCTTACTGGTGATCTCACTCACTCGCAGGAACATAAGAACCCTCCCAGGAGTTATTTTACTGCGGTTTTCTGTGTGTACTTCCCCAGAAGGGCTGCTTTGATACGCCCTACCTCTCTTAAAAAACAGCCAGACCAAGACGAACAGACATGTTCATGCACACAAATGTTTGCCCTGTGTGTGAATCGAACCCACGAGCATCGGTTAGAAAGTAGCGTCAAAAACATGTTACATAAAAAAAATTACACGTAAGGCATGGAAAGAAAGAATTTCACGTCGGCAATAAACTTGTGTAGTTTCATTTTTGTGCCAGGAAAATGGCAGGTAGCGCGAAATATTTACAGAATAGTCTTTATTCGAACAAAGTAGGTTTTATTTGTGTTATCTCGTGGGGTTCCTGATGCTCTGAGACACAGACTTCGGCTTAGTTTAGACGCCAGTGTCTCACATCTATATAAATATATTCCGTGTATTTCGAAAATGTGTGTAAAGTTTTGGGCCAGATGTTGAATTTACGCAAGGTTTTGCTATTTAACTTAATCTACATAGGTGTAATTTCTGAAATACGCAATTTTAAACATACGTAATACATAAAAATGGTTGAGCGCAACTCGTTCGCTTAGGTACATACTGAAAATTGTCATCTTCTTCTTTCTTCTTCCCTGGTTCGAATTCTAATGAAGCCATGTAGCACGAACCCACATGCCTACTCGTATTTTCAGCCTCGTGCATCTATAATTCGACTATACATATATAGTACGGCAAATCATGAATTCGAGCAAACAGCACATCATGTTCTCTGGGAGTGCGATCTCTGGCATCGCCAGCGGGACGATTATGTTTAATTCCTTACGTGTCACATCCGGGGTAGTATACTATTCTGATTTGGTGGCAACAAGGGAGAATTACCAGGCGTTTAGGCGGTTCTGCAATTTATATTATTGGAATTGATGTGTTAGGTAACTACTCACAGTTTAGGTCCCAATAGTGTTAGATATTTGATAATCCGTGGTGCACGGCAGTTGGGGTTCACTTGACTAGCCATCTCTTTGAGGTTTTTAAATGCCTTATTTATCATATTGCTGTTTCTCACTTTGCCAAGAGAGGAAGTCAACTCCAAAACTTCGTACTCCTACAAATTTCTTCTGATTAAATTCGTTGTGAGTTCCAAGGCAGCTGTAGTTTAACCCCCGGGACAGCAATGAACTTCACTGTTCATTGCCTTTTTTGTGGTCGCCGCTGTTAATTCGGGTTATACAGGAGACACAGTGGTGGGTATGAGTGGTGGGCCTGTCCCATAGAGATTGCACAGTGGATAAGGAACGGGCCTATTGGACCACAGGTCCCCGGTTCTAATCCTGGCATGTACCACTAATTACATGTTTTCGAATTTATGTACATATTGGTAATTATCACTAGCTTGGAGGTGAAGGAAAACATCGGGAAGAAACCCGCTTATCCAACAAGTTTTATATATGTAAATTATTGATGCGGAAGCACACCATACAGGTTAGATCAAATTGTATGTAAACTTGACTAACGCAAAATAACGCCAGAATGTATTAACTAAGAAGTTCTCAGTCTACGCCGCAAGGGACCTCGCATGAGGATATATATACATACATATTAGAAATTATATTTCGAAAGGCATGTGACGTAATCTAAGAAAGGTCTCGTTTTCTCTTTGACTTGTGGTCTGACAGCGGTCAATTTGTCAAAATCAATATTTCCGCCAAATGCTTAGGCTTAGGTAGTGGAACCCGCCAGTTGTAAAGGATTAACATACGGTATAATGCTAGAAAGATTATTATTTACTCTAGGTCGAAATAAATAATGATGTGGATATTAGGTATAATGTAACAACTTCTAACAGTGTGAAGTCAAGGTATAAATCCTTTTATACTTAATTAAGATACATAATACTCTGAGTTCCTCTGAAGTTCTCGTTACAGAAAGGAAGTGCATTACACTAATGCTGTTTACTTAATATTTACTTAGGCAACTAATGCAACTACAAAGTTGCACATTATAATTTAATTAAGTTGAGAATGAGTATAATGTGATTTATAATGAGTTGGGGACTTAAGGAAAGTTTCTTTATAACAGTAGGTTATATAGAAAAGTTTCTTGGCATGAAGATATTGATAGATACTGTGAGAGGAGTGATAGCCTAGTGGATAAAGAACCGGCCTAGTGACCAACAGGTCCTCGGTTCGATTGCTGGCATGTACCTACCACTAAATTAGTGTTTTCTGCTTTATGTGCATTATTTGTACTTTGTAATTGTCACTAGCTCCACGGTGAAGGAAAACATTGTGAGGAAACCCGCACGTTCATGAATTTATATTTTGAAAGACCTGTGACCTTACCTAAGAATGATTTGGTTTGCCCTCTGGGTTGAGGAGGTCTGACGGCAGTCGCTCCATGAAAAAATCAGTATCTTCGCCAAATCTTTGGGCTTAGGTAGCGGGCATTGCCTATCCTAATGGGTTTGGAAACGGAATAACGCTTAGAAGAAGATACTATGACGAGCTCCATGGCGCAGTGGTTAGTAACGCTACTTTGACACCAACGCTCGTGGGTTCTATTCCGACACAGGACAAATATTTGTGTGCATTAACATGTTTATTTATATTGGTCTGAGACTTTTTTAGAAGAGGTAGGGCGCATCAAAGCAGCCCCTCCGAATAAGTACCTATACTATACTTCACAGAAAACTGCAGTCAAATAACAACTGCCTGCAGGATTGTTATGTTCATGCGGGTGATACTTAGTATGTTGCAAGCGTTTTTATGCTGCGGTAACTGCTTTACATCAGGTGGGCCGTGTGCTTGTATGCCTTCTGATGTTGTATAAAAAGAGAGTGTTATTTGGGTGCGGTTTTCTATGAGGTGGTGGTATTTCCTCAGACGGACTGGTTTAATGCTCCTTACCTCTCTTAAATACACCGAAATCAAGACAAACAGACATGTCCATACACGTAAATATTTGTCTTGTGTGGGAATCGAACTCGCGAGTGATGGTGATGGGATGAGTGTGTTACTTGCGCAATGCCACCTGTGCTGCTAAGACAGTAATGACTTAGAAGTTTACTGGTGACCTCACTCACACGCAGTAACACAACAACCATCTAGGGAGTTATTGTTTGGTTTTTCTGTGAGGTGCAGGTACTTCCCCTAGGCTGCTTCGATGAGTCCTACTACTCCTAAAAACGCCCAGACCAAAACAAATAGATATGTTCATGCACACAAATGTTTGTCCTGTGTAGGAATCGAACCCACGATTAGATTAGCTCCTAAGGATTTGCTGTGTTAACAGTAGAGGTGATATCGTGCGAACGATACTTCACGTATTGCATACGTTTATAGGTATCCACTTTACATAAGTCGGCCATATGCTCGTATGCCTCCTGAAATTATATAAAGGAAATACAAATTTCAAGTTCGAAAACACATATAGTACCTATTGTTGTCATCTTGTTACGGTGCAAATCTACACTTGCATGTTGGTGCATGTCGGTATTGTCATCTGTTGACCCGTAAATATATTAAATCAATCGCACTCAGTCTTATGTGTATTACTCATAGCATAAATACTAGATATAAGCATAATCTTGTGTTACATGCAAGCCGTCTCCACAAAATAAGTAATTCTTTCATGGGGCAATGTATACGGTTCTATAACAAACTTCCCTGCAATATAAGAGAATTGTCAATAAACAAATTTAAAACTACTATTAAAGCCAAATTGTGTAGCAGGGCATATTATAAAGTATCTGACTATCTATCTATCTATAACTTCACGCCAAATCCCTTGCGGGGTAGGCAGAGAGAACCGAGCGCCACGTGACTCGATCCTTACATATCTCACTCGCTTCTTTAACATTCATTGCTCTTCTCATGCACGCACGCCGGTTTCTAGGGCTCCTGACATCACCTTCTGATAGAACATGACCAATTTGGTCATGGTAGGTAAGTCTTGGCCTTCCCCGGCTCCTACATCCTTCCACTTTTGCATTGTATATCTGCTTCGTCATTCTTTCATCTTGCATTCTTTCTTCATGCCCGAACCATCGGAGCATGCCTCTTCTTATTTTAACACCGACGCTCTCTTTCATACCAACTCTATTTCTAACATCATCATTGCGAATACGGTCTACGAGCCTTACGCCACAAATTTTGCGCAGCGCTCGCATTTCAACCGCGTTTATTCTACTTTCATGCTCTTTCTGCCATACCCAACTCTCGCTTCCATAAGTTAGCGTTGGGACCAACACTGCATTGTGTATAGCGAGTTGTGCCTTCTGGCTCAGGATTTTACTGCCAAGAAATTTTCCTCCATTCACACTATTCCCAGCACTCACTCGTCTTTCCACATCTGCGGTGTACCTTCCATCCCTGCTGAAAGCGCATCCAAGATATACAAACTCATCCACTTGTTCCAACACTTCATCATCAATCGTAATCCTTACATTAGTTCTGGATTCTTCTCTTTCAAATACCATTATCTTTGTTTTCTTCGCATTCAGTAGTAAGCCTTTCTCCATACAGTCGTCTTTCATCGCTGTGACCAGTGTTTGCAGTTTAGATGGTGTATCTGCTAATAGCACGGCATCGTCTGCATACAGCAGACAGTTCACCACTTGGTCACCCATGCGCAATCCCACATTCGTTGACCTTATTCTCTGCAGACAACTATCGAGATACAGGATAAACAGCCTAGCAGATAGCATGCAACCCTGTTTGACACCAATTTTGACATCAAACCAGGGTGACATGCCACCGTCTATCCGCACACATGCTGAGCAATCCTTGTAAGTGGACTGCACAGCACGGAGCAGTGAACCGTCAATCCCATATCTCGGCAATATGTCCCACAGTTCCTTTCGCACAACCCTATCAAAGGCTTTCTCAAGATCCACAAAACCGCAGAAAACCTTCCGGTCTATGGCCAGATGCTTCTCTACGATATTGCGGAGCGAGAAAACTTGATCCGAACATCCCCTTCCATTTCGGAAACCTCCTTGTGCGTCCCACAGCATTTCATCGGATTTCACCCTCATTCTCCTTTCAGTCACCTTTCCATATACTTTTGCTGCTAAGCTGATCAAACTGATGGCCCTATAGTTGGCGCAGTCCATGCGTGATCCCTTGCCTTTATACAAGGGCACGATGACTGCGCGTCTCCAGTCCATTGGGACCCTTCCAGTTCTCCAGCATAGGTTGCATAGGTACCAGAAGGCGTCCCGGACGTAAGTGCCACCTAATTTGATCATCTCAGCTGTGATCAGATCAATTCCCGCTGATTTTCCATTTTTCAAGCTTCGTATCGACCATTCGATCTCATCCATAGTTATGCCTTCGTCGGACGCCGTCAACGTGGAGTAAGCATCCGACTCACTCTCATTGCCAGCGTCCGAGGCATACTCATACATTTCCTCAAAATATTCACTCCACCGTTCTAACACTTCCTGAGTGTTCGCAAGAATGACACCAGCTTTAGACTTTATCTTATCCTTTCTGGATGCCGACGAACCACTCCGAGACTTCTTTACCTCTCTCCAAAAGAGTTTGGTATTTGCCTCGAAGTTTTTCGTCAGCCTCTCTTCCTCATTCATAATTTGTCTTTCACGCTTCTCTTTCACTAAAGCCTTGGTTTCATTCTTGCATAGACGGTACATTTCTTTCTTCTTTTCTCTCATATTTTCATTTAAAGGCAAAGATGATACGTAATCCAGCCACGCTTTCCTCTTTCTTGCTACGGAGGATTCAACCTCCGCATCCCACCAGGCATCTTCTTTCGCTGTTTTACGTCTCTTTGCGCATCCACAAGCTTCTTTTGCACTATCCACCATACTTTCTTTCAAAACTTTCCAACAATCATCCACATCTGAGTCGGAGAGGCTTGCATTTGCAAGTCTCTCACTTACCAGATGCACATACATTCTCCTTACACGTTCATCTTGCAATTTTTCGCTCATTATCCTTTCATGATCTCCGAAAGGGATACGCACTCGCCAGTGCCTCCACTTCCTAAAAAGGCCCACAAACCGGCTTACCACCAGGTAGTGGTCCGTCTCAAGAGTGGGGCCTCTAAAGGCTCTTGTATCCATTAAAACATTTCGGAGACGTCTATCTATTAAAATCAAATCAATCACACTTTTTTGATCATTCCTTCTCCATGTATACGTGTGAATATCCTTATGATGAAATAAAGTATTCGACACGAGGAGGCCTCGTTCCATACATAAATCTAGTATTGACTTACCTGCTTCGTTCACTCTCTTATCTCCATACGGACCAAGAACAGCTTCATAGCTGTATCGCTTGGTCCCAACCCATCCATTCAAGTCTCCACACATAATCACTCTTTCATTCCCTTCAGCTAAGTCCAGAACATCCCTCACAGACTCCCAAAACTTCTCCAGTTCTTGAGCACACGCTGAGCTTACGGGAGCGTATGCTGCAACCAAAAATACTCGCGTGATGCCCAGTTTAATACGAACCCAGAGAAGTCTAGGCCCTACCAAACAGTAATCTCTTACACCAGTGGCTAAGCGAGAGGAGAGTACGACACCTACACCAGCACTGGCATGATCGTCCCGGTCTACCCCAGACCATAGGGCCATCATACCACCGGGCAGATCATCGGTGTCGCTCCCTTTGCGCTTAGTCTCTGTCACACATAAAGCATCCAAACGTCTATCATTCATTACGTCTATCAGTTCATTCGTCTTATCTTTCAATCCACCTCTCACATTCCACGTGCCTATGCGGCACTCGGTTCCCCTCGTCCCGCCGGAATTGGCGCTGCGTGGTGGGTGGCGGCCCCCACCGCCGCATGCAGCTATATTCGCACCGACGGGGGCGGATCGGTGCGCGTCGCCTACGGGGGACGCCCTAATCCGCACGTCGGTGTGCTCTTGGTCCAGAATTGCAATCGACTGATTGGCAGGGGTCGCGAACGAGCACGCTTCTGGCACATGACCCCCTTATATCTGACTATATTAATGATAAAAATGCCTGGGAGTGAGTCGATCCAATTATAATGTAATTAATAAAATATGTAAATTTGTTTGGATACCAAAAGAGGGATGCCTGAGTTTTTTGGCAGTATTTTTATCAGTGCTCACCTAGTCATAAACTGCACGGTAGGGAAAAAAATTGTGACGATTCCAAACAAATGTAGCCATTTTTACGGAATAAAAAGATTTTGACTTTGACTTTGACTATGCTTTCATGTATCCATAAATTATAATTGTGGTTGTAGGTGAACCAGTATTGTCCCTTTGCCTTGTTTCAGGTTAGTATATTTTTTTGAACTATTATTAGGAGTTCCGCAGCCTATGTTTGTTTCTGTAAATGTATATGATACTCAGGTAGGGTTGTCAAAATTTGTTTCAGGGTTGTCACTTGGTTAGATATTAGCTTGGGAATATTTTTTTGTTTGTTTTGAACCTCTTCTGGGGTCGAACCTCCAACATATTGTCACATCAAAAAAAAAATCTCTTGTATGTATTGTTACGGTGCAAATCTACACTTGCATGTTGATGCAAATGTCGGTACTACCAGCGACATCTATTGACCCATAACAATACATACTTGCGAAGGAAGGGAACCCTTGGATATCAGCTTGAACCTTATGATTCAGGTCTGAGATGAGTTCTGGGAATTGTTGTTATCAAGTTTACTCAGCATTAAATCTAATGATCCAAAGAGTCTTCGCATTCTATGTTTGTTCTATCTATGAAATAAATAACCTACGGAGACCCAATGACACGATTATGCGTAACAATAACTAAACCACCACTGCTCGTTGGATTGGTAGAGTAGAACGCGCAACTTTTACTGGCTAGTTCACGAATCAACATAGCATCACTTATCAGCCTTATTGGTTACAATAAATAAAAAATAAATAAATATTGTCGGACAAATTACACAGCGCCATCTAGCCCCAAAGTAAGCGAAGCTTGTGTTATGGGTACTAGACAACTGATAAACATACGTAAATATTTTTTTTTTTGTAAATAATGCGCCACCGAGCTCGTCAATATAAAGTTGATACTGTTGATTATCGGCGCTTGGTGGAATTGTAAAGACATCTTGTTAATGAAAACACTTGTAAAGATACTACTTCACAATGTTATTTGTTATTTATTTACTTATTTTTACTGGTTTCGCCTTTACGGCATTATCAAGGTATTTGGAAATAATATAATGCCATCAAGGTAATAATATAAGTTCAATGGAACTACGACTTCGTTGAAGTCAGTTTTCGTTAGTTATCTCGTAATTTGTTATTGTTATTTGATATAAAAATCAACCTCAAATCTCAAGCTGTAGTAATCAGTTACTGCAGCTTATGACCACTTGCGCTTTACCGGCTCTTTGAAACATCTTCATTCCTTTCATGAAGGATTCGCTGTCGTAGATTCGTCAGAGAACCTAGGAAGTAAGTTCCTTTCACACATGTAGAACTCGCTGAATAAAACGTGCATGGATTACATTTTTTTTATAATTGTTACACTAATTATATAGCGCCATCTCGTCCCAAACTATGCAAAGCCTGTGCCATGGTTTCTAGACTACTGATAAATATATGTAAAACCTTGTTCGTAAAAACATACTTAAAGTACATAGAAAACACCCAAATCAAGACAAACAGACTTGTTCATGCATATTTATTTATTATTATTTAGCCTTATATGGGAAACGAACCGGCAAGCCTTGGTACTGAAAAAAATAGCCATCGCTAGCTATTCGACCACCGAGCTCGTCGAAATTATTTTATTTATATAGTTTTCATTTTCAGGTTTCTTTACTAACGGAATCATCTCTCCGTCTGTCACCGAGCTGTTTTGAATCGAAACACATGTAATATTTGAATAGCATTGTTAGAAAAGAGGTATGAATATTAAATAAACGAATACGGTGCATAAGAATCGAGTGGTGAAGCGCTTAGTTCTCTCCCTACCCTGAAAGGGATGAAACGTGAACGTGGCCGCTTTAGCAACAATTAATAAAAATAAATAAAATTAAAGGCGGTCCCTGTACAAGAAACGCAATTTTTTGTCGTTTTTTTTACACGGTATTACGTAAAATTTCTGCGAACCCGACGCCCACTTTTTTACATTTACGACCGCCCCGTGCGTTTTTACATTTCAGGTACGTTTCAAACTTCAAAAATATGTATTGTACACGTGTGTATACAGGAAAGGTCGCCGTTTTTCATGAAATTTGTTATGTGACGTAAAAAGAACAACACCCGCCGATCAAGTTATAGTCCGTCCAACCGTCAAAGTTGTTCATAGCGGGAAATTATCAAACTTTCAGCATTTTTATTTCCAGAGAACCCTTTGGTACTTTGTTGTTTGTTTTAAAGAAAAATGAAACGGGCCAAGTGCCACTCAGGCTAGTGCTGAGAGGGTTCCGTGGTCCCTTGGGCCGCATCACTAAGTTTGTTTATGGAGGTTTCGTGAAGATTTCTAAGACAACTGTACTAGTTAGAAAAGTCGTTCTATTTTTCTGTAATATCATCTTTATATATATATATATATGTATATATATATATATATATATATATATATATATATATATATATATATATATATATATAATTCTTTTGACCGGGTATGTCACTGACTGTGTGTTTAAGTGGTGGAGTGCAATCGGGTTTTAGGAATTTATATTTTTATTTTCGGATAGGACAACGTCTGTTGGATCCGCTGGTATTATATAATTCTTCTATACCCTTAGTTTAGGAGTTTAGGACATGCATTGTCCTAAACTCTGTATAAACTGTGTGATCTATTCAATTCTCCTTTATGGCGATCTATGTAAAAAATCTGTGTGATCTATGTAAAAAACGTCGCTGCTGTCAGATCGTTTTACGAAACGTCAAAATGTACGCATTTTGACACACGCCGCGCTGCAGTGCAGTTGCAGTTTTTAGTAGAATCGGCCTACTCAATGGATCCCTGGATAGTTTAGTTTCCCAATTAGACCAGAGAGGTGGCGCTGTAATTGGGGTCTAGGACTTTTTTATTTATTTTCAGGAAGGAAAACGTCTCCCACGACCGCTATTCTATATATAATTTTATCGAATCATTAAAATAATTCGCTTCTAAAGCACTGAAATGGGAGATCGGTCAAGAGATTCCTACGTAAATATGTTTTTTCTTTCTAGGAGAGCCCGAGCTGGTCAACGTAAGGGAAGGAGTCTAGGAAAGTACCACCGCCTTACAAAACACTATTTAAGAAATGACTATATAAGAGTCGGCATGGCAACGTGCGATCGATACCTATTGCATATCTATTCTAACTTTTCATGTTATACTTTACTCATCCCACTATTGGGGTACGGTATTAATCTGAAAACATTAAATCCGCTACTCACTTTGGATTAGCAAGGCCAGGGTTTTCAACATTTAACCCTTCGAAACCCGGGTGGTCGTATACGACCGCGAAATGTATGGGAAAACGTATATAACTGACTGCTCAAAGACCAAAGAAGAAGATTGACGTATGTCTGACTTCCTGTCTTAGTGTCTGCTAGCACATAGGAGCTCGAGCTAAATTAAGTATTTTTTATACAACGCCTTATAAGAATACTGCCTAAGAATTCAGCATCAGGAATTTGATGATTCCTTCCCTCTCGTGCACAGGTTGCGGTTGACATTACCTATATTATAATATACTATCACGCGTTACGACGCCATTGGGTCTCACAATTACAGAACCCTAAAAAGATGTCAGCTCCATTGCAATATGGTGATAGTTTTACCCATTTATTTCATGAATGCATCTCGTCTGCCTGCTGAATGCACCGCTTAGACTTCATAATGACATCCCCTTGAGTTCACATGCTAATGAGTTTGCCGACAAAATGCTTTTTTTGTAGCAAACGATTTTGAACTAGGAACTCGTTTGGATACTAAATCACGAACTTGTGTAGTTAGAACTAGTCATTTAATGAAAACCGGCTTTTATGTCTTATCCCATTGTATTTTTTTTATACTACGTCGGGAGGCATACAAGCATATGACCCACTTGATGTAAAGCGAGTACCCTATTAACGCTTGCGATATATTAAGTATCACGCGCGCGATGCCTCCTCTGCTTGTTACACAGCAACTCCTTAGGAGTTTACTGATGACCTCACTCACACGCAGGAACACAACAACCCTCTAGGCAGTTGTTATTCGGCTGTGGTTTCCTGTGAGGTGGATGTACTTCCCCAGACGGGCTGCTTTGATGTGCCCTACATTTTACTACACATGCATTTCGAAAACAGAGGGCGTAAAAGCAGCCTGTCTGGGGAAATACCTAACATCAGATATGTCACCTTGGTAATAAGCAACTAGAATTAAATTAGAATTACAAATATTCCTGAAACTACTAATACCAAGGAAATTATTCGTGTAAATAATTAATTTGTTTCCGAAGTTAAAATTCTTTTGACACAATATGACCATAATTCAGATCTTTTGCGGATGAAAATAAAGTTTTCAAACGGAAATGACGTAGTAAAATATATACAGGTTGCGGTAGTAGTGTGACATATTCAACTATAAATTAAGAATTCAAATAAATACGTATTCATTTGATTAATACATTAACATATACAACAAAATATTAGTTCCTTGCCATTGATATTCGTTTATTGTCTGTGACATTGTTTGCCTTGTTTTGAATGATTATTGACATCGTTTGTTAATAAATCATTCAAATTATGATAATAATTGAATTGACTTTGTAATAAGTTATGTAAATATGACTTTTTATTACTCGCACTGTATATTATATTATCAACAGTACCAACATCTCGAAAAATAGATTGGTACCATCTGACGGCCAACTCCACCACCGCGCACGCTCATTGGTTAAATCAAATAACGCGCGCTTTCCCGCCTTTCAGTTACAAGCTGTCGTTTTCACGAAATCACTCCCACAGATTATTGAATATCGTTATCGCAATGGCGATGATGATTTTTAGGGTTCCGTACCCAAAGGGTAAAACGGAACCCTATTACTGAGGCTCCGCTGTCCGTCCGTCCGTCCGTCCGTCCGTCCGTCCGTCCGTCCGTCCGTCCGTCTGTCACCAGGCTGTATCTCACGAACCGTGATTGTTACACAGTTGAAATTTTCACAGAAGATGTATTTCTGTTGCCGCTATAACTACAAATACTAAAAAATAGAATAACATAAATATTTAAGGGGGCTCCCATACAACAAACGTGATTTTTAGGGTTCCGTACCCAAAGGGTAAAACGGAACCCTATTACTGAGGCTCCGCTGTCCGTCCGTCCGTCCGTCCGTCCGTCCGTCCGTCCGTCTGTCACCAGGCTGTATCTCATGAACCGTGATAGTTAGACAGTTGAAATTTTCACAGATGATGTATTTCTGTTGCCGCTATAACAACAAATACTAAAAAATAGAATAAAATAAATATTTAAGGGGGCTCCCATACAACAAACGTGATTTTTTGCTCGTTTTTGCTCGATATTGATAACGGCAACAGGTAGACGCTTGAAATATTCACAGAATATTTAGTTATATATTCATTTTAAGAATAAATAATTAAATTAAAATAAAACAAATATTTAAGGGGGGCTCCCATAGAACAAACGTGATTTTTTGCCCTTTTTATAGAAAATGGTACGGAACCCTTCGTGCGCGAGTCCGACTCGCACTTGGCCGATTTTTTTGCTCGTTTTTGCTCGATATTGATAATGGCAACAGGTAGACGCTTGAAATATTCACAGAAAATTTAGTTATATATTCACTTTAAGAATAAATAATTAAATTAAAATAAAACAAATATTTAAGGGGGGCTCCCATACAACAAACGTGATTTTTTTGCCGTTTTTATAGATAGTGGTACGGAACCCTTCGTGCGCGAGTCCGACTCGCACTTGGCCGATTTTTTATAGACTCTAAATGCATACGTATATTCTCATGCGAAAGTAATCATGTCTATTTTATCTGTCTTTATACTATATACATGTTTGTTCATTCTACACTAAACTATTCAACGATTCATAACGAAAAGCACAGAGCCGCAGAACTATACATATATGTATATATACTTATTATTACTGTAAAGGTTGTAAGTCACAGACAGTAGGTAGTACATAATATTTATGTTAATGTGAGTTTACCAACAAAAATCTAATTATATATTTACTGATTATATCATATCATTTCAAATGGATGTCATTGTCAAATCTAAAATTGTGACGATTCCAAACAAATGTAGCCATTTTTACGGAATAAAAAGATTTTGACTTGACTTGACTTGAAAACAATAACATAGAAAAATATATAAAACCCATTTAAGTCATCTTTAGTAAATATCAGAAAATACTTAATATTGTTATGCAATTGCCCACCTAATGCATAACTGTTACCGTAGTCTATGAACGCTGCAAATATTAAGTATCAGTCGCGTGATGTCACCTTTACTGCTAATACAGCAACTCCTTAAGAGCTTACTTGTGACCTCACTCCCATGCAAGAACACAACGACCCTCCAGGGTGTTGTTATTTGAATGCGGTTTTTTAGTGAGGTGAGGGTACTTCGCCAGACAGGCAGATTTTATGCGCCCTACCACTCTTAAAAACACGCAAATCAAGACAAATAGACATATTCATGTCCATAAATGTATGTCCTTTGTGGGAATCGAATCCACGAGCATTGGTGTCAAAGTAACCGTACCGCCACCGATCTCGTTTAAAAACCTATGCAATATAATATTTAATTGTAATCGTTAATTGTCTTATGAAATTGGACATATTTTTCTTAAATATTTGACTAATATATGTGAAAAGTAGTACGTAATTTATTTTCAAAAATGCTTCCGTACAAGTAAAATTTATACAGCATCTTTGGTACCCACATTTAACAAGAAATAAATGATTTGATTGGTTAAATTTATTCAACTTATTCATACATAAATATGATAAAAATAAAGGCTAACCCTGTACATAATAACTTGCTGTACTGGTCTTTGATAATGGGCTCCACCACTTTCGAGACAATAACAGTCCCTTCAAAGTTGAGCTTCAGATTGAATCACATTGTGATGTAACTAACTATACATAATATTGTTCTAGAGCAGTTGTCTGCATGACTGCCTGTCAATTACAGCAACCAGTGGAGCAAGCTAACTGAGATACGAATTGTTTCGTTGATCGCATGCATTACATGTAGTGACGTCCGACGCGTCGCTTTGTCGAAGATAAGCTATTAGTAGGCGCACAGTTGGGAGTATAATCAGTAGAATAACTTCAAAGAAACTTTCAAAATCATTGCTCTGATACAGAGTTTCAAGCGAATATCGTCGTCGAATTTTTAAATAATCACTTGCACAGACCTTTTTTAATTGGAGCGAGATGGTGTCATTGTGTATGGCAGTCTGATCGAATATACAGATTAAGCAACGCCGACTGCAGCTTGTCTATGCATGGATTTATCTATTCGAGCTACTCTGAGTTTTGGAGGCTACGATAAAATATCGGCCGCAATTGTTGTCGATAGACACAGTTATTAAGCTAAATCAGTGGTCTTCGGGAGGATTAAAGACACTGACCTTCGCCAAGGGAGACCTTATCCCTGCAGTGGGATGAGTGTGGGTTGGTGTATATGTAATTGTATCCACATCATACGGGTTATACCATACGAATTGATGTGGATACATTCCTATGTTGCGCCCCGTTTACTATATACGTCATTTTGAAAATTGACGCTCGAACGCGAACGTTAATGTAACAAAAGACTCAAATCACAAAAAATAATGCCAGAAACGTTGTCACAACAAAACATTTTTCTGCTGTTGATCTACTGCTTATATTTTTCTGCTGTAGTTGACATGCCAATAGGTTTTAAAATTGTTTGAATGTTTAACATTTCTTATGTAATTTGCTTTTTATGATTTAGTTGTTTGTTATTCGTTTCAAAATGTCTATGTCTGCTCTTAATAAAAAAAAAATGACTAGTACTAGTTCGTCTTTCTAATTATCCCGTAATCCAATCGAATTGGCGGGATCCGGTACCTAAGCCTAAGGCACTGGCAAACATACGGATTTTTCATTCGTTTCGTTAAGTATTGGTACATACATACTTTTTTATTTTGCTGATGGGGGAGATAAGTTGTAGACAAAAATAATTTGGGGTCCTTTTGTCTACATATTTTTCCCCATCGAATGCATCCTGTTTCAGCCTGATCGGGTGTTATTACAAAAAATTTAAGTAAAAAGTACCGTATTGACTCCACTATTACTCCGATGGTAGACAAGCGTATTGACATGTACCTACATATGTATTTACTTACTTGCTTCGTTTACTCTTTTATCTCCATACTGTCCAATCATAGTGTATAGTTTGGAATGCCTTGTCTATACGATCAAACCATATCTTCACTTCGTAGGCTTAGCAAAAACAGTGCACGATACCCAAACTTTAAAGATCATCATCAGTGTCTCTCTCTTTCCGCTTAGACTCTATCACACGCGTCTCGGCATGTGTTTTGTATCTATTATCTCGTTCATCATATCCTTCAATCTACCTCTCACATTCCAAATACCTATATATATACAGTTTTCCTTAACCCTTTGACTTGGACGTGCGGATTGCCTCGCGATTTTTTCCTTTACCGTCGAGCAAGTGATAATTACATAAATTTGGAAATCACAAATTTAGTGGTACATGCTCACACCAGGATTCGAATCGGGGACCAATCTGTTAATAGGCCGGTTCTTTATCCACTAGGCTATCACTGCCCTACACTGTTTTACTATTGTATAATAAATGTTGTTGAAATTCTTCTACGCAAAAGCTATAACTACCACCTTAGTACTTTGACGAGCTCGGTGGTTCAGTCGTGAATGACGCGACTTTGGCACCAACGCTCGTGGGTTCGATTCCCACAAAAGGCAAACATTTGTGTGCAAGAACATGTTTGTTTGTCTTGGTCTGGATGTTTTAAGAGAGGTAGGGCGCATAAAAGCAGCCCGTCTGGCTAAGTTCCTCCACCTCACAGAAAACCGCAGCCAAATAACAACTCCCTAGAGGGTTGTTATGTTCCTGCGTGTGAGTAAGGTAACCAGTAAGCTCCCAAGGAGTTACTGTGTAAGCAGCAGAGGAGGCATCGCGCGAGTGATACTTAATATATCATCGCAAGCGTTAATAGGCTACAGTACCCGCTTTACATCAGGTGGGCCGTATGCTTGTATGCCTCCCGACGTAGTATAAAAATAAAAAAAAACTTTCCATGTTGAATCTATAAAAACAAAAAAGATCTATACCCATCTCTAGAAATTAATATACAAACGACATATCAAATTATGTTTAAAAAATATTTTTTCACTATTATGTACACAAGGCATTTATCCTTTGCATTTGAAAGGGTAAAACATTTTATTGTGCGAATAATAGGACTCGCATAGGGAGGGACAGATAGTCCTTTCAGAATTATTATCGTTTCACATCTTTTTGTAGGTCAAAGGATTCGGATAAATATCTTACATTGAAAAGGATATAGAGTATATTTATTTCGACTAAAGCAATAGAAATAAATATTATTGCTTATATCTAATTTAGAAGTGTAAAGCAGACTAGCAGCTGACCTCAGCTTCACATGCGTGTTGTTTAACTTTTGAAGTTTTTCACAGTGATGGGTCGTTTTTCAACAGTTAACGTAGATTACAAGCTATTCTCTTGTCAAACTTTTACAAAATCTATTATATAGTTTTCGCGTCGTCATACGTTTACAAGAGAATTACGAACACAGACAGATAAAAGACACACAGACGGAGAATAAAGTAATCATGAGCATGTTTTTTTATTCTTGTAGTAGAAGTATGGGGTATCAAACCGCAGCCAATTACCAACTACCAGGAGAAATATTGTACCCTTACTTGTTAATAATATCAACAAGCTTCTAAAGAATTACTGTCTAAACAGCAGAGGTGGCAAAACGCACATATATGTAGATACGGACACCACTTTATATAACGTGGACTATCTGTTTTTTTTTTTATAATCACGTCGGGAGTCATATGAGCATACGGCTCACATTAAGCATCACTCGTGCGATGTCACCTGCTAGCACAACAACTCCTTAGGAACTTACTAGTGACCTCGCTGACACGCAGGCTGGCTGCCGTTTTCTGTTGAGTGGTGGCACTTTCCCAGACGGGTTACTTTGATGCGCCGTACCTCTCTCTTAAAAACAGCCAGAGCAAGACAAACAGACACGTTCACGCACACAAATGTACAAACTCGACCTGAGGGTCATATTCGTCATTTCAGTCCGTATTCCTCCACTGCTGAACATAAGCCTCCCCTCTAGAGAGCCATTCGTCTCGATCCTGTGCCACTTGTGTTGTCGGTTCTACGAACTACGTCGGTTCACTGCCACTTCACCTTGCTTATCCTTTGGCCTATGGCAAATACCTTGCTTGTGCTGGGGATATCGTCATTTCTGATATTATCACGCTGACAGACCCCGAGCATAGCTCTTTCCGTAGCACACTAAACAATTTTGAGCTTCCCCATACGGCCCGCAACCCTGCTAAGATATTATTACACGTGTATATATATAAATACACACATCAAAAGTGTCTAGGGATCAACATATATTTTTGCAATAACTTTTCTCCTGATTGATATTAATTAAAATTTTCTTTAAGGATTCATCAAATAAAGTGTTTTCGTTTGTCTACAGTAACGATAAACCAAGTCACCTTTGCATTAATAAAGAAATTTGCCATTTTCATAATAAAGGGATTTTTGACATTTGAACCACTAACATTAAAGTTCGAAAAAAAGACTGAAATAACAGTTTTCTTTAAAATTTTATTGGGTAACTTAAACAATTAATAATCCGTGTTTCTACCGCGAACACTAACAACACAAGAACATCGGTTTGGCATACTCAAAATGAGTTCATCCAAATCACGCTGTGGAATGGCCGCCCATGTTCGTTGCAACAACAAAAAAAAGATCTTCTTGCGACTGGATACCCTCCATATTCGGCAGAGCTCTTCTCTGTAGCATATCCCATGCATGCTCAATCGGGTTCAAGTCTGGCGACTGAGCAGGCCAGGGCATGACATTGATGTTAGCTGCGGCGAGAGTCTGTCTTACAACTCTTGCGGTGTGCGGTCGTGCATTATCATGCATTAACTGAAATAAGGGACCGATTTGCACTTGTAGAGGAACGATGACGTCTGATACAATCGTCTCAGCATAAATTTGAGCGTTGAGGTTGCCTCTGATCCAAATCAACTCAGTTCTTCCGCCGATCCAAATACCCGCCCATACCATGATGGTTCCACCACTATAAGGATGGACTTCCTGGCAGGATTTTAATCGCTGTTGGCGTCCAGGGGTTCTCCAGTGTCGTATACGTTTATATATTTTATATATTTTTTTATTACAAAGCCACATCTCAATCTCAAGAAATCCGCATAAAAATGCTTGATCCCTAGACACTTTTGATGTGTGTATATAGATAGATAAGTATACTTATTACCTGTAGATTATTGATAGTAGTAGACTATTTTGTACTGTCAAAGATAATACTCGTAGTTTGAATGGATAGTGATTGAACGTATTGTCCTCGTTACATCAAGTGACGGTTAAAAAGTCAGTACTTCACTCACGTTTATTGATCCAGTTTTGTTAACATACATTTGTCGAGTTTTTGATATGATATTAGAAAGCAATGATATCCCAGTGGATAAAAAAGATTAAGGTTGATTCTATAACTAAACTCGCTGTCATTTTCTAAGAAACTGTGCCGGAGAGTCATAATTCGCAAAATTATTTTCTCCATATTTTCATTTACTCCAAGTACTCGTAATGCAAAAAGTCAAATTGATGTTGTTTCTGACCATCACATAAATTTGACCAAAGGACTATCCTTTTGAGCTCGCATTCGATGATATATATTGGTGTATTATTGGTAAGTTGAGCTCACTTCTTGAGCTCCCCTGCCTGCTGTAACTTCCGCTCACATATAACTGAACTTTAAATGTAACAAAACCCACTTTTGCCCGATTGATTGGTGATAAACCTATACGCATGGAATAATATTTTAGGTAATATATTCAATAAAGCTTTTAAAAAAAGTTCTAATCAAACAATTAAAATGAATTATCTACAACATATAAACTGTTAATTCGTTTATGTACTTTGATATTCTGTTTGAGTATTTTGTACCAGTAAATTTGGCGTATAATTATTTATTAAGTAACAAATGCGTGTACTGTTTCTAAAAAAATTTGAGACGTTGCTTGATTCAAATATTTATAGTAAGGGACTACGAGAGACTTTTCAACAAAAAAATAGCTGAATACATAGTTTATAATGCCTACAATCGATCTGCATTCACAACTTCTTTTCTCTGTCGCTTGATTCTTTACTGCATAACGCAATCCAATTGTTTTTTATGTTATATGGTTTTGTTGTAAAGTAGATGTGTTGATATGTTACAAACTACAACAACATTGAAAAGTGTTCAATCTAGTTGTAGTTTGTATTTCAATTGTAGTTCAATCTAAACGGGAGTAATTAATTTTCTATTTTAAAAAATCTGGTTGACGTCTGTACTAAAAGGTCAAACAACAAAATAAGCTGTAAATGAAATGTAGATACGAGTGTATAATATATTTCATTGTCGTTCTTTAATAACATTATTTTTAGCGTATATTTATTACATAGAACATTTTAAGACGATAATGATTCGATGTATACAAGTACTCAGTTTTTGGTAACTCAAATTTGATCTTTTATATTGACCTGTAAGAAACTTAATATTCGGCATTTGTCGCATTACACCAATACTGCTGGAAGTGGCTGCGAAAATATAGTAATTTAATACTGATTTGACATTCAATTAATTATTTTAATAATTCCATTGTATAAAATTGTTATTGCCATGTGCATTGTCTCTCTATTTTAATAACGTTCTTAGACTATGTGACGAGTTAAATAGTTATCTTAAGTACTTTCAAGCAGCCGAGATAATAAATGTAAACAAGCATTCAGGGGTAGATACACCAAATATTATTATTGAGTGTAATGACTATTATACTCAATAATAATACTTGCGTTACCACCAATCTATCTAGGCTATCACAACTCTTTTATTTAGCGTAACTTATTACGCATTTACTTTTACGTAATTCACGTTAAAAGGAGAACCGGACTTCGACAAAAATTGTCTACTGAAAAGGCATCGTGTTAAGCGCCAAAAAAAAAGAAGATATATATATATATATATATATATATATTTATAAAGCTTACACTAACTCCCAACTGGTAAATTACAACATAACTCTACAAGATGTAGCCATAATTTTATTATAATTGATGAACGATAAAAAATATAAAAAGTGTACACTCACGCACATTTTAATTAAAATAAAGGTCAGTTTTTTTAGCCATAGGCACGTCTTTACTAAATATGACATGTATCTAAATTAGACAGGCATAGATCAAAGGAATTGTAGATCTTTTAAAATTTAATTAAACGTCGACTCGACGACGTAAATATTACTTAACTTGCCAAATATGACGAATTCATATCCTGACATGATTCCCGTACCAAAATTTACAGACAGTTGCTGCTGCGGAAAATTGCGGCGATATTTATCACTTGATTTTTAGCGAAACCTAGTAAAGGCCGGCGTGTTTACCATTTTTATCTCGTTTCGTTGAACGTCCTTTAGACAACTGGGACTATATATATATAGGTGATGTATTCTTTGATAATTATAACAATTTTAATGCGACATTGAGATATGCGATATATACTATATAGGTATATATACTACCAATATTTAGATATTGAAGTAACACCTCGTTCGTTCCTTTAACATTCTGATGAAACACAACCAATCAGTCATGGTATGTGAGTCTTGGCGCATCTCGGCTGCTACATCCTCCACTTTCGCATTGTATATCTTTTTTGTCATTATTTCTTCTGCATTTCTTTTCCATGCCCGAACTAACAGAGCATGATTTTCTTACATTAACACCTACACACTCTTTCAAATCAAGGACGGCATCTTATAGCGTTCCGGTCTCTATATCTACCCCACAAACGACCTGGCGTGAATATGTAGATCTATAGATAGTAACACCATCCTGAAATAAGTGATTTTATAAATCGTCGTAATGCCAACAGGTATGCGTAAGGCGTTGATAATTTGCTGCGGCCTTCTGTGAGGTGGAAGTACTTCCCTAGTCCGGTTATATCTATGCGTACATCACTGATATTTCGTCACAGCCACTTTTATGAACTAAGAGGAAACGCTATGTGCAGACGACATCCCAAAAATGTTTTTTTCGTGTACTACTGTACATGCATTTTACAAAAGGCAAAATGCAAGGGACTTTTTTTGCAAATAAATTGATTGAAAGTTAGAAGATAATATTTGAACATTCAGGCTAATATCGTGAGATACAATAAAATTAGTTCACATTTTATATAAAAAAGCTAGACGACGGGCGAACTTGCATTATTTTGAAGATACCTAAGAAGAAAAAGGAGATCAAGACGAGACTGTTCCAATTTTCCTAATAGTGCATCAAAGACTATTATTACACTGGAATACGTACCTACTGCATGGATATTCGGGAGTTATACTCGTGCCTTTCTTCCTGAATATTTTTATGCTTGTAGCATATTTATTAGGGACATTTCTAAACTGCCAACCTATTTTACTACATACGGCTAAGCACATAAATCTCAATTTATTGTCGATTTTGGGTACAGAGGCGATAAACACACTTAGTAGCTAAAATGGATCCGCGTAGTAAGCGACTTTGAAATACATTGAAGCTTAGTACAAACTTCTGATGAAAAATTTATCAAAAAATATAAATGAAAATACTTGTTGTTGTTCATATCAGTCGAAAAGTCATAGGAATGGAGGAGGAGGATAATCAGGAAATTTTTGGGTGTAATTGTCTTTAGAGTTATAGTCAACTGTAATCTGTAGGTTGTCTAACTTCTAAACGAGGCTCTAATTCCAAATCTTGTAGCGATATCTAGTAGACTAACGCTATATCGAAGTGTTGAGTTGCAGACCGCGGCGGTGACAGTCTATATCTAGAACCAGTAATCTAATCCCTTTTAGCAACATCCTCGAATTTGTTCAAAGCTATTGGACGTATTTAAGACGCTGATTACGAAACAATGGTTGACAGCGTCGTTACTGTGCTGTCATGGTAGAATTACTCAACGTTCTATGTTAGATGGTACAAGGTACTATCACAATGCTGATAAGAAACAATATTCAGAATATAATTTATTCCGAGCCTAATAAATTGAGTGAGCTGTGGGTCTTGAAATTAATTTTATCAATAAAATGTCAGTACAATGAATTCTTCACATCTAGCCCGATTATCTCAATAGTTTAGAGATTAGTGGTTATTGGCTATGACTTCCACAGATATGCTATGTAGGTTGATCATGATATTTTCAAAAAGGAGATCGACAGACACATCGGACTGGATTAGGCAGTATTTGCAGAACTTCGGCACATTCCTCCAGCACAAATACTTGACGATTAAAGTTTTTAATCCATGTGTCGTCACTGCTCTGGCTTAATGTGCAGAGCCATGGATCCTTACTTTGGTTTAGAGCACAGGTTTTTTTTTTTTTTTTTTTTTTTTTAATAGTAGTCATATCCACAGGCTCTTTGGCCCGTGCCTTTGTTTGTTTGTCATTTTTTTTTGTCAGGTTGTTAGTTTTTTTATTTATCGCTCCGCAAGTGCGATTACAATAAGTGCCTTATTACTAGTTTTTATTTTAGTTTTTGTTTTAAGCAGAAAGAGGGACGAGAGACGCGGGCAGACCAGTCCCTCCGAGCGGCACCCGTTCACGAGTTGACGCAGAGGGCAGCCATCACCGTGTTCAACCATATTTTTGGGAACTCGATGACCCGCCCCCCAACGCCGCCGCCCGTCTAGACATTTTAGTGAGCACGACTGCTGGCATCTCTCATCTCTATCTCTGCTTTAGTCACTTTTGTTTCTTCCGGAAAGGAAGGGAGATGGCATCCCGGAGCCTTGCCATGACGCTCTTCCCCTCTCTCAGTCTACTGGTTTGGGAGGAGGAGGAGAGACCGCTCTCTGGGTTTTCGGAGCTTTGGGTCAACTTTTTGATGACCTTCTCGTCTCTCGCCCTCATCGCCATCTTAAGGTTATAGTCCCTGATATGTTCCGTTGTCGCGGTCTCGGCTCGCTGGATAAACCGAGCTGTCGCGTCGTTATCGAAACAGTCTGTGTGGTATACACAGCTGTCCGTGTGTCTAGAGACCGCGACAACGGCATGGGGGACACTTTGGAGGAGGTGGGATTTTTTGGAGGTTGTGCGCACAATAATCACTGACTCGCACGTTAGTCCCTGTGCTTCATGTATGGTTAGGGTGCGGGAACCCGAATTTGCTCCATAGCCCTGGCTGATAAGGAGTGCCTTCTCAGCCTGGGTGTGGACAAGGTAAAGCGTGTTGTCCTGTTTCGGGATCCGCTCCCCTGTAAACCGCTTCAGCGATAGGGATTTAGTGCGAGTCTTGGCCGAGTATATGCCACTGTAGATTTCTCTAAGGGCATACGCTACGTCCTGTGGATTCCTGTACGTACAAAGGAGATTTTGGGAGATTGACGTCACAAGGTTGGGTCTGTTGTATAGGGTGGTGAACAGATTGTTCCTGTCGATGTAGGGAAGCTGGTTGTCGTCTCCGATCAGCAGGGCTTCACTGGCTCTGGCTAGTTGTATTGCCATAACTATGGAACCGAAATGGTTCATAAGGGCTTCGTCCACCATTAGGCGTGTACACGTTTCGCCCTTATGTAGTCCATTTACTAGTAGGGATGCCATAGTCCGCACTCTCTTTTTGGCTAGGTCGCCAAAACGCGTTTCCAGTTTTCCCCTGAGATCAGTGGCGGCCTCAGTTGTCGTTGTCACTATGATGTCTCCAGCCAGGTCGGCTTGTGACACCACCCACGTGGATTTCCCGCAGCCGGGGACTCCGTTAACCCACGTGATAGTGGGTCTCACCCAGTGCTCCGGGCTTACGCCTTTGAACAGGTCCCCCGCTATGGCTTCTGCCATATCGAGGATCCTGTCGTCCAGCATTACCCTTGTGCACTTGGCTACCACCACCACCGGGTCCTCGGTCGGTGTTTCGAATGTGATTCTCCCTTCCTCGCTCTTCTCGTCCAGGGGAACAAAACCACTGGTTGCGCTGTATGCTGCCATGTACGACCCCGACATGTTACCCAGTATTACTAGGTTCCTGTCGCTGTCGTAGATCGCTGCCTCAGCTTCGCCTAATTTTATCCGTAGCAGTTCCTGTGAGCCGCGGTGATAAGTCTGCAAGATGGAGTTGCAGGTATCCATGTTGACTTTCCGCGTTGCTCTGGTGACTGCCACGAACTCGATGAAGGCGTTTACCATGTGGTCTTGCGGCTCCCGAGCCGGTCTGAGTTTGGGGGGGATCACTTGTCCCATGTCTGCTCTGGTGCGGGGGCCAGCGGGAGGCTCCGATCCGTGGCGAGGAGGCATCTGTATGAACTTTTCGACCGCCGCTTCCATAGACAGAGCTCTTTCCACTTCTCTTTTTTTTCTTGCGGAAGGTTGGGCCACCGATTGGACACTCCTGTTGAGGGTCGCCAATATGGTGGAGAGTATGTGGCTGGGTTCCTTGCTCTTCTGTTCTGCCAGGCACCTTTCCTGCATCACCCGTTGTTGTAGACGTTCCGACCCACTGACGTGGGGGTTAACAATCGGGTGGTCCCAGCAGTCCCTGGGAATCAGTTTGGCACCTGGGTCCCGGGATTGGGCCTTAAGGAAACTTAAGTTTTGTCCCCTGTCCTCGTATATCACGATCTCGTGATTCTGCGAGGCCAGGAGAGCTCCTTCGTAGTCCTTAGTTCTCCCACTGAGGTATCCCACGACCATGGCGTCGACACTAATGATCTTAGCAGGTTCGGCTCCTTGCCCTATGAACTTCAGCATTGCGCACATCTGTTCGAACTCGGTGACTTCGTCCTCCGCGCAGAACAGTGCGATAGTTTTGTTGTTCTTTCGCACTATTCTGCACGTCTGGTTTCCGATTGTCACTCTTGAAAGTTCATTGAACATCTTGCGCCGCATGGTGGTCTTGCGTGTACTTCCGTTCAGTAGGGCGCCGAGCCCCGGCGAGATCGTGACCGTTTTCCCTGCCAAGGCATTGCAGAAGGCAATCCCTGCTCTCTCCTCGCTGTCGTCCATATATAAGGCTACTCCTCTCAGGCGCAGTCCTGGTCGTCCGTTTTCTCCGCAAGTTAGGATGTCAAAGGATTTTTTGTCAGGTGTCGTGTCATGTCCGGGTGTAGAGTCAATTTGAGGTGTCATGTCAGAGGGTGGGAGGGGAGAAGTGGGATGGGTGCTGTTTCGCCGCGTTGCGACTGATGCTACCTTCTCCATGTAGGCCAGGAGCTTTGGACGAGATTTACTACACTCCATCAGCCTTTGCAGGTTTTGTTTTGTGAGCTCCAGATGAACAGAGCACTGCAGGTTGAATCTTTCTAGCTGAAAACGGGGGCATTCGAGTATTAGGTGCCATACCGACTCGCTAATGTGGGGGTCGCACTCGCATTCCGGGCTGTGCCTCAGATTGAACCTGTAAAGGTACTCTCCGAAGCCGCCGTGCCCTGTCAGGATTTGCGTCTGGAAGTGGGTTAGTCTCGTTCCTCTCACAATGCGATAAGCTGTGCTCACATCTGGGAGGAACGTTTTCGTGACTGAACCCGTCTCGGAGGAGTCGTATCGTGCTTGCCATTTCTGGACCGACTCCTCTCGGATCTTTTTCCTGACATATGAGAGTGGAACCTCTACGTAGTCGGGGTTTGCTATCTTGCTTGCAGCTGTTTTCGCAAGTTCGTCTGCCCTTTCGTTTCCCGCTGTACCTACATGTGCTCTAAGCCAGAAAAACCGCACTTTCTTGCCCTGCCTTCCCATCTGCGCGATGTTCTCCTTCATGGCCTTAGCCAGGGGGTGGAGCAGCTTGGGATTATTCAGTAACTCGAGTGACGATCTTGAGTCACTCAAGATATTTACTGTTTCCCTTTCGCTGTCTTTTGCCCTGATTATGGCCCTGTGGAGTGCATACATTTCGGACTGAAATACAGTGCATGTTGGGTCAAGGCTGAAGGTCTCATAGGCTATTTCTCTTCCATCTTCCCACCACGTTAGCGCCGCTCCGACTCTTCCCTCCATTTTGCTGCCGTCAGTGTAAATCTGAGGGCCTAAAATCTGGTGGGTTTCTTGGGTCGGGGGCTCCATGTCCTCGAGGAGCTCGTACTCAGTTGTTATTTGAGTTGCAGGGTGCGGGAGGTCTTGAAACTTCACCCTTTGTTCGAGCTTCCTTCCGGGTGGCAGGAATGCGGATGAGATGCCTCTTTTGGCTTCGTACAGTGCGGCATTTTCTTGAATTCTCAGGTCCAGCGGAAGCGTCCCAGATAGAACCAGTGCTGATGTCAGTGACGTGGTTCTGTAGGCCTTGCATATTTTCTGGGCAAAGCCTCTCTGGAGCGCTTCCAGCCGTTTTCTGTTCATCTGGAGTTGTGTTGCTTGCGACCAGGCGCTGGCTGCGTACGTGGCGATCGGCTCGATGACCGCGACGTAAATTGTTCTGACAATTTCTCCGTTCAAGCCCCAGGTAACCTTAGCTGCGCACGCTAGCTGTTTATACATATCGGTCGCCTTCTTGCAGATGGCCGACACGTGCGATTTAAAGTTAAGATTTCTGTCTATTATGAGCCCCAGGAGTTTGATCTCATCAACCAGTGCCAGTTTCGTATCGGACATGTGGATGTTCGGGGGGCTGAACTTCAGCTTGTTCGTCAGCAGCATCATTTGAGTTTTGTGTGCTGCGAAGTTCAGCTTGTTTCTTTGCCCCCATGTCACAATTTTGCCTAGCACTTTGTTGATGTTATTCTCCATACCGGCTATGGTTTTCCCGGAGAATGCCAGAACACCGTCGTCTGCGAACGCCTGACAGTAGACTTCCTCACTTGACAGTTCCTGTAACAGAGGATCCAACACGAGATTCCAGAAGGTCGGTCCTCCGATGGATCCTTGGACGCATCCCTTCGTGGTCTCCCTCTCACTGGATGCTCCCGCATAATGAACTGTTATTTTCCTTCCCGTGAGGTATGAGTCCACCATCTTGTACAAGTTGCGTGGGCATCGCCTGATTGCAAGTTGGTGTTTAAGAGCCGGCCACCACGCGTTGTCGAAGGCCCCCTCTATGTCCAATGAGACTACGATTACGGATTTCTTTTCTTCGATCCTAGTTCGTATGTGTCTCATGAGGTCATAGAGGGCGTCCTCGGTTCCGCGCTGTGGCATGAAACCGTACTGTTTTGGACTAAGAGTTGGAAGAAGGTGCCACTGCAGCCGCCCCACCAAAAGCTTTTCTAGAATCTTACCCAGCACTGATAACAGGCCTATGGGTCGATAAGACTTCGGGTGGGTGTAGTCGTCCTTTCCAGGTTTCCTAAGGATGATTACATGAGCTGTTTTCCACTGTTTCGGGAAGTAAGATAGGGCCAAGCATTTGTTTGCGATGGCCATAAATACCTCCCTTTCACTGCGGATTGCTCTGGCGCAGATGTCGGCTGTGAATCCGTCCGAACCGGGGGCCTTTTTGGGATTTTGTGCTTTCAGCACTGCCTCCACTTCCGCCTCGGTAAAAGGTGGATCATTGGGCGGTAGATCTTCCGGATTCCTGCTTTCCACTAGTTGTCTGAGTTCCGTGTGCTGAGGTTTATCTGTCGATACAGTGTCATCAGGGTAGAACGTTTCGGCTAGAAGGTTTGCCGACTGTTCGGGACTGAGTGTCTTGCCGTCCGAACCTCTCAGGAGCATATCATCCTCCCTCCTGATCGTTCTTCTGATGACCCTGTATATGCCATCCCACACACTCTCTCTGTCTTGTGTAGAGCAGAACTCCTTCCAGCTCTCAGTCTGGGCTTCAGCGGCCTTTTGGACATATTCCGCTTTAGCCTGACGATATTCTTGCAGTACGATTTCTATTCTAGTGGGGGCTGCGTTCCTGATCCTGCGCTTCTTGCGGAGCACATCATTTTTCAGATCTTGGAGCGCTTGGGTCCACCAGGGCGGTGTTGGCTTTCCTCCTCCCATGCCTACTTTGGGAATCGCGGTTTCGCATGCTTCCTGTATTGAATTCGAGTAGGCTTGGATGATGGTCTCCAGGTCCTCTACACCTTTCACCGCTTCGATTGTGCCGACGTTGATGTATTTCTCCTCTAGGGCATCGTGTAATCGTCGACTGAACTCCTCCCAGTTTGCCTTTCTTGTGTTATACTTCCTGGTGGTGGGCGATGGCCGCTTTTGCAGCCTTTCTCCCAACACCAGTGTATATGTGATGGCATTGTGGTCTGAGGTGGTCAGAGTTCTGTCTACTTTCCACTCTGTTATCTTCCCGAGGAGTGGTGCGGAGCATGCCGTGACGTCTACTACACTCGAGTAGAGTTTGCCCTGTCGGTACTCTTCGAAGGTGGGTGTGTTGCCGGTGTTTAGGATCTGGAAATCCACTTCGTTTAGGAAGGAGTTGTAAGCTTCGCCTCTCTGGTTTTCGGACCTGCTTCCCCACCAGTGGCTCCAGGCGTTAACGTCTCCCCCCAGCAATATGTTGGGAGTGCTTAGAAGTTCGCATACCGCTTTTGTACGCGCGATGTACGGGTCAATCTGTTGGTCCCCTTCGTAATAAACGGACACTACTCCAAGTCTCATGGATCCGGCCTCCAGCAAGACCGCGGCCTCAGTCTCGGTGACCAGCTGAGGGTCATGAATCACTCTCAGTCGGTCCCCGAATACGAAGATCGCTGCCTTGACTGGTTTTTGCCTGTTGAGGGTGCACTGGATGACTTTTGTGCCAGGGATGTGCTTCACCGTGCCCGTCGAGCCCACGTAGGGTTCTTGGACCAGTGCCACTGCTATCCCTTTCTCCTCAGCTACTTTTAGTAACTCGGCTGTGGCCTGCTTGGAGCGTCTCAGGTTAGCTTGGATGAAACGCAACCTTGTGTGTCCTGTTGTACTTGGGGGATCTCCACCCATATCATCTTCTGCATCAGCAATAAGCGATCTTGGACCGCGCTATATTATCCCATATTTGCCTCTGTGGGCATATATCGCTATATGCCATATGGGGTGGGCCGTCCTCCTGTTTAGCCCTAACGCAGTTTCTGCATCGAGGGGGTCGGTTTTCTCTACGGGCAGGGCACTCTTGCCAGGAGTGAGCACCACTACAGTAGTTGCAGTGCTGCTCACTCTCCTTACAGAGTGCTTTTGTGTGCCCGTAACCCAAGCACCGAGTACATTGGATGAGCGGCGATTGGTCTTCGACTCGGTTTCTTCCGAGGCCGATGTGGACCGTTTCTGCCTCCAACATCTTCCGGTGGAGCTGGGGTGAGACTTCCAGTACAGGGTGGCACTGGAGCGTGTTTCTGGCACGCTTCCTATAGCGAAACTTGACCTCGGTCTCCTCTCCCTTCAGGCCATCGAACAGTTTCTTGTTCTGAGCCTTAAGGTTCTCGAGGATCTCGTCGTCCTTGTGGTAGTCCATTACTCCCAGCACTCGCACGAGGGGGTTTGATGTTTTACCTGTATTGACTTTTAGGGTGTTGTTTTTTTTGATTTGGCTTTGGAGTCGGTTTGCGTTCTCCTCCGTCTCGCAACTCAGGACCACCTTATGGTTTTTGGCTTTCCTGACCCTGTCCACAGTGACTCCCGACTTGAAGTCGAGGGTTTGTCTGATTGCCTCGATGACCTTGTCCCCGGTCTTGGTGGGGTCCGTCGACGAGACAATCAGGGTGTGGGCGGGTTTAGGTTTCTTTAGAGCCGCCGCATAAGTTTTTGGGTTCTGTGCTGCTTGAGAAGAAGGGGAAGGCTCCCCCTTTTTTAACGATGAATTAATCCAAGTCAGCGACTTGGTGAGGGCTCGGGATTGGCTAGCTACCTCCGCGACGTCAGCCCGTAGTGGAGTTATCAACTCCTCTAGCTGTGTCGCGGTTTCAGTCATCGCTATTTCCTCTCCTATGCCTCTCACTCCGGGAACGGGGCCACCGCACGCGAGGGTCAGGTCTTTGACCTCTTCTAGCTCTCTTGCTATGTTGGCGGTTCTGCTTACTATTGGTGCTGTTGCCTCCCTCAGTTCCTCTCGCACCTCATCCCTAGTGGCTGGTTTCGGGTGGAGAAGGCTGTTCTTCATGCCTTCCATCTCTTCCCGTAACCGTTTCATCTCTTCCCTCATTTCTCGGAGAGATTCTGCCACCAGGTCCTGGGCGCTCGAGGCTTTCTCGGGGGTGTGCGGTGGGCTGTACCTCTGGACCGCTATTTTCGTGTCCAGTTTTAGGTAGTGCACCTCTGTTTGCAGGCCGCTGAGCTTTTCTGAGATCTCTCTCAGAGCTGGCGTGTGGTCAGTGGGCTGGATGGGCAGGGGGGGGGAGCTCGGTTTGCGGCCGGGAGGCCTGCTCCTTTATCTCGAGGTGGATGGCCCTAACTACTTTAGTCAGATCATCCATCTCGAGACCAAGGTTGCTTCCTAGTCTCTCCACCTTCTTGTGGGTTTCGGCTAGAGCCGTCTTGATTGTACTGACGGTCTCTTCCAGTTTCTCCATCCTGCCCTCTTTCTTATTGTAAGCCCTCTGTATTCTTACCATTTCCCTGGCCGCTCTCGTCCGTTCGACCTCCAGGTTCAACCTGTGCCGATTCCTAGAGTCAGTCAGGGAAAGTACCAGCTCGTAGAGATTGCTCAGATTCTCAACGGCGGTGGCCCTCAATTCCCGTTTCAGAGTCCTGGATTGCTCCAGTGCCTCTTTGCCCCCGAGGAAGTACTCCCTTGCCTTCTCCGTTGCCAGATCCTTACTGACGCCCGTCCGTGAACCGATTGGCGGTAGCAGACTAGGTCTACCGCTGGTCACGCTTTTGACATCAGTCCAGTCGCTATCTGCTCCGGACTCACTGCAATTGTCCTTCTGCTCTCCCTGACCGCGCAAGTCTCTGTCGATGCTTTCCAGGGATTGTTCGAGGACTTCGTCACTCATCTCCGTTATTGGCGTTGTGGAGATGACCACGCTATAGTAATCTCTTTTAGCGTGGCTGTGTGTGACCTCTGTAGGAGTCCGGTCTTCGGGTTTATCTTGTACGGCTGGGGAGACCACCCTGAGGGTGTCACTAGTTTGGTTCAATTCTGTGTCCAAGCTGGCCTGGTCGTGGAAATTTTTCCGGGCGGTTTCATTTTTTATCGCCCGCGTCATTCCTCCTGTGGCTGTCTTTCTGGTCTGCGCCTTTTGCACAGCGATCTTGCGGCTCAGCACTGGGGTGCCCTTATGCGTGCCGCTCGGCCGCTTTAGCGCTCGAGCGCAGACTTTGAAGGTTGGTGGGGATGGGGATTTTTTCTTTGAGCTCTTCCCGGGTAAGTCCTGAGTTGTTCCGGGTAAGTCTGCCAGTTTGGTGGTGTCCGTGTCGCTTTGGGAAGGGCGTTGCTCTCCTTCCGACGTCATTTTAGTGGGTTGGTTTGTTGTAGGGTTTGATGGCAGCAAGGGCGTGGGACATGTGGAGACCTGGGACAGTCCCTGCTCGTCCTCCCCGGAAGTAATTTTGGCTGGGGTGGCGGTAGGCGCGTTTTGGGATGCCATTTCCCTCGTCTGTGTCGTTAGTTAATATAAGTAAAAAATATATATATGTAAATATTAATGCTAAAACTATGCTATCTTACGGTCTCTAGGCGATGGTGCGCTGCCGGTGGTGTTGTTGCGTTCGACGGCGATGGCTGCTGATGTTGGCGCAATCTAGATGACCGTATCTGTTGTCTAGGTGGTTTTTCGGTAGGTCTTTTGGAAAACCCCCGGGGCCAATCGACAGGTGTTCTCGTGACGATTCCAACGAGCCCAAGCACGGGTCTCTATGGCCGAAATTGCCAGAGTTCGGGTCGGGGGGGGGGGGGGGGGGGCAGCGGTTAGCCCAGCGGATAAGGAGTTTCCTAAGTTACCTTCAGGTCTTCGTCAGCTGGTGGTCCGTAGCCCTCGGAGTCTCAGACGTGTCTTAAGTTGCGGCCGCGGTCGCTATGACGCAGTGCAGTCGGCGCCAGACAGGCGGCACGTGTCGCGAAGATGCGGTGACCTCGATTAACTCGGCCAAAACTAGGTACGTTTGGACACCTGTGTCTCCTTTAGCCTTGGACGTAACGGCTTGTGTGGCACCTCGTTGGATAGCTGAGATGGTCGGCTATGTGATGGTGTACATTTGAATGTAGGGCTACTCACTGTTCCACCACTATACGTCCGGGAAGTTTGGGTTGTTATATCTCCGAGGTCCTTTGGGATACAGCGCTGCCTCCAATGTCTCCTGCGCGGAAGGTATTACACTTCACTTTCTTGCACTTTTCCAGAAGATTCGAGCACTTTTTCTATTTTTTACCGATTTTTAATGCGGAGCGGAGGTGCGGAGCACAGGTTACAAGTCTTGACTTTTAACCAGTATGTCCATTGGACTCGGTACAGAATTGAAGGTTTGGTGCCGTAAGCGAAGTTTTATATCTTTATCGACATGAATTACCCGTGGTAGTTGAATCTGGAAAAAATGTGTAAGTATTCTATTATAAAGTCATTTTTAGTCTCTGCTGTAGCAGCGTCTTGGTTCTATTCCACTTTGCTGGAAACAAACGCGGGTACTTTCTATAGCAACATCTATTCAAGTTTTCTTTATACCACTAAGATGGTAAACAAGAGTACGGCCTCCCTGATGGTAAGTTACCGTTGCCTAAGGACATTTGCAAAACCAGAGGTATCACTCATGCATTGCCAACCCTGTAAAAACCTCTTTACACTTGCCTTGAAGTCGAAGTTGCCCAACTTTTTTGTACGCGAAGAAATGTTCCTGACAGTGGAATGATGACATCGCAAGCCTGCACGTGTGGTTCTATGACGGAACGGAGAGGGTGGAATAAGGGAAAATAGTTCTTCAGAGCACTCACCATGTCATCAGTCAAGTCAATGCCCCTATGAAGTTGAAGCGGTTCTGGGCTTTTGGTGACCTCTTCGTCATTGATTATACGGATAGCTCGTTGCTGTAACCTATCGAGAGGCTGCTTGAGAAGATACTGAAGCTGGGAGTAGGCAGAAATGGGGGCATTTTTGTTGTAAACGCCCACACCTGAATTTTCTTGGCATTAAACTCAACCAGGTTATTGGAACCCCATTTAGTAATAAGATACAAAACCTAATTCAGCTCAACGACAAGACTCGCGCGCTTCTCTTCGATTTCTGTCGGACCAGCACTAGGATGACCGAAATATCGCTCATGGACCATCATCTGAATAGCAATGAATACTACCAAGTGGCAGCATGTCGTTGATATGAAGAAGAAAGAGGGTGAGCGACAGAACGAAGACCTGTGGGACACCGGCATTCACTGATATGAACCGTGAAGCGCATCCATCTGCAAGGACGTGGAGTCTATGCTCATGCAGGAAACCAGCGATCCAATTACAAGATGGAGCGGCAGACCGTATGTCAGAAGTTTAGAGTGAAGTGCTTTGTGCCAGACCTAACTGCCATGGATTCGCCATGTTTATCAATTCACTCGTTGATCATTTCGGTCTAAAACCATACTGTCGATCATTAATTAGCGGGTGATCTTTTAGGTAGCGGATCAATTGATTATTAAGGATTCGCTCCATAACTTTGCACAACACTGAAGTTATATAGTCCATAGGAAAAGCCTCGGCTGGGAGTTCATTCCACAACTTGAGAATTCTCAAATTAGATTTGAAATTTAGATAATTGTAACAGTAAGTATCTAGTATTTCATTAAAGCACTGTGTTGATTCTTAATTTAAAACATTTCTATTCAAAATACCTACTGCAGATCTTATTTGAACTGATCCCTTTATATAATCCTTTTTGTAGGTTCTCACATTATACAGGATTGCGTGAAAGATGAATAGAGTTTGTTAATAGACCTGATTAACAAACTCCATTCATCTTTCACGCAATCCTGTATAATGTGAGAACCTACAGAAAGGATTACATAAAGGGATCAGTAAGTGTCACTCGGACGTTGGCGACTCTAAATCTAAAATACCCTGTAAAAGAGGAGTAACTATAAAAATCTTGTTCGTTAATAATAAGTTCCTAATATGAATATGTTGTGGTTGTGGCGGTGACGCACAGCGAGGTAATTCTTACAAAGCAAATTGTGTGAAGAACGGGCCCGGAGAATTTTCGCTCGCCAGTTGTCTCTCGCGACTCTCGCTTTCCATAGAAATAAGTCACTCCAGTTGTGTTCAGTTTGTGTATTCATGTAATGTATTATTGCTATGTCGAATAAGTAATAAGCGTTCTTTCTCATTATAAATATTTTATATTTATCTCTCACATATAGACCAGTAAGGTGAGGCCTGACCATTAAGGTGTTTAAGTGCATATCAGAGACTTAACAGTGGTGACCCCGACGTGATCTAGACGTCGGCCGAGACACAAGAATAGTGGTGTCCCCGTATTATTGAAAACGTCAGCCCAAACAGTGATTTGTTTTTTATACAACGTCCGGAGCCATACAAGCATACGACCTACCTGATGTAAAGCAGTTACCGTAGCCTACGAGTATTAAAGCTTGTAATATAATTAAGTATCACTCGTACGATGCCTCCTCTGTTGCTTACACAGCAACTCCTTAGGAGTTTACTGGTGACCTCACTCACACACAGGAACACAACAACCCTATAGGAAGTTGTTACTTGGCTGCGGTTTTCTGTGAGGTGGAGATACTTCCCCAGGCGGGCTGCTTTGATGCGCCCTACCTCAATTAAAATATCCAGACTAAGACAAACAGACATGTTCATGCACACAAATGTTTGTCTTGTGTGGGAATCGAACCCACGAGCGTTGGTGTCAAAGTCGCGTCATTCACGACTGAGCCACCGAGCTCGTCATAGTGGTAACCATAGTGGAAATAAAGGAAATGTTACTAAAAATCTCGAGGGAAGCCCATATACTGTAAAATAACTATGTTCTTATACTATTAGCCATTCGTAATTTGAAAAAATATAACATAAAAGAATTCAATTAATAATTCGTATTTTCCTGTGAAACGTGTATTAGGTTGAGTTATTTCTTCTTGTCACACCATATTTACTCATGGAACAAGACACTAAGGCTCCAGCATGTGCTTATAAAACGTTTTTCTACACAATTAAAAATCAATTTGAGAAAAACATTATTTACATAAAACCAAACGGGTTGCTATGGCCTCTTACTGCAAGAAAGTATTTCTTAAATGTATTTTGTCTGTCTCTTTCCCTTACAAACATTTGTCTTATAGAAGAGCATGACTTTTCTTTCATTGGTCTTCAGCGTAGCGCAAAATTTCTAGGTCTGTACTTTCTGTACTGCAAGTGTCCATCGGCTAAACTAACTTTTCATCATATGGACCGTATATTTATATGCCTACCAACGTCGTATAAAATATGTAGAATTACGTACCACAATCTCAGACCAAGAAGAATTATATGTAATATTATATTTTAGATATATGTAATATTATATTTGTTCAAACAAATAAACTCTTCCCCTTTATACACTAGCATAGGTAAAATATTTTTTGTGTATAAAATATGAGCAATTTTGAACACATATGAAGGGCCTTTTCGTGTACTTATTGAATAAAATAACCATAACTATAAATTATTCAACAGATAATTATGTTTTGTGGTTTGACATCTAATAATTATGTAGCAGTGGGTATGTTATCGATTCAATGTATGTCTGGCTTTACACGGTCTATTTCGTTCCGTTATGTGGTAGTATACCTGCCGGTACTGTCTTCATCTTCGTAAACACTGTCTAAATAAATGTCTAGGCTGAAGGTTTAGGCACGCGGAAGTATTTTTTTTAAGTTGGAATATGGGTGTGCTACGGAGATTTTCGAAAATACGCTAGAATCATAAGGAATCTCGGTATTAGAGTATTGATGGTGTGAGGTCACTTTCGTCACTCTATTTTAAAATTGACGCCAGCATATACATAGTAACTACATATATAAATAGGTGTCAACTTCAATGGAATTGGTTTCACTTCATAACTTTTTAGTATGTCATTACGTCTTCGTCGTACCTACATCAAATCTTCACTAAAAAAGAATCATGTAAATTGGTTCACAGCTGATGAAGATATCAGAGTGTAGTGGTTAGAAATCTCGGTACCCCAATCTACCGCTTATTAACCGAGAGAGAGAGAGACTGCAAGGGTTCCTTTATGTAAACAATTAATAATACAAATTAAAACTTTTGTTAATACGTACTGAAAATACCATCGATCATAATCTGGCAATGTCACGTCTTGTATACTAAAAGTTTTTAATGTAATAAAAATAGGTAGCGCATGTTGGTTCACCACACTACTCCCCCGCTGAGACCGTTACTTCGGGCGATAGTAGTCAGGAAATCTGACCACCCGACTGGTCCTACTTTTATTGTTGGTGATAATTCTCTGTTCAATAATACCAGGTTTCTCCCAAGGTCAAGACTGGGCTTATTATTTCAGCACCGGTTTATATGTATGTCGCAGAGGTAGCAACACCATATTGAGAAGCCCGGAAGAAATCAATCCCCGTGATGCTAGTTTTAATAATAACGGATCAAAATGTCAAGTCGGCGCTTGGGTGGAATCGACATCGTTGAATTGGCAACACCGGTTGTGTTTGTTATGGTTTGCTCGAAATGTCGGTTGTGGTCAGTTGTCAAAAACGTCAAGATTCTCATCTACAGTCATTGGAAGCGGCATTACGAATCGAGCAATGGAGCCAATCGCACGTGTCGCGTCCACCGCATTTTGAATCCGTTGTAATCTACGATCTGAGCATGACTTTTATTAAAACTACTTTTGTAATTGGCTGATAAAATATTGAGAAGATTAACTCAATTATTAATTATTAATTATTCATTAATTATTCGCCATGAACAACGAGCCACCTGACGACAATTATATCCACGTTCCGACATGTATATATTATAGTACGCATACAAGCATACGGCCCATCTGAGCGGTTACCGTAGCCTATAAACGCTTGTAAAAGTTTAAGTATCACTCACGCGATGTCTCCTCTGCTGCTAACACAGCAACTCCTTAGGAACTTACTGGTGACCTTACTCACACGCAGGAACACAACAATCCTCTAGGAAGTCGTTATTTGGCTACGGTTTTGTGTGAGGTGGAGGCACTTCCCTAGATGAGCTGCTTTGATGCGCCCTACCTCTCTTAAATGACCCAGACCAAGACAAACATGTGTTGTGTAACAAACAGATATGTTCATGTCCACATATGTTTCTCCTGTGTGGGAATCGAACCCACGAGCGTTGGTTTCAAAGTAGTATTCACGACTGCGCCACCGAGCTCGTTGATCCGTTGAGTCCATGTTAGTTTGCGATGAGACTATTGTTTGTATGTTGGTAGAAAATCTGCTAGACCAAATAATGCGGATGAAATCACTTGGTACTTTTGGTCTAGCCAAAAATTACAGATGGCGTAAAATCTGTGTAGGTTTTCTATCACCAACTTATTCGTGTATTAGGAGCTGTTTGGTTTTACGTTCTCGAGATGCTGATAAGCATTGTATCAATTCCCTTCTTAATTTGTTATACTTTCCTGAAGCTGGTGGTCAAATTATCAAATCTATATGCTATGGCTCTATCTGAGATATTACATAGTAGTATTTCGTACTGTCTGCACTATTATTGGAAAGTTTAAATTGGCCTTCACGTTGAGCAAACCACAGTTCCGGATAATTGGCATCAAACGATGAGCTTCTTATGCCAACTCTAAACGCCTTCAAGGGCCACGGTGCTGAAGGTATTGTAGGCATGGAGACCGTCGGTGTTGCCGTTGTTGTCATTGTAGTTGAGGTGCAGGACTCTTGTTAGCCACCATTTTTCATCGCGGTCACCAGTGTAATGGTTAGAAATCTCGGTACCCTAACCTACCACTTATTAATTGAAACTAAGCAAGCGTTCCTTTATGTTTCATGAAACTTTGATTAATACTGGAAATACCAGCGATCATAATCTGACAATGTCACTGATGATTACTATTTATTCTGTCAAATACATAAATAAATAAATATTGTCGGACAAATTACACAGCGCCACCTAGCCCCCAAGTAAGCGAAGCTTGTGTTATGGGTACTAGACAACTGATAAACATACGTAAATACATATTTTTTTTGTAAATGCATACTTATTATACATAGAAAATACCCAGACCAATACAAACAGACATGTTCATGCACACAAATGTTTGTACTGTGTGGGAATCGAACCCACGAGCGTTGGTGTCAAAGTAGCGTAACAGCGCGTTCCACCACTGAGCCACCGAGCTCGTCTATCTATCGCTATAAATAGTATAGCTATCGTCTCGTATACAAAGTTTTTAATGTAATAAAAACGGGTAGGGCATGTCGGCTCACCACAAGAGGAAATTGGTTTTTCAAGAGAAATCTGTACTCCCTGCATCATTGAAACTTATGTGGGATAGCCATCGATGTCTATCCTGTACAATAAAAAATAATCGTCATAATCTTGGCAAGGCTATTCCGTAACGTACACATTTTTTTCACATCAACCCTGACTCATGCCGCTGCAGGGATACGGATCTCCCTTCAACCGAAGGGGATTAGGGCATGCGTCACCGCGCTGACTGTTCAACTGGAGATTGGCGAAGACCCGTGTTCTTAAACCGCCGAAGGCCACACACTTGGCTTAAAGACTGTCATCTATCGAAAACATCCGGTACAAATGGCTAAACGTGCCCTCCGAAACTCGGAGAAAATTAAGATAAACAAACCCATCCATAGACAGGCTGCCACCGAAGTTGCTTAACCTGCGTGTTCAGTTAGAGTGACTCACTCTCCGACACCATCGAGCTCTCGCGTATGTATGTTACGCAAAAAATCTATCGAATTGAGAACCTTCCCCTTTATTTGAAGTCGTTAAAAAAATACAACATGTCAACCTGTATACTTATTTACCTTATAAAGTTTTTTTTTTTTTATGTATAGCAAATAAGGATACGGTCCGCCTGATGTAAAGCGGTTACCGTAGCCTATGATTGCTAGCAACAAAAAGAATGTCGCTACCGCGTTGCCACCGCCGCTGTCAACACAGCAACTCCTCATCTATTGGTGACCTCACTCACACGCAGGAACCCAACAACCCTCCAGCGAGTTGTTATTTGGCTGCCGCCTTCTGTAAGGGTTGAGGTACTTCCCCAGTCGGGCTAATATCGTGCCTTACCTATCTTTCGCCAGAGCCTCGTCTGTTGATAAGCAGGGTGCATGACGTGCAGGTGAGGTTGGCTTAGGCTCTAAAGATGAGATGGAGCCACTTACACCCCATATACACAACGTATACAAATATATTTATATATGTACAAGAATTGTTTAAAGTAATAGGATGTGGTAGTATAACTAAGCTATACAGCTGTATCCCAAATGTCACTAGACCGCGGGGCGCCACAGAGACAATAGACTCGACACTTTGATTATTTACCTGTCTAGATACAGCGTAGGGAAACCAATGGCACGCGGCGTGTGGGCTATTTGTATATTGATGTGAGTGACTGCCGTATACTAAACAGTAATTACTTGTATGTGTGTGCGTGTGTATAGTTAAGTTATTTCCTTAAAATCAGGGTAAAATTAAATAATTTGGAGATTTATTTGTTATTATATCGACGAGATTTAAAGATATTTTTTTACAATGATTTGATATTAGGTGTTAAAGTATGAAATTGCCTATTTCTACTGAAAGATTAAAACTCGTTTTTTTTCTAAGACGTAACATATTTATTTAATCAAAATATTTACCCTCATTGTCTATACATTGCTGCCATCTAATCGGAAGTTCATGTATGCCTTTGCGATAGAACTCTGGAGATCTAGATTCGACAAACTGTGTGAAAGCATGTTGTACTACCTCCTGGTAAGAAATTTTTTTACAACGTAGAAAATTGACCAAATTACGAAAAAAATAGTAGTCAGTTGGCGCAAGGTCTGGCAAGTACGGAGGATGACGTATGGTTTCTAACTCCAGTCCCTGTAGAGTTACAACGGTTTCTCGTACAGTGTGAGGTCTTGCGTTATTAAGAAGTAATAATGGTGAAGATTGATTCACCAGTGGGGGCTGTTTCACTGCCAGTTTCGCTATCATTGATCGAAGTTCGGCAGTAGTAAACATCTCCTGTTATTGCTTACCTGAGAAAGCTATAGTGAATAACGCCATGAAGATACCACCAAACAGTTACCATTACCTATTTATTGGTAGGCTTTGCTTTAGGGCAATGTTGCGGCGTTTGACCTGGGGTCACCCATTGCATTTTTCGCTTACGGTTATCGTAAAGAATTTTCGTCCCATGTCACAATTCGATCCAATATTCCTTAATTTCTGTACCTATTCAACAAGGCAACACACGTATAAACACGCGTTTCTCTCTGCAGATCAGTCAAGTCATGAGTCCCCTTTTTTCATATTTTTTTATGTTATTGATTTGATGCAAATGAGTCAATATTGTAGGTAAGCTATTGTAGGTAAACCATGCCGCTAATACCTGGGTAGTTTGACTCAGATCGGCTTCCACCACCTCCTTCAATTCAGCGTTATTAACCTGTGTGGGCGTACTTCCACGAGGTTCGTTCTTCGCGTCGAAGTTTCCATTACAAAATCGTTTAAACTAAAAACGCATTCATTAAGAGTTTCCGCTCCAAACGCAGCATTGATATTGCAAGTCGTTTCTGCCGCGTTAGTTCCGCGTTGGATCTCATATTCAGAAAGTACACAGATTTTCGAAAAAAAACAATTGAAGTTCGAAAATCAAATGTTGCACATTTTTTAAAACATAAACCGCATAGGTATTTCGTGAAAAGTTTCACTAGAAAATCTCACACCATGAAGGTTTCATGTCAATTCAAAGTATCTATTACTATAAAACGTCAATTTCATACTTTAATTTAGTTACATTATCAGGTTATATTAAACTTTAAAAGTTTGTAAACATATTTCAAACATTATCAAACTGTAATGTATAAATTATGCCAAATTCCTTGCGATGCAGCAGAAAGAACCGAGCTCCACATGAATCGGTTCTTACCCACGTCACTCGCTTCTCTAACATTCTTAGTTCTTCTTCTTTTCTTTCTTGAGCTCAAGATGAGATGAGAAGCAAGAAATAAAGAAAAACGGTCGGAACTGATCAGCAAAAAAATGAGATTTTTCACCATGATAACGCCAGACCACATATATATTTAGACGATAAATATTGAAATAAGTGTTAATACAACCATCATACAGCCCTGACCTTGTAACTACAAATTTTCACCTGTTTCGGTCTCTTCAGAATTCTTTAGGTAGTGTAAGATTCACATCAAGACATGACTGTCAATACCATTTATCGCATTTTTTGATTAGAAATCCCAAAATGTCTATGGCAATGGGATTATGTCGCTACCTACAAAATGGTAACAAGTTATTGAACAAAATGACATATACATATTATAATCAAATGTAAATAAACCACGATTCATCATGTTTCAACATATCTTTAATTTGTATATAAATTCGAAAAATATTTCTCCAAATACTTTCTTTTACACAACGTCAACGGCCCACGTGATGAAGAATATCAAATAACAATTCCCTAGGTTCTTGTGTACCTGCGAGTGAGTGAGGTAATCGGGGACCTGTGGAGTTCTTTCTTTTGCTATTGACATGAGTGGTAAGGTGCGAATCATACTTTCCGTATTGCACCATCACGTGCAGTTATATAAAAAAATCGGCCAAGTGCGAGTCGCACTAACGCACGAAGGGTTCCGTACCTCTATCTATAAAAACGGCAAAAAAATCACGTTTGTTGTATGGGAGCCCCCTTAAATATTGTTTTTTTTTTTATTTAATTATTTATTCTTAAAGTGAATATATAACTAAATATTATTTGAATATTTCAAGCGTCTACCTATTTCCGTTATCAATATCAAGCAAAAACGAACAATAAAATCACGTTTGTTGTATGGGAGCCCCCTTAAATATTTATGCTATTCCATTTTTTAGTATTTGTTTATCAACAAATACTAAAAAATGCGGCAACAGAAATACATCATCTGTGAAAAAAAAGAAAAGAACATAATAAGCAAGTGCACTTTGACCAGCTCGGTGGCTCAGTCGTGAATAACGCGACTTTGACACCAATGCTCGTGTGGTTCAATTAAGTAAGTAAGCTCCCATGAAGTTGCTGTGTAAGCAGCAGAGGAGGTATCGCGCGAGTGATACTTAATATATTACAAGCGCTAATAGGCTACGGTACCCGCTTTACATCAGGTGGGCCGTATGCTTGTATGCCTCCCGATGAAGCATAAAAAAAAAAGTGCAGTGTATGAGCACCGCGTTTTGAGATCCTCGATTCTCTCTGCTTACCCGGCAAAGGAGTATGCGTGAAGATAAAGATAGATAAAATACATTATAAAAAAAAATATTAGGTTGGATTTTGGTAAAAATAAATTAAATGCAATAATTTCGGCACTGGAAACACTCATTTCAAAGCATTGACATTGCCATAAACTGTTGTATCAAATACGGTCCTAATGTTTTAGTCGTAAACTTACTCATCATAACGTATTAAGGAGTTTATGGTCTCATGAAGATTTTTTAATGGCAATATCTGAGTAACTAGCTCAACTAAACTGCTAAAGTAAAACTGCTAAGCTAAACTGGCGCCATTTCTTTTTGAGCCATAGAGAATTAAATTCTATGGGGCTAATAGGTTCATCACGTTTCATTTTCCTTTTTGAAATTCGTGTATTAGCTTTTTTAACGCAAAATGTACTCACTCAGTCAGTAAAAAAGGAAGCATTTTTCTTACTGTACTCGACTTTAAAGTAAAATACTCGTAATATTACTAGTCTCATGCTTTTAAATAAGTACCAGAAAAAATAATACTTATCAAAGCAAATACTTATTAAAAAGACGATCTCGGTGGCTCAGTCGTGAAAGTCGACTTTGACACCAACGCTCGTGGGTTCGATTTCCACACAAGACAAACATTTGTGTGCATGAACATGTCTGTTTGTTTTGGTCTGGATGTTTTAAGAGAGGTAGGGCGCATCAAAGTAGCCCGTCTGGGGAAGTACCTGCACCTCACAGAAAACCACAGCCAAATAACAAATCCCTAGAGGGTTGTTGTGTTCCTGCGTGTGAGTGAGGTCACCAGTAAGCTCCTAAGGAGTTGCTGTGTAAGCAGAGGTGAGCATCGCGCGTGTGATATATGTTACAAGCGTTAATAGGCTACGGTAACTGCTTTATATCAGGTGGACCATATGCTTGTGTGCCTACCGACGTTGTATTAAAAAAAAAAAGCAAACCCAGCACCGAGAATCAAAAACTTATCCGCCGGATCTACAAGCTCTGAATGTAACTAATTAACAACTTTAACTAGTTAAGCAATTATTTTCCTAGTAGTTACAATTTAGTAATCATTTGTCGAATTGCCTACTGAATACCTGGAAAATCCAGTTTCCGATCACGATGGTGCGATATAGCGTTATTATTTCCTTCGCCCTTGAAACCTTGGGTAGCCCTTGGTTGCCGCACCCTGCATATTGTACAGTAAAAAAGAAAAGACTTTAAAAATATTTCGAGATTTAAGTCACTAGCGTAATTATTTTCAATTTAGTTTACAATGCTGTATTGGCATACATTTTGAGTTTATACTTGTGTCTGTACTTTGTACATAAATAATGATATACACTCATTATCCCTGTGTAAACCACTTCTAATTACACCGTGGAAGTAAGTTCTTCAACTAAGTTAATTCCATGGTATTTAATCAGTACAGTTTAAAGTGTCATTAATAACTTTAAATGAAAAATAAAATAGTTAGTTATTTGTTGTCTACATTGATGTTAATTGAACATATGAAGTAGTTAGTTATAATCTTTGGTTAAAACTTCATTAATTAATAAATAGGTTTTTGCAGAATCGCTAATGTGTGATTAATAAATAATGTGTATCTGCAGTCTTTATAATTGTTTATCATCAGTTAATCTATATATTTGTTTACCACTGTAGTAGTACTTTTGAAATCCTGTTTATGCTGTACCATATCTGCTACAACGGTTGTGCTGACTATATGTATCACCCAACTAAACCGAAAATCTTTTTTGGCAAATATAAAGATTGCTCTGGATTGTCTGTGACTTCATCTACGCGCCGCTGAACTGGCAAGTAAATGAGCATAAACCACCTATATTATGGTTCCCCTATATTATAGAGTGCCGTATAACAGAAAAAACACAGCATCAATTCTAAGCATATAACAAATTTTAGTAAGATTTAATATTTATAAATGTTACAAATTACCGTTCGGCTTGTTTCTATCTGAATGTAATCAAATACATTATGTATCACGGTTAAAACGAAAGTTGTGAAGTCAGAACATCTCGCTTTCAGTTCTAACTTTATTGTGTAATATCATAGAATACTGATATTTTATAACGTAAAAAAAAATAACAATTTAATGCATAATGTTCTTTCAACATGTTCCATTGAGGAAAATGGCACGTTGAAATGTGCTAAAGTAGAAATATTACTAATGCTCCCGCGGACGTGACTTACAAAAAATATCATTTTATACATCTACCACACGTTTGGGATTTACTACCCGACTAGAGACATTTTTTTATCAACAAACTCGTACTAATGGTAACAAACGTCATAGGAATAATTATGGAGAGAGACTTTATGTAGGGCATTCTAAATCGGATAAATAATGCAACCAAAAATTGCCTACGGTCCACGTAGCTTGTATATTTGCTTAAACTGATACGCGGCTGATCTACCCCACCAACATCTATGTACTCATATGATAAAGATATGCTTAAGGCCTGAAAATTACTTCACCTTAAATTTTAAGTCGGGACAAATGACCATATTTTTCATTACTATTTTCTAAACTGTAATTTAATAAAAATTTAAATGCTCTTTTAAAGTCGATTGTACATAGTGCGTGCACGTATAGTGGCGACACGCGAACTGACCGTGCGAGGCGCCTTTGTTCTCGAATGTCTACAGCAAAATGAATTTATTTCCATTTTCTTTTTACCTAGAAGCGAAAGGGAAAATAACAAATGAAATTACAGACGATACCTAAAACAATTAAGTGCCTCTCATCATCATCTTTAGAACTAAATACATGTACTTTGAATGTAGAAAACAAGAGGTTAGTAGGGCACTTCTCTATCAGCATAGATTGCACCCAAATAACAAATGCCTAGAGAACTGTTATGTTTCTTGGCGTGAACGAGGTGATACAAAAGCTCTTAAGGTTATAACTTATTCGCAGTAGGTGTGACAAGCGAACGATTCTCCTTGTTATGCAGACATAATATCGTAACAAGTTTATATCAAACGGTTTTTATGCTTGTTAGCGACCTGGTAACAAATTCATATCAGGTGGGCTGTTTGCGAAGAGGTATTAAAATGGCGAGACTTACTTGAAAGAAGGCTTTCACGAGTCTCTTGGCTCTTTTTAAACCCCGATCAAAAAGCGGCGCAGGCCTACGTTTAGTTTAATTTATAGTATCTTTTGGAAACAAAATAATGGACCGGGTGAGTTATGTTACCGGTAAATAATACCAAAAAGTATATTAGTATGTCAGACATTAAGTCATAATAATTCTATGGCTCAAGTTCAAAACGAAGCCGGCTACACGCAACTGCTTGTGTATATTTACATTTACATGACCTCATTCGGGGAGTTTTTTCCACCTCACCATGATTGTTCTAGTGTAGTTGAAGTCTTGAAGTTCGTAAACTACTTATTTACTAATAATACCCACAATTCGATAAACATAGGCAAAATTATAATATGTACTAGGTTTAGTTATATAAATGCTAGAAATATAAGTTCTGCCAGTCTATTGCCTCAATTATAATAAATATACGAGTATATATCTAATATTTATACGAGTATATCTATAGCCTAGAGTGGGGTTTCTGTACATTAGTGTTATTCAGTCAAATAATATTACACAAATGGTGAGTTGGTGGCAATAGTGTCATAAGAAGTAAACTGTAGTCGATTGGGATAAACGTATCATATAGAACATAATACGGTATATAACATAATATGACGATGGCCGCGGTGGTCAAATGGTGTCAAGTGACGACACATTTATGTGCATGATATCTGCTTGTCTTATCTGGTCTGGATATTTTCTAAATAAAATAAGTATATATTTACGTAATACAAAATGTACGTATGTACATAAAAGTACATATTTACGTAAGCTTTACTTCGTTTGGGATTAGATGGTGACATGTAGTTTCTTCGAACATTTTATTCTTTTAGGGTTCCGTACCCAAAGGGTAAAACGGAACCCTATTACTGAAGCTCCGCTGTCCGTCCGTCCGTCCGTCTGTCACCAGGCATATGTATGTATGTATCCATATATCTCATGAACCGTGATAGTTAGATAGTTGAAATTTTCACAGATGATGTATTTCTATTATGTGAGTAATATTGATATTATTATTAATATTATCTATAACAACAAATACTAAAAAATAGAATATAATAAATATTTAAGGGGGCTCCCATACAACAAACGTGATTTTTTTGGCTCATGTTTGCTCGATATTATAACGGCAACAGGTAGACGCTTGAAATATTCACAGAATATTTAGTTATACACTTTAAGAATAAATAATTAAATTAAAATAAATGCGCTCGGTTCTCTCTGCCTACCCCGCAAGGGACTTGGCGTGAAGATATACATACATACATACATACAAAATAAAACAAATATTTAAGAGGGCTCCCATACAACAAACGTGATTTTTTTTTGCTGTTTTTATAGATAATGGTACGGAACCCTTCGTGCGCGAGTCCGACTCGCACTTGGCCGATTTTTTTTTATTTCTTACATTAACTTTACGATAATAATAATTGTCGTAAATGCTCCACCCACCTACGTTGTTTTTTAATGATTGTTTGTTTGTTGATTGTTTCTCTTCCTTCGATATGATTGACTGGAGGAGGTCGCTTTAGCGATAAGACCACCTATTGTACTCCTGCAATAATGTGTCACTTAAATGTATTTATTTTAGTACAATAAAGTGTATTATATTCCAATACTATATAGAAACACCAAAACAATAATTATTATTTGGTCGATACGAAGCTTGAAAAATGGAAAGTTTACGGGAATTGATATGATCACAGTTGAGATGATCAAACTAGGTAGCACTTACATCCGGGACGCCATAGATACTTAAGCAATCTTATGCTGGAGAACTGGAAGGGCCCCGGCGGACTGGAGACGCGCAGTCATAGTGCCGTTGTATAAAGGGGTCACGCATGGACTGCGCCAACTATAGGGCCATCAGTTTGATTAGCTTAGCAGCAAAAGTATATGGAAATGTAATTGAAAGGAGAATGAGGGTGAAATCTGATGAAATGCTGTGGTAGGCACAGGGAGGATTCCGAAATGGAAAGGGAAGTACGGATCAAGTTTTCTCGCTCCGAAATATCGTGAAGTAGCATCTGGCCATAGATCAGGTTTTCTGCGGTTTTGTGGATCGTAAGAAAGCATATGATAGGGTTGTGCGAAACGAACTGTGGGACATATTGCCGAGATATCTAATTATAAGTTTATTAGCGGACCCGACAAACGTCCTGCTCGAAAATGAAAAAAAAAATCGAATGGCATTACGACCAGCAGGGTTCAATTATGAATCTCAACTCACACAAAAAAAAAACTAAATCTGTCCAAAGGTGAAGTTTAGAAACATACAAGAGATATTATATATATAAAGATATATCGTTATCTAACCTTAGATACAACATGTATACACCATGTATTTAACTATTACATCTGCCTATACTAATAAATGGGGGAAATTCCAACACAACATTCTGCCTTAACACAATTTAAGTGCTTTAGTGACGGGGAACTTGGTTTAACGCTGTCAAGTCTAGATTGCAGAGGTATGATTTAATAAACGGACTAACTCACTGGGTTCGTAAGCCCGGCAGTAATTACGCGGGTAGTGCGGGCACGGTACGCAGACGCCTCCGCGCCAAAATGGAAATCCCGCTATATTTATCTAACGCACAGACCCTTTGTTGTTCGTGGTTGATTTTACTGTTGAACTTTCTCTATTGACATTTGTTTTAATAGTTACAACTGGTGTTAACATATCTTATAGTGATTGATACACCCTGGTCTGAATATCAAAGTAGTTTAGTCTTGGGGAATAAGTGGCTCACAATTATTCTTAGATTCAAATCAAACCTTACTTGCATTAGCATTGTAGGGCACTCATTAGTATTAGCTCTAGTAAGAGCAAAGAAGGGAACAGTATAATATCATAAAACGCAGCTCTTAAGCGGGGTACAGAATACCACACATAGCAATGCTCTGGAGTACTGCTGTTAAGAAACACCGTTCCTATATGAAATCTATATGTCTGTCTGTGCGTTTGTCTGTGTGTGCGTTTTTTTCGAATATTCGAATTTTGACTTCAGATTCGGATTCAGCATAAAAAAGTAGAATAGGAATGTTCAGGAACACCGTTCCTATCTCATAAGGAACATGGTCAAAATGGCCGACAAATAAAATAAAAAAATTGAATTGTTATATAATTGACGAGCCAGGTGTTCTCGACAATTATATGACAATATCTGGCAATGCAAGCTTGCGCATTCTCAACTGGTTTTTTTTTGGACGAGAAATTTTTCAGAGAAGTCTTGACGAGGACATATCATCCATTCATCACAATCTTTGATCCTAACGCAGCTAACGTTAGCAGCAGGGTTGAAGGGACTTATATTATTAGATTATATGTACGTTATATCTCCAAAATAAAGAAGAAAGGTGAATAGAAGGTAATATCAGCCCTAGAAACTGGCGAGCGTGTATGAGAAGAGTTACGAATGTTGACGAAGCAAGTGAGATGTTCGCTCAGTTCTTTCTGCCTACCCCCATAGATAAATAGATCTCTTCAAAAGTGTTTAAAGTATTCAAAATAATAAATATGATTCAGGGCTACCTGAGCATTGATATGAAGCGTGTGAGGCTATTGTTAAAAAATAATAATATAGTAAATGTGATAGAGCTCTATGTTCTGGAGGTTGAAACATTTATCAAAACGTCCTGGGTTCTTTCAGCAAACATAATGATCCTTATACTGTGCCCTAGACTCGTTACTCGTATTTTAATCACGCAGTAGTGCTTTATCAGAAAATAGAAATGCCACATGATCTCAATCAAATTCTTCCAGAGGAAATACAGTTTCCAAATAATATTTCCGTTACGAGACTTTAAATGCACACATTCACAGATTAAGCGAATATTTTTGTATGAAATAATAACTTTACACTTTATGCTACAAATCACATATTTAATATATTATATTCCACGTTCATATGTTTAAAATCGCAACCAACGGCCCATTGTATATTTCTTTATATACTGTAATTTAACTATTGACGTAAGGTGATCGCCGTAGCTTATGAGTGCACGTAATACATTAAGTACCACTCGCGCGACGCCACCTCTCACAGCAACTCCTTAGGAGCTTACTGGTGACCTCACTTACTCGCAGAAACAACAACCGTCAGGATGTTGTTTTTTGGCTACTGTTTTCTGTGAGGTGTAGTTACTTCCACCCTAATGGGCTGCTTTGAGGTGCCCTGCCTCTATAAAAAACACCCAGACCAAGACAAACAGAAATGTTCATGCACTCAAATGTTTGTCCTAGGTTGGAATAGAACCTGGTGACGGTCAAAAATATAATTGTATGTATTTATACAGTTTAAGAATTTTGATCACTCTCAGTGACTTAATAAAAAATGTATCAAATGACAATCTTTTTTTTATACCACCAAGGTGCCAAACAAGCATCCGGCCTGCCTAATGGTGAACAGTCACCGTAGACTATGGATATTTGCAACACTAGGGGTGTCACTCATGCGTTGCCGACCCTCTAAAAACCAATCTGTTCCCAATTCAATGTTAGTATCACAAAGAAGAACGACAGAGGTTTGTAGTTATTTCATATCACATTTCAATTTAATTGTGAACACAAAATTAACTGTCAAAGTAGTATCAAGCGTGGTTTTCCTTCGATTACCCGATACAGTTTCAATTACAGTCTCGTTAGTGTAGAGGAGTTCTATGATTGAAACATTATATTCGTCCGAGCCTTGTAATTAAACACAACAATAATTATACACAAATTACATATACATTACACATGTAAACTATAGTTTGTGAGGGCGTGTGAGACGCAATGTACATTAAAGTCATCGACCCGCACTGTATTCACCTGTGGGGGTATTTATCTTGCTTTGGAGAGCCATATTCGACATGTATTCGAAAAGTTTTCACTCAGATTCCGCACATTTTGACAGATAACTTTTCCATTCCGATTAGAATATAATGTTTCGAGGCAATATGAATACGTCTACTGGATGGAATTCATTTTATCATAAAAAATTGTAATCAATATGACGTAAGATTTACTGAGGGAATAGAAGGAAGACAGGTTTTCTATTTCGTTCTTACATCTCTGCTGTCTATTCCACGTACTTTTTATGCCACTCAGGTGGCCAACTAGTGTACGGCCTGCGTGATGGTAAGCAGTCACCGTAGCTGACGGATATTTGCAACACCAGGGGTGTCACTCATGCGTTGCCAACCCTGTAAAAACCTCTTCACGCCTTTCTCGAAGAACACCATTTCGATGAAACATTTAAAATATTGATTGTTTCTTTTATACAATATCGAGAGGTATTCAGACAAACAATCCATCCGATCTGCAGTAGTTACCGAAGCCTCTGGACGCTAGTATAAGAAACAGAAACTTATTTTATGTCTTTGTTTTGTATAACCATACTATTATTGATCACATTATCTCGTATATTTTTACCAATAAGTTGCTGGACATTAAATGAGAAACTAAAAGTTTATGAAGTTTAAACTTAAATACCAAGAGGTCTGGTACACAAAGTAATACCAAGTCTATTGTCAACACTAATAATGATGAAGTAACGACGTGAATAGGTGCGGACTTCAATGAAGACAGCTTAATTATTTTATTAAAATGTTTTTATCCGATGTCATAATTGAAAAAAAAAGTAAATAATATCGAATAACGTCTAAAATATTTAGCTATTGACAGAAAAGATTAAAATAGATAGATAGAATACACTTTATTTGCATAATACAGAATTTAAGGAAATACATTCAAAAAGATTCTTAAAATTAGAGTAATGTACTGCAACAAGGCGACCTTATTGCTATAAAAGCAATCTTTTCAAGGCAACCTTTAGGTAACGAATCAGATTACAAAAAAAAGGTAAGGCTAGTGGAAGGAATAGAAGAATTAAATTTAACTAACACTAATTTAAACTTATTGATATTATTAGTCACAGGGAAATATAAATACACACATACGGACAAATATATATATATATATTAAATATCTATGCATATATATATCATTACATACACACATATACATACACTGTACATAAAATATACAAACATATATATATTTCAAATGTCATTGTTAACTTGTTATACTCAGAGAGAAAGTAGACGATTTTTTGCTAGTGTTTTTTGAAAATGACAATAGAATTAGCTGTTCTGTTAACAGTGGTAAGTCATTCCATTGCCTATTGCCTAATAGCTTCGACGGTGAAGGATTGATCGAAGAATTTAGAAGAATGAGAGGGAAATGACAGGGTAAGGTTTTCACAGGAGCGAAGTTGCAAGTTGTGAGAGGAGGAGCAAAACTTGAACCAAACTTTGAGATAAGGAGGCGCTCTAGGGTTCAAGAGTATGAAGTAGACAAAGGAAAGTATGTGTAAATTTCTTCGCTGGCGAATAGATAACCATTTAAGTTGTTCACGGTATTGAGTTACGTGCTCATATTTACGGATACCGAATATGAACCTAATACATAGATTCTGAAGTCTTTCTAATTTATTTATTAGATCCATATTGAGGTCACGATAAGAAACATCAGCGTAATCAAGGATAAGAAAAGTAGGGATTGTTGGTATTGTATTAGGTTTTCGCGATTGTTATACATTGAATCATTAACGGAAGTATCGCGTGCTTTATTAATTTTGTTGAACCTGACGTTTCGAATGCTTTGCAGCGTCCGTGATCGCACACAACCCCAAAACAAACCCAGAGATCTAATCAAAAATATTCAGACACATAGTGTGAATCGGAACTTATATAAATAATCCATCCATGTTGGTAGATGTAACAATTAAATAACCAATGTAAGACAAATGTCACCTTAGTATGCCTGCGACCACGGATGCTGCAAAGCATTCGAAACGTCAGGTTCAACAAAATAAATAAAACACGCGATACTTCCGTTAAAAATTGTTTAATTCAAAGTAGGGCTTGTTCTTTTATACAACTAGATTGGCAAACAAGCAGGCGGCCCGCATCAGATGGTGAGCGGTCTCCGCAGCTGCCAATCTTGTGACCTAAGGATGTTTCGTCACAGTACCCAGTAATTTCTTTGCCATATCTCACCCTTCAAACCGGAACTTAGCTATATAAATATAGCTGCTTGGCGGTAGAAATAGGTGAGACGACTTTTGTACAAAGTCGCTCTCTGGTAAATTGTGCAAGAACTACTTTTAATATTAGCTATTGTTAGGAAGACTTTGTCCTGAGATTAAAAAACGACCTATATTACAACCTAACAGCTTAAAATAACTAACTTTGTTAGTCCTGTAACATTGTATTCTCATCATTTAAACTAAATTTGTCTCAAAACTAACTTTACATTTCATGGCAAGTTTAATTAAAAATAACACCAATAAGGTAAAACGCAAAAAAGAACCCACTGAATACACCAAGTCTTTAGAAGACCGAAGAAATCCAAATGTTTTCCTTATTAACTAACGGAAATATCCCAGAAACTGTATGCAGACTAAAAATAAACATTCCAAAATATTCACGACTACAGACACCTCGGGCACCAACGTTTCGCAGCTCATTTTTCATTCCTAAATTACATTCGTACACTCAACCAAATAATGTACATTTACCTACTGAATGTGTTATTTATGTTGCAAAAAAATGGTATTTTGTTCTAATAAAGACTTTAAGAAGTGGTATTGTTTTGTTTTGTTATGTTATTTTGATATGAACGATTATTTTCTTAATTTCGACTAAGACTAGGCTTGGTTGTGAAATGTTATCCTAATATTTAGAACGGCACAAAAACAAAACAGTATAAGACAGTGTGTGTCTATTACAAATTACAGACAGACCGTGGTGAGTCCGTGACGTCGTATGCGTTAGACATGTAAGCGTTTCATCACATGAAGTAAATATATTTGTTTTATGATATATTTCTTGTATTTTGTGTTATTTCCATAATTTAAACTGATTTCAATGAAGTTAGTTTATATATATTTATTAAAAAGTTGTCCTTTGAAGTAATTATCTCTATCTATAATTTCACCCCAAATCCCTTCCGGGGTAGGCAGAGAGAACCGAGCGCCACATGATTCGATCCTTACACACCTCACTCGCTTATTTTGCATTCATTGCTCTTCTCATGCACGCACGCCGATTTCTAAGGGTCCTGACATCACCTTCTGATAAAACACGATCAATTTTGTCATGATAGGTAAGTCTTGGGCTTCCTCGGCTCCTACATCTTTCTACATTTGCATTGTATATGTTTCGTCATTCTATCCTCCTGCATTCTTTCTACATGTCCAAATCTACGGAGCATGCCTCTTCTTATAATAACACCGACACTGTGTAACTCTGTTTCTAACATCATCATTTCGAAAACGGTCTACAAGCGTTACGCCACAAATTTTATGCAATTCTTGTATTTCGAACGCGTTTATCCTACTTTCATGCTCTCTCTGCCATACCTAGCCCTTGCTTCCATAAGTTAGCATTGCGTAAGCGAGCTGTGCCTTCTGGCTCAAGCTTTTACTGTCAAGACGTACGTTTTTCCAATACACTATTCTCAGCACTTACTCATCTTTCGACATTAGCGGTGTACCTTCCATTCCTGCTGAAAGCGCATATAAGATATACAATCTCATCCACTTGTTCCAACATTTTATCATCAACCTTAATCCTTACATTGGTTCGTTTTGTCGAGCTCGGTGGCGCAGTGGTGAAACGCGCAGTTACGCTACTTTGGCACCAACGCTCGTGGGTTCGATTCCCACACAATACAAGCATTTGTGTGCATGAACATGTCTGTTTGTCTTGGTCTGGGTATTTTCTATGTATAATAAGTATGTGTTTACAAAAGAAAATGTATTTACGTAGGTTTATCAGTTGTCTAGTACCCATAACACAAGCTTCGCTTACTTTGGGGCTAGATGGCGCTGTGTAATTTGTCCGACAATATTTATTATTATTATTTATTTATTTATTTGGTTCTGGTTTCTTCTCTTTCAAATAACATTTATTATTATCAAAACACTGTTTTTGATGTGAAATTCCTGGCATTCGATTACTTCTAAATAAATTTGAAGAAGTTACGATTTTACTGACATGCATTTTAGTATGTATGTATGTATATATGTATGTATCTTCACGCCAAGTCCCTTGCGGGGTAGGCAGAGAGAACCGAGTAATTTAGTATTAAGTATTTATTAAGTATTAATTAAGCATTTTAGTAATTCCACTATAACTTCTATACCTCTTAACCGATTCAGAGTCAGATACAGATATATGTCTAAAACTAATTTTAAAGTAAAGCTTTATATTGGTAATCGCTTGATAAAAATTAGGAAAATTAAATCTATTCCTAATCCTTATTATTATTTTAATTCACATGAACTAATAGTTCATGCAGTACTTATTATTTAATTTCAGCTTTTATTTTAATGTAAAGTGTTCAGTAAATAAGATAGTCGTAGTCACCGTTGAGGAAACTACTGCGATCAGCAGTAGGTGTTTGAATTTGAGTTGAATTCTTAAAATATTTTAAGCAAGCAAATTTGAACAAGTAACTAACACCTTACTCTTAAAAATAATGTAAATAATATGAAAATATACTTAAAGTAATGCCAGTGTGGGTTCAAAGTAGTAGCTATTTCATAACAAGACAATATTATGTAAAAAAGAAGCTTGAGGTTTAGACCTTCTATCATGCAGTACAAAAAAAATGGGTACGTGTACTTATGTACGCGCGTGAGAAGTTATACATCTTTGGAATCATTAAATAAAGAGGTTACTTCTTATACATTTTCATTTTATACCAAGCATTTCCAATTTACTCCAAGGGTTTACATGTGTAACACGTAAGTAAAGCGCCATCTGTTACAAAACTGTTCAACTACCTAATGATCACATCTGCTACCTACAAATTTAAAGTACAACAATACAAAAGCATGCTTTGCTATAGTGCTTGAAGAGCGGTTTAGCGGGTAGCTTCAACCTGTTACTTTTGTGTTACAGTGATGCGCACGCATCTAAAATTTAAGTCTCATCACATCGCGTTAATGTTAATAATTTCACTTGTACAGATTCCACTTCACAATTTTATTTAATAATGTTTTTTACCGACCGGTTTTGCCTTTACGGCATTATCAAGGTATTTTATACAACATTGATAATTGATCACTTTTTCATAACGCATCTAAAGAAGTATAACTTCAAAAATCAGCTATTAAAACACCACTGATCGTGAAGTGAACACGTGATCGTGAACATTCACATAAATATTTTTAAGAGCTCAGAAATAGTTGAGTATAAGTAATAGAAAATTCGTAATAAAATTTAAATAATTCACCTTAGTTGAGAAGTTAACCTTGTTAGGTTTTGATATCCGTCTCGTTTTGTGATTAGTGACATCCCTTCGTTAGTGGCTAGGACTGTGATACAGACGGATTGAGAAAGAAAAGAACATTCCATTCCATTTATACTACTTTATTCTGAAAAGTTACAGTAACTTCTTCATTTTCTGTCTTTTTTTAGAAACTTTACCTTTTTTTCTATTTCTTTTTATATTTTGGTGACTCTGACGTCCATAAATCTTCACTATATACTTAAAGACATAAATGTCATCAAACCCCTAGTAGGAAAGCAAATTCTTTAATACGTGAATTTCCGTAGGTAATCCATAGGGATGATATCGTGTCTCATCATTCAGAGACACTTTGAATGAATAATTTATGTGTACACCGTACACATACGTTGTTGCAATCCAATTTTCATGTTAGTAATTTTCAATTCATGCTGTTTTTCAGGTTTTTCCGCAGAGGAACCAAATATTTTATTAAGAACAGGAATGCTGCAATGAATATACATCTACTGTGTAAAAAGTATTTTTGAACAAAGAATCCTGTAATTACAATAGATACAATAATTAAAAAAGGATAAAAAAATAATATAATAACAAATCCAAATAAATAATATTACTATTACGAACGAAAGTATACGACATATTATAAGTTAAATATCATCTGAATTCCTTTCATTCGTCTAATTGTCCTAATATCAGATATACTTTGGCATAATGAGATAGGCATAACTCTTATTTACATAATAATAAATTAACATAATTGTTTCTCAGCACACTTCTTATTTTAAATAACATTTATGCAGACATAACTATATTATTTGGGCTATGTATTTTGTCTCTAATTTTGAACATTATATTTTATCGTTTCTATGCAAGTTTTTACACAAGTATCTGCTACGATTTGACTTCGTTACATTTCTTAATTTGTAAAATTTTATTTGAATCTGCAAAATAAAAAGAAACTATACAGTTATATTGTAGAACATTTAACACTACCTATTTCAAATCTCTACCTATTACGGTTCGAAAGATGAGACGGAAGGATGGATATACCTGTAGACAGACGGACATACAGCGGATCCTTGTTACATATACATTATAACAGAATTCCGTTATAACCTTTTTTTAATTTTTTCCTTTAAATTTCTCAGAATCAGGCAATTTGATCCAAACTACTTTGTGTGCTTCCGCTCCCGATTAGTTCATGCGAACTACTGCCGGCCGGCACCCACCCACTACCGTTAGTAGATGCATGCCGCCGCTGCTATAGCATGTTATTCTAACGACTAACAACTACGATTCACTGACGATAGCGCAATAAATGAATGTTGTATTTTACCACATACATGATAGTACATTTATACTGATAAATACAGCAATTCGTGCGGAATTATTCCCTAACCATTCCAAAATATTAAAAAATGCACAACGTTAATGTTCAAGTTTTCTCTTCTGCCGGCACTCCCGGAGTGCAACCCAATTTTTTTTTATTATTCTATTTTTTATTATTCGGGAGGTATACAAGCATACGGCCCACCTGATGTAAAGCGCATACCGTAGCCTATTAACGCTAGCGATAGTCAAAGTCAAAGTTGTTATTTGGCTGCGGTTTTCTGTGAGGTGGAGGTACTTCCCCAGACGGGCTGCTTTGATGCGCCCTACCTGTCTTGAATTACCTTATTAAAGACATACATTCTGTGTACTAAGTATCGGGAATTTGTCAATAAAACAAAAAATACAAATTATTCATCTAAATTTATTTTATCGCCTTCAAAGTAGGCCCCATCGCTTGCAATACAACATCTCCACCGCTTCACCCAGTCTTCCATACATTTTTCATAGGCTATTTGCGGTATGGCCTTTAGCTCATTCAGCGAATTTTCTTTTATGGCTTCTATCGACTCAAAACGTTTTCCTCGAAGTGGTAATTTTAACTTGGGAAATAAAAAAAAGTCAGACGGAGCCATATCAGGTGAATATGGTGCTTGGTCGAGAACTTTTGTTGAATTTTTCGCTAAAAACTCTTTCACTATAATGGCTGTGTGTGATGGTGCATTATCATGGTGCAGCATCCATGAGTTGTGTTGCCACAAATCTGGACGTTTTCGGCGGATACTCTCACGCAAACGCTTCATGACGCCTAAATAATATTCTTTATTCACTGTTTCTCCCTCTGGAAGGAATTCGGAGTGAACCACACCACGGTAGTCAAAAAAAACTGTCAGCATCACCTTGATTTTGGAGCGACTTTGCCGCGGTTTTTTGGGTTTCGGCTCGTTTTCGAGACGCCATTCTGAAGACTGTTGGCTTGTTTGCATGTCGTACTCATAAACCCATGTCTCGTCGCCAGTTATTATACGTTTCATAAAGGTCGGATCCGTAGAAGCTCGGGAAACCATGTCTTCAGCGACATGCTTTCGCTGCGCTTTTTGAACAAAATTGAGCTCTTTTGGAACTAGTCGAGCGGCGACGCGTTTCATGCCTAAAATGTCAATGAGAATGTTGTGGACGGACTTAAAAGATATGTTCACCTCACTAGCCAAACTCTCTCAGACTCATACGTCGATTTTCGAGCACTAGCTTCTTGATTCTGTCGATGTTTTCTCTGGTCGTAGCGGTTGAAGGTCTACCAGAACGAGGCAAGTCTACTACTACTTCTCGGCCTTCTTTAAAAGCCTTATACCATTCATAAGCCCTTGTTTTCGATATACACGATTCGCCGTAGGTATTTCGCAACATTTTTAGTGATTCACCACATGAAATATCATTTGAAACACAAAATTTAAGGCACACTCTTTGTTCAACAATATTTTCCATTGTAAAAATCGCCGAGGACTCAAAACTATGACCAACAAAAAGTGTAGTTTAAAACAAATTAAATGACAGATCCCGCTCAAATTTTGCGCGCTAAATCAGTACAGTGCTACCAACATGCAGTAAAAAAATTAGAACGACCTCTTTTACGCGGGTCTTTTTATTGACATATTCCCGATACTTTTTACACAGAGTAGTATACAATGAAAAGTAATCTATAGTATTTTCTTTCTCTTAGAGCTTGATGGCGTCGTTGTGCGTGTCATTCTAACCGAGCACGCGGGTTAAGCAACGTCGACCGCAGTCTGTCTATGGATGGGCTTATCTTTCTCGAGCTACTCCGTGCCTTAGAGGGCACGTTAAGCCGTCGGCCCCGACTATTGTCGATAGATGACAGTCGTTAAGCTAAGTCAGTAAGTGGCCCTCGGGCGGCTTGAAAACACTGGCCTCCGCCAATCCGCATTTGAGCAGCTTGGTGGAGCATGATCTAAACCCCCCTTCAGTTGAAGGGAGACCCGTATCCCTGCAGTGGGATGAGTAAGGATTGATGTGGAAGTCTTTTATGAATAGTCCATTATCTAACAATAGAAGTACAGCCAAAATAGGTGAATTCGTTTTGTATATTACCGAGAACGAATAAACAGATAGACGTCTCTGTTTACATTCAGATTGAGAGAAAGATTAAAAACGAATGTTTGGTGTACAAAGTTAATTAGTCGGAAGCATTATTTGTATTCTAAGAATGTTATGCGTTTATAATATTAGGCTTTATAATCTTTATGCTAATTGTATTTATGGTGAAAAACACCGGCCGAGTGTGAGATGGACTTGCAGACGTAGGGTTCCGTATAAAAAAAGGCCGTATGCAGCCTTAATTTTTAACTTAATGCGTGTAACATCGGGAAGCATACAGTTGCACACGGTCTATCTGATGATGAAAGTGGTTATCGTAGACTATTAACACTTGCAGTAGGTACGGGAAGTATCACTGTTGCCTCAACCGCTACTAACACAACAACTCCTTAGGAGTTTGCTGGTTAATTTTTATTATTACAGCGGCTATAGCAATGAACAAATATAGTGACATGAAGTGAAATATGTAATTTCACTTCATTTCACTATATTTGTTCATTCTGTCTAGTATTTATTTTATCAAACATTTTTCTTTTTAGGGTTCCGTACCCAAAGGGTAAAACGGAATTATTACTAAGGCTCCGCTGTCCGTCCGTCCATCCGTACGTCTGTCTAACTATCACGGTTCATGAGATACGGCTGTATCTCATGAACCGTGATAGTTAGACAGTTGAAATTTTCACAGATGATGTATTTCTGTTGCCGCTATAACAACAAATACTAAAAAATAGAATAAAATGTATATTTAAGGGGGCTCCCATCCAAAAAACGTGATTTTTTTGCTCATTTTTGCTCGATATTGTTAACGGCAACAGGTAGACGCTTGAAATATTCACAGAATATTTAATTATATATTCACTACTAAATAATTAAATTAAAATAAAACAAATATTTAAAGGGGGCTCCCATACAACAAACGTGTTTTTTTTTGCCGTTTTTATAGATAATGGAACGGAACCCTTAGTGTGCGAGTCCGACTCGCACTTGGCTGATTTTTTTTTTGTACTCATCATCCTTTGTTAACGTATTATATGCGGAAATTTGTTATCAGCGTCTTCCCATGTTAATAATATTAGACTACGTGATTTGTGAATCTGTTAATTTCCCGAAAATAAATAAATATACGCTCTGAAAATTTCAACTCTCTATTTATTATGGTTCTAAAAAAACAGCCCTGTAACAGATAAATGTAAGGCGTTATTAACGCGCCACGGATTCAGCAAAAATTCCTTGGTTGGATTTTCCTGAAAATATGGGTGTTATGTATATATTTTTACTGATCGGACGGGAACAAAATGGGTAACGAAAACAAGAATGTTTACGGTAAGTAGCAGCATGCGTAGTAAAATTTATTACTGTTATTTTCCTATACGTCGTGCATTGCACGCTATCGCTGACTGCATTTTCAAAGCTACGTATATCTTGCGTGCTCATGTTATTAACTCCGCCACCGTCCTACCTTATTAAGACGAGCTCAGTGGCTCAGTCGTGATTGACGCGACTTTGACACTAACGCTCGTGGTTCGATTCCCACACAAGGCAAACATTTGTGTGCATGAACATGGCTGTTTGTCTTGGTCTGGATGTTTAAAAGAGGTAGGGCGCATCAAAGTAGGCCGTCTGTGGAAGTACCTCCACCTCACAGAAAACCGCGACCAAATAACAACTCCCTAGAGGATTGTTGTTCCTGTGTGTGAGTGAGGTCACCAGTAAGCTCTCAAGGAGATGCTGTGTAAGCAGCAGATGAGGCATCGCGCGAGTGATGCTTAATATACTCGTATATCGCAAGTGTTAATAGGCTACGGTACCGCTTTACATCAGGTGGGCCGTATACTTCTATGCCTCCCGACGTAGTATAAAAAAAAAACGTCAAAAACGTGCATTTATATTATGTAACCTATCTATTCATAACTGCACACCATATCCCTTGCGGGGTAGGCAGAGAGAACCGAGCGCCACATGACTCGATATTTTCACACCTCACTCGCTTCTTTAGGATTCATTGCTCTTCTCATGCACGGTCGCCGGTTTCTAAGGATCCTGACATCACCCTCTGATAAAGTACGACGTTGTTATATGTAATCAGCGTTATAATTACGTTAACATTTTTCAACAGTGTCTATTTCATTTAATTTTTAACGGACTTCAGAAAAGGAGGAGGTCCTCAATTCGACTGCATTTTTTTTTGTATGTTTGTTACGCGATCATTCCGCTAATTATGAATTGATTTTGATGCTTCTTTTTTTATTACGTAAGATATATTTCCCATATAAATTTTATCAAAATTGATTCAGAGCTTTTTTTTAGAAAATCAACAAAAATATATACACAGATAATGTTTTGGTTTGTGGTTCCGTTCAGAAAATTTTTTTGATGAGAATTTTCAATACCTGTTTTTTTTATTTACACCACTAAAAAGCAAAAAATAAACTCTTTTTAAATAAAAAAAAAACACCTTCATAAAACACCCAGCAACTGGAATAATAAGGAACAGGAACGAAAAATAATTGGTCACAATTAGTTACGATTTTTGGAGTCGGTGCCAGTATACTGTTATTATCAATTGATATTATTCGGCTTGACCATCAAACTTTTTCACACAATTTCTAGTCCATTGCCACACAATTGTGAACCATATGAGTTTATTGTACAATTGACTATATGTATCTATTTTAGAATAATAAACTTACCGAGTGTGTTGGACCCTACACAGTATTTGGGGTTCCATGTTGTTTATCACAATACAACATTGTTATTAATTCAGGCATGTATTAATTATGATTTTATTAATATTTTCAGGCGTTATTTTGCGAAAGTCAAATTTACATGCAATTTGATCTAACCTGCTCTGTGTGCTTCCGCCACCAATTAGTCCATGCGGCCTAGCGCCGGCCGGCACCCACCCACTACTGTTAGTGCGTGCAACATGCCGACGCTGCCATGGCTGCTCCGGTAGTCTCTGCCTCGGCTGCTGCGGTCGTCCGTCATCTGGAACAGAATCCGCATGCCCCCACCACCACCGTCGCTGCCACGACTGGCCTGGTCGTCGCTGCGACACGTGTTTCGCCTCTCCACGAGGCATCATCAGGCGTTGTAGACGTTAATCGTAAGAATAACATGCTACAAGACTTGTAGCATGTTATTCTTACGATTAACGTTAGATCAAATTGCATATGATTTTATTTTTATATGGTTTATAATCTATATTTACCATACTAACATTTATAGGCCCGGTGGCGCAGTGGTTACGTTACTTTGACTCCAATGCTCGTGGTTCCGATTTCCGCACAGGACACACATTTTGTGTGCGTGAAAATTTCTGTTTGCCTTGATCTGGGTGGTTTCTATCATAAGTATGTATTTGCACAAACAGATATGTTCATACACACAAATGTTTGCCTTGTGTGGGAATCGAACCCATGAGCATTGGTGTCAAAGTCGCGTCATTCACGACTGAGTCACCGAGCTCGTTTCATGTCTTCTCCTTTTTTTAAATATGTCCTAAAAATCCGTTTGTAGAGTATCGACAATATTCTCGTACTTTGTCTATACATATAGTAAAATCGTAACAGTGTCAAGTTTGAACGAGAAATATATTTTTTTTTTATATTCAGCTGGACTCTATCATCATCATCATAACAAAGGCCAAAACGGTATTTTGTTTCATCCGTCTGTCTCAGTCTGTCTGTTGGCATTATCACATAGACATTACTCAGTAGATTTTGATTAATTTGAGGTAATATTTAGGGTACTGCATAGAATTTAAAATGCCAGGCTCCACGTAAGTAAGCCGCAGTAACCAGTCAGTTTGTTGCTGTAGACCACAAACCAATAAACCACTTGATAACGCATAAAGGCACCCCACACTCACAAAAACTTAGTATTTTAAGGTCATAGCTCATTAGACCCACCCGGCACCCGACCAGCACCGCCTCGTCGTTCGGCATCTACTCGTTGTCGACAGGTGGTCCACGGGTAGACGACGCGTTGTTACTTGTGAACATCGCGTGATCAACCAGTGAACATCTCGTGGCCAACGAGTGAACGTCGCGTAGCCAACGAGTGAACATCGCGTAGCCAACGAGTGAACATCGCGTGGCCAATGAGTGAACGTCGCGTGTCCAACGAGTGAACGTCGCGTGGCCAACGAGTGAACATTGCGTGATCAACCAGTGAACATCGCGTGATCAACCAGTGAACATCTCGTGGCCAACGAGTGAACGTCGCGTGGCCAACAAGTGAACATCGCGTGATCAACCAGTGAACATCGCGTGATCAACCAGTGAACATCTCGTGGCCAACGAGTGAACGTCGCGTAACCAACGTGTGAACATCGCGTGATCAACCAGTGAACATCGCGTGGCCAACGAGTGAACGTCGCGTGGCCAACGAGTGAACGTCGCGTGGCCAACAAGTGAACATCGCGTGATCAACCAGTGAACATCGCGTGATCAACCAGTGAACATCTCGTGGCCAACGAGTGAACGTCGCGTAACCAACGTGTGAACATCGCGTGATCAACCAGTGAACATCGCGTGGCCAACGAGTGAACGTCGCGTGGCCAACGAGTGAACATCGCGTGATCAACGAGTGAACATCGCGTGATCAACGAGTGAACATCGCGTGATCAACCAGTGAACATCGCGTGGCCAACGAGTGAACGTCGCGTGGCCAACGAGTGAATGTCGAGTAGCCAACGAGTGAACATCGCGTGGCCAACGAGTGAACGTCGCGTGGCCAACGAGTAAACGTCGCGTGGCCAACGAGTGAACATTGCGTGATCAACCAGTGAACATCGCGTGATCAACCAGTGAACATCGCGTGATCAACCAGTGAACATCGCATGATCAACCAGTGAACATCTCGTGGACAACGAGTGAACGTCGCGTGGCCAACAAGTGAACATCGCGTGATCAACCAGTGAACATCGCGTGATCAACCAGTGAACATCGCGTGATCAACGAGTGAACATCGCGTGATCAACGAGTGAACGTCGCGTGTCCAACGAGTGAACATCGCGTGGTCAACGAGTGGACATCGCGGTCCACGAATTTTCGAGTAGTCTGTTAATGCTCAATGGCTGCATATTTCTGCGATTCGGACCTACTGACCAACAGGAGGATATTTTAAGTGAAACGTGAACTAGCCAATAGGAACTACGCGTTCTACTTTACCCCATGACCCGTAGCTTAAATTGAGTTACAATGGATCTCCACAGGTTATTTCCCTAATACTATAGACTAACATATTGGATAGCTAGTTGACAATACAATTATCAGTAGGGGTAGCCACCACCCTCGCGCGATATTCCTTATGTAGCAAATGCCTATAGTCTACAAGTCTACATTAGGTAATGTATATATATATATATATATATATATATATATATATATATAAATGAACGTGTTAAAATAAGAAGAGGCATGCTCCGATGGTTCGGGCATGTAGAAAGAATGCAAGATGAAAGAATGACGAAGCAGATATACAATGCAAAAGTGGAAGTATAGTGGAAGGATAGTAGGCCAAGACTTACCTACCATGACCAAATTGGTCATGTTCTATCAGAAGGTGATATCAGGAGCCCTATAAACCGGCGTGCGTGCATGAGAAGAGCAATGAATGTTAAAGAAGCGAGTGAGATATGTAAGGATCGAGTCATGTGGCGCTCGGTTCTCTCTGCCTACCCCGCAAGGGATTTGGCGTGATGTTATAGATAGATAGATATAGGCCCTTGAACCTAGAAAGCTGAAAATTTACAAAGACGTTACTTTTGTAATCGTTTTATATCAGGCGGCTCATATTCTTGTTTGTAAACTGTCGTGACATGAAACGATAAGATGTAGTGACGATGAAAATAATAGCGAAGTCTCTTTATGCGTCATATAAAATAAAAATGCTATGTTAATGCTATAGTTTTGAAATGAGATTAGCATAGAATCACCATTAATTTAAAACGACTTTTCTCCGTAGTTAAAATTCTGGGCAAGCTTATTTTTGTTTAAAATAAGGATTTACATAAAACATTAGGGTAACTTTTAAAAGCTCACAGAAAGTTATTTAACAAGCATTATTATTCTATGTCTAAAGCTTATAATATACGAGGTAAATGTATTGCGTTTCTGGTGATAGGTATAGCGTACATAATTTATAAGCTGTCGTCTGCGATTTCAGGTTCATCCATCAAACCAATGATATACAGATGTCCCTATATTCAACAGACGGGACTTGCTTCCGTTGAGAAAAATTAGATTTATTATTGTTTATACTACCACATTACCTACCACGAAGAGCTCAATGGCATCGTTGCGCGTGTCCATTGTAACCAAACACGCAGGAAGCAACGTCACAAGCCTGTCTATGGATGGGTTTATCTATGTAGTTTCTCCGTTTTTTTACATACAAGCTTTGGCATACAAGCATACGGTGCACCTGATGTAAAGCAATCACCGTAGCCTATTAACGCTTGTAACATATATCACTCGCGCGATGCCTCCTCTGCTGCTTACACAACAACTCCTTAGGAGTTTACTGGCGACCTCACTCACACGCAGGAATACAACAACCCTCTAGGGAGTTGTTATTTGGCTGCGGTTTTCTGTGAGGTGGAGGTACTTCCCCAGGCGGGCTGCTTTGATGCGCCCTACCTCTCTTATAACATCCACACCAAGACAAACAGACATGTTCATGCACACAAATGTTTGTCTTGTGTGGGAATCGAACCCACGAGCGTTGGTATCAAAGTCGCATCTTTCACGGCTGAGCCACCGAGCTCGACAAAAACCGTACTTCGGAGGGCACGTTAAGCCGTCGTCCCGGCTGTTGTCGATAGATGACAGTCGATAAGCTAAATCAGCAGCAGCCCTCGGGCTGCTTGAAAACACTGGCTCTAAACTCCTTCGGTTGAAGGGAAACCCGTATCCCCTGCAGTGGGATGAGTAAGGGTGGATGTGGGATACATATCACATTTGTGTCACTGGTGGCAGTAACAGGTGAACCTATTTTGGCTATTTAATCAAAATAGATCTATATGTATCGTCTCGTATATAGGTATTATTTTATTAGATATCGGAAGGTGAACGTCCGAATAATTATAGTAATTTAAGACAAATTTAAATAAAAAAATTGCTAATCAAACAATATGTCCGTTCAACTTAATTATAAAATATACAGTCAACATTTGAAATGTTAGCAATTTTACCTACCGTCAGATGATGACCTCAGTGAAAAGTATTCGATTTACATTTTCCAGGTTTTTGTTTTATTTCATCAATGAAATATGATTCGACCTGAATAATTTTCCATTTTCCAAAGAGTAAGATTACATTACTCTTGGCTTTAATATGTACAATTTTATCGATTGATCGAAATGACTCTTCAATTAATTACACGCGGAGTACCCTATTGTAAATAGGTCTAAAGAGAATTAACACCTATGTAATATTTTTGTTTTGTTTCTAAATAATTTCGTTTACAAAGCATTGTTCATTGGTTTTTTTGCGGAGTCATGAAAATATCGCTAAAGATAGGAATGTCACTATGGTAGAAGCGGACTGCGTGTGTCATAGGGTTGCCAACGTATTGTTTTTTTTTTTCATTTAAAAGTACAAGACATACAATGTATAAAAAAGGCTCTACGACCTATCGTGCTTGTAACAGGCAGACATATCAAGCGTAGTCTGTAATTGGATAGAATATAATGTAAAAATAATTTCAATTACTTGGAATAGCCGAAAAGTTTAGATTTCACGCGGTTGAGGTGCATTTCATCATTTCCACATCATTTATTTATTAATAAGCACTACGTATACTTATTAATTCCATGAATAAAGTAAACAAATAAAAATAAACATTGAAATTAGGAAGTGTAACGTAGGCCCGGGTGTGGCCGGAATGCTGTAACACAGGGTAACCTAGTACAGATTTCGCTCTCACGGTGGCAATAAAATTGTAAACTATTTACAGTTTGTATCCATAGTCCAGCTAACGTTGTCATTGTGAAGAAATAAACAATTTATTTATTTATTTGTTAAAGCTAAATTGACAAGGTATATACAAACACATTGATAAATTAAAGCTGTAAATAAATACCTGATATTATGGTTATGTCGCACAAAAGACGTTCAGTGTTTCGTGTCACGCTGCGCGGCGAAAAATTGAGCAGACAGATTTTGAGTTACTGTAACATAGTTTCTTACATTAGTACATTAGGGGCAGTGATAGCCTAGTGGATAAAGAATCAGCCTAGTGACTAAGACGTCCCCGGTTCGAATACTGCCATATAAATTCGTGTTTTCGTGTTTATATACATCTTTGTAATTATCTCTTGCTCGGCGGTGAAGGAAAACATAATGAGGAAATCCGCACGTCCTAAGAATGATCTGGTTTACTCTCTGGGTTGTGGAGGTCTGACGGCAGTCGCTCCATGTAAAAAATCAGTATCTACGCCAAATTCTTTGGCTTCGTTAGCGGCCCCGCAAATTCTAATGGATTAGGAAACGGGATAACGCTAAGAAGAAGAAATATCTTACTCAGTAAAATTTAGTTAAACTAATTTAATGTTTTTGGAACTATGCTAAAGCAGTCGCTTATCTCTTGGCATAGCATTTATGTTCTATGCGCTCTCATTCCTCAGCAAAGTGAGGAATGAAATTTTGAAGATTTGCCACTTTTAATACAAAATTCTGTTTTGAAAACTATTTTAATTTATTTTAATGTGTATATGAAACGCTTATATAAATATATCCAAAGCGGGAATGTTTTATTCATAAAAAAACGAGTGTGCTTTAGAACACACGACTGAAGTAAAATTTCTTTAGCTCCATAGTGTGATACAGACAAAGGCTTGCACAGTGTCTTAGATATACGAAACTTAACTCGCTATGAGAGAAAGAGAGAAAAGAAAATGTATGCCTCTCTCTCTCTCTTGCCCCTACAGTAATATACGAAACGTAACTCTCTCTCTCTTCCGTTGGCCTCGTCCGTTCACACTTTTCGTAATGCTCTCGTCACGCATGCACCAACTTACTCCCCAAGTCAAGCGTGCATAAAGAAGGTTTACTTCAAAAAATATAAGACCACCTAAATTGCGGTCTTCTTAACCGCCATCCAAAGAGTTGTTAAAATTTACAGTTATTTGTCTCTAAGCGTAACGTGTACCCATAGTTCTATAATACGACAACCCATAATGAGTACCAAATAAAATTAAAATAAAGTTGAAAATGAGTTCTTGTACGGTATGTATACGAGTTGCTTAATTCCTCGATAACTTCTAAATCCTTAAGTATTACGAGTACGTTAGAATACTATCACTACCGAAGTTAATATAGGCTTAGTTGTAAGATACATGTCACAGAACGTTAATGGTAAATAACCCCTTTACAACATATTTGGCCGCAGCTTTATGTGAGGTGGAGATACTACCCCAGTAGCCATGCTTTGATGCGCCCTACCTCTATTAATATAATATCATGCAATGTTATTAATGGATGTCATTAAGATTATCCCAGAAGATAATTCTGGAGTTTGAAATCTCGCGCATTTAGATATCTCATCAACTGGTTACTAAAACAAAGAGAGCCTAAATAAGGCAAGCTTTGAAATGATTGTGTACCTATGTAAGACCAGCAGCACTGAGATATCGTCCTAAGGGTTGCCTGGTTTCCCGCAGTGGTCACTATTTCTACTTTCTTTCTTTTTCCTCAACTTCTGAGAGTCACATCGTGATATTGAGTAGCCTATATATAACCTTCCGAGAGAATTGGGCTGTAAAATACGGAACTTTTTTCAAATCCAACAAGTAGTTCCAGAGATTAGCGCGTTCAAATACTCGTAAATACACTTCCGCTTTTTATATTAGTTTATATTGTAATGGATAGTATTGGAAAAAGGAAGTCTAGACTTTGCCATTCCTGATAAGTACCTAAGTAATGAATGTATGTATGTATATCTTCCCATGTTAGGTCCCTTGCGGGGTAGGCAGAGAGAACCAAGCGCCATAAGACTCGATCCTTACACAACTCACGCTTCTTTAACATTCATAGCTCTTTTCATGCACGCTCGCCGATTCCTTGGGCTCCTGAAATCATCTTCTGATAGAATTTTTCAATTCAATTTGGTCATGGTAGGTAAGTCTTGGCCTTCCCCGGCTCCTACATACTTCCGCTTATGAGTTGATTATCTGCTTCGTCATTCTTTCATACTGCATTCTTTCTACATTTCGGAACCAACGAAGCATGCCTCTTCTTATTTTAACACCGACGCTCTCTTTCAGACCAACTCTGTTTCTAACATCATCGTTGCGAATACCATCTACAAGCGTTACGCCACAAATTAAATAAGTATATAACAACCTGAAATAATATTAAAGTACTTTATGCAAATGAGATGTCATGACACTCTAAATAATGCACGGCGAGTCAAGCGAAAATAAATTGGGAATAAAAGCTAAGCTTTTCATTGCCGCTGCATAAGCTTTTGCTCTATGTTCTCAATAGCCGTGGCCTTGTTTTAGACATTCGAAATGGCTTCCATCTCTATATCTAGGATATGTTGCCAGATTGAATAAATTAAATGTTTGTGTGATATATCACACAGATATATCAATTTATATATCTATATTTTCATGCAACTGCGTGTTAGGTTAAGAAAACCGAGCACCACATGACTCGTTTTTACCTACCTCACTACTCCTGACATCACCTTCTAATAAACCACAATCAATTTGGCCATGGTAGGTAAGTCTTGGCCTTACTCGAATCCTACATCCTACCACTGAATATCTTTCTTCCTGCATTATTTGTACGTGTATGATCTTACGAAGCATACATCTCATTTCTCTCCTCTTTTTTGAACACCAATACTATCATTCAAATAATACTCGTAGTTGAATTTATTAAATTCAGAAACGGCATACCTTATTATTAGATTATGTTTATGAATTTTCATCACACATTTGGTAATTGAGTTTGGATTAGTCATCGAGATGATCTGGTATTAGTGGTAGGCATATAAACTTTTTTTATATACGGGGGGGGGGGGGGGGGGGTTATATTAACAAATTACTTGTAACCTCACTCACTTGTAGATACAGAACAATCCTCAAGAGGTAGTTGTTATTTGGTTGCGGTTTCATGTTAGGTAGATGTACTTCCGCAGACGGGGGGTGCTTTGATGTCCTACATCACATAACTTACCTCTGGCATGTACTTGTCGCCAGCGCTTTTTTAAATCATAAAATAAACTACAGCACTTCGGTCACATTATTTTTTGTGTGTATGAATGTGTGTCTGTTTAGAGCTGAACTTTATCGACCAATTAGCCGAGCTGTACCAACTTCTTCTATTTCTGATTCACATCATCCATAAGCTAAACACCATCATGGGCCTTATGCTTGGATATCTCCATTATTTCATAAGGTCCACGTGTTGTAACGTAGTTAACGTTGTGTATGAATTAGTGGAATACAAGGAGTATCGCTTCCTCGTTGTAACCTTCGCTGCTAAAACAGCAATTCCTTTGGAGCTTACTGATAACCTCACTCACACCTCACACTGAGTTGTTTTTTTACCGCCGTTTTCTATTATGTAGTTACTTCCCAATGCGGGCTGCTGTAGATGACCTACCTCTCTTTACTTAGCTCAACGACTGTCATCTACTAACAATATATTTAGTAAACATCTAGGATCGACGGCTTGACATGCCGTCCGCAGTTCGGTGGAACTATGACTAAACTCGCTCGTAGACAGGGTGCGGTCGACGCTGCTTAACTTGCGTCTTCGATAAGATTGCCACTGACAGTGATGGGCCTTGAGCTTCTCAAAATCTTACCTCACAGAATAGTAACAAATAAGAATTCCCTAGAGAGTTGTTATGTGAGTGATCGTCCGACTATAATAGCACCCACTCACTGTTGGATTAAGCCTTCCCTAATGTTATTCACCATATGAAATCCTCGCTTTTCGCATCAGGTTGCGTACGGCCGCTAGTTTGAGTTCATCAGTACATCTAGAGAAAAACGCATCGTCGACCCTTTGTAGACCAGAGAGAAGACTTGTGTTTTAAGTATTGAACTATTTGCGAGGTAAGAAGGTAATAACCCCAAACGATGCCCTATTTTGTCCAAGGTGTTTTTACATCCTTACAGCTATACTACATGTTTTTTTTATACAACCATTGAAAGTATATGTAAAGCGGTTGTTGTAGCCTATGAACGCTTGTAATATATTAAGTATCACTCGCGCGACGCCTTCTTTGCTGCTAACATAGCAACTCCTTAGGAGCTTACTGGTGATCATACTTACACGCAGGAATACAACAACCCTCCAGAGAGTTGTTATTTGGCTGCGGTTTTCAGCGATCTGGAGGTACTTCCCTGGACGGCCTGCTAAGATGCCGTCCTACTTCTCTTAAGAATGTATGGCTCGCGTTGCTACTCCTGCAGCTTAAACAGCAACTCATAGAGGGCTTACTAGTAACCCCACTCATCTATATGAACCAGGCAGTTCTCACGAGAACTCTGTAGGAAGTTGTGTCGTTTTCTGTATGATGGAGGTACTTTCCCAGTAGGGCTAGTTTGAAGCATCCTACCTATCTCATATTGCTTGTCCTTGGCAGATATAGACTTTAAACACGTCAATTACTGCATTCTTAACGTTAAACAGACCAGGGATGACGTAATCAGTGTACAAGATTTAAGGTCTTGACATAATTTGTACAGGTCTCTAAGCATCGAATATGCGACATTGAGATCACCACGCATCTGACTGAGTCCCGCTCCAGCGATTCATCACCACCAAACTGGAGGTGTGAGATGTACTTCCAGTTTTGATATTTGATACCCGCGTTTTCCATTCCAGTATGTTGAACGCATCCTCCAGCATGCATGAGCAATGGTACCATACTCCTACTGTATACCTTCTTCTTCCTAGCGTTATTCCATCTCCTAGTTTATTAGAATTGGCAGGATTTAGTAAACTCTGATTTTGACAATGAACGACTGCCGTTAGATTTCCACGACCCAGAAAAAAAACCAGACTCTTAGGTCACACGTCTTTTGAAATATAATATCTTGGCCGCGTCCTAACGATGTTTTCCTTCACCACCGATGCCAGTATTGGAACCAGGTCCGTCGGAACTGTTTACCATCAGGCGAAAATTTAAACAGTCCCGACGAAATGCTGTAATGCTCGCAGAGGTATTTACTCCTTATATTGGCTACAGTATTTGTTTTTAATCCGAAGTTGTGTAAAAAAAATAATCTCGGCCGTTTCTCGATTGTAGCAACCCTAGTAGGGGATCTTATACAATTGGACATTTAGTATGCTTCTCACGATTTGAAAAGGGTGTTTTCTAACGCAGTGTTGTTTTGAATGTGACAGATAAAGACTATTCTCTCAGGCTTTTTTGGGATATCGCTGACAAAAGCAAATGGCGGTTGGATTTAGATTGTTAAATTACAGTTGTCTTTTTAATACACGAATTTTATACATACCATCATTCAAGCTTTGTTATTAATAGTAGTTTTAATTCAGAGCGGACAATCATGATAGAGTATCTATAATCTTTAGAGTCAACACCAATATAACCTAAATGTGGTACACTAGCGGCATACAAGTACGCGACCCACTTGATGTAATGATGAAATGTGATTACTACTTTCTGGTAACCTCACTCACTCGCAAGATTACAACAACCTTCCAAGCATTTGTTATTGCTGCGGTTGTCTGTGAAGTGAAGGTTCTTCCCTAAAGTGCCTGCCTTGGTACTAAGTAACATTATTCTTACCACTCCGCCATCGAGCTTGTCAAAAGGATATCTCTGGTATAAGACAGATGAATAAAAAGTTCCATAAATAGAACTTAAGTCGATGCGTGATAGACAGAGATAAACGAATACCACTAGAATAGGTCTACACCGCGATCGCTTCTGTAATAGTTAATAGATTTAGACGTTATTTTGCGAAAGTCTAAAGTACAGGCAATTTGATCTTTGTGTTAATGTTAAAATGTTACTTTGTGTGTTTCCGCTACCGATATTTATTTTCAAACTCGTGCCGGCCGGCGCCCACCGACTACCGTTAGTAGATGCATGTCGCCGCTGCCATGACTGCTCCGGTCGTCTCTGTATCGGCTGTTGCTGTCATTTCCACGAGCGTTCAATAGGAACCGCATGCGTTTACCACCGTTGCTGCCCTGGTTGCTTCGGTCGTCTCTTCGACGCGTGTTTAGCCTCTCCACGGGCATCCTCAGGCGCTGTAGATGTTAGGCGTTAGATATACATGCTTATTTAATGCCTATCAACCGAGCACGCCTCGTTCTAATCTTAACACCAAACTTGCTGACATACTTGTAGATTAAAATAATCTTTTGAAAAAGCTTCTTGACAAGCTACAGCATGAGGTTCTTCAAAAAGGGCTTGAAGAGGAGGGGGTTGAAGGGCTTGAGCAGCATCAGTAAAGTACAATAATGCTCTTACAAGTGTCCAAATGGCGGAAAAACTTTACTTTGCTACTTAAATCATCTTCTTTTTAGTCAAAGCAAAATTAACAAATGAGGCGTTGGCGAATGTTAGATATATTTCATACTGAGGAAAGAAAGACAAAAAGAACGTAATGTTTATTGGCATAGAGTCTATGCCAATAAACATTACATTCTTTTTGTCTATCAATGGTCTATGGCATAGACCATAACACAAGACCAAACACACATACACACAATAAAAAGAAGACGAAGAAAAATCGCTGAAACTATACAAAAATATGTGTATCACAATGGCTCCAGCAAGGCGCCTTCTCAGTATCATATTGGAGTACACAGGTGACCGTGTACTCCAACGCTGTTTTTCGTCAGGCCCTTAGTGACGCCGGATTCCGCACAGCAGACAATTAATCATTTAGTAAGCAAAGTATCTCCACCTCATAATACGACGGCCACGGCGGCTACAATAATTCCCTGTAAAATAAATAAATGAATTAGTATAAAATTCAATGAATCGTCAATATCTGTAGTAGAAACAATACACGCTAGCCACACCACCGCCGCCGGGTCCCTGTAGGCCCAAGAAGTGCTTGATTGAACGTCGTAACGGATGACGTGCGTGCCGGTGGTCGCACAGTAAGGGATGTCACAATAATTAAAAATACCCAAACCTAACAGACATATTCATGTACATACATTTGTCCTGTGTGGGAATCGGACCCACGGGAATTAGTGTTAAATTAACGTTACTACTACGAGTTAGTAATTTTCAAAAAGTTAATTAATGTCGGATCTGCAAGTCTCGTAAAGTTAAAAAAACAATTTGCGACTTTGCTACTCAAAATGTGCGGTTCCAGAGAAGTTTTCTTCCGAGAACTCTCAAGTTGTGGAATGAGCGCCCAGCCGAGATTTTCCAAGGGTCTACAGCATGGGGTTCTGCAAGAAAGGCATGAAGAGGTTTTTAGAGGGTCAGCAACGCATGAGTGATTGTGACCCCCGATATTACAAATGTCCATAGGTTACGGTGACTGTTTACCACCAGACAGGTCCTATACGTGTTTGCCACCTTAGTTGTATGTAAAAAAACTGTACTGTACAATGTAGGTGCCGAGGAAGGCTAGACCACCACGACCAAATAACCGTGTGTTATCAGGTCGTGATGTATGGAACTCTAATAGTCAAGGGTACATGAAGAGGACTAAGAATGTTGAAGAAGCGAGAGAAGGATCTAAGCATGTGGCGAGTCATGTGGCGCTTGGTTCTTTCTGCCTAGCTCACGGGACTCACCGTGAGGTTATAAATAGATAGATAGCTACTCAAACTGTTCAATCAACTTTATGCAATTACCAAGTTTAGCTACATAGACATTATAACCCATACCATTTGTCAATACATTCTAATATAAAATCTAGACAATTTGTCAATATATATTTAATAATCTAGTTCTGACTTATCTAAATCTGTGCGTCTTTATTATCCATAAGCGGACGATAACAAATGCTGTAGAATACAATGCAAACCTTAATCCAACGACGCAGCCCCTTTATGTACTCAGTGCGTATATTTTCTTGTAATTTCCGCAATGTTTTTTTCTTGTAACATAAAAAATGATAAATATTCGTATAACTCTTCTTTTTATAGTAATAAAATACTGTTTACACCGGAAAGGGTTGGAATCTGGCGTGTTACGGCGTCTGTATTATTATGCTGAAAGTTCCAGCTTGAGTGCATTGTTTTCTTTATTGAAGCTTCTCTTTGTGTAAGATTTTTCTCGCAGTTCGTCCGTCAAAGATATTTAGTAGTTATTTCTCATTTCTCGGGAATTAGACGAGTATGGGGTTTTTTAAAAGGGTGAGTAGATAAAGGAGTAATGCTTAAAGTTTTTTTTTATACAACTTCGGGAGGCATACAAGACGTATTCTTGTATGCCTCCCACTTGATGTAAAGTAGTTACGTAGCTTATTAACGCTTGTAATATGTTAAATATCACTCGCGTGACGCCTCTTCTGCTGCGTACACAGCAACCCCTTAGGAGTTTACTGGTAATCTCAATCACACGCAGAAACACATCAACCATCTAGGGAGTTGTTATTTGGCTGCCGTTTCCTGTGAGGTGGAGGCAGTTCCCCAGACGGGTTACTTTGATGCTACCTACCTCTCTTAAAATATCCGGACCAAGACGAACAGACATATTCATGCACACAAATGTTTGCCTTGTGTGGGAATCGAACCCACGAGCGTCGGTGTCAAAGTCGCGTCATTCACGACTCTGAGCCACCGAGCTCGTCATATTTATGTACGAGTATTGTCCACAGTTATACCGAGTGGTAATTTTTACTGTGTCATCCGTGCACTACAAACATGATGCTGAGATGGCACCTTGTTGGCAGCCATTGTAGTACACGTGTTTTAGTATATTTTCACCCATTTTTCTTTATTGCTTTCTTATTGTTTATATTGTGAGTGATTTCTTGTTGACGAGCTCGGTGGCGCAGTGGTGAAACGCGTTGTTATGCTACTTTGACACCAACGCTCGTGGGTTCGATTCCCACACAGTACAAACATTTGTGTGCATGAACATGTCTGTTTGTCTTGGTCTGGGTATTTTCTATGTATAATAAGTATGTATTTACAAAAAAAAATGTATTTACGTATGTTTATCAGTTGTCTAGTACCTATAACACAAGCTTTGCTTACTTTAGGGCTAGGTGGCGCTGTGTAATTTGTCCGACAATATTTATTTATTTATTATTTATTTATTATTTCTGCCAATAAATATTTTTTTCTTATTCAAGATTTCAAATTTGGAACTATAAAAGATTTCACACTTTTTTCCGTTGAGCCGTTTCTGTGATATAGGCAAGGCGAATCGAAACAATCCATCTGGGCATCCACCTCACAGAAAACTACAGCCAAAAAACAACTTCCTAGAGGGTCGTGTTACTGCAACTCAATTAAGGTTGCCAGTAAACTCCTAAAAAGTTGCTACATTAACATCAGCGCGTATTTAATGTCCTGCAAGTGTTCATAGGTCACAATAACCACTATACACTAGGTGGGCCGTATGCTTGTATGCCACCCGTCATTGTTAAGTCATTAGTTATTGCAAAATCGCCGAAAGGGACTTATTTCCCGTCTATTGTACGTCGCAAGCAATGACTATATCAAAAGGTCTAAGATGCTTGATATTAAAAATAAAACAAGCACAATCAGTCTACGTCTTCAGACATCAAAGCAGCCCCAAATAGATTACTATAAATATTAATGTTCGTTTCCAAACTCCCAAAGGGAAGATACTAATCTCTTATACTCAACTAATTAATAAAGCGAGGTAAATATACATTAATTACATTTGCCCGGGGAGGATAATTCACTTACGTTTATTACAGTACGAACATTTTTCTTGCCAAATGCGACCCCTGTGAGATACTTTACGCTGTACCTGTGACCTATTTCGTAAAGATCTTTACACTATGGCATATTTTTTTTTAATACCATGACCAGCAAACAGTTATTCTTTTCGTTTTTTTAAAGCTTCTTTTTCATAATGTTATCCCAGACAATATTCGGCTAAGATACTAATTAAGACATGGAACGACTTTTTTTTTTCATACAATGTCGAGAGTCACAATCATACGGTCCACCCGATGTAAAGTGAACCCGTAGACTATGAACGCTGGTAATTAAGTATAACTCGCATGATGCCACCTCTGATGCGAACACAGTAACTCCTTGGGAGCTTACTGATGACCTCACTCAGACACAAGAACACAACAACCCTGCAGGGAGTTGTTATTTGGCTGCGGTTTTCTGTGAGGTGGAGCTATTTCCCCAGCCGGGCAGCTTTGACTACTACTAGAAGATCTTTTTTAGGTTAGGTAACACGTCTTTGGAAATATAATTTCTTGGACGTGAGGGTTTCTTCACGATGTTTTCTTTTACTGCCAAGCAAGTGATAATTACAAATATGTAGCTACATAAATTTGAATACACAAACTTGGTAATACATGTCCATATCAGGATTTGAACCGGGAACTGTCGGTTAATAGGGTGTGTGTGTGTGGTTGTCTTTGGCATATGACTGCTCACTGACTGTCTTTTTTTTACAACAAACTGACATAAGGAAACGTAGTACACCAAAATTTTTGAAGCATAAAGTTTCAGTAACGGCCTTTATTAACTTTTCATTTCAAAAGTACTACAAGTTCCTAAGTTATGACACAATCTCGTAATTCACTTTTCTAACCAAATGTATGAAATGAAATATTCTTTATTGTGGATCAAGGGTAACGTTTTTATTTTTTTATACTACATCAGGAGGCATACATGCATATGGCCCACCTGATGTAAAGCACTTGCATTGCATAGCTAGCAAATATTACACCCACAATAATGAATTATTTTTTTTATTCTTGTGTTTGTTTAGTGACTTATTAGGGATCTCCTATACTAAAACAGATTTAGCGAAAGAAAGACAGAGCGCAACGAAGCAACCCGCCTGGAGAAGTACCTCCATCTCACAGAAAGCCGCAGCCAAATCCCAAGCCCCAGATTGTTGTTGTCTTCTTGCGAGTGAATGAGCTTATTAAGCTACTAAGGAGTTACTGTGGTAAGGTACACTAAGATAACCGCATCAAATCATATCTTTGTTTGCCTTCCGACGTTGTATATAAAAATTCTATTGACGCTTGCAACATAAACTGTTCATGAGTTACCGTTTGCCAGTTTCCCATTTAGATACGGAACCCTAAAATTAGTTAATGTAATTGGCACTCGTTAAGATGTGGGCAGGAAAGTTTTTGAATGGGACGAAGAGGCGTTACGATTTCCTCCATAAATTACCCCATGACCTCAACTGTTGGAAGTGACTGGACACGAAAAGCCAAGATTACACGTGGTGGATGGCATGTTAAGACTAGAAGCCCAGAAGTGAATAAATTGTGATGACGATAATTAGGAAGCTTTCCTGAGAAATGAAGCACTAAACTAACCTGAACTGCATCTTCACGGCAGTTCAATTAATTGAGACTTTGACGCGCTCGGTGCCCTAGCTGTTAATAACGCGACTTCGATACCAACGCTCGTGGGTTCGATCCCCCACACAGTACAAACATTTGTGTGCATAAACATCTCTGTTTGTCTTGGTCTGGGTGTTTTTTAAGAGAAGTAGGGTGTATCAAAGCAGCCCGTGTGGGAAAGTACCTTCACCTCACAGAAAACCGCAGCCTAATACCAACTCTCGGGTTGTAGTGATCCTGCGAGTGAAGTCACCAGCAGAAGTGGCATCGCGCGAGTGATAATTAATGTATAGCAAGCATCCATGGGCTATAGTAACCACTTTAGCGTGTATCTATGTAAAAAAATGAGTTGTAATGGCGGTTTCCAAATATTCAAACAAATATATAAATACTAGCTACAGCCCGCGACTTCTTTCGCGCATATCCCGAAATCCCGTAATTATCGCTTTTTCTTACTTTCTTTTCTCTCGACTTCTAAGGGTCTTGTCGTGATACTAATTAGCCTATAATCTTCCTCAAGAATTGGCCTATCAAATAAAATATAATTTTTCAAATCATCAAACAAAGAAGCAGTCTTCCGTTTTATATATTTATACAAATATAATTCCAACTCGCCCATAACAACATCACATTCACTTACTATTGCCATTAGTAACAAAACATAGAATTCTTTTAACAATTCCCACAAACGTCTAGTTAGTAATTGAAATAATAGCCTACGCGGGCAACACTGGAGAATATTAGTCTTAAATAAATTGCACTATTTTCTTTACCAGCCCGTTGGAGGCCATACTTCCGGCTCATATTAAAACAGCTATCGCGCGATCTTAACTGCCTTATACTCGAAATTATACTCCTTCTGAAAACGATATACTTACTTTTAATCTACACATAAAAAACGACTTTATCGTCATACCATACGACCTCATTCACAATACCTTACCACGATAGAAAAGTTCTATAATTTCTCATTATTAATTTGATAACAAAAATGTGGTACGTGTATATTATGCAAGGTTTTCAATTTTATGCGTAATAGGATAAGTTATACTTTCGTTTGAATATTATTTTAAATATTGTGGACGATAGGGTTGTATGAAAGTGGTCATGTTATTCAGATAGATTTTTAATAAAACCCTATGTTATTTCTTAATAATGGATACTGGTAATTTATTTGGTTATGAAAATTATAGGAAAAATTTCTTTCACGCTTACAGTGAATATAACTACAACAAATTTTCCCAAGAAAGTATTTAATTTATTAAATGCTGTTATTGTACATAAAAGGTGTACTTAATGCAAGAGCATGCAAATGTATTATTTGTACAGGATCCGCAATACAAAATATGTTAATGAATGCAACGTAGATAAGTCGCCTAATGAACGCTGTTCAAGGTTATGTTTAATTAAAAATTTAATAATTAATTTTGTTAAATCATTTTCACCGATCTCGTAAACAATTTGAACACCAATCGAAAGTGTAAAGGCTATAGAATATGGAAACATAGGGTTGCTTACTTTCTTCTGTTCAAGGATTTTTTTTTCGCCCATAATAGTGTAGAGCCACAAAAGAAGGACTAACCCGTCCGGAGCGTGCGTTAGTCATTCTTCCGTGAAGGACATCCTCCGGATATGGAAGGCAGGTGTTATCTTGCATAAGATACCCGTTCGGAAGGCCGAAAAGGATATGTCAGATTCCTACTAACTGACTAAAGCACCACCTAGGACTGCCTTTAGCCGAGAGGTTTTTGAGGTTTCATCTGAAGCGTTCGCTCCAGGGAACAGGACGACGCAAGCGTTACTTTAATAAGAGTATACGCTTAGAGAAGTGTCGGCGCTCCTACTGAGAACGCCGATACTGGACTATTGTAAGCAGCTAACGAGCGACCAGAATGGTGCTCACATGGAGGACTTTTGCCCTAAGGATGCAGGATTGGGCTGCTGCAAAACGGTCCAAAGCTCTCGAAAGTTTGTTTGGAGGAGTTGGAGGATCTAATAGGACACTTCGCTACCTACGTACTTGGTATAGGGAGAGAGGAAGCGGCGGCGGGTCGTATGTCGCTACTGCTTGGATAAAAGGATTAGAATGGGTTTCTGACTTTTCATTCATCATCATTCTGAATCAGTAAGAGTTTTTGTAGGTATTGTTAGATAGAAGAAAGCGCTAATTCTCGATGTAACCGCATTGCGAACGTACCAAGGCTCGTTGGGAGCTCTTCGGCAGAAGAGGTTTTGGACGGTTTGGAGTTTTTTTAATGTTATTTGGACTACAGTGAGCAAAAACTGGTGATGTGTACGTCATCCTGCCTTATGCAAACCTTGTACAGGGTTCACTTATTTCTCAAGGACATTTTACTCTGACTTCCCAATACCATTGCTGAGTCGGCCTAAGTAATATCTAGCGGTACTGGTCACTTTTTGACGTGTGTGTAAAAAGTGAGCTGACAGGCGAGGAATAACTCCATGGCGTTGCCAGGGGACTGATGACCCTAGCATATGCAGGCAAGGCATATGGTTAAACGTCTGCGTTTCACATCGAAGTAGACCGGGGAACTTTTGTACGGGTTAACTTCTATACGCCACTTATGAAACCTTCCTAACTCAGTGACTGGTTTGAAGTTTGTTGAAGGCTGGCTTGTTCTGAACACTCTTAGCGTAGAGTGCGTCGGCGAAGAGGGATGCACGAGCGAGCACGGAGCCGTGCCGTGAAGTGGTGTGGGTGTGGTAAAGGGTTCCTTTGTGTCTAAACCGAAGGGAACGGTCTTTGAGGTATAAGGTTCACTATTCGGACTAATCTGTCGGGGCAAATTTAGCTAATGAAGCTTGTACAGGAGTTCTAAGTGCCAAACTTTATCAAAAGGATTGGCAACGTTTACCATCATGCAGACCGTATACTTAATTGCCACCTTAGTGGTATAAAAAAGCCTCATCCTTCACTGCTTCTATAACCTCCTCGATGGCAATAGAGCCATTGGGCCGTTTGAGTGGCGGCTTGAAAGTTATTACGTCATTACGCAGAACTTTCGCTGCTTTGTAGTATTCAGTGTGAAAGGTGAATATTGTTTTTCTACGAGGTCGCCCCATTGGGCGTCCCTCAATTCGGAAAGAGCAGACTTCACTTCCGCTGAAGGCGGTTAGCTTTACTCCTGTTTTCTGGGGTGGGATAGAGAGCAGCTCTCTTAGGGCTGCATTCTTAGATTTATTCAAGTTCATGACAGCTGGCAGTAGCTTTCGGCGGTTATTCACCTGCACTACCCTTGAGCTGTCTTGAACTGCTCATTGTACTAACTGGGTGAGAGAGTTCACCGCGCTATTATTCATATCCGAACTATCAAAGTAGTCGGAGGAGAGCGCATACGGTAAGTCTGGAACCTCAAAGTAGGTCTTTAAGGCTTTCCAGTTTGTGAATGTTTTGGAAGAGGAGAAGGAGGGATAGGGATCCAGTGGTAACATTACTAACGAGATTGGACTGTGGTCTGAGCCTAGGTCATCGAGAGGATCTAAAGAGTAGAGCCTGAGTGGGACCAGCGCGAAATATAGTACGTCAAGAGTGCTTATGATTAAACATTAAATCCAAAAACCATTACATCCACCTAATACATGCGGTAGAGAGCGTGATTCCATAAATATGTATGTGAACCTAATGACTGTTTCTTTGGTTGGTTTTCATGTTTGAAAATAATTCATTTTTCTATAAGCAATGATTAAATTAATTATTAATTAACTTAGTTGTATAAGGAGAAAGTGGGTCAACGTCATCTATAGAATCAAAGTCAACATAATCTATACATGCAATTAGTATATAACATTAGTAGGATATAACAAAATTCAATGATCGTTATGTTCGACTTACAGACGATCGAAGGCAAATAACTATTTCTTGGAGGTTAATTGTCTGAATATGGGAGGGTTATTATATGACGTCATTTGGCAAAAAAGCATACGGTACGCGCACTTACGTAGCCTATGATCGCCTGCAACATAAGGCATGTCTCTTGCGCGTTAGCACCCCCACATACCACACTACCCATACTCATTCCTCATCATCCTCATCCCTGCTGGAATACGGCTCTCACTTGAGCCGAAAAGGAGTTTTAGAGCATACTCCACCGCGTTATTCAACTACCGATTGGCAGTATTTTCAAGTCACTCGATATCCATTAAATTAGATTAAGACTCATCTATCGACATCAACCGGGACTGTAGATTTTACGTGCGCTTCGAAACGCGGAGAAGTCTGAGAGATATATAAATAAACCCATCGTAGGCCAGCTGCAGTAGTAGTTGCTTAACGTACGTGGCCGATGAGATTGAATACTATCAAGCTTCCAGACGACTTCTTTACTATTAGGTATATAATATATGACAGCAATGAAAAAACTTATTCTAACATACTTATACGTTGGGATAAACTTCGTCATTGCAAAATTGCTAATTCTTTGCCCTAATGACAACATAATCTATTTTGTATACAAATAGTAATACATTACGTTACACTGTTTACACTTATTAAATTCATTTGAACTTAGGAATAAAGTAACAAATACTTTCTAACCGTAGTTAATAATTTTATACATAAAATAATTTTGATAAAAAATATAAATGTTCAGTTGTCAATTATTAGTCAGATCAATATGTTGCCCCAGGAATATACAAAACATTTTGTAGGAAGGGTATTCAGTAGATACTCCTTTCACAAAATGTTTGATTTACGATTCAAACAAAATTTAAGTTTGATAATATGATAATATTTGCACGAAGTACATAGTTATTCTATATCGATTTATATAAAACTGACATTCTAGATAAATAGATGTGACACAGATAATTATTAAATCGCGTTGTGTATCAAGTATACAAGTACAGTTCAATGCAGAAAATGAGGCAGTATAAATAATAGATTCAAGCGTTATTTTGCAGTAATTTTAAAGCTATTCCAAGTTAATGACTTGATATGACTTGATAATGACCTATAGTTATGTAACTTAATACTGCAAAAATTAAAGGGACTTAATTCTACAATTTTATAGCGCGAAGTTTATAAAATATGCTAGGGTAACCAATTTACTTAAGGTGGATTAGTCCCGTTGTTTAAAAAAAAAAATAGAATGATAGAGTATGAGAAAGATATACATATATTTTGCATTCGGTCATGAGTATGGATGTTTAAAACGAAACGAAAGCGCGCGAATGGTGGCGCGTTTTGGCAGAATCAAGAGGTCGACACTGGGAGAAGTTAGTGCCAACGGCGTCAAGTGACGACGTCTTGGGACCTCTCGTTTCGTATTTTCCTGAACATTGATTACAAGTGTTGATTTAAAATTATAGAGTGATACGAATTCCATTGGATTTATCAATGCACAAATACCTACCATACGCCCGCATAATATCGGATATACCGAAAAATCTTACGAATACGACATATACATATTATGTTGGTAGGCTGAATAATAAGATTTATATTGCCAGGTGTTTATAATAATTTCCAATACGTATTGTATTAATAATACACGGCACATAAAAAGAATACTATTCTTGAAACTAAAAGAGAGTGCAGATCGTCTCACGTAATGCAATATCTAATACGGAAAATAATCTCGCATAGCACGTTCTTATTTTATATCATCGTCTTTTTACCCCGCAGGCATTTTCCCCATCTGTCATAAAAATGCCGTATGCTTCCTCTAGTTCGTTGAATTTACGAGTAACTCTTGGTTATGGTATGCCACTTTATAAGTTACAATCCGTTGACAGCTATGGTTGGTGTTTGCAGGCGCTTGAAGGAAAGGGTATTTAGAGTTCCGTATGCGAAAAACTAAACCCAGATTATATTCGCGTGCCTGTACGAGCTTGTCACAGGCGTGTGGCGCATAGTGCGTTTGATGTTTAAAAATTTGATTTGGTTTTGTTACGTATAATGCTGACACTGATCAATTATAAAAACTACTCAGAAAATGTGGGTGCATATTGTAACATTTATTATAACTAATTTGTAACAAATTAAAAAGGTGTAAATGTAAAGTTTAATTTATTTTTAATACATAAGCGTTTAGTTTTGGAAACAGTAGGTATATGACGTAATATAAATAGCTAATTAAGCACATATAATAATAGGTTGATTTAAAAAGTATTACGGTTAACAACGCATTAGTGACATTCTTAGTGTTGCAAATGTCCATAGGCTACGGTTACCGCTTATACCACTAAGCATAAAAAACCAGTTGAAAATGCGCAAGCTTGCATTGCCAGAGGAACACCTGGCTCGTCAATTATATAAAAAAAATTTTTTTTTGATTTGCGGCCATTCTGACCATGTTCCTTAAGAGATAGGAACGGTGTTCCTGAACATTCTTATACTACTTTTTTATGCTGAATCCGAATCTGTAGTCAAAATTCGAATATTCGAAAAACGTACACACAGACAAACATATAGATTTCATATAGGAACGGTGTTCCTGAATATAGGAACGGTGTTCCTCAATATAGGAATGGTGTTCCTGAATATAGGAACGGGGTTCCTGAAAATATTCAAAATTGCTTTCCTCCATAAAGCGGAATATTAAAAAAAACTTACATACAATTTACAATTGCATCGGATGGCAACAACTAGGAATTCTGTAAAAATATGGAACCACCCTGGTCGCACTGTGCGGATCCGGTTCTAGAGAAGTTTAAGAGTTCGTAAAGCACTAGTAACATTCCTGGAGTTGCAACTGTCCATAGGCTATTGTAACTGCTTACCATTAGATAGGCGATATACGTAATCTTGTTTGAAACGTCTGAAATCTTAGTGGCCCCATTTTCAAAACCTTGTTTGCTAGAAATTGTTTCTAGAGATGATATTGAGTCACATATACTTAAAATTTCTGATGTAGTTACGATATTCCATGCAAAGCTAGTTCATCAACTACTTACCATTCAAAGGGAGGAGTTTTAATAGCCACTGGAGCATGGAACAGTACAAAAAGGTACTTACACCCTCTCGCAAGGATACGAAGAAACCGTTCACAAAAAAGGGCATAAATATGAATCGGTCTCAAAGGAATATGATATTTTTATGTTGTTTGGCGCAGAGACATTTGACCTGCGGGTTTAATGCAAAGATTTCTTTCCAAAATACATATATACTGAACGGAATTTCATTTTCGCTACGGTACTAAAATCTGTGGTTATTTCTTTCATCACAAAGGCGAACCTACTTATCTTTTTTATTTATCACTTAAGTGAAAATCAAACGTACGGCCTGCCTCACCGCAAGTTAACATTGTCTGTGAATACTTGGTACGCTAGGCTTCCAACTTGTAATTTCATCACGCCCTGAGAAGAATTCATCGCTAGTTTTCTACTAATATGAATTTTAAATTGTATTTTTTGTAACATATAATTTGCAAATAGAAAATATATCTCGGCTTATTGAGGGAAAGAAATGCTCAGCACCTCCTTAAGAGCTTTTGACAGCACTTCCGTGAAAGCTTTCTACAACTATATAGGACGTTGCTGTATTCCCTACGAGTAAATGGGGCAGCACATAACCTTTGAGGGGCTACTAAGTAAGCAATTAGGGTGGAAAAGCGCTATATGAAGAAGGCGTCCATAATTTACGATAACTACTCGTACTTCACATCAGTTGTACTAAGTGCTGGTTAACCAGCGTGGCATAAAACATATTCATGGCTGTGATATCGATGATAGATATTTCTCCAGAGAAATTACCTTCTTCAAAATGAGTTTAAAATATAATGTCTTTCTAAATTTTCATGTCAAGCCCCTTGCTGGATAGGCAGAGGGAACTGAGCATCACATGACACGACCTTTAACGATTATGAAATATATTATACCTTCCCTTTATTTTATATGTAAATCTTTCGATAATTGGAGAATTCGAAGGACCGAGTACACTACATAGATTAGTAATGGTTAACCATTTTCTCTATTTAGTACCTTTTCATTAATATATATTGACCATTGATGGTACAAAAGGCTGATATAACGGTAAACGCTTTGTCTACTAGTGAACCATAGGAAGTGGAGAAAAACAGTTATGTTTTTGTTAAGTCGATCCATATGTAACGAACTTGGACTAGAAAGGATGCGGTATAAACATCAATTGCGAATACAGTACTCACCTTCGGTTTGCCGATGACATACTCCTCATAGAGAAATCTCTGAAGGACCTTAGTGCTATTCTTAATGACTTCAATAGAGTTTCCAACCAGGTAGGTCTCAAGATGAACGTGGACAAGACAAAGACTATGTCGAATGTCAATGTCGGACCTATACCGGTGACAGTTGGAAACACTAAGCTACGATTTTGTCAACGAAGGACAGATTATTCAGTTAGGTAAGTCCAACTTTATCCGAAAAGTCAACAAATTAATTCAACTCGACTGGATATTGCAGCGTTCAGGAAACTGTGACACATTCTCTGGTCCACAATACGTCAACGCCTGATGACTAAAGTTTTCGAAAAGGATGTATTGCCAGTGCGGTGCGGATCCTATGGGAGGCTCAAGGTTGGAAGGGCAATATTCAGAGTTTCGCTACGTGATAGAATCAGAAATGAGGATATCCGCAGTAGAACTAAAGTAACGGCCATAACCCGAAGGATAAGCAAGCTGTGGGACCGCTATATTCCCCGTAGGAAGCATTGGGGATCTAGATTCTCTAATGGTATCCTCGTACTGGTACATGCAGCATGGGATGACTCTCTCGCTAGATGGAGCAACGATCAGGTAAGGTTTGTAGTTAGTCGATGGAAGCAGATGGATCAGGATCTGTCTAGAGGGGAAAGCTATACATACAGCAGTGGACTAACAGGGGTTAAAAAGATGATACGTAATTAAAATATAATAAAATCTAAAATACTGTATTCCAAATACTTGTAATTGTTAATCAAAATCGAGTTGTGTTACGTAACTTGTCAATTATTGGTTGAGTGAAGTTGAGTGCATTTGAGATGAAAATACATTATATCTATAACTTCATGCCAAATCCCTTGCGGAGTAGGCCGAGAGAACCGAGCGCCACGTGACTCCATTCTTACATACCTCACTCGCTCCTTTAACATTCGTTGCTCTTTTCATGCACGCTCGTTGGTTTCTACGGCTCCTGACATCACCTTCTGATAGAACACGATCAATTAGATCATGGTAGGTAAGTCTTGGCCTCCCAAGGCTCCTACATCCTTCCACTTTTGCGCATATATATTTTGCATTGTATATCTGCTTCGTCATTCTTTCATCCTGCATTCTTTCTACATGTTCGAACCAATGGACAACGAAAATACAATAATATGATATACGTTTTTACCTTCATATTCACACCAGCTCGATGGTGTTCTGATAATGGAAGTAAAAAGTTTCATCTATAAAACTAAATGTACAAAGGAAAATTTCAACCAATTTTTATTTTGTACCGTGTCATGACACTTGACAATTAATGGTAGAGTGAAGTTGAGTCTAGTACAGATCACAATACAGTATATAATGACAATATAGTAGACGATACCATCGAGCTATAACGTAATCAACCGAACTTCAACCAATTTTAGTTGTTGTATCATGAAGGCAATTAATGGTAGTTCTGAACGCAATACAACTAAATAGCAACATCGAGCTTTTATGACGATAGACGACTTAGGTACACATAGGATTTCCTCAAAGGTTAGCTTAACTAAAGTCCATATTTAGTTTTAAGTCGTCTGACTTGCTTGTAAGCTCTAAGTTTGGTGTTTTAAGTTTTAATTGATGCTAATGTTCAAATCGGAAGTGTTTGTTTGTTTGAACGCGCTTATCGCTGGAACTATCAGCATGATTTAAAAGTTCGTTCTGCTTTTGACAGACCAATTCTTGAGGAAGGTTATACATTATTTAACATTACGATACGACCCTTAGATATCGAGGAAATAATAAAGAAAGTGAAAAAAAAAAGTTGTTTCCACGGGATACGTGAAGTTGAAGTCGCGGGCAGCGATTAAATTCATTTCATTACTTTTACAATATATACAAAACTCAATTATTTACTAAAATCAACACAAGCTTAGAAATCCAATAAGTGGTATTAATTCCACAAAAATATTGCCTCCAGTTATATAGAAATGATAAATTGAGTCAAATGAGGTTGTTATAGATAATCTTTCATATAACTCAATTTACTGAATTGGTTTTTTATCTCCAATGAAATAGCAATTTGTTAATCCTGAACAATATTTTCATTTATAATAGCAGAGGTTTTCCGACCGATTTTTCGGGCATTTCGGACATCCATCCAGTTAGTGGCGAGTCACTGCTTGCTTGAAGTAGCGATCAGATAATAGTAATATCTTATGTATATCTTCTGTAATATCTTAATATTTTTTTATACCACTAAGGTGGGAATCAAGCATACGGCCTGCCTAATGATAAACAGTCACCGTAGCCTATGAACATTTGCAACATCAAGGGTGTCACTCATGCGTTGCCGACCCTCTAAAAACCTCTTCACGCATTTCTTGAAGAATTCCATGCTGTAATCCCTTGGAAAAACTCGTCTGGGAGTATATTCCACACCTTGAGAGTTTTCGGAAGAAAACTTATCTGGAACCGCACAGTACGCGACCATTGTGGTTCCAGCGTGTGAGGGTTTTTTTTATACTACCTCGGGAAGCATACAAGCATACTGCCCACCTGATGTAAAGCGGGTACTGTAGTCTATTAACACTTGTAATATATTAAGTATCACTCGCGCAATGCCTCCTCTGCTGCTTACACAGCAACTCCTTGGGAGCTTACCGGTTACTGAACTTCCCGCCGTCGGCAAGCAGTGCGATTATAAAAAGTCATTTGGAACAATTTTTCAGAACACAACCCGTTGTACAATCGGTAGAACACACAAAGGGAGGCACAATGTCTCCTTGGACTTAAGGGCTCAATACTGTTTGTAAGTAAGTCATACAAGCATACGGCCCACCTGATGGAAAGCGGTTACCGTAGCCTATGAACACTTGCAAAACATTAAGTATCACTCGTGCTCGTCTAGCACACCAACACCTTAGGAGCTTACCGGTAACCTCACTCACACGCAGGAACACTACAACCATCCAGGGAGTTGTTATTTGGCTGCGGTTTTCTGTGAGGTGGAGGTATTTCCCCAGAACCTGTCTGGTACTTTGATACCTCTTAAAAATAGCCAGACCAAAACAAACATGTTCGCGCACACAAATGTTTGCCCTGTGTGGGAATCGAAACCGCAAGAATTGGTGTCAAAGTAACGTAACAGCGCGTTTAGCCACTGCGCCACCGAGCTCGTCAAAACTCTCTGCTCTAACGCGAGCATTAGTAATGAAATTAAAGAAAGCTGAAGTCCGGTAATTGACTTACTGTTTATAACTTTCCTGTGGTTGACTGAAATGTTACATTGAATAGCTTATAATTACACTTGAAAATAATTATTAAATTTATATCGGAACTCATTTATTTTACATATGTATGCATACATGCATACATACATATATACTCATTTTTTTTATACAACGTTAGGAGGCATTCAAACGTATGGCCTACCTGGTATAAAGGGTACAGGCGAGTACCTACGAATGGTTACAAAATAGGAAGAATCACTCACACGTTGCTAAAACTTCTTAGGAAATTGCTGGTAACTTCACTCACTCGTTAGAACACGCAACTCTCCAGCGAGTTGTTATTTGGCTGCAATTTTCTGATAGAGGTTTCTGGTAGAGGTAATTCTCAATCGAACTGTACCATATCTCTTTTTGCTTAACGACTCTCATCAACCGGAAACAGTGGGGATCTTAAAGTGCCTTGTATGCACCGAGGAACTGGAGACGAATAAACTTGGAAAATTTGCGTGTTCGTGAGACTAGAACCCGTAACGACGGTATCGGTCTCCCCGGTTATAAATAAAAATGTTTTCTTTTCATTGCCGCACCCTAAAAAAAACATTTTATTATATTTTTCGCAGAAGCCCTAAAGCTTTTCCGGGATGAAAAGTATTCTATATATAGGATATAAGCTATTACCTTATAAAATGAAGATAAGAAAGCGCATGCTTCGTTCGTTCGGACATGTAGAAAGAATGCGGGACGAAAGAATGACGAAACAGATATACAATGCAAAAGTGGAAGGATGTAGGAGCCGAGGAAGACCGAGACTGACCTACCATGACCAAATTGGTCGTGTTTTATCAGAAGGTGATGTTAGGAGCCCCAGGAACCGGCGAGCGTGCATGAAAAGAGCTATGAATGTCACAGAAGCGTGTGAAATATGTAAGTACCGCGACTTATGGCGCTCGGTTCTCTCTGCCTACCCCGCAATGACTTGGGCAAGGGACTTGGCGTGAAGATATACATACATACATACCTTGTAAAAGGTAATATAAATCTGTTTAATAATTTTTGTGCGATGAATGCACAACAGACGAGGTATTCCAAATATACACCAAAAGTATTTATTTTAAAAGCATTAAAAAGGTATATACGTGTATTAAAAGAACCTCACAAAAAAATTATTGGATTATCCTATCACAAAGCCGGACTCAATTTGAAACATAAAAACGGGTTTGAAAAACAAAGAGCTGTCGTTAAGTGGTGTTTTTTTACATTACCAACTAAACACTCCCGTATATTCACACGCAATCGTGAAATTACAAAGGCTCTGGGTTCAGCCCCGTTGTGGTTACCACGGTCCTCGCATAAAGAGTAGATGTAAAATGTTTATTACCGCTAATGTTACTGGCTTTTAAGCCCTCTGATGTAATGATATGGGTGGAATGGTGTCAGCGTATGATATTGTTTCATTTTGAAACAGTTGGCATCATGATCTTTCTATTTATATCTTCACTTGCGACCCGGCTTTGCACGGGTATATAGATAGATAATATTGTAATTTACAAATCCTTATTATATATTAATGGGATAAGGATTAATATTATGAACTCATTTTTGTGACCATCCGTGTTTTGATTGACTAATTTGAGCAAAAAGCGGTTATTGCGACATAACTTTTATTGTTGGATGTACAGCCTCGTTGACTTTTTTGTAGGTAATGATGAATACCATTAATAGGTATATAGTCAATTACAATATGTATCATCAATACTGAAAATATAGTAGAATACATCAATAATAAGACTGAAGCCAAATTTTTGATACCTTGGGTTACATTCGTGTAATTTTTGTAGCGATCCTTAGTTTTAGAAAATGTAATGTAGCCTATTTTACACACTGAGAATGTAGGTTTCTATATATGAAAATCGTTTTAAAATCAGTTCAGTATTTTTGAGATTATCCAGTACAAAGAACCATACAAAAAATTAAACCTTTTCTATTTATGATATTAGTTTTGATAGTTTAGACTAGACAGACATACTAAAGATCCCAGCGTCACATGAATTCAGTCCTAATGTACCTGGCTTCTTTAACATTTATAGCCTGACACCACGTTTTGATAAAACGTGAGCGATTCAGTCGTGGTATGTATAACCATTCTTGACTCCTACTGTACTCCCACTATCGTGTTGCGTATAAGTTTCGTCATTCTTTACTCCTACATTCTTTTTGTATGTCCGAAGCCATAGAGACTCGATGGCTCAGTGGTCAGTGACGCTACTTTAACACTAACGATCGCGGATTCGATTCCCACACAGGACAAATATTTGTGTGCATGAACATGTCTGATTGCCTTTGTCTGGGTATTTTTAATAGAGGTGTGACGCAAAAAAGCAGTCAGTCTGGGGAAATACCTTAACCTCATAGAAAACTGCAGTCAAATAACAACTCCCTCGAGAGTTGTTGTGTTCCTGTGAGTGACTGAGGTTATCTGTGAGTGAGTAAGCTCCTATGGAGTTGCTATGTTAATAGCAGAGGTGACAACGTGCGAGTAATTCTTAATGTATTGTAAGCGTTCATAAGTCTGCCAATAAATCTAAAAGTATCTTTATCGATCTGTATCTTTACACCCAGCCTCTTGCGGTATAGGCAGAGAGTACCGAACGCTGATGTTACGGTACTTATGCTTAAAAATTAGAGGTGATCACTGTAATAAAACCTGTCGTGATATATGTCGTAGGATTAGAAGGTTGGGTCGTTAGAAGATACATAAGAATGATTGCATATAGCAGAGACGTGAACGGTCAAGGCATATCCTACTAATATTATAAATGCGAAAGTTTGTATGTATGGATGGATGTTTGTTGCTCTTTCACGCTTAAACGGCTGAACGGATTTGAGTGAAATTTGGCACGTAGATTATGATCTGGATTAACACATAGGCTACGGTATTTGACTCCACGCGGGCGGAGTCGCGAGCAGTAGCTAGTGATGAATGAATCAGAGGAAATATGAAAGTGTGTGAGAAAAGAAAGATGACAGGAAAACATTTGTCTTGATTGGGGCATAAAAAGAAGAGATTGTGATGAAATGAGTCACGATTAAACGAGGAATGGATTATTTGAGTAATGATTTGATTGAAAAGGGAATTAATAAGTTCATGACGACTGACCGTGATGAAATGAAGCAAAATACTCACTAAACATACTTCGACTCCAGACGAGCTCGGTGGCGTAGTGGTGAAACGCGTTGTTACGTTACTTTGACACCGACGCTTGTGGGTTCGATTGCATGCTTGTATGCCTCCCGACGGTGTATAAAAAAAATCGGCCAAGTGCGAGTCGGACTCGCGCACGAAGGGTTCCGTACCACTATCTATAAAAACGGCAAAAAAATCACGTTTGTTGTATGGGAGCTCCCCTTAAATATTTGTTTTATTTTAATTTAATTATTTATTCTTAAAGTGAATATATAAATAAATATTCTGTGAATATTTCAAGCGTCTACCTGTTGCCGTTATCAATATCGAGCAAAAACGAGCAAAAAAATCACGTTTGTTGTATGGGAGCCCCCCTTAAATATTTGTTTTATTTCAATTTAATTATTTATTCTTAAAGTGAATATATAACTAAATATTCTGTGAATATTTCAAGCGTCTACCTGTTGCCGTTATCAATATCGTGCAAAAACGAGCAAAAAAATCACGTTTGTTGTATGGGAGCCCCCTTAAATATTTATGTTATTCTATTTTTTAGTATTTGTTGTTATAACGGCAATAGAAATACATCATCTGTGAAAATTTCAACTATCTAACAATCACGGTTCGTGAGATACAGCCTGGTGACAGACGGACGGACGGACGGACGGACAGCGAAGTCTCAGTAATAGGTTTCCGTTTTACCCTTTGGGTACGGAACCCTAAAAAATGACGAACTGAAATCAAAGCAGATTCATGATGATTCACAGACGTAACATATATACCTAACATATCATAATTATATTATCCTACTAATATTATAAATGTGAAAGTATGGATCTTTGGATGTTTGTTTCGTTTTCACGCCTCAACAGCTGAACGGATTTGAATGAAATTTAGTAGGTAGATAGATGAGGTACTGGATTGACACTTATTATCCCGGTGATTTGGAGTTGTTAACAGCAAACTGTTGATAGGCACACAAATAGACATATGCTTCTTTTTACTGCGGCAAAATATCTTACTCCCACGGGCAAACACGCTGTTTCCCTTTGACCACGCGGGCGAAGCCGCGGGTACCATCTAGTAAACCAATAAATAAAATTATGTGTTTTAATAACCATGAATTTATCTACTATCTATTACGTCAAATCCCTTGTAGTGTAGACAGAGGGAACCGTGAGCCACACAACTCAATCCTTACACACCTCACTCGATTCTTTAATTCATAGAGAGCTATCTCTCTTCAAATGTGTTTGAATGAAAAAATATTTTTCGAAATCAGCCTACAAATTACAAGACATTACATAACATCTTCTTCCTCTTCTTAGTGTTATCCCGTTTACTAATCCATTAGCATTGGCGAGGTCCGCTACCTAAGCCTAAAGATATGGCCGAAATGCAGATTTTTACATGGAGTGATTGCCGTTAGACCTATATAACCGAGAGGATAAATTAGATCTTTCTTAGGTCACACGTTTTTCGGAATATAATTACTTGGACGTGTGGGTTTTCTCACGATGTTATTCCTTCACCGCCGAGTAAGTGATAATTACAAATTAAAACCAGTTGAGAATGCGCAAGTTTGCATTGCCAGAGGAACACCTGGCTCGTCAATTATATAACAATTTAATTATTATTTTTGAATTTGTCGGCCATTTTGACCATGTTCCTTAAATAGGAACGGTGTTACTGAACAAAAAGCGACAGACAAACGCACAGACAAACATATAGAATGCATATAGGAACGGTGTTCCTGAATATATACATAAATCCGAAAACAGGAATTTCGTGGTACATGCCAGGCTTCGAACCGCGGACCAGTTGATCGCTAGGTCAGTTCTTTATCCACTAGGCTATCACTGCTCTAGGTTATATATAACATATACACAAAAATACAGTCGAATTGAGAACCTTCTACATTGCGAAGCGGCTTAAAATGTAAATTTTCACATGAGCGATTAGCAAAAGGGACACTCAAAAAACATCATTAAAGGTAGAATTACACAGGCACATTTTACAATTAACAAACCTTTTTCTTTAACGAACAAGCTCTTAATTGGGGGAGCAAATAAATTGTATAATTGTTAGGGCGCTCTCTTTAATTACGACGGGACAAAAGCGAAAAACTTTACAGTAAATTGTTTCCCCCGATGTCGATACTCATTAATTACAGAATCGACATTTTTGCGGAGATAGAAGTTATTAAACTACGTATACATGATTACTTAATGCATCAGCTTTAGGTTTCAGTAGCAACCAGTTGAGAATGCGCAAGCTTGCATTGCCAGAGAATAACCTGGCTCGTCAATTACATAAAAATTTAATTTTTTTTTTTTAAACTTTGTCGGCCTTTTTGGCCGTGTTCCTTAAGAAATATGATATTGGTTTTTAAAACATTCCTATTCTACTTTTTAATTTACTTTTCGAATCTGAAATAAAATATATATTTTTTTTATTTGCTGGCCATTTTGACCATGTTCCTAAAGAGATAGGAGGTTGGTTTTTCAGACATTCCTATTCTACTTTTTTATGCTGAATCTGAATCTGAAGTCAAAATTCGAATATTCGAAAAAAAAGCGACAGACTCACACACAGACAAACATATAGATTTCATATAGGAACGGTGTTCCTGAAAATAGCCATTATTGTAGGCATGTATGTATGAATATCTTCACACCAGTTTATATTTTATTTCATGTCAAATTGAGATTATTGATTAAATACTTAGATGCCACTTTCTCCAGATAGCTTCCACACTGAACTCTACTGGAAATATTATAATGTAATTATTAATATATAGGTAATTATTAATAATTAAGTTTTAATGTAAAAACAAAACGTTGGAAGTTATACAAGCATACGGTCCGCCTGGTGTAAAGCAGTTACCATATAAACGCTTGAAATAAATTAAGTAACATTCGCGCGATGCTGTGCCAGCGCATCTCTGTTGCTAGCACAGCAACTACTTCGGAGCGTAACACTAACCTCACTCGCAGGAACACAACAAATCTCCATGAAGATGTATGCGTCCTACCTCTAGGTACTCTCAACTTTAGTGTTGAGTCATTCGCTACTTTTCTTTGCATATTGACGAGCTCGGTGGCGCAGTGGCGAAACATACATTACATTATTTTGACACCAGCGCTCGTGGGTTCGATTCCCACTCATGACAAACATTAATATGCATAAACAAGTCTGTTTGTCTTGGTCTCGGTATTTTTAAGAGAAGTAGGGCGTAGCAAAGCTGCGGAAGTACCTCCACCTCACAGAAAACCGCAGCCAAATAACAACCTGCTCCTGCGTGTGAGTGAGGTCACCAGTAAGCTCCTATGGGGTTGCTGTGTTAGCCGCGGAGGTGGCAGCGCGCAAGTGATACAAAAACTGATAAGTGATACAAGACTTGCAAGCGTTAATAGGCTACCGTAACCGATTAACATCAGGACAGACGATATACATCCAAAACATTGGGAATTTTTAGTACTCGAGTACATACCGAATTTTATAGTTAAATATTTAATCTATGACCTTATTTCACGACCCTAGCAAGATATTAAATAAAGATGGAGAGAGTATACATTTCTTTGATAAATTTGTTTTCCATTAAAACGGTCACTTAAGACTGTAGGTACTTATTTCAACAAACTGATGATTATGAACTAGAACCCTTGAATGGTCTTATTAAGGAAAATTTACATTACCATTTTAGATAATTGGCTTAAAGCATTCAATTATTGGTGATTGGTGTAATACTCTACTAAAGAAAATAAATTTCAGTAAATAAATAAAATTGAATCAAATGCGACGAGCTCGGTTGCGCAATGGTTAGTAACGCTACATTGACACCTACGCTCGTGGGTTCGATTTCCACACAGGATAAAAAATTGTGTGCATGGACATGTCTGTTTGTTTTGGTCTGATTGTTTTTAAGCGGGGTAGAGGTCAACAAACAGTCCGCCTGGGGTAACACAATAAATCTCCATGAAGTTGTATGCGTCCTACCTTTAGGTACCTACTCTCAACTTTAGTATTGAGTCATTCGCTACTATTCTTTGCATATTTGACGAGCTCGGTGGCGCAGTGGCGAAACGCGGCGTTACGTTATTTTGACACCAGCGCTCCTGAGTTCGATTCCCACACATGACAAACATTTGTGTGCATGACCATGTCTGTTTGTCTTAGTGTGGGTATTTTTAAGAGGTACGGCGCATTAAAGCAGCCTGTCTGTGGGAGTACCTCCACTTCACAGAAAACCGCAATCAAAATAACAACTCCTTGGAGGGTTCTTGTGTTCGGTGAGTGAGGTCACCAGTAAGCTCCTAAGGCATTGCTGTGTTAGCAGCAGGATGCTTAATGTATTGCAAGCGTTCATAGTCTACGGAAACCGCTTTACATCAGGTGGGCCGTATTGTTTGTATGTCTTCCGACATTGTATAAAAAATCTTGGATTATAAATAATATGGTTTACATTGCTAAACTTAATAATATTTGAAACATTTAAATTAGTACAATTTCAATATTAGAATCACGATCAAATCCTGAATTTAAATCGTTATCTAGTGATCTGGCCTAATGAAATATATTTCGTGGTTCCAAACAATAAACGTACGGTTCAGAGTTCGACTACGGTAGTTTATTGTCTACCCGCTAAGTTAATTTCCTTTGCAAATTAACTAAAAACAATAGTTTTGAAATTATGAACCCAGACTAGCTAAAGTACCTGAGTACTTGATATCTATCTAACTAAAAAATAAAACTGAATGTTTGTCTGTATGTTCTCTATGGACTCAAAAACGGCTGGGCAGATTTTGATGAAATTTTCAGGGAATCTTCAGGTTAGCCCAGCAGGTGATCCTGTGAAGTTTGATAGCGATTATATCACCCGTGCGAAGCCGGGGCGGATAGCTAGTTTGATATAATTGTTTCGATCACCTGTTATAAAATGAAACACAAGCTATTAATTCAGACTGTACTAACAAAGAAGTGGGAAGCAGAAAATTTACTCTCAAAATTTGAGCTTTACGTACTATCTAATAAATTAAATTCACACTTGTCACTTATTTATATATTAGCTTATTATACATATTAGCTCAGCATAGTGGCTCCGCTTCGCCTGAAGGTAAGCGAAAGAGTAGCCCAATTTGCAACGGCAACTGACAAATGACTACAATGTGCTATCAGTTGACGCTACCATGCTGGCCCGCAAGGTGCTTCTTCACGCTTCGTTTGAAGGATCCCATATTGTAGGAAGGAGGAAACATATGTGTAAGCAAGGCGTTCTACTTTTTAATAGTACGACAGATATAGGAGTTGCCGAACTTTTTAGTACGTGAAGAGATGTTCTCAACCATGAAATAATGATAACGCAAGCCTGTACGTTTGGTTCTATGACGGAAGGGAGAGGGTGGGATAAGGGTAAACAGTTCTTCAGAGCACTCCTCATGGTAAAGGTGGTAAAATATGCTTAGCAAGCCAATGTCTCTACGAAGTTGCAGAGGTTCTAAGTTTTTGGTGACTTTTTCGTCGTCGATTATGTGGATAGCCCGTCGCTGTAAACTATCAAGAGCCTCGAGAACATATTGTGTGGAGCTGTCACAGAGACGCGAGCGATACTCCACGCTGGCACGAACCTGAGTCTTGTAGAACACACAAAGTTGGTCCGGCGTGAAGAATCAGCGCACCCTGTTAAGGATTCCGAGTTTTTTTGAAGCTGTTAAAGCTAAGAACGCACACACCTGAGTTTTCTTGGCATTAAACTTAACCAGGTTATTGGAACCCCATTTACTAATGAAATCTAAAACCCGATTCAACCTAACGACAAGACTTTTCACTGATTTCTGTCCGACCAGCACCAGGCCGACCAAGATATCGCTCATGGACCGTACTATTTTCTACATATCAATAAATATTACCAAGACAGCATGTCATTGATACGAGTATAAAGAAGAAAGAGGGTGGGCGACAGGACGGAGCCCTGTGGAACACCCGCATTTACTGACACGAACCGCTAAGCACATCCATCTGCAAGGACACGGGTTCTACGCTCATGCAGGAAGTCAGCAATTCACTTACAAAGCTGGAGGGGCAGACCGTATGCCGGAAGTTTGGAGAGAAGTGCTTTATGCCAAACCCGATCAAATGTCTCGGCGATATCTAAGCTGACTGCCATAGATTCGCCATGTTTAATTAATTACATGATTAATTAAGTTGTGCAATGAACTCCCTATCGTGGATTTCTCTAGAGACTGTAACCTGAGATTCTTCAAACAATGTATGAGTGAAGGTCAAATAAGCATGCAATAGCATGGCTATTTGACCGTATGCTTGGTTGCCACTTCAGTAGTATAAAAAGGTATCACACATGCTTACGGCCCCCTGATGTAAGGTGATAACCGTAGTCTATAAATATTTATAATACCTGTAGTATCGCTCATATATCGAAACCAACTCTGCCGCTAATACAAAACCCTCCAGGGAGTTGTTATTTGGTTGCGGTTTTGTGGTAACCTTCCCATCACAGAAAGCCGTTTCGATGCACCCTACCAATCTTAAAAATACTCATATCAAGGCAAACATACATGTTTAAGCACAGAACTGTGTGTCCTGTGTGAGAATCGAAACCAAGATCCTGGGTGTTAAAGCAGATTTACTAACCACTCCGCCGCCGGTTAACATTTTTACTTCTCTGCCACGTCAAGTATGCCACTGGTGATAGCTAAGACAGTAATTAGAATGAATTTTACAGACATTCTTATCACATTTCAAACACATATTGAAACAAGGAACTACCATTTCAACAAGCTACTTTCTATTAACAAGTATATTATTCCGTCGATTATAATAATTTCTAGCAAGTAGCTTGTTAAAATAACAGTTTCTTGTTCCAATGTGTATTTAAGTTACTCTGTAATAGAAACTGTTAGCAATGAGGTAGGTATAAACGCTTATTTTTTGCAAGTTAATTTACTTAGTATTTTAGACACTAACGCGATGGCAATAAAGTTTATTTTAATAACAAGAGTCTGTAACACACATAAGTCTATGCAATAGTGAGGCTATTACATAACCTTCGTTTGTCTTACCCTACGTCACCTTCTCATAAAACCAATAAAATCAAATTTGGTTGTATATCAGTCTTTCTCTTCCTCGGCTCCCACATCCTTCCACCTGCCTTTATATATCTGTTTTGTTATTAATCCGAACTGCGTTCTTTCTAAGTACCCGAACCAACAGAGCATGCCGTTTATTATCTTACAGCGATACTCTCTTTGAGACCAACTATTTTTCTTACATCATCGTTGCAAACGCGGTCGGCAAGCGTTATGCTAAAAATTATACACAATCCTCGCAAATTGACCACGTTTCATGGGCATGGCAAAGAAAGCATGAAAGTTTCATGCTCTCTCTGCCATGTCTATTCACTTCCATAAATTAGCACCGCATTGTGTATAGGGTTCAGTTTAGACTCTTATTTTAGACGTAAAAACACTTTGTGAAATGTTGTAAAGTAGGTTATTCTTCAGATAATAAGTACCTAACTAAAAAAGTACAATTTCAATGTATCCAAATAAAACTTAGAGCTAATTTTTCTTTTCTATATTTTAGTCTATTTTTATATAATACCGAAGTATTTTCTTGACATGTTGTCCATTAGTAATTTTAGAGACACTTTTCCTCTTCCTAGTACTTTGACTTATAGTAATACAAATAAAGTGGCTCTATATAGGAGATTCCGTTTCCTCGTTCGTAAAATTTAACAAAATATAAATCAAACGCAGATGCCATAAGCGTCAATATTTTATGGAGATAAGAGACTATAGCGCTGGTAAAGTATAGCCTGTAATTTATTAAAGGTAACCCTGTTATTATAACAGTTCATTTCACTATCATTGGGGGATATCTTGTAATTACTTTCCTGACAAAATTGTGGATAAAATTTACTGTTGATAAAAATGGGAATGTTCGTGATTTGTTTTAAAACAAGCTGATTTTAGCTGATAATAGTCTCAAAAATGGCAGTAGTAGTGAAAAATATAATTTGTATTCGTAGCTTTAATTAAATTAGTCCATACATATTACAATAAAAATTAAACATTTTTATTATTAGAATATATAGTTGTGTTAAAAGTAGTAATTTATACTAGTGCTAAAGTTATTACAGCCTAAAATGTAAGATTCACTTAGCAGAAGCCACAATAAGCAGCCTAATTTAAGGGCGGTAAGCGGAAAATCTATGTGTCAGTGTATTAAATATATTTGCTAAGATTTATTCTTTAGAAGTTTCAACCAACTACTATATATTATAATTAGATAAATTGTAATAATATTTTCGGGAAGGTATATTGGTTTCATTTTTACATACAAGACACTGATTTTTACATGGAGCGACTGCCGTCAGGCCTCCATAATCCACAGGTAAAATCAGATCTTTCTTAGGTAAGGTCACACGTCTTTCGAAATATATTTTCTTGGACTTGTGGGTTTCCTCACGATGTTTTCCTTCACCGCTGAGCTAGCGATAAATATGTCCATAAATCCGAAAACACGAATTTAGTGGTACATTCCCGGGCTTGGATTCGAACCGAGAACTATTTGCTAAACAGCTCAGTTTTTATCCACTGGGCTATCACTGCTCTTCAAAACAACAAAAAATAAATATATCTGTGTTTTAATCTATCGTGGGATCTAGCTACGTCTACATTAAAAAAATGTTTTATGTACTATTTTGACTCTGCTGCGATCATATCATATGCATAGACAAACTAGAAACATGTTAACAGTAGAATAACTTCAAAGAAATTAAATTAAATAGTTTTGTAAAAATGAAGGTCACAGAGATATTTATTTAGGAACTCAAAGTTTTTGCAAGTGAGTGAGGTTACCAGTAAGCTTCACATAAGTATTGTGAATTACTAACGCGCATGTTAGATATACAGTATCAATGTCAGATAAGTTGTATATTTGTTAGCGTTTTTTATTGACAACAACCCGCTCGTCGCTCGCGTTCGAAATGCAACTTTATTAGGAAATTAGGGTGAAGTAGTTTGTCACGGACACGCGCTTCACTTCGTCACGTCACTTTGAAACTAAACTTGGGCGATACCGGATACCAACTCATGTCTAACAGCCTAATTCAACCGCATAACTTGTTTTTGGAATGTAATTGGTCCCTAGAATTTAATTATGCTGCTCCAAGGTCTCATCTTAAACTTTAAGTAGGTATTGCGAATGAACGACTGTAAATGTTGCCAGCTGATTGTCAAAGATTAAATTATTAAAATTATTACAGTCGAATTCTGGTTTAAATCTCTGAATTCAGATGAAGGTATAGTAAAAGGAATTTGAATAATCTGGTTTATTCAAATTGGGTACATTCCCATATCTACAGGTTTTTAATTCGAAATGCAGCAGCGGTGTTAGAATTAATTATGTGACCAACACACGATTTCAAAAAATCTATTTTCCATACATCTCATTTAATAATAATAATTTTAAATAAATTCTTTTTGTATATTTTTATATTTATAATATTGTAGTTTTATATATATATTGTAAATATAAATATGTAAAAAAGAGAAATAAAGATATAAGTGGATAATAATAAATATTGTCGGACAAATTACACAGAGCCATCTAGCCCCAAAGTAAGCGAAGCTTGTGTTATGGGTACTAGACAACTGATTAAATACATTTTTTTTTGTAAATACATACTTATTATACATAGATAATACCTAAATACATTTTTTTTTGTAAATACATACTTATTATACATAGATAATACCCAGACCAAGACAAAAACATATTCATGCACACAAATGTTTGTACTGTGTGGGAATCGAACCCACGAGCGTTGGAGTCAAAGTAGCGTAACAACGCGTTTCACCACTGCGCCACCGAGCTCGTCAAACTCCATATAATTCATCATAGATACGTGTGCGGATTTTACAAGGGTTCCATTTTTGGGATACAGAATTCTAATATGTAGATAAAGGTAAAACGTATTGCAAAATTACATTTACACAAAGTGACATGAACGTTAGCATATAAAGCACGGTGAACGGAGCATGTAACATCCTCGGAATAAAATGGGACGTTATTTTATATACGTTATGAATATACTTGTGACATTAGGTACATAATGTGTAATGTAAAAATTATATTATATTTTTTCATTTTTTCAAGACGAGGTCGGTGGTGCAATTGTGAAACGCGCTGTTACATTACTTTGACATCATCGCTCGTGGGTTCTATTCCCACACAGGACAAACATTTTTATGCATGAACATGTCTGTTTGTCTTGGTCTGGATGTTTTAAGAGAGGTAGGTCGCATGAAAGCAGCCCGTCTGGGGAAGTACCTCCATCTCACAGAAAATCACAGCGAAATAACAACTCCCTAGAGCGTTGTTGTGTTCCTGCGTGTAAGTGAGTGAGTCACCAGTAAGCTCCTAATGAGTTGCTGTGTTAGCAGCAGAGGTAGTATCGCGCCAGTGATACTTAATGTATTACAAGCGTTCATAGGCTATGGTAACTGCTTTAGATCAGGTGGGCCATATGCTTGTGTGCCTCCTGACGATGTATAAAAAAATATTCAAACTGCAAATTTAAGTTAGTACGAATACGCAAAATATTAGATATCTATATTTTTTCATAAGTAATTCATTGAATAACTCAGTAACTAGGTAATTATATTAAAATTATGATAAATATATATATATATATATATATATATATATATATATATATATATATATATATATATATATATATCTATATCTCAAATATGTATATATATATATATACATATTTGAGACGATACATGTGTTATACCATATCATACAGTTTACAAAACAGTTCCAGAACTAGCCTATTCTACTCTTCCTGTATTTGAATCCTGGTGCAAGCATATAAACTACAAAATTTATGTTTTCGGGCTTATGTATATATTCGTAATTATCCCTTGTTCGGTGGTAAAGGAAAACATCGTGTGAAAACCAGTCTCGTAAGAAACTATATTTTGAAAGACATGTTATCTATCCTAATGTATTTGGTGCGGAATACCGCTAGAAATAAGAACCAAATTACACCTTAATCGCTTCAGTAGATTCGGAAATCATAAGCTATGCACCAATTTGAAATGTGTTACATAAAAAAATCTAAAGTAAAATCCTCGCATAAACACCAACCATCACGTAAATATAGAAATGTCAGAATCACTTATCCCTCGATTTAAAATCCATGTGTAATATTGTGCGGAACATGTACGCGCGAGGCGACGAGTTGAGTGCGGAACCAATGCGAGTGACATGAAGTGTAATAACTGCTCAAGATACCGTTTACGCTCGCGAATTTTGCCATGGTTGTAAGCCTGGTTTCCAGCGGGGAGCGACAAAACTATTTCCTTTTCTTATACGCGATGGTAGGGGTAAAGAACTTATGCAGTGGTAGCGGTTTTATTAAAGTCTTGGTATATTTGTACGCATTTATCTGTAGTTGTGAACTTTTTAGTGTACAGCTAAGAGCAGATCATGCTTAACAGCCGAATTACGATTGTAACCCTTATTACGAACGACATGAGAACGGTACAAAGGTCGAAGTGTAAAGATTGAGCTGCGCTTAACTGTACGAGCACACCTTCATACCTCTAATCAGTCAGCAAATAAATATAGTTCTAAGTTGTTTATATAGTTATAGATACGTCGTACACGCTCTAGAATGGTAATGGTAATGGCAATACGAAAGTAAGGTAATTGCCCAATTCGCATTCAGTTGGTCACGCTCTCGCGTCGCGTCTATACGTATTTCACCACAAAGCATATATATATTAAGATATATATTCATCTCGTTCTAACGATAGGTGTGCCCTATCATTTGTCTCTTTGCAAACTGTAGGTAGATATAGTACTAATTGCGCCATTTTAAAATACAATAATGTTGGTGTATAACGTGTCTACCCTTTGATACGTCGCTGGTTGCGTCCCACTCTTTATTCCCACAACTTCATTTGTCAATAGTCACGGTATATATGTAGGAGTAGTTGGCTTTTGATGTATACGTTTTGCAACGTATTATGAGTGTATATGTATGATTGTGTATATATATATATATATATATATATATATATATATATATGTGTTTAAGTGTAGGTTATTGATGTGTTAGAAGGTGGTTGTTATTCATTTATGTAACATTTAGTAAATTTTCTGGTTCTAAGTACATCAATGTTTCGAGCCTATTTGTGACTAAGGTGTGTTGTAATCATTATGTTACTTTTGCTATATATACATCGATATCTGGCCTTTAAACTAACCAAAGCTTGAAATATATATATACAGCAAATTGATCAGCAAGTTCCCGGTTCGAATCTAGGAATGTCTAAATTAGTGATTTCGTACTACAAATATTATTTGCTCGGCGGTGAGAGAAACATATTCGCCAAATCGTTAGGCTTAGGTAGTGGACCCTGTCAATCCTAATGAATTAATAATGTAATAATAATCCTTCAAACGAAGCGTGAGGAAGCATCTTGCGGGTCAGGCATGGGAGCATCAACTGACAGGATACTGTGTAGTGTTTTGTCAGTTGCAGTTGCGATTTAGGCTCCTCTTTCGCTTCCCATCAGGCAAAGAGGACTATGCTGAACTAGTATATAAAAAAAAGAATTAGGAAACGGGATAACTATAACGGGATAAGAAGAAGAAGATAAGTAAAGTCAAAACACAGCAGAACAGAAGTGAATGAACCGAGTTTAAAAAATGCATAGGAAAATTAACTGAGGTGTACAATATAGTCAGTTGTAAAACTAAACTGCATAATTACTTAGTAAACATGGAACGTTTTTAAACTAGAGTAGTCATTTCGAGTTGAGGTCACGCAGCATCGCGCTGGAACGAGATGGTCAAGTTAAATGAGAGAACATAGGTGATTTCATTTAAACTGTAGTGTAGTGGCTCGCTATCTTAAGATGTAAGAGTAAAAGCTAACGTTACCTACACGTGATGTATCGTGCTCATTAGCAAATGATGTAAGCGTGTCGAAGCTGGCCCACTTGGGAAGTACCTTTACCTCACAGAAGACAGCAGTTATTTTAAGAGACGTAGGGCGCATTAAAGCAGCCTGTTTGGGGAAGTACCTCCATCTCACAGAAAACCGCAGCCAAATACAAATCCCTAGAAGGTTGTTGTGTTCCAGCGTGTGAGTGAGGTCACCAGTAAACTCCTTAAAAGTTCCTGTTTTAACAGCAGAGGTGGCATTGCACCCTTACAACAGTGTAGACGTCACTTTTCTTTGTCGACCGTGTAAAAACCTCATCCTCATGCTATTTTAAAGAACCTCATGTTGTCCCCGGAAAATACTTCAGCAAGAAGTCCATAACTTAAGAGTTCTCTGAAGAAAATCTCCCTGGCAGCGAACAGTAATCGCCCAATTCAGTTCAATGTGTGTGGATGAATTCCCCGTCTATGGCGAGCGGTCCAGTTACAGAATGACGCTGTAGACGTCATTGTATATTGCACGAGATGGCTTTTATTTTTGCACATACCCCGTTTTAACAAACAAGAAATGCAACTAAGATCTAAAATGCAACATAATAATATATACCCAGCGCTTCTTAGGTAAGACTTGCCAGCTATAAGAGTGGAGGTCACGTAAGGCCGTCTCGTAATAAGGCCGCTAGTCGCCAAGCCAAACATTGGGTAACATCTACGTCGATAACTAAATGGAATTGGAAACATTCTGCTCCATATATATCACAGTATAAAAAGATAAGTATTCTCATAATACTAGGGTAAAAAAACAGGGAGTTACGGCCTGCCTAATGACATAAGGCATATTTTTTTTTATACTACGTCGGGAGGCATACAAGCATATGTCCACTTGATGTAAAGCGGGTACCGTAGCCTATTAACATTTGCGATATTATAAGTATCACTCGAGCGATGCCTCCTCTGCTTTTTACACAGAAATTCCTTGGGATTTTACTAGTGACCTCACTCACACGCAGGAACACAACAACCCTCTATTATATATTAATGGATATTTTAACCAATGATAACCACTGATAAATGAAGCGATGTCGCAGTCTGCAGTTACCATAGACTATTGACACTTTCAGCACCAGATGCATACCAAGTGCGCTGCCAACTATATATAAACTTACTCGTAATCTTTTTTCCACCTCAATAATCAACATCGATAGCGAGGCAGAGTACCGACTAGCTTGAGCAGTCAGAACCCGTTATATACGTTTTCCCATACATTTCGCGGTCGTATACGACCACCCACGGGTTTCGAAGGGTTACGAGGCAGATATTACATACCTAGCTCGTACCTTCAACATTGATAGTGTTTTTCATGCACGCTCGCCTGACCTGACCTGACCACTTGATAAAACTTGGCCGAGCTGATCGTAACATATGTTGCATCTAGAATTCACTTCTTACTTTCACTTGATGTGATACCAAAAGTTATTTTAATACCCAACTATTTGCATGAGATGTCTGAATAGATTTTTCCAAGAGGCTGCATAAAGATGTTCACAGTGCGCATAAAGATATTTTGAATGGCGTGTTTGTGGTTTTTTTTTTTATACCACTAAGGTGGCAATCAAGCATACGGCCTGTCTGATGTTAAACAGTCACCGTAGCCTATGGACATTTGCAACACCAGAGGCGTCACTCATGCGTTGCCGACCCTCTAAGAACCTCTTCACGCATTTCTGGAAGAACTCCATGCTATAGTCCCTTGGAAAAACCTCGGCTGGGAGCTCATTCCACAGCTTCAGTTCTCGGAAGAAAACTTCTCTGGAACCGCACCGTACGCGACCATTGCGGTTCAAGCGTGTGAGGGTGAACTCCCCGCCGTCGGCGAGCGGTGCGGTTATAAAAAGTAGCTGTCGGCATCATTTCGAACAACTCTTCAGAACACAACCCGTTGTACAATCGGTAGAACACACAAAGGGAGGCAAAGTCTCTCCTTAAACTTAAGGGTTCAATACCGTGTGTAAGCTTAGGATTGTCGACAATTCTCACAGCTCGTCTTTGAATCGAATCACACGGTCCAAGCTGGCATCCAGGTGTTCCCGCCCAAAGGTGACTGCAGTACTCCAAGTGCGGTCTGACTTGATACTTATATAATATAAGTCTTTGCCCCGCACTGAAGTACTGCTTAGCCCTGTTGAGCACACCAAGTTTTTTCGACGGGAATTAATAATTATATCGGGAGGAATATAACCAGTGACATTCCCGAAAATATTGTGTTATATTAAACTTACTTAATCTATGTGTATTACTTAGAAACATACATTTCGTTACAAATTTATGTCTTTAAATCATTTTCTGTTCTTTGACATCCCAAAGCCATATCGTTAACAAGACTCGCGGACGCGCCGACGCAACGCGTGCAGAATATGTCTACTTATACATACAGTATCAATGTTGTTATGGACGAAACTGAATGATGTAAGTTGATATACACCTATACAGGACGTACCATACACGAATACATACATATCATCATGCCTGCCACTCATTGGGTTAGGCAGAGACTATGGAACTCCAGGTGCACCAATCTAAACACACCTCTGTCTCACTTATTCTATACTCATGAATCTGCGAGTCTTGCATACTCATTTACGTACCGCCCTTTGTACCAGGAAATTCACCTTCATTTACGTACCAGGAAATACTTCACGTAACACAAATGCAAATAAAATATCCTCTCTCGCATGGACATAAAGTTTAATCCGAATAAAAGTTAGGTAGGTAACTAATTACCTAATTGTATAGGTATCTATGTTGAAACGTTCTTCCATGCCGTGATGAACAAGCTGCTGCCCTATTTCTAGTGTGAAAATGAACTTCGGAGAGCGTATTTTCTTCCACAACTATATGAATTTTCACATCAGACTGTTATGATTACACTGTTGCTAATTTCAAAGTTACGATTAGTTACAATTATTACAGAATTAATAAAAAATATGTCTGGTAAGCGGCCGGAGCAGACTTTAGGGCTGTCAGTCAAGTGAATCACATCAGTTGCTCGCCACTAGCCGCATCGAGGTGCCACTGTCGCGATCGGCTGGCTCAAGCGTTGTTTTTAATTCTTATTTTTTTGTCACCTGCAATAATAAATAATAACCCTCTGTAGCATAGTGTAGACTAAGGGTAACGTACCGATTGAGCGCCTCCACAATTTATGGGATTGGTTTTTAAAAGTAATCACGCACTGTAATCTGTGGTCTACACTCTGAGCTAGCGAACTAGTAAAAATAAAAACGGCTAGATGGCGATACGTGTAGCAAATTGAAATTTGTTCTTCAACCTGTCGGGAGTTTTTAAAAGTGTCGATCTGCTGCGATTTGAAAAATTATAAAAATTTGTTGTCCTTGTCTTTTGTGCATGATATTGATAAATTGGAGAGGTAAGTGTTTGAACTTTATTGTGTCATGTTATTTTTAAAAACTTTTTACGTTTTATAGTGTTTTTGTTGGTAGGTTTGTTTGTTGCTCGTAGGCTACATCAGACGAAAAGTGCAAAATTTTATTTGATATCTATTAGCTGGATCGTAGTTTTTATTCTTTCCAGGATGTCTCATAAGAGGCCCTTTGATGACAAGAACATTGTTACTGTGCTACATGATGATGCAGATAGCGAAGATGACTTAGATTTTGATGACGACAACCTCGCCGATCTTGATTTTGTTCCTGATTTGGAAATAATAGAAGATGAGGTGCCGGAAATGGATACTGATGTGGATTCTATTATAGAATCCCTAAAAGACAATGTACTTCCTCGAGCAGGGAAGCTGCACCATCACAGGAAAGTACTGCTCAATCTTCCCAAGCCAGAAAAGCTGCCAAAGAGAAGCTAACTAAACTGAATTTACACTGGAAGAAAAAGAATTTAGAATTAAATGCAGCTATTGTTTACCGGAAACAATACCCTGGGTTCTGATCTACTTGAGCTAAACACTCCCATACAGTGTCATTTTCTACTTATTTTCACAATAACTAATGAAGACAATTTCTGAGGAGACAAACTTATATCAAGAGCAGAAAGATCCTAATAATACTTTTCGAATGCCAGAGGAGGATGTCAGGCAATTCCTAGGTGTGGCATATCTAATGTCTCTCATCCAATCACCTAGAGTTACGAACCACTGCAGTCCCATACTCGGAACAACTCTAATACAGGAAACCATACCGACAAACAGAAATCAACATACGTGAACATAAAGCAACACAATGTAGTTGGAGAATATAATTGCCGCATGGGTGGATATCGCCTTCTTGACAGCATCATGGGCATCTATAAGATACGTATGAAGCAAACGATGGCCCATGCGCCTATTTAATCATTATTTAGATCTGATTGAAATAACGATGGCCAACGCATGTATGCTGTACAAAAGGGTTGCTAAATACAAAAATTTACAATCAGGGCGCTTATCGTCAGCAGATCTTCGGCTGGAGGTAGCTGTGACCCTTTGCAAAATGGGAATAAAATCTAGTTTGTGTAGTCGGCGGTCGCTAGAGAGCGGGATTCAAGCTAAAAAACTTAAAGGACCTGCTCAATATGTGCCTTCAAAAGCAGTCCGTCAAGACCAGATTGGGCACTGAGAGCAATGGTCTGATAATAAAATAAGATGCAAGTTTTCGAAGTATCTACACACTTTGTGGGTAAATCCTACGATTTATCCACAATATATGTGAAAAACTTCAGAAATTTCCATCTTTCATAACTTGTGCTGACATACTGCAGATTTTGAACACTTACCTCGGTGTTGCCAAAAAGCAACACTCCCTATTTTTGTGACTTTCTTTTCAAATAATTGAAAAACGCAAAAATCCAGGAATACGTGTATTTTATTTTTTTGTTACCGTACCCAATACAAAAATTCAAATAAATTCGAGTTTATGAGTGACAGAGGGTTAAATATTCTATAGTAAAATAAGTAATAATAAAATAATATGGGATATTATTCTTTTTGGAGTTATTTGTAAGGTTTTGATACTATGAAAAGTATTATCCGTTTGAAGTGTAGGTGTTACGTATGTAAGTTTTTTTTATACAATTTCGGAAGGCATGCAGGCATATGGCCTACCAAATGTAAAGCGGTTATCGTAGACTATGAGCGCTTGTAATACATTAATATCACTCACGTGTTGCTTCCTCCACTGCTAACACTGTAACTCCTTATGAGTTTAAGTAGCGGAAATCGAGAGAGTTCCAGAAACCAATCAATGAAGAGTCTACTCACTAAACCTGCGATGGTCAAACGATGCCTGCGGTATTGCAATCGCTATAAACTGCAGTCATTGATTAGTATCACTCGCGGCGTACACTCGTTTGCAAGTAGCATATAAGAAACAAAAGCAAAGTCAATGTGATTAAGTAGTATGGAAGCACAAACGTAAATACAAAAACAAGCATCGCAACAAAAATATTTGAATACGTTTACCATAAATTAACTAATTGAATTGTTAATTACCTTTGCAAACATGTTTTGGAAAGGGTTGCAGCTAAATAAATGTTTTGTTAAAGACAGCCCAGAACGAAGACAAAATTAGGTTTACACTAGCTCCTAAATCCGGCTTCGTTCGTGTGAAGTTTTGATATTTATTTCTTTTGAGAAAGTATTTTTGAATATAAAATGTGGGCAATATTGTCTAGAAAAACTCTGTTTAAGTATCGAATTAATTTAAATTCTATCAACAGTCCATGCGCGATTAAATTACAAATAACTAAGTATTCTAAATATCGAAACATATTAACATATTTTTATATTTATACTATTAGAGGCATCTGATGTGGAATGAGATTATATAGTAATAAGCATGATTTCAAAACATTATACTAATCGATGGCTATTTGGTACCAGAACAAACACATTCGTTACATTTTTGTTATAAATTATAACACAAAAAAAATTAAAAAGTTAGGGTTATATACATTTACAATAGCCCCAACTATTGTCTATACAACTATTTTGAAAAACAAGTTATATAGTTTAAAAACGGGTTAAAAAAATAATCATTAATATTTTTTTCTTAAAATGAATTCTACGAGTATTTATTCTAATGCCGTGTCAATACCTTGTTGTATCGCCATTACATATAAAATACCTTCATATTTCTCGACCGCTTCCCAAAAATCGTACTTTCCAAATCGAAGATCTGATGTCTTACGTAAAATATGACGGCAATAAGAGCCACTAAAACCATTCCATCGAAATACGACGACCACGTTTGAACACATTTTATACTAACACTCGAACCGTAGAGCTATCGACCTAATAAAGTGTGATGTCACTCTATCCGGAGGTCAAAATCGTGTATGTGACACCAAGATGTAATGACATTTCAAGACGTTCCACTTAAGGAACCGATTCGAGGACCACTCAAAAACCTCTTGGCTTTACACGTAGTTTTGACTCTCGCCCGTGTCCCAGAGAAATTTAATCTAAGCGGGACAAGGGACAAGAAGTAATGGAACTTATTCGTTTTTTGTGCGGTGTATTTGTCAGAGTTTTTGTCGGTATGCCTGCGAGATCGTAAAGGGCTTGCGGTTTATCTTCAAAAAAGTTATACCCGCATAATAGAAGTGTTTCTTTTTATAAAACTTTGTTTTATAGGCCTCCAAAAGCAGGAATCGGTGCAAAGATATAAATTTGTTACAGCAATGATTGTTTTGGTATGGTTGTGACACTAGTTTTGTATTGATTGGCTCTCATTTTCATTGTACGCACGTATTCTGTCCCAATGTGTTTGGATTTTCGAAATTACAGTTCATGTTTGTAATTAGGAGTGTGATGGATAGTGATTTTGATAAATACCTCTCGTTAAGTAGACTTCAATGAATGAATGCTTTGCGAAATGAGGCAATTAGTAGGCTTGTCACTTTACTGTAATTCGTAAATCAAACAAAGCTGGTTGGGGAACGAAATTTCGCTCTCAGCTCTCAGATAAGCCTAATTACGAAGATGATGTTATGTTAAAGCTATGCTTTAGTTGTAACATTTATGTTCACTGTTATTGTTGGTTATACAGTGCCCTCTGATTTTATGGTTCGAGTGCAGTAGGGCTGCCTGACGATAAGCAGTCGCATGTTACCCTAGCTTGCAGACAGTTGCAACACCAGGTGTATCACCCGTGCTCATATATTTGTAATAGAAAATACATATTGAACATTTAGACGCTTATAGGTCCTCATGTTTTATAGTTTTTCTTTCAATTACTAAGGTATTTTTAAATTTTGCCTTTAACTTTAAAATTATAGTGAGTCACTTACATGCCAAAATAACAATAAATGATACAATTTAACATAAATTCAATAATTTATTTGAAACACTATCACCATTTTAATTACAGTATTATACAATATAATATAAAACTCCTTTGTCTTCGTCTTATCCCGTTACGACGACGACGTCGACTTTCTTGATCATGAGACGGTGGTCTATTTCGCTGTTTAGCATCGCCGACTAACCGTAGTACTTAAAAATAAAAGGTAAAATAAATATAAGTAAAACTGCCGAAATTCCAAAATATACGCATGCGAAGCCGCGGGCAAAAGTTAGTTAAACAATATTTGTAAGCAAATAATGTGTAAAACCTGGCGAACCTACGTAATTTTGGAAGAGGTACCCATTTCTATAAATATATGATAAATAAAATGACAGGCAGGGCAAGAGGCTCCAGCTGGATTGTGGTATGGTCGATGTCATGGCACCATGGCATTTCTAACAAGGCGATTCGGTAGTATCAGGCGTGGCAGCTTGCGTGTGAATTAAGTATATTCTATTTATTTTTGTATACTATTTACACCATGCTAAACAAGCTATTGTACCTTATAAGATTCACAATACAACAAATATTGGATGGACAGTGTTTCTCTATCATTCCAAACCTTCTAAGGTAATCGAGCTTTGCCTATGGATTCATGTTATATACTCAGTATGGTACAATATTGCCAAGCCCAGCCATAGCTTAGAGGAAAAATGCTAGTTAACTGGTTCAAACCCTGGTGAGGGTGGACTTCAGTCTGATGGTCCGAGGTCCATGTCAAAATCAGTATTTTCGTGAAATCTTTAGGCTTAAGTAGCGGACCCCGTCAATCCTAATGGATTTGGAAATAGGATAATGCTTGGAAGATGAAAACGAAGCATCGGCTGACCGACTGTAACTACTTCTCGATCGCTGCCAAGTGCTGACTTCACTCATTTGCAAGAAAAAAAAATTCCCACAGATTTCTCTTTCATCTTCTATGAGTTGGATGTACACCTCCAGTTTACTGATCGTGACATAAGTACGATACTTCTTTTGACTTCTATTCTGCGTTTCTACCGTCTATCTATCTAGCTATAACTTCACGCAAAATCCCTTGCGGGGTAGGCAGAGACAACCGAGCGCCACATTTTTTTTTATACAACGTCGGGAAGCATACAAACATATGGTCCACCTGATGTAAAGCACTTACCGTAGTCTATTAACGCTTGTAACATATCGTCGATGAAGTGCCAATACCTCCTATCTGACATTTTTGCTTAAATTTAGTTTTTGAGAATTGAGAGACTTAAGTGGTTTATTACTGTTATTAGTAATTTAATAACCATTCCACAAACTGTATAGAGCCTTTCTGGTAATGATTGATGATTTGGTGTAATTGCTACCGATGCAAATTCCAACTTAAATCTATTGTATTAAAAAAACTCAATGTAAGTATAAATGTCAGATAGGAGGTATTGGCACTTCATCGACGATATATCACTCGCGCGATGCCTTCTCTGCTGCTTACACAGCAACTCCTTAGAAGCTTACTGGTAAGTACACGCAGGAACACAACAACCTTCCAGGAAGCGGTTATCTGGCAGCGGTATTCTGTGAGGTAGAGGTACTTCCTCATACGGGCCGCTTTGACGCGCCCTACCTCTCTTGATACATTACTCGATCCTTACAAAATTCACTCGCTTCTCTAACATTCATTGCTCTTTGAATTAAACAATTTTTAACGGAAATATCGCGTTTTTTATTTATTTTGTTGAACCTAAACCCTAAAAATAATCAACTGAAAAACCCAGAGAGCTACTAAAAAACGTTCGGACACTGTGAGCGATTTTGGTGTGAATCTGAACATATATAATTAATCCATCCATGTTGGTAGATGTAATAATTGAATAACCAATGAAAGACAAATATCACCTTAGTCTTCCTGCGACCACGGACGCCGCAAAGCGTTCGAAACGTCAGGCTCAACAAAATTAATAAAACACGCGATACTTCCGTTAAAAATTGTTTAATTCAATGTATAACAATCGCGAAAACCTAAGACAATACTATTCATAGCTCTTCTTATGCACGTTTCGTGTCTTATTCGTTTCAACCGTCTTTGAAATAAATGTATGTAGAGCTGTTAGCACAGTTTCCATGCGAACGCAAGCAATTCAATTTACAAAACATTAAACTTTCACAAACTACTCGTGTTCTTCCAATAAAAATACCAGACAAAGTTTAAAGTTTCCATTTAAAACATATGGGGCGGGTCTGGCGTCAGCTGATTACTTGTTTTGATGTAGTTACTGAATGTTTTGACTTTGACACCAACGCTCGTGAGTTCGATTCCCGCACAAATCAAACATTTGTGTGCATGAACATGTCCGTTTGTCTTGGTCTGGATGTTTTAAGAGAGGTAGGGCGCATCAAAGCAGTCCGCCTGGGGAAGTACCTCCACCTCACAGAAAACCGCTGAGAAATAACAACTCCCTAGAGGGTTGTATTCCTGCGTGTGAGTGAGGTCACCAGTAAGGTCCCAAGGAGTTGCTTTGTAAGCAGCAGAGGAGGCATCGCGCGAGTGATACTTAATATATCGCAAGCGTTAATAGGCTACGGTTTACATCAGGTGGGCCGTATGCTTATACCTCCCGACGTAGCATAAAAAAAAATTTGACGTGCTCGGTGGCGGTGTTGTTAGTAATGGTACTTTGACACCAACGTTCGTGGGTTCGATTCCCATACACGATAAACATTTAGTTGCATGAACATCTCGTGTTTGTCTTGTCTAGGTGTTTTAAGAGAGGTAGAGCGCATCAAAGCAGCCCGTCGGGGGAAGTACCTCCACTTTACAGAAAACCGCAAATAACAATTTCCTGGAGGGTTGTTGTTTACCTGCGAGAGAGTGAGGTAACCAGTAAGATCATAAAGAGTTGCTGTATTAGCAACAAAAGTCGCATCGCACGATTGATACTTAATGTGTTGCAAGCGTTCATAAGCTACGGTAACTGCTTTCGTTCAAATAAAGAATTGGAAGTCATCATTAATCAACTAAAAAGGAGGGAGATCTTGGTTTATCATATAGGCTTCATTTTCAGTTTATTTTTTTTTATACTACGTCGGGAGGCATACAAGCATACGGCCCACCTGATGAAAAGCGGGTACCGTAGCCTATTAATGATTGCGATATATTCAGTATCACTCGCGCGCTGCTTCCTCTGCTGCTTATACAGCAACTCCTTGGGAGCTTACTGGTGACCTCACTCCCACGCAGGAACACAACAACCCTCTAGGGAATTGTTATTTGGCTGCGGTTTTCTGTGAGGTGGAGGTAATTCCCCAGACGGGCTGCTTTGATGCTCCCTACCTCTCTTAAAACATCCAGACCAAAACAAACAGATATGTTCATACACACAAATTTTTGCCTTGTGTGAGAATCGAACACACGAGCGTTGGTGTAAAAGTCGCGTTATTCACGACTGAGCCACCGAGCTCGCCAAAAACCATCAAATTTGGTTCTACATATGTTATGACGTGCCGACGCCGAGTTGTTAGCAATAGCTACGTTAACATTAAAGCTCGTGGGTTCGAATCACGCACAATACAAACATTTATGTGCTTGAATACGTCTGTTTGTACTGCTCTGGGTATTTTTAGGAGTTGTAGAATGTAGCAAAGCCAATTATAAACTTGGGAAGTACACCCAGCTTAGATAAATCTGCTATGCGATATGACAATTCCCTTCGTCTTGTTTTATTCCTGCGAGTGAGTGAAAGTAAGGTTACGTAAGGAGTTGCTGTGTTAGTAGCAGCGGTGTCAACGTGCGACCGATACTTTGTTTCATCAACGAATTACGAATAGATTAAAAAAATCGATGAACATTTTTCTTTACTTGACCAAGTTGTGAATAATCTAATTGATCAAATTTAATTTTGTAAGTGGATTTTTGTCAGCTATTTGTGTCTATTTTATATACGTAATTGTTTAATAAGTATAGTACTGACACTAGACAATTTTATGGTGGCAGGCAATTTAGAAATAACATGTGTTTTTATTAAAAAAAACTTGGCTTGTGCACACCAGCGATTGCATAAAATATAAAGCGTAAATCACTCAATGGCTATAGGAACACTTAATCCACTTAGGAACAATTCTACTATATCAAATTCTCTTTCTTTAATCGCGTATGCACCCCACGTGCATGGCTTAAGATCTGCGATTGATGGTGAACTGCTTACCAAATAAAGAAAAATATATACTGATATTATTTCCTTAAGGAAACATCTCTTGTTCAGTTTCACCTTCTAAAAGCTATTACTACTCGTAATAGATAAAGAAATCCATGAAAATAAGAAAATGCCTAACGATTTGTTTTTATACATGTTTAGTGGAATTCCTTTTTATATCAGCGCTGGCGTTTGACCCCAATCAAGTGATGGCTGGTAGGTCAGTGGTGGACACGCGAACCCTAGTAGCAATTTTCTTGTGAGAATTACAGGTTTCTGTAATTTAGTATAACTGTTTCCGTATATACACTCTAGATTGCCTGATGTGAATTATGAAAGGTATGGTAAATTATGATAATTTGCATCACAAACTGAGTCTATATCTCGCTAGCTGCGACTGCTGCATTGCTACTAATGTAGCATCTTTCCTGATGAACATATCAATAGCACAAGAAGGCTTTAGGCAATTGTTATTTGGCTGCGGTCTCCAGCGCGGTAGAGAGGTATCACTCGCGCGTTGCCACTTCTGCTATTCAACTCATAAAACTCACCTATGATCGAAACACTTAACGATCATTTCACCCAAGTTTACAATGTATAATTTAAATTTTCCTAATAGATGAAATACCTAATAACAATCGTAATAACTGAATGATAGTTGACAAAACTGAACATCAGTCTAAATTTGAAATACGATATCAAAAAAGATAGGTATATAATATAACCATAACTAGAACTTAGAGCTCTACAAGTAGGTGAAGTACCGAGTAGGCATTTAAAAATCAGATATTTTGCGTTGGGGAAGTTTATTCTGAGTCAATCAAGTTTAGATTAATTGTTCATTGGGTAATTTATATGTTTAGTATTATAATTTGGAGTGAAATAATCATTAAGTGTTTTGAAATTCAGTTAACAAAATATGTTTTTAAAACCGTTAAGTTTTTGGTAGCACAATAATTCCTATATATCACTAACGCAGTTCCTTTTACACGACGCTCATGCCAATTTTTACAACTAAGGCTTGCAATATAAGAACGTAACAAATTAGTACAATATAAGAATATGAGAAAAGCTTGCAACTAATTGCAAACAAACAAAGATGCTGAACAAAGAAAAAAAACAAAACAAATACGACTGACGTATACTCTGACGAGCTCGGTGGCGCAGTGGTGGAACGCGCTGTTCCGCTACTTTGACAACAACGCTCGTGAGTTCGATTCCCACACAGTACAAACATTTGTGTGCATGAACATGTCTGTTTGTCTTGGTCTGGGTATTTTCTATGTATATAAGTATGTATTTACAAAAAAAATATGTATTTATGTATGTTTATCAGTTGTCTAGTACCCATAACTCAAGCTTCGCTTACTTTGGGGCTAGGTGGCGCTGTGTAATTTGTCCGACAATTTTTATAAAAAAAAAAATGTATTTAAAAGTGAAGAAATCAGAACGAGCGCAAGACTTGCGGTTGATGATGCAGTGTTGGAGCAAGTGAATGAAATTGTATATCTTAAATGCACTTTTAGCAGGGATGAAAAGTACACCGCTGATATGCGGTTAGAGGTGAATTAGTGAAAGCAGGGAATAATGTGAGTGGAGAAATGTTCATGCCAGTAAATGGCAGTAAAGGCGTTAACAAAAAAGAGCCGTTATGCTCATCAGCTTAAAAAAAGACAAACATTTACGTAGAAACACACGAGAATGCGGTTAATTAATGAACAATATAAATTATTTTCTTATTACTAAGAAGATAAGTATATCGAATAGAAGAAGAGGGTAAATGAAACCCTCTTTTTCTATTCGATATACCTATATAATAATTATCCTGCGTAAGGAAATGAAATGAAATGAAATCCTTTATTCTCACTCACTATGTCGCAACATTAAACAGTTTAACTTAATCTAGAACTTACAATTTGATATAGTCTTTAACATAAATAGTTGCGGCGATTGTGAGGGAGCGGAATCTGTACTAGGATACCCTGTGTTACAGCATTCCGGCAAGGAGTAGACCGCAGTCGTGCGTCGGAGCTGAACATACAGTTTTTAGGGTTCCGTACCCAAAGGGTAAAACGGAACCCTATTACTGAGGCTCCGCTGTCCGTCCGTCCGTCCGTCCGTCCGTCCGTCTGTCACCAGGCTGTATCTCATAAACCGTGATAGCTAGACAGTTGAAATTTTCACAGATGATGTATTTCTGTTGCCGCTATAACAACAAATACTAAAAAATAGAATAAAGTAAATATTTAAGGGGGCTCCCATACAACAAACGTGATATTTTTGCTGTTTTTATAGATAAAGGTACGGAACCCTTCGTGCGCGAGTCCGACTCGCACTTGGCCGATTTTTTTGTAAATACATACTTCGACACACATGATATGTTCATACACACAAATGTTTGTCCTGTATATGAATCGAACCACGAGCATTGGTGCCAAAGTAGCGCAATAGAGCTTTTGACCACTGCACCATCGAGGTTTTTAAATTCAACTCAACTCAAACTCAACTCAGAAGATAGTGCCAGGAGCTGTAACCCCAGGCGAGAGTGCGACGGAGCATGCCTTTTCTTATCTTAACACCGACACTCTCTTTCAGATCAACTATTTTTATTACATCATCATTACGAACGTAGTCAGCAAATATTAAGCATCACATTTTGCACAATGCTCGCTTGTCGACCGCATCTATTCTAGTTTTAATGCGTAATCTAATATACCCAGTTTTCACTTCCATAAGTTAGCGTTGGACCGCATTACACCGCGTTAGCACCGCGTTGTGTAGAGCGAGCTGTGCCTTCTAGCTTAGATTTCGGCTGCTTAGAAATTTATCCATTCACACTATTCCCTGCACTCACACATCTCTCCATATCAGCGGTGTTCCTTCCATCCCTCCTGAAAGCCCTTCCGTGACATATTTAATCTCATCCACTTGTTCCATCCCTACATCATCAACCGTAATCCTTGTGTTCGTTATTGTTTCCTTTCTTACAAATATGTCCTGTTTTTCAATTTCTTCGCATTCAACTGTAAACCTTTCTTCATGGAATTATTTTTCATTGCTGTAACTACTGTACACAGTTCGAATGGTGATTCTGCTATAAATGTAATAAATCAATACACTATTAATATTTAAAATGTTTAACAGTTAATAGTTAGTTAACAGGGCAAACCCACTAATTTTCGTAATAGCTACTCAGGCTAATGCCGTTTAAAACGAATATAACTGTATTTTTGTTATTTACATGTAACTAATTTATTTTCAGTAGTTTGTTTTCCATCAAAAAAACGTATAGTTAATTACATATTTCCTGAAGAATAGATTATTTTCCGTTAGGACTATTAAGATTTTCGTTTAACTTTACAATAAATACTATCGTTTGAGTGTTTTAGAAAAAAAATCAGTATGAGCTCTAATGTAAGCTTAACATTTTGTGATACTACTAAAGTGGCAAACGGGCATACAGCCGTGTATAATAATCTTCACACCCTGATGAAGTACTCCGTACTGTAGTCTCTAAAGAAATCGTCAGCCAGGACTTTATGCCTAAACCTAACTGATCGGATAAAAATCCCTCTATAACCGCAAAGTACGCGATCGTTGTGACTTCAATATGCGACGATTAATTTTGTTTCGAAGGCACGTGGTGCATTTCCAGAAGAAAGTTGTGACTACTCTACAATATCGACTATACTATACCATAAGCCCAACGCACAAATCTCTTATCCTAGCTAGTATTTAGAGTTCTCGGTAGAATATTTGAAAACCATTGAAACTCAAGTGTATCAGAATTAATTTACAGCCGTTGGCGAGAGGTTCGATTATAAAATGCGGCTGTTGTGTCATCATGTCGAACAACTTCTCGAAATACAGCACATTGTACAATCGGTAGCAGACCCAAAAGGCAGCAAAACCTCTCCTTAAACTCAAGGGCTCAATACCGTGTGTGGGTTTAGGATCATCAACGATCCTCATAGCTCGTACAGCGCATACCGGCAGTGGTGCTAAAGTTGTATGCTTCTGAGTTGCGTTCTGTTCTAACGTGTCTTTTCGTGCTTTCGTACTCCACTGGGCAAGGTTCGTCGTCATGTAAGACCGCCAATGTTCATCCGGTGCCCAAAAAAGGTGATCGATCAAATTTATCGAATTATAGACCTATTGCTATGATCTCTTCTCTCCAAGGGATGGAGCGTGTGATAAACACGCGACTCTTGGCACACCTAGAAGATCACCATTTGATCAGAGAGCGTCAATACGGCATTCATTACGGTCGTTCGACTGGTGATATTCCAGTGTATCTAACACACCGCTGGGTTTCGGCGATTGAGAGTCAAGGTGGAGCATTGGCTATCAGCCTAGATATAGTGAAGGCGTTTGATTAGGTCTGGCAGCTGGGTCTTCTATCGTAGTTACCATCATACGGACTGCCCGAGGGTTTGTGAAAATGGGTTGCCAGCTTCTTATCCAGCAGATGCATAGTAGCCGTGGTTAGACGGTAGTTGCTCAGATTGCATAGATATCAATGCTGGCATCCCACATCCCATATACTGTCTCGGATGCAGTTTTTGCTGCATATCTCATATGTTGTCAATTGATGGCATTCATTGTTATGCGGATGACAGCAATGGGAACACTTATTATACAGGCCGTGCTAACATCCCGCGTTCTCTTTTGGTAAGAAAGTTGCGATAAACTTGTGTCTGAAATGGAGGGTACTTTAGCCAAAGTATCTGGGGGCGGCTTAACTTGATCGAATTCAGCAGAAATATGGTGACTGTTTACCATCAGGCAGACCGTACGCTTGTTTGTTACCTTAGTGGTATAAAAAAAATCTGACTGCTTACCTGCGCTGCAGTCTTTTCTACAAGTACTTTTTCATTTCGGGCTGCTAACCTGTCGCTCTCTTGCGAGATTCTTGCGTGCAAATAGATAGTATGTGCCTACCAAATTACTTAAGATTGACTTTATACATGGTAATATAATAATAATAAATATTGCCGGACAAATTACACAGCGTATTACCATCTAGTCCGAAAGGAAGCGAAGTTTGTGCTATGAGTGCTAGACAACTTATAAACATACATAAATACATTTCTTTTGTAAATACATACTTATAATATGATAATAAGTCAAACACGGAAGATCTTTGCTTGTATCTGAATTGTCATTCCATAGTAGTACTATAATAAGCATATAGTGGTTTATATTAACAAAAAATCTTCTCTTCCGACCTTCCGGTTTGTTTATTACTTTTGATATATCTTATATATTGTAAATTACCTTTATGACAAATACATAGAAGATGTTGAATTTGTTGAAAGATGATCGTGAGCCATTTACAACTCTAAGCGTTTGGAAACATACGCTACTTTAGCTCAAGATACATAATCATGCTATAATTAAACAAAATCATGTAAATTACTTTAACCTAATAAAATAATTTACCCACCAAAAAGCGTTATTATTACACTGTATAAAACAGGTTTATTAAACATTCCTCAGAAAATTACCAAAGCCGTTAGAACATCTTAACATTATCATAAAATATGCCAAATCCATTTAAGCGCAATTTTTCCTTCCAGCTTACTGGCTCGAAAATATTGTTATGGCTGGACGTCGAAAATTTTAATAACGCTGCGTACTTACTTGCGCATTGCTACGTTTTATACCTTATAAAGTTTTGACTGACTTTTAACCAGGGATTTAAATGATGAAAACTGACGTGATGACGTTGAGTTTGACGTTTTGACGAACTCGATGGCACAGTAGTGAAACACTTTGTAACGCTACTTTGACAATAACGCTCGTAGGTTCGATTGCCACACAGGATAAACATTTGTGTGCATGAACATATCTGTTTGTCTTGGTGTGGGTGTTTTTTAGGAGAGGTAGGACGCGTTAAAGCCATCCATCTGAGGAAGTACCTTCACCTCACAGAAAACCGCAGCCAAATATCTCCTTAGAGGGTTGTTGCATTCCTGTGTGTGAGTGAGGTCACTAGTAAGCTCCTAAAGAGTTGCTGGGTTAGCAGCAGAGGTAGCGTCACGCGTGTGATACTTAATGTATTGCATGCGTACATAGGCTACGGTAACCGCTTTACATTAGGTGGGCTGTACACTTGTAATACTCCCGACGTGGTATAAAAAAAAATCGGCCAAGTGCGAGTCGGACTCGCGCACGAAGGGTTCCGTACCACTATCTAAAAATCGGCCAAGTGCGAGTCGGACTCGCGCACGAAGGGTTCCGTACCATTATCTATAAAAAACGGCAAACAAAATCACGTTTGTTGTATGGGAGCCCCCTTAAATATTTATTTTATTCTATTTTTTAGTATTTGTTGTTATAGCGGCAACAGAAATGCATCATCTGTGAAAATTTCAACTGTCTAACTATCACGGTTCATGAGATACAGCCTGGTGACAGACGGACGGACGGACGGACGGACGGACGGACGGACGGACGGACGGAAGGACGGACGGACGGACGGACAGCGGAGCCTCAGTAATAGGGTTCCGTTTTACCCTTTGGGTACGGAACCCTAAAAAACAGCAAAAAAATCACGTTTGTTGTATGTGAGCCCCCTTAAATATTTATTTTATTCTATTTTTTAATATTTGTTGTTATAGCGGCTACAGAAATACATCATCTGTGAAAATTTCAGCTGTCTAACTATCACGGTTCAAGAGATACAGCCTGGTGACAGACGGACGGACGGACGGACGGACGGACGGACAGCGGAGCCTTAGTAATAGGGTTCCGTTTTACCCTTAGGGTACGGAACCCTAAAAAGGTAGGCCGTATGCTTGTATGCCTCCCGCGTTGTATAAAAAAAATATTTCGTCTAACTATTCGTTATTTCGTCTTAGACCTATTGACCAATATTTTATATGTATATATGTTCACGCCAAGTCCCTTGCGGGGTAGGTAGAGAGAACCGAGCGCCATAAGACGCGGTTCTTGCATACTGCACTCGCTTCTGTGACATTCATAGCTCTTTTCATGCACGCTCGCCGGTTCCTGGGGCTTCTGACATCACCTTCTGATAAAACACGACCAATTTGGTCATGGTAGGTTAGTCTCGGCCTTCCTCGGCTCCTACATCCTTCCACTTTTGCATTGTATATCTGTTTCGTCATTCTTTCGTCCCGCATTCTTTCTACATGTCCGAACCAACGGAGCATGCCCTTTCTTATCTTAACACCGACACTCTCTTTTAGACCAACTCTTTCTCTCACGTCTTCATTACGAACGCGGTCAGCAAGCGTTATGCCACAAATTTTGCGCAATGCTTATATATTTTATATTTATAATATTTTATATTATTTTTCTAAACGCCACTAATGGACATGGTAAAACCTTCTGAATACATGATAATAAAAATTATGATCAACGAATTAATAGAGGATCATGGAGGATTTCAAAAGAATGAGATGTGCGCTTCAAGTTTTCTCAATGTACAATGGTAAAAAGTATTCAGTTTCAGACTAACAGGTATTGTCGGTTTTGTGGCATTCAAAACTATTATGGGGTCGTCCGGAAGAAACTTTAGGTTACTGCCAAAACAGGTTCACTTATGGAGTATATAGTACAGTATATTACTCTGATTTACGTCAACATTGATGTTAAGCAGGGTTGCGTGCTGCTGTTCAATAAGATCTAAGAATGTAGAATTACATATCGGAAACCTAGTGAAGTGAAGCTTTATGTATATAATGAAATGTATTTAACCAAAACACTAATTCTACTGTAGCAGCACAACTACGATGAAATAATTATAATTGTATTTGACTTGTATAGAGAAAAACTTGCAATTGAAGAAATCTAAGAGAAATTCGTTTGAATACGAAAGATACCAGAGTGACCGCAAGGAGGTTGATAATGTAGTATCGATGTGAGAGAGTTTATCATTCTTTAGTAGCAGAAAGGAGGATGTACACTTGATATCGATAGGCAAGCAAGTGTAGTAATTAGTGAGAACGGAGCTTTATTAACGCCCCATTCACATTATTTCCTGCACTTACTTCCAGGTAGCAGAAGGTAGACTGAATGCTAATAGACATTCGAGGAAAATATGATGGAAAATTTGCAAACCACGATTGTGATGATAATATAAGAAAATTGTTTAAATGAGAGTATGTCATTCGTCATTATATGAAGTAGCACGCTCGCTTGAGTCATACTCATGCTGCCGAAATAATATAGGATTAAAGAATGACGAAACAGATATAGGACGCGGACAAGGAAGAATGTAGAAGCAGAGTTTTATCTGCCAAGCAGTTCATATTTTGTCTAAAGGTTATTATTATGAAAAATGGGAGTTATGTATGTAAAAAAGCGAGTGAAATTTAAAGGCCGAGTCATGGTGCTCGTTTCCTTTCCTGTCCTGCAAGTATGAGTACTTTGGATGAAGTATATACTCGTAGAGTAAGATTATTATAAAAATAAGTAATCATGCTTATACAAGTATAATAGAATAAAGTCAAATGTAAAAAAAATGTCTCGGTTTTTTAGTGAATGTACAACCCTTACTAAAAAAATATTATTTTATCTTTACAGGTAAGTCGTCTCAAAGCCTAATTGAAGAATTTATGCTACTTGAAGAGTGACAGTATTTTCGCAACTCTTCGGAAGGGTAAGGGGTTGAATGAAATTACTGTTCTTAAGATATTTTTCTCTGTTTATTGCCTATTTATCGATTTATATAAAAATATTATACTTACGCTAGTATAACTAGGCTACGAGTTCCTATATAAGTTAATGGTTGAAGCACGCATTGTATGTCTACATTGATTTATATGTATTTTTCTATCCAGAAGTTCATTTTTTTTCTTCGAAAAGTGAATTTAGATACGGTTTGTCACACACGCTCGCAGTTAGGTTACCAGTACTGAAATGTTTGGATCATGTCAGTACCTACTCAAATACATACTTGTGTTCATAAACGATATTATAGAATGTGTGAGTGAGTTAGCAAGGGATGTCTAACAAAATGTGTGCTAGACAACTGCAAAATAATTGCAGGGCGTGAATACTGTATACCCGATTTTCAAGAAGAATAATCGCCGCAATACGACCTATATCTACTATTTATTTTGCTTATTAGATGCTTATAAAGTTATTATACGACACAATACTAATATAATAACCTCGTAATTACAAATAGGTAAGATTACGAACGTGTCTTATTTATACTCGCAACGTCTGTTGTTAACACAATTACTCCTCACGAGCTTGCTAGTGAACTCATTCTCCCGCAGGTACACAACCCTCCAGGGAGTTGTTATTTATCTGCGGTTTTCTGTGAGGTGGATATACTTCCTCAGACGGGCTACTTTGATGCTCCCCCCCCCCCCCCCGCTCTCTCTTGAAATACCAAGACAAATAGCCATGTTCACGCACATAAATGTTTGTCCTTTGTGGGAATCAATTGTGGGAACTAAATTAGTTTTTTCGGATTTATGTTTATAATTATAAATATCACTCGCACGGCGGTGACGGAAAAAGTCGTGAGGAAACCCCAAGGTCCAGGAAATTACATTTCAAAAGACGTATGACCAAACCTAAGAAAGGTCTGGTTTTCCTTGGAAGTCTGGCGGCAGTCGAATTGATTATTTTGAATAAAACTGCGGTATATCTGAAAGAATATACTCAAATTTCGTATTGGCTATAACAAGTGATGCGAATACTGCTTCAGTTCTGTTCTGTTCGATTAGTGCCAAGTGATATCTAACAATTAGTTACGGATTTTGATATCATCAGCATCTATATTGCTAATATTTCCATAGCTTCTCTGTTTTTTAACAATGACTCCTACTGATAAACTGCTGCCACCCCACCTTACATTGTATGGTAATTAATTAAAAAATTAGAGATCAGCTAGCTTTCCATATTTCGATTGTTGAATTTGCCGAAACAATATAAAAGTGCTCGATGAATTTAATTATGTGATGTACTTGTGTATGAGTATCCCAAATGCCTGTGATATCTTTAATATCCTTGAGATTAAATGTAAGGTATGAGACATCCAACGCAAAACACATGAGGATATTTCAATTGAACGTCTCTCCATGCAACCTTCATGTTTTTGGCAATGTTCGTTACCAAAAGAACAAATTTAGTAGATACAATATTAGTAGTAATAGTAGTTTTCAGGTAAACAGTCAACTCACGCGCGTGCAATTAGTCGCTCACCAACAACGGAACGACAACGTTGCATTTTATGTACTTTATATACGTAGGATTTAAAGCATTGTAACTGGCCACTTATTTACCGAAATCAGGCTAAACTGTGTATTATTTTTAAGCGTTACATACACCAGTAGTTACACACCAACCGCTGAACGGGAAGGTCACATTTTCATTTCACAACATTACCAGCGCCGGATTTAAAACAAATTAAAATTGCAAAGGTAACTTACCGGTAACTTATATGACCGTAACAACCCCGTATTTTACGAGCCGTTTAGGTAAAATTACGTTATTTTGCATCCCTATATAAAACTAAATTTAATAATAATATAAATTCACCTTTATTTCATTCAGTGTATGGCTGATATTAGTTAAAAGTAATGTACAAGTTTATCGTTATACCAATTACGGTAGCAAACAAAACAATGCTGTCTTTATTTCGATATTGAGTTTAGCTTCCTCTCCATTGGTGTATGCTAGCCCTTAAGATGTCATATTTAGCATAAAGTATAATATGGCTGGATATATCTGGAGTAGATAAAGCACCCTTAATTAAATTCAAACAGAGAAAAACCTTTACAATTTGTGCATAACTTACCGTCAAACAATGTGCAGCTCCAAACCACACTTTACTCCCACACAAAAGTAAACAAATAATTCAGCAAACAAAAATTTACGACGCACGAAATAATTCTCAACTCTGTTGGCAGACATTGTGTTTATATTATTAGGTGTTTCTCGTAAACGTTTATTTGCATCCCTTCAGTGTTCCCACCGCTCTATATTAGACCTCACGGTTTAACTTCCGTGCGCGTGGTGCCTTCATCAACTTTTCTTACTTTTACTTTCGAGCGAGCGAAAATAAAGAAAATATTGTGATGGTAAAAAAACGTTCCCTATACAAACGTACATTTCATATACATGTGTATGAGTATATGTTTTTTCAAGCAAACTATGTTACGTCTTAATTATAGTTACTTTTAGTAAAATTATTACCATACCTTACTGTGAAGCTATTAAATTGCACAATGACGTCGGTGACTCACTAACATTATTCGAGCCAAAGCCCGGACCGTATTCATTACCACATCATATGCGAATTAGAAATTTATTATAAAAAAAAATGATAAATATATAAAAACAAAAATATTTACATCTTAGCCGCGGCAGCCTGATAAGTTATGGATGACTGCCCTACCATTTATTATATTATTCCCGTGTCGGCGGATGCTTCAAGTAATTCCTTAGCCTGCAGTTACTTATTCGTTTATTAATAAAACTTTACGCGACCACCCACCCGCCTGTGCCAGTTTGGCCAGTTTCCATCACCCTGCCATATTTTCTCATGATTTTTCATTTAGAAATTCGAATTTAATGAAACAATATAGACCCAGTTACGTAAATCAATCGTTTAGGATGTTGTGTTCGCAGAGTTGTGGAGCGGTATATTGGAATATCGTTTATAAATTTTGTTTTAGTTGTTGATTTTGGGATTATTATATTTTATTATTACTTTAGTATAAACGTAGAGTGTAAATAAGCTAATATGCACGTGGTGCAACCTACCAATTAGGTAACAAGGCGATGATGATGAGAGGAAGGTGGAGCATATAAATAGTAATTCTCTATTTATTGTTTTTCTGCGAGTGATTAAGGTCACCGAGAGGCTATGAGGAGTTTAGACGTATAAATAAGTAGCGTTGATGGTGACACGCCGGTAGCAATACCTCAATGAATAAAGACAAGGTAAACATATGTGTTTGTCAATAATCTGGGTATATTCTATGCATTGTAAGTATGTATTTACTTTATATATGTTTTATTATTTATAAATAATAAAACATATATATATATATATAAATAACACTCGAAAACATTGTAGCCACTATCGAGTCATTAAGGTCAAGTTTTGCGTACGCACTCAGAGAAATAAAAACAAACTACTGATATGAGTACGGCGCTTGTCACATATTATGCCTATGCCTACTCCTGGCTCAATTACGGTGTGGTTTTGTGGGGAAGCGGAACTGATTGGAGCAACGATTGTTATCCTGCAGAAGAAACTAATCCGTATAATAGTAAATATAAAACAAACTGACAGTTGTAAACCTCATTTTATAAAGCATAATATATTAACTTTACCTGGCATCTACATTTTCGAAACATGCCAATTCGTACGAAAATATCCAAATTTCTTCACGAAAAGAACAGACATTTCAGCAAGTTATACACTTAGGCATCAAAATAAACTACGACACCCAAAATCTCACCTTCAGATACACTCATCTAGCCCATTAGAAAAATTATATAATAAACTCCCTGAATCTATAAAAAATATGAAAAATGAAAAACTGTTTTTGAAGGAGATAAAGAAACAATTAGTAGGAAAAGCATATTACTCTATAACTGAATATTTAAATGATAAAACTTTAAAATAATAATATAGGCCACAAAATTCAGTATTACAATTTAAAATATTGCAATAAGATATAATTAATGGAATTTGCTAATCTAATCTAATGTATACATCTAATGTATAAAATAAAAATGTATATAAATTTATATGATAATTAATTACATGCTAAAAGTTCTGACATAATAAAAACAATAATACACAACCACAAATAACATTAAAAAATATATGTTACTAAAATTTAAATTAATTGAAATTGCACAAAATATTATACACACAGATATAAATACAATGCACATATAGTCTACTTTATAATATACACACATTTAAAATTGAGATCGATAGACACGTCATTATGAATAGTAAGTACTACATTGATTTACAATAACATAAAGCCCCTCTCCCATTGCAGCACCCCTCGGGGTCCTTGATTGCTACTTAACTCATAAGCTAACACCTTTATACACATTAAGGATGCAATAAATGACTGAGTATTAGTTTACAAGAATTTTTCAGATATTTGAAGTGCATAAACGAAAGATGACAGTGGAAATTTTATCCTAACAAACAGATTTAGGCAACGTGAAATAGCCCATTCTTACAAGGATATGATCCTAAATTCCAAACACTGTATACATTAGCCGTTCTTTGTTTAAATAGGCTACCAATGACATAATTCAATTAGAAGTATCTAATGCGTATTAACTTTAAATTACTTGATAGAGCTAAAAAGCGGATGGTATAAAACGTTATATTCCTGTTTTATTACGTGGGTCTGTGTTTTAGTATTGAAATATGTATGTGTACTTCATGGTGTGTATAGGTATGGTGGCTTTATATCTTTAGTAATACTTATAAACTGATTAGCGTAAGGGTCTAACTTGTGTACACTGTGTTGTTATGTAACTAATGCTCGTAACACTGTTCTTCTTGGTGTTCATTTTGTGTGACAACAATATTGGCGGATACCAGATATTTTCTGGCAGGATTTAAAGGGTAATTAATATTTGATCATCTGTAGTTTATTAGCATTAGTTTCTATCATAATAAATATTTTTCATTCTTTTTTCTTGTTTTATCTCTCGGACACAACATGGACACTTTAAACTTTGATAACTTACAACTTGGGTTTAATTAGTAGCTTGGCTAAACATAATTAAGAAATATTAATTAATTTACACTTGAAACTTTTGTGGCGCATTGTTTTTGACAATGACAAATAAATACATATTTTGAAAGAAAGTTGTTATTGTAAGCGTCTGCAATACTTTAAATTGGGCGTAAGCTTCTGCTAAATATTATTTTTTGCAAATAATCTGAAAATATTTATTCATGTTATTAAAAATAACTTATTCCTGATTTAGAATTATTTACAAATTCTTAATTGTAGCACTATGTTCTAAAAAAGCGAACTTTTAATACTACTCGTACTACTTATTTCGTTCTAATATTTAATTTATATTTATGAATTATTTTTGGCTGGCTACTTTGTTTGGAGTTTAGGCTAATATAATCCATGTAGTATAATCCATCAGAACACATGTTGGGGATGCTCTCGAAATACAATTATCTTTTAATATTACTAGTTTTTGCAATTCACCTACTTCATTTTCATCTTCAATTTTAGTTTTTTTTTGTTAAACCGTCATTATGTTACTAGAATCCGCCCTGTAATCTCTATGTAAGTAATAACTACTGCACCGCAATATTTTATATACGGGCGAACACATAATATAGTACCAATGTTTAATGTCGACATATGTTTGATCCAAACAGACATACATACATAATATGGTACATGATATACTTATATAATATAGATAGATAGATAAGAACTTTATTTGTATCAGCTTAGACATACACACATACACTCAATAAATGAAATGAACATATTCAGTATAAAAGATGCGTGCGCATGCCGCAGTGATACAAACGAGCAACATCTCAATGTGATGTTTACTCGTATACACACACGTTTACTATATATACACACAACGCGGCTCTATTTTATGAGACTTCACATCAATTATTAATAAAATGTACCAAATAATCGACACCCTCTTAAGATATGTTAGAAAGAAACGACATGATAATGAAATATGATTTGGGTATTTCGAGTACAAATATTTGGTTTAATTTCTCCATTACATTAATGTTACTTAAAAATGCGTTACTGATAGGGATACGTTATTTTTATATACCATATTGCTTTGTTTTTTTTTTAATTAGTGCAATAAAGGGTTTCGCGTTGTATCGTATCTCTAGTAATTGTCAACTGTTATCATGACGAAAAGGGATTGTGTTCATTGTATTCTACTTGGCAGTGTATGACCTGGGGGGACTATATTTTTTAATCGCATTACGCTTTATAAAATTTTATGAAGCATATTCCTCTAACAATATTATTTTACAGACGCTCCGTATTTAAGGAGTAGTGAATCTAAGGATTTTATTCAAGTAAATACCAGCTTTATATGTAAGCGCATAAGTAACGTATAGAGCTCGGACTAAGCTTAAATTGTTTATTTAATGGACTAAGCTCGCCGCACCTGCCGAGCTCTAAATTTTCACTAGCGCAATATATTTATGGCAAGGAAAAAACTTATATTAGCTAATGCATGCTGGACATCGATTTAATCTTTTTGTGGCTTATCTGTACCTTAATAAAATAAAAGAATTATAGGACGATACGTTTGTTGACTAAATATTATTTTAATAAAATGAAATGTGCTAATTTGACAATATATTTCAGAAGGATTTTTTCTTTAATAACTTTAAAAAAAAAATCGCGCATTATTTTTACTGCCTTATATAGTATAAAAAACTGTTTCAAATGCCAATATGTAGAGTACAGACAAAATTTTGTGTCAAATCACAAATAAAATTATAATAAGCCGTTCTAATTGAGCGATTTTTGAATTAACAACAAAGGTGGGGCACGAGTTACATAATTATGGTGATGGTGTTTTTTATACTACGTCAGCAAGCATATGGCCTACCTAATGGGAAGCAGTTACCGTAGCCTATAAGCGCTTGCAATTCATTGAGTATTCCTCGCGCCATGCCACCTCTGGTGCTAGTACAGCAATTCTTTAGGAGAAAAAAAAAGAAAAAAAAATGAAAATGAAACAACAATATTTTATCATTCAGTTGCCTGTGCGGTATTCAAATGATTATTGGAAAGGCCTTGATGAGTTCATTCGAAATAATATTTATTTAGGTTGTATTTAGACTGAATATACGTAACAATATACTGGTATTCTTACGTATATTCAGAATATGGCCGCCATTGTCAACATAATATCTTCGATTTTGTTCCCAGCTACTTCAGTGATGGAAAATTAATGCATACTTGATATTGGACGTCACTTCTGATAGCAAAGAATATTTGCTATGCATCAAAATTAAATAAAAATAAAAATGAATTACGCTTCCCATATAAACTGACCGAGTCTTCTATACATAGTATATATAAATGTTGTCGAAATATAATACTCTAGGTACATGAATATCTTCAATATACGGGTTTTTTAATCTCTCCAGCATTCACAACAAAGTCCAAGACACAATTTCTGTTTGTAGCTTGTACATTTTTCTTCAATTTTAGAAATATATATTAATATTTCTCTTTAGTATAAAACATAATATTTTCCGTTCTAGTCACCGAGCATTTGACAGTCTGTGTTTGAATTATTAAAAATTATAGCGGTTTAAAGAAATATATATATATATATATTCTAACTTTAATAATGACGATTTATTAAACGCTGATGATATAGTTATAGCCTAAGGTTTATCTATGAATTTAAATTAAATTATAGTTTTAACCGGCTAACTGAACTATGTCAACAATAATCCACTGATGTTAGTGTAACAATGACAAGGGTATAATTAAAACTTCCTTGTTCACTGAATTTGGTGGTTTGTCTCTAAATATTTTAACAAGTTTCGCTGATATTAATGAAATTATGGTCTGGAAGATGTACGGTCACCAAACATGTCAGTTTGTATCAATATTACATTAGTGAGATTACATCTCACAATTACATTATCGGTGCGTCACCATTGTTCTAAACACGAGTGAGCTAGAAGCAATGATGATGCTGGGGGATGCGGAATAAATAAGCAATGCGAATTGTTAAAGACACGTCTGCCACTACACAAATTTTCATCCAATGTATCGAATTAGAATATATTTTTTAGATAAGCTCAGCATAGTGCCTGATGGCAAGCGGAAGAGGAGCCCAAATCGCAACGGCAACTGACAAAAAACTACACAGTGTCCTGTCAGTTGACGCTGCCATGCTGGCCCGCAAGATGTTTCTTCACGCTTCGTTTGAAGGATCCCATATTATAGGAAGAAGGAAACATATGTGCAGGCAAGACGTTCCACTTTTTGATGGTACGACAGAGATAGGAGTTGTCGAACTTTTTGGTACGCGAAGAAATGTTCTCAACAGTAGAACAATGACAGCACGTGTGGTTCTATGACGGAATGGAAAACAGTTCTTCAAAGCACTCATCATGGTAATTAATATGTTAATGGTACGATATTTCTTGCAATTATACGAGTAGTAAGCTCCAAATTGCAGTGGGGGCTTCCACATAAATAGACATAAAGCTCAGCTCCGTTGCATAAGTAGTTAGGTGATTCAGATAATTGACAGACGTACCTGCTAGGCACCTACGTCCTGTCTACTTTAGCTACTTTCACAGCATTACGTCGCATGGTATAGTGGTGTAGGTAAGCAGCTTAAATTATTAAAACAACTTATAAACCACAGTAAAATCAAATAAGTACGAGTAGGTCGACTGGAGCCCCGAGCGAACGATAATAGCCTAAACACATAGGGATGTCGTTTATAGTTTATACAATCGTCAAAAATGCATAGTCTATATATATATATATATATATATATATATATATATGTATATATATATATATATATATATATATATATATATATATATATATATATATATATATATATACAAAATAATTTTCCCCTGTAGGGGAACCATCAGGGATCTATAATACATAGTTTTTTTAAATTATATTTTGTACGTAGACCAGGAGCTGAATACAATTTTTTAATTACCTACGTCATGTTACCTGTTTACTGATTTGAAAAATTACGATCGAAATAGGATTAATTTAAACGTGGCTTGGATTATGAAATTGCATTGAAGTTATACTTCTTTAGGCGCGTTATGAAAAAATGATGAGTGAAATTTTAAGATACTGTAACACAAAAGTAACAGGTTGAAGCTGCCCGCTAAACCGCTCATTAAGTCATGAAAAATATACTCAAAACTGTAGCCAAATAACAATTCTCTGGAGGGTTATTGTGTTCATGTGAGTGAGTGACGTTATTGCCTCACGGAGAACTGCAGCCATATAACAATTCCCTGGAGGGTTGTTGTGTTGCGAGTGAGTGAGGTAGTAACGTCACTCACTCGCATGAACACAACATCTGTCCAACGAATTGTTATTTGGCTGCAGTTTTCCGTGAGGTAGTAACGTCACTCACTCGCCAGAATACAACAAGCACACGATCCACCCAATTTAAAGCGGTCACTGTAGCTGTTTACGCTTGTAATACATTAAGTATGCCTCGCGTATTGTCACCTCTGCTGCTAACACGGCAACTCCTTAGGAGCTTACTCGTGATGTCACTCAGATGAACACAACATCCCTCCAGGGAGTTGTTATTTGGCTGCAGTTGCCTGTGAGGTGGTAACGTCATTCACTCGCGTGAACACAACATCCCTCCAGGGATTTGTTATTTAATGATGAGAGAGAAGTATAACTTCTCACGCACCCATTTTTTTACACTAAACCATTTTTTACTTTTTCATTTAATACACTTATCAAATTTTTTTTATTTATTTATTTATTATTTATCAACACTTACATCTATTATTATTATATTATATTATTATTATATTCTATTACTATTATCATATTTTATAATTATATTTTTTATATTCGGAAATTTAATATTTTTACAGTAGCTTAAAATGATAGGCATTAAAAGTACTTTGTTCTGTAGGAAATTTGTGATTTTTAAACAAAATTACACATATGATACAGAAAAAAAAATCTTTTTACTTTTTAGCCATCTTTACGAATTTGTAGTTAAAGTAGGTAGGTGCGCTAGTCGTGGCTACGCCGTGCGTAATACCGCCCGCGCCCACGCACGCACCGCTGCTACGCTCCCGCTCGTAATAATTTGTATAGATACGCATACGTGGGCGCAGACGGTATTACGCACGGCGTAGCCACGACTAGCGCACCTTTAGCAACGATAAATATTGTCAGTGTGTGCATTTGACGACGCAAACGTACGGGCGCGCACACATACAAACCGCGTTCGGTGCGTACGTATAAAGATATCGTACTTATTTGATTTTACTATGCATAAACTGTTACGTCCCAGTATTTATGTATTATTCCCAGTCCCAGTATTTAAGTGCTTTTAGCAGCAATGGAAGGTACACGCTGATGTGGAGAGACGAGTGAGTGCCGGGAATAGGGTGAATGGAGCGTTGGGTAAACTTCTAGGCAGCCGAAATCTAAGCCAGAAGGCACAGCTCGCTGTACACAACGCGGTGCTAATTCCAACGCTAACTTATGGAAGTGAGAGCTGGGTATGGCAGAGAGAGCATGAAAGTAGAATAAATGCGGTCGAGATGCGAGCATTGCGCAAAATTTGTGGCATAACGCTTGCTGACCGCGTTCGTAATGAAGACGTGAGAGAAAGAGTTGGTCTAAAAGAGAGTGTCGGTGTTAAGATAAGAAAGGGCATGCTCCGTTGGTTCGGACATGTAGAAAGAATGCGGGACGAAAGAATGACGAAACAGATATACAATGCAAAAGTGGAAGGATGTAGGAGCCGAGGAAGGCCGAGACTAACCTACCATGACCAAATTGGTCGTGTTTTATCAGAAGGTGATGTCAGAAGCCCCAGGAACCGGCGAGCGTGCATGAAAAGAGCTATGAATGTCACAGAAGCGAGTGAAGTATGCAAGGACCGTGTCTTATGGCGCTCGGTTCTCTCTGCCTACCCCGCAAGGGACTTGGCGTGAAGATATACATACAAAACCTAATTCATGCTCTTGTAAAAATATTTACAAAATTTTGTAAAATGTTAGAACCAGCAATAACTTGCTATTCTGGTACGTTGGTTGCTAAGAATATTTTTGTAAATTTAAATCCATTGTATAACGTAGTAAAGTTCACAAGTCACATCAAAAATACTCTTTGTATAATGACGTGAATAAATATCTAATGATGAATCAAAATCTGTGCTTATTCATTTCCAGACATCTTTCTACATACAATTTATTCATATTAAATTTTACTACTTGACATTAATTACAAATGTATTATACCGCTATACCGATAAAGTGTTTATTTTATCGGTATAGTGGTATTTGATTTTATTGTGATAATAATTGGCATTTTAAAAAAGACCTACATCTTGTTAAGTTTTTATCTGTATGTCTTCTTCACTAATTGTGAAATATTAATGGATTACAATAAAAGAAAAAATAAAATTATGTTTGTTACATTTAACTATTATTAAAATGTAAGTAATTCAAATTTTCAGGACGATCGGAACCGAAAATCTGAGATGTGCAAACGGGCTTCCGAAATGGGATGGAATATATGGATCAAGTAAGCCTTAGCAAATCATAAAAAGGTTTTCTGCGCTTTCATTGACTTGGAAAAGGCTTATGTCACAGTGACGAGGGGCTAACTTTGGTCTACGCTATCCATGTATGGGGTGGACAGTATTTTGATACAGGAACTAGAGTTCTTGTACAAGGATTCGAGTACCTATGACAGAGTAAATGGGGGTCTGTGTAGACTGATTCAGCATTGAATATGGTATTAGACAGGGCAGTGTAGCATCCCCTTGGCTGTTCGACTGATTCATGGACAGTCATTTGACAGACTTGAAAGAGTGTTACTGTGGAATGAGAACGAGCCAGTCAATATTTAAAACTTTGTTGTACGCCGATGACCTGGTTCTCCTTGCATCTTCGGCGGAAGAACTGCAACAAATAGTTACTATAATAAATGAGGCCTTTAAAAGGAAAGGTATGAAAGTGAATATATTGAAGATTGGTGATTGAAAGTAATGAAACTGTTACAGTTTGCTATACACATGATTCACTACCGTACATCAATTATCAACATTGATTGGGAAAATTGGGTATAGCAGAAGAAACATTAAAATATTGTCAACGCTATTGAAACGAGAGCACTGAAGAGTATATGTGGAGTTAAAATGATTGATAGAGTATGAAAATTTGGTAATAATGGTTGTCAAATGAGTTACGAGAAAAGTATATAGAGAAAGTTAGTGGAGATATCGGCAGGGGTCGCCCTACACACTCACATATGGATCAAAAGGCTGATGTACTATAAAAGGGCCAAATCAATAACTATTCATCCACAATTTTAGATTTTTAGCGTTACCAATATCAGTGACAAGGTGAGTGAAGGGGAGGAGAAAGGCGATTGTCAGTATATCGTATCCCATCCCGTCAGTCCATCTGTAATCTGTTGATTTTCTAAATATGCATATGTGCTATGATGGTTCTTTTTGGGTACAGAAACTTCAAAAATCAAAAATATATGTATATATATTTCTGATATTTAGTAAATATTTAAATCTATTATCGGTGACAAATGAACATAAGGTTTCTGTTAATTCTTGAAATTAAAATGAATAAAAAATAAAATATACACGCAGGAAGTCGAACTGAAAGTTCAGATCTTGCATGGTATTGAAATGGATTCTGTTCGTTGAATTCAAATTAATATTAGCATGTCCGCAAAAATATTATATGCCGAAAACTTTTCCACCAATTTTAATGAAAGTAAACTTATGTTTTCGACAAAACAGAAACAAAACAATCAATGTCGTAGAAAAAAATCAAAACGAAATATCTTACCTTCACAGTGTAACTGCCCACTAAAATCATTAACATGATTGAGAAAACATGCAAAAAATATACATAGATTCATCAAACAAACTACTTATTATTTTTAACATACGTGCTCGTTACTCGTAAACAGCTTCATTATGCGTAAGTAAAGCCGGCCGTCTGTCGCTATAAACTTTAGTTACTCAGAAATCAAATATATAACTTCATTTTAGTAAACGTCTACTTCTCAATTTCTATCAAATATTACAGCATTTTACAATCATTTCTTGTTACAAAATAGATAAATCAATGGCCGTATGTCGGTCTCTTCTTTACTTGCTTCTCAAGTTATGACATAAATGTTACATATAAATGTTACTTATGCATAAATAAACATTGTTTATGCAACAAGATTGCCGCGTTCGAAACAATAATATATCCTGAATCAATTTGTAACTGGTTAATAATTAATATCTAGATAATGTAGAGAAATATAGAGAATCTTGCTCACTGTTAATTTTGCACAAGTAACGTTCATATATAACTAATACGTATTCTTATTTTTTATTTGACTTTAGATTTATAACAAAGAAACCAATCAACGCCACTGCAACATCACTGCATTGGAATTAAAAGAAACTTTTTTGGCAAATTGTACGTGTTTTATCAGAAAGTAATATCAGGAGCCCTAGAAACCGGCGAGCATGCATGAGAAGAGCTATGAATGTTAAAGATGTAAGTGAGGTGCGTAAAGACCGAGTCATGTGGCACTCGGCCCCCTTTGCCTATCTCGCAAGGGTGAAGTTATAGTATAGCAATATAGAGAAGTAGACAATACATACCTACACTTATCAAGAATATTTTTTTTTATCTTTTCTCCTATCGCGCTGTATATCTGATGTCAGGAGCCTTAGGAATCGGCGAGCGTGCATGAAAAGAGCTATGAATGTGAAAGAAGCGAACGAAGTGTGTAAGGACCGCGTCTTATGGCGTTTGGTTCTCTCTGCCTACCCCGCAAGGGACCTGGCGTGAAGATATATATATCTGTTCTGCTTTTAAATCTCTTCTCTTATAATTTTACATTTAACCTTACACAGAAGTAAATTTAAACTGATTTCCGGTGAAGTCTAAAAAAGACATGTACTTAGCCGTCTATTATTTACTTTTTACAAGACTATTAGCTAAATGTTGTAATTAAAAATAAGCATTTCACGGTTTGCATTTTGATTTATTTTTAGATATTTTCACAAATCTGAGTAGCGTTGGCGGTACAGGAATTACGAACTCGAGTCGACCTCTGCGGTTGGTTCACTGCACTTAATATACAATATACATTGTTATCATATTACAATACAATTTGTTTGTTTTTTTATACACGCAAATGAACAACGTAGTACGTCATACTGCCTATCTGATGTATTTTAGTCATCTTTCTACATTTTCCGGCAAAGCCTCCTGTGGGAAGCCAGACAGAACTGATCATCACATGACTCGGTCCTTACATACCTCATTTGCTTCTTTAACATTCATAGCTCTGTTCATACACTCTCTCGGCGCCTACACTACTAAAATGCAACCAATTTACGTGCTTATGATACATGGATTTGATTTAATTTGATAAGTGAGTCATGGGCTTCCTCAGTTCCTACATTCTTCTATTTTCGCGCTGTATATCTGTTTTTCATTCTTTCTTCTTGTACTCTTTCTACGTGTTCTAACCAACGCCTATAGTATGCCTCTTCTTATTTTAACAAGAAACAAATGTTAGTGTGAAATACATTTCATAAATCAACCAATACCTTCCGAAGTTGTATAATAGTGAACTTATAGGTACAGTTTGTCCTGTACCTAAGACGGAAAGCCCATAAAATTACTCAACATACCCACACAATATAACCAAATAGCATATAAATATTAAAAGCGGTATAACCAAGATCACAAGGCTTCGCAGATTTGAATATCAAATAGAAATATTAATTACTTATACGGAAATTCAATTCCTTCCTGCGCCGAATCGCCGTTTATTTTAACTGTTATAGCGTTGATGTTCTGTGGATAATTTGTGCTGCGGCAAAATCTGGCGTGCCGTTAAGAAAATAGCCTCTCTGAATATGCAAGAGTGTAAATGCTGGGTATCGCATGGCCTGTTTTCATTAGCATGATTGGACTGACCCCGTTTAATACGGCCCTGTGTTAGTAGGTATATTCGGTTTGAATCGAGGATTCTCGAATTCCCTTTTAATTTCTCTGGTTTGTTTGAATTTCGAGCGCTTTTTAAATACTGTTTCAAAAGTTGTTTGTATGTGGTCATAATAGCTCCCAAATAGAGGGTACTAATTCGATTCAGTGTTTAAAGTTTCGAATTCGAAATAAATAATTGCTTTCTTAAAAAGTCCCTCACGTATCTATCTGTCATTTCTAAATCTAAAGGATGTTGCTCAACTTCACTATAGTTTTCATCACTCACTCAACTTTGGAGCTTACATGCAGCATGTGGTGTACCTGGCTGATTTACTACGTAGATTCTGGTTGAAGAGGAATGGGGAGCGGTTTATTGCAATAAAAGGTAGTCCGATTATTGAAGTACCTCCTTTCAGAAGACCGTAAGTAGTCAAATAACAATCACCGAAGGTTTGATTGTTAGTGTAAGGACACTTATGATTCAAGCTTCCATAAGCTATTGTGACCGCTGCACATCAATATCCGTATATTTACCGCTCTAGGTAGTATTAGGTCTTTATTTATGAAATTGTCATTTTGTATGGAAAGAACTTCGCACACGAAGAGGAGAGGTACCGTATAATATTATAAATTAATATTTAACATTTTTTTAAATAATTAAAAAAACACACATTTTTAATTAGTTCAATAAAAGAGCCGTGCTAATAATATATGATAAGATTGAGGAATTTATTGAGATAGATTGATAACTCGCTTATCCTGTAACATTATGTTATTTTGGTAACAATGTAGGACAGGAAACCACAGATATAATTTGATCTATTGAACAACAACATATAATAAGTATAGTACAAACTTTAACATACATACTTAGAGAGCATTGAGAATCTCGGTATCGAGATCTCCAGCAATCTCCAGCATCGTGGTCACCTGGAGGAGAAGGTTGACCTGACGTCCAGGAAACTGGGTGTGCTCAACATAGCCAAACTGTACTTCAGCTCGGGGCAAAGACTTATGTTATATAAGTCCCAAGTCAGACCGCACACGGAGTACTGTAGCCACCTTTGGGCGGGCACCTGGATGCCAGCGAGGACCTTGCGACTCGGTGCAGAGACGAGCTGTGAGGATCGTCGATGATCCTGAACTCACACATGGTATTGACACCTTGAGTTTGAGCAGAGATTTTGCCTCCCTATGCTTGTTCTTCCGGTCGTATAATGGGTTGTGTTCTGAGGAGCTGTTCGATATGATGCCAACAACCTCGTTTTACAATCACACAGCTCACCGACGGCTGGGAGTTCATCCTCATACACTGGAACCGCAGTGGTCATGTACTTTGCGGTTCCAGAGAAGTTTTCTACCGAGAACTACATGGGGCACACTAAAAGTTTTGCACTTCTAGCTAATCGGAACTATTTGAATTTCGAATGTTATATTTTTTGAAACGTTGCAACCTACTTAGTAATAAAAAAAAACAATTGGCGGGAAATCATTTGTCAATTGTTTTTTATCACACATCAAAGTTCTACGTACGCAACGAAAATGGAATTGAGTCGAAAAGATTTTAGAGCGATGATTTTTTATGATTTTAAAAGTTCTCTCTCTCCGCAAGACTGTGCTGCTCGTCTTCAAAATGCTTTTGGGAGAGAAGCACCTTCTTTGAGCACCGTGAGGCGATGATTTGCTGAATTTGAGAGAGGTCGAGTTTCTTTACATGACGAATTTCGTGAAGGGCGGCCTTCAACTGCCGTCAACGTAAATAATGTGGCTACTGTTAAGCGGCTAATTGAAGAAAACCCGCTTTATTACCTATGAGACAATTCGAGAACTATTGGGGATTGGTATGAGCCAAATTCAGAAAATTTTACACGAAGAATTGACAGTTCGGAAACTTTGTTGTCGTTGGATCCCTCATGAACTGACAGCGGAGCAGAAGCGGGCTCGCGTGGAATGGTGCTCATACATGCTAGTGAAGTACGACCACGAACATTCTAATGCTGTTTATGACATTGTCACACACAAAAAACAGCACTCTTGTGAATGGGTTTGAAAATGAGAACAGGCCAACAAAATTGAGGCAGGCGAGAAACGTTGGTAAACAAATAATCGCGTTTTTTTTCTCAGCTACGGGTCCCATCTGCACAATTCCACTTGAAGATCAAAATAGTGTTAATGCCGAGTGGTATTCTACCATTTGTTTACCCAGGGTGTTAGAAAAAGTTCGCGAAAGACAACCAAAAAGCCGCGTTCTCCTACATCATGACAACGCTTCTTCACACACGGCCAACAAAACAAAGTCATTTTTAACTTCCGTAAAAGTACAACTCGTTAACCATTCTGCGCATAGCCCCGACCTAGCACCCTGTGATTTCTGTATTTTTCCCAAAATCAAAGATTTGATGTGAGGTTTCACTTTTACCAACTCCGAAGAGGCAGTGATAGCGTTCAATCAGCACGTAGAAAACATACCTTCAGATCTGTGGTCCTCCTGTTTTAAAAAATGGTTCTATCGCATGAAAAAATGTTTAAAATGTAAAGGAGAGTATTTTGAAAAGCAATAAACATAATATTTTGGTTATAACATGTTGTTTTTTTAAGTTACGCAAAACTTATAGTGTGACCTACGGATTAAATTGTGGAATGAGCTCCCTGCCGAAGTTTTCTCAAGGGACTACAGTATAGGGTTCTGCAAGGCGTGAAGAGGTCCTTACAGGGTCGGCAACACAAGATTGACACCCCAGGTGTTGCAAATGTCCATTGGCTGAGGTAACTGCTTACCATCAGGCAGGTCGTATGCTTGTTTGCCTTAGTGGTATAATATAACATACCCTCACCAGGTACCTATCGGATAACAGGCTGATTCTTTATCCACTAGGCCATCACTGCTCGGTTTGCCAGTATATCATAAACCTAATAGTGGGTAGTAAAGTACATATTCCAGTATATGTTTTTAAAGAACACTAGTTTTTTTTAAACAACGCCTGGATCGTCTACTATAGCCTATAAACGCTTGCAATACATTAAGTATCACTCGCGCGATGCCATCTCTTCTGCTAACACAGCAACTCCTTAGGAGCTTACTCGTGACCTCGCTGATTCACAGGAACACAGCAACCTTCTAGTGAGTTTTCATTTGCCTGCGGTTTTTTAAGAGGTGAAGGTACATACCCAGATGGGCTGCTTTGATACGTCCTGCCTTGCTTAAAAATACCCAGATCACGACAAACAGACTGGCACACAAAAATGTGTCCCCTATGGGAATCAAACTCACGAGCGTTGGTGTCAAAGTAGCGTAAGTAACCACAGCGCTACCAAGCTCGTCAAAGTTCAAAAGAAGTTTTGTTGAGTTTTATAGAGTAAATAAAATATCTTAAATTCTCATTATTTACTCTATTGTATGAGACCATGTATGATACATATCTATATGTACCTAAGTCTCAAATTTCACCTCTACACATGCGCACAATTACGCGTGATTGAGAAACGAAGCAATTTCACCCCCTGTTAATTTTGTTTCTAATCAAAATATTATTTTCTTCATACCAACTTGAAGGTATATTTTGATCCGTGGTGTAATTAGGTATAACAGGGAAGATAAATTACATAAACCTGTAACGATTAAGGGCTAATGATGTCTGTAAGACACTGCTATCCACTGGCACTATTTTTGTTTATACGGTTTTAGGGGGTTGTTCCGATGATTAAGGCTTCTCCGGCTTCTACGGCTTCTCACATTCGTTACCATAGTAACTATGGTAGATTTGTAAAATATTTTATTTAAGTTTGTGTAAGGCTAATATATAGTTTGCTATAGAAGTGAAATAAAAAAAAACATATATATAATGCGTAATACTACGTATGAAATATATATATTTGTTGGAATGTATAGTTTTTAGGGTTCTGTGCCCAAAGGGTAAAACGGAACCCTATTACTGAGGCTCCGCTGTCCGTCCGTCCGTCCGTCCGTCCATCCGTCCGTCCGTCTGTCACCAGGCTGTATCTCTTGAACCGTGATAGTTAGACAGTTGAAATTTTCACAGATGATGTATTTCTCTTGCCGCTATAACAACAAATACTAAAAAATAGAATAAAATAAATATTTAAGGGGGCTCCCATACAACAAACGTAAATTTTTTGCTTATTTTTGCTTGATATTGATAACGACAACAGGTACGCTTGAAATATTCACAGAATATATAGTTATATATTCACTTTAAGAATAAATAATTAAATTAAAATATAACAAATATTTATGGGGGGCTCCCATAAAACAAACGTGATTTTTTTGCTGTTTTTATAGATAATGGTACGAAACCCTTCGTGCGCGAGTCCGACTCGCACTTCGCCGATTTTTTTTATACAACGTCGGGATTATTCAAGCGTACGGTCCACCTGATGTAAAGTAGTTATCGTGGCCTACGAACGCTGGTAATACATTAAGTATTAATCGCGTTGTTACCTCTGCTGCTAACACAGCAACTTCTTTGGTGCTTACTGGTGACCTCACTCACACGCAAGAACACAACACCTTTCCAGGGAGATCGGTATCGGGGGCATAAGTCACTCACTCACATAATAACTCGTTGGAGGGCTGCTGTATTGTTACGAATAAGTGGGGTTGCCAGTAACCACTGACTTACTGTTAAGTGCCGTTTGCTTGAATGCCTACAAATGTTGTATAAAAAAAAAGTTCGCGCGGAATCTCACAGTAGTCTGACTGATTAGGTACCTAACTTCGTATTAGATCGCGACATTGGCGTATGTCTATATTATGACTACTCGACATGAAGGAAACATTGCGAGGAACCCGCATGTTCAAGCAGTTATAGTCCGAAAAACATGTAACTCAATCTACGAAAAGTCTGATTATCCCCCTAGGTTGTGAAGGTCTGACGGCGGTCGCTCTATGTCAAATTCAGTACTAACACTAGGAAGCAGAAGTAGGCGAGGTCCAAAACTAACGAAAGTCAGAAATGTCGGCCACACGGCTGCTACATTTAAATCCAAAGTTTCGACTCAACGTTTCATTCGTTTTTGTATAAAAATCATTCGATCCGTCGATTTGTACAGACTTTCCAGTCCGAGCGACATGAAAACTCTATACAAATCTAAATGTCAGTTTTTTTTCAAGCATCGTTTTGTCGCAAACACAAAAAGTAATGGAAAACATTCGAACTTTCGGACGACGCTTTAGTTTTATCTTCTCCCTATTCTATTTTTTTCTTGCCACTAATTGGGGTGACTAAAACTTGGCTTTAATGTTAAATATGCAAGTTTACCTGCCATGCAATTCTGTAAGAGCAAACGTCCTTACATCCTCGGAAACATCGGCTGTTACAGCCTTGAACACAAAATTGCAATTCTTTGGTGTCGCTTTTCATGGTTGTGCGACACTAGCGCCGCAAGGCTGCGTTTGGAATTGGAATTCTACAAGGCAAACAGCCTCGCGTACGCTTACAGCCTTATAGAATATCAAATAATTTAGCCGTGATCGCAGTAGACAATGTCAAAGCTGTGACATCTGTGATCACAGCGACGCACACAGCCATTACGAGTCGCTTAGAGAATTGCATGGCAGGACTTATTAGATAGACATTAACCAACTCTGACATACTGTGTAACAAACTCCTCCTAATAATAAAGAACTTCCAACAATTTCATATTAGTATTGAATAATCGACTCCTGACAGACTGACGCACGATTCATACAGTCTGTCCCTTCCAAGACGTAGACATATAGTGACAAGTCGAACAAAGGGTCTCACATTCCGCCCTTCATATACCTCTGTCGTTGATTTATAGCCTAAAATCTCGCACACTATATTTTCTTCCTCGCTAATGGAATATAACTTTTATAGAACATCGTAAACTGAGCCTTATTCGGAAGGTAGGCTTTTGTTATTTTCTTAATTTATTTCTTTTTCGGTTTCTTCAATGTACAGTATATTATTATGTATAGTGTATTATTGCATCTAGTTTAAGGTGAGCTGTGAAGCGTGGCATGATCAATTAATATCTATCTATAACTTCACACGAAATCCTTGCGGGGTAGGCAGACAAAACCGAGCGCCACGTGACTTAATCCTTCCACACCTCACTTGCTTGTTTAACATTCATTACTATTCTCATCACACTCTCCGGTTTCCAAGGCTCCTGACATCATCTTATGGAACCCGACCAATTTGGTCATAGTGTGTAAATCTTGGCCTTCCTTGGCTATATATATCCTTCCAATTTTTCGTTGTATATCTTCATTCTTTCATCCTGGATTCTTTCTACATGTACGAATTAAAAATCAAATGGCGCATATGACATTATATCATTACGTCTTTTGATTAAGATAAATTCTCTCCTATCATTGTATAAAAATGGATAAGGCAAACGATCATGTCAATTGGGGCTAAATGATTATAGACATAGACCATAGACAATTCCAAGTAGTCACTAACCAAAACAAAAAAAATCGGCCAAGTGCGAGTGGGACTCGCGCACGAAGGGTTCCGTACCATTATCTATAAAAAATGCAAAACAAAATCACGTTTGTTGTATGGGAGCCCCCTTAAATATTTATTTTATTATATTTTTTAGTATTTGTTGTTATAGCGGCAATAGAAATACATCATCTGTGAAAATTTCAACTGTCTAACTATCACGGTTCATGAGATACAGCCTGGTGACAGACGGACGGACGGACGGATGGACAGCGGAGCCTCAGTAATAGGGTTCCGTTTTACCCTTTGGGTACGGAACCCTAAAAAGCAAAGTATTTCGCATGTGTACGTTTTGAATTGTTACCTAGGAACATAAATATTACACAACCCGCAGTAGAGCTGTATATTGCTAATCTGCTACGTGTGTGCTGTAGGCCCCTTAGATTTATCACCCTAAGGTACTAAAACTGTTGGTGTATTTACGCGATTGCCATAGTAGCAAATCCGCAACCAACACGACGCACATTTTAACCAACTTTAAAAAAAGGATATTGTTCGACTGTTGACCGATATTTCATTTCGATACCTAGGCTATAAGTTGACCTATTTTAAATTTTATTAACATTTAAGATTTGAAGATTACTTTAAAAGTAGTTTCAATATTTTAACAAGAGCGGCTCTTTATTTTTGGTTTGTAAATGATTCGACTTTAATGATAATTTAATGGATATTGCATTCTTATTTATAATCTTGTGTACAGATAATGAGTTTTAATGCTGTAGTATTTTACAACGTCGACTACATACAATCATACGACCCACCTAATGTAACCTAGTACCTAATTACCGTAACCGCAACGTAACCTAACTGACCAACTCCTCTTATTGATAATCTCACTCATTCGCAGGAACACTACGACCCTTCCGTTAGTTGTCATTTACTTGCAGTTTTCTATGAAGTGGAGGAATTTCCCCAATCACATACAGACACAAAGATAAACACACACACAAAGTATGCACATGCACACAAATTTTTGTCCTGTGTTGGAATTGAACCCACTGCCGAGCTCGTCAGAGACGGTTAAGATTGAAAACTTTTCAATAAAAAATAGATTTAAATGTATCATTTTTAGGGAGTCAACTTCGTCATTATACATGCTGCTGATGAGTTGAGGAAAAATAATATTTTCCTTGATGATTTGAATATACTCACTAGGAGAAGCCAATTTTCAGTAGCCTGTATATAGGTAGATGGGTTGAGTCGTCTCGAGTTCCTTCGTATTCGGACGACATAAAGCCATTGGTGCCGACTATTTTCAATAAATAGTGTGAAGCAAAGACTTGTACCTCCACCTCTCAAAAAATCGCACTCTAAGAAGAACTCCTATGTATGGAATAACGTCACTGATGTGGAGAGACGAGTGAGTGTAGGGTTTCGTGCGAATGAAACGTTAGAAAGAGTTCTAGGCAATGACAACTCGAACAGAAGGTACATGATGCATAAAGCGGTGCCCAACAACAATATGTAGCGAGAGTTTGGTATGGCATATAGACCATTGGAGTAGGTATAATAAAAGAGGCTGTGATGCGAGCATTGCGCAAAATCTGTGACGTAACGCTTGCGGAACACGTCGAATTATATTAGATGTCTAGTTAATACCCGACACTTCGAGAGCGTTTTGTTTACTTTCTAAACCTTTTCGGTGATGTTTTGAATTTTCTTCTTCGCGTTATGCCGTTTCCTAATCCATAAGGATAAGCAGTACCCGCTAACTAAGCCTAAAGATTTGGCGAAGATACTGATTTTTACATAGAGTCAGACCTCCACGACCCAGAGGGAAAACCAGATCCATCTTAGGTTAGGGCACACGTCTTTCGAAATATAACTTCTTGGACGTGTGAATTTTCTCACGATGTCTTCCTTTACCGCCGAGCTACAAAGACTTCTATGTATACATATACACATACATTCTGTGTACTAAGTATCGGGAATTTGTCAATAAAACAAAAAATACAAATTATTCATCTAAATTTATTTTATCGCCTTCAAAGTAGGCCCCATCGCTTGCAATACAACATCTCCACCGCTTCACCCAGTCTTCCATACATTTTTCATAGGCTATTTGCGGTATGGCCTTTAGCTCATTCAGCGAATTTTCTTTTATGGCTTCTATCGACTCAAAACGTTTTCCTCGAAGTGGTAATTTTAACTTGGGAAATAAAAAAAAGTCAGACGGAGCCATATCAGGTGAATACGGTGCTTGGTCGAGAACTTTTGTTGAATTTTTCGCTAAAAACTCTTTCACTATAATGGCTGTGTGTGATGGTGCATTATCATGGTGCAGCATCCATGAGTTGTGTTGCCACAAATCTGGACGTTTTCGGCGGATACTCTCACGCAAACGCTTCATGACGCCTAAATAATATTCTTTATTCACTGTTTCTCCCTCTGGAAGGAATTCGGAGTGAACCACACCACGGTAGTCAAAAAAAACTGTCAGCATCACCTTGATTTTGGAGCGACTTTGCCGCGGTTTTTTGGGTTTCGGCTCGTTTTCGAGACGCCATTCTGAAGACTGTTGGCTTGTTTGCATGTCGTACTCATAAACCCATGTCTCGTCGCCAGTTATTATACGTTTCATAAAGGTCGGATCCGTAGAAGCTCGGGAAACCATGTCTTCAGCGACATGCTTTCGCTGCGCTTTTTGAACAAAATTGAGCTCTTTTGGAACTAGTCGAGCGGCGACGCGCTTCATGCCTAAAATGTCAATGAGAATGTTGTGGACGGACTTAAAAGATATGTTCACCTCACTAGCCAACTCTCTCAGACTCATACGTCGATTTTCGAGCACTAGCTTCTTGATTCTGTCGATGTTTTCTCTGGTCGTAGCGGTTGAAGGTCTACCAGAACGAGGCAAGTCTACTACTACTTCTCGGCCTTCTTTAAAAGCCTTATACCATTCATAAGCCCTTGTTTTCGATATACACGATTCGCCGTAGGTATTTCGCAACATTTTTAGTGATTCACCACATGAAATATCATTTGAAACACAAAATTTAAGGCACACTCTTTGTTCAACAATATTTTCCATTGTAAAAATCGCCGAGGACTCAAAACTATGACCAACAAAAAGTGTAGTTTAAAACAAATTAAATGACAGATCCCGCTCAAATTTTGCGCGCTAAATCAGTACAGTGCTACCAACATGCAGTAAAAAAATTAGAACGACCTCTTTTACGCGGGTCTTTTTATTGACATATTCCCGATACTTTTTACACAGAGTAGTATACAAAGACTTCTATGTATAAATATGTGCATAAATACGAAGATACAAATTTAGTGGTACATACCCTGCCAGGAGTCGCACCGATTACCAGGTGGTCAATAGGCTGGTTCTTTATCCACTGGGCTCTCACAGCTCTCCGGTAATGTTTTGATATACCAAAAAAAAAAATTCAATCAATCGAGCCATTTTAGAGTTTTTAGTCACCTGGTGCAGTTCTTTCTGGCTACCGAGTAAGAAGTATTGCATAAAGATATAGAAATTTAGATAGAATTACTTCACACCAGGTACTTCACGTGCTTCCTTGTTCATTTTCGTATGAATAAAAACAAAAGGGAAAATAGTGATCACGAGGTCTCATCCAATTATACCTTATGTCTTCTTTATTCTAGTGAATAATACACAGGCGTAATCAGCGCAAAAAGCACAAATCGTGAAGATTCTGCTTAATGAACAAATAAACTGTATTGTAAAGATATCGGCTTATTACGAAAACGATACATATTTATTTGCTTCATTTACATCCGATACGTTCCTCATTACGTATTCGTTGTCTTGATTAATGTTTAGCTACCTATGTAGGCATACAATAACGCATGGGTGTACCGGATTTTTTTATATTTTTTATATCGGTGGCGCAGTCGTGAATGACGCGAATTTGACACCAACGCTCGTGGGTTCGATTCCCACACGAGACAAACATTTGTTTTCACGAACATGTGTGTTTGTCTTGGTCTGGACATTTTAAGAGAGGTGGAGCGTATCAAAGCAGCCCGTCTGGGGAAGTACCTACACCTCACAGAAAATCGCAGTCAAATAACTAGATGGTTGTTGTATTCGTGCGTGTTAGTAAGGTCACTAGTAAGCTCCTAAGGAGTTGCTGTGTTAGCAGCAGAGGACGCATCGCGCGAGTGTTACTTAACCCTTCGAAACCCGGGTGGTCGTATACGACCGCGAAATGTATGGGTAAACGTATATAACGGGTTCTGACTGCTCAACAAGCGTTCATGGGCTACGGTAACACTTTACAAAGCTTTACATCAGATGGGGCGTATTCTTGTATGGGTCCCGACGTTGTAGAAAAAAAAATTGCTTTATACTCGGTTTCAATAATGGTAAGAAAAAGATTACTGTGACAAAGAGCCTAACTTTGGTAAAAACCACCGTCCGGGTAGTTGGTGTCACCACTAAAAGAGTTGAAATGTGATGAATACCAAATTTCTTTAATCGGAGCTTTAATCTTTAGCTATATACATGACACCAGTATAAAAACAGGAGTTCCACCCATATATTACCCGCCGACAACAGGGTATACAACGAGCAGTTACCATTATTCAAATTAAATATAATTATATAGTTTAGATTGTATGTATAATTTCTACTGTAAGTATACATTTGTGTCGTTCTAATCTTTGAAGTCTCTGAATTAGTAAGGCAGCAATATCACAACGCCTTATTAACTAGTTTATTATAATTAATTTAATATCCTACCTCACATAAAAAAGAAACTCATATGCATATACTCGCACGTACTGGCTGCATGTTTACATTTTAATAAGGCGCCTGAAAATTACATAGTTTCCTGCCAACAGCCTTATTATTAAAGATTGCTCCTGTAAGATATTTTCACGGTATATTTTCATGGTATACTGACAGCTTTCTTAGTAATATTAGAGCTCACGTAAAATTCACTGTTAAAACACAGAGTAAAATTGTGTGTACGGATGTACATCTTCACGCCTGGTCTCTTGGAGGGCATGCAGGGAGAAGTAAAAGTGATGATAACAATATCGGATAGATGTTTTCCGGTTGTTAATTATTGACACAAATAGATGTGTTCTATCAGAAGGTGATGTCAGGAGCCCTAGAAACCGGTGAGCGTGCATGATAAGAGCAATGAATGTTAAAGAAGCGAGTGAGATATGTAAGGATCGAGTCACGAGGCGCTCGGTTCTGTCTGCCTACTCCGCGAGGGATTTGGTGTGAAGTTATAGATAGATATGATGGGGAAAATGAAAAAAATGTTATTTGTGTATAGATAAATGTTTTGCTTTTTGGGTTGATACCGATATGTAGAAAGAATGCAGGAAGAAAGAATTACGAAACAGATACACAACGTGAAGGATGCAGGAGCTGAAGAAGGTCAACCCTTTGAATTACCTACTATGACAAAATTGATTGTGTTTTATCAAAAGGTGAGATATCAGGAGGCTTAGAAATCGACTAGCGGTTTTTCATACCACTAACGTGGAAAACAAACGTACAGCCCGCCTGATGGTAAGCAGTTACAGGCACTTGCAACACCAGGGGTGTAACTCTTGCTAAAAGAGTGCATGAGAAGAGCTATGAATGTTAAAGAAGTGAGTGAGGTGTATAAATACTGAGTCATGTGGTGCTCAGTCCTCTCTGCCTAACTCGCAATGGAATAGGCGTGCAGTTATAAATAGATACGTTTCTTTTTTAAGCTTCTAATTTTTTAAGTCTCTTCTAAATAAACGTGATTTACTACTACATTTGTGCTATTTTTATTTATCTGTTTTTTTTTTATAAAAGTGATAGTTGAGAGGGCTAAATATTTTTTTTGTATAATTGAATTTTTAAGTCATTGGCATTGCAACATTATTCATCATTCTCCAATTTGACGAGCTTGATAGCGAAGTGATTAGTAAAGCTACATTGACACTGAGGCTCGAGGGTTCGACTCCTACATATGACAAACATGAACATATCTATCTGTCTTGGGCAGATTGTTTTAAAGAGAGGTAAGGCATTTTATAGCAACCCGACTGGGGAAGTAGGTACTCTTACCTCACAGATACCACAGCCAAGAATAAATAATAATAATAATATATATTGTCGGACAAATTACACAGCGCCATCTAGCCCCAAAGTAAGCGAAGCTTGTGTTATGGCTACTAGACAACTGATAAACATATGTTAATACATTTTTTTTTGTAAATATATACTTATTATACATAGAAAATACCCAGACCAAGACAAACAGACATGTTCATGCACACAAATGTTTGTACTGTGTGGGAATCGAACCCACGAGCGTTGGTGTCAAAGTAGCGTAACAGCGTATTCAACCACTGCACCACCAAGTTCGTCAAAGAAGGTTGTATTGTTCCTGCGAGTGAGTGAGTTTACCAGTAAGCTCCCAAGGAGTTGGTGTGTTAGCAGCAGTGATATTACGCGAACGACACTTACTGTATTAACAAGCACTCACAGGCTACGGTGGTTACCGTCATTTACATCAGGTAGGTGTATGCCAAAATGCCTCATGACTTTGTATAAAAAAAAATACGTATAATATTTCTAAAGCTCCTGAAAGTGTAGTTAGTCACCTTTAATTTTTAATAAATTATTTGACAAAGGAATATACGGCCCAAATAATATGTAATACAAGGAGTATGCATGTTTGCTATCGGACCAAGCAAAGTCAAGAAGGTACCTGTGTTTCTTAAAAATAGAACTTCGCGCATGTCGAGCCGGAGGCAATTGCTTGTATAAATTTTAAATACATGTGTTTATCTCATGTCATTGCCACTTGCGTGTTTCATTAGCTAGTAAACAAGTTGCGCGACTTCAGGTGAGTTTTGCTTTAGCACAAAATCTGAAAATTTAAATCATTTGCAACCTTTTTTTTATACTACGTCGGGAGGCATACAAGCGCATGGCATATGGATAGGTACATAATATGGCCCATCTGTTGTAAAGCGGGTACCGTAGCCTATTAACGCTTGCGATAGGTACATTAAGTATCACTCGCGCGATGCCTCCCCTGCTGCTTACATAGCAACTCCTTGGATCCCAATCGTCCAAGGAGTTGTTATTTGGCTACGGTTTTCTGTGAGGTGGAGGTACTACCCAGACGGGCTGCTTTGATGCGCCCTACCTCTCTTAAAACATCCAGACCAAGACAAACAGACATGTTCATGCACACAAATGTTTGTCTTGTGTGGGAATCGAACCCACCCGTTGGTGTCAAAGTCGCGTCATTCACGACTGAGCACCAAGCTCATTAAATCGTCTTCACTAGCCACGACATAATAACCAAACTAGCCGTGGACACATCTTGTCTATTAGCAATAGCAAATATTTCTCACCTTACAGTGTGAATAAAAAATCTCCCTTTTTAAATAACTTTTTCAATTAGGCCATTATTAAAGTTAATTTAATGAAGACAAATTACGTTATGACAATATATTCCTACTATAATACTGTTGAAAAAGGGTCAAATCAAAAGTACCCAAAACCGAAGAGCATGCATGAAGAGGTCGATGAGTGTAGAAGAAGCGAGAACGGTATGTTTGGATCGGTGCACTTGGAGTTCTATAGTCTCTGCCTACCCGAATGGGAGACAGGCGTGATGATATGTATGTATGTATAATACTGGATAATCAGCTTACATACTTCAGCAGTTCGTGTACTCGTAATTGAGCAACATCCGTGCAACGAGCACAAACATCCGCACGCATATACACGTTCATCCACAAACTGACACATACAGTCATCCACACAAAAATGCTATGGAGCGATGAAACATATCAACAAAATGATTACGACTTTGGGGCAATGGAAATAGCCATGTTTTATAGAAAATATAAAAAGTAACAGCTTAATATTTTCATGCTTCGGAATTCCATTACCAACGCTACACAAATGTGTTTTTTACTGTGGAAAAATCTAGTATTTTCCATTAATAAATTATACTGTAGTTGTGAGTTAAATTGCATAAACCACTATGCTGTAAAATCGTTCCATGCTCGGTTAAACTTTGAAACAATCATCGATTTTTCTTGACCTAGTTCTTTAAATTTGCGCCTACGTTCAAAACGAATAAGATACTATACTTGTATAAGAGCAGTGATTGCAGTGGATAAAATAACGACCTATTGAACAACAGGTCACCGGTTCGTTTCGTTCACCCTGACCACTAAATTCGCGTTTTCGTATTTATGTACATATTTGTAACTCTCCCCACCCTCAATTCAATATAAGGGACAGCACTACGATGGATTTGTCACTTGTAGCATGTTATTCTAACGAGTAACGTCTACAGCGCCTGAGGATGCCTCGTGGAGAGGCGAAACACGTGTCGCAGTGATGACCAAGCCAGTCGTGGCAGCGACGGTAGTGCGGGCATGCGGTTTCTGTTCCAGATGGCTGACGACCGCAGCAGCCGAGGCAGAGACTACCGTAGCAGTATAACAACGTCGGCATGTTGCATCTACTAACGGTAGTGGGTGGGTGCCGGCTGACACTAGGACGCATGAAGTAATTGGTGGCGGAAGCACACAAAGCATGTTAGATGAAATTGCATGTATATTTGTAATTATCGGTGGTGAGGTGGATATCTTGCTAGGCGGTGACTAAGATCAATAAATTATATTTCGATAGACGTGTCACCTATCCTAAGGAATATCTGATTTAACACTGGTTTGTAGAGGTCAGACGGCAGTCGCTCTATATCAAAATCAGTATCTTCGCCAAATCTTTAAGCTTAGGTGGCGTATTTTCAGCAGTGGACAAATACAGGCTGAGATAATGATGATGACTTTACATCAGGAGGCCCGAATGCTTGCTTGACATACGACGTACTTAGTATAAATTAATAATATGTACTACTGAACCGTCCGAGTAAGTCCTGCAAGGGTAGATCTTTTTTTATAGCATATGAAGTACGAAAACCACCACCTCACAGACATGAGCCCTGCACGTCATCATCCCTTAAATTTTTAAACTGAAAATATGATTACAAAGAAACATGTTGCTGTACTTACGCTTCCAATTTTTTTTTTCAAATACTTTTAATTTATAATATTCTTTATTCAGTAACAGACCAACCAACCAGACCTTCCTTAGGATATTCTATCGAAATATAATTTCTTAGACGTGCGGGTTTCCTTACGATTTCCTGCACAGCAAGTGATAATTACATATATGTATATAAATGCGATAACACGAACTTAGTGCTATGTGTAGTGAAACATTAGACTCTCGTCATAAAGTATAATATCGAATACATTATAGTATATACGATATAATATATTCGATATTATATGTATGTTAGTATGTAATCGATTACAAGTTGACAATTACAAGTCGGTAAAATTCGACTTTCAAGATTTGCCCCAAGCATATTTATAAGTAAAGATAATGATAGCCTCGTGAATAAAAAATCTGCATATTAGGTAGGGTATCAAAACAGCCCATCTAGGGAAGTACCCCCACCTCACAGAAAACCAAATAACAACTCCCTAGAGTGATACTTAATATGTTGCAAGCATTTATAGGCTACGGAAACCGCTTTACCTCAGGCGGGCCGTATGTTTGTATGCCTCCCGACGTAGTGTAAAAAAAATGACAGTCTTCCGTATGGGTTAAGGAAATATGATGGAATTCGCTCTATGTAAAATCTGTATTTTCGCCAAATCCTTAGGCTTAAGTAGCAGATCCCGCAAACCCTAATTGATTAAGAAATGGGATAATGTTTGTATGGGGCAGGCTGGGATTTTCCCCATCGAAATCGATAACGATGACGGTGAAAGGAAGTTTTCATGTAGTGATACTAACATAAAGCTAAACAAAAACTTCTAAAATCCGTTATTCTAGTATGGTTATTAAAAAAGTTCTTACGTAGCATTTTCAATTACCCATAAAATCATATATACAAGTGGCTTACCGCATAAACGCAATGACTGAAACAATTGTTGGAATAACTTTTATTTGTTTTCAAAAGTAATTAATGCACCGGTTTGAAATATGTCACGCACGAGTGTTCCGTTCAATTGAATTTTCATCGTATTTGATCGTGTTTTAGCTTCAATTCGATTTCGTTTTAGTAGAATTACACTCGCGACCGTTGAAAACGAATAATTACAAAAATCTTAATATCTGTGAAAACGTAAAGCGAGCAAATATTTTCACTGACCATTTATTGGTTTTGAACGGGACTCGATTTAATTTAAAATTATTTCAATATGCCCAGTGTTTCGACTACATATTTTTTACCGCAAATACGGTCACCAAAATTCGCTCGTTCGGTATTTTTATCAATTTTGTACCAAAAATAAATGCAAGTATATAAAAACATAATCATTGGTAAAAAAAAAATAAACCACCGTACGAAGCGAGATGGCGAGACTCGCCATAGAAGAAATAGCATAACTGTAAACTGTAATTAAAGTACTCACCTCAGTGCGAATCGAACTTGCATACGAAGAGTTTAGTATCACACAATATTTAACAATATTGAATTTATATATTTTTAAACAGTTCATTAAAAAGAAAACACTTTTGTGATTATTAACTTATTGTAACTCTGGAAATCGTGGATCGTGCACGAGAAGAGCTGTAAATGTTAAAGAAGGGAATAATCGAGTCATGTGGTGCTCGGTTCTCTATGCCAACACCGCAACGAATTTCGTGGGAAGTTTTAGATAGAATTAGAACTTTAGTTTAGATTTACGGAAACCTAATATATGAGCTAAAAGCTGTAAAATTTGTGCCTGAAAAAATTCGATCATGTCATCATGACGAGCACTTGACTCATGATTGACGAGCTTGGTGGCGCAGTGGTGAAACGCGCTGTTACGCTACTTTGACACCAAGGCTCGTGGGTTCGATTCCCACATAGTACAAACATTTGTGTGCATGAATATGTCTGTTTGTCTTGGTTTGGGTATTTTCTATGTATTATAAGTATGTATTTACAAAAAAAATGTATTTACGTATTTTTATCAGTTGTCTAGTACCCATAACACAAGCTTCTTTCTTTTGGGGCTAGATGGCGCTGTGTAATTTGTCCGACAATATTTATTTATTAGAATAATTAGAAGAAACTTCCACATTACGTACTCAGATATTCACGAAACTAACTGTTATACAAAGTCCTAATCAACCCATCTGCACCGGGATATCTGGGGCAGCGGTTTCATTTTCACGAAGGTCATCAATTCGCAATCGCGTGAACAATTTTCTTTGGATGTTCCCTACTATAACCATCATTCATATGCTAAATTTCATCGTTCATAATTCTTGGTGGTAAGCTTTGGAGCTCTTTACCACAGAAGATAAAAAAATCTTGGAACCGAACTTGGACTTGGAACCCATCAAATTGGTGTTAAAAATGTATTTTAAGCCGCTTTAAGCTTTACTAATATCCGATTTTAGACGGTGCATTAATGGATATGCGTTATGTAATGTTTTGTATATGACAGAGACTTACTTAGGCAGAGGTTTTAGGGTAGATCTGGAGGACCATACTCTTCTGCTGGTTAATCTCTACTGCGAGAAATTACAGTTTGGTAGACCTCATCTTCTCTGGGTTCACACGAAGCTCCTAGTCATAATGGTTAGTCCATGCCCGCTGCTCTGGTAGTACTCCGTCATTTCTCTTGATTGATGCCGTTTCGAGAATATTCCGTAATAGGGCATTACGATTTTTATCAATCTATCTTGTTGGGATCAACTGCCACCTTCTGATAGAAAAAAATCGGCCAAGTGCGAGTCGGACTCGCGCACAAAGGGTTCCGAACCACTATCTACAAAAACGGCAAAAAAAAAACATTTTTGTTATATGGGAGCCCCCTTAAATATTTATTTTATTCCATTTTTTAGTATTTGTTGTTATAGCGGCAACAGAAATACATCGTCTGTGAAAATTTCAACAGTCTAACTATCACGGTTCATGAGATACAGCCTGGTGACAGACGGACGGATGGACGGACAGCGGAGCCTCAGTAATAGGGTTCCGTTTTACTCTTTGGGTACGGAACCCTAAAAAACATTTAGAAACACTTTTACACTCATTACAATATAGTACTTTTTTAAATTAATAAATGGCCAATTAATTTTGCAAACTCTTAAACATCTCTCCGCGACATTTATTGAAACTTTGGTACCCAACGCTACGGACACTTTGATATATAAGTTCAAGTTTCAGTATAATTTCCCTTTAGAAAAATTATTTCAATATCAAACCGTCAAGTTCAGTAAAATCTAGACGCAATTTCTAAATAAATCGTTTCGTGTAATCCCCAAGAATCCGGTTTACCGCAGTTCGCGTTTGCGCGCGACCTACAATTTGTTCTACTTATCCATCACCGAACAGAGCATTTGATGTAATGGACTGTTTACAAAGATGTGGAGCGTTTTTTGACTCCGCCCAGATGTGATTAGAGGAAGGATTTAGGGTTCTCCCTAGAAAAGGATGAAGGGAATTGGAAAATATTTTGCGTAAACAGTTGATTTTGGGAAGGTTCGTACGTGGAATGAAATCGGAATAACCTCGATCTTGTAACGTTAAGGGTGTTTAAAAAGGCAATTCTCGTCGTAAAAGTATTGTATCAATACATGCTGTATATAACATATTGTAAGCTTCTAAAAGAGATAATGCACAACCCGACGAAGTATCTCCAACTCACTGAATACCGTAGGCAAGGAAGGAGGGTTGCTGTGTTTCAGTGAGTAAGTGAGGTAACAAGTAGGCTCTTGAGTAGTCGCTGTATTAAGCAGCTCATAGGCTACGGTAACCATACCGTATACTTTCTGAATGTATAAAATTGTATGCTTTCTGAATGTATTAAAATAATTTTTTTAATTATTAGCATTGGGAGGCAATATTTAAATAAAAAATTGAACAATCTACAATTTTCTTTGTACTTAAGGTGGCAAATAAGCAAAGGTTATATGTACATTTAATAAGAAGCTGCCCAATCAGGGAAGTACCTCCACCTTACACAAAGAACAACTCACGTTTTGGTGTTCATACAAGTATACACAAAAATCGGCCAAGTGCGAGTCGGACTCGCGCACGAAGGGTTCCGTACCATTATCTATAAAAACGGCAAAAAAACACGTTTATTGTATGGGAGCCCTCCTTAAATATTTGTTTTATTTGAATTTCATTATTTATTCTTAAAGGGAATATATAACTAAATATTCTGTGAATATTTCAAGCGTCTACCTGTTGCCGTTACCGATATCGAGCAAAAATGAGCAAAAAAATCACGTTTGTTGTATGGGAGCCCCCTTAAATATTTATTTTTTTCTATTTTTTAGTATTAGTTGTTATAGCGGCAACAGAAGTACATCATCTGTGAAAAATTCAATTGTCTAACTATCATGGTTCATGAGATACAGCCTGGTGACGGACGGACGGACGGACGGACAGCGAAGTCTCAGTAATAGGGTTCCGTTTTACCCTTTGGGTACGGAACCCTAAAAAATGTTGTAGAAATTAAAAATTACGGCAGCCAATTACGCACACCCACCTCGTACGGTATGAATTCCATTTGAAAAATTCAATTTGTTTTATATACACCTTCTTCGTTTGAAAACGCAGCATGTCCCTACAGGGAATATCACTTCTTATCATTGAAAATTTAATGTACACATTATACCCAGTGTAATTCTTTTTAGGTTGCCCTGGCATGTGTCGTAAAGCATATATATAAATAATAAATATGCGGCCCTTGTAATAACAGAATCTTCAGATTTTAACGACTTATTTCTTTATGGTATTTTATTTTGCTTGTGTACAGCATTAAGACGACCTATGATTTAAGACGTAAGTATAGAATGGGTATACCTAGTAGAATTGTACCTTCTATACTAGCGTATAAATGAGCGTGTAAAATATGAAAGGACAAAAATAATCTTCTTAGAGAATACATTAGCAAGCTAAGGAGCGCGCGTATCTCTCCTATCGGTTGTGTTGATCGTAAGCATTTTTATATATACGGATCTATGACATAGAGCTTTTCTTCCTAAAGTGATCTGGGGTCGAATGCAGCAAGTAGAGGATCCATTAGATTCAAATATGAGATTGGCATGGGGTCTACGGAGAGCACAAAATACATAGGCCAGGGGTCTAAAAATGATCGGAAATCTCTAGTATAGAGCTATTATAGTGCGTGATGTACACATGACGAAATTTCTAAGATATTGATTCTTCAATACAGACATTCTTACAAGTATCATTGGCAAAAAGACTGCTATCTCTGGATAGAAGCACACTTTAGAGAGCTCGATGGCGTCGCTGCGCGTGTCATTCTAACTGAACACGCAGGTTAAGCAACGTCGACCGCAGCCTGTCTATGGATGAGTTTATCTATCTCGAGTTTCTCCGTGCTTCGGAGGTCTCATCTGTTGTCGATAGACGTCAGTCGTTAAGCTAAGTCAGTAGCCCTCAGGCGGCTTGAAAACACTGACCTCCGCAAATCCGCATTTGAACAGCGTGGCGAAGTATGCTCTTAACCCCTTCGGTTGAAGGGAGACCCGTATCCCTGCAGTTGGATGAGTAAGGGTTAATGTGAGAGAAGAACATTTTACTAGTCATCGACAGCGACATTTGTTCGTGTTGTTCATACTTGTGATTACAGTACATACTTAGTAAGGTGCGCTCTACATCTTCTGATATATACACTCAAAGATCATCTGTATCTATCCGTTTTAATTATAGGCGTTTCATAATATTTTCTACCATATGTGGTTCTTCAATTTCTGAAGCCGGCTACCTTCGAACGTACGTTTGACTGTCTCTGCCTACACTTTAGGGCTCTGCTCCAACGTTCTGTTATTCCTCATTCGAAATGCGAATATGACCTGCACACTGCTATATTAAGGTTATGTCGACAATTATGATTAACTATAATATATAAAAAAAAGAAAAAAAGTCTATCGTATGTCTATGTTTCGTATTATATGCCATAAAGAAACTGACTATAAATCTTTCTACTGCTTGCTGTGTTAGTGTCCGTACGTGCATATAAACAGGATCAACAACATGAGTATTTTGATTGTTACTATACTGCATGTACATTGAACGGGAGCGTGACTAATATGAAGGCAATCTGACATGTACACAACCATAGATAATATGATGCACTACCAAGATGTAAAGACGCTTATGGCTGCCAAGTAAGTTGATGAACGATGTTGTCCTTTCTGTGTCTGTTAGGGCTATGTAGAAGAGTTCTAATAGAGGAAACATAGTCAACATAATTTCAGGCCGGTAATTATATTAACACAATTAAAAATTGACATTTATGCCAAAGTGTAACCAATGGTATTGTACAGAGGTCAGTGTCGAATTGAAATTAGCTGAGCTGATTCTAAATTGAATTGATTTTAACTTCCACTTATATATTCTCGTACATCCAGGAATATGTTTTATCCCATCTCGTCTTTCTCGTTAGGGACATTTCGAACGTTGCACCGTCTATAGACAAATGGGCACGTCAGCCGCAGCTTGATGCTGACGAGCGAAAATTGCTTTGATTTTGTAGCAGTAAACGTTGCTGATTTTAGATTTAGCTCAGGTACATTTGCTCATTTGTCAAGGCTCACAAACGCTTCTGAAGTTTGTTTTGTATATAACATAAAAACAGAATAATAAGTTAATAATAATGCAGAAAAAAGGTAATAAGTGAGGAAACGGAAAGCGAAGAAGAAAATATACATAATGCAACGGTCGAAATTTTGCTCCAGTAGATTGCAGAAAAGTAAAAAGAATTATCTGGAAGCTTGCATTCTTACACACTAGAATTACGGTTGATGATGTAGTGTTGGAGCAAGTGGATAAGATTGAATATCTTGGAAACGCTTTTAGCAGCGATGTAAGGTACACCGCTGATGTGGAGAGACGAGTAAGCGTTAGATAAAAGAAGAATAATAAATAAATAAATATTGTTGGACAAATTACACAGCGTCATCAGGCCCCAAACTAAGCGAAGCTTGTGTTATGGCATACTAGACAACTGATAAACATACGTAAATACATTTTTTTTTGTAAATACATACTTATTATACATAGAAAATATCCAGACTAAGACAAACAGACATGTTCATGCACACAAATGTTTGTCCTGTATGGGAATGGAACCCACGAGCGTTGGTGTCAAAGTAGCGTAACAGCGCGTTTCACCACTGCGCCACCGTGCTCGTCGTCGAGAATAAATAGAAAGGTGATTGCTAGATATTTAGGGCAAATAAATCCAATATAAATTATATTAATGATATTGCAGCAAGAACAGAGGTGTAAGCTAAAGTGAGAGATGCAAGAAAACAGTGAAGCTATCAAACAAATGGGCCTGTCAACCGCAGCAGGTGCGACGTGAGTTTATACGCGGCGCGTTTACGCCGAATGAGTATTCGCGTAATTCCTTTGACTGCTAAGGCCGTTGCTGTACTGATAGCCAGGCTGTTATATTTCAACGTAAAACTTAAAAAAAAAAATTAAACTTATGATTGAAATATACCCGGCGTCGCATAAAAACCGAGTAACCGTAAATAGTACTCAGTTTTCCTTAAAACATACTAAATATAATATTTTCCCTAGGAAGAACACTCTAGGTTTCGAACACGTGCCAATTACTACTACTAGTTTGATAGTCTATTCACAACTTTTTATCGTTAAAATATTTAAAGATCAGATTTTTGTTTTTATTGTATATATATATAATGATTTGGAACAAAATTTCAAATTGGTTGTGTTTTATCAGATGGTGATGTCAGGATCCCCAGGAACCGGCGAGCATGCATGAAAAGAGCTATAAATGTCACAAAAGCGAGTGAAGTATGTAAGGACCGCGTCTTACGGCGCTCGGTTCTCTCTGCTTACCCCGCAAGGGACTTGGCGTGAAGATATACACATATATATAGAACAAAATTTAACGAACGTCATTTTATCTAAGTATTGTTTAGGGTCGCTATGTTTTTGTTAATTACTTAGAGGCTACAAATCCAACCATATTTCAATCAATGCAATCTATTTAGCCGCAGCACAGCACACAGTCACGTGTTTATGACGGGAATAGAAATATGAAACAGATGGAAAATCGTACAATGCTTAAATTATTCATTTATATTTATATTTGACGAGCTCGGTGGCGCAGTGGTGAAACGCGCTGTTACGCTACTTTGACACCAACGCTCGTGGGTTCGATTCCCACACAGTACAAACATTTGTGTGCATGAACATGTCTGTTTGTCTTGGTCTGGATATTTTCTATGTATAATAAGTATGTATTTACAAAAAAAAATATTTAGGTATGTTTATCATTTGTCTAGTACCCATAACACAAGCTTCGCTTACTTTGGGGCTAAATGGCGCTGTGTAATTTGTCCAACAATATTATTATATTATTATTCTTATATTAGTTCGTACGCCGCAAAACCTGTGGTGAAGGTAATGAAACCTACAAGAGAATTCGCCAGTGACGTATTTGTACTATACTCCTTTATAAGGTTCTGCAGATACTAGACCAGGAACGGAACTTCGATTTTGAACGAGAATTGACGAAGAACTTTCTCTATCAATCATCTCGGCTATTGTTGGACACTTTGATAACTAACTTAAGTCGATTGCTAATTAATCCCGAGGTACAGATTATATATTAATTGTAGTCCTGAGAAAATCATGTACTCAAGTGGATTTAACAAACCCTATTAAGTATAATATACCTGTATCGATACTTCGAAGTTCAAAGCTATCCATAGGATAATTTAAGGAACACTGCTTTATGCACTCTGTTCCTTATATTTTCTTTCTCAATTGATCTGTCTAGTATATATAGCGTTAAGTGCAGAAAAAAAATTACGATCGTCAATTATTTGTCCAAAAATTTTAGACATAATGAAATTGACAAATTTGGCGATATTTTAGGCAATTTGATCTAAACTACTTTGTACCGGTAGGTGCCGGCCGGCACTAGTTCGTATGTTATTACGAGTATAATGGCTAACATCTACAGCGCTACTGAGGATGTCTCGTGGATAACGTACTGCCTGAATCCAACTCTCATTAAACTGTGAGTTTGTGTTAGATCTATGGGTTAAATAAGAGAGGTTGGACCAAGTTTGTGTTTGGGTTTGGTTTGTGTCAGGTTACGTTAAATTTGGACCAGGTTCAAATCAGGTTTAGACGGCAAAGCAACGTGTTTTTATAAAATTAATAATGTATATCTTCACGCCAGGTCCCTTGCGTGGTAGGTAGAGAGAACCGAGTGCCATAAGACACGGTCCTTCCACACTTCACTCGCTTCTTTAACATTCGTAGCTCTTTTGCGAATAAAATTAGTTAAGCGGTTCAAAGAATGTACGGAATTCTGGATAAGCTAGTTCGATCCAAGTTACTTATCTTGACCTGCGCTTATTATCTGCGAGAGTATACGATGCAAGAAATACAATCGCTTGCACGGGTAAAACGTATACTTGTCAGCATAAGAAATACTCGTAATAAAGACATAGTATGTATATTGAAGACGAGGCTAAACCAGTACGGATTTAAAATATAGGTATATTGTATCGTTTATACAATAAATTTATTGGATGGATATAATAAGATCAGATGAGATCTTGGCTCAATAACTTTAGAGTATGATATACGTATATTACGATATCTTATAAGTTACAGATCCGATCAATATATATATATATATATATATTGATCGGATGCATATATATAATGCAATTAATATACAATATTATATATATATATATATATATATATATATATATATATATATATATATATATATATATATATATATATATTGTATATTAATTGCAGGTTGTGAGCTTTTGTGCGTGTTTTGTTGTTGTGTGAGCAAATGAATAAAAAGAAAATGAATAAAAGCGGCACTAATGTTTATTTTCACAATATGTTACCAATTGACTCTTACGTATCATAGTGTATGTTTACTTATCTCTTGAAGCGAGTAAGGTTTTTAAACCACTAAGGTGGCAAACATGCATACGGTCTGCCGTATGGTAAGCAGTTACCGTAGCCTATGGACATTTGCAACACCAGAGGCGTTTCTCTTGTGTTGCCGACCCTGTAAGAACCTCTTCACGCCTTTCTTGAAGAACTTTAAGGTGTGTAAGGACTGCTTCTTATGGCGCTCGGTTCTCTTTGACTACTCTCCAAGAGCCCTGGCGTGAAGACATACATACACCCATATATACTTATTTTACTAGCTCTCTACAAACTGTCCATTACTATATTATCAATCAATAATATTAATTAAAATATTTATCAAAGGTATTAATATAGCAGCAAAGGCGAAGTAGTTTGCGTTATGTTTTCACTATATAGCTTCCAGTGTGACATTACTTAATTTAATTGACAGCGCGTACCGCTGTGTGTAGGCGCTCGCGACTCAATGTTTGTGCGTAATTAATTATTTGGAGCAAGCTCTAGGCGACAGAGGGTTATTCGGGGCCACAGCTTCGCTCCAGTTAGTAACGATCACTTGCTTCTACTTATTGCACGGAAAATGGTCTATTCTATGAAAATATGCGAATTAATATTTTTAACTTCACGCAAAACTGTGGCGTAATGCTCCTAGACCACAGTAGTGTTCACAATGTACATGTGAGATGCAGAGTTGATTTGAACTTTTATTTTGTTGTATGGGACATGTAGGAAGAATGCAAGAGGAAAGAATGACGAAAAAGATATAGACGAGACATAGTTGAAGAATGTTGGTATCGAGAAAGGCCTTGACTCATCTACCATGACGAAATAGGTCGTGCGTTCTCAGTAGGTAATGTCAAGAGCCCAAGGAAGCGGCGAGCGTTCATGAAAAGAGCTATGAATGTTAAATGCAGAAGAGATGGCATCGCGCCAGTGATACCCAATGTATTGCAAGCGTTCATAGGCTACGGTAACCGCTATATACCAGGTGGGCAAAGTGCTTTTATGCCTCTAAAAAAAATCTTACAGAAAGGCAAAAAGGAAAGACGACCGCTGTGCAAAATATACACTTATTTTTTGAAGTATTTTTTTTTTTTATGTAATAGAAATTAAATAAAAATTTACATAAGAAGACTTGATTTGAAAGGGAGCCTCAGTATAAAAAAAAAGAAACATATACACAACGCGAAAGTGGGAGGATATAAGAGCCGGGGAAGGCTAAGACTTGTATATCACGACGAAATTGGTGGTGTTTTGTTAGGGCGTGATATCAGATCAGGAGATTTAAGAATCGTGTGTACACGATGTTATGGGAGCTAATAAGATGTTTGAGAACCATATAATGTGGCACTCGGATTACTCTGCCTTACAAGCAAGGGACTTGGTATGAAGATATATAACGATAGCATTGTAAAATACATTTATTTTTGAACGTGTAATACGCTCACCATCTATATTTCATACACCATCAGTATTTATAAGTAATAATAAAAAAAATATTGTCGGACAAATTACACAGCGCCATCTAGCCCCAAAGTAAGCGAAGCTTGTGTTATGGGTACTAGACAACTGATAAACATATGTAAATACTTTTTTTTGTAAATACATACTTATTATACATAGAAAATACCCAGACCAAGACAAACAGACATGTTCATGCACACAAATGTTTGTACTGTGTGGGAATCGAAACCACGAGCGTTGGTGTCAAAGTAGCGTAACAACGCGTTTCACCACTGCGCCACCGAGCTCGTCTTGTTTGTTATTTGTTATAAATACAGAAGTTACTTTGATTATCTGAATGTTTATTATTTTGTGTGTCTGTTTAATACCTTTTCATGCCAAAACCTGTGATCGGATCGTAATGATTGGTATGATAAACTAGTAAAGTGGTGATCTGGCACCCGGACATAGCCAGCAGATTTTTTTTTAAACAATGTTGGGAGGCTAACAAGGATACGGCCTATCTGATGTAAAGTGGTTACGGCTATAAACGTTGGCAATACTTTAAGTATCATTCGCGCGATGCCAACTCTGCTGCTAACACAGCAACTCTTTTGGAGCTTACTGGTGACCTCATTCACACACAGGAATACAACAACCCTCTACGGAGTTGTTATTTTAGCTGCGGTTTTCTGTGAGGTGAAGGTACTTCCCCAGACTGGCTGCTTTGATGGACCATACTTCTGTTATAAACAGCCGTATCAAGAGAAACAGACATGTTCATGCACACACATATGCGTCCTGTGTGGGTCGATCGCATCGAACCCACGAGCGTTGGTTTCAAAGTAATGTAACAGCGCATTTCACCACTGCTCCACCGAGTTCATCATCAAATAACATAAACATTAAGGCCAGTTGGTAGGCCAGTGTTGCTAGTGATATCATGGTATTTATAAATCTTGTTTACACTTACTTCGAGTAGAGATGTGCTCTTTAAGGTGACTGAAAATATAGATATACTCCCCTGATACATGTCTGACTAAACATATAATATTTTTACCTTACAGAATATTTATAACGGTATATTAATACCATATTGCCGTGCTTTTAGTAAGTCACTATTATCAAGTTACTGAAAGGGCACCATTTGTACGCAAGTAATACCTTTTTGAATTCCCAGAACATTTATTTATTATGTATTCTGAAATCTCATTATGTTAGGAAATAGAGTAGAAAATTATATAGTGTATTATAATGCAGTAGTAGAAATCAACATAAATGAAGTCACGAACGTTCGTTAGTAATAAAGACTCTCATTAAAACTGTTCAATCTAAAAATTCTCAGCAGATCTCTATCACAAGCAAAAGCAGTAAAACGGTAATTGAACTTCATCAATAAAACTTATCTAAACACAGCACCTGCATAAAAATACATTGCCGTCAAAACCTTTTCCATTCAGTACAGCGTCTCCAGATTATCTCTGAGTAGAATCTCTTTATGGTTGAAGACTATCTATGCATTTAATCCACTTTCTCTTTTTATCTCGAGACGAGGAAAAGGGCAAAAAAGGTTCGTGCCCTTTGTGCGACCTCTGATAACAGGATGGCCTTTTGTCTTAACATTTATTAAACAGAAATACACCTGTTCAGACGTCAGTTGCTGCGGAGATTTCATTAAATTCAATGGACGGTGGGGTAATTGGAGATTTTTTGTTACGTTCCCCTCTTGTGTTTTACGTCGATTGAAATTTTTATTTGCCGTGTTAAAGTCCAACGCATGCTGAGCTGGACTTCTTCGACCGATACATTCAGTATTTACAGAGATTTTTACAATTCACGTATTTGAGTAGAGAAAAAATGATAATTAATAAACTGGATTTATTTGTACATATATCGTAGGCCATGACGCCATAGCAAACTAGGTTTTTACAGAGTCCTCTATGGAACCTACGCGTAAAGTGTATGCAATCATATTTGTTTCAACATATATGTGAATAAATTCCCTGTTAACCAATGGATAGGATTGAAAGTGAGCCTTATGCGTAACAATTATTCTTAACATAAACTATAGTAAAATCGGTAAGATATCCAAACAGTTTCTCCTCAAACTTAATGATTCATTAACGTATGTCAGTTTGGATCACCGAAAATCCTCACAGATTATCATGGAACCCAGTGACAAATTGGTAACTAGGTGCTATCACTCAATGCTGTCACCCGGTACAGTACTTCATGTGTTGCCACACTTGTGCCTTGCAGAAAGCTTTGCCTCGAATTGAAGTAATGGCTTTACTTTAGGTAAGTACCGATTTTCCTTGAAGCGAGGTTTAAATTATGTTGTAGGTGACTGAGCAACACAGAAAGATATCGAGAAAGCACATTTTCATTCTAAAGAAATATAACTAGGGATGGGGTACAAACCATGAAAGCCACTTGACTGCGCGTTAAAACCTTTGTGTTGTAGCATCTAAATATCTCAGTGATTGGAGCCAACTGACCAATGGAAGAATATTTTAACCAATAAGCTATAAAGTGTCGCGTTATTGATCTATGAATTAGCCAATAAGATTTGCGCGTTTTTATTATCCCCGATGCGTACCGATGAACTGAATTACTACGTAATATCAGTCTCATCGATTCCCCATAGCTTATTTCCTTCATGGTGTGGGGTATCTGCATAGATTTTTGAGAAAATTGCCCAGTGTTGCTAGTGATATCATGGTATTTATAAATATTGTTTACCCTTATTTCGAGTACAGATGTGCTCTTTAAGGTGACTGAAAATATAGATATACTCCCCTGATTCATGTCTGACTGAATATATAATATTTTTACCTTACAGAATATTTATTTAACGTAATTATATTCGGAGTTCAAGATACATACCAATATAAAGGTGACTCCATGTGGGTAGTATCCACGTCGAGTTTTCTTGTTCCCGCGGGTCTTTCTGATCTCATATGCTATCGACGATACGTATTTTACATACATTTTATCTTATGTAATTTATCTTAGTCTACGATTTCCAATATTTTTTCGACCGCTAAAGAATAGCATGTATATAATGATGCTTTTTAGCGTGAATAACTTAGCATTTCAGGTGATTATGATGACGAGTCGGGCAGTGGAGTGTTAGCAATTATATTTTAACACCAAGGCTCGTGTGTTCGATTTCCATACATGACAAATACTTGAGAGTATAAATAGAACATCTGTAATTTGTTTTGGGTGTTTATTTATTTATTTAAACTGTATTTACCACATATATAGGGTACCATGGCGGACTTAATGCTAATATCATTCTCTGCTAGACAACCTTGTGGAAGAATACATACACATACATAAATAAAAATTTTAAAAATAAAATTTTTTAATTAAAATAATTTTAAAATTTTTTAATTAAAATAACTACACACAGTAAATATACATACACAAACATGACATATATAATACATAGGTACGGTAGTATACATAGACATACTTACATATACATAAACATAATATCAATCTGACGATGATTAATGGATCACGGTTTTGGCAAATTGTCCAGTAAGTAGGCATGAATTTTCTTCTTGAATTCGAATTTGTTGGAGATACCTCTAAGAGAATCAGGCAGCACATTCCAGAAACGTGTAGTAATCTACAGGAGGTGACATAAAGCCAGAGTGATAAAGAGGCGTGGAGACCGTTTGAGAACTCTCAAATCGAAGTTGCCGATCATGGGAGTTGCAGAGAAATTGAAATTGGCGCTTCAAATATTCAGAAGAGAGAGAATTATAAAGAAAAGAATGAAGTGAACGAAGCAGCCGCTTATGCCTGCGCTGAAGAATAGGAAGCTATTTGAGCTGACACTGATAGGAAGTGACATGATCGAATTTGTGAAGACAAAAGATAAAACGGATAGCATTATTGATAAGCCGGTCCAGCTTATTGAGAAGATCTTTGTTAAGATCAGGACAGCATAGATGAGTAATATGAGTGATGTTACTAGATTGACCTTAATATAGATTGGAAGAAAATATCTGAACCGATTGAGGGATCAAAAGGAAGAAATAACCTCACGACTGACCTCCGTGATTTGCTTTGTCCACTTAAGTGTCGAGTCGATGTGGAGATCAAGATCTTTAACATGGGGGCTGAAATGTATAACGCAGTTCTCAAATATAACAGATAAAATAGAACTGTAATCTATCTTTGCAAGTTACCTAGAACTGCCCACGGCAATAGCTTGACATTTATTAGTGTTGACAGAAATCCCAAAGTCTTTAAATCAACTACTAATACCATGTAAGTCAGAATTTAACTACGTAACTGTTATATCTATGTCTTCAGCGGTTGTCTGTATGTAAATTTGAAGATCATCAACATAGAAATAGTAAGGACAGCTCAAAGACAAAGAAAGAAAATTAATAAAAGTAGAAAATAGTAAGGGAGACGAGAATCCACCCTGTGGTACGCCAGTATTTAAGTCCATCTAGTCAAAGAATTCACGACCTACACGCACTGCCTGCTGACAACTTTGAAGGTATGAAAAAAATCAATCCAACGAATTAGATGAGAAGTTCAGGTGTTGGAGGATGGCAAGCAGAATGTCATGATCAACTATGTTAAACGCGTTAGAAAAGTCAATTAGAACGTATATATAGTAACCAGTATAGTAACCAGCTTCTCCTCCATGCCTAGCCTTAAATATTCAGTAACTTTAAGAAGAGCGGTCGTTGTGCTGTGATCGGGTCGAAAGCCCGATTGAAGTGGAGTAAGCAAATAATGGGAGTGAATAAAGGGAGACAATTGTTTGAGTACAGCAGCTTTCAAGACTTTTGCGAGAAATGGCAAAATAGACATCCTATTGGCCTATTGGCATGTAGTTATTCAGCTGCATTGGCGTGGACATTTTTGGAATGGGAATAACAAGTGTCTTAAGCCAGAGAAACGGAAAATCTCCTTCAACAAGGGAAAAATTGACGATGTGTGCAATGACCGGAACAATTTGTTCTATTATACAAATAATCATGTCTCACATCATCACAGCCCTTAGATTTGATTGACAACATTAGTATACGTATTTCATCCACCGATATAGAAGAAGCGGAGAAAGTTTCAATATGACGAGGTGCCAATGAAGCAATTTTTGAAATGGTTGCGGATTTCAGTGAAGAATCTAGGTAAGAAGTAGATACGAAGTAGGTGTTAAAGTCATTAGGAAAAAATGTTACCTGAGGTTGAGTAGGACATTTACCTATACCAAGAGAATGAAGGAACTTCCATATATTGGCTGAAGATGAATAATTAATATTTTGACGGAAATATTTATTTTATTTATTATTATTCACAACCACAGTACATAATTATATTACTCATACAATGGTATCCAAAATAACATAATTTCAGGTAACTGCTCAACTCACAAGAAGATGGGGTTACATTGCAATTCGAGTATACGTGACATCTGAACTGGTATGAATGAAAATACTTGTATCTCAGATGCCACACATATTGACATTTAGCTGCCCTTACCAGATGATTACAACAATTACGCGCCGTTTTATTTGAACTCCAATTTTCATCAGTCCGATCAATTTAAGAAAGATCAAAGTAACTCGCGTAGAAAAGTACCTCCATCTCACAAGCAAGCCAAATAACAACTCCCTAGAGGGCTGATGTATTCCCGAGAATAAGTGGAGTTACCAACAAGCACTTAAGGATTTGCTGTATAAAAATCATTCCATGATATTCGTAACGTTTTTTTTTACCATTATGAATGAACATGAACATATACAGAATACTATCTATTTTTTAAATACAACGTCGAGCGGCATACAAACATACGGTCCACCTGATGTAAAGCGGTTACCGTAGCCTATGAACGCTTGTAATACATTGTGTATCACACATGCGATGTCACCTCTGCTGCTAACTCAGCAACTCCTTAGAAGCTCCGGAGAGTTGTTATTTGATTGCGGTTTTCTGTGAGATGGAGATACTTCCCCAGTGCTTTGAAGCATGCAAGATATTATAAAGTATCTGACTATATTAATGATAAAAATGCCTGGGATTGAGTCGATCTAATTATAATGTAATTAATAAATTATGTAAATTTGTTTGGGTACCAAAAGAGGGATGCCTGAGTTTTTTGGCAGTATTTTTATCAGTGCTCACCTAGTCATGAACTGCACGGTAGGGAAAAAAATTGTGACGATTCCAAACAAATGTAGCCATTTTTACGGAATAAAAAGATTTTGATTTTGACTTTGACTTTACTATGTACATGATTATTGCTACACTATTAAAATATGCTAGTCGATATTAAAAAAAAAAATATATCCAAAATTTACATAATAAACGCCGATTGAATGTCACACTAGTTTTTTATTATCCATATAGCACGTAACCGCACTAAATTCTTCTAACTTTTAACATGAGCAAAGTCGCATTCAGAAGCTAGTTAAATTGTAAAACAAACTTCTGCCTGCAGATTGACCCACATAGGGGATATCATTATAACAATAATGAGTTGTTCATGTCCATTTTTAAGTTTTCAGGCCACCTCTATACCAAATTTGTTACCATTTTTCAGTGGTGAAGCCTAGAAAATGTAACAGACAGACATATTAAGAGACTTAGAAATAAGCATATTTTCATATTAGTAATTTTATCTACGCATAATATTAAATATTATGCGTAGATAAAGTAACTCTCTCTATCTTAGCCCTGAACTAGATGACAAATGAACACTGTCTGTTATTATTACGAGTACATTACACGGCTAAATTCCTCAACATGTCGTAATGAACTGGAAGAAATAAGAAGAAAAAGAAAAAAAAAACACTAGAAGAAATAAGTGATATGGAATATAGAAAACAGTATTTAAAAATGAACCAGGTTTGAAGACCGGCTGAATAAATAGCTAACAGATAGACATACAAACAACCGCTTAAAGATTAACATCTTAAAACACATATAGTATATTCGATTTCCACATTTTATCGTATGAGATGTATTGCACTACATGTAAAACATATTATATTAATTACATGACCAGATTAGAGGTTTTAATAATCGGAAGAGATTTAAAATGTACTTCACTTCACTGTTTTTGAAGATTTTACTCAAAATCATTCGAAAAAATTCAAGCAAAACTAAAATGAGTCAAAGGGATTATTTAAGTATTCCCTCCAATACTAGCGCTGTATTTTGAATCTCCATTGTTAGCAAATCCCGCCTCTGGTATTTTTGCAGAGTGTGCATTAAATTTCGTATTCCCTTCAGAAATTCCAGCACAATTATTTGTCTTTGAAATGCAGTTCGCCTCACAAAACTTGGGGGCGCTCCTGCACTTGCGCGATTCAATAATGCTGAGACAATAAAACTTCAATGATTTCTTTCAGCTCCGAAATGAATTATTAAGCAGAATGGAGTAATATCTCTTCATCAAATTGCTGTTCGAATATGGGTGTTGCAACTTTGCAAAAGTTATTGGACTTATTTATTTGACTGCGTTATAATGTAGCAGGGATGTGAAATATTTGTTAAAGATATTGTAATTGCCTCACAAGTCTAAATTAAAACTTTGATAAAAGTTTTTTGGCCTTGTTTTATGTGTAGGTGATGTTAGAAGGCCTAGAAACCAAGCATATATGAAAATAGCTATTGTATTAAAGAATCGAGTGCGATATGTATTTTAAAATATTAACAATAATCGACTATTGAACGAATTTCTGTTTGATTGATTAAGTTTGAATTGCTTCTTGCGCATCAACTATTACGAATCAAACTTCATGTAAATTTGTATAATGTATGTATTATTCTAAATATAGTCTAAATATATTAGAGAAATCTGCAATCAAATAACAACTCCCTGAAAGGGGAGTGCTTAAAAACGCTACTTTAACACCAATGTTCGTAGTTTCAATTTCCGCAGAAGGCAAACGCTTCAGTTCAGAATGTGTTTGTTTTGGTCTGGATGTTTTTAAGACAGATAAGTCTCATAAAAACAGCTGACTAGGGAAGTAACTTCACTTCATAGTAAACCGCAGCTAATTAATAACTACTTGGAAGTTTGTTGTATTCCTGCGTGTGAGGGAGATTACCAGTAGTTAGTTTGCAGCAGGGATGCATTTCTTTCTTTGTTGGAAGCGTTCGTATAGTAACCACTTTATATCAGATTAACATTAGGTAATCAGCCAAGTCAGGTGTGGTCGCCTGGGTCACGTCTTGTGGCGCTCGGTTCTTCCTGGCTACCTCGCAAGGGACCTGGCCTGAGGATAAATATAGATAAAGAGTTCTATACCGTTCGTTTATGTGTATTTAAAAACAAAATTATTCGGTCAATGTTTTTCGCAACTACTAAGATGATTTATTTTTAACGTTCCGTGCCTTAAAAGGAAAGCGACCCTTAAATGATTTCTTCGTCGTTTATCTGTCCATATATCAAGTTTCTTTTTCTCAGGTACGCAAGGAAGTTGAAATTTATATGAAATACTCAAGTCTACATACATAAACTCAAACTTCTAAGTCTACGCAATCAAAAGATACAGCTGTTAATGACGAATATTTTGACACTCGTCGACCCATGAGTTATTTTCCGTTGAAATAACTTTGATAAAAAGCAATGTTATTATAAAACAAGTAGAGAAAAAAATCCTAAAAGTTATAATTACATTACAAAAGAATATTTTTTTTTGAGATTACAAAATTTGCAGTTGGTAAACTAACCGCGACCTATGTCTGTGTATGAGGACAACAGTTTTCCAACGCCAAAGTACGTTTCGAGGACTGATTTTAGTGGGAAACCTACGTAAACGCAAAAAACGGGATAAATCTTCGAGACTCGATTCCCGTAAAGGACGATTTCAATGGCGTATGTGCGTATCACTCTAATCGAGCACGCATGTTAAACAACGTCGGTCGAAGAATGTCTATGGATGTTCTCCATGATCGGAGGACACGTTAAGCCGTCGATTCCACTGTGTATGCTCTAAACTTCTCTGGTTGAAGAGAAATCCTAATCTCTGCAGTGGGATGAGTAATTATATATAAATTGGCATGTGCTGGGGGTGTAGAGTTAATAAATTTTTAAGCTTAATGAGAACAATAGTTAGGACCGTGCCTAAATAAAGTTATCATTTGACTTGTTATTATTAACTTGTTATTAACGAGTTCGGTGGTGCATTAGTTAATAGCGTTGCTTTGATACCAGGGCTAGTGGGTTCGATTTTCACATAGGACAAACATTTATGCGTTTGAACATATCTGTTTGTTGATCTGGGTGTTTTAAGAGTGGTAGGGTGCTTCAGGAGCCCAGAGAGGAAAGCACCTTCTACTTCACTGAAAACCTGCAGCCAAATATCAACTCCCTCGAGGGTTGTTGTGTTCCTGAGAATGAGTGAAGTTAACAAAAGAACTCTAAGAAGTTGCTGTATTACCAAGAGGCGCCATCATGAGAGCAACACTTAATGTAAGCATGTGTTCGTAGACTACGGTAACCACTTTACATCAGGTGGGACGTATGCTTGTATGCCTCCCGACGTTGTATAAATAATATACAATTGTGCACGTTATTACTTCTGATTAGATTAGTACTTCTGATTACACATGCAAACGCAAAGTTTTAGCGTACTCATGTATCCGTCTGCTCTTCTGTGACCAAATATTATAAAAAAAGTAAGTTGAAAGATTTTTGTAACAACTAATATAATACGGTTGTTATTTATTTACTAGTGGATTTACAATTGTAAAATATTAACTTGTATATAATAATTGTTCATTTTCCAACGCAACTTAAAGCTACATAATAATATAACTACATAAATTATTTATGTAATTATATCTAGGTATTTTAATTGTTATCAAATCCTTCAATGCAAATGGTAGGATAATTATTAGGAACATTGAGAATATTACAATTTTCTATAAAGAAAATATAACCCATCCTTAATGTTATGTGATTTTTTAATATATTTTTTTTATATATATATGATTTTATACAACGTCAATATGCATACGATCTATCTGAGGTAAAGTAGTTAGTATATTTACAAATTATTTATGTTTCCATGATAAATTAGATGCTACATTTTAATAGTTTTCTTACTATTAAAACTAGTGGTTCTACATGGAACCCCGTTGTTGGGGCACAACAATTTGTTTTAATTTTAATACATAGTTTATATTATATATTAGTTGGTATAGAATAAAAATGTAATTGCAAGCATAATGTCAAAGTAAATAATAAAAATAATCAAACTAAGCCGAGAATAAAAATAATTAAAATCGCAAATATAATGTCTAAATATAAAAATCAGAATAAGTCGAAGATTGAATCATAAAATAAAGAGTCGTACATTAATAAGTAACAAAACTAATGTTTTCCAGAAACCTCTAATTACCATAGCCTACGAACGCTTGTAAGTATTTTGCCATTCCTGCTGCTAATACAGGAAATCCTTTGATTTACTCACTTGCAGGTATACGACAACCCTCTAAGGAGATGACGGTTAACGGATGACGGATGCGGTTTTCTGTGATATATTTAGAATAAGTACATACATGGGCGATATTATTTAGTGTATGTTCTCAGTTTATTCAATGAATATTTCATGTTATGTAAGTAAAGATTTGATGAAAGTCTAAAAATTTAAGAAGGTCTCATATTTTTATTTAAAAGTTTATATTTCCATTACATTTATTGAAGAAAATATATCACATTCAAAAGATGTAGCGAAGATTTATTTTGTGTTTTAATCAAGTTTTACTAAAATTGATTACTTCGCAAAACTATGGCCTTTATAGATTTTACATATTTCGTTTATGATTTTAAAAGCCTAAAATGCCAAAAACAGAAAGAAACCATTCGCTATCGTATTTTCTTACATCAGTCCCCCAAATATTTGATTTTAGCAGGCCTCAAATATTGACTGCTGTTTCCTCGAGGTCATTTAGTATTTTCATCACACTCGCCGAGTCCCCGCTAAGTGTGCCCTGGAGGAAAGCAGTTGGGAACGCGGCTTTTTCTTGAATTTTTAACATCGCCTTAATACAGTGGCGCAGTTTATGAGCGGCGAGCGGAAATTGTAATGGGACGATAAAATAAGTTGGTAACTGGCTTGAATTGTTAATGGATACTGGTATAACTGCAATATTTTAGAGAGTAACGGTTTTAATTTACAACTTTCATGACATTAAAACACTATGCTGGTAAATTAAAATAAAATACGCGTAAATACGACTTGTTAATATGACTATGTCATGAGACTTGTTAGTATTTTTTAATTTAAAATTTTTATGTGTTATTTTTAATTGGCATAATTGTTAATGACAGAGACACGTGATTATTGGTGGTATCAGAAAAATCTAGGTATAGTGTTGTTATATCAAAGTTACGTAAAGATATATACTATGCGGTCCACCTAGAAGTTTGGTGAAACGATTTCATTTTAGGACATGCCATTCAAAAAATTATAAAATATATTTTATAATAAGCTTTATTCTTAGTATTTGTGATACTATCATGATCGTAACATAAAAAATATTTGGCCTTTAAAAAGGTGTTCAATGTACAAAAAAGAAAAAATAATATCCGCGCTGCTAATGCAAGCAAATAAAATTGAAATGTTCTTACTTTACTTAATGAATAAGATAATCGAATGCATTAAAAATATCATGTAGTTAATAATATGTAGTTATTAAAATGAATCATGTATTAATGTATTGATAAAAAAATCTATAAAATTATTGAAAAATATTATAGCTACAAGTTATAGCAACTTGTGCCTTACCCAGGGTTCACGTTTGTGACTCATTTTGATTAGTTAAGAACTTTTTACAGCGTGATAAGCAATAAATAATTTGAATTTGCTGAAACAGATTCGCCTGCATGAAGTTTAAAGTAATTTTGCAGAAATATTTATTGATACATAATTATGGAGAATTGAACAAGTATTCGAATACATATTTATTCGAATACTTGTACAATTCTCCATACCCTAGTTTTTACCTCGTAAAAAATAAAAATTCATTCCCATGAATGTACCTACGACAAATGTTGAATGAAATATTTAAAAAATGTTAATACAGTTGCAAATTGTACTATTGATATTTTAAAGAATATGTACTTTTGTTACTGATTTTTTTATGAAATAATAGATTCTAAATATATTATTTCATAAAAAAATTAGTACCCGTTGTAATATAACAGTTGGAAGATATTCTTGAAATATCTTCAAGTATGTACTGTTCTCCAAATACAAATAGATAGTATATCAGAATTAAACAGAGTTTGTTAAAATACTCTTTGTAAATATTATGAGATGTACTAAAAAGTACGTCTAAACTGTTTCATAATACGGATATGAACAAATTAGTATTGTATAAAATATCAATTTTTATAAATTTAATTGACACATTACGGGAGTGACAAAATCACAGGTTATTATTAGCATACATTCTATTTTAAAATAGTTAACATATGGTGTAATAATGCATTATTCTATTAAAATGTATAAAAAGTCATGTGTGGAACTTAATACTCGTAGCACAAAATTATACAACGTGCACCTGACGCCGGTATAGTTGCAGTAATGGTTGATTTCATTTGCTTCTCATTTACGCATGAGTCTGTAACTTACAGCGATAAGTTAGTTTAAGCTATTTGGTATATACAGTATGATGTTCTTAGTAGGTAAGATAATGGGCGCGGTCGACGTGTAGAATGATTTCTTGAGTGAAAATGAGCACTGAATGTTATGCTAAAATGAAAATGACGTTAAACTTGTTGTAGAGTAATAAAATATTACACTATAATTTGTGAAAATGCAGTAAAGAAAATTTTATGACGGTTGTTTATTGTTGGGTAATTTTCTTCAGTGGAAGCTATTATAATAGTGTGTTCATGAGTTTATTATAGAATAAACATCACATACAAATCGAAAAATATTGTATATGCAATTTGATCTAACCTGCTTTGTGTGCTTCCGCCACCAATTAGTTCATGCGGTCTAGCGCCGGCCGGCACCCATCCACTACCATCTACGTTAGTAGATGCAACATGCCGACGCTGCCATGGCTGCTCCGATAGTCTCTGCCTCGGATACTGCGGCACTTACTGTAGTGAGTGGGTGCCGGCCGGTCCTAGACCACTCCGCTTCGGAGCTCGTGATAAGGTTATATTTATTTATTTAAATATTTTAGTTTTGTAATAATGTTTATGGATAATTTATTTAATAATTTTTTATAATTAGTTACGAATATACACTATCAAAAATAGACGAGTTGAGAGAGAGATATTCACAATCAGTACAATCACACACTCATCTACGCTCTCATACAAAATCTTAGTATGGTGGAATTAAATTATCATCTACACCAATAAAGAAAAGAGGTGAGACATATTTGTAAGTTTGTTTGTTATGGTGAATTGACAATCTTTCAAACTAACGATTCGATACTGATAATTAGTTCTCTAGTAGAAACATAATATCTTTGACTACTAAATACTATTTATTATATATAACTAGCTATTCGGCTCAGCTTCGCACGGGTGATCCAATCGTTAACAAACTTCACAGGATCACCTGCTGCGCTACCCTGAAGATTCACTGAAAATTTCATCAAAATCTGCCCAGTCATTTTTGAGTCCATAGAGGACATACAGACTAACCTTCATTTTTATATATATAGACTAGCTGACCCGGGAAACGTTGTTTTGCCATATAAATTATTCCTAGGATTATTGTAGTAGAAAAAAATTACTAATTTATTGTCGGTGTTCTTGTCATCCTCAGATGTGGTATATATGAGTGGAAGAGGCATGGAGCGCTGTGAACGATGATGGAATATAAAAATAATACGAGTACAATACCAAATATATATTACTAATATCGCTATTAAAAAATTAGGCGTTAATGTTAGAAGGGTGAAAATTTAGGGTGGTATGTATTTTTTAATGCCACATAAAATAAAATGTCCTAAAAATAAAAAATAAATGTTAGGGGTGGACAACCCTATCACTTAGGGGTATGAAAAATAGATAGTAGCCGATTCTCAGGGCTACTGAATATGCATATAAAATTTCATCAAAATCGGTCAAGCCGTTTCGGATTAGTATGGTAACTAACATTGTGACACGAGAATTTTATGTATAACATTAAGGCTATAAGGTATATTAGGTGCCAATGTAAACTTTAAACACCGGAATTGACTCGGGTGGAGCCGTATACAGCTTTTTGGCAAACTTGGTGGCAGAGTGGCTAGCAATGCTAATTTTAACACTAAGGCTCGTAAGTTCGATTCCTGTGTAGGAATTGAAACATTTATGTGTCTATTTATCTGATCGTTTTTAAGAGAGGTATGGCGCATCACAAACAGACAGACAGACAAAAAGTAAAAAATGCGCATTTAGGCTTTGGTAACGTGAAAATAATAATATGAGCTTAAGATAAAGACTTTATTTTGAAATCACAGACAGACACTTCAATTTTATTTATATGTATAGATTTTTATACAACGACGGGAGTCTTACAAGCATACGGCCCACGTGATATAAAGCGGTTACCATAGCCTATGAATGCTTGCAATATATTAGGTATCACTCACGCGATGCAACCACTGCTGCTAATACAGTAACTCCTTACTGCAACTTACTGGTGACCGCACAATAACCCTCTAGGAAGTTATTATTTGGCTGCAGGGAGGTACTTCCACCTACACCTCACAGAAACCCGCAGCCAGATGAGCTACTTTGATGCACCCTACCTCTCTTAAAAACACCCAGACCACGATAAATAGACATGTTCATGCACACAAATGTTTGACCTATGTGGAAATCGAACCACGAGTGTTAGTGTCAAAGCAATGTAATAACGCGTTTCGCCACTGCGCCGCTGAGCAAAACAGTGTGGTTATCTTCAAAAGACATACTACTAGTTGTCTTTTGAAGATTAAGGCCAAGAAAAAACTTTATGTCCCGTGTTTCGCGTTATCACCTCATCAATGCATCTAGTATTTCGGTATTTGCACCGGCTGTAAATAATCCAATTCGAAATCAGATACTTCAGATTGGACTATTCACAGGCGTACAGTCTGTAGTAGTTTTCCGGATGCCGTGGTCTCTCGAGGCTTTTTCACAAGAGCTAGGTTCTTGCAAGAATCTCTCAATTTTCATGTGCATGTGACATCGTGTGCAAAAGTTCTTCGAAATTAGAGTGATATAGTTAGGAGTAGGTTTACAAATATTACAGGAAAAATACAAATAAATAATAAAATTGTTACAAATAATTCTCGACAAGAGAGAAGCTTTGACCACCGCCCTTTGTTTTATAAAGACGATAAAGAAAGAAAGAAGTTTAATGTAAATACTAAATAGAATAAAAGTTTTACAAATCCCTTATTTTTCAAGTTCATTACCTTCACTTTGAGGTTTGTGATAGGTTGAAATCAGATTTGAGTCAGTTTTGCATTGATCTTGGGTCAGCTTGGGTTGAATACTTTATAAACAAGCTTAGCTATGCAGTCCAACGAAGGGACGAAATTCTCGGTGCACCTGCCTGATTGGTACTTAATCGTTTTCTGATTGACGTGTTATCGTATTATTGTTGTAACAGGTTAATAATAGGGGTTAAAGTATAAAATTGTCGTTTTATAGTAATAGATACTTTGAATTGACATTAAACCTTCATGGTGTGAGATATTCGAGTGAAACTTTTTTCACATGACATCTATGAGGTTTTTCTTTTAAAAAATGTGCAATATTTGTTTTTCGAATATCAATTGACTTTTTTGTTCTGCTTAGACGGGAAAATGGATACTTCTAAAATCAGAATAATTTAGAATACGAGTTCCGCGGCGGAACTAACGGAATATCAATGCTGCGTTTGAAGACTGCTAAAGAACGTACCGTGCGTTTTTTGTTTAAACCGAAACTTTGACATGAAGAACAAACCACGTGGCAGACCGCCCACACGGATGAATAACGCCGAATTGAAGGAGAAAGTGGAAGCCAATCCGAGTCAAACTACCCAGTTTTGCTGTGAGAATTGTCGACAATCCTAAGCTTACACACGGTATTGAACCCTTAAGTTTAAGGAGAGACTTTGCCTCCCTTTGTGTGTTCTACCGATTGTACAATGGGTTGTGTTCTGAAGAGTTGTTCGAAATGATGCCGACAGCTACTTTTTATAACCGCACCGCTCGCCGACGTCGGGGAGTTCACCCTCACACACTTGAACCGCAATGGTCGCGTAAGGTGCGGTTCCAGAGAAGTTTTCTTCCGAGAACACTCAAGCTGTGGAATGAGCTCCCAGCCGAGGTTTTTTCAAGGGACTACAGCATGGAGTTCTTCAAGAAATGCGTGAAGAGGTTTTTAGAGGGTCGGCAACGCATGAGTGACGCCTCTGGTGTTGCAAATGTCCATAGGCTACGGTGACTGTTTAACATCAGGCAGGCCGTATGCTTGATTGCCACCTTAGTGGTATAAAAAAAACCCAGGAATTAGCGGCATGGTTTAACATTACCTTATCTACAATATTGACTCATTTGCATCAAATCAATTAAATAAAAAAATGAAAAATGGGTGCCTTATGATTTCACTGATCTGCAGAAAGAAACGCATGTGGAAATTTGTGTTGCCTTATTGAATCGGTACAGAAATGAAGGAATATTGGATCGAATTGAGACATGTGACGGAAAGTGGATTTTTTATGAACACGACGGAACCGTTGTAACTCTACAGAAGCTGCAATTAGAAACCATACGTCATCCTCCGTAATCGTCAGACTTAGCTTCAACTGACTATCATTATTTTCGCGATTTGGATTTTTTTTTACGTGGTATACAATGTTCTTCCTAGTAGGCAGTTTGCTCAGTAGGCGAAATGCTTTCACACAGTTTGTTGAATCTAGATCCCCAGAGTTCTATCATAAAGGCATAAATAAACTTCCGATTAGATGGCAGCAATGTATAGATAATGAGGGTAAATATTTTGAAAAAAAAAAAACGAGTGTTAATTTTTCAGTACAAATCGGCAATTTCATAGTTTAACCCCTAATATATTGATGAAATATACTATTACATATATCTATATATGTATAACTTCACGTCAAATCCCTCGCGGGGAAGGTATAGCGAACCGAGCGCAACATAACTCGGTTCTTACTCGCTTGACTCGCTTCATTAATATTCATAGCTCATCTTATGCACGTTCGCCGGTTTTTAGGACTCGTGGCATCACTTTCTGATAAAACATGAGTAATTTGCTTATGGTAGGTAAGTTTTGGCCTTCCTCGGCTCTTACAACCTTCTTCTACTTTCGCAGTGAATGTTTGTGATCCTTTTTTCCTGCATTGTGTCTAACATAATAACTGAGTACGCGGTCTACTAGCGTAACGCCACAAATTTTGCGCAACGGTCATATTTCGACTACGTTTATTCCATTTTCATGCTTTCGCTGCCATACAATTACAGCGTTGTATATAGCGAGTTGTGCCTTCTGGTTTAAGCTTTTACTGCCAGGAAGTTTTCCCAACGCTCCATTCACACTATAACCAGCATTCACTCGTCTTTCCACATCAACGGTGTACCTTAGGTACATACTGCTGATAGTGCATCCATGATAATATAATCTCATCCACTTGTTCCAACACTTCGTCATCAAATGTAATCGTACTACATACATATTTTCACAATTCTACATTGTGACGAAAACGTGGGCTTAAGTATTAGCTGCAGTAAACTCATGTTAAAGAAAGATGAAATTTTAATAAAACTGTGCAGTCTTTGTAAAATGTAACCCGTTATAAACATTTTTAGACAAAAGTGCAATGTAACGTATAGCGACATGAATAATTCAGTTTTCAGGGCATTAACCTAATTCTTGTTTTGCACTAAGTTCAAAATGTTTCTCTTGTGACATATTTTTCAAGGAGCAGAATAAACTCAGAAAAACGTACTGTTAAAAGGGGAGAAACTATCGTATTATTGTTTATTTAGTATTCTAGGGGTTAATAATGATATAAGCAGTAATTTATCGACGAGCTCGGTGGCGCAGTGGTGAAACGCGCTGTTACGCTACTTTGATACGAACGCTCGTGGGTTCGATTCCCACACAGTACAAACATGTGTGTGCATGAACATGTCTGTTTGTATTGGTCTGGATATTTTCTATGTATAATAAGTATGTATTTACAAAAAAAAATGTATTTGCGTATGTTTATCAGTTGTCTAGTACCCATAACACAAGCTTCGCTTACTTTGGGGCTAGGTGGCGCTGTGAAATTTGTCCGACAATATTTATTTAATATTTATTTATGATATACAAGAGAGAAAAAATTGATTTAATTGCAGTGTTTTGATTGATACTTATAGAGAGAGTGTGGGTAACTGACTTATAAGTGTACAACCGAAACTAATGAAGTTAGAAACCAAAAATTTGAGTTATGTCTTTATTTTATAAGACGAGCAATAGGAAGTAGAATACGAATTTTAGACATTCGTATTCTAAGGTTATAAAATAGGGGATAAAAGTTTGCATGAAGTTTTTTTTTGTCTACATTTATTTGAAAGATAGGTTTCATATTTAGTAACATAAATAATGAAATGCGTTTTTCAGCTTCCCTCGAAAATCTTCTCGCAAGTGCAAAAATAGTGAATTAGTTAGTTTATTCAAGGCTTAGCATACATATTTAATAATATGAATAATGAAATTTGTACGTATAATTTTCTTAGGAGTGTCATATATGGTATGAAAATTCCTAAATCGTTGTTATATTAGTCGCAAAGGTGGTAAAGCATCCTTACATTGCAAATGTTCATAGGCTCCGGTAAGTCAGGTTAGATAGTACACCGGCAGCGATGTGAAAACTAAGTGTTGGTCAGTGATACTGAACGGATTCACTTTTTGGCACTTTCATACTCCGCTGGGTAATTCCTGTCTTAGTGGAAGACAGCTAACTTATCTGGTCAGATGGTATACCGGCAACGATGTAAAAACCGCGTGTTGTTCAGTTGTACTGACCTGACTCCATTTTTGGCACTTGCATACTCCACTTCATCATACATACTCCACTTCCTGTCTTAGTGCAAGACAGCTAACTTATACGTGATCAAAGGATCATAGTTTAGAGCTATCCGATAAGATGATGAAGTGATGAAGGATGTACGCAAGTGATTTTTGGCATACCTGTAATGTCATTCTAAATATGCCAGGAATCGGGTAAACTCATTGATGTTTATGGTCTTGATAACCCTGAAGCCAAATAGTCAAAATTTATTTGCTCGTTTTTTTATAACGTTTTTGAAGTTTTGACGAGCTCAGTGGCTCAGTCGTGAATGACGCGCCTTTGACACCAACGCTCGTGGGTTCGATTCCCACACAAGGCAAACATTTGTGTGCATGAACATGTCTGTTTGTCTTGGTATGGATGTTTTAAGAGAGGTAGGGCGCATCATAGCAGCAGCAGTCTGGAGAAGTATCTTCACCTCACAGAAAACTGCAGCCAAATAACAGCTCCCTAGAGGGTTGTTGTGTTCCTGCGTGTAAGTGAGGTCACCAGTAAGCTCCCAAGGAATTGCTGTGTAAGCAGCTGAGGAAGCATCCCGCGAAAGTACCCGCTTTACATCAGGTGGGCCGTACGCTTGTATGCCTCCCAACGTAGTATAAAAAGAAGTATATTAGGGCAATGTTAGTGTACTAAAACGCGTCTTTAGAAAGACGAGATAAGTAGTATATCAAGATATATTACGGGTGTTTCGAGTGACGTTACAAGTGGGTGGGTGTCAGCGATTTGTTTTATTTTGATTTGATCACCACTTGATCATCGACATATCGACCATAATGATGTACATCATTATGGATGAGATTTATTGGTCGCCACGACACTTGAAAAACCGGCCAAGTGCCGTGCCACGCACAGAGTAGGGTTCCGTTTGTTACGCTTTGCCGAGATTCATTAAAACGAAATCACAGCTCGATGTAAATTTGCGAACACTAGTCTAGTTGAGTGTAAATATTTATAATAATAATATTTACACTCGGAACTTACACTCGGACGGAAATAATTATGGATGAAATACAAATTCACTATGAATTTTCTTATGTATCGCCTGGTCTGGGGGATAGTTCCACTACTTGGCCGTTCAAATTGGAAACTAGGAAGCAATACGCTTAGTGCAGATAAGTGCAATGTCATATTGCACTTATTTCACATATACGACACATCACATATACGACATTTGTACGTTTTTATTTAAAAAATCATCCCCTTTTTACGTGTAGCAGAGGTACCACCAAAAAAGATTTTTTCAAGATTTTATTCTATCACTTTGTAAGCATTGTTAATATGTTTATACTTGCCAAACTACAGCTGTCTAGTGTCAATTATCTCTGAGCTAGGCCGCGGACATAGCGAAACTGTAAAGGTTCCTTGCTTACTACGGAACCCTAAAAATGGAAACTCAGCGGACATGAATATGGTTACGGCTAAGGTGATCAAATTATGTGGTACGTCTGGGACGTCTACTGACCCTTGAACAATTTATGCTGGAAATCGGAAGGGTCCCAACAGATTGGAGACGCGTAGTCATCGTATCCTTACATAAAATGTAGGATTACACAACACATACGTGACGTGGTATAATTGTTTAGTTTATGCAAATGGTATTATTAGTAAAATTAACATTTGGACTAATCACAATGATGAAAAGATTAAATGAAGAAACAATATTTCAAATAATGGAAACCGGTACCAACCCAAAGATTTTGTTAATCATGTAATGTTGGAACAAGTGATTGAGATTGTATGTCGTTATAGTACTTTTAGCACAGACGGAAGATATATCGCTGATATCAAAGACGAGTGAACGTAAGGAATAGTCCCAATGAAGATTAAGGAAAACTTATATGAAAACTATGCAAGGAAACATAATTACAAAAAAAAAAAGATAAATCCAAATGCTTGCGTATGGATTTTTTTTTTGTTTAAAGCAGCTTATCTTCGTAACGATGATATAAAGAGAATTGGTTTAAAATTTAAAATCGGTGTTACAATGAGAAAAGGCATACTTCGTTGCTTTGGGCATCTTGAAAGGTGAATCAAAAATGAAACAGATACACAATACAAAGGCCGAAGGATGTACAAGCTTAGTAGTGAAGATACACCTACCATGATCGAATTAGTCTCGTTTTATCAGATAGTGCATTAGGAACCTTAGCAACTGGTGAGTGTACATGAAAATAGCTATGAGTATCAACGAACCGAAGCATGTAAGAACAGCATGCATAAAGAAACTCATATATAGATACATTAACCGTGTATTGTAGATATCTTATCTTTAATTTATTAAAATAAATAATAAAGTCTACTATTTATAACTAATAAAAATATGATTAATCATCTGAAGAAAAATTCAATTTCAATAAAGCCCATGTTTCATCTTTTCTACCCAAAAACAAACTAATTATTTTATATATATGGTGTTCTTAAAGTATATGCCCAAATTGAAATGGGAAATAGTATTATGTATACTGATTATGATAGTAAATATATTTTATGCCCCACGTGTTACAAATTCTTTCATAGAAAAATAAAATCCGTCATAAAAAATAGCTTTCTGTTGTATGTACCAACCATGCCGTTACGGTACGCAGGTACAATACGCCTTCCCGCACATGCGTCATCTACGCCACAAGGCGCACGCGCGGCGCGAGCGGCCATTGTTTCCCAGTGCCGCGCATTACATACACTAGTAGGCGTGACCGTAATCATGCCTGAACGTCGTTATTCTAATCAGGAGTATCTCCAAATGGTACTTTGTTATCGCGAGTCTAATAACATCACTGCAGAAGCGTACGTGTACGTACTTCCAGCACGATGGAGCACCAGCCCATTACGCCTTGTGTTCGCGAGTATCTGGACGTTACGTACGCCATGTGAGGTGGATAGGAACATTTGTATAGAACGCCAGGATGCGTGCAACAATTTTGTATTTAGTGTCGTGATTGAGATGTGTAAATAACTTGTAAATAAACTGATGAACTTTTAAACAAGCCCAGTTAATGTAACAAACGTTATCCGATAGCTTTTTATTTTTCAATATCAAACCACGTCTATCTAGTCTTTAATGTTGTCGTAACAAACACTAAATACTCAAATTTAACGTTATTACATTAATTTGACAGTCCAAAGCCTGTGTGAAAGTGTGATGGAAAGTTTGTGACCTTTTTCAATAAAATTGGATCAGCTGTTATATCCGGTAAGTATTCTAAATTTCCATTTTTATTTAAATAGATAGGTAGCTATCAGCGTTACTCTACCGGCATAGTCATAGGTATTACTTTTTTGAATACAACGTTGGGAGGCGTACGGTCGACCTGATGTAAAGTGGTTATCGTAGCCTATAAACGCTGTGGTCGTCGCTGCGTAAATGGCGTGTTCGATTAGACCCGCGACGCGTGCATCGACCCCGTCAAACTGAATTATTAACAACTGATGATGATGATGATGATGACGGGGCAATCATTATGCACCATGAACCAAGTAGGCACTTTATTTATTTGATTTTTCAAACTTTTTTGACGATGCCGGGACACGAAGTTTCTTGTCTATCGTAACAGATAAACGATATTCTTTCTCCCATTGAAGTTCGGGCATATAAAAAAAAAACACCTTATATATAGAAATCTTTATTCGACTGCGTTGCAGCATTGTAAAAGTAATCATCGTCAATCAATATTTTATTATAAATCGTAAACTTTAATTACTGATTCATGATTATTTTGTTTAGTTGCTACGTCCTGCTTGAATAATAAATAAACACAAATAAATAAACTGATTTCTCTGTGAAAAAAGCTCATCGGTTATACGTTTTCTGAATTGACTGCCAGATATACCGACATAAATTTTCATCCAATCATATATTTTATATATTATAAAATAGCGCATTACAATACTATGTTGCTCTTTGTTACTCGTAGTTTAAAACATCTTAGATTTGGCTAAGGCGTTTGACACCGTTAGAAAAATAGAACTGCCATTAGGACAACTGGCTCCTTTCCAAAATCTAAACTAGCAGTTTAAAATTCCTTTCAGAAATCGAACGGAACCTTCAGAACTAAATCTCGGAATTCTAAGAAATCGGTATATAGGCGGCAGTTTAGTAAGACGAATGGTCCTTGTCAGCCTTTGCTCCGGAAATATGAAGATTGATGATCTTAGCTGTGTTTTATCTATTGACCCGAGATGGGGTACTAATAAAGCCTTTTGTTGCAAGCTATAATTTCTGTATGTCATAATATTGTATAGGATTTTCTTATCGATCATTTTCTCTAGATAGTTATTATTATGAATGTAATGTAAACATATATTTATTTAATGAAATATGTTGTATATACATTGAACATAACATAAATTTTGAGACTTAAATAGTCCAGACAGGGTCTATATTCAAAGTGAAACAGCGTGCAAATAGATTTGTAAATAAAAATCAATACTATTAGTCGGTAAGCGCATCATTGATGCGCTGAAGGATGGAGATTAGCTTAATATGTTCGGATATATATTTTTAATGCTCATCCTCATCTGAATAAAGGTTTACGGGGAAAGAAATAAGACAGAAGTTACCCGCATTATGAGAAAGCTAAAATCGTTTCTTTTTATTGGAATTTTGAACTTAAGAGTATTATACTACATGTTACATTATATAGAATAAAGTTTACCAGCAAATCGATATATACTGTCAAGCCATGTTTACGAAAATACTATTACCAAAATGGTTTCAATGGAGAAAACGTGGACGATGCTTCCCACTTTACAGAAGGTGAGGCATATTGTTGTATACCTGCCAACATTACATAAAAATATATATACCTATCTATTATGGCATCCTAAATGACTGTGTTCAGGAACTTGTAAATTAGTTTTTAGAAATTCTGCGGAATACTGATATCTTCACAAATTACTATCAACGTCAGTACGTTGTTATTGCAAATGTATATAATAATAGTTCGTACACACACTCTTTCAGACACACCATAAACAAATACTCAACACACGCACAAACTCTCACACAAATATACACGCAGTTGTCGCATTCATACGCAAGCTCAATGTTATTGTTCCCCAGATATAGGAGAGCGGTTTCCCCAGATACAGGCAAACATTTGCCTAAAAGGGAACTCCAGAAGTATTAGTAGTAAGGCATGTAAATTTAAAGAAATAAAGCTTTTTGAATTTATTTTGTATTGTATGTATATGTCTTATACAGCTAACAAAAAAAAAAAGAACAACATGAACCCTAGTAGGCTACGTAAAACTTCCACAAACTCCAAGCGGAGTCATAGGTAGAAGTTAGTATAACATATTTTTGTATTAGATAATGGTAAACATGCATTCAGCATATATCAGATATCAATGTTTTCTTCAATTTAATACATTTCGATTTGAAGCCTTTGGTTACAATATTCCACGTTTCCCGCCCAGTGAATCGAGTAATATGTAAAAAAGTATGTCAAAACCTTCTCGCTTTTCGATGACATTCTCCATGTTTTTGTACAACTTACAATGTTCTTGAAACATTGTCTATTCGCTGGAAATATTTTGTTATTTGTTCGTATATTTATTTCTTTCTATATAAATAGAAACATTTAAAATTAATATACATTCAATACATTTTATTATTTGACACTTCCATTGTAAATATCTTAACAAACTAGTCGCACCCCTCGACTTCGTCAGCGCATTTGCCCGGTATTCCGATCGCTTATTCTACTTAATTTGTTTTCCCTCGGTGTTTAAAAACCTTATCATGATGATGAATATAATAAATAGGCGCAATATAAAATGGCCCATGAAGAGAGGTAGGGCACATGAAGAGAGGTAGGGCGCATCATAGCGGTCCGTTTGGGGAAATACCTCCATCTCACAGAAAACTGCAGGCAAATAACTCCCTAGAGGGTCGTTATATTCCTGCGTGTGAGTGAAGTCACCAGTAAATAAAGGACTTGCTGTGTTAGCAACAAAGGTAGCATCGCGTGAGTAGTACTTAATGTATTGCAAGCGTTGATAGGCTACGGTAACCGCTTTTCATCAGGTGGGCCATGTGCTTGTATGCCTCCCGACGTAGTATAAAAAAAGAATAGCCTATAGCCTTCCTCATGAATTGGCCTATCTAATGCAAAATATTTTTTCAAATCCGACTAGTATTTTCAGAGTTTAGTGCGTTCAAACCAACACTCAAACAAGCTCTTCCGCTTTATATATTAGTACGGACATAGATATAGATATAGAAGTAGAAGTAGATGTAGATATAGAAGTAGATGTGGATGTAGAAGTAGATGTGGATGTAGAAGTAGATATGAATGTAGATGTAGAGTAGGTGTAAAGGTAGATATAGATACAGATAGCGAAAAACTATCTTTAGTTATTCTCTGGAACTACTAGTTGGAAATGAAAAATATTTTGCATAATTCTTGAGGGAGGTTGTAGACAGCATCACAATACGATCCTTAGAAGCCAAGTAAAAAAAAAGAAGGTAGAAAAAGCGACCCCTGCGGGATACGCATGGACGAAGTCGCGGGGTTCATCTACAAAAAAGAAGTACAGTAAATATATAACATACTACATATATATACTTTACTTCCTTTATGTGCTCCATATATTCCATAATACCTTGTACATAGAAGTATTGTTCGTTCGTTAGTGATCATCAGGATCACGTACTGTGCAATTCAATTTCTTCAACGAATCCCTTTGGTTGCAGAGTGAGTTTCTTTAATAGGTTTTGCCAGGAGACTACAGAACATGTTTCTCCGTAAAGGGCGTGAAGAACTGTTTACACGGTCGGCAACATACGTGCGTATAGTTAAACGGGCCATCTGGCTGTGCGCCACCTTATCGATACACAGAAATCTACAAGCATTTCTGCCGTAGATGAAACTGAAAAAAATGTGATTTGAACTTTTCTATTTAGTACTATAATTGAAAATCTTTTATAGCTGTAAGTTATCCAAATTTAAGTGGGATTCATCTCGCGTCGATCTGTCATCGAGAATCATCATCACCCATCATCTAGTCATCATCATTAAATTTTGTAAATAGAAACGAATTTTCAAAATCGGTTCACTATATGTAATATGGTTTTTTACGAGCTCGACGGTCGTGGGTTCGATTCCTACACACGAAACATTTATGTACGTGAACATGTCCGTGTGGCATAGTCTGAGTGTTTTTAAGAGGGGTAGGCCGCATCTAAGGAGCCCTACCGGGGAATTACCTCAGCTAAGAAAACTGCAGCCAAATAACAACTCCCTAAAGCGTTGTTGTGTTCCTGTGTGCGAGTGAAGTTACCAGGTAGCCTCTAAGGAGTTGCTCTGTTGGAGTTGAGCTGGGTGGCAAAGCGGGGGTATCACTTTCTGCATTGCAAGCATTCATACGCTGTGGTCCACCACCACTTTATATCTGGTGGGTCTTGTATACCTCCCAATATTGTATAAGTAAATAACAATCGTGTAAAATATACACGTTAAAGTATGAGATAAATTGAATGTCAAATCGAAGTCGATTAACACCGAACGTGTACGGTATATAGAAAGTAAGAAAATAAAAAATAAAATCATTTATTTGCACATAACACCTCATCATGTATCACCTCAGTACCTATCTGTCGAGAGTTCCGTAAGCGATACAGTACTTTTTCATTCCAATTACATTGGGATATTAAAAAAGTAGGCCCAAATTCGTTCACCAGCCTTAAGTGGTTAGTATCACTGAGTGCGCTGACTGGCATTTGACACTTTTTATTTTCATATTTCGTACATTATAAAGCTTACAAACCTCATTATGTCACTTTTATTGCTAAGTGACCACTAAGCCAAACATAAAAAAGAAATAATGCCAGTATTAGAATTTTCGTTAGTTTTTTGAGTAAAGGTATTTCATAAGAGATCATAATGTAACCGATATAAATTTTTGATAAATTATTAGTAGTCATACTTATCTATATATTTCGGTTTGAATGAGGACCTGCATCCTGGAGAAGTATATTCACTTCATAGTAAACCGCAAATAGCAACTCCTTGGACAATACTTGTGTTCTCATGAGTGAGTGGGGTTACCAGTAAGCCCCTAAAGAGTTTCTGCGTAGCATCAAGGGTTCATACGCTACGGTACCACTTTGCTTTAAGTTGATACCCGACGTTGTATAAAAGAAATGTATATATATATATATATATATATCTTCACGCCAGGTCCCTTGCGGGGTAGGAATAAAAAAAAGTAAAATATAATATAATATAAAAGAAATGTACTGCTATAAATGTCTAACACGTAAGGTGCATCATCTATTAATTTGTACAAAGATGAGGTATTGAAATAAGATACCTACGTAATATAATTTATACGAGAAAAAATTGCAAGATTAATATCTATTTGTAACTCACGTAATTTACCCAGAATATAATAAATATTAAGTTTAAATTCCTGTATTCTTTTAACAGTTGATTTTAAATGTAATTCAAATAATCTTTATCTTAATCCCTTTGAAAGCATTTGCGAACCGCTTAAAATTTGAATACTAAACAGATTTAATAATATCAGTATCCATTACAACATCTCACTGAATGGACGCGTGAAAATATACATCAAGTAATTAAGCAACGTTTGTGACACAACCTTGATATGAAACCACATTAATCATAAAGATAATGTTTATGTTGTAAAATAACAAACAAACGAAACATAATGGACAAGAGCTTAACGAATCCCTAATCTGAATAAATTTTAATACAAAACGAAACGTCAGAGTAACAAAAACGCCTTGTATAATCACTTTTCTAAATAATTAATATACCTTCCATCTCTCGTTATACAAATTTGTTGAGTTATTAATAAGAGCCAGCAAGATTTTTTTTAATAAATTTACAATTTGACTTTTCTGTTGTTTCAGAACTCGAGATAAATAAACAACAATTTCCGTGGAAATGTAATCTGAGAAATTTAGTGAAGTGTTTGGAGTATTTTGTTTTTTAACCGGCTCGGAGAAAATGGAGAGTGTGAGAGAGAGTCCGACGAGAAAGCTATCTCTCTGGATTCTTCTTCTCGGCAGCATCAACATTGCAGGTTAGTTTAGTGTTCATTTATTACGAGTGTACCTAGTCCGACCATAAGTTCTGTTACAAATGTGCCTTTATTTTTTTATGAACTAATATAATCTTAATAAAACTTGAATCATATTTTTATATTTTGCTGAGACTTCCATAAATATGCATATATAATGCATATTACTTGCATAAATATGCATATATGATGCATATTTATGAAAGTGTCAGCAAAACATAAAAATATGATTCTATTCGAAATGTACACCTTTGACTTTGATACAGGTCTTTTATCTGTCTAGATACGAATCTATGGATTTAAGCACTGTTTCCATGGGAAATTTAACTACTGCTTCCACCAGAGATTTCTTAAAAGACACAATGTCAGCGTGTCGTTTTGAACAGCGTTTGCTATGACCTCTAAAACTGACCATAATTTGTAGTCGAAGGGGTTCAGATCTGGGCTAGACGAGAGCCAGTCTTCAGCTCTTATAAAGTCCGGAACGTCGGTTTCGAGCCAGGCTTGGGTAGTTCGTGTCTTGTGACCAGGTGCAGAGTCCTGCTTGGAAAGTCCACGGTACATCTTTAAAAAGTATATTACTGAGAGGTTTCATAACACGATTCAAAACAGTCTCTTGATACACTTTGGCTGAAGTCTTCCCTCCTTTTTCACAAAAATAAAACTTTGAGATTCCTTGATAAGACAGCCCCCGCCAAACCATTACAGAAGCAGGATGATGACCACGTTATACTTTTCGACCACTGCTTTAGTATTGTGTGCGTACACTTTGTCATTTTGCTTCTTGTAGTGTTCTTTACTCCTGTCGTAATTTTTTCATCAGTAAAGAGGATTTTTCAGAGGTGAGAGATACACGTCTTTCACTTACGTATCGGGACATAAGATATTTTTATCGATCCACTATCTTCAACACTTCATGTAATGTAATTTTTATTTTGTTTCACAGACGGTACAAATAATATGTAGTCGACATTTCGTGTCAGTATAATTTAATATTCATTTGTATCTTAGTTGATGTTCTAGTTTATTTAAAGTACGAGTATGTACTGTTGCGTGCTGTGATTTTTATACTGCAGTAATTACCTTCTTTAATATTGTATTTTTATCTCTTTCCTACTGCTGGCGGGTAGAATTTTTTTTTTGTGTTTTGTTTTTTATTATATTATTCAGTAAATTTGTTATTTATTTATATGAGTGACATGAGTATTGGCCATCTGCGCGATGATGTGCTTAATACCGACTTGTCAGTAGTTGAGCTAGCATCTATTATCGATGGACAAGTCAGGACATTTCTTTATTCCCCATTTATACCACTACACTACACTCAAATGCAAAGATAATCTAACCAGGTTTTCTCTTTCTTGCTACAAAGGATTCCACCTCCGAGTTCCACTAGGCATCATATTTTAGTGATCTATTCCCTTTTCCGAATGCTTTCTTTACTCTCACCCCCATAGTTTCATTCACCAGACTTTTTAGCAATCGTTTACGTATAACTCTGAAAAGATCGCGTTTCCGAATTAGTTGGGCACACATTCTTCTCACACTTTCATCTTGCAATTTATCCCTACTTAACCTTTTATGATCTTCGAAAGGGTTACGCACTAGCCAGTGCCGCCACTTCTTGTAAAGTCCCACAAACCGGCTTACAACCAAGTAGTGGTCCGTTTCAAGAGTGGGACCTCTAAAAGCTCTTGTATCGATTACAGAATATCTGAGACGTCTAAAATCAAATCAATTACATTTTTTTGGTCATTCTGTCTCTATGTATATCTATGTGTGAATATCCTTAATAATAATATAATAAATAAAGTATTCGAAACAAGGAAATCGTTCCATACATAGATCATAGTTCATTTTTTACCTCCATAGGGATCAAGAACAGCTTCATAACTATCTCGTTTGGTCTCAACCCATCCATTCAAATCTCCACACACTATCTCTCTTTCATTCCCCTCAGCTAGATTCAGTAAACCCTCACAGTCTCCCAATACTTTTCCAGTTCAGGAACATACGCTGAGATTACGGGAATGTACGCTGCAACCAGAAACACTCACGGGGCATCACGTAAGTATTTCTGGTTTTATATGAACTCAGAGAAATCTAGGCCATACCAAACAGTAATTTCTTATACCAGAGGCTAAGCGAGAGTAGAGCAAGACACCTACACCGCCAATGATATGATCGTCCCGGTCTACCGTAACCCATAGGGCCATCATTCCACCGGGCTCCCCTTGCGGTTAGTCTCTGTCAGACACAAAACATCTAAACGTCTCTCATTCATTACGTCCATTAGCTCGTCCATCTTGCCATTCAATCCACCTCTCACATTTCACGTGCATATGCAGCACTCGGCTTTCCTCTACCCGGCGGAATTGGCACTGCGTGGTGCGTGATGAATCCGACCGCCGCATGCAGCTATATGCGCCCCGACGGTGCGGATCGGTGCGCGTCGCTTTCGGTGTATGCACTAATCCGCACATCGGTGCGCTTTCGGACGCGTATTGCAATCTGATTGATTGGCAGGGGTCGCGAACGAGCACGCTTCTGGCACACGACCCCCTTGACATCAATAACCATTACCTATCTATATATAGATATCTATCGTTTAGTTTATTTATCTTGAGTTAATTTATCTACTAACTCTTAACAATGGTGAACATCTGCGACTTTATTATATATCAAGTTTATTCTTAACTTTATGACGTATTTAACTTTCTCATATTATTATATGAGAAAGTGGTTAATATGGTTTGAAAATGTTCTGATGAGCTGTTTGACCATATCGGGGGTGGGTCCTGGTGACCTGTGTCTCAGGCTTTTTCGAAAGCCTACTTCAGGCACCAGTCTCTCACAAAATAGTATAAATAGTAACTCGATATATGTTCCTTTAATGACTGTTATCCTATTTGTGATGAGAAAATAAACGCTTTTTATTTTTATTTATTTATCTTGGATCTGTTTAAACGTTTTCGATCGTGCCAATGTTACGAGTATGTACGAAAATATTCCCTTGTCCCATTTTAGCATATATATGCTAGAATGGGACAAGGGAATCCCTGCAAATAATAAATCTTCCCTGATTTGGGGATCGGGTACGCTCATTAGACGAATAAGTTATTAATATATTCGATAATGATACAAATTATAATTCAGAGTAAGGTTTAATGTTGATAAATTGACTTCTATTTATATAAATATGTCTATTTATTTACATCGTTTCAATATTTTGACTTGTTAATTTTCTATTAACATTAGAATATAGATTCTATCCATCTAGATTATCGTTGTAATTTATCATGAGAACATTTACTGCGAGACACAGGATTTTTTTTTTTAAATCCAGATGTACTTTATATAAATTTATTTTTAACGGTACTTATATTCTATTCTTCATTCCATTCTATTTTCTATTAATTAGTCGATCCTATTTAAAAGCAAAAAGATAATGATAAAGGAGAATCCTATCTAAAACCAGAAAAAAAGAATTTAAATCACTTTTAAACCATTGTACTATCTGAATATTGGCAACATGAATATATTTCAGCAAACAATACCTTCAGGTTAACCTCGCGATGGAAATAATAGTCTATTATCTACGTACATAAATAAAATGTTTTATTTTATTCTCTCGTTTGTTTATCTTTACGAAACTTCAAAATTAAGTGTAGTTCTAATGATAATACGATACCTGAACGATTTTCAGTGATTCCATTTAATGAAAGCTGATTTGACATCATTTAGCGAGCTCTTGATAATACATACTATATTTTTAGGCTCCTAGACTATCTAAATCTTCGCACCAAATCCCTTGCGGTGCAGGCAGAAAGAACTGAGCGCCATTTATCTCGATCTTTGCATATCTAACTGGCTCTAACATTAACTTATTTTTATGCACACTTGCCGATTTAATTTAAACTCTGATAACACCTTCACACACAACACGACTAATTTGTTTTTTTGACCTGACTATGTAGTTAGCCCCGAGTGGGCTGTTACTACGTCACCGGACTAGAGAGGCGGGCGTGAGGCGCCACAGCCTAGAAAGAAAGTTAAACGACAGCCTAAGGGCCCCCGAGAGGGGCGGACCTCGGCTCAGGACGTCGTTGGAGAATCTAATCGAACACGCGGGTTCGTGCCTGAAGGGCCTGACGGAGAGAGGCGCCCAGGTACCTGGGCTACCGGTACCTGGTGTATCGCGCAGAAGTCCTTACTCTTCGCGCCCGGAGCCGCCGAGCGCGGTGTGTGTCTGGAGTGTTGGGGTTGGAGGGGGAGAGGTAGGGGGCGTTCGCAACAGTAATGCGATCATCGGGATCAAAGAGTGAATTTCGCGGTCTGCGCCGGAACCCCCGGACTAATTTGTTTATGATAGGTATGTTTTTATCTTCCTCGCCTCCTTCATTTTTCCTTTCGTCCCTTCATTCGTTGTATATCTATTTTGTCATTCCTTCCGAATACCTTCTACATGTGAGAACAAGCGTTGTATTTCACATCTTCCTCTCTTTCCGACCAAGTCTTTTACTTATATCGTCTTTGCGAACGTTGTTGTCAAGCGTTACGCCACAGATTTTGCACAACGATGCTCTCTCCGCCATACTCAATTTTCGCTTCCGTGTGCTAGCACTATTATCGGCAGCGTAGTGTGTGAGTTGTTTTTTTTTGATCAAAAATTTACCACAAATGTGGTAAATAACCATACGGTTGTCTGATAGTTAACCGTTACCGCGGCCTATAGTCAACACTAGTGGTTATTATTCATAAAAGCTTCTTCTAAAAAAAAACTTGCTGCAATAATATACTAATACTTATAGTCTCTTATAATGAGTAGTGATAGTCCAGGGGATAAGGAACCAGCCTATTTAGCAACAGGTCCTGGTTCAAATCCTGGCATGTATCACTAAATTTGAGTTATCGAATTTATACATATTTGTAATCAATACTTGCTCATCGGTGATGGAAAACATCGTGAGGAAATCCACACTTCCAAGAAATTATATTTCGATGGACTTGTGACCTAACCCAAGAAAGATCTGGTTTTCCCCCCGGGTCAGACAGCAGTCGCTTCATGACAAAATCGGTATCTTCGCCAAATCTTTAGGCTTTTGGTAGCGGACCCCGCCAATCCTAGTGGATTCGGAAACGGGATATCACCAGGAAGAAGAAGATTTATAATATCTGAGAAAAAACCTGATTCTAATTTTATACATGATGACGAAACCGGCATTATATTTATCATATTTTAAAGCAACCAAAAGACTAATAGATATAGCAACATTTACGTCATGCTACATATATACAGAAACGTTCTTTGATAGATATTATTAAGTTCAAGACAACGTCTCATCTGTTCGGAAATTTCGAATAAATTTAGCAAGAGCGAACACAGGGCAGCAGGTACCAGGTGTTCCCGGGCAAAGGTTTCGGTCTTGTATTATATTCGGACTATATGATATTTTATGTACTACGTAGACCTTTACCGGATTTCGCAAGCTAACATTATTATTTAATAAGCCCGTAATGACTGGCGTCGGAATGTGCTCTAATTTTAAGGGTCACGTTACAGGGTCAAGATGTAAGGGTCGGCGTTATAACAAATTAACACGGAGTGAGGGGCGGCTGTAAGATTTTGTAGATTTATTCATTTGTAAACACTGATGACTTATTTGAGTTTGACCCTCTCTGCGAATTCGGTCTAAGATATACGTGTATTAATCGACTTGAAAAAGTGTATTTTATTTTCATTGCAAATGTTGAGCAGTGCTGGCTCGGTGTATAAAGAACCAGCTTATTAATCTAGGGTCTCTGGTTGGAATCCTTGTGTGGATATGTACCACTAAATTCGTCTTTTGGGGATTATGTACTTATTTGTATATATCAGTTGGTCAGTGGTGAAGGAACACATCGTGGGGAATCGAAGAAATTGTATTCCAAAAGACATGGGGCCTAACCTAAGAAAAGTGTCATTTTTCTTGTGGATAGTGATGGTATTGATAGCAGTCGCTCCATGTAAAAATCAGTATCTTTACCAAATCCTTGGGCTTAGTTAGCGGACCCTGCCAACTGTTATGGATTAGGAAACGGGATATTGCTAGGAAGAAGAAGAGATTTTCATTGCATATTTTTAATTTATAATGTTCAACGACATTTTGGAAATGACTATTTTATACATAGTTAGGAAACAAACAAATATTCTTAACGTAGTCTATGAAGTATTGCAATGCAAGTGGTATCGCTTGTGCTACTAATACAAGAACTCCTCAGGAGCTTACTGGTAACTTCACTCACTCGCACTCTGCAGGGAGTTGTTATCTGGCCGCGGCCTTCTTTGAGGCGGAAGTAGTTCCCGAGTTGGGCAGCTACGTCGCAGCTTACCTCTCTTTCGACAGAGCCTCGTTTGTTATTTAGCAAAGTAAGGTAAGTTTGGCTTTGTTTTAAGGATGATGGTGATGCACGAACCAAGAATTACGATACAGATATACACACGAAAGTGGAACGATTTAGGAACCGAGGAAGGCTAAGACTTACCTGTCATTACCAAATTAATCGTTTTCTATCAGAAAGTGATGTCAGGAGCCTTAGAAACCAGCGAGCATGCAGGAAAAGAGTAATGAATATTAAGAAGCGAGTGACGTGTGTAAGGATCGAGTCATGTGGCACCTGGTTCTCTCTGCCTACTCCGCAAGGGATATGGCGTGAAGTTTTAGATGGATGATAGTGATCTGTTTACAATCCTATAAATTTGGTAAAGATTTTATATTAAATGAAACGGTTGTATTTCTGTCAATAACCGGAAGTGTTCGTTTTTACTTTATTTATAATTTAATAAAAAAGAGAAGACACCAGAATGATTGCAAAAATAACGATTAATGATGTTGTGTTGGAACAATTGAATGAGTTTGTATACCATAGGTGCACTTTTATCTGGAATGGTACAAAGCTGATGTGGAGAGGGGAGTGAGTGCAGGAAATAGTGTGATTTTTTTTTTATACAACGTCGGGAGGGATACAAACATACGGCCTACTTGATGTAAAGCGGGTACTGTAGCTTATTAACGCTTGAGATATATATATATAAGTATCACTCGCGCGATGCGTCCTCTGCTGCTTACACAACAACTCCTTGGGAACTTACTGGTGACCTCACTCACATGCAGGAACATAACAACCCACTAGGAATTTGTTATTTGGCTGTGGTTTTCTGTGAGGTGGAGGTACTTCCCCAGACGGGCTGTTTTGATGCGCCCTACCGAAATGGAGCGTTGGGATAACTTCTTGGCACTAAGAATCTGAGCCAGACGTCACAGATCACTATACACAACGTGGTGCTGTTCCCTAATGAATGGAAACAAGAGCTGGGTTTAGCAGAGAGAGCAAAGAAGTAAAATAAACGGCGTCGATATGCGAGCGTGGTACAAAATCTGCGTTGTAACCACTGCAGGACAAGTTGGCTATGTGATTGAGAATATCGGTGTTAAGATAATAAGGGGCATGCTCCGGTAATTCGGACATGCAGGAACGGTGCAAGAGAAAAGAATGACTAACCAGAAATACAAAGAAATGAAAATAGAAGGATCTAGGCGCCGAGGAAAGCCTAGACTCCTACAACGACCAAATCGATACGAAAAAAAAATGGATCGGATGTTATCAGAAAGTTGTGTCAGGAGCCTTAGGAACTAGCAAGCGTGCATGAAACGAGCTTTGAATGTTAAAGGAGCGAGAGAGGTGTGTAAGGACCGAGTCATGTGGCACACAGTTCTCTCTGCCTATCCTGCAAAAGACTTGGCGTGAAGTTTTCTTTTGCAATATATACTCATAAATAAAATAATTAGACCGATAACCAGTAAATACACAGCTTCTAAAGCATAAAATAAGGAATACTGTTTTTTTCATTTAAAGCTTTTTTTCAAATAGTTATCAAGCTTTGTGGCGCTGAAAGTAAGAATGAATGAAAGATAAGAATGATAATATAACAGATATTGAAATATAAATAATACCAGTATATAATAAATGGCAAATTCACTTTTAGATTTTCAAAAGTTATATTGAGCTTGAGTTTTATAATGTAACATTATAAATATAATATTACATTATAAAACTCAAGTTGCTTCGGTCTCCTCCAAGACGGAGGTACTACCCTAATTATTATTTTTTTCAAAAGACCTATTCTTAATACCTGTACAGAATAATATACATATTATAATAAACCATTTCGAAAGCTTTTAAATAAACAATATACATTTTCTTTAAAGAATCATCAGACGAGCCACTACTGCCAATCCTAAATCAACTTTACAAGTCACATCCATATGAGCAACATAATTCAAGTCAATACCAGGCAGTCCGCATCAAATATTTACACAGGACTCAGGGTCTGAGTGTGAACCATCGATATAATCTGGAGCAACGCTTCATCGAGGTTATTGTAAAGAGTAATAACAACCCGTAAATAAATCCAAGAATGGATTTTATACTTTTGCCGGGAAATAGCGAAATTCCAGAGACAAATTGAGGCATAAATTATTGAAATAACGAAACTGAAGGAAATGTAAATATATAACCTTATTCCTTGAATTGCACAGAGAACAAAAGCGTATACTAATGGTACATACTTATATGGCATTCCGTTATATCTTACATCTCGAGTGACATATACTTGTCGTATTGTTGCCAAGTTCATATTCTTTTCTACGCGACTACTCGGCGGATTTTCAAGTTTAATGATGTAACACAACACAATGTTGTTAAGAAACGTAATGAAAGGTATAACATACGTCACTTAAGTCACACAGAAAATGTTTGAGTTTGAGTGAACTCGGCATCGTCCGCGGGGCGTGGCACTCTTAAACAAGCCAAAGAAGAAATTACTTTGTATTCATGTTTTTAATGCGATAAATACTTTGGCCTGAGAATTATCTTATTTTTTTTTTTTTTTTATATTAGTTCAGCATAGTGGCCCCTCGTTGCCTGATGGTAAGCGAAAGAGGAGCCCAAATCGCAACTGCAACTGACAACATACTACATCCCGTATCCTGTCAGTTGACGCTGCCATGCTGACCCGCAAAATGCTTCTTCACGCTTCGTTTGAAGGATCCCATATTGTAGGAAGGAGGGAACACATGTGCAGGCAAGGCGTTCCACTTTTTGATGGTACGACAAAGATAGGAGTTGCCGAACTTTTTGGTACGCGAAGAGATATTCTCAACCGTGAAACTATGACATCGCAAGCCCGCACGTGTGGTTCTATGACGGAAGGGTGAGGGTGGGATAAGGGAAAACAGTTCTTCAGAGCACTCGCCATGGTAAAGGCGGTAAAGTACGCTTAGAGAGCCTATGTCCCGACGGACATAATCTAACTAGTTTAGGCCTTAAATGATGTTACACAGTAACTATTCTTTTTTTCAACTCTTTAATTAAGTAGTTTGAATTCGGAACCCGTTTATTATGTTAAAAACTTCTTTGGATTTCCCGTTGTTTTACATATTTTTTCGTGTTTATTATCAAATTACAATATGGAAGGAAAATAGCAGTGATTGCCTTGCACAAAGTATGGAGCCGTCGCTCGTATTTAAGACACTTCAAAAGCTTGGTATCAGCCGTATGGTCGTATATCGACAGATATACCAACGCTTCCTCTGTTGAAGACCATAAAAGATCGGGGTGACCGTGTGCTGTTATAACTACAAAGGCTGTAAATGCTGTTAAAACCAGAATTCGCCGAAACCCCATTAGGAAACAAAAAATCTTACCGCGAGAAATGACGATTCCGGCTATGACTCTGTCGCGTACAATAAAACAAGATATGAAGCTCGACTCGGAAGCTTATCAACGATATACAGGACATGCCCTAAATCAATCCCTTAAGATAAAGAGAGTGGATCGATCTAAACGCCTTTTGTCCCGATACGCAGGTGAAAGGCACAGAAATATCCTCTTTACTAATACATAACATGCATTATTCTTATACACATATATACAACATTTAATCTCTTGTTTCACTTAGATTAACATAGACCTTAGAACTAACCTTTTTTTAAAGAGGTAGGGTACATCAAAGCAGCACGCCTGGGGAAGTACCTCAATCTCAGAGAAAACCGCAGACAAATAACAACTCCCTAAAGGGTTGTTGTGTTCCTGCGTGTGAGTGAGGTCACCAGTAACCTTTTAAGGAGTTGCTGTGTAAGCAGCAGAGGAGGCATATATTACAAGCGTTAATAGGCTACGGTAACTGCTTTACATCAGGTGGACCGTGTGCTTGTATGCCTCCCGACGTTGTATAAAAAAAGTCCTACATAGCTATTTTTCAACAGCTAGGTGGTGAAAGGGGGCAAATGAGACAGGAATGTAACAAAAATCAAATTCTGCAGGAGTTAGAAATCTATATAATACTAGAAGTTAGAATTCCAAGTATATTGAAGAGCTTGAGGAAGGAGATAGAGGCGAGGAGTAACATGCAGATCATTGACGTAAAATTGATTATACGTGTGATCTCACTTGTTAATCAAAATAATACTTGAAACTATAAATTACCAATACGAAGTATTAAATATATTTGGCCACAACAAAAATATAATTTTGTACAATATACAATATATATATATATTTGTACAAATTACAAAATTTTGAGAAATTTTGATTAATTGAGACAGGACGATGGTAATGAGTCAATCAGTATAGTGTAATTTATTCATAATTCAAGATCTTTGTAAGTTATTAAACTAAAAGCAGAATATGTAATCTCATCATATACAGCCTAAAACTCATTTTCTGGGCTTACTGCGTAGTTCATATTTCATTTATGTAACAAGGACTCCTTGTTATCCTTAATATTTACGCCTCCTAATATATTTTTCACTGTGAGGCGAATGATAAAGTTTTACGTCGACGGAAAGGCTGTTTTCCACGTATTAATTAAATAGGTACCTGTGGAGATAGAACACACGATAAGCCCTTTTGCGAGATGATTTATTCATTTGCGTCCAATGTGCTTATTTGGGGCCCTTGCTGAGTCGTCTTTTGTTTACTTTATCTGGCTTATATACATGGTTTTGTTTACTAATTGTGTAAGTTATCAAATTAAATAACTATTTAAACAATGAATATTATTCGTATATATCATAAAATATAAATTAAACAACTAGACTATATCCACCTTATATACAGGCAAGCGATAAAGAGTTTGATCGATACATTGGAACTTTAGGAAAAAGGTACAAGTTCTTACTACGCTAATAGCGGATTGCTTGAACATTCATTAAGTCATGAAGCAGTACATTCTTTGTTATGCTAGGAGTTCTTTTCGATCTAGCTACACACTCCGTCTTGGCCCCGTTATATGCATCGTGTAGCAAGTTATTCTAAAGTTTTTGTAAGCATTCCAATTAAAAATCCTGGTTTAATAGTTAAATTGTCACAATTCATATAAGCTATAGCTTAACATATTTTTTTAGCTACCATTATCAATACGCAGACCAGTACAACTTCTCTATTATTTGTTCTGTGGTGAAATGTGTTAAAAATGCTTATGTTGATATATGGAGAGGTACATTTACTCTTTTAATCTGCACATAGGTCTAGCCAGATTTGGAACTTTGGATAAGCTAAGTCAAAGACGTTTCAAATTTTGTTTCCGACTCTAAAATCGTATTTCTACATACATAGATTACTCGTATTAATCTCTATTTCAGTCTCAATATTTCAGAGTACTCTGTAAATTACATTTTTAAATTATAATAAAAAAATATAATCTGAATCCTTGTCAGCTTAGCGCCAGAGCTCTTATTAGCAGTAAAGACAACCCGATTCTTCAAGATTTTACGGATCATACTTTTGCGTAATATCATTAACAACCAAGATACTAGAATGCATAACAAGAAAACTTATCGAGAATTTTCCTACAGAAGTTTTTCAAAAGAATTTTTATTCTAGCGGTATTTTCCAGTTTTTGCTACTAAAGAAGTCCACTAAGTTATACTTGTAACCGATCTTTATTGCCGTACCAGAAACTTTAAATCGCGATAAAAATCTAGAAACTAATTTACATAGCGTACTATTTTTGTTTGTTTGAAAGATTTTAGATGGACATTATGCAAACGTAGTCTCTATTAAATTCAGTTCTTATTTTATTAAAATCTTGTAAATGAAAAAAAGAAAATTCAACAATTTCAATTATCGCATTAACATTCTATAGACTTCATGATCGTTCTAATTCTTAATTTTATCATTGTATTCCTTGTTACTTACGGTATTTAGATTTTAAATGAAAAGGCATATAAAACAGAAAAGAAACAAGAGCCACAGTCAACATATTGTACTTATAACCCTAATATCTTCACTCCAGGTATTATATGTGTGTGTATGGGTGATCGCATCGTAGCATCTCGAGTAGGGAATTACTTTCACCTCACAGACAACCGTAGCCAAATAACGAGGTATTGTAGAGTTGTTTCGTTGCGAATGACTGAGGTTACTAGTAACCCCTGGTAAAAAATAAAATCGGCCAAGTGCGAGTCGGACTCGCGCACGAAGGGTTCCGTACCATTATCTATAAAAACGGCAAAAAAATCACGTTTGTTGTATTGGAACCCCCTTAAATATTTATTTTATTCTATTTTTTATTATTTGTTGTTATAGCGGCAATAGAAATACATCATCTGTGAAAATTTTAACTGTCTTAACTATCATCGTTCATGAGATACAGCCTGGTGACAGACGGACGGACGGACGGACAGCGGAGCCTCAGTAATAGGGTTCCGTTTTACCCTTTGGGTACGGAACCCTAACTATATCGCAAGCATTAATCATTTTACGTTAACCTATTCACGTCTGGTGGGCCATAAGCCTTTATGCCTTCTGACGTTTATTAAAAAAATCTACGGTAGTTGTAATTTTTACGTCATCCCATTTTTAGGGTTCCGTACCCAAAGGGTAAAACGGAACCCTATTACTGAGGCTCCGCTGTCCGTCCGTCCGTCCGTCCGTCCGTCTGTCACCAGGCTGTATCTCATGAACCGTGATAGTTAGAGAGTTCAAATTTTCACAGATGATGTATGTCTGTTGCCGCTATAACAACAAATACTAAAAAATAGAATAAAATAAAAATTTAAGGGGGCTCCGATACAACAAACGTGATTTTTTTGCTCATTTTTGCTCGATATTGATAACGGCAACAGGTAGACGCTTGAAATATTCGCAGAATATTTAGTTATATATTCACTTTAAGAATAAATAATTAAATTAAAATAAAACAAATATTTAAGGGGGGTTCCCATACAACAAACGTGATTTTTTTGCCGTTTTTATAGATAATGGTACGGAACCCTTCGTGCGCGAGTCCGACTCGCACTTGGCCGATTTTTATTCTCTACATTTGCTTTTGACACAGAAATATTTTAACACTATTCCTATTTTAACTTGTTTATTTTCACATAGCCTACGTTTCTCTCCCTCGGTTCATTTTTGATTCTTTCTTACAAGTTCGTAAATAATATACGAGCTGATATGCACCAAGTTATTTTTACATTGTTGCTTGATATGTCGGAAGCTATATTCAGGGCGTTACGACGACGTCGAGTTTATACGAAGTATCATAATAGAGTCAAGGCATCTAAGTATTATAACACCTTATTATTATGTTATGTATGAAAATTCACAGAATGTTACATGAATAATCTAAGTTCAGCATATTATTATAGCTTTTACATGTCTTCTTCTCCCTAGCATTATACTGTTGTCTAATCCATGAATATTGTAGATGTCTGCCACCTAAGCCTTAGGATTTGGCGAAACTTTTAACATAGGACGACTACCACGAGACCTCCATAACCCAGGGGAAACCAGATATTTCTAAGGTTATGGTTTCTCGAATGTCTGAGTTCCCCCTCACGATGTTTTCTTTCACCGCCGAGCAACTGATAATTACATAAATGTGCATAAATTCGAATTTAGTGGTACATGCCCACGCTAGGATTAGAACCGGGACCAGTAGTTAACATGCTTGTTCTGTATTCACTGGGCTTTCAAAAAGTTCGACGAGCTCGGTGGCGCAGTGCCGCAGTGGTGAAACGCGTTGTTACGCTACTTTGACACCAACGCTCGTGGGTTCGACTCCCACACAGTACAAACATTTGTGTGCATGAACATGTCTGTTTGTCTGGGTCTGGGTGTTTCCTATGTATAATAATTATGTATTTACAAAAAAAAATGTATTTACGTATGTTTATCAGTTGTCAAGTACCCATAACACAAGCTTCGCTTACTTTGGGGCTAGGTGACGCTGTGTAATTTGTGCGAAAATATTAAAAAAAAAAAAAAAGAAGTACAAGAAAGCACTCTGAAGCATTTAATGTACCAGAGAAACGCCGTAGCTTGGAAACGTATGTATATCAGAGCAAAGGTATATCCTGACTGGAGTACCATACGCTATTCGTAATAAACAATGACAGCCTCATGGATAATGCTAGATGCTAAACTATCACTGTTCTTTAGGAGGATTTGATTGCATGACATCTGTAAAAATAAAGTAGCCTTCCCCTTCTCAAATACAATGTGTTTAATATATATTTTTGATAATGATATGGACTCAATAGGCAGTGGACCACTTACCAGGCGGTAGTCGCTACTAAAAGATAGTGGGTGTACTACTTACATTAATCTTCGACTAGATTTATTATTTATTTACCGCGTTCGTAATGAAGACGTGAGAGAAAGAGTTGGTCTAAAAGAGAGTGTCGGTGTTAAGATAAGAAAGGGCATGCTCCGTTGGTTCGGACATGTAGAAAGAATGCGGGACGAAAGAATGACGAAACAGATATACAATGCAAAAGTGGAAGGATGCAGGAGCCGAGGAAGGCCGAGACTAACCTACCATGACCAAATTGGTCGTGTTTTATCAGAAGGTGATATCAGAAGCCCCAGGAACCGGCGAGCGTGCATGAAAAGAGCTATGAATGTCACAGAAGCGAGTGAAGTATGCAATGACCGCGTCTTATGGCGCCCGGTTCTCTCTGCCTACCCCGCAAGGGACTTGGCGTGAAGATATACATACATACATTAATGTAATGTACCACACTCACAGTGACGCGTTCCATAGGATGGCAATAGAACAATATACCTATGAGCAGGTCTCGGCGTGTACTGGGGTTATTGGCACTCAGATATTCCAGAAGAAAGATGGACACCTGCCATAAATACCATATCTGGTTGCTATTTCCGGTAGGCGGAGGTTAGCCACTAACTGAAAGGTCTTCCGATGTGCCAAAAACCGCTGTGAGTTACGCACGGATATCGAGAGGTGCCTTTTCTCCTCATTTTCAAGTCAGAATATGTGGGTTGAGTTGTCTGCAACTTATTGTGTAATAACGTTTTGTTAACTTTTATATATATGTATTTCATTATAGCTGGTGTCTAATAACTCGTATCCCGCCTGATGTGAAGCGGTTGCTGCTGCCAATGAATGGTCGCAACACGTGGTCTATTGTTCTCTCAGAGTTTCCGATGCAATCGCAGCAACACTTTGCAAACGTTCTGATCCCAAAACCATACACAATAATCCATTGCATACTTTCTAATTGTCTGGTAAGGTAGTGCTACTTTCTCATTCCGGTTTCTCTCTCTGTGTGGTCGTTCCCTCATGACTGAGGATCGTGATCATCGATGGATGTGGACGGTGTGCACCTAGATCGTATGATTTGCCTCCATCTGTTTCTGTCCATGGCGTCTCTGACGACCGAGCAAAACCTGGCTGAGGTAGAACCTTTTACTTGATCGGTCCATCTGGTTGAGGAGCATCCAAGGGTTCGTTTACCCTTGCGCCTCTACCACATCTCGAATGCATTGATTCTTTGTCTTTTTCGAGCTCGTATTGCTCATACTTCCACGCCATATAGGAATATGGGGAATACTAGAACACGTATTAACCGAATCTTGGTGGTATTGGTAATATCCCTCTTCTTCCAAATGGCGTAAAGTCGCGTTATGGCTTCTTTAGCCATACCTCTCGAGTCTCGAGTCTCAATAGAAGTCGCTAGGAAGACCGTGTCATCGGCATACCTGAGATTTGATATCCGTTTTCCGCGTATTGGAAATCCCTTGTCCCAGTTTTCGAGCACCTTCCGGATGATATATTCCCCATATATGTTGAATAAGGCCGGGGACAGGAAGCCGCCTTGTCGCACTCCCATTTTTATTACGAACACATTAGAACAGTCGGTGCCAATTTTGACAAAAGAGCGATGCCCATTCCGGTAGCTACTCATTAAAAATATATGTGAATTGTATCTGACTTTCATCAGAACTAGTTTTGTTAATAAATAGAAGACGCCACATGCATGTAAAGTTTATTTTGGCACTAATATATTTGCCTTCTTTTACTAAGTACTGAATTAAACATAATAAAATATAAGTTGCATACTAATAATGGATAGGTAAGTGACTCCACTATATAGAAATATTTGGCAATAATGAAATAAATGTAGCAAAGCTTGGTATTTTTCTATCAATATAGAATAATAACTCAATGGGCGAAGTCTTATAGAAAAAGCCGTCAAGTGCGAGTCCGACTCGCGCTCTGAGGGTTCCGTAAAAAAATAGTTTCGCAAAAAAAGCATTTGTTTTTTGTGACGGAACTACAAATTTACGGTCAGATTTTTTTCCCTACTTGTGCTACATGATGTTGCTTCTTACCAAATTTCATGATTCTAGATCAACGAAAGTACCTACCCTATAGGTTTTGATTCCCTTGCGAGTGTCAAAATATGCGCATAAACGAGGCATAAACAGACGTATCTTTTGATTGCGTTGACTTAAAAGTTTGTTTTTTTTCACTGTTCGAAGGGATTATACACCTGAGTATTTGATAGTAATTTAAACTTAATAGCTCCATCTGTTCCTGAGAAAAAGGATCTTGACCGACAGACAAACATACAGACAGATAGATGACAACAAAGTGATCATTTAGGGGTTCCATTTTCCTTTTAAGATACGGAACCCTAGAAATAATGAAATTAAATTTACGTAAAAATATTGGGCTTTAACAACTAAGTATAACCACTATAGTGTGTCTAAAAGTGCTGCATGAGCAACATGTGTATACTCACACATACTACCTGCGTCTTCGTCCGCGCATATTCCGTGGAAACCACTTTTTCATAATTTCTTTCTTTTTTCTCGGCTTCTAGGGGTCGTGTTATGATATTCAATAACGTATAACCTTCCTTAAAAATTGGGCTAGAACAAGAAAAATAATTTGAAAAATCTAGTAGTTCTAGAGATTAGCGGAATCCAATAAACATACATTAGTGTAGTTTTATACGTAAGCGAATACCATACGAGTTGTTTGGAAATTAGGGAAACCACTCATTACAGCAAAATATTTTCCCTCATTAGATCTATTTAGGTTGCTCTAGCGTAGTCTTTTTAGAAACAATTATGATCCACCTACACCCCACTACTTCCTACTTCATTGGTATAATCAACACAATCAATAATAGCCACTGAAATAAATATCCGTCCGACAATTATTTCGGTGCTTTTTTTTTTGTTTATTAATTCCACTTAAAGTACGTAATTACAAAGGTAACTTAATGATCCGGAAAATCGTGAAGTTTTCCCCATCGCTGCCGTGTCTACCTTCATACTAGGTATTTCTCCAACTTGAGCAGCAAATATGCCAACACGTGAACCGTTCAATATAACTTAAATTTATGTAGTTTATAACAAATAAAGTCTAATATATGAAGATGACAAATAACTTAAAATTTATACTTTCAATGTATCCGATTTCTAAATATATGAGTTACTGATTTAGACACCTTGAAAATCTTCAAGGTAAACTTTCCTTATAAGTAATCAAAGAAAACTTCGTATCATATAATCGAATGGGTGCTGTTAAAGAGAAAACATGAATCAAAACTTTCGGCCCTTACAATACAGCGTGAAATAAAGTACAGTTGAAAAAGAAACATAATTGTCCAAACTTACTTAGAATAATTGAAAAATTACCATTTTACTTCTTCAACACAAACAGGGTAAAAGTTTACGTTGAATAGGGTGGCATAAAAGAAGGTGATAGCTACACACGGCTGATTAATTTTGCGCGCAATTTATAAAAAAAAATGATAGTAACAAAAATATATGTTTTTGTTCTGCAAAGTTACAAAATACTTGTTTAAAACAAGCTTTTATTTATATATGTACTAAAAAAATAACGTTAATAAAAATAAGTGCAATGAATATGACAGCCAATGATTAAGTTGGCACCTAGGTAATCTATTAACATGTTTAAAATTAGTATATTTAAACGTAAACGTACCTGATATTTTTATTGTTATATTTTATGATACTCGTAAGTTTGTCGAGGAGTTTGCAAATAACTATTAAAAGGTTAACTATGAACCTTCAGTATACATTATTAGACCTTTGTCACCGAGTGTAACTTATGTCACTCGTTAAAATAAACCAAATCAACCCAAACTCGAGGAATTTACTAGTAGCCATTACTGAGTTCTACTATTCCTCTCCAGGACGCGTCATAAAGCCCTTATTAACAAACGTAATGCATTTGAGTAGTTATAAATAAACACTTTGTATTGCATTCGTTCTTAGAAGGTATAGGAACAGATTAAAATAAGGTATATAAAATATTTAACTGCTACTTAGTATTGTCTTAGGTTTTCGCGATTGTTACACATTTAAATTAAACAATTTTTTAACGGAAGTATCGCGTGTTTTATTTATTTTGTTGAACCTGACGTTTCGAACGCTTTGCAGCGTCCGTGGTCGCAGGAAGACATGTCTCGCTGAGATGCGAGAAAATTAAGTAACTTGATTTTCAGCTGTCATTATTGAGGATGCATTTTACAAAAAGTTACCATGTGCTGAAATTTTTATTTATTTCAATGATTCACTAATAATCTAGTCAACGATTTTGATCCAATGTCCTATATGTATATAAAATAAACAAATAAAAGAACTAACTGTATTGAACAGATCATAATAAAGCTATAATGTGAAATAAACTAAGTTTTTGTAAAAAAAACATCACCTTAACTTTTCTCTGAAAATTCGCCTATGACATCAAAGATTATTGGTTTTATTCCCCCAAGCTTGCAGATATATAATAAAATCCCCGATTATGATGTAGCATAGCAGTTTTTATATTTATAAAAACTATATTTTTTTATACAACATCAGTAGGGTATACGAGCATACGGCCCACCTGATGTAAAATAGTTACGGTAGCCTATAAATGCTTGCAATACATTAGGTATCACTCGCGCGATGCCACCTCTGCTGTTAACACAGCAACTCCGTAGGAGCCTACTGGTGGCTTCACTCACACGCAGTAACACAACAACCCGCTAGGGAGTTGTTATTTGGCTTCAGTTTTCTGTGAGGTACTTCCCCAGACGAGCTGCTTCGATGTGTCCTACCTCTCTTAAAAATACCCAGACCACGACAAACATGCATGTTCATGCACACATATGTTTGTCCTGTGTGGGAATCGAACCCACGAGCGTTGGTGTCAAAGTAGCGAAACAGCGCATTTTACCAGTGCGCCACCGAGCTAAGCAAAGCTTATTACTCTGTCAATGATTAGTAAGCAAAGCTTATTACTCTGTCAATGAATATTTAAACGAAAAATCCGCATGGCCCTCGTGTGAACAAAAATTGACAGAAGTAGTATTAAACACACAAAATAAATCTTTTATGAATATGCCATGAAGATAAATATTTTATTTATATATTTTAAAATGGTAAATTAAGTTTTATGCAAGTGTGTTACGTATTCTTTTATTGTACTGTTGACTTGGAAGCGCCTGCGAAAGCGTAGTCTCAAAAATAAAGAATTTGAACATACGAGTAAATCTAACATTTGTGTGCGCGGTAAACCGAAAAGCAAAGATGTAGACTACTCAAATAATGTCATATCTATAGACAAAATTAAAATAAGATACAATTGATTATTAGGCCTGGTCATTTAAAATAAAGATTCGATTGTACATTAGCTTTATTGATATCGCAACCGTTTTGATTATGATGTATGTTTCTATACATATATTTTTAATTTAGTCACCATTCTTTTGCTTGTTTTGATACAAGATGTCTAAAGGTAATATACCTGGAAAATATTTATTTATTCCGCTGCTCTGTGCCAGCCTATAATTTTATAGTAGGCGCGGGAAGTATTTTCGAATAGCTTCTGAACTTAGTGAATCAGCCTCGTTTCCGTCAAATTTAGTATCATCACTAACTTTACTTCTCTCTGTCCGCTTTATGATTATTTGATATCCCTTAATACTTACTTCGTAGTTTTCACTTACTTAACCCTGCAGCGGTCGCGCATTAAATAATGACCTAAGAGGTCGCGCGGTATACATCTGTAATCCAATTATAAATGAAAATAAAACTAGAGTTTATTAATCAACATTCTTTATTTTGCATTTAAATGAAACAATATAAAGTTTTTTTAGTATTTAACACAGAAAAGACCAAAAAGAAATTACTTTATAAATTATTTAAAACAAATAACAAACTTCTAATTATTTTAAGGTAAAAAAGGCACTTTAGTTTTAAAATGAGATCTGGGACGTCAAGGAAACACCGTAGCTAGCAGTTGACTGGTTTATTCGAACGAACATTCCTATTACCCTCCACCATACATAATATCTAATCTACCCTAAGAACATACATCGTCACATCTTCCCCTTTCTAATTTACTACCTACTTACATTATAGGTATGAGACAACATTATTTTTTGTTACCGTTCTACGATAAGCACGCAGTGCTCGGGCGGACGCGTCTGACGGCGCCGGAGGAGGTGAGGGTGCCGTCCGAACCTCGGTATCGGCTACGGTGATAACTTTTTCCGCATTCTCCACCTCCCCCTTCGAACCGTCCGACGCGTCCTCAAACGAGTCCTCAGCATCTTTATCGGCCAAACCGGAAGTATTTATTTCCGAAGTCGTTCCCTCTGTTTTAGGCGCTTGACTTGCACGCGACAACGAAAATCTATTTTTATTATTTATTAAAATTTGGTCCGCATGTCTTCGCCAATAAGTATCACGACCTACGTCCACTTTATACGAAACCGGCCCTGTCTTTTTAATTACTACGCCCTCGGCCCACTTGCTACCTTTAACCGAGTAATCACGCGTTAGAACATGGTCTCCTACGGCGATGTCCCTCGACGTGCCGGCGGTGGCACGCACCTGCCGCTCTTGGTTGGCTCGTACCACGGCCGCCACGTCGGGACGCAACGCGTCTAGCCGCCCGCGCAACCGCCGCCCCAGCAATGCCACCGCCGGTGACACGCCCGTTGTCGCGTGCTCACAATTCCTGTACTGGAATAAAAATCTTTGCAAGGCGGTGGTTACGTCTTCGTTTTCGTGAAGTGCCCGTTTGATCGCCTTTTTTACCGTTTTGACCGCATTTTCGGCTGCACCGTTTCCTTGAGGCCTATAAGGTGCTGAGGTCACGTGTTTTATACCATTACTTTTACAATACATTTTAAACTCTTGAGCAAAGAAAGGTGGGCCATTGTCGGTCACGAGTTGAGATGGTAATCCGAATCGTGCAAAAATGCTTCTTAATATTTTTATTGTCGATGTTGCATCAGTACTACGCATCTCTACGGCTTCGATCCACTTCGAGTGGGCATCTACTATTATTAAATAGCGTCTGCTCGCACACTCGGCGAAATCCGCGTGTATTCTTCTCCATGGGTGTTGAGGAAATTCCCACGGGTGTAAAGGACTATGTGGCGGAGCGTCCCGGACCGCCCCACAAGCCTCACACACCCGACACAGTTCTTCCAAATCTTTGTCGAGGCTAGGCCAATAAACGTAACTACGAGATAGAGATTTCATTTTATTTACTCCTAAATGGCCCGTATGAATGTCGGATAGGACTCGTTTCCTAAGGGCCGGCGGGATGACAATTCTATATCTATAAACTATACATCCCGATTCAATGACTAATTCTCGCTTCCTAGCAAAATAAGGACTTTCATCATCACAACTCGTGCTGTTTGGCCAACCGAACTGAATATAACCTTTAATTCTACATAACAATTTATCTTTGTCTGTTTCCCGTGAAACGTCCTTAAAATTAATCGGTACACATTCTTGGATCAACTGTAAATAATCAATAGTGTCCGCCGAGCGCCCCTCCCGTGCTAGCGGCAAGCGTGATAATGCATCAGCTGGGCCATTATTTGCCGACCTTACGAACTCAATACTAAAGTCGTAGGCGGCCAGACGGGCCGCCCATCTTTGCAGCCTACTTGCCGCGGTCTGCGGAATACCGCCTTTAGCTCCTAAGATATAAGTTAACGGTTGATGATCTGTGCGTAACGCGAACCGCCTACCGTATAAATACTGATGATGCTTTGTGACACCAAACATTATCGCGAGCGCCTCTTTATCCAGTTGACTATAATTACGTTCAGGCTCGGAGAGCGTGCGCGATACGCAGGAAATAGGCCGCTCGCTGCCGTCGGGGTAGCGATGCGCCAATACCGCTCCGAGTCCGTACGAGCTGCTATCCACGGACAGTACTAACGGGCGATTCGACTCGTAATGGGCCAGCATTCGATCGCTCAGGAGGGCTCGCTTAGCGTCCTCGAACGCGCGTTCACAATTTGAGTCCCATTTCCAGATAACGTCTTTTTTTAGTAGCTTATGTAGGGGGTGCAATAAATTTCCCAAATTGGAGATAAATTTGGAATAATAATTTAACATGCCTAAAAAACTTTTCAGTTGAGAGACGTTCTCTGGGACGGGCGCGCTCGATATCGCTTCTACTTTGCTAGGGTCAGGACGCAAGCCTTCTTTATCTATAATAAATCCCAAGTATTTTACTTTCTCTTGTAAAAATTTACATTTACTTATTTTTATTGTAAGTCCCATGTTGCGTAACCTTTCGAGTACAGCCCTTAAATTTCTTATGTGCTGCTCTTTATCTCTCCCTGTGACGCAAATATCGTCCAAAAATACTACGCACCCGGGCACGCCCCGCAGCGTCTCCTCCATAATTTTCTGAAATTTTTCAGGAATACAGGAGAGACCATAGGGGCACCGCCGGTACACAAATGTGCCTACGTGTGTCGTAATCGCGGTGAACGGTTGGGACTCCTCAGAAATTAGACATTGTTCGTATGCATGCTTAAGGTCTATTTTTGTATAGCGATCGCCGCCGCTGAGGCATGCGAATAATTCCTCTATGCGAGGCAAAGGATAATATTCCCTTTTTAATTTCGGATTGATCGTTATTTTATAGTCCCCGCAGATCCGAATGTCCCCGTTTTGTTTAACTACCGGGACGATGGGCGTGCCATACTCGGAGTAGTCGACGCGGTAGATGGCCCCGTCAGCCTCGAGCCGAGCGAGCTCGCGCTCGATGCGCGCGCGCAACGCTAGCGGCGCCGGGCGCGCCCGCACGTACACCGGCGACTCGTCACTGAGCTGTAGTCGAATGGTGCGCTTACATGTACCTAATTTATCCATAAATACCTCTGGGAAATCGATACATAACTGGTTCACGAATCCATCGTCGATCATACCATGTAGATTTATGTTGTTGATCTTTAGTCTGCGCAACCAATCGCGGCCCAATAATGGGCGTGCTCCCCCTTTAATAACATATAGTTGTAATAACTTAGCCTCGGTATTACCCAACCGCACATCTACCTCGATATAGCCCGCCGATTCGATTCGTGAACCAGAGTATGAGCGTAGAAAAATATTATCGCTAATCATCTTTTTATGCTTGAATAACGTCGAATACATCGTATCACTTATTGCCGAGATTCGGCTACCCGTGTCTATTTCACACTCGATGATTTTACCGTCAATCACTACTTTAATAAAGTATGGTTTGTTACCTTCCGCTGCCACTTCGATGTCGAACATGTCATCTGAACTGTCACTGAAGTAATTGTGTCGGTCGCTTATACGACCTTTACCACCACGTAGTTGCGCGCACATCACTTTTAAATGCCCTCTTTTATTGCACTCATCACAATTATAATGCGCGTATCGACAACGCTCCGCTCGATGCGCCTTACCACAGCGCCAGCATGCCGGCGAGCCGTCCCGCCCGGGGCCGGCACGCGGCCCGCCGTCGCCGCTCGCGCTCGTCCCTGCGCCGCGCCACGCGCCCGCTGCGCCTGCGCCGCCGCTGAGCCCGCGCCCGCGGCCTCGCTGTCCCCGCGTGAAATGCAAGCTGTCGCCCGCGTCGCCGCCACCTGCACCTGCACTGTCCATTGGCCCCCTGCTGCCACTGACTTCTGCATGTTTTTCTGCGGCCTCCAGAGCCAATGCCAGCTCGACTGCTTCCTTGTATCGTATTACTTTTTTAGCGAAAATTCTGGACCTCATGGCATCGTTAGAGAGACCCGAGACGAACTGATCCCTCAGATTTTCTTCTAGCGTGGAACAGGTTTTGCATTTACCGAAATTGCACGTAGCCGCGAGGTGTTTGAGTGCTTGTAGGTACTCCATAAGCGGCTCGCCTGCTCGTTGACGCCGCAGTCTGAATACGTGACGTTCCGCTATTTCTGATCGTTTCGGTTCTAAATGTTCTTCCACTAGTTTTACTAACACTTCGTATGATTTATTTTCCGGTAATTCCGGCGAGCACAAGTCGCACATTAACGAGTACGTGGCGTCACCCACCACCGTTATTAACATGGCCACTCTTAATTCTGCATTGATATTATTTAGCAAAATATATTGATTTACGCGCCGAACGTAAGCTGGCCATTGCTTAGAATTTAAATTGAAAGGTTCTAACTTGCCGATGGACATTGTTGTAAACGATTTAATTATCACGCGTGTAGTCGAAGCACCTCGTCGCCAGTGGGACGTCAAGGAAACACCGTAGCTAGCAGTTGACTGGTTTATTCGAACGAACATTCCTATTACCCTCCACCATACATAATATCTAATCTACCCTAAGAACATACATCGTCACAAGATCAAATATTAAAAATATACCAAATTGTTAATCTAATTATTATTTTCCATACAAGAGGAACATGATCGGCTAGTACTTTTATTACGTGTTCTTCCGCAGTCGTTCTGATGTAAAATTTTCTCCTACTACAGAATTATTTGCCAACAGCTCATTTGAGATTTCTGCCTCCTGCTCGGATGCTGACACATGGTTCTGCTCCTCAATAAAGTCTTCTTCGTTATTTGAGCTTGCAGCATCCTCCAAATCATCAAATTATTCTGCAAGCCACGCTTCAATTTGTGCAATACGTCTTTGTTCTATGATTTTCTTAAAACGGTTTTTTTTTGAGATTACGGAAACAAATTTTTTAGACGAATTCAGTCTCATAAAAAATAAACATGTACATAAAATATTTAGTAATAAACAAGAAAAAGCGTAAAAACGTTTATAATAGTATGACAAAAATACTTACGTAAAGGATATGAGCGGATTACAATAGTAATCCACGAAGTTTACGTAGATGCTGGAAGGCAACTGCACGCGACCGGCTCCCGCGTTGCACTGAGAGCATGCGTTGACTATCCAACATAAAATATACGGAGTATCAATAGATACCTAGTCCTGGTTCTTTAGTTTTACTTATTTATTATATATAGATATTGGATTACAATTGTAATCCGCGCGACCACTGCAGGGTACAATAGTTTTGCTACGTTATGAGGTTACCATCAAACGGTAAGAATTAAAGAAGCGAGTGAGGTGTATAAGGACCGAGTCACATGGCGCTCGATTCTCGCTGCGACTAAAGGATTTGGCGTGAAGTTGTAGATAGATAGATTAAATAGTTTACGTTGGTCTAAAACTAGCCCCGTTTAAAAATACAAATAGTAAATTAAATAATGTGCTAGTTTGAAGGAGACATTTTATATTTATTTTAAAATTAACGTTATATATAATGAATTATATTATGAAAATTCTATTTTTGTTATGAAATTCCTAGCGTTTGATTGGTCGAAAAGAAGTTTGTTAAAGGTATGATTTTTAATGAAGTAGTAGAATTGTCACAACTTCTTTTTTGTAAACGTGCTGGCTGTTTCCAATACCGGTAAGTCTCGATACAAAATATCCGTTGAATATTTACTAGCCGAGAGCGTGGCTTGTTTTCATTAGCGTGATTGCTTCAACCCATTTTTGCAGTAAGTGTTGAATGTAAGTTGCTTTCTGGCGGTTGCTAAGTGAAATAAATGCGAACTTTTCCTTCAACAAACACCATTTCATTTGCAGTTCAACCAATTATTGTCTAAATTGCTTGGTCTATTTTGCCACAATACTTAATGAACTGTATTCAAGTGTTGTTAAGGTTTATTAAGGATTCTTAGTAGTTACTTTCTATGGAACGTTTTACGTTTATAGCTTGATAGATATGCGATCGAATACCAGATTCGTGGATTTATTAGATTTTTCTTCTTTTTTTTTGTTACAGGGTTCCATCGATATTTATTTAGCGATGACTTTGCTAACATTGAGAAACATGTAGAAGTCCACTAAATGAATAACTCAACAAAATTTGTCACCCTTAGTAACAATAAATGACCTCTTTATTGAAATTTGCAAATATGTAGATAACACCGAAAGTACGTAAAAAAAAACTATAAAGAAGCGAGTGATATGTGTAAGGGCAGATGGAGCTCAATCATCTTTGTCTTGGAATTTGGCATGTAGACACAGATATTACATATTAGATATATATATATATATAGAATATTGCAATTAGCGAAGAGAGTAACAAAAGATATGTACAATAACAACAATTGTAATACAAATAAGTTTAAAGATGATAGTAAAAGTAAAAGATGGTAGTCTAAATTGCGTTTATTTATATAGTTAGTTTTCAAACTCTATCATGTTTAAAATTCCACATGAAAATATCTTCAAATGCAACTTACGCTATTAGCAGCAATTAAAAGTAATATAAAATTAGGAATATTCAGGAATTGGCGGGTCTTAGAATAATGTCAGATTGGATCACAAACAATAAACCACCAATATAGGTTAATTCCTTCATGGATTGGATAAAACATTTATATGTCTACTGTTAAATGAAAAAAAAAATAGCACTAAAATTACAATCTGAGTTATAATCTATAATTATAGTATAAATCAGATATGCCTGTACTTGATTGCGGAAGAACTAAATGTATAGATCGATGAAATTCCTATTCATATAACAAATTTGAATACATAATTTATTCATGGAATCGAGAATGGAATGATCTTTATTGTACCTGACAATAAAAACATATAAGTAGCGGTTATAAACTAGAAGTACAAACAAACGGTCATATCGTTACAATAATTTTGATTTTTGAATATTTTTAATCATTTGAATTGATTATTTTTGGTACTTATTAAACATAATTAATTCAAATGATATAATTTATTTGGTTAATTAGTTTAGTTAATTTATTAGCTAATTTAGATTTGTAAATTTATCAACCAAATAACTTATTTCGTGCATGTTAATGGCGCTAAACATCACGCTTCTTCTTTATTTCTATACAAGGTCGGGAATCCATGTTCTTAACATAAAGCCGACTTGATGTAAAATAGTTATCGTAACCTATGAATGCTTGTACACCTGCTGCTAATATAGCAACTTCTTAGAAGCGTACTGTTAAATGAAATTCAACATTTTATTTAAACAGACTCGTTGATGTCTCTCTGAATTTCTTCCTCACTAATCCGTAACTTTGACCTCGTGATGACCATTCATGGCTGAAGAAAGCCTCTGCTTTCTACCATAGTTTTCCGCTTTCGACGAAATATGTGTCGTCGTGTTTTCGCCAGACTTTGCGCTTCTTAGAATGGATAACCACAATGCCCCATTTTCATTCTGACACAAAACATCTAATTGTGCAATATACTCTAATATCATTCACTTTGCGACATTATAGTTAGCTATCAAATCGTATTCCTTTTTATGTAAAAATATTTCAAAGAAATTTACTTTATGTAAATATCTTGTGAACATTTTACGACCTGTGAGACATAAAACGTACCTACTTTATGGAGTAAAATAGTTAAAATAATGTCTCAAGGTACATAAAGCATTTTCCTTATGCTTGGTTTTATTTCAATATTTCATGAACAACTACGAATATTGCTATTATTTATTTTATAACTCGTAAACTAAAAACAGTTTGAAGAATGTGGATAGAATTTATTGGGTGTTTTATTAAATACGTAAATATGTAATATATTGTACTACCAAGTGATCGCGGCGCTGATTTGCTATATATAATATTATGAGCAACTAAATAATATTGAGCCGTCTGTAGAATTGTCGACGATCGTAAGCTTACACACGGTGTGAGTCGTCCATATGTTTAAGGAGAGACATAACATCCTTCTATGTGTTCTATCGATTGTACAATGGGTTATGTTTCATGGAGTACTCCGATGTAATACCCACATGCATATTTAAAGAATTTAAAGCTCCTACCCTGGATCTATAATAGACGTACTCTATACGATTCCAGATAAACTTTCTACTTAGAATCGCTAATTTGTTGGTAATTTCCCCGTGTGGTTTGTTCTAAACACCAATACCAAAAAAGCATGAAGTTCTTTAAAAAAGGCATGAAGAGATTGGCAATGCGCGAATGACGTCTCTATTGTTGCAAATAGGCAATGGTAAGTATTTATCATCTGCCAAATCGAACGCTTGTTTGATCATGAGTAATATTAAGAGAGAAAGTCATTAGGCATTCATTAAGTCTTTAAATAAAATCTTGTGGTCTGCGGATTCTGTTGATTGAATAAGGAATAGAGAAGCACCTCCACCTTACAGATGACCGACTGCAGCAAAATAACAACTCCGGGAGGATTGTTATATTCCAGTACGGAGTAAGGTTGCCAGCTAACTGAACATTGTGCGGACAGCCGGATGACCAGTGAATATAGAACAGTGTGTGTGCGGCAGTCTGGCGCGGCGGTCTTGGAGACCCTTTGAGACAGTTGACCGCAAGCCGCTCGCAGGTTAGTAGGGTTCCCGGAGATTATACAATCTTAGTCCCAGTATGCTGAACTGCTAACATGTGTAAAGTATCTCTTGCAGTAGTCGTAACGAAGAAGGAGACGAAACTGAGCTGATTAATTCTCCCACGAGACTACCATATACCCATATATATAAACCATCTGCTGACCACATGTTCGGATGAATGTAACAGCTCAGTGTATGCGCCGCTTGGTTTGTCGGACCACTGTTTCATCCGGGCCCAAGTGTCCTATATCAGATATGACCCAGCTCGGCCTATCAAATGGCGTACCTTCTGGCACTGTAGGTCAGCAAATTGGGATGGATTGTGTGAATTCTACGCATCGTACGCCTTTATGAGTAAGATTTATGGATGAGACTTAACTAACTTGGCGTAAATGCAGTTTTTGATTTGATGTCATAAAAGCTACATTACCGAACTTCAGAACTAACCTAACGTGTTCGGCGAAGTTATTTATTTCGTTGGTTTAAGTTTTTACTGTCATGATACAGTAGCGTTTGATTTTATATTTATTCAAGATAGACAACATCATTTCAATTCATGTAAAGATTGTAGCCAATCTAAAGTTACGAGAACCCTTTAATTATTTGTGAAAGTGCGTATTAGAACATATCTTCATGATCTATGTACTAACCTGAAAGTCAACAGTAAAATTTGTCACGCAAGATGATACAAATTCTGCTTTGGAAGAAGACTCGCCAATTAACAGAATATTATAGTTTGTAAGATTAGATCCTTATATGTGTTTATTTCTTTCGTTTTATACGACTGCAGTGCCAAACAAGCGTACGACCTGCCTAATGGTAAACAGTTGCCATAGCCTGTGGGCATTTGGAATACCAAGGGTATAATTCTTGCGTTGCCGACCCTGCAAAAATCTCCTCACGCCTTTCTTGAAGAACCCCATGCTGTAGTACCTTGGAGAGACCTCGGCAGGGAGCTCATTCCACATCTTTAGAGTTCTCGGTAGAAAACTTCTATGTAACCGGACAGTATGTGAGCATTGTGACTCCAGTGTAAGAGGATGAACTCTCAGCCGTCGGCGAGAGGTTCGTTTGCAAAATGAGGCTGTTTGCATAATATCAAACAACTCCTCAGAACACAGCCCATTCTAAAATTGGTAGAACACGCAAAGGGAGGCAAAATCTCTCCTTAAATTCAAGGGTAGTATATATATAGTTTCCATATTGTGAACAGACCGATGTTAAAGAAAAGTCAAATGGCATAAAAACAAACGAAACACTAAATTCGAAACATAAATACACAAGACAATTCGAAATAAATTGTAATTTGGAAATCCTAACTAAACGCGAGATCTTTGAGATCAAAGTGGCCAGTTTGACAAAACGCTAAAATATCTGCGAAGTAAAAATTTAGTCAGCCTTATTTTTAGCATCTTATTAATAAGATATTTCTATGGATATTATATCTGTTGTCCATCTGAGTAGCATAACAAAGGTACCAAAACTAATGTGTATCTTGCTTGCTTGCAAAATCTGAAATAGAAAATGGAAAAGCTACAATTCCCAATGGTAAGCATTTTACACAGAAATAGAATAAGAGAACTTTTTTCAATTAAGGTACTTTCCGAGAGCCATTTCTCGAACCCCTAAGAGGGTTGCTGGATATCGAGAGATCTTTGTTTAATATTTTGTAATTATTTTCATCGCACATTGTGAAAGTGTGCTATGCCTATGCTAATAAACATACCGTTACATTACGTGTGATAAATGTTTGTTAATTAGGCACAGGGAAAAACTGTACCTAACCTAGGATGAATACAGGGATGGTGAGAAGTAGTAAGATTACTCGTACTGATGACCATTCTTATTCAAATTTGACCCAATCGTGACACAACCTAAGGCAAATCTGACACAAACTTATTTTTTTCCTAATTCATTATGATTGGCGAACCCTGCCAATCATTGCTACTTAAGAAAAGAAACCGAAATCCCCATATCTAAGAAATTATATTTCGAAAGACTGGTGACCTAACCTAAGAAAGGTCTGGTTTTCCCTCTGCATTGCGGAAGTCGGCCGGCAGTTGTTCCATAAAAAAACCAGTATTTTCGCCAAATCTTCAAGCTTAGGTAGTGAACCCCGCCGATCCTAAAGGAATAGGAAACGAGATAACGCTGGGGAAAAGACGAAGATGTTTCTTTATTTCGTAAAAATTATTTTGCGTAGACTGTTGAACAAAAATCGAGTGTGTGGATAAAAAATAATAATTATAATAGTTTTCTTGGAGATCTTACTCATAAAAAGAGGGATTTTCCCCTTGAAATGAGGCACGTTATTATTTAGTATTTAGTAATTGAAATACTAATATATAGGTATATCTTATATATTGGAAGTATGAGTATTTCTTAAATATTGTGAACGGCAAACTACATAATTTTCTCATTTCATCATACTTTTCAGTGCTGACTATATATATATATATATTATAACGATGAACTTCATTGTTATAATATAAGTAAATAAAAATTTGTTAAATAAAGTTTTTTTTCTGTGTGAAAAAAAAACAAATGGCTATGACTTTAAAAAATAACTTGCTGTAGTAACTTGTAATTACCTTGAATGCACAGTCGTGTACGGGGCCACCTATATTTAATTCACGGCTAAATACTAGTTTTTAGCGTATTTGAAGTGATTATAAAAATATTTATAACTACGTATGGCATGCCAATCTAAAAGGATTTGCTTTTCCTCTGGGTTGTGAAGATCTGACGGCAGTCACTTCCCGGCATAATTAGTATATTCGCTGAGTCCTTAGGTTTAGATAGCAAGCCCAATGCTAATGGATTAGCAAACGGCATAATGCTAGAAAGAAATATCTGATCCCAACAGGTTTCAAGTAAATCGATATCATTTTTATCGTTAAAACCAGCCCCACATGCAGATATCACGTTGGCCAAGTAGCACACGAAGCTCTGACGAAAGACAGGTAGGATATACAATACCGATATTTTAATAGAGCTATATTTAACGAATGTACCTCCACTGCATAATAACTCCCTTTAGAGTTATTATGTTCATGCAGGTCAGTGAGGTAACTAATAAACGATGAGTTGCTACGCTAGTAGCGGGAGTCACAACACGCAACTGACAACCCTTATATTAATATCATAGGCTACTTTCAACTTAATCGATAAAACGGTCACTGTAGGATTTTTGAAATTTGGTAAAGCGAATTTTCGTAAAAATATGAAGTATATTTTCATAGAACAAAAAAACATTTATTTAAATACCGCAAAAAAACATAAACCGGAATAGAACTGTCGAGATAAAAAACACCGTCATTACCTTAAATGGGTCGTTTACTAAAAGGTTACTTAATATATTTCTTAAAAATCTTCTACTCTTTTAGATTGTCTAACGCTTATCCCTTGATTCGGGATAATCTTCAAGATTTATCTGTATATCTATACTTTCAAGCCACACTTTTGCGATGTAGATGGTATCGAGCGCCACATGACTCCTTCTCGTCTATATGTAATCGTTTTCTGAACTTCATGAAAAAATCAAATGTTGATATCGAAGATTGTATCATAATAATTATATTATGATGTTAGGAGGTAGGAGCCAAGGAAGGCCAAGACATACCTACCATGACCAAATTGATTGTGTTTTACCAGAAGGTGATGTCAGGAGCCTTAGAAACCGGCGAGTATGCATAAGAAGACCAATGAACGTTAAAGAAGTGAGTGATAAAGAGTATAACGATCGAGTCATGTGGCGCTCGGTTCTCTCTGCCTATCCGTAAGAGATTTGGCGTGAAATTATCAATAGATAGATACTATGATTATCCATACTAACTGCTATCCACGGCTCGACCCGCGTGGAGTTTAAAACAATGATCTTAAATATTTATTATAGTTTTTACAAGTTTTTGTTTAACTTGGTTTCTTTCCTGTCTGTCTGTCCGGGATAAATGTTGGACTTTGGATCGACTTTTCGCCCACTTGCCGACATCCGATCAGGCTGAAATTTTGCACGCACGCACGTTCTGAAGACAATACAATACAATATAATATATTCAATATTAGAATAGATCAAATATAGCCACCACCACAAAATGGCGAATTGCCTCTCTCTTTAAAACCCCATCGATATGGATATCAAATGAAATAGTATGACGAGTAGAATACAACAAGCTATATGACGTCAACAAATATAGCGGCCAAGATAGCTGTTTGTCTTGTTCTAGGTATATGTGACGTATTACGCATTTTGATACAACAAAATGCTCACTTCATAATACACAGAGCGCAGCCGAGGAAGTAAGTACTGCAACGTCACAGAAAACCGCAACCAAATAACAGACCTGGAGGGTTGTTTTGTTCCAGCTAGTGAGTGATTTTACCAGTAAATACCTAAGGTGTTGCCGTGTTAGCAAAAGAGGCATCACACGTGTGATGCTTCAGATATTGCAAGCATTCACAGACTACTCTATCCACTTTACAACCGTTTAGGCGTATGCAGGCCTCCCGACTTTGTATAAAAAAAGATGAAAAATACAAGACTCAAAAATAAAGCCGCGAATGTCAGTGCACCGTAGGGTTGAAATATAGCGCAGTTAAATCTGGGTAGGAATGCTCCACGAGCTCCTGGGAATGCGAACATTCACGGAACGCCTTAGCAATCCGTAGCTGAACGTTCGCTAAGATAACCGGCTGCTTTGTTAGCACTTTTGAAATCTTTTCGTTAAATAGTGTTTTCAGATGGTAGGTGAAAGAATTTTTAGAAACTTAATTTTCTTCGGATCTATAATCTATAACTTCACGCCAAATCCCTTTCGGTGTAGGCAGATACAACTATGGATGTAGGAGCAGAGGAAGGCCGAGACTAAATAAAACACGACCAATTTGGTCATGGTAGGTTCATGACCAAATTGGTCGTATTTTATCAGAAGGTGATGTCAGAAGCCCCAGGAAATTGCATGAAAAGAGCTATGAATGTCACAGAAGCGAGTGAAGTATGCAAGAACCGCGTCTTATGGCGCTCGGTTCTCTCTGCCTACCCCGTAAGTGACTTGGCGTGAAGATATACATATACATACATACAGATACAACTAAGCGCCACATGACTTGGTCCTTATATTCTTTAATATTCATAGCTCTTCTTATACTCGCTCGCCGGGTTGTAAGCCTCCTGACATCACGTCATAAAACACGATCACTTTGGTCATGGTAGATGAGTCTTGGGCTTCCTCTGTTCCTACATCCTTCTACTCTCGCGTTATATATCTGTTTCGTAATCCTTTCATCGTGCACTCTCTTTACATGTCCGAGCCAATGGAGCATGTCTCTTCTTATTTTGACGAGCTCGGTGGCGCAGTGGTGATACGCGTTGTTACGCTACTTTGACACCAACGCTCGTGGGTTCGATTCCCACACAGGACAAACATTTGTGTGCATGAACATGTCTGTTTGTCTTGGTCTGGGTATTTTCTATGTATAATAAGTATGTATTTACAAAAAAAAAAAAATGTATTTACGTATGTTTATCAGTTGTCTAGTACCCATAACACAAGCTTCGCTTACTTTGGGGCTAGATGGCGCTGTGTAATTTGTCCGACAATATTTATTTATTATTATTATTTATTATTTATTTTAATACCCACACACTCTAATCATCATCTCGAGCACAGTCTACAAGCGCCTTTGGCACTGTATTTTGGATATTAGTGCAGTAAATAAGACTTTTACCAGATACACGACGTCTAGCATACAAATAAGTTCAGGGTCGGCAACGCATGAGTGACACCCCTGGTGTTGCAAATGTCCATTGGCTACGGTGACTTGATTGAGCCGTATGCTTGATTGCCACCTTAGTGGTATTAAAAAAACCTTATAAAAGTTTAAGCAAATTTTGGTAGCTGTTTTTTTAGGGTTCCTATTACTGAGGCTCCGCTGTCCGTCCGTCCGTCCGTCCGTCCGTCCGTCCGTCCGTCTGTCACCAGGCTGTATCTCATGAACGGTGATAGTTAGACAGTTGAAATTTTCACAGATGATGTATTTCTGTTGCCGCTATAACAACAAATACTAAAAAATAGAATAAAATAAATATTTAAGGGGGCTCCCATACAACAAACGTGATTTTTTTTCCTCATTTTTGCTCGATATTGATAACGGCAACAGGTAGGCGCTTGAAATATTCAACGAATATTTAGTTATATATTCACTTTAAGAATAAATAATTAAATCAAAATAAAACAAATATTTAAGGGAGGCTCCCATACAACAAACGTGATTTTTTTGCCGTTTTTATAGATAATGGTGGAACCCTTCGTGCCCGAGTCCGACTCGCACTTGGCCGATTTTTTACACAATGCGTATGACCCGGTAATGTGAAGTTGTTAACATAGCCTATAACTGCTAGCAATACAAGAAGTAACGTGCATCAAAGCAGCCCGTTTGGACAGTACCTCCACCTCACAGAAATCCGCAGTCAAATAACAACTGCCCGGAAGATTGTTGTGTTCCTGCGAATAAATGAGGTTACCAGTAAGCTACTAAGGAGTCGCTGTGTTATAGCGTGATACGCGCGAGTGATACTTAATGTATTGCAAGCGTTTATAGGCTACGGTAATGGCTGTATAGTTGTATACCTCTCGAGAATGTTTTAAAAAAGGGAACGACTGACGCTGTTCAATATACTGAATCGTCTTCGATAAGAACTAACATCAAATTCGATAAAACCTCCTCTCGGCAGTTTTACTAATGATGTCTACGTTTAACAGTCATGTTTTTGATTAAAATTATGCAATTTTTAGCAGATTCTATGAAAAAAATAATAAATTCTCCACGCGAATGCCTAAGACTGTTACAACTGACTAGTACAGCAGTTCGCTCGGGTTTTATAGCGCTCTAAATCAACTGTTTATTTTTAACAGCCCACAGCTGGAAATAGGAGAAAATGTATTTATCTAGGGTAGTGTTTCTTTCACGACATGGATTTGTGCCTGTGTTCTTTATTTAATTTATTATAGAGACACCCGTGTTACTTATTTCAATTTTATTTAATACAAATTTATTCTCAAGCCTCGCTTACTAACATCGCACAGGCCATTAATCAAACGAATGTTGACTTAAACCGGATTTCGTCATGGAGAAAACGCTTCGGATTGAAAATAAATACAAGTAAATTCCAATGCATTATTTTAGGCAGTCCAGCGTTTATTTCCAGGCTTGATGTTTCTCAAATCCCTTCGGTTGTGTTTGATGGTACCTGCATTCCATTTAGTGAAACGGTAAAAAATCTGGGTATTATTTTCGATTCCACCTTATCTTGGAGGCCACAGGTTGCAGATCTTAGCAGGAAAATGTTTGCTGCGTCGGCGTCTCTCCGACGTATTAGAAATTTTTTGCCCACTGCCACTAAAGTAGTTCTTACACAATCCCTTCTTTTTCCTATCCTTGACTACGCTGATGTTTCTTATCCTGACCTTAATGTGGATCTACTGAATAAATTGGAAAGACTTCAGAATCTATGTATTAGGTTCATATTCGGTCTCCGTAAATATGACCACGTAACTCAATACCGCGAACAACTTAAATGGCTATCTATTCGCCAACGTAGAAATTTGCATATTCTTTCCTTTCTCTATTTCATACTCTTCAACCCTAGAGCGCCACCTTATCTTAAACTTTGGTTCAAGTTTTGCTCCTCCTCCCACAACTTGCAACTTCGTTCTTGTGAAAATCTTACTCTGTCCTTTCCCTCTCATTCCTCTAAATTCTTCGATCAATCCTTGACCGTCGAAGCTATTAGGCAGTGGAATAATTTACCAGTAGTTATCAGAACAGCGAATTCTATTGCTATTTTCAAAAAACTAGTAAAAAATCATCTTCTTTCTCTCTGATTTCAACTAGTTAGAACTGACATTTAAAACATATACATGTTTGTGTATTTATGTACAGTGTATGTATATTGTTTATGTAATGATATGTTTACGCGTATGTATGTAATATATATATATATATATATATATATATATTTGTCTATATGTGTGTAGTTATGTTTATATTTGTATACCTGTAACTAATATCAATAAGTTACAAGCTTTTATTTAACTTGCAATGTAAGTATGTAAGTATGTTCGGGTGAAATCTTGCAACTCAATTTTGAAGCAGATATCTTTAACCGATTGAGCTGAAATTTTGTATACACGTTCAGTTTGGATGACAATGCATGATTAACTATGTGACGTCATTCTAAATCCAACATGGCGGCATAACAAAGATGGCGGACCAACTATTTTTAATGCACTCCTATAATATGGGTATCAAATAAAAGGGCTTGCTAAGAGTAACTCGAAAAATAATGTGACGTCACTCTTAATCCAATATGGCGGACTTCTAAAGCTTGAAAATCAATTTCGAAGCAGATATCTTCAATCGATTGAGCTGAAATTTTGTATACACGTTCAGTTTGGATGACAATGCATGATTAACTGTGTGGCGTCATTCTAAATCCAACATGGCGGACCAACTATTTTTAATGCACTCCTGCAATATGGATATCAAATAAAAGGGCTTGCTAAGAATAACTAGAAAAATAATTTGACGTCACTCTTAATCCAATATGGCGGACTTCTAAAGTTTGAAAATCAATTTCGAAGCAGATATCTTCAATCGATTGAGCTAAAATTTTGTATACACGTTCAGTTTGGATGACAATGCATGATTAACTGTGTGGCGTCATTCTAAATCCAACATGGCGGCATACCGAAGATGGCGGACCAACTATTTTTAATGCACTCCTGCAATATGGGTATCAAATAAAAGGGCTTGCTCAGAATAACTAGAAAAATAATGTGACGTCACTCTTACTCCAATATGGCGGACTTCTGAAGCTTGAAAATCAATTTCGAAGCAGATATCTTCAATCGATTGAGCTGAAATTTTGTATACACGTTCAGTTTTAATGACAATGCATGGTTAACTATTTAGCGTCATTCTAAATCCTACATGGCGGAATACCCCAGATGGCGAATATTTTTTTTCAATTTTTCCTACAATATGAGTATCAAATGAAAGGGCTTGCTGAGAATAAGTCAAAAAATAAAGTGACGTCACTCTAAACCAATATGGCGGAGTAAGTTTTTAGTGCTTGCTTATAATATGGGTATCAAGTGAAAGGACCTACTGAGAATACGAATGCGAGTTTTTCATCAAATCATCGATCAATACGATTGCTCCAATGCGTCTGGAATTTTGGTGTACTGGGGTTTTTGGAGTCGTCGATTATGATATTGAGGTCGAATTGTTACCAACCCGAAACTGTGTTTCGTAAGGTACAAATAAGCTTCAAGCTGAAATAAGTGGCACATTTCTCTAAACACCCAAGTCAAGGTGACGCCGTGCCGAGGACTGAGTGGCATCAGGGTGTAATATGTTTTTTTTTATACCACTAAGGTGGCAATAAAACATACGGCCTGCCTGATGTTAAACAGTCACCGTAGCCTATGGACATTGTTGATAACTAAAAAGTAAAAAATAAATTAAAAGTAAAAATCTTTTTAAAAACAAGCTTTTATTTAAATACTCTAAAAAGAAAAAAATAAACTTTTATACTAAAACTTTTACTGTTAACTTATAACGTCATTTCACATTTGACACAATTTATATGATATAAAAGCTTGTCGCGAGATTTAAGTACTCGTATTTACTTAGTTTGAAAATTTTAATAGATAATATTATTCACATCAAATTATTTAATTTACTTGTTTAATCTACACAAGCAAATCTCGCGACAAGCTTTTATATCATATAAATTGTGTCAAATGTGAAATGACGTTATAAGTTAACAGTAAAAGTTTTAGTATAAAAGTTTATTTAAATTAGCATCAGTTTTATTTAATTATTCATTTCCTTCCGGACTAGCCCTACCTTTTTCTTGTAATCTGTTTCGTTACCTTAAGGTTGCCTTGAAAATATTGCTTTTAGCAATAAGGCCGCCTTGTTGCATAGTACATTTTTTTATAATTGTAAGAATCTTCTGAATGTATTTCCTTAAATTCTGTGTTATGCAAATAAAGTGTATTCTATCTATCTATCTATCTTATTTCGTCATTTCATTACATTGTTTATTATATATGACGAATATAATGTCGCGCAGTGGTTAGTAACGCTACTTTGCCAACAGCACTCGTGAGGTCGATTCTCACACAGGACAAATATTTGTGTGCATGAACATGTCTGTTTATCTTCGTCTAGGCATTTTTAAGTGGTAGGATTTTTTTTATTTTATATACTACGTGGAGAGGCATACAAGCATACGGCCCACCTGCTGTAAAGCGGGCACCGTAGCATATTAACGCTTGTGATATATTAAGAAACACTCGCGCGATGCCTCCTCTGCTGCTTACACAGCAACGCCTCGGGAGCTTACTGGTGATCTCACTCACACACAGGAACACAAAAACCTCTAGGGAGTTGTTATTTGGCTGTAGTTTACTGTGAGGTGGAGGTACGTCCCTAGACGGGGCTGATTTGATGCGCCCTACCTCTCTTAAAAATGATGATGGATGCATCAAAGCATTCCGCCTGGAATAGTAATTTCACTTCAAAAAAAATCGCAGCCAAATAACAGCTACCTGGAGGGTAGTTGTGTTCCTGCGTGTGAGTGAAGTCACCAGTAAGCTGTGTTAGCAGTCATAGGCTACATTAACCGCTATACGTAGTATAAAAAAAATCAAAAATAAATGATCAAGTGTGAGTTCGAGTTTCGTGTTTGATTATATTAACGTGTGAGGCATGTTAGTATAATCAAACATAAAAGTTAAGTAGTGTCAAGCGCAGCCTCTCTATGGGTAGATTTAGTCGTCTCGAATTCCTCCGAGGATATAGTAAGCCTCGATCTTGACTGTTTTCGACAGATGACAGTCGTAAAGCTAGAAGACGTTGGACACAAGGCGACTGAGGAAATTCCACTACCTCACAGAAAACCATAGCTAAATTTCAACTCCTAGAGGATCATCGTGTGCGAGAGAGTGAAGCTTCCACTAAACTTTGAGGAGTCGCATGTTGGCAGCAGGGGTAGAAATGTGCGTGTGTACTTTAAAAGCTTATAGGCTACGGTAATCGTGCTGCTATTTGCTTTTTACTTTCTGTTCTTTTGTCCCCATATTCTAACTTCTACGTGAGAGATATATTAAATGTCATAATGGATATTTCTAACCACTGTATTTATCTGATCTACGAATTTTTAGGGCGCCATTCCTCGAAAGACCACAAAATCAAATGCCACGTTTACTTATCTTAGAAATTGTTAGACATGCAAGATGAAATCTAGCACAGTTGCGTAACATACTGATCTTTTCATATTGCATATAATTTTTTTTGTGTAACATAATATGAAAGGGAACATCAAAACGCGACGTATGAAAAAATAAAGATATAAATGCCGTATAAAAACTTCTCTCTATGACTTCACGCCAAATCCCTTGCGAGGTATGTAGAGAAATCCGAGCGCCACGTAACTCGATCCTTACAGACTGCTCTCTTTTTTAACATTAATTACTCTTCTCATGCACGCTCGCCGGTTTGTAACGCTCCTGACATCACCTTCTGAAGACGACCAATTTGGTCATGGTAAGTAAGTCTTGGCCTTCCTCGGCTCCTACATCCTTCCACTTTTGCGCATATATATAGTTTTTTTTAAACTTTTTGCGCACATTCATGATTTTTTTATTTTAATATATTATGTCGACTATTTGTTACGTTATGAAAAATGATTTCAATTTAACTAACCTACTTTCACATTAGTTGCCTGGTTGTATGCTTTCATTTATTCATATCTAAACTGCATGGGTATCATAGTGACGTATTTCTAAAAAAAGTGCTTATTTTAAATTTCTACCACTGCAATGATTCACAGGTTGTTGTGTTCACCGAAGCAGTAGGATTACTAAAAGCTGAGAAATTGTTGTTGCGGTGAAAAGGGCAGTAACGCGAACTATTGGCTACAGTCTCAGCTTCACATCGGATTATATACTTATTTTGTACCTCATGTAGTACTAACATTAAAATATCATTTTCTTGCAATGATATGGAAATGGAAATGACATGGAAACAAAGAAAAATTTGAACCGAAACGAATAATAAAGTATAATATGAAGTATTTTATTATTGAATTGATTGTGCATAATAAACATCTGTGACAGATACAAGAACGTCCTTTAAGCTATCTGTATATTCCATTTGAGTTATGAACGGAACCCCAGCCATCAATCATTTCTTTCCAAATAATGACTTCATTGCAAAATTTAACTGAAAATCACAAAATAAAACCATTTAAATGCGAGTTAGATTAATCCATCGAGGGGTCCGTACGTTAATGGTAATTTATTTTAAAACTTCATTTATACACGTGGTATTGTCATTTACAGGAAAACATAAATTAAATTTATATGTTGAACATTTATATTAATAATATAAAGGACATATTTATAGCACAAACTTCGACGTATGCTACGTACCCTGCAGCAATTCCCTTTCAGTTGTAGATGAATGTTTTTTGCAGTTTTTTTTATTACCCTTTTTTAGTACGAATTAGAGATATAACTCTCGTTTTTATACAAATCTTACTTAATCCTGAACCAATCTCATGTAAAGATGATTATAGCAATATTACTAAATTACTTGAAAGCATTTATAAAGTTTTTGTACTCGAGCAAGTGAGCTTGGCTGTGACTCTATTGATTATAGTGAGTTATATCAGCCCGTCATGACTGAATTGTCGTACTTACGTATATTTGTCAACTGTAATGTAATCCTGCTTACTATCTGGCAGACCGTATGATTGATTGTCACCTTAGTAGTATAAAAAGACTATATTTTTAGTAGTATCGCTTTGTAAAATTCGGTGATGTGATTGGGGAAAGATGGGAGGGAGACCCTATCGGTTATATGATTTACATCTTCTTATGAGTTACTGTATTAGCGGCAGAGAAACCCGTGAGTGATACTTCTTGTATTGTAAGAGTTGATAGGCTAGAGTAATAAATTTGCATAATTATTTTTTTACAAGTAAGTTAAAAAAAAACTCCAATGATTACAAAGTTTATTCATGAAATAATTTTCAATAGCCATAGTATGATAGTAAAAACAAGCGTCGTCTTCTAATTTTGAACATGGCCGGGGATGTCCCGTTTTTGACTTCCTGTTGGCAAATATTCGAATTAGCAAGAAGAGAGGTTGGTACCAGTGATCCCTCTTATAAAGTGCAGCTCCGAACTAGCGGTTACATGATAAGATAATCACAGATATTTTTGTCACAGATACAAGTTAGTTGAAAAGCCTGTGGAGATATTACTGATCTACAAACATATGGTTCACCTAATGTAAAGATAACCAGTTTCTGTAGCCCATGAACACTCACAGTACAGGAAGTAATGCGCGTGTGATGCCATCCCTGCTGACACAGCAACTCCTTGCCCTACTGGTGACCCCAAACACTCTTACTAATTACCAATATCATAAAAATTTTCTCCACCTTAAGTCTAACTCAAATGTAATATAAACTTGAACCAGACGCAATCTTGATCCCTTATAATTGTTTATTAATGTTTAGATAAAGTTTATTAACACTATATTACATTTTTCGCTTTCTAAACTTCAGAGATAACCGCAATGGTAACTATAAAAGACAACCGAACAGATGAACGTCAGCGTACCCTAAAGGTTCCTGTTAAACAGTTTAGGAACCCTAAAAATGTAGTAAGGAATATGACACAACAATAAATTCAATCCGGAGCTAGGCTCTTTATCTGAAGGTCACGCGATAGGCACACCGGTATTCTCACGGCCCCCTTTTTATTGTTTACCATTGTACCTTTTGAAAATAAATCGCTTGCGTGCGCTGTCGTATGTATTTTGCATGTGAAAGAGCTACTCGACTGAAGCCCGGCGGCAAAAAGGTGCGTGATCTTTGTCGGATATACGGGGAAATTTATGAGCTATAGTGTACAATAAGTTTTATTAGATAACGCCTGTAGGTCAAAGACGCGGCCTTGGGTGTGCTGTAATATGCCGGTGGAACATGACCTGGTTATTTGTGGACATCATGACACAATTATGCAGTGTAAGTGGGACATCGCCGTTTTTAGCGCTAAAGCAGCAAACCTCACTTCCACGTGGGTGCACCCAGGCGATAAGGTAACGAGACTCTGGCGTGGTTCAAAGTGATTTCAGTTTAACAAGGAATAACCTGGGATGATTACTCCCACCTTACAGAAAACTGTACCTATTCTGTGATCACCAAAAAGTTCCTGAGAATTTGTTATTCTCAGGAACTTATGGAAGCCAATGGAAAATCCTGTTACATATTAAGTGGAAATGAGATCACGCGATTGTGTGACTGCACTTTACATCAAGCAGCCGTACGCTTGTTTGCTAACCGTAGCATAAGAAACGTATATTAGAAATATTTACAAAATAACTTTAGTGTTATTGGTAGTTGAACAAAATGTAACAGTGTTTACATTATAGTATTTATATTATGAAGAATAAAATCACAAACAAAATTTTATATTGATACCTTCAGATCTGCATTAGAAAGGGACCTACCTCGGTCGAATGAACTATCAAAAAAATATTAATAATATAAATGCAACTCATAACCCTCGTTTCGACATGCTCAAGTAATGTAATTTTAAAAAGTATAATGAGCCTATTAATAAAGTTTAATATTCTCAAGAGGCATATTGTAAAAAAAGTTTTCCAAACATATTTTGTATTAGGTATTTATTAAATTTAAGCAATTTTAACTTTCTTTTCTATAGGAAAATACCCTATTGTGCAAGACCTCGCCATTTCCGCACGCTGAAAAACGGGAAGCGTACTCGAACATCGCAAAAAAGGTAGTTAGCCTAATGGTAGGTTTATTCCTGCTCATTTAAAACCTCCCTTACTTAATCCACGCCTTCTTCAAATAAATCGTTCTCGTCCCCTTTCTGATCTCATGCATAACTTAATCGGCTAAATATAGATCAGAGGCAATTGATTGACATCTATTGTCGACCGATCATTGTACGGCTCAAAGGTAAACTAGGTATGTACTTAATATTTGAACAACCGGGCCAATTAAAATTTCAATAAGCCTATCCCTGAAATCACTGCTGCGGACAAACGATTTGGAATTGCTTTGTCCCATTAAAATATTTTACAAAGAGTATTGCCACAGGCATAATATCACAATTGGCGAAAATCCTACAAATTGCTTTTGAGAATTGGGATTGTACAGTTAGTAGCAATAATCTCGCTGTGAGCGGGTTTGGCTGCCGATCAAGCTCTTATCGGAACTTGATATGTAGGTAGTACTAAATAGTTATTGGAAATTCTGAGAGCAGAATTATTTGATCTCAATCATTAGCTCAAATAAATCATAAGCCTGTATTCATTTATTCCCTTGTGCTCTGTTGTGCTACATTAGTGCTCGATTTAAAACGGCAGAATTATTCTGCTAGATATGATTTAACTGTCACCATGTATCATTTACCTATACTATGGTTCATATATAAATAGTGTCATCCATGGTTACGCTATGACAGCGTTAGATTGACTTGACTAATAATTAAAATAGGGGATGAAAGTTTGTATGGAAGTTCGTCATTCGAAGACAAATCCATAAAACTTTGTATTTAGGCACTTGATAATAATAAGTAAAGGAAGACGCTGCACGATGCAGATCTGTGCCTAAGGTGAGAGAGCTTTTCGCTATATTATTAGCAACAGGGCTTTCAAACCCTCAACAATTGTGGGAAAAGTATAAAAATGATTTGGCGGATGATATTTTACATAGATTACAGGAACAGAAACAAAGGTTGAAGACCAAACGATTTCGCTGTCGCTAACGCTTAACGCTTGTAATATATTAAGTATCACTCGCGCGATGCCTCCTCTGCTGCTTATACAGCAACTCCTTGGGAGCATACGGGTGACCTCACTCACACGCAGGAACCCAACAACCCTCTAGGGAGTTGTTATTTGACTGCGGTTTTCTGTGAGGTGAAGGTACTTCCCCAGGCGGGCTGCTTTGATGCGCCCTACCTCTTTTAAATTATTAAAGGTATTATTTTATTCGGACAAATGTTCAAAATAATAATTTTTAAGCGTAGTTGTTCCATGATAAATAAATAATTGTGGTAACTAAATACAGCATTACGATAAAGTATTTGAGAATGAAGTAACAAAGGTTGCGTGTGTTGTTTCGTTTTTAAATAAAGTATTTTAATGTAATATTAATTATCCACAATATTCATGTCATGCGTGCTTAGAACATATTTCCCAGTCTCTTAGAGTTTTACAAATATTTTAACCGTTCCTACTCGTCTGACCGACGGTACGAGCAAGTAATACTTGATACTCGAAGTGCAACTGTGACTTTTATTACTTAGGTGCATAAGAACTATATTATTTTCACTCGTAACATACAATAAGTTAATACAAACTTTTTTATTTGTGTAGTTTTCGTGGTCTAGTCGACTAAACCACTATTCAAATTAGTAATTATGTTTAAAAAATAAAGCATCTTTGAACTGAAACGCTTTCACATTAAATCAAATATTGTACTTTTAAATTTTGTTTTGTGGCTAGAAATTATGCAAGGCAGATAGCAATTCAGTGCTTTCGCATCCGATGCTATCGTCTATTTTCTATCGCTACGTCAGCGAATTGAATTGAGAATCTGGAGCTTTTATTGAACTAACATAAAAACGTAGAGCGCATTGAAGTATTTTTTTTTCATGGATCAATATATTTTTCCAGCCAATTATTTATTAGTACGTATTTATATATGTCGTAACGTGGATATAATTGTCGTCAGGTGGCTCGTTGTTCATGGCGAATAAAGCGAAATATCAGCGTAGTTAATCTTCTCAATATTTAATCAGTCAGTTACTAAAATAATCTTAACAAAAGTTATGCTTAGGTCGTAGATTACAACGGATTCAAAATGCGGTGGACGCGACACGTGCGATTAGCTCCATTGCTCGATTCGTGCCGCTTCCAATGACGGTATCTCATCTTGACATTTTTGACAACTGACTACAACCGACATTTCGAGCAAACCATAACAAACACAACCGGTGTTGCCAACTCAACGATGTCGATTCCACCCAAGCGCCGACTTGACATTTTGATCCGTTATTATTCAAACTAGCATCACGGGGATTGATTTCTTCCGGGCTTCTCAATATGGTGTTGCTACCTCTGCGACATATATATAATAATATATTAAAGCGCCCATGTCTTACCAAGTCTATACTTGAAAGACCAGCTTTAAATGTTCACTTCTGACACTCCCTACAGCGCCTGAGGATGCCACGTGGAGAGAAGAAACATGTGTCGCAGAGACGACCGGAGCAGTTAGTGCTGCAACGATGACGGGTGGCATGCGGTTTCTGTTTCAGATGACGGGCGTTCACAGAGACGACCGCAGCAGCCGAGGCAGAGAAGGCCGGAGAAGCCATGGCAGTGACGGCATGCATCTACTAACAGTAACGGGTGGATGCGGCCAGCGATAGTTCGCATGAACTAATCGGTAGCGGAAGCTGTGTGCTTTAGTAGTTTAGATCAAATAGATTTTTTAATCGTTTATAAAGGAAGATAAAAGCACTGGAAGTTAAACTTTTACCTAACGACAACAGGTTCAATTTTGTTACATTGGTCTCCAATTCCCGACTGAAATCCTTTAATTGCCTAATGTAACCCAAATTAAACTACTTTTGCTAGAGGAGATTTACATCTAAAATCGTTATAAAATTTATTTATCCATTTGAGCTGTGATGCCACTCGAATGCACATAAGTATAATTCAAATTAAAATACCCTCTTTTTGAATGTTGTATTAAAATTAGTATTAACAATGTAAGATTATGTTGCCGACTGTACATAGAAAATTTGAATGAACCCATCCAGAAAATGATTTAAGACCACTCTCGTGTGAAATTAACGAGTCCAACTTGTACGTTTGTTAGATTTGTAAATAGATATTTATGGATTGTGTTAAATTGGCGAAAATATTCCCGTAAATGGCTTTTGTTATGTTTTATTTAATAAAATAAGTGAAAGATAGACACAGCTTAACGTAAAAATGTTTATTCTTTCACCAGCTACTAACTGCGGCTTCGCCTGCGTGGTTATAGGGAAACAAAGCGTGTTTTCCTGTGTGAGTAAAACATTTTACCTAGGTAAAAAGTAGCCTATGTCACTGTAGGGCTCTCCATGCAAAATAAATCTCAATACAAAAAAAAAAACACATCAATACGTCGTTCCGTCTTGATTTGGAAAAATGACTAACCGACAAATATATACACTTTTACATTGATAATAGTAAGAACCCCTCTAAGCCATTTGGACCTTATGGCTCTATGAATTCTATGATTCTCAACGCTCAGATCTATTCCACAGGAGCCATGCATTTGGCCGGAATAAAAGTCACATATGTTTTAACTTATCAATGTATGCGTCACGTAAACAATCACTGTATAGAAATAACTATCCTACAGGAGTTATAAATATTTTCCACTGTTTTCAGGACGCTAAAGCAGGTCGGGCTTCGCACTTGGTTGAGCGATATACACAAGCAGTAGCATTCGAAATTATTTACATGCACTGTATAATATGCGTCCAAGTGCGTCGCCAGCCTTTACAGCTGGCCAGTTCTCTATAGAAGTCCCTTGTACATGGCGATTCCACTCCTTTCTTGAAGCATTTCACGTATAATAGCGGGGGATTTCCTATCCACTTGGTTATCACTGCTTGTACCTATTCGATAACTACTATGCCAAACAGTGGACCAATGCGAATCTAATGCACGTAGCGTTGCATTTTTACTCACTCTAGCTAATCTCCTGGTAATGAGAAACGCGGCAAAGCTCGTAGATTTTCTGCCCTACCTCGTACGCTCATACACAGTATATAAGCTGTGTATGAACGTAAGAGACAGACTTGGATGTAGGACTGATTTTGGTTGGTATACTGAGGGAATTGTCATTAGAACTAAAGTAAACCTTGCTTTCATTTGGTGTAATAGCCGTAGCAAAACATAAAATTTCCAGAAGGTTCTTGTGTTCATACGATATAGTAAGATAACGAAGGAGGATAACGAGGAGATATGTTAGAAGGAGGGCTGGCTACGCACGAGCGATTGTGTTGCAAGCGTCCATGTCAGCTACCGTATCCGTTTCACATCAAGTGGGCCATATACGTTTTTTTTTGTCTCGTCATAGTATAAAATAATATTAATAATAAAAATAAATAATTAACAAAAATCAATAGACCGACTGCGTGTAAAGTCAACCTTTTAAGCAGTGAAATAAAAAACCCGAAACAAGATGGAGAATAAAAAACCAAATAAAAATAACTTAATCACACACGACTACGGTAAAAATCATCATATAGCCATATGTACAACCATGTTCTAGTAGCACGTATCACCCATTAATTGTCTTTGCATTTAATTTGCAAATACGATTATATACGTCCTGCTACCAAATTTAATGTGTCACTCGAGTGGTTTTTTAATTTAATTATTTTAATTTTGTTTTCTAATCTCTATCTTATTTTGATCTTTTTACTGTTTACGCAGTGGGATTTTTCCAATTTTGATTATATTTTAGACTTTTAGATAAGATAAATGTTCAAGTTTTGGATTTGGCCGCTACTTGACAATATATTGTTGCTACCAATTCAAGTCGAAAAACATTATAAATTAATTAGCAGCTCATAAAATGCGTGTGGCGTAGTGTAGTATTAAAAATTTCTAAATGTCCACATATAATTGATAAAATTATATGTAGACATTTAAAAATATTTAAAGTAAACTAAAATTTAAACTTTATAGAGATGCTAATATTCCCAAACAGATTGTTTACAAGACTTGGACCACGGTACATGCTATACATGCTAATGGGGATGCCAGTGTCTCTGATTTGAAACGTAAACTGAATGCTGCCTCTAGGGTAAGATGGTGATTGCTGGAGCAAAATTTGATTTCGTCGTTCGGTCGGTGGCTTGCAAGCCTTTCCTTTGAGTACCGTGCTTTCTGGTTGCTCGCTAAAGCCGACTAGGGCAACTTCTGTCGAGCGTTTATGATACTACGAAACTAAATGGTAGTTTATTCTATAGTTACCTTTAACTAGCATATGATCAACGAGGGGGATTGATTACGACTGTGTATTAATTTAATGCATAGATTTTTTTTTAAATATGTTCTAGGACATTTATTTTCCGAAGACGAATAAAACGATACCTTAATTTTTAAAACTCTTTCAGCAGTATACATAATTAATAAAATAATAAAGAATATTTCATACGTAGATACATGATAACATACAATATTACATATTATAGAAGTAACAATTCAGTGTTATTTCACAAAACTGCAAATTTTTATTATAATTTAGAAACATTTGCACTTTAATTTTTTGCGTCATCAACAGCCAACAATCGAGAGTACATGAATAAAGGCTTGAAAAGGCGGCAAAATAGTTAATAAGTCATTATTAATTCTACTTTAACTTTCGACACCAAAAATCCATTATAATTATCACATTTTAATTGAGACCCTAGTATTATTTAGGTCGGATGGAAATTCAGTTCTTAACTACATTTCAATTTAGTTTCCAATATGATAACACTGAATTGATGAGTTTTTAAATTATTTAACGCAATCAGCTATAACCTTTCATTTTAAATTTAAACAGTAAATATTCTTTTAGAGTTCCTCACAGAACAACCCACAACACAAACCCAATAACTCCCTAGAGGCTTGTTGTGTTCCTGCGTGTGAGTAAGGTCACCAGTAAGCTCCTCTGGAGTTGCTGTGTTAGCAGCGGAGGTGGCATTGCGCGAGTGATAAAAGATAAGATAAATATAAAAAAGCATATGGCGACGTTATATAAAAAAAACAAAAGAACAAATTTGCTAGGCAATTGAAATGAATATAAAAGATAACATAAAACATTATTATGACGACAGACAGTGAAGGATAATTCTAATAAGAACTCATTTTCTGATGGCCCTATGTCACATTCGTTACAGAACACGGTTCAAGAAAGTTAAGTCGAGTTCAGGAAGATTCGGGAATGCTGTGGGCTTTACCGTGCGTAATACAAAATCCTAAGGACCTTTGTATTTCACTACGTTGTATTTCGTAGTGAAATACAAAGGTCCTTAGGATTTTGTCCTTAGGATCTTTTTAGGGTTCCGTACCCAAAGGGTAAAACGGAACCCTATTACTGAGGCTCCGCTGTCCGTCCGTCCGTCCGTCTGTCACCAGGCTGTATCTCATGAACCGTGATAGTTAGACAGTTGAAATTTTCACAGATGATGTATTTCTGTTGCCGCTATAACAACAAATACTAAAAAATAGAATAAAATAAATATTTAAGGGGGCTCTCATACAACAAACGTGATTTTTTTGCTGTTTTTATAGATAATGGTACGGAACCCTTCGTGCGCGAGTCCGACTCGCACTTGGCCGATTTTTTTTATACAACTAGATTGGCAAACAAGCATGCGGCCCGCATTATATGGGAAGCGGTCACCGCAGCCTATTGACGCGACATCACGGGGATATTACTCGCGCGCTGCCAATCTTGTGATCTAAGACTGTTTCGTCACAGTACCCAGTAATTTCTCTGCCATATCTCACCCTTCAAACCGGAACACAGCTATATAAATATAGCTGCTTGGCGATAGAAATAGGTGAGACAGAGGTACCCACGCAGACGACTTTTATACAAAGTCTCCCTCTGATTGTTGCCGGTTAGTCTTTTTTTTCAAATCGAAACGGAGCGACGGAATACGTTAGTATATTTTTACGGTTCCGTAGATAAAATGTTCAGTCGCACATGTGACTGTCTCTCATTCACATGAAATTTGGCATAGTTGAGTAACATGCTCCATCGCCTATTTTAAATTCCAAAAACAATGTAATAAGAGGAGGCGAAATAAAAAATATGAAAAAATATTAGGTTGCGTGGTGTTAGCTCTTTTATATAGTAGTATAATGAGCTTAGTAGACGCACCCATAAACATTATTTTTGTATCATACAGTAACATTATTTTGATTTATCTTCACTTACCACGACCAAATTGATCATTATTTTTCAGAAGATTTGTCATGAGGTCTAGAAACCGGCGACCATGCACGATAAGACCTGTGCATGTTAAAGGAGCAAGCGTATATTCGGATATTCCTTTTTAAAATGCGATACAAAACCAAAACAGTGTATTTTTTTTATACTACGTCGGGAGGCATACAAGCATACCAGCCCACTTTATGTAAAGCGCGTACCGTAGCCTATTAACGCTTGCGATATATTAAGTATCACTCGTGCGTTGCCTCCTCTGCTGCTTACACAGCAACTCCTTGGGTGCTTGCTGGTGACCTCACTCACACGCAGGAACACAACAACCCTCTAGGGAGTTGTTGTTTGGCTGCGGATTGCTGTATTTTATTCTCACAGCATAATTGCTATGTCTGAAACTGGAGGAACATATAATTCAAAGCAATGAAGACGTTATATATAACTGGAACTGTTATAACAATAGACCTGCACTATTATCGGTTAAATTAAAGACGTAAATGGTCGGCAACGCACGAGTGACGTCCCTGGTGTTGCAAATGTCCATAGGCTACGGTGACTGTTTAACATCAGGCAGGCCGTATGCTTGATTGCCACCTTAGTTGTATAAAAAAAAATGTTCCCGCCGCCGTCGCAAAGAGAACAGTGGGATAAGAAAATGGATAACGAAAATGTATGTGATGGAAAATAGTTGGACACAAAAGCTGATATAATGCTGTTTACATGTATACAAATACTTCTGCTGTATGATTCGAATGAATTTAACAGAGCATCGCTTAATACCAAAACTCAATGAGTTTGATGGCAGACCGATCAAACTTTTTGGTACGTTTTAGATCTAGGCTCGATGCCTAATTGAAGACACAAGTTAACCGAGGCCTTACGCATGAGCTCCTTTTTTAGCTAAAAAATCGAACACGCGGGTTATTGCCTGAAGGGTCTATGAAGAGAGGCGCCCAGGTCCCTGCGCTACTCGGTACCTGGTGTATCGCGCAGATGTTCTAACTCTCCGCACTCGGATCCGTTTTTCTTTTTTTTTTTTTTAATTCGCCCAAGAAATTGAAGACCCACAAAGGAAGGACCAACCCACACCCGGGTATGCATTGGTCATTCCTCCGTGAGGGGCACCCTCTGGAAAAAGGGAGGGAGGAGGTGAAATCTTTTAAAGATACCATTTCGTGCGAACGAACTGATTATGTCGGATTTCCACCGACTAAAATACCCCCTGGGACTGCCTTTAGCCGAGAAGGCTACAAAGGCTTCATCTGAAGCGATCACCCCAGGAGAACGGGGTGACGCAACTCGGATCCGCCGAGTGCGGTGTATATATGGAGTTTTGCGGTCGGGGTCGGGGAGAGATGAGCTCCAGATCACCTCTGAACTAGTAGCGGCTGCTTTGCCATACCTCTGAACTGCCTAGTCTGGGGTGCTGCCAAGAATACTATAACATTTTTACCACGACAAGAAGTTATCACGTAAGCGAAACTGCAGGCAGAAGCTAGATGTACGAATATAGTATATAAATATTATAATAACATTCGTGTTACTAGTTACGGTAAAGCCCCAAACTCTTGTAAATAACTCAATACAGGGGATGTTCCGACGTACAACCAATCTTCCTCCAATTATTTTATTTACCCCCAATCTATTTCCGACGCAGTTGATGTGACGAAATTGACGTAATGAGGAAAAGCCGACACCTTGACATAAAGTGATTGCTATATTATTATGTTGAATAACATTTGCCACCTACATTGTTTTGTTGGAGGAGTTTATTGGACATTAGTTTTATCACGGAGTGAAGATCCAAGATATATGGAGACTTCTAATTGAGTATTTCCAATGATTATGTTTTGAAGAAGTTAAGAAATACGGTACCTCCGGGCTGAAAATGGTTTACTATCGTCTTTAGAGTCAAAGCCAACCTGACCTGGATGTGGAAAGTTAAGAACACAACAGCCCTCTAGGGTTACCAGGAAGAAGGAGCGATAGCTTATATCGTTTATAGGCTACATCGGTTAGCTACCTGAACCCAGGTTCTCAAGGCTATAAGACCAATTTAGATTACACGAATTACATTCATTATTTCGAGAACTGTATTGATTGATAGAATAAATCTTTTCACAAATTATATTGAAAATTTATTTCTTAAGAATGCCTAATAATTTGGTGAAATACATATTTGAAATAAATAAATATAAACATGGCCGTTAAGTGTTAACAGAGACCGGTATGTACTATGTGAAGGTTTCAATATTCAACATCAAGGTCATCAAAAACTTCATACCTTAAGACTAGATTTTTAGTTACTAATAAGCGACTTCAATTCCTAAACTTCCTACTCCTACAAATTTCTTCTGATTAAATTCGTTGTGAGTTCCAAGGCAGCTGTAGTTTAACCCCCGGGACAGCAATGAACTTCACTGTTCATTGCCTTTTTGGTGGTCGCGCCTGTTAATTCTGGCTATACAGAAGACACAGTGGTGTGTATGAGTGCTGGACATGTCGCGTTAATAATCGACTATTCCGTTTGAGATAAAATATAAACAATTTACGTCAAGATACACTCAAAATAAATGTGTCAGTATGGTAATTTGTAAATAAATAAACAAATATATAAGCTATTTATGTGACATAGCATATATAATACAGACATTTACACAAAGCATAGCATAAGGTATGCAATGACTCAGAATGCTTTGCAACTTGAATATATCATCAAAATTTTAATTTTACTTTAGACGCGATTATAAAATGTCCTCAAAAACAAGCAAAAGGGGGGGTGTCAAAGGGAAAAATATCCCACAAGATTATGGAATAAGCAAGCATTATGCATTACTTGACTACACAACGGCTTTGTTCCAATGTAAAATATAACCTACAGTTTAGTTTTTATACGACGAGTTCACGTTTCGAGGCCATCTCGTGACGCGACGTCCGTGTGGTCGGTCACACGATGTCGAGTACATCGCGTGTGAATAATAACAGTGGTGTTTTAAAACCTTAGCCTCTGTTTTACACCGTAAATTGTAGAAACAGTGTCTCAATATGATAAAAACTTCCGACTGTTAAATGTACCAACCATCTGTACTCCAAAGCCTCGAGTGCTACTTTTGCAAAGATAAGAGCATGCATTGACGCCGTTATTGAAACATACCATGAGAACAATTACACGAATTTAAAGTTAGTTGGTCTTACAGCCTTGACAGGCTTGGCTATAAAAGCTCACAACTACAGACTACCGTGCTTTCTCAACTCTCACTCATCTGCCAACAACGGTAGCTGAAACACACAAAGCCTTCTAGCGGAAGTCAATAACACCATTCTCTATCTAATAACTATGTACATATTCGTTAAGTATATTCGGTAAGACAAATGCGGGAACCGCCAATATGCTTATTTATTATTATGAAATTATAATTTAGGGCTTTGCAGTAGTGTCACAGTTATATATTGATATAATATGAGAAAATATAACAAGTATTTTACAAAGAATTTACACTTTTTTTTTATTTTACTTAATCATAAAGTATGACCTAAATAATAACTGCGAATGACGAGTTAGAATGACTAATCAGGTAATCGTACTTGTTTCCACTTGGCATCTCTTGGTCGCTCTTGGTTGCGAATTATTCTCCTCTTTGCATTGATTTCGCTGTCCATAGATTATGTTAACAAATTTAGAAATTTATACAAAAGAAAATTAAAGTCGAGGTATGAAACCCTAAATATCTGCGAGTATGCATAAAAAGAGCGTCTTGTGACGCTTAGGCTACTTTGCCTACTCCGCAAGGGACCTGTCGTTAACATATGGATAACGCTAACTGAATATATGTATGAATGTATGGGATTTCTTCCAATCGTTGGTCTAAATAATTTTGATATACTTTTGAATACTTTTAAAATATTTTTTAAAACTGGGTTTACAATAGCTGAAAAGTTGCATGTTTATTTTACTTTCGATTACCTCAAGATTGTGAAGTGTAACGATAAATAAATCTTCACTATTATGACATTGTCGACCTTTACTGTGCTGTTATCAACAACTTAAAATTTTATTATGAATACTTAATTTTTAGGTCAACTAACGAATTCATGAGAAACGCTCTTCCCAACACCAAGGAAGTGACTTAAGATCTTATACTACCCAACTAGTAGTCAATATTACAACAAACATGATTGTTAAAAATCATAAAAAGTCCTAACCACATTACTAAGTTTCTTCTTGAAGAATTTTCCATTACAAACTAAGTTATGAGGCTCAATGCAAGTGAAGTGCGAGTCAATTCGCAATTGACCTCGAGCTTAGACTTAATTGGAACCACGTCACTTAAATAAGTTATGGTCTGATTTGAGAATATTGTTTCTTTAAAAATGATCAATAAAACAATTAAACTTTGTTAGGTGGAAAGTACGATATGCTCGATGTAAATTTTCAGTTCAATGCGACATCGTAAATTCGCCTAAAAGTTTGAAGTTTTTTGGGATTTTGATATCAACCACCATGGTGTAGTTCCAATGATTGAGTACAAAAGTGGTACTCAATCAGAAAGATTGTGTTGAAGCGTTGATTTGTTCAAAAATAAATATCAATTCTGACATCTCAAATATTTATTATTTATACCACTATGGTGGTAAACAGGCATACGGCCTGTCTGATGGTAAACTGACACCGTAGCGTATGGACGTTTACAACACCAGGGGTGCATTGCAGAACCTATAACATTAACAAACTGTATCAAAGTAAATTTTCTATCAAGTATCAAAGGGGTATAGGCAAGCTTAATCGTCCGCTTTGCTTGACATGCGAGTATTCGTTTTTTGCGTTCAGCTGATATTTTGAAGTCATCGGTTCGTCTAGACTGGGAAACTCAATAGTAAATCAAATGGTATGACACTTCCATCTACGACTTACTTCATTTTATTTAATCATGGATCCGATGATGCAGTCCCGGTGACATGTCTTGAGATCTTTTGTACACTCCCTGTCTCGACTCTCACTTACCGGCTGAAGATACTTTCCATGTACTTTAGTCCGCTATTTAGTAGGAATTTTAATCTAGATTTTATATTATGGATCAGGTAACAAAGTGCTTATTTTTCACAAGCTAACGATATTCACGTAACTGAACGGCGACACCTGTTTAGGATTAATTGCCGAGCGGCCCGAACCACTACCGTCGATTTTTCTAGTTACTTTATTTTCTTTAAGCACGTCAAAAATAGAACACTCGCTTATATATAATGCAACTGTCTTCTGTTAGAGCTTTGTTTGCCAATGGAAGTGGTGCATGACAAACAAATGAAATTGACTTCGGGGCTAAAGTGCGTAAAGTAAGTAAGTAAAGGTATAGCCACTGATACTTTCCGTCATAATCTTTACAAAAAAAGGGTGTGTGAACTTATGTACGCACGTAAAAAGTTATAATTCTTTAACGTAACAAAATTAAAAACGAGTCAATAAATTTGAAAAACAATACGATAATATACTAAATTATCAATAAATATATTTTAAAGATTCGCACACACGCATATACGCATGGTAATATATATATTACCAGAACTGAAATATAAAACACGTGTTGTAGATTCAAAAATATGTATTAGAATAATTACCTTGTAATAATATAGTCACGAACAAAGCTTGAGAGACTTTTTAATAAGCAACTTCGCGGTGTCGATTTTAGTGTCGTTTTGGATGTTGATATTGTGAAAAATCACTCTCATCATTTTTCCCTAAAGCGTCAAAGAAGTACAATTTCAAAAGTACAAACATTACGACATTACCTCAGTCCCTACTCGTCTGTGATCTCAAGCTTCCAGAATAAATCAGTACACGCACAGTGAACTTTGCTACAAACTAGGAACTAGTACCCAAGTTGACCTACTTAAGTACAGAACTTTTATGACAAAAAGCTGCGATGTGATTTACTTACAAAGAATAAGCAGAACATTAAAGTTTTTTTGACGTGATATGTCTTTTATTTCAGTTATCTCTGTATTATCTCAGTAGAGAGTCATTGGCAAAACATTTAACGAAATATGTATGGCAAGATGGCTTATAATTTTAGATCTACAATACTGTACTGCTTTATTTTATTACAATTATTAAGAGGAAAGAAACCATTACTTGCTGCTATATGTCGCTGAGAAAGGGTTTTTCTTTGTAAGTAAACCACATCACAGTTTTATATCATGGCAGTTCTGTTGTTAATTAAGTCAAATGTCTAGTATCTAGGCTGTGGCACAATTCTCCCTTTGTCTACGATTTGATTCTAGGAACTTGTAATATTGCTAACATGTACACAGATGAACGGACACCGAGTTTGTTTGTAGAGTTGAACACGGATAGGTTCTTGAAGCGTTCACGTCATTATTAGAACACAAGTTAATTTCACCTGTATTGAATAAACTGTTAGAATACAAAGTACTGACGCCTACCCCGCATGGGACCTGGTGTGATGATATACAAATATGTATGTACATCTTCACACCAAGCCCCTTGCGGGGTAGGCAGAGATAACCGAGCGCCATAAGACGCGGTCCTTACGTACTTCACTCGCTTCTGTGACATTCATAGCTCTTTTCATGCACGCTCGGCGGTTCCTGGGGCTCCTAAGATCACCTTCTGATAAAACACGACCAATTTGGTCATGGCAGTTTTGGTTTTCCTCGGCTCCTACATCTTTCCACTTTTGCCTTGTATATCTGTTTCGTCATTCTTTCGTTCCGCATTCTTTCTACATGTCCGAACCAATGGAGCATGCCCTTTCTTATCTTAACACCGACACTCTCTTTCAGACCAACTCTTGCTCTCACATTTTCATTACGAACGCGGTCAGCAAGCGTTATGCCACAAATTTTGCGCAATGCTCTCATCTCGACTGCATTTATTCTACTTTCATGCTCTCTCTGCCATACCCAGCTCTCACTTCCATAAGTTAGCGTTGGGATTAGCACCGCGTTGTGTACAGCGAGCTGTGCCTTCTGGCTTAGATTACGGCTGCCCAGAAGTTTACCCAACGCTCCATTAACTTTATTCCCTGCACTCACTCGTCCCTCCACATCAGCGGTGTACCTTCCATTGCTGCTAAAAGCACTTCCAAGATATACAGTCTCATTCACTTGCTCTGACACTACGTCATCAACTGTAATCCTAGTGTTCGTTCTGGTAGTCGCTCATTCAAATACCATTATCTTGGTTTTCTTCGTATTTAATTATAAGCCTTTCTTCATACAATTATCTTTCATTGTTGTAACTAGTGTTTGCAGTTCGGATGGTGATTCTGCTATTAATACCGCGTCATCTGCATAAAGCAGGCAGTTATCCACTGAGTTAATCATTCGAATTCCCACATTCATATTTCTTATTCTCTGAAGACAACTGTCAAGATACAGAATGAATAGCCGAGCCAGCAGCACACATCCCTGTCTGACACCAATGTTAACATCAAACCAGGGCGACAAGCTGCCGGCCACCCGCACACATGCTGTATAATCCAATAAGTGGATTGCACAGCATGGAGTAGGTCACCGTCAACCCAATATCTGGAGCAAAATGTTCCAGAGATTCTTTCGCACGACCCTATGAAATGCTTTCTCAAAGTCCAGAAAACCGCAGAAAAGCTTCTAGTCCAAAGCCAGATGCTTCTCCATGATGTTGCGGAGTGAAAAAAACTTGATCCGTACATACTCTGCCGCTTCGAAATCCACCTTGTGCTTCCTAAAGCATTCCATCGAATTTCACCCTCGTTCTCCTTTCAATGATTTTTCCATACACTTTAGCTGCGAAGCTGATTAAACTGATGGTCCTATAGTTGGCGCAGTCCATGCGTGAGCCCTTGCCTTTATACAAGGGCACGATGACTGCGCGTCTCCAATCGCTCGGGACCCTTCAGGTTCTCCAGCATAATTTGCTCAAAAACCAGAAGGCGTCCCTAACATAGGTCTTCTTGGTCATCTCAGCTATATCGGTACTATATCGATTCCCGCTGACTTTCCATTTTTCAAACTTCGTATCGACCATTCAATCTCATCCATGCTAATGTTTTTATGGTACGCTGGCACTGTCGAGTCAATCACAGACTCATACAACACTCAAACAAACATGCATACATATATGACTATCTTCCGTTTAAAATTATATGTAACTAGCTACCCATCCCGGATGATCTGATCGCTACCAAACTTCACCAGATCATCCGCTGGGCTAATCTGAAGACTCCCTGAAAATGTTATCAAAATCTGCCCAGCCGTTTTCGAGTACACAGAGGACAAATATACATACATTGATTTTTATTTATTACTAACTATCCGCGCCGGCTTCGCACGGGTGATATGATCGCTACCAAACTTCACAGGATCACCTGCTGGGCTAATCTGAAAATTCAATGAAAATTTCATCAAAATCTGCCCAGCCGTTTTTGAGTCCATAGATATAACAGTTCAATTTTATTTTTCGGGCATTTTGTCCATGTTCCTTAAGAGATAGGAACAGTGTTCCTGAACATTCCTATTCTACTTATTTATGCTGAATCCGAATCTGAAGTCAAAATTCGAATATTCGAAAAAAAGCGACAGACAAACACACAGACAAACGCACAGACAAACGCACTGACAAACATATTGGAACGGTGTTCCTGAAAACCTCTATTAACACCGTTATTCAACCTTATAGCAGTATAATTCACTTTAAAATATCACCGGAGTGTAATTTTATCCGTTACCATGTCAGGCAACTCAATGAAACAAGAACGATGTTTACGAAACAAAAACCTATCAAAAGCCTATTTTAACAGCTATAATCCTATTAGGGATCAGCCGACAACGTTAACGAACACGATTTAAATAATATGAGAGATACGGAACCGCGGATTATTCTGTGGGACATGAAGATCAATTTGTTAAATAAATTGAATGTTTATTTATAGCTTCGCACAGTGGATATGTGAAATATGAATGAATGGTTTTGTAACGAACGCGGAACATAAATTCTTGATTCCATTTTTCAGTGTTTTATCTTGTTATTATGTTGAACTAAGACAGTTCTTTTTGTGTTTATCACATAAAGGTGTAATCCTTTTCTTTGAAGGAAATATCTATCTATTTATATCTTCACACTTAGTCCATTATGGGGTATCGAAGAAAGAAATATCTTTTCAGTGATCTCTATACACAAATATCTCATTTTACATTGACATGTTACAAGACCAATGTTTAAAAAAAAAGTAAATTTTTTTTTTTGTACACTGTTGGGAGGCATATTTATAAGCATGGCCTGATGTGAAGCTGTATCCTATGAACGCTTGTAACACATTAAGTATCACTCGCGTGACGACATCTCTGCTACTATCACAGTAACTCCTTAGGAGCTTACTGGTGACCTCACTCACACACAGGAACACAACAACCCTCTAGGGAGTTGTTATTTGGCTGCGGTTTTCTATGAGGTGGAGGTACTTCCCCAGACGGGATGCTTCGATGCGCCCTACCTCTCTTAATAGCTGAAATATAGAAATTTGGAGGGTAAAACGCATATTTCTAATACGGAACATTAGTCAAATATTAAAAAGAATGTACCAAATGCTTCACGTTTGACCCGTATCTTTTAATATTTGCACTCTGTTACTTGAACTTTTAGTGCTCATTTTTCTCATAATATTTCTCGACCCGAACGGCTCCTCTGAATTAATGGAAAAATAATCAGTCGGCCACCGCACCAGAATCACCCCACAGAATCCAGAACAAAAAATATATATTGAAATTGAATATACCAACGTCATATTCTAATAAAATATCAAATATGACCCAAAGCTGTTGAGATGACCGGACAGGTAGCAATGGGAATAATATTTTATTCTGTACACGTGATTTGAATAACGAAATGCCGTACCTGTTAAATAATGCTGTAAAAATCTTGGGATTTAAGTCACTACTCATCATCAATATTTTTTATACCATTAAGGTGGCAAACAAGCGTACGGCCTGCCTGATAGTAACCAGTTACCATAGCCTATGAGCATTTGCAACACCAGGGGTGTCACTCTAGCGTTGCCCACCCTGCAAAAAGCTCCTCACGCTTTTCTTGAAGAATCCCATGATGTAGTCTGACCTCGGCAAGGAGCTCATTCCACAACTTTGGAGTTCTTGGTAGAAAACTTCTCTGGAACCGCACAGTACGTGGCCATTACGACTCCAGTGTATGAGGATGATCTCTCAGCCATCGCCGCGAGGGGTTTGATTGTAAAATGAGGCTGTTGGCATCATCTCGAACAATATAAAATGCAGGAGAAAAATTATGAAACAGATCAAAACGCGAAAGTGGAAAGATTCATTTTCCTGATAGTACCTTCTGGTAAATTCATTTTATAATAGAAATGAGGTAATATTAGGAGTTTTTGAACCAGCGAAACTGCATGAAAACAGCTGTGTATGTAAAAGAAGGGACCGAGGCACCGAGTCATGAGTTACTCGATTCTCCCTGTTTTCGAAGTAACTGGCGTAAAGATATAGATAGCTAGATAGGTAAGCAAACTAGCGATGTACGTAAGGATAACTTGTTGTACCGTCCATTTCTCTCTACCCTACCCCACAATGAACTTGGCGTCAACATGTAACATAGTATAGTAAAAAATACAGAAACATGCAATTTGATCTAACCTGCTTTGTGTGCTTCCGCCACCAATTAGTTTATGCGGCCTAGCGCCTGCCGGCACCCACCCTGTACTGTTAGTTGATGCAACATGCCGATGCTCAGTCTAGCCACGGCTGTCATAGATAGGAACAAGCAGAGCAGCTCCACCTAGGACTAATGTTGTATACCTCGGCTATACACTTGTATAGCCGATGGGATTGCGGTGGCTAGGTGGAGCTGCGAAGCTCGCTGTCGCCCGTGTCTGGACTGACGCAGTATGGGGAGGGAAGTCTGGAAACATATATAAGGATAGTTCACCGGCGTTCTAAAATGGGCGAAATAAAAACTTTTAGAAGATATAACTGAAAGGTGATGAATGGAAGAATGAAGTGCGGAATGGAAGAGAGTATGATGAATGAATGTGTTTATTTATAATAGAATATTTCAAGAATTAATTTTAAGAAATGAAAATGTACAAAAATAGCCTTGCCCATGGCAGGGGTGCTCGTATTGAAAAAAAAAAAAAAAACATGCCGATGCTGCCATGGCTGCTCCGGTAGTCTCTGCCTCGGCTGCTGCGGTTGTCCGCCATCTGAAACAGAATCCACATGCCCCATCACCACCGTCGCTGCCACGACTGGTCTGGTCGTCGCTGTGACACGTGTTTCGCCTCTCCTCTTTCGCTCTCTCTGAGCACGAGGCATCATCAGGCGCTGTAGATGTTAATCGACTTGAAAAGAAAAGAATAACATGCTACAAGTCTTCTTTTCTTTCTTTCTATTCTTCAGATGTTTTTAATGCAATGATCATATGGCTTAACTTATGTGGTTATTGTAGCCTATAATCGCTTGGAATACAAGTAGTATCACTCGCTCGTTACTACACCCGTACAGCAACATCTCAGTAGATTACTAAAACTACTTAGATGTAATTGAATAAGTATTTATAGACGCAATATTGCCAATTTTTCCACGTTTATTATTAAATGCGAATCAATTTCAAATGCTAATTATATGCCAAGTGTTTCTCAAAAGCTGACATTTTATTAAATTTGCTGAATTCCTGGAAACCTATTATTGCGTAAGAGTTAGGACAAAACGAGATTTGTTGCTCACCTGAATAATCGGAATAGGGCTAATCATTCTCCAGAAAGTGGATCAGGTGAACGAAATCCTTAATAAGATGCAGTACGGCAGGACGGCAGTAAGGGGTAAATGAGTGAGTTTACAGAAAACATTTATAGACAACGCATGGGCGGCTCTCCTGGTGTCCTGGTAGGCTATGGTAGTTACCATAATCCTTAGTAGTATATTTCTTTTGTGTTTTTTTTAACAGAGTTTATAGATATTGTAACGACAGCCGCTCCATGGGAAAATCCAGTGTCCTCGCCAAATCCTTAGGCTTAGGCTATCCTTAGGTAGCAGACCCCGCAGGAAACGGGATACAACGAACAAGAAGTATAGATATTGTGCAACCGATTTCATACTGGTTTTTCAACAGTTTTATTATTATAAATGTCTTATTTCACGGGTTTTAATCCCGGCCATTTGATAGGCGTGCGCGGGGATATGAATCCAACGCGTAGTGGCCCCTTCAAAACGAATCATGTAATGTATTATACCAGCTGTGACCTGCTCTAAGGGATATCAATGGGAGTATATACCCACGAACAGGTCACTCCAGGTATTGGGACTGTTGCAAATGTGTCGGAAATAATTGAGCTATTGAAATGAGATCTGGAGGGATTATTAGTATTGGGCTATTATAGAAGAGAGACGGACACCTGCCATAACTATCCTATCTGATGTTACTTCGGCAGGCGGTGGCTCGCCACTCACTAGATGGACCCCCGAAATGCCAGAGAAAGTCGGCCGGGGGCAACACCGATGTGAGTGACTCAGGGGTGTCGAGAGGTGTGCTGCGCTTTCTCCGAAGTTACTCGCGGCGTTATGCCCTTTAACACTTCCACCTTTGGAGCATATCACCTGCTAGAGCAATATACTCTATCGACTCCTCTCTGGACGGCCAATGAAGGCAAGCCAGAGCTGAGAGTCCTGCGGGCCTTCTTGACTTTTCACTCCGACCGACGAAGACACGCCGGAGCCGAAGGCCCCGATCGACTCTCTGGAGCACTCTATTATAATTCTTAGTGTTATTCGGTTTCTAAATTCCTTAGGATTAGTAGGATCCGCTAACTAAGCCTAAAAATTTGGCGATTTCACAAGGGCGGATCAGTGAGCGTTGCCTCTGGGAGCTTAGACTACACATCAGTGCAGTTCTAGTACATTGCCAAATTATGTTCAATTGAGGTTACTTTGACTAAACTATCCAAATTAGGACAGTTGAACTTGGTCCAGTTTTACCGCATTAAAATCATAGTTTATCCAGTTTTACCCAATCAAAATATAAGAATGAAATGTGTCAACCCTATTCCAAAACATGACTCTAACCATCGTCAAGAGGAGAGTTGGTGGATTTAATGTAGTTCTTTTAAGAACCCCAAATGGATTATTAATATCGATATCGTAATTTTAGTTTCGAAGTCACGAAGGGGAAAGGATGAAGCTGGTATCCAAGACACTTGGTGTACTATTCCGAGCGAAACGGTATTGCAGTTCAGGGCAAATACTTCTACTCGTAGCAATCTCCAAATCATACCGAAGATGTAGTAACGTAGTGACCTTTGAGCGGAAGTACCTGTACACCAGCTAGGGCTTTGTTTAGAGACGAGCTGTAAGAATTGTCCACGATTCTGAGCTTATGTAGGATTTTGGGTCCTTGAGTTTAAAGATAATTTGCCACCTTTTATGAGTTTTACCGATTATAGAATGGATTGTGTTCAAAGAAATTGTTGGTCATGATGCTGACTCATCGATTGTATTTGTATAGGAAATAGGTACTTAATATTTGTTAAATAACAGTGATAACTGGTTATACTGACAGGCTTTGTTGGTAAGAATATTTAGAGAGTAAAATCAAACAGCCAAAAGTTCCGCTGATCTTTGTCATTCGCAAATTTGTGCACTCTCTCTTGTTGCACTTTCAGACAAGTTAAAAAGTAATCACATGTTGGAAGGCTTTCGCACTCTCGAGAACTCGATGGTGTCGTTGCGATTATTATTCTAACCAAACACGCAGCCACGTCACGTTATGCCACGTCGATTGCAGCTTGTCTATGGATGGGTTTATCTGTCTCGAGCTTCTCCGTGCTTTGCGGGCACGTGAATTCATCACCAATAGCGTAATTATAATTACGATATTGACCAACGATAATTTAATATTACAAGGTCCAGAATTCTCAAGACAAACTACGCAATTTGATCATACCAATTTATCATGAAAATTAATATTGTCTTTCGTAGGAAACATGAACTGGTGACAAACGTATATGTCTGTTTATTAACTTTCTCCTAACAGAGGCTTGTAACCGAATTTATAATTAGTAACTTCGTCGTGTCACCTAATTTGAAATTTTGTAGTCACATCTGTATTTGAAAACAAGTTATGGCATGCCACTGTTGTGTCTAATTCATACCTATTGACGTAGCACAAGGAAGGGCCTTATGGAAATATTCAACAGACCGGTTCAGTGTATAGGGCTGTCACAATTGATAATTATACAGGTGTAATAAGAGTAAAAATAAGCTATATTGTCTTCTAACGACTAAATTGCTATACAGGAATAAACAATCAATGCAATAATTACCGCTTTCATTCTACATTCGATTTGTAGTATTTTTTGATCATGTGACATAGTGACTACACGTCACTATTATCTATTGTACTAAACTAAAAAAGGCCAATAAACATCTTCAAAAATATACATCTCAACTAACATAAAGTGATTATCGTAGCCTATGCTTACATTACAGGAAGTATTCGCGTGTTGCCTCCCCTACTGCTAACACAACAACTCTTTAGAAATTTACTCACTGTAGGAACAAAACACTCTAGGGAACTCTTATTTGGCTGTGGATTTCTGCGAGGTGGAGGAATCAGTTTGTCTACTTTTTTGCGTCCTATCTATTTTAAAAACATCCAGACCAAGATAGGTAGACATGTTCATGCGCACACACACAAATGTTTGTCCTGTGTGAGAATCGAACTCTTTCTGGTAAAGTAGCTCGTCTATCTAGAACATATTTTCTGAAAATGGCTTACTTTGAATACTAAGACGAGCTATAAAAAATGTTTAATTTTTGGCATCAATTTTTTTAATATTTGTGTATGGCTCACTGCTTTCGTTAGAGCCAAAATTAATCGTATTAGCACATGGCCTACATTAACAACTAGCAAACAAGACTGTAGTAGCGCTTATCTATATTTATTAAAAAACCCGACTGGTGAAGTATTTTATCTTTTGTGGCCAATTTCTGGACTTTCTGCATTCCAGCGAGAGAGTGAGATTGCAAATAAACTCAGGGGAAAATGTACTTAAATAAAATTCCTCATAGGTAAATAATATGAAACATAGACGGCTGCAAATAGTATGTCGCGAGAAATTGTGGATTCCTCGACGTTATTTCATAGTACTACAATAGTAAGTTATTTTGCAGTATTCCCAGTGATGTAAATGTTAGTAGTTCAGCATAACGGAATTCATATTTAAATGAATTTGTATTTCAGCATTGGGGACAACCCTAACAACAGGACGCTGACTGAGAATTTTGTAACAAGATAAGGGGAGTTTGCTCGCACGCCCCTACCTCTAATTTTGAATATGATATTTGAATTAATTCACGTGGGCTTAAGTTATCGAAACGTGCCGAATGTGCTTAGTTTTAATAGGACATTTTCAATTCTAGAATATACTGCATATATTTCCTTTCAGTATAATAATAGTTTCAGTAACTGAAATTAAATCTACTTATATATTAATCTATCTATCTATAACTTCACGCCAAATCCCTTGCGGGGTAGGCAGAGAGAACCGAGCGCCACGTGACTCGATCCTTACATATCTCACTTGCTTCTTTAACATTTATTGCTCTTCTCATGCACGCTCGCCGGTTTCTAGGGCTCCTGACATCACTTTCTGATAGAACACGACCAATTTGATCATGGTAGGAAAGTCTTGGCCTTCCTCGGCTCCTAAATCCTTCCACTTTTGCATTGTATAACTGCTTAGTCATTATTTCATCCTGCATTCTGTACATGTCGGAACTAACGGAGATTGCCTCTTCTTATTTTAACACCGACGCTCTCTTTCAGACCAACTCTGTTTCTAACATCATCATTGCGAATACGGTCTACAAGCCTTTCGCCACAAATTTTGCGCACCGCTCACATTTTGACCGCGTTTATTCTACTTTCATGCTCTTTCTGCCATATATTTTTTATATAGTTAAACACACTTTAAACCAACTTTAAAGTTAAATGATGGAGAAATGTTTAGTATTCTGACTATAACATTATTTTTATTAAACGTAGTGACGCATATAAGCATACGGCCCACCTGATGTAAAGTGGTCAACGTATCTTATAAACGCTTGCAATACATTAAGTATCGCTCGCGATGCCACCTCTGCTGCTAACATTAAGAGCTTACTGGTAACGTCACTCACTCGCAAGAATCCAACAACCCTCCAGGGAGTTGTTACCTTGCTGCGATTTTCTGTGAAGTGGGGCTATAAGCTGCATAAGACTGTCCTATAAATGGGGATATGGGGTCAGAAATTATAAAAATACTTCGGTTGTAAAAAAACGTTTTTTTTTAAAACCGATCCATAGATCCATCAGTTTTATCATTTTATTAAAAGCGTTGTTATTGTCATCTATTCTCGAGTTGTCATCGAAATGCAAATAGGATTTTTAAAATTCACAGTGGAGGACCACAGTGAGATTGCAGTTCAAATCATGTTTATACCTTTTGGCATAGGTAACAGTTTCATGCACGATATATTGTAGAATTTCATCCCACAATACTTATCAACTCCATATTCATGTTTTCCAAACATTGTTCAGCACTATTTGACTCATTTTGAATTTCAGCATCGTCCTCCACGTTAACAGTCGTACATGAAAATTCTATTTGACCAGCCACATCTGATACCGGAAAAAATCCCATATCGTCGTCAGGACCCTCTTCGATGTCAGCCAATTCATCAACTTCGTCTGGAGGCAATATAGCAAATTCAACATCATCGAAATCCTCATCACTAGAATCTTCCAATTCCTGAAGATAGTTTGCGATTTCGGACACCTTCAAAGCCTTTTTGTAATTTTTTTTTCTCTGGCTCTATGGTCTACAAATAAATAAAAAATAGATAAAAACACGCGTACCTAATAAGAAACGTGGTGAACGCATGTACACTAAATTTGTATTTTCAGTTTTATGTACATATTTGTAATTATCACTTGCTCGGCACTGAAGGAAAACTTGAATTTGCTAGTGTTGTGTGGAATCCTAGCTACCAGAAGCACATTGACAGTCTTGAGCGGGTGCAAAAAATTTTCACACGCCATTTAGCATTCAGGACCCCGCATTTTAGCTACAGGAATGAATACAAGGTTCGTCTTAAGAAATTTAACCTACAATCCCTCGAAAACCTTCGGAAGATCTTAGATTTGATGTTCTTACACAAACTTACCCATGGTGTAGTCGACATAAGATTATCTGTACCTAGACCAAACTGCCGGAGAAAGCTAACGAATACATATATAATACCGCGGTGTAGGACTAATCTTGGTGGGCATGCACCTCTCCCCAGAATGCTAGGCACTTATAATATCGTAAATAGCAAGTGTGACATCGATATTAACCATGACTCCTTTCCGGCATTTAGAAAAAAAAAATTGTCTTTTTGTCAACAAAATCAATATGCCAAAATGTCAAAACAGTACAAAATCTCATACAAAATTATTACGTTATAATTTATATTTAGGTCTATTATATATTAATTTTAGTTATTATATAATCTTAAGCGAGTGATATGTTCACCTTTAATTGGGCTACATGATAGTAATAAGACCTAGAATTAATTAGTTATAAGTGTGTACATGTAACCTGTTGGTGTACCAAATAAATAAATAAATAAATAAAACATCGTGAGGAAACCCGTATGTCTAAGAAATTATATTTCGAAAGACGTGTTACCTAACCTAAGAAAGGTCTGGTTTTCCCTCTAGATTGTGGACGTCTGATGGCAAGTCGCTCTATATAAAAATCAGTATATTCGTCAAATACTTAGGTATATTTTCTACCATTTCATATTAATCTGAGTTAAAATATTTTTTCTTACCTTGGGCAATTCTAAGATTCTCTAGTTTTTATTTATTTTGACATGAAAATCACAATAATGTCACGAGATGTGCTGGGGCTGGGTCCGATGTAAACTTATGGACTAATGTAAATACAAGACCCGCAAGAAACAAACAATTGACAGGTTTGCTATGCTCTGTACACAGGATAGAACACGCCATTGCTTCAAATAGTATACACGTGTTACCAGTGTCATATTTATAGTACGGCCCATTTTGAAGGTGCATAATATATTTCCAAAACATATTTTGTTCTTTTTTTTTTTGTATGTACCCTGTCGCCGCCCGTCGTCGCCCGTCGTGAAGTGACCGCTCGCCGTTTTTAGAGAGTTCTCCTAAAATCAATGAGAAAAACCAAAAAAATGGGTGTCTATCTTCTTTAGATTTTGTGATTTTAAGGAAGATGCGATTTTTGTTCAGTTTTGTCATATTTTTCAATTATGGTTTTTTAGTTACGAGCTTATCATTCTGATTGGTCTACTAAAATTATAAATCTACTCAGAATTTAAACACTACATGAAAATAAATGTCAACTGTTTTTTTTTTGCATCGAAAATGGGTTAAATTTTTTGGTAAATTAAATAAAAGTAAAAATGTTCCCATAACACATATATTTTTTTAAAATATTAAAAATCTACATGATATTTCTAGCAAACCATTAAAACATTATTTGCAGCTAACTTAAATATTTCTTTTGTTATCCATGGGTCATTCGTCGTGGAGCCACGTTTGATGAGCAACGCACAGGAGCGCGTTGCATTGTCACTTGCCGTCCGTAAAAAAAATATTTAAGTTAGTTGCAAATAATGTTTTAATAGTTTGTTTGAAATATTATGTAGATTATTAATAATTAAAAATATATATATGTTATGTGGACATTTGTTTTATTTATATATTGACGATTCTTGCTCATCCATTCGAAGGCACCGGAAATAAAAGCTCTGATAGATTGGTTAGATGCGTGTATTGATCCTCTGTAAAACTTTTTACAAAAATATGCAGCTAATAATGAGATGCAAATGGATTAAATATAGTTTCAAGTTATTTGGATCTCACTCGTCGTGTTTTTGGTCTGGCGGCGTGATCGAAAGTGATTCGCCAGCAAATTACCCCACTTCCGTCACCCTTTTTAGCATGAAGTTGTCATCCAACTGAAGTTAGCTGAGTGGCTTCAAACAACAACTGAACAGCCCCATCTTCTTCCTTAAAATCCGTTATTATAAAATGTAAAAAAGTTCATAAAAAAGACTGAAACAGATAAACCCCCTATTTTTGGCGCTTTTCCATTGATTTAGCGAGAACTCTTTAAAAACGGCGGACGGCTACTTCATGACGTCACATTGTATATATGTATGGTCTAAGAATTGTTTTTATGCACTTAAAGTAAGTACTTTTTTTATTATATGAATTACAAAATAAAAAATAACGGTCTTTGTAACGTAATAAAAGTGATAATATTAAGAAAATATATTAAAATGACATAAATATGTTCCACTGGTGAAAAAAATATTCTGGTAGAAAAATAGTGTACAAATACAAGTTTTATTAGAAACAATAGAAAAAAATATATTAACTTGCCAAAAAAATTTCAAATATAGTCCTAAAAAAGGGCGGCGCGGAGAAATGGGTAAAAAATACCCATACTAAGACAAAAAGATATGCTCATACGTTCATAATAATATGTCTTGCGTGGGAATCGCATCCATGAGCCAGATGCCAAAGTAGCACCGCCAACCACTGCCTCTCTGGGCCATAGATGATTTTTGAAAAAAATAAGAAAAACAATTAATTTGTTTTTGCCTAAAGCCTAGAATTTTTATCAAAAGCCTGGTTTCTTTACAATCCTGCGACATATACTTGTTAATAGCCTGAAGCTATCATTATTTCCGTACCGCTTGTCGATATGATATTACTTTAATTTAATAGATTCAATGCAGTTACCGGAAATTCACTTACACAAAGTTGAAAGCATAAGTTCATACACAAATTCCTTTGAAGCCTCTGAACGTAAACATGATCAAACTTAGCGGCGTTCGCGAGTCATGAATACCTAAGTATAATTGCATGTAATCTGAACTTTAACCCTGTTAAGACAAGTTTGAAGTTTTCTTATTCTCAGCGGATGAATTGAATATCTATTCTGGTTTACGTACTTTTAACCGTGTTTATAAATATTAGGGGTTAAAGTATAAAATTGCTTTACCCTCATTATCTTACATTACCGCCATCTAATTTAAGTTTATTTATGCCTTTGCGATAGAACTCTGGGGATCTCGATTCGACAAACTGTATGAAAGCATTTTGTACTGCCTCCTGGGAAGAAAATTTTCCAAATCACGATAAAAATGGTAGTCAGTTGGAGCAAAGTCTGACGAGTACGGAGGATGACATATGATTTCTAACTGCAGTTCCTGTATAGTCACAACGTTTTCTCGCGAACTGTGAGGTCTTCTGTTATCGTCGAGCAATAATGGTGAAGATCGATTGACGAGTCGGGGCCGTTTCACTGTCACTGGCAGTTTCTTTCTGCAGATCAGTCATTTTTCATATATTTTCATCTTGTTAATTTGATGCAAATGAGTCAGTATTGTAGATAAGGCAACGTTAAACCATGCCGCTAATTACTGGTTAGTTTAACTCGAATCGGCTTGCACCATCTCCTTTAATTCAGCGTTATTCACGTAAGTTCCATTACGAAAGCGTTTAAAGCAAAAACGCACGGTGTGTTCATGCGCCGTCTCCTCTTTTTGCGCGGTATTGATATTGTGAGCCATTTCTGCGGCGCTAGATCTGCGTCTGATCTCGTATTCAAAAATTACTCGGATTTTCGAAGTCTCCATCTTTCTCGTCTAAGTTGAATAAAAAAAAAACAATTGAAATTCGAAAATCAATTGTACTCACATACTTTAGTTAATCACACTCACAAATGAGTCACAGGCGAAAGAGAGATAGAGTTAATCGAAGGACTGACTGAGGAAATATTACCACCTCACATACATACAATCGCAGCCAATGCCAATGGTCTCACAATGAAAAATGTCGAAGACCGCTCGATGTGGAAAGATAAAAGTCGGATGCTGGGCTCCGAAGCGAAAGCTCAGGACGTAACCAGGATTGAAGCTCTGAAGATGATGTTGAGAAGGCCATAGTCAAATAACAACACATTGAACTCGCTCCTGAAAGATTATCGGTAGGCTGCTGTTAATGGCCGGGATGGCAACGCACGGACTATATTGCGAAAGTTGTGAATACTAAAAAAGTAACAGTGAATAGTTATATATTAATAAATATAATACAGTAAATTTAATAAGAGACAAATGATAAAATAATTAAAAAATTGTAGGGAGTCAAGAAATGTCCATGGCACGAAACAGATCCTCAGAGCAGCAAAGTGGTAGTCGGTCGGTCGGTCGGTAGGTCGGTGGAGCCATAGGAAGGTGGTGGGTTAGTACAATAAACTTATTGTGTCGGGGAGTGTGGTTTTCTTTTTTTAAGATACGTTAGCGTTAGGATGAACAGTTCGTGTTATCTTCTATGGCGTTGAATTTAATAGATTTCATTTTAAAAAGTAATTTTTTTGAACGAAAATGTGAACTGACATCATAAGTAAAAAATTCATAACTTTTTAGTCGTAGTCACGGCGAACGTGCATGAAAAGAGTTATGAATGGTAAAAAAGCGAGCAAAATGTGTAGACTTCTGGTGCTTGTTTCTCTTTACATACCCTACAAGACACGTTGTATAAAGTTATGGATAGATTTAATTTAGTCTTCTCTATCTAATTTTACTTAATCATTAAAATTGTAACAGTATGGTATCTTTATGGGGGTGTCTATACAAGTACAAGAAAAAAAATAGATTTCATTAAATAAACCGAACAACGTGTAAGGAAAATTTGGTTACAACTTCATAAACCAGTTAAAACTAACGACTAAATTTGTTAATGAATATTAGATACATACATGCGTCCCTTACGGGGTAGGCAGGGAGAATCGAGCGCCACATGATTCGGTGGTACATTCGGTAGAATACACAAATGATGGCCTCAATGCTGTCTGTAAACTTAGGATTCATAATGTTACAGCTTGCATCTAAACTAGATCACATGGTACACCATATAGGTGATTATAGTATTCCATGATACTTGTATTACGTAAATCTATGCTCGAGCTTAAGTAATATTTCTCTCCGTTCACCAATTTTCATGGACGAGTTTAAGTTAGCCATTTCCGACTAAAATAATAAAGATTGAAATTATAAATTCCCTCTGTATTATGCCAAATTATAAATTCTAAGTGGATTCTATGAACAAAGCAATTTATGAATACTTCAAACTTTCAGGTAGAATGTTAAAAACGGAGATGCAATGCTTTATTTAACGAATTCCTACAATATACCTTTTGGTATTGGTTCACGATGATTTTAAACATCACGGTCAGTTCACTAGCACGTGGCGCATCAAATTCTTGTACGGATGAAGTTCTGCCTAAATAGGGGTAGGGCAGGGCAATCTTAGTTACGAGTAGAAGTATTTTCTTTAGAAAACCGCAGTCAAATATCTTTTTATTGGTTAGTACAATACGTTTGGTGGTGTCTGAATTACTAGGTATTTCGTATGGAACTATTGCGTTAGCAGCAAAGGTTGGATACACATTGTATAAGGCGCGATAATAGTTTAAGTGAGAAAAGTATAACGTTATTGTTATTTGCCGTCGATCCTCTCAGACAAAACCTTAGATGCTTTCAACACCTACGAGTCTCCTGGGAAAAGATCAGCATATCAAAACTTTATTCATTATTAAATGATATCCTAATACTATCCTGGTTTAATTTACGAGCACAGTGTACATTCCAACAGGTAATAGAATGAAGCAATATACGCCATAAATTGATGAACGCTATTTAAGTATTTTATATTGCAGAAAATAGCTCGTCTTGGTATTAGATTGTTGGAATAATTTATCTGTCGGTAACACCCAAAAAGCAATTCAATACTATCCTAAATTGCAACTAAGCTTAAGAATAGATGTGGATCAGGTGCATGCAGCATTCAATTTGCTTAGCCTTAAGTTTGAAAGCGTGTTCATAGTGGAATCTGTGTGGATTCGCTGAGCGTCAAACGTGATCAAAGTTAGCTAACTTCTCAAGTTATGAATACCTAAGAATAATTGCACGGAATTTCAACTTTAGATATTTAGATAAGTTTGATCCATTTACCATTCGGAGTATATGAATTGATTATGTTGTTTAGTTGTATAATTTTCATGTTGGTATATTTTTGGTTGATACAAAGTTGAAAAACGACAAGATAAATACGAGAAGATTTTGAATTAAACAATTTTTAACGGAAGTATCGCGTATTTTATTTATTTTGTTGAACCTGACGTTTCGAACGCTTTGCAGCGTCCGTGGTCGCAGGAAGACTAAGGTGGTATTTGTCTTACATTAGTTATTCAATTATTACATCTACCGACATGGATGGATTAATTATATATGTTCCGATTCACACAAAAATCGCTCACAGTGTCCGAACATTTTTTAGATCTTTGGGTTTGGGATTTGATTATTTTTAGGACTGGATCCCAAGCAGGTGGTACTTGCCAACCATCTTCTCTATTGAAATTGGGGTGTTTTCTTATTTCAATAGCCTCGCGCAACATTCTCGGCATGTAGCGATTCTCCTTGGCGAGGATTTGTGGTTTATCAAACCGGATGTAATGGTTTGGCTGGTCCAGTGTATGTTCACAAACTGCAGAATTTTTATCGCGCCTATTCTTCATGTCAGCAATGTGTTCTTTCACACGAGTACCTACGCTTCTCTTTGTTTGCCCTATGTATGATAAACCACATTCGCAGTCTAAAAAATGTTCGGACACTGTGAGCGATTTTTGTGTGAATCGGAACATATATAATTAATCCATCCATGTCGGTAGATGCAATAATTGAATAACTAATGTAAGACAAATACCACCTTAGTCTTCCTGCGACCACGGACGCTGCAAAGCGTTCGAAACGTCAGGTTCAACAAAATAAATAAAATACGCGATACTTCCGTTAAAAATTGTTTAATTCAATGTGTAACAATCGCGAAAACCTAAGACAATACGAGAAGATTTTATTTAAGAAATATATAAGACGGGTCTCCGTGACCGCAAAGACGCAACGAAATAGAGAACTTTCATCGCAATCGTTTATTAAAAAGAGGTAAGACGCATTAATTCAGCACCGAGTCATATGGCGCTCGGCTCTCTCTGCCTATACTGCAAGAGATTTAGCGTGATGTTATAGATAGATAGATAGAACGCATCACAGTCCAACTGGAGAAATATCTATACTTCACAGTAAACCGCAGCCAAATAAAAATTTCATGAAGTACTATCAGACTATCTTTATATGTATATTTTTATTGTCTGTTGTATTGATAGTGTAGCAATATAGAACAAGGAACATTTTATAACATGACGTACTGTTTATTAAAACCGAACCTATGTATTTGCACCGTACTGCTGTATCTTACGTTGGTAATCTGTAATAAATAAATATATATTACGATAAGTGTATTCTCTTTCTATTAGTATTCTCGCATATTCGCATTTAGTACAACAGAATAGATCTAACTTTTAAGCCTTTAGGTTGATAATCGTAGTACGGATAAGGAGCCTCAGTAGCGTTCAGTCAGATTTGTTCTTGCGTGGGTTGCAGCCAGTAGCTGTGTGGTTGGTGCTGCCGCCGTACATATCGTTTGGGAACATAGTAAGTGTTTTTAACAATAAATGCGTTGTATAATTATTACCACATAGCAGTTTAAATATACAGGTAGTAAAACAAAGGAGCCTACTTACTCTTATTTTATTGCATCCAACCAGACTCAGAGTAAGTAACATTGGATACATTACGAGTAGTGTATAAAGTATCTGGGAGATCCAGCTTTGCTAGGCGTTTTTTATGTTATGTATATATAAGATTTATTTGTTTAAATTAATAGATAAAAAATATAAAAAGAGTGTGGTGTTAGTGGGCCTCGAATCGGGGACCTTTGTAAGAGTATAAAATATACGGTACATATGGCAGGCCAAATATGGAATAATCGTAATATAGAACACCCGGTGTACATTTTCTTCAGGAAACATGAATTGAAAAGCAGAACCTATTCTAAGTACAAAATTTGATCCATATCGTCAGAACCGCTTCCGAAATATATTTATGTCTACACAAGAATTGCTAATTTAAATATATATAACATAAAATACATAAAATAAATGGTGGTGGTTTTTATATTTATTCAGATTACATATAATTAAATATTACTTGAAGCATCTGCTTTCTAGTAATTAGCGTTTGAAACATTTGAATATTGGCATTTTTAAATATTTAATTTTAAAAATCTAACCGTAAGTAATACCACCGTCAAATAAAAACAACGAATAATCCACCTTTTCTTTATTTTACTTTTAGTTGATACAGAGGCTATACTAATAATATACTCTGTAAAATATTTCAATTCTCTACCTATTACGGTTCCAAAGATCAGCATAATGACGGACCGATGATCAGACAGATGAACAGACAGACTTAATTGTAGGGTTCCTTTGGTAGCAATTAGATACGGAAGTCTAAAAATCGCCTCACTTTCTTGAAAGGTTGAGAATTTTCTTTCAACAGAGCTATAAGAGAGTTCTGTCATGTTAACAGAATTTTTCACTGCTATTTACCACCGTCGAAGTGCAATGTGGCACCATCTGCCTACTAATTACATATTTCACTAAGTGGCGAATGATTTTCGTACATGAGCACCATTTCAAATAACTTTTACAAGTTAATTTAGATAAATCCTGGTGGTTATAATACAAATTGGATGGTAAGGTATTAGTTCTCAAAGACACAGTATCAAGCTGGTGTGCTGCTTCTCTTATACAGTCGCGTCTACATTAATTTGCATCTGATTTGGCTCAACGTTACGTTCGCTACACGTTCGCTGTAATACGAAATGTCACGATTTTGCAAGGTTACATCACATGACTATGAAAGCAACCTTAACTTCAATGTGACCTTTAAGATCATAGCTTTGAGTACTAGAATTTAATATTCTTCTGTAGTATCAACTTGTGTTGATTTTAAATAAACTTAGCAAATTCTATTGAAAAGACGGTCCCGTCGTTGGGGAATATTATGGTCTTAATTGTTAATAGTATTAGAATAGAATATATTATTTAGAATATTCCAAATCTCTGGAAATAATTAGGTTATATAGTGCACCACATGTCACCACGTTTGGTCAACTGGAAGATTAAGATTCGTGAGAATGTTTATAACATAATATAGAAACGATTACGAAATATTCGACAAGAACGTATATTAACATATTACAGCTCAACTCAAAGCCTTTAGTAGCAGACTTTTAAATTAAAAAGCGAAATTGAAAAAGTCTTCTCCAGTAAGTATTAAAACAGCGCTGTGAATAGGCGTTCACGTCATAAGTTTTTTTTTTTATATTGAAGTTTATCTTAGATTACTTTTTAGTTGTAACATAACTTTTTTCTAGTCACAACATAAAATTTAAGTAGGTGCCCTAATTACAGAATAATCATAATTTTGCTATGACTATGATAAATGCTTACCAACAGGCAGGTCACACACTAGATTATAGGTAGACAAGAAATGTTTTTTATGAAGAATTCTTAACTCAAAATATAATTTATCAGATGTTTAGTATACATGACACAAGCTTCGCTTACTTTGGGGCTAGATCGCGCTGTGTAATTTGTCCGACAATATTTATTTATTAATTTTTACCACTTTTAAACCACATTGGAATCTTTCATAATGAAAAACACTACTACTACTACTACTTCTTCTTCCTAGCGTTATCCCGTCTCCTAGTCCATTAGGATTGGAGAATTGAGGTGTAGAAAAGATCTTCATGGACCTCGAAATAATGATGAGCCTGAAGTAAGACCTGTGAAGATTGAAGCATTTTAGTAAACTGGAGCAATGATCCGCTTCTGGCCGGTTTAAGATATGAAGACTTTGTGTCTGTAATGTGAAGTAGATTTCTCAGCAGATAAACGCTGTTTTTTTCATGATCTAAGTTAAAAACTAACTAATCAATAGACAATCGGAAAGTCAGACAAAGTCACAAAGCGAGGGATAATTTTAATGACACAAAACTACGCCTCCATGCGGCAGTTGATTATAGCGTTTTCGAAACACTCCGAATTTACATTTTCAGATTGAGTTGTGTTATTTGCTATTCGCGTATCTTACCCGGATGTTCGTTTAAGCCCTTTAAAGTCCCTACCTGACGCGTGGGGAAGTCAAGGGCGCAAAGGCTTAGTGATAAGATCAGCGATTAACTTTTTATGGCATTTTTATAACGGCTCTCGGAAGTGACATAAATTCCATTGGTGTGTGTTTTTCTTTTCATTTAAAATTACCTGAGTTTATTGGGGCATATTTCCTTGATAATATTATAATGAGTATGGCTTAGCAATGGTGACAAAATATCCCACCAAAACTGAACGCGTTGATTGTACGTAAATAAGTACCTACGATAAATATAATTAGATAAGCTTCATTTGTAAGATATAAGAACTTAACATAGATAAGAAAATAATCTAGTATTTAAGTGTTGAATAATTATTAAGAGATATATTGGTTGGAAATCACTTGTTAAGTAATACTTTTCAAGATGGCTTATTAATTGCGTAACTTGTCAAACTGAAGTTCGACTTTTAATTTAAATCATACGTCCATAAGACGTAACAACAACTATGGAAATCCCTTTAAACGAATAGTGCTTGTAACTGTATACATATATTTCGTGTCTCGGAAACGGCTTTAACGATTTGGGTAAAATTTTGTGTTGAGACAAGATTTTGCTTTTCAATTTTCTTTATATAGGTGTTTATCCAGAAAAAAACGTCATTTCACTTTTATAAAAACATAAATATCCGAGGGAAGCTCTCCTGCTTCGTTACCTTGCCCGCGTAGTTACTGTACTGTATACACGGGACAATATTATTTTCATTGATGAGCTGAATACGTGACATCGAAATAACGATCTTCTTCTTCTTCAATTCAGTTCTTGAAGAGACATATATACAATACGAGGTACAGCATATGTGTCTTAATAATATTTCTTGTACTTTGGCGACATATTATTTGCTACTTATTCTTATAGAAGCAACTATTCATGTTATATATACTTACTGTGTACGATAGAAATGTGTAAATAACATATAAGATTTCACCTTAAATGCCACCGAGTGTAATCTCAAGTAGTTTTAATAGCTTAAAGCGATAAAACACCTATCTTGCGTTAAAATAAGGTCATAATTCTTAAACAGAATTAGCAATAAATTGTTATGAGTCGTTGCGCGTGTCATTCTAACACGCAGGTTAAGCAACGCCGGCCGCAACCTGTCTATCGATGTGTTTATCTTTCTCGAGTTTCTCCGTACTTTGGAGGGCACCTTGAACCGTCGGTCTCGGCTATTGTCAGCGTGTTGAGCATCGTGGTGGAGTATGCTCTAAACCCCTTCGGTTGAAGGAAACGTATCCCTGCAGTGGGATGAGTAAGGGTTGATGTGGTACGCTAACGTGTACCAAAACTACAAGAGATATTTTGATGATAGATACTAATATTTACAGTAATGTATGTATATCCCCACGCCAGGTCCCTTATGGGGTAAGCAGCGAGAACTGAACGCCATCGCTTCTTTAACATTCATAACACTTTTCAAACACGCTCGCCGGAACCAAGGGCTCTTGACCTTTTGATTAAAAATACTATAAATATGGACGTGGTAGGCACGAGAGTCTTGGTTTTCCTCGGCACCTTAAGCCTTCCGTTTTCGCAATGTATATCTGTTTTGTCATTCTTTCATTCTGCATTATTTTTACGTGGCCGAACCATCGGAGCATACCTTTGATAACATCGAGATTCTCTTTCAGAGCAACTGCCCTTCTGGGATGTTCATTTACAATGATGTAGTAAGTTATTTATTGAGAATGCTGTTGAAAAGACAAGTTGATATATTTGTTTATAATAAATAAATATTGTCTGACAAATTACACGGCGCCATCTAGCCCCAAAGTAAGCGAAGCTTGTGTTATGGGTACTAGAAAACTGATAAACATACGTAAATTTTTTTTTTGTAAATACATACTTATTGTACATAGAAAATACCCAGACCAAGACAAACAGACATGTTTATTGACAATTGCACACAAATGTTTGTACTGTGTGGGAATCGAACCCACGAGCGTCGGTGTCAAAGTAGCGTAACAGCGCGTTTCACCACTGCGCCACCGAGCTCGTCAAATTGTTTGGACAGCATGCGGCCAATTAGTGAATTGTGTTGTGTATTAAGGACATTAAAGTTTAGGGAGACAAACAAGCATACGTATATAAAGCGGGTACTTCTTATACTTCATCCACTTAATCAGCACAATACAGTGAGTATCGACCGGTGTGTTGCAACTCTCTTGTTAACACAGCAACTTCTAAACAGACGGCAAACTCAGTTCCAGGAACACAACATACCAGCTGGTGCATGGGTTATTTGGCTGCGATCTTCTCCGAGGTGGATGTTCCTCTTCGTCGAGGTACTTTGATGCGCTTTACCTCTTTTAACCCTTCGAAACCCGGGTGGTCGTATACGACCGCGAAATGTATGGGAAAACGGATATAACGGGTTCTGACTGCTCAAGGACTTAGTTTATATAAAGACTGCAGAACAGTGCCTACATTCTAAGCGAGAAAGAGAGTGAGGTCGTATCGAATTAGCACCTGTCTTTCGCCGAAGGGAATTTTTTGATCACCCGCTCCCCTCGTCACAGACTTCATCACTCAAAACGTCAATCGCCAAGTCAAACCACTGTTTGTCGAATCCAAGTCGAATCCATTATTCAAAAGCAACATTCGTAAGTATTCCGTCGAATAAACAGCGTTCCCAATTATAAAGAGGCGCTGATCGTTTCTGATGCTAATTTCCTGGTCCCTTGAATAAATTAAACAATTCGGGAATCGGTGTGATATTAAATGGGATTAAATTATATTTCTGCTAGTAATATTTACAATTTGTGTTGAATTGTTTTGTAAATAGATTTGGAAATAGGATTTTCATTTTGTAAGCTGTTTGAAATGTTTATTTGTAGAAATTTCAGGGAAAGCTAATAACGAATGAAACAATAAATTCCTATACTTGTGGACGATAAATTAAATATGTCTGTAGCAGTTAACTTTACCAATTTTTGTATTTTTTATTTGTTTGAAATAATTCTAAATTTTTGGTGATTTTTAAATTTACCACCTACCTTAGGTAGCAATTTATGACGGTTAAAATTTAGGTTTGCAATTTGTGTAATAATTAGACTTTCATATTATATTAGGATTAGAGTAAAAATTTACAGTGCTAATGTTAATACAATGTTCACTTACAACTCTATGTTTTTCATTTGGAGATTTATTAAAGTTGTAAAGATATGTGTTTCATATATCACTCACTTTACATATCGATTTGTCTAATAACGTATGTGTTTATCATATTTACAGCACAATTATAACTCCTGTTTACTTGAAGCTGCATACTGATTTAGTTGAAGTTAAGCTAATTAATAAGTTAATGCACGTCAGTTAGTCTTCTGCTCTTGTGTTCCACTAATTTTTGAAACTGTGAGAAATTAATTAGATTTTATTATATTAAATAGTGCCCACAATGCCCAGGCAAACAAATATAATATTTTTGAAGTTACAAATAAGTATATGGAATGACATCGTAAACAGGTTTTCATTTAATTAACGACAAGCTACTCGACTTGTCAATCAAGAACACAAATATCATCTAAGAAGCTGTACAACTACCAACTACTTAAAACTAGCTAAAATTTTCAAAAAATAAATAAATAAGGCGAAACTCTAGAGACACTTTCTTTGATTATGAGATTGAATAGAAGTTTTTTCTCTACTCGAATAATAGTATTGTTGTTATTTAAGATGGTAAAAGCTTTTTTTGCATCTTGAGAAGTCTTTATCTTTGGAATATTATTTTATAATTTAATGAATTCTAGTGTCATTTCGTTGACGCCAACATTTTCGAGGATATTCTTCCGAATACCTATCGTAGTAGAATTAACTTCCTATCAAGATATCCCCAAGGGACTATAGCATCACGTTCTTCAAAAAAGGCGTTTCTTGACAGATATTTATGAGATATCAGAGCGTCTTGCATCGTTTCCAATATTTTACCAAAAATTGGAACATACAACAAACAATTTATGATTGTTGAGAATTATAAAAAAGCACCCTTTATTGTCAGAGCTCTGAATAAGGCCAGTGAAACGATACTAGAGTAGATGGACTTACTTTGTTAACTATTAACCCTTCGAAACCCGTGTGGTCATATATGACCGCGAAATGTATGGGAAAAGGTATATAACGGGTTCTGAAGGCCTTACTATGATACCTCTATACTATGTCAACCATCATTATTAGACTAACACAATGGTACTATATCATTCTCATTGAAACTAAAATGAACTGTGAGATGTTGTAACTACTTGAGGTTGTTGAAATTCTGTGTATCATATAAATACAACGTCCGCCCTCCTTTATCTAACCCGAAAGTACCATATTTTTATTCACTTTTTTATCTGATTTCAGTTGCCAAGTAAAATGATAATCTATACATAAAAGTAGTGAAAATTCAGATCCTTAAATTTCAGAACATATTCACGAGCAAACAAAACTATGCTAAATTAATTTTAACACCTGTCTCTAAGCAATCTATTTATGATCATAGTATAGATAAATATATAGTTAGTAATTACATACTGCTACCTTAGGAAACAAAGAAGAATATATACACATATGTATACATTCTTCTTTGTTTCCTGTGTATACAAATATTCACGACCATAATTCACCAGATATATTGAAACGTGATTATCATTGAAAAGTATGCTTGTTTTCCATACTAGTGGTATAAATATATGTATATCAAACGAAGTACATCGCTCAATGAAGCTTTCGTATGAACAACAATTACTTTATTATTATTGCGTCACTTATTCAACAATTGAATTCTTAAATGTACCACGAAACTTTTAACCGACTATTTCATTCCTTTCGCATGAAACTTTATGTTTATCACAGTAAATGTTAGGAAAATAATGTTAAAATACTTTACTATCTATAAGAAAATTTCATTGTTCATTGAATTTCATTTTAATTTTTGTTCAAACACTGCTATGTGAACATAAAAATTTTCTGCTCAATATATCCGAATATTCGTTACATTACATACATACATACACACTAGAATACGCTCTAGCGTAGGCCAGCTACAGCGTAGTGACTACGACGTAGCCCGTCATGAGTTCGGTAGCTACGCGACTGTACGCGACTGTGAAGACACTGAACTGTTCGAGGAAATTAAACGTAGTATATAATGTTTACGATAGTTACATAACCTACGCGGCGGTAATAACGCCTCTACCACTTAAATTGAACACGATTCAGTACGTGTTTTAGATTCAGAAAATCGTCCGTTGGTTTTGTTTATCTAATTTATTTCGATATGTGAAAATAGACATACATATAAGAAAACCAATTTGTTTTTTGTTCACAAAGTTAACAAGTTGTATAATTGTGTACTTGTTTATACACGAACATAAATTTAGTTTATGTCCTGACAGGCAAGCCTGTTCGACGTATTTATACTTTTGGAGAATTGTGGAACATGTCCATGTGTTCGCGTGGAAACTATCGATTCACAACTCTGCAAACATCTCGAATGCGCTGCAGTGCCGAAGCATCCACATCAGCATTTCAATATTCGTGTTGTATTGGTTAAGGTTGTTGAAAATCATTATTCCCTGAGCCGGTTGGATTCTAGCAGTCTGTACCAATTAGGTATTTTTTATTGACATTACTTCAAGGATGGTACGGATGCCTGACGACGATGTGATTATTTTATTTATTTCGTGATTGCTGTAATAAACTACCTTTTGTTGACAAGACTAGTGGCGGAATATTTAGCAATGCTACTTTAACGTCAAGGCTCGAGGGTTCGGTTCCTACACATGACATAACATTACATAATACTAGCTGCTGCCCGCGGCTCCGCCCGCGTGGAGTCAAATAACGTAGCCTATGTGTTAATCCAGATCATAATAGATATATATATATACGTATACGTAGATAGCTACGTGCCAAATTTCATTCAAATCCGTTCAGCAGTTTAAGCGTGAAAGAGCAACAAACATCCATCCATACATACAAACTTTCGCATTTATAATATTAGTAGGATTTGTATATATGTACATGTCCGTCTTGATTTGAGTGTTTCTAAGCGAGGTAGGGCGCATCAAAGCAAGCCAACTGGGAAAGTACTTGCACCTTATAGAAAATTGTAGCCAAATAACAACTCTCTGGAGGATTGTTAAGATCCTGCGAGAGAGTGAGGTTACCAGTAAACTCATAAGGATTTGATGTATTAGTAGCAGGAGTGGCATTGCGCGAGCGAAACTTAATGTATTGCAAGTGTTCATAGGAAACGGTAACTGTTTTACATCAGGTGGGCCATATACTTGTATGACTTCTGATGTATATAAAAACCTAATCAGTGCGCGGGTTCTGTTAATACAGTTCAGATATAGTACCTATATATAGTACAAATTTCGAGATTATTTATCTATCTCTTAAACGCGTGAGACATACATGTACGAGATCAAGGCGACTGGCACTGCGTCGCGTTATGGCCAAAATCGGCGCCGGCCCGCTCGATCAGACCTGCCGGTCACGTCGTTGCTTCTGAAAATAAATTGTTGAAACAGAATGGCGGCGTATTTTATAAGGCTTTTATTTGTATTGCAGAATTTATATCTACATACATGAAAACTATTCATTTTGTTTTATATTATAACTCCCTATTATATAAACTCCCTGTGTTTTGTTCACAAAGTTAACAAGTTGTATAATTTGTGTACTTGTTTATACACGAACATAAATTTAGTTTATGTCCTGACAGGCAAGCCTGTTCGACGTATTTATACTTTTGGTAGAATTGTGGAACGTGTCCATGTGTTCGCGTGGAAACTATCGATTCACAACTCTGCAAACACACACACACACAACTCTACATATATGAAAATTATTCATTTTGTTTTTTATTATAACTCCCCAGAGATCAGTAAGCTATTCGATTGTCTTAGCAACAAGAGTATACAGCGCGAGAAGTATTCCTTGTAATTAAATTATTTATTAGGTGGGTCGTATTTTTGTATACCTCCCAACGTTGTACAAATGAAATTGCACTCTGTGTGCAAATTAGACCATTACAAAATATATTACGTAGAAAAGAAACGTCCATATAGTCTTCGGAAAGATTAAGTAAAGTAGATTTTGCTGTGATACAAAATAAGCTGACAAGTCACATGTATCTTACGGAATCAAGAGTACTTATATCTTACGGAAGAGTAAAATAATACGAAAGCTAATCTCACAGCTATACACATATTGCTTGCGATCCTCCGCTGGCAATTCACCGCTTCTTTTCCTTGTCTTACTTGTTTAATCAAGAAAGTATTTGACTTAAATATCTTTATGACTTTATCGGCAATTATATTCTCTTTAATCTATACGAGCAAGATTTGAATTCATGTCTACAAAGGGTTAGTATTCTAAGTAAAGCGACACATCGGATGGAATTACTCGTCTTTGATTGGACATAGAGTATTCTAGAAAGTTGCGTATCGAATATTCGTAAACACATAGAACAATTGATGCGAGCAGTGTACAATTATTGGTATATTTTATCTTGCTTACAAAGGTTGTGTTGATTAGTTTACGAAAAGAGGTGGAGATCAATGATATTAAATTAGCAGTAATATCAGAATGAACACCTCCAAGAAGTCACTCCCTGAGTCGCTTTCATTCTCTTGTAAGCATTGTCTATGAGCTTCTGTAATCACTTCATAATGGGTGTGGGCATGATTAAGTACTTAATATACGAGTAATACGATACAACAAAAAATAAGTTAACTAAAACCCTGCAATTTGGCGAACAAAAGCCGTCACAGTTGCTCCGCCAAATGTAGACGCTTGCGGGAGATAGGATGACTAGACAAACCCTCCTAATTTTATGGCAAAACCACATGCCAGCTGCATCGGTGCGAGCTGTGTTGGCAGGAGGACCTTCGTGCGGCACAATGATAGTCTCTCCGCTGCACTGGAACACCAAGCCATAGAGGTTGCTGACACCCTTCTAACTAAGTACCTTACCTAAGCGACTAATAGTACCAGTCGCGCCTTACAAACTCTATACTTATGTTCTATCTTCATTAATACAAAATAAACTTGGTCTTTTCATAAAATACATTTGCCAATGTCAACCTCAACCAATGTGCATTCTTGAAGTATAAGCTATTACGGTAATGACCTTCATCGATATCTGCCCTCCGTGTCTGGTCGTTAAATTTTTAATACAATTATTATTGCATAGAATTTAAGTTAATTGATATCCGAAACTGCTGACATTAGCACTAAATTCGAGTATATGTTATAAATTACAATATTTTTTTTCAATAACTATGGTGAAACTATTAGTTTATTTGAAAACTATTCAAAGAAGCCACGTATTTACTTCAAACGGCCTTTAAAATATTTCACATTTCATTGCTACTACAATATAAATTATACAATATATATACATATATACTACAATATGTATATATAAATATACATACATACAAGCAAACGGCCCACCAGTTGTATAGTGTTTTTCGTAGCCTGTGATCGATTGTAATACAGGAAGTATCACTCGTGCATTGCCACCCCTACAACTAACTCAATAACTCCTTAGGAGGTTACTGATAACCACGTGTACTCGCAGGAACACAACAACACTCCAGCATATTGTTATGTGGCTGTTGTTTTCTGTAAGGTGCAGTTACTTCTATGCTCACAAATGTTTATTCTGTGTATGAATCGAACGCACGAGCTGTGGTGTTAAGTAGTGTTGTTAACCACTCCACTACAGACTCATAAAACATTATTTTTCTGTTTTCTTTTATTAGGCATGACTAGCTCGGTGGCGCCGGGATTGTGCAGTCAGAACCCGTTATATACTTTTTTCCATACATTTCACGGTCATATACGACCACCCGGGTTTCAAAGGGAAACGCAACTTTGACACCAACATTCTCGACTTCGACTCTCACACCGAAAAACATTTGTGGGCATGAAAATATTTAATTGTCTTGGTCTGGGTAGCGCACACCAAAACAGCCTGTCTAGAGAAGTACCTCAACCTCACAGAAAACTAAAATAACAACTAACTGAAGGGTTACTGTATTCCTCAGAGTGAGTGAGGTTACCCTTCAGATCCTAAGGAGTTGCTGTGCTAGCAGCAGTGGCATCGCGCGATTGATACTTAATGTATTACCAGCGTTCGTAGGCTACGGTAACCACTTACATGAGGTGGACCGTATGCTTACATGACTCCCAACGTTGTATACAAAAATATATGATAACATAAATATATATAAAAACATAACCATTATCATTATTTATCATAATACATGTAACCCTTCCTTTGTCTTTGGTGTAGTCGGGTAAAAATATATACATAATATCTCTCATGTTTGATATCCCTATCGTACAGAAGTCATAAGGTTTAATTTGTCAAACAAACTGGCTCCGGTCGCCTTGTAATGTGTTTTCCTTCCGCAGTGGGGTTCATTTCCTGACACAGAAGATAATGCGAGAATCGATATTTATAAACATTCCGATAAGGGTCAATTTTCACTTCTTACCAATACGAACTAACTGCAATATAATTTTTATAAGTATTTCATAGTTTTCCATAGCAGACATGGATTTCTGTGTAATTAATAAAATTTCTAAAACTGAAACAAGATATACTGAGAGAGTCGACATTTACTAATTTTCTCATATTTTTATCAGTTTTATACATTTTCGATAGCAGAGGTTAATTCGTGTGGAATTATGTTATACTAGGTGCTGCCCGCGGCTCCACCCGCGTGGAGTCAAATAACGTAGCCTATGTGTTAATCCAGATCATAAATTATCTACATGCCAAATGTCATTCAAATCCGTTCAGCCGTTTAAGCATGAAAGAGCAATAAACATCCATCCATACATACAAACTTTCGCATTTATAATATTAGTAGGATTCATACATCAAAGCACAAAACAAAAATAATAAATACACATAATAATACACACAATACACAGACACATACTTTATTGGCAAAAGGAATGGAAGGCAGAAGGAATTGGAAGACCGCTAGCGTGGCATTGGGTCCGATTGGTGAATGGGGTGCCCGTAATAGGCTTGCCGTTTCCTCCGAAAAGTCAGCAACTATGACGGTGAAGGAAATATTCCAGCGGCTCCCAATAATTCAATTTGGTCAGGGCTCAGTGAGAAGCGTCACATCAGCTACGGTACTTGGAGTAGGGTTACGGCCATGTTATTTTTGCAGCACGCTTCGTGGATTGGCGAGCGCGCTGCAGCTGCAGGAGAATGTTGAGAGTCAGCAGCATCTTGGGGCATAAAATACCCTGCACTCATGGTACTGAATAAGGGTACATACGTTGCATTGCTTACCTTCTCAGAAGCAATTTGGTTATTAGCAGCGTATGCTTGCCGCAGCGTCGTACTAAGGAGTCAGAGGCAGCCACTAATTCTGACCAAGGCATACAGATCCGCTAGTACGGCTGCCCTGCCCGATCTGGCTGGAGTCCTCCCTGCAGATCTGAAGGAAATGGCACTTAATGTATTGCAAGCGTTTATAGGCTACGGTGACCGACTACACTAGGTGAGCCAAGCTTGTATGCCTCCCAGCAATGTAAAAAAAAAAATATATGGCTCCTTATTATATTTAGAGTCGAAACCGACCTCGTCTCAATATCATGCATCATGCTGATAACCGAAAGAGAGGTAGCACATATAGTAACATGCTCTCAAGGGAGGCTCGTCCATCTCACAGCAGACCAGTGCCAAATAACAAATTAATGGAGGGTTATTGTGTTCCGTGAATGATTCAATTTGCCATATACAAAAGTATATATTTGGTCACAGAACGTATTGCTGGTGTAGAAGGAAGTAATACTGAGGCAAGGAACTAACAATAAGCTCCTGAGAAGTTATTATATATGTATACATATTTATTGTAAACCTTCATAGTTCATGGTTATCACTTTACTTCTCTTGGGTTGTGTGCAGTTAGGCCTCCCGATGTAGAATGAAAAAATAATTTTTAGGCCTCGCCTCTTCAAAACAAAACATACAAGCAAAGCCGTGAGTAATATCCAGTAATAATGATTACTAGTATAAGCTACTGTACAGATAAGCGAACTTAAAATCAACTATGCAGAAACAGAAAATTTTTGAACAAGCATTACACGTGCCGTGAATTTCTCTCCGAGTCTCGGTATTATGTGGTTAATGCTAATGTTCACTTGCTCATCTGTTGTGACATGTGGTTGGTATGGTTTCCGTCGGGTTAAATATATTCAAATGATTCACTAAACAAAAGCTATTACGTACATTGTTTACTAGGTTATACAATGTAACAGGAATGATCAAATTGAATGCATAAATTGATACTAATTTCGTACTTTAGCCATTCCTATTTAGGTTTGGTCAATCAATACTTGGAAATAGCAAACAAATTGCCCTGCTTGAAAATAGAACCTGTGCAGCCATCAGTTTCTTTATCTGGTGTAATGGTACCAGCACATCTTATCGATAATAAGATTGCGTAATATTATTCAAAATTGGAATGGTTTAAAATTCCTTAAGATTGTTGTATGGTCGAAAGCAACGTGGCTGTGCGCACATGTGCAAACCATTATTTTTTTGTTAGCAGGCACCGAGCCCGTCGAGCTATGCAATCAAATTAGGGTTACCCAAGGCTATAGAACAAAACCACGTAAGATATGTTGATGTTTTGGTGAAATTCTAAAATTGACAATGAATACAAGATCTAAACGATCTGTTGGAAATAATTATAACGAGTAATAGATGTTTGAGAATAATTGGATTACAAGTGGTTCGACGCAATCTCTGCCCCAGGTACAGTCCTTGGGTGTGACAGACAGACTCAGTCTGGAGTTTATTCGGGTATTTAGAATAAGATCTAATTTGGGTACTAATCACAGTTAATTAGCATGTGTAAAATTATGCATTATTCGGTAAATTAAGTTAGTTGTAAGACCTAGTCTGGAGTGGATAATGTGTACGGAACCTTGCGTTTAAACACAGATCGGCGTGGCGGTTTTACGGGGGTGAAGTACGGGGGGTTTGTCGTGGACTATATAGGAATGTGAAGCGTGGAGACGGGACACAATAGCCAATACTGACGGTGAGGCGAAACGTATTTCGGGAATTCTTAAAACTTGGTACTTTTGTAACTTAAGCAATCAGTATTCGTTGGGCTATTAGGCTATAAGATTTGTTAACCAATTCTTATAGTTTTCTTTAAATTCGCGATAGTTTGTTTTAAAGTGGCTTGTTATTAAGCAGTATTGACACATTTCAAGCACCGTGGTAAACTGACTGTGACAACTGAGCGGAGTTTGAAGTGTATAGAATCAAATACACGATTTAGTACGGACAGGTAAGCCGTGTCTAGATCTTCCCACATTACACTAGGGCCCCACCTCTCTAACGCGAAATAAAGCGTTCGTGAGGTGTGTACATACATCACGGAATGTCGGGGCGACTACAATCCCGCAGACTGGTCTAACTCATAGTTAGACTAGGTTGAATTGTCATGAGTCTGTGATAATTACATTTTCCGTAATTGGTAGACCGTAGGGATAGGCTTTCATCGACTCACACGTCTGCCAGTTGTCTACACAAAGTTATATACACATATATATATTTTATAACACAACTATCTATACACAACGTCCTTAGACACACTCGCGTTAGGGCGTTAGGTCACATCCCGGGTCTTGTTTCTTTGAATCCGCGATAGTTTCTGTTAGATAATTAGGTTTAGGATTAGAGAATTTAAGTTGTAAGGTTCCGTATAGAATCCATTGTCGACTAGGTTATAAATAAGTGCTTGTTCGCATGAGTTTGAATGTTTATTGAATAAGGTGGTTGGTAGTATAAGGACCTCGCGATTTTGACTATATAACGCTCTCATTTTATTTTTTTGGAAAAAAAAGGAGGATATATTTATATCAGTAAATGTAACATCATAGTGTGCGGTAGAGATTAATCAGTGTTTAGCCCCGTGGCTTTGAACATCGATTAATTTTGGTCGGGCGTCCGTGGCGGATCATGTCGGGCCTGTAACCAGTTTGAAAGCACGTATATCAGACGGTTATTCACTCGACTGATATGGTTGGGTACCGTACACTTTACAATAAATGATGAAGGTTCTTTAAAGTAAGGTTGGAATACCATAAACACGAGAGCATAGCTTGCGCGTTAACGTCCCGCGTGAATAAGCAAAAGAACGCTATAAGCGTCAATAAACTTTGATTTCCGATAAGCTTGTAATTCGCTCGTATAGCGAGAAAGTAATTAACATGTCTTTAAAATGTTAAGGCAATCCGCCGAGTGTATTCAATTCACTCCCATCCAGTCCCATTAATTGGTAAAACCCGATCAGGGTTTAAGAGCTCTTACACAATCAATAATGCGCACATATAACTTATAATATATAAATTATACCAATGGACTTGGAATATTTAAGGCTTGGAGCAGTGGCTATTAGTTGCAACAACAAATATTAAATAAAGTCGTACGCACACAAATACATGTTTATATAAATACATTGTTTCTTTGCGAAGAAACCAGCTCCAAAGACCTTAGCTGTGTGTCGGAAATCCCGGCCAGGGTAAACAAGCCACGATATAAATATTATAATACAACCCACACACATGCAAATAAAAGTTCGACTAATCTCGAGCTTATGGGCGGATTTCCATTATTAACTCGTATATACGACACTAGGCACTAAAACATCGAAATATCTTACATCAATATATATATATATCAACAAATCGAAGTAGAGCTGTTATTTCAGCTGTACATAGGCTGGGAAGATAGGGCTTTAGGTAAATACAGAATACATAAGACGATACTAGGTAGCATAGGTAGGGCTTGATCACGAAACGCATAGCTAGAGCTTAAAACTGAGATTAGGTTATCTAGGTAGGTCTTATATTAGACATACGTAGGGCATAAGACAAATAAGTATGTTATCTAGTTAGGACGTAATATTAAACACATATGTAGATCTTAGGACAGGTACATTAAAGAAGTATAGGTTAGGCACATAAGTAGGGAAGTTAGGACATTAGGTAGGGAAGATTTGTAGAGCTTAGCAAGGCAGAAACGTTTAGTTCATTAGGTAAGATAATAATAACAAAATAGCAATAGATTTAGGTAGGATTCATCAGTAGCAGTAGGTGTAGTTAAATAGTAGGTAGTGACAATAATAGTAGGCAGATAAGCTGGACACGCTCCAGTCCATTAAGTTAGGTAGGGCCCAATAGGCATATCGGTAAGTAGGCTTAGGCGTGCTGCATGCATGCCCACTACATCCACATAGGTTTCATTCCGTTTACATCCCGAGGCAAAAGCAGTAGGTAGGTAGGGTGGGTCGCGCTGAGGTCCAGTACATCTGGTGCTCGTGAGCGAGGATCGAAGACAAGTAGGGTTACTACGGCTAAAACACAACGTAATTTATATAATAATATCAAGCATTTCGGCTAGTTAGATAAGTTTGCGTTAACTGCTTAGCATCAGGCGAGCTTAAGCATAAACACAACATAAGAGTAAAAAGAAAACTAGCATTCAAGCTATATAACCAGGGTTCAATAAGTGGTTGCCTTTTAGAATAGTAACTGATATATTCATAGACAGCGGTGTGCATTTGCCATCAGGCAAGAGGAAAATAAAAGTTAGCAATCGAATATACAAATTGGTTGTTAGTTATCGGTTCTGTAAATTTATTTACTTAACATAAAGTAGATAGATTTATCTTTGAAACAAGCATACAAAAATTAGTTAAGGTTAGCGGTGTGGTCGCTGCATAGCGTAAGGTATATAGAATTTTCATCGAAACGAGCATTCAATTGGTTAGCTAGTTAACGATCGTTAAACTTTACATTTCAACTTGTTTTAGGCTACGGCTTGCGTAGCAGGTCAGAATTTTTTGTAATTTAGAGTGAGCAAAAGGTCTCTCTGGGTTTCCGTGAAACCGACATATGGCAATAATAAAACATTTTGAGACTCTCATAAGCAACATGTTTATGTGAACAGGTCAGAATTTTTTGTGGAAACAAGAGTATTGGGTTCGGTTTAAGTGTCAATTTTATAGTTACCACTTGTTTCGGTTTCAAGTGAGTTAGGGTTGGTATTTTGTTATACTCGTATTACAAAAAAAGGGATTCTGGATTATTGAAACGACTGTGGTGTGAACGTTTGCATAAGAGTGTGGTAGATTGGAAGTTAGTTTTAGTACGGTTAGTTTAGACGGTTGTGTGTACGTTAGTTATTATGGCCGGGCGACGATCTCGCAAGACTAGATTGGGGGTCCAAAACGAGTTGAGCAATGATCTATTACAAAGTATACTACAGAGATTGATAGCATTAGAAGAAAGACAGACCTCAGTTAACATTACAACGCCAGATAGTGGGGTAGAGTCTAATAATTTGAACTCTTTATCAGACCAGGGGGAGACTATTTCCCTTCCAGGAACTAGTAGGCGTGATTTTGGAAGTAGTGCAGTTGAGACAAGACCAGTGTGTGTCTATAAATCTACACAGACGCTACCTAAATTTAATGGTCGAGACGCGGGCAATCCGATGGTTTTCCTAAGAGATCTCAAACGTTATTTAAAGATAACAGGTTCAGAGGATCGAGCATTATTTATCGCAACGGATAGCTTATGTGAGGACGCGAAGATACGGATGAGTATTTATCGCGACAGTTGGCGAAATTTCAGTGATTTCGAACGGGACTTTCGTTTAGTCTTTTGGAGTAATAGTGAGCAGGAGCTGGTAAAACAGAGATTTATGTCGAGTCAATATAGGAGTGATTCATCTGGAACTTCGATGGAGCTATATTTAGCCAAGCAGTTAGATAGTGTATACGATCTGACTTTACCATTCACAGAATCTGAGAAAATAAACACAATATTCAGGCAGTTACCTACACATGTTCAAACAGTCTGGTTTGCTAGACCGCAGACAGGTAATATACAGGAGGCGGTAGAATTCTTACGCCATCTAGAGAGGAATGTGGTGATAAACCCGGTTGGTCATTATGGTAGTAACAGGCGTGAGGCACCACGTGCAGGACGTGCGTGGGGCCCACAAACAAACGCTATTAGGGCCAGACCGTATTATAGATCTCAGACAGGTCGAGGGAACTTACGCGGCAGTGTAAATAGCAACAGAAACTTTAATAGACGAGGGCGTGGCGCGTATATACAAGGTCGCAGTAGGGTAGGGACCCATAAGGCGATCGAATTCGTAAAGAGTACGGAAGTTTTGGACAAGACAAAACAAAACTTAGATAAGGAAAAAAACTAATTAACGCGCGGGAGTTAGTCCCCGCGCGGAACTATTTTTCATGTGAATACATGAATAAATTTGGGTTTAAGCCTGATATAAATTCGATACATACAGCGTATAGACTATGCAATATTGAAGCGTTAGTAGGGATAAACGAGTTTATTGAGTTAATAAATTTTAGGAGTAAATTGTTAAATATGTGTATGTATGAGGACGAAGTTAGGTTCGGCAGAAATATGAAAGCACTATACACGGTGTTTGCGGACACGGAAATTTTAGGAAATGATAGAACGGAACAGGTTTCTTTGCCTGAGATAAAAGTGACAATACAAGGTTTAGAAGTGACTGCTTTAATTGATACGGGAAGTGAGGTGACGTGTATAAGAGGTGATATATTCGAGCAGATTTCGGCAGGGGGTAGGCAGTGGCCAGACATCCCCATACCAGCGGTTAACGTTGTTGGAGCTTTTGGTGTTAGTAAAGAAAAGGTCAACAGGTTAATAATTTTACCATTAGAAATCAATGAGCGTGTTGTAGATACGCCTATGTTAGTTTTAAATAAGTTGCCGAAAGAAATGATTTTAGGCTATGACTGGTTGACGACAGTAAAGGCGTGTATCTCTTGTAGCAGTTCAGGAACATTATCAGTGACGTATGGAGAGCGTACTAGTGAGGTACATATGATTGATAACGAGGGTATGAATGAACGATGTAACTTTGTAAGAATGGTTATACCATAGAGCAAATAAGAGAGTATGTATCTAAGTTGGAATTACCAGTAGAGCATAGGAATAAATTGCAAGAAGTTTTGGTTAAGAATAAGGAGGTGTTTTCCGATAGGCCAGGGGTAATTCATAAATACGTTCATGAAATTAAAATGAAAGACGAAACATCATTCATAAAACGATCCTATCCAATTCCACATGCGTACCGCCAGGAAGTACAGAATAAGATTTCGGAATTGGAAGCGTTAGGCGTCATTAGTAGAGCGCAAACGGCTTACAGTAGCCCATTGACGTACACAATTAAGAAGGACGGTTCCGTTAGAGTTTTGCTTGATGCCCGGGAATTGAACTCTCGAATGGTGGGAGAAACAGAGTGTGCTCCTTTGGCTAGTGAAATTTTACAGTCAGGTTACAAAATAGATTATTTAGCAGTATTAGATATAAAGGATGCATATTTTAGTGTACCTTTGACCGAGGAATCTAAACAGTACACAGGGTTTGTAGTGTCAGGGAAAAGTTATGTGTACAACCGTTTACCACAGGGATTGAAAACATCTGTTGGATCCTTTTCACGCGCGATGGATATTATACTAGGAAGCGAAGTTAGGAGTTATTGTTTGAACTTCTTAGATGATTTGGCTATTTTAACTAAAGGCAGTTTAGTGGAGCATATAAAGCAGGTTGATGCCGTTTTGACTAAGTTGAGAGAGGCAGGGTTCAAGTGTTCTTTGACGAAGTGTCAATTCGCCGCGAAAGAGGTTAAGTTGTTAGGATTTATATTGAGTACGGAAGGGGTATGTATAGATCCAATGAAGGCGGAGGCAGTGCAGGAATATCCGATACCTAGGACAATTAAACAGGTCAGAGCTTTCCTAGGGTTTGTAAATTATTTTAGGCGGTTTATTCCAAATTTTGCGAATCTAACTAAGCCATTATATGAGCTATTAAATAAAGGGGTTAGATTTCTTTGGGACGACCGGTTACAAGGTTGTTTCGAAGAAATAAAAAAATCTTTTGTGCATAATATTATGTTATCACAACCGGTATATGGTTCTGAGTTTTATGTGCAGACAGATGCGAGTTCAGTAGGACTCGGGGGATATGTATATCAATTAGATGAAGGAAAAGGAATTAGAATAATAGGGTTTTGTTCGTGTGCCTTTAAAGGAGCTCAATTGAGATGGTCAGTATCAGAACTTGAGATGTACGCTATAATTTATACTTTAAAAAAATTTGAAACGTATTTGAGGGGTAATAAGATTGTTATAAACACAGATCACAAAGCGTTAATATTCTTGAAATCATGGACGTTATTAGGTGCTCGAGTGACAAGGTGGATTCTGTATTTAGAAACATTCGATTACGAGATTCGTTATGTGCGAGGAAGTGAGAACGTTGTAGCTGACGCGCTTAGTCGTTACATAGTAGGCACAGAACCAGGGAAACGCAGTAGGGATTATAGACCGGAGATTTTATGGTTTAAAGCAGCAAATCACCGAGAAATTTTACAAAAATTGAGAAACATAGAGGCGTTACAAGCGGAAGAGGATAGTCTAGTTAAAATCAAAAGTTGCTTGAAAAATGGTACACAAGATAGTTGTGTAAAGGGATTTAACAATTATAAATTAATAGGTGAGACTTTATACTATATGAGGCCGAACAAAAGTGAATTGTTGTTAGTCATTCCGGGAACACTGCGGGACGGTTTGATATCACACATTCATGAAGAGATAGGTCATTTTGGAAAATATAAGGTGTTGGCCTTTGTAAAATCTAGATATTATTTTCCCAGAATGAATGCGGAAATTGCTAGGGTCGTGAGGAGTTGCGATATTTGTCAAAAGGTCAAAAATGATAGAGTAAAATTACGAGGACCATGTACGCCTGTAATTTCTAATAGTTTAGGCGAGAAAGTGATGGCGGATCTGTACGGACCGTTACCCACAGGCAAGTTCGGGTATAAATACGTATTTGTAATACAGGATGTATTTAGTAAACTGATTAAATTGTACCCATTACGCGCGGCAACTAGTCGGGGGGTTTTGGCGTGCACTAAGAAGTTTAATGAGATAATACCTATAAAGACAATTATTACGGACAATGGATCACAATTTGTGTCAAAAGTTTGGGATTCAGGCCTAAGGATGCTCAATATAAACGTTAAACATACTTCGATCTACTGTCCGATATCGAATTGCACAGAACGGGTTAATAAAGAGATAGGTAGATTAGCGAGAACGTATTGTAACCAGTCACATCGTAGCTGGGTTGATTTAATCCCTGAGATCGAACGGTGTTATAACGATGTGTGTCATAGCAGTTTAGGTAACTCGCCGAATGAGGTAGTATATGGAGAAAGGGCAGAGTTAAGTACTGATAGGTATTTGAATATAGAAACGAATACAGTCAATGTAGAGTCAATCCGCGCACAGGTAAGCGAATATGCACGTAAGATGGCAGGACAGCGAGCCAAACGTTTTGATAAAGTAAATAGGTTGGTAACTTACCAAATCGGTGATTTAGTTAAGTTGCGGACAGTACCTAAGTCTGATAAGGCGCACAAATTGACTAAAAAGTTCGCATTACTATATAGTGGGCCGTACGAGATTGGAGCGATACCATATGCCAACTGTTACACATTGATAAATCCAAATACGCGATTCTGGATTATTGAAACGACTGTGGTGTGAACGTTTGCATAAGAGTGTGGTAGATTGGAAGTTAGTTTTAGTACGGTTAGTTTAGACGGTTGTGTGTACGTTAGTTATTATGGCCGGGCGACGATCTCGCAAGACTAGATTGGGGGTCCAAAACGAGTTGAGCAATGATCTATTACAAAGTATACTACAGAGATTGATAGCATTAGAAGAAAGACAGACCTCAGTTAACATTACAACGCCAGATAGTGGGGTAGAGTCTAATAATTTGAACTCTTTATCAGACCAGGGGGAGACTATTTCCCTTCCAGGAACTAGTAGGCGTGATTTTGGAAGTAGTGCAGTTGAGACAAGACCAGTGTGTGTCTATAAATCTACACAGACGCTACCTAAATTTAATGGTCGAGACGCGGGCAATCCGATGGTTTTCCTAAGAGATCTCAAACGTTATTTAAAGATAACAGGTTCAGAGGATCGAGCATTATTTATCGCAACGGATAGCTTATGTGAGGACGCGAAGATACGGATGAGTATTTATCGCGACAGTTGGCGAAATTTCAGTGATTTCGAACGGGACTTTCGTTTAGTCTTTTGGAGTAATAGTGAGCAGGAGCTGGTAAAACAGAGATTTATGTCGAGTCAATATAGGAGTGATTCATCTGGAACTTCGATGGAGCTATATTTAGCCAAGCAGTTAGATAGTGTATACGATCTGACTTTACCATTCACAGAATCTGAGAAAATAAACACAATATTCAGGCAGTTACCTACACATGTTCAAACAGTCTGGTTTGCTAGACCGCAGACAGGTAATATACAGGAGGCGGTAGAATTCTTACGCCATCTAGAGAGGAATGTGGTGATAAACCCGGTTGGTCATTATGGTAGTAACAGGCGTGAGGCACCACGTGCAGGACGTGCGTGGGGCCCACAAACAAACGCTATTAGGGCCAGACCGTATTATAGATCTCAGACAGGTCGAGGGAACTTACGCGGCAGTGTAAATAGCAACAGAAACTTTAATAGACGAGGGCGTGGCGCGTATATACAAGGTCGCAGTAGGGTAGGGACCCATAAGGCGATCGAATTCGTAAAGAGTACGGAAGTTTTGGACAAGACAAAACAAAACTTAGATAAGGAAAAAAACTAATTAACGCGCGGGAGTTAGTCCCCGCGCGGAACTATTTTTCATGTGAATACATGAATAAATTTGGGTTTAAGCCTGATATAAATTCGATACATACAGCGTATAGACTATGCAATATTGAAGCGTTAGTAGGGATAAACGAGTTTATTGAGTTAATAAATTTTAGGAGTAAATTGTTAAATATGTGTATGTATGAGGACGAAGTTAGGTTCGGCAGAAATATGAAAGCACTATACACGGTGTTTGCGGACACGGAAATTTTAGGAAATGATAGAACGGAACAGGTTTCTTTGCCTGAGATAAAAGTGACAATACAAGGTTTAGAAGTGACTGCTTTAATTGATACGGGAAGTGAGGTGACGTGTATAAGAGGTGATATATTCGAGCAGATTTCGGCAGGGGGTAGGCAGTGGCCAGACATCCCCATACCAGCGGTTAACGTTGTTGGAGCTTTTGGTGTTAGTAAAGAAAAGGTCAACAGGTTAATAATTTTACCATTAGAAATCAATGAGCGTGTTGTAGATACGCCTATGTTAGTTTTAAATAAGTTGCCGAAAGAAATGATTTTAGGCTATGACTGGTTGACGACAGTAAAGGCGTGTATCTCTTGTAGCAGTTCAGGAACATTATCAGTGACGTATGGAGAGCGTACTAGTGAGGTACATATGATTGATAACGAGGGTATGAATGAACGATGTAACTTTGTAAGAATGGTTATACCATAGAGCAAATAAGAGAGTATGTATCTAAGTTGGAATTACCAGTAGAGCATAGGAATAAATTGCAAGAAGTTTTGGTTAAGAATAAGGAGGTGTTTTCCGATAGGCCAGGGGTAATTCATAAATACGTTCATGAAATTAAAATGAAAGACGAAACATCATTCATAAAACGATCCTATCCAATTCCACATGCGTACCGCCAGGAAGTACAGAATAAGATTTCGGAATTGGAAGCGTTAGGCGTCATTAGTAGAGCGCAAACGGCTTACAGTAGCCCATTGACGTACACAATTAAGAAGGACGGTTCCGTTAGAGTTTTGCTTGATGCCCGGGAATTGAACTCTCGAATGGTGGGAGAAACAGAGTGTGCTCCTTTGGCTAGTGAAATTTTACAGTCAGGTTACAAAATAGATTATTTAGCAGTATTAGATATAAAGGATGCATATTTTAGTGTACCTTTGACCGAGGAATCTAAACAGTACACAGGGTTTGTAGTGTCAGGGAAAAGTTATGTGTACAACCGTTTACCACAGGGATTGAAAACATCTGTTGGATCCTTTTCACGCGCGATGGATATTATACTAGGAAGCGAAGTTAGGAGTTATTGTTTGAACTTCTTAGATGATTTGGCTATTTTAACTAAAGGCAGTTTAGTGGAGCATATAAAGCAGGTTGATGCCGTTTTGACTAAGTTGAGAGAGGCAGGGTTCAAGTGTTCTTTGACGAAGTGTCAATTCGCCGCGAAAGAGGTTAAGTTGTTAGGATTTATATTGAGTACGGAAGGGGTATGTATAGATCCAATGAAGGCGGAGGCAGTGCAGGAATATCCGATACCTAGGACAATTAAACAGGTCAGAGCTTTCCTAGGGTTTGTAAATTATTTTAGGCGGTTTATTCCAAATTTTGCGAATCTAACTAAGCCATTATATGAGCTATTAAATAAAGGGGTTAGATTTCTTTGGGACGACCGGTTACAAGGTTGTTTCGAAGAAATAAAAAAATCTTTTGTGCATAATATTATGTTATCACAACCGGTATATGGTTCTGAGTTTTATGTGCAGACAGATGCGAGTTCAGTAGGACTCGGGGGATATGTATATCAATTAGATGAAGGAAAAGGAATTAGAATAATAGGGTTTTGTTCGTGTGCCTTTAAAGGAGCTCAATTGAGATGGTCAGTATCAGAACTTGAGATGTACGCTATAATTTATACTTTAAAAAAATTTGAAACGTATTTGAGGGGTAATAAGATTGTTATAAACACAGATCACAAAGCGTTAATATTCTTGAAATCATGGACGTTATTAGGTGCTCGAGTGACAAGGTGGATTCTGTATTTAGAAACATTCGATTACGAGATTCGTTATGTGCGAGGAAGTGAGAACGTTGTAGCTGACGCGCTTAGTCGTTACATAGTAGGCACAGAACCAGGGAAACGCAGTAGGGATTATAGACCGGAGATTTTATGGTTTAAAGCAGCAAATCACCGAGAAATTTTACAAAAATTGAGAAACATAGAGGCGTTACAAGCGGAAGAGGATAGTCTAGTTAAAATCAAAAGTTGCTTGAAAAATGGTACACAAGATAGTTGTGTAAAGGGATTTAACAATTATAAATTAATAGGTGAGACTTTATACTATATGAGGCCGAACAAAAGTGAATTGTTGTTAGTCATTCCGGGAACACTGCGGGACGGTTTGATATCACACATTCATGAAGAGATAGGTCATTTTGGAAAATATAAGGTGTTGGCCTTTGTAAAATCTAGATATTATTTTCCCAGAATGAATGCGGAAATTGCTAGGGTCGTGAGGAGTTGCGATATTTGTCAAAAGGTCAAAAATGATAGAGTAAAATTACGAGGACCATGTACGCCTGTAATTTCTAATAGTTTAGGCGAGAAAGTGATGGCGGATCTGTACGGACCGTTACCCACAGGCAAGTTCGGGTATAAATACGTATTTGTAATACAGGATGTATTTAGTAAACTGATTAAATTGTACCCATTACGCGCGGCAACTAGTCGGGGGGTTTTGGCGTGCACTAAGAAGTTTAATGAGATAATACCTATAAAGACAATTATTACGGACAATGGATCACAATTTGTGTCAAAAGTTTGGGATTCAGGCCTAAGGATGCTCAATATAAACGTTAAACATACTTCGATCTACTGTCCGATATCGAATTGCACAGAACGGGTTAATAAAGAGATAGGTAGATTAGCGAGAACGTATTGTAACCAGTCACATCGTAGCTGGGTTGATTTAATCCCTGAGATCGAACGGTGTTATAACGATGTGTGTCATAGCAGTTTAGGTAACTCGCCGAATGAGGTAGTATATGGAGAAAGGGCAGAGTTAAGTACTGATAGGTATTTGAATATAGAAACGAATACAGTCAATGTAGAGTCAATCCGCGCACAGGTAAGCGAATATGCACGTAAGATGGCAGGACAGCGAGCCAAACGTTTTGATAAAGTAAATAGGTTGGTAACTTACCAAATCGGTGATTTAGTTAAGTTGCGGACAGTACCTAAGTCTGATAAGGCGCACAAATTGACTAAAAAGTTCGCATTACTATATAGTGGGCCGTACGAGATTGGAGCGATACCATATGCCAACTGTTACACATTGATAAATCCAAATACGCGAGAAATTAAAGGTAATTATAATACGATTAATATAGCGCGGTACTATGGTGGCAGGAAAGAAAGGATTACTGTGGTTAAGGTTTAGTGTCATTGGAGTTTAGGAGGTATTCAAGTTAGAGACGGGAAACCATTAAAGCTATGTAGAATTTATCAAGACGGGAGTTATGGATTAATTCTTTTGCTCCTTACTGATGGAGAAGGTTATATCTTGTGAGGATGCAGTCTAACATTTACACGTTATTCAACATCTCAAGGGGGAGGTTGTAATGGTACCAGCACATCTTATCGATAATAAGATTGCGTAATATTATTCAAAATTGGAATGGTTTAAAATTCCTTAAGATTGTTGTATGGTCGAAAGCAACGTGGCTGTGCGCACATGTGCAAACCATTATTTTTTTGTTAGCAGGCACCGAGCCCGTCGAGCTATGCAATCAAATTAGGGTTACCCAAGGCTATAGAACAAAACCACGTAAGATATGTTGATGTTTTGGTGAAATTCTAAAATTGACAATGAATACAAGATCTAAACGATCTGTTGGAAATAATTATAACGAGTAATAGATGTTTGAGAATAATTGGATTACAAGTGGTTCGACGCAATCTCTGCCCCAGGTACAGTCCTTGGGTGTGACAGACAGACTCAGTCTGGAGTTTATTCGGGTATTTAGAATAAGATCTAATTTGGGTACTAATCACAGTTAATTAGCATGTGTAAAATTATGCATTATTCGGTAAATTAAGTTAGTTGTAAGACCTAGTCTGGAGTGGATAATGTGTACGGAACCTTGCGTTTAAACACAGATCGGCGTGGCGGTTTTACGGGGGTGAAGTACGGGGGGTTTGTCGTGGACTATATAGGAATGTGAAGCGTGGAGACGGGACACAATAGCCAATACTGACGGTGAGGCGAAACGTATTTCGGGAATTCTTAAAACTTGGTACTTTTGTAACTTAAGCAATCAGTATTCGTTGGGCTATTAGGCTATAAGATTTGTTAACCAATTCTTATAGTTTTCTTTAAATTCGCGATAGTTTGTTTTAAAGTGGCTTGTTATTAAGCAGTATTGACACATTTCAAGCACCGTGGTAAACTGACTGTGACAACTGAGCGGAGTTTGAAGTGTATAGAATCAAATACACGATTTAGTACGGACAGGTAAGCCGTGTCTAGATCTTCCCACATTACACTAGGGCCCCACCTCTCTAACGCGAAATAAAGCGTTCGTGAGGTGTGTACATACATCACGGAATGTCGGGGCGACTACAATCCCGCAGACTGGTCTAACTCATAGTTAGACTAGGTTGAATTGTCATGAGTCTGTGATAATTACATTTTCCGTAATTGGTAGACCGTAGGGATAGGCTTTCATCGACTCACACGTCTGCCAGTTGTCTACACAAAGTTATATACATATATATATATTTTATAACACAACTATCTATACACAACGTCCTTAGACACACTCGCGTTAGGGCGTTAGGTCACATCCCGGGTCTTGTTTCTTTGAATCCGCGATAGTTTCTGTTAGATAATTAGGTTTAGGATTAGAGAATTTAAGTTGTAAGGTTCCGTATAGAATCCATTGTCGACTAGGTTATAAATAAGTGCTTGTTCGCATGAGTTTGAATGTTTATTGAATAAGGTGGTTGGTAGTATAAGGACCTCGCGATTTTGACTATATAACGCTCTCATTTTATTTTTTTGGAAAAAAAAGGAGGATATATTTATATCAGTAAATGTAACATCATAGTGTGCGGTAGAGATTAATCAGTGTTTAGCCCCGTGGCTTTGAACATCGATTAATTTTGGTCGGGCGTCCGTGGCGGATCATGTCGGGCCTGTAACCAGTTTGAAAGCACGTATATCAGACGGTTATTCACTCGACTGATATGGTTGGGTACCGTACACTTTACAATAAATGATGAAGGTTCTTTAAAGTAAGGTTGGAATACCATAAACACGAGAGCATAGCTTGCGCGTTAACGTCCCGCGTGAATAAGCAAAAGAACGCTATAAGCGTCAATAAACTTTGATTTCCGATAAGCTTGTAATTCGCTCGTATAGCGAGAAAGTAATTAACATGTCTTTAAAATGTTAAGGCAATCCGCCGAGTGTATTCAATTCACTCCCATCCAGTCCCATTAATTGGTAAAACCCGATCAGGGTTTAAGAGCTCTTACACAATCAATAATGCGCACATATAACTTATAATATATAAATTATACCAATGGACTTGGAATATTTAAGGCTTGGAGCAGTGGCTATTAGTTGCAACAACAAATATTAAATAAAGTCGTACGCACACAAATACATGTGTATATAAATACATTGTTTCTTTGCGAAGAAACCAGCTCCAAAGACCTTAGCTGTGTGTCGGAAATCCCGGCCAGGGTAAACAAGCCACGATATAAATATTATAATACAACCCACACACATGCAAATAAAAGTTCGACTAATCTCGAGCTTATGGGCGGATTTCCATTATTAACTCGTATATACGACACTAGGCACTAAAACATCGAAATATCTTACATCAATATATATATATATCAACAAATCGAAGTAGAGCTGTTATTTCAGCTGTACATAGGCTGGGAAGATAGGGCTTTAGGTAAATACAGAATACATAAGACGATACTAGGTAGCATAGGTAGGGCTTGATCACGAAACGCATAGGTAGAGCTTAAAACTGAGATTAGGTTATCTAGGTAGGTCTTATATTAGACATACGTAGGGCATAAGACAAATAAGTATGTTATCTAGGTAGGACGTAATATTAAACACATATGTAGATCTTAGGACAGGTACATTAAAGAAGTATAGGTTAGGCACATAAGTAGGGAAGTTAGGACATTAGGTAGGGAAGATTTGTAGAGCTTAGCAAGGCAGAAACGTTTAGTTCATTAGGTAAGATAATAATAACAAAATAGCAATAGATTTAGGTAGGATTCATCAGTAGCAGTAGGTGTAGTTAAATAGTAGGTAGTGACAATAATAGTAGGCAGATAAGCTGGACACGCTCCAGTCCATTAAGTTAGGTAGGGCCCAATAGGCATATCGGTAAGTAGGCTTAGGCGTGCTGCATGCATGCCCACTACATCCACATAGGTTTCATTCCGTTTACATCCCGAGGCAAAAGCAGTAGGTAGGTAGGGTGGGTCGCGCTGAGGTCCACTACACTGGTTCAGTCTGGTTAATTATTGTATGGTTTATTTTCGTCTATAAATAAAATGTTACTTATATGGACTTATGTAGAAAGATTCAGTCCCCAGTAAGATAGTACGTTATTGCTGATGCTGATGTGTTAACAACGCAGACGACATTCTGCTAACTGCTTAAAATACAATAATACACGTCCGTATAGCGCAACTAGGGCTATATATTTATCACGGACGTTACATATCTAATCGCTAAATATACATACAAAAATGCATTATATAATACCCATTATTACACAAGTTCATTCGTTGAGTTAAATCACATCGCTGTTCAAAAATTACAAGCGACAATTTTGAATGTAGAGTTTTCCCCACATACCCCCAACAAAATAGATTGTATACAATAAAGTCATTGTGCTAAGAGCCAATTCAGAGCGGGCTCTTAAGTTCATCAGATAGGTGCGCTGTCGTGCGGGAGACGGTACAAATTGTCGCGATACAAGGGGGCATAACGCTCATCCTCGTGTCACGCTCGCCCGCGCCAGTCACGCGATATATACAAGGTGCATTGTCACGGAAAATTGTGTACCGTATCTTGCGTCTAGTATCATACCTAATACGTGGATACTAGCTATTGCTACTGTTGAGCTAAAATAAAGAGTGTTTTGGCAATCATTTAGTATGATACCTCTATCACTTCCTAATTATTTATGTGATCTTTTTAAAAACATTAATGGTGTTTTCGTAAAATTTACTAAATAACCCTGTCAAAGATAAGTGGGACAAAGGTTTAATTTTTTATTTACATTAAAACATAGTAATGATACAGTAAGATTTATGATTCTTTTTCCATATATGTTTATAATGTTTTTATATAAGGCGACAAGTGGTACATACAGTAATATGAATTACGTAATTAATGCCTTAATGTATATCTTATATACTGGAAAGATATCCTCAATTAATATTTATGATATTTCTTGGCACGACAAAACGAATGTATATATATATATATATATATATATATATATATACGTCTTGACATGAGCTATGCACATTCTGGTAAATGTGGTAAGCAAATCTGTCTGTCTATAGGTCTGTGAATTTTACTGTGTGTCTTTTTATAACCTAGCATACTAATCCAGGTTTGATGCATACTATACTCTACCACGCTGCTCCACTGAGGATTAGCGGATTAGCCAGTATTGTAAAGCCGCCCTAAGTACACTGCCTTAGCTTAACGACCAGCGTCTATCGAACAACAGGGACGGATTAACGAGACCTCCAAAGCACGAAGAAGCTCGGAAGAGATAAACCCATCAACAGACAGCCTGCAGTCGAAGCTGCTTAATCTGCGTGTTCGGTTAGTATGACACGCGCAACTATGCCATCAATCATCTCAGTCTTTTAATAACGTTATATATTAATAGCATTCTATTACATCTATTGGTATTGCACCTCAAAACTAAATCATTAATTTTTGTTAAATCCTAATGTACAACTTTCATAACTGTAATTAGGAATATGAAAATATAAAATAAATACATTCAGTTACATATATATAGTTCCCGTGATAACAAATTTCATCGCATATAGGTCGCGTGACAGCAACGATTTATATTTACGAGAGTTTAGTATTCGAAACTATGTTATTTATGACATTCTAAAAACGTTCAGTGCTTTAGTGTTTTTTATATATTGTCCAACAAATTTATTCACTTATTTTGCCCTACATGGTTTCATAATATAATAGACATAATATAATAGATAGAATAATAGATTTTCGATATTTTTATACAACATTTTGCATGCAAGTTGTAAAGCTATGACTCATTGATGATATAATCTATGGTATAAAGATAATAATATAAAGTGACCCACTTGATATAGTGATACTGTAATCAACATCTCCTCAGAAATTTACTGTTATCCTCCCTCACACGACAAATCTTTTTTTACACTACACTTAATCCAGTTTTTATGCCATAAGTAATAAGAATTATAATTGTTCTTCGACTGTCAAGCGTGATCTGTTCTTATCTGCAATTTCATTTGTTAACACGCATCCATTTATTATGCAAGGTTGCAAATGAAAATCAGTGTTTGCTCCTCCAGCAGACAACCCACTGAGCTGCTGCCTGTTTGTATCACTGCGACACACATGTTTGAATTTCACTGTACATTGTACTGTACGCATTTTGTCCATTTAATAATAGTTTTTGTATGTTTTTTTGAAGTTATACTTCTAATGCGACTTGCAAAAAGGTTGCGTTAAACGTTTAACGCTACCATGGAGGGGAAATAGAAAGAGACAGAGCGAGAGTGAATGCGTGGCACTCGAACACTAAAGTACAGGTTGAAGCTGCTAAATGTTTCACGATATTACCGGTAGATGGCGCTATAGTTAAAAAAGTATAACATTTGTATTTTTCATTTGACTTGTATGTAATATATTCCATAAACATCGCCGCTACTACTTGATAGACGTTTTTTAATTTAAGTTATTAATGTTAAATATTTATTTAATGATGCCAGAGAAGTATAACTTCATACGCGCGTACATAAGTACACGCACCCATTTTTTTGTAATCTAGGCACCTATAGTTTTCACAGAGTATAGGTAAAACTCAATCTCATTGTTTTACATATGTGTGTTCTTTGATGCAAGTAAACTTTTTATCTATCTATCTCAAAAATTCACATATTTGTGACAAACAAAACGATCACAAATAAACACGATACTAGGGGTAGTACCCTTATAGTTTTTCTTGCTTTGATGGATCCCCTAAACCTGAATATAAAGAGTATCCATGTCTCATCACTCTTTCTCAGTTTGATGTATATCCGTTTCAGTCACCCTTCATTAATTACAGCGCTGCACCCTTTAAGGGATGTGAGGCTCGGTCAATTGAAACATGAGGGAAATCGAGATGAACAGGGAACAGAGGTTTAGTCGGGGAGTTAACGGGATTCACAATACTACGTAGCGTTCAATACATACAGGCGCAATAGATGTTTTGAAAAGAATGAATAACATGTAGCATTGTTTTTAGAGTTTCGTACTCAAAGGGTTTATTACTAATGCTCCGCTGTCTGTCCGCCTATGTGTCCGTTTGCCAGCTTATCTGTCTGTCCGTCAATCCGTCCGTCTAACTCTGACGTCTGCCGTCCGTCAGATAATTTTCGGAGTGTGTATTCTGCTATGACAATTGTAACAAATAATAAAAATATTCAAAGGAGGTACCCAAATATGAGACGTATTTTTTTTTGACTTCTTTTAAAAAACGTACGGAACTATTTGTGTGCCAAACCAATACACTTCTATTAATATGAGAGTTTATTAACAGTCTGGCAAATATTCTATAAATGTTTTACTTTAATATTTATATATAGGGCATGTACTTGTTCATTCATAAATGTGAATTTGGTAATAAAAGAATGTTAACAACTTAATCTAATTAATGCTGTCTTTATAAAATACGTAACATAATAGAACATTACACATTTAGACTGGCCTGTATATTGACTGTATACTCGACCGAGTTCAGTTAGCGCCGGGAATACATTTTATATTATTATTACACAATTTGATTAATAGTACTGATAGTGTATTATGAAACAAACAAACGTTTATGGTGGGAATATAGGAGTACAGGTATAATAAAGAAATAATATCCAGTCTGTAAAGGTCTGTAACTATCTGTTAGATAGTTACTAGAATATATCGATTTTTTTTATAATATCCTTGAGCAGTCAGAACCCGTTATATACGTTTTCCCATACATTTCGCGGTCGTATCCGACCACCCGGGTTTCGAAGGGTTAATGGAACAACTTGACTATTACTCTTTGAATGCCTTTGATGTCTGATCCATAAATAAAGAAAGGAAGAAAAAGACTACTTACTACACTAGGCTAAACTTGTCAAAGTTCATTTGAAAAGCATACTATCTGTTTCGGATTTAAAATACTTATCACTTGATAGCTAAAACCTTTCGATATTATATATCCTGTTACAGATATTTCTAGATCTAATGGTGTCTAGGTAAGAAGTTTTGATCAAATAAACGAAATTGCCAAAAATTAAGTTTGGCAATATTATGAGAATCATAGAGATATGAAATGCACTACCACTGAATGTATTTCCCTCTTCATTTAATCTTGGGCTTCGTAGGCGGGGTGCGAAAAGCACTTATTCAAGTCGTCGCGTCGGATGGGATTCTTCAGCGTCGCTATAAGTGCTGTGATGACGGTGCCCACACTAAGTTTTCATCTGGCTTTGCCATCAGATGACATCAGAGTACTCTGATTTTTTATCACAGACTGTCAGCCCAGTACCCAGATGCCATATGAAAAATATAGTTACCTATGTAACATTTTGATAACAAACAATAAAAACTGGGCAAGTTTCATTTGAACTCTCACACAAAGGGTTTATTTTTATTATTTGTCGATATAGCGGCTTATATTACAGTAATATTCACAAATAAAAAATGAAAGTCCCCTATAAGAATTAAAATTATACAGTTCTTTTTCAAATGGATAGACAGATAGACGAACACAAATAGACAGCCGAGTGATAGGGAACCATTGGGAATGTTATCATATGTTAATGTAATTGATTTGACTGAATATGCAAAATAGTTCCAAGAAACGTGTCACATTCAGTCGAAAAATCTATTTCGATAAATTGAATTTTCTGATTTCGTTATGAAATTATATTGCCTGTTCTGCATGCCTCCATGGTATTAAGCCTAATTTTAATACTGTGGTTAAAATTGACATAGTAAATATAATACAATGGAGAAAGTCTTGGAGTGGAGATGCATTACATGGGACTTTGGGTTTCTCACATCTAGTTGTATCGATGGCTTTAAATGAATGGCCGCAGTGATTTGTCAAGAAAAGTGGAGGATCACATGAGCATTTCATGCGGTGGAAAGCATTTGGAAAGGCCTATATACAACAGTGGAGAGGTACAGGCTGTTGATGAAATTGAGTAAAAATGTCTATCCTTTTATCTGTATATATGATATACTAGATATAATAATATATAACATACGAGCTCGGTGGCGCAGTGGTGAAACGCGTTGTTACGCTACTTTGACACCAACGCTCGTGGGTTCGATTCCCACACAATACAAACATTTGTGTGCATGAACATGTCTGTTTGTCTTGGTCTGGGTATTTTCTATGTATAATAAGTATGTATTTACAAAAAACAAATGTATTTACGTATGTTTATCAGTTGTCTAGTACCCATAACACAAGCTTCGCTTACTTTGGGGCTAGATGGCGCTGTGTAATTTGTGAGACAATATTTAAAAAAAAAAAAAAAAAATATAATGTGAAAAATTAATTCAGTCAAAAATCCGTCCATTAATTCGGGCATACTTGGCTGACATGAGTTGTTACATTAAAATATTAATCATTTGCCATTGGGCTGTCGCTGGCACTTAGACACGTCTTTCATTTTTTGAAATATCTTATTATATTTTATTCAATTCTCTTATTTTACTTTTTCTTTTTTTAATCTGCTAGCATTTCGGAAATGACCATCGGCGATTGATGACTCTTTCAAAATTGTCAATTAGATATTCACATAAGCATACTCGTAAATTAATGATATCAAATGGTAAAATTAAAGATTATTAAGGACAGGTCGTCTGTGTTAAAAATCAGACATCTTTGTCAGTTACATATGCATCAATTCTATAATAAGCCCTTTTATAGAGAGCATGTTTAAAGTGCTTTTTGAATATATTGTCAGGAAAGGACACAACTGTTTCTGGCAATTTATTATAAAATCGAATACAATTTACAAGAAAAGATCACCAGACCTAGCAAGCCGGTGTACCGACATATACAACTTATTTCTACTTCTAAGTTTTTCGCCGAAGTTTGGAAACGACTTAAATTTTTACGGACAAACATTTTCATAAATAAATGGAAAAGTAACAGTGAGGATATTTATTTCTTTGAACAGTTCCCTGAGCAATTCTCTGGAGCCCAGTTATAAATAGAGCAAATGGCTCTTTTTTGTAAGATAAAAATTGTCTCAATGTCAGATCTAATTTACATGCAATTTGACCTAACCTGCTTTGTGTGCTTCCTCCACCAATTAGTTCATGCGGCCTAGCGCCGGCCGTCACCCACCCACTACCGTTAGTAGATGCAACATGCCGACGCTGCCATGGCTGCTCCGGTAGTTCCTGCCTCGGCTGCTGCGGTCGTCCGCCATCTGGAACAGAAACCGCATGCTCCCACCACCGTCGCTGCCACAACTGGCCTGGTCGTCGCTGCGACACGTGTTTCGCCTCTCCATGAGGCATCCTCAGGCGCTGTAGACGTTAGTCGTTAAAATAACATGTTACAAGTGACGTATGTGTCAAGTGAATCATGTACACAATATGAAAAAGTGACTCCAATTCACAAACTGTAACTCACCTTTCTGCTAATAGTTCTCGAAAAAGGAAGCTTAACAACGACATTCTTGAGTGCAGGAAAAGACATAATAATGGCTGCACCAGAAACTAATATTAATCTGTTTCATAAATTATGTGACAAACTTCTTACTGAAAACGTATCTCGAATATTAATTAATTATGTATAAATTTGAATTTCATTCTCCAGAAAATTGATATAGACATTATGTGTCAATTTATTTAACACAAGTACACAGTCATACAATATGAATCTTCACTAAATATGCGTACTACTACACGCAAGCGGATGTACGTGCCAATTAGTGCAAAAGTAAATACTCTTATAATGGAAGTTCCCAAAACGAAAACTAATAGTATTATTGACATGGAGAGAAACTGTTCTCTTGTCATGGATTCGATGAACGTAATAGCTAATTTATTTTACATAACGTAAAGGAGAACGAGTTTATTGTGTTATATAATTTATTTATTTCTTTAATTATTTATAGTTCTCTTTTTCAAAATTCAGACAAATCTGTAGCAGCTTTAGTGGGCTGGGCTGGAATTTTCGAAGAGAGTAGAAAGGATTCTTTTGTAACGCTTTTCTATATTATGCGGGTGTAAAGATAACCATGAATTACAAATGGCGAAAAAAATACTTTATGAGATATTTTGAAGTGTTCAAAATACATGATTTTCTATCGTTTACATTTTCATTGATTTATTTATAGTTACGTATAGTGCAGAGCAAGTTATCGTCAAGTAAATAATAAAGATAATATGGGTAGGAAATAAACAGTAAAAAAGGTATACGTGTACAAGTAGTTTGCGTGTTTAAATTAATTTATATGCATGCTCCCCTTGATCTAACGGAACATGTACACAAGATAATGAAAATGTCACCGCCTGTAATTTTACTCTTCAGGATTTTTTCATTATTCATGTATTAATAGACAATATTATATTCCGTGGAATAAAATTAAAGTTTTTAAATTGCAATGTATTAGAACTAGATATGTAACAATTCATTATGGCAAAGTTATTGTTGAAACTAAATGTTGCTTATGGTTTCAGCCGCATAGAGACGCCGATTTTATGGATAATGTATTTTGACGAGCTCGGTGGCTGATATGTATGACGCGACTTTGACGCCAACACTCGTGGGACGACACGCAAGGCAATCATTTGCGTACATGAACATGTCTGTTTATCTTGGTCTGGATGTTTTAAGAGAGGTAGGGCGCATCAAAGCAGCCCGTCTGGGAAAGTACCTCCACCTCACAGAAAACCGCACCCAAATAACAACTCCCTAGAAGCTTGTTGTGTTCCTGCGTGTGAGTGAGGAGGAGCTGCCAAGGAGTTGCTGTGTAAGCAGCAGAGGAGGCATCGAGTGATACTTAATATATCGCAAGTACCCGCTTTACATCAGGAGGGCCATATGCTTGTATGCCTCCTGACGTAGTATAAAAAAAACACATGTTTAGTCTATTTTTTTATGTTATCGCAATCGGTGGATGAGCTATCGACTTTCATATGATTTTACCAATATTGTAAAACTTGGCTATAAAAATAAAATGATGTAAAATATTATTAATAAATATTATAAATATTGTCGGACAAATTACACAGCGCCATATAGCCCCAAAGTAAGCGAAGCTTGTGTTATGGGTACTAGACAACTGATAAACATACGTAAATACATTTTGTTTTTTGTAAATACATACCTACTTATTATACATAGAAAATACCCAGACCAAGACAAACATACATGTTCATGCACACAAATGTTTGTACTGTGTGGGAATCGAACCCACGAGCGTTGGTGTCAAAGTAGCGTAACAGCGTGTTCCACCACTGCGCCACCGAGCTCGTCAAATTGTATGTAAATATGTAAAAAGTTCAAGTTTATAATTATTGTTTTTTGCCCGTTCAGTATGATATGAAGCTAGGTAGGTGTCACACGGACGAATACGAATTTCAAATATGAAAATTTACGACGGAAACGAATATAGGGCAGGCTTTGGTTTCGCGCTCACGCAACCCCCATGGATGTAATAGAAGTAAAGGTCGACCAGCGACGCACCGCAAGAGGAAACAAAGGCGCTGACGGGCACAATAGTGATGTAGATGGAGAAAGAGAAGGTCACCCTGCGTTGCACCACTACAGGAGACGGAGGTGCTCCTGAATACAGAAGTAAAACCGGGCGGTGACGGAGGTGTACACCGTGTATTTCCCGCTAGATCTCAGCGCACTCTGCCATTTTTAGGGTTCCGTACCCAAAGGGTAAAACGGAACCCTATTACTGAGACTTCGCTGTCCGTCCGTCCGTCCGTCCGTCTGTCACCAGGCTGTATCTCACGAACTGTGATAGTTAGACAGTTGAAATTTTCAGAGATGATGTATTTCTGTTGCTGCTATAACAACAAATACTAAAAAATAGAATAACATAAATATTTAAGGGGGCTCCCATACAACAAACGTGATTTTTTTGCTGTTTTTATATATAATGGTACGGAACCCTACGTGCGCGAGTCCGACTCGCACTTGGTCGATTTTTTTGTCTTTAATGTTAAATATTAATTTTTTTTTATACCACTAAGGTGGCAATCAAGCATACGGCCTGCCTGATGGTGAACATTCACCGTAGCCTATGGACTGTGCCGACCCTCTAAAAACCTCTTCACGCATTTCTTGAAGAATTCCATGCTGTAGTCCCTTGGAAACAAGGGCTCGGCTGAGAGCTCATTCCACAGCTTGAGAGTTCTCGGAAGAAAACTTCTCTGGAACAGTATGCGACCATTGCGGTTCCAGCATGTGAGGGTGAACTCCCCGCCGTCGGCGAGCGGTGCGGTTGTGAAAAGTAGTTGTCGGCATTACTTCGAAAAATTCGTCAGAACACAACCCGTTGTACAATCGGTAGAACACACAAAGAGAAACAAAATCTCTCCTTAAACTTAAGGGTTCAATACCGTGTGTAAGCTTAGGATTGTTGACAATTCTAAAATTAAATCAATGATTAAAACAATATTTTTATAAAATTGCCGACTGCCAAAATCATGTTTTAAGCATTAAATAAATTATATTGCCTGATGAATAAAAGTGTTTGTGACAGTCGATTTTGACAATAAATTTGCATCATAAATATATATAACTTTGAGCAGTAATAGTGAGTGAGGAAGGCGGATAAGGAACTGGCCTATTGACCAACTGGTCCCCGATTTGAATCCTGGCGGAGGCATATACACCTACATTCGTATTTTCAGATTTATGTACATATTTATCACTTGCTCAGGGGTGAAGGTAAACATCGTGAGGAAACCCACACGTACAAAAAAACGTGTGCATCTCGGGACGCCCGACAGAAGTGATAACTTAAACTAATCTACATATAATTAAAGCTGCCGTATGCGTGCGAAAAGGGAAGCTAGATAGACTGGCGCCGTAACGCGTTACGTAACGAAGCGGTTTACCCTCCCATAAGACGTTATCACTTCAAAAATATATTTCGAAAGACGTGTGACCAAACCAAAGAAAGATCTGGTTTTCCGGTTGTGGAAGTCCAACGGCAGTCGCTTCTTGTAAAAATCAGTGTCTTCGCCAAATCCTTAGGTTTAGGTAGCGGACCCCGCCAATCCTAAGAGATTAGGAAACGGGATAATGCGAAGAAGGAGATAAGTATGTACAAAAAGAACGGAAGTTACAAAGTTTATTCATAACTTCGTTCATACAGAACTGTCGTTTGCATTGCCACGGACACTGTGTTCGACATCCGACATTGGTACGTCCTGCAAATAAAGTTGTTGTGTAACAAGCAATGGAACAAATACTTCGTCTGTGTGAACCTGACTTTACCCGGAGTAGAAGAGCCGAGATAATGAAAATGTCGCCCACAACAATTAAAAATGAAGCGCTTCTCTTGTATAGATGTTAAATATCACAGTACATTGATGCGGTACTGATATAAATATTCATGATAGAGCAAAGAGACGCACCACAGCGGCATGTTAACGTGACGGCTTAAACGCTTACACGATGGCCCAAGTTACAAGATGAAGGAGTTTATTTTATATTGAAAATTATGAAGTTTTTCGAAAACAATACGTGTTTGTGAATTGACATATCTCAGGCAATATTTATTACATATTTATTAAACGTATATGTATAATGGGACAAAAATAATGAGAACTTGACGGTGTCGATGCGCATGTCATTCTAAGGCAGGTTAAGCCATCGGTCCCGACTTTTGTCGATAAAATACACTCATTAAGCTAAGTCACTTGGACCTCGGCCGGATTCAAATTACTGGCCTCGGCCAATCCGCAAATGAGCAACGTAGTGGAGTATACTCTAAACCCCTTCATTTGAAGGGAGACCCATATATGTGGGATAAGTTAGGATTTATGTAGCAGTATTACGTAGTATAACTTATGAAACATGTATGATTGGAAACAGTAGAATATATTCACAATTTAAATATGATCTTCGTGGTAAAATTTGTAGCTTCCTGTTTTAAACTTGATATTTAGTTAATTGCGTCAATTTAATTAAACGTTCTCTAAAATTTAAGAACTCGACAGTGTAGACAACTACGATAGATTCTAATAGTAATTTCATTCTAGCTGGTTAATATGGGTGGGTTTATATATTTTATGATCGTCCATTTTACGGCGCACTGAACCCTTAGTCTTGCCAATTGTCGTTAGTTATGAGGTTAATTGAATATGAGTAAGCCGTGGGTACCGTGAACCTAAAGGTTACGATACACTACGTAAATGTTACGGGTCGGATTTTTATTAAACTCCTAGATTATCGACGGTACAAATAGATGCCACTGAGCCAACACTAGTTCTTATGAAGAAAGTTTTAGCTCACATAAGACAACAAATATTAACTAACTATATTGCTAGGTTTCATGTTCTAATAATATATATGATGTATGTAGTTCTTCTTGGTATTATTTTATAGTCGTGTAAAGTCAACAGTATATAATTGACAAAACAAACTATAATATTTAAATTTGATGACAATGAGTTATGTTTACTTAAAAATTATTATTGACTTTCGTTTGTCACATAATGATTGGTTGGAAGAGATCGCTGAGAGCCCGCCTTTTCACTACTTATTTCTTTCTTTTTTGTAAATCCTTATCATTTTGTACAGAAGGATATTACATATAAGAACATGTTGCGTATCTAGCTTAACATCATCTTTATAGTTCTTTACATGGTATGCCAACTAGCAGAAAAGTTTCTGGCGGAGGAGAGATAAGGCGTAGGTATATTTAACAGACAGATGAAAGTGAACAGCATCCTAAGACGGAAAACTACAGCCATATAACAAATTACCTTAAATCCTTGTAGACTTTTTGTTAGTAAGGTAGGGAAGTTACCAATAAACTGAGAATATCGTGTACCTACTCGTATTGGCAGACATGGAGCCAATATGTCAGCATGGTAAGCGTTTATAGGCTATGATAACTGCTTCATATCAAATGTTGTTTGACAGCTGTCACTTTATAAAAAAATGGGGACAAAAAATGTAAAAAGCTTATGCCTCACCCCAACAGGCAATAAGGGCAGGGTAATACGGCGTGTACTCCACTCGTGGCACACCGGCTGTTTTACCAAGTAGATAGCAGTTAAACTTGTATATCTACCTAATTACAAACGCACCTGCATTTGGTATTACTGCGAATCTAATTTGAATTCATGATGCAATACATGTCACACTCAAAGTTCTGTAAATTGTTGTAAACTTTTGTGGGGACCGTCTGTTGAATTTTAATTTAGGTTCTTTTGATATACTTATTTCGATGAAAAATTTTCGTCTAAAATTGTTATCTGGTCAAGTTCATCACAAGCTCTTTAAATACCTTGGAGGTTGTATTTCCTGTACTAGATTCTATCCGCAGATACTACGATCTCGTTTGAGATAGTGCTTTGGTCCTTGCCTAGATCCCTGACCACTTTTAAACAAAATTTTATTAAAATATATTAAGTGAATTACGAGTAGCTGTAAAACAGTATAAACACACTCTTATAGTAAAGTATATTTATTTCCATGTCACAAGTATGGATTTTATATACGACGTCGAGACGTACAAACACACGGCCTACCTTATTGAAAGTGATAACTGTAGACTATGACCACTCGTGTGTTTCCACCCCCACTGCTAATACAGCGACTCTTTAGGAATTTACTGGTAACGTCACTCATTCAAAGGAACACGACAATCTTTCAAAAAGTTGTTATTTGGCTTTATTTTTCTGTGTGAGTCGAGCTATTTTCAACCTCTCTATCGGATACAAAAAAGGTAATTTCAGTAAAAGCGAAAACTCGTCCCTGTTTTTTTTTTCTGTAGTCGCTAAATGCTAAGAATACAAACATACAAAAGTTGTTGGAATGATATGTATGGAAATATTGCATCTTTCCCATGATATCGTTGTCTGTCCGATTGTTTAAGTTGTCCGTATTATGGATAGAACCATTTTTGGTTTAATTTATATATACTAATCTTTTTATATAGTGTACTAATAATCGTAGGCGTTCTCGAAATACTCTAATTCAGCGTCAAAGTTATATTGTCTATATTTAATTATTGATTTTTACTTCTATATTTAATTAAATTAAAATTGAAAATTTCATTACTTTAATTACCTATGACTAAAACTTCAAAGGGATTCTTTTGAGCATATTAGAGTACTTATTGGCATCATAATAGGAAGTAAGGTTCCTTGAATCTCTTTGATACAAAAATAACTACAAAGCTGTCATAGTATTGGTTATATTTTGCTTTTAAACTTTTAATATTATCTTGATTCGGCATTTATCGAAAATGTTTAAGATATTATTGCCAAGAAAGTAGTTGCTAGGTGGAGTTGAAGGATATATAATTTGATCTACCCTGCTTTGTGTCTGCTTCCGCCACAAATTGGTGGCACAAAAAGCAGCTGTGTAAATTTGACTTTGATTAAGGCTATACAATATTCATACAAATACTATTGTAGTTTACAGACAATTACTATTGTACGTCGCAGGCGCTATGGTCATGTGATCTCATCCATGGTGTCTGAAATGTCGCCGAAATATCGGGAAAATATGAAAACAAACACGTACTTAGAGTAGCAATGTAAACAACCGTGAAAGTTTAAAATTATATAGGTAATATTCAGGCAAACTTAACAAGCAGACAAAAAATAAAATCACGTTATGCAAATGTAACATTTTTTAATAATGTAATTTTTATTATTTATGTTTAATCTCAACATTCTTAATAATTAATATACATTCACAAGTTGTACTTTGCTGTATTTTTAATATAATGTATATGAACTCTCCCGCCTCATCAACCCATATTCATTCTAATATTAGGAGAAGGCAGCAGCAGCCTGCGTTTCTTAGCAACCCAAAAGTTTAATAATCTATCCACAACAGACAACACTGACCCCTTAACGCCTCCTCGGAAGCACGAAGAAACCCAAGAATACACGACCTAGGCCGCTTCCCCTGGGGGCAATCTGTATGCATATCATATTAAGAAAGGTCTCAATTAAAATATAACCCGTTAGCCCAAATTTCCCACATATTTTACTCAAGCAAACACATATGCAATCAGTTCCCTACCTTCCCAACTAACCCTCAGAATGGCGACGCTAAAACCTAAACGGAGCAAAACGATATATTTTCAAACAGAAACACAACTAACACTGTTTCACAGGTACGCACACAATGCCGTATAAAAAACGTTGCGTTTTGAGCAGTTGGAAAATGGCCAGATGGGATGACCAAGCAAAAAATCCGCACACGAATTTAGTCTCTAAAGAGACGAGAGAAGTTAATAGATTTCATTAATTAACCCGTTCACTGGACCGAGTGATTGCACCAGTATCCCAAGAGAAAAAGTGACAATTCGTTGGCACAGAGATTTCCAGTTACACCTTTTTACGTATGGGCTTTGATAGTAAGCCTCTTAGGGTACAGTGTACTCGAACGGTAAAAAGGTGGATGAGAAATAAGGTCAAGTATTTTATTACTCGATTACGGTAATGTCAATAGCAAGGCATTTTGGGTGTGGATATGTTTACTTTGTGATAATGTAATGGATTGAATAGAGTGTATGAAACATTGGTGGTGAGTAGTTTCCTCATAATGTACCGATTTCAGGCTTCGATGATATATATATTTCTCAGAAAACTATTTTTTTTTTCTACATATTACATATAAATAGTATCTATTAGTCGCTAATTAATTGCAATATTATTCAAGTTAGTTATTTAACTATCTGTCTACCTGTATATATATATATATATATATATATATATATATATATATATATATATATATATATATATATATATATATATATATATATATATATATATATATAGATCCATATATAGATATAAAGATCCGGTGGATCACTCACCTTAGAGTCAAAATTAACTTTTGTTTTGGTGTAAAAGAGACTAGGCGCATCCCGATCCCGAAGATCAGAAGAACTCATCAAAATTAAGTTTGTTTTTTCCTTCCCAAACAAATTCAGTTATGTGGTTAAGGACAGGAACTGATTGCGATTGAATCTGGATTGGCTTAGCTAATGCTAACGTAACTCTGGCCAAATTAGCCTAATATTTTTTTTTATACTACGTTGAAAGGCATACATACATACGGCCCACTGAAGTAAAGTGGTCACCGTAGCCTATTAACGCTTGTAATATATTAAGTATCACTCGCGCGATGCCTCCTCTACTGCTTACACAGCAACTCCTTAGGAGCTTACTGGTGACCTCACTCAACCCTACCTCTCTTAACATCCAGACCAAGACATACATATTCTTGCACACAAATATTTGTCTTGTGTGGGAATCGCACGCACGAGCGTTGGCGTCAAAGTCGCGTCATTCACGACTGAGCCACCAAGCTCATCGTAATATGAAGAAAAACGAATGGTTTTATATACTAACAATAGTTTTTAAACGACCTTGGCTATGTGGTGTAAGTAGAGTACGGAACCCTAAGTTCTTGACTGGTCTTGCGCTTAACTGACCTTATTGTAAATCCTTTGGATCGCGGTAAAAGTAAAATAAAATTAGAGTGTTTGTAAAGCATACGGAACGTCTCAAAGGTCGAAGATGGTATTAGTGTGATATTCTGTACCTTTATAAAAGATACAAGACAAAGAAAAATGCATACTCGAGAGGATACTCGTTATACGAACTGACATTTCGCTAATAGTACTCTGTGTCTATTCAGCGAGCCTGTGAGTGACAAGTATATGGTGAGATACCAAGTCTCTTTTTCTCTACGTGTGATAATAAACTGTGTAACTAATGAGCCTTTTATGTACAGTCTGCACACACTAAGACTATAGCGACATTGAAGTACATCGCTAGCTTCTTACCAACATTGTAACCACATATAGATATATATAGCAATCAACTATTTGTCGCTAGTATATCATAAGCTGTTATTGTACAAGATATATATGAGGTTCATATCAAAGCTTTACTACACCTAATTAGCCCCTTTACTCTATAGACTCCCACGGTATAAGGAATACCCATCACAAACGCATTATAACGCCAGCAACGCTTTCTATGTAATTATGGATTGATACTTTATACTATAGACACTCGTACATTGCTCCCTCCCTTAACTATGAAACTAACTCTTTATCTTTATAGTCAAACTCACACTCACCTGCACATGGTGCACCTTGATATATGACAAAAGAAATATTCTAACGAAACAAAGAGGTAACGCGTTACGTTATTCCTCACATATGAGACTTTAATATGGCGAAATCTTTAAGACCTAGTCCAATTTAGCTAGAAACTGGTAATCACCACCTGTAGATGCAGTAAGTTTTTGACTATGTAAAAGTAAGCTATTAGCATATAAATACATTACTAAATTGAAACCATAGTGGCCAAAGGGGTTAACTTATTAGATTATTTTCCAACTCTAAATTTCGTAGAGAATGTAATTAAGTACTTCTAAAGTAATTCGATTTAACAAAAACAACAACTGATCTATTGCCTAATTTAAAGTTTTTCAAATTATGCAATAGATTGCATGAATGATTGAAATGAATTGAATTAAAATTGAATAGAATGAATTGAAGGTTCAGTTCTAAATAAGTTATTTCGTACGGAACGCAAATATATCAGACGAGTTCGAACTTTGATTTTTTTTTTCAAATGAGCGCAAAAGCTCGACTGTCGGTGAATGGTCGGATGTTAAGTAAAGCCCTTTTACCTGGTAATGGAGAATAGAATAAAACTTTTTACAGCGGCAGGAAATTCGAAACTCTCTGAAAAGTATTTTTCTGAAACATTTCGTGGGAATGTTTAATTTATTGGCATACCTGCCCGCCATCAATTTGGTAATTCTACCTATTTTTTTAATACTTGCATGAAATATTTCATAGGCATTTTAACAATTACGTTACTTTGTGTGTGCAAATATTAAATCAACCATGAAAAAATCTTCAATTACTATTGAGCTGTAGCACAAGTACCCGTTTTTGATAAAATCTTTTTGTATCTGTACAAATCTCTCTATCTGAAATTTACTATCCTTTCCGAAAACGACCATTGACTTGCCAATAAACGAATTTTTCTAAATTCATTTCATCATATTGGTATAAGAATAATGATGTCAATGGTATAATTTAAGATATATGGTTGCCCGTGCAGAATCGTTGCCAGCCATCTTTATTAGTTAGATATTCGCCAATTCTATAGTAACTTTTTATGATGAGTATTTTTAGTGTACTTTTTGGAGATATTATCAAGAAAGAATAAAACTGTGTCAGACAATTTATTCCAGAATTGAATGCAATTTACAAGAAACCAGGTACTAGACCTAGCAATCCGGTGTTTAGGCATACGGAAATTATTCCTGCTTCAAAAATTTTCACTGAACACGACTTTATATTTTATATCTATATATATCTATACATATAAATAAAATTGAAGTGTCTGTTTGTGATTTAAAATAAAGCCTTTATCTTAAGCCCATATTGTTATTTTCACGTTACCAAAGCCTAAACATGCATTTATAACTTTTTTCTCTGTCTGTCTGTCTGTTTGTTTGTCCGGGCTAATCTTCGAAATGGCTGAATCGATTTGGACGGGACTTTAACTGGTAGGTAGAGGATTGTTCAGAGCAGAATATAGGGTACTTTTTATCATATTTAGGGTTCCTGCGTATGAAAACTGTTAAAATTAGGGGAAAATATCTTACCCCTTCGGGAGACTTTGCAATTTTATTCTTTATTATTTTCACAAAATACGTATTTTTTGGGACATAAAATAATTACGCATTTTTTATGTAAGAAAAATAAAATAAATATACGATGCCTCCCGTAAAGGTTAGAAAGATGGCGCTGTATGAAAATTGAATCGCACTATGGTTGCATCTACGACCCTGAACTTTGATATTTTTTTTAAAGAAAGAATCTCAGGTCTCTCTCCCGCGTGTTCGATTTGTTTCTCCAGCGACGTCCTGAGCCGAGGTCCGACCCCTCTCGGGGGCCCTTAGGCTGTCGCTTAACTTTGTTTTCTAGGCTGTGGCGCCTCACGCCCGCCTCTCTAGTCCGGTGACGTAGTGACAGCCCACTCGGGGCTAACTACTTAGTCAGGTCAAAAAAAAAAAAAATCTCAGGTCTATAGAGAAATTAAGGCTATTAAACTCTCATGCGCTCTCTCTCTCAATTAGAATCCCGATATTAATATTACTAGCTTTAATTTTACATCAACAGCCTCCCTTTTTTTATTTAAATAAAATGCTGAGCTTCACATCTAACCCCACAATAGCTCAGCGTGAGTAATAATGCCCGACAGGCTACACAACCAAAAGCTTTGGACATGTCGCAGAAGATACCAATGTACCCCAAATAGCCCCATACATTTACATGAATTTACTACCTAAATGGTTTAATTGAACAATTCGTCTGTATGAATGTCGATCGTGGAAAAAAGCTTTATTTTTTAAAACCATTTCGGCGACGAAGAACAAATGCAGGAAGTGGTATCAGTAAAAATAATTAAACACATGCAATTTCATACAAGTTTTCCTAAAATATTTAGTTATAATTTAATAAATAATAATAATAATAAATATTGCCGGACAAATTACACAGCGCCACCTAGCCCCAAAGTAAGCGAAGCTTGTGTTATGGGTACTAGACAACTGATAAACATACGTAAATACATTTTTTTTTTTTGTAAATACATACTTATTATACATAGAAAATACCCAGACCAATACAAACAGACATGTTCATGCACACAAATGTTTGTACTGTGTGGGAATCGAACCCACGAGCGTTGGTGTCAAAGTAGCGTAACAGCGCGTTTCACCACTGCGCCACCGAGCTCGTCAAATTTTATTAATTAAAGTTACAGTTATATAAGCAGTGATAGCCCAATGAATAAGGGACTGGAACTATTGACCAACAGTACCACTAAAGTCGTATTTATGTACATATTTGTAATTATCACTTGCTCGGCGGTGAAGGAAAACATCGCGAGGAAACTCGTACTTTCAAGAAAATTTTATTTCAAAAGACGTGTGACCTGACTAAGAAAGGTCTGGTTTTCTCTCTAAGTTGTGGAGGTCTGACGGCAATCGCTTTATGTAAAAAATCAGTCATCTTCGCCTTCCTTAAATCCTTAGGCTTAGGTAGCGGACCTCATCATTTCTAATAAATTGGGAAACGGGTTAACGCTAAGTAGAAGATTCAGTCATGGCCGAATTTTGACATTGGGGCGAATATATATAAATATATCTAATATAGCAAACATTCTTTTCTATAACTATATAAATTACTTATATAATTGTTCTCAAACTTGTGTAAAATCGCAAATAACAATCAAATTTCTCAAGAAGATTGGTGGCCTATTAACATAATGGCTGCGCAAAAATGAGTTATATTGTTTAATGGCAGATTAACAGAATATCCCTTAAGTCTTCGGCTTTCCTGGTAAAACTTTAACTAAGTCTTAAATACCAAACCATTTGAAGACTTAAAATATGTAATACCAGGGAATAATTATCAATTATAAGATTATTTTCTACTAAATATACCTTAATTACGTAATGGCATAATAAATAATTTTGTTCACATTTACTAACATTAAATTAAATATTAATCAATATTATTTTGAAATTTTAAGAAATATTTCAGGTTACAGTTATGTTATAAATAACTGAATATTTATGGTTTCATCTTAAAGTCTGTTCGGTTGTTTGTAAAATACTTACAGAGTCTTCCAGGCTATCTTTATCACAAAAATGAAAATAACTTAAATATCTAATTAAGTAAATTTTGACTATATCTGTCGAAAAATTAAGTTGTACCTTCTGGGTAAAATAATTTGAGTAATAATTGTAAAAACCATTTAAAAAAACCCGCATTGGACAGCTTATCACCTTATGACGATGAAATGATCTCTTTCTTTCAAATATTAAATAAATTAATATTTCTGAATAAATTTCTCAGCCTCATTTATTACAAAGTAAATAAAACTTGTAATATGTGTACTAGACTACTGTAAAACATTCATATATATATATATATATATTTTGTCAACATGCTGGTAATCCATGAAATGCACATAAACTACGTGATGTTCCAGTACACAAATGTTTGACTTGTTCGAGGATTTAGACCGATACGATCGTTTTGTGGTAACGCAGTCATCACTAGCCAATTGACCACCAAACTCGTCAATCAATATAATGATAATATATGAATTAACAATGATTTAATTTGTATTTGAAAACTGGCGTTGTTGGAATATACAGATTTTCGCATATACAATTTGACATGTTTAAGAAGAAATAGTATTTCGGAAGGTATCAAAAAAATGGTCCTTAGTAATTTTTTGATATCTCTACTAGTCGTTATATCCCAATTGTGTAGTTGAGTTTCTAAAACTCATTTTTTTTAGCCTAGATATAATTAGTAGTATGTAGAATTCAGTGTTCGAATTCTACATACTACTAATTATAAAATTATTTTTGAATTCAAGCTATTATCTCGCTGAAGGCATTGCAAACTTTAAGTGAATATTCAAGTAACTGAAATTAGTGAGCGCTAACAACTAGCGCTCACATCGTTACAGACCATTAATAATAGCCAGAAAACACCCTAATTGCTTTAAAATTTATACAGAAAATAATAAATTCTATGAGACAGCTTATCCAGTGAGTAATTATAGAGATTATTAGTACTTCAGAAGATCAAAGACATAATCTATAAAATATAATTTATTTCTATCTACAATAGACAAGGGTATTTAAAAAATATGTAATTAAAAGTAAATAGAAGTGAAAAAGAAAACGAATCTAATGTACTGAATTTTAGCAGCGACAGTAGAACGACCGAATTAAATTTCTTCTACTTTAAGCATATATTCCTTAGGATAACTGCTTACTTAACACTAGGCTGGCAGTACACACATTCAACATAGTTTTAAAAACCGCTTTGTATACAATATACAGCAAACCAATCAGCGAGTAGCAATAAATTTATCTGAAACAAGGACAAATATCTTAAGAAACTTCTATCACGTTTCGCTATAAAAGTTTCCTGTGCAATAAAAAAATATCCCGACGTAGCTCCTTCGAATTGTCGCTGTGTGAGCAGTGTTTATGCCCCCTTGTGTCCGATTGGATCTTCTACAGCTTACTACCCCGGGTCTTCTTAATGGAAAATTTCACATTTATGACAAATATTTAAATAAAAACGTCGAAGGCTATTCATAACCAAAGCCGGCGGCTTTAACTAATTTAGTCTTACTGTTACACGTTAACGTTTTGGCAGTATAGGATTCTACTATGCAACCGAGTTATGAACTCGAAAAGAATATTATTTGTGTATAAATATTTAGCAGTTATTGTGCGCGAATTATCTGCAAATGTCTTTCTTGATTTAAGAATTGGTACCATGGTCAAATGTGTTTAAACTAACGTACTAAATTTGTTCTAAGAATATACTCGTATACTGTTTCAAAAGTGATTTAATTAAAATAGTCGATGAACTTCAAAATATTAGCAAAAATACCAAAGCAAGTTATAACTTGTTTCTTCTTCCTAATAATCCCGATTGCCAATCTGCTAATCTTTTAGGATGGGCCAGATCCCTACATAAGCCTAAGTATTTGGCGAAGATGCTGATTTTTATAAAGCGACTGCCGTCAGACCTCCAGAAACTTGTGTATTACAAGTTTGCGCGCTAAAAGTCTCCATTTGCTGTGATAAATCAGTTTCAAAATACACCGCTTACCATCGCCAATAGCATTAGGATTCTCAGTGTCAGGATCTCTAGCGTTGTCAAAAACCGAAATCATCTCCATGTGATCTCGGTTTTCTCCTCCAGCGAAGCGGTTAAATTGGAGTCCAAGAAACTTGGTGTGCTCAACAGAGTAAAGCAGTCGTTCAGTGCAGAACAAAGACTTATATTGTACAGGTCTCAAGTCAAGTGCGGTCTGCACATGAAGTACTGTAATCGCCTTTGGGTGAGCGCACCTGGATACTAGCTAGGACCTTGTGATTCGGTTCAGAGACAAACTGTGAGAATTGTCGCCGATCCTAAGCTTAAAGATGGTACTGTAGCCTTAAGTTTAAGGCGAAGTTTTGCTTCCCTTTGTGTATTCTTCCAATTGTAAAATGGGTTATGTTCTGAAAAATTGTTCGATACGATGCCGACAGCTTCTTTTTCAACCGTATCGCTCGCCGACGGCGGGGAGTTCACCCTCATACACTGGAATCGCAATAGTTGAGTTCTGCGCGGTTCCAGCTACGTTTACTTCTAAGAATTCTCAAATTATGGACTCAACTTCCAGCCGAGGTTGTCCCAAGTGACTACAGCATGGGTTTCTTTATGAAAGGCGTGAATAGGCGTGATTGCTACCTTAGTGATAAAAAAAATGTTGTCTGTCAATTAATTTGAAAGCAATATGATGTTATTAGAATACTAAATGCGCCTGGAAAAACGAATATCTTCTACGTCCTTCTTTAGTCTATATATAGGTATCAACTTGTGGCAACACACTGTAGATCTGTAAATCTAACAGCGATACAGCTACATCTATTTCCCGACTAGATTAGTTAGACTATCATTATGTGCTATATGTTTTACTTTTGCGGTGTTTATCATCGTTTGATAGTGTAGTGTTACCACTTTGTATCAGGTGGACCAAATGCTTATCCTTGCCCGGCGTTGTATAAAAATATTCTTTTGAAATTTTCCCTGCTCATGTGCTATACACATTCAAGCACATATTCTTGTATGCAAATGGTCGTCTTGGTCGGCAACCGAACCCACAATACTTGACGTTAAAAATAAATTGGTAGCTACTCAACCACCATCTATTTATGTATTTTTTTAAACAATTTTAACGTGCGCTGTTGCTACAAAACAAAATGTCTCTCGCCTTATCACGAATGCTTATTTATATGCAGAGCATAAAGTCAAATTGTTAGAAATATCTTAACGTACACTCCGGAGACATCTAATGGACACGTAGTATAATTAGTGAAAATTATTTAGAACAGTAAAAGTAAGTGGGGAGGCAGGCTCATCCTTGAGATGAGGTGATTTCGTCGCGTACCGTTGCGTCGGCGCTCGATTTCATATAATGAAATTGAGGCTGACTTAATCACTTCGTTTGTAAGTACGAGTACTTTAAGGGTAAACACACATTTACAATAGTTTATGGTACGTGTTCTCAGTAAAAGTAGAATGTTTAAGAACAATATAGTTAAACGATATTCATCAGAGTAGAGAGAGCCTAGTGGATAACGAAGCCTGTTAACCAATTGGTCCCTGGCTGGAATCTGCTGTGGGCATGTAAGCTCGTGTTTTCGGACTTACGTACATATTTGTAATTGTCACTTACTCGGCGGTAAAGGAAAATATCGTGAGGAAACCCGTATGTCTAAGAAGTTATATTTCGAATGACGTGTACCTAATAATCCAAGAAAGGTCTGGTTTTCCCTCTGAGTTGTGGAGATCTGTTGGCAATTGCTCAACGTCAAAATCGGTAGCTTTTCGGAATCCCAAAGCTTAGGTAACGGATCTCGCTAATTCCAATGGATTATGAAATTGAAAATTGCTAGTAAGAAGAACAGTTAAACGATATTTACAACTTACGCGAAAAATATTACATGGCATTGCTTTGATAGTACTTCTACACTTATTAAAACACCATACATTTTACGCCGAAATTATGTATTTAATACTATGGATATGAGTTGATACAATGATAACGATAAAATAAAATGCGATAAAATGTTTCTCATCGACTCTTCAGGTTCAGTTCGCGGAGAATAAACCCCATGCTTATACATACGTAGTCCCTTAGGAAAATCTCGGCTGGGAGTTCATGTCACAACTTGAAAGTTTTCGCTCACTATGTACGTACTTCAAGCCCACTAATCACTTCTTCTTGAAGAGTTCCATACCGTAGTCCTTTGGAAACCCTAGGCTGAGAGTTTATTCCACAACTCGTGAGTTCTCGAATGAAACATCTCTGGAACCGCACAGTACGCGACCAGGTTCCAGCGTGCGAGGGTAAACTCCCCGCTGTCGGCGAGCGGTGCGGTTGTAAAAAAATGCTGTTGGCATCATATCGAACAATTCTTCAGAACACAACCAAAAAATTGCAAAATCGGTAGAACACGCAAAGGGAGGCAAAATCTCTATTTAAATTTAAGAGTTCAATACCGTGTCTAAACTTAGGATCATCGACAATTCTCACAGCTCGTCTCTGAACGGAGTCCAAAGGTCCAAGGTGGTATTCGGGTGATCCCGTCCAAAGTGACTGTAGTACTCCTTGTGCGGTCTGATTTGAGACTTATATAACATAAGTATTTGCCCCACGCTTCCTTTGAGTACACCAAGTTTTTTAGATGCCAGCTTGACCTCCTCCAGATGACTTCGATATTGAACGTCACTGCAAATCTCGACATCAAGTATCCTAATGCTATTGGCAATGGTAAGAGGTGAGTTCTTGAATTCAGGAACCACAACAAATGGGGTTTTATTAGCGGTGAACGCGCAAACTTGTGAATTCGACCAAGTTAAGCCGCCGCAGTCCCATACTTTGGCTACCTTCCATTTCAGATACAAGTTTATCGCGGCTTTCCTCCACAAAGGAAGAAGAATCTTCGGTGCCTGGCAAAGACTTGTATTGTGTAAGCCTCAAGTCAGACCGCACATGAAAATGTAATCACCTTTGGGCAGAAGCACCTGGACACTAGCTAGGACCATGTGATTCGGTTCAGAGAAGACCTGTGAGAATTATTACACTAGACATTGTACCTTTAAGTTTGAGGAGAGATATTGCCTCTGTTTGTGTGCTCCATCGATTGTACAACGGATTAGGTTCTGATGAATTTGCTCGATATGATGCCACAGCTTGTTTTTATAACCGCACCGCTTGTTGACGGAGATGAGCTCACTCTCGAACACTGAAACCGCAATGGCTGCATGCTGTTTGGTTCCAGAGAAGTTTTCATTCGAGAACTCACGAGTTGTGGAATAAACTCTCAGCCGAGGGTTTCCAAAGGACTACGGTATGGAACTCTTCAAGAAGAAGCGATTAGTGGGCTTGAAATAGGTACATAGTGAGCGAAAAAAGGATTTTACACGTTCAGCAACGCCTGGTGTTGTAAATGTTCATAGGCTACTGCAACTGCTTACCATAAGATACGCCGTAAGTACACTTGTTTGCTACATTTGTGGTATAAACATACAATATAATAACTGTAAATACCACTGACTGACACATTTTTCCAGTTATTTTGATTTAATAACCAAAGTATTAAATCGATTTTAATAACATTTTTATGAGACCAATACAAAGGTATATTCTTTCGATTTAAAAAAATCTAATCGGGTTATAAATGACGGTGTTCCGAGGTAACAAATATAGAAAAAGAATCTCAAGTCAAAATTCGAATATTCGAAAAAAACGCACACACAGCCAAACGCGTAGACAAACGCATACACAGACAAACATATAGATTTCATATAGGAATGGTGTTCCTGATAAAAATACAATAGAACTGATAATCTCACGTTTTTTGAAGTCCGTTATTAAAAGAGTATCTAGTACTACTGACTACATTATAATAATATAAATTATATCATTATAAATGATGCCAGTGATGTGTACACAGGGAGCGATAGAAAATCTAATATTTATATTTGTAAAAATTCCTACTGAAATATCCATTACTTGTTGTATACAGAAAACACGTCGTAGTGTTCTCGGCATTTTGCCATGTTCCTTCCAAAATATAAAAAGTAATTTTAGTTCACATAATTGTTATTGCCAGCTCGTTGCTCGTACGATTTTCTATCGCAACCAATTTATTCGCTTGCCAATTATCGAGTGTGTAATTTATTAGGTAAAAGGTCAAAGGATATGAATTGAAATGTTTTGATAACTGATAGATAAGTGCTATACATCTTTTGATTAGAAAGGTCGAGCTTTTCAGCTATTATATGTAAATCACGGCTCTTTGAATGTAAGATAGAATTGTTTTTCTTATGTAAGCAGCTTACCGTTATCAGGTCCATATCAGACCCAGAGGCAAACGAAACTACACGTGGAATGTGCTGTTAATTAGCAAACGACGTTCTCGTAACAGAACTATATCTGGCCCAACCAGGTTACAACTATTTTGAATAAGCGGCACAACTTGGGAAGTATCTTCAAATCCTTCAGTAAGCTATTTTACATTTACATTATTTTATATATATTACATTGTTGTCAGTCATCGTTAAAATAAAGGAAGCTCTTCTCAATATGATCTATTCCACTCAATACGATGTATTCCACTTTTGTTATATATACGACTAGGCAAACTCAAGTAAACCCATACTTGAAAGATTCACTATCCTATATATATTAGGTTCTTACATCGGAATTGTTTTTTTTTCCTCGCAAGTAGTTGTCCAAATTGCGAAAGAAGTGGTAATCTGTTGGATCAAGGCCTGGTGAGTATGGTGGGTGTCGGAGACATTCCAATCGCAGGTCCTCTAATTTAGCGACCATCTGTCGTGAAGTGAGAGGTCTAGCGTTGTCCTGAAGCAGAAGCGGACTAGAGCAATTGACCAGTCTCGGTTGTAGAATAAACACTTACAGATAACCCTAGCCAAATATCTCCTGCAAGGTAAGTAAGTTCGTGAGGAGTTGCTGTGTTAGCAGCCGGAACAACAATGTACGAGTAATACTCCAGGTGTTGCAAGAATTTATAAACTATTACAAACATTTTTCATCAGGTAGGATGTGTTCCTCTATGCATCTCGACGTTATATAAAAATATATTTTGTGATTGGAACAAGGGAAAAGACTTCATCGGCCATGTAGAAAGAATGCGTAGTGAATGAATGACGAAACAGAAATGCGAAAGTCAGTCAGAACCAAATTGGTCGTATTTTATCCGTAGGTGATAACAACAAGTAGGTACTAGATCCCATAGGTCCATAAAAAGAGTTTTGAATGTTAAAGAAGCGAGTGATTGTGGCGCCCGGTTCTCTCTGCGTACTCGACAAGGGATTCAGCGTAAATATATAGATATATTGAAGAATAGTATTTTAATCACATTTGTCCCCTGAACTGTATAATCAAACTTTCAATAGAGATACAATCTCAAAGCAATAAGTAAATGACACTTCCCTCGCCTTATTCCATAAAAATATATTTTTCATCGCCCTCTACATTACTGTAGTAGTTCCGGCTTCCTATTTTGTTACATCTATTTATGTCATACACCGTTCGCCGACTGTATTGGGAACATCTTAATGACATTACCTACGAACGTGGAATAAATATGTAGCTTATAGATCTACGAAAACGTATAACATCAAAGTGCAGATGTCAAGTTCCCTAACTTATTCATATCAAATTCTCGCCCTAATATTTATCGATGTCGGAGTCACAATTCGAGCGTTACGTGCCAACCCTCCTCTTCTCCCCCATTCTCCCCAGCTCCTAGCCATTCCCTTGTCACGTATTGTGGTAGGTACTTCTCAGAAAAAGGCCGGTTTTATTTGCACAAGAATTCACACGATTCCATGAGATATATACATTTACTGCAACCTTGTTATGTGTCATTGTTTGGAAATTGTGCTTGTTATGGATATAATGATGTGAGGGTAATTAACAAGTTTATGATACATACTCTTTTCACCGCAGGCGCAAGTTGTTTCAAGTAATAGTAATAGTTAAAAGTAATTTTGCAGGTCATAAAATTTCAAAGGTCTTTAGCCTGCATTTGTTTACTCCTGGTGTGAATTATTCTAATAAAATAATACTTTCAACATGCCATGTGTCGCTATGGAGTTTCAAGCAATATGATACTTCTGCTTTTACTACCAATTAGGTCATGTGAACTAGCGCCAGCTGATCTGCTTATTATCGTCAGTAGATGCAAGTCGTCGCTTTCGTAGACGCCAAGGTAGAAACGGCCAGAGCACAGTCGTGGTAGTGACGGTATACATCTATCAACGGTAGTGGATGAGTTCTGGCCGGCTCTGTTTCATTCATGAAGTAAGCAACATCTTTGTAAATTAAATTTTCGAAAAATGTAAATATTTGTTATCATATTATAAAAATTTTTTGTACATAGAATTACAACCCGAGTAATCCTACTTATTCTTAAGAAAATAATTATGATTCACAGAATTGATGTTTCGATGCGATCTGCTGTAAAGTGGTAATTTCATACGTTATGCTTCTTTTAATGTAATATTGCTGTATAGATCTTATTTTTCGAGAGTCAAGTTTGAGCATTACGTGCTGGTGGAGTTTGAGGGTGGTTTGAAGTATTGATAAAGTAGTAGGTATTAGTTCTATAAATGGTTTTGGTTGAGTTACGTTACCTATTAGTATTCCCTATTAAAATTGTCGAACACATACACACACACATCACACACACACAAACAACATGATTTAGAGCATTTTTCTAGGGCCAAACAATATATCTAAGTTGAAATGTTATTCCAGAGTCAAACAGTATGAGTTAGAGTATTCTTCCAAACTCAAATACTGTGACTTAGAGCATTCTTTCAGAGCCAAACAGTATCAGCGTTCTTACCATACAATATAAATTTGAGTATTCCTCTTCTAAAGCAAGCGACGACAACAGACGCTTGAAATTATATATAGGTACGAAAGATTTTTATAACAAGATAAGATTGTAAAAATCTTTTGTATATAGAATTTCAAACCCAGATGTCCCACTTACTTGTAAGAAAATAATAATGATTCAGAGAATTGATATCTTGATGCGGTCTTCCGTAAGGAGGTAATTTTATACGTCATGCTGCTTCGAATGTACGAGTAATATTGCTGTAGATTTCATTACTCGATAGTCAAGTTTGAGCTTTACGTACTGGTGAGGTCGACATTAGTTCAAAGGTGACTTGAAATATTGATAAATTAGTACTGGTTCTGTGCATGGTTTTATTTGAGTTATTATGATGATGTTATAGACATTATTAGTATTCCGTATCAAAATTGGCGAACACAGCAAGAGTTAGAGCATTCTTCCAGAGTCAAACCGCATAAGTCAGAGCATTGTTCAAATGCCAAACTATATAAGTTGACGTGTTATTCCAGAGTCACACAGAATGAGTTAGAGCATTCTTCCAGAGCCAAACAATATAAATTTGAGCATTCTTCCAAAGCCAGCGACGACGACAGTCGAGATGCGTGGCGGAGTGGTTAGTAACTCTGCTTTGACACCAAAATTCGTCAGGTTAAGCACGTCATATGTAATGTATAGAACGAAAATTTTTAGCAGTAAAGTTTAAGGTTTCAAAGGAATTAGAAATGAAGAATACTTCATTCCAATTAAGAAGCCCCATAACGACTCTCCACGTGAACGCACACTGCACGTGTCACATACATGTAATAAATAAACACTCTTAGTATCGGTGTGGTAGTAAATCACCATTTGAGCTTATTGAGAATTTATAATTGAGATATTCATCTGATTAATTACGTACTTATAGTTAATCAACATACTTTTTTAATGGCACTTAGGAATTGATTTAACCGCATGTGATTTCGTTGTAAATACATTACCAATTAATATAGGTACAGTATGGAACAGTAAATGCTTAAAGCCCGACATATTCTTGAAAGACGTGCATGAGAAGAGCTATGAATATTAACGAAGCGAGTGAGATTTGTAAGGACCGAGTCAGGTTATCTATTTTGTAATGTATATTATAGATAGAATATTGATACATTTGAACGAAATAAGAGTAATGATAGCCTAGCTAGTGGATAACAGAACAAAATGTTAACCGACAAGTCGCTGGTTCGAATCCCGATGCGAGAATGCAGCACTAAATTCGTGTTTTCGGATACATGTACATATTTGTAATTATCACTTATTCGGAGGTGAAGGAAAACATCATGAGAAAACCCGCAAGTCCAAGACATTATGACGAGTGACGAGCTCAGTGGCGTAGTGATGAAACGCGCTGTTACGCTACTTTGACACCAACGCTCGTAGGTTCGATTTCCACACAGTACAAACATTTGTGTGCATGAACATGTCTGATATTTTTTTAAAGACCACATATTTTTTTAAAGTAGTAATTAAAAAATAAATTTATCAATCGGTAGTTTCAGTATATTTTTTTAAATACAGTTTGAATGGGTATGTGGCCGTAAGTACGTTTATGTGAACATAAGTATTTGCCTTGTAGATTTATAATTTCTGCTGCGCTACTTTGTATTTTTTCCTCTACCCTAAGAATATCTGGAAGAGATCGCTACTCGATATGACCGCCATTTGTTCTTTAATGTTGTTAGTTTAATATTTTTACTGCTCTATGGGGTGCAATAAAGAATATTGTATTAAATTATATGCATAACATGGTATACAGAAATTAAAAATTCCTAATTAGTTTACATTAGAAGATAAACCCCGTAACAAAAATGGTCTAAATTATATTTTTGTTTTAAAGTGTTTTTTTTTGTTTCAGTTTTGCCGGTCACCTATTTCTTTATTTTTGAACAAAAAAAAGATAATATATATATATATATATATATATATATATATATACTTGATCAGCTCTGAAATCCTCCGTTTTATACGTAGGTCACACTATAAGTTTTGCGTAACTTAAAAAAAACAACATATTATAACCAAAATATTATGTTTATTGCTTTTTAAAATACTCTCCTTTACATTTTAAACATTTTTTGATACGATCGAACCATTTTTTAAAACAGGAGGACCACAGATCTCAAGGCATGTTTTCTACGTGCTGATTGAACGCTATCACTGCCTCTTCGGAGTTGGTAAAAGTGAAACCTCTCATCAAATCTTTGATTTTGGGGAAAATACAGAAATCACAGGGTGCTAGGTCGGGGCTATGCGCAGGATGGTTAACGAAGTGTACTTTTTCGGAAGTTAAAAATGACTTTCTTTTGTTGGCCGTGTGTGAAGAAGCGTTGTCATGATGTAGGAGAACGCGGCTTTTTGGTCGTCTTTCGCGAACTTTTTCTAATACCCTGGGTAAACAAATGGTAGAATACCACTCGGCATTAACACTCTTTTGATTTCAAGTGGCATTGTGCAGATGGGACCCGTAGCTGAGAAAAAAAACGCGATCATTTTTTTTACCAACGTTTCGCGCCTGCCTCACTTTTGTTGGCCTGTTCTCATTTTCAAACACCCATTCACAAGATTGCTGTTTTTTTTTCGGGTTCAAAATAATAAATCCACGTTTCGTCTCCTGTGACAATGTCATAAACAGCATTAGAATGTCCGTGGTCGTACTTCAGTAGCATCTGTGAGCACCATTCCACGCGAGCCCGCTTCTGCTCCGCTGTCAGTTCATGAGGGATCCAACGACAACAAAGTTTCCGAACTTTCAATTCTTCGTGTAAAATTTTCTGAATTTGGCTCATACCAATCCCCAATAGTTCTCGAATTGTCTCATAGGTAATCCGCGGGTTTTCTTCAATTAGCCGCTTAACAGTAGCCACATTATTTACGTTGACGGCAGTTGAAGGCCGCCCTTCACGAAATTCGTCATGTAAAGAAACTCGACCTCTCTCAAATTCAGCAAACCATCGCCTCACGGTGCTTAAAGAAGGTGCTTCTCTCCCAAAAGCATTTTGAAGACGAGCAGCACAGTCTTGCGAAGAGAGAGAACTTTTAAAATCGTAAAAAATCATTGTTCTAAAATCTTTTCGACTCAATTCCATTTTCGTTCCGTACGTAGAACTTTGATGTGTGATAAAAAACAATTGACAAATGATTTCCCGCCAATTGTTTTTTTTTTATTACTAAGTAGGTTGCAACGTTTCAAAAAATATAACATTCGAAATTCAAATAGTTCCGATTAGCTAGAAGTGCAAAACTTTTAGTATGCCCCATGTATATAGTACGTACGCATATGGATATCTTTCAAATAAAACGTAGAATTATTTTGTGTCACCTGGCATGTGTGTTTGTACATGCGATATATTGAAGATCAGCATCTACGTACTCACGTTAATAGATGACACTATTACTGCCCTGACTGTTCAGGTCATTTCTAAGACTATTTTACACACTTTATCCAAATTTCAGATAGGTGGACAGCGCACGCACAGAACTCTAAAAATGTACTAACAATTTAGTTGGATGGAGTATTGAAAAACACATCTGGTCCACAACAGCTGTCTATCTATCTATCTACATCGCGCGTCACGTCCCGCAGGGAACAGTTGTTTCCAACATTTGCTCGTAAAACTTGCAGAGCTATATACACGGGAGCTGCGAAATTTTACTTTTCCTCTGAAGAATTATTTTACGTTATACCCGAAAAGGCGGCAGAGCGTATCAATTGTTTCTCCTGTCTTGTGTAAACCTCGAAACATACTATAGATCGCTTAGAGGTAGCTTAAATGAGCGCCACAACACGCTTATTTAAGCTACCTTTATATTACAACAGAGAAATACCATATTTAAGCAATTGAGATGTATAATGGACCGCGTCCTGAGGAGATGCTCGGTTCTTTCTAAACCGCGAGACACCTGGCGTACAGACATAGATAATAGATGTGTATAGAAAGATAGATCTTTCTAATGTTACCCGTTTTGTAATCCATTAGGATTGACAGGGTCTGCTACATGTACATGTCAGTTAATCTTGGTACGGTTATTTTTAATGGTGGTAGGGCGCATTAAAGCAGCCCCTCTGGGTAAGTAAAGTACCTCATAGAAAACTGCAGTCAAATAAAAACTCCATGGAGATTTATTATGTTCCTGCGAGTGAGTGAGACTACTTTGTTCATTGCCGAAGTCTATGAACGCTTGCAATAGAAGAAGTATTGCTCGCGCGTAGCCAGCCCTGCTGCTAGTACATCACACCCTTAGGAGCTTACTGTTATTCACTAATAAGAAAAGAATAACCTTCCAAAGCGTTGTTATTTGGTTGTTGTTTTCAGTAAAGTATTTTTCCAGCTGGGTTGCTGTAATTTGCCCTACCAGTATAACTACACCATAGAATTCTTCAAGAAAGGCGTGAAGAGGTAAGGTAAAGGTTGCAATTATACTGTAATGTTAATTCTACAAGTAACTAAAATAAATTATTATTTTTGAATGCCGACATATTTTGCCGTAAAATGTGTACCTTGAATGTATTAGTTCTATACTATCATATTCTACATGGGACAGGCCCACCACTCATTGCCACCTGTGTAGCCAGAATTAACAGCGGCTACCACCAAAAAGGCAATGCACAGTGAAGTCCGTTGCTGTCCCGGGGGTTAAACTACAACGGCCTTGGAACTCACAACGAATTTAATCAGAAGAAATTTGTAAGAGTAGGAAGTTTTTGAACTGATTTCCCTTCTTGGCAAAGTAAGAGACAGCAATATGACAAATAAGGCATTAAAAAACCTCAAAGAGATGGCCAGTCAAGTGAAGCTCAACTGCTGTGCAGCACGGTTTATCTGATATCTAACACTATTGGTACCTAAATTGTGAGTTGTTACCTAACACATCGATTTCAATAATATAGATTGCAGAACCGCCTAAACGCCTGGTAATTCTCCCTTGTTGCCACCAAATCAGAATAGTATACTACACCGGAACTATGTATTTCACCATAAATATATTTACAAATAAGTGTCGTATGGGGAAGCTCGAGGGCGTTCAGCATATTGGATTCCTCTGCCTGCTGGAATCAGTAATGAGGACATCCGCAGTAGAACTAAGGCAATCGACATAGCCCAAAGGATAAGCAAGCTACAGAAGCAGGTGGCCGCCTACATGGTTCGTAAAACCGATAAATCTCGAATGACGTTCCTGTACTGGTACAAATAGTACGAGACGACTCCTCACTAGGTGGAGTGACGACCTCAAGAAGTTTGTAGGAAGAGATGGATGCTGGTGACACAGGATCGAGACGAATAGTATTCTAGAGGGAAGACCCATATTTAGGAGTAAACGAATACTGAAATGTTGATGACGATGATACAGATAGATAATTTAAATCGATTTGTTAAATTAGCCATTGGTATCCGCTCGATCTTTCGATCTGATAGACAAGAGTATATATATATTATAGAGTAAATAATGATTTCATGTTACGGTATGAGTTTAGGTATCACTTTCGCGTCCAAATAGACCATCTAAATCATCTTTGTTTATCGCAGCTAGACATGACCCTCTGAAGGAAGTTATTGGCAGTTTGCTTGTGCCGCCGCCGCACAAAATGTATTGAGGAACTTGAATTATGGCCGGAGAATTGAAAATGATTTAACCTATACAATATTTTTGGGGTTTCATTGAGTATAAAACTTTATTTGATAAAGCTTGAAGGTTTTGTAATGTTTTTATACAATTTTCGAAGATAAACACAGTTAAGAAAGGTGTTAAGTGGTTCCATTGCTTATGATCTCCGGTGGGGGAGTGGTAAGTAATGCTACTTTAATACCAACGCTCATAGGTTCTATTCCCAGACAAAACAAATATTTGTGTGCATGAACATATCTATTTGTCTTGGCGTAGATATTTTCAAAAGTGGAAGACGCGACGGGAACGTACCTCTACTTCACAAAAAACCATAGTCAATTAACAGCGTCCTAGAGGGATGTTGTGTTCCTGCGAGTGATTGAGGTTACCACTGCTCCTAAGGAGTTGCTGTATTATCAGCAGACGTTGTATCCCGCGAGAAATATTTAATGTATTGCATGTATTGCAAGCGTTCGTATATCGTATATCGTTCGTATATCGATCGATCGTGACCGCTTTGTATAAGAAAGGCCTTATGCTTGTATGCCTCCCGATCCTGTATAAATAAAAATCCTAATGTCAGTTGAATTTAAGAAATTGAACTCCAACATTGAATATTATAGGATATCACCAAAATATTGGCATATTTTACGCCATCTTCACCAGAGTTTCGAGGAAATTCGCCGTAGTGTGAGCGTAATGCACGTTAGTGACAAACGAGGCGATTAGAATCGAACGGTTCGAACAACAGCCGGCTTGAGGCGTGATTACCTAGCTTCGATTATCTTAGAACATTTATCTATATTGAAGTAATGTGGTAGATTAGGACGTATAAAATCTTTATATCTAACTTAATGAGTTAATAAATTAAAAGTAAAAAACCTTTTTAAAAACAAGCTTTTATTTAAATGCTCTAAAAAGAAAAAAATAAAATTTTATACTAAAACTTTTACTGTTAACTTAGGTCATTTCACATTTGACACAATTTATAGGATATAAAAGCTTGTCGCGAGATTTATGTACTCGTATTTGCTTAGTTTGAAAATTTTAATAGATAATATTATTCTCATCAAATTATTTAATTTACTTGTTAATCTACACAAGTAAATCTCGCGACAAGCTTTTATATCCTATAAATTGTGTCAAATGTGAAATGACCTAAGTTAACAGTAAAAGTTTTAGTATAAAATTTTATTTTTTTCTTTTTAGAGCATTTAAATAAAAGCTTGTTTTTAAAAAGGTTTTTTACTTTTAATTTATTTTTTACTTTTTAGTTATCGCTGGACACGTTTCTCAGTCTGTTCATCTCATTCAACGCATCATTGTTGCATGGTCGTGAGCTTCGTTTAGAAGGGTAAGAGCTAATATACAACAGGGTTCGCCCCGGTGCCCTGAGGTGGTACGTTCGCGACATCATATTACATCCTGATGCCACTCAGTCTTCGGCACGGCCTCACCTTGACTTGGGTATTTAGAGAAATGTGCCACTTATTTCAGCTTGAAGCTTACTTGTGCCTTACGAAACACAGTTCCGGGTTTGATTTTGGAGTAACAATTCGACCTCAATATATCAAAATTCCAGACGGATTGGAGCAATGGAGTTGATATTCAACATCTTTTTTTTTTAAACTCGCATTCGTATTCTCAGTAAGTCCTTTCTATTGATACTCATATTGTAGGAATGAATTGAAAAAACGTGTGGCACTCGGGGACTGCCGCGGTAAAGCTATTGCATAGCATCTTTTTTTATCAACTTATGCAATTATAATTATTTTTTAAATAACAAATCCCTGGAGGGAAGTTGTGTTCATGCGAGTGTGTAACGTTACTACCTCACGGAAAACTGCAGCCAAATAACAATTCCCTGGACGGTTGTTGTGTTCATGCTAGTGATTGACGTTACTACCTCACGAAAAATATGCTCAAAACTGCAGCCGAATAACAATTCCCTGGAGGATTGTTGTGTTCATGCGAGTGAGTGACGTTATCGCCTCACAGGCAACTGCAGCCAAATAACAATTCCCTGGACGGTTGTAGTGTTCAGGCGAGTGAGTGACGTTACTACCTCACGGAATACTGCAGCCAAATAACAATTCCCTGGACGGTTGTTGTGTTCAGGCTAGTGAGTGACGTTACTACCTCACGGAAAACTACAGCGAAATAACAATTCCCTGGACGGTTGTTGTGTTCATGCGAGTGAGTTCCCTGGACGGTGGCTGCAGTTTTCCGTGAGGTAGTAACGTCACTCACCCGCCTGAACACAACAACCGTCCAGGGAATTGTTATTCGGCTGCAGTTTTGAGCATATTTTTCGTGAGGTAGTAACGTCACTCACTCGTACGAACGCAACATCTGTCCAGCGAATTGTTATTTGGCTGCAGTTGCCTGTGATGTGGTAACATCACTCACTCGCATGAACACAACAACCGTCCAGGGAATTGTAATTTGGCTGCAGTTTTCCGTGAGGTAGTAACGTCACTCACTCGCCTGAACACAACAACCGTCCAGGGAATTGTTACTTGGCTGCAGTTGCCTGTGAGGTGGTAACTTCACTCACTCGCATGATCACAACAACCGTCCAGGGAATTGTTATTTGGTTGCAGTTTTCCGTGAGGTAGTAACGTCACTCACTCGCATGAACGCAACATCTGTCCAGCGAATTGTTATTTGGCTGCAGTTTTTACAATTATTTACTACCTCACAACAACCGTCCAAGGAATTGTTATTTGGCTGCAGTTGCCTGTGAGGCGGTAACGTCACTCACTCGCATGAACACAACAACCGTCCAGGGAATTGTTATTTGGCTGCAGTTGCCTGTGAGGTGGTAACGTCACTCACTCGCATGAATACAACAACCGTCCAGGGATTTGTTATTTGGCTGCAGTTTTCCGTGAGGTAGTAACGTCATCCACTTGCCTGAACACAACAATCGTCCAGGGAATTGTTATTTGGCTCCATTTGCCTGTGAGGTGGTAACGTCACTCACTCGCATGAACACAACAATCCTCCAGGGAATTGTTATTCGGCTGCAGTTTGGAGCATATTTTTCGTGAGGTAGTAACGTCACTCACTCGCATGAACGCAACATCTGTCCAGCGAATTTGCCACCCGACGGAGTTTAAAAGTGTCCATAGGCTGTGTAACAGTGTCACATCAGGCAGGCTGAACACTTGTTTGCCACCCGACGGATCAAAATCTGATGATTATGAAAAAAAAATCTACCAATTTACTTACTTGTTTGCCACCCGACGGATCACCATCATCATCTGATGATTATGAAAAAAAACGAGCTACATGGTAGGCGGAGTGGGAGGTGTTAGGTTTTATATTCGTTACGGAATTTCTTGATTCGGTCGCCGCAAAGCCCGCGATAAAAGCTATGCAATAGCTTAAAAATATTCGCCAACTTGGGTGTTCCGCCATGTAGGATTTAGAATGACGTCACACAGTTAACCATGCATTGTCATCCAAATTGAACGTGTATACAAAATTTCAGCTCAATCGATTGAAGATATCTGCTTCAAAATTGATTTTCAAGCTTTAGAAGTCCGCCATATTGGATTAAGAGTGACGTCACATTATTTTTCGAGTTATTCTTAGCAAGCCCTTTTATTTGATACCCATATTGTAGGAGTGCATTAAAAATAGTTGGTCCGCCATCTTGGGTATGCCGCCATGTTGGATTTAGAATGACGTCACACATTTAGTCATGCATTGTCATCCAAACTGAACGTGTATACAAAATTTCAGCTCAATCGGTTAAAGATATCTGCTTCAAAATTGAGTTGCAAGATTTCACCCGAACATACTTACATACATTGCAAGTTAAATAAAAGCTTGTAAAAAGGCCTTCAATGATTTCTCAAACGTAGCCATAGATGCGAAAGAGCAAAAGAGAGAGCTCATTGTCATCGTTGCGCACATTATTCTAACAAAACAGGTTAAGAAACGTCGATAGATAAGTTTATTTATCTCGAGCTCTATTCTCCGTCCTTCGAAGGGCACGTTAAACCGTCGATCCAGGCTGTTGTCGATAGAAGATAGTCGTCAGCCAATCCGCAATCGAGCACCACGGTGGGGTATGCTCTAAACCCCTTGGAAATGAGAGCCGTAACCCTGTAGTGGAATGAGTTCAGGTTGGTGTAGTAGCTATAGAAATAGTTTAGGCTAGTGAATAAAAAATACTTTGTGTATATCTCGCAAGTACAATAATGTAAGTATTTTTTTTTTTTGTTTAAGTTTTGTTAAGTTTGATAGCATGAAATAACCAATGTTTTTATTGTCTCACACGAGTGTTGTAACACCTAGTTCTCTGTAGTATCATGCGCTTTATCTACAGTCATATAAAAGTAATTGCCGAAACAAAATTTTACATGCGGTTAAACCTTTCTCGAGTGTTTCCTGTACATTGGCGTTTAGCGATTTGAATTGCGATTTGCGATAGCTGGCGGTATGAAATTATCCTTATAATCACAAGAATTTTGATAATGACTCTAATTATGCGGAATGTATGAGGAGTATGCCGTCAGATACTCTCGAAATCGTAGGACCAATGTTTACCAGGAATTATTACTTGTGAAAGGTTTGACCGCATGTATTTTTTATTTCGGCCAATTACTATCAATAATTAAAAGTGGAACAAATATTACGTTATAAAATGTCAACCGTAAAAAAATTTAACTTCCACTAAGCTATACGAGACTTGCTGCTAATATTCGCGCCATCATAGAATATAAGAAACCCAGGTTACGGATAATAAATAAGTCCGTGTTTTAGCATCTATCAATTTATAAGTGCATCGAATACAGCCATGCTAGAAATACCTCTTACTAAAAAGATATACTTCAACCGCGCTACATTTTTATCCTGTAGGTACGTATTGGAACAAACACGTTCTTCGCTCCACTTAATTTTTTTGGAAACGAATTTCAAAGTGAATTGATATTTGATTAGAAAATTACAATTTTCTAATCTATATATATAAAAATGAATGTTTGTCTGTATGTCCTCTATGGACTCAAAAACGGCTGTGCAGATTTTGATGAAATTTTCAGTGATCTTCAGGTTAGCCCAGCAGGTGATCCTGTGAAGTTTGGTAACGATTGGATCACCCGTGCGAAGCTGGGTCGAGTAGCTACTTAGATAATAAATCAAATATTTAATTTATATTAATCTCCAACAAGTTTTATCTAACTTAAACCATAACTTGTAGAAAATTTGATGAACTCCATGAAGAAAATTCGCATCTTCATTCTTGACTTTTCCTCAGTAGTTGTGCTAATGTAGCGTAACTGCAATATAAGCGCATGGTACTGCAGTCAACTGTTTCATTATATGAGTTAGGAAGATTGCCAAAGTTCTGCCTAACAGAGCACAATGTCACAGGTCAATTGTTAGACATTTGAACTTGAAAGAATTCAATTTAAAACTAAAGAGTTTAATATTTTTTACATAAAATGGGGATAAGAATCATCCCATGTTAAGTCCTTATAGCCCACATAAACATCAGCAACACCAGAGGTTCATCGATCCATTACTAGGCTTTTCAGAGAAACATCGATGTACTCACAGTCAATTTACTACAGACTCTTCTTTCTACCGTCATTATGTTTCCTAATTCATTAGGATTAGAGTATTCCGTTGTCTAAGCCTAAGGTTTTAGCAAAGATACCGGTTTTCATATGGTGCGGCTGCTGTCAGACTTCCCAATCCAGAGTTAAAGCCAGATAATTCTAGGGTTGGACCCCACTTTAGTTCAAATATAGGTAATTTATTGAGCGTGTAAAACGGATAATCTCGAGAACAATCCCTTCACGATGCTTTTCTTAAACCGAGCAAGTGATAATTACAACTATGTATATGAATATGAAAACTCGAGTTTAACGGTGCGGGCCTACACCAGCCCTTCGAGATAGAACCAATAAACTTACAGACACATATGATATTATTGGATTGTAAATTTATTATTGAGCAGTCAGAACAGAAGAGCTTTGTTGATATTGCTGTTTTTCAGTCTTTGCCTTTAAATGCTTTGAATACTCGCTGCCAGAAGAGACGCTGAAATATCTTTTCCTCTTTTTTTAACGATTTGGAATGCAACGTAGATCATTTACTAAGTACTTGACATGGCAACAGGACACGCTACAGTGCTGTTAGATAGGAATTATCAGATATTTACTGATAAAGTATGAATGAATCTTTTATAAATACGAATAAAAGAAAGAAAATTGTGCCAACCTATACTATTGAGATTTCGTGCTTAATTTGGTTTAACCCTCAAGATATTAATTATTTAGTACGAAGAATAATTCTGATAACAACGAGAAACACAATAATGAATTGACTACAATTCCCCACTATTAAATATCTTTTCACTTACACCATCCACCCCCACAGTCAATCCAATATAAGGGACGGCACTGCGATGGATTTGTCACGTGTAGCATGTTATTCTTACGATTAACGTCTACAACGCCTGATGATGCCTTGTGGAGAGGCGAAACACGTGAAGCAGCGACGACGCCAATCGTGACAACGCCGGTGGTGGGGGCATGCGGTTTCTGTTTCAGATGGTGACGACCGCAGCAGACGAGGCAGAGTCTTTTGCAAAAGAAGTGTATTGCTTGCATGAAGAGGAGAATGAGTGTGAAAGAAGCGAGAGAAGTATGTTTATGTTCAGTCTTCCTGCGACCACGGACGCTGCAAAGCGTTCGAAACGTCAGGTTCAACAAAATAAATAAAATACGCGATACTTCCGTTAAAAATTGTTTAATTCAATGTGTAACAATCGCGAAAACCTAAGACAATACTAAGTATGTTTAGATCGGTGCACCTGGCGTTCCATAGTCTCTGCCTACCCCAATGGGAGCCATGCATGATGATATGTATGTATGTATATTTTTCATAAAATACTTACGACATAAATATGATTATTTAAGCCACTGTTAAAAAATACAAACAACTAGATCTAAGATGTAGGCTAACACCTAGGTACCTAAGTATTTCTCCGATTGGAAGATGCTTTTAGCTAATGGACTGGAAAGGATACATTAATATCAACGGAGAGTATGTCACTTATCTTCGATTATATAGTGATCATGGCAAAGTAGCTGTAAAACCAGGGCATAATTCTCTTACCTCTCTCTCAGACCTTAACTCAGCATTCTATGAGTGGTTCTTAAAATGAACATATACTGTTGGCGGTTGCGTCGTGCCGCCAGAGTAGTGGACTGTATATGTGGGGTTGTTCTTCAATACTCCAAATAAACACGGCGAGGTTTCTTTTCTGAGACTGTACTGGCTGAGGTTATTTTAATACTATACCTACGTTTATATTTCCTTATGCTAGCATCTACAATTTTACGTATTCAATTTACTTTATTTATTTATTTTTAATAGTCTACAAATGTTTTCCGTTGCGGACAAGTACAATAACTCTACATATTTATATTTGCTTATGCTAAACACTTAAACACTTATTCGATACGGTGGCTATACATTTGCATATACACGTGGTGTATTTATTTTCACTCGCAACACGTGGTCATTTGTGTTGACTGTTTTCGTTGTGAACATATACCAAACGAAGATTATGACAAATGTATATATTGTACCCACTTCCATAGCAGTTGGGAGTTTTATTCTGGAAGCTGTTAATGAGTACATCTACCTGCAATAAACAGTCCATCTAGATAGGTTCTTAAAAAGTGAAAGCGCATGAATTGAAATTTCTCTTGGCCCTACTGGTGGAGCGTAACAGTGGGTGTACGAATCCGGAAAGCATTTCCTCGGGTGATTCGCATGTGAATCAGTGGACCGTGATTCACTGGATGTGAATCGCATATATTTTATATGGCAGTCCACATATTGAAGATAACCTGCATAAAAGATCAATCCATAAGCAAGTACCACCATTAACCGGGGCGTGTAGAAACAACAGTGAAAAGGGAGCGATAACCCTAACACTATAATTACAAGTAGACTATTGGAAACAGAGGGAAATACTTTCAATTCATTGCCATTCGTCACGTCACTTGTTGTTAGCTGATGGGAAAGAATTTAATATTTGACAAAACTTTTCCACTTTTTTTTTTATACTACGTCAGGAGGCACACAAGCATACGGACCACCTGATGTAAAGCGGGTACCATAGCCTATTAACGCTTGCGATATATTAAGTATCACTCGCGCGATGCCTCCTCTGCTGCTTACACAGCAACTCCATGGGAGCTTACTAGTGACCTAACTCATACGCAGGAACACAACAACCCTCTAGGGAGTTGTTATTCGACTGTGGTTTTCTGTGAGGTGAAGGTACTTCTCCAGACGGGCTGCTATGATGCGCCCTACCTCTATTAAAACATCCAGACCAAGACAAACAGACATGTTCATGCACACAAATGTTTGCCTTGTGTGGGAATCGATCCCACGAGCGTTGGTGTCAAAGTCGCGTCATTCACGACTGAGCCACCGAGCTCGTCATAACCACTTGTATAAACCCCATGCGATTCTACAATCTTTATTTGATATATATGAAATAAGGTATCACCCGGCTCGCCTTAAGTCAAAGACTGTGTGATGAGATGGAGTGGTGGACGTAGGTTGTACATACATGAAAAAAGCAAAATATACCATATGCATCACGAAGATTCAAGCGTGAGTAAGTTATACTTTCAAAATACTAGGTGTTATTATTTAAATTGTGCTTCTGGTACTACTAGTGAATGCTTAAATTATATTATTTATTAAACACTTTGTTGACTTTGACGAGCTCGGTGGCGCAGTGGTGAAACGCGCTGTTACGCTACTTTGACACCAATGCTCGTGGGTTCGATTCCCACACAGTACAAACATTTGTGTGCATGAACATGTCTGTTTGTATTGGTCTGGGTATTTTCTATGTATAATAAGTATGTATTTACAAAAAAAAAATATGTATTTACGTATGTTTATCAGTTGTCTAGTACCCATAACACAAGCTTCGCTTACTTTGGGGCTAGGTGGCGCCGTGTAATTTGTCCGACAATATTTATTTATTTATTTACTACTCTGTGTAAAAAGTATCGGGAATATGTCAATAAAAAGACCCGCGTAAAAGAGGTCGTTCTAATTTTTTTACTGCATGTTGGTAGCACTGTACTGATTTAGCGCGCAAAATTTGAGCGGGATCTGTCATTTAATTTGTTTTAAACTACACTTTTTGTTGGTCATAGTTTTGAGTCCTCGGCGATTTTTACAATGGAAAATATTGTTGAACAAAGAGTGTGCCTTAAATTTTGTGTTTCAAATGATATTTCATGTGGTGAATCACTAAAAATGTTGCGAAATACCTACGGCGAATCGTGTATATCGAAAACAAGGGCTTATGAATGGTATAAGGCTTTTAAAGAAGGCCGAGAAGTAGTAGTAGACTTGCCTCGTTCTGGTAGACCTTCAACCGCTACGACCAGAGAAAACATCGACAGAATCAAGAAGCTAGTGCTCGAAAATCGACGTATGAGTCTGAGAGAGTTGGCTAGTGAGGTGAACATATCTTTTAAGTCCGTCCACAACATTCTCATTGACATTTTAGGCATGAAACGCGTCGCCGCTCGACTAGTTCCAAAAGAGCTCAATTTTGTTCAAAAAGCGCAGCGAAAGCATGTCGCTGAAGACATGGTTTCCCGAGCTTCTACGGATCCGACCTTTATGAAACGTATAATAACTGGCGACGAGACATGGGTTTATGAGTACGACATGCAAACAAGCCAACAGTCTTCAGAATGGCGTCTCGAAAACGAGCCGAAACCCAAAAAACCGCGGCAAAGTCGCTCCAAAATCAAGGTGATGCTGACAGTTTTTTTTGACTACCGTGGTGTGGTTCACTCCGAATTCCTTCCAGAGGGAGAAACAGTGAATAAAGAATATTATTTAGGCGTCATGAAGCGTTTGCGTGAGAGTATCCGCCGAAAACGTCCAGATTTGTGGCAACACAACTCATGGATGCTGCACCATGATAATGCACCATCACACACAGCCATTATAGTGAAAGAGTTTTTAGCGAAAAATTCAACAAAAGTTCTCGACCAAGCACCGTATTCACCTGATATGGCTCCGTCTGACTTTTTTTTATTTCCCAAGTTAAAATTACCACTTCGAGGAAAACGTTTTGAGTCGATAGAAGCCATAAAAGAAAATTCGCTGAATGAGCTAAAGGCCATACCGCAAATAGCCTATGAAAAATGTATGGAAGACTGGGTGAAGCGGTGGAGATGTTGTATTGCAAGCGATGGGGCCTACTTTGAAGGCGATAAAATAAATTTAGATGAATAATTTGTATTTTTTGTTTTATTGACAAATTCCCGATACTTAGTACACAGAATGTATATGTAAGTCCTACGTTAATACAGTTTTCTGTTCACTGCTACGATAACTTTTATGCAATCCCATCTGAGCTATTACCACTAGTTCCGTCCAATGAGCTGAATTTACATACAATTCCTGTTCACATCGTGTTGAATTAGCCCCGTATTTATATTTAGTGCATGAGGACATTAACAGCCCACCGCAACATGAGCCTAAATTTGGGCCACGCCCGTGGGGATTACAGTACACCCGTTATATCCAAATGGTGTCACATATTTTTTGCATTGGTAAATGGAGCAATTACTGTAATTGGCACTTAGCGAGGGGTGTTAATGGTGGGGCCAGTGTTGCCATTAAAAGGAGCCTTAAATTTGACTACTTGCATTTTCTTTGTTTACGATGCTGTGCCGAAGATAAGTATGAAAACCCTATTTATATGACTACTTATGAAAATTTTATAAACTGTTAATGTTACATACTCGTATTCTGATTTCATGTTATTAAAATTGCGTTAGTCAAGTTAAATTCGTACAACTTGCCTTAACAAAATAATATCCATCAGGATGATACCACTGACTGATGCGATGAGGTATAGAGAAGTGTCAAATTATATAAAGTTGGAATTGATGAATATCAGAATTCTATAAAATTAAAAATACTGATTATAAAAAATATTTTTTGTCGTATTTAAAGAAATCAGACCCCAACAATTGGTTAATATACTAAAGTCACAAATAATCAAATTTTATTTTACAACATAGAGTTGTCCGCGAGTCTGCAATCAAATTGATAGAGAGCTGACTTGCTCCTGCATGCGGTTTGATGGTCGAGGTTGGCAGTGGCACAAAATAGAGGCGGAAATGGAAGTCAAGTAACACTAATTAAAAAGATGGTTTGCTAAAGTAAATGAAACTAAAATTCTTGCCTAACTTTGACAGATATAATTCTATCCCCAGTTAGAAGACATAACATAATAAGCGCAATATCTACATCAGTAATGGACTCTTTAAAACATTTTTTTTTATAATACGTCTAGAGGCATGCAAGCATACGGCCCACCTAATGTAAAGCGGGTTCTGTAGTCTATTAACGCTTGCAATAAATTAAGTATCACTCGCGCGATGCCTCTGCTGCTTACACAGCAACACCTTGGAAGGTTACTGCTGAACTCACTCACTCTCAGGAACACAACAATCTTCAAGGGAGTTGTTATTTGGCTGCGATTTTCTGTGAGGTGGAGGTACTTCCCCAGACGGGCTGCTTTGATGCGCCCTACCTCTCTCTTCTCATTGCTGTATTGACAAATATGCCAATATTATAGCAGCCATATACTTCAACTTTTTTTTACCATTAAATATTACGTAACTACTGTTTAATAGACAGTCAGTTCAATTTCACTTTAGCAACTCAATTGTGTTCATTTTGATTCAGTAGCTTACGGTTTACACTTGTAAACATTCACAAATATGTTATAAGTAAAGATAATTGAGCTGACCGATCAACTAGCACTAGTTTATGTTTTCAAATGACCTTGAAGAATGAAGAAACGTGGAAATTAAATGTTTTTGATATCTTCGTGCAAGAAATGTAGATAATTGAAACAAACTTAAGATGAAGTAAATCAGCCCCGTGTTGTATGTTTTGTAACAACAATTGTTGAATTTATCTTTAACATTGGTTTAAAAACAACATCATAACAGATTTCTGCAATCTCAAAAATGCTAATGTAAATAATTTCCGTTTCATATAGAATCATATTACTATCCAAATGAGAAGTAAATTATTCAGATTCTATACATAAGTAAGTTAAATAGTACGATAGTATTGTCTTAGGTTTTCGCGATTGTTACACATTGAATTAAACAATTTTTTAACGGAAGTATCGCGTGTTTTATTTATTTTGTTGAACCTGACGTTTCGAACGCTTTGCAGCGTCCGTGTTCGCAGGAAGAAGAAACGTCAGGTTCAACAAAATAAATAAAACACGCGATACTTCCGTTAAAAAAATGTTTAATTAAATAGTAGTGTTTATGTGTGTCACTTAAACATGTTCGGGTTTCCTAAACAAACTATTTTCACAAATCAAAAAACAAATCCAGTATCTTATTGAATTTTAAACATAAATGGGAATATACCTTTAGCAATTGTAGTTTCTGAAAAAAATAAATAGAGTGAGTAATAATATCTCATTGAATTAACAGAATATTAGAAGATTAAGTTTTAATCTAAGCGTTTACATGTTCAAAATCCACAGAGCCTACTCATCAAACAATTAAAATTATCAGTCTTATTCTCATAAGCATAAGGTTCAAATGATCTAAAAAGAAATTACCTCTTTTTAGTTAAATTTATTCCTAACAGTGAATATCTCATTGAATTAACAGAATATCAGAAGATTAAGTTTTAATCTAAGCGTTTACATGTTCAAAATCTACAGAGCCTACTCATCAAACAATTAAAATTATCATTCTTATGCCCATAAGCATAAGGTTCAAATGATCTGAAAAGAAATTACCTCTTTTTAGTTAAATTTATTCCTAACAGTGAAAATGCGACTGTCTTTCGTCGTAACAAACCAATTGCGAGGGTAAAACAAACGACGTGATTAACATCCGCACGCCTACACACCTTTTAAATGGACAGTGAATAAATGATTTGGTAAAAACTAAATGTGGATACAGCCACCTTAAGAGCTATATTTCTTGTTAAGCCCGTGGAAACTAAGAGGACCGAAAACGTAAAAGCATAATCTCTTAAATTGTTATAATAAGCGTGTCGCGTTTTAAGTGAGTGGTGTTTAGACGGCGAGAAATATATTTGTAGTGGAAAATATGAAGTAGAAAACGATTCTTTCTTTTTACCCGCCTGACTAAATAAGAGGGTAATATTTTTCGAGTGCTTGTAATTAAATGTGATGTCATGTTGCACGAATAGCTTGACAAATTGAATTTTGAAGTGCGAAATAATCTTTATGTTTGAAGTATTGACTATGCGATATCCGCATAAATATGGATGACGTCACCTGTCAAAAGTAATTTGGATAAATATTTATATTTTTCATCACATTACAAGTTTTGTTTTCAGTCAACGGTAACGAAAGTATAGTAGTATCTAAATTTTAAAGCCATTTTGTAATGTTATATGTGTAATTATATAGTTGTTTGTGACACAATTCGCCGGAAATTTTGTAAATATTTTTTAACGAAAAATATCACCTCCTCGCCTGCATTGGTGTCAAACCCACGCTTTACAGTGAGACATGAAAATAGAAAAGTTATAAATATTCCTAGTAGCTCAGTTGGAAGGGCTCTTTACCAGCGATCGAGAGTTCTTGGGTTCAAATCCCGTATATACAGCGGGGAGGTCATTTTTTCCACCGCAAAATATTTGAAGAATCTTTGAACCTTTTTATTATTATCACCAGTCCGAATGAATACACTTGTATGGATATAGGTATTTCGTAATGTTTTCCGCAGATGAAGTTCTTTTAGATGTAATTCTCTTTTAGATAAGCTGAAATATGATACTTTGTCGTATTGCAACGTATACCTTTAGGATTTGAGAGAAATATACTCTATGTTCATCCTGACTGTTAAATTTAAGTTATTGCCAACGATATTAAATTAGTATTGTCTTAGGTTTTCACTTAGGTTTTCACGATTGTTATACATTGAATTAAACAATTTTTTAACGGAAATATCGAGTATTTTATTTATTTTATTGGACCTGAAACAGAAACAGAAAACACCCCAATTTCAATAAAGAAGATGGTTGGCAAGTACCACCTGCTTGGGATCCAGTCCTAAAAATAATCAAGTCACAAACCCAGAGATCTACTAAAAAACGTTCGGACACCGTGAGCGATTTTTGTGTGAATAGGAACATATATAATTAATTCATTCATGTCGGTAGATGTAATAATTGAATAACTAATGTAAGACAAATATCACCTTAGTCTTCATGCGACTGCGGACGCTGCAAAACGTTCGAAACGTCAGGTTCAACAAAATAAATAAAATACGCGATATTTCCGTTAAAAATTATTTAATTCAAGATATTAAATTAACTAAATCAATACTATATCTTATGCTAAATTTTATTCTAAATAATATCAATTATTCTTTTGATACACTTAACACTATGAAATAAATCTAATAATCAAACAGAAAACTACAATTACTACCGTAACTTACTTTACTTAAGACAATTTTAACTTACAAATATTTCAATAAACGAAAATACTTGTATGACGCTTAAAATTAAATCTATAAAGTCAATCCGAGTAGGTAGGCGGAGCAAACACACGTTCATTTGAGTGCCAGCTCGCAGACTTGCTTTTTACTGTACCAAGTTGTACTAGGTTACATTGTGTTTTAAATAAAATAAGAATTTATTAATAATATATATCATGTATTGGGAACTACCTTCGGGGTCACAAGCAGCCTCTGAGGCAATACCCTACCCTCAGTAAACTGCATACGAATTCTCCTTGTTGCTACGGCTGCTTCGAAACAACCTGTGCGACTTGGTGCCTATACATCGCGGACGTGGGCGAAGAGAACTGATTCAGGAAAGAGAATCGGTATTCAGATCCACCGGCCTGGGTCTAGGAAACCTACAACCTGCATCACTATCCACCCACGACCTCACTTCCTCATATATGCAAAACTTACTTTAACCACTTTGTGATATACACATCGGGTGGCATACAATACATACATACACATACATACGGTCTGGTGGGTACCGTAGCTTATAAACGCTTGAAATATAGTTAATACTGCTCGCGCGTTGTCACCTCTATGTATGAATGTATAACTCTATCCACTTTTAATCAATATTGTTAATTAGCCACTTCAAGTTATTTTTTTAACTTTTTTTTTTATTGTTTTTTTTTTTTATATTTTGTACGTATTAACGTTACAGTGTATGTATGATTAAAAGATAATCATACATACATACACATCATTACACCTGTCTTCCGTTAAGGTAGGCAGAGACTATGGAATGCCAGGTGCACCGATCCAAATGTACCCCTCTCGCTTCTTCCACACTCATCAACTTCTTCATGCATGCTCTTCGATTTTGGGTGCTTTTGATTTGACCCTTTTTCAACGCATCACCAATTTGATCTATATGTGTGCGTCTAGGGCGGCCCATCTCCACAGCTCCATTCACTCTTGCCTGATACACTTCTTTCGTAACTCTTTTGTCATTCAATCTTTCTAAATGACCAAACCATATCAACATACTCTATTAAATTTTTGTCCCTACATCATCTTTCACCCGTATCTTGCTATTTTTTACTCTATCTATCATTTTCCACACATACTCAGCTCTCTCATTTCTACCCCTTCTACTCCTTCACCCTGTTCTTCATGCTTCTGAACATGCTTCTTCTGCCACACCCATGTTTCACTGCCGGACATCAATGTTGGCGTTAGTACACACTAAATGATATCTTTTATGTCATTACATTATTAAACTGCAATTGAATGGTTGTAATAAAGAATCCTTTCAGTTCAGATTGCAGTCATGATGGATCTCCGCAGCATTTTCTTACACTCATTATTTAAAAAAAAAAAATATTTTATTGTATTAATATCTTCACTAAGGAATATGGGTAGGCAGAGAGAACTGATTACCCCAAGCTTACCAGGTTTTAAATTATACAAACATTTTTCTTAAATCTTCAATCAGAAAATGTAGCAATATTATGTATATATTTTCTTTCATAAGGTGAAACATTTAAAAAATACAACCTTCGCAGCGTAAAAAACTATTTCTGCTTAACGAGTTAGTTTCTCATTCTTATTTCCAACAAAGGTACTCGTTCAGAAATCTCGTACCAACAAATAGTGGAAAAGAATTTGTAATATTGCAACTAATTGACTGCAGCAACAAATGGCGATTCACAGAGAAATAATTAATTTGCTGCACGTTTTCTGTGTGTTTTATACCCGCTCATCTCTTCCGATCATTCTTTAGGCTTTATTTACACTTCAGCTTTGAACTCATATTGTCCACTAGCTTTTCAGCCTCCAGTTTCGCTTAGATTGAGTTTATGACAAGAACTTTAAACACTTTCTAAATAATAATTTATATAACCGCAATTTCATATTTTGTATTAGAAGTCAGCTGCATTACAATTATTTTTAGATTTATGAACATTAACACAGGGCTCAGGCACAGCATAGTGGCACAGGGTTCAGTACGTCTATTTCGTAATGATCCTCTTTAAAAGATATTGACAGATATATTTACACACACATACATACATATATATATATATATAAATAGATTACGTATAAAAGATAGTTTACCATTGGCATCAAGAGCTACCGTTTCCGCCGCCTTCTTCCTATGCAAAAAATGATCCATTCGATTTCGAGGTAGTGATAATCACCCTTTAAGTGTAGATCGTAAAACACTCGTGTGATTATTTGCTACCCGACGTGGTACAAAAATGTAAGATTTTCTGTGTGCGTCATAAAAACATCACTGAACAAATATTAACTATAAATTTGACTTAATTTCTTACTTCAAAATATGATTTCTATTTTTTTTTCAATAATACCAAAGAAGTAATAGCTCTATACATATTGAATGAGGACAAAATAGGTCAAAGGTCGCAGTCGGAGGTCCATTTAAATATCTAATTTCGAGTAATTACCTAAACGATCCTTTGTACATCACTAACAAGTCAATTTTCATAAAAAAACTGATCGTAGTTTCTCATTTCGAGTAATATTTACGAAAAAGAATAGATTTTTCTGTTAATAGATTCAGGCGTTATTTTGCGAAAGTCAAACTTACATGCAATTTGATCCAACCTGCTTTGTGTGCTTCCGCCACCAATTAGTTCATGCGGCCTAGCGCCGGCCGGCACCCACCCACTACTGTTAGTGCGTGCTACATGCCGACGCTGCCATGGCTGCTCCGGTAGTCTCTGCCTCGACTGCTGCGGTCGTCCGCCATCTGGAACAGAATCCGCATGCCCCCACCACCACCGTCGCTGCCACGACTGGCCTGGTCGTCGCTGCGACACGTGTTTCGCCTCTCCACGAGGCATCATCAGGCGTTATAGACGTTAATCGTAAGAATAAAAATGAACTTGTAGCATGTTATTCTTACGATTAACGTCTTAACGCTCGGTTCCTTCTGCCTACTCCGCAAGGGATTTGACGTGAAGTTGGTGATGATGTGCCTTAGATAGCTTAGATCTCTGGTTAAATATTTGGGCTACTTTATGACCCAAAAACATTTAGGGTTGTTGAATATGGAAAACAAATATATCGAATACGAGATAATATAATAGTATCAAGCAATAATTTTAAGTGATTCACGTCCATTTACCTATTATCTATTCATGATCTCTTATCTGTGTAATTCTACTTTATAGAATAGGTGCTTCTATTTATATATAAATTATAATTAAGATAAAAAAATATTATAAATAATTCTTCAGTGATGGTATTACAATAAGATAATATAGACTAACCGTAATATTGTTATTTTTATTAATTACTACCTAAAGTTCGCGGCTTCACACGCATGAGATTTGGGCTTTTAGTAGAAAGCTTTTATTTCTCTTTAGACTTGAAATTCTTTTTTTTTTTTTTTTTTTTTTTTTTTTTTTTTTTTTTTTTTTGACCTGACTATGTAGTTAGCCCCGGTTGGGCTGTCACTACGTCACCGGACTAGAGGGCGGGCGTGAGGCGCCACAGCCTGAAAAACAAAGTTAAGCGACAGCCTAAGGGCCCCCGAGAGGGGTCGGACCTCGGCTCAGGACGTCGCTGGAGAAACAAATCGAACACGCGGGTTCGTGCCTTAAGGGCCTGTCGGAGAGAGAGGCGCCCAGGTACCGTGGGCTACCGGTACCTGGTGTATCGCGCAGAAGTCCTTACTCTTCGCGCCCGGAGCCGCCGAGCGCGGTGTGTGTCTGGAGTGTTGGGGTTGGAGGGGGAGAGGTAGGGGGCGTTCGCAACAGTAATGCGATCATCGGGATCAAAGAGTGAATTCCGCGGTCTGCGCCGGAACCCCCGGGCGTCGATCCGCGGGGTGTAATTGACAGCCCGGGCTATCAATGGGTTGGGATGTTGAGAGGCAGTTTCGAAGTAGCGTCTAGACGCTTTCTTCATGAAACTAATGATGGAAGGGAGTTCAAGGTCGAGATGGAGATCTGCGACCCTGAGATAGTGAGGGGCAGCGGTTGCATTACGGGCAAACCGGTTTTGGATAATCTGGAGCTTAGCCAGATGGGAGCGCGCAGCGTGTGCGAACACTACGCTGGCGTATGTGAGAACGGGGCGGATGCAGGCTTTGTAGAGTGTACACTTATTTCTAAGTGACATTCTACGATTCCTGAATATCGGACCGAGCCGGCCTAGATAGAACGCGGCTTTGTTCCTAACAGCGGTGATGTGAGGTCCAAACGTCATTCTGGAGTCTAGGATGACACCTAGGTATTTGGCCTTCTCGACCCATGGGATGGGTCGGCCGAACAATGAGATGGGGCTCACGGTCCTATGTTGGGAATCTGGTCTCGTAAGACCTCGTGGATCCCGAGAAAAGAACACAGCGGCACTTTTCTCCGGATTCACTTCGATTCGCCAACGTCGGAACCATTCGCCTAGAGCGTTAGCCGCTCTCTGGAGCCTATCCGATATGTTGGATTTGGCTCGTTCGGAAGTGTAAAGTGCCGTATCATCGGCAAAGAGGGCTAACTCCACGAAGGGAGTCTTGGGAACATCGTTGGTGTACAACGTGTATAGGATAGGACCGAGCACGGAGCCCTGAGGGACCCCGGCTCGGATAGGGTGCGGCCTCGAGAGAGTGCCGTGGACTCTGACGCGGAGGGAGCGATTCGACAAGTAGTCTCGTAAGATGTGCACGAGACTGTCTGGCACTTCCATTTGGTGTAGCTTATATATTAAGCCATTGTGCCAGACTTTGTCGAACGCTTTCGCGACGTCGAAAAACAGGGCACCGGTATGGCGCCCTGTTTGAAAGTTGGAGAGGACGTGCTCCGTGATGCGGTGCACTTGGTGGACTGCCGAGTGTTTGGGACGGAACCCAAACTGCTCGTCTATGAGAAGGCCTCTAAGTTCGACGAACTTTTTGAGGCGAATGGCTATGATGCGCTCATAGACTTTCCCCAGGCATTTGAGGAGACTAATGGGCCTGTAAGAGGCGGGGTTCTTCAGGCATTTGCCTGGTTTGGGGATGCCAACTACGTCTGCATCTTTCCAGGAGTCTGGAAATCTGCAGTTCGCGAGAGCGGCGTTGAATATCGCCACGAGAAGGACTAACAGGGGGCCTGGGAGGAGTTTGAGGACCGAGTTCGTGATGCCGTCAGCTCCGGGAGCTTTCCGGCTCCGAAGGTCCCTGATGATCGTTTGGACCTCTTCAACCGTTGTAGGCTCGAGGGGGATCGTGGGAGGTGTCGCGAGGATTCGTTCCACCTCGGAGTCAACCATCTGAACGTGTTCGTCGTCGGTTGGTTCTAGACTAGGAGAGCATTGGCTCTCCAGGCTGTCTGCAAAGCATTCAGCCTTTTCGTCATCATCGAACGCTATCGTACCGTCTGGTCGGGTCAGGGGAGGGCATTGGGTTATTTGGTCGGAACGGAGAGATTTAGCAACTCGCCAGTACGCCGTGTGCGAGGGCTTAATTTCTCCAACAAAGTTGGCCCACCGTTCATCCCTGAACTCTTTGATGCGCTTCTTTACTTGGCGTTGTAAATAGCGCATCCGAGAACGGTTCTGTTCGGTGGGACAAGAGTCATGGGCGCGTGTCGCTGCGTTCTTTTCCGACACTAGTTCTCGCAAATAAGCAGGGAGTTCCCAACGCCGAGCTAAGTCGGCCGTTGAAACCTCTCTGGAGCAGTTGTTAGCTGCCGTTTGCAAGTGGCTAGTGAGGGCGTCGATCGCAAGGTCGGTCTCGTCGTTTGTGAGAATCTGTTCGGGTACTTGCTCCAGCTCGGGTGTGGAAGTCTGTGCGAGCACTCTTTTGAGTTTTCGCCAGTCCGTTACCCGTCTGGTGTCCTCGTCTGTCGGTGAGTCAGTTGGTAGCCCGAACTCGATCAGAACTGGCCGGTGGTCAGAGCTAAGTTCTGTGTGCACTTGGATTGAACGCATCCGTAAGGCTACGTTCTTTAGAAGTGCAAAATCCAGAACGGTCGGGCGGTGTCCCACTGTTGCGGAATAGTGGGTGGGAGACATGGGAGCTATGACGTCGAATCCTAGGGAGTCCTGTAGGCTCTCTAGGATTACGCCGTTTGGTGAAGACGAGTGGCTATTCCACTGGATGTGCTTACTATTGAAATCTCCAGCCAGAATGGTGGAGTTTCCTAGGGCAAAGAGGGCTTGCAAGTCGCTCTGAAGGATACGCTTGCTCGGGGGGAGGTACGCGGACGCGATATTGATCGGCTGATGGCCGGTCATCCCTAGCCTGCAGATGGTGACCTCGAGGTTTTCGAGAGATGGGGGTTCTAGTGGGATGCAGTGCAGGGACCTTTTGTAATAGACTAGGGTTCCGCCCCCGCGGCCCTCTCTATCATTACGGATGACGTTGTAATTTGCAATGCGCGGGTCGCGATTGCATGGTTTCAAAAGGGTCTCCTGCACTAGGAGGATATCAACTTGGTGGTCGGTTAGGTACTGGCGTACTTCATCCCGTTGCCACGCAAGGCCGTTTGCGTTATAGAACGCAAGGGAAAGGGAGCGTGGTTTCACTCTTTGATTCCGTGAACCCATTATTGTTGGGAGAGGTTTGTGCGCCGAAGGTGGGCAGGCGCGCGATAGTCCATGATGGACTCAAACACAGCGATGTGTTTGCAGACGATCTGGAATTGGTTTCCCACTCCAGTGTCTTGAAAGTCATGTAGCTCGCGGGCTAGGACGAATAGCTCTGACATGTCGATTTTACTCGCCATGTCAAACACTATGTCCGTCAAATGGGGTTTGCGTCCTCCCAGAGGGGGAGTCTGCTGGGGTGCAGCTGCTGGGGCAGTCTCTACGGGTTCGACCGGTGTGGGTAGGGGCGCAAGAGGCTGCCTGGGTGAAGCCCATGCAGACACTGCGGGGATGGGTGCCGGGATAAATGGCTGGGGGACCCGAGTGGGCCGAAGCTGGGGGTAAGCCGTTTGGCTCTGGGAGGGCGGAGGGAGGCGCGTGTGCGAGCGCCCTTTGGCTTGTGCCGGCCTCGTGCGCCTCTTCGGCGCCTTAGGGCAGCCGCCATAGTTGGCGGTATGCCCCACGGCGCCGCAGAGTACGCACGCTGGCGGCTCCACCGCTGGGTCGCGCGGACACTGGCCCCGTTCGTGATCGCCTAAGCATTTCACGCAACGGAACCGCGAGAAGCAATTACGGGCAGAGTGCCCGTAATTTTGGCAGTTGTGACACTGCCCTGGGAGTCCACGTTTGTGGGGGAGTTCGACTTCGATGTCGAAGAGACCACAAATATTTGTGATCTGAAAGATCTTCTTACCCTCGGGGGTAAGGGGAAGGTGGCAGATAACCATATTATATGGCTCGCCATCCTTGCGGTGGTTGCGGGTCATCCGGTGTACCGACCGGACGGGGACTCCTTGTCCTTTAATGGACTCGGTTATGCCATCTAGTGACAGCGACGTGGGGACGCGTTTAACCACCACGCGAAGTTCACGTTCCTCCTCGAGAGCGTACGTGAAGTACTCCACGCGCCGCTCTCGGAGGAGGCCCGTGAGTTTTCGGTGGTCGTTGGGTGTTGCCACCGTGACGCTGATGCCAAGGTGGGTCGATTTTGCCCTTGTGAGGCGAATCTCTTTCGCGGGGAGATCGACCGCGTAGAGTCGCTCCCAGACCTTTCCGTCACGGATGGTGATCGGCGGCGGGAGCTTGGCCTTCGGTGTCTCTTGCGAGAGCACCGTTGGCGAAGAGGGACGGGCCGCTCCGGTGTTACCCTTTGCGGCCTTTGCGGGACGGGAGTCACTGGAGCGGGGCTTCCGCTTCCGGTTCTCCGGGACAGTGGTCCATTTGGCCTCCGTAAGGGGGTCAATAATGGACTCTATGTCTGACTCGTCGTCGGACAAGGAGCTGGTGGGCCCCGTTATGATTGCAGCTGCAGCTGCACCCTGATCTATGTCCATCTCCTGTGGTCCTGAAGGGGCTGCAGGAGGGACGGGAGAGGCGCTGCTGCAAGAGGCAACAGCGGTGACGGCCTGAGGGGCCTTAGCGGGGGTGGCCTGAGGGGCCTTGGTAGTCGCAGGTGCGACTTCCTTCGGTTTGACCTGAGGGGTCTTAACGGCTTTAGCCTGAGTGGCTTTAGCGGGCGACGAGGCCTGAGGGGCCTTGGGGGATTTTGCCTGAGGGGCCTTGGTTTGTTTGGCCTGAAGGGCCGGGGGCGGGGGTGGGGGGGCGACCTTAGTGGTCGCTGGGGTTTTTGCCTGAGGGGCGGGGGGTGCGGGGTTTGTTCGGCACCAGGTGCCGAACCCCGTTAATAGGTCGGGGGCCATCGAGGCCACGTACCTACGCAGCATATGAAGCTGCGTAGTTGGATCCAGCCGGGGATCCATGGCAGACATTGCCTACCTGAGGGGGTGAAGGGCCGCCCGAGGGGTACACTCGGGCGGTGTGTACCCTGCGTGAAAAGCCTAACCTCCCGGCCGGGTATAGGCCAGGAGGGTCCTAAGTCCCTAGTGTGTGTGGACCGGTGCCAGTCTTATTGTGCACCGGTTTGAGTACCTAGTCTTAAAACTAAGAAACTTAACTACCTAACCGATAACTGGGGTTGACGAGGGTAGCCCCCAAGGCCAGTGGTCCCAGTCCCAGCCGAATGACTTGCCGTTCCCAGAGGGGGAAAGGCTAGCGTACGGGTCAACGCTACGACTCGCTCTGTTGGCACGTTCGCAAATTCACCACTGCCGAAGCAGCGAGGTGGTCAGCTACGCTTTCCTCTGCCTTGGAGCTAGCTCACAAGGCGAGTACCTCACGTTTGACTGCTAACCTAGTGAGATGCCGCACTTTCGTACGACAAACTCACCGTGAATTGCCGACACGTTTTCCACAAGCCGACCGCACTAAAATCGTGTGGATTTGCAGACCGCTCCTTAGAAACTTTTTCTACTGAGGCAAGTTCTGAAAAGAACTTCAGCCTCACTCGAAGTCAGCGAAAAATTAGCCGGGCTAATATCCGCTGGAGACGGGCCTGCAGTGGGTCTATATAGACCGTACAGTACCTCGGGACACGAGCTGCAGAGGGTCTTGAGAAAGACCGTACAGCGAAGCGTGTGTATTAGGCGGAAGCCTGTAGGGGAATGGCACAAGTAGCGCACGGATCCGAATCGGTAAGCGGGAGCGAACCGTGACCGTCTCCGAGCGCTGCTCAAACCGGACTGTTGAAATTCTTTCTGTAATAAAAAACAAAGTTCAGGGACGTAGATGCAACCATAGAGCGATTCAATTGTCATACAGCGCCATCTATTGACCGGGAGGCAACGTAAATTTATTTTATTTTTACTACATAAAAAAATGCCTAGTTATTTTATGTCACAAAAAATACGTATTCTGTGAAAATAATAAAAATAAAATTACAAAGTCCCCCGAAGGGGAAGCTCACGCAGGAACCCTAAATATTTACGGGATAAAAAGTACCCCAACAAACAATTATCATTTTTATATGGCAACAATATAATGTGACGGTTTCCGTCTCCGTTTAGTGTTTCGAACGTTGTTGTACGAAGCATATGGCGTGTCGTGTAATAATTATTAATAAAATCAGTGCCATTGGAATCTATTGTTTACTTCACATCCGAAGACCAGCCCTACAAAGGAGTCGACCAGCCCGGCTCCCTACACCCTATATTCTGCTCTGAACAGTTCTCTACCTACCATTGAAAGTACCGTCAAAATCGGTTCAGCCATTTCATTGATTAGCCCGTACAAACTTACCGACAGACAGACAAAAAGTTAAAAATGCGTATTTAGGCTTTGGTAACGTGAAAATAACAATATGAGCTTAAAATAAAGGCTTTATCTTGAAATCACAGATAGACATTTCAATTTTATTTATATGTATAGATAGTACACTTTTTTTCTTTATACAAGAAAATAATATATTAATGGTTCACCGTCAAACGTCGGACGTCATACAAGCATACGGCTCACCGCATGTAAAGCGGTTACCATAGCCTGTTAACACCTACGACACATTAAGTATCACTCTCGCAATGCCATCTCTGCTGTTAACACAGCAATACCTTGAGAGGTTAACGATGACCTCAGTCACCCGCAGGAACACGACAACCCTCCAGGCAGTTGTTATTGACTGCGGTTTTTTGGGAGTTGATTTTGCATGCGCCCTACTTATGTTCGTGCACTAAAATTTATTTGCCCTGTGTGGGAATCGAACCCACGAGCATTGGTATCAAAGTAGCTAGTCATTAATAATTAATTAAACCTAATTTAGCAATGGATTAACAATCGATATCTCGATCTCTCCTTCAGCTTAATGTTATGTGATATTTGTTATTATGTATGTATGTGTGTTTGTATATCTTCACGCCAGGTCCCTCGCGGAGTAGGCAGAGAGAACCGAGCGCCATAAGACGCGGTCCTTACATACTTCACTCGCGTACTGTGACATTCATAGCTCTTTTCATGCACGCTCGCCGGTTCCTGGGGCTCCTGACATCACCTTCTGATAAAACACGACCAAATTAGTAGGTTAGTCTCAGTCTTCCTCGGCTCCTACATCCTTCTACTTTTGCATTGTATATCTGTTACGTTATTCTTTCGTCCCGCATTCATTCTACATGTCCGAACCAACGGAGCATACCTTTTCTTATCATAACACCGACACCCTCTTACAGACCAACTCTTTCTCTCAGATCTTCATTACGAACGCGGTCAGCAAGCGTTATGCCACAAATTTTGCGCAATGCTTTCATCTCGACCGCATTTATTCTACTTTCATGCTCTCTCTGCCATACCCAGCTCTCACTTCTATAAGTTAGCGTTGAGATTAGCAAGGCGTTGTGTACAGCGACTAGTGTACTGTGCCTTCACATTTAGCTTAGATTTTGGCTGCCTAGAAGTTTACCAAACGCTCCGTTCACCCTATTCCCTGCACTCACTCGTAATGTATTAGAAATTAGTAAATCTTTAAATAAAAAAGAACTACATTCCTTATTTACCATGAGACTGCCGTAACAAACATTTTTTAAATAAAGTTTTATCGTAACATTATATGATAGGTGTAACTTTCATTATTCTTTATTCTATCTATTATTTATTTTATTTAGAAAAGCTAAAAGAAACTTTATAGCGAATACCATTTTTTAATAAGACTTATCTACGATGAATGATCAAATGATCGTGTTTTACCAGAAGGTGATGTCAGGAGTCTTACAAACCGGAGAGCGTGCATGAATGTTGAAAAAGCGAGTGAGTTATGTAAGAACCGAATAATGTGGCGCTCGATTGTCTCTGCTTATCCCGTAAGGAATTTGGCGTGATATTAGGAATTAGGCGTTATAGATAGATGGAACGATAGATATTTTTTTTGGTCATAATAGGTAAGTTTTAGCTTTCCTCGGCTCCTAGGTCCTTCTACTTTTTACGTTTCGTAATTCTTTCTACATCACCAAACCAACGGAGCATGTCTCTTCTTATTTAAACCGGCGAGCGTCCATGAGAAGAGCTATGAATGTTTCAAAAGGCGCGAGCGAGGTGTTTAAAGACCGAGCCATGTGGCACTCAGCTCTCTCTGCCTACCTCGCAAGGGATTTCGCGTGAAGTAAAGGACAATTTCTTTTTTTTTAATTTTAATTAGATATTTGGCAGAGCTGCGATAGCCAGCGGAGCCACATTACCCTCAAAATTGTCGTTTGGGGTAGACTGATGTCATCCAGCTAGCGTTTAGACGGTAATAGTGAGAAACTCCAAAATCGACACACTAATAGCTAACATATTGTAGTTTTGTATCCTTTAATTTGAAATTTAAATGTTCGTTGGTGAGGAAGAACGGTCCAAAATCGTTCCAATTAGAAAAAAAAACATACGGAAAAACGTATGGCCGGCCACTCTGCAGTGCAGAGTCTGCACTCCCATCAACTGAAAAAGTAACAGCACTCGTCGCTAGATGTCGTACAGGGTTCCATTTATTTTAAAAAAATTAAAAATTAAAAATAAAATATTTAAATATTTTTTAAATTTCAAAAATATCAGCTCTGCCTACACAGCTTGCTGTTATTTACTAGTACAATAAAATGCGCATATTGCAACGGCATATCGATGCTGAAATAATTTTCAAAAATTAAATTTCTTTTCTCAAATTGACGATGATATCCGTTGATCAGAATGGTTGCCTGTACTGAATAATTTCCAGATATTTATCTCTGAATTCGTTAACAGTATCTTATATCTTTTTATAAAGAGTATTTTTCTAAGCTGTACATAAACCTATTTGAAGTAATTGGTAAAGGAAACATTAAGCCGTCCCATGTGCGTTCCAAATAAACCCAATTTCTCAGAAGGATCTAATGGTGAATTCTTATTAAGTGCAATAATCAAATGAGTTCAAATAGTCGTCAGCGAGAAGGAAATCCTTTGATGTATTGGCTCGTTAGACAGACCATCTCCTCTGCGGAGATTTGGATTGTTAATCGGACCATTTGTCACCATCTTCCAGCCAGTGTCTCTGCGAGCACAATTCGGATTTCGCGAGCGATTGGAAGAGGAAATCGCGCGAAGGTGCCTGTCTGCCTTTTAAACTAATGTTATTGAATTGAATTGCTATTTACTTTATTAGATTTTGATAATGGGCTTTAAATTCGACGTACTTGTTCTAATGCTCTAGGCTAGGGTATTCGATGTATTGTGTTCAAAAAACTAGTAAAAAATTACCTTCTTTATATATATAGATTACAAAAACTATACACTGACATTAAGTATAAATGTACGTATGTTTGTATATTTTATGTGTGTGTTTTATATATCATATGTATTTATTTATTATTATTATATGTATCGTTTTTAGTATATGAATACACATGTATACCTATCTATATCTGTATATATTTACACCTATATAAGTAATTATATTAATAAGAATAAATTTTCCTTCCTTGCTAACCCTACATTCTCTACGCTGATTCGTTACCTTTGTTTATAGCAAAGGTTTGTTGCTAAAAGCAATCGTTTAAAGGTTGTCTTGAAAATATTACTTTTAGCAATAAGGCCGCCTTGTTGCATGGCAAGTGTTCATGTTTTTTTTTACTATTTGTAAAATAGTAGTGTACTATTTGTTGTTTTTCTGTAACCATTATTATGTAAAGCTGTAAGCTTATTCTATCTCTCTATCTGTTTATCCTAATTGCAAGCTATTACCCTAGGCTATAAATATTTGTAATCTCAAATCAATATACCACTTGACTATACATGAAGACACTCCGAGCTCACAAATATCTCGTGTTTTGGCGTCTAAATATTTTTTTATACCACTAAGGTGGCAATCAAGCATTCGGCCTGCCTGATGGTAAACAATCACCGTAGCCTATGGACATTTGCAACACCAGGGGTGTCACTCATGCGTTGCCGACCCTGAAATATTTCAGCGATACGAGCCAAATGAATGCCGCGACATTTATCCATGAACTAACCAATAAGAGCTGCGCGTTCTACTTTTCCTCCCTCTCCTCCTCCCCCAAATCTGTAGCGTTGAATTGAGTTACTATAAAATGTCGGTCTCATCGGTTCTCCATTGGTTATTTTCTTATACATTAAGGTACACTAGGATCGTCACTATTGCTATCGGATGCTGTAAGCATAGCGTCCTTTTTGAAGAAATTCGTGCTGTACTTTTCTGGAAAAACTTTGGTAGAGTTTCAAAAGAGAACCGAATGGTACCGGACTATTGTGATTTAATTTACACTACTTGAACCCCAGGTCTCTTAAATCTGAAAGGTCTCTGCTAGAGAATTACTGTGCTGCTGTCATCTACCGTAGATTGTTAGGCCAGAAGACATGATTTGACTTAATAAATGCGATCTAAAATCAATAGAGTAAACGAACGTGATAACAGAATCTATCTATAACTTCACAGTAGGCATAGAAAATCGACCACCACGTGACTCGATCGTTACATACCTCACTCGCTTCTTTAACATTCATTGCTCTTCTCATGCACGCTCTCCCGTTTCTAGGGCTCCTGACTTCACCTTCCGATAAAACACGACCAATTTGATCATGGTAGGTAAGTCTTGGCCTTCTCGCCTCCTACATCCTTCCACTTTTGCATTGCATATCTGCTTCGTCATTCTTTCATCCTGCATTCTTTCTACATGTCCGAACCAACGGAGTATGCTTCTTCTTATTTTAACACCGACACTCTCTTTCAGAGTACAGTAACAGGTGAAGCAGTGTAACAGGATGTCTCAGGAATTGATAATATTAAAGGAATAAACATATCTGTCATGTCTTGTACATGTCTTGGTTTAAAGAGAGGTAGGGCGCATCAAAGCAGCCCGTCTGGGGAAGTACCTCCACCTCTCAGAAGTAAGCTACTAAGGAGTTGCTGTGTAAGCAGCAGAGGAGGCATCGCGCGAGTGATACTTAACATATTACAAGCGTTAGGCTACGGTAACTGCTTTACATCAGGTGGACTGTATGCTTGTATGATTCCCGACATTGTATAAAAAAAAAATCTAACACCAGCCAAATGCTAAAGTTCTTTAGCCGAGCAATATCACGTTTTCGATCGCGTTAATTTGATATAATGCAGCAAGCATTTGCAAACTTGTTCAACAAATGTTTGCATGTTTGACTATTCATGCTATAATAGACCTCCATTATTACACAACAGAGTGTACTGACCACTGTCAACTTAGTGTAATGTTTTCAGGGTTCGTTTGTACATTTCGATCTACTATATCGTCATAAAGCTTTAACCGATTCAAATGTTTTTGACGAACTCGGTGGCTCAGTCGTGAATGACGCGACTTTGACACCATCGCTCGTGGGTTCGATTCCCAGACAAGGCAAACATTTGTGTGCATGAACAGGGCTGTTTGTCTTGGTCTGGATGTTTTAAGAGTGGTAGGCCGCATCAAAGCAACCCGTCTGGTGAAGTACCCTCCACCTCACAGAAAACCGCAGCCAAATAATAACTCCCTAGTGGGTTGTTGTGTTCCTGCGTGTGAGTGAGGTCACCAGTAAGCTCCCAAGGAGTTGCTGTGTAAGCAGCAGAGGAGGCATCGCGTGAGTGATACTTAATATATCGCTAGCGTTAATAGGCTACGGTACCCGCTTTACATCAGGTGGGCCGTATGCTTGTATGCCTCCCGACGTAGTATAAAAAAATTAACAACGTCTACGTGCTGGCCATCAACAACTTTAGAGTCAAAGTTGGCACGTAGTGAACCATTTTTTTATTTTTTGTGACGCGGGGTAAAATGCGTTACGCACACCACCGGTGCCTGGGTGGCCTCCGGTCATCGGCCGCTATGATGAGGTGCCCCGGATCTGTCAGCGACAGGGCGCCCCTGCGACTGGCCAGCCCCTCAGGAGGGGCCGGACTTCTATAATCTAGGGGGCAACCCGGCAAATTGGGACAGCCCCTCCGGCGGAGGGGCCACTATGGTGCCAGGTTCCCATCCTAATCCCTGGTCCCACATATTAGGGAGGCGGCAAAAGGTGCGCATAGTGCCTACGCCGCACTCCCGTCCGCCGTCTCCGGAGCAGGACAGCTTCTGGATCATCTTCCCTGTCTCGCTCCGAGGCCTCCTTCTGGGACATGACTGTCTCGCAGAAGGAGGCCAAAGAGAATTATGCCAATTGCATTTTAACAGCCCGGCTACGGAAATATACATACACCGGAAGACTCAGTCCACCACACTCAGACTTCAGAAGTCACACATCTCTTAAGCACTCTTTGATTATCGGGGATGGCGAGTGGCTACTTGTTACTACCAAAATGTTTAGGATTTCCAAATATATTACAAATGAATTTAGGACTTATTTCTTATGAATAATTTTATACGTATTTTCTATGAATAATTTTATTGACAGTCATAGTATGAATACTAAACTATAAATGATTATATGTATGTATGTATATCTTCATACCAGATCCCGTGCGGGATAGGAAATAAAAATAATAAAAATTATTAGGAACTTTAATATTATTACAAGCAATCTTTTTTTTTTGTCGGACAAATTACACAGCGCCATCTAGCCCCAAAGTAAGCGAAGCTTGTGTTATGGGTACTAGACAACTGATAAACATACGTAAATACATTTTTTTTTTTTGTAAATACATACTTATTATACATAAAATTTACCCAGACCAAGACAAACAGACATGTTCATGCACACAAATGTTTGTACTGTGTGGGAATCGAACCCACGAGCGTTGGTGTCAAAGTAGCGTAACAACGCATTTCACCACTGCGCCACCGAGCTCGTCAACATACAATCTTATGACATACAATGATTATGAAAAATATTGGTAGGACAAAGATAAATAGTACAATTAAGTTTATATGAACAAATATGGACCCAGCCAGCTCACATGTGGATTTTAAACGCCCGCCGCGCCGTTTTTACGTGCTTGATGTGACGTCATTGTCCATAATAACAAACAAACAACTGGAGAGATTATGTTTTTATTTTCTATTTTCAACTAATAGATACTTACTTCATGTGGAGCAATCTTCTCCTATGTAATTATCCAAAAAACCGACATACAAGTTTACAATGACATTTCTTGTCATAGACTATCACGTCACATACGGTCTGACCTTTTCAAAAATTTGAATTTACTATAGTTACTTCGCACTATTTAACAATTAATTTCTTGCTCAAAATAAATTATCATCAAAAATATTGAAAAACGTATAATTTTGAAGTAATAAAGTTTATTAAAGAAAATATTTCACTCTTATTTGAATTATATGCGTGATCCCTATAGTGAATATTTAGAGCGCGATTTTCAACTGATCATCATAATTTGTACCTACAATCATAGAAACCACTCAAAAGCAATTGCCTAGTAATTTGATAAAACCCCTCTCTTATTATTCACGGATAGTATCTCGAATATGGTGTGCGTGACCAAACACAATTCGTTATAAAATGCTTATTACTAATCGAATATTAATGATACGTATTGGACTCGTGACTTTACTTGATAAAATTACATTTTACTTGATTAATCCCGGTAGAAATTATCATATTGTTATGATAAGGAACACCGTTTTTATATGAAATCTATATGTTTGGCTAATATATTGGAATTTTGACTTCAGATTCGGATTCAGCATAAAAAAATAGAATAGGAATACTCAGGAACACCGTTCCTATCTGTTAAGGAACATGGTCAAAATGGCCGACAAATTAAAAAAAAATGATTATATAATTGACGAGCCAGGTGTTCCTTTGGCATTGCAAGCTTGCGCATTCTCATCTGGTTTTATTTAAACTAACCCAATTTGTCAGCTTTTATGATGATACTACAAATACAAGACTGTTTATAATACCAATGCCGTAATTGCATATTTGAGGGGATGTTAGGCCAGTTCCGGTTGATGCCGATAGATGATAGGATTTAGCCTAAGAAGCTAAGCTACTTTACTACAGCCAATCTGCAATTGAGAAGTGTAACGGGACATTTGTTCCAGTTATACATTTTAATACGGAATATTAAAAAGCTCTTTTCTACGAAATCAATCATTCTCAATTCACAAAGAAATATCTAGAATCACGATTTTCGCAAGAGAATCTAAGTGACCCGCTTCGATTGACGGCAAACTCTCTGGGGATTTCTTATTCTCGTGCCAATAAATGTTGAAAAATATAAAATTAGGTACCTATGTTTGAGCGGACAGAAACGTAAGTGGGTATACCAGTAAGTTAGGGGATGAGTTGTTTCTCCCAAGAGATTGTTGCAATATTTGAAGAAAATTCAAACAGGGGGAAAATCTTCGAATTTTCCTCTTTGTTATATCAGATTGACTTTACAAATGTTTTAGTCCAACGTTAAATAATTTGTTTTGCTATGACTTTTATCAAAATAGGGATACGATATAAACATACATAACTAATGTGAAGCTACTACCGTAGTCTATTCTCCTTCAATTCTTGTCTCATACTCTTGCGATGAATTTCGCTGGAATGTGTATCATGTGACCTCGGTTGCTTGGCAGCGACCAGTTCATAAAACTTTTTCACCTCTACGGCAATTGCCGTGCCTGGTCTCAAGAAGCCATAATGTACAATGACAGCACGATTGGAATGTAGTTTGTCTTTCTTGTGTTTAACTTGAACGACAGATATTTTAATTGGTTAACAAGATCTTTCAACAAGTCACGGCAATGGTCGAAGCGATTTTGTTGTTGTTCAGTAAGTTCATACTTTGCTAGTTTACTATCCTTCCAATTCATCGTACATGAATCAGTATCGTCTTATCACTATATATATATATATACAATGACAGTAACAAAGACAAGTAAATTTTAATATACAAGTCCGAATATTCATAAATACGTGTATTTAAATAATAACGTTCATTTTTAGAGTATTAAAACAGGCAAAACTTTTACATAACATACATGATAATTAAAATAATTAAGTGGGATTTTATTTTTTTATATATTCAATAACTTTTGCTCGTGTCTTTGCCGGTATGAAAATCTCCTTCATTACTAGCATTACTTCATTCACCACTGTCACCAGGTTACCATGCCTGTACCAAATTTAATAACAAATGTTCCAGAAATTTTATCAACGAAACCAGATAACAGACAGCTAGAAAGAGCTAACGTACATTTTATCTTATTAACATGACGGACAAATAATAAATAAGAAAACCTAATAAAAAATAAAGTACGATATTACAATTATAAATTTTGCAACGATTGGTATAACCAAAATCTTTCTCCTGGTTGAATAAACCGTTAAAATGAACGACACCCTTCTAGGATCATGTCCATCTGTATATCTGTCTGTCAAAATATATTTTATCAGGAAAGCTTAATGGTACCAATAATGTATAAATGAAAAATATCAACCTTTTAAATTAATAATAGTATATGATATTTGTGCCTTATATTTTAACACTTCACAAAATATACATCTATCTATCTACAACTTCACGCCAAATGCCTTGCGGGGTAGGCAGAGAGAACCGAGCGCCACAATATATACATAGTCAAGTTATTGAAGAAAGTGGCAGTAGTCTGGTGGATAAAGACGACAGTCTCCGGTTCGAATAATGGGGAGTTGTTGGAAAATGGTAACAAATAGACAGACGGGATTAACTTTCAATTTACAATATTACATTATGCTGGACTCTTTCTTCGAGGGATCTCATTATCGCAGTAATAAACGTAGATCCTGCTCTAAGTACCAGGAAGCATTTCAGTACAAATAGTTTGAGGGTGTAAAACATTATCAAATAAATAGAGAGTTACATTCGCATTATTAACATTAGTGTGAACGAATAAAAAAGAAATTGGTTTTGCATGGCAAATAACAATATATCATTGTGTAAACGTTACGATGTCAAATGTCCGAAACTGTGTGAAATTTCAACTAAACTGGTGTTAAATCTAGACATCTATTTTCAACAGGTCTCCGGCCGGGCCCGAGTGTCAGAGCAGAATCTCTAGACGCTGTGAAAGTGTCAGCGGTGTCAGGCGGCGAAGCCATATTGCCGTGTGACACTCGCTCTCCGCAACCGCCCGACGCTTTGCTGTTGGTCGTCTGGTACAAGAATGACTTGCCTATATACAGGTACTATATTTTACAAGTATTGACAATTTTAAAATTAAAACTTTTGATTAACTAAGCGTTAATGTTAGTTAGTTTAAATTTGTCAATAAGACTGAAGTTTAATCTTAATTCCATTGCAGTGTAATATTAAATACCATCGACTATAAAGTCAAATTCTTGGTTATGAAAAAAGAAAGGTGGAGCACGACAGGAAAATGCCTCCAGGTACTCTTTCCGTTGGGCAACGTATTAAAGGTACAAAAGCAAATAACAACTCTTGGATGGTCGTTGTGTTCTTGCTAATGAGCGATGTTATCAGATAAGCTATTGAAGAAGTACTGTGCTAGCAACGAAATATCAATAAACAAATTACTTAATACAACATCGTTAAGTTTGTAAATGAATACTTGTAATATCTCTGCCAACACAGGAATTCGTTAGGTGTTTACTGGTAATATCATTAACCTCGCCGCCCACAATAGCTTTCCAGGCACTTGTTATCCACCTGCAGTCTTCTGTAAGGTAAATGAGCTTTTACTTAAGAACCTTATTTGCTAATTAGCAGAGTCTATCACAGAGAGGTCAGATTGGCTTATATTACATAGGTAGGTGATATGGGAATTAATCCTCAGACTTAGAAGAGACGGACACCAGTAATGGATACTCATTACATTGCTTGCATTCATCAGTAACCGCTTTTCTGCTTCTATGCTAGCCGACTATTACTATCACTACGTGTTATAAAAAAGTCCTACACCGCGTCTGTCCATTTCTGTTTGTTCGCGACATGCTCAAAAAATTACTTAACGGATTTTCATGCGGTTTTGACCAACAGACAGAGTGATTCTTGATGGTTTAGATGTATATTTTGTTAAGGTTTTGTGTAAATCGGTTGAAAATTACGATAATTGATAAAAATGTCGGAAAAAGTCAAGCCGCCTGAGAGATCTCATCGGATATTATAATTTTCTATTTTACTCGTACGAAGACGGGATGGGTCGCTAGTATAGTATAAAAAGGAATGACTACAAGTCAATCAAGACGATTTTTTCTCCGATTAAGATAATGAGATAATTACTATGAAAATAATTATTTATAATGCTAATGTACTGAGTGATCGATTACAAAACTATCACAGTTGCAGAGATAAACAACAAAGTAACTGAGAATCTATTGTATTACTAATATATACGTGTATATATTGGCTAACTTAACTCCCAATTTATCTAATGTTATCCTGTTAGCGTCAGTGGACGGTTAAGCTAAGGTTTTTATTGATAATGGATCAGAGTACTTTGAAATTCAATAACAAAACCCCCGAGCACTTACTTGAAGTGATCTTCAGTTCACAATGAAACGAGAAAACATCTTGAGTTAATTCGATCTAAAAATACATCGTTTTAGTAAATTTGGCTTTGGATTTGGGACAAGCTGCACAAAGTTAATTATGATAATTAATAATTCTAATTATTAACGTTACATTTCTTTTTTTTAATATTATCGGACAAATATTAAAAAAAAAGATCTTTAACACCATTAATTTTGGTTATAACGATGTGATTAAGTGACCACCATTAACACAAAATATGGCAAGTAAAAATAGTAAGACAAAGAATGTATTACTTGTTAAATTTTATTCGAACACCTTAGTAACGAATACTTTTTCTGATGAGAAAGTAAATGGAATCTACGATAAAGAAGCGGAGAAAGATATGTTATAAAATAAAGAATTGTCTCTATAGAGCAGAGATTATCATCCATAGTTTGAAACTAAAATCACTCAGAAAGAATAGAGAGGGAGGTGAATAGTTTCATTTGATGGCAGAATTGATGAGTAGCTACCGAGCCATCCCTCTGACAGCTGTGATTTCCGGTCGCTTGCTAAAGCTGCTGAGAGAAACATTTGCCAGCCGTTAAGGGCACCGCTGTAAAAACTGGTTGGCAGTTTGACCTACAGTGTTAAATAGACACTCGATTACGATGTACTGTTTTCTTTTTATGTGTAATTCGACTTTGAATGACAGAGATGCTGCATCATCTATTATCCACGTGGTAGTGACATACTGGAGATAGCAATTATTTTCAGCGGGTTTTGCTCTCTATTGGTATACACAAGTTGAGTGGATCAAACGGTATTACGACGGTAGAGTTAAAGCTTTATTCTTGTGTTTTGCCCTGACGCATATTTTTGCACTTTTGTACTATACTGAGCAAGTCCTGCCTTTGAAGGTGTGTGATAGATTCGTGCTATTCATATTGCCTAGACATACATGGCTATGGCTATCATACACCTTATCATAATATGACTGAGAGTGTAATAAACACGCGACTCCTGGCATACATGGAAGATCATAACTTTACCAGTGATCAGCAGCCGTTAATAAAGCTTCTAGTTCTATTAGTTGTTATAGTTTATCTAATATATACCATTGGGCTTTGACAATTGAGAGCAAAGTGTTTCTCTCCTTCTCTCCGCTCGAACATTAGCTGTTAGAATAAATATGGCGGCAAAATTCGATCTGGTCTGGTAGATAGTATTCTATCGAATTGTACGAGCTGCTCGAGAATGGTGCAAATGGGCTGCTAGATTTTTATATGCATAAAAGCCGTTGTTTATGATAGATGTTCCGATAGCATGGTCAGATATGTTGGCATTCCGCAAGGTTCTATGCTGTCTTCAACACTATTTCTGCTGCTCGTCATAGATGTATTGCCAATTGGTGGCATTCATTGCTCTGGAATGAAAACACCGGACACAAGACCTACTAATCGCTAACATCTGGCATCATAACATAACTGTTTACTATCAGGTTGCTCATAGAATTGACACCTTATTAAAAAAAAATAAAGAACTAAAGATACATCTTCTACGTTTTCTTTCTCTTACCGAGGCATTGCGATATTCAATATAATAATGAACCTTATACACAGACTAGTTTTTGATCTCAATATCATTTGCATGAAATTCATACTATGCGGTTTATCTATTAGAAAACTATATATAGCTATATATATAGCTTTGTATGCACTAAAATATCAAGTAGTTTGTGTGATTTATAAGACCTAAACAATGTCCGACAAGCTGGCTAAACTGTCGACTTAGAAATATCTTGCTGGAATGTCATACGTTCTTTATACTCATATTGTAATTCTATTGTATTGTAAATACCACTTTCTTATAAAAGTAAGTATGTCATATGTACATCTCATTCACTAGAGTTATTAGTTAATAAACGTTTAGTAGACCACACGCACCACATGCAAGCGATATTGATTACAGTACCAAAAAAATTTGTAAGTTATTATTAGTACAACAAACTACAAAATAGTTAAATATGTCGGAGATTGAAATGGATTTATTCGAATATTTCCTTCGACCTTGTCCTTTCTTCGAAAAAGAAAATATAATAATAAATAAATTATATTTTCTACATGTAAACAAATTATATATAATACATTTTTACACAAGTAGTAAATACATAAAAAAATGAAAATTGTGCGTACCTATAATTGGTATACGCATGAGTATGCAGCTGTATATCCATTTTTTATATATAAGTGTAATGTGTATGCTGTTGGTATGTCTTAAATAAATACATAATATAACACAGATTGTATGTAATATTATGCTCAGTACAATAATAAATAATATAAGTCATCTTTTCCTCCGTACGCAAAAGCTCTCTCTGCAAGTTCTCTAGCGGAAATGCAAATTGCCTTCTATATTGGAGCACGTCGTCTGACATCTTTTATTTTCTACTTTTCGCTGAAATAATTTGAAGTCGTATGTTCCTTTTCACTTCCATGCATACCCTTATGTTTTATTTTTATGTTTCGCTGTTATGTATAAAATATTTTATACGTACTTTACAATTAATGAACATTACAATTTCTTTTTTAGAATGACGAGAAAATAAATAAATATTGTCGGACAAATCACACAGCACCATCTAGCCCCAAAGTAAGCGAAGCTTGTGTTATGGGTACTAGACAACTGATAAACATACGTAAATACTTTTTTTTTCGTAAATACATACGTATTATACATAGAAAAAACCCAGACCAAAACAAACAGACATGTTCAAGCACACAAATGTATGTATTGTGTGGGAATCGAACCGTTGGTGTCAAAGTAGCGTAACAGCGTGTTTCACCACTGCGCCACCGAGCTCGTCAAATACAAAGAAATGTTATCCAAAATCCTGTGTGAAAGATACCCCGTTATGTTTTTGTATATATAAAACTATACTACAGCACCACAGCATCCCACCGCTGAGATTCGGATCTCCCCTCAACCGAAAATATTGAGTGAGTAATCGGTCAACCTACACCTCAACGATTGTCGGTTGACCGATTACTCTCTCAATCTTTTCGGGACTGAAAGATGTGGTGTTTACCAACCACCTGATTGCTACTTACTATAATGACTGTCATCTGTTCATTACAACTGCAACTCGTTAACTTATCAAAACTAAAACTTAAAAAATAAGGTTTTTTTTTTATTACAAGCTCTAGTTTTGGTAAGTTAAGTTGTTTATTTGCGTGCTAAATGTACTTAGTTAGCCTTACATGTGGCACAAAGCTTCTCAAAAAAACTACTATAATTTCTGAATATTTAGTTTTCGTTTTCCTACCCGAAAGATAAATTAATCCTTCCTTTACTTACATCCCAATTCAAAAATCAGTGTTATACCTTAAAGATTTCTATGCTGCTACGGTGGAAAACAAGATAATGACATGAATATTGGTAGGCTATTATTCCTACTCTTTGGACACTTGCAAGACCAGATAAAATATCTTAGCGCATTGGTAAAGAACCTTATGATTTAATACATCGTGTAAACCTCGACTGGGAGCTCAATCAATAATTAAAACCTCGACTCGGAGCTCAACCAATAATTAAAACCTCGACTCGGAGCTCAACCAATAATTAAAACCTCGACACGGAGCTCAACCAATAATTAAAACCTCGACACGGAGCTCAAACAATAATTAAAACCTCGACTTGGAGCTCAACCAATAATTAAAACCTCGACTCGGAGCTCAACCAAAAATTAAAACCTTGACTCGGAGTTCAACCAATAATTAAAACCTCGACTGGGAGTTCAACCAATAATTAAAACCTCGACTGGGAGTTCAACTAATAATTAAAGCCGCAGCCTAAGGATTTCGTAAAGATACTGGTTTTGACAAGGAAGCGACCGCCGTCTATACCGTAGTAGTAGCTACCGTAACTACTACCGTAAACATAACTAATTATCTGATGTAAATCAGGTTGGCCATAAGCTTGTAAGTATAACGTTGTAAAAAAAACAAACATATCTCAAGACTGGCAACGGTTAAATTTACTTGCCTCGCAATACTGATTAGGCTAACACGTGAGACGACTACATCGGTTACCTCATTCCATTTTGTATTTGGGTGTATGCCAGTTACAAACGACACTGATAAACTAGATCGGTTCGTGCAAATCTGTTTTAATATTTATAAATCTTACACAGAAACTTCGTGTCACCCGTAAGGCATAAGGATACAGAATCTCTGCATGACAATGTATGCATATTTTATAAATCGCTCAAGCGTACATTTGTTATGCATGGCCGTATTTCCATGTGTCGAATTAGTTTCGCTGCAAATGTCGGAGGTAAAATGTTTGATCAGATTAACGAGTTTTTGGAACTTGAATTTAGTAGAGTGTTATGGGTGAAATTCAGTTCATATTTGTTTAGGTTTCTATTTCAATAATATATTTCTGACGCGGCTTATCATTTGTTGGGATGCAAACAAACTATATCTGTAACTTTACGCCAAATCCCTTGCGCGGTAGGCAGAGAGAACCGACCGTCACATGACTCTATCCTTACAAACCTCGCTACCTTCTTTAACACTCATTGCTCTTCTTTTGCACGCTCGTCTGTTTCTAAGGCTGACAAAACTTCCTGCCTTTCTGATAAAATACGATCAATTCGGTCATGGTAGGTAAGTCTTGGCCTTCCTCGGCGCCTACATCCCTCTAATTTCGCATTATATGTCTTTGGCCGGAGGATTCAATATGTGAAACATGTATAAAAGATAAAGATAAGATAAAAAATCTTTATTTGTCATTGGGCCCTCGCGGGCACTTAGACATGTATTACGTTTTTATTAAATATAATCTTATTGTATCTTGTTTAATTTTGTTATTTTACTTTTTTTTTCCTTTTTTTTAATCTACTAGCATTTCGGAAATTACCATTTGCGAAGAAGAAGTTTCGTAAGTCTTTCTTCCTGCATTCTTTCTACATGCTCGAATCAACGGAGCAAGACAAACAAAAAAACAAACTTGTATATATACCCGGTTCTCACAAAAATCGGGCAGCTATTAACAAAAACCTACTGAGAAGTGGCATTATTGTTGAAGTTGAAGATGTATTTTTTTTTTTTGCAGTCGCATTAAATCGTTACATTTTATTTCTCTTCCTTACATTTTAAATTTATTCAATCAATTAATCAAGTCTATCAATTATTAAATCTCTGATGTTTCTGGTTACATTTCGTATACGTCTCTGTAATCGAAGTTCATTATGATAGTGCCTACAACTCTTATGAAACACAATATGATGTAACTTGTCAGTGGCTTGTATGAAAAATAAAGATATGTATGTATGTAATCAAAAACTGGCATGAAAATGTAAGAGCGTAATTGTTATTGCCTATTTTTTTTATATCAAATTGAGATCATCCTCTGCTTTACAATTGTAAATTATTCAGACATACTTACTCGGTGTAGAGTTCGGTAGAGATCACATTTCTTGATTGAAACTTGATTCACTGTATTTAATTTTTACGGTTACAACCCCGTGTTAACTTATTAGTTTAAAAGCCATATTGGATGGCCGAGTCCACTACGATTCATGGAAATTAACTTCACTTTTAATTAACGCTTAGTCTATTTCAGCTACTTTCACAGCATTATGTCGTATGGTATACTGTTGTGAGGAACGGCGGTGGACATAGAGACAATTTTTATCTTACAAAATAGAGCCATTCGCTCTATTTATAACATGGGCTCCAGAGAATCCCATAGGGAACTGTTCAAAGAAATAAGTATCCTCACTGTTACTTCTCAATATATTTATGAAAACATAATGTATACCCGTACAAATTTAAAGTCGATTTCAAATTTCAGTGAAAAACTTAGAAGTAGACATAAGTCGTGTATGCCGGTACATCGGCTTGCTAGGACTGGTAGATCTTTTCTTGTAAATGGTATTCTATTTTATCATAAATTGCATGAAACAGTTCGGTCCTTTCCTGACAATGTATTCAAAACACATTAAAAATACTCTCTGTAGAAGGGCTTATTATAGAATTGATGAATATTTAACTGACAAAGATGTCTGGAAATAATTTAGCACAGACTATCTGTCCTTAATAATCTTTAATTTTACGTTTTTATATCATTATTGTACCAATATGCTTATGTAATTTTATTTTGTAATATCTAATTGACAGTATTAAAAGATACCTATATTGGCAAGTTTCTTTCGGAATTTCTTCTTCGCCAATGGTCGTTTCCGAAATGCTAGTAGATTAAAAAAGGAAAAAAAGTAAAATAACAGAATTAAACAAGATACAATAAGATTATATTTAAAAAAAACGTAACACGTGTCTAAGTGCTCGCGAGAGCCCAATGACAAATAAAGATTTTTTATCTTATTTTTATCTTTTATACATGTTTCACATATTGAATCCTCCGGCCAAAGAGACTGAGAAAAAACCGGTCAAGTGCGAGTCGTACTCGCGCACCAAGGGTTCCGTACCGTTATCTATAAAAACGGCAAAAAATCACGTTTGTTGTATGGGAGCCCCCCATAAATACTTGTTTTATTATAATTTAATTGTTTATTTTTAAAGTGAATATATAACCGTGAATAATTCAAGCGTCTACCTGTTGCCGTTATCAATAACGAGCAAAAACGAGCCAAAAAATCACGTTAGTTGTATGGAAGCCCCCTTAAGTATTTATGTTATTATATATTTTATATTTGTTGTAATAGCGGCAATAGAAATACATCATCTGTGAAAATTTCAACTGTCTAACCATCACGGTTCATGAGACGGTGACAGACGGACGAACGGACAGCGGAGTCTCAGTAATTTAGGTTTACCCTTTGGGTACGGAACCCTAAAAACGTGGTCTCTCGCAAAGCCGGAATCTATCTGTCAAACCAAATCTATTAGTTGACGGCTATGTGTTGCCATTATGATGAATGAATCTTCTTCGAAATTAAAAAAAATAAATAATTGAAAACATAGAATTCTAGAACTGCTGTAAGAACACAAAAAAAAATCATATTAGTATGAAAAGCAAAGAATTAAATTAATTAGAAGCTACTATAGAGCGGCACCTAGCTAGACTGAATGCGATCGATCCAATGTATTTACGGGCCAACAGACGACGCTGGTAGCACCGAAATTGAAATCGCACCAATATGCTAGTGTAGATTCGCACCGTAACACATTATTAAAACAAGTGATAGCCCAATGGATAAGGAATCGCCCTATTGACCACCTGGTCCCCGATTCGAATCCCAGTGGGGGCATGCACATACTTATGACTTGCTCAGTGCTGAAGGATGACATCGTGAAGAAACCCACACCGCCAAGAAATTATATTTCGAAAGACATGTAACCTAACTTAAGAAAGATCTGGTTTTCCCTTTGGGTTGTGGAGCTCTGACGGTAGTCACTCTACGTAAAAATCAGTGTCTTCCCCAAATCCTTATGCCTAGGTAGAGGATCCCGCCAATCCTAACGAAAACGGTATAACTCGAAGAAGGCAAAATCCACTGTTAGACTTTAACAAAGCTTATTATAAAAGTCACTTCTTAGTTGCTATTGATCCCTATTCAACAAGACGCCGGTCTCTTGTTCCCTTGACTTTATAGAATACTAGCCGTTGTCCTATTACCCGTTTTCCCGTAGGAATGAAGCATTTTCCCGCGGTAAAAAGTAGCCTATGCTCATCAGGGATAATGTCGGCTCTAATGGTAAAACAATTTTTCAAATCGGCCCAGTAGTTTCGGAGCCTATTAAATACAAACAAACAATCAAATCTTCCCTCTTTATAATATTAGTGTAGATTTATTATTTATGTATAAGATGTGCCATGCTGTACTAATATAAAAAAAAATGTACATTTACTGAGACCTCTACATTCCAATTTGCAGATGATACATCCTTATTAGTTGCCCGTAAGACAATGTCTATAATGTAGACTAAGCCGACACTATAGTGTAACATAATTTTGATAACTGTATAGATGGATACACGATATTCGATTATTCTATAACTTCACGACAAATCCCTTATCACGGTGAATCGATCCTTACATACCTCACTCGGTTCTTTAACATTCATTGCTCTTTTCATACATGCTCGCCGGTTTCTAGGGCTCCTGACATCACCTGATAGAACACGACCAATTTGATCATAGCAGGTAAGTCTTGGCCTTCCTCGGCTCCTACATCCTTCCACTTTTGCATTGTATATCTGGTTCGTCATTCTTTCATCCTGCATTCTTTCTACATGTCCGAACCAACGGAGCATGCCTCTTCATATTTTAACAGTTCGGTTACGCCACAAATTTTGCGCAACGTTCGCATCTCGACCGCGTTTATTCTACACTTCACTCGTCATGGCATGGTTATATATGTAAATTTCATGTTGTAGTTAATAAATTTCTTAAAAAACATTCTTTATTTCCTATGAATACATTGCATTCAGATCTCAGGTATACACAGAATTAGAAATAAGATTGGAGACAATAAAGTCAACGAAGTATTAAATTAATGACCGTCAGACATATACAACAAGAAAACGCCCCAGTTTATTGGAATACTCGATTTACTATTCAGCAAAATATAACTCAGTTTTAGATAAAAGTGCCTCAGTTTAAAGTTACTTGAACGCAATTTGTATTTAAACGGACTTGCCACTGACTATACTGTAATGTAATGAAGACTAGGTGTACGGGCGAATGCGTGGTTAAAATCAACACCGCAATTCATTCGCGCTAACGCGCATGGTTTTAAAACTGCACTAAAGTGCGTTTGGTTAATATGTTAAAGTAGTACCTACCTACATACATATTTGCACAGTTGTTCTATCATTATTCTTATTTTTTTACGTCTCAGTATCCAAATTTTATTATATTGCAACTATAAAAAAGTAATTCTATTTCAAAATGTTTTCTCTCACTTTAATTGTCAGCTATTTACTCTTTGGTTACACTTTAAAAATTCGAACATTTAGAAATGTTTCTTATATATACCTTCCTTATTTATACCTTTCTTATATTATCATACCTTCTTTCCTAGGCTTATCACTCATTACCATTCTCATATTTAGGTATTACTAGTATTTATCAGCTTTTATATTTTAATAACTATATCTATGGTTGTTAGAAACTTTCTTCTGACATTTTAATCTCCCCTTGATACATAGAACACACCTAGAAATATACCATAACGATCAATTGAATTAATTCACTTGGTATTTAAAAAAGAAATAGTCACTTAAAATTGAAAATATCAGTCCCATATCTGAACTCATAGACATTCGTTCCTAGCTTGGTATCCACTATCTAGTCCATGATTTTTTAATGAATTGGTGTATGATTTTTTTATAAACCAGACCAAGCAATAAAGACGTTGAAAAGTAATTACTAGCTACCACACCTGTATTTCAATTTCAGCCTGGTGTATTAATCATTTTATTATTTAAGGCGTCTAGACAGGCAATCGTTCATGTAATAGCATATTAAGTGTCGACAAGCAAAGGTGTTTGATTGTAGGGAACTGTTTCATCACCCGTCGAAAGAATATCAGATTGGCACGTTTATTTGCTGGATGCAGAAATAGTTTCCGTTATTATAGCATATTGTGTATGCTTGGGATACATTCAGTACCGTTTGCATATTACAATTTCTCATGAAATTATTTCCTCACCGAAATATTCTATACTTTTTACTTTTTTACTGTTACTTTCCCACAGGAACACGACAATCCTTCAAGGATTAGTCACATTGCTGCAATTCTCTGTTCAGTGTAAATACTTCCCCAATCGGGGTGGTCAATGTACTATGTATGATGAAATTGTGATCTGTTAGTTAACACAACACTTACAGATGATGACTAAAATTGCAAGTGTTTTTTCTATCAATAAGATGACAAACAAGTGTACCGCCTATTTGATTAAGCTGCTATCGTAGCTTCTGTATATCGAGTAACTCCACAAAACACAATCCTTGGTACAATAGGTAGGACAAACAGAGAGAGCAAAGTCTTTAACTTCGTCCGCAATTTGGGGAGCGCGTTGAGCCGTTACTAATAGCTCTTTTTGTACATGTAGAAAGAATGCAGGATGAAAGAATGACGAAGCAGATATACAATGCAAAAGTGGAAGGATGTAGGAGTCGAGGAAGGCCAAGATGATCAAATTGGTCGTGTTCTATCAGAAGGTGATGTCAGGAGCCCTAGAAACCGGCGAGCGTGCATGAAAAGAGCAATGAATGTGAAAGAAGCGAGTGAGGTATGTAAGAAGCGAGTGAGGTATGTAAGTCGCGTGGCGCTCGGTTCTCTCTGCCTACCCCGTAAGGGATTTGGCGTGAAGTTATAGATACTCGTAGATGGTTTGCTTGTAAATTTTTTCAATGACAAATTGAACTATCACGATGCACATTATACATTCCGGTAGCAGATAGGCGCAGGGCCAACGTACACCCAACGCCATCGAAATGACTGGGATCGCCACCTTATACCTTCACAATAATCGCGTGGTACCACCGAATCTCCTTTGCGACTATCAAGTTTGGTAGCACTCCACGACTAACTACTCATTGATCCCGATTCACTACTCTCACTGCAGAGTATTATTATGCGTTTGCATCAACTTCCGATGGACGAACTTCCGAAATGTTTATGCAAGTTGAACATCATGAATAAAATCCAGATGCACTTCGATACCTGTTGGGCGGTGCCAAAAGAGACAGCCAGCCACAAGAATATTTTATGAAGTTATCATATTGGATATATGGAGTTCACCTGGACGTTATAATTAATATTCGTTTACCAGAATATAAAATTAGACAGCACATCAAAGATAAAACTTAAATATGAAATATTATTTAATTCAATTCAATGAGCCAACTGTTTCATATTTTTTATAGCCAATTTGAGTATCAATTGGGGAAAGGTGATATTCGTACATTTATATGATTATGACCTTTCCCCAATTGAGTTCCACTGTTTTCTGGGATTTGTGTAAAATGTCAAATGGAGCAAACCGTCTGTAAATAATTTATTAATTGTCGTTGCAAAGATCAACGAACTGGCAAAAGCCCATAGCCAATAACAGCAAAAAACTTTATGATTATATCATATATACTCGTATCTAATATACATATCTGGGCATAAGTTCGAGGCTCATGTGCTGGCTTCGCTTTTGGAATAGTATATATCTATATCTACACACCAGGTCAGGGGGAACCGAGCGCCACAATATGCGAATCTTTCATACCTCCATATCAAACCTTTTCATGCACGTTCCTAAGACGGTTCCCTATCCATTTACATAGAATATTAAGACATAATGTAACATAGCATAGGTACTTTTCTTTATCCTAGTGATATTTACGCATAACAGCTTACGCATATTTTTTTAAGCATCATGGTATTAAAGCATATTTTTTATAGGCAAACGCATGAAAATTAACTCCTAAAATGTTAGACACTAATACTAGGACTCCTGACATTACCTCTCAAAAACACAACCAATTTGTCGTGGTAGGTGAATATTCAGTTAGGTAAGTCAAACTTTGAGAGAAAGGTCATCAGACGGATCGAACTCGGCTGGGCAGCGTTCAGAAAACTTCAACACATCTTCTAGTCCAAAGTACCTTCAAGCGTTGTGAAACGAAAGGTCTTCGAACAGCGTGTGTTGCCAGTTGCACATACGGAACCGAGACGTACCCTTCTCTGCGGGCCGTATGGGGAAGCACAAGGTCGCTCAGCGTGCTATGGAAAGAGCTATGCTCGGGGTTTCTCTGCGTAATAGAATAAGAAATGAGGATATCCGCAGTAGAACTAAGGTAACCGACATAGCCTACAGGATAAGCAAGCTGGAGTGGTAATGGACCGGCCATATAGTTCGTAAAACCGACAACGGCTGAGAAAGAAAGGCTCTCGAATGGCGTCCCCGTACTGGTACACGCAGTGCTGGATGACTCCTCACTAGATGGAGCGACGACTTCAACAAATGTGTAGGGATTCGACGGAAGCAGGTGACACAAGATCGAGGGAAAAGGCGCTCTAGAAGAAAGGTCTATGTTCAGCATTGGATGAATACAAGCTGAGATTACGAACATTTAGGTACAGTATCAATTAGTTTAATTTAAAATCCCTTGATGACGTAGCAGGGTCCTAAGCACGTCGATTTAACTCCTATTACATACATGTAATTGTTTATTCTAAATATGTATATTAATGGCAATGTCCCGACAGACTATTCGCTGTCCAGCCTAAATCGCTAACAATATAAATTTACATAGAAATTTGAGAAAATATAGATTTTATATTGTTGAAGAAGAGATTGTTCTAAATTGTACCCCTGAGGAAAGAAATGGGGCGGCAAAGTTTGTTTGTGAAAATAATATTTTGCTGGTCGAATTTACTTGTAGCTATGTAGTAACGCTTATTAGATCGTTAAAGTGCTGCGCTGGATGACAGAATGGGATAATAATAACACGTTATTTAAAGTACATAAAATATTAATAATTGATATGTAAAAATGTGCCTGCAAGCACGAGTTATGCTTTTTGCAGTTTGTAAATAAAAAAACACGGTCTTCACGGTTATTGTAATCAATATTTGTAAGTGATAATACTTTTTAAATGAAAATAGTGGAACTGACTTCATTGAAATCGATGTCAGCACATATTTATTAACTATGTCAATAGGTGTCGACTTTAATGAACTTGGTACCTTGGTATTTAAAACTGTTTTATTTCATAACTTTTTAGTTTATCATTATATTTTCGTCATATCTGCATCAAATCTTCACTAAAATGAATCACAATTGACAAAGATATCAGGTGAATATGGTTTTTCGATAGTCTGAAAGACTGTACACGCCAGCAGAATCGTCAAAATCGGTCTACAATTGGCGAATATATCGCGTAACACAAACGTACAAAAAACCAGTCGAATTGAGAACCTTCTCCTGTTGTTTGAAGTCGATTAATAAAATAATATAGTAGGTCTCAGGATACGAATCTGACGGCATTCATTGTAATTATGGGTATATTTAATCGGGTATATAAATGTGGTTATGTGTGTGAGTGATGTGTACTTACGTGTAATAGTGAGTGAATGAGCGTGTAAGTGCTTAGTTTGAAGCATCTGTTCGGTTTTCAGATTCGAGGTGTTAGAAATAGGTCTTAGTTATGAAAGTATCCGGGCAACCGCTACCGAGTCTGCTCGGTTTTTTGTTGTTGTTGTGGGCAAAATCATGTTTTTTAAAAAAACGACATCAATAATTGCAGATATACACGAAATATATTTATTTACATACAAGAATTGTTCATTTAAAGTTATAGCAAAGAGGTTGTTTCATTTGTGCATTAGAATATTCACGTAATTCAAGTTTTTCATTTATGATATCGAGAAGCAAGAAATAAAAAAATAAACATAGCGTTTTTACAAACTTCTAGCTCCTCAAATTGTAACTGAAACATACACAATAACAGACATACAATACATTGTAAATGAAAACACATATCACAAATTAGATCTCGATGAAAGAAACATTTGATCCATCGAGTTGATAAGGATGTCAGAATTATTAAAACAGCCTACCAGAAGACAAACTGATCAGATGTAAAGTGGTTACCGTGCCCGATGGCCGCTTGCAATACATTGGATTCTTTAGGATCTCACTCGTCTTATTTTACAATTATCCAAAGAGTTGTTATATGACTGCGATCTTCTGTGAAATAGAAGTACGTCCCCAGTCAGGCCGTTTCGATATACCTCTCTTTCGCCACGGTCTCGTTAATAAGTAAGATACACGACCTGCAGGTGAGGTTGACAATCACACTAAAGATGATTGTGATCCACTTGTCTTCAACTTAAGTCTACTTTTTCGTGCTATCCCGTTTCCTAAACCTACTAGGATTGGAGTCCGCTACCTAAGCCGAAGTATTTGCCGAAGACACAATTTTTTACAAGGAGCGACTGCCGTCACATCTCTACAACCCAGACGGGAAACCAGGTCTATCTTAGATTCGGTCTGACGTCTATAATTTCTTGATCTTTTGGGTTAACTCGCGATGTTTTCTTCAGCGCACAAGTGTTAAATCTAGGTAGGAGGTATAGGGCGCTTCAAAGCAGCCTATCTCAGGTAGTACCTCCACCGTACAGAAAATTGCACTCAAATAACAACTCCCTAGAGGGTTGTTATGTTCCTGCGTGTGAGCGCGGTCACCAGTAAGCTCCTAATTGGTTGCTGTGTAGGCAGTAGAGAAGACATCGCGCGACTGATACATAATAGATTACAAACGTTAATAGGCTACGGTAACTGTTTAACATCAGGTGGGCCGTATGCTTGTAATCCTTCCGACGTTGTATAAAAAGAAATATGTACGTAAATCAGAAAATACGTATTTAGTGGTATTAATACGCTATTTCCTATCCACTGCTCTACTTAAGACGTCGTCTTAAATGTACAGTTGCAACTGCAGATAAAGCATCATTAGCTCAACCAACCACCGTCATAAATGCATAAGCACAAATATATTGTTTAGCATATTACGAGTATATTTGCGTGTCTAATCGATTGTACAATGAGTTGGATTCTGTGTTGTTACACATAATGCTAATAGCCTCGTTTTACAATCGCACGGCTCGCCTGGACAATGGAGCCGCAATGGTCGCGTACTGTGTGGTTCTAGAGAAGTTTACTACCTAAAACAATTAAGTTGTGCAATGAGCTCCCTGCCGAGGTTTTCTCAAGGAACAACAGTGAGGTTTTTCAAGAAAAGCGTGTAGAGATTCTTACAGGATCGACAACGCAACAGTGGCATCCCTGGTGTTGCAAATATCCATAAGCTACGGCGATTGCTTACCATCATGCAGGCCGTACGCTGGTTTTTCCACCTTAGTGGCGCAAACACAAAAAAAAATAGTGATGAAAGATTATTTTTAGACTAGGAAGTCACCTTGAACAGTCCCTATTTAATATTGTGTCGCGCATTTCGGAATAACCGTAATATAAACATAATAGCAGTGCCAATTAAATTTATATAGAAAAATGCAGTATGAACGAGAATAGGAAGGTTTGATGGAGGCCATTGCCAAAATTTATGCAAAACCTTATGATTAATATACTTATGATGAGGTAAATATGAATTATGGTCTAAAACAATTTTTAATTGTGTGTTGACCGAGATTTAATTACCGAAAAAAATAAAATCTACACAATTTTTATGACCGAGATTTAATTACTATTTAAAAATAGAATCTATATAGATTTTGTTTTGTCTCTTTATGTAAATCTTTTTCTCATATTTAACGTTATCCCGCTTTCCAATCCATTAGGATTGGCGGGGTCCGCCACCTAAGCCTAAAGATTTGGCGAGGATACTGATTTTGATATGGAACGACTGCCATTAGACCGTCACAACCAGACCTTTCTTAAGTTACTTCACACGTCTTTCGAAATATACTATCTTGGTAGTGCGGGTTTCCTCACGATGTTTTCCATCAGCGTCGGGCAAGTGATAATTAAATATATGTAATCCGAAAACACGTTTTTTTTATATATTCTTTATTGCATATTATTACACATACCATTGTTACATTAAAGGTATACAAAAGTGAGCTTATCTCTAAAAGAGATCTCTTCCAGCCAACCCCACAGGCGGTAAAAGAAATCATTGTTGGCTGGGTACAAAAAACAAAAAAAACAAATGGTAGGTAAAAATAGCACTATGAATAAAAAACAAATATAATTATACGTAATATTTACAAATTTCATTCATAGCCTACAAATACAATAGATAGATATTTCAATATATACATATATATATATATATATATATATACTTATATACAAATAAATAAATACATGAAATACATAGAATGAATACTATGAATGTCACAGAAGCGAGTGAAGTATGCAAGGACCGCGTCTTATGGCGCTCGGTTCTCTCTGTCTACCCGCAAGGGACTTGGCGTGAAGATATACATGAAATACATAAATACATATTTAAATATTAATGACACATGCCTGGATTGGGATTGACTCTTTATGTATATATGATCGCTGAAGTTCCTGAGGGTACGATTAATCTGTCAAAGGTATCTGCAATGCTACTACTACCAACCCTTACCCATCCCACTGCAGGGATAAAGGTCTCCCTTCAACTGAAGGGGTTTAGAGCATACTCCACCACGCTGCTCAAATGCGGATTGGCGGAGGACGGTGTTTTCAAGCCGCCCAAGGGCCACTGACTTAGCTCAACGATTGTCATCTATCGATACCAGCCGGAACCGACGGCTTAACGTGCCCTCCGAAGTACGGAGAAACTCGAGATAGATTAACCCATCTATAGACAGGCTGCAGTCGACTTTGTTTAACTGGCGTGTTCGATTAGAATGACACTCGCTACGATGCCATCGAGTGCGCAATGCGCGTGGATCTTTTAGTGTCATTATTTTCCAATTTCTATAATCTACGGTAACAAATTTACCATAAGGTTGTTTTGTCAATAACATGAAAAGTGGGAATATACATTTTCATAGATAGATAGATAGATAGAATACGCTTTATTTGCATAATACAGATATTTGGAAATACATTCAAAAGGATTTTTACAATTTTAGAAATGAACTATGCAACAAGGCGGCCTTATTGCTAAAAGCAATCTTTTCAAGGCAACCTTAAGGTAACGAAACAGATTACAGAAAAAAAATATAAATATCATATAGTGCTAATATCACAAAATGAATATCATAAAATGTATCGAGTGTGCACTCTATCTGTTCATAAATTCTCCAATTTACAGCAACCTATCACACTACCAATATTTCCAATTTTATATTGAAGTTATTTTTAAATTCTACACTGTATTTCTTCATTAAAAACTGAACTTTATACCTCTGGTATTAAGAATGCATTGGCGAGCAATGCAGTTATGTTTGCCGACTTACGAACAGCTTCATTATCGATTCCATTCGGGTACAGAAATATTGTAGTTATTTTATAAGGAAACCCAGTTTGCAAGTTGAGAGCATACTATGTACAGCTTGTTATTTATCTGACCAGGCTTACTACTTTGTTTTGATTTAGATTGAGTCTGTTGTTAATGAGTTCTGTATACCAACTTCGCAGAGACGTGGCGTAAAGATATAGATACTCTTAGTTAGACAAAATGTTACTAAATTAGTTTCCATTCATAACTAACCAGGCCTAGTGCAGCTGCCTACTAAGACACGTCTGAATAAAATGCTATCAAAAAGGATTCCGATTGGTTATTTTGATTCTGGAATTCAGTTTTGTGTTAATCGTCTCGGTCGGCAGATCCCCAGGGTTCGTACCGGCTCAGCTGAAATCGTTTACCAGTAACCATTTTTATACAAATAAGATGGTAAATTAATGCCATACTCTAAGGTCGTTTACAACCTCAGGGACATCACTTAAGCATTGCCGACAGCCTTTATAGGGTTCCGTACCCAAAGGGTAAAACGGAACCCTATTACTGAGACTCCGCTGTCCGTCCGTCCGTCCGTCTGTCATCAGGCTGTATCTCATGAACCGTGACAGTTAGACAGTTGAAATTTTCACAGATGATGTATTTCTGTTGCCGCTATAACAACAAATACTAAAAAATAGAATAAAATAACTATTTAAGGGGCTCCCATACAACAAACGTGATTTTTTTGCCGTTTTGCTCGATATTGATAACTGCAACAGGTAGACGCTTGAAATATTCACAGAATATTTAGTTATATATTTACTTTTAGAATAAATAATTAAATTAAAATAAAACAAATATGTAAGGGGGGCTCCCATACAACAAACGTGATTTTTTTTGCCGTTTTTATAGATAATGGTACGTAACCCTTCGTGCGCGAGTCCGACTCGCACTTGGCCGATTTTTGAAGAAACTCATGTTGTAGTTTTCAGATAGTTGGATATTAAAATATACTGCTTCTCGGAAAAAGCCTTTGGAACCGAACAGTGCGCGCCATTGATTGCAGTTTATCCTTGTAAGGCTACAAAGAAATTAAATAGTAAAATCAAAATTTTACTGTCGGAGCATACGGTTCACCTGATGTAAGGCAGTTACCGTAGCCTATGAAGACTTGGAACACATTAAGTATCATTCGCGCGATACCACCTCTACTGTTAACATAGCTATTCCCTAGGAGCTTACAGGGGGCGCCACTCACACTCAGGAACACAACAACCCTTCAGGGAGTTGTTAGTTGGCAGCGGTTTTTGTGAGGTTAGGGAACTTCCCCAGTCGGGTTGATTTGATGCACCCTACCTCTCTTAAAAATACCTAGTCCAAGACACACAGACATGTTCATGTACCTACACAAATTTCTTCTGTGTGGGAATCGAATGCACGAGCCGAATGTTGTCGTTAAACCTGCGTTACTAACCACTGCGCCACCGAGCTCGTCCAAAATTCTAAACTTATCAGTGCTAATATACGGGTCTTTCTGGAATCGATTTAATGTGAACTCCGTCACGCTGCCGCACTCACCTGTTAGGCAACTGACTTAGCTAAAAGACTGTGTCTATTTCCGGTAACATTTCACTTTTCTACACTGAGATTTATGTCACCTTTCTTTACATTACAAGCTTTAAGACGATATACTAACCACATTTACATAGAATTTTGAATAAGTTAGAAAACGAAAATTCATGATATGACTATTTGTTTGTAATAAGTATGTTGTATGAAAAACCCGAAGTGATATTTCACTAATTTGATTCTTGTACTAATTGCGATAATGCGAGGTAGAGCAAATAAATTATCTTACTTGCTAACGGTTAGCAAGTGATCGATTATAGAGACATATTGCTCTTAGCTTGATTGTAAGTAATTACAAATGTGCTACTGTTTCTTATTTATTACTCACCACATGATTTTCTTAACAACTTCTTATAAATTTGTAATTTAGAGTTGTTAAATTTTAGAACTTAATTTAATGACAATTAAAACTTGCCAAGTTATAAAACCCATTGGAACTAGAGTTACAAATGGATTTTAAAATTATTTAAAAAAACATTGTACATTCCTAATGCTGTAATTTAAGTAAGCACTGTGCAACTTGGTACCCGTTAGATTTAAACTCCTTTATCGATGACATTATGACATACCATACATTCGGGTCGATTATCGTTTCGTCGTTGTTTTTAGTGGACATAGCCCCTTTTTACCATTTATATTTTTGTTGGAACGACCTTATTATTGTTGTTTTTCCTCGATAATAATGTGTTTGAATTTTAACATGTTTTTGAGTCGATGTCAAACTTGAAGTAATCTAAATTTCTTAGAAGTAGTTTAAGTTTTTAACAACAGAATGAGTCGTGAAAATTACACTTTTTGGACCTTACTAATTCTGAAAACTATAAAACGTAAAATTCTAGTTGTTCAAGGAAGTTTTATAAGACATACCAAATTACAAGTATGTAGATTTAATAGATTATTAGTTATAGCGGTTTGAAAGTAGCTCGAAATGTGTTATGTAATGAACACAATTATCGATAGGTCGCCGTTTTCTTTTTCGAACTTGGCTAATATGCTATCGTATGTCTAGATAAGTATTAATGATAACCGAAACTAATGAGCTTACACGCTCTTCCGAAGATCGAGGAACTTGATGTAATCCTTTTAAGACAGGTGACGGTTGTCGTCGTTTGCCTGGTGTGTTTCATAAATATGTATTGACATTCACAATAATGCCTCTGTAGAGCCTTACTAGGAGTTTAACAAATAATGTAGTTTAAATTAAAGTATTTATAAGAGTGTTTAGAATATTATATAATGTATATTTTATTTTAGATCTGAAGGCATACATGTATATGGCCGATTCGATTTTTTGAAGTGAAAACTTCTTTAGCGGCATTGTGCACTTTTTGGAATGAGCAAAAAATGCTAAACTCGCGTCACGTGACCCTGACCGTAAGATTTTGGTGAGAATTAGAACTTAAGTTCGCTGCAGCGCTAAAACATTAGTTCCCTCTAATTAAACAATTAAAACATGAAGCGCTAGATCGTTCATAGAACATTATTTTCTCGCGACCAAAACGTTGTAAGCACCATGAAATTGTTGGCGTTTACGCATGTCGTTCAACGTAGTTTATCAACATCGCTGTTTGGTTTAAGCGGTGCAGGGCGCTTGCGCGAGTGTGCGTGTGTGTTTGAGTTTTAGAGATTGGCGATAATGATGCTGGTGATTTAGAGATTGGCGAGAATGATGATCGTTGAAATTATGGATGAAAGTTGATTTTTCTGAGAGATAAACTTTTTAATGTAAAATAATTGCAATAGTTCTGTAGTGTTAAATTTTCAATGTAATATAAATTGTGATGTTTGTGTACGATAGCGCAATAAATGAATACTTTATTTTACCACATACATGATAGTACTTTTATACTGATAAATAAAGCAATTCGTGCGAAATTATTCCCTAATCATTCCAAAACATTCAAAAATGCACAACGTTAATGTTCAAGTTTTCACTGCCGGCACTCCAGGAGTGCAACCCGTTTTTTTTATATTCATGATAGGTATTTAAAAAATAAACATCGAATTTGTATTGATACGATGATCAGAATGAGAGCTCGATGGCATCGTCGTGTCATTCTAATCGAACACGTAGGTTAAGCAACGTCGACCGCAGTCTGTCTATGGATGGGTTTATCTATCTCAAGTTTCTCCGTGCTTCAGAGGGCACGTTAAGCAGTCGGTCCCGGTTTTTGTCAATATTATGACAGTCGTTAAGCTAAGCAGTGGCTAAAAGCTAAAACACTGAACGCCGCCAATATCCGTATTTGAGCAGCGTGGTGGAGTATGCTCTAAACCCCTTCGGTTGAAGGGAGACCCGTATCCCTGCAGTGGGATGAGTAAGCGTTGATGTGGTGGATGATCAGAATAAATAATTCCTTGGGGGCTAGCTTATAAAACACAAGAAAATAGTAACGAAAACAGCAACAATTTTTATCTGGAAAACATAGCGGCTTCCTAGTAATCTACGTTTCGTACATAATTTCTTAGCTGCCATTGAAAAACAAAAGGTTTTCATAGCAATAAATCAATGATAAGAGTCCACAATTATCTATAATAGCTTCTTGAAGATAAAAGCCCTTATTTCACAGCTACTGTTGAGCTACTTATAAGTGGTTTCAGATAATAAACTGTGTTTCAGCATTTTGTATTAATGGTCGAATAATCACTGGTTATTTAAGTTAAGTAGAATTGGAAAATAATATTTATCCACTATAATTATTATAGGAACTCGATAGTATCGATGTGTGTGTGAGTATAAGCGTGCAAGTTAAGCAGTATCGAATTAAACCTCTCTAAGGATGGGTTTAGTCGTTGAGTGACTTGAGTACCTACCTTCGTGGTTCGGAAGTTAAGTCAACGAACGCGACTGTTTTCTATAAATAACAATCGTTAAGCTAATCTAAGGGTGGTAGGGAGTATCAAAGCATGGGGAAATATTTCCACTCCACAGACAGCAGCAGGCAAATAACTACTCCCTGGAGTGTGTTGTGTTCCTACGAGTGAATGGGGTTACCAGTAAACTTGCTGCTTTTACGACAGTAATTATAAATCCATGAGCCGATTGGCTTGAGCTATTAGGCTTACCTCCGTAAAGATAACAGTCATACAATGACGGCATAATCCCGCTGATTTAAAAAGGCTACTGTAGCATATGAAAATACAATGCAGAAATTATTACCACCCCTACGCTAGCAGCAGATGTAATCTCTTTATCAGGTGAGATTATGTCACCATTGTTTGATATCGTTTTCTTCACGGCGGCAAACCTGATTGAATTGCCAAGCGGCTTATTGAATTTTGGTGTCGTTGTAAAAACCCACATTTTATGTTGTTTTGCTTAAAATAAGTAATAGAAAAGTTGATAAAACATTCACCTAGTGCTGGCACGACAGTTATGTTAATAAAGAAAATTTGTTTTCAAAAAGGATCTTTGTACTCCCCAAGTACCAATGCTCACTGAATAATAATTCTCATACAAATGAAATATCATATCTTATCGTACAGACACAAACCATCGAATATTATTCTCCACTGATTATTTTTTCAAAGTCTATTTACTTAACAAACAATTTGAAATTTCAATAAGTTGCTAGCGAATCGATTTGTTATTGATAAATGTTAATTTTATGTACTTAAGCGTTCTGCAGTCTTCTGATAAGTATTGCGGATTCAAATTTCTTTGGTAATGCAAATTTCTAGTGAAATTTTCCTTAGTTTGCTTATTCAACTTTTACTTCAAAAATTGTTTCTGTTAAATATAACTTTTCAATAAGTTTTGATCAGAATTTGGCACTCATAAAAGGGAGGATATAATAAATAATGAAGATTAGATTTTTGATCTAAGATCGTCTAAATAAGATTCCATATTTACGATAAGTGTTAAGATTAGAAAAGGCATGCCCCGATGGTTCGGATATGTAGAAAGAGTGCAGGATGGAAGAATGATGAAACAGATATACAATGCAAAAGTGAAAGGATGTAGGAGCCGAGGAAGACTAACACTAACCTACCATGACTAAATTGGTCGTGTTTTATCAGAAGGTGATGTCAAGAGTCCTAGAAACTGGCGAGCGTGCATGAAAATAGTTATGAATGTTAAAGCAGCGAGTGAAGTGTGTAAGGACCGCGTTTTACAACGCAAGGAATTTGGCGTGAAGTTATAGATAGATTTATAATAACGTGCGCATCATGCGGTATATGGCCGTTCGTTGTTACGAGCTTACTAGCGATCATCCTTATCCAGTGCCCAATGCCCAGAAACACCGAAATGCTTATATATTCTTACTACACACACGTATTACATAGCAGGAGTATCGGTCAATGCGTGCATGCAAAGCTATGGTTGTACGGAATTAAACATTTAATAACTATTTTATTTGAAAGAATAACATGATACTCGCCCATAATATTTGTGCTCACTTTCGTATACTTCCTAAGGTAGTTTTCTAAGCTTTAAGAATGCAAGTCGGCATTTTAGCAATTTTTTTTTTTTTTTATATTGACTCAGCATAGTGGCTCCTCTTCGTCTGTTGGTAAGCGAAAAGGGGAAAAGGGGGTAAGCGAAAATATATAGATGGTGCTAAATTAAATACACTCATAGTGACGTGACGGACGATGAGCGGAGATTTTAAATTGATCGGAGTTATGGTTATGGTGAGATGCGAAACGAACTAAGCTGTTGTGTTCATTTGATTGAATGGTCTAAGTTTTAAACATCCTCGTGGAAAACTAAGTTATGTCTTAATTTAGATTAGATTAGTTCCTTTTACTATAAATAATGTATTTTGGTTTCCAAGCCAGGTGCGAGAAAACAGAAGCTGCGACCTTCCCTCGCTTCCTTTTTTTCTAATTACAGTTCTGTTTGTACGTTTTGCCTGTCCGTCTGTCACAAGCATTGACACGAACTAAGATTTGTTTTCAGGTTTGTCATTCGGATATTATTTTTATAAAATTTATTAAGCTCTCTTTGTGGTTAAAATTTAAAACATTGAATTAAAAGTATGAATTCGAAGAAGGACCATCGATTTGTTAAGAAGAAACAACTAAAGTAATTCTTAAATGTATACAAAGCCTTAGATACAAACGTTATTTGTGCGCCAAATTTGCAGGAACAATGATTTGGAATTTTACACAGCAAATGAGTTAAATCAAATTACAAAGTACATGTGAAATCATATTTATAACAAGGTACAAGTCGTTATTACCTTGAAACACTCTGTATTTTACCTTATCGATAGCCGTGATCCCGTGGTATAAGTCACTTCTACACCGTGAAATATCACCATCTGATTACATTAAATAAAAATAATATTCAACTCCATATGAAATGATACAAATCAAAAATTATTTAAATCGCATAATATTTATAACTTACTACATTGAATGTAATAAAATCACGTGGTAAAAATAATTGCTACCTTAACCAATACCATACCGGTATCTATCGATATATATCGAAATAGTTCAGATAAATCTTTCAATTAAAAATGCAATCAGGAGGTGATGTCAGGAGCCTTAGAAACCGGGGAGCGTGCATGAGAAGAGCAATGAACGTTAAAGAAGCGAGTGAGGTATGTAAGGATCGAGTCAAGTGACGCTCGGTTCTTTCTGCCTACCACACAGGGATTTAGCGTGAAGGTATAGATAAATAGATTGATAAAAATGCAAAGCTAATGAGCCGAAAGTAGACGAACGAATTATTGGGTAGAACGGACCTTTCAACGTTCATCTTTAAACCAGCTCGATGACACCATATTATCGTCAGAACTGCTAACAATTACCCAGTTATGGTCGCAAAATATTTAGTGAAAAGATTCAGGTTTCATTTTCTAAAATCAAACTTACGGGCAATTTGATCCAAACTACTTTGTGTGCCGTCAACCAATGTGCATGCTATTTGATTAACACGGTAGTATAAGGTACCGTCCGGCGTTAGGAGATTTAGTGATGGAAACATACAAATTTGTTTAGATTGAGTTAGGTTTCTTAGATTCTATGTATTAAAAAAAAAAAGTAATTAAAAATATGATGTACTCATTTGGCTTATCTTGATGATAACCATCTGTATTTTAGTTAGTTACAAGATAAGTCAAATGAGTCAACTAGATGATCTTATGTTTATTACCAATGAAATCATATTAGCACGTCCTAGGTACATCGTCAGCTGGCTCTATATTATTATATTCCATATTGTACTTGTTTGACAAATTACTTAGGACCAAGTCATTAACTAACAAAGCTGTACTAGGCAGCCGATAAACTTAAAAATCTTGCATACGGCGCACCTGATGTAAAGCAGTTACCGTAGCCTGTTACCGCTTGCAATATAGTAAGTATCACTTGCGCGATGCCTCCTCTGCTGTTTACACAGCAACTCCATAGGAGCTTACTGGTGATCTCACTCACACGCAAGAACAAAATCCTCTAGGGAGTTGTTATTTCGATGCGGTTTTCTGTGAGGTCGAGGTACTTCCCCAGACGGGCTGATTTGATGCGTCCTACCTCTCTTAAAACTATGTTACTATCACAATTATATACACCTACAAATGTCAAGTTTCATTTGATACTACAATTAGAATGGTTATAATTAGCTTCTTTTGACTGGATAATTACACATGCGCCAATATATACAAAGCATATTAAAATTACAAAAGAATGTTTTGTTCTCATATCTTACAGAAATTCCATTTCTTGGAATATAAAAACGAGGTAAGTTGAAATGAAATGGTAAGTTGAATGAAACAAATCACATAAAAAAGAATTAGGAATGCTTGATATATCGGAATAAAAGGCCGAATGTTAGACATATTAACAGAGTGAGGCGGCAAAACGGCGAAAGGTACTTACGTGTAAAAGCAGCTTGTTTCAGATTCGCTGAGTCACGCCTACTACAGACTATTATCGTGAGAAAGTATGTAATGAATTTTTATTTAAAGCTATTACACATTAATAAAGTGGGGTTTCCGTTGAAGGAGCATTTTAGCATGTTTTATTTTTGTGATTTTAGGGCAGTGGGTCATTACTTACTTCTGGTTAACTGATAGGTTTATCCGTAAGGGTTAATTAAGCAAAACTTCCTTCGCTTACTATTTTTAATACCACGTCGATTAGATTGTAGATACGGCATACTACATGGTCTATCAACCCTTATAATGCGTGGAATATATATACCTAGTCCGGCCATAAGATGACACGACCAATTTGGTCATGGTAGGTTAGTCTCGACCTTCCTCGGTTTACATTCTATTAGTTCTCTTTATATCATTTTATCTAGTAAACTAGGCAGATTCTATACAAATTTAAAGTTTTCCAAAATATTATAAATCATCGAAACACACTAAACACGGTACACTTGAAGCGTCTATCGTATGTATCGTTTATATATACTATGTATATTCAATATGTTTGTAGGTACACCTACCCCGTTGCTGAGAATATTGGTATATCATCAATCAAATTCGACATAAAGGCCTAGATCTATATAAAATATATGTTATTCGTCATAATCCGTCATAGGGACGTGAGGTCCAACAATTTCTCGCCTAAACTATTATGGTGGTTATATTTCTGTTATATCTTTATAACATTGTGCGATAAACACAACATTGTAAAGCATTCCTTTTAAACAATAGACAAGTGAATATGTTGTAGTACTAAAGATTACTTATTTTGCCTGAGAAACTCTGAAAAGTTGTTGTTGTACATTCGTCGTAAATTCTTTGGAACCTAAATATTCATACCGTTATTTTTTTGTTCATTATACAAATAATTAAGTAGTAAAATATCGAAAAATACTCTAAAAGGTATTTCCTGATTTTCCTACGTTTTATTTTAAGAAAGTAAGGAACGGCGAAACAAATATTTTTATTATTTTCATATTTTGTTTTATATTAATATTCATTTATTTACTTTAATTGGTAATATTTAGTATACAATAGTGATGCTAATCAATTACCTTTTCAGGCCATTCGTGAAGTTCATATTAATTTCACAAGTCAAAACTTGAATTATGCAAAGTAAAACAAGTTATCATAATATGTCAAAATTTAAATATTTCCAAGCAACGCCACAATATCTTATTAGTACCAATGTCAAGATAATATCTAAAATTAATCTGCATTTGAAACTTTGAAATATGCAATTTGAATATGTGCATTTTAATGAAATTAATAGATTGAAGATATAATTAGATATAAGATAGTAATTAAAATAAAAGAAACCAGAACCAATGTAAGGATTATGGTTAATAATGAAGTGTTAGAACAAGTGGATGAGATGAGATTGTGTATGTTGGATGCACATTCAGCAGGGATGGTAGGTACACCGTTGATGTCGAAAGACCAATGATTGCTGGGGAAAGTGTTTATAAAGCGTTGAGAAATCTTCTTAGCAGTAAAAGCTTGAACCAGAAGGCACATCTCGCTATACACAGCGCAGTGCTGGTCTCAAAACTAACTTATAGAAGCGAGAGCTGGGTAAGCCAGGTTGAGCATGAAAGTAGGATAAAGTCAGTAATAATGTTTGTAGAACGCGTTAGAAATCATATATTAGGAACGGAGTTGGCACGAAGGAGAGAATCAATCAATGGACGAAGAAATCATTACGAAACAGATATATCTACAACGCGAAAGTAACGCGAAATTGTTGCATTATAATTTACATGGTAAATGCATACGCAAAAAGTACGTAGGTAGCCTAAAAGGATAAATAATACTAAACTCACATTTACTAATGCTCAATATAACTTATTTTCAAGAAATTTCAATGCATAACTTGACAGATGGTTTACCTAACTCATGATTTAAGAAAACCAAGTACGAAAGCCAGTTTAATCCCCGTCACTTATAAAACATTTATGAATCCAAACATATTGTACTCAACTCCTACAACTTAAGACTTCAAGCACAAACATTCTTATTAGCATATGCGTAGGAATCAAATTTGAATACAAAGTAATTCATTACACGAAAATCCAAGGTAAAGTTTGAAAGAAATAAATGGTACAGTCGGGCACACAATAATTATACGCCGAGTACATAAATGATGTCAACGACTTTGAAATGTTGTGCTAATGTTCCTGAATAATTGCCTATTTTTTTAGGAATCCGCAAGTATAATGCGCAAACTTCTGCGGGATTAATGTTTGTGCCGTTCTTTCCTTTGGGATCTATTTGTAAAAATAATACGCGAAAGCGGGAAGATTTTAGGAACTCTTTTGAAATATATAACTTGTTTTCATAAAACGAACTCTATGTATATTCGTTTATTATGAATATAGCGTAGTACGCTGCGTTTGCTGGGAGGCTGTATGACGGAATACGTCATTTGTCGTTAAAAGAACTTCTACAATGCAGTTGGCGTCGTGCCTACGACGGCTACGGTAGCTGTTTTCATTGTTAGGAAAAGTTGTCAAATACATATGTTGTTCCCATTGGTTAATGGTAGAAGATATTTACAAATTTTGTTCTACGTACAAATTAATATGCATGGGATTCATGAAAATCTTTTGATTTAATATATTGAGTGGATTGAAAACTGTAATTTTGTATACGGTGATAATGTGAGGTAGTTTAGTATTACTCAATTTCATACGTAAGTATTTGAGGGAATATCAAAAGATTTTGTAGATTTTGCTTAAAATCAAATTATAACACTTGATATAATACTTAGTAACATTGAAATACTTTAGTTAGCATATTGCATTATTTGTATTTCAAGCGTGCACGTAAAAATGTACGTACATTAATACCGGCTTAGTGGTCAATTTAGAATTATCTGATTAGATTGAATTTATCAGAACTTTTTCTTGTGATTGTATCTTAAACCTTACCATTTCGTGCCAAATCAGATTTATGTACCTATGAATATTAAGTTATCGGCACCCACAACACAGATCACTCTAGTGTGGGTACTATTGGACAATGATATACCGATAATTCTCACAACACAACAGCAGGGAATACTCATTTGTTATCTACCTTCATGATATACATTACCTACCTACTAGAAACAAACTACAAGCGGAAACTGAATGTCTCATTTGTTACGTAAGCAGGTATAGTATAATAAGTTATATTGTATGTCAAACATAGTTAATATTGTAACCTGTTCTTGTTGTTGTAAATAAATATTTTTGTATTATTTTGTATTATTATATGTTTAAGTTGATGCGGACTTCATTCGCGCATCTTTCGGTATCCCGTGGTAACTGTATTTTCTTACTTTTTTTCTTTAGCCGAACAGGCTTCTAATTCAGACCTTCCACGCATACCCCGGTATTCCGTATTGGCCGTATTTTCCTCCTTTCTTCTTTTTTGCTACTTCTAAGGGCTGCATCGTGATGTTGAATAACCTGTAAGATTTCTCAACAATTGGGCGATGAAATGCAAAAATATTTTTTAGTTCCAGAGATTAGTGCGTTCAAATAAAGAAACAAACTCGCCCACTTTATATATTAGTGTAGATAGATAAATGATAACTGAGTAAGCAAATAACAACTTAAGTAACGAACGTATAATACTATAACCGCCTTACAAATCGAGGATGTTGCTGGTTTTCGTTTTACTCGTACATACCTTCGATATCTCGGGAACCGCTCGATGAATTTAGATACTTAAAATTTCGTTTTGTTCAAGCATATCCGGATTTAGTTTTATACAAATATAGTAAAGATCTAATAATTATATAAAAAGATATCTTATTATTTTAAACGAGCAAATGTACATATATAATAATATTTCGTGCATCCCGGAAACGACTCTATCGATTTGGATCAATTGCAGCATTTAAATAAATAAGACATTGCTTTCTAAGTTTATCTACAAAGGTGTCATATCTGAAAAAAAAACACGATATTACAAAAAAGGCACGGCCGCCCGTGTACTGTAAATAAAATTATCGAAAAAGATTTTCATTTTGTTTCCATTTTTGTTTCTTTTCCTATTATGATATTTATTTTATGCGTGTGATATTTTGATGATCCCTTGATAATCCGAGTTAGGAACTAAAAACTTTTAAATAAATAATGAATTAAGATAATATGAAATTATACGTATTATTATATATATATATATATATATATATATATATATATATATATATATATATAATAATAATAATAATATAAATAATAATTGTTGATAGTTGGATCATAAATGATCAATAGATTCAATTTTATTTTCCCAGGATTTCAATTTAATACATCGAGTAGGCACGTATTTCAAGGCTTCACTTTTCTTCAATACTAACATTATAGGGTCTTAAAAGCGCTCTCGGTTGGTTCGGGTTGGGTGTTTATGTCTTCGCACGTAACTTCGTAGTAAGAGAATTTTACGATAATTACGTAGCACGGTTTGCGTATATGGCGGTAGGATATTCGGGTCTGCTCGTCAGCGTCCTAACGGTAGCACTCCCTTGGCCTTAGATTTTATTAAAGAATGAGTTTGTCTTCCAATTTATTACAACTATTCAAAATGGCCACGGAGACGGCATATGCGTTTAGGGTAAGAGGTGTTTGCGTGTGCGTGTGTACACATAAGATACCTAATGCTTGATGTTATCGGTGAGTTCATATATTTTTTTCTCGGAAACAGCGTGACCGATTTTGTAACGGTTTTCAGCTTTCTGTAAGTCTTGTTCTTAAGTATGTCTTACCGAAGATTTAATATTACCGACTGCCAGCGATCGCTATAGAACATATGTTTCTCCAAACCGGTTAAGTATTTTAAGATAATTTTATTATAAAACAAATATAAACGGAAACGTACATAACTTCTAGTGTTAAAATTTTAATTAAAATGCCACAAATAGAACACAAATTAAAAAATTATAAAACCCATGACATTAAAGCGTAATATGACTATTGTATAGAATATTTATCCGTCGTGCGAAACCTGTGTTGTAGACTGTTCATATTAAGTACGAGTAGTATGTGCCAGTAGCTTTGTTGTTAATCAATATGCATTCTTCTACAACACAGATTACTCACGTCGGTTATTAATAATATTCTTTATAATAATCATATTACGCTTTAATGTCGTGGACTTTGAAATTTTTAATTAAAAATTTTATTTGCAGTTGATAAGTACCGTTACAGATGTTAAATACGCGAAATTAAAAGCTAATTCTAGCTAACCACATTTAATATTAATTAATTTTGGATTCTTTTTACACTCCACGAAATCAGATACTCGAGTTTATAATTTTATCCTAAAATAATAAGACACACGTAAATGGAATACGAATACAAAACAATCACTATTAAATACACTTCAACCCGGGTTTTATATTTATTTATACTTTAAATAAAACTTAGGTTACCTTACGCACAAATAACTTATTAGAACACTTAATCTATACTAACATATAAAGAGGAATAGTTTGTTCGAAGGGGTTAATCTTTGAAACTACCAGCCGGATTTGAAAAATACTTTTCGTATTTGATAGCCCAGTTCATGAATCTTGTTATAGGCCATTCAACATCTCGTTATGATTCTTAGAACCCAAGGAAAAAAATATACAAAAGGGCTATTCCCACGGGATACACTAATGAAATCAAGTAAATACACGGAAGGATGGAGTCGTGAGCAACAGCTAGTACAAGTATAATGTTTGAGATTTGTCTTCCCTCCTTGATAATGTGGGAGACAGCAATATGATAAAGGCATCAATAGCCTTAAAAGAAGGTCAATTAAAAGTGCAGTCCACAGTCAAGTGAAATTCGATTGCCGCACACCGCGGTTTATTATATTTTAATGTAATGGGGAACCTATAGTTTATGAGTTACCTAAACCCATTTATTCGAGTGATACGGGTGGTAGAATCGTCTAAGTGCTGGGTTTCTTTTTGAAGTGAAAACGTCTTTAGCGGCGTTGTGCACTTTTTAGGATGAGTAAAAAATGCTAAGCTCGCGTCAGTACACCTGACCGTAAGATTTTGGTGATAATTTGAACTTAAGTTCGCTGCAACGCTAAATTACATTAGTTACCTCTAATTAAACAATTAAAACATGAGGTGCTAGATCGTTCATAGAGCATTATTTTCTCGCGATCAAAATGTTGTAAGCGCCATGAAATTCTTGGCGCTTACGCGTTTAATTCAACATAGTTTATCAACATCGCTGTTTGTTTTAAGCGGAGCGGCGCAGGGCGCTTGCGCGAGTGTACGTGTGTGTTTGAGTTTTAGAGATTGGAGATGATGATGCTGGTAATGATAATGTTGAAATTATGGATGAAAGTTGATTTTTCTGAGACATAAACTTTATAATGTAAAATAATTGTAATAGTTCTGTAGTGTTAAATTTTTAATGTAATATAAATTGTCATGTTTGTGTACGATAGCGCAATAAATGAATATTGTATTTTACCACATACATTGATAGTACTTTTATACTGATAAAGAAAGCAATTCGTGCGAAATTATTCCCTAACCATTCCAAAATATTCAAAAATGCACAACGTTAATGTTCAAGTTTTCACTTCTATCGGCACTCCCGGAGTGAAACCCATTTTTTTTTATATATACAACGTCGGGAGGCGTATAAGCATATGGCCAATCTAATGTGAACTGGTTACCGTAGCCTGTGAACGCTTGCAATACAGAAAAATCGATCGCAAGATGGCAACAACCCTCCAGGGAGTTATTTGGTTTTCTGTGAGGTAGAGGTACTTTCTGGTGGGGCTGTATAGTGTGACGTACGTCTTTTAAAAATGAAACGAGAGTATATCCGTTTGTCTCGCAAACGGATATACTCATGCACACAAATTTTGTACTGTATGAGAATCGAATCGGTGTAGCTAGATCTATATAATACGGTTCATCGATTGTGGTGTGTAAGAAATTCAAAATGTCATCATATTTCCAATTTCAAAACCCGTACTTCAAAGAACATGCTGTTTGTCCAATATCTTAGTGTGCGTCAGAACACGCCAAAGAAGCAGACACAAATTAAAGTGAAACTTGTTAAGTTATACACCCACTTCATACACGCCTAAATCAAAAGGGTGTTAAAAGGCAAAATTACAAACACCGAGTTATGACTAATGTATTCGTATAACGTAAAACAAAGCTTGTTGGAATACCTACGGAACCATTTGCCGTGACACGTGCATGTGTGAGCGACTTTTATTATGTGATTATTAGTAGCCTACTTTGCATTATTTATGGGATGAGGTCACGCTATAAGTACAGCAATTTTTCTTAAGAAATAGCTTTTGTGATGACCCCATTAACGAATAGTAAGATACCTAGTTTTGTTTGCTAATATAAATATTTTTGAGTATAAATTCATTTAGCGCATTAGGGAAAATAATAAAAAAAACGAAGATACTTGGTAAATGTCTCACAAGTCTTGTTCTACGTATTATATATATTGTAAGGATGTACATCTCTTGTTATATATAGATAAACATGTTTTATTCAAATCGTGTGTGTGGCTTTACATTATATACGGCGGTGAATGATATTTATTGATAATTTATTAAAATATCGTTGTGTTTTCCAAACGTTATAGTACTGGTATATATACGCGAATTGAAATATTTGGAGTTATTTTTGTTACGCGAAAGGATAACATTTTACTTTGTACACACACACACACACTTTTTTAAAAAGAAACATGTGTCTATGATATTTTGCTGTTGTAAGGTTGAGCAAGCCTGAAATAAATATCCTTCGACGTTATTAAGAAGAGTATCCGACGTGATCGTAAGCAGTGATTTCTCTCTAACGGATAAAATAAGATAGATAATATATTTAATAATAATATAATAATTAGTCTCGAAATATAATAGATAAGCAGGCAAACAGGTCAATTATTAGTGCAATGTACATACCCAATAAAGATTACGATGCTCACACCCCACATAAAGTTGCATTTTATCTATTCTCATCATTGCGTTATTATGTACTACACGAGCTATCCTAAGTAAAACTCTTGCACCGTTTTGGTAATAATTAAAACTAATGTCCGCTGCAGCTCTGAAATTATTTAGATGTCTATCCCAAAGATTCAAAGAGACAGCACTAAATCGCTTCTAAGGCGCACTTTTCTCGCGACCAAAAGGTTATAAACGCCGTGATTTTCATGTCGCTTATGCGTTTCGTTCAACGTTGTGCAGAAAAGAGTTGTTGCCGATCGGCAACAAAGCATAGTAAACATTTGGTTCGCGGTGTCGGTTCTGGTACACTAGTACATAATAATTCAATGATTCTCATCGTAACACGTTCCGAGGTACACGTTCATGAACTTTTTGTACCGAACCCCGTCATTATTAATGGTTTAGGAAATGCGTAAACGTTGCGAAGAAATGATTGTTAATAACATTATTGTATTGTTGCAGCTACGACGGGCGAGTCAAAGGTCCATCGGCTCACTGGGCCGACGAAATCCTCGCTGGACGAGCGCGATGGCACGATGCAGCCCCCTCCGCATTACGTATCCACGACGTGCTCGCCACAGACCGTGCTCTTTATCGTTGCCGTGTCGACTTCAAAGTGTCTCCAACAAGAAACCATAAGATAATGCTTGATGTTATCGGTGAGTTCATGTATTTTATTTATACATCGTCTATGATCGAATTGGTCATGTTTTATCAGAAGCTGATATCAGGAGTCTTAGGAACCGGCGCGGGTGCATGAAAAATCTATGAATTCCTTCGAAACCCGTGTGGTCATATATGACCGCGAAATGTATGGGAAAAGGTATATAACGGGTTCTGAAGGCTTACAGATGCGAGTGATGTGTGTAAGGATCGCGTCTTATGGCGTTCGGTTCACTCTGCAAACCCCGTAAGGGACCTGGCGTGAAGATATACCGTCAGTAGGCTCCAAGAATACGCCCCACCATATGTAACATCGTTACTGTAAACTGTTAATGCAGCAACTCTTAAGAAGTTTATTAGTCACTAGCGTGAACATCACAACCCTCCAGGGGGTTGTTTTTTGGCTGCAGTTGCTGCGTGATGGAAATACTTCTACAGTTGGGCGGTTTTGATACGCCCTACCTCCTTTAAAACTCACAAATCAGACGTGACGTGTCCAAGAGAGATAGGGCGCATTAAAGCAACCCGTCCGGGGAAGTACCTCTACCTTGCAGAAAACCGTAGCCAAATAACAACGTCCTGCGAGGGTTGTTGTGTTCTGCGTGTAGATGAATAATATAAAAAAAAACCGCAATCGCTTCTAAACGCTTGAACCGATTTAAGTTAATGTGTTTGTATTTTTTTCGGATGACAAAAAAGTACACTAAATTTCTATAATTAAATTACTCATTTTTCACATTACAATCGATGTATATACAAAACAAACTTCCGTGTTATGTTGTTCCGTGTTCGTGTCCGTTTGTTTGATGATCATTTTGACCCTCAATTAATGTACAATTTGAATTAACTATATGTAGTAATAATTTACAGGTTATCTTGGAAGTTTCATTCCTTACTTACTAGTTACTTAAGCTTCTTCGCTACTCACTACCGCCAATTGATTCGTAGCCTGAGGGCTCGTATTCCTAACGACATCAACCGTCACAGTCAAGCCACTATGACCCTAATTAATCGCTTCGCCAACAAAAATAAGCAACTACATAACATTCATCATGATCTCTTTGATTTGGTGTCTTTATTAGTGCCAAACTAACAAACTCAAATGTTATTAGCGATGGAGTCTTCTCATCGTAAAATATACGTATGTATATTTTCTTTATCGTATAGGTATGTGGTTATTTCCAACGTTCTTTGCGTAATAATACTAATACTATAGCAATCAGATATGATAGTTATGGCAGTCGACAAGGGCTAGGAATCTCATCTGTCGGAGCCCAGTACCAATAATCCCGACGGATCGCATTAAAATAGCTCAGTAATTTCCCACACAGGTTCGTAAGTCCCCATACCTGCTGAGACCTGATCATAGGTATAGTATCCCATTGATATCACGTGGAGCGGGCTACGGCGAGTGTACTACTTTATATTAATTTCGAATCTCGAAGGAGGAGGAGCCGAAGGAGCCTCCACGCGTTCGATCCATGTCTCTACACGCGCCTATGACCGGAAATTATACGCGTAATTTAAAAGACTATAAACACATATAAAGAATAAAAAATTCTATTATTATAACCAATGAAAATATTTTCTGTTTACGTAGCATACATTAATTAACATCAACAATATCGCACATTTTGTTTAATATCATTTCTGCTATTATCAAGTACACACAGCGACAAATCATGTTATATACTTGTAGCATCATTTTTAGGGTTCCGTTTTACCCTTTGGGTACGGAACCCCAAAAATCACGTTTGTTTTATGGGAGCACCCTTAAATATTTATGTTATTCTATTTTTAGGGTAATAGGGTTCTGTTTTACCCTTTGGGTACCCAAAGGGTAAAACGGAACCCTATTACTGACGCTCCGCTGTCCGTCCGTCCGTCCGTCCGTCCGTCTGTCACCAGGCTGTATCTCTTGAACCGTGATAATTAGACAGTTGAAATTTTCACAGATGATGTATTTCTGTTGCCGCTATAACAACAAATACTAAAAAATAGAATAAAATAAATATACAACAAACGTGATTTTTTTTGCTGTTTTTATAGATAATGGTACGGAACCCTTCGTGCGCGAGTCCGACTCGCACTTGGCCGATTTTTTAGTATTTGTTGTTATAGCGGCAACAGAAATACATCATCTGTGAAAATTTCAACTGTATAGTTAATGGATAACTAATAAGTATACTTTATAACGTCTTTTAGATATAAATAACTATAATACGTAAGAAACACACAAATCAAAACAACAGACATGTTCATAACACACCATTATAGCCATTCCACCACTGAGATCCTCAAATCTATCGAAATATTAAACATGTCTATTTGTCTTGCCCTGGGTGTTTTATGAGAGGTAGAACGCATCAAAGCAGCTGGTCTGGGAAAGTACATCCTCCTCACAGAAAACTGCAAACAACTCTATGTGGGGTTGTTGCGTTCCTGTAAGTCAGCGAAGTTGCCAGTAAGCTCCTAATCAGTAGACGTGTTCCCGGCGGGCGTGGCAATACGTGAGCTATATACTCAATGTATTGCTAGTATTCACAGGCTTGTACGTCTCCCGATGTTGTATACAATTCAATTAAAAAAAATAGAAAAAGAAGTTGAAAAATCGCTAATTCCTATATGTTTTTCAGAGATTTTCTATTATGATTACGGTCGAATTTCGATGATATTTGGATCACTAGTAAATATAATTATACTGAACTCTCGTTCGCCATTAACTTACAATATCATGGTAAAGTTCTGCTATCGCTCTAGTTTAAAAATTCCGCATTGTTCACTGGATAAGTCAAGTGCTATAAAAATCTTCCTAGGGAAGCAACAAAGCTGAAAGTTTCTAACTAAATCTCTTTTGTTTTAATTAAATCCGTACTTAGCGTAAACAAAATGGTTTAAAGAATATTGTTAAGCCAAAGGACTTTTTAATCGTATTACTATAATATATCATACACAGACATACACAGTTTACATATAATACACTAACTTGCCGTGTATTAACAATTCCTGTTGTAATTTAATTTAATTTTTATGTATTTGAGTAACAAATGAAAGTACTTTTAATAACAAGACAACAATTATGAACATTAAATATTTTTTTTTTTTTCAAATGTAAAGGTTCTCTTAATGGAAAAAAGGAGCAAAATAGACTAACTTTGGAATAAATCCTGGACAATGCTGATGTTGCAGCATATGAAAAAGTCAATGAGAAGTTGGTGCGGTTTATTAAACGGACTATTAAAATAATTATCAGAATAGTACCAAAAACAAGAATGGTGGTGACTTTTCCTGCAATCTCTCAGATTACCACCCTAAATATAATGGTAAATTATTATTATGTGGCCCGCAAAATGTGAACTGGCTACTGTAGCCTCTAGGAGTTCACACTATCCTACTATATATATATATGTATATATATATACATTCTGTGTACTAAGTATCGGGAATTTGTCAATAAAACAAAAAATACAAATTATTCATCTAAATTTATTTTATCGCCTTCAAAGTAGGCCCCATCGCTTGCAATACAACATCTCCACCGCTTCACCCAGTCTTCCATACATTTTTCATAGGCTATTTGCGGTATGGCCTTTAGCTCATTCAGCGAATTTTCTTTTATGGCTTCTATCGACTCAAAACGTTTTCCTCGAAGTGGTAATTTTAACTTGGGAAATAAAAAAAAGTCAGACGGAGCCATATCAGGTGAATACGGTGCTTGGTCGAGAACTTTTGTTGAATTTTTCGCTAAAAACTCTTTCACTATAATGGCTGTGTGTGATGGTGCATTATCATGGTGCAGCATCCATGAGTTGTGTTGCCACAAATCTGGACGTTTTCGGCGGATACTCTCACGCAAACGCTTCATGACGCCTAAATAATATTCTTTATTCACTGTTTCTCCCTCTGGAAGGAATTCGGAGTGAACCACACCACGGTAGTCAAAAAAAACTGTCAGCATCACCTTGATTTTGGAGCGACTTTGCCGCGGTTTTTTGGGTTTCGGCTCGTTTTCGAGACGCCATTCTGAAGACTGTTGGCTTGTTTGCATGTCGTACTCATAAACCCATGTCTCGTCGCCAGTTATTATACGTTTCATAAAGGTCGGATCCGTAGAAGCTCGGGAAACCATGTCTTCAGCGACATGCTTTCGCTGCGCTTTTTGAACAAAATTGAGCTCTTTTGGAACTAGTCGAGCGGCGACGCGTTTCATGCCTAAAATGTCAATGAGAATGTTGTGGACGGACTTAAAAGATATGTTCACCTCACTAGCCAACTCTCTCAGACTCATACGTCGATTTTCGAGCACTAGCTTCTTGATTCTGTCGATGTTTTCTCTGGTCGTAGCGGTTGAAGGTCTACCAGAACGAGGCAAGTCTACTACTACTTCTCGGCCTTCTTTAAAAGCCTTATACCATTCATAAGCCCTTGTTTTCGATATACACGATTCGCCGTAGGTATTTCGCAACATTTTTAGTGATTCACCACATGAAATATCATTTGAAACACAAAATTTAACGCACACTCTTTGTTCAACAATATTTTCCATTGTAAAAATCGCCGAGGACTCAAAACTATGACCAACAAAAAGTGTAGTTTAAAACAAATTAAATGACAGATCCCGCTCAAATTTTGCGCGCTAAATCAGTACAGTGCTACCAACATGCAGTAAAAAAATTAGAACGACCTCTTTTACGCGGGTCTTTTTATTGACATATTCCCGATACTTTTTACACAGAGTAGTATATCCTACTAATATTATAAATGCGAAAGTTTGTATGTATGGATGGATGTTTGTTGCTCTTTCACGCTTAAATGGCTGAATGGATTTGAATGAAATTTGGCACGTAGATAGATTATGATCTGGATTAACACATAGGCCATGTTATTTGTCTCCACGCGGGCGGAGCCGCGGCCAGCTGCTAGTACGCAATAAAAGCTTCCCTTGCACAATCGTTCCTGACACAGAAACTCATTTCCCGCTCATCGTGTCCTTACGTTTCTCCATTATACTCATAGACTTGATACAACTCTCTAAAATATTGTTATTTGGTTGCTATTAGGTGGGTATACACTCTTAGTTGAGTTACTTCCTATTTTATATAATTGTGTCCGACTTTTCTTTCGCCAGTCTTGTTTGCTAAACGGCATATGCAAGGGAGATTTGTCGAAATTGGCCCAACCACCAGAATATTTAAAAATATATCGCTCAGTCTCTCCATCGTAATGACGTCCATGCAATATTTAAAAATATATTGCGTAGATTTTGACGGGCTCGGTGGCTCAGTCGTGAATGACGCGACTTTGACACCAACGCTCGTGGGTTCGAAACCCACACAAGGCAAACATTTGTGTGCATGAACATGTCTGTTTGTCTTGCTCTGGATGTTAAAAGAGAGGTAGGGCGCATCAAAGCAGCCCGTCTGGGGAAGTACCTCTACCTCACAGAAAACCGCAGCTAAATAACAACTCCCTAGAGGATTTTTGTGTTCCTGCGTGTGAGTGAGGTGACGAGAAAGCTCCCAAGGAGTGGCTGTCTAAGCAGCAGAGGAGGCATCGCGCGAGTGATACTTAATATATCGCAAGCGTTAATAGGCTACAGTACCCGCTTTACATCAGGTGGGCCGTATGCTTGTATGCCTCTCGACGTAATATGAAAAAAAAAGTAGATGTGAATGCAATAGGAATCGATGCACATTAATTTTGATCACAATTAGGACGACCGAATGGATTGCCTTCTAAAGAAATCATTCGTTTTACTTCTATAATACATTAATTACGTATGCCAATAAATAGTTTTTTTTTTAAACTACTTCCTGACCGGGTGGATCAGGAAGTCAGCGACGTATCAAAAGGTAGACACGTTATACACCAACATTATAGTATTTTATAATAGCGCAAGTAGTACTATATCTACGTATAGTTATTTATTACGAGACTTTGCTCTAACAAGGAGACAAATGATACCTTTCGTTAGAAAGAGATGAATATATATATCTTAGGACATTTATGATTTGTGGTGAAGTACGTATTGCTACGACGCGAGAGCGTGGCCAATTGAATGCGAGTTGGACAATTACCTTACTCTCATATTGCCATTCTAGAGCATGTACGACGTATCTATAACTATAAAAACACCTTAGCAGGAAGTAATTGAAACACGCAAGTAAGAGATCACTTTAGCTCTAACTTGTAATTGTTAATTTTGTTTAGAATCTCATCTAACAATTTATTTGTATTTAGTTGAATCCTCGGTAACAAAAAAGAGAAAACACTGGTTGTATTGCATATCATTTTACTTATACCTGTAAAAAAGTATTCATAGATGGTTATTTCCTATGTCTACTTGAAATAGTTCAAAGGAACCATTTAGCAGTTACGTCTAAACCAGTAATTATTCATACCTGGCTGTCATACCAAAACGCCGACTAGAATCGTTCCATTAAAAATTTATAGCGACTATTCCAAATTCGCAACTGAATGCAAAGTTCCGCTGCGCGCGTCTGTACACTCCTTAAACATTCAGTCGGCAATTTCTGTTTATTCGCGGTATTATAGTTGCGAATAAGAGGCCATTTTGGAAATCCCTTACTATAGTCTATGTGTTTTGAAGTTTGTTTTGCATACATTACGTACGTTGTTCAAGTCTTAGAGTCAAAACTATTTACTATCCGGGAATGGATATGCTTATATCGATAGGTTTTCGGTCATATCGTAAATTGGTAACGTAATAGTTGTTTTCAAGAAGAGCGCTGTAGTCGGCCTATAATTACGAAAGTGTTGCTTAGTAATCGATAGTCAAATTATGGGTAGCCGACCTTGACTACCAGTTGTTCAGTTTTAGTTCCCAAATGATATATTGATTAAATAAAGTGGAATTACTCATGTATTCAAACGCAGCGTTAGTGACCTCGAAGTCATAGTTTGGATGTAAACCGTTATTTATAACATTGATATCTATATATATATATATATGTATATATATATGTATATATATATATATATATTTATATATTACCTTATATATAAAATTCTTGTGTCACAATGTTAGTTACCATACTCCTCCGAAACGGCTGGACCGATTTTGATGGAATTTTATATGCATATTCAGTAGGTCGGAGAATCTATTTTTCATACCCCTAAGTGACAAAAGTGGTCCACCCCAAATTTATGATGTGGCATTAAAAAATACATATAGCCCTAAATTTTCATCCTTCTACCATCAACCCCTATTTTTATAATACTAAAATAATCCTAGGAATAATTTATATGTGTATATATATATATATATATATATATAAATTGGTTGTCTGGAAGAGATCGCTTTAGCGATAAGACCGCCTATAGTACATTTGTTTTCTTGTTCTGTATATGTATATCTTCACGCCAAGTCCCTTGCGGGGTAGGCAGAGAGAACTGAGCGCCATAAGACGCGGTCCTTGCATACTTCACTCGCTTCTGTGACATTCATAGCTCTTTTCATGCACGCTCGCCGGTTCCTGGGGCTTCTGACATCACCTTCTTGTAAAACACGACCAATTTGGTCATGGTAGGTTAGTCTCGGCCTTCCTCGGCTCCTACATCCTTCCACTTTTGCATTGTATATCTGTTTCGTCATTCTTTCGTCCCGCATTCTTTCTACATGTCCGAACCAACGGAGCATGCCCTTTCTTATCTTAACACCGACACTCTCTTTTAGACCAACTCTTTCTCTCACGTCTTCGTTACGAACGCGGTCAGCAAGCGTTATGCCACAAATTTTGCGCAATGCTCGCATCTCGACCGCATTTATTCTACTTTCATGCTCTCTCTGCCATACCCAGCTCTCACTTCCATAAGTTAGCGTTGGTATTAGCACCGCGTTGTGTACAGCGAGCTGTGCCTTCTGGCTTAGATTTCGGCAGCCTAGAAGTTTACCCAACGCTCCATTCACCCTATTCCCGGCACTCACTCGTCTCTCCACATCAGCGGTGTACCTTCCATTGCTGCTAAAAGCACTTCCAAGATATACAATCTCATTCACTTGCTCCAACACTACATCATCAACCATAATCCTAGTGTTCGTTCTGGTTGTCTCTCTTTCAAATACCATTATCTTGGTTTTCTTCGCATTCAATTGTAAGCCTTTCTTCATACAATCATCTTTCATTGTTGTAACTAGTGTTTGCAGTTCGGATGGTGATTCTGCTATTAATGCCGCATCGTCTGCATAAAGCAGGCAGTTGACCACTGAGTCACCCATTCGCATTCCCACATTCATATTTCTTATTCTCTGAAGACAACTGTCCAGATACAGGATGAACAGCCGAGCCGACAGCACGCATCCCTGTCTGACACCAATGTTGACATCAAACCAGGGCGACAAGCTGCCGTCCACCCGCACACATGCTGTACAATCCTCATAAGTGGATTGCACAGCACGGAGTAGGTCACCGTCAACCCCATATCCGGGCAAAATGTTCTGCGTGTGTTTTGTATGTATTTGTTATTGGTGCAATAAAGAGTATTCTATTCTATTCTATTCTAAATTGTATATAATTGTATATGTCGATAGACAATGGCAATGATCGGTGACTCTGCTTAATTTGTCGGTCACTAGTTTTAGTATCGCAGGCCAATACTACGAAGTCTGCTCAATATTCTCCCTATCGAAGAACCTATAAATATATAACAGAAATAAGTTATAGAACGAACACTTTGCTGTGGTTTTCTTAATGGACAATGGCATGGGGTTCTTAAAAAAAGACGTGAAGTTTTTTTTACAGATTACGGCTACGCATGAGAGATGCCCCCGGTGTTGTAGGTATTCATAATCTACGGTAACTGTAACTTACCATCAGAGAGACCGCATGCTTATTTGTCGCCTTAATAGTAAAAAATACTCATTGATACTAAATAAATTTTAGGAAAAGTTAGTAGTTTGGTGTAGTAGGCTAATTTGACGAGCTCGGTGGCTCAGTGATGAATAACGCGACTTTGACATCAACGCTCGTACGCTCGATTCCCACACAAGGCAAACATTTGTATGCATGAACATGTCTGTTTGTCTGGGTCTGGATGTTTTAAGTGAGGTAGGGTGCATCAAAGCAGCCTGTCTGGGGAGTACCTCCACCTCACAGAAAACCGCAAATAACAACTCCCTAGAGGGTTGTTGTGTTCCTGCGTATGTGTGAGGTCACCAGTAAGCTTCTAAGGAGTTGCTGTGTAAGAAGCAGAGGAGGCATCATGCGAGTGATTCTTAACATTACAAGCATTAATGGGCTACTTTAACAGCTTCACATCAAGTGGGCCGTATGATTGCATGCCTCCCGACATTGTATAAAAAAAAACAACATCGTATCATTTCTGTCGTGTCATTGATGGTAAGCAGTTACCCTCAGCCTATTGACATTTGCAACATCAGGGGTGTCGCTCATGCATTGCCGAACCTGTAAAAACATCTTCACGTCTTTCTTGAAGAACCCCATGCTGTAGTCCCTTGGGAAAACCTTGGCTGGGAGTTCATTCCACAACTTGAGTGTTCTGTAAAGTAAAATCTAAAAAGTTATAGTATACAATATCCTTATTTATCGATAATACTATGTTAAGATGCGTATGACACCGCACTAGTTAGACGTGCCGTAAAAAAAGAGACACAGCTATTTACAATTGCACGTAAAGGAACGGGACATACGAGTATAATACTGAGAAATCGCAATAATTGCATGTATTTCATTCATATTACAATCAAAGTAGGCTTACTTGTGACATGTTATATTAACTTTTGCATAGTTGGAGGTCTTGCTGTTTTTGGCACACCATTTTACCAGACAATAAGGCATGTTTTACATCTATTTTAACAGTTATTCGTAGAGAACATTCTCTGCGCAAAATTGATCTCACTGTTACATACGCTGGAAGCGGTGATCCTTTTAAGCGCTAAAATACTAAGTTTTGGCAGGCGAGGAGTACTTTAATTTGTTTGCGCTGTAAAATAATCAACTATGTTAGGCAATAAAACCATACGTCCACATTTTGCATATCTAGTGCAGTCTTCCGCTAAGTATGTGTATAAAACCGCAATCAAATAACAACTCCCCAGAGGATTGTTGTGGTCCTGCATATGAGTGACGTGGTTATTAATTGGACAAAATGTCAGAAAGTTGTGAAGGTAATTCCCAAATATATCCTAAGTAGAGTTATGCAAGCCAGGTATTTCATAGAGCGAAGAACGAGACAGCTACGTGCATTGGAATGTCAAAAGTAGCATTGCGCAGCGTTCGTCGTTGTTGCGTGTTTTTGTAAAAAAAATGAATCCCTTTTCACCACTAACTAGCAGATAGTTTAATGTAGTTAATTAAATAAACTCTATTTTCTATGGCGCATATATGAAGGTAGAAGTATTTATGGCTAACATATTAAAGTAATAATGTAGTAATCAGTAACAGTAAATCAGCCTGTCTGGAGAAGTACCTCTACCTCACAGAAAACCGCAAATAACAACTCCCTAGAGGGTTGTTGTGTTCCTGCCTGTGTGAGAGATCACCAGTATGCTCCCAAGGAGTTGCTGTGTAAGCAGCAAAGGAGGCATCGCGCGAGTGATATTTAATATATTACACGCGTTAATAGGCTACGGTAGCCGCTTTACACCGGGTGAGCCGTATGCTTGTATGGCTCTCGACGTCGTATAAAAAAAAAACTAGAATCAGATGCAAAAAGGCTGCAGTGTCTTCTTCCTTGCATTATTCCGTATTCTAATCCATTAGGATTACTGGGGTCCACTACCTAAGCCTTTCATTTGGCTAAGATAGTGACTTTTTACATGGAGCGACTACCGTCAGACCATCACAACACAGAAGGAAAACCAGACCTTACTTAGGTTAGGTTACACGTTTTTCAAAAAATAATTTCTTGGACTTGCGGGTTTTCTCACGATGTTTGTCCTTTACAGCTGAGCTAACGATAATCTATACATATAAATAAAATTGAAGTGTCTGTCTGTGATTTCAAAATAAAGCCTTTATCATATTCATATTTTCATGTTACCAATGCCTAAATATGCATTTTTAACTTTTTGTCTGTCTGTTTGTTTGTCCGGGCTAATCTTCAAAATGGCTGAACCGATTTTGACGGGACTTTCACTGGAAGGTAGAGGACTGTTCAGTGAAGAATATAGGGTACTTTTTATCCCGTAAATATTTATGGTTCCTGCGTAAAAAATGAAAAACTGTTAAAATTAGGGAAAAATATTTTCCCCTCCGGGGGACTTTGCAGTTTTATTTTATTATTTACACAGAATACTTATTTTTTGAGACAAAAAATAACTACGCAGTTTTTATGTATGTAATAAAAATAAACTTATTATACGTTGTATCCCGTAAAGGTCAATAGACGGCGCTGTTTGAAAATTGAATCGCTCTATGATTGCATCTACGACCTAAAGAAAGGCTACTAAAAGCCCAAATCTCAAGCGTGCGAAGCCGCGGGCTTCAGCTAGTTAGAAATATGTACGTAAATCCAAAAACAAGAATTTAGTGGTACATGCCAGGATTCTACCAGTCAATGGTCAAAAGATTCATTATCCACTGGGCTACCACTGCTCTGCAAATGGACTACAGTATAACATATATTAGGTTGGTCTGAACTCTAAATATACAAAACATATTGCCGGATTGTCAATATCGTGTCACATATAACACATCTAAGCTTAATGTTAAACGGTTACTGTAGTCTGTGAACGTTTGCAACATATTAACTATCACTCCCAGCGATACCACCTCTGCTGCTAACAAAGAAACTCCATAGGATACATATAGGGAATATGTGTGGAGATGTATCTGTGAGTATGTATGTGTATGTTATGTAATTTTTTTATACAACTAGATTGGCAAACAAGCATGCGGCCCGCGTCAGACGGTAAGCGGTCACCGCAGCCTCTTGATACTCGCAACACCACGTGGATGTTCCTCACGCGCTGCCAATCTTGTCACCTGAGGATGTTTCGTCACAGTACCTAGTAATAAAGTTATATGACCATTTAATGGCTGGCTGCTGACATTGATTTGCGGCAGTGAGTTGCAAGTTAGATGTCTATCTCGAAATCTCAGCTTGAGAACATTCCAGCTGGCACTGGGTCGCCATGTAGGATTAGAAGCAGTCGAAATAACATACATATAGACTGCTGATAACGTGTATTAATGATCGATCTTATCTCTATATATTCAATACACATTTTCGAACCATCAATATCCTGTCACGTATCACCCTTATTAACTTAAAGCTAGTTACATATTAAAGTGATAAAGCTACACATTAAATTCGGGGCAATGCAAGGTCCTATAACAGGAGTAAAATAATACATTCAAAAATTAACTATTTTTAATTATCTACATATATAAAAATGAATGTTTGTCTGTTGTCCTCTATGGACTCAAAAACGGCTGGGCAGATTTTGATGAAATTTTCAGTAAATTTTCAGGTTAGCCAAAGGTAACGATTGGATCACCCGTGCGAAGCTGGGTCGAGTAGCTAGTATTTTATAAAAATAATATTACAAAGTTACATTTGGCGTTGAAGTATTAACTGTAACTTGCCATTTGTCATAATCACTTTACACAATAAACATATGATAAAAAATATTACACTTTAATACAATTAAAAAAATATTGAATGTAGACTGGCATCATTTCATTTCTCGTATTCGTTTTAGCAAGCCCTTTCATTTGATACCCAAATCAAGCATGTGCATAAAAAATAACTGGGCCATCATATTTGGAAGTCCGCCATATTGGAATTAGAATAACGTAACTTACCTAATCATGCATTGTTATCTAAACTGAAACCGGGAAGTGGGTCAAATTTAACTTTTTTTACATAGTTACAGGGATTTTTTTACATAGTTACAGGTGAAGCTAAATAAAAGTGTGTTAAAGGCGCACTAACACAATTGCGTGCTGCTTCACGAAGCGAAGTTTGCGTACAGATTTATTGCTCCTTATACTTAAAAAAACCATCAAGTGTGAGTCCGACTCCCACAACGAGGGTTCCGTAAAAATTATTCTCTTAAATTATTTTTGCAATTAAGCTTTTTTTGTGATGTTACTAAAAATTTACGGTTTTCAGATTTTTTCTTTACTTGTGCTACATGACATTGCTTCGTACAAAATTTGATTCTAGGCCAACGGAAGTACCCTATAGGTTTTGATTCCCTTGCGAGTGTCAAAATATGCGCATATACGAGGCGAAACAGCCGTATCTTTGATTACGTGGACTTAGAAGTTTGATTTTCACTGTCCGAAGGGATTGTATATTAATATCAGCTTGATAGCCCCACCCGTTTGTGAATAAAAGGGTCTTGACAGATAGACGGACGACAAAATGATCCTATGAGGGTTCCGTTTGACCTTTTAAGGTACGGAATCCCAAAAATGGTTATGTTCTAAGATTTGTGTACCGCGCTCCCGTCGCATAGTTTTGAAAAATAACAACGCTAGTAATTCGAGTTTTGGTGCGTAAAGAAGGGTCTAAATGTGTTTGTTATTCAACTACTTGTATTTCTCTATTGCGTAGTAATATGTATTTGGTTGTTTACCTGACCCTGTAGAAATGAATCACACAATATGGAGCTGTAAAATAAACCTTAAGCTAGATATATACTTAGGCCTATGCTCCGTACGTGCCGTGACGAGAATTGGAATGGATTAATTGGTATATTTTCTATAGACGGTTTGTGAATCGACTGATTCCCAGCAAAATGTAAAAGTAATGAATATTGTTTGCATAGCGTACAATTGAAGAGTGCTTTGAATTTTTACGTACATGTATGATATTTGACCCTGGAACGCAATTGATCACAATAGCCATAATACCACACTCTATAGTTTTACTAAACAGTTTTGACTCTAAAGCGTTATAAAGGAATAACATACATAGCATACATAATACTAAGGAGTTGAGTTTAAGGAGAGGTTTTGCCATCTCTCCTTAAATTCAAGGGCTTAATGCCGTGTGTGAGTTTAGGATCATCAGCTATCCTCACAGCTCGTTTTTTCACCAAGTCACCAGGCGTGTTCTACCGATTGTACAATGGGTTGTGTTCCGAGGCTCGACATGATGCTAACAGCCTCATTTTACAATAGAACCTGACGCCGATGGCTGGGAGTTCATCCCCATACACTGAAGCCACAATGGTCACGTGCTGTGCGGTTCCAGAGAAGTTTTCTACCAAGAACTCTAAAGTTGTGAATTGAGCTCCCTGCCGAGGATTTCCCTATGGGTGGGGTTTGGGATTTTTTTTTCAGCATGGAGTTCTTCAAGAAAGGCGTGAGGAGGTTTTTGGCTACGGTAACCGCTTTACATCAGGTCGGCCGTATGCTTGTATGTCTCCCGAAATTGTATAAAAAAGACATTTTCGAGACAATCTAAATATACAAGAACTGTTCCATTGAAGCATTTTCCATAATATTAAAGCCTATTTAAATAGCACAAATTTTAACGTTTAGTGAATTATTAACAAAGTACTCGCGCATATGGACTGCTAACAAAATGCTGTCTCGCGTAAAATTAGACCGATTTGTGTCATTTTCGCTGCAAATGGAAGCGAGTTCCATAGATATGACGCATTCAGATTTAAACATTTACAATTAGAATCAGAAATAGATATTTATTATTAGAATAATACGTTGAATGTAAGTGATTTTGAATATGAACTCTTTGATGACTTCAAAAATGAAGATAGGTTTATAATTAGTACTTATCTCGAAAATGGTTCATCGAACTAGAATATTTTATAGTGTACGCTATGAATATAAGGTCTATATGAATATAGACCTCTATTTGATTTCGTATAAATTTGTACATGACTGGTGATCTAGAACATATAATTTGATATTTGTAATTGTTAACCTCATGTTCTCCAGGCGAGGAAGGCCAAGACTAAACTACCGTGACCAAATCGATCGTGTTCTGACAGAAGGTGATGTCAGGAGCCTTATGAACCGGCGAGCGTGCATGAGAAGAGCAGTGAATGTTAAAGAAGCGAGTGAGGTTTGTAAGAGTCGAGTCACGTGACGCTCGGTTCTCTCTGCCTACCCCGCAAGGGATTTGGCGTGACGTTAAAGATAAATAGATAGAACCTCATATTCTCGTTATGATTAATTTGGCAAACAGCCATTTTCTATGTCACCATTTTAATTTTTTTTTCAAGGATGCTTTTGCGATAATGAAATGATATTTTGGTGAAGATTGATGACCCTTTGATTTAAAAACTAAAAACAACAATTTCATAGAACCCGACGTCTGTGAAGATTGTTTTACCGTCTTCAACTTTAATAAAGCCGAAGCGCTTGTTCGTATGCAATACCGAGGGTTACTACAGGCGCTACTAACATACAAACTCATCGCCAGTTTCTTATTCTTACTTACTATATCACTTGACTGCGCCTAAATATATCTCGGCGAATTGAGATTACTAATCAATCGAAGGAGATTTTAACCAAAAAATTGATATGTACAGCGATATTGGTACGTGAACTAGCCAATAAGAGCTGCGCGTATTACTTTATCCGCAGCCAAATAACAACTCCCTAGAGGGTTGTTGTGTTCCTGCGTGTGAGTGAGGTCACTAGTAAGCTCCCAAGGAGTTGCTGTGTAAGCAGCAGAGGAGGCATCGCGCGAGTGATAATTAATATATCGTAAGCGTTAATAGGCTACGGCATCCGCTGTACATCAGGTGGGCCGTATACTTGTATGCCTCCCGACGTAGTATAAAAAAAAACCCGCGCACCGATCCGCCCTCGTCAGTGCGAAATTAGTTGCATGCGGCGGTGGGGGCCGCCACCTACCATGCAACTCCCAACCCGGCAGGTCGCAGAGAGCTGAGTGTCGTATAGACACATGGAATGTTAGAGGTGGATTAAAATATGAATGATGATGAATGAGTTGATAGATATAATGAACGAGAGATGCCTAGATGTTTGTGTGTGTTAGAGATCAAGCGAAAAGGAAGCGACACCAAAAATCTGCCCAGGGGAATGATAGCCCTGTGGTCCGGGGCGAACCAGGACAATCATGCCAGCGCTGGCGTATGTGTCGTGCTTTCATCTCACTTGGCCGCTGGTGTGAAAAGTTACGATTTACTAGGTCCAAGACTTCTCTGGGTTAAGATAAAACTGGGGATTACGCGAGTCTTTGGTTGCAGCATATGCTCCTGTGAGCTCTGATCCCCAGGAGCTCGAGAAGTTTTGGGAGACTGTAAGAGGTATTCTGGATTCGGCTCAAGCGAATAAACGGATACGGACGGAATAATTATGTGTGGTGATCTAAATGGATGGTTTGGAAACAAGCGAAACAGTTATGAGCCTGTGCTTGGTCCTTACGGAGATAAGGGAGGGAACGATGCTTTTAAGTTACTTTTAGACGTAAGTATGGAACGAAACCTCCTTTTGTCGAACATATTCTTCAATCACAAGGATATTGACACTTATACATGGAGACGGAATGAACAGAAAAATGTGACTGATTTGGTTTTGGTAGAAGGACGTCTCCGAAAATCGTCAATGGATACAAGAGCCTTAAGAGGTCACTTTCTTGAAAAGGACCACTATCTGTTGATAAGCCAGTTTGTGGTCTTTTTCAAGAAGTAGAGGCACTGGCGATTCCGTATTCCTTTCGGAGATCATGAAAGAATAAGAAGTGAAAAATTGGAAGATGAAAGTGTAAGGAGTACATCTAGTCAGTGACAGACTTGCGAACGCATTTCAATTCAAGTGACGTCGCGGACGTGCATGCATACATGCATACCTATTGTTGTTTATTATTTACTATAATATCTTTAGCTATCAAATTATTATTTGATAGCTAAAGATACAATCAACTTCGTATCCGCTAAATCTAGTATTTAGCCAGCAGTAAAGCGGGTTGCATTCTTGCGAACACTCAGGAAGTGTTAGAACGGTGGAGTAAATATTTTATAAAAATATATGATTATGTCCAGGAGGCTGGCACTGAGAATTGGTCTGTGGCTGACTGGGCAGTGCCGTCGTACCAAGAAGACATTAACACGGATGAGGTTGAATGGTCAATACGAAGTTTGAAAAATGGAAAGTTAGCGGAAATCGATATGGTTACAGCTGAGATGATCAAACTAGGTGGCACCTACGTTAGGGACACCTTCTGGTTTTTGAACAAATTATGCTGGAGAATATATTATGAGTGAGGTGAACACCAAGCTCCTAAGGAGTTGCTGTGTTAGCAGCAGAGGTGACATCGCGCCATTGATACTTAATGTATAACAAGCGTTTATACTAAGGTAACCGCTTTACATCAGGTGTGCCGTATGCTTCTATGCCTCCCGACGTTGAATAAAAAACCTGTGAAGAACCGATGAGATTGATTTTGCGTATTCACTCAATTCACCGCTACGACTAGTTCACGGATCACTTCGCATCGCGGCACTTATCGACTTATTGGTTTAAATTTAGGTGTTAAAATACAACGTTTTTATGAGCGTGGAGAGTCGTTGCGCATTCAAGTGATTTATGTTATTACATATACAACTGCGAAATGGTGATGATGGAGGAGAATCTAATTTATCTCAGGAGCCATAGAAAACGTCGAGCGTATATGACAAGAGCTATGAATGTTAAATAAGATAGTGAGATGTGTAAGGGTCGACTAATGTGACGCTCGGTCCTCTCTGCCTATCCCGCAAGTAACTATAATAACCACAAGAATTTTGACAAGCTCGGTCACCAAGCTTATCAAAATTCTTCATAGGGATAGGTGTAGCCTTTTGCCAATTTTCTTTATTTTAATATCCATCCGTGTTTCATGTGCAATACAATTGATCAAACGTAAAAATAACAAACGTTATGATTAAAAATATTTAAATGTCATTTTAGCAATCACAATAATATATTATATGTTGTGATTATTATATTATATTTGTTATTATATTCACAAGAATATATTATATTCACACCAAGTCTCTTGCAGGGTAGTCACAGAGAACTCAGCGTCATATGACTCGATCCTTACACACCTCAACGACCTCATAATTATTCTCAGCTTTTTGTATGCTCGCCAGTTGCTTGACAAAATACGACCAATTTGGTTGTAGAACATAAATATTCGTATTCCAATTTTACGTTGTGAAATGTAAGGTTAAAAAATAGTTTATTTGTTTTCATTCTTGACACATTTCAAATGCATCTCTCGCAGTGATCGTGCTGTGCTCCTTGATTGAAGACATTAGTCTTGTCTGAACAGACGCCAAGGACTCGTGGCGTAGTTTCTTCAACGCTATCTGTTTGAATCTTCCTATCTGAATTAAATGCAATATTTATTAGTTCATGCGGCCTAGCGCCGGCCGGCACCTACCCACTACTGTTAGTATGTACGAGTGAATAAGATTACCAGACATCGTCTCTGACTAGCATATACGAAGCTCGATGATGTTGTTACGTACGTGACTCTAATCACACACGTAGGTTAAGCAACGGTGACCGCTGCCTGTTTATATATGCGGTTATCTACCTCAAGCTTCTCCATATAGTCCATGTTTCGGTGAGCACGTTAAATTGTGCATGATAGTCATTAAGCTAAGGCCTACGAGTGGTTTGAAAATACTGCCCTCCATCAATCTGCAGTCGAGCAGCGAGGTAGAGAACCTATACCCATTCTGTTAAAGAGAGATTCCGTATCCTTGCGGTGAGGTTGGAGTAACGGAATATCACCGGGAAGCTTCAAAGTTGCGAGTGGAATAACCAGCCTACCCCTGTGCTTGTTTGCCAACCGAAGAAACCATAAATCCATTCACATCCACCTAGCTTACGTAAATACTGACTATTTAAATATATTGGCTACTGCAGGCAAATTGGACCGCAGGGTTTCGTGCAAGTAGATCCGATGCAGTATCATATCAGATGGCCGAACAACTGCAGATGTCTTAGCATCTCTATCAAAGCCCGTGAGAAATAGGTTAATTTTCATAAAAAACAATGGTTATTGCAGGACGAAGGGGATGTGAAATGGAACACATTGTAAAGAAAACTCTACAAATAAAGCGTAAGATTTGAATTCTCATATAGTACATTTTCAGCTGATCGCTGATACGCATGCACTTTTAAACTATCATGATGAAATCAACTCAATTGACTCTTTTCAGCCATATGAATACATCAGCGTGCCATTGGTGTATAGGAATTCCGTCAATCGAAGGGGGAAGTCGACAGTACTCGCTGTACCACAGCGAGTACTGTCGACTACGTTGCTGCGGATTTAGAACTAGGCGCGGGCAGTGTTTTTTTATACAACGTCAAGAAACATTCAAGCATATGGCCCAATTAATATAAAGTGCATATGGCCTTTTTTATACAACGTCGGGAGGCATACAAGCAAACGACCCACCTGATGGAAAAAGGTTACCGTAGCCTATGAACGCTTTTAATACATTAAGTATCACTCGCGCGATGCCACCTCTGCTGCGACCACCCTGTTAGCACAGCAACTCCTTAGGAGTCTAACTGGTGACCTCACTCATACGCAGGAACACAACAACCCTCCAGGGAGTTGTTATTTGGGTGCGGTTTTCTGTGAGGTAGAGGTACTTCCCCAAACGGGCAGCTTTAATGCATCCTACCGTTCTTAAAAAAATGGCTATGAGCGCTTGCAATACAGGAAGTATCGCTCGCGCGTTATCACCTCCTTCTGCTAAGACAACAACGCAGGGATGTTATGTTGATACTGTTGATTGTAGGCACTTGGTGGAATTTTAAATACATCGCGTTAATGTTAATACTTGCACTTGTACAGATTCCACTTCACAATTTTATTTAATATGATAGTCAACTATCACTGATTGCACGGTACCGCCATATGTTGTATAAAATACCTTGATAATGCCGTAAAGGTGAAACCAGTCGGTAAAAATAATTATTAAATAAAATTGTGAAGTGGAATCTGTACAAGTGCAAGTATTAACATTAACAGGGATGTTACTCGCGCGCTGCCAATCTTGTGACCTAAGGATATTTCGTCACAGCACCCAGTAATTTCTCTGCCATATCTCACCGTTCAAACCGATACACAGCTATATAAATATAGCTGCTTGGCGGTAGAAATAGGTGAGACAGAGGTGAGTACGCAGACGACTTTTGTATAAAGCCTCCCTCTGATAAATATGACTAAAATATGACTTAAATATCTTTTTCTGACAGCAACAAGCAAAACTCTGATAAACTATTCATAGGAGGATTGATAGGGATACTGAAGTGCAGTCCCAATTTTCCTATTCGCATTCTAACAAAGGTTAAATGACACAAATAAAAATCGATCAAGGTTGTAAACCTTTTCTTCATCCGAAGTTTAGGAGCATCAATATTTTATCGTCATCCCAGTCACCTGGTACTCGTTCGTTACAAATTTATGTTGGCTATAGGAACGGAGCCAAATACTACCGGTTTATTGGTCGACATCTTGCGAGTTGCTGTATGATGGAGTTACGTTTTAGGAGCTATGAAATATTTATTAGGAAAACATTCGCTATGAGCGATGTTTATATTTCTGTGTATGCTGCAGTTAGAAGTCGAGGACAGTTTTGAATGATAAATTTAAAATATTTCCACGTGACAATTTGAATACTTGTTTTCAGTAAATCATGAAATTCTCGGGTCTGATTCACTTAATAGTGTTTACATTGTAATTTTGCTATTGCTTGAATTTTGCATTCGTTTTTTTGTTTCAATACCAAAACAATGAACCGGGGTGTTAACTCGATATGATCTATGGTTTAGAGACTTGATCTTTGCTCCTGGACAGGTCATAGGAATGTTTAAATCCACATGAGCTGTGGAGATACTTACGCACTGAGTTCCTCTACAGGAGGTGGAGAGAATTCGAAGGAAATGAACGAGGAAATTTGATGAGCCAAACTATCAACAAAGCTCCCAGGATCAGCCGGCTAAAATAACGGTAGCCTGGTCACATATCTGCTGCATCGAAAGTCATCAAAACTGGGATAAAGTCTTAAAGTGGAGGCTGGTTAGGGAATGACGACGCGCCATCTCCCTCAATATATCGATAACCTCAAAAGAACAGCTGATTTTGATTGGATTTGAAAGCTAATCATAAGATGGAAAGCATAAGCGAGCGGATATACATAGAAAGTGGAAAACTATATACTTATATGATGATAACAACACAATTCTAATACTTTAAAAACCCATAAATTTTGAAAATTGCGGTGCCTAATAAACTCCAAAATACTAGTGCAAATTTGTGTGGGTGATTAATGGCACAATACAACGGCTAATAAAGAACCCGGCCTAACCCCGTTCGCCTATAAAGTAACCATTCCACTCCCCCGTCCCACCACATATTGCATTTTGGCGTTTAGCCAGTTTCAATTTTATTGGTGCAATAATTCTTTTGCTTTATTACCTACATCATTTAATAATTTAATCAGTACAGTTTAAATTGACTGCACATAATGAAATACCATAAATTTTGACCAAAAAAGGAGTTTATTTTCAATATTATCAGATTATTCAGCGATGAAACATTAGAAACCTATTGTGGCTGTAAATTAGTCTTACAGACGCACCTAAAAGATGCTTTGCGTTTGCTTGCTTGTTTGTGATAAATATTATTTTGATATATTAACTACAGTACTTTTGACTTGTAACTTATGACGAGCTCGGTGGTGTAGCGGTTAATAACACGACTTTGATACCAATGTCTGGATGTTTTAAGAGAGGTAGGGCGCATGAAAGTAGCCCGTCTGGAGAAGTACCTCCACCTCACAGAAAACCGCAGCCAAATAGCAACTCCCTAGAGGGTTCTTGTGTTCCTGCGTGTGAGTGAGGTCACCAGTAAGCTCCCAAGGAGGATACATATCTTCACGCCAGGTCCCTTGCGGGGTAGGCAGAAAGAACCGAGCGCGGTTATAATAATAAGACACGGTTCTTACACACTTCATTCGCTTCTTTCACATTCATAGCTCTTTTCATGCACGCTCACCGGTTCCTAAGGCTCCTAACATCATTTTCTGAAAAAACACGACCAATTTGGTCATGGTAGGTTAGTCTTGGTCTTCCTCGGCTCCTACATCCTTCCACTTTCGTATTGTATATCTGTTTCGTCATTCTTTTATCTTGCATTCTTTCTACATGTCCGAACCAACAGAGCATGCCCTTTCTTATCTTAACACCGACATGTTAATTAACTTTAATGAACATGTCTCAGGTTATTAAATTGTATGGATTGTTTCATACAAAGGAATCTAATTTTCGAGCAATTTTAACAGAACAAGTCAATTTTGTAAGAAAAAAAAAATGGCTCTGTTGTACAATTGTAAAAAATGTGATTGTGCTCTTGTTCTACTGAAGGTGCGATATACATAAATACTGTATTTCCTATTAGGCACGAAACTTTAGTTTTAATATAGGTAATATGCACTTTCGCATAAGTTTTGTCAGTGCTTTTAAATACTTATTAGTTTAAAACACGTGCTCGCGAGGAATATCGAACTAATTTTCAGTTGAATTTTGTATTATGCCGTCACTCTGTGATAATCTTTGAAAACTTACCTCTCACCAACATACAAAATATTTAATAACCTGTTGGATTGCGGGGACCTATTGTCATTACTAAATATTAAAGTTCCAGTGAGACCGCCACGTCATCCCATCACTAAACTCCTATGTGGTCCGCCGTCTAGAATCAATCTAGGTAGCCATGCTCCTGTTAACCGTATGTGCAATACATACAATTCTCTAAATCGCTACTCGGAGAATTTGGACATATTTATCGATAGTCTGAGTGTCTTGAAACGAAAGGTGCTGAATCTCAGTAAGGATTGATTATCATAACCATACCTTAAATAGTTGTTTAGTTTAATTGATATATTGTAAATGTTGTGTATACTGTTATTGGTGTTTACATTAGAACAAGATATCATGTATGTCTCGATTCGAATGTTGTATGTAAATACTGTTGGTTTACCTTAATAAATAAAATAAAAAAATAATAATAGTGCGAACGAACGAGCGATCAAACTTCACTCGGCTTTATCTTTTTTAGGGTTCCGTACCCAAAGGGTAAAACGGAACCCTATTACTGAGGCTCCGCTGTCCGTCCGTCCGTCCGTCTGTCACCAGGCTGTATCTCATGAACCGTGATAGTTAGACAGTTGAAATTTTCACAGATGATGTATTTCTATTGCCGTTATAACATCAAATACTAAAAAATAGAATAAAATAGATATTTAAGGGGTCTCTCATACAACAAACGTGATTTTTTTGCTCATTTTTGCTTGATATTGATAACGGCAACAGGTAGACGCTTGAAATATTCACAGAATATTTAGTTATATATTCACTTTAAGAATAAATAATTAAATTAAAATAAAACAAATCTTTAAGGGGGGCTCCCATACAACAAACGTGATTTATTTTGCCGTTTTTGTACGGAATGGTACGGAATCCTTCGTGTGCGAGTCCGACTCGCACTTGGCCGATTTTTTTATATTACAAATGTGACAAGCAAGCGCACAGTTTTCTTGATGGAAAGCAGCACCAGGTTTGACCAACGTGCATTGCCGATCCTAAAAATCATCAGGCCTTACTTGATGAAACTCATGCTGTAATGAATAGGGAAAACCTCGTTTCTTTATTGTGAACTTGCTTGCTTTATTCAGAAAAGACTCGTACATAGATAAATTTAAAAATCAAAAATAATTCAAATCGTTAAAGCGGTTTCCGATATATACGATATATATTGCACAAGAATGAAACAAGAATTGCTTATTTTTCTTTTATTAAACGTCGAGTTGCATACAAGCAAACGGCGCACCTGATGTAAAGCGGTTACTGTAGTCTAACGTCAAACACATTAAGTATCGCTCACGCGACGCCGTCTCTGCTGCTAAAACAGCAACTCATACGGAGCTTACTGGAGACCTTACTCACTCGCAGAAACACAACAACACTCCAGGGAATTGTTATTAGGAAATGGTTTTCTGTGAGGTATAAGTACTTCAAAAGACGCCCTACTTTGTTGCGCCCTACCTCACTTGAAACACCCAGACCAAGACGAACAGGCATGTTTGCCTTGTAAAGGAATCGAACCCACGAGCATTGGTGTCAAAGTAACATTTTTAATCACTACGCTACCAAGCTCATCAGAATATATTATATACATGAATTGTTTATGTAAGCAATAAGTTACATGCTGGTTATTCGCAAAGAAAACAGGAGCCATTGTAAATATAAACATGTACATACATTCTGTGTACTAAGTATCGGGAATTTGTCAATAAAACAAAAAATACAAATTATTCATCTAAATTTATTTTATCGCCTTCAAAGTAGGCCCCATCGCTTGCAATACAACATCTCCACCGCTTCACCCAGTCTTCCATACATTTTTCATAGGCTATTTGCGGTATGGCCTTTAGCTCATTCAGCGAATTTTCTTTTATGGCTTCTATCGACTCAAAACGTTTTCCTCGAAGTGGTAATTTTAACTTGGGAAATAAAAAAAAGTCAGACGGAGCCATATCAGGTGAATACGGTGCTTGGTCGAGAACTTTTGTTGAATTTTTCGCTAAAAACTCTTTCACTATAATGGCTGTGTGTGATGGTGCATTATCATGGTGAAGCATCCATGAGTTGTGTTGCCACAAATCTGGACGTTTTCGGCGGATGCTCTCACGCAAACGCTTCATGACGCCTAAATAATATTCTTTATTCACTGTTTCTCCCTCTGGAAGGAATTCGGAGTGAACCACACCACGGTAGTAAAAAAAAACTGTCAGCATCACCTTGATTTTGGAGCGACTTTGCCGCGGTTTTTTGGGTTTCGGCTCGTTTTCGAGACGCCATTCTGAAGACTGTTGGCTTGTTTGCAAGTCGTACTCATAAACCCATGTCTCGTCGCCAGTTATTATACGTTTCATAAAGGTCGGATCCGTAGAAGCTCGGGAAACCATGTCTTCAGCGACATGCTTTCGCTGCGCTTTTTGAACAAAATTGAGCTCTTTTGGAACTAGTCGAGCGGCGACGCGTTTCATGCCTAAAATGTCAATGAGAATGTTGTGGACGGACTTAAAAGATATGTTCACCTCACTAGCCAACTCTCTCAGACTCATACGTCGATTTTCGAGCACTAGCTTCTTGATTCTGTCGATGTTTTCTCTGGTCGTAGCGGTTGAAGGTCTACCAGAACGAGGCAAGTCTACTACTACTTCTCGGCCTTCTTTAAAAGCCTTATACCATTCATAAGCCCTTGTTTTCGATATACACGATTCGCCGTAGGTATTTCGCAACATTTTTAGTGATTCACCACATGAAATATCATTTGAAACACAAAATTTAAGGCACACTCTTTGTTCAACAATATTTTCCATTGTAAAAATCGCCGAGGACTCAAAACTATGACCAACAAAAAGTGTAGTTTAAAACAAATTAAATGACAGATCCCGCTCAAATTTTGCGCGCTAAATCAGTACAGTGCTACCAACATGCAGTAAAAAAATTAGAACGACCTCTTTTACGCGGGTCTTTTTATTGACATATTCCCGATACTTTTTACACAGAGTAGTATAACTCTAAAATAATTCGGCTTGATTTTCATGATTGAGTCCCTGGGTGATGTAAATTCACAATTATTCCCGGAAGGCAGAGCTCGAATTGGGTTGTAGTATTTTTTTTTACTTTCGGACAAAAGAAAGTACATACGAATATCGGGTTCGCTAGTTAACATATAAAAGTCATGATATGTGGACACGGCCTAATATATCTGTACTACCATTTGTTCCAATTTGTTTACAGCATATATTTTTACAACGTACAGGCGCACAAACCTACGGCTTACTTGATGTAAACACTTACACACAATGTAACAACCCTACAGGAAGTATAGTGGTATTACTTCCTTAGTCTATTTGCTTTGCACCCTGCCTCTCTTATAAACGCCCTGACCACAACAAACAGACATGTTCATGCGTACAAATTTTGTCCTGCATGTGAATCAAAGCTACCAGCCAGGGTATTAAAGTCGCATAATTAAGCACCCTGCCACCGGGCTGGTCAAACGTTAAAATGTTAAAGGAGATCATAACTTATGCTTCTATTTATTTCAAAGAGAAGCCCCATAATCTTGTAAGTTAGTTCACTGGCTTTCGATAAAATAAATTATTAATTTTAATAATCTTAAACCGTGCCCTGAAAAGAGACGATTGTGACGTCTCGTATATTTTGAGAATGAGGTCATTGGAAAAGGAACAGCTCATCACTTACCGTTTTGATTAAAAACTGGTGAAATATTATTAGAGCAGAAATAGCCCAGTGGATAAGAAAGCGGGTTATTGACCATCTCGTCCGCGACTCGAATTCTGGCGGACGCATCTACCACCATCTACTATCACCACCATATTTATTCCTTGGTCGGCGTTGAATGAGAACATCGTGAGGGAACCCGCACGTCTAAGAAGTTATATTTCAAAAGGCGTGTGGCCTAACCTAAGAAAGATTTAGTATAGATTGACGAGCTCGGTGGCGCAGTGGTGAAACGCGTTGTTACACTACTTTGACACCAACGCTCGTGGGTTTGATTCCCACACAGTACAAACATTTGTGTGCATCTTTTATCTTCGCGTCGTCCTGTTTCCTAATCCATTATGATTGACGAGGTCCGCTGCCTAAGCCTAACGATTGGCGAAGGCACTGATTTTTATACAGAGAGACTATCGTCGGACCTTCAAAGCCCAGAGAATACTATATAAATAAATAAATATTGCCAGACAAATTACACAGCGCCACCTAGCCCCAAAGTAAGTGAAGCTTGTGTTATGGGTACTAGACAACTGATAAACATACGTAAATACATTTTTTTTTGTAAATACATACTTATTATACATAGAAAATTCCCAGACCAATACAAACAGACATGTTCATGCACACAAATGTTTGTACTGTGTGGGAATCGAACCCACGAGCGTTGGTGTCAAAGTAGCGTAACAGCGCGTTTCACCAATGCGCCACCGAGCTCGTCTGTATTTGATATGGCTTTTCATGGCTGCAATAAAGAGTTATTATTATTATAAAAAAATTGACGAGCTCGGTGGGGCCGTAATCTCGGGGCTCGAGGTTTTTCGTCAGCATCCAGAATGAACAAGATAGAGTCTAAAGCGACTGATATTCTCGCTAAGACACAAGCAAGTGCTAGAATGGCGGAGTGATAACATTGTATAAATGTATGACAATGTCCATACAATGTCCAACATGTTGTGAAAGAGATACTATGTATAACTTTATTTTATTTTATATTTATAATTTCTAATTTGATTTTGTATTTTTGTATAAATAAATAAATAAATATTGTCGGACAAATTATACAGCGCCACCTAGCCCCAAAGTAAGCGAAGCTTGTGTTATGGGTACTAGACAACTGATAAACTACGTAAATACATTTTTTTTTTTAAATATGTACTTATACTGTCTCGGCAGAAACAGCGTTCCATGAAGACTTAGAAGCATTCGGTGTTGCAGTGGTTAGTAACGTCACTTTAACTTTAACAACGTGGATTTGATTCCCATATATGACAGACATTTGTGTGCATGAACCTTTCTGTGTGTCTTGGTCTGTATGTTTTAAGAGAAGTAGGGCACATCAAAGTAGCCCGTCTGTTACCTCCATCTCACAGAAAACCGCAGCCAACTAACAACTTTCTTGAGGGTTGTTGAGTTCCTACAGATGGTGAGCTCTCCTGTAAACTCCTTAGGAGTTGCTGAGATCAAATGATATTAATGTATTATATGCCTTCATAGACTTCGGTAACAGCTTTACATCAGATATGCTTGTATGCCTCCCGATATTGTAAAAAATACAAAACACGAAAAAAGATATACAATGCAGGTAGGAGCCGAGGAAAGCCAAGAGTTACCTATTATGACAAAATTGGTCGTGTTTCTAGAAAAGGTGTAGTCAGGAGCCCCATGTACCGGCGTGCTTGGAGGAAAAGAGCTGTGAATGGTAATGAAGCGGGCAAGATATGTTAGGACCGAGTTTTATAACGTTTCTCTCTACCTACCCCGCAATGGACTTAACGTGAAGATATTATATATATACATAAGTAGATTAACTAAAGGAGTCACACAATAATACATATCTCACATAGAAGTAAGAGATATGTACTATTGCTAGTGGCTGCAAATAAGATGAAAATATATAACAAACTGCACATCAGTATATAGCGTTTGTATGCAGCGTTTTGCTATAATATTAGGCACAACAATAAACAGGATATACAATACGAAAGTGGAAGGATGTAGGAGCCCAGGAAGACCAAGACTACATACCATGACCAAATTAGTCGTTTTTATCAGAAGGTGATGTCAGGAGCCTATGATAGACTATGCACGTTAAAGATAAAGAAAAAAATTATTTATTTGCCTTTAGACCCTCACGGGCACTTAGACACGTCTTACATTTTCAATATTACCTCTTATAATTTTTTTTTAAGTTTTCCTTTTTTAGGGTTCCGTACCCAAAGGGTAAAACGGAACCCTATTACTGAGGCTCCGCTGTCCGTCCGTCCGTCCGTCCGTCCGTCCGTCCGTCCGTCCGTCCGTCCGTCCGTCTGTCACCAGGCTGTATCTCATGAACCGTGATAGTTAGACAGTTGAAATTTTCACAGATGATGTATTTCTGTTGCCGCTATAACAACAAATACTAAAAAATAGAATAAAATAAATATTTAAGGGGGCTCCCATACAACAAACGTGTTTTTTTTTGCCGTTTTTATAGATAATGGTACGGAACCCTTCGTGCGCGAGTCCGACACGCACTTGGCCGATTTTTTTTAATCTACCAGCATTTCAAATGACCATTGGCGAAGAAGAAACGCCAAAAGAAACTTGCCAATATAGGTCTTTTTTTCCCAAATCATCTTATACATATTACAATAAATATAATGATATAAGTGTACATATAGTGATATCAAGTGGTACAATTATAGTTCTAATAATTCATGTGCTGAATCATTTCCATACATCTCTGTCAGTTAGATAGTTAATAACCCTTCTTACATAGAGTATTTTTGATGTGTCTTTTGAACATATTGTCAGGCAAGGACAGAACAGTTTCAGGTAATTTATTATAGAATCGAATACAATTTACAAAAAAGATCTATTAGTCTTAGCAAGCCGATGTACTGGCATACGCAATCTATTCCTGCTCCTAAGATTTTCAGTACATTTTGAAAACGAATTTATATTTATATATAATATGTATCAATTGTAAGATAACTTTATTTTATTCTATTACTAGCTGACCCGGAAAACGTTGTCCGGCCATATAAATTATTTCTTATTCTTTTTTTCCTATTTTTTTTTTATGAAACATACTATACGACCTATTGTCATACCTACCATTATATACATAAAAATATATATAAAAATCGGTCGAGCCGTTTCAGAGGAGTGCGACCACAAACACCGTGACACGAGATTTTTATATATTAGATATTATAAGGAGTATTGATCAAGTGATTAATTTTGAAAACTGAGCTCTCTCTCTCTTTCGTAAGAGTCTCGTTTGCTTGTCAGCATGAACCTAATTTCAGATATGTTGGCTTTATACATAAAGATAATGTAAAAACACTTTTAGACTTATAGTCTAACATTAAGTTAATTTAAAACTAAAGGTAGAGACATTATTCCTCATTCAATATAATCAACTGACGAATATAAAACGGCTCATCTCGAAAATCACAATGTCTGCGATAAGATTACTCCGGGACCAAAGTAATTTTGTGTCCGGGCCGTCTCGGAAGCCCTTTATTTTAGCAATATACGGACCAGAGAAAAAAAGTTTAATGTAGGGTAACTCAATTATGGCCATCCCCAACGTGCGTGCCCTTTTATCACCGAGTACCGTTCCAACTGGGAATTCTGATGGCTTTGGATGTTAAAGATAAAATATACAGAGTATAGGTGTAATAAAACATTGTGAATGGTTGAGTGAATGGTTTCACGACCGGGGTGGAGAACAACACTGCCCCACGCATCAGAAAGTACCCGAATATCTACTTTGTCGATTTGTTTTAATTATCATAACCAGTTTATACCCGTGTTTATGTTCATTACCAAAACCTGTGCCTTTGTTTACCTTTTTATTGGAATTGTGGAAGTAAACAAACATGATAAACATCACAAGACAATAATAATTCACAGTTCCTACATACTATTAGTAAGCAAAAGTTTTTGACGGAAGTTCCAAAGTCGGTCGCTAAGCTTTAAGCTTCAATAACTTTCATTTATACCTGGGTGAGCGAGCTTTACTGAGCATCTTATTTTTGTGTAAAATTGAGCTTTATTAAAAAAACACGTATATAGATACATTTTAAAAGCAAAACCTGATCTAAATATAAATTTCGTCCAAATAAATAAATAAATATTCTCGGACAAATTACACAGCGCCACCTAGCCCCAAAGTAAGCGAAGCTTGTGTTATGGGTGCTAGACAACTGATAAATATACGTAAATACATTTTATTTTGTAAATACATACTTATTATACATAGTAAATACCCAGACCAAGACAAACAGACATGTTCATGCACACAAATGTTTGTTCTGTGTCGAACCCACGAGCGTTGGTGTCAAAGTAGCGTAACAGCGCGTTTCACCACTGCGCCACCGAGCTCGTAATCATTCATTCAATAAATCATTAGAGCCTGAGACGACAGATAGTGTATATGTTTATTTGCAGATAGGTGGATGATTACAATCAACTTATGTGATTTTTGTATAAGTGCGCTAAGAAATTTTGGAAATATTAACGAATATTCCCACTTGCTATATATTCAGCGAAATCCATAAGTATATCAATATCCAATAGCGTTGTGAAATAACGAGTTATGTATAAACATACAAGTAATTGATGACTAGAGATCATCCATCTGGTTGCTGATGTTTGGTAACTGTTGACAGCCACTTTACAATTAAGAAGCTTTCACGAGCTCGATAGCGGAGGCGTGAATAACGTGATTTTGACACCAACGGTCGTGGGTTCGATTCCAACACAAGGCAAACATTTGTGAGCATGAACATGTCTATTTGTCTTTATCTGGGTGTTTTTAAGAGAGGGTTCGATGCGCCATCAAAGCAGCCCGTCTAGGGAAGTACCTCCACCTCATAAAAAACCGCAGCCTAATAACAGCTCCCTAGAGGGTTGTTGTGCTCCTGCGTGTGAATGAGGTCACCAGTAAACTCCTAAGGAATTGCTGTGTTAGCAGCAGAGGAGGTATCGCGCGAGTGATAATTTATGTGTAATAAGCTTTAGCTCGATTCACACTATTCCCAGCGCTCACTCGTCTTTCCACATCAGCGGTGTACCTTCCATCCCTGCTGAAAGCGCATCCCCAATATACAATCTCATGCACTTGTTTGCCCCCGACGTGATATAAAGAAAAACGCTTGAAGTATACTCACGCCGTTGTCCGTTGTCTTAACGTATGATAATTGAATTAAGCTGTAGGCCTATTAAATGAAGAAATAGTACGGTAACTATGAGAAATATTAAAAGGTGTTTGAAAAGCTATTGTGATTTTTTTTTATACGACGTCAGAAGGTACACTCACCTAATTGATTATCAAAGCTCGTGAAATTTTGCAATACATTAAGTAACACTCGAGTGATGCCATGTCTGTTGCCAACACAACAACTCTTTAGGAGATAACTTCAGTCAGATGCTTGGTTATGGTTTTCTGTAATACTTAAAAAGTCTAATTATGAATCTAATCTAATATATATATGTAAAAGTATGCACTATATCATTATGTGTCTAGTTACTACCACTATCATATTTTATTAGCAGATCCCACTACACATTACACACATAAAACTCGGTACCACTTGGGATATATGTGACAATCATACTCACACATGATAACATAATGAATTATCCATTACCAACACATATATGTACACACATGAGCGCCATATACGCATATGTAACCGTACAACATATAATTATATCTTAAACAATAACGTATCGCAATAATATTTATAATAAATATATGTACACATTAGTACTTATATATAAGGAAGTAGATTCAATTGTGCCACATTTTAATTAGTTTGCTCTGTGTCAACTTGTACATTAAGTTTATATTATAATAATTATAATATAGTCAACCTAATATCACAAAGTAAACGATACCGTTTTATATAATAATACCTAAAAGACTTAATATTATCGCAAATGTTAAATCAGGTGTTGTTAATAATAAATAATTTATTTATTATTATTAATATACTTGATTTCGACCCACTTTTTTCGGCTGGCCTGCACTTTCATACAACCCCAAGAGACTTATAAAGTACCTCACCGTGGAGCGATTCTTTACCTGGACCCATTTCGGAATATCTAATCTTATTAGACACAATTGGTTTGATGTGATATCGAAAAGTGATTCATATCGATCCCGGTATGTCTCTATTAATGTTCAATGAAGTTTCAAATCAGATGCAGTTATATTAAAAAAACTGCTAATTTAAATTTAAGTCTTAACAATGTTGAAGATTTGGCTTCGTCCTCTTTGGTAATTAAACTTACGTAACCAGTTACAACAGTAGATATTTCTTTAGCTGTTTGGTAACTAGTTTTGACAGAAGAATTATTTTTCCACTTTTTGGTAGTTATGAACGTGAATGAGTCTCATACTTTCAACTATTTTTTTTTCACAGTCCTTGTCCACAATTTCCTTTATAACAGTCAGTGATCATATTTTTTTACTAAAAATGTCATTAAGAACATACTTCAACTCATATTGTTGTTTTTCAAAACAGTTTCCTTCATAACAGACAATGTTCGGTTCTGGCGCTTCGCCGGCCGCTGCCGCGGCACTCTCGCTTCACGCGCTCGGCTCGCGCGCTGTAGGGTCGCAGTTCTACATAACACTCCTCCTCGCTTCGCTCGTCGTCGTATCTATTATTAATTGGTATGAGAAATATTCTCGGACATCCAATAATAGTACCTACTTAAAAAGTTAAGTGAAAACATTTTATTATTTCGTGGTTATTTTCTTTTTGTAAAAACTAATATCTCGGGTTTAAAAATGGAAATAATTTGATGTTACGAAAGTGGAAAAATAATTCTTCTCTCACAACTAGTTACCAAACAGCGAAAAAAATATCTTCTCTTGTAACTGGTTACGTAAGTTTAGTTACCAAAGTGGACGAAATGGAAGGAGATTTTAGGTACTTATATTAGTTTTTCTAACAGTAATCAATAATATATGTATTTAACTCAATATTGTTACTATGTTTGTAAATATTAACAGAACCTTCAGTAAAGATTTGTATTTTTAGTAATGAAATGAATGAAAAATGAGAATAGTATTCGTCAACAACCTCGAAAAAATTGGTAATAAGATAATTCTCTGAATACTCAAAACTTTTGCGGATATTTGACGCATACCTCTTTTTCTTTTTAAAAAGAGAAATATCAGTACGCACTTATTTCTTGCCACATGTTCATGAATTATTTAGTATTTATGTAGGCGTATCACTCAGTCAATCTGGAATTTAACATATGAAAATTGATGAACAAGATAACAGGCATATCTTGTTCATCAATTTTCATAATTATGTTAAATTCTAGATTGACTGAGTGATACGCCTATATAAATACTAAATAATTCATGAACATGTGGCAACAATCACCCTGAGGAAAGTGTAGTAAGTTTAGTAAGCGCTAAGTGTTATTTTAGGTTCTGTATTGGAAAACCTTAAAACAAACAGAGACCTATACGTGTTTTTTTTTAAATATCGCTTGGCTTTACTGCTAAATGTGAAACAGGGATCCAGTTAAAATCATGATGGCAACAGCTTGAGTTTATTTTTGATATCATAAAAAATAGATTACCAATATATAAAACTGTTGTTCTAAATATATTTAATCATTAGTGGCGTAATTTTGGTTACGAAGATGCATTTACCCTCTCTGATATGATGTCCAAGCATTTGTATGGGATCGATGGACTGTGCGCTATCGTCTATAAGTGCAAATATTTATCATGCTAGAGATCCATAAACAACAGAAACATAATTTCAATAAAAACCAGTTGAGAATACGCAAGCTTGCATTGCCAGAGGAACACCTGGCTCGTCAATTATATAACAATTCAATTTATGTTTTTTAATTTGTCAGCCATTTTGACCATGCTCCTTAAGAGATAGGAACGGTGTTCCTGAACATTCCTATTCTACTTTTTATGCTGAATCCGAATCTGAAGGCAAAATTCGAATATTCGAAGAAAAGTGACGGACAAACGCACAGACAAACATATAGAATTCATATAAGAACGGCGTTCCTGATAAAAGTCACCAAATTTAAACCGGATAAGGAAAAGATAGAAAATAAGCGAATTATTAAAGAGGTTATTGATTCTGCGTTGTGATATCGTTGGTAGTCAGAGAACAGTTGCGTATCAAGTAATCGATATTATGATGTTTATCTACATCACAGAGCTGTCTACCAATCCCTATGACGAGGGTCTCTCTTGGTAATTATTGCAAAATGATGAATCAAAAAGATTTTTGGGAGTGTGGGAAGTATTACAAATAAATATTAAGAAACCCTTATTTCCCTGAAATGTAAATTGTTATTACTTTTGATATTGAGTAGAGAATAAATATAAATATCCACACCTCCACAAAAACCCAATGGGTTCCACTAAAGTTTTCATTATTGATAACTTCAGTGCAGGTCAATCTTAAAACCAAACCTAGCTACGAATCTGAAATTCCTGTATATCATGTAGAAACAAGAAATACTGAATATCTTTCACGGTAACAAAGGTACGTCATAAATTCGTGTACTCTTTGTACAAAAGTTTATTGTAACTAGACCAGCCATAAATACTGTTATATAATAAACTTTTATTTTTTTCAACTCTATATACTTTGAATTTAGAACGCCTTTATTATGTTAAAAACTTCTTTCGGTTTCCCACCGTTTTACATATTTTTTCGTGTTTATTAACAATATGGAATAGGGTGCTAAAGAAAATAGGATTTTAATGATTGCCTTGCATAAAGTAGGTATGCAGACGCCGGTCATTTTCAAGACATTTCCGAAGCTTGGTATCAGCCGTATGTACGTATATTGTACTATCGACAGATATAACATTTCCTTTGTTGAAGACCATAAAAGATGGCGGCGACCGCGTGCTGTAAGAACTACAAAGGCTGTTAATGCCAGAATTCACCGATTATTCCATTAATAACTCCATTAGGAAATAAAAAATCTTTGCGTGAGAAATGAAGACTCCCACTAGGACTTTGTTGCCATTTCGAATAGCATCATTTTTTATTTTTTGCTGGGACTTCAATAAATATGTTCATATAAATTTTATTAAGATACTTACTTCATAAAAAAATAAATGCATATTCATTTCTAACAGAACTTATTGCCAGACTAGGTAGATGCCTCCTCTGCTGCTTACACAGCAACCCCTTAGGAGTACTTCACCAGAAGGGCTGCTTTCATTCTCTTAAAACATCCAGACCAAGACAAACAGACATGTACATATACTTATTTTTTTTTGTCATAATAACTGCTTTTTTAGAAAAAAAAAAACGAATGTTTCTTCGAGCATCTTTTCGACATGGCAATACCCGAAACGCTACTAGATTCAAAACTAAAAATGGAAACTGTGTAAAATGAATATTTGTAATACCTAGGAATAAATTTATTTCAAGAACATAAGACGTGTCTTAGTGCCCGCGAGTGCCCAATGGTATCTTATTGTAAAAAAAATGGAACCCTAATAATGAATCATCACCAAACCCATCTGTTTATATTTGAAGCGGCTGATAGTACTTTACTTACCATATCGATTAATGCTCAAAAGTACACAGAACTGAACACTTTTAATTAACAACCACATTTTCATAAAATCGTAATTTGTGTAAATTGTGAAAGTTAAATATGTAAATTTACGTAAAGATCGACTATGCTGCATTATTTATGAACATTTTAACTCAATTAAGCAGTGATGTTAGCAAAGTTAATATAAATAACCTTCACTCACCCAACAAATACATTAACTTTGCCATTAAACAGGGAGTTGCTCAGGGGACTACACAAATGTTTAGTACGGACACCTTTAACTTTTAAGACTATAAAATATTAGTTTTGCTTAAATTTACAAATTCTGTACATCGAATAACAAAAGTGATTTGGCAAAGTTAATATTTATCATAACATAAGTACTACTATAGATAGATAATACAATTTTTATAGAGGACTGTAAAGGTGAGTATTTGCGAGATGCAGCGAGATATGTATAGGCGGTCACGAAAGATCTTTTAAAAAAATATATTTATTAATTATGTAGATATGTTTACAGTATCAAACTCAGAACAAGACTATTTTAAATTACAATTAATTATTGTCTACAGAAAATGTCGTAATTGCTGACTCGAAGGTTCTTGCCGGCGCATGTAGCCGACGATGCAGCTACGTCGACGATTTACCAAGGTTACGCCTTGGTAACTCCTCCCTCATTAAGATAAAACCTGGTCCCACTGGTTTGCTCGGGGGTGTCCCTCGATGTCGCTGGTCGCCCATATGGTGTTATTTTTCTTCCAGAACAATGCTTGTATGTCTTCCAGATAACGAAAGCAGCTCCGATAACATACAACATGATGGTGGTCCAGCTTGGTGTTAAAGATACAAATGGTTCATCATAGGAGTCATCTATTTGTAAGTTTCTCGCTTTGTTCACAAGTTGGTGCATATTGTCTAACTAGATATTTTCCAATTCCACTTCAAATCTGACTTCTTTATTCGTCATGTATTGTTGCTGCGGTAGTGGGATGACGTCATGTATGCTCACGGCACTACTATGTGTTTGTAGTGTTCTGTTGAGTACTTCTGCACGACATTCGTTCGAGATGGTGATGAGTTGCGTTTTCGTGAGAGTGTGGTACGTAACTTCGTTTCCGCACGATGCTTTCAGTATTTCGTGGCTGTTGGTGATGAGGAGCCAGCTATTAGGACTGATACTTTGAAGTTTACTATTTTCCAGCTTCATCTTCGCGTACAAACATTTCAGGTGATCTGGTTGATGTTGTATTATGGATGTTATACAATCTCCAGTATCCTCAAGCGGTTTCGTGATCAGCTGCTTGCAGACTTGGGTTTCATCCAAAACGTGACGACATTCTTGATCGATGTAGGCGTACTCTCCGCTACCAAGTACTAGGAATTTGGATTGTGGGATAATAGTTAAGTATTGATCATTGGGAATGGAGTATATGTGGATGAGGTCATAAGGTATTGGGTTTACAGAGGGTATTCCCAAGATAAAATTTAACGAGCGTCCGGTACTATAGGCTTTAACCACTATAGATTTCTCTATACTATGTATATTATCTAAGCTAATGGGAGCTACAGCCGTAAAACTGAAGTTTCTACTTATCTCTAAAATATCAGCAATAAGATTCTTTGAATTGATTATGCTAGGGTGCATGATGCCTATCTGTGCGAATGCAACAGCGTCTTCTAATACCATAAGTTTATCTAAAATTACCTGTAAGCTGAAATCTATCTGTATGTGAACTTGTAAAAGATTAAAGTGTCTGTAAACTAAGTTAGAGTGCATAGTTATATTTTTTATGATTAGACCTAGTTTCTCTTGATTTTCGTTAATTTTACGTAATTGTGTAGAGAACTTGGTTACAGCATTTTGAGCTATGCCAACTGACTTCTCTTGGACGTTATGAATTCTGTTATTGAGATTAGATATCTGTTCTTCTATTCTCACTGCATCATTATAATCCAAATTACCTGTTACTAACTTAATAACTGATCCCAGACCATTGAACAAGCCACGCCTTACCCTGCTGTGAGGTGCCAGGAATATTAATTTATCATTAATTCTTTTAACTTTATGCTCAATTTGATCTGTATATGATTTGTGTAGATCTCCTACAAGATTAGGGTCTAAGGACTTAGTGCTTGCATATAGCTCTGCTAATTTAAGGGTGGTTGTATAAAGGTAAGAAATATTATAAGTACAAACTAAGTTAAAGGTATCTACTTGTCTAAAGATTATGCCTTGTTTTATAAGTAATAAGCCATTGGAGTTATCGATGGGAGTGATATTCACGGTGGCTGCTGCTGAGAGCACGAGGGCTCCGGGGAAGATGGCCCTGGAACAAGGTGAGGCCGTCGTAATAGTTTGAAATGGAGTCTTATTGACTTAGAGTTAGGGTGGTTCCCTATAATCTCAGCCACGTTGTTGGGATGTAAGTGTATGATTTTATACGGACCTTTAAATACTGGCTTAGTCTTGTCTTGCCACGCTGTCTTCGCTACTTGCTTATAAACGGTTTCACTTACGTTTAATTGATTTTCTTCAGCTACCGGGTTCCGTTTCGCTATTACTTGTTCCTTATTTTTAGCGAGAAGTGCCGCTATACACTCTTGTACAGCTTCCGCGTTTGATCTATGCTTGAGTACAAAATCCTGGTAGAATTCCTTAGGATAGTATATCTCTAAGGGATTCCTAGCTGCTGTGTGCCCATAGAGTAACTCATATGGTGTGTAACCTGTAGCCGAATGTATGGAGTTGTTGTAAGCTATTACCGCGTACCTCATAATAGTTTGTATGGTATCATCTTTGTTGGCCATACGCTGAATTCTTACAATCTCTCCAATAGTGGAGTGAAATCTTTCTATTGGGGAATTCGAATTAGGATTGTACGGTGTTGTAAAGTGAATCTCGATATTGTGAGAGGCACATATTTCCTTTAGAACATCATTATCGAATTTGGTATCTGAATCAGTTGTAATTTTAAGGGGTAGTCCTAATATAGAGAATATTTTCAAAAGAGCGTCTGCTACGTGAACACTGCTAGAACCTGACATGGGTACTGCTTGAGCAAATTTTGAAAAGTTATCTATAATAGTTAGAAATGTTCCCCCACCTGTAGAATATAAATCCATAAACAGGTGCTGTAAAGGTTTAGTAGGCGTTTCTGTTACCATCAAGGGTGGCCTCAAAGGGTTACGTTCGTACTTCGCTTTAAGGCATGTATCGCATTTATTAATAAAAGATTGTATTGTTAGTAACATGTTTGGCCAGTGGTAATTCCTGCGGATATGTTTATGCGTTTCCTGTATACCACGGTGTATGTTCTTTCCTTCGTGGTATTTCTTAATTATATCTATTTGCTCTGCTTTGTTATCAACAAGTGTTACGCGGCATGTGCATCTTATTAACTTAGGACCTCTTTCATTAAATACAGTAGTATATACGCGCGAGAATGCTAGGTATAGACTTTCGTCGTAAAAATAGCAGTGGAATACTCTACTAGCTATGGTGTGCTCCTTAAGAAATTTAATTATTTCTTGTTCGGTGTCATTTATGGGTATGAACACATCTTTAATAGTGATTTTAGAATTACTAGTCCTATTCTCAACTCTATATGTGGAACCAGGTGTGGATCTTATGTAAAACTGTTTCTTTTGTCTTTCAATAGCGTCATCTACTATAGGGATACCATTATTTTCATTGTCCGGCTGAGTATGGTTTGTGGAGACTAATTCATTGGGATCTAATGACACTATGCTCATGGTATCTGATGTACTGCCAGTTTGAGATGGAGCTATATATACGGGTTCTGCGGGATTTTCTAAAAGGTCTTGCTGATTGTTGTTATTTTCAGCTTCGCGTTCTATCTCTCGACGAACGTTCTCGAAGATTCTCGGTATAATATCATCGTCGTCATTATCGTCAAAATTAACAGCAAGGGAATCTATACTATTATGGAATATTTTAGTAATATTTTAGTAATTTTATTAATACGACAGGAAATAGAGCAGAAAGGAATGTACTTGGGAAGCGAAAGAGTACTCACCAACACAGCATCCTCTGCATCTCCTGCTCGGGTCTTGTCGAGTACGGGTCTCCAATGTTCCGGATCCCCGCTGGTTCTGATGGCTTACGGTGACCGCCGAAGGTTCTTTGTTATCGCGGTTGGCAACGATTGAAACCGTTCACTCTGGGTCTTCACGAAGAGTTTTATTCGCGAATAGGACTTTTATTTTGAAAGTCCTAGAGTGCCGCGACCCTACCAAGAAGAGACTGCGCCAGATATGTATAGGCGGTCACGAAAGATCTTTTAAAAAAATATATTTATTAATTATGTAGATATGTTTACAGTATCAAATTCAGAACAAGACTATTTTAAATTACAATTAATTATTGTCTACAGAAAATGTCGCAATTGCTGACTCGAAGGTTCTTGCCGGCGCATGTAGCCGACGATGCAGCTACGTCGACCATTTACCAAGGTTACGCCTTGGTAACTAGCGTGGCAGCGAAAGAAAGTTTAGCGGATGTTGTTTATAATTTTACAAAAATATAGGCAAAGCGTGGACATGGAATTCAAGTAGGACGATAGAAGCGGATGTACTGCTAAGAATGTCCTGACCATAGATGAGAAACGACAAGTTTCCTAAAAAACAAATTTCCAAATAGGATGTATTACTTGGATGAACGCAGTGACTGAGTCTCTACATGCAATAAAAATGATTTCCGGAGGAGGTCATTATTTGCAAAATACAAACCATAGCGCGAAGTCAAATTGCTCACATCGAAAATTCACATAAATTAAAAAAAAAACTATAAAACGAAAACTATAAAAAGTCACGGATCATATATGAAAATGATTCGGATACTCCACGATACGAGGGTCCAAAATATTTTTTTTGACGTCAATGTTTTGCCACCCTGTATATAAAAAAGGTTTATAAAAATTTGTTTAATGAAAATTACTTGCAGAAAAATGAGACAAGATAAATGATTTTAAATTGTAGGCTATAGACATCGTTAGAGTGAAATAATATCAGTTTACTGCAGAACGATAAATCAAATCTCAGATAAAATCACAAACGCTTTGAACATAGGTAGACTTTAGAAATTGGAACAGCTTCAGAAACTATTATTGCTAGCTTATGCCATTTATTGTCATATATAGCTTCTAGCGTTAAAGACGGTTTACTACAAAAGGCTGGTATTTGCACCAGCAAATGTTTGGTAGTGTATTGTGAAAGCCAGTTAACCGTATGGCTGTCGGACAACATTCCTGGTTTAGAAATTAGTAATGCTTTGTGTATTATCTACCGAATACCATTGGTGTTCCGTATTATTTTAGAATATATATCTGTACTAATAACTCATATTTTGCTTTGCAAGTTTAAGTCATATTTTTGTATTACTTCAGAGAGTAATCAAGTATATGAATCTTTTCTAATTTCTTCTAAATTCTAATTTCTTTATTTCCATAATAAGCCTATAAATATAGCTAAGCTTATGAATGCTTAGATGAAACACAATGAATGTGGCTTTTTTATATATATACTGCGTCGGGAGACATACAAGCATACGGCCTACCTGATATAGCGGGTACCATAGCCTATTAACGCTTGCGATATATTAAATATCACTCGCGCAATGCCTCCTCTAATACTTACACAGCAACTTTTTGGGAGGTTGCTGGTGAGCTCACTCACCTCATAGGGTAACTCTCGGCTTTCCACCGCTCCTACGTGCATTGTATATCTTTTTTAGTGTTTTGTATTTTTATACAACATCGGTAGGCAGATATGCTTGTAAAGCTGTTACCGAAGCCTATGAAGGCTTGTAATACATAATATCATTTGAACGATGCCACCTCATAGCAACTCCTAAGGAGTTTACTGGTGAACTCACTCATACGCAGGAACACAACAACCCTCTAGGTAGTTGTTATTTGGCTGCGGTTTCCTGTGAGATGGAGGTACTTCCCCAGACGGGCTGCTTTTATGCATCCTACCTCTTTTAAAACATACAGACCAAGACAAACAGACATATTCATGCGCACACACATGTTTGCCTTGTGTGAGAATCGAACCTACGAGCGTTGGTGTCAAAGTCGCGTCATTCACGACCGAGCCAGCGAGCTCGTCGTGGCTCACGCATTTCTTTTCTACCCACGCTGCTTTCTTACACCAGATGATCATACAAATTTGCAGCATACTAACTTGACTATCATCTAGTTGCACAGCATAATAACCATTCTGATATTTATTATTGGGTTGCGGTATACAGTTATGTAAAGTTAAAAAAAAAGATAAAAAATATTTATTTGCCATTGGGCCCTCGTGGATACTTATACCGCATCCATTTTATTAAGCTACTTTTGATCATCCTGTTTAGTTTAATTATAAGATGAACAGTGTCCATATTTAAATTTGTTTCAAGGAAACAAGGATTAAGATGCATATACTAACGTTTATAAGATGTTAACATACACATTTATTCACTGCTGTATCAACCTGAAGATTTTCAGCACTGGTTTTTTTTCATTGACTAATGGAATTTACATTAAAAAAATTTACGAGCGTATTCTGAAACCTATTGGAACATAGCTATGATGGATAACAAACTTAGTATTAAAACCCTCAACGCTTTATGCCTCGATTGTACCCGATGTCATGGAGGTTAGATCGTGTTTTACAAAGGTTTTTCAAACAAGACACGCAAAGGGCACTTGATCTCAAACGTCTATATTATCTTGATAAATTCCTATAGCTTGTTTATTTAGATAGTTTCAACGTTAGCATAATCTTTATTAGTTTGTAAACATTTATCATTGCTCGTATCTATTAAAACAACCTTGGTAAATAACTCAGTTTGATTTAACAAAATAAAATATGAATGGAATTAAAAGCCATGATGGCGCAAGAAACAGAGTTGGTTTAAATAACCAAATTAACCTTGTTTTATCAGAAGGAGATGTCAGGAGCCCTAATATCAGAGGAGAAACTAACGTGCGTGAGAAGACATATGAATGTTAAAGAAGCGAGTGAGGTGTGTAAGGATCGCGTCATGCGCCGCCCGGGTCTAGCTGCCTACCCAGATTCATATCTACAGAACAGTGATAAAAGACCATGGCTTTTGAAATAGAAACTGAGAATCTTATCACAAGCCAAATATAATTTCACTCCGTTTATTTTAGGAAACCCATAAATGAGAACCCCGCTGCCCCCTAATTTCTAAAGTTTCCAGAGCGAACAATCTAGAAATAAACCAGCTAAGAGCAAGTCGAAAGTCAAAGCGAAAGGTAGCCTATCTTCATGTAAGAAAACATTGAAAATAATACATTTCGTATATGGGAACCGCTTTGATATTATTATTTTTAACATTCTCTGAAAAATTACAGTGTAATACGGGCAGATAGCGTAGGCTTAATACAAAATCTCCATTCTTTGCATAAGGAAACCTAAAACACGGTAGAGGTGAGCTATTCGAAATTCAGGCAGGTGAAAGACGTGTAGTGCAGAACTAAGAGCATATTGAATTATATCTAGCTCAACCAATAAAACACCACATTCAGGAATACCGCAGCGAATACCAATTTCCTGTTGTATTTACATGATTAAGTAAGGTTAATAGGAAGCTGCCGAGGATTTGTTGGGTTACCAACTCCCAAGCAGCTCTCTTTGGGTTGTGAGCGTATTTATTGAATTTTATTTCATAATATATTATTTTACCATCAAAGTTTGTTGGATATTTACCAACATAAATACATTAGGATATTGTTGTCACGCTGTATAAGTGCTTCTGAAGCGCACGTAACAAGTCAGATGATTCAAAATGATTTTACAATTGTTGTAGTGTACGTTGTCTTTTCGCGCTGAAGATACATCTATAAATTGTTAACCATTTTATATAAATTCAAAAGTGGATCCTTAACAACTGAATCAAACATTTGCAAATAAATCATAGCCTTAAAATAGCGTTACAAATTTGACTGGAGATTAGTATATATAACATTTAACCTTTCCGAGTACACAGGCCTTCGACAAACAATCACTATCGAACGTTATAGAAATTTTGACTGAACATAAAACGACATATGCCCAGATACAGCATATTATCCAGATTCCAGTGAGGATCTTGTCTATGATATTGGAAGTTGTAAAATCTTGCAGTCAGGTTAATACTTGCCGGAGTGGTCACATGCTCACCTTTTTCTCTCACACTATTTAAAGTCCTTTTGGGAGTGCAGAGAATCGCGATCGCGGCTATATTATATAAGTTAAAAGATTTCAAAATACACATGCGTACTTATAATATATACATAATAATAATACAATATTTTACTTACATATACATACAAACAGACACGTATACATAATGATGACACACTTGCTTATTACTTTGTCAAGCTTTCAAAAGATATCGACGTACTTTATTTTTGAAAACCAATTGGCTGCAGGATTTCTTTGATAGATTCCGGAAGCGCATTCTATAGTATTATAGACTAACATGTGAAGGAGTTGGACATGAAGCCCGAGCGGAAAAGTGGTACAGAGAGTAATAGATAATTGTTAAAACTCAATGGGAGGTTATGAGAGTCACAGAGATACTGAAACTTGCATTTCAAGTATTCTGGAGAATGAGAATTGGTAAAAATAGAGTAAAGAGTACAAAGTACCCTCAAATTTCGATGCTGACGAATGGGCAGCTATCCAAGCTTAGACCGGTAGGAAGAAATGAGGTCAAATTTCCGAAGACGAATGATAAATCAGATGACGTCATTAATTAACCGGTCCAGCTTTCGAGCAGATCTGCATTGAGATCAGGATAACACACATCACCATAATCGATTAGGGGTAGTATGAGGGATTGCACAAGATTAACTTTCGTAGCAATGGAAAGAAAGTTTCTATATCGGTTTAAAAGTCGTAGTGCCCATATTACTTTACGACTAACTTCATCTAGTTGACTAGTCCAGCTAAACATTCAGTCGATATGAGGCCAAGATTTTTGACGTCGGTGCTGAACGGGGATAATTGAGTTATCAAACATGACAGCAGACATCGAATTAACGTCCAATCTTGAAATTTGACGTGAGCTACCTACTATAATTGTCTGGCACTTATTGTAATTTACGGGAATTCAGTAGCTGTGTCAAGCATTAAATTTTGTTGAGATCTACATTTTATATAAAAATCACAAATAATAGCGTTTATGTATCCACAGAGGTCTGAGCATAAATTTGCAAATCGTCGACATAATAAAGTGCTAAAAGCAATTAAGAAGGATAACATATTAATAAATATATGTACATAGAGAACATCAGTGGGGACAGTTTACCGCTCTGGGGAATGCCAGCTGACACATCATTCCAGTTTGAAAAATCGCGGCCTACACATACCGCGTGCTGTCGTCGCCGAAGAGAACCAATCCAACGCCGAGGTTAAGAATTGCAGAATGACAGTGGTGACCAACTTATCTTCCATGCCCTTACGTATACGGTGACTTTATGAAGAGCAGTAGTAGTACAATGTGTACTTTATTTACACCTACCGCCGAAATTTCCCGCTATCGTTCTTCTGTTTCAAAAAAACACAGAGAAATCATTCATCAAAAATGAAATAGGGCAGAAATAGATAGATTACTGCAAGATTTCAATGTAGTAGCACGAAACAATAATTTATATGTAATTGCATAAAAACATGATCTTAATGCTTAGTTATATATTTCTTCTCAATAAGTTTATTATTAAAAGCGACACACAGTATTTAAAATGATTTTAGAAAAGACTGCGGTTCCAAAGCTATATATAACGAAAGCATAAGTTGTGTTACGAAGTAGACAGACGCACACATATAGATTAGATTGGTGGTGTGTTTTAAAAGGGCTAAATCAAAAGAACCCAAAACCGAAGAGTATGTAAGAAGAGGTTGATGGAAGAAGCGAGAGGGGTATGTTTGAAACTGTAACTTGGCGTTCCATACTCTCTACCTAACCCATTGGGAGACAGGCATGATGATATATATATGTAACGAAGTGCCTATCAAAATATTCACATATGACATGAAGATCTCAAAAATAACGTTAAGAAATTTTTACAAGGTCATACGCGAGCGCCTTTGATGTCGCAGCAGCCAGACCGTATCCATATTTGTCATCTTTGTAATGTAAAAAACATGAGTAATTTTGTCTACTGGAAAAACACGTTCCGCGTTTTTCGTGCGTATATAAATTATATTTTTAATTTGAATGGACGTAGTAGTACACATATTTGATCGAAATCTGATGTCACACTTGCTTCACTCTTGCAGACTACACAAAACTGTTACTGCAGACTACTGCGGAGGTTTTTACTATTTCTGCATGTGAGTAAAGTTACCAAGAAAGTCTTGACGATTGCCAGCGGGTGTATGTTTGTTTTCTTCTTGGAGTATAAAAATATCTAATAGTGCAGTGATACCCTAATGGATAAACAACCAGCCTATTATCCAACTGGCCTTTATTCGTATACTGGTGTGGGCATGTACCACTAAATTCGTGATTTCGTATTCATGTACATTTGTAATTATCATTTGCTCGACGGCGAAGAAAATCATCTAGAGAAATCCCGCACGTCCTAGAAATCATATTTCGAAAGATATGTGGCTTAATGTATATTTTTTCTCTGAATTGTTGAGGTCTAGTCGTTCCATGACACCGCCAGGTCAGTTAAAAAACAGGATAACGCTAGACTAAGAATAAGTTTTAAAAAATCTCAGATGATTAAAACAGCACGACGGATTTAAACATAGGAGCACATTTTCCTAGAATGATGTTTATTTGATCTAAACCTGCTTTGTTCGATTCCGTCAAAAAATAGTTCATGCGAACTAGTGCCGGCCAAGACCCGCTCACTACCGTTAGTAGGTTCATTCCGTGGCTGCCATTGGTGCTTTGGTCATGTCTGGGACAATCATTAACTATTTAATCGTTCGTATGTTGATTTAAGAGGCACTTATACTTTCAGGTTAGAAATTTTAGCGATTTTAGTTAATATTTGTTGTTTGGTGGCACAACGGTAACAAACGTGAAAGTCTGGAGTTCTAATTAGTTTACAACTGTAGTTATATAGAGTTTTCCTTGTTCACAGAATTGCCAGAAAAGCCGAAGATATTCGACGAGCTGGACAAGGAAATAATTGGAGTCGCAGGTCCCTACATAGAAGATACGAGTTTGAAACTTACCTGTGTCGTAAGTGGAGGTAAAACAGTCACAAACTTTTAGACCACATAATAAATAGACACAGAATGTTATCTGAAAAAGACACAGTAAACAAGTGTAGTCATATTATAGTTTTATGTAGTAGTAAATTATAAAGAAAAATTCAATACCAGTAAGATACCAAGTTTCTCTGATACAAGCTTGATCTTCTCCTTCTGGCTAAATGCATGCTTGTTTTCAAAGTCAAAGTCAAAATCTTTTTATTCCGTAAAAATGGCTACATTTGTTTGGAATCGTCACAATTCTTTTCCCTACCGTGCAGTTTATGACTAGGTGAGCACTGATAAAAATACTGCCCAAAAACTCAGGCATCCCTCTTTTGGTATCCAAACAAATTTACATATTTTATTAATTACTTTATAATTGGATCGACTCACTCCCAGGCATTTTTATCATTAATATAGTCAGATACTTTATAATATGCCCTGCTACACAATTTGGCTTTAATAGTAGTTTTAAATTTGTTAATTGACAATTCTCTTATATTGCTGGGAAATTTGTTATAGAACCGTATACATTGCCCCATAAAAGAAGTTTGCTAGGCGATGTTGCATAAAAGGAGTATAATAGTTATAGCCTAGGGGATAAATAACCATCCTGTTAACTGACTGGTACCTGATTTTAATTCTGGTGTGGCCATGTACCATTAAATTCGAATTTTGGAATTCATGTACATTATTATATATTAGTAGTTATCACTTGCTCGGCGGCGAAGGAAACCATTGTAACAAAAGCCGCTTGTATAAGAAACTTTATTTTAAAAGACGTGTACAACCTAACCTTTTAAACTGAGAAAGGTTTATCTCCATCTCAAAATCAGTATCTTCGCTAAATCATTAAGCTTAACCAGCGAACTCGACAATCGTAATGGATTAGGAAACGGGAAAATTTTAATAAACGTAAAAAGTATCAATATTTTTTCACAGGTAAACCAATGCCAAGGGTCAGGTGGTTGAGGGATGACAAGGTTATTGCTACGCTGGAACCAGTTGAAGACGGGTCACGGCTTAGCCTTCTGGAATTGAGGATACCAAAACTAACAAGAGATTACTTTGAGGCTGTGTATACGTGTACAACTGACAACACAATGCTTGTACAGCCTTTGAGGGTGAACGTACAGATTCAGCTTTATCGTGAGTATTTTCATTAATTTTATAGTATATTATTAATCATGAAAAATATACCCTATGTAGATCCAATGACACGATATTACGTGATATGGGGGGGACGGATGTGGAACAGGCTTATTGGTTAATATATCCTGCCATTGGTCAGTAGCCTCGGAGATATTTAGGCGTTAAAACACTACTGTTTGATGTTTCTCAACAGAGCCAAACAGTACTTCAGCCCGGGGCAAAGTCTCATATAAGTCCCAAGTCAGACCACATGTGGAGTATTGTAGTCATCACTGAGCGGGGGCACCTGGTTACCAGCTAGGACCTTGTGACTCAGTGCAAAGACGAGTTGTGAGAATCGTCGATGATTACACACGCGATATTGAGCCCCTTCAGTTTAAGGAGAGATTTCGCACCCCTTTGCGTGTTCTACCGATTGTACAATGGGTTGTGTTCTGAGAAATTGTTTGATATGATGCCAACAGCCTCGTTTTACAATCGCACAGCTCGCCGACGGCTGGGAGTTTATGTTAACCGCAATGGACACGTACTGTGCGGTTCCTTGGAAGTTTTCTACCGAGAACTATTAAGTTGAGGAATGACCTCCCTGCCGAGCTTTTCCCAAGGGACTACAGTATGGGTTTCTTCAAAAAGGCGTGAAGTGGTTCTTACAGGGTCGGCAACGCAAGAGTGACACCCCTGGTATTGCAAATGTCCATAGGCTACGTCCATATTGCTATCAGGAAGGCCGTACGCTAGTTTTCCACCTTAGTGTGAAAATGTTTCATGTTTGATGAGTAAGGACACACAAAATCATGAAGTTTAGTGATGTGCATTTTAAATCGTCAACATGAAATTTCGTTATTTGCGGTAGGGTGTATTAAACCACCAACACTACAGAAAACCGTTTATAAATAACAACTCTCTGAAAGGTTGTTGCGTTCCTGTGTTAGCAGCTAGGGAAGCAACGCACAAGTGATACGTTCTGTATTGCAAGCGATCACATGTTGACTCCTCATTTTTGTGGAATGTAAAAGAAAATTCTTGAAACTGAGTACTGCGCGCCAAATACGTACGTGGTATGAAAAGAATTTAAATTTATGGTGAGTATTATGATAGTGGAACTCATTGTCTGGTATTTTATAGATTTTATGTTGAGTTGTGGTTAATCGTAGGAGTAGGTTTATATTATGTAGGCAACAACACTTTTTTCAAAATGATAGTTCAATGTCGTCGTTATATGTATGAGTCTAAATGAGTATGAAAATCAAATAACGTACATCCCAATGTATCCTTCGATACATTCAGATCTCTAGAGCTTCTCCGTACTGCAAACTACAATAATACTACTACAATTCCATTCTGACTTTTTTTTTTATAATCCTTGCACCCCTACCATGGGCAAGGTTCCTTTTATTACATAAATTTTTAAATATTACAATTATAAATAAACACATTCATTCATCATACTCTCTTTCATTCCGCAATTCGTTATTTCGTTCATCATCTTTCAGTTATATCTATCTATCTATCTATAACTTCACGTCAAATCCCTTGCGGGGTAGGTAGAGAGAACCGAGCGCCACGTGACTCGATCCTTGCATATGTCACTCGCTTCTTTAACATTCATTGCTCTTGTCATGCATGCTCGCCGGTTTCTAGGGCTCCTGACATCACCTTCTGATAGAACACGACCAATTTTGTCATGGTAGGTAAGTCTTGGCCATCCTCGGCTCCTACATCCTTCCACTTTTGCATTGTATATCTGCTTCGTCATTCTTTCATCCTGCATTCTTTCTACATGCCCGAACCAACGGAGCATGCCCCTTCTTATTTTTACACCGACGCTCTCTTTCAGACCAACTCTGTTTCTAACATCATCATTGCGAATACGATCTACGAGCCTTACGCCACAAATTTTGCGCAGCGCTCGCATTTCGACCGTGTTTATTCTACTTTCATGTTCTTTCTGCCATACCCAGCTCTCGCTTCCATAAGTTAGCGTTGGGACCAGCACTGCATTATGTATAGCGAGTTGTGCCTTCTGGTTCAGGTTTCTACTGCCAAGAAGTTTTCCCAACGCTCCATTCACACTATTCCCAGTACTCACTCGTCTTTCCACATCTGCGGTGTACCTTCCATCCCTGCTAAAAGCGCATCCAAGATATACAATCTCATCTACTTGTTCCAACACTTCATCATCAATCGTAATCCTTACATTAGTTCTGTATTCTTCTCTTTCAAATACCATTATCTTTGTTTTCTTTGCATTCAGTAGTAAGCCTTTCTCCATACATTCGTCTTTCATCGTTGTGACCAGTGTTGTAGGTTAGATGGTGTATCTGCAAATAGAACGGCATCGTCTGTATACAGCAGATAGTTCACCACTAGGTCACCCATGCGCAATCCCACATTCGTTGAGCTTATTCTCTGCAGACAACTGTCAAGATATAGGATAAACAGCCTAGCAGATAGCATGCAACCCTGTTTGACACCAATTTTGACATCAAACCACTTGATCTTTCAGTTATAATGGCTAAAAATTTTGATTTTGCCCATTTTAGAACGCCGGTGATACGATGATGGCTACTTTCAAAACTTTGCTACCCATACCACGTCAGTCCAGCCACGGGCGACAGCGAGCTTCACAGCTCCACCTAGCCACCGCCCATTCAAACTATTATCACTGATCACTAGATGACGGATGTTGTGCTAAGTAAGCCATCCTATGAGCTGTTTCAAATCACTGGCCCTTATCTATATGCCATAGAACAGCGTGGCAGAATAAGCTATCAACCAGTTCGATTGAAAAGATACATCCCAGCTGTGGAAGAGAATGGAATGACCATTGGTTCAAAATGAGATCTACCTTTTGTATTTTCTTCTGAATCTATCTCAACAAACAGTTACGTTAACGTTACGCCTAACGTTTCGCATTTACAAGACCTCTAATCATTATGCCTACAAACCCGCGTGTTTCATGTTACCAAACTTATCACGTAGTTACCTCATCTATGTTATTAAGTAGGCATAAACTAAACATAACAACGGCTGTACATTCATAGCTACCCGTCAACGTGACGTAAACTCTAAGTTATTGAATAATAACTCATGAACAGTGGCTTTCGTCGCGAGATAGTTGAGGCCATAAGGTTAGCGCCGCAAAATTTACTTAGACGAGTTCGGTGGCGCAGTGGTGAAACGTAATGTTACGCTACTTTGACACCAACGCTCGTGGGTTCGATTCCTACACAGTACAAACATTTGTGTGCATGAACATGTCTGTTTGTCTTGCTCTGGGTATTTCCTATGTATAATAAGTATGTATTTAAAAAAAAAAAAATGTATTTACGTATTTTTATCAGTTGTCTAATACCCATAACACAAGTTTCGCTTACTTTATGACTACGTGGCGCTATGTAATTTGTTCAACAATATTTATTTATTTATTTATATTTATATTTTCCAATAGTGCAAGATGAAAGAATTACGAAGCAGATTTACAAGGCAAAAGTGGAAGGATGTAGGAGCCGGGGAAGGCCAAGACTTACTTACCATGGCCAAATTGGTCGTGTTCTATCAGAAGGTGATGTCAATGAATGTTAAAGAAACGAGTGAGATATGTAAGGATCGAGTCACGTGGCGCTCGGGTCTCTCTGCCTACCCCGCAAGGGATTTGGCGTGAAGTTATAGATAGATAGATATATTTTCCAACAAACTTTTTTGGTTTTGCAAAACCCGTGACGCTTTTCTATCAAAATAATCCTAAAGTACGAACAAATCATTATATTTATATTGTCACTACAAATCTTCATCTTCTTAGCGTCGCGTTTCTTAATTCATTAGAATTGATGGCGTCCATTACCCAAGGCTAAGGATTTAGCGAAGATACTGATTTTTGCATATAACAACTACGTGCGGGTTTCCTCGCGATGTTTTTCTTCACCGCAAAACGAGTGACAATTACATCAATCATTATATTATCACTATAACCAGAGGGAGATTTTGTACAAAATTCGTCTGCATGGGTACCTCTGCCTTACCTATTTCTACTGCTAAGCAGCTATATTTATATAGCTGTGTTCCAGTTTGAAGTATGAGATATGGCAGAAAAATATTGAGTACTGACACGAAACATCCTTAGGTCACCGCGAGTAACCTCCCCGTGGTGTTGCGAGCGTCAATAGGCTGCAGTGACCGCTTACCATCTGATTCACGCCGCATGCTTGTTTGCCAATCTAGTTGTATAAAAAAAAACTATAAGTCACTATTTGTCAAAGCCCATTGGTCTATTGCTTCGTGAAATGAAGTTTAGATCCTTCCCGATTCAACTAGCACCGCTCCGCATCAACATGGAATTCATACTCACACGTGGAACCGCATTAGTCGCATACTGTTTAATTTCGTGCTTTTCCTTAGGTTCTAGTATGATCTCCCTATCGAGCTTTTACTAAAAGCTACTGCATATCTCTTTTCACAAAGAACGTAAAGAGACTTTTACAGGAATGTCGACATACGAGTAATACCCCTGGTATAGCAAGAGTTCATAGGCTACATAAATTGCCATTATGTATATACCATCAGGCAGGCCGTATGCTTACTTACTACGAGTATCTAAGTAATATAGAAAAATACACCTAATTTACCAGGTAATATGATTTTTTGGTTAAGGTACGCAACGTTTAATATTTGTCTGATATATAGGTATCTTACTCGTATATGACTCATTAAAAATATTACGTGTCAAAAAACGTATGACGTAATCTTGGTAGATGGTGTTTTAGTAATTAATGCGAATGTAAATAGCTTTTTGGTCTTACCGTTATTTATTTTTTTTATTTGGCAACAAACAGTCGTTTATAATAAATTATAAACATTAAAAGTGTATGTTAACAAAAGACCTACAGAACCGAAAATAGTCGGTATTTAATATCTAATAAAGGAAGTATTTCGAGTTCATGGTAGGACGCACTGCCACAAACTTGTAAGATATTACAAGGACCTAATAGAAATTCCCATTTCTAAACGAAATAAACTAATATGAACTAACTAAAACAGATACAACTCACGCTAGTAATATGCTAAATGTTGCAATTAGCCGATATTTATTTTGTACAGAATAGTGGCTTCTGAAAATTACCTTATTCCCACGAATTTTAATAAAACTGTTAACTTGCTATATAATAAAATAATAATATGCTGTAGAAAAAGGTACTTTTCAGAAGCCACTATTCTGAATTTTTTTTGTTAATTTAGTCTTAAAACTTTTCAAAGTGTTGTTAAAAATATCAATGTTTGAGAATTGTTTATTGTATGTGTTAGTGGAACGGAATATAAAAGCGGGTATAGTTTTTATGTAATAATGGAGGAACAACAAGTGGAAGGGCTACCCTTATTTTTAATAGGAGGAACAATATTAAATCTTTAACAAAACCATCAATGGATTAATAGACTCCCCCGCGATTCTCCGTTTGATTACTTTTGTAGCCCGTGCACAGTAAGTTGCTATTAGAAGTAAATCTTGTCACCGCTGCTCTGTCACCCAATTTCTCGCTAGTCCTGTGACCCCGCATTGTATATTAAAGGGGTCGGAGGTGGAAGGGCATACAATAGCGTGTTACGCTTAACCTTCCTTATAAGGAGGTATTGTAGTATAGAATATTCCTTAATAATAGCCAAGGGACAGGTAGGTCATATAAAATATGCCCACGGAATTCGATCATAGAACCATTTTCTGAAGATCTGAAACGGTTTCAATAAACTATTGTGTATCGGTTTTGTATGGCTTTACTGTCCCTTTACTTTGTAGTACGAAGAATAGGGTATATCATATTTTGTTGTTTAATTAGGCGATATACGTATATATATATATATATATATAATTTGTGGTATAGAAAATAAAATAAAGTGGGAGCTGAGCTAAACGTGCAAATTGATCTTGTGTTATCAGAAGATGCCTTTAAGAGCCCTAGGAAAAGAGCAATTAATGTTTAAGAAGCGAGTGAAGTATCTAAGGACTGAATCACGCGGCGCTCAATTATTTCTGACTAATCCGCAAGTGACGTGGCTAATAGATAGAAATATATTGATTATTTCGTTTTCGAGATATTGTGGAAATAAAAAATGAGACGATTCCTATAAACATCCTTAAGTCGATAGTGAGGTTCATGAGAGGCAATCTCGGTAAAGAATTTTGTTAAAGTTGAGGATTTACTGGTACACTGATCAAATGACAAGCTGATTTATTAATTGTGCTTAAATATTCACAAGATCTTCAAATTAATAGCTCAGCTTTCAGGTAAATATCAATACACGATACATAATTAAATTATTGGGTACGTACTAGTGGTAGTATGAATTACATAAGCAAACATCACAGAACAACGTCAATCCGGCTCGACTAAATCACTTCGTAAATGGTCTCTGAATAATTTATAAAGAAAAGGTAACATGACAGATTACTAACGAGGAAGAACTTTGAAGTCACTCGACTTCGAACCCAAACTTCTTTAGAGCTCAAAGTTTATATAAAAATAATAAAAGATTTTCGCAGAGAAAGTAACCAATACGTATCTATGGAAGTAATACGTTACTTATTTCATGATTCAATATTAAAGTAGGAAGTATTTTCAGAGCAGATGCAGATCAGATTTCAAAGATAAATTTGAACTAGTGAATGTCCAGTGACTTTTCTTATATCACTAAGATGGCGAACACATGTATACACTTGCTTGGAGTATCGTTCGTGCGCTGCCGACCTTGTAAAAATCTCTTCACGCTTTCTTTGAACAATCAAGAGTTTTTTGAGGAGCTCGGTGGCGGAGTGATTAGGAATGGTACTTTAATACCAAGGCACACGGGTTCTATTTCCACAGACAATAAAAAATGGGTACGTAAACATGTCTGCTAGTCATGGTCCGGCATTAATAGTGACAAATAGGGTGGAGGTACTCCTCACAGACTCCGCCTATTCAAGAATATCCCGTACAGTCTTCCAAAACTTGTCGAGCTTCTGGAGATCAGCAGAGCTTAAAGGAGCATATACTACATCCAAAAAGACTCACGTAATCCCCAGTTGATCTTGACCCAGAAAAGTGTTGGACCTACTAAATCGTATTCTTTCACACCGGCGGCCATGAAAGCACGACATCTATGACAGAGCTGGCATGATCGTTCTGGTTCACCCCTGACCACAGGGCCATCATTCCACCGGCCAGATCTTCGGTTTCCCTTTCCTTTCGCTTAGTCTCTGACACACACAAAGCATCTAGGCATCTCTCGTTCATTATATTTATCAACTCATTCATCTTTTCTTTTAATCTACCTACGACACTCAGCCCTCCTCGACCTGCCGGGTAGGGTGTTGCGTGGTGGGTGGCGGACGCCCTAATCCGCGCGTCAGTGTGGCTGGAGTCCAGAATTGCAGTAAACACTGTTGGACTGGCAGGGTTGCGGCGTGCACGCTTCTGGTACCGACCTCTTAGTATAAAGTATGTTAGGCCCGTCGAAAGCAGTAAAAACTTAAAACTCTTATAAACTGTGCATGAACATGTCTGTTTGTATTGGTCTGGACTTTTTAAGAGAGGTAGGGCGCATCAAAGCACCCAGTCTGAGGAAGTAGCTCCACCTCACAGAAAATCGCAGCCAAATAACAACTCCCTAGAGGGTTGTTGTGTTCTTGTGTGTGAGTGAGGTCACCAGTAAGCTCCCAAGGATTTGCTGTGTAAGCAGGAGAGGAGGTATCGCGCGAGTGATGCTTAATATATCACAAGCGTTAATGGGCTATGGTACTCGCTTTACATCAGGTGGCACAGCAACTTCTTAGGAGCTTACTGATAACCTCACTTACTCGCAGGATCATAACAAACCTACATAGAGTTGTTATTTTGCTGCGGTTCTCTGTAAAGTGAAGGTAATTCCCCAAAAGAGATGATTTAATGCGAACTATCCCTCTAAAACCACCGAGACCAGAACAAAGAGTCATATTCATGCCTCACAAATGTTTGTCTTGTACAGGAATCGAACCTAGCTGGTGTCAAAGTCGAGTTATTAACAGCGGTGCTACCGAGCTCGTCAAAACTTTATATGTGTATACAGTAAAAGAACAATAATGTTCTCTTTTAATAAGTGTCGCATTGGGGTAGGCAGAAAACTATTTATTAAGTAATGAGTAAATAAAAACCATATCCAAATCTACCTCGCTTTAGTGTCATGCGATGGTGGGATAATGCCAGTGTATGTGTCAAGATACAAAGTATAAAGTGACATACTATGCGTATATTGTAGTATTACGGTATGACCGTGTGGGGCATAAAAGCAAAATGTGGTCACGACTTAATGGTCGGACATTTATCCTAACCGCGTTACCGCATTATGAACGGTGACATCGCACTGTGTCATAGCAAACGTGCTTGTTGTAAGATATGAGATGGACGTAGTACATAGCGTATAGTATCTCGTAAGATTGGAGAAAGGCTTTGTGTCTTGAGAAATGTGTGTATCATTATTTTGGTATTATTGTCGTGTGTTATCAAAAGGTGGTGTCGTAAGCCTGAATCGGCCTGTAAATGATAAGAGATATGAGTATTAAAAATGCGAGTAAAGTATGTAAGGATCGTGTCCTGTGACACTCATTTCTCTCTGCTTACCCCGGAAGGGACTTGACGTAAATATATAGATAGTCAGATATATAGGTATAGCTGTATATATCATAGATATAAATATAGATATTGTAGATAGATTATTTTGGTATTGTATAACTTGTGAGGTGTATAACAACAGAGTCATTTGGCGCAGTGTCTATCATGAAATAAATTTAGCGTGGCGATATATCTAGACTGATAGATTTAAAATACTTTTTTAATACATAGATACAGAAAAACATCCAGGCCAAAAGTACAATCATACATAAACATGTTTACTGTTGGGCGGACATCGAACTTTAATTTTGATAATTGTTAAAAGTGATACTAGTAGTAAATATGTAAATATTATAAAGAATTTGATAACGATCATACGGGCACTGATGGCTTTCTCTAGATAAATATGCGGTAATGGTCAGCGCCAATGGGCAGCATGTGCGCGGGAATGTTAGATAGATAGATAGATAGAATACACTTTATTTGCATAACACAGAATTTAAGGAAATACATTCAAAAGATTCTTACAATTATAAAAATGTACTATGAAAAAAGGCGGCCTTATTGCTAAAAGCAAGAACCTGTTTCCTAAGATATTACCTCGATATACGGTTTTATACATCCCTGCTCTTCATAGTGTATCCGTATCAATATAATAGTGTAACTTTAATAACTTCTATCTATGCTATGTCTTCAAGCAACTTCCTAACTCGCTTCTTCAACAGTTAGGTTCTTTTCATGTCGATCTTCATTAATCTTAATGTTACCGTATGATTGATTGAATTTGCCTGATTGATTCTAAAATATGTTGTAAATAATGTTAACTGATTGATTGACATAAAATGTCAATAATTATTCAAAACAAGACAGACAGTGCGACAGACAATAAACTAATATTAATGGCAAGGAACTAATATGTTGTTGCATTTGTAAAAGTATTCATCAAATAAATAGATTATTAAATAATAATTTAATTATTAATATTTTTATACGGTCGGCAACGCATGAGTGTTGCTTATGTCCATAGCTACGATGACTGTTTATCATCCAGCAGGCCGTATGCTTGATTGCCACCTTAGTGGTATAAAAAAATACGTATTTCTTTGTATTTAGTAGAATTTTCAATTTATAGCTAATTATGAAATTAGTCACACTACTGCCGTAAACGAACTTTATATTTTTTACTAAACGTCATTTCCATTTAAAAACGTTATTTCCCTCCGGAAAAGGTCTGAATTACTCGTCATATCGCGTCTAAAGAAATTTAACTTCAAAAACAAAATTTAAATACACGGATAATTTATTTGACATTAATAATTTCCTATATTTATAATTCTGATTTAAATCTAGTTGCTTATTATCGAGGTGAAATGTCAGATGGTAGACATTATATACGACTACAGTAATGCTCGCTCGTTTTTTTTTGTATCATTACTTTGCTTACTTACCAATGACGTGATCCAAAGTAATATTTTAAGAATAAATATCCAGTTGAACATAGCGCTAGCAAGTAATCAAATGTATATCGATACACTGATGTACATTTGATTACTTGCGGCCTATATGCATAATATATACATATATGAGACATAAACTAAACTTGCTTAGCTGTAAACTGCGGAAATTGCACCTTTTCACATTTGGCATCATATCACTACCTTACAGGCTAAGTCAAAGGAACAACAAAACTTTAGAAATTGTGTTGACTGTATGATCATATCTTATCTAAGTGAGATAGGTGCCCTGCATCTTCCTTTTTTATTCTATTATTTTTTACTCCCTTCTTATTACTAATTATTTGGGTAGTACGTTACATACAGATAAAATTAACCAAACAAGCATTTATTATTAAATTATATTTTTTATATATGTCAGGGGGTCATGTGCCAGAAGGGGGGTCATGTGCCAGAAGCGTGCTCGTTCGCGACCCCTGCCAATCGAGTAGATTGCAATTCTGGACCGAAAACGCACCGATGTGCGGATTAGGGCGTCCCCCGGAGGCGACGCGCACCGATCCGCCCCCGTCGGTGCGAACATAGGTGCATGCGGCGGTGGGGGCCGCCACCCACCACGCAGCGCCAATTCCGGCGGGTCGAAGAGAGCCGAGTGCTGCATAGGCACGTGGAATGTGAGAGGTGGACTGAGTGATAAGATGAATGAGCTGATGGACGTAATGAATGAGAGACGCTTAGATGCTTTGTGTGTGACAGAGACTAAGCGCAAGGGGAGCGACACCGATGATCTGCCCGATGGGATGATGGCCCTATGGTCTGGTGTAGACCGGGACGATCATGCCAGTGCTGGTGTAGGTGTCATACTCTCCTCTCGCTTAGCCCCTGGTGTGAAAGATTACTGTTTGGTAGGGCCTAGACTTCTCTGGGTTCGTATAAAACTGGGCATCACGCGAGTATTTCTGGTTGCAGCATACGCTCCCGTAAGCTCAGCGTGTGCCCAAGAACTAGAGAAGTTTTGGGAGTCTGTGAGGGATGTTCTGGATTTAGCTGAAGGGAATGAAAGAGTGATTATGTGTGGAGATTTGAATGGATGGGTTGGGACCAAACGAGACGGCTATGAAGCTGCTCTTGGTCCCTATGGAGATAAGAGAGTGAACGAAGCAGGTAAGTCGATTCTAGATTTATGTATGGAACGAAACCTCCTCGTGTCGAATACTTTATTTCGTCACAAGGATATTCACACGTATACATGGCGACGGAATGACCAAAAAAGTGTGATTGATTTGATTATAATTGATAGACGTCTCCGAAATACTATAATGGATACAAGAGCCTTTAGAGGTCCCACTCTTGAAACGGACCACTACCTGGTGGTAAGCCGGTTTGTGGGACTTTTCAAGAAGTGGAGGCATTGGCGAGTGCGTATCCCTTTCGGAGATCATGAAAGGATAAGGAGTGAAAAATTGCAAGATGAAAGTGTAAGGAGAATGTATGTACATCTGGTAAGCGAAAGACTTGCAAATGCAAGTCTTTCCGGCACAGATGTGGATGATTGCTGGAAAGTTCTGAAAGAAAGTATGGTGGATAGTGCAAAAGAAGCATGTGGATGCGCAAAGAGGCATAAAACATTGAAAGGGGATGCCTGGTGGGATGCGGAGGTCGAATCCTCCGTAGCAAGAAAGAGGAAAGCGTGGCTGGATTATGTATCATCTTTGCCCTTAAATGAAAGTATGAGAGAGAAGAAGAAAGAAATGTACCGTCAATGCAAGAATGAAACCAAGGCTTTAGTGAAAGAGAAGCGTGAAAGACAAATTATGAATGAGGAAGAGAGGCTGACGAGAAACTTCGAGGCAAATACCAAACTCTTTTGGAGAGAGGTAAAGAAGTCTCGAGGTGGTTCGTCGGCATCCAGTATGAACAAGATTAAGTCTAAAGCTGGTATCATTCTTGCAAACACTCAGGAAGTGTTAGAACGGTGGAGTGAATATTTTGAAGAAATGTACGAATATGCCTCGGACGCTGACAATGAGAGTGAGTCTGATGCTCACTCCGCGTTGACGGCGTCCGATGAAGGTATAACTATGGATGAGATAGAATGGTCGATACGAAGTTTGAAAAATGGAAAGTCTGCGGGAATTGATATGATTACAGCTGAGATGATCAAACTAGGTGGCACTTACGTCCGGGACGCCTTCTGGTACTTATGCAACCTTTGCTGGAGAACTGGAAGGGTCCCAATGGACTGGGGACGCGCAGTCATCGTACCCTTGTATAAAGGCAAGGGATCACGCATGGACTGCGCCAACTATAGGGCCATCAGTTTGATCAGCTTAGCAGCAAAAGTATATGGAAAAATAATTGAAAGGAGAATGAGGGTGAAATCTGACGAAATGCTGTGGGAGGCACAAGGAGGATTCCGAAATGGAAGGGGATGTACGGATCAAGTTTTCTCGCTCCGCAATATCGTAGAGAAGCATCTGGCCACAGACCAGAAGGTTTTCTGCGGTTTTGTGGATCTTGAGAAGGCATTTGATAGGGTTGTGCGAAAGGAACTGTGGTGCATATTGCCGAGATATGGGATTGACGGCTCACTGCTGCGTGCTGTGCAGTCCACCTACAAGGATTGCTCAGCATGTGTGCGAATAGATGGCAACATGTCACCCTGGTTTGATGTCAAAATTGGTGTCAAACAGGGTTGCATGTTGTCTGCTAGGCTGTTTATTCTGTATCTCGATAGTTGTCTACAGAGAATAAGATCGACGAATGTAGGATTACGCATGGGTGACCTAGTGGTGAACTGTCTGCTGTATGCAGATGATGCTGTCCTGTTAGCAGAAACACCATCTGAGCTGCAAACACTAGTCACAATGATGAAAGACGAATGTATGAAGGAAGGCTTACTATTGAATGCGAAGAAAACAAAGATTATGGTATTTGAAAGAGAAGAAACCAGAACCAATGTAAGAATTACGGTAGATGATGAAGTGTTGGAACAAGTGAATGAGTTTGTATATCTTGGATGCGCTTTCAGCAGGGATGGAAGGTACACCGCAGATGTGGAAAGGCGAGTGAGTGCTGGGAATAGTGTGAATGGAGCGTTGGGAAAACTTCTTGGCAGTAAAAACCTGAGCCAGAAGGCGCAGCTGGCTATACACAATGCAGTGCTGGTCCCAACGCTTACTTATGGAAGCGAGAGCTGGGTATGGCAGAGAGAGCATGAAAGTAGGATAAACGCGGTTGAAATGCGAGCGTTGCGCAAAATCTGTGGTGTAACGCTTGCAGACCGTATCCGCAATGATGAGGTTAGAAGCAGAGTTGGTCTGAAAGAGAGCGTCGGTGTTAAAATAAGAAGAGGCATGCTCCGTTGGTTCGGACATGTAGAAAGAATGCAGGATGAAAGAATGACGAAGCAGATATACAATGCAAAAGTGGAAGGATGTAGGAGCCGAGGAAGGCCAAGACTTACCTATCATGATCAGATTGGTCGTGTTCTATCAGAAGGTGATGTCAGGAGCCCTAGAAACCGGCGAGCGTGCATGAAAAGAGCAATGAATGTGAAAGAAGCGAGTGAGGTATGTAAGGATCGAGTCGCGTGGCGCTCGGTTCTCTCTGCCTACCCCGTAAGGGATTTGGCGTGAAGTTATAGATATATTTTTTATTTCTCCAGGAGCAGATTAGTTAAATCTGACTTAGCTCGCTTAGTTTTGTGTAGCTGCCCTAAGCTAGATCGGCTTATGATGCATATTTTTTTAGACGATTTTTACTATTACCATGTATGTTATTTTTCTGACTTAGTATAATGATCGTCTCCGTCAATGTATCGTTTGGACTTAATTGGTGAGGTGATTCATTACTCTCTGCTGTTCTTCCTCCGCTCTAAAGAGTTCGTCGACGCGTAGTAAGTCCAGCATACTTTTCGTATATTTATATGTATAGAGTAGATTTCTTTCTTAAGTCTTTAATTAAGTTGAAATGTAAGAGTATAGTAATGAGTGATCTATGGCGTTGTTGCGCGTGTTATTCTAACCGAACACGAAGGTTAAGCGACATCGGTCGTTGCCTGTCTATGCATGGATTTATCTGTCTCGAGCATCTCTTCGGAGGTGCTTTGAGGACACGTTAAGTCGGCCCCCGCTGTTGTCAATAGGTGACAATCGTTAAGCTAAGTCAGTGGCCTTCGGCGGCATAAAATCAGTGGCTTCCAATGCGCAGTTGAACACCGTGGTGAAGTATGCTCTAAAGCCCCTTAGATTGAAGGAGACCCATATCCCTGCAGTGGGATGAGTGGAGGGTTGGTGTAGTATAAGAGTCTATCTATCTATAACTTCATACCAAATCTCTTGCGGGGTATGCAGAGAGAACCGAGCACCAAATGATTTGATCTTTACAATACTCACTTGCTTCTTTAACATTCGTTGCTCTTCTTATGCACGTTCGCTGGTTTTTAAGGCTCCTGGCAATGGCTTCTGATAAATTAATAGTATAAGAGTAACTTCTTCTTTCGGCAGAAATTTGCGTAAATCGCACTGCGTGCTGGTAACATTTTATCTACATGATAGTGAATCACGCTAGCAATCCAATTTCTTTCACGCTGTGATTTAGAAAGACACCGACCTTTTTTAATATTCCCATATGTAAATCTCCCAAGTCCACGTCAGTGCCATCTATCATTTCCACCTGGGCGTAAAGCGAAACTTTCATAACATCGCTTATTGCATGCAAATCCGCGCGATTAGCCTAGATCCGCGGATTATCTCGGATATGACAGCTACACGGCCACAAAATTCTTTTGTGTCACCTCGACCCTGCGCGCCCATTCGTTTTTATTTGCGGCCACATTGTCCTGTCGCGGTATTGTCGACAAGGAAATTATTCCCCATTATATTATAAGTCTGATGTCATTCAGTAATGCACGCTAAACTCACGTTTTTCAACCTTGCAGCTTTTAGTGCCAGTTTTGTTATTACACTTTTCAACTGGTAATGCTGCTAATGGAAAGGCATTAGGGACATTTATTTTCGTCTTTTAACATTCGAGTTAATACCGCTTTGTTGTCTTTTGGGTACATTAGAATATTGATTTATGGATTATGATGGCAGATGGGTAGTGAAAGTTGTATAATTCACTTAGACATAATGGATATCCATGTGAATCGACTTTTGGGTTATGTGTACGTATAAAATTAGATTACTTTTTTATTTTTAGTTTACTGTATGTTAAAACCTTACATTACGATTTAATCCTTATCTGTCACAAGTACCATTTTGGATTGTAATGGATGTTTATTAGGTTTGGGTCAAATTTGAGAAATGTTTGAATCCGGTTTGGCTCCAGTTTGGGACGGGTTTGAGTTAGGGTTAGGCCAGGTTTGAGTCAGATTGCACTCAGTTTGGGGTTAAGTGTCGTCAGGTTTGGATTTGAATAAGGTTTGAATCAGGTATTCAGTTTCAGGTTTAGTTTGGATCATGATTAATTAAAAACCTTCACATGCAAATATGGTTATGGTAGTTCAAAGCACCTTTAGAACCCTTATGCACGGGTTTGTATTCGTACTTACCGATTTTTTTATTTAATAGTTTGATTATCACAGTAATTTTATTATTACTACTATATCTTCATGCCAAGTTTCTTGCTGCGGTGTACGCAGAGAGAATCGAGTGCCTCATGTCTTGAACCTCACTCGTATAACCTTCACAGCTATTTTTATGCACGCTTGCTGATCCTAGTACTCTCTAGATCACCTTCTGATAACATAAGACCAATTTACTCTTGGTAGGTGAGTATTGACCTTCATCGGTTCCTAATTCCTTCTACCGTTGCGTTGCATATCTGTTTTGGCATTATTTCTTCTTGCATTCTATCTACATGGCTGAACCAGCGGAGCATGTCAGTTATTATCTTAACACCGACACTTTCTTTCAGACCAACCTCACTCGCACCTCTCATAGGATTACAACAATCCTCCAAGGAGTTGTTCTTTGGCTGCTGTTTTCGGTGAGGTGGAAGGAGGTACTATCCCAGACGGGCTGCATTAGTGCGCCTTTCCTCTCTTAACAACGTCCTGGTCCAGACCAAGATGAACATACATGTTTACGCACACAAATGTTTGTCTTATGTAGGAATTGAAGCGGGCATCGGTATTAAAGTAGCGTTATTAACCACGCGCCACCAAGCTCGTCAATGCTTCATTTACTGGTATGACTAAACTGATACACGCATCAACGCCTTCAACTTCCTCATTATATTATATTTACCATCCAAATGTTATTAAAATTCTTACAAAATATCCGTTTTTATCAAATACTCAATATTCCAGGGAGGATTAATACAAATTCAATTAGTACAATAGTTTTGGATGAAGTATAAATAAAATAAATATGCGAACACAGTTTTCCTTTTAGCTAGTTATTCGTTTTATACTATTTTAGACTTAATTTTTAGGGTTCCGTACCCAAAGGGTAAAACGGAACCCTATTACTGAGACTTCGCTGTCCGTCCGTCCGTCCGTCCGTCCGTCCGTCTGTCACCAGGCTGTATCTCATGAACCGTGATAGTTAGACAGTTGAAATTTTCACAGATGATGTATTTCTATTGCCGCTATAACAACAAATATTAAAAAATAGAATAAAATAAATATTTAAGGGGGCTCCCATACAACAAACGTGATTTTTAGGGTTCCGTACCCAAAGGGTAAAACGGAACCCTATTACTGAGGCTCCGCTGTCCGTCCGTCCGTCCGTCCGTCCGTCCGTCCGTCTGTCACCAGGCTGTATCTCATGAACCGTGATAGTTGGACAGTTGAAATTTTCACAGATGATAAATTTCTGTTGCCGCTATAACAACAAATACTAAAAAATAGAATAAAATAAATATTTAAGGGGGCTCCCATACAACAAAGGTGATTTTTTTTTGCCGTTTTTATAGATAAAGGTACGGAACCCTTCGTGTGCGAGTCCGACTCGCACTTGGCCGATTTTTTTGCCGTTTTTATCGATAGTGATACGGAACCCTTCGTGCGCGAGTCCGACTCGCACTTGGCCGGTTTTTTTTTCTCATACCGAGTTCTGTTTGCATACTTTGCTAAGTGTGTTTTGAATTGCCTATTATAGAGTGGTGAATGTATTTGACATAATATTCTTTCGATTTGTTGAAATGTAAAATGTAAGTGACTGATCAATTTTCATTTTCATGTTTACACTTACTTGTATTTTGAGCAGTGATAGCCTAGTGGATAAATAGTCAGTCTCGTAACCAATAGGTCCACAGTTCGAATCTTCATGTACCACTAAATATATGTTTGGAATTTTGTGTATATTTGTGATTGTCACTTGCTCGGCGGTGAAGAAATACATCGTGTGTAAACCCGCACGTCCAAGAAATTATATTTCGAAATACGTGTGACCTTACCGAAGATAGGTCTGGTTTTCCCTCTGAGTTGTTGAGGTCTGATGACAGTCGATCCATATGAAAATCAGTATTTTTGCTAAATCCTCAGGCTTAGGGAGCGGACCCCGCCAATCCTAATGGATTAGGAAACGAGATAACGCTAAGAAGAAGACTTACTTGTATTTTGTTACTTCACCATGCTATAATTGTTTGCTATAATCTATATAGGTACAATATATAAAGCGGAACAGTTTTTGTAGATATGAATGTTTGTTTCTTTCAACGCTAATCTCCAGAACTACCAGTGCGATTTAGTGTTTTTTTTTTGTCATCTGATAGCCAAATTCTTAAGAATGGTTATGGGCTATTTATAATAACGATGTGACTCTTTGAAGTCGACGAAAATGAAAGAACGTAAGAAAAGACAGTTCCCATTTGATACAGGATAATAGGCGAACAAAGTCGCCGGCTGTAGCTAGTTAGGTATAACATCGTTAATTGTCATTGATGTTGTAGAGAATATAATTAAATGAGTTTGAATTTGATAGTATTTGAGCTGACGCCAAGTTCTTATGCACATAGTGTACACAAGGATGCTATTATCCAGTGATAGTTCTGTATTCCAACCTATGTGCAACAGTGACCGCAACAGCACTATGCTGCACAAGTCGCTGGCTTAACTCCAACGTGAAAATTCACACGATGGTTTCTTACACAAGTACCTACCGATATCAGATCAAAAAGTGTTTCGAAAGGAAGAATGAATATTGTTGTTGTTGTTGTTGTAATATCTTTATTGTACGTTACATTCAAAATAAATTACAATAACAATAAAGCTAGTGTTACAAAGGCGGACTTATCCCTGAAAGAGATCTCTTCCAGCCAACCTAGAGTCTTTGATAGAACAATTTACATGGGCAAAAGAACACACGTACAACCCACTCACTACAACAATACTATAGATTACTTAAAAGTAAAGTACAAGGTTATCTAATACCTATACCGAATTTACTAATAAGCAAAACAATACATAAAAATAAAAAAAGAACAAAAATATGAACATACATTAAATACTAACTGAAAGATTACTGAAAGATTACTGTTTGGTAGGGCCTAGACTTCTCTGGGTTCGTATAAAACTGGGCATCACGCGAGTATTTCTGGTTGCAGCATACGCTCCCGTAAGCTCAGCGTGTGCCCAAGAACTAGAGAAGTTTTGGGAGTCTGTGAGGGATGTTCTGGATTTAGCTGAAGGGAATGAAAGAGTGATTATGTGTGGAGATTTGAATGGATGGGTTGGGACCAAACGAGACGGCTATGAAGCTGCTCTTGGTCCCTATGGAGATAAGAGAGTGAACGAAGCAGGTAAGTCGATTCTAGATTTATGTATGGAACGAAACCTCCTCGTGTCGAATACTTTATTTCGTCACAAGGATATTCACACGTATACATGGAGACGGAATGACCAAAAAAGTGTGATTGATTTGATTATAATTGATAGACGTCTCCGAAATACTATAATGGATACAAGAGCCTTTAGAGGTCCCACTCTTGAAACGGACCACTACCTGGTGGTAAGCCGGTTTGTGGGACTTTTCAAGAAGTGGAGGCATTGGCGAGTGCGTATCCCTTTCGGAGATCATGAAAGGATAAGGAGTGAAAAATTGCAAGATGAAAGTGTAAGGAGAATGTATGTACATCTGGTAAGCGAAAGACTTGCAAATGCAAGTCTTTCCGGCACAGATGTGGATGATTGCTGGAAAGTTCTGAAAGAAAGTATGGTGGATAGTGCAAAAGAAGCATGTGGATGCGCAAAGAGGCATAAAACATTGAAAGGGGATGCCTGGTGGGATGCGGAGGTTGAATCCTCCGTAGCAAGAAAGAGGAAAGCGTGGCTGGATTATGTATCATCTTTGCCCTTAAATGAAAGTATGAGAGAGAAGAAGAAAGAAATGTACCGTCCATGGAAGAATGAAACCAAGGCTTTAGTGAAAGAGAAGCGTGAAAGACAAATTATGAATGAGGAAGAGAGGCTGACGAGAAACTTCGAGGCAAATACCAAACTCTTTTCGAGAGACGTAAAGAAGTCTCGGGGTGGTTCGTCGGCATCCAGTATGAACAAGATTAAGTCTAAAGCTGGTATCATTCTTGCAAACACTCAGGAAGTGTTAGAACGGTGGAGTGAATATTTTGAAGAAATGTACGAATATGCCTTGGACGCTGACAATGAGAGTGAGTCTGATGCTCACTCCGCGTTGACGGCGTCCGATGAAGGTATAACTATGGATGAGATAGAATGGTCGATACGAAGTTTGAAAAATGGAAAGTCTGCGGGAATTGATATGATTACAGCTGAGATGATCAAACTAGGTGGCACTTACGTCCGGGACGCCTTCTGGTACTTATGCAACCTTTGCTGGAGAACTGGAAGGGTCCCAATGGACTGGGGACGCGCAGTCATCGTACCCTTGTATAAAGGCAAGGGATCACGCATGGACTGCGCCAACTATAGGGCCATCAGTTTGATCAGCTTAGCAGCAAAAGTATATGGAAAGATAATTGAAAGGAGAATGAGGGTGAAATCTGACGAAATGCTGTGGGAGGCACAGGGAGGATTCCGAAATGGAAGGGGATGTACGGATCAAGTTTTCTCGCTCCGCAATATCGTAGAGAAGCATCTGGCCACAGACCAGAAGGTTTTCTTCGGTTTTGTGGATCTTGAGAAGGCATTTGATAGGGTTGTGCGAAAGGAACTGTGGTGCATATTGCCGAGATATGGGATTGACGGCTCACTGCTGCGTGCTGTGCAGTCCACCTACAAGGATTGCTCAGCATGTATGCGAATAGATGGCAACATGTCACCCTGGTTTGATGTCAAAATTGGTGTCAAACAGGGTTGCATGTTGTCTGCTAGGCTGTTTATTCTGTATCTCGATAGTTGTCTACAGAGAATAAGATCGACGAATGTAGGATTACGCATGGGTGACCTAGTGGTGAACTGTCTGCTGTATGCAGATGATGCTGTCCTGTTAGCAGAAACACCATCTGAGCTGCAAACACTAGTCACAATGATGAAAGACGAATGTATGAAGGAAGGCTTACTATTGAATGCGAAGAAAACAAAGAAAGAGAAACCAGAACCAATGTAAGAATTACGGTAGATGATGAAGTGTTGGAACAAGTGAATGAGTTTGTATATCTTGGATGCGCTTTCAGCAGGGATGGAAGGTACACCGCAGATGTGGAAAGGCGAGTGAGTGCTGGGAATAGTGTGAATGGAGCGTTGGGAAAACTTTTTGGCAGTAAAAACCTGAGCCAGAAAGCGCAGCTGGCTATACACAATGCAGTGCTGGTCCCAACGCTTACTTATGGAAGCGAGAGCTGGGTATGGCAGAGAGAGCATGAAAGTAGGATAAACGCGGTTGAAATGCGAGCGTTGCGCAAAATCTGTGGTGTAACGCTTGCAGACCGTATCCGCAATGATGAGGTTAGAAGCAGAGTTGGTCTGAAAGAGAGCGTCGGTGTTAAAATAAGAAGAGGCATGCTCCGTTGGTTCGGACATGTAGAAAGAATGCAGGATGAAAGAATGACGAAGCAGATATACAATGCAAAAGTGGAAGGATGTAGGAGCCGAGGAAGGCCAAGACTTACCTATCATGATCAGATTGATCGTGTTCTATCAGAAGGTGATGTCAGGAGCCCTAGAAACCGGCGAGCGTGCATGAAAAGAGCAATGAATGTGAAAGAAGCGAGTGAGGTATGTAAGGATCGAGTCGCGTGGCGCTCGGTTCTCTCTGCCTACCCCGTAAGGGATTTGGCGTGAAGTTATAGATAGACATTAAATACATAAACTAAAAGCGAACAAACATGAGATACATTTTTAGGTATGCATCCATAAATGATCACAAAACACCAGTTAAAAATTTCTTGACTCGGAGTTTGAAGCAATCTAAAGAGGAACCCAATCATACCTCTAGAGGAAGAGTGTTCCAAAGACTGACTGACTGACTTTGCAGAAAAGGACTGTGAGTACGAATTTGTTTTCTGACTTGGAATGTCGAGAACAATGTGTTGTATGGAGTTTGGTTACAAAATATTTTTATACAGGCTACAATCGATAGAGCTTTTACTGTATTCGAATAAAAGTAACATTGTTTAAAAATAGCTTCGGATTAACAAGAAAAGTTCCTCATTTTAGATTATTTTTTGACAATGAATATCAACTACATTTTTCGGTTGTATTATATAACTGTTAGGTATAATGTATTTGAGGTATAAATAAGTTAACTTCACACGGGTGTACCACAGTCATATTTCGCGAAACTCAACTGGACGTATTACGATAAGAAATATAAAACCATATAAAACAATGAAATAGCGACGAAACGAATTCTGTACTGTACCTAACAGTACCGTACCGTACAGTGGAGAATGAAAGCGGAAACATATTTTACTCGTATATCTGTTAGATCAAGCGTTGCATCAATCTTGCCATACATTAATTAAAACGAGTTTTTTTTTATACTACGTCGGGAGGCATACAAGTATACGGCCCACCTGATGTAAAGCGGGTACAATAGCTTATTAACGCTTACGATATATTAAGTATCACTCGCGCAATGGCTCCTCTGCTGCTTACACAGCAACTCCTTGGGAGCTCACTGGTGACCTCACTCACATGCAGTAACACAACAACCCTCTAGGGAGTTGTTATTTGGCTGCGGTTTTCTGTGAGGTGGAGGTACTTCCCCACACGGGCTGCTTTAATGCGCTCTACCTCTCTTAAAACAGCCAGACCAAGACAAACGGACATGTTCATGCACACAAATGTTTGCCTCGTGTGGGAATCGAATCCACGAGCGTTGACCGACTGAGCCGCCGAGCTCGTCAGAAGAGTTGGTTATTCGACAATCGGATTTTTAATTTCTGCGTTAAATGCACGACAGTAGAATAATAATAATTTGATATACATGGAGAGTTTATCAATTATCATCGAAATACGTGGTATGAACTTATTTGTCTTATGAATTAATTTGTAGGCTATATTACGATTATTTTCAATCGATTGCTTTCATTCAATCGAGTACGCTATTTATCTTTTAGCAGTGACAATAATTTCATTTAAATGGCGATCCGGTAATTATGAGTTCTATATTATCAAAGTACTTTTAATTAATGTACGGAGAAATTAAGGCTTAATTTTTAAAAGCTTTTAATTTTAACTTGGTCCTTCCTGTCGGTCTGTCTGTCCGGGACAAATCTTGCGATCGACTTTTTGGCAACTTACTGACATCTGATCAGGTTGAAATTTTGCTCATATCTTTGGTTCTACAGGCAATACAATATAGTGTATTCAATATTATGATAGATCCAATATGCCTGCCCTCACAAAATGGCGGATTGCCTTACTCTTTACAACCCCATCGATATGGGTGTCAAATGAAAGGGTATGACGAGTAGAATACGACAAACTATATGACGTCATTAACAATCAAATATGGCGGCCGATACAAAATGACGGACTACCTTTTCTTTTACAACCCCCTTGATATAGGTATCAAATGAAAGGATATGACAAGTAAAATACATTATGTTATATGACTTTATTCCAAGTCTCAAATTACGTCCGATACAAAATGGTGGATGACATTTCTTTACAACCTTCTTGATATGGATATAAAAGGACCTGGAAAGTCGTATACAGTGAGCTACTCGTATGTATGTATGTATATCTTCACGCCAGGTCTATTGAATTAATTCATTTAAATTATACAATTATATATTATATATATATATAAATTAATTAATCTACTCGTATGTGACTATTTGTAATTCAGTATGGAGACTGACATAAAAATAACTTGACGATGACTTAAAGATAAAGTAAAGATGACTTATAGATAACTTAAGGGTGACTTAGTTATATATCTATAAATATACTCTGTATGGGTTTTTCTTGTCGTCAGACAGCAAAGTTTCAAGTACCTCGTCAATTGGTTTAGAAAGGCAGTGTTACATGTTTTTTTAGAAGTTTAGTAAATTGAATCGCGGTTGGTATTGCTAAGTCAACTGGTAACACGCCTGCCAGAACTGGTAGTACCTCGGTGCTCACAGTTCTATATGATTTACCTAAAAATATTAAAGCGAGACGCTGACTTTGCGGCAACCTACGACGCGCAGTACCTATGGTTGCCCTATCAGCCCATGCTGGTGAACCGTATGTAACACATCCTAAATATGTGCCTATGTAAATATTTTTTAACGTTTTAAAAGTTAAGCCCCACGTCGAGGTGGAAATTCGAGTTAACGCATAAAAGTAATTTTTGGTTTTTTCTCCAACCAGCTTCATGTGTTCAATGTAATTAAAACCTTTGTCTAACAGTAACCCCAAGTAACAAACCGAGTTTTTATTTGCAACTGATACTCCATTGAAGTGTAATCGCGGCGGAACCTGCAAATTTCCCTTCTGTAAGAGCTGATATGTTTTGTATGGTGTGAAATCGAGATATCTTCCAGCCACCGAGCTCGTCAAAATTTGGAATGGGTATCTACGTGGATTTTAACTTATTTCTTTTCTTTCATACAGTACGACCACTCCTAGTAGAGATCCTTGCGAGAGAACAGCCCATATCAGTCGGTCAAGAGGCTGAGATAGCGTGCAGATCAGTAGGGGCAAGGCCTCCGGCGGTCATCACGTGGCTCCTAGATGACAAGCCCATGGTGGCTTCTGGTATCCAAAAGGTGAGAATAAATTGTTATCATCTATATATCTTAAGGCGAAATCCCTTGTGGGATAGGTAGAGCTAACGGAACATCACATGATTCAGTACTTACACACTTCACAAACTTCTTTTACATTTATAACCATTTAACACTGTATATGTAACTTTATCCAATTTTACATTCAGAAAATGTTTCTTGTAACATCTGTTGTCAAACAAGCGCCAATGGGCCAACAAGACATGAAGTAGTTATAGCAGCGCAACTAACGCTCATAAACACATCAACCAATCAGGAACTTTGACTACAGTTTTCTATAAAGATTATTTTTCGGTCAGGGACCATCTTATAATTATAAGGATATTCACAAGTACACATGGAGATGAAATGATCAAAATAAGTGTGATTGATTTGATTTTAATATATAGACGTCTCCGAAATACTATAATGGATGCAAGAGCCTTTAAAGGCCCCCCTCACCCACTGGAACCGTAATAGTCGCGTACTGTGCGATTCCAGAGAAGTTTTCTTCCAAGAACTCTCAAGCTGTGGAATGAGCTCCCAGCCGAGGTTTTTCCAAGGGACTACAGTATGGAATTCTTCAAGAAATGCGTGAAGAAATGCGTTTTTAGAGGGACGGCAACGCATGAGTGACACTCCTGGTGTTGCAAATGTTCATAGGTTACGCTGACTGATTACCATCAGGCAGGCCGTATTCTTGCCACCTTGGTGTAGGACTTGTCAAGAAGTGGAGGTACTGGCGAATGCGTATCCCTTTCGGAGATCATGATGAAAGGATAAGGAGCGAAAAATTGCAAGACGAAAGTGTAAGGAGAACGTATACGAAAGTTTTGAAAGAAAGTATGGTGGATAGTGCCAAAGAAGCATGTGGATGCACAAAGAGGCATAAAACATTGTAAGGAAATGCCGGGTGGGATGCGGAGATTGAATCCTCCGTAGCAAGAAAGAGTAAAGAGTGGCTGGATTATGTATCATCTTTGCCCTTAAATGAAAATATGAGAGAAAAGAAGAAACAACTATGTCATCTATGCAAGAATGAAACCAAGACTTTAGTGAAAGAGAAGAGTGAAAGACAAATTATGAATGATGAAGAGAGTCTGACGAGAAACTTCGAGGCAAATGCCAAATAAGTTTCAGAGTGGTTCGTCGGCATCTAGAATGGACAAGATAAAGTCTAAATCTGATTTCATTCTTGCTAACACTCAGGAAATGGTGTAAGAATTCAATGAATATTTTGAAGTAATGTATGAATATACCTAGGACGCTGGCAATGTTATTGAGTCTGATGATTCACTCCACTTTGACGGCGTCCTACGTAGGTATAACTATATAATGGATGAGATCGAATAGCCGATACGAAGCCTGAAAAATGGAAAGCCATCTGGAATTAATCTGATCATACCTAAGATGATCAAACTAGGTGGCATTAATATCCGGGACGCCTTCTGATACTTAAGCGATCTGTGCTGGAGAATTGGAAGGGTCCCAATGGACTGTAGTCACGCAGTCATCGTTCCCTTGTTTACGCAAGGGGTAACGCATGGATTGCGCCAGCTATTGGGGCCATTAGTTTGATCAGTTTAGCAGCAAAACTATATGGAAAGGATCTGAGAAAATTGAAAGGAGAATGAGGGTAAAATCCGATGGAATGCTGTGGGAGGCACCGGGAGGATTCCGAAATGGAAGGAGATGTACGGATTAAGTTGTCTCGCTTCGGAATATCGTGGAGAAGCACCTGATAGAAGGTTTTCTGCGGTGTTTGTGGATCTTAAGAAAGCATTAGATAGGATTGTGCGAAAGAACATGTAAGGAATAATGCCCAGATATGGAATTGACGGCGCACTCCACCTACAAGAAAGCTTTAATTTGACAGTTTTGACGTTTGTATTGGTTGTAAAGTGCCACTGTATCACTATTACAAAACCGTTAGCACATAATAGTATACACTCCGTACTCTTTCTATGTAATAATGACCCGTAACGCCGAAGGAAATAGAACAAGAATGTATTTAAAAAAGGATACATACAAACATACTCTGTTTTACTAAAGAAATTCCGGTACGTATACGCATATAAAATACTAAGTCAGATAATTTATGTTCACATATTAGAACCAAAATTATCGTGGACTGAGACTTCTGTAATAGTCCGAAAGAAAATGTTTCTATGTTGTTTCGTGAGACAATTCTTATATATTTTGTTCCATTGAAAAAGGGGACAAAGATAAGGAAGGTAAATGGAATAGAGACTATGATGAAGCTTGTTAAATGGCCATAATTTCATCTTAATTGATGCTTCCATTCATTAAATACTGTTTTTTTTTAGTTTTCATATGCCACTACGGCAACGCCATCCATTCTGTGAGCGCTTGCTACGTCAAAGATTCTGAAATTGGTGACTCTTTAAAACTCCTTCACGTTCTTTTAATGAACTCATGCCTTGTATGTATGTGTATAATTTTTGAAAATACTACACCTTCCCGCCAAGTTCCTTGCAGAGGCAGAGTTTTGCTAAGTATTACTACAAGCATACGGCCTAGTGAAGTGGTTAGCCTATATACGCTTAAAGTACAGAAAGTATTGCCCGCACTTTGCCGTACCCACTGCTAATACAACAATCTTCCAAGAGTTGATATTTAGATACGGTTTTCTATGATGTGGAGATACTTCCCCGTCGAACCAAGTAGAACTGCTTTGATGAGTCAGTTTGCTCTCTTAAAAACTCCCGGATCAAGAGCAATAGATGTTTGTGCACACAAATGTTTATCCTGTGTGGGAATCGAACCCACATCCTTTGATATTAAAGCCATTGCTACATATAGTTGCGGAACATTGATATATAATGTTCCGAAATGAGCTATCATTATAAATAAACTTCATTGGAATCTCTCTTACTGTTTTCAAGTGTTACCTGTAGGTGGTATAAAAAGATCGACATGAGTTTGAGAAATTGTTGTCTGTAAATGTTCACAACAATTATTATTTTTCATTTATATTTCTCATGATCATTTGACATGATTACGGTTTTAGTATAATTATAAGTACAGATTAATTAAAGCATGTTACGGATATTAATAAAGATATTTCAAAATTAATAAACGTGATCCTGTTTAGCCGTATTGGTATTGGTATTGGTAATGGTATTGCAAGCGATTATAGGTTATGATAACTAGAGATCAGGGCCTGCCTGGAGATCTCCAGTTACCTAGTGAGCTAGTTAGTTAAAAAAAAACAGTAGACAAAGAAAGACATTTTATTGCACTTGGGTTCAGCGTGCTCATAAAGAAAACTAATGCAACGCTAGGTGTTTCAAAATAAAGAATCCACTAAGAGTGAATCGGACATGCCGCAGACTGCCGTAGAATGCACCGCAAAGGGTCCTATAGTCGTATGACTATAGAACCTTTTCCAGTCTATAATATCCGGATTCCGGTATACGCATAAAAATCAATTGTCGTCCGTTAGACCCACCCTGGCTCGATCGATTTGAATATTCGATATCGATTTCGATTGATGATGAGAGATGATCGAATATCGATTTGTTTACATGGTCGAAGTTCGAATCGGGGAAGGACAAGAACGAAAAAATACGGACAAAGTAGCGGGTGTCTAAATACTCTTGCAAATTCACTTGCATAAATGCAATGAAATATATTAATAGACAACTTTTTATACAGCCTCGAGAGGTAACGTAGCATATAGCCCACCTGATGTAAAGACTTTACTGCAGAAACGTAAGCATTCATAACATTCAGCAACCTTATGGACGCTTGCAATACATTGCCTGTGCGCCACCACCACTGCTAATACAGCAACCCATTTGAAGTATTCGCAGGAATACAACAACCCTCCTGGCAGTCCTTTCTCAGGTTAGCTTAATGACTGTCATCTGTAGAAAATAATCCGAATCGATAGCTTAACGTGATAGCTAACGTAGCCACATGGAGGAATCAAAGATGATTAAAGCCATCCTTAGACGGGCTGCGATTGACGATGCTTAACTTGCGTCGTCGATTAGGCTAACATGTGCATCGGCTCCACTTAGCTCCATAAAATATTCTATTATATTCTATCTTTACTTCTATTATGTTAATAAATTTCTTTTTTCCAGAACTCTGATGATAAGAACGAGACAGTATCATATCTTAGATGGACGCCTCGAATGGAGCATGACGGTCATATCATCACCTGTAGAGCAGCTCATTCGAAGCTTGAGCATTCCGTTCTAGAAACAACTATGAAGCTCAATCTACATTGTAAGTTATTATATTACCTTACTAAAGTGTATAGGGATATGTATGTATGTATATCTGCACGCCAAGTCCCTTGCGGCGTAGGCAGAGAGAACCGAGCGCCATAAGACGCGGTATTATAGGGATATTATACTACAATATAGGGATACTATACTATATATAAGACATTTAAGAATCCAGGATATCTTCGCCGAGCTGCATAGAATTAGACGTAGCGGTAATTTGAAAGTTTCCTCTTCGTTGTGTTCTGTTGAGTTATTCTTCGATACCAGTGATAAGTCATTGAGTGTTTGACTGTACACCGGCAGCTGTGTGCTAACAAAAATATGAATTTCAGCAATTTTGCTTGACAGCCTTGTAAAGCATGATTTATAGCACAGAATAAATATTACCAGTAGGTTGGTGCTGCAAGTTATTTAAATAAATAATAAAATAAAAATTCTTTATTTGCCTTTAGACCCTCACGGGCACTTAGACACGTCTTACATTTTCAATATTATATCATCATTTTTTTTTAAGTTTTTCTCTTTTTTAATCTACCAGCATTTCAAATGACCATTGGCGAAGAAGAAATGCCAAAAGAAACTTGCCAATATAGGTCTTTTTTTCCAAATCATCTTATACATATTACAATAAATATAATGAGTGTACATATAGTGATATCAAGTGGTACAACTAAAGTTATATTAATTCATGTGCTGAATCATTTCCATACATCTCTGTCAGTTAGATATTCATCGATTCTATAATAACCCTTCTTACATAGAGTATTTTTGATGTGTCTTTTGAACATATTGTCAGGCAATGACAGAACTGTTTCAGGTAATTTATTATAGAATCGAATACAATTTATCACAAAAGATCTATTAGTCTCAGCAAGCCGATGTACTGGCATACGCAATCTATTCCTGGACGCAATATATTTAATGGATATGCTAAAAATGTTTAAATTCACAAGCTTACGTGCTAATGTAATAAATACTGATGAATAAGTGCACGGACCAAAATGATCAAAATAATGGTAGTTGAAAGAGAGGAGACAAGAACGAACACGAGAATTACGGTAGATGATGTAGTGACGAGCTCGGTGGCGCAGGGTTAATAACGCTGCTTTGACATCGACGCTCGTGTGTTCGATTCTCACACAGAACAAACATTTGTATGCATGAACATGTCTGTTTGTATTCGTCTGCGTGTTTTTAAAAGAGATAGGGCGCATCAAAGCAGCCCGTGTGGGGAAGTACCTCCCACCTCACAGAAAAACCGCAGCTAAATAACAACTCATGGAGGGTTGTTGTGTTTCAGCGTGTGAGTGAGGTCACCAGTAAGCTCCAATGGAGTTGCTGCGTTAGCGGCAGCGGTGGCATCACGCGGGTGATGCTTTATTATTACAAGCGTTCATAGGCTACGGTAACCACTTTACAACAGGTGGGGCGTAAGCTTGTATGCGTCCCGGCGTTGAAAACAAAATGTTGGTGTGATGGTATGAGATTGTATATCTTGGAAGCGCTTTTAGCAGATATGAAAGATACGCTGCTGATGTGGAGAGACGAGGGAGTGCAGGGAAAAGGGTGAATGGAGCGTTTAGTATTAAGGAGAGTGTAGGTGTTGAGATAAGAAAAGGGAGGTTGCTTGGATACGTATAAAGAATGCGGGATGAACGAATGATAAAACAGATGAATAATGCGAAAGTAGAAGGATGTGGGAGCCGAGGAAGACCAATGCTCAGACAAGACAAGAAGTATAATGATGAAACCGAAATAGTGTTTGCGCATCGCAGAACAAATGAGCGCCGCTTTAAGTTTAAAAACTTTTTTAAGAGGATGTATATACATATAGATAGTAGTAAAATTGATGATGCAATAATGTATGTACGTATATCTTCACGCCACGGTAGACAGAGAGAAGCAAGCGCCATAAGACGCGGTCCTTACATACTTAACTCGCTTCTTTTACATTCATAGCTTTTTTCATGCACGCTCGTCTATTTCCGGGGCTCTTGATAAAATAATGTATTTAAAAAATATAAATAGCAAATCTATATATAAATATGCGGAGAAAAACCTTCGTGCCCGGTTCTTAGGCATATAACTCGCTCGAGGTGTATGAGATTTGGCATACTTAAGAAAGATAGTGCGCATCAAAGCAGCCGGTCTGGGGAACTACCTCCACCTCACAGAAAACCGCAGCTAAATAACAACTCCCTAGAGGGTTGTTGTGTTCCTGCGTGTGAGTGAGGTCTTACTCACTTTTCCATGGAAAATTTAGATACTGCTTGCTCCAGAGATTTCTTAATAGACATAATGTCGGCGTGTCGTAAAGAGCAGGCCATGTCCTGTAAAACTGACCATAATTTATAGTCTAAGGGGTTCAGATCTGGGCTAAACGAGGGTCAGTCTTCAGCTCTTATAAAGTCCGGAACGTTGGTTTTGAGCCAGGCTTGCATAGTTCATGCCTTGTGACCAGGTGGAGAGTCTTACTGGAAAGTCCTACTGTACAGTATCTTGATATACTTTGGCTGAAGTTTTCACTACTTTTTCACAAAAATGAAGCTGAATAAAACCATTACAGACGCAGGATGATAACCACGTTGTACCTTTCCGACCACTTGGGCGGCTTTTCTAGAACTGTGTGTGTACCTTTGTCATTTTGCTTATTGTAGTGCTCTTCAATCGTGAAAATTTTTTCGTCAGTAAAAAGGATATTTCTGTGCCTCACCTGCGTATTGGGACAGAAGGCGTTTTGATCGATACGCTCTCTTCAACTGTGGGGATTGATTTAGGGCATTTACTGTATATTGACGATAAGCACTGAGCTTTCAGGTCTTGTTTTATTATACGCAACAAAGTCCTAGCGGGAATCTTCATTTCTCGCGATAACATTTTTTCCCCAATGGGACTTCGGCAAATTCTGGCTTTAACAGCATTAGCAGCCTTTGTAGTTCTAATAGCATGTGGTCGCCCTGATCTTTTATGGTCTCCAAAACAAAGAAAGTGTTAGTATATCTATATATAATACGATATACGAACATACGGCTGATACCAAGTTTTTAAAGTGTCTTGAATATGACTGACGGCCCACTTTATGCAAGGCAATCATTGCAATAATATTTTCTTTTACACCCTATTCCATATTAGAATTTAATAATAAACACAAAAAAAATATGTAAAACGGCGGGAAATCAAAAGAAGTTTTTAACATGATAAACGCGTTCCAAATTCATAATTATTAAAGAGTTGAAAAAAAGGAAACTTTCTATGTAACAGTATTTATTCCTAGACCAGTTATGTCAAACATGCGGAGTGAATTTGAAGTTAAATTTAATAAATTTCGATCGGACTTTGACACCTAATATTCATTGTTCATAATGATAATCATTCTTTATTGCGGTACATAGGTATAAATAAAGATAATACAGACAAAATGTACAATGGCATCGGCTATGCCCTGCCACATGGCTTACAATATGTCCTAATTAAAAAAAACTCCCGAAATCTCAATAGACAATAATGAAAGAGGATTACTCAAATTACTTTTATCACTTGAATTAAAAATGTGAGTATTCAGAAACAAAATGCTACGATGAATGTCAAAAGGGTACTTTGAGAGAACTACTTATTCTTGTAGATGGACATGTCAAATAGTAAATTTGATAGTCAAAGTATTAAGCGTAGACTTCTTTAGTTGAGAACTGTAGGATATCTGACAATACAGTAAGCTTTGAAGTAGTTTTGTGTACTGTCTTACTACTCAAATGGCTTGAAAAGCCGAAGTCGTCATTTAAGTTATCATTTAACTCTCAGTTCCATTGAACGCAAGTTTATTACATGGGTTTATTAGTTCGGAAATTCCTAAAGAAACTTGTATTATATATAGGTCTTTTTTCAATTGATTTGACAATAAATAGAAAAATGAAAAGATTTATTATTATTGTATTTTTAAATATAATAGAATACATACTAGCAGTGATGAGTTGGGCAGGGAAAACATCGTGAGAAAACCTAAATGTCCAAGAAATTACATTTAAAGAAAGCGTGTGACCTTTTCTGAGAAATGTCTGCTTTTTTTTATTTTTTAACTTTTTCAGTGCTTTAGATATCAGTTTAGTTTATGTTTTTTTTTTTTGATCGGTTTAAGAATTACTAATCAAATAAAAATATTTGTGAATATTAACTTTATTTCGACAGCGAGATAATATTCCTCTTTTAAATTCAGAACTGTAAGTAGTTTAAAACTTTAGTTGGCTGTGAAAGAAAGTTATGTAGAATAATCTGTACCATTTATATTTTAAGTAAAATAGATACACATTTGAAATAGATGAAGGTATAGCAACCTAGATACAAAAGTATTGATATTAATATGAACCAAATTCATCGTAGATTACTGCTAATCAATAACTAATTTCCTCACAATTAGAGTTCATCCACACTAAGACAAAGCGTGGCACCATTATGCTCCGTCTGCTTAAGCTGATAATATTGGTATGCTGACAGACAATTATTTCGTTTTGATGATTACATAATTATTAGAAATTAATAAAGAAAGTAAGATATGTATTTTTATTACTACATTTCTCTGAATCATCATCATCCGAGTGTTAATCATATACGCGTCATGGCTTTCCCTTCGGAGCCTAGGGTCTGCTACCTAAGCCTAAGGATTTGAAGAAAATCGAGACTGTTCTTAGGTTAGGTTATACGTAATTTGAAATATAACTTCTTAAACATACGGGTTTCCTCACGATGTTTTCCTTAATCTTCGAGTAAGTGACCATTACAAATTTGTGAATTACTAAAATGAAAATTCGCAAAACATTATTTAGTTGTTTATGCCTACACCACGATTCGAACCCGTGACTAGTCGGTTAAAAGGCTGAATCTCTATCCACTACATAACTGTTAAATTTAACAAAAAATATCAGTTGGGCAAGCTCTGGGCTCCAGGAACCTTTTTATGTCTTAGTTCATTGCTAGAAGAAACTTAAAAAAATAATGTTAATGGTTTCAAAATATTCAGCGTATTGAGTAGGTATTTGTTGTTCAATTTCGAAATTTATTATTTCTTTCTATAGTTCTTTAGAGAGTTATTATTCCCTCACACTTACTAGTCGTATGTGGGGATGTTTGAATCCAATACTTAAATGCCCCTTAAAGATGATTGCATGTAATTATAGTTACAGTTACAATTTCAATTTTACTGCTTACCATCAGACAGGCCGTTCACTTGTTTGCCACCATAGTGTACAACTGTTGAAAAAAAAAAAGAGTATCTCGACTGCATTAAAACACAGATCAAAATACATGAGGTGTGAGTAAAATGCAATGTGCAGTGTAATTGTGATACTGAATATTTCATCTTGAAAGTCATCAAGATCTTGTTTGTGGATTTTTAGTACATATTTGGGTACAGTGGCAGTCGTGTTTTTTAATTGTTTAATTAATTATTCTTATTCAATTTATCTTAGCAGATGACAGCACTAGACCCGTCTACTAGAACATAAATACTCTCCACACATATTATTTTATCTGCGTACATACGATAAAACCTTAAGTTCGATAAACTTATTTTTTGTAATCAATCAAAGAAGGCAAATAAATGTACGATTTGCCAGATGTTAAACAGTAAGTCACTACCTGGAGCATTACTTTTTTCGTTGATGAGCCTGTATACCTAAATCGTAGTAGTTATCAATAGAAAATTTCCACCCAGAGGTGGCGTATTGTGCGATTGCACAATACGCCACTTCTGTGGTTTTAGTGAATAAGAATGAATTTCAGTAAGTAGTAAGCGGTGTGGTTGTAAAAGAAAGCTGTGGGAATCACATCGAACAATTCCTTGGAACAAAATACTTGCATAATTGATAGAACACACAAAGAGAGGCGAAGTCTCTCCGTTCAGTTAAGGGATCAATAGCGTGCACAAGCTTAGGATTCTTAACAACACTCAGAGTTGGTCTTTGAATGGAATTATAGGGCCCTAGTCGATATTCAGGTGGTTTCACTCAAAGGTGAACACGGTCTCCGTCTGTGAGGTGACTTAAGATTTGTATAGCATAAGTCTTTCCCCGCAATGAAGTAATGCTTTGCTCTGTTGAACACATTAAGTTTCTTGGACACCAATTTGACCTTCTTCTTAAGTTAACTTCGTAAATGAACTTCGCTGGAGATAGTAAGAGGTGGCTTATGGAATTAAGGATACCTATTTAGAATATACAATACAACATATATAACAAGGTACACTCAATTTTAAAGAGAAGTAGATTGTGATTTTCTCCCCAAGAGAATTATGTTAATACCCCTAGCTGCATCCCGCAACTTTGTCTGCGTGTTGTCCGATATCCCGTAGGAATCGCTATTTCTACTTTCTTTCTTTTTCTCGGTTTCTATAAGTCGTATCATGATGTTAAACTGTCTATAACCTTCCAGAGATTGGTACCAGATATATATCCCCGTCGGTTGTTCTCATAAATATGAATGCCATCTATTGACAACATATTGATATGCAATAGAAATAACGTTGAAGATAGCATCATGGTACCAGCATTGATGCAGCTTTATGCATTTTGCTGGACAAGAAGCTAGCAACATAATTTGCATAAACACACGAGATTTGCATAAGTAAAACTAAAATCCTCTCCTTGACTCTCAATAGCCAATCACTAACTATGTGTAAGATGTATAAGTAAGTGTGTGTAAGTATGCAAAGAGTTTCCTGTTTATCACATGCTTCATCACCTTAGAGAGGTGAGATGTTATAGCGATAGACCTGTAATTCGATGAGTCTGATCTATTGCCATTTTTGGGCTTAGCGTTTACTTAGCGTTTTAAATTTCCTGGCGTAGATAATCAATAGAAGTTTCCCTTGGCAGCTTTAGCGAGGGATCAGAAAACACGGGTGTCTGAAGGAAAGCTCGCAAGCTACTCACTCTGTTTCGTTTCAAGACACTAGGATCTGTGTTAGCATATGCTATGGTCCAAGTCTCGTTAAGATATCTCGCAGCCGCCTTAAGAACATTAGCATTTTTTGAACTACAGAAGCATTTTAGTTCCCGTAGTAGGCACAAGACGATTACTGTAATATTTCATTTGCTGCCTAATATTTATCCCCCTTAAAAATAATATTTACTAACTCTACAGGATAAATAATCGAAACGAATCATAGAAATAGGAATTTAAAATAACAAGTCACTGATCTCGCTTATATACAGAAGGATACAGTGACAACAATAGATTCGTGTTGGTCAAAAAACACAAATTCAAAACTTAAAACACCACTTATTTCAATACTGTATGTTACAGAACATCGGTAGGTACACAACCCCACGACCCAACTAATGTAAAGTGGTTACCGTAGCTTATAAATGCTTGCAATACCTATAGGAAATAGATCTCACGTCGCCAGTCATACTGTTAACACATTAACTCATTACGTTCAATTCAAATCGGCTTACTGATGACCTCAGTCACTCAAAGGAACACAACTCTCTAGGAAGTTGTTATATGGCTGGCTATTTTCTGTAGAGATCCTTTTGTGCGACCTACGTCTCTTAGATTAGCCTTACAAATATGACCATGTAAACGATCGAAAACAGCTGGGTTTCCCTTAAATCCCACATCGATAAACCTACCTTAGCGTTGTCTCCGAACGCGCAGGAATTCGAGTTAACTAAAGTCATCCATATACAGGCTGCGATAAACGCTAATTAACTTGTATATTCGATTGGATTGACACGCACATAAACGCTATCTAGCTCAACAATCTGATCTGTGATCACTTATTTGCACGAACAATTTGGAATATTTCTAGTTTTTCCAGAATCATTTGATCATTAAATATTTCGTAAACGTATTTTACGGGATATTTTAAACCACGTATACTGAACATGATTCGACATGTTCTTGATCAATATTTTTTATTCCAGATGTACCAATAGCAGTTCTGCAGTTGGGTTCTAAGCTGAACCCAAACGACATCGAAGAGGGCGACGACGTATACTTCGAGTGTGTCGTGCAAGCTAATCCGCCAGCTTATAAAGTTGTTTGGGAACATAATGTAAGTATATATGAAGGATTTTGCGTGGTTTATTATTGTCGTTGTTCTGTGGTGTTGATACATTGTTTGTTTATATTTCGTATTGTTTTGACTTTTATTATAAACTAGCTGATCCGGCGAACTTCGTACTCAGGATCAATAAATGGTGTGTTAACTTATTAGATGGTGTAAATTCTTTTAATACTTATTATCCTATTCCGGACGAAGACAAATCCAAAAACACAAAAATCATAAAAATCGGTCCAGCCGTTCTTGAGTTATAAATGGTGTAACTAACACCACTTTGTTATATATATATATATATATATATATATATAGATATAGATATGACCGATTTATATTAATGTTTTTATGCACACATTTTTATCTAATCCGGATTAGTGGGGTTCGCTACACAAACCTAAGAATTTGGCGATGATACTGATTTTGAAGTATCGGATCTTCACTGTCCAGAGGGATAACCAGATCTTTCTTAAGTTAGGCTCATAATGTCCTACGACAGATAATTTCTTAGATGTACGGTTTTCCTTAAGATGTTTACCCTCACCACGGAGAGAGTGAGAATTAGAAATATGTATACAACAAGTCATTTTGGACACTTGCAGCATTTTTTACTCTTATTGTATGCACCTATATAGTCTAGCTTGAAGTGTCGCTGTGTGTACATAAATCCGAAAAGACGAGCTCCGAGGTACACGCCCACATCAGGATTTTAACCAGGAATCAGGTTAATAAACTGGTTCGTTATCTACTAGTCCATCAGTGTATACATACATAGTTTTACCAATGGTTTATTTTTTATTCGTTACTTTTATTTTATGAACATTACAAGCCTATGCAATGATCTCAACAAAAGCCCATTTTGCAACGCAGCAAAATATTTTCAATCGTTAATTAAACTATAAAATTAAAACTGATTTATTTAAACTTTATGAGCGAAGTATAAGGCCAGGCTTAATTAATGCTAAATAAATATTAACTACTAATTAACCTTGGAGGGATTTTTCTAATTATATAATACATAATAAATGTGATATGTAAATCCACTCGAAAGATCTTTGTCGGAATCGTAAATTAAGTTAAATAATGTCCCTGAAACCTGAAGTACCATATCAGGTGGCAAATAAGCCTACAACTACTTAGGCCGCATGCTTATTTGCCACCTTAGTGGTGTATAAAATAACCACTTCAATTAAATATGGAGGTTGAGCGATGTCGATTGCAGCCAGTTTTTAAAGAGAGGTAAGGCGCATCAAAGCTGGCCGTCTGGGGAAGTACCTTCACCTCACAGAAAGCCGCAGCCAAATAACAACTTCCTAGAGGGTTGTTGTATTCCTGCGTATGAGTGAGATCACCAGTAAGCTCCTAACGAGTTGCTGTGTAAGCAGCAGAGTGATACTTAATATATTCCAAGTGTTAATAGACTACGGTAACTGCTTTACATCAGGTAGGCCGCCGTATGCTTGCACACCTCCCGACGTTGTATAAAAAAAAGGTATCAGATGTGTTTATATATCTCGAGCTTCCCTGGTCGGGAGGTGCATTAGGTGCCGGCTGTTGTCCTACATAATAATCATTAAGCTTAGTCGCCTTCAGATGTCTTGAAAACACTGGCCACCGCCAATCCGCAGTTGAGCAGCATGATGTTATTTTCAACCGCCTCAGTGTAATATAGAGCCATTTACCTGCAGTGGAATGAGTAAGGGTTGGTGTGAATTCAAACTACTATTCATGAACGTGACAATCTGATTAAAAAATATTATCATTTGTTTTATCCCATTTAAAAAGTTACGCTTAAATGATTTTATACAGTATCTTTTCGTACAGCAGATATTTTTTTCAATTTAACTTAATTTACGGAAGCGATAGCTGGGTATGCAGAGAGTGCATGAAAGTAGAGTAAATGCGGTCGAGATGAGAGTGGTGTAACGCTTGCTGACCGCGTTCGTAATGATGACGTAAGAAAGAGAGTTGGGCTGAAAGAAAGTATCGGTGTTAAGATAAGAAAAGGCATGCTCCGTTGATTCGGACATGTAGGAAGAATGCAGGATGAAAGAATGACGAAACGTTTATACAATGCGAGAGTGGAAGGATGTAGGAGCTGAGGAAGACTAAGACTAACCTACCATGATCAAGTTGGTCGTGTTTTATCAGAAGGTGATATCAAGAGTCCTAGAATCCGGCCAGCATGCATGAAAAGAGTTATGAATATTAAAGAAGCGAGTGAAGTATGTAAGGACCGCGTTTTAGGACGCTCGGTGCTCTCTGCCTACCCCGCAAGGGATTTGGCGTAAAGTTATAGCTATTTAGATAGATAGTATTTTGGAAAACTATATTATAAAACTGATATTAATTTAGAATTCTTAGGACAAGAAATGTTATCTCTTCATAACAGTCAGTACTAAAAATCAACAATTTTATGGGTACCGTATACTATATATAATAGCATCCAAGGTATGTTTCACGTCACGTGAGATATGCGATTATTTTGCACACGATATGGTAGCAAATATTAATATAGAGTTTAAATTCCGTAAAACTATTTCAAAAATCTCTCCATAAAATTGAATAAAGGCCATTTCATTTGTTGATTTCCATTCTATGTTTATGGCGTGAGACACATAAAATTCATAAGCTATCAAGAACGTGCAATCACACGTTCTACCCATGGGGACGAATGTGGCCATATCCTCATATTGTCATATACGTATAACGAAATTGGAGTGAAAGATAGATAGATATGAAAAGATATAGCTTAAAATGCAACACATATATTTGATTAGCACATGGCAGTTTGAGGTAGGACTTAGTTTTTAATTTAATTACCTACAGTTCGATTGTTTCTAACTCAAAATACTCAGTTATATAATATACATATAAATGTATATATATGTATACTTATATATATCTTTCTTTTGACCTCCTTAATTTGTCAAATATTATTTCTGAGATTATTATTTTTAATATTTGGAGGTCAGCGAGATCGTTGACGACACCGGACATACATTCGTGTGCATGAACAAGTGCGATTGTCTTAGTTTAGGTTTTATAAGAGAATTAGGGCGCATCAAAGCAGAAGGTCTCGACTTTACTGAAAACCACGACCAACTAACAACTCCCTACAGGATTGTTGCGTTCCTGCGAGTGTGAGTGAGGTCACCAGTAAGCTCCCAAGGAGTCGCTGTGTTAGCAGCAAAGGTGGCATCGCGCAAGTGAGACTTAATAAATTACCAGCGTTCATCGCCTACGGTAACCACTTTACACCAAGTATACCGTGTGCTTGCAAGCCTCCCAAGGTTGTATAAAAAAATACTTACCTTACATATGCCAAATTTCACGTATGTATATATTTAACAGTTTCTGAAATAGTTTATTGTCACAGATAAAAGAACAGACATCGTGATTTGATTATTCTTTTTACGTGCACTAAAAATGCTACAGCCCGTACCACCAATAAATCCATTTGCAGTCTTTCCGCATTGCGGGCACAGTCCATGAAGACTTATAATGAAAGAAATTGTAAAAGTTACAACAGGAGTTCCTTCGCGAATTCACATTCACAACGCATATAATGTAGAAAACATTATGTGTTGTCAGTCAAAGTGGGTGCTTCCGACCATAGTCGCTGCTTTGTTCTATACGGACCTGAATACCAGTGACGTGTTTGATTTATGCGTGGCTCTTTTTTCACTGCCAAGAATTCGATTTTTACAATGTACAAAAAAGAAATAAAGGAACTATTCATTACTTTCATTCATATACTACCTACATTTATACTTAGTAACAATACAATGCGAATAAGGATCAATATAAGTATAATGCCCGCAACAGGTTTTATGCTGACATTGGTCTGTCAACTTGAATATCAATACCTCACCAAATATCCCTGCTTATTGTAGTAAATTTTTTTTTTTGGTTCTTTTTATCCCTAAGGGGAAAGACAAAGGGAGTCTAGCCCATACAGCCAAGTCTTCAGTTTAGAACCATTTGAAAATCTTAATTCTATGTTCCAGCTTCAGGAACTGTGCTGAAAAAATACTTGGAAAGCTAGACCCAATCAACCCAGTTTAACACGTTAACAGTCCCCTATACTAATGGTTTAAATCACCCGTGCGTTCAAGAAGGTTTTCGATGAATTTCGACAGAATTTTGCCTAGACATGTAAAATACAATATAAATTATCTATCTATTAGTATATCAAGATCCATACCGCGACTTTGTCCGTGTACACAATTCAGTACACGGACGTGTCGTTCGTAAATTTATGTTTATTGGATCGTCCCTTACATTATTTTTTTATTACCTATACAAACTAAGTATAAGAAAAATCTTTTTGTTAATAAGAATTCATTAGAGGAATACCTATGTTTATTTTGTTGAATATTAATATGTTTGTATGGCATGTTCACTCGTTTTATTGTAGTTCTATATCTCAATGACTAGTTTCGTTGTTTTTTGGATATAATATCCGTAAATTACATATACAAATTTACTTGGCACAAAAGTAAATCAGTGTACAATATAGAGTACATGGACTTGCCGGAACCCATCTGCGTGTACAGGATAGCGTACACTGGACTGTGAACGTGTTAAATACCACCCGTAAAACGATAGTGCTTTTTACAAGGCTTTCTTGATGAAGTTATTCACGTCTTCCAAAAAGTGCGTGACCGTGTTATAATTGAGTATTTTCATTACTGTATAATTTCACTAGCACTTATGTTACAAAATACTATCAAAATTGTCACATAAAACTAATTTTATACTGAACTGTAAAAATTTCAAGTATAACAACAATGTCACTCATCAAAAGCGCGGAAAGTCTGTAAGCTTTGTTTGATTAAAAACAGATGAGTGCTTGTCGAGACGGGAATACACGATTTTGCCAATTTTTTATTAATTTCTATTCTCATAAAACTTTTTCAATGAAGAAGGTGTCATTTGTATTGAAGTCAACTACCTACAGTAAAAAATAATATAACTATGAAAGTAGGCATCGATTTTAACAATATCTTAATATACTCGTTTAATATAGATAACATAATACCTGTTTGCATGTAGCAGTGTTTTATTTGCACACAAATAAAAAAAAATTAAGGAAATGAATATAATACAAATACATGTAGTGTAAAGTTATACAAGAGAAGTTCCTTCGTCTGAACATTGCCGTTTGATTCAGTAGAGTGTGAAATGGTGAATATATGATAAAATCAAAACATCCCCGCTTCTAGAATTCTTAGACAATGTCTCTCATATAATATAAACTTGTTATTTAATCTGTGATAAACTTTGGTGATTAAATTGAAACCTTTATAATTATATACGTATAAAATTAACTTTCCACCATGTTTGCGCTGCCACAGATAATAAAATAATTCAAAATATAAAAATGATATTTGAACAAGTTCGTGCTTTAATGGCTATTAAAATACAAAAACGGGGCCGCGAAATACCTCTCACTGGCAGGATGTCCTTCAATATTCTACAGTTGGAATAATAAAAAATGACATAAAAAGACATTTATTTAGTAAACTTTTCATTTGTTACCTAAACATCGCCAAGATTATATGGGACCATGACAGAAGTTTACTCATAGAACCAAATATGATAAAAGTATAATTAAGAAATCAGTTAAAGAAAGTATGTTTTTAACTGTATATCTATACTTCTATACTATATAAAGCGGAAGAGTTTGTTTGTTTGAACACGCTAAACTCTGGAACTTCACTGGAATTAAAAAAAATATTTCAGTATTTAATAGAAAGGTTATACGCTATTCAACATCACAATATGCCCCTTAGAAACCTCGCAAAAGAAAAGAAAGTAAGAGAAAAGGCTTCCTTGGGATACCGGGATAAGCGCGTATAAGGTCTCGGGGTGCAGCTAGTTTTATAATAAAATATTTACCATATTTATATAGATCATCCCTAATAGAATACTGTCTAAACTATCAAAATTTATTACGAGATATTGATGAATATAATATTTTTTATTTTTTTTCCTTCATTACATAGGTACTTAATATGCATACAAACCTAGTTTGAGCGGTGATAGCTCAGTGGATAAAGAATCCGTTTATTGATCAACTGGTCCCCGGTTCAAACTCCTGGCATGCACCACTAAATTCGTGTAATTAACATTATGAACACATCACTTACTCAGAAATCTGCACGTATAACAAATTATATTTCGAAATAGGAGTGATCTTACCTAAGAATGGTCTGGTTTTCTGGGTTGTCTGACGGCAGTCGCTCTGTGTAAAAATCAATATCTTCGACAAATCCTAAGGCTCCCAATGGATTTGGTAACGGTATACTGCTTAGAACAAGATACATATAAACATATATGTTGAACATAGAATTTCCTTTTCTGAATCAACTGGAATCACAACATACTACTAGTCTTTATCATGATTAAAATTTGTCGAAGTGATATATTCATGTATTGTTCATTTTCAGGGCCAAGTGATGATCCACAACCAACGTGCAGGAGTCATAGCTGGTTCAGCTCACTTAGCATTACAGGGAGTTTCGAGAGAGCAAGCTGGGAAGTACGCTTGCACAGCATCCAACGTTGAAGGAGATGGGAGATCTCCACCTGTCAACTTGCAAGTTATATGTAAGTAAACGCACATACACCTTAAATAATTAAATAGAACATAGTGATAAGACCATAGCGGTGCTTGTAGAAAGTTTGAGACATTATTATGTGCGTATGTCTACAGTTTGAAAACCATTTTCATTAAATACTATGATGACATACGGTTACCGTAGGCTATGAAACGCTTACAACACATTATGTATCATTTACACGATACCACCTCTGCTGCTAACACAGATATTTTTCAGAAGCTTATTAGTGACCTCACTCACTCGCAGGAATACAATGACCCTCCAGAAAGTTGTTATATGTGAGGTGGAGGTACTTCCCCAGACAGACTGTTTTCATACGCCCTACCTCTCTTAAAACACCCAGGACAAGACAAACAGACATATTCATGCACACAAATATTTGTTCTGTGTGAAAATCGAACCCATAAACAAAAATAATCGGCTATTTGAACGTATTCCAATAGTTTTTCGATCACAAAAATGGCAAATATTAAACATTATCATATTAATGTGTAGAGTTATCTTTTATCAGCCCCAACTCAATCAGTTCTCCGAGCTATATGACCTGCCCATTGCTTCTTCAGCTAGCTTATTCTTCCGTATGAGGTCCATAGTAAGGGACCTGTGGCTTACTTTGATATAAATGTATACTTTCATAATAATGTGTAAAATTATAAAGTGACTTACTTATTGAGCTCGATTTTAACACTAATGCTCGCGGTTTTAATTTTCACACAGGACAATCACTTGTGAGCGTGGCATGACTTATATATCTTGGTTTGGATGTTTTAAAAGAGAGCAAAGCAGCTCGATTCGAGCAAGTATCGCCACCTGGCAGAAAATCGCAACTAAATAACAACGCTTTGGAGGGTTATCGTGTTCTCGCGAGTAAAAGAGGTTGCCAGTAATCTCCTAATGAGTTGATGTATCGGCAGTAGAGGTGGCAACACCTGAGCGATATATCTTGTTTTGCAAGCGTTCACAAAGGCTACGTAACCAATATACATCAAGTGGGTTGTATGTCTCCCGACGTTGTATAAAAAAAAGATTTTGCTTCGAATAATTGGAATACTGAATCGATATCTCTACATTTCTCTCATTTTGGAAGTTCATTTTCACTTAAGTCAAAAAGGGGGTCAGCAAACTAAACACGGCTAACAGTAATGATGACTGTGGACTAAGTACTTACATCACCTTATGCGTAAGGTGCGATTATGTCACCTTTTAGTCGTTGTACTCTTTAACGGTTCGTCTTAAAATTATGTATAGAGGTAGTTAGAGATTGGGAGAAGTATATGGAGGTATTATTATCACGATTAAGCTGCATGCAGGTAGTTCACAATTATAATGTATGAAAGTAATTTTATCTATTTATAGATGAGAGAATAACATTTATTGAGTGAGTGTATTAAGAACAAAGAAAAGAGAGAACACGAATGACAATACTTGTATTATATTTGTATTTGTATGAACTTTTATAGACTACGGCAGCGAATTAATATCAAATGGCCCATTTGCCTGATAAGAAAAATAGTATAAAAGGATCAAACTCGACTTATTAACGACAAAACGTACTAACTAATGAACAAGTTTTAACAAACATAACTACTTCAACTTGTTAGCCAGTTAACATAACTCCAACTGGCTATATACAAAGTCACCGCTGATTGCTCGTGGCTCTGGCTGCTATAGTTCAACATTTTCAGCTTAACGATCGTTAGTCGAGTGCGCGTTGTGACGAAATTCTATCTATACGGTTTAGTTAAAGACAAAAAGTATAAAGTGATGTTTTTTTTTTATTCAACGTCGAGAGACATACAAGCATACTGCCTACGTTATGTAAAATTGGCATAGTCTGTGAACGCGTGCAACATATTTAGTATCACTCGCGCTGTACCTTCTCTCCTGCTAACATAGCAACTCCTTACAAGCTTACTTAAATAAAAATATTGCAAATCAGAGGTTGGGCACTGTTACCTGTGACACAGGTTCACATTGAATAACACCTAGCTCAGCTACAGAAGCTATTAATATTAATCCTTAAAATAAGTCCTTCCCCAGGGTTGCATCGATGCGCCCTACCTTTAGCCTACCAGCCAGCTAAGCAGCTACTGTGCCCTGTTATTTATCACAATACTCGTATATGTTGGTTAGTCGATATGCAAACTAATATACGGCATCGAAGCATTTAATCTAAGGAGAGACTTAGTTACCCTTTGTCTATTCTATTGAATGTTAACGGGCTGTATTCAGAGAGTAGTTTGATATGATGCCCTAGATTATGGCAGCATCCTTCATCAACAGAGAATTAATCCCACAAATTAATACCAATATGGCGGCGTGTGTGTTGAAAATTGTTTTGTTCCTGGCAGCATCAACTTGTCGAATATACTCCCTGGTTTTATAGGAGATTTTTGATCGTCATAATTTCAGCTGCAGGATATCCATTGCTGAATATAGGGCTCTCCTTTAGACTACCAAAACGATCGATCCTGTGCTGTTTATATTCATCGGCGCACTGCAATCTTTTTACCTTTTTACTTGGTCACCTACTCGAGAACCTTTCAGCCATCGGTTTTTCAATCTACCTACGTAGCATGTCCACGGCTACTTCAGCTTGCTTAGAGCCACATTGGTAACGCTAGTTTTACTATGGATGTTCTCATTCCTGAATCTAACATGCAGCGACCCATGTTTGGAGTTTCTTCCTTCGAGTATAGTTTCCACTCTATTGCACGCTAAGCAACCTAGCCTTTGCCTAATACCCATAGTTACAGACTACAATCTTTAGGAGATCATAACTAGAGGTTTTTCAAAAAGCGTGAAAAGGTTTCTACGAGCCAACGGCGAGCAAGTGTATAAAGCGGAACTCAGAACATATTTCATCGCACAAGCAGTTTAGCAGTCCATTCTTATAAATACTGATTAATTATAAATACTAGATACTATATCCTGTGTATCCGGGATACATATTAATAATAACCTAAAATATTGAGTATCTAATCAAAATACCCTCCTCTCCATTTTAATATATATATGTACGAGTACCTATATATAGGTATATTGTATGTATATATATGTCTTCACGCCAGATCCGTTGCGGGGTAGGCAGAGAGAATTGCACTCACTCAACGCATAAGACGCGGTCCTTACATACTTTACTCGCCCCTCTAACATTCATAGCTCTTTTCATGCACGCTGTCCGGTTCCTGGGGCTTCTGACAAAACACGACCAATTTCGTCATGTTAGATTAGTCTTGGTCTTTCTCGGCTCCTACATCCTATCGCTTTCACATTGCATATCTGTTTCATAATTCCTTCATCCTGAATTCTTTCTGCATGTCAGACCCAACGAAGCATGCCGTTTCTTTCCATAACATTGACACTCTCTTTCAGACCAACTCTCTCTATCACGTCGTCGTTACTAATGAGGTCAGCAAGCGTTATGCCACAAATTTTACGCAATACTCTCATAATTTCATACTCTCTCTGCCATATCCAGCTTTTACTTCTATAAGTAGGGGTTGGGATTAGCACCGCGATTAACATTTTTTCATTCGGTCCAACAATTGTTAAAATTAATTGACCCATTGATCGGATGGAGTTTTTGCCAAGTGTTGACTGAAAACCGTCAAATCCTCTCCTAAATTTGTAAAAGTCAAACCTCGCATTAAGAGAAAAAGAAGAAATTACAGGTTGCGACATATAACGGATACCCCCAAATAACTGTATATTGTTCGTAGTGTGTGAAGAAGCATTATCTTAGTGCAATGAGGATGCGGCTTCACGGTCGTCTATCTCGTATTAAATAAACATATTGGTTAAATAAATGGTGGCACACGGGACCCGTGCAGTAGAAAAAATCCCCATAATTATTTTGTTCCCATTTTTCGTTTACCCTCTTACCTCTGGTTCAAAACTGTGAATAAAAATTTCATCTTTCGTGACAATGTCTTAGGTAAAATAGCATTGAAATATCAATGTCTGTTCTGGCGTTAGTTTGCTAGGAATTTCAATGTCAACCGAGATTCCTACCAGTTGAATATTCTTGAAAACTTTTCGATTTTGTCTCGTACTGGTCCCCAGATGTCCTGAATTATCTCGTATGTGATTTGTCGGTTTGCATTCAATTAATAGATTAACAATCACCATATTTTCCTGTGTTGTCTTTGTTGCATATCGATATGCAACGACATTCACGAATGTCATTATTCAAAGAAAAACCTTCATACTAATTTGTGGCATAACGCTTGCTGACCGCGTTCGAAATGATGACGTACGTAAGAGAGATGGACTGAAAGAGAGTGTCGGTTTTAAGATAAGAAAGGGCATGCTACGTTGGTTGGGACATGTAGAAAGAATGCAAGATGAAAGAATGACGAAACAGATATACAATGCGAAAGTGGAAGGATGTAGGAGCCGAGGGAGACCAAGACTAACCTACCATGACTAAATTGGTCGTGTTTTATCAGAAGGTGATGTCAGGAGCCTTAGGAACCGGCGAGCATGCATGAAAAGAGCTATGAATGTGAAAGAAGCGAGTGAAGTGTGTAAGGACCGCGTCTTATGGCGCTCGGTTCTCTGTGCCTCCCCGCAAGGGACCTTGCGTGAAGATATACATACATACCTTTATACTCAAATGCCGCCTACCCATGTCTCACTGTACTCAAATGAGGTCCCTTTCAAAAGCATTATTAACGAACAGAGCTATCCTACAGAGAACTCGTATGTGAGTTTATGTTGAGAACGTACTTCATATATAAATTCATAAAATATCCTTCGACCTTCAAATCTTTTACCTTAATTGCATTTTCACTACGTAGAAAAAATTTAAAAAGAATTGACCTACTGTTTTCCCTACTTTAAAAAAAAATAATGAATATGATTTTTGTAAAGGACGAAATAGTTCGTACGTTTTAATTTGGTAGTCAATTTAAAAGTAAGCCATCCATTGTTATACTCTTACTCGTATCATAAATTCACGACGTGACATTTTTCCATCAAGCGATTTATATTTTCATAATCCATAAATTCTCTATATATATTACACAAACATCTGCGCATGGCTTCACCTGCTTTGGGTTTGGTGTTTTCGAAATTAACTCAGCAACTATTTGTTTTATATGTTTATTTATACTATGTCGGGAGGCATACATGCATACGGCCCACCTGATGTAAAGCGGGTACCGTAGCCTATTAACGCTGGCGATATATTAAGTATCACTCGCGCGATACCTCCTCTGCTGCTTACACAGCAATTCCTTGGGAGCTTACTGGTGATGTCACCAGTACACTACAACTCTCTAGGGAGTTGTTATTTGGCTGCAGTTTTCTGTGAGGTGGAGGTACTTCCCCAGACGGGCTGCTTTGATACGTCCCACCTCTCTTAAAACATCCAGACCAAGACAAACAGACATGTTCATGCACACAAATGTTTGCCTTGTTCAGAAATCGAACCCACGAGCGTAGGTGTCAAAGTCGCGTCATTTACGGCTGAGCCACCGAGCTACCAATATTTCCGAAATAAAAAGTATAACGCGGCGTTATTGCCCGTAGTCGCCAATTTTTTTATACTACTGAGCTTATTCAACATTTTAAATATGTATATCTTCAAGCCAGGTCCCTTGCGGGGTAGGCAGAGTCAATCAAGCGGCACAAGATGTATACACCTCCCTCGCTTCTTTAACGTTCATAACTGTTTTCAACCACGCTCGCTCTTTACTAGGGCTCCTGATATTATCCTTTAACAAAACCCGACTAATTTGATTGTGGTAGATGAGTCTTGACTTTCCTCGGATCTTAATTCGTTTCATTTTAGCATGATATATTTGTTTCGTTATTCTTAAATAACGAAACAAATATATAATATATCATTTTAGCATGATATATTTGTTTCGTTATTCTTAAATAACGAAACAAATATATCATGCTAAAATGTATAGTGTAGATGTATCTTGCATTCGACATGCCCAAACCAAAACCGAAAAATAAAATAACAGAAAATATTTTATTTATTTTATTTACGCGTGGTATTTTTACCGAATAAAATAAAATATATTACCAATGAAATCAACGTTCCTCGGTTGGCCGTCAATATCGAAATAACAAATGGGAAGGGTTAAGCCTGTGATATATAGCTTGAAATTAACCCACGGGGTGGTCATTTTTCGTTTTGTTTATTTTTTACGTAGCGGTCTTCTCTACTTCGAAAGCACTTAAAAACTACTCGTGTATTATACTTTGTAAAAATTAATGTAACGTTGACATAAATACAAAGTTAGTGATAAACTCATTGTTAATTTCTCTGTAGGATTGCGAAAAAATAAAGGAATAACGGAATCCTGACCGCTTACATATGTCTTTCAGAGTATTTCAGAAAGTGATTGATGTATATGCGGTCGTAGGTTACAGGTGGCGTGGTGGTATTACGACGAGTAAATAATACCAGGTAGACCAATGAGATACTGAATGGTTTATTCTCATTACAAAGATTTATATACAGATATACTATTTACATGGCCCTGAACATAGCACGTTACATTAGGGACGCTATGATTCTAAATCAACATTATAAATATTCCAAGTTTTGTAATACGCCGGCGCGTTAGTGTGTGCACACGATCAACGTCGGTTGGTATGTTTATCTTCGCGTTCGCCTTCGCGTTCGCATTGGCCTTCGGCATTACCTTCATTTTCAGGAACACCGTTCCTATATGAAATCTATATGTTTGTCTGTGTGTCTGTCGCTTTATTTCGAATATTAGAATTTTGACTTCAGATTTGGATTCAGCATAAAAAAGTAGAATAGGAATGTCTGAAAAACCAACCTCTGATCTTTTAAGGAACATGTTCAAAATGGCCGACAAATTAAAAAAAAAAGTTTGAATTTTTATTTCAGATTCGAAAAGAAAATTAAAAAGTAAAATAGGAACGTCTTAAAAACCAATATCATATTTCTTAAGAAACATGGTCAAAATTGCCGACAATATTAAAAAAAAAAAATTAAATCGTTTTATACTTGACAAGCCAGGTGCTCCTCAGGCAATGCAAGCTTGCGCATTCTCAATTGGTTATCTTTGATTTCTTTTCGAGCGAAACTTAATGTATTACAAGCGTTCATAGGCTACGATAACCGCTTTACATCAGATGGGCTGTGTGCCTTCAGACGTTGTATAAATAATAATATAACAATAACTTAAACAATTGTTTGAAAACGAACGGTAACGGAACGTCTTATTCTGGGTTTTAGTAGAATGACCTTTTCTTGCTGACCTGACGTACTCTCACGTTCTTGTATGGTGGTGTGTTCTTGGATAGTTGACTCTTTCTCACGTATTTGCATTTCTTCTAGCTTGTTGATAAAAAATTCTGGCTTGAGATCATCTATGGAGACGGTAATTTCTATATTATCACGTTTGATTGCAAAAATTTTGTCTCGTCTTGTCTTCATACTGAGGTGTACGGCTTGGACGTAGTCTATCACATCTCAAAAATACATGTGTGCAGTCATTTTCGTTGGAGAAGAAATCTGCAGGTAACTTTATCATTATCCCATAAACGAGGTAGACGGCGCAGCAACAAGGCAAATATTTCCCAAGTGGCGAGACTTTGTCTGTGCACTTTAAAATGCTGACATTGTAAGTTCTCCATTTATATATATCCGCGTTCATGTTCGTCCAAATATATTTTTCCAATTAATTTTCTCGTACCCTTTTTTCCAGGGTGGCTTAGGTTGTAATAACTGTATGACAGTGTGCCTTCCGACGTTGTAAAAAAAACTTAGTTAAATCCTTTAGATACTTCTATCTCGCTCTCTCGCACGATAAATCCTACAGATGTATATGTTCGTCTCAAAGCGGACGAGCGTAACGTTTTTTTTAAGGCGTTCACATAATTTTACTCCTCATAAAATTTCCGCACCAATTGTTCCACTTGTTTCGTGTATAATCCCTTTTTAACATAGATCTAACCTGCTAATCACGATATCGACATCGTGGAAAATATCTTGCATATCTTCCTAGCTCTATATGCACACCATGAAGCTTAAAAGATAGGCTTACTAATGTTTTTTCCCTAAACATAATCAATGATTTGAAAATAATCGCTACATAAGAATATGTAGGTATGCAATCTATGTGTTTTCCAAAACGTTATCACTGATTCATAAATAATTGCTATATAAAAATATATAGGCATCCGAATGAGGACGATCGATTTTTCCCATGTCCTTACATTTGCGTTTCGTATAGTTCAGTCAGGCCATTATATAGAAAAAACAACTTTATTGAAATTATAATAAATAAATAATATAAGTGCCGTAGATTTTGTATAGTGTAGTGTGTGGGCCATTTATCGATAATAATTATCACATATAATTATTCAAAACAACTTGAGAATTGGATATTTCTGAAATTTTCAAATGTATGGGATGCTATTTAGCATTTTTGTTTCACCGGGGATTAAAATAACATAAAATCGTCTACGAACACAAGCGTAAAATCCAGATCTCGGAAAATAGAATCCATGAAACTCTAAAATGTTTATCCAGCGTTACGTAACCCAAATGGCATCTTCAGAAAATGCACCAAGGCAAAGGGTAAAATCACAGCCGTTTTTTCGGGTTGAGCAACAGGTATGCTATAGTAAGCTTTCCTTATGTCAATATCCTTTTTCGTCCCAAGCTGATACGAGAGCAAACTTGTCGCACACCTTTGTTTTAAATTATAACTGCACGCAAAGTCGAGGAGTACGCTCAATACGTTTAGTGGCCGTTTCTGCATAACTAAACACGAAATAATTCAGTGCGCGAACCGGTACCATCCGGTACTGACCTCGGATGCAGTCGCCGCCCGCGCCTCATACCCCTTGAGAGTAAAAAGGATCGTCGCGATTTTTCATCTCCTTTCATCGCGGTGACGCACAACTTGCTACGAGGTGTTGCTGCAACCTGCAACCAAGTTTGAGAAGGCTACGTGCGACGCTACGTGACTTAGATCCCATTAGCAATGCTACGAGGAAGTACGAAGCAAATCACTATTACCGTTACGCCGCCCGTCGTCGTCAAAGCGTCATTGCCGCTGAGTCTTGAGTGAGTACTACCACTATTTTGTACTCGTCGTGCTACGTCTCATTACTTGCTATATATTAAATATCACTGCAGACATTAGGTGCACCAGAATTGCCCTAGCAAGGTGCTCAGATCGCCTGTAAAAATAGACAATGAAATGAATAAATCCATCTCCGACCCCAATATTTCCGTCAATACATCGGAACACCATAGGTAGTAAGTATTCACTTGTAAAATATACCACCAACTGAATTACAAAACAATGAGAGAAACCTGTTTATGAGCTTGTTTACAAATTTATATAGTCGGGTTTATGTTCAGGAACACCGTTCCTATATGAAATCTATAAGTCTGTGTGTGCGTTTTTTTCGAATTTTGACATCAGATTCGGATTCAGCATCTCTTAAGGAAAATGGTCAAAATGGCCGACAAATAAAAAAAAAATGAATTGTTATATAATTGACGAGCCAGGTGTTCCTCTGGCAATGCAGACTTGCGCATTCTTAATTGGTTTTTTTTTACTTTCATTCTTCTTCTTTCTAACACCGTCCTGTTTCCAAATCCATTAGATTAGGTTAGATCGCGCCTTTCGAATTATTATATTTGGACGTGTGAGTTCCTCACGATGTTTTTCCTTCACCGCCGAAAAAGTGATAATTACGAATATGTTCATGATTCCGAAAACAAGATTTTAATTGAAAGTAGAATATGAAAGTAGAATAAACGCGGTCGAAATGCGAGCGCTGCGCAAAATTTGTGGCGTAAGGCTTGTAGACCGTATTCGCAATGATGATGTTAGAAACAGAGTTGGTCTGAAAGAGAGCGTCGGTGTTAAAATAAGAAGAGGCATGCTCCGATGGTTCGGACATGTAGAAAGAATGCAAGATGAGTGGAAGGATGTAGGAGCCGGGGAAGGCCAAGACTTACCTACCATAACCAAATTGGTCGTGTTCTATCAGAAGGTGATGTCAGGAGCCCTAGAAACCGGCGAGCGTACATGAGAAGAGCAATGAATGTTAAAGAAGCGAGTGAGATATGTAAGGATCCAGTCACGTGGCGCTCGGTTCTCTCTGCCTACCCCGCAAGGGGTTTGGCGTGAAGTTATAGATAGATAGAAGAATTTAATTTAATATTACTCGTATATTTAATTAATAAATTTAATGGTATATGGCCCACATCTGGATTCGCACTGGGGACCAGTCGTTTCGTCGTCAATAAGCTGGTTCTTAATCCACAAACCTATCACTGCTCATAAACTCATTTTTTAACTTTGATTATTATTGTTAGGTATGTGACAAATAGGCTTTGAACTGCCTGGCGATAATGTCTTATCGTAACATGCGAACACTTGCAGGGAGTTCATTCAACACCCAAGGAGTTCGCTGAAGGAAACCTCTCTGGAACAGCATGTACGCAAATATTTGGATTTCAGTGTGCGATTGTGAGACATTCTCGAAAACCTCGTCTGAACGCAACCTATATACAGTCAGTAGAAAATACCTTCATCCTAGCATTATCACGTTGCCTGTTCCATTAGCATTGGTGGAGTCCGTACCTAGGAGCCTAAGGATTTGGCGAAAACATTCTTGACGTGAGGCGACGGCCGTCAGACCTACACAACCCAGAAGGAAAACCATACCTTTCTTAAGTTAGGTCACACTTTTTTTTACATACAACGTCGGGAAGCATTCAAGCATACGGCCCACCTGATGTAAAGCAGTTACCGTAGCCTATTAACACTTGTAATATATTAAGTATCACTCGCGCGATGCCTCCTCTGCTGCTTACACAGCTACTCCTTAGGAGCTTACTAGTGACCTCACTCACACAAAGGAACACAACAACCCTCTAGGGAGTAGTTATTTGGCTGCGGTTTTCTGTGAGGTGGAGGTACTTTGATGCGCCCTACTTCACTCGCCCTACGTCTGGTAAATGTCCACACCAGCATTCGAAACAAGGCTCAATAATTTGACAGACTCCAAAAAATCATTTCTGGATCTTGTCAGATTATCAAAATTGTCATATGTTACAAGTTATTACAATCCCGTGTGCGCATTGGTTCCGAAGTCATAGAATATCAAAGCATTTGCATGTTCTGACAGCATAGATTCATGGAAGTGCGGAGTTCTCGGCATCACACAACATTGGAATAACAAATTGAATGTCGATCTACCGTAGAGCGTTAGGCAAATGTATGCAACATCCACTCTGATTCGAACAACGTTGTAACCAACCTGCATTTGTATGGCATCCTGAACTATCAAATGCCACAGGCGTGTCTCTGACTTTGATATTTGCTTTAAATGGTTCGCATGAAATGAAAAGATTCGACATTGGGATCTCCACTGTCATGATTTTGGGATCGTATTCGACATTAGTAAGGTTTTTAAAAAAGTACTTATTAACGAAACCTAAACTGACGTCGTATATCAACAGTAATTGATAATTAGTTAAACGTAAAGTACTAACTAACGAAGTTTTTTACTTTTCTTTTTTTTATTTTTTTTCACAGCATTATCCTGTTTCCTCTAATTGGTTAGGTTCGGTACCTAAGTCTAAAGATATGCAGATTTTTATATAAAGCGACTACCATTAGATACCACAGCCCAGAGGGAAAGCCAGACCTTCCTTAGGTTTGGTCACACGTCTTTCGAAATATTTTTTTTTGAATATGTGGGTTTCCTCACTATGTTTTTCTTCATCGCCGAGCAAGCGATAATTTACAAAATCATGAATTTAGTTGTACATACAGCAGGATTCGAACCCGGGACCGTCCGATAATGGATCGATTCTTTATTTCCACTGAGCTATCACTGCTAGAAAGCATTAACTTGTGAACTTGATAAAATATGTTGCTACTCATTTTTTTTCTATTAAACCTTGGGAGTCCAACAATTTTATGGCACACTTGATGTAAAGAGATTGCTGTAACCTATTAGCGCTTGCAACGCAAGAAATATTGCAGATGTTGTTCGCCTGCTGCCATCGTAGCAACTCTTCAGATACTTTCTAATAGTAGTAGCAACATTTAGCTGCGGTATTCTGGGAAGTGGAGTTAGTTTTCTCTTACACATTTTTAAATAAATGTTTACATACCTTCATTAGGACAGTATTCTCAAAGCATCACTGGAAACAAGTAGCAACTTCTTAGAGTACCTGTTGGTAATGTAAACACTTTGCCGAATGAATAATCATTTACTTTGGTTCTAACATTTTCACCTGATTGACTAAAACGTAGCTGTCTCTAGGTACTATTTTAGACTTCATAGAGGAAAAGAAAGAATGTGAAAAGCAGTTTTCAAAATGACAGAAAGTCCACGAAACCGGCATGAGAGAGTTCAGAATTAAGGTGCGAAAAGTTCATCTGAAAAGTCGATCTTAAATTGTTGCATCTAAGCAATAGAAATTGCTTGCTTGCGTATTCATAAAAAAAAACTATATTATAAATTCCCAAAAGATATTAGGTATACGTGTCGGTTGCTCATTACATCCAGTCAAGATGGTTTTCGAACTATTTAGTCGTAAATTAGTTGAAGACATAACTTTTCTGTTCATTTTCATAAATAATAAATTCATCTTCCACGGAAATTAGCACAAATGGGCTCTCGTAGAGTAGATCTAACTTGGTAAATACTTTATAACTTAGTTAGTGGTACTCGCTTTATATCATAACTTGTTTGGTAACTAATCAGTTCTCATTCCAATGAACTCGTCCTTGTAACTTCGAGTTAAAGGTGCACATTTGTTCCATGACAATTATGATATTATATACATTCTGTGTACTAAGTATCGGGAATTTGTCAATAAAACAAAAAATACAAATTATTCATCTAAATTTATTTTATCGCCTTCAAAGTAGGCCCCATCGCTTGCAATACAACATCTCCACCGCTTCACCCAGTCTTCCATACATTTTTCATAGGCTATTTGCGGTATGGCCTTTAGCTCATTCAGCGAATTTTCTTTTATGGCTTCTATCGACTCAAAACGTTTTCCTCGAAGTGGTAATTTTAACTTGGGAAATAAAAAAAAGTCAGACGGAGCCATATCAGGTGAATACGGTGCTTGGTCGAGAACTTTTGTTGAATTTTTCGCTAAAAACTCTTTCACTATAATGGCTGTGTGTGATGGTGCATTATCATGGTGCAGCATCCATGAGTTGTGTTGCCACAAATCTGGACGTTTTCGGCGGATACTCTCACGCAAACGCTTCATGACGCCTAAATAATATTCTTTATTCACTGTTTCTCCCTCTGGAAGGAATTCGGAGTGAACCACACCACGGTAGTCAAAAAAAACTGTCAGCATCACCTTGATTTTGGAGCGACTTTGCCGCGGTTTTTTGGGTTTCGGCTCGTTTTCGAGACGCCATTCTGAAGACTGTTGGCTTGTTTGCATGTCGTACTCATAAACCCATGTCTCGTCGCCAGTTATTATACGTTTCATAAAGGTCGGATCCGTAGAAGCTCGGGAAACCATGTCTTCAGCGACATGCTTTCGCTGCGCTTTTTGAACAAAATTGAGCTCTTTTGGAACTAGTCGAGCGGCGACGCGTTTCATGCCTAAAATGTCAATGAGAATGTTGTGGACGGACTTAAAAGATATGTTCACCTCACTAGCCAACTCTCTCAGACTCATACGTCGATTTTCGAGCACTAGCTTCTTGATTCTGTCGATGTTTTCTCTGGTCGTAGCGGTTGAAGGTCTACCAGAACGAGGCAAGTCTACTACTACTTCTCGGCCTTCTTTAAAAGCCTTATACCATTCATAAGCCCTTGTTTTCGATATACACGATTCGCCGTAGGTATTTCGCAACATTTTTAGTGATTCACCACATGAAATATCATTTGAAACACAAAATTTAAGGCACACTCTTTGTTCAACAATATTTTCCATTGTAAAAATCGCCGAGGACTCAAAACTATGACCAACAAAAAGTGTAGTTTAAAACAAATTAAATGACAGATCCCGCTCAAATTTTGCGCGCTAAATCAGTACAGTGCTACCAACATGCAGTAAAAAAATTAGAACGACCTCTTTTACGCGGGTCTTTTTATTGACATATTCCCGATACTTTTTACACAGAGTAGTACGTACGGATTTATCCACTCATTAATAATTTCTCTCTAGCACTTATATCAAAATAATGATTTCTTCGCGATTTCTTCACTTATTGTGGACAAATTTCGGAAAAAATGTTTATATTTGAAAGATATGCTTTTGAAGTGGCCCTATTGTCGCCAAGTTAGGATCTGATGTGGAAATCCCGTACTAATACATTAAATATGTACAGAAATATCCTTCTTTTTATAGGTACGTAATTACCTTCTGTTTTGAAAGCACCATTCAAAACATTCACGTACAAAAAAATATTGTATGTTAGCTATAAACATAAATTTGTAATTAAAGAATGAATAACCAACCATCCCATTCAGTTCTTATAATACTTCGGAGGAAATACAATATTGAATCAGTGAAAAACGCTACTCATTTCATTAACCCTTCGAAACCCGGGTGGTCGTATACGACCGCGAAACGTATGGGAAAACGTATATAACGGGTTCTGACTGCTCAAACAACACAATCAAATAAGTAATGAATAAATTTTACATGAAATTGCAATCAACATCAATTCACATAGGAATTATATCAAAACTCATCTTGCTACAACTACTCTCGAAGTATCGCACAGAGAAGACAGTAAGTTAATAGTTACGGGCTACATATATAAATTGCTTTTATTTGTTATTCGTATGATACGGTTTAATTTAAAAGAATTCCTACTTCCATGATCTTTAGTATGGTTGTATGGAAACCGTGGTCATCAGCCGATGCCCCGCGGAAAAATGGCCAGGTCTATTTTTTATACAACATCTGGAGGCATACAAGCATTCAAAGGCTACGGTAACCGATTATGTCTAACGTCTGACGTAAAGCGGTTACCGTTAACCTTCGAACGCTTGTAATACATTAAGTATCACTTGCGCGATGCCACCTCTATTGCTAATACAACAACTCCTTAGAATCTTACTGGTGACCTGAGGGTTGTTATTTGGCTGCGGTTTTCTGTAGGGTGGAAGTACTTCCCCAGACATTCTCAAGGATTTGAGCCTTGTGTTAACTTAATTGTTTAAAAGTCATATTTGGATGGCTGAGTCTATTACGACTCAAAGGAATTCATCCACACAGTTATTTTCAAAGAGAACTCCACATGATTCCAATATCGAATCCTTCGGCCAAAAAAAGCTAGAAAAACCGGGATTACCTACATTCTTCAACCAAAGCATTACGTTGTATCAAAAAAGCATACGATCTGCCTGATGGTAAGCAGTTACCGTAGCCTGTGAACACCAGAGTAATCACAGGTACTTTGCCGATCATGTAAAAATATGTCCACGCCTTTTTAAAGAGCCTCAGAAGAAAATGATGTTAAGTGTTCTTGGTTTAAAACTTTTTGAAACCGCACATACGCAAACATTGCAATTTCAGTGAGCGAGGATGAATTCTCAGTCGCTGGCGAGCGGTGCGATTGCAAACCGAGGCTATTGGTATCATCGCTGAATAACGCAACCCATTGTACAATCGGTAGAACACGCAAACGGAGGCAAAATCTTTTCTTAAACTCGAGGCTTCAATACCTTATGTGATCTTACGATCAACGAAAATTCTACTGTAAAATTAGTGGCTATCCTGTACTCCATCGGTTTGGGCTAACCCTGATGCAGTACACGATAATATCGAAGCTCGGTTACGTCCTCCTATCACTGGTTCTCTCATAGCTACCAGATATCTACGACTACTCCTGGTTTCTATTTTTGTACTGTGCGAAATACTAGTATATTAAGATTTACGCCAGTAGATAAGTACGCCAAAAATGTTTCGATCTTTTCCCCAGATTTACCCCAAGAAGTTTATCCCGTAATGGAATTTTAGTTTCAAAGCTATCTTTTATTTTGTGGGTAGCGGCGTAAACGATGATTTATAGCACCCTGTATTGGATTAAAAACATTTTTCATGGTTTTATCTGCGAAAATGTAACAATAAACATGTGTTTGCTATACGAAAATTATACGACATTTTCAGCACAAAGTAGATTACTAATTTTCCAGTTTTCATTTATTACGTGGAATTCTAAATCAAGTCCCATTTAAACTGACTATTTGTTGCATAACTCATTAACCAGGAACATCGTTCCTATGTGAAATCTATATGTTTGTCTATGTGTGTGTCTGTCGCTTTTTTTCGAATATTCGAAATTTAACTTCAGATTCGGATTCAGCATAAAAAATTAGAATAAGAGTGTGTGAAAAACCAACCTCCTATCTCTTAAGGAGCATGGTCAAAAAGGCCGACAAAGTTTAAAAAATAACAATTAAATTGTTATATAATTGACGAGCCAGGTGTTCCTCTGGCAATGTAAGCTTGCGCATTCTCAAATAGTTTTTAAGTTGAAGTAGAAAATATAAATATAAGTTTGTATTTAACTAAAAGTTCAATTCTCTAATCAAACACGCAAGGTATGCGACATCGACCGTGGACTGCCCGTGAATGGATACTTTTCGAATTCCTCCATTATCGAGGAGTTTGTAAGACCGTCTTATTTCGGTCGTCATTAATATGTGCCTGTCGTTATACCAAGTTAGTGGCCTTTACTTTGAAATTACTGGCCTTCACTAATCCGCATTAAGTAGTGTGACGGGGTATGCTCTAAACCCGTTAAGTGGAAGTTAGATCCTTATTCCAGAACTACGATTAGTTGATAGTACCTACTCGTACCTAAATGAGAGGTTTTAGTGCGGTAATGCGGATAAAGCATTTTATTTTTTTAATTTTAGTAATCCTATGTTTCATTGAGAAATATGGGTCTGGAACTCAGAGGTATCAGCATTCCGACATATCTCCATCTCACAGAAAATCACAGTCATATTACAACTACCTGGAGGGTTGTGTTCCTGCGAGTAAATAGGATTACCAGTAACTCCGCAAGAGTTGCCCTGTTAGAAGCTTAGGTGCAACCCAATACACCTTTTTATTGCAAGGTTTTTCTATATATGTACGTTTGTATCCCTACCGACGTTAGAAGGAAAATAATAGAAAATGATCTGTTTTGAAGGTTCCTTATAATAATAACTTACACACTTACATACTTGTACAACAACAATGCCAAAATAATGATCATAGTTAGTTTACGCATTCACTAACATTGTACAGGTTAAGCCGACTGCATAGCAGTTCTAACAGACTGCTCGATGGAGAAAAGTAGATAATCAGGACAGGTCCACCACTCATACCCACCATTGTGTCTCCTGTGTATCCAGAATTAACAGCGGCGACCACCAAAAAGGCAATGAACAGTTAAGTTCATTGCTGTCCCGGGAGACAACTACAGCTGCCTTGGAACTCACAACGAATTTAATCAGAAGAAATTTGTAAGAGTAGGAGGTTTTGGAATTGATTAGAAAAGTAGATAGTGTGTTTCTAAAACACCGGATTGAAATCAATGCTTGTTACAAATATGGATTCCTAGAAATAACTATATAGAGTTCAGTTGACCAATGTCATGTGGATATAAACATAATGAAATATATCTCAGCATTATTCAAGGTATATTTATATTATATACTAGCAACCCATCCCGGCTTCGCATGGGTAGTAGAGCATATTATGCTCCCACAGTTCCACGCTGCGTCTGTCGGCTTCATCATATAAACTATATGATGTAAAGGATTATCATAATGTGCATGAAATGATTCAGGTAACTAATCCCCGCACGCTTCTTTAACATTCATAGCTCTTTACCTGTACTCTTGCCAATTTCTTAAGGTAATATCACCCTCTGATAAAACGCGACTAATTTGGCCGTGGTAGGTTAGTATAGTTTATTTTTTGTTTCTATTTTTTTTTTAATTATTGGTTAAAATGTCTCTTTTTGGCGAGACAGCGCCGGTGTTGCAGGTATATGTTGCTACAACGGTGTCTGCAACACAAAAAAAATTTGTAAGTGTAAATATGTAAAGTATGCTTGGTAGGTATTAATAAACCAATGTGAAGAGCGCATACCATGCCAACAAACTGTTTTACAGTTTGGCATAATATATTATGAAAACATGTACTATCATAAGTAAAATAAATGAAAAAAAAAAAGTTGATAAGGATTAATACTGTGTATTCGTATAATATCCGATGAAAGCTTCTAGGCAGTTTTACTGTTTCCTACATTTTCAACAATTATCGTGATATTTCAGCCGATTTACACAAAATCTTAACAAATTATACACCAAAATCTTCCTCAAGAATCACTCGGTCTATGGTGAAAACCGCATGAAAATCCGTTTGGTAGTTTTTGAGTTTATTGCAAACATACAGACAGACACACGCGGCGTGGGGTCTTTGTTTTATAATGTACTAGCTTTTACCCGCGGCTTCGCTCGCATTGATAAAAAAAATAATTAATAAAATGTATCCTATTTTATTTCTCATACCTCCAAGAATATGTGTACAAAGTTTCATGACGATCGGTTGAGTAGTTTTCGCGTGAAAGCGTAACAAACAAACGGACATTCACATTTATAATATTAGTAGGGTAGTGATATTCATGATAATTGATGACGTATAGTCATAAGTGTTCACTTACTAACAAAACGTATGTAGTAATTTGTTATTACTTATTTTTCTAAAACCCAGGGTTGATATCCGATTATTATGATAGACGTTTGCAGGGGCACCGATCGAAAACATTAACAGCCGAAATTATATCGACGAGCTCGGTGGCTCGGTCGTGAATGACGCAACTTTGACACCAACGCTCGTGGGCTCGATTCCCACACAAGGCAAACATTTGTTCGCATGAACATGTCTGTTTGTCTTGGTCTGGGTATTTTCTATGTATAATAAGTATGTATTTACAAAAAAAAATGTCTTTACGTATGTTTATCAATTGTCTAGTACCTATAACACAAGCTTCGCTTACTTTGAGCTAGATGGCGCTGTGTGATTTGTCCGACAATATTTATTATTATATATTATTTATATATATTATATGTATTTTTTTTTTGTATTTTTGTTAGGGAGTATAGCAATAGCAAATAAAATTTAAATGCTAATAAGGGAGGTGGCTCTAAGAGGAATTTAATGTAAGCAACAACACTGATCAAGCACGTTCACCTCACAGAAGGTCTCAATTATCAATAATTCTCGGGAAGACTGTGTTCCTGTGGATGAGGAGAATTTTGGGGTGTCAGTGTTTCAATGTCATCTTTAGAGCCAAACCCTGCTTATCAACAGACGGGGCTCTATCGAAAGAGAGGTAGCGCACGACGTTGGCCCGACTGGGGAAGACTTCCACCTCTCAGGAGACGGCAGCCACATAACAATTCCCTGGAGGGTTGTTGTGTTCCTGCGAGTGAGTGAGGTCACCAGTAGTTGAGGAGTTTATGTGTTGACAGCGGGGGTGGCAACGCGCTAACGACATTTTTTTTGTTGCTAGCGATCATAGGCTACAGTAACCGCTTTCATCAGGCGGACCGTATGCTTGTTTGCTATCCCACTTGATGTAAAAAAAAAAATAGATAGACTTAAGTTTCTGCTTTAGTTAAAAAGGATTAGCATCGGTAGATAACTTTCTCCTTACATTGCAACCGTCCGTATGATATCACAACCGATTCGTATCAAGTATCAGGTCGGCCGTGCGCGAAACATATCTCTTCGTAACGAAAGGATTCGCGAGGATTCGGCTCCGGCATTCTACGGGATTTTGTGAAAATCCTTCGTTACCGAATCCTTATGAAGAAACTGCCGTCCAAAATTTTCAACTTCCTACAGCCCCTGCGGGTTAGGCTGCAAATTGATATACCTATTGCTCAAGTAGTTTTCTCTATAATATATACATACATTTAAGATACTATATTAACAAATACACTATTTACCAAATATTACGTTACAATAGGTTTCCTGTACTATTTATCTTACAAATACCACAAATATTATTTTGCGTTCACTTTACAAATATGTGTAACATAAATAATAAATTTCATTCAACACACCGTATTCAAGCATTCTGCAGTGTACTATCTGATTGCTTTTACACGAGTTAACCATAGGGAGACTTTGTACAAAAGTCGTCCGCGTGGGCAGCTCTCTCTCATCTATTTCTACCGCAAACAGCTATATTTATATAGCTGTATTCCGGCTTGAAGGGTGCGATATGGCAAAGAAATTACTGGGTACTGTGGCGATACAGCCTTAAGTCACAATATTCACAGCGCGCGAGTAACATCGCCGTGGTGTTGCGAGCGTCAATAGGCGGCGGTGATAGCTTGCCATCTAATGTGGGCCGCATCGACTTTAACACCAATGTTCGTGGGTTCGATATCTACACATGTTTTGATTTACCACTGGATTACCAGCGTTCATAGTCTACCGTTACAACTTTACACCAGGTGGACCGCATGCTTGAATTCCTCCCGATGTCGTATAAAAATACCAAGCCGCGACATTAATAGAAATATATTCACATGCAGATAACTAGTGAAATATACTGAAAACAAAACAATTATGTTAGATTTTATCATTGCATATTCAGTGAAACATCATTTCAATTCACCTATTTATTGTTGACAGATAAACCAGTTTGCACAAATTCAATGACTGCAATAGTTGGAGCTGCATTCAATGAGGCAGCCAAAGTTACATGTGAGGTGGATGCGTTTCCACCACCTAAGAACTTCCAGTGGACATTGAACAACTCGTTGGGAACGATTGAGTTGGATGCGGTAAGAAAACTATTATTTATTAATTTAAAACTTTGTTGACCACGTAATAAAGTCACAAATGATTTGAGGTCGGTACCTCCGTGCTTATCGCATCTCTGCTAATCCAGCAAACCAGTTGAATGCAATTTTGGACCAACATCGAGGATGTGAAGTGCCGAACCCGACGGGTTCAGAAGAGATAAGTGTCGTATATGTACCTACAAGGAATGTGAGACGTGGATTGAAAGATAAGGCAAATGAATTGACAGATTTAATGTCGAGTTTTGAGATATCTAAAGGGATTTTCTGGATTTGACTGAAGGGAATTAATAAATAATTATGCAAAGGGGTTGAAGATATACATACATACATAAATATACATACAGCAGACTTAATGCTAAGTGCATTCCTAGTAGACAATACTCTTTTAGGAATGCCGTTTAAAACGGAGAAAGAAATATTTTACAAACTTAACAAAAGCAGCAACTAGTTAAAGTTAATATACTACTACTAAATAATGTAGCAAAGGCGGGCGATTTATATTGCGTATATGAAAAACAAGCTCTGCGTATCCTCTCCCCCATATTGGAATATGTATAAGACTGACTTAATACAAAAAATAATACCTATAAATTATTTTTCGGAAAATTTATGGTATGAAGCTTGCTGACTACGTTCGCAATGATGACGTAAAAATGAGAGTTGGTCTGAAAGACAGTTTGGGTGTTAAGTAAAGAAGACATGCTTCATTGTTTTGGATCATGTAGAAAGAATGCAGGATGAAAGAATGACGAAACAGATATACAATGCGAAAGTGGAAATATGTTGGTGCCGAACTACTTTTTTGTACATTTTGCTAGATTTGCTGTCCAGTAACTGCAGGCAGCGGTTTCTGGGAACATAGTCCCTTTATCTTGATATTATCATCTCTCTTATATGAAATTGATTGAGCGTATGCAGCTGCATTGCCATCTTCATCTGCATGTAATTTGTACAGTCGACATACTATTCTCAAATACCATGGTTTGTTATGATGACATTGATACTTGTCTCAACCATATTCAATGTTATGTATCCTATATATTGATCGTACATACTTATGTAGATGTGCATGTACAATGAATTCAGTTCGCTGGTATAATTTCACGTTTCCTTTTCTTATTTTGCGGGTATATTATTATAATTCATGTAAATATATTTCATAATTATGCATAGAAAAATATTTATTAATAATTATATCTACTTTTTAAGTTCTACGCGTTACCTAATAGGAAGTAAACTGTATTCATCTTAAACCGATCTCGAATGGCGAATGGTGGTACGGAACTCTATATGCCCCAGTTACTACTCGAAAATAACTGTTTTTTTTTCTTACAGGCAAAATACACAATAGACAGTGCAGGAAGGTCGATACTAACATACATACCTACAACAGAGGCTGACTACGGTTCTTTAGCTTGCAGAGCTACCAACCTCGCTGGCCAGCAAATAGATTCCTGTCGATATACCCTGCTACCAGCAGTCAGACCTGATCCGCCTTTCAACTGCTCATCATTAAATTTAACCGATGATTCTGCAGAGTTGAAATGTGTGGCTGGTAAGTACACTTAAATATCTTGTCGAAATCTGTAGTCTAAGATCCAAATAACGACCTAACATTAATGGTTTAATAGATGGAAAGTACTCGTATTTTACATGAAATTTGATATGTCAAAAATATGTCGTAAATGGGTTCACTAAAAAAATTCTGGCCACACTATAATAAATAAAAAAATATATATTTTTTTGAACACTGCAATTATTCGTTTACAAACGTTAGTTTATCTACTATTTCCCCATCTAACTATGGGATTGGCAGGTATAGACAAGCAAGTAATACTAGCAAATTGCACTCATCTGTTTAACAAATAAGTCGTACCGTAAATAATAATAAATCTTGAAAATAGTATGTTTTTGTTTATTAAACGAATGATTGCGGTGTTTGAAAAAATGATATTATTTATTTTTTATTAATTACAGTACATATGGGCAGGATTTTTTAGCCAACACATTTGCCATATATTTTTAACATATTCAATTTATTTGGTTCGGACATGTAGAAAGAATGCAAGATGAAAGAATGACGAAACAGATATACAATGCGAAAGTGGAAGGATGTAGGAGCCGAGGAAGGCCAAGACTAACCTACCATGACCAATTTGGTCGTGTTTTATCAGAAGGTGATGTCAGGAGCCATAGGAACCGGCGAGCGTGCATGAAAAGAGCTATGAATGTGAAAGAAGCGAGTGAAGTGTGTAAGGACCGCGTCTTGTGGCGCTCGGGTCTCTCTGCCTACCCCGCAAGGGACCTGGCGTGAAGATATACATATATATTCAATTTCATATGAAACATTTTCGTCCATTAACCAGATAGGTGAAAATCGTTTCTCATTCGTAGATTCTCTCCACTACTAGGTGAGAATCAAGCGCCATAAAAACTGTGTGAGGTATGTAAGAGCTGAGTCATGCTCTTATAGTTGTAATAATAGTTTTTAACATTCATAGCTCTTTTCGTGCACACTTACTTGTTTATAGGATTTAGGCACTAATTTAACTTATATGTAAAAATCTCGTGTCACGGTGCACAAACACGCACTACTCCGAAACGGCTTGACCGATTTTTATGATTTTTTTTATGTAAATTTGCTAGGTATGAAAATAGGTCGTAAAGTATATTTCATAAAAAAAGATAATTAGAAAAAAAAATTATAGGGCAGAACAACGTTTGCCTGCTATATACTTATCTACATATGTGTCTAGTACACCCCCACAAGCGAGGGTAAATTTAAGTTTATTGTTAAGAAATTGCCTACAATATGACTACGTTTTTCGTTGAAATGTATATAAGTGAAAATAGTCTGTACACACACCGCTCCACAATGTGTACAATTATTTAATTTCATAAATTGTCAAATCGGTAGGTAATCTTAACACGGATGTGGTATACGCCCGTTGTCACTAACAATGTCAATATGTCATGTGTGATAGATATTAATTGTGGAGGGATCCCTAGTAGTGCCGTGTTTATCCCTATATAATGAGTATACCCACACATATATCTATCACGTAATAAATTTGTTGTAATAACAAGTTTGTATAGTTGAACATATAGAAGTTGTACATTTGTCGTCCCATTTATACTGGTTTTTATTTCAACGAATTTCACATAATTCTCTTTAGTATTTCTTTACTTTCGAATTTATTTTCATAAATTGAAAACAATAGTCGCGAACTATATACCTTTCCAAAGAAGTTTCCATCGTGGATTCTTTAACAGAATTATGCAAAGGTTCTTCCAGGCCAGGTAAACCTTGAATAATTCTCGTGGCGATACTAAGGTTCACAATAAAATGTGAGAAATTATAAGCAAGGCATGAGTGATAAGCATTCGAAACGTCAGGTTCAACAAAATAAATAAAACAAGCGATACTTCCGTTAAAAATTGTTTAATTCAATACCCCTGGTTTTGCAAATGTCCATAGGCTACGGTAACTGCTTACCATCAGGATGGCCATTCGCTTGTTTACCAACTATGAGATATAAAAAAAATAATTAAAAACCCCCGACGCAAAAATAACCTATATGATATTCACAAAAACACTCTCGATTAAGTCCCCTTTTAAACAAAACAAAAACAAAATCAAAATCGGTTCATCCATTTCGAAGCTACGATGTCACAGACAGATACACAGACACATACAAACATATACTACCCCTCTTTTGCGTCGGACGATAAAAATGTACTCTCATGTAACTCGGCAATTGAGTGTAGTTCTGATTACTATACAATATTACAACATCGTTGAGCTCATTCGATAATGCTTATAGGTGGTCATCAAGTACTTTAGACTATAAATAATTATCTTTTTGAAGGTTATGATGGCGGACTCCACACAATATACTTTGTAGAAGCATGGGAGGCCGGCATTCTTATAGCCAACGCTTCAACCCCAACACCGGCTTGGAAACTCCGTGGTCTTGGATCTGGAAAAGCGTTCAAATTGGTCTTCTATGCTAATAACGCAAGAGGGCGATCAGAAATTACTACTTTGAGGATACATACGTTGTCACGACTAGCTTTACACACTGGTAAGCATATTGACCCAGCTATTGGAGATAATAACGTAATGGCAGGTCAGTGTCAGGCACAGCCTATGCTAAGGTTTGAGATTACAAACATATTTCACTTCTCATTCTTTTCCACTCTGGATGGTCTAGTGAAGGGCGGAAGGGTTTCCGGTTTTATTAGAGTAGAGATTTCAAATGAAATAAAACAGACACCTCGATTTTTTTTTTTTTGCAAATACAGTCTTATCAATAGTTCTTACCAATATTTGATTAAAAAGAGTGGTATGGAAAAGTATTATTCAGCAGTCGAACTGGAGAAGTACTCCCATCTATCTGTGCTAGCAGTGAAGATTGAGCATGAGCGATGTGCTCATGTTGTAAGAGTCTTTTTACTACAGGAACACCTACACATTAGGCAGTTTCACTTTTTTCTTGTTTATGAGTAAAAAAGTTGGAGTTTCTTCGTAGATTCTCAGTCTACACTTCTATTCTTATCTGTCTAAAACAGAAGCAAAGACGACGAACCATACGACGATGGACTCCAGTTGGGCGCTAGGCATAGTAGCAGGGACAGGTGGAACCCTGGCTGTGGTGGCAGTCATTGCTTTACTGGCGAGGAGACGGCATCATCGACCAATGCAGTATGAAGGTAACAGTGATTTTAAAATTTAATAAATTTAAATGACTCTTCCTACTTTTTAGAGATGAAACCTACCTCACGTAAAAGTAAAAACTTTGAATGTGAGGAATAAGATAAAGAAGGGTAGGTTTAAACCTAACTTGGGAAATTCCTCCACATCAGAAGATGATAGCCGAATAACAATTTCCTGAAAGGATATTGTATTCTTGCGAGTTAGTTCACCTAGGCATTGCTGGAGAGCAGCAATATTGGTGGCAATATGATTCCGATGATCATTGTGTTGCAAATGTTAAGCAGTGATAGTCCAGTGGATATAAAATCGAATCGAATCCTGGCATGTACCACGAAATTCGTTTTTTTCGGATTTATGTACAAGTTTGTAATTATCACTAGCTTCACTAGCTAAATGAAATTACGGAGCAAGTCGACCCTCAAATTGATATGGCATATTTTTAAGAAAAGTATCTATTTTATTTCGTTTTATTTATTTCGTTAAAAAAGCACTATTATTCCCTGCTTTATCCCAAAAGTTTGTCGACCGTAAAATCAGAAGGGACTACATTCGATAACGTGTTAGGTATATATTATAAAAAATATTCAATATTATTTTCTCCCTAGCGAAGTGCTTTTGTTTGTGAAAGATTTGGCTACAAATCAACTGAGTTATACAATTGATAAAAGGGTTGAATTTGAGTGTAGCTTGGATTACTTCGAGTCAAATTTAGTTTAGGTTTGGAGAAAAATCAAGAAACAAAATGTATGTAACTAGTATAATTTCGTAAATTTACTTACACGATGCAGTAACATGGAATCCTCTACATGCTTCCAACTCACACTTAACTCTTTGCAAGCACTCCAGCAAGCTAGCGAAAGTAAGTCGTACGAATTCTCACAATCTGTGGTATTTACGCCATAAACTGTGTTGTATGAAACCTGCATTATTGAAGTACGGAAGCGAATTCTGTAGCGTGACTGGAATTTCCCGAACGGCTCGGTCGCGCCAGATCTGCATTCAAATTTGATTTATATGCTCTAGCATTCCTGCTCAATTCGCAGATGTTTTGTCACTTCTATGTGACATTTTGATTTAGTTTTATGGCACCAATGCCGACTTTCTCTGTTGATAGAAGTTGTCTAAATTTCTAAATTTAAAACAAAATATTTCATCTCAATGGTTCGAAAATGTAGGGTCGTATGTCGATAAACAAGAACGTTCTGAGAAGAAATGAATGATCCATTTATTGCTTGAGTTACGGTCTTCATGTACAGTAAAAAAGTGGAACGCTTAGCCTGCACATGTGTTCCCTCCTTCCTACAATATGGGATCCTTCAAATGAAGCGTGAAGAAGCATTTTGCGGGTCAGCATGGCAGCGTCAACTGACAGGATACGGTATGTTGTCAGTTGCAGTTGCGATTTGGGCTCCTCTTTCGATTACCATCAGGCAAAGAGGAGCCACTATGCTGAACTAATATTAAAAAAAAAAGTAATTTCAAAAAAGTCGTTTTGATAGTTGCTGCCATGATACCGTAGACGTAATTCCTGGCTTCCTGTAAGGATCTATGCTGTCTATGAGTCTACTTATGCCGCATACATACATACATACATATAATCACGCCTCTATCCTGTAGGGGTAGGCAGAGACCACTTCTTTCCACTTGCTACGATCCTTACATACTTGTTTCGCTTCGTCCACTCTCATTATTCCCTTCATACATGCTCTTATGCCGCATATTATTGATATATTGTCAATTGATGTTATTGCTATGCGAACAATGCCAAATACACTGATTATATAGACTACACTAATATTCCTCGTTCCCTTATGAAGGAAACCTTGTTACTTGTAGGAATTTAATAATCCTACAGGGAGTTGTTTACAGGGAGTTGTTTATTGCCTACCCGTTGATTCTTAATTATTAAACGCATTCTAAAGCCTGGGTGTGAGTCTTACAAGAGCTTACTCTACTATTGTGTTTCCGGTAACGTCAACAATTTGTATAAGAAATGTAGCCACTATTTCGAACATTGGGATTTCATACAAATTTGTAGATATTATTGTGAACACTGTGCAATGTGATAATTTGTAAAACTCAGACTCCGCATTCTGTAAGGTGCTACGCCTCTAAATGGGCTATTTATTGAATATATTTATCTCATCTCTTCTCTTAGTAAACCTCTTACGGGTTGTTGTGTTCCTGCGTGTGAGTGAGGTCACCAGTAAGTCCCAAGGAGTTGCAGTGTAAGCAGCAGAGGAGGCATCGCGCGAGTTATAATTAATATACCGCAAGCGTTAATAGACCACAGTACTCGCTTTACATCAGGTGGGCCGTATGCTTGTATGCCTACGTAATATAAAAAAAACTTAAAGAAACCAAATAGTAGTGAGGTGTGTAAAAATGCGGTCACGAGGTGCTCGGTTGTCTCTGCCTACCCGCAAGGAATTAGGCGTGAAGTTGTAGAAAAATAGATAGATTAGTACAAATTTACCGTTATAAGCATTTCGCGTTTAAATAATCACCATTATAATCAAAGGAAATCATATCGTGCAGATGGTTCTCGAGTAGCAAATGAAAGACTCGTGAAAGTGGGATACGACACTGTCTGTACAACAAAACACAGCCCGTCTGTGAAAATAACTGTATCCTGCAGAAGACAGTAGTCAAATAACAAAATCACGAAAGGTTGTTAAGGTAATGTCTCTGCGAGTAAGTATGATTAACAGGAAGCGGTGGTCAAGGACAAGCCACGTTTACGGAAGAAGTGGTTGCAACACTCCTTGGGTTGAATTATTTCACACTAGGCGGGCAATGATCTTATTTAACAACTGCATGGTATCAGAAAATTAGATACTTTTCTTAACATAGCTAGTATCGAAAATACTTTGACCTGACTTTCATATCAACGAAAACTAGATTAAGAGGGTGCACAAAGCTAAGTGGCGCCCTCATTTTGTTTTTATTAATAACGCTGTATTTAAGACCAATTCCAAAAAAAACGCTCTATAGGGCACTGAAGAACCATATTTATGTTTTTTGAGACATATTCTGTTTTTATTATTTATGTAGAATTAGTCATACTTTTGATTATTGCTTTAAGTGGCCACAATAAGCAATAATTAAAATTTTGGTTACTTGTCATAGATAATAAATACAAGATATGTTTCAAAAAAACGTAAATATGGTTCTTCAGTGCCCTATAGAGCGTATTTTTTGGAATTGGTCTTAAATTCAGCGTTATTAATAAAAGCAAATTGAGGGCGCCACTTAGCTTTGTGCACCCTCTTAAGTTATAAAACTTTTATTAAGTAATTTACAGAATGTTTTTAAAGAATGGCTTCTGAAACGTAATAGTTGATAAAACATTTGCCAATATCGACGAATACATGACGGTGGGTAGTGCCAGGCGAATTTCAGGAGCTAAGCGTTGGATAGCGTGTCGCATATCTATATAGACGTGAAGCAATTGACGGCTGTCTGTTCCACCTTGGCCGTAGATAACCTTTTCTATAGTATTAACCCTGAATACAATTGTGATTGCTGTGATAAAACCAAATACACGTTTGGGTAATTTTCTAAAATGTTTACAAAATGAACGTATAGACATTTTTCTAATTCGTTAGAATTTGTGGGGTCCGCTACCTAAGCCTAAGAATTTGCTGAAGATACTGATTTTAATATGAAGCTCCTGCCGTCAGAACTCCACAACCCCAAGTGAAAGCCAGCCCTTTCTTAAGCTAGATCACACGTCTTTTAAAATATATTTTTTTGAACATGCGGGTATCCTCACGATGATTTCCTTCACCACCGAGTAAGTGATAATTACAAATGTGTAAATAAATCCGAAAACGCGAATTTAGTGGCCCATACCTACACCAAGATTCGAACCAGTGAATATCGGATAGTCTTTACTCACTGAACTATCTCTGCTGTAATAAGTAGACTTATGGAACTTCAATGAAAAGTTCGATACACGTATTCTATTACATTGGGCAGCATTTGTAAAGCTTCAGCACATCCTTACTATAAAGATATCTCAATATATGGAAAATTTCCTTCACCACCGAGTAAGTGATAATTACAAATATGTAAATAAATCCGAAAACACGAATTTTGTGGCCCATACCCACACCAAGATTCGAACCAGTGAATATCGGATAGTCTTTACCCACTGAGCTATCTCTGCTGTAATAAGTAGACTTATGGAACTTCAATGAAAGTTCGATACACGTATTCTATTACATTGGACAGCATTTGTAAAGCTTCGGCACATCCTTACTATAAAGATATCTCAATATTTGGAAAACCAAGTATTAAATGGGTGTTATCTTCGCAATGACCTATGGTATGTACTTACCAGAGATTTGAATTCTGACCCTAAGGCTGGTCTGCATCTAAAGGGTCACATGAGAGGCGTTTCTTTTAGTTGGGGGAATCTAGAACTGAGAAATTCAGCAAAACCAAAATTACTGACATAGCTCTCAACGTGACTCGGACACATATGCACAGTTTACAATTGTAGGTCCACTCTGTAGATAGACTGATTCTCTTATTAGATACGGAAAAACCCAGGATTATATAAATATAATTATCGAGAATCGTCGCGATTCTATAAAGTGATCTTATTGGTATTGATGGGTGATTTTTATTAAAAGCTAATGAGACGTAATGACCCAGATTATTAATCTCAAAAATAAAAGTACGCATTACAATTATGTGTAATAACTATACACCTCAAAGATATATAGCCGTTATATATAAATATAATATATTTATTATATGTGTACATACTAGAGTTTATAGAGTAAGAAAAGGCTTATTCTAAAGAACTAGGTTATTATAAATAATTTAATGAAATTCTAAAATTGAAACTTAAATAAATTTAAACATTTCTTTTAAGATATATAATTTGTACAATTTGGACCTAATACCACCAATGTTTCTCACAACCGCCTAATTCTTAGTAGTATAAAGCTTATGCATCAACGAGGAAATACTTGTAAATCTTCTACACCTAAAGATATGATTGTGCTCTCCAATCGCCTTGTAACAACGATCCCCTACAGTTACTATATCTTACTATATACATTTGGCACTACTCTATAATTTTAGAGTATTCTATGTGAATATGTTAAAAAGCTTGTACAACAGTTGTTATTACATATATTTCCAAAAGCAACTGGTCCCTACATGAGTGCTGCTCGAAAACATTATTAGTTACCTACTTTATTATGAATGTTATTTGACGAGCTCGGTGGCGCAGTGGTGAAGCGCGCTTTTACGCTACTTTGACACCAACGCTCGAGGGTTCGATTCCCACACAATATAAACATTTGTGTGCATGAACATGTCTGTTTATCTTGGTCTGGGTATTATCTAAGTATAACAAGTATCTATTTACAAAAAAAATGTATTTACGTATGTTTATCAGTTGTCTAGTACTCATACCACAAGCTTCGCTTAATTTGGGGCTAGATGGCGCCGTGTAATTTGTCCGAGAATATTATTTATTATTTATTTAATCCTTTTCTGTTTTATCTGATGCTATAAAATTCGAATGCTATGAATACCATTGCATAATTATGACGGCTTGTTGACGAGACCATACAAGAAAAGAAGAAATCTTTGAAGAATCATAAGAGCTATTATAATTTTTTACTACTTCACATCTTGAATCGTATTCTGTAGTATCGGAGAAAGTACTAAATTATCTGATGAAATTATCTGTAAACAAATTTCTATTAATTAAAATCTCTAGACATTTCAAAGTCAAAATTTCAAAAAATTCCACTAAATTTCAAACTATTTAGAATATAATTCGCTAAAATGCTCAGTTCTTTGTAAAGGGATTGGTTCGTAAGTAGATCATTATTAAAGTTAACGAAGCAAATTCAGTATTGCGATCAAGAGATTGCTTCGAGAGCCGGAATAAATACTATTAAATACTGAGTCAATTTGAATGTTGAATTTGAATTATAATAATAAAGCCTGCTGTGGCCCTAAACTTATATATTAAAACTAGCTGCACCCCGCTATTTCAATCCCGCGTGCGATTTTTATTACTTCTCAGCTTCTAAGTTTCGCATCGAGATCTAGAATAGCCTTATAACCTTTGAACTTTAAGGGAATTAGTCTATGAAATGCAAACATATTTCTTCACGGCTGGTAGTTTCAGAGATTAACGCGATCAAACAAACAAAGTTTTACGCTTTATATTTGATGTATAAACATATTATATGGAATAACTTATTTTTTAAACATAGATGAAGACAAATATATTTTAGCTTGCAGAAGTTACCTTTTTTTTATTATTACGTCGGGAGGCATAAAAGCATGCGGCCCACCTGATATAAAGCGGGTACCGTAGCCTATTAACGCTTGCGTTATATTAAGTATCACTCGCGCGATGCCTCCTCTGCTGCTTACACAGCAACTCCTTGGGAGCTTACGGGTGATCTCACTCACACGCAGGAACACAACAACCCTCTAGAGAGTTGTTATTTGGCTGCGGTTTTAATCCAGACCAAGACAAAGAGACATGTTCATGCACACAAATGTTTGCCTTGTGTGGGAATCGAACCCACGAGCGTTGGTGTCAATGTCGCGTCACTCACGACTGAGCCACCGACCTCTATCTTCAAACAAATATCCATAGGTTACGGTGACTGTTTACCATCAGGCAGACCATATGCTTGATTGCCACCTTATTGCCATAAAAAAAAAATTCGACAATAATAAAATAATATTAACTTATTAGCATGTATATAAAACAACATGCTGTAAATAAATACAGCATGTTGTTTTATATACATGCCGTTTATAAAAGTTCTTTTAACGTTCCAGAATTACTTTTTTACTAACAATAATTAAATACGAGTAATACATAGGTAATTTAATTAGTAATATATATATCGTTGTATTTTGAGGTTGTATTGTGTGCATGAACATGGCTGTTTGTCTTGGTCTCGATGTTTTAAGAGAGGGTTCGATGCGCCATCAAAGCAGCCCGTCTAGGGAAGTACCTCCACCTCATAGAAAAATCGCAGCCAAATAACAACTTCGTAGAGGGTTGTTGTGTTCCTGCGTGTGAGCGAGGTCACCAGTAAGCCCCCAAGGAGTTGCTGTGTAAGCAGCAGAGGACGCATCGCGCGAGTGATACTTAATATATCGCAAGCGTAAGGCTGGTATGGTAAGCGCAAGGCTATGGTACCCGCTTTACATCAGTTGGGCCGTATGCTTGTATGCCTCCCGACGTAGCATAATAAACGAAAAAAAATTACTAACTATTGAATCGGGAAGCCTTACACAAGTTTGACTCCCTTATTGGATCGTTTATTATTATCGTAATAGAAAATGTAAAAAGATTATAATAATAATAGTAAATATATACCCCGCAGGGCAGCTTGAGGCGAGCTGTTGGTGCGTAACGATACCACGTGTACCCGAGTGCTCCAGAGAGTCGATCAGGGCCTTCGTCTCCGGCGTGTCTTCGTCGGTCGGAGTGGAAAGTCAAGAAGGTCCGCAGGACTCTCAGCTCTGGCTTGCTTTCATTGGCCGTCCAGAGAGGAGTCGATAGAGTATATTGCTCTAGCAGGTGATATGCTCCAGGGGTGGAAGTGTTCAAGGGCATAACGCCGCGAGTAACTTCGGAAAAAGCGCAGCACACCTCTCGACACCCCTGAGTCACTCACATCGATGTTGCCCCCGGTCGACTTTCTCTGGCATTTCGGGGGTCCATCTAGTGAGTGGCGAGCCACCGCCTGCCGAAAGTAACCTCAGATACGATAGTTATGGCAGGTGTCCGTCTCTCTTCTGTAATAAATAGCCCAGTACTAATAATCCCTCATTTCAATAGCTCAATTATTTCTGACACATTTGCAATTGTCCCAATACCTGCCGTGACCTGTTCGCGGTCTTTTTCTCCCATTGATATCCCTTAGAGCAGGTCACAGCGGGTATAATACATTACAACAATCGTTTCTAAGGGGCCTCTATGCGTTGGATCCATGTCCCCGCACTCGCCTATCAAAGGACCGGGGTTAACACCCGTGATTAAAGAAGAATAGTAAATACATATGTAAGCTCGGTCGCGCAGGTAATACTATAATTTGAGTGGATGACCATGAACTATGAAGCAACTATTGAATCTGACCAAAGATGTCCTGTTTAATATTAGAAAAAAAGAATGCACGACGAATTGTCCGACAATTTTTATTTATTTAATTTCGGGTCGAAGCACGGAAGGAAGGGGACGAAGGGTCGGCAACGCAAGAGTGACGCCCCTGATGTTGCAAATGTCCATAGGCTACGGTAACTGCTTACCATCAGGCAGGCCGTAAGCTTGTTTGCCACCTTAGTGGTATAAAAAAAAAATTACACGACATTTCGCTTACTTGCCATAGCGCAAATATAGGACTAAGTGTAATCTGTTTCTCAATGTATCTCCTCTCCTAGTTATTTTCTTCAAAAATATATGTCTACTAACTTTTTCTGTCATTCAAACTTGTTTGTTATTTGATGTTACACATTCAATTGTAATGAACCATAACAATTTGTAATTCAGTATACGATGTGAAAACATGATATAACATTATTACACAATTATGTTAGGTATTCCGTATTCACTGCTATAATTTCCAGGTTATAATATATACTATGCCGCTATCAGTAAAATGTCACATTTGTATCAGAAAATAAATGTCTATTCACAATGTTCTGAAATGGGTCAATATATTCAGGCATAAATCGTGTTAGGTTGTAAGTCACGCCTATATTCCATATGTGATAAAGTTTTTGTTATAGCTATTTGTCACGATATATTTTCAATACAATCTATCTGTATCTTTACACCAGGTCCCTTGCAGGTTGAGTAAAAAGAACGAAGCGTCTCCAAACGAAGTCCTAATACACCTCATTCACTTCTCACTCGATTTCTGATTTATAATTTTTATGCTTTTTTTATACTACGTCGGAAGGCATACAAGCATACGGCTCACCTGATGTAAAGCGTCTCCTCTGCTGCTTACACAGCAACTCTTTTAGGAGCTTACTGGTGACCTCACTCACACGCAGGAACACAATCCTCTCGGGAGGTGTTATTTGGCTGCGATTTTTGGGGTAGAGGTACTTCCCCAGAGGGGCTGCTTTGATGCACCCTACCTCTCTTAAAACATCCAGACCACGATAAACGGATATGTTCATGTTCATGCATATTTTTGTTTCATAAGGTCGAAATCATATGTCCATAGCATCAAAATGTCTTTATGTTTAAAATGAACAGTTAAAAACGTCAATGTATCAAAATTACTATAATTACAATGTAGTAAAAATAATTGTAAAAAGGCAGTAAACGATGAGTATAAATAAATAAATAGTAAAAATAAATGTAAAATACAAAAGTATTCAATTAAATACTTTATTTTTAAGGTTAAAAGTTTTATGAATAAATAGACATTTTGATACTTTCGGCATTTTCGTACTTTAGGCACTTTCGTACTTTACGGCATTTTGATACTTTAGACCTTATGAACCGAAAGGATCTTTTCATGTACGCTAGCGAATAAAGCTGATATAACATCTACGAATAATAAGTATAACATTCTGAAAAACACGATAAATTTGATGGTAGTACCTACATAGTCTTAAACTCTCTCGCTTTCATACCTTTCGACTTTCGTGTTTTGGCAATGTCATTCTTTCATTCCGCATTCTTTCTACATGTACGTACAAACGGAGCATGCTTTTTGTTATCTTAATACTGATTCTGTTATTGATTGTAAATAAATTAGTATCAGGGCTAGGGTTAGTAAGTCATTATCATATATTCATACGAATAATTCTTATACAACTTTATATTAAAGTTATGTTTTTAAATTAAAAAGAATTACATAAAGAACGGCGAGGAAAGCCCAGTCACGTTGGTGCAGTGTGCCCTGTTTTCTCTACATTTTTTTATACTACGTCGGGAGCCCTACACGCATACGGCCCACCTGATGGAAAGCAGTTACCGTAGCCTATTAACACTCGAAACACATTCCTCTTCTGCTAGCACAGCAATACTAAGCTCCTAAGGGAGCTTACTATGTCAGAAGGCAGCCTATAAACGCTTGCAATTTCATAGAATTTTACTTAATTGACGACTTTGGTGGCACAGTGGGCAGTAACGCTACTAAGACACTGTCTGGGTCTGGGTGTTTTCTATGTATCATGAGTATATATGTACAAAATATATATATATTTACGTATGTTTATTAGTCGCCCAGCACACATAACATAAGCTTCGCTTATTTTGGGGCAAGGTAGCGCTGTGTAATTTGTCAGACAATATTTATTTTATTTATTTACTTTATTCACGAGAACATTACAACCATTTCGTCAGTAGTTATTTGGCTATATTGACACTATTGTATTAGGTGTCCATATTTTCGATAGGCTAGTCGGTTTTGATATTATGTATAGACGTGTAATTAATAAATATATAAGACCGCAGACAAATAACAATTAATAATAGTAAAATAGTAAAAACAATAGTAAATATGTTCTCGCCAGTACGTAAGGTTGACCCATAACCCGTGAGGAGATTCTGCGTCAACAGTCAGGTAGCAACGTACGTGCAATGCTTTTTGTATTGCAAGCGTCCACAGCATACTGGATAACCGCTTCACATCCAGCGTATCATATGCTTGTTTGCCATCAAATGTTGTACTTAATACACATAAATTATATATTATTACTTACCGGTGCCATTGGTTGATATAAAATCTACTAACTTTCTACAGTGCTATCGCTTTGTGTAGCGATAAATGCCAAATGCTCGCAAGTCACGTATTACCCCGCCCGGTGTTAGCAAATACTAAAGTCGAAAATTTATACGGAACCCTAGGGGGTGACTTCAAATTACGCTTCGCTTGTTTTGTATAAAAGAAGGACGAAAATAGTGAGGCACGTACCGACCTTTTGCTAGATTATAGCAATATTTTAAACGTGTCTTTAACATTGCCAAATGATGTTAGATTTATACGCTCTGTGCTTAGATTATGTCACCATCTATACAGCCGCTCAAATGTAACTGCTTGTGTTGCATTGTGTAACGCAATTCTATACATTTTACGATAAACGTTTTGTATCTCAAAATTATCTTACACAAGTAAAGATTAAATTAAAAATTTAAAAAACCCCCGACGTAAAAATAACCTATAAAAAGTAACAAAATTTATTACCATTAATTATTATTATTAATTTATCATTAATTATTAATAATGATATACACAAAAACATCTTGATTAAGTCCTCTTTTAAACAAAATCAAAATCCGTTCATCCATTTCGAAGCTTCGATGCCACAGACAGATACACAGATACACAGAAACACAGATACACACGTCAAACTTATAACACCCCTCTTTTCCGTCGGGGGTTAAAAATAAGCCACAAGTTTATAAAACGTACTGTTTATTATGTTCCACAATTGGTTACTGGTCGCGTACAAAAAACAATTTTTAATCAAATTGCCTCTTGCAATCGACCTCAGGAAGCACTGGGTTTCGAGACATCATGGTCAGGCATTTCTTGAGTGTGTAATCTCTCACGTACTTTGTTACTTAAAATGAATATGTAATAATTATTGTACAAATAACAAATGCTGAGATGCGTGTCGTAGCTCAGAGTAAATGCAGTTGTAAATAAATGCAGTGTGTAATATTGTAGAGTAGGCAGAGATAACCAAGCGCAACAAGACAGGGTATTTGTAGCTCCTTCCTTACACAGCTCGCTCACTTCTTTAACATATGGAAGACATGTTGCACTGTTGCTGGATTTTAGGGCATTTAAACACAGCCAATTTGGTCGTAATTTGGTGATGGACTTACGTACTATAACCAAATTGGTCGGGAGCAATAGAAACTGTTGAATGTTAAAGAAGCAAGTGAAATGTGTAAAGGACCGAGTAATGTTGTGTTCGGTTCCCTTTACCCCTACACCTTAATGGTGTAAATATATATTTATATAAACCAAGTAGGTACACGACAATACTTGATAAACGCTAGTCTTGTATTTTCGTTACTAAAAGTCATAAAAAATCAAATCGAAGCATCTTTTATCCTATCGATCGGTGCACTATTGTACGAGAAAGCAAGAATAAAGCTATTTTTTTCATTTCCAGCTCCGCTGCAGACAGTGAAAGCGTACAAAGGCACAATGCACAGCGCAAACCACTCTCCGATACAACCCGATGACAAGAATCCAGATGTCGTTCCACTTGGAAAAGGTAATGTTATTTATTGTTAGTTTATTTATTTATCATTCAATTTATTCTGGATTTAAGGATATGTATGTGTTTATGTAGAAACATATTGAGCCTGAATTTTAGATGTATTGAACGACAAATCGACAAAGTATTAAATTACTTCAATAGCTTATTAGATGGTGCGTAAATGTAGTACATAATGCACGCAGTGTCATAAGAAGTGTCATTGTTAAATAAATGAATAAGTACTTGCTATTATGATATACGTATAATCCTAGAAATCAGCGAGCCCGAATGAAAAGAGCTGTGAATGTTAAGAAAGTGAGTTTTTCCATCTACTCCTCAAAGGACTTTATGTGAAGACGTATAGACGATATCCGAATTAAATAAATTAAATTAACGAAACAGATTTCTGTGAAGGTCTGCTAGGGGTAGTTGCTCCATCTCGAAGCAGACCATAGCCAAATAACAACACTGCGGATGTTTGTTGTGTTCCTGCGAGTGTTGTTGTGCATTAGCCATTCGTGTTATAAATTATTTACAAAAGCAAAAGTTATTTTTACTATTCGAGAATTTCTACATTATTCTATAGAATTATCTACAATTTTGATTCTTAACGGTCTGAGAGCATTTGATCGATACTAGAGCTGTAATTTTAAAATGTTATAGATCATGAAGAAAGACAAAAATGATCATGACATTAGCTTCCTACTTGTTAGTGCGAGAAACGACAATAATATATAAAGGTTAATCTAGAGATATGAATAGTTGACACTCGATTGTAGTGCTGCATAATTTGTAACTTATCTGACCAGAATAGTGACTAGTATCGAAACTATACTACCGTAACACCTAGTGATATTCCTGATCTAGCCAGATCTGAGTAATAAGCCACTGCAGTTATTTAATGGATTCACGGAAATAAATCATGGGAGCAAATCAGCTTTTTACCATATTTCTGATAACAATGACAGTATTCGTAGAGCACGTGCTCGATTGTTTGATTTGATTTTTGATTTGTTTGATTGATTGATTCTCTTTTTGCCAGATAAAACACATAAGACAACGCAAGTTGAAACAAAAAGAGTTTTCGGCCAACATTTACTGGCACCAAAGAAAGAACAGATACAAATAGCGGCCTATTGTAGTATTCTCTTACCTTTTCTATCATTAGCAATAATTTAAGTACCCTTTTGTTTCTTAGTGATAGCAGAGTATTACAATAGGTCGCCATTTCTATCTATTATTTCAATTGATGCTACGTGTTTGCAATATTTTATAATTTGATCTTCTAAACTAAGAAGAATTATTCGAAAAATATTTTTTTTTTTTTAATTATTTCATTATTCAGATTAATTTGAAAGATAAATTTAGCCTAGTTTAAGAAGATTTATTTGATCAGATATACATACACATTTTGTGCACCAGTAGAAAGAATAGAATGGAAACCTATTGTAGTACTCTCCTACCATTCCTATTACTAAGAAAGCATTAATTTAAGTATCTTGTCATTAGGATTAGTTTACGAAGATGTATTTAAAAGATATTGCACATATTTGATATATAAGTTTTTATGTACACAGTAATGCATAAAAAAGTCAAGTTTAAAAGATACACCTGTAATTTCTGCTGTTTGACGTCGATATCTTCTTTCTAATAAAAATGAAGAAATATTTAAGATAAAGATGATGATGATCTTAAGTGAAACTACGAGGCTATGAAATTTAGATAATCGTTTTTTTTTTATTTCAGTATTTCTTTCATATTATGAAAATAAATTATTACTGCATTTTTTCGAGATAGAACCAAACAGCTTTTAATATTTGATAACTTTATTAGATCTTGAAATTCGTAGACGACATAAAATATTTTGTTTCTAAAATTTCAGCATCTTGTTATGGATACAAGATCTACGTAAGCGAAAGAGAATTCGAACTAGGGATTATAAATATTATTTTAAGTCCTTCGTAATACAAAAGCAAAAGTTTCTAAGAAGTTTCATCACTTTCGATTTGAAATTGTATCAAGAGTCTATTAGTTACATCGCTCACAATTATTTTTGAATCACGAGAAGTGCACAAACTTATATACTAGGCAACTAGTTAAAACTTTGTATTTTTGTGTAAAAAATTTACACAAAAATACAAAGTTTTAACTAGTTTAATTAAATAAATTTACCTTTTATCAAAATTTATTAACCAATTCTTGGACCATGTGGTCTAAAAATAATGCAATAATAGTATAATAATAGTGGTAATAAAAATATTTTTGATGAAAGGTAAATTTAACATTCTACGTCCATCAATCATTTTAAAACTGACTTTTGTGTTGACAACTTGAGAATTAATTTGAAATTTAAAAAGTTTAATAAACGTATTTTGCTGATTAACGCCTGTCTAAAGATATAGGTCATGGCTAAGGTTTGTGAACGTACTCGAATTATATTCAGCGATATTTGAATAATCTATCTACATGTTTACGCCAAGTCTCATTCAGTCGTTACATACCTCGTTCGCCTCTTTGACATTCATCGCTCTTTCAATGCACGCCCTGTTCCTAGAAGTCCTGACTTGACCTTCTGATAAAACTAGCAATGAGGTCGTAATGGGTGAGTCTTAAATATAACGAGGCTCTATTTTATTTTAGCGAATCAGGGTTCTGCATTTTTTTCTAAATGATTATTCAATAAAAAATGCCAAATTCACTAAGGTTTAATAGGTCGGAATTAATATGTGTTTATACACGCAAATTTAAAAATAATGACAGATATTCACGAACATCTAATGTCGCGTTGTTGCTTCATATAATTTTTTTTTAAATTTTTTTGTAGAAATTAATTGGCGAAAATCAGGTCTGCTATTACTGAAATGTTTGTATATTTTACGCTTATTGTTTGTTACTTAGATTACAATTGCGCTCGAGATTTGGAGCGCCCACCGGAACCGCCTCCCTACGGAGCAGTGATATCTCCTCCCGTGGGATCATCAAGGAGTTCTCACAGCCTACAGCAGCACGAAGTGAGGTCTAACACACCCCACACGCCTAATACGCCGGCTTCTGATGCTCAGGTATCACTACTTTTTGTCATATTAAATATAAAGACTTTAAAAAATCAAGACCAGCCGATCGGCTATGCTTATTTATTGTTATAAGACTTTCTAAACTGCGGAAGCACAGAATTGTTTCATTTAAAAGTCACATTTCTTCACACGGAGAGGTGAGCATGTCATATATTTATCAATATTTATTTTAATAGAAATTTGCATACAAAACCATTCATAATATTCATAATATTTTAGTAAAATAAAAAATGATGGCAGTAAAATATCAGTTGGCATCATTTGTTTTTTTTATCATATCCGTATTACGATTTTTTAAGCTTTAATATGGTTTTTCATGACGAACAAAAAATAAACAAATTAAAAGAAATTGCATATTATTTAAGGATCTTGGGAAAGCATTTAACACGGTTGTACAAACGAGATTCTAGAATATTTTGCCCAAAGTGGTAACCTGCTTTGTGCTGTGCAGTTAATTTATGAAGAATTATAGCATAATATAATAGAATGTATAAGAACAGTAATAGCCTAGTGAATAAGGAACCAATCTATTAACCGACTAGCCCTGGTTCGAATTCTGGTATGGGTGATGGTTCTGAAATCATGTGCTACTAAGTTTGTGTTTTCGGACTTATGAACATATTTGTAATTATCATTTGCTTGGCGGTAAAGGAAACCATCTTTAGGACATACGCGTACGTTCCATACTTTATATTTTGAAATACCTAACCTAACAAAGGTTTGGTTTTCCTTCTGGGTTGTGCAGGTTTGACGGCAGTTATTCCATGTCAAAATCAGTATCCTCGCCAAGCCCTTAGGCTTAGGTAGTGGCCCGGCAATCCTGGTGGATTAGGAAATGAGATAACGTTATAGCATGTGTAAGGCTGGGCGGCAGCTTGTGGCCCTATGAGAATCGAGTGAAGTGAAGATCACATCTTGTGGCGCTCAGTTTTCTTTATCTAGATCGCAAGGTACACAGCGTAAAATAAAAATAAGTAACGTGACATACCTCGAATATATTTTGATTATCAGCGTCGAATATAAACCTAAGATCAATTTTTCCCAACAGAGCATCGGAACGCTAGCAGAAGACAGGCGTAGCGTTACCAGCGGTACGCTGTCCCGACGAAGAGAGGTGGTCACTACGAGGACGCCACTACTGGCAAACGCAAGAGAAAGCTGCGTCTAGATTATGCTGACTGACTTTATGTTAAGGGAAACTAACGTAGATTTTAACTTTCAATTAAGGATGCATATTATGTTTAGTGTATTAATTGGAACGAGATAAAAACAAATAAGTATGAGACATTTCTCATCTTAAAATAACTTTAATAATCAGCGGTATATGGATGTCGAAAATTTTTATTGGCTAGGGTGACTTTATTTTGTTCTGTATATTTATTTTGATAGCAGAAAATTTCATCAGAATTTGTAATTTTTTAACAGTACGTGGATACGTTATACAACCTTTGTATTGTGCCTATTAGAGTAATTACGAGTATCTAATTCTATTAAAGGAAATTTTTAACAACAACAATGATGTTAATTATTGAATTATTTTAGTTTTGGGTATGCCTTACATAAAAATACTTGTTTTACTTAGGTGTTTGTGTTATTTACAAATAAACACCGATGATGGTTTTGAGAATAAATTATTTTATTGATGCGATTTATAATATAGTATCACTAGTTGCAAATAATAATGATTTTGGCTGACTGAAGGAAAGTTTATTAAATTTGAGTATGAGCTAACTAGAAAACTGAAGGCGGTTTAAATTTTTATTTCAACCTTTCTATGTATATTTCTATATATATATTTTTATTCCGAGAGAATTTGAAATGTGTAAAAAGCAATATCTTAATAAAGGTATCGTACCTATAGCTTACTTAAAAACTATCTATTGTTTGCTAACCATATAAAATATCTGTTTTTCACAATAAATGCATCTTTTCGTCAATGATATCGTATTATTACCGTCATGTCATTCTACTGCCTTACACTAGTGTTCATATGCGACTTCACTTATTTTTAAAGTTCTTTCTTTCTTAAACTTGCGATACTCATGATATTTCTGTTGAATCTCGTACCGTCTAAAAGACATTAATTAGCAAAAACGTTTATATTTTTAGTATGACCACACGGCGTCATCTTGTATTTCTATTTTTTTTATACTTTACATTATGGGTATTACATAAAAGGTCTTATCGAATTATTACGATATTACGGAGACGGCTGATGTGTGCAGCAGGTCTTTAAAATTATCGAATTAATTAATTATTATATTCTATTATTAAGTTTGTATTGGATATTTTACTCATAGTCATGTTTGTATTTTTCAATATAAATTATTTATATTATTAATAGGAAATTGTAATTTAATTTTAAATAAATAATTCGACATTTCGTTTTTCATTAGAAAAAGAACATCGAAATAAATAAATAAAGACTGTATGAACTTCACGTTTCCTTTGATATAAAGTTGAATGATTTGGATGTAAATAAATGTACATAAATAGATAAATATTTATTTAATTGTAGATAATTATAGAAAACCACTTCCACGAAGAATAATGTTCGCAATTCGAATTTAAGGTAATACGATAATTTTACCTTCCGACATTGATCAGTTGCACTTTCTTCAATTTAACGAAAAAAACTCTATTTTGTTCTTACGTATTCATAGATATGTTTAAAGTTTCGTTGTCCTGAACTAAGTGTCCTTCAAGAATTTATTTTTTATTGCAGTTCAGAGCGTATTCCTTGAAATCACTATTAATATGTCTCTCCTACGACTAGTGTATGAGTCTTTCTTCTTTCGAAGTAGTTCAGAATGCACAGAGTCATTGTACTTTATAATAGACCACAAATCAATAAACAACTAATAAAGACAAACATAGTGTTTTAGCACCTAAATGTCTCAGCTATAAGACCAATGGGAAGATATTTTAACCAATAGCCCGATAAGTGCCGCGATGTTGATCCATGAACCAGCCAATAAGTGCTACGCGTTCTACGTGTTCTACCCTCCCCACCTGTAGTGGTGAGTTACTACGCAAAATAATTTGATCGGTTCTCCATGTGTTATTTAATTTATTAAGATCATCCACTGTCCGCTACATGGACAGTGGATAAGTGATGATCGTAAGATACAACAGTGAATTTGCTCTTAATCTGACTAATTTGAAATCCATAATAACCGCTATCAGTTTTAGGTATGATTGACGTGCAAAAGCTCTTAAACACCAAAAGTTTCATAGAATCTCGAACTCATCCGAAACATCGATTGAAACTATATTAATATTCCAGTTTATAGTTTTACACATGTCTATTAAAATAACGGGAAATAATAGCCCTCTGCATCCCGCGCCCATTAATCCCGCGAATTTTTCACCCTTGCCGCAGCGTCTATGCTGGCGGCACTGTTGGTTCTTAAAACGCGTCTCATTTCTTTTGTACGTAAAGCACCCCTTTCATGTTATGTTTATTTCAATCTTGAATAAAGTGGTCTTGTATGGGTATATTTTCTGCCACAAACTGTGATTAGAGTGTACGGAAAAAGTATTGCATTAGATGTTTTCTTAATCGCCGATTGATATTCACAGGCCACAGAGACATTGTTAATATTTTCTGCTTTAAAAGTTTGGTACAAATCCATTGGTACTTTGCTTTACCGTCTGTATATTCAATATATATTTTTAAAAATGAAAGTAATCAAAAAAAAATTCATTTTAGTTTTCAACTCGTTTTAGACTGAGGTTTTTTTGTTGGTCAACATAAATGAATGACTAGCTTCATAGACATATTAAGAAATATATCTGATACAATCATGCTTAACAGAAAAAAAATTAACGCTTTGCAAATATGAGCAAGCGTCAATACTTTGAAGTTTACACAGTATTCACACTCTAGCAGCAGAAGTCATGCTTTGTCCTTGTTAAGATTATATCGATCTAAAGTAAATACAGACATATTTTTTTTAATATAAGTAGATTGGCAAACAAACATGCGGCCCGCATTAGATGGTAACTGGTCACCGCAGCCTATTGACGCTCGCAACACCACGGGGATGTTACTCGCGCGCTGCTAATCTTGTGACCTAAGGCTGTTTCGTCACAGTACTCAGTAATTTCTCTGCCATATCTCACCCCCTCAAACCGGATCACAGCTATATAAATATAGCTGCTTGGCGGTAGAAATAGATGAGACAGACAGGTACGCACGCAGACGACTTTTGTACAAAGTCTCCCTCTTGTACTTACTTAATTACTGTCCGATCATTCCATTGAATACATTATCCGGACATTTTTCGCATGGAATTCACTTGCAATTGCTTTCGTTATATAAAAATTGTTGGAAAAGAAACATAGGACAATAAAATATAAAAAATCCTTTATATACCCTTAATTAATTAAATAATTCAGTACTCTATTGTATTATAATTTCAGATACACTTAATAATGTAAAGAATAATAATTGTTTTACATGTAAAAAGAATTCTTAAATTCACGGTCACAAAATTTTCACATCAATTTAATCTAGAAGGTCAAAGTGACCCAATTTATATGTAAAATTTATTTTCTTGGAATAAGCGTTGACTCGATTATTGTGTAATTGTAATAATGATTTTATTCGACTGGAGTTTTTCTCATCATTTTTTAAGTACATTTATTTGTAATCTTAGTTAACCGATTTAAATATTTGGATGGTTATTAATTTGATAAATTGTTTCACGTAAGAAAATATTACTAGAGATATTATAGGTCAGAGTTTTATCAAAAATGGTGTCAACACTTATTTTATGAAGTAATCTTAAATTAATTTAAAATATAAATGAATCACTGTGATGCTATAAAAATATTATAATGTTAACTTTAAACTGCTATTTATATACTTGTAAATAATTCTATTTAATATTACGTGTTAAGGTGAATACGACACTGTGAAAATATATTAAAGTTTTTTTTATTATTATATTGTATAATAATTAAAAAATATGTCGGAGAACTGTTTAAAAATAAATTACGAAATGTTAAAAATAAATTGTGCCCTATAATTTGCTAGAAATTAATTTGGTGGACGATGTTCCTTTTAATTCTTGTCATTTATTATAAATTTTAATGTAACGTGCTATTTTATATATGAAAACTCTTCAGCGGCAACTATTAGGACAATCACATTTTTCCTAATAGATACGAAATTAAATTAAATAAAAGTGTCAAAGGAACAATTATGTTGACACATTGTAATTTTGTATGTCGTCCTTATGAAATAGTTTTAATAATAAAATAATACGACTATACATAATTACTTCCTTTGTAAATATTATATTATGTAAATAACTATGACGTGTGTAAAAATAAGTTCATTTTATTAATTTGATGTAATTTTTGTGATTTTTCAAAGACTCTTGACATATCGTAAAACTAAGCGAATATGTGTAAAATTTCTTGAAATAATAAATTTGCTTGTCAGCAAGAATTCAAAGTTTTCTTAAACATATTAATAGAGCACGTCAAGTATTACCATACTCATATCTTATTTACATATATGTGATTGCTGAAATTTAGTAGAAGGCGGTTGTTCCATGCGACCTAAGGTAATCAGGAATGCTACTTTGCCTCTTTGTTATGTACTCAAGTAAAAAACAAGCATACATTGCGCCTTGGGTGTAAGGGTTACCGCAGTCTTAAAGCACAAGGAATAACGCTTGCCCGTTGCCAACCCCGTAGCTAACAGATCATCTCTTGAAAAGCTACCTAATGACCTCATTCACTTGCGTGTTCACCAAAACGCTTCAGGAAACTATTATTTAGCTGTCCAGTATGTTATGATTGAAGTACTTGCTGTTTAGTGAAGTGAAAGCAGCCCGATAGGGGAAGTACCTCCACCTCACAAAATATCACAGCCAAATAACAACTCCAGGGAGAATTGCGGTTAAAATAAAAATAGCTACTGAGTGAGGTTGATACTAATGAAATATCACCATCTGCTAAACTCCTTCGCTAGGGTCAATGCTCAGATCCAGATCAGAGGGCCAATGTGCACCACGTGCAGGTGAGTACACATAAACTCCAAAGAGGATCGCAACTATGTACACTTGTGTTGTGTCCTCCCGTTGGTAAGTACCGTTATTATACGTAATTTTCTTACATAATATATTATCGTAAAAAAATTTATTAAATACATCATAATATACAATCCACTAACAAACTGTACCCTAATAAAAACGTAGCATAGTGAAGTTTATGCATGAAATATAAAGTTATTAGTTTATGGAATTTATATCTATCGTTAATTAATTCTGAATAACTTTTTAACTTCTGGCCAAAATAATATCACTGCACACACGCTAGGATTAGCTGGAAGAAATGTCTGAAAGAAATAATTCACATTTGTACACCATTCTCTTTATAACTAAGTATATTGTTTAGGTATTACGCAATAAAGGACTGATATTTTTGCACCTGAGCCTTTTTGTAAATACATACTTTTGATACATAGAAAACACCCAGTCAAGATAGAACAGACATGTTCATGCACACAAATGTTTGTCCTGCGTGGGAATCGAACACAGCGTTGGCGTCAAAGTAGCGTTACTAACCTAATGAAAATAAATGACATATGTACACAAGACGATGACATTCCAAAGTATTTGTATGTTCCGAATTTAAATTTAAATAGGGATGTGATTTTTTTATACTATAAGCGGGTACCGTAGCCTATTAACGCTTGCGAAATATTAAGTATCACTCGCACGATGCCTCCTCTGATGCTTACACATCAACTCCTTGGGAGCTTACTGCTGACCTCACTCACACGCAGGAACACAACAACCCTCTAGGGAGTTATTTGTCTGCGGTTTTCTGTGAGATAGAGGTGCTTCCCCAGATGGGCTGTTTTGATGCGCCCTACCTCTCTTATACATATATGTATGTGTTGTACATAGTCTCTCAAAGTTATAAACTAACTAATATACAACCCTACCGCGCCCTACATGTATGACCGCACATTTGTCGACACGTAACTCCATACCTATGGCGGTACTGAAAGTTACTGTTACATTCAACAACTCAGAGATGTCTAGTTACTTTGGTGCAAATAACTTAACGTCATTTATATACAACCGGTGAGAAATTATCTAAATCTCTGCGAAATCTATACCTAATCCAGAATCTGCTAAACCTAGTCCTGAACCAAAGTGCTAAGCGAAATCAAAGCCAGGCTAAACAAAAGACTCAGATTATTAATCTGGAAGATGCCAAGTTGTTTCTTTAGGATAGCCACCAATTCAGGGGGAAAAACCGCCGCGTGCCAAAAGGGACTGTGGTCCACTGCCCCATACATGAACTGAGAAAGGAACATAGGTTTATAATAAATAACACTGGACAACAAATTTTTGTAATAATTGCTAGGTTTTTTTACTTTTTTTAATAATTACCAATTATGGAATACCTGCCTACTCCAATTACGTCTCTATATTTAGTTTGATTTGATCAGTCTAGTTTGAGTGTTACCATAGAGTTAATATTAGTATATTTTTATTGATTCAGGGCATTGGTTGTGTTTTCAGAGTTAAGTGATACACGAATAATGCCCTGAAAGTATTAAAATGTTGATAAGTTTTATTACAAAATAATTCGACATCAGGGTAAAAAGTGCTCACGTGTAGGATTACTGTTGAACTTTACAACGGCAACTCTAAGCAAAACAAGGATAAAATTATAAGGAAACCTTTTTATTAATGCTATAAAACTATAAATAATTCCATTTAGATCATAAAAAATATGTTTTAAATGGCAAAAAAATCATGCGGATTACAAAAAAATTAATCGTATTCGATTTCGTATATTTTTCTAGTATCAATTCTATCACCCTTTACCACGGTCTAAACATAATTGGTTAAAAGTTTTCTTGTTACATCCAAAAAGTTTATTTTTGTTGACCAGTGTAATTTGTATTTTTTCAGGAAAAAATGCTAGTAAAGTGTCTATATTAGTCTCTGCCTACCCCGATGGGAGACAGAGGTAACTATATGTATGTGTGTAATAAATGCTTTTGCATGTATGCAGGTTTTTGTTGGGTCGATAAGCAATAGTAAGTGCAATGTCTTACCTCAAGGGCACACAGTACTATTTGTCACTAAGCAGAATATGGCTCTGTGAGTAAACGTGTAGTAAATGGCAGCAAACGTGTTAAACAAGAAATGTAAGAAAAACAAAAACCACAAAATAAACACCTTCAAAAGAGAAACGCATTCAATGAGCGTGAAGTTGAAAGGGGACGAAATCAATCCACTAATTTCAACCCCAGACGGTAACTAAAAGAAAGTCAACTCAAAGCGTTATCCAAGATTGTGTCAATTGGCTTGCCCATTGTGGACCGTGATAAGAATTTTTATTCTGTCCTTTGAAGGTAAGAACGAGACGAGGAAACATTTTTGGCCTTAAGCAGTTTTCGTTTGTATACAAGGGTTCGAAGGCGTAATCTGTAAGACAATGAAATTTTTTATGAAACATCATTTTTTTAGACAGAACATCTTAATAATTAAAATACTTAAAGATAAGAACATGTTTGTGTCTGCGTTGGGAATTGTTCTTTTTATGAAAAAAATAATTCCGGATGAAAGAATGCTGATATAGACATAGAACGCAAACCTGGAAGAATGTATGAACCGAGGAAGGCTAAGAATCACCTACCACGGTCGAATCAGAAAGTGATGAGCTCCAGAAATCGGCGAGGATGTATGAAACGAGTGACTACTAAGAAGCGAGCGATGTGTGAAGGACCGCGTTATGTAATGCTCGGTTTTCTCTGCCTACCCCATAAGGTAGACAGAGAAAACCGAGCATTTTGTTATGATATAGATAGAACGAGTATTTACATAAAAAAGTATTCCCTTAGTACTACATAAATAAGTATTAATATATTTGATGTACAAGGCATATGAACAAACTAAAGATGTGATTAAAGGTATTTAGGTTAGTATTTATTTATCTATTTAGGTCATCCGGCCAACATCGCCTCCTAATTCGGCGTCCACTCGCTGTTGACAAGAGGTCACGCTGCATTCCACTTGTGAATGTTGTTGCAGTTGATGAGCACTCGTTGACCACGTCAACGAGTGCTCATCGCGTCGTTGATCCCCACATTGACGAGTAGTTGGTGAGCGATCGTCATATGCCTACGCGTTTGTTTCGTTTTGTCTAATGTTACAAACCATTACTTAAGACAGGTAGGGCCCATCAAAGCAGCCCGTCTGGGAAAGCACCTCCATCTCACAGAAAACCGCAGCCAAATAACAACTCCCTAGAGGGTTGTTGTGTTCCTATGTGTGAGTGACCAGTAAATCCCAAGGAATTGCTGTGTAAGCAGCAGAGGCATCGCCCGAGTGATACTCAATATATCGCAAGCGTTAATAGGCTACGGTACCCGCTTTACATCAGGTGGGTCGTATGCTTGTATGTCTCCCGACGTAGTATAAAAAAATATGAATTGGCTGTGGTAGTTATCTTGCTTGATAAAGAAGGAATCGGAGAAGTAACAAATGAAAGCTGTAGTCACGGAATTTGTAGGATGGCAACCGGTGGTCAACGTACAACAAGCGTACGAACATCGGATTGTCGTGAACGTGTTCACTCGTTGTTCACGCGTGGAGGGCTAGTGAGGCAATTATGTAACATTTTATGTAACGTTTTCAATGGATCGATATTGTTATAATTAGTACATTATTATGTTTTTGAAAAATGATCTATTTTATCAGAGCTTTTTTTTTCATTTTTGTATATATTTTGTTCATCAATAAAAAATAAACAATTTTTTTTTACAAATAACAAAGATATGGGCTACGCGCCCAGTCGACCGCTACTCCTAGACTAGTGATGCTACGGAATTAACATGCCCCATATATCATCTCTGTAGCATCCTTCTTGCATGACAATAGACGCTTATGCAAAGAATACATAGGCAATAGAGATGAGGCTGTGCTGATCGGAAGCCTGGTGCTAAATAAGATATAGTAGACAGGAATCTTTTTTTTATACAATGTCGGAAGCCATACAGGCATACGGCCTACTTGATATAAAGCGGTTACCGTAGCCTATGAAAGCTTGTAATACGTTAAGTATCACTCACGCGATGCCACCTCTGCGGCAACTCCTTAGGAGCTTACTGGTTACCTTACCCACCAGCAGGAATACAACAACCCTCCAGGGAGTTGTTACATGGCTACGGTTTTCTGTGAGGTGGAGGCACTTACTTCCCCAGTCGGGGTGCTTTGATGTACACAAAATTTCTTAAAAACACCCAAGATTGAGCAGTCAGAACCCGTTATATACGTTTTCCCATACATTTCGCGGTCGTATACGACCACCCGGGTTTCGAAGGGTTAAGAGACATGTTCATGCACACAAATGTTTAGCCTGTGTGGGAATAGAACCCCTCGTGGGTTGGTTGCGAACGTTGGTGTCAAAGCCACGTTATTAACCATTGCGCCATCGAGTTCGTCAAACCGTATTTATCGTATAATAATTTATGGTACCACGCGATAACGGGTATGATCTATACTAACACATGAAGTGGAAGAGCTTTTTTGTTTTTTGAACACACCTCTGGAACTAACTGTCGGATTTGAAAAAAAAAATAATTACACATTTTATAGCGCAATTCTTGAGAAAGGTTATGTGTCATCATCGTCATATTACGACTCTTAGAAATCGAGAAAAACGAAAGTAATAAAAAGTGCTACCTACGGAATACTGGACGCGCAAGCGTAGTCGCGGGCAACAGCTAGTTTAATATAAAAGACCGTTCAGGAACACAATCACTTCAAGTCTAAAAGTTAAAAAAAAAATTCATTTCGTTTTTCTTCGATTAATTTAAAATAAAAAATCTAAAATCATAGGTACAATCGAAAACAAACTGCTTCGCAAATAATAGTATTTTTGAACGGTGCACGTTTTTATGTTTCGATAAACGAACATCTTTCTTGAAAAAGTGTATACACAATGCAAACGCGAGCGTGAATGAAACGAACCATGAATAATAAAGAAGCGAGTGAGGTATAAATAAATAAATATTATCGGACAAATTACATAGCGCCACCTAGCCCCAAAGTAAGTGAAGCTTGTGTTATGGGTACTAGACAACTGAAAACATTTTTTTTTTGTAAATAAATACTTATTATACATAGAAAATACCAAGACAGACCAGACCAAGACAAACAGACATGTTCATGCACACAAACGTATATACTGTGTGGGAATCGAACCCACGAGCGTTGGAGTCAAAGTATGCTACTTTGACTCCAACGCTCGTGGGTTTCACTACTTCGCCACCGAGCTCGTCAAATAATAAAAGGTATATAAAAACCGAGTCTCTTTGCCTACCCTGCAACAGATTTAGCGTCAAGATATATAAATAATATATTGAATCGTTCACAATTCAATTAAAGTGACAAAGTTCAAAACTGGAACGCAATGTTCAATTCCGTTCAAAATTTAATACCTGGAAGTGCCTACATTCTTCAAACGATCGCCATTCATGCGCAAAAACGCTCCGAAAATTTGCTTTCCGGCTGGCTCCGGTAATAACCAGAGCAAACCTGTAATATCTCGCTTCGACCAGTTTTACCCGAATTAGCTAACGGTCGGAGTGGCAGAGTGTTGCGTGTGCCGACCTCTGCGCCTATGTGCATATGTAATTGCTCCCTTCCCTTCAATTTACCATCACGTAAACGGCCGACGTATAGCATCGGTTTGGTGCGTGCTTTTAATCGCTCAAGTGGAAGAAGTACGTGGCGAAAATACGCAAATTTTATACCAAGTAACTTGATTTATGTGTAGGAATTAATAAGGAAAGAACAATTATCGTTCCGTAACATAATTTTGATAAGTAAAAGCAAACACGAAACGTAATCTAAAGCAAGATTTTTTGTAATTAAGCTACTCCTAGGGTTTCGTATCTATTTCTTATTTACAGAACCATATCTTTGTAATCGTAACAATTAACTATTTAAATTTAAGTAGCCTATAAACGCTTGCAATTCATTAAGTATCACTCGCGCGATGCCACATCTGAAGCTGTGTTAGCTTCATAATTCATAATTCATTTATTCATTGCAGAAACATGGTGTAAGATAGTTGTTACAATACTCGTATAATATGTGATCAAACATGCTTCGTCAAACATGACATGCAATGTATGTTTACTCTAACACAATGAACTTATTTACATACAAAATTGATATTAATTGAATATATCATCTGTAATTTAGAAACTCGGTAACATTATAAAATACTTTATTATTTAGCCATTGGAATAATTTTAACTTAAAAGATTTCACATTTAATATTTTTATGTCATATGGGATTTTATTAAATATTTTAACATGCATAGCTAAACAATTACTTTGAAACTGGGTCGTCCGCGGTACACAGTCCAACACCAATCTATCTGGATTCCTAGTATTTCGAGGGTATGTCTGAGAAGCTTTAAGATATAGTTCTGGATGCTCTTTGACAAAGACGCAAACTTCAGATGTGGCATCGCGCGAGTGATACTTAATGAATTGCAAGCGTTTATAGGCTACTTAAATTCCTTAGGGGCTTGCTGACACCTCACTCACTCACGGGAACACAACAATCCAACAAAGGTTGTTATTTGGCTTCAGTTTTCTGTGAGGTGGAGGTACTTCTCCAGACAGGCTACTTTGATGCGCCCTACCTTTCTTAAAACACCCAGACCAAGACGCGACTTTGACACCAACGCTCGTGGGTTCGATTCCCATACAAGGCAAACATTTGTATGCATAAACATGTCTATTTGTCTTGGTCTGGATGTTCTAATAGAGGTAGGGCGCATCAAAGCAGCTGGGGAAGTACCTCCACCTCGCAAAAAACTGCAGCGAAATAACAACTCCCTAGAAGGTTGTTGTGTTCCTTCGAGTGAAAGAGGTTACCAGCAAGCGTCTGAGGAGTTCCTGTGCTTACATCGGGGTGATAACACGTGAACGATACTGCTTGTATTGCATGTGCATGTTTAACATTAATATTATCACGTTTGCTAATCGATTAGGATTGGAGATACCCGTTAAAACCTAAGCCTAAGGATTTTGCTGTTTACTTGGAGCCACTGCAGTCAGTCTACACTGCTGCTGCTGCTGGCTTCTTTGTGATTTTTTATACTACACTTTTTTTAAATACCTAGAATTCACTTACGCTTGTCATAATCTATAAGAACATCTTCACTCAAATTCTGATCCATTTCATAATGATCCTATTAATCCCTTCAAATCTCGTGACACCCTTTTCGCCGAAAGCCACAATGTTATCATGTAAGATAGAAAATTCGGGGAAGGTTAGCTCTACAGATACGGGATACCATTTCGGTTCTCATATGTGAGGATATATTTCTGATATCTTCATTACTGTTATCGTTATCTAATTGCCTAATCCATTAAAATTTTATGTCTAAACCATTAAGGAAACATACCGACACATACTCTTACACAGAGCGACTGCCGTCATACCTCACATACGCAGCGATGAAGAAAAACATCATGAGGATATATATGTCCAAAAAATATATTTCTAAAGACTTATCCACTATGTCAAAATTGGTATCCTCGCCAAATAATAGTCTTACCCCCTCCAATCTTAATAGATTTAGAATGTGATAGCGATAGGAAGAAGGAGGGGTACATTATTCCTTTTATGTATTAAATTAATATATTACAATTAAACATGTGACGTGAATTATTTTATTATATTTAACCACGTCTCAGGCACGATTCATCTGAAATGTGTCTGCGGTTACAGGGTATCCTTTATTCTGCGTATTATGATTATTGTCTGATACTAAATATGCAGCTACCTTTACGCATTAGTTCTGTTCCTGTCATGAAGGTAATAATGGACCGATGGAGAACTGATGATATCTATTTTGCTATGTAACTTTGATATGTAACTTAATACATTTATTTTGGTAGGTAAATTAGAATGCGCTGTTCTTATTGGCTAGTTCGCGGATCAACATCGCGGCACTTAGCGATTTATTGGTTAAAATATTCTCGCATTGGTAAATAGGTTTAAATCGCTGAGATATTTTAGTGCTAAAACACATCGTTTTGTGAGTGCAAGGTAGTTAGGTCGCCCAGACCCGAGCTTTTGATAGAGTCAGCGGGACTGGACTCTAACGGATGTAGATAAGGAATAGCTAGTAAGCAGTTTAGTTATTAGGTGCACAATGTAACTCTCTTTTTAATTCATTATACGATTGGCATCCAATTCTGTCAGACGTTAATCATTTTCTTTTAATTTTTTATTTTTAGTTTTTAAAAAGTTCTTTAAACGTTCCCAAAACTTAACTGGCGCAGCCGTGTAGGATCGCTCGCTAAAGGCAACGCCGTTTTTCGCTCCTTTCCTGTGTTTACACCTGACTATCAAATTTTGGTCAGAAGACGAGTACGCGGCGTGGGCTACGAGTGATCTTTCGAACAAATAAATAAGTGACGTTACGGGCTACGAAGACAAGACTATGGCGATTGGTCTGATTGGTTGGTGAGTAAAACTCTTCGCTTTCCTTTCATTTCCACTCCCTTGTTATTGCGAAATAAAACTCTTTTGTAATAACGTTATCTGGTTAAGTTGTGAAATTTAAATACATATAGTACATAAGAATAAAAAGAAATAAATATTAATAAGCGAATAAAAGAAAATACCTTATTTTCGTTCCATGTTACGTAAGAATATTGTAATTAAAACTATTTAATCGAAATTCATTTCATTTTAATTTTTACTTATTTACATTGTTTTATATTGTGTGTTTTATATTTTATTGTGCTTTACATTTTATTGTGTCTTTTCACATAAGTTTTCATACTGTTGTTTACTTTATTGTGTGTGATCAATCCATTCCAAAATGTCTAAATCCGAGAACTCGAACATAAATGTATGTGATAATGAATTAATAATTAAAGCCAGTGACGCATTATCATTAATTCCACAATTTTCGGGAGATTCGCGACTTTTAAATTTATACATACGAAAATGTGAATACGCGATTTTAAAATACCAAGGAGACCAAAACCGTAATGAATATTTAATGCAATGCTTCACTAGCAAATTGACCGGGAATGCAGCCGCGCTTATCAGTGAACGTAACGATATAACTACATGGAATGAATTAAAGAACTTGTTAGATCAGCATTTTGGCGATCCGCGTAGTGAGGAATGTGTGGCCATAGAATTAGAGAGTTTAAAGCTTAAAAATAATGAATCTTTTTCAGATTTTTGTCATAGAATACAGAGCGTTCGATCAATATTATTGGCTAAGGTGAATAGGTTAACGAATTCGGGTTTACGCGAGGCGAAACATATTATATACAATAATACCTGTTTAAATGTCTTTCTTTATAATTTACCGGAAAACATGATTAGAATGGTACGAATTAAAAATCCCACCACCTTAGAAGAAGCCCACAAATACGTTTTGGAGGAAATTAATTTTCAGGAACAATACAACCGGCGAAATCATTTCTTCGATAATAAACCAAAAATACCGGCACAGCCAACTATGCAACAAAAATTTAATTTTCCTTTTACGGCACAACCCTCTATGGCGAAAAATATACCGTTCCAAGCTTCTGGGTTCCCACAAAATCCCCAGTTCAAATTCGGAATACCTCAAAATAATAATCAGTTCAGATTTGGCATTCCGCCAGGCATGGGCCGTCCCATGCAATCGTCTGGTTTCATGGCCCAACCAGGTGGTTATCGGCCGCAACAACAGTTCGGTTATCATCCACCGCAACAATTCGGTTACCGACCACCACAATTCGGCAACTCCTTACCACAACAGCAATTAAATAACACACGTCCTTTCGATAAAAAACCAATCCCAAGTAATGATGTGTCCATGAGGACAGCCCCCGCTAAGCCTCAGTTTTATTTAAATGAGCCTTATGTTGAAGACTATAATAATTGCATATACCCAAATAATTTGCCGTATTATTACGAACAAGACGACATGACACCCGAGACTGATTATGAAGAACCATACTTTGAACAATATCCCGTTTCCCAAATTGATAACTTACTAGTAGATTCTGTTAATAACATTGACCTTGACATTGGAGCACCTGCACAAAATCGTGATAATAGTGAAAATTTTCAAAGTAAAAGCCTCCGAATTCCCCCAGAAGTGATAAAAATTAATTTCAATTCAAATTTAAAATTACCTTATATTTATATTCCCGAAATAGATGGTAAATTTATGTTAGATACCGGCAGTACGAGATCTTTCATAAGCCCTTGGAAGGCTGATGAATACTTCGCGCATGAAAAATCCCATGAGCCCTTTCAAGTGATTAGTACCCATGCTACTAGTTGTCATGACGACGTTTTATCAATTCCCCTATTTCCGACATTTAAAAGCAACGAGTTCCACAAATTTTATGTTTTTAACGTAGATAATAACTATGACGGTTTAATTGGATTAGATCTGATGTTGCAGTTAGAAGCCGACATTCGACTAAAGGAAAAATTCCTAGTCACAAAAAATACTCGCATACCGATCGAGTGTCCCCAACATATAGTTCGTTTAGCCCCGCGGTCTGAACAGCGTGTCAAACTTCCCGCTAAATTATTTGATGGACAGGGCGTACTACATAGCATACAGTTTTGCGATGGAGTACGAATGCCTTCTGCAATAGTTACTTGTAAAAATGGAAAGCAAAATTTGAATGCAGATGCACTATCTCGTATTCTAATCAATGCATTAGGTAATCAGGACGACACTTCATCTCTACAAGTTAACATAGACGAAAAAGAACAGCGATTACAGGAGTGCCTCGATGACGTTACTGAGGAACTGACTAGAATAGCTCAAAGACGCGTTACTGACGAGACTATAACGATCTCTGACGAATCCAAAACTATTACGATTTCAGATGACTATATCGCAGAACCCAAATATCCCATTAGATCAGTTAGTAGCAATAGCCCAACACATAGCGTAACTGCTCATTCTGCCCCTGACATGGAAGGTAAGGGCATGCCTATATTAGACGAGGCTATAGATACAAAGCCTAGACAGATATTAGTATTTACATGGTTAAAGGATAGCATGCAAGCAAAAGATATTTCCAATAAGACACAGAAAATCATAGAGGTATTCTTACCAATAAATAATGAACAATTAGTAACACAGTTTTTAAAAGAGTATATTAAAGACAAAACTAAATACTTCATCTACTTTGAAGATGAACAGCATCGTCGAGACTTCTCTAACGTCGTTATCAGATTATTTAAGGAAGGCCAAGTCTCCTTCTATGAATGCACCAAGCGTGTTGTATTCATAGAGGACGAGAATGAACAAAAGGCTATCATTCTTAAACTTCACGAAGGTAAGACATGCCATCGTGGTATTAAAGAAACTATGTCCAGAATACGTAGGAATTATTTTTGGCCCAACATGCAGGAAACCATAGCAGCCCAACTAAATATATGTGAAGCCTGTAAAACTATGAAATATGACCGTAACCCCATTAAACCTATATTGCAAATTACACAAACTCAATCAGCCCCCATGCAGGAAATATTCATAGATCTGTTTACTATAGAAGGGAAAACCTATCTTACCTTAGTAGATGCCTTTAGCAAACACGGTCAAGCTATAGAGATAAGCAATAGATCAACCCCAGAAGTTACAAGAGCCTTAATAAAATACTTCTCTCTTTATGGAGTCCCTAAGAAAATTACCAGTGACCCTGGATCCGAATTTAACAATGACCTTATGAGACAACTCATGGCTCTCTATAAAATTCAATTGCACATAAGCACTCCACATAATTCTAACTCTACTGGTATAGTGGAACGTTTTCATTCCACTATCATTGAAATATATAGGTTAGCTAGGTACGAACAGAAATGTACAGATGCGGCATCTGTAATGGTGTATTCTATTATGGCTTACAATAGTACTATACACTCATCAACAGGACTCACTCCGTTTGAAGTGCTCTTTGGACACACTGAATCAAATGATGCTTTTAATGTAGATTTTGAAAGATCATATACACAGCAATTACTTACAGATCACTGTAAAAGAACAAAAGTTTTATATAAAAATATAGCAGATAAGTTAATAGCAAACAAAGAGAAAGCTAGGAACATTAAAGGAGGAGAAGAGGTAAAAGAATTTGATATTTCCGATACAATTTACGTAAAAGATATAAATGTAAGAAAAAGTAAGGACAAACCACGATATAGAAAGGCGACAGTAACAAACAAACAACAACGTAATATTATCCCTATTCAAATAGGAAATAGGACAACTACTGCTCATATTAAAGATGTTAAACGCCCTTCACAGGTGGTGTCTACTCCTGCTGACCCACAAGAACCAGGCTCTTCAAGTAGACCGAATTAATGAAAATCCGGGAATCTTACCTGTAAAAGAAGGTCGCGCGTATATCCAAATGGACAAATGGCTTATTGTTAAAATTATTAGTTTAGACGGTATTAGTAAAGATTTAAATTTTAACATGCAAAAATATTCCGATTTTAGTAAAATATTAGAAGGCGAATTTGAGTATAAACATGAAGTTAAAGAAATGAAAGCTCACGTAGACTATCTTCAGGATATCACCTTAGGAAAAATACAGGAACTAGTACCAACGAATAGATTTAAACGAGGGCTTCTAGATTCTGCTGGTTCAATTATAAAACTAATAACTGGTAATCTTGACCATACCGATGCAGTCAAATATGATAAAATAATTTCTGAAATTAAAACCAATGAGCAGGCAATTGGTAAAAAGATAACTCTCATCTCTGAAATGCTGGATCACTTTATGAACTCATCTGAAATTATGAAAGAAAACACCGCCATTGTAGATATGAGATTAGATCGCCTTGAAAGAATTGTTTTAGAATTAGATAACGTAAAGGAAGACACTATGTATTTAGTTTATGTGTTAAGCTTATTTAATCAATTTAGTATGAACTTTCGCACTATATACATTAAACTAAGTGAACTAGAAACCGCTCTAGCTTTAAGCAAAACATCTGTATTACATAAATCAATTATCAATTCCACTGAATTATTATGTACATTAAAAATGATAGAGAAACAAAGTAATCTTATGTACACCGTATCAGAACAGAATTTGATTATGATAGAAGAAATACTTACTGTAAAAACATATGTAAAATCTAACCAGATAACGTTTCTAATTGAGGTTCCTCTCACCGACAATTTTACATATAATTATTTTAAATTGTACTCCCTCCCTGTCCTAGATGATTCCACAAATAAAACCTTTATAGTCATCCCAAAATATCCTTACCTCATAGCGAATGGGATGAAATACCAACCAGTCCTGCGACCATGTAGAGACATCGCGAGAGATCAGTTTCTTTGCACGGAAGATGATGTGATGGAGTTTCACAGAATAACATGTATAGAACAGCTGATGGAGTTCTACCCAAATCCTACACAATGTAGCCAACATCTAGTTGATATAGAAAATATTAGGATACAGCGAATATCCTCACATAGTTGGATATTATATAGCAGATATCATACTTTATTATCTTCGCAATGTGGCAGTGACATTACTAAACAACTGGTACGTGGCACATATATAATTACTATAGAGGAAAATTGCACTGTCGTCATCAGTAATATAACATTAGAGAGAAAAAATGTATATTACAGTATGGAGAGTAAACGGACGCCGGTCATTCAGCTGCCAAACCTGCATAAGAGGAATAACATATCCTCTACAAAAATGAATCTAAAGGAAATTCACCTCGATGACGTCAAGTTCCTAAATTACGCGTTAAGAAGAAATAGTGAAAGTGTAAGTGAAGTGAGAAACAATATTAGTGAAGTTCGCGTTATACAAACCCGTAGTATCAGCTTAGCTACTCTAGTGTTATATATCGCACTCATTATGTGTATTGTAATTTTGATTGTCTATTATAATTTTAAATATAGATGTTGGGAAATATGTATGAAGCGAAATCACCGGATTCAAGTAAAACCACGTGAACCCGATAATTTCGCTCTTGAGGGGGGAGAAGTTAGGTCGCCCAGACCCGAGCTTTTGATAGAGTCAGCGGGACTGGACTCTAACGGATGTAGATAAGGAATAGCTAGTAAGCAGTTTAGTTATTAGGTGCACAATGTAACTCTCTTTTTAATTCATTATACGATTGGCATCCAATTCTGTCAGACGTTAATCATTTTCTTTTAATTTTTTATTTTTAGTTTTTAAAAAGTTCTTTAAACGTTCCCAAAACTTAACTAGGTGCCTTCAGCGGTCAAGCGGATTATTGTTTTGTGGTTCATGTATACAAACAAACTAGTTAGAACTAAAAATTAGATAGATATTTAGAGAGTAGATATTTACTAGTTCATAAATGTTACGTTCAAAATTTAAAGGTAATTCAATCTTTATCGGATTTATGAGGTAGGTACGTAAAATTGAATAGCTTATCTGTCTTTTACCGACTGAACAGAGCTTGCAGTATATCTCATAATATTAGATTTAATAGATTCTATAAAAATCATACTATATTATGTGCATACTATTACTAATTGGGTTAATCGTCGAAGAGAAAGTGCTAGACGTAATTGTTTATCTATATAAATAAAAATCTATGTATGTATGTTCGACCTCTAAGGCCTCGAAAACGGCTGGGCAGATCTTGATGAAATTTTCAGGGAATCTTCAGATTAGGCCGACGGGTAATCCTGCGAAGTTTGGTAGCGATAAGAACACCTGTGTGAAACCGGAGCGGTAGCTAGTTAAGAAATAAAAACTAATTATTTACGCCGTATTTTTAGATAAAGAGTGTATTTCTAAAAATACGACGCAAATAATCAGTTTTATTACGATTTCATTATATTTCCCAGGATGTCATGTGCTTTCTATCGATACCTCAGAATTGGTTAAGGCATTTAATAGTCTTGGAAAAAAGAACTCACAAACACACATAAAACCTGAAAACATTACACTCATTTTTGGAGCAATCGTGTGAAGACAAATATAAAACATACAAGATCACTTAATCCTTAATTTCGACCTATGATTTTACACCACATGGGTGCACTAAACCGGTATGCCCGTGAGATCAATTTGGGGTAATTGATACGTACGCCTCCTCCATTTGCCGATGGACGCCAGCTCGATCGTTTGCCAATATTCGCAATCAGAAGAAAATTGTTCACACTAACGTTAAACGATTGGGGAATTTCTATAGCTAGTTTTTTTTTTTTGGTAAATTAATAGGATTACAACGTACGGTTGATCGCAGTTCTTGTTCTACATAATCAATATATCGCTGACGTCATAGGAAACTTTAGGTATCGGCATGCATCCTTGCTGATATTTTCCAAGAGACTTCTGCATGGGGTTCCTTTAGTACTACGGTAACAGAGAAGCCATACATTTATTTGTGAGACTAGCGCTGTAAAAAAAATGCCACATTTTAGTCAAGCCGTTATTACAGAATTACGTCACATTTAATAAAAAAAAAATACGTTGTAGATTGTGACGATACAGTATCACAAGTCACAGTAAAAAATACTGTATACTATTTAACACATTATACATGTAAATACAAATACACACACTCATATATTCGAGGGTGGGTGACCCTAAGCACATTCTATAACTACAGGCTCCTTTTGATATAGTGCACTTTACGAAATGAATTCAGTTGTCGATTGTTGATCTGAGCAACAATTATTTACGACCCCTGTGCCCATGTGGTTACCGATACCTCTTTTATCCCCAATAATTGTGGGTTCGATTCCCATACAAGGCAATCACTTGTGTCCATGGTCATGTATGTTTATCTTGGTCGGAATACTTTCCATAAAAAACACATATTTTTATCAGTTGTCTAGTACCCATAGCTCAAGCTTCGCTCAATTTTGGCTTAATAGCGCTGTATATATTTTTTGAATATATTTATTACTATGTATTAAATTAGCTTTGCACTAGTATATATTGCAATTTTGTGTAAAATAGAAGATAAAATATTTGCATATCATAGCGATCTGAAAAATTCTTTAAATACTACAATGTATTAAAATTCGGTGGCCACAATGAATAACTTACGCGCCATTTTCCCAATTTTCAGCTTATAAGTTTCTGCATGGATTAATATCACTAAAGACTTTCATGTCTAATAGGGACCAGGGCCCAATTACTAATGTTAGAGAAAAATAGACCAATTTCCATACCCTAAATAGTATGAACTAGATAGTAATTTCACGAATATTTATGCACAGCTTTTCAACATAATATAATAGAGAATATTTTTTATGCAACATAGATAAGAAACATTTTATGTAACCGCAGCACATCCGGTATAACTTACATGTAGTATATACAGGTAGGCAGCCCAAGAATACTTGCAATACAAGGAATATTGCTCGAGGATTGCATCCCGCTACTAACACAATTACTTACAGGGTTTACTGGTAATCTTACTCACTCGTAAGAGCCCAACAACCTTCTAGGAAGTTTTTATTTGCCTACTATTTTCTATAAGGTAAACGTACTTCCTCAATCGCATTGCTTTGATGCGCTCTACCTTTGCTTCGCCAAAAGCTCGTTTGTTGATTAGCAGCGTACACTACGTGTAAACGCCCCTTAAGATAATAGTGAGTTAATGGCTACGCAACATAATTTAATGAAGTTATATTCTTGCTCATTATTAGTTATTTAGAATATAACATGATGACTCCGCCAGATATAATATGTTCACATTTTCAAAGTTCTGTATCGCTTTCTTTTCTTTAATATTGTTCCGACTCAAAAATTGTCTCATATATCTATAGTATATTTTCACGGTAAATCTCTCATGGAGTAGGCACTGAGCGCCTACTGAAACTGAGCGCTACATGACTCAGTCCTGAATGTTTCTTTAGCTAGCATCTATTCTTTAGCACGTAGTAGAGTCATGCCTATCCTCGGCTCCTATATCCTTCCACTCGCGTTACATATTTGTTTTTTAATTCTTCCTAGATGCTTGAACGCTCTCTTTTAAATCAACTCTACTTCTACTTTTGTTGTTTTCTAGCTATTGTTCTCTCTCTAGCTTTCGCTTCCATATCATAAGAAACAGCGCCAAATAATGTTATATGAATTACCAGCAAAAAGATCATCTAACAAAAACAAAATGCTCCTGAACAGCTAAAGAACGAGTATATTTTTTTTATTGTGACCTACACTGGCATTCACACTGTCCTCAGCTTTACTGTCGATAAGAAATCACAATGGTATAGGAAACAAAAACAAGCGGAGCACCCATTGTTCTGGACAAACAATAGAGCAAAGAAAAGCTTCAATTGACTGTTTTAAATAATAATTCATTTGATTTTTTTTTGTTTTGCTGTAGGAACATTAGGTCGCTAAGAAATATTAGTCTGGGCCCAAAAGCATCTTTGCATCACACAATTTTTGAGCATGTTACCTATTTTTCCAGACCAATTAACTCTACGCTATTTAACCATGCTAAGCAACGCTTACACTGTGTGTGGTGAATATATCTTCATGCCCAGTCCATTGTGGGATAGACAGAGAGAACTGAGCGCCAGAAGACGCGGTCCTTACACACCTTGCTTTCTTCTTTGTCTTTCACAGCTTTTTTACTGCACGCTTTTTTAGAACTCTAGTCATGGCCTTCGTTTCCTTTGTCGTTGTTATTTGTTTCGACATTCTTTCATCCCGTATTCTTTTTACATGTATGAATGAACAGAGTATGCTTTTTCTGACCTTAACCACACTATCTTTAAAAGCAACTCTTTTTCTTACATTGTCATTGTGAACGTAAGCGCAAGCGTTGTGCTACAGTGATTGGTTATTGGACAATGCACGCATCTCGACCTCGTTTGTTCCACTTTCATAGCCAAGCTTTTATCATAAATAAATGATGACTACATTTAAATAATAACGGCTGAACTGATAATATGTATATGTGATTTGATCTAACCTGACTTGTGTGCTTCCACTACAAATTAGTACAATAATCATTCACGCACACAATCGTGACGGCCGCAGCAGCCGAGGCACAGACGTCCGGAGCAGCAATGGCAGCAACGGCATATTGCATCTACTAACGGTAGAAGGTGAGTAAGTATCGATTGGCGCTAGTTTGCAGGAACTAATTGGTGGCGGAAGCACATAAAGCAGGTTAGATTATATTGCATGTAAATTTGACTTTTGCAAAATAACGCCTAAATCTATTAACTATGAAAATATTTATTTAAATTGTTACGAGCGCCGTGACAAATAGTGTGATTTAAAAAAAAATATATTTTTTATGTTTGTATAAAAAAATGCATTATAATAGTCGAAGAATACACATAAAGAGAGGTAGGGTATAGTCCGACTGGGGATAGTCAGGTATCACTTCCCAGAAAGTGACTGCCAAACTCCCTCGTTTATTTACCCAACGATTTGTAGCATATGCACCCACCTCATATAAAGCAGTTGCCCTAGCCTTTGAATGCGATACATTATATATAATTGCCACTTCTGCTGCGAACACAGCAATTCCTTAGGAGCCTATTGGTGACCTTACACATCTCACGTGTAAGTGTGGTCACCAGTAAGCGGGAACACAACAACCCTCCAGGGAGTTGTTCTTTGGCTGCGGTTTTTCTGTGATGTGGAGGTGCTTCCGGCGGGAGGTATACAAGCATACGACCCATTTGATGTAAAGCGGTTACCGTACTATGAATGCTTGTAACGCATTAAGTATCACTCGCGCGATATTACCTCTGCTGCTAACACATCAACTCCTGAGGAGCTTACTGGTGACCTCACTCACACGCGGGAACACTACAACCATCTTGGGAGTTCTTATTAGTCTGTGGTTTTTCTGTAAGGTGGAGGTACTTTCCCAGACGGGACGCTTTGACGCGCTCTACCACTTCTAAAAATACATAGATAACCAAATAGACATGTCCATGTACACAAATGTTTGTCCTGTATGGTAAAGATCTCAAAGTCGCGTCACTCACCACTGCGCCACCAAGCTCGTAAGAAAGGGTAAGTTGATGATATGTTTATCGAATTGATGGGTTTATGAAAACCAATCTATGTAATACCACTTTAATGATAAGTGATTCCGATTCCTGCCTAAAACAAAGTTTGTACCGGATAGATCTTCCCGGAACAGTACAGGATGTAAATTTAATTAATGCACTTAGAGGAACACGCGGCCTTAGCCAATACCTAAGTAAGTAAGAATTGAATAATCTAAGTAAGTGGGGTTTAACTCGAGTTCGGTCACTTTCGGTTAGGTTTAGGTGAAGTTAGAATAACAAATAGATAAAGTTTTTGTACCGTTTGCATATTTACCTTAATATTTTTCTCTGGTTTGCAGAAAAATAAAATGATGTACTAAAAATGTTTATTATATCATTTCATTTTTCTACCACTAATACTAAAACAACGTATTCAACGACCATTTTTTATACAACTTCGGGCATATAGCGGTAAGCGGTAAATCAATACTCGTCAAAGTCAAAACAAACAATACTCGTATGCAACCGTGAAAGTTTAAAATTACACACAACAAATAAATCGAAATCGAATCGAAAAGAAGTCGATAATGTATTAAAAAAATAAATTAATAGTGTTGTGAATATGCAGCAATATTTATGACTATCATAATTATGACATATGTACGCAACAAACGCCGTGAGTAATGCATACTAATGGTCCACTTACACAGAAAAATGGAGTACCGTTGTCACCTGTCACTACCAGAGAAGTTTTCTTCCGAGAACTCTCAAGCAGCTGTGGAATGAGCTCCCAGCCGAGGTTTTTCAAAGGGACTACAGCATGGAGTTCTTTAAGAAATGCGTGAATACATTTTTAGAGGGTCGGCAACGCATGAGTAACACCCCTGGTGTTGCAAATGTTAGGCTACGGTGACTGTTTAACATCAGGCAGTCCGTATACTTGATTGCCACCTTAGTGGTATAAAAATACCTATAGGTGGGAGCACCCGGATACCAATAGGACCTTGTGATTGGTACGGCACAGCCCGACGGGAAATACCTTCACCCTACAGAAAACCGCAGTTATATAACAATCTTTTGGATTATGATGGATGTTTCGAGCTATCGAATAGCAGTACAAGTAACATCTTAAGGAGTAGCTGTGTTAGCAGGAGGGGTAACAACGCGCGAGTGCAAGCGTTCACAGGTAATGGAAATATGTAGTGAGCCATATGCCCGAAGTTGTAAAAAAAATGGTCGTTGAATACGTTGTTTTAGTATTAGTGGTATAAAATAAAGTAATATAATAACATTTTTAGTACATCATTTTATTTTTCTGCAAACCAAAGAAAAACATTAAGGCAAATATACAAACGGTACAAAAACTTCTAGAGCTCCATGGCGTCGTTGCGCGTGTCATTATAACCGATACGCAGGTTAAGCAACGTCGACGCCGCCTTTCTATGGATGGGTTCATCCATTTCGAGTTTCTCCGTGTTTGGAGGGCACGTTAAGCCGTCAGTCCTGGTTGTTGTCGATAGATGACAGCCGTTAAGCTAAGTCAGTGGCCCTCGGGCGGTTTGAAAACACTGGCCTACGCTAATCCGTATTTAAGCAGCGTGGTGGAGTATGCTCTAAACCCCTTCGGTTGAAGGGAGACCCGTATCGCTGTAGTGAGATAAGTAAGAGTTGATGTGAACTAATGATAAAAACTGTATCTTTAATCTAATTTCACCTAAACCTAACCGAAAAGTGACCTAATTTGACCCAAACCTCACATACTTAATTTAATCAAATCTTACTTACTTAGGTAGTGACTAATGCTGCATGTTCCTTGAAGTGCATTAATTAAGTTTATATTCTATACTGTCTTGGAAAGAACTATCGTTTACAAACTTTGTTATAGGCAGGAATCCGAACCACTTATCATTAAAGGGGTATTTCATTGACAGGTTTTCAGAAAACATATCAATTCGATAAGCATATCATCAACTTATCTTGACGAAAGGCTAACCAAATTGATACAGTTAATTCGACTAAGCACTTATCAACTACAGAAAATCCTTAATGGACTTACTATGAATTGTTTTGAGGACTGTAAATTATCAAGAACCAAAAACGCTGTCCTAAAAGTATCTGTGGTTTGTTCAATTTCGACCGAACATAAATATAAAATCCGATTAATAGCCGAAATATGTTTTCACGTAAAAGAAATAGGCATAGGGGTTGCCTAAAGTAAAGATAAATAATTAAATATTGAATTTCTAACATACTATTTTACGCTGTAAGCACATTGGAAACAGTTAATCTTATTGAAAAATATTTACACAACGATTGGCTTACACAATCTATCGATCTATAACTTTACGCCAAATCCCTTGTGGGATAGGCAGACAGAACCGAGCGCTAGGTGACTCGATCCATATATACCTCGCTCGCTTCTTTATCATTCATTGTCCTTCTCATGCACGCTCGCCGGTTTCTAAGGCTCCTATTTTTATATATTTTTATTGTAATATTTACATAACCCTGTATTTAAAAATTTTAGCTTGATAAACTTCGGAGATGGTAACATGAGCAGTTATTATGAAAGTATCATATAATTCTTCCAAACTTCTTTCATTTTATAGAAGTAATCTCGGAATTCCATAAACAAATAAATTAAAGATCCATTATAGCTAACCGTGGCGATTCATTGTGGGCGCCCGAGCTAAATGAATGTTTACTGTTGGATATCTGGAATGCAACTGTGTGCACGATTAATACGGTTCGCCGAATATTTGCATTCTGACTACAGCGGTAAACGATAGAAATCCCAGAAGAATTTATCTTTGTTGGAGTGGATGAATGAGGAATTCTAATAGATTTACTTTTACTTCAAATATTGTTGTACCTCAAAACGTACGATACTTGTGCATCGTTTTTTATACAACGTTGGGAGGCAAACAAGCAATCAACCCAATTCATGGAAATGGATCATACCATACCATATGATGCCATATGAGCCTATGAAAAGCAGCAATATGGGCAATATCGCTCTCGCGTTGCTACCCCAACAATTAATATAACAAAGTAGTTGCTATATTAACAGTTGGGGTAGCAACGCGGATAGGAGCTTACTGGTAACCTCGCTCACTCGCAGGAACACGACAATTCTACAGGGAGTTGTTATTTGGCTGCAGTTTTCTGTGAGGCGGAAGTAATTCCCCAGTTAGGCTGCTGTGATATCCTCTCCCTTCTTCTCTCTTCATCGTAGAACGATTCTGCAGCGGCAGCACTGTCCGGCGCTTTGTTCAATCTCATCCCCACGCTGAAAAGTTAAGATCGTGTACATACTATACAGTTTCAGTGAGGTTCTCTTTCGATAATTTCCAATGCAATGAGCTGAGGATTTTTTTTCAGTGATTGCGACATGAGACTTTGAAAAAAAGGCGTGAACAGGTTTTTAAAGAATCGGCATCGCACGTGTGACCTGTTGTTGCAAATGTCCTTAGGTTACGATAACTGCTTGCCAACAGGAAAGTCATATGCTTGTTTAGTGCCTTAGTGGTATAAAAAGCCAATTCCAGCAGATGGTCACGATGACGACGAGCCGGAATGAGTCAACAATAAATAAATTAACATACCTACAAGAAATAAATGTAGAGACATTCATAATTTTAATCATTTTGATCTGAATACCACACATATTTTAAAGTAATTATTTCCATTTACGAATTTAATACCGTTCGTGGTGTGTATTAAATTTTACGATACCATTTCGACAATTGGTTTGTAAACCACAACTGCATTGCTATTTATTCAAAGTGCATGCTTTTTGAATATTAATAGTTGAATTAGCACAAAATGTTGCTAAATCGTCATTGTTGCTGCGCATATAGCATTGGGGAATTCAATTAATAATTTTAATCACTGATATCAGTATCATATATATTTATATATATATATATATATATGTCGCAGAGGTAGCAACACCATATTGAGAAGCCCGGAAGAAATCAATCCCCGTGATGCAAGTTTTAATAATAACGGATCAAAATGTCAAGTCGTCGCTTGGGTGGAATCGACATCGTTGTATTGGCAACACCGGTTGTGTTTGTTATGGTTTGCTCGAAATGTCGATTGTTGTCAGTTGTCAAAAACGTCAAGATGCGATACCGTCATTGAAAGCGGCATTACGAATCGAGCAATGGAGCCAATCGCACGGGTCGCGTCCACCGCATTTTGAATCCGTTGTAATCTACGATCTGAGCATAACTTTTATTAAAACTACTTTTGCAATTGGCTGATTAAATATTGAGAAGATTAACTACGCTGGTATTTCGCTTTATTCGCTATGAACAATGAGCCACCTGACGACAATTATATCCACGTTACGACATATATATTAATATCGACTGATATCTAGACTGATGGGTATTATTAATTGTATTCGATTCTATTCCACGATACATACTTAACAAATTTAAACGCATAGGATTGCGGTAGAATCCTTCGTTTTTCCATGTAACATATGATGTCAATAAAAACCAGTTGAGAATGCGCAAGCTTGCATTGCCAGAGGAACACCTGGCTCGTCAATTATACAATTCAATATTTTTTTTTAATTTGTCGGCCATTTTTACCATGTTCCTTAAGAGATAGGAACAGTGTTCCTGAACATTCCTATTCTACTTTTTTAAGCTGAATCCGAATCTGAAGTCAAAATTCGAATATTCGAAAAAAAGCAACAGACAAACGCACAGACAAATATATATATAGAATTCATATAGGAACGGTGTTCCTGAAAAGCTAGCGGAGTACTCCATTTTCAGCAGAATAAATAGTTTTCTAAGGTAATTTCATAAATATATAGAACTTATATATCTAACATTGCATTTTAATTACAAGATAATTCTTCTTTGCAACGTTATCTCGTTTCCCAATCTATTACAATCTGTGGGGACCGTTACCTAACCTTTGGATTTGCGAATACACTGGTTTTAACATGGAGTGGCAGCTCAGATCTCCGCAACCCAATGAGAAAAATAGATTTTTTGTAGGTTAGGTCACGTCTTTGGAAATATAATTTCTTAGAAGTGCGGGTTACCTCATGACGTTTTCCTTCATCTCCGAGCAAATGATAATTACGAATAAGTACATGTACAGAAATTTAGTGGCATTAGCCGACGACAGGATTCGAACTAAAGACCAGTCTGTTAATAGGTTGTCTCTTTATCCCCTAGGCTATCGCTGGAAATAATAACAATATAGTATATTAATTTTATACTTATCTTTCATGAATTAATTATTAATTAATCTTGTTTATTTACTTATTTGGTTAGGTGTTTAGAAAAAATGTCAGGTAAGATTATTTTATTTTCTAATAAATGATTTTATATCTTCTTTCAAATATTATATTAGGTAGATATTCTAACAAAAATCATGTGGTGAAATGAAAGATTGTAGTTGCTTATGTTTAATATTTCCGGAAATCTGTTTCAGTGAGTTTCGACATGTAGTTGTAATCCTTTTACAAAGAGTATTTTTGATATATTGTGATTTTTGAACATATAGTGTGGAAAGAACAGGTATGTTTCAGGCAATTAAAGATTAGCATAAAATTTACAACAAGATACGTACCAGTCCTAGCAATATGATGCTGACGTGAACAACCATATTTAAAACAATAGATTTTGTCATGATGGATGTATTGATATGATTTCGAATGACAGACGGAAAACAATTGCCTTGTCTGTAAATTCAGACTTTAATAATGAAAGAAATAAATATAAATAGTACAAATAGTACTATATTCATCATTTTTTAGATTACATAGGACGAGTTATTTGCATACACTTAAAATAAAATAGGTCACAAAAAGTAACACTGGGCCACCCAGTATGAACATTCCTGTCTTTAGATTTCAATATATGCCAAGTCTATTCTGTGAATAATATGCATTGAAAAAAAATAGATAATTATTGAGAATGGATGAAGACCTGCATATTTTACTCCTTTTAATTTTAGTATAAGAACTCAATACTAAAGAAAATCATCAAATGCTTATTTAAGAACTCTGGTGTAGTAGTAATTACAAACTATAGCTAGATACTTTATGTGTGACACATACTAAGCGCAATGGGGGCGACACTGATGATCTGCCCAGATCTGCAGTGAAATGATGGCCCTATGATCTGAGGTAGACCGGGACGATCCATGCCATGCCAATGCCAGTGCCGGTGTAGGTGTCGTACTCTGCTCCCGCTTAGCCTCTGGTGTAAGAGATTACTGTTCGGTACGGCCTCGACTACTTTGGGTTGGTATGAAACTGGGCATAACGCGAGTATTTCTCGTTGCAGCATACGCTCCCGTAAGCTCAGCGTGTGCTCAAGAATTAGATAAGTTTTGGGGGTCTGTGAGGGAGGTCTTGGATTTAGCTAAGGGGAATGAAAGAGTGATTATGTGTGGAGATTTGAATGGATGGGTTGGAACTAAACTGTATATAATTTAAGTTTTCTAATAACATTTAAATTTTCTGTCAAAGAAACTGTTTCACGCAGGACAGGCATCCAAAGAGAAGTGGGAAAAGGTACGTACGTATCTATACGCCAGGTCTATTGCGGGATAGGCAAAGAAAATCGAGCGACATAAGACGCCGTCCTTACGTACTTTACTCGCGTCCTTAACATTCATAGCTCTTTTCATGCACGCTCGCCAGTTCCTAGGATGATGAGTCTTGATCTACCTCGGCTCCTGCATTCTTCCATTTTCGCTTTGTTATTGCAGTGCAGCAGTAGGGATTTTTTTAATGTAATGTAACCATGAATGTACATCCACCTTGCATCTTATAGAAATTAGAAAACACTTGCAGAAAAACAATAATCGTTGTCATTTTTGTGCGAATGCACAAGGGTACTAAAAAATGGTACTGAAATTGCTCCACAGTTGCAAACTTGCCAGCGTTCTCTATATACGAGTAGTAACCGTTTCACATCATGTGCTTGTATACCACGTAACCACGCAGTATAAAAGGCTATGAAAGCTTTATTCTAGCGGCATATGACCATGTCACTCATGGTCAACGTTATATGTCAAACACTTTATGACGTTTGACGAGCTCGGTGGCGCAGTGGTGAAACGCGCTGTTACTCTACTTTGACACCAACGCTCGTGGGTTCGATTCCCACACAGTACAAACATTTGTGTGCATGAACATGTCTGTTTGTATGGGTCTGGGTATTTTCTATGTATAATAAGTATGTATTTATAAAAAAAATGTATTATGTCTATGTCGTATGTTTATCAGTTGTCTAGTACCCACAACACAAGCTTCACTTACTTTGGGGCTAGGTGGCGCTGTGTAATTTGTCCCACATAAAAAAAAAAATATAAAAAAAAAATTAAAAAAAATATACTTAGGATTTGTATATATGTATATCTTCACGTCAGGTCCCTTGCGGGGTAGGCAGAGAGAACCGAGCGCCATAAGACGCGGTCCTTAGATACTTCACTCACTTCTGTGACATTCATAGCTCTTTTCATGCACGATCGCCGGTTCCTGGGACTCCTGACATCACCTTCTGATAAAAACACGACCAATTTGGTCATGGTAGGTTAGTCTTGGTCTTCCTCGGCTCCTACATCCTTCCACTTTTGCATTACATATCTGTTTCGTCCTTCTTTCGTCCCGCGTTCTTTCTACATGTCCGGCTACGGATTTGTGAGTAATCTTTAAGGATGTCATTCGTCCTTTCGTATTTAGAGCCATTATAAAATAATCTAACAATAGAACACAAGTAGCTGTAGAACCGAACTTCAAGTTGTATTGAATTATTTTGTCTGTCCTTCTGAAGTACGGCACGGTAAACTAAGTTAGCGCTTAATTGACGAGACACTTCAAAACTTTGTGTTGAATATCATTTATAATTATCATTATTTGTTGTTGTGAAAATCATTTATCATTAATATTTAAACGTGTTCTGTTATCATTAAATAGTCATATCTCGTTCGTACTGTTTTTGGAAAATTAGACTAAAGGTATCGGCATAAAATATCTTATGTTTTTGTTACATTGAACTCTGCTCTTAAATCTACCTGAATGCAATGTAAAAAAAACTGAATGCGATCATTAATCAACATTCAACAACAATGTTGATTATTTTTCATAGTAAAGAAATATATACACATATTTTTTTGTTTATTTTCAGGAACACCGTTCCTATATGAAATCTATATGTTTGTCTGTCGCTTTTTTTCGAATATTAGAATTTTGACTTCAGATTCGGTTTCAGCATAAAAAAGTAGAATAGGAATGTTCAGGAACACCGTTCCTATCTCTCAAAATGGCCGACAAATAAAAAAAAATATTGAATTGTTATATAATTGACGCGCCAGGTGTTCCTCTGGCAATGCAAGCTTGCGCATTCTCAACTGGTTTTTTTGCTGCAAACGCCGAGATGATCGCCGCTGCCGAGGAAGCTATACCCAGAGCAGCGAGCATGGGCCCGCCTAAAATGTAAGGCGGTTATCGTAGTCGATGAATAGGATGTATTGCAATTCCTTAGTAGCTAACTAGTAACCTCATTCGTAGACACACAACAACCCTCCAGGGAGTTATTTGTCCTAGATTTTTGTAAGGTAATTCCACATTCGGGCTGCTCTGACGCGCCCTGCTGTTCTTAAAAACACCCAGAACGAGATAAACATCGAATCCACGAACCTTAGTGTTCAAGTACCATTGACAAACCACTCATCAGTGGGCTGTTATATAAATAAAGAAAAAATCTCGACATTAAGAAAACATAAACATAAGGAAGTTTAACAATTAAACCATTTTTTAAATAAATATGAGGAGTTGACAGGAGTACCAGGAACTGGCAAGAGTACATTAATGCTACAAATATTAAAGAAGCCAGCGAGGTGTACAAGGACCGCGTCTTGTGCCTCTTGTGCGTTAGTAGGTACTCTCTAACTGACCCCTTTTTTTTTTGTGACGCGGGAAAATATGCATTACGCACACCACCGGTGCCTGGGTGACCTCCGGTGGTAGTGTGGGACTCCCCGTCGGCTGTCCGACGGCATACCCACTAAACAACCCCGCGAAATGCCATCGGCCGCGTTGGTGTGGTGCCCCGGATCTGTCAGCAACAGGGCACTCTAACTGACCCCTGCGTGAAGATATAAATAGATAGATAAATTTTCAAATAATCGCTCCGTGTGCAAATCAGTATATTCGCCAAATCCTTAGTCTTAGGTAGCCGACCCCGCCAATCCTAAAAGGATTAGGAAACGGGATAACGCTAAGAAGAAGAAGTTTTTTAAATAATCCACATATCTTAATCCAAACTATATGCAGTCAATTTATACTTTAATAGCGCAGTCATAGCCCAGTGGATAAAGAACTGGCCAACCAACTGGTCCTCAGTTCGAATCGTGGCATGTACTACCAAGTTTGTATTCGGATTTATGTATATATTTGCCATTTAATACTTGCCCAGCGGTGAAAGAAAACATCGTGAAGAAATTCGCGCGTTCAAGAAATATTCGAAAGACGTATGATCTAAGAAAGGTATAGTTTTCTGGGTTTTGAAGATCTGATGGCATTCGCTTTATCAATATTTTTGCCAAATCATCTCAGGAAGCGGCCCAGTTAATTCAAACGCTGCCAATCCCAATAAATTAAGACATGGAATAACGAAAACAGATTAAGAATATAGTTAAATTATTAGAACTAAATAAGATATCGTTATATTGGAAACAGAAAATAATCGAAGCATTGTATAATAACTATAGTTACTGTATATAGTATTAGTACTAGAAGTGCTTTTGTAACTCTTATTACATGCTGCATAAGTACACTATAAGGGTCAAACTGTTATGCTTGACGTGCTAACTGTACTGTGTTATTGCTATTATAGTACTGTATGTGAATATTTTATCTTGTTTTTAGGGTTCCGTACCCAAAGGGTAAAACGGAACCCTATTACTGAGGCTCCGCTGTCCGTCCGTCCGTCCGTCCGTCTGTGACCAGGCTGTATCTCATGAACCATGATAGTTAGACAGTTGAAATTTTCACAGATGATGCATTTCTGTTGCCGCTATAACAATAAATACTAAAAAATAGATTAAAGTAAATATTTAAGGGGGCTCCCATACAACAAACGTGATTTTTTTGCTCATTTTTGCTCGATATTGATAACGGCAACAGGTAGACGCTTGAAATATTGACAGAATATTTAGTTATATATTCTTACTTATAATAAATAATTAAATTAAAATAAAACAAATATTTAAGGTGGGTTCCCATACAACAAACGTGATTTTTTTACCGTTTTTATAGATAACCCTTCGTGCGCGAGTCCGACTCGCACTTGGCCGATTTTTTTATACAACAAGATTGCCAAACATGTGTGAAGCCCGTATTAGATGATAAGCGGACACCGCAGCCTATTGACTCTCGCAACACCACGGGGATGTTACTCGCGCGCTGCCAATCTTGTGACCTAAGGCTGTTTTGTTACAGTACCCAGTAATTTCTCTGCCATATCTCACCCTTCAATACTTATGATTTGTTGTTGTTATGTATGAAATAAATTATCATTATTATTTTCAAACATATACAGCTTAATCTCGACGGTATATCGAGATCAAAGAAATGCATCCGACAATCAACCGCCGGGTGATTCAAGTAGAAAATGAAAACTTCAACCGGGAATCGTAGCGCACGCATTGCGGTTGACATCAGGCATTTGTTTGCCCGCGCTGCAGTTTATACCTTACGTGGAGAGAACGTGAAGGTGACTTCACGATTATGTAGCGATAAAATAGTAGTTGATGATATTGTCATACAAGCTTATTGTAATCAAGAATTGCATAAACCGTCTTATAAAGGTCTTCAGAAAGAAAGTGTTACATTACCTAGTTGAGTGTATGTATATAAATGCGGAAACAAATACTTTTCTATATTGATAAAAAAATATTTTACAGATTTGACGAGCTCGGTGGCGCAGTGGTGAAACGCGCTGTTACGCTACTTTGACACCAACGCTCGTGGGTTCGATTCCCACACAATACAAATATTTGTGTGTGTTACAAACATGTCTGTTTGTCTTGGTCTGGGTATTTTCTATGTATAATAAGTATGTATTTACAAAAAAAAAAAAATGTATTTACGTATATTTATCAGTTGTCTAGTACCCATAACACAAGCTTCGCTTACTTTGGGGCTAGATGGCGCTGTGTAATTTGTCCGACAATATATTATTTTCTTGACAGTCGTCGGTACGATTCCTACACAGGACAAACGTTTGTATGCATGAACATTTATATTTGTACTGGTCTGGGTGTTTTTAAGAAAGGTACGTCTCATCAAAGCATGCCATCTGGTAACTCCACCTCACAGAAAACCGCAACCAAATAATAACTTCCAGGAGGGTTGTTATGTTCCTGGGTGGGAGTGAGTTCACCAGTGAACTCTTAAGGAGTAGCCTTGTTAGCAGCAAAGTATACATTCATGTATTGCAAGAGTGCATAGGATAATGTAACTTTACATCAAGTGAGATATATGCTTGTACGCCTCTTTTATGCAGCGTCGTTTTATGGGTAACAAATGCAATCAAGAACAGGTTTGTATTTTAATTACTATTCAATTATAAATTTGGTATAATGCTGTCATGATAGAAACAGTTCTCGCTAGAAGTACATTTTTTTATACTACGTCGGGAGCCATACAAGCATACGGCCCACCTGATGTAAAGCGGGCACCGTAGCCTATTAACGCTTGCGATATATTAAGTATCACTCGCGCCATGACTCCTCTGCTGCTTACACAGCAACCGCTTGGGAGCTTACTCACGCGCAGGAACACAACAACCTTCTAGAGAGTTGTTACCATACCGTATACCATTTATTATCAATTTTAATACATTCAAACAAAAATATAGATATATCGAGCCGGAAAGGTAGTGATATTTTAATTAGAACAGTCTAATGATGTACCTTTCAGTTACATAACAAACCGCAATCAAAATAATAAGGGTTGTTCTGTTCTTGTGACTGAGTGAGATTCCCAGAAAGCAGAAAGAGACACACGAAAAAACATTTAGTCTTGTCTTGGATTCAGCATTCTTATGCCGAAATTTCTTTGAACACAAATATTAAGACGAATTGGTAACATTTGTATCTTAATTTATCACATCGTGTAAATAGACTTACTCGATTCAAACGCGTTTGTACCGTTCGTGTGAATATAAACATTTTTCCTTGTTACACCCGGTGTAAGTGCTCGCTTGTGAAGTTCTCGAGATTTCCCTTGATAGTGACAGATCACGCAGTGTTGCCAGGTGAAATAACGATTTCATATTGTAATGATGTATAAAAACCGGGAATTTTCCTTTCGATTAATTTTTAAATGACTTTAGTGTCATATCTCTTATATATTTGCGATAGTTTTTGAAGGAATTTTGTAATATTTCTAACATTATGGAACATAACACTAAAACATGATTGATTTCAATGTATTATTCTGATGATCAAATTATTTCTACTAAAAATAACTACGTACTTAACAATTTGAAATTCTTTTCATTAAATTTTGTTACCTTTCCCTGTGTATCGATAAAAACAAAATAACATCATTTTTTTCTTCTGTCGTCGTCTACTTTAATAATATTAATTCCGATCCTTTATATATATTTTTCTACATTTCATAATTTTTACTTTGAAGAATCTATCTATATAATATCTTCAAGTCCTTTGTGGGGTAGGCAGAGATAACCAAGTAGTTTATTCTATTACGCTCTCTCTGCTAAATCCAACTCTCGCTTCATACATTAGCGTTAGGAGCACCAGCAAATTGTGTATGTGCCTTCTAGCTGAAAAGTATGCGGTCGAGAAGTTTTGAATAGAATTACGAATTGACATTTTCAGTATTTTTTGTTAAATACAGTGCATGGGCACTGGTATACAGAAATTGCAAATTCATAAGTAGTTTAATTTTAGAAACAAACTTCGTAACAAAAATTATCTAAAAGGACAACTTCCGTAGCCCCAATATTTTTCTTTTTGAAGACAAATACGAGTAATAAATGTATTTGATCTCTAGACCTAAAAATAACACCTTTTTTACTCCACTAAGATGGAAAAGAAGCGTACGGCCAAGTCTAGATCGAATGCTTTCTCCATATCTAGGCTGACAGCCAATAACCTCATCCTGACTCACAAACGCTGAAGGCTAACTGCGTACAAGATACTCCTACACAAGAAGATCACCAGTCGAACGATTGTGACGTAGCCGGTCATAGTTGGTCATAGTGTTGAAGGTCGCTGATCACATCGTGTATTTTTTTTTGGTACTACTAAGGTGGCAAATAAGCGTACGGGCTGTCTGATGGCAAGTAGTTACCGTAGCCGTGTCACTTCTGTGTTACCGACCATGTAAGAACCTCTTCACGTCTTTCTTGAAGAATCTCATACTGTAGTGCCTTGGGAAAACCTCGGCAGGGAGTTTCAATCCATAACTTAATAGTTCTCGGTAGAAAACTTCTCTGGAACCGCACAGTACTTGACCATTGCGATTTCAGTGTATGAGGATAAACTCCCACCCGTCGGCGAGCTGTATGATTGTAAAACATTATATAACCGATAGAACACGCAAAGTTAGGCAAAATATCTTTTCAAACTCAAGTGATCTTGTAGGTATGCCAAGTCGTGTATTTATCACACGCGTCAATACCTAAGAGATATGGAGGCCGGTTATAGCAACAGGCCTGTACATTATTCGACAGATCTGTTCAGTCATTATTTTTGACCATGGGTTGGAAACTGACGGTGTTCTAAGATGACGGGAGATTACACAGTAGAGTAGAAAAGCAGAAAACACGTGTTAGTATAGAACATAACTGAAACGCACAGTTTCTTCACCACTGCCATTATGCCGTTGATTTATGAATGTCGAGAGAGTAATGCGCGCCGGACATCTCGCTGGGTAACCCTAAACTGCCATCTAATTTTCCCAGTAGCGGCATCGACGGTTGACAGAAGTTTCTCTCAGCAGCTTTAGCTAACGTTCAGAAAACGCGTCTCGCAGAAAAAACTTTCAAGCTGCCGCCGAAATCGAATCTAGTAATCACCCTATTACTGGATCTGGAAACATTAGGATTCCCGTAGTACAAACCTTGTACACAGACTGATTGAGAAGACTGGTTATCTACAGTGCCAAAGCAACCATGGATTAATCCATGGTTGCTTTTTAGTCAGTCACTAAACAAGTGGAAAAGTAGCATTTCATGTCATCCATATCGCTGCAGCTACTATGGTTGTAAAGGATTTAATATCCTATGATTCGAAGCAAAACTGCTTGTACGATGTGTAACACTCTACACAATATATTAAAGTTGAAGTCTATAAATTATTTCATTTCCAAGAATTTTATGAACGGACAGCAATATTGCAATGCAATACAATATATAACACGATTACACAATACAATATATTGCACCCGAAAAAAGACATAGTACCATACAATACAATCAATACTCGTAAATATAATTGGCGGACTTATCGATACGTAATCTCTTTCAGCTGATCTTAGGGTAGATGACAAATAGTAAAACTTTGAATAAGCAAGTAAGTGGTCTCAATCTTAATTAGACATTATTCATACAAGTTGCTAAAGTTATAAATTGGCGAATTTGGAACAGAAGGAGGTTTAAAGTGGAATAGCCTAAATTGTGAAAAGAATTTCCTAAACTGAGATACGAATCATAAAACAGAGAGCGAAAGGGCTGGAATGCATTGGACTGAGAAGTTCATGTAGCAATGAAAAACATTACATATCATACGTCAACGTAAATCAAGGTAACAATAGTATATATAACCTAGTATCGTAAGGAGTTAAGTCTGAGCTAACCTGATCTTGTTGCTAACTAGCAGAAAATACTGTTAATCTGTTAAACCCCGAACAAGGTTCTGTACATAAATACAATATTATATAACCAATTTTCAACTTTTTCGCTTAACTGAAAACAGGCTCCATCAAAAACGTTGGGAGTGAGTATGAGGTCAAACGCCTCCGCCCCTTATCCTAAGGGGAATTGCTACCGTCAAGGGAATTGCTGGCCCCATTGCATGTAGACTTGTCAGACAAATAGAGTGTTAAAACCGGCGTGGAGTGCGAGGCGTGGGAACTGCCGAAACTGCGAAGGCAAACACGAATACCTGTGGGGCAGCACTTTTAACAGCGTTGAAGATATTTCAGATCTTTTTACATACTTCCATTAGTATTCCGAAAAATAGTATACAAATATAACGATAATAGGTTTGTCTTCTTCTTAGTGTTATCCCGTTTTCCTAATCCATTAGGATTGGCGGGTCCGCTATCTAAGCCTAAGGATTTGAAAAGTGCTGATTTGGTGGGTTTTATATAATTATTATGCTATAAAAAATGGTTAGGCATTGTTATTATACCCACGAAAAAAAAATATTTTCCCCGAAAGTCAAATAGAATTATCAAATGCCATCTCGTTACAGTTCTTTTCAAAACAATGTCGCAACTCAAAGAAATGAAAAATAAAAAGATAAGGCTCATTGTTTTAAAGTAATGAACACAAAATAATGTTGTTTTGTTTAATTTAGTGTTCAAAAAATTCGTATGTGCGACGGAACAAGCTGAAAACAAAAGCGGGAAAATTCAACAAGAGATAATTGGGCCGGCTGATATTTCAGCTTGATAAATAACATTATAAATCAGGCGAAATCCGGGCCTTAATGTTAAAATAAAAACGGCAATTTAGATTAAAACAAGACGATTTGAGTTTTATAAAATTAATAATGAATTTTAAGTACTGTTATGTGTTGTGTGCGAGTTGATTTTTATGAAGATAATGCATTTTAGATTATGGAACCCTTTTTAATTGACTTGCCAACTTTAATATTCTATTGAATTGTCTCGTGTGCCCGTTTTTATCTGACTAATTATTATTTTCACTTTTTCGATTTATCTTTTTGAAAATTTTGCCGTTTGCTTTGATAAAGATGATTCGAAAACATATTTGAATAGATACGAGTAATATATATGACATAATATGAAATTGATCGAGTTTAATTCGAAGGCGATGTCGGGAGTCCAAGAAACCGGTGCGCGTGCATGGAAACAGCCATGAAAGTTAAAGAAGCGAGCGATATGTGTATAGACATATTTTGAACATTTTAGGGCTAGGTTGCCCCAGCCCCTTACCCCGCGAGGGAATTGACGTGTAAATATAAATAGACAAATAAAATAAACACAAAGATAATTGACGTCCGCTACCTAAGCCTAAGGATTTGGCGATGATACTGGAGCGACTGCCGTCTGACCTTGTAGAGGTCCGGAGTGATAACGAGACCTTTTTTGTATAGAACATCATCATCAAGCGTGCACCTGATGCAGTTACCGTAGGCTATGAACGCCGGAAATGCGCGAGTGATACTTTATGTAAACCTTTATTTGCACATAACACAGACATTCCGTACGAGCTTACTGGTAACCTCGCTCATTCACAGGAACACAACAACCCTCCAAGGAGTTATTTGGCTGCGGTTTTCTGTGCGAGGTATTTGCCCAGTAGGCCTGATTTGATAGGCAATACTTCTCTTGAAAACATCCAGACTAGGACAAACAGACATGTTCATGCGCATAAATGTTTGTACTGTGCAGAAATCGAGTCCCTGAGCATTGGTATTAAAGTAGCATCTCTAACCATTCCGCCGCTGAGCTTATCTAAAGGTTGGGTCAACCGTTTCTTAAATTAGGTCACACTCTTGCGAAATATGATTTCTAGGTCGTGAGGGTTTCCTCATAATATTTCCTTCACCGCCAAGAAAGTGACAATTATACATATGTGAGTAAATCCCAAAACACGTATTTAGTGTTACATGTTAACATCAAAAAATAAAACGTTAACGCATGAGTGATACTTCTGATGTTACAATTGCCTATGGGCTGCGGTTACTGCTTACCATTAGACCGGCTGTATACTTGTGTTTTCAGCGTAGAGTTGTTCAAAATAATGTGGAGTTTTGCGTGCAATTGCAGGTTCCAAGGTTGACCTGTCTGTAAATTTGTCATGAAATTTTGTTCGGTGATTTGGTACTCTCCGCATATTGCAATATTAATTCCATAAAATATTAATAATAATTCACGGGATAGCTTGTGGCGATGGATAAAGACATCACGGGTGCCCGAGTACTCTAAAAGTCATCCAGGGTCTTAGTTGCTCGGAGTGGAAACTCAATAAGGCCTCTCATCTTTGGCTTACCTTCATTCGTCGTCCAGAGAGGAGTTGATAGAGCAATATGCTCCAGGGGTGGAAGTGTGAAAGGGCATAACCCCGCGAGTAACTTTAGAGAAAACGCAGCACCATTCGGCAGCATTCAACAGCATTCGGCACCTTTGAGTCACTCACGCCGGTGTTGTCTCCGGACAACGTTCTCTGGTATTTCGGAGGCACATCTAATGAGTGCCACTGCCTGCCGGAAATACTCGTAGCAATCAGATATGATGCTATGGCATGCAAAGACTTCAATACAAAGGGTGTCACTTGTGCGTTGCCACCCTCGCGGGTGATGCAGCAAGTTCGCAGGAGCTTAACGGCTAAAGGAATTTCATCTGAATTATTTTGTATTACAAAATAGTTCATGCGAATTAACGCTAGATGACACCACCCACTCCCGTTAGTAGATATCTCAGTTCAATATATTTCGAAGCTGAACTATTTTACTTTTCATGTCGAGGGATATACTAGTCTGTCACGCAGAAAACCATATACGTACAGGATTTTCCATAGTAAAATATATGCAATAACAGAATTATATTATATATATAATACACTATAGCCGATAAAGTATATATGGTAAGTATAAGTCATAATTATGGCGTTACGCGACTGGCGCTGCCGAACGGATAAGATATCTGCACCAATACTATGTCAAGGAAGGTACCACGGCTGATCAGGTGAACGCTTACCTCAGCACCGAGATTACAGTACAGTAAAAGCAGAGAAGCTACGCGTCTTTCAAACTTGGAGTGCTAACTCGAATAGTCGGACTTGTCTTGTCACCACCTGGGCTGTAGACATTTGTGTGAAGCCCTGGCGACTGAACTTTCGTGCCAAAAAGAAAATAAGTAAGTCAGTGACGGTGCAGAAAGATACAATGTCTTTACCAGAATGTTCGTGGGCTTCGTTTTAAAACTGTAGTGTTTAAAAATAATGTGACTGAATCCGCATTCGATATTATAACATTGACTGAGACGTTTTTGACGAGTTCTGTGTTCGATGATGAGCTGCTTCCCGCTCAATACACTGTGATCCGCAAAATTCGCACAGGGGAACTGGCTGGGGTGATGTCTTGCTCGCTGTACATAACTGTTACACTGTGTGTGAGTTTGCAGATATTGACGGTCCCACATCGGACTTGGAACTATTATTTGCTATTGTTAAGAAAAATAATTTAATTTTCTTGTGTTGTGTTGCGTATTGCCACCTAGTTACAAAGACAATCAATATATAAATGTGATAACATTTGTAGAAAATGCCATATGTTCTTATCCTGACATGAACATATTGTTACTGGGTGACTTCAATTTTAATTCATACAGTGCTAATTGAATTACTCATTTTGATAATTTTGTAAACTACATCAGCATAATATTATATTAAAAAATCGTGATGGAATGTTGGATCTTGTGCTAAGTGACATGGCATCTGAGCACGTCCCTGGGGTGATCCCTTAGTCTCTATTGATGAATATCATCCTGCGCTCGAAGTAATAATGCACGTGACATATAAGAAGCTCAGAAGATATGTAAACCGCAGATGCCGCAAACCGATGACAATCAGGATTGGGATTAGCGCAGGGTGGACTACGTGGGATTATATTCAGCGATTACCGAAATCGATTGCGCAGACTTATTTAAAATTGACATTGTGGATGCAGCTGTTAACATCTTCTAGTCTAAGCTATATAATATTAGTAATTTATATGTACCATTAAGGAAACGCTACCAGCCTAATACTAAATATGTTTACCCTAAATGGTATACAAGTGAAATAATATACAATTTGAAACGTAAATATCACCGTTTAAAAAGGTACAAATCTAAGGGTAGCCTATATGACAAGAGCTATGTAAGTATTATAGATGGCGTTCCAAAAATGTAATGTTAATAATATAACATTACATACAAACAACATATTAGAAATATCCAGGGTAAAATAATAGATGAACCTTCAAAGTTTTGGGAATACGTTAAAGAGAAAAAAAAAGCAGGCTGCGCATAGGTACATTCAAATATGGAGACAATGACGTCACAGGTCAGGCCGCAGCTGATGCTTTTAAGCATTATTTTAGTTCTGTCTTCCAGGATGAGAATCCGAGTCTTAATGCTGTGGAAGCTGAGCGTGCTGCCCACAGCCTCAATAACTGAAATCGTGTCACTGTAACAGCTGTAAATGAGGAGGACATGAGATCAGCAGTGAGGGGCCTGAAGTCAGGAACGTCATATGGACCTGATGTCATTCCAGTATTCTTGGTAAAGGATTCCAAGCAGCCCTTTATTGTTTATTTTTAATCTTTACCTGGCCCAATACAAATATCGTGATTGCTGGAAATTGTTTATGATAGTAGCGGTTCCCAAGGGTGAACCAAGTACAGAAATTGCATCTTATAGACCTATTGCTGTCTTGTCACTCTTTGCAAACATTTATGAGACTATTCTTAACCTCCATATTGACCGACAAATAGACGGTTTACTACATGAGAATCAGTATGGATTTGCACTCCAAAACTTAGAAGTAGAAATAAGTTGTATTTTCTGGTATACCAGCTTGCTACGACTGGTAGATCTTTTTTGAAAATTGTATTCGATTTTATAATAAGTTGCCTGAAACAGTTCTGCCCTTTCCTGACACTGTATTCAAAAAGCACATTAAAAATACTCTTTGTAAAAGGGCTTATTATATAATGTATGAATATGTAACTGACAAAGATGTGTTGAAATAATTCAGCACAGACGACCTGTCCTTAATAATCTTTAATTCTACAATTTGATATCATTACTGGACCAATGTGCTAATGTGAATTTATTGTAATATCAAATTGTCAATTTTAAGAGACTTATATTAGCAAGTTTCTTTCGGCATTTCTTCTTCGCCAATAGTCATTTCCGAAGTGCTAGCAGTTTAAAAAATAAAATAAGATAATTGATAAGATACAATAACTATATTTCAAAAAATGTAAGACATGTCTAAGTGTCCGCTAAATCCCAATGGCAAATATAGAATTTTTATCTTTATATATTTTATTATTCGTATCATGACGAGCTCGGTGGCGCAGTGGTGAAACGCGCTGTTACACTACTTTGACACCGACGCTCGTGGGTTCGATTCCCACACAGTACAAACATTTGTGTGCATGAACATGTCTGTTTGTCTTGGTCTGGGTATTTTCTATGTATAATAAGTATGTATTTACAAAAAAAAAAAATATTTACGTATATTTATCAGTTTTCTAGTACCCATAACACAAGCTTCGCTTACTTTGGGGCTAGATGGCGCTGTGTAATTTGTCCGACAATATTTATTTATTATTATTATTTATTTATTAAATCTGAAAGCCACTACACCTGCGTAATTTTAACCAGAGTTTTTAGTAAAACTGATATGTTAAATATAGCTAACAACGTAAGAAGTTTCTTGCTAACTTGAACGCAGGGCCATTTCGAAAGGACCAGTCACCGAAGTTTACATATAAATCTTACACGCCTACGTTAAATTATGAAATCTAGTTTCTATACATGTATTGCAGAACATTGTTAAAAGTTAATATGTATGATGCCGATATCGGACGTGCGCATGTCATTTTATCATATCAATAACTATAGTAGGCGATAAATAAACCGATATACATCGAGAAATAATCGAGATTAAATAACATAACACACACAAGCTTCGTTTGTTGAGCAGTGATAGCACAGTGGATTAAGAACCGACCTATTGACCAACAGGACAGGACCCTCAGTTCGAATTCTAGTATTTACCACTAAAATTCTGTTTTCGGTTTAATGTATTGTTTGGAATTATGTACGTGAAGAAAAATTTCAGGTGAAAACCCACACTTTCAAGAAATTATATTTTGAAAGGCGTGTGACCTGACTAAGAAGAAACTGGTTTTCCCTCTAGGATGTTGGAGATGCGATGGTAGCAATTCCATATAAAAATCAATTTCATATGAATTGCAATTCGCCAAATCCTTAGGCTTAGATAGCGGACTCTGCCAATCTTAATGAATTAGGAAACGGGACAACGCTAACAAGTAGAAGAAGACAAGATTCGTTTGTACTCGTAGTTAAAATATTTAACGCTCAAATATTTATCTTGCACGGCATTTAACCCTGGATTAATGTGGACATTGCTAACCACTGGCCTATAAGACTCCTTCGGTGTTGTATAAAAACATTACATGACTAGAAAAATTTCATTGAAATGAAGACATGAATAAAACTATATTAAACATTGCGACTGAGAGCAAAATATGTTCCTAAAATATGCACAAAAAAATGTTTAATTTGTCCTACGCGTCGCTGATATTTTCACTTTGAAAAATTTCTCTCTCTGTGAAATTAATACATGGCGAGTTAGTTTCGTTACAAAAAATGTCTATTCTGTTATATTTATAGCTCTTTTATTTTTTACAGTCGTATAAAAATGTATTTTGTAAGACATTCAAAGTATAGTATCTAAGCTGGTAGCAAACAGGCATTAATATACAGGCAGGCCAGATTTACAGTACACGGCAATACTTACTATAAATCCGTCTAATAGTCATAGCATCTTTTAATTTAAATTCTTCTATCGAAGTTACCATCGTACGGGCTGCCGGAGGGTTTGTGCAAATGGGTGGCCAGTTTCCTCTGTTTCTGTTGCACATTAATGACATGCTGTCAATCGACAGCATTCATTGTTATGCGGACGACAGCACCGCGGACACTTATTATACAGGCCGTGCTAACCCTCCCTCGTTCCCTTGTGGAGGAAAGCCGTGATAAACTTATGTCTGAAATGGAGGGTACATTGTCTAAAGTATCTGACTGGGGGCGATTGAACCTAGTCCAATTCAACCCTACCAAGACACAAGTTTGCGCGTCCACCGCTAAGAAAACCCCATTTGCTGCGTTTCCCCAATTCCAAAACACGTCGCTCACAATCGCTAAGAGCATTGGGATTCTCGGTATCGAGATCTCCAACGATGTTCAGTATCAAGGTCACCTGGAGGAGAAGGTCAAGCTGGCGTCCAAGAAACTCGGTGTGCTCAACAGAGCTAAACAGTACTTCAGCGCGGGGCAAAGACTTATGTTCTATAAGTCCCAAGTCAGACCGCATATGGAGTACTGTAGCCACCTTTGGGCGGGAGCACCTGGATACCAGCTAGGACCTTGTGACTCGGTGCAGAGACGAGCTGTGAGAATCGTTGACGATCCTGAACTCACACACGCCATTGAGCGCTTGAGTTTAAGGAGAGATTTTGCCTCCCTTTGCGTGTTTTACAGGTTGTATAATGGGTTGTGTTCTGAGGAATTGTTCGACATCATGCCAACAGCCTCGTTTAACAATCGCACAGCTCGCCGACGGCTGGGAGTTCATCCTCATACACTGGAACCGCAATGGTCGCGCACTGTGCGGTTCACAAGAAGTTTTATACCGAGAACTATTAAGTTGTGGAATGAGCTCCCTGCGGAGGTTTTCCCAAGGGACTACAGTATGGGGTTCTTCAAGAAAGGCGTGAAGAGGTTCTTACAGGGTCGGCAACGCAAGAGTGACATCCCTGGTGTTGCAAATGCCTATGCTACGGTAACTGCTTACTATCAGGCAGACTGTACGCTTGTTTGCCACCTTAGTGGTATAAAAAAATGCATAGTTCTTTTTCTCATACACTAAAAACTCCCGACGGTAACGCGTATTGCCACGCGTCACGTCGCCGTGTATCCCCATCTCGCCGAGACAAATACCTGAGGAATACCAGTTCGCAACCTTGAATGTTTGTGGAGGTGTGGATAGTAAGATTCGAATTTACAAGATGATAGATATCAGAAAAATTGATACGAGTATACTAGGTGCGAGTGAAACGAAAAAGGCAACAACGACTCACTCACGGGCGGTATTATGAATACTAATCCGGAGTTGCTAACTCTGAGAGGGGTAGCCAAGGAGTGGGTGTTATGCTATCAAAGAGAATCAATAATAGCCTCAAAGGCTATAAATGTGTGAGTCCTAGATTTCTCTGGATAAGACTAAAACTTGGCCTGCCTAAAGTTTTTGTCCTGTGCGTTATACTCCCGACATTTCCAGGGCAGACAAAGTTAGAAGTTCTGGGATAATTTATTGGGAGGAGCTATTGAACATAATGTCAACATCCTCATTTTAGAATTGTACAGCTTTTCTTCCCGACGATTGAGAGTTCATACCCATACACTGGAACCGCAATGGTCCAGATCATTTCGGATCATTTTCAACCGAGATCTATTAAGTTGTGCAATGACCTCCCTGCCGATGCTGCTATGGCTGCTCCAGTAGTCTCTGACTCGGCTGCTGCGGTTCAGCATTCCAGATGGCGGACGAGCGCAGCAGCCGAGGCAGAGGCTACCGGAGCAGCCATGGCAGCATCGGCATGTTGCACTTACTAACAGTAATGGGTGGGTGCCGGCCGGCGCTAGGCCGCATGAACTAATTGGTGGCGGAAGCACACAAAGAAGGTTAGATCAAATTGCAAACAAAAATATTTATAAAGAATAAAGAAATAATGAAAATAAGAACCACCCTATTGTCCGACCGGTGTAGACATGTAGCACTAAATTAGTGTTTTCAGGTTAATGCTACTTGTAAATATTATTTGCTCAATGGTGAAGAAATATGGATATATTTCTTCACCATTGATCACAGAGACATCACAGCATGTCCATAAAATGTCATTTTTCGAAAGACATGTGACTTAACCTAATAATATGGTTTTCCTTAGTAGAGACGGTCTCTCTGTGTAAAAATCAGTAGCTTCGCCAAATCCTTGGGCTTAGGTAACAGAACCCGTCAATTCTAACGGATTAGGAAACATGATAACGCTAGAAATAAGATATTGCTTCATATTTTCTGGCTTCGACTACAATAAATATGGTTTCAAATCATTTTATTTATTTATGTATTAAACACAAAACAGATTAAAGTTATTTCCTATACCTATACTTCATAGTGATTATTGTTTCGTTTGAACTATAACCCATTGACATGTGCACACATCATGATAATTATTTCTTGGCGCATTAATATTATTAAAATAATAAAGTTTACGTCACCGAGTCGAAGCTTAGTCCATATCGGTTGCATGTCGCATTTCTAAGTTTTTATTTTGTAAGTTCTGAGTTTATCATTAAAGCTACATTAAATACTAATGAATATTATGTGGGATCGCCGAAGCATTATGCATATGAAATTAAAATATTATTGTAGCAAAATAAAAAAATACAAAATTCGAAAACTTACAAGTAAAAGGTTTTTTAAAAAGCTTTCTCACTTTCATTATTATGCTATTATAACGCAGTAATAATTATTGAAATTCGTGGAGTTTTTTTATGAGATATTGGTGAAAATGCATCAAAATGAGAAATATACACGACGAACATAGAACCTCCTTTTATGACGTCGGTTAAATAATGTCACTTTGCAAGTAGTACAATTTATTTTGTACAACGTCGGGAGGCATACTAGCACGGCCCACCTGATGTAAAGCAGTTACCGGAGCCTATGAACGCCCGAGCCAAGTGGTGGCCGAGGGTTTGTTATAAAAAAAACAAACTTTATTTACCACAATACTGACCGACAGAGTTTCGGTGTTGATTTAATACAGAGGAATGTTCGATTAATCTAACTTACTAGCTAATTTATACTACAATTATTGTTTACTCATCACTATTGTGCAATGCCGCATTTCCTATATTGAGTAACTGCCCATCAGCATTTAGTGGTGCTTATGACGCGTATTTGGTGTGGGTGGCTACCCTTAACTCCTCCCTCCTTAAGAGAGAAATCAGCCGGAGGTGGCTGTGGCGGATGATTTCGTTTTAGCACCAATATGTTGTTGAGCACTTTGAATTTAATTACAATTGCTGTTGTTCCTAACAAAACCATTATTACAATTATGCTTAGTGTCCATACACTTATGTCTGTGGTTATACTTATTTCGTCACTATCACTGTCACTATTGTATTTTGCACTATTTAGTAAACTTTTTATTTCTGTGAAATCTATATCACGTAAATCTGCTTGCCGGGTTTCTTTCTTGATTTCTTGTTGGATGTCAGGCATCCGGATCACTTGCATCTGCAAACTGGGTATCGTTGATCCATTGGTGGTGTGTTGTATGATTACTTTTTCTCCAATCTGTACCGTACAATGTTGACTTGGTGTGACAAAATTTGTCCCTTTCATGTTGTGTCGTCTGATTTCAGTATTGCAGGTTTCTGTGATTAGAATACTCTCCTTAGTGAACAGTAACCAGGTATCCTCGGCTACTCTCTGGATTTTTGTATTTTCTATCAATATAGGGATTTGATAACATTTAGAGTATTCTTCCTTCATGAGCATAATCTGTTCTATGCATGTGGTTGTAGAATATGGAACGATATTGTTCTCAGTACACAGAAATTTATCATTCTCTATCTCTCTGCAGGATTCAGCCACAGGTATGTATTTCAATCTATTCACTATAAGGAATGGGTGTTTTGGAATTATGACATAGGTTTTTAAGGTAACGGGATTCTGAATAGGTACGGGAATTAATTTGTAATATGTATACGTGTCCTCGTCTATCAAAGGAACTTCAAGAATAAATACTATTTTACTATTATCTAAGTACGCTTTAAACACTACATTCGTTTCTAGTTTTATCAAATTATCTCTATTAACTACGTAAATTAATTTATAATGTTTCTCTATTTCTAGGAGAATATTTAATAACTCTGTTGAGTTTATAATTGATTGATGTAGAGTATGTATTTTACTGAAGGCTATTGCTGTCTCTAATTCTTGAATCACATTATAGATGAGGCGAAAGTTATTAAGAATTTGATTTAGTGTGTTCATTTGACTGACTATCGTCTGTATCTCTGACTGGTCATGACGTAGTTTATCTAACTGCGAAGTTTTATAGTTTATATGTATCAAATTATATTTCATATCATCTGAAATATTAACTAGTTTGTCAAAGGCTTTTTGCATTAATGATATTTTTCTTTCCATTGAATGTTCTCTATTTTTGAGGTGTTTTATTTCTGTGTTATACCTAATAGCATCTTCATTGTCTAAGTTTCCTGAAATAGTTTTAATAAGTGAACCTAGGGGATTTATAAGACCTCTTTTTGCTCTCCTATTAGGTAAGATTTGTTCTAATCTATCCGTAGCTAGTTCCATAAGGGATTCTATTTGTACTTCTAGTCCAGCAAATTCAGTCTTTGCTGGTGATCTATCTGCGTTAAGTATATCCTTAAGCCTAAAGTATTCTACACGATTGTTTTTTAAGTGAGTAACTATACTATCTAACTCTAATGTTTTAATAATAGTCCAGTGACTATTCTGAATCACTGCTGCTCCCATACGTATCGGTGCGATTCCTGGGTTTGAACTGAGGTTCTGGAGGTTTACGCTGCATACTCTTGCCACTAGTCCCAGGAGTATCCCGACTGCTAACCTGTGGAGGCCGTTTTATATTTTTTATTGCTACTTTAGTTTTTCTTTTGTTTAATTCTACTGGTACTATATTCCTAACAATTTTGCCCTTAACTTTTGCCTTTTCATACCTTGGTAACTCTTTAGCTTTTCTAGTTCTAGTAGTCTTCATAAATACTTCATCTCCTTCTTTTAACTTAGGAGGTTCTTCTCCCTCTTTCTTTTTCCAAACTCTGACCTTATCCTCTTGTAGTTTAGTACCTACATATTCATATAAGACTTTCAATCTTTTTCTGTGATCCTGAACTAGCTTTTGTAAGAAGTTTTTATCTCTATCTATATCAAATACATTTCCCGATTCTGTATGACCAAACACTATTTCAAACGGCGTAAAGTTAGTTGCGCTATGTAACGTATTATTATACGCCATGATTGCATAAGTCATAACCGATGCAGCATCTAAATCAGTTTTGTCATATTTTGCCAGTCTATAAATTTCTATTATTGTGGAGTGAAATCTTTCTACTATTGCCATTGAACTAGGATTGTTGGGTGTTCCTACATGCATATCAATTTTATATAAACTTAATAGTTCTTTGACAAGTTTATTATTAAATTCAGTTCCGGGATCACTATTAATTTTCTTTGGTAGCCCATACATACTAAAATATTTTATTAAAGCCTGTACGACTTCTGGTGTGCTTCTGTTAGGTATATAAAAAGCTTGGCCTAGTTTGCTGAAGGCATCAACGATAGTTAAATAATATTTGTTTTCTATATAAAGTAGATCCATGAATACTTCTTCGAATGGTGTGAATTGACTTTGCGTAAGTTGCATGACCGGTTTAATTGGCTTTCTTTCGTATTTCATTTTTCTACATTGTTCGCATGAGTTTATGATAGCTGACACTGTTTCTTTCATGTTAGACCACCAGTAATGTCTCCTAAGCTTAGTAAGTGTTTCCCTAATTCCTCGATGACATGTTTTTCCATTGTGATACTTAATTATGATTTCCCTTTGATCATTTTCATCTGTTACATTAACTACTCTTTCTGTACATTCCATTAAATTTTGTGTTCCTTTTTTATATAGACTTATTACTACGTTACTAAATGCCTGCCTAAATATAGGGGCTTCAAAGTATATGAAATATTTATGTTTAAAGTTTATATATTCTTTTAAAAATCTTTTTATCAGGTGTTCATTATTTACTGCTGGTAAGTGTACTTCTAATATTCTTTGTTTATTATTTGATATATCTTTAACACTCATATCGTTTTTGAACCAAGTGTGTATAAGTATTTGTTTTGGTTTTGTATCCACAGCCTCATTTAAGATAGGAATACCATTGTGTTCTATATTAGATACAGAGTGAGCGGTGGCTCCGTCGTCTGAGTCTGATATTTCCATTACATCTGGTTCCGCTTGATTTAACATGACGGTATCAACAGATGCGTCAGAATCTGATATCTCAATTACTGGTGACGCCTCGTCCACTTTGTCCCTATTTTTGTTATTTCCTAACATCTCTTCGGCGATATTCCTAACAAATTCATCTAACTCTTGCTCCCTGTCTTTATCTGTATTTACTAACATAGAATCATTATCATCATCTAACATATTTATTTTTATTTTTCTAACTATTTCCCCTTTTGACTTAATTATAATTGATGAGCTATTTTCGTCTATACAATTGATTTTTATGCGTGACAATGCATCTGCGTTAGTGTTTTGAGCACCCTTTTTGTAGTATATTTCAAAGTCATATTCCTCTAATCTTAGACGCCATCTTGTTAATTTGCTGTTTGGTTCTTTGAGAGAATACAACCATGCCAGAGGCCTATGATCTGTGTATATATAGAACTTATTTCCCCATAAATATGGTCTGAAGTGTTTAACTGCCCAAATTACAGCTAAAAGTTCCTTCTCGATAGTACTGTACCTAGTTTCGGTAGCGCTTAAGGTGCGGCTGGCATAGGCTATAGGCTTATCAGATCCTATGGTGCCTTGTGATAAGACTGAGCCAATTGCATGATTAGATGCGTCCGTTGTTAAAATAAACGGCTTCTTGAAGTCCGGGAATTGCAACAATGGAGCGTTAGTTAAAACCTTTTTGCAACTTTCAAAGCTTCGTATGTACTCATCATTTAAGTCTATACTTTTACCCTTCTTTAAACAGGATGTAAGTGGCTTTGTCAGTTTTGCGAAATCTTTTATGAATTTTCTATAATATCCTATGAGACCTAAAAAGCTTTTAATTTCGGTCGTAGTTTTAGGTATCGGGTATTTTAATATGGCATCTATTTTGTCATTATTTGGTTTTAGTCCCTCGTTAGTGATTGTGTGCCCTAAGTACAAGACTTCTTTTCTTAGGAAATGGGATTTATCGAGTTGTATTTTTAAATTTGTTTCCCTGAACCTATCGAATACTGCTCTAAGTTTAAGTATATGTTCGTGTAAGCTTTTAGAGAAGATTATGACGTCGTCAAGGTACACTAGACAGTGTATACCTTGAAGACCTCTTAGTACATTATCCATTGCTCTTTGGAATGTTGCAGGTGCAGTTTTCAATCCAAATGGCATCCTATTAAATTCGTAATGACCAAATGGTGTGCTGAAGGCTGTTTTGGCTCTATCCTCCTTCTCTACCTCTAATTGGTGGTACCCACTAGCTAAATCTAGCGTAGTGAAGTACATGCTGTTTCCTAGCATGTCAAACAGATCGTTAATATTGGGCAATGGGTATTTATCATCAACAGTTATGTCATTTAAACGTCTATAGTCGACTACCATTCGCCATTTCGGTTTTCCTGAGCTGTCTATTTTTTTCGGTACTAGGTGCACTGGTGCACTCCAAGGTGAAAACGACTTCTGTATTACGTTATCTTTAAGCATTTTATCTACCTGCATCCTAATCTCATCTTTTTGCGTGGGGGGTAATCTATGTGCCTTAATATATATTGGATCTTCATTTTTTGTCCTAATTCTATGCTTTACTTCGTTAGTGAACGATAACGGAATGTCTTCACAATAAAATATATCTTTATACTCCTTACATATATTACTTATGGTCTGTCTTTCTTCTTCATTCATATGTTCTAGTTTTAGTTTGTTTAAGTTATCCGTTAAAAGTTTATCTATTATCTCTCTATTCCTATCATCTGTATAATTAACTTCTACTAAGTTTTCGTTATAGGGCGTGACTTTAAATGGTCCGGTTACGGTTAATTCCATTTTATCTGATCTCGTATTTTGGATTACCGTTGTCGCAAATCCATTTTCGCATTTAACTAATGCTGCGGGCATCCTAACCCCGTCTGTAAATTGTTTAAATTCTAAAATCGCAACTCCTTGTGTTAAATTCACAGGCAGTGTAACCCTTGATTCGCTACGAGGGGGTAGTAAATAAAATTCTCTCATTGGAGGTTTATAAATTATTGGAATGCACGTATCTCTTGTATATAACTTTTGATTTTTCATATCTATATTTGCTTCCAAGTGTTTCAATAAATCACTACCTATCAAGCCATCGTACCGTTCGTCTACACTATATACATAAAATTTGTGAGTTCCCGCGCTTTTAAAAGTTTTGGGTAACGGTATATGCACCACCTCGTTGTGTTTACTACTAGCATGTGTACTAATGATTTCGAATTGTTCTGTGCTTTTGAACTCGCAAAAATGTCTATTCGCTAGTTCCGGACTAATAAACGAACGTGTACTCCCGGTATCTAACATAAAAACAGCGTCTAACTCTTTTATTTGAATATGAGGTAAATTTAAAACATTACAATTTAATGCTATCCGTTCCGGTGTGTGTGCGCCCTTATACAAAAATTTTCAACGCTATTATCGTATACGTTATCAATACTTGGCTGTATGTTATTATTACTATTTGTCGATTCATCAAAGTTGTTGTTTTCCGTATAATTAACTCGCCTCGAACTGGCGGTGCGCATTGTAACATCAGTATTGCAACCTGATGCGCTTGGCGACTGCGCGTCATACGAAACGCCGCCGCGCTGTCCATTGTATACATTTTGTTGAGTTTGCATATGTTGCGGTTGGTTGTTATTATAATTGTACGAGTTATTATAGAATCGATGTCTAATATTATGATTTCTCGCCTGGAATGAATTATTAGGTGAACTAAAGTTAGAGTTATTATTATACCTTGGTTGTATGGAATTTGGTGTCGGCGTTGGTTGATATGATGACTGCATTGATAGATTATTATGGTAGTTTGATGGCCTTTGACCATTAAAATAGCGAACCGGTGCGTTATTACTTAGGTGATTGAATCGAGGCATTAGAGGGAATCTATTCGGTGCATGTGCACTTGTATTATAAGAATTGGTATACCCTTTAAAAAAATTGTTCGGTTTGAATTGGTTATAGTTCTTCTGATTATACACATTTTGGAAGTTTTGCTCTTCTAATACTATTTCGAGGGCCTCTTCTAAGGTTCCTACACCTTTCAACCGTACCAATCTAACTAAATACTGAGGTAAATTGTATAAGAAAACCTTCAATGAAGTATTGAGGTAATTATTAATTTTAGTTGTTCTAAGAACAGGGTCTTGAATACTTTCGTTTACCTTCGCAATTAAAACACTACGAACATGCTGTATTCTATGACAAAAATGTTGGTAACTTTCACCTCTATCTACCCTCATTGATTCTAACTCGAGAACTAGACAGTCTTCTGTCCTCGGATCTCCAAAATTTTCTTGCAATAACTGTTTCAGATCGTCCCATGTTTCAACCTGAGCTCTTTCTCCGAAAAGAGTGGCTGCTTCCCCAGTTAACCTACTAGTGATGGCGTGGAATAAGTATTCGTTCTGTACCGCATCACCTTGAAATTTGCTAATGATGTACTCCGCCTTTTTGATAAAAAGCGGCAGTAATCTCCCATCGGACCCGAATAATGGGATAATTTTAATCATATCTGACGGAATAGTTACGATTTGTTGAGCTTCCATTTTATATACTTACTATTCAAATATTAGTTACGTGAAAAATTGAAAATAAATGTCTAAAACTACTCGTGAAAGTTTTATCACTTTAACTCTAAATATGTTTATCGAATATTAAAACGGCGTTGGTAATCCCTAAAAATACACGAAAAACACGTATAATATCACCAGGACGTAAAGGAATGAGTTAGGATAGTGAAAAAGATCTACTCACATTTCCTGCAGCACTCCGTGGTTCTTCTGTGATACTGGAATATTCCCTGATTTACTCGTCTCTGCGGCAGCTTCAGTCTTGACAAATTTGTAGGTTCGTTACCCTGGTTATTCGTGTAAACGAACGTTAGGTCCGGTGTTCCCGAAGAGTTGTATTCGCGAAGACACAGGTACCCAGTGACACAGAGTAATTTCCGGCTGCGCCAGCCAAGTGGTGGCCGAGGGTTTGTTATAAAAAAAACAAACTTTATTTACCACAATACTGACCGACAGAGTTTCGGTGTTGATTTAATACAGAGGAATGTTCGATTAATCTAACTTACTAGCTAATTTATACTACAATTATTGTTTACTCATCACTATTGTGCAATGCCGCATTTCCTATATTGAGTAACTGCCCATCAGCATTTAGTGGTGCTTATGACGCGTATTTGGTGTGGGTGGCTACCCTTAACTCCCGCAACACATTAAGTATCACTCCCGCCGTGCCACCCTTACCCCTAGGAGCTTACTGGTGACTTCACTCACAACGCAGTAATAAAACAACCCACCAGAGAGTTGTTATTTGGCTGCGATTTTTTGTGAGGTGGAGATACTTGTTTTTGAGTTTGATTGAATTGAGTTGATGCGCCCTAACTCACTTATTTATAATTATAATGAAATATATATTTTATTCCAATATAAAATATAGTGTATATGTATGGACATAAACGAAATATATACACAAGTACACAGAAAGGTAAAAAAGCTAAAACTCAGTCAAATACTTTTACGAACATTTGAAGAGGTATACAGTGAATAAAATGCCTAAAATTGGAATTCGAAGCAAACAAATCTACAACCAAACGTTAGCACACCAATAAAATGTGAAAGCAAAACAATTCCAATTAGTCAATGTTCGATAGCAGATCGGGTGTGGTTGCACTTTACACGACTAAGTTAAATTGATTTACATAACGTACGACCGGAGTTGTATTAAGTGCGATATGGTGCTGCTACCACTCTAGTACAGACCACAGTAGAGAAATATAAGCAGTTGAATAACTTCAAAAAAAACTTTTGAAGCGCCCGACGATTGCGAGCAAAGTTTGTAGTCAATCTGTAATCTTCCGTAATGTCGGGTAATTTTACAATAACAAAGATTTGAATATTATCAAAATCGACATCAAGGAAATCGTAACTTCACCAAAATTTATACCTTCACACAACTAAAATTGAATTTTATAATTACAAAGTTTTTTATTGGACGTCTTTTATCCGAAGGTCTTTTATCATTTTATCCATCATGGATGGTTCATCTCGTAGCGAGGAAATATACAAATAAATCACGGTAAGGTCCGTACCTACAATAATGATGTTTTTCTTGTCCACCGAGCAACAGATAATTTCAAATATGTACATAAAACTGGAAAGACAAATTTAGTGGTAATTGCAAACGCCAGGATTCAAAAAGTAAGACATGGTATAAATATATGGTAGTCAGGGATCATACTAGTATAACGTATAAACAACCAGTTGAGAATGCGCATGTTTGCATTGCCAGAGGAACAGCTGTCTCGTCAATTATGTAACAATTCAATGTTTTTTTTAATTTGTCGGCCATTTTGATCCTATTCCTTAAGAGGAACGGTGTTCCTGAACATTCATATTCTACTTTTTATGCTGAATCCGAATCTGAAGTCAAAATTCGAATATACGAAAAAAACGCACACACAGACAAACGAACACACAAATATATAGATTTCATATAGGAACGGTGTTCCTGAAAACAATCCTACGGATTGAATTATACACTTTTTAACGGAAGTATCGCGTGTTTTATTTATTTTGTTGAACCTGACGTTTCGAACGCTTTGCAGCGTCCGTGGTCGCAGGAAGACTAAGGTGATATTTGTCTTACATTAGACATGGATGGATTAATTGTCCGAACGTTTTCTAAAACACGTTCGGACACTGTGAGCGATATATGTTTTGTTTTCTAAAAAACGTTCGGACACTGTGGCGATTTTTGTTTGAATCGGAACATATATAATTAATCCATCCATGTCTGTAGATATAATAATTGAATAACTAATGTAAGACAAATATCACCTTAGTCTTCCTGCGACCACGGACGCTGCAAAGCGTTCGAAACGTCAGGTTCAACAAAATAAATAAAACACGCAATACTTCCGTTAAAAATTGTTTAGTTCAATGTGTAACAATCGCAAAAACCTAAGACAATACAATCCTACGGGTCGATTGTTTCCTTTTGACGTTATGCCATAATTGAGAATCTCTTTCTATTTGAAGCGCATCGCTTATGGTCGCGATGAAAATGATATCCCTTGCATTGTTGACAGATGGTGACATTTTTGTCAAAAAGTTCTAAGTGAGCTAGTTATATAACATAGCCTACTGAATTTATTGCTCGACTGTGTCGTCACTACTAATTTTGCATACCTACCTTAAGACGAAAATTTGGAGAATATATTATGAAAATGTTCAATTCTCGAGATATTTCCGTATATTTCCTTGTCTTATTACATACTAATAGTTATTACGATTTTATTGTATGTATACTTAGTCTGGCCATAAATACTGTTACAATTAAAAATAAACAAAATATTACATTTGAATTTGGAATCTGTCATTTTTATATGATTGTAAAATGGAGTGGGGTTATAAAGAGAATCGAATTCTGTGATTGCATTACACAAAGTAGGTATGGAGCCAAATGCAATTTTTAAAACTCTCCACACGCTTGGTATTAGCAAAATGTTTATGTACCGGGCTATTAATGGGTACAAAGAGACCTCTTCTGTTTGTGACAGAAAAAGATCTGGCCATCCACGTAGTGTTCGTACGAAAAAGGTGGTCAAAGCAGTAAGGGAAAGAATTCGAAGAAATCCTGTCCGAAAGCAAAAGATTTTATCTCGGGAGATGAAGATAGCACCTAGAATCATGTCGCGTATTTTAAAAGATGGCTTAGGACTTGCAGCCTATAAGAGACGTACTAGTCATTTCTTAACTGATAATTTAAAAAAGAATAGGGTGGTAAAATCGAAATAACTACTGAAGCGGTACGCAAAGGGGGGTCACAGATAAAAATTGTTTTCGGATGGGAAAATTTTTACAATTGAGCAACATTTTAACAAACAAAATGACCGTATTTATGTTCAAAGCTCTAAGGAAGCTTCCCAATTAGTCGACAGAGTGCAACGTGGGCACTATCCGACTTCAGTGATGGTTTTGGTGGGGTATTAGGTATGAAGGAGCGACTGAGCCATACTTTTGTGAAAAAGGTATCAAAACGTCGGCACAAGTGTATCTTGAGAAGGTAGTGAAGCCTCTTAACAACACCATATTCAATACCCAAGAATGGTCCTTCCAGTAAGACTCGGCGTCGGCTCATAAAGCTCGGTCTACGCAGTCTTGGTTGGAAACGAACGTTTCGGACTTCATCAGAGCTGAAGACTGGCCGTCGTCTAGCCCCGATCTTAATCGGCTGGATTATGATTTATGGTCAGTTTTAGAGAGCACGGTTGCTCTAAACGCCATGATAATTTGGAGTCCCTAAAACAATCCGTACAATTGGCAGTGAAGAATTTTCCCATGGAAAGTGCGTGCTTCTATTGATAACTGGCCTCAACGTTTAAAGGACTGTATGGCAGCCAATAGAGACCACTTCGAATAAGCTTTTTATATTTTAAATTGTTTTATATTTATATATTAAACTAATACACTGTAAAAGTAATAAAATATGTTATTTGCAATAGAAATTTTTTTTTTACTTTGTTTCAGAATTTATGGCAAGTCTAGGTAGATAGATAAAAGATTAAGAGATACACCATAATATTCAAAAATGTAAACAAATTCAACAGCTAGTCATACGTTAGCTTCACAAAGACAAACTTTATAATTAGCTCTTTAAAACTAATGAATAACACCGGACGCCGACTGTTAGTGATAATATTAAATTTTATGTCTAAATGTTGCCAGCGTTGCACAACCTATGCTAAATTCGTGCCAAAAGTGCTTCTAACTTTAACATTGATATAGTTATTATAACAATTTTCTATTATTAGTATGATATTTATGACAATATATTGATATGGTCAAGGTATCAGTGTGTTTAATTCATAGTTAACAGAAACATCTATGGTTTAATTCATAAAACGAGAGCATATCCACGTGTACACATGCCAATGTTGATATGAGTCTCCCTATAACCAATAATATTTAAAGCATACTTAGTTACCGTATCTTAGCGAAGACCAGTATTTTCGAAGACCTCTGACTTATCTACTGTTTTTTTATTGCAGTCTGATTATGTACCAATCAGATGTATTTTAATTAAATTAAAATGACAGGTACTTATTTTATTTGGCTTTTTTGGCCTACATTACTAGATTTTTGCCTTCTTTTTAACACTAGTTAAGTTCTTAACATTGGTGTTAAACAGACGCATAGTACTCGTACGTTTGTTCTCATTCATGCTTTCTGTGCCAAAACCAGCTCTCGCTTCCAAATATTAGCGTTAGAATCAACACTGCGTTTCACATAGCAGCCCTCTATTTCAGGTTATCGCAGCCAAGAATTTTATCTAAAGCTTCATTTTCACTATTACCTGTCCTCACTCGCTTCTGGATATTAGCATGATATACTTTCCATCCCTGCTACAAACATATCCAAGATGTACAATCTCATTCGCTTGTTCTAACATGACGTAACCGGGTTCATCTCGTTCAAATATTATATTATTTGCATTCACTGTCTATCTATCTATAACTTCATGCCAAATTAGGTAGGCAGAGAGAACCGAGCGCCACGTAACTCGATCCTTACATATCTCACTCGCTTTTTTAACATTCATTGCTCTTCTCATGCACGCTCGCCGGTTTCTAGGGCTCCTGACATCACCTTCTGATAGAACACGACCAATTTGATCATGGTAGGTAAGTCTTGGCCTTTCTCGGCTCCTATGTGATGTGATGAATGTTTTAATTCGTTGTTCGTTATTTAGTTTATTAGCGATGGCCATTGAAACATAAAAATAGTAAACATATTTCTCTTACAGAAAAAGACTGTTATTTTATGGGTAAGACGGTTTCAAGAGGAGGGTTCGTTGGAAAACCATAGTAGATCTGGCAAAAGACCCCATATTGACTTAGACCAGCGTCAACTTGTGGTGCAAGGTTATGGGGAAAATGCTTCATCCCGACCAGTCGTGCCGTAAAAACCGCAGCTAAATAATAACTCCCTAGAGGGTTGTTGTGTTTCTGCGTGTGAGTGAGGTCACTAGCAAGCTCCCAAGGAGTTGCTGTATAAGCAGCAGAGGAGGCATCGCGCGAGTGATACTTAATATATCGCAAGCGTTAATAGGATGCGGTACCCCCTTTACATCAGGTGGGCCGTATGCTTGTATACCTCCTGACGTAGTATAAAAAAAATACAAATATTTCGACTGGAGCAAGGTCATCTTCAGTGACGAGAAGACTTTGAAATCTTTCAAAAATACTAATTATAACTGTATTGTTGATATTTTTAGTTGTTTTATAAACTTGAACACTATTGATACGGTAGTGATGATGGCGACTGGCGACTTCGGATTTGAGTAATAAAAATGTCGTTACGTCCTTTTTGTGCGATAATGTTTTCTAAGGTACCAAAAACGCTTCAGTTATGTTCACATTTGTATTAAATAGTTTAAGAATTTTATGTACTGTTTCGTAGATGTACAATCAGGGGTTCAAAAGTCCCAAAATAAACAAATCTCCTTTGAATGAAAGAAAGAAAGAAAAAAGAATGAAAGAAAGAAAAGAAAGAAAGAAAATAAAGAAAATAAAGAAAAGAAAGAAAAGAAAGAAAAGAAAGAAAAGAAAGAAAAGAAAGAAAAGAAAGAAAAGAAAGAAAAGAAAGAAAAGAAAGAAAAGAAAGAAAAGAAAGAAAAGAAAGAAAAGAAAGAAAAGAAAGAAAAGAAAGAAAAGAAAGAAAAGAAAGAAAAGAAAGAAAAGAAAGAAAAGAAAGACTTCCATCATGCCTACATCTGTCACGGCATACGGTTCGATTTTACTGTCAAAGCGCCAATAGACGATTCACATCAAAAATACGTTATATAAGTACTAGTCCTATTTATTTAAAGATTTTTGAGGATATGTTTCATTTTTATTATTTTTTAATTGCGCAAAGAAATGGCATAAATGTTTACAGCAGGGGGTGTTCACATTGACACGGAAAGTTCTCATTCGAATCGATAAGTTGTTACACTGAATCGGAAATATTTCCAATGAAATGTATTTCCTTTTCAATCACATTGAAACGAATCGCGACTTCTCTCCACGAAATCGATATCTTGTTAATGTAATTTGAATCTATGTAAGTTACGATTTCGGGTTAAATCCAGATGAACGAAGATAACAAATTTCTATGAAGACAGGAAGATGCAGCAAAGCGGTCCAACAGCGAAAGTATCTTTTCCATCCACCATCCATATCCACCTCATAAAAAATCTCAGTCAAATAACAAGTCCCTGGAGGGTTCTAGTGTTCCGGCGAGTAACTAATGTTACCAATAAACTCTTAACGAATTCTGTTAGGAGCAGGGATGGTAATATGCGAGCGATACTTTCTATATTGCAATATTACGATAACTACTTCACCTACTTTATAGTACGTGGGCCATATGCTTGTAAGCAACATTGCATAAAAAAAATATATAAAAAAAAATCGTGTGCGTTTCATATTGTTGACTACCCTAACACCAAGGCCCGTGGGTTTGATTACCACACAAAACAAACATTTATGTACATGTCTGGGTTTTATTATGTCAGGTACGGCGCATATTAGCAGCCTACCTGCAAAAATACTTTCACCTGATAGAAAACGCAGTTAAAGACAGCACCACCTTACGAGAGAGTCTTCTTATACTGCAAGGGTCCATTAGCCTACAGTAGCCACTTGACATCAGGTGGGTATACTTGCATGCCTCCAATTTATATTCCCTTTTTCAATTTTGGGAAGGATCGCTAAAACATATTTATAAAATGGACTTTAAAAATTCACGTCCAATAACACTAGAAGGTTTGATCGGCGGTGATATATGGACATCACATAGACCGGCATCTGCTTGTAACGCGGGACTTACATACATATTCCCTATAATGTTTGCGGGAGCCATAACTAACTGAGGGGATTTTTACAGACCTATTTATCTTCTTTTTTTTAGTATTAAGTGCGACATAACATACCACATGTTCATGAGGATGGTGGAAGCGAATATAAGACTAGACTTGAATTTTTTTTAGGTCTTTCGTGTGAAGTAGTTAAGAGAAACTCTTCTTGCTAGTATTATTCCGTTTCTAATACATTAGCTTTGGCGTGGTCCCCTACTAAAAGCTAAGAATTCGGTGACTATATCAACTGTGATGTAGAGCAACTTCCGTCAGATCCACCACACCACAGGGAGCATCAGACATTACTTAGATTAGGTCATACGTATTTTAAAACATTATTTCTTTTAAATGTGGGCTTCGTCACGATAATTTCCTTAATCGCCGATATTAAGTATGTACATAAATCCTAAAACATAAATTTAATGGTACATGCTGACACCAAAATTTGCCCAATAGGCCGGTCCATCAAAGAACTAAAGGAAACTCTGAAGCACTAAATCTGCCAGATTAACGCAAAACATATGTGTGTATGTATCTTCATCCCAGATACCTTGAGAAGCGGATAGAGAGAATCGGGCGTCATAAGACGCAGTTCTTATATACCTCACTTTCATTAATGGAAAATAGTATTCGTTTTTTTATATACGTCTAAAGGAAAAGGAAAAATATAAAAATAAAATAACTAAAGGAAACTCTGAAGCACTAAATCTGCCATATTAACGCAAAACATATGTGTGTATGTATCTTCACCCCAGATACCTTGAGAAGCGGATGGAGAGAATCGGGCGTCATAAGACGTAGTCCTTATATACCTCACTTTCATTAATGGAAAATAGTATTCGTTTTTTTATATACGTCGGGAAGTATACAAGCATGGCAACATGAATGCTTGCAATACAGGAAGTTTGGCTCGCGCGTTGCTCTCCCCCTGCTGTTTAAACAACATCTCCTTAGGAGCTTACTGTCAAACCCACTTACTCGCAGGAACGGCAAGGAGAAAATGTGGATCATGATGAAGGTATTTTATCCAGGGCGGTATTTTATCTCCTCTATTGTTTTCCATTTTTATAAATTTTCTTACGTTTTCGTTGAGTTGCTCTTATCATTTATACGCAGATGATCTGCAGGTTTATGTGCAAACGACATCTGATATGCTGAACACGGGAATTTCTCGGTTAAATGATAGTTTGTGTCAAATAAATTCTTGGACAAATAACTTTGGAATTCCGGTGAATCCCAATAAGTGCCAGGCTATTCTCTTAGGTAGCTCCAGGCAAATAGATAAAATTGACATCAGTTCTATGTCGTCCATTATATTCAATAAGTCTGTCATTCCGTTCAGTAAGAGTGTTAAAAATCTTGGCTTATATCTTGACTCTACTCTGACCTGGAGCACACAAGTGACTGAAGTTAGTCGTAAAGTAATATCGACATTGCGCTTTCTAAATCGATACAGAAATTTTCTCCCTATTGAAACTAAGGTCACATTAGTTCAATCCCTTATTTTTCCACTAATTGATTATTGTGATGTGTGTTATCCTGATCTTCACCAAGATCTTCTTAATAAGCTGGACCGGCTCATCAACAGTGCTATCCGATTCATCTTCTGTCTTCGGAAATATGACCATATTTCGTTCTACCGGTCAAAGCTTGGATGGCTTCCCATTCGTCAGCGTCGTCATTTAAGATTACTTAGCACACTTTTTACAATTCTTTTTAATCCCCATTCTCCTGAATACTTGAAATGTAAGTTCCAGTACCTTCGTGATTCTCATAACCGTCAACTTCGATCAAATGACTCCCATTTACTCTTAATACCACGTTTCCGTTCGGGCTTCATGTCTAATTCCTTTACTCTACAAGCTTCACGACTCTGGAATGCGTTGCCTGAACCCATTAGAGACTCCCAAAACAAGTTTACTTTTAAAAAGAAGTTACGTGCCTATCTTTTAGAGAGTCTATCCAGACAGTAATCATCCAATGTGTGTTGTATAATTAGTATATATTATATTATTTATATAGAAAATATGTATGTATTACTAGGGTTTTGTATGTATTATTGTGTTTGTATATGTATTATCGTAGTTATTTATTTATGTATTCTTATATTTATGTTAGGTGACAATATAAAGAAGAAATTCTTTATGGGGTCGATTAATATTTTATTTTAATTTTAATAAAAACCGCAATCGCGTTTTTTCTCCACTCCCGATGGTTGACTGGTAGAGAATGCAATTAGCATTAAGTCCGCCTTTTGAACCAACTGTATTGTGATCAATAAAGTATTAAATAAATAAATAAATAAAGGTACTTCCAAAGTCGGATTGCTTTGATGCTCCCTACTTCTCTCAAAGTACTAATATAATGCAAACAAACAGACATGTCAGAGAAATATATCTCTTTGTTTACAAAAAAAAAATATCCTTTATTTACTATTTCTCGGTATGCAAACAAATATCACACTCATCATAGTTGACGTAGAAGAAAGCCATGCTGAAGTCTCTTGGAAAGACTTAAACATGAAGTCTATTCGAAAATACTTTATCTTTAGTATTAAGTCTACCGAGAAACACTTACTAGGATTTTTTTACATTTCTTTTTTGGAAGTTAAAGAAATGTTTTCAAAAGCTAATACCTCCATACGTTAATCGTAACAGAGACCCGTAGCCAGTAACTAAGCTCCAACGACATATTGGTGCATTAGGGTCTCGATGTGAATCAGGGGCCGTACTAGGGATTTGTGAAATTTATTCCACCGACCCAGCCGACCGACGAAGCCGCTGTACTTGTCCCATTGAAAAACTCTATAGATACTAGAAGTGGTATATTTAGATTATATTTTTTTAAGTACATAATAATTTTTAATTATTATTTATTTAATCAGACAATTGTATATATATTCTTTATTGCACACAAATAAAACAAAATTATGAGTGTCAAATACAGTGTACAAAGGAGAGTTTACCTCTTCAGATTTCTTCCAGCCGTAATCAATGTGGAAACAAATTGTACAAGGGTTATAATAATTATATGTGTCAACTAGCAAAATAAAAACTGATACTTACAGGAAAAAAAAAACAAAATACAACAAATTTAAGAAAAGCACAAAAAAAAGGAAAATACTAGTAATAATAATAAAAAACAATTGAATCGAACTATAAAACACACAAATACATACATACAATATAATTATAACCATTGTAATCCATTATGTACCTAACATTTTTAATATTTTACCCTAAAGTTACTAAGATATATCTTTACTAATATATAAAGAGGAATAGTTTGTTTGTTTAATTGATTATTTATTAGAATGTGCTAGTCTCTGGAACTGACAATCTGGTTTGAAAATATTTGCACTTGAGAAAACAAATAAAGTAAGAAAATGCGATTCCCATGGGCTCCCGAGATATGCGTGGACGAAGTTCTAATAGCTAATTAATTTAAAATAACTATTTATTTTATGAACTAGTCAATTTTAGCAACAATGATGATATAACTTTGTGCCATATAGCAAGAAAGTCATCCGTGCATTCCCAACGATGCCGTACAGTAACTGGGAAAACTCAGCATTGTTCTAAAGGTGTTGCACTGATCCCGAAGAGCGTTGTAAGTTTTTTTGTGTATAAATTCCCCACAGGGTACTGGTGTAAAATACAACGTCGTATTATGTTTATTAAACACTTCACCGTTGATTTGGTCAACTCGCCACATATTCTCCAAATATTTCGAATAGTAATCAAGGTATGCGAGTATTAGAGTTACTTTGGTATAAAAGGTATATTCAGGAATACCGTTTCTATATGAAATCTATATGTTTGTCTGTGTGTGTGTCACTTTTTTCGAATATTCGAATTTTGACTTCAGATTCGGATTCAGCATAAAAAAGTAGAATAGGAATGTCTGAAAAACCAACCTCCTATCTCTGGAACATGGTCAAAATGGCCGAACAATCTAAAAAAAATGAATTTTTATTTCAAATTCGAAAAGTTAATTAAAAAGTAGAATAGTAATGTCTTAAAAACCAATATCATATTTCTTAAGGAACATGGTCAAAATGGCCGACAAAGTTTAAAAAAAAAAAATTGTTATATAATGACGAGCCAGGTGTTCCTCTGGCAATGCAAGTTTACGCATTCTCAACTGATTTTATTTTGATATCTAATAAATTGTGGGTCAAATGCTCAAAGTCAATTCATTGAAACAAATACTCCTAATGCGTTATTTGGATTTCCCTGAACGTAAATAAATGAGACCCTGATGCAAAACATATGGGAATGATAAGGTTAAAGACATAAGATATAAATTCTTAACTTGCTATTAGACCTTCGCGGGTACTTAGATATTTTTAAAATAAAGTTGTTGATATATTCAGTCGTTATTTTTTACAATAGTTAAATTTACATATAATTTTACCTAACCTGTTTTGTGTTAAACACATAACATAATGCAGTTTAGATAAAATAACGTAAATTTTTTTTAAATTATTTTTCATAGTTTGGTTTTTATTTTTGGTTTACCAGCATATCGAATATTAGTCATATTCAAAGTACTGGCCGAAAGAAACGTTTTAATTTACCAGTCTTAGCAAATCGATGTACCGGCACACCTACGCAACTTATTCCTTATTCTAAGACTGTTGCAAAATCTTTCCTCTCCAAAGGTATTTATAAAATTATTTATTCGCAATGGTGAATAGGTCTAGTTAGGACGTCTGGTTTCATCTTCTCTCGTAATCGTATGTCTATCTACTCCAGGTTTACCAACCTAAACCTACCTCTATCGCTTCTTCCACACTCAAAAATCTTTTCATACATTCATCTAAAAATCAATGTCTTAGCCAAATCTTTAGGCTTAGATAGCGGGCTCCACCAATCCTAATGGAATAGGAAACGGGATAACGCGAAGAAGAAGACTGACGTTAGGTCAAATCAAAAGCACCCAAAACCCAAGATGCATAAAGAGGTTGACGAGTGTGGAAGAAGCGAGAGAGGTATGTTTGGATCAATACACCTGGCGTTCCATAGTCTCTGCCTACCAATGGGAAAAAGGCGTGATAATATGTATGTATGTATATGTTATTGACTTTACTTATGTTACTGATACTATTTTGATCGACACCCACTAAGCATTTTGTTTAAGTATGTATCTTGTAATATGTATGACAGTTTGTATCATAAATATTTAAAAGTAATATATTAAATAAATAAAATAAATATTGTCGGTCGTTTTATTTTCCAATAAATCATGATAACATAACAGTATTTTCATTCAAAACAACTTCCAGTTTAAATCCTTTATTCAAACATCGTAACAAACTAAATAGATTTTAATGATGTACAAATCTGAGTTCATGTATTGAATTGTATTTACCAGTTTACCGTAACGCTATTAATGAAAATTAATGGTATTTTGATATACTTGTAAATACCAGTGTATTTGTAAAACTAAGAATAAACGTTGATGGCTGTAGGTACAATACAATACGATACACTTTATTGCACCAAATGAAATATGCATAAAAAACAACAATAAAAAATTATCAGCACAAACACGACGGTGTTTTCGCGATGCGATCTCTTCCAGGCAACCTTAGGCTAGACGAAAAGCAAACATACAAGGTAGGCGGAGCATAACTTAAAGGAAATGAAGTAATTACCTATATAATTAGGCATAAATAAATACACAAACAACATAAATGCATTTGTTATATATAACTAAATACTCGTATACACATACACACAATTTAGAAATTGATATATACATGGAATAAATATCCCTACAGTAGACTTTGTACAAAAGTCGTCAGCGTGGGTACCTCTGTCTCACCTATTTCTACCGCCAAACAGCTATATTTATATAGCTATATTCCGGTTTGAAGGGTGAGATATGCCAGAGAAATTACTGGGTACTTTGACAAAACATCCTTAGATCACAAGATTAGCAGTGAGCGAGTAAGATTATTGTGGTTTTGCGAGCATCAATAGGCTGCGGTGACCGCGTATCATCTAATGCGAGCCGCGTACTTGTTAGCCAATCTAGTTTCATAACAAAAAAAAGAGACTGAGGAGAAAGATAAGAAAATAATGCTGATTACGTAATATTAAGAGAAATATAGAGAAGTTTGACAAGATATTTGAAGGATAGAAGTGAAACTCTCAGCCACAGACGCACCACCTCAACCGAGAATGATTTGGCGTAGAAATCAGTGGAGTGGTGGTGGAGATGTTTTAAGATGGAGTAAAAGTGCGCTATGTAGGGTATAACCATGTGAATAGCTATGAAAGACAAAATGTTCCTTTAAATAGATTGGGGTGGTAGGATCAAAGAAAATAAAGTAAAGTAGGGTAAGGCTGTACCAGTTAGGACGAAATCTTATAGGGTGCCACTTAAGCTAAAAACGATACTCGGAAACATGGTCAAATTTACAAAGTTCAAATATAAACCGTATGCAAAAGTTTTGAAGACGCTAAAGTTTATTTATTGCTCTTCGGTGATATCTAGATAACGGAAATCAACACAATGAATGATAAAGAAGCGAGTGAGGTATGTAACGAAAGAGTCGCGTGGCGCTTGGTTCTCTCTGCCTACCCCGTGAGGGATTTGGCGTGAATTTATAGATAGATAGGAATCAACACAGTCAAGGAAAGAACACAAGGAAGAAATAAGGATTGTGCTAGCACAGATAGTTTATAGCGAGTAGGTAAGTCTTAGAATATGATTTACTGCCGTGTTCCACGGTGTACTATGGACTCATCCAGTATCTTTATTTCTACATGTGCTCATCCCTAGACAGTAGACACGGCCATTCGCCGCTCCACGTATCCGGTTCCATTACATGACGGCTGCAAAGCAAATGTATCAGTAGGTACTGGATTCTATTGTCGGGTTTAGGAGATCAAATGTGATATAGAGTAGAATAATATAATAGATAGATATATGGGTCGAATAGGCATTATATTCGTAACACAGTATCAAGAATTAATTCTTGTACAATCTTTTCAAAGCAACCTTAAGATAAGGTATCAGTAGACAGAGTGTATACTTGTGATAAATCAAACTGCTTCATACATTTTTGAACATACGCGGTTCAGTAATCGGTAATTGTATAAAATGTGTGTTATTATTACGAGACTGTGTCAAAAACCAAAGAAGTAGTGGTATGGATAGATATTTGATAAATTCCCGAGTTCAGAAGTATCACTTACGGTATGTTAGATTAAATTATGATGGACATTATTACAGAACATGTCTATCTATTCTAATCTAATCTAATCTCGTCGTGGTACTTTGTCTTCAGTCAAGCATTTAATACTAACTCATAAACATGTCTTGTAAAACACCCTGTTTGGGGAAGTACCTCCGCCTCACAGAAAACTAACAAATAACAGCCAAATAACAACTTACTAGAGGGTTGTTGAGTTCTTGCGTGTGAGTGAGGTCACCAGTAAGCTCCTGAGGAGTTGCTGCGTAAGCAGCAGAGGAGGCATCGCGCGAGTGATACTTAATATGTTACAAGCGTCAATAGGCTACGGTAACTGTTTTACATCTGGTGGGCCGTATACTTCCTATGTTGTATAAAAAAAATGTAGTATCTAGATTTCTGTTACTGATAGTTGAGATAAGATCTTGAAATTTGGGGGAAAAAATAGATATTTTAGCAATGTACTGCTAACATATCTATTTTTTGCCAAATTTCACAAGGACAAAGTACAAGGAAATATTAAATTTCATTTGGCACATTATAGTTATATCTTATAATTATATCGGACTAGACCTTACCTCACTTAAAACACTCAGACCAAGATAAACAGACATGTTCATGCACACAAACGTTTGTCTTGTGTGGGAATCGAACCCACGAGTCATCAAAGATGGTATCAAAGTCGCGTCATTCACGACTGAGCTACCGAGCTCGTCGAACATAATCGCAGATAGATACAATTTTTCCGGTACTTGTTTCATGAGATATTACTGTGAGTTTCTACGAGTATGTCTATGCAGATTAAAAGACTCTCAATTTATTGTAAATAGCTGTGTGATTTATACTAAACTGAAATAATTATTAACCACTTCAATTATTTCGTTCTTGATGACAATAGAACGTTAAGCATCGATGTCATCGGCAAACCGAAGTTTTACTTGCTTTTAATATCGATGACTTATATTTTCTAGTCCAGCAGCGTCTTACACGCATTCTCTAGTGCATCTGCATTTTCGGGAAGATTACGACCTCCTGTCGCAATAAGATTAGATGGAAGAAACTGTATTTTTGTACTGTAATGTATAGGGAATGATAAAAAAAGAGTAAGAAATATTTACTCTTTTTTTTATCATTCCCTATATTCATGCTATTAGATCTTGCTACAGATTACTAGATCTTAGTTAACTTTAAACACAGTACTGAGTAAAATTTAAAAAAAATCCAATTAAAAGGCTGCAAAGCGGCAAATTTTCTTAAAATATAAGCGGTTAAATATATTCCCCATAATGGTAATTGTAGATCCTATGCTTATCCTTTTATTTAAGCCTTGTCTCTTGGTAAATTTTGTGATTCCGGGTCAATTATAATTTTACTGCATATTTCGATTCTGTAACTTTATGATATCTAAACAGCCATCGGTGTGAACTTACGTACATGCGGCGGTGGAACCGCCACCCACCACGGAGCGTCAATTCCGGCGGGTCGAGAAGAGCCGTGTGCTGCATATGCAGGCGGAATGTGAGAGGTGGATTGAATGATAAGATGAACGAGCTGATGTACGTAATGAATGAGAAACGTTTCGATGCTTTGTGTGTGATAGAGACTAAGCGCAAGGAGAGCGACACCGATGATCTTCCCAGTGAAATAATGCCCCTATGGTCTGAGGTAGACTAGGACGAACATGCCAGTGCTGGTGTATATGTTTTACTCTCCTCTGACATAGCGACTGGTGTAACATTACTGGTTGGTAGGGCCTAGACTTCTATGGGTTCGTATAAAACTGGGCATCATGCGTGTATTTCTGGTTGCATCATACGCTCCCGTAAGCTCAGCGTGTGCTCAACAACTAGAGAAGTTTAGGGAGTCTGTGAGGGATGTTCTGGATTTAGCTGAAGGAAATGAAAGAGTGAGTATGTATGAGATTTGAATGGATGGGTTGGGACCAAGCGAGATAGCTATGAAGCTGTACTCGATCCCTATGGAGATAAGAGAGTGAACGAAGTAGGTAAGTCTATTCAGGATTTATGTTTGAAACGAAACCTCCTCGTGTCGAATACTTTATTTAATCATAAGCATATTCCCACATATACTTGGAGACGGAATGACCGAAAAAGTGTAATTGATATAATTTTAATACTCGTAGATAGACGTCTTTGAAATACTGTAATGGATACAAGAGCCTTTAGAGGTCCCACTGTTGAAACGTACCACTGGTGGTAAGCCAGTATGTGGGACTTTTCAACAAGTGGAGGCACTGGCAAATGCGTATCCCTGTCGGAGATCATGAAAAGATAAGAAGCGAAAAACTGCAATATACAAAGAGGCATAAACTATCGAAAAGAGATGTCTGGTGGGATTCGGAGGTTGAGTCCTTCGTAGTAAGAGAGAGGAAAGAGTGGCTCGACTATGTATCATCGTTGCCCCTAAATGAAAATATGAGAGAGAGGAGGAAAGAAATGTACCGTCTATATAAGAATGAAACGAGGGCTTTAGTGAAAGAGAAGCGTGAAAGAGGAACAAAGGCGACGAAGAACTTAGAGGCAAAAACCAAACTCTTTTGCTGAGAGATAAAGAAGTCTCGGAGTGAGAACTGCGTGCAATCTGCTAAGCTGTTTATTCTGTAGTTGTTTGCAGAATATAAAGTCAATGAATATAGGGTTGCGCATGGGTGACCTAGTGGTGTACTGTCTGCTGTATGCAGACGATGCCGTGATATTAGGAGAAACACCATTTAAACTGCAAACACTGGTCATAATGGGCTTACTATTGAATGTGAAGAAAACAAAGATAATGGTATTTGAAAAAGAAGAACCAGGTATGGATTTTGATTTATGATGAAGTGTTGGAACAAGTGGACGAAATTGTATATCTTAGATTCGATTTCAGAAGGGACGGAAAGTACACCGCTGATGTGAAAAGATGAGTCAGTGCTGGGAATAGTGTGAATGGACCATTGGGAAAACTTCTTGGCAGTAAAAACTGGAGCCATAATGCACAATTCGCTATACAAAACGCAGTGCTCGTCCCAACGCTTACTTATGGAAGTGAGAGCTGGATATGGTAGAGAGAGGATGAAAGACGCGGGCTAAATGCGAGCGTTGCGCAAAATTAGTTTGTAAATTGTTGTGTAAAATTTGTGGCGTAACGCTTGTGATCCACATACGCAATGATGATGCTACTCTGTTTCTACAGAGTTGGTCTGAAAGAGAGTAGTCGGTGTTAAAATAAGAAGAGGCATGCTCCGTTGGTTCGGACATGTAGAAAGAATGCAGGATGAAAGAATGACGAAGCAGATATACAACGCAAAAGTGGAGGGATGTAGGAGCCGAGGAAGGCGAGCACTTATCTGCCATGACCATATTGGTCGTATTCAATCAGACTGTATTACAGAAACCTTAGAAATCGGCGAACGTGCATGAAAAGAGCAATGTATGTTAAAGAAGCGTGTGAGGTGAGTAAGGATCGAATCACGTGGCGCTCGGTTCTCTCTGCCTACTCCACAAGGGATTTGGTGTGAAGTTATAGATAGATACTCGTAGATACTTACAATATCATTAATCATTCCCGGAGCAGTGATAAATAACCGACTGTACCAACGGCTAAATTCGAATTTTCAGATTTTACAACATATTTGTGATTATCAGTTGTGCAGAACAACTTAGGTTGTAGCACATATGTGTGTGCCGGGCGATCACAAGGGCGTGTGTTCGAGTAGTTTTGCAGACTAAAAACCAGGAAAGTTAGTCTGTTTCAAAGACAATAGATAAGAGAAAGAAAGAGCACAACCTAATTTAACCTAAAACTATCAGAAAGGTAAGCTAAAAAAAGTAAGTAAATAAATAAATAAATAGTGTCGGACAAAATACACAGCGCCATCTAGCCCCAAAGTAAGTAATGCTTGTGTTATAGGTACTAGACAACTGTTAAACATACGCAAATACATGTTTTTTTTTGTACATATTTATTATACATAGAAAATACCCAGACCAAGACAAATAGATATGTTCATGCACACAAATGTTTGTACTGTACTATATAAAGAGATTGTACTTATATAAAGAGAATGTATTAATTAAAGTAATGAATGTTAAAGAAGCGAGTGAGGTATGTAAAGATCGAGTCACATGGCGCTCGGTTCTCTCTGCCTACGCCGTAAGGGATTTGGCGTGAAGTTATAGATAGATAGACAGTAATCATGTATTTATTTTCTACAGTCGCTTTCAGGCACAATTAACAGCAAACATAGATTAACTTTCATATGTCCATATTCCATATGGCACATTGATATATAATTAAAGAGTAAATAAATTTACTTTCATATGGACAACATATATTCATCTAGTTTAGGTTATCTTGCTTTAAACTAGATTACATATACACTTAAATTTTACCTACTGCATTAGACCTATGTAAATGCATAAAGTCGCATACTTTATAGAACAGGTGTACATTTGTACAGATCTAACTGCCTTTTGAGTGCATCATAGGGTCCAAACATTAATCTTATAGAAAAATTAATACTTTATAGAGAATTCCAAAACATTAAAACGATCACCTGATTGTAAACGTGGCTTTTGGTATTATGACAACAAGCGTTACACCTCTCATATATGTATATATATATATATATATATATATATATATATATATATGTAGACGATCAGGAACTGCATACTACGAGATTCGGTCCGTGAACATATTGCAGCCCGCGAGTCAGCACGCGGCTGTTAATCTCGAATTTCGACAGTGAATTGCGACCGAAACTCAGTCTACAATGAGGAAAAGTAACCATTAGGTTCCTGATGTCAAATCACCGGGAATGAAAACTTCCTCTTCTATACAAATCAAATTATTCAAACACACTTAGTTGGAATTGAAAGTTAGGTGACGCGATGACGCCATGATTCTCGATCGAAACCTGTTATATTTAATCTTCAGGATTAGAACAGTCAGTTTAATAGCCATATTGGATGGCCAAGTCGTCTACTACTACGGAATTAATGTTACATGTTTCACAAATGATAAAAGGGCTGAGAAAGCGCGTGGCCTCCCACTAAGCCGGAATTTATCTGTCAAACCAAATCCATTAGTTGACAGCTTTACTACTATGATGAATTAATTTTCTTCTTAATAGATATTGCTGGTAGTACCGACATTTGCAAATAACACGGAAGTGTAAATTTACACCGTAACAAGGTCAATTCAAATTAATGAACCGTATAACGCTAGGAAAGAAAATAATTAACATTTCTCGTGAACGAAACACATATTTTATCTAAGTGTTTACTAGGTTTTAAAGAATATTTTCCATAAAAAATTGTACAGTTATGTTTTATAGTATAACTCCAACGAAGTCGTTCTCAAACAACACAAATGCTGTACAAAGTCATACTGCAATTGTATTTTATAAGTTGAGGATTTTCTTAGAATAAAATAAGAAACAGACTGTCGTTTCGTTATGATTTATTCTTAAGTTCGCAGTGAAAAATTGTCAGAATATAAGATAAACTATTTTCGTTGGAATATATGGTTATAAAAGCAGATGTTAAATTATAATTTAAAAATCGTTCCAATGTCATTATCGTTGTATAATGTCTTATTATTATTACATATATTCTTCAAAATCCGATTTCAATAACGTCGCATCAATGAAATTCTAGGTTCTTCATACCAAAATAAATAGATTTTTCATAAACAAGTCACAATTAGCCCAGGTATCGCGTAAATAATAACAAAAAAGACAAGTAGTGGTTTTCCTTTTTAAAATAATAAAATATATCTGATATTCTGTACCTCAAAAGAAAAACGGAAGTCTGTCAAGATTCTTTTTTCATACACGCGTAGGTATCAATTTAAAATTAATAAAAAATACTCAAGTCTGCAATCCCAGTGTAATCAAGTCTGGAACCCCAATCAAAAGCCGACACTATTTTATGCAAAATTTCATGGTTCTAGATCAATGGGAAGTGCCCTGTAGGTTTATTATGCCACATCTTTGACTCTCGCAAGTGAATTAAAACCTACCGGGCACTTCTTTTTTCACCACGAAATTTTGCATAAGACAATGTCATATTGCACAAGTAAACGAAATATTTCGAAAATCGTAAATTTGTGGTTACATCACAAAAACAAGTTTGCAATTAGAAAGTTATTTGTAGTTCATAAACTAACCGCGTCCTATGGCAATGTATGCGGGCAGTATCAACGTTAAGTTACTCCCTCAATCAAATTTGTCGTTTTATTTACATACCTACAAATTTGTACGGAATCCTTATGAAGGAGTCCGACAGGCACTTGGTCGTTTTTTTTTTTAAATTACATGCTGCAGTATCTTGAGAAAATCTCGAGAGAGAGTTCATAGCACAAGTCAAGAGTTCTCGGCAGATTACTTCCCGGGGGCAGTATAGTACGCCACCGGATCCAGTGTCTCAGAAGGAATTCTCAGCCTCTGGCAAGTGGTGCGGTTGTAAAATAAGACTGTTACCATCAAATCAAACAATTCCTCGGAACACTACCCATTGTATTATTAAACACACAAAGTACAAAATCTCTTCTTAAACTCAAGGGCTAAATATCATGCGTGAGCTTGAGATAATCGAAAATACTCATAGCTTAACTCCGCACCGAATCACCAGGTTCTAAATGGTATGCAGGGACTCTCGCTCATGGGTGACAACAGTACTTTTCATGTGGTTTCTTAAAGTGTATGTCCCAGTACCGTATTCTCCTTCCGTAGACAAGAGTGTCTGTCATTTGGTTGCAATTTTTTATATATGGCACGGGATTTAGGAATCTGCTACTAGCCGCTAACTCTACTGCTGCTGATATAACGAATCCTCAATGAGTAACCTTGCTTACTTGCATCACGAAGCCATTATATATGCCATCTACTACGATGTGAAAAATATCATTATCGTTAAGATATAACGTGTCCTTTTGCTGACTCATATTTTCCATATGCTTTTATGTTCAGACTTTAAAATCTATTATAAATACTCGTATATATTCTACAATTGGATTTTACACGTCCTTTCATAGTAGCAAGCATAACTAGTCAGTTAAGAGATAAATGTACCACGTAGTCTCACACCTTTTTTTTTTTTTTATTGACGCGGGGAAAAATGCGTTACGCACACCACCGGTGCCTGGGTGGCCTCCGGTGGTAGTGTGGGACTCCCCGTCGGCTGTCCGACGGTATACCCACTAAACAACCCCGCGAAATGCCATCAGCCGCGTTGGTGTGGTGCCCCGGATCTGTCAGCAACAGGGCACCACTGCGACTGGCCAGCCCCTCAAAAGGGGCTGGACTTACGTAGTCTCACACCTGCTAATTACACTAACAGACTTAATAATTTTTAAATATTAAAGGCGTATGTATGATACATGAATTACTTGATTCACAATCTATTCCTTACTTCCATCACAATTTTCAATACTCTCTCCTCGAACATAAAATAAGATACAACAAGCAAATGTTGACAAGTTGAAATGGCAAAATAATAAGGCGTATGCTAGCAAATAAGATACGTGACTGACAGGTTGTCAATCGAAATGAAATAGGTAAGCAACTTTCTCTGAATTCAACGGTTTGAAAATGTCAAAAACATGCTGTTCCGAGAATTGCTCGAGGCTCTGACTTGTGTTATATCACAGGGATGGCATAATGACAGTAGCTGTTTTCGTTCTAAATGACAAGAAACTACAAAGGAAAGGAATAACATATTGTTTAGATATAAACTAGCATGCAAATAATGCGTTAGTCCATCTATCTATACAATCGAGTTCCTTTGAGAACAGTAAAGGAAACCAAATGCTACACGATCCGATCCGTTCGAATATATACCTTATTTACTTCTTTATTATGGATTGCTCATTTTATCTAATCTCGGTAATTAGGGCTCCTGACATCACTTTCTAATAAAACATGATCAATATATGGTAAAACAAAAATTATGGTACGTGAATATGTTACATCATGGCCTTCCTTAGCTGATAAGTCCTTGACTTTCTACTTTCATGATTCATATCACTTTCGTCGTTATTACTAATACTAGTTATTATCGCTGTATGATAATTTCTATATATGTAGTATGAGCTTGCGGTAAGCGTAGTATGTCAAAGTGATCGTTATGTAAAAAACTATAACTTGTATATATACAGCCACTGTATGGAATTAACGTAACGAAAGACGTATAAATGAAATCTATTGCATAATGCATAATGAAAAAAAAAATGCTGTCAACACGCCACTTCACTACAATGGAGTTAAAAGATTACAAGTTTTTTTTTTATATGACGTCGGGAAGCATTCCAGCATACGGTCCATTTGATATAAAGTGATAATCGCAGCCTATGAATGTTGCTGGTACAATAAGTACCACACGCGCGATGCCACCCTATTGCAAACACAGCGACTCCTTAGGAGCGTACTTGTGACCTCACTTACTCGCAAGAACACAACAGCCCTCCAGGAAATAGTTATTTTGCTGCGATTTTCTGTGAGCTGGAGGTAGTTGGGCCAGATGGGCTGCATCGATGCACCCTCCCTCTTTTTAAAACACACAAACCAAGACAAATGCACATGTTCATGCACAGAAATGTCTGTCCTGTACGGGAACCGAACCCACGAGCGTCGGTGTCAAAGTCGCGTCATTCACGACTGAGCCACCGAGCTCGTCAAAATTTATTCTGGTTAATAAATAATAAACCATAATATGTATGTATGTATATCTTCACGCCAAGTCCCTTGCGGGGTAGGCAGAGAGATAAAAAAAAAATATTAAAATAAATAAATTAATTTATCAAAATTTATTCTGGTTAATAAATAATAAACCAGAATAGTTGCAAGAAAATTTATTTGAATAAGAAAATATGATCGAACCTACGAGCATTGGTGTCAAAGTCGCGTTATTAACCGCGGCATCACCAAGCTCAGTGTTAGTTACATTATCTTACTGCGTGCCTGGCCATTACTTGCATGGCAAAGAAGTAATCGCCAGGCACGTCGTGATTTTTTTTCTTTAAATTTGTTAGATTGGGTATGAAAAAGTTAAAAAGAAACATCTGTTTATACATAAAAATAAACTATTTTCAACCTCATACAAAACGAAGATTCACAAATAAACAATTTTGTAAGAAAAAGGATTGCTAAGATCCTAAACACTCGTATGCCCAACCTGTTGGTAAGCAGTTACTGAGTTACTATGAAGTACGCACGACTCACCCATACCTATGAAAAATTGCAAAAACAAAACTTGTTGCAGTTCTTCATAAGACTCATGCATTTCCGATATTGTGAAAACTTCTTTACGCACTTCTGGAAGAATTCCAAGCTGTAATAATTTAATACGAAAACTCTATCGAACCCACTAACCGAAGAAAACCCCCGGGATCAGCACAGTATACGATTATAACTACATACTATAAAACAAAGTCCCACGCCGCGTATGTCTGTCTGTTGGCGATAAACTCAAAAACTACTGAATGAATTTTCATGCAGTTTTCACCAACAGACGGAGTGATTCTTGGGAAAGGTTTAGGTGTATAATTTGTTAAGGTTTTGTGTAAATGAGTTGAAATATGGCGATAATTGTTGAAAATGTCGGAGAAAGTTAAGCCGCCTGAGAGCCATCATCGGATATTATACAGTTATACATGTATGTATGTATACATGTAATAGGCTTTACTACCCGTGCGAAGCCGAGGCCGGTCGCTAGTTAAGGATATAATGTAGTATTATATTTCACTGGCAATATATAAGAGTAGTGACAGCCCAATGTATAAAGTATAATAAAATTTAGTGACAAAGGAAGTCTCAATTAAAGATTTTTTTTTTTTTGTAAGGAAGTCTTATAAAATAAGTGCAGAGAAAAATCTACATACTATAGATTTATAGATATATCTATGTAATACCAAGGTGCAAGACCTAGACAAATACAAGAAAACATAACAAACCAGTTCAGAATGCGCAAGCTTGCATTGCCAGAGGAACACCTGGCTAGTCAATTATATAACTTTTTTTTTTTAATTTGACGGCCATTTTGACCATGTTCCTTAAGACATACTTGTATTTATCAATTGCTCGGCGGTAAAGGAAAACACTGTGAAACCCGCACGTCCTAAGAACGGTCTGATTTTCACTTTGGATTATGGAGGTCCATGACAAAATCGGTATCCTCGCCAAATCCTTAGGTAAGATACTGATTTTGATTTGACTTAGGTAGTGGACCCCGACAATCCTAATGGATTAGAAAAGGGGTATAGCTAGGAAGAAGAAGAATCTGTTCACTGTAAATGCCGATACAGTTATATAAGGAAGCTGTGAGTATCACATTTTAGTTAATAGATTCAGGCGTCAAATTTACATGCAATGTGATCTGACCTGCTTGTGTGCTTTCGCCACCAATTAGTTCATGCGGCCTAGAGCCGGCCGGCACCCACTCACTACTGTTAGTAAATGCAACATGCCGATGCAGCCATGGCTGCTCCGGTAGTCTCTGCCTCGGCTGCTGCGGTCGTCCGCCATCTGGAACAGAATCCGCATGCCCCCACCACCACCGTCGCTGCCACGACTGGCCTGGTCGTCGCTGCGACACGTGTTTCACCTCTCCACGAGGCGTCATCAGGCGCTCTAGATGTTAATTGTAAGAATAACATGCTACAAGTATCACATTTTAAATCGTTCCGAGGACTAACAACGTCAACAAAGCTTATTTTTTTAATCCGTTATATTAAGTACTAGCGGCCCGCCCCGGCTTCGCACGGGTGGACATTTATTTTTAAAACATTTTGGGATAAACGAAGACTAAATGTATCTTTAGAGAATTTTTTAAATAGTTTTTCTTAAGTAGCTTTTTTTTCAGACAAATTACTTTAAGTGGTACGTACTTAGTGGTATTTAATTTTTTATTAGTTTTTATCCATAACCCTAATTACAATCGGAAAGTTTATTTTTATTTATTTATATTGTTATTAGTTTTATTTTTACATTTATTTGAATATATATAACATATATTTCGAGACTTTATATTAATTTCATTTAATAGGTTTTACTTTTTTAGTTTCCAATATGTCTACCTTAAGGCTGTATACTATATTGGCTGTGGTATTCGTAGATGGCAACAAAATATATTGATTTTTAGGAATCCTACTCGAGAAAGTGCAACATATAATTGGCTATGAGAAAAGCATTTTTCTCTTAGGTCGATGCCAAAGATCGAGAAAGTTTGTCCCTGGGATTTATTTATTATAAGGGCAAACGATACCTTTACATGAAACTGTAACCTTTTAAAAGACATGGGCAAATCTGTTGGTATCATCGGGATCCGCGGAATGTGAGCTAGTCCGGCCGTGGGACCGGTGATGATTGTTGCTATAATCAGATTGTCTCGTAATTCCTTTATCAAAAGCCTTGTGCCATTACACATATTGGGAGGGCTTAAATTTCTCAACAGCATAATGGGAGTACCTACTTTTCAGTATTCAGTTCGTGTGGTGGCAACCGGCGGGATAGAGAGAATTTAAAAATTCTTGTAGATAGTGCACTGTATCTTCGATGTTGCACACGTTATCAATAGATTTGTAACATTTAAAATCCCCTGGTACTTTTTCAATGATGATTTTGTTTATCTCATTTACTGAGCTGTTTTTCGGTGAGACGGTCGCCCTCGAATAGAGCCAATCGAAATTTCGTTCTGTAAGATGTTCGATGTTGGGATAGATTGTCTCTCTATATATTTCTAGACTGTGAACAGTTTGAGCCAATTCATTATCCAATAATACTTGGAGGCTATGTGCAATTGGAGATGGTAATTTTCCGCTTCCAAGTTTAAGTATTTTTTGTGAGAAATTGTCGTTGCCGTCATTACTTAAACGTGCTCTCATATTCGTGCGCAAATTGAGAGTTTCAATTGATTGCCACAAAGGTGATGATTTGAGGCACGCTTTTCTGAAAAGAACTTTTTAACTGGAACAGAAAAAAAGTGGTATGAGAAAGTCAAAACATTCAATGTCGATAGCGCGCGAATGAGCCGCGCGGGTACCTATCTCATAGATGTGCGCCGCGCCGCCCGCTGCCACGCGCCGTGGCCGCCGGCGTCGCAAGCAAGGGATTGAAATACAGAACAAAATCCGTAATATCTTTGGAATGGAATGTCCGATTTCGTTAATTCAAAGAGTAACCTACAGGCATTGAAACAGTCTTGAATACGAAATGATTTATTTGGATAAGGATTAATACCAAGGTACGAATAATGTGGCCTAGTTTGTACCGGCGTTACTATAGCATATTTTAACATAAAAAAGTAGTTATTGTGACGTAACTGTTATAGTTAGACATATGGTAATGCGGACTTTTTTGTAGATATTGATGTCCTCTATAAAACTGTAGTACATTACTTTGCTTTATTGTCAATAGTTTCAGCAGCGTACGCGGTATAAGGATTTTTTGGTATCTTTTTCACACATTATCGAAGTTTTCATACGGATCCCTAACTATTTTCAAAATATTTTATAGCCTATGTTAATCATTTATATTATAGCATTCTAATGGTGAAAGAATTTTTGAAATCGGCCTAGTAGTTTTCGTGTTTATTCATAACATACATACAAATCTTTCCTCTTTATAATAATATTATAGATAGTATAGATAAAAAAGCCGTCAAGTGCGTTCCGTTCCGTTCCGTTAAAAAATATTTTCTCAAATATTTTTTGGAAAAAAAAAGTTTTTTATTTTTGGGATATAACGAAAACTTTACAGTTTTCAGATTGTTTCCTTTACTTGTGCTACATGAAATTGCTTCTTACCAAATTTAATGATTCTAGGTCAACGGGAAGTACCCTATATATGTAGGTTTTGATTTGATCATATTTTTTGATTGCGTTGACTTAGAAGTTTGATTTTTCACTGTTCGAAGAGATTGCAGACGTGAGTATTTGATATTAATATCAGCTTGATAGCTTCACCCGTCCCTGAGAAAGGGTCTTGACAGACAGACAGAGAGACACAGATAGATAGATGGACAACAAAGTGATCCTAAAAGGGTTCCGTTTTTCCTTTCGAGGTACGGAATCCTAAATAGATGGAAACAATAATGCGTATACTTATAAACTTTTATCAGTACTTTTTAACGTAAACTATTTTCAACCTTAGCCTGCAATACAAAAGAAATTCCACAAAAGGAAGATTTTATGGCCAATTGGGCTAGGCACAATTTTAATCATATAACATCAAAAGTTGTTGCAGTTCTTTCTAGGCTAAATACCAAATACTATACCATAACTTATGAAGGTGCGTAATAAAGTGAATTGAGACTTGTGTAGTATAAATTTTTGCCCCCCCTTTGAGCACCCCTAGTTTCTTGAATACCAGTTCGACATCCTACAAGTGCCTTTGGAACTATACATCGCTGCAAATCTTGATACCGAGAATTCTATTTCCCTTGGCGACAGCAAGCGGTGTATTTTGAAATTAAGCATCTATGACAAATAGGGTTTTATTAACGGTTAAGATATATTTGTATTTTGATCAGGTTGAATTGATGCAATTTTAATCTGCCCTAGTCGTATAATTACAATACTTATTTGTCAACACCAAATTCCATAGCAATAGTATTGCTGAGTTTCAGTAATTTTCAGCAACTCCACCAAAAACCAAACCAGTTCATTTTTCTTTGGAGCAAACAATTTGAGGTCATCCATGTACACCAGGTGGGAAATAATCTAGACGAAATTGCTCTGGTAATCGCCCTTATACTGAACCTCGAAGCATTATTCAGTTTGCGTTTTAAATTTGGAGTGCTAACATGTGCATTAGTACGTGGTATGGTCTTAACATTATAGGCAGCTTACATGAAGATTATATAACAGCATATTTGCATATGATGTAGGAGGCGAGCAAGACCAAGACTAACCTAATATGACCAAATTGGTCGTATTTTATCAGAAGTTGATGTCAGGAACCGTAGAAACCGGCGGACGTGCATGAAAAGAGCTATGAATATTAAAGAAGCGAGTGAAGTGTGTAACTACCGCATCTTATGACGCTCGGTTCTCTCTGCCTACCCAGCAAGGGACCTGGCGTGAAGATATACATACATGCTATCGGCACTAATTTGGGTGAACTATCTAATGGCAGTAAGGCACAAAATAAAATAGATTAAATTACCTACAATATTTTAAATTTGTCTTTACGTCGAAAACGTCTATTTACTAAATATTGATTTTATCTTGTTTGTCGCTACATATATCGTTATATATAGGTAAGTGTAACAACAAGCAACACAAAATCAATATTTGGTCAATGGTATAGAATGACAAAGAATTAATGAGAACCGAAACACAAAACATCTACCAATCATTTCATTTGTTTGTTCCATGTAAATAAAACGTTTCTTTGAACTTCTCTCAAATCCTTGATCACAAGGCTCGATGTCTCATTTTAATGACAACAAAGAATTCTAATTATTCCCGAATTTCCGATGTGAGAAAGATCGCAAGAAGATATTATTATATCCATGAGTATCGTATTTCGTCATGCAAGATTAAAAAGTAATTAATATAATGTAAGGAATTATTACCATTTTTATACATTGAAAATAATGAAGAAGCGTCGAATGGTATCAATGGTATAAATAATTAAATAAATATGTTATATAGTTAGTATTTTTTTTAATTATTATGTTCGAGTAGTTGGACTATACTACGTGCTACTTTATATTTGTATATTACTAGTCTGGCCAAAAATACTGTTACATAGAAACTTTTCTTATTTTCAACTCTTTAATTATTTTGAATTTGGTACGCGTTTATTTTGTTAAAAACTTATTTCGTTTTCCTGCCGTTTTACACATTTATTTCGTGTTTATTATCAAATTACAATATCCATTCCAATGAGGTTTTAAAGAAAATAGGATTGCAGTGATTGCCTTGCACAAATTGGGTATGGAGCCATCGGTCATATTCAAGACACTTCAAAATCTTGGTATCAGCCGTATTTTTGTTCTTATACTCCGTCGGGAGGCATACAATTACACGGCCTAAATAATGTAAAGCGGGTACCGTAGCCTATTAATGCTTGCGATATATTAAGTATCACTCGCGCGATGCCTCCTCTGCTGCTTACACAGCTTACTGGTGACCTCACTCATACGCAGGAACACAACAACACTTTAGGGAGTTGTTATTTGGCTGTAGTTTTCTGTGAGGTGGAGGTACTTCCCCAGACGGGCTGCTTTGATGCGCCCTACCTCTCTTAAAACATCCAGACCAAGACAAATAGACATGTTCATGCACACAAGTGTTTGCCTTGTGTGGGAATCAAACCCAAGGCGTTGGTGTCAAAGTCGCGTCATCACGACTGGGCCACCGAGATTGTCAAAATGTACTATGTTCGTATACCGTACTATCGACAGATATACCAACACTTCCTCTTTTGAAGACCATAAGATCGGGGCGACTGCGTTCTGTTAGAATTACAAAGGTCTTTAATGCTGTTGAAACCAGAATTCGCCGAAATTCCATTAGGAAACAAAAATCTTATCCCGAAATGAAGATTCCCGCTAGGACTCTATCGCGTATAATAAAACAAGTGCAGGGATTGATTTAGAGCGTAAAAAATTTCCGCCTATAAACAGGAGTAAGTTAAATTACTTCTACATTTCGAAAGAAAACTACGCGCTTAAATTTATATAAGTATCCACAGACTCAACATGCATACAACTATTCTCAAAAATGGTATGGCAATAGATTGTTCGACACTATTTTTAAAGAATAATTGTACTACGTTTGTGCTCAGGTACCTACTCAAGTGGCTTCGAAACTTAAACATGTCAGTCAAGTTTTAATTTTGATTTTTGACATAATTACAATATGCAATTTGATCTAACCTACTTTGACTTTCGTAAAATAACGCCTGCATCTGTTAACTATATATATATATATATTTATTTATACTACTAGATTGGCAAACATGCATGCGGCTTGCATTCGACGGTAAGCGGTTACCGCAGCCTATTGACGCTCGCAAGACCACGGGGATGTTACTCGGGCGTAATATAGCTAAATATATTCGTAGCTGCTTGGCGGTAGAAATAGGTGAGACAGGGGTACCCATGCAGACAACTTTTGTATGGTTTTATAAATATATAAATATATAGTTACAATGATCATCATCATTTCGGCTAAAGTAGGTCCACTATTATACATACACCTCCCTCTTAAAATTCTAACGAGACTCAGCGATCAGTCGTGTGATAACATAACCTCGAAATCATTCAAAATAAAAACATATCTTTTAAAATATTTCAATAATATTTGTCTGTAACAATTTAAGCAGTAAGAAATCATTAAGTGGCGGTCTACATGACCCATATCAATTATTCTTTGATCTAAATATGATATTATTATCCAACAGATGCATGAAAGCCGTGGTTGACGGTGGACGCTCCGATAGTATGGATATCAATGCTAGCGTCCCTCAGGGTTCTGTACTGTCTCCGACGCTGTTTCTGCTGCATATCAATGTTATGTTGTCAATTGATGGCATTCATTGTTATGCGGATGACAGCACCGGGGACACTTATTACGAGTATACAGGCCATGCAAACATCCCTCGTTCCCTTGTGGAGGGAAGCCGCGACAAAATTGTGTCTGAAATGGATGGTACTCTGGCTAAAGTATCCGACTGGGGCGGCTTAACTTGGTCGAATTCAACCCCAAGATGACATAAGTTTGCGCGTTCACCGCTAAGAAAACTCCATTTGCTGTGGTTCCTAAATTCCAGAACACACCTCTTACCGTCACCAAAAGTATTAGGATGCTCGGCGTCGAGATCTCCAGTGCAGTGCAATATCGAAATCACCTGGAGGAGAAGGTCAAGCTGGCTTCGAAAAAACTTGGTGTGCTCAACAGGGCTAAGCAGTACTTCAGTGCGGGGCAATGACTTATATTATATAAGTCTCAAGTCAGACCGCACTTGGAGTACTGCAGTCACCTTTGGGCGGGAGCACCTGGATACCAGCTTGGACCGTGTGATTCGATTCAGAGACGAGCTGTGAGAATTGTCGACAATCCTAAGCTTACACACGGTATTGAACCCTTAAGTTTAAGGAGAGACTTTGCCTCCCTTTGTGTGTTCTACCGATTGTACAACGGGTTGTGTTCAGAAGAGTTGTTCGAAATGATGCCGACAGCTACTTTTTATAACCGCACCGCTCGCTGACGACGGGGAGTTCATCCTCACACGCTTGAACCACAATGCTCGCGTACGGTGCGGTTCCAGAGAAGTTTTCTTCCGAGAACACTCAAGCTGTGGAATGAGCTCCCAGGCCAGCTTTCCAAGGGACTACAGCATGGAGTTCTTCAAGAAATGCGTGAAGAGGTTTTTAGAGGATCGGCAACGCATGAGTGACGCTCCTGATGTTGCAAATGTCCATAGGCTACGGTGACTGTTTAACATCAGGCAGGCCGTATGCTTGATTGCCACCTTAGTGGTATAAAAAAAAAATTATTAACCTACAACAAAATGTAACAGTGCCGCTGCGAATTGAACAGGTAATTAAGTAATACATCAAATCAATTTTGCTTGTTGACATTGAAAGTGATTATTGTCGTTTAGGTTGTTAGATAAAAACTTAATACGAAATTATTGCTTTCAGTGACTCATAAGAAAGTCCGGACGAGCGGAATCTAGGTATTTCTTCAGGCATTGTTGGCGTGAGTTTAGCTTCCAACTCATATATTAATCATTTGCCTTGATGAGTCTCTGTTTTGACGACTTAGCTTCCGTAAACTACATTTTTTCGTGCTTTTGTCAATAGTAACAGCATAAATTATACTCGAGCGGCCCTGTAAGAATAAAAAACTGTATAGTAAAATTGACTATCACATTATAACATTTTTCTAGCGGACGAATTTGCTTTACACTGTTTTTGATTCACAATATTATTGTAATGGTGTTTGATACATTCTGAAATTAATATACTTACATTGTTTTTGATATATTCCGAAATTAACGCTTCAATTTGCACAAAATTAAATAAAATCCTTAGATCAGACTTGCCAATAGCCCTTAAAATTGTAGCTTTTGCTTTTGACATTAGAATCGAAGCATTTTCATTCCATTTCAAATATCAAATCCGTGATACTATGTCACGCTGTAAGCAGCCTTGCGGTGCTAGTGTCGCGCAGTTATGAAAAGCGATACAAAGGAATTTCAATTTTGTGTTCACGGCTGTAACAGCCGATGTTTTGGAGGATATAAGGATGTTTGCTCTTAAATAATTGCACTACTGATTGCATCTATCGATTCCTACGATATTCCTCATATAATTGGGCCATCCTACGTTAAGTTTTTCGTTTCGTGGTTGTCATTCGAGAACCTTTCAGCCCAAAAATAATACATTGACCTTCCCCAAATAGGGAGTTATTAAGTCGTAACTGCTCAATTATTTTAATGCATATTCGTTTATTGCTTGTACATGACATTACCTTCGGGCATCGGTTTAGTATTTATAAACTATTGCTATGTCACAGTAAGCTAAAGTTTGCGGCGGCTATAAAGCATGAACTAATTTGTCAAAGTTCTCAGCAGAAATGCCGAGACCAGCGCTGAACTCTCATTTCCCATGCTGTGTTCAAACTCTGTTGGTTTTGAAAGATATTTAATATTTTTTTTATTAGATAATTTTTGAAACATTTGTTGCCTGTGAATTTTGCTTTAGGAAGTAAATTTAGGAAGTGGTGTTTATAAAAACCAAATCGCACATCTTGTAATTAAAGCGTTCATAGTCTACGATAACCATTTTATATCATTTGAGCTGTGTGTCGCCTCCCGACGTTGTATTTTTTTTTGTACATACGTGCACAGATATGTGAATCATAAATATGAATATACTATACTGTTGAGAGTTCTCCACACTGCTGACATGAAGGAGCCAGGAATTTCTTTACGTCTAAAGAACAAGAAATGTATCGTTTTTTCCGCTAGAGCAGGGAATGATTTTGTGTAACTATGAAAATTGGCGCAGCTACATCTATTTTTATGATGATGCTTTCTGTGTTACTGCCTAGTCATAAATCTTCACTAAGCCTCAATACATTGTCTATCTTATTTTGTGTTTTTTTATAATTATTTTAACGTATATGCAGCGACATCTTAAGCTAGACTGTTCGACTTTGTACTTTTCTTTTCTTATGGTATACGTTATAAGAGTAAAACATGGCGCTGTAAGCGTCTAACTTGACTTGATACCTTGTATGCATTCCTATCGTCGAGGATTTTAAATGTTTTTAATTAAGGAGCCTACTTTTAAGGCAAATGTTTATAAAGTACGGATAAAATAAAGTGTGAATATTAACTTTCTTGGGAGATAGTGTGCAGCAAACAGCCCGCCTGGGAGAGTACCTGCACCTTACAAACCGTAATAAAATAACAAGTCCCTAAAGAATTGTGGTGTCTCCGCAACTGACTGAGGTTATCAGTAAGCTCCTAAGAAGTCGTATTATTAATAGGGGTGACGGTGCGCATGTATTGCAAGCGTTAATCGGCTACGATAATCGCTTTACAGCAGATGAGCTGAATGCTTATATATAAAAGTTTATAATAGTGAACTGTATTTTTCAGTACATCAAGAACTCGCGTATAATGTACCTAACTCACCGACATTACCGCGAGGAACTCATACTGCCGGTCGCGATAGTGCGAGGCAGCAAATTGTACAAACTTGTGCAATTGAAACTCCAATATTATAATCTCGGTTGCACTGGCAGCTGTTTTTGCCGCAGAATACCCATTAAACGTTTGTATCTCCCCAAAACACTCGCCCGTTAGGATGTCTACACGTTTACGAGTAACTGAACTGCTTAGGCTGGAAAGTAATTTTAATGAGCATACTTTTAGGTTGATCTAATATGAAAATGTAAAATTAGAATTTTGTATACTAAGACTAATATTCAATGTTATTCATGTAGTAGTAGTAATGTTATAAATTATTAGTGTTAATATTCAAATCTTAACATGTAGTCGGAGGACTAATAATAGAATGTATTTGACTTTTATTGGATTTTATAAAAGTTTACCTTACACGTAGGCTTCTAAATAATTACATTAATCATCTATACAATAAGGATGAACATCAACGTATTTCTAACAACAGTGACAAGTTGGACAATGTAGCATCATTTTTAATCTTGTTGGGTCTGCAGGTGTCACTGTTTGTAGATTGTAAATAATTTCAAAGCCAGATAGAAAATGTATTAAGGCTTAGTAAAGAATTACTAGACAACATCGAAAGCGTCAGCATGAAAATACACGTAGCTTCACCCACTTTCATCACCCAAAATCATTCTGTTCCAGCGGAAAAAACTATGCAACTATATAAATGTGAAGATATTTCCTGTAATTGGCTCCTTCAGTTCAGCATTCTGGAGAAATTTCAACGACAATCTTTTAGAAACTGATTTATTGTTAATGATATCTATTAGGTTATTTCACGTACATAGTGAATCATAAATTTATGTTCACTATTCACGTTTCTGTATTTAAAAAAATATGATGTAAAATGATTATTGTAGCTTATGAACGCTTGGATATAGTAACCCCTTAGTACTGATAACCTTACTCACTTTCGGGAATTCAACAACACTCCATTCATAACACTCCCTGGCTTGTCTTTTATATTCAATGTCGAAAGGCATACAAGCATACGATCCATCTGATGTGAAGTGTAGTAGCACATAAACGCGACTCAGAAGCTTACTGGTGACTTAACTTTCTCAGAAGAACACATAAACTAAGGGAGGTGTCATTTTATTACGGTTTTCTATGAGTACTTCTCCAGTAAGGCTGTTACCTCAACCAGCCAACTAGAAACACCCAGACCAAGACAAACATATATGTTCGCGCATACAAAAGTTCGACAATGTGGGAATCGAACCCAAGAGCCTTATGGTTAAAGTAGCAGCAGTTTCATCAGGTTAATTAGCAGGATATAGAACATGCAGGAGAAGCTGACATTAAGGCTGAAAATGGCAGTGACTCACTTAAACCCAAAATTTTCATAGCCAAATTATAAATAAATAACTACCTAATATTATAGCTACTTATATCTATAAATAAACAGTATAACTAGTCTGGCCATAAATACTGTTTCATAGATTTTTTTTAATTTTTTTTTTCTTTAATTATTTTGAATTTGGAACACTTTTACTACGTTAAAAACTTCTTTCGATTTCCTGCCATTTTGCATATTTTTTTATGTTTATTACCAATATGGAATATGTTAAAGAAAATAAGATTGCAGTGATTGCCTTGCACAAAGTGGGTATAGAGTCGTCGGTCATATTCAATTCACTTCAAAAGCTTGGTATCAGCCGTATGTTCGTATATCGTATCAACAGATATACGTACCAACACTTCCTCTGTTGAAGACAATTAATGATCGGGGCAAACGTATGCTGTTAGAACTATAAAGGCTGTTAGAAGAATTCGCGAAACCCCATTGGGAAATGAAATAATCTTATCGCGAGAAATGATGATTCCCGCTAGGACCCTGTCGCGTGTAATAAAACATGACCTTTCTTTTAGTTTATTGCTTAATACATTATATATATTACTCTTTTATACATATCTATCAACCCTCTCAAGCTATGCATAGCTTATCCGTGGTTGATGAGTCACTTACATTATAGAATAGAACAATAAAAACAAACATCGAAAACCAAACAGTGTAAATCCGTGCACCAGCAGATTTCAATATTACCTAAGACCTGAAGCTCGGCGCTTGTCGTCGGTATACAGGACATGTCCTAAATCAATCCCAACAGTTGAAGAGAGTGGATCGATCAAAACGCCTTCTGTTCCGATACGCAGGTGAAAGGCACAGAAATATCCTCCTTACTGATGAAGAATAGATCATTTTTATTATTTTTTGCTTAGACTTCCATAAATATGTACATGTAAGTTATATTAAGACTACATTACTTCATAAAAAAATAAATGCATATTTATTTGTAATAGAACTTATGGCCGGACTAGGAAAATATACTAAATATGATTTGAGGTCAGTATCGTTTCGTGAATACTTTAAATATTAAGTATTTCTTTAGTTTACGTCAGTCGGCATACAAGTATACGGCCCTCCTGATCCAAAGCGGTTGCCCTAATATATGAACGCTTGCAATATATTAAGTAACACTCGCGCGATGCTATCTCTGCTGCTGACACAGCAACTCCTTAGAATCTAACTAATAAACTTACTCGCAGGAATACAACAACATTCCAGGAAGTTGTTACTTGTCTGCGGATTCTGTGTGAGGTGGAAGTACTTCCCCAGGCAGGGCTGCTTTATTGCGCTCGCTCTATCTCTCTTAAAAATACCCAGACAAATACAAACAGATATGTTTAAGGACACAAATGTTAGTTGTATGTGGGAATCGAACCCACAAGTGCTGTTGTTAAAGTAACTATACTAACCACTGCGCTACCGACTCTAACGAATAAATAAACGAATACGAATAAAGCTAACAGAACTCGAAACCTTGAGACCGCAAGGCTCCATCGATCTAAACCTGACCTTTTACTGCGTATTATAACTAACAAAAAAACCGAATAGTCCAATATTGCGGTTCTACGCAATCGCAGGCGGCACATGTCGCTCGTAAAAAATGCGAATGGCGTATTGAAATATTTCTCGCGACCCTTTCCTCCAATTTTCTTGGGGCTCCGAGTAACGCCGATATAAATCTGGCTGGCAGCCCGTTACTGCTTCGATTTGTGTGTTTATGGTATGATGGGTTACATTTTTTATAATCACAATTGTGAATTTGAAATAGGTAGAGCTTTTGGGTTTGCTATTGGGCCTTTATCGGCACTTTGATATAGTTGGTGAAAACTAACTTTTGGTGACTTTACCGATAACTTTTCTGAGCTGTGGCCCTAGTTAAGAGATGTATATTTCTTTAAATGACGAAGGTTGGTATACAAGGATGCGTCCTGTCTGATGTAAAGTGGTTATCATAGCCTACCAACGCTTACAATATGTTAAGTATTGCCCGCGCGGGTCCATCTGTGCAGCTAATACAGCTACTCTTTAAGAGCTTACTGGTAACCTCTCTCACTCCGAGGAACGCAAAAGAATTTCCGCGATTTTCTGTGAGGTAGGGGTTCTTCCCCAGGCGTTGCTTTGATGCGCCATACCTGTTGCACCATAACATGTTGCTTTGATGCGGTCTTAAAATACCCAGATCAAAACATGTTCACGCACATAACCGTTTGTCCTGCATGGGAATCGATTTCGCTAATATTTGTGTCAAAGTACCATTACTAATCACTCCGCCACCGAAATCGTCACATAATATGTTATCGTCACATTATATGTTAATACGCACATGCGTTCATCGGTATGAGCGCTTGCAATATTGATCATATCGCTCAGGCATTGCTACCTATACTGATAATAGATCAATTGCTAAGGAGTTTGCTGGCTCACATACTCGCAGGAATACAATAGTTTATTAATAATAACGCGATTGTTATTAAACATAAATAAATAAATAAATAATAAATAAATAAATATTGTCAGACAAATTACACAGCGCTATCTAGCCCAAAGTAAGCGAAGCTTGTGTTATGGATACTAGACAACTGATAAACATACGTAAATATATTTTTTTTTTTTTGTAAATTCATACTTATTATACATAGAAAATACCCAGACCATGACAAACAGACATGTTCATGCACACAAATGTTTGCCTTGTGTGGGAATCGAACCCACGAGCTTTGGTGTCAAAGTTGCGTCATTCACGACTGAGCCACCGAGCTCATTTTATTAGTCAGTATTAATGTTTACATGAAAATAAAATAGATCAAATGATAATAAGTAAGTTCTAGTTGACCAGCATGGCATTAAATTTCTCTTCTTAGAATATAAGAAATATAAATTTAATATCACGCTAAAAATAACAATTTAAAAGCATTTAAGTACCATACATTAAAATGTAATAAATAAAATTATTATATGTCTACCAATCTATAGTAAATGGCCGAATTTTTCATTGTTTACCCTCCATATATCTGGGAAATTATTATATATTTGTTCAAATCGTTAAGATTTGAAAGAACACCTGAACATACTCGCAACTTTACACAAAACATAATACTTACATAAAAAGCCGAAGTTCGCTCAGGTCCTTATTTATAATACAAAATATACTTGTCTACGTTAAAGTCGGCTTTCAGTTTTCGACTATATTTTTTTATCTTATTTATTATTGCATCTATTGATTTTGAAAATATTTGATGAGCTTCTTTTATATTATTATTTTTTAAAGTAGTTTACTTATATTCCCCAGAAATTTGGTAAGTATTTATATATTCTGTCGTATATAACAATTTATCACAACATAAGGCTTCTGTTTACTTATATAATTATTACAAAATCCTAGTTCGCGGAGTAGGCAGAGAGAACCAAGTACCGCAGCGCAGGTTGTAAGAAATGAGCTATTTAAAGAAGTGTGTAGGGATATCCTATACACTTCTTTAAAATTAATAGCTCATTTCTTGCAGCCTGCGCCGCCCAACAACTGCTTCGCTCTATATCACCCTACTAAAATATACTGTGCAGCCCTCATATATGGACTGTACAGTAAGCAGTAGGATACTCATTATCACACAATGCTGGCAAATGCTTTCTCAAGGTACTCTAAACGGCGGGAAATCTGCTCTAGTGCCAGATGCTTCTTTGCTATTGTGAAGTGAGAAACCTTCATTCAATCATCTCTATTTCGGAATAATCCTGTGCCTCTCAGATCATTCCATTAATTTTGAACATCCTTCTCCTCGTAATTATTCTTTCGTGCACTTTTGTAGCTAGGCTGATCAGAATAGCCCCATTCTATCTCTAGCTGGCGCAGTCCACCCGTATTTCCTTCTTTTCCACTAAACCGAGAATATCCCTTACAATCAGGAGAGTACAAAGTTCATACTAGCAGTAGCATTATCGTACTGGTCTAATCCAGACCACAGGGTCATCTCTATAAATTCCATATACCTGTACCGCACTCGACTATTTTCTACTCTTCTGACTCGGCGATGCGCGACAGGTTGCGGCTCCCACCGTTACATGCACCTAAATTCACACCGACGAGGACGGATTGGTGCGTGTTTTACCAGAATTACATTCAATTAAATTGGCGGGGGTCCCAAAGAGCACGCTTCTAGCACACTGCAAAACATTTGTTCCTATTTATTATACTTTTTTTTTTGCAAAAGCTTATGAAAAAATCCACGATTATCTTTAGTAAAGTTATTTGGCTTCATCTGTCATTTAATTTTTACCTTAATTTCGGCTCTACCTCTCGCATACAATGGCCATTGAGACCATATACCGACTGAAGTCGCTTTATAATATACTCCGCTACGCTGTCCAATTGTTGAGGGCTAATATTTTTCAGCCGTCTTAAGACCTCCGACTTTGTTTAACGACTGTTATCTATCGGTACCGCATTAATCTGAAAAACGATAGGGCTCTGTTATAAAGTTTTACTATGAATATAAAAAGCGAATAAAATGCGTAAAGAATTTCAACCTGTAGCGTACAACCTAACCTACCCTTACGTACAGACTACTGGACGGAGGCACATTCCGATCTCCAATGGCAAATTTGAGCGTTATTAAGAATGATGAATAATTGGAATACGGTGAAATAAACAATAAAATACTATATGTATTATTAAGAAACTGCCTAAATTATGAAGTCTATTGAAAATTAACAATTCAAGTCTAAGGCGGATGCGTTAAGTAATAAAAGTGCATTACCAACTCACTCCATCCTTATTCATCCTACTACAAGGATACGGGTCTCCCTTAGACAGAAGGGATTTGGAGCATACTCGACCACGCTACTGAACTAGCGATTGACGGCGCCAATGTTTTCAACCCACCCCAAAGCCACTGACTAATCTTAAGTACGATTATCATAGTATATTGACAACAGCTTCCAACAGCAGCCATTCAGACGGCTTAACGTCTAAAGCAGGTAGAAGCTAGAGATAGTTAAATCCATCCATAGATAAACGGCCGATATTGTTTTCTCTTCGCGTTCGTTCATAGCGGCAGCTGCAACGATGCCATTGAGTATCTCTAAAAGTATATATAGTATACACTTTAAATTTTTTTGAAGTGAAAACTTCTTTAGCGGCCTTGTGCACTTTTTGGGTGAGTAAAAAATGCTAAACTCGCGTCAAGACACCTGACCGTAAGATTTTAATGAGAAATAGATCTTAAGTTCGCTGCAGCGCTAAAACATTTGTTACCTCTAATAAAACAATTAAAACATGAAGCGCTAGATCGTTCATAGGGCATTATTTTCTCGCGACCAAAACGTTCTAAGAGCCTTGAAATTGGTGGCGTTTACGCGTTTCATTCAACGTAGTTTATCAACATCGCTGTTTAGTTAAGCGGCGCGGTGTGTTTGAATTTTAGAGATTGCGACGATGATAGTGAAAGAGTCGTTGCAATTGTGGATGAAAGTTGATTTTTGAGACAGACTAAGTGAAGGGGAATCGATAGCGAAGATATTTCCGGTGGCATGATAACCCTGTTTTACTGGGTGAATCGTGACTATCATGCCAGCGTTAGTAGAGGTATCGTATTGCCTGTTGTTGCCTTTTCTGGTTACAATGTTCCCGCGAGTTTAACCAAACACTAGAAGTTCGAGAAGTTAGGGAGAGCCCAAGGGATAATTTGGATATGGCTGAAGGGAATGAACGGATAATTAATGTAAGAAGAAAATACATATGGAGATTGGAATGCAATAGGAAACAATCAAAGCAGTTATGAGGGTGAGCGTGCTTTGTCGATATGGAGAAAAAGGAGTGAACGATGCAGGAAAGTTACTTTTAGACGTATGTGCGGAACCTACTTGTGTGAAACACGTTATGCCATCATAAGGATATTCATACCTGAAGACGGAGAACACATTCATGAAGATGGAGTAAACAGAAAAGTGTGAAAGTCTTCGGGGGAGTTGGTCGAGACTTTTGGCTATTAGACCATTGACCGTGACGACTAACGGGACACTTATTGTTGATCCATGTCCCACGTGGCGGTAACTTCGTGAGCTAAGTTCAAGTATTTTGACAACTATAGGTATATTTGATATAAAATTTTTAGAGTTCAAAGTAGGATCCACGACTACAGGATAAGGTATTTCTCTCTGGATCCGCACTGTAATCACATATGGGAGTAAACCCGTGGATCTAATATCTGTTTAAGGCTCGTGAGCTCAATGAGAGACCCATTTCCAATCTGTCATAGATGCAAACGGCGGTTACTCAAGATATAAATATTATCATTTGAGAGCTTTGTCTTTTGTTTCATTCACGACTGTCTGTTCACTTTCTTACATTTTAGTTACTAATTCTTTGTTAAAATCTGAAGTAGTTATTAGATTCAGACGTTATTTTGGGAAAGTCAAATTTACATACAATGTTTTAATTGCTTTGTGTGCTTCCGCCGCCAAGGATAGGGGTGGTGAAAATATATTTTCATTCAGCCCGTCCTCCCCTACCCTCTATTCAACATAAGGAACGGCACTTCGATGAATTTGTCACTTGTAGCCTATTATTCTAACGACTAACATCTATAGCGCCTGAGGATGCCTAGAGGCGAAACACGTGTCGCAGAGACGACCAGGGCAATCATGACAGGAATGGTGGCGAATGAATGCGGTTTCTGTTCCAGATGGCGAATAATCGCGAGGAGTAATGCATCTAACAGTAGTGGATGGGTGTTAGCCGACGCTAGTTCTCATGAACTAATTAGTGGCGAAAGCACACAAAGCAGGTTAAATCAAATTGCATGAAATCGGAAGTCCGAATTATAATTGTATTCTTATTTTATAAAGCATAAAGTTGTAATTACATAAACTTATTTTTCTTTTACTTCTTTCCCAGTCAATCACTTTATCAAAAAATAAATCAAAATGCTACCTTTTTTCAATTAAAGATCAATATTTGCATGAGCATTAGGATTATTTCACGTGAGCAGTATTGAAACGAGATAGATTTATAGAAATGTATGTGTGCATGTATGAAATTTAGCTCAAAATCACCTTGCTCTCTCGGGGTAGACATTATTTATAGATAAGTAAAAGGATTTTCAGTTGTGACAATTTTAACTTCGAACACAAAGCAAATTGAAACATTATTACATTAACTAGTAGTCGCCCAGTGGTCGAAATTCGACAATAATTCGTTTATTTTTTAAGTTTGAACGTTATTAAGGTTCCATTGTCAAAACTATAACCTCTATAATCACAGATTTCGTCGAGACTACACAATTAATTTGCCTACCTTTTTCTAACAAATTATACAACATTTAAATAAAAAACAAATACAAAAGCGATAAAAAACAGCACGCTTTTTGAGGCATTTTCTACCATGTACGGTGAAATTGTGGAATAAATTACCCTCAGCGGAGTTCCCGAACAAATATGATATGGGTGCCTTCAAAAAACGAACCTACGTTTCCCTAAAAAGGCTGGCAACGGATCCGTGACTCTTTGGTCTTGCTGATGTCTATGGACAGTGGTGACCACTTACCATCAGGTGACCCACGTGTTCGTTTGCCCTCTAATATAAAAAAAACGATTAACTTGACATACATATTTAATACGATAGTTTAATTAATGATTCAAAACTTCTCTGTAAACGATGTTTTTTGTAAAAAATATTTCATCCTATGCTAAATGTCCTTGAACATTATATTCCGATAAATAAAATCTCAAACAGTCGAATGATGGAACTCTACTTGCTGCAACATCTAATTAATATATATGAATAAATATTAACGTATAACTAATATTTAAAACACATACATTCTGTGTACTAAGTATCGGGAATTTGTCAATAAAACAAAAAATACAAATTATTCATCTAAATTTATTTTATCGCCTTCAAAGTAGGCCCCATCGCTTGCAATACAACATCTCCACCGCTTCACCCAGTCTTCCATACATTTTTCATAGGCTATTTGCGGTATGGCCTTTAGCTCATTCAGCGAATTTTCTTTTATGGCTTCTATCGACTCAAAACGTTTTCCTCGAAGTGGTAATTTTAACTTGGGAAATAAAAAAAAGTCAGACGGAGCCATATCAGGTGAATACGGTGCTTGGTCGAGAACTTTTGTTGAATTTTTCGCTAAAAACTCTTTCACTATAATGGCTGTGTGTGATGGTGCATTATCATGGTGCAGCATCCATGAGTTGTGTTGCCACAAATCTGGACGTTTTCGGCGGATACTCTCACGCAAACGCTTCATGACGCCTAAATAATATTCTTTATTCACTGTTTCTCCCTCTGGAAGGAATTCGGAGTGAACCACACCACGGTAGTCAAAAAAAACTGTCAGCATCACCTTGATTTTGGAGCGACTTTGCCGCGGTTTTTTGGGTTTCGGCTCGTTTTCGAGACGCCATTCTGAAGACTGTTGGCTTGTTTGCATGTCGTACTCATAAACCCATGTCTCGTCGCCAGTTATTATACGTTTCATAAAGGTCGGATCCGTAGAAGCTCGGGAAACCATGTCTTCAGCGACATGCTTTCGCTGCGCTTTTTGAACAAAATTGAGCTCTTTTGGAACTAGTCGAGCGGCGACGCGTTTCATGCCTAAAATGTCAATGAGAATGTTGTGGACGGACTTAAAAGATATGTTCACCTCACTAGCCAACTCTCTCAGACTCATACGTCGATTTTCGAGCACTAGCTTCTTGATTCTGTCGATGTTTTCTCTGGTCGTAGCGGTTGAAGGTCTACCAGAACGAGGCAAGTCTACTACTACTTCTCGGCCTTCTTTAAAAGCCTTATATCATTCATAAGCCCTTGTTTTCGATATACACGATTCGCCGTAGGTATTTCGCAACATTTTTAGTGATTCACCACATGAAATATCATTTGAAACACAAAATTTAAGGCACACTCTTTGTTCAACAATATTTTCCATTGTAAAAATCGCCGAGGACTCAAAACTATGACCAACAAAAAGTGTAGTTTAAAACAAATTAAATCACAGATCCCGCTCAAATTTTGCGCGCTAAATCAGTACAGTGCTACCAACATGCAGTAAAAAAATTAGAACGACCTCTTTTACGCGGGTCTTTTTATTGACATATTCCCGATACTTTTTACACAGAGTAGTATATCTATTAGACAAACTATGACATTACCTTAATTATGATTATTTTTGACATTCAGTAAGACTATAGACATATAATATTACAGACCAATAATATTAATCTCTACTCAGTTTGATCACAGACTTTAACCATAAACAAAGGAGTAAGTATATATTTGTTTGCGTGTCGAACGTATAATTGGTGTGTAATATTTTCTTTATATTTTTTTGTATTTTCCAAGCTTTATATTAAAAAAAAATTAGCTTTCTGCACTTCTTCTCCAATAAACTTTAACTGTACCAAATTTCATACTCCTCTGTCCGAGTAATTTTTGTAAAAAGGTACAAAGGTTTTGCTTCACGTATTAATATATTGATGATGATATAGCATGTATTAGTAACTGTCAGGATATTATTGCAAGGGATCAGCCTTGTTGTTTTAAAACGTGTAAATGAACTTCAACGGTAGGGTTAGTAGATCACATTATTCGAGATCATCACATATGGAAACTGGCCATATAAAGAGCTACCCTCACCATATCAATTTCCTGCTAGACGTACTTACATAAGAGATCTCTTTTTTTATACCACGTCTGAAGGCATACAAGCAAGTGGACCGCATGGTCCACCTGATGCAAAGCGGGTACCGTAGCCTATGAACGCTGGCAATACATTAAGTATCACTCTCGCGATGCCACCTCTGCTGCTAATACAGCGACTCCTTAGAAGCTTACTGGTGACCTCACTCACACGCAGGAGTACAACAACCCTCCAGGGATTTTGTTGTTTGGCTGCGGATTTCCGTGAGGTAGAGGTACTTCACCAGACTTGCTTTGATGTGCTCTACCTTTGAAAACATCCAGACCGTGACAAACAGACATGTTTGTGGACACAAATCCTAGTCTTGTGTGTGAATCGAACCCACGAGCGTTGGTGTCAAAGTTGGGTCATTCACGACTGCGCCACCGAGCTTGAAAATAAGCCTTATAAGCCTTCTCAGATTTTTATGTTTCTTCGATCTTTTGTACTTCCCTAGTCGGGTTGCATGTTATTTAATGTAACCGCCTGTAGTTCTTTCACTACAGCTACGTTTAATAATTAGTAGGATGCCGACGAATTTGGGTTTTGCTTTAAAGGTAATGGTTTTTTGCCTGCATTTTCTTTTCTAGAAATATTATTTTTAATTTTATATAATTATATTGTTATTCATTCGACGAAATTTCCACTCCGATGAAAGAATAAATTGATCTTGGCTGAATAGTAACTCATCATTAAAATCATTATTAATGGAACGTTTCTCGATTCGCGAGTGGGGCGTTAACGATGTGCCTCGTTAATCTGAACAGGCCCGGGCGAAATAAACATAGAGAAAATACAAACGTTTAAGACTCTACAACAATATCCAATTATTAAATAAGACATATTTTAGTTCCATTTCAAAATGACTCAAAATCAGTAACATTGTCATCAAAGTTGCCTCGATACTGGCTTGACTAGTGAGGTAACTAGGATATACCTGGATACTTCGTGTTCGGCAGAGAATGTACAGATCAAGCTTTTTTACTCCGCAATATCGTGAAGAACCTTCTGGCTATGGACAAGGAGGTTTTCTGCGGTTTTAGTAGTAGACGGCAGCTTGCCGCTCTGATTTGTCATCAATATTGGTATCAGACTGCGATGTCAGCTCGGCTATTCGTCCTGTGTCTGTCCTTATCTTCTGAGACTAAAAAACATGAATATTTAAATGCAAGTAAGTGACTCAGCGGTAAACTATCTGCTTTAAGCAGACGAAGCGGTATTAATAGCAGAATCATTCGAACTGCAAACACTAGTTAAAACAATAAAGTATGAAAAAGGCTTACATTTTGACACACAGAAAACCTAGATAGTGCAACTTGAAAGAGAGTCCACAAGAACGAACACGAAAATAACGATCAAAATAAAATAACGGTTATTATAAGTAATCAAAATAACGGTTGGTGATGTAGTTGGAGTAAGTGGCAACGCATGAGTGATACCCCTGGTGTTGCAAATTAATCCTAATGCTAACTTATGGAAGTTGAAGTTGACACAAAGAGCATGAAAGTGGAATAAATATGGTCGAGATACGAGCGTTGCGCAAAATTTCTGGCATAACGCTTATTGACAGGTTTCGAAATGATGATGTAAGAAAGAGAGTTGGTCTGGAAGAGAGTGTCATGTTAAGTAAAAAAGACACGTTCCGTTGGCTCGGACATGTCAAAAGAATGCCAGATGAAAAAATGTCAAAACATATATACAATGCGAAAGTGTAAGAACTTGGTGCAGAGACCATGACTCACCTACCATGACCAAATTCGTCGTGTTTATCAGAAGGTGATGTCAGGAGCCTTAGGAACCGATGAGCGTACATGAAAAGAGTTATGAATGTTAAAGAAGCGAGTCAGGTGTGTAAGGACCGTGTCTTAGGGCGATCGAATCTCTCTGCCTGTCTGTGGGTTTTAACATATTAGACGATAATTTTCACGTCTGTATAATATCAAAAGACCGACGTTGTATAAAAAATATTTATTTTTTATACAACGTCGGGAGGCATACAAGTATACGATCCACCTGATGTAAAGTGGTTATCGTAGCCTATGAACGCTGGTAATATACATTGCTCGCGTGGTGCTACCTCTGCTGCTAACACAGCAACTCCATGGGAGCTTACTAGTGACCTAACTCACACGCAGGAGCACAACAACCCTCCAGGGCGTTGTTATTTGGCTGCAGATAATTTTCGTGATATGAAAAAGATATACTCTACCTACCTGAGAACCGTAGCAACAAAACGTCTGAATGAAACATCAGCTGGTTTTCTACGTTTCCATACCCTGATTTTAGATTTTTTTTACTTTTATTCTTTTATCGAAGTCGGTTAAAAACTGTTTAATAACGCCATAGAAAATACCCTCGAGCGTCCGGTTTTGCAAAATAACGAAACTTTCATTAAATGCTGACCGCATTATTATTTGGAGAGCAAAGACTCCGACCATACGCAATTAAGAGGCCTTTATAGCATTCGTATGGCTCTTTTTATTACTTAACGTTTAAATAATTTTATGAGATTGCGTTGCCGGAATGACCCATTTTCTTCTTTAAACAGCCTTACTTTGCATTTTAGTCATTGTGCGGGATTTCTTCAGTATTTATTTTGAAAGGCACTGATTACGTAACATATAACTTCAACGTGGATTGGCACATATACATGGCACATATACTACTACTACTACTACTATAACTTCACGCCAAATCCCTTACGGGGTAGGCAGAGAGAACCGAGCGCCACGCGACTCGATCCTTACATACCTCACTCGCTTCTTTAACATTCATTGCTCTTTTCATGCAAGCTCGCCGGTTTCTAGGGCTACTGACATCACCTTCTGGTAGAACACGACCAATTTGGTCATGGTAGGTAAGTCTTGGCCTTCCTCGGCTCCTACATCCTTCCACTTTTGCATTGTATATCTGCTTCGTCATTCTTTCATCCTGCATTCTTTCTACATGTCCGAAATGTAAATAAATGTAAAATAAATCATGGCACATATACATTGCACATATTCATACACTAGCCTAATCAGGCTGCGCTCTGACTAATCATAATATCTTACCTTACTTTCACCGTGACCTGATTTGTTTACGAGTTATAAAAACACACATCAAATATACCTGTTGTAAAAATCTTATTGTAGATTTGTTAAATATCCATTCATTACTATTTCTTTAATTTTACCATATGACGTCATTGTAATTATTGTTAGACTGATATAAACTAATAATAATATCAAGTGATGATTTGAAAAGCTTCATCGCCAGTGGTCAGTTTCATAATTCGAAATTTCGAATTCGAATTAAAAAATATATACTATAAACAATAAATAAGAATCAATAACAATTTATGTAAATAATTTACGTGTCAGCAAGGGCCAAGAGTAAATTCATACAAATAATATCTTCATGGTTATTTTAAACCTCATTGCTTTTAAGTAACTTGACAAGACACCAAATTTCTGTGTCCGACATGTTATTTTTAATTTATTTCTTACAGGTAACTCGAGAATGGTTCGACTGATTTAGTATTGTTTAAATCCTCCAGTTGAGATGACAATGATAGTGATTACATATACATTTGATGATTCCATAAAAAATGTTAAGTAAGAACCATCATGTTGTTGTGGAAGTTTCGATTTAGATTTTTCTCATAAAAGTATACTCCTGTGGTGATTTTCGATGATAATCTAAAAAGGTTCGAAATAAAAAAAATTAAACCAATTTAATTAATTTTGTCATTTTTTTCACATCGGCGTTATCGAGACCGTTGATACCAGATAAGAAAAAAGTAAACCGAAAAGCTTTCACACAGTAAGTGAATATGACTGCTTTAAAAAAAAACTAGTGGAGATTATACTAGTTTCTTTAATGCAGTTGTTTTCGTTTGTTGTATAACATATTTTTATTATGATTTCTTGTTATCTGGTATACCATGTCTGAAGCGCATGGTATACTAGATACGTGTCGAGTAAATGTCATAATTAAAATAAGAAACGTGAATTGAACAGGCAATATTTGTAGGTGCTAACAATAGGTGATATCCTGCAAGTGACACAGCCACAGTAACAAACCGGAAGCTAAATCAGATCCTTTTCCCATTTCAGTTTCTTTACAAATTTCAGAATTTTGGGCTATATAATTCGACTAATGATTTTTGCATTTCGAAATGGTCGTTGTCCATGAAAGGATGATGAAGCATAGAATCAGCTGTTGATGACAGAATTGTCTAAGTAGGTCATTCAGGATGTGGGGGATTCCCTCGTCACATATCCCCAGCCACCAGAACCCACTTGTTGAAACATACGAGGAATCTATTGTATGACTTTATATATTTTACTTTTGGATGACACAGAAAAGCTAGCATCAGCGGCTCATAGGATAATAGAAGCAAGCAGACCTATAGGGTTCGTGGCAGGCGAGCAGTATGACAGCTACAGACTGACTGAGAATGCTTGCTGTCTACAGCGTTAAACTGCGGAAATAAAATATGACTAAATAAATGATTTGAACAGGCTACAGAGAAAGTACTATGATGGTAGCTGTACGTGATATCCTGAACACCATCCTAAGTAATAAAAAAACACAATTTGTATCGAGTGTGGGACAAGGTAGAATGCAAGGATTAATAAATTAAATCTTCACGTGGCTAATAACTCGCATGTGATTCGTTCCAATTAAAATTCTCCCGCAATTTATTTTCAATGTTCAACGACGTAAAAATATTTTTCACGCTACTTCCAACATAAAATTTAATTAGGCAGGGGGTTCACAATTACATTCAAGTTGAGTGCATTCGTGGAAAGTACGGAGCAATTAAATTAATTAAGTATAGTGGCGTAGATACATACATGTATCATACATATAACAAAATCGTAGCAGAATCAAGTTTGTACATGGATTATTTTTATTTACGTAGGTGGACTCCACTTTCTTTCTAAATTATAAAATTACATTTTCGGCTTCTATGTACATCAAATAAGAAGTGAAGTTAGGGGATTTTATAATATTATCTATCTAACTATTATGCACGTATCATGGCTATTTTGGAAGTCGCGTATTGTTGATATTTTACAAGGCCTTGATATTTCTGATAACAAATGTGTCTTAAATGTAAAACCAAGGATATAATTAATTTCAATATTATAGCAATTATATTGACGAGCTCGGTGGCACAGTCGTGAATGACGCGACTTTGACACCGACGCTCGTGGGTTCGATTCCCACACAATGCAAACATTTGTGTGCATGAACATGTTTGTTTGTCTTGTTCTAGATGTTTTAAGAGAGGTAGGCCGCATCAAAGCAGCCCATCTGGGAAAGTACCTTCACCTTACAAAAAACCGCAGCCAAATAACAACTCCCTAGAGGGTTGTTGTGTTCCTGCGTGTGAGTGAGGTCACCAATAAGCTCCTAAGGCATCGCGCGAGTGATACTTAATATATTACAAGCGTTGATAGGCTACGGTAACCGCTTTACATCAAGTGGGCAGTATGCTTAGTATGCCTTCCGACGTCGAAAAAAAAATCTTTCGATATAGAAAATATTTGCTGGGTTTTTTGCTTAACTATAACAAAAAAGGTGGTTAAAGCCAAAACTGATGAATTTTAATCCTGATATTGAGTTCCGTGGCTGCTACACCTGCAATGAACGCCGTAGTGAAAGCACAACCATCTTAAATTACGTATTATTTACCAGCAGCCAACATATGTGATAAAATGAAATAAAATCAGTTACGTTAAACTGGAACGAAAGAAGTTCACGAATATGAAGTAACTCTACAACAATAATAAAATCCTGTAGACTTTTTATTTTTTTATGAAGGCATACTAGCATACGACCCACCTGTTGTAAAGTAGTTGCCATAGCCTATGAACGCTTGTAATACTTAAGTAACACTCGCGCGATGCTTCCTCTGCTACTAACACAGCAACCCCTTAGGAGCTTACTGGTGACTCTAGGGAGTTGTTATTTTGGCCGCGGTATTCCGTGAGGTGGAGGTACTTCCCCAGACTGGCTGCTTTGATGCGCCCTACCTCTCTTGAAACATCCAGAACAAGACAAACAAACATGTTCATGCACACAAATGTTTGTCTTGTGTGGGAATCGAACCCACGAACGTCGGTGTCAAAGTCGCGTCATTCATGACAGCGTTACCTAGCTCGTCAATAACTAGACTTATATATACACACATCAAAAGTGTCTAGGGATCAAGCATTTTTATGCGGATTTCTTGAGATTGAGATGTGGCTTTGTAATAAATTTATGATTTTATAAATTTATATGGATCCTTTTTGGTGCATTTCATAATTTGAAACAGGAACTGTCAATCAAATTCGAGTAAAAGATGAAAATCAGCTGTCAATATTTTCCCTATAAAAGCATACAACGCATTGAAGACATTATTAGTGCTACTGTTTCCCTACTACTGATTAAAACCAACGTTATTATGGAGCGGCGACGTCATTTAAGCAGGGAAGAAATGCTCAGAGCCGTGGGAATGATAGAAGCTGGTTCCCGGCAACGTACTGTGGCTTTAGCTCTGAATACAAGTCAGAGTGTTATCAGTCGACTTTGGACACGTTACCGAAGCACTGGTACCGTGGCTGAGCGCCATGGAGGACGGTATCGCTGCACCACACGGAGACAAGACCGATACATTCAAATCACAACTCGAAGAGCTCCAACAATAACCGCCATGATGTTAGCCGTGACGCTTCATCACTCTTCAGGGAACTTAATTAGCGACCAAACAGTCAGAAACCGCTGGCATGAAGTGAACCTTCATTCCCGAAGACCGCTAAGGGTACCACCTATAGCAATGCACAATCGTAGGATTCGATATCAATGGGCTCTTGAACACAGAAATTGGGCAGAAGAACAATGGCGTTTCGTGTGCTTTTCTGATGAGTCTCGTTTTGGTATGAGACCGGATACAAGACGTATACGACACTGGAGAACCCCTGGACGCCAACAGCGATTAAAATCCTGCCAGGAAGTCCATCCTTATAGTGGTGGAACCATCATGGTATGGGCGGGTATTTGGATCGGCGGAAGAACTGAGTTGATTTGGATCAGAGGCAACCTCAACGCTCAAATTTATGCTGAGACGATTGTATCAGACGTCATCGTTCCTCTACAAGTGCAAATCGGTCCCTTATTTCAGTTAATGCATGATAATGCACGACCGCACACCGCAAGAGTTGTAAGACAGACTCTCGCCGCAGCTAACATCAATGTGGCCTGCTCAGTCGCCAGACTTGAACCCGATTGAGCATGCATGGGATATGCTACAGAGAAGAGCTCTGCCGAATATGGAGGGTATCCAGTCGCAAGAAGACCTTTTTTTGTTGTTGCAATGAACATGGGCGGCCATTCCACAGCGTGATTTGGATGAACTCATTTTGAGTATGCCAAACCGATGTTCTTGTGTTGTTAGTGTTCGCGGTAGAAACACGGATTATTAATTGTTTAAGTTACCCAATAAAATTTTAAAGAAAACTGTTATTTCAGTCTTTTTTTCGAACTTTAATGTTAGTGGTTCAAATGTCAAAAATCCCTTTATTATGAAAATGGCAAATTTCTTTATTAATGCAAAGGTGACTTGGTTTATCGTTACTGTAGACAAACGAAAACACTTTATTTGATGAATCCTTAAAGAAAATTTTAATTAATATCAATAAGGAGAAAAGTTATTGCAAAAATATATGTTGATCCCTAGACACTTTTGATGTGTGTACTTTTTATAGACTTGACTAAGTTTTTGAACAATCGGGAAGCTGAATCGAATGGTCACTCGTTATAAAAAGTGAATTTTGTATGACAATCGAAAATGTCCGTCGCACTGGTTGTACCTACTTAAAAAACCAGATAAATGTTCCAAATGCAAATTGGGTCAAAAGACATCACTTGTCAGTACGAGGTGGACCTCTATGACCTTTGTTTTTTACATTCACTAGTTGACCAGCCGGCTGTTAAACAATTTATTAATTGGTTTACTTCTTCACAACAAAGCTCATCCACACATCATACATTAGACCGTCTCCAAACTTACCAGAAATGACGTCAGGAAACGCTTAGTGACCTAGCACACTAATCAGATCCACTGAATAACCTTTTACACGGTAAATTTCGAGAAGATTATAAATGTCTTTAAAAAGTTAATTGATTCGCCTCCCCACAGAAAGAACAATGGCTAAATATTGCCGGTCAAACTTTTTACTTAATAATTCGTGTATAAATAATGAGTTATACTGAATAAAAAAACGCTATTTTTCATACATCACGTAATAATTAACATATCTTAAAAGCCAGGTTTTTTTTTATAAAAACGTAAATAAAGAAAAACGCATTTTGTTCTCTGCAACGTTCCATTACACGTAGAAAAGATAGTGTGAACTTCCTTATGTTAAATATCTTCCTTGATATTAATTACACGTAAGTTTATTATGTCTACTATATCATTTTTTATTGCTGTTCAATGATTATTCATATATGAATGTTTATAAAAACACAAACTGTACCTAAATAATAATTAACATTACCTTAACGTGGAGTGAAACAGAACACAAGTCAATGTCAAATATGAAATGATGTGACAGTGATAGTGCAAGTTCTTGTTGCAGTTGACTCATGCCCTTTGCTTGTGATACTGTACGACTTTTCAAACTCATGATATTTTTTTTAACTGACTAAAGCATTTTCCCTGGACTTCGATTTCTTGCCTTTACGATTACCTTACGCTAGTGATACTTGACTCTGATTGCATCTCGAATTGAAGGGTGTGTTTGCGCTCAAAGGGTGAACCTAGCTTCATAATGGATTTGTCTGCTACATCTCAGACGCACCGAATACTCTGTGTCAATTGCAATAAGTATATGTGTTAATACATTACGACATCATCTTGTTTTCCAACTTGACACAAGAGTAGGATCTTTGATTAGCCAATGGATAACACCAGTCATAGTAAGTACAAAAACTGTTTATCATTAATTGTTAGACAGTATCAAAAACTTTCTTTCTTTTTTTTCTCTCTGCCTACCCAGCAAGGGACCTGGCGTGAAGATACATACATACATATTGTATTAAAAACTTCCTTTCTCGAAAAATAAACCATGACTACGAAATTGCTCTACTGTCATAGGTTATGTCTTTCATACAGGTTGGTAGAATACCTAAAGTATTATTACAAATAAGTGAGTTGTATTAAAATTGATGTTATTTTTCAGATACAGAAGATGACTTTATATTTGACTCATGTTTTGAGTTAGCTAGGCAAGTGTTAATACAGAACTTCATGTCATGATACGAGCGACGATGATTTTGCAACAGAATCTATCTAGTCTGTTACAGGCAATGATTAACATTTCTGCTTCTAGAATTGCACCTCGGCAGGTAATTTCATTGTTTTTTCATGTTCAGTAAATAATTGTATATATACATATTTATATATTGTATAATATAATTTATCAATTAATGATGTAGACAAGTACGCAGCCAATCTGTATTTTTCATAAACGTCAAATCTCAAATAATACAATAATTATTTTCGCTACAATTTATGTTGTCTTTCCAGATATAAGCTACTGATAGAGTATCTCATCTATGTTTGATGAGCATTGAATGAGCAGCTAATCGATCTTTGCAAATTGATGACAATTGATCAGCTGCTGAAAATCAGCCAGCTGCTTTGATTGTTGAACCTGAGAACCCACCGGAACAACGTCTGAAAATTGCAGATAATGCTCAACACAATGTAGAACACAAAGAGCCTCCACAATAACAGGATCTCCATGTTGAAATGGAATCTGAAAACCACCCACAACCTCAAGTTTATCAGGAAAATTTTAAAATTATTTTATCTATTTATAGATGTACTGGAAACACAGCATCACGCTGTGTATTTACGGGATGTGACCAGTTGAGAGATCTGCTAACTGTTTCAGATTCACTGCGGGCAACAATATTATCAGTTTGCAATTATTACATTCCAAACTAGCTAGAGTGTGTTCAGGACACTTGCACGGAAACAATTGGGATGTACTTTATGATTCCCCGAACTGCATGAATATTTTCAGAGCTGATCAAGTTGAGCACATATTTTCATTTGTTAATGCATTCAAACCTTTCTTGGATTTGAACAGTATGGATATTGATCAAATGGATGACTCTTCATTTGGATCTTGGTTTGGTGTAACTAAATCAAACTTTATTTATTTGTTGTATGAAATACCACGAATTTAGAGCGAATTATGGGAGTTATGCGAGAAACCCTCCTGCAGGATTTTGTTCCAAGAAACTTGGGATTAAACTGTTTAAACAGAGAAGATTTCTTGCTTTTCTATACAGCAGAGCTACACCACCGTACGGCCTCCGTCGCAGTATACCGCCTGATATGTCCACCGCAGAGTTACCAGTATAACCAAAATCACTGTCAAGGTTGCCCAGCATTGGTATATCATGGGGCATAAGCCATGTCTCCTGTACTGCAATAATATCCTTTCCGGCAAAGTTTTCTAATACACTCCGTTGATCTTATTATATTCTTACAATTAAAGGTTAATAATCTGATAGTATCGTGGTTCATTTATCTAACATATTATTTTGTTTCCCTGGTTCTGTAGTCTGTGTATTGTAATTTTCAGACTTATGTCTAAATACAATAAAACGGCGGTAGGATATGCCACTGGGCCAAAAGCTTCATTTAAAAACCAACTTAATTTTTGTTTCGGTATATATATTTTATAGGCATCATAGGCTTTTGATATTTTCATTTTTTCCAGTGTAACACTTATATTACTTTTCCTTTGAATATACTGCATGATGCTATCCTGTGTTACATCTTTAGCTACATTGTAGATATATATAGGCACGTTAATATCAGCGGCTTTGAAATTATCACTCGCGTCCATAGTTGCCTTTCCAATGTGTCCGGTAAAACGATTTCTTAATATTTTTCGCTTCACTTCTATCCAACCATCGCTTCCAGATTGAAATTTCCATTTGCCTTTACGCACAATGTCCGCTAATGTTTTCACTTCGTTATTCCAGTGTGCGCATTCATCGCTATTGTTGCCAACTTTGTTCCTCGAGCCCATGTTGTGACTCACAGTCGGGTTGAGCGGCGGGCGGAGCGCGGGGGACAGTATATGCGTCACCTGCGATGCATCGGCAGCTGCCTGCTGCTCCGTTTCCAACAATATTGTCTATTGAAGATGTTGAAGTTAGTCCGCTACCCGCCGACTGCGACTGTAGAGCCGTTGCGGAATGCGCGCGAGTACCCTTATTTTGCGAATATTATGATGATATATTTGCATGTTGGTTTTAATGAATTTCTGATACGTAATTTACATGCTGATTATCATTACTCATTGGAAACATTTCCATAGGTCCGCTCTCATGATCGAAACTGTGTAATGTGTTACATGTACCTCGCTTTTTGTTTACATTTGATTCTTGTGGAAAATTATTCACTAACGACGCCGCTTTTAATTGTTCAAGGTTCGACGACAACACGTTAAATTGGCTCACAGTCACGTAGTCTTCTTTGATGGAGTCTACATCGCTTCTCATCTTTAATAAGTCCTTAAGAAGGCGAGTAACGTCTACGTGGTCCCATAAAATTGGTGGCAACTTCTGGAGGTCCGTTGCCACGAAAATCGGAATTTCCTCTGGATCAGTTACTTTTAGCAGGCATATGATATCGTCGATGTTATGTTGAGGTTTACCTTCTCGTTTTCTTAATTTCTTACGTTTTGATGAGTTGATCGAGTAAAACAGTAAGTTCTTAACTGTTACAATATCTTCCTCTGAGAAGGCAGTCATGCAGATCTGACCCAAACTTTCTTCGTTCATCACATCCATTTTGTTCACAATAAACGATAACACCTCGTTTATCCCTACATTGCAACTTGCACACTTGAGCATTTTTTTCTCCATATTGGTAACTCGTTGACTGTGAACGCGCGCGTATGACACGACGCACACAGCGAGACGACGATCTATTTCTATTTATAAAAAGATCCTGACTTCCTCGAGGTATGTTTTTTTTTGTAGTCGGTTAATGTTTTAAGAAAGTGAACATAAAACATAGCAGTTACAAATTATTCATCGCTTAATTTAAAAAACGAATGAAAGGTCAACACAAGTATGGCAATAAATATGCCATTGTTCTTTCTAAAGCACAGACATAAATCATCATCTAATATTTTTTTGAAATAGTGATGTAGGTAGAGTCTTCTATCGATATAGTACCTAAACCTACTTCAGACACCAACTCCTCCACATCCTAAGTTAACGAATATACATAGATTTCGGTTGTAAGTGGCTCTATGTCACCTTTAGAGCTAAAGTCAACGTCAACTGCACGTGGTGCACCATGCTTATCACCAGATGAGGCTATGTCGAAAGAGAGGTATGCCAGACATTATTTTTCTTGCTAGTATTCCTAGGCTATGGTAACTGTTTTACATCAGGCGGACCGTATATTTGTTTGCTATTCACATTATATAAAATAAAAATAATAAAGATTGAGTTTCTTGATTTGATTGATTGAATAATTTAAAAATTGTATAAAACTTTGCGGCTAGGCGCACCTCAGGCTGAATATTTGTACCGTTCTCATATCGTACATAAAGATGCTACAGTAGAACACCTCACCTCACGCTTCCTTAAGAATTGAGCTATCAAACGCAAAAAGATTTTTTCAAATCGGGCTGGTAGTTTCAGAGATTAGCGCTTTCAAACAAACAATATAGAACCTAAACCATATTTGTTTTACCAGCCTTTTATGCAGTCATCATACAAAAATATTAGCACGAGTTCTGATTTTCTATTTAACTTTCGACTAGTTTAATCTGAAAAATGTATTACTTACTTTTAACTTGAAAAACCAAACTCGATAATGGAGAAGCTGCCGACAGCAGCAGATATTTTTGAAAAGATTTAAAAAGTAGCCGTAATTTGAGAAGTATATGTTCATCAGTGAACACATAAAATATAAGCTTACTCGTATTCATGGCCAGTGTGCTAAGTTAGAACCACAGAGCCATATTTATGGCGGTCGTCGCGTCGATTCCCATGAGAATGCTATGCAATTTCACTGTTTGTGCCGGGGATATCCGTTAGTATCCATTAGAAGGCTTATTTTGGTAAAAAGTTTTACGATTATATCTCATGGGTATCATTTTAAGTTTATAGCTAAGTTGAAAATACAGTCAGTTGCAGGTACTCTACAGGTACGCATCTTGTTTAATACCTACTAAGACTAGCAACCTTAGTTGTTTTGCATTTTAATCAAAAAATAGGTGCGAGTGTATTTTTTTATACCACTAGATAATTTATTTTATAACAAGTGTAGGTAAGCTAACTGCTTATATATGCCATAGCCTATCTATGCTTGCAACAACCTCTTCACGCATTTCGTATGCGACCATACAATGCTGAAAGGCGACCACAGAAAGGACAGCACTTCATTCAGCGGGCACATAAAACGCTTAGCGGGCCTTTGTAAAAACGCCAAATTTACATGCAATTTGATCTAACGTGCTTTGTGTGCTTCTGCCACCAATGAATATATCTTGTATGGTTGTATGCGTATATGTATGCGTGGCCGTAGACTATTCCCAACAGGAAATTTTGTCGCAGGAGTTAGTGCACCTGGAGCAAGAAGGGCTGGTATTTACAAGAGGAGCAGTAGAAAAGACACAATGTAAACACCGACAAGGGTTTATTAAAGAAAGCATAGGTACAGAATCTTGGAGGTCGTAGGTGAGCTTGTTGTTACCGCTACGTTTGCTCTCGAGACACCTATCTTCTCTCAGTGGCTGCAAAGGGTATGCCGTAGGTGGAGGTGTGTGTGGTGCAGTGTGGCGGAGTCGCAGTTCGAACACGACAGTTGTGCGTGGGATCAGTAGCTCAGCAGCGTCTTCCACCCGTACGGAGGAACCCTGCAACGTACACGTCCAGAGGGCTAGTAACTGGCCCCGCCCTACCCGCCCTCCCGACTGTCCTGCCGCTATCATTGCTAGCCATCGAGAGGAAGATATGCGCCTATCACCCAACTATCAATCCAAGCGGGCAATCGGGAGAAACAAAACGGCAGAAGGGTAGACAGACAGAACAATAATAAAAATAGTGCAAAATAACCAAAACTAAATCGGAGCTGACTGTCCCTTGAAGAGCTTAACTACCTTATGGTTTATTAAAGAATGTTACTATTTAAATAAAGAAACACAGACCTTCCTCGGTGAAGCCAAATCAGCCCATTTAAGATTATCTACCAATATACGAGTATGTAGGTGGGCACTCGACATGGTATAAACTATTCACAATAGTTAAACCCACAGTATATAGTACAAAATATATGATATATGAAATATATGAATATATGAAAATTTCACAATAAAATCCTACTGTAGACGGTAACTAATTAATTAGCATAAAATGTAACACTGAAGCTGTGAAGAAATAAATGTTAGATTTATGCTGGTAAGCTCAGAAGTAAATACATACCCAATTAGTTGTAGAAATGGGATTATACTTTGATCAGGAGTCGTTCTCAATTAGATTGCACTGGCGACAACTGTTTCGGCTGCTAGGTAGCCTATAAGAGATTAACTTGTATCTATTTATTAATACAGAGATACTAATCAGTCCGGCTTCGGCTATATCCACCCAAGAAATGGACGATATGACGCCGTCTTGAACGTACTGTACGGGTCAATATCATTCAATTCGAGAACGAGTGATTGATTAAATAACAATTTTCAAATAGAGATCGCTATCCGTAGTTCTAGAATGTTCGAATATGTAAATCTATTTAAAGAATTATTTTAGAACTGAATCTTAGAAACGTATATTTTTTTAGGTAATTTGATAAATTTTGAATTCCGATATTAACAGGTTTTTTCGCCGGGGCAACAGTGTGCAATATTGTGTTGGTGCTTTACACCCACTAGATTGCGCTAGTTGAGGTATTTTTAGATGAGTTAATATACATCCGTTACATATCCCCCTTCTTACGAAAGAATTTTACCTGAGTAAAATTCTCTCTTGACTATAAGTACACCTTTGATGTGCCAACCCTCAACTATGTAGCCTCAAGTATGCATGATCACGAGTTTACCATAACATTCATTTAATTCATCCGACTCCTTCATTCACATACATTCCTCCGCATACACTCTTGGCCAATGAGCCTATGTAGTTCAGGCCATTGCCACTTATCATACAAATTATTTTGGATTCGTTGACCCACTCACCCATCACAATAGCAGGTGCCAAAAGTTTCTAAAATGAATCTATGAAATAAGGAAGCTAGGGCAAAGTAACAGCTGGGTTCGGCTGTATATGAGATTAAGGCTTATTTAACAAGTTATCCCACCACTCGAACAATTAGGCTTATTTATGAGGAGTTGCTCCTGTAGATAACTCCAAAATAATTAAGTGATTTTGTCCGGTACGAGACAAAATCAGTGATTGCATAATTTAGGTTCCACACAGTAACACACACTCTAAGTTTAGAGGTTAGGCGACTTTATTTCTTTTTTTTTCTTTTCGGACAAATTACACAGCGCCTTCCAGCCCCAAAGTAAGCGAAGCTTATGTTATGGGTACTAGACAACTAATCATACGTAAATACATTTTTATTTGTAAATACATACTTATTATACATAGAAAATACCCAGACCAAGACAAACAGAGATGTTCATGCACACAAATGTTTGTATTGCGTGGGAATCGCACCCACGAGCGTTGATGTCAAAGTAGCGTAACAGCTTTCACCACTGCGCCACCGAGCTCGTCAGAGTAATAAGATAGTCTAGCTTCAGAAGGTGTGTATAATACTTTTTCTACGGGTCACAAATTAGATTGAGGTATAGTGTAGCAGTTGTAGCAGTATAAGATTTACAGTAGTTAAGAATTTACTATAGATTTAGTTATTTGGAATTCAATCACAGGCAATTGAGTATCTATTTAGAATTAAATTAAGGATAATAATTATTAGTATTAACCCTGCACCCTGCTGCTAAAACAACTCCTCAGGAACTTACTGGCAATGTCACTCACTTGCAGGAACACAACAACCCTCCAGGGATATATTGTTTGGCTGTTTTCTGTGAGGCACTTCCCCAGTCCGGTAGCTTTGATACGCCCTATCTCTACTAAAACTATGATAGAATAAGTTTCAATAATAAACCTCCCCAAATACGTTGACCCCAAAAGCAAATTAATGTAGTTATAAAGTACAACTAGCATATACTAATACCATAACTCCACAACATTCACAGTATTATTTCTCTCTGTGGGCTCTTTTAATTACTGTCTGCCCCTACATGTATCATAAATTCTAATGGAGTACGCGCCCCACCCCCCCCACTCGCCGTACCCCTGTGTCGCCTGGTCAAATTGCATTTTAGAATTTAACGCAAACATACCGCATGTTATGAGTGATCGAAAACTGAAATATTAAAGAGGTGTTTTGAAATATTGCACGCAGCATGATTAATTTAAATTTAAATTTTCCTAATTTGATTAAAAGCACTAATTTAGCAATTATTTCAGGATTCCGATGAATATCACTTGCAGCGATAGTAACATTAAACATGCTAGCTACAAATCTCTCCGCATTATCTCTTCAGAAACGGCTAATCTCTGTCGATTAGCAAACGTATGAATTAATACATAGATGTACTAGATAAGGAAACAGCTAAATATTTAATAAGAAACAGATTAACTGCGAAGAGACTTCAAGGAGAGCTAGAGACCACAGCTAAAGTCATTGTATCTATCTGTCCATCTGCAGGTCAAGTTCCTTGCGGAGTAGCTCACTCGCTTCTTTAACATTCATAGTTTTGTTTATGCCTTGTCTGTGTGTAAATTTTTACAATCAAGAAGTTTTCCAAACGCTCCATTCACACTTTTAATTGTACTCATTTGCCTACAAATATAAGCGGTGCACCTTCCATTCCTGCTAAAAATATCTACGAAATGTACAATCTTAGTGACTTATTCCAACACCATATCGACAACCGTAATTCTTGCGAACTTTTTTGGTTTCTTCTCTTTCAAATACTATTTATTATCTGTGTTTTCTTGGTATTTTATTGTAAACTGTTCTCTGTTCTCAATACTTGTTTTTCGTCATTGTGACTAGTGGTAGCAGTCCAGATGTATATTACTATTAGCATGATACCTTCATAAAGCTATACACACTGTCCATAAGTGGACTGTACAGTATGTAATAAGGTATCATCAACCCAATACCCTGGCATTATGTCCCAGAAATTGTTTTGCACAACTTTATCAAATGCTTTTCACGATCCATAAAATAGCAGAGAACTTTCTGGTGTAACGCCATACACTTCTTTGCGGAGCGAGAAAACTTGACCTGTATAGCTTGTTCCGTTTCGGAATACTCTGTGCCTTCCACTGTATTTTCCATATACTTTTGCCGCTAAACTGGTTAAAGTGATTGCCCAGTAGCTGGCGCAATACGAACGTGATTTCTTGCCTTGAATGTAGGGAAGCTGTGAAGAAGGAAAGGAAGCGGCCAAAGCATGAGCGTTAAGCAACATTGCAAATAAACTGTTTGCTACTCAACTTAGTACCTACAAAACCTAAATGTTCAGATAGTCATTTCTGGTTTAGAGTTTCAGTATATCAGATGGTAATCATGCATTCTAATTATGGCTAAACTGATGTGTAACTATTATCATAGCTTGAAATCTCGCCACCTCAAGGACTATTGCCAAAATGTTGCCACTCTCGATGGCAATAAATGAGGAGGTAACTCTTGATTACTGTATCTTGTTATTAGTTACAATCCCCCCGCGACTTAGTCGCGAAACCTTAATAAATAAAAGTAGACTAAGTTACTCCTTATCACATCTGCTAGTGAAATTTCCGTCCGTTAAAATCAGTCCGACCATTTTCGATATAAGCCGGAACATACAGACAGACAAAAATAAAAAAAATAACTTTTTGGTATAAGTACCATATATGCATTTATTAAAAAGCATGCATTTAAAATAAATACATTACAAACGAACACTTCAATTTTGTTTATTTATGTCGATTTAAAAAGGAATATACGGCGTTTAACCATGAGAATAGCAGAAGAAGCATAGGGCGCATCAAAATTCCCCTCTGGGGAAGTACCTCCACCTCACAGAAAACCGCAGCCGCATAACAACTCCCCAGAGGGTTGTTGTGTTCCTGCGCGTGAGTGAGGTCACCAGTAAACTCCCAAGGACATACTGTGTAAGCAGCAGAGGAGGCATCGCGCGAGTAATACTTAATATATCTCAAGCGTTAATTAGACTACGGTACCCCCTTTATATCAGGCGGATGTATGCTTGTATGCCTTTCGACGTAGTATAAAAAAAAATAATTAAATGATTGATAGATTAAGAAATATTACGTTACGAGAACTATGTGGATATTTCTATCCACATGGTGATTTAGTAACAAAAATTGAAAAATGTCTCAGCATACATTTTTCAATTTTTGTTACTAAATCACCATGTGGATAGAAATATCCACATAGTTCTCGTAACGTAATATATATCTTCTATGGTTTGGACATTTAGAAAGAATGAATGATAAAAGAGATTACGAAAGAAGGGTATCGAGTAAGAGTGAATGGAGATATCGGCAGCGGCCACCGTAGACAAACAAATATAGATCAAATGAATCACCCATTTGATCTATATTTGTGCGAAAAATAGCCAAAAAGTACCCAAAAGCAAAGAGCATGATGATATCTTGGGTCACATCATTGTAATTTTCGTAGGAATCTCTAACTTTGAAAATATATATACGTTACTCGCCTATGTTACTCGCTGATAATGTAGATTATTATATGTGAAAGGATTTTTAAAATCTGTTTCGTATTTTTTGAGTTTATCCATTACAATCAAACATCCAAAAAATGTTTTTATTTTCTTTATAATATTAGCTTAGATTAATTAAATAGATTAGTAATATTGAATTATATAACTTTGTACACCAGAGGGAGACTGTGTACGAAAGTCGTCTTGTAATGATACAACGTAGATTATATTTTGATGAGTTATATTGTGGAATTGATAGCGAACTTAGCTGTGAATACATGTACTTCGAGGGGTCGTATGTCTCCACGCGACAGCGCGTGATGGATATTTCATAAGTGTGATTTTCGGGAATTTATAACCGCATGTCGTATGAATATCATAAATAGATTCACGCTAATAATTGAAATTCTCAACAAATGAAGCAAACTAGACGATCGCTTTAAGTCACTTCAGGCTGCATTCCAGCAGTATCAAGGCCACGTCATCTTGGGTTGCCTTACAGATGGTGCCGTGACCAGGATATTTGATTCGGACTAAAATAATATAATCAGTTCGACAAATATTCTTTAAGAATCAAATTGCTATAAATTACATACACAACGTAGAAACATTTCAAGGACATAGATAACTACGAATATTATATTCACAATTTCGGAATCTATAAATAATAGGTAACAACAAAGGCTATACGCAGCATATTAAAATTAATTGGGGTATTACAAACAAAGGTTAATGAGTTAGGTGTTTATGTAGTGAATGCGTTTTACTGTGTTAGACATAAAAGCCATTAAGGTAGATTAGTTAGGTATATTATAACGATAGGAATAGTTAGGTGTTTATGTAGTGAATGCGTTTTACTGTTAGACATAAAAGCTATTAATGTAGATTAGTTTAGGTATATTATAAAGGTTTATAAATATCGGTTGCTTACTGTTGAACAACTAGGAGAGTAATAATTTAATTACATTGTCCGATTGAGAAAATTGGGTATAGTTAATTGCATTGTTTAATTAATTACGTCAGGAGGAATTGACCATTAAGTTACAAGTGCAAATTTAGTAGATAGGCAAAGTAAGTTAATAAAGTTATTTGAATAGATAGCGTATTTTGAATAGACGTTGTCTGCAAGCGATAAGCAGGCACCTGCGTGTAGGATATATAGGTAAATAAGCGAACTACTGATTAGTAAAATGGGCCGAGGCAGGAAGCCACGTGTGACCAGCAAACAGCCGAAAGGTACTGAGGACAGTAATGCTTCAACAAATTCAAACCCGGAGACGAGTCAGATGACTCTATTACTGTCGCAAATTTTACAACGTTTGGAGAATTTAGAGCAGGCTAGGGCGAGTAACTCCGTTACGTCCGGTTCGGAAGCGAGCGTGCCGTCTACCACTAACCGCGAAAACTTTGTGCTGAATGAGTCAGAGCATAAACAGGTGTGTCTAATTAAGATGTCACAAAAACTACCACAGTTTGACGGGCAAAAATCAAATAACCCTATGCTGTTTCTAAGGGATTTGAGGAATTACATAGAGATGTCTGGGAACAGTTTTAGTTCAGGTAAAGCTTTGGCGTTTGCTATAGAGAGTTTGATAGGGAGCGCAAAGACGAGGATGAATATATATAGGGATTCTTGGGCTAGCTTTAGCGACTTCGAAAGGGATTATAAGCAAGTATTTTGGAGTAACTGTGAACAGGAGTTGATCAGACAACGGTTCATGACCGCGAAATACGACGATAGAGTAGGTACAATGGAAGAGTATTTTGCAGACCAGTTAAATAAAATATACGGGTTATCTTTACCTTTTACCGAGACGGAAAAGGTAAATACCATATTCAGGCAATTGCCTCAGCATGTGCAGGTAGCATTTTTCGCGAGGAATGAGAGTATGTCAGTTAAAAATGCAGTGGAGTTTCTGCGTCATTTAGAACGGAATGTACGCAAAGAGGCGAGCGTAGTGACGTCAGCCGGTACATCTGAAGGCCGCGCGACGTTCAGACCAAGTCGTGGGACTACGAGATATGGGTCAGTGCGGGTGAATACGATTCGCTATAATCATCTGACGAATCGACAAAGACGATACCCATATGCTAACCGCGGACAGAATATGCGAGGTCGGGGTTTGTATAACAATAGTACTAGGCAAAATAGGGCGCAGTTGAGGCCGATAGAATTCACACCAGCTTTAGATGCGCCGCGAGCTAGTGAGACGAATAAGAGCCTAGCAACAGCGGAAAAACCTGATGCTGTATCAAAAAACTAATTTCGGGGGAAGGGGGGGGATTCGCTTTACGTTACTTAATGCGATTAGGCTGGGCGCCGAACAACGAAAGCGCTAAGCATAAACTATATGAAATATGTGACATGGGAACGAATATGGGTTTAGAAGAGTTGACGCAGTTGTTAACACATAGGGCGGAGGAGTTTCGAGTCTGTTTGGCAGATACTTCAGAGGTGGAAAGCATGAATAGGCATAATAAGTCCTTATGTACAGTGTTTAGAGATATAGATGTCTTAGACGCGGATCAGGAGCAAGATAGGAGGCTAGCGTTGCCGGAAGTGAGTGTTGAAATAGGTGAGATTCAATTAAAGGGTTTGATTGATTCTGGGAGTGAGGTGACGTGCCTGAGACAAGATTGTTTTGAAAGAGTAAAGGGACGTTTGAGCCAGTTAGCTGAGATACCTATACCGGCTGTTCGAATCGCCGGGGCGTTTGGTATTAGTAAAGAGAAGTTAGGAAGCTTGGTCATAGTCCCTATCAAGATAGGTGAGTGTACCATTGATACACCCACGTTGATTCTAAGGAAGCTACCTAAGGAATTAATATTAGGATTTGATTTCATACAGTTAGCGCGAGGAGGTTTGGTATGTACAGACGGAACGAAGTTCGTTATTAATGATGGTAATGTGATTTGTGAGATAGATCTGGAAGAGCGAGAGCGCGGTCAAATCCAATGTTGTACGTTAGAAAAACATTCGGAGAAATCAGTGGTGGGTAAGATAGTTGAGTACGTACAAGGGACATCGTTGTCAGCCGAGCATAAATCTAAGCTGTCGGCTGTGTTAACGAAACATGTCACGCTATTCTCCGATAAGATTGGTCGCACGACCAAGTATATACACGAGATTAGAATGAAGGACGATAAACCTTTTGTCAAGCGGTCGTATCCCATACCGCATGTTTATCGCGAAAGAGTTAAGGCAAGGTTAGACGAAATGGAACGGGGAGGTGTAATTAGCAGACAGGCGACGGACTACAGTAGCCCATTAACGTGTACGTTGAAAAAGAATGGAGAGATTCGGATATTATTGGACGCGCGCGAGCTAAACAGATTAATGGCCGGGGAAACGGAAAGCGCACCGCTCATGAGTGATATATTACAATCGGGTTCCAGAATAAACTATATTGCTGTAATCGATATAAAGGACGCGTATTTTACGATTCCATTGGCTCACGAGTCTAGGAAATATACCGGTTTCGTGTTCCAAGGGAAGAGTTATGTGTATAATGTACTACCACAGGGACTCAAAACGAGCGTGGGCTCATTCTCAAGGGCGATGGATTTGATACTGGGGCCGGAAGTGCGAACGTACTGTTGGAATTTTCTTGACGACTTAGCTATTTTCACGGATGGGGGCCTAGACGAACACATACGTCAGATCGATACGGTATTGACCAGGTTACGTGAAGCCGGATTTACTTGTTCATTAGAGAAATGTAATTTTGCCGCTAGGGAGGTGAAGCTTTTAGGGCACATTTTAAGCACTGAAGGAGTTAGTTTAGACCCAGCGAAGGTAGAGGCTGTTTCAGATTATCCTGCACCGAGGACAGTGAAACAATTACGTTCATTTTTGGGGTTTGTAAACTATTTCCGTAGGTTCATACGGGAATTTGCGTTATTAACAGAACCATTGTATAGATTGTTACAGGCGAGAGTAAGATTTACGTGGGGTACAGAGGAACAGGACGCGTTTGATAGGTTAAAGGTAGCGTTTACACAGAGCGTCATGCTGTCACAGCCAGAGTTCGGTAGTGTATATTATGTGCAGACGGATTCCAGTTCGATAGGCCTGGGCGGGTATGTTTACCAATTAGATAAGAACGGGTTCGAGAAAATAATAGGATTTTGTTCGTACGCATACAAAGGGCCGCAAACACGGTGGTCCGTCAGCGAACAGGAGTTCTATGCTGTGATTTATACATTGAGGAAATTTGAAACGTATTTGAGAGGAGCCAAAATCGTGATAAAGACAGATCATAAAAGTCTGACGTTTATAAAGTCTTGGAAATTGCTCGGGGCGCGAATTACCAGATGGATAATGTACTTAGAACGGTTTGATTACGAAATACAGTATATTCAGGGACGTGATAACATTATACCTGACATTCTGAGCAGGCACATACGAGATGCAGGGTCGGAAAAAGTGGGTAGCACTGCACAGCCGCACATATACTGGTTTAAGACGGCTAGTCGTGGCACGGTATTACAAAAATTAAAACAGATTGCCGAGTTGCAAAACGATGATCCGAAGTTAAAACATATCAAAGATTGTTTAGGTCAGGGGAAGGCCAGCCTAGAGGTCAAGGGCTTTAAGTATTACAAATTAGTCGGGAATACATTGTACTTTAGCATACCTACGCAGGAAAAAAACCTATTAGTCATACCAAAGTCACTACAGGAGGAATTAATAATTCATATACATGAGGAAATAGGTCATTTTGGGCAGTATAAAATAATGCCTATTCTGAGAACGCGTTATTATTTTCCTAACATGAGCAAGATAGTTCGTGACGTAATCCGCACGTGCGACATATGTCAAAAGGCAAAACCCAGCGTTAGTAACACAATAGGACCATGTCAGCCAGTTTCAGCTAAAGCTTTAGGAGAAAAGGTCTTCGGGGATTTGTATGGGCCGTTACCTGCGGGTAAGTTTGGTTACAAGTACATATACGTTATGCAGGACGTGTACAGTAAGGTCGTAAGGTTGTATCCATTAAGGGTCGCGAGTGGGCGTAGCGTACTTGCGTGCGCAAAACGATTTCATAAGGAGATACCTATCAGGACGATAATCACCGACCGAGGACCACAGTTCATTTCGAAGACGTGGATTGAAAGTTTACGTGTTTTAGATATAAAGGTGACGCACACTTCAGTGTATTGCCCAAATTCGAATAGCGTAGAGAGGGTCAATCGCGAGTTAGGAAGAATGATCAGGACATATTGCTTCGGGTCCAACAGAAGTTGGGTGAATATGTTGACCGATGTAGAAAGGTGTTATAACAACGTTACACATAGTTCTACAGGGATTGCACCCGACAGACTAGCATTTGGGAGGCAAGAGTTGTTAACTATTGACAGTGCGTTAGGTGATGAGTGGACGAAACGATATCTAGCTAACGAACCACAGATTAATCACGAAAAAGCATTGAAAACCGCGGAGAAGACAAGCATGTACAGGAAGCGTCAATTTGACAACAGGCATAGGTTAGTCATTTACCGAATAGGTGATTATGTGAAGGTGAAGACCTTTGTACGATCGGACAAAGAACATAAGATAACGCGGAAATTTTCCTTATTATATAAGGGGCCATTTGTTATAGTGGGCGTACCGTATCAAAACTGTTATAGTCTGATGGAACCAGAATCTAATAAGATTGTTGGAAATTATAATGCGGTGAATTCAGCCAGATATTTTATACGAAAGAAGGAAGTGACGATTCTAAGTAAGGAGGTAAATAAATGAACAGGACGTTAGGTATGGAGTAAAAGCATAAGGGCGATGGTTAGTAGTTTAGAACAAAGAGCAATGATGATATAGACGAATAGGGCTATCGAACGATTGAGGTCAGGGTGTGGCACTAAGAGCGGGTTCAGAGAGAATTGGAGAGAAAATTTTAAGATAGGGTACATATGAGATTAAGATTTTGACGAGTGAGTATCGGGGACACCAACTCACAAAATCTGGGGAAGGTTCTGTAATGATACAACGTAGATTATATTTTGATGAGTTATATTGTGGAATTGATAGCGAACTTAGCTGTGAATACATGTACTTCGAGGGGTCGTATGTCTCCACGCGACAGCGCGTGATGGATATTTCATAAGTGTGATTTTCGGGAATTTATAACCGCATGTCGTATGAATATCATAAAAAAATGCTATGCATGGTGACAGGAATTTGTAAATTGCATGGCGAGCATTGAAAATAAACCAATTAGTTAGGCCGTCCGGATGTCATAAAATTGGAAAGCGGCCGTCTACAAATTAAGCACAAAGCAATTTTTAAAAGCTATCGATAACAAAAGACAGCCGAAGACAAAGGAAGGCGGCCTATCAATTGTATCGTATTGAAACATGAACGGGGCTCTAAAAGGTTTGCACGTGCATGAAAGAGCGGCGACAGGGAGTCGCCGGCTCGGGCGTGGGAAGTCGCCGCTGTTACCGGGCGATAATTAAGTTGACGAATCAGAGTGCGCGTCACCCCAGCGCATGGGACGGGTGCGCGGTGGAGCGGGGTATGTAGGCGCGCGGCTGAACGAGGCATTCGGTTTTCGAGAGTACTGGCGGTCGGACGTTCGACATCGTGGCGCGTATCATAATAATTACTGTCGATTCGATCCCGGAGTTCGCGCGGTGCGGTCGTGCGACGTCGCGGCTTTTATCATAATAATTAATTCGGTTTAGAGATACTTCTTGACGGAAAATAATACGCGTACAAAGGGTCGAGTACTCGAACTCCCCACGACACGCGAAGGCGCCGAGATCAGCGTAGCAACACCGCCGAGGACAGCCCACGGCCGCCGACTCCACGCTGCACAGTACGAGACCACGAGTTCTTCGCGGGACCGCAGCTTAGCCCAATTAAGTTAACCTGCTAAAGCTAAGTTTAGCCCTAAGAATAGTATTAAATATATGTTGAATTCTGCATTGTTTATACAATTTCTATGTCGTGTATTTTCCACAGATTACGCGTCCGCGAGTAAAGTAAAATCATACGCCTATGCCTAAAATCTGTGGCATAGTGGCTAAGTTAAAGTTTGTCTTGAAAGGTACCTCTGAGTAAGTGAGGTTGGATGACGAATTCATACAATCTCGCCGAGGCGAAGGGTTTTTTATTTGCTGGCGTTTATGAATGGAGCGCTTGTGATAGCCAGGGGCCCATTTATATGCGCCTTTTAATTTTAGTGGCGGCAGAGTACCTTTAGCTTATAGTATTATTCTGGCATAGCTTGCGGGGTTGATAAGTGCATGATATTATTACATCTGGAGACCGCTCTCCAGGTGAGCCGATTTGCGGCAAAAATCACGCACAGCCCGATTTCTGTAGACTCAACTGGATTCGCTAGCGGCTCTGAATTGTTTACTCAGACCACTTAAACTCACATGTGAAATTGCCCAGCCTATAAAATATACCACAATAATCCTGTAAGGATAATTAATGATAGTGTACACTATACTCAAAATAAGTATAATTATTTGCGCAGCGATCAAAAAAAATAAGCAAAATTCTACGAGATTGGTATAATGACAGAAGTCACTATATTAATCGCGTAAGCTGATTATAGCAAAAGTCAGAGGAAATTTTCCTGACCTCCAATTAAAAGACTGCGCAGACGCTGAGGCTAGCTAAAGGTTTAAGACCTAAGCATTATCCTGGTCAGTAAAAGGTTCAGGCGCTCCTGTCAAGTATTCCACAAAGAACCGTTATACGCGCCATAATAGCGTGCCTACAACCGACTAACTGTCAATTCCCTGAACCGCTCTTAATGTTTATAGATTCACGCTAATAATTGAAATTCTCAACAAATGAAGCAAACTAGACGATCGCTTTAAGTCACTTCAGGCTGCATTCCAGCAGTATCAAGGCCACGTCATCTTGGGTTGCCTTACAGTCTGCGTGTGTCTGTCTCACCTATTTCTACCGTCAAGCAGCTATAAGTATAAGCGGGTAACATCGCCTTAGTGTTGCGAGCGTCAATAGGCTGCGGTGACCGCTTACCATCTAATGGGGGTTGCATGCTTGTTTGCCAATCTAGTTGTAAAAAAAATCATTTTTTTTTTTCAATTTTGAACAGTTTTACAGATAAAGCCTGTTCTACCGAATGTACAAAGGAGTGTGTTTTGAGAAGTTGTTTAATATGATGTCTATACCTTCATTCTACAACCTTACAGCTTAACGTCGCTCGTTGAAGAATTGATTCCTACACACAATGGTCGCGTACTGTTCGATATCAGAGAGGATTTCTTTCAAGAACTCTTAAGTTGTGGAATGAAATCCCTGCTGACGTTTCCTCCAGTGACTATAATATGAGGTTCTCCAAAAAAGGCGTGAAGTGCTTTGTACACATCCTGTTTAAAAGTTTTTACAGGATGTGTAAAAGCCTCTACCGCGAATGTACGGGTACCGTCGCTGGTATTGCAAGCGCCCATAAGCTGCTGTAACTACTTATCATCAGGCAGGTATGATTGTTGAAAATGGTAATATCAAAAAGTCATTATTTGAAAGGTTATTAGGAACATTCAAAACCAAAAGACAAAAAAGTCCACAAAGTTACAAAATAAATGTTTTAAATGTAAAAATGGAATTGACTTCATTGAAGTCGACTTTAATAAAAATTAAGCAACATTTTGTACAGTCGTATATTTTAGTGAAATCGGTAAAACCTTTCTGTTTATAATTTTGTATATTATGTGTATGTAAAACTTTAAGCTAATTCCCTTGCGGGGTAGGCAGAAAGCGTCACTATCCCGGTCACAAACCTCACTAGGTTCTTTAGAATTCACAGCCCCTTTTCGTGCACGCTCGCCGGTGCCATTCATCTCCCATTGACTCCCAATAACCTCTAGAGAACATCGCTCCATCTAGTGGGGGGTCATCCCATACTGTGGGTACCAGTACGGGGATTCGAGAACCTTTCTTCACCAGCGGTTGTCTGTTTTACGAAATATGTGGTCAGTCCACTGACACGTCAGTTAGCTTATCCTTGGGCTAAGTCGATTATTTTAGTTCTACTGCGGATATCCTCATTTCTGATTCTATTAAGCGGAAACTTAACGCTTCGATGTACCGATAGTCAATAGGGCATTGCCAAAGAGACTGCACCGACTAATTTGCATGTTGCCAGGGCAAATGTGTTATGGTGAAGAACCCAGGATTCTTAGCATCCCCTGTCCCGCTGATACTCTGACCACTACCGGAGTCAGGATCAGCATGGCTGCCGGTGACGGGTGTGGGGGAGTATCTTTTTGTTGTACTCATGTTTTAGGGGGCTTGAAAGAATCTACAAGAAAAGATCTATCAGATCTAGCAAGTCAATGTACGCATACGCAATTTATTCCTACTTCTAAGATTTTTCGCGAAGTTTGGTGACGACTTTAAATTTTTAAGAATATATATTATGTTTTCCTTAATATATATTAAAACATTTATTTCTTTCAGATAGTTCTTTGAGTGATTCTCTGGAGTCCATGTTAAAAATAGAGCGAATGACTTTTTTTCAATGTTTTTGTTTCAATTAAATGCATTTTTATTATTTACTAGCTTTGGTTTATCTAGTTTTGATTTATCTATTTATCTATATACGTATTCACGCTAAGTCCCATTAGCTAACGAAAAAAGATAGTTTATCGTTACATGAATGTGGAACGTGAATGGAGCGTTGGGAGCTGGGAGCTTCCAGGCAGCTGAAATCTAAGTCAGAAGCCAAAGCTCGCTGTATATAACGCGTTGCTAATCCTAACGCTAACTTATAGAATTGTTAATTATAGCACAGAGAGAATAAATGCGAAAGTCATGATGCGAGAATTGCATAAAATTAGGTGTGCAAATATTGTATAAAAATAAAAATAATAAACGCACTAAATGACACAAAAAAATTATAATCTAAAATTAAAAATATTTATGTACGCACAAAATGTATATTAATTTATCAAGTAGTGCATGTATTTAAATGTACTTGTTATTAAAACTCAGAAGCATTACTAAAGATATAATATTAACATTATAGAATGTTAGTGACGGTGATGTGAATCCATAATATTTTTACCTCTACAAAACGCACAATGCCTCTAGAGAATTTTCCACTTGAGTAACCCACAAATAGACAGTCTACGGTTGACGTTGCTTGACTTACATATTAAATGGTGCCAGCAATGGACACGCACAATGGCGCCATCGGGTTGTTCAATTGTAGCATGAAACATACAATAACTCAATGGAGTTGTTATTAGGCGTTTTTTTTCTCTGAAGCACAGGTAAGCCCAGTCAGGCTGCTTTCTTTCCTAGCTTTGCGACTGTTATATTTTCCTTTTTATACAACGGGAGGCATACAAGCATACGGCCTACAACGCCTACAAACGCTAGCAATATACGAAATATCACTCATGAAGTTGACATTCCTGTTGTTAAAACAACATCTCCTTAGGAGCTTAGGACCTTAGGGACTTACTGGTGACCTCACTTACTCGCAGGAACAAAATAACCCTCCTGGAAGTTTTATTGGGTCCTTCCCCAGTCGCGCGGCTTTAATAAGTCCTATCTCTCCTGAAACCATTATACCTATATTGAAACACCAAGCACCAACGGTTTGTTACGCCCACTCGGAGGAACTTGAGACAGCTGAACCCATTCATATATAGATTTTAGTTGACTCTTAACTCTAATTACCCTGTAAGTTCAATTAGATTAACAGGCGCCATTAAGCTTCTCCACATCTACCTCTAAAATATAAAATGTCATTAAACAAAAATTTCTTACTCCCTGATAGAATTTCTTAACCCAGTAAGATTACCAAAATATTTACACAACCTCTCCTAAGAATCCTCGTTAAGCTGTATCTTGCACCTCGAATCTACCATTATTAAACATTTTGTTTTGCTACATCCAATATTTGGGCAATAAAGGCCACGTGTACGACCACCGCACGGCCGCTCGCTACACAAAAACCGGTATATCACTGTTTGTGCGGTTATACAACCGTTTTTTGGGTGACAAAAAACGATAAACCATATGCTGGGACGTAAATTTTGCCGCAATTCAAACTCTGCAGAAACGCTTCGTGTTTTTTCCAACTGAGTAAACTCTCGCTTTGATTGGGCTCGAGCCGAACGTTTCACATGTAAACTGATGTTTGCAGATCAGTACAATGTTTACCTTGAAACGTGTTATTGGAAAACTATTTACAATATGAAATAATTGCAACATTTTTTTAGGTTTCGTTACTGAAAAGTAAAGAGAGAATTTACTTTATGGGAACATTTTAATGGTTGATGTCAAAAACTATTAAAAAAAATCAAAGGAATTTAGAAGGTAGCGAAAAAATTAAGCTTTATGTTGACGAATGTTACATAACGTAAAAATCTCAAACGTTATCGTATAGTACCTTGAAAGCTAATGAAACTTAAATAGACTTCATAAAACATTTTAATTTATGCTACACAATCAATCAATCAATATCATTTATTTGCTAGAACATGAGTTTGAACACACACTACACGTAACTCTTGAAAATATTTTTAAGAAAAAGATAAAGTTGAAAAGCAAAGTATATGGAAAGAAGAATGAGGGTGAAATCCGATGAAATGCTGGATCAAGTTTTCTTGCTCAGCAATATCGTGGAGAAGCATCTGGCCATAGACCAGAAGGTTTTCTGCGGTTTTGTGGATCTTGAGGAAGCATTTGATAGGGTTGTGCGAAAGGAACTGTGGGTCATATTGCCGAGATATGGGATTTACAGTTCACTACTACGTACTGTGCAGTCCACTTACAAGAATTGCTCAGCAGGTGTGCGGATAGATGGTGGCATGTCACCCTGGTTTGATGTCAAAATTGGTGTCAAACAGGGTTGCATGCTATTTGCTAGGCTGTTTATCGTGTATCTCGATTTTTTTTATACAACTTCGAGAGGCATACAAGCATACGGCCCACCTGATGTAAAGCAGTTACCATAGCCTATTAACGCTTGTAATGTATTAAATATCACTCGCGCGATGCCTCCTCTGCTGCCTACACAGCAACTCCTTAGGAGATTACTGGTGACCTTACTCACACGCAGAAACACAACAACCCTCTAGGGAGTTGTTATTTCGCTACGGTTTTCTTTGAGGTGCAGGTACTTCCCCACACGGACAGCTTTGATGCGCCCTACCTCTCATAAAAGTCTCTCAATAGTTTTTTTTATTTATTTATTTAATTTTATTCACAACCACAGTACATAATTATATTGCTCATACAATAGTATCCAAAATAAAATAATTTCAGGTGCAATTCGAGTATACGTGGCATCTGAACTGGTATGAATGAACATACTTGTATCTCAGATGCCACTTACATTCACAAAACGCAGGACGATGTGTGGATTATGCTACACTTAAAATTTTAAAACAATATCCGTATAATTACCAATATCAATACACGAACACTGTACCAAAACCAAGAAAATCGGCAGTAATAAAATAAAAATCAAACACGTAGATTACATTTTAGATTACATTATTACAACAATAAAACAAAAATAAGGTACAGTCGGTCGCAGACCATGCGCAACAGGACCGCTTTTGAATCTTGCGAGATGTTCAATGCAGTGCAGCTGCTGCGCCAGATATGCAGTCCACCGCACCGATAACAGTGGATTTTGTAAGAAAAATTAAGACATAGTAACAAGAATATTCTCAGTCTCGTCATAACTTTGCGTCAGAAGCCATTCAGTCAACACATTCTTACATCTGCTTTTTGTCAGCGGGTGTAGTACTAACAGTTTATTAAGTTTGTTGTATAGAAATGAGCCTGTAAAGAAGAAGAATTTTTTTATAAAGGTAGTATTTATTTTTGGAATGTTACATACACTATAGTAACGTCGCTTAGTTTGGTAGATGTTGGGGTTATTAGGCGTTTGAGAGTATTTTTTAAGAACTGTATTGAAAATATATAGTTGTCTGACTGTGAGGAGGCGAAGAGATTGATATAGTTCATAGGTGGGAAAGCGTATAGGGCGAAAAGTGGACACTTTTAGTACGGCTCTGACAGCCCGTTCTAAAGTGAGCATGGTGGTTCTATTCGAGCCTCCCCAGACTGTAATACCGTATTGTATGAATGACTGGCAAATTGCGTAATATACCATTTTGATCAAGTGTAGATTTCCAATATGTCGCAAGTTTTTGAATACGTATATTAACTTGCGCACTCTTCCAGTCATACTCTTGATATGTTCTGTAAAATTGAGGTTTTTATCTACGATAATTCCGAGATATCTAATTGATTTCGTCCTATCCAAAACCGAACATTGACATTGCTGATTATTTTCACATGTATGTGCAATGAGAGACAGGGACGAGGATGGCTGAGTATTGTTACGTATAGAAAATGTTATATATTTAGTTTTTATGGCGTTAAGCGTTAGAATGTTTTGGTTCAGCCAGTATGACACAACGTCAAGGCCCTCCTGGGCATATTGAAATACTTTGGGCCACGAGTCTCCAGTAAAGCAAAGGGCAGTATCATCTGCGAAAGAAACAATTTTACTATTTTTGAGCTGCAGCAGACTTAGGTCATTTATGTAGCAGAGAAAGAGAGTCGGACCGATTATACTACCCTGTGGGACTCCATAGGACGTTATCTCTTCGTCACTGATGAAATTATCGACGGTAACACACTGTCGGCGATCAGTCAGGTAATCCCTGAGTAGTTCTAGTTGAGAACCCCTGATTCCCATTGACTCTAGTTTGTTCAGGAGGATGGAGAAAGAGACCGTGTCAAATGCCTTTGCCAAGTCGAGGAAAACTGTCAAGCATTTTTTCCCACTATCTAAATTTGTAGCCACATAGTCTATAACATCGTGGACAGCGTCAGAAGTAGACTTATCTCGTCTAAAACCATATTGTTTAGGTGAGAGTAAGTTTTCTTTTTCCAGATAGTTTACTAGTTGTTTATTGATTATTCGTTCCAGAATTTTGGACATTGCAGGCAAGATTGATATAGGGCGATAGTTATTGACACAATCTCTAGCTCCATCCTTGTGCACAGGTCGTATAACCGATTTTTTGAAAGCTCGGGGAAACGTTCCGCTTGCTAGACTGAGATTACATACATGTGTTAGAGGCCCAGAAATAAGTTTTATGTACTGTTTCAAAAATGAGGGAGAAATTCCATCCCAGCCCGTAGCAGTGTCATCTCTTAGTTCTAGTTGTCTGCAGAGAATAATGTCAATGAATGTGGGATTGCGTATGGGTGACCTAGTTGTGCTATATGTATGCAGACGATGCCGTGATTTTAGCAGAAACACTATCTGAATGGCATACACAGGTCACAATAATGAAAGACGAATGTAAGGAGAAAGGCTTCCTATTGAATGCGAAGAAAGCAAAGATAATGTAAAAATATAGTAAAGATAGTGTAAAAGATAGTATTTGAAAGAAAAGACACCAGAACCAATGTAAGGGTTACGGTTGACGATGGATTGTTGGAACAAGTGAATGAGATTGTATATCTTGGATGCGCTTTTAGCAGGGATGGAATGTACATCGCTGATGTGGAAAGACAAGTGAATGGAGCGTTGGAAAAACTTCCTGGCAGTAAAACTTTGAGCCAGAAGGCACAGCTCACAGTACACATTGCAGTGCTGGTCCCATCGCATACTTTTTTAGGAAGCGAGAACTGAGTATGGCAGAGAGAGCATGAAGGTAGGATAAACGCGGTCGAAATGCGACGTTATACCAATTCTTTGATATTTAATATTTCTATGCCATTTTCACATAAAATGTGACCACTTTGGTAGGTAGGTGGATGTAATACCTACCTACTATTTATACCTACCAGATAATACGACATCGTAGAAGAGGCATGCTCAGTTGGTTCGGATATGTAGAAAGAATACAGGCTGAAAGAATGACGAAGCAGATTTACAATGCAAAAGTAGAAGGATGTAGGAGCCGAGGAAGGCCATGACTTACCTACCATGACCAAATTGGTCGTGTTATATCAGAAGGTGATGTCAGGAGCCCTAGAAACCGGCGAGCGTGCATGAGAAGAGAAATGAATGTTAAAGAAGCGAGTGAGGCTGCGGTGACCGCTTACCATCTAATACAGGCCGCATGCTTGTTTCCTAATCTAGTTGTATAAAAAAATATATACCAGCAACGTCAAACTGGAAGGGTGTAGAATCCAAGGTCTCATCCACCTACGATGTCGTATTATCTAGTAGGTATACTATGTATACTATGTAAACGGTCACATTTTATGTGAAAATGGCATAGAAATATCAAAGAATTGAGTGAGGTCTGTAGCGCCCGCTTACCTGTAAGGGACCAGACCTGAAGATATGTTTAGTCATCTATCTATTTTAGAAATATAGATTGATACCAATATACTTTGCGCCAAATATCTATATTTTTCCCTTGCCAGTATGTAAATTTTCCGATAGAACTTGCACAATTTGGTCATGGTAGGTGAATCTTGGACTTCCTCGGATCCCAAATTCTTCCACTTTGGCGTTGCTGTTATGTCTGTTTAAGGAATAAGTCAAATTAATGCACCAAAAATGGCACCAAAACGGTCTCCGCTCAGCATATGTCGTGGCCCGTGGTGTGGACCACAACGATGGTCTTCCGTGGATACCAGTAAATTATTTAGAAAATAATTTCAAAAATATCTATATAATACAAAAGAATAAAATTATAACGAATTGGATAAATTAGATGACTTACATTTTACAATATAATATATAATTACTTTAAACACTATTTATAAATATTATGGATGCTAATATACAAAAGAGAGGAAATGTGATTTCGGCAAACCATACTTCGCTGAGTAATTGCGCAGGGCGCGAGAGGTATACACACTTGTCTGGTATTTTATTGCGCTTTCATACTATTGAATACGAGCTGCATTGCCCCCGACGATGAGTAATATTACAACTTTAAGCTATAATCATTGATATATGTCAGATATTAAAGCCTTCCTTAAAAAAGAAAATACTTTTTTTTGAGTTTAATTTAATTGAGTCTATTACACTTATAGGCATAATCAAAATGCAGTAAGTTATACAGTTAATGTTTTCATTCAAATACTTCATATAAGTACATAAAAGTACAAATTGCGTACATCAGAGTACGTCGTCATCTAATCAACTGTAATTTCGAATACATGAAAGTGGCAGAACTAAGTTACTGATCTACAAGATTGGCTGAGACTAATATTTTCTACCTCCTGAACCCTTCCAATAAAACGACAACCGTTACCCAACAAGGGTATATAATGATTTTTATTTATACATCATCGGGTGGTAAATAAGCACATTATTCGCCTATTGTACGCTTGCACTATAAGCTCACGTATTGCGATGGCCGCTACTAACGCAGCTACTTATGGCCTGTGTTGTACAATGTTAGCCTATTTATAGAATACTAGCTGTGCCCGCGACTTCGTCCGCGCGGAATAGTTATTTTTTATTATTCATTTATATTAATAAAAATAAATAAAATATCTAAAATAAAAATAGCCTAAGTTACTCCTTATTACATCAGCTATCTGCCAGTGAAAGTCCCGTCAAAATCGGCCCAGTCGTTTCAGAGATTAGCCGGCGCAAATATACAGACAAAAATTGAAAAAAATATTCATTTTGGTATATGTACCGTGTATACATCCATATGCATTTAGTTAAAAGCGGTTAATTTAATATTACAAACAGACACTCCAATTTTATTTATCTGTATAGATATCAGACGATCGAAAACCACTATTGTCAGACTAGTAAAAATGATCTTCTTCTTCTCTTAGCGTTATCCCGTTTCGAAGTCCATTAGGATGGGCGAGATCCGCTACCTAAGGATTCGGCGAAGGTTTTGACATGGAGCGACTGCCATCAGACCTCCACAACCTAGAGGGAAAACCAAACCTTTCATAGGTTTGGTTTCCTTTGATTTCTCCTCTTAAGAGAGGCAGGGCGCATCAAAGCAGCCCGTCTGGGGAAGTACCTCTACCTCACAGAAAACCGCAGCCATATAACAATTCCATAGAGGGTTGTTGTGTTCCTCGTATGAGTGAGGTCACCAGTAAGCTCCCAAGGAGTTGCTGTGTAAGCAGCAGAGGAGGCATCGTGCGAGTGATACTTAATATATCGCAAGCGTTAATAGGCTATGGTATCCGCTTTGCATTAGGTGGGCTGTATGCTTGTATGCCTCCCGACGTGGTATAAAAAAAAGGTTAGGTCACGCGTCTTTCGAAATATAATTTCTTGAACGTGCGGCCTTCTTTACGTTGTTTTCCTTCACCACCGAGCAAATGATAATTGCAAATATGTACATAAACCGAAAAGATGAATTTAGTAGTACGTGACCAAGCCAGGATTCGAACCCCGTGCCGTCGGTTATTAGGCCGGTTCTTTATCCACTAAGCTATCACCGCTTTAGGTGGTAGAATTATGTTTTTAATGAAGGTTTCTGAAGAAGGAATTTGAAGGTGAAAGGAATCAAGTGAACATCATAAAATACTAAATAGTACTAATTATCTGGCACTTCATAATCATTCGACTTTATCCCAACTTACTCCACCTTAACCCTAGTACACGCCCCATAGTTGCATAAAATGAAGTTACATAAAATGTTGCCTTAACTTCAGCGCAGCGCTGCACTGGCTTAGTCGACTTATCAGAATTTACCGTAGGAAGCGCGTGTTACGGTCGTGCTTGTAGCACATGGATGTGAAACAAGTTATAGCTTTTTAATCTGTTTGTATTTTTAATAACGAAGATCATAATGAATGTATTGTGATCGTTTATTAAATACTTCTTCAATTTTGTTTAAATGTAAAATTTCTGACTTTCTTCCTCGGCTTTCAATATATCAATAATGTTTCGCAGTTTGGGAATTGTGTATTTTAATGTTCGCTCTCCATAATCATTGTCAGATTGCGGTTCTGTTAGAGATTTCGAAGTTCTATAGTGATACTTCCGGTTCCTGAGTACCTTTGACTTGCCTATGATATATGCATCTAAGTGTATTAATTATTTTACTTCACCATAGAGCAACTTGACAGTGAGAGAATAAGTTCTCCGGATTTGGTTTATACTCGTATTTATTTTTTTACATTGTTACTCACAAAATATTTTTAAATACGTACCTGTAAATGTTTTATTTCAAATGCCTTACAAACTTTTATTTTTATCACCATACATACTAGAACAGTATACAACAGTTTTTAAGACTATTTATATTATAGGCGCTTTATCTCAGAGAAGACTGCAGCCAAATAACCACTCTTTTGAGACTTGTTGTGTTCCTGCGAGTAAAGTTAACAATGAAAATCTGTGAAGATGCTATGTTGTGGCAACTCGCGAGCGATGCTTCGTACATTGCTAGCATTAATAGCCTACGGTATCCACTTGACATCTGGTGGGCAGTATGTTTGTAGCTTCCCATCGTTGTATAAGAAAATTACCTTATTGTTTGTGAAAGAAAATTCTGCACAGTAATAGAGGTTTTCAGTTCAAATTTACAGGTGCACATTCCCTGTTTCCACTGATCTCACTAAGGAGGACTTGGGACTCTCTTACAATAATTTGCTTATTTGTACCATATTCTAAGTAAACATTGCAATGCACATATGAATTAAGAATAAATTACCAAGCGCTACCATTCGTCCGATCAAATGGTATAAACCATTCAGTTCGTCTCGAAAGTGGCCGAACGGTCCCGAAGGAGTACGACGTCGTCGCCGCTCCCAACCAGTACAAATTCAATTTTGTTCATTGTCGTATTTGCCCAGTCCATTTTGGTATTGCCAGATACTAGATAGATACGAATGGAGTGGATTTATTCTAGTGTGACACAAAAGAACTGTCCTTAGGCTAGGTTTTATTTGACTTGTACCTTTGGCTACGAATAAATGTGTATTTACTTTTTGACTACGGTGTAACCAGACAGCTGTATAACCTGTCATTGCGTGGTTCTCTATTTTTTGACTACAATGTTAACTAAATCAGTTGTGAAAATTGACTTCATAAAGTTTCTTTTTTTATATAACGTCGGAAAGCATACAAACATACGGCTGACCTGATGTAAAGCGATTACTGTAGGCTATGTACGCGTGTAATACATAAAATATCCTTCGCGGCTCCTCTGCGGCTAACACCTGCAACATTGGTTATACCTCATGTTTGTTCCTGTTAAATTTAAAAATCTGCTATGTCTGTTCGCAAAGTTGTAATTGTCCACTCCAAAGTATGGATCCGGTACTCTTCAGATCGACGATCGACGCTCCAACAAACAAGATGTTGACACATACATTGAAAACTGTAATATTAATGGTTATTTGTAAGTTGTTGTTCTCTCTTTGTTTATTAGCTATTGGCTGTCGGTAAGGCTTTTTCAAAATCTATAATTGTATTATTTAACTTTATTAAAATATCCTAATACAAATATGGCTAGGTATTACTTATATAATATTGTTGAGCAATTTCAGCGTCTTGTCGCTACCGCGATTGGAGAGTTACAAGCTTTGGGTTTGGTCACTTTTCACTTACAACACTTCACTCGTGCACTGTCAGCATTTTCCTGAAATTGATTGCTACGACGAACGGTAACAATTGATGATGTCGCAATAATGCCGTGGTATGTTTATGTTGTTGGATTGAATTGAATTGAATTGTCGGACAAATTACACAGCGCCATCTAGGCCCAAAGTAAGCGGAGCTTGTGTTATGGGCACTAGACAACTGATAAACATACGTAAATACATTTTTTTTTGTAAATACATACTTATTATACATAGAAAATACCCAGACCAAGACAAACAGACATGTTCATGCACACAAATGTTTGTACTGTGTGGGAATCGAACCCACGAACGTCGGTGTCAAAGTAGCGTTACAATGGAGGGTTATAAATCGTAGCACCTCCCCTCCGAGTCGAACAACTATTTGCGGATGTCTGGCGCAAATGTTGTGGATCTCCGATTTTGTATGACATCATCGGCATTTAAGTAGTTCACATTTGTCGATAAGTCGATGTCAGTTGGCGTGGCTGATTTTTCTCATTGTTGACGGCAGTAATACCAAATGGTGAGGATGGCTACATCCAATATTACAACCACGTAGGTAGATATTGTCGTAAGCTAGATATCAAGTATCTAGCAAACTTTCATAATCTTTATTAATGTTCATCGGAGTCCGGTAAGTACTTGTTATTGAATGTCATGTAGTTTGTTCAGATTGATTGTTCTCAGAGTATAATGAGTCAATGGATTCATACAATTTATTGGCAGTGATTTCGGGAATGACATTATTTCGACAGCCTGGCCGCGCACTTTGTCATCGACGTTAATTATTGTGAATTCAGAAGCCTTTATACTGCAATATCTTGGTAAGGTTTCCAGGTAGCTTCCCTTTAGAAAGTGATGTTTTTCAGTCCCACATGACATTTGAATTTTCGTTTCATTCGGGAATGAAATGATGTAAGATGTTGGCTGTCCAATTCCAGAAGACTTTCTTTAGTTAGCCTTACAGCTGTGCGGTGACAGGTTTCATCTATTATATGTGTAGTTATAAGTTAGGGGATGCAGTCATCTTGAAGACGAGTTTGATGAACGGTCTTTGGTGTACAAATGTTGTTGTTTGCACCACGTTTCGGTCTTTGAACATTATGTCTCCATGTACACGAATTCCTTGGAATTTATTGCTATATAAGGAAAGGGCGGGATAACTATTTCTGAATTTTCATTACGTACAGGACAAAGCCTATATAGGTGATAGACAGATGGGTATAGAACAGGTAATTTAAGGACCATTACTAACCTATTTTCTTTAAAATACGTTTTTGTACAAAGGGATATGGCTATTAAATTTAGAGGAGAACTCGTGTCCGTTATTCTGTATAATTTTAAGCATATTTTGAAATTTCAGGCCATCATCGTTGTCAAGACAGCCTACAATACTTTTTATAAGCATACCCAGAGCATTAATGAGGCCACGAGCTCTTAGCATTAAAGAATCCAGTTGCTGCTTGGTTCTATTCCACGTATTAAATAAATGTAAGATTTTATGTTTATAATAAGGAAAATTAGAGTTTGGCATATCATTTATTGTGTCGGTCAGCTGAGTCTGCACCAGTACAATTTGCTTTTATATTTCGTCAAGATTTACTTTCTACAACTGAATGTTTTGATTGAAATTTTGATTTTTTATTTGGGTTTACCTTTTTTTTCAAATCAAAACGGAGTGATGGTTTGATGTGTTTATTGTTTGGAAGACCCGACATTGACATAGGCTATTTTTACTGCGGCATAATATCTTACTCTCACAGGAAAATACATTTTGTATCCCTTTGCCCATGCGGGTAAAGCAGCGGGGAACAGCTAGTAAGGAATAATAATATATTTTTTTTTTTTTGCGGTCAAATTACACAGCGCCGTTTAGCCCCAAAGTAAGCGAAGCTTGTGTTATGGGTACTAGACAACTGATAAACATATGTAAATATTTTTTTTTTGTAAATACATACTTATTATACATAGAAAATACCCAGACCAAGACAAACAGACATGTTCATGCACACAAATGTTTGTACTGTGTGGGAATCGAACCCACGAGCGTTGGTGTCAAAGTAGCGTAACAACGCGTTTCACCACTGCGCCACCGAGCTCGTCGACATATACATAATAGACAAATGGAGGGAGTAACTGTATTGTTAGCAGTTCATTTCCGGCAGATATTAGCAGTAGCGCCTAGGGGAACGCGAGCGGATGAAATCAGAGCGTGTGTGAAGCGATTCCATTTGTGGTCATCAGGTACTAAACTTTCTTACAAAAAACATGAGAGATTACCTGAGGGGAGATGTGACTACTGAACAGTTTTTAGATCTTTTACTCAAAATAGGAAATGACCCAAAAGTGGATAATAAAATAATTTTCCCTACAGGGTTAGGCACAATTGTGACCAATGTAGAAGAACTGATATCTAAGATCTGCTAAAGTATTTGTAATATCCACGATAAATTTGCATAATGATTACGCGAGCATGCCATCTTAATACCAATAAGCAACCAAGCCACAATCATCAATGAAATTGTTTTGAGATTGTTCGAAGGAGTTGAAAATCATTGTAAATCAGTGATAAACAACGATGACGCCATACATTACCCGGCTGAATTTCTTAACACATGCAGCCTTCCAGTCTCTCAACTCACATATTTAAATTGAGAGTTGGCGCCCCAGTTGCGCAATGGCACCAGGTTGCAAGTGAAAACATTGCAACAAAATATTATCGAGGCCAATATACTGATCGGTTGTTCCCGAGGGAGTCTGTTTATTTCGAGAATGGCCTGTTCCAGAGTAAGCTCACGGAGTACCATGGTAATTCTAGTACTGAAGGAAACACGAAAAATATTTGTTTACAAAGAAATAAAATGGCAGGTATAGTATTTCATGTTCTTCAAGTCAGTAGGCCACGCGGGCGAAGCCGCGGGCAGAAGTAGCTGAGTATAAGATAAATAAAGCAAATCATGATAGTGTTCCATACCACTGCGTAGGAAAAATACCCTAAAATATTTTGTGACCTCTTTAATTCCTAATTTTATTATTTTTAGTTATTTTAAAGATACAGTCTGTGAAAAATTCAAACTAACTATTACAGTTCAAAAGATACGTATATGGCGGACGGACAAATCTCAGACCTGAACCTTGGACAAATAAGGTTTCGATGATACTCTATGGTTAAGGAATTCTAAATATGATAAAAATAGTAACAATAGCATACCACCTTGATTGTACAAAATTTGAAAGCTAAAAGAACGCTCTATTTTAATGTAAATAGCATTGAGCATAATTTTCAGTCCTCGCTTTGTCGTAGCGTTTAAAAAATAAATAAAAAAATGTCGACATCTGCAAATAAGGAAATATAAAACCGCGGCAAAAAGCCTCGCATTCACCCTTTGTTCGCTCAACACCTTTTGTTTTACGCTTTGAGATTTTAATTGAAAAATCAAACGGGGTTAGGTTCACGTGACGTTCGAATCTTTATTATTTTCATAATTGAACGTAACGACACGAAATTGAAATGAGGTGATTTGTGATAACTCGTTTTTGATGTCGCTTCTTTTGTTTGTTGGAAATTGAACTGTCAATTTGATGGAAAAATGATAGCCCGTGGGATGCGGCACGTTTATCTTTTAATACAGTTGAAATTATGAATAAAACAAAAGCTATTTATATCTTTCAGTTTTACTACTTTTTTATTCTGGAACACTGTACATACGAAATTTCGCCTTAACTGGTACGACATAAGTACATGATTGGTACGTGTAAGGAAATAATATTGGCATTACTTGCTTCTGACGGTAAATGACTCTGAGGCCTCTGGGAAAGTCGTATGCACCTTAGTAAGCCGGACTCGGGAATTTCTGTTTTTATACTACTTGGGGAAGCACACGGTTCCACCAAATATAAAGTAGTTACAGTATGGGTGCGCATTTTTTCTCACAGCCATTTTACCTACATCATAATAATCACTCTTCGTAAAAATATTTAATGATCGAAACAAATAATCATCAAAATTCATAATATCACAAATAATACACCTGGTTTATACTAATATTTATTTTCACATAATATATATTCTTATACTAATGATCGAAAATCCTAATCATTCTAATACATAACGCTAATATTCATAAATTGTTTTATACTAACATTTGTTTTCATATATTTTTTAATCATAAGTGTTATTTATCCGCATTGAATTACAACGGAAAAAATAAAAGGTAGCAGTAAAAATAATAGGTACGACGATGAGCGAAGCGAGGAGGAGTATTAGGTAGAACTGCGACCCTACAAGTGCGAGCTGAACGAGCGAAGCGAGCGTGCCGCGGCAGCAGCCGGCGAAGCGACGTTGTCATGAAGGAAACTGTTCTGAAAAACAACATTATGAGTTGAAACATGTTCTTAGTAATGACAGTTTTAATAAAAAAAATATGATAACTGTCTATTATGTGTACGGTTAGTAGTAATAAAAAATATGAACAAAAAATTATGAGAAAAAAAATATGAAGAGTGATTATTACGAACACAAATCGGTAGTAAAACAAAAAATAGGAATAGGATTTTTATATGAGCAAATTTGGTACCGTAAGTAGCGAACGAAAGCTTAAAGTACAGGAAGTATCGACGGCAAGTTGCAATTCCTTCTGCTAACACAGCAACTTACTAAAGAAGAAACACGTCAACCTTCCAAGGAGTTGTTATAATGGTTGTAGTTTTCTATGAGGTGGAAGTCTTCCTGGTAAGGCCGTTTTGATATGACTTACCTTTATCAAAAGCACATAGACCAAGACAAACAATATTCATGTACCCAAATGTTTATCCTGAGTAGCAATCGAACCCACTAGCCATGTATTAACAGCTTATGTATTATTTATTTACGTAGAAATGGAAAGCAAAGCATAGACTTTAACTGTTTTTATATCAACAGAAGAGAGCCGAGAATATAAATCACGCTGATTAATCTTTCAATCCGATTGGCTTATCATGGTCACTGAGAATCCTCGATAGAAAAGGGGAGCACTCGAGCTCAGTGATTCAACAATGGCGTTTGTTGAGTGCTTGCAGTCCAATCGAAGTTAATACGAGGCTAAGTGAATTAGCACGTACTTATTTATAGCTAAAGTCATTTTCAGACTACGTCGATGTTAAGGAGTTATTCGTTTTTTGCCCACTTTTATATTTACAAGTATCAATAAATTATTATTATTAACACCAATATTCGATTCTCTTACACGACAATTTTTTCTGTACATGAAGGTCGTTCAGATCAAAAAAACTTGACATTTCGAAGTACCTCTACCTCACATGTAACCGTAGCCAAGTGAGTTACTTAGTTCCTGCAAATAAGTAAGGTTTCAGTTAGTTCCTAAAGAGGTACTGTCTTAGAAGAGATGGCAACGCGTGCGCAATACTTTCTGTATTGCTATTTTTCATACACTAAGGTAACCACCCCTTACAACTGATGGGCTGACACTTGTAGGCGTCCCGACATATGAAAAAATAAATAGAAACTCGTGGACTGGATCGAAGAAGAAGAAGAAGTGACTGACGGCTCATATATTATATATAAACTAGCTAACCTGGCAAACGTTGTTTTGCCATATAAATTATTCCTAGGATTATTTTAGTAGAAAAAATATACTTACTTATTGTCAATGTGTGAGGATGTGGTATATATGAGTGGAAGCGGCATAGAGAGCTGTGAACGATGACGGAATATAAATATAACACAATACCAAACATTTATATTTTTAATTCTAATTATATTAATTTTACTAAAAAACAATATCAATCCCTTAACGCAAAAGAGTATACAATATTTTTTGTTATCCCATCTTTAACTAACACAAACAAACTGGATGGTTTGCCCACTCGAGAGCATGCCACGTTCTGGAATTGACTTGAACATTTTTTATAAAGAAATTTCATTTCTACCATCTGTATTATATTTAGTGTTATTCAGTGTATACCGTGTATATATTTTTTATTATTTTACCTACCTTTCACAATAAGTGATAATTGATCAGTTATCGACCGGGGTTGAAAATTATTGAATTACTAATATCGCTATTAAAAAATAGGGCTTGATGGTAGAAGGGTGAAAATTTAGGGGTGTATGTATTTTTTATTGCCACATCATAAAAAATAATAATAAAAAATTTGTCCAAAAAATAAAAAAAAATAATTTAAGGTGGACCACCCTTATCACTTAGGGGTATGAAAAATAGATAGTAGCCGATTCTCAGACCTACTGAATATGCATGTAAAATTTCATCAAAATCGGTCAAGCCGTTTCGGAGGAGTATGGTAACAAACATTGTGACAAGATAATTTTATATATAAGATGTATATACGTGTATAAATATGTGTAATAAACGCATTCGAAACTCTCACTGCATAAGTGGGACTCGAACTTGATAGTTATTTTAAGCACGATATGCTAGAAATCTCTTGGGAAAACCTTTGTTCATTAAACAGCTCATAATTGCCTTAAGTTTATATAGCTACTAATTTAGATATGTGAAGAATCATTCCTTGGTGATGGTGACGCTATTGTAGAACAAAAACAATGTGGCAAGTTGTTGTAGTTGTTGAAGCAGATCACTCTTGACACTCGCGTTACGATTGTAACTTATTACGTACGACTAAGTGCCGTACTAATATCAAAGCGACCAACTTGACGTGCAGTTTTATTTTACCGAATACAACGGTAAACTTACATTTACACAAAAAGAGGTAAAGCTTCTCCTTAGACTAAAGGGCTCAGTACTGAGTAAAATGCTTGGATAATTGTTGATAAACATTTTGGCAGTACGATGGCATTACGTGTGGCATATTTCTTGTATTGTAGGCAGCAATAGGCTATGGTAACTGCTTTATATACAACCGAACCGTGTTTTATGTTTGCCATCGATAAAACTAAATGATTTTATCACACATGAAATTTTATATTATAACAAGTCAAATTAAAATAAAAGCATTTAAAAATTACAGCCACTAATTACCACTCATTGTTGGCCATATGAATTGGAAGTAATATAGTAAAACAATTAAACAGTCCGTGAATCAATGTAATTGTCACAATGAACCAATGTGGTTTGGGTTCATTACAATCACAAATGAACATGCGTCCTTGTTGCAGAACCGCAAAGCAAATAATGACTATAACGGAAACAATGATTCCGTTATGTTCATAGTAACAATAAACAAAACAAGTAAATTGTAGCAACTAATTCTATATATCTACTTGAAAAAAAACTGTCTCTTACTAACAATGTATTCAAAGGGAAAAATATTACTACTAAACCAATATCTTCACGCCGGGTACCTTGTGGTGTAGGCAGAGAGAACCGAGCTCCATAAAACGCGTTCCTACACACCTCACTCGCTTCTTTAACATTCATTGCTCTTTTCATGTGCGCTCACCGGCTCCCAAGGCTTCTAACGTCGTGATAGGCTAGTTTTGACCTTCCTTGGCTCCTACATCCTTCCAAATTCACATTGTATATCTGTTTCGTCACTATTTCGCCCCCCGTCAGGGAGCATTATATTCTTTGCCCTGCATTAATTCAACATACCCTAACCAATATAGAGCACCTTTTCTTATCTTAAAACCGATACTCTCTTCAGACCAAATCTCTTTCTTATATCATCTTTGCAAACGTGGTTAGCTAGCGTTAAACCACAAGTTTTACAATCTCATTCAAATTTTCCAACAATACGTCATCAACCGTAATCTTGGTGTTCACAAAAATATTATGTCACGTAGTTTGAGGAATGCAGGTACTTACGTAAGTGTGACTTACGCTATTTATGATGAATTCCGAATTGTGTAACCTACAGGCGTATATGTTTATTGACTCTATCGAAACGAATTGATACCTCAGACACATACATTTTATATAAAACTGTGGGCGGTTTCTTGAAATGAAAACTTCTTTAGCGTCGTTGTGCACTTTTTGGGATGAGTAAAAAATGTTAAACTCGCGTCAGGACACGTAACCCTGACCGTAAGATTTTGGTGAGAGTTAGAACTTAAGTTCACTGCAAAACATTAGTTACCTCTAATTAAACAATTAAAACATGAAGCGCCAGATCGTTCATAGGGCATTATTTTCTCGCGACCAAAACGTTGTAAGCGCCATGAAATTGTGGGCGCTTACGCGTTTCTTTCATCGTAGTTTATCAACATCGCTGTTTGGTTTATGCGGCGCAGGGCGCTTGCACGAGTGTGCGTGTGTATTTGAGTTTTAAAGATAGGCGATGATGATGCTGGTAATGATATGGCGAAAGAGTCGTTGAAATTATGGATGAAAGTAGATTTTTCTGAGAGATAAACTTTTTAATGTAAAATAATTGTAATAGTTCTGAAGTGTTAAATTTTTAATGTAATATAAATTGTCATGTTTGTGTACGATAGCCAGTGATCGAAAGTCGTTCACTGACGATAGCGCAATAATTGAATGTTGTATTTTACCACATATATAATAGTACATTTATACTGATAAATAAAGCAATTCGCGCGGAATAATTCCCTAACCATTCCAAAATATTCAAAAATGCACAACATTAATGTTCAAGTTTTCATTTCTACCGGAGTGCAACCCGTTTTTTTTTTATATAAACATCCAACAAACATAGCATAGAACCTATTCGTTGTTTATAATCATTTAAAATAGATTTGTAAACCTCTAAATCGGAACTGTATACAGCTTAATAACTCGATGCATAAGAATAATTTCTTGTTCTGTTTATGATGAGGGAAAATATGAATGAACAGAGATATTTTATTGCGATGATTGAGGTTAAAATTTTTAATTTAATTATAACTTTGAATTAAACAATTTTTAACGGAAGTATCGCGTATTTTATTTATTTTGTTGAACCTGACATTTCGAACGCTTTGCAGCGTCCGTGGTCGCAGGAAGACTAAGGTGGTATTTGTCTTACATTAGTTATTCAATTATTACATCTACCGACATGGATGGATTAATTATATATGTTCCGATTCACACAAAAATCGCTCACAGTGTCCGAACATTTTTTAGATCTTTGGGTTTGGGATTTGATTATTTTTAGGACTGGATCCCAAGCAGGTGGTACTTGCCAACCATCTTCTCTATTGAAATTGGGGTGTTTTCTTATTTCAATAGCCTCGCGCAACATTCTCGGCATGTAGCGATTCTCCTTGGCGAGGATTTGTGGTTGATTAATTATAACTCCCAACATCTTATGTGCGCTACATGTAAATGCTGCCCAAAACCCTGGCACGAGTACTATGTGCGTTAACAATGTGAGACGTGACGAAGCGTACACTGGCGAGCGACAGTTCATTTCCGTACAACTTTAGACGCGTTGACAGTACTCACAAGCATTTTTTCCTCATTTCAGAATGCACTCCGGATTCAAACGTCAGGTAATGTGAAGTTGTAAAATACTTTACATGAATGATCACGCTAATTCCCATTATTAATATTTTTTAAACTTCTGGCTATTTTAAACAGTTTGCTTATTATATGATATAAAAATGGTGATATCAAGAGCCTTAGGAATGCTAAAGAAGAGGTGGCGAGGTACGCGAGGTGCGTAAGGACCGTTTTATGGCGCTCGGTTCTGCCTAACCTGCAAAGGACCTGGCGAGAATATATACATACAAACATATAAAAATAAATTAATTAACCTCAAATAATATAATAATTTAAATCGAAAATTATAATAAATAAAACCATGTAATATAGTCTGTTGCCGATATTTGTACATTTATTTTACTTTTATTTGCAAAGTATTATGAATTCCAATACGCATATTGATCAGTCTAACAGCGTGAACCACGCACGCTGCACGCTGCTCTCTGCTGTTTTTCCATGTTGTATACCCGACTGCGACCAACAATAAAAGTATTTATTCTTTTTTCGTTTAACAATTTTATTTACAGAACCGCGTAGTCGTAGTCATCAACAATATCTATATTACAATATTCTTATAGTTGTAATAGTTATTTTCTATCCTGACGTATTTACAATATTTTCAATAGCATAAAATCAAAGTGACTGGAAGAGATCCGTTAGAGGGGCAACGGGTCGTGAGTACAATGCACTCTACATAAGTGCATTTTCCCCCTGTATCATAAACTATATTTACATATATCGTGCTAATACTTCGATATTTTATTTTGTACGAAATGTAGAATATAGATAATGTAGTGCATTAAAATTATGTAAAAAGCATAACAGAAAATACTATTCTTTACAATATATTCACGCGAAGCAGACAGAGAGAACCGAGCACTATAGCACAAAATTGTTCAATAAAATATAGTAAGCTCTCCTCCCAAGGTTATCTAGAGAAGATTATTTTAGCTGCCTCGATATTTTTTGTAGACTTTTTTGTCTGTCTGTCACTTGAGACTTTTTTAACTAAACTTCTAATTTAGTTAAAAAATACCTCATATGACAGGTAAAGAAAAAACTTTTTGTAATGAATGTGTGTGTTGTTTTTATAAGTCCTCTCTGAATCGCAAAGCTGATGTTTGAGCGATGAAAGAACCAGCCTTCTTATCTCAAGAGGTTATTTCTTCTTCAGAAAATCTTAAGCTAGAGTCCTGTAAAGCAAGTGTGGACGTCGAACAGCATAATTAAGTATGCTGCTGCGATGTATTCTTATTTACACTGTTAGTTTTATGCCTGGTATCAGTCGCCATCATAGTATTCGAAACTGATGCCTTGAGATGTGTGACTGACTAAACAGTCATGTTAAAGAAATATGGTTGTCAACAATTTCCCAATTGCGAATGATTTCAACACATTATTGAAAATGTCCCCGGAAAAATTTCATTTTTCTTTATTATACCACTTCGGGTGGCAAATAAGTATATGATCGCCCTGATATGAAGCCAGGAATTCCGTATGAACGCCTACAATGTAATATTACGATACGCTACTTCCATAGCTAACGCATTAACTTTTCAGGAGCTTACATGGCAACAAGTTGGGAAAGATTATTTGCATAACAAATTTCGGACTGCGAAGATCGATTATAGACAGACGCGTAATGGGATGGACATAGTAACACTATATGGATTCACTTTTATCTCATTGATCCAATGCATACTGTGCTGTGAAACAAAGATCAAATGCATACTGTGCTTTTTCGTTAATTTTATATTCCATTAACCATACTCCTTTGAAAGAAATTAAATTTATAGCCTATAAACTCAACATCACTTCGCCGATGCACTTTGCAGATTTCAGATGCATGTAAGAGTTGCAAAAGTTATCATTTTTGCAGGAGCTTCGCCGGAGGCCTCTTTGCAATATAAATGACGGCGGATAGACGGAGGGTGGAAACAGAGTAAAAATCGTAACAGTATATCACGGTTATTGAAATGCAGATTATTTTTAACAGGTGTTTCTTTATTCGCTTTAACGGTTTTTAGTGAATTACATTACAACGTAGCATATTCGATTATTATCCAAATGTAGATTAGAATGTATGTATTATTGACAAAATCAAACTGTAAAGAAAAGCTATATTATTTATGACATATAAGAATAGAGGTTTACGTTGAGAAACTACTCTTGAAATGAACCACTACCTGGTGGTAAACCGGTTTGTGGGACTTTTCAAGAGCTGAAAGCACGGGCGAGTGTGTATCCCTTTTGGAGATCATGAAAGGATAAGGGGCGAAAATTTGCAATATGAAAGTGGAAGGAAAACGTATGTACATCTAGTAAGCGAAAGACTTGCAAATGCAAGCCTTTCCGACTCAGATGAGGATGACTGCTGGAAAGTTTTGAAAGAAAGTATGGTGGATAGTGGAAAAGAAGCATGTGGATGCGCAAAGTGGCATTAAACATTGATAGAGACGACTGGTGCGATGCAGTGGTTGAATCCTCCGTAGTAAGAAAGAGGAAAGGGTGGCTGGAGTATGTATCATTGTTGCCCTTAAATGAAAATATGAATGAGAAGAAGAAAGAAATCAAAAGTCTATGCAAGTATGAAACCAAGACTTTAGTGAAAGAGAAGCGTGAAATATAAATTATGAATGAGGAAGAAAAGCTGACGAAAATCGGTGACGCTCGATGGCGTCGTTGGGCGTACCATTCTAACCGAACATACAGGTTAAGCAACGTCGACCGCAGCCTGTCTTTTCCGTGCTTCGCAGGGCACGGTAACGGTCCCGGCTGTTGTCGATGGATGACAGTCGTTAAGCTATGTCAGTCGCCATCGGGCGGCCTGAAAACACCGGCCTTCGCTATTCCGCTGTAGAAGAATAGAGGTTGTTCATCATCGGATAAACAGCATGGCTATATTTGTACCAACCCAACTATTGAAGTACCTTCAACATACAGGCGATAAAATTCTAGAAAAAAATTAAAAGTATTTATTTTTCATTTAACGCTTGCTAGCACCGTCATATCTTAAATTTTTTAAATACAGATGATGCTGGTATGATGAAAGTTGATTTTTATGAGAGATAAGCTTTTTAATGTAAAATAATTGTAATAGTTCTGAAGTGTTAAATTTTTAATGTAATATAAATTGACATATTTGTGTACGAAATAAATGAATATTGTACTTTACAACATACATGATTATTATATTGTACTTTTATACTGATAAATAAAGCAATTCGTGCGAAATTATTCCCTAACCATTTTAAAATATTCAAAAATGCACAATGTTAATGTTCAATTTTCACTTCTGCCGGCACTCCCCGTGTGCAACCCGTTTTTTTTACTAAGCGAGCTTGAATATCTGATTGTAAAAATGACGATAGCTAACTCTCTCATTTCACTCGAAAGTTCACTCTGAACGTTTTACCTTTGCTTGGGATTTAATTTTGTACTCTCTCTCTCTCGCTGTGCTCAGGGTTAATTAAAGCTAGATTCGATATGAGGCCTGCTGTATATGGATACTGCTTTATCCTCTTGGTAGTGTAAACAAATATTTTTGTTCTTTTTGTCAAAATTATTGCATAACAAGTTTATATGCACTTGAGGTACTACTTTATTCTTTGAATTATATTGGTTTAGTGTTGTGATGTTTTCAGAACTAAAAGATCAAGGTGTTCATGTAAAATAGGAATGAGGAATAATATACATTTTATTTACTTCAGTTTGTTATTTTCACTGTATCATCTGTTGTCAAACATGTAGCTTTTATTAACTGGGTATAAACCAGTGAAGAAAGCTACATATATAGATATAGCGTAAAAGTTGATTTTATTTGCATATATATGCAAAAGAAATGTGATGTGATATACATACAAACAATTAATACCTATAAAAATTAATTAATGAAGACTTTGAAATTAAATAAAAAATGATAATACTTCCAATTCTTCACTTAACTAAAAGTTTATTACAATTTTAACTGGCTAATATACACAAACAAGTTGTCATGTTTTCTTTAGACAGAATAAAATCCTTATACAGATTAAAACATTGTTTGTACATAAAGCGGATATTGAGATTACATGTTTTTATAGAACGCTAAAACATTTTTTGTACATATCATGCACACAACATGATTGTTTTATTTAGGCATCGAACCCACAACCTTTGTTGTTATGAAAATCATTACGGGCCACTCGTCCACGTGAACACAAAGGTGCTTTGTGGTAAAAGTCGTATAAATATTTCTAAATTTATCCTTCAAAGATTAACTGGTATCATCGATATCTGGTTATATTACGCCGGCAATTGTCTCACGCCACTTGTAATTGCTGGCGTTAATGCATATGATTTGCAGATATAGTTAGTAGTCTCATATATTATGTAACAATATTTTTTTTTTCTAATATCATTACTATTGGAGTACGAGCGCCGAAATGTTTACTTTTCGGTAAGCTCAGCTCTGCTGCATATGCAGTTGAGAGAATCATAAAATTTACGGATGTGGCTACAGCGCGCTTAGTCTATTGCAGCTACTTTCACAGCATTATGTCGTTATGGTATACTGTTGAAACAATTTTTATCTCACAAAAAAGAGACATTTCCTCTATTTATAACCTGGGTTCAAGAGAATCACTCAGGAAACTGTTCAAAGAAATAAATATCCTCACTGTTATTTCTCCATATATTTATGAATATTATAATGTGTGTCAGTAAAAATTTAAAGTCATTTTCAAACTTCAGAGAAAAACTTAGAAGTAGAAATAAGTTGTGTATGCTGATTTGCTAGGACTGGTAGATCTTTTCTTGTAAATTGTATTCGATTTTATAATAAGTTGCCTGAAACAGTTCTGTCCTTTCCTGACAATGTATTCAAAACGCACACTAAAAATACTCTCTGTAAAAGGGCTTATTATAGAATTGATGAATATGTAACTGACAAAGATGTCTGGAAATAATTCAGTACAGATGACCTTTCATTATTGTACCTATATGCTTATATGAATTTGTTATAATATGTAATTGACAATTTTAAAAGAATTAGAAAAAGAATTAGAATAAAAAAATCTTGCCAATATAGACCATATTGGCAAGATTTTTTTATTTCGGTATTTCTTCTTCGCCAATGGTCATTTCCGAAATGCTAGCAGATTAAAAAAAAGAAAAATTGTAATATAAGAGAATTGAATAAGATACAATAAGATTATATTTCAAAAATGTAAGATGTGTCTAAGTACCCGCGAGGGCCCAATGGCAAATAAATATTTTTTTTTGCTTTTATCTTTATCTTTAAATAGTGACAATAATATTTATTATTGAAATAACTTGTAAAATCTTTAAACAACTCTCTGGTATTTGCTGTAACAATTTAAACATAAACATTTACTTTGACAACATCGCAGCAACAGTTCTGAAGATTCTGCCCGCGGTGTTTCGAGTTGTGACGGAGCAAACAGAGCTTGAAATTATAACAGTCAACTCCTTTGCATTTTCTGAAATGAATTTGAATTTTACTTGTAATCATAATTAAATATCTTCTTATTTTTTGTTTTAGTTTTGGCAATCAGAAAATCATAATAGCCTATATCATAATAGTGTTACATATCTGAAAAAAATAAACAGAAGTTGTTTCACAAAAAATATTAAGGACAAATAAATTAATACAACAGTTTAGTTGAATTAAATTAAATAAAAAACATAAATAGTAAGGACCTACCCGCAAAAGTTTTGGCGAGAAGTTATAGTACTATAAGGCCGGCTTAACGAACCCGAAAACTTCTTGACTAACCCAGTCTGCCTTCACTCACCAAAGATAGTCATAGAGGTGACTGATCGAAAAAATTTTATAGGGTTAGTATTGCACAATTTTAAAGTTGTAGTAAAAATTGTGTATTACAGAAGATTCAATTTCGACGCTATTTACATACAAACATCAACCTATTCTTCTGGCATTCAGTGTTACAATTGACGCGATGGATGATTTCATATCGTTCCACATAGCTGAAATTCAGCAGCTGTTAACATTGGTACAGATTGGTTCGTGATTCCGCATTTCATTGCGCATAATTGTGAGCCAAATTGGCATGGGAAATGGATGGCACTACAAGTATGTATGTGTGTGTAGGAATGTGAAATAGTCGCGCAGTGAAACTAGGTATGGATACAATAGACAAAGTGCACACAAGTGCTTATATAGTTAATAGCTTCAGGCGTTATTTAGCGAAAGTAAACATTACATGCAATTTCATGAAACTACTATGTGGACTTTCGTCACCGATTAGTACTAGCACCGGCTGGAAAACACCCACTAACGTTAGTAGATGTGCGCCGTCATCGAAATGACTGTTCCGGTCGTCTCTATCTAGTATGCTGCTGTTGTCCGTGTGTATACCCGCCATCTGAAATGCGAACCGCATGCATCCGCCAAGTATGCTGCCCTTGCTGCCTGGTTATTCCTACGATACGTGTTGCGCCTCTCCACGAGGCATCTTGTATTGTAGGTATTGTAAAAGTTAATCGTGAGAATAACATGCTGCGAAATTCATGTTATTCTAACCGGACTGGACCGGCCGGAAGTAGTCATGGCAGAGGAAATTCGGAATACGATGTATGACTATTTTGTTTTCTGAATCCAGTTAATGTTGCTAATCTTTACATCATTAGCATTCATTAGCATCGTTGTGATGTGAAACTCGATGAAACGAAAAAGCGGTAGTAAAAAGAGACAACCACATGCATCTATAGGATTTAATGTGCGAGAAAATCAGATTGAAGTATCTATAGGATCTACTACTGAAATTCTATATTCACCTCATTATCTTGAAGTTTCACTTCTATAGCATATGAACTGCACACATATTTTTTTTGTAATTAATTACAAACTATGTCACATATCTTCTACGTCCATAGCATTCTAATAAATATAAAATCGGTCCTGTGGCAGTGGATCTGTCAGTGTAGAACTCTCGTCAAATCCCTTGCGGAGTAAGCAGAGAGAACCGATTGCCACACATCTCATTCCCTTCTTCATATTGATACAGAATCACATTCATAGCTCATCTCATACACGTTCGCCGGTTTCTGAAGCTCCTGACATCACTTTTTGATAAAACACAGTCGATTTCATGTTACATAAGTTTTGGCCTTCCTCGGTTCCTATGTTCCTTCTACTTTCGAGTTGTAAACCTGTTTTGTAATTCTTTCTTTCTACATGAGATCAGCACTGTATTGTGTATAGCAAGCGGCTGTGGATCTGAGGTACTATTACATGCATATTTGTGACTAAATTTAGATTACAGTAATATTTTCTTTAATAGAAAACTACAACTAGTTAATAGAAAATATTTTTCTTAAGCCATTTTTTTAAATAAATAACCAAGGATTATGATATACTTCAAAAAGAGTGGTAAATGTTATAAACAAGCATATAAATAAATAAATAATATTGTCGGACAAATTACACAGCGCCATCTAGCCCCAAAGTAAGCGAAGCTTGTGTTATGGGTACTAGACAACTGATAAACATACATAAATACATTTTTTTTTCTGTAAATACATACTTATTATACATAGAAAATACCTAGACCAAGTCAAACAGACATGTTCATGCACACAAATGTTTGTATCGTGTGGGAATCGAACCCACGAGCGTTGGTGTCAAAGTAGCGTAACAACGCGTTACACCACTGCGCCACTGCGTATCATCAGGCAGGCCGTTTGCTATTTTATTACCTTTACCAGTTACTATATCCTAAGGATGATTACAGCACCAAGGGGTCACTCATTTGCCGACCTTGTAAAAATCTCTTAAAGCCTTTGTGAAGAATGTTTTGCTGTAATCCTTAGAAAACTTCGCCATTACGCAACTTAAGAGTTTTTGATAAAATACGTCTTTGAATAATTAATAGATTTATGCGTTATTTTGCGAAAGTCAAATTGCATACGTCTTTGAAATCGCACAGTATGCGACCGTTGCGGTTTCAGCGTATGAGAATGAATTCTCAGCCGTCTAAGCGGTTGTAAAACGAGTGTATCGATCAACTTCTCGGAATATAACCCATTGTACAATCGGTACAAACAAAAAAAAAGGAAATGGTATAACAGAAGTCTTCGTGAAATACTACTTCGCTCTATTAAGCATACCCTAGTTTCTTGATGGCTTGATCTTCTGTACCACAGGACTGAACTTCATTAGAGATCACGACACCAAGAATTGAGATTTTCCTTCGTTTTTTGAAGTCGAATAAAAATGGAAACTAAAGATCAATCGAACGTTTTGGAAATAAGTTACAACTTCGTTTCGTCAACTTGGCCTTAACGGTTTGTGTTCAGTGTCAGAGACATTTCAAAGTACAAAATATTGCGACTAAAAATAACCTACCATAACTTTCGAGAATATATTGAGTAATTATCATCATAGCAAGATTATTACCGCCAAAAATTGACAACACTTTATGAAAACCCATAGACCGTGGTTCTATAATTTTATTATATGTAAAAAGTAACTATTTTTTTAAGAGAGGTACCTGCCTCTTCGACCTCCTAGCTGTACATCGTGCTGTACTCCGCCGCTTCATAAATTTTTGTAGTAGGGGACACAAAGACACAAAAATCATAAAAATCGGTCCAGCCGTTCTTGATTTATAAATGGTATAACTAACACGACTTTCTTTTATATACATACATATATATATATATATATATATATATATATATATATATATATATATATATATATATATATATATATATATATATCATCATATATATATTTCATAACCTATTTCAATATGCTGCTGAGGTATTGCGACTAGTCTATATAGCTTACTAACTGCACCCCGCGGCTTCGTTCGCGCGTATCCCGGTATCCCGTGGAAATACACTGATTTGAAATATCGATAATATGTGCCAAAAGATAGTTAGATATACCGTTTAGTTTCGGGGAACCAGCTTTACCTCACAGAAAACAGCAGCCAAATAACAGCTTCCTTGAGAGTTCTTGTATCCCTGCGAGTGAGTAAGGTTACCAGAAAGCTCGTGAGTGTTGCTGTATTAGCTGCGAAGTTGGCAAGCCGGGAGCTTTACATCTTGTATTATGAGCGTTCATAGGGTATGGTAACCACTTCACATCAAATTGGCCGCGTATTTGTTTTCCTCCCGGCGTTCAAAAAAAAAAAACAGTCATACAAATTAGTCAAGGAGAAAACATTGACTGTGCTCAACTCGTAATATTGTTATTTTCATGATATGTACATGTTCACGCCAGATCCCTTGCGAGGTAGGCAGAGAAAACGTCATAATACTCGATTCTTACACATCTCACTTCGCTTCCTTAAAATTAAAACAAACCCCGAATTTGATAAATTCATGCATTTCTTTCATCTTTAACTCTAAATTTGAAATACTGTTATATGTACTGGTTATACCGAATTATGTTAATATGAATACATGAATAAAATTCTAAACTGGTCGAAAATCGTATTTGAGCACATACATTTTCGGTGAATACCATTAGACGCATAGCTGTTATTTATGTATTTTTCATATACTACACAACGCGGAATCTATACTAGTTGAATTATTTACAATATCTTAGAAAATATGAGTATTTCCTTTCCTACAATCGCATAATTAAATTTGTATGTGAAAGAAAATTCTTCACAATCAAATCTATTTTATATATAAACATGTTGATTTTGATGAATGTGGAACACCAAGTACCTTGGGTTCGATTCCCATACAGAACAACTGTGGTACTCTCTTTACGGATTTTTTACGAAACGCTATGAAATGTGAAACGCTTGAACATGGAGTAGGACTAATTAAATTTTCAAAAATACCTTAGTTGGGATAACACACCACAAAACGTAGTTATACAAAGTTAGCTTCCCCGTTTACTGACAGGTTCGTCTATTATTGAATTCCACAACATTGTGCTCATTTCAAACAGCCGCATCTGAATGTCAAAGCTGACTGCAAATACTGCGAACTTAATTTCTACGGATTTGCGGAGAAACGGACACGAGAGTAATGTGTGAACTACGCTGGGATGTGCCCCTACTGTAGGTTTTCGAACGAATATCGGACAAACTATTACGCTGTAGTTTTATATACAGCAAATACAATAAAAAATAGATAATGGGTGTATCAGTCTAATCCTTTTTTTTTTTTTTTTGTGACGCGGGGAAAAATGCGTTACGCACACCACCGGTGCCTGGGTGGCCTCCGGTGGTAGTGTGGGACTCCCCGACGGCTGTCCGACGGTATACCCACTAAACAACCCCGCGAAATGCCATCGGCCGCGTTGGTGTGGTGCCCCGGATCTGTCAGCAACAGGGCACCACTGCGACTGGCCAGCCCCTCAAAAGGGGCCGGACTTCTTCTCTCTAGGGGCCATCCTGGCAAATTGGGACAGCCCTTCCGGCGGCGGGACCATTATGGGGCCAGGTTCCCAGCCTGACCCCTAGTCCCACAGGTTAGGGAGGCGGCAGTAGGTGCGCGTAGCGCCTACGCCGCACTCCCGTCCGCCGTCTCCGGAGCGGGGCAGCCTGAGGATCGTCCTCCCTGTCCCGCTCCGCGGCCTCCTTCTGGGACATGACGGTCTCACAGAAGGAGGCCATCGCCTGCCAGGCACTGTCACTCCCGAGCATGGAGCGGACCACGCTCGGGAGCGAGAGGTCCGCGCTACCTAGCGCGGACACCAGATCGTGGCGCTGCCGAGACCATCTGGGACACTGCTCTAGAGTATGCTGAGCAGTATCCTCGGCCGCGCCACAATCGTGGCAGCCTGGCCGCTCCTCCCGCCTCGCGACCCGGTGCAGGTACTCACCGAAGCATCCATGTCCGGTGAGCACCTGCACCATGCGGAAAGTGAGGGGTTTGCGCCTACGACGCATCCACGCCTCCAGGACCGGGCGCAGCGCCTCCGCAACGCGGACTCCGTACCGCGGCTGCGCCAGGTCCTCCCCCCACCTCCGCATCATCTCCACATGCCCTCGCTGGCGATACCGCCCCACCTCCACCGACGTGGGGCGCTCGCCGAGAATCCTCCTATCCGAGACAAACCCGTATACCTCGGCGAGCACCTCCGCCTCCAACTCCCAGGGCGGGTCGCCAGCAAGGGCGGCCGCGGCCGTCCACGCCACCGTCCGGTACCCCCTTATCGCCCTCTGCGCTATGACCCGCTGCGCTCTGCGCAGCTGAGCCCTATTCCGAGCGCAGAGGGCTTCCGCCCATATGGGGGCACCGTACGTGGCCATACTCCGGCAGATGCCGGAGTACAGCCGCCTGCACGCGGCGCTAGGCCCGCCCACATTGGGCAGGAGGCGACCCAGCGCCGCCGCAGCTCTGATGACCCTCGGCCCCAACCGCTCGAAGTGGGGTCCGAAGGTCCATCTCCCGTCCAGGGTGAGGCCCAGATAGCTAATCTGGGCACTCACCCTAATCCTTTCTCCTCCTATTTGGAGGTGCGCTCCCGAGGGGGGGCCCCGCCTACCGGTCCCGCGGAAGAGGAGGGCCTCGGTTTTATCCAAGCGGACCCGAAGCCCAAGCCTCTCTATGCGGCTGACCACCAGTCCTACACCGACTTCGGCCAGCCGCGCCGCCTCCACGAAGGTCTTACCCCGGGATGTGACGAGGGTGTCATCTGCATAGCAGATCCTTCGCCATCCTTCGCCATCCTTCGCCAACGCCTTCAACAGTCTCCCCAAGTACGGAGGCACCCCAAAGTATTTGAGGGCCTCCAGTATGGTACTGTGGGGGAGGCTGTTGAAGGCGTTGGCGATGTCTAACGACACCGCCACCACCACATCTCCGCTGCGCTCCGCATCCTCCGTCACCGACCTTAGGCGCCTAATGGCGTCGACGGTCGACCGTCTGGCCCGGAACCCGAACTGGGCATCCGATAGGCCCGGTCCCGGGCCATCCTCCAAGTGCTGAGCGAGGCGGGAAGCGACAACCCTTTCTAGAGCTTTCCCCGCCTCGTTCAGCAGAACGACTGGTCGAACCGCCGACCCCGAGTCCGGGGGCCGGTCTCCCTTCAACAGAAGGCAGAGCCGGCCCACCCTGAAGGGTCCCGGGCAGCACCCCGACCGCAAGCAGCAGTCGAGGAGCTCCCGGAACCTGTCTTCGAGGTGCACGAGAGCCAACGCTAGCACCTTCCCGTGCACCCCGTCCGGACCCGGCGCCCTCCTTTTGCCTCGGAGGCGGTCAACGACCGCCTCCATCTCCTGGTCGGTGACGGGCGGCGGAGCGCCCTCCTCCTCTCCTCTGGAGTCCGACTGTAGGGCCATCCTCGGGGGAGCGTAGCCCCGTGGGTTGTCGGGGAAGAGTTCCCCGACAACCCTCTCCAACACGGCCGGCTGGAGGGTCTCTGTCAGTGGGGCCGACTGAGCGCGGATTTTGTTCCGCGCTCCCCTATACGGTCGGCCCCACGGGTCCCTGTCTAGGCCCTCCAGCAGCTCCTGCCACGCTCCCTCCTTGGCCCTACTTATGGCCATCTGCAAGGCTCTCTTCTTCTCCACGTATATGCCGTGCAGATGGCCATCTCTCCCTTCGTCCCGGGGGCGGCGACGCCTGCTCCGAGTATACGCCCTACGCGCCCCGTTGCAGGCGTCCAGGAGGCCGGCTATCTCAGCCGACCACCAGTAGACCGCCCGCCTCGGAGGCGGACGCCCAACGCTGGGCATGGCCGCTCTGCACACCGCCGTGAAGGCGTCGCAGAGACGACCAGCCCCCTCCTCGGCGTCCAGATCCTCCATTGGCGGGAGGCCCCAGCGGCCGACAATGGCCGCCTCCTCTGCCAGTTCCCGGTCGAGTCTGGTGAGCGCCCATCGCGGGAACCGGCTCCGCCACCGGGACGAAGTCGTCGGACTCCCGGGGGCTGGAGACACCTCGAACCTGATATAACGATGGTCCGAGAGTGTCTCCACCCCCGTCTCCACCCTCCAGCCATCCACTCGGCGTGCGGTGGACGCGGTGGCGAAGGACAGATCCACCACCGACCCTCCGTTCCACCGCACGCACGTGTGGACTGTCCTCCTATTTAAGAGGGACAGTCCCGCGGCCAGCGCCCACTCCTCCACCATCCGCCCTTTGGCTTCCGTGGCCGGGTTCCCCCACGCCGTGGACTTGGCGTTGAAGTCACCGGCCACAACAACCTGGGCGGGCGCTAGCCGCCTCACAGCCGACCCCAGAGCGTCGAGCAGCCGCTCCAGGGCCGGCAGGTCGCGGTTCGGGGAGAAGTACACACCGATGATTGCGTACTCTCCCCGAACCGCCGCCACGTAACCCGCTCCCCTCCCCCACACCACGAGTGGGGGGCTGGCGCCAGGCCTCGCGACGATGGCCACGGAACCGTCCAGATCCCCGGCCCAGTTAGGCCGGGAGGGCACAAAATATGGTTCCGCAACCACCGCCACGTCCACGTCCCACTCCGCCATGGTCTGCAGGAAAAGGTCCTGAGCCCCGGCGGAGTGGTTGACGTTGGCCTGCAGGAAGCGAGGATATCCGGCCATTACTCGGACATCCTAGCCTCCGGCGCCGTTTGCCGCCCACTCCCGCGAGAGATGGGGGGCGTTCTCCCGCGGACGGATGGGGGGTTGCAAAGACGGCCCCCCATCACGTGCGTCGCCTTCCGTCCAGCGTCTGCGCATACGGCACAGCGGGCCTGGGCCGAGCAGCCCGAGGCGATGTGCCCCGGCTGCCCGCACCGGTAACAAAGCCGGCTGCGGTCCTCCTTGGAGGGGCACAGCTCGGCTGTGTGCCCCTTCCCCATGCACTTATAACAATGCATGGGGCGCGCCTCCAGCAGGTGGAGCTGCACCCGGCTCCAGCCCACCCCGATACTGCCCAGCTCGAGCAGCTTCTTCGCTGCCGTCACCGGGCAGCGCATCAGGGCGGAGCTGGAACTCCGCCAGTCCGGGCGGATTTCGCCCACCCGGACCTGCTCGGGGGTGCAGCCCCCCTCGCGCGCGACCGCAGCCTTGACCCGCTCCGCCGTAGCGGCGTCGTCCAGACCCGTGAGGCGGAACTCCGCACACTTCACGGGCCTGGACACCTCAGCAACGCTGGACAGGGCAGCCGACAACCTGGCTGCCAAGGCGTCAGCCTTCTCGTGACTGGACGAGCCGGGGACTTCGATAAGCCTCGCTCCGGTCGCAGACTTGCGAATCCGGAGCGAGCCGATTCCCAGCTCGCCCAGGTTTACCTCCCGCTCGGCCTTAAGCAGGGCCGAGGCATACGATGCCCCCCCTTGGGCTGCCTCCGGCCGTAATTTGAGAATTACGGCCGTGGAGCCGGGGAGCACCACCTTGGGCTTTCGGCCCTCCTCCCTGCCTGCGGGAGCATTGGCTGACGCCTTGGCGGGCGCTGGCGCCGCAGGAGTCGCGGGGGCCGCGGTCTTTCGCGGCCTGCGGCGGACCACGTCGGTCCACGCCTCCTTAGGGACCTCGGTGGCCCCCGCCGCTGGCGACGGCGTCACCGCGGCCGGCTTCGCCCTTGATGTGGACGGGCCGAAGCTCGTCCACGTCTCCTGCGGGGCCCCACTGCGGGCGGGACCCGTTCCGGTGGCCTGTCTTGCCCGAGGACGTACCTCGAGCTCGGCCGGCGCAATTACCTTCTTCGGCTTAGTCGCCGGCCGACCTGCATTCTCGATGGCCGCCCTCGCGGCCCTCGCCACCGGTGAGCTGTCGCCCGCCAATGGGGGACGGGCGACACTCGGAGGAGGCAGGCGCGACTCAATCGCGGCGAGCCGGCCGTCCACTAGGTTGCCGACGAGCCGGGCGATGTTTGACTCCAGGGTCTGGAGATCCACCGGGCCCGTCGACCCCTGCGCCTTCCTCTCGCGTATCAGTCTAATCCTGCTATTTTATCGAATACACAAGTTAACATTTGATAGCAACCTATCTTTAGATATATTATTTATGTTTAGTCTTTCCCACTCGGAGTGGTTAAAGTGTACCTTATTGCATATGTCTTGAATGGCGATTCATTAAATTGACCATTTCATAAAATTATCGCGCAGTTCGTTAAGTATTGAGACTATTTAATGACTTAGTCATTCCCGACAGTAGATTCGTTAAATCTCTTTAGTTCGTTCGTTAAATATTCAGAATATTAAACGACAGTCTGATTTTTTTATACAATGACGGGAGACACACAAGCATACGGCCCACCTGGGTAAAGGTGTTATCGTAGCTAACTCCTTAGGAGATTACTGGTGACCTCATTCACACGCACGAGCACAACAACCCTCTAGGGAGTTGTTATTTAGTTGCGGTTTTCTGTGAGGTGGAGGTACTTCCCCAGACGGGGATGCTCTGACGCGCCCTACTTCTCTTAAAAACACCTAGACCAAGATAATAAGACATATTCATGTACACAAATGTTTGTCGTGTGAGAATCGATTCCAAAAGCGTTGGTGTAAAAGTTGCGTCATTCACCACTGCGCCACCGAGCTCGTCGTGTCACCTACGTTCTAGCGAAGATATATAAATAACTGTCTTTGAGCTGCCTCAATAGGCTAATCGGTATCAGAATGTTGCTCTCCGTTAATCTACTACAGAACAGCTTGATGCATTATGCTGCAAATTCTCCTGTTGATGACAGACCCGTGTGTATATTCCAACATTAGGTTGAGTGTGGGTGTGACAGCTTAAGACATTGTGCAATTTATTATTAGAAAATAATCTTCTATGGCATTATTCGTGTAGATATACAATTTATTGGAATCGCATACTTACAGTCTTACCTTACTAAATTAACAGCTTCTGGAAACTTTGTATGTAATGTGTAACACAAAAAGCAAGCGCACTGCACCAGATCACGCCCGGTTTTTGTGTTTTTTTTTTTCATATTATTTCGATGCATTAAAAAGCTAGAACTGTACTAGCTTTTGGACGTTTACATATCAGTACAGTTTTTAGACAATTTCGATTCTTCACGTCCACTTCGTAATTCGGTTACGAAGTCAAGAAGAAAAAAGTATAGTTGACTGTTACGACTCAATTACGATGATGTCGGTAAACAAGAATGTTATGTGTAGCCTTTGGTGATCGGATGATTTAAAGCAATACTTAAGTAAAGATGAGAAATCGTTTATAATATATAAATTTTTGTTAAAGACCACACCGGTGAAGTGGTTACTTTAGTATACAGGATTACGATATTTATTTCACAGATGAATATTTGTCCATGAAAATGTTTGTATATCTTGAGTTCGTATTTGGGATATTCTCATTATATATTTACAATATTGCTTAAGTTACCTGAGCGTTTTGTATATTAATTTAATTTATCATAATAAACTCACCTTGTTATTACTTGTACGCTATAAAAGTTGATCTAATTTAGTTTCATTTCACCAGAATTGGCATAAGCGTGCAATTTCATAAACTTACTTTAATTTTTTAACATTATAAATTCATGCTTTCTTTGTAATTGTCCTCTTTTCTTTCATTAATATTCTTGTTTTTTTCCTTCTCTCTATCTTTGTCGTCCGAGTTCTCATGCCTCTATTTAGTTCCTATTTTTTTTTTTCTATTCTATTCTATAACTTCACGCCAAATCCCTTGCGGAGATAGCAGAGAGAACCAAGCGCCACATGACTCGATGTTTACATACCTCACTCGCTTCTTTAACATTTAATTTTAATATATATGTATATATATCATTCTTTATACAAATGTTTCTAAAACATTTTTAGTTATTTTCCTAAGTTATTTGTTGATCATACAAAACCTACAGATTTTTATAGAATTAAAACAATCGATTTTTACGTAGTTTGTTCAATTGAGTAACGTTTGTTCTTTTATTGCTTATTCTAAAATTGTAATAAATATCTGTAATGATATATAAAGTTTATCTATTTTAATAAATATTTTTCCTAAATGCTTAACCAAAAGGTGTCTTGTAAGAGATTGCTATTCGAAGCACGCATGTGACGTTTGCATAACTCGATCATTGGATTTTACATCCCTGACGACTTGAACCATCTTTTCGATTGAAATTACATTGCTTCTTCATTTCAATCGCTTCCTTGACTAGTCACGGTATGAAAAGTGTCTTAGATTAAAAATAAAAAAAAAAAATCTGTTTCTGACTGCAGTTATGTGCGCCTTGACTCTTCATACTTTTTGGCTTGCCTAATATTGCTTATGTGCCAAAAGTTTCCACAACTACAGTCACATTTATAGACTCCACATTTTTTAAGTGGGAAAATACCTTTCGGTTACCACATGTATTCCATTTTCTTCCTAGCTGGTGTAAACGTATTTTATCGGCAGCTTTCCGATTTTATCGGTCAATGCAAAGCTTTTTTATTTACGGAAGAAATGCCGACAGTCCGTCAACGTTGTAATAGAAAATCGAATCGTAGTATGTCTCGCACTTACAACACTTCAGGAATGTATTTATGCTACAAGTTGTAATATAAATACTTTCCTGGATAGTTATAAATTCGTAAACCGAAAATTTGTGAAATGTATGGGAAAACGTATATAACGGGGTCTGACAGGTTAACAAACGATATTTTCCTTCCCTTTACATAAATCCGAGAACACGAATTTAGCGGTACCAGGATTCAAGTTGTTTGTCTAAAGTATATGAAAAGTAAAGTTTTTTGGTGTACGGCGCTCACACATACTATTTAAAAAACCATGCACAAAACCTGATTCGGTATACAAGTGAGTTTCTTAAAACACATAGTAAGAGAAAATCCTTTGTTCTGCAGCACCGAGCAATGTTTGAGAACCGCCGCGCGAATATTTGCACCGTTGCACTGTTGTGTAGATATGTCGGGAATTTTGAACGGCTCGTACATACATCCTCAATTGTATCTGTTGTCATACTAGTTTTGACTAAATGTTGTGTATGGATTTCAAAATAGCATTTAGATTAGAACATGGTTGGTTACATTTTATTTACCCAAAACCTAAAATACATTTTCTGCTTAACAACGGGTTTTATTAACATTATATAACCAGTTATTATTAAACGTATATTGACATGTACCTATTAAATTGCCTATTTTTAATACTAGATGGTATGAAGAACGATAACTTTCGTGGGCTTCAATACGTTAGCGTAGGACGCGATTATGAGTAACGCTCGGATGACGATGATGATTACTTTATTTGATTTTTAGTAGGTATTTGAAAAATAGTAAAAGTAATATGCGCCAATTTAACTTAACCAGTATTATTTTAATTGAGAACATAATATAATGCACACATTTTTCAGACATAGCATAGCTCAGCTTAGTAGTGTATGTATGTATGTATATCTTCACGCCAAGTCCCTTGCGAGAGAGAACTGAGCGCCATAAGACGCGATCCTTGCATACTTTACTCGCTTCTGTGACATTCATAGCTCTTTTCATGTATTACTGTATGTTTTTTAGTAGTGAATTACGTAATAGCGTGATGGCGCTATGCCATAACTTTAAGGGAAAATTGACACCATCACAAACCGTTCTGGTAGCTCAGATGGAAGAGCATTCAATCGGCAATATGAGGTCGAAGTCACGAATTAATAATATAAAAAAAAATTACCAATTTTCTGTCAAATTATGCCATAAACTGAATATGTATTGTTTTACAGTTTTTGCCGAAACTTGACAAAAAAATTGTATTTTGTTACAATATTTAACAAGTTCGGTGTTATCAAAAAGCAGCTATATGCCACCAGTACCGATGAACTACTCTGCCCCTTGAGTAGTGCATTAATTAGATCACGATTATATAACGACTTTTCAGCGATACATAGAAATGGAGAAATTCGCAATTATCACAAAACCTACCTACCTCGTATTGGCTCAGTTGGAAGAGTAGTGGACGCAATCGAGAGATCGTAGGTTTAAACTCCACCTAAGCGAGGGAATTCACTTTCCCCGCTTAGGTGGAGTTCGAACCTACTAAGTCGGGATTTACAACAATTCCTGAAAAACAATGCTAGTTATAAGTGTATGTTTATCAGTATAAAAGTTCTATCATGTATGTGGTAAAATACAATATTCATTTATTGCGCTATCGTACACAAACATGACAATTTATATTACATTAAAAATTTAACACTTCAGAATAATTACAATTATTTTACATTAAAAAGTTTATCTCTCAGAAAAATCAACTTTCATCCATAATTTCACCATCATTATTACCAGCATCATCATCGCGAATCTCTAAAACTCAAACACACCGCGCCGCTTAAACCAAACAGCGATGTTGATAAACTACGTTGAACGAAACGCGTCAACGCCAACAATTTCATAGCGCTTACAACGTTTTGGTCGCGAGAAAATAATGGCCTATGAACGATCTAGCGCTCCATGTTTTAATTATTTAATTAGAGGTAACTAATGTTTTAGCACTGTAGCGAACTTAAGTTCTAATTCTCACCAAAATCTTACGGTCAGGGTCCCGTGTCCTGACGCGAGTTTCGCATTTTTTACTCATCACAAAAAGTGTACAACGCAGCTAAAGAAGTTTTCACTTCAAAAGAAATCTTGCATATCAGTCCGCTCCAAAAATTGCACGCGTCTATACAACACTCGGCTCTTCTGGATCCGTTGAGTTGATCGTCGCATGCACAAATAAGGTAAGTGTGCATCGCCTTTAGAGGATACTGTTATTCACACATTAGTATGCAATCGGTACAGAGTTTAATCCGATAGTTCGGCCGCGGTCGCCACGAGCACCTCTCTGGTAAATGACCCTCCAGAAGAATCGCCTTCTGAATCTGGTTCTTGACCCATCTCCTAAGCGAGAGCCTCTAAGATAGCGATTGAGACTCTTCACTACGACACGACTACTAGAACACACGACACGATTATCTTTAATGTCACATTGCCTACATCCAAGTCCAAGTATTTAGAAAGTATTTCTTTTTCTGCCTTCACGAGGTTGTCGTCATGGTGAATGGTGACATCAACGAGTACAGTACGGCTCTTGGTCTATAACCACAATATCAGGCCTATTGGAAACAATTACATTATGACATTTAAGAAATGACAACAATTAAATTTAAGAGAAGTAGACCGCATTACAGCAGTCCGTCTGGGGAAGTACCTCCATCTCACAGAAAACCGGAGCCAAATAACAAATTCCTAGAGGGTTGTTGTGTTTCAGCGTGTGAGTGAGGTAACCAGTAAGCTCCTATGGAGTTGCTGTGGTAGTAGCTGAGGTGGAATCGCGCGAGTGATACTTAATGTATAGCAAGCGTTTACAGGCTACGATAATCGCTTTACATTAGGTGGGCCGTATATCCCTCCCGACATTGTATAAAGTAAATACGGTACGTCAGAACTCCCAAGGCCTTATTTAAGAGCAAGTTGCTGGTGTATAATTCTAGTAATATCATTATATCCTTACGCCAGCTCCCTTGTAGGGTAGGCAGAGAGAACCAAGCTTTAACATTCATTGGTTTTTTCATGCATACTCGACGGTTCCTAGGGCTCCTAATATGGCCTTCTGATAAAACACGACTAAATTGCTCGTGGTACGTAAGTCTTGGTGTTCCTCGGCTCCTACATCTTACCACTTTTGCATTGTATATCTGTTTCGTAATTTTTTCTTCATGAATTCTTTACTACATACTACATGCCCGAACCAACAAAACATGCCTTTTCTTATCTTTACTCCGGCACTCTCTTTCAGACCAACTCTTTATTTCATCATCGTTGTGAACGCGGTCAGCAATAGTTAAACTACAAATTTTGTGCAACGTTTGCGTTTAGACCGTGTTTATTCTATTTTCATACTCTCCTTTGCAATATTCAGCTTTTATTTCCAGAAATTAGTGTTGAAGTTAACACCGCAGCGTGTACTATAGCTAGAAGTGTACCCAAAACTGCGTTTATGCTGCTCTCTGCACTCACTGGCCTCTTACCTTCCACTTGGAAGGTACGGCACCTTCCATTCCTGCTAAAACGCTTATTGGCTTATTCCAACTATTTTTTTCATTCCTATTTCCTCTCTCTCTGTAATACCATTATCATTGTTTTATCCACATTCAATTGTAAGCAATTCTTCATACAATTATTTTCAGCAATGTGACCAATGTTGGCAGATCGGATGGTGATTCTGCTATATATACAGCATCGTCTGCTTAAGGCAGGTTATTTACCACTACGTCACCCATTCGCAATATATCATTCATAGATCTTATTCTCTACAGACAACGTCCAGATACATAACGAATAGACAAGTCAACAGCACGTAGCTCTATCTGACAGCAATATTGATGCCAATCCAGACGATAACCCGCCGAGCGATCCCGTATCCGTCATAATATACTAGAGTTCCTTTCATAGAACCCTGTAGCATGCTTTTACCGAATAACCAAAGAAAATCTTCTGGTCCATAGCTATATGCTTCATTACGATATTGCAAAGTGAAAAAACTGTTTCGAAGATCCAATTCAAATCATTCCATCGGATATCACACTCATTCTCCTTTCAATATTTTTTTCATACATATTAGCTGCTTAACTGATCAAACTAATTGCTTCCATGCCTGTTTGATTCCATACCTTTGTACAAGGGCGACAACGACACGACAACTGCGAGTCTCCAATCGATTGGGAGTCATCCGGTTTGCTAGCTTAAATTGTTCAAATTTCAGAAGATTGGGACAAAGGACCAACCTAGTTTGATCATCTCAACTGTAATTATATCGATTCCCGCTGACTTTGGAGCACTGGCATTATTGAGTCAGTCACTGACTCATTCACGATGTCATCCTGGATATGATTATACATTTTTTCAAAATATTCACTCCGCCGGTTCAGTGTTAGAACGTTTTAGATTTAACCACATCTATTCTAGATGCTGACGAATTATCATTTTTACAACTTTCTAGAACAGATTGGTATGTGCCCTGAAGTTCTTCTTCAGCCTCTCTTCGTCATTCTTTCACGGTTTACTTTCACTTTGATTTCATTCATCTTCCTATTTTTCGTACTATCACTCAGGTGCAAATATGATACATGATCCAACCATGCTTTCCGTTTTTTAGCATCACTTTTCAGTGACATATGCTTTATTGCGCATCCATCTACTTCTTTTGTTCTATACACCATACTTTCTTACAATTTTTTTCAATGTTCATCAAATAGTGAGTTGGAATGATACGCGTTCGTAGCGTAAGTCTCGTAATTATTACCCATCCATTCAGATTTTCACACAAAATTATCCGTTCATTCCTTTGAGCCAAATACAAATATCTCATATGGTCTCACAAAACTTCTCGAGCTCCTGGGCTTACGGGAGCATATGCTGCAAACAGAAAAACTTGCGTGATCCTCGTGAAAGGCTAAGCGAGATAAGAGCACGACACCTACATCCAAGGCATAATCATCCTGGTTCACCCCCGAATGCAGGGCCATCGTGCCACTGGAAAGATCGTTGTTGTCGTTTTCCTTCCGATTAGTCTCTGTCACACACAAAGCGTATATATATCTCACGTTAATTATGTCTGTCGGTTCATCTTCTAACCCATCTCTCACATTTCATTTGTTACTAATGTGACATTCAGCTCACCTCTTCCTGCCGTGTTGGGTGCAGCGTGATGGGTGACGTCCTTTACCGCCTCGTATACTTAAGTTGACGAGGGTGGATCGATATATATCGGTGCAGTTTTGATACAGAATTAGGATCCACTGACTTGTTGGAAAGGCATGCTCGCGACGTGCATGCTTCTGGAACCGATCCCATATATTTTATTAAAAAGATAAAAAGGCTAATTTATTACGTACAATTATAAAATATTTGATTTATTTGTATGTATAATAGAATGTTTTCTACATAAAAATACTTACTTGTCCTGTTTCATAGCTGAATGGTTCGCAGGAAATTACGTTGCTCATTTTAGTGAAGCGCTGACGGACACTAAGGTTTTTGACGATTTCTTCATTTCCTCCCGTCGCGTTGCGTATCGCGATCATCCTTTGTGAAAACGTGCTTCTGGTGTTTTCGCGAAAAAATCATAAAGCACCAAACGGCCTATACTTAATGTAGGAGAGTAAAATATTCCTACGACGTCCTTACTGGCATGTAGCGAATATGATCCAGTTTCACATGACTATTATATGTTCAATCGCCAATCTTGGCACATGTTCTAACTCACCTAATGATTATATAGATGAGTCCAATAGACAATCGGTCATTTTATCTACTGTGTAAATGCATTTACCCATTTGATTACAATTTTTTTTTCTTATATACATATTCTGGGTTCACTAGTCCCTCTGGTGGATAATATATCTTTAGCCATCCCCAAGCATTGTGGTTAAATGAACTACTAACTTGTTATAAATCCTATTATCCTACTAATATTATAAATGCGAAAGTTTGTATGTATGGATGTTTGTTGCTTTTTCACGCTTAAACGGCTGAAAGGATTTGAATGAAATTTGGCACGTAGATAGATTATGATCTGGATTAACACATAGGCTACGTTATTTGACTCCACGCGGGCGGAGCCGCGGGCAGCAGCTAGTAGAACATAATATTAGGGTTACGCTACTTTGACACCAACGCTTGTGGGTTCGATTCCCACACAGTACAAACATTTGTGTGCATGAACATGTCTGTTTGTATTGGTCTGGGTATTTTCTATGTATAATAAGTATGTATTTACAAAAAAAAAAATGTATTTACGTATGTTTATCAGTTGTCTAGTACCCATAACACAAGCTTCGCTTACTTTGGGGCTAGGTGGCGCTGTGTAATTTGTCCGACAATATTTATTATTTATTTATTTATTTACTGATAATGATTTGATAAATATTTAAAAATCGTTCAAAAGTAAAAATTACCAACTACGCGCGCAGACTACAAAATCATGTTCTGTATAATCTTGTTCATACGTCGGACTAGCAATCGGCGCGACGCTATAAATGAAGCCCCGCGACACCCCGCCCCTCTCCCGGAAATGATAGCGCCGATTTGATGTTTTCTCACTAATTTGAACTCTAATTCATGGGGATAGAACTCCGACGGATGTGTGCTATGCTGTGTAATATGTAATCTTTTGAATATGTTAATTCCCAAATCAAAAACCTAGCAAGTTACAATTCTCAATCCAAAACACAGTAAGTACGTGTGACTTGCTGTTCTTTGGGCTGGTGATCAACTCGTACTAGGTTTTGATTTGGGGATTGCGGTTGAGTTCGTGCACTTACTAGATTTTATGGTATTTAAAAATGGGCTTTATTGAAAAATGGGTCTTTGCATATTGTGGGCACTTAATGTGTTAAAAGCATGGTGTAAAAATCTGGATTTCGACATAAATGTTCCTAACGTTCCTAAATGTTCCTAAATGTTTTGATTCGGGATAGCCGATTTGATGCATGTATCTCTAGTAAGTATAAAAAATATTCAAAAATACAAAGATTAATACCACAAATAAAAGTTTAATGATTGGGCAACTACAGGTATATTGATAAGTAGAACAAATATTTGAATTATTTGTGATATAATATTAAAATATAATGATTTGTAAATATTTACTGCTAGTAGAGTTTATGTTTAGTGCTAGTGGTATACAATTCGTGGTGATAAGCAATTGGTTGGTTATCAACATATTTACAAACTAACCTATTTGATCCGTTACAATTTTTTGGATAAGGAACAGCAGTGTCGTTAAACAAACTTTATAGAACCGATTTTGTAACTCACGTAATGAGATAAAAATGTACGGATAGTTACACAGTTTGTGTTGTGTTTAAGTATATCACAGGTGTTGAGGTAAGTGCTTGTTTAGAGTCATAATAGTATACAACCGTATAGTAAGTTTCCATATGCGAATTGCGAACAGATAAATTAAACGGATATAGATATAAAAATAGAAAAGTGACATAGCAATTAATTTGAATTTTGATATTAATAGTGATGACAAGTTTAGTTTATGTAAGTTATCATCCGTAACAATGCAAATAAACTTGGATTTTTCTTTTTTTTTTCTTTGACTAAAACTTTTCTCAAAGAAAGATATAAAGAAAAATACAAATTCTTTTTAAAATATAGTTTATCCAACAGGTAAACTGATTATGTTCCTTTGTAAATTTTCGGTTAATTAAAAATTATTGCATTGCGTTCATATGCTACGGTATCCACTTTATAACGGGCCGTGTGCTTGTGTGCCTACCTGGCATTGTAAAATAGGGAATAAATACAGTACACTTCCGATCAGCGTGTTTTTTATTACATATGCTATACTGTATCTCTTTTGCCAGAACCTCGATTACTCGTAGACTGAATGAGCCACCTGCAGGAAAGGTTCACTTTGTCTCTAAAGGAGACTGTTAGCATCTTGTATCCCATACTTACGGTAACCACAGCCGATTACGATACTATTTCAACGTTACGTATCGCATTGCGGTGTAAAAGCTGGTCTGCACGTGATGCTCGCTGCCCAATTATAAAAAAAAAACTCTGCCAAAGGCAGGTAGAGTACATTGTGACTCTTAATGGACCTTCATATCAAAGAAAATCACGGTCAAATAAAAAAAAGGCACTCTGAATAGTCGTTATGTACCTACAAGTAAGTAAGATTACTATAAAACTCCTATTTTTATACGCACGTCGGGAGCCAAACGGTTCATCCGATGTAAATTAATCCGTGCGGTGACGGAGAAAAAAATACTAAAAATCACCGCCCCCTCTCTTCCCCTGGGTGTCGTAAGAGGCGACTAAGGGATTTTCTGACGTTCCAGCATCTCAGCCGGTGGTAGGGTAAATACCCGCCTGGTTGGCTACCACCGTACACACGGCGAAACACCCGTGAAGTGGCGTACCTATGAGTACGTCGCGTTTCGGGATCAGCTGGTATATAATCAGTGCTCGGGGGATTGTTGACGCGATATTGCGGGAACAGTGGTGGATTCTGTCTATCCATTGTCAGGACTGAGCTGACCCGTCGGCCAGGGAGACCCGTTGAAACGGTTGTTCCGCTGGCAGCCCGCGGCATGGTACAGGGGTCCAATCAAGACTAACCAACTTGAGAGGCTGCCCTTTCATACCGCGCATAATCTCAGGGTAGATCGTCGTGCCGATTGGTGACCGGATGGTGGGGACCCGGCGACTACCTCCGGGGGGGTTCAGGGGCCCTTCCGTCTGACGTCTGACGTACAGCTCCTTTGTCGACAAACTAATGGAGAAACAGTCCACAGCATTTCTTCCCCAATGTCGTGGCAATTCTCTCCCGCTTCACGCTTCCGTTCTTTACACTACTCATGACAGCGCAAATAGGAATAGATGGTCTAACAGCGATGCATTCCCCCACCACCCTGTTCAAGGTTGAGTTCGCTAACATCCGCGGACTCCACTCTAACCTTAATGCCGTCCACCAACACCTAGAGACGGCACGGCCCTCCACGTCCTACCTCCAGTACCCCGGTTATGTGCTTGAGGAGAATTTCCTCGCGAAAGCCGGGGTCTGTTTGTTTGTCCGCTCGGATGTATGTTGTCGCCGTCTGCGCTGCCTAGAGGATTCCTCCTTTCCTGTCCTCTGGGTGCATGTAAACCTGGGCCTTCAGAGCCGTATTTACATGTGCCTATACCGACCCCATACTAGGGACACGGAGACAACTCGGCACTTTGAGTACATGAGTCGGGCGGCAGATGAAGCGCAGGAGCGGTGCCCTACTGCAGAGATGGTATGTTTGGGGGACTTTAACTCTCACCACGACTCCTGGTTGGGATCCTCCACAACTAACCATGCAGGAAGAACCGCCCACGCGTTCGCTCTTTCGCATAGCCTGACGCAACTGGTACACCAACCCACCAGAATACCAGATGTTGCTGGTCAGGAGCCCTCTCTGCTAGATCTACTACTTACCAACCAAACTTGCTGGCTATCGGGTTGAGGTCGGGGCGCCCCTGGGCACATCTGACCATTGCCTAGTATCCAGCACAGTGCCAAGCGCGATTCCGCCACAACACACAGAGGTTAAGCGTCGTGTCTGGCACTACTCGTCAGCAGATTGGGACGGTATGCGCGACTACTTTGCTTCCGTCCCATGGGGGCATCGCTGTTTCAGTGAGAAGAATCTAACGGCGAGTGCTGCGGCCATTGTTGATGAGATCGGCGTTGGCATGGAATACTACATTTCCCACTCCGATGACTCATCAAAAGCCGGAGACGCCCTTGGTTTAATCGCGAATGCGCTGAAGCTGTTAGTAACAAACGGCGTATCGTGCTTGGATCACAGGTGGCGCTCCTAAAGATCCGAATACTAACTCACTGAAATCAGCCTACAACACTGCCACCAAGATCTGCAAGAGAGCATACATAAGAGCGGATACCCAGCGCGTTACACGAGTCGGCACGAAACAAGTGGCACACCCTACTGGGTCGCGTAACTGCTGGCGACTGTCCAAAGCCGTACAGGCCAACTTCTCCCAGCCCTCGCTGCCACTGCTGCGATGCCCCAATGGCTCAGCTGCAGGAGAAAGCCGATCTTATGGCCACCCTCTTTGCGGCTAACTCCCGGTGACTGTAGCACGCAACCATCAACAAAACCCTTCAGTGGATCCGTTATGCCTGATATCCACATCAGGCAGCGCAATGTGCGTTTTGAACTACAGTCACTCGATGCCCGAATAGCCAGTGGTCCTGCCGGTATCCCAGCGATTGTTCTTAAAAAATGTCTAGCTGAGTTGTCTCCGGTGTTGACGCGCCTCTTTCGCCTCTCATACTCAACCGGTTGTATTCCGGATGCTTGGAGAGAGACCAATGTGCAGCCGGTCCCCAAAAAGAAAGACCGATCTGACCCATCAAATTACCGCCCCATTGCCGTAACTTCAGTGTTGTGCCTTAACAATCAATTGATCCGTTACCTAGAAGATCACTCCATAATCAATGATCGTCAGTATGGTTTTAGACCGAAACGATCAACGGGTGATCTTCTAGCGTATGTGACGCACCTCTGTGGGGAAGCAATCGATAAATATGGCGAATCCATGGCAGTCAGCCTAGATATCGCCAAGGCGTTTGATCGGGTCTGGCACAAAACACTTCTCTCCAAACTTCCGGCATACGGTCTGCCCCTCCAGCTTTGTAATTGGATTGCTGGCTTCCTGCATGAGCGTAGAATCCGAATCGCCCACCCTCTTTCTTCTGCATATCAATGACATGCTGGCACTTGGTAATATTCATTGCTATGTGGATGACAGTACGGTCCATGGCCGATATTTCGGTCGGCCTAGTGCTGGTCGGACAGAAATCGGTGAGAGGCGTTGAAGTGAATCGGGTTTTGGATCTCATTAGTAGTGGTTCCAATAACCTGGTTGAGTTTAATGCTGAGAAAACTCAGGTTTGCGCGTTTACAACAAAAATGTCCCCCTTCCTTCCCACTCCTAGTCTTCAGGGCGCTTCCCTCAGTATGCGAGATAGCCTGAATATGCTAGGTTTGGGTATTTATTGCGAACTTAACCAGCGTTATTACATCGAGAGCCTCATCTCAACAGCTTCAAGAAAACTCGGAGTCCTGAACAGGGTGCGCCGGTTTTTCACGTCGGGCCAGCTTTGTCTGCTTTATAAGACACAAGTTCAGGCCTGCGTGGAGTATTGCTCGCATCTCTGGGACGGCTCCGCACAGTATCTTCATGAGGCTCTCGATAGGTTGCAGCGACGGGCTATCCGCATAACTGACGACGAAGAGGTCACCATAAACATAGTACCTCTTCAACTCCGTAGGGACATAGGCTCTCTAAGCATATTTTACCGCCTTTACCATGGCGAGTGCACTGAAGAACTGTTTTTTCTTATCCCACCCTCCCCCTTCCGTCATAGAACCACACGTGCGGGCTTGCGATGTCATCGTTCCACTGTTGAGAATATCTCTTCGCGTACCAAAAAATTCGGCAACTCCTATCTTTGTCGTACCATAAAAAAATGGAACGCCTTGCCTGCACATGTGTTCCCTCCATCCTATAATATAGGATCCTTCAAACGAAGCGTGAAGAAGCATCTTGCGGGTCAGCATGGCAGCGTCAACTGACAGGATACGGTGTAGAATTTTGTCAATTGCAGTTGCGATTTGGGCTCCTCTTTCGCTTACCATCAGGCAAAGAGGAGCCACTATGCTTAACTAATATAAAAAAAATCGGTTACCGTAGTCTATGAACGCTTGCAATATAATATACAATACAAAAACCACTGAATACGAACACTACAATATTTACGTCAACTTACACTTTAGAAGAATAATTCATTAAGTTTGCGCCTTGCTATTCAGCAGCTCCTATTTAAAGATCTAAGTCTATTTGGTTTTTATTGATTATTATATTCATTTTTTTAATTTAGTAGAAACAATTAGTCACTGACTTCATGACTTTTATCTAGTGATAGTGCAGTTATTTATTCCACAGTCTGATTATCACAAATGAGACTACAATGCTCCCGGTTCGATAGCACAAAAATCGAACACGAAAAAATTTTTACATTCTTTGTAAGCGCGAAATATGAATATCACATCTGGGATTCGAAACTCGTAAAGCATATTTCAAGTTACTCCAGACTAACGTACAATAAAGTATTATTATTATCTTTAGCTTAGTGTAATTCTTTGAAATAAGTTTAACGAAGCCTGTGCCTTAGAAGCTTCCCAAACAATGCTTGTAATATGGCTATCAAATAATAATTTCAAATTGAGGAATACACACTAGAAATTCCGGATGTAATTTCACGATTTTAAGCAAGTATTCAAATGTAATCAAATTGTGTTTTCCTCAATATGTTATTATACTACATTTATTGGAATTAAGGTCTAAGTAGTTTGAGGTATAGCAGTTCTGAAATATCAGAAAATCAGACTACCGTGTTTCTGCATTAATCATGGACGAGATAATTGGGTAATTTTTTATGTCATCTCCGAAACGAAACAGTCGGGAGGATTGTGAATAGTATTTAATGCCATTCACAAATATGACAAACAGCAAGAATCGCAGCAATGATGCCTGCGGGACTCCGCTAGTAACTCACTTTGAAATATAACTATTGACAATAATATAACGTAAACCGTCTAAGCAGGTCTCTACTTTTAACAATTGAGAAGGTTTCATGTCTAAAATGCATGTGCTTGGTGATTAACTGTAGTTCGGATTTTCATAACATTATGTATATTTATGGAGCACTTGAAGCTAATATCCATACGCACAATGATTTATAAATATAACAGTTAATAAAATACAAATATATAATTCGTTAAACAATACTATATTAAAGTATGCACTGTTAACAATACTGTAAACAATGCATGCTATTATGTAGCGTGCATTGTTTAACGAATATATTCTGCTTTATTGTTCACGTTCAATGTTTGATTGGTAGAGAATTGAGAGAGAGCGTTTAATCTCTCAAATATACACATATATACTGATAAATGGAGGCAGGCGCAATTCGATTTTCATAGCTTAAATCCATATCAAATATGTTCGTTAGTAAATGCTTGAAAAATTACGTTCACGTTAATTTCTAAACAATATACGAGTAATATATGTTAAATGTAATATTTTTTATTACGTCAACTTAAGGAGCAAGCCACAACATTGAAACAAGAAACCTTCTGGCTAATCTGGCGTATTCAAAAACCTCGGATTTTTTTTTTGCCAAAGAAGAACAACAGCATGCTTTTCTCAAACCATTGCATTTGCCAAATATTTACTCAATATTGTGGTACTACCTTCATTTACAATGAAAACCAAATTGATTACTCGTCGCCGTAATTTACAACCGGATAAACAAAATATATCGTTCAGTATACAAACTTGTAGCAATTAATAGATTGAATATAATTTTACAAATCTTAACATTGTCGAAAGATGATGCATGTAGGAAAACATGTAGAAACAAAAATATAACGTAAGCGGGCGGGTGGCAGAGTAGTTGCTACTTTAACATTAAAACTTGTGGGTTCAGTTCCCGTACAGGATAAACATTTGCTTAACACGTTGAAGCCCGCGTGGCTGAATTCCGCAATGCGCGTTACGGCGCCAAGTATAAAACGGGCCTCAAGGCGTCAAACATGTCTGTTTGTTTAGATCTGGATGTTTTTAAAAGAGCAGACTATATATAGCAAATCGACTGGTGAAATAACCCCCCCCCCCCCCCCTCCTCATAGAAAACTGCAGACAAATAACATCTGCCTGAAGGGTTATTATGTTCCTGCGAGTGGGCCAAGTTACTCTTATAAATAAACCGCTAAGAAGTTGTTATTATAGCAACACGTGACCGACTGTTTCTGTATTGCAAGCGCTAATATATATCGTTAGCCACTCTCAGAATATCAAGTAGGTACATAATAAATAAATATCTTTACTTGTCCTTTCCGGTGACGTAGTAACGGCTCACAGGCGCCAACTAGTCAGTCAGTCAGTTTAAAAAAATGTTTATTTGCCTTCCAATGTCGTAATAAAATAAACACAGCGCGAAAGTTGAAGGGAAAAACCAAGGTCCACGACTAAATGGCCACGTCATATAACAACATGCACAGAACAAATAACTCTTATACAAGTTAGTTAGTCGAAGTTAGAGATTTTGAAACATTTTCGTACAATGCTCAATTTGTATACAATATTATTTTCTATTTTTCATAGAATTATCCCGTTAGATATATCAACCTATATATAAGAGCTATATATAGGTTGCTCAGGGACTTTAAATATACAACAATGCATCATAATAAATATTAATTGCCACTTACAAGTACTTTTCAGTTTCTTCATAACTTGTAAACTGGAAAACAATCTTCATAGTGGGATAGAAACGTATTGATTTTACATTCTTCTGAAATTATTAAATTTGTACTCTGCTCAGAATATTATACATGCATAGCGCGCGTATAACTGTGATATACACTCATGACGTTGTAGAAATAATAGTACTAACCCGCGTATTGTATACGGGAACCAGTTAATTAATGTTCTTAAATTGGATGTCTCCTCTTTGACCCGCAATTGTTAATTGTTCCGTATTGTTAACTACAGGATGGGAAAGCTGAAATTGCAAAATTTATTACGTAGTAAAATATCTAGTGTGCATATGTCAAAGTATTAAGTACGAGTAGTTTGCTGTTGTTATAACAAAAAAGCGGATAACTGCAACCATTTTTTATTTGTTATGTAGCCCGCTTTTTTACATCTACACAAGCACATTTATTATTTTATCTATGAAATTCTAATCAGGAACATCGTTCCTATATGAAATCTATATGTTTGTCTGTGCGTTTGTCTGTGTGTGCGTTTTTTTTTTTCGAATATTCGAATTTTGACTTCAGATTCGGATCCGTAGCAGAATTGGAGTTACCGACGTAGCTCTAAGGATCAGCGAACTGAAGTAGCAGTGGGCAGGTAAAATAGTTCGGACAACCGATAGCCGATGGAGCAGAAAGGTTCTCGAATAGCGACCACGAACTGAAAAACGTAAGATAGGATGGCCCCCACATGATGAACTGCAATCTTGTGAAGATCACAGAGATGATGGATACAAGCGTCGCAGGTCAGATCGCTGTGGAAGTCTAAGTGAGAGGCCTATTCAGCAGTGGATGTCCTTCGATGATGAGGTAAAACTTGACCTTCCTTAGCTTCCAAATGCCTCCACTTTTGCATTGTATATCTACTGTTTATTTAATCTACTTTAACGTTCTCGTTCTGCGATAACCAGATTTAACGTTCATATGTTCGTATTAGCACTGCGTCGCCTCAAGTGAGCTGTGGTTTCTGGCTTAGTTTTTAGCTACTTGGAAGTTATTCCAATGTTTTTTGACTTTGAATTTGACTCTATTTCTTACTCTCACTTCTCTATTTCCATCAGCGGTGTATCTTCAGATTGTATATTGAAAGTGATTTTACGAGTATGCTGCTAAAAGTATTTATAGATATACAGTCTCATTCACTTGTCCAACACTATATCATCAACCGTAATTATTGTATTCGTTCTGATGTTTTAGAAGCACTTTTAACGCCAGCCTTTCAAGATATTTATCATTTCCTTACAGATTTGAGGTTCCTAATTTAGGCATCACTTGAATACCGCGGTATAACTCGTGAATTTTCTGTATTTTTAAAACCTACAATCCGGAACCCATTAGCGGATGAGTTAATGCCTATATAGGATCATTTTTGTTGCAGAAGAATTCACTGAATATTCTTTTTTTTATTTTTTTTATTTATTTATTTGGGTTAACAAACAGTAAACACAATATGTATTACAATAAATATTCATTATAGGCATACAAAATCATTGTGCCACCCACACCGTTAACCACTACTTACATAAAAACTTGAGAAATGGTGGCATAAACAGAAAGAGAGAAAAACTAAAAACACACTGAATATTGTCCACACAATGCGGTTGAGAGGATGATAATAATATAACATTATATTATTATGAATTTTAGAACGCCCGATGGAAGGCGTCTGTTATGGCATTTGCTTTAGCACATCTGTTATATTTTTCTTAAATATACTTACACAAGTGGCCAAGATCTCTATAGTGTTAAAGTAGGTATTATAAGAGTGGACAATTCTATACATTGGAGAGCGTGATCCTGCATTTGTGCGGCAAAAAGACGTTGCAAATAGTTGAATGGGTTTCCGACAATGTACTCTTGAAGGCACCCTATAAGATAATTTATTATTGAGCTGAATACAATCATACCTACAATGGCATATATCGTGCAAGAACAAGGATTCAAGCTTAAGTCTCCTATTTTTTAATGTGAGTAAGTCGTACTTCGTTAAAAGCTCATCATATGACAACCGACTAGAAAAACATCTATAGTGCATAGTTCGTAGGAACTTTTTTTGTACTTTCTCGAGAGCATTTATATATTTATCATAAAATGGATTCCATACAGGCACAGCGTATTCCAATTGGGGACGAATTAAGGATTTATATAAACTAAGAAAGGTTTATTCTGTCGAATACGTGACTTTACAACTATACCATGGGTGCAGTTGAACAGGCTTAACAACGTTTTACTTTTGACGTTCGATCCATTTGGTTTGAATACGGATGCCATGGGACAATACTTCGAAGGATTCGCACATTTAATCAATGTAATTCCTTGTTCAAGGCACTGCGGTCATGTTTTCAAATGATTTCTACAAAAATACGAGTAGCCGCATAAAACTAAATGCGGGAAGCGATCAGATACCGCATATAGAAAAAGAATTAAATCTACAAAACCTACTTACGTGAGTGTAGAGAGTCAGCCATTAAACGAAGCTGCTGTTAGTAATCTATTTCTAATTTTGATGGTAAATCTTTTGTGTTCCATATTGGAGAAAATCGTTTTAATATTGGCACACAAAGCTTTTGCAAAATCATTCCGTTTTACAAAAGCTAAAACTGAATTAGGTTAAAATACCTTTCATTTTAGCCATTAACTAAGTGATTGTATTACGTGACAGGCTTATTATGTGTCAGAACAATAGTTACTGGTCAAAATTGAAAAAAAAAAATGTGTGTGTGTCAGCTCCGACGCTTGCCTGGAGTTTACTCCTTACGAACGATAATTATGATATAGCATCGAATAGAAAAAGAGGGCAAATGAACGCAGCTTCTAAAATGATAAGAATAAAACTTATATTGTTCATAAATATAAACTATAGGCTTAGAACTTACAGCATCTACGGGTTTTATCCTATAGGTACTTCTATCTCCTTCTCTCTTACGTTAAATCCTATAGATGTTTGTGGTTGGCTCATTTTAAGTGGACGATTTATCTTTCTAGCTGTCAGAAGGACCAAGAGGTAAATGATATAGGTTAAATACACGAAATGTACTACGGACGAAATTAACTATGCTTGATTACTCGGGATATGATCAAACATCAAATATAGTGAAAAATATTTCTTAGACTTAGTACATAAAACAAGAAAGGATTTTTGAAATATATTATTTCATTGCACAGAATCATATTGTATTTCAAAACATAAGGTTAACATTATCCAGTGTATTAATTGAAATGAAATCTCACGTTGAATACATACATATCATCACACCAGTCTCCCATTGGGGTCGGCAGAGACTATAGAACGCTAGGTGCACCGATTCAAACATACCCCTCTCACTTCTTCCATACTCATCAATCTCTTCATGCATGCTTTTGGGTTCGGATTTGGCCCTTTTTCTACACATCACCAATTTGATCTATATGTGTGCGTCTAGGCCGCCCCCCCGACATCACCATTCACTCTTGCCTTATACACTTCTTTCGTAACTCTTTTGTCATTCATTCTTTATTGAATTGAATCTGACGTTGAAATGAGAACCAAATAAATAAACACAAGGTCAGGAACAAAACTTACTATACTATTATTACCATTCGACTCTCGCGAACACTTAGACATGTCTTTTTTTATATACTACGTCGGGAGCATACAAGCATACGGCCCACCTGATGTAAAGCGGGCATCGTAGCCTATTAACGTTTGAGATATATTAAGTATCACTCGCGCGATGCCTCCTATGCTGCTTACACAGCAACTCATTGGTAGTTGTTATTTGGCTGTGGTTTTCTGTGAGGTGGAGGTACTTCCCCAGACGGGCTGCTTTTAATGCGCCCTACCTCTCTCAAAGAACGTCACATTACATACATTACATTTACATTTTTAATTACATTTTTACACACAAAAGTAGGAGAAAAAATTTAAGGATTGTTTGTTTCATATTTTGCAATTTTATTAGCCGAAGTTTATTTCTTCAAAATTTGTAATCCCTGTTAACATAGCATACTACGACCACATTATCAATAAAAAGTTGGGAACTACTGTTCTATTAATTGGAATAATTACCGGCATTTCAGATACTACAATTGACAAAGAAGATATCTCAGCAAAAACATATAGATTTTATTTGCGCATCGTCAACTGACTATTAGCTATCTTATCTTATATCTTATTATCTAACTAGATATTAGTTATATTAAATGTCAAAATATCAGTACAACAGAAATAAGTAGTGGTATTGTAAAATAATGAACCTGAAATGTAATGCATTTGTAGCATTTGAGATGTGTCCCTTGTGTTCCTTTTTTTAACGTTAGCAATCTCATATAGAATTAAGTACAATTTGTAACAAAAGTTTAGTAACAATAACGGAACATAAAAATTAAGTATCAAAGTAAATATTTAACTTATTTATTTATTACTTATTCTCTAAGCAACAATAATATCATTGTTTAATCTGACATAATAAGAAATAAAGAAAAATATACAAAATGGCGTTATAATGATCACAATGCTATTGAAGTGCAGTCATGTAAATATTTTTATATAACTGCCGTAAAAAGGAGAATAATCTTGTACATGAACACTTACGTTTACTTACTATAGGTAATCATAAGAAATTCAATAACTTTTCTATTAGTTTGGACAACATATGTAATACTAAAAAGTGCCCTTAACCATACAGGTAACTCGCATAAAAAAACCAATAACAGCACTCGATTTTTTTAAGGATTTACTAAACTATAAAGTATCAATATCTCAGATTCTGTCACACTTTCAATACCCGATTTACCCTATGATAGTCCACTCATATTTAATACATAGATACAATAAAGATACCTTTTACCTTCAACAAATAAACCCATGCGAACGCAAACAAGTTTATGGTTTGGGATAAGTTATAAACGCACACCCACAAAACTTCTTGCTCTCATTTAAATAGTAAAAGTTTCATGGATGCGTATAGTTATTCTTCTCCGTGTTGAATTTGAAATATGATATTGTGTGTTCATTTACTCTCAATTGTTTTGTTAACAATAATATTCAATAATACTACCATTGTTCTATTAATGGGAAATAGTTTAGGAATCTAAAAAAAGATATTACTAACGCATTAGATAAATTGTACCAGTTAAAGGTTAGTAAGATATTATTATCCGCACTTCCATATATTAGTTGCCAGTCACCAGAAATAAATACGAGTACTAATATATACATACAATATTAACAATCTATAAATTTGAAATTATGACAACATGTCAAGTGATATTGACATGTTTGACACTCAACGCTCAAATTTATGCTGAGACGATTGTATCAGACGTCATCGTTCCTCTACAAGTGCAAATCGGTCCCTTATTTCAGTTAATGCATGATAATGCACGACCGCACACCGCATGAGTTGTAAGACAGACTCTCGCCGCAGCTAACATCAATGTCATGCCCTGGCCTGCTCAGTCGCCAGACTTGAACCCGATTGAGCATGCATGGGATATGCTACAGAGAAGAGCTCTGCCGAATATGGAGGGTATCCAGTCGCAAGAAGACCTTTTTTTGTTGTTGCAACGAACATGGGCGGCCATTCCACAGCGTGATTTGGATGAACTCATTTTGAGTATGCCAAACCGATGTTCTTGTGTTGTTAGTGTTCGCGGTAGAAACACGGATTATTAATTGTTTAAGTTACCCAATAAAATTTTAAAGAAAACTGTTATTTCAGTCTTTTTTTCGAACTTTAATGTTAGTGGTTCAAATGTCAAAAATCCCTTTATTATGAAAATGGCAAATGTGACTTGGTTTATCGTTACTGTAGACAAACGAAAACACTTTATTCGATGAATCCTTAAAGAAAATTTTAGTTAATATCAATCAGGAGAAAAGTTATTGCAAAAATATATATTGATCCCTAGACACTTTTGATGTGTGTATATGGGTAAATGTGAAAATATGAATAGTTAACCCCTGTATCCATTATGTACAAGAGCAGTATAGCCTAGTGGTTAAAAAATTGACCTATTGACTAATTGGTCCCCGGTTTGAATCTTGGCATGTACCACTAAATTTGCGTTTTCGGATTTATGTATATATTTGTAATTATCACTTGCTCGGCGGTGAAGGAAAACACCGTGTGAAAACAACAAACCCGCACGTTCAAGAAATTATATTTCGAAAGACGTGTAACATAACCTAAGAAAGGTCTGATTTTCCCTATTGGTTGTAGAGGTCTAGCGGTAGACACCCTATATCAAAACCAGTATCTACGTCAAATCCTCAGGTAGTGGAACCTTTCTTTTTTTGTGACGTGGGGAAAAATGCGTTACGCACACCACCAGTGCCTGGGTGGGCTCCGGTGATAGTGTGGGACTCCCCGTTGGCTGCCCAACGGTATACCCACTACACAACCCCGCGAATTTCCATCGGCAGCTTTGGTGGGGTGCTCCGGATCTGTTGGCAACAGGGCACAGGGATTACAAAACGGGATATAACTAAGAAGAAAAATCCCTCTATCCATAATGTCTATATTTAATTTTTAAACGATGTTTTAAATTGATTAAAATTTAGCTTAAAACAATTTTATCAATTCTGCCGACTATATATTATTATTTGAGGAAAAGTGTACATCAGTACATTTCAATCTTTATGTCACTCTAAACCTATTACTGACCTTGTTGTATACGTTAAATTTTAATTCTGAAAAAAAATACATTCATAATTTGAGGCATGAGTGTAGAAACCCCTGACGTTGCAAGTGTCAATGGAACTATGATAACTGCTCTTTATCTAGTACGCTGTATACTTTTCGCCGCTTTTGGTATAAATAAGTCGTCATGTCCAAGTCTACCTCGCGCACCGTGGTTTCCGTAAAAAATATGTTTTGTGATGTAACTACAAATTCACAATTTTCCTTTACTTGTGCTACATGAAATTGCTTTTTATGATTCTAGATCAACGGGAAGTACTCTATAGGGTTTGATTCCCTTGCGAGTATCAAAATATGATTGTGGACCTGAGCATCTGATATTAATTTCAGCTTGATAACTCTATCCGTCCCTGAGAAAAAGGGTCTTGTAAGGGTTCCTTTTTTCCTTTTGAGATACAGAACCCTAAAAAGATATTTATAACTAAGAAAGTCTCCGACCAAAGTTAAAAAAACACTAATTAACATGACCAAAGCACTGATTGAGAAAATGAAGATAGGAAAGCCGCTTTTTTATTTGTACCAACCCATGAAGTTAATATAAAAGTTATGGCTAAGGTTCTCGGTGTCTATGCAAACACTGCCTCGGCCGTTCCTGTAAAACTTGGCAGAGTTGCTCACTTTGCTTGTTTGTCTATCCGATTGACTATGTTTGTGTCTAAGGTTGTTGTTTGATTAGGAAATAATTTATTAACACACAACGATTTATCACACTTTAATATAACTACAGTTAGTATATTTGTTAGAAGACTCGCGGGTTGGCTATTCTGTATGTAATTTATAATTGGTAAAGTATCCAAATGGACAATAAAACTTAGTAACTTTGACGTTTGTTTGAAAGTTACAATGCATTTTTTTTTTGTACAATATACGATGCCACCACCGATGTTAACACAGCAACTCCTTTGGAGCTTATTGGTGGCAACCCTCCAGTTATTAGAGTTTTAATTTGACTGCGGTTTTCTGTGAAGCGGAGGTACTTCCCGAGACAGACTGTTTTGATGTGCTTATATACCTTCCTTAAAAACACCCAGACAAAGACAAACAGACATGTTCATGCACGCAAATGTTTGTCCTGTGTGGAAATCGACCCAAGAAAATTGGTATCATAGTAAGTAACATTACTATGATACCAATTTTCGTGCCACCAACCTCTTCAGAAAATATTATTTATTACACTAACATAAAAATAACAATGTATTTGAGAACTAAAGTACAATGGGCGATTTAATCATTACACGAACTTTTCCCCAAATCTAACATAAGTGAGAGCTCATCATCACCCGTTCAGCCTGTATTCATCCACTGCTGAACATAGGCCTTCCCTCTAGAGTGCCATTTATCACGATCCACCACCTGCATCGATCGACTCTCTACAAACCTCTTGAGGTCATCGCTCCATCTAGTGGGGCGCCATCCCACCAGAGAAACCCCGAGCATAGCTCTTTCCATAGCACGCTGAGCAACCTTGAACTTCACCATACGACCCGCAGTGAAGGGCCACTGGTAACACACACTGTTCGAAGACATCACTCTTTAGGCGTTGAGGTATTTTGGACGAGAAGATGTGTCGAAGTTTCCCGAACGCTGACGTTCGACATGATCTTAGTCTTGTCCATGTTCATCTTGAGACCTATCTGGTTGGAAACATCATTAAGGTCATTGCGCATAGCGTTAAGTTCCTCCAGGGATTTCCCTATCGCCATTGATGTTTATGCCATATCCTTTCCAGTCTAAGATCTTGAAGATATCTTTCAATACAGCAGCACATTTTTGCACTTGGATCGCTTTCGTACTCTGGTCCTGCACTCAGATACACATCGTAGCGTAATAAGGACTTCAACACTTCGATGCACCGATAGTCAATTCGGCATCGCTGGAGAAACTGTAGCACCGCCCATGTCTTAACGGAATCAAAGTCCTTTTCATAGTCATTCGTAGTCCACATACGCCAAACATAAGGGCAGATTACACTCCTCAGTCTTCTGCATAATCTGGCGGAGGGTGTGTATGTGATGCACCGTGCTAAAGCCTTTTTGGAATCCGGCTTGTTCAGGAGGCTGGAATTCATCAAGTCTGCGTGCGAGACGGTTTGTAATGACTCTCGAAACCAGTACATAAACGCGGCTTAGAAGTGATATCGGCCTCTAGTTCTTCAAAAGTGTCTTATTACCCTTTTTGAAGAACAACATGACCAGGCTTTTGCTTCACGGTGTTTCACCGAAGTGTATAACGGAATTGAATAGCTTTTGAAAGACTACAAGTATCAGCCTTCCGCCCGCTTTCAGAAGCTTCGCCATAATTCCGTCCTCACCCGGTGCTATCCCATTTTTAAGCTGTTTGAGAGCCATACGAATTTCGTACAGTCTGATGTCCGGGATATCTTCGGTATAACAAATATAAATAAATAAATATTTTCGGATAAATTGCACAGCGCTATCTAGCCCCAAAGTAAGCGAAACTTGTGTTATGGGTACTAGACAACTGATAAACATGCGTAAATACTTTTTTTTTTGTAAATATATACTTATTATACATAGAAAATACCCAGACCAAGACAAACAGACATGTTCATGCACACAAATGTTTGTACTGTGTGGGAATCGAACCCACGAGCGTTGGTGTCAAAGTAGCGTAACAGCGCATTCCACCACTGCGCCACCGAGCTCATTGAATGTCGGATCAGTTTAGATCTTGGGGCGTTACTACTACTGTTCCTGTAAGTGAGAGCTACAACAACAAGTACAGTGCATCAAATAAATATGTAATACTAGCAGAAGCCCGCGGCTTCGCACGCATGAGATTTGGGCTTTTAGTAGCCTTTATTTCTCTGTAGACATGAAATTGTTTCTGTTTAAAAAAAAAATGTTTCGGGTCATAGATGTCGGCGCCTGTCAACGCCAGGTGTTCATAAGTAACACAAAATCACCCCATCAACCTTTGCACGTGCGCAGTGGCGCGATGGGCTGTTTACAACGTCGATCGCTCTATGAATCAGGCGATGTGCGAGTGAAAGGGATGGTCGAGCGGGCGTTACAAGACGGCGGGGAGCGTGCCCGAGGCAGTCTCGTCGCGACCGCCCTGTCGTTCGCACGGATAAAAGTGACACAGATCACTCCTGAATCATTTTCATATCTAATTGATTTATTAAGTATTAATTATTGTAATTGTGTTTGGTAATTAAATTATTAGTAAACTATCAACGCCTTTCCTTCCATGGAAAATAGTTCTGGACAAGATGAACCAGGTAGATCATCACCTATTCTACCTGGACCCTACAGTCGCGCCGAAATCAGAAGCGGGGATATTTACAAAACACCCGCACATGGAAATCCTGACGGAAGTTCAAGCCAAGCCGTCTCTGATTCGACATTATCTGTATTCACCACTCTTCTTGAAACGTTGACACGACAACAGTAAGCGAACATGCAGATGAACAACGAGTTTCTATCAGCACTGTTGAATAAAACCACGGTTCCGGCTCAAAGGCCAAGGCTAAGTGACGTTTAATAGCTCCGTTCAATCCTGATGGTGACGTTCCTGTTAGAGACTGGTGTGAACACGTGGACAAAGCAAAGGAACATTGGAGCCTGACAGATTATGAAGTGTGCATTAAGATCGCGAGTTTGCTGCAAGGAAGAGCTAAAACTCTCGGAGATACTTGGCTTGTTAAGTCTCCAGTATGGACTGATATGCGTAATGCCCTGATACAGACTTTTGAACCGGAAGCCAGGTATTCGAATGACATTATTAAGTTACGAAATTACAGGTTTGACGTTTCTAACCCTTCAGAATCTATAACTAAAGCTTGGAATATTTGGAAAAGAGTCATCAGCGGAGATAAAGAAGGGGACGCAGTTGAAGCTGTCATAGGTTGCATAGACAATGAGCACCTACGCCTACGGCTATTGTCAAGTAAGTGTTCCACAGTACCTGAACTAATTTCAGTGGCGTCAATGATCAAACCTCGAGAACCCGGCCTAGGTGAACCTCCTACGAAACGCCCAAGGTTCAGGGCAAATAGAGACACCACAGTTTGTTATAGGTGTGGAAAAAGTGGTCATATTCAAATGAACTGTCCTAAAAACAAAGAATATATGAATGATCCTAAACCATTACTTACTTCCAACCACTTAACACCAAAGCCTATTGAGCGACCAAGAATCAAATGTAATTATTGTGAAAAACTTGGTCAAACTGAATCGGTTTGTTTTAAAAAGATGGGTGATGAGGCTGACAAAGTAAACTTAGCTGGTGAAAAGCAAGCCATATCCACACCTATGGCTATCAAGATTGGTAATAACAGGTACACCGCGTTATTCGACAGCGGTGCAGACCGCTCGCTAGTAAAACGGTCAATTAGCTGTTCATTACCCGGAAAACGCGAAGACTGCACCCTTTTGCTCAAGGGATTAGGGAATAATGTTCCAGTTATGTCTTGTCAAAGAATCTGCGCAATAGGTGAAATTAATAGCATTCATGTAGAAATTACCCTATACGTTATAGAAGATCATGAAATATCGTGTGATGTCCTTATTGGTTCAGATCTAGTGAAAACACCTGGTCTGTCTGTAGTAATTACAGAAAGTGGCGCGACTCTCATGAGAAAGCAGACTATATTGACAGTAACAACGGATGATGAAAGCATTTTGAGCAATTTGGACACTGATTTGAAGGAACCTGAACTTGGTGAGTTAAAAACTTTATTAATGAAATACAAAGCCACCTTTATAACTGGTACGCCAAAAACTAAGGTATTAACTGGGACAATGAATATCAACCTGAAAGATCCGACGAAAGTTGTGTCGCGTAGGCCTTATCGAATGGCACCAGTAGAGCGCCAGAAGGTAAAGTCAATTGTTGCAGAGCTTATGGATAACGGCATTGTACGTGAAAGTACTTCCGAGTTCGCAAGTCCAGTATTACTGGTAAAGAAGAAAAATGGCGATGATAGGATGTGCACCGACTACAGAGAATTGAACTCCAACACCATTCCCATCAAGTTTCCGTTACCAATCATTTCGGACCAGATCGATAGATTGGCAGATGCAAGCTTTTTCATAAGTCTCGATATGGCTCAAGGATTTTATCAAATACCAATTAATGAAGAATCTATCCCGAAGACAGCTTTTATTACACCAGATGGCCTGTATGAATACGTTCGTATGCCGTTTGGATTGATGAATGCTCCCGCAGTATTCCAACGGGCAATTGTGACTGCACTACGACCACTTCTGGATAACATCATGGTATATATGGACGACGTCTTAATAAAGTGTAATTCAATCCCTGAGGGACTGCAAATGCTCGACCGTGTTCTAGACGCCCTTACCAAAGCCGGATTTTCAGTAAACTCGAAGAAATGTTCATTCTTCAAGGAGTCCATCGAATATCTCGGAAATATAGTTTCCAATGGTACCATCATGCCAAGCAAACGTAAGGTTGAGGCCTTAGAAAAGTCACCCGTACCATGTAACACAAAACACGTCAGGCAATTCTGTGGATTAGCGGGTTACTTCCGGCGTTTCATACCAAACTTTTCAGAGCGAATGATTCCATTATACAATTTGACAAAGAAAAACGTGTCATTTGAATGGACACCTGCTTGTGAAAACGCTCGACTAGATATCGTTAGACGTTTGACGTCAGAACCGATCCTTGCTATTTTTCAAGAAGGGTTACAAACGGAACTACATACCGATGCCAGTAGTACAGGTCTTGGGGCTGTTTTGATACAAATTAAAGATGGCAAACAACATGTGGTGGCCTACATGAGCCAACGAACTACTTCACCGGAAAGTCACTATCATTCCTACGAACTCCAAACACTTGCCATAGTTCGAGCCATAAAACATTTCAGACAGTATTTGTATGGAAGATCATTTACAGTTGTGACGGACTGTAATGCTATCAAGACTTCAGCCCACAAACACGAACTTCTACCAAGGATCCACAGGTGGTGGTCATTCCTGCAAAATTACGATTTCAACATCGAATATCGCAAATGCTGTCGCATGAAGCATGCGGACTTTTTCAGTCGAAATCCCGTGGTGTGTATCAACCTGGCACAAAACGTCGACGCGTGGTTAAAAATCGAGCAACGTCGTGATGAGGGATTAGCTAAAATAATAAAAGGTATCGAACGAGGTGAAAACATAGATGAGTACCGATTGAAAGATTTCGTTTTAGAACGTCAATATTGTGATGAGGAACCAAACACAAACAAGTGGAAGAAGGTAATTCCTCGATCTTTCCAATGGAGCATTATAAACGCTTATCACACAGCCTTGAAACACTTCGGATGGGAAAAGACCTTAGCCAAGATTAGAGAGAACTACTGGTTCTCAGAGATGTCAAACACAGTCAGGAGGTTTATTAGTAATTGCGTGATATGCAAAACCAGCAAGGGACCTTCGGGAGCAAAACAAATGGAAATGCACCCTTTGGAGAAGAAACCTATTCCATTCGACACTATTCACATTGATATGACAGGTCATCTTACGAAGAGAAACAACAAACATGAATATGTTGTTGTGGTTATCGATGCTTATACTAAGTTTGTTACACTAACTTACGCTACGGACAAAACTTCAAACTCCATGCTTCAAGCTTTGAAAGGAGTTGTATCCCTGTTCGGAGCACCTCGACAAATAATAAGCGATCAAGACACCGCATTTAAGGCGGAGTTCGAGAACTACTGTAAAGAACATGGAATACATCAACATTTTATTGCGCCGGGTGCAAGCCGTGCTAATGGTCAGGTGGAGCGAATGATGAGTGTTGTAAAGAATGGGCTGACAATAATCCGCAACTATGAAACTAAGGACTGGAAAAAGGGGCTTGATGCGCTTCAACTTGCCATTAATTGCACCAAGAGTAAGTCGACAAATGTAAGTCCAATGAAAGCACTCACTGGAAGAGAGTGTGCTGTACCCGCAGAACTCATACCACTTATCGATGAACAGCATTGCAGCGTAGATCGGACGCAACTTGATAACTACATGAAAAAGAAAATTGACACCAGAAGTACTGATGATAAGATAAGGTTTGATAAAACGAAAGCCAAGGTAAAGAAGTTCATCAAAGGCGAAATAGTTCTGTTCAAAACAAACCCGAGAAGTCAGATTGGGCTTGATCTAAAATACCCCGATGCTTACGAAATTTGGAAAATACTACCAGGTGACCGGTATCAAGTTAAGAAAGTTACCGGCAGTGGAAGACCAAAGAAGGTAGCGCACGATCAACTTAGGTTAGCACCAAAACCAGGTGAAAATTGCACTGAAGAAAACGTGTCGGCGATAGAAATAGAACCAGAGAAACGTGCTGATGCAACATGTACTAGCGAACGGGTTAATGCAGACAATACTGTGCTGCAGGTATGATTACTTTCTTATTACAATAGTTTGAACACTTTTCTGTGTTTTGAAAAATGAGTTTAAGGTAGAGGACAGGTGCCTCCCTATGTGCTAAGCAGGGTTAAATTTGATTGGTTGAGGGCAGGGGCCTCCCTATCTGTCGAGCTGTGATAAAGTAGATTGGTTGAGGACAGGGGCCTCCCTATCTGTTGAGCTGTGTTGAAGTAGATTGGTTGAAGACAGGGGCCTCCCTATCTGTTGAGCTGTGTTGAAGTAGATTGGTTGAGGACAAGGGCCTCCCTATCTGTCGAGCTGTGATAAAGTAGATTGGTTGAGGACAGGGGCCTCCCTATCTGTTGAGCTGTGTTGAAGTAGATTGGTTGAGGACAGGGGCCTCCCTATCTGTTGAGCTGTGTTGAAGTAGATTGGTTGAGGACAGGGGCCTCCCTATCTGTTGACCTGTGTTGAAGTAAATTGTTTGAGGACAGGCGCCTCCATAGTCTATAATCACAATTGAGTTCAATGTTGAATATCAGCAGTTAAAGAGAACAAGGGCTTCTCGAACCAATAGAAGTTAACTTAATAATATATAGTAGTGTTGATAGAGCTGTTGCTGTGTTAATTTTTCTTTATCAGGTCGGGGGCGACCAATGAGCAGAATGGCCGTGTCGGCGCCTGTCAACGCCAGGTGTTCATAAGTAACACAAAATCACCCCATCAACCTTTGCACGTGCGCAGTGGCGCGATGGGCTGTTTACAACGTCGATCGCTCTATGAATCAGGCGATGTGCGAGTGAAAGGGATGGTCGAGCGGGCGTTACAAGACGGCGGGGAGCGTGCCCGAGGCAGTCTCGTCGCGACCGCCCTGTGGTTCGCACGGATAAAAGTGACACAGATCACTCCTGAATCATTTTCATATCTAATTGATTTATTAAGTATTAATTATTGTAATTGTGTTTGGTAATTAAATTATTACTAAACTATCAACGCCTTTCCTTCCATGGAAAATAGTTCTGGACAAGATGAACCAGGTAGATCATCACCTATTCTACCTGGACCCTACAGTCGCGCCGAAATAGATGCAACCATAGAGCGATTCAATTTTCGTACAGCGCCATCTACAGGACGCAACGTATATGTATTTTATTTATATTACATAAAAAATGCGTAGTTATTTTATGTTACAAAAAATACGTATTCTATGAAAATAATAAAAATAAAATTGCAAAGTCCCCCGAAGGGGAAGACATTCCCCCCTAATTTTAACAGTTTTTTAATTTTTTACGCAGAAACCCTAAATATTTACGGGATAAAAAGTGCCCTATATTCTGCTCTGAACAGTCCTCTACCTACCAGTTAAAATCGGTTCAGCCATTTCGAAGATTAGCCCGGACAAACAAACAGACAACAAATATTGTATGTCTTACTTACTACAATACGTATATGAAGTAAATCAAAGTGAACAAGTAAATCAAATATATTCATAGCGCCAAGTACCGGTGTTCATTTTGGATATACCAAAAACATTTAAGAAGGTTGTGATATGGTCAACAATCGATATAAACTAATCGATTTACAATGAACATTGATATTGACTTTTAAAGTGCACTTTACCGTTTGTATAAATGGATTATCATTTGTCTCAATATAATGGAGTATAAGTAATATTAAACTTCAATACATCCAACATACAGTATGTTGTTATGTAATATTGGGTAGAAAGCCATTCAGTGAAGAGACACTTGTATTCCGGACAAGAGTCCTTGAGTATGGACGTCGACTTCTAGTAGTAAGAAAATGGAGATGCGAGACAATTTGTTATTGTTTTAGATATGTCACAGCAAATACATCTACCGATGCTGGAAAGCGAATTGGGCTGTATATATTTAAAAAAATCCGAAATTTTATTTTATGTATATGGCACCCCAAAACTAAGTCTGTTTATAAAATAGTGCAAGTTAGAAACATTTATTTTTCCTCAATTTTACCCAAAGATAACCAAAATTCAATTCAAACTTTAAGAACTTAAATCAAAGTTTATGTTTAATAAGTTGAATATGCTTTCTTTTCGACAATCGTGCGGGTATTATGCTATTGTTGCTTTAGCGCCTATAACAATGTTTACTAGATACCCTGTTTTATAATGATTTAAGATTGCTTTGCTTATTTTAATTAGCTTTGCGTTTTTGCATATTGGTTCTTTGAAACTGTATCTAAATAACATGTATACGTCCATAACAAATTCCGCTGATTGCTTTGCTGACCAGCCATGCAATTCTCTTAGCGACTCGTAATGGCTGTGTGCGTCGCTGTGAACACAGATGTCACAGCTTTGTCATCGTCTGCTGCGATAATGGCTTTTTATTTGGTATTCTATAAGGCTGTAAGCGTACGCGTTTTAGAATTCGTGCCTTGTAGAATTCCACTTCCAAACGCAGCCTTGCGGCGCTAGTGTCGCACAACCATGAAAAGCGACAATAAGGAATTGCAATTTTGTGTTCAAGGCTATATATAACAGCCGATGTTTCCGAGGTGGTAAGGATGTTTGCTCTTACAGAATTGCATGGCAGTACACGCCAAATATTTTAGGAATGTGTTATCCATCAGTGACTTGTTTACGATATCATAGGACTTCGTTTGTTGCATACTTCTATATAATACGTTTATTAATTTATACAAACATAGAAAAAAATAAAGGGTACTTTCTTATAGCTGTACTTTTGGATATCTAGAAAGAAAGAAAGAAAATGGTTTATTTGTTGCCATGTAATCACTAACATTTAAAACCTAAAGCAAGTAAATAATATATAAGACAACAAATAGGCATGTACTCAGCATAAGCCGTGGGGTCGTCTGACACCGCGGCGCTGGTCTTCCGCAGATGCCTGTTTGAAATATATACTACTGTGCGCAAAACACACATTGGTACTTACATAAGTTTAAACAAAACAAAATAGTAAGTGGTACCTTAAATTTATTTATCTCAACTATTGATGAATATTTATAAATATATTGACATTTCATGCACTATTACTACGTACTATTGCAGTTGTGGTTTTAAATAACGTTAAATTTAATGTGCTAGGACAAATAATGGGCGCGGGTTGTCTGTAGGCAGTCCGACGCGAGTTAACGAAAGACCTGAGTGGCGATCATCAGCAGAAGATATTGGGTCACCATGAAGAGGAAATCTACCAGCAGTATACATATTTGTGAAAGACTGAATGATATTTTATCATCCCACCCGCGCGAAACATTCATCATTACCGGTGAATTTGATTTATCTAACATTATCATGGACAAAATCTGATATCAGTTTTGAATTGCAACCGAACGGGGCCTTAATTTCAGGAGGCATATAAGCATACGGCCCACCTGATGTAAAGCAGATACCGTAGCCTATTAACGCTTACGATATATTAAGTATCACTTGCCTCGTGTAGGTGAGACAGAGGTACCCAAGCAGACGAGTTTTGTACAAAGTCTCCCTCTGGTCAATTTTATAACGGTTAATAGATTCAGGCGTTACTTTGCGAAAGTCAAATCTATATGCAATTTGATCTAACCTGCTTTGCGTGCTTCCGCCACCAATTAGTTCATGCGGCCTAGCGCCGGCCGGCACCCACCCACTACTGTTAGTACTTGGTACATGCCGACGCTGCCATGGCTGCTCCGGTAGTCTCTGCCTCGGCTGCTGCGGTCGTCCGTCATCTGGAACAGAATCCGCATGCCCCCACCACCACCGTCGCTGCCACGACTGGCCTGGTCGTCGCTGCGACACGTGTTTCGCCTCTCCACGAGGCATCATCAGGCGTTGTAGACGTTAATCGTAAGAATAACATGCTACAAGTGACAAATCCATCGCAGTGCCGTCCTTTATATTGAATTGAGGGTGGAGGTGGATGGTGTGAGCGAAAAGATATTTAATAGTGGGGAATGGTTTACGTCAGTCTGTTTGTTCATGAGAGTAATTTTAGAATTTTTATGTTTATTAATTTCTAATTGTTCCCTAATATTTAGTTTTAAACCTTTGTCTATGGTGTGTAAAATTTGATATGTATTAGTGGGGGATAAGTTATGTCCTTTGTCTATAAGATGCTCGGCGAAGTGTGATCAATTTTGTCACTTGTAGCATGTTATTCTTACGATTAACGTCTACAACGCCTGATGATGCCTCGTGGAGAGGCGAAACACGTGTCGCAGCGACGACCAGGCCAGTCGTGGCAGCGACGGTGGTGGTGGGGGCATGCGGATTCTGTTCCAGATGACGGACGACCGCAGCAGCCGAGGCAGAGACTACCGGAGCAGCCATGGCAGCGTCGGCATGTACCAAGTACTAACAGTAGTGGGTGGGTGCCGGCCGGCGCTAGGCCGCATGAACTAATTGGTGGCGGAAGCACGCAAAGCAGGTTAGATCAAATTGCATATGAATTTTATAACGCCCGTTCATAAAAATGGTACTAAATCTAAGATTAATAATTATAGGCCCATATCTAAATTATGCTTATTTGCCAAAGTCTTTGAGAGGATTGCGTATGAACAGGTATACCCAGCATTAAAGCAGTCTTTTAGTGATGAATAACATGGGTTTTTAAGAAAAAGGTATACAGTATCCAACCTCATTAATACTAATGAAGCTATCGCTAGGCCAATGAACAAGAGAGGACAAGTGGATGTTATATTATACATTGACTATATAGCAAATGCTTTGACCGAATTGACCATAAACCCTACTTACATACTTACTTACAAACTGCTGTCTATTGGCAGACATGGAGACTTATTTCGATGGATCACCTCATACATTGATCACCTCATACATACATAGTGACCATACACGATTAAATTTCGGAGTGGAGAAATATTCCTTCTGGGGTGCCACAGGGATCTCTTTTGGCTCCTCTACTATTTGCAATATTTATCACAGATATTAACCCTTGTTTTCAACACTCCAAGATTTTACTCATTGCTGATGACATGAAGATCATAAAAGAAATTCGAAACCCCGGAGATGTATACGAACTTCAAAGAGGACTTGTTCAGGTTCGAGACTTATTTTGACGTTAAAAGGCTTGATCTGAATGTTTTCAAGTGTCTCTATGTGTCTTTTTCTAGGAAACCTATTATAGTCAACGGTTGTCACACGCTTAAGCGTAATCCAATTACTAGAGCATCTGAAGTTAAAGACTTGGGCATTATACATGACTCAAAACTATTATTTGACTTACATGTTGATCATATAATCACTAAGCTTTATTATGAGGGTTACCTTTAGATGTACCACGTGAAGTAATTGACATCTGCTACATGTTAGATATCTCCAGTGGACATGTGGATAGCTCGGAATTATTGTCTAACATATTATTAAGGTATCCGACTATATCACTGAGAAACCCGGATATAATATTTATACCAAATGTTTACAGTAATTATAGGCAAGATGCGTTCTTACCCAGAGTCATGCGACTTTTCAATAATTTACCTTTTAAAATTGACTGATTCTGTACCAGCTCAAGCAGCTTTAGGAAATCTGTAGCTAATAATTATTTTAATGGTGAACTTATTTAATAACGGACTCTACCTGCTATTCGTATAGCTTTTTTATTACAGTTATTATAAACAAAGATTTTTAACTGGTATAATTGTTATCCATTTTCTGTAATTATACTCTGAAAATTGTGCTGTTAATTATCCAAATAGAAATTTAAAAAAAAAATCATGATTTATGAACTCAGATGTTAGTTACAAACATCGTTCAACATTTTCTGTGTATTACTCTAATCACCTAAAGTATTATCAACTGTAATTATTGTTGATTAAAAGGGTGGATGTTACAGACGAACGGTGTCATAAGGGTTTCTGTTTTCCCTTTTCTGTGTTACCTTAGGGTTAAACAGAAATGTCTTTTAGAGCAGTGCTTTAAGTCGAACTAAAATTAGATAAACGGAAAACGTATGGCCTCACCTTTTACTCTATGCATATAATATATAACTAAACGATTATTTACTGACATGTATACAATACAATATACTTTATTGCACCAAATGAAACATTAGACACAAGGTAAACATTAATGTATCTCTCTTTAAAGTATCTTTGTATTAAGTGATCTCTTTCTGATAACCTTGTGATTGAGGAAACGATAACAATAGCTAGATAGGAGGCCGATCTACTCCTGAAGACGACAACGACAAATCTTGATCAAATCAAATCAAATCAAATTCTTTATTTGCCAGAATACAAGTTCATTAAGTTCTTAAGCTAATAAAATAACAATCCTGTACATGTACTCTACCTGTTTTAGGTACAGGTGTGCAAATATTATATAAAGTAAAAGCAATAAACGTACTAAATGTCACAAATAAAAAAAAAAATACAAGCTAAAAGTAAAAATAATGATGTCCGCACGATATGTATATTAAATTATCAATTATTTATATTTTAAATGTCCTTGTCATTTAAAAATTCATTAATACAATAAAAACATTTTTTTAGTAACCAATTTGTCAATTCTACCTTAAAATTTCCATTATTTGAAGTTTTCAAATAGAGCGGGAGTTTATTATACACAACTATGCACATATTGTACACATTTTTCTTATATATGTCTAATTTACAGGGTGGTTGATATAATAGATATTTAAATTTACCTCTTTTCTGCCGTGGATGCATATCCGTATACTTCTTAAATAAGTCACGATGTTCGTTGACAAACAGGCAGATATTTCTAATGTACAGACAAGGTAGTGACAACACTTTTAATTTTCGAAAAAGAGGCTTGCAACTGTCCGTTTGCCATGCGTTACATATTGCTCGGATACATTTTTTTTGTACCTTAAAAGCCCTTTCAAGGTCAACTGAGTTACCCCATAAAATAAGACCGTAGTTTAGCACTGACGATACGTACCCATGATATGCTGTCAGAGCGGCCGCCTTTGAAATTGTTTGTCGAAGTTTTTTTAACGCAAACACGAAACGATCCAACTTTTGGCACACCACATCAACCTGGTTTTTCCAGTTAAGGTGTTTATCTATCATTATTCCCAAAACTTTTACAGAATCAACCTCAATGACTGGTGTATGATTAAATACGATACGAAATTCTAAGGGTTTTGAATTATATGGTAAAAATTGCATTACTGATGTTTTGGTGATGTTTACCTGTAAATCATTCAAATTCATCCATTCGATAACATCTGACAATACTTTGTTGGCCTCTGTTTGAACTAAACGGATTTCATCGCTTTCTAGTAATATGGTTGTATCATCAGCGAATAATAAGCATTTGTGATGAGTGGAATTGGGAAGATCATTAACATAAAGAATAAAAAGCAGCGGACCAAGAATACTGCCTTGTGGAACACCAACATTTGTAGTCTCAAAGGTTGATCTGAAAGGTTTTCTTAATAGTGTGTTCCCTGATTTGATAATTTTTGTTACTTCTGTACATTGTTTTCTATCAATCAGAAAACTTTTCAACCAATTATGAGCTCTACCTCTAATCCCATAACGCTCAAGTTTTTGTAACAATTTAGTGTGGTTTACAAAGTCAAAAGCCTTACTCATGTCTAGAAACAGTGACAGTGTAGGAGTTTTTCTATTTAATTGTTCTGTTACCCATTTTATAAAATTAAAACAAGCTAGCGTCGTTGAGCTACCCTTTCGAAAACCGTACTGTTCAGGGCGTAGTATATTGTGTAAAGTCAAAAAATTATTAATTCGGATCAACATAGCTTTTTCCAACACTTTCGATAAAATTGGGACCAGTGCAATAGGCCATAGGATCAGTTTCTGCTACACTAGGTTTCCGGCCCATACTATTGTGATCATATATAAGTAACTACTGATGACATATTACGTTGTAGTTTAGAGGAACTCAATATAGACGTCGTTTTGAGTATTAAACTAATCATACGCGCATAGTAAGCCTTCAGAACCCGTTATATACCTTTTCCCATACATTTCGCGGTCATATATGACCACACGGGTTTCGAAGGACAGCTTTGACTGTAGTTTAACCAACAGAAACCTAGTCAGTCTAACTGAACGCGAGATGTCTAAACCAGTGCCGTGTTTAGACACCTCTGGTTCTTCCGTGCTTCAAAGAATGCGTTAAGTAAAAAGTTATGTATATGTCTGTAAATACATACACCCACAATATAAACTTATAATAACCATAAATTGCTATAAACTAAAACATTCCCTAAATACCATAATCGAAAAGTGAACTAAAAGGGCACATCTGCTGGACACGTCGTAAAATCATACAAGAAAACTTATTGGGGTGCAACTTTATTGGTACTATCACGATATAGCTGATCCCTCATAAAAATATGTATCGGTATTGTAAGAAAAATACGACAAGGAACTTATGTTAACGCAGTTCTCAACCATAGCAAATGTAACACACGCAAAAATACACTTTATGTAACAACCTTAAGGCATAATTTAGATTGACATGTCTATGCACATATACTGATTTTTGCGTAAAATGTAAAGGGGTGTGAAATAGGTGTGCTCCCTATAATTTTGTTTTGGTAGTTAACTGTCAGGTCTAGGAGCTATATTGATTATTTAAGTCATCTTCTATGAGTTTTAGGTCTGGATAGTAGATCATCTTGATATTTCATAGTCGAGAGATGGCAAGTTATTGCGAGCTCGTTCGCTAGGTTTTGCAACCGGGTTCTCTCCAGAACCAATACGATGAGCAGGCCTCTATAAAATTATACAGGAAAAAGAAGAAGAAGAATCCCTCCAACCGCAACTACTGCTGCAGCACATAGACCGGACCATCACAGCTGCGCGTAGAAATACCATCGACGCCGTTGTACGCTGCCAAATTGCACTGATCTACAAAGGTCGAGGAGGTTGACCATGTGAAGAAGAAGACCAACTTCAACTTGAGGATCGAGAGACTGTAATCAATTTTAGTTCCTTTGTTGTGGGGGTTCCAACTCATCATCTGCGACCTTCAATAAGGAAGAATTCTGGCCGGAGGGAATCCGGTTTCGGAAGTTATCTTATTAGTTAGTAAGACGACCGTTATCTAACTTCATGCTACATATCGCCGACTTTACGTGGAATTAGTTTAAATTAAAATTAAGGATGTTATACATCATATATAATTTAAGTTAAGTTAAACCTGTTGTATGAAATAAATTATAATACATATAATACGATATTTATATATGTATGTACATAACTAGTCTGGCCATAAATACTGTTATATAAAAACGTTTTTTAATCAACTATTTAATTATTTTGAATTTGGAACGTGTTTAAAATGTTAAAATCTTTTTTCGATTTTCCGCCGTTATACATATTTTTTTCGTGATTATTATCAAATTACAATGTGTTAAAGAAAATAGGATTGCAGTGATTGCTTTGCACAAAGTGTGTATGGAGCCGTCGGTCATATTCAAAACACTATCCCCTACTACTATAACTTCACGCCAAATCCCTTACGGGGTAGGCAGAGAGAACCGAGCGCCACGCGACTCGATCCTTACATACCTCACTCGGTTCTTTAACATTCATTGCTCTTTTCATGCAAGCTCGCCGGTTTCTAGGGCTCCTGACATCACCTTCTGATAGAACACGACCAATTTGGTCATGGTAGGTAAGTCTTGGCCTTCCTCGGCTCCTACATCCTTCCACTTTTGCATTGTATATCTGCTTCGTCATTCTTTCATCCTGCATTCTTTCTACATGTCCGAACCAACGGAGCATGCCTCTTCTTACTTTAACACCGACGCTCTCTTTCAGACCAACTCTCTTTCTAACATCATCATTGCGAATAGGGTCTACAAGCCTTACGCCACAAATTTTGCGCAGCGCTCGCATTTCGACCGCATTTATTCTAATTTCATGCTCTTTCTGCCATACCCAGCTCTCGCTTCCATAAGTTAGCGTTGGGACCAGCACTGCATTGTGTATAGCCAGCTGCGCCTTCTGGCTCAAGTTTTTACTGCCAAGAAGTTTTCCCAACGTTCCATTCACACTATTCCTACCACTCACTCGCCTTTCCACATCTGCGGTGTACCTTCCATCCCTGCTGAAAGCGCATCCAAGATATACAAACTCATCCACTTGTTCCAACACTTCATCATCTACCGTAATCCTTACATTGGTTCTGGTTTCTTCTCTTTCAAATACCATTATCTTTGTTTTCTTCGCATTCAGCAGTAAGCCTTCCTTCATACATTCGCCTTTCATCATTGTGACTAGTGTTTGCAGCTCATATGGCGTTTCTGCTAATAGGACTGCATCATCTGCATACAGCAGACAGTTCACCACTAGGTCACCCATGCGTAATCCTACATTCGTCGATCTTATTCTCTGTAGACAACTATCAAGATACAGAATAAACAGCCTAGCAGACAACATGCAACCCTGCTTGACACCAATTTTGACATCAAACCAGGGTGACATGTTGCGATCTATTCGCACACATGCTGAGCAATCCTTGTAGGTGGACTGCACAGCATGGAGCAGTGAGCCATCAATCCCATATCTCGGCAATATGCACCACAGTTCCTTTCGCACAACCCTATCAAATGCCTTCTCAAGATCCACAAAACCGCAGTAAACCTTCTGGTCTGTAGCCAGATGCTTCTCTACGAAAACACTATCCAGACACTTTATAAGATGTACTATCGACAGATATACCAACACTTCCTCCGTTGAAGACCATAAAAGATCGGGCAACCGCGTGCTATTAGAACTACAAAGGCTATTAATACCGTTAAACCTAGAATTCGCCGAAACCCCATTAGGAAACAAAAATCTTAACGCGAGAAATGAAGATTCTCGCTAGGACTCTATCGCTTATAATAAACAAGACCTAAAAATCGGTGCTTATCGTCGATATTCCTTAAATCAATCCTCACAGTTGAAGTGAGTGGATCGATCAAAATGCTTTCTGACCCGATACGCAATTGAAAGGCACAGAAATATTCTCTTTACTAAAAAAATTTCACGATTCAAGCGCACTATTACAAGCAAAATGACAAAATATACGCACGCAGTTCTAAAGAAGGCGCCCAATTGGTCGGAAAGGTATGACCGCAGTCTACATCAAGGAGTCACAAAGCTTCATTTTTATGAAAAAGGAGTAAAGACTTCAGCCGAAGTCTATCAAGATACTGTCTTGGATCGTATTGTGAAACCTCTCCGCAATACATATTTTAAAAATGTACTGTGATCTTTCCAGTGGGACTCTGCATCTGGTCACAAGGCACGAACTACCCAAGCCTGGCTCGAAACCATCGATCCAGACTTTATAAGAGCTGAAGACTGGCCCTCGTCTAGCACAGATCTGAACCCCTTAGACTAGAAGTTATAGTCAGTTTTAGAGGATATGGCCTGCACGAAACGAAACGGCATTGTGTCTCAGAAATCTCTGGAGCAAGCAGTAACTAAATTTCCCATGGGAACAGTGTGTAAATCCATAGATTCGTGGCCAGACAGATTAAATGCCTGTAACAAAGCCAAAAGTGGGCATTTCGACTCATTTTTTATTGTTTGATGAGACTTCCATATATATGTGCATATAAGGACTATGATACAATATTTATATATTGTGAAACATGTAAGAGCCGACGAATGCCAAGATTAACCTACCACAACGACGTGCAGTCCAGTGTCTATAAAAGTAATTCTAGATATCGATGTAGTGATACTGTTTTCATACAACAATAGAATCAGTTAATTTTATGAAAATAGTTCCCGAAATAGTAACAAAATAGTCATTTATCATGCAATACTTATATCTATTTAGAAAAATATCGTAAATTGTAGGTTATACTAATTTGCTCATTAGAAGTAACGCAGCATTAGACGATTCTTTTGCAGTGTTTGAGCTTACTTCTGCATAGTTGTACATGTATCATTTTGATAAAAATCTATAAATAAATCGATTATACAGTTTTACACCGATGTCAGAAAATTATTGAATTTTCTGCAAAAACTTACTGGAGAGAAATGTATTTTCATTAAAATCATTTTTGTGAGAAAAATATTTCATTCCAATAAAATCTACAATAATACACGTCAAAGCAAACATTCGAAAGACACCAAAACAAGACTTGTAAATAATTCCAGTTGATAGATTCGCTGTATAACAGCGAAACGTGGAAACATAGGGGATAAAATCATTTTTCAATACACAGATATTTGTAGTGTTTTGGAGCGAAATTAGTAAATAAAAATGACTCCACTTCGGTGTCGCTCCGTATGTCCGTCTGTAACGAGGTCCCAGAGTCATACACGACCATTATTAAACACATTCACACGCCGCTCATAAGTAGGATACGTAAGGCTCATAACTACCTACATAGTTTCATTATATGATAATATAGTATTGTTACCTGGTATGTAACGTAATTTAGGAGAAATCATCACAACGAGCATTTTGTTAGTACATAGTACGTTTAGGAACTTCACTTTTCGCATGAAACCTGCCATATATTGTAATTATCACTTGCTCCGCTGTGACGGAATACATCATGAGGAGATCCGCACGTTCAAGATATTATGTTTTAAAATACGTGTGACCCAACTTAAGAAAGGTCTGATTTTCCTTGTGAGTGGTGTATGTGTATGGCAGTCGCTCCATATCAAAATCAATACCTTCACCAAATCCTTAGGCTTAGGTAGTAAAACCCGCTAATCCTATGGATTATATGCAATTGTTCTTGCAATGCGCGAGAACGAAATGAGTGAAACTTCCTCTAAGTTATAAGATGAAATAAACATAGGTACATAACTATAATGGTAAACATATTTGATTAGAAATGCGATGGGTTATTTAAAAATATTTACAAAAGATATGTGAATGACTCTTATTTCAACCCGTATATTTCAAATCGAGCAGCCATCAGGGATGTTCCGCGTCCAGCGAAGTATTCAGTAAATATTTGAATTCACGTTTTACAATTTACGCCCATCTCGGCATCGTTGCCTTACCTTCTATCAAATGCAATGGAATCCCGTTTAATTAGAAATGTTTTAGCGAGTCTGTGTTTCAACCAGCTATGATGAAAATTAAAAAGAAACAATTAAAAATTCTCACGTTTACACTTCAGTATAATAATTGAGAAGTGCACGATATAACTAATCGGGCCATAAGTTCTGTTACAAATTAATACGTATTTATTTATTTATGAAGTAATGTAATCTTATCTTATCTAAAGGACCCAATTTTTTAAATATTTTTTAAACATTTTTAGTAATTTATGTTTAAGTAATTTTAGTTTGTTGTTGTATTTTTAATTAGGATACTATTAAGTTATTTATTTTAAAGATCATTTATTGTAAATTGTATTTAATTACATATATATCCTAGTAATAAATCATTATTCTTTTAAAAGATAATTCATGTTTTCGGTAAAATTATATAGCACTATGAGGTCCTACAGCAAATCCTGTACATGGCTACGAATATCTTTTGCGAGGCGTGATTCAATATTATACCAACACATAGTTAATTTGTTGCTACAATATTGGATTGAATTGCTGCTAGAATTGAGTATGTATACTTTGCAAAACACGTTTACAAGTCTTGCATCAGGCGTCGAAGTCAACGGTCGAACTCTGTCCAGTGCTGTCCCGTGGGATGCCGCTGTGGCACTGTATATTGCAGGACGGCGCGAAAGATCGCTGCAAACTATACTTCCGCTCCCGGTGCTACTTTTATTCTTCAGTTATGCTTTTTATAGCAAGAAGTTGAATTTATTTTCAGGTAAGATATCTGTATATATAAAAAGCAAAATCTTGCCATAATACAAAATTTGCTCCAGAGAAATTTGATCAAAATACCAGAAATAAATTGATATATATTGACTAAGATAATCGACCTTTATTTCAATTATAATCTACTCATATAAGTAGTCTAATATTATATTTATAATTATGAATAGTAAAAAAATTCATACCGATATTGGAGCTTTATTTTCAATATTTTGTCGTAGTCGAGATTTAGTTTAAACTTTATTTTTTTAGAGAATTCTTTACACTTATTTTATTCATTAGATAAAGCAAATAACTTACAACTAGAACATTATTCTTTTAAGAAAATATAAACATTATTTAGCGATCTAGTAAGCTTCGAGTGTTTTATTGTTTACTTTTTCTTAGCCAACGGAAACACAGCTATCGTACATTTGATTCGCAATTGCTGAATAATTTCTCGTTTTACAATATCAGGTTTAAAAGGAGTAGTTATTTAACAGGCTTCCTTGTATTCTCTTAAATGTGCTGTTAATTAGGTACAGTTTGATGGCAGCAAAAGTGGCTTTAAGCTTACCTATGCTAATATTATACAGAAATAGAAAAAGAAGAGAAGGTGACAGACTCATGAACTAAGCTGAAACTACTGATAAACCACAAGAAGAAAAAAATTGTAGAATATTTATGCTAAGTTTGGGGTAAATCAAGTGCTGAATGTGTGTGCAGATTGATTTTTTCTTTAAACGAGTATGTTGAAACAATGCCTAAATATTAAGCAATAATTTGGATTCGATCAAATTGGGTATGAATATTTTTATCTAAACCTGCACAGTTTTGGATAAGAATTTTATTATTCTATTCAATGTACATGAGGGGTTAATGAGCTTATAAGATGAAACTCACCAATTTCTAAAATAAACTTGAAATCTTGATAACTTAAAATACGGAATTTGGTTGCGAGATGGAAGAAAACATAATTGCAACTTACTTCCAAAATAGGAGGCAGGTAACTAGAACATTATTAGCAGGGGATGAGGCAAAGAAAAATTGATACTTAATAATAAAATTTTAGATAAAAGATGTAGAATGGTAGGAATAGAAATCGTTAGTTTAAGAATTTAAATGACGCCGACGGTGGCCTTCAAAAAGCGCATGTGCCAGTCCTCTTCATGTAGTCGAAAAGAAGAATGTAGAACTTAGGCCATGCGGAGATTATCGTAGACTAAACGCGATTACGAATCCAGATAGATACCCAATTCCACGTTTGCAGGATTTTACATACATAATGGCAGGAAAGAAAAGATTTTCTAAAATCGATAATAACAGAGACTATCATTTTATCTAAACTGCGGAGGACGACATTGAGAAATCCGAGATAACTCTATTCGGCTTATATGAATTTCCCCGTATGTTATTTGGTCTACGTAATGCAGCTCAAAGTTTTCAGAGATTTATGGGCAGTGTCTCTCAAGGTCTACGAATTAATAGCAAGCGAAAATGAGATACTTGACGCTAAACATTTAGAAATCATTTTTCAGAGATTTTAGTATCACAATAAATATGTCAAAATGTTATTTTTTATGCCACTAAGGTGGCCAACAACCGTAAGGCCTACCTGATGGTAAGCAGTAACCGTAGCCTATGGGTATTTGCAACACCAGGGGTGTCACTCATGCGTTGCCGACCCTGTAAGAACCTCTTCACGCATTCTTGAAGAATTCCATACTGTAGTCCCTTGAGAAAACCTCGGCAGGGAGCTCATTTTACAACTTCACAACAATAGTTCTCAGTAAAAAACTTCTCGTGATCAGCACAGTGAGCGACCATTGCGGTTTCAGTGTATGAGGATGAACTCCCAGCGTCGGCGAGCTGTGCGATTGTAAAACGACGCTGTTGGCATAATGTCGAACAACTCCTCAGAACACAACCCGTTATACAACCGGTAGAACATGCAAAGGGAGGCAAAATCTCAAACTCAAGGGCTCAATACCGTGTGTGAGTTCAGGATCATCGACAATCCTCACAGCTCGTCTCTGTACCGAGTCACAAGGTCCTAGCTGGTATCCAGGTGCTCCCGCCCAAAGGTGGCTACAGTACTCCATATGCGGTTTGACTTGGGACTTATAGAACATTAGTCTTTGCCCAGAGCTTAAGTACTGTTTAGCTCTGTAGGGCACACCGAGTTTCTTGGATGGCAGCTTAACCTTCTCCTCCAGGTGACCTCGATACTGAACATCGCTGGAGATCTCGATACCGAGAATTCCAATGCTGTTAGTAATTGTGAGCGGCGTGTTCTGGAATTGGGGAACCACAGCACAGGGGTTTTCTTAGCGGTGAACGCGCAAACCTGTGTCTTGGTAGGGTTGAATTGGACTAGGTTCAATCGCCCCCAGTCAGATACTTTACATAAAGTACCCTCCATTTCAGACACAAGTTTATCACAAGGGAACGAGGGATGTTAGCACGGCCTGTATAATAAGTGTCCCCGGTGCTGTCGTCCGCATAACAATGAATGCTGTCGATTGACAACATGTCATTAATGTGCAGCAGAAACAGCTTAATTAGACAACAAGCAGAAGGTACAGTTGTATAGTATTATGGTATAAGAATAAACAAACTCATACAAAATCGGCCAAGTGTGAGTCGAACTCGCGCACGAAGGGTTCCGTACCATATCTATAAAAACAGCAAAAAAATCACGTTTGTTGTATGGGAGCCCCGCTTAAATATTTGTTTTATTTTAATTTATTTATTTATTCTTGTATATCTTCACGCCAGGTCCCTTGCGGGGTAGGCAGAGAGAACCGAGCGCCATAAGACGCGGTCCTTACACACTTCACTCGCTTCTTTCACATTCATAGCTCTTTTCATGCACGCTCGCCGGTTCCTAAGGCTCCTGACATCACCTTCTGATAAAACACGACCAATTTGGTCATGGTAGGTTAGTCTTGGTCTTCCTCGACTCCTACATCCTTCCACTTTCCAATTGTATATCTGTTTCGTCATTCTTTCATCTTGCATTCTTTCTACATATCCGAACCAACGGAGCATGCCCTTTCTTATCTTAACACCGACACTCTCTTTCAGTCCAACTCTCTTTCGTACGTCATCATTTCGAACGCGGTCAGCAAGCGTTATGCCACAAATTTTTCGCAGTGCTCGCATCTCGACCGCATTTATTCTACTTTCATGCTCTCTCTGCCATACCCAGCTCTCACTTCCATAAGTTAGCGTTGGGATTAACACCGCGCTGTGTACAGCGAGCTGTGCCTTCTGGCTTAGATTTCGGCTGCCAAACAGTTTACCCAACGCTCCATTCACGCTATTCCCTGCACTCACTCGTCTCTCCACATCAGCGGTGTACCTTCCATCGCTTCTAAAAGCGCTTCCAAGATATACAAACTCATCCACTTGCTCCAACACTACATCATCAACCGTAATCCTAGTGTTCGTTCTGGTTGTCTCTCTTTCAAATACCATTATTTTGGTTTTCTTCGCATTCAATTGTAAGCCTTTCTTCATACAATCGTCTTTCATTGTTGTGATTAGTGTTTGCAGTTCGGATGATGATTCTGCTATTAATACTGCGTCATCTGCATAAAGCAGGCAGTTAACCACTAAGCCACCCATTCGCATTCCCACATTCATATTTCTCATTCTCTGAAGACAACTGTCCAGATACAGGATGAATAGCCGAGCCGACAGCACGCATCCCTGTCTGACACCAATATTGGTATCAAACCAGGACGATAAGCTGCCGTCCACTCTCACACATGCTGTGCAATCCTCATAGGTGGATTGCACAGCACGTAGAAGGTCACCGTCAATCCCATATCTGGGCAAGATGTTCCAGAGATTCTTTCGCACGACCCTATCAAATGCTTTTTCAAGGTCCACAAAACCGCAGAAAACCTTCTGGTCCGTAGCCAGATGCTTTTCCACGATATTGCGGAGCGAAAAAACTTGATCCGTACATCCTCTACCGCTTCGAAATCCCCCCTGTGTTATTTATTCTTAAAGTGAATATATAACTAAATATTCTGTGAATATTTCAAGCGTCTACCTGTTGCCGTTATCAATATCAAGCAAAAATTTGCAAAAAATTCACGTTTGTTGTATGGGAGCCCCCTTAAATATTTACTTTATTCTATTTTTCAGTATTTTTTATTATAGCGGCAACAGAAATACATCATCTGTGAAAATTTCAACTGTCTAACTATCACGGTTCAAGAGATACAGCCTGGTGACAGACGGACGGGCGGACGGACGGACGGACGGACAGCGGAGCCTCAGTAATAGGGTTCCGTTTTACCCTTTGGGTACGGAACCCTAAAAATGAATTTGAAACATCTTTCCATTTTAAATTACGTTAAAAACATTAAATAACTACATAACGTATTTTAAAACCGATCTATATAAAAAGCTCGAGAAATTTTGTTCAAAATTATGGGTGTTCCGTACGAATTTATGGTACCAACGATCCTCACCTGATAGATTTATAGTCACGAATAACTAGTACTTGGTACTTTTGGGCGATCCATCTTGGTGTCGAATGAAACTTGAAATGTGGTAACGTCTTAATTTATTTGAGACTGACCACTTATAGTCGCAGTAGAAACCAAATTACATTATGCCACAAGGCATAGAGTAAATGATTAAACGAATTATACTACAAGTATTTTTTTTTTTTGTTACAACGTTGACAGGCATACAAATATAAGATCTACGTGATGTATAGTAGTTACCATAGCCTATGAACGCTTTCAATATAGGAATAATCGCTCGTGCGTTGCCACTCCTACTGCTAACACAGCAACACTTTTTTTTTTAAATAAATCTTGCCTATTCCTGCTATGAGCAAGGCTCTTTTTTATGCCATTTAGTTATTAACTATTTAAAATATCACTTACACATTCATACATCAAATTCCCTTTCATACCACAATTCTTTCATTCATTCATCATCTTTTGTTTTTTGCCCATTTCTAAACGCCGGTGAAACAATTATGACTATTTCCAAAATTTCCCTCCCCATTATGCGTCAGTCCAGACACGGGCGACAGCGAGCTTCACAGCTCCACCTAGCCACCGCGATCCCATCGGCTATACAGAGTATAGCCGAGGTATACAGCATTAGTCCTAGGTGGAGCTGCTCTGCTTGCTACGATCTATGTCAGCCGTGGCTAGATTAACGCAATATTTAAAAAAAAATGTTCTACCTTTCCCCACCGCTATTTCGGAGACCGTTGTTTCGGTGACCCGCATTCCCAACTCCTGCTCCAAATCGTTTGGAGTCGTTTGTACCTCTGTTTGGAGAATGCGGGACACCGAAACAATATGTGCTGCAACTGTCTGGTCCACGCCGGGCTCGCAAAAGCACGATGGGTCATCCGCGCACTTGAATCTGTGCAAGTACGCGGAGAACCCACCATGCCTCTTAAGGGTGTTAAAAGGGGGGGTAGAATTAAGTTACCCAAATTACTAATTCTATGCACGCGGACGAAGTCACGGTCTATATCCTTCCACACGTCTAAACTATCTTCATATCAAATTTCATCTAAATCAGTTTAATTTATAAATTAAATTAAAATAAAATTCTGATAAAATGAGAAGAGGCATGCACCGTTGATGTGGAAAGAATGCAGGAAGAAAGAATTACGAAACAAATATACAACGCAAAAGTGGAAGCATGTAACAGCAGAGTAAGGCCAAGACTTACGTACCATAACCAAATTGATCGTGTTCTACCAGAAGGTGATATCAGGAACCTTAAACATCGGCGAACGTGCATGAGAAGAGCAATGTATATTAAAGAAGCGAGTGAGGTGTGTAAGGTTTGAGTCATGTGGCGCTTAGTTCTCTCTGCTTACCCCGCAAAGTATTTAGCGATAGTTATTGATAGATAGATAAAATAAAAAACCACATGTAGGACCACCAACACAGCTGAATAACGCTGAATTGAAGGAGGTGGTGGAAGCCCATCCGAGTCAAACTACCCAGGAAATAGCGGCATGTTTTAATGTTACCTTACCTACAATATTGACTGATTTGCATCAAATCAATAACATAAATAAATATGAAAATGGGTGCCTCATGATTTGACTGATCTGCAGAAAGAATCGCGGGTTAAAACTTGTGTAGCCTTGTTGAATCGGTACAGAAATGAAGGAATATTGGATCGCATTGTGACATGTAACGAAACGTGGATTCTTTACGATAACCGTAAGTGAAAAATGTAATGGGGTGACCTTTTTAAGTTCGCTGGGTGACCTGAGATCAGCCCAGGTCAATCGCCGCAACAGTGCCCTAAAGCAAAGCTTACTAATAAAAAGGTAATGGTAGCTGTTTGGTGGTCTATTCATGGCGTTATTCACTATAGCTTTCTCAAATCAGGGCAAGCAATAACAACAGATGTTTATTGTGCCGAACTTCGAACAATGATGGCGAAACTGGCAATGAAACGGCCCCGACTCGTGAATCGATCTTCAATATTATTGCTCCATGATAACGCAAGACCTCACACTGCACGAGAAATCGTTGTAACTCTACAGGAGCTACAGTTAGAAACCATACGTCAGCCTCGGTACTGGCCAGTCCTTGCTCCAACTGACTACCATTGTTTACGTTATTTGGACAATTTTCTACGTGGTAAAAACATGTATTACCAGGAGGCAGTACAAAATGCTTTCACACAGTTTGTCGAATCTAGATCTCCAGAGTTCTATCGCAAAGGCATAAATAAACTTCCGATTAGATGGCAGCAATGTATTGATAATGAGGGTAAATATGTTGAACAAAGAAATATCTTAGAAAAAAATGAGAATTAATTTTCCAGTACAAATCGGCAATTTCATACTTTAACCCCTAATATTTAATAAAGCAGAATACTCGCATACGCAACTTCATAGAATTGAGCAGTGTATATGATGTATGAATATCAGCGGAATCTTGAGTAACAACCAACCAGTCTTGGAATGTTCGCGTAAACTTGACAGAAACTATGCTACTTCGAAACTACGAGGGTGACAAGGATCTCGAAATAATGAGAACTTCTACTACTTGCAGTGTTTTTGTTAAATCAAGTGATATTGCAATTATTTTGTTTATATTGTTCATTAGCTCGTTACGAACCCATCATACCAACCCTTATTCATCCCACCGTCGGGAAATGGAGCTCTCATGAAACGAAAGAGTTTACAGTATACTCCGCCATTGCTCAACTGCGGCTTGGCGGCGGCCATTTTTTGTAAACCACTTAGGTGGTCAAAAAGCATTCTGCCGGATGGTAAGCATTTACCTTAACCTCTTCACACCGTTTCTAAAGAATCTCGTGCTGGAAAAAGCCTCGACAGGGTTTTTCATTGTTTTCTAGCTGCCCGAATGTTATTGATTAAGTTACAGTACTGTTGTTATCTGTGGACAATATCCAGAACCGATAGTTTAACGTACCCTCCGATGCATGGAGCATGTAGATAAACTCACCCACGCACAGCCTGCGGTCGAAGTTGCTTAACCTGCGTATTAGATTATAGTGACACGTGCGACGATACCATCAAGCAATAGTCACTAAATCGATAAATCTACACGCTATCTAAAAGGAAAAAAAAACTAAATGCTTATCATAATTAATTAAGATATCTAAAAAAGCGAGTGAACTTGATATATCATAATCACATATGAATATGTGATCAAAGAGGTCCACATATGTCTAAAGGATGATGCACATTATTCATTTAGTAATATAGTCAGATGAATGTAAATACTTTATTCAAGTACGATTTTATTCTTCAAAAACAAAAATCCTGTCCGATCTCGTAATTATGCGTTTCCTACAATACATCAATAAGTACTCCATAGATGCATATGGTTATTACAAAGTCGAATAACTCATCTATTAATACGTTTTATGGACTAGTTTTAATGATCGGAACTTAATAAAACATATTAACAGCGAGTTATTTGACTTTTTACACTGCCCACTTCAGCTACTAGATACTGTCATTACATTCGAAGTAACGTTAGTCTTTTAGTTTATAACTTTTGTAGGTTATTCAATAATTACATAAATCATTTTATAGTAATTAGATGCTAACTGACTGTCAATTCAAAGTCATCAGTATTGGAACTTTCATTAATGAATTAGACTTTAGGAGAACTGCTTGATTTAAATCATTGATCTATAGCGACATAATATTTGTGTAAGAATTTTGCCTAAATGTATCTTCATGTCATGTTATTGTGTATGTGTGTATTCGGTTATATAGATCCATACAAATGTTACCTGATTCTTTGACATACATTTCTTTTCTTTTTTTATACAACGTCGGGAGGCATACACGCATACGGCCCACCTGATGTAAAGCGATTACCGTAGCCTACGAACGCTTGCAATACATTAAGTATCACTCGCATAATGCCACCTCTGCTGCTAGCACAGCAACTCCTTAGGAGCTTACTGGTGACCTCACTCACATGCTGCAACACAACGACTCTCTAGAGAGTTGGTATTTGGCTGAGGTATTCTGTGAGGTGGCAGTACTGCCCCAGACGGGCTGCTTTGATGCGCCCTACCTCTCTTAAAAACACCCAGACCAATACAAATAGACATGTTCAGGCACTCAAATGTTTGTCGTGTGTGAGAATCGAACCCACAAGCGATGGTGTCAAAGTAATGTAACAGCGCGTTTACCACTGCGCCAACAAGGTCATCTGGTGTCAATACATACCTGTTTTAATACACATTCGCTTGCTTTTAGGTACCTAATTACCTGGTAAAACACGTGTCTCTTAACCCTTCGAAACCCGGGTGGTTGTATACGACCGCGAAATGTATGGGAAAACGTATATAACGGGTTCTGGCTGCTCAATGGTTTTAAATTCCCTTCAGCCAAGTAAGCAGTAACCTACTGAAAAAGAACTAGCTTAATAACCTACTGGTCTCTAGTTTGAATCCTTGATCAAACTATGATGTACGAATACAAAAATGTTGTGTGTTGCTGTGTTAGCAGCAGAGGAGGCATCGCGCGATTGATACTTAATGTATTACAAGCGTTGATAGGCTTCGGTGACCGCTTTACATTAGGTGGGCCGTATGCTAGAATGCCTTCCGGCGTTGTATAAAAAAAACCTAAGAATATACACTTCAAAACCCCATTGATCTAACGAACAAAAATTAGGTATTCTATCTGGAGTTTGGTTGGCCTGAAACAGTCCCTCCATGTGAAAATAATCATCTTTGTCAAATACTTAGGGTTGGATAATGGATTTCGCCATTCCTAATTAATTGGAAAACGGGATAACCCTTGCAAGGAGGCTCTCACTTCGAATCTTCTCAAGTTCTCGTGTACTAGTCAAGTTACCAGAGGGAGACTTTGTACAAAAGCCGTCTGCGTGGGTACCTCTGTCTCACCTATTTCTACTGCCAACCAGCTATAATTTATATTGCCGATTTGAAGGGTGAGATATGGCAGAGAGATTACTGGGTACTGTAACGAAACAGCCTTAGGTCACAAGGTTGGCAGCGCGCGAGTAACATGCCCGTGGTGTTGCGAGCGTCAATAGGCTGCAGTGACCGCTTACCATCTGATGCGGGCCGCATGCTTGTTAACCAATCTAGTTGTATAAATAAAATCGGCCAAGTGCGAGTGGGACTCGCGCACGAAGGGTTCCGTACCATTATCTATAAAAAATGCAAAAAAAATCACGTTTGTTGTATGGGAGCCCCCTTAAATATTTATTTTATTATATTTTTTAGTATTTGTTGTTATAGCGGCAATAGAAATAAATCATCTGTGAAAATTTCAACTGTCTAACTATCACGGTTCATGAGATACAGCCTGGTGACAGACAGACGGACGGACGGACGGACGGACGGACGGACGGACAGCGGAGCCTCAGTAATAGGGTTCCGTTTTACCCTTTGGGTACGGAACCCTAAAAAGAATCCGCATGCCCCCACCACCACCGTCGCTGCCACGACTGGCCTGGTCGTCGCTGCGACACGTGTTTCACCTCTCCACTAGGCATCATCAAGCGTTGTAGACGTTAATCGTTAAAATAACATGCTACAAGCAGCAGCCGAGGCAGAGACTACCGGAGCAGCCATGGCAGCGTCGGCATGTTGCATTTACTAACAGTAGTGGGTGGGTGCCGGCCGGCGCTAGGCCGCATGAACTAATTGGTGGTGGAAGCACACAAAGCAGGTTAGATCAAATTGCATGTATTACTGTAGTCTATTAACTATATTATTTTATTGGGTATTTGATCTATAGTATAATATAGTGTGCTACCACTTGCAGGTAGTTAACGCGAATTGGCGCTACCCACCATTTCTGTTATTTGATGCATGCCTTTGCTGCAATAATTAACATATGACACAATATAACCAGTCGACATTCTAAGGGTTTTACAGTCCAATGACTTTTTACGGTAATTCGCTCATAATTTGGGTTTTTATTACGGACTGTGTGTAATATTCAGTCAGCATATTTGGGATGGGGACAGATATCGGAGCCCATTTGAAATTTCAATTAGACTTATTTACATTGCCTGTACGAAAGGACAGTGATTAAAATTGTCACAGTTTATAGTATTTAAGTATAAGTTTGACGAGCTCGGTGGCTCAGTCGTGAATGACGCGACTTTGACACCAACGCTCGTGAGTTCTATTCCGACACAAGGCAAACATTTGTGTTTGTCTTGGTCTGAATGTTTTAAGAGAGGTAGGGCGCATCAAAGCAGCCCGTCTGGCGGAGTACCTCCACATCACTGAAAACCGCAGCCAAATAACAACTCCCTAGAGGGTTGTTGTGTTCCTGCGTATGAGTGAGGTCACCAGTAAGCTCCCAAGGAGTACCTGTGTAAGCAGCAGAGGAGACATCGCGCGAGTGATACTTAATATATCGCAAGCGTTAATAGGCTGCTTACATCAGGCGGGCCGTATGCTTGTATGCCACCCGAGGTAGTATATAAAAAAGTATGTAAGTATCTACTCTTATTTAAAGTTTCATATGTCAGAAGCTTAAAAACTAAAGATACGGTGGCAAGGCGCCGACGACGGAAGTAGCGCCGGAAATAAAGTGGGTAGCGACAAATAGTACATCCTGTTGCCGTTAATGGCACGAACTTTCATTGCGTCAAGGGTTAAAATAGACGTTCTTTGTTTAGTTAATTAACAATCCCAACTTTGTTCAAAGCCTTGGCGACGTTTATATAATTCATATGGTAAGTTAAAAAGATTTTCGAAAACATTCAAACCTGTATTCTATATCATACATTCATTATCACATACTATCATAAATGTAAATTATATGATTAAATTAATTTAAAAAAAAATCCAATTTGAAATCACCCCTGACTACTACATATTTTTTGTGTTTAAAAACTTTTCTTATAATACCCTCCATTACTTGCATATAATCACCACTAGGAGACATACAATAATTATGTAATTGTCTAATTACACCTCGATAATGCACTCAATAGAAAACCTAACAATATTTAAACATTTTTTGTTTTGGTAATTTTTTAAAACAATAATAGACCCACCCTATGCAACCACTGACTATTTTGTTGTGATTATTGATGTCAACTAAAATTTCAAACTTTTTTAGCCGATGCTGGGCCAAACATCAAATATCAATGTTTATTTTAATAAGAACAGAATATTTTAATTAATTATATGTTAACAGCCACGAAAGTCTTGAATATTTAATGTACAAAATTTCATTTTAGCATTTGTCGTATTGAGCAGTTTAAATCTGTAGTCAGATCAATACAATTAATTTGTCATTTACAATGTGAACTATTAAGAATATTAACATTATTAACACTATAAGCCACTATAGTGACTATAGTCACTATAGTATAGTAAGTATCTTATTTCTAGATTTATTTGTAGGGTATATATATATATACATATATATATCTTTCGTTAAATAAAAATCATTAATAAAATTATTAGTGTCAAATAGTAGAAATTATTAATAATGCTGTGAATATCATTACAATTTTTTGGAGATTATGGGTTCATATAGATAAATCTTTTGAATTCTCGATTAAACAAACGGCTTTAATATTACTCCTTAATACTACTAAGGTGGCAAACAGCAAGCAGCCTCCTCATTGTTAGCAGTTACTGTAGTCTATGGATATCTACTTATAAAACCAGGAGTGTTACTCGTATGTTGCCGACACCGTAAAACCTCTTCACACATCTTGTGAAGACTCTCATGCTGTAGTCCCTTGGAAAAAACACGGCAGGGATTTCATTCGACAACTTAAGAGAACCTTTTTTTTTTTTTTTTTTTTTTTTTTTTTTTTTTTTTTTTTTTTTTTTTTTTTGTGACGCGGGGAAAAATGCGTTACGCACACCACCGGCGCCTGGGTGGCCTCCGGTGGTAGTGTGGGACTCCCCGTCGGCTATCCGACGGTATACCCACTAAACAACCCCGCGAAATGCCATCGGCCGCGTTGGTGTGGTGCCCCGGATCTGTCAGCAACAGGGCACCACTGCGACTGGCCAGCCCCTCAGAAGGGGCCGGACTTCTTCAATCTAGGGGCCGTCCCGGCAAATTGGGACAGCCCCTCCAGCGGCGGGACCGTTATGGGGCCAGGTTCCCATCCTGACCCCTAGTCCCACAGGTTAGGGAGGCGGCAGTAGGTGCGCGTAGCGCCTACGCCGCACTCCCGTCCGCCGTCTCCGGAGCGGGACAGCCAAGGGATCGTCCTCCCTGTCCCGCTCCGAGGCCTCCTTCTGGGACATGACCGTCTCACAGAAGGAGGCCATCGCCTGCCAGGCACTGTCACTCCCGAGCATGCAGCGGACCACGCTCGGGAGCGAGAGGTCCGCGCTTTCTAGCGCGGACACCAGTTCGTGGCGCTGCCGAGACCACCTGGGACACCGCTCCAGAGTGTGCTGAGCGGTGTCCTCGGCCGCGCCACAATCGTGGCAGCCTGGCTGTTCCTCCCGCCTCGCGACCCGGTGCAGGTACTCACCATGCGGAAAGTGAGGGGTTTGCGCCTTCGGCGCATCCACGCCTCAAGGACCGGGCGCAGCGCATCCGCAACGCGGACTCCGTACCGCGCCTGCGCCAGGTAAGAGAACCTTCCCCAGAACCGGACAGTACATTACTATTGGGGTTCCAGTTTACGAAGCTGATTTCTCAGCTATCAGCGAGTCGTCAGTGTCAGCTTGGCGCTGTTGGCATCATATCGAATAACTCTTCAGAATACAACCCCTGGTACAATCGGTACAACAAAAGGAGGTAAAATCTCTCCTTAAACTCAAGGGTATATAAGTGCGTGAGCATAAGATCACCGACAATTCTCACAACTTGTCTTTCCACTGAAGCATTAGGTCCTAGCTAGTTTCCAGGCGCTCCTCCTGTCTGTACGTTACTACAGTACTCAATAAAGTGAACTAACTTGCCGACAACTACCTTGCATCGATCTAAGGCGCTGAAAGATTTGATTATGACTTTATAGCTTAACATTTGCATGTACAAATGAAGATGGTTTTGTCAATTGAAATGAGGACTTACATAGTCATTATTATTCTAGCAATACACGGTTAGGCAAAACATTCATCTGGCAGTATCACCGTTTAAAAGGGATAGTGATTTATGTGAGGTGCCAGAGCGATTACCATCGAAGAGGCTACCCGTTCGTTGCCTTCTGTGCATTTCAATTACTGCGCCGGAGGGTTGCTCACTGAATAATGTATGTCCACTTTGATTGAAACGTTCCGTTCCGTTCCGTTGGTCTTAATTTTTGAATGTTTGATCAATTATGTACATAATAATCGGTGGTTACAGAAAATGGGATGGGTTGAGTATAAGATTGAAATATATTGCGAAAAGGTTTTGGAAGTATAGTCAAGGAATAATTTAAATGTATTGAACCTTAACTATCAGATTACGAGGTTATTTGCCGTGAATACCAAAAATGATCGAAAAGCTATTTATTATACAGCATTGGGAGGCATACAAATATACAACCCATCTGATGTAAAGCAGTTACCGTAGCCTATTAACGCTTGCGATGTTTTAAGTATCACTCGCGCGATAATCCCTCTCCTTAGGAGCTTCCTTATGACCTCACACTCAGGAATATAACAATCCTTCAGTGAGTTATAGTTTGGAAGAGATTTTCTATGAGGTGGAGGTACTTCCCCAGACGGGTAGCTTTGAAGCACCCTACCTCTCTTGAAACATCCAGGCTCGACAATGAGACAATGCATACAAATGTTTGTCCTATGTGGGAATCGAACCCACAAGCGTTTGTGTCTAAGTAGCGTTACTAATCATTCCGCTACCGAGCTTATCAGTTTATTGAAACTTACTTTATTAGCTATACCGACTTATGCCGCCCCGGGCTCCTTCGACTCTTCCACTTCATACCTCGCACCGTCCTGTTAAGTGAAATTCGGGCTCAGAAATTCATAGCTATATTTATCCCGCTGTTCTTGATACCATATTAAAACAAAACGTAGTAGATAAGTCTTGGACATCCTCTGCTTCTAGATTTTTTGACATTAGCGTTGGATAACTGTTCCGTTCTTACTCCTTCTTCCTCTCACCGTTATCCCGTTTCTTGATCCATTAGGGTTGGCGGAGTCCGCTTCCTAAGCCTCAAGGTTTGTCGAAGATACGGATTTTGAGATGGAGCGACTGCCGTCAGACCTGCATGACCCAGATAGAAAATTACACTATTCTTCAGTTAGGTTACACGTTTATCGACATAGGTATAATTTATTGAACGTGCGTGATTTCTCTCGATATTTTCCATCACCGCCGAGCAAGTGATAATTACAAATATGTACATAAATCCGAAAACATGAATTTAGTGGTACATTCCAGGATTCGAACCTGGAACCTGTTTCTCAATAGGCAACGCTAGCCCAGTGTTTCGATATTCTCTGGGCTAGCACTGTTTCTTTATTATTTCGTACTATATTATTTCTACAAGTTGACTCTTTGCTTCAGTAACGTGTTATATAAAAACATGCAATTTTAATAAACGCTCAGTTTGCTATAAATATCTTGTATCTTTACGTAGTATAAAATAAAGTTCCGCTGTCTGTACGCGTAGATCGTTTAAACTACGCAACAGATTTTAAGGCGGTTTTCATCAATAGACAGAGTGATTCAAGATGAACGTTTATATGTATATTACATGCATATTACATTAGAGAAAGCCAAAAATGTAAAAGATTGGTAATATGACGTCGTAAAAAAAAATATTATTGTACGCATACATTGCCAACGCTGGCTAAACCTTACGAGATAGATCATAATAATGTACCACGGCCTTGTATATTTTAAAAGGATCTACAAAGAAGTCTGTTATGGTGTATGTCTATGTCCTAAAGAAAACCCACTGTAACAATTTTTGAAGTTACACTTCTAATGCCACTTCCAACAAGGTTGAAGTAAACAGTGTGAAGTTATTTTTTTTTTTTTATATTAGTTCAGCATAGTGGCCCCTCTTTGCCTGATGGTAAGCGAAAGAGGAGCCCAAATCGCAACTGCAACTGACAGCATACTACATCCCGCATCCTGTCAGTTGACGCTGCCATGCTGACCCGCAAAATGCTTCGTTTCACAAGCAAGGCAAGGCGTTCCACTTTTTGATGGTACGACAAAGATAGGAGTTGCCGAACTTTTTGGTACGCGAAGAGATATTCTCAACCGTGGAACTATGACATCGCAAGCCCGCACGTGTGGTTCTATGACGGAAGGGTGAGGGTGGGATAAGGGAAAACAGTTCATCCGCGCGGAAGAAGTTTCACTTCTTCCGCGCGGAGGGACTCCACGGACTATTTTAATTTGCTTTGCGTGCGCCATTTTCTTTTACGTCATATTATTAAAACCGTAGATTAAAAACAAGAACTTGAGTGAGTGATGTTACCACCTCACAGGCAACTGCAGCCAAATGCCAATCCCCTGGAGGGTTGTTGTGTTCATGCGAGTGAGTGACGTTATTACCTTACGGAAAACTGCAGCCAATAACAATTCCCTGGAGGGTTATTGTGTTCTTCTTATCTTATATTACACTTGTGCGGTGTGTTTACTACATTAATTGTATGAAAAAGGTACAAGAAAGAAAAAGAAACAAAGAAAGAAATAAAAGAACTTTTATTTCTTACTACTACTAATACTAACTACTCTTTTATTTCTTTCTTTGTTTCTTTTTCTTTCTTGTACCTTTTATTTATCATTTTTGAAACTAAAATCAACCCTTCTGGTCGTTGTGCACCTAGCTGATTAGCAGACGATACTCTGACGAAAAATATGTTGAGCAAAGCGTTAATAAATGACAGGTTCGATTTTTTTTTATACTACGTCGGGAGGCATACAAGCATACGGCCCACCTGATGTAAAGCGGGTACCGTAGCCTATTAACGCTTGAGATATATTAAGTATCACTCGCGCGATGCCTCCTCTGCTGCTTACACAGCAACTCCTTGAGGAGCTTACTGGTGACCTCACTCACAGGAACACAACAACCCTCCAGGGAGTTGTTATTTGGCTGCGGTTTTCTGTGAGGTGGAGGTACTTCCCCAAACGGGCTGCTTTGATGCGCCCTACCTCTCTTAAAATATCTAGATCAAAACAAACAGACATGTTCATGCACACAAATGTTTGCCTTGTGTGGGAATCGAACCCACAAGCGTTGGTGTCAAAGTCGCGTCATTCACGACTGAGCCACAGAGCTCGTCAAAATTTAAAAAAAAAATCCATACTGGACAAGCACTGGCTGTATGAGCATGTCTGTATGTTTTAGTTTAGGTGTTTTTAAGAGAGCTAAGGTAGCAGTCTGACGGTACAAGTATCTCTTACACATTGAAAACCATAGCCATATAAAAATTCCCTGGAGGGTTGTCATGTTCCTGCTAGCATGTGATGTTAACAAGAAGCTCCTAAGAAGTTACCATGTTACCAGCAGATGTGGCAATGCGGGAGCGATACTTTCCGTATCGCAAAATTTCATACGCTGCGGTAACTATATTAAATCAGGTGGGCCGTATGTTTGTGTATTTCCCGACTTCACGTAAAAAAAATGGATATTATTTTACCTCATTTGAGATCACGCCGAATTAATCTCTGAAAGATTACTGTTTTTCTGAGTAAGGTTCATATTACTGGTAAATTTGTGAGGAGATACAATACAATACATAATACACTTTATTGCACCAAAAGAAAAATACGTAAAAAAAAACAACAATTAAAAAAGATCAGTACAACGGCGGTCTTGCCGCGATGCGATCTCTTCCAGACAACCTTAGGGGAGAAGTGAAGAAAGAAGGTAGGTGGCGCAGAGCATAACTCAAAGGAAATAAAATATTATATATATAGACATAAATAAATACATAAAATATACATAAATATACACATATAATATACATAAATATGCACATATAATATACATAAATATACACATACACACAAATTTATCATAATGATATATACAATGAATATGCACACAGTAAATGTGACTGAGGGGAGAAACAAGAAAAGTTATGCTGATTACGTAGTGTTAAGGGAAAGATTGTGAAGTTTGAGAAGATGTTTACAGGATCGAAGTGATTGAGCATTCCGGATATCGAAAGGCAAAGCATTCCACAGGCGCACTGCCTCAACTGAGAATGAATTGTTTGATACATCATTACCAGCGACGGTGGCGCCGGAATGCTTCTCGAGTTCCAACTACGATTATCGCTTCGCATCATGCGGCCGTGTATCTCCTTACCACCAAAAGCCATTGTAAACGCTACGTTAGAAAAACCTGTGGCAGACCAGACCAGATATAAACCGCAAGACTTACGCATAAATTACGAACCGTCCACCGCCAACTTCCCTAGTTTGGACTCCAAACATTTGTTATTCAGATTCACGAATACTAATAGAGATTTATGAGTCGCTCATTTTGTCCAACAGATTCCATTTAACGATAGTGGATGATTTAACCAATGAACTGATGCATTTGGCTACACAAATTTTCGAATTAATTTCCTCTTAACATCTATCTATTATTATAAAATGCATTTATTTAATATTAAGACATATAATAGTTTCATGCAAATAGATAATATTCAATGTACCTGAACTTGGATGATAAAAGAGGTAGGGCGTATCAAAGCAGCCCCTCTGGGGAAGTACCTCACGGAAAAGCGCAGGATAACAATACATATCTATGCAGGGTTGTTGTGTTGCTGCGTGTGAGTGAGTCACCGTGATATTACGTAAGGTGGGCCGTATGCTTGAGTGCCTCACGACGCCGTTTAAAAAAAAACTAAAAGATCTAGCTTCGTTCAGATTTTTTTAAGTTTTTTGTGTAAAATCGAATTTGTTCTGCGAAGAAACCTTATATAGGTTAACAAATTCGGAACAAATTAAAAAGCAAAACCATATGTACGTACTTACATTTGATCCAAATCGCTAGACCCGTTTCCTTATAACACGAAATATATTTACCTACATATAAATAAATAAATAAATAAATATTGTCGGACAAATTACACAGCGCCACCTAGCCCCAAAGTAAGCGAAGCTTGTGTTATGGGTACTAGACAACTGATAAACATACGTAAATACATTTTTTTTTTGTAAATACATACTTATTATACATAGAAAATACCCAGACCAATACAAACAGACATGTTCATGCACACAAATGTTTGTACTGTGTGGGAATCGAACCCACGAGCGTAGGTGTCCAAGTAGCGTACATATATACAATAATTGCTCATTTAAATTAATAAAATTAAAATGAATAATACCAATTGTTCTGAATGACGCGTTCATCACCCATGCACGGTACACAATAATATTCATATGTCCAGCTTGCGATGTAATTGAATGAGCTAATTTGTCAGAGATTATCATCTCAATGGTTGTTGCAACACGTAGTTAATGTAAACTACTAAATCTGTTACAAGCATGTGAATAATTCAATGCTCACATGGAAAATATATATAAAAAAATAAAAACTAAAAAGTACAGTACAACGGAGGTCCTATCGGGAACGTTCTCCTATATACCACCTTTGGGTAGAGAAGTGAAGAAACAAGGTAGATCATTATTTCACCAACATAGAGCTACATTATCAGCGAGTAACATGGGCTATGTTAAATTGTCATAAAATTAGAGAATCTTATTATAATTACCATAAGATATCAAAATAATTCCCTGCAAATGTCATTCTTTGGCGTGCGCTGTGAAAACTGTTCATGATACGTATAATAATGTACTTTAAGTTTTTAGTACTCATTACCCACAAAATAGTTCGCGAGGCTCTAACAATTATAAATAAGTCACAATAACGGTTTTTTTTATCAAATTAATCAATCAAAAACGGGTAAGATCTAAAGATAATGATATTAATGCTTATCCAATATAAAAGTTTATAAGGAATTATTGTCTATTTGTTCAAATAAATGACTAATTAATCTCTTTATCTATCTAGCCGTGAATACACAAACATACATAAACACTTATATATATATAAACATAATTAATCAAATTAACTTATCCAATTAACGTGGACTGCATGTAAAACACTGTTTCAGAATCTTAGCTTGTTGACAGTTCCATGTCTATACATATATGAGGTATGTATCTTTGTCAAAGAGCATCCGGAACTATGTCCTAAAGTTTCTTAGATACACCCTCGAAATACCAGGAATCCAGATAGATTGGTTTTGGACTGTGTACTGCCGACGTCCCAGTTCCAAAGTAATGGTATAGCTACGCTTGTCAAAATCTATACATATAAATAAAATTGAAGTGTCTGTCTGTGATTTCAAAATGAAGCCTTTATCTTAAGCTCATATCGTTTTTTCACGTTACCAAAGCCTAAAAATGCATTTTTAACTTTTTTTGTCTGTCTGTCGGTCTGTTTGTTTGACGGGGTAATCTTCGAAATGGCTGAACCGATTTTGACGGGACTTTCACTGGTAGGTAGGTAGGCAAATATCACGCGTGCGAAGCCGCGGGCTTCTGCTAGTATTCAATAAAATTGCCTATGATATAAAAATTTACCATATGAAACTTTTTAAATTAAAAGTAATTCTATGGCTAAATAATAAATATTTTATATTGTTACAGATATTCAAAATTACAGATGAATATTCAGTAATTACCTATAATCAAGTATTATAGTAAGTTACTTTATTGTGTTAGAATAATGCACAATGCATGTCATGTTGAATGAAGCATGTTTGATCATATTTTTATATTGTAACAAAAATCTACGTATTCCGATTTATGGTAATAACGTCTCTGTCACAGTAGTACCGTATAGGCCAACTCCATCTGTCGGTTATCATGGCTAGGGCAGCATTGGAGCTTGCGACCACCATGCACATCACGAACGCACACCGTATATGTTCAGTGTGTGTCAAAGCGAACAAGTCTGCTCTGCAGAAGTGATGCAGCCCCGACACAGCTCTAAACGTGTTATTGACCTGGAAGAGGAACGCATAGTGTCTGCGAATATTAGCCCAAATCTAAATAACATCGCTTGTAATGATCCGAGTATTCTTTCAACTACTTTGTCTCCGTGAAATTTTGTTTCTCAAGTTTTATGGGACAATTTTCGAGATAAAAACAGCTTCAATGGTGATTTGCGTACAAATCTCATCGTCGTCATCGGAAATAAAGCACAATGTTTAATAAACCAGTTGAGAATGCGCAAGCTTGCATTGCCAGAGGTACACCTGGCTCGTCAATTATATAACAATCAATTTTTTTTTTTGTCGGCCTATTTGACCATGTTCCTTAAGAGATAGGAACGGTGTTCCTGAACATTCCTATTCTACTTTTTTATGCTGAATCCGAATCTGAAGTCAAAATTCGAAAAAAACGCACACACAGGCAAACGCACAGACAAACATATAGATTTCAATAGGAAGGTTCACTCAGCAGTTCCTTTTTTTATAAAACGTCGGAAGGTATACAAGCATACGGCCTACCTGATATAAAGTGGTTCCTATGTATGCCCTATGAATGATTATCATACATGAAGTAAGTACCACATTAGTGATATAAAAAAAAACATCGTTTGCGCATTGACATCCCAGCTGCGAACACAGCATCTCATTAGAAGCTTACTGGTTGTATTGTAAACACATACTTGTACAATAGAAAATAGAAATAGAAAATATTTTATTCCAACTTCACACATTTCACAGAGAACATACACTAAAAAAATAAAAATAAAAAAGAATAAAAATTAATATTTAAAACATAATAATTACATTTGTAGGAATTGTGAAGTCAGAACTTGCCCTGGTTTTCAGTATTGCCAAGAGTGACAGCATTTGAAAAGAAAGAATAGTTTCTGTAAAACATTCATACTAAAACAAACGGAAATGTTCATGCACCCAAATATTTGTCTTCTGTGAGAATCGAACACACAAACCTTGATGTTATAGTAAGCATTGCTAATCATTCCAGAATCAAATTCGTACCAGGAAATACTTAAATTGTTATTTGTTAACCAAATTAGTAGAATCCACAGATCAACACTTACTCATCCCACTGCAGGGATACGGGTCTCCCTTCAACCGAAGTGGTTCAGAGCATACTCCGCCATTCTGCTCAAATGCGGCTTGACGGAAGCCAGTATTTTCAAGCCGCCCGACGGCCACTGACTTAGCTTTACAACTATCATTTATCGGCAACAGCCGGGACCGACTGCTTGACGTGCCCTCCAAAGCACGAAAAACTCGAGATTGATAGACCCATCCATAGACAGGCTGTGGTCGACGTTGCTTAACCTGCGTGTTTGGTTAGAATGACACGCGCAACGAGGCCATCGAGCTCTCGAATTAGTAGAATAGCATATTGTATGTAACTCATTTTAATTAAATATTCACGAAACTACATAACACGTTCAATTAGGTACTATTTTAACGGTATGAAATATCATAGTAGAATATTTTTTAAGTCACTAAATCTTCTAATCCCCAAGAACAACACGAATCACCTAAGAATTAACATCGGAAGTCATTACGTGGGTAGGTATTTAACATAGTTTAAAGTAGCAAGTAGATAAGAATACATGAGAAGAAGAAATGTAAAGAAAACAATACTTTCTTAAAAATAATAACATAATTGCAATCATCTTCAGTTAGTTTTCTATAATATCAAAATTATTTCTATGTTATCCTCAACTCAGCGTTAGGCAATTTCTACACAGCGCTACGTAAATAAGAAAATCAATATACCGCCATCTATACACGCACCGTGGAACTGTTACGAAACATTGCGTGCGAAAGCAGTTATGCGGGTAATAGGCTGTTTGCGAAGCACGGTAAATACTTAGTTGAACATTTGTACAACTAGATGTATCGCTCAGTGCCGTCGGCGGATAGAATTTCCAGGCAGAAACTGTATTTGGGTTATTTGGCGCAATATGTATAGGTAGTATTTGAATTCAGATGGTTTATTAAAAATATACAATAGTTATTTTGAAATAAAAAAAGATTTAAGAAAGCTTTTTTACATAACGTAATTTTTCATTCATTATGTTTTACTTTTACTTAAGTGACTCTTTTACTTTTCCTTACACCTTAAATCTATAACCCAATGATCCATTTAAATGCCAGAACAGTGTTTTATTTTACGCATCGCTTTATTTCGGTACATATAGATACAATATCATCTAACTATCGTACACATCTGTTTTCAGACGAGCATTTTTCAATCCGTCACACAAACTTAAAAGAAAACTATTTGCTACCAGTACTTTTACAATATTTATATATAGTGTAGAATAGATGAGTCTGTTGGCGTTCGGTTCTCTCTGCCTAACCCGCAAAGAATTTGGCGTGAAGTTATAGATAGATAAAAAAGATATTCCGTTCTACAATAATCTTATTAGTCATCCCTATAAAATACAGGACGGTTACTTACACGCCCCACAGGAAACGTTCCAACTTCCAACCTTAAAGTGTTGCTTTTTTTATTTTTATACTCCTAAATACTATAGACTCCGGATGTAGGAGGCATACAAGCATACGGCCCACCTGATGTAAAGCGGGTACCGTAGCCTATTAACGCTTGCGATAGATTAATTACTACTCGCGCGATGCCTTCTCTGCTGCTTACACAGCACCTCCTCGGGAGCTTACTGGTGACTTCACTTACACGCAGGAACACAACAACCCTCTAGGGAGTTGTTATTTGGCTGCGGTTTCTGTGAGATGGAGGTACTTCCTCAGACGGGTTGCTTTAATGCGCCCTACCTCTGTTAGAACATCCAGACTAAGACAAACAGACATGTTCATGCACACAAATGTTTGTCTTGTGTGGGAATCGAACCCACGAGCGTCGGTGTCAAAGCCGCGTTATTCACGACTGAGTCACCGAGCTTACATGCGAGTTAGGACACCAGTATACTTCACTTAGTAGACTACTTAGTAATCGCTTTACATCAGGTGGGACGTAAGCTTGTTAGCCTCCCGATGTAAGTAAGGCTGCAGACCCTCAGGAATATCTCTATGACATTGAAATTACAAGTCAATATATTATGAAATTTAATCTCCCTTTATCTATTCCATTGGTTCTAAAACACGTAGTCTAATCATTCTTTTTCTTCCCGGCGTTATCTCGCTGCCTTATCCATTCGGTTTGGCGGGGTCCGTTACGTTAAGCCTAGGGATTTGACGAAGATGCTGATTTTTACTTGGAGTGACTGTCCTTGACGTCACGACTCATTTACGTAGTCTAATAACTATACGACTTAATTAATAATATATATTAAATTGCTTTATTATTCTTCAGCTGAAAAATACAAAGGTGTAAGTTATTTTTGATATTTATATCTTTCAATATCCTTTATTTTGACACCGCTCACAACAGATTTTTTCTTTATTATTCCCATACATAATCCGCTTTTTTTATCATGCTTGTCACGTAGCCTATGTTAATTAGGATAAGATGCTCCACATATCTGAATCGGGTAAGTTACTGTGTTATACTCACAAACATACGCGCACATGTACATGAAAAATGCATTCCTTTATCTGTAAAATAGAGGCACTTTCTCAGTTTATCTCCTCCTTATATAAAGCTCTATATAAGGCTGCTATAGGTCAGGGCGTCTCTATACAGGGCCCCTTTGTTAATCCACTCTATAGATATAGTTTGTTTTTTATACAACGTCGAGAAACATACAAGCATACAGTCTACCTGTTATGAAGTGGTTACCGTAGCCTATGGATGCTTGTGATATATTAAGTATCACTTGTGCATTGCCACCACTGCTGCTAACATAGCAACTCCTTGGGAGTTAACTGTTGACCTCACTCACACGCAGGAACAAAACAACCCTCCGTGGAGTTTTTTAGCTACTGTTTTTTGTGAGGTGGAATTACTTCCTCAGACGGGATGCTTTGATGCGCCGTTCCTCTCTTAAAAATAGTAAGCCACTTCCATACTTCTGTTAAAGTTAGAGCTGATTATAAGTTGATTCCCTTTACATTACGTCAGGATCTTAATAGGCATATCCGCCTCGTTTAAAGCGATTGCCGTTGCCTACCCTCATCAACCCCAACACATCCTACTGCTGGAATACGGACCTCCCTCCGACAGGAGTTGTTTAGAGCTCATAGCGGAGAGCTACGAACGCAATTATTTATAACGTTTCTGTTGAGGATAGCTTTTATATAACCTTTTTATACTTTTGTAAACTCTATGTTTTTACACTCTGGTATTATGCTTTTGTTTTCTGCTGTCATATTATTGTGTCATCGTTCGTCTTTTGGTAAGCATTATTTTATTGTAGCTCCTATATCCTAAATAAATAGAAAATACTCTGATATCTGGTCTTTACCTATTTATTACATACAGTCCACCTTTCTTTAAAACCCATTCTTTACAGTTTCTCAGAAATTGTTCTACTAAGTCTTTGTTTCATAGGCGCTCAAAGGATAGATTCGACTTATAAAATTGAAAAAACTTATAGGCAATTCGATATAAATTACTTTGTGTGCTTCCGCTACCGATTAGCTCATGCGACCTAGCGCCAGCTGGCACCTGCCCACTACCGTTAGTATAGATGCATGCTGTCGCTGCCATGGCTGCTCCAGTCAGCTCCACTTTTGGTTGCTCTTGGCATCTCTGCGACACTTGTTTTGGCATCTCCACGAGACATCCTCAGATGCCGTAGTTAGTCGTTAGAATAACATGATGAGTTACATTTACCTTGGCGGGTCTAGATAAGATTGCATTTGGTAGCTTTGACATTTGACTTATAGACTTAACTTTATAAGAATAAATATTTTCGTATAACCAAATGAACACGAGTATTACAGTTGATAATGTAATAAGTGGATGAGATTATATTTATATATATATCACCCAGACCAAGACATGTCTGTTTGTCTTGGTCTGGGTGTTATCTGTGTATCATAAGTATGTATTTACAAAATAAAAATATGTTTTTGTATATTCATCATTTGCCTACCCAACCAATGATTTAGCACGTGTATTAATATATCTTTAATTGTACTACTTCATTTCACTATATGTAGACTCGCATATATTTATTGTAATATATTATATTAACGATGAAAAAAGAACCATATTGGCAAGTGTCTTTTGGCATTTCTTCTTCGTCAATGGTCATTTTCGAAATGCTCGTAGATTAAAAAAGAGATATTAAAACTAAAAAAAAAATCGAAAGTTATTAAGACATAATATGATCCAATTTAAAGAATGTAAGAAGTGTCTAAGTAAGGTTTAATGGCAAATAAATTATTTTAATCTTTTCATCTTTTATCTTTATCATCAGTTTTCTAAAACCCGTAACACAAGCTTCGCTTAGTTTAGGGCTTAATGGCGCTGTGAAATTTGACCGACAATATTTAATACCTATATAATTTAACATTATTTTACATGCGGGTACAATTCAAATAAATATAAATAAATATATTGTCGGACAAATTACACAGCGCTATCTAGCCCCAAAGTAAGCGAAGCTTGTGTTATGGGTACTAGACAACTGATAAACATACATAAATACATTTTTTTTTTTTGTAAATACATACTTATTATACATAGAAAATACCCAGACCAAGACAAACAGACATGTTCATGCACACAAATGTTTGTATTGTGTGGGAATCGAACCCACGAGCGTTGGTGTCAAAGTAGCGTAACAACGCGTTTCACCACTGCGCCATCGAGCTCGTCAAATATGAATGCTATGATTGATGATGTAATATTATTACGGAAAATACCAGAAATCACAGAATGTATCTACTAAATTAAATGATATCTTTAATAACAAAGTCACCTCTACACTAAATATCATCCCTTTATCCTTTCACGTACCCATTTCTAATTTTCTCGTAGGTGCCACTTCACCTCTGTCCGATTTACAAGGGTTATATTAATAGAACAAGGTGAAAATTGACTCGTGACCTACATTGTGCCTGTAGTACAGGTGTTAATACTTATATAGTAGATTAGATAGATCGAATGGAATACGCCATATTTGCCCAACATAAAATAAATATTATATTACGTAGAGTAAAAGATTACAAACTTTTATGCATACAATTAGGCTTAGAAAAATCTTTTTGAAAACACAAAGTAGAGAATTTGTTTTCTGTTGTGGGCAGACATCGCACGAATTTATTAAATAATTTATACGAACGAAGAAACTATTCAGATCTTAATAAGAAATTGCTGGACTATATGCAATATATATATAAAATAACATTAAACAATAAAGTTAAAAAATAAAGATCAATCACAAATTACAATATTCGATATAACATTTTATGTTTTGTAGTTTACTTCATTATATAGAATATATATATATATCATTCTTATATATATATATATTATTCTTAGAAAAACTGAATGAAGTAAACTACAAAACATAAAATGTTATATCGAATATTGTAATTTGTGATTGATCTTTATTTTTTAACTTCCATATATGTACCATATAACGCTCATCATCGAATTAACTTATAATATTTACCAAAACCCCAGTTCATTTCCAAGTTTGACGAGCTCGGTGGCTCAGTCGTGAATGACGCGACTTTGACACCAATGCTCGTGGGCTCGATTCCCACACGAGGCAAACATTTGTGTGCATGAACACGTCTGTTTGTCTTGTTCTGGATGTTTTTCTCGTAAGTGAGGTAGGGCGCATCATAACAGCCCGTCTGGGGAAGTATCTCCACTTCACAGTTGACCGCAGCCAACAAACAACTCCCTAGAGGGTTCTTGTGTTCCTGCGTGTAAGTAAGCTTTCAAGGAGTTGCTGTGTAAGCAGCAAAGGAGGCGGCATCGCGCGAGTAATACTTAATATATCGCAAGCATTAATAGGCTATGGTACCTGCTTTACATCAGGTGGGCCGTATGCTTGTATGCATCCCGACGTAGTATAAAAAAAGAAATCACTAGTTATTCAAAAACAGGCAGGGTACGGTCGCAATTTTTTGCTAGCATCTATATCTACTGTTAAGCAGTCATGTATATTTTAATAATGTTGCCAGTATACAAATATTTATGTCATAAACGTTATTACATATTTCGTAATATTTCTTCTTTGAATGTTAATTTAACATAGTAAAGTTACTATAATTTTCGTTATTTTTCTTCTTTTCTTTAAATGCACGTTAATAAAATTATCTTAGATATAGAGTTTAGAAGGTTTATAATATAATATCTTCATATATGTCTTCTTCTTCCTAGTGTCATGTCGTTTTCTAATCCATTAGGATTGACGGGGTCCGCTATATAAGCCGATATGCTGGCGAAGATACTGATTTTGACATGAAGCGACTGTCATCAGATCTTCACAACCTATGGGGAAAATTAGACTTTTTTAGGTACGGTTACGCGTCTTTTGAAATATAATTTGTTGCACGTACGGGTTCCCTCACAATGTTTTCCTTCACCGAGTAATAACTACAAAAAATTACATAAATTCAAAAACACGATGTTTAGTAATACATGTCAGGATTCGAACCGCGGACCTGTTACTCAATAGGCAGGTTCCATATCCACTGGGGTATCACTGCTATCACAATATACCTTTATGTATGTATCTTAACATATTTAATATTTATAAAACATCTTAAATAAATATTATATTAAATATTATCGCACAAATTACACAGCGCCACCTAGCCCCAAAGTAAGCGAAGCTTGTGTTATGGGTACTAGACAACTGATAAACATACGTAAATACATTTTTTTTTTTTGTAAATACATACTTATTATACATAGGATGTACCCAGACAAACAGACATGTTCATGCACACAAATGTTTGTACTGTGTGGGAATCGAACCCACGAGCGTTGGTGTCAAAGTAGCGTACCAACGCGTTTTACCACTGCGCCACCGAGCTCGTCATATATGTAATGGCTTAAGCCATATATGTAATCTAAAATCCATATTCCGTACAGTATACCTAATAGAATATGGATGTTAGATTACATGTATTATACTCAAGGTTTCGTTGAATACGTTCAAGTAACCACTCAACGAATAATTCTCAAGAGAAATAATACACTCATGGCTTCCTTCCCGTGCTATTTTATCCAATATTATTGTTTCAATTGTATTGTACCAGGAAGGAGCACCATTATTTTCAGTTGATATAGAGGCACGTCTACAAGAATATAAAAAGAAGAACATAATATAATTCTTTCTGTTCTTTATCCACTGAGCTGCACTGCTGAATTACTACAAACATTATTTCTATAAAATTGTTTAGGATAATGTTCAATTTATTTTAATTGATTGATAGATTGTTATGCTTTTAGTCCTAACCTACAACGCCAATCAGACCTTGTCTATGATATGGAAATGAGTAACCTAACTGCGGCCAAACAACCCCTCCATTACGTGGCCTACTCAATATACAATAGAATAAACAAGATTTTCAATATTTACCACTGAAACAAGTCCCAATGTAAGTTCTGATTGAATGACTCATAAGTCTGTCATACGACGCGACCGAAAATATTATATGGCCTAATGGTCACTAACGCTTCATCGTTTATATACAATCCGATCCAACCTGCTTTGTGTGTTTCCGCCACCAATAACTACACCAATAACGATTGGTGGCGGAAGCACACAAAGCAGGTTGGATCGGATTGTATGTGAGTTTGACTTTCGCAAAATAACGCCTGAATCTATTAACTAAGCTTCATCGTTTTTCGACAAGTACAATTAGCGTCAGCCATACGAAAAATTAACATTACTGTGTACTATGCACAGTGTGCTCAAACTCCCATGCAAGTACCCTTTTCAGATAACATGAATTCTAGCATTTCAACAATCAGTAACAGTGTTGTTGAAGGGTTAGAAATAATACCTACATTACATTTTCAGCGTCTACTGGGTTAAGTACACCTACCATCGTGCAGTCTTCACTCCTACAATAAATACCTCAACCAAGAAAATATAATTATATTAATTAATAATAATAAATATTGTCGGACAAATTACACAGCGCCATCTAGCCCAAAGTAAGCGAAGCTTGTGTTATGGGTACTAGACAACTGATAAACATACGTAAATACATTTTTTTTTGTAAATACAAGCTGGTTTACCGGTAGGTGGGCGATAGTGACTGCTACACACTTACTTTTGCGATTATTATCGCACAAACTTCCACATAGTAGTGGCATGATCCAAACGTACCTATAATTTTAAGAGAGGTAGGGTGCATTAAAGCAGCCTGTTTGGAGAATTACCTCCAGCTCACAGAAAACCGCGACCAAATAACAACCCCCTGGAGGGCTGTTGTGATCCTGCATGTGACTGAGGTTACCAGTGAGCTCTTAAGGAGTTGCTATGTGAGTAGCAGATTACTTTACATCAGGTGGACCGTAAGCTTGAATGCCTTCCGGCATTATATAAGAAAAAGTCGGCGACAATAAATATCCTCCCTAACGCTCACAAATAAATGCTAAAGTTTGTACCCGGGGTAATGTAAAAAAGAAGTGTCGCCGCTGGTCAGGATATTTGTGTATCCGTGAGGAAAAGAATGGTCAGCCGCATAGTCTCCAGCGGATGATGGACCGCGTTGATGTTCGCGGGTTATCCCCTGATGATGCAAAAGTTCACATACTTTGTGGAGGGAGTGGCTGTTGTGAAACCATTTTTCTTTTTCTCTTTTCCCATAAAGTGCGTGATGTGGTAAAAAAAATAAATAAGAAGTCGGTGAGTTGCTATTTCGGCTACGGTTTTCTGTGAGGTACTTGACCAGGCGGACTTCCGTTTATACGTTTTGCCATAATATGCATGATAAAAATGAGGCAATAATGAGAAGGCAGTGAATGGATGGAGTAAAGGACAAAAGCTCGGTGTCTTTCACTATAGTATGCTATCATGTACCCCACCACAACAAAAAAACCTGAGGGAGTAGAGCACAGCACCTCTCGCTGCCTCTCTTATAAAACATACATTTCTTATTCACCGTTGGTAATTCCCGAAATACCAATATTGAAAAATAAATAGGACTGGAAACTAAGTGAAATAACACGAATGGTTTAGTCTAAGTATCATATAGTCTAAGTATACAATGGTTTTTGTATTTTATCTCTAAATTGAAGTGTGCTAGATGTACCATTGCATTTAATGACGTTTGCATAGCTAGTTTGTTTCTATTGTTTCAAATCAGCTTTCAGAAAAGAATTTCTTGGAGACATCTCATGAAAAATTGTAGAGAATGCGCGTTGCTCCATTCCGTTCTTTGTATTACCTGCTAGATTTAGCCATCGTAAGCTATTTATATCCATATACAGCCTATTAACACTTTCAATACATTAAGTATCACTAACGTAATGCCACCTTTGCTGCTAACATAGTAAAGAACTTAGTTGCTAACTGATGTTCTCACTTACACGCAGGAATACCACAACCCATCAGAGTGTTGTTATTTGGCTGCATTTTCTGTGATGTTAAGGTATTTCTCTCTTAATTTAATGCGCCCAGCTTCTCTGTTTCTGTCTAATTCGCAATGATCTGAATTGAATGATTTAAGTTTCGCTATATATAGGAACCCATCATACGAAGGGGACAAGCTGTTCTATGCGACCTACTAGATATACCTCAATTTAATAGTCCACGTCTGTAGAGAGTACTTACGTACTAGTAATCCCTACTTTTATTAACGATTCAATAGTTTAACCATATTCAATCAACGTGGTTAATCAGTAAATTAGTAGATCAATTGAGAGACGGACAAAAGGCAAGAATTATAAAATAATATTTTAGCTTACACGAGAGAGGGTATTCTGTTAAGGTAGGTATATATTTTTTTCTTACAAAACGGTTTGATGGTTACACAATAAGTTATTTAAAAAAACCTTTATTTACATTGCCAAGAAACATCATATTCGACTCGGATTCAAAAATATTTCCCTTAAAATGTATCAAATCTGAGTGAAACCTTTTCGAATTCGTTTTGAATATGACTTTCTGAAGCAATGTGAATACAGGGTCTGATTTTTTTCGACTTTGCCCTAGGGTAGGGTAGTATAGTACAAGGTAGGAAATATTCTAAGAGATTATATTAAGATACGCATAATATCATGAAGAAGTTTAATGTATATTAATATTACCCGATTGGGGAAGTATTTTCAGCTCATGGCAGGCGCCAGCCAAATGGGGTTGTTGTATTCCTAAAAATTGATTGATCTATTTATACAACGTCAGGAGTCATACAAGTATACGGCCTACCTGACCGGTTACTGTAGCCTATGAGTGCTTACAATACATTAAGTGTCATCCGCGTAATGAAGAGGTCTGCTGCTAAGATAGCAAATCCTTAGGCGTTTACTGACTTCACTCAAACGCAGGAACACAACAACTCTTGGGGGAGTTGTTATTTAACTATGGTTTTCTATGAGGCGGACGTCCTTCCCAGGCCTAGCTATCTTTGATTAACAACCGTCATCTATCGAAAACAGCCGGAAAACCTCGGCCAAACATGAAATTTTGGGAAGGGCGTTTTATTCTTGCGAGTGGATTAGATCACTAGGAAGTTTCTGAGGAGTTGCTGTATTAGCAGCGGGGGTCGCAACGTTCCAGGAATACTTATAGTATTGCAAGCATTCATATGCTACGGTAACCACTTTACATCAGGTGGACCATACATTAGGGGTATGAAATTGGTGATTTCTACTGAAAAATTAAAACTCGTTCTTTTCTAAGATGTAACATATTTATTTAATCAAAATATTTACCCTCATTATCTATACATTGCTGCCATCTAACCGGAAGTTTATTGATGCCTTTGCGATAGAACTCTGGGGATCTAGATTCGACAAACTCTATGAAAGCATTTTGTATTGCTTCTTGGGAAGAAAATTTATACCACGTAGAAAATTGTCCAAATCGCGAAAAAAATGGTAGGTAGTCAGTTGGAACAAGATCTGGCGAGTACAGAGGATGCCGTATAGTTTCTATGGTATCGTATGGCGTTATCATGGAGCAATAATGGTGAAGATCGATCGATTAGTCGGAGCTGTTTCACTACCAATTTCAATCATTGTTCGCAGTTTGGCACAGTAAACATCTACTGTTATTGCTTGACCAGACCTGAGAAAGCTATAGTGAATAACGCCATGAAGAGACCACCAAACAGATACCATTACCTTTTTATTGGTAAACTTTGCTTTAGGGCACTTATCGTAAGGAATATACGGTACAGTAAGGAATATAAGGTACATATATTCCTTAATATCTGTACCGATTCAACAAGGCAACATAAGTTTCAACAGGTGTATCTTTCTGCAGATCAGTCAAGCTATGAGGTACCCATTTTTCATATTTTTTTATCTTATTGATTTGTGGCAAACGAGTCAAAGTTGTAGGTAAGGTTAAACCATGCCGCTAATTTCTGGCTAGTTTGACTCGAATTGACATTCACCATCTCGTCTAGTTCAGCGTTATTCGTCTGTGTGGGCGGCGTTTCACGGGTTCGTTCTTCAAGTCGAAGTTTCCATTACGGAAGCGTTTCAACCAAAACGCACGGTGCGTTAATTAGCAGTCTCCTCTCCAAATGCAGCATTGATATTGTGAGCCGTTTCTGCCGTGTTAGTTCCGCGTCGGAACTCGTATTAAAAATCACTTGGATTTTCGAAGTATCCATCTTTCACGTTTAAGCTGAATAAAGGAAAACAATTGAGATTCTAAAATGAAATGATGCACATTTTTTAAATGTTTTTTAAATATTCCTCATAGGTATCATGTGAAAAAAGTTTCATTAGAAAATCTCACACCATGAAGGTTTAATATCAATTCGAAGTATCTATTACTATAAAACGGCAATTTAATACTTTAACCCCTATTACTTACATGCCTTTCGACGTTGTTTAATAAAAAATATCTTTAAAGTCAAACCCAACTCCAGCTACATGTTGAAAATGCAGTCCAACTAGAGAAGTTCTTGCACCTTATAGATGAAAGTATTCAGTTTACAATTCCATAGACGAATTTAATAGTAAGGTCCTGAGAAGTTTCTGCATTAGCAGCAGAGGTTGTTGCTGTTCATTCTAACCGAACACGCAGGTTAAGTAACGTCGACCGCAGCCTGTCGATGGATGGGTTTATTGATTTCTCCGTAATTCTAAGGACATCCTCAATAGATGATAGCCATTAAGCTAAGTCAGTGGTTTTCGAGCGGCTCGGTAAAATTAGCCTGCGTTAATCTGCAGTCAAGCAGCGTACTGGAGTATGCTCTCTGACCCATTTGAGTTGAAAAGAGTCCTGTATCCCAGCAGTGGGTCGTGTTAGGGTTGGTGTAGTGTAGTTTGTATAGAATACATTAAATAAAATTTTCATACAGTGTGAATAGGTCTTTAGTCATCTAATTATGCACCGTTTAAACTACCGATACGTATTAATTCTGCAGCTGTGGCTAATGTTAGCGCCAGGCAGGTTGAGTGCGAATAGATCAAGGGGCAGCACTCATGTCGAGGACTCTGAACGGCGAGAGCATTCGGAACGTTCCGGAATTAATTCGGCCATTGCTTCGAGAGTACTCAAATAGCAGGAAAAAATATAGCGATTGTCAATTGTTAGCCGTATTCTTCGATAAAAGTCATATTCTTCGATAAAAGTTTATTATTCTGTTGAGTCGAGTTGTTATTTCTATAACATAGAACGTTGAGTGCACGCAGTCCGCAACGATTAGTCGAAAAATATATTTCGTGAAAGAAAATTGGTGGTATTCAACGTATGAGTCACGTAAAAGGAACGACTTGACGTGAAGATCAAAGTAGATAGTATTTTTTTATGCAACCCGCACAGTCCCGCGTTTGTAATATTTAGTGCCACAGTGTTAGTGTTAACGCCTCACTATAGATTCACTCTGAGATCCTTCTCTGGCACAACCATTACAACTAAAAAGAATATTGAAAGCTACATTCAAATGCTCTAAATCCGTATTTTCGGATCATGTGCATAATTGTAATTATCACCAGCTTTACGATGAAGGAAAACATCGTGAAGAAACCCATACGTCCAAGAAATTATATTTCGATAGACGTGTGACGTTACCTTTTTTTTTATACCACTAAGGTGGCAAACAAGCGTACGGACTGCCTGATGGTAAGCAGTTACCTAATAAAGGTCTGGTTTTCCCTATGAGTTGTGGAGGTCTGACGGCAGTTGCTCCATGTAAATATCAGTATCTCTGCCAAATCCTTAGCTATAGATAGCGGATCCCGCCGATCCTAATGGATTAGAAAACGAGATAACCTCAAGAAGACGAATAAATTCCAATTCAAAAATATTCAACAAAAGTTCGTTATCTCGACAATGACAATCTCAACGTGAGATTTAACCAAGTCAAATAGTATTTAGTTCAACCATCTACCATCATGATTAAACTATACACAACCCCTCATCGTTTTTCGACAAGTGCAATTAGCGTAAGCCATACGAAAAATTAACATTACTGTGTACTATGCACAGTGTGCTCAAACTCCCACGCAAGTACCCTTTTCAGATAACATGAATTCTAGCATTTCAACAATCAGTAACAGTGTTGTTGAAGGGTTAAATAAGCTTGAATGCCTTCCGGCAGTATATAAGAAAAAGTCGGCGACAATAAATATCCTCCCGAACGCTCACAAATAAATGCTGAAGTTTGTACCCGGGGTAGAAGTGTCGCCGCCGGTGAGGATATTTGTGTATCCGTGAGGAAAAGTATGGTCAGCCACGTGGTCTCCAGCTGATGATGGACCGCGTTGATGTTCGGGGGTTATCCCCTGATGATGCAAAAGTTCACATACGTTGTGGAGGGAGTGCCTGTTGTGAAACTATTTTTCTTTTTCTCTTTTGCCATAAAGTGCGTGATGTGGTAAAAAAAATAAATAAGAAGTCGGTGAGTTGCTATTACCAGGCGGACTTCCGTTTATACGTTTTGCCATAATATGCGTGATAAAAATGAGGCAATAATGAGAAGGCAGTGAATGGATGGAGTAAAGGACAAAAGCTCGGTGTCTTTCACTATAGTATGCTATCATGTACCCCACCACAACAAAAAAACCTGAGGGAGTAGAGCACAGTACCTCTCGCTGCCTCTCTTATAAAACATACATTTCTTATTCACCGTTGGTAATTTCCGGAATACCAATATTGAAAAATAAATAGGACTGGAAACTAAGTGAAATAACACGAATGGTTTAGTCTAAGTATCCTCATGATTCCAAATGCCAACAATGGTTTTTGTATTTTATCTCTAAATTGAAGTGTGCTAGATGTACCATTGCATTTAATGACGTTTGCATAGCTAGTTTGTTTCTATTGTTTCAAATCAGCTTTCGGAAAAGAATTTCTTGGAGACATCTCATGAAAATGTGTAGAGAATGCGCGTTCCTCCATTCCGTTCTTTGTATTACCTGCTAGATGTAGCCATCGTAAGCTATTTATATCCATATACAGCCTATGAACACTTTCAATACATTAAGTATCACTAACGTAATGCCACCTTTGCTGCTAACATAGTAAAGAACTTAGTTGCTAACTGATGTTCTCACTTACACGCAGGAATACCACAACCCATCAGAGTGTTGTTATTTGGCTGCATTTTCTGTGATGTTAAGGTATTTCTCTCTTAATTTAATGCGCCCAGCTTCTCTGTTTCTGTCTAATTCGCAATGATCTGAATTGAATGATTTAAGTTTCGCTATATATAGGAACCCATCATACGAAGGGGACAAGCTGTTCTATGCGACCTACTAGATATACCTTTTTTTTTTTTTTTTTTTTTTTGTGACGCGGGGAAAAATGCGTTACGCACACCACCGGTACCTGGGTGGCCTCCGGTGGTAGTGTGGGACTCCCCGTCGGCTGTCCGACGGTATACCCACTAAACGACCCCGCGAAATGCCATCAGCCGCGTTGGTGTGGTGCCCCGGATCTGTCAGCAACAGGGCACCACTGCGACTGGCCAGCCCCTCAAAAGGGGCCGGACTTCTTCTCTCTAGGGGCCGTCCCGGCAAATTGGGACAGCCCCTCCGGCGGCGGGACCATTATGGGGCCAGGTTCCCATCCTGACCCCTAGTCCCAACGATTAGGGAGGCGGCAGTAGGTGCGCGTAGCGCCTACGCCGCACTCCCGTCCGCCGTCTCCGGAGCGGGACAGCCAAGGGATCATCCTCCCTGTCCCGCTCCGCGGCCTCCTTCTGGGACATGACCGTCTCACAGAAGGAGGCCATCGCCTGCCAGGCACTGTCACTCCCGAGCATGAAGCGGACCACGCTCGGGAGCGAGAGGTCCGCGCTTCCTAGCGCGGACACCAGATCATGGCGCTGCTGAGACCATCTGGGACACTGCTCCAACGTGTGTTGAGCAGTGTCCTCGGCCGCGCCACAATCGTGGCAGCCTGGCCGCTCCTCCCGCCTCGCGACCCGGTGCAAGTACTCACCGAAGCACCCATGCCCGGTGAGCACCTGCACCATGCGGAAGGTGAGGGGTTTGCGCCTTCGGCGCATCCACGCCTCCAGGACCGGGCGCAGCGCATCCGCAACGCGGACTCCATACCGCGGCTGCGCCAGGTCCTCCCCCCACCTCCGCATCATCTCCACATGCCCTCGCTGGCGATACCGCCCCACCTCCACCGACGTGGGGCGCTCGCCGAGACTCCTCCTTTCAGCAACGAAGCTGTACACCTCGGCGAGCACCTCCGCCACCAACTCCCAGGGCGGGTCGCCAGCACCTACTAGATATACCTCAATTTAATAGTCCACGTCTGTAGAGAGTACTTACGTACTAGTAATCCCTACTTTTATTAACGATTCAATAGTTTAACCATATTCAATCAACGTGGTTAATCAGTAAATTAGTAGATCAATTGAGAGACGGACAAAAGGCAAGAATTATAAAATAATATTTTAGCTTACACGAGAGAGGGTATTCTGTTAAGGTAGGTATATTTTTTTTTCTTACAAAACGGTTTGATGGTTACACAATAAGTTATTTAAAAAAACCTTTATTTACATTGCCAAGAAACATCATATTCGACTCGGATTCAAAAATATTTCCCTTAAAATGTATCAAATCTGAGTGAAACCTTTTCGGATTCGTTTTGAATATGACTTTCTGAAGCAATGTGAATACAGGGTCTGATTTTTTTCGACTTTGCCCTAGGGTAGGGTAGTATAGTATAAGGTAGGAAATATTCTAAGAGATTATATTAAGATACGCATAATATCATGAAGAAGTTTAATGTATATTAATATTACCCGATTGGGGAAGTATTTTCAGCTCATGGCAGGCGCCAGCCAAATGGGGTTGTTGTATTCCTAAAAATTGATTGATCTATTTATACAACGTCAGGAGTCATACAAGTATACGGCCTACCTGACCGGTTACTGTAGCCTATGAGTGCTTACAATACATTAAGTGTCATCCGCGTAATGAAGAGGTCTGCTGCTAAGATAGCAAATCCTTAGGCGTTTACTGACTTCACTCAAACGCAGGAACACAACAACTCTTGGGGGAGTTGTTATTTAACTATGGTTTTCTATGAGGCGGACGTCCTTCCCAGGCCTAGCTATCTTTGATTAACAACCGTCATCTATCGAAAACAGCCGGAAAACCTCGGCCAAACATGAAATTTTGGGAAGGGCGTTTTATTCTTGCGAGTGGATTAGATCACTAGGAAGTTTCTGAGGAGTTGCTGTATTAGCAGCGGGGGTCGCAACGTTCCAGGAATACTTATAGTATTGCAAGCATTCATATGCTACGGTAACCACTTTACATCAGGTGGACCATACATTAGGGGTATGAAATTGGTGATTTCTACTGAAAAATTAAAACTCGTTCTTTTCTAAGATGTAACATATTTATTTAATCAAAATATTTACCCTCATTATCTATACATTGCTGCCATCTAACCGGAAGTTTATTGATGCCTTTGCGATAGAACTCTGGGGATCTAGATTCGACAAACTCTATGAAAGCATTTTGTATTGCTTCTTGGGAAGAAAATTTATACCACGTAGAAAATTGTCCAAATCGCGAAAAAAATGGTAGGTAGTCAGTTGGAACAAGATCTGGCAAGTACAGAGGATGCCGTATAGTTTCTATGGTATCGTATGGCGTTATCATGGAGCAATAATGGTGAAGATGGATCGATTAGTCGGAGCTGTTTCACTACCAATTTCAATCATTGTTCGCAGTTCGGCACAGTAAACATCTACTGTTATTGCTTGACCAGACCTATGAAAGCTATAGTGAATAACGCCATGAAGAGACCACCAAACAGATACCATTACCTTTTTATTGGTAAGCTTTGCTTTAGGGCACTATTGCGGCATTTCGCTTACGGTTATCGTACGGAATATACGGTACGGTAAGAAATATAAGGTACATATATTCCTTAATTTCTGTACCGATTGAACAAGGCAACATAAGTTTCAACAGGTGTATCTTTCTGCAGATCAGTCAAGTTATGAGGTACCCATTTTTCATATTTTTTTATCTTATTGATTTGAGGGAAACGAGTCAAAGTTGTAGGTAACCATGCCGCTAATTCCTGGCTAGTTTGACTCGGATCGACATTCACCATCTCGTCTAGTTCAGCGTTATTCGCCTGTATGGGCGGCGTTTCATGGGTTCGTTCTCCAAGTCGAAGTTTCCATTATAAAAGCGTTAAACCAAAACGCACGGTGCGTTCATTAGCAGTCTCCTCTCCAAATGCAGCATTGATATTGCGAGCCGTTTCTGCCGTGTTAGTTCCGCGTCGGAACTCGTATTAAAAATCACTTGGATTTTCGAAGTATCCATCTTTCACGTTTAAGCTGAATAAAGAAAAACAATTGAAATTCTAAAATCAAATGATGCACATTTTTTAAATGTTTTTTAAATATTCCTCATAGGTATCATGTGCAAGAAGTTTCATTAGAAAATCTCACACAATGAAGGTTTAATATCAATTCGAAGTATCTATTACTATAAAACGGCAATTTAATACTTTAACGCCTATTACTTACATGCCTTCCGACGTTGTTTAATAAAAAATATCTTTAAAGTCAAACCCAACTCTAGCTACATGTTGAAAATGCAGTCCAACTAGAGAAGTTCATGCACCTTATAGATGAAAATATTCAGTTTACAATTCCATAGACGAATTTAATAGTAAGGTCCTGAGAAGTTTCTGCATTAGCAGCAGAGGTTGTTGCTGTTCATTCTAACCGAACACGCAGGTTAAGTAACGTCGACCGCAGCCTGTCGATGGATGGGTTTATTGATTTCACCGTAATTCTAAGGACATCCTCAATAGATGATAGCCATTAAGCTAAGTCAGTGGCCTTCGAGCGGCTCGGAAACATTAGCCTGCGTTAATCTGCAGTCGAGCAGCGTACTGGAGTATGCTCTCTGACCCATTTGAGTTGAAAAGAGTCCTGTATCCCAGCAGTGGGTCGTGTTAGGGTTGGTGTAGTGTAGTTTGTATAGAATACATTAAATAAAATTTTCATACAGTGTGAATAGGTCTTTAGTCATCTAATTATGCACCGTTTAAACTACCGATATGTATTAATTCTGCAGCTGTGGCTAATGTTAGCGCCAGGCAGGTTGAGTGCGAATAGATCAAGGGGCAGCACTCATGTCGAGGACTCTGAACGGCGAGAGCATTCGGAACGTTCCGGAATTAATTCGGCCATTGCTTCGAGAGTACTCAAATAGCAGGAAAAAATATAGCGATTGTCAATTGTTAGTCGTATTCTTCGATAAAAGTCATATTCTTCGATAAAAGTTTATTATTCTGTTGAGGCGAGTTATTATTTCTATTACATAGAACGTTGAGTGCACGCAGTCCGCAACGATTAGCCGAAAATATATTTTGTGAAAGAAAATTGGTGGTATTCAACGTATGAGTCACGTAAAAGGAACGACTTGACGTGAAGATCAAAGTAGATAGTATTTTTTTATGCAACCCGCACAGTCCCGCGTTTGCAATATTTAGTACCACAGTGTTAGTGTTAACGCCTCACTATAAATTCACTCTGATCTCCTTCTCTGGCACAACCATTACAACTAAAAAGAATATTGAAAGCTACATTCAAATGCTCTAAATCCGTATTTTCGGATCATGTGCATAATTGTAATTATCACTAGCTTTACGGTGAAGGAAAACATCGTGAGGAAACCCACACGTCCAAGAAATTATATTTCGATAGACGTGTGACGTTACCTTTTTTTTTTTTATACCACTAAGGTGGCAAACAAGCGTACGGACTGCCTGATGGTAAGCAGTTACCTAATAAAGGTCTGGTTTTCCCTATGAGTTCTGGAGGTCTGACGGCAGTTGCTCCATGTAAATATCAGTATCACTGCCAAATCCTTAGCTATAGATAGCGGATCCCGCCGATCCTAATGGATTAGAAAACGAGATAACCTCAAGAAGACGAATAAATTCCAATTGAAAAATATTCAACAAAAGTTCGTTATCTCGACAATGACAATCTCAACGTGAGATTTAACCAAGTCAAATAGTATTTAGTTCAACCATCTACCATCATGATTGAACTATTTCTTACTAAAGTCAATGTTTAATCACAATATAACTTGTTCAGTTCCAATTTTGATTCTCATAATTGACTTTATGCTTAGGTTGTACTGAAAGTTTCTGGATTCTAATAAATAAGATTAGATATTACATTCATATTACGAGATGATAAAGAACCAACCTATGACGGTCCCTGGTTCGAATCTAGGTGTAGGCATGAATCACTCCATTAGTATAGTGTGTAATCAGATTTCTGTACTTATTTGTGATTACCACTTGCTCGGCGGTGATAGAAAATATCGTGAAATTATGCTTTGAAATACGTGTAACTAACCTAAGAAAGTTGTGTTTTCCGTCTGGGTTGTGGAAGTGTGAGAGCAGACGTTTTATGTAAATATAAGAGTCTTCCCAAAATCAAATGTGAAGAATCAAAGTGAAACGCACCGATCCGTCCCCGTCGGTGCAAATGTAGCTGCATGCGGCGATGGGGGCAGCCACCCACCACGCAACGACAATTCCGAATGCTAGTAGTGAAGTAATGGTTCTGATCGGACAGAAATCGATGAGAAGCGTGAGAGTCTTGTCGTTGAGCTGAATTGGGTTTTGGATCTCATTAGTAAATGGGGTTCCAATAACCTGGTTGAGTTTAATGCTGAGAAAACTCAGGTGTGCGTGTTTACAACAAAAATGTCCCCATTCTTTCCCACTCCTACTCTTCAGGGCGCTTTCCTCAGTATATGAGATAGTCTGAATATGTTAGGTATGGATATTCGTTGCGACCTTAACCAGCGTAATTACATCAAGAGCCAGCATGACAGCGGCAACTGACAAGACACTGTGTAGTCTTTTGTCAGTTGCGATTTGGGCTCCTCTTTCGCTTACCATTAGGCAAAGTGGAGCCACTACGCTGAACATACATGTAAAAAAAATCGGGACACCGGGCTCGTAAAATGCGTGTCGCTAAGTGTGTCTTCATGATCCACATTTGACTAATTCTTGCTTGTTACAAAATCATCCAATTAGATTACTATACATTTCATATAAGCACTCACTGTTTTTAATAGGTTCATATTTAATTTAATTTGTTTAAAAAGCATTTATATTAATAAGTTTTGTTTGTTTCACGGTAAAAAGTGGAGTGTATCAAGTGTATGATATGAATGAATGATAGACTAGAAGAATGAGTATTATAGTTTTAATTATTATTATTATTATTATTTTTTTTGTATTGTCTGGATACAAGTTTTATTTAGCCTAAGTATAAAAAACAAAAGAAATGTTTGTTGTAATTAATTTTGATCAGCTTTGTGCTTGTTTGTCCGTCCGTAGTGTCACAAACCAGGTCTTATCTGAAAATCAGCGCCGGGTCATGTGTTGACACGGCAGTATGCTGAGATGGGACCTATTTGGGCTGCCACACACCACTTTTGTTGTATCTATTGTGTATTGTTTATATGTGTATAGTGTTTGTGTTACGTCCAAATAAACGTTTTCTTTCTTTCTTCAATTTCGGGAAACGAAACAAGTACAAGGAGCGAAATCTGGGCTGAGCTGGTCTTTAAATATGCTTCCATTAACTTAGCGAATGTATGTACATGTAATCGTGGTGAATGAAGGCATTGCTTTGAGGACGCAAACTGTTTTGTGAACTTGTTCAAAGACTTTAGAAAAGCAACTGTTGACGTAACAGTTCAGTCACTGTCCTTTGATCTGCAAGGGACATATTTATGTAATATCTTTACTTCCCGAAAAAGGAGGCCAATGCCTCAACTTTTATTAACTTTCTTTATCAGATTAAGCTTAAGCCGCAGTAAAAATTGCGAAGAATTATGGCAAGTAAAATTCTCTAGTTAAATTAATCGTAATTCAATTAATAACAATTTTCGAAACGATACCACCATGAAAAATGACAATCTGACAAGTTAAAAAGTTCCAGCATAATTCTGCAGGGTTGCGATAAATTCACATATCTTTCGAGCCATGCTTGATATCTTAACTTTTTCTGTTGTTTTGTTTTGATTATGCCCAAAAATATTTGTCTAGCCTATTTTGACTATTCAAACAGCCTTTCGGCACGTGTAATGTTTTGTTTATACTCAAAAATACTTGTCTAGCCTTATTTGACCATTTAGACATTCTTTAAGTGCGTGTAATGTTTCTTTTAGGCCCAAAATACTTGTCTAGCCTAATTTGATCATACAGCCTTTCGGCACGTGTAGTGTTTTGATTATGCTCATAAATACCTCTTTAGCCCAATTTGACCATTCAGACGTTCTTTCAGTGGGTGTAATTATATATGTAAGTATATTAGACCCAAAAATACTTGTCTAGCATAATTTGACTACTCAAAAAGCCTTTCAGTGTGAATGTCTGCTTGACTGCTCAAGGTCTATGGTACTCATTAGGTCTCAGTTACAAGTTACTCGTACTTAAAAGCGTCAAAATATACATAGTTGAGTAGTTTACACTTAACTGTAAGGAGGATAAGTGTCAAATAGTAACTACCATGAACATAAGAAACAATAATAAACATCAGAGACACGAAACACAAAAGGGCCTCTAAGTCCCTTACAACATAAATATGTAAATGTACACTGTAAAGGCTATCATTGTCATCATAATTAAAACTTCACTTGCGTGTCCAAAAGAGAAGTAATTTTGAAATTAGAGACAAAATTTTTTTTCAATAAAAGCTTAAAGAGGTTTTAACAGGGTCGCCCACGCATGAGTGACACTCCTGATATTGCAAGCTGTAAGTGCTTGTATGGAACTACTGACTATAGACAACTTGTTGGCACAAAATACGTAGAAACACAGCAGTCATTAAAACAATTCCCATGTTGCAATGTCGCCAGAGCCTTACATCAAGTGCAGGTGAGTTTATCGTTCACTCTAAAGATTAGTGAGATACTTCGACGCCAAAATGTGTAGATTAATTTTCCCGCAGCTAATTGAGGTCAACAAAAAACTTCTGAAAATATATTACGTTAATAATGGGGGATTCACACAAATATCCATATACTATTCATATTTTTCGCGTCATAAACATCGAATTTGTTGAAGTGAACTTTTCCTAGGTTTCTGTGCCAAAAGTAAACCTTATAGACTTTACTCTAGCTAATATAATTATGCGACAATCTTAATGTTTTACCTAGTGTGCATTAACGTGGAGAATACGTTTCAAAGAAAATGTATTTTTCATTTTTTCCCTTTCAATCATACGATATCAGATACAAAATTGTTGATACAAATTATGCAATCAGAGAAGCACAGGGTTCAGAATCTCTGTTATTTCTTTGATTCATACATATTCAGCGAGCTTACGCACGGCTTGTTGTCAAGTTATCACAGCGATAGTCCAAACCGTGCATGATGTTAGGTATTTTACCAACGTTTATTTTTTATATATATACGACAGAAAAAAGAAATATTTTATACAACATTTATGAAACATGTAAGTATATGGCCCAGCTGATATAAAGTTATTACTTTTGCTTTTAACACAGGAATCCTAAGGACTCACTTGCTGAGTTGTTATTTGGCCGCGGTTTCCTGTGATATGGAGGTGCTCCCTCATCAAGCTACTTTATGCTTTCTGTCTCTCTTAAGAGGGTGCACAAAGCTAAGTGGCGCCACACGGGTTTCGAAGGGTTAATAACGCTGTATTTAAGACTAATTCCAAAAAAAACGCTCTATGGGGCACTGAAGAACCATATTTAACTTTTTTTGAAACATATCTTGTATTTATTATCTATGACAAGTAATCAAAATTTTAATTATTACTTATTGTGGCCACTTATAGCAATAATCAAAAGTATGACTAATTCTACATAAATAATAAAAAAAGAATATCTCTCAAAAAACATAAATATGGTTCTTCAGTGCCCTATAAAGCGTTTTGTTTTGGAATTGGTCTTAAATACAGCGTTATTAATAAAAACAAAATGAGGGCGCCACTTAGCTTGGTGCACTCTCTTAAGGTATATGAGTATGTGAGTTCTTTATACCTAAACCGAATGGATGATGTTGATAGAATGGGTGAAAAACCATGGGGGTAACGATGGTACCCAAATATCTTTGAAAATAAATGAAAAATCTAAAGTATTTCTTTTGAAGCTTCTATATCAAGAAGGCAAGAAAGGAACCCTTATGGCCCTATCCGTCCGTCCGTCTGTTCGTCACATAGGTATAACTTCTCGCTACCTTTCTTCTTTATCGAAGTCTTGGAAATCATAAAAACCCTTTTCAAATATAAAAATTACCCTCCCTTACCTCTAAAATAGTCGCGATAGGTTTGTTATATACCTATACATATAATATACGATATACGAAATAGAATATATGCCTTAGTAGCATAGTTTTTGGAAACCAAAAGTTGCCATTCGGTAAAGGTAGTATTTGCATATGTAATTTTTTTGACTATCACTCACAGTTTCGTAAACTACGTTAGTTATGTAGTGCAAGTAATGTACCCTCAGTGTACCGATCCAACACGCATTTTGACCGTCGTTGATTTTAAAATATTATTGACCTTTTAGGTCACTATTAAACAAAGCAGATAATTTATTTTCTTTTAATTAAATATTATAAATAAATATCTACGTAGCCCCAAAGTAAGCGAAGCTTGTGTTATGGGTACTAGACAACTGATAAACATACGTAATTTTTTTTTTCTGTAAATACATAGATACTTATTATACATATAAAATACCCAGGCATGTTCATGCACACAAATGTTTGTACTGTGTGGGAATCGAACCCACGAGCGTTGGTGTCAAAGTAGCGTAATAGCGCGTTTCACCACTGCACCACCGAGCTCGTCATATTACGCATGTGTGATTCTAGGCGAATACGCAGGTTAAACATCGTCGACCGTAATCTGTCAATGAATGGGTTAATCTATCTGAAAATTCTTCATGTTTTGTAGGGCACGTAAATCCATCGGTTGCTCTCGATAGGTGACAGTCGTTAAGCTAAGTCAGCCTTGCGGCGGCTTGAAAACATTGATCTCCGTCAATCCGCAGTTTAACAGCGTGGTGGAGTATGTTCTAAAATCTTCGGTTGAAGGGAAACCTGTATCCTTGCAACCGAAGGGGTTACCTATACTGACGATTTAGCATTAAATAGTCCATTCGTGAGTCCAAAAGTGAACGTATGTCTCATATGTCCCAATTATACTGTATCTGGAATATCCTACACTTGAATTACTTCATTACATCTCTCTACGGAATACGAGAACTCGAGAAATAAACAGTTACCCAAAGTATGCGTATTAATTCAGATAATTATTCATGATGTATAACAATAATTGTTCAAATTACTAAAACATGGCTACCTTTGTTGTTGAATTTTAACAATGTGTGCAGTTTAGTACAATCAAAACATCAGTAGCAATTAAAATAGTTCGCTAGGAAATGATTTTCTTATAAAAATGTCATTTAAATTAATTACAGCAAAAAATGTAATAGAAACCAAAAGTCACAAAGAATCTGCGAAAATGTAACTTGTTTTACCTTTAAATGCTATGCATTTCATAATGAAAAATAGTTAAATTGATTATAATGAGTGATGTTAAATCACATAACAGTCGAAACTGTAATTTCATAATAAAAAGGATCGGGCCTTGTTTATTATGAAATTACTGTTTCGACAGATTTATAATAACTAAATTAAATATCATGGTTTCGATGGCAATCTTTTTTCTGCCTTTGGATAATTTTGTATTTGATTTTGCATAAGTTTTTTAACTGGAATTTGTAATAGGAAGCGCCTTTTTACGGTTCCGTAGTAAACCGAATTTCAAACACTAGTTACAACAATGATAGACGATTGTATGAAGAAACACAATTCAATGCGAAGAAAATCAAGATAATGGTATTTGAAAGAGAGACAACCAGAACGATCACTAAGATTACGGTTGACGATGTCGTGATGGAGCAAGTGGATGCTTTCCTTTTATCTTTATCATGCTTCGGCTTATCACGTTATGCATTATCATGCATCTTCCATTGCTATTCTTTTCTCTTGTTTCTTGGAACAATAGACATATCTTTAGTACAATTTGCATTAATATGATATTTAAAAACATATTTCAATATAACTCTTTACTAATTCTCGAAATATGAAAACCTTATACATCAGAGACGTGCAATTCTATGGACTACGCGCAGTGCGCTGCATTACAAAATAACTCGTTAATCTAATTTAATGACGTTCGCTACAACATATAAAAGTAGACTTTACGCTCTTGAATTTGGTTTCAAATTTGAAATTTTTAAAATTCTCTTAGGAATTTCAGCTCGCTATTTAATTATGTACTGCAATTACTCCTCCGCCGTATGACGATAGTCAACTCGTCACATCACCTGTGACTGAAAACTGTCGAATTATATTATGATTTTAAATAACGGACTGTTCTTTCATAATCGCTAGGAATGTTTCATATGATTTCGGATGAGTGAAGTCAAAGGTTTATTACATGTTGGCTTTTTGTTCGCAACAGTACATGGTGACTCATCTATTCCGGATGGTATATACGCCGGCTGGCAATCCGCTTGATTTTCTATAATGTAGTCTTCTAATGTAGAGTCGGACGCTACCAACGAAAATCAGGTTGGAATAGCGATTGTACACCCAAACTACTGCGGTTATAGAGGAGTCAGTGTCTCCTGATTTGAAAGTGTAGAGGAAATTGATGTGAAGGAGAGATGCACCCTCGGGCACATTGTGACAAGCAATCACGCAAGTCCATCCCAATTGGGAAGTACCATCACCTAACAGACCAGTTGGAAAATCATAGACAAATAACAAATCTCTAGAGTGGTGTTATATTCTTGTGAATGAGCGGATAACCTAGTAAGCCATTAAAATTTTTGGTTAGCATTGGAAGCACGTGTATATTAATTACTCCGTTTATTTAAAATATAGTTTTTTTTTTGTGAAAGTGCTTTAATAATTATAGCATTAAATATTATCTAAACAAAAATGTTGGTTATGTTAATAACTGAAATTAGAACAAAAGTAATGTTCAAATCATATAAAACTGCCCTCATATCCCAATTTAAGCTATCCGCGCGAACCCGCGATAACTCTACTTAGCATTTTGATACGCCCTACCTCCCTTAAAAACACCCAGATCTAGACAAACATATGACATGTACATTAGCATTCGCACAGTTGTTCATCCTGTGTGTCCACCTACTGTCTTTAGTGTTAAAAGAGTCATTGCTAACCACTTGACCACTGGGTTCGACAAAAACTATGTCCGTATATTCCATGTAAAAGCGATATATAACCAGGTGAAGACGGGGCGAATCAAGTACTTTTAGACTTAAATTAGACTTTCATTTTAGGTTCCTCTTATTTTGAGTAATTTCGTAATTTTAAGCAAGCACATAAACTGTTGAATTTACAAGCGCCGCATTCCTAATTTTGAATATTAGCGCTGGCGTAAAATGAAAATAATTTTCAACCTTCTTAGAAATACAAGGTAGAAAGTATTCCACGCTGGTGGTACGGAAAATAAACTGTTGCTTTATGCCTAAAACCTTTCCTCGGAGATGTTAGTATTTGTTATAGAATAACATCTTTGTTTATTGACATTAAAACGTTAATGTAAGATCTGCTACCTAAAATGTTGATTAAGAGCGCCTTAGAAAAAATATTATTGAACATGCTTCTGTTTACACAATTTGTAGATAAATCTAGAATACGAGTACATTGTATTAATTTATTCAAATATATCTTTTGCGTTATAATTATGAATATGTTTGAATGATAGAGATTAAGATAAAGATTAAAAAATATGTTTACCATCGGGCCCTCGCGGTCACTTACGGTACGGTACGTTTTAGATTTTTTCAAATAATATCTTATTGTATTTTATTTATTTCTCATTGTTTTTATTTTAAGAAGAAATAATATTGACAAGCTTGGTAGTGCATTTGTGATGATGCGACTTTGACACCAATGCACGTGGGTTCGATTCCCACACAAGATAAACATTTATGTGCGTGTCTGTTTGTCTGGGCCTGGATGTTTTAAGAGAGGTACGCATCAAATTAGACCGTCTGGGGAAGTACCTCCACCTTACAGAAAACCGCAGCCAAATATCAACTCCCTAGAGGGTTATTGTATTCCTCGGTAAGTCGGGAGGCATACAAGCATACAGCCCACCTGATATAAAGCAGTTACCGTACCCTATTAACGGTTGTAATATATTAAGTTGGCGCGATGCCTCCTCTGCTACTTACACAGTAACTCCTGTTAGGTTTACTAATTATTTTCTAGATGTTAGTGAAGGTGTCGTACTCTTCTCTCGCTTAGCTACTGGTGTAAGAGTTTCCTGTTTGGTAGGACCTAGACTTCTCTGGGTTCGTATAAAACTTGGCATCAGGCGAGTAATTCTGGTTGCAGCATACGCTCCTGCAAGCTCAGCTGTGCTCAAGAACTAGAGAAGTTTTTGGAGTCTGTGAGGCATGTTCTGAATTTAGCTGAAGGGAATGAAAGAGCGATTATGTGTGGGGATTTGAATGGATAGGTTGGGCCCAAATGAGACAACTATAGGGACCAAGAATAACTTTATGTTCTTGGTCCCTATGAAAATAAGAGAGTGAACGAAGCAGGTAAGTCAATTCTAGATTTATGCATGGAATAAGATCTCGTCGTGTCGAATACCTTATTTCATCATTAGTACATTCACATGTATACATGGCGACGAAATGTACAAAAAAGTGTAATTGATTTGATATTAATAGATAGACGTCTTCGAAATACTGTAATGGATACAAGAGCCTTTAGAGGTCCTACTCTTGAAATGAAACTACTACCTGGTTATAAGCCGATTGGTGGGACTTTTCAAGAAGTGGAGGCACTGGTGAGTGCGTATTTCTTTCAGAGATCATGAAACGATAAGGACCAAAAAATTGCAAGACGAAAGTGTAAGGAGAACGTATGTACATCTGGTAAGCGAAAGACTTGTGAATGCAAGCCTTTCCGACTCTAATGTGGATGAATGCTGGAAAGTTCTTCAAGAATGTAAAAATTGGAAGGAGATGTGGATGTGGAGATTGAATCCTCCGTAGCAAGAAAGAGCATCTTTACTCCTGAATGAAAAATAAGAGAGGAGAAGAAAGAAATGTACCGTCTATGCAAGAATGAAACCAAGGCTTTAGTGACAGAGAAGCGTAAAAGACAAATTATGAATGAGGAAGAGAGGACGACGAAAAACTTCGAGGCCTTACCAAAAAATACCAAACTCTGTTGGAGAGAGGTAAAGAAGTCTCGGAGTGGTACGTCGGCATCTAAAATAGATAAATTCTAAAGCTGGTGACATTCTTGCTAACACTAAGGAAGTGTTAAAACGGTGAAGAAGAAACGAATGACTATGGCTCGAACGCTGTCACCAAGAGTGAGTCTGGTACTTACTCCACGTTGATAGCGTCGGATGAACGTATAACTATGGATGAAATAGAATGGTCGATACGAAGCTTGAAAAATGAAAAATCAGCAGGAATTGATATGATCACAGATAAGGTGTACAAACTAGGCGGCACTTACATCCGGGACGTCTTCTGGTACTTAAGCAATCTATGTACTTATGTGTATTCTGTATCTCGATAGCTCTCTGCGGAAAATAAGGTCAACGCATGTATGGTTACACATGGGTGACGTAGTAATGAATTGTCTGCAGTATGCAGACAACGCCGTGATAGTAGCAAAAACATCATCTGAGCTGCAGATACTGGTCACAATAATGAAAGACGATTGTATGGAGGAAGGCTTACTATTAAATGCGAAGAAAATGAAGATAATAGTATTTGAAAGAGAAGAGACTAGAACCAATGTAAGTATTACGCTGATGATGAAGTGTTCGAACAAGTGAATGATAGAGGGTACACCGCTGATGTGGAAAGACGAGTGTGTACTGCGAATAGTCTGAATGGAGCGTTGTGAAAACTTCCTGGTAGTAAAAACACAGCTCGCCATATACAATGTAGCGCTAGTGCTAACGCTTACTTATAGAAGCGATAGAGGGAGCATGAAAGGAGGATAAACGTGGTCGAAATGCGAGCGTTGGGCAAAATTTGAGCGTAGCACTTGTAGAGCGTTGGTTCGAGCATGTAGGAAGAAAGCAGGATGAAAGAATGACGAAGAAGATATACAACGCAAATGTGGAAGGATTTAGGAGCCGAGGAAGGCCAAGACTTACCTACCATAACCAAATTGGTCGTGTTCTATTAGAAGGTGATGTCAGTAGCCTTAGAAATCGGCGAGCGTGCATGAGAAGAGCAATGAATGTTAAAGAAGATAGTGAGACGTGTAAGGATCGAGTCACGTGGCGCTCGGTTCTGTGCAGAACCAAGGTTAATTTCATCATCACTGCTGATATGCCGCTAGGAATGTTTCATATGATTTCGGATGAGTGAAGTCAAAGGTTTATTACATGTTGGCTTTTTGTTCGCAACAGTACATGGTGACTCATCTATTCCGGATGGTATATACGCCGGCTGGCAATCCGCTTGATTTTCTATAATGTGGTCTTCTAATGTAGAGTCGGACGCTACCAACGAAAATCAGGTTGGAATAGCGATTGTACACCCAAACTACTGCGGTTATAGAGGAGTCAGTGTCTCCTGATTTGAAAGTGTAGAGGAAATTGATGTGAAGGAGAGATGCACCCTCGGGCACATTGTGACAAGCAATCACGCAAGTCCATCCCAATTGGGAAGTACCATCACCTAACAGACCAGTTGGAAAATCATAGACAAATAACAAATCTCTAGAGTGGTGTTATATTCTTGTGAATGAGCGGATAACCTAGTAAGCCATTAAAATTTTTGGTTAGCATTGGAAGCACGTGTATATTAATTACTCCGTTTATTTAAAATATAGTTTTTTTTTGTGAAAGTGCTTTAATAATTATAGCATTAAATATTATCTAAACAAAAATGTTGGTTATGTTAATAACTGAAATTAGAACAAAAGTAATGTTCAAATCATATAAAACTGCCCTCATATCCCAATTTAAGCTATCCGCGCGAACCCGCGATAACTCTACTTAGCATTTTGATACGCCCTACCTCCCTTAAAAACACCCAGATCTAGACAAACATATGACATGTACATTAGCATTCGCACAGTTGTTCATCCTGTGTGTCCACCTACTGTCTTTAGTGTTAAAAGAGTCATTGCTAACCACTTGACCACTGGGTTCGACAAAAACTATGTCCGTATATTCCATGTAAAAGCGATATATAACCAGGTGAAGACGGGGCGAATCAAGTACTTTTAGACTTAAATTAGACTTTCATTTTAGGTTCCTCTTATTTTGAGTAATTTCGTAATTTTAAGCAAGCACATAAACTGTTGAATTTACAAGCGCCGCATTCCTAATTTTGAATATTAGCGCTGGCGTAAAATGAAAATAATTTTCAACCTTCTTAGAAATACAAGGTAGAAAGTATTCCACGCTGGTGGTACGGAAAATAAACTGTTGCTTTATGCCTAAAACCTTTCCTCGGAGATGTTAGTATTTGTTATAGAATAACATCTTTGTTTATTGACATTAAAACGTTAATGTAAGATCTGCTACCTAAAATGTTGATTAAGAGCGCCTTAGAAAAAATATTATTGAACATGCTTCTGTTTACACAATTTGTAGATAAATCTAGAATACGAGTACATTGTATTAATTTATTCAAATATATCTTTTGCGTTATAATTATGAATATGTTTGAATGATAGAGATTAAGATAAAGATTAAAAAATATGTTTACCATCGGGCCCTCGCGGTCACTTACGGTACGGTACGTTTTAGATTTTTTCAAATAATATCTTATTGTATTTTATTTATTTCTCATTGTTTTTATTTTAAGAAGAAATAATATTGACAAGCTTGGTAGTGCATTTGTGATGATGCGACTTTGACACCAATGCACGTGGGTTCGATTCCCACACAAGATAAACATTTATGTGCGTGTCTGTTTGTCTGGGCCTGGATGTTTTAAGAGAGGTACGCATCAAATTAGACCGTCTGGGGAAGTACCTCCACCTTACAGAAAACCGCAGCCAAATATCAACTCCCTAGAGGGTTATTGTATTCCTCGGTAAGTCGGGAGGCATACAAGCATACAGCCCACCTGATATAAAGCAGTTACCGTACCCTATTAACGGTTGTAATATATTAAGTTGGCGCGATGCCTCCTCTGCTACTTACACAGTAACTCCTGTTAGGTTTACTAATTATTTTCTAGATGTTAGTGAAGGTGTCGTACTCTTCTCTCGCTTAGCTACTGGTGTAAGAGTTTCCTGTTTGGTAGGACCTAGACTTCTCTGGGTTCGTATAAAACTTGGCATCAGGCGAGTAATTCTGGTTGCAGCATACGCTCCTGCAAGCTCAGCTGTGCTCAAGAACTAGAGAAGTTTTTGGAGTCTGTGAGGCATGTTCTGAATTTAGCTGAAGGGAATGAAAGAGCGATTATGTGTGGGGATTTGAATGGATAGGTTGGGCCCAAATGAGACAACTATAGGGACCAAGAATAACTTTATGTTCTTGGTCCCTATGAAAATAAGAGAGTGAACGAAGCAGGTAAGTCAATTCTAGATTTATGCATGGAATAAGATCTCGTCGTGTCGAATACCTTATTTCATCATTAGTACATTCACATGTATACATGGCGACGAAATGTACAAAAAAGTGTAATTGATTTGATATTAATAGATAGACGTCTTCGAAATACTGTAATGGATACAAGAGCCTTTAGAGGTCCTACTCTTGAAATGAAACTACTACCTGGTTATAAGCCGATTGGTGGGACTTTTCAAGAAGTGGAGGCACTGGTGAGTGCGTATTTCTTTCAGAGATCATGAAACGATAAGGACCAAAAAATTGCAAGACGAAAGTGTAAGGAGAACGTATGTACATCTGGTAAGCGAAAGACTTGTGAATGCAAGCCTTTCCGACTCTAATGTGGATGAATGCTGGAAAGTTCTTCAAGAATGTAAAAATTGGAAGGAGATGTGGATGTGGAGATTGAATCCTCCGTAGCAAGAAAGAGCATCTTTACTCCTGAATGAAAAATAAGAGAGGAGAAGAAAGAAATGTACCGTCTATGCAAGAATGAAACCAAGGCTTTAGTGACAGAGAAGCGTAAAAGACAAATTATGAATGAGGAAGAGAGGACGACGAAAAACTTCGAGGCCTTACCAAAAAATACCAAACTCTGTTGGAGAGAGGTAAAGAAGTCTCGGAGTGGTACGTCGGCATCTAAAATAGATAAATTCTAAAGCTGGTGACATTCTTGCTAACACTAAGGAAGTGTTAAAACGGTGAAGAAGAAACGAATGACTATGGCTCGAACGCTGTCACCAAGAGTGAGTCTGGTACTTACTCCACGTTGATAGCGTCGGATGAACGTATAACTATGAATGAAATAGAATGGTCGATACGAAGCTTGAAAAATGAAAAATCAGCAGGAATTGATATGATCACAGATAAGGTGTACAAACTAGGCGGCACTTACATCCGGGACGTCTTCTGGTACTTAAGCAATCTATGTACTTATGTGTATTCTGTATCTCGATAGCTCTCTGCGGAAAATAAGGTCAACGCATGTATGGTTACACATGGGTGACGTAGTAATGAATTGTCTGCAGTATGCAGACAACGCCGTGATAGTAGCAAAAACATCATCTGAGCTGCAGATACTGGTCACAATAATGAAAGACGATTGTATGGAGGAAGGCTTACTATTAAATGCGAAGAAAATGAAGATAATAGTATTTGAAAGAGAAGAGACTAGAACCAATGTAAGTATTACGCTGATGATGAAGTGTTCGAACAAGTGAATGATAGAGGGTACACCGCTGATGTGGAAAGACGAGTGTGTACTGCGAATAGTCTGAATGGAGCGTTGTGAAAACTTCCTGGTAGTAAAAACACAGCTCGCCATATACAATGTAGCGCTAGTGCTAACGCTTACTTATAGAAGCGATAGAGGGAGCATGAAAGGAGGATAAACGTGGTCGAAATGCGAGCGTTGGGCAAAATTTGAGCGTAGCACTTGTAGAGCGTTGGTTCGAGCATGTAGGAAGAAAGCAGGATGAAAGAATGACGAAGAAGATATACAACGCAAATGTGGAAGGATTTAGGAGCCGAGGAAGGCCAAGACTTACCTACCATAACCAAATTGGTCGTGTTCTATTAGAAGGTGATGTCAGTAGCCTTAGAAATCGGCGAGCGTGCATGAGAAGAGCAATGAATGTTAAAGAAGATAGTGAGACGTGTAAGGATCGAGTCACGTGGCGCTCGGTTCTGTGCAGAACCAAGGTTAATTTCATCATCACTGCTGATATGCCGCCTGGCCTACTTAATTTATCAATATCGAGGAGAGAGAGAGAGAGAGCGAGTAATGCCGGCCGGTCATCTTGCTAGCTAATTAAGATTCCGGCATTGAGCTACACACGATGGAATGATAGGTAGCATAGCTCCACCATCACTCAAATTCGAATCATAGGCTAAATTAATTTCTAGTAAATCGACTTTCTCTTTACCTCTATAGGTCAGAATGCCGTTTGATTTTTGCTCAAGCGGCATGAGCGGACAGAACTTTTCCTTCGTCAATTGAAGCGGAATTGAAATTAAATGAGTTGAAGCGGAAGCTTCAATTGATGAAGACACCCCGGTGACGAAGTCTGCCAGCTGCCTGTTATTATTGTAACCTATCTAATAGGTAACCTCGATACGGGTAAGTATTTTAGCCACGGTATACTAATGTATTCATAATTAAAAGGCTCTTTGAAAATAGTGAAATTACAAACAAAAGGTATTAAAAGATATTATCTAAATTTCTTAAACCTCTTCCAGTTATTCTTTTATAAAAACAAAAAAAAGTTTCTCCAGAAGCGAACAATCATTGTCAAAATAATCTTTAATCTTTAGAATCGCGTCACAGTCAGACGTCATGCGCTCTTCAAATTACTATTGTTCTATATAAAAGGAGGATTTAAGTGTAGGGTAACGATTTCTTTATAAGGACATTTTTCTTACATGCATTTTTCAGTTCAGTTTTTGAGTTAGCTCAGAAATCTACCTTCTGTCAGAGCAATGATCATGTGGACCATTTCACTAACATCCACATATTCGCTGTTTGTCGCTATTGCAAATACTCGTACTTAGTGCCCTTTCTCCTCACACATGACTAATATTTTTTTTAAATAATATCAGCAGACATGCAAGTACACAGCCTACGTGAAATAAAGTCGATAGACTATCTATAAACGCTTGTAATACCTGAAGCATTGCTCGCACGATATCACTTCTACTGCTAATACACCAACTTCTTAGAACAGTCACTGGCTGCGGTTACTTCCTTCCTTGGATGGAGGTACTCCCCAGTTGCGCAACTTTGATGCACCCTTCTTTCTTGAAAACACCCAGACCAAGGCAAACACACGTGTGCATGTACACAAATGTTTGTCATGTGTGACAATCGAACCCACGAGTTTCATCGTCAACATTATTTCAGCCGCAGGACTTGCGCTGTTGAGCATACACCTATCCATTAGACTTCCATGACGATCAGTCCTGTGCTGCTTACATTTATCTTAATCCGTGCAAATGCCAGGCGAAACAAATAAATTAAGCATAATTTAAAAAAATATATATTTTAAAATATTTTAATAAATGAACTACTTTTGGGTTATGCACCTTACCCTAATATCCATTGGTTAGAGAGAGAAAATTTTCAGGTGGCATCACAAAGCTTCTATAGCTTTGCGACGCCACCTGAAAAAATTTTCTCTTGTTACAGGATTATTTAGTAAGTTCCATAATTCTTTCATAGCTAAGAAAAATATGAAAAGTTTGTGAAAGAAAAATGACAGAAATAGCCATCTTTACTAGTATTTGTATCAAAAAATACAAATACGAGTATATACGTTTAAGAGTTTATCAACCGTTCGTATACACTAATATTGTCTAAGGAAACTAATATATAACATAATATATAATAATGTCGAGTCACGTGACACTCGGTTCTCTCTGTCTACCCCGCAAGGGATTTGGCGTGAAGGTAGTAATATAGAAACTAATATCATTAGTTTCCTTAGTCAGTATTATGGTATTTAACGATTTATCATTTTTTACATTAATGACGCTAGTGTAGCATTACTGACGTAGAGGCTTCCTTAACAAAAAAACTATAAATGTGGTTTTTTTTATTAAGGAAGTCTCTACGTAATAAATTTAACATATACAAAATAAATAAATTATGTGTAAGTGAAATAATTACGAGACGATATAAGGACATAACATACCCGGTTGATGTCTACAAGATGAATGTAGTCCGTCATGATGTCAACAATTCATTGATACGGTACTTCATGTAATGTTATGTACTTAGTCTGGCCATAAATACTGTTACATTTGAAAATAAACAAAATATTACGTTTGAATTTGGAATCTGTCATTTTTACATGATTGTTCATTGACTTTTCTCATTTTAGCGCCAATACATTGTACAATATTTTGCGATATTAAAATGGAGTGGGGTGATAAAGAGGACCGAATCGCTGTGATTGCATTACACAAAGTAGGTATGGAGCCAAATGCAATTTTTAAAACTCTCCACACGCTTGGTATTAGTAAAATGTTTGTGTACCGGGCTATTAATAGGTACAATGAGACCTCCTCTGTTTGTGACAGAAAAGATCTGGCAGTCCACGTAGTGTTCGTACGAAAAAGGTGGTCAAAGCAGTAAGGGAAAGAATTCGAAGAAATCCTGTCCGAAAGCAAAAGATTTTATCTCGGGAGATGAAGATAGCACCTAGAACCATGTCGCGTATTTTAAAAGACTAAAAATGACTTAGGACTTGCAGCCTATAAGACACGTACTGGTCATTTCTTAACTGATAATTTAAAAAAGAATAGGGTGGTAAAATCGAAACTACTGAAGCGGTACGCAAAGGGAGGAAGCATAGAAAATTTTGTTTACGAAAGAGAATTTTTTTACTATTGAGCAATATTTTAACAAACAAAATGACCGTATTTATGCTCAAAGCTCTAAGGAAGCTTCCCAATTAGTCGACAGAGTGCAACGTGGTCACTATCTGACTTCAGTGATGGTTTGGTGGGATATTAGCTATGAAGATGTGACTGAGCCATACTTTTGTGAAAAAGGTATCAAAATATCAGCTCAAGTGTATCAAGATGCCATTCTTGAGAAGGTAGTGAAGCCCCTTAACAACACCATGTTCAATAACCAAGAATGGTCCTTCCAGCAAGACTCGGCGCCGAGTCATAAAGCTCGGTCTACGCAGTCTTGGTTAGAAACGAACGTTTCGGACTTCATCAGAGCTGAAGACTGGCCGTCATCTAGTCCCGATCTTAATATGCTGGATTATAATTTATGATCAGTTTTAGAGAGTAGGGCTTGCTCTAAACGCCATGATAATTTGGAGTCCCTAAAACAATCCGTACGATTGGCAGTGTAGAATTTTCCCATGGAAAGAGCGCGTGCTTCTATTGATAACTGGCCTCAACGTAACTGTATGGCAGCCAATGGAGACCACTTCGAATAAGCTTTTTATATTTTAAATTGTTTATATGTATGTGAAACTAACACACTGTAAACGTAATAAATGTTATTTGCAATAGATTTTTTTTTCTTTGTTTCAGTATTTATGGCAAGACTAGGTGTATATTCTTCATAATAAGCAATTCGTTGACATATATGTTGAGCGCTAAACGTTTATCTTGTCACAGACGCACGTGATATTTTTTATTTATTAGTTCCATATTTTTCTCGTTCATCATAGTCACAGTACACTACTTATCCACCGGTATAGGTGGCGACCTCTATTGTCTGCGCTTTTGTCTCCGTACAAAGGCTGTGCTATAAAATAAAGTCTAAAAATCAGGTCCCCTTTAATTATTACAACCCCTTCTGTTTTCTCTTTGTTCAAGTTTAATGCATATCACTTTGTTTTGCGTCGTATACAAAAGACTAAAGTCAGTTAGTTTGTACGGTCTACTGATGTTTGAATTTTATTTCTTTCTAACTCAATTTTATTAGCTACGTATGTCATTTAGTTTCATATTTAAATAAAATGTAACAATCTTTTCATGTAATAAAACTGTCTAATCTATATTAATTTTGGTGATAGCGTATTAGATTAAGACATGCGTACATACATATCATCACGCCTGTCTCCCATGGTGGTAGCCAGAGACAAAGGAACGCCAGATGAACCGATGCAAGCATACCTCTATCGCTTCTTCCACACTCATCAACCTCTTTATATATGCTCTTCATTTTGGATGCTTATGATTGGGATATCTAAGGCGGCTCCTGCGTTTATTTCCATTCGCTCTTGCCCGATACACTTCTTTTGTAACATTTTCACACACAAAATTTTTCTTTTACGATTTATGTACACGTTTGTATTTATCCCTTCCTGGACGGTAAAGGAAAATGTCGTGAAGAAACACGAACTTCCAAGAAATTACATGTCGAAAGATAAGTAAACTGACCTAAGAATGGTTATTTCATTCTGGGTTAGGGAGATCTGATGACTGTCGTTCCATGTTAAATTCAGTATATTCGCCAAATCCTAGTAGGTTAAAAAAGGTGATAAACGTCTAAGAAGATACTGAGACTTCTAAAATATTAATTTGGAATTCCAAAATTTATTTTTTCGGAGCGTAACAGATTGACAAAGACTCAAGTCCCATTTTATCTGCACGTGGTACACAACAAGCAATAAAGTAAGTATTCAATTATTGGGATGTAAGAAAGGTATGATGACATCTCGAAGCAGCGGGAACGTGGAAGTAGGAAAAAAGAAATGTCACATTTTGTCGAATCTAGATCTCCAGAGTTCTATCGCAAAGGCATAAATAAACTTCCGATTAGATGGCAGTAACGTATATAATATAATAAAGGTAAATATTTTGATTAAATAAATATGTTACATCTTAGAAAAAACGAGTTTTTCAGTACAAATCGGTAATTTCATACTTTAACCCTTTAATATTACAATCAAGTTCTGTGTTGTAATTATCCTTACTTAATGGAACGCTCATTAAGTGGTGTATCATAGTTTATGCGTTTTATACGCTACGAGCTTGTGTTTTCTAGATTTTCGAAGTATCCATCCTTCCCGTCTATGTGAAAAAAGTTACACTCGAAAATCTTACACCATGAAGGTTTAATGTCAATTCAAAGTATCTATTACTATAAAACGGCACTTTCATACTTTAACCCCTATTATATCAGATCGCAAAGTCAAACGTTTATTCCAAATCTATCATCGATAAATTATGGCGCAAAAAGATGAGTAGTGTCATTAATAGACTACTGTACACACCGTAGACAAAGATTTAAAACCATATATTAGGGAACAATTAGAAAATTATTAAAAATAAAATTTCTAAAATTACTCTCATGAACAAACAGACTAACCTAAGCAACTCCCCTCTATTAAATATCTTTTCACTCACATCATCCACACCAACCCTCAGTTCAATATAAGGGACGGCACTGCGATGGATTTATCATTTGTAGCATATTATTCTAACGATTAACATCTACAGCGCCTGATGATGCCTCGTGGAGAGGCGAAACACGTGTCGCAGCGACGACCAGGCCAGAATGACTTCCAGAATGACGGACGACAGGCAGAGACTACCGGAGCAGCCATGGCAGCGTCGCCATGTTGTATCTACTGACGGTAGTGGCTGGGTGCCCTAGCACTGTTCCTCGGTGTAACGACAATATATATGTACAGCTGTCCACAGAACTTCTCTATCTCACTCAGAAACTCAGTCAGAAATAATGGCACCAGTTTCGGTCTTAGAATTATCTGTTGACTTTGCCATATGTTTGATGAAGACATTGGTTCCGCTATATCTTATCTTCAATATGAAATGTATTAAATTGTCGTACGTCCTACCGTATACATTTGGTGATCTACCTACAATTACATTTTACGAGATTCTGCGTATGACTCTAGAGCTATTAGGTCCTTTTTCGTTGAGAAGGACTGCCCAAGACGCGTCCGTATGTTTAATAATGGCAAAAATAAATAGTAAAATAAGTTCCGCACCACAACTTCTTTCTGATAATCATACTTACTTGAAGGAACATAACAAACCTGCAACGACTTGTTATTTAGCTGCGGTCTGCTCTAAGATTGTAACACTTCTTCAACTGAGCTGCATCTTAATAAATATGACTTCACTATATATCGCTCTTCTACTAGATACTCGTTAGGAATTATCAGATCACGTGTAGTTTAGCTTTGATTCTAAATATGACGGTAATAATATTGCTGATTACTCTTTGCTAGTAAAAATAACCAGAAGAAGTAAAAGCACTAGTGAGGCCTTAGAACTTCTTACCCATAGACGAATTAAAATTAGGTTGTCAGCCAAGCCTTAGAGTAAAAAAAAAATATTTTACAAAGGAAGCGTAACAGAAATGTTACTGTAAAGTGTAATAATTAGTGTTGTGGAAATAATGCAATTTGATATTATTTTTGTATATTTGGTCAAAACAATGTTTTATAATATTTTCGGAGGATAAAAATTTAATAAAACTTTTCAAAGTCAGTATGTATACATGTATATCTTCACGCCAGATCCCTTGCGGGGTAGGCAGAGAAAACTGATAAAACGCGGTACTTACACAATTCGCTCGCTTCTTTAACGTTCATAGAATTATTCATGCACGCTCGCCGTTTCAAAAAAAATCAGTGAAATGTAAAAACATCAAAATCGTGTGCTAATGATAACTTAAGGATTATAGATAATTCCTAAAAAATGGATAGGATAGCGAGACAATTTAGAAAGTTTTTGTATCCCGCGCGTAACGCTAATGGTATGGATATCGATGATTTGTTTACTTACATCAAAGGTCTATTGCAGCTTACATTACCTAAGCAATGCAATACCTATGAGATATTATATATATTTTCTAGATATTATATTGCCTATTGTGCATACAATCCTATGTATAGAATACTATTAACAAAAGACCTTCGCCAAGTTATTTTATCATTTTTTTATGTTTAAAAATTACCTTTTTTCTTTTTTATACAACGTCAGGAGAAAACTCATAGTCTGCCTGATGTAAAGCGACTATCGTAGCCTGCGCACGGTTAGTATTCTCGCGCGGTGCCACCACTGCTGATAAAACAGCAACTCTTTAGGAGCGTACTGGACTCACTTGCAGGAACACAACAACCCTCCAGGGAGATATTATTCGGCTGCGGTTTTCTGTAGCGGTACTTCCAAAGTCTGGCTCCTTTGTTATTCCCTATGTCTTTTGAACATATTCAAACCTAGACAAACATGTTCCGCCACAATTCATGGCTACACCAACAGAGTTGAAATGCTGGAGATGCAGAACGGCTCTTGCTGCTCTCTGCCAAGCCGTGATCATTTCTTGGATCCATACAAATTGTTTAAATCTGTCTCCACATGTATTTTTACATCTTCCCTGCCTTTCTGGGGCAGCAGCACATACGTGTACGCCTTCATGGCCGTCCGTTTGCACTTGTGGTTATTTCTGTAAATAGTTCTATATCTAGCGCTCTCCCTCGTCCCACTCCTGAGCCTTTCCCGACTCTTCTTCTGCGCTTCTTCGCGCGAATGTGTGGCAGAAAGTTATGAAGTTCCTTGGCAATAGCACAAGTTCCCCAAAATGCACCGGTCCCGTTTCCTCGTCGCAGCGCTAGATCCCGTCTATCATTCTATTACGCAGGTCGGCTTACTTTGGACAGGACCATAGAACATGATCTCCGTACTTTCATATTCTCCGTACATTCTCAATATTGCATCTTATTAACTTTTCATAGCTTTAATTTCTTTTTTAATCAACCAGCGTTTCATATGACCATTTGCGAAGAAGAAATGCCATAAGAAACTTACCAATATAGGTCTGTTTTCAAATCATCAATTTTTAATACAATAAATTTATGCCAGTGTAATTATGGTGACAACGTGTACAGTTAAAGATATATTACTACATTATATGAATCATATCCAGAAATCGCTATCAGCCAGATATTCATCTATCATGTAATAACATTTCTTAAAGAGAGTATTTTTGATGTGCCTTTTGAACATATTTTCAGGCAAGGACAGAACTGTTTCAGGTAATTTATTATAGAATCGAATACAATTTACAACAAAAGATCTACTCGTCTTTGCGAGCCCATCTAGCTAGTATTACTGGCATATGCAATCTATTCCTGATTCTAAGATTATCACTGCATTTTGAAAATGACTTTATATTTTTACGAGCATACATTATGTCATTATAAATATACTGAGATAATAATTCTTTGAATACTTCTCTATGCGATTCCCGGGAGCCCATGTTATAAATAGAGCGAATGGCTCTCTTTTGTAATATACAAATAGTTTCAATATCAGCCGCTCCTACCCACAACAATATTCCATATGATATAATGCTGTGAAAGTAGCTGAAATAGACTAAACAAGCAGTAGCCACATCTGTCAATTGTCTAAATCTCCTAACTGCATATGCGGCAGAGTTGAGCTTACTAGCTGGCCAGTTTCTTTGTGTGGGGGGCCCACTGCAATTTTTAGTCTATCGTAATTCCAAGAAACATAATATTCTATATATATTATTATCAATGAAAACTTCTGTATTCGCATTAGCCACATTTGGAAAACTTAAATTTTATACATTAAGTTTTAGTTGAATTTAATAAAAGATGTGAACCAATTTAGAATTATAGGTAGAGCACTATTTACCTTGTCAATATTTTCGCACCGGCGAGCAATATTAAAAATCAAAGAAGTATCATCGGCAAACAGTAGTATATCCGCCATTTCCTGTACCATGTAGTGCAGGTCATTTGCATCTTCTAAAAATAAAAAGTGTCCCAATATAGAGGCCCGGGGCACCCCAATATTAATATTATTGCCTTTAGATTGGACTCCATTTATGTCAACAGTTTTATCACTCAAATGTTTTCTGCATTACCCGCGACTCTCCAAGAATTGTGAGGTTAAATGATCCGGTACAACTCAGTGTAACTGGATTGATACGTCAGAGAAAACTTGTGCGATTCCCTTCCATTGGACACCGCGTCCCGAGTTTGTCATTCGCACACCGTTGAGTTCTAAAGACAAACAAAATGTTCATGCACGCAAATGTTTGTCCTGTGTGGGAATCGATCCCACTAGTATTGGTATTAAAGTAACATTGCTAACCACTCCGCCACCGAGTTCGTCATAAAACCCACTTTTACTAGAAATCTTAATTAAGCCGACATAAAAGGATTCTCTGATCATATGGATAAGAAATGTGTTAACTAAAACAAATTTCTTATGACAGTAAACATTTATGTGAACAAATTCATCAACTGAAGTAAAATTCTGGGCTTGCGTTCAAAAAGGAACCTAACAAGGGTCTTTCTCACTAGAGGATTGTAGTTTTCCTGGAAACGCAAACGCCATAACGCTAATGAGAAAAAGAATAATTAATCATTTAACTTAAACATGCATCTAAGGCTCATAAATATCAAATCAAAAATTTGACAATGTTTCTAATCCGCTATGTAATAACAGCGTATATCCTCTCACACAAATTAAAGCATTTGAACCGTTGCGAAAAGGTAAAGATTAAAAGCCAAAACAATGAGTTCTTTTGATCTCAATATATAGCTTTGAAGTCGGCGCGTTGAGTTTGAAAAGTGGACGTAGATCGACCGTCCGGTAAGCCTATAGTGTGGTTACCCACAACCTTTGCATTTGACACGCGCGTCATCGGAAATTTTAATACCCTCCCAGTATAATTTCTATGAAAGGTTTCTCTTCCATTAGACTTTGTATGCTTCTGTGTTATAAATTCAGGATAAAATTTCACTTTAAAGAGGTATCGCGTGATATGTAGTATGTTATTGCTTTTATTTAAAAAGATAACATGTTCTGTTGTATTAATATATGCCAACGATAATTTGGATAAATTTAATTTACTACACGGGAGGTGTGGGACATTTGTTTGTTTTATTTTGTTTGTTTTATTATTATTTATTGAATATATACAAAAACAAAAGGATTCAATCGAATACACAATGTCCAATTTTTTGAACACGCTTAACAATGTTTGTTTTGTAGTCGCTTAACAATATCTTTATACATATACTTGGCTCGGAAGATACGATAAAAAATAATTGCACGTCCGAAATACTTTCATCCTATCTTTCGAGTCAAGAAAATAACAACTTACTCAACAGACAAACTACATAATTATAAGAAACTGCCGTAGCTTCTATTAGATCGTTATATCGTCGCAAACTTGCAAGTTGGTAAGGAATAGCCGACCAAGTTGGTGTTTGCGAACATAATTACGAGTAGGCGGCTGCGATTGGGCGAACTCCGCGTGAAATTGGTACACGCTACTTCTAGTGGGCGTCACGAAAACAACAGACTTAGGTAAGAATTAATAAAAAATTGGCATGCTGACCTAAATACGTTCCAGGTCTTTTAACACATTCCATGCTAACTACTGTATATTTTTTTTTATACAACTTCAGAGACATGCAAGTATACGGCCCACCTGATGTAAAGTGGTTGTAGTAGCCTATAAATGCTCGTAATACATTAAGTATCACTCGCGCGATGCTTCCTCTGCTGCTAACACAGCGACTTCTTAGGAGCTTACTGGTGACCTCGCTCACACGCAGAATCACAACAACCCTCTATGGAGTTGTTATTAGCCTGCGGTTTTCTGTGAGGTGGAGGTATTTCCCCAGACGAGCTGCTATGATGCACCCTATATCTTTTTAAAATTATTTATAAATTTTAAAATGGGAAATATTCGTTAATAGATTGAGGCGTTACTTTGCGAAAGTCAAATATACAGGCTTTCGTAACATGTTATTCTAACGACTTACATCTACAGCGCCTGAGGATGCCTCGTGGAGAGGCGAAACACGTGTCACGGAGACGACCGGAGCAGCCAGGGCAGCAACGGTGGCGGGTGCATGCGGTTCACATTTCAGATGGCGAACACTCGCAGAGACGACCGGAACAGCCAGGGCAGCAACGGTGGCGGGTGCATGCGGTTCACATTTCAGATGGCGAACACTCGCAGAGACGACCGGAGCAGCCATGGCAGCGGCGACATGCGTCTACTAACGGTAGTGGGTGGGTGCCGGCCGGCAGTAGTCCGCATGAACTAATCGGGAGCGGAAGCACACAAAGTAGTTTAGATCAAATTGCCTGGGAAATATTCGTTGTTCGGCCACTGTATCTTAGTGCCGACTGCGCATAATGAGCATAATGGGCAAAAGTATCTAGTTTCCGTTCGAGTTTTGTATTTTGTACATACACACAAGCAATGTACCTTCTATTCTACTATGCCAACCACGAATTATCACTTAGTAATCAAATGTACGACGGCTCCTTAGGAAAAAAATTGAAAAATAATCTGGCATGGAAAGAGTTAATAGCATTCATTTGTAAAAGCTCTCGCTGCAGTCTTTTGGGAACACTTCTTCGAGTAATTCATTCAAGAACTTAAGCATTCATGGAAGGAAACGTTTCTGCCTGAACACCGCACAATATATTGGTATGAGTAGTTTGACGGAAAATTACGTTCATCCAGTCAAGAATAGTGTTTTCGTATTTGTTAGGAGTAATTAAGAGATAGGAAAAAATATCAAACAGAAACTAAAAATGAATAGTCATTACATTTAATAGGCCTAGAAAACTTGACTTTCGTGTTTTAGTACCTATTTAGAATCTCAAAATACTCTAAATTTTTCTCAAATCATTTCCCGGTTCATTGAATACTTGTTAAATAAAAGTGTTGGGGTTACCCAAACGTTAAGCTGATGCTAAATGCTAAAGCTGAAGGTTATGCTAGATAGGAATGGTGACTCCAGGAGAGGAGAGCTAATAACCAAACCCGTCGAGTGCTAAACGTATACTGATTTATTGTTTTCACCTAAATTGCATTAATTATAATATAATTGGATACCTATTGCTTCGCAAGCGTTATTAATAAATTATGTTGATGTAGGTATAATATGTGCGAAGTAACTCGTACAAAAAGTGAAGCTGAACTGTTAGCTGGTGAAGTATAGTTTTGATTCATTACAGTTGTAACATTTCAATAATTTAAAAGTTAATGTTATATACACAACATTTTGCAAAATATACTAGACCTTCGATGAAAAGAACTTAATTATCAGCAATCCTAGATACCGTAGGAAAATTATTTAACTAACTCGAGTGGTCCCTCACACAACAACCCTCTAGGGAGTTGTTATTTTGACTGCGATTTTCTGTGAGGTGCAGGTACTTCCCCAGACGGGCTGCTTTGATGCGCCCTAGCGCTCTTAAGGTTTTCACTAAGTTAGGAGTTGCTGTGTCAATAGCGGAGGTAGTAAAAGCATGAGCGACACGCCTTGTATTGCAAGTGATGATTTTAAAAAATCTTGCGTTAGAAAAATATTGCATAAAAAATTCAAGGTCTACATTTAATTTTTTATATCTCACGTTCATACTATTCGCGATCAAACTAACACCACCTACTTTGGTAGCATGTTGGCGACTGCCGATCAAACACACAAACTAATTCGAACAATCTTAGTTACCTCTCCCTTACACGGTATTTCGTTCTTCTTACCTTTCATGTTAGGATTCAATTTCGTACAAACTTTAAGCGCTTGTAAGACTTTTCGATATGTGCGTAGAGTGTAGGTGAAAACCCCTTAATGCAGTATTACAAGGTTCTTCCATATGTAGAGTTCTGGTACATTTTGCGTTAGTACGTTGTCTTATGTTATTAATTACCGAACTATAGGTGTTCGAAATATTTGGCATAATTATTTTGGTAATTTCCCACTCCTTTCGTTAACAAAATTTGGATTAAGAATATATTTACAGCTGTCACTTGAAATAATTGGCCTATAAAACTAAACTGTGGAATAATGTTCCATATCAACTCAGCTAGTCTACAACTACGATAGAGTCTCCTTTTAACTCACATCTTTGGTTTATAGACGAACTGTGAGGATTATCGATGATTCTAAACACACGGTATTTTTAACGATAAGATAAAGACAAAAAATCTTTATTTGCCATTTTTCCTCGCGGGCACTTAGACACGTCTTACATTTTTTGAAATATAGTCTTATTGTATCTTATTCAATTCTCTTGTTTTACTTTTTTTTTAATCTGCTAGCATTTCAGAAATGACCATTGAAAAGGAAGTAGCTGCGGAGCTCAGCTTACCGGCAAGTTTATTTATGTGGGGGTCCCATTGTAATTGGAGTCTACTGTTATTCCAAGAAACGCAGTATTATTAATGAATTCAAATTAATTAGTCTCAATGAGAACTTCTGTATTGGCAGAAGTCACATTAGGAAGACTAAATTTAGTGCATTTGGTTTTAGCCGAGTTTAACCGAGTTAAGCCGAGTTTCAAATAACAGGCACAACACCTTGCCAATGTTTTCAAACCGGCGGACCACATTAAAAATTAAAGAAGTATCATCAGAAAATAGTACTATATCGGCCATTTTCTGCACCGTGTAGGGCAGATCATTCGTGTATACTAAAAATAAAAAGGGACACAAAATATAACTTTTTGATTACAACGTCGGGAGGCATAAAAACATATCGCCCACCTGGTGTAAAGTGATTACCGCAGCCTATGAACGCTGCAATACATTAAGTATCGCTCGCAAGATGCCACCTCTGCTGCTATCGCAGCAACTCCTTAGCAGTTTACTGGTAACCTCACTCACTCGTGGAAACACAGCAAGTCTTCAGTGAGTTGTTATTTGGTTTCCTGCGAGGCGAAGGTACTTCCCCCGAACACGCTGATTTGATGCGCCGTATCTCTATATAAATACCCAGACTAAACCAAACAGATATGTTCAGGCAAACAAATATTTGTCTTGTATAGGAATCCAACCCAGGGAGCCCTGGTGTCAAAGCAGTATTAACCACTGCACTACCGAGCTCGTCAGGCCTCACTGGCTTTCCCATTTGGTAACGCAATGGTTGTGTACTTTGCGGTTACAGAACTTTCTTGCGAGGACTCTTAAGTGACTCCATACTGAGGTTTTTCTAAGAGACTACAGCATGAGATTCTTCAAAAAAGCCGTGAAGAGGTTTTACGGGGTCGGCATAAGTGGCGCCCTTGCTGTTGAGATTTCCGTAGGCTACGATAACTTCTTACGTACTTTTTTTGTCACATTATTTGTTTAAAAAATTGTTGTAGGTTTAGAGCATTCTTTTTAGGGTTCCGTACCCAAAGGGTGAAACGGAACCCTATTACCGAGACTTCGCTGTCCGTCCGTCCGTCCGTCTGTCACCAGGCTGTATCTCGCGAACCGTGATAGTTAGACAGTTGAAATTTTCACAGATGATGTATTTCTGTTGCTGCTATAACAATAAATACTAAAAAACAGAATAACATAAGTATTTAAGTGGGCTCCCATACAACAAACGTGATTTTTTTGCCGTTTTTAGGGTTCCGTACCCAAAGGGTAAAACGGAACCCTATTGCTGAGGCTCCGCTGTCCGTCCGTCCGTCCGTCCGTCCGTCCGTCCGTCCGTCCGTCCGTCCGTCCGTCCGTCCGTCCGTCTGTCACCAGGCTGTATCTCATGAACCGTGATAGTTAGATAGTTGAAATTTTCACAGATGATGTATTTCTGTTGCCGCTATAACAACAAATACTAAAAAATAGAATATAATAAATATTTAAGGGGGCTCCCATACAACAAACGTGTTTTTTTTGCCGCTTTTATAGATAATGGTACGGAACCCTTCGTGCGCGAGTCCGACTCGCACTTGGCCGATTTTTTATAGATAATTGTACGGAACTCTTCGTGCGCGAGTCCGACTCGCACTTGGCCGATTTTTTAATTGTGGATTGGTAAAGGCCAGAAATATTGAGCCGTCTGAACGTCACTCCTTTATCGACAGCTATTGAGACGGACAGGTCCTTCGAAGCTTGATCTGACCTGAGAATGAATAAACTTGAAAATATATAGAACGCGGAACCCTGAGGCATCGATGCGCGTATTAGTCTAATCTAACATGCAGGTTAAGCAGCTTCAATCTCAGCCTGACTATAGATAGGTTTAATCATCCTCTGTAGTTCGGAAGGCACATTATCGCTACCGGTAGTTTTAGATACACGTTAATCGATCAGCATAACGAGATGGGGTACAGTCTCTTTGGGAAGTATCTCAACCATAAGTACCTATATAAACAAAACCGCATACAATTGACAGTTCCCTGAATGGTTGTTGTATTCCTGGGAGTGAGTGAGGTTACCAGTGTGTACGCTTCTGAGGAGCCGCTACAGCAGCAGGGGCGGCACGCGAGAGTCCTGTATTCTGATTCCTATGAGCTCAGTTTTGTTTAGTTGTAAACATTATCAACTCGGTAGTGAGAGCAGGGTGTACTACATAAGGCAAACGCAATAGCCTTTTAGACCAGCTTAAACATAATTTTGATAATCCGCGCAAAACCAAAATCATATTAAAAACCATTCGTTATTCTGCCGTAAGAAACGAAAGGAGAATGCCTATTAATGGTTTAAAGTAGTGCACAGTTAAGATTAATATTAAAAATCCAAACATTATTTTTCACTGTGTCTCCCAAAAAACAAGCCATGATTTCTCCGGAGAATAAAGTACATAACATTAAAAATACTTTGATATTATAGCCTAACTCACAAGTTCCGGTTTGCCATTTCAATAAAATTGTTGCTAGCACTCACGCAAAGCTAAATCATGTACTCGACTGAATAAAGGCAGTCAATTGTAAATAATTGTAACATAATCTACCATTTATTGCGCAAAACTTATACATATTACCTACATATATTTCGATGATAATTGATAACTCTTCATTTATACTTTCACTATTTACATGTATTTAAAATAAGAAGTTAAAAATTAATTAACAAATAATAAACTCATTTAGTACACGGCAACATTAATGGGAGTCTTGAATTGATAAATATAATTGACGAGCTCTGTGGCTCAGTAGTGGATGACGCGACTTTGACACCAACGCTCGTGGGTGTCGATTCCCACACAAGGTAAACATTTTGTGTGCATGAACATGTCTGTTTGTCTTCGTCTGGATGTTTTAAAAGAGGTGTAGGGCGCATCAAAGCAGCCCGTCTGGGGAAGTCCTCCACCTCACAAAAAACCGCAGCCAAACAACAACTCCCTAGAGGGTTGTTGTGTTCCTGCGAATGAGTGAGGTCACCAGTAAGCTCCCAAGGAGTTGCTGTGTAAGCAGCAGAGGAGGCATCGCGCGAGTGATACTTAATATATCGCAAGCGTTAATAGGCAACGGTACCCGCTTTACATCAGGTGGGCCGTATGCTTGTATGCCTCCCGACGTAGTATAAAAAAATATATATAAAATATGTATGATGTTTCCGCTTCTGTTCTGTTCTATACGATAACTATACCTACAGTTCGTTTCAGCGGTGTTAATAATTTCATATTTCTTGTCATAATACGTCGAGTTGCGCTTCTCGAAATATAACGATAATATCAAATAATAATATGGCTATACATATGGTATGGCTGAATTATGACGATGATTGTTGAAGATGACGAAAAAAATCATGACAACTGAGAGCTACGTATATGCTCTGCAACCCGTTCGAAGCCGAAGAAAAGATGATTCACTTATTTACATCTCAAATTATCCGGAGCTATTTGTAAATAATGTTACTTTTATTCAAATACATAGTTAAAGTCCTATAGATTGCAGACAGTATCATTTCTACACAACAAAAATAATATTGATATCACTCCATAGAATAATGGATAGTCTCCTTTAGGTGTCTATATAACTGGTTTAGGTATGTATCTGCAACTCATTGTAGGCGCCTGAAATTATTGTATTTGAGTAATGATAATATTTGTACAAAACTCGCCTCTCGGTAACTAAGTCACACAGATGGCTTCTTCCGAAGGATATCAATCTATCTATCTATAATTTCACGCCAAATCCCTTGCGGGGTAGGCAGAGAGAACCGAGCGCCACGTGACTCGATCCTAACATGCCTCATCGAAGGATATATCACCGGTAAGCCCTTGATTTAGGGTTGAACTCCCGGCTCTGAATACCAGCCAACGATTTGGAGAGGTTTTTCAAGGTTTAGACGCTAAAGCTAAATATTTCAAAAATAAGAATTAGCCAAAATATTTATGCCTAGCGATCCGCCCCGGCTTCGCACGTGTAGCACTAAGTCTGTTAATCACATCGCTACCAAATATTACAGTGTCACCCGCTGGACTAGTCTGAAGATTGCCTGAAAATTTAATCAACATCGATCCATCGATTTTCAGGAACACCGTTCCTATATATGAAATCTATGTTTGTCTATGTGTACGTTTGTCTGTGCGTTTTTTTTCGAATATTCGAATTTTGACTTCAGATTCGGATTCAGCATAAAAAAGTAGAATAGGAATGTTCAGGAACACCGTTCCTATCTCAGGAACACGGTCAAAATGGCCGACAATTAAAAAAAAACATTTGAATTGTTATATAATTGACGAGCCAGGTGTTCCTCTGGCAATGCAAGTTTGCGCATTCTCAACTGGTTATATGTTAAAATACAAAATAATTATGTGACATAACTATTTAAACATGGAACGCATATTAAAAAACAAATGAAACGAAACAAAACAAATCAAAAATAAGATAATTTTAATAAGTTCTATCATACACAAATCATTCACATGCAATAATTTAGTTATCAAGTGACTATTGTATTACAACAATTTTGATGTGTGTAATTTTTCATATAACGTAAAATTGAAGACGAATTCCAATAATCAGACTATGTAAAATATAGTTATAACCTTAAACAAAAGTGCGCAAAAATACGTATCTTGCCAAAGGTGTATTTGTCCGTAATCACAGTCAAATATAGGAATAATGTAGCTTTCTACTTGTATTCAAAATCGTTTCAGTAGTTCCAGTGATTATTTCCTACAAACAAACCCACAAACTTTATAATATTAGTATAGACTGAGGCTATCGGCACAAAGTACGTATACAACGCGGTGGGCGCGTAAATAATTAATTCAATGTTTTAAGTACTTTTCCGTATGAAACTTGGAAACTTACGTCAAAATGAGGGACGTGATTAAAAATAACAAAACTTTTTAAATAAAATGTCAATGTATAGGAAAACCAATAAAAATTAAATGAAAAGATTTTTTTTTTGTATTTAGTTTTACTTTTCAAATTTATCTATTTGTTTAGAATTTTGCACAAATAATATAAACACTTTTTAGAGAGGTAGAATGCATCAAAGCAGCCTGTCTTGGGAAGTACCTCCACCTCACAGGAAACCGCAGCCTAATAACATTTCCCTAGAGGGTTGTTGTGCTCCTAGGTGTGAGTGAGGTCACCATTAAGCTCCTAAGGAGTCGCTGTGTTAGCAGGAGAGGTACCATCGCGCGTTAATACTTAATGTATTGCAAGCATTCACAGGCTACGGTAACCGCTTTACATCAGGTGGGCCGTATGTTGTTTAAAAAAAAAACACAAAGTACCAACTATTTGGTCCCTGTATGTATGTGTGTGATCCACATAGTACACCGGTTCAAACCCCGTTCAATGTAACTGGCCCAATGTTTAGGTAGGGCACGACGTTAGCCCGACTGGCGAAATACCTCCACCTCACAGAAAAGACGGCAACCAAATAACAACTCCTTAGAAGGTTGTTGTGTTCCTGCAAGTGAGTGAGGTCAGAAGATGTGGAGTTGCTGTGTTGACAGCGGGGGTGGCAACGCGCTAGCGATATACTAAAGTTATATTGATTTAACTAAACATTGGTGAAATAAGAATTAAATATTTTCGCTACTAATAATTATGACGAGCTCGGTGGCGCCGCGGTTAATAACGCGACTTTGACAGGATCGCTCGTGGGTTCGATTGCATCACAGGACAAAATATCTGTGTGCATGAACAATATGAACATGTCTGTTTGTCTTGATCTGGGTGATTTTAAGAGAGGTAAGGCGCATCAAAGCAGCCCAAGTGAGGAAGTATCCACACCTTACAGAAAACAGCAGCCAAATAACAACTACCTGGAGGGTTGTTTTCCTGCGTGTGAGTGAGGTCACATGTAAGCTCCCATGGAGTTGCTGTGTTAGTAGCAGAGGTGGCATCACGCGAGTAATACTTAATGTATCACCATGGTTCATAGGCTACGATAACTACTTTACATCAGGTGGATCGTATGCTTGTATGACGTTGGGTAAAAACAAAATGTTGCTATAATAGAGAGTCATCGATTAGAGGTGGTTCAAAGACTGCGTTAAAATTTGCACAAAGCCAAAGCACGTATGTATATTTTTATTTCTCTATTGAATGCATTATCAGATAATTAAATAATTATTTGTGTATTCCGACTTCCTAGTGGTGATTGCATGTAATTTTTTTTTATACTACGTCGGGTAGCTTACAAGCATACGGCCCACCTGATGTAAAGCTGGTACCGTAGCCTATTAACGCTAGTGATATATTAATTATCACTCGCGCGATGCCTCCTCTGCTGCTTACACAGCAACTCCTTGGGAGCTTACTGGTGACCTCACTCACACGCAGGAACACAACAATCCTCTAGGGAGTTGTTATTTGGCTACGGTTTTCTGTGTGGTGGAGGTACTTCCCGAGACGGGCTTCTTTGATGTATCCTACCTCTCTTAAAATATCCAGACCAAGACAAACAGACATATTCATGCACACAAATGTTTGCATTGTGTGGGAATCGAACCCACAAGCGTTGGTGTCAATGTCGCGGCATTCACGACTGAGCTACCGAGCTCGTCAAATTTGAGCTAGTAATTAAGATACTTAACGATAAGAGAAAAGATTTTAAAAGCAAAAAAGTGTCCAGGAGTAACGTCCCATCTACGTGACTGTAGTTTTACGGGGCGGTTTCTTAGAGTTTTAAGTGTTTGGAAAGGCGTAAATCTAGCGCATTTATATATTGGGGTAATGTTGATAAAACCTACTATTATACTGTTATAATTATCATGTCTTTATGTATGTATATCTTCACGCCAAGTCCCTTGCGGTGTTGGCAGAGAGAACCGAGCGCCATAAGACGCGGTCCTTACATACTTCACTCGCTTCTGTAACATTCATAGCTCTTTTCATGCACGCTCGCCGGTTCCTGGTGCTCCTGACTCCTTAAAGTGTATCGTTCGCAAAGGCGAGCTTATGTCTAAAAGAGATCTCTTCCAGCCAACCTCCAACAGTGGGATATATTGTTAGGTACGGAATAGCTGAATGTCTCTGGATAAATGTTATGTACACAGATACTTAACATACATACATATACACACACAACATATATACATACATACATACCTATATACATAGTATATACATACATAAACTTATATTACACTTATTTCTGAATGGATAAATAATAATGTTTAAATTTCTTTTTAAATGAGAATACAGATGGGCTTTCACGAATCATTAAAAAAAATAAAGGACGTTCAACGAGACGAGATAAAAATGGTAAACACGTCGACCTTTACCATAGTAAAATCAAATAAGTAGGTTATCTTCATAGATACGCACCGCGTTCGGTTTGTATGTGTGCGCGCCCGTACCATCCCGTACGTATGCGTCGTCGCACGCACACGCTGACATTTAGTCGCTGTTAAAGGTACTCCAGTCGTGTCTACGCCGTGCTTGATACCGCACGCGCCCACGCACGCACCGCCCGCCGTAACATCCCGCTCGTAATAATTTGTACGTGTACCTACCTACTTTAACTATAAATTCGTAAAGATGGCTAAAAAGTAAAAATATTTTTTTTGTTTGTATGAAATGTGTAATTTTGTTATAAAATCACAAATTTCCTACAGAAAAAAGTACTTACGAGTATAATGCCTATCATTTTAGGCTACTGTAAAAATATTAAATTTCCGAATATAAAAATTATAATTTTTGATAAGTGTAGTAAATGAAAAATAAAACAAATGTGCATATGTACGCGCGTGAGAAGTTATACTTCTCTGGCATCATTAAATAACAAATCCCTGGAGGGATATTGTGTTCATGCGAGTGAGTGACGTTATCACCTGACAGGCAACTGCAGCCCAATAACAATTCCCTGGAGGGTTATTGTGTTCATGCAAGTGAGTGACGTTACTACCTCACGGAAAACTGCAGTCATATAACAATTCCCTGGAGGGATGTTGTGTTCATCTGAGTGACGTCACGAGTAAGCTCCTAAGGAGTTGCCGTGTTAGCGGCAAAGGTGGCAATACGCGAGGCATAATTAATGTATTGCAAGCGTAAACAGCTACAGTGACCGCTTTAAATTAGGTGGATCGTATGCTTGTTGGTTCATGCGAGTGAGTGATCTACTTACGGTACGTAGGCAATTTTTGTTTTTAAACACATAATAAGTTACACTAAATAAAAGAGTAGGCATACCCTAGTGGCGGTAACGCTAGGAGGAAGAAGACTAATATTCTCGTACTTAAAAAAACAGATTGATCGCCGCTGAATGTTTGTTTACCTTCTGTATCTCGGCTCCCTGAACACGCTTTACTTTGGTTAATCATCTGTTTTCACTGCCAGGACAGTTGTCTGAACAAAATCTAAACTGATAAATTACACTTTTTTGGCAATCCTTTCAATGAAATCTAATAGACAACTGTTAACTTCATTGGGTCCTCTTTTGGCAACTGATTCATGATATATACAGGATAGAACACGGCAACTCCTTAGGAGCTTACTGGTGATTTCACTCACGCTCAGGAATACAGGAACCCCCCAGAGTGCACAAGGCACCGTTGCTGCAGTAGCGATGACCAGGGCAGTCATGGTAGCAACGGTGGCGGATGCATGCGGTGTCTGTTTCAGATGGCGGGTAATCACGAGGACAACCCGAAGCGAAACTACCGGAGCAGTTATGACAGCGACGGTATGTTTCATCTATTAACGGCAGTGGGTGGGTGCCGGCCGGCGCTAGATCGCAGAACTAATTGATGTCGGAAGCGCACAAAGCCGGTTAAATTAAATTGTGTACTACTTTCTGCTCTTTAATTATTAATGTTGCTCGCCACTGAAATAAATTAACTAAATATATGGTGCCTGCCATCCTAACCTGGTGCCGGAAATTCTAAACTGGTGTAAAATACAACTCAAGTAAAATCAAATGTATTTAGTTGAGTTTACCAAATGTAACTACTGCCAATACAGAAGCTCTCATAGACAATAGTAAATTAGAATGAGTTAATGGCACAGTATCTCCTGAAATTACAGTAGATTCCAAACTGCAATGAGGCCTCCACATAAATAAACTTGCTTGTAAGTTGCTTCTAAGCTCAGTTCTCTGTTCTCTCCGCATATGCAATTAGTAAAATTTGACAATACTGCACACTTAGTCTATTTCAGCTACTTTCACAGCATTATGTCGTATGGTATACTGTTGTAGGGAAAAATATGGTGATATTGAAACAATTATTTTATCTTACAAAAGAGAGCTATACGCTCCATAAAAAATATGCTTCAGGGAAGCACTTAGGGAATTGTTCAAAGAAAGCAATATCCTCACTATTACTTTTCAGTGTATTTATAAAAACATAATGTATGCTCATAAAATACACAACCATTTTCAAAATTCAGTGTAATCTGAGAATCAGAAATAAGTTATGATGCCGGTTTATCGGTTTGCTTAGACTGGTAGATCTTATGTTGTAAATTGTGTTCGACACAGTAATAAATAATTTACAACAGTTCTGTCCCATCCTGACAATAACTTCAAAATGCATACCAAAAATATTCTTTGGAAAAGGGGCTATAATAAAAATTACGTATCTCTGATTGAAAATGATGTATAAAAATGATTCAGCACATGTATTAGTACATTAATGCGTTATTATTATATTATTATACCGATATAATATTTTTGCCATACCAAAAAAAAAAACTTGCAGGTATTTTACTGGTAAATTGAAAAAAAAACAAAACGAAAACATTGAAAAATTCATAAAATAACGTTTCACTTAAAAAAACATAAGATGCACACAGATGCCCTCAGATACCCAAAGGTAAATAAAGAATTTTAATATTTTATTTGATTCTCGGTTTGGTTTTAGTAGCCAGTGAAATGTCCATGGAAATAAGAGTTCTCAAAAAAACCTGTCAAACGTCCTGGGAACTCCAACTTCCAATGAATTCCAGTGAGTGATTTAAAAGATTATTTATATTAAAACAAGGTTCTTATTAAGGATTATATCAAATGAGAATGTCAACATTACTCGTTCTTTTAATAAACAAAAAGTATTCATAACGTCTCAAGTGGTGCCATTAATTTGAGGTGTTGACGCATGAGACACTAGTGTTGTTTATGTTTCAAGATAGGTCGGTTATAATTACTATAATTATTTTGATGTTATAGTTTATTTCTAGGATTGTTATATACGAAACTATTCAATTATAGTAATTTGTATCAATATAGTATATTCTGTATATTATAACATATTCGTAAGTATATTTTATTTTAATATAGCTTTAGTAATATGTGAGCTATCACGTTTTTTGTACATGCTAGCGGCCGCCACCAGTGTTGTCCCAAGGTAATGGTCAAAATGCGATCATAATTATTGTAGAAAATTGGAGAAAAATGTATATGAATTTAATAGCTTTTAATTTAAAATTTAATGGCGGAAGCATACAAAATAATTTAAATCAAAATACTTATTGTAAACGTGTTTGTTATTTCCAACTTTGGGTCTGTTGTTTCAAGAAAATGGTTTGACAGACAACAGAGAAAAAATACTGAACTGTTTTGTTATTACCTATTTATGTATAGTAGTATCCAGGTTACATTTTATCTCATTAATCACGATTTTTACTTAACAGTAACTGAATTGAGACAAAGTGGAAATAAAGAAGGAAAGAAAGAAACCATTTACGGTAACGTAAATTTGAGAACCTTGTAATTCTAAACACCTAGATATGATCTGTATGATCTGCAGAATAAATAAGAGATGCCGCTTTACTTAAGGACAGTACATCGATTTGTTTCAGGTAAATTTTGGATAAATAGTTACTCAATTTTAGTAAAATATATCATAATGACTCCATTCGGTACCTGGGGATTGAACGCGTGTGAATACTATATGTAATCGGCTTAATCATAGGCTAATAAATTACGTCCATTACAAGTAGAGCCTGCTTTTTATTATTTATTTATTAAGGCACAGCGGGGAATATGTAACAATGAAAGCGTGTTAATAGGTTTGAGGAATATTGTGTGAATGAAATAATATTTTGGTGTATTTCTTTTGAGATATCTGCAAACAAAGAGTGGCAACTAAATCCTATTTCTGTACTGTACATATTATACTTACGGTTTATTTGGCAGACCTGTCTGTCTGTTCAACCGTCTGTGAGTTCTTGTCAGTTCTTAGAGTACCATACAGAGACGTATCAAAAGGTAGACACGTTATACACCAACATTATTATATTTAAAAATGGCGCAAGTAGTACTATATCTACGTACAGTTATTTATTATGACACTTTGCTCTAACAACTGTGTAAGTAACTGTGTGACTGTATAGTCACGTCATGGATATTCTACTCATAATAACCCCCTCCATTTTCTTTTTCCTCGCCCCTGTATTAACTAAAATGTATTAACTTAACGATGAGCTATATAACATGAGCTAAATGAAAACTGACATAAAGTTGCTAACTGGCGTAGTTTTTTTTTTAATCGTTTATTAAAATTAAAATCTTACCCCTTTCGCTTCATTTATATGTTTACTTATTTAAATATTATTGAGCAAACAGAGTGATTGATGGCGTCGTTGCGCGCGTCATTCTAACCGAACACGCAGGTTAAGCAACGCGACCGCAGCCTGTCTATGGTTGTGTTTATCTATCCCGAGTTTCTCCGTGGTGCGGAGGGCACGTTAAGCCGTCGGTCCCGGCTGTTGTCGATAGATGACACTCGTCAAGTTAAGTCAGTGGCCCTCGGGTGGCTTGAAAACACTGGCCTCCGCCAATCCGCATTTGAGCAGCGTGGTGGAGTATGCTCTATAAAGGTTCTTCAGTTGAAGGGAGACCCATATCCCCGCAGTGGGACGAGTAGGGGTTGATGTGGTGGAGCAATTATAAGGATTATGTTATAATCTTGATTGCAAGCCTTTTGTAACATAATTTCTTGAACGTGCCTCACTTGCGCTAACATGATTAAGGTGGTAAATAAACTGATACTGTAGCCTATAGATAGTTTCAACGTCAAGCGATTATTTATACAATACATAGATTATCCATATTTCTTCTATAAAAGATCGAACTTTTTCGTAGTAAAATTATAGAAAGATGTAGAAAGAAACTCACTCGTTTTTTATGCAACATAAGACATACTGCCATTCTGATGGAAAATGGTTACCGTAGCCTATGAACACTTGCTATATGCCAAACATTGTTCGCGCATTCCCAACCCTACTGCTACTTCTTAGGAACCAACTGATGACCTCATTCACACACAGGTACACAACAACCCAGACTTGTTACTTGGCTATAGTTTTTAGGGTTCCGTACCCAAAGGGTAAAAACGGAACCCTATTACTGAGACTCCGCTGTCCGTCCGTCTGTCACCAGGCTGTATCTCATGAACCGTGATAGTTAGACAGTTGAAATTTGCACAGATGATGTATTTCTGTTGCCGCTATAATAACAAATACTAAAAAATAGAATAAAATAAATATTTATGGGGGCAAAAAAGGAAAAAAAAAGGAAAACGGCAAAAAAATCACGTTTATTGTATGGGAATACAATAAACGTGATTTTTTTGCCGTTTTCATAGATAATGGTACGGAACCCTTCATGCGCGAGTCCTACTCGCACTTGGCCGATTTTGTTTTAAAGGTGCAGGTCTCCAGATGGCTGACATGTTCATGCGCACAAATGTTTGGCCTGTGTGGGAATCGAACGAGCATTGATGTCAAAGTAGCGTCACTAACCACTGTCAAAATAGTTGTTTTTATACTACGTCGGGAGGCATACAAGCATAAGGCCCACCTGATGTAAAGCGGGTAGCGTAGCCTATTAACGCTTGCGATATATTATCTCTCGCGCGATGCCTCCTCTGCTGCTTACACAGCAACTCCTTAAGAGCTTACTGGTGACCTCACTCACACGCAGAAACAAAACAACCCTCTAGGGAGTTGTTATTTAGCTGCGGTTTTCTGTGAGGTGGAGGTACCTACTTTTCCATGTGGGCTGCTTTGATGCGCCCTACCTCTCTTAACTAACCCTAGGTGTAAAACCAAGATACATTTATTGTATGTGCCTACCCGCAAGGGATTTGGCGTAAAGTTATAGATAGATAGACTGTACTATCTGACTGCTACTTACATCTCTGATGGTAACTGACTCACTATCATTTTTAGGTCTTCCATGGAAGGTAACATACAAGCAATCTTCACCTGCAGATAGTGTACCCCGTTGTATAACATATAATCGATTGAAGAAATTGACAAATTGAACAGAGATGTTTGATGAGGAGTACGGAATTACCCCCGCCCTATAGATAACCAGTGACAGCTTTTGAGGTTGTTCTGTTTAGTAGTGAGAATGCACATAGTACTTGTATTCTATTTAGCTATAATCGCTTTACGTTCACCAACCGCACATTCGTTTGTTATGCAAAGAAAAACGCTGAATACAGAGGTTTCTTTTTAAACTTCAGCAAATGATGCTCAATTTTTGAAGTCGGTTAGAGATTAAAGTTACGTGCACAGCAAGTGAATATCAAAGAACAATAAACAAGCCAGTGTTACAAGCAATTGGGCTATCGCTGACCCATCTCAAACATCTCGAGTGAAATCTCAGACGTTTGTTGTCTGTCTAGCTGCGTCAGATGGGACTGACTTTCACAAATAACTACAAATCTGAAATAACTAGACACTGTTTCCTAACGACAGTTGGGACTAAACTACAATAAAGTTAATAATAGTACATATGTTCAACTTAACAAAGGAGGATGTATTATTTTTAATGTATATGTTAACTTGTAAATAACTTAACTGTTACTGACACACAATTCTGTTAACTGACATTAATTATCATCAGCCGAAGTATGTCCACTGTTAAACATGGGCTTTCCCTTTAGACTTCCACAGCGATCGGTCCTGGGTCGTTAACAGCCAACAGCTCCCTGCCATCTTCACAAGATCGTCGGTCCATCATATAGGGGACATTCTACGATGCGTTTTACGGTTCATGGTCGGCACTCGGGAAGCTTTCTTGTCCAATGCCGGTCAGTTCTCCGAGCAATGTAGCCTGCCCACTGCAACTTCAGCTTGCTGATCTTTATTTATTTGATTTTATTGAGTGGTAACTCAATTTCTGCTACAGATGTGCTACATCTAAATAAAACTCTGAGCATGTCTCTCTCCATCACACGCTGTATAACCTAGATCGTTCGTTTGAGGCTCATAGTAAGGGACCATAGTCGAGGCATGAGGCATATGGCGAGGGACATAGTAAGGTACCATTTCTGTACCGTAAGTTATAACTGGTAACACACACAGTGGTCGAAGACATTTGTTTGAGACGTTGAGGTATTTTAGCATATTATATGCTTAAAATAAAATACGAGTTATCGATTTAGGCAGTTTAAAATTATTTTCTATAAATCTAGACTAGAACCATTAGTTTATTTCATGATAACAAAGGTACGGCCTACCTGATGTAAAGTGATTATCGTTACCTATAAACATTGCAATACAAGGAGTATCCCTCGCAAGTTGCTGCTTTCGCTGCTAGCGTTAAAAAAATATTAGATCAACAAGATGGATAAGTAACATGTTAGAGCAAAGGGTAACAGGGTTAGGTAATGACAGCATAAAGAAGACACTAGTAGCCACCTCCTGGGAACTGGAGTCGTTGATGACCTCATCATCAAACACCTTTATACAATAGGGTCTGTACATAACTTGGCAATCCTGATTACAGAAAACCAGGCCCGATTGGTATATAACCACCCCAAAAAAATAGAAAAGATTTTTTTTTTATTTGAATACTTGTTACCCATGCGTTCCTTTAAGAACGATTTGCACTTTGCTGTTTTTCCCTTGTATATGCATCCATTTAAGTTTGTTCAAAATGACTAAGAAATCGATACAAACTCGGATGATAACGAGAGTTGCTAATAAGTACCGCGGCCACATGGCGGAAAACGTGTCTCCAACTTCGGCAATATGCGATGAGTCCAACGTGTTGAGCGATTTTGTTCTTAACTGTTAGATGAAAATATAGAGCATATTTTCTAATAATATAATAAAATAATAGTTACTTATGCTGACTCAATCTGTGCCTTTGGTTTTAAAATTAAACAACATTTCAAAAGCTTTTATTTACATCTGTGAAATTAAGACAATATTATTATATTGGCATCATACAAAGCGCGCCCCATGAGGGGCAGTTCCGGTATCAATGCCCGTGATCCCGACGGAACAGCAATGTATTGACCTTAATAAAAGAGCCGTTTTGCAATATTCTACCATAATAATGGTGAATAACTTGATTTACCACTATTTCTAGAGCCAAAGGCGTTTACCTATCCCTTAAATACTGATATAGGTTTGAAGCAGTTGTCTTTTTTAGTTGATGAATCAAATTCTTCCCCTTGTAATCTTCAGCTCGAACTGGTCTATATCTACGTGTAGATTTACTTAATCTAATTCATTTAAACCTCTTTCTATAGAATACCAGCTGCTGTCCGCGGCTCCGCCCGCGTAGAGTCAAATAACGTAGCCTATGTGTTAATCCAGGTCATAATCTATCTACGTGCCAAATTTCATTCAAATCCGTTCAGCCGTTTAAGCGTGAAAGAGAAACAAATATCCATACATACAAACTTTCGCGTTTACAATATTAGTAGAATCTGTGTATATATTTCACTTTGCTTCTTGAATATTATGTTTTATTTAATGAGGATATTTAGCTAAATGCATTGAAAAAGGTTATTATATTAAGAATCTCATGGCAGAATGCGAGGTCGAAAATAAGTGACAAATTTAGATATATTCAGTCTACTATTCATAATGCAAAAAAATTGAGTATTAAATCTATTATTTTCAGAGATAAAGCCTATAATGGTATAACTTATTCTATTATAACAAAGTTTAGTTCTTTACAGCCATTATTGCTACAGAGATAGCAGGATTATTCGCAAAACCATTTAATAATTTTTGTATAAATTTGAAGCTGAGTAAAATATGGAAGTACTTCCATCATAATATGATTAAAGTGGATGTCCCTGCATTATTGTGTTATATAATTTATAAAGAGGAAAGATGTTAGGGAAGCTAAACAATTAAAAAAAAAATTGAATACAATCCATAGTGGTAATTATGCAATGTCGGGAAGCATTCAAGTATACGGCCCACTTGATATAAAGCGGTTACCGCAACCTATGAACGCTTGCAATGCATTAAGTATCACTCGCGCGATTCTTGTTTTTTATACTACGTCGGGAGGCATACAAGCATACGGCCCATCTAATGTAAAGAGGGTACCGTAGTCTATTAACGCTTGTAATATATTAAGTATCACTCGCGCGATGCCTCCTGTGCTGCTTACACAGCAACTCCTTGGGAGCTTACTGGTGACCTCACTCACGCGCAGGAACACAACAACCCTCTAGGGAATTATTATTTGGCTGTGGTTTTCTATGAGGTGGAGGTACTTCCCCAGACGGGCTGCTTTGATGCGCCCTACCTCTCTTAAAACATCCAGACTAACACAAACATATGTTCATGCACACAAATGTTTGCCTTGTGTGGGAATCGAACCCACGAGCGTTGGTGTAAAAGTCGCGTCATTCACGACTGAACCACCGAGCTCGTCAAAACTTGCTTCCTCTGTTGCTAACACACCAAATTCTAATGCGCTTAATGACGACTTCATTCACACGCAGGAATACAACAACCCTACAAGGAGTTATTATTGGGCTGCGATTCTCTTACCCCGACGGGCGTTTAGATGCACCATGCCTCTCTTAAAAATACTCAGACCAAGACAAACAGACATTTTTGTGAACACAAAAGTTTGTATGGGAATAGACGACATCCACCCACGAGCTTTGGTGTCAAACTTGCGCCACCAACTTCATCAATGTATTACTCGTAGATTTGCCATGGAATCCTAAAAATACACAACCGGTAAACTCGCCAGTATGTTGATTAATGTCATTGTTAATGATGTAACCATACTAAGTATTTATTTATTTTAAAACCATGTAGTTTGCAATACAACCATGTGTCTTTGTTCTGCAGTTTATTTTTATATCTATCTTAACATATAGATAATCGTAAATTGCTTTCACCCTATGGTTTCTACGAGTATGATTGCTCTTACCTATACTGAAAATCATGGCTCATTTTGTCTTTTCGCCCTTTTGCCTCACAAAGATGGTAACCATGGCAGTAAAGTATAAGTTTCAGCGGCCAGGTCTCTGTGAGATCCGTCACATCGGCGGTGGTTCTCGGAGTAGGTATGGATACGGCCCTATTGTTTATGCAGCATGCAACGCAGATTGGGGATCGCGGCGCGGTTTTCCTAATCCGTTAACATTGACGGAGTCTGCTATCTAAGCCTAAGGATTTGACGAAGACACCGGTTTTTATATAGAGCGACTACTCTCAGACCTATACAACCAGAGGGAAAACTAGATCTAGTTAGGTCACATGTCTTTCGAAATATAATTTCTTGGACATATAGGTTTTCTTTCGATAATTTCCTTTACCGCCGAACATGTGATGAATTTAGTGGTACACGTCCCACCAGGGTTCGAACCGGTGACTAGGTAGTCAATAGGCTGGTTCCTTATCCACTGGGCTATGATTACCCTTACTGGGCTATCACTGTTCAATCTTGGGGAATCAAGTACTCAGTTCTTAAGATTTTCTACAGGGGCATATATTTTACAACCTTAATATATGCTGCAGCGATCTGTTGCCACAGATTACAAATATATGCTTAGTGTTTGAACATGACTCGTTCTCTTGACTATGGCCTGCAGGTCTGTAAGTACGGCTGCCCTGCCCGTTCTATACACAATTATATACATATTGTACACAGAGAAGGCCGCAGCAAAATAACAACTCCTGGGAGATTACCAGTAAGTTCCTGGGAGTTGTTCCTGGGAGCAGGGATGGTAGCACGCGTACGGTATTCCATGCATTAGTCTCACGTTAAAAAGTAACCTATATCAAAAATGAACAGGTGATACATTCGTCGCGTGTAGGTTATTAAAAAAAACATAATTAATTAATTTTTTGAAAGATAATTATGGTTTTTATGATTATACAGCAATATTTCATTCATTTTATGAAAAAATGGTGATACTACTAGCGAAACTAAAAACTTTCCTATAAAATGTGAAACTGGCTTCATTAAAGTTGACGGCTGAAAAGATTCTAAAAACAAAGTGCCCTGGCATGATCTCAATTAAGACGATTACAATTTAATTAATGTTTTTTCTTTCTTATCACACTGTATATAGTTTACTTGTTCCAGTTTCAACAGGATATAATGTAAGGGAATTGATAGCGCTATAGTCCATTCGGTATCACGATAGCCAACAGCCGGGCAGTAGGTAGATTGATGAGCGGCTAGACTCCGCAAGGCTATTTCTCCCCTCGAGATAGGTACAAATGGCTAGGGTATTCGCAAATCCGATTGACTCAAAAGTGGGCCCTCAAGTTAATGGACAGTACCTTATTCTGTTTGTACCAAATTCTCAGATTGCTAGTCACAAGTAACTGCTACGTAAAATATTTAGTATGAATTTTCAGATGATTTTATATTTCTTTTCAGAAATTATCAATTTAATTGTATTTTTTTTTTCCTTCAACCATAGTGCATGTTTGAAATTTAAAAAATAATGAAATCGTGCGCTTAATTTTTAAAGTGGCCAATTAACGCAGTTTTGGTAATGTTTGACATGAATGTGGGGAGAGGTTAAAATGTAACACAAATATTTTAGTCCCTTCTACCTACAGTCAGAATAGATCCAAATATCAAATCTAAGTAAGGTTACGTTTGAAGGGACTAGAGTACAATAGTTACATTACCAGCTTTGTGTGTGACCACTAGACCATGAAATGAAAAATTCCTTCCAATAAAACAGATTTTTTCAAACGTTTCACAATTGGCGTAAACATGTGTTAATATGTAGAATAAATAGCGGAAATCTATACATATAAATAAAATTGAAGTGTCTGTCTGTGATTTCAAAATAAAGCCGTTATCTTAAGCTCATATTATTATTTTCACGTTACCAAAGCCTAAATACGCATTTTTAACTTTTTTGTCTGTCTGTCTGTTGGTTTGTCCGGGCTAATCTTCGAAATGGCTGAACCGATTTTAACGGGATTTTCACTGGTAGTTAGAGGACTGTTCAGAGCAGAATATAGGGTACTTTTTATTCCGTAAATATTTAGGGTACCTGCGTAAAAAATGAAGAACTGTTAAAATTAGGGGGAAATATCTTCCCCTCCAGTGCAATTTTATTTTTATTACGAGTATTTTCATAGAATACGTATTTTTTGTAACATAAAATAACTACGCATTTTTTATGTAATAAAAATAAAATACATATACGTTGCCTCCTGTAAAAGTCAATAGATGGCGCTGTACGAAAATTGAATCGCTCTATGGCTGCATCTACGACCGTGTACTTTGTTTTTTTTTTTTTTTAAACAGAAACAATTTCATGTCTACAGAGAAATAAAGGCTACTAAAAACCCACATCTCATGCGTGCGAAGCCACGGGCTTCTGCTAGTAGTAAATAAATTATTATAGAATATTGCAGTTTTCCTCGACAAAGATTACGTTGGCAATCTGTTAGATACTTCTGGGAACAAGGAACGTGAACATGTAGCCCTAGCGCCATAGCCATACGATATATCTAACGAGCGAACCGGAAGTACGCTCCGTCATTATAAACAAGAAATTCAGAGCCATTTTTATATGAACACATCATTTATTGTCTTCAGAAAGGTTCAAATTATTCATAAAGGCTCCAGTAATGAATGTTCTGCATATATTCTGTGATCTCATTTACTCACAAGGACTATAAATTTCCCACAAACATTATTGGATAAAGTTCTTTCCACTCAACAAGTTGTTTGAAATATTGAGTTTTAGAAGAGAAATAAAGTATTATCAAACATATTGCATTTATTGCGGCTTGATTGAACCAGAGGCCACGATTCATGCCGAGGTTAATCTGAAAATCTAAAATTCCTAGAATTGCCTTCAAATCGCTGGTTAATTGATTACGTATTGCTCATCTGGCCTCGTGGTACTTTTTTTATACAATGACGCATACAAATATACGGTTCATCTAATGTAAAGCGGTTACCGTAGCCAATGAACGTTGTTCAAGTGCAATACTCGAAAAATGCTAAAGGAGAATGCCCATTGTTGTATGGCGTTTGGTTTCAATATTATTTTTGGAGTGCAGAAATGAAACCTACTGCAATCTGAAGAGCTTCAACTATCTATTCGAATAAAAGTAACGTTGTTTATAAATAGCTCTGGAATTACAATAAGAATGCTAATAAAGTTCTTCATTCAGGTTATTTATGACCGGTAATATCACCTACATTTTAAGGTTGGATTATAGGTAAATAAATAAATAAATATTGTCGGACAAATTACACAGCGCCATCTAGCCCCAAAGTAAGCGAAGCTTGTGTTATGGGTACTAGACAACTGATAAACATACGTAAATACATATTTTTTTTTTGTAAATACATACTTATTATACATAGAAAATACCCAGACCAAGACAAACAGACATGTTCATGCACAAATGTTTGTACTGTGTGGGAATCGAACCCACGAGCGTTGGTGTCAAAGTAGCGTAACAACGCGTTTCACCAATGCGCCACCGAGCTCGGCTCGTATAGGTAGCGGTTATATAATGTATTTGAGGCGTAAATAAGTACCTAAATAAATTTATTCTTCGGCTTCGCATGAGTGGCAGAGCATAGAGCTCCCAGTCGGCATGATCTTCTTCGAAAACTTCAACCATCATTTTCATAATTCAGCCATATATATATATATAGTCATTATATTATTATTTGATATTATTGTTATATTTCGAGAAGCTCAACTCCATGTATTACGACAAGAAATATGAAATCATATAAAGCATTCAAACACGGGCGAAATGAACTACAAATAGGTATACTTTCGCATAGAACAGAACAAAAGCGAAAATCTCGTATCAAACAAATTTTACATTTATCAATTCTAGACTCCTATCAATGTTGCCATATATAAATATAACAATGTTTCTCGATTTTTTAATTTCTTCTTCTTTTAAATACACTTAAATAGTATATCGAGAGTTATCAATTGTCGTCGAAATATACGTAATAAGTATAAGTTTTGCGCAATAATTGGTAAATTATGTTACAATTATTTACAATTGACTTCCTTTACTCAGTCGAGAACTTTATTTACCTTTGAGAACTGGCAATAATTTCATTTAAATGGCGAATCGGAACTTGTGATTTAGGTTATAATATTAAAGTATTGTTAATTTTATGTAATTTATTCTCCAAAGAGAGAGAGGCTTCATTTTTTGGGAGACGTAGTGAAAAATAATGATTTGATTTTTAATGCTAATCTTAACTGTACACAACTTGAAACCATGAAAGGAGAATTCTTTGAAAGTCAACAACCAATTTCAGGACACTACACTCACCGCAAAAACTATGATTAATACGTACATGTATATTTATAACGCTAACTTATGGAAGCGAGAGTTGGGTATGGCAGAAAGAGCATGAAAGTAGAATAAACGCGGTTGAAATGCGAGCGCTGCGCAAAATTTGTGGCGTAAGGCTCGTAGACCGTATTCGCAATGATGATGTTAGAAATAGAGTTGGTCTGAAAGAGAGCGTCGGTGTTAAAATAAGAAGAGGCATGCTCCGATGGTTCGGGCATGTAGAAAGAATGCAAGATGAAAGAATGACGAAGCAGATATACAATGCAAAAGTGGAAGGATGTAGGAGCCGGGGAAGGCCAATACTTACCTACCAGAAGTATACTTATCTATCAGAAGGTGATGTCAGGAGCCCTAGAAACCGGCGTGCGTGCATGAGAAGAGCAATGAATGTTAAAGAAGCGAGTGAGATATGTAAGAATCGAGTCACGTAACGCTCGGTTCTCTCTGCCTACCCCGCAAGGGATTTGGCGTGAAGTTATTAAGTAAGTAAGATGTATATTTATATGCATACGTATGTATATAGATTTCTATATTTGTACGTAAGGGTACTTCAAGAGAGGTAGGACGCATCAAAGCAGCCCGTCTAGGGAAGTACCTCCACCTCACAGAAAACTGCAGCCAAATAAGAACTCCCTAGAGGGTTGTTGTGTTCCTGCATTTGAGTGAGGTCACCAGTAAGCGCCCCAGGAATTGCTGTGTAGGCAGCAGAGGAGGCATCGCGCGAGTGATAAATATACCGCAACCGTTGATAGACTAAGGTACCCGCTTTATATCAGGTGAGCTGTATGCTTGAATGCCTTCCGACGTAGTACAAAAAAAAAATCGGCCAAGTGCGAGTGGGACTCGCGCGGTTCCCTACCATTATCTATAAAAAAGGCAATAAAATCACGTTTGTTGTATGGGAGCCCCCATAAATATTTGTTTTATTCTATTTTTTAGTATTTGTTGTTATAGCGGCAACAGAAATACATCATCTGTGAAAATTTCAACTGTCTAACTATCACGGTTCATGAGATACAGCCTGGTGACAGACGGACGTACGGACGGACGGACGGACAGCGGAGCCTCAGTAATAGGGTTCCGTTTTACCCTTTGGGTACGGAACCCTTAAAAAACACTAACATTATAACAAAACTGTCAGGAAAATTACATGGAACTCAGTAATATTCCATTCACATACAAAATGAAACCTGATGCAACTTTGTTCCCCAGTGCAAACGGGAAGCGTGAATACTGAAATTATAATCCACTGCTGACTAGGTTTTCTACCTATGGCGTACGGTCGGAGAAAAAAGGTTTTGACTTTTGTATGAATTAATACCAGCACGAGAAGCCTGATAATCTCGATGTGCATGCCAGTCTAGTCTTTTAAAAGAGAGCGGATCGAAGCAGCCCGTTTGGGGAAGTACCTCCACCTCACAGAAAACCGCAGCCAAATAACAACTCTCTGGAGGGATGATGTGTTCCGCGAGTTACTTAATGCGTTGCAAGCATTCGTAACCGCTATACATTAGGGGGCCATATGCTCGCGTACCTCTCGACATTGTATGTAAAAAATCGCAATATTATTATTTTGGGGACAAGTGGGTCATGACGAGCTCGGTGGCGGAGTGATTAGCAATACCACTTTAATACGATGGCTCGTGGGTTTGATTCGCACACAGGATAAACCGTTGTATACATTAACAAGACTGTAAGACTATATTATCTTGGGTTGGTTATTTTAAAAGAGGTAGGGCGTATCATAGCAGCCCGTCTGGGGAAGTGCCTCATAGAAAACCACAGCCAAATAACAACTTCCTGAAGGTTTGTTGTATTCCTGCATAACCATAAGGTTAGCACTAAGCTCCTAAGAAATTGTTGTTGATGCTTTTGCAGCTGAAAACTCCTAAGGATTTGCTGTGTTAGCAGCAGAGGTGCCACCACGTAAGTGATACTTCTTGTATTTGAAAGAGTTCATAGGCTACGGTAAACATCTTACATTAGCCATTTTACCTGTGGGTGACTTTGACTCTAAATATGATAATCTTCATAGTCAAAGCAAATAATCTTTAGAGTTTAGAGTAACAACCCTTCTCATTAACAAACGAGACTTTAGGGAATAAGGTAGAGCGCATCAAGTAACATGGGAACTGGGAAATTGTTTCCACTTTACAGCGAATAGTGGATATTTTTACGTCCTAACCGATTAAATTAAATTAAATTTTTGATCCATTGTGGCACTGTTCATAAATATATGTCGTAACGTGGATATAATTGTCGTCAGGTGGCTCGTTGTTCATGGCGAATAAAGCGAAATACCAGTTAATCTTCTCAATATTTAATCAGCCAATTACCACAATACTTTTATCAAAAGTTATGCTTAGATCGTAGATTACAACGGATTCAAAATGCGGTGGACGCGACACGTGCAGTTGGCTCCATTGCTCGATTCATAATGCCGCTTCCAATGACGGTCTCTCATCTTGACGTTTTTGACAACTGACAACAATCGACATTTCGAGCAAACCATAATACACACAACCGGTGTTGCCAATTCAACGATGTCGATTCCACCCAAACGCCGACTTGTATATATATATATATATATATATATATAGTAGAATCACAGAGACGTATAGCAAGTACATACATACATATCATCACGCCTCACTCCACACATACTCCTCAGCGCTCTCATTTCTACTGCGCTCACCCTGCTTTCATGCTTCTTCTGCCATGCTCCTGTTTCACTGCCGTACATCAATGTTGGCGTTAATACACCCTGAATAATAGCAAGGCGAGCTTTATCGCAAATAGTCATGTTCAAATACGAAGACTACGATTCTTAGTTGAATTCGCAGTTACTTCCGCAACTAACGCTTTCCTAACTCTTGTCTAATTTACGATAGTCACGGTACGGCTGCTCTAATGGAAGCGAAGGTACATATGTCAAAAAAGGCCTATGTGCGCTAGTTAAGCTACTGTAGATTCTCTATCGTGTTTTCAGCATTACTTGCACTCATTTGCTATGTAATTTAGTTTTGCTGATCGTACAATAGATAATATTATACACAGTGTATGGAAACTAAGTACAAACTGTTTCCAGCATCGAAATACTCATACGCAGAAGTGTTTAAGTTTTGACAGCCTACGTGTAATATAGTGTAATTTCAAGCATGGTCCTCTTGTGAAATGAACGTGCTACGAATTTACATATAAACCGACATCATAAGTTACTTCTTCTTTCTAGCATAATCTCGTTTCTTAATCCTTTAGGACTAGCAGGATCGGTTGCAAATTTAGCATAGATTTAGCAAAGATATTGATTTTTACATGGAAAGCGACTGCAAGCAGACCTTCATAATCCAGAGACAAAACCAGAAATTCCATAGGTTAGAGACATACGTCTTTCGAAATATAATTTCTGTGATTAACGAATTTCCACGGAACGATTTTTTTCTTTTTTTTTTGTAAGATGAAGTGATAGTGGGCCGGCCACATAGTTCGTAGAACCAACGATCGCTGGGGCAGAAAGGTTCTCGAATGGTGTCCTTGTACTGGTACACGCAGTGTGGGATGACCCCAACTAGATGGAGCTACGACCACAAGAGGTTTATAGGGAAACAATGGATGCAGGTATCTCTAGCTAGTTATTGAATTTCCTGGTTTTTGGCCTGCAAAACTACTCGAACCTACACCTCGCACGCAGACTAGCCGCTGATCACCTTGCCTAGAGTATCCCACGCCCTCTGCTCTGTCGCCACACATGCATATATGTTACAAATGTACATATTAAAATAGAAATATTATTTAGTTTACATTTGTTCTCGCTAAATATGTAAAAATGTAAAGCGAGCAAACTTTTAAAAACGTTTTTAAGTAAATAACAATCATAAAGTGCTTGCCGGCCTATTCGTCTCTGTATTTAGCTGGTAACATAATTAATTTATTTCTTGGGCCCATTGATCTTTATGAAAAGTTCTACAGTAGCGGTAGTAAAAATGTATTTTAAAGAAAAAATTAAAAGTATGCAGTTGAAAGTACAAAAACTTACGCTTGAACCTCTCCTATGAAGGTATTATTGATAAAAATTTGAAATGCATTATATTATTTGAATGGCATTATATTATTGTATTAAACAAGGGACTCTTGTTGCGCAGGTAATCTTGCAAACTAAAAAAACACAAAAACACAAACTAAAAAAAACTAAAAACTTTGAAACGGAACAAAAAGACAATTCTGTTTTCCTTATTTTAAAACGTCTAGAACTTGAAGGTATTGGTGAAATGCAAACCTGTAAAAAAAAAATATTGCGCTCATTGTTAATGGGTTTACGAAAGTCCAGCTGCCGTTTTGCATGTATATAATGACCGTGTTTACGAGAAAGTGTGATGTAAACTACTTTAATCTATTTACTCATAAAATATGGGGGCTGTCTTGTTTTTTCTTTATATTACTATACGCCTTTCACCAGAGCATCGATTGCTTATCGATAGATTGAGATGATAATAACTGAAAACTTACATTCAACCTCCTGACATTTTGTAATTTGATGCTTCATCTCGTCGAATTATAAATCAAAAATGTAAATATGGTAATATCGTACTGGCAGGTAATGAAGTAGGATAATCCACAATTCCCCATATTGAAATATCCCATCCAATTTGTTTTGATTATCCGGACATGTAAATGAATGACGAATAGGTTTCGCAATTAATAATTGCATTAAAATATGGATAAATCTGAATTAAAACTGATTCATATACGTTTTTAACATTTCACAAGATATGTGTTTAAATGTTATCCTCTTTTTGTGTAAGTTCAGCATTTAAAGAACACTTTACTATTGTTGTTGCTGAAATATCACATGTTAAGTTGACAACTAAACGAAAGCCTACATAAGTATGCTTGCACTAATAGATACAGTGGTAATGGGTGACACTTTGAAACGCATAATGTATATTGTCATAATTTCAATTGACATAGAATAGAATATCTTTATTTGCAAGAAACATGTTAACAATGATGATATGTATGTATGTATGTATATCTTCACGCCAGGTCCCTTGCGGGGTAGGCAGAGAGAACCGAGCGCCATAAGACGATGGTGATATGTAATTATAATTAATTAGACAATAGTTCTGATGTTTCGTCATTGAATAAATTGACATGCAAATACAAAAAGAGACATTTAAATAATTAAAGAAGAAACAATAATTATAAATTCCTTCTATTAAAATTAATTCGTTCCTTATAATAATCATATATTAAAAATTGGATTCCATTAATAAACTGTACAATGTTCATATATACTTAAGTCTAAGAAAAAAAGATTTATCTTTCAAAGAACTCGCCAGAATTGTAAAAACATCGTTCAATTAACCACCGTTTAAGTTTTAGTTTAAAATAATTTAATGGCAGTTCTCTTATTTCCATCGGAATTTTATTGAACACTTTAACAGTCATGACATTGCAGTTACGATAGTAGAGTGCAGTTTTGCAAGTAGGAAATTTTGTTATATCTCTAGCTACAAGTCTACGATTTTCATAAAACTTCCTAAACAAGTGAGTGTGCTTTTTAACAAAAACACCAACCATCAATACATCATATGGCATAGAAATGAAAAAGCATAATAGTTTTTAGCAAATTTTTTATAATGCATAAACATAACAACGCAGAATTGTTGAAAGACATAACAATAAAACCTAAAAATAGAGGCATAGTAAATTACCATAATATAAGATACAAACCCAAGAAAAGTGATATTCAACTAATCGTCACTGTTCACAATAGGTTAGTTAGGTTCCCATTAGGCCCTACACCCAGAAATAGGAGCCCGGGTTCCGTTGACTTGCTTTTGATCAATTTTGGTTACAATTTAGTAACATTTTTGGTGTATTATTTTGTCTCCACTGGTTTTCCTAGGTGCATTTTGAGGTTATTTTGTTGATATTTTGTAGGTAATGTTTTACAAATATAATGACTATCATCTTCTCTTTTTTGTTAGAATGTAAATAATGTGAACGTATTAGGTATAGTTTTCTTTTTATTTATAATAATCAATTATAATTTGTCTATTGTTAAATTATCTTATTGCATAGCAAATGTATGTTTTTTTTTTAATTATGGTAAATAAGTGTTAGTTCTTAAAAGTTTAACTTTAGACTTATGTCAAATGACTGTTATGGCCATTAACCGCAGTGCTATCATACTACCGGGCAGATTTTCGGTGGTGCTTCCCTTTCGCTTGGTCTCTGACACACACACAGCATCTAGGCATTTCTCGTTCATCATATCTATCAACTCATTCATCTTATCTTGTAATGCACCTCTCACATTCCAATGCCTATACTCTCACCTTCGACCTCGACACATCGGGTTGGGCGTTGCGTGATGGGTGGCGGCCCCCACCGTCGCTGCACCTAATCTTACACCGAAGGGGGCAGATCGGTGCGCGTAGCCTCCGGCGATGCCCTTATCCGCACGTCCGTCCAGTTACATACAAGTAGTGCACTCTATAAATTAACGATCAAGGTCTGGCAAACCATATGCATGTACCGTTTTTTGAAGATCCTCATTAATGATCTGATCTGATTACATGGGAAAGATATTTAGGATTACCGACCTAAGCCTCCAACGAGTAGTTAGTGGACTTGATCTTGATCCTGATCAGGCTACCCCAATATATCTAGTAAGTTAATAAGATTGACCGAGTTTGATAGTTTGACTGTGTAATAATTACCACTGAGAATCCTATTCTACCCCAATGATCAGTTTCTCCTTGCATCTTTGGCGTAAGAACTACGACATTTGATTACAGCAATGAATGATGCATGAATGAATATTAATAAAATGAATATTATGACGATAAAAGCGATGATGATTAAAAGAAATGACTATAACAAAGTGTCAGTGATAATGCCATAATGATCTGAGATGAGAAAGTGGAACAAGAGAATCAATTTGTTTATCTAGGTTATATGTTTAGTATGGTTTTGTTTTGGTATTGGTGTATGGAAAATGTGAGGAAGATATTGAAATCAGAAATGTGTGTCAGTGGTGTGTCTTATACTGTCTTGGCAAGCGAAAACATATCGAACCTCTCTCATTATTATTCAGGGAGTATTCAGCACAACATTGATGTATGACAGTGAAACATAGGTATGGCAAAAAAGCATGAAAGTAGAGTGAATATTGTAGTAATAAGAGTACTGAGGAATACGTGTGGAGTCAACAATATGGTCGAATGGTTGATATACTCGTAGTAAGTAATAGCATGAGACGAACAATAAAAGAAGATATAATAACAAAAAATATACAGGTGTGCTGAGAAGGTTTGAACATTTGGAAAGAATGGATGACAAAAGAATTACGAAAGAAGTTTATTAAGCGAGAGAAAAGGGAATCTCGGCAGGAGGCACACTATCACGCCATATATATAGATGAAAAAGTTCATTCAAAGAACATAAATAAAGCGGTCGATGAGCGAAAAAAGCGAAAGAGATATGTTTAGATCCGTATAGTTAGCGTTGCATATTCTCTGCCTACGCCCAATGTGAGAAATGCGTAATGATTTATGTTAGTCATTTTAAAATAGGTCACCTGTTGTTACGTAACATTCGATATGCTGCGTAACGTTTTTTTTTACGAACGGTGACTATTATTCAGTCTTTTAGCGAAAGACTTAATGTTTTACGTGTAAAACATTGGGTGACAAAGAAGCGTACACCTGGAGTAATCTGAAGTACTTGCTATGAATATTGAACGCATGTAAGATAATGAATTTGCACTCGCGCGCTGCCTACCCTTTACTTACGTTTCTCAGATAAAGCTACTGGTAAACTTACTCGGAAATAATAACAACCCTCCGTAGTTGTTATTTGGCTACCATATTTTGTACGATGGAGATACTTTCTCAGTCAGAATATTATATCTTAGCTCTCTTTTGCCAAAGCTCATTCAATGTAGGAGAGTTAGGTGGATTCTATAGGCGTTGATGAGCTACTCAAATAAACGTTAAGTTATCTTTTTCTTTTATTACTCAATTAACTTCAAGTCGGTGTCTCTAAACTTATTTCCTGTAAGCTACCTTATTATCTTTTAGGTCATCTCGTCGATAGAGGGGCAACAATTCGCCGACAGGGTTGCGTGCAGTTGATTATATCTCTATATAAAACACAATTGCTTGTCAAGGGAATTGTATTTTTGATAACAAAAACTACTGTGACTGAAATTGAATAACCCGTTCTCATTAAATAACAGTTTTCAAAAACTCTACTTTAAAAGCAACTTTCACAGGAGAATAGATTAGAGAATATTAAACGGTACATGTTTTTTTTTATTTTCATTAAAAAGATAAATTTTGCATTTGAAGGTAATTAAGCCATACAATATTAAATGTTTGTGAACATGTATCTATGCCAATAATAAAACTGTAACTGGTCTATGTCTGTACATGAGAGATATTGGCGAAAAATATTATGAGGCCCAATAGAAGCAAAATAATTGTTTTTAGAATTTTTGTCCGTCTGTCTATCTGTATATATGTTTGTTACTCACTACGCAAAAACTACGAAATGAAATTTGATGAGGATTCCACAGTTGTCTTGCTGTAGATCTAACTTAAAACCTAGTGCATGTTTCATCCTGATACGCTACGAGATAATAACAAATTATTTTTTTCTAAAAGCTATTATCATTCAGAAATAGTTTGAAATTTTAAGCGTCAGAAGATATATATATATATATATATATATATACATTAAAAATCAGTGAGGGTGTATTGCCCGAAGCGAATGGATTGGTAACTTCTCCAGAGAGCCTTTGTTGAGTAGTTCCGTCGGTGGAGTAACTTAATCGTTTCATTTATGGCGATGTATCCCAAATAATCCAGCACAAGAATTCTTGGATTTGTGAGGGAACAATATTGACTCCCAAAAATGATCAAGCGGCTGCTATAATCGAAAGTACGGACACCGTGAGCGATTTTTGTATGAATCGGACCATATATAATTAATTCATCCATGTCGATAGATGTAATAATCAAATAACCAATGTAAGACAAATGTCACCTTAGTCTTCCTGCGACCATGGACGCTGCAAAGCGTTCGAAACGTCAGGTTCAACAACATAAATAAAATACGCGATATTTCCGTTAAATTGTTTAATTCAATGTATAACAATCGCGAAAACCTAAGACAATACTAATCCAAAGTATTTTGAAAAAAAATTGAGGGTTACGAGGTAGTATACAGTTATAGACTGAATCGATGCTACCAGTTATCCGATAGATTTATTTAACTCGCTTTCTGCATCCGGACTCCCCGCACATGACATCGCTCTAAAAGTGGGTATTCCGATTAACACCTCCGAAGCTGTGTAATAGAACTCGCTTTAAGGTGGTATCGTTTGTAACAATGTTCTGCTGAAATTCTCACTTTCTGTGGAGTTTTATACGGTGCATATCCCTCATACCCAACAATTTCCCGTTCCAATTTAAGCGTGTGCATTTCCCGTGACCTTATGTTTGGCCATGACCATCAATAAGTCGCAAGGACAAACGCTTCGAGCTGCCAGCCTCGACCTCAGGACGAACTGCTTTTCACATGGACAACTCTACGTAGCTTGCTCGCGGGTCACTAGCTCTGAGAATTTGTTTTTAATAGCCTTTAAGGGCCAAAACATCAACTGTTGTATATAAAGAAATTCTTTAACTTCTATGAATACCACACTAAGTCGTTCCTCTGCCTCAGAATGAATACACGGCTTGAAATATTTGTGCTTAATTTAAAAACTTCCTTCCTTCCACGTGAACGAAGTCGCGGGCAAAAGCTAGTAACTTATGTACTGCGTTTAAATTTCTACAAAACTTAAAATTTATATAAAAATATTAGTCTTTATTCTCTAGTTTTTTATTTAAACAACACTTACAAATACTACAAGAAAACTCGGATAGCGTGATGTAAGGGCAAATAAAACTGACAAATAGCAACAAATTAATATGAACAGCGCGGTAGTTGCCTGTGTTTTGTTAACTAATACTTTATGCATCAGTATTATCTTACAAGGATTAAAAGGTAGTATTATATATGCAGTTTACAATTCTCTCAATGTAGTAAATACATACCATGTTGTTAATAAATGAATATTTACATAGATAGAAAAAAAGTTTAATTGCATCAAAGAACACTCATGTAAAATAATGAGATTGAGTTTTACAGAGTTCAGGTTCCTAGTAGTGCTCGTTCCTAAATTAAAAAAAAAACGAACAATACCTATTAACAGAGGAACAAAGTACATACAGTACAATTGTACAGTGATGTTCATGCATGTGTGCTTATTGTTCAATAATTCTGTAGTGATACAAACAAGCAGCAGCTCACTGAATTGTCTGCTCAAGGAGCAAACACTGATTTTCAGCTGCAACCTAATGATATAATCACTATTTATTACAAATAATACACTTACTCTCCAATAGAATTGTAGTAGTAATACTCCGAAGAGTTACTTAGGACCATAAAATTAAAAAAAAAAAATAGCAAAATTCTGTAGGGTAAATTCGGGAAAAAATTACCGTTTTGTAGTTGTGTAAAAATATTATACACAATCACAACACTTTTAGTTCTAGGTCTAGATTTGTTCCAATGCAACCAAACTGACTCATAAAACTATTTTTTTTTTATATACCACTAAGGTGGCAATCAAGCATACGGCCTGCCTGATGTTAAATAGTCACCGTAGCCTATGGACATTTGCAACACCAGGGGCGTCACTCATGCGTTGCCGACCCTCTAAAAACTTCTTCACGCATTTCTTGAAGAACTCCATGCTGTAGTTCCTTGGAAAAATCTCGGCAGGGAGCTCATTCCACAGCTTGAGTGTTCTCGGAAGAAAACTTCTCTGGAACCGCACCGTACGCGACCATAGCGGTTCAAGCGTGTGAGGGTGAACTCCCCGCCGTCGGCGAGCGGTGCGATTATAAAAAGTAGCCGTCGGCATCATTTCGAACAACTCTTCAGAACACAACCCGTTGTACAATCGGTAGAACACACAAAGGGAGGCAAAGTCTCTCCTTAAACTTAAGGGTTCAATACCGTGTGTAAGCTTAGGATTGTCGACAATTCTCACAGCTCGTCTCTGAATCGAATCACACGGTCCAAGCTGGTATTCAGGTGCTCCCGCCCAAAGATGACTGCAGTACTCTAAGTGCGGTCTGACTTGAGACTTATATAATATAAGTCTTTGCCCCGCACTGCACTGCACATCACTTGTATTACATATTATCACATCACATTATTTGTAGGTATGTTTAGAAGTACTTTGTACTATAAAAATTCTATACACGCAATGATATGTAAAACTGTTTATTTTTATAAAAGTCACTGATACACGGGCAAATACAATACCTAGCCGTGTTACAAAATTCATTTCATCTGAGTGAGTTAAGACGGAAGTCGTCTTTGTCGGCCTAAGGCGGACGTTTTCAAGGATAGTCAAACAACCCTGTTCGTTCTATATTTGTATAGACAATAGAGTTATGTAAATAAGGACTGACACTAAATTAATTTATCTTCATTTGTATGTATATTTTCAACGATTGTATGAACCTTGTTTTGGAGCGAGTTTTAGTTTTACACCATTATTGTTAATGAAATTATAATAAGTGAGGTCGAGTCGGCCTGTTGCCTCTTTAATAGAGCTGTACCTACCTTTTTTAGGGTGTGCATACACTTGGTGAACACTATGCAAATGCGCTTCAAGCGTGCATCTGGTGATGTGGCAGTGAGCTCGAATACTGTGCTCAAATTCAAATCGTGTACATGCAGAGCATAAACGGGGTTTGGGTAGAAATTAGGCATATGATGTATGGTTTGCACGAGCATCAAATGTAAGCGACGAGCGAACAGATCGCAGTACAGTGCATTACTATACGCGTACAGCTCACGAGTGTTTCATAACAGACATGTTCACCAAATGTGATGAACAGCCTTATGATTCAAGAAGAGTTTTTATACTATGTTAACTTAGTATAAAAAATAAAGATGACTATGTCTGTAGCGTATAATAAAGATATAACTATATTGAATACAAAGCAGAGGAGTCGATCCCAGAAGCATGCTTGTTGAGACTCTGCCAATCCAGTAAACCAGTGGAATGCAAAATTGCACCAAGAAGCGGTTTAGGGTAACGCGCATCTATCCGGGGTCAGTGCTAATCTAGGTGAATGCGACGGTGGGTGGCGGTGGTGGAATAAACGCGGTGGAGATGCAAGCATTGCTCAAAATCCATGGTGGATCGCTTACTGACCGCGTACACAATGTAAAAAAGAAAGTCGGTTTGAAAGATTATTAATCGTCGGTATTAAGATAATAAATGGTATGCCTCATTGGTACGTGCACGTAGAATAGATGCACGATGAAAGAATGATGAAACAGGCGTACAGTACGAAAGCACAATTTTACTTCTTTCAAAATGGCGTGTTTCATCATAAGATGGTATCAGAAGCCCTAGGAATCGTCAAGCGTGCATGAAAATATTTTTAATTATTAAAGGGGGATTGTACAAGGATCGTGTCTTGTAGCCCTCGGTTCGCTCTACCTATTCTGCAAGGGACCTGGCGTGATGACATAAATAGAGAGACGATAGGTAACGGTTGGCGAGTATTGTTCATATTTGATCCACGACGTAGCATAATTATATATTTTAGTGTCTTCCCAAATATTTTATACATCACTATTTCTACGGGTAAAAGGGCTTGCCTAAACCAAATTATAAGCAACATACGTGGAGTACAAGTCAAAACTGATATATTCGGGCTTTCTGATTATGAAATTTCTTTCAAACTGAAATCAATTCCAGGAGAATATGCATATGAAAAAATAGACTATAGCATAGATAACTTACAAAGAATCAAAACATGCATATCTTCTTTTACAATAGCCACAGCACAAATGATGCGTTCAGTGAATTTCACGACGTATAAGTTACTCCGAAAATTACCACGATAGGTAAGTTTTAGTTTTTTAAGTTTCAGTGTCTTGTAATACCTAGATTACCGCCCTTTCTTCACAATATCTTGTTATAATAATCTTCATTTTCGCTTAGTTTTATATGCAATAAGAATAAACTCCCTATAATCACTACAAATAGTGTGATTAGATGCTCTAATAAAAAAAGAGTATTTATACCAACTATTGTTCATACGTGTAGCTATATTTGAAATTTAGTAAAATTCCATGTAATTTTGTTACGGGATATTCCCAGCAATATTTTATTAATTTACATTTAATTTTAATATTTCTTTGCAAACGTATTGTTTGGTAAATCACGTCGGGTGGGAAACAACCATTCACCTCGCCGTATGTATGAAACTATATTAAATTTGTGCTGCTGCTAATACTATTTCACTCGAACACAACAGCCGTGCATTATTATTTGGCTATAGTTACCTATAATCTGGGAGTTGCTTCCCCAGTTAAGCACTTGCGTATTAAATAAGTCATATCCTCTTCACCCCAAGCTTCCTTTACTAATTGGAAGGGTGCGCATACGTGATGATGGTTAAGCGCAAAATAACAAATACATAACTTACATTTGAAGTCCGCCTCGAGAGTGCATCTGTGAAAAAAGTAGCGATTCGATATTCATATTAAGATGATAATAAAATAATATAAGGTCCATATAAATATAATATAAGTATTTATTGCGGTAATTAAAATGATGACCGACCAAATACCGACATTCTTCACGTCTTTATTTGTATATTATTCCATGTTGATTATTCTTTCACCACCATATATTTTAAGAGGGGTGAGGTACATCAGTCTCAGCTACCTGACTGGGGCAGTACCTCCAGTACTGAACGAACCTAAGTAACAACTTTCTTGAAGGTTGTTATACATATGCGAAAGTTACCAGTAAACCAGCAGTTGCTGTGTTGGCAGTAGGGCAATACGCGAGCGATTATTCCTGTATCATAAGCGTTAATAGTTTACGATAACTAGTTTACATCTAGTTGGCCGTATGCTCGTACGAGTATGTCTCCCGATGTTCTATAAAAAAAAACATCACCCGGCATCTGCTCACCGGTGGTTAATGACCTTGTATAATGCTTTATACTACATATGATCCTGCGCACTCCACATTTAGTAAGTACCGGTAGCTCGCTAGTCTATGAAAAGAGACACGAATTATTAATAATATCTACTTATTGTCCGTTGTAATTTATAATTGCTCGCTTGCTCGGCGGTGAAGGAAAAACATCATGAGGAAACTCAAACATCCAAAAAGTTGTATTTATATTTAAAGACGTGTGACCTAACTAACTAAAAATAAGAAAGATCTGGTTTATCCTCTAGGTTGCGGAGATATGACGGCAGTCGCTCCATGTAAACATCAGTCACATCGCGAAAGCCTTAGGCTTGGCTAGCGGACTCTGCCGGTCTTATTGAATTAGGAAACGGAATAAGGCTAAGAAGAAGAAGATACCTACTTATTTTTCGATAGCGGTTCATATATACACCAACGTAGTAGTCATTATTACCAACACTAATCAATATGGCGAATATAGCGTTTGCCGCCTACACATTACTTAAAAAGATTGCATCATCATATTAACTGAATACTTTATCATGTATTTATTCCTAATTTTACGATTTAGAAACTTTGCAGCTAGGAGGAATAAGGCAGAATATAGAGTGATATCATAATGACTACTTTTTACCTTTTTGATACGGCGTCCTAAACAATGAAACCTACCTAATTGAATTCGATTTCAGGAAATATTATAATGTCAGGTGAATAGGCACCCACAATGAAGTTATCCATGCGGTGACGGAGAAAGAATCACCGCCCCCTTCTCTTCCCGTAGATGTCGTAAAAGATGAGGGCCGATGTGGACGCATCTAGGCATGCCATCTCTGGGGTACATCCTCACCCGTACTCCGGTGCAGATTTTAAATACACGAATTTACAGTAACAAGTTATTCAAATGGCATATTCATCACGTAGTTTGCATCCAATAAAGAACTGAAACGAACTATTTTCTTTTTCTGTATATTATTGCAGAACAAGAACTAAATGATAAAACATCTATTTTTTTTTTTCTTTTTTTTTTATATTGGCTCAGCATAGTGGCTCCTCTTTGCCTGTTGGTAAGCGAAAAGGGGAGCCCAAATTGCAGCGGCAACTGACAAAGGACTACGTTGTCCTGTCAGTTGACGCTACCATGCTGGCCCGCAAGGTGCTTCTTCACGCTTCGTTTGAAGAATCCCATGTTGTAGGAAGGAGGAAACACATGTGCAGGCAAGGCGTTCCACTTTTTAGTAGTTCGACAGACGTTCGTAATGATCTATTAATTTTCCAGCTCATAATTGAATGGGGACATGTTAGTGAAGAAACAAATTACATAATTTTAATTCTCTTCGAAGGTGTGAACTACGAAACGGTAATGTATTGTCAAATAAAGTGTAAAACTATCAAACTACCACACAAATCATTAGCTTAATAGCCCCTCACAGCTTATCAACAGTTTCAAGAGAAAATTAAAACGACGTTGCCGCAGGTCTTTAACAATTTGCGGCGTCGCGTGATCACACCAAATACAATCGAGTATCTATTAAACTCGACGTGGAACAGTCATTAAGGGTTCTAATTGCTTCCCCCATATCGTTTCCTTGCGTACGCAAACGTAATCGGCTAAGGTATTTCGGAGGTCGTATAGCAAAGTTTTGTTGGTCGTGTGAATGTTACTTTAACTTAGTTGTCTTATCTAGGTATTGGTGATAATATTAAGATGTATTTGCTAGTTTGTTTAAAATGAGAAAACATTGAGACCATACACGTATACGAATGATATAATTATCTTTTGCGATCCTTATATCTATTTCTATTTTGGAAGGTACACCGCTAATGTGGAGAGACGAGTGAGTGCAGGGAATAGCGTGAATAGAGCGTTGGGTAAACTTCTAGGCAGCCGAAATCTAAGCCAGAAGATTCAGCTCGTTGTACACAACGTGGTGCTAATCCCTATGCTAACTTATGGAAGTGAATACTGGGTATGGCAGAGAGAGCATGAAAGTAGATTATTCTGCTTTCTGCGCTGCGCAAAATTTGTGGCACAACGTTTGCTGACCGCGTTCGTAATGATGACGTACGAAAGAGAGTTGATCTGAAAGAGAGTGTCGGTGTTAAGATAAGAAAAGGCATGCTCCGTTGGTTCGGACATGTAGAAAGAATGCAGGATGAAAGAATGGCGAAACAGATATACAATGCGAAAGTGAAAGTATATAGCACCCGAGGAAGACCTAGACTAACCTACCAGTACCAAATTGGTCGTGTTTTATCAGAAGGTTATGTCAGGAGCCTTACCCGGTCTTATAGGAAACCGACGAGCGTGCATGAAAAGAGCTATGAATGTTAAAGAAGCGAGTGAAGTGTGTAAGAACCGCGTCTTATGGCGCTCGATTCTCTCTGTCTACCTTACAAGGAACCTGGCGTGAAGATATACATACATACATGTCTATTTCTATTGTCGATTTTATTAGCTATTTTAAAATTTCATGTAAAACACATCACATCAATAATAAACAATAAAATTGTATTATGTTGATACTGTTGATTGTAGGCACTTGGTGGAATTTTGAAGACATCGCGTCAATGTTAATACTTGCACACACACAAGTGCAAGTATTAACATTAACGCGAATAAAATTGTAGCAAAATTGAACCCGTGCATAGAATATATGGTAAACAGAAACACAGCAGGTCTCTACACTGTTACAGAAGACAAAACAGTAATAATTTATTTCTTTTCCAATTTGTCTCTCCCGTTACGTACAAATCATGCATAAATTACTGAATAAATTATGATGAAATTTTATGGTATGCACTCAGTAGTTAGTATAAACATTTAAGTCATTCAATGTTTAGGCTGTTTTTGTTATATTAGAAATGTATTTGAAATATATAGTTTCTACACAATAATATCATACTCAGGAAAAACTTCGAAATCAAAACATCAGTTATTAGAGTTCATTTTATAATAAATTCTAGGTATTTAATAAGCTTCAATAAAATACACAATGTATTACTAAGAAATTACACTGCTGATAGCATTTCTTAAGAAATTATTTCTTTCTTATACCCGAAGGAATATTGCGTCGCGTGTTACGGCTTACACGATAGTGTATTGCGTTTATGAAACAAATTAGCTTATTTAAACTGTACAAATTACTTTACCTACTTTGAAATCCAAAAGTTAGGATGCCGCTACACTTGTTCCACTGCTTGATAAATGGGGAACTTCATTTTATATAAGCAACTGAAAAGTAGGATAATTCGTTTTATCATCGCATTTAATGACTTGTATATTTACTCTAAATAGATATTTTTATTTCATGTTATATCTTTCTAAATAGTGACAAAATAATAATCATAATATATGAATAGCATGTATTGTTATATTTCTAAAGTCATTGATATTTCATTTTTCCGCGAGAGGGCGCCGTAATGTACCTAAACTTCACTCGTATAGTCGATCATAAATAAATTGTGAAATACATATAAATAACTATCTAATTGCGAAAGTAACTGTAAAATCTGAAGTTGGACGTAACAATATTACTCAGTGAATGTTATCTATTTAAATTTTTATGTAATGATTAAGAAATAAGCATTCAATATGTTGCATTGAAAACTTGAAATAGTGCAAAATACTTTGACTGTGCAACGTAGGAATTAACATTAAAAGGTTCTGAGGACGACTCCATGTGAGTAACAAAAATCAAACATAATCGGAATTATTAAATTACTTGCTACCATAATCCTTATCATTTAAATACGTAAACAATTCTGTATCAACTGACAAATAAAGCAACGAAAACGCTTTAATGCTGTGCGTTTCACAGCATTACAGCACTAACATTAAGCAAGACAAGGAATGCCCAAGCGCAAATTGTACTAAAGTACCAGCTACGCTATCTATCGAAACACATCTGAGGCAACTACTCGCAAAGCAATAACATATTAACTGAACTAAGCAGTGTGATGTTTCGTCTGTTTCTAGTAACGTCTATGTTGGCACGTTGGCTTTGTTAATATAAATACGATAAAAACAATAAGGTTTCAAATCTGAAAACACATTCACTTTTTATGTATTTATATTAATTTCATCAATTATCGGAGCGGTAAAATGCAGAAAAGAAGGTCATAGTTTGCAGTTCTAAAATTTATTATTCGTTACTGGACATTTGAAATAATGAAAGACATTTACAATACAATAAAAAATGAGCTATCATGAGAACATAATATTCAGAAACTACGTTTACTAGTGTGGGTCGGAGCTATCACATAGTTGGTGCTGTGATACGTTTCGTGTTGTCTTCTTCATGATCATTGAGTAGGAATGCGGGTTTTACGCGATCGACAGATAAGTACGTTTGCCTTTCCCCGATTTGAATTTTGAAAAGTTTGTCTGTTCTGTCTAACACTGGGTATGGTCCCTAATATGGAGGGGTTAAACACTTTTTTAGGCGATCGTACCTGACGAAAACATGCGAACATTTTGAGAGCTCCGGATACAATACGAATATCGATTTCCTGTGAGATGTTCTATTTTGTACATTCGTTACTTTGTTGATGATATGTTATAGACATTTGTATGCTTTGTTCTTGAATTTGTTATGAAAATAACAAAGTCTAGTTCGGCTTCCTGACCTATGACTCCATGACAGATCGTTTGCGCGGGTAGAGCCGCCTCGGAATCTTGCGTTTGTGTTGCGTAGCGCAGCAATTATAATTTGCAAGTCAGCCATTTGATTTGCCATTGTAGTAATCAAATTTATTTCGCTCATGGAAGACACGTTCCTGTTGCAATTTTTAGAACTATCCATTATTCTGCCGGCTAACTCACTTAGCTTTTCGGTGATTAGTTACATCTTCTGTTATCACGAGAACTGTGGTGATTGAGCTAGTGAGTTGTTTGAGCAACCACATCCGGATAGTATAGTTGTTGACTTTTCCTCTACTTACCTCTTTTATTTGTCTCAAAAGTTATGACGGCTTTTAATCGCCTAATTCCGTGTCGTTTACCAACTTGTTGAAATTTGTTGTTCTGATTCTTTGTAATAACTGATGTGATGATCTTTTAACGTGTTGTATTTGTTTTCTTATAGTGAATTGGAGATAATGTCGCTAACTTAACGTATTCCTTCTTTGGTAAGATAAGCGATTTACATGGTTCTACATGTATTCGTCTCCTAAATTTTCGAAGCGACGATGACTTCGAACTTACTGAATCAAAGCCTGGGCTAATCTTTCCAGAAGTGTGGTTTTAGTTCAGATATGCTGATGGCTGCAACTTCGATTTCCGTTGGGGTGTATTTTGTTGGCGTGGGTTGTGCCATTCTGGCAGTTGACTAATTGCTTTGTACAATACGGTCACTCGTAGAGTAGCGGTTACGGTGCGTGACGTTTCCGACGTCACCACTGTTATGTCACGCGGACAGGGTTAATAAAACGTAGATTTCTTCATAAGCAAATTATACCTTTAATTTAAAGGGTTTACCTTTGGGTTATATACTAAGGTTTAATTACAGAGATACATTATCTGTTTTAACTAATCAATTAACTTGATATCTCCTAGATAGATAGGATATCGTGGTGAACATCATATCTTTAAGCGCCGACATCACGTACACGTATATTTCGGCGTAATAGTTACAATAACAACTTTTTGTTACAAACAATTAATCTAGCCTGCTTTGTGTGGCTGTTTGTGTGCTGCACCAAAGCAGATTAGATCAATTTATATGCACTTTTTCTTTACCCTTCAATACAATTTATTTCAAATAATACAATGTCAAATAGACGGGTAGCTCTATGTCCTGCCGAAGTGTATACAAAATTCATTGAAATGTAAGTTAACAAAATTAATTATAATGATAATACAACAATAATAAAATAACGTCAATTTAAATACCTCTTTGATAATGTTAATGTATTCATTAACATTCAAATTTATAGTAATAAATTTATATAATGTAAATTTAAAGTTTGAAATCTAATAGTGGCAGTGATGATTATTTATCACTATAAATTATAAGATAGTAGCTTACCCCTTTTGACATGTCTTTCTTAGAATTATACATGTGTAAATTACTTTTTTACGATTTTTGGCGTGTCATTTACAAGACATTAAGTACAGTACTGTTGATTTTGGGGTGAATAAAGTATACGAGTTATTTCCTTTATTCCTGGATCTTAGAGAACAAGAAGATTAGACTAGTCGAAATAGACATCGCAAAAAGTCGTGAGTGTCGAATATAAAACCTCCATGTTTTTAAACGATGTTTAATGACTATTCATTAAAATTTCTTCATAAACAATTCATTGTTAAGTTTATTTTAGATTCGGAATACATTAACCGGAATAAAGTATCAAAATATATAATTACCTTGCTTGACTGGTCACAGTCTATTCTTTGCTATGCTATATATAATATTCTATTATTACTATCAAAGGGTGTGAAAGTATTCTGGTATTATGTTTATCTTTTGGACACTTGAGTAGATCATAAGTAGAAAATATTACTGTTGGGAGCTCTATCCGGAATCGGCAAGTTCTCATAAGGAAACTTCTTCAGAGTCGTACACTATGTTACGAGTACAATTACGGTTCCTGTATGGACAATAGGATAAATTCGCCGCCATCGGCGGCGTACAGTGCGGTTGTACAAAGAATTTACCGACTAAATAGTTAATAGATTCAGGCGTTATTTTGCGAAAGTCAAATTTACATGCAATTTGATCTAATCTTGTGTGCTTCCTGCTTTGTGTGCTTCCGCCATTAATTGGTGGCGTAAGCACACAAAGCAGGACAAGACGCTTATAAACTGGATACGAGACTCCAATGCTCGACCGAATCGAACGCCTTAGTCATATATCGCCTAACAGCTAATGCCTTGCTTTAACTATCAATTAAAAAACCCCAACGACATACACAAATACTACACACACTCTACTCTACGGATTCATTTTATAACCTGGATTATTGTAAATTTTTAATATGCGTAATGCAACGAAAGTAAAAGGGTCTAGAAGCTGATGAAGAAGCTCAACCAAAGCCCAACACAGCCGAATTGGATGTGTTTTATGAAAAAGAGTTGTCAGTAGCCCAAAAAACCAAATGTGTATGAAAAGAGCCAAGATAAATTGAGAAAAATATGCTCTCGCAGTACAAAAATAATTTAATATAAAAAAAACTGCTAGATATGAAATTAACTTTTAAATTTGCTAATGTTATTTAATGATATGTACAACTCAAGTGGAAATGGCTGCGCAAGAAGTGTATGTTCTTGCTCATGTTACACCTAAGGCGCTCAAAATGATATAAAATCTCTTCAACGTGAAGTAAGAAATGTTGATTAGCCGAAACAAACGAATGCAACACATTCTCCACAATGTCTTACATTTAACTGCTGATATCAGGATCGTTCTCTGCTTTGTAAATTTGTGGGTCAAACAATGCCAACAAACAATCAAACATGCCTCTTTTCAGCTTTTCTGAACTCAATTTCGGAAATTTACTATCAACGGCGAGTATATCACTCACCTTCGATTTGACGATGCTATAGTAATCGTAGCGACATCGCTAGAGGACTTGAACACAATACTTGAAGATCTCAACAGAGCGTCCCAACGAGTGGGTACTTAAAATAAACATGGACTAAACGAAGATTATGTCGAATGTACATGTTGTACCCACTCCAGTTTCAGTTGGGAGCTCGGTTCTCGAAGTTGTTGTGGAGAATGTCTACCTAGGACAAACAGTCCAGCTAGGTAGATCCAACTTCGAGAAAGAGGTCTCTCGTCAAATCCAAGTCGGTTAGGCAGCGTTTGGGAAATTGCGAAAGATTTTCTCGCCCAAAATACCTTAATGTCTCAAGACGAAAGTCTTCGACAAGTGTGTATTGCCAGTGATGACTTACGGCGCAGAAACGTGATCCCACAGTATGGACCTCATACAAAAGCTCAAGCGTGCGATGGGGAGAGCCATGCTCGGAGTTTCTCCGCGAGATAGGCTCAGAAATGAGCACATCCGTAGCAGAATTGGAGTTACCGACGTGGCTCTAAGGATCAGCAAGCTAAAGTAGCAGTGAGCAGGCCACATAGCTCGGACAACCGATGGCCGTTGGGGTAGAAAGGTTCTCGAATAGCGAACACAAACTGGAAAACGCAGCATAGGATGCCCCCTACACGATGGACAAACGATCTTGATAAGATCGCCGGGAGCCGTTGGATGCAAGCAGCACAAGACCGATTGCTGTGGAAGTCTAAGGGGTCGTTCTAGTTCCTAGTTCAGCAGTGGACGTATTTCGGCTGATATTATGATGATGATGATGGCTTTCTCTGCTACGGCCCCAATTCTAATGCCGGCTGGTACCCAACCACTACCGTTAGTAGATGCAACATGCCGTCATTGCAATGGCTGCTCTGGTCGTCTCTGCCTCAGCTGCTGCTGTCGCTCTCGCTATTACCCGCCATCTCGAACAGAAATCACATTCAATCGCCACAGTTGCTACCAGATTGCCCTGGTCATCTCTGCAGCACATGTCTCGCCTCTTAACGAGGCAGCCTCAGGCCCAGGACTAATATGCTACAAGTGACAAATCCATTGTAGTGCGGTCCCTTATATTGAATTGAGGACGGGGGTATATGGAGTGGGTGAAAATATATTTAATAGAGTAAAGTTGCTTAGGTACGTCTTTTTGTTCATGAGAGTAATTTTTGGATTCTCAATTCGAAGATATTTTTTTAATTGAAAACCGATTATTTATAAAGGAATAATCGCCTAGATTTTGATTAGACCCGTATGTGATTACTGAAGTTACGACTTTATTATAGATGGTTTTCAGATTATTCAAACATTCATAACAATTTTATGTAATTTAGCTATTTTACTGTTTTGGTATAGTAAACAATAAAATTATTAATTTCGCACAGTTAATAAACACTCAAAGGTACTTTCAACAGTCATACGTATTATCGGATTTAATAACACTTTAACTATAAAAGCAAGCAAGCCTTGAATACGGCAATTTCGCGTGCTAAAATATGCTGTAAGGTAACTAGCCATAACAGCTTAGTTAATTGGCTAAAATAACTACCAATTCTATAGCTTTTAAGGTTAAAATTTATGTGAATTGCTTTCAGATACAGTTAAGAATATATTTTGTCCATTGTTAATATAAATACAATTTGGGGTTGATAAACCTAGTCTACATATATGGGATCTAAAAAAAAATTACTAGGCTAATGTTGTGTGTTATGAAAAACATATTAATTTAATAAACAAACGTTTCACGAAAGAACAATGGCCACAGCGCTGCTGACTACATTATTTTGGAAATAAAAGTTTTCCGAAAGGTTAAACCAATGCTGTATGTGCGATGTCAACCTTTCCGAAAACAGTTATTTATAGAATAATGTAGTTTCTGGTAACTTCTGTTGTTACACAGCTACTGTCGCCTGTTTCTGTGAGGTGGAGGCACTTCACCAGGTTCGATGTGCCCTATTTCTCTTCCGCTAGATCTTCGTTTATTTGACTTAGACTTTGGTGACGTTGACTTTGACTCTAAATGTGACAGTGAGACCTATGTTCCGACGAGTATGTAGCATTATTTTAATCCGGGATATAAATTCCGGAATTTGTCTCATTTAAGGAGAGGATTAAATATTTTAAGGTAGCTCAGTAAAACTAAAAACACCAAGCTCGGCGTAGGCATAGTCAGTCACGTAGCCTACCGTAGTGTTTCGCAACGTGTGACGTCCTGCGTATAGCTACAGTTTCTGTAGTAGTTATTACTACAATAAATACCTAACTATTCTAAGGCAGATAGAGCGTGAAAGTGAAATAAATGCGGTCAATATGCGAGCATTGCGCAAAATTTGTGGCATAACGTTTGGTGACCGCGTTCGTAATGATTTTGTAAGAAAGAGAGTCGGTCTGAAAGATTGTGCCGGTGTTAAGATCAAAAAAGGCACTCTCCGTTGGAGACATGTAGAAAGAACGCAGGATGTAGGATGCCGAAACAGATATATAATGCGAAAGTGTAAGGATGTAGACGCCGAGGGAGACCAAGACTAAGCTACCATAATCAATTTTTCATCGTGTTTTGTCAGAAGGTGATATCAGGAGCCCCAGAAATTGGCGAGCGTGTATGAAAAGTCTATAAATATTAAATAACTCGCATATACATTTATATACAAATAAACATATCCGTATGTTGACTATGGTTCAGGTTGCTTTACTTACGTGTTTGATTACCTAATACATAAACTCACAAAATTATCTGTGCCAGCTCTAGACGTAAAAGTAATTTCGATATTACCTGGATATTACATTATTTTATGCGTAGGTATGGTTGGCGTGTGGTATACTCTAGGCTTGATTGACACAGTTCGCTCTGGCACTGACCATGTGAATAGCGCAGGAGTATATTAAACGTTCCGATAAATATATATCGGCGTCATTCCGCCAATATGTTCACCATGCTCCATAATTGTTTGTGAAATTAGTCATTATGTTTACAAGATTCAATATTGTATACATATGTATAAAGAAGCTACTAAAATATGATATTTAGCTCTTCTCTTATAAATCAATTTTACATTAAGGCATTTGTAAAAATAAAGATGTAGCATTTAAATATAATTACAATTTTATAGTTTACAGTACATAGTTAAATTACAAAATTGTAAACAAATGTTGAATCGGAAGTCAACAATCGATTCAGGATATAAATTAAATATTTCTTTATCATAAAACTAATGAAATAAAATTAACTTACAAACTATTTAGACTAATATAATAAACCCAAAAGGTTCGCCGCCCATGTATACACCAGCATATCTTTTGTACATTTTGGTCGACAAGAACGAGGAGTAGATGATTACCTCGCTGTTTTGATTAAACGCAGTAATAAATAAATCATCCAAAAACAAGTAATGTATTCTAAAAACGAATTATTGACATCCAACGGCATTGCTAATGAGATACGTAATAGCTTTAAGGGTATTACTAAGGAAGGTGACTAATGGTGATTACTCACGCAAAACTTGCGTCGCTATCGAGAAGTCAAATGCGAGTATTATCCGCGCACCAAGGATTCCGTATCTCTATTTGAAATTTATGTCTTAGAGATATACCTAGGTACCATGTAATTACTTTATTAGTTCTAGTTTCTGGTTTATTGACGAATGAATATTTAAAAATTGCTATTAATAACCTCAAAATGACGCTTTTTTAATTTTTCTCACGGACGGCTTAGGGTGGAATGATATAGGAAGATGAAAGTTAAAAAAAAAGATTGTATGTATGTATGTATGTATGTATGTATGTATATCTTCACGCCAAGTCCCTTGCGGGGTAGGCAGAGAGAACCGAGCGCCATAAGACGCGGTCCTTGCATACTTCACTCGCTTCTGTGACATTCATAGCTCTTTTCATGCACGCTCGCCGGTTCCTGGGGCTTCTGACATCACCTTCTGATAAAACACGACCAATTTGGTCATGGTAGGTTAGTCTCGGCCTTCCTCGGCTCCTACATCCTTCCACTTTTGCATTGTATATCTGTTTCGTCATTCTTTCGTCCCGCATTCTTTCCACATGTCCGAACCAACGGAGCATGCCCTTTCTTATCTTAACACCGACACTCTCTTTTAGACCAACTCTTTCTCTCACGTCTTCATTACGAACGCGGTCAGCAAGCGTTATGCCACAAATTTTGCGCAATGCTCGCATCTCGACCGCATTTATTCTACTTTCATGCTCTCTCTGCCATACCCAGCTCTCACTTCCATAAGTTAGCGTTGGTATTAGCACCGCGTTGTGTACAGCGAGCTGTGCCTTCTGGCTTAGATTTCGGCAGCCTAGAAGTTTACCCAACGCTCCATTCACCCTATTCCCGGCACTCACTCGTCTCTCCACATCAGCGGTGTACCTTCCATTGCTGCTAAAAGCACTTCCAAGATATACAATCTCATTCACTTGCTCCAACACTACATCATCAACCATAATCCTAGTGTTCGTTCTGGTTGTCTCTCTTTCAAATACCATTATCTTGGTTTTCTTCGCATTCAATTGTAAGCCTTTCTTCATACAATCATCTTTCATTGTTGTAACTAGTGTTTGCAGTTCGGATGGTGATTCTGCTATTAATGCCGCATCGTCTGCATAAAGCAGGCAGTTGACCACTGAGTCACCCATTCGCATTCCCACATTCATATTTCTTATTCTCTGAAGACAACTGTCCAGATACAGGATGAACAGCCGAGCCGACAGCACGCATCCCTGTCTGACACCAATGTTGACATCAAACCAGGGCGACAAGCTGCCGTCCACCCGCACACATGCTGTACAATCCTCATAAGTGGATTGCACAGCACGGAGTAGGTCACCGTCAACCCCATATCCGGGCAAAATGTTCCAGAGATTCTTTCGCACGACTCTATCAAATGCTTTCTCAAAGTCCACAAAACCGCAGAAAACCTTCTGGTCCAAAGCCAGATGCTTCTCTACGATGTTGCGGAGTGAAAAAACTTGATCCGTACATCCTCTGCCGCTTCGAAATCCACCCTGTGCTTCCCAAAGCATTCCATCGGATTTCACCCTCATTCTCCTTTCAATTCAAATCAAAAAAAAAGATTAAAATTATTTATTTGCCATTAGGCCCTCGCGGTCATTGAATGTGTTTAACATTTTCATATTTTTCGAAAATGACCATTGGCGAAGAAGTAATATCAAAAGAAAGTCGCCTATATACCTATATTTCTTATTTCATCGTAGATTTCTTTTAGAATAAATTTATGTCATACTAATTTATTGTGAAAGAAATCGATTGATTATTCAATCACATTTTCAAGTTATAAGATTAGAGATATAAAATAATACACATAATGATTTATTTCCAGATATCTCTGTCAGTTAAATATTCATCAATTCTATAACCAGCCTTCTTACATAGAACATCTTTGATGTGCCATTTGAACATATTGTCAGTGACTGTCAAAGACACTCATGGACCTGCCATTTGGTTTCGACCATTTTTCTTAGTCCTCGTCGAATCTCGTGGGGTAGGTTAGTGTGTGATGCTGAAGTCGAATGAAGCTCGTTGTCTGCGGTAAAAGGTTTTTCGACCTAAGTTGGAACGCCCTTTAAATACTCATTAACGCAAATGTAAACTTCATTAAATGCAACGGCCCACAAAAAATATGCTAAAACTTTGTTCGTTTAATTTTAAAAGATTACTACATTTCTTGCGTTAAAAACACAGACGCCAAAGCAATTTCCGAATGAATTTTGAATAATGAATTAATGTAATCAGCAAAAGCAGTATTTGCAAGCGCTCCAGATTTCACACCGAACGACAATGATTAACGATTCTCCCTACAATGCAGAGCAACAAAATTAAACAATTCAAATTTATCCTCGAGCGGCAAAGAAGCTAATTGTACAACTTCTGTAATTAAAATTAACTCCGACCTATAATGTGGATGGAGGGAGATAGTTTTCATGAATCGGTGTTTTTAGTTTTATTACGGGATAGGCTTGCCACACGTTCAATCTGTATCATTCACTGTTCGTCTGTGAAGCTAGTTTTAATAGAGGCAAGCGAGAGATGGCAAGTTCATTTTACTTCTTTTGCCACCTCATGAACACTAGGATTACGGTTGATGAAGTAGTGTTGGAGCAAGTGAACGAGATTGTATATCTTGGAAGTGCTTTTAGCAACAATGGAAGGTACACCTCTGATGTGAAGAGACGAGTGAGTGCAGGGAATAGCGTGAATGGAGCGTTGGGTAAACTTCTAGGCAGCCGAAATCTAAGCCAGAAGGCACAGCTTTATGGAACTGAGAGCTGGGTATGGCAGAGAGAGCATGAAAGTAGAATAAATGCGGTAGAGATGAGAGCATAGCGCCAAATTTGTGGCATAACGCTTGCTGACTGCGTTCGTAATGAAGATGTGAGAGAAAGAGTTGGTCTGAAAGAGTGTCGGTGTTAAGATAAGAAAGGGCATGCTCCGTTGGTTCGGACATGTAGAAAGAATGCAGGACGAAAGAATGACGAAACAGACATACAATGCAAAAGTAAAAGTATGTAGGAGCCGAGGAAGACCGAGACTAACCTACCATGACCAAATTGGTCGTGTTTTATCAGAAGGTGATGTCAGGAGAACCAGGAACCGGCGAGCGCGCATGAAAAGAGCTATAAATGTGACAAAAGCGAGTGAAGTATGTAATGACCGCGTCTTATGGCGCTCGGTTCTCTCTGCGTACCCCGCAAGGGACTAGACGTCCAGACGTGAAGATATACATACATGAAGTATAAAATAACAAAGGTGGTCAAGTGTAAGTCGGATTTGCGGGCTAAGAATTTCATAAATACTATAGAGTTATATTTGTTAATTTGTTATTTGTTATCTATGTAGCTAAGTAGCCATAGAGAGCCTAGCGCCAGACGACTTAGTCTTGTATGACTCGTATTTGTTTCAACAACATTCATAGCTCTTTTTATGCACGCTCACTGATTTTTATTGCTTCTGACATCGCCTTCTGATTAAACACGAAACATTTGGTCAAGGTACACAACCGGTCTTTACACTTTCGCGAGGCATACAAACATACGGCCCACCTGATGTAAAGCATTTACCGTAGCCTATTAACGCTTGTACTATATTATGTATCACTCGCGCGATGCCTTCTCTGCTGCTTACAAAGCAACTCCTTAGGAGCTTACTGGTGACCTCACTCATACACAAGAACACAACAAACCTCTAGGGAGTTCTTATTTGGCTGCAGTTTTCTATGAGGTCGGGATATTTCACCAGACAAGCTGCTTTGATTAAAACAGATCAAGACAAACAGACATGTTTATGCACACAAATGTTTGCGTTGTGTGGGAATCGAAGCCACGAGCGTTGATGTCAAAGTCGCGTTGCGTTATTTACGACTGAGCCATGACCAAATTGGTCATGTTTTATCAGAAGATGATGTCGGGAGCCCCAAGAACCGGCGAGCGTGCATGAAAAGAGCTATGAATGTCACAGAAGCGAGTGAAGTATGTAAGGACCGCGTCTTATGGCGCTCGGATCTCTCTACCTTCACCGCAAGGGACTTGGCGTGAAGATATATATACATACAAGAACTTACACAATACAGCATAATACATCCAGCATAAGAACGATAAAGTCCGAAATCCTTAATTTATAGTCACATTACGTATAATATGACGAGCTCGGTGGCGCAGTGGTGAAACGCGTTGTTACGCTACTTTGACACCAACGCTCGTGGGTTCGATTCCCAAACAGTACAAACATTTGTGTGCATGAACATGTCTGTTTATATTGGTCTGGGTATTTTTCTATGTATAATAAGTATGTATTTACAAAAAAAAATGTATTTACGTATGTTTATCAGTTGTCTAGTACCCATAACACAAGCTTCGCTTACTTTGGGGCTAGGTGGCGCTGTGTAATTTGTCCGACAATATTTATTATTTATTTATTATTAATATTTTTGCAATATCAACTTACACTTGCAGTTGGAGAATCTACCGTATGGTATATCAATGTGAATATTTTTAAATTACAAAATTAAGTTTGTCTTGTAGTTTACGAACATGAGTAATTTTAATTATTTTTCTTCAAGTACAAACTAATGCTGTCGTTTCGAAATATAATTTTGAGAGAAAACATTCCCTGTAACAAAATTTTGGTAGATTCGATTCCCGAGATGGAGGAATAAGCTACATACAAACTTATACAGAACTCTCTACTTGCCTATGTTATTTATTAATAAACTTTGATGATTTCTACACTACATATTGTTAGGTTAGAAAATTTATTCCATTTTTTCAGTAATATGTACATAAGCCTTTATTGAAGTGATAGCCCAGTAGATAAAGAACTAATTCGAGTCCTGGTATCGTTACATTATTATTGTATTATTAAATTCCCATTTTTATTTATTTACATATTTGTAGTTGTTATTTGCTCTGCGGTGAAGGAAAACATTGTGCGGAAACTCACACATCCGAGAAATTATATTTCAAAATGCTATTAAATTCTGGTGGCAGTGGCTCCATGTCGAAATATCTTCGCCTAATCCTTAGGCGTAGGTAGAGGACTCCGCCAATCCTAATGGATTAGGAAATGGAATAACGCTAGAAAGAAAATTTACATATGCCTTTATAAATTGTACTTACATTTCTTGAATATTTGTATAATTCGGGGTTTGTGCGGCTCTTTCCGGGTTACTTTATCTTTTCGGTGTGCAACCTTAAAAAGTATTCCAATGCGACAGGAACAATTATTTACACAAAAGTGTTGTCGTAATCAAGACAAACTAAATAGGTATGAAACAGTGGTGTTAACACGTCTTACGAGCTCATTTACATACAAATTCCTGGAGCCTTCACAATGTGAACAATGCAACGACTAAATAAAGCAAGTAACTGTAGATTGCCTTTGTGTAGCTCACATTTACTTCACTCACGCCATTAATTTAGTGTTCGTTACTCTTTGTTAATGAACTAGTATGGGCAACCTTAGCTGGAAACAAATAGAAGGGTGTTAAGTTACAAATTAAGCACGGCTATCACGCGTTCTCTATAAAAGTTCAACTTTTTGTTTCAAACGCGTAACGTTACATGTATAATTATAAGACTGTGTTCAGATTCGGTACCTGTAAGGAAAACGGAACCATTATCTTTATATATACAAATAATATATAAATATATGGAAAGAGCATCCATTTTTTAAATAAAATATACGTATTACATCAAAATTGTCTTCTAATTATTTACCACGTTTGATATATATTGTATATACAGCGTTGACCTTACTATCAATGATAGCTAAACTAAAAGAAATCTTCATTGCAGGCATGAAACTCCATTATCAGTCTATGGTGGTTCCCATAGTACTTTTCAAAGACTGCCAAAGAAGTTTTGTTCGCTTATTTTTTTGTCAGCAACATGTTACAAAATGATATATCTCCATTATATTATATTAATTTATATGTAATAAAATATATCTTAAAAATAACTTAAGTAAATTAAAACAAAAAGTAAACTAAAACTAAATATAATGACAATAATTATTATATTTAATTGTATGCAACCTAATATGAACCTTTGAAAGTGGTTGTTGAACAAATTTTCCATACCATTCCGAACCTACAAGATCAGCCATGTATCCTTAGAACTTCTGCAAATTTACCTTCTTACTAAAACATTGCTAATTCCAACGCTAACTTATGGAAGTGAGAGCTGGGTATGGCAGAGAAAGCATGAAAGTAGAATAAATGCGGTCGAGATGCGAGCATTGCGCAAAATTTGTGGCATAACGCTTGCTGACCGCGTTCGTAATGAAGATGTGAGAGAAAGAGTTGGTCTAAAAGAGAGTGTCGGTGTTAAGATAAGAAAGGGCATGCTCCGTTGGTTCGGACATGTAGAAAGAATGCGGGACGAAAGAATGACGAAACAGATATACAATGCAAAAGTGGAAGGATGTAGGGGCCGAGGAAGGCCGAGACTAACCTACCATGACCAAATTGGTCGTGTTGTATCAGAAGGTGATGTCAGAAGCCCCAGGAACCGGCGAGCGTGCATGAAAAGAGCTATGAATGTCACAGAAGCGAGTGAAGTATGCAAGGACCGCGTATTATGGCGCTCGGTTCTCTCTGCCTACCCCGCAAGGGACTTGGCGTGAAGATATACATACATACATACTAAAACATGTATAATTATAATACTGTATTATATATGTATAAGGAAATTAAGGTACTTTTTGTTTATATAAAAATACATAAATGTATAGAAAAAACATGCATTTTTTAAATAAAATGTACCTACTGCTTTAAATCTATTTTCACTTAGAAGTCTTCGAATTATTTACCACATTTTATACATAAATTAATTTTACTAAAACTAAATATTATTGTAATAATTTTGATATTGAATTGTATGCAACCCAATATGAACTCTGTCAAAGTCGCTGTTGAACAAATATTCCTAACCATTCCAAACCTACAAGATCAGTCATATACTATTTAAACTTCTACGCATCTGCAAAATTACCTCCTTACTAAAATGTTACTTATTTATTGCATCCTGCCAACTAAGCTTAGACGATATGAATATAGTTAGCAGTTATAGTTATTAAGAAACAGTAAGATTGGGAAAGCTTATAATAGGAAAATAATAGTACTCTGGAGCGATCCGGAGTTCTTACGAATAAGGCAAATTGCCAATAAACTGGTCACAAGTTAATCCGTTTTCACAGGGGGTGGTTACGGGCTAGTAATAGTCATTTTATTACAATCGTCTATAGGCTACGGTAACAGTTCGCATCTTGTGAGCTTATCCATCCGTCAAAATCAATTGCCGTGTGTTAATATACCAAAAACTCGAATATGGTTCTAATTTTTTGGTTCGTTCAACATGTTGTCGGAAAGGTTTTTAAAAAAAGAAAAATGTAGATAGTTACGCAAGAAATACAAAAGTTTAACCACCGTGATAACTGACATCAATGAAGTCGTAACCTCACTTACATGAAACTTATTGGTTGAGAAGCTTTACAACAAAAACAGAATTTTCATAATAACAAAGGCTTTAAAGCTCTTAAAACTGCCTCTAATTAATTCTTAACTTTATTAAATTTATATGCGACCAATCGAATATAGGACCTTTCCAATACAAAGTTATTTTAGAATCGGTATTATTATATGTGTGTAGCGTAGGTTTTTTTTCTACAACTTGATAGCCCAATTTTTGAGGAGTGTAATAAGCTATTCAACATCACGATAACACCTTTTTCTAAAAATCCGTATCCTCGGCTTCTGCTGAGAAAACGTTTTTTTTCGAATTTCCGGGCGGATAGTTTTGGTCCTTTTTCAGCACACCAGCTATTTGATCCGTGCACTCTTGCTCGATCTACTTCTTTCGCTATTTCGTGCTATTTTTTAAATATTTGTTTTATTTAAATTTAATTATTTGTTCTTAAAGTGAATATATAATATGTTGTATGGGAGCCCCCTTAAATATTTATTTTATTCTATTTTTTTAGTATTTGTTGTTATAGCGGCAACAGAAATACATCATCTGTGAAAATTTCAACTGTCTAACTATCACGGTTCATGAGATACACCATGGTGACAGACGGACGGACGGACGGACAGCGGAGCCTCAGTAATAGGGTTCCGTTTTACCCTTTGGGTACGGACCCTAAAAATGATTGTCATGGCTATAATACTATAAACATTAACTCATCGGTCTCCGAACAAAACTTGCACAATGCGCATAATGAAGTTTTATGTTCAAAATATAACGACCTATGAGAACTTCCCGCTATCTGAAATCGGTTAAAAATACTGGGTATACCTAACACCGAAATTAGGTAAGATTAAACATCTGCTCCGCTTCTAATTGCGACGACCCATGGCTTTATTACTTAACACCAATTATTCGTGTCAAATGGCACTAACCACGTCGATGTGGATCCCGACGGTATTTAGAGTCATGAATTGGAGGATTAATGTCTTGTTCTTTTACATTGATGGTTTTATAAGCTGAACAACATGACCGATAGGAATTGAACAAGGATTGTAAAATGTAATATAATGAGTGTTGCTTATTATCTAATCTTGTGGTCACACCTGCCTGACATTTGATCGCTTTGAGTCATATAGAATATGTAGTCTTTTTGTGGTTTCTGAGTAGAATGTTGATACTACCATACAATATATGATTGTAACATGATAGTGTATAATAAAACCTTGTAATATAAAATATATGTTTATCTTTACACTATGCAATCAAATTGGAACATTCATTCATTGGAGTTAATGAAAATATAATTTATTGTATAGCATAAGTCTTTGTCCCAAGTTTCCGGGTGACTTTACTCCGGCGTTAATATAACCACCCTCTAGGGAATATTCATTTACTTATCTCTATTTGCCACAGTTAGACTCTAGCATAAGAAGGATTTATACGAAACAATATACCGTTAGAGGAAGTAGCTTCACCACAAAAAAAAACACAGAAAATTAATGTTCCTTAAAGGGTTGCTGTATTAATGTCAGATTAAGATCACCCGGAAGCTAGTGAGTACTTTCTGTGCCATCAGACATTGTGGCCATGCTTGAGCAATTCGTCACATATTTTATTGTAATGGTAATTAAGCTACAGTGACCGTTTAACTTTAGGGGTAATGTATGCTTATTTTTAACCGACTGAACAACCATAAAATGAAAAAAAAACATACATATATGGAAAAACTAAAACAAAAATTAGTGTGTAGAATAAAAACATACACATATCGAAAAAAGAACTTGCTCCTTTTTTAAGTAAAAAGGACCAAGTTCTTTTTTCGATATGTATAGGTTTTTTTTTTATGTTTGTTCATCGTATGCTCTGTCAGGTATGGATAGTTAAAAAAAAAAAAATTTTTTACTTGAAAGGATACAAATCTTGATATTTTATTTTATTTTTTCTCTTTATTTTGGCACAAACAGTCATTATTAAATGTAAATGATATGGTCCCATTATCACTATCCCATTATCACCTGTTAAGAGAATTATATCAAAATAGAGGAAAATTCTCAAATTTTATATAGGTACATGTGCAGTATGTTTGTCAAACTTTCAAATTATTTAGGAGTTTGCATCTAGGAATCATATCACGATATTGTAATTCTTGGAAATTAGAAGATAATAGTGCAATGTGTCGACAGATATTACTCGGTATCTCTTGAACAGACATGGCGCTTATCGTCAAATGCTGGATTTATTCGTTTCGTTACATTATAAGGAAATCGGAAAATCTCAAACTTTATAGTCATGTGCAATGAATTTGTTGAACTCTCTCAAATTATGTAGAAGTTTTCGTCTGAAGCTCATCATTTCATGCTCTTGGGTTGACGAGGGAAAAACATTTGGGATCATGATGCGATTTATTTTTTTCTTAAATGAGTACTCCTTCGATCATGTATAGGGTTTATTTAATGATAAACTAAGAATTTATAACACAAAAAATTTATATAAGAAAAAAATACTTGGAGCGACTGTCGTCAGACTCCACAACCTCGCGGAAAAACCAGACCTTTCTCTACCTTACAGCACATCATAATCAATTAAGAACTCCTGGAAGGTTATTATATTACTGTGAGTGAGTGAGATTAGCAATAAGTGCTAGAGGACTTACTGTGTTAGCAACAGAGGTGGCGACGCACGAGTGATACTCCTTATTACGAAGGTATTTACAAATTACCGTCACCGCTTTACACCAGGTTTACCGTATGCTTGCTTGCCTGCCGACATTGTATAAAAAATATGTTATATTTTTCTACTACTGCTTTCCAGCAGAGGGTGGCAAACAAATACAAGTCAAAAATTATTTATTTTATCTCTCCAAGATAATTAATTAATCTTTAATAATAACTAAGCATAATATCAAATTTTAGAGAGAGAACAATAAAAAAAGCGTTTATTTTATCTCTCCAAGAATCGACACCTTATCTCTATGTCACCGCATGCGTACACAAAAAAATTATATGCGAAAGACTGCTCTGTATAACGCTCCTTAATTTGAGAGATTTGTACTATAAATGCGTTAGTACACTGTCCTCCTACACTACGGTTAGTAATTCTCTGGCAAGACAAGATTGCATTAAAATTTCAAATGCTGCATAAGACTGCATAGAAGCAATTCAAGCGATGGAGGTAATGCAGCGTTTAAGTACATTTTACACTCCTGTACTACTGGACAATATAAAGAGTTTATTCTCTTCTTGTATGTCTTTCTAGTGTTTCATGCACGAAGCGCAAAACGGTGACCATATTGCTGTGACTATGTTGTCTGTATGCTAAATGTATTACATACCCGAAATTTGGATTATATTTTATTTATTTATACTTATAGGGCAACAAACGTATATGTTGCCAGATGCACTAAAGCCTATCGATACCAGCAATATCAGGGGTATCTTTTTTTTTGTTTAATCTGGCTTGTTAAAATGTCCCCATCACGCCTGATGGAAAGCGTCAATGAGAACCAGATGTGAGAACAGCCATCACAGTGATTACGCTGTGCTGGCTGTGAATTTCAAATTGTTGTAAATTGTATTGTTGATTCGTAAAACAGAAGCAAAAAATAATCTCATTCTGAAATGTAAAGAGTTATTGTTTAGTATTTAGTTAGATCGAGTAGGTTACAAACATATTTTTATTTTCTTTTTATATTAATTTTATAAAATAGTTGTTACTTTTACACCATTTTTGTTTAAAAAACTAAACTAGTTAACATTTTGCAATTTGTGTCTAGTATGCTTCATAGTACGTACTTACACAACAAATACACCGACCCAATATCTTGATGAAAAAGAAAAAAAATGCTGACTATAAAGTGGTAGATTATTTCTTCTCAACTGAAAATTTATTAGAAGTCAATGCATATGCTATTGTGAATGAAAATTTTAAGTTGATTTTAAGTTTATATGATGCTGTGAGTAATAAAAAAAAGCAATATGCCGAGGGAAAACTCGTCAGCTAGTGTAATTAAATAGGCGATAGATACTCGCATCTGACTCCAGCGATGCTCGCTTCAGGGCGTCAGCTAACAATATTTCCACCAAAATATAGCCAGCTAACATTTTTATATGAATAACTATATACTAAGTGGAGTGAAAGTAGTGGTACTATATAGAAACTACTTGTTTTTTTTTTTAAATGGCATCTCATTTTATCCTGATATTGAAAATATGACTATGATTTGATAAATTTTCAATCGAAGGAAATTATTAAAATTCATTTTAATCATTACTACCGCTACCTACCTACGGAATCCCAACTGACGTCCTCGAGGCTTTACGATACAACACTCTGAATGATTTTACGAGTTATCATCCGAGATCCCTCTCTCTTGACAATGAAAAGCTATAGCTGGCGAACAATTTGTTATTTACTAAAAAAGACAGCTAATCCGGAACGTAAAAATGGTAACATTCCAAATCCACCTAGACAAGAATTATCTACTCATGCCGCAAAAATACTGACTGTTACAAGACTTATACCAATGGTTTAATATTTTGTACCAGAACCATATTGCATGCAATGAAACTTAGCAGGCAAAATCACTCTCGTATTTAACTGGCCGTTTATAATAATTAATAATTAGTATGGAAGTTTATATTTTATAATTCAGTAGCAAAATAACTCTTATCTTTTACCGAATAAAGTGATGAATAAACGTAAATCCAGCAAAATGAAGGCATTTCAAAATCCCGGGCGATGTATGCAAATTAGTTAGCAACTTGAGTCCACTGGGGTTGGGTATTCGTTCTGGTTTGTTTTAACGCTCCATCAAAGGTAAGTTTCAACTTTAGTGAGTTGGGAGTAACATAACATAAATTTTTGTATTGACAAAATTGTTGAACGCTCGCCCAGTTGTGGTATAATTATATTGGTATAGCTTAATTAGTACTACACCATTTTGTGTTTGTGCAAATTTAATTTACATAAATACGAATGCACGGCTTGCATCTTTTTGCGCATAACTGTTGGAATTTCGAATACAATAGTTTTAACACAAAATAATATTTATTTCTTTTTAAAACAATTGGCATGACATCGTTGGTAATTGTTAAATATTTAACAAACGTATATCAAAAATCATGCAATGAAGTTACTTGTCCATACGAGGAAAATTAACGAGAAAAGATTTCAAGGTGATGAACAAACAATTACAAGTGACAAAATTGCAAAGTTCGTCTTCAAAATGCTTTTGGAGTGAATTACCGCATCTGAGTACCTTGAAAGTTGGTACGTGAAATGTGAGCGTGGACGTGTTTGTCTGAAACATTTGTGAAAGGTCGTCCTTCAACTGCAAACACCTCGGAAATTAGTGTACAGTGTTTAATACAAAAAAAACTGAGCACAAAATTTCAGAAAAAAAGTGTCAGAGCTTCGTTTGTCAATTAGCAGGGTGCGCCATGTGCAAGTGAGGTTAGCTTTTTTATTAATATGTGGTTATGTAACTTACATTGAATTAAACAATTTTTAACGGAAGTATCGCGTGTTTTATTTATTTTGTTGAACCTGACGTTTCGAACGCTTTGCAGCGTCCGTGCTCGCGGGAAGACTAAGGTGATATTTGTCTTACATTAGTTATTCAATTATTACATCTACCGACATGGATGGATTAATTATATATGTTCCGATTCACACAAAAATCGCTCACAGTGTGTAACACAATGTGTAACAATCGCGAAAATCTAAGACAATACTATATGTAACTTACCTTGTAGTTTTTATAAAAATATTATGGTCTTATTTAACTTATTTCAGCATCTTTATCCATATAGTGAATTATAAGTTTTTGATATTTTTAAACTATAATTATGTGTACAAGAAAAATACGATCGAGTCTACAAGAAGCTTGTACTACGTAAAGAATCCCTTCAGAACAGCAGTCTATTTCTCTTGTAAAAAATATGACATCATCACAAAGTAGGTATGTTTTAAAAAAATAATCTATATTTTGCAGTATCATATATTTAGTAATAAAATAAAAATATTGATACTAATATATTATAAGTGCTTCTATTTAAATATGTCATAGTTGCAAACACATCATGCATTTTCTGTACTTTACAGTTTACTACCAGAACTTTGCCTGAGAATATACAGCCACTAAAACTATAAAGTCTGACACGACACGAGTAACCACTATACGCCCACTTAAACTAAATAAGAAAATTTTCACATTCGCTGCCGCTGACATATTTTCTCTTGCCTTATATAAAATTCTATATTTGCTCGCTTTGGCTCTACTGTGCGTTAAATGAGTAAAATGCAGTTTTCGTATAACGTTTCAACTTTGAATTAAAATGTGGATATTTTTTCAAAATTATCTTCGTATTGTACCCTCTTGTTTCGTACTTTTTTGTGACATACTACATACATAACATATACCTACAGGACATGCAATCTTATTCGAAATTATTAACGAGATGGCCGAAATGCTTACTACAAAAATAGCTACAAGGAATCCCTCCTTTGCGTAGATTGCAACCGCAATGGTGATGAAACAGAGTTTATTAAAAAAAAACTGTCGGTATTAAAATAAGAAGAGCTCTGTTAATAAAATTGGTTCATATACAACTATTGCAAGATGAAGGAATTACCAAACAGATATACAACGCAAAAGTAGAAGAATATAGTACCAGAGAAAGGTTCACTTATTAGGAACGAACACAAGAAATACGATTGAAGATGTAGTGTTGGAATAAGTGAATGATATTGTATATCTTGGAGGCATTCCTGGCATAGATAGAAGATATAATGTTATTATGGAGAGGCGAATGTGTGCAGGGAACACTGTGAATGGAGTGTTGGGATAGCTTCTTTGCGGTAAGAACCTGAGCCAGAAGGTACAGCTCGTTATACACAAGGCGTTGCGGATTCCAATGCCCATGTATGGAAGCCAAAGCTGGGTTTGGCTGAGAGAGTACGATAGTAAAATAGATTAGATAGATAGATTTTTATTTCCATAAATGTGGTTATATAAATGAACTTAAGTTATTTAATCTAATTACTTTAAAGATTAAAAGTTGTTAAGAAAATTTAAAGTTTCGTTATTTATCAAAATTATAGTCAATTTAAAGTTACAGTTACATTTAGGTACATTGTGTCGTCAAGTTAGGTTCTAATCACATAATAATTTTAATGTTTAAATTACGTAATAAATTGGTATTTCCTATTTCTCCCATATTATAGGAGAATTAGTAAAGGCTCTAATATGTTTCCCTGTAGTATGCCAGTAGTTTCGTCAATTGAAGGAACCGGTACGATACTTAATTAGAATGTTTATCAATATCTGTTATTTCCACATATTGTACTCTGTTAGTCAGGTATGATTTTAACAAGTTGTAAGCGTTTCCTCGGAGGGCACTTTTAGGAACTTCACTTCTCAGTGGCGTACGTCATATGAGATTTTGCATAACTAAAGTTCATCGAACAGCATCTATGACTTTTAGTTATGCCAAATTTCATACTCCTTGATGAGTAAAGTGTGGTGTGGTTAAAAAGGTGTGGTTATTGGCGTATTAGACACTAGCTTCTGCCCACGTGCCCTATATCATCCTACGACTCGAAGATCGTAAAATACTATACCTACCGCAGTATTTCTTTGTAAACAATATTTTTGGTTTTTCCTTCAGGTGCTAGAATCACCAGGCTGCTCCGTAATGCGTGTTTTATTTTATGTTTTTAAAACTATTTATACCAAATTTCAAGTTGATACACCCGGGTTGATACACTACACTACGAAACTACTATACTAAGAAATTTTTTTTTGAAAATTTTGTGTGAAAACTTAATGCAAGTTTTCACACAAAATTTTCAAAAAAATATTTATTATATTAAAAACATAAAATAAAAATTTTCAAATAAAATCTTTCTTAGTGCACTTGTGAAATTTGGAATAACTTCGTTAATGGGTATGGAGTACCCATTAAGGGATTTATATTCCAAATTTCATGGTTTTATCTCTAGTGGATTGAGCTATGCGTTGTGTTCCTATAAACTCTATTTTGCTTTATTTCACTGCCTCAATAATTGCCTTTTAAAAATCTTAAAATAGGTATTTCATTAATTGTTGTGAAGAATATTTATACTAAGTAACAAGTCAGCAAAACAACATGCAGGGAATGCGATTATTTATATAAACTTTTACATCTCTTTGCACACCCTTAGGGGTAGAATTTCAAATACCCTTATTTATAGGAAAACAAACAGCTTAAAGCCTACAGTTGTCACATATAGTCGTAGTAACATCAAATAATAAATAAGAAAAAAGAGAATTTGACAATATATCAGAACAATGTTAATTAATATATATATCCATGTTGTATATATTTATACTTTAAAATTATTAAGTGGATTGAGAAGAAAAAAGTCGTCAGCGATTCAACGGTATAATTGTCGAGTGGTGGTGAAGAATATATCTAAATCAATAATAATATATTTCGTTTCAATTTGCTTACAATTCTCTTAATTACGCACGAATTGAGATAGGTATGTTACTTGAATAGCCTAATCACTCATCTTAATTAGAAATGGGCAATTGGTTATACAAGGCGATATAAAACAAAACTCTATATTGCACCCAGTAAAAATTTATGAAACGTAGAAACTGGAATGAATGGGAGAATACATCAGGCGGCCTTTTTGCTAAAGCGACTTTTGTCCAAGTAACTTTAATATCACGAAAAAAATAACAAATGTACTCGTAGGTAACGTCTAACAATACAGAATAGAATAACATATAGGTTTCATTTAATGTCTATAAAAACTATGTTCTGCTCAGGAACGAAATGAATGAGTTATAGCTTTAGGCCGTTAACATAGTATTCGAAAATTCTATTTCGTAAGCAGACAGCTTGCAAGAAAAAAGTAAAAATAGTTAATAGATTCAGGCGTTATTTTGCGAAAGTCAAAGCAGGTTAGATCAAATTGCATGTAAAAGTAAAAATAAACATATTTCCATTTATTCAATGTATGGGAAACATTTCATGGAAAATGTTTACGGATAATGTAAATTAGTTTAGTAACGATTTTATTGTGGTCAATTAAGTCGCTGATTTGTATCATTATCGATACGTTTCGATGATGTTGACGATAACTAAATAATGAATTTAATTGGTTACTCAGTATTTGACCAAAATTAATATTTCGTAGATTTTGTTGGTTGATTTAAATATAACTGATCACGTTGGAGATAATTATCGAATTATCATACGCGTAAAGGACGTGACGCCAGCTCTCTTATGAGGTAGGCAGGGAGAACCGACCAACATAACACACGGTCCTGGTATACTCCACTCGTTTCTTTAATATTCATAGCTCTACGCACGCGCGCTGGTTCCTATGGCTCCTGATAACATTTTCTGATAAAACACGACTAATTTGGCATTGGTAGGTTAGTCTTAGTCTTTACTCGACTCCTACATCCTTCCACTGTCGCAATATATATTTACTTCGTCATTCTTTCATCTTGCATTATTTCCACATGTCCGAATCAACGGAGCATGCCTTTTTTATCTTAACACCGACACTATCTTTCAGACGTTCTCTTTCTTACATCCTAATTACGAATGCGGTCAGCAAGCATTATGCCACAAATTTTTAGCAATGCTCGTACCTTGACCGCATTCATTTCACTTTCATGCTCTCCCTGCCATACCCAGCTTTCACTTCCATAAGTTAGCATTGAGATTAGCACCGCGTTGTGTACAACGCACTGTGCCTTCTGACTTAGATTTTGGCTGCCTAGAAGTGCCCAACGTTCTATTCACGCTGTTTCCTGCACTCACTCGTATCTTCACATCAGCGGCATACCTTCCATCTATGCTAGAAGCGCTTCCAAGTTATACAATCTCATGCACTAGCTCCAATAATGCTCGCGTTCGAAAAATCATTGACCGCTCACGTACACTATGACTAGCGCCGACTACGTCTAAAGTGCTCTCGTTATTTTGGACACATCTGGCACACGAGCGCGTCGCACACTGACTCGACAAAAAAAAGAAAATAGGACCTTTGTTTTGAGAAGTGGCTCTTCAATTGATGTTTTTGTTATTGCTAATGAACAAATGCTTTGAATGGTGCAATAAATTTCTTTAATTAACTGTTAATTTCCCTATTTTAAAATACTTCAATGTATATGTTTATGTCGCGCTTTTTAGCCTTTTTTATATAGCATAGTAGCTCCGCGAAAGATGAGCCCAAATCGCAACTGCAACTGACAAAAGACGCTGCCATGCTGACCCGCAATATGCTTCTTCAGGCTTCGTTTGAAGGATCCCATATTACAGGAAGTGTGCAGGCAAGGCGTTCCACTTTTTAATGGTACGACAAAGATAGGAGTTGCCGAACTTTTTGGTACGCGAAGAAATGTTTTCAACAATTGAACAATGATATCGCATGTCAGAACGTGTGTCTCTATGATAGAAGGGGCAGGGTGGGATAAGAGAAAACAGTTCTTCAGGGCACTCGCCATGATAAAGGCGGTAAAATACGCTTAGCGAGCCAATGTCCCTCCGGAGTTGTAGAGGTTCTAGGTTTTTGGTGATCTCTTCGTCGTTGATTATGCAGATAACCTATCGAGCAATCTGTCGAGAGCCTCGAGAAGATACTGTGCGGAGCCGTCCCAGATATGCGAGCAATACTCCACGCAGGCCCGAACTTGACTCTTATAAAGCAGACAAAGCTGGTCCGGCGTGAAGACCCGGCGCACCCTAACTCTGAGTTTTCTTGAAGCTGTTGAGATGAGGCTATCGATGTAATCATGTAATTCCTCTCTCGATGTTTCCCTAGGAAATTCAGGTTATCTCGCATACTGAGGTAAGCGCTCTAAAGACTAGGAGTGGGAAGGTATGGGGACATTTTTGTTGTAAACACGCGCACCTGAGTTTTGCCGGGTTATTGGAACCCTATTTACTAATGAGTTCCAAAACCCGATTCAATGAAATGCCAAGACTCTCATGCTTCTCATCGATTTCTGTCCGACCAGCACCAGGCCGACCGAAATATCGCCCATGGACTGTATGGTCATCTGCATAGCTATGAATATTACCAATTGGAAGCATATCATTGACATGCAGAAGAAAGAGGGTGGTGCGATAGAACGGAGCCCTGTGTGACACCGGCATTCACTGACATGAACCGCGAAGCACATCCAATACGCGCCTTTCTTCATACAATCGTCTTTCATAATTGTGACTAGTGTTTGCAGCACAGATGGTGTTTCTGCTAATTTCACGGCATCGTCTGCGTATAGCAGGCAGTTTAGATCCATCCATCATCCATCTGCAAGGGCGCGGGTTCTACGCTCATGCAGGAAACCAGCAATTCAATTACAATGCTGGAGGGGCAAACCGTATGTCGGAATTTTGGATAGAAGTTCTTTATGCCGAACCCGATCAAACGCGTTGGTGATATCTAGGCTGACTACCATGGATTCGCCATATTTATCGATTGCCTCCCCCCAAATGTGCGTCACATATGCTAGAAGATGACCCAATGATTGTTTCGGTCTAAAACGATACTGACGATCTTTAATTATGGAGTGATCTTCTAGGTAACGAATCAATTGATTGTTGAGGATTTACTCCATGACTTTGCACAACACTGAAGTTACGTCAATGGGGCGGTAATTTGATGGGTCAGAACGGTCTCCCTTTTTGGGGATCAGCTGCATATTTACCTCTCTCCAAGCCTCCAGAATACAGCCGGTCGAGTACGAGAGACGAGAGAGGCGCGTCAACATCGGAGACAACTCCGCCGCACATTTTTTTAGAACAATCCCTGGGATACCATCAGGGCCACTGGCTCTTCGGACATCGAGTGACTGTAGTTCAAAACGCACATCGCGCTGCCTGATGTGGATATCAGGAATAACGGATTCACTGGAGGGTGTTGTTGGTGGTTGCGTGTCATAGTCATCGATCCGGAAGTTAGCCGCAAAGAGGCTTGTCATAAGATCGGCTTTCTCCTGCGGCTGATGCGCCAGTGAGCCATCGGGGCATCGCAGCGGTTGCAGCAAGGGCTGGCTTAAGTTAGCCTGCATGGCTTTCGCCAGTTGCCAGTAGTTACGCGACTCAGTAGGGTGCAGCACTAGTTCCGTGCCGGCTCGTGTATCGCTCTAGGCGTCCGCTCTTATGTATGCTCTCTTGCAGACCTTGGTGACAGTATTGTAGGCTGCTTTCAGCGAGTAAATATTTGTTATTTATTTTGTTTGGGACAAGCAAACAGCTGATACAATATAGTATATGTTAATATTAGTATAGAACAAGTAAATTTGAACTATTGTACAACCAACATCGTTATCCACATATTAATAATTACTTATATTATTTAGTATGGTGATACAAGTTACAAAAAAAAATTGATTCAAATTTCAAAGACAATGAAGACCAATTCTAATGAGGGTAATATTAATTTAGTTACAAAGTAATTTCAACAACCGATGATGAAAACAAAAACAAGATCGTAGCTATTGTATACTAGAAAATTATAGACTCACAAACCTTTTAAAATATCAGTCATTTGTTTCTTATAACTATACTGGGATAAAACGAAAATACCGATATTATGAGTATTCATTATATGAAGACATTAAACGATGCAGAGGCGCACACTTACCCGCATTGGTTTTACAATTTCGGGGCATAAACAGACTATTCGGATCTTTAAGGGTGCGACCCCTGATCCAAGCGCGATACGTCGCCTGTTTGTTACTAGTAGCTTCAGAGCACTCGTGATTAAACCAAGGGTATCTCCGGCTTTTGATGACGACATCGGAGTGAGGAATGTAATATTCCATGCCAACGCCGATCTCGTGAACAATGGCCACAGCACTCAGCGTTAGATAGAATCTAAGTAGTCGCGCATGCCGTCTCAATCTGCTGACGAGTAGTGCCTGACACGGTTTTGGTGGAATCGCGCTTGGCACTGCTCTGGATGCTAGGCAGTGGTCAGATGTGTCCAGGGGAGCCCTAACCTCAACCCGATAGCCTGCAGGGTGGTTGGTCAGCAGTAGGTCTAGTAGAGAGGGCTCCTGACCAGTGACATCTGGTATTCTGGACATTGAAGAAGAAGCGCGGTGGACTGTGTCTCCATTAGTTTGTCAACATAGGAGCTATGCTGATCCGTCGGACGGAAGGGCCCTCTAACCCCACCGGAGGTAGTCGCCGGGTCCCGACCATTCGGTCACCAACCGGCATGACGATCTACCCCGCGATTATGCGTATGAAAGAGCAGCCTCTCAAGTTTGTTAGACTTGATTAGGCCCCTGTACTATACGGCGGGCGGCCAGCGGAACAACCGTTTCAACGGGTATCCCTGGCCGACGGGTCAGCTCAGTCTTTCTGACAATGAATAGACATAATGCACTCGCGTCCACATTCCCACGAGCACTGGTTATACATCAGCGGATTCCGCAACGCGACTTACTCATAGGTACGCCACTTCACGGGTGCTCCGCCATGTGTACGCTGGTAGCTAACCAGGTGGGTATTTACCCTACCACCGCTGGAGATGCTGGAACCTCAGGAAATCCCTTAGTCGCCTCTTACGACACCAACGGGAAAAGAGGGGGCGGTGATTTTTAGTATTCTTTCTCTGTCACCGCACGGATAAAATATTATAATAGTATTCTCTTCGTCGGTAGTATGACATCTTTTAATTATTTTCAGCTGTAAAACATAGCAGTATTATCGCACTAGTAGATACACACCCAAATTGCGTCACTTGAATTTTTTTTTCGCTAATGAGAATCATCTTAATGCTGCCAACCGTAGAAATATCGATACATAACTCTAGAATTTGTACCTTAATTCCATTGTAATTTAGTTGAAAGAATCAAACCGTTTTTCTTGGCAATCGGTTAGCGACACTACTTTGGGACTACAGTCCCAAGGTGCACGTGAACAGTTAGAAAGATACTTATATCTTTTTATCATTAAGAAGTTTATATAATTTTGTATATTTTTGGAAAATGTACGAGTATACAAATACTCAAAAGAAATTAATATTTTGCCAAAATTTCGTGTGAATCATATTCATGAAAAGGATACTTTTCTTTAGTATGTCGTTCTTGAAATTCAACTATTATAAAATATTACAGGATCTAAATCCTATTATTTTAAGTGAGCAATTCTTGTATAAATATATTTCGTGTATCTCGGAAATGGATGTAACGATGCGTGTCAAGTTATATATTTAGATCAGAATTAGTTGTTTAAGTTAATTTATACAGGTATTTTACCTGAACAATTACGATTTCAAACAACGGAAACATAAATAACTAATGAATACTTGTGATGAAACTCTTCTCTCTCCAAAAATTTCTGAGCGATGTTAAGTTCTCAAATTCATTACATCGGCATCCGCCACGGGATTACCTGTGAGAATATCTCATATGTAGGTAATAACGTACATAAATTACCTTCTCTAGTCTAGACTTAGCACGTAGCATGTTTACTTGAAACTCAAAGCGCTATTGGACTAACATATTGAAAATCAGTCGACCATTGTGTAGCAACTCTAAATTATCCTAGGAGTTCGAATAACAAAGTTCAGCGGTAAATCTTTAACATTCAGAATGACCAGTACGTGGTACCTACACGCCAATAATATACAAAATTTTACAATATAATATTATTTCAAATATTCCTGTGACTTCTAGGTATATTTATTTTGAATATATTTTTTTTGAATATAATTGTTTACCACATACATATATCGTTTCTAACCATTTCTTTTCTTCCTTTTGATCTATCTATATGTTTACGTATAGTCCCTTGCGGAGTAAAAAGAGGGAGGCGAGCGGAATATAACTCGGTCCTTACATCTCTCTAAAGTATGCTTTAATATTCATAACTCTTTTAGTGCACGCTCGCCGGTTCCTAGGCCTCGTCTAATTAGGTCATAGTAGGTGAGTCTTAATTTCTCTCGGTTGCGACATAGTTCTGTAAAGCTAGTTAGGAGTTAGCTAGGAGAATTGATGAATATAAATACTGAGGATCGTTGCTTAATAAGAATGCTCTGTAGGGTTGTTCGTATTTTTAGTAGCGAGAAGCTGCTGAGAAATCGTGAGGATCACTTTGTTAGTGGTGGAAAACGCAAAGTGAGAGCTCTTTGCGTCTGAGAGGTCAGATGGTAGTCGCTCCGTGTAAAATGAGTATGTTAACCAAATCCTTAGGCTTAGGTAGCGGATTACGCCAATCCTACTGGATTAGAAATCGGGAATGATACTATGAGGACGGAGATTATATATGTACATATTTAGTAACACTCTTTAATGTGTAATCAATCGGTGGTAATCAATCGTTCAACAATTGATGTTAATTGAACGAAAAGTGATGGTTTATGTTTAGTGATTGCTGTTTTCGATAGCCGTCATTAAAAACTTTCGTGCTCATGTTGGTTTATAAATTGCTGGGACTATGACCACCTGTTTTAAAAATCACTGGAGAAAACTACTTTTTTTTTATATGACTGGTAATGGTATCGCCCATGAGTGAAACAATCGATGACGACTATAATAGGTAAATACTGTTCTTGGTAAAATACTTAAAATTGTTCATGTGAAGTTGCTATACATTTTTTTTATTTATACAACGTCGAGAGGCATACAAGCATACGGCAAACCGTAGCCTATTAACTCTACCAGATGAGTTAATGTTCCCATTTGCCTCCAAAAATAGTGACAAAATACATCACGACGACGTTTGGCGATCCCCTAAGAAGTTTCTATGCTAGCAGCAGAGGTGGCATCGCGCGAGTGATACTTATTGTATTGCGAGCGTTCATATGCTACAGTAATCGCTTTCCATAATATGCTTCCGACGTTGTTGAAAAACAAAAGACCAATATATCTTACAACTCTTTTGAAAAAGACTTGATGGCTAATCGGCAGTATGCACTCCGAATAGGAAAATTTCGACTCTGAACAAAATAGCTCCCGGAAAGATAGGCCCGTCCCTTTATTATACAGATGAAGTAGCACAATAGCGAGGGATATTAGATACTTAGCAAATCTAAACGCGTGCTTATGTTAGAGATAGAAGGGGGTTTAAATAGAATTGTGTCAAACCTTATTCACGCATATTGGTAGACCATGTCAATCAGAGCGTGATCGGAATGCGTGATGAACCGTACTGAAGTCATTGACGTCACGATTCACAGGACCCGACGCTCAGTACGTTAGGCCAACTGTTACATATCTACATATATCTTCTACATAGAATATGATACATACACATCTCTATAGCTTCGAGATTATTAGGAAAGTTTAGTGTGGGTTATGTTTTGTCATGACTCTTTCTAGTATGTTAGTAATTTCATATATTGCTATCGTGCTGTTCCAAAGATGGAAGTTGGCGGAATTCATATCTCTCAATATTCAATTCTGGTTGGTAGACAGGAAGTCCTTCCTCTTGTTACACTTGTCTTGTAAGGAGACAAAGAAAATAGAAGAACCTTTACAACGCTACCAGGAAAATAAACATCTGGCATGAAAAATAGTTACTGGACCCTATGAATATGAATTCATGGAAAACAGGATTTGTTTCACGTGTACTATCGTATACATGCTTCTCTACTAATACAGGGACTTCTCAGAAGCTGTTAGTTTACTCACACGCAGGAACACTTCAATCCTTCACGGAGTCCTCTCCGTGAAGTTCCATTTTTGCATACGATTTATATTTGGACTTAGCAAATATGGTCATGTTTCTGAGTTTCGTCTTCAGCTCAAGTGGCTCATTGTAAGACTTCGTCGTAACTGGCACAGCCTTTCCCTGCTTTATTCTATCCTCTTTGACCCTGCTATCCCAACCTATTTAAAGGAACGTTTTGTGTTTCACATCGATTCACAGGATCGTAGTTTGCGTAGCGCACTTTTACTCCGTCATAAAACGCCATACCACTCCACTGATTTCTATACTAACTCATTCTCGGTCGAGGCACCTATGGAATGGCCTATGGAATTCTTTGCCATTTGATATAAGGAGTGCCCAATTACTTCGATTCTTCAAACATCTTGTAAACCTTCACTATCTTTCTCTTAACATTACGTAATCACCTTAAGCCTTCCTGGCTTTCCCCTCAGTCCCATTAGTTCCATTTACTGTGTGTATATTTATACAATGTATATACATGTATTTATGTATTCATTTATGTATATATATATATAAATATATATATATGTTGATGTATTTTTATGTTTATGTATTTTTCTTTTGGTGCAATAAAGTGTATTGTATTGTATCATGTCAATGTGCAAAGAAAGGTACAAATTATAAACACCGAGAGCGCTGTTGAATGTTGTACAGATGTTATATACAATAACAATGCTTCCCTTCGTTTTTATTAACAGAACTATACATAGAGCTACGAGCTATTTTTAACAATTTAATTTGTAATTACTATATTTAAAGAATAATAATTGATTATAATAATAAATTAACCCTTATTTCCTAGATTTATTTGCACAAGTTTACATTACCACCTTTACGATTCCCATTAGATAAAATGTCAAAGAATATTATATTTTATGTACATAAAAAAATAGTTTTTGACGTGTTATCTAATTCTTGTTTGGTATACAGTTTAGCGCGTTACCTCCCGATCTCCGGTGCTCGATTTTCACGTGCAGGGAGTATTAGCGCTGAGACTGAGGTTCGTGGGTTCGGTTCCTACACTAGACAAACATTTTGTGCATGAACATGTATGTCTGTTTGTTTTGGTCTGTATGTTTTTAACAGAGGTAAGACGCTTCGAAACATACCCCCTGGCGAAGTACCTCCACCACACAGAAAATTTAAGACAAATAATAAAACTGCCTAGAGAGTTGTATTCCTGAGTGTCGGTGAAGACAGCAGCTCCTTAGTAGTTACCAGTAAGCTACTAAGGAGCTGCTGTCTTAGCAGTTCCTGTATTGAAAGCGATTATCGGCTATAGGTGGATAGAGCTTGTATGCCTCCTAACGTAGTATAAAAGAAATAAAAATTCGAGCGAGCCCTAATTAGGATAACATATTTTCAAACATATAGTAAATATATGCATTAACAAGTCAAAGAGATTATTAACTTTAGAAAAGGGTACTTTAATAATAAATCCATAGCATTATATATTCGCCCTCAATTTGAAGATCACAACAAATAGAGCATGAAGAGATCGCGCTGCGGAGCGCACTAACTTCGGGTACCCGGCCATCTCGCTCGGTGATAAATTTTGCAATGTAACTTTGAACTTATAATGCTAAAGCCAAAAGGAAAAAAAACGTTTAGGTATTTATTATTACTAGTGGTCCCTATGGTAGAAATTCGATCATATTCATTATTGGAAGAAAACTTAAGAAGAAAGAAAGGAAGAAAAATTTGCACGTTTCCAACTTTTTTTTCTTATGTTTCCATTTTTGTTTTATTGGTAACCCTCGCCAATAGCTACTAAACAAAAAAATAGAAAATATATTGACAAAGAGATAAGAAAAAATACTCATCGGATTTTTCTTCGCCTATGTATGCGGTCGCTCCTTCATTACCAACCCAGCTGACAACACAGAACCTCCCAGGAGCTTACTAGTTACCTCACTTAGTACTAGCAGAAACACAAGGACCCTTCAGGGAGTTACTTAGCTGCAGTTGTTTGTTAGGTGATCGTGGTGGGCCCTACTTATCTTTCTCTAGAGCCTATGTTATAGATATGTTCTTCTTCGGGTGCCATCTCCTAATGGAGTTTAGCGATCATTAGGGCTATTTTAACTTACGAGACGGTTGCTCTAAATGGGGATTTGGTATTCAGCCCGAACCGATCTCTGAGGTTTCGTAGCCAGGATGTGCCTCTTCGGCCAGGAGGTCTACGGCCCTGTATTTTTCCCTGGATTATAAGTTGAAGCAGGTCATATTGGTGATTTCACATTATGTGCCGCAGGTATTGTAGCTTCCTGATTTTAATCATCTTCATAAGCTCACAGTCTTCGTGCATACTCTGCAGAACAGTTTCATTTCTGACTCGATCCCACACATAGCATCGCACTAATCAGCATTTTGTGAAGAGTTTTAGATTTCTATTGCAGAGAAGATGTTTTAATTTGCCAAATGCTTGTCGGGCCTGTTCTACATATGTATTTGATAATTTGCACGTGGTGTATGTACAGACGAAGGTGGCTTTGAGTCTAAGAATAACAGCCACACTACTTACACTCCATTATACCTGTCATCTACTAAAATCTTACATGTAGACGGGACACGAATTCTCGTTGGGTTCTACTTCTCTCGAAAGTTCTTTATCTCCTAACGAAACGCGTTGACACATGTAATTATTCAATTATAATATGCAATTTGATCTAACCTGCTTTGCGTGCTTCCGCCACCAATTAGTTCATGCGGCCTAGCGCCGGCCGGCACCCACCCACTACTGTTAGTACTTGGTACATGCCGACGCTGCCATGGCTGCTCCGGTAGTCTCTGCCTCGGCTGCTACGGTCGTCCGTCATCTGGAACAGAATCCGCATCCACCACCACCGTCGCTGCCACGTCAGGCCAGTCGTTGGCATGTACCAAGTACTAACAGTAGTGGGTGGGTGCCGGCCGGCGCTAGGCCGCATGAACTAATTGGTGGCGGAAGCACGCAAAGCAGGTTAGATCAAATTGCATATAGATTTGACTTTCGCAAAATAACGCCTGAATCTATTAACTATTCAATTATAAGTTACGCTATAATTTACGAAGTAAAAATTATTTATTAAATTTTTAAGTACATTATATGACATTATTTAAGAAAGAACTCGATAATATTGTACATCGGATGTACCTCCGAAACAGACAAACCGTTGATACACATACACAGTTATAAAATAAATGACATATCTATCTAATGAGATATCTTATCGTCATGATAACGAGATCCCCAAGTAGACAACGCTTACTATTTATATTGCTTTAGATTTTAATATTAAATAATGAGGTCGTTTTTAGGGTTCCGTACCCAAAGGGTACAACGGAACCCTATTACTGAGGCTCCGCTGTCCGTCCGTCCGTCCGTCTGTCACCAGGCTGTATCTCATGAACCGTGATAGTTAGGCAGTTGAAATTTTCACAGATAATGTATTTCTATTGCCGCTATAACAACAAATATTAAAAAATAGAATAAAATAAATATTTAAGGGGGCTCCCATACAATAAACGTGATATTTTTGCTCATTTTTGCTCGATATTGATAACGGCAAAGGTAGACGCTTGAAATATTCACAAAATATTTAGATATATATTCACTTTAAGAATAAATAATTAAATTAAAAGAAAACAAATATTTAAGGGGGCTCCCATACAACAAACGTGATTTTTTTGCCTTCGTGTGCGAGTCCGACTCGCACTTGGCCGATTTTTAACTACGTCAAGTGCAAACATATAGCTAGCTTAATATAAAAAGTTAATCATAGTTTATAGGCAAATATATCTTAATAATACATTTAGCATAATCACCTCTAGCTGAAATATCATGTCCTCAGAAGTTATCTGGTTACCTGTCAGATCATCAATCCTCCTGGGACATATAACATAAGCTATATACAGGTAACAGCTGTCCACTTCAATAAAGTCGAAGAGCCCGTATACGGGCTTTTATTTTTACTTTTGAGTTCATTTTACCGTACCGCTCATTCGCAAAATTTTCAAAGCGGGAGTTTGAGATCAAGATGATTGCAATTACGCTTGCTTTTAACTATGACGGAGATAAATAATGCAGAACCGACAAAACGGTATTGCTTTGTAACTCCACTCACCGCTACAGATAAAGTAGAACGGCAGCGCTTATTGGCTAGTTCATGGACAAACATCGTGTCACTTATTGGTTAAAATTTCTTATTGATGAGTAGGCTCGAATCACTTATATGTTTAGGCACTAAAACACTACATTTTTGTAAAGGGTGACTTTAAATGTGCCTTTTTTATGGTGCGTCATCATATGGTTTATAATGATTTATTAGATTGTGCCTTTAGCTCTAGGTAATACTAATCTTAAATGTAGCCATTTAGATATCAAAATTATGCAATGATAATGCACGTACTTATATTGTATTAATTTGGAACTAACACTAATTGTTCTCAACTTTAGATTATGTGTATAGAGCTTTAGTCTTTTATAACTTACTTAGTCCGTTGCCGAATACAGAAATTAAGTTCTCAAGTAATTTACATACATTGCTTTTAGTATCGCAAACGGGATGGACGTCTTCCAATTTGCTTTTATTTTCTAAGGTCAAACTCCAAAAGTTTAATGAAATAGTCGAGTTAACTTGGAATCTAAATTTACTTAAATATGCAAATGACCAGAGGTTCCGTTGACTTTCAAGTGCTTAATGAATGACCGAGTAGAATTCAGTTACTTAGACTTCTAGTCAACAATTTACTTTTGTTAGGTTTTATTAATTTAATAATTAGTATTATGAAACAAACAATACTTAAAACTTAATTATTAGTTATAAGTAACTTTATTCAAGTATAGCATAAACTTGTTGTTGATTAAGACCTCAATGAAAGTCATAATATATCATAAAGCAAAGACTATCTCTAGTCAAATTCACGTCGATGCAAGATAGACACTTTATAAATTGCCGCCATTTTGTAAAAGGGAAATGAAATCAGACATCTACAGCTTCCAAAAGAGTATTCGAAGTTTAAATAAATTTTTCATTGGCAACTATTCTTACTGGCCAATTCTCAAAAGTTTCAGCGTGACATTCATATCTACATGGAATAGCATATTTACTATTAGATTGTAGATAGCTCAATAAAATCTCGAATCTCAAATGAAGTCTCAATGAAAACCGTTGCTATTGCAGTCTATGCGACATCACTTTCAATGGTGACACCGTCAGTCTCTGTACTCTTTTGTAATGAAGTTGGCTCCCATTCGTGTTCGTATTCTTTATCATGTTGTATTCTCTTTTGTAGCGAATAAAATCCCCTTACTCTTTTAAATTTAAAATAATACGGTAAATAATTAGAAAACTCGTATTAACGCATATGAAATCTATAGATTTATCATAATTATTTATTATGGCATGTATACTTTACTTACTATAAGACGACGCTATACCAGCTTTTCTTTATTCGCCTGAATTACCTGGTCCCGAAGACATACAACGTAGTTTGATACAGATCGCTAGTAAATTTAGTTTCCGCAAATTAAGTGCAAAATCTATTATCACATACATGGCAGGCAGCCAGATCCATAATATTACCTTCTGATTTATTATTAATACACAATTATGAAACTGAACATATTATATATTTAGAGAAAATGTTAATGTAAGTTAAATAACATTGACTAGGATGGAAACATGTATAATATATTTTGAAAATAATTAAAATAATATTCAATAACACATTCGGAACAGAATGAAACGATTTTTGCGCATAAAAACAACTGATGGTCAATCTTAGTATTTAAATGTGTTTCAACACTGAGATTGGCCTTGCCATTAAAAAATGTATAGTGGTATTAACTGCAACGTTGTATAGTGTTCGCGCCGATACGCCTGAAATTGTCAATAAAACTAAGCATACAAATGAAAACCAGTTGAGAATGCGCAAGCTTGCATTACCAGAGGAACACCTAGCTCGTCAATTATATAACAATTCAAATTTTTTTTTTGTATTTGTCGGCCACTTACACTATGGTCTTTAAGAGATAGGAACGGTGTTTCTGAACATTCCTATTCTACTTTTTTATGCTGAATCCGAATCTGAAGTCAAAATTCGAATATTTGAAAAAGAAAACGCCCACACAGACAAACGCACAGGCAAACATATAGATTTCATATACACACATCAAAAGTGTCTAGGGATCAACATATATTTTTGCAATAACTTTTCTCCTGATTGATATTAATTAAAATTTTCTTTAAGGATTCATCAAATAAAGTGTTTTCGTTTGTCTACAGTAACGATAAACCAAGTCACCTTTGCATTAATAAAGAAATTTGCCATTTTCATAATAAAGGGATTTTTGACATTTGAACCACTAACATTAAAGTTCGAAAAAAAGACTGAAATAACAGTTTTCTTTAAAATTTTATTGGGTAACTTAAACAATTAATAATCCGTGTTTCTACCGCGAACACTAACAACACAAGAACATCGGTTTGGCATACTCAAAATGAGTTCATCCAAATCACACTGTGGAATGGCCGCCCATGTCAGTATCAGTCGACTTTGGACACGTTACCGAAGCACTGGTACCGTGGCTGAGCGCCATGGAGGACGGTATCGCTGCACCACACGGAGACAAGACCGATACATTCAAATCACAACTCGAAGAGCTCCAACAATAACCGCCATGATGTTAGCCGTGACGCTTCATCACTCTTCAGGGAACTTAATTAGCGACCAAACAGTCAGAAACCGCTTGCATGAAGTGAACCTTCATTCCCGAAGATCGCTAAGGGTACCCCCTATAGCAATGCACAATCGTAGGATTCGATATCAATGGGCTCTTGAACACAGAAATTGGGCAGAAGAACAATGGCGTTTCGTGTGCTTTTCTGATGAGTCTCGTTTTGGTATGAGACCGGATACAAGACGTATACGACACTGGAGAACCCCTGGACGCCAACAGCGATTAAAATCCTGCCAGGAAGTCCATCCTTATAGTGGTGGAACCATCATGGTATGGGCGGGTATTTGGATCGGCGGAAGAACTGAGTTGATTTGGATCAGAGGCAACCTCAACGCTCAAATTTATGCTGAGACGATTGTATCAGACGTCATCGTTCCTCTACAAGTGCAAATCGGTCCCTTATTTCAGTTAATGCATGATAATGCACGACCGCACACAGCAAGAGTTGTAAGACAGACTCTCGCCGCAGCTAACATCAATGTCATGCCCTGGCCTGCTCAGTCGCCAGACTTGAACCCGATTGAGCATGCATGGGATATGCTACAGAGAAGAGCTCTGCCGAATATGGAGGGTATCCAGTCGCAAGAAGACCTTTTTTTATTGTTGCAACGAACATGGGCGGCCATTCCACAGCGTGATTTGGATGAACTCATTTTGAGTATGCCAAACCGATGTTCTTGTGTTGTTAGTGTTCGCGGTAGAAACACGGATTATTAATTGTTTAAGTTACCCAATAAAATTTTAAAGAAAACTGTTATTTCAGTCTTTTTTTCGAACTTTAATGTTAGTGGTTCAAATGTCAAAAATCCCTTTATTATGAAAATGGCAAATTTCTTTATTAATGCAAAGGTGACTTGGTTTATCGTTACTGTAGACAAACGAAAACACTTTATTTGATGAATCCTTAAAGAAAATTTTAATTAATATCAATCAGGAGAAAAGTTATTGCAAAAATATATGTTGATCCCTAGACACTTTTGATGTGTGTAGGAACGGTGTTCCAGAATAATAGAGGTATACCACGGGTCTCCATTTTGGGACCAATATTCAGTCTCTTCTTTCTTGTGACGATTCCAAACAAATGTAGCCATTTTTACGGAATAAAAAGATTTTGACTTTGACTTGACTCTATCTTTCTTTCATTCTCGATCTGTATAATCGTGGCAAGTGCAGTGATAGTTCAGTGGATAAAAACCGGCCTATTAATCAACTGGCCTCCAGTTCGAATCCTGGCTTGAAACACTAAATTTGTATTTTAGAATTTATGTACATATTTGTAATTGTCGCTTGCTCGACGGCGAAGGAAAACACGGCCAAGAAATTATATTTCGAAATACGTGTGACCTGACCTAAGTAAGGTTTTTCCTCTGAGTCAAGGAGGTCTAACGGCAGTCGTTCCGTATGAAAATCAGTATCTTCGCCAAATTCTTAGGTTCAGTTAGCGGATCTCGCCAATACTAGTAAGACGAGCTCGGTGGCGCAGTGGTGAAACGCGTTGGTACGCTACTTTGACACCAACGCTCGTGGGTTCGATTCCCACACAGTACAAACATTTGTGTGCATGAACATGTCTGTTTGTCTGGGTCTGGGTGTTTCCTATGTATTATAAGTATGTATTTACAAAAAAAAATCTATTTACGTATGTTTATCAGTTGTCTAGTACCCATAACACAAGCTTCGCTTACTTTGGGGCTAGGTGGCGCTGTGTAATTTGTCCGACAATATTTATTTATATTTATTTATTTATTGCCTTCGGCTGAATGGAGACCCGTATCCATGCAGTGGTATGAATTATGGTCGATGTAGTAGGAGCGCTGTTAAACATGGCTGCAGCCTCAATCGACATTACGCGGAGATGACATTGACTTTACCTCTGAAGACGATTGCAAGCTACTTAGATGGTAGTTACATACTATAATAAAAGATAGTACACATAATCGCAATCAATAAGTCAGTGCATGCATCATGCGACCGAATTAGATCAAGCGGGTTGGCTTAGGTCAACACAATTAACCGTAATTGGCCGAGGGAAGGGAGTTATTAAGTTTTGAGCGGGGTAATGCTCGGTGACGATAGTCTGTCCATAGCTTTATGTTAATGTGGTTTTGTACTGCGTGTTTTGTGTTAAATTTTTGTGTTGTGTTTGCTGATGGTATCGGTAAGTTTATTTCTATCATTTATTTTATTTGTGTCTCTTAATTTGAGTTCTGAGAGCAATGGCTGTGTGTTAAATGCATATAAAATATTTTTTGTCTTAGTATATCACGCTCGATACTCCAAGTGCAATTGTAGTCTTATTGCGAAGATCATAAGAACCGTCCGTAGACCTAAGTTTAAAGCTTTACGTGCACTTAGCTGTACAAAAAGGACTTACCTAAAAATTAATGTAAGGATTTTAAATATATATGTACTACTTATAATTATTGTTTACTTTAATATTACCTTTTTATACTTTTGTAAACTCTATGTTTTTACACTCTGGTATTATTCTTTCTTTTGTTTTCTGCTGTCATATTTCCGGTTTCATCGTGCGTCTTTGGTAAGCATTATTTTATTGTAACTCCTATATCCTAAATAAATAGAAAATACTCTGATATCTGGTCTTTTACCTATTTATTACATACAGTCCACCTTTCTTTAAAACCCATTATTTACAATTATTGTGACTGAGACTTTTGATTCTTCTTTCAAGTTTTATCCGCTTTCCTAATCCATTTGGATAGGAGGAATCATCTACCTTAGCATGAGGATTTAGTGAAGACACTGATTTTGATATGGAGTGACTGCCGATAGATGTTCACATCCTGGGAAAACCAGACTTTTATTAGATTAACATACACGTCTTTTGAAATATAGTTCTTGATCGTGCGGGTTTCCTCGCGAAGTTTTGTCTTCACCACCGAGCAAGTGATAAATATGTAAACAGGAATTCAGTGGTATGTACCACTTGCACCCGCCAGGATTTGAACCGGGGACCAGATGGTCAGTAGACCGGTTACTTAACCAATAGGCTGTCACTGCTGAGCGCATATCATAAGATGCAAATGGCAAATATGAATTTTTTTCAACAGTACTACAACAACTGTAAACAGTTATCCCTTTTCGTTTTTCGACGAGCTCGGTGGCGCAGTGGTGAAACGCGGTGTTACGCTACTTTGACACCTACGCTCGTGGATTCGATTCCCACACAGTACAAACATTTGTGTGCATGAACATGTCTGTTTGTCTTGGTCTGGGTATTTTCTATGTATAATAAGTATGTATTTACAAAAAAAAATGTATTTACGTATGTTTATCAGTTGTCTAGTACCCATAACACAAGCTTCGCTTACTTTGGGGCTAGGTGGCGTTGTGTAATTTATCCGACAATATTTATATTTATTATTTTCCTAATCCATTAGCATTAGTGAAGTCCGTTTCGAGTGTAAAAGGCTCAATGCCACCTTTAGCGCCAAAGCAAATTTCACGTGCACGTGGTGCACCCTGCTTATCAACATACAAAGCTCTGACGAAAAAGAGGTAGGGCACGACATTAGCCCCGACTATGGTAGTACCTCCACGTCATAGAATACCGCAGCCAAATAATAACTCCCTGGAGTGGTTGGTGTGTTATGCGAATAAGTGAGGTCACCAGGAGACGAGGAGTTGCTGTGTTGACAGCGGGGGTGGCAACGCGCAAACGATATTGTTTTTGTTGCTAGCGTTCATAGGCTACAGTAACCGCTCTACATCAGGCGTACCGTATGCTTATTTGCTATCCGTAGTAGTATAAAAAAAGATAGTAATTTCTTAACGCACGGGGTTCCGTACGATGTTTTCCTTCACCGCTGAGTAACTAATAATTAGAAATATGTACATGAATCCGAAACCGAGAATTTAGTGGTACATGACTATTCTAGGATTCGAACCGTTCACTGGATAAAAAACCGACTTATCGCTTTTTGACTAGCTCGGTGGCGCAGTGGTTAGTAACGCTGCTTTGAGACCAACGCTCGTGGTTTCGATTCCCACACAGGGCAAACATTTATGTGCATTAACATGTATGTTTGTCTTGGGCTGGGTGTTTTCCATGTATCAAAATTATGTATTTACAAAAAAATATATTTAGTATTTACGTACGTTTATCAGTTTTCTAGTACCCATAACACAAGTTTCGCTTGCTTTGGCGCTAGATGGCGCTGTGTAATTTATATGACAATATTTATTTGTTTATCACTGCTTTGTATACATACATATACACACATATATATACATAAATAAATTATAGCGACTGATGTAAAGCAGACGCCGTATTCTGGAAGTCTAAGTACAATAAGCTGCGCCCAACCATTCCCTTTAATTGAAAGAAAGAAAGAAAATTACTTTAATTGAATTAAATTTAAATTGATGTCTTAAGTGATTAAAGCGTGGAATATTTAATCTATCCTGGAAACTCACTAACAAGGTTAAACAAAGTCGGACAAAACCTCATTTAGAGAAAATTGCGAATACGTAACAAAGTTGGGTCACATCAATCAATGTAAGTAATCGCAAAAATTAAATTCTATCAAGTCTGTATAGCTTTCTGTTCCTTTCATACTTCAAGAATTAAAATACGTTACGAATGAAAAGGAAGATTTATGTCACGAGACTCTTTGGAAGTGTATCCATCTAATTTAATTTTAATTTCCTTGAATACTTTCAAGTTGAAAAGCTAAAAGCCGATATAAATATAATTATTTTTTTGTGGCACTCTTTCAATAATTTCAGAATCTCTCAAATGTCATTTTACGAATTCAGAAGTATCAAAATATTGCTATTAATACGAGCGAAATGATACTTCCTTGAAGAAAAACCTTATTTCACGCTTGAAGTCGACGGCTTGATTGAAAGTCCACAAGATATATAATATTTTTGACGAGATCGGTGGCTCAGTCGTGAATGATGCGACTTTGACACCAACGCTCGTGGGTTCGATTCCCACACAAGACAAACATTTGTGTGCATGAACATGTCTGTTTATCTGGATGTTTAAAGAGAGCCCGTCTGTGGAGGCACCTCACAGAAAACCGCAGCCAAATAACAACTCTCTAGAGGATTGTTGTGTTCCTGCGTGTGAGTGTGGTCACCAGTAAGCTCCCAAGGAGTTGCTGTGTAAGCAGCAGAGGAGGCATCGCGCGTGTGATACTTAATATATATCGTAAGCGTTAATATAAAGATCCTTGTCACACAAGTAGTATTTGTTCATCTATTTTCACTCCCACTACCAATATTACTCGTAAATATTTTTATATTTGCTTGCGGTTCATAATGCCGTAGCCAGGCATTTGCAGTTGAAATTGACTTTACTTCTAGAAATGATAGTGAGTAAAGGGTCGTTGGTTGTGTTTGGAAGAGTATACACAGCAATATAATTGGCAATCAGCAAATAATAAACTAACAGATCATCTCGAATGGATTAGTATTGTATTGTAGTTAATCTCACGAAATATACGCTGAATATGTGTAAAGATTGCCGGCTGTTAGTTTTTTTTTATATACTACGTTGAGAGGCATGCAGTCATACGACCCACCTGATGCAACGGGTACCGTCGCCTATTAACGCTTGCGATATATTAATTATCACTCGCGCGATGCCTCCTCTGCTGCCTACACAGCAACTCCTTGGGAGCTTATAGGTGACCTCACTCAGACACAGGAACACAACAACCCTCTAGGGAGTTGTTATTTGGCTGCGGTTTTCTGGGAGGTGGAGACACCTCCCCAGACGGGCGGCTTTGATGTGCCGTACCTGTCTTAAAACATCCAGACCAAGACAAACAGACATGTTCATGCACACAAATGTTTGCCTTGGGTGGGAATCGAACCCACGAGCGTTGGTGTCAAGGTCGCGTCATTCACGACTGAGCCACCGTGCCCGTCAAAGATTAGTTCATATTGACTTTTCACATTAGTACACTATCTCTTTGGCTTTAAAAATACAGTTTTAAAGCCTTGATGAACTTGATGAACGCATATATCTGATATATATATATTTTTCGCACATAGGTTTCGGCAAGATCGACTATCATTCATTTGCAACGCCAGTGGTGTCTCTCTTACACTGCCGATTCTGTCAATACCTCTTTACACCTCTATTGAAAAATCCCATGCTGTAGTACCTTGGCAAAACCACGGCTAAGAGTTCATTCCACAATTAAAAATAATTAAAGAAAAATTCACTAGAAACGCACAGTACGCGACCATTGCGGCTCCTTCATGTGAATGAGGGAATTACCCATTGAAGGGGAGCAGTGTAGTTGTAAAAAGAAGCTGTCGTCATCAAATTGAAGAATTCTTTGTAGCCGGTGAATCACACAAAGGTTATATCACGAGTTACAAATATATGTAAAATCAGGACTGGTAAAAGAGATATACAATAAGTACAATACAATATACAAGGATATTTAATTAACACCAACCGGAAGTACTTGCATCCTACATGTGACCGCAGCCCAAGAGAGTCTATGTTTGCCTGCAAGTGCGTGAGCTTTCCATTGAAGTTTTAATGAGTGCCTGCATTAGCAGCGAGTATGGATATTCAGATATTCTTTGTATCGCAAAGCGTTCGTGGGCTATGGAAATGTTTCAATTAGGCAGTTATATGTTTGTTTGCCATATAAGAGGAATACATAAAAGTAAAAGTAATATTCTTACAGATAAATGTAGTCACTTCCGTTTAATAACTTCCTCCTATATTTTTGTAGAGAAAGAGTTGGTCTAAAAGAGAGTGTCGGTGTTAAGATAAGAAAGGGCATGCTCCGTTGGTTCGGACATGTAGAAAGAATGCAAGATTAAATAATGACGAAACAGATATACAATGCGAAAGTGAAAGGATGTAGGAGCCGAGGAAGACCGAGACTAACCTACCATGACCAAAGTTTTGACATCACCTTCTCCTGACATCACCTTCTGATAAAACACGACCAATTTGGTCATTGTAGGTTAGTCTTGCCCTTCCTCGGCTCCTACATCCTTTGACTTTCGCATTGTATATCTGTTTCGTCATTCTTTAACCTTGCATTCTTTCTACATGTCCGAACCAACGGAGCATGCCCTTTCTTCTCTTAACATTTATTTATTCCCTAATAAATTATTAATAATGTTACTCCTCCTTGAATAACATTTGCGTAACGCAATTATTATCCAATGTATCCCTTAGGAACAGTAATAACAATTAAAACTCACCTTAAGTTAAAAGTCAACGGGCAATGTTTACTAATGATCTAAATTACTCATAAGATCGTGACATTTGATTCATGCCAACATTTTAGTTTATAAGTCTTTTTTATACTACGTCGGGAGCCATGCTAGCATACGGCCCACATGATGTAAAGCGGGTACCGTAGCCTATTAACGCTTGCGATATATTAAGCATCATTCGCGCGATGCCACCTCTGTTGCTTACACAGCAACTCCTTGGTAGCTTACTGGTAACCTCACTCACTTGCAGGAACACAACAACCCTCAAGGGAGTCTTCCTGCGACCACGGACGCTGCAAAGCGTTCGAAACGTCAGGTTCAACAAAATAAATAAAATACGCGATACTTCCGTTAAAAATTGTTTAATTCAATGTGTAACAATCGCGAAAACCTAAGACAATACTAACCCTCAAGGGAGTTGTTATTTGTCTGCGCTTTTATGTAAGATGGAGGTGCATTCCCAGACCGAATGCTTCGATACGCTCTATCTGTCTTACAAACACCGAGACCAAGACAAACACATGTATACACATACAAATGTTTGTCCTGTGTGGGAATCGAACCCACGAGCGTTAGTATCAAAGTAGCGTAGTACTGCATTTCACCACTGCGTCACCGAACTCGTCCGATTTATTTGATTAATTTAACAAGAAACATCAAAGTATCCAATTTTCTAGATTGCTAGCAAATTCCTGCTAATTTGTTCGCGTGCTTAGCTCTTTAAGAGCTTATGGAAACCATACTCATTCGCAATAATACAAAGAATAAACTTTCGGGCAATTGTTTATTGACTGTGGTTATCACTGAGGTGAAGGTAGTTCCCCAGCGGGCCGCTTTGATGTGCTCTTCTTAGTTATGACAGAAGTACAGAGTATAGCGATAAAAACATAAAAAGAAGAATTTTGTCTTCTGTTTTTCTCATGTTACGTATATAGTGACATCAGAATCTCAGTAACCTACTGCATGATAGATGAGATATACAAGAAATCTAACGAATACGGATGAGATGTTTAGCACCAACATGTTCTGAGGCGGTATGAAAAATATAAATAGAATTTACGCGACTTATTTCTTGCAATATCCTAGTACCAAATTATTTGTAAGGGATTATTAGCATCTCTCATTTATCTGTCACAAATTTCTGACTCATAACTGAAGCTTACGGTTTTGATCTGGGTGGTATAGGAGAGAGAGGGTGCATCAAACAGTCTGGGAAAATACCTACAACTTGCGGAAAACTGCACCCAAATAACCTCGGAGGGTTGTTGTATTTCTGCGTGTGAGTGAGGTCACAAGTAAGCTTCTAAGGAACTGCTGTGAGTGATACTTAATATATTGCAAGCTTTCATATGCTACGGTAACCACTTTACATCAAGTGGGCCGTATGCTTGTATGCCTCCCGACGTTGCATTAAAAAAAATGTTGTATTGAAATTTCGAATATTTTTTGTAGAATTCAATTCACTTCTATATTGATTGCATTCAATGTTGCTACAAAGTCAAAGTCAAAGTCAAAGTCAAAATCTTTTTATTCCGTAAAAATGGCTACATTTGTTTGGAATCGTCACAATTTTTTTCCCTACCGTGCAGTTCATGACTAGGTGAGCACTGATAAAAATACTGCCAAAAATCTCAGGCATCCCTCTTTTGGTATCCAAACAAATTTACATAATTTATTAATTACATTATAATTGGATCGACTCCATCCCAGGCATTTTTATCATTAATATAGTCAGATACTTTATAATATGCCCTGCTACACAATTTGGCTTTAATGGTAGTTTTAAATTTGTTTATTGACAATTCTCTTATATTGCTGGGAAGTTTGTTATAGAACCGTATACATTGCCCCATAAAAGAATTACTTATTTTGTGGAGACGGCTTGGATGTAACACAAGATTATGCTTATATCTAGTATTTATGTTATGCGCATCACTCTTTTTACAAAATGAGTCTATGTTTTTATGGACATACAAAAGATTATCATAGATATATTGCGATGCGACTGTTAGAATATTTATTTCTTTGAATTTTTCTCTAAGGCTCTCCCGGGGACCAAGTTTGTAGATAGCTCTTATGGCTCTTTTTTGCAATAAAAAGATGGTGTTAATGTCCGCGGAGTTACCCCAAAGAAGAATTCCGTATGACATAATACTGTGAAAGTAGCTGAAATAAACTATTCTAGCCGTATCCGTCTAATAGTTTTCACTGCATAGGCTGCAGAACTTAGTTTTCCTGATAATTTTTCAATTTGTGGGCCCCATTGTAGTTTGGAGTCGATTGTTATACCCAAGAACACAGTTGTCTCCACAGGGGCTAAATTAGTTCCATTAACATGTACATTGGTAGCCACCTGTCTTACATTAGGTGTTGAGAACTTAATTACTTTAGTCTTTTTATCATTTAAAAGCAGATTATTAACATTAAACCAATGCATAACTTTAGAGAGAGCATCGTTAACTTCGTCATAATTATCTAACTGTCTATTAATTTTGAATGTCAAAGAGGTATCATCCGCAAACAATACAATCTCATGTTTATCCTTTACATAATAAGGTAAGTCATTTATATATACTAAAAATAAGAATGGACCTAGAATTGACCCCTGTGGGACTCCCATAACTACAGGGGACCCCGAAAATCTTTTACCATTAATATCGACCTTCTGTATCCTATTGCCCAGATAAAAAGACAGAAGTTCGAGAGCCTTGTTCCTGATACCGTAGTGGTGTAATTTTCTGACAAGAGTGTCATGGTGCACACGTGCATAGTATTGCAAATAAACATATTAAATTAGACATTACAGATCCCTAACATAGCAGAATACAGAGGCACAGCAATAAGAGAGAGGACGGTGGCATGTTTAATAATTATTATTATAAAATTAAGAAAAGCATACTTAATCATAATGAATGATTAAGCCTTTCTTAATTTTATTTTTTACGCATTTTTATAACATTAATATAACATATTTGTGTTCAGCCGACGAAGTATTGCAATGATGATGATGAATGTGTTGATTATAAGATCCTGAACACTGTTCATAATTTTGAACATATTCAGAATCACGTTCAATAATGGTCAAAACTTCCTCCACACAACCCTACTGATATATTTTCAGTACTCCGTGACTACATTATGATAGTTCCAGAGCATTGAAAATATATCGGGTTGCGTGGATGAAATTTTTGCCATTATTATGTAATAAAAATACATACAGTGTGATATAATTTCAGGTCCGTTCATTTACTTTATGCTTCGAATATATGTCTAAATCATCAGTTTATTTCTTAAAGTCTATTTTATAGTTTATTTCTGAAAGGTATTTTGCCGCTGAAACTTAGTTATAAGGTATAGACGAATTTACGAGGAATGAAAAGTTAGAAACTCGTGTAATTTGCCGACCATTTATTTAGAAACGTGTAGGATGATGTATTGTTAGATTTCAATGAACACATACATAAATGGCAGGGAGAGGATGAAAATAGAATAAATTCGGTTGAGCAACACGCAAATTATGGGGCACAACTCTTGTTAACCGCTTTCGCAATAATAATATAAGGAATAATGAGCTGGTCTGAAAGAGATTGTGGGTGTTAAGGAAGGGTATATGCTTTGTTGGTATTGGCATGCAGAAGGAACGCAAGGTAAAAAAACGACGAATAGATATACAATTCGAAAGTGGACGGATGTAAAATTCGAGGAAGATAAAATAGGTAGTGTTTTACGAGGTGTTAACAGGAGCTGTCGGAACCGGTGAACGTGCATAAAAAGAGCTGTTAATGTTAAAGAAACGAGCGAGATATATGTAAGTGCCTGGCTCTCTCTGCCTACCCCGCAAGGAGCTTAGCATGACTGATATATTTTTTAAGATAATTTATTTTATTTTAATGTATCAATTTTAAAAATGGTAAAATATAGACCCCACACACACAAAATTGCTCTAAAGCTGCAATCTAAATAGTGTTTTCGGAAGTAGATTTACATATAACAGTATCGTTTCGAGATTTTATAGAGAATGAATCCGATAGTCCGCTAAATACGAGCATTTTCTCAGTTCATTTGAAAACTTTATAACAAGATGTCGTTGAAAGAAAATAACAAGCAGTTTTTACATAACTGTGCTGTTGCAATTGTAAGAAGTATATTTTTGTATCAGTGTTATATAATTTTCTTGCAGACAGAAACTTCTTTCTGTCTTACAAAATAATTTTAGACAAGCGCATCATAAAAATTAAATTGCAAAAAAAAAAGACGGTGTGCAAAGGATATGAGTGTAATCATCAATATAATTCCTCACACAAATTGTACAATACAAATTGTACAGTTTAAAAAACATATTAGTCTAATACTTGATCGAATAATTTGTATGGCGGCCTTGATATACCTATATTTTTCCATTCGAATTTGTCCCATAATAAAAGTTGTTATTATTGATAAGTACATCCACGTCTGATTGTATTGGTGATCGTATCGTCCACTGAATGACTATTATCGTATTACTATAGATGGATATAGGAATTTTTGTTTACGAGACAGGCCCACCACTGTGGGTCCTGTGTAGCTAACATTAACAGCGGCGATCACCAAAAAGGCAATGAACAGTGAAGTTCATTACTATCCCGGGGATTAAACTACAGCTGCCTTGGAACTCACAACGAATTTAATCAGAAGAATTTTGTAAGAGTAGGAAGTTTTGGAATTGACTTCTGGATATACGGTCGAGCTCGGTGGCGCAGTGGTGAAACGCGGTGATACGCTACTGAGACACCAACGCTCGTGGGTTCGATTCCCACACAGGACAAACATTTGTGTGCGTAAACATGTCTGTTTGTCTTGGTCTGGGTATTTTCTATGTATAATAAGTATTTACAAAAAATAAATATTTACGTATGTTTATCAGTTGTCTAGTACCCATAACACAAGTTTCGCTTACTTTGGGGCTAGGTGGCGCTGTGTAATTTGTCCGACAATATAAATAATAGTAATAATCCTTTATATATATATATATATATATATATAATATAAGTATATAGTAATGTATATTTCCACTAATACACTAATACGCGTGTGTAAAATTTTAGAATTAACTTACATCTGGTTATTAGTAATGTAGTAACCATAATATAAACGTAGCTTGCTTAGGTACTTGCTTGACCTGAAATGACGCACGTCTATAGACAGACAACGCATATGTATAGTTTGAATGTTGATTTACTATTGCTGATAGTACGCAATCGGTGCTTGAGAGGGATACCTACTTACACAGTGAGGTACTATGGTGTAATTTGTCTGAATTATAGAGCAGTTTTATTGTGGATTTATTATTTCCTATGTCCCTATTCTGTATTATGGCATTATATAAAAGATAAAGATAGCAATTATCCGTTATCCTTTCACACAAAAAACTGACACGAAATATCATCGCAGCTCGTCAACGGATGCCCAGTTTTTTGTATTATTTTTCAGTGTTTATTGTGATATACATAAATGTGTTCGTGAAATGGTTGAAGTATTATTTTGTGAGTGAAATAAATTATCTGCATAGTTTCAATGTATTATCGCGACTGTTCATCCATTTTCATGTAAATATTGAAGTAAATATTTGACGATCCTATCACACCAAAAATTTTAGCTTTTTGTTTGTCTAATTATTTGTTTCAACGATTTGAAAGTATCATATACTTTAAGAAAAAATAACAATGTAACAAATATATAGCTTAATAGTAAGAGAGTGATAGCCCAGTGGATAAGGAACCGGCCTTGACCAATTGGTCCCCAGTTCGAATCCTGGTGGGGGCATGTATCACTAAATTCGTATTTTCGGATTTAGGTTATCACTTGCTTGACGATAAAGGAAATCATCGTGACATGGGTAAACCCACGCATCCAAGAAATTATATTTCGAAAGATGTGTGACCTAGCTTAAGATAGACATGGATTTTCCTCTGGGTTGTGTAGTTCTGACGACAGTCGCTTCATGTAAAAAATTGTGTCTTCACCAAATCCTTAGGCTGAGGTAGCAAACCTCGCCAATCATAATGGATTAGAAAATGCGATAATGCGAAGAAGAAGTATATAGCTTCATAGTCAAATGACAAAAAATCTAAGATGAAAGCCATGTAGGTGAAAAGTATCTATGAATCAAAATTCAAACGCGACGTTTGGCGACTATCTTGTTTTTTGTGCATGAATGCAATTGACGCTATATATATAATATATACATACTGCTATACATTTACTCAAAAGTATTCAACATTTCAAACCTTAGAGCTGCAGCAATGTCACTTTTTTATTTATATTTCTATACAATAAATTCACTCGCGAAGCACTTGGGTGGACGTCTTAATATAATTCACTTCACCAATCCTTACTCATCCCACTGCAGGGATACGGGGCTCACTTCAACCGAAAGTGTTGAGGTTTGTGTTTATAAGAGAGGTAGGGTGCACCGAAGTAGCCTGTCTGGGAATATGTCTCCCTCCTCATTGTAAACCGCAATCAAATAATAACTCTCTGAAGGGTTGTTATGTTCCTGCGAATGACTGAGGTTACCAGTTAGCTCCTTGTTGCTATGTTAGCAGCAGAACTGGCATCCCACGAGTGATATTTAATATATGGCAAGCGTTCTTAGGTCACAGTAACCAATTACGGCCGTACGTTTATATGCCTCCCAACGTTGTATAAAAAAAGGTGTGAAGAAATTTTTTTACGCTGTGGGACAATCCACGAGTAATACCTATTTTAAAACTTTTTTTTATACAACTTAATTGGAAAACAAGCATGCGGCCCGCATTAGATGGTAAGCGGTCACCGCAGCCTATTGATGCTCGCAATACCACGGGGATGTTACTCGTGCGCCAATCGTGTGACTGGCTGTTTCGTCACAGCACCCAGTAATTTATTTTTCATATCTCACCCTTCAAACCGGAACATAGGTATATGAATATAGCTGCTTGGGGTAGAAACAGGTGAGAAAGAGGCACCCACGCAGACGTCTTTTGTACAAAAACTTCGTCTGGTAAACTGACTTAAGGTAGGATTTAAGGTAAGGTGACTTTCTTATTGTGTTTGACTCGTCCACTGATTGAGTGTTACTATTATACAATTGTTACTACACTGACGTATTATACAATCAAAGATAATAAAACTAAGAATATTTGAGATAGTATCAGTATAGTATAGGACGTAGGAACCAAGGAATTCCGAGACTTATCTACCATGACCAAATTGGTCGTGTTCTATCAAAAGATGATGTCAGGAGCCCTAGAAACCAGCGAGCGTGTATGAGAAGAGCAATAAATGTTAAAAAAGCGAGGGAGATATGTAAGGATCGAGTCACGTGGCACTCGGTTCTCTCTGCCTACCCCGCAAGGGATTTGGCGTGAAGTTACAGATAGATTGTTATAGTATATGCACGATTAATTTTCATGCCGAGGGAAATCCAAATCATATATTGAAGAAGGAACGCTACTCACCTTTACAAACAACCTTGCTATTAGAGCACGTACTATATCGATAAAAAAATGTCGAACAAGTAAATAATTTGATTATATGACAATATTTTACATATACCGACTTTTGTAATGATCTCAAAAGATCTATATGTGTATCTATATATACTAACAACTAATTTATGCCAGTGTGTATATAGGTGCCAAGTGGTATAGTTAAAGATATATTTATGAACATATATGCTCAATCAGATGTCTGAATATGATTCAGCACATGTATTATTATATCTTTAAGTGTACTACTTGGCATCATTACATATGTAACGTTATAAATTTATTGTAATAGACATTGAGGATTTGAAAAGATCCCTAAATTGGCAAAAAAAAATTGGCTTTTGGTATTTCTTCTTCGCCAATGGTATTTTTATATACCAATTAAAAGATACAATAATGAGAATTTAAGACATGTGTAAGTGCTCTTGAGTGTCTAATGGCAAATAAATATTTTTTTATCTTATTTTCATTTTTAACTATATGTTTATCTATTTCAAATTTACTAGTCGTGTTTCCCATGAAAACATATTACTGGGAAGGTTCAAGTTAAACGAAACGAAACTAAACCGAACAGAGCTCTCGTCCGGATATATCTAACTACTAAATAAGCAATAAACTGTGCAAAAGCCAGGGTAAGAACGTCTCGTTGTTTTGGATTAAGGCACACGCGGGGTTGGAGGGGAACGAACGTGCCGATGAACTCGCCAGGAGCGCCGCACTGGGGTTGCGGAGGCGGCCACATTATGACCGCTGCCCTGTCTCATTCGTCAAAGGTATGATCCGCAAGGGGACCATTGACGAATGGGACAGGAGATACACATCGGGAACAACAGCTTCGACGACGAAGATGTTCTTCCCGAGTGCGGCGGAGGCGTACGGCATCGTGGGCAAAATGGTGCCGTCGAACATCACCACGCAGGTCCTCTCGGGGCATGGTGGGTTCTTCGCGTACTTGCACAGGTTCAAGTGCGCGGATGACCCATCCTGCTTCTGCGAGCCCGGCGTGGACTAGACAGTGCAGCACATATTGTTTCGGTGTCCCGCATTCTCCAAACAGAGGTACGATTTGGAGCAGGATTTGGGAATGCGGGTCACCGAAAACACAGTCTCCGAAGTGGTAACGGGGAGAAATAGATCGAAATTTTTAAAATACTGCGTCGGTCTAGCCACGGCCGTCATAGATCGTAATAAGCAGAGCAGCTCCACCTAGGACTAATGTTGTATACCTCGGCTATACTCTGTATAGCCGATGAGATCGCGGTGGCTGGGTGGAGCTGTGAAGCTCACTGTCGCCCGTGTCTGGACTGACGCAGTATAGGGAGGGAAATTTGGAAACAGTTATAATCGTTTTACCGGCGTTCTAAAATGGGCCAAATCAAAATTTTTTTTTTTGAAAATATAACTGAAAGATGATGAATGAAAGATGAATTGCGGAATGAAAGAGAATGTGATGTATGAATGTGTTATTTATTTATATTTAATGATTTTAAAAATGTGTGTATAACATATACATATTGTTATATAAATCGCCTTGCCCACGGCAGGGGTGTACGTAAAATTAAAAAAAAAAAAAAAAAAAAAAAACTACTAAATAAGAAGTTTACTATATATATACAATTTTGAAATACTTTCTTTTACTTGTAAGATTCTTCATGATAAACATAAATATTCTAGTACACCCTGAAAATACTTCAAAAGTTGTGTTCAGATACCAACTGCTCTGGAACTATGCGATTGATAAACCAAACTCTTAATAAATTGTTAGAATATTGGTAAACTTTTAATATTTAGGGCCCGAATAGAGCAAAAATATCGTGGTTGAGAATGGTACGATACGAAAAAGTTTTTTAAGAGAGGAAGGGCGCATCAAAGCAGCCCCTCTGGGGAAGTACCTTCAGCTCACAGAAAACCGCAGCCAAATAACAATGTTCTTGCGTGTGCGAGGTCATCAGTAAGCTCCCAAGGAGTTACTGTGTAAGCAGCAGAGGAGGCATCGCGCGTGTGATCCTACTAATATTATAAATGCGAAAGTTTGTATGTATGGATGGATATTTGTTGCTCTTTCACGCTTAAACAGCTTAACGGATTTCAATGAAATTTGCCACGTAGATAGATTGTGATCTGGATTAACATATAGGCTACGTTATTTGACTCCACGCGGGCGGAGCCGCGGGCAGCAGCTAGTATTTAATATATTACAAGCGTTAATAGGCTACGGTACCACAAGCGTTAATAGGACAGGTGGGCCGTATGCTTGTATGCCTCCCGACGGCGACATAGTATAAACAAAAACAAAGTTGTGTAGTTATACTATTTATTTGAAATCGATCTTAATATAAACTTGATATGATTCAGTGCCAGGCTAGACAGTATAAGAGATTTTTTAAATTTAAAAAATATTTAAATATTTTATTTTAATTTTTTAAAAATATATGGATCCCTGTACGACATCTAGCGACGAGTGCTGTTACTTTTTCTGTTGATGGGAGTGCAGTGCAGACTTCTGCACTGCAGAGTGGCCGGCCATACGTTTTCCCATATGTTTTTTTTTCTAATTGGAACGATTTTGGACCGTTCTTCCTCACCAACGAACATTTAAATTTCAAATTAAAGGATACAAAACTACAATATGTTAGCTATTAGTGTGTCGATTTTGGAGTTTCTCACTATTACCGTCTAAACGCTAGCTGGATGACATCAGTCTACTCCAAACGACAATTTTGAGGGTAATGTGGCTCCGCTGGCTATCGCAGCTCTGCCAATTATCACTTGCTCGGCGGTGAAGGAATGTATCCCAAGGAAACCCGCACATTCAAGAAATTATATTTCGAAAGACGTGTTATCTAACCTATGAAGGGTTTGATTTTTCCTCTGAGTTGCGGAGGTCTGTCGGCTGTTGCTCTATGTAAAATTCAGTATCTTCACTAAATTCTTAGGCTTCGGTATAGGGACCCCGCCATTGAATTAGGAAACAGAATTCCCCTAGAAACAAGAAGAAACATAATATTAATTCTCTCTCGAGATCTAAAGTAGTTTTGAGGAAAAAATATTTGACAAATACATATATATGTTACTAGTTATCGACTACTAAGCCCGTAGTTCAGCGAACGTGTGTCTGCCATTATTGTGATAATAAAAATCTCGCGTCACAGACCTTTACAATCTGTGAAGAGTACATCCGTTCAGGCAGATTCTTTTGCATTTATATATAAGTATTTAGATGTAAAAAAAATTTGATATCATTCGATATTTTCTTATGATAAAAATTTTAATAGTGCTTTTCCATGTATATCCTAAGTTCTTTTAAAAAAGTACGTAATACAAGCTAAAGTTAACACATAACCTAATGTCTAACGAAGCTGTTAATTAAAAATTTACATTTAGCAAACAAGACTTTCCCGTTAAATTTTACTTAGCGTAGCAATGTTTTATCAAATGAACTGCGATACTAAACTCTATGACGCCGTAATCATCCAACAATGTGAGAACTCTGTTGAATTTATTTCTCCTTGCGTTTGAAGCTACGCAGTTTGTATTCGTGTGTTCTACTTGGAACCTTTAAATATATATTTCTCAATTCATATTAGGTGTTCGAAATTGAGGTAATATGAGGTGTTTCTAAACTTAAATGCGCATGAAAATGAACATTGCTAAACGAAAGACTCTGTTTAACTACTCGAAGATGTACAAATAAATTTTGGTTAAACTTAAATTGTTTTTTAATAAAGAGCAGGAGTTTAAGTAAATAAGAAATATACTATCTGGGAAATTGCCATCGTCAAAGAAAAGAATGCATCGAAATATAATTCATGATGTTATGCTTTTGGGAGGAGTGTTTCTAGAAAGCTCTTAAAGAGCAACAGCTCAAAACAGCAGTGTGATTGCTTCTACAAAGCTATGTTATTGACATTTCGAGTTTATATATAGATGCTTACTTGCCATTCAGATAGAAAAATATATATTAATGGAGTTTCCTTTCAATATTTAAAATACGGAAATATTATGACATAATATTACTTGCAACTACGAATAGCAGTTTACGGATACTAGTCGAGATTTAATTAAATTAAAGTTTCGCTCTCTTGAAGCGAGGCGTACTCGCAACGAGAAGACGGTAGCAAAAGGAATGCCTCTTTCACCCTAACTTTCTTAAAAGAGAAAGGTAATATATGCAAATTTGTGTAACTTTATTCCTTTATAGCTATCAGGGTGGCTTTGACCACTTGATAAATAAAATAAGATCGCGCAACTTCTTATTGGGTTGCTGCAGGGTATGCAGGTATCTGTATATATCTAAATAGGAAAAGACGAAATATTTCAACGCCTTTTTCTCCTGTGTTTGTCAATAGGTTTTTTAAATAGCCATTAATGAGCTTCCCATAACAATAAAACATATCAAAATTAATTCGTAGAATGTAAAATGAATACTTGACGCAGCGGTACTTAAAACTAAGACTACTAGGAGATGCATAAGAATTGCATTCAAGAAAATTGATGTAACCTTACAGTGTCCATTGCAAGAAATCTATTACTAAAATACATTATCATTTATTTTATATGTAAAACCATAGATAACAGAAACAACGGGAGATGTGACGAGGGGGCGTGGTTGGTGTCGCCGCAACATGCTCAAAACGAGAACATTGCCAAGAACAGTTAGTTAGTTGCAATTAAGTTCGATTGAGATACGTTGCTCCTTGTTTTAGCAAAATGCCAAGTTGTGCTGTTGCCTTTTTGCAAAAATAGAAGTGCAGTGGTTAACTTTAAATCAAATGGAATCACTTATCACCTATAAGTACAAATAATATTACGTTTTATAAGCATAAATACAGAATTAATTTCAAAAATTCTCTGACGCCATTTCTACCAGGGCCTTACCACGATACAAATTATAAATATCAAATTTCTCATTCTTAATCATACATTGCTTTTCTACCATTACACAGTCGCCACCGCTCGTTTACCAACACGCAATGTAAAGTAAGTAATATTATTCGTTCACTGTGTGTACAGTTTCGAGATACGGCCGCTTGTTTCTGCCGCTTTATAAATGTAGTAGTGCGTGCTTACTTGGGTGTTGTTTAAATAAACATCCAATGACAGCGTCTTAACAAATGTGTGTCGTTGTACTTGTGTGCGTAGAATGATATTTTTTATTTATTTAAGTGTGTGAGTGTTTTATGGTGGGGTGAAACTCGGCGACAACCGTCCCTGTGTAAACTCGCGTGGTATGTCACATCTCCCATTGTTTCTGTTATCTATGTGTAAAACATTTGGAGATTGATGGACATTTGGGGATTTCGTAAAAATTGCTGTACAAATCTAGCAATTAATGATCTATTGAAGAAGGTTACATATGCTATGTACAAAAAAACAGCGATATGTGCTGTCTTTATGGACATGTCAAGGGCATTTGACTACACAAATCATGACATATTAATAAGGAAGCTCGAGTCTTATCCCCATAAGACTCGAGCTTCCTAATTAATATGTTCGAGGAATAGCACTAAATTTATTTAAATCTTACCTAAAAATAGAATGCAATGCACATAAAAAACTCCTTTTGATAAACGACTGAAATGCGAATAAAGTTATACCTCTAAATACAGAAATAATCCCTGTGGTGGCCTGAGGGCTCAATACTAGGACCCCTCCTGTTTTTTATATATATTAATGATTTGCCAAAAGTTGTAACACAGCCTATGGTATTACATGCAGATGACAGTACAGCAATTATTGAATGTAATGACCCTATGACATATGAAAATGACATTAATAATTCTATTAAATACATTATACAATGGCTGGACGCGAACAAATTATTAATTAATTTAAATAAAACAAAAGCAGTGTATTTTAGGCAAAGAATAAACAGGCCCATACAAATTAAACCAAACTACATGGACACAGAAATTGGGCAGGTGAATGAAACTAAGTTCCTGCGACTTACTTTGGATAGCTCACTTAACTGGAAACCACATAATACGCTCTGTGTAATAAAATAAGTCAATATATATATATGTACTTAAAACCCTTCCCAAAATATCAAGTATAGATACAGCACTTACTGCATATAATGGTTACATTGTATCTATTCTCGCTATGGAATTATTTTCCGGGGAAATTCTACCAACACAAAAATGGTGTTCAAGGCGCAGAAACGATGTGTTAGAGCGATATGTGGATTGCGTAAGACTAACTCCTGTGAACCTTACTTTAAATCTCTAAAATTGCTTACTCTTTCGTGTATTTATATATATGAAGTAGCAGTCTTTGTTAAAACTAATTTGAATCTATATACATTATCGTCACAAATGCAAGCGCGTAGTCTGAGGAATCCAAGGAAGCTAAGTCTGGGACAGTCTCACACGGCGCTTCTTAATAAAAGCGTGTTCCATCCAATCCATCCAATGTCTGTAATTATTTTTAACCACATACCAAGTTACGTAAAGGAGCTACCATTATTAATGTTTAAAAAACGATTGAAAGCAATGTTAATTGATAAGGTCTACTATCGTGTCGATGATTTTTTGAAGGATAAAGATTTTTGACATTAGATTATTATTTGACAGATTATTTATTCACTGACATCATAGATTTGTAATTAGACAAATATTAATTAAATTTAGAAATGAAATGACTCAGTGAATTGATTATAATTTAATGCATGTTTCGTAATTTGAGTGAGTTATTTACTATTTATGTCTCTCTCTATTGTAAGCCTAGTGACAGGTCATAGCCGATCATAAATTGTGCATCTGTAAGATCATTTAAATACCTATGTACGAGTACCACAATAAAGTATTATTATTATTATTGATTAACTTTGGGACTTTTGAACCACTGGTTGTACATCCACGGAATAGTAGGTAAAATTCATAAATGATTTATTACCAATGAGAACATAACTGAAGTGTTTTTGTACCTTAGAAAACATTATCACATAAAAAAAGAAATTATCGACATTTTTATTACTCAAACCTCCATTCCTTACTCGCCATTATCACTTCCGTTCAGAAATTTGTATATACATGTATATAAATTACTCGTTCGACTATGCTATTGCCATTTATACGTCAATGTAAACATACGTTTTCGGGAAATCCAAATGCTCTTAAGTCTATTTATAATTCTCTGGTAACAATAATTTTGAGATACTTAAATCAAAAGCCGTTTTCGTGGAACAGCTAATAACTTCCGCGGAAAAGGTAATACGAGTATATTGATGAAAAATTTTGTTCGATGTGTTACCATTGTGTACGTCATTCACTTTAGCGTCAGTCAAATCTATCGGTTTGACACAGTATTACTGAACTATTGATAATTTCAATATTATAGCTGAACTAGAGAATCATTAAAGTTAGCGTTAAAGCTATCGGAAATCTAAATATCTAATCGAATGTTTTCAAAGTAATAACGGTATTGCATTAATACTGTACTAGATTGATGAACCACTCTGATGTTAGAATCAACGTATAATGATACCTTACCTTCGCTTTACAAAATCTAAATCTAAAATAAAACAGCAATGAAAAACCGCTAAAAAAATTAATTGTTATCCTTTAAATAAGGAACAATATTGTAATTAAAAAAAAAAAACTAGATTTCGGTCCTTATGGAGCTTACTCGGGTGCGTATTGTTTGATATAATAACATTTAATATATTTTCATTTCAATAACGTTCATAAGATATAATATTGATTTGACATAATCGTGACGGTATATATTTTTAATAGCTATAATATTCATGTAAAATCTTTATTTTAATAAGCATAAAATCATTGTTATAACGTTTGTGTAAACTAAATATCACCTGCTATACAACTTGTGCGGTATACACGTCAAATAGTTTACCATTCAAAATTTTTACTGTTTAAAAGACATATCAATAAAAATGTACATGATCAAAATATATAATATATAATATAAATATATTATTTAAAATATATATAACTGAAAAATATGCCGTCTAAAAAGTTAGAAAAGCAGATATTTATTAGGTACAAGAGAAAATATATGTGCAATTTGATCTAACCTAGTTTGTGTGCTTCCGTCACAAAAGCAGGTTAGATCAAATTGCATGTAAATTTGACTTTCGCAAAATAACGCCTGATAGATTCAACAAAATATATGTGTAAATAAAAAATTTGGTTCCTCATATAAAATGTGTATGTGTAACCAAATTTTTGTTACTTTCAGAACGAAATCATCAATGATTAGTAGGATAGGTCAATTGAACAGAAATGGCTAGGTTTAGGTTAGGTTAGAACCGCGACCAAAACGCATGAGTCGAGCGACCGAAGCGAGCGTGCCTCGGCAGCGGCCGGCGATTGCGATCCGAATTCTACCTATTTTATTTGGTTAAGGCAGCGTGTATTTTCTAAAATCGCAAATTTGACAAACGAAGTACTAGGTTAAATGAATATTTTTCAAATGCTAATTTAACATTTGAAATATTTGCAAAGTTAGACACAATTTAAATGTTCCCACCCTTCTGTTTAAATAAAATTATCACGAACAGATTCGTAAATGTTGCTTTCGTTAAGATTCCAATTCATTTTCTGCCAGACGTTATATCAAAAGTTTGTTATATCTAATGATAATAACATATTGAGAATCTTCTAGCAATTGATTCTTGTACGCAATGATTATCATGCTTAATAATATATTTATAGAAAGAATATTATACGTAACAATCAATAGATTTCGTGAATTTTACGCAAATACTACTTTTGCCCGCGGCCAGCTTTTTTCGCACCCGTTTATGTTCGAATTTCGGCAGTTTTACTTATTATTATTTTACTGCTTATTTTTAAGAACAGCCAGCATTAAATAGTTAGTAAGAGTACTAAATATCCTTCTTTGTATAGTAATGAAAATATATGACTATCTGTTCGGTTTTCATTACTATTGGATACTGACTGTATACACTCAAAGCACCTCTTTATACACAACATTGCCTATTTTAAAAACATGAAAATTTCAAGTTGACTGGGTTGAAATAAAAAAAAAAACCTTTCTTATCTTTACATTATATGTAAAGATAAGAAAGGTTTTTTTATTTCATATGCATTACAAAAGGAACCTCTTGATGAGTCAATGAATTATTCAGGAACTCCATTTCTATAAATATAGATTTAGTAATATAGATTAGCGTCTCGTCTCAACACACTTTTCACTCCCCTAAGGATGGAATTTTGGAAAACGTTGAAACCATTATACCACATACAAAGTTTTAAGTCACTAACTTCAAAAACTATTTCTACCCCATACAAAGTGCCAACACCCTTTTTAGCTCCAAAGTGTGTAATTTTAAAAACACTGATATTACTTTTTTGATCTCTTGATTATATTTACAAAGTAGCTCACTTTAAAAAATCTATTTCTTATCACTTCACCTTTTAATTCAAGAAATACTTTTGACCCCCGGTATACCCTTTAAGGTATGGAATTCTTAAAAATGCTGAAATCACTTTTTTGGATTCCAATAGGGGGTATACATAGTTTCAAGTCACTGACATGAAATAATATTTCTGCTGCATACGAACTGTCAATCCCCTTTTCACCCCCTTAGGGGTTGAATTTCAGAAAATCCTTTTTGTCTCTCGTACTTTTGTAATGTCCATAAAAGTAACCTTTATGCAAAATTTCAGCTTCCTAGATTCAAGGGTTTCGCCTGGGCATTGATGCGTCAGTGAATTAGTCCGGAACTCCATTTTTATTAATATAGGTGACCAAAGGTCTGTTAGATTTAATAATTGTTATATTAAATGATTTTATACATTTAATAAGTATGTTTTACGATTATTATTTTAATTGAAAATTACACCAAAAGAATTTATAAATTTCGTTCGTATTTATGTAAAAAAAACATATATTTTATTGTTATATCTTATATTTACCTAGCTTACTCTACTAACTAAGGTTTCTTAGAAAAAAATCCCTTTTTCAATCGCACAGTACACGGCTTCATAGCTTCATAGTTTGTGAATATGAAATCCCTAGAAATGACTGTTCAAAGAAATAAATATCCTCTCGGTCCTCTCATTATATTTAAGTAAACATAATGTTTGTTGAAAATCTTATAGGCAAGTATAAGGCGCTTACATACATTATTACATATCATCACGCCTGTCTCCCATTGGTGTAGGCAGAGACTATAGAATGCCAGGTGCACCGATAACATACCGCTCTCGCGTCTTCCACACTCATCAACCTCTTCATGCATGCTCTTCGGTTTTGGGTACTTTTGATTTGGCCCTTTTTCAACACATCACCAATTTGATCTATATGTGTGCGTCTAGGGCGGCCCCTCCCGACATCATCATTCACTCTTGCTTGATACACTACTTGCGTAATTCTTTTGTCATTCATTTTTTTGATTCATTCTAAATGACCAAACTATCTCAGCCTTTACCCTTTTCAATTTTTGTCACTACATCAACTTCCATTCAACAAAGTTCTCGTATCGTGCTATTTTTTATTCTATTAACCATTCTCACTCCACACATATTCCTCAGCGCTCTTATTTCTACTGCGTACACCCTGCTTTCATGCTTCTTCTGCCATACGCATGTTTCACTATCGTACATCAATGTTGGCGTCAATACACCCTGAATGATAGCAAGGCGAGCTTTGCTCGATATGTTATCGCTTGTTACCACGGAGTACAACGCACCATTGATACGGTTTCCTGCTTTCACTCTTCTTTCAATATCGCCCTCAAATTTTCCATCTCTCGAAAACATAGAACCCAGATACGCAAATTCATTCACTTGTTCCACTGTATAAGGCACAATTGCAGGTAAATGGGCTGGCTAAGACAGGTACATCTTTTCTTGTGAATTGTATTCGATTCTATAATAAACCAGTTGAGAATGCGCAAGCTTGCATTGCCAGAGAAACACCTGGCTCGTCAATTATATAGTATTTTGAATGATTCTCAGCTATATATAGTAGCTTGAATGATTCTCAGCTATAACACTGAAACAATTAACAGTTCAGTAGCGCTTTTAGAAGGTATCAATTCAAACAACTTTCGAAATAGAACACATTGTATAATCGTTTGAATATAGAAAGTAGATCAAAGTGCTTAATCAAGCTCTTTGATCTACTTTCTCTTATTCAAGCTTTATATAAATAAGGAATTATCGACAATTCTTCTCACAGCTTGTCATTGAACCGCATCTCTAGAATTAATCTGGTATGTAGGTCTTTCCACCCAGGTTTTAGGTCTTTAGGTTACTATAGTTCTCTATGTTCGGTCTAACTTACGAGTTGAGTTTCTACCCTAAACTGAATTACTGCTTTGCTGTGTGCTAAGTTTGTTGAACAGTTTGCCTTCTCTTCTAGGTGACACGAACTGCATTTCGCAACAAATTTCGACAACCAGTCTCTAGACTAGATAGGAACGGTGTTCCTGAACGTTCATATTTCTACTTTTTTATGCTGAATCCGAATCTGAAGTCAAAATTCGATATTCGAAAAAAACGCACACAGACAAATACACAGAAAACATGTAGATTTCATATAGCAGCGGTGTTCCTGAAAATATATATGAGATGAGACATTTATATTTATTTCGAACATGCGTGAGAACAGTAATGAATGTCAAGAAGGTGTATAAGGGCCGTGTCATGTGCTATTCGGTTCACTGCACCTACCAACAAGGAACTTGGTGTAACAATATAATAAAGTACAGTAAACCATCTTTATTAAATCATCGCTAAAATTGCATGGAATCATCGAAGGTTACTAAAGAAATTAGATGTTTTTTTGTTGTTTGTTATTATACTACGCCAGGAGGCATACAAGCATACAATTCACTATTCTATGAACACTCACAATACATTAAGTATCACTCGCACTCACCTCTGCTGCTAGTACGGTAACTACTTAGGAGCTTACTGACTGTGCCACCGAGCTCGTCAAAATCGTATTATTAATTAATATAAATTCATATAAATCTGGCTTTCACATAAACCTCATTTATCCAATGTTGTATAAAATAACACAAAACGATACAAAACTTTGTATTCCATTTAAATTTATTTTCTGTCACTGTAATGGTAAAGTGAATAAACACCTTAATTTGAAAATAAAAGTCTTTAAGTATGCATTGAAAAAAACCGTAACAGAATTACATGGAAAATTGCTTTTATTCAAAGAATTTCCTTGGCATTATCGCAACAATGCGTTCTATAGAATGTTAAGGTAGAGCTTCACTAAGTCGATTACTATTCTTCATTTTTGTATACTATTATATTGGAATCAATTTTGACCCTTAACCGGAGTAACATTGTATACTAGCGTTATGTAGATATAAAACATATTACTATACTATGTTAAATTTAAAGATATTTTGGGAGTGTGCAAATTTATTAAAAATTACGGATTCTAAATCCTGATTATATTCTCTTTCCGCTTCAGATTATTTTTCGATTATTTCTTGGGAAGATTAATTATCTCGTAGTTAATCAAATGTGCCCTACATTTGATTAACTACGAGATAATTAATAACTGACATAGTAAACTAGAGGGTACACTGCGTCTGTGTATGCATAAAAAATAAACCTCGAAAGGATACTAGATACTTTTGGCTATTATGCCCATTACCTCCTGCGTTGTGCATAGTCAGTTGTTTTTAAAACAAGGAGGACCCTACCATAGCTAAATTACTTTATTTATTAATCTAATCAAGTTCAGTTTAAAATATCATAACTTTTTCTCCAATAAAGTCAGATATTTAATTCTAATACGTGTTTTCTTTTCTAATGCCAAACTTTCAAATATTAACCTTGTCTGTAGTGCAAAGAAATATTTATTTGCAATTTGATCTAACCTGCTTTGTGTGCTTTTGCTGGCGGAAGCACACAAAGAAGGTTAGATAAATTGCATGTAAATTTGACTTTCGCAAAATAACGCCTGAGTCTATTAAATATTCATTTGTAAATATTTGTTTGTATAGACGGCCTAACAATATCTTCGAAAATAATACGTTTATTTTCGGCACAAGATACAGCGGCCGAAGCACGAATATTTCCGTAGGGCATGGAAAGGGTTAAATGTATGTATATTATGATTAACTACAAAAGAAAGTAAATGTATTTGCAAAATAGTTATTACTTCTTATGGGGATTTCTTATAGGTTTTATCTCTTATAGGGAGAATTTCATTTAGGATTTCAAAATATATTTCAAAATACTACCTGAAAATAACGCTACACATCATGCACATATAGATTTGATATTTATTGAATTTTTTAAAGTTTGCTAGCTTTTATATTATCCTAATATGAAAATAAAAATAGCTAGTTTTATCTCCAGGTTCGTTAATACGAAATCTTATTACTGACTGTTCACAGATTCAAGAAAGTTATGGTGCAGAAATATGCGTTTTCGGATTTTTGTACATATATGTAATTATCCCTTGCTCAAGGAAAACATCGCGGAGAAATGCTCATCCAAGAAATTATATTCCGAAATACGTGTGCCTAAGAGAGGTCTGATTTACATGACAAAATCAGTGTCATTGCCAAATACTTAGGCTTAAATGGCGGACCCGAATTCTAAGGGCTTATGAGCCGGAATTATTTTAGGGTGAAGATTATTTGTGTGAATATATATAGTGACAAATAAAACATAACAGCACACTCCTCTAAAAGCACGGGCCATTACTCTACGGTTCTTAATATGTACGACTTTAAGATTAGACGGTGTAGTGGAAACGTACCGTTGGACTGAATTGTTGGACACGTCACTGAGTGCATTAGGGGCAAGTTCCTAATAAAAATTAATTATACGTACAGTATTTGATGCGGGCGTGGTAGACCTTTGGGTATAATGACTTGCACAGTGGTGACAAACAATAAACATTTTATTATGGCTATCTACAATGTACTACGAATTTTTTTAAAAGTCTAGTGACGCATATAATAATTCATTAGTGGATATAGTGGTGCCCTAGCACCTTTTATCGAAGCTTCGTATTTTTGAGCTTCTACCTGCATGGTCCTGGAACTTTCAAATTATCATCTGTCAATTACATCTAATCATATAAATTTTAATTGACAGACTAATAAAATACACCAAGTTCATTGCTGACTCATCGTTATCATCATCATTTCAGCCTGTATCTGCTGAACGTTGACCTCCCCTCTAGACAGCCCTTCACCTCGAACCTGTGCCACTTGCATCCTTCGACTTCCTATAAAACTTTTATTCGTCTGTTACTCTCTTGGCCGATATTGGACTTACCTAACAGAATAACTTACCCAAGACAGCTCAACAAAAAGTTCTGTAAAAGAAACCGCGATGCATACACTTCCTGTCATGCATGCATGACTACCGCTGCTCTCCTGGCTGCTCTGGTTTTTTATTACTATCGCAGAGACACATAGCAGAAATAGCCAAAATAGCCATGGCAGCAATAGCTCACCTCTGTTACCGGAAGTGGGTAGAGGGAGACTTTTTACAAAAGTCGTCTGTGTGGTTACCTCTGTCTCACCTATTTCTACCATCATAATATAGAAGACCATTTCCTATTCCATGACATTTTTGAATTGATTTAAATCGAACAGTATAGAAAAGCAAACAAGTTTTATATATTCATGTGCCTCTAAAAATTCATTGCAAAGATGATTTAGCCTCAAAATATGGTACATATTCATTACTCGTAATTACTTAAGATGAATTTTATGACTTAATATAAAAGTTTCGTAGTCAAGAGAATTCCAGATAAAACTTGCAAGAAAAGTCGGCAAATGGCATAGATTGTCGACAAAGTTTTGTATTCGTTCCGATGGTGTTGATAAGAATTCCTTCTAATTTAAAAACATTATTTTATGTCACTTAATTGTAAGTAATGCGGAGGCTATAAAAACATTTTGCCTCAGAATGGGGAAAGGGCAGGAAAATATCATGGACACTCCTAGCGAGAGCCTTTAATATAGACGATAGAAAAATTAAGTAGTAACAGAAGAGGCATACTTCGTTATTTCGAGTCTATAGAAAAAATATAGGAGAAAAGAATATTAAAACAAATATGCAAAATCAATACTATAATATCAGATGGTAATGACAAGAATCCCATTATGCGTTGAGCGTGGATGAATAGAACTATGAATGTTCTATTCATCCACGCTCAACCAGTAAAGAGCCAGTGAGGTGCATAAGGGCTGAGTTATGTGGCGCTGTTCCCTCTGCCTACGCAACAATAACCAAACATCAATGTAAGGAATTTGGCGTGAAGAAATAATTTGCCCATAATTTCCCCATCCTGAGGCAAAATGTTTTTATAGCCTCCGCATTACTTTCAGTTAAGTGACATAAAATAATACTATAAATATAAGTAAATTTCAATAAGTTCGAAAATAAGAGAAACTTTATTCAGAGACTTAAAAGTAAGAAGTTTCTTAATTTAAACTTTATATATTCTGTGTTGTCTTAGTATTAAGAATTAGTTTAGACTTTATTTAGTAACCTAGCGGTGGGCAAGTTTGCCTATGAAGTTCGTCTACTAAAAGTATTCGTGTCACTATCAGTATCAAATTATGGAAAAGTTTGTTAAAAATTCGAAGAAAGACGATTGTATGGAAAAAGGCTTACTATTGAATGCGAAGAAGACTAAGATAATGGTATTAGAAAGAGAAAAAACCAGAACCAATGTTAGGATTACGGTTGATGATGAAGTGTTGGAACAAGTGGATGAGATTGCATATCTTGGATGCGCTTTTAACCAAGATGGAAAGTACACCGCTGATGTGGAAAGATGAGTGAATGCCGTGAATAGTGTATATATAGCGTTGGGAAAACTTCTTGGCAGTAAAAGCTTGAGTCAGAAGGCACAGTTCGCTATACACAATGCAATGCTGGTCCTAACGCTTACTTATGGAAGCTAGAACTGGGTATGGCAAATAGAGCATGAAAGTAGGGTAAACGCGGTCGACATGCGAGCGTTACCTAGCGTAATGCTTGTAGTGATGATGTTAGAAATAGAGTTGGTTTGAAGGAGAGTGTCGGAGTTAAAATAAGAAGAGGCATGCTTCGTTGGTTCGGACATGTAGAAAGAAAGAATTACGAAACAGATATACAACGCGAAAGTAGAAGGATGTATGAGCCGCTGAAGATCAAAACTTACCATATTGATCGTGGTTTTATCAGAAGGTGATGTCAGGGGCCTTAGAAACAGGCGAGCCGCAGAAGAGCAGTGAATGTTAATGCAAGTGAGGTTATAAGGTCATATGGCGCTCGGTTCTCTCTGCCTACCCCGCAAGGGATTTGACGTGATGATTTAGATACAGATAGATAATCAAAACAATAAACTGACGGGTCATTTAAAATTTGTAAAGTTACGACATCATGGAAGATGGCTTTTACCTTTGTAATTAAATTAAAAACGCATTAAAAATAAAGTTTTGTGTTTCTAATACCGAACTGAGACTGAGAATTTTTACTCGTTTTTTGTTTACATGTATGTTACATTCCACATTCCTAAAAGATATAGGCCGTATAAGAACAGCTTGACTGAGAAATGCTTAAGTGAAATCTTGGGCAGAGTTGGGTATGAAATAATTGAACATTAAAAGATATAATTGTAATTTTTTGTTTTTTTTTTTCTATATCCTTCTATCCAAAACCTGTTCAACGGATTTTGGTAACATGCAGTGACGTACAAAAATGAAGAAAGGTTAGGACTTTTACAAGAGAGAGACAGAGGACGGGAAATCTAAACCTCACGCGAGAGGCGCACCGAGAACAGCTATAACCATTAAAATACTAAATCACGAATTGCCATAGTACAATCATTGTTTACCGTTATTGTAACTCAGCTAATTGTATTAACCTGTATTGACTGAACCACGTGAATGCCAACAATTGGATGCAAACCGCATGAATTTGTAATTGCTGTAGGTGATGCATTCAAATTGAAATGCTATAAAGCTGAATTCATAGCAAATATTGTTAGCGTATTACACATTTTAAGACAGCTAGGGTGTATCAAAGCAATCCGTATAAGTAAGGCAGGCAAGTAGCAATACCCTGGAGGGTTGTTATACTCCGCGAGTGAGCACGTACATACCTAAGCTCCTAAAGAGTTGCTGTATTAGCAAGAATTTATAGGCTACAATAACCACTTTACATCAAGTGGGCCTTATACTTGGACCCCTCCAAAAATTTTATAAAAAAATCATCGAAGTTAAAAATTAAACCCTCAATGTGTGATTTAATTGTAATTAAGATGCGGATTTAAATCGTACTGACTTTTAATATATAGAACCAGAAAAATATAGCAGTAGTCTTGTGACTACTTAGAATCAGGAAGCCATTGCAGTATGTAACTATTAATGATAGTGGCACTAAATCGTACAGTTTTATAAGTACATGGAATCAGGAAATCATCGCAGTGAGTACACATATAATGGCAGTGAAACTAAATAGTACAGTCATGTACCTACATACAATCAGGAAGTTATCTCAGCAAGTATCTGCATAATGACAACGGCACAAAATCGTGCAGTCCTGTAAATATAGATGATCAGGTAATTATAACAGTAAGTACTTATATGGTGGTAATGGAACTAAATCGTTCAGTCTTATGACCATTATTAGTACGTAGTGGCACTAAATCGCGTATCTTTGTAACTACATACAATCAGAAAGCCATCGTAACGAGTATCTATATAACGGTAGTGGTACAAATCGTACAGTCTTGTAACTGCATACAATCAGGAAGTTTCGCAGTGAGTACCTGCATAATGGTAGTGGAACTATATAGCATGCAGTCTTATAACTACATACAAGCAGTATGCTTTCGTAGTAAATACCTACTTAATAGTAGTGGTACTAAATCGTGCAGTCTTGTAACTACACGAGATCAGGAAGCCATCACAGTATATATATATCATGGTTAACACTGCTTGATCGATCATTTGCCTTGGTAAAGAGTTTTCAATTTTAGTTTCTGAAACGTACAACAGCGGCAGTAGCATCGACTTACCATACATTTTCCGTATACACAAACTACTGAACTATTCCAAGTATTCGATGAATAATTGATCTACTTCACCCCTATAGCCAACTTTCCACGTTTAACACTGTGCTAACACAGTGTAATGTCATTATGGCTGACCTAATTGAGTTCTAGTATTGACATAACCACATGTCTCGTCCACGGTGTTTTAATTTATAGCACTTGCCTATTCACAAGGAAAATATTGATAAACCAAGCGTTGAAATGGCTTTCAGCGTTAAATTTACTGCATTATTCTATATTAAAATTATTCAAACGCAGAGGCAACGATAATCATGACGATAAAAAATCTAAGTGAAAATAAATAAAACCGACCAAGTGCATGTCGGTCACACACAGTGCAGGGTACTATATTTGCTTCGCTTGGAACTAAATATACAAAGATATAATACTGCAAGTATTGTACCTTTACACTACAAGTGGAATTAAATCTACGACTAACCAGATCACATTAAACGCATAGGCACATGTATATTAGGCCTTATCCAGCTTTTTTAGCCAGCTTTCTATTATCAAGCGTCTCTGAGCTAGACCGTGGACATACGGACAGACAGACAGACGGATATGGCGAAACTATAGGGGTTCCTTATTTATTACGTAACCCTAAAAAGGGGCGAATGAGTTATATACCTCATTTACCCCTTTTTAGGGTTAAAGTGGTGCTCAGTTCTGTCTGCCTAGCAAGGACCTTGACTTGAATATCATCAACTGATAGGCATTAATCATCTGCTATGCTGACTCTTAGACAGCGTTTTTGCGATTATGTAGCAAAACTTTCAATAAAAACATAAGTTATGTTTTTTCACAACTAGGTCTTCGCGGGCATTACGAGATGTATTATATTTTTAAATTAAATCTTTTGCAATCATTTTTAGGGTTCCGTACCCACAGGGTAAAACTGACCCTATTACTGAGACTCCGCTGTCCGTCCGTCCGTCTGTCACCAGGCTGTATCTCATGAACCGTGATAGTTAGACAGTTGAAATTTTCACAGATGTTGTATTTCTGTTGCCGCTATAACAACAAATACTAAAAAACCGAATAAATAAATATTTAAGTGGGGCTCTCATACAATAGACATGATTTTTTGCCGTTTTTATAGATAATGGTACGTATTAATATGTGCCCGAGTCCGACTCGCTCTTGGCCGGTTTTTTTTTATTTTTTTGATCTGCTAGCACTTTTTTCTAAATCGTCAATATAAAATTCAGTTTTGTAACAGAAGTATAATATAAGAATATTTCACAATAATAAACGCAGTATCTTCGCCCCGCCAATCCTAAACGGATATGGGAAAACGCGAGAAATAAGAAGAACGTTACAAATACACCCCCAATTTCAAAACTAAAATAGTACTGTCTATACACTACAACATAAAAAGTGATATCAACGAAAAACAACATAGTAAACTAACTATTTTAGCGTCACACGTAAATGTTAATAAGCCCAAAGTTAACTATTTGTGCCTACGCGACTATGCCATTTGAACTAAACTCTACACGAAGGCCCAGTCTAGATCCCGGGCTTGCATATTCAGTATGAGTGTCACTATGAACCAATTTAACTCTATATTAATAATTTATAAGTGAATAGCGGTGAAATATCGACATGAAACCAAACCTAACTTTACACTTTACTCCTTCTGTAAGCTAGTTTCAACTAATTGCTATAGAAGCTTCCTTAGGGACACTGTAAAAATATCTAAAAAGAAGTTTTAAGAACTTTTTCTAGGCATATCAAATCTGAGCAGCGCAAATCAAACCATCTCTATGTACATAAAAATCAATTGTCATTTTTTATATATTTTTTTAATTTTGACTACAAATCATTAGAAGTCGTACTACATACATTGAACTACGCATTAGAAACACTCCTGGCTTAGTAAATGTCCGCAGGCCTTTTGCTTTTTATATTGCTGCCTAAAAAATGATGATGGAAACACAACACAACCTGGAACGCATTGTATCAATATCTGTCTTGACGTTGATAACTATACTATTTTATATATCTATATGGCTATCGATTTAATAACAAAGTGACTATTTTTTTCGAATTATCGCAGGTATGTCGCAGAATGACGCCGTTTGTAAAATTGTTAATAGATTCAGACGTCATTTTGCGAATGTCACTAGTTTGTATGCTTCCGCTACCGATTAGATCATACAAACTAGCGCCGGCCGGTACTCATCATTTATAAAATTTAAATTCGTTCGATTACGATACGATTAGTTGCCTCCTAGATACTAATCCAGGAGGCAACTAATCGTATCCGTGAATTAACGGGAACACGAAGCACGAAGTTTCTTCCCCATGAAACAATTCAAAGACTGAATCGTTGGTCAACCTTTGTACCATCTCAAAACACATACCAAACGAATATATTTACACTGCAAAAGCAATTGCAAGTGCCCTACAATTATACTTTTTTTCTCCACTTACATAACTGATTATTCCAAATAAGATTTGAATGTAGTATTGGTAAAGGAAAAGTGACGGCATGTCTTTTATCTATAAGATTCTGAGCATTCTGGGCAGAAAGATTACCAACATTTCGCTAGGCATCTTAAAAACATAATAGATAAAGTTATGAAACGAAATATTAAGAAAGTAAAAGTATTTTTAGAAATAAAAATTAATGTATTAAAAAGTATAAGGGAATAAAAAAAGAAAATTGGAACTGTGAGAATAAAATACAAATAAGATTTTATTTAAAAATGTGTAAAAAGTATCAAAGTACCCAAGAGGGTATGGTAAAATTTTAATCTTTATATCACGTTGCTTGTGTAACGATAATTTTATTTACACTTTTATCCAAAAGGATTGTAGAAAGGGGCATTAACGATTTTAGCGGTATTATATAATCACCGTATTCGTGTAATCTGAATTTTTTTAATCATAATTTAACAGAAATTATAAAATAAAAAATATAAATGATAACTGGTACATATTTAAACACTATATTATGCTTGATAATATCAATTAAGTAAATCTGTGTCGGAGATACTGCTGGCTATTTTATTAGGTAATATTTTCATTTTGAATACAAATCATGCAAGAACTATAGAAGAGTTTTTAAAGTTTGTAGTTTATCTTATGCAAATAGCGCTTCTGCCTACTTCTTCAAAAATATTTGAGAACGCAATGCTCAGACTCCCAAAATAATTCTGTGAAAAATTCAATTTCTTGGTTACTTCCAATATGGGTTTCGGTAAAATCATTCCATAGTCATGGCGGTCTACACCTACGTTCAAAGCATCCTAAATATAATCGATAATAAGAATTATTCAGTTGGTATTTTGTTAGACATGAGTAAAGATTATGACAAAGTTTAATATAACATATTACTCGACAATTTATATGACATTGTCTTAGGTTTTCGCGATTGTTACATTCCTGCGACCACGGACGCTGCAAAGCGTTCGAAACGTCAGGTTCAACAAAATAAATGAAATACGCGATACTTCCGTTAAAAATTGTTTAATTCAATTTATATGACATGTGAATTCGAGGAAATGCGCACAATTGGTTAAGATACTTAAGCAATCGTGCACAGTATGTAGAAATCGATAACTTTGACTATGATACCAACATAGTCAATAGACATAGTACGATCAATTCCTATTGACATTGACCACGCTATTCCCCAAGGTAGTATTATTGGGTGTGTTTTATTTTTATGTTGACTGACGAGCTCGGTGGCTCAGTCGTGAATGACGCGACTTTGACACTTTGTTCGATTCCTATACAAGGCAAACATTTGTGTGCATGAACATGTCTGTTTGTCTTGGTCAAAGATAAGGCGCATCAAAGCAGCCCGTCTGGGGAACTACCTCCACCTCACAGAAAACCGCAGCCAAATAACAACTGGCTAGAGGGTTGTTGTGTTCCTGTGTATGAGTGAGGTCACCAGTAAGCTCCCAAGGAGTTGCTGTGTAAGCAGCAGAGGAGGCATCGCGCGAGTGATACTTAATATATAGACAGCGTTAATAAGCTACGGTACCCGCTTTGCATCAGGTGGGCCGTATGCTTGTATGCCTCCCGACGTAGTAAAAAAAAAAATATATTAATGTATGTATGTATGTATATCTTCACGCCAAGTCCCTTGCGGGGTAGGCAGAGAGAACCGAGCGCCATAAGACGCGGTCCTTGCATACTTCACTCGCTTCTGTGACATTCATAGCTCTTTTCATGCACGCTCGCCGGTTCCTGGGGCTTCTGACATCACCTTCTGATAAAACACGACCAATTTGGTCATGGTTAGTTAGTTATATATATTAATGACCTCCCAAAAATCATTAACGTCTCCTGTGTGTATTCGCGACCCTACAAAAAATCTCTTGTCATACATTTTCATTATAATAATAACAAATTAGAATGCATTGACGCGGCAACACTGTTAGGCCTAGAAATTGACACAAACACATTAGAAAAAGCCATTTAAAAAAAATTAAAGCCTAATCATCAAGTTTTTCTTATGCATTGAAAGAACTACGTCGAGCCGCGGATTTAAACACCGCCATTTCAACCTACTACGCGTATGCTTTCTCATAGTTAACATACGGAATAATACTTGGGGAAATAGTATATTCGTAGGAGAACTTTTTACTGTCTAGAAAAAATGCTTTAGAATCCTAGCTAACATAAAAGCTCCTGATACCAATATGCCATAAACCTTATTTTGTAAAATATAATATATTATCAGTAACATGTATATACACTTTGGAAGTATGCAAATTTGTCAAAAAATACCCCGATTTCTTTCCAAAAGTAGCTGATAAATCACGTAAAATTAGAATACAATTTAGTCATAAACTCACTAAACCTAAATCAAACCTATATATACAATACATAACTCTAGTCCTAATTCAATATTCGTCGAAATATTTAACAAATTGTCCAATAAATTTAAAAGATATTGACAAATAAGAGTGCTTTATTAAAAACCTAAAGACTTTATTAGAAGCCAAATGTATTATACACTGGACGAATTCTCTACCGATAAATTAGATGACATTGAATACAGATATATAGTTCCACACAGAACCGTTGCCATACCCTTATAGGTTCATAATATGTATCACTTAAGTTAAACATGTACCTATATTAAGACCAACATGTATGTACCATATTATGTGCAATAAATATATTGAGCTTTGTTAGAATGGAATATACATAATTAGATTACAAGAAATATTATGATAGACTCAATTGGTAAAGATATCATGACGAGCTGCGTATGCCACCCATGCTACGACGATATTCATGGTACTACGCGGTTACTGGCTTACGTTAAAGATTACCTAAAAATGAAAATAAAATAAAGTTTATTCTGGAAGCTACGATTTATTGAAAGTTATCCTACTACAAATAGTGAGTCTCCAATAAATTAACTGTTGTTCTATTGAATTGAGGATCCCGGGACTGATGATCGTATTTACTCAAAATGTTAAGTTTCCTAACACTAAAAGATTAGCTTTTATCAAAAAGGAATGTCAGAACCCTTAGATGCGTGCACAAGGAGCTATGAATATTAAAGAACCGAGTGAGGACTACAAGGATCGAGTCATGTAGCGCTCAGTTTTCTCTGCCTAGTCCACCAGGGAGGGGAGTTGATGTGAACGTTAAATATAAGAAAATATCAAGTCATTAAATTACTCAAGGCTGATTAGTAGTACCTGAGGCTGGAAATGGTTTAGTCGCCGATGTTGAATACTATCTATCTATCTATAACTTCACGCCAAAGCCCTTGCAGGATAGGCAGAGAGAACCGAGCGCCATAAGACGCGATCCTTACACACTTCACTCGCTTCTTTAACATTCATAACGCTTTTCATGCACGCCCGCTGGTTTTGTAGGACTGTTGACATCACTTTCTGATAAAACACGACCAATTTGGTCACGGTAGGTTAGTCTTGGTCTTCCTCGGCTCCTATATCCTTCCACTTTTGCATTGTATATCTGTTTCGCCATTCTTTCATCCTGTATTTATTCTACATGTCAGAACCAACGCAGCATGCCTTTTCTTATCTTAACTTAGCATTTATTCTACTTTATTCTAGATGTTGCATACCCACATACAAAAAAACTACAGAAAAATTAAAACAATATTTGTTACCTATCATATAAATTTATATTAAACTTTGCCACTCTACTACTGCTGCTACTGCTGCATACTACTAATCGACAAGATAATAAAATAATAATACAAAACAAATCTATCATACAAAACAAAATTACTGAACGATTTTTATCAGAAACACATTTACACGAGCTCCCAGACGAGGACAATTCGTGTTCAGCTTTTAGACTAGATAAATTAAATTAATACAACAATAACAATAGTAAGACAAATTAACGTGAAACTACCACCATTACACGTACGAGTATAAGCAACGCTGCCTAAACTACAAACTACGATCTTAAAGCAGGAAAACATTCCGTACAATTCATGTCATGCCCAATTAAAATTTAAAATAATATTTATTATTTACACAACTAATGTTCGAATAGCACATATCTATCTATCTATAACTTCACGCCAAATCCCTTGCGGGGTAGGCAGAGAGAACCGAGCGCCACGTGACTCGATCCTTACATATCTCACTCGCTTCTTTAACATTCATTGCTCTTCTCATGCACGCTCGCCGGTTTCTAGGGCTCCTGACATCACCTTCTGATAGAACACGACCAATTTGGTCATGGTAGGTAAGTCTTGCCCTTCCCCGGCTCCTACATCCTTCCACTTTTGCATTGTATATCTGCTTCGTCATTCTTTCATCTTGCATTCTTTCTATATGTCGGAACCATCGGAGCATGCCTCTTCTTATTTTAACACCGACGCTCTCTTTCAGACCAAATCTGTTTCTAACATCATCATTGCGAATACGGTCTACAAGCCTCACGCCGAAAATTTTGCGCAGCGCTCGCATTTCTACCGCGTTTATTCTACTTTCATGCTCTTTCTATCATACCCAGCTCTCGCTTCCATAAGTTAGCGTTGGGACCAACACTGCATTGTGTATAGCTAGTTGTGCCTTCTGGCTCAGGTTTTTACTGCCAAGAAGTTTTCCCAATGCTCCATTCACACTATTCCCAGCACTCACTCGGCTTTCTACATCTACGGTGTACCTTCCATCCCTGCTGAAAGTGCATCCAAGATATACAAACTCATCCACTTGTTCCAACACTTCATCACCAATCGTAATCCTTATATTAGTTCTAGATTCTTCTCTTTCAAATACCATTATCTTTGTTTTCTTCGCATTCAGTAGTAAGCCTTTCTCCATTCATTCGTCCTTCATCGTTGTGACCAGTGTTTGCAGTTCAGATGGTGTATCTGCTAATAGCACGGCATCGTGTGCATACAGCAGACAGTTCACCACAAGGTCACCTATGCACAATCCCACATTCGTTGACCTTATTCTCTGCAGACAACTATCAAAATACAGGATAAACAGCCTAGCAGGTAGCATGCAACTCTGTTTGATACCAATTTTGACATCAAATCAGGGTGACATGACACCATCTATCCGCACACATGCTGAGCAATGCTTGTAAGTGGACTGCACAGCACGGAGCAGTGAACCGTCAATCCCATATCTCGGCAATATGTCCCACAGTTCTTTTCACACAACCCTATCAAAGGCTTTCTCAAAATCCACAAAACCGCAGAAAACCTTCTGGTCTATGGCCAGATGCTTCTCTACGATATTGCAGAGCGAGAAAACTTGATCCGTACATCCCCTTCCATTTCGGAAACCTCCTTGTGCGTCTCACAGCATTTCATCGGATTTCACCCTCATTCTCTTTTCAATCACCACACCACATACTTTTGCTGATTTTTTGATTATTAAAAAATTATTAACTTTTGCTGCTAAGCTGATCAAACTGATGGCCCAATAGCTGGCCAGTCCATGTGTGTACACATGGACTGGCCAGCTATTTGTCATCGTGCCTTTATACAAGGGCACGATGACTGCGCATCCCCAGTCCATTGGGACCCTTCCAGTTCTCCAGCATAGGTTGCATAAGTACCAGAAGGCATCCCGGACGTAAGTGCCACCTAATTTGATGATCTCATCTGTGATCAGATCAATTCCCGCTGATTTTTTATTTTTCAAGCTTCGTATCGACCATTCGATCTTATCCATAGTTATGCCTTCATCGGACGCCGTCAACGTGGAGTAAGCATCCGAATCACTCTCATTGTCAGCATCCGAGGCATACTCATACATTTCCTCAAAATATTCACTCCACCGTTCTAACACTTCCTGAGTGTTCGCAAGAATGACACCAGTTTTAGATTTATCTTATCAATTCTGGATGGCGACGAACCACTCCGAGACTTCTTTACTTCTCTCCAAAAGAGTTTGGTATTTGCCTCGAAGTTTTTCGTCAGCCTCGCTTCCTCATTCATAATTTGTCTTTCACGATTCTCTTTCACTAAAGCCTTGGTTTCATTCTTGCATAGACGGTACATTCCTTTCTTCTTTTGTCTCATACTTTCATTTAAAAGATGATACGTAATCCAGCCACGCTTTCCTCTTTCTTGCTACAGAGGATTCAACCTCCGCATCCCACCAGGCATCTCCTTTCGCTGTTTTACGTCTCTTTGCGCATCCACAAGCTTCTTTTGCACTATCCACCATACTTTCTTTCAAATCTTTCCAACAATCATCCACCTCTGAGTAGGAGAGGCTTGCATTTGCAAGTCTCTCACTTACTAGATGCACATACATTCTCGTTACACTTTCATCTTGCAATTTTTCGCTCATTATCCTTTCATGGTCTCCGAAAGGGATACGCACTCGCCAGTGCCTCCACTTCCTAAAAAGGCCCACAAACCGGCTTACCACCAGGTAGTGGTCCGTCGCAAGAGTGAGGCCTCTAAAGGCTCTTGTATCCATTATAAAATTTTGGAGACGTCTATGTATTAAAATCAAATCAATGTAAATGAAAAATTTACGCCGGCAAACACAGTGATTCGAAATGACAAAAAATATAAAATGTATTCAACCTAGCTTTAATTACAAGACTTTTTACAGCATATCGAGTTCGTTTATCTTCATTATATCTGACCTAAATGCATAGCACAGTCTTTACTGCCCTCATAACTAACAACGTCAACTAAAACATACCAGGAACCATAATTAAATCAAAATACCTTTGATAAACGAGAGAATATTAATAATGGAAGTATACTCAGAATAATAATTACCAAAATGCTCACAATTGGCAGACAGAACTGAATATTTAACGAGGCCTTCAAAGAAAACCAAGTATATGATAGTAAGAACAAGTGATATGAATAATGGAAAGTTTCGTCTCCAACCATTTTGTGAGGTTTTTTCAATCACTTCGCACTTAAAATAAATATCATCTGAATTATCAAGTAAATTTCAAGAGAAATCGAAGTATGTTTCCAATTTGCACAGTATTCTAGAAGTCAATTAGCAACTGTTTGCGGCACCGTCCTAGAGTTTCGTTTTTTTAAGGTTTCCGCTGTAAATTGTAACACACCTGGTATAAATGTTGCATAAATATTGGCTCCTGGTATAAATTATTGCCGTGTTAAATTTTATAAAAAAATCTTTAGTTTTGATATATACAGCATGTACAAACAGACAGCCAAAACATATAATGTTGGCCTCTGATCATAATGTCCAGCATAACTATCCAAAAAACTACTCTGTATGCAAACTCGCTATCATAATCAGAAAATTTAACGTTCCTGATCATGTTAGTTTTAAATATTGGAATTAAAAGTTAAATGAATATTACACCACATTCGTATAGGTTTTGTATCTCCAGTAAAATATAATGTTTACCAAAGTATATCGCATTATCTTCAACATAACAGTAAAGTTGCAGCATAGTTGTAGTTAAAGAAAGAGCTCCACAGTTTTTTGGATACAATTTTTTTAAGAATGTATAATTTTCATGTGAATGTATATATTGTATTTTTATATTTTTTCGATTTCTGTCGCTTGTCTCGAAGGCTAGTGAAGCATTATGATTATCAATGTAATCTACTAAGAGCGCAAATCGCCAAGATTTAGGCTTCACATCATCGTAATCCATTTTCCGTCCATTTTCGCGATAATAACTTGCCAATATTATTATCCAGCCAGCCTCCAGTATACCTCACTTTCAGATTTTGTTAAGATCTTTTCAGTAGATTTGCTAGATAAACAGGACAATGGAGCAAAATAATAAATTACTAGTCGCAGGAAATACAAATATGTTTTACCACTGAGATGGCAAGTAAACATAAGCCCTGATGTAAGTAGTTACCGTATAGCTATGGACACTTATAAAACCAGTTCATCATTTCTTATACCACTAAGGAGTAAACAAGCATATGTTTTATACAACGTTGTGATGCGTACAAGCATATGGCCCACCTGATGTAACGCGGTTATCGTAGCCTATATATATAAACGCTAGCAGTATATTAAGCATCACACGAGCGATGTCACCTTTGCTGCTAACACAGCAACACTATAGCAGCTTACCGGTGACCTCACTCGCGCGCAGGAACACAACAGCCCTCTAGTGAGTTGTCATTTAGCTGCGGTTTTCTACACTGAGAAAAATAGAAGTCGTGATTACGGATAAATTATGCGGAGTTCCGATATTTTCATCTATATTCACGAAAAAAACCGATCAACAGTCCTTATGGGTAAATTAACCAAAAACCCTAATATTTTGTCATGAATTTGTATCAGTGAACTATCAGTATAGAGAACGTTTAAAATGCTTGCAAAACCCAATAATAATACGTGAAGCGTCATGATGAATTATCGTGCTGACTGCAGGCTACAACTTTCGTAGAACATTACGGTACTGTTAATTAGTCTACGCATCACAGCAAATCGTCGTGACGGTTATTATTATTTATTGTGATATTTGTCATGCGTATTGACACTATGTCGGTATTTTCAGGATAGAGCCTTGCTCTGTCTTGCTATATTTACGGTATCTTCCCAATAATATTGCATGATGGTATGACATTGTGCCAGTACTGTAATGATAGATCCTTGCTCCGTCCTGAAATATTTGTGGTACCTAGCCAATAATTTTACGTGATGTCATGACATTGGGTCTTTAATTTTTGGATAGAGTCTTGGTCTATCTTGTTATATTTACAGTATCTTACCAATAATTTTTCGTGATGATATGATATTCTGCCAGTACTGTAATGATAGATCCTTGTTCTGTCTTGGTATATTTACGGTACCTATCCAATAATTTTACGTGTCGTAATGACACTGTGTCAGTAATTTAAGGATGTATAATCGATATTTTACCGTTAATTTTGCATGCTATCATGACGTTTTGCCGACACTTTATAGGACTTCCAGATGATTCTGCAGTATACAGGGAGTAATATGATCACCACAAAAATTTCAGGAGGTTGTTCAGACCAACAAACGTTCACTATGGGACCAGCTCTAAATCGTGAAAAATCGAAATGTTTGAGGTAACTAATTTATTTTCGCAATTTCAGAGTTGGCCCATAGTGAAAATTGTTCGATGGTCTGAACTATTGAAATTTTTGCGGTGATCAAATTACTCCCTGTATCCTGCAGAAGCCCTGGAAGTGCAGTAAAGTATCAGGCAAACGTCATGATAGCATGCAAAATTAACGGTAAAATATCGACAATATTTAAAACAATTAAATTATACATCCTTATAAAATATCACTGACACATACATTTATTTGAATTTTACGTGATCAATAAAAAGCTATTTAATTTACTTACTTTATTAAAAAGTGGTAGGTACTTAAATTAGATTACAGTGTGGGAAAAACATTGGGTTGACGTCTATAAAACAACTATATTATTATTGTGTACCTAGACATGGTAAATTGCTAGGCATATTGTAAATTGTAGGTTGATTGTAATTTATATTATATGCGTCCTAGGCAGATCGTAAAATGGGGATTTAAAAATTCGATTGTAGGCGAGCTCGCTAGGCATTATTGTGCGTATGTGTGTGAGTTCGGCGCTAGAGTAGCGGGAGGTGTCCGAAATGTCATCGTTTGTGAGTGGATTACGCGGGTTTATTTCTAATTAGAATGTTATGAATATTTTGCAAAACCTGAGGTTAATTATGGCAAATATGAATTACAGGTCACATGTCGGGTTTGTGACAGTTTTACCTTTCGGAAATTTATGTCCTCTTTTTTCTCCGAGCAAAACGGGACTGCGCAGCACTGCGGCATGCTCGATATTTTTACGGTACTACATATGATTTAAATAGGTATAAACTTTGTTTTCACGCCCGCGATAACAAACTTTGACAGCTATTTCAGAATCTTAGTCGATAGTGGCGCCAACTGGTGAGCAAAAAAACGGTTGCCCTCATTGACGCTTTTAAATTTAATTTGGAATAATAACACAACCTAAATTTTGAATGAGCTTTACAGTCTGCCTAGGTCGTTTGTTTTCAGCCTAGGCATATTATTTATAATCTACCTGCGATAGACAGTTTCAATTACAATTTTAAAACAACTTTAGAGTAAGTTAACAAAACAATACAATGGCCAAGCAAACAAATGTCATTGGAAGTTCAATCCAAACATTAAGGTTGAAACAGGTGAACCAGATTCTTAACTAGCAAGAGACAACAATTGCAACATTTAGTATAAAATTCAATTTGAGTGAATAATCACTGACAAGCCAACCCATTTATAGCAAGTGAATATAAAAATTATAAGCCAAAGGCATAACCATCAGCAATGTAATAACCTAAGAACAAAATAATGTCAGTGATTCTTCTGAGCATAGAATAACACAATATACTCAAACAAAATGGTAAAATCATATTTCCAAAATCAATAAGCAGTAGGAAGCAAGGTCACGTAATACAGTAAATTGTTACCAAACAAAAAAAAAATAAACACTAGCCAGTTAGTGAAAAGCTTACTTAAAACAAAATACTTAGGTATTATTTTAAATTATTGCTAGCTTGCCCATCTAGTATTCAAATTATAAGTAAGCCAAACAAAATAGAGAATAAAATAAATTCTAGACTAATACAACAATTGGTTCCTCAAGAACGTAAAATTGGAGAACTGAATTCAAAGTTATACACAACACAAGACAAATTCAAGTATCTCCAAAATCCGAACACAAAATTACTCAGTACAAGTGCAAAGTACAACTAGCAAGGTTCGGGTATCCAACATCAGATTTTCAATCAAGATTACTTTTATTTACATATAAAATTTATGACCAAGTTTATACCAAAATTATATATTATATTTTACCAATACGAATTGTATTGTTGGAATGTAGTGCTATTTCTTAATAACTTTTCGCGACGCTCAGCTAATTTGGGTAGCACGTCACAGGAACTGAGTGCATAAAGGATAAAGCCGTCCCTAAATTCAGTATGAGATGGTTTCCAGGCTCCTTTTTTCTTTACTAGGGGAATATTAATAATAAACGGCAGCAGAAGAAGACTGGCACTGATTTCTGTTGCCTCGTGGTTTTCTGTAACAAATTGAAATATTTCATTATGCTTTAAACAGCAAAAAATTGTTCTGCACAACTCAAACATAGTCGGTTTCTTTCTATAGCTGTCAAATCTTTTAAATAATGAACATCATGTATTTTTTTTAAATACGCCTTACTCTTTATCAAACCCTTTTCAAAGATTAATTTATTCTCCACCAGGACTATGTGAAAGTAAGTTCATCTTCACAGATGGCATAAAGCAAACTAACATACCTAACCAAAAAATCAAATATGCAGTGTGGAAAGAACGAAGAACTTAAAAAGTGTAGATGCTTACCATCAATTACATCAAGAAACTCTTGGATTGCTTTCTTTATGGTAACATCTTTGGTTGTGGCTACTTTTGCTGCAGCTGGTTCATTAATTTTCTTTGTTGAATTTGAAGCCGTGGTCCTCTGGGTATATGCATTGCTTGCAAAAACCGAGCAATTGTAAATTAACTACGAAATTTTTCGGGCTACTATAATCCTACCTATACTAGCTAAGAATAATCAAGGACCTCAACATACAAATGATGCAAACACACAATCCCAATAGGCACACACAGACAGACACTATCAATCCGTTAAGCTTACACCTGCAATGTGATTTTTGACTCTCATTATCAATGGGATAAATGATTAATCACCACCTTTGCATCCTTCTCTCTTCTGCCACCATCAGTCAGCATCATGCAACCTCAGGCACTCACTTATTTTACTGAAATTAGGTAGTACAATGTTATAAAACAGACAATTTTACCCAGCAATCTATAGTTTTAGTAGACTTTTAGTTAGTAAAAGCAACACTGGGTTATCTATTGAATACTGACTGAATAGAAGAAAATAAACTTACCTACGCGCAAATGCAGAAACATAATCTAGCAATACCTATAGATATATTATCAAATCTGTAGTATACTGATCCACCTGGTGTTAGATACGTATTCTTGTTGTACCTAAGTACCGGGTGATTCTGATTGATACAGGTTAGAATTCTGCCACATCTCTCTTAAGTAAGATGAACCTAAAAACAAACACAAAATGTTATCTTTTACCAACACCAATATTCATATGAGAAATAAAGAATCTTAAACCGTATAAAGGAATCCATATTTTTTTAGCATTTTAGCTAAACACCATTGATTTACTACTTAAGTACTTACCAAGTAGATAGATGTAATCATGGTATAATAATATACTACGCCTACTGTTTTCTTGGATCATGGATGTAATGTAGACTTCAATTCACAAAAAAAAAAAAATATAACAAAATGGCATGGCACTCAATGTTGCCAGATGGCTGCGTAAAGTTCCCCATTAAGTTATTCAAAATCTCTTCAAAAATTTGTTCACATTACCCTTTTCGTAACCTTCAAAGGGCATTGAAAATGCATTTGCCTAAAATAATAAAACATTAAGTATACGAGTATATCTATATAAAGAAGCACTTTAATTTTTTAAACCAATGAAGAATTAGGTAGGTACATTAGGTATTAAAAATAAAAAAAAATGTGCGTCTCGGGACGCCCGACAGAAGTGATAACTTAAACCAATCCGCTGCCGCATGCGTGAGAGAAAGGGAAGCCACGCATACGGCAGCGGATTAGTTTAAGCGCCTCGTTACGTAACGCGTTACGTTTTACCCTCCCATAAGAAGTTATCACTTCAAAAAAAACAAAATAAAGTAACAATATGAACAGTAAAAAGATCTTTAATTCTACAAAAACTTCCTACCTACTACTAATATTATTAATGTGAAAGTTAATTGGTTACACAATCACGCCTAAATGACTGAATGAATGAAAAAATTAATAGCATAAATAAAGCATGAACCCACATTAAACGCGGGCGAAGGCGCGGGCGGTCACTAGTAATATTATAAATGTGAAGTGCATATTTGTTTATTTATTTTCTCAACCACGCTTAGGCGACTGAAATCTGATATTACGGGTAGAAGTATTTCATGTCCTGGACTAGCGGATACTTTTTAGCCCCTTTTTGTCAATATTTAAAAAAGTCGCGTTTATGTACTACTCACTAGTAATGCTATAAATATTATGTACAACAATGAATTGTTTTTCTCTTATATACCTATCTATCAATCTAGATACTATTATAAAATTGTAAAAGAGCCGTATCTGTACCTTAGAGATATTCCAGAAGAAATAGGTGCGATAAGATACTGGGACATAACTGAGCCAAAATAAGATATTTTTATCCCGTAATTCCCACGGGAACATACTATGGCCGTGTCTTCTTAATCTGGCGATACTATTATAAAGCCGTAAATGAGCTGTGTCTGTATACTGAAGATAGATACTCCAGAAAAAATATGTGGGATAGGATACTGGCAACTGACACCGTAACTGAGCCCAAAAACATTTCCTTTTTTTAATTTTTTGTCTGTTTTTCTGTTTGTTCGGGCATCACGCTAAAACTACTGGAGAGATTTTGATGCAGTTGTTTCTGCTTATTGTCTAACTTAAAAACTGAGATACTTGGTATCTCGAAATTCCTACGGGAATGGTGGCGTTTTCTTATTCCACGGGAAGTCAGTCTAGAGCGTATCGAGGATTCCAACTTCCATACCACGTATACTCAAGACCACATCAAGCTATACACTTGTAACGCGACATTAGACCCTACATCTATTGAAATATATAATCACGGATGGTGCTCCAAAATCGCAAAAAAAGTACCTACTTATTTATTTCATATATGTATAACTAGAAAGACAGTAACAATTTTCGGACTTCTTGTGCCGTCAGACTTTGCTTCTTACGTTTCATAGTCCTAGGCAAAGTAAACAAAAAGTACCCTAAAGATTTTGAAAATTACCCATTACCTAAAATATCTTTTTAATTCGGCAACACTAAGTGTTTTGCTAATACAGACAGGTTATTCCCTTCCCGGCGAAGTGTCGTAACGATCACGGTACTTTTTGGTTCTGTTATAATGAAACGTCATGACGGTCATGATACTTCTTCGTTAAGTACTAACAAAATATTATGAATCATGTCAAAATACCATTACAAACTGAAATTTCTTAGTGAAGCATGACGATTTTATATGATGTTCCAATATAAAATCGTTATACTACCGATGAAATGTCATGAACAACACGATACGCTATCAAGCTAAAGGAACGTTATTTCTACGGGAAAGTATGATTATATTTTAGGAAGATTTATGAAATATTGGAATATTCCCAATAATTTTCTAGTTTTATGTCACGATGAAAATAAAGTAATGGAGAGTTGTATTCTCATTAAGTTACCTTTAAACAATCGTGATTACTTATACGATAATGTGATGGAATTACAATTTTCATAAACGATCGTGCAAAATTAGCGTTACTTTCATTTATGTTTTTCAGTACAAGGTTCGAACTTAATATCAATAAATTCCTAACAGAAAATCATGCTTCCCTTTAAAATAATGGTAAGGAAGTGAAAAAAGACTGGTCTAAGGATTCTGAGGAAGCATCATGATGCATCATGAACTACAATCGTTGCGTAATGTAAACCTGTTGGTATAAATCGACATATTTTCGTGAAATTGACATTATTTAAGTATCACAATTAAGAATCGTTATTCCTGATAATATTTAATGAAGAACGGAACCCAGTTTTTTCAGTGTATGGGATGGAGGTATTTATCCAGATGAGCTGCTTTGATGTGCCCTACCTCTCTTAATCGTATCTTTAAGTAATTTACGAAAACCTCGGCAAGGAGTTCATTTACAAACTACTCATAAATTGCTCTCGGTACAAAATTTCTCTAAAAATGCACAGCATGCGACCATTGCGGTTCTAGTATATAAAGTCGGTATATAAAGCGTGGATACCTTTGTCTCACCCATTTCTACCGCCAAGCAGTTATATTTATATAGCTGTATTCCGGTTTGAAGGATGAGATAAGGTAGTGTAATTACTGGGTACTGTACCGAAACATCCTTAGGTCGCAAGATTGGCAGCGCGCGAGTAACATCTCCGTGGTGTTGCGAGCGTCAATAAGCTGTGGTGACCGCTTACCATCTAATGCGGGTCACATGTTTATTTGCCAATCTATTTGTATAATCCTACTAATATTATAAATGCGAAAGTTTGTATGTATGGATGGATGTTTGTTTCTCTTTCACGCTTAAACGGCTGAACGGATTTGAATGAAATTTGGCACGTAGATAGATTATGATCTGGATTAACACATAGGCTACGTTATTTGACTCCACACGGGCGGAGCCGCGGGCAGCAGCTAGTAAAAAATAAATTTTAAAAAATATTATCGCATTTCCAATGTTTAAATTTAATCGTTTGAAGTTCAACCAATTCTTTGCCTACGTTACAATGGAAAATAAATGTTTGATTTTCAAAATCATTGTTCGGAGGTTAAATCGTGTTGGGGGAAGCCGGACAATTAATATCGAGTGACGAATAGGCGGCCGGAGGGTTGAACTGAAACGATGTATCGCATGTTGTTCAGATTGAATTCTGTTGAAGAAGCGATGTCACGGGCAAACGCATTGGACTACATATCAGCACTAAATAAAACACGTGGATATAGATGGATTCTTCGAAATGATCCCCGCCTCCGCTTATTTCAGCGGATCATGAGATCATTTCGAAGTATCCAATTCAAAGGTTAATTGTTATTTCTATACTTTTAGAAAGGATGGATTTTTGCAGTAGACTTTAATAGTAATAAAATAAAATCTCTTTTCATTTAACTAAAATATAGAAGGTAGCATGAGAACGGACGATAATATGAGTTGATTTCTAAGAATATACGTGTTTGTAACGAATAAACATTTTGTCAGTATGTTCTTCTAGCTCTCTCCCGTTTTCTAATCAATTAAGATTAGCGCGGTCCTCTACATAAGTCCAAGGATTTGGTGAACATACTGAATATGATACGGAATGACTGCCATCAGACCTCCACAACCGAGAACAATCAGGCCTTTCATATGTTAATTAAAAGGGGTAGAACGCAGCAAAGCAGCGCCGGTCTGGGGAAGTACCTCGTGTGTTTTGCTGAACCTGTAAAAATCTCTTTACGCAATTATGAAACTTTATGATATAGTCACTTGGATAAATCTCGGCTGGAATTTAGTTTCCAAACATATGAGTTCTCGGAAGGAAACTTTTCTGGAACCGTACAGTACGTGACCATTTAAATAATGGACACCTGAGGCGTCTGGGGTGCCTCGTGGAGAAAGGAAATATCGCCCGGGCGTTTTTTTTTCCCCAGCAACGTCGGGGTCGGGAGCCATAAAAGTGTACGGCTCAACTGGTGTGAAGCGGTTACCGTAGCCTTTGAACACTTAAAACACATTAAGTATCACTCGCGCAATGTCATCTCTGCTGCATAACATGCTACATTGTAGCATTATATTCTTACAATTAACGTCTACAACGCCTGATGATGCCTCGTGGAGAGGCGATACACGTGTCGCAGCGACGACCAGACCAGTCGTGGCAGCGACGGTGGCAGTGGGGGCATGCGGATTCTGTTCCAGATGGCGGACGACCGCAGCAGCCGAGGCAGAGACTACCGGAGCAGCCATGGCAGCGTCGGCATGTTGCACGTACTAACAGTAGTAGGTGGGTGCCGGCCGGCGCTAGGCCGCATGAACTAATTATTGGCGGAAGCACACAAAGCAGGTTAGATCAAATTGCCTGTAAATTTGACTTTCGCAAAATAACGCCTGAATCTATTAACAATTCATAGGAGCTTACTGGTGACCTCACTCACTCGCAGAACGCAACAATCCTCCGGTTGTTCGTGTCGTGTGATAGAGATGGCCACAGCAGAAACTAACTAGTAGAAACTAGAAACCTACCATTCCATGTATCCTGTTTAGAAGGTGGACATGGAATGTATGGAAGATGATATCAACAATCGGAGATGGCTAGTTGTAGAAGACAGAAGATCATATGTATAGCGGAAAACATTACGGAAAGTCTACCGGTCGATAAAAATGGGCTGTCGATGAGCATTGCATTATTTAAATACAGTCGTTAATAAATTTGAAACTGCCATGAAGAGTAATTAAAAAATATTATATTTCCCTCTCGAGACTGAAACTCAAGAGCCGTTTTCATAATTCATAAACTGTAATATTTTCTTTAAATTGAATCCAATCTCGAAGCCATTAGCACGGCTATTAGTCAGCTAAGATAAGCAATTAGTGAACAGAAGTGACTATTTCAAAGATTAATTTATTAAGTCTCTACCGAAGACAAACTCTTCGACAATCTTATCGAAGATAGTACAAATATTTTATTAAACGCGACAGTTAATATAGGGGGAGAAAAGTTGATATATTAATTAACTGGTGAATAAGTTCGTCAGGCGAAAGAGTCACTTTGTTTCACGCAAGCGCAATAAGTGTTTACGAAGATACGCCCTTACGTAGTGTGGACGCGATCTCCGTAGAGAACGCACGATCGTTTTGTAGCGTTTATACACGAAAGACACGATATATTGAACTCTAACAGGCAATGTTACGTGGACCATAAATGGATAATGCGGTGTAACGCGACTTGTACGCGTTTTGACACTTCCAAGTTACGTTTTGACCTTGTGTTTGTTTGTGTGCATGAATACGATGTGTATAATAATGAACAGGCGAAGTTTATTCGAGTTTACGGTGAGTGTAATCATACACATTGTGGTCATATTCCGATTGCCATAGGGACGAAAATTGATTAGATGTATTCTTTTAAGTGGCTTTAGTAGCTTAAGTGTTTTATATTGGTGCTAATATGAGTCGCCGATATAAAGGTAAACTCTGTATTTACGATTTGTTCTAATTTTACGTATATAAACAATATGATCAAAATTAAATTGGATCAATATACTTAACAATATCGATTTATACATTATTGTTCTAAATTAGAATTTATAATACTTTTCACAGGTTGATATTTTTACGAGTATATTATACGTAATTTAAACCTAAGATCCAAGACTGATCATAATGACAATATTATTAACATAATATATTATCCAAATGCATAATGTTTTATCATTAATGTCTTTAACGACGTCATAATAATAAAAATAAACTGTAATTTATTGACTAACCAATTGAATATTCAAATGTTAAATTCACCAAAGCGTCAGATTAAACAAGAGCGTACCAGATATATATGGTCATAAAGTATCAACGAGATCTTTTTAATCTAATTAAAATGACATATACGTTTCATAAGATTTTGTAATAATAACGACTACATTACAAGAGTCATGGTGTCTATGAAATTGAATATAAAAATATTCAAATAAACGATATTTTTTAACAGAATACATTTAGAAATCAGTAAAGCGTACATCTTTTTTATAATCAATTAGTAATCTTCGTCGTTTATCTTTCGGATCGTTAAATTTTAACATCGAACTCGAGGGAGAAATATGTAAAATGATTTAGATTAAATTTATAGAAACACGAATACTTCATTTTCAATGAAATATTAATTAAATCTTATGTTATTTATTAATATGACATTTATTGAATGACAATGACGTTACTGACGAATTAATATACGAATTAATATGACGAATTAATTGTGTTTGAATGTTAAATGCGAATTTTCTACATTGAGGTCAGCTTATTACTTTCTTTTAGAAGGCTTGACTAGTGTAATAATATAAAATTAGTTTTATTTTACTGTGATAAAATATTAAATATGCCGCAGACAAAACTTCTTATTCCTTACAAGATGTTATGTTACATACATCGATTATCATATTTTCGTGTTCAGTACATGCGAATCACAATGCGAAACTTGTATCACTCGTATCTTTTTATCTATCTCTATAACCAATTAAAAAAAGTATATGCCCCCAAATACATATCTTTATATGTTATATATGATGTCATGGGCCCTAGAAACCGGCGAGCGTGCATGAGAAGAGCAATGAATGTTAAAGAAGCTAGTGAGTTATGTAAGGATCGAGTCACGTGGCGCTCGGTTCTCTCTGCCTAGCCCGCAAGGGATTTGGCGTATATATAGTTTTATAATTTAAAAATTTTGTTTATGAATTGAAAAAGAAAATGTACTTTTTCGACCAAACTGTATCCGTCACTCGTATTGCAGGTGTATGTATGTCCGATTCGTAATTGATCAATTTCTGCTAACTCGAGTCAGTTATACCTATAATATATATTTTTTGATTAATTATATTAGTCAAAGAAGGTTTTAAGTATTAAATAGATCACCACTATTTGTAGACTCAAATCGAATTCCCCTTTCACGTGACGTAATCAGCAGATTGGCAATTGAGGCCCTGGTAACTCTACCACTTTTTGATAAGAGCCTCAGCTGTATTCAAGAAGCAGACTGAGTGCCGAAGTGCCTGTATTTAAGAAGCAGACTGAGTGCCGAAGTGCCTCGACCTCATAGAAGACTGCAACCAAAATTACAATTTTTTGAAAATATTGTATCCCACTAACACAGGAAGTGTTATAACTAGGATGTTAGTGCACACCCACGTTATTTTGTGATAACTGTTTTATCAATGGATAGGTAAGATAACTGTTTTGACGAGTTCAGTAGCGCAGTCGTGAATGACACGACTTTGACACCAACGCCCGTGGGTTCGATTCCCACACATGACAAATATTTGTGTGCATGAAATGCCTGTTTGTCTCAGTCTGGATGTTTTGAAAAGAGGTAGGGCACATCAAAGCAGCCCGTCTGGGGAAGTATTTCCACCTCACAGAAAACCACAGTCAAATAACAACTGCCTAGAGACTTATTGTGTTCCTGCATGTGAGTAAGGTCACCAGTATGCTAGTAAGGAGTTGCTGTGTTAGCAGTAGAGGTGGCATCGCGCAACCGATACTTTATGCATTGCAAGCGTTCATAGACTCAGTAACCGGTTTACATCAGGTGAGCCGTATGCTTGTATGTCCCCGAACGTTGCAAAAACAAAAATGATGGGCTATATGCATCTGTACTACCCGATGTAGTCTATTTATGTATGTCTTCTATAAATATAAATAATAATAATAATATTCTTAATTTATTTCTTCACACGAATTACAAATTATTTTACATGCATTTTCTATAACTATGTATGCTAAGTGTGAAGACTGGCGCTTGAAATAGGTTGCAACCTATGCTACAAGACACCAGCTCTTCACCCCATGACTATGACGTTAATATCTGTAATGCATACTAATTATCATGCAATATCTAGTGTACGGTGAATAAGTCATATATTTAAATATATGAGTATGTATGAATGTGTGGAAGTAGTGTAAGGTTGGATATGTATGTGAATAAATATGATGTGTGAGAGAAGGAGAGTGGGTTATGGGTGGGTATGTATGCATGTGAATGTTATATAAAATGGGTCAAGAAAGTACTATGAATGTATGTACGTAGGGCGTGTGTATCTGAGTCTGTCCACTTTTAGACCAGAGGTGTCAGCAAGAAATCTATACAAATCTCACTTGCCTCAAATAAGTATTGAAATATGGGCTTTTTTATCTGTGAATATTATATATAAAAATCAATTGTCTCGCGTTAGTCTCACAAAAACTCGGAAATGGCTAATCCGATTTGATTTTTTTAGTATGATCGGCACATTACCGGGAAGGTTAAGAAAGAAAACATGCACAATAAGTCACATGTATCAGCTAGTATAATTTTTCAAACATTTTATTATAATTATAAATAGGTATATATATAACCGGTTTAAGCTTTATAAAACCTGTATTCGGTCAAGATTCAGTTGGACCTCGTACTATTAGGGTTTCGAGATGCAAAATTTCCTTTTTTATTCCTTACATTGCCTCAACCCTTCAAACGTCTGTTGATGTTTAACCGTACATACTAATAAATAGTTTTTCATACAGTACACATGCAAAATTCATATATATTGGAACTAATGGTGTGCGACAACTTACTTAACGGCGATAAATTATACATATATTTATGTTTGTGCCTATGTTCATGGATTAATGACGTATCACTCAATTATACTATCCAGTCAATTTAATGATAGCTACATAAAAAAATTGGTGATATGTAATTGTTTCTTTTTTTTTTTATATATATACCAATAAGGCGGCAATCAAGCATACGGCCGGCCTGATGTTAAACAGTCACCGTAGCCTATGGACATTTGCAACACCAGAGGCGTCACTCATGCGTTGCCGACCCTCTAAAAACCTCTTCACGCATTTCTTGAAGAACTCCATGCTGTAGTCCTTTGGAAAAACCTCGGCTGGGAGCTCATTCCACAGCTTTAGTGTTCTCGGAAGAAAACTTCTCTGGAACCGCACCGTACGCGACCATTGCGGTTCAAGCGTGTGAGGGTGAACTCCCCGCCGTCGGCGAGCGGTGCGGTTATAAAAAGTAGCTGTCGGCATCATTTCGAACAACTCTTCAGAACACAACCTTTTTTTTGTTTTGTTTGTATCATAAACTTTTGTTTCTATCATATTTGCCCATGAACAATAACACTCACAATACTTTTTCTGTCTTTCAATACTATAATAATATCGGCAGATTTGAATAAAATTACAAGAATTCAATATGATTTAAATTGTTTCCAATTCTAACCTTGTGCGTATTGTCACCATAATAATTATTACCTACGGGACCTGCATTGCACATCTACAGTAATATTATAGACTAGCTGTGCCCGCCACTTCGTCCGCGCGGAATAGTTATTTTTTTATTATTTATTTATATTATATTAATAAAAATAAATAAAATTTCAAAAATAAAAGTAGCCTAAGTTACTCCTTATTACATCAGCTATCTGCCAGTGAAAGTCCCGTTAAAATCCGTCCAGCCGTTTCAAGATTACCCGGAACAAACAGACAGACAGGCAGAGAGACGAAATATTTTGATATATGTACCGTGTATACATCCAAATACATTTTATAAAAAGCAGTTATTTTAATATTACAAACAGATACTCCATTTTTATTTATCTGTATAGATGTAAAGGCTAACGGTAAAACGGCAAAGACGTTGCCGAACCTAGTTCAAATTGATATGATAAACGCGTCAGTTAACTCTTTAGTATAGAAATAATGTTAATTGATAACTGGTGAAGGATTATAGCTACTTATTATGGCGACAAAGGAATCCTCATGCGGGCTAGGCCGAAAGCAAAAGATAGTTCTCAATCTACCCATACTATATTTCGACCATATTTCGCTCTACCGGTCAAAGCTTGGATTGCTTCCCATTCGCCAGTGCCATTTGAGATTACTTTGCATACTTTTTGCAATTATTTTTAATCCTCATATTTATAGTTGAAATATATGTTTTTTAGTATTTCAGCTATTCTCATAAGAGTCAATTTCGATTAAACTACTCACACTTACTGTTAATGCCATTTTTCGGTTCGGGATTCTTGTCTAATTAATTTACTGTACGAGCTTCACGACTCTGGAATGTGTTACCTAAACCCATTAGATTACCTTCAGCAAGTTTTCTTTCAAAAATAAGTTGCGTGGCTATGTTTCAGAAAGCCTGTCCAAGTTGTAGTCATACAACATGTACTTAGCATATGAATATTAAGTAATAAATGAAACAGTTATTTATATGTATAACTAGCTATCCGCCCCGACTTCGCACGGGTGATCGCTACCAAACTTCACAGGATCACCTGCTGGGCTAACCTGAAGATTCACTGAAAATTTCATCAAAATCTGCCCAGCCGTTTTTGAGTCCATAGAGGACATACAGACAAACATTCATTTATATATATATATATATATATATATATATATATATATATATAGATTATCATTCTTTTATTAGGGTTGTGTATATAGTATTATGTTATGTATGTAATATTATAGTTATTTAAATATTCTTACGTTTATGTTTATGCTTAGGTGTGTGTTCTTTTTTTAAGTATAAATTTTAACGAAACCATGAACTTGTTTTTTCCACTCTTGTCGACTGGTATAGAATGCGATAAGCATTAACGCTGCCTTTTGTACTTATTGTATTGTGGTCAATAAAGTTTTAATAAATATTTTTAATATTATTAAACCTTCGATATTATTAAACCTTTAGCTCTTGAATTTAATATCGCAGTATTAGTTGGTATCAAGTTGGTATATGTGACACGACTCGTAACTAAATTCACCGCCATCAGTGGCATTACAATGCAGTATTGACATAAAATACGGTTATATAAACAGATAATATAATTACAACAATATGTTTTTCGTACTTTACCAACTTAGGTATGCAATATTCGTGAGACACAAATATATAATAAATAACAGGTTAATGTTCGTTCATGTAGATAAATCAATTATAAAATTTCTAATTTTGTCATAACATTACGTCACACTAATTAATTTACATCATTTACATTTATAATTAAAGAACTCTTTCCAGTATACGTTTAAATAATACAATATTACAAAATTTAATTTCATTACGTATATAATTATATATTTTTAGGCAGTAACAGAACGTTCAGATTGAATCACTAGTTAGGTTTCTATTTTTTCTTTAATGGCATTTTCCATTTCTTATTTATATTACCAAAATCATTAAATGTATTTAATTAAAGAAAAACTGTGAGTAAGTTTTCGATACTATCACACAAGATTAATAATAATTGTAATTAAGCACCTGCTCATTGTTATTTCGTATCCCCAATGAGTTGTGTAGAGTCTGTCACATTACATTAATCACCTTAATTAATTAAATTAATAATTTTATTTATAATAATATTAAGTTAATAATTTTACGAAGACTTCTTTGTGCTAGATTCACATCTTCATGAATACGGGACCGGAAAAAGACCGGTATTATTAATATCAAAGAGTTTAAAAATATAATTACATTTTTAAAAACTAAAACAACATTCTATGTTCATAATGAGTCCAATACTAGTCAACGAGCCTAAACAGACCTACGACTACGTGTTATATTCATATCCCTATGAAACATATCAAATGACCTGTATTCGGAGTGATAAAGTGTTCAAAATGGAAATATATTTTTAGAAACTAATATTTTATGTTCATAAAGAGCTCTTATAATATTGAACGAGTGTAAACGGGCCTACGGCTACATGTTAGATTCACATCTCTATGAATACATAGACCTATTTTATATATTATTATCGAGAGATCGATGGCGTCATTGCACCTGCCATTCTAACCGAACTCACAGCTTAAGCAACGTTGACCGCAGCCTATCTATGGGTGGGTTTATCTACCTCGAGTTTCTCCGTGCTCGGAGGGCACGTTAAGCTGTCGGTCCCAGCTGTTGTTGATAGATGACAGTCGTTAAGCTAAGTCAGTGGCCCTCGGGCGGCTTGAAAATACTGGCATCTGCCAATCCGCATTTGAGCAGCGTGGCGGAGTATGCTCTAAACCCCTTTCGTTTGAAGGGAGACCCGTATCCCTGCAGTGGGATGAGTAAGTTTGATGTGGTAATGTTATTTTTATCTCATATTTTAATATTTTCGTTTGCTTTTTTATGTACTTATCAGGATTTCAATAATAGCCATTGGCTAAAAAGGACTCCCGAAAGACAAACCCATAGTGTCAGTTTTTTAACAGATTCTGCTGGCAATTTCATCCTCAATGCGATTCGATATCCTTATCCTAGACCACCTCTATAACAAATTTAATTACGAACCATTTATGGGATTGGCCACGTAGAGGTCATAAACAGTCAGATATATAAACAGAGTGACGGAGTTAGTTTGTTATTTGATTGAAACAACATTAGGTGGAAGTATCCGTATTGTACTGTAGTGGGCATGAATGTATTTAAAATGTTATCTTCAACTTCAAACGTGGTTTCGATGATAGAGTTAGAAAGACTGGTGGAAAATATTATAGGCATGAAATGTAAATTTTCAACAAAAGTGTATGAGGTAAGAGAAAGAGAGAGTGAAAATTAAATGAAGTTCAAATAGAAAATTAAATCTATGTACGATTTGAGGGTTCAGAAAAAGAAAATATAAGAACAATGTTAGAAGAAAAGGGTAGTATGAATAATTACAAAACTACAATGACCACTTACCCGTACTTAACTTCACGCCAAATCCTTTGCAACAAAGAGGACCGAGCGCCACATGACTCGATCCTTGCACACCTTACTCGCTTCTTTGACATTCATAAGGTCTTCTTATGCACGCTCGTTTTTTGGCTCTGGTTTTTGGGGCTCCTGCCATCATACTCTGATTCGTATTCGCTTTTTAAGCGATCAATTTGGCCACGGTAGGTAAGTTTTAACCTCCCTTACCGTCAACATCATTCTAATTTCTTTAATATTTGAGTTTTGTAAACAATTGCTTTCCAAATGTTCTTTTGAAAGGTTTCTACCGAAGAATTCTTTCATTTTTAATTAATGCTTTCAATCAGCCCGGCGAAAAAGCATGTAAATAAATAAAAAGGGGATAAAGGAAGAAAAAATATAAACGAAAAGTTTCCGATTCTTTCAAAGTATTTAGCCGTATTTCAAAGTTCGACGACATTTTGTCGGCAACGTTGGCCTATTGGTAAAGTTGGACATTGGCATGTTGGCTAAATTTATGTTTGAACAAGTTCCTCGGGTAAAAAATACGATGGATCTTTTGAGTCGTGAACTATTTGAAAGTCCGGGTTCGTTTCGTGCCAACTATGTTGGTCTGTCGGTGCAGTTTGCTTTTGTAAGTTTATAAAAAAAAAAACTATAAACTAGTGAATGTTGCAAAACCTAGTACGAAACTATTTCTAAAAGTTGAAAATGTTTTTACATGAGAAAGCTTTTACTTAACTTTTTATTATAGTGCATAAAAAATGATATTAAAATGAACTGCAACAAGTTCGCCTTTATTAGTAGAAGGCAAAACTAAACTCACCAGCATGTGATTTACCGAAATTTTTGTATATTACGTATGTTCCATAAATTCCAGTGTATTATGAATTATATATTCACAAAAATTATATATTTTCGTAGTCAGGCTACTTAGGTTGTGCTCTGATTCCAATTTGCTAGAGCCTCATTTGCTGGTTGTATTAATATAGGATATTTATCTTTCGAACTTCACTCCCAATTACAATTTTTATGATTTTTGTTGGTATTGTCGGTGCTTTATTGGTATTATGTCTGAATAAAATGTGATTGTCATTTAAAATATTTATTTGGACCAAATTCCAGCTGTAAACCATCCATTCAACAAAAGTCATCCGGCTATAGATAATTAGTGCTACCCATGCGAAGCCGGGGTGGATCGTTAATATACTTATAACAATACGATAACATATTATGCCGTTTTTTTCTGTTCCAGTGAAATATCACCCTTATTGAAAAGGCCACAGGTGTCAGAGATTTCATGGTACCCAAAAGCCTTTTCGGTTTAACAACTGTGTCTAATGACATTAGCCAAACCGATGGCTTAACGTGCTCACTGAAGCAAAACAAGGCTTGAGAAAATTGCCAAGAACTCGGCCATTCATTCTCTTTTGATAATCTAGGGCCACGGAGAATATACATACATTTTTTTTATTTATTACTGTGTTTTATATTTAATATTAATATGTATATAGTTATTTTTATTATTAATTTAATTTTAAAATTCTTGCTGTACACATCGCGGTGCTAATTCCAACGCTAACTTATGGAAGCGAGAGCTGGGTATGGCAGAGAGAGTGTGAAAGTAGAATAAATGCGGTCGAGATGAGAGCATTGCGCAAAATTTGTGGCATAACGCTTGCTGACCGCGTTCGTAATGAAGACATGAGAGAAAGAGTTGGTCTAAAAGAGAGTGTCGGTGTTAAGATAACAAAGGGCATGCTCCGTTGGTTCGGACAGGTAGAAAGAATATGGGACGAAAGAATGACGAAACAGATATACAATGCAAAAGTGGAGCCGAGGAAGGCAGAGACTAACCTACCATGACCAAATTGGTCATGTTTTATCAGAAGGTGTAGTCAGGAGCCCCAGGAACCGGCGAACGTGCATGAAAAGAGCTATGAATGTCACAGAAGCAAGTGAAGTATGCAAGGATTGCGTGTTTGGCGCTCGGTTCTCACTGCCTACCCCGCAAGGGACTTGGCGTGAAGATATACATACATACATATAATTTTATTTTATTATTAATCTAACTCAGACCATCAGCCATCTGTCCTACTTACAAAGAGGAATCTTGAAGCTAACACAGGTAGCACATTAAAAATTAAAAGGGTGCCCTCTAAAAGTCTCATAGGTATAATATCGACTGGATACATCACGTGTAGCTCAATTACACTATGTACTTACCCATTTTCTATGTAATCATTACTTATTTATGAATAATTCAAAATAATTACCACAACTAATTTGCCTGTTTTAAAAATAGCTGGCAAATTATTTCAGACAATCTTTATATAAAGGGCACAAAACAAAGTCTTTTGCTCAGCTTATATCTTTAAGGTTTATATAAAACATCTCAATATTTTATTGAAAATAACTGAAGGATGCTTTATATAAAAAAAAAACTGCGTTCGTAAGCTTACCTGGCTAACTCTGGCTAAACATTAAGATATATCAACACAACGTACTAGAAAATTGTATCTCTCTAAAATGGCTATAGAATAGGCGTTAACAGTATTTGCTCTCTCCTAAGGTTTAGACAGCGTTAGTTTTAGCAGTAAATATGAATTAAAATTGTCTTCTACCCAATATCATTAAAATCTTTGTAAGATATCACCGTTTCAAAATTACGTTCAAACAAAAATGTAGCCCACCGTTCTGTTGAATATTTTTCCATGGACAGCTACTTGGTGATACTGAAAATTTCTGGATTCTGATAAATAAGACCAGATGTCTTCTCCAGAGATCAAGGTATTGGTAAATTGGGAGAGTATATTTTATTTATTTTTGCATTAGATGTAACTATTGTGGACAGCGATAACTTAGGCAGTCTTACTTAGTTAGCTCTTCAATGATTTCCTGGAATATATTCACTGTTAAGTTAACTTTTAGATGAAACAAAAAGAAGACAAACAGTTCTATATCTCAGCCGTATTGGGAATGCCGTTTAGATATGAAGCCTCCAAATGTACTTCCATTAAATAGCGGATAGCGTGGTCATGTTATCGTGATGACGGACAGTATCGCTTCAAACATTTTCAAATACTCTGATCAAGCAAGGGTTCTCGACCAATGGCAGTCTCAGTCCTTTGAGTAAAAAGAGACAAAATATATTTTTTTGTCATTGGTGCCTCGCAGGCAGACAAGTCTAAAAGTTTTAAATGGAATCTTGTTCTATTTTATTAAATTCTCATAGCATTTTTCTTCCTTTGTAATTTACCAGCATTTTAAAAAGGAACGTTGGCAAAGAAGAAACGCTGACAAAATCTTGCTATATTTCTTATTTAATTAATATTACAATAAATTTATATAGATTAAACAGGATAATAATAATAAGGAGGTCCAGTGATAAGTAATGAAACAAAAAAAATATGAATGCCTTTGCTAAATTACTTTCAGACATCTTTATCTTTTTTTCGTCTTTATCTTTCCGTTAAATATTCATATTTATACATATATGATGCAGTATAATGCAGTAATAGTCCAGTGGATAAAGAACAAGCCCATTAACAGGCAGTCTTTGGTTCGAATACTAGCGTTTTCGGATTTATGCTTATTTGTAATTATTACAAATTCGGCAATGAACAAAATATCGTGAGAAAACCCGCACAAAAAATTATGTTTCGAGAGACATGTGACCTAACCTAAGAAAGGTCTGGTTTCCTCTCTGGATTATGGAGGTATGACGGAGGTCGCTTCATGTAAAAATCGGTATCTTCGTCAAATACTTAGGTTCATGTAGCGGACTCTACAGATCCTAATATATAAGGGAACGAGATAACTCTAGGAAGAAGAAGAATCTTTAGTCAAACTCAACTAAAAATACAATAATAAATTAGAGTTAATGAAATACTGCATCACTAACTTACTCTAATTTATTGTGAGAACTTCTTGTCCGAGAATTTTGTATGAGAAGTTCTTATAACCTACGAGAACCTGGCAGAAGTCACATTTGGCACACTAAAATTTAATTTTAGTTGATTTGAATAAAAGATTATTGTATATGATGTAGTTTAGGCTAGTAAACAGAACACTTCATCAAATTTTTCACAGAAGAAAGCAACATCACCATTCACTCTTGCCTGATACACTTCTTTCGTAACGCTTTTGTCATTCGTTCTTTCTAAATGACCAAACCATCTCAGCATACACTTTTCATTTTTTGTCACTACCTCGACTTTCATTCCACAAAGTTCTCGTATCGTGCTATTTTTTATTCTATCAACCATTCTCACTTCACTTGAATTAATTTACTAACTCTCATTAAATTTTGGAACACCCTATTATCTCAATTATGAAATAAAATACTTTAATTGATATTCTCCAATGACCTCCTATTTATTTGTTGTATGTATATAGGTATATACACACATCAAAAGTGTCTATGGATCAACATATATTTTTGCAATAACTTTTCTCCTGATTGATATTAATTAAAATTTTCTTTAAAGATTCATCAAATAAAGTGTTTTCGTTTGTCTACAGTAACGATAAACCAAGTCACCTTTGCATTAATAAAGAAATTTGCCATTTTCATAATAAAGGGATTTTTGACATTTGAACAACTAACATTAAAGTTCGAAAAAAAGACTGAAATAACAGTTTTCTTTAAAATTTTATTGGGTAACTTAAACAATTAATAATCCGTGTTTCTACCGCGAACACTAACAACACAAGAACATCGGTTTGGCATACTCAAAATGAGTTCATCCAAATCACGCTGTGGAATGGCCGCCCATGTTCGTTGCAATAACATGCTTTAACTGAAATAAGGGACCGATTTGCACTTGTAGAGGAACGATGACGTCTGATACAATCGTCTCAGCATAAATTTGAGCGTTGAAGTTGCCTCTGATCCAAATCAACTCAGTTCTTCCGCCGATCCAAATACCCGCCTATACCATGATGGTTCCACCACTATAAGGATGGACTTCCTGGCAGGATTTTAATCGCTGTTAGCGTCCAGGGGTTCTCTAGTGTCGTATACGTCTTGTATCCGGTCTCATACCAAAACGAGACTCATCAGAAAAGCACACGAAACGCCATTGTTCTTCTGCCCAATTTCTGTGTTCAAGAGCCCATTGATATCGAATCCTACGATTGTGCATTGCTATAGGGTATACCCTTAGCGGTCTTCGGGAATGAAGGTTCACTTCATGCAAGCGGTTTCTGACTGTTTGGTCGCTAATTAAGTTCCCTGAAGAGTGATGAAGCGTCACGGCTAACATCATGGCGGTTATTGTTGGAGCTCTTCGAGTTGTGATTTGAATGTATCGGTCTTGTCTCCGTGTGGTGCAGCAATACCGTCCTCCATGGCGCTCAGCCACGGTACCAGTGCTTCGGTAACGTGTCCAAAGTCGACTGATAACACTCTGACTTGTATTCAGAGCTAAAGCCACAGTACGTTGCCGGGAACCAGCTTCTATCATTCTCACGGCTCTGAGCATTTCTTCCCTGCTTAAATGACGTCGCCGCTCCATAATAACGTTGGTTTTAATCAGTGGTAGGGAAACAGTAGCACTAATAATGTCTTCAATGCGTTGTATGTTTTATAGGGAAAATATTGACAGCTGATTTTCATCTTTTACTCGAATTTGATTGACAGTTCCTGTTTCAAATTATGAAATGCACCAAAAAGGATCCATATAAATTTATAAAATCATAAATTTATTACAAAGCCACATCTCAATCTCAAGAAATCCGCATAAAAATGCTTGATCCCTAGACACTTTTGATGTGTGTATATATATATATATGAATCAAAAACTTCGTTTCCTTTTTTTGGTACTCAATGAAAATAATGCGGCGCAATTTAATGTAGTTATTTTGAAGTCAGGGTCGACAAAACATAATCTATGAATGGCAATCTGTCCTCCAATTAAATCTGTCCTCATTTAATTATTTTGTTTGTGGTTAATAATCCGTACAAGAGATATTTTTAAGGCTGTGCTATATGAATATATCATACCGACTACAATAATCTGGCAAAGGCATGTGGCCAATTTTTGATTCATCAACTTATATCACAGTTACAAAAGTCATTAACCAGAAAAGTTACAGATATTGGCGCTATTAATATTTTTTTGTGTATTCTTTATAATATCAGCATTAGAATCACTATCATGACTATGCACGCAGTCGTTTCTGGTCTTCCGTCAAATTCTGCGGTATCTATCGAGAACAAAGCTTCCGTACCTTCACATTCATATATAAAATCCTATGCACTTGACTCTTTTTAATGTCTAATACGGTACAAATTTGATGACAACTAGTCAGACAACCGATCAACATATAATAATAAACTTGTGCGTACTGTGCAGTGAAAAGTCAGCTGTGAAGATTGAATAGATAGTAAAAATTACCCAAATTGGAATATATATATATAAGACATTGATAATTTTGATCTTTTGATGATAGACTTAATACTATAACGACTATATTATTTATATTTCTTGTTAAAAATAAAGGATTATGAAATAAATAAATTTTTACTTAACAACGCACTTCCCTATCTACCTACTTCTTGTCGTCAAATCCCATGCAACGTAGGCACGGAGAACAAAGCGCCACAGGAATCACTCACCACCACAATCGAGCGGGCGGTTACCTTAACTAAATAAACAAACTAATTGGCGTATTGTTCAGAAAACCATGGTGGTGGATTTTTTATTGAATTTAAAAGAATTATAAATCATTTAAGAATTGCGATCCGTGGTATTCTTCCTACATATACACGTACAGACTAATGGAGGAGGGCCATTTCATTTCTAAAATAACCAGCCAAGTAGAACTTGAGCTTTTAAATCATTGTAAAATATAGTGTTCTATTTTAACCGATTTCAAAAACGTTTAAAGTTTTCTATATATGTACTATACTCCGGTGCCTCGAATACGATTCAACGCATTTAGATAATTTAGCATAATTATGTTATGTTACGTTAGAAGTTATCATTATCCCAATTCCTGTTACTTCACAATTCAAATTCAAAACATAGTGTGGGCATAAGAGAGATTAACTCTCTTGTTAATTATCAACATTTAATATCTCCCATCACTGACACTGGTATTATTAAAGTTGTATCTTTACCAAAATTTATATGGAATCGATTGACGGCAGTTACTTCACAATTCGACGTCGAATCATGGTGTGTGTTCTATACTACGTTTTTAGGGTTCCGTACCCAAAGAGTAAAACGGAACCCTATTACTGAGACTCCGCTGTCCGTCCGTCCGTCCGTCTGTCACCAGGCTGTATCTCATGGACCGTGATAGTTAGACAGTTGAAATCTTCACAGATGATGTATTTCTGTTGCCGCTATAACAACAAATACTAAAAAATTGAATAAAATAAATATTTAAGGGGGCTCCCATACGACAAACGTGATATTTTTGCTCATTTTTGCTCGATATTGATAACGGCAACAGGTAGACGCTTAAAATATTCACAGAATATTTAGTTGCATATTCACTTTAAGAATAAATAATTAAATTAAAATAAAACAAATATTTAAGGGGGGCTCCCATAGAACAAACGTGATTTTTTTGCCCTTTTTATAGATAATGGCACGGAACCCTACGTGCGCGAGTCCGACTCGCACTTGGGCGATTTTTTTGCTCGTTTTTGCTCGATATTGACAACATCAACAGGTAGACGCTTGAAATATTCACAGAATATTTAGTTATATATTCACTTGATGAGTAAATAATTAAATTAAAATTAAACAAATATTTAAGGGGGGCTCCCATACAACAAACGTGATATTTTTTACCGTTTTTATAGATAATGGTACGTAACCCTTCGTGTGCGAGTCCGACTCGCACTTGGCCAATTTTTTTACTATATTTACACCACTGCTACTACCTCGATTAGTGTGTCGTCTCTACAGAAGTTTTCAAATGTGAGTCGCGAATAGGCGAATTTCGTATAGCAGAGACGATGACTGCATCCGGTGTAGCAGCGGTGGCGGAAACACACAAAATAGTATATTAAAGTACTGTTAATTCGGTTTCCGCGAAATAACAACTGAAAATCAACTACGTATTGTAGTAATTTATACAAGGGGCATGTAATAACTAAGGGCACACATTTAACATAAATAAGTATAAATATAACAAATGTAAACATAGATGCTATTATATTAAACGAGTTTTACATTCTTGTATATAATTATACTTTGAAAAACATTATTTATACGAAAAAAATAAAAAAAAAGGCGAGCGACGCTCAGTTCGCCAGATACTAAATACATAATGACTGAATGGTCAGTGAAAGATTGATTTTGTTTATGGTAGGAATAAGTTAAGAAAATTACGAAGTGCTTCAACTAGACGAATTGAAAAATTGTCTACTCTGGACGATGAACAAGGTCACTACTACAGACAGCTACCGTGTGATTTTTATTTTTGTCAAATGTACAAATAAACTTCATTAGCAATATAAAAATATTATGTTATCGCTGAGATAACAAACTCGAATTTTATTCAAAAGATACATTCTTATTTCGCCAATACTCCAGGGATTACGAGCAAGATTCCCGGCAATAAAACATACGTTCACTATTATTGTTTATATATCCCGCATGCGGAGTATACGGCGCGATATTCTGGTATGATCAGCAATTGGAAATGTTTTACGAGATGCTTGTAACATCATACTTTGTAGGTAAACAGAGTGTAGTTTATATTTTATGGTATAAGTAAAGAGTATTACATACAAATCAGTTGTTACTTTGAATTGGACTCCATTTATGTTGGATTGGAATTACTTCATATACGAGTATTATCTCTTTCATCATAGCGTTTTGTAATCCATTAGAATTGGCAGGGTCTGCTACTTTAATCTAAGGATTTGGCAAAGATACTGATTTTTAAATGGACGACTGCCGTCAGACGTTTACAACACAGTCATATATGATTCGAACTATAATTTCTTGACCGTGGAAATTTTCCTACATTTTTTTCCTTCACCGCTGAGTAAGCTATAATTATAAATATGTACGTAAATTAGACAACACGAATTTAGTGGTATAGGCCAGGGGAAATTTGGTCAATAGATTGGTTTTTTTATTTACTGGGCTATCGCTGCTCTCCTAAAAAAATGGCACTAGATAAAAACGAAAGTTGCAAAACTGTTCATGAATTGTTCCTTAGCTGCAATTATCTTATAAAGCCTCTGCAGAGATTTAAAAGAAATTACCAGCAACTTGTCTGTGTCTCCCGCAGATAGGCATACAAAAACTTCAAACTTGTAACACCCCTCTTTTGGTCGAACGTTAAAAATAGTCAAACTTTTCACCCACGCGTTCTAATTTACTTCCTCGTAAAGTGACGTTCACATTTTGAAGTTAATAGTTCTCAATGACGTGTGACATGACGTCTGAATTATCGCCTACTAAAACCACGGATGTAGGTGAGCACACCTTATTTGCGAGTGTGGCGAAGGGTTTTAAAGTATATGTATATGTTGAACAGTAAGCTCCAATTTCGCTTAAATAAATTTTGGTCGGTTTATCGCAAGTAATGCTTTTGTACTATTATTTGCTTTAAATGTAAATTCTAATAATTTTGTACAATAGAGATATTACATGTCTATATCTATTTTTTTCTAAGCGCCACATGACTCAATCCTTACATACCTAACTTACTTCTGTAATATTCATAGATCTTCTATCGCTTGCCGGTTTCTCCTGACATCGACTTCTGATAAAATATGATCAGTTAGTGATCAGTCACAGGAGGTAAGTCTTGGCCATCCTCACTCCTACATTCTCCTACTTTCGCTTTTCGGATTCCTACAATTTTTTATGTATACTATCACATACATACATACTAATGCTGTTTGTAGATGATTTAGATAATTGCTGACAAATACAATTACTTTATTACGTGGGTATCATCAACAGTTTGGCTTATGAGATATTAAACCACTACTCGTCTTAAATAATATTATAAACATAAATGATAAATTTTGAAATATGACAACATCACTGCTTATTCAATTTCAGCGTGAAGCAATAACATATATACAAAATATTCAATAAAATAAAAATATTTAATCGTCTCCTTAATGCTTCTTCTTCTTCTTTGCTGTATCTCGGTTCTAACATATCATGATAGGCAGGGTCCTCTACCTAAGCAACAAATGGAGTAACTGCTGTCAGATCTCCACAATCCAGAGCGAAAATCAGACCTTTCTTAGGTAAGGTCACACATCTTTCGAAATATAATTTCTTGAACTCCGAACTGCAAACACTAGTTACAACAATGAAAGATGATTGTATGAAGAAAGGCTTACAATTGAATGCGAAGAAAACCAAGATAATGGTATTTGAAAGAGAGACAACCAGAACGAACACTAGGATTATGGTTGATGATGTTGTGTTGGAGCAAGTGAATGAGATTGTATATCTTGGAAGTGCTTTTAGCAGCAATGGAAGGTGCACCGCTGATGTGGAGAGACGAGTGAGTGCCGGGAATAGGGTGAATGGAGCGTTGGGTAAACTTCTAGGCGGCCGAAATCTAAGCCAGAAGGCACAGCTCGCTGTACACAACGCGGTGCTTATTCCAACGCTAACGTATAGAAGTGAGAGCTGGGTATAGCAGAGAGAGCATGAAAGTAGAACAAATGCGGTCGAGATGCGAGCATTGCGCAAAATTTGTGGTATAATGCTTGCTGACCGCGTTCGTAATGAAGACGTGAGAGAAAGAGTCGGTCTATAAGAGAGTGTCGGTGTTAAGATAAGAAAGGGCATGCTCCGTTGGTTCGGACATGTAGAAAGAATGCGGGACGAAAGAGTGACGAAGCAGATATACAATGCAAAAGTGGAAGGATGTAGGAGCTGAGGAAGCCCGAGACTAACCTACCATGACCAAATTGGTCGTGTTTTATCAGAAGGTGATGTCAGAAGCCCCAGGAACCGGCGAGCGTGCATGAAAAGTGCTATGAATGTCACAGAAGCGAGTGAAGTATGCAAGGACCGCGTCTTATGGCGCTCGGTTCTCCCTGCCTACCCCGCAAGGGACTTGGCGTGAAGATATACTTACATACATATACATACATACAATTTCTTGGGTGTGCGGGTTTCCTTACAACATTTTCCTTCACTGCGGAGAACCCTTGCTTTAAAAATATGCACATAATCCAAAAACACGAATTTAGTGTTACATGCCAGGATTCGAACCGAGGGCCAGTTGATCATAGGCCGGTTCTTTATCCGCCGGGTCACCACTGTTCATCTCCTTAACCCTTCGAAACCCGGGTGGTCGTATACGACCGCGAAATGTATGGGAAAACGTATATAACGGGTTCTGACTGCTCAATTATCGTACATATTGATACCATTGTCCAATCTATAGTATTCGATGACCCATGTAGCGAGCGTACTTACTTGGTTAATTATATACTTTATGTAGGTACTTAATAACACATCATTGTTATCCGTTTGATGTGCCTACTGATGCATATATTACAAACCTCAGTGGTTTATAAATGTATGTATATATATGTATATCTTCACACAAGTTTCTGTGGACCCTAAGTAGACAGAACCGAGCGCCATAAGACGCGATCCTTACACACCTTACTCACTACTGTAACATTCATAGCTCTCTTTTCCTGCACTAAATCTTGGTATTTCTCGGCTTCTACATCCTCCTACTTTCGCATTGTATATCTGTTTCGTCGTACTCGCATCCTGAATTCTTTCTACCTATCCAAACCAATTATTTCCATGCTCTTTGCATGGTTTAATAATATTTGCATGGTTTATAAAATGCATCACAAGGTTATTTTGTAGATTGGTAAATAATGAATTTTAAAAAAGTAGAAGGTTATATTCCGACAAAATATTTCAAGGAGAGTAGGTTTCCAGGACTCGCAAGCTATTAAGGCTAAGAGATAAGAGAGGTAGGGTGCCTCGAAGTAGCCCATCTGAGGAAATACCTCCATTTCATAGAAAACTGCAGCTAAATAAGGTTGTTGTGGTCTTGCGTGTGAATGAGGACACCAGTAAGCTCCTAAGGAGTAGCTTTGTCAGCAGTAAAGGTGGTGTTGCACAAATTATACTCGGAAGCTCTCAGATGATACAGTAACCGCTTTACATACGCCTCTCGACGTTATATGGAAACAAAAAAGATAAAAATCTAACAGACCACATGTTCCTAATTATGTCAAGCATACTTTTAAATCTATTTGTTGGATTTTCAGCAAGAAGTAGGATTGATAACTAGTAGTAAATAGATTTCATTGCCATACCAAAACCATTTTTTTTTTGTCTGTATTTCTATGTCATGTCCGTTCTGAATATCCTACTAATATTATAAATGCGAAAGTTTATATGTATGGATGGATTTTTCTTGCTCTTTCACGCTTAAACGGCTGAACGGATTTGAATGAAATTTGGCACGAAGATAGACTATGATCCGGATTAACACATAGGCTACGTTATTTGACTCCACGCGGGCAGCAGCTAGTGTTACATAAGTTTAGATTATCTGCAAAAAACTTGTATGTATCGGTATACCTCTATCTTTATCCCAAGTCCCAACATGCCTCACTAGCCTCTGTAATATTCACTTTTCATGTACGCTCGCTCTTTATTAGGGCCCCTGACATCACCTTCGGATAAAACATGACAATTTTGTTGGTAATAGATTCAGGTGCTATTTTGCGAATATTAAATTTACGTTCAATTTGATCTCACATGCTTTGTGTGCTTCCGCCACCAATTAGTTCATGAGAACTAACGCTGGCCGGCACCGACCCACTACCGTTAGTGGAACATGGCAGTGACGGCATGCTAGATGCATGCCATGTTCCGCTCCGGATGTTCTACTCCGGTTGTCTCTGTCGCGGCTGCTGCGTCTTGCACCACCACCGCCGCTGCTCCACCACCGCAGTGGTCAGAGGTGCCACCGCTGAAGTACACGGCGTGGCCCAACCCAACATAAGAGGGGCAGGATGTCATAAATGCAGTAGAGAGTAAACCGTGATGCACCGTGCGTTGCAATGCTCGCTCAGCGTAGACTGGTCTTGTTTCCTCTGGTCGGTCGTCTACAGAACATTTTTTCAAAACATTTATGATACAAAATAATTTTTGTGATAAATTTTGACATAGCATTTCCGGATCCAGAGGCTCGCTATGAACAATGAGTAAAAAAAGTATAAATATGTATTTTGATTGCGCCTTACCTCTTTTAAAAGGCTAAGACAAACAGACATGTTCGTGCACACAAAATTTTGTTACATATGGAAATAGAACCCACAAGCCCTGGTGTCAAAGCATGCAAGCATAAATATCTATCTATCTATAACTGCACGCGAAATCCCTTGCGGGAAAGCCAGAGAGAACCAAGCGTCACATGACTCGATCTTTACACACCTCTTTTCTTTAGCATTCATTGCTCTTCTGATAAAACACGACCAATTTTGTCACGGTAGGTAAGGTTTGACCTTTCTCGCCTCTTAAAAAATAATAAAAAAACAACAATACCTAGTTACTATTAAGTAATGGCTATTCAGTTTCTTTTATTAAGGTCCGTTTTTTACTATTTTAGTAAGGAAAAACTCTATAAATGCTCAAAGCGCCTACACATCTTACATTCATTTTGAAGGTTCCTTCACTTTTTATCTACCACCAGCATAACCATCGTAGACCAGTGTAATCGGGACACGTATATCCATCGAAGGTGTGTTGTACCGGCATTGTAAATAATAAATGAACTCGAAACCTAATAATACGGAGAAGGTAAACCAAGCGTGTTATTATTTTCACTTCTACAAAAATGTTAAACATTACACTTATGGTCAAAGGGCCAAATTTCAGAAGTTTTTTTGGGAGTATTCGTTGTTTATCCGGCTTAAACAGATCGATGATTGAGTGGTTAGTATTGATTACATCACTAAGAAGTATCACGGGTTCCTTTCCTGTACGGAGAAATATGTATGTTTTAATATGAACTTTAATATATATGGGAAAATATATACTATTATGTTTTTATATCGTCGATGTCTTTTACTTTGAAGTTATAATATCGAAGTCAAACAACTTCACTTTATTTAAATACCGCATATGTACTGATAATAAACCGAAATATTTCTTTCACATGATGTGCGAATCAAAGCATTTCGAAAATTTCACCATTTTCTAAACTTTGACCGGTTCAGATATAACATGGACAAAGTCACCAATTTCGTCGAGCTGTACCAAGTGGTCGGACTTAACGATCGTTACATTGCACTAACAATCAAGACCGACAGCTTAATGTGCTCTTCGGAGGACGTAGCTGGCGGTAATTGCCAGTAAATGGTCAATCATGCTTGGGACGATTGCTTTCGATGATGCTTAGGACAGAACGTATTGCAATCTGGTTGATGCGTGTCTTTACCTATGTATGCACATCAACATATCATGTGTTGACAGGATATGTGGTGTGAATTCGATATGCGTGGATATCGAAATGCAAGACTTAGAGGAATGATGAAATATATTCAAAGATGACGTACCGACTTTTTTACGACACTTGCAACTGTTTTAACCGACTTCAAAAAAGGAGGAGGTTCTCAATTCGACTGTATTTTTTTTATTTTTTGTATGTTTGTTACATGGTCATTTCGCCTATTATGAATTGATTTTGATGACTCTTTTTATGTCTGGTAGGTCATATTTCAAAGAAATTCATTTAGTGCTCATTGAGAAAATCAACAAAGCAAAAATATATACACAGATAATTTTTTTGGTTTGTGGTTCCCTTCAGCAAAAGTTTTTGATGAGGAATTTCAATCTCTGTTTTAGGGTCCCGTACCCAAAGGGTAAAACGGAACCCTATTACTGAGACTCCGCTGTCCGTAGGTCCGTCCGTCCGTCCATCTCTCATCAGGTATCTCATGAACCGTGACAGTTAGACAGTTGAAATTTTCACAGATGATGTATTTCTATTGCTGCTATAATAATAAATACTAAAATACAGAATAAAATAAATATTTAAGGAGTCTCCCATACAATAAACGTGATTTTTTTGCTCTTTTTTGCTCGATATTGATAACGGCAACAGACAGACGCTTGAAATATTCACACAATATTTTGTTATATATTCATTTTAAAAATAAATTAAAATAAAACAAATATTTAAAGGGGGCTCCCATACAAAAAACGTGATTTTTTTTGCCGTTTTTATAGATAATGGTAAGGAACCCTACGTGCGCGAGTCCGACTCGCACTGGGCCGGTTTGTTTTATTTACACCACTAAAAAACAAAAACTAATTTATTTTTAAATAAAAAAATAACCGCCTTCAAAAATACCCAGGAACTAAAAAGCGTAAAATAATTGGTCACAATTACTTACGATTTATTGAGTCAGTGCCAGCCGCATAATATCAATTGATAATATCAGTACACGAACCGATTTTAACGGGACCTGAAACTGTTTTATGATTATTTTAATTTGAAAAAAAAACTACTACAATCAATTGCCTTATCAGTATGTATGTAGTAGATAACTTCACGCCAAATCCCTTGCGGAGGCAAGCAACGGATAGGCAGAGAGAATCGAGCGCCACATGACTCGATCCTTACATACCTCACTCGCTTCTTTAACATTCATTGCCCTGGTGATACACGCTCGCCGGCTTATGTAAGTATATAAATAACTGATATGTTAAATAATCTTGTCTATTTTTAATATGAATGAATCTACTGATTCAAACGTACCTGACGCTTGCAGTCGATTACTCGATTTTCAGGGTTTCACACCCAAGAGGAACCAACAGAACCCTTGTATTAAGGTTGCGCTGTCTATATACGTCAGTCTATCTGTCTGACACAGAACTGTATGTTTTGAATTACATTTGGTAGACTTGTGTTCACAGATTGGTATTACTATGGCCGCTATTATAAAAAATAATAAAATGAATAAGTTAAAAAGTAAATCGATACATACAATTAACGTGTTACTAGTCAGTTTTATTTAAAAGAGACAAGGATTAATTCAAATGTAGGTATTATGATCGGTAGAGGTTTCAAATTGGTGATGTGTTGAAAAAGGGCCAAATCAAAAGCACCCAAAACCGTAGAGCATGCATGAAGAGTGATGATTGTGGAAGAAGCGAGATAAGTATGTTTGTATCGGTGCAGCTGGCGTTCCATTGTCTCTGCTTATACCAATGAGAGACAGGCGTGATGATATGTATGTATGTACAAGGGTTAACTTTGAAGAATTTCACATCAAAAGTATACAAGCGTATCAAAGAAGATACTCATGATTATTTTATACTACGTCGGGTTTCCAGCAAGCACACGAGTCATTTATTTATTTGTTTGCAGTATATTTAAAAATAAATCATCGTGAATCCATTGAGTATATAATACAAAAACATTACATAAAGGAATTGGATGTCACATTGTAAACATATTTTCTACGCAGTTGTCGGCAGCTAAAATATGTAATTAGTTATTCCTTCACATAAATATATCGTATTACCGAACTGGGAGTGTAAACATCTCGAGATGATGACAGTTCGTAACTCAATACCATTCACTTGCGTAATTAACACGTTTCCGAGATGTTAGTACAATTGAATTATTTGCGTGATCGAAACCACTCCATCTGTTTTAGGGTTTAAATAAATTTAATTAAACTCGTTTACGTTCTTACAGGATCTCATTAAAACCGTCGAATTGCGTACTTAAATAAAATAGAGAACAGATAATCATGAATATACGTTATTTTATTATTATAATAACAAAGAATTTTTTTTTAATAAAATCATTATGGCAGGTTATGTACATATTATTTTATTCTAAGCAGACTGAAAAACAAAGTCTAAACCTAACGGCTGGGTATGAGTATAAAATTAAAGGGTTTTGAAAGGTGATTTCAAAAATTTATGCAACTTATACGTTACAACTACATTTTAATAAAAAAAATACCATTACCATTTCATAAAGTTTAAAAAAATCGTAAATAGAATGATGTAGAAACTATTCCTCTCTAAGAACCATCAAATACGATGGAATCATTTCACCTAAATCATTATTGAACTGAAGCAGGGAGCCTATTTTCTAATGATTTTCGAATACAGCCACAGCCTCTTCATAGTTCACAAAGCGAATATTCAATTGTCTATCACGTTACCCGTCAAATATCATGATAGAGGAGGATCCTACTTCTTGGGCTCTGCTCTCAAACATATTCGAAGATGGTAAACAATGACTAACACACCAATCTGCATTAATATTTCTATCATCCTTTTACACAATTATTGCAAAATGATCCGTCCATCCAAAGAGTGAGGTCATCTTTTTCTGTTGGCTTCTGTCTTTCTGTACTCTTGTTGGAAAATCTTCGAATAGAAACATTGATTGGCAGATTGTATTTTGTTTTCGGGTTCGTGGCAATATAGCTTTAATCACCCGTGATAATATTATATGCAGCTTTATAATCACCCGTGGTAATATTATATTCAGCTTTAGAGTCACCTCCATCGTTTGACCATAATGGTGGACGTTCCGAGAAAAGTATCTAAAATTAAAAAGGATACTATAATAAGTAATAACTTTATGTACATGTCATCACGCCAGTAGGCAGAGATTATGAAACGCCAGGTATACACATTCAAAAATATATCTATAGGTACAGATTCATATACATTTATCTACTTCTTTAGGTATGTATGCTTTTTAGTTTCAGCTAATCGACTATTTTGTCGATAAATGCGTCCTTAGTAACCCTTTACAAATCTCTTCCAAATGTCTTCCATCTCAGAATTTGAAATAAATAGAATTTCCTATTAAATTTTGGAACTTCCATTCAAGATCGTTCTCGTATCGCATTACACCTCTATTTATCTACGAGTATATTAGGTTTAACAATGTATATAAATAATTAAACTTGAAGAGGATATTCCTGCAGCCCAGCGCGTAACAGCTATATAAGTGATCTTATTCTTCTTAGGCTTATCCCGTTCCTATTAGGATTTAGCGAAGATACTCATTTTGATACAGACCGACTGCAGTCAAACCTCAACAACTCAGAAAACCAGACTTTTCTTAGGTTAGGTCATACGACTTTCGAAATATAATTTCATGGACGTGTGAAAAACATCGTAATGAGACGAGCTCGGCGGCTCAGTCGTGAATGACGCGACTTTGATACCAACAACAAGAACAAGACAAACATTTATGTGCATGAACATGTCTGTTTGTATTAGTCTGAATATTTTAACAGAGGTAGGGCACATCTAAGCAGCTCGTCTGGGGAAGTACCTTCACCTCATAGGAAACCGCAGCCAAATAACAACTCCCTAGAGAGTTGTGTGTTCCTGCGTGTGAGTGAGGTCACCAGTAAACTCCTAAGGAGTAGCTGTGTTAGCAGCAGAGGAGGCATCACGCGAGTGATACTTAATATATTACAAGCGTTTATAGGGTACGATAACTGCTTTACATCAGGTGGACTGTATGCTTGAACGCCTTTCGACGTTGTATAAAAAAAAAAAAACTCACCGTGTTCCCTTCACGGCGAGGCAAGTGATAACTACAGATATTTACATAAATCCGGGAACAAAAATTTTATGGTACACACCAGAATTGGAACCGGGGGTTGGTTAGTCAATAGGTCGGTTCCTTATCCAATGGATTATCACTGCTCAATAGCTACGTCAGAGAAATATCAGAATAATGTTTTTTTTGTAATTGCGAACATCTTGATAAGTTCATAGTTTGTGTTGTCCATAATTTTCCGGTTACCGAGGTCAGGCAGTAAATTGTAATTATACTTAATCGTTAATGTATTTTTTTCTTTTTTATATAATCCATTGATCACAAACAAACGTATTTATGTACATTTTAGTAAACATAAAAAGAAATTGAAAACGGTAAGTGTAAATAGCTGAAAAAGGCCAAATCAAACGCACCCAAAATCGAAGAGTAAGCATGTAGAGATTGATGAGTGTGGAAGAATCAAGAGAGGTTTGTTTGGATCGGTGCACCTGGCGTTTCTGATGCTCTGCATACCCTGATGGGAGGCAGCCGTGATGATATGTATGAATTTATGTAAATATCTCTAATAAATTAACTTCTAATTCAGGCCACCAGTAGTAATCTTATAAAGACAAATTAATTATTTGATCAATATGGTCAAAAGTGTTTTAAGTATGAGTTAAGGAATTATTTAAGACACTTTTAGTGGTCCATGATTTGAATCAATGACCATCGTGTTTTTCCACTGGGTCATCACTGTTCTAGTAGCATGCCTATCATTGCAATTGAAGGCGCACTTGAAGATATTCCTCATAATCATCCAAACACAATACTTAAGTCGCTGTCTAGTCTAATTTGAAGCAACAACATCAAAGCGCCAGAATATTAATTATTATTCTGACTATTTATCTTGTTGCCCAAATCCCGCAACTCAAAAGTCACACTGAAGAAAGTCGGAGATTAGTCCTTCAACTATCTTACTTGTACAATTAATAATAATCCCTTATGTACTGTCACAATCATGTTTTACTGAAGGGCTCGGCTAATCTGTTAATATTAGCGTACCCTTACTGTAACTTAGTAAATGTTGAAAGTATTTTGAGATAATAGAGTTGGAATTGTAATCAGCCTTCGTCACATTTTAGAGTATTTAGTTATACGTGTTAAGAATTTCTTACGATATGTTTTAAATTGGATATATAGGTCAAGAAGTGAAGTAATGCATTATAAGTGTTCCAGACACTAAAAATACGGTAAATGTTCGTACTTTATACCCGGGGTATGATAAATGGTAAGTGGACCTAATGCAAATTGCACCTGTTGCGAAATGGACGTGTTTTCGTCCAGTGAAACAAATGCAAAGTGGACGGAATGTTACGAAAAGATATCAAATAAGAATCCTGGCCTGAGTATGTATCACCAAATTCCCTTTACGGACTTCTGTGGATGTTTGTAATGATCACTTGCTTGACAGTGAAGAAAAATATATTGGGGACAAACGAGGTTGTGGGTCACCTAATAGTAAGCGGTCACCACCACCTATAGACATCAGCAATACCAAAGGGCGACTGATCCGTTGCCAGCCTTTTTAGGGAAATATAGGCTCTTTACTTGAAGACACCCATATCGGGGGGCACGGCAGTGCCCCCGCCAAGTTGAGCGTGAAGCAAACACTGCCGTACCATCCTTTACTGGAAGCATTTCGCCGCATTTTCAGGCCCCTATTTGAGAACCTCTGGATAAGACCAGAACGCAGAAATTTTCATCATCCAGTAAGCTATAATCGTATAGTCAAAATTAACTATAATAATAAAGAAATCGCAGTAAGGAACCTTAGACTTGGCACGACTTTGTCTAGATTTCATTACTTTTTTAGAGATAAACAAGCATCTCCATCGAGACTTGCTAGTTTTTTACAGAATATTTTTGGTGGGATCGTATTTCTTCGGAAACACCGCTGAGGTAAGTTGACTCCACAATTTCAGCGTAGTAGGAAATACCTCAGAAAGCGTACTGTAGTAGATTGCCACTCATCAAGATGGTGAGGGTGAAATTTTAGTTTGTGGCGAGTGGTACGATACTGGAACTCAGCGGCTGGTATTAAGTTGAACAGCTCCTCCGAACACTCCCCACGATACAATTTATACAGTACATAAAGAGAAGCAACGTCTCTTCATGTACAAAGTGAGTCCAGCCGAACGGAGATCACTGGGTCACCGACGATTCGAACTGCTCTACGTTGTATGCGATCAAATGATCAAATCAAATCTTGAGAAAACCTACACGTTTAAGAAATTATATTTCAAAAGACGTATGTCCTGTCCTATGAAAGGTCTGATTTCCCCTCTGGGAGGTCTCATAGTAGTCGCCCCATGTAAAAATCAGTATCATTGGACTCCTTAAGGCTAAGATAGTGAACCTCGTCAATCCTAACGGATTGGAAAACGAAATAATGATAAGAAAGAAAGAAAAATCGTACGTCATTTTTTCATCCTGCATTCTTTCTACATGTGCGAACCAACGGAGCATGCCTGTTCTTATTTTAACACCGACACTCTCTTTCAGACCAACTCTGTTTCTACTCGTGATACCATTATTGCGAATACGGTTAATAAGCGTTACGCAACAAATTTTGCGCAACGCTCGCATTTCGACCGCGTTTAACTTACTTTCATGCTCTCTCTGCCATACCCAGCTCTTGCTTCCATATGTAAGCGTTGGGACCAGCACTGCATTGTGTATAGCGAGTTGTGCATTCTGGCTCAAGTTTTTACTGCCAAGAAGTTTTCCCAATGCTCCATTCACTATTCCCAGCATTCACTCGTCTTTCTACATCAGTGGTGTACCTTCTATTCCTACTGAGCGCATCGAAGAAACACAATCTCATTCACTTGTTCGAATATTTCATCATTAACCGTAATCCTTACATTGGTTCTGGTTTCTTCTCTTTCAAATACCATTATCTTTGGTTTCTTAAAAAAAAAAAAAACTTTAATCTTGTACAATTGCTAGTGAGAAAAACTATTGATCTTAAAATCTATGTGTTGTTTATGAAGCCAATATTTTGAATCACGAAATGGCCGACTTTTTAATGTTCAATCTGTAAATTTTTCGAAGACAATTCTGTTTATTTTTCAAGAATTTTATTAAAATTATTTACTCTCTAAAATCACAGTATCAATCGCGGTCAATTGATAGGCATGTGTACTATATCCCAGTTCTAATGCATATAGGCCTCTTCAAGAAAATTGATGTTATGTACTATACTTGCAATGATCAGCTCCAAGGGATATCAATGGGACAATATACACATAAACAGGTCTCGATGGGTATTGGTACTATTGCCAATGTGTAGGAAATTAAGAGGCTATTGAAACTAGATCTGGATGGGATATCGACGTCCGTCGCTCCTATTGGTCCGTACTTATTGGTTGCAATACGCTGCAACCTAATTAAGCTGATGCTAAATCGTGGAGCCAATTTCCAAACGTCAGGTAAGAATATCTACTGAATACTTCACTTAGACGTTAATGTAGGTGACAAATAAATATTTATTCTGTTCTCTCTAGTGTTAGCCCGTTTCTTAATGCATTAGGATTGGCGAGGTCCAATACCTAAGCCTAAAGATTTGTCGAAGATACTGATTTTGTAATAAAGCTTCTGTCGTAAGACCTCCACAACCAAGAGGGAAAGCCAGACCTTTTTTAGGTTAGGTCACACGTGTATCTAAACATAATGTCTTGGACATGCGGGTTTCCTCACGATGTTTTCTGTCACCGCCGAACAGGTGATAATTACAAACATAAGCCCTTAAAATTTAAAAAGAGGTAGGGCGCATCAAAGCTGCCCGTCTGGAGAAATACCTTCACCTCACAGAAAACCACAGCCGAGTTACCCCAGAGGGTTGTTGTGTTGTTGCGTGTGAGTGAGGTCACCAATAAGCTCCTAAGAAGTTGCTGTAATAGCAGCAGAGGTGGCATTGCGTAAGTGATACTTAATATTTTAAGCGTTTTTAGGCTACGATAACCTTTACATAAGGTGGGGCGTATGCTTGTATGCCTTTCGACGTACATTATCCGAAAAAAAAAATGGATTTAGTGGTACAGAGATTGAAAATTGGTGATTCGAACCAGGGAACTTTTGCGTAGATCGGTTCCTTATTAACTGGACTATCACACTGCTCTCAAAAATAAACATTTATTATAGGTATAAATATTTTAGTAACAAATATTCAATCATTTTTAACATAAATTAGCTTGACTGGTAAAGACTAGTGCAAGATGGCAGCCGAATACAACGCCTGGTATTGTCTCACGATTGAATAGAATTGAATACGAAATGAACCGCGGACCGTAAGTGTACGGTACGGTATGGAACGGCCAACTCGTACTTGGCTTTTTATACAACTTTAGAAGGCATATAAGTCCACGGTCCACCTGATGTAAAATGGTTACCGTAGCCAATGAACGCTGTGATACAGAAAGTATCACTCGCGCATCGCTGTTGCTAACATGGCAATTCCTTAGATTATTGGTAACCTTACTCAGTCGTAGAAACACAACAACACGGTTTTCTGTGAGATGGTAGTACTTCCCCAGTCAACTACTTTTATGCGGCCGACCACTTTTCTTTTATTTTATTCTTACGAGTATTATAGATATTATTCGTGTTTCAGCAGAAAGTGATGTCAGGAGCATCAGAAATCGGCGAGCGTGTATGAGAAGAGCAATGAATGTTAAAGAAGCGAGTGAGGTATGTAAGGATCGAGTCATGTGGCGCTCGGTTCCCTCTGCCTACACCGCAAGGGATTTGGCCTCAAGTTATAGATAGATCTAAATTATTTTATTTCAGTATAATGTAATTCCAATATAAATCTCAAATAATCAAGTTAGCAACGTCGTCTACAGTCAAACATAAAATAATTTTCATTCTGCATGACTCCCTGATGGCAAATACGCCAATTTAAATGATTAACAAAAAATTAAACTACTTATAAATGAAAATTGATTTTTGTTTATAAATTAAATAGGCTTCCCATACTGTTTAATTCACTAAATGGCAGCTAGCGTGCGCCATATTTAAATTTTCGTCACGTCCAAACCCTTGAATACCCGGAGGATTAAGATAAGTCCAACGGGAGAGCGTTTGTCTAAATTGGTTGGTTATTTTGGTGCTTAGCGTTACATCTCAACGTAAGTATGTACCTAACCACAATATATATGAAATAAATCCCTTTCGCATGTGAAAATATCATCGATTTGTGCGCTGATATTGATTATTTTAGTTTACTGGAAAACAATGAGAAAGTATTTCCAGCATTTTTTTTTAAGTTGCTGTTAGATATATTGCAAGGTAACGAGGGAAAAATAAATAAAAAGATAACCAGGTAAAATACAATAATTAAAACTAAAAGCGCAAATATTTGTTTTAAACATAGCACTGACATGGGCGTGCTTTATGGATTCGGCGACGATAGATCTAACCAATTAAAAAGACTTACCACTGCAGGAAACGTAGATGCTCCTGGATACAGCAGAAAGTCCAAGCGAAGATGCAGACCATAGAAAGTGGAGGTCATCTAGCGACCCACCATTGTAGAAGACATAGGTGCTCCTGGACACAGCAGAAAGTCCAAGCGAAGATGCAGACCATAGAAAGTGGAGGTCATCTAGCGACCCACCATTGTAGAAGACATAGGTGCTCCTGGACACAGCAGAAAGTCCAAGCGAAGATGCAGACCATAGAAAGTGGAGGTCATCTAGCGACCCACCATTGTAGAAGACATAGGTGCTCCTGGACACAGCAGGAGGACTGAGCGGAGATGCATATCGTGTTTCGCCAAGGAGGTCTTTTGCCAGATCAAGAGTATTTTGTCCTCTTCGCTAGTTCAATTAAATTGCGAAAGTCAAATTTACATGCAATTTGATCTAACCTGCTTTGTGTGCTTCCGCCACCAATTAGTTCATGCGGCCTAGCGCCGGCCGGCACCCACCCACTACTGTTAGTAAATGCAACATGCCGACGCTACCATGGCTGCCCCGGTAGTCTCTGCCTCGGCTGCTTCTGTCGTTCGCCATCGGATTCTATTCCAGATGCTGCTTTCCGCACACAAAGCAGCTTAGATCAAATTGCATAAAATTGTATGTGACAGTTGATTTTAACACTACAGTTGATGAGAAAACCATTTAAAAAGATTTATTATTATAATGTACAAAGAACTTGCTACGAAATAATGATAAAACAGACATAGCAGTAGGATGCCGGCGCTGAGGAATCTCAAGATATACAAAATTGGTCGTGTCATATATGGGGGTGATGACAGGATCACTAAAACTGTCAAACGTGCATGAGAGAGCAATGAATCTATGGTCTGCATCTTCGTCTGGACTTTCTGTTCTATCCAGGAGCAAAGAAACGGGATTTGTCATTATATTATAAATAGATAAAACCATGACATAAATGATCCATCTCATTATTTTGTAGAAAAATATCTCATCCAGTCAGCAGTCTCACCATGAACAGGTTTATCTATTTCGAGCTTCTCAACGTCACATGGAGTGCAAATTGAGTCGTCCGATTCAGCTGTTATCAATAGATGATGAGCGTTAAGTCAGTGCCCCTTCGGGTAGCATGTTCTACACTCAGCCGAGATCTGCGTCCTAGCAATGGGACGAATATAGGTTGGTGTATATGTATAGTTATATTAATACTTGCAAATAGGTTTAGAAGCACATTAAACGTATGATTTATAACCGTCAAAAACAAGATAAACTTTAGAAATTATTCAAGACAAGCATATTATCTGCAATATTTGCAGGCATTGTAAAATATTTTTTTCCACACCACTCTATTTCTAGTAGAGTAATCTTCCAACAGTTACGGTTAGGTTATAAACCTTACTAGTAGCTGATCACAATATCTATCATTTTTCTGTACTATGTTATATTTAAATATTTAAAAACCATCTATTTTACTATTAATTATAGGATTGACGAACTCTGTACATTTTAGGCTGATAATTTCAGCTAAATTAACGGTTGTCAAGAAAATAGAACTTCAAATTATTGAACATAAGTTAATAATTTCATGGAAAATATCCCGATAATAATTCAATTTTCTTCAATTAACGCAATGAGAATCTAGTGCACGACACATATTATATCAATATAATTAATTATATTTGAGTTTTTATTTCAATCAATGTCTGTTCTTTTATACACAATGTCTTGTTAACTAGACATTGACTACATGAAAATGAAAATTTCTGTACCTAACATAAAAACTCAATGACACAGGTCCCTCTGATAGATGTCATGATGCAATGTGGATAGTGGAACCTATCCACATTGCATCATGACATCTATCAGAGGGATCGAAAATGCATCTTAAGCTACGTCAAGCTTACCAGTCTATAAATGGGTTTACTTAGCTTGTGTTCCTCTTTCTGTGTATCGAAGTGTAAGTTATGCTATTGTAAAAGACAATTGTTAAGCCGAAATATGGTATAATATACAAATAAAAAGATTCAGTCGAGATCCTTTTTAAAATTACTTAAAAACAATGCATTAACTAAGGTCGAAGTTCCGGTCAAAGTGATATATTTACAACAATGTATAGTTTACAAAATACAATTACCAAATCATTAAGAGACCTTGGCTTTAGTTACATCCATTTATTACAAAATTTCCGACGGAAAAAGTAGGGAAAAGTATGAAGGACCCGTCAAATACATTTTGCCGTTGTTTCTATTTGAAAAGGGATGTTGAAGTGTCATACAGAGTAAATGGGGGTTCCGCAAATCCGGGTCATTGAGTACTTCAAAGTTTACGGGAGTGGGGACGTGAATCTGAGAAAATGGCGTGTCATGTACACAATACCGCTGTGTCACGGTCCACAATAAGTCATACTTAAGACTTAGGTCCTTAGATTGTTCCACGTTGTTTAGAGGATTGGAAGAACTCTAAAAACTTTGTTTATTCATCATTAGTTAGCTAAGAATTTATGAAACTTACCTTTGTGCATAAATTCTTAGTATTTAATTAGCGGAAACCTTTGTTGCTTACCAATTAACATATTTTATGTGTTTAATTTTTGGTTATAAACTTTTCAACGCCCTTTCAGTAAGATCGATTATTATATAAGTAGAACCTACGGACTTAATTTTAACCACTTCTAGTTATTGTATTATATATTATTATCCTAGGTAATTGAGTGTAGATGACAATAAAATAATATGGTACAATTAATAGCCAGATTATAACTCTCAGACTAGTGAGCTTATCTGACCATTAAACCCTTTGGCCATAAAACGTATTTGTTTAGATGTTTTTCTTTTACAAGTTGTGACTATTAATGTCGCTTTGATATCTGACCCTGTGAATCGTCTGATGCACATTTCTAAAAAAACATATAGTCACTTGCAATATACTCACAACCGTATTGTGTAATATTTATAGCAAATGGAGCAGACCCGGCGTATCTCTACAAAGATCTTTATTTCAAGGACTAATAATTTATAAAAAAAAATTAATATACAACGGCCATACCGAAATATGAAAAATTAGTACTTAAGGTTCTTCAGAAGCTTTTCAATTTCGTCATCCTCGAGGACAAAGCGCCACAGGCATCGGGCAGAAGCGTGGTGGTGTTGTTTTCAAGAAGGGTGGTAAATCTTTATTGTAAAACAATAGACTCACCTTAGGTTTTCGCGATTGTTACACATTTAATTAAACAATTTTCAAGGAAGAATTCCTGCGACCACGGATGCTGCAAAGTATTCGAAACGTCAGGTTCAACAAAATAAAACACGCGATACTTCCGTTAAAAATTGTTTAATTCAATAGACTCATCTCTCTTCTGGGCTTTGAGGACAGAGCACGAGAGCACAAAACGACGTTGTTTCTTCTAAATTATTCACTGCTACGCTCCAAATTATACGCTGCACTGCTCAATACGAAAATCTCATAAGCAAACTCAAGTTGCACAGCGTGCTATGGAGAGCGCCATAACTGGAGTTTCTCTGTGAGATAAATTCAGAAATTAGCACATACCTAGCAGAGTTACCGACGTGTCTCAAAAGATCTGAAAGCTGAAGTGGTAGTGGGCAGGCCACATAGCTCATAGAATCGATGGCCGTTGGTTCTCGAAAGGCGATCACGAACCTAAAAACGCAGCGTAAGACGGTCAACCAGACGATGTACCGACGATCTTGTGAAGATCGCAGAGAGTCTCTGAATGCAAGCGGCACAGGACCGATCGCCGTGGAAATCTAAGTGCAAGGCCTATGGTCAGCACTGGACGTCCGTTGGCTGAAATGATAACTATGGTAAAGTCGGACAGCATACAAGCTTACGGCCCATCTGATGTAAAATGGTTACCGTAGTCCATGAACGTTTGCAACACATTAAGTATCACTCGGACGATGCCACCTCTGCTGCTAACACAGCAACGCAAGAACGCAACTACCCTACAAGAAATTGTTAATGTAGTTTTCTGTGAGGTGGAGGACCCCCAGGTAAGCCGCTTTGATGCGTCCTATCTCTCTTAAAAATACTTAGACCAAGACAAAAATACATATTCATACACATAAATGTTTGTCCAGTGTGAGAATCGAACCTACAAGCGTTTTTACTAACCACTGGACCACCGAGCTCGTCAAAAACGTATTATTAATAAACCAAATTTTAATATATTTTTTGTTCAAAATATTAAATTAAAACTTCTATATATTTTTACGAAAATTATTTATTGTACCTAAATTTGAATTTAAAAACGGAATTACGCTTCTGTGTCCATTGGTTTGCGCATAAGTACAAAAATTAGTTACCTATATATAAATAACAATTTATATATGAACTTGATGATTATGAAATATAATAAAAATGTCAAAGTTTTTCATATACGTACTTTGGAGAACAAATTGATCCTAAGAAATCTAGAACTTCAGTTAATTTTCGCAGTAATACGACAAGTACTAAGAATTATGCAGGTAATATGACGCCATACAACTTTTTACTTCTCTTTGTTTGCAAATTTCTCTTTTTTTTTTGGAGAACGTACTTTTTACAACTTACAAGTTTCTTATTTTATAATTGTATTATAAATTGATTTTATTTTTATAATTGTAATGAGAGCTCGACGGCGTAGTTGCGCGTGTCATTCTTACCGACCACGCAGGTTAAGCAACTTCGACCACCACCTGTCTATGGTCTTATCCATTTCGTGCTTCTCCGTTCTTCAGCACCTTTATCCGACGGTCTCGGGTTTAAATCCTGGTGTGGGCATGTACCACTAAATTCGTGTTTTCGTATTTATGTATGTATTTGTAATTAACTCGGCGGTGAAGGAAAGCACCGTGAGGAAACCCGCATGTCCAAGAAATTATATTTTGAAAAACGTGTAAATTAAACCCTAGTAGATTTTCCCATTGAGTTGTGGAGGTCTTTCGGCAGTCGCTTTGTGTAAAAATCTGTATCTCAGTCAAATTCTTAGGCTTCACTAGCGCACTCCGTCAATCCTAGTGTATTACGAAATGGCATAACGCTAGGTAGAAGACTTAATAATAATATTAGATCATTTAATATAAAAATAACTCTAACAAATTACCCTTATAGTGACCCTTAGAAAAGATACCAAAATTAAATTTGACCTACATAAACCTTTTACCCTTTTGGGTCGCCAAAAATGGTCCACATCACTGTTATCATGCACGGATATTTGCATACAAATAATATATTGGGCGGCACAAGTCGCGCGCCCGCGTTTTCAGTGTAATTGAGTGTGCCCGACTAATTGCGCCACTGATACAGATCTTACGTGATTAATAGCACCGATCACTGTTCCAGTTCTGGAGGATTTAATAGTGCCAAATAATTGACGTTAAGTTATTAGAATTTGAGATATTTAAATTGTAAATGTAATTTCTTTCTATCGGAATTTAAATTTCGCCAATCCGCTTTCTGCTGCAGCATTTGGGAATATACGACGAGTTCGGTGGCGCAATGGTTAATAACGTTACTTTGACACCGAGGTACGTGTGTTCGATTCTCTCACAGGACAAAAATTTGTATGCATGAACACGTCAATTTGGCGTTGTTCTGGGTGTTTTTAAGAGAGGTTGGGTGTGCCAAAGCAGTCCGTCTGGGAAAGTATCCCCACCTCACAGAAAGCCGCAGACAAATAACAACCCCCTGGAGGGTTATTATATGAATACAGTTTATATGGAAGCAAAAGATCATTTAACAATTTAATCGCCTTTATGTTATATACAACTATCCTTCATATGAAAGCAAAATAACAATTCGTTCAGAATTGTTGTAATCCTGCTGGTGAGAATGAGGATCAGGAAGTTGTCGCGTTACCTACTTGGCACCGGGCTAGTCACATGTCTGTTTACTACTCTACTAGTCATAATATATACGTAGCTCTTCGAAATAGACTGTACTTTTGATGAGCCAACTGCTTGCTGGGTGGTTTCGATGTGCGTCGGGGTTAAATAAAATCCTCGGTACCAGACTATGATTGATTATATTTTCTAAAATATATTCCACGTAAGAAACTTATTCTTCTATAGTACAAGGTACCGATCCCGACGTTGAAGCACGCAGACTGCGGTCCCGCGCGCGCTTAAGTGGGATCGGTTGTAGCTGAGATAATTACTAGCCGCGCGTTACACAAACATATTTTTAACAACTTTATACACGTGGTCTTAAATCGATTTCATTAAACATAATTCTAAATGATTCTATATAAACATATCTTACATATACCCTAACTTTACAAATTATAGCGAAAATAAAAATGACTACGTAAGCGAATGCCGTCCGTAATAATATATAATAACTATAATTATAATATACAAGATTTCTTCGTTTAACTTTAAAGTAATAGCCTAAAATGTACAAAAAGAGAGCGGATTCGAACCATGATCTAAGTTACAGTATAAGATAGACCGTTATTACGGCAATACCACATACGCAATACTAATAATGTCGATTAGCTGATATTAGTGTTCAGTCCGCTGGTTATTTTTTTTTTGAACATACGACTATATAGATAAACATAAAAAGCAAAACCTTGTCTGAATACAAAATTTGATCCCAATCAATAAAGTTTTCTTGTATGTACAAAAAATCTTGTAAATACATAAATTTATGTCAGATATATAAAAGAATTAGTCGTTTAAAGATAAAACGTCATGTAGCTAAAAATATTTTCCAGCCTCATTCGATCCTAGCGGTTGGTAACACCTAGGGCTTATACTTATTGAGTTAGGGGTTGCCAAATCGGTTTTCGGTTAAAGCGATCTCTGAATAAATTCTCCTCAGAAACAGCGGAAGAAATCATAAATCCAGACAATTTTACGGTTGACTGCCCATATTTTTATTACTCGCTGCGACATGGTATTAGGACGTGAGATGAAATATTATGAGTAATATTTTAAATTAAGATGTTTGCTTATTTTTAAAATGTAGGAATTATTTCAAGATTGATTAGATAGATTTTGTCATAGAAGACCACAGTACATGGACTGGCATTTTAAAGTGAATGAAGAAGTTTGCAAGAGCTATTTAATCAATTTTAAATTAAACAATTTGAAATCTGTCGAACGAACGCGGTCAGATTTCAAATTGTTTAAATTTATTTAAAATTGACAATGACATCATGACATAAGAAAGAGAGTTGGGCTGAAAGAGAGTGACGGTGTTAAGATAAGAATAGGCATGCTCCATTGAATTTCGGGTATGTATAAAGAATGCAGTATGAAAGATTGACGAAACAGTTATACAATGCGAAAGTGGAAGGATGTAGGAGCCGAGGAAGACCAAGACTAACCTAACAGGACTAAATTTTTCGTGATTTATCAGAAGGTGATATCAGGAGCCCCAGAAAATGGCAAGCGTGCTTGAAAAGAGCTGTGAATGTTGAAGAAGCGAGTGATGTGTAAGGACCGCATAAGATGCGCTCGGTTCGGTTATTTTGGTCACTATAGGTTAGTCTTGGTCTTCCTCAGCGCCTATATCCTTCCACTTTCGCATTATATATATGTTTCATCATGCATGCTTTCATCCTGCATTATTTCTACATGTTCGAACTAGCGGACCGTGCCTTTTCTTACCTTAATACCGACACTGTCTTTCAGACCAACTCTCCTTACGTCATCATTACGAACGCAGTCAGCAACGTTATGCCACAAATTTTGCGCAATACTCGCATCTCAACCGCATTTATTCTCCTTTCGTGCTCTCTCTGCCATACCCAGCAATAGGAATAATAATTTATAATACACTATTTATTTATACAATGTTGGGAGGCATTCAAGCATACAGTTTACCGGGGTTATCGTATCCTATTAACGGTTGTCATATATTAAGTATTGCTCGTGAGATGTTATCTCTACTGCCAACACAGCAACACCTATTTTGGTAACCTCACTTACTCGCAGGAACACAATAACAGCCAGTGAGTTTTTTTGGCTGTGGTTTTCTCTGTGGAGGGACAGACGGGCTGTTTTGATGCACCCTGCCTTTCATAAAATAACCAGACCTAGACAAACAGACATGTTCATACACACAAATCTTTGTCTAGTGTGGAAATCGAACCCATGAGTCCTGGTGCCAAAGTAGCGAAATAACCACTGTGCCGCCGAACTTGTCAACCTAGCTGCTATCTGTAACTTTATTTGTATGAACATTGGCTTATCAAAATTAACGCATCAATCCTTATAATTTCCAAGATAAAGATGTCCTAAGGCTGCTTTTCCACCACAGATGAGCAGGGTTGCTAGAGGAAAAGGAAAGGGAATTCTAAACTGAGCTACGAAACTATGCGGCCATTTCTAATGATGTTAAGCGGTGTAGTGGAACGGCTCAGATGTAGCATATCATGTACTGCACAGAGCTACATCACTCGCACATCCCTAGCCCTCATACTTAGTTCGCGTTCGTAACTCCTGTCTTAAGCACCCATCCCTCCATATGAAGCACAGCCTCGTTGAACCTGTTTCCACCAGTGTTAAGTCAAGCTAAACTATGAAAATATACAATTCATATTGGCGGATATCATATACATCCTTAGCTATACATCGTAGCATATCTCTAGTGGAAAAGCAACCTAACTGTTGTAAAACTAGTTTTATGACAGATGCCCAACGAATATATAGACGGTCTATCTACGCATAGACAAACGTAAACGTTAATTTTTTTTTCTTTAACAACGTACCAGATTATTTCAAAATTATTCGAATCTAAATATATGTAACTAATATATCTTCACACCAGCTCCCTTGCGGTATCGGCAGAGAGAACCGAGCGCCATAAGACGCGGTCCTAATACACACCACCCACGCTTCTTTAACATTTATAACTCTTTTCATGCATGCGCACCGGTTCCTGGGAACACGACCAATTTGGTGATGGAAAGTGAGTCTTGGTCTTCCTCGGCTCCACATCCTTCCATTTTCGCGTATATCTGTTTTGTCGTTTAATCATTCTGCATTCTTTCTACATGTCCGAACCAGCGGGCCATGCCTGCTATGATATGCCATGCTAATTCATTTTGGATCTAAGTCTTGCATGTTATGCATATTTTAATACTCTACATTTATGAAATAATGCCGATTACTTCGTGCTTAGTTTGAGCCGACTCTAACATTCAATACACCAGCGGAGAGAAATGAACTAAGTTTAGATTACATGGTAAGATGAGAGGGAAGCTTCGCGTCTATGCGCTACTGATTACTCGTCTTTTCTTTGTTATACCTTATTGTTGTAACCATATTAGATATAACATAGGATAAATGCGGAATAATCTGTGGTTATAATAACCTTCAGATAAACAGGCTTTCTACTGAGACGAGGCGTAACGTGATTAACGTTAATAAGGAAGCGACCACATCTGGCAAGCATGACTCGCAGATAATAGGGAAAGCTTTCGTGAAAATGACGCTAAATGGTTATGTACATTATAAATATATCTTATGACTCCTTCAGTGTGCGGAGCTCTTTGAAATTACCAGGATCTGTCATGATCAAAGGCGGAAGACAATCAGCCTGATATTCAGTGAATTTAATTACGTATCTTTCCGTATATTGGATGACACATCATGGCTTAATGAACAATTAACAAATTCTTTGTTATAAAATGTTTTGTAATAATAAACTTAGTATTCATGAAATTCATTTTAGAAAAGTCTGGAACATGAAATCCATATTTAAATCTAGATTGTATTACGTTCGTAAAAGTGTAAATTTCTGACAGAATAAGTTGAATAAAGAGGAAATAAATAACAAAAGCCGTCTGCGTAATAAAAGCGAACTTAAAAGATAGAAACCAGCTGTCCTACTTCGCTCTCCGATCTGAAAACCTACGAATATCCTTAAGCATCAAACGTCACATTTTTAAGTTTAACCGAATAAACTGATGCTGCTGAATGCGAGAGATTTTTACAGTATGAAGTTAGACACTTAAGGGCATCCTATTGGGTTGTAAAATCGGAGACTGAAATATTATACTGACAACCTTGTTTCCGTCTTTTAAGTTCACTTTTTACATAGTCGAGTCATTAGCTTTTTTTAATTTACCTTTTTACTTTACATTATTTATTTATTGAAGACAAATTTCGCAATCGTCATTACGTTAAGGAAGGTAATACTTAGGCAATTATTCAGTAAATTCCGGTGATTCTAAACTACCGATAATTATCTAGAGAGCTGTTCTAACTCAAGGTTACATGGTTTCGAGGTCCTAAAAATGCGAAAATTTTAATCAAAAACGATTCAGTCTAACGTAGATGCCAATGTACAATAATACTCTAGCTTAATGTCAAGGGCAGCATGCATGATCTATTTTTCCTTTATTCTTTAGTCGATCGATTTGATTCTCAGCCCTAGTGGGTAGATTGTTTTATTAGCTTTATCATCGTATTCAACAACTAAAACGTGGCATCCCCTGTACATCAAGCCCAGAATTTAACGTTAATATATAATGTGTCTGTGTGTACTTTAACATGTTTACTATTATTTCTGAAAGGCGATCTGAGCCTATTTTGTATTTAGCAAACATAGACGTGTTAAAATCTATATTCAATACAGCATTTCTCCGCTAAGGATATTTTACTGGATCTATAATGCACGACAGATGTCTTTGGTGATACAACAATCATACAATAATATTTAATATTATATTACACCGATACAAAGCTTTAATCGCTTATCTTCAGAATGCCAACCCCTTTGGGCAATAACTTTGAGACTACATGTCGTGCTGCACATGGAACACCTAAAAATAAACATTATCTATTTATATGTTTACGTCATATCCCTTGCGGGGTAAACAGATGGAAACGAGCACCACGTGACTCGATCCTTAGACATCTCACATGTTTATTTAACATTCATTTCTTTAAAAAATTAATATTAAATGTCAATAAATAACATGAAACACCAGCTATACTCGTCTACTGCTAATCCGTAATCCGTTTTCCATTCACTTTAACAAACATTACGGCAAACTGAGAACACATTAATATACTTCCAGGAACAATGACGCGATTGGTGTTAATAAGGAAACGGGTATGTCTACCGCGTGAGTCATTGGCGAGCTTTCATTGAGCGTGTACGTCGAACATTAATAATAAATCTTTATTATTATTTGATATAATTACGTGTTCATATGAATAGTGAGATTTTTATGAGTTTATATATAGCGTAAGCTAGATTTATGTGCGACTAATCAACGAAAATAAGTCTATTAGTTCTCGGTTGTCAAAGCCATATAAGATAAATATAGATTTTTTTAAACAACGTCGGAAGGTATACAAGCGTAGGGTCCACCTGATGTAAAGCGGTTACCGTATCCTGTGAACGCTTGTTAAATACATTAAGTATCACTCGCGTGATGTCTTCTCTGCTGCTAACACAGCAATTCCTTAGGAGATCACTGGTGACCTCACTCACACGCCGGAACACAACATACCTCTACGTAGTTATTATTCGTCTGCGGTTTTCTGTGAGGTGGAGGTACTTCCCCAGGTGGACTGCTTTGATTCACACTACCTCTTTTAAAATGCTTTCATTGGCGCGTCAGTTCCAGTTTTTTATTATATTATATTGTTGATGATTTATCGTGTGCAATATTTTTTATTTTTACCAGATTTGCAAACATAATGATAGCTTAGGTATGTTTTCACATTTGTATTATCGAAGTTCATAAAGAAGGTACTGTGATCGTGAGGTTATTAAATTTTATCCACGCTTTTGTGTAACGCTGTTCGAATGAAATTTTTAAATCGAAAGATTTTGGAACAATTGAAACAGCGTTCAAAAGCGTCGATAAAATTTAATAACCTCCGTTAAAATTTACGTGTATGTCATTATCTTGTGAATGATTCCTACAGGACAATGATCGATAGTCATGAAATTTAGTGTATAGCTTTAATTTGTAAATATCTAAAACAATTTTGTCTAAATGTTCATCTTACTAAAATAATAATAATATTTCAGAAAAACCAAAATTTTCAATTCAATTTTTTTCTATCAATGAAATTATTAGTTACTACATTTCATAAACGTATGGGAACATACTGGGGAAAATTTGATGCGTACTTATATCAATTCCCATTATAAATTATTTGGTCGTTGTATAACTTGTACATTAAAGTGGAAAATCATAGATGCTATTATTACTGGCTCACCTATCATGACCAAATTGGTGGTGTTTTATCAAAAGGTGTGTCAGAATTCCAGAAACTAGCAAGGAGCCATGAGGAGGGTTGAGAATGTTACGGAAGTGTGTGGACTTAGACTGCTTACGCTGTAAGTGACTACGCGTGAAGGTGCACCATACCTATAGAGAATTCTTATTTGACTGCGGCGTTCTGCAACATAACCATACTTCTTCTGGGTTTCTATAAATTACTTACATCTCAGATCGAATTTACATTTGAACAAAATAGTCAATGAAGACATCTACTAGTTTCATAGTAGTCATTTTGGATTATCATCTTGTATTATTTAGATAGTGCTTCAAAACAATAATAATTTCAAAGGTGTAGCTTATGAACAAGGTACGTACCTTTGAAATATTCTTCGTAGACAAACTTTCCTATCGCCGAACTTCCATTTAATCTGCTATAACTAATCACTAGACGTCTCGCACGCACATTTGCAGGCATTACCGTACAAAATTCACGAGTCAAATTTTAACTTAAGTCAATAACTTAGAATATACAATTAGTCATGGCGCTATTCCAATTAGTCGGGTTGGCGAATAATTAAGCTTACAATGTATGAAACAGGTGGAGTAATATTTCACTATGCTCGAACAATGTATGCGAACTGGCACGAATGCATATTATAATATGATAAAAAATCGGGCAAGTTCGATTGCCTTGCTATTTTGGGATTTCCGGTCAGGTATGTACTTTTTCATTCTAGTTTCTAAATTTCCAAGATTGTAACAAGTCATGCAGGAATAAAATGTTTCTTTGTGTCGATCACACTTTATAACGTCGGTTATGGTCGGCAACGCATGAGTTACACCCCTGGTGTTACAAATGTCCATGGGCTACGGTGACTGTTTACCATCAGGCAGGCCGTATGCTTGATTTCCACCTTAGTGGTATTAAGTTACATTCTAATATTACATAATACTCGTACATAACTAACTCTTGTTCTTTTTAGCATTACCCCGTTTCCTAATCGATTTGGATTGGCTAGGCCCGCTACCGCAGCCTAAAGATCTAGAGAATATACTGATTTTGCCATCTATCGATTACCGTCAGACCTAACAGTCTTAGGTTTTATAGGTCACACATTTTTCGAAACATAATTTCTTAAACGTGTAGGTTTCTCTTTATCTTTCAAGTCATTATTACAAATCTTTATAGATAAATAAAATTGGAGTGTCTGTTTGTAATATTAAAATAACCGCTTCTTACTAAATGCATATGGATGTATACACGGTACATATACCAAAATGAATATTTTTACAATGTTTCTCTGTCTGTCTGTTTGTTTCGCTAATCTTTGAAACGGCTGTACCAATTTTGACGGCACTTTCACTGGCAGATAGCTGATGTAATAAAGAGTAACTTAGGCTACTTTTATTTTAGAAATATTATTTATTTTTATTAATATAAATAAATATATAAAAAACAACTATTCCGCGTGGACACGAAGTCGCGGCCACAGCTAGTATGTTCATAAATCCGAACACAATTTTAGTATATATACACAGTTATATATTTTAGAGCGGTGATAGCCTAGTAGATAATAACCACCATTTATACCGACTGGTCCCTGCTTTGAATCCTGGTGTGGACATACCAGGATGCGAACCATGCACCACTCCGTTAAAAGGCTTATTCTTATCCATTGGGCTTTAACTGATCTCCAATATATTACTCTATATATATGTCTATGATATATACATTTCGCATAGACGAAGCCGCGAGACACATCTAGCCTGAAATGAACAAACGTTTATAGAAAATTCAACATGGTAAGGAAACTCAGACTTGCAACTATACGATGCGGCAATGGAATACACCCAAGAGACATTTTATTTGCGCATTTCGTTGCGACGTGGCTTTTCTCAGCATGCGTTCTAATGTTACATATGCTGTTTAATTCAAAGGATCTCCTTCCAGGAGACAGAATTTACGTAAAAAGGAGTCAGACAATTCCCATCTTCTTCTAGATATGTTTTTATTATTTCGACTTATGTGGTACCTCTACATATTTTATAACAGTTAGGGCGCATCATTGAAAGCTCGACGGCGTCGTTCACTCTAATCGAATACACAGGTTAAGCAAAGTCAATCAGCAGCCTGTCTATAGATGGGTTTATGTATCTTGAACTTCATCGTGTCCCGCAGTAGTATTTTCTGAACTTCGGGCGACTTGAAAGCGTTGGCCTCCTCGCAGTTGAGTAGCGTGGTGGAATGCTCTAAACCACTTTGGTTGAAGGGAGGCACGTATCCCTTGAGTGGAATGAGTTAGGGTTGGCGTAGTAGGGCGCATCAAAGCAGCTACTACTAACACAGTAACTCCTTACTAGCTTACTCGTAACTTCACTCACTTGTGGGAATACAACAACTCTTCAGGGGATTATTGTGTACCTGCAAGGCCGCGGTATTCTGCAATTCTGGTATTTTCCAAGTACTCTATCTCTCTTGAAAACATTCAGACCAACACAAATGGACATATTCATCCCGTCAATGTTTGTCCTGTATGGGAATCGAACCCACGAGCGTTGGTGTTACAGTAGCATTGATAACCACTCCGTCAACGAGGTAATTCCAATGTTGATTAAAATAATAATTATATACAGTTACTAGCTGCTGCCCGCAACTTTATCCGCGCAAATTCCGGCATCCCGTGGAAACCACTTGTTTACTTCCATTCTATTTCATCGGCTTCTAAGGGTTGTATGTATCGTAATGTTTAATACATTATTGGCCGCATTAATTGGCCTATTAAGGGGGGAAAAAAATCAAATCCGATTGGTAGTTCCAGAGAATAATACGTTCTAACAAGCAAACAAACATTTCCGCTTTATATATTACCATAGATTTTAGTCCCAAAAATAGCCACTTTTGACTTACGCGGTGTTAGAACTTCACTGACGTTATTTAGGTTTTTTGGCATGTTGAAGTTATTGTGTTGGTATAGTTAACGACCCAGGAGGCGTAATTTAGCACATCTACTTTAATACCAAGGCTATGCGTTCTTCTATTCTTTCTTTTTCGTAGCTATATTTCATCTCCTAATCAAGTAGTATTGACAGAGTCCGCTACCCAAGCTTACGGATTTGGAGAAGACAGATTTTACATGGAGCGACTGCCGTCAGACCTTCACAATCCAGAGGAAAAACCAGAACTTTTCTTAGGTTAGATGACACGCCTTTCGAAATATAATTTCTTGGATGTGCGGGTTTTCTCACTATGTGTTCCTTCACCGCTACAATATGTACATAAATCTGAAAACATCAATTTAGTGGTACACGCCAGCATTCAATCGGGGGACCAGTTGGTCATAGGCCAGCAGGCCTGCTCTAGATAGACATATGTTTACATGTAATTTCCGTACTAGTTTCATATCTTGAACGCTGCAGATTGATTCCTAATTGGATTGATATCGATCTTAATTTCCTCGAATCTCACTACAATCTTGATGTATTATATTACATTTCCGACATAAATTTCTGATATACAAGCATATCGTATCAAATCAACATGTAGACAGGGGCGTGTTAATTAAATTACTATATTTATGCAGTAAATGGACGTCTATGGAACGCACTTCGAACCAGTCCCAAGTTATCCCAATCGTTCAACTTTTTTAAATTACAAGTGAGGAAACATTATCTACTTTCAATTCTTGAGCTAAGAATTTACTTTTTAACTTATCTATGTAGGAACTATGTGTTTAATTATTTTATATTCTACGTGAATTTTTGTTTTATACACATTTGCACCAAACCGATAAAATGAGATGAATTCCTCTTCAAGCATTTTATGGTTGACTAAAAAAGATCCCTATTAGGATAAATCTACCATTGTTTAGTTTAGTTTATGATCAGTTGTGTTATTATATTAATATTGATTATTGTGCAATGTAATTTTATAAACAAACCAATAAATTGAAAAATAAATTTCTTGGTTTGTTTATAAAATTACGTTACGAATAAAAATTCAAGCATTTGTTTATTTAACAAAGAAGTCTATCTATCTGTAACTTCACGCCAAATCCCTTGCGGGGCAGGCAGAGACAACCGAGCGCCACGTGACTCGATCCTTACATATCTCACTCGCTTCTTTAACATTCATTGCTCTTCTCATGCACGCTCGCCCATAAGTTAAGCTAAACTGAGATAGAGGCAGGTCGAAACCCGCAGACAAATAATAACTCACATTAAGCTCCGGAGGAATTTTAGTATTAATAACAGGTGTAGCAATACAAGAGCCTTCCTGTATTGCAAGCATGTTGTTTAGAATGTTTCTGGATTAGTTGTTACTTATCACTGGATATGATATAATGTAAACTGGTAGACAATGCTTTAGCGTTAAGTTCGCTCTTTGTATAATATACGCTGTTATATTGATTTGCAATAAGACACAGAATATTGAAAGCGGTAGGGCGCATAGAAGCAGGCCGCCTGGGGAAGTACCTCCACCTCATAGAAAAACAAGAAAACTATGATGATTACGTAATGATTGGGAAGTTATAGAAGATGTTTGAAAGATCGAAGTGATTGAGCAATCTGGATATCGAAAGGCGCATTGCCTCAACTGAGAATGAATTGGTGTAGAAATAAGTGGAGTGAAATAGTATTATAAAAGCATACGATCATACTAATCGTTATGAGAGACAAAACGTGCCTTTCAGTAGCTTGGGGTGGTAGGATCAAAGACATAGAGTAAAGAAGGGAAATGCTGTGCCAGTTGCGACGAAGTCTTATAGGCTAAGCCACTTGAGCTGAAAATGAAGTTCAGAAACATGGTCATATTTACGAAGCCCAAATAACCGTATACAAAAGTTTTGAAGGCGCTCAAGCTTATTTAATTGCCCTTAGGCATCTAGATAACAGGAATCAGCATAGTCGAGGATAGGAACGAGCAAGTTTAGTGTCTCCTGGTAGAAATGTAACCTTCTGAGGGAACCAGATGCAGCAAACAATTTCCTACTACCTTCGGCAATCTGTGCTTACCAAGATAATGAATTATCAAAATAATTCCCAAATTTTTCACTTTATCAGGACTAGGTCAACGGAAAGTAACCTTATTTTGATTCTCTTGTGAGTGTCAAAATATACGGAATTAACTGGGCATAAACATCCGTATCTGTTGATTGCGTTTATTTAGAAATTTTGTTGCACGAAGAGACTTGAGTATTTGATATTAATTTCAGCTTGATAGCTCCACCCGCCTTGTGAAAAAGGTTCTTGGCAGAGGGACATACAGACCGACAGACGGACAACAAAGTGAGGGTACCGTTTTTCCTATTGACGTACAGAACCCTAAAAACATTTAAAAAGTACAGAGACCTCCCGAGTTGGCTGACCCTCTGTTACAAATCTTATCTAACTAATACTTACTATTCTGTTATTCCTAAAACCGATGGAGTTACATAAATGTAAGCGATATCTTTTAATTCAATTACATACGATGTTAAAATGGAAGGACACGAAAAGTTATATAAATATGAACAATGAGTGGGAAGTCTGCTTGTTCGGGCTGTTATTGTACAAACGATTCATATTTTCGGTTATTTAACCTAAGCCTACACACTGAGTTTTTTAATTGAAACGTAGAAGTACATATAGTAATATCACATGTGGCATTAAAAAAATAGAGTTGATTTAAAAAACAGTATGGGTGCTAAAATAAGAAGTAGCATGCTCGGTTTGTATAAATATGTAGAAAGAACGGGTGAGGAAAGAACTATAATACAATACAACCCGAAAGTGAAAGGATTTGGGAGCCGAGGATGGATGGTGGAGATAATATGAGTTAACCCAAGTGTCATTTCATCTACCATAATCAAATTACACGCGTTCTTTCGGAAGTTGATCTCAGAAATCCTAGTAAGTAAGAAGCGTGCATGAGAAGAGCTGAATATTAAAAAAGCGAAGTGTGGAAAGCTCGAGTCATAATAAGAAATGGCGGTAGTATACTTTGCTTACCCTGAAGGGGACTTCGTTCAATGATATACATAGACAGATAAATGTTATGCTATTTTTTATTTAGAAACATGATTTAAAGGAAAATAGTAAAACCACAGACACACTTCCCCAAAGATATTTGCCAGTATAGATATTTTAGTCAAATCGTCAATTAGACGGTTTTTTTAACAATTTGCAATAAATGTTTTTCCGGGTAATGATGACAAGTGGTAAAAATAAATATATGTGGTTGATTGTGCTGAATAATATCCAGACAATTACGGATCAGTCGCTATTTCTACTGTATGCTTATCGTTAAAGACAATAAGTTTTTTGAAGTTTTTTAAATCTTTAGAATTATCACGTGGAGATTAACGTTAAGTGAGTTAAATTAGGGTCGGTAAAGCATGAGTGACAACCAACAGGAAGTTTACCCTCAGGAAGGTCGTTTGTTGATTTTTCACATTAGCGGTATAACGTAAACAACATTGTCTATATTTAAAAAGTTTTTATTAAATATCGAGTGGAATCTGGCCTATCCCCCGCCTGACGTGAAACGATTACCTAGTAACCCCTATAGAAGCTTCCTGGAATGTAACTTCCATTTTTCTTACGCATCGTATTCAAACCCGGTGACTTTACTCCCTAACAGAAATACAACATCATCATCATCATCCGAGCGTTAATCCCAATCGCTTCCTATGCTTTCCCTTCGGAACCCATGGTCCGTTTTCCATTTCGCCCGGCATTCGGCATCCCTCATAGTGAGACTATTGCCACGCATGTCATCTCTCACTACACCAAGCCAGTACTTCTTGGGTCTACCTCTCCTACCGGAACCCCCACGTAACTTGCCGGTTTTCGTAAGATGTTGTCGTACAAGCGTAGGCGATACTCTTGGAGTTTGTCTGCTATGTCACGAAGGCGACCGCGAAAACGGGAGTTCCTTACGCGATCCTATTATGTCACTTCGCACATCCAACGCAGGATATTAATCTCCGTGACACGCAGCTCCTGTTGGTGCCACGCAAGTACAGGCCACACTTCACTGCCATATAAAAGGACAGGTCTAATGTTTAAGTAATTTTAATTCAAAGTCAAAGTCAAAGTCAAAATCTTTTTATTCCGTAAAAATGGCTACATTTGTTTGGAATCGTCACTAATTATATATATATATATATATATATATATATATATATATATATATATATATATATATATATATATTATATATATATATATATATATAGTAATTTCCTTAGGCAGTTCCATAGTCACAATATGCAAGATGCACCATGTGCAGAAGAAGTTGGCTTTGACATTTCATAACCTCATCATTCCTCGTGTTCACTCACTTAAAAAACAGTCGATATATATAAAAGTTCCCTGCATTACAGTGGTATCAATATGTAAGTGTCAACGCCTTAGGAATTAAGGCCAATTAGTGCATGCCCACATTCCAAGCGGCATATCTATTCCTACTAGAACTATTATTAAACTTGCATACCGACCCAGACATTAGGTACTATTTGACGAGCTCGGTGGCGCAGTGGTGAAACGCGCTGTTACGTTACTTTGACACCGACGCTCGTGGGTTCGATTCCCACACAGTACAAACATTTGTGTGCATGAACATGTCTGTTTGTCTTGGTCTGGGTATTTTCTATGTATAATAAGTATGTATTTACAAAAAAAATATATTTACGTATGTTTATCAGTTTTCTAGTACCCATAACCCAAGCTTCGCTTACTTTGGGGCTAGATGGCGCTGTGTAATTTGTCCGACAATATTTATATTTATTTATTTATTGTTAATGCGTTATGTTGTTTTTTTATTAGGAAACAATAAATATCGGTGCTAAATGTGTCGAAGGTAGAGTACTTGGCCTACAATGTATCAGATCTTACACCCGTTCGCATTGGCGAAGACACGGTCGGCGAGTCGACGGCTGGCGAGCACACGAACCAGTGTAGGTATTTGGGTTCCGTTCTCCACGCCTCCGGAGACATCGATTGCAAGGTCAAGGCACGCATATTAGTGACTTGGGCCAAGTGGCGTGAGATGGCTGGTGTCTAGAATGCCGGTTAAGTTAAAGGGGCAGGTTTATAAATCCACCATTAGACCGTACTTGACCGTTAAATAACAACTCCCTGGAGGATTGTTGTGTTCCGGCGAGTGAGTGGTTCACCAGAAATGGGGGGGGGGGGGACACACGCGCTAGCGACAATCTTTTTACTAGCGTTCATAGGCTACGGTAACCGCTTTACATCAGGCGGACCGGATGCTTGTTTTGGTATCCGTCGTAGTATAAAAAAACGTGTGATACCATGCGTATTTGCAAGTCCACAGGATATAGTGTTTACCATCAGGTAAGTCGTTTCGCATCTTAATGATATAAACAAAGTGTGATTATTTTTAATAACATTTTAACTAAATGTTAACGGCGGAGGTCGATCTTCGTTCCGCGTAATCTAATCGAACATGCAGGTTAAGTATCATCAACTACAGTCACTCTATGAATGAGTTTATCTATCTCGAGTTTTCCTGAAATTCAGTAAGCACATTAAACCAGTGGAAGCTCATGTCGCTAGGTGACAGTCGTTACACGACGTGACCTTCGGGCAGTTTAAAAACACTGGCCTACGCTAATTCGCGGTAGAGCAGCTTGGCGGTATGGTAATCATTAACCCTTTGAAACCCGGGTGGTCGTATACGACCGCGAAATGTATGGGAAAACGTATATAATAGGTTCTGACTGCTCAAGTCATCATTAAATTTATGAGAAAATAAATTATGTTTATGACAGCTTAGAAAAATACACGTGATACTATTTAAATTAACTAAGCAGTCTCCGAGATATTAGTTTACATTTTTTTTTCACACAACGTCGGTAGGAGCACAAGCATACGGCCCACCTGATGGAAAGCGATTACCGTAGCCTATGAACGCATTCTATACCTCAAGTATCAGTCGCGAGATGCCACCTCAGTTGCTAACACAGCAACTCCTAAGGAGCTAACTGGTATCCACACTCACTCGCAGAAATACGTCAACCGTCCAGGGAGGTGTTATTTTGCTGCGGTTTTCTGTAAGGTAGAGATATTTCCCCGGACAGTCTGATTTGATGCGCCCTACCTCTATTAAAAACAATTACCAAATCAAACAGACCTGTGCACATAAATAATTGTCCTGTATACGAATCGAATCGAGTGCGCTTGAGTCACTGTAACGCAACTAATTACCGCGTTACCGATAACAAAAAAAAATATATACAGAACGAACATACAATGTACTTTTTTTTGAAATCGGTTAAAACTTATCTTGAATTCAATTTACACATTATAGTGATAAAAGTCTTAATACGCGTATACAAAAAGGGGAGACGAAATGAAAACATTTGAGGTCGAAAAAATTACCGGTATGTTAATACGTTAAAACTTTTGGAAAAACACGTACGTTTCGGATTGAATTAATATTCCGTCGCAATGAAGTACGTAATGCGACAATTGCACAACACGTCGCCTTTGAAGTAGGGAATCCCTCCAAAGCCCGACGTGTTCAGAATTGATGAGAGTCATTTTAGGGTACCGTCACCAAATGTCCGAGTTCAAAGCATTTTTTGTATAATTAAGCTTTTGTTTAACTTGGTGTCAGTGGCATAATTACTTTTTTTTCTTAGATGAGTTTGCTTTTGTTACTTTAGGTTAATTTTTTTGGGATGCCCGTGGTTAATATCTTGTTCACCCTAGCACTATCTCGTTTCTTTATACATTAGGATCGGCAGGATCTACTGCCTAAGCTTAATGATTAGATAGAGATACTAATTTTGATATGGGGCGAGTGTCTTCAGATCTCTACAATACAGATGAAAAGTTAGACCTTTCTTACGATACGTATGTTTCCTTCACCACTGAGTGATTGACAAATATGTACATAAATCCAGCCACAAATCTACATGAAGATTGAAATCAGGACCAGTAGGTTAATATACTGCTTCAATATCTACTAGGCTAACACTGCTTATGTTCATGTTTAAGGAAAAAGTTAATCTTTAGAAAAATCTTGTGGTACATGAACATCCAGATAAATAGCAAAAAAGACTCTGACAAAAAATATATAGGCCACAGCGTTATTAGTAGCAGCCTGTTGAGGAAAGTATGTGCACATTTCGTAGATCCCCTGCCAAACTACAATTCTCTGAAGGATTCTTGTGCTCTAGTAAACGAGTAAGATTACTTAGAAAGAGTAGGTACTGCAGACGGTAATGTAGAATATTTTATATAATTGTTATGCGCACTTTTACATTTTTCTATAACTTGTAATTGTTTCAAATAGTAGTTTTTTTATTATTTAGTAATACAGTAAAAGTATGTTGTGTATTAAGCAGGTAGAGTGAGAATTATACTGCTGACGTCAAAGGTTTTAATGGTTAGAGTTTATGTATCACCCGTGTTGCGCGCTATGTTTTTTCACCACACTTAGGAGGAACTAAATAAAATATACACCGCCAAAATATAGGGAATAGAGTTCAACCAAGGGAAGACCGATATATGACAATGATTTATTTAATATGAATGTTAAAAAAGCGAGTGTGGTTTGTAAGGATCGAGTGATGTGGAGCTCGGTTCTCTCTGCCTACCCCGCAAGGCAAGACTTATTTACTTTAAATTGTACATAATCGTAAAATGCTATGAAAACTATTTTAGCGAATTTATAAATGGAATAAAAGAGTAAAATATAGTATTCATGTACATAACTTCCCAGTAAAAAGAGTTTGAAACAAAAAAAAAGGTTTCTTTGATATATAACTTTTTCTTTTATGATGGAAGTTACACCCTTTACCTTTTATGTGAAAAAAAGACTTGTGCTATCTGGCGTTATGAAACTATAGAGCCCTCTTGTAATAATAGAGCCCAAAAAACTTGAACAAAAAAGGTCAAGCTATGGATCTGCATGTCGGTTCGGTGTCAATGATTTCAGCTAAATCCATGATGTACCTAATCTTGAAAATGTAATAATCGCTTTACATTGTAAATATTCAGACTAGTTTTTACTAACATAAATTATTTAAGTAAGTGAAAGTAACAAAAACATATTTATTTGATAATGACAATAAAGTAGCAGTATTTTAGTATAACAAAATTGTCGCATATCCTATATATTTATTCATGCCACTCAGTCATATTTCTAGTAATGGTCAAGATTTATCTCGTATAATTTTTTTTTTAAGGTTTTGTTCCTTTTAACTAAATATTTAATTCTACAAAAGAAGTATGCGAGACATGAAATTTAAATGATTAAGGTAAAAGGAAGTTTTCAACTATTCATTTTTTTTCTCTAATACAGAATTTTGTTTACCCAACTGGCATTTTTCTTAACGTCTTAAATATATATATACATTACGCCTGTATTCCAGAAAATATAGTATTTTATATAATAATTAAGTTTTAAAATATATATTAAAATACTAACTACCTCCTGCTCACCCTAAATCTGTAACGCAAAGTCTAGGAACCAAAAATATTCCCGTGGATGAAAAAATGTGAATGGGCGCTCTCTATCGTGCTCTACCATCGTGTCCTATTCTTGCTAGGATAATATAGTGTTTAAACTTCCACCTATGAGATGGAAGCCCACGGATGACGGATAATCTTTTTGGTTTTAATTAGGTTTGGATATGTCGTTAGTAAAGCGCGGGGTTGCTTTTGGTTGGGTCTCGATCACATATTTTCAGAGGACAATTGACTCTCTGATTCGGCAGGAGGGCACTGTCTGGGAGTGACAATACGGCTTTCGATTTGACCATAGAAGAATGGACCCTGTTACTGCTTTAAGGATCATGATGGAAATACACAGACCAAAGAACAAGCCCCTGCACGTCCTGTATATGGATATGGAGAATACCTTCATCTATATTCTACGCATGATTATGGGCACTTAGATTCAAAATAGTTCCTGAGCCCAGTATTGATATCTGTGATCTATTTGTATGTGGATTCCAATTTCATAGTTAGGATTGGCGTTGGCGACATGCTTAGTTTCCCGATTACCGCTGGGGTCCACCATGGATTGTTTTTTTTTTTTTTTTTTTTAATTTAATACTAGCACCCCTGCCGTGGGCAAGGCTATTTTCTTACATTCAAATTAGTACATTTTGTAATTTGTTACAATTCACATAAATAAATAAACACATTCGTACATCACATTCTCTTTCATTCCACAATTCATCTTTCATTCATCATCTTTCAGTTATATTTTCTAAAAAGAAGTTGATTTGGCCCATTTTAGAACGCCGGTAAAACGATTATAACTTTTTCCAAATTTCCCTCCCCATACTGCGTCGGTCCATCCACGGGCGACAGAGAGCTTCACAGCTCCACCTAGCCACCGCGATCCCATCGGCTATACAAAGTATAGCCGAGGTATACAGCATTAGTCCTAGGTGGAGCCGCTCTGCTTGTTACGGTCAATGACCACCATGGCTAGACCGACGCAGTATTTTAAAAATTTTATCCGAGTTTTGCCCACCACTAATTCGGAGACTGTGTTTTCGGTGACCCGCATTCCCAACTCCTGCTCCAAATCGTACCTTTGTTTGGAGAATGCGGGACACCGAAACAATATGTGCTGCACTGTCTGGTCCACGCCGGGCTCGCAAAAGCACGATGGGTCATCCGCGCACTTGAATCTGTGCAAGTACGCGGAGAACCCACCGTGTCCCGAGAGGACCTGCGTAGTGATGTTCGACGGCACCATTTTACCCACGATGCCGTACGCCGCCGCCGCACTCGGGAAGAACATCTTCGTTGTCGAAGCTGTAGTTCCCGATATGTATCTCCTGTCCCATTCGTCAATGGTCCCCTTGCGGATCATACCTTTGACGAATGAGACAGGGCAGCGGTCATAATCTGGCCGCCTCCGCAACCCCAGTGCGGCGCTCCTGGCGAGTTCATCGGCGCGTTCGTTCCCCTCCAACCCCGCGTGTGCCTTAATCCAGAACAGCGAGACGCTCTTACCCTGGCTTTTGCACAGTTTAAGAGCGTCCCGTGTTTGCACCGCCAGGGGATGGGGGGACTCGACGCTCGCCACCGCCTGGAGCGCCGCCATGGAGTCGCTGAAGATGCCGATACTGGGTCCATCGCAGCTCAAAGCGTACTCGGCCGCCGTGCAGATAGCCAGGAGTTCCGCCTGGTAGACGGTACAGTAGGACGACAAAGCAAGCTTGAGGGCCTTGATTTCGGCGTCACCGTTCCATATGGACACAGCGGCGCCAACCCGGCCCTCAATCTTGCTGCCGTCCGTAAATATTCGCAGGGCAAAGTTGGAGTGTGCCCTGCATTGTTCCTCGTCCACCAGGCTGCCGAACTCCAAGCTATCTAGCTCCGCGGGATGCGGGGCCTCGATCTTCGAGGCCATCCGCTCGATCTCCCTGTCCCCGAGCAGCGGATGGGGTAGCCCCCTCTTGGCCTCGTATAAAGAGGCGACTTCGCGCACTCTGAGGTCAAGAGGCAGCACCCCAGCCAGCAGCAGTGCGGAGTTCAGGGAGACCGTGCGGTAGGCTCTACAGATCTTCTGAGCGAAGCCCCGCTGTACGCTGTTGAGCTGTTTCTGGATACCCAGCTTATTGACCGCTGGAGCCCATGCGGCGGCAGCGTACAATATCGTAGGTTCCACTACGGCTGAATATATGATCTTCACTACTTCAGGGTTGAGTCCCCAACTGACGCGGGCCGTACGCGCAAGGCGCCCGTATATGGCTATTGCCCTTCTACAGACCGTTGCCACGTGCGCGTTGAACGTCAGACCCGCGTCAATCGTCAACCCCAGCAGTTTGATCTGCCGAGACATGCCAATGTCTATCCCGCCCATGGTAAGCCGCGGGGTGTCATACCGAAGTTTGCGCGTGATCAGCATAGCGCTGGTTTTATGCGGCGCAAACCTCAACCGGTTTTTGACACCCCACGCCCTCACATGCTCGAGAGCGGCATTGGCCTGTCTCTCTATATCCAGCGCAGTGTTGCCGTCGAACATCAGCACGACGTCATCGGCGAAGGCCTGACAATGCACCCCCGCAAGGTCGAGTTGCTGCAGAAGAGGGTCCAATAGGAGGTTCCACAAAATCGGTCCTCCTATGGACCCTTGGACGCACCCTTTGGTGGTGGACCGCAAGGTTTCCTCCCCGGCGTACCTCACTCTGACCGTCCTATCGCTGAGATAGCTGTCGATCACTCTCCTCAAGCCCAGAGGACAATTTTCCTCAGCCAGTCGCAGTTTGATGGCGGGCCACCAGGCGTTGTCGAAGGCTCCCTCTATATCCAGCGAGACGAGAGTGAGCATTTTCCTCTCGTCAAGCTTGGCGCGGATGTGCTGCACCAGGTTATAGAGGGAGTCTTCGGTTCCCCTTTGTGGCATAAACCCGTACTGGCGAGTACTAATCCTCGGTAGAATGTGGTGCTTGAGGCGAGCGATCAGCATTTTCTCGTATACCTTGCCCAAAACAGGCAAAAGCCCAATCGGCCTGTACGATTTGGGCACGGTATACGAGTCTTTGCCTGGTTTCCGAAGGACAATTACGAGGGCCCCCTTCCACAGCCGAGGAAAGTAGCGGAGGGCTCGACATTTATTAAGAAGGGCCAGGAAGAACTCAGGGTCACCGTTGATGGCCCGAGCGCAAATGTCAGGCGTGAGGCCGTCGGCACCGGGAGCCTTCTTCGGGTTGAACGACGATACAGCCGCTGTGAGCTCCCTCATGGTAAACGGCGGGTCATGATCATCATCGACCCGCTCGTTTACCTCGCGGGCCTTCTTCCTCATTTCGCGGTGATCTGTATCGTCGTCCAACTCGCTGTCGGCAGGATAGAACGTATCCGCCAACAGCTCGAGGGACTCCCTGTGACCCAACGGCCTCCCGCCCTCCTGGAGGAGTACATCCTCCTTGCGCTCGGTTGCCCTCCCAATGACCCGATAGATACCTTCCCAGACGCCTTCTCTGTCTTGCCTCCCGCAAAATTTCCTCCAGCTGTCAGTCTGGGCATCCCGCACTGCGGCCTCGTATTTGCCCTTCTGTTCGAGGTACGAACTGACCACCATTTGTCTCCGGTCCGGCGCTGCGTTTCGGATTCTGCGTCGCCTGGTGTTGGTTTGCCTCTTCAGCTCCTCGAGTTCCTCCGACCACCACGGCAATCTAAACGAAACCCCGCCTTTGATTTTGGTGGATGGCACATAGTGCATAGATAGACATAGGCAATTGGTGGCGCCGAGTAAATTATACCACGTAAATATGGAAAAAATATCGTAATAAATAATATGTTAAGTACTGTAGTTGTATACATAGTAGTAATGACCAAGAAAAAGAAAATACCGCTTAGACAAAGGCAACGAGATTGTGTTTAGTGAAAGGTAGTAAGTAGGACCACAGCAGCCGAGGTAGAGACGACCGGAGCATCCAGCGACAGCATGCATGTACTATCAGTAGTAGCTGGGTGCCCTACAATCTCAGTTGACTTCAAAATTTATAAGATTCATAATGAAAACATTTTCAAACTGTGTGATCTTCTATAAGTGAATGATATATGTTGGACAAACTGTTTTAATGCCTCATAGAATACTAATACATATTTCATGATGAATTGAGCCGAAAAAAATACGCAACAACTCCAATAAGGCCAAAAGGCAATTCATCTGCTAGTCTGCCTATTTGTACAATGAAACCAACAAAGACACAAATGTCTATCTGTGATCAGATATAAACCTAAGTTAATATTGAATGCTAGACCGAGAAAAAGTATTACGATGTGACTGAATCAATAATATAGAAAACTAGCTGTGCCCGCGACTTCGTCCGCGTAGAATAATTTATTTATATTAATGAAAATAAATACATTTTTTAAAATAAAAGTAGCCTAAGTTACTCCTTATTACATCAGCTATCTGCCAGTGAAGTCCCGTCAGTCAAAATCGGTCCAGCCGTTTCAGAGATTAGCCGGAACAAACAGACAGACAGTCAAAAATTGTAAAAATATATATTTTGGTATATGTACCGTGTATACATCCATATGCATTTAGTAAAAAGCGGTTATTTTAATATTACAAACTGAGACTAACACATATATATATATATATATATATATTCATTACATATATATATGTATTCACGTAAATAATAAACCGTTATTTCAGTAAACTATTATTACTGCTACTTTGTTCATAATAATATTGAAAATTTGCGCCAATTATTTCGCTAATTATTAATATTTTTGATGTGAGACATCTATTGACGCGCCTTGGCAGTAAAATTGAACCATATGCCGTGACGGCAAATGGCATGACGCTCTATCATGCCGTCATGTACCCTCTACGCCGCCAGTCACGACTCACTTATCTGTGTGCGTGCGCATACTAGATGTTCCGTTGCTTCTCTCCATGAGCTGTTTAGTATATCTACCTGATGATTTTCGATTTTTATTTATTAAACATTTGAATATTCGCTAAGATGTTTCACACATGCCGGTCGTCCCGTGACGGCCACCATTGTTTTTATGACATATTCTATAACAAGCAATTTGTATGTTTCCTTTTTTCGTTATGTTTACACGTTAAAAAAAAATTATCGTATTGTTAGTTTGTTTACACTAAAACCATTAAAAAAAAATTAAGAAAGTCGGCAATTATGTATGTATATCTTCACGCCAAGTCTCTTGCTGGGTAGGCAGAGATAACCGAGGAAATATGAAATATCGGCAATTATAAAATTAAAAATAAAATTTACTGAGTTATAGAACACGAAATGTGAACACACATACGTTTCATTTTTCTAACAGTCTCTTTTTTACCGATACGGACTGAGAAGTTTAAATTTTATTTTTAATTTGTGTAGTCCCATAGAATCATTACATTTTACTTGTCTTAGTCAAATTTTCAATAGATTAAATCAGTCATAATCAAAATTCTCATTTTGTGAATGAGTATAAAACCTTGGTGTTTCTGAGTACACTCACTACAAATTCAAGTAATCAAATTTCATGATGATGGGATCCACAATTAGTATAAGACATAAAATCATGAAAAAATAATGATAGATCCGAAACTAGTATGCAAATGTTTAGTATGCAAATCATAAGTGCCCCTTTTTTTGCAAGTGAGTGTATATTTCTACAATCTCGAAGTCGAAAATATCACCATTAGGCTACATTCAAACAATTTTATTTTATTACAACATTTCAAATTTATCGTTACCACATACAGAACCTTCATGTTAAAATGTACTTACTCTAACACGATGTTTTTCCTCTCTGCTAATGGAGAAATCCTCGGCGTCCGCAAGGAACACGTTCGCCGGAACGATTTACAATGCTCAGCCTTCTGGAATCTTACATATTACAAGCTTCGGAGTAGAGGGAGGTGTTACACTCGTCTACGTAATTTCTTTCTACGTAATTTCCTTGTCCTTTCTAAATGACATCAAAGAATACTCTCTATAATCTTCTTCTTATGTACAAGATAGACATGAAAATATACGTTTTTTTGTACAACCCCGAAAGACATACTGATATTAAGCGGTTACCGTAGCGTATGAACGCTTGCAACTTATTAAGCATATCTGGCGCGATGCCAATTCTGCGGCTAACACAGCAACTCCTTAGGAGCTTACTGGTGATCTCACACATTCGCAGGAACACAACCCCCCAGAGAGTTGTTATTTGGCTTCCAGAAGTAGTAGTACTTTCTCACACAGTCTGCATTGATACGCTCAACCTCTATTAAATACACTCAGCCTAAGGCAAACAGTCGTGTTCATGAACACAAATGTATGTACTGTGTAGGCATCGAACGCAAGAGCATTGGTGTTGGCGGAGGCCAGTGTTTTCAAGCCACCCGAGGGCCACGGACTTAGCTTAACGACTGTCATCTATGGAGAACAGCCGGGACCGACGGTTTAACGTGCCCTCCGAAGCTCGGATAAGCTCGAGATAGAAACCCTATCCATAGATAGGCTGCGGTCGATATTGCTTAACCAGCGTGTGCCGTTAGAGTGACACGTGCAACGACGCTATCGATCTCTCACGTTACTATATTACTTACTTACTAGCAGGAGCACAGCAAACCTCCAAGGAGTTGTTATGTGGCTTCGGTTTCTGTGAGGTGGAAGGTACTTTCCCAGTCGGGGTGCTAAACTATCTGCCTCTTTTTGTTTATTGTTATGCTAGTCCAACTTTTTCAGGACATATAAATCTGCATAATACACGTATATGTAAATAGATAAATCCATACATGCAGGGTCACATGACATGGCCCTTGCACACCTCTCACTCTGTGACATTCATAATAAACATCAGAACAATCGGTGATTGATAAATGTGAGTGTGATACATATCCACCGTTACCATACAATCCCTTACTCACTCCACTGCATGGATACAAATCTCTCTTCAAACGAAGGAGCATACATACCACAATGGTCAACTGCGGATTGGCCAGGGCCAGTGTTTTCAAAACATACAAATCCCACTGACTACGCTTAACGTCATCTATCAAAAGCAGCCAGAATCGTCGGCTTATATATAGTACCTTTCGATCGGAGAAACTCGAGATGATAAATCTATCCATAGATAGGGTACAAACAACGTTGCTTAACCTGTGTGTTCGATCAGAATGATATGCGCAACGACTCCATCGAGTTCCTAACATGGAGGTCGGTGGCGCAGTAGTTAGTAACGCTACTTTGACTCCAATGTTCGTGGATTCGAATCCCACACAAGACAAACATTCGTGTGCATGAACATGTCTGTGTGTGTTGGTCTGGGTGTTTTCAATGTATCATAAGTATGTACTTACAAAAAAAGTGTATTTACGTTTGTCTATCAGTTGTTTAGTACCCATAACACAAGTTCGTAAAAACATAAAAATCGACTAAAGAATTGCAGAATGAACGGTTAGCATATTATAATATTGAAGCATGTACTGGTAGGGTATATAATAGACTAGCTACCCGCTCCGGCATCACATGGAAAGAAAGATAAATTAGTTCCTTGTACCTTATATCTTATCAACCTTGATTATAAAACCATTTACATAGTTGAATAAGTATTATTACCATGCTATGAATGCCACCATTTTTTCATTTTGCCCGTGTTTTGACTAATATGAACAAAAAACAGCTATTGTGACTTGACTATAATAAGAACTTTTTGTGTGAAATGAAGAGTATTACAAACATGTACTACAATATTTTATGAATCATTAATAGGATCCGCAGCGCAAGCCAAGTGATAGCTGTTACAGGTAAATTTTTGATATGTTGGGTTGCAATTTTTGTACAGACCTCTGAAAATAAAATATGTTACTTACTCCACGATAATGTAGCTTCCTGTACGTGACATTATGAGTATGAGATATATGAGTTTATCCATTATGAACAAACTTACAAAAAAAAAATCTCTTTTTTTTTTAAATCTAAGGTGGAAATGAAGCATACGGCCTGCCTGGTGGTAAACAGACACCGTAGCCTATGGACATTTGCAACACCAGGGGCGTCACTGCCATTGCCGACCCTCTAATAACCTCTTCACGCATTTCTTGAAGAACTCCATGCTGTAGTCCCTTAGAAAAACCTCGGCTAAGAGCTCATTCCACAGCTTGAGAGTTATTTATATAAACTTTATAAGAATACAAAAGTAATAGCATTCTCTACCAGACAACTTTTTGAAAGAATACATATACAGGGAAACTGTTTATAATATTAGTTTTGATATATTGATTGAATGTTATTTTGCGTGTAGAAATTGTTGTATGTATGTATGTATGTATGTCTATCTTCACGCCTAGTCCCTTGCGGGGTAGGCAGAGAGAACCGAGCGCCATAAGACGCGGTCCTTGCATACTTCACTCGCTTCTGTGACATTCATAGCTCTTTTCATGCACGCTCGCCGGTTCCTGGGGCTTCTGACATCACCATCTGATAAAACACGACCAATTTGGTCATGGTAGGTTAGTCTCGGAAATTGTTAATACTTGTAACTTTTATACTTTGTTGAAAAATGACTGTAATCTCTTGAGAAAATGTCGGCAGGGAGTTCATTCCGCGAACTAAATATTTCCGAAAATCCCAAAGGGGCCGCAAAGTACACGACTATTGCGGTTCCGATGGGTAAGGATTAATTGCCTGTCGGCAGTGAACGGCGCTGTTGTAGAAGGATACTGCACGAATTCGCGAACAATTTGATCTTTTTTAGGGTTCCGTACCCAAAGGGTAAAACGGAACCCTATTACTGAGGCTCCGCTGTCCGTCCGTCCGTCCGTCCGTCCGTCCGTCCGTCCGTCTGTCACCAGGCTGTATCTCATGAACCGTGATAGTTAGACAGTTGAAATTTTCACAGATGATGTATTTCTGTTGCCGCTACAACAACAAATACTAAAAAATAGAATAAATTAAATATTTAAGGGGGCTCCCATACAACAAACGTGATTTTTTTTGACGTTTTTATAGATAATGGTACGGAACCCTTAGTGCGCGAGTCCGACTCGCACTTGGCCGATTTTTTTTATACTACATCGGGAGGCATACAAGCATACGGCCCACGTGATGTAAAGCGGGTACCGTAGCCTATTAACGCTTTCGATATATTAATTCAAATCACTCGCGTAATGCCTCTGCTGCTTACACTCCTTGGGAGCTTACTGGTGACCTCACTCACACGCAGGAACACAACAACTCTCAAGGGAGTTGTTACTTCTTCTATACTATGTACTTTGTGTGCTCGACACCAGTTAGTCCATGTGAGCTGGCGCTGGCCGCCATCCGTCCACTACCATTAATAAAGAAATGTCCGTGAATGCCAATCAATCAAAATATATTTATTTGTAAAAGCAAGTTAAAAGCTGATGTTACAATTAATTATATCGCACTCTGTATTCCGCCGATTGGCGTACAAATAATATGTCATAGTGACTGCTGAATACAATATATATCAAGTTAAATGTTACATTTAGTGTTGTGCAAGCTGCGTTCATAGCTATGGCTACTATGGTTACTAAAGATAAAACCACGTGTCGGCATATCATAACTAAAAATTTGTCGCTCATAAAGTCATAAGTTTGACGACATTTTTGAGCCAGTAGTGCATGCAGGCTTTTTTTGAAAGTAGTTATATCTGCTATTAATAGCAGCGATTTACGCAATTTATATGTATAGGACCAGTACTCTTCAAAAACTTGTTACGCATCAATTTAGTTTTACAAGGCAAAATGTTTCGTGTGATTTCGAGCCAATATACGGTGTTTTTAGGGTTCCGTACCGTAAGGGTAAAACGGAACCCTATTACTGAGGCTCCGCTGTCCGTCCGTCCGTCCGTCCGTCTATCACCAGGCTGTATCTCATGAACCGTGCTAGTTAGACAGTTGAAATTTTCACAGATGATGTATTTCTGTTGCCGCTATAACAACAAATACTAAAAAATAGAATAAAATAAATATTAGAGGGGGCTCCCATACAACAAACGTAATTTTTTTTGCTCATTTTTGCTCGATATTGATAACGGCAACAGGTAGACGCTTGAAATATTCACAGAATATTAAGTTATATATTCACTTTAAGAATAAATAATAAATTTAAATAAAACAAATATTTAAGGGGGGCTCCCATACAACAAACGTGTTTTTTTTTTGCCGTTTTTAGGGTTCCGTACCCAAAGGGTAAAACGGAACCCTATTACTGAGACTCCGCTGTTCGTCCGTCCGTCCGTCCGTCCGTCTGTCACCAGGCTGTATCTAATGAACCGTGATAGTTAGACAGTTGAAATTTTCACAGATGATGTATTTCTGTTGCCGCTATAACAACAAATACTAAAAAATAGAATAAAGTAAATATTTAAAAGGGCTCCTATACAACAAACGTGATTATTTGCTCGTTTTTACTCGATATTCATAACGGCAACAGGTAGACGCTTGAAATATTCACAGAATATTTAGTTATATATTTACTTTATAAATAAATAGTTCAATTAAAATAAAACAAATATTTAAGGGGGGCTCCCATACAAAAAACGTGATTTTTTTTGCCGTTTTTATAGATAATGGTACGGAACCCTTCGTGCGCAAGTCCGACTCGCACTTGGCCGATTTTTATAGATAATGGTACGGAACCCTTGGTGCGCGAGTCCGACTCGCACTTGGCCGATTTTTTTTTTATACTACGTCGTGTACGGGTACCGGGTACCGTAGCCTATTCACGCTTGCGATATATTAAGTATCACTCGCGCGATGCCTCCTCTACTGCTTACACAGCAACTCCTTGGGAGCTTATTGGTGACCTCACTCACTCACAGGAACACAACAACCCTCAAGGGAGTTGTTATTTGGCTGCGGTTTTCTGTGAGGTGGAGGTACGACGAGCTGCTTTGATACGCCATACATCTCTTAAAACATTTTTTTTTCATATATTCTTGTACCAGCCTTTAAAACCATGCGTTCACTTTTTTCTGCATTATATCTGAGCCCATGAGCCACCGCATATGACTCATAAACAGACACAAGTCGCCTAATTGCACCGATAGATGGGTTGAGATGGACCATATCATCGGCGTAATTTATATTATTATTGCACACCCCGTCTACGTAACATCCAATTTTGGTGCTCATTTATGTAAAAGTTGAAAAGGCGAGGCGAGTTCAAACCCCCCTGTCTTACCTCGCATTCCAAACGATACACAAACGAGTATGACCCCTCCACGTCACGGTAATTCTCTGACACCAATATTTAAATAACGATGTGATCCCAGTAGGTAAGGTGGATTGACAATCCAATGTTTTCCATGAGAGTTCGTAAGAAAATAAATCAAAGTACATTCTATGCTAGGCATGTCCAAAAAACAGGCAAATACAGATGTTTTTCTAGATGTGTAATATTCAACAGTCTGTTTGAGGTATTGTTAGACAATCCGGGCTTAAAATCGAATTGAGCATCATGCAACTTTCGGTGTTTATCTAGATGTTTATCTAGAAAACTGTCTAGAATCTTGGCTACTGTTATTGCTAATATGGACCTGTAATTGGACACGTCAGATGGACTCACAGGCTTATTTTTCACGACAGGCACTATCAAAGTATACATAAGGTCTCCAGGCAAGTAGCCGTGACTAATACATAAGTTGAAGAACATAGAAAGAACGCGTGGCAAATGTACCCCCGCATGACTCAGGTACTCGATGCTTAGACCATCGTGATCAAGAGAATTGCCTTTACTCTTACTTCCGATTACAGCAGGAATATCTTTAGCTATAATTGTAACAGAGAGGCTCTCTTCATCAGCGCTCCTTGCATCGAGAACCTGAGGCGTGTGCGCAGGAATCGAATCTACTTTGAAATCTCTTCGAAACGCATTAGCACCAGCTCTATCCGCTCGTGAAGTCCAGCAACATTTACAGACAGACTCATTTTTGTTTTTAATTTATTTGTAGCTTTCAAAAATTTGTTAAATTTCTTTTCCAAGTGACTTTTCGTTAATATATCCATTTTTATTTATTGTTGGTTCTCTTGACAGTATTGAAGTTTATTTTTGAATATATTTTTATACTCATACATTTTATTGTAAAAATATACACATTTGAGTTTTCCATATAACAACCATGTTTGATACCAAAAACGAGCCTCTCCGTGGGCCCCACGAACGTATTTATTACAGCGTTATATGCTTTTGATTATAATTATTATAAGACTCGCGCCCGATATAAGAACATTCAGCACCTTCTTTAAGTACACATATCACACTGTGATACATTTTATCTAAGGGTGAGAAGTGATGGGCATCAGAACATTTCCCGCGAGAGTACTCGTAAAATTCCAAAGAAAAATCTAATAACTTTAATTTTGTGTCACAAAAATGCATATACTTACTGATCTGACCCTTGTCCCTTTCGCTCCAAATTACTCTGTTACAAGGGAGTGGCGATGGAGTTATAATTTTAGGTATAATTATACATTATTAATTTAGTTCATATTACAACCTATTAACAAAGGAAAATGGTCAGATGAGTAGACATCATGCAGCACTGAACCATTCAGAACTAAGTCTCTCGGTGCACTACTCACCAGACTGGTCCGTAGTCCACCAGTCTGGTGAGTAGTGCATTCCGTTGCAACGGAATGCATCATTAGCAACACTTACAAAGAAGTGTGTGTCTTTCGGCAGCAGGTCTATATTAACGCAAGACCGCAATTGTTACACACAAATCGTTTTCAATACATTATAAAAACGCACACCAGGGTGCGCGTTGAAATCCCCCAGTACGAACACGGTCTCGATATTATCATTCTCAATGATGGCAATAATTTTAGATAAATAATATGTTAATTCTATGAGATTACCCGCAGTATTCGTAGGCATATATACTGAGAAAATCAACACCGGCCGACCGGCTTGTACTATTTCAATGGCCACTAAACGGTCACTATGGCACGAAATTACTAACATTGACGTAAACACAGACTTCCTAAATAGTAAAGCAACTCCACCATATGGCCTTCCCTTTAGAACTCCAGCCGAAGTGTCGACAGCAGACTTGCCAGTGTAAGCAAAATCATTGTGTATACTTCCGAGGTATGGCACATCAGGCAAGAGCCATGTCTCCTGTAGCGCAATGATATCTACAATTCAACATAATCTACGAATAGCATCAACTGATCGAATAACACTCATACAATCAAAAGTTGAAAAAATAATATTTTGTTCATCCATTAGGACGAGTTTGGTTTTTATTCATAATGCGAGTACTATCTATGTCTTTCTTTTTAAAATATATAAAACACCTGAAAGTAATACCCTCCGGCCACAGATTATCATCCAAAAAGGTTTTTAGTTTATTTTTAGATGCATAAAGCTTATAAGCATTATAGGGCCTTTCAGATTTTATACGTATCTTTTCTAATTTAACAATTACCTTTACTTTTCTATTTATGTACTCACATATGTCTGTTTCTGTAGTCTCCTTATTCACATTCGATATAAATAGGAGTACTTTTACTCCACTGCTGTGAACTTTTCCATTAAGACAGTCCCAGCTTCCCAGTTTTTCCCGTAAACCTATTTTTATATCTAGTTCTTTGCACTAATGCCTTAACCTTCATTTTAATAACCTTCATTTTGGTCATTTTCTTTCCATACTCCTTTGTTTACAATTTCTGAAAAATGCCCTTGACGATCCATATCAGAAATATTCTTAGTGTGCAGAGTTACTACCTTATCTCCTTGTAATATGGTTGAATTTGTTGATGGCGCTACCCTAACATTGGCTTAAACCTGTTATAATCTTAATCGTATTCACAGAAATCTTAATAACAATAAGTCGGCAGCCGCACACTCGCACGTTCGCACAACAACTTTATTTATACAGTTTAATAAAATCTTGTGATCCACACTGTCGAATGCCTTCGACATGTCCATAAACAAAGCCATGCTAGACAGTTTCTTATCTACTTGAATCATAGCCTTGTAGAGAAAATCGTAATTAGCTTAGATTATTGACTTATTTGCTGTGAAACCATATTGACATTGTGAAAATATATTATTACTTTCCAAGAATACGTAAAGTTTCTTATTAATAACCTCTTCAATTATGGAAAAAAATATATACCTGCATAAAGGAAATAATCAATGAAGAACCGACGCAATAAAATTGCTCTTATCGAAACCTTGACTAAAATATTCTACTATTGGACCGTAGGTTCAGATCGATGAGATAAAACACAACGTTTTGGCGAGTGAGGGGTACGTTTAGGCGCAGTAAGTGGTTTATTGGTTTGTGAATGCAAATGATGTAAGCATGCAAAGTAACAGAGATCAATTTGACCGTAAGCACATTTGAGATCAATCAGATGTCCGGCAATGGCCCGGTTATCAGCCCATTTGGCCTCGATTTTAATATATTGCAAGCGTTCGTAGGACACGGTAACCGATTTACATCAGGTAAGCCGTATATTTGAACGCTTACTGGCGTTGTATAAAATACAGTCCGTTCATTAGCTCGATCACAAATTTTGATTTCGACACATTTACAATTAAAACATGTTTAGGCTAGTGTTAAGGTTATTTCTAGGCAACTTTATTCATCATAACTACTGAGCCACAAAAAGATAAAATATGGTAAACCTCGTCAAGTTTGGGTGTAGCCCATTGGCTGACAACCAAGTACACATGGTGGTTGTCACATAATTAAGGAAATTTAGTTCAACAACCAACATACCTATTAAAGAACGCAAAATTACTCGTATTAAAACTGGTTATTATTTTCAGATTACAAGCTTTCTTTTGTACAGAACATAGCATTTACTTTCTTTTATAAAAAAATATTGAAAACAGCGAGTCAAAGGTTAAAAAACAATATGTATGTAATATGTGCTATGAAACATGCGCACAGGGAACATGTAATTATCTTTATCTATCTATCTATAACTTCACGCCAAATCTCTTGCGGGATAGGGAAGGAGCGCCATGTGGCTCACTTCTTAGACACCTTACTCGCGTCTTTAACATTCATAGTCTACTTATACACGCTCGCCGGTTTCTAGGGCAACTGATTCTGACAAGTAATTAACGACAACTAATAATAAATTACGTCATTCTATTCGAAGCGGCCTTTACGCGTTGGATTCATATACCCGCGCACGCCTATCAAATTACCGGGATTAAAACCCGTGAAATTAGAGATATATTATTAATTAATTAAAATATTAATTTACTGCTTGATATTTTTGAGGAAAAATAATGTTTTGGTTCAATTCGAACTTCCCGCCGTTTTTCCAACTTACATGATTAATAGTCATAACTTTCGTTTATCTTATTGTACAAATCTTTGTCACGCAGGTTTCTTAGAGGGCGCTAACATCTAATTAATATTAAGGGTCCTAAGAAACTCACCATTAGAACTAAGCAGTTTAGGCTGCGCATTATTACATCAGTTCGGTAATCTGTTTTAGAAAAAAATAAATATCAAATATTTATCGGTATAGGTACGTCCGAACAAATTAGCTAGCAACCTACTCATAGGTACTATTACTACCTATCATTTTAAAATCTATAAATCGTAATTTTAAATTATCTATATTTCATCGCACATTAAATGACAATGCGTAAGTTCCCTCTGTATAAATGAAATTGAATATATTGAACAGAATATAAACTGATTCACATCAGTTCAGTGGTTTGCAAGTTAACTGACAGATTCACGACAGTCAGATATTGCATTTTGTAACGTATACCTGCAATGCGGGTTCGAGGCATGCAGCAGTATCTAAACATTATGTAATTCAATTCGAAACAATATAATCATGTAATGAGTGTTTTTTACATTGTATTATGTAAGTCCAATACACGTAGGATCATCAAATTGCGTAAGAATCTCATTATCACCTTTTGATGCTAAAACCAGCGCCCCTTGCAGGTACCTTGCGGCAATTAGTAAATAAGGTTCTGATAGCAATGAGGGTAGATTGATAATTTTATCTATATGTTAGTCAATTTTAGTTTACCCGTAAACAATTGACTAAGATATAGATAAAATTATCAGGTATTTCTGCATAAGTTTCTGTACCGATAATAGCGACACTATTGGCAAAAATGGTTTATAAGTGAAAATAAATTTAAAGTAACGTAACATGAATTTTTTTGGAAAAGAAATAATGTACACAATTTCGCTTGTAAGCCAATTATTAACAAGTAGTTTTATTGTTTTCATTTATATCAAGTAACGCGAAACATTTCAAACGTTGTTTAAGTCACATTAAAAGTACACCTTCCTCTTTATGAAATAACATGTTCGATAAGTGTCATTTGTCTGTTAGTATATTTTTAATGAGGATTCTAGATTAAATCTTCTTCTTCACGTTAGTCCGTTTCCTAATCCATTAGGATTGGTGGGGTCCGCTACCTAAGCATAAGGATTAGGCAAAGACATTGACGAGCTCGGTGGCGCAGTGGTGAAACGCGCTGTTACGCTACTTTGACACCAACGCTCGTGGGTTCGATTCCCACACAGTACAAACATTTGTGTGCATGAACATGTCTGTTTGTGTTGGTCTGGGTATTTTCTATGTATAATAAGTATGTATTTACAAAAAAAAATGTATTTACGTATGTTTATCAGTTGTCTAGTACCCATAACACAAGCTTCGCTTACTTTGGGGCTAGGTGGCGCTGTGTAATTTGTCAGACAATATTTATTTATTTATTAATTTTTACATAGAACAACTGCCATCTGACCTCATCAACCTAGAGAAGAAAGCCAGATCTGTAGCTTAGGTCATACGTCTTTCGAAATATAATATCTTGGACGTGCGGGTTTCCTCACGATGTTTCCCTTCACCGCTGAGCAAGTGATATATAGGTGCATCCGAAAATACGAATTTAGTGGTACATGCCCTCGCCAGGATTTGAACCCGCTACCGGGTGATCAATAGGCCGGTTTCTTATCCACTGGGCTATCACTGCTATGATGATTCTAGATTATGTATAATGTATTAATTCGATCGCCAATATTATTAAAGATTTATTACTATGTTTTTTTCACCGATCGAGGATTTTGGTGTTTTACTGTGTATAATAGTAAACATAGTAATTCTGCCATATTGTCTATCAAGCATAGGTAATGACTACATAAAAAAAATCTTCTTGTCACTACATTTTTGCATAATTAATTGTACCGGGAAGAAAATACAAACACAAGGAAAAGAGATGATGGTGTCGAAAGTGGCTCAAAATGGTTCAACCACATATGCACACTACCAATGTGGCACCCAGTTCTTTGCCGAACTTGGGGTCACACGACCGTGTATCTAGATATCAGAAAAGAAACCATACATTTTCCAATACCTTCGTGAAAGTTACAAGTTTTATTTTTGGTGCAGTCGATATTGGTTATCAACATCAAAGAGCTCGCTCTTATTACCCCTGAGCCTACCACAAATTGGAAATAAAACCTCGGATTTGCAGTGAACTTTGACGAGACATCATGTCCGCATGGATTGTCGAGTCAAGTGATTGTTTAAGTTGGTATACTGTTAGAATTATCAAATGTAACCCCAGTGTCAAGGAATGCACTCGGAAACAGGATAAATATGCACTTGTGCAAGAGAATTTACAGAGCAATAAAATGAACTCTATTTACTTTGCACATATATTAAGGAAATAGCGAGAGACTTTGAACAGATGTGCACGCCTTTTCTTTATCTATCTACTAATTTGTATTTATTTTGAGTCAAATTATGGACAAATTGGCTCACAGTAATCTTTGTAGCTACAGATAATTTCTACTTTTTTCTTCCGCCATTGTCCATATGAATGTATGCCCCTCGATGTAGAAAAAATTAGCTAGCTAGCCTGATGATGCGGACTGGAGGTGAATATATATGTCTGTAATGTGATTTAACTACTCCCACGTCTAATTGTTCCATTAATATGAATCTTGACATTCGTAAATAATTCCGATGAACAAAATGTGGTTAGCAATATACCTATAACATGGAGATGACGAATTGTGGTGTGGTTTTCACAGCCGCGGATATTTTTAGTTATTAAACGACATGCCAACTATATTTTGACATTAGTGATTAAAACATTACATACAGTCTTTTCGAAGGGGGCTCTACGCATTGTATCCTTATCCCCGCGCACGCCTATCAAATGACCGGGATTAATATCCGTGAGTGGAAAGATACTAATAATATCCAGATCACATACCCCAATATCTAATGAGCGGGATTGCATATATTAACATATGTAATGAAACACATATTAATATAATAAATGGAAGAGCCTCGATTACTATTTTGGGAGATTTCCACTTGGCAGTTGGGTTAAGAATCGGATTCAGAAGGCGGTTTTTCCAGATGGACAGGTTCTGAAGCCCAAACCATCGGTAGCTTGAGTCTTCGCTTCGCTCCAGGCTTCAGTTCAGTTCTTTTATTATATTTTAAAATGTTATCAGAAACACAGTTCCTACATGAATTCTACATGTTTGTCTGTGCGTTTTTCAAGCAAGCTTCCTCATTCTTAACTGGTTTTTTTTTATGAATTGCATATTTAAAATCTAGAATAAGTCTACAAACAAAATTATAATAATAGAGTGAAGCTACTAATTTACCGTAAAAACGATTGAAAATAATTATGAAATCTCTTTGTTTCAGATCTGGACGAGGTCGGGTGTCTTCAAAACGGGATTTAGGCAAATCCAAATAGCAAAGTGTGAATGTTCGAGTGTTAATATTTAATGTTAATTTAATTTTAGCTAGAAAATAAAACATAATGTATGTCGTGTGTCTACAGAGAACATTGGTAGCTTTTGTACTCCTTGCTGTTACCACGTTACCGTCGGCAATGCAGAATACCATAATTTCAGGTAAGATATTAAAAGTAGCTACAACAATATTCTTTATTGCATAATATCTTATAGATTTAGATTACATACATCGTTATACGATACAAAGTGTTACGCCACGCAAGGGCACTGCAATTTCATTATCAAAATTTACTCGACTCATTCTATATTATATTTATACAAATACAATACAAAATTCTTTATATGTTCTCTCACATAGACTATACACTACAATTTGAGATAAATTTAAGATGTACATTACATTAAATTCAATCTATGCGAGAGACTGGTCTCTGTACTAGGAGTGCCTGTATGACAGATTACCTGTCTCTCCAACACTGGACCAAGTATATATTAATAGGTAAGTACCTCTTAATGACAAAAATAGGTAACAAATAGGATTTGGTTTCTATTCAAGAAAAGAGGGAGGGTGAGAGTGCAGAATTTACAATGTATAGTTAATAAATCTTGTGGACTTGCTCGCTGATATCACTTATCAGCGAGCAAGTCCACAAGATTTATTAACTATACATTGTAAATTCTAGTCATTTATACTTTATTTATTTTATAAATAAAAAGACAAGACTAACCTACCATGACCAAATTGGTCGTGTTTTATCAGAAGATGATGTCAGGAGCCTTAGAAACCGGCGAGCGTGCATGAAAAGAGCTATGAATATGAAAGAAGCGAGTGAAGTGTGTAAGGACCGCGTCTTATGGCGCTCGGTTTTCTCTGCCTACGCCGCAAGGGACCTGGCGTGAAGATATACATACATAAATAAAAAGCATATACTCATATTAAAAAAATACTATACAGAATTGAAACATTCTATAGGTAAAGCAATATTTACTAATTTGTTGTGTATATGTGTGAATGTATTTTATATTCAAGTTTTGGTGATTTGCTTGTTTATTTATCGTCGAAAAAATTATGTATGCTTTATTTAGCATGTTTTTAATTTTATGTTAAAATGTGATGGTAATATAGACAACGCTCTAGAACAGAAAATGGGGTATAAAAATTCGTTATCATTCTAGATTTTCTGGTTAATTTAGAAATCAGAGCTCTTCGTCATTAACAATACTCACCTAATCTTGCTACAACTTTTTCGAAATTCGATAACTTATTTAAAAAAATCAAATTTAGTATTTTTTTATTAATAACTTTTTATCTCCAGAAAGTATTTAATAAACGAATTAGTGAATTTTCATTAATATGGCAAGTATAAAGTAAACGCAAAGACAATGAGTAATTCTTCAATACATATAAATAAAAAAATAAATATTGTCGGACAAATTACACAGCGCCAAAGTAAGCTAAGCTTGTGTTATGGGTACGAAACAACTGATAAACATACGTAAACACATTTTGTTTCTGTAAACACATACTTATTATACATAGAAAATACCCAGACCAAGACAAACAGACATGTTCATGCACACAAATGTTTGTACTGTGTGGGAATCGAACTCACGAGCGTTGGTGTCAAAGTAGCGTAACAGCGCGTTTCACCACTGCGCCACCGAGCTCATCATATGTTATTGTTATCATCATATGTTAAAAACTAACTTTGAAATTTGTCTTAGTATAAATTACTTTGGGCGCGAAATAAGCATAGACCCCTGTTGATGATGATGATGTATTTATCTTAGCTTTTAGATGCCAGACGTAGCAGCTCCTCCTGATACAGGAGCCGAGAAAGGTCAGATATCTGTCGCTGGTCACTACCAAATTGGTCGCTTGTTATCAGAAAATAGTGTTAGGAGCCGTAGGAACCTTCTCTCTGCCTACGACACAAGGGATTTCATATGAAGATATATACAGATAGATTCAAACAGCTCTCATAAGTGAAGGTGAACCAAATGGATAAGTAATCTCAGAAACTTTCCCGTTCCATATGAATATTAAATTGTTTTATAAACCCGAACAATATAAAACTAAACGGCTATGCCATGAACTCCAAGCGAACAGTTTCCGTAGCAGCAAATATTCCAGTGTATTTGAATAATTTTCATATTAAAGCCAAAATACTTCGGCACTGTGGAGTAATATCGGTCTATCGGTAATGTCTAACCAGAAATATGCCTCATTGTACGATGTTCCGCGATAAATCCTTATGAATTTTACATAAATTATTTTGAAGGTATGAAGCGTTTACTGTTTGTCTTTTCTTCTTTGAAGGTCAGTGCTCAGTTTTTTGTGGAAACTCAGCTATTACTGCAGATTTGCTATAAATAACATAGACAAAATACTAATAATTTTCCGGACTTTCTAGTGTTGTTAAGTTAATTCAAGCATTTTGAAGTAATATTTTGAAATCAAAACTCAATTACATGCCGACAACTATGTACCAGAATGCGATTCTAACGAGATACATATTAAAAAGTTTCTAAAGAAAATTTTACATAAATACTGGCTTGGCTCTGAAGGAAAACATCGTGAAAAAACCTGCAAGTCCAAGAAATTTTGTTTGTAATACGTGCGGCCTATATAACCTAAGAAAGGTCTGGGTTTCCCTCTGAGTATTGGAGATCTGACGGCAGTAACTCTATATGTATATAAATTAGCAGCGGACGTCGCCAATCCTAAGTGTTAGAAACGGGATCACGCTAGTAGGAAGAAAAAGAAGATGTAATGTTATTCAAAAGCCAAGAAAATAGTAAATCCAAGAACCTCTCTAAGGAAATCTCAGTACAATACTATAAACATAGTTTTCAGTACATACATACAGTTTTCAGTGTAAGTCGCCCCAGAATTCCCCATGTAACAATATCTAGAGTAAAGTTAATGTGAAATGAAAATTGTATCAATTAATAATACTTTTTGAAAGGAAAATAATATTATATAAAATGCACGTGCACAAAGATAACATAATAATAACATGGCGTTAAAATACTCGTATGAAATATGTCCACATTTAAAATTTAAATTGAACACCGGCATATTTTAATTGATATTTCACATCATACTTTATTCATTCCACTGATAAAACAGATTCCTATCAACTTAATGTGTTTAGAGTATACTCCGCTATGCTGAACGATTACGAATCATCAGGGACTCGAAGACCACATAAACAGACTGTAATCGATGTTGCTTCTTCATAAATTTTTTTCATCAGTCACTTCATTATTCGACTTGATATCGGAGATATAAGTAATAATGTGAAATTACTTAAGTTTAAGCCATGAATGTGACTAATCATAGTAATCATTCAAGTCAGACCATATTTACGAGATATTTTGAAGTAGAAAATAGTGGAGCAATAATGATTGTCGACACTAGTTTATTCAATTTTATGAGACGAGATTTGAAAAAGTCCAGCTTTGCCGATTTTATTGTGATGTAATTATAGTATATAGTACTCGTACATTGAACTATGTCCACTTATATTCGGCGAGATGGAGCTTCCTCAGTTGATTATTTACCGGTCCCTTGGTGGAAAACTCGTGGTGAAAACCGCACACTCAAGAAATTATATTTCGATAGAACGTGTGACTTAATCTAAGAAATATCTTGTTTCCCCCTGGGTTGTGGATGTCTGACGAGGATCGCTCCGAGTAAAAATCAGTATCTTCGCCAAATACTTTGGCTAAGGTAGTGGACCCCACCAATCCTAATGGATTAAGAGTGTAGTAGAACTGACGAAACAAATTCTGAATTCCATCAAAAACCCGTAGCTAAAGCATTAATGTAAGAAATTGTACTATCTGTATATGCATTCACTTCCAACATCGTATAGTAAATTTTGTCTTCTGTACAAAGAATATATAAAAGTAAAGTAAATGAAACACCCAAAATAGTATTATTTATCATTAAATAAATACTACTTACCTACTGCTTCTAGTATTTGTTTTGTTTTCACACAACGTCAGGAGACATAAAGCATACGGCCCACCTGAAGTAAACCCTAACCTTAGAACGCTTGGAATACATTAGGTATCATTCGCACGATGTCACCTCTGCTCTTTAGGAACTTACCCTCCCCTCTAGGTAGTTGTTTTTTAAGCAGTGGAGGTACTTCTGTAGTTCTTCCCTGTTTTGATGCACCCTACTGCTCTTTAAAACACTTAGACTAAGAAATACAGATATGTTCATGCACACAAATATTTGTCATATGATGTCATGACTCACATTAATAAAGCGCGGAATTATTTTCGACTACAAAAAATACAATTACAAAGTATATGTATGATATTAAGAAAACTTTCATATAAAACAGTTTTATTATAGTTCAAAAACTTCAAACGCTATTTTCCAAAAAAATGGTAGATGTTGTGATTGACATGTTATTGCTTATTTGCATTCAATTTACGGTATATTTGTGTAATTAGACGAGCTCGGTGGTTCAGTGGCAGGTAAGCTGCTTTGATAACAGAGATCGTAGGTTCGATTCCCACACAGGACAAACATTTGTGTGCATAAACATGTCTGTTCGTGCACACAAATACCTCTAAAGGTAGGGCGCATCAAAACAGAGTTATGTGTAAGGTGTAAGTACTTCCTCAGATTTCCGTATTTGTTCCCTGCTTTGATGCGCCTATACCTCTCTTGAAACCACCCAGACTAATACAAACAGATATGTTTATGCTCGCAAATATTTATCTTGTGTGGGATTTCAATAAAGACTATTTTATAGTTTCCAATAAAATTGCACAAACAAATAAACTGTAAGTAAATATAACTGTTAATTAATCCGTGCATTTTGTACATAATTCAATAAAAAAATTCAAATTTATCTAGCGGAATTCGACGTAAATAAGCAATAAAATGTTAACCCACAAAATTTGACGAATTTACTTTTTGCTACCGCTGAATTGATAGTAGTGCGTTCAAACATTTTTCAATATTATTTTAAGTGAATTGAACTATGGTTTTATGAAAAAAAAAACATTTCTTTTTTCGTATCAACGTTCTATCAAACAAAGGCGAGAAGTGATAGCTCAGTGGATAAAGAACCAGCTTATTTACCTACGGTGCCTGATTCCAAACTAGGCGTGTACCAATAAATTCCGTCTTTTTGGATATATGTACTCTTCGGTGAAGGAAAACATCTTGAGCAAATGCGTATGTTCAAGAAAATATATTTAAAAATACTTGTGACCTAATCTAAGAAAGATCTGATTTTCCCTGTGGGTCCTGGAGGTCTGACGGCAGTCGTTCCATGTCAAAGTCAGTATCTTCACCAAATCCTTAGGCTTAGGTAGCGACCCCGCCAATCGTAATGGATTAGGAAACGGGATAAGAAGGAGAATGCAATTTGATCTAACCTGCTTTGTGTGCTTCCGCCACGAAAAAACAAAAACCGCACACAAAGCAGGTTAGATCAAATTGCATGTAAATTTGACTTTCGCAAAATAACACCTGAATCTATTAACTATTTAAGGAGAAGTTTAATCATACTAAGTTAATTTCGTAATATAATGTCATGTTTCATTAGTCACATTAACAAATCGCCGGAATTGTCTTCGAATTAAGAAAATATGAATATAAAGTTTATGTATGATATTTAGAAAATGTTCATACAAAACAGTTTTATTATAATCGTAGTTCATATTCACAACAACTATTTAGGAACTTACCCTCCCCTCTAGGTAGTTGTTTTTTAAGGAGAAGTTTTAAGAAGTAGAGGTACGAGTACTTCCGTAGTTCTTCCCTGCTTTGATGCACCCTACCGCTCTTAAAAACACTTAGACTAAGAGAAACAGATGTGTTCATGCACATAAATGTTTATCATATGATGTCATGACTCTCATTAATAAAGCACCGGAATTATGTTCGAGAACAAAAAAATACAATTACAAAGTATATGTATGATATTTAGAAAACTTTCATACAAAACAGTTTTATTATAGTTCACAAACTTAAAACGCTATTTCCTCAAAATGGGAGCTGTTGTGGTTTAAATATTATTGCTTATTTGCGTTCAATTTAGGGTACATTAGTGAAATTTGATGAGTTCGGTTGCGCAGTGGTCTGTATTGCTGCTTTGATAGCAGAGCTCGTGGATTCGATTCCAACACAGTACAAACGTTTGTGTGCATGAACATGTCTGTTTGTATTAGGGTGTTTTTAAGAGAGCGGCACGCTAAAGCAAGCGTCTGGGGAAGTACCTCAATCTCACAGAAAACTGCAGCGAAATAACATCTCACTGGAGGTTTGTTGTGTTCCTGCTAGTGAGTGAGTTCACCATTACGCTTCTAAGGAGTTGCTGTGCTAGCAGCAAAGGTGGTATCGCGCGAGCGGTACCTAATATACTCGTATTATAAGCGTTCAAAGGCTTCGGTAACCACTAAATATCAGGTGGTCCATATGATTATATGCCTCCAACGTCCACGCCTTCCAAAAATATACTTATAACTATACCAAAACAAAAAGTACGAAAAGAATGCACCATTTCGAAGAGAAATTCCGCGGAGCTACGATTAAAGAAGGATTTACTCAAATCTCCGACCCAACGTCCGTCTACAAACAAAACAGATAACAGAAAGCGGCTTAGACAATATTAAGTATCTTAATATCTCTGGCAGTATTCATATATTACTGTGGACGTAGAAATGTAGGCGGGATGGGTGCGGCGTGTTCAGAATTCTAAATGAAGTGAAAAATATTCTGATTCTTACCGACGGACAGGCACGGAAAGTTATATTAATGGGCTTGTCAGCCTGTTACATGGGTATTATGGATAAAAATTCTATTAAGTTCTCTGAACATGCGATGTTTGCTGTATGATATATATTTAGTTTTTTTCGAGGCTAAATTATCATTCAGCTCCACAGCAATCTACACTCATCCCATTAGTTTCTTCTTCGCATTACTGTTTACGTTGTATTTGCGAATTATTAGTGACTAGTATTTTAATATATTTTTCGCCGAGTGATGCCGGAATAGAATTGCGCCACCCCCATCCCGTGGATGCCGTAAGAGTCTGCTGAGGGAAACTCATAACCGGATGACGGGCAATAACGTCGTCTCGTGCCCTCATCTCATACTGCGATCACCAACCCGCCTGTCAAGCGTGGTGATTATGGCGAAAAAACCCCCTAAATATGGCAGACACTAGTAATACACGGCACTTAGTCCCCGGCGGCTAGGTTATTCCTCACTACAGTAGCGGTCGCGGTATCGGCGGGGTAGGGGGTGCGAAGAATCCCCAGCAGAAATTCAGTTACCAAAGTCGATGACGACTGGATCTGGCAACATATAATACGAGCACATTGAGGACTGCGGAAAATTACAGAGCTGGAAGAAGAAATAGACACCTTGCATTGGGTTGTCATTGGATTATCACATGTCCGATGACAGAGCGAGTACACGACAATCCTCGAGGCCGGCAATTTGTTCTATTTTCAAGAAGCGCGCCAACTATCTCAAAGGCTTATCGTCCGAAGTTCACTCGGTAATAATATCTTGTCGATCGGGAGTGTGTCGACCAGATTACCATACCTTGTCCTTAAAATCACCAAGCGATACACGCTAAAGATGATACAGGTCTACGCACCGACCTCGACACACCCTGATGAGGAAGTGGAGGCAATGTATGAGGATATCTCTAAAGCAATACATGCGTCCAGGACCCATTACACGATTGTTATGGGTGATTTCAACGCAAGGCTAGGCCAAATGAGTGGGACAGAGCAGAGAGTGGGGCAATTTGAAATAGGACAACGGAACTCTGTATGATGAAAATCTTCTTCAGGAAGCAACACATAGGAAGTGGATCTGGATGAGCCCTGATGTTTCCACAAGGAATGAGATAAATAGTAGTCTGGTAGAAAATGTCCATACGGTTGGAACTAAGGTCTTTTCGCCCCGCCGCACAAACAAACCACAGACACTTTCAATGCAAAATTGAGAGAAAGAGATCTCCAATCCAACTCGGTTTGGGAAATTGCGAAAGATTTCCTCGTCCAAAATGCCTCAATGTCTCAAGACGAAAGTCTTGGACCAGCGTGTATTGCCATTGATGACTTACAGTACAAATCGTGGTCGCTTACTATGGGCCTCATACGGAAGCTCAAGGTTGCACAGCGTGCGATGGAGAAAGCCATGCTCGGGGTTTCTCTGCAAGATAGGCTCAGAAATGAGCTGTGAGTGGAGTTACCGACGTGGCTCAAAGGATCAGCAAGCTGAAGTCGCAGTGGGCAGGAGACATAGTTCGAAGAATCGATGGCCATTGGGGCGGAGTAGTTCTCGAATGGCTGCAACGAACTGGAAAACAGTAGCATTGGGACACCGATGGAGCGACGATCTTGTGAATATCGTAAACAGCATCGCTGTGAAAGTCTAAGAAGAGGCCTATATTCAGCAGTGGACGTCCTTTGGCTTTTTTTTATACAACGTCGGGAGGCATACAAGCATACAACCTACCTGATGGAAAGCAGTTACCGCTAAATGCTTGTAATATATTAAGTATCACTCGCACGATGCTTCCTCTGCTGCTGCTACGCAGCTACTCCTTAGGAGTTTGCTGGTGATCTCACTCACACACAGGAACACAAAAATCCTCTAGGGAGTTGTTATTTGTCTGCGGTTTTCTGTGAGGTGGAGGCACTTCCCCAGACGGGCTGCTTTCTTGCGCCCTACCTCGGCTGATATGATGATAATAATGATGAGTATTTTAAAGCCTCACTAGTAGCTAGCTTAATGATGGTCGTCTACAAAGCTGAAGTGAAAATAATAATGTTAAGATCGCCCCCACGACTTTGTTCCAAATTAAATGTAAATATCATTTTTAAATTCCCACAGGCTCCAAAATTTGTCCAATAGTAATACTAATGTTCCTCGAATGTTACTAGGGGGACCTCAAAATAAGAAAATTGTGTAATTGCGTGGGGTAAAATAAAAAAATCGGCCAAGTGCGAGTCGTACTCGCGCACGAAGGGTTCCGTACCATTATCTATAAAAACAGCAAAAAAATCACGTTTGTTGTATTGGGAGCCTATATTACTAAATATTCTGTGAATATTTCAAACGTCTACCTGTTGCCGTTATCAATATCAAGAAAAAAAATCGGCCAAGTGCGAGTCGGACTCGCGCACGAAGGGTTCCGTACCATTATCTATAAAAAAAGGCAAAAAAATCTCGTTTGTTGTATGGGAGCCCCCTTAAATATTTATTTTAATCTATTTTTTAGTATTTGTTGTTATAGCGGCAACAGAAATACATAACCTGTGAAAATTTCAACTGTCTAACTATCACGGTTCATGAGATACAGCCTGGTGACAGACGGACGGACAGACGGACGGACAGCGGAGCCTCAGTAATAGGGTTCCGTTTTACCCTTTGGATGTCGGAACCCTAATGAGCAAATAAATCACGTTTGTTCTATGAGAGCCCCCTTAAATATTTATTTTATTCTATTTTTTAGTATTTGTTGTTATAGCGGCAACAGAAATACATCACCTGTGAAAATTTCAACTGTCTAACTGTCACGGTTCAAGAGATACAGCCTGGTGACAGACGGACGGACGGACGGACAGCGGGGCCTCTGTAATAGGGTTCCGTTTTACCCTTTAGGTACGGAACCCTAAAAACGGGTTGCACTCCGGGAGAGCCAGCAGAAGTGAAAAATTGAACATTAACGTTATGCATTTTTGAATTTTTTGGAATGGTTAGGGAAAAACTTCGCACGAATTGCTTTATTTATCAGTATAAAAGTGCTATTATGTATGTGGTAAAATACAATATTCATTTGTTACGCTATCGTACACAAAGATGACAATTTATATTACATTAAAATTGAACACTTCAGAACTATTACAATTATTTTACATTAAAAAGTTTATCTCTCAGAAAAATCAACTTTCATCCATAACACACTCGTGCAAGCACCCTGCGCCGTTTAAACCAAACAGTGATGTTGATAAACTACTTTGAACGAAACGCGTAAACGCCAACAATTTCATGGCGCTTACAACGTTTTGGTCGCGAGAAAATAATGCCCTATGAACGATCTAGCGCTTCATGTTTTAATTGTTTAATTAGAGGTAACTAATGTTTTAGCGCTGCAGCGAACTTAAGTTCTAATTCTCACTAAAATCTTACGGTCAGGGTCATGTGACCCTGACGCAAGTTTAGCATTTTTTACTCATCCCAAAAAGTGCACAACGCCGCTAAAGAAATTTTCACTTCAAAAAAGTTTATTTTTTTGTTTATTTTTTCTTTTGTCCGTCTGTCACAGTTATTTTAATCGTTAATTGCGATAGCAGAAACTGTGACCTTCGGAGTTAAAAAAGAAACTAATCTTCGGTACAGTTTTCGACATTAATAATGCTACTAAAGTTCCGAACTACAAAAATAAATCCTACAATTGGCACGACTTGTAAGGCGATGTCTTTTTATAAGTCCACCTCGTCGTATACGTCGCTGAAGTGTTTTTCGAACATATTGAAACTTTTAGTGGAATTGTTGCTAATAGATTCAGGCGTTATTTTGCGAAAGTCAAATTTACATGCAATTTGATCTAACCTGCTTTGTGTGCTTCCGCCACCAATTAGTTCATGCGGCCTAGCGCCAGCCGGCACCCACCCACTACTGTTAGTACGTGCTACATGCCGACGCTGCCATGGCTGCTCCGGTAGTCCCTGCCTCGGCTGCTGCGGTCGTCCGCCATCTGGAACAGAATCCGCATGCCCCCATCACCACCGTCGCTGCCACGACTGGCCTGGTCGTCGCTGCGACACGTGTTTCGCCTCTCCACGAGGCATCATCAGGCGTTGTAGACGTTAATCGTAAGAATAACATGCTACAAGTGACAAATCCATCGCAGTGCCGTCCCTTATATTGAATTGAGGGTGGGGGTGGATGGTGTGAGCGAAAAGATATTTAATAGTGAGGAATGGTTTACGTCAGTCTGTTTGTTCATGAGAGTAATTTTAGAATTTTTATGTTTATTAATTTCTAATTGTTCCCTAATATTTAGTTTTAAACCTTTGTCTATGGTGTGTAAAATTTGATATGTATTAGTGGGGGATAAGTTATGTCTTTTGTCTATGAGATGCTCGGCGAAGTGTGACCTTTCTGGGCGATTGTTTTTATACGCCGCTAGGCCGCATGAACTAATTGGTGGCGGAAGCACACAAAGCAGGTTAGATCAAATTGCATGGAATTGTTGTTAACGTGAGTCCGGACTAGTTTTATTATTGTCGACGATATATGTTAATAAAACAAGTAGCATAATTATGTAACATGCAATTAATATAAATAACGATGTTATGTAACATTTTTTCCAATGTTGTAGACATGTTAAATGCACTGACTCACTTTTAGAAATACGTACCTATAATAACTAACCTGCCATATTTTGATATCCGACTTATTGTACTAATATTAGTTAAAAGGAATATAAAGGAAAAGTAACACGTATAAGCATGCTTTAGTAGTAAAGATAAAATAAAAATTCCTTATTTGCCATTGGGCCCTCGCGGGGATTATACATGTCTTACATTTTTAAATGCTTATTGCATCCTGTTCAAGTCTTTTGCCTTAATATTTTTCTTCTTTAATCTACTAGCATTTCAAAAATGATCATTGGCAAAGAAGAAATTACCACTCTATCTAAACCTAACTCTGAATACAAATTTAGTTTTTACAAATTAGATTAGAATAGAATTAGGTTCCTGGTTCAAATCCAGGCGTGTACTACTGATTTCGTGTTTTCGGATTTATCTATAACTTCACGCCAAATCCCTTGCGGGGTAGGCAGAGAGAACCGAGCGCCACGTGACTCGATCCTTACATATCTCACTCGCTTCTTTAACATTCATTGCTCTTCTCATGCACGCACGCCGGTTTCTAGGGCTCCTGACATCACCTTCTGATAGAACATGACCAATTTGGTCATGGTAGGTAAGTCTTGGCCTTCCCCGGCTCCTACATCCTTCCACTTTTGCATTGTATATCTGCTTCGTCATTCTTTCATCTTGCATTCTTTCTACATGCCCGAACTATCGGAGCATGCCTCTTCTTATTTTAACACCGATTTATGTTTATATTTTTATTTATTACTTGCTTAGCTGTGAAGTAAAATATCGTGAGGAAATTCGCAAGTCCAAGAAATTATACATCGAAAGACGTGTGACCTAACCAAAGACAGGTATGCTATAACCTCTGGGTTATGGGCGTCGAACGGCAGTCGCTCCATGTAAAAATCAGTATCTTCGCCAAGTCCTTAGCCTTAGGTAGCGGACCCTGCTAATCCTAATGGATTAGGAAACGGAATAACGTTAAGACGAAGAATTCTTCTGTGAGGTGGAGCTACTTCCTACATCTACTGCTTTAATGCGCTATACCGTCTTCCTCGTCTAGTTGTTTATTAGTTCAAAAAGTATATTTATAAAAGTATATTACGAAATTCTAATGAGGTTTCAAATGGAAAATCTTTGTAACTATAAAATAGATAAATTACCATTACGTTTGGGCTGTTTTCTTTCTGTGCATTTCGTCGATCTGCATGCAGGTGACGTCGTAAAAATTACAAGGAAACTAACTACAATATTCTTTATTGTCATCATTAAATTATATTTGAGTATAGATATTTTAATATAGTTTATAAATGTAATAGTAGTGTAATAAATAGTAATGACAATACATTAACATATAATTATGGAGCTGTTTTAAAAATGGATGTCGTGGGTACGTATACCCACGACATCCATTTTTAACGCAATAGTAAGATTATATCGCAAGTTTGACAAGTTGTCGTATGTCTATTGAAATTATTTATTTAAACTGTTGTCACCATTAAAAAGTTTTTTTTTTAATTGATACAGGAAGTGTGAAACAAATACGCTAGAAAATGGTGAGCAGGCGTGAGATTACCTAGAACGTTAAAGAATGCAAGGACCGAGTTACCTAAGTGGCGGTCGGTTCTCTCTACCTACTCCGTAAGGGAGTTGGTATTAAAATATAGATAGAAAGATTGGAAAACGATACGTAACTATGTTAGTTAGTTACTATGTAGTAGAATCTGTGAAGATGAATTTAAATTACTTTTTAATATTGTACCATTGCGAGGTAACATTGTAGCAGTAATAGCCCAGTGGATATAGAAACAGCCTATTGACAAAATGGTCCCCAGTTCGAATCCTCGTAACACTAATTTCGTGTTTTCGAATTTCTAAGCATATTTGTAACAGTTACCTAGCCAGTGAAGGAAAACATCGTCAGCAAATACAATACAATACTCTTTATTGCACCACATAAGACAGTATACATATTAAAATGACAACTTAAAATTAAAGTACAAAAGGCGGTCTTATCGCATAGCGATCTCTTCCAGACAACCTTAGGGTAGAGGAAAAAATAAAAGAACAAAATAGGTAGGTGGCGCAGCACAAATAATAAACATACTAAAGTTAAATACTTAGTTCATATAATACGCAAGATCAAGAAATTATATTTGAAAGACGTATGACCAAAGCAAGGGTTGTTTTTCTCTCTGGGTTAGTTTCCCACACCTCCATCCTGACGATAATCGCTCAAAGTAAACATCTGTATTATCACCATATCCTTAGGCTTAAGTAGCGGACCCCGCCAGTCCTAACGGATTAGGAAATGGGAAGACGCTAGGAAGAAGAAGGCGGTATTGCAAGGACCACTATGACGTTTATCGAACACACAATATGAACTGCATACTATCTATGGATGGGTTTATCTATGCCGAGCATTTTCGGGCTTCAGTGTTAACCCGTTTTGCTATTATCGATAGATGACAGTAATTAAGCTAGTCAGTGGCCATCGGAAAGCTTCAATACGCAGCGATGTAGCGTAGCCGTGTATGCTCTGAACATCGTCGGTTGAATGGAGAACCGTACGCCTTCAGGGGGTAGATCAAGGGTTAGTGTGTGTATTGTATGATAAAACTTAGTAATAGTTATCATCATATTAGAATATTTTGATACCATACAGCTGATCTGATTATACAGATTACTGATAGTCGTATGAATACCTCAATGGTAAGTTTATTTGGTGGCTAAACTTATCATTGCGTGCCTTTAAAAACACAGCGTGTTGTCTTTATTAATTCTAACTATCCTCTATCCTTTTTTTGCCTGTGCTTCATTTGCTAATTGTACATGATGGACAGCAGATGTTGACTCAGGTTCTTACGATAATAGATTCTGGACTTAACTGAATAAAGTAAATTAAAGATATCCATGTACAAACTAACAAACGAATCATTAGTTAATAACGCTTGTTTTAAGTACATAGTGTTTGGCAAGACTCTCGACGGTAAATTGGTACATTCGACCTGAAAAAATATTTGAAAAGAGCTTCTGAGCCGTAGAACAAAGACCTCCCTGGAGGTTTGTCTTTATAACCCTGACGAAGTGGCCTCTTACTTTTTCCTTTTCAATTGCGCTTCGTAATCTTCTCGTTTTGACGGTGTCAAGTGATTGTTAACGTTATCTAATCATAATTGAACAAGCTCACATTATAGGGCTGAATAGCGTTGATTACAGCTACTTAAACAATTTAGTAAATTGTATGTATGTCTTCACGCCAGCTCCCTTGCGGGGTAGGTAGAGAGAAGTGAACACACTTTTTTAACAGTCATAGCTATTTTCATGCACGTTCGTCGGTTCCAAGGGCTCCTGATGTAATAACCCCTTTTACCATGCAAATACATATTCTCATCAAACAAGCACATAAACATACGACATGCGGTTTGATCTACCCGAAGTACGCCTTTTAATCATTTATATACGAATGGCGCATATAAACGAACGAACCCCTCGGTATATAGTAAGCATAACTACAATCGCCATCAATTCCATAAGTAGGCCCCCCCTTAAGATATAGCCTACGTTGTACCATTATACTGACATCACCTTCGACGCTACCAATTTGCTCATGGTAGGATAGTCTTGATCTTCGTCGGCTCCTACATCTTCCACATTAAATATCGGTTTCGTAAATTGTATTATTCATATCGCTTTTTGTTCATTCACTAGGTTAGAATTCATGTACATGTAAGAATACATAAAATATTTGTTACTTTATACTCAAATAATGTTTTTAAAAGTAATTAACCTTACAGGACTAGAATTCTCCCAGGTAAAATACAGAATTATATTATATACTTTTCCACTATACGTGTTTATTTATTTATTATTCTGCAATTTTATTAACTGATAGATTTCCACCGACTCTACTGTATCTATTTACGAAATTATTAACATAAAGCAACTGTGATAATTTGTAATTTTACACAGTAAGACTTATATTATATGGCTTTACGGTTTATGTAAATTTCTAATTGTAACATTTAACACCGTGTAAATGAACCAATGAAACAGGTAACAGACCATATGCAATCATTTAGTATGCTGCAGCCGACAAGTCGAAGGACGCGAACAAGTGATAATTACAAATATGTAAGTAAATCCGAAAACACTTTAGTGGTACTTACCAGGATTTCAACTGACTAGTTGGTCAATAGGCCGCTTCTTTATCCACTGGGATATTACTGTTCATAATTAACTAATAGATATTTGTGATCATACAAAAAATCGGTTTCTGATGACGTCTCTGCGATTGTCCGCTATCTATAAGCAGGGATAGCATCCTCGCCGCTGCTAACCCTGTATGCAGATACGAACTGACCAGCCGTGGCAGCGAAAGCATGCATCTGATAATAGTAAGAGATGGGTATCGAGCGGTGCTTGTTCCATGAACTAAGTGGTGGCAGAAGTGGTTAAGATCAAAATGCCTGTAAATATATCTCTTACGAAATAATTCCTGAATCTGTTAACTAAGTAAGATAGCTATTATTTATGATACATATATTAGAGCGGGGTCTTCTAAAATAGTTATCGTTGTAAATCTTAATATGAATTTAAATAAAAAAAAATGTCTTTTGTATTTATTTAACTAATGCGATAGAAATACCAATATCATCTATTAAGACCCTGTTTTTCCTACTGTCTACACATTACCATTCAGCGTGGAACCTATTACCGTGATAAAAGTTACCAATATGATTTTATTGGTACCAAATTTTTTTTTTTTTTATACAACCTCAGGAGGCATACAAGCATACGGCCCACCTGATATAAAACAGTTATCATAGCCTATCAACACCTGTGATTATATTAAGTATCATTCGCGCGATGCCTCCTCTGGTGCTTACACAGCAACTCCTTGGGAGCTTACTGATGACCTCACTCACACGCATGAATACAACAACCCAGGGAGTTGTTATTTGTCTGCGATTTTCTGTGAGGTGGAGGTACTTCCCCAGACGGGCTGCTTTGTTCATGTACACAAATGTTTGTCTTGTGTGGGAATCGAACCCACGAGCTTTCATTCACGACTGAGCCACCGATCTCGTCATAAACATATATAGGTATATACATAACGGTCAATTTAAGAGATTGAGCAGTCAGAACCTGTTATATACGTTTTCCCATACATTTCGCGGTCGTATACAATAGAACAAGCACAAAGACATATTCACTTTCGAATTTATATATTAGTATCCATGAAAAAACCATCGCATGCTTATTGGTAAGTATACACTGTAGCCTGACATAGAAAAACTGTAACAACTAATAATTCGCTGTAGTGATCTTTTTATACAAGAGCTCGAAGATATCGTTACGTGTGTCAGTCTAATCTATATAATACGTTACTTAACCTATATAATAGGTTAAGTAACGTATTGCAGCTCTAAAATGAAATCGATTTTTAAATATAGTCCTCTAGAAGTAGGGTCAATGATCGATCTAGACTCTAGTTGGAACCTTAGAAATAAAAATCGGCCAAGTGCGAGTCGGACTCGCATACGAAGGGTTCCGTACCATTATCGATAAAAAACGGCAAAAAAATCACGTTTGTTGTATGGGAGCCCCCCTTAAATATTTGTTTTATTTTAATTTAATTATTTATTCTTAAAGTGAATATATAAATAAATATTCTGTGAATATTTCAAGCGCCTATCTGTTGCCGTTATCAACATCGAGCAAAAATGAGCAAAAAAAATTACGTTTGTTGTATGGGAGCCCCCATAAATATTAATTTTATTCTATATTTTAGTATTTGTTGTTATAGCGGCAACAGAAATACATCATCTGTGAAAATTTCAACTGCCTAACTATCACGGTTCGTGAGATACAGCCTGGTGACAGACGGACGGACGGACGGACAGCGGAGCCTCAGTAATAGGGTTCCGTTTTACCCTTTGGGTACGGAACCCTAAAAAGGTACCCAAGCTTACCAAATGATGTCAGCGTCTTAAGTGGAATTTGGGTGCCAAATTCCACTAGGTAGGGATGATTTCAATCAAGATATACTATCAAATAGAAACTAATATTTTGCCGGCCATTGCAATATTTATATAGTCGTGAGGCCTGAGTGCTTATTTATTTACCATCGTCGTTTTTGGTTGGTCGCCACAGAAGAGGAAAATACCTAGTTTGTTTCGATATATCGACGAGCTCGGTGGCTCAGTGGTGGAACGCGCTGTTACGCTACTTTGACACAAACGCTCGTGGGTTCGATTCCCACACAGTACAAACATTTGTGTGCATGAACATTTGTCTGTTTGTATTGATCTGGGTATTTTCTATATATACTAAGTATGTATTTACAAAAAAAAAAAAATATTTACGTATGTATATCAGTTGTCTAGTACCCATAACACAAGCTTCGCTTACTTTGGGGCTAGGTGGCGCTGTGTAATTTGTCCGACAATATTTATTTATTTATTATTTATTATATATGTACGTGTGATGATAGCGAGGTATATATAATAATATATAAATAATTGCTAATAGCTCAGTTAACATTGACCTGTAACTTATAACGTACCCAAAAAAAAAAAGCCGTCAAGTGCGAGACCGACTGGCGCTCTGAGGGTTCTATAAAAAAATATTTTCGCTAATTATTGTCGCAAAATTCCCTTGCGAGTGTCAAAATATGCGCATAAGCGAGGCATAAACAACCATATCTTTTGATTGCGTTGACTTAGAAGTTTGATTTTTTCACTGCTCGAAGGGATTACAAACCTGAGTATTTAGTATTAATTTGAGCATGATAACTCTACCTGTTCCTGAGGCTTTTTCTCAGGAACATGTAGGTAGTCTCTTGACAGACAGACAGACTGCCGGACAACAAAGTGATCCTATAAGGGTTCCGTTTTTCCCTTTAAGGTCCGTAACCCTAAAAATATATCACCCAGTTTTTTTTATATAAACATATTCATTTTTGTTTCTCTAGTTTCATTGTTATCTGAGATGTGATGAAACTAAGAAAAACTGTAATGTAAGGAGCCCTTGAAACCGATGAGCGTTTGAAAAAATAGATATGCATATTATAGAAGTGAGCGAGGTATATAAGAAAATATAGAAACATACATACGTATTCATGGAATCACATATCATACATACGAGTACTTCGTTGAAATTCATGACACCAGAATATTCGAGTTCCTATGTTTACGGGCATTAATTTGTACACTTTGCTATATTTCCACAATGAAGTAGCCTAATAACATATCAAATATATATCGACGTCCCCGAGCAATAAGCCGGTAATTACAAAATTTACAGGAGAAATTATTTACTGTTTTTGTTGAATATCTTTTCAGTCAGTTGAAATATAAAGGACGTTGGTGCCTCAAACAAAAGCTGATTTCTTAGGAAATGTAATTGTGATGTCTGTATATAATTATCTATAACTCAAAAAATATATAATACAGGAAATATGATACATAACATTTTACACTAATTGCACTTACAGAATTACTGCTGTAATTTTTTCAAATATTTTATAGACTTCTACTACGTTATTTTTATCGTACAAACGATGTATAACATATTTTTACGATGTTATTGTGGTAATTTTAATTACAGTGGGTCGCAGTATTGTTATATAACATTCTTTTTACAGGATCATTCTTGTAATTATACATTATGTTTTCGTTCTATGCCACTTTTTTGGCTAACATGTAATATTTCAAGGTTCATAAGAAAAAAGCATAAAATACGACTATTGTAATGCCGTTTATTAATTATATATTAAAGTTTAGGTTTATTTAAATACTTAAGTTTTAATGATTGACTTAAAATATAAGGAAACCGACTTCAAGCAATACCATTTGGTCATGGTAGGTAAGTCTTGGCCTTCCTCGGCTCCTACATACTTACTCCTTACACATTGTATATCTGTTTCTTAATTGTTTTTTCCTGCATTCTTTCTACATGTCCGAACCAACGGAGCATGCATTATAATTTAAAAGTTGGTGCCAAGTAAAACATAAAAAATATATACCTACCTTGCTGCAATAACAAATTATCACAACAATATCTCTCATTCCCATTTATATAAATTAATATTTAATTCATCAGTAAATATACGGCAAATAGATTAAGAAGTTATTGTTAAAATCAAATAAGAAATAAATGACATACAAAATAATTATGTTGAAATATTGCCAAATTTATTTAATTAAATAATTCGTCAATCAAGGAATTAAATCGATTTTTTTACATGGCACCAACTTCATTATTATATAAAAATTAAACAGAACGACAATAAGTATGATATTGTAGTACAAAACATTTATTTTTGCTTTTTAGTTAACATAAATTTTCTACCCACTGCCACTAAAGTTGTTCGTGCACAATCCCTCTTGCTTCCTATCCTTAATTACGCCGATATTTCTTATCCAGACCTTAATGTAGATTTAATCAATAAATTAGAAAGACTACAAAATCTCTGCATTAGGTTTATTTTTGGTCTCCGAAAATATGATCTTGTATCTGAATACCGTCAACAACTGAAGTGGCTTTCTATCCGTCAGCGCAGAAATATGCATATTCTTTCCTTTCTGTACTGCATACTCTTTAATCCTAAAGCTCCTTCCTACCTCAAATTTTGGTTCAAATTTTGTTCTTCCTCTCACAACTTACAACTTCGCTCCTGTGAAAATCTTATTCTTTCAGTCCCGTCTCATTCCTCTAAATTCTACGACCAATCATTTACAGTTCAGGCTATTAGGCTATGGAATACTTTACCTGCAGTCATTAGAACAGCTAAATCTATCGCTGTGTTCAAAAAATTAGTAAAAAATCTTAATTTATAACTTCAAAAGCTGTACACTGACATTTAGTATGTATAAATATATTTATGTTTGTATATTTTGTGTATGTATTTTGTATATTATATGTGTTTTCTTTATTTATTATTATATATGTATTGTTATTTAGTACTAGCTTATGCCCGCGGCTTCGCACGCGTAGATTTTGGAATTTCAGCAGTTTTACTTATTTTTATTTTACTTCTTATTTTTTAGTACAGTCGGCATTAAATAGTTAGTAAAAGTATCAAATATCCTTATTTGTGTAGTAATGAAGATATGTCATGGCCTGTTCGGTTTTCATTAACTATTTGATACTGGCTGTATACACTCAAAGCACCTCTTTATTCTCAACATTGCCTATTTTAAAAACATAAAAGTTTCAAGCCACTTAAAAAAAAATATCTGCCTGGGTTGAAATTCAAAAAAATCTTCCTTACCTCTCATATGCATTACAAAAGGAACCTATTGGTCATTGAGTCAGTGAATTAGACAGGAACTCCTTTTCTATTAATATAGATTAGCATCTCGTTCAAACACAATTTCAACCCCCTTTTCACCTCACCTCACCTCGCTAAGGGTGGAATTTTTGAAAACGTTGAAAACATTTTTTTTTTGGATTCTAATAGAGAGTATCTATACAAAGTTTCAAGTCACTAACTTCAAAAAGTTTTCTGCTCCATACAAACTGTCAACTCCCCTTTCAGCCCCTAAATGTGGAATTTTTAAAAACGCTGAAATTACTTATTTGACGTCTTGATTAAGAGTATATTTACAGTCTAAAGCAGCTCACTTTAAAAAATAGCAATTTCTTAATAATTCAACTTTTAGTTCAAGAAATACTTTTGACCTCCATTACACCTGGGGTGGAATTTTAAGGGATGATTTTTGAGAAAAATATTTTACTCTTGTTTCATGCCTTTCAATAAAGAACCTTCATGCTGAATTTCATTCGAATAACTTCAAAAACGGCAAAGTTTCATACTAACTTTGCGCCCCCGTTTAACCCCCTAAGGGATGAATTTTGAAAAAAATATTTTACTCATGTTTCATGCCTATCAGTACAGAACCTTCATGCTGAATTTCATTCGATTAACTTCAAAAACGCCAAAGTTTCATACTAAATTTGCACCCCCGTTTTACCCCCTTAGGGGAAGAATTTCCAAAAATCCTTTCTTAGTGTTCCCCTACGTTATAAAAGGAACCCCTGTGCAAAATTTCAAGTTTCTAACCCTTATAGTTTAGGCCCTGCGTTGATATGTCAGTCAGTCAGCTTCTCCTTTTATATATATAGATAGATATAGATGAGTGTTGAGAAAAATATTTTACTCGTGTTCCATGCCTTTCAATAAAGAACCTTCATGCTGAATTTCATTCGAACAACTTCAAAAACGGCAAAGTTTCATACTAACTTTGCTCCCCTGTTTAACCCCCTACGGGATGAATTTACAAAAAAATATTTTACTCATGTTTCATGCCTATCAGTAAAGAACCTTCGTGCTGAATTTCATTCGAATAACTTCAAAAACGGCAAAGTTTCATACTAACTTTGCGCCCCCGTTTAACCCCCTAAGGGATGAATTTTGAAAAAAATATTTCACTCGTGTTTCATGCCTATCAGTAAAGAACCTTCATGCTGAATTTCATTGGAATAACTTCAAAAACGGCAAAGTTTCATACTAACTTTGCGCCCCTGTTTAACCCCCTAAGGGATGAATTTTGAAAAAAATATTTTACTCATGTTTCATGCCTATCAGTAAAGAAACTTCATACTGAATTTCATTCGAATAACTTCAAAAACGCCAAAGTTTCATACTAAATTTGCACCCCCGTTTTATCCCCTTAGGGGATGAATTTCCAAAAATCCTTTCTTAGTGCTCCCCTACGTTATAAAAGGAACCCCTGTGCAAAATTTCAAGTTTGTAACCCTTATAGTTTAGGCCCTGCGTTGATATGTCAGTCAGTCAGCTTCTCCTTTTATATATATAGATATAGATGATTGTTGAGAAAAATATTTTACTCGTGTTTCATGCCTTTCAATAAAGAACCTTCATGCTGAATTTCATTCGAATAACTTCAAAAACGCCAAAGTTTCATACTAAATTTGCACCCCCGTTTTACCCCCTTAGGGGAATAACTTCCAAAAATCCTTTCTTAGTGCTCCCCTACATTATAAAAGGAACCCCTGTGCAAAATTTCAAGTTTCTAACCCTTATAGTTTAGGCCCTGCGTTGATATGTCAGTCAGTCAGCTTCTCCTTTTATATATATAGATATAGATGAGTGTTGAGAAAAATATTTTACTCGTGTTCCATGCCTTTCAATAAAGAACCTTCATGCTGAATTTCATTCGAATAACTTCAAAAACGGCAAAGTTTCATACTAACTTTGCGCCCCTGTTTAACCCCCTAAGGGATGAATTTACAAAAAAATATTTTACTCATGTTTCATGCCTATCAGTAAAGAACCTTCGTGCTGAATTTCATTCGAATAACTTCAAAAACGGCAAAGTTTCATACTAACTTTGCGCCCCCGTTTAACCCCCAAAGGGATGAATTTTGAAAAAAATATTTCACTCATGTTTCATGCCCATCAGTAAAGAACCTTCATGCTGAATTTCATTGGAATAACTTCAAAAACGGCAAAGTTTCATACTAACTTTGCGCCCCTGTTTAACCCCCTAAGGGATGAATTTTGAAAAAAATATTTTACTCATGTTTCATGCCTATCAGTAAAGAACCTTCATGCTGAATTTCATTCGAATAACTTCAAAAACGCCAAAGTTTCATACTAAATTTGCACCCCCGTTTTATCCCCTTAGGGGATGAATTTCCAAAAATCCTTTCTTAGTGCTCCCCTACGTTATAAAAGGAACCCCTGTGCAAAATTTCAAGTTTCTAACCCTTATAGTTTAGGCCCTGCGTTGATATGTCAGTCAGTCAGCTTCTCCTTTTATATATATAGATTTGTACACAAATATATCCCTATGTATATATTTACACCTAGATAAGTAACTATATTAATAAGAATAAATTTTCCTTCCTTGCTAACCCTACCTTCTCTGTACGCCGATTCGTTACCTTAAGGTTGCCTTGAAAATATTGCTTTTAGCAATAAGGCCGCCTTGTTGTATAATAAGTATACATGTTTTACTATTTTTTAAGAAATTTCTTGTAACCATTATTATGTAAATAAAGCTTATTCTATCTATCTATAAATTTGTAATTCTTGAAGTCGGTTTCTCTTTTTTTTATAGTTAATTGTTTTACTATTTTTAGTAATTGATAGACCTGTTAAGAATGCTGCTCGAATGAGGAAATGACGGCTAGTTGAAACTATGCTTTTAAATATTATATTTTCTCTATGATCTTAGAATCCACGTCATGTCAGTCGATGTCCATGTTCATCTTGAGATCTACCTGGTTGGAAACACTATTGAAGTTATTGAGTATATAGCTAAGATCCTGTAGCGATTTTGACCTATGGCTTATATAGTACTTCCAAGGGTGGGTCGCCCTGATCCCCCTTTTTCCACTTGGATTGGTTTCGTACTCTGGTCCTGTTCTGAGATACATGTGTATCTCAGAACAGGACCAGATTTACTCTAGTACTCCAGATTTGTCCTTCTATACAAATACTTCAGTATATCTTCCATATCTCAACAAAAGCTTTGTTATAGTCCACATACACCAGATATAAAGGCAGATTATACTCCTCAGTTCTGTATGTCTGTTTACAGAAACTTGCCGCAATTCTGCCTTCGTCCGGTGTTGTCCCAATTTTAAGCTGTTTGATAGCCATACATACGTATCTCGTACAGATTAACATCCTAGATATCTTCGGTATAGCGCCGGGGTCGGCTTAGGGTTAGCTCTTAAGTCATCACTAACTGTGTTACCCGGCTATAAGGACGATATGTACAGCTGTTCATAGAACTTCTCGATCTCACTCAGAATCTCAGACTTCCTAAAAAATAATAACTCTGTGTCAGTCTTCAGCTTAGTCAGATGGCTTTGCCCAACCTTAGATCTTGGTGAAGACTTCGAAGCCTTGGTCTAGCTCTATCGCCTCTTTAATATGAATTGTTTTGCACATTTGGAGATCCGCCTGTTCAGCTGCCTGTGCTCTAGCGTATGAGTTACAGGCAACCTCATTTCGCATGTAACTTCCATGGTATTCTGCACGTGACTCGAGAGCTTTTGGATTCTTTTTTGTGCGAAGCTTCAGAAATTTAGCTCTCACCTTAAGGTTCAAGATACCTCTTACCATCTACTGATTGCCTCCGGTTATCACTCTGTTCATCACAGAGACGTCATCGGACGAATGCCGGCCGCTTGTCAAGATGAAGTCTGTCTACCCATACTTATATATTTAATCTATAGGTATATATTCATGCTCGCTGTAGTTAAGGAGTTGTGTGCCTTCATAGTCCACCCTGACACATATCTGTCCCGGTTTAGGATATCCTTGACCAAAAATCAATACTAATTAAACTAAAATGATACCACTTTGGAGTTAACCTAACGCAAAAGTAATAATTAAAAGCGGTTCGTAAACAAATAGCTAAGCTATGCCTGGACATACATAAAAAAATATATAAAGACTAGTTATGTCAATAATAATCTCCTTAATTTCTTTGAAGACGGTTAAAAATGATGCGTATTGATATTTTTTTAAAAACACTTAGTTTCTATTATGGGTTACATACATTTAAAACAATTCGACAAAAATCCGTGTTAGTGTTTACAGAAATCTTCGTGAAGTTTATTACGCCAATAATCCGGTAAACGCAACTTACCAAAACTAACATACGAAAGAAAGTTTTCTAATAATACGTAACAATACTTTTGCCATCATAATGTTCTCTGAATATTTCCCTATAATAAAAGTGTATGCCATATTATATTCGTTGTTATTATTACGAAGAATCTGAAAAAGATACTAAGGTGTATTCCGGGCCATAGATGCCGAATTAGCCATAAGAGCAAAAAGGCCATAATAGCACATTACCGACTTATTGCTTGGGGACGTCGATAAATGCTGTAAAGTTCGTTATACACTAACGAACTTTTGAGCATATATCGACGCATAACATACGGAAATATCTATTTAGTTACTTGTGAAAAGTAATTATGCTATGTTTCTTTTGAATGTATAAAACTATTTCTGGTACAATTTAATCACACAGAACGGTCTAATATTATTTTTTTCCTTATGACGCCATGTATAACGGTTAAATAAATGGCCTTCTTTGTTTAAATCTGGCTTCCTATTATTGGTCTCAATTATTAGAACTCTATTCTCCATATTATTTTTTATTTTTATTTTTGCTATTGCATTTAATTGTTATTTTCGCGGCAAAAGTGTCAAAAAGATTACTATGATATTTGGCACGTATAAGACCTGAAGGAACCCATAGGTACCTTTGGGTACCGTAATATCATGGTGCCACAAGAAAAAGCTAGTGTAACAATAATACAAATTAATGTTTAACTGTCATTAATTCAAGCATATCTTAGTTAATTATTTCAAAATAGACCATACAAGAAAATACCTGTTTTAATGTAAAACCTTATATTTATTAAATACATAATGTAGCAATATTTCATGAAGTATGTGAAACTAGGAAGTTATCTGACTCATCGACATGTGTACCTTTTTTTCAAACTCTCAGAACAATCAATACTCAATCATTTATTGCATCCGTAATGTGTACAAAGGTGTTAGCTTATGAGTTAAGTAGCAATCATGGACCCCGATGGGCGCTGCAATGGGAGGGATTCTAAATGGTAATGATATAACCAAGTTTTTTTTTCATGAGCAAAGACAATTTTGTTTCCAACATTAGTTACTCGCTTGTTTATATATTTACCATGTAGTTATAGGCTTATTCCCATCATTACAAATGTATTTCAGTAATAGCCAAACGGATCATTAAATTATTGGTACCAGCTAATTTGAGTAACGACAAAAGATATTAAATTATCCAATTGATAATTACCACCGTATTTCTGATATTTTTTATTGATGAGGTCTGTTGTACAGCCAATTATAATTGTTATGGTTCCCTATCAACTATGTTTATGTTTGTATTTAGTTAATTATGTCCTGAAGTCAAGCCATATACGACTTTAATGTGAAATTACAAATTAATCGAGAAGCGCCTTTTTTTTCCTATCTTTATTTTTGCATAATTTAATGGTTTGGGTTCCTTACCTAAACCTAAGGATATAGCGATGATACAAATTTTCACTTTCGTCAAATCTTCGTAGCTCTGAAGGAAACTTTTCTTTTTTCTAAACTTTTCACTTTAGACTCACGCGTCTTTTGAAATTCAATTTCTTGGCCGGGTTTCTGCTGTCCCTGCTGCTAACATAGAACATTCGCCGATGCTTAACCTTACTCACTCGCATTAACCCATTTCATTTGTCATTTAGTTGCAATTTTCTGTGACATCGAGTTACTTTCCCAGGGAAGAATTTGATGCAGTTACAGTTTAGTAAATAAAAAGCTACTACTGCCCTACTAACAGTTTCGCACTAGACACCTGTGTATTATTTTGCAGTACAAAAATTCTTACATCGTGCCAAAATAACACATAAAATCTAGACATTAACTTTTAAAAGCCCGATTCTTAGCTAACTTTTCCTTCAAAGAATCCCCATGTTCAGACTTAGAGGGGCGTGCTCAAATAAATCTCTTAGCGACAGATAAGGGTTCCAGCCGACGAACGGCTCTTAATGCACAATAAAACGAGTGAGACAAAAAGCGTAACAGAAAAAAAACATTGAAATGGTCATCACTATACGCTTTCTATCAGGAGGTTGAAGACCTCTTTAGGGATGTTTGTCTTGTCATATTCGAGTATTTCTTAGAAACGTTTCATTTTGTTTGCGAGGTAGGTGGCAGGATGGAAATGATTATTTATTAGTTACTAGCTTTACCCGCGACTTCGCTAGCATTGACAAAAATATATATATTAATATAAAGTATCCTATGTTACTTCTGATACCTCCAAGAATATGTGTACAAAGTTTCATGATGATCGGTTCAGTAGTTTTCACGTGAAAGCGTAACAAACAAACGGACATTTACATTTATAATATTAGTAGGATTTTTGTAATTATGGTAGTAGAGTGTAATCGTTAAGTATGCTTATGAAATTATTACGTTAATATAATTATTTCATTAAATAGCATCGTTAACTTTTAGATATACCAATAAATAAGTGCCCATAGAACTTTGAGTCCCATTAAAAATTGGAATTTATCAACTAAATATATATTTGCTAAAAGAAGAGGTACATACAGAATCGTGTATTTATTTCCATTGTTTTATGAATTGAATTTTTTTTAGCATCGTTGTGATTTGAAACTCGATGAAACGAAAATCCATAGTAAAAAGAGACAACCGCGTACATCTGGCGTTTGACACTTTTCTTGATGTTGGAAATTACAAGTTCGTTCATGTATTTTTTTGAATAATTATAGTATGACTGTTTCCTTTTTCCATCGATTTACACTGAATTTTTTTTTTTACATCTGTTAACATAAAATTATAATAAGAATAGTAATCATAAAGATTAAATGCAATATTCGTGTGGTTTGCTTGTTAACTCTCCACAAAATGTAAGTATTGTAATAATAGTGTGACCTACTGTGTTGGGTTCACAATAACATTTTCTTTTTGAAATTTTGTTATATTTAAGTTGATATTGTGTACCTGTTTGTGGTCCATGTTAATAAATAAAAAAAAATAAAAAAAAAATCTGTAGAATTTAACGTGCGAGAAAATGGGATAGAAGTATCTATAGGATTTAACGTTCGAGAGTAAGATAGAAGGCATTAGCTAGTGTTTATAACAGGATCCGAGCGTTGTATATGTGTAAGTATGTGTGTGTGCCCGCCTGCGTATTACGAAGCTTGGGATAAGGCGTCATAATAATCGTGGTATATTGAACACGTGTATAAATTGTCTACATAAATATTCTATTATTTTAATAAAAACATTTAAATTATGATCAATTTCGTTATAAATAAACCATACCATCTTACTTCTGAAATTCTACATTCGTCACATTATCATGAAATTTACATTTTTGAAGCTGTCACTTCGATCGCGTGTGAACTGCACACACTTTTTTTTCTTGCTCAACGAATTAATTTAGATACTGCAAAATATACTCGTCAATGTATCACACAACAATCCTACCACTTTAAGCAACTGGCTGGAATATAAAATTAAAAAAATATCTAGAAATAAAGTTGATTTTATTTTAATATCATTTTAACATGTATTACACATATTAATTATGTTAAATCAGTAAGCCTATTATTACCTATTTCAATGTAGAAAAAGTATAGAAAATTATACATCTTCATGAATGTTAAATACAACAATAACTAGTTTCACATTAAAATTTTGGATATTTTCGTTGTCTTATTCGAAGTTATTAGTGCCAATTTACTCTATAAGGAAAGCAATTTCGATATCAGTTTAAATTTTACTAATATCATTTATATTTACGGTAAAATCACTTGCCCATAAATTACGTTTGCATCCTGTATATTATTATATTACTTAATACACTTCATGCACATAATTTGTTGATCACGTGAATGGTATAAAATATAATTATAGCTAAAGAATCGACTGTTATGCAAAACAATATTTAACACCGTGTAGCATAAAACATTATGTAGTCGTTCTAGTTGAATAGAACGTTATGGCATCAGTCAGTCAGTTTCTAAATTTAGTGAAAATCTTAGAAGTAAGAATAGATTGCGCATGCCTGTACATCGACTTGCTAAGACTAGTAGATCTTTCATTGTAAATTGTATTCGATTCTATAATAAATTACCTGAAACAGTTCTGTCCTTGCCTGAGAATATGTTCAAAAGGTACATCAAAAATACTCTGTACAAGAAGGGTTATTATAGAATCGATGAATATCTAACTGATAGAGATGTTTGGAAATGATTCAGCACATGTATTAATATATCTTTAAATGTATCACTTGATTTCATTATATGTACACTGACATATATTTATTGTAATATATTTTTAACGATGGAAAAAAAGACCCATATTGGCAAGTTTCTTTTGGCATTTCTTCTTCGCCAATGGTCATTTCCGAAATGCTGGTAGATTAAAAAAGAGATTAAAAGTAACAAAAAAAAAAAACCAAAATTATTAAGTTACAATATGATTTAATTTAAAGAATGTAAGACGTGTCTAAGTGCCCGTAAGGGTCTAATGGCAAATAAATGATTTTTTATCTTTATCTTTATCATCATGCACTTACGTTTTATGTTTCAATCATTTCTATAAAGAAATTGAATAATTTAGGTAGTAAGTTACAGCTGCGTTGAGGTCTCCTTTGATTTGGACACAAATCATCCGCCTACGTACTCGTGCGACATTTGACTTGCCATGAATATATAGAGTGCGTGTAGGCGGCAAGGCCTATTGACTTGCAAACACAATGCCCATTGCTTTGTTCTTGTGGAAAACAACAATCCTCCAAGGAATATGAATTTGTATATAGTTTTTCATTAGGTTGATGTACTATCATTAGGGGTGCTTCTGATGAAGTATTATAATGTCTTACCTCTCTTAGGCCTGGACTCTACCAAAGAGAAGATGTGTTTTTATCCATTTGAGCCCACTTTACCTCGCTTGGACAAACTGCAGCCAAATGCTAACTAGCTGTGGGGTTATTGCGTTTCTGCGAGTAGGAGGTGAGGTTACCAATAAGCTACTAAAGTGTCGTTATGTTAGCTGCAGGGGTGGCAACACTGGAGCGACATTTTGCTGTATTGGAAGCGATCACAGACTGCGGTAACCAATTTACATCTGGTAGGGCGTATACTTTTATTCCTCCTGAGGTTGTATGAAAAAGGGAGAGAGGCTAAATATTTTGTGGTGTACGTGATACCAAGAAGACATCCAAAGTGCATGCACACCACATAACGTTTGTGGAAAATATATTTACTCGTATTAAATAAGACCCATCACGAGGCTACTATTCTAAGCTTCCAATAAAAATGCTGCCGGAAAAGAGGGATCCCGTTGATCGAACCAGAAAAAGTAATATAAATCGGAACATAAACCCGTTTTCCCATTAAATTAATTCCTTACGACAAAAAACAGCCGTTGACAAGAATGACCGTCTAACTCCATAATAAATCTTGTGGAGAGATAAGAGGGTTCTGTTTGAATTTATGTACTTGCAAAGTACACGTTGGCTTGGTATATAATCGTAGTACCAACAACTGTGTATTTTATTAAACAATAGGAGTCCGGACCCGTGCTTCACCTAGGTTCTCCACCTGGGTGAAGCACGGGGACTATATAGGGTCCCGTGCTCCAACTGATGACGTTATTGTATCATGATGCAGTAAATTGTTTTCCCTATAATGATTGAAAACATTTTATTATTAGTGAATTTATATATGTACAAAATAATGTGTATCATTAATTTAATTAAAATTATTATTTTCATTAAAAAACGTTATTTTAAAAGGAAATCGAACCCGCAAAATGAGTGTTAAAGAACCCAACATTTATATAGCTAACGATAGTTATAGTTATAATCGACCGCCAGGCTAGACCAATGTCTAGCGTCATCTCTTTTGCCAATCCATTAGGATTGGCGACGGACGCTACCTAAGCCTAAGGAATTGGCGAATATTTTGATATGGAGTGATTGCTGTGAGACCTCCACAACCCACAGAGAATACCAAACCTTTCTTGGATTAGGTCACATGTTTTTTGTAATATAATTTCGTGGACGTGCAGAATTCCCCACGATGTTTTCCTTCACCGCCGACCAAATGGTTACACTACTACTACTACTATAACTTCACGCCAAATCCCTTGCGGGGTAGGTAGAGAGAACCGAGCGCCACGCGACTCGATCCTTACATACCTCACTCGGTTCTTTAACATTCATTGCTCTTTTCATGTACGCTCGCCGGTTTCTAGGGCTCCTGACATCACCTTCTGATAGAACACGACCAATTTGGTCATGGTAGGTAAGTCTTGGCCTTCCTCGGCTCCTACATCCTTCCACTTTTGCATTGTCTATCTGCTTAGTCATTCTTTCATCTTGCATTCTTTCTACATGTCATGTATTTTGTATTTGTATTTGAATAAGCTTTGACAAGAAAGACAGTGGCGCAGTGGTTAGTAACGCTACTTTGACACCGATGCTCGTGGGTTCGATTCCCATACAGCACTAATATTTGTGTGCATGAACATATCTGTTTGTCTTCGTCTGGTGCTTTTAAGAGAGGTAGGGTGCATCAAAGCGGTCCGTCTGTGCAAGTGCGATTTTCTGTGAGGCCTCGACCTAATCTAAATAACAACTTCCTTGAGGTTGTTGTGTTTCTGCCTGTCACCTCTATGCTCCTAAGGAGTTGCTGGGAGGAGTTGGTCCTTTATTTATATATTATTTAGCTAACATGCTGTAATGGGCTAACTGCCAATAAGACAAGTCAAAACATTTTCAAAGTTAACCAATATAGCAATATAGCACCTTCGAGACGTAAAACTTTAACTTAGTTTTTGGCAACGAGCCCAGTTTGGGAATAAAATTTATGATTTGTTGAATGGAATGTTTTGAACAAAAAACATACAAAATTTTGATTTATCTGTTTGGGGCACTTAGCTCATTTGTAAATTCCGCGCCACAGTAATATATTTTATTTTTCTCATTCTCTCTCATTTGCCTGCATTGAGTTTATTATTTGCGAACAAATTCCAAACTACGATAATGGTCTGGGAGAAATCAGAGCACTCCAAGTTTATCGGGACTTACCGAGTTGTGGTATAAGTAACGAGTTCGATCGCAAGGTAAAGTTCGCTCTATTCAAATCGATTTACCCTATAAATTGGCTGCTGTGGCCACTTTTGCATGTCCAATTGTCGTTTCATTGAACGTCACTAAATTTGGAACTGGGTAATCTAACAGCAATTTAGGCTACGTTTTGTTTATTTCACAATATGTTGATGTGCAATGGTGTTTTTCTTCTTAGCCTCATCGCGTTTCCTAATACATTAGGATTGGCGGGGTTCGTTACCTAAGTCTATGGATTGGGTAAAGACGCTGATTTTGACATAGATCGACTGCTGTGAGATTTCCGCAACCTAGCGGGAAAACCAGACATTTCTTAGGTCATACGCTTTCAAGATATTTTTTTTAGGCATGCGAGTTTCTCAGCAGTTACTTACTTTATCACCCGTGTATATGTTTTTTGTGATTTTTTATACAATAGGCGGCATACAAGCATACGGTCCACCTGATGTAAAGCAGTTATCGTAGCCTATTAACGCTTGTAACATATATCACTCGCGCGATGTCTCCTCTGCTTCTTACACAGCAATTTAAGGAATTGCTATGTAAGAAGCAGAGGAGGAGCTTCCTGGTGACTTCACTCACACGCAGGAACACAATAACCCTCTAGGGAGTTGTTATTTGGCTGCGGTTTGTCTGTGAGGTGGAGGTACTTCCCCAGACGGAATGCTTAGAGTAAGTAAAACCTTGAACCGAAATGTATATCTTTTTTTTTTACACAACATTTGAAGGTATATAAGTATATGGCCAATCTTATGTAAAGCGGTTACCATAGTCTATAAACGCTTTTAGTACATTGAGATCACTCGCGCGAAGCCACCTCTGTTGATAACATAGCAACTCCTTAGGAGTTTACTGATTGCCTCACTCACACGCAGCAACACAACAAACCTCCAGAGAGTTGTTAATTGACGGCGGTTTTCTGTCAGGTGGTGGTACAGACCCAGACGGGCTGCTTTGTTGCGCCCTACCTCTCTTAAAAACACCCATTCTAAGACGGCCAGACTTGTTTGTCCTGTGTGGGAATCGAACCCACGAGCGTTGGTGTCAAAGTTATTAAGCGTTATAACCGCTGTGCCAATGAGGTCGTCGAAAAGTCTCGGGGTACTTCGATCCTTTCATCAAACCCTTGTTGGTTAATTATCAGAATGTACCAAGTTAGGTTACATTCCAATATATGGCTGTTTCTGATTGGCTGCACGACTATTCAGTCTTAACATAATTTCGATAATCAAAGCGCAACATAGTTCTAAAGTGGTCACTAAGTGGTAAACGACGGTTGCTGTGTTAGCAGCAGAGGTGGCATCGATCGAGTACTTAATGTATTGCAAGCGTTTATAGCTAACGGTAACACACATATTGACGAGCTCGGTGGCTTAGTCGTAAATGATGCGACTTTGACATCAACGCTCGTGGGTTCGATTCCCACACAAGACAAACATTTGTGTGCATGAACATGTCTGTTTGTCTTGTGCTGGGTGTTTTTAAGAGAGGCAGGTCGCATCAAAGTTAAATACCTCCACCTCACAGAAAAACAACAGCCAAATAACAACTCCTTAGAGACCTGTTGTTGTGTTCCTGCATGTAAGTAAAATCACCAGTAAGCTTCCAAGGAGTTGCTGTGTTAGCAGCAGAGGTGGCATCACGCAAGTAATACTTGATGTATTACATGCGTTTATAGGTTATTGTAACCGTATTACATCAGGTAGACCGTAAACTTTTATGCCTATTTTTACACGTTACTCAAAGATTTTTTATTTCATTTACTGTTTTTTTTATACAAAGTCGGGCATTGTTTATAAAAAATATAGAAAATTAAATAAAAATACTTTGATTAAGGTGTAAAAATAGACAGTAAAAGTAACATATTAAAAAACTTTTGTTCAATTTAGAGATTTTTTCTTTATTCGAATTAAATTTCTTTTTAAATATTTCATCTATTCTGAACAGGATAGAATGCGCTTAGTTGCCAAAATAAAATATCATCAGTTGTGTAACTACGTACTAAAATAAAAGTATTAATACTAATGACTCTCTTTTTTTAATACTTTAGCCGTTTCTACATTTTATGCATCTAATGAATTTGTCTGTGCTTGTTTTTCTTTGCACGGTGATGTATGTTCATAAATTTCAATTAGCATGATATTACTGTCTATCTATCTATCTATAACTTCACGCCAAATCCCTTACGGGGTAGGCAGAGAGAACCGAGCGCCACGCGACTCGATCCTTACATACCTCACTCGCTTCTTTAACATTCATTGCTCTTTTCATGCAAGCTCACCGGTTTCTAGGGCTCCTGACATCACCTTCTGATAGAACACGACCAATTTGGTCATGGTAGGTAAGTCTTGGCCTTCCTCGGCTCCTACATCCTTCCATTTTTGCATTGTATATCTGCTTCGTCATTCTTTCATCTTGCATTCTTTCTACATGTCCGAACCAACGGAGCATGCCTCTTCTTACTTTAACACCGACGCTCTCTTTCATACCAACGCTCTTTCTAACATCATGATATTACTGTCCATATATATTTTATAAGACGTCCGGAGGCAGTAAAGTATACGGTACATCTAATTTGACGTGCTCGGTGGCACAGTGGTGGAACGCGCTGTTACGCTACTTTGACACCAACGTTGGTGAGTTCGATTCCCACACAGTACAAACATTTCGTGTGCATGAACATATCTGTTTGTCTTGGTCTGGGTATTTTCTATGTATAATAAGTATGAATTTACAAAAAAAAAATGTATTTACATATGTTTATCAGTTGTCTAGTACCCACAAGCTTCGCTTACTTTGGGGCTACATGGCGCTTTGTAATTTGTCGGACAATATTTATTTATTTAATTTTAAGATATTTCATAACCTGTACTGTTACTGATAAGCTAACTTACTCACTAGAATACACCAACCCATCAGAAAGCAGTTATTTACTAGCGGTTTTCTATATGTTAGAGGTACGGTTCCGACCTGGCTGATTTAATGCGTTCTAATTCTTATTCGCCAAACACCCGATGAGTAATTAGCAGGTTGCACCATGCGTAGGTGAGCAATTAGCTCTGATGATAGCTAATCACTTACGCCCAAACTATGCGGTACATACGCGTAAAGTATGAGCAAAGCAAAACGGCAAACAAAGTAAATGTATATATCTTATATTTGCAGTTTTCTAATAATTTGCGTTAAAGATCATTTAGGAATTTTCTAAACTACTATAAAAACTATAGATGTTTAAATGTACATACATTTATTTATATATAGGATATATATGAATATATATTTATTTATTTTATTTATTTATTTAATTCACCATAATGCTAAATGAGATTGACATTTGCCCAATTTGCTCACTTAGGCATATAATACACATTTAACAATTATCAACACAATGAAATTCAATACAATCAAAATAAAATTGATGACTTAATTCTAACCATTTTGTTGCCGTTCTGCTAAACTCATGCAAACAATGAAAGATGCCCATCCCTGGATAGTGGCGAGTGACGGCGTTTAGTAAACTTAACGCCAGTGACAACGGGGCTTGCTTAAAAATCTCTGTTCTTGCCCTAGAAATATGGAATATGTCACGATGACGTATTCTAAGGTAATTGTTAGGTGCCCGCATAGATATCAATGCTAACAACAGTTTGGTAAAATTGTTGCCCTCGAAACAGCTGTACAACGTATTTCATCATAAATAATTTCCATCTCATTTCAAGAGTATTATATCGCAGCATACCCAAAATAAACATGCGGGTATCCAACAAAGTATCCATATTGCTCATGATATAACCTAAGAAACTAAAAATTATTAGTCCGGTGTCGGCACATATACATTAATTAGTATTGAGCGGTGATAAAGAGCCAGCCTAATTAATAACCAACGATCCCTAGTTCGTTTGCTCCACTAAATTCATGTTTTCTAATTTATGTACATATTTGTTATTATCACTGTTTGACAGTGAAGGAAAACATCGTGAGGAAACCCATATATCTAATAAATTATATTTCAAAAGACAGTGTGAATAGTGTAATCTAACCTAAGAAAGGTTTGGTTGTACTTCTGGCTTCTGGAGATCTGGCAGCAGTCCATGTATAAATATTCACTAAATCTCGTAAAGTTGCTCTCACTAACACGCAGCAACATGACAACGTTTAAAGAATTGTTACTCGTATTTGACTGCGAATTTTTGTGAAATGAAATTACTTCTCCAGTACGTTTGCGTAAATACTTCATCATATCAGCCAAAGGACGTCCTCTGCTGAACATAGCTTTCCCCCTTAGACTTCCCCAGCTATCGGTCATGTGCTGCTTGCATCCAACGGCGCCCTGCGATCTTCACAAGAACATCGATCTATCGTGTGGTGGGCCGTCCTATGCTGCGTTTACCGGTTCGTAGTCGATAACCTTTCTGGCCCAACGGCCATCGATTCTACGAGCTATGTGACCTGCCCACTGCCACTTCAGCTTGCTGATCCTAAGAGCCACGTCGGTAACTCCAGTTCTCCTATGGATGTGCTTATTTATGAACTTATCTTGTAGAGAAACTCCGAGCATGGCTCTCTCCATTGCATGCTGTGCATAGTATGAGGCATATAAGAAAGCTCACTTATCGACACATACATCAAACAGCCGCAACCAACAGCTTAACGTGCCCCCCGGAACACGGTAAAATTCAAGATGCCAGCTATCCGTAGATAGGTTAAAATCCACTCTGCTTAACTTGCATTTTCGATTAGGCTGACACGCGCCATCAGGCCATTCAGCTCTACAAATTCTTGTAAATATAAGCGCGTTGAATAGATATTCGAATCTATCAAAGTAATCTTTGCGAAAGGCACTAGAAATGTCAACCGCCCACAATAATACCAAAGTTTCATCTCCGTGTACAATAAGCCAACTATTAATTTACAGAATAGGTATTTAAGCGGACAGAATCTCGACAGTTACATATTTGAGACGTCTAAAAGTTTCGATCTCAACAAACAAGTTCGAACAAGCTCTCTCATTCTACACATTGACAATCCAATTCATTCAGACCAATTTGCTTTCTTGGAATTCGAAAATATTTGTTACCGCGTACTGAATTTTAAAATAAAGACATTGGAAGAATTGTTTGAATTTAAAATATGTCTACATTATTTCTCTGTACTTTAAATACGTGTATATAAGATTTAAAAATATTTTTAAAATGGAAAATTCAGTTACTTGTCTATGTTCGTGATTGAATTCACGAGCCCCACGATTGACCATCGAGTGCTTTTCCAATTGAGCCCAGAAACGTTTTTGATGGCGGTAGAGTTTTGCCATTCCTATATATCGCTGTAGAGTCGCCCGACTGCTACAACTCAGAGGTGTAACCAGACCTTTCTTGGGTTAGATCGCACCGACTTTTGAAATATAATTTCTTAGGTGTAAGGGTTTCCTCCCGATGTTTTTATTCACCGCCTAGCAAGTGATAAAAACAAATATTTATAAATCCGAAAACACGAATTTAGTGGAACGGCAGATTTTGAACTAAAGATTGTCGGTTTTTAGTTAAGATAGATATAGATAGATAGATATATCTTAAATTTGTTTCGTGTTCCGGGGGGCACGTTAAGCTGTTGATCGCGGCTGTTTGACGTGTGTGTCGATAAATGATGGTCATTAAGCTAGGAGAATTAAGCACATCTAAGCATTTATGCAAACGTACTGGAGAAGTAATGCTATTTCACTAAAATCCGCAGTCAAATAACAACTCCTTGCACGGTTGCCATGTTTCGGGGAGTTAGTGAGAACAACTTTACGAGATTTAGTGAATATACCTGGACTGCTGCCAGACCTCCAAAACCCAGAGGGATAACCAGACCTGTCTAAGGTTGATCACACTGTCTTTTAAAATTATTTCTTAGAAGTACGCGTGTCCTCACGATGTTTTCTTTCTCCGTCAAACAAGTTATAATAACAAGTTACAATTTTCATTGTTATTTTATGTACAATAAAGATATAACAAATAAACAAACATGTACATAAATTGTAAAATAATAATTTAGCGGAACATGTCAACGCCAAGGTTCGAACCATGGATCGTTAGTTATAAGGGTGGCTTTTTGTCCACTGGGCTATCACCGCTCACAACTAAATATATATGTATGTGCGGAAATCAAACTAATTACATGTACATACATGTATAGTTTTATAGTGGTTTTCTATATGAGAAAATTCTTAAATAATTTTTGATGCAAACAGCTATAAAAACTATATACCTATAGGTATATGACATGTATACATTTACATTGTTTGATGAGTATAAATTTTAAACCTAGATGCCTATTCGAAAAGTGTAAGTGATTCGATGTAACTTGCTAATTACCAATCGAGACTCTGGTGAATGAGAGATAGAACCTATTTTAAAAAGAGAATCACTCGTAAAAATATTTTTTTTAGTAGTTACACCAACTGATTTTGTTTCATTTTGGTTTAATTACTAACTAAGATGGATGCTTACTATCAGATATACTGCATAGTTTGTTTTCCATCTTAGTGGTATAGAAATAACTCAAGTAGAATCGTATGTGAGCGAAACACACTTATTTCCCATCCAGATTGAATGAAATATTTAAAAAAGAAATTTCGAACAAAGAAAACTTCTAACGTATTGAACAAAAGTTTTTTAATATGATAGTTCTGTTGTCTATTTTTACACGTTACTCAAAGTATTTTCATTCAACTCTTTTATATTTTCTTAACAAATTGGAAAGTTGTATGTCTTCTCGACAAATATAAGAGAGGTAGCATCAAATCAGCTTGACTGGACAGTACCTCCACTTCACAAATAGTTATAGCCCAGTAACGATCACTGGACAGTTGTGATTCTGTGGGTATGTGAGGATACGACGAATGCTGTATTAGCAGCTGTGATGGCAGTGCATGACGATCATCTTTGTATTGCGAGCGTTCATAGTATGTGGTAACTATTCTACGTCATACTGATTTTCGTCGAAAAGATAGAATTTGAGAAGAATTACATTTATTCTTATAAATTTCCAGAAGTATAAATTTATGATACGAACCCATAAATTATAGTGATCGAATTAAGTATGGAAGTCATTGCTCGGTTACGAGTTTCATCTAAGAATTTAAGAGTTAATAGATTTTCGTGATATATTGGAATATATGATAAATTGAAAATGATAAATTGCGAATTATTATGGCTTGAAATCACATGACGATATTTGTGTGTGACAGAAATAGAATAATTTTACATGTGCTTGTATCAGAGAAGATCAAAATTTTGTATTGTAGATTTGGATAAAAAGATATGTTATTTAGTTCTAAAATGAAATAAATGTATTATTATAGCTTTAAGTTCTATTTTTAAAATACTTTTATATATATCGCAAAATAAGAGAAAAAGATCTTCACTGTATAGCACCAATTTAGAAAAAGCGTGAGGCTAATGTAAATATATACGAGTATATTCGATTTTGTACCAGCTGTATTCAAATCAAGTACTGAGTATTACTTGTAGCAAGTATTTTAAAGAAAATACGTACAGACATTCTTGTTTCTTCCATTTTTCTCGCTACGAATACCCTTGCATTTCTTGTCTCACTTTCTCTGCTCTTTATTTGACGGTCTCGAGACAATATTGGTTTTCTTCGAGTCGGCCAATATCGTAGAGTCGTGAGTGGTTTGGAGTGCAAACTATTGTAGGCAAAATAGAAAGAAAAATACAAGGGAAAATTGTCGAGACGATAATTCGTAGAACAATGGACGACGAAATAACCTTTGCGGTCAAGTGTTTTGATATATCTGTCTTTCTTCAAGTTACACGGGTGTTTGTTCCGTGAGGTTGAATTACTTTTTATTGCGCAACGTCGAGATGTAAACACGCATAAGACTCACTTGATGTAAAATGATTATCGGGGCTTGTGAACACTATTGAAATATAAAGGAATATTATATTTCAATAGTGTAGTATTCGCGCATTGCTACCGCTATCCGCTGCTAAGACAACAGCTACAGAGGAGATGTTAATTTCACTTATTGGCATAAATATAAGCACCCTCCATGGACTTATTATTTGACTACGGCCTTTTGTGAGGTGCAAATAAACTTCCCGAGGACTGATTTGATGTTTAGTATTACTCTTTTGCCTTCATTGAGATTGGTTTTGGCTTTAAAGTTTACACCCGACTAGCATACAAGTTGCATAAGTCGGCCGTCGGGAGACATCCAAGAATACGCCCCACCTGCTGTAAGGTGGTTACCGTAGTCTACGTATGCTTGCAATACTATACAATAATACAATACAATGCATACATCACTACCATGATACCACCGCTGCTGCTAACACTGCACCTTCTTAGGAGCTTACTGGTGACCTCAATCGCTCACAGGAACGCAACAACCCTACAGGGACTTGTTATTATGCTGCGAATTTCTGTAACGTGTAGGTACTTTGCCAGACGGATTGCCTTGATGCGCCATACCTTTCCTGTCCGATGGCAATCGAACGTTGGTGTCAAAGTAACATTACTAACCATTGTGCTACCGTGGTCGTCAAATAACTCTACAAAGCTCAACTGTTATCCTACAACCGTATAGCTTTAGGATAACAGTTGAGCTTTGAATAGCTATTGTGGAGTTATTGAATTGTATAGAGTTTACTTATACTAAGTGATACACTTACGTTCAAAGGACTTCTACTTATGTTTAATGTTTACAATATTAAAAACCATATTTGCCTTTTCTAAATATGCCTCACGATGTTGTATAAAAAATGAATGAAAAAGTACGTTGAAATTAAATATACTAGGGGCACACTATAAGTTTTGTACTTGTAGCTAATCGGAACTATTTGAATTTCGAATGTTATATTTTTTGAAACGTTGCAACCTACTTAGTAATAAAAAAAAACAATTGGCGGGAAATCATTTGTCAATTGTTTTTTATCACACATCAAAGTTCTACGTACGCAACGAAAATGGAATTGAGTCGAAAAGATTTTAGAGCGATGATTTTTTATGATTTTAAAAGTTCTCTCTCTCCGCAAAACTGTGCTGCTCGTCTTCAAAATGCTTTTGGGAGAGAAGCACCTTCTTTGAGCACCGTGAGGCGATGGTTTGCTGAATTTGAGAGAGGTTGAGTTTCTTTACATGACGAATTTCGTGAAGGCCGGCCTTCAACTGCCGTCAACGTAAATAATGTGGCTACTGTTAAGCAGCTAATTGAAGAAAACCTGCGGATTACCTATGAGACAATTCGAGAACTATTGGGGATTGGTATGAGACAAATTCAGAAATTTTTACACGAAGAATTGAAAGTTCGGAAACTTTGTTGTCGTTGGATCCCTCATGAACTGACAGCGGAGCAGAAGCGGGCTCGCGTGGAATGGTGCTCACAGACGCTACTGAAGTACGACCACGGACATTCTAATGCTGTTTATGACATTGTCACAGGAGACGAAACGTGGATTTATTGTTTTGAACCCGAAAAAAAACAGCAATCTTGTGAATGGGTGTTTGAAAATGAGAACAGGCCAACAAAAGTGAGACAGGCGAGAAACGTTGGTAAAAAAATGATCGCGTTTTTTTTCTCAGCTACGGGTCCCATCTGCACAATTCTACTTGAAGATCAAAAGAGTGATAATGCCGAATGGTATTCTACCATTTGTTTACCCAGGGTGTTAGAAAAAGTTCGCGAAAGACGACCAAAAAGCCGCGTTCTCCTACATCATGACAACGCTTCTTCACACACGGCCAACAAAACAAAGTCATTATTAACTTCCGAAAAAGTACAACTCGTTACCCATCCTGCGCATAGCCCCGATCTAGCACCCTGTGATTTCTGTATTTTCCGCAAAATCAAAGATTTGATGACAGGTTTCACTTTTACCAACTCCGAAGAGGCAGTGATAGCGTTCAATCAGCACGTAGAAAACATGCCTTCAGATCTGTGGTCCTCCTGTTTTAAAAAATGGTTCGATCGCATGAAAAAATGTTTAAAATGTAAAGGAGAGTATTTTGAAAAGCAATAAACATAATATTTTGGTTATAACATGTTGTTTTTTTAAGTTACGCAAAACTTATAGTGTGACCTACGTATATTTTTCATTTAACGAAATATTAACCTTTCGGGATTCTAAATTGTTGAAGTGCCCATAATAGGTTTTATCTCGATAATTATCAAATGCGACAAGCAACGAATCCCCAATATTCCCCCTCTCTTATATTAATTTTCACGCTCAGCTCTACTGGAATGAGTGAATCAATCAATCAGAGTCGTTAATCTCTGATTGTGTCGTGCTACGTTTGTTATCGAGTGGTAGTGATCAATTTGGCTTTCTTGATTTTGATTTATTGTTTTTTTTTAACACAAGGCCGGGCCGGTTTAAAAACTAGCATTATACCCGTTTTTAGTCCATAGTTGCCTGAAGTACCAATAGTATCGATCACGCGTTGCAACCCCACGGGCAATGTAGCACTTCCTTAAGACATTGCTCTTAAAAGTGTGATTGTATTCATTCTTTTTTTTATTTTTTTTATACTACGTCGGAATGTGTACGAGCAAATGGGCTACCATGTAAAGTATGATGAACGCTTGAACGCTTGCAATAGATTAATTAATAGCTCGAGTGATGCCACCTCTGCTGTTCATACAGTAACTCCTTAGGAGCTTACTGGAGGCCTTATTCACTGGTAGGAACACAATGTCTCTCCAGGAAGATGTCATTTTGCTACGATTTTCTGAGATCTCAAGTAGGTATCGAACTCAAGAGCCCCCAACCTATGGTATCAAAGTAAATATTGCTAAAGAGTCAACTGCCGGGTTCAACTTTAATTTAAACAAATGATTTATTAAAGTTTCACTTTTATAATATTCGTAGAATATTTGTTTAAACATTAGATGTCATATTATCGACTCCATCAGAGCTAGATGACCAGTTAATAATAGTCAGATGTGGGACCATTGCTACATCAATCATCCTAGCGGTATCCCATAATCATAATTTCTAATCCATTAGGTTTGGCAGCGTCCGCTACCTGAGCCTAATGATTTGACGAAGATACTAATTTTGACATGCAATAGAGCAGTTATAGCCCAGTGGATAAAGAACCGCACTATTGACCAATAGGTCCGCGGTTCGAATCCTGGCATGTACCACTAAATTCGCGTTATCGGATTTATGTACGGTGTTTCTTGCTCGGCAGTGAAAAAAAACAATCAAAGCCAAGTCCAACAAAATATTTGTTGGCGTATTCTAATACTAGTTTGTGCATGTACCACTAAATACGTGTTTTCGTCGTGTGACTTAACTTAAAAAAGGTCTTTCCCTGGTTCTAGGTTGTGGAACGGCTGTCGCTGCATGTAAAAATGCACGCCAAATTCTTCGGTTTAGGCATCGGAGTCTGTCAATAGTAATGGATTAGGAAACGAGATCACGCAAAGAAGATGAAGATTAGTTTTGACATGGAGAAACTGCAACCAGATTTCTACAACCCAGTACGAAAACCAGATCTTTCTTAGGTTGGGTCATACGACGAAAATATGTATTAGTGGTACATGCCCACATGAGGATTAGAACCAGAGACGAATCGTTAACAAGCTGGTTATATATCCACTGGACTGTCACTACTCCCATGAATACATCAATATATATATGTCGTATTCGTATGATTTTTCGATCTATCCGATATTATGCGGGCGTACGGTGGGTAGTTGTGCAATGAGAAATCCAATGCAATTCGCATCACAATATAATTTTAAATCAACACTTGTAATCAATGTTCAGGAAAATACGAAACGAGAGTACAGTCCCAAGACGTCGTCACTTGCCGCCATTTGCACTAACTCTACCTTTCTCCCAGTGTCGACCTCTTGATTCTGCTAAAGCGCGCCACCATAGGTAAATCAAAAAATCATAATATTTCTGATTTTGTATCGATGTGTCGTTGTTCTAGTGACATAAATCATTAATGTATGCCTTTGGTGTTAAAGTAGTTCTACCTTTATATATATGTATGTGTATATACAAGGTTAGGTGGTATACAAGCACACGGTCAATCTGATATAAAGCGGTTACCGCAGCCTATGAATGCTTGCAATACAATATAAGTCGCGCGATACCACCTCTGCTACCATACAGCGATTCCTTAGGAGCTTAGCTTTCTGATAACCTCATTCACACACAGAAAAATATTTACCTTTCAGGTTATTTCTTGAGTTGTTATTTGGCTGCGGATTTCTGTGGGGCACTTCCCTAGATGGGATGCTTTGATGCGCCATACCGCTCCTAAAAATATAATTACGTCGAATGTCAGGTTTGCCGGCGACGTAGTATAAGAAATAGATTGTTTTTTCACAACTTATACCAACTTTTAATACAATGCCAACACTTCTTTGACTTGTAGTAATCATTATAATGATATGAAATAATAAAATACGCCGTCTATCAGAAATTTTATTGCCTTTAAATTACACAAGTGTAACCCGCATCGTTTTAACTGTTGAGTGGCCTGTGGTTTAACCTGTTTAATTTAATCTGATACAGAGATATCATTGTGTAAATTTAAAATAATGAATGCTCTTTTTATATTACATATCACCAACAATTATTTATTACTGGTAGACAATTTACTTACTTACTTTTACATGTATACAACGTCGGGATATGTATACTTGGGATATTATTTGTAGAGAGGTATCTCTACATAGTATAAAACAAAGTTGCTTCCCACCGTCTGTGCGCGTAGATCTTTTAAATTACGCAAAGGATTTTAATGCGGCTTTCGCCAATAAACAGAGTGATTCATGAGGAAGGTTTGTATATAATACATGCATATTGCAGTAGAGAAAGCCGAGAATTTAAAAGATTTTTAATGTGATGTCGTAAAAAACTCAATTTTTTTACATTTGCTTACATAGCAAACGTTGGCTAAACCATTCGAGATAGATCATAACAATGTACTACGGACTTGTATATCTTACAAAGATCTACAAAAAAGTCCACGATGTTATATGAATATATAGGATAAGGCTAGAATTGTTAGTAAATCGCACGTTAAAATATATATACATTAAATAATTATGAAAAACATAACATATAGCGGTAAGCCCCGTAGCTATAATAGTAATGTGCCGTGAAAGTTTAAAATTATCAATCAATTTTCTTATAAAAAATGGTTTTTCATCATCATCATATCAGCCGAAGGACGTCCACTGCTGAACATAGGCCTCTTGTTAAATTTTCACAGTGATCGGTCCTGTGCTTCTTGCATCCAACGGCTCCCTCTTCTCGAACTTCACAAGATCGTTGGTGCATCGTATGGGGAGCGGTCCTACGCTGCGTTTTCCGGTTCGTAGTCGCCATTTGAGGACCTTTCTGATCTGAGCCACGTCGGTAACTCCAGTTCTGCTACATATGTGCTTATTTCTGAACCTATTTCGCAGAGAAACTCCGAGCATAGCTCTCTCCATCGCACGCCGTGCAAACTTGAGCTTTTGTTATGAGGCCCACGGTAAAGGACTACGTTTCTGTGCCGTACAGTCACTGGCAATACAGACTGGTTTTTCTAGAACGACCATTTCATAAGTACGTATGTTTTAGCTATATTTACTTGTTTGAAACTGAGAACGAGAAACGATTAAGTGAAGATGTAAGCCGCTATTTATTTTAACCTTAATTAATAATCTTATATTAACTTAATGGACTATGATGGACATTGATGTTTTGCCAAACACTTAGGTTGAAGTTTCTTTTGATTACGTTTTTGGGAAACAATTTATTTTATTTTGTGAGAACTAACAACTGTGCATTATACGGTTAAGGTAAAATAAACTTTATAGCGCATTTGTAAGCTTTTTGGTGCACGCAAAAATAATTTACGAGTACAGTAGCAGCGGGTTATTCAGTATTTAATTAAATTGTCTGGCATCTAATTGACATCTTTTCAGTGATGATGTCATTGTATCAGACGAAAATAATCATTCTGTTTGTATGGTGACAACATACTGCGAAATATTATGAAATGTTATTTTATTTTGATATGTTTTTATGCAACTTTGGGAGATATTCAAGCATACGGCTCATCTGATCTAAAGCGTGCTTTGGATAACAGAAACTCCTTAGCAGCTTACTGGTTACCTCGCTCGTTCGCAGGAACACAACAAATCTCAAGAGCTGTTATCTGGCTTCGGGAGCGGTGCTTCCATGCACACCAACATCCAAAGCAAGACAAACAGATATGTCTATGCACACCAATATTTGTCTTGTGTGGGAATCGAAGCCACGAGCGTTGGTGTCAAATTCGCGTTATTAACCACTGCGCCATATGCACACATATGCGCTATAATTATAAATACGTATATCAATTCGAAAACACGAATGTAGCGGTACATGCCAAGATTCGAACTGAGCTATATCTGGTCAAACTATCAAACAACTATAAAATTTTACTAGGCTACTCTTGGAATTGACCTTAAGAATATTTTTCTTTGCTTCCAATAAATATACTCTATATATTTACAGAAAATGGCGACCAAGCCAAAATATTTCATTATAATGTTACCACTTAATAAACCTTCCCCATAATATCACTAATATTTGCAAATCCCGGATATGGAGAATGCCGGCGGTTGTCCCTTTAAATAGAATCTTAATTCTCAGTTTATGATGCTTTATCCAAAATGCCACGACTTGGAAGGGATTAGAGAATTATTACACTCACTGATCTAATGCCCACATACGGGCATTGCGAGCTTACACGATTAGTGTCATGAGTATTTTGAGTATCACGTGACTGGAATTAAGTAAATATCGTGTTATTCTGCTGTAACATTAGAGTATGCTCAGTTTAGAGTGAGTATTAATTATTAGATTTTGAGGTTAATGGGGTCTTATGCGTATTAGTCTAACAGCTAAGCAGCTTGTCTTTAGCCTTTCTATGGATGGGTTTTAGCCATCTCGAGTTCCTTCGTGTTTCAGAGTTGGCTGTTTTCTATAGATGACTGTAGTTAAGCTAAGTTAATTAGGGCTCATCAATACACGTTTGCGCTAATTATATAAAATAATGCAAAATCTCAAAACATATTTTTGGATTATGCTGTGGTATACATATTTTTAGACGCGATTGTACTAAAACCAATACCATTTTTTTTCAAATTACATTACTTTTAATTGAAATACTTGAAATTAAGCTATAACTTAATATAGCTACTGCTATATATAACCGGATTAGTGATGAGTTCCACTAAACCAATTGACTTTTTCCAGCTTCTTTCATAGCACAAAATTTATACCGCCCGCCGCGCCCATACGTACGTTGTGATCATAATCTATGTATAAATAAATTTCAATAGTAGTAATAAAAGGTAAAATGATGAAATAGGTTCGCGGAATCGTTATTTCTAAGTTTTTTGCACAAATATAGGAAATTTACTTTTTATTTTTTTATAAAATAATATTAATTTTATTTAACGACCCGTTCCAAAAGAAGAATGTAATTGAAAAATGAAACAAACGCCATTTAAAATGCAAAAAAATACTCCTAGTAATTATTTATTGCTCCGTTAATAACTTATGAATGAGTTGGCAATCAAAATAAAAATTACTGGTAGGTATTTTTTATCGTTCGAGCGAAGTAATAAAAATGTATTTGTCGGGATGTTAATTGCTCACAATTACACCCTTCGACCGATCAACCCCAAAGGCAATAATTCCAAATGACATTGTAAAGGAATCCTTTACAGCATTAACAGCCTTTTTAGCTACACAAACCCGCTTTTAAATTAATGAGGAAATCCTTCAAGTTCCTTTTCCTTCAAGCCTCCGGCACTGTGATTATCAACTAAAGAAAAAAAAACAATTAAGTACGTTTCTCTACGAGAATGTTCAAGCCTTCTGTTTTAATTAAAACCGTGGTTATTTTTCCATTTTTTAACAAAACTCATTCAAAACTCAGCAGTTTTATATTTTTTTATGTTAATGACCCGAATCCATTGTTGTGTCAAGGTAGAGTTTTATTAAAATTAGATTTTTAATGAAAGCTTGGAGATTTCACCCAATTTTACCTCAGAAATTAATTAAGTGTAACGATTTCATAATACCTGTGGAGAAACCGTATTGAGAGTATGTTCCTTCGTTTCATCTCTTTTTATTATACTTCTTTCAAGCAATCAATAACTGGATAAGTAACGGGATAAGTAACAAAAGATAAAGCATAAAATTGTGTACAATAATCGACATAACTTTTATATTTCGGTACAACTGTGTTTATTTTATAGTATAGTTAGGAATTTGAAGAAAATGTTTTTCAGCTTATCAGTAATAAACTGAAAAATATATGAAAGTTCAAGTGCGAGGGATTCAAATATATCAAAGAGATTTACACTACCTGTAATGTATCTTCAGTGCTATTCGAAAAGGACTTCTGTTAATTTCAAAAGTCAGATTTAGTTAAATTTTTGTTAGTATGAAAACCTCTTTAATATCTAAGAAAATAATAAAAAATCGCATCAGATATTAGTAATGCCATATACCACAGTGGAGAGACGCGCCATGAGAACGTCAATCGCGGCAATTGGCTCTGTGCTATTTATTAAATTATATGTAAGCTGATTAATTCCCATTTTTTTGTTTGTAAAGCGTAAAATAAATATCATGTATTTTATATAGGTAGACTATGTTCTATATGCATACCATATTACGGTTATTATTACAAAACGACTCCCTCTAATATTTGTTGTACCTATATAAAATATAATCAATGCAAGGACAAGCTCGGTGCCGCAGTGGTTAGTAACGCTACTTTGACACCAACGCTTTTGGGTTCGATTCCCATACATGACAATTATTTATATGCATGAACATGTCTGTTCATCTTGGTCTGGGTATTTTTAACAGAGGTAGGGTGCATTAACGCAGCTCATCTGAGGAAGAATCTCCACTTCGCAGAACCGTAGCCAAATAACAACTCCTCGGAGGGTTGTTGTGTTCCTGTGTGTGAGTGAGGTCATCATTAAGCACCTAAGTAGTTTCTGTGTTAGCAGCAGAGGTGGCTCCCGCGAATGATAAATGTATGAAAATGTCACAACAACTGATAAGTTACTTAGAAATCACTGGCTAATAAATAATCATCAATAAGCTTTCTCATGAGATTGCACAGCATACGCTTAGCATTGATGTCAAGATATGAAATGATTTTCAGTTACACGATCATTTGCTGTGCAAAGCCAAATTGGGTTCGAAGTGGATTGATATCTTTGGAAGATGAAACGGATTCTTTATGTACTTTCTAATCTACTACGGATGCAGGAGTGGCATTGGTTAGGCATATCCTTAACGCATGGGAGAGATCACAGGATGCTATTGGGGTTTTCTGTGATCTCTCTAAAGCTTTTGATTGTGTAGATCATCAGACATTGTTACTCAAACTGAACTATTATGGAGTTAGAGGTAAAGCCCAGAACATGATTGCATCTTATTTAAACAACAGAGTGCAGACAGTTGACATAAATGGGGTTAAATCTGAAGGCCATAATGTTAATATCGGGGTGCCGCAGGGTTCTATTTTGGGTTCATTTTTATTTTTAGTATATGCAAATGATCTGCCCTACATGGTGCAGAAAATGGCGGATATAGTACTATTTGCTGATGATAACTCTTTAATTTTTAATGTGGCCCGCCGTTGTGAAAATATTGACAAGGTAAATGGTGTTGTGTCTGCTATTTTAAACTGGTTCACATGTAATAATCTGTTGTTAAACTCAGCTAAAACCAAATGCATCAAATTTAGTCTTCCAAATGTGAGTTCTGCCAATACAGAAGTTCTCATTGGGAATAATAAATTAGAATTTGTTAATAACACTGTGTTTCTTGGAATTACAGTAGACTCCAAATTACAATGGGGCCCCCACATAAATAAACTAGCCGGTAAGCTCAGCTCTGCTGCATATGCAGTTAGGAGAATCAGGCAATTGACGGATGTGGCTACTGCGCGCTTAGTTTATTTCAGCTACTTTCACAGCATTATGTCGTATGGTATTCTGTTGTGGGGAACGGCGGCTGATATTGAGACAATTTTTATCTTACAAAAAAGAGCCATTCGCTCTATTTATAACATGGCCTCCAGAGAATCCCTCAGGGAACTGTTCAAAGAAATAAATATCCTTACTGTTACTTCTCAATATATTTATGAAAACATAATGAATCACCGTAAAAATTTAAACTCGTTTTCAAACTTCAGTGAAAAACTTAGAAGTAGAAATAAGTTGTGTATGCCGGTACATTGGCTTGCTAGGACTGGTAGATCTTTTATTGTAAATTGTATTTTATAATAAGTTGCCTGACACAGTTCTGTCCTTTCCTGACAATGTATTCAAAAAGTACATTAAAAACACTCTCTGTAGAAGGGCTTATTATAGAATTGATGAATATATAACTGACAAGGGTGTCTGGAAATAATTCAGCACAGACTACCTGTTCTTAATAATCTTTAATTTTACCATTTGATATAATATACATTATTGTACCAATATGCTTATGTATTTTTTGTATTTGTAATATCTAATTGACATTTTATTTTAAAAGAGACCTATATTGGCAAGTTTCTTTCGGCATTTCTTCTTAGCCAATGGTCATTTCCGAAATGCTAGTAGATAAAAAAAAGGAAAAAGTAAAAAGAGAATTAAATAAGATTATATTTCAAAAAACTGTATGACGTGTCTAAGTGCCCGCGAGGGCCCAATGGCAAATAAAGAATTTTTATCTTTATCTTTTATCTTTCAACTATATAAACCACCAGTCGGGCGTTACGTAACACGAAATCACGTGTTTTATTTACTGTTTGACAGCATGAAAAGTTTGAATCATCGACGGCCAACTGAATCTATTGAATGTACTTGCATATAAAACGAAGCCACTTCCCTAGGAAGTCTATAACGCTCGTAAGGGTTTCTGTTTGTTTATTCATTGTTTTGTTTCATATTATACTATCAACGAATCATACTGCAAAAACATCAAGGATAAGAAACAAATATACAGCGACAAAGTTGAAATTTAAATTTTAGTATAATTCTGTTCTCGCTGAAATCATCACTAAATATGTACTTGCTTTCACGTGATATGTTTTTTTTTTATTTTTCACGTCACATATTATACATTTTATTTATCACGTCACATATAGTTAATAATCTAGTCGTTTTTATTACACAATAACGTAAGAAATGATGACATATCGGCATGGCAAGTGATTTACCATCTTCTTTACTGTATCGCAAATGTCCATAGTTTACTGTATCGCATGGTGAAGGCCGCGTGCTTGCTTCCCATGTTGTGAAAAAATCACCAAATTTAAAGTTCAGTAATGTTGTGACAGATTTAATTCAATGAACTGTTATATTCTTAAAAATGACTTCCGGATACAAAACAAAAAACTCCAACAAAAGGAGCAATAATAAGAAAATGGCAACAAATACCATTGCGAATAAAAGCCATGCTGATAAAAGAAAATACACAGAACGTATTGTCTAGCGAGCATTACAGGAGTATAAATCTCAGGGCATGTCAGAACCAGGGGGCATTGGGCTGCACTGCCTTTCACGCAGAAAAAACTACTTATACGAACACACAAAAACCTCTGGAGTAATCTTTTAACGGAATCCAGATTTGGATACCTATGAATAAAATGGGTCCAAAGGGCTTATCAGGGAACTTACATGTTTTCCTTTATATTCGTGAAATAAAATAATGCGGTCTTTGTTGGTGGTGATTTAGTGAATTTACGGTCAAGTTTCAGCGGATTGGTAATGGATAAGTGAAACGGCAATGATTTGTATATATATGAAAGTAGCTGACTGACTTATTGACGTATCAACGAATAACTCAAATCGGATCTAAGAAGTTAAAATTATGTATGGGAGGTGTTAGTATCCGCTATAAAAATGTATATGATACTCAATGATAGATTTCACTTTAGCGGATCCTGGACTCCGCAGTACGGGTTTAACGCTCGTATAGTGATGATGATTCAATTGTACATTCAAAACGCGTTCGTTTTTCATTAAAAATAGTTATTCAGTCTCTGCATTTTTGGAATTAATGAAATTTGAAAGCGCTTCTAATATTAACATACCATAATTTCTCTCATCGACCCATGTTTGAAGTAATACTAGCAAATGAATAAGTAAGTAGCATAAACAAAAATTGCGTAAGAGATATACAAGCGATGGTTTTATACTTCTTCCACTCCGTGTGCACGTGTCATTTCTATTGCCATTATCTTCTATATAAATAAAAATGAATCGCTAAATGTGTTGCTAAGCGCAAAACTCGAGAACGGATGGACGAATTCCTCTAACGATTTTTTTTTTCAAATATTCGTTGAAGTCCGGTGAAGGTTCTTATAAAGAGAAAAATTGGGAAAATTGCCGAAAAGAGCGTTAAAAATCTCTATTTTCTAAAAATATTTTTTCGAAATACCCACACGACTATGGCTGTTATTAATTTATACTGTTAAAAGTTAAATTATACTGAGAATGTTGTTTAATATACATAGATTTTAAGTTGTGACATTCGTGTTACATTATGACATTTAACCAGCAGTATTTCATTTTGTAATAAATTTTAACATCAAATATTTTTCTTTTAAATTTCTCTGCCTCGATCATAAAACATAATGAGCGCTAATTTGTGAATTTAATTACGCCATTTACTTTAACGTTAGATTTACGGTATTAAGCATGATAAAGTTCGGTGTCGTTTATGGGAATAACGTTTTCGAGATCATTATTACCAAGTGAGATTGTTGGGCTGATTTTCTGTTAAATAATCAACGGAAGGCAGTCCACGTGACCACTCCTTTATCTATCCCTGAAAGATTTATAACCGAGGCGTTACCACAGTTTATCTTAATCTTAGTGGAGGTTTTATGTCTCTATCTGCGGAATTGAGATTTCGCCGTGAATCCGGTATATTTTGTTGATTTTGATCAGTTTTGAACGTTCAGTACGTTTGTAGTAAATTTAGGATAAAAGTTTGTTAGTATTTGTTTTTGACTCATTATCGTTTTTTGTATACAATATTTAAGGGAATATGCCAGTGCAATTGTACTACTACTGCACTATTCATTGTTATACCAGAAAAACAATGAACAATTATAACATCGTATTACAAAGATAAAATTGACCAGCATGTGTTGTCAGTTAGTTTTTGAATTCAGTTCAGAATGAATTCAATCGAATGAAATTATATATATATATATATATATAGTAAAAGATAAAAATGTTGTCTCCATTACGTAAAGTGGCATGTAAAAAGTGGGAAGGTGTTATGCGAACATATATATCTACCGTCAGGGTTCATTCTTGCTAGGTCGATATTGTGTTTAAAGTCATAGATAGACGCGTGTGGGCAGGGGTTGACCTTTACATCCCATTGTGGCGCAAACCGCAGATTCGCTACTTTGATTTGAGTGCGACGTCGCTCAAGATACGCGGTTGACTCAAATGCCTCCCTCACAGGGTTCGTTCTGGCTAAAGATCGATGTAGTATAACATAATGTAGTGTTTGGACTTCATAAGAGGACGTGAATAGGTTGAGCGGCTGCGTAGCCCCGTGCATCACGTTTCTGGTCCTGCGTCGCCTACAAGACGAGGTCGATTATTATCATTATCACCACTTTTGACTTGTCTAAAGCGTTAACTTATGATGACAAGTAAGCCTTGTAATCGAGCCTTGGGGAAAAATCTTTTTCAACCTCATACCGACTCTACGACATTCACCGTTACTTACATCATCCCAAAACTATCAGCCCCAATAGAAAGCAAAGTATTTATGTAGTTCGAGGTCTGTACGCTGCAGCAGGCGTCGGCGCCGTTACTCTCGTTCAGAGAGCTTTAATTTACAGTACCCAAAAATAATATTTTGTAGAAACAAGGTCAAAAGATTAAAAATACGGTGATTTAAAAAGACTGGAGCAATTATGAGTTATATCCAAAAAAATATACAAAGTGTGTAGGAGGACAAGATTTCGAGTACGGATGTTTAATATCTAATCTTATATTCAAAACGACTGAACAGACAATACAATTTTAAACGCGCCCTATTGTTAATTAGCAGAGGGACGTGGTGCACTGCTGGTTTTTGTCTTTGGCTCTAAAGAATAATTCATATAAGCTTAAGATGAGTAAGTGATTCTCTATAACGATAATCACTCTCCAGAATGTTGTATTCCAAATCGAAAACTACATTTGGATGAAAATTAAGTTCGCTTTTTAATAATTCACACTGGTAAAGCCTCGCTCAGAAGCACTGATGCAATCATTTGAATCAAACAAAGGCAATATTAAACTTTTTATTCACGGAAAATATTTTGCAATACTCGCATTTCAGCCAGAGAGCGTACAAAAATACTTTTGTATTCAACCCCGAAATGACCTGAGGTGAAAATAAAAACGCTGCTGAGTAAAATATATTGGTCGTCCTTTTCACGGCCTGCTTACCAATAATTTCTAGCTGAGTTACTGAGATCAATCTGGTTGGCAGAGTGAAAACAACAGAGGACTACTATGAGTACATAGTGGTACTAAATTTGACAAAAAAGAAACACTCATTGTATCACCTCCGTGTTCTATGAGTAGTACATAGTGGTACTAAATTTGACAAAAAAGAAACACTCATTGTATCAACTCCGTGTTCGTCCGTCCTTTTGTCTGTATATCATTAGTTCTTGATAACTGAAGAGCTGTACAAGGTGTGGACTTTAAATTTCGTACTAGTAATAAATGGCAAACATTTAGAAATTAATTAGTGGGATAGTGCTACACGATTAATAACAGCTTTATTAATTCTACATAACGAATGGATTGACAACAAAAAATACACTATATGAATGGAGTTCTCACCAAATTTTGTATTAACATTCTAGGCAAATATTAGGCATTTAACTGATTTCGTTAATGAACTAATGACAGAATAAAGTAATAATTTTGTTATTTCAATTATGCAAACTATCGAATACCATAGAATCGAGTTACACGCTTCACATACTCCAATGATGTTCGATATTAGCAATAGTTCACCGCATTAACCGATTTCTAAAATATTAGGAGCTTATCAATTCGTCTGCATATATAAATATTTTTTTGAATATTCGTGTATAACTTCATTGCTTATGAATCGATTTTGATATTCAGGAACACCGTTCCTATATGAAATCTATATGTTTGTCTGTGCATTTGTCTGTGTGTTTGTCTGTCGCTTTTATTCGAATATTCGAATTTTGACTTCAGATTCGAATTCAGCATAAAAAAGTAGAATAGGTATATTCAAGAACACCGTTCCTATTTCTTAAGGAACATGGTCAAAATGGCCGACAAATAAAAAAATAATAATTGAATTGTTATATAATTGACGAGTCAGGTGTTCCTCTGGTAATGCAAGCTTGCGCATTCACAACTGGTTTTTTTTTAAACCAAAATGGCGTTTTAGTTCCAAAAGGAGAGCATTTATAAATATTTTGTTTTGAAACGACATTTTTATTATGTGTATAGATGTGGAGTTGATCAAGACAATTCGATTTACGAGTAGTAAGAAAACCCATATTATAGATAATTATTAAAATATAATTTTAAGCTAGTATTTGTATATTCACACTCTATGCAGTTTATATATAAACTAGACAGAAATATACATTACGTATGTCTTTAGAGTTATGAGTTACTTCTAGATAATACGATGTCTGGTGCTAACTGATGCGGCGTGAACAAGACTACTTAAAGTTTGTTGAGATGACACGGCATAATCTCACAGATATTTTTTTTTACCACGTCGACAGGCATACAAGCATACTATCCACCTGATGTAGAGTGGTTACCGTAGCTTATGAACGCTTGTGACACATTAAGTATCACTTTCGCGATGCCACCTCTGCTGTTAACACAGCAACTCATTAGGACTCTCAATGACGTGAACGTTCCCCAAACGAGCTGCTTTAATGCACCCTACCTCTGTTAAAAATTACTGCCTATCCCCACATATTTCCCCTCATATTTTAAGTCTTTTTATGTCGCTTATTTCATGCTCTCTTATCTGCTTGTTTCTATAATCAATTAGACAATTTCAATCTTTTCAATATAATTTTGTAAAGTTGCAAACCTGAATGACGATACCCAAAATAATGTTAATTAAAAACACTGTTGTAAATACATTTTTGGGTATAAATTGTCCCTAAACAACGTGAAGTTTAATTTGACAATTTATGCTTAAAGTTCTAATTTATTTTGAGGTTATAAATTCATTAGTAAGCTTCTGAAAATGTTCAGGTTTTAATCAAGTCAAGCTGTTCGGAGACGTGAGTTTTAGTAAAATTTATCAGGTACAAAGTCAGATTACCTGAATTCAATATATCCTCATAAATATCATGATGTAATATTTAATTCATCAATATATCATCATACCAGATAGAGGCAGTAACTAATATAGTACCTATCCTTGTACAGTTTTTATGAATTTTTAGGTGAGTGGAAAACTTTTGGGTTAAATACTTCATTGTCGACCTTGCTGTACCTGCCCATGTCATTAAACTTTTAGCATTATTGCATTCATTTCGACACGACAATTTCCCTAACTGGAATTTTATATGATTTAAGAACCATATTTTCGAGTTATAATATATAATATTTTATTAATAATTATTTTGCAATTTACAATTTTGATGAGCCTAGAGTATTAAATTTACCGATTTTCTTATTACTTATACGAGTAAAGTATCTTGCATAAAAACTGATTATTACTTACATTGGTTACTACTGTTAATTCAATTGAATTTACATACATACATATTATCACGCCTGTCTCCCATTGGGGTAGGCAGAGACTATAGAACGCCAGGTGCACCGATCCAAACATATCATGCATGCTCTTCGGTTTTGGGTACTTTTGATTTGACCATTTTTCAACACATCACCAATTTGATCTATATGTGTGCGTCTAGGGCGGCCCCTCCCGACATCACCATTCACTCTTGCTTGATACATTTCTTTCGTAACTCTTTTGTCATTCATTCTTTCTAAATGACCAAACCATCTCAGCATACCCTTTTCAATGTTTGTCACTACATCAACTTTCATTCCACAAAGTTCTCGTATCGAGATATTTTTTATTCTATTAACCATTCTCACTCCACATATATTCCTCAGCGCTCTCATTTCTACGGCGTTCATCCTGCTTTCATGCTTCTTCTGCCATACCCATATTTCACTACCGTACATCAATGTTGGCGTTAATACACCCTGAATAATAGCAAAGTGAGCTTTGCTCGATATGTTATCGCTTATTACTACGGAGTACAACGCACCATTGATACGGGTTTCCGCTTTCACTCTTCTTTCAATATCGCTCTCAAATTTTCCATCTCTCATAAACATAGAACCCAAGTACACAAATTCATTCACTTTTTCCACTTTTTCATCTTCGATCATTATCCGACAACCTGTAACACTTTCATTCCTTTCAAAGACCATCGCTTTCGTCTTTATTTTCATACCTTTCCTTTTATAGACCTCATTCATTACAGTAACCATTCGTTGTGCTTCTTCCGCCGAAGATGCTAGGAGAACCTGATCATCGGCGTACATCAAGGTTTTAAATATTGACTCATTCATTTTTATTCCACAGTCATAGTCTTTCAAGTCTGTCAAACAACTGTCCATGAATAAGTTGAAGAGCCAAGGGGATGCTACACAACCCTGCCTAACACCACATTCGATGCTGAACCAATCTGTACAGACCCCATTTACCCTGACAAAATACTATCCACCTTATACATGGAGAGCGTAGTCCAAAGTTTGAATTGAATTTGAATTCAATTGAATTTTAGCGAGTTTACTAACAACTCTTATAAAAGAGGACAATAATGTCCAGCTGTTTATTTAACACTTATATCTAAATATATGTGCTTTACCGTGTAGGAATATTTTATTACTTATAAATATTTTTGATATAGATTTTTAATTAGACACAATTAACCCCACATACATTTAATTCACATTTACAATTAGGAGAATCAGATAATTGACGGGCATGGCTTCTGAGCTCTTAGACTATTTCAGCTACTTAACGTGAAAGTAGCTGAAATAGACTACGACATAATGATGCCATTAGTGTACTGTTGTATGAAAAAGTGGTTGACATTGAAACAATTTTAGTACATTTTTTTATATTACAATACAGTAATTCGCTGTATTTATAACATAGTCTCCTGATGATTACTTAGAGGACTGTTCAAAGAAATATAATATCCTCAAGATCACATGTCAGTGTAGTTTGTAGAAAACATAAGATCGTTTTTAAAATGAAAAGAAACTCTTATGAGCAGGAATAAGTTGTATTGTGGGTACATCGGTGTTACATTACTAAAAAATGTGTCTATTAAGACTGATAGATCTTTTGTTGTAAATTCTATTCGATTCTATAATCAATTGCTTGAAACAGCCTTGTCGTTTCCTCGACCAAACTCTTCTTATTCGTGGTATTAGCCCGTTTCCTAATCCTTTAAGATTTGGCGAGACCACTACCTAGGCCTAAGGATTTAACTGATTGTGAAGATACTGATTTTGACATAGAGATACTAGACGATATTAGACACGTGAGGAGCCTATATATTCGTAGAAGGATGGAGACTGTGGGATGAGGGGAGGGTAAGCTTTCATAGGCAATCGTACTGTATGCTTGTATACCTCCAGATTTCACATAAAAAAATATACGTTATTGCAACAGTATACCGTATAGTATTAATATATGTACTTATCATTTAATTTAGAAACCGTAATATGAAAATTACGATATAAGTAAGATAAATAAATGAATAAGCTGTACTAGCTCCGTCAACGTGGACTTTGAATTGAGTAGGGTCAAGCTTTGCGACAAAGCCTGTAACATTTCTGGGGCACAAAGTAATGCGTGTGTCAATCTAGTATTTATACATTAATTTCCGTGACAAATTCCATCCGAATCCATTAGCCAATTTTGTGCAACTATACTTTGTTTAATTGACTCCCAAAATTTTTCTTAACAAAATATCACGCAATATTTTTGTCGTCACATCAGTAATGTTATTATGATAATGTTGCAGTCAAAATATCATCATAATTATTCATAAATGTACTCGGACGGCTTCCGCCAATCCGAATTTGAGCAGCGTGATGGAGTATACTCTAAACCCCTTCGCTTGAAGACCCGTATCTCTGCAGTGGGATGAGTAAGAGTCGATGTGGTATTCTTTCAATAGATACACATAATAAATATTCCCTGCTGAATTAAAAATCTAGTCCCAAAATAAACAAATTTTGTACTATGAGCAAACTAATAAATATACACAAATATTTTTCTTCATCTATCTGTTGAATAGATCTAGTTTCATTAGGTATGTATATTTTATTAGATACAAAGCTAAAAGAATGAAAATGTTATTATAACGTGTTATCGCCCTTTTAGTAGTAGCTACATTTCGTCGTCCCTCAGCGGCTGCTATTTATGGACAATACATTTCATGAAATTATTAAGGTATGATATTCTAGACACAGCCCCATTTCCCATGTAATATAATGCCCTAATAAAAATTACGAATTCCTAGTTATTACGTTCAGTAAAATATAATTAGTAATTGTCGAGTTTCGCAGTATTACGAAAGCCCAAAGGGGCGTTTTACGAAAATACATCCGTTCACAATGAAACTCAGCGAGGACAAGAATCTCCAAGCTTATTATCTCAGTGTCTGTGCAGGGAGACATTTTGGGGACGGTCTAATAAATAATTTAACTTTATACTTATTTTTTTGTATAACAAGTGCAGATATTGCCGTAAGATAGAAGGGAAAATCCCGTGTACGATGATATTATGTGTTTGCATAAGGGAATCGAGACGCTTGAATGTGGGCCGCCATTTTTTAAGCTGCCGAGCTGCAAATTTCCCAAGATGGGCGCTATCTGTCATCTATTTGATAAAAATGTTAATCCTAATTACGAGTTAAAAATTTAAAGAAATGACGGTCACAGTAGTTTTAAAACATGTTATAAAAAACGCCAACTGTATCTAGAAAAGTAGAAAGTTTTCTAGATATAGCTTGTGTTTTTAAAACAAGAACTTAAGTATTAGGAATATTTTGTGAACATTATATGAAAAAAGAAAGTTTTTGAAACGTAAATACTGAAAATTTGTTTAACATGAAAATAACAGAAAACGTTCAACTTTGAAATAAAAAAAAATACTTTACTAATGAAGACAATATATCATATAATGGAGATAAAAGTTTTACAGGCAACAGACGAGCAAACGTCCTGAAAACAGACTGCGGTAATTGCTTACTGTCAGACAGGGCGTACGCTTGTTTGCCATATACTTATATAATATCATACCGATAATATACTTATAGTACCGTAATTTTTTTTTTTTTTTTTTTATACCACTAAGGTGGCAAACAAGCATTACGTACGTAATGCTTAAACCTATGACTTATTTCGATAGTTTTAATGATTTCCTGTCTTTTGTTTCAGGTAAACAGAATGTGGGTAGGTGTGAAATATGTAGCAGAACAAAAGCACACTAGTTTTAAAAGTATTTTTTTTTTAATTCACATATTTTACACAACACAACGCTGATATATATATACTCGCCTGTACAACTATTATTTAGCAGGAGACATGACTCTTAAGCCCCAATATCCGTGGCTTTATTTACCTGCTCCATATACTTTAAATCTCTTTCACACACAACATGGAAACCGAAACTCAGCAGGTAATCGCTCTCTGCCTTTTCTAATCCATTAAGCTCAGTGGGGTCCGCAAATGAAGCCTAAGAATTTGGCGAATGAACTGATTGTTACACGGGGTAATTGCCGACAGACTTCCACATGGCGTCAGGAAAACCATGCTGTTCGTAGTCACACATCTTTCCTGAACGTGTGGAAACAACACGTTTCAAGATCTTTTCCTCCGCCGTCGAGCAAGTAATAATTACAAAAATGTACATAAATTCGAAAACACCAGGATTCGACTTCAGGGACTAGCCGGTCGACTGGCCGGTTTATCTACTACACTTATCACACGGCACTTGTCAGCAAGCCATCACTGACTAACACCGAAGTGATCCATGAGGCATACTGACAATTTGATGAGCTTGGTGGCGTAGTGGTTACTAACGCTACTTTAACACCAACGCTAGTGGGTTTGATTTCCACACAGGAGAAACGTTTATATGCATGAACATGTCTATTTGTCTTGCTACGGGGTATTTTTAAAAGAGGTAGGTTGCATTAAAGCAGGCCGTCTGGGAAGTACTCAAGCCTGCTCAAAGCTCAAAACAAAGCACTGTTTGTCAGTGTTTGATAAGGATTAAATAATATGATTCTCAATTGTACACACAAACATTTAAAATAGCTTTGAGTCTGGTATTGTTACTTTTATACAATGTCATATATATATATACATACAAGCATACGGCCCACCTGATGTAAAGCGATTACCTATGAACGCTTGTAATATAATTAAGTATCACTCGCGCGATACCACCTCTGCTGCTAACATAGCAACTCCTTAGAAGCTTACTGGTGACCTCACTCATACGCAGGAATACAACAACCCTCTAGGGAGTTGTTATTTAGCTGCGGTTTTCTGTGAGGTGGAGGTACTTGTCCAGATGGGCTGCTCTGATGCGCCCTACCTCTATTAAAACATCCAGACCAAGACAAACAGACATGTTCATGCACACAAATATTGTCTTTTGTGGGAATCGAACCCATAAGCATCGTTGTCAAAGTCCCGTCATTCACGACTGCGCCACCGAGCTCGTCGAGTCAATGTCAAATACATCTTCTTCTTTCTAGCGTTATCTAATTTCCTAATCTATTATGACGAGCTCGATAGCTCAGTCGTGAATGATGCGACTTTAACACCAACGCTCGTGGGTTCGATTCCCACACAAGGCCAACATTTGTGTGCATGAACATGTCTGTTTGTCTTGGTCTGGATGATTTTAAGAGAGGTAGGGCGCGTTAAAGCAGCCCATCTGGGGAAGTACCTCCACCTCACAGAAAACCGCAACCAAATAACAACTCCCTACAGGCTTGTTGTGTTCCTGCGTGTAAGTGAGGTCACAAGTAGTAAGCTCCCAAGGAGTTGCTGTGTGAGCACCAGAGGAAGCATCGCGCGAGTGATAATCATTATATTCACTATGTGTGAGAATCGAACCCACGAGCGTTGGTGTAAGTATGTACCATTGCTAATCACTCTACCAATGGTATCTCTTCACTATGACAGTTTAAATCCTTCGTTAACATTTACATAATTCTTTTTTGTACCTATAATCAGATATTAGATATCTACAAACAATAATCTGTTAAAAAGGCGTATGAGATGCAAAAGAGTATAATGTAAACGAGCCATGTTTATTCTTTGGATGTAGCGTCAAAACACGTTACAAGCACGTACTCGTTCCTGTCACGCGATCTTCAAGTATCATATTAAACGATACCACGTCATTTGCTTATGCGAATAAAGTATTATCTTTATTTTTTCCCTTATACATGAATGAGGCACTTTCTTTAAAACGGGAATCTTATTCTGTCCATGATCCCTATAATATATGGGTATAATAATAGTTATACTCGTATAAACAGTCAATATATTGGATACATAACATATCAGTATTAGAACTATTGTTTGGACATTGGTCGTAATTTGACCATAATCATTATCCAAAATTTGGGAGAAATATGTATTTACAAGTTTCCAACTTTACAACGACCAAAATAGTTCGTCAGTGGCTACTGAAAATTGGAAAACAAAAGAAAATCGGTAAAAAATCAGCGACTAAAAAAGTGGTTAGACTATTCGATCCATGCCTATTTAATACATAGATGATAATCCAAAACTAAGCTAAGCTGCAGTCACAGCCCAGTGGATAACGAACCGGTCTATTCACCAAGAGGTCCCCGATTCTAATCCTGACATGTACCACACAATTCGTGTATTCGGATTTATGTACATGTTTGTGATTATCACTTGCTCGCACCCGGAAACCCGCACGTCCTAGAAATTATATTCCAATATACGTGTGACCTAACTTAAAAAGGGTCTAGTTTTTCCTCTAAGTTGTGGAGGTCTGACAGCAGTCACTCCATGTCGAAATCAGTATCTTCGTCAAATCCTTAGGCTTAGGTAGCAGACTCGGCTAATCCTAATGTATTAGGAATCTTGATGGTACTAGGAAAAAAATAATCAAAAACTAGATACTAAATTATAAATAAAATTGGAATCGAAATTAACATTTCTTTTTATTTACTTCCTCACCCGGTGTTCATTGCAAGCCACTAAGAATAATAGAAACGTGGTTTTGACGAGATCCGTACCCTAAACAAAAATAAAGGTAATCCCGGAAGGATTCCTACCTTTCACTGTTGTGTTCTACACGCAAACGTGAGTCTCGGCAGATACTTTGGCTTCATTGGTATATTCTACCGATTGTATAATGAGCGCGTTCAGAGAAGTTCGAAATAATGACTAACTACAATCTAGCGCACATACAACAATCGCACCGCTTTCTGCTAACTAGGATTTTATCCTCAGACATTGAATTCCAAGTGGTTGTGTATTGTGCAAACTATGTGTGTTTAATGTATCTAGTTGTATACTCAGTCAACGTTTTCGCAAAAAACTACAGCATTAAAGTCAACAAGCTACGTTAGATAGAGGTTACGGTAACTGCTCAAAATCAGTTTTAAAATGTTCGTGTATTTTCTAAGTTTAACAGTTTAGAAAATACACAAACATTTTAAAACTGATTTGAATGAAGAAACTTCGTTAGAAGACTAACCTAAGACCATGACCAAATTGATCGTGTTTTATCAGAAGTTTAAATGTTTTATAAAGGGACGATATATCAGGAGTCCTAGGAACCGGCGGGCATGCATGAAAAGAGCTATGATATTAAAGAAGCGAGTGAAATATGTAAGGATCGCATCTTGTAACGCTCAGTTCTCTCTGTCTACCCCGCAAAGGACCTGGGGTAAAGACATACGTACATATAACTTCATTAAACTTAAACTAAAGTAATCGAAAGCTAGGAGCGAATTACGACGTCACTGATGGTCGGCCCTCAACTGCTACCACCAAGCCAAACATAAGCCAAGTTATAAAAATACGTGTACACTATTAAAAGTTAGCAAATTGAGAAACATCGGTAAAAATTTGATTGTATTTATTTTTCACGAGTCCAATTTGTAGCCACACTTCAACATCATAGAAGTGCTGATTGGTATACCAGTCAGTACTAAAACTTCTATGGTATGACCATATGACCATTATCTATATATGCCCATATATGCACCCTGTGTTTAAATAAGTACGAGGAAGACGACGAGTATTCGCGCAATCTTGCATCATGAAGGTGCTTCTTCGCACGGGGTATACAAAACAAAGTTTTTGATAGCCTTTCAAAAAGTAGACTTTTGGGCGGGAGCACCTGGATACCAGCTAGAACCGTGGGATATGGTTCAGAGACGAGTTATGAGAATGATTGAAGATCCTAAGCTTACACACAGTATTGAGTCCTTAAGTTTGAGGAGAGACTTTGCCTCTCTTTGTGTATTCTACCGATTGTACAACGGGTTGTATTATGAAAATTTGTTCGATATGATGACAGCTTCTTTTTTACAACCATACCGCTTACCGAGTTTCGTTGCTTGGGCGGTTGCGATAGTTCCAGCGTGGAGTTCTTCAAGGAAAGTGGTTTTTACAGGGTCAGCAACGTATGCATGACACCCCTGGTGTAGCAATTGTCCATAGACTAAACTAACTGCTTACCATCAGGTACGACATATACTTATTTACTACTTTGGTGGTATAAAATAGTAGTGTTCATTTACAATACAGTACAGAGTCGAGACCTCGCACACTATGGCGTCTACAATTACATTTCTATTGACACGCCTTCTTCTAACTTAAAAAGCCAAAAGAAACCATAATATGTTAATCAATCATTACGTGGAAAACAAGTCGTAGGATTGTAAAGGAGAATATAAAGAATATTAATTAGAAAATCACATAGTTTTTGTTGCCAATTTATTTCACTTATATAGTTACGCAAAACATTAAGTTCACCCTACGTACATAGCAAATGATGTACATTTATCTCGGAGGTCCATTAAAAATAGCAAAACTTTGCGGAAACCTTGTAATGTGAACTTACGAGAATTCAATTACTTACCTTAAACAGGAGCCGTGGTATCCAGACGTGTTTCCTTGTAAATAAATAATTCAACGTTTACCTACCCCTGGGCGACTAACCATTGTCTTTTACGTTACTTGTTACGCAACTTCTTGACATTAACTTTCTCGTTACGAGAAAAGCGATATCATAATGGCTTAATCGTAAGGGGGTTGCCTTCCTGATTTTTGTTTCGAGAATTGTTCAGCTGTTTTGAATTTAAATGTTTTAGGAGATAAGTTTGTGTTGAGTGATTTCGTTAATGTTGAATAAATGTTATCTCTTTTAAATTGTGTCGATTGTTTTATTTTAGTTGAATTTAATTTAATTTTGTCATTTTTATGATAGCTTGCTTTATGATCGTAAAGTTATAAATGTACTTTTATTTCTACATCATAAGAAAATCCTATCATTGTTTTTGTTTTTAGCTTTTTTTTTTGAACAGTGTATAACTTATTGACCAACCGGTTCCCCGTTCGAATTCTACCATATACGACTAAATTCGTATTTTAAGATTTATGCACATATATGTCTTGGCAGTGAAGGAAAACATCGCAATAACACTTGCGCGTACGCACGAAATTATATTTCGAAAGATCTTACATAATAAACTAATAAATCGAGCTCGATGGCGCAGTGGTGAAACGCGGTGTTACGTTACTTTGACGCCAACGCTCGTGGGTTTTAATGAGCTATCCTAAGCTATCCCTTTTCCTTATCCATTAAAATCGACGGCGTCAGCTACATAAGCCTAAGAATTAGGCAAAGATACCGATTTGTAATTATGAAATTTATGAAATTATGTACATGTAACGATTGTCATCAGACCTCTGTGACTCACAAGGAAATCCAGACTTTTATAAAAATAGCAAATAAATTAAATATTGTCGGGCAGATTACACAGCTGTATCTAGCCGCAAAGTAAGCGAAGCTTGTGTTATGGGTAGTAGACAACAGATAAACATACGTAAATACATATTATGATACATAGGAAATAAACAGACATGTTCATGCACACAATTGTTTGTCTTATGTGGGAATCGAACCCAAGAGCGTCGGTGTCAAAGTCGTTTCACGGCTGAGCCACCGAGCTCATCGTTTTACTAACTACTGTTGTGTTATTTGTCCCCATTTAGCCAGAAATTAAATGTATTTTTAAGTAATTGATCGGTAGATTACTAGATTAAAAGAGTCCCAATTAGACGCCTACTCAATTATAACTCTTTTGCATTCAACAATCGTCTTGTGATTATTCAACGTGACCAGCCCACCGAGTCTAAAAGCTTTTGTAACACAGATCACGTTACGTTCAGCAATAAGTTCAGATTACGGCATTTTTACGGATTCTTTAGCCCCCAAACAGTCTCCGCTTGGTTATAAAACCATGGTAAATTCGAGCAAATTTGTACAACGTAGGAAATCTGTGTCTTTTTTTTTATATCACTAAAATGGCGAACAGGCGTACGGCCTGCCTGATGGTAAACCGTCACCAGTGGACATTTGCAACACCAAGAGTGTGACTCATGCGTCATGCTGACCAAAAACCTCTTCACGCCTTTTTTTGAACAATCCCATGCTGTAGTCCCTTGGAAAATCCTCGGCTTGGAGCTCATTCCACAACTCGAGAGTTCTCGGAAGAAAACTTCTCTGGAACCGTACAGTGTGCGACCATTGCGGTATTATTAAATTTATTATTATTAAATTTGTTTAATTTAGATATATATTATGTCACTTTAAGTTAGTCTGTAGCTGGCTCCCGATTTTTTTACAGTCATACCTATGTTACGTCGACTAGCAACTTTTTCTTCGCGTTATTCCATTTCCTAATGTATTAGGGTTGGCGGGGTCCGCCACCTAAGCCAAAGGATATGGCGAAGATACTAATTTCTATATGGATCGACATTACGTCAGTCCTCCGCAACCTAGATGGAGAACCAGAACTTTTCTTTGGTTAGGTCACACATCTTTATGAAACATAATTTGTTGGATGTGCAGGTTTTATCGCGATGCTTTCCTTCACCTCTGAGCAAATAATAATTACGAACACGTGCATAAATTCTAAAACGCGAATTTAGTGGTACATGCCATTCGATGGGATTCGAACCGTGGACCAATTAGTCAATAGGCTGGTTCTTTGTCCACTCGTCTATTATTGCTAATTAACTTGTAAACGTATTTCTGGGAATAATATGACGAGCTCGATGGCGCAGTGGTGAAACGCATTGTTACGCTACTTTGACACCAACGCTTGTAGGTTCGATTCCCACACAGTACAAACATTTGTGTGCATGAACATGTCTGTTTGTCTTGGTCTGGGTATTTTCTATGTATAACAAGTATGTATTTACAAAAGAAAAAAAATATTTACGTATGTTTATCAGTTGTCTAGTACCCATAACACAAGCTTCGCTTACTTTGGGGCTAAATGGCGCTGTGTAATTTGTCCGCAAATAAAATAAAAAAAAAAAAATTAGGCATAGCAATATTTGTACCTGCCTGTACTCTTGTTAATGAGGGGGTAAGTACTAAGGAGGGTATTGCGAGCGGTAGTAATATAGTCCTTGTTATATAACTGATAGGCTAGAGTTACATCCTCATCACAGGCGGACCGATTGATGGTTTGCCATCCATGTGAAAGTATACAAAAATGCTTCGTAATCTATTTTATTTGAATAATCAAAATTAATTATTACCTGAAATATGTAATGTGATAATGGAACTTTTTTAGACCTATTTTCTTTTGTAATGTTAAGAGTTTTCAGGAACACTGCTCCTATATGAAATCCATATGTTTGTCTGTGCGTTTGTCTGTATGTGCGATTTTTTCGAATATTCGAATTTTGACTTCAAATTCGGATTCAGCATAAAAAAGTAAAATAGGAATGTTCAGGAACACCGTTCCTATCTCTTAAACATGGTCAAAATGGCCGACAAATTAAAAAAGAAAAAAAAAATTGAATTTTTATATAGTTGACGAGCCAGATGTTCCTCTGGCAATGCAAGCTTGCGCATTCTCAACTGACTCAGTTACAAATTCAATTTCATTGACATTAATAATGTGCCTTTTGAACCCTTGTATAAATTTATATATAATTACGGAAATTCGACAAAATTAATCGGCTAACAGAAAAATGTGTTTAAAAGCAACGAAACATATATTTGATCTTTTTTCATCTTTAATATTATTTTTGATTAACTTACATATTATACAATACAAAATAATGATTTAATTTAACCGCCGCCTGATTATTAAGTTTGTGAGTATAGACTTTAGATACTTTGAAGCGTGCAATCACGAATTTTTGTTGTAAAATAGGATGTCCCTCGTATAAAATAGGATAATTTCCCGATAACGTCCCCACCGTGCATTAGACATTGTAATGTGACCACGTATTTCACGAAAAGAGGCGTAAATGGCTTTAAGGAACTTTTATATTGCACTTTCATTATGTGTGTTGTTTCTTTCTGGAATCTTCTTCTTGGAAGTGCTTTGATCTTGCAAGATTGGTCACGAGTCACTCATGAATTGCTTCGGCAACTTTTGGGAACTTGACAAGGACACGGCCTATTTACCGTTACAACTTGAGGCGAGTTTCTCCACATTTGTTGTTGTACAAGCGCTCTAATAAGTCTGCATAGCGTTTTATAAAAAGCTTTAAACTTAAGTATGTTGGGTGTGTGTGATTTAGTATTCCATTAAAAATGACAGATTCATTCAGAAAAGTTAGCAAAAATACATTTTGTTAAAAAAATTATTTGAAGACTGTTTATACCTATAACTAGCCTATCCACGCGTTTTCATTTGAATTTGTTATTCGCCTTAAAAAAATGTCTTAAAAAATAACTATTCAATTCGGCCATTTTCTAGTTTTTGCAAGACTAACGCACTAATTTGTATCTGTGTAGATATCACGACAAGTCTATGTTAGGTAGACAGAGGCCGAGCGCTACATGACTCGGTGTATATGCGCTAGCCTCCTCCTGCGCTGGACTCCGTTCTGTTAAACTTAGAAATAGAAATAAGTTGTGTATGCCGTACACCGGCAATAATCTTTCAGCTGCAAAGTTTCCGACATTAGCAGATTAAAAATAAGTAACATAAGAGAATTGAACATGATGAAACAAGATTATGTTTCAAAAAATGTAAGACGAATGCCCGCGCGGGCCCAATGGCAAATAAAGAATTGTATTTTTTCCTGATACCACTTTTTTTAATTGTACCTATGTCTCTTTCATTCTGCGTCATTATTTTCTCTTACATTCTTTCTATCCATCCTAAGTAATCGACCGTGTCTCTTTTTAGATTAACATTGATGCTCCCTCACTGTTACACTCTCTTTTTTATGTCATCATCATTTCGAACTCTATCTACAAGGTTATCGCAGATTTCGCATAACGATCGTCACTCGACCGTGCCATCACGCGATGTTTATTGTATTAAAAAATTGAAACAGAATTCAAAATCGAATTATGATTTTCACGTAATAGAATGTTTGTTTGAAATAACGCGCTACAATTTGGGATGTAGAGATTTGGGATGTAGAGATTTGGGATATAGAGACTCACTATAATCTTCAGCGTTAAAGCGAACCTCACCTGCGTGAAGTGCACCCTTGCTAATTGAGAAACGAGGTGCTAGCGAAGGAAAAGTAGGTGTGGTAATTATTTATTATATGCTCAGTGTATGTATATTATATTTTTTTATACTACTAAGGTAACAATTTAAGCGTACGATCACTTACCATAGCCTATGGACATTTACAACTCTTACTCATGCATTGCCGACCCTGTAAAAACCTCATCACGCCTTTCTTGAACAACCTCATGCTATAGTGAATTAAAATTTGTTGTTTTTTATTTAATTTAGACTATTTTAAACAATGTTATGTTATGTATATCTATAATAATATCTAACACATAGTTATCATAGCTTTCGTTAAAAAATATTGAAGTTAAAATAATGAATGTAATTTGCTAAACAAATTCAATCATAAACCGAAAACATAACTTAATATTTTCCAATATATACCTTGCTTCATAAGTTTAATCACAAACCTCTCTTTAGAAATTGAATTTTAGTAGTTTCGCAGCAGGAAATATTACATGTCTGGACCTGTCAGATGTAAATATGCATGACATCAGACTTCAGGACTATGTCTAGATTTAGTCTCTCAAACCCGAAGTGGTCTTGGTTCTATGACTAGATGTAACGGAGTCTTCATCGTCGTAAAACAAAGAGCGTTTTCATTTTTAATCTTTTAAATATATTTGACCCTAAAGTTTCATTACGTGCTCCGTTGGTATGTATGTAGAGAATGCAATGGAAAACAAAGACGAAACAGATATACAACGCGAAAGTCGAGGAATGCCAACACTCGTCTATACATTAATTTCGAGTTCTGCGGCAATTTTTTGATGACGACCTTTGTATATATAATGGGTCATAATTTTCTACCTAACCTCTTAAGCAAGTAGGTATTTTTTTATAATGTACTATGTAAGCGTATTGGCACAACTTAGCTCCAATTAGATTTTGAGCTTATCATGCTGAAAGTATTTACTAATTAAATACCAGGTAATAAAGAAAGAGATGGTAAGAAAGAGAGAGTTAGTTGGTTTGTATATATAGGTATATCTACCATGACCAAATTGGTCTTTTATATGAAGGCGGTGTCAGAAGCGGTAGGAACTGGCGAGCATGTATGAAAGAGCTTTGAATATTGAAGAATCGAGTGGGGTGTGTAGGAAACGACACGTCGAAATTGATGGCATTGCTATGGTGATACTTACTAGTTTCAACTTTTAGGAATTTAAGCGAATTATTGGAAGTGGCGAACGTGTATGAAAATACTTATAATTGTTAAAGAAGCGAATCGAGTACATGTACCACGCTTACGACAGAATCATATAACATTTAGTCCTCTCTGCCTACCCCGCAAGAAACTTGAAGTGAAGCAGATCTAGCATTAGGTTACATAGATTTAATGAATATAATATGTAAACTTTATACTACATAACTATATTATATCATGAAGTTTTGTACTTGTTGCTCCGTTTATTTCTTAGTAAGAGATAACATAGCTTTCTTGAAGCGTGTAACAGACAGGTATTTGTTCCTCATAGTCATTAATTGTACTCCGAGAACGATAGGCACGCCACGTGACAGGCAGAAACCATAAATCAGTAGACCAAGTGGATGTAAGTCCTTTAGTAGTTCATGTTTGAATATTTGCGAACATAGTAGATATAGAACGACAGTGACTGTATCCATTAGAGACGGGAAAGTTAACGCATATTTTAAATAAAGAATAGATTTTTTTTCTGTCACAGGACACAGAAACAGATTCGACGAGTAATTGAATAATGTTGGTGCTTCTGCCTTTCGACTGTTCTTTTTGTTAGATTGAAAATTTGATTTCATTGAATTAAACATTGAAATTAATAAATGATGAACTAATGCTGGTAAAAAAGGTGAACATGTCTTAACGCATCCAAAAGTCAAATGAAATTTATTTTGTATATACTAGATAGCAGCAATTGTTTACCATCAGGTAAGACGTATACTAAACTTGTTTGGGCTTAAATGGTAGAAAGTCGCCAGACGGTAACTTATCAACCCATAGATTCTAGCACCGCCAGAATACCACGGATTCGTTGTCAGCATTTTAAATGAATTAGAAACTCTTGTATTGAAAAGAAATATTGTTTTGTTCGTTCAAGAACGCTCCTGAAAGAGGTTGATTCCACAACTTTATTGTATGTGATGGTAGATCCTTAATTTTTATACTAGATATGTCTTCTTCTCCTTTCGTGTTCGGTATTACCTCTCATTCAGTAGTATCGAATCCAATGTCAAAGACGGTAGTGTATAAATTATTTGAAATTTTGTTGTATAAAAACATTGAATCAAAAGGAAAGTTTTGCATTTATATGTTTAAGTACAGATTTCGCTGGAAAAGATTATATACATTTTCTATGTCAGAGCCTGAGTAGGTAATAAAGTAATCGTGTTGAATTTACTACGGTCTAATCATGGCCTATGTGTAGAGGATTCAGCCTACGCCATCACAGTAGGCGTATATTTATCAAGTCTATCGTCGACATTGTTAGTACGTTTCGTTACTTCTCGCAGTAGGCGTATTTTTAAGGTAAAATATTGTTTTACAGCTCAAATGTCAAATGGTGCTCCATATATCTCCCCGCTTCGACCGTACCCGATTTGTCCTCCTTGCGCCTCAACTCTCCTATTAAAGAGGAACTTCTTCTAAAAAGGGAAGTTAAGAGAACATTTGTTTCGTTAGTGCGTCAAGCATATTACAAGTTGCTCAATGACGTATTTTGCATTTTGGTCACGCATCGTCAGATCAGCACATAGAGACAACATCGCATAATGTGTATATGTTTATTCTATTCCTAAACTAAAATAAACAAAAAATGTGCCAGATTGAACATTCAGCCGAACATACGGAAACGACCTAAGGCGGAACATCTTCTTTGGATTTGGATGTGGAATAAGTTCATAAGGTTAATTCGCGTCTCTGAAAATTAACTAGTAGAATATATTATTACTATATGGTAGCAATTAAAATTCTCTCTTAGATAAATAGCGATTAAAGTTTCTCCTTACTTAATTAGTAATAGAGCTCATACGGCGGATTAACTTCAGAAATTTAGTGTTAATCGAGATTAAAAGGTTTATTTATTTAGTGAGTGTTTTATTATGAATGTTAACCATTATTTTGGAAACGGGTTAACTAATTTGGATTTGAATAATGCATACTCAGTAGTCATTTCCAAGATGGTATGGTATAACTGGCCGTAAATACTGTTACAGAAACTTTTCTTTTTTTTCAACTCCTTAATTATTTTGATTTTGGAATTATGTTAAAAAACTTCTTTCGATTTCGCGCCGTTTTACATATTTTTTCGTGATTATTATCAAATTACAATATGGAATGGTTAAAGAAAATAGGATTGCAGTGATTGCCTTGCACAAAGTAAGTACGAAGCCGTCGGTCATATTCAAGACACTTCAAGAGGAGCTTGATGTTAGTATATCGTACTATCGATAGATAACGAACATTTTCTCTATTGAAGACCATAAAAAATGGGGGGGGGGGGGGGGGATACAAAGGCAGTTAAAGCCAGAATTCGCCGAAACCCCATTAGAAAACAAAAAATCTTATCGCGAGAAATGAAGATTCCCGCTAGGACTCTGTCGCGTATAATACAACAAGACCTGAAGCTTGGCGCTTATCGTCAATATACAGCACATGCCCTAAATCAATCCCTACAGTTGAAGAGAGTGGATCGATCAAAACGCCTTCTGTCCCGATACGCAGGTAAAAGGCATAGAAATAACAATATTTGCTTACTCCATTGGATCGCATACAACGTAGAGCAGTTCGAATAGTCGGCAACAAATTAAAAATTTGGTGTCCGTTTCATCTTAGTACGCAGCCTGGATGCAGAGTTATCTATCCATCCATACAATTTTGATTTATAGTGAGCAGGAGTAGCGGTAGCTCAATGGATAAAGAACCGGCCTAGTGAACAACAGGTCTCCGGTTTGAATCCTGGCGGGGGCACTAAATTCGTGTTTTCGGATTTATGTACATACTAGCTGTGCCCGCGACTTCGTCCGCGCGGAATAGTTTTTTTTTAATATTTATTTATATTAATGAAAATAAATAAATTTTCTAAAATAAAGGTAGCCTAAGTCACTCCTTATTACATCAGCTATCTGCCAGTGAAAGTTCCGTCAAAATCGGTCCAGCCGTTTCAGAGATTAGCCGGAACAAACAGACAGACAGACAGACAGACAAAAATTGTAAAAATATTCATTTTGGTATATGTACCGTGTATATATCCATATGCATTTAGTAAAAAGCGGTTATTTTAATATTACAAACAGACACTCCAATTTTATTTATCTGTATGTGTGTATACATAGATATAGATTTGCAATTATCACTTACTCGGCGGTGAAGTAAAACATCGTGATAAAACCCACATGTATAAGAAATTGTATTTCGAAAGTCGTGTGACCTTGCCTAAGAATGACCTGGTTTTCCCTCTGGGTTACGGAAGTCTGACGCAGTCTCTCCATGTAAAAATCGGTATCTTCGCCATAACTTTAAAAGCTTAGGTAGCAGACCCCGCCCATCCCAATCGATTAGGAAACGGGCTTAGAAAAAGAAGACCTACAATTTGAATTTACGTTAAGTTTAACACAGGAATAGTGCAAGCTTATTAAGATAATAATATTGCACGTGTCAATTACAGCTCTTCACTAATACCGTCACATTAGATAACTAAGTTAACGGCAGCACAAAGTAAATACATTTGACAAACACGTACCTACAAGTCCAATAATAAAAAAAAAAACAATTTGCAATTTGATGCCTCGCTCTGTTTTCTTTAGTATTGAACAAATGTAGATGAAATTCTCTCGCCAGTGAATTGAAGCTTTTTGTGTGTTAAAACTGTGTTTTGCCAATAATTTGTAGAATCGAGAGGAATTTGTGTTGTCTTAATAATTCTACACGGTGTACTGGGGGCCTGTATGTTAATTTGCAACATACCGGGATACTCTATTGAGTTGGAAGCGATTTTAAGTAAAAATCTAAGATCGTCGCTGTTCAACATTATTAGTTTCTATATATTTTTGGCTTAGCAGTTGTAGACCGCTGTAACTGCTACGCCACATCGTCGAAATGACATGTTATGGAAATCGTGTCATGTTATCCCGAAAACATTTAGGATTCCTGTGTAAAACTTGAGAAACCCAATTCTATGCGCATGAACCCGCGAGCAGCAGTCAGTATAATAAAAATGTAAATAAATCTTCCACGCGCTAGTCTAACTCGTGCAAGAAAGGTTTCCTTATTTAGATAGTTAATCTTCTTCATCATAATGTTATCCCATTTCCTAATCCATTAGGACTGCTGGAATCCGCTGCCTAATTCGCAATTAATAATAAATGATAATAATTTGCAATGGATTTGGCAAATATATGAAGCGACTGCCAGTCAATCTCCTCTGACTGCGGGAAAACTAGACCTTCCTTTAGTTGGAAAATAATTGTATAATATTTTTAGATGTACGGGTTTCCTCACGATGTTTTCCTCCACAAACCAAACAAGTGATAATTACAAATATGTATATAATTCCAGAAACACAAATTTTGTCGTATACCGTGCATACGCCAGGATTCAAAATAGTCGATTAGTAAGCTATCCACTGAGATGTCACTGCATCTGTTAGGCAGCTCGTAGTAAAAGTAACTTTAGTTTGTCATTAAATAAAATACTTTTAATTAAAAAATTGGTTGTCTGTAAAGTCGGTTTACGGACGATAACTTTACGTGATAACGTCATAAGAAAACATTCAATAGTTGACAAAACAGTTCACGTGTAGGACGCATCGGCCGATAGAGTGGAAGAGAGATAGATGCGTTACAAGCTTAACGCTTAGGCTGATCGTGCCTCTCTATCGCTTGTTCCGCGCTCTCGCTTGCACGCTCGGCTCAGGCGGAACGTGACACTTTTTCGTACATGCTGTTGGCAACCCCAACAAATAATTAGCATTTTTATATGGCAACAATATAATGTGACGGTTTCCGTCTCCGTTTTGATGTCGTCGAACGTTGTTGTACGAAGCATATGGTGTCGTGTAATAATTATTAATAAAATCAGTGCCTTTGGAATCTATTGTTTGCTTCACATCCGAAGACCAGCCCTACAAAGGAGTCGACCAGCCAGGCTCCCTACACATGCTGCCGGCGTTCCTCGATTTATAAGACGTTATCACGTCAAAAAGTGTAACTCCTTCTTCGGAGTCGCTATATATTATTGTCTTCTTTCTTCATATAATCCAATTAACTTTTGTGTATGTTTCATTTTATAACTTTTAGTGCTCTACTAGTAAGTAAGGTGCCAAATGGTTGCATCATAATGGAAAAATAATGAGACTAGTAGATTACTTTGCTTGACATAAGAATAAAATTTCTTCATACACCCAGAAATAAAGAAGACATCTAATACTTATACCGCAAGACATATAACCTGAGCGGATACCAGTCCAACAGAAGTTTTGACTTGTTCTACAGACACGACCTATTTAGCAAACTTGATCTGAAGCGCTAATGAAGTACTTACACTGTAAGTTTGTTACTCGGTTATGTATTAAGTTCAGCTTTCCAGTGTGAATTTTAGAGTGTTACAGATAAGTGCAATTAGATTAGCTCAAATGGGTATATATGGGTATAGAACTATCAACGTAACATAATGATAAAACCATCATAACCTTGGTGGCCGAGTGATTAGGTACGGCAACTTTGACACGAAGAGTTGTGGGCTCGATTCCCACGCAAGATAAACAACTTGACCAAGACCACCAGGGTGTGTTCAATAAGCGTTTGTCTAGGGCTAGTTGTTTCTATATATTGTAATTATGTATTTACAAAAAAAGTATGAATGTATGTTTATTAGTTGTCTAGTGGACATATCACAAGCTTTACTTATGTTGGGACTAAATGGCGTCATGTAATTTTTCTCGAAAAATAAATAGGAATATAAGTGTAAGTGTCAGTCGGACGCAACTTGTAAGTTTTGGGACGAATGCTGCTAATTGACTAACTGTCAATTAGCAGGGTGCACCGCGTACAGATGAGATTGGCTTTTAACATGATACTACACTTACGTCTCCAGCACTTCACCCCTCTGTAACTTCACATACATACAAACCTTATTAAAGGCATCAAACAAGCCCTCTCCTCTTCTTCCCACGGTTTCCTGATTAAGACACCAATCTTGATTTAAAATGAAATATTTTTAAACTGTTTTGTTTGATATCAAGATGCAACATTCAATCAAATATAAAATTTCTTTGTTCCATTCGTTATGAAAAAAACCTCTGTACTCTATGCTCTCGGCAGTAATTTTATAAGAGTTCCGTCAATGTACCTTAAGGTATCTAAACTAATAAAAAGTTAATAAAACTAAATATAAGTAGGTATATATTATGTTATCATAATGTACGAGTATAAAGTATCTATGTAGTATCTAAGTCGAGTTTAGTTTTTAAGTTGATGTCAGGAGCCCTAGAAACTAGACAGCATACGTAAAAAGTCAAAGCTCATGCTCTCATGCATGTTTGTGTCAAAGAAGCGAACCAAGTGTGTAAGAACCACGTCATATGGCGCTCTATCCTCTCTACCTACCCCGTACGTGACGTGGCGTGAAGATATAGATAAATTAATCTACGTGGTATGAATCAAAATAAAGTAAGAGTAATAAAAAATATTACAACATATACATAGCGTTATTTGTTATTACATTTTAAAGAAAAAAGTAACGGTCATTACATCGAGCCGCGAGTTGGATAGTTCGTTCAATATACTGCAATAATATCATTTTACGACTCGAATATTTATGATGGCCGCCAATTTTATCGCATAGGAACATACGTGCATCATGTTTTATGGTTAAAGTGGTCTTATGTACACGTAGATGATTGTACGTTCGCGGCCTTTTTGATGGCGTTTTGTGAGAGTATGGAAAACAAATTAAATATTTACGCTGTGCTGCGCAACATTTTATTTTGAAATTAGAGAATTCCAAAGTAGTACGCAATTCTGCATAGAAAAGTCTTTTTTTTATACAATATTATGTTTTCTACATTAATTGTAAAATATTTTTTTTTACTAATATTATAAATATGGAAATTTAAGAGGATATATGGATGTTTGTTCTCTTTCATGCAAAAATTGTTGTAACGATTTGTATGAAGTATTGCACGAAATTACATATGGAAGCTATAGTAATCGAAAATATTAAATGTTCCTGTGTAATGTGAAACTTAAAATTTCAGCCGCGGCTAGGATTACTGTGCGTTGGTACAATTAAATTTAAATGGGAGTTAAAAGGTGACATGTACAATACGATATTATTTTAAGGGCAATATAATACGAATATAATTTTAAGAGAGGTAGGGCGCATCAAAGCAGCCTGTCTAGGGAAAGATCTCCACCTTACAGAAAACTGCAGCCAAATGATAACTATCTGAAGGGTTGCTGTGTTCCTGCGTGTGGTCACGAGTAAGCTGCTAAGGAGTTGCTGTGTTAGCAGCAGAGGCGACATCGCGCGAGTTATACTTAATGTTCATAGGTTACGGTAATCACTTTACATCAGGTGGGCCGTATGCATGTATGCCACCCGACGTTGTATAAAAAAATATTGAATGCAAAACTTGCAATACATAATACTTAAGAACTATAGTACAATAAGTAGTCTTATCCCTAAGTGATTTATTCCACTATAAAAGAAATAGGGGGCCGAGTAAATTAACTCACTCAAATGAATTTAAAATAAAAATAAATGAAAAAATATAGTAAGAGATGTGACATATAGACAGTAATGATCAAGAATACGAAAATAAAGGTAAGAGAAAGGGAAAGACAAGGTAGTGTTGAGGATTTTTTGACTTGAGATTGAAATGGGTAAAGAGTTTATGCTCTTCGTTTATTAAACGGCAAAGCATTCCAAAGGCACACTACACGAACTGAAAAGGATTTAAGTAGAATTAAGGGGAGTGTTACGAAGGAGAAAAAAGTGACGTAACTTACGCCTTTTACTGTCATTGCAAAGAGTAAAATGGTTAATTAAGTAACAAGGAGTAGCAAGATTGAAGAATAATATATATAAAATATAATAGTGTATAGATAGTAAAGTTAAGTTATGATGAAGTGTAACCACTTGAGCTGAGTGTGAAATTCCGACGCGGTCATGTTTGCGAAGTCCAAATGAAAACCGAATACATAGATTTTGAAGATGCTCAAGTTTATTTAATTGTTATTCCCTGAGATCAAGATAAGCCAAAGGAAAGAACTATTTATCTCTGGTGCATATAATGCTAAAGGCAACTCCAAGAAACAATTATTTGGATCAAACATCGTTAAAAAATTATCATTTGAAAATAAATAGCAACATGTTCCCGATAGGCGCGGGTACCACATCGCTCCGTTTTATCAAAAAGGCTCCAACTCTACACACTGTAGTAACATCAGCATTTATTTTGTACGACTCTTCTAACTGCTGCAATTTGTTATATAGGCACTCCTGTTAGGCCAACGATACAGTTGCTGGGTAATATCTGTTGTTAGACAATGAGTATTAACCAAAACTGGGCGCTAGTTTTTATGTTACATTGGACCGTTTCTTATTTATTATTGCAAATAAAATGCTAAAAACAATACTAATGAAGTTTCTATGTACATTGTCAGTTTTATAAAGTTTATAAAGGCAAGGTTTTTCTTTAGTGGCCTCTTCTAGACGATATGTGCCGAGAAAACTAAACTTTTTCCCCAACGCCCTATTATAAAAACGACAAAAGTTTTTTTTTAATGTTTTGTGTAAATAACACAATTTTGTTATACAACTTTGGAGTATAATTTATTGATACATTATTAATTTTTAGAACCGACACGTACTCACATATTGAACATACAAAACAGCTCTGTCATAAGCCAAACTTAGCGATGTTTGCTGGATGATGAGCGTAAACGATTGATACATAATTTATGATAATGAAATCTCATCATATTTATTTATTACCAATATTTTAGTAGAACTAGAGTTCCGTAACTTCAACTTGGAAACTTTGGGGTATGCTTAGTGGTATATTGGGGATACCCTTATGTATTAACAAGTTGCATTGACTGGTGTAGACCGGGACGATCATACCAGTGCTGGTGTAGGTGTCATACTCTCCTCTCGCTTAGCCCCTGGTGTGAAAGATTACTGTTTGGTAGGGCCTAGACTTCTCTGGGTTCGTATAAAACTGGGCATCACGCGAGTATTTCTGGTTGCAGCATACGCTCCCGTAAGCTCAGCGTGTGCCCAAGAACTAGAGAAGTTTTGGGAGTCTGTGAGGGATGTTCTGGATTTAGCTGAAGGGAATGAAAGAGTGATTATGTGTGGAGATTTGAATGGATGGGTTGGGACCAAACGAGACGGCTATGAAGCTGCTCTTGGTCCCTATGGAGATAAGAGAGTGAACGAAGCAGGTAAGTCGATTCTAGATTTATGTATGGAACGAAACCTCCTCGTGTCGAATACTTTATTTCGTCACAAGGATATTCACACGTATACATGGAGACGGAATGACCAAAAAAGTGTGATTGATTTGATTATAATTGATAGACGTCTCCGAAATACTATAATCGATACAAGAGCCTTTAGAGGTTCCACTCTTGAAACGGACCACTACCTGGTGGTAAGCCGGTTTGTGGGACTTTTCAAGAAGTGGAGGCATTGGCGAGTGCGTATCCCTTTCGGAGATCATGAAAGGATAAGGAGTGAAAAATTGCAAGATGAAAGTGTAAGGAGAATGTATGTACATCTGGTAAGCGAAAGACTTGCAAATGCAAGTCTTTCCGGCACAGATGTGGATGATTGCTGGAAAGTTCTGAAAGAAAGTATGGTGGATAGTGCAAAAGAAGCATGTGGATGCGCAAAGAGGCATAAAACATTGAAAGGGGATGCCTGGTGGGATGCGGAGGTTGAATCCTCCGTAGCAAGAAAGAGGAAAGCGTGGCTGGATTATGTATCATCTTTGCCCTTAAATGAAAGTATGAGAGAGAAGAAGAAAGAAATGTACCGTCAATGCAAGAATGAAACCAAGACTTTAGTGAAAGAGAAGCGTGAAAGACAAATTATGAATGAGGAAGAGAGGCTGACGAGAAACTTCGAGGCAAATACCAAACTCTTTTGGAGAGAGGTAAAGAAGTCTCGGGGTGGTTCGTCGGCATCCAGTATGAACAATATTAAGTCTAAAGCTGGTATCATTCTTGCAAACACTCAGGAAGTGTTAGAACGGTGGAGTGAATATTTTGAAGAAATGTACGAATATGCCTCGGACGCTGACAATGAGAGTGAGTCTGATGCTCACTCCACGTTGACGGCGTCCGATGAAGGTATAACTATGAATGAGATAGAATGGTCGATACGAAGTTTGAAAAATGGAAAGTCTGCGGGAATTGATATGATTACAGCTGAGATGATCAAACTAGGTGGCACTTACGTCCGGGACGCCTTCTGGTACTTATGCCACCTATGCTGGAGAACTGGAAGGGTCCCAATGGACTGGGGACGCGCAGTCATCGTACCCTTGTATAAAGGCAAGGGATCACGCATGGACTGCGCCAACTATAGGGCCATCAGTTTGATCAGCTTAGCAACAAAAGTATATGGAAAGATAATTGAAAGGAGAATGAGGGTGAAATCTGACGAAATGCTGTGGGAGGCACAAGGAGGATTCCGAAATGGAAGGGGATGTACGGATCAAGTTTTCTCGCTCCGCAATATCGTAGAGAAGCATCTGGCCACAGACCAGAAGGTTTTCTGCGGTTTTGTGGATCTTGAGAAGGCATTTGATAGGGTTGTGCGAAAGGAACTGTGGTGCATATTGCCGAGATATGGGATTGACGGCTCACTGCTGCGTGCTGTGCAGTCCACCTACAATGATTGCTCCGCATGTGTGCGAATAGATGGCAACATGTCACCCTGATTTGATGTCAAAATTGGTGTCAAACAGGGTTGCATGTTGTCTGCTAGGCTGTTTATTCTGTATCTCGATAGTTGTCTACAGAGAATAAGATCGACGAATGTAGGATTACGCATGGGTGACCTAGTGGTGAACTGTCTGCTGTATGCAGATGATGCCGTCCTGTTAGCAGAAACACCATCTGAGCTGCAAACACTAGTCACAATGATGAAAGACGAATGTATGAAGGAAGGCTTACTATTGAATGCGAAGAAAACAAAGATTATGGTATTTGAAAGAGAAGAAACCAGAACCAATGTAAGAATTACGGTAGATGATGAAGTGTTGGAACAAGTGAATGAGTTTGTATATCTTGGATGCGCTTTCAGCAGGGATGGAAGGTACACCGCAGATGTGGAAAGGCGAGTAAGTGCTGGGAATAGTGTGAATGGAGCGTTGGGAAAACTTCTTGGCAGTAAAAACCTGAGCCAGAAGGCGCAGCTGGCTATACACAATGCAGTGCTGGTCCCAACGCTTACTTATGGAAGCGAGAGCTGGGTATGGCAGAGAGAGCATGAAAGTAGGATAAACGCGGTTGAAATGCGAGCGTTGCGCAAAATCTGTGGTGTAACGCTTGCAGACCGTATCCGCAATGATGAGGTTAGAAGCAGAGTTGGTCTGAAAGAGAGCGTCGGTGTTAAAATAAGAAGAGGCATGCTCCGTTGGTTCGGACATGTAGAAAGAATGCAGGATGAAAGAATGACGAAGCAGATATACAATGCAAAAGTGGAAGGATGTAGGAGCCGAGGAAGGCCAAGACTTACCTATCATGATCAGATTGGTCGTGTTCTATCAGATGGTGATGTCAGGAGCCCTAGAAACCGGCGAGCGTGCATGAAAAGAGCAATGAATGTGAAAGAAGCGAGTGAGGTATGTAAGGATCGAGTCGCGTGGCGCTCGTTTCTCTCTGCCTACCCCGTAAGGGATTTGGCGTGAAGTTATAGTAAGTTGCATTGATAGAGAACAGATGGATATACATATGATCTGTTCTCTGTCACTGCAACTTGCGGATACATTACTGAACAAAAGACATTTGGACCGCTATGGAACGGAAAAGTTACTTAACATTAACTCTACCAAATGAATTGAAAAGAGTGCAAGTTCGCATTTTTCCCCCAGGTTAATACAAGTTATCGATAGCCTGGACAGAACCAGTTTAATTTCCTTTATTAGTTATTGTTCATCTATAAATATCCATTCACTCCAAGTGCCTTGAGGAGTTGGCAGAGAGAACTGAGCGCATTAGCGATGTAATAATAATAATTATTAACATCACTGCCGCATATATACCACGTGAAGTCCTGTTAATATATGCGTAGATTCTATTATGGTATACTAGCTGCTGCCCGTGGCTCCGCCCGCTTTGAGTCAAATAACATAGCCTATGTGTTAATCCAGGTCATAATCTATCTACTTGCCAAATTTCATTCAAATCCGTTCAGCGTGAAAGTGTAACAAACATCCATACATACAAACTTTCGCATTTATAATATTAATAATAGGATATAGAAGCGTTTCACATACTTTTCGCAAAACAAATCTTTTGTTTTTTATTTTGATTTGTTTTAGAATGATCAAACCATCTATTTGGAAAGAAGTTCAAGTTATCCAATCAGATATTTTTATTTAGTCGATATGCACTCTGTTCGATAAGAACTTTTAAAAATAAACTTTTTAATAACGACGATGCTAATAAAAATATTTAATTTCGAAAGGTTTTCTCACCAGCTAGTTAAGTTAATACTTATTTAAAACGTAAGTTCACCTTTTAGATATTATTACTAATGATACAATATCTCTGAAACTGTAAGTAAATTAGTCAAGATTCATGAATTTTAGTTATTTGGAATAACTGTGGAGTGCCCGAGTGACTGATCCAGACTTAGCTACTATTGCACTTATACATATGTATTACAGAAGGTAAATCTATTCCTATTCTGTGAATATATATAAAGATAGCCGAGGTATATAGACCTTGCTAAAATTACCCACACAAACATGTATTTACCGTACAAACCCACACTACAAGCGTGCCCAAACACAATTTACCCTGTATCGTTTTTCGTTATTCTTCACGCGATCCTCGCGTGTTTTGTTTTGACGTGAATTTGTCACGTTTCCGGTAGGCTTTTGGGGTCCGGGATGCCTACAAATTCTACAAATGTACGTCGATGCTTAACGATGATTTCCTGCTACCAATTCTGCTCGCCACGCTTGTTTGTCAAGTAGTCAAATCGGGGCTACATGCGTATAAAAATGTATTTAAAGGCATATTTTATCCATTATTAGAACATATACATGCAACATATAAGAAGAAGCTGATCATTCTGACAAGCTCGATAGCTCAGTCGTGAATGACGCGACTTTGATACCAACGATCGTGGGTTCGATTCTCACACAAGGCAAACATTTGTGTGCATGAACATGTCTGTTTGTCTTATCTGGATGTTTTAAGAGAGGTAGGGCGCATCAAAGTAGTCCATCTGGAGAAGTACCTCCACCTCACAGAAAACCGTAGCCAAATAACAACTCCCTAGAGGGTTGTTGTGTTCCTGTGTGTGAGTGAGGTCACCAGTAAGCTCCAAAGGAGTTGCTGTGTAAGCGGCATCGCGCGAGTGATAATTAATATATTGCAAGCGTTAATAGGCTACGGTACCCGCTTTACATCAGGTGAGCTGTATGCTTGTATGCTTCCCGACGTAGTATAAACAAAAAAACATTTTCATGACGGACATCAAAATTTGATTTTGATGTCCGTCCGTCCGTCCGTCCTTTTTATCATAACTTTATGACTAGTACATAGAATATATTTAACCATTAAAAATGTAAAATACATGAAAGATAGTCGGATTTAAAATATCTTAAATACCAAAGTTGATCTAACATTATCATGGATGCACTAACTTTGAAACAAATCTAATGAAATATAGATTGATCATTCGGTAGCAAATTCAACTTTCTCACTTCTTACCGATCTGTATTAATAATCTCTTAATAGATTTTAAACATACCTAAGAACCATCCCAATTAAACCACCACTCAAATTTAAATAAATACATTTATATCCATCTTAAAACCACGACGAGTGCATAGAAATAATGACAAGCAGTTAAAATATTCATATTGTATTTTAAAAAATATCTGCCTTGAGCAAAATGAATGCCTCATGAATATTTTTTTTATAAATAATTCAAATGGCAAAAAATACTCGCTATATTTGAGACTTATGCCATAGTCTAATAGACACTGCGATGTTTGGGCGACGCCACCACTGTAGTACACTGTCACGTATATCACGGTGTACTTAATTACTAGCGACTAATGGACACACAACAAATGTTGAGGGTTACTCTATACTTTGCAGAGGCGTAAATTCTGGAGGAACTTATGTGATCTTAAATTTCCTAAGTCAAACTGCTTCAAATTAGGCAAACATATCGTCGTGATTTACATTTTTCTAATCAAATATATTTTCTTCTGAAATACACGACTTTTTCAACGATAAGAAGCTAGAAATCAAATAATACTCCGCAACAATCTCTACTGCAGTACAAACTGGAGCATTTCGACGGTTGATTCGTAATGACTGCTGTTATAACAGCTGTCCCAAATGGCTACACGAGATGCGCCATTCTCGGAAATATTCCTACTACGGAAACAATACAAATACTGCCGGTACTTCTGAATAGAAAAGTGTTTAATTTCTTTTAAAGGTTTTTAATATTCTAATGTAATCGTCTTACTAGTACGTTTTATTGAATTCTAACTGCATTATTTACTCACGATAAATTACACACCGACTTTCCGCACTGCTTAAAGACCATCAACTATACGATGTTGATTCTCCAGATACATCGGACGCCGTGTTGTGTATACTTGAGGTTACTAAATAACAACTTCTTCTTTCACACCCATAGCGAAGCAACAAGAGCGAAGAGTTTCAATATTAAGGGCAAACGCAACTTTGGTTCGTAAGTAGTAAACACCACTGCTCTTAACATATCGGAGTGGCATATCCATGTGTCATGTCTCTAGTTCTCATTTTTAAGAGTCAACAATGCATCTGTGATGCCTCTGGTATTGCCAGTGTTCATAGGCTATGGTAACTGCTTATGGTTTTGTTGGTTATGATGCTTGGTTGGTGCTATACATATGCTTGTTTACAACTTTAGTGGTATATAAAAAAAACTGAATTTTGACAGAAACAGTATCGTACCAAGAAGACCTAGGCGTAGTTATGGAACATTTTTGATTAGTTTTTACCGTTTTAACTAGTCAGAGCAAAGAGTCCTCTCTTTGCTCTGACTAGTTGAGTAGAGTGAGTATTACTTATCTCAGAATTATTCTACTGCCAAATCTCTCTTTATACTACACATGAACAGAATCTAGGCTATTTGGTCCACCTAATGTAATGCAGTTAACATTACTGTATCTATTTACAACAAAAAGTGGACTACGAGAATATTACTTCTTCCACTACCAACTCAATACCCCACGAACTGCCGAGAGAACACAGCCAATATATGACGGAATTTATTTCTATCGAAGAATCCTACATAAGTCTCGTTCATGTGTCTAATCAACAGGATGCACCACGAACAGATCCGATTATGTTTAGTTCAAAAGATCATCGTAACGACCTTATACTACAACTATACTATTACTGACTCCATAAATGCCCCAGTAACTAGTTAAACTATCATCGATTAACCACAAGTACCTGTATCAAATATCTTCTAAGTGAAAGCCAAAACTAGTACATAACTAACAAAGGACGAACTTACCGACCACTTCGTTAGCGTCGATCAACTTCCCTAAATCAGCCGTATCTCTATACAAAGCAGAACTAACACCAGACCTGCTTCAGAATAGTTTTCACTAGCCACACCGCGTTATAGGAACCATACCAGGAAATATATAAAAATATATACAGATATATAATGTTAACTTTAACATTATATATCTGTACAATCCAACTATACTTTCTAGCTAAACTGTTTTCGAAATAATCGAAGAAGACAAATTAGTACATGACTCGCTATTTCTTCGAACGTGGCTTAGTACTTAGATAGATAATTCGTTTTGTTTATTTGCATTTATTAAAAACACAGGTTTCTACGGCAGTTTATATTCCATCCCTGATGAGCACATAGAAGATATACAATCTCTTTTATTTGTCCCACACAATCTGTACAGTTATCCTTCTTTATAAGTAAGACATACATTCTGAATTCCTTTCTTACATATATCATTTTCTTGACAATCAACTATATTTTTCTTAATCGGATGATTGTGATTAGCATCTGCAGTTTAGGATATATTCCTGCTGTTATCACTAGGGAAATAAGCCGCTACCAACCCTCACACATGCTGCACATTCCTCATGGATGGTCGCCATAGTACGGAGTACAGCATTATCTGCTCTGTATCCTGGCCACATGTCGCAGAGATCCTTTTGCACATCCCTGTCATTCCCTTTCTCAGGATTCACAAAACAGCAGACACCCTTCGGGTCAAGATCCAAAACAGTTATTTATCAACCAATGACACAGACTTGCGTTAAATCTATGATACAGCGTAATCATGAATTTTGATAGTACTATTTAGAAAAATATAGTTCCTCCAGAATCCATATTCAAATCTTTTTAGGGTTCCGTACCCAAAGGGTAAAACGGAACCCTATTACTGAGGCTCCGCTGTCCGTCCGTCCGTCCGTCTGTCGCCAGGCTGTATCTCATGAACCGTGACAGTTAGACAGTTGAAATTTTCACAGATGATGTATTTCTGTTGCCGCTATAACAACAAATACTAAAAAATAGAATAAAATAAATATTTAAGGGGGCTCCCATACAACAAACGTGATTTTTTTGCTCATTTTTGCTTGATATTGATAACGGCAACAGGTAGACGCTTGAAATATTCACAGAATATTTAGTTATATATTCACTTTAAGAATAAATAATTAAGTTAAAATAAATCAAATATTTAAGGGGGGCTCCCATACAACAAACGTGATTTTTTTGCTGTTTTTATAGACAATGGTACGGAACACTTCGTGCGCGAGTCCGACTCGCATTTGGCCGATTTTTTCAATTTTCTTATTGCTTTTATATTGCAATTTTTCACTTCTAATGCTTTTATGATCTACAAGAAATGACTTATTTGTGTAGTGATTGCCACTCGCCAGTGCATATTTTGAAAAGCCCACACACCGTTCAGTCAGGTTTCTAGGCTACAGTAATTACTTTACATCAGGTGGGTTCGTATGCCTCCTGAAATTAATATAGTAGTCAGTTTCAAGAGCGGGCACTTGTCTGCTGCTTCTTCTTACCGTTATCCCGTTTCGTAATCTAGTGGGATCGGCGGGGTCCGCTAACTAAGGCCAAGGATTAGACGAAGATACACGATTGAGATTTTTACATGGAGAGACTGCCATCAGGCCTCCACAATCCATAGGTAAACCTTTCATCACACGGTAACACCTTTTTCGAAATATAATTTCTTAGATGTGCGTGTTCCCTCACGATGATTTCCTTCATCGCCGAGCAAGTGATAATTTCATATATGTACATAAATCCGAAAACAATTTCCCAGGATTCGAACCGGGAATCTGTTGGACAATAGGCTGGTTATTTATCCACTGAGCTATCACTGCTCTTAGAGTGAAGAGTGGGCACTTGTATCCAAACTTATATCTCAATTGCAGTATTTGCCGCCAAAAGCCCACTGACTTATCTTCACAGCTTTCATATATTAGCAACAACACACACACACATGACCAATATAATACCTATAAAATAAACTATAGACGTTGGTATTGACCAAAATTATTTATTACTAGCTGCTGCCCGCGGCTCCGCCCGCGTGGAGTCAAATAACGTAGCCTATGTATTAATCCAGATCATAATCTATCTACGTGCTAAATTTCATTGAAATCCGTTCAGCCGTTTAAGCGTGAAAGAGCAACAAACATCCATCCATACATACAAACTTTCGCATTTATAATATTAGTAGGATTATATAATAGTTGGTGATCATGTGCCAGAAGCATACCAATGCAGCGCAATAAATTCTGGTTCGCTGACTTACATTATGAAACTATTGAACTACAAAAGTAAATACAAAGTAGTACTTTTTAGATGTACTTATATGCGAAAAAGTAATTTCAATAATGATATATAATTTCAGGTCTGAGAAGACTAAATTTCACAACATCAAAGTGCATCAGACAACGTTTTTAATACATTTGTAAAGAAAATAAAAGTCAATCACGTTGATTAAAAATGATGCAAAGGTGTAATGAAATCACAGCACATTTAAATATTTCAGTGGAACGGTTTTAAATTATGAAAAGGTAGGCAAAATTAACGATGTCCGCTTCGTAATAAATATTTTTTGTAAATTGAGTTTTAAATTTAAAGCTTAATTTATAACTTAATTCTCGGATATATTCACATAAATTCGATCTAGAAGAAGTATTAGTATGTAATTATTAGTGTTCCCAGAATACTTCTATCGGCAGCTACTCTCCGGATTCTGTTCTAATACTCTAAATAATTAATACACTTACTCCTATGAGCGTCATTGTAGGAGATCACGTGTCTCTCTACCAACACTAATTTCAAAGGCCTGCAGTGCATCCTACTAAAATTAACAACGAGGTTATAGCGAAAGAGACCTGGGGTGCACCGTATGAACCCGACTGCCGATATACCTCCTTCTAACAGAAGAAACATAATCGATACCATATCGATAACTGCCACGTGCTACGAGTTACTAGCTACGAATATTACTACGTGCTACGCTTCACTGCGTTCGATGTCGGACTCGCGTGTGTATCGCCGCTACGCGCAAGCAGCACAAACCAAGCTGAGTGTCAAATCATTGGCGCGAAACCGATAACAGTATATTATGAACCTTATTCAAAAGTTTTTTAAAGGTTTTGCTCTGGAACTTAACTATATTTCGTTGAGTCTCTACCACCACCCCATTGTAATTTAATTTTAAATTAAAAATATAAAAGTGACAGGTCGTCACTATACTTGTCGCAAAGCGGTTTATATTAGATCAATGACCGGTGCCAAATCAGTGAAACCCTTCGCGTGTCTTAGCTAATTATAACTCTGATATAGTGCTACTTCTTTGATACTTTCGCCATTCGCTCATGCCATTGAATTGGACACCTTCGACACAACGTGTCTTTTGAATTTAAGTCTAGTAATTGATGAGCTCGGTGGCGCAGTGGTGAAACGCGTTGTTACGCTACTTTGACACCAACGCTCGTGGGTTCGATTCCCACACAGTACAAACATTTGTGTGCATGAACATGTCTGTTTGTCTTGGTCTGGGTATTTTCTATGTATAATAAGTATTTATTTACAAAAAAAAATGTATTTACGTATATTTATCAGTTGTCTAGTACCCATAACACAAGCTTCGCTTACTTTGGGGCTAGATGGCGCTGTGTAATTTGTCCGACAATAATTATTTATTTAATGTTAAAGATGGCATAGAGTGATAAAGTAGTTCCAGCTACTCACTAGCTACTCGCTACTCGCTAGTCTCTAGAAAATAGATTAGACAATTATATATATATATATATATATATATGCTAATGATTTATGATAGTTGTCAAGTATGTGTATTACGGTGTGTATTTAGGTTCTATTCTGTTTCACATATTTATTTATTTGGAGATGTTTCACAAGTACGATTTAAAGTAAATGCTGAAACGTGTGTACCGCTATTCTTCACTTGCTCTCGGGCAACTTCAGAATATCAGTGGTTTACTCCTCTGGGTAAACAGTACTATGAGAGGTTGCTCATTTATATCACCGCGGCATGCGCACGCGTCTGTTACACTGAATATGTTCATTTTCTTTATTGAGCTGGATATCACCATCGAGCCCTCTGAGATCCGCAATATTTTTAGGTTAAAAAAATATAAAAAATTTAAGGCCTCCACACCCAGGCTTATTATTGTGGAACTTTCCACGGCAACGGCACGTTCATTTAAAAAACATAGACGAAACATGAGACAACTCACTACAGAATGTTAAAATGAGCCAACCTGCCACACGTGTCTTTATATCGGAGAACCGCACGAGAACAAAGAAGCGAATCTATTTTCTAGCAAAGGATTTCGTAAGGAAATATCGAATTTTCGTAAACGAACAGTCACGGTGATATTAACAGATAGAAACCATGGAGAAAATAATCTATGGAGAACTGATTTGAGTGATTATACGTAGTAACTCAATTCATCGCTACGCGTCGGGGGGCAAAGTATTGTTGCTGCTGTTATTGGCTAGTTCACAGATCAACATCGGGTCACTTATTGGCTTATATAGCCTCCTATTGGTCAGTAGGCTCGAATCACTAAGATTTTTAGGCGCTAAAAGATAATGTTTTTGAGGGTTATTGAAACACAATACCAAGCGCAGTTGCAGCAGTCATGCAGTATGCAGCAGTCATGGCACTCGTATATTGGTTTATGATGGAAGCCCTGCAGTGTTCGTAAACATTAAGGCATAGATTATGTACTAAGATTAGTGCACTTCGAAAGTGACGTCCTACATGATACTTCTCAGGTTATAATCGAGTGTTAATTGTCGGACATGTACTGCGAATTTTATTGTATAGTAATATTAATTGTCTAGGGCACAATGAAATGCCCTAGATATAAAAAGCGAAGTAAAGGCAGACAGCATCGAAGATGGGAGGATGACATCAAAGAGGTAACAGGACCGTGCTGGATGAGGATAGCTAGGGATAGATCGTTGTGGAGAAAACTTGGGGAGGCCTATGCCAAAGAGCAAGACAATCACGAAACCGGTGTCTAATACAAATAATAACACTGAATTAGGTTGCTTTCATAACCAACCATGTTTAATATTAGTTTACTAAAAAAAAAACAAGATTATAAGATGAAATGTAACATATAAGATTGTTAATAAAGGCTTTTATTATTATATTATTATTATTATAATATTAATTGTATGTTTTTATGCTTACTTAGATGTTGATTGTTCATTATCCATATACAGTATATTGTGTACAGTTACAACGTTAAACTTTTGTTACTTTAAAGACTAATACAAAACATATGCTCTTCCAAGTACAAATAAAAGCATTTCTAATCCAATTTGCGACTAATAAGAGATAATGACAGCAACAAATTTTTGTTACCAAATGTTACATAAAATAAAGCGAATATCACGGAGCCATATAGTAATACTTTGAGAAACGAGAATATCAATATTTATTTTACGCACAAACATTATACACTATTTAGAAAAAAATCAATAAAAGCGAATCTTATGGCAAGTACAATAAAGCTGAAGTTGAATATTACAATTTTCGTGCCACAAACTAAATAAGTCATGGACAATTAAATTTACTTATTTTACGAAATAAAAACAATTCAAATTATCCGGATATTTTAAGGGTAAGCATTAAAATCAGGTATTATCGGTTTCCTTTTGAGAATTGCTGGACCAGTTTTCACTTACCTTAGTTAAAAATTAAACCAGCTCTTAAAATTCCTCTGAGTTTTTCATATGCCTCAGTAAATTGTTACGATAAAACAGAAACAAGAGTAATTGACCACGTTACACAAAGTTGAGTTGCGTGTTTCACAACATTAGTACAAACGAACATTGTAATGAGCGTAATAAAATAAAATGGGTTCCGTGCATTGCAAGAAACTGATGCCAGTTACCCCCGGTTTGATCTATAGCCAGAGCTACGGCATAAGGTAGACAATATTTTTTTGCACGTAGACTTGGGGTGTAAGTGATTCGCTCTCACCTTTAGAATCATTGACTTGCCCTGTCGCAGAATGATTAGCAATGCTACTGTAAACTTAACATAAATTACCCCCCGCCCGGAACTTTGTCCACGTGAAATTGTACTTTATTTAAACATTTATGGGTTTTAATTATTTCCCACGGAATCTTGAAACTTTTTCTGATGTAAAAGTAGTCTAAGTCCTATCTATCTATCTATAACTCCACGCCAAATCCCTTGCGGGGTAGGCAGAGAGAATCGAGCACCACCATGACTCGATACTTACAAACCTCACTCGCTTCTTTAGCATTCATTGCTCTTCTTATGTACGCTTCCGCACCTTCTGATAAAACACGATCAATTTACATCATGGTAGGTAAGTCTTGGCCTCCCTCGGCTCCTACATCACCTACGTAATTGTTGTATAATTCTGCAATCTGTAAGTGTAAAAGAATAGCAAAACTGAGCTTGTTCCACAGGTAGATTGAAAACACTTGCTATCACAATCCGCAATGTCAGAACGTGGCATAAAACGTGTTTGTCTTATATTGAATATTGACAATCCTAAGCTTACACACGGTAATTAATCGTTAAGTTTAAGGAGAGATTTTGCCTCTCTTTGTGTGTTCTACCGATTGTACAACTGGTTGAGTTCTGTAGAGCTGTTCGAAATGATGCCGACGGCTACTTTTTATAACCGCACCGCTTGCCGATGACGGGGCGTTCATCCTCACACGCTGGAACCGCAATAGTCGCGTACTGTGCGGTTCCAGAGAAGTTTTCTTCCAAGAACTCTCAAGCTGTGGAATGAGCTTCCAGCTGAGATTTTTCCAAGGGACTACAGCATGGAGTTCTCCAAAAAATTCGTGAAGAGGTTTTTAGAGGGTCGGCAACGCATGAGACACCCCTGGTGTTGCAAATGTCCATAGGCTACGGTGACTGTTTACCAACAGGCAGGCCGTATGCTTGATTGCCATCTTAATGGTATAAAAAAAAATTGATAACCTGGTGGTGCGGTGGTCAAATAGCCATTGCTAGTAACTCGACTTCATAATATAATACACAAACTAGGACGGTTCGAGGTAAATAAAGGTCCAAAGGCCAAATCCCTAATCGGACAGCCAGAGAGAAACGAGCGCCATATGACTCGGTCCTTACACTCCGCACTCGATACTTTAACATTCATAGCTCTTCTAATGCACGCTCGCCGGTTTCTAGAGCTCCTGACCTCACCTTCTTATAAAACACGATCAGTTTAGTCATTGTAGGTAAGTCTTTATAAAGTATAAAATAACTTTTTCAAGAATTGTTGAACAAAGTTTCATGTTCAGATATATCTCCAATCGTTTCTATAAGCACGGACCGATATTTTAATTGTGTGTACTCACGAAAGGCAACCTTCAGTATTCTCTGAACAACAATGTAACTTATGTAATGTTATAATCAAAACTTGTGAATCACAAGCAAAATGAGGATTGAATATAATTTGCATTTATTTAATTTTTAGGATGTCATGGAAAAATGGAAAAAATGAAACACAGGGAAAAATGGAAGCCTTATAAGTTCATATATTTATCCGTCTGTCAAGATGCTTTTTCTCAGGAACGCGTGGACGTTAATATTAAATACACAAGTCTGAAGTCTCTTGGCGCAGTGAAAAAATAACGCAATCTAAAGATACGGCCGTTTATGCCCCGTTTATGCGACATATTTTGACACTCCCAAGGAAATGGAAACATACGGGGTACTTCCCATTGTCCAAAAATCATGAAATTTGGCAAGAAGAAATGTTATGTAGTACAAGTCAACAATCAAAGAAAGTGCATGGCTACCCAATCCGTGCTTCCAAGAAAAATGTTATGTTTGTACCTAAAATATGTAGTTATTACGGAAAGCGCACAAGATGGTGGTTAACACCAGTCCTGCACAACGAGCTGCCGGCTTCAGTTATGGCCGTGGAGGCGAATACAAGAAATATTTAAAAAAATACTCTTATTAATCTCTCATTACCCGCGGGCCGCTTTTCCGTCAAGAAATGTATTGGAAAACGTATATAACGGGGTCAGACATTACTTGTCTTTGTGCCCATGGCGTATGGTTAATGTCTAATTAGTATATTGTTAAGTTAGCAATGTAAGTTTTATAAAGATCACATACGTCCGTTTTAGATGTCAATCTTTGATTTAATCAGTGTAACAGTTGCAAGGAGGACCGATTTGAAAATATATATGTTTAATGCAAGCAATTCCAAAATATATTTGGAATGTTATGTTTCAGTGACGGCGTGCATCTTGTCGAAATATACTTAATAATATAAAAAATATTATACGGCGAGAACAAAACATGGCCGATAAACTACCATGTAGTTTGGCATACATAACTAGTAAAATAAATTGTGATATGAAATAAACAATTAAAAAAAAAGTATGGGGAAAAATCTGAAACCGTATATTTTGTTATATATAGTTATATCTCAAAATATATTTTTTTTGCGATTTTTGCGACTTATTTGTAGTTAAGCAAACTACGTAGTCTAGGAACGCTTGCAATACATTCGTAGCACTCGCGCGATGCCTCCTCTGCTGCTAACACAGTAACTGCTTGGGAGGTTACTGCTGACCCCACTCACACGCAGGAACACAACAACCCCCTAGGGAGTTGTAATTTGTCTGCGCTTTTCTGTGAAGTGGAGGTACATCCCCACACAAATTGTGACGATTCCAAACAAATGTAGCCATTTTTACGGAATAAAAAGATTTTGACTTTGACTTTGACTACTTCTTTCTACTTGCTTTGATGCGCCCTACCTCTCTTAAAAACATCCAGACCAAGGCACGTTCATGCATATTCATGTTTGTCCTGTGTAGGAATCGAACCCACGAGCGTTTGTGTCAAATAGCATTATTCACGACTGCGTCACCGAGCTTGTCAAATATTAAGTATCATGATAAACATAAGTGTATACGATATGTAGATATACGTCTGTTCTTGGGGACTGAGATCTATTGAATTACTTCATTAACCTAATAACTCACAGATAATAATATTAAGTCTATCCATTTATCGCAGATATGATAGCTATGACGTATCTTCAATTAAACACAATATGCACGTATTTCATGTATTAAGATTAAATTAAGTTTATACTCCGAAAAATGTATTGGCAACAATAGACTAAATCAGTACTTCTGAATAAATCTATAATTTCTGATTTATTTGAGAAAAGATTTATGATCACCCAAGTCTCATATTTTCAAGTAATATATTTGATAAAAATATATTAATGCATCAATGGAAACACGTTCGTCATAAAATTGTTATCTTTGAAAATGAATCTGATTTTCATCTCAATGGTTGATTGAATGATTGTTGATTTGTCATTTTGGGTTGTACGTAACTCACTCTCATTTTAATATTCAAGAATTCGTCAACAAACTATTATTATACAAGCGTTCATAGACTACGGTAGACACTTTACACCGGGTGTGCTATATGCTTGTTTGTCTTCTGACGTTGCATAAAAATATGTGCGCGGTTCGCACGCGATATAAGTGAAACCTTACTTTTATATCATGCTCTCGGACGTTAAATCCTATAGATATATGTGGTTGTCTCTTTTTACTGTCGCTTTTTTGTTTCATCGATTTCAAATCACAGCGATGCTGAAGAAGTTTTCACTTCAAAAAATATTTCTTTTACCTGACTCTCAAGAATACAAGAATTTAAAATTTGACTCCTTAGACAAATATTTAAATGGTTGTATTCTCATTCAAAACAACTGTTATTACTCTGTGAATTGGCAGTACATACATGACTAATTGAATATGAAATATATAAATCACGATATTACCCTGTTGCTGATATGGTGTTTTGAATATTTCATATTAGTAATACATTCTAACATTATTGATTTTTTTTTATATATTACAAATTGACACATCTTTTTAATCTAATACTAATGTATCATTACTTTAAAAATAACTACGTCTAACTGTTGCAAAAACTTCTATCTTGAACATAACTTAAACTCAATTAAAATTAAAACGCAAACTAAAACAACTTGTTTTAGTATAAATACTTTTAGTGTTTATAATTATTGACCAAACAAAGCTTAATTAAAATAATAATAAAAATTACATAATAGAACAGAACATATCCATCCATTTCACCCTGTTAGCTATCATTTGAAGTTGATTAAGCGAAAATGTGAAATAACTTCTGTTGCTTAGCGATTAAGTAAGTTTTGTACAAAGAATAAGGCGATATTAATAACTAGCTCAGTCTTTTTTAAATCATCAAAAATAATAAGAAATATAAAATAAAATACTGCCTAATATGCAGTATTAAGTAAATAAAGCAGCGGCAACTGCTGCTTGTGTATGCATGTATTTAGTATACTCGATTTTATCGTGATTTGGAAGGCAATGTAAACCTTTGGATTCCGCTGTTTTCGATAGATGACAGTCATTACAGAGAGTTACAGACTGTGAAGATATCAAAGCACGGATTTGCTGAGTAACTTTATCTGACAGAAAACAACACCGTCCGACTCACAAATAAGATTCAGGTTACCAGCAACTTATTGAAGAGTTGGTTTGATAAAAAAATGTTCTTTTAAAACACGCAGGTACCTACTATTCCGCTTACAATACCATTCCTCCTGCGATTATTAACAATTTTGAAGAATCAGATTGTCGACATGTAATTTACTTTGCCCGTCCAACTCAAATATGACAAAAGAGAATATAAGAATGACTCAAATAAACCTTCTTACCAAATAAGATGTTGGACCTTTTTCGTGAAAGGCTCGCCCGTGACATATATGAACAGGTACATTGCTGAATGATAAAATACTATGTTACACAATTTTATATCTCGATGAAAGAAGGTCTTGATTTATAAAAGATTACACATAAAAAAATACTTGTTTCCAGTAATTTATCTACCAAAATCTTGCAGAGGTAGTCAAGAAGACTCATATAGACTAACTTTTGCTATTCTAAATAATGAACAATTCGATGTGTTTAATATTTAAAAATCACTATTACTATTTTATTTAATAAAAATTGCTAATCGATTAGGATTAGTAAGGCCTACTTCCTAAGCCTAAAAATTTGGAGAACATCTGATTTTGACATGGAACCATCGCTGTCAGACCTCACAACCTAGAAAACCAGACCTCTATTAATTTAGGTCACACGCCTTTCTAAATGTAATTTCTTGGATGTCCGAGTTTCCTTACGATATTTACCTTCACCGCCAGCCAATTGATAATTACGAATATGTACATATATCCAGGATTAGAACCAAAAACTAGTCTGTTAATAGATTGGTTCTTTATACATGAGGCTATCACTGTTTGTTAATGTTTAGCACAGGTAATAATTAATTTAATTTAACATATTTTTTACTGTAGTGACATAGCATAAATTAATGATCTAATCGGCGATTTAAAAATACCTATATTGTTTAAACTACGACTGAATTTAAACTAAATTATATAATATTCGCTTTAAATTTATAGCCAAATATAGTACCATAAAACTTTTTTTTGTTCCGTCTCCAAAAGGCTTTCAGTCTCCCAAACCAAGACTCGCGCCTTGGTAATATATTGCCCTCATATTGGTTCAATCGTGTAACAATCAGCAAAATAAATTAGCCATATATATGCCTTATAATGTTTATTACACATTTATTATTTATTAGGAATCATAAAAATAACGAATAAAATTACGAAGCTTAACAATTGCGAAGTTTATTACCGCATTTCTTGTTCATTAAAGGCCATTTCCGAAATATTGGTGGCCTAATAAAAGCAAAAATAAAAAATATTAAGAGAAATAAATAAGATGCAATACTATTCTACCATTGACGATTCACCAAATGGATATCGGATTCGTGCTCAAATGTGTCCGAATCAAAAGAGTAACAATCTCGCACCAGTCTTTATTTGGATTTTGGTTTGAACAATTGGCTCGCTACGGGAGATAATGCCGTTGTATTGTAAACCTTCATAGTGTGAGACTTTTTTCACATGATACCTATGAGGTTATTTTTAAAAAAAAATGTGCAACATTTGGTTATCGAATTTGAATTGTTTTTTTTTTATTCAGCTTAGACGGGAAACTAATGCGGCAGAAACGGCTCTTAATATCAATGCTGCGTTTGGAAAGGAGACTGCTAATGAACGCACCGTGCGTTTTTAGTTTAAACGCTTTCGTAATGGAAACTTCGACTTGAAGAACGAACCACGTGGAAGACCGCCCACACAGGTTAATAACGCTGAATTGAAGGAGATGGTTGAAGGCGATCCGAGTCAAACTATCCATGAATTAGTGGCATGGTTTAACGTTACCTTATCTACATTATTGACTCTTTTATTTATATATATATATGATATGATTACAAATGGGTGCCTCATGATTTGACTGATCTGCAGAAAGAATCACGTGTTGAAACTTATGTTTCCTTGTTGAATCGGTACAAACATCAAGGAATATTGGATCGAATTGTGACATGTGATGAAAAGTGACGATAACCGTAAACGAAAAATGCAATGGCTGACCCTAAGTCAATACGCCACAATAGTGTCCTAAAGCAAAGCTTACCAATAAATAGGTAATGGTAACTGTTTTATCGTCTCTTCATGGCGTTATTCACTATAGCTTTCTCAGGTCTGGTCAAGTAATAACAGGAGGTGTTTACTGTGCCGAACTTCGAATAATAATGGTGAAACTGGCAGTGAAATAGCCCTGACTCGTGAATCGATCTTCACCATTATTGCTCCGTGATAACGCAAGACCTCAATGTACGACAAACCCTTGTTGACCCACCATACGCCATGCTCCGTACTCATTAGACCTTGCTCCAATTGATACCATTTTTTTTGTGATTTGGACAATTTTCAACGTGGTAAAAATTTATCTTCCCAGGAGGCGGTACAAAATGCTTTCTACAGTTTGTCGAATCTAGATCCCAAGAGTTCTATCGCAAAGGCATAAAAAAACTTCCGATTAGATGGCAGCAATGTATACATAATAAGGGTAAATATTTTAATTAAATAAATATGTTACAACTTAGAAAAAAACGAGTTTTAAGTTTTCAGTACAAATCTGCAATTTCATACCTTAACCCCTGATCGATAAATAAAATTGGAGTGTCTGTTTTTAATATTAAAATAACCGCTTTTTACTAAATGCATACGGATGTATACACGGTACATATACCAAAATTAATATTTTTACAATTTTTGTCCGTCTGTTTGTTTGTTCCGGCTAATATCTGAAACGGCTGGAAAGATTTTGACGGGCCTTTCACTGGCAGATAGCTGATGTAATAAGGAGTAACTTAGGCTACTTTTATTTTAGAAATTTTATTTATTTTTATTATTATAAATAAATAATAAATAAAATAACTATTCCGCGCGGACGAAGTCGCGGGCACATCTAGTATATCATATTTTCCTGAAATTTATATCAGGCCCAACGTCTATTTGGTGATAAGTCAATGGATTCTACTAAAAATGTAGAACGTATCTGAACGCCCGCATTGTAAATCAGTAATATGTACATAAAATCCGTGTTCCCAAATTTAGTTGTGCATGGTTCCACCAGAATTGGAATCAGGAACCACCCGTCGGTTAACGGGCCGGTTCTCTGATGTAAGATAATCCTTTATATGCATTTATTTACTTACAAATAACATTTACGTACATCTTTTATTAATTGCGTCTAGCTCGGTGGCTCAGTCGTGAATGACGCTACTTTGACACCAACGCTCATGGGTTCCATTCCCACATAAGGCAAACATTTGTGTGCATGAACATGTCTGTTTGTCTTGGTCTGGATGTTTTAAGAAAGGTAGGGCGCATCAAAGCAGCCCATCTGGGGAAGTACCTCCACCTCACAGAAAACCGCAGCCAGATAACAACTCCCTAGAGGGTTGGTGTGTTCCTGCGTGTGAGTGGGGTCACCAGTAAGCTCCCGAGGAGTTGCTTTGTAAACACCAGAGGAGGCGTCGCGCGAGTGATACTTAATATATCACAAGCGTTAATAGGCTACGGTACCCGCTTCACATCAGGTGGACCGTATGCTTGTATGCTCCCCGACGTAGTATATAAAAAAAACTGATATATACATGGAGCAAGATGCCGTCAGTCCTCCGCAACCTAGATGGAGAACTAGACCTTTTCTTATGTTAGGTCACAAGCCTTTTTGAAATGTAATTTCTTGGCCGTGCAGGTTTTCTCACGATGCTTTTCTTCACCGCTGAGCAAATGATAATTACGAACATGTACATAAAATCTAAAACACATTTTTCATCACTATGCTTGTAAGGCTCCCGACGTAGTATAAAAAAAATACGCTTATCAATTATCTAGTATCCATGGCACAAGCTTTGTTTGATTCGGGACTATTGTGATTTAGTTTGAAGGTAGAGCTGTGTAAGTCACTCCGAAATAGATGTATAAGGATTAAAACAAGAATTGACATCAACTTCAATAAAGCCGCTTTTTTATACAAAGCAAGATTGAGCTTTTTAGGTATACAATATAATATACATTAAAAGCTCAATCGATCGAAGTGGTGCTTATTCAAGTCGATAAGTGTGTCCTTGGAGGGTTGGGAGAATATCCCTGATATTCATAGCGACACATTTGGAGCATGTCAGGAGAAAGTGCAGCAAAAGTCTCTCATATTTCACTCTCTCTCATATTCACATATTTTTTATCGAAATATCGGAGACAATTTTATATCAGATTCGAATGCATAATTTTAAATGAGGCTATAGCCAATGAGAAATAGATCAGCACGACTGACCGTGCTCCCATTTTCAGTAGACACTAACTGCCAAATAAAAAATCCATGTAGGGTTGTAGTACTTATGCATGTGAGTAAGATTATTAACTAGTGTCTGACGAGATTATTGTATTAGCAGCGGGGTAACTTTTTTTAAACTACATCGGAAGGCATACAAGCATGCAGCCCACCTGATGTAAACGAGTTACCGTAGCATATGAATGCTTGTAATATATTAAGTACCACGCGCGCGATTTCAACTCTGCTACTAACACAGCAACTCCTTAGCAGCTTACAGGCGACCTTGTCACAAACAGGAACAGGGAATCAACCAGGATGTTGCTATTTGGCTGTGGTTATAAGACATAGTAACAGCTTCACATTACGCTACGTTGTGAACTTTCTTCCCTATCGACGCCATATCAAGTGACACATAAGTCGACATAATGCCTCGAGGCACAAGGGCTATAAGTCACACAGGGATGCTAAGACTGTAGATTGCCTATAGAGTAGATTCGAACTTTTGAACTACTTTCGAACCGCTCGCCGTAATGTTATTCACATAAAAGTGAAGAAAAATACGTAAAATATACACAATTGTGGTAAATGCTTCAATTTACCGACACGCTTCATTAGAGCTCTTTCACACGAACGCTTTGTCACCGTCTTAACGCCAGTTAATTTTATCATTTTGCTTCTTGCTTTGTTTATAGCGGGGCGAGACCGAAAAAATCACTTTATCAACCGATAAAAAGTACACGTAGAAATAGGGCAACATTTTCTATAATAATGGTGATGCAGGGAATCATTTGCGTGCTGTCGGGTCGGGTGTTAGTTAAATGTCTTGATAATTGTCAGCAGAATCTACGAATGTAGGATTGCGCATGGGTAACATGTTATCTGGTTTAGGCAGATGGTGCCGTGTTAATAGTAGGGATCAATTCAACTGTAAACACTAGCCAATTAATTTATGAGGCGAATGTATAATAATAATAATAAAATTTATTTATTTCTTCTCACAACAACAATAAACAGTGACAATGAACAGGAAACTTATAGTTTGTAGATACATCGTGTCGTGTGAGAAGCTGGTGCCTGAGGTAGGCTTTGGAAAGCCTGTAGTACAGGTCACCAGGTTCCCACCTCTCGGCAATATGGAGTATGGAGAATCGTTTACATCTGAACGCGAAGGAAACAAAAATAGATCAATAAAGAACCAGATCAAATCCAAGAATTACGGTTAATGATGTAGTTTTTTGTTTTGTTTTTTATACTACGTTGGGAGGCACACAAGCGTAAGCTTTACATCTACATTTACATAATGTAAAGCGATTATCGTAGCCTTTAAACTCTAGCAAACATTAAGTAAGTATCACTCACGCGATGCCATCTCTGCTGCTGATACAGCAACTACATTGCAGCTTACTGGTGACCTCACTCACACGCACGGAATACAACAATCCTCTAGGGAGTTGTTATTTGGCTTCGGTTTTCTGTGAAGTGGGAGTACTTCCCCACACGGGCTGCTTTAAAGCGCTCTACCTCAGAAAAAATGTTGGAATAAGCGAATGAAATTACATCTACATATTGAATGCATTTTTTGCAGGGACGGAATGGAATGGAACGAAATTTATAGGAATGGAATGTAACAGAACAGATATTTATTATTAACTGTTGTAAAATAAAATTAAATATGGTTTCAACAGTTATAACTTTACATATTACGAAATTAAATACTTAATTTAACATATCAATCAATTATGCTTTTACACTAAATAAATAATATAATATACTGAAGTGTTATTTTATAATATAAAATACATTTATTGAAAGCTGAAGATATAATAAAAATGTTTGGTCTGAAAAAGAGTCTTTGCATACCTGGCTGCCTTACTTGGCGTGAAGATAGAGGTACGAGTATATAAGGATTAATTTAGTAGTTACAATATAAATGAATAATTTTGAAACATACATAATTCCCATAGAAATGAAACCAACTGCACGTTCTTGCTAAATTATAAAACAAAGAGCTACTTGATTATTACATTTAAAAAGAAGGGCGCCGATTGGAGAGACAAGGGAAATGAGTGATTAATGTCACAAAAATACTAGGGAGGATTTGCTGCATTGTTGGACAAAGTATGAAAGCAAGTAAACATATGGCCCACATGATATGGTTATATGGTAATAACAACAGGTAGATCGTATATATTGAATAGGATATAGGACTCTTGAATAGCAAGAGGTTGAGAGATAATTTTAAGAGAAGAAGGGCGCATTCTAGCAACCCGTCTGGGGAAGTACCTCTACCTCCCGCAGCGTATTAACAACTCCCGAGAGGGTTGTTGCGTTCCTGCGTGTAAGTGAGGTCACAGTAAGCTACTAAGGAGTTGCTGTGTTACCAGGAGAGGTGGCGTCGCGCGAGTAATACTTAATGTGTTTCAAGCATTCACAGGCTACGGTAATCACTTTTCATCAGGAAGGCCCTATGCTTGTATGCCTCCTTCCGAAGTAGAATAAAAAAGGCAAATGTGGTTGCCAGTGGATAGCAAATGCAATCGTTTAAAAACCCAGAAATGTTTCATTGTAAGTCAAAAAATATTTATTTTCATTTGCTAAATTGCATGTAAACAGGTCCTATCGGGATAAACAGTATAAACATGAATACAGAAACAAAAACAGTGCTGATATTACCTAAACTTATCTGTAATGTAAGTGACGACTAAGTATAAAAAAACTTGGGCTCATAAAAGGACAAGATTGGGGCCATTGAAGCGAAAATTTGCTTTGACAACACCTGAGCACAAGAATAGGGCTGTAAGAATGAATGAACAAAAATTTACTGGGCTTATATTGATACTCTATCGGTAAAAGTCAATAAAGGAAATGCAGAATCGCGCGTAGTAAAGTTTTAGGGAAATTGTTTACATAAATGTAGTTTACTTTGTGTTTGTTTCGTTCCGTATGCTGAAATTACATTTAGTTTTGGTATCGTTCAGATATTTGAATGTTGGAACTACGATAAAAAGACATAGATTTGCCATTAGGCCCTCATGAATACTTAGAGACGAATCATGAATAATTAGAGAGAAAAAACATGTAAGAACATGTTTTTTTATACAAGCGTACGGCCCACGTGATGTAAAGCGGTGACCGTAGCGTATTAACGCTTGTAATACATTAAGTATAATACGCGCGATGCTTCCTCTGCTACTAACATACCAACTCCTTAGAAGCTTACTAGTAATCTTATTTACATGCAAAAGCAACAGGAATACACAACCTTCTAGGGAGTTGTTATTTGGCGGTTTTCTGTGAGGTGGAAGTAATTCCCCAGACGGGCTGCTTTGATGCCAGACCAGACCTCTGTCGAAACATTATTTTAAAAACACTTCATATTGTAGCTAATGAATATTTCATAGCTTTAATCTCTTTTTTGTAATCTATCATTATTTCAAAAATGATGTTGTCGAATAAGAAATGCCAAAAGAAACTTGCTTCAAATCGTTAATATCGGTTACAATAAATTTATGTGAGTGTATATATAGACATAGTGATGTCAAGTGATACAATTGAAGATATATTAATACATGTGCTGAATAATTTCCAGATATCTCTGTCAGTCAGATAATTATCGATTCTGTATTTTATTATTATTATTTTATTACATAGAATATTTTTGATGTGCCTTTTAAACGTATTGACAACTGTCTATAATTACAAGTAGCTGCGATTGATCCATATGAAATATGATATAAAAAAGTCTTACATAATAATTAAGTAACGGTAATCACTTTATATTAGGTGTCCGTATTCTTGTCTATGCCTTTGTTGTATAAGAAAAACATCCGTGTAAAAATTCATTTAGGGCAGAATTATGTCATAATGGTTTCATCTCGTACACGCGATTCGTGCACAAATATTACATAATACAGTTGTACATATCAGTAACATGTTGCATAACTATATACGATGTTTTAACACATAACGTTCACACTAATACTGCATGCTACAATAACATGTTTTATGAAATGTTTTGTTATACAGCCTAGACTATACTTACGAGTAGAAAATAAGATGTTTGAGACATATAAATTACGGTCGAATATCGAGTATTTTGTGAATACTAGTTATATGGAACGTCTAACACGGTTTTAGTTGAATTTAGTTTGGAGCACGGTTCGTTTACGTTTTAGTAAAACAATCGCTACGAAGTCTCCAACTAATAATAACAGTTACAAAAGAGATGCTATGTAGTTTAATACGTATCGAGTTACACTTTATTTGTAATCCTCGATATTACAAATAACGTGTAACTCATAATATTCTGTTAGAGATTAATAACTCTCGAACGCGTGGGAGTAGATGGTAAATCGATACTTTCAGGACTTACAAGAACTTTGAAATTGTTTTAAAAAAGAAAATGTGACATCGCGTGACCTTTCACAGGCAGGAATAGTTTGAAACAGGTTTGGCAGGTTGTAATTTCACGGAAATAGGTTTTGGAGACATGATCTAGATACGAATACTTCTAGATAAGACCGTTATAAAAATATTTTTAAAATTGTTTATTTCTACTCACAAAACACATCGACACACTAGACAAAAGAAAGAAAAGTCAGTCAAGAAATTCGTAGAGCTCACACACCAACTTACACTATATGACTACACATACACACAACACTACTAATACTTTCTTTTTAGGGTTCCGTACCCAAAGTGTAAAACGGAACCCTATTACTGAGGCTCCGCTGTCCGTCCGTCCGTCCGTCCGTCCGTCTGTCACCAGGCTGTATCTCATGAACCGTGATAGTTAGACAGTTGAAATTTTCACAGATGATGTATTTCTGTTGCCGCTATAACAACAATTACTAAAAAATAGAATAAAGTAAATATTAAAGGGGGCTCCCATATAACAAACGTGATTTATTTGCTCATTTTTGCTCGATATTGATAACGGCGACAGGTAGACGCTTGAAATATTCACAGAATATTAAGTTATATATTGACTTTAAGAATAAATAATTAAAATAAATATTTAAGGGGGGCTCCCATACAACAAACGTGATTTTTTTTTTGCCGTTTTTATAGATAATGGTACGGAGCCCTTCGTGTGCAAGTCCGACTCGCACTTGGCCTATTTTTTATTTTTAACTAACAATCAAATTTGATCACACACAAACATATATGTACTACCATAGACTACTTACAAGCACACTCCACACTAATACCCGAAGTTTACGAGCGTTACTGTAATTGTATTTAGTTATAGGAATAACTTTTACTCCATACATAAAATTTAATTTGTTACTTTAATATTGACTTACCTACCATGACCAAATTGGTCGTGTTCTATCAGAAGGTGATGTCAGGAGCCCTAGAAACCGGCGAGCGTGCAAGAGAAGAGCAATGAATGTTAAAGAAGCGAGTGAGATATGTAAGGATCGAGTCACGTGGCGCTCAGTTCTCTCTGCCTACCCCGCAAGGGATTTGGCGTGAAGTTATAGATAGATACTTTAATATTTACGTTCAAGTCTTCATTTCTGGCTTTTTGTACTATCCAAAGCCAATGTTAACCTCAAACCAGTTGACGTATTTATTTGTAAAGAAGCGAGTGAGATATGTAAGGATCGAGTCACGTGGCGCTCGGTTCTCTCTGCCTACCCCGCAAGGGATTTGGCGTGAAGTTATAGTAGTATTTATTTGTAATATACCGTAGGGATGAAGACCTGGTGACCTGGAAATACAGGCTCCTTCCTGCCTAGTTTAGGCACCAGTTTTCCACAAGCACTGTTATTGTTAAATCACTATTTTTGTATGTGATTGTGGGAGAAATAAATACATTTTATTATTATTTATAGTTTTTATACTCACGGGTATTATCCCGGTTATTTGATAGGCGTGCGCGGGGATGTAGATCTAACGCGTAGAGGCCCCTTTAAGTAGATTAATTTAATGTATTACACCCGCCGTGACCCTCTGCGAATATCGATGAAACCATCCATGAGCAGGTCTCGGCAGGTATTGCGAATGTGTGGGAAATTATTGGGCTATGGTGATGAGATCTGAACGGATTATTGGTACTGGGCTATTATAGAACAATTAACTCTTAATGCATTTTTTGACAAACGACACATTTTCTACAAATTAATAGCAATTTGAAATTATAGACAACTTATGGTCGGCCTTATATTTGAACGAAAACTTCATCTTCTTCTTAGTGTTATCCCGAATCCTCATTCATTAGGATTGGCTGTATCCGCTGCCTAATCCTCAAGATTTAGCGAAAATGCAGATTTTTACATGAATCGACTGCCGTCATACCACAACCCAGAGTAAAAACCAGATCTTTATTACATTAGGTCACACGTCTTTCGAATATATATAATTTCTTGGATGTACTAATTTCCTCACGATGTTTTCCTTCACCGCCGAGCAAGTGATAATAACATATATATGCATAAAACCGAAAACGCGATTACATACAAGAATTCGAAACGGGGACCAGTTAGACAATAGGCCGGTTCTTTATCTATTGACCAATGACCAAAGAAAAACATCGTGAATAAACGTCCAATAATTACAGTAAGTTTCACCAAGTAATTACCATTTGAACAACCACTATGACAGCACTGTGAGCAGTAATAAATAACAATCTAAATCCATCCATAGAATCAATTTATAATGATTAATCTGTATGAACTCTGCCTGTATCGCCGATGACAATAGATTTCAATTACTATTTCAGAGAGAATCATTAGGGGCTGTCATTCATATCGATTTCGATAAGGTAAATGGATCATCAAATAAAACCTTTTAAATAAAAAAGTTTTAAATAAAAACCTAAATTTATATCTCTGACCACACCTATTTACTCTAGTAGATCTTTATTTTTACGGAGTAAATATCCCATAAAGTGATTTTTACTTAGGTTTTTTTGATAATTTATTCTATAAATCTTCACCAACATTACATGAGATCATCATAATTGGATCAAGAACAACAAAAGACTTGCAGACAGATTGCCTTTTTTTATTTTTTTATCAAATAATTAGAAATTAAAAAAATTCGTTGGACTAAATTCGAATCCTTAACAGAAATTAGTTTATTACTGAAATCTGGTTAGCAATTCCCGGAATGTCACTGCAATCACAGAAAATATATACAAATATAGAATCTCGTTCTGTTATTAATTCGGTTAATGACTATTTTGGGTTCCATGTCAAAATTACAAAATATATTTTTGGTTTAACACTGTCCATCCATTTATCTGTCCTTCTGCCATGTACAATACTACATTGCTTATGGTGATAAAAGTCACGTTCGATTCCAAAGAAGTCCTAAGTTGTGGAATGACCTCTATTTCAAAGTTTTTCAATAGACTTTAGCGTGAGGTTCTTCAAAAAATGTGTGAAGAGGTTTTTCCAGGGTTGAAAATTTACGAGTCATGATTTTGCAAGTGTTGCGTATAACCGCTTACCATCGTCATTTGTTTCCTATAAAGTACTTCAACCAATATGTGTTAACAGGGAAAAGAATAACTATTACTTAGACAGACAGAGAGTAAAGGTAATATTTGAAGTATTCTAAAATATGCGTTTTTAGAATACTTGAAGGATTTTTTAAAGCCCCAAGAGCATCGTGAGCTAGTAACACTTATTTGTAACAGTGTGTATCATCTAGCAAAAAAATTGGGGATAGATCTAGTCGCAGTTGATTATATTTCGACCGAATCATCTACTGTTGAGCATATATAAGGTCTCCTTATATCGAAATAAACCAAACGTACAATACGCTATGCATAGTCGCAGACTCTAGATGGTCAAAATGGGCTCATAGCTGGTTATTAGGTATTCTGTTGGGAACGCTGCCTAATTATAATACAGTCTATACTTTGCTAAGCTTTCTTTTCGTTGTGGGTTTTCTTTGGATGAAAAATAAACGTACTGGCAGCCTAAATGTAGCACTTACCATAGCCCGCGAGCGTTTGCAATACAATGAGTTCTCGTGGCTCGTTATTAGTCTTTTGTTATTATAGGTATCCTGAGACGTAAGCATTTTCTGTGGGCTCTGTGACGCCACGGATTCGGCGCGCGTCAGCGAGTTGCCGAAGTGGCTATTGCAATTTTGGTTTTAATGCTAATGCCATAAAGCTTAATTTGAATATTCCTACTAACACCGCTTACGCGCATCGAACATGCAGCCAACGTGCAGCTTCCGCGCAGCTACCGCGTTGTCTCCGTTAAGCTCCCGCGTCCATGTGGAGGACATGGCAAACACGTCTCAATGCCACAGGGAAAACAAATGAACTGCTTACTGAAAGAAAACCCTAGCGCTGAGTGGGTGCTGCGCGGTAGTTGTGCGGTCGCTGCGCGTTTGCGGTGGGTAGGCAATTGCGACATATACGCGTATTGTATTCAAACGCGCGCTAAGAGTGAGCGAGTCAATATTGCACATTTTTATTAGTACGACACAGAGAGAGAGCAATATATCGTCTGCCCGCATCTTTTAACTGACCTATGTGTCTATTTCTTCAAATATTGTAAACAATATGTATAAATTTTAGCTTTGATAAAATAAAGCTAATGTTAGAACTTTTGAAATTTTATAAAATACACTTGGAACCGCAATAAGTGAATTTTTAGTAACAAAAATTGTATATTTTAAGATATTAAAACGACATGCAACCTGCAATCACGTTTCGACGTTCTTGGACTTCTGGAGACGCCCAAAGGAACAATCTCCGGGGATGGTAAATCCCCATTTAACCTACACGGCAAGTCTAATAGTAGAACTAGCATCCATATGAAGTTAAAAAACCGTACAGATCGCTGGCTCTTAGACCATTAAGTCACAAATATAATTTCTTGGACGTACGGATTTCTTCGCTATGTTTTCCTTTACCGGCGAGCAAGTGATAATCATAAATACATACCTACATAAACCATAAAATACGAATTCAGCAGTACATACGAGGACTCGAACCTTCAAATGTTATGTGTATAATATAAATGTAGCATTTGATATATTTCGTAGATATCAACTCTACAACTGAAACTATCGAGCACTTAATTCATTTTATAACCGAAAATGTCAAAGGATATTGTTATGTACCAACGTAACTTGAAACGGAGTATCGCATGTCGTGGACAAATTAACAAAAGACCGTCACCGACGTAATTTGTTAATAGTCCAAAACCTTTCATAAATGTCAAATACGTAGGTATATTTTTAGCTACTGATGAAGTAATTTTATATCTTGTCGCATGTTACTTCCTGTTTTATCTTATAATAATAATAAATTGATATTTTGTGATGGTCCACACTCACTATATAAATAATCATTAATAATATATCAAGAAATTAAATCTTCTAACACCGTCATCTTTTCCTTCGAAGAAAACCTACTGCTGAACATAAACTTTCTATATCGACAATCCATAACTATATATCGTGTAATACTTGCATTCATCTACTGGCTTAATTTTTTACCGGATTATTGGTTCCTTCCTACCCTGCAGTTTCGGTTTGTGGTCCCCATTCGAGAATGATTTGGCTCCGGCAGCCATCAAGTTCTTTAAGCTATTGGCTTGGCTAATCCCACTTTGATTTATGGATCTTTACAGTCATATCGTTAACTAGTTCTATTATGGAGAACCATTAATTAATCTATTATACAGTGAAACTACGAGCATTTCTCTCTTCATAGCACGCTGTGCAACCTTAAGCTTTCGTATGAGACCCGAAATTAGAGACCATGTAACATGACATGACACATGACCATATATGCTTGTAAGTCTTCACTGTTAACACACACTGGTTGAAGTCTGTAGTCATTGAGGTACTTAGGACGAGTTGATTTTTTTCAATTCAATACGCCAACCTTACGAGATTTATCTCTCATTTTTTTCACATCATTTTTACAATTCTCCTCTGAACCTAATTGCTTAGTTCAAGCTGATATCCACGTACGTCCGCCTGAAGGTTCCCATTTCACCTACTCAATTTATGATTTGACTTAAAGCTTGTGTATTATAAATCATTGCTTCAAGTTGAAGTCCTGCTTAACACAATTCGCAACTGAACTTATTATACGATCTGATCACAAATGAACTGCTTACTGAAAGAAAACCCTAGCGCTGAGTGGGTGCTGCGCGGTAGTTGTGCGGTCGCTGCGCGTTTGCGGTGGGTAGGCAATTGCGACATATACGCGTATTGTATTCAAACGCGCGCTAAGAGTGAGCGAGTCAATATTGCACATTTTTATTAGTACGACACAGAGAGAGAGCAATATATCGTCTGCCCGCATCTTTTAACTGACCTATGTGTCTATTTCTTCAAATATTGTAAACAATATGTATAAATTTTAGCTTTGATAAAATAAAGCTAATGTTAGAACTTTTGAAATTTTATAAAATACACTTGGAACCGCAATAAGTGAATTTTTAGTAACAAAAATTGTATATTTTAAGATATTAAAACGACATGCAACCTGCAATCACGTTTCGACGTTCTTGGACTTCTGGAGACGCCCAAAGGAACAATCTCCGGGGATGGTAAATCCCCATTTAACCTACACGGCAAGTCTAATAGTAGAACTAGCATCCATATGAAGTTAAAAAACCGTACAGATCGCTGGCTCTTAGACCATTAAGTCACAAATATAATTTCTTGGACGTACGGATTTCTTCGCTATGTTTTCCTTTACCGGCGAGCAAGTGATAATCATAAATACATACCTACATAAACCATAAAATACGAATTCAGCAGTACATACGAGGACTCGAACCTTCAAATGTTATGTGTATAATATAAATGTAGCATTTGATATATTTCGTAGATATCAACTCTACAACTGAAACTATCGAGCACTTAATTCATTTTATAACCGAAAATGTCAAAGGATATTGTTATGTACCAACGTAACTTGAAACGGAGTATCGCATGTCGTGGACAAATTAACAAAAGACCGTCACCGACGTAATTTGTTAATAGTCCAAAACCTTTCATAAATGTCAAATACGTAGGTATATTTTTAGCTACTGATGAAGTAATTTTATATCTTATCGCATGTTACTTCCTGTTTTATCTTATAATAATAATAAATTGATATTTTGTGATGGTCCACACTCACTATATAAATAATCATTAATAATATATCAAGAAATTAAATCTTCTAACACCGTCATCTTTTCCTTCGAAGAAAACCTACTGCTGAACATAAACTTTCTATATCGACAATCCATAACTATATATCGTGTAATACTTGCATTCATCTACTGGCTTAATTTTTTACCGGATTATTGGTTCCTTCCTACCCTGCAGTTTCGGTTTGTGGTCCCCATTCGAGAATGATTTGGCTCCGGCAGCCATCAAGTTCTTTAAGCTATTGGCTTGGCTAATCCCACTTTGATTTATGGATCTTTACAGTCATATCGTTAACTAGTTCTATTATGGAGAACCATTAATTAATCTATTATACAGTGAAACTACGAGCATTTCTCTCTTCATAGCACGCTGTGCAACCTTAAGCTTTCGTATGAGACCCGAAATTAGAGACCATGTAACATGACATGACACATGACCATATATGCTTGTAAGTCTTCACTGTTAACACACACTGGTTGAAGTCTGTAGTCATTGAGGTACTTAGGACGAGTTGATTTTTTTCAATTCAATACGCCAACCTTACGAGATTTATCTCTCATTTTTTTCACATCATTTTTACAATTCTCCTCTGAACCTAATTGCTTAGTTCAAGCTGATATCCACGTACGTCCGCCTGAAGGTTCCCATTTCACCTACTCAATTTATGATTTGACTTAAAGCTTGTGTATTATAAATCATTGCTTCAAGTTGAAGTCCTGCTTAACACAATTCGCAACTGAACTTATTATACGATCTGCCTAATGGAACGCCCTTACCGTAACGATAGAGCAAATACAGGCTTTACTAACACATTGTGAACCGTAAAAAAATCCCTTTCATGACGTGGAAGTAGCAGGACGTAAGAGATGAGGATGGACAAGTCTCACCCACCACAATCAAATTGGTCGTGTGTTATCAAGAGTCCCAGAAATGAAAATGCTGGCGAACATGCATGAAAAGAGTTATAAACTTTAAAAAAGAGAGTGTACAAGGACCTAGTCATGAAGGACTTGGTTGTTTATACCCTCACGCCATTGTCCGTCTGTTTATCCATTTATCGTACGTCTATTACATTTTTGGAATCCTGATTAGTACATACAAACTAAAATTTGACCTTTACACAATTAATAACTCTTATTATCTAATGTTTTTAACGAGGTTTAATGGCAAACAAGCGTACAGTGCACCTAATGTAATGAACCTTAGCTTATGAACGCTTTACAAGGAGTATCGCGTGTATTTAATCATCAACGCTGTTAACGTAACACATGAACTTACTACCAACGCCATTCCTTTACAGAAACGCTACATATATCAATGATTATCTACGCTCAAAAAAAGTTTTCCTTGGAAATCAATATGTATAAAATTTACAAATAATATACAATAATTATTTAAATTACTTATATAATATATACCTTCTACAAAATCTTTGGCTAGTATATCTATAACCAAGACTTATTTCAAGAGTAGTACTTGATATAGGTCGATTAATTATTGCAAAGCACTTGATTTTTACAATTAAATTTACGTACATTTTTATACAAAATGTGCAATAAGCTTTAATATAGAAAAAAATATAAGTATCTACTGGAGAATACCAAGTTAAATAGAATCTAGCAAAAGCTTAAACCGTATCTACTTTATTATGAATACATGATGGAAGAATAACAAACCGTAGCAGAAAGGTAGATTAAACTATTCACAACAATATTATTTAACTTTAAATATAGAGCGAAGTAAAATTTTATGTATTTTTAACACATTTAACTTGAATATGTAATGAAATAAATGCTATCTTCTTGTTAGCATTATCTCATATCCTAATCTATTAGGATTGGCGGGGTCCGCTATCTAAACCTAAGCATTTAGAGTAGATACTAATTGTTACTTGGAGCGACTTCCTTCAGACCTCCGCAACCAAGAGGGAAAACCAGATCATTCTCAGATAAGGTCACCACAGGTCTTTCGAAATATATGGACGTGCGGGTATCTTCACGATGTTTTCCTTCACCGCCAAGCATGTGATAATTACAAATATATATAATAATCCGAAAACCAGAATTTAGTAGTACATGCAAGGATTCGAACCGAAATGCTCAATAACGAAATAATGTTACAAGTAATGCTCAGTAATGAAATATAAGACATATTTAAATGTAATTATGAGAGTGACGGGCTATAGTCACATTTTTTTTATTTTAAATCATTTAACTATCTTTTTAAGCATACTATTATATAGTGTGTGTATCTCTGGACCTGAACTTGACTATAGATAAAACGGCTAGAGCGATTTTGATAAAATTCAGACAATCTTCAGACCAACCCAGACACTACAAGGAAAAAATATATATATTTATATCGACTTGCGACGACTTCGCGATATTATACCCTTAAGATAACTTGTATTCGAACTAAACTTAATAATAAATGCCAAATATACAATTCTAAGCTCAACCATCGAAAGCACAGTCGTAATATCTTTTCACTGGTAATTTAAGATAGTCAAGAAATGTGCGTCATGAACCGCAGGGGTAGACCTGACAACGTCTCAATACCATAATAATATTATCATAATACCATCGTATGGTAATTTAAGAATAAATACGTTTAATAATTAGTTGGCATAACGGGGTTAAGGGAAAACCTTTGTACTGTGTCAAATATGGTGTATAGATCAAATTCAACTCCTAGGACTGATGCCATCTCGACAAGTAGTCTTCTGCGTACCTTACGTCTGTTGAGTGTAAATAAATTCTATATAATGACTTCAGAAAATATATGTTCTTTACTTAAATTAGTAACACTAAATAGTTAATGAGTTTTTTTATCTTATAGAAATTCTATTATAAGCAGGGATGTTTTTACTTTACAAACAACATATACAATATTTGAAGACAATAAGTGCTGGCTTCACTTCGTGAGGGATAACATGCGTGTCGCTATGAAGGATGCCGAAGACCGCGCGAAATGAAGGAGCAAAAGTCGGAAAGCGGACCCTAGCACACGACGAGATTAACGCTCGGATGGTGATGACGTTTTAAACTGCTTAAATTAAAAATGGTGAAATAAAAGTAGATTATTGGAGGCTTATATTACTCTAAGAATTTAAAATTTTAACGTACTTATGAGCATTTGTTTGAAATCACATGCCGGGTAGGCTCGCCTTATAAATATTATATAATATGGTAATTGTCAGTTGTTTTACGTAGGCGAAGACGTGAGCTTGTCAAGTAGCTTTATGTAATCCTAATATCTTCATGTTATAAATAATAAATAAACAGTTTGTTGATACAATCTCAAACTATGTAAAATTTTATCTACTCAATATCAATTTTATTTCTAACTAGCACTAAATGTTTCACATGCTGTAGGTAACTGGAGCAAATCTACTAATGAAATAGTATGCAGGTGGATTGATCTACTGAATCTTTCATTTAGAATATCGGAAACTTCTTTTTTTTAATACAGATGAATGACAAAGAAATAACGTAAAAAATAAACTTGCCAAAATACCACAAAAGGTTTACAATACAACATATTGGTACAACACCCATAATTAATTTAAAGATAAATATATATTACGTAGTTCAACGTATACACATCTTTTTGACATGCTGACATATTTGTACTAATAGTTGAATCGGTGAAGGATCTCAATGGAATACTTAAAGACTTCAGCGCTGTTTGACGAGAGATAGGGATGAATGACAAGACAAAATTCAACGACCCCCAATTATCGTCACGAGGGTTTCAACTTCGTGTTCTGGATGGATAGTAACGGTTTTTCTTAGAAATCCGTATCCATTATTCTCAATATTTGTGTCCTTTTCGGTTCATGACGCACATCTCTTAACTACCTTAAATCACTAGTGAAGAGATATGGCGATTGTGCTTTCGAAGATTGAGCTGAGGATTGTATATTTAGCAATTATTATTCACTTGGATGCGCTTTTAGAAGCGATGGAAGGTACACCGCTGATGTGGAGAGACGAGTGAGTGCAGAGAATAGCGTGAATGGAGCGTTGGGTAAACTGTTTGGCAGCCGAAATCTAAGCCAGAAGGCACAGCTCGCTGTACACAACGCGGTGTTAATCCCAACGCTAACTTATGGAAGTGAGAGCTGGGTATGGCAGAGAGAGCATGAAAGTAGAACAAAATGCGGTCGAGATGCGAGCACTGCGAACAATTTGTGGCATAACGCTTGCTGACCGCGTTCGAAATGATGACGTACGAAAGAGAGTTGGACTGAAAGAGAGTGTCGGTGTTAAGATAAGAAAGGGCATGAATGCAAGATGAAAGAATGACGAAACAGATATACAATGCGAAAGTGGAAGGATGTAGGAGCCGAGGAAGACCAAGACTAACCTACCATGACCAAATTGGTCGTGTTTTATCAGAAGGTGATGTCAGGAGCCTTAGGAACCGGCGAGCGTGCATGAAAAGAGCTATGAATGTGAAAGAAGCGAGTGAAGTATGTAAGGACCGCATCTTATGGCGCTCGGTTCTCTCTGCCTCCCCGCAAGGGACCTGGCGTGAAGATATACATACACATACATACATATTATTCACTTTAAAATAGAATATCTTTTATTTGCCAGAACATACAACAGTTTACAAAGATGTTACAAGTAGGCAGGTACAGTATGTTCACCTTATATTCTAAAGGCATGCAAATATTTTTAAGTACAAGGCAACAGACAATGTCAAATTATTTAATTTTAAAATTCGTCGCATATCTAATAACAGTTTTTTGCAATCAATTCCGTGTATTTTATTATAATTACGGTGATTTCCTTTCATGTGTTTAATTAATTTTAAATAAATAATTGCATATCCCAGGTTTCATTAATTATAAGTTTATAAGTTTTACTTATAATTAATAGAATTTATTGTACACAAACTGTTGTTACATTATATTTTACCTCTTATCACGTTGCGGGTGGAAGCAGCCTGGGCAGCAATGGTGTCAGCTGCGGTTCACATTTCAGATGTCGAACACTCGCAGGGACGACTGCAGCAGCCGAGGCAGAGACGACCGAAGCAGCCATGGCAGCGGCGGCATGCTACTAACGGTAGCGGGTGGGTACCGGCCGGCAGTAGTTGGCATGAATCGGAAGCGGAAGGAAATTGCCCGTTGATCGAATTTCGCATATTGGGCAACGAAACTTTGGCCAGCGAAATGTATGCATGCGAATACGGAGAATGACAGAAAGCACTAAGAAATACCTACTACAAGCAGTGACAGATACATATATACAGATATGAGAAAAATTTGAATGATATTATTACGCAAATCTGACAACGTCCGCATGTTATTCCCGCCGTGTACACGCACCTTAATTTCCACACGGTGTAATATAAAAAGCGGTTCGCTGTTATAATAGTCGAGGTAACATAAATGATTAATTATATTCTTCATAGATTCAGGTTACTAACCAACACATGTATGAAATAGGTCGTGATTCAGGTGTTATTTTGCGGAATTCGAATGCACTACTTTGTGTGCTTCCACCATCAGTTCATGCCAACTAGCACACAAAGCAGTACAGATCAGATTACCCGTAAAGGTCAAATTGGCTTGGCACCGCGTTTTATCATCAATAATACCTGTAAATGGACTTAGGGTGTGTTTTGACTCTCCATAAACCATTTGTCATTAATTTTGAACGACATGCGATATGCGGCTTTGGGTTGACACGATAGCCGTTTACCAACTTTCACACTATGAAATATCGCGGTAATGTGTTTTTATACAATTACTTTATATCATTAGGCCGACCACATACGTTACTTTCGAGACTGGCTTTATCCTAATAGTATTAGTTGTGTAGTGACTGAGCAATGATAGCCCAGTGTATAAGGAACCGACCTGTTGACAAACAGGGTCTCGATTCGAATCTTGGCATGTACCACTAAATTCGTGTTTTAGAATTTATGTAGCATTGTACAAATGAGCATTATTTGTAACTAGCTACTCGACTCAGCTTCGCACGGATGATCCAATCGTTACCAAAATTTCACAGGATCACCTGCTGGGCTAACCTGAAGATTCACAGAAAATTTCATCAAAATCTGCCCAACCGTTTTTGGGTCTATAGAGGACATACAGACAAACATTCATTTTTAGGGTTCCGTACCCAAAGGGTAAAACGGAACCCTATTACTGAGGCTCCGCTGTCCGTCCGTCCGTCCGTCCGTCTGTCACCAGGCTGTATCTCATGAACCGTGATAGTTAGACAGTTGAAATTTTCACAGATGATGTATTTCTGTTGCCGCTATAAGAACAAATACTAAAAAAATAGAATAAAATAAATATTTAAGGGGGCTCCCATACAACAAAAGTGATTTTTTTGCCGTTTTTAGGGTTCCGTACCCAAAGGGTAAAACGGAACCCTATTCCTGAGGCTCCGCTGTCCGTCCGTCCGTCCGTCCGTCTGTCACCAGGCTGCATCTCATGAACCGTGATAGTTAGACAGTTGAAATTTTCACAGATGATGTATTTCTGTTGCCGCTATAACAACAAATACTAAAAAATAGAATAAAATAAATATTTAAGGGGGCTCCCATACAACAAACGTGATTTTTTTGCTCATTTTTGTTCGATATTGATAACGGCAACAGGTAGACGCTTGAAATATTCACAGAATATTTAGTTATATATTCACTTTAAGAATAAATAATTAAATTAAAATAAAACAAATATTTAAGGGGGGCTCCCATACAACAAACGTGTTTTTTTTTTGCCGTTTTTATAGATAATGGTACGGAACCCTTCGTGCGCGAGTCCGACTCGCACTATTTTTATATATTAAGATTATCACTCGCTCGGCGGTGAAGGAAAACATCGTGAGAAAACCCACACGTCCAAGAAATTATTTTTCAACAGACGTGTAACCTAACCTAAGAAAAAGGTCTGATTTTCCCTTTGGGGTGTGGAGGTATGAGGGCAGTCGATTCATGTAAAAATCCGTATCTTGGCCAAATCTTTAGGCTTAGGAAGCGGAGTCAGCCAATCCTAACGGGGTATTCACACGGGTCGATTTTCGCCGTGCGTCTACTCGCTTACCAAATAGCCTCATTAAGCGGCACCGCTGCTCCATTTACACGGTTGACTGAAATCGCAAGTGACTAAGTCAGTTTCTTCGAAAAATGTTGAGTAGAACAAGTGTTCAATGTGCCGGTATCGATATTGTTTGTTGAATAAATATATTGAACAATTGCTTTAAGAACAAAGAGAGAAGATAAGGAATAAGAAAAGGAAAGACGAAAACTTAGATTTTGGGTACACTGATGGATTTCTCGTCTCGTGCTTCGGATACTATGTTGGTGGAATGGAGTTCAGAAGATCCTGATTACCTTAGGAAATGATTAAGAATGAGTGTAGACTACAGATTTTAGTCACCGGCCGCAGGTGATCGCTGCACGGCTAAAAGTCGGCTGCTAGTCTATTTTTGGACTTGCGACTTTAATCACCTGCAGCCTAGCCGAATCGCCATTTAAACGGTCGATTTTCATCGTGCGGCAATAGTCACTCGTGTAAACCACCCATAATGGATATTAAACGAAATAACGCTACCAAAAAGAAGAGTTTGTGTTAAAATTGCTTTTTTTATACAACATCGGAAACGTATAAGCATCCGGCCCACCTGATGTAAAGCAATTACTGTAGTCCATTAACGCTAGTAATATATTAAGTATCACCCGCGTGATGCCTCCTCTGCAGCTTACACAGCAACTCCTTAGGAGCTTACTGGTGACCTCACTCACACGCCGGAACACAACTTTCTAGGGAATTGTTATTTGTCTGCGGTTTTCTACGAGGTGGAGGTACTTCGTGACGACGTGCTATTTTGATGCACCCTACCTCTCCAAGACCAAGACAAACAGACATGTTTATGCCATTGAGTTATTATGTACTAGAGGTGCTATCCTAAGTAAAACTCTTGTTCCATTTTGATAATAATTAAAACTAATGTCCGCTGCAGCGCTGAAATAATTTAGATGTATATCCCAAAGATTCGAAGATACAGCACTAAATCGCTTTTAAGGGGTACTTTTCTCACGACCAAAAGGTCAAAAGCGCCGTGATTTTCATGGCGCTTACGCTTCAACATAGTACAACAATGAGTTGTTACCGATCGGCAACAAAGCATGGCGCAAACATTTGGTTCGCGGTGTCGGTTCTAGTATACTAGTACATAATAATTCAGTGGTTCATGCACACAAATGTTGGTCTTGTGTGGGAATCGCACCCACGAGCGTTGGTGTCAAGTTGCGTCATTCACGACAGAGCCACCGAACTCGTCATGTACGTACTTGTGAACGTTAGCAATCACGAACAATAACTGATTCACCACAGCCCATACTTCGCTTTTTGGCAATCACATGCCGACAGCTTTTCTACATGATCCCTAAAGAGTTACCATAGCTTACAAGGATAGAGGTTGGCTTGTGTAGGCTGTGGTTTTACGATCAACGAAAAAAATGGCCGGAAGGTCTATTATAAACCTTATAATATTTGAGATTTTGTACCGAATTTTATCTAAAAATAATGCCTACCAAAAGCAAGGTAAACTCGCTTACTGCAGTTTTCTTTCTTTTCTCGCAATAAACTTAGTTTTATGAAGTACTTTTCAAAGTTTAAAAAATGTGTTAGATAAATACGCGGTTAATAACACGATTTTAACACCAACGCTCGTGGGTTTGATTCCCACACAGGACAAATATTTGTGTGTCTTGGTCTAGGTGTTTTTAAGAGTGGTAGGGTGTATCAAAGCAGCTCGTCTGGGTAAGTACCTTCACCTCAGCCACATAACAACTCCCTAGAGTCACCAGTAAGCTCCTGAGGAGTTGCTGTGTTAGCAACAGAGGTAGCATCGTGCGAGTGATAATTAATGAGTTACTAGTGTTCATAGGCTGCGGTAACTACTTTACATCAGGTGGATAGGAATCCTTCCGACATAGTATAAAAAAAAATATAAAATATGTTTAATAACTGAAAATATTTTAGATTTTCGTTTTTACATAAAGTGAGATGGAGCAGGTGTGGTACCAGATGAATTGACGGCTTCAGAGTTAAAAGAAACTCAAGTGAAGTGTAAGACAACTTCAAATAATTGAATCCTATCCATATACGTGCTCAATATTTGTTTGGAGTCAATTTCAATTAGGTCGCTTTTATTTTATAACTTTTTAAATTGTCATCAAATTTATAAAATAAATAATATTTACATGGAATTAAACTAGGATTATTCCTAATAAAACTTATTTTAAACTGTCTACATTCATTAAGCACACAACATCTGTCCGTGAATACGCTTAAAAAAAGAAATATATGCAACGAACATCGAACCTCCTCCTTTTTTGAATTCATAATATTATCTAAATATTCATCAAAATTCATAATTAGTTTTACATATATACACATGAACAGACAGACAAAAGTGATAAAAAAAAAAATGTTTCTAACTCGACATCATTACCCACTCATAATATATATAGATTATCATTTGCAAAAAAACAAATTCCATATCCAAGTAAAAATGTTCGTGAGATGTAAAAATAATGGTAGGTAGTTACATAAACAGGAAAAATGTATTTTAAGAAAGCGTTTTGCACTCGTGTTTCCTAATGAGCCAAATAAATGATAAAAACGTCGTCTGAAAAACGGGAATATGCAGAAACGCTGTAATATACTCGTATACAATTTGTTTTCTTGTACCCGGCCCACTGAAAAAGAAGTATACTAACCGTCAGATTTCAAGCAGTTTTCAATTCAAAGATAGATACGCATTGCCACGTATGTGTTAAGCACAAACTAATAAACTCTCTGACTAATGTTGTTTTTTATCGCCTACACATTTCAGCGACACGAGCCTACCGACCAATGGGAGAACATTTGAACCAATGGTAGAACATTTCAACCAATGGGAGAATATTTCAACCAATAAGTCGATAAGTGCCGCGATGTTAATCTGCGAACTAGCCAATAAGAGCTGCGTGTTCTACTTTTAAGAGAGGTAGGGCGCATCAAATCAGCCCGTCTGGGGAAGTACCTCCACCTTACAGACAACCGCAGCCAAATAACAACTCCCTAGAGGGTTGTTGTGTTCCTGCGTGTGAGTGAGGTCACCAGTAAGCTCCCAAAGAGTTGCTATGTAAGCAGCAGAGGAGGCATCGCGCGAGTGATACTTAATATATTACAAGCGTTAATAGGCTACGCTACCCGCTTTAGTCATGTGGGCCGTATGCTCGTATGCCTCCAGACGTAGTATAAAAAACAAACTTTACCCCTCGATCTGGATTGATGAATTGAGTTACTATATAATATCGTTTTCATTAGTTAACCATAGGATATCCTTCATGCTGCTGATACAGCAGTTCCTCATATACCAGCAGCTAACACTCACAACAGGATACCAACAACATTATAACAAGCCTAATAATGATTTAGCGGTCTTCTACAAGTTTTGGAATCTTATTAAAAATTCTGTATCCTGGTTCTCTTTTGTTCATGTCAGTTATAAACTTTATACAAACTTATTGTAAGCATATTCAACAGCAAGTTTGTAAACTTCGCAGATAACCGAAGGGGATATTAGATATTGCTGTAATGTTTACGGTACCCTTTATTATTTCGGGGTACAATGGACAGACAGGCAAAGCGGTATCATAAGATTTCCTTTTTTACTTTTATAGGTACGGAAGGATGTAAGGAAAACGGAATATTGAAAAAAAAAAACCTGTCTAATAACATTTAAGCTATAATAGAGTTGAAATAATGACTGGACTATACTGAACGTTTTCACTCCTAGCTGCTCATAATTATTTACATTTCGAATTCTGTATTTTTTTTAACAAATTAGTGTTTATTGCTTTTGGAGAACTACCTAAAAATCAGTCGTCAATGTTTTTAACATACATTTTCATCGGCCATAGTGAAAAGAGAAGTAACTAGAAAATATTTTTTTTAAACGCTAAGTTTTTTTTATAAAAAAAATCATGCCTTTTGTACAGTGATAGCCCAGTGAATGAAGAAGCAGTCTATAATCGACGTTCCTTGGTTCGAATCCCGACGAGGTATATACCGCTAAATTCGTATTTTGAGATTATGTACATACGTACTTTACTGTTTTGTGTGGTGCAATAAAGAATATTGTATTGTATTGTACATATTTGATTGCTGTCACTCGGCGGTGCATCGTATTCGTTTTTCATCGTTTCATCAATCGTCGAGATGAAACCCGCAACTTTAAGACATTATATTTCTAAAGACCTGTGACCTAACTTAAGAAAGGTGTGGAAGTCAGTCAGTCAGTAAGAACTATTCCAAAATAGTTAAATTAGTTTGCAGAGAAACAAAGTATATATCTATTGAAAGTTAAGTAATCCTGAAATCAAATTAACGCTGTATGGGATATTATTAGTAAAGAAACAGGTAAATATAAGCCATAAAAAATAAGCCACGGCATAATGAGTATTAAATATAATATGACAATCAAAGTATCGCAAACGCTAAATACGTAGCAGATCTATTTCAAGACTATTTCATCAATATCCCTTACCTTAGCACTAACTCCCGTAATTAATCCCCATTTGGTGCTTCTAAATTGTTTCAAGAAAATGTACCTAGCGTGGAACTTTTTCAGTTTACACGTCAAAGCAACTGAAATAATTAAAATTTTTAAGCATTTGAACTTTAATAACTCAGAGAATCACTGGTAAATGTCTATTAAAATATTTTATTGTATTATCGATGCAAAAGCTACACACTTGTCGCGTATTTTTGATATCTGTACAGATATGGATGTGTTCCCAGATTTAATGAAGTTTATTAATTTTATTCAAGTTAGGGGAAAGAAGCAAGCAAGAATTACAGACCCTTATCTATACTGCCAGTTTTAAGTAAAATATTCGAAAGATAATGCTAGACCAATTGCAACTCTATATTAAGTACAATGATTTTTGATGCGCAATACGGTTTTATAGTTGGTAAATCTAATACGTATGCAGTGGTGGCATTGTTATGCATATCCTGAATGCATGGGAGAGATCACAGGATGCTACTGGGGTTTTCTGTGATGTCTCTAAAGCTGCTCATTGTGTCGATGTCATGAGACATTGTTCCTCAAGGTGAACTATTATGGAGTGAGGTGAAGCCCAGAACTTGATTGGCTATTATTTAAATAACAGCAGACAGAACTGCAAATAGTTGACATACAAGAGGTTAAATCTATTCACAGTAATGTTAAGATCGGGGTCCCAGGGTTCTATTTTGGATCCCTTTTCTTTTTTAATATGTGCCAATTATCTGCCCTACATGGTTCAGAAAATGACGGATATAGTACTATTAGCTGATGATACCTCTATATTTTTTGAAAAGAATTGAAGAAAATATTGACAAGCTAAATGATATTATATGTCTGCTATTCTAAATTGGTTCACATGTAATTATCTTTTACTAGACTCGACTAAAACGAAATGCATTAAATTTAGTATTGGAAATGTGACTTCTGCCAATACAGAAGTTCTCATTGGAAATAGTAAATTACAATTTGTTAATAATACTGTTTCTTTGAATTACATTAGACTCCGAATAAAAATGAGGCCTCCACATAAATAAACTTAGAATTGTTGGGAACATTGGTACATTTTTTTCGTACAAAAACGATCCATTTGCTCTATTTATAACATGGGCTCCAGAGAATCACTCAGGGAACTCACTATTCAAACAAATAAATATCCTCACTGTTACTTCTCTATATATATTATTTATTTATGACTTTAAAAATTAAAGTCATTTTCAGACTAACGAAAAACTTAGAAGTAGAAACAATGTATTCAAAAAGCATATCAAAAATACTCTCCCTAAAAGGGCTTATTATAGAATTGATGAATATGTAACTAACATGATATCTGGAAATAATTCAGCACAGACAATCTTGATAATCTTTAATTCTTCCATTTGATATCATTATTGTAGCAATATGCTGTGATACCTAATAGATCTTAATAGATAATTACAAAAGAGACCGATATTGGCAAGTTTCTTTCGGCATTTCTTCTTCTCCAATGGTCTTTCAGAAATAATAGCAGATTAGAAAAAGAAAAATAGTAACACAAGATAATTGAATAAGATACGATCACATTGTATTTCAAAAAATGTAAGACCTATCTTAGTGCCCAATGGCAAATAATTAATTTTATCTTTTTTTTTTATCAACATACTAAAGAAGTATGGGAAGACAATACTAATAAAGACTAGGGAAATATTCCCAACTAACAGAAAATCGCAGCCAAATAACAAGTCCATCCAATTGTGTTCCTGCAAATGAGTGGGTTATAAGTGCTAGTTCCTAAGGATTTGCTGTGTCAGCTGCAGAGGTGGCATAGCGCGAGCGATACTAAAGTGTTGCAAGAGGTCATAGGTAACGGTAATCGCTTTACATCAATTGGACAGTATGCTTGTATCTCTCCTGACGTTGTATGAAAAAAAATACATAGATTAATAAAAAATCGTGACTAAGTAAGATTGCGTATTAAGGCCTTAGTTTCATTGTATTTCACGATCCATCTTACCTCATTATGCTAAACCAAACAAGGATACTATACTGGATTCAGTCTCTTTTTTGTGTCGTCTACAAAAAGCTCCTAGTCAGGTAGGTGTGCGTGTACATCCAGCATTGTCTGGAGGTCGGAGACCTTTACAAACGGAACGATGTCATTTTCTTGTTTTTCAAACCAACTGCGGCCCATGTTATGAGAGGTGGCTTATTTGATATAAAATTTTCGAAACATTATTTTTCAAAATCAATAATATATTATCTAGGCTTGACTGATATTAAAAAATCGGCCAAGTGCGAGTCGGACTCGCGCACGAAGGGTTCCGTACCATTATCTATAAAAACGGCAAAAAAATCACGTTTGTTGTATTGTTGTATGTATGTATGCCCCCTTTAAATATTTGTTTTATTTTAATTTAATTATTTATTCTTAAAGTGAATATATAAATAAATATTCTGTGAATATTTCAAGCGTCTTCCTGTTGCCGTTATCAATATCGAGCAAAAATGAACAAAAAAATCACGTTTATTGTATGGAAGCCCCCTTAAATATTTATTTTATTCTATTTTTTAGTATTTGTTGTTATAGCGGCAATAGAAATACATCATCTGTGAAAATTTCAACTGTCTAACTATCACGGTTCATGAGATACAGCCTGGTGACAGACGGACGGACGGGCGGACGGACGGACAGCGGAGCTTCAGTAATAGGGTTCCGTTTTACCCTTTGGGTACGGAACCCTAATTACTACACCCAGGTTTATTTTATTTACACGCATCCAGTTTACTGATACACAACCTATCGTAGCATTTGAAGCATTTGAAAGTATATGTGCTGGCCCCCGCCTGCACATGTGCTATCCTTAGGATAGCGTAATAGATTTGATGTAACAATTTAGGACCCCAAGTTTTGATGTTATAATACAAGGTGCGTTGCGATGGGAAGTCTGTATTAACTTGGTGTTAAATATTTTATTTGTATATTAGTAATTTAAAATAAAAATCATAGTTGTAACCTCCAAGTTCCACTTTGCTACAATCGCTTATAACTTGTAATTTGGACTTAAAAAGTGAGGATTTTGCTCCATGCTCGCTTATAAAGTAACACTGTTTCGTATGAAGCTTAAAGGTATAAACTCGGGGTTTTGGTTGGGGCTTGGGAAAAATGAAATTATACTTTGTATTTCGTTATCTTATTGTGAATTGCCGGAGGATATGATGGGGATTAAAATAATTATCAGTTTAATGTTTCTAACTTTACAAAAAGCGTGCATTCTTATTTTCATTCAAAATTTTGGTGCATTTGGATTGTAACAGGAATACTACTAACCAAAATAAGTATATATCGATACCATTAAATATGAATGGTAGGAAATAATAGAGAAGCCTATTTGAGGCCCTTTCTCTAGGGAGGCTCAAAGTTTTTAGATAGATAAAATACTATCATTCGTCTCTTCAGTACGCATCACGTCGTCAGGTGCTAGGCAGTTAGTTCTCATTATGTAGCTCTCGAGGTCAGCGTCCGGTCGTAAGGTACACGTATGTCCCTTAAGGGCCACTTTGGGTCTATATCTCACTGAACAAAACTAACAGGGTTTTGTGGGCATTCCCAGAAATGGACAAATGCTATAAGTGAAGTGCAAATTTATTATATACGAAACTAATTATACTTAACATTTTCGCCGCACGATTAGACAATCTATGTGGCGATTTCTTTTAAATTATATTCATACGGGCGAAGTTGCAGGCACAAGTCAATTTCCGGAAAAAAATATTGATATGCGCGGTGACATATTTGATCTAAATCCATTTATTAGTTGTCGAAGATACCTAGGATAAGTTGGCCCTTATCCTAGGTGTCTTCCACAATTATCATACCGCACGGTTAGGCGATCTGTGTAACGATTTCTTTCAAATGGCAAAGTTGCGGGTTATGAAGAATATTGCTTTTTTAAGTTGAAAATTTAAACTGTAAATAAACCACATCTCATAGGAATTAGATTATGTAGCTTCCTCCTGGAGAATGGTTTTCAATATTGGATTATTAGCCTCAGATATTACCCCCTATATCTACACACATAAACTTTATGTCTTCATTATATTAGTACAGATATATATAGCTGTGCAATACCCGTGTTTATCCAGAAAATGGCTCCGGAAATTGAATCGTTTGCCAATCGCCAGAATGCACGTGTACGTAAGATTGCTTGTGATCGTAAAGACTATGGTGGTACGTAACGATTTAGATAGATAGATGACGATGACCCAAAGTCACAGGCACTTAATCTCAGTGACATTGATGTCATTTTGAGGTTGTCTAAATAAATGAAGTACTTAATTTTTAACAGATTTAAAAAAGAGTATTAGATCAATTTAGTCCTATACTTTTTTACGTATATGTTACGTAATATCTTCAATTATCGTGAACCGATTCTCAAAGTTCTTTTTATTAGAAAGTTCCTAGCGCTTGATTAGTTTCATATAAATATGATGAAATTACAGATTCAGTTAATTACAGAGTCAGATTTAATGGTTTTTGACTTTGGTAATTATAAAATTTCTGTTTCTGTTGTGCAGCTTTTACCACCTGGTTGATTATATGGCAATTTGGTGAAGGGGTAGTTTAATTGAAGACGGATTTCATGGTTCTTATACCTTCTTAATTCTTACCCTCCTGTATTCAACGTCTACTAACGGGAGCGCATTACGAAGCTAATGATATTTATCCACGTTTCTTACATTTAAAGGGAATTTCATACAAAATCCTACTGTATGTATGGGTAGATAAATAGAAATATTATTTACTATTTTAGAAATAGAATATAATGATTTCTTATGAATCTATCTGTTGGATAAGTATTAATATTTTTTTTTACATCTAGATTAGCAAACAATCACGCGGTCCGCATTAGATGGTAAGCGGTCTATTGACGCTCGTAACACCACGGAGATGTTACTCGCGCGCTACTAATCTTGTGACCTAATGCTGTTTCGTCACAGTACCCAGTAATTTCTCTGCCATATCTCACCCTTCAAACCGGGACACAGTTATATAAATATAGCTGCTTGGCGGTAGAAATAGGTGAAACAGAGTTACTCACGCAGACGACTTCTGTACAAAGTCTCTCTCTGGTGCTAGGAATGTCATTATCCTATCATTCTACACGTGTTTTGGATGACTAATTTGAACAAAAATTGGTTATTATGACTTAACTATTATTTTTAGACATATAACCTCGCGGACTTTTTGAGGGAAATGATGGTATTATAAACATGCACATGTATAGTAGATACTTTTATATATCATCAATAGTTTTCACAGCACAGACCAAATTATGATTTTCTTGGCAAATTTTTATTGCCTTGAGTAATAAAAATTTGCCAATATAATCAAAGTATCATAAATTTGCAATTGTAGTGATCTCTAAGTTTAAAAAAAACTATATGCTTTACTTGCTGAAAATGTAGCTTTTTATAAGTGACAGAATTTTAAAATCCATTAAGAATTGTTTGAATTTATCTATTACAAACATTTATCTCTTAATAATATTAGTTTAGGTATGCTATAAATATTAAATTATTAAAAATATTTAAAAATAAAAAGATAAATTTTAATCGGTAATGTGTAATTAAATTAGAACAAGATTATGATTGAGATGTATCAGGAGCCCTAGAAACTGGCATATATGCATGAAAAGAGTAATGAACGTTAAAGAAGTCAGTAAGGTGTGTAGGAAGCGAGTCATGTGGCGCTTGGTCTGCTTTGCATACCTTGCACGGAACTTGGCATGAAGATATAAATAAATACATGTTGATATTTTTATTTTAAATATATAGTTATGCCGGTAATACTATCCAAGTTGGTGTGAATCTCGTGAAAACTTGTATATGGAACCAAAAACTATAACAGCTAGACAAGTTTGAGTCGATTTTATGCAAAGAAGAGTTAAAACATCATCGTTGATTCGATTGAACTTCAGAAGCATACTTTGAACTTATTTTGTCGCATTATATAAATAGAATTGTGCTATTTTCCACAGAATATTAGATTATTTATTTTCTACGTCTCTGATATCGTTTCGATAAATTGTATTTAAGAAATTGCGCGAAACCTTAAAACTACAAGGTGTAAGCCCGAGAGACGTGTGTAATGCTCTATAAGACCTCATAAATCGAACATTATCTACATCGGAGAACCCGAAACAAAGTTTCATGCGGGTCTCCAAAGGATTATCGGCCCTTGAGTTATTGAGGACAACGTGTTATGCATCTTCATTTACAAAAGTGAAAAAGTAAAATACCAATAAGACAATACTATTTTTCAGTTGCAGTTTTCCTTTTGAAACTATTACAGCATTCTCAAAGTAATCATAGTGCACTCATTATTGTTGAAATTTTTCACAAATACATATGTTCTCATAAATGTATATAATGCGGGACTTAACGCATAATTTAGATAGAAATATTACCTTGTATTTCCCGACGTTTCGGCTGAGTTGCATCAGCCGTGATCAATGGCGGACGAGCTCGGTGGCTCAGTCGTGAATGACGCGACTTTGACACTAACGCTCGTGGGTTCGATTCACACACAAGACAAACATTTGTGTGCATGAACATGTCTGTTTGTCTTGGTCTAGATGTTTTAAGAGAGGTAAGGCGCATCAAAGCAGCCCGTCTGGGGAAGTACCTCCACCTCACAGAAAATCGTAGCCAAATAACAACTCCTTGGAGGGTGCTGTGTTCCTGCGTGTGAGTGGGGTCACCAGTAAGCTGCCAAGGAGTTGCTGTGTAAGCGGCAGAGTAGGCATCGCGCGAGTGATACTTAATATATCGCAAGCGTTAATAGGTTACGGTACCCGCTTTACATCAGGTGGGCCGTATGCTAGTATGTCTCCCGACTTAGTATAAAATAAACAGTAAAAGATATTATACATTTAAATGAACAATTTTTGTATATACATACGTGTCTTCCTGAGGAAAAGCGTTTTTACATAAAATAATGTAGATCATGTTAAACACTAGGCAATCGACATTATGTTTATTATGCAAGGACCTGTATGTGTACTACAAACAGTATACATAAAAGTCATTGTTATTACGTATTTGATCCGTCACAGTTACGAACTCTATTGATTGCACTGTCATTTTATACATTATATCCCTCTACTTAAATCGGGTAATTATTTATTTTATATTTAGATAAAGTTTTGAATATAATTAGAAATATTACCTTTGTATTTCCAGCTGAGTTGCATCAGCCGTGGTCACGGGCGGACTGACTATATTACAATACTATTCGATCGGAGTTGACTTCAGGATTAATCCTGATGAAAATGTTCAGATATCGTGAAAACTATCTTCACAATTTCAGTGGAGTCCTTATTTCACCAAACTTCTATTGATCTAACATATTTATTTGGAAACAATCGCGACTAGAAGATTTCCAATAAAAAAAAACTCTATTCACATTGAGATATCGCGAAACAGAACCGTTGAGTTGAGTACCTCTTGGTTTCGAAGTTGGTTGAAAACGAAGACAGATGAAACTTAGAAATGTAAAATATGCGGATATAACCGTGAAAATAAAATAATCTGGCATAAGAAAATTGTGTAGTATGGTTTTATTTCGTTTGAAAACATTTATTCCGAAAAGGTATATAAAACCTTTACACCTGGACTTACTCGTATTAACCCCCAGTAAGCACAACTTTCAAGAAATTAGTTTCATATTATATTTATTTTTGTTGCTGAGCTTTAGTTTGTACCCTAATTTTTATAGTTTAGAATTTATACCTAAATTGACCCCTTTGTCCGCAGCAAACCCGCTGTCGTCTGTGACTGGGACGGTTACGCGGGTATCAGCAGTTGTCGGTGGCGAAGCAGAGTTGCCGTGCGACTCGCGGCCACCACAACGAAACGACAGCATGCTACTTATAGTCTGGTATAGAGACGATAATCCCGTGTACAGGTAAGACAATTAAATTTGGATATCAAACTAAAGTACGTTCAGGCAGCCGAGGTGAAGAATGTGAACAAAGATTCAGTGACCAACATGTTTTTATTAAGTATAACAATCTCATTCCTCCTTGAGTTACCACCACTAGGCTATTACTGCTCTTTTATGTAGTGTTTTATGTATTTTACCTAAATGATTATGAAAGTAATAACTAGACCCCGGCTACGACGTAAATTGCCTACTGTAAAGGTACACAAAACTTTATTCTCGGAATATTTGTGTCTTCAATACTTCGATTTGGCATATTTCTTATTACAATTGATAAACTATAATAAATGTAACATTTTACTAATTATTATCAGTGACGAGAGTTGGTAGGTTGATTTGTTGTACTTCCGGGAATTCTTTTTTGAAGATGAATTGAGATCATTATCTATTCAAAATCAATCTATCAACTCCGATTACTGCTTATTATATGAGCAGCATTTAATAAAAATATAGGTTCATAATCAAACGTCATTACTAAATATGTCATATACTCATATCTTATTTCGATAGGCATACTTGTATATCATAGGATTTGTAATTTATATAGTTTCTTTTAACATTTAGTAATATACGACCTAAGAATTACTTGACCTGCCCAAGGTGATGAATTCATGTACAGACATGATTCCCATAGCAAGATTGACATCATTACACACCTAGCGACGATTACACCGCCATTTCTGCGTACGACAGAAAAGGATGGGAATATTCATCACTTAATTTGTAACGAAAATCAGTAAATGCTGGCGTGTTTACTATTTTCTTCTCGTCTTGTTGAACTTACTTTATATATATTAGGAAAATCTCTGTTTTGAAACTTGAAGTGTTCTTCATATTATTGTTCTATGTAGAAGTTAGAATAAGTGTTTTCAAGAGGCGAGTATACGGTAATATAGCTTCATGTGTCAGGACTCAGGATCAAAGGACTCTCTAAATGTAGTGATATTGACGCTTAACTTACGCAGACGTTTAAACAATCAAGCGTACGGCTGCCTAAAAGTAAGCAGTTACCTTCCATGGATGCTAGCAATACCAAATGTATCACTTACGTGTTATTGTCGACCATAGTAATATTTTCTTTACTTATTTGTTTTTATTAGTTACGCGAGTGCAATGAACTACATACTCAACGCATTTAATGGGCTTCCTGCTATAACTCTGTCATTCGATGCAAGTAGCACATTATACATTTCTATGAAGTTTAACATTTTTTATTAATTCGAAGTGTGTTATGTCCGCTAAACGTGCAAGCAAGAAATGACAATTACATGAAAACATTTATATTAATTCGAAAATGAGGAGTAAAATATTATTGAATCACGAACACGGATATCTTAGATATAGAGAAACACAATCTACACAACTAATACTTAGCTTACGGAAAATAAATTTAAGTTAATTTAATTAAAGAAAACAAGTTTTAATTAAAATCAAAGTCACTAATCTAGTTAATATGAACTATGTGATCCTAACTACTATGAAAATGATTTTAATCTAAATTGGTAAATTGTTAGTCCCCAATATATATATACATATTTTTTTTTTATTAGTTAGATATATATATATATATATATCTAACTAATAAATAAAATTAATCAATATACCAATTTATAATCGGGAATACCGTTGTGACCAGAGTCGAAAAAATATCTGTACATTGCTGCCATCTAATCGGAAGTTTATTTATGCCTTTGCGATATTTCGCGTGCAGTATAAGGTCTAGCGTTATCATGGAGCAATAATATTGAAGATCAATACACGAGTGGGGGCTGTTTCACTGCCAGTTTCTCCATCATTGTTCGAAGTTCGGCACAGTAACCATCTGCTGTTATTGCTTGATGACCTGAGAAAGCTATAGTGAAATAATGCCAAGAAGAGACCACCAAACAGTTACCATTATCTTTTTATTGGTAAGCTTTGCTTTAGGGCACTGTTGCGACGTTTGGCCTGGGGTCAGCCATTGCATTTTTCACTTACGGTTATCGTAAAGAATCCACTTTTCGTCACATGTCACAATTCGATCTAATATTCCTTCATTTCTGTACCGATTCAACAAGGCTCTTAGATCAGTCAAATCATGAGGCACCCATTTTTCATATTTTTTATCTTGTTGATTTGATTTAAATGAGTCAATATTGTAAATAAGGTAACGTAAAACCATGTCGCTAATTCCTGGGTAGTTTGACTCAGTATCACGTGAAAAAAGTTTCACTCGAAAATCTCACACCATGAAGGTTTAATGTCAATTCAAAGTATCTATTACTATAAACGGCAATTTCATACTTTGACCACTATTCTGTATGTATTACTTGGAATAGGGAAGTATCTTTCGTTAGATTCTTTCAAAATCGCACTCATAAATATCTTTCACGACACTTGGTGTGTAAGTTCTATAAAACACTCTTCACTCTTTTTAAAAATTTACGGTCAGTAATAAAAATCTTTACAACAGGAAGTACTTTATAAATGAGATTATGTTTCTAAAGTTTCTTATGTGCGTTCTTTGTATCTATTTATGTAATATGCTCACATTTCTCCCTTGCTGGGTAAATTATAAGAAAGGAATTATATCCACAGAAAAACTGAATGATATATATTGAACAGCCAAAACTTGTAGGTATTTTTATATAAATATGCCAATGAAAAGGTTTTAAAAATAGACTTGATTTTTATATGTTTCTTATTACGTATAGTATAAGGAAGTAAAGTAGTAATTATTCATAGTAAATATGGACATAGAGGAAATCGATTATAATCTAATATATACGTATAAAAAAATATAAAATATATAAACAGTGTAATCAATGCAAAATGCAGTAATTGTAACAGAGAATAAATTTATATTAGATGAGAGTGAAAGAGAAAAAAAAAGGTGTGTGTATGTCAGCACGACTGGAGTCTGTGGTGGAGACTGGAGTTATTATATATATCGAATAGAAAATAGGATTTTTATTTTTTATTTATTCAAAACAAAATTACATAATCTTGGACATACATGCATAGCCATTAGTTGAAGCCATCGCAGTGGCTTATTTACCAAGTGGCGAGTTCTCTATATAACTTTAACTTAGATATTACATAACTTTAAGGTAGTTAATTAAATTGTGTCCTACCATTTTCTTATATATCTTACCCAGAATTGAACACTACATATTATTGTTATTTATATTGATAAAGTATTTAGTAATCGAACGCAGAATCTAAAATAATAAGAATAAAAATTATAATATTCCCTAATGTGAATTACTATAGGCTTACGATTCTTCATTCTTTCTTCCATATTTTCCTGTTTTTTTTTTACTTTAATCACTTGATGATTTGTTTAATAGTACATAAAAATATACGTAAAATATACCAAGCTTTAAGTCAAAAATACATAATATGTAGGCGCATACACACACATACTAAAGCGCATACAACGCTCGGTCCCTGTAATAAACACTGTATAATGCTTTCTATCTCATTCTCATTTTGACGATAGCGTAGTCATGAATGATGCGACATTGATACTAATGCTCGTGGGTTCGATTCCCATACAATACAAACTGTTTGTCTTGGTCTGCATGTTTTAAGAGAGGTAGGGCACAACAAAACAGCCCCTCTGCGGAAGTACCTCCACCTCACAGAAAACTGCAGCCAAATAACAACTCCATATAGCGTAGTTGTGTTCCTTAATTTATATATAAGTTGTGTGATACTTAGTTCATTACAAGCGTGTATAGGTTACGGTAATCGCTTTAGATCAGGTGGGTGGTCAGGTGGTTAAAACCTGTAGATACTTCTATCTCAATGTCTCGCTCGTTAAATCCTACAGATATATATGTTTGTCTATTTTTAAGCGGACGAGCGTAACGGCATCATTTTTTGGTAACGCGTTCACTTGATTTTACTCCTCATAAAATTTCAATATTGGGTGTTATAATAACTCATAATCGTTTCTTAAGTAGTAAACTCCAAAAAACATTTACAACGGTTTTTCAGGCCCAATTTCAACGGCACATTGTTAGAAGATAGTTTACAATACAATATATTATTCTTTATTATATCACATAAAACAGTACAATATTACATAAATTAAAATTAAAGTACAAAAGGTGACCTTATCTTAGCTATCTCTTCTAGCCTACCTTAGGGTATAAGAAAAAGTGAAAACAGGCAGGTGGCGCGTGACAAATTACTAATTTACTAGATTAGGCAGATAGGCATTATTAACCTGACTTGATGAAACTGAAGACAATTTGTCCATTTCGGGCTGTTAATGGCAGAGCAATACAAAGCCGAACACATTGCACCCAAAATGATTTTATGTAATATTGGGAAGGGTGTGAAGGCGAAGGCAAGAGCGCTACGAATGGTACGCCTCTGCGCTATATTGTGAATTGAGAAGCGCTCGTTCAAATATTCAGGTGATAAAGGATTAAAAAGAGAAGGTATCGGATGTGTTGATTACGGCGAATGACTTACACATTGAATGCTTAATGTGTAGGTTGAATTTCAGCATGGGCCTCGAAAGATTCCGTATATACATATAATCATTGTGCTTAGGGATGTCCAGTAAAGAAACTACAGAAATAGCAAGCATACTATCACTGTCACAAAATTTATGCCGTTCAATTATGTTTATATCATCTTATTTGAACATTATATGTAATGTGGATTTTTCTATGAATCCCGACTAAATACTAGCTGATGTGCTAATGTGTCGAAAATCAGAGACGTAATCATATTGATACTGTTACCCGTGCCTGTTATTATTGTCTCTGGTTTGAATCCTGGTATAGGAATTTGAGAAAATCCGCATGCTCAAGAAATTGTATTTCGTACGACGTATGACCTAACCTAAGAAAGGTCTGGTATTCCCTATGGGTTATGGAAGACTGATGGCAGTCTCTTCATGTCAAAATCAGTATTTTTGCTAAATTTTACCAACCCTAATGGATTAGGAAATGGGATAATGCTAAGAAGAGGAAGAATGATACGTAATAAAATTAAGTTTCACTATTAGTTACCTAAACGCAGTGCACATTATTTTATTTGAAAGGTAGGTAGACTTAGACACGCGACAGCATGTCCAGCTAAGTTCTAAGAAAAAGGAACTGGCGACGACACGAACCATTTCGAGCTACTTTTGACCCCTTCATAACTCGAAACCTATTGAATCTACATGCATGAAATTTATCACATATATTCAAATCCCTTAGCTTGTCTAGAATCCAAAATTACATGAATGTAACTCAAACATTTACTGATATATTAACATTTCAAAACCGGCATTTTTATGGCATTCACAGTGCTTTCATGCTTGTTCTGCCGTATCCATGTTTCACAGCCGTACATCAATATTGGTGTTAATACACCCTGCATGATAGCAAAGCGAGTTTTACCATGGAGTACAATGCACCATTGGTAAGGTTTCCTGCTTACATTCTTCTTTCAACATCGCTCTCACATATATAACATAGAATTCGAGTATTAGAGATTTAGGTATAACAATGGATTCTAAGCTATCGTATAATCCACATCGACCATGTACTAAATTTCGCTTATCGTAAGCTTAGATTCATACTTAGAATAAGTAAACCCTTTTCGGAACCAATTACGCTGAAGATTTTATATTTTGCGTTTATTCAGTCAATTTTGGATGTCCATTCTGTAGTTTGGAATCCCTGTTATCAGAGTCACAGTAATAGAATAGAAAAAAAGTGCGCTGTATCTTACAGGCGACTCGTACAACGGACAGACGTTACAGATGCCCCGGCTTGTCTCCTTAGCTGATAGACGTAAAATATTTGACCAATTAATCCTTTATAAAACCATCAATGGATACCATAATAGACTCCCCCATTATTATCAGTTTGATTACTTTTGTAGCCCGTGCACGGCGTCTAGTACGTTCCTCAAGTGCCCTTCCAGTTTTTGTTCTTCCATTATTACATAAAAACTATATCCGTGATACTTTTATATTCCTTTCCACCAACACGTACAATAAACAATTCTCAGACATTGATATTTTTAACAACGCTTTGAAAAGTTTTAAGACTAAAATAACAAAAAAAATATATATTGACTTCTGTAAATTACCTTATTCCCATGAAATTTTATAAAACTGTTAACTTGCTATATGTAATAAGTATCGGCTACTTTCAACATTTAGCATATTACTAGCGTGAGTTGTATCTGTTTTAGTTAGTTCATATTAGTTTATTTCGTTTAGGAATGGGAATTCCTATTAGGTCCTTGTAATATCATACAAGTTTGTGGCAGCGCGTCCTACCATGAACTGGAAATACTTCCTTTATTATTAAATTGGTTTTAACGCATTAATAATTTAACGCATTTTCGGCTCCGTAGGTCTTTTGTTAGCATACACTTTTGATGTTTATAATTTATTGTAAATGACTGTTGTTGCCAGATAAAAAAAATTAAAAAGAACATGTAAAATTCTAAAATGAAGATATATAAAAAATCTTATTTCTTGATACTACCACAACGTTTGCTACTTAATAGATAATATAAATTCTTTTTAAACAGTCAATTATTTACACAATGCATTTATTTCACTTGGAATGTAATTCAAGTTTAAGATTTGATTTGGCTAGTTTTTACGTACAGACTATATTATATTTGTCTATGTTACTTTTCTAAAATTTGGTTTGTTGGCAAAAACTTAGAACCAATTTTTAGAAAAGTGTAAATATATTATAATATAGTCTGTACGTAAAAACTAGCCAAGTAAAATCTTAGCATTGAATTACATACCAAGTGTAATGACTTTATTATACATATAAACTTTCCCTCAAAGATCTTAATGGAAAATACATTAATATCCGAAATGTAAATACAAATACGCTTCTCGAAATTTTGCAGACCCCAGCAGTTAGTTTAGGTACGGTTCCGCTTATCTCCAAATATTTGGAGGGAAGATTATCATAAAAAAATACAGAAACGATGAAGCCCACTTGACAGATAACGAAAACAAAAAAGATACGGCTGATTATTATGAATTTCGTCGGAAAGGGACGACCCCTTTTTTGCGTCCGTCCCTTAGTTCGTATAGCATAAAATTCATTGAGTTTCCTTTGCGTACGCGAATATTCGACACGACCTAAAGCTTCGTATACATTGAATGAGAGTTGTATCGGCTCCAGACCGAGAATCAGTGTAGGTCACACCAGGGTTACCCGAATGTGTACCATATTCTGGCACTGTCGGAGTCAGAACTATACAAATATGGCATACCACAACTGTGATTGTTTGTTTGACTGTGGTAATACGAGTTTTTATGTACTTACGTGAAATGATTACACAGAAGGCAGCAATTTATGTCTACATTGCACTTACAAAAATTTTATTGAGAGCAGCAGTGGCACAAGCAAGGGAATATAGTTTATCTTTTTAGTAACCTTTATTTAAATACTAGCTGAAGCCCGCGGCTTCGCACGCATGAGATTTCGGCTTTTAGTAGCCTTTATTTCTATAGACCTCAAATTCTTTCTGTTTAAAAAAAAAACAATGTTCAGGTTTGTAGATGCAAACATAGAGCGATTCAATTTTCATACAGCGCCATCTATTGACCTTTACGGGAGGCAACGTATAATTGTTTTATTTTTATTACATAAAAAATGCGTAGTTATATTATGTCACAAGGGGAAGATATTTCCCCCTAATTTTAACAGTTTTTCATTTTTTACGCAGGAACCCTAAATATTTATGGGATAAAAAGTACCCTATATACTTCTATGAACAGTCCTCTACCTACCAGTGAAAGTCCCTTCAAAATCGGTTCAGCCATTTCGAAGATTATCCCGGACAAACAAACAGACAAAAAAGTTAAATATGCGTATTTAGGCTTTGGTAACGTAAAAATAATAATATGAACTTAAGATAAAGGCTTTATTTTGAAATCACAGACAGACACTTCAATTTTATTTATATGTATATATTCGACACGACCTAAAGCTTAATACTACAGGCTGCCCGCAGCTACGTCGGTGTGAAGTTTGTTTCTTCGTGTTTCCAGCATAAAAACAGTCTAAATGGTGAAAATATAGCTTATCTTCGTGTAAAAGTTCATTAAAAGCCTTATTACAGTTTTTGAGCATTGCACAATAAACAGTTTTTAAATTGTCTATTCTGACTTCTATATCGATAATTACAGACATACTACGTTAATATTGCAAAAATAAAATCATGTGCCAATTCTAGAATGATGCGATTTCACATGTATAGATATCAACATAAAACATCTCACCGTGTATAAGGGGATTTATTTACACAATATGGAATACCTACGCAGTCAACATATACTCGTGACTTAACATAACAACCCTTTGTTACGTACATACATGTAAGTTCATCCCTTCCTTACGCATTTCACTTGTTACATAATAGTATTGACAGTGTTCGTTCAAGTTGTTAGGTTATGTCTACTTAATTGCTTAAGTAAACAAGGCAATATTACAATATTACTTCTACCCGCGGCATTGCCCACTGATGTAACTTGTGTCTGAATTATATGACTATTACAGGCATTTTGGAGCCTTGACATTATTATCAGTTTTATCCTAAGCTCCATCAATTAAGCTGTATCTATCACCAGAGGTCTTCCACCCATCCCATTCGCAAACTCATCTCTGCTGCTCTTAAGAAAACCACCATTTTCTCGTGCAACAAAGGTCCGTTTTGATAAGTAAATTATGATTTATGCATCTTTATACCTCATGGGAATCCTTTTCAGTTATTAGACTAATTTCTTAAATGAGAATTGTGTTCCCATGGAACATATCTCTCAATCAAAAATTCTTTCGTACTTCAGATTCTTAGAATGAGTGAAAAATTTATTGGCCTTACTGATTGTATTTTGAAAGATAATTAAGACCAGGTTTAAAATAGACATAAATGAACCAGCAGAGATTATAACGACATATCAGCACTCCTGTTTCTCCTGGCCTACGGCTTTAAGTAGGTAAAGTATATTTTTTGTAACTTTACACCTTAGGTCCTTAGGGGAATCCTTTTCGTGATATTAGACTACTCCTGCCCCAAATAATACTACAATCCATTCGGTGACTTGGTTGGTAAAAATAGCAAATATTATATCTGCAGTGAGGTATGGTATGGACGAGCTCGGTGGCTCAATGGCGAACTAGGTGGCTCAGTCGTGAATGACGCGACTTTGACTCCAACGCTCGTGAGTTCGATTCCCACACAAGGCAAACATTTGTGTGCATGAACATGTCTGTTTGTTTTGCTCTGGATGTTTTAAGAGATAGCACACATCAAAGCAGCCTGTCTGGAGAAGTAACTCCACCTCACAGAAAACCGCAGCCATATAGCAACTTCGTAGAGGGTTGTTTTCTACCTGCGTGTGAGTGAGGTCATCAGTAAGCTCCTAAGGAGTTGCTGTGTTAGCAGCAGAGGATGCATCGCGCGAGTGATACTTACAGTATTACAAGCGTTCATAGGCTACGCTTTACATCACGTGGGCCGCATGCTTGTATGCATTCCGACGCTGTATAAAAAAAAAACAATAGACGAGGCTTATCATGTTAAGATATTATATCTACAAACAAAGCTTATCGAGTTATTGTTATCTCTCTTAGATGTTTTGACAACCAACGAGGTTTAACATGCTAAGTTATTTTATTTACAAATGAAGCTTATTGAATTGATGTAATCGCGCTTATCTAGATGTGATCAACACGTACAATGTTCATGCGAGAACAAACATACGAACGTAGTCGCTTATTTTGTTTTGCTTCTTTTTGGGGTGATCTATAAAAATATGTTATCGAATTTTAATCCTCAGATTTGAGGTAACGTAATAAAAAACTGTAAATAACTAAAATTGATGCAGGTTTGAACAAAATCGATTAGGAAAAGTCGGAATCATTTCCATTAAATTAGGTTTCTTCATCAATGTTTCATACATACATACATATCATCACGCCTGTCTCCCATTGGGGTAGGTAGAGACTATGGAACGCCCGGTGCACCGATCTAAAAAATCTCTCTTTTTCCACACTGTTCATGCATGCACGTAGTAGTCGTACAGCATGAAATATTATTTCAGTACTAGATGACTTTGTGTAATTTGTCTACAAATATTTATTTCTTTTACCTCTAACCTATTTGAATATTCATTTCCTTGAAATAACTTACCCCATGCTACGTGAAAAATACGACGTGGGTGAAACATTCCAAGTAAAAACATATTTACTTGTTTTTACATTGTTTAATTTGCAATTTGTTTCAATTATATGTGAATAAACATGTCGGCCGGCGACAAATTTAAAATGTTTCCTATACTCATACCGATATATTGATCGTTTAGTGTAGTATGTTATTAATGTCACTGTATTGGCATTAAACCATGGTAGTAAGTTACGTGGCAGATAAATGCTGCCATCGTCATCTATTCAATTGGTTTCGTGAACGACTTCATAATTTAAAAATCACTTGATTCTCTCTTTTAAAAAATATTGAAGAATACATAAATAATAAATAAATAAATATTGTCAGACAAATTACACAGCTCCATCTAGCCCCAAATTAAGCGAAGCTTGTGTTATGGGTACTAGACAACTGATAAACATACGTAAATACATTTTTTTTTGTAAATACATACTTATTATACATAGAAAATACCCAGACCAAGACAAACAGACATGTTCATGCACACAAATGTTTGCCTTGCGTGGGAATCGAACCCACGAGCGTCGGTGTCAAAGTCGACTGAGCCACCGAGCTCGTCTAATTATATAGTCTAGTTATAGAGAGACGTAATTATTTTTATAAATATCTCTCACTAAATAAATAAATCATTTTACAAAAATAGAAACTCAATCATTGCCGAAGTGATCTTGTCTGTTACATAATACATAACACATGAAAGTGTGTTACATTTTAACGCGTTCTGTTTAACCGCCCGCGGCGACAGCTGGGCCCGCGACATTTTTGATGGATGGACCCATGTTTCCGTGGTCCGGCACATACATCATCTAAATACTATATAAACCCCAAGACAGTATTAGGGATCGGATTCGCACAATACACCGCAAATGTTATTTTTCGTACCAAACTGCGAACGTCAAGACATTTATTACTTTTTTTTTTTTTAATATTGGCTCAGCATAGTGGCTCCTCTTCGCCTATTGGTAAGCGAAAAGGGGAGCCCAAATTGCAGCGGCAACTGCCAAAGGACTACGGTGTCCTGTCAGTTGACGCTACCATGCTGGCCCGCAAGGTGCTTCTTCACGCTTCGTTTGAAGGATCCCATGTTGTAGGAAGGAGGAAACACATGTGCAGGCAAAGCGTTCCACTTTTTGATGGTACGACAAAGATAGGAGTTGCCGAACTTTTTGCTACGCGAAGAGATATTCTCAACCGTGAAACCATGACATCGCAAGCCCGCACGTGTGGTTCTATGACGGAAGGGAGAGGGTGGGATAAGGGAAAATAGTTCTTCAGAGCACTCCCCATGGTAAAGGCGGTAAAATACGCTTAGAGAGCCTATGTCCCTACGGAGTTGAAGAGGTTCTAGGATTTTAGGTTTTTAGGTTTTAGGTTTTTACTTACTTACTATAAAGAAGAGTTTATTTTGTTGTAAGCAAACAAAAACATGCTACTGTTTATACCAAAGAAGACAGTTCAGGCGCGCGAACCTTTGCCAAAGTATACGGCCAATTTGGCCATGCAGGCTATATAAAAACAGTACTCGCGCGGCTGCTGTCCCTCTGTATCACATTGTATCCCAAGAAAGTGTTTCGAGATACATGGGTAATTATGCTGTTTTGTATGTAAACGGCGCTCTCAAATTTTCAATGTACGAATTTACAATGTACAAAAGCGGGTTGACGAGCTCGGTGGCGCAGTGGTGAAACGCGTTGTTACACTACTTTGACACCAACGCTCGTGGGTTCGACTCCCACACAGTACAAACATTTGTGTGCATGAACATGTCTGTTTGTTTTGGTCTGGGTATTTTCTATGTATAATAAGTATGTATTTACAAAAAAAAAGTATTTACGTATGTTTATCAGTTGTCTAGTATCCATAACACAAGCTTCGCTTACTTTGGGGCTAGATGGCGCTGTGTAATTTGTCCGACAATATTTATTATTATTTATTTATTTATTTGGTGTATTTTTTTGTAATACAACGGCGGGAGGCGTACAAACATACGGCCCACCTGATGTAAAGCGGTTACCCTAACCTATGAATGCTTGTATTACATTAAGTGCTCGCGCGATGTCTCCTCTGCTGCTTTAGACACCAAAAGCCTTTGTAGGTTCCTGGTGACCCCACTCACACGCAGAAACACAACAACCCTCTAGACAGTTATAATTTGAATGCGGTTTTTGCGCCTACCTCTCTTAAAAATACCCAGATCAATACAAACAGACATGTTCATGCAAACAAATGTTTATCTTGTGTGGGAATCCAACCCACGCGCGTCGGTGACAAAGTCGCGTTATAAACCGCTGAACAACCAAGCTCGTGAAAGTATATTTAAAATAATAATATAAGTAATTAACGTAAGTTTACATTTACAATTTTACTATATAGTTAATAGATTCAGGCGTTATTTTGCGAAAGTCAAACTTACATGCAATTTGATCCAACCTGCTTTGTGTGTTTGTGTGGTGGCGGAAGCACACAAAGCAGGTTGGATCAAATTGCATGTAATTTTACTATAGTATGGAAACGGCACAAAAAATCATGCTACATTTAGTTGACACGTTATACGAACTAAAAGAGCGTAGCGAGGGGACGAAGTGAGCGAATGAAGTGAATGAATTATTTTTGTTGTCACCTAACAATGTGTTGACTAATAAGGTTTTTTGTTTGGTGTGTCTACAAAAATATGTAATCTGTTTTTGCAGATACACTAAATAAAATTTCATTATTTTGCTAATTAATTTGTGTATATTATGTTGATACTGTTGATTGTTGGCGCTCAGTGGAATTTGGAAGACATCTTGTTAATGGTAACACTTACAATTGTACAGATTTTTTTTTTCATTTGTCGGCCATTTTGACCATGTTCCTTAAGAGATTGGAACGGTGTTTCTGAACATTCCTATTCTACCTTTTTATGCTGAATGCGAATCTGAGGTCAAAATTCGAATATTCGATAAAAAAAGCGACAGACAAACACACAGACAAACATATAGGAACGGAATTCCTGAAATGACAAGATTCTCTATCAAATGCATTGAATTCTCGGAAACTCGTTTTTTATGATATGTTTATGTTTCTTACTCCATGTCACTCATATGAGTATATTAAATTAACTTGTTAAAACTTGTTAAACTTTACTTCCGCCATGCTACAGTAACATAGCATTTTTTTAATTATACATCGTGATCTAATTATATCTCTGTAAAATATGCAGACTTGTCCTGTGTTGGAATCGAACCCACGAGCATCTTAAAGTTAACATTGCTAACCTCTCCACAATCGAGCTTGTTATTAAATTTACAAGTTTAGAATTTTTCGGTTAATATTCAAGGAAAAAGGAAAACGTTGAATTGCAGTAGCATGCTATGAGTATATGTGTTTGACTCACCTTCTCAGAAAATGTCAATAAATGAGAGTTGATTTCGCGCTTACCATTACAAGACTACCTGATGTATATACTCAATACCTTTATATGAATATTTCTAAAAAAATAACCAGGCGATGCACACTGGAATTTTTTCACGTATAAGATACTGGCCAGTTATAAAACGTTGTGAAAATACAGGTGTCTATTTCAAGTTTTCCTTCGCTTATTGAAATATTGTGTTTTAATAAGAGATTTTTACCGTTTTCAATGTCGACTAAATCCAGGTAAATCGGTAGACTTCAAATTGCAGTTGTACATAAATACTGTTCTAAGGTTGCCATGTATCTTGGACATACGTCGAAGCAGTTAGAACGCGCGCACGTAATCTATGTGACCATAAATTACTTTTAAAAGTGATGAAAGAAATCAAGAGTTATCGAGTCTATCATCCAGTCGAAAGATGCTAATAGTCAGTTATCTATATGTCCCTGGATTTTTAGGTTAATTGCTTTCTTGACATTCAATGTATTGTTTTTGAAATTAAATGTGACGAATAGGCGTCGAAGTCTACAGAGTCAATTTCGCTTTTCTGATTTGAAGGGACTTGTTTATTACTTTACTGTTAGAGCTAATGAAATTTATACGGGATCATCAAATAAGAATACTAAAAAATTAGTAACTAACATGAACATGAAAGAAATTGATTACGGACGGCGTCTTTTTTACATACTATCATTTGAACTGACAAATATTGTGTTTTATTAAGGGATAGATCTGCGTAGAGAATGTTTTTCGCGGGATTTATTTTTATGGTTTTCAATGTCGACTAAATCCAGGTGAATCGGTAGACTCAAATTGCGCTTGTGGATAAATAAATGCCATTTTATGGCAACCATGTACGTTTTCATAGATGTATACGAACTTGTAAAAAAAAACATTCGCGACGAATGAAAACGTATTTTTTTTTAATATTCTAAATTAATAACCTTTCGAAGATAATAATCGCGATAATTCGCCTATTACAACCATTATTGAGTGCAGAGGCGAGTTAGGTATGTTTTTACGTATATCTATCAATCGTTTATAAAAAACAACCTGTACATATATAAGTTAGATCGTACTACAATTAAAATATTGGCGGTGTCCCTCAGGTTCGGCTTTACATTATTTTTAGTGTACACCATCACCACCAGATTGAATTTCATTAAAACTATTTTATTTGCTGCCCTACAATTATCGTTAGGGTTAAGTGAATAATGAAATTATTAACAGAACAAATACAATGCTGTAAAAGATGCAATTGTGAGGTCAAATAATACCAAATAATAAAGCTTATGCGACTTTAAATACACTAAAACTTATATATAGGACATTTTTACCTTAAAACTCTAATTCACTCCATGGCGCTAAATATAAATGTAAAGTTTAAATAAATAAGTGATAATGACAGAACAGAGAGACAAACAGAGGAGCTTTATTATTAATGACATCTACTGAACATCTATGAATTAAGTCCGTTACATTGATTTTATCATAAAATGACACTCAAAAAGGAAAATAAAAGGGAATGATAAATAAAACATAAATATGATTAAAAATCTTTTCCTTTTCCGTCTAAATACCCCTTAATACAGCTACTCACCCACTCGCAGAAACACAATAAATCTCCGGGGAGTTGCTACGAGTATTTGGTCACGGTTTTGTATGAAGAGGAGATACTTTCCCAGTAGGGCTGCTTCGTTGTACCGGTTACCTCTCTTAAAAACATCCAGATCAAGACAAACAGAAATGTTGATGCTCACATATGTTTGTCCTGTATGTAAATTGAATCCGCGAACCCTGGTGTTGAAATAGCGTTACTAACCACTCTGCTACCGAGCTTGTTAAAATTGACGTTTAAATCATCATACATATTAAATCTATGTTTAAAGTACTGGGTGATTGGGATACAAAATTGAAATTGGAAAATTGTATGTTTGTTCGTAAGCTGCTTTGATGTGGCCTAACAAAGTACACCTAAAGATTTCTTGTTTAAGAGATAAACAAGAAATCTTTATGTGTACTTTGCTCCGCCTCTAAAGATGGTAGTGAACCATCTTTTCACCCATTCACTTTACACTTTGTTTACATTATTCCTGCGTGCATATCGGACTATTAGAAATTAAAGACATGATTAAAAAAGTCAAGGAAGATAGAGAGTAGACGAGCTCCGCGGCTCAGTCGTGAATGACACCAACGCTCGTGGGTTCGATTCCCACATATGGCAAACATTCGTGTGCATGAACATGGCTATTTTTCTTGGTCTGGATGTTTTAAGAAAGGTAGGGCGCATCAAAGCCGCCCGTCTGGAAAAGTACCTCCGCCTCACAGAAAACTGCAGCCAGATAACAACTACCTAGAGGGTTGTTGTGTTCCCGTGTGAGTGACGTCACCAGTAAGCTCCCAAGGAGTTGCTATGTAAGCAGCAGAGTAGGCATCGCGCGTGTGATACTTAATATATAGCGTTTATAGGTTACGGTACCAGCTTTACATCAGATGGGCCGTATGCTTGTATGCCTCCCGACGTAGTATAAAAAAAAATATTAGTATATATATATATATATATAATAGATAAGTATATATTTACAAAAAAAAAATGTATTTACGTATGTTTATCAGTTGTCTAGTACCCATAACACAAGCTTCGCTTACTTTGGGGCTAGATGGCGCTGTGTAATTTGTCCGACAATATTTATTTATTTATTAATATGGTCCAAAGAAGTCATGACGGCACTAGCCTTCTATTCTACAAAGCAACAGTTTTTGAATTAATTTAACGGAAATTAAAATATCAAATTGACATTTCTGGGTATGAGAAATATCTATATATATAAAATGAGAAGCTGACTGACTGACATATCAACGCAGGGCCTAAACTATAAGGGTTAAAAACTTGAAATTTTGCACAGGGGTTCCTTTTATAACGTAGGGGAGCACTAAGAAAGGATTTTTGGAAATTCATCCCCTAAGGGGGTAAAACGGGGGTGCAAATTTAGTATGAAACTTTGCCGTTTTTGAAGTTATTCGAATGAAATTCAGCATGAAGGTTCTTTACTGAAAGGCATGAAACATGAGTAAAATATTTTTTTCAAAATTCATCCCTTAGGGGGTTAAACAGGGGCGCAAAGTTAGTATGAAACTTTGCCGTTTTTGAAGTTATTCGAATTAAATTCAGCATAAAGGTTCTTTATTGAAAGGCATGAAACACAAGTAAAATATTTTTCTCAAAACTCATCCCTTAAGGGCGGTAAAACGGGGATGCAAAGTTAGTATGAAACTTTGCCGTTTTTGAAGTTATTCGAATGAAATTCAGCATGAAGGTATTGAAAGGCATGAAACACGAATAAAACATTTTTCTCAAAAATCATCCCTTAAGGGCGGTAAAATGGGGATATAAAGTTAGTATGAAACTTTCCGTTTTTGAAGTTATTCGATTGAAATTCAATATTAAGGAGTTTCATTGAAAGTCATGAACCAAATGTAAAATATTTTTTTCTAAACTAATAAGTATAAAAGATTTTCGTTTTTACCTACATTATCGGATTCGAACCTGTCGAAACTCTTCTATCTAGCGGGCCGTGCGCGCACGGATGTGCCGCGGTCGACAAGTGGGCAACCCGAATGCAGAAAATATCTAACTGTTTAAAATTTAAAACCTCCCCGACAGTCCAGAACGTCAGTTCGTCATTCGCCCTTTCATTTCAGTGCTGGACCAAATTTTCACCAGACATAGCTAAGAACACTCCCGACTAATACACATTTCAAACAAAAAAATAAATAAATCTAAATCGGTTCATCCGTGCGGGAGCTCCGATGACACAGAAAGACTCAAAATCACATAGACACACACACACACACGCATGTCTAACTTATAACACCCCGTCGTGTTTTCGTCGGGGGTTAAAAACAGAGGCATAAAATATATATATATTAGTTTCGATTAGTTCCAATTATTGCTAAGAGATGGCGCCATAAGCCAAATTGAAACGCGCTATGGTTTCTTTTGTAGCTCATTAAGTATAGACCTCAGTGATGACTGATTTGTTAGTTTTGCTAGGCTCTGGCGCCTCACGCCCGCTTCATTAGTCCGGTAACGTAGTAATAGCCCACTCGAGGCTAACTACATAGTCAGGTCAAAAAAAAAATGATGATGACTGTTTTGAATGTTCTAATTCGTATTTCGTACTTCGACGTAGCGTAGGTGATAATCACTTTGAATATTATAACAAAAAAATTTCGTTGCAATATTCGGATTAATTATTATTATTTATTCTATTTTTAGTACAGAGTCGACAACGTACGAGTAACAACCCTGATGTTGCAAATGTCCATAGACTAGGCTGACGGCTTACCATCAGGCAGACCGTATGCTGGTTTATAAAAATATTTATGGAAACAAGATCTCCTCTTTCCATAATACTAAATTAAGCGATTGGTAATATTAAGAAATTGCCTACAATAGGACGTGTTATCACAATCAAAGGCGGATCTATATATACACGTATAAAACTGGAGTTCCTGACTAATTCACTGACTCATCAACTCCGAAGCCAAACTCTTGAACCTACAAAGCTGAAATTTTGCAAAGAGGTTACTTTTATAATCCTCACGAGAGTGAAGAGGGGCTTGATAGTTTGTATGGAGTTGAAAAATTATTTCAAGTTAGTGACTTGAAACTTTATACAGATACTCTTTATTGAAATCCAAAAAGTAGTTACAAAAATTCTCCCCCGGGTGTAATCGAGGTCAAAAATATTTCTTGAACTAAAAGTTGAATTATTAAGAAATTGTTATTGTGAGCTGCTTTAGACTGTAAATATACTCTAAATCAAGACGTCAAATAAGTAATTTCAGCGTTTTTCAAAATTCCACCTTTAGGGGCTGAAAAGGGGGGTGACAGTTTGTATGGAGTAGAAAACTTTTTGAAGTTAGTGACTTGAATCTTTGTATAGATACTCTCTATTAGAATCCAAAAAAAAAAATTGGTTTCAACGTTTTCAAAAATTCCACCCTTAACGAGGTGAGGTGAGGTGAGGTGAAAAGGGGGTTGAAATTGTGTTTGAACGAGACGCTAATCTATATTAATAGAAATGGAGTTTCTGTCTAATTCACTGACTCATCAAGAGGTTCCTTTTGTAATGCATATGAGAGATAAGAAAGATTTTTTTGAATTTCAACCCAGGCAGATATTTTTTTAAGTGGCTTGAAACTTTTATGTTTTTAAAATAGGCAATGTTGAGAATAAAGGGTGCTTTGAGTGTATACAGCCAGTATCAAATAGTTAATGAAAACCGAACAGGCCGTGACATATCTTCATTACTACACAAATAAGGATATTTGATACTTTTACTAACTATTTAATGCCGACTGTACTAAAAAATAAGAAGTAAAATAAAAGTAAGTAAAACTGCTGAAATTCCAAAATCTACGCGTGCGAAGCCGCGGGCATAAGCTAGTAATAAATAAAATTACATTCCCTTTTCTATACAAGGTTCATCCTATACAAGGTATGTATTGCAGTAGCAAGCTTCTGTTTTAAAATTGTATCTGATTCTTCCTAATATTATTCCGTTTTTAGTTAATTAGGGCTATGCGAGTCTAAAGATTTGGTGAAGATTTTGATTTAGAGCGCCTGCCGTCTGAGCTCCAAAACCCTAATGGGAAATCACACTTCTTGGATTCAATTCAATTATAACTTCTTGAGCGAGCAAGAGTTTTCAGCTGATATCTTTGTCAATTATGAACCGATTTTCAATATTATTTTTAGTGAAGATTATATGTAGATATTTTGAATGTCTTGATCTGGAATTTTTTTAAGACAGGTAATCAGTACAATGAAGCAGTTCGACTTCGGTTCGGTTCGGTTCGTTCGACGACCGTGGCCAAATAACAACTCCCCGCAGATTTATTGTGTTCCTGCGAGTGCGTGAGTTGCTGCATTAAGGGGTATTTAGACGGGTCGATTTTCGCCGTGCGGCTACTCGCTTGGTAAATTACCTAGACAGTTTAGAAATAAATTTCTATTTATTGTTTAAGTACAAAACTAAAAAGTTATGAAATAACCTTTTTAAATAAAAATAGTGAAAATAAGTTCATCGATGTCGACACTTATTTACACAGTTGCTATATTTGTGTTTACAACGATCGCAATGAGATCAGTTTCACTTTTTTATTTAACAAGCTTTATCTATATCCATTTTATTTCATAGTTGATCACACAATTTTATCGACTGAACGAACCATACAACTCTCCAATGCAACAACTTTTTACTAAAAAAAATACCGGCTAAGCTGTAGCTGACAGTCAAAGCTATCTGGCAGTTACAATTGAACGGAAACTATTCTAACAATGTCAGGCTTAGCAATATACACAAAGACATGAAAACTGTTGTTTTGTTTCAGAATACGGTAGGTATGTAACCCCAATTTCTTCCATTTTACGTTGCGTATGTTAAGTATAAGATTAGAGAGATTATGTGGAATCATTTTTAGTGGTGCTGGTGCAGCGTCTGACGGCAATTGCTGTATGTAAAAACAGTATCGTCACTAAATCCTCGAGTTCAAGGAGCGGACCCCGCCAATCTAACTGGATTTGCAAACGGGACAGCGCAAGGAAGAAAACGATGTATTTTTTTGAAAAAAGACAACTTTTCAAAACTTTTTCATGTCAGATTAATTAAAAGGACCGAACTTTCCCGAATAAATAAAAAATAATCTTGGATTGGTCTAACTGTTCTCAAGAGACCTTAAATATCCGTAACTTGTATAAAATTTAGATTTTCTATTATGACGAAGTATGTATATAATATTTTATGGGAGGTCTATAGCATATATAACTCACTAGCTAAAGTCCGCAACTTTGATTGCGCATATTCTGATATATTCTTCTTGACTCCAAAGGTCATCCCACCACCGCTGATAACACCGCAACTCCTTAGAAGCTACTGGTGACCTCACTCACACGCAGGAACACAACAACTCGCCAGAGAAATGCTATTTGGTTGCGGTTTTCTGTGAAGTTGAAAAGGACTCCAAACAGACTGCTGCTCCAAACACCCAGACCAAGACAAACAGGCATGTTCATGCACACAAACGTTTGTCATGTATAGAAATCGAACCCATGAGCGTTGGTGTCAAAGTAGCCCAATTAACCACTGCGCCAGAGCTCGTCGATGTCCTCAAGAATTGGGCTATCAAAGGTAAACATTTTTTCCGTTTTCTGTAAGGTGGAGATACTTCCCCAGACGGGTTGCTTTGATGCGCACTATCTCTCTTAAAACACCCAGATCAAGAAAACAGACGTGTACATGCACACAAATATTCGTCTTGTGTGGCTATCGAACCCACCAGCGTTGCTGTCAAAGTCGCGTCATTCACCACTGCGATACCGAGCTCATCAAAACTTAAACTTTTTGATCGCCCTGCGTAGCTAGAGTTAACTTTATTATACATTTGTTTAAAACTTCTTGAAACTGAATTATGCAAAACTTCGTCGCGATAGATCGGGTGTGCCGAGTGTTAGAATTTTTGAATTCAGAGGCAAAGTTATTCGCGGGATTGGGCCGGATAGCCATATTTTTATAATCGTAATCGTAAATATAAGTGGGAAAAATTTTAATAACACGCGAATGTTCTCAATTACATATAATTCCCGTTATATTTACAGATATGTTTGTTGTTGTTTCCTCGATATGTGTGTAGACTTAAGGCTGAAGGAACAGAGGGAGACTTTGTACAAAAGTCGTCTACGTGGGTACCTCTGTCTCATCTGTTTCTACCGCCAAGCAGCTATATTTATATAGCTATATTCCGGTTTGAAGGGTGTGATATAGCAGAGAAATTACTGGGTACTGTGACGAACCAGCCTTAGGTCACAAGATTGGCAGCGCGCGAATAACATCCCTGTGGTGTTGCGAGCATCAATAGGGTGCAGTGACCGCGTAACATCTAATACGGGTCGTACACTTGCTTGCCAGTCTAGTTGTATAAAAAATATATATTCGAAAATCACTGAGGACTCCATGAGCCCGTGCAGGAATTATTGATAATTATGCCGTAACTTTGTGGCAATCATTGTATTGTAGATGTATTTGCATCCTTTTTTTGATATGCATTGTCAGTGGTTCCTGTCAACAAATATTTCTTTATTCCATTATGATTCACGAAATGCGAGCGTTGTGCAAAATTTGTAGCGTAACGCTTATAGACCGTATTCGAAATGATGATGTTAGAAACAGAGTTGGTTTGAAAGCGAGTGTCGGTATTAAAATAAAAAGAGGCAGTCTCCGTTGGTTCGGCTATGTAGAAAAATGCAGTAAGAAAGAATTACGAAACAGATATACAGCGTGAAAGTTCAATTCAAATTCAAAATTTCTTTCTTAATTAAATTATTCTTCATTTGAAAATAGAAGGATATAGGCATAGATAACAGAAACAATGGGAGATGTGACATACCACGCGAGTTTACACCGGGACGGTTGTCGCCGAGTTTCACCCCACCATAAAACACTCACACACTTAAATAAATAAAAAATATCATTCTACGCACACAAGTACAACGACACACATTTGTTAAGACGCTGTCATTGGATGTTTATTTAAACAACACCCAAGTAAGCACGCACTACTACATTTATAAAGCGGCAGAAACAAGCGGCCGTATCTCGAAACTGTACACACAGTGAACGAATAATATTACTCGCTTTACATTGCGTGTTGGTAAACGAGCGGTGGAGACTGCGTAATGGTAGAAAAGCAATGTATGATTAAGAATGAGAAATTTGATATTTATAATTTGTATCGTGGTAAGGCCCTGGTAGAAATGGCGTCAGAGAATTTTTGAAATTAATTCTGTATTTATGCTTATAAAACGTAATATTATTTGTACTTATAGGTGATAAGTGATTCCATTTGATTTAAAGTTAACCACTGCACTTCTATTTTTGCAAAAAGGCAACAGCACAACTTGGCATTTTGCTAAAACAAGGAGCAACGTATCTCAATCGAACTTGATTGCAACTAACTAACTGTTCTTGGCAATGTTCTCGTTTTGAGCATATTGCGGCGACACCAACCACGCCCCCTCGTCACATCTCCCGTTGTTTCTGTTATCTATGGATATAGGAACCAAAAAGGCCATAACTTACCTATTATGACCAGATAGATCGTGTTTTATTAAAAGGTGGTATCAGAATCCTTAGAAACCGGCGAGCGTGCATGAAAAGAGCAAATAATGTTAAAGAAGCGAGTACTCCGCATGGGATTTGGCGTGAAGTTACATACAATAAGAAACACCTCCCACAACGGATGTATAAAACAACGGATTATTTAGCACATACCACACCCTGGAACACTTATCAAGGAGAAAAAGAGAATATATCACTGACATACAGCAAGAACAGTGTTGGTAACAACACTGAGCCTTGGGGTATGCCGCCATTAGTGTCTATACAACCAGAGAAGCTCCCGTCGACAATATCACGCAACTTATTCATGTTGTTCAGGTTTAATATCATTCGCATATGCCACTCGCCCTCCGCAAAGCAGCTCAGGACTTCTCAGAATATCAATGACTAGCAAATATGCCAGTAACTATTTTGATCGAATTAATTTAGTCCAATAATGTTTGAAGTGGTAACGGAATTATATTAAGCAAACTTAATAAATTCACAGGATATTGCTATTCGAATCAAGCAATCTAATTTTAATTTGCATTTTGATTATGATTTGATTTAGGGATATTGCATTATAATTTAACCAATAGTATTTGCATTAGCAAACGAATATAAAAGGAAACTTGATATACATATTACTTTATATCTTTCAACTTTTAGTTAAATTATGAGAAAACTAACAATATCAAACGCCAACTTTTGCCGCTAGCAACTTTTGCCGTTGCTTCTATGGCTGCCGTGGTTGTCTTTGCACTTGTCGTAGAACTATAATCACGTAAAATAAAATGCAGACCACTGTTAGCGGCTATTGCAATCGTAGCTACGCACATGCACTATTAAAGCTAATGATGCCTACAAAGGCACACTGGCTTATTAAATGACATTGCAGATCTTTAAAGTCAAAAGTCAAATCATATAAATTTGGATACAATAAGCAAAAAGAGACGAGCGAGTACATCGAATATCAAATGCTACTTTTTCAAGTGTAAATTTATCATAGTTAATTGTATGTAACCAATCAGGGGGCACGGCAGTGCCCCCGCCAAGTCGAGCGCGAAGCAAACACTGCCGTACCATCCTTTACTGGAACCATTTCGCCGCATTTTCAGGCCCCTATTTGAGAACCTCTGGATAAGACCAGAACGCAGAAATTTTCGTCATCCAGTAAGCTATAATCACATACTTAAAATCCAAAATTTCAAGTCTGTAGGTCATTTAGTTCCGAAGTTAAGCGAAAGCAAAGTTTCGCATTTATGACACTCACTCATGATCATCAAAATAGAACTAGTACTTCCCATAAACTCCGAGAGCTGAAATTTGGTACAGAGTTAGGGTTTAATGGCCACATAAAGGGAAAACTATAAAAACTAGGATAATCGAAGATCTGGAGTACCTGGTGACCCTGATTAGAAAACACAAGAGCCCAACCAAACTATTAGAGATAGCGACATACCGTCTTTACAAAAAATGTTCAACTTGGTGGGCCGCTTCATTTGATGTCAAAAATCGAAGCTCTGAAGTATCTGATGAAGAACCCTCAGCTGGTCTCAGCTGTATTAGAGATATGGTAATGCCCCCTTCTACTATGAGAAAAAAAACTGTGTCAAATAAGAAAATCTAATAAAATAAATCAATATGTCCACGTTTCTACAAAAAGAAGTGAAATCCCACCAAAAACATTCTGTAAAAAACTAGCCAAGTCTCGACGGAGCTGCTTGTTTATCTCTAAAAAGTAATGAAATCTAGACAAAGTCGTGCCACGTCTAAGGTTCCTTACTGCGATTTCTTTATTATTATAGTTAATGTTGTGTGACTTGGCCGTTGAAGGGTACACAAGGGTACAAAACCAGGTGCTCCATGACACCATTGCACCAATCTGTCGCCAGAACCGCTACCCATTGACGATGGAAAATTGCCACTTGGAAAACGTTGATTCAATAACCAGTCAATTGTAGGCTTGATAAAGCTGCGGATTTCAATAATACTTACGTATAGGCGAGCCTGAAACAAACAATATAAAAAAATATTTCCAGTACAGACGGACTTCTAATCATTGATAGAAGTCCGTCTGCACGTCTATTTTATGTTGGATCGGTGGTCGATTTGACGCTCCAAAAAGAAGAGAGCAGAAGTCAGCATTGTCAATGCTGAATGCATGTGTTGCACAATCAACAACATCCTAAAATGAGACACTAGCGTCCAATTACCAATACCAGTATGGGCTATTATCTCGCTTTAAACATAGGTAGTTACAACAGATATAACATTACGTGTAAACAAAATTGACTTGTACCCACTAACGTATAAAGAATTTTCAACGGCCAAGTCACACAACATTAACTATATATAATAATAAAGAAATCGCAGTAAGGAACCTTAGACGTGGCACGACTTTGTCTAGATTTCATTACTTTTTAGAGCTAAACAAGCAGCTCCGTCGAGACTTGGCTAGTTTTTTACAGAATGTTTTTGGTGGGATCTATATTTACACAGGCCATTTCCATTTAAATAAGAACAGACATATGTTTTTGTTAAATATGTGGCATAGAAAAAGTAAATATTTCTAATTTTCTGAAATGGTACATGACATGGGAGCAAATTTTGCTTTTATACACTTTTTATTTGTGATATAAAGCCTTATGCACCTTAGAGAATATTTCTCAAATATCACGTAATGTAACAAGGATAAAATGTTACCGTAAATTCTCCGATCTCTGCAAAATATGAGTAAATATTATTCGTTTCGAAGTATAAATAGATAAGTTTATTCTTCTACTAATTGCATAAATGTATTCTTTCCTTTTCCAGGAATCGCTTTTTTGAAGTCTCATGTGGATAATTTCTCCTATTTGGGCTTGTTTATAGGCAAAAGACAACATTTGAGGACATTTTGTATTACCGAATATGCATTGTTTCAGCAGAATTATTATTCAATTACGCTATAGAGTTTTGGCTAGAGATTGATAGCACTTTTTTTTTAATATGTAAGATTCATTTGGGCCATCACTTACTGTTATTACTGTTGGTGTATTAATTATCTATGGCAAGTATTTGTCGTACGCGATATTTCGGAACAGGTGTCGTACTAGTGATTTACTCAAGTGATTCAGTAGTCTGGCAACACTGTGATATAGCGAATAGACTTCTCACTTGGCCACGAGACGTAGACTAGAACGGTACTTTAAAAACACTAAATCGAAGTCAATCAGTGCCATCGTTGTTTTATTTCGTGAAATAGATTCCTGTACAACATTTCAGAAGTGGTATGAACATTATACACTCACAATTTCACGAATTTGGTATTATTAATTTTTTTTTGTCATGAATAACCATCAAGACATTAACGATGTTCGTTGCCGAGAGAGCCGTGCACGGTATACTCCAGATATCGTAAAGCCGAAACGCAGAAGCCGTCGTGATGATGAGCGCAGCGATGACAGATCGAACAAATCAAAACGTCGTAGAAGGCATGAAAGCAGGCGCAGTTCGTCACCGAACGAAGATGAACAAAGGAGCCGTTCAAAAACGGTTACTGAAGGTAAACGTAGCAGAATGAGGAAACGCAGCCGAAGGCGTGAACACGAGCATCGACCAAGTCGTAGCATGGAGAGGAAGCTTCACAAAAACCGAAGATCAAGGCACAATCGCACAGCATCCGAGTCCAGCAGCAGGTCTCCAAGTAGTTATAAAAGTGCGTCAAAGTTGCAGCCTCCCCAAGGTACGAACACTATTAATTCTGCTATAACAAATAATGAAACGCGGCTGTTTTTATGTGATTTAGTAAAATCGTTGACAAATATTAGATCGGAAGCAATAAATTTCCAATGTTAGGTAATGTAATACCTGAATTTGACCCTATGGTCAAAGGTCAAACTATACAAATGTGGACGAATAAAGTAGATGAATGTGCGAGACTTTACAATTGGGGTGATGACCAAATTATACACTATGCATTGCCAAGATTGTCAGGTGTCGCACGAACATGGTATCAAGCCTTACCTACAATGTCATTTTCGTGGCCTGAATGGAAAAATAAATTAATTGATTCGTTCCCTAGCTGTGATGATTACGCTGAATTATTAAATGAAATGTTATCTAAACGTGTGAAATATAACGAATCATTAGAATTATATTATTACGAAAAGATTAATTTAATAAATCGTTGTGAAATTTTTGGAAAACGGGCAGTGGATTGTTTGCTTTATGGGATCGAGGACCGCTCCTTAAGATTAGGGGCTAAAGCCGCAAAATGTCAAGAGCCAGAACAGGTGTTGAATTACTTTCAATCGATTAAACAGCAAGGTCGTGAATTTGAGCGGCCTAAAACTATTCAAGATAAAAGACCCTTTTCTTCATTTAATACTACAGCAAATATTAAGCATCACAGTAGTAATGAACAAAAAGTATCAAAGCATCAGTCAACTGTAATTTGTTACAATTGTAACGAAATAGGTCATTTTAGTTTTAAGTGTCCTAAAAAGATAATGAAATGCACTGTATGTAACAGATTAGGTCATTTAACTATTAATTGTCCTAGATTACCGAACGATTCTAACAAAGATTCAATTATTAATACTAATGAAAAGTCTGTGATGCAGGTTCATTTGGAAAAATCTGCTAATGATAAATTTGTAATGTCAATAAAAGTAAATGGTGTTACAACTCAAGGGTATATTGATCTAGGCAGTCAATGTACGTTGATCCAACACAGCGAAGCAAAACGTTTAGGTGTAAATTGGCGCGTCGATAAATTACCGGTTATGAGAGGATTAGGTAATAATATAGTTGTCCCGGTAGGCATAGCGTGTGTCGAAATTGAGATTCACAGTATTGCAGAAAAACTTGATGCCTATGTTGTCGAAGATTGCGTCATGAATTATCCTGTGTTGGTTGGCCACAGTTTTACCGAAAGCCCTGGCATAATCATGACAAAAACAGCAGATTCCTTAGTTTTTGAACGAAAGGATCTATTAAAACTACATTTATTTTTAAAAGAAAGCGTTCAGGTTCCTGCAAGACAAATGTTGATTATACGGATTTATTCAAATATTAATTACTCCGGAGGTGTATATGTAAGAGGATCTCTACGTGGTGAACCAAATAAGGAATTTTATATTTTACCCGGCGAATATGATCTAGAATCTGGAGTTGGAGCTTTATTAGTGCAAAATTTAAGCGATAATTTGTTAACCTTACACAAACATGCCTTAATTACTAGAGTTTTCAGTACTAGAAATGCGTTTAATATAAATACTTTAAATTTTAATGACCAAGAAACTATATCAGATCTGAACTGTGGTAAACATTTAAATGACAATGAAGTCACTAAACTTAAGGATCTGTTAAAAAGATATGAAAGTTGTTTTTCGTGCAATCTAAGGGACTTAGGTTACACTAATGTAGTGGAAATGGATATTGAACTGGATGATACACGGCCGGTCGTTTATCGTCCATACAGACTTTCGCACACAGAACGTGAATTGGTACGTTCAATGGTACAAGAGATGATCGATGCCGATATAGTATGCGAGTCCAATTCCCCATATGCTAGTCCTATTCTTCTAGTAAAAAAGAAGACAGGCGAAAAACGACTCTGTGTTGACTACAGAGCTTTAAACAATAAGACTCGTAAGGAACATTACCCTTTGCCTTTGATCGATGACCAATTGGATAGGTTATCTGGTAATTCTTTGTTCATTAGCCTTGATCTTGCATCTGGGTACTACCAGATTCCAATTTCAGAGAGCTCCCAGGAAAAAACAGCATTTGTTACGCCCGATGGGCAATATCAGTACAAAAGAATGCCATTTGGGCTGGCGAATGCACCCTCTGTTTTCCAAAGAACCATGAACAGAGTACTTTCCAGCCTTAAATATGTAGTCATTTACATGGACGATATTCTGATTCCTGCTTGTTCATTTGATGAAGGGCTATTACGACTGGAAGAAGTTCTTAAACTTTTACTCGAAGCGGGTCTGACATTGAAATTAAAAAAATGCTACTTCTTTCAAAAAGAACTCGACTTTTTAGGATTTCATGTTTCTGGTGAAGGAATACGGCCAGGTTTACGTAAGACACTTGCTATTTCAAATTTTCCTGTACCTAAAAACATACATGATTTGAGGCGATTTGTAGGGCTTACGAGTTTTTTCCGAAGATTTGTGAAGAATTTCGCATTAATATCATGTCCTTTAACAAATCTTCTGAGTACAAAATTCGAATGGAAATGGACTGATGACCATACACAGGTTTTTAATATATTAAAGCAAAAGTTAATGGAGCGACCGATACTCTCCTTGTTTGATGGTAAATTAGAAACCGAATTGCACACAGATGCGTCAAAAATAGGAATCGCAGGCATACTTATGCAACGAGGAATTGATAGTCAGTTTAGGCCGGTAGCGTATTATAGTCGCAAAACATCCGCAGATGAGCAAAAGTTTCACTCATTTGAGCTTGAAACTCTAGCAGTCATTGCGTCATTGAGTCGTTTCCGTGTGTACTTACTTGGTCTGAAATTTAAAATAGTAACAGACTGTAATGCTTTGCGTACTACTCTGACGAAACGGGACCTTATCCCAAGAATAGCACGTTGGTGGGTACAGTTGCAGGAGTATGACTGTAGTATTGAATATCGTCCCGGTGCTCGCATGGCCCATGTGGATGCATTAAGTCGTGCCCCAGTAGCCGATACCACATCGCGATCTGATATACATGTGATAGATGTTCTGCAATTAGAAGTTAAGGATTGGATTGCTACGGTCCAAAGTAATGATGATGATATAAAACGAATTAGAGATATTTTACTGGATAACGATACCAAATTTGTTGCCGACGTGCGCAAAAACTATCAACTGAAAGGAGAACATGTGTATCGTATTTTAGACGATGGCATTCGTTGGGTGGTACCGCGTGGTGTACGCTGGCAGGTATTGCGCATGAACCATGACGATGTAGGGCATTTCGGTTATGACAAAACTCTGAGCCGATTAAAAGGAACGTTTTGGTTCCCAAAGATGCGCCGTTTTACGAAGAAATACGTTTCTTCATGTTTAGAGTGCGCGCACCACAAAGCACCATCTGGACGTAAAGAGGGTTTGCTCCATCCCATACCCAAAATAGAAATGCCTTTCCATACAATACACGCGGATCATCTTGGCCCGTTCGTTCGCTCTAAAAGGCATAATATATATATACTCGTAATCGTTGACGCATTTACCAAGTTTGTCGATATACGTGCTGTCAGAGACACGAAAACCGCGACTGCGATAAAAGAATTTAAAAAATATTTTAGTTATTTTGGTACTCCCTCGCGATTAATAACCGATCGAGGCACATGCTTTACCAGTGCGAAATTCCAGGAATTCGTGAATAAATTAAATATAAAGCATATTTTAAATGCAGTCTCAACACCCAGGGCCAACGGACAGGTCGAGCGATTTAATCGTACTATATTAGATGCCTTAAGCACTAAGTGTCACGGCAAGAATGAGAATACTTGGGATGATTACGTAGGCGATATACAGATAGGTATTAATACTACAGTGAACAAAACAACTGGAAAGAGCCCCTCGGAATTATTATTTGGATGTAAATTAGTTACCGTATCAGAAAATATGTTAGGAGACATTATTACAGAAACATCGCAACTAGTAAGTGGCGATAACTTGATGCAGATGAGATCTTATGCTAAAGAAAAGATTGACAAGGATCAGGAAATCTCTAAGAAAAGATTTGATAGAAACAGAAAACCTTCGACGACTTATAAAGTGGGTGATCTCGTTCGAATTGAAAGAACAATCATAGATAAAGAACATTTGGGTAAATCAAAAAAATTGATATCAAAATTTAATGGTCCATATCGTATTATAAAGATTCTACCAAATGATAGGTTTTTAGTTGAAGATACTCCACTAACTAAAAAAGGAAACAAGAAATATGAAAATGTAATAGCGATAGATAAAATTCATCCATGGCTCAATTTTAATGACTATTCCAGTGATGGTAGCGAAAATGACATTTAGAGCTGATAGTTATATGAGATAATGAATAAGAAACGAGAGTAATCGTGATTAACTTCATGAATTTTGATAATACTTTATTAATAATATCATTGTGTATTGTTAGTAATGAGCGATTGGTAATTGTATTAATAATTGTTTGACAACCTGTAACTGGTAGATGTTGTAGAATACATAATGTATTTGAATTCTTATTTGATGGTATTCGAGTTGTTGATTAAATTAAGATGCGTTATTATTAATGATGAAAACTGACATGAATGTGAATTGATTAGAATTACAGAACCAGCGCAGATAGCGAAATGAGCTGTATTACCAGTTCCGCGCAGATGGTTGTAATAAAATAGAAACATGAGCAATCAGTACAGATAGCAAGTGACATCCGCACAGGTACAGATGATTGCAGATCATGTAAGATAGTAAGAGCGTATATAATGAGCAATCAGTGCAGATACCGAATAACATTGAGCAATTGATGTTGCATAGATGATTGCAAGATAGTATAAGATTATATTTGTTGTTAGAGCATGGGCTACGAGCAATCAGTGCAGATAGTGAATGATATCAAGCAATTGATATCGCACAGATGGTTGTAGATCGTAGCAGACTGTGCAAGACAGTTAATATTTAAACAAGAAATTAATGTAATTTATGTGCCTTGATTAAGTAAAAATTGTATTTTTAATCCTCTAGTTCCCAAGTGAGAGGACTCACTTCTGATAGGATGGCCGAGTTGTAAGATTCATTTGGGCCATCACTTACTGTTATTACTGTTGGTGTATTAATTATCTATGGCAAGTATTTGTCGTACGCGATATTTCGGAACAGGTGTCGTACTAGTGATTTACTCAAGTGATTCAGTAGTCTGGCAACACTGTGATATAGCGAATAGACTTCTCACTTGGCCACGAGACGTAGACTAGAACGGTACTTTAAAAACACTAAATCGAAGTCAATCAGTGCCATCGTTGTTTTATTTCGTGAAATAGATTCCTGTACAACAAATATAATTCTTGTTGCTAGAGAAGGAATGTTGTTACAGTTAATAGCTTAGTGAAGATCAAACATAGGACTGTAAGACAAAACTATTTCCGAGTACATGTTCAGAATACCAGCATTGCCCAGAAATAATTACATCCATTTGATAACGTAGTTCATCTTTACCATAAATAATAACAGCAATGTCTATGTTTATTATTTTTGTGACGACAAAATATAAATTTGATGAAAGGTTAACGATAAAAATAATTATTTAATTTTCATATATAAATGCACCATACGACAAACTACAGTAAAGTGGGAAAATAAGTTGGCTACAATGTAATTAATTACTTCTATTGTTAGTACCTCAAGCGTACCTATTATGTAAAAAGGACACGCCCGCGCCGTGGGGTATAAAAGTTAAAAAGTGAAACCGACTTTATTGAAGACGATGCTCAATCACGTACCCTACATATAATTTTTGTGGTACCTATCAACTTCAATGAATGATTAATTAAGTTACAAAAAAAAAACACTGTATTTGAGCTAATGAATCAGATTCAGAATATTATTTAATTTTTATCACGTATTCTTCTTCACTATATTCGCCGTAAAAGGGCGACTACTTTTTACTTCATTTCACAAATTCGTTATTCCAGCGATAGACGTTGCTTTTGCCTTACCTTTATCTATAATTATTCAATTTGAAGTTTGTTAACCTTTTCTCTCAGTGTTAGGCAATATTTGAAATTGCAAAATTCAACGTCGATGTACCGTAAAAATGTACCCATCTAGGTTCTATTTTTAGGATTCCGTAGCTAAATTGCAAAAATTATGGTGCGAGTTTTTCCATCTGTTTCTCTGTTAGGGTGGTATATTTCAGCAACTACTAATGCTGTCGTTTTGAAACTTGGAAATAAGTTTAGATATTGTATATCCTGCGATATTGTAAATTATTCGCATTATAATGTGTATTTCTTGTTTTTACAAAAGGGACTGAAATGAGGGTACGATAGTTTACAGTGCGGCTACTCGTTATAGTGGGATACAATATAAAAGTGTTCCACTTGCACATTCCAAATATATTTTTAGGTCGAGTAATTTTCGACTGGTGATGAATAAAGTCAAAAAACCTTTAACCATTTTCAAAGTTTGTAAAGTTAAAAACCTGATATATATCTAACAGGTGTATATAAATTCTACGTATTATCACAGGAAATTATCAAAAATCCGACCAATAAAATAATATCGCTGCCTGAGATCTCTATCGATAGAGAAGACAAATTATACGTAGTAAATTTTACCTGTTCGTTATGTACGTATCTACAGAACATATTCTGATAACTTTTGCATGGTGATGGCTCAAAACTCAGAAATATTGTCGTGACTAACTGACTTACTGTCAGACATAGTAAAATCTACACATTTCATCTCTCGACATAGCGGCTAGAACTTTGGAGAGAATATTTCTTAAGTATCCTAGCATTTCTGAAAATACATAGGGGAAATCCCGAGAAGTTCATCATTTACTTTCGCGGTTAAAGTTAAAATTAAAGTGAAGGGTTTTTTTTAATAATTGGAATAAACATATGGTCACCAGTAAGCTCCTATGGAGTTGCTGTCTTAGCAGCGGAGGTGGCATCGCGAGTGATACTCAATGTATTGCATCAGGGATCGTATGCTTGCATGGCTCCCGGCGTAGTATAAAAAAAAAACAGAAATAAACGCAAAACCGGAACTCACTGTGCCATAGGTTATTACCGTTTGGTGGTTTCTGCCACTACTGCTGCAATCGGAAAATCGCAGCACGGCCATTTTAACCGAGGCGAAGAGGACGTGACCATCTGAATCTATTAATTGTATATTTATCATTTATATTTACCCTTTGATATGCCTATTTATTATACAGCGTCAGTAGGCATAAAAGCATACGGTTTATGTGATGCCTATGAACGGTTGCAATATCTGAAGTATTACTTGCGCGATGTCACCTCTGCTGGTTATGCAGCAACTCCTTACGAGCTTACCGGTAACCTTACTCACTCGCAGGAGCACAGCAGTTAACTATTTATTTTGCTGTGGTTTTCTGTGAAATGGAGCTACATCCCCAGACAGTCTGCTATGAAGTGCTCTAACTTTCTTTAAATCACTCATACCAAGAGTACATGCTTATAAATATTTGTCCGTTCAAGGAATAGTCATCAGGCTCGTCTTAATGTTTATTTGCAATTTAAAATAAAGACAATCAACAATCTTCACTACTTTGCAGTAATGATTCAAATCATTAATCTACGATTAACCTAATAAAATCAAGGAAGTTTCCCTCAACATCAGACAAATTAAACTGTCTGCTACAGAGTATCTTCAGCTCACGCTAACTTGTAAGACGGGATCAAATCCCTGAGGACACAGTTGCTAATTTTCTGCTGCCTACTTAGATATCGTTAAGCTAAATAAAATGCGAAACAAAATAGTCCTGAGGTATTTTAAGATAAAGAATGACGAAGGAAGGGATTTGCGTGTAGATACCTAAATTAATATTATGAATATAGCTACGTGTGTATATATGTAAAAAAGTAGCAACTTTTCTACTAAATTTGGTAGAAAAGTTGATAAACTTTATTACTTTTGGTACTAAATTTGGTATGATGGTAGTGTAGGTGCTGGAAAATATATAGATTACTGATGTCGTGACTAACTAAACTAGTTAACAGGCTCAAAAAAAAGGAGGTTAGTATTCATCACGCATTTTATACAGCGTTGGAAGACATACAAGTAATCGGCTACTTGATTTTAAGTGGTTTCCGTAGACTAAGATCGCTGGAAATGCAGAAAATATTGCCGTCCCCACTGGTAGCGAAGCGACTTCTCAGATGTTTACTGGTAATTTCCCTCAATTGTAGGAACACATGATGCTCTAGAGAGTTTATTAATTGGTTGCTATTTTCCCTTTGCTTATCGACTGTCATCTATCGAAAATAGTTGACACCGACAGCTTAATTTACCCTCCGTGCATAGGCAAACTCAAGGTGCTTAAACCCATCCAAAGAAAGTCGGCGATCCATGCTGTTTAACTTGCGTGCTCGATTCTCACAATATATACTTGTCAATTGATATTTTGTTTTAACAACGGTTCAAACCCGGTGGTACCGTTACTCCATATATGTGTCGTAAGCAAGTGCCATATATATGGCAGTCGGGACTCGGGTTAAGTACAATACGTTGATATTTGTTTGTTTGTTGTGTTACGTGACATATGTGGCACATATATAGTTCGTATTATATAACTATTTTTGGTTTTTTTGTGCAACAGAATTTCTTGAAGTCGGTTTTTCTATTTGTAAATAAATATTTATTTCTTGCTTTTTAGTATACATTAAAAGCAAACATGGGAAGACCTACTAAACGAGCCACTCATATGAGACGGCTTGATTCACTAGCGACTATCAAATGAGACGGATGAGCAACGTGCTCACCATCTCAGCTTGATTCATGACCGCTTATCATACGAAACGCCTGAACCTCGTTTGGATCGACTTAATGTAATGAGACAAGCCTGTCGTAAAAACATAAGAAGAGATCAATATTTTCAAACACCTATTAATGTTTCGCCGATGATGCGCTGTTTGTAAAAGAACTATTTATCCACAGCAGCGTTTCAATTTACAAACTGATATGTATAGTTCACTTTTATCCGAAAAATTGGTTGCTATAAGTACAATAATTACTTGCTCTCGCTGTAATAGTCATATTCGAAAATGAAAAATTCTACCAACTGCATATTGCAATGATATGACGCCCGCAAAATAGCGTCTGAATTAGCCGATTTGAGAAGCATTGAAGAATATTTTTTATGTCATATTGTAACGTTTTTGAAGATTGTCAAACTTAATTCCATGTCATTTTATTTGCAAAGGACGTTGTAGAAATTGGTGAGCGTTACCACTGACACCAAACCAAGCAGGTTTAGTTCTGGTTTTTTTTTTTCAAAGGGACAGGCCCGCCACTCATTGCCACAGCTGTGTCTCTGTGTAGCCAGAATTAACAGCGGCGTTCACCAAAAAGGCAATAAACAGTGAAGTTAATTGCTGTCTAAACGCCCGGTAATTCTCCCACTGTTGCCACCAAATCAGAATACTCGTAGAATACTACCCCGGATGTAACATGCAAGGAGTTTTCCCGCTCCCGACGCCAGAGATCGCACACCCAGAGAGCATTATGTGCTGTTTACTAGAATACATAATTTGTCGTAGAACACTCACATAAAGGCGAAGACACAGGTCTAAATGAAAGTTTAGTTTAGTTTTGTTTGTGGAAAGTCTCGAGAATCTTTCATGCTCTAAAGCGTATTTTGAAACTACGGCGAACATTACTTCACTAGTCCAAATAGCAGAAAATTCTGTTCTTCCAGAAAAGGGTGTTATGGTCTCAGAAACTTCTTCGAAACATTATGCCACTTTAAATGACAATAAGGAGATATTACGTGGAACATTTCACCAAGGTGACTTATGATTCAATTCATTTCGGGCTATTGCTTGTGTAGAATTTAACATGTTAGATTTAAACGAGTGGGCCAGGACTGATATCGATTATAGTGTCTAATCATTGCCGATAATTAATGCAATGCTGCTAGAGATAATCCTGCATCCAGCGAAGTAAACTCTGTAAGGCATCTTATCTCAAGACTTTAAAATAGGAAATAAAGCGGCTACGAAGTCTGTGTTCTGACAATTTTTAAAGTCGTGTATTATATGTACGACTTATAAGCCGAATGTATGGCACTTATAATCGGAATGCATCTCATGGCAATTCCACTAAGCCCAGACACGGCTATGTTACATTATTTTACTACATAGGTTCCGTGCCTACCTTTCCGTTTTTATTACTATACTTAAAACGTCGGGAGGCATACAAGCATACGGTCCACCTGATGTAAGGTTGCCTTAGCCTATAAACGCTTGCAAAATAATAAGTGTTACTCGGGTAATGCCACCTCTGGTGCTAACACAGTAACTCCTTACGACCTTAGTGCAGACTTCACTCACACGCAGGAACACAATTTTATTTGGTTGCGGTTTTCTGCGAGGTGGAGGTACTTCCCTAGATTCGTTTAATGCATTTCTCAATTCCAAAATACACTTTTTACCATCGCTAATAGTATTGGCGGTCTCGGTATCGACATCTCCATCGATGTTTGATCCGAGGTCACCTGGAGGAGAAGGTTAAATTGGTGTCTAAGAAACTTGGTGTGCTCAACAGAGCAAAGCAGCACTACAGTGCGGGGCAAAGAATTATATTGTGTAAGTCTCAACTTAGCTTTTTGCGGGAGTACTGGGATAGTAGCTACGCCCATAAGATTCGATTCGGAGGCGGTCTGTAAGAATTGTTACACAGGGTATTGAGCCTTTAAGATAAAGGAGAGATATTACCTCCGTTTGTGTGTTCTCTCTATTGTACAACCGGTTGCGTACACTGCGGTTTTCGAGAAGTATTCTTCCAAAACAAAAGTTGTAGAATAAACTCTCACCGAGGGTTTCCCAATGGACTACAGCATGGAACTCTACAAGAAGCGATTATTAGGCTTGAAGTACATACATAGGGGGCGTGTAGAGGATTATAAAGGGTCGACAACGCTTGAATAACTCCCCTGGTGTTGCAAATATCCATAGTTTACGATAACTTCCTTTATTTAAAGTCGGTAAAAAAAAAGAAAACGTAGATTTTGAGTACGCGGCTGGATTTCTCGTCACATGCTTAGGATACTATGTTAGTGGAATCGAGTTCAGAAGATCCTGGTTACTTTAGAAAATGATTACGAATGACCACAGACTATAGATTTTAGGCATCAGCCGCATGCAGGCCGCACCGCACGACTAAAAGTCGGACGCTAAATTATTTTTGGACTTGCAACTTCAATCACATGACGCCTAGCTGATCCCCATTTAAACAGTCGATTTTCCTCATGCGGCGATAATTGAGCGGCTATTGTCACTCGTGTAAATAAATTCCCCATTAGCAACAGTGATGGCAATGCGCGAGCGAAACTTCTGATATTGTAACTACGATAACCACTTTACATCAGGTGGGCAGTATGCTTTGCGTCCCGACTTTGTATAAAAAAAGCTTGCTGCTTGCACTACAAAGATTACCACATTTTTTTTATATATACTGTTAGAAATCTTTGGGCAAAAATTAACTTCAGAAAAACAAATGTCTTCCAGATCTTAATCATTGGTGACATAAACAATACGATCCCCATTTATAAGAATTTTAATTATCGCTAAATTCTTCTAGAATAATTCTACAAGTATTATTTCAAAGAACAAGTTTTAAACAAGAAGTACAAGACATCTACTTTTCGTCCCGTTGTCGATAAGCTCGCTAATTTCAGACACTTTTCAAGTAAGGAGTAGTTCTCTACTTTTCAACTTGCACTAGGAGGTCATTTCTTCGGAATGAATTCTGAAACTTACCTCCGAGAAAATATAATACCTAAAGACACAAGTTGAGCTCTAGTTTTCTTGAAAACGAAGTTTCAAATTACCTGTGCTATTTTCTCTCATTTAAAAACCTTAAGTAATAAGTACTACTCGTAATACAAAAATATGTCTTGTGCGTGTGTAATATTTAAAAGAAATCTCAAAGTAAATGAAGGTAATAGAAGACATGTTGAGTGAATGTGTTATATTTAAATTATTTAAGTATATATATGTTTCTCTTTTTAATATACGACTTATTCCGTAACATCCGTGGTGATGTAACGATTCTGACAATGTAAAAATAAAATAAAAATAAGAATGCGACGTGGATACCTAAATAATTGTATACTGTAGACGGTATATGGAATGAAGCTTCTCAATTCGTCTCTACATTTTTATTATCGAGATTTTTAAGATTTTGATGAAAATGTGTATTAGAAATGTTTTGCATCAGTAAATTTGACTGTCAATAAGTCAAATTTGCCTATGCATATAGTTTATATAGCGAGTGAAGTATATAAGGACCGCGTCTTATGGCGCTCGGTTCTCTCTGCCTACCCCGCATGGGACCTGGCGTGAAGGTATACATACATACAATAAGGTTAGATTCGATGAAAGTACGTTTAACATATTACCAAAATAGGAATATTTATGATCTAGTATAATAGAAAAGTTTAAATTTAGAACTTTTTTTACTCCCATATAAATAAGGAGATATTAATTCAAAGTTTTCCTGAAATTGAAGATAGAATCCAAAAATAGATTGAATAGATACTCGTTTTAATAATTTGCTATATAAAATGTTATTCAATTATTAATTTAAAATTTTAATAAGTTCTTCAGACTTAGGTAAGCATATTTATTAAATGTGTTGGAAGGGCTTTCTAATCTTTCATTATACTTATCTCCGTTCTCGAGATTAGCATAGATAAACAACTTGTAGTATCGTTTAGCGATCGTTATTCTCACAGTATATTGAGGATACTCTTTTTGTTTTGTTTGTACCCTTCCACTTTCGTTAGGTAATTCGTCTTTTCATTCGCGTTCTAGTGCTTCGCCATTCCTCTCGCGTTACTTTGCTCAGTCTAACTCATACCTAACGGTTATATTAAGAATATCAAGACTATGAATATAGAAAATTAAAACATTTCCAACGTGGTAGAATACAGCAGCGTCGCAACGATCAGAAATAAGAGGTTAGTTCAAAGTATTTTTTGTAAAATACAAATAAAATACAAATTATATGCGATACCCACGCCTAGTGTCATCAGTATTTCTTCTATATATTTTACATATTGTGGACAGCTTTTGAGGCTGTCTCGTGCCATAATACTGTGCTGAGGGTAGCTATTCAGGCTACCTCTTCACGTATACCTACTCGTAAATTATGTCGAGTAAGTACGTAATATTTTATAATGACTTAATACTTAACTTATATACTACGAGGAGCTACGTTTAGGTTATGGACAATAAAATGAAATTTATATATGATACAACTACCGTTGTGAACATAGTTTCTCTAGGCAGATATTACATAAGGTAATGCGGGAAACTTTTAAGGATGTCTCGTGCTTTAATACTGTGCTGTGGGTAGCTTGTTAGGCTACCTCTTCACATCTATCATCATCATCATACGAGCGGTAATCCCGGTCGCGTCCTACGCTTTGGCTTCGGAGCCCAGGGTCCGCTTAACAATATACTTGACATTATATGATGGTGCTTTAGACTGATTTTATTTTTATCTTAGTTAATTTCGTTTTCTTTTATTCTTTCGTTTTTTTTCTTTCTTCTTTCATATATATTCATATTCTGTTCTATTTTGTCAAGCTACTTTCAATTTCTACTTAATTTATTACTTTTATATTTGTTATTAATTATTATAATGGTCTGTTTCGTTTATGTTGTACTACCGCGCCACTCGCCTACCAAATTCCAATTAGACACTCAAAGGTTGACTGGAAGTGATTCCTTATAGGAATAAGTCCGCCTTTGTACATTTATTAATGTGTTGTATTTTAATTTATATTTTTCATTGTTATTTTATGTACAATAAAGATGTTACAAACAAACAAACAAATACTTTTTAATTATATCGGGTAAGTACTTATTATCTTAGAAGAAACTAACACCTAACTTATAACGTTGAAGTACATTTAGTGTTGTGGGTAGCTCGTGAGGCTATCTATTCACAATATACTCGTTAACGATATCGAGTGTGTACGTATTATCATATAATAAATTAGTACCTGACTAGCTTACCACGATGAGGTACATAATTTAGTGTCGTTAGGCTATCCCTGCACTAAATACTCATAAATTACATCAAATAGCGCTGCGCGGGATGCCTATCGACAGGCTATGTAAATAACTGGTTGCTGATAGGTAATACTTACAAACAGTGTGTTCCAACTGTCCAATATGCGAAAAGACTTAAAACTTTTTTTTGTTTTACTTTTATGTTTAATCCTGGGCTATATCGAGGACTCAGAAAAAAGTTCTCGTCAATTTACCGTTGGCGAAATGAATACACCAGATATTACTCTTTTTACATTAAGATATAGAATGAGAGATTTTGATCTTTTTCTGGGTTTACTGATATCTGCCTACCCAAACGGCTGTGTACAATTGTTTTAACCGTTTAAAATAAATACATTGTATAAAAGAGATGACATTATCAATATACTCGTACCTATTTTTATATTAACCGATCAAAATTGGTGGATCATGCATTACATGGATCTGGTAAATAAGATCAGACTCGTCATCAACGTGGATTTTTTTTCAGATGCCCCAAAAAAGCGGGTGTTGGGAGGGGGTGTTAAGTAGTGTTGAATTAGCGACGCCAATCTCTTCGGACGAAGCCTTTGTATAATTATGATAGAACTTCAGTAATAGGTACGTTCATTAAACACTACTTATACAGTGGTGGTAAAAATTGCCAAAAATTAATAAGCAACTTGGGCAGTATAAAAAACAATAAAGAATATTTTCAACTCTGTCCTCAGATCATCACTATTTCAAAAAAATTAAATATTCCACTTTTCTCAAACTTCATGTACGGGTTTAGTTAGAGAGATATAAATCTAATAATATAAACACTAAAAATAACATTATTTAAGACGTAATACAAGACTTACACATAAAAAGTAACTGTCAAAAAATGTGAGATTTTTTCGGCTTAGTTACAGCATATAATATGAAAGGGTAAAACGATTTGATCCTCATTTTTAACCGTACTAATTGCCACTATAAAATGCAGGCTGCTATTTTCACCTCATCCGAACATCCTTGAGTAAAACTTTTATCGTATAAAATTGAACCTTATTCGTTTGTCTTATAATCCAAATATGAACGGGTTAAAACAGCGTACCCTAAAGATGATGGTTTCGATCCACATTTAACATTACCAGTATCGCTTGGATTCCGTTTTCAGCTAGGTGCTTAATTTTTTGATTTACTAAAAAGAGCGAGATACCAATGAAGGCATTATACCTGAAAAAGTATTTGCCTGGTTGGCTTGGAAACTATTTTGCCTAAACGTTAGATGCCAATAAAGCAGTAACCCTAAATGCAAATATGTCTAAGAAGCGGCTTGTCCAAATTCAAATTATCTTTCAAACAGTTCATTTCAAAAACATGATTACCGAGTAATTTGGTGTGCTTAACAGAGACAAAGCCAAAAAACTGTACTTCACTTCAGGGCAAAGACTTATGTTACATGAGTCTCAAGTCAGACTTCATATGGATTACTGTAGTCACCTTTGGGCGAGAGCACCAGTTAGCACTTTTTGATTCGGTGCAAAGACGATCGTTGATGATCCTAAACTCATATACAGTATTGAGCCCTTGAGTTTAAGGACTGATTTTGCCTCCCTTTGCTTATTATACAGATTGTGTTGTATTTCGACAAGTTGTTCGACATTATACCAACACTCTCATTTTACAATCATACCGCTCGCCGATTATTGACAGTTTATCCTCATACACTGAAGCGGCAATTGTCGCGTACTGTGCGATCCCAGAGAAGTTTCCTACTGAGAACTCTTAAGTTATGGAGTGAGCTCCCTATCGAGGTTTTGCCTGCACATGGGGTCCTTCAAGAAGGGCGTGAGGAAATTTTTACAGGCAATGTAAGAAGAGTTGTTATTGACAATAGGTTAACGGTGATGCTGACTTTTTACTATCGTGCTTTAAATGCGAGGTATCAATAAAGTAGTTTGTCTAAAATATATGATGACTGATATTTGACTTGAATGATTTGACCATGACTTGACCTGTTGTCATACATGTTGGCTTTGAAGTAGTTGGCGAACAAAAACTATGAACATAACGAGAATATTACCTACCTCTCTCAAAATTGTTTATCAATTCTATTGGAATAAAATAACTTTTTACGATAACTTATTTAGAAATAATCTTTATTATTAATCTCTTCTTTAAACCAAAACAATTACCTAAACTTACCTACCTAACTAAATATAACAAATTAATCTGTCTTTTAAGCTTATATACGTTGGGTAGAAACTTTTGTCGTATATTTAGTTTTGGCTATTTTAAATGAACCCATCACACAATACAATACATATATGCTTATGTAGTATATAGTAGTGGCAGCAAAGTGTATAAAAAACAGTTTATTAACGGACTGCTTCCTGTGTGCTAGCGATATCAGCAGTAAGTATAATTTGCATAGTTTGGAGTAATTTGGCGCGCAAAGTTTTTGTCAAACGTTTTCTTTTCCTAGCTACGTTTTTTCTACTATAATTCGGACTATTGAAAATTATTACATAAATAAAGAATTATTATGTTCTTTACTTGATAACAACTGAAATATCAATTGTTTATAATAATAGGAGTAAGTAGTAAGTTACCGTTGTTGTAATTAGCAACTCATACTAAGTTTAGGTTTCAACTTAAGAGTTAGAACAAAGTGTAGTTTATAGAAGGTACTTAACTGTTTATTAATATTTTTACTTATAAAGCAATGTGCATTTTGCTTGGTCCACAACATAATCATGTCTCTCATTATAAGTGTAATATATATCATAATAAAAATTCTTATTGGCTTCTATTGTTCTTACCTACTGTAGTATAACAGTTACAAAAAAAAATGACAGCTTTAGCTAACAGCAAATAATCATTTCAGCCTTTCACAAATCAAAATTTTATCAAAATCAAAAAGTATTTAACATAATTAAAAACAATCAAATAGGTACTTATAAAATAAAAACAAAACCTTATTTTGGTATTATGCTTTACATCATAATACCAAATAAAATTTTGTTTTAAATACGTCGGTAACAAACACATACAATTACTTATCTATCAAAACTTAATTTATATCATTGACTTCATTGAAACGGGTAAATTTAACCAAAATGATTTTCTGATATCTGGGATTAATTTAACCGTTTCTTTGTAATCTTATTCTTCTTGAATTCTAGTATTTGCCTAGCTGATGATTTTCAACTAAAGTTGAGGGAATGTTCTTGACTTCAGATATAACTATAATCTGTTTAAGGCACACTCTAGGTTGTGTTTACGCGTTTTATGTTATGACGATAGTTTAGTATAGTTGTAAAAATTATTGACTTCCATTATTTTAATACAGTTTTTCTAGAGTTTGCTTTTTGAACTGCATCAACAAAATCGAAAAAGTCGTACACCTTATTTTTTCTCTGTAAAACTTGTTCCACCCGACAGTGAAAGCTGTCTGCCGATGTGACAGTATGGCCGGGCTCAAAGTATTTTAAAGCAATTGTTTTTGCGTTAATTTGGTTGCTATTAATGATATATACTAGATTACTCAATATACGAGTAGCTAAATTTGCTCTGGGCAGAACAAATGTCCACCCACAATACAATATGATCAACATCACATTTAAACAAAAAAAATGCATTCAGTATAGAGATAATATCTTCTTGCTTTCTTCCGGTAGACTCGTTCCATACAGCTACAAAAGAAATATTATCTCTTTTAGATTTTCCTAAAGGTACAAAACTTTAATTAAACGCAATTATGCGTAGACAAAATATTGTTCCATTCGGAGTATCATTACCACCTTTTGTAAATCTACAGAGTAATAGATAGAATCTGCTCTATTTTCGGCTTTTTGGGCGTCATTTTTATATTTAATTTTATGGATTGTGAAATGTTTGCAACACTCACAGTCACTGTTATGTTGTTCCTGTTTTATATCAAGTTCATGTCGTGTACAAACTTCGCATTATTCATTACCTAAATGGGAAAATGAAATGCAAAGATCATCACGTACGATTTTTCGATAAACTTCAGAAGACTTGATCAGGAAAGCATCACAAAAGTTTTTATGCATCATGGTAATGCTAATGTCACTTGGTAATATAAACGAAAAGGGCATATTCACATCTGCAATATGCTGATTGATTGATGATTAACTCGAACTTTCCCGTCTAGTATGTATGTCCATAATATTTTGCTGGAGAATGCCCCAGTAAATTATTACGGACATAGCTACCTGTGTTTTAACAGGTTGTAAATCAAGGTGTGGTAATGACTAAGTGCTCTGGGGCCAGGGTGACCCAACCCCTGTAATTAGAAACTAGATGTATATCAAATTATTACAACATGGGGCACTTTTCCATTGATATTTAAAATTAGGTTTTTGTGGGTAGGCTTTAGATATACTTTAATGTAGAGACAAGCGTAGATCAATCATAATATTTTGACTTTTTTTTATACAACATCGGAAGACATACACTCATACGGCTCACCTGATGTAAGGCAGTTACCGTAGCCTTTTAACGCTTGTAATATATTAAGTATCACTCGCGCGATGCCTCCTCTGCTGCTTACACAACAACTTCTTAGGAGCTTACTTATTACGTCACTTACTGACCTCACTCACACGCAGGAACACAACAACCCTCTAGGGAGATGTTATTTGCCTGCGGTTTTCTGTGAGGTGGAGGTACTACACCAAACGGGCTGCTTTGATGCGCCCTACCTCTCAGCTATAAAAAATAACTCTCTTAAGCTTTGACTATAGAAATGCTTCTATGTTTTTATTTGTGTATATAGAATAGAAATATAATATTATTCAACGCATAACAATACCCATAGAAGTATTATGACCACATATCCATATTAAATATTGATACCTAAAACATGTGTAGCAGTTGCAGACGTCGAACGGGTCTCCACTCAGGATAGTGCTGTGACAGACTAAAGGACAGTCCCAGCGCCGATTTTCTGTGGAGCCATTGCTCGAAGGAACAGCTTACATGAAATTATCATAAATATCATACAGTTTATGAAGATCCAAGTTAAATAGAAGGATATAAACCAGTTGAGAATGCGCAAGATTGTATTGCCAGAGGAACACCTGGCTCGTCAACATAACACTTTTTTTTTTAAACTTTATCGGCCATTTTGACCATGTTCCTTAAGAAATATGATATAGGTTTTTAAGACATTCTTAATCTACTTTTTAATTTACTTTTCGAATCTGAAATTATTATTTTTTAATTTGTCTGTTATTTTGACCATGTTCCTTAAGAGATTGATAGGTTGGTTTTTCAGACATTCCTATTCTACATTTTTATGCTGAATCTGAATCTCAAGTCAAAATTCGAATATTCGAAAAAAGCGGACAAACACAGACAAACGCACACACAAACAAACATATAGATTTTATATAGGAACGATGTTCCTGAAAACGTATACAATGCCAGAAGAAACCAAGCATACGTACCAACTGTTCTATAGTGATTTCATAGCCACTTAATATACAAGTATCACTTTGCCACCCCCACTGTTAATACAGTAAACGCTCAGAAGCATACCGGTAACCCACTCATTCGCAAGAGCATGATAATCCTTAATGGAGTAGTTATTTCTAAGGTATGTGGCTACAGTATTATGTGACGTGGAGGTACTTTTTCATTCGAGTTGTTTTGATGAACCCTACCTTTCTTTAGCTAAAGTCTCGTGACATGCCACATACATTTCAAAGCGTTACTTATTATGTCATAGTAATGGTTTTTTTATTACAGTATGTCATATAGCAATTAAGTATATGCCCTGTCTAGGCCATTAACGTAGCCTGTGGATACTTTACCATAAGGAAGAATCATCCCTCTGAAACAGAAACTTTCCAGCAAACTCCTAGAGATTACTCACCACACCATTTCTTCAAGATTTTATGGTTTTCAGTAAAGTGTAGGTACTATCGCGAATGCAGCAGATTTTATGGTTTTCTGTAAAGTGTAGGTACTATCGCGAAGGCAGCAGATTTTATGGTTTTCTGTAAAGTGTAGGTACTATCGCGAAAGCAGCAGATTTTATGGTTTTCTGTAAAGTGTAGGTACTATCGCGAAGGCAGCAGATTTTATGGTTTTCTGTAAAGTGTAGACACTATCGCGAAGGCAGCAGATTTTATAGTTTTTGTAAAGTGTAGGTACTATCGCGAACGCAGCAGATTTTATAGTTTTCTATAAAGTGTAGGTACTATCGCGAAGGCAGCAGATGTTATGGTTTTCAAACTATAGGTACCTACTATCGCAAAGGCAGCCTCTTCTTAATTTTCTCTCCGACTGTAACTGTCAGACTATAACTCGTCATATGTGAACAAATTTGTCAAACAGATACGCTGATCAGATTTTTTTAGTAATTTCCAATTGTAACTCATGTCGCTACTTGTTCTTATACTTGAAGAAATAATAATATAATAGAATACTGCATCGTGGAACATTTCCATCAATAAGCTAAAAACTATATAAACATGTATATAATAGAATAGTAGCGGAATGAGTTGTATTGGGCCTATTTTTTATAATCTTTAAGAAGTCAAATTTAGAGTTTTATTAACTCTTAATCATATATACGTTTATATAGTCAGAGCCGACCTCACCTGTATATGGTGCACCCAACTGATTAATAAAATAGGATCTTCAGAAAGAGAGGTATGGCGCATGAAAGCAGGCCGACTTGGGCAGTAAATATTCGCTTTGCAGAAAAAACCTAATTCATAGCTCCAGGCTTGTTGTCCTAGGAGTGAGGTTACCTCCAAACTCCTGAAGTCTTGCTATATCTGTAGCGTGGGTGGAAACGCGCGGGCGATATTCCTTGTAAATATTCCATTCTATTCATAGACTAATGTTTATTATTTCCATCAGATGAGCCGTGATACTTACGTGCCTCGCAACATTGTCATATATTGTTAACAGATATTGCTAAGGTATTAGATTTTAGCTTCATAATTATAGGTATATTAGGAAAATGTGCGGGGTTAAACCTATAAATTATATACATATTCAGTTGCTTATTATACTTGAAAAACACGAAAAAGATGAGTCAAAATGTATACAAACTAAACCATTTCGGTACAAATTACAAAAAAAAAATGGCGCACCGTCACGTGGCGCAGAGTACTATGGGAACCGCCTAATCGGTAGGATGTGACACATTGAGATGTCACGCTCGGAGTTTGATTCTCATACAGGGTAATAATTTGTTTGCATAAATGTCTGTTTATCTTGGTCTGGGTGTTTTTGAGAAATGTAGGCAGCATCGAAGCTACCCAGCGAAGTTTTACCTTACAAAAAATCACAGCCAAATAATGATTCCTTTGGTTGTTGCGGTCCTGCGTATGAGTGAGGTCACCAATGAGCTCCTAAGGAGTTACTGTGTTGGCAGCAGAGGTAGCATCGCGCTAGTGACATTTAATGTATTGCAGGCGTTCATAGGCAACGGAAACCGCTTTAATAAATTAATAACAACTTCCTGCAGAGTTATCGTGTTTCTGAGTAAGATTTTCACTAATATGCTATATTAGCAGCAGGATTGGCAAGGCGCAAGTAATACTTCCTGTACACATTGGCTTCAGCTCTAAATACATCGCAATAAATTATAAAATTGTTTGACACAGCCACATATCCATTTATCTATCTAAACTTCACGCTAAATCCCTTGCGGGGTAGGCAGAGAGAAGCGAGCGCCTCGTGACTCGACCCTTACACACCTCACTCGCTTCTTTAACATTAATTGCTCTTTACATGCACGCTCGCCGTTTTCTAAGGCTCCTGCCATCACCTTCTGACAGAACACGAACAATTTGATCATGGTAGGTAAGTCTTGGCCTTCCTCGGCTCCTACATAACTCAACTTTTGCGTTGTGTATCTGCTTTGTCATTCTTTTATTCTGCATTCTTTCTACATTTTCGAACCAACGGAGCATGCCTCTATCCATCATATCCGTCTATACAGTAACAATTTATTTTTAATGGGGAAACATCAAAGGTGTTTATTAAAAATGGTCCTATTACACACCGACAGATGGATATTTCGGAACAATTTTCCTTGCCCGCCATTTTGTGGAAAACATTAAATATATTGCCCGTTTCGATATTAAATGTAATAAAATTCTTACAGGTGGCTATAACGCTTAAGCTACCAATTTTATCGCTTGTACCTACAGTTAGTATGAAGATATTGTTTACAAACTATGTGAAATAAAAAACTTTCATGAATAAAGTTTAATACAATTTTTTTTGTAACTAATGATGGCTACTTCAACACAAGCAGCGGGTTCGATTGAGAACAAAATACGTATGTCTCTACGTATAAGACAGCAGAGCGCATTATAGTTGCCCGACAGGAGAAATATCTTCAAATCACAGAAAAAACCCAGCCAATTAACAACTTCTTGGAGAGTTGACGTGTTTCCGCGAGTAAGTGAGGTTAACAGTAAACTCCTAGATAAAGATTGATAAAAAATATTTATTTGCTATTGGGCCCTCCCTTTTACTTTCGGCCAACTCCTCAGTATTTCACCTGTGTGAGTGCCTTAAGGGTGTCTAGAGGTACATCTGCAGTCACAAAATTTTCAAGCGGCGTCTTATATTTCTACCAAACCGGGATTGATAAAATACTTATATACACCAGATACGTAAAGGTATAAAGTAGCATGCTTCGTTAGTTCGAACATGTAGAAATAATGTAGTAGAAAAAAATGATGCACCAGATGAGTACTAATGAAAAAGTTTTTCACTTTTCGCAGGAAACAAAAAGGTTACTTTTAACTACGTATAACACGCAAAAGTGGAGGGAGGTAGCAGTCGAGTCAAGTGTACATCTACTCAGATAAATTAGTGCTCCTAGGACTAGTTAGCGTGTATGAAACGGGCTATGAACGACAAAGAAGCGAGTGCGGTGTGATGTATAAGGAATGAGAATGGGGCGCTCGGTGCACTCTGTCTACCACGCAAGTGACTTTGGAAATCGAACAGTCATACATAAGCGCTATTGCTCGGCGGTAGAGATGAATGAAAACGTGGTGAAAACTTGTAATGTTTATAAAAATAGTCTAAAAGCAGAGTTGAATTCCATGAAAAGAAACTTAACCTGATTAATTGGACAGTACTGGTGGTTTGCGTTCGGCCGTGGTTAATTGAGTGCCGGTAATATTGTTATTCTGCGAAGCGGTTACTTCTGGTTGATTACTTTTTGATGAGTTTTGTTTAAAATAATCGCTTCTATCTTTTAACAAACATATCCACTCATATTTAATTGATAGTCAATGGACAGTTTCTACATAAAATATTATGTTAATAGGTTCAAAAGTTATTTTGCGAGTCAAATTATTTTCTTCTATGTTACATTTTTCACGCAAAAAATGTAAGGAAGAGAGTTGAAAAGAGAGTATCAGTTAAAATAAGAAGAGACATTCTCTGCTGGTTCGGTAATATAGAAGGAATGCGACAGGAAAAAATTACGAAATAGATATACAACAATATGGGAGCCCCCCCCTTAAATATTTATTGTATTCTATTTTTTAGTATTTGTTGTTATAGCGGCAACAGAAATACATCATCTGTGAAAATTTCAACTGTCTAACTATCACGGTTCATGAGATACAGCCTGGTGACAGACGGACGGACTGACGGACGGACAGCGGAGTCTCAGTAATAGGGTCCCGTTTTACCTTTTGGGTACGGAAAACCGAAAAATGTTTCAAATTCTGAGTGATTGAGGAATAAGTGGCAAGGCAAAGCTGACCACACTTGCACGTAGTACTTAGAAGTAGGGCGCATCTCGCACAAGATAACAGCGAAATAATAATTCCCCGGAGGGTTGCCGTGTTCTTGCAAGGCAAAGAGGTAACCAAAAAATCGGCCAAGTGCGAGTCGGACTCGCGCACGAAGGGTTCCGTACCATTATCTATAAAAACAGCAAAAAAATCACTTTTGTTGTATGGGAGCCCCCTTAAATATTTATTTTATTCTATTTTTTAGTATTTGTTATTATAGCGGCAATAGAAATACATCATCTGTGAAAATTTCAACTGTCTAACTATCACGGTTCAAGAGATACAGCCTGGTGACAGACGTACGGACGGACGGACGGACAGCGGAGCCTTAGTAATAGGGTTCCGTTTTACCCTTTGGGTACGGAACCCTAATAAGCTCCAAAGGCATATAGTCGACTCCATAAAAGCTTGTATTCCTCTCGATGTTGTAAAAAGAAAACACTAAAAATTATACTTATTCATTAATATTTTTATTTTTGTTAGGTAAAGTTATTAAATTAAAAGGTAATAATAATTCTTGGGGTTATTATTGCCTTTTAATTTCATAACTTTGCCTACATACTAGGCGTGTCATGCACCATGTGTGGCTCGGTAGATTAAGTAAAATAAAACATAAGCATTCTTTTTCGTACAGGTCACAGTATTTATTCGTAGAGTCACAATAATACTATTTCTTTTCACGGAGCCCGATCCAAAGAGGCAAGTAAAAGAACACTACAAGTATTTATCTCGAAATAGTTTTATTTAAATGACTAAGGCTTATTACATGACATATTTAAGCTATATTTCTTTCAAATATTGCAACAATCCTTAATTGTTTAATGGATAACATACCTCATAAATTAAATTTAAAATATTTTCCTCTCCTTCGGAGCCTAATATCTAAACATGAAACAAAACTTTGCTAAAATTCTTAAATTCTTAAGGAAGTTTGTTCGTGTTTCATATTTAGGCCGATTATGTTTTTGAACATTCTAAGGGAACAGTTTTATTATTTATTTAATGATCCCGAATTGCTAATGTTTCAATGTTAAAATCACATAGCTTGTCGCACAATATAATTAATTAATGGTAGAAATTTTAAACTAGGTAAATTACCCTTTATAATTTTAGTTAGTAAAGGTGAAATAAAAATGATTTTTGAAAATTAGTCTTGCTTGAGAATATTATTTAAAGTAAATAACACACTTATTTTAGAACTTTTTGATATTCTATGTTTAAGAATATGATGAGACGTTAAAATGTCAGTACAGGTAAGCTAGTCACGGTACTCGTATATATGAATATACGTGAACATGGAGTACATTGCCTGAGGGCTGGCTAGCAAATGATATATATATTAAATATATTTTGTTATTCTTTGTTAAGTCTATCCGTAGGCCAGCCAGCCCTCAGGCAATGTACTCCAGGTACATTGTCTGAGAGTAGGCTAGCAAATTATATATATTTTATTATTCTTTGTTTAGCCTAAATCTATCCATAGTTAGGGATAATAAAATTATTGCAGGGTTTCGTTTACATATGAAATATTTTGTGAAAAATGGGACAGTCATTACGAAAAATTACATAAAATGGATTTTAATGGAAATTTATACTATGAATTGACTATCCTGAGTTTCTCATTTATGGTTTTATTTATTAGGCAAAAGTTACGGTTGCGGAAGATTCGTACGTTACAAAATGGAACTCCACGCGGTGTCAAGTCGCGTGAACAACTAGTTCTATAAAAAAATATTATTTAATGGCAAAACAAAGAAAAAATAAAACAAAAGCTTTACCGCTTGTAAATAGCCGTTTGAAAATAAAATTGAAACTAAACATACTATAGACTGCCTTTGAAGTTCTAGCGTGTCGGCAACACAAGAACTGTGGGAATGGCAAAGATTTGTTTAAGTATAACATTTATATTACAGTGTAAAGTTTTACGAAATCTGCTTTTTACAGGTGTCACGAAATTTGTGCGCTAATAAGCGTGGTGTTAATTAGGCTCACGATCTACTGAAATAACAAAACGTTGTTCAGTGGTCTATAAAACTTGCAACTTTCTACGTACACGTTTCTACTTTCTGCACAGCAGCATTGCTGCAAAACAACAATATTAAGTTAAGTATGCCATCGGCGAAATTTTTTGTCGTACTTAAGTTATAGCTAAAATTTTCTTGGCAATTTCATACTTAATTATCTAAAACTGCTGCGCGATGTGCTGTCTATCTTAAAAAATATATAGATTTTAAAACATATTGGGATGTCTACACTCTACAGTTTAAGCATATTAAATAAAATAGATAATCTAGTGAATTTCGAAAGTAGATAGTTTTGTTTAATATTTATTTTATTACTTGTAGACTATACGCCAAGTTATCAGTGTCTATAATTACCTTTACGACGTTATCCCGTATCCTAATCTAATCGACCAATCCTGGTAGGATCCGCTACTCAAAACTAAGGATTTGGCGAAAATACAAATTTTAATATGAAACGCCTACCATCAGATCTCCTCGACCATATCCTCAATAGAGATCCCCAACCCGAGGGAAAATTGGACTTTTATCAGATTAGGTCACACATTTGAAATTTTTTTCTAGGATGTGGACGTTTCTTCAAGATATTAGGAAGCAATTGATACTCGTAGTTACAAATATGTACACAATTCGGAAAACACGAATTTTGTAGTACATATCCATGAGAATTGATTATTACCAGTAATTATTCATTCACACTTACAGAAATGCAAACAAGTAATACAACAATGTTTTCACAGTTAATATGTGAAAAATATATTTCACTCGCAAGTAAAAATTTATAGCTACAGTGAATAATAAAATACGCAATATTTACTGCATACGATCGCATTGATATACGCAACGTACAGAACCAATACCAATACAATCAGTTCCGACATTATTAGGGTTAGATGCCTCTAGGGGTGCATATGGAATATTCTAACGTATCAAGGTGCTGCTTGAATGTATTGCATTAGTTTTAGTTAACATATTGCGAGCTAAAGGTGATTTTGTTTGGATTTTTCGATTCCGATAACCGTATTTCAGTCCAGTGTATTGCTGATCATATTGGCCTCGTAATTAAATCCTTAAAGAGAAGTTTCCGTTCGTACATACGTCCTGACTGAGAACTGTATAGCTGACAATATTCTATGTTGTAAGTTAATATTTTCTCAGAATATCATGGAAGATAAAATCTTCCATATATTTTCTTCTCTTTTCTTTCAAACTAACAAAACAAATGGAAATAAGTTGTTATAATAACATGTTTAATTTATAATTTGTTGCCATATTGAAAAATCGGTTGTACTAAAACTTGGTATAAATATAATGCAATCCTAAAGCACCTAAAAATACAGAAAAATTGAAAAATTGAAAAGAGGCATGCTCCATTGGTTCGTGCATGTAGAATGCAGCAAGAAAGAATTACGAAACAGATTTACAACGCAAAAGTGAAAGGATGTAGGATCCGAGGAAGACCAAGACTAACCTGCCATGACCAAATCGATCGTGTTCTATCAGAAGGTGATGCCAGGAGCCTTAGAAACCGGCGAGCGTGTATTTGAAGAGCAATGAATGTTAAATAAGCGAATGAGGTATGCAAGGATCGTATCATGTGGCGCTCGGTTCTCTCTGCCTACCCCGCAAGCGATATAACATGACGTTAATAACCTCCTGTGACCATGTGAACATCTTTCCTTGCATAACCCTTCCTAAAATCGTCATTTATATACTAAATCGATCAGAATTCTTGCCGTAAAACTTCAGAACTCTTTATCACTGGACGTAACAATGTCTTTGAGATCCTTCAATTCGGCGCTAAAAAGGTCCTGTTTAAAACGGTTAGTTCATTAATAACTGTTTTTAAGCAATACATTGCAAACATCGTATTTTACAATAAGTAAATTATAAATTGTTCTTTTAATCGTAATAATTATGTTTCGCCTTCGAGCAATGATAGCCCAGTGTATAAGGCACTGCCCTATGGACCACCTGGTCCACCTCTCCGGTCCAAATTCTAGCGGGGAAATTCAACACTAAATTAGTGTTTTCGAATTTACGTAGTACATATTTATCATTAGCTCGGCGGTGAAGGTAAACATCGTGAAGAAACCGACATGTCCAAGAAATTATATTTGGAAAAATGTCATATTTTTCGAAATATAATTATGTTATGCCTCTGGGTTGCGAAAATCTGACGGAGTCGCTCTCTGATTCGCTCTATGTAAAAATCAGTGCCTTCGCCAAATCCTTAGGCTTAGGTAGCGGACCCAGACAATCCTAATGGATTAGGAAACAGGACAACACGAAGAAGAAGTTACGTTCCACCCTTGCATATTTGCAATCTTCATTAATACTTTAAAGTTGACTGGAACAAATCAATGAAAAAATGTATGAAAAGAGCTATGAATGTTAGAGAAGTGAGTGTATGTAATGACCGCGTCTTATGGCGCTCGGTTCTCTCTGCCTACCCCGCAAGGGACCTGGCGTGAAGATACACACTACATTAGAGGAATAAGTCCGTCTTTGTACGACACATTTCTTTGTACAATAAAGAAAATACATGCAGATATAAGTATTTAAAATGCAAATCACTACAATTTCCCTATATTTCTATGGTTTCAACATGGTTTATCAAGTTCCTTAATAAATTGCTTAGATTTTTAACTAAATTCACCATCTTAAGTAAAAACTGACCGCAATTTCCAAACTATTCTGGGTTAGCTGTCATTTGGCTAGAATCCAGAAGTTCGCTTTTTTGTTAGCAGCTTATTCTCTTAACGAGTCTGAGGTGAAATTTGCTGCATTTAAACTAATTAAGCTTAATTTTACTGCCGCATAGATAAAACTTTTATTTATCTATCCAAAACTTCACGCCCAAATCCCTTGTGGGGTAGGCAGAGGGAACCCAACGCCACGTGACTCGATCCTTACACACCCGCCTCTTTAACATTCATTGCTCTTCTCATACACGCTCGCCAGTTTCTAAGGCTCCTGACGTCACCTTCTAATAGAACACGACCAATTTTGTGATTGGATGATTAAGATTTCCGATATTGAGTTATAACACCACGGGATGGTAATCTTCGTCATTGAAATTTGAGTTAGAGGCAAAATGATTAACCAGTAAATCGGCTTTCTGTTTACTGCCATATTCCAGACTGCAATCCGGTTTTTGGAATGGGGGCGTGGACGGTCGGCAGAAGTTTTCCTCTGTTGCTATAACGAGCGATTAGAGAGCACGGTTCGTGGGGAAAGCTCGCACGCGTTCGCCAACTCTACTGAAGAAATTTAATTCGATTCAAAGGAATTCGATTGAAAATTTGATTGTCGTCTAGAAAAAAAAAAATACATTTGTCTCAAATTCTATTAACATAACTTTTATCGACAAAATATGTATAAAAATACCTTGAAGCGTTTTTTAAGCATATTTCTATGCTGGCCATAAATATTTTATTATCATGTTATTAAAATATTTAAAATTTTACCATTTCCTGCAAGCCAATCCTATTAAAATAAAATAAATGTGCATATTATCTATCCCATTTGCGTGATCTGTTTCTCTTCCATTTCACTTTTCCGATAGATTTGCATTTTTTGCAAATTTATAGATTATCTTCATTTAAACCTTGTACTGTCAATTACGGAAACAACAAAAAATAAATCAGATAAATTGGTTGACCCGCTCTCAAGTGATGATCTTTTACGTACATGTAACAATTATTTTTTATTTATATCGATTGCTATTTATTACTCACCCGACCTTCTTGTGGAGCTGGCAGAGGACACTGGAGGAGGAAACATATTTATGGGAGGTTATTCAAAAAAGACGTGAAGAGATTTTTAAAGGGTAGGCAACGCACGAATATTTTCCTACGAAACTGAGCTACCATCAAGCAGGTCGTGCACTTGTTCGCTACCTTAGACATATAAAAATATCATAATCGTCCCTTCACACCTTACACGCATCTTTAGCATTAATTTCATGTACGGTCGCTGTTTCCTAGGGTTCCTGACACCACCGTCTGACAAAACACGACGAATTTGCATACAAAATCATTCACAAATCTCTTTAATCCATTTAATACTCGCACTCCGCATTTCAGACAAATACGAGAGCATAGTTCAGAAGTGTTTGCACTATTGCCTCGGCGACCCACTTCGCAGATGCAGCCCTATCTAAATTTTACATAAACCGCCGAAATTTTTCGTGTGACGCGATGCGGCGCAATGCGGCATCCGCTCCGCAAATATTGTGACAAGACCTCCCCGAGCATTCGAAATTGAGCATTATATTTTCAAAGTTTACCCCGTACGGTACAGGCGAACTTGAACAATTTGCAGAAAGTTATACACGTGGAATTTCATTCTTAGCCAAAGATTTTTTGTGGAAGGTTAAAGTTTAGGTAATGTTTTTAATCTCTGAGTATAAATACTGTATTGTCTCCAGTATATTGTATATCTGTTTGTCTTAATATGAGTGTTTTTTTTTCTCTACTAAAAGGGTGCAGTCACAAAAAAATGTTATTTACGTACGCTAATCACTTGTCTATTACTCTTATCACAAGTTTTGGTTAGTAATACTTACATTAGGTTTATATAGTTGTATAGTTTTTAGAATTAGAGAGCTCGATTGAATCGTTGCGCATCCCATTCTAACCGAATTCGCAGGTTAAGCACGGTCAACTGCAGCCGGTCTATGGATGGGTTTATCAATTTCAAGCTTCGGAGGACACGTTAAGTCGGCGTTGCCGGCTGTGGACGATGGATAACAGTCGTTAAGCTAAGTCAGTAACCTTCGGGCTGCTTGACAACCCTGGTCTCCACTAATCCGCAGTTGAGCAGCGTGGTGGAGAATATTCTAAACTCGAGTGAGAGACCCGTATCCCATGTAGTGGGATGAGTTAGGGTTGTAGTAGTATATTACAAATCATGTGTTAAGAGTTACCGAACTATAAGGTGTTCAAGCTTTCCGTCCCTTTGAAACAAAATTCAAACTCACCTGCATGTATTTGATACCACTAAGGTGTCAATCAAGTGTACAACGTATTTGATTGTACGAGTTACTGTAGTTTTCGGGAAGGACACCAGTTTAATAGGATTAATATGTAAAACAACAATAACAAAGCGCAAGAGAAGAGGTAGAGCAAAAGTTAAAAAAGAGCTGTGAATGTTAAAAAAGACTATTGAAAAGGTACGTAAAGACTGAGTTATGTAAGAGATAGGGCGCATCAAAGCGGCCCGACTGGGGAATCACCTCCACCAGCTTCTAAGAATTGCTGTGTTAGCATCATAGGATACTTAATGTACGAGTATTACAAGCGTTCATCATCAGGTCGGCCGTATGCTGGAATGCCTCCCGGCGTTATATAAAAAAAAGTGAAACTCGGTTCAATCTGCCTAACCGGCAAGAAACTTGGCGTGAAGACAGAAATAGATTGAGTCTTAAACTAAAGCCTAATAGCAGACCAGCACGGTGGCGGAGTGGTTACTAATTCTACTTTAACAGCAAAGCTCGTGGATTCGATTTCCACACAGAACAAAGATAAGTGAACATGAACATGTATTAGAATTTTCATACACACAAATCTTTGTCCTGTGTGGGAATTGTCTAGGTTTGGATGATTTTAAAAGAGGTTGGGCGCATCAAAATAATCTCTGGGACTACAAGGAGGATTAAAAAAAATGCGTTTGATAACCACATAATTTTTAAGGAAGATTACATGCTATTTAACTTTACCCTACGACCTTTGAAACCGAGCAAAAAGCAAAAAAGTCAAATATCACACAAAAAGAAAACAAAGCGACAGGGCGGGAGGGCTTCTTTTAAAATGAACGGCGAGTAAAACGCGAGGTATCAGCAAATGTATAATATACTTGCGGACCCGGCAGACTTTATCCTGCTGGAAAAAACCTAGAACACGATTACAGTGCCATCTTACGGGTCAAGTTGTGAATCTAAGTAATTCATGTTACCCATTCAACAACATTCAAAAATATACATATATATACTAACGTACATTTGAACGCTTTAATCTTTGGAACTACCAGTCACATTTCAAAAACACCCTTAAATATTTGTTTTATTTTAATTTAATTATTTATTTTTCGAATTACGGTAGATGATGAAGTGTTGGAGCAAGTGAATGAGTTTGTATATCTTGGATGCGCTTTCAGCAGGGATGGAAGGTACACCGCAGATGTGGAAAGGCGAGTGAGTGCTGGGAATAGTGTGAATGGAGCGTTGGGAAAACTTCTTGGCAGTAAAAACCTGAGCCAGAAGGCGCAGCTGGCTATACACAATGCAGTGCTGGTCCCAACGCTTACTTATGGAAGCGAGAGCTGGGTATGGCAGAGAGAGCATGAAAGTAGGATAAACGCGGTTGAAATGCGAGCGTTGCGCAAAATCTGTGGTGTAACGCTTGCAGATCGTATCCGCAATGATGAGGTTAGAAGCAGAGTTGGTCTGAAAGAGAGCGTCGGTGTTAAAATAAGAAGAGGCATGCTCCGTTGGTTCGGACATGTAGAAAGAATGCAGGATGAAAGAATGACGAAGCAGATATACAATGCAAAAGTGGAAGGATGTAGGAGCCGAGGAAGGCCAAGACTTACCTATCATGATCAGATTGGTCGTGTTCTATCAGAAGGTGATGTCAGGAGCCCTAGAAACCGGCGAGCGTGCATGAAAAGAGCAATGAATGTGAAAGAAGCGAGTGAGGTATGTAACGATCGAGTCGCGTGGCGCTCGGTTCTCTCTGCCTACCCCGTAAGGGATTTGGCGTGAAGTTATAGTAGTAGTATTTATTTTTAAAGTGAATATATAACTAAATATTCTATGAATATTTCAAGCGTCTACCTGTTGCCGTTACCAATATCGAGCAAAACCGAGCAAAACAATCACGTTTATTGTATGGGAGCCTCCTTAAATATTTATTTTATTCTATTTTTAGTATTTGTTATTATAGCGGTAACAGAAATACATCATCTGTGAAAATTTCAACTGTCTACCTATCACGGTTCGTGAGATACAGCCTGGTGACAGACGGACGGACGGACAGCGGAGACTCAGTAATAGGGTTCCGTTTTACCCTTTGGGTACGGAACCCTAAAAACGAGTGTGTTTTGGACCACACGACTGAAGTAAAACTTCTTTAGCTCCATAGTGTGATACAGACAATAGGCCTGCACTGTGTCTTAGATATACGAAACTTAACTCGCTATGAGAGAAAGAGGGAAAGAAAATGTGTGCTCGCACCTCGAGGTGCGAGGTATACGAAACGTGACTCTCTCTCTCTCTCTGTCTTCACTAACTTATATCTCCCTCTCAACTTCTGTTCGCCTCGCCAGATCACACTTTTCGTAACGCTTTCGTCACGCTTTCACCAACTTACTCCCTAAGTCAAGCGTGCGTAAAGAAGTTTTACTTCAAAAAGTTATAGGCTATTCAACATTATGATATGACACTTACAAGCCAAATTGTATAGCATATTATAAAGATACATACTATAATATAAAGGCATATTATAAAGGCATATATATAAGGCATACATAATATAAAGGCATATTATAAAGTATCTGACTATATTAATGATAAAAATGCCTGGGAGTGAGTCGATCCAATTATAATGTAATTAATAAAATATGTAAATTTGTTTGGATACCAAAAGAGGGATGCCTGAGTTTTTTGGCAGAATTTTTATCAGTGCTCACCTAGTCATAAACTGCACGGTAGGGAAAAAAATTGTGACGATTCCAAACAAATGTAGCCATTTTTACGGAATAAAAAGATTTTGACTTTGACTTTGAGGAAAAAGAAAGAAAGTAGAAAAAACAGCTCTTACGGGACACCGGGCAAACGCGTAGACGAAGTCGCGGGCGTGCAGCTAGTATTATATATAATGATGTGCTAATTTAGCGTTCCATTCACGAAGAAATCTTATAATGCTATAGAGACATATGTATTCATTTGTAATTTGTTTACTGTTCAAGTATTTTTCTGTAATTATGCAAATCCTTGAAAATTCTTCCGGAAACACATGTTGCTGCTAAGCACTCAACTTGGTAATAAAATTATTTGAGTGTTCATTGCTATGCTGCAAATTCAAGAAGCGTATAATTCTAGTCCAAATTATGGGTACAAGCCCTCCTTTTCAACTCGAAACTTTACAATGAGTGTCTGTCAAGTTCGTGGAGGCATAACGTGATACAAATGTTACATTATTTTAATCATGTAATCATTCAGTAATGTAAGACTTTGACCCTAAAGATTACAACAAATCACCATATATAGGGACAGAGCCAAACTCATCTGCATGTGATACATCCTGCTAATTAATAAACGGATCTTTGGCACACGAAAGGTAGCGTGCATCAGAAGTAATCCCACTGAGAAATACTTTAAGCTCCTGAGTAGTTGCTCTGTTAACAGAGATGTTAGCAATGCACGAGTAATATAATATAATTCCTTGTGTTGCAAGCAATTATAGGCTATGCTAGCTAATTTACAGCAAGTGGTTCATACGTTGTACAACTTGAATTTTTTTGGATATCGGGAATATAAGTATACGGTCCACCTCATTTACAGTGATCACTAAAGCCTATTAATTAGAATAGAGGAAGTTTTATTCGCATTTCGCCATCACCGCTGTTATAAGTCTCTGACATACTAATCTACATCAGCAGAATGACCACAGTAGGATTTCCAATAGAAATTTCAGAAACCTGATGAAGATGGAATATATTTTAGTTTTATAACTAAAATATATTCCATCAAAAAGTTATTGTTAAAGTAAAATGCCGCTGTTTGTTTATTTTTCAAATGAGTTACATAACAACTAATAAGGTATTACGAAATATAGTAATTTTATCTGTTTGCAACCTAACGGCGGCAACTTTGGCAACGATGGAAATAAAAATAGAAAACAGGTGACAGCTAAAACAATCATATATTTCTATGCAGTAACTTTTCGGATTCAACTTTGAAGATACACAATTTCTATTTTCATCGCTCGAAAAGTTTAGGACTGACGAAGTTACTATATTGGAACATGTCTTCAACTCAAATATTGGGCAGTAAAAGGGCAATTCATGTTTGCATGGGCATACCACACTCAAACTCAAACTGGAGTTTGTCTCTTTGTTCATTCCAATGCCCTTTGATACTTAAATTTGTTCTGTTTGACTGATTTTCACTTTTGTTTATTTCACCCCCTTTAATTATATTGCGAAGAAGAAAGAACAAAGGATTTAATAATGAGGTGCTTCAGTACAAAAATGGATTTTAAGTACAACTTCGGAAGGCATACTATCATATGGGCCATAAGCTCGTTAATTTCCACCCTGCTGCTCATACAGCAACTCCTTACTCTGCAACCTCACTCACTCGCAGAAATACCACCTCCCTCCAGGGAGCTGTTTTTTTACTGCTGTTTACTATGAGGTGATATCAGTCGGGCTTCCACTCGCCCTACCATTCGTCTTTATTTTAATGTTACGTGGTGCGACAAACAGCGATCCCAGTTTCCTGACGACCTTATTAAAAAGGAGACAAAAATACGTAAAACCCAAAAAAGCTTACATTTTTTCTTTATATATTAAAGTTTACGGCCTAATGGTAAATAGCTACAGTAGTAATTGCATAATTTATTAGACGAGCTCGGTGGCGCAGTGGTGAAACGCGTTGTTACGCTACATTGACGCCAACGCTCGTGGGTTCGATTCCCACACGGTACAAACATTTGTGTGCATGAACATGTCTGTTTGTCTTGGTCTGGGTATTTTCTATGTATAATAAGTATGTATTTACAAAAAATAAAAATGTATTTACGTATGTTTATCAGTTGTCTAGTACCCATAACACAAGCTTCGCTTACATTGGGGCTAGATGGCGCTGTGTCATTTGTCCGACAATATTTATTTATATTTATTTAATTTCAATATCAGTGGAATCACTCTAAAACATAGCTGTGCCTTATCTCTATTGTTTGATTCCAATTATTTCTGTAATCAACAGGTAACTGTAGTTAATGGATATCACTGATACTAGTGATATTTTAGAGGCAGGCTCCATTTATTTGTAAATATAGAAAAAATTCAGGACTAAAAATAGAAGGAACAGAGGAAGTTCACCTATCGTAACTAAATTGATCGTGGTTCATCAGAAGGTGATTAGATGATAGATCTGACGAGCATGCATGAAAATAACTATGCATGCTAAAGAATCGAGTCAGGTATATAAGGATCGAGTCATATAGCATTCGGTACCCTTTGCCTACCCAGATGAGATTTGCTGTGAAGAGATAAATGTACACGTAAGTAGATTATAAAACTCTTAGGCTGAAAATCACATGTTAATATCGAATCGTGCCATTAATATCCAATGAAAAGAGAATTCGATTAGGAAATGTGTTTTTCTGTGGAATTCGAGCAAGCGAATACGATATTACTGACGTCATTGCTTTGTCCCTACACCCGTTATGCGACTGTATTATATTTTTTGTGCGCTACGCCCCACTACGCTACCGCTACGAACTCTCTATTTCAACCAGACCCAGCTTTACTGGACGGACATATTTCATCTCTATATAGTATAAAACAAAGTTGCTTCCCGCCGTCTGTACGCGTGGATCTTTTAAATTACGTAACGGATTTTAATGAGTTTTCATCAATACTCAGAGCAAATTAAGAGAAAGGTTTACATGTATGTAATACATGCCTGTTATACGAGTATAAGAGAAAAGTCGATTTGTAATGTGATATCCTAAAATACATATTTTTGTGCGCTTACATTACAAATGCTGGCCAAATCTTACGAGATAGATCATATGAATGTACCATGGAAAAGTATTTCTTTAAAAGATCTACAAACGTCTGCGATAGTATATGTCTATCTCCTAAGGATAATCTACAGTAACAATTTTTATCTTTTACATATTATAAAAAATTACTAAGTTATTTACGAAGCTATTTTATTAAAATCTATTTTAAACAATACATCATTATTCCTTATCCAATTAAATACGTTTGATACGTTGTTTAAATGAATAAGTGAATAGACATAAAATCCTTTCACTGTAGAAAAATTTTGACAATTAATTTCTATATTTTCTAAGTCTAAATTTGTTGTACACTGCCGTGTTCCACCAGCCGCCTTGGACAATTTCTGGTAGATCCCTAACCCTGATTATTTTTTTTATATTAATCGAACTACTTTATGGTCTGTATGCAGGAAGAGCATAGCCAAATCGCAGCAAATTGATAGCCTTTATACCGAATGCACCCGTATTGTGGTTGAACGAGTGTGCACAAATCAACACTAGTATCGATCTGAAAGTACAGATTGAAACATAAGTGTTTCGTGGAATTATAAGCAATAAAACCAGTCATGTATCAGTTAGGTCTCACTTTATTCAGGTTTCGGTCCTCTCTTAGATCATATAATGTAACGATCTATGCAAGAAAATATAGTTTTAGTTTGTTTATTTTTAGTTTGACATATCATAATTTACAATTTACTTGGCTAATACAGCCAATTTGATCTAAACTATTTTTTGTTCATGCTTATTAGCGCCGGTCAGTATCCACTTACCACCGTTAGTAGATGCGTGCCCTCATTACCAGCACCCGCCATATAATCATGCTAAGAAACGAACCAAATTATAACGACTAATATCTAATGCGCCTGAGGATGTCCCGTGTAACAAAGACGACTGGAGCAGTAAGGTCAGCAACGATGACCGTTGCATGCGGTTTATATTTCAGATGACGGGCATTCGCAGAGTCAACCGCAACAGCCGAGGCAGATATGACCGGAGCAGCCACGTCAACTATGGCAGGTACAAACGGTAGTGGATGGGTGCCGGCCAACGCTAGTTCGGATGTATGAATCGGTAGCTACTACTTTGTGTGCTTCCACAAAGTAGTTTAGATAAAATTGACAACTAAAATATAAATCGGCAGTTGCAATATTGATTCTGTAATACAATATAAACACATAATATATGAATAATTTATAAAGCTAGTGTCATAGTATAGATTTGATATAAAACTCGTTACAAAAACAATAGGTATAACATCCTGTTTAGCCTCGGACTTGATTATTGAAGGTAAAAATATATGAAATCATTTCATGGGAGTGTTTTTATGAATACTTAATTTAATCTCAAATTAGAATAATTAGTCGCCATGTGATTGGCGACATCCATAAGGCAATAGCGGAGCATTACGCGTGGGCGGGTAATAGGTATTCATGACGCTTGCTGTTGTTAGAGTGATGGAGTGTTAACAATTGTTTCTTTTATAACAAGTTGTGGGTTCTTTCCGGACATGACAAATATTTCTGTGTATGAGAATGTTTGTGTAGTACGTTTATCGATTGACTAGCTTCACTTTATTTAGCATTAGATAACGCTGCGTGATTTTTTTGGAAAGTATTTTTTTACTATAATATTAATGTTTAAAATAACAAACAATACTTCTTTATACTTTTACTATCACTAATATTAGAATAAATAATATTAGAACGTCTTTTAATGCAAATTCCTCGATAAGACAGAATCGTCTTGGATATTAGAAGGTAGTGAGTATACCTAAGATACAATAAATATTAGGTAGTTAATACTCGTAGATTCAAGAGATATATTGTGATAGTCAAATTTACAGGCAATTAGATCTAAACTACTTTGTGTGCTTCCGCTACCGATTAGTTTATGCAAACTAGTGCTGGGCCACACCCGCCCACTACTGTTAGTCGATGCATGCCGCTACTGCCATGACTGCTCCGGTCATCTGTGCCTGAGCTGCAGCGGTCGACCCTGCTAGTGTGCTCCATCCGCATGCACCCGACACTGTTGGTACCCTGGATGCCCCGGTCGTCTCTGCGACACGTGTTTCATTTCTTTACGAGTAATCCTCAGGCGCTATAAATTTTAGTAGTTAGAATAACATGCTATGAAATTCATAGCATGGAAAATCAAACACTTTTTTATTGAAATGTCTCTAGGGAAAGTATCGTTGTCGAAATCAAAATATCCAGAACGACATCAATCAAACTATCAATGCACAGTGCGTTCATTCGCGATGCTTGATCCATATATGTAGTTCATATTTCATGCCGTCTGGCCAGCATTTGCGACACAGCGAAACTCGTATTCAAAGGAGGCGAGACATCGATTTTTCAATGGAAACTGGAAAACCAAAGAAAAATTTAATGGCTTTAAAGCAAATTAAAAAAAATGTTGTAATTACTCAGAGAGATGGTGGATAAGTCGTTCTAAGTAGGTATCATGCAGTGAACGAATTGGTTCAATGTAATGTAATTACAGACGAGAAGAAAATGACAAACACACAGTACCATAGACTTTGTGACAGATGCCAATACATGTATTATGCACTTTGTTTTGGCAATGCCGTAAGACTTCTAACATCAAAGTGCAAAGTAGGCAGTTGGTTAAAACGTTACAAATTACACACAACAGGAATCGAAGCATGTGGATTTTCTCCAACTAGTTTTCCTAAACATTATTGTGATAAAAACAGTCTATATGTTAACTCGGGACGTATTCTATTGCCATGCTCATTATCATCTAAATCTCAGCAATATTTTTTACGTAACCGTGTGATATATGCTTATATCCTCATAAATTTCATGTTCATAATATTTTTAGGGTTAGACTTTTAAATAAAATTGCAATATATAGTACCAGATGGTACAGCACTTTCACGAAGATGGTATTAAAATATTACATAGCATCAACATCGATAAGGTAGTAACCTAAATGTAGCTCCAGGATATAGACTAACATCGTGTGAAATGTTATAAAAGTTCATACACATAAAAAAATACTGCTTTGACTTCTATACAGACAGTAACTTTCACCTGCAAATAATTTCAAAAATAAATGCGCGTAGTAGCTTTTTGACAATTAACAATTTCCAATTAAAATGGGTATTAAGGTGGAATGCAAATGGGTCACTATCCTCCTTAGAGTCAAGCCAATCTCATGTGTATATATATGGGGCAATTAATAAAATGAGACTCTGGCAAAAGAGAGCTAGAACGCATCAAAGCCGTATTAAAGTATGAAATTGCCGATTTGTTCTGAAAAATTAAAACTCGTTTTTTTCTAAGATGTAATATATTTATTTAATCAAAATATTTACCCTTATTATCTATACATTGCTGCCATCTAATCGGAAGTTCCTTGTCGATAGAACTCTGAGGATCTAGATTCGATAAACTATGTGAAAGCATTTTGTACTGCCTCCTGGTTCGAAGTTCAGCACAGTAAACATCTGCTGTTATTGCTTAACCAGACTTGAGAAAGCTATAGTTAATAACGCCATGAAGAGACCATCAAACAGTTACCATTACCATTTTATTGGTAAGTTTTGTTTTAGGGCAACTTCACAATTCTTTCATTACTGTACCGATTCAACAAGGCAACACAAATTTCAACACGCGTTTCTTTCTGCAGATCAGTCAAATCATGAGGCACCCATTCTTTTTTATTTTTTATTTTATTGATTCTATGTAAATTACTCAATATTTTAGGTAAGATAACATTAAACCATGCCGCTAATTCCTGGTTAGTTTGACTCGAATCGACTTCCATCATCTCCTTCAAATCAGCGTTATTCACCTGTATGGGCGGTCTTCCACGTGGTTCGTTCTTCAAGTCCAAGTTTCCATTATGAAAGCGTTTAAGCCAAAAACGCACGGTGCATTCATTAACAGTCTCCTCTCCAAACTCAACATTGATATTGCGAGCTGTTTCTGCCGCGTTAGATCCGCGTCGGAACTTGTATTCAAAGATTACTCGCATTTTCGAAGTATCCATCTTTCCTGTCTAAGTTGAATAGAAAACAATTGAAATTCGAAAATCAAATGTTGCACATTTTTTAAGAAAAACCTCATAGGTATCATGTGAAAAAAGTTTCACTCGAAAATCTCACAACATGAAGGTTTAATGTCAATTCAAAGTATCTATTACTATAAAACGGCAATTCCGTACTTTAACCCCTATTATTTTTTAAAGTACTAAATGTCAAGAAGTAAATAAGTTACATTCAAACAAAAATGTATTCATTTGCTTTAACAATACCAGAGAACTAGTTACAAAGGCATAAAAATGTATATTATACTCGTTACTTTGTTAATATTATGGTAATCATAAATATAGACTTTATCAGGAAAAAATGGGCTTGTATGTGCCAGCACTAATCGTAAAATTGCCGTAATTTTAAAATTGTGAATAAAAAATAAATATTTAAAGAACGTATTACATAGTATACGTTTATAAGACATTCGTAAGAGTATACTTGCTGAAAGGATGTGCGTCCAGTGAGATATGTATTTCAACTATGGCTACTTTATACCAACTTGAAATCTAATTGTCAATGTATTAGTACTTTGAATTTATTTCTATATCTTGTTTGTAATTTTAATTTCTTCTCTGTGATAGTTACGAAAAAGGCGGCGATGTATTTAGTTGCGCGCGCCAAATGTATTCAATTATTATTTGATTTCGAATTTAGTTGATTGTATGACTAATAGTGTTCGAGAAATTCAACAATTGTACTCAGTGGCGAAATTCTTGGTACAGGTACATTGTCAGTGATGATTATTGTGATATTTTTGAAGCCCAAGATGACAATTTACAGAGAATAGAATCTGTTACCCAACGTTACACTGTTTGTATTATTATACATAACTAGCCTTTGGCAGCGTCTTCGCACGCGTAGATTTTGGAATTTCGAAAGTTTTACTTATCAGGAAAACCGTTCCTACTTGAAATCTAAATATGTTTGTCTGTGCGTTTGTCTGTGTGTTTGTCTGTGTGTTGTCTGTCGTTTTTTCGAATATTCGATTTTTGACTTCAGATTCGGATTCAGCATAAAAAATAGAACAGAAATGTTCAGGAACACCGTTCCTATCTCAACATGGTCAAAATGGGCGACAAATAAAAAAAATAATAATTGTTATATAATTGACGAGCCAGGTGTTCCTCTGGCAATGCAAGCTTGCGCATTCTCAACTGGTTTTTATTTTACTTCTTATTTTTTGGTACAGTCAGCATTATGTAGTTGATTAAAGTACCAAATATCCTTATTTGTGTAGTAATGAAGATATGTCACGACCTGTTCGGTTTTCATTAACTATTTGGTATTGACTGAATACATTCAAAGCACCTCTTAATACACAACATTGCCTATTTTAAAAACATAACTGTGCAAAGTCAGTAACTTCAAAAGATATTTCTACTCCATTCAAAGTGGTGTCAACCCCCTTTTCAGCCACCTAAGTGTTTGAAAATCTCTGAAATGACTGTTTTGACGTCTTGTATTAATTATTATTATTATTTATATTGACAGAGTCTAAAGTAGCTCACTTTAAAAAAAACAATTTCTTAGCAGTTCAACTTTTAATTCAAGAAATACTTTTGACCCCCATTACACACTTTAAGATATGGAATTTTTGAAAACGCTGAAACCACTTTTTTGGATTCTAATAGAGAGTATCTATACAAAGTTTGAAGTCACCAACTTGAATACATATTTCTACTCCGTACAAACTGTCAAGCCCCTTTTCAGCCCTCTAAGAGTGGAATTTTGAAAAACGCTGAAATTACTTTTTTGACGTATTGGTGAGAATATATTTACAAAGTAGCTCACTTTCAAAAAATCAATTTCTTAACAGTTCAACTTTTAATTCAAGAAATAATTTTGAACCCCATTACACACTTTAAGGGGTGGAATTTTTGGAAACGCTAAAATCACTTTTTTTGTATTCTAATAGAGAGTATCTGTACAAAGTTTCAAGTCACTAACTTGAAAAAATATTTCTGCTCCATACAAACTGTCAATCCCCTTTTCACCCATTTAGGAATGAATTTCAAAAAATCCTTTCTTATCTCTCGTGAGCATTACAAAAGTAACATCCATGCAAAATTTGAGCTTTCTATGTTCAAGGGTTTGGCCTCAGCGTTGATGAGTCAGTGAATTAGTCAGGAACTCCATTTTTATTAATATTGATTTTATAAGAGAGTAGAATATGACCTCGACAAACCTAGAAACTTAAATATTTATATATATATATATAAATGTGTTATAGCATATAATAGTCACATAATATGACAGTAACATAGACTACTATAATACCTATATCTCAAAATTTTACTGTAAAATGCTTCAATACAAAATAATTTCACATTCACATAGAAGTTGTATGTATGTATGTATATCTTTACGCCAAGTCCCTTGCGGGGTAGGCAGAGAAGAAAAAGAAAAGCACATAGAAGTTATTAATATGAACCACGTTCTAGGTTAGCAGTATGGTACGTCGTATAGAAACTTTTGTTCGCGACTGTGCAATAGTTCATAACACTGAATAGCGATAGCCAATGAAACACGAATACAGAGTTCAACCCAAGTTCAGGGCAAATAACAGAATTGATTGTGAGCTCGAACGCAGAGCAGTAAATTGTGTTTGATTTGGTCCTTTGTATAATGAGTTCGTGGATGTCGTTAAATATAAACAACTGAACTAGGTAATTCATTGTGATTCACACATAGTTCTGGATTTTTTTATAAAGGATTTGAGTACTAACGCATACTAAAATATGTTAAACGATTCTACTCGTTTACTAGATTGATAAACTTATTTTGTGTCATCGCGACAATAAATATTGCGATAATAAAAGAATACAATATTTTTGGTGTACAATAAGAAACCAGTTTTGTTGACCTATTTTAAATAAGGAGTAAGGGTAGATTTTAGAGTGCCTCAGAGTGTGATCAGTCGATCGGTGTAAGGAAAAAATGTCAGTCATTACCAACGGTTCATGGTAAATTATTCAATGGGATATCAAGGACGCTTTAGAGTATATTGGGCAAGCATAGCATGGCAATTTCATTGATAATGCCGTGCCGTAGCATGTTCAACCACCAAAATAATACTTGGCACTCCATGTGAATTTAATTGTGCCTTCTATAATACTAAGGTACATAAATCACTGGTTGTGTTACCAAACCTTGTCACGCAAACGCAGCACCATTTCATCAATTTTGGTAATCTTACTCCCCCATTACATATTAGTAACGCTCCTTCGATAACAACGGTCGTGAATTCGATTCCCACACAGGACAAACATTTGTGACTTGTCTGTTCGTTTTAGGCTAGGTGTTTTAAGAGGCACAGCAAAGTCTGAATAAGTACATCCACGTCCACGTCACAGGAAACGGCAACCAAATAACAACAACGGTTTGTTGTGTTCCTGCGAGCGCGTAAGGCCACCTATAAGCTACTAAGGAGTGAGAGGCGACAATGCACGAGTTATATTTAATGTGTTGCAAGCGTTAACAGGCTTCGGTAACCAGTATACATCAGGTGGGCTGTATGCTTCTATGCCTTCGGACGTCGTATAAATAAAACGGGGCGTGGCTGTGTCATGGACACGGCCGTGAGTTTTACGTGAATACATCTTCGTCTGGCTTCTCTTCGGCTGGGTGGAGCTGTGAAGCTCGCTGTCGCTCGTGGCTGGACTGACACAGTATGGGGAGGGAAGTTTGGAAACATATGAAGATATTTCACCGGCGTTCCAAAATGGGCAAAACAGAATTTTTTGAAAATAAAACTGAAAGATGATGAATGGAAGAATGATTTGTGCAATGAAAGAGAGTGTGATGTATGAATGTGGTTATTTATATTGTATTATTGTATTGTAATGATTTAAAAAAATGTGTTAAAAAAATATATATTATGTAAAAAGTGCCTTGCCTACGGCAGGGGTGTAAGAATGAAAAAAAAAACGAGTAAACGCGAGTAAGCTCTACTAAAAGAAAATTATATCATACAGCGACGCATGCGATGCTGTACAGTCCTCATTGAACGTAACGAATTATTTGATTCTTTAGTTATCAAGTGGTGTCAATTATTTTGGATCTAAACTATAGCTACAACACAAACCTGTATTCCCCGATTTTGTTATCGTCAGTTTGCCTTCCACTATGGAAACAAATTTGAAGACGTATTCACGTTAAAAAATAAATTAACCCTGATTGTCTGTAGTTCATTAAGGGGTTGACTACAAGCTGCGTTACCTATTTCGTTCGTATTACCTCTTTCTAGTCAGATGTTTTTTTTTCAACAGTTACGACACAAGAGTAGCGGGCGCCACCGCACATTGGACGGACGAAGCTTTCGCCCAGCGTGCTCGGTGGTTAAGTTCGCCCAACTCAGCACTCCAATTGCGTGGCGTGCAAGCTCGCGACAGAGCGACGTACAGATGTCGCGTGGACTTCCAAGTTTCTCCAACTAGAAATTACAGAATCGCACTCGATGTCATTGGTAAGCGTCATTTTGTTCCTTTTTTATGGTAAAACATTAATTTTGTGACTATAAATACATGCATACTAATATTGTACATATTAGCCCGTCTGGGGAAGTACTTTAAGTTACAGATAACCGCAGCTGAATAATAACTCCCTGGGGGGTTGTTGTGTTCCTGCATGTAAGTGGGTGCTTACTCGTGATCTCATACGCAGGAACACATCAACCCTTTAGGGAGTTGTTATTTGGCTACGCTAGGTAAAGCTTCTTCCCCAGATGGGCAGATTAGTGCCCTACCGCTCTTATAAATACCCAGACCTGGACAAACAAATATTTTCATGCATACAAATGTTCTGTATGGGAATCGGACCCACGAGCTTTGGTTTCAAAGTCGCGTTATTAACCACTGCGCTACCGAGCTCGTCAAAACTTTCACACATTCAGACATAAACTTACAAATTATTTATTTAATTTTTTCAATACATATGTCTCGGTAAACGGATGTCCGTTTACTTATACCCGTAGTAGGGGCATCCGCACTTCAAGCCGTCTAATAAAGTAATACAGCATTCATAGGTTACGGTAACCACTTTACATCAGGGGGACCATATGCTTGCATGCCTCTCGACTTGTATAAAAATAAAGTTACAATAATGACATTGATCAATTATGGCATTATTATCTATCTGTAACTTCACGCCAAAACCTTTGCGTGGGAGGCAGAGAGAATTGAGCGCCATATGACCCGGTCCTTACATACTTCGCTTCTTTAACTCCCATAGCTCTTCTCATTACACGCTCGCCGGTTTCTAGAGCTATGACATTATTTTTTTTTTATTTAGAATTAACCTTAATTTAAAATCCATTCTGGTTTTAAACCTATGTTTAAAATAATTTGCATAGTAGTAATTCAATATAATGCACTACATATATCTCTGATTTCTAAGTCTAGGTCTTTTTCAAATAAAATTTTGAATATATTGTGCTCATCAAGTACTTTCATATACATAATATATGAAAGTACTTGATGAGGAATAGTTCATATTCCTTGAATGAAAATGAAATGAATTATTCCTTGAGCAGTCAGAACCCGTTATATACGTTTTCCCATACATTTCGCGGTCGTATACGACCACCCGGGTTTCGAAGGGTTAAACTTTTTTTTGATAGAAGATAGAATATTAAAATATGTAAACGTACATACATTTTCTAATTTTTGCGTGTATATATAACTGTTTTCTGAGCTGACCGACACGTAAGTGATTTTAAAAAAGTTTGACCCTTTCCGCTTTTAGAAACAGCGCCCTACAACTAACGCATTAAATAAATTGACCCCCTGACCAAGAAAGAACACACAATGTATTAATTGTTCCAGCCATTTTGTTAAATTACAGGGGAATTCACTAATAGCCTAGAGTCTAGATCTATCAAGATTCATTAGGTCCACGCGTTAACTTGGGAATGTAGGCCGAGTTCAGGGCCATAACATTTAGTAGTGTGATAGAATTAGAACAAGGGAATAGACTATTATAAACAAGTTGATTTGATTGTGTGATTACGCAATGGTATAATACCTTCAAAGTCGCGTTATTAACCACTGCGCTACAGAGCTGAAAGATATATAGATTTAAAACCGTTACACCGTAAAAAAGTTGAGGATTCACGTTTTTTTTTCATGTAAGTAAAAGTCGCAATCAACCCTGTATTCCCTATGGATTTTAGATTTCTGGCGGCAGTTGCTCCACATAAAAATCTATGTATTCGCCAAATCCTTAAGCTTAGGTAGCAGACACCGCCGGTCCTAATGGATTAGGAAACGCGATAACGCGAAGACTCCCTAGAGGGTTACTTAGGTCGTGGTGTAACTGAGGTCACCAGTTAGCTCCTAAGTACCTGTGTAAGCAGCAGAGGTGGCATCGCACGAGTGATACTTAATGTGTTGCAAGTGTTCATAAGCTACGGTAATCGCTTTACATCAGGTGGTGTATGTACACCGACGTTGTATAAAAAAAACTTTTAGACTATCGTTCAAGTGCGTACAATAGGGAGTACATTTAGAGATTAGAGACTAAAGTTTATAACTACGACTACTAATGCAGAAACTGCTCAAAATAAACACTGTACCATCGACAATGTGGTATTTGGGGAAGATTTTTTTTATACAATGTCGTGAGTCATACAAGCTTGTGAGTATTTTTTTATTGCCAGGTTGTCATTACCACAATTAGTATCTTCGCCAGATCATTAGGTTTAGATAGTGAACCCTGCTAATTCCAATGGATTAACCCCGAGAAACGAGATGACGCTATGGAGACCGAGCGTGTCCAGCAGCATTCATAGGAATCTTTAACTATTTTAAAATACACTGATTTGGGTTTAGTTACAGGAAACCTAGAGGTAGACTTTGTATAAAAGTCTTCTGCATTGGGTTCCTCTATCTCACCTATTTCTACCGCCAAGTAGCTATATTGTATAGCTGTATTCCGGTTTAAAGGGTGAGATATGGCAGAGAAATTACTGGGTACTGTGATGAAACATCCTTAGGTCACAAGTTTGGCAGCGCGCGAGTAACATCCCGTGGTGTTGTGAGCGTCAATAGGCTGCTGTGACCGCTTACCATCTAATGCGGGCCGCATGCTTGTTTGCCAATCTAGTTATATGAAAAAATATTTGTGGGGTGTTGGCCTATGGAGGGCGTTATGGAAAATACCAAGTAAAGTTCAGTGTGCGTTTATTATTCACTGAGCGCCTGTACACAATGTGCCGGCAGTAACTGGACAGCTTTTCAGAATATAATTACATACTACTCATATATATTACACCTACGTTCGTATGCATTTGTGTGGCATGCGTTTTGCTGAGGCAAGGACATGTTTAACAGTATTAAAAATATTTCCTTTGTTATATTATATGTTATTTAAAAATACTACCTGCTACAATTTACTCACCTCATTTTCTAATTTTTCACTTTTCACACAAATTTCGACGATGAGTTGTTAAAGTATTTTTTTACCTATTTCTTACGTAACTCTAAAATATTCATACAACATTTGTTACAGAATATATTAGCCGTACCGCAATCATTGTATGTATACCTAGTACGTACTTTATTCGATTCCATTAGGTTTTGCGGACCTGGGCATATAGAATAAGTTCAAGGCAAAACCACTCAGAAGCTTTATTTATGCAGACCTTCTTTGATGTTGAATAAACCTGGTGCCTATTTACATATTGATTGAAACTAGAACCACCTTTTATTTCTTGTAAATGAAAGTAAGATTGTAGTACTGTATTGTACTGTATCACTTTTTGGGTACTATACATTGCGATTCGATTCTGAGATGATGTTATTTTATAAAGCTCACACACGTTATCCCTATATACATTATATAGCCCTTAGTTTAAGGAGACTCTTAATCTGTATGTACGAGTATCTTAACCTAGAGCTGTAATAGTTGCATACTGCGCTATTCCAGGAAGTTTTCTTCCGAGGACTCCCTGCCGACGTTTTTCCGAGGGACTACAACAACAACAGGCTCTTCGTCGGCAACAAACGAGTGATGTCCCTGATGCCGCATTTTCCCGCTATATTATGGATAGTGACAGCTTAATCTCAAGGAATTATGGCCTATTTGTTTTCCACGTGGTATAAAAAATATAAAATATCAACGTAACGATGTTACATTGTATAGATAATATATATGAATATTTCATTATAAACCGATATTAATATCTAAATTATTAAAACTAACAAAGTTTAGTTCAAACGTGTCACAGTAAGATAAGTCGTGTTTAAACAAAGCTTAAAAGGAGGAAGTTTCTAATTTGACTATATGTTTATTTTTTGAATGGAATTAAATAAATCAAAAATATTCCATTGAGTAGTTATTTGACTCTGGTCTTCTGTTAGTCGTAGGTGCTTGATCTTGTACCTTTCCTCACTTTTGCTCATGACTTGACCACGAATTAGTAGTGAAAGCCACAGATAGATTTGGTTCCATTAAAACTTTTAAATAAAAAATCTGAAATCAGTTATGTTTTATTAAAAAAAATCCGTTTTCATTTTCTCTGTCACTACGTTTTATTTTAGCACAAATTCTTCATTAAAATGACATCTTATAACACCAACAAGAGTCTACGCTCATGTAAGAAGAATCAGATCATAACTGAAGTAAATACATGAAGAAAGTTGATTTTTGATATATATTTTTAGCAAGTAAGGTGTGTAAAGGTAACAACATAGCGGTTCCTCTCTCTCTACACCGCTTGAGATTTGCCGTGAAATTTAGATAAATAGATAGGTGTTTTAATATTTTTTTTATTTCTTAAATCAATTTTTACTAAAGTTACTACTACTAAAATACTAATCTTGGATCTAAATTATAAAATACAGTTAGAATTATCCAAATTCATTGTGCCTCGGTGAATATACTACATTCGTCGCGTGTATAATAAATATACCTACACGACGAATATAGAATCTTGGCTTTTTTAAAAATCGGTAAAAGTGATTGTAAGTCCATTACTTAAAATAATAGGAGATATATAATATCCGAGGAGTTCCTTCTACCACCGTTTAGATGAAGATGCATATAAAGTTAGAACGCTGAATGAAATAAGTACCAACCAAGGACTCTTATCGCGAGTAAAAGGAAGTTCGTTATAAAACTCCATAAAGATTATCTGAAATCTTAAGAGTGTATCTAAGATCTCCAAATAGAAGAGCAAACTTTAAATTCTCACCCAATCTCGTCCGTATCTCTCCCCTTTTTTGTGTTTTAATAAAATAACTCAAGCCGAAACAGAGGGGGTAACAAAAGCTATGAAAAGTCGTACCGTTGGGCAATCTCGATAAAAACCGGTGCGATCGTAAACTCGACCCTGTGTTATCCTCACAGAATCAACACGGGACCGAGGATGGAGGAAAGGTCTTTTTGTTTTGGAGTTACCTTCTAATTTCATAACTTAGTAAAGAGCAAAAATGGTTTTATTTACGTTAATAAACGTCAAATATAACCACATTTAAATCGTTTCACGTAATGTAATAAATATGAAATATAATCACATTAAATAGGTTTTGTTTAATATTAATTTTAACAACTTTTACACTTTACTATATATTACATTAGAATCTAGAATCTTAACTTAGAATCTTATAAGATGTTTATTACTTTAACAGTATTATTTTATTTTATTCCTTATTGCCTTTGAAAATAACCTGTCAAGTAGAACCAAAACACATATTAAACTCCACACCTATGCGATCAAATAAGCCATACGTTATGTTATTTGTTTTCACATTTTTTGGCATTACCAATCTCAAATTTGGCTCTCTGCCTAACGAATAGAGAAAAAAGTCTACTCTATATCTGGGTTACCCGAAACACCGCATATGGAGTAGGTTTTCTTTGACGACGTATAATAAATTTATTTGCATACGAAATTACATTACTTTCTTACATGAAATCAATGTTAATAAAGATTTTACAATTTCATTCGTATAATATCGGGGATAAATCGGGGATTGCATTAATAACACTCTGATGTTCATTTGTATGCACAGATCTCTAGTACTCGTAGATAAATGAATTAAGTTACAAACCAGATTTTCTATTATTATACTACTTAGTATGTTGACTTAAAACTGATTATTTTATAAAATTTTATATATAATACATTTTTGCAGAAGTCTGAATGGCAGTGGTAAATACCAGTTATTTAAAATAGGTGCAGTGACACGAGCACGTATGCTGTTCTTCTGGAGCGTGAGAGGAAAAAAATAATAATGAATTAGTGCCATCTATTATATACATATACAGCTTGACCTGTAATATTGACTATCGTCAATCAATTTTACATTGCTAGGCATCTGGTTATAAATTATTTAATGTGAACATTTCTGGGCGCGATTGAGAAAAGTATATTTGTAATAGACACAAAAGTGAGCAGTTTTTGTATAATAATTATTCATCGTCAAAACAAATAAAGTAATGGCCGTCAGCTATTACTAACATAGCTGACGGCCACTACTTTATTTGTTTAACACAATAATTTTTGGGACCTATCTCAAAATATAAACAAATTTGATGCTTTCTTTTCACGGATTGAAGCAATATAAAAAACTGTGGCGAAAATCCTAGTCGGGTTTAATTTTTCTACGGAACTTTAGAGAAATACAACTCAACCTTTTACTGGCATTACTTTCAACCTTCGTGATGTCAATCATAATATTTTAATTCATTTACTACCTCTATAATTTTCTTATATCGTAACACAGAACTACGAAAAGTCCAAACGTTCCCGAGAATGATTTACGTCCGAACCGGTGACAGTAAAAATGTGGGTCGCTTCGGGGAATTAAAATTTTATTGTAACTGAGGGCGTCTTAAGGTCGAATCAAGATTAAGCTGATGTGAACACAGATGGATTTTGAGGCACTTAAGTTTTTACTACTTGTATTTTCTTAGGTGGACATTATTACCTTTTTTATGTCATTTCCCCAAACGTAAAGTGATAACGATAAAAAAGATATTATACTCAGTGGCGTATTCGCTTTTTACCGACTTAAAAAAAGGAAGACATTCACAATTTAATTGTTTATTGATGTATAAACTAACGACACATGAACTGACTATGGTAATCATAAATTTACTTAGTTGACACTGAAAAGTTTTTATATCTATCAATATCTTTACGCTAAATCACTTGTGAAGTACACAAAGAGAATCTTACACCGTCACTTATACCATAAAGTAAAATAGAACAGAATTCTATTTGTTTTTGAATTTTGTTTCTATGTTATGATCATAAAAACGCAATGAAAAAGATTAAAATGCAACACATTAATAAACGTACAAAGGCGGACTTATTCCTATAAAGAATCTCTTCTAGTCTATCTTTGAGTGTCTACTTGGAATTTAGTAGGCGAATGGCAACATAAACGGAATTAATTATTATAATATTAAACAAATATAAATAAAAATAAAAATGGTAGTAAATGTCAAAAGAAATAATAAAATCGACAGTAACTTGTTAAAATACACACATCAAAAGTGTCTAGGGATCAACATATATTTTTGCAATAACTTTTCTCCTGATTGATATTAATTAAAATTTTCTTTAAGGATTCATCAAATAAAGTGTTTTCGTTTGTCTACAGTAACGATAAACGAAGTCACCTTTGCATTAATAAAGAAATTTGCCATTTTCATAATAAAGGGATTTTTGACATTTGAACCACTAACATTAAAGTTCGAAAAAAAGACTGAAATAACAGTTTTCTTTAAAATTTTATTGGGTAACTTAAACAATTATAGAAATGCTCAGAGCCGTGGGAATGATAGAAGCTGGTTCCCGGCAACGTACTGTGGCTTTAGCTCTGAATACAAGTCAGAGTGTTATCAGTCGACTTTGGACACGTTACCGAAGCACTGGTACCGTGGCTGAGCGCCATGGAGGACGGTATCGCTGCACCACAATATATGTATTTTTACCTAGTTAAAATACATATATTGGGGAGATGGCAGAAAGAGAAGAAAAGGAAACTCACTGAGATAAAAATAAACAAAAATAATATATATAAATAAAATCAGTTTAAAGCACCAAGATCATTGTGAGAATTTCTTAGATCTAGTTTAAATGATTCAATATTGGGAGACAACTTAATGTACAAAGAGGGAGTATTCCACAATATTGCGGCATGGACCAAAAAGATTTGGTGTATGTACTACTAGTGTGCATAGGAATGTCCAGTAATGGATCCACTGAAGAACGCAGACAACTATCAATATCACGAAATTGTAACCTCTCACGTAACTACTCAAGAGCAGATGGGCTAAATATTACGTTAAAAAGAAGGAATAACATGTGAAATTTCCTGCGAAGCTTAAACGAGTACCAACCGAGCTGCTTGCAAAACTTAGAGACATACAAAACATTTTTTTGGAAATCTGAAACAATTTCATTACACTTTTATGCTGTCAAAATTGCATTGGTTATAAAATTATATACAGTCAATGCAGCAAAACTAACTAACAACCCTAGTTCTAAAGTTGCCCTTCTAGTTTTAAAAGAAATGATTATATTTATTTTTTTAATGATATTGAATATTAATAACATAAGCACTCTAATTTCTAATAAAATATAAATCGACCTAATGTAAAATTGTAGGAAAAATTATGTATTATGTATATGAAAAGAAGCAATTCTATAGCTTCAGAGGAACCAATTAATGTATATTTTTTATTAAATATACCACCACATCAACCCTTATTCATCCCACTGTAGGGATACGGGTCTCCCTTCAACCGAAGGGGTTTAGAACATACACCATCACGCTTCTCAAATGCGGATTGACGAAGACCAAAGTTTTCAAGCCGCCCGAGGGCCACTGATTTAGGTTAACGACTGTCATCTGACGATAACAACCGGGACCGACGGCTTAAGGTGGGCACCTTAAACCATCGGCTCCGAAGCACGAAGAAACACGAGATAGATAAACTCATCCATATACAGGCTGCGGTCGACGTTGCTTAACCTGCGTGTTCGATTAGAATGACACGCGTAATGATGCCATCGAGCACTCATTATTAAATATAGGTATTTCACAAAACTAACACAACAAAATAAGTACGAGTGGCACTCAATCGCAGGAATACAACAACCCTCCAGTAAGTTGTTATTTGGCTGCGGTTTTCTGGTGAGGTGGAGATATTTCTCCAGTCAGACAACTTTGATGCGTCCTACCTCTAATAAAAATTATATATACAGAAACATTAATAATCCATTCCGTTTGTAATATCAGCATCCATAAAAATGGTGATTCTTTTGGTTTTAATAAAAAAGCGCTATGTCATTCCCAAACCTCAAAACCTATGAATGAATTAGAATATTTCAATTAATCCAACTCCACTTGATAAGAAGTTGAACATTGGACATTGATGAAAATGTAAATGGCTTAATCAAAATTTCGGCCGCGACTTTGATAAGCCTGTATCCCAGATAAAGTCGCCGACACGGCAAGGTCAGTAAAACGGGTGTAGTATAACAAATAGCAGTAGGATCACTGCTTTTCTTTACACACATTTTGTTACAATATAATTTTGTAACAAAGTTAGACATGTTATGAATATATCTGGTCGAAATAATATCGAAATAATATAAATAATAGTATCGTTAAATGACATAGAACTTTATAAACATAGATTAAAGTTCGTAGTATAGAGATATGTACTAAGTATCTCTATACTACGCATGCTAGTAGATAAAGAACATAGGAACGTATAGAGATAAATATACCCATTGATATAAACGTATATTGTATTACAACATACCATGATATGATGTCTTGGATATATTGACTTTGACGAACTATTACGAATATATAGTTTTGTATTTATATGTACACATATATATGCGAAAGGATTAAACAAATTCGATTAATTATTACAATGTGTTCCTACAAAAAGAAATATTATTTCAGGAATATTATTTTATGAAATGTTAAGATAATCAAATCTTTATTCTGTATTATATGTAACAAAATAACATGGTATACTGTAGTTTTGAAAAGGCGAGCTTGTCTCTCGAAGATATCTCTTACAGACAAAATACACGTTTTGTAAAATAAATAATGGAAAAATAGAATGTACTTGAACGTTAAAGAATCAAATGAGGTGTGTAAGGACCGAGTCACGTGGCACTTAGTTCCCTCTGCCTATCCCACAAGGCACTACATAATTCGTCCCCTATATGTTTGTATGTTAACTTACATATCATCAAAAATATGCTGTTAAATACAATAACAGCATGCATAAAATGTTGATAATTGATATATATTATCATCATTTCTATTGTTATATGTTATCGACATTTCTTTACATATATTTATTTTTATTTGGTATATTAGTTATGAAACCAGAGCGATATTACAAGCGCTCATTTCAAAGTTCATTCAACGATATCATATCTACTGTTTCAGTCAAGATGGCAATTTATTTGTTTCAAAGCCACCTTCATTAGTTATGAACATTTGTGTTAGACGGTAGGCATAGACTAAAGACAAACGATTGTATGTACGAGTACATCACACTTTGATAATTATTTCTAATTTGTCACGAATATTATATATGAAATATTTAACTAAATAACATGTTATACTGTAGCTTATCTTTGTAAGAGATCTCTTCCAGTAAGATTTATATGGTTTGTAAAATAAGTAATAGACAAAGTATAATGTATATATAAATTATGCCAATATGTAAATAATAATCGAGAAGAAATGGCCATTTAAGTCTCTTTTTAAGTTATTTTTTTAAGAAGAAAAAGAATAACATGTTTTTCTTCCGTAAAACTAAATAATCATCTGTTGGCTGTACTTGACCTATGAAAATCATGTTATCTTTTCATTTGATGGACATATAAAACACCTTTAATAAATTAAACAGGAATGTTGAACTTATGAAATGAACTCGAGTCGTTTTTGTATAGCTTGGGTCAGTTATGGTCCTGGTTATTGCTTTTTTTAGGGTTCCGTACCCAACGGGTAAAACGGAACCCTATTACTGAGGCTCCGCTGTCCGTCCGTCCGTCCGTCTGTCACCAAGCTGTATCTCATGAACCGTGATAGTTAGGCAGTTGAAATTTTCACAGATGATGTGTTTCTATTGTTGCTATAACATCAAGTACTAAAAAATAGAATAAAATAAATATTTAAGGGGGCTCCCATACAATAAACGTGATTTTTTTGCTCATTTTTGCTCGATATTGATAACGGCAACAGGTAGACGCTTGAAATATTCACAGAATATTTACTTATATATACACTTTAAGAATAAATAATTAAATTAGAATAAAATAACTATTTAAGGGGGGCTCCCATACAACAAACGTGTTTTTTTTTTGCCGTTTTTATCAATAATGGTACGGAACCCTTCGTCTGCGAGTCCGACTCGCACTTGGCCGATTTTTCGATGTTCTCTAGCCAGTTTTATTTTTATGAATAACCAAAGGGCCAAATTGTGCAAATATAAATATACTACATACAAACCAACACGAAACCTATACATACATAATTATATATACATATGGAAGGGACTTGGCATGAAGATATAGATAGATCAAAAGGTTGCACTTATGTTCATATGGGATAATGTACACCCCAGACTCGATTTCATGACAGAACCGTATACCTGTAGCAGGGAAACGAGGATATCAGGGATTTCACGAAATCTATAGAGATATTACAAAATTACGGTATAATGTGGAATAATTTTTTCAATTATATATATATTATATAATTATATATCTTATCGATATATACATATATATATATGTATATATTTACATACACATACATATATATATATGTATACCGTTATTTTAAAAATACTATAACGGTCCCAATTTCAATATATATATATATATATATATATGTGTGTTGTAAACTATCAAACATATCGTGTAGTGAAATAAACTCCAGGCGAGTAATTAAGGATAAAGTGATATCACAATAAACTTCATGCCGTGGTGTGTGCTAGAATACTTTACTACTTAGTTACTAGTCATAGAACAAATATTTGAGGACCTTACTTTTTCCACAATATATTTCGATAGACGGCAACTTCGTCAGACGGCAACAAAATTACAAAGCTCAAACCAGCACTGCAAATAATTTTTTTGTGCATGCCCCTTAGATCATTTGATGTGAGTAGACTCATACTATCTGTCTATCTACAACTTTACGCCAAGTCCATTGCGGCGTAGACAAAAAGAAGCCAGTGCCACATAACTCGGCCCTTACACACCTCACTCGCTTCTAAACCACTCATAGCTCTTCTCGCCGTTTCTATTGCTCCTGATATTACCTTCTGATAAGATACGATCAATTTGGTCATGGTAGGTAAGTCTTGGCCTTCCTTGGCTCCTACATCCTTCTACTTTCGTGCTGTATATCTGTTTCGTAATTCTTTCTTCCTGCATTATTTTTACATGTCCGAACCAATGAAGCATGCCTCTTCTTATTTTAACACCGACATTCTGTTTCAGACCAACTCTCATACTAACCTAGCTTAAATAAATAAAGCGAAACGAAAATTCATGGAACGAGAAGAAAAAATAAGTTGTTTAGCTGTCTGTAATTAAACTGCGTCAAGGCCAAAGAAAAGTCAGGTGTTCACGATAATAGCGCCAACGCCCTTTATAAAACTTCCGTCGGCTTTATCCCAAAATCGGCACGAAAACATTTTCAAAAGAAACTAACCATAACTCCAGCATAGCTAAGGTCTGGCACAGACGATTAAAAAATATTTGTATTTTATTGGCGAACTGGGTAATCGAGTAGTTAGCGATAGCGATCTTATAAGAGAAATGAGATCCCAGTAGTGGATACAGAACTATTGACCATTTGGTCCATCCTGATAGGGGCATATTCCACCATTAAATTAGTGTTTTAGAATTTGCTCGGCCGTGAAGGAAAACATCGTGAGGCAGCCCACACGTCCAAGAAATTATATTTCGAAATACGTGACCTAACCTAAGAAAGATCTCGTTTTCCCTCTGGCTTGTGGCGATCGTATGACAGACCCTCTGTGTTAAAATCAGGGTCTTAGCCAAATTCTTAGGCTTAAGTAGCGAACCTCGCCAATCCTAATGGGTTACGAAACTCGATTACGCAAAGAAAAAGAAACGATAGCTCTTTTAACACCAAGGGTTGTGGGTTCCATTCGCGCATCTACTTCTGTGCGTGAACATATTTGTTTGTCTCGCTGAGGGTTTTTCTTTACATGTAAAAAGTACATACGTAATATTAATTAGATGTGAAAGTACATAATATAAGCTTTGCTTAGTTTAGAGCTTGTCAAACTACGAGCTCGGTGGCTCAGTGGTTAGTAACGCTACTTTTACACAAACGTTCGTGAGTTCGATTCCGACACAGGATAAATATTTGTATGCATTAACATTTTAGTAGTTAATTAATAAATGCAGGCGTTTGCGTTAAATTTTGCGTTAAAGTCAAATTTACAGTCAATTTGATCTAAACTACTTCCTGCGCTTCCGCTACCGATCAGTTCATGCGAACTAGTACCGACCGGCACCCTGAGACATGTGTTTCGCCTATTCACGAGGCATCTGCAGGACCTGTAACTATTAGTCGTTAGAATAACATGCTACGAATGACCTGTACATATGCATATATAAAATACTAACGGTAATGGGTGGGTGCCGGCCGGCACTAGTTCGCATGAACTAATCGGTAGTGGAAGCACACAAAGTAGTTTAGATCAAATTTCCTGTAATATTTTTAACCGACTTCAAAAAAGGAGGAGGTTCTCAATTCGAATGTATTTTTTTTGTATGTTTGCTACGCGATCATTCCGCCAATTATGATTGTGATGATTCTTTTATGTTTAGTTGGTCATATTTCAGAGGTGGTTATATATATATATATATATATATATATATGAGGATTTTCAATATTTGTTTTTTTTTATTTACACCACAAAAAACAAAAAAAATAATATTTTAAATAAAAGAAAACCGCCTTCAAAAACACCCAGGAACTAAAAAGCGAAAAATAATTGTTCACAATTACTTATGATTTTTGTTGTCGGTGCCAGCCGCATAATATCAGTATTCTGGCACCGACTCCAAAAGTCGTAAGTAATTGAGACTAATTATTTTTCGCTTTTTAGTTCCTGGGTGTTTTTGAAGGCGGTTTTTTTTTATTTCAAATTAATTTATAGTAGGTACAAAAAGAACATAATTGCATTGTCTACAACTACTTGATTCTGAGTGTTTTTCTGATTTCGAAATTTCGTCGCCGGTACTTTGCTTTTGATGACTTAATGCGCATTTGAAAAACAAAGTATTGGCTTAACAAATATGAAGCAGTTTATTATGAAGCAGTACTAATGCATCATAATAGTGCTGATATCATAACACTCTCGGTTTCAGAATATATCTTCTTGTTAGTTTTCTGATGGCCTGTCCCATATGCAAAAATATAAAAATGTTGATTTTAATTGACTTTCATCTTCTGTATGTGTATTCATACTCAACACACTCAACATGACTTCGGTTTTGTATTTTCTCCAATGCTTAATTCATAAAACAGGAGCTTGCATAATTTTTAATATTAAATTTAATGGTAAGCCATACTAGAAAAGACATTCCAAACACCTTATTTGCCCAAGTAGCTTTTTACATTAGTTTTGTAATTTCAGATAGACAAATTCAACAGAATTGTCGTCTGCGTTGAGCCTAACTAACTTCCGTTTGCCTAATGGAAATTCGCCGAGGGATTCCTTAAGCTCACTTGAACTAGAAGCGGAAATTTTCCTTGTGTAGCTTTCAATTCGCCTGAGTTACATCATATTTATATTGTGATTGTTGTTTGTTAAAAAATTGATAACAAAATCGAGTCAACAAACACATTAAAGTGAATCTAATCGTGAAATCAATTTACTTACGGTATTGGTTAACGTTTGTAATACCAAGACCAAGTTATTATATTTGTCTGTAGCTTTCCATACCAAAACTGTCAAAAGAGAGAGGTTGAATATTTTTTCTGCCTGATAAAATTTTCCATAGATAGCGCAGGTTGTTTTAAATGTCTGAGTTTTTATAGGGTCCATAGTGGGCAATTCTCGATATTGTTACCAGCATCCATATTGCTGCTCTTTTATTCATGCTTACTGTACTGCTTACCTTAGGTAATACATACGCTGTTTATTTCCTTAATGGTATAAAATAATCGAAAATTCATGACCTCACCTCAGTGTGGGAGTACCGGGGAGTAGTCATGTGTATCACATCAACTGATATATGTTTCTTTTTCAGATTGTAACATTCTTATCTATGTTTTATTTGAAAAAAAAAAATACTTTCTTAGGAAGATATAAATGACAGATGCGTATTGGACTTGATTGTTTTCATTTTTTATTGGCACGAAACTATAATACTCAATCAGTACAATTCGAGGAAACAATTTAATATTTTATTTTAACTACATTTGTCATACATGCTTTTCGATCGACAAAAATACCAGAAAAGGTAAGCGTAGAAATCAGCTTGTTTAAAACAAAACAGATCAATAGAAATGGAATAATATTTGGCCTAACATTGCTTATAATACACGTAAAATCATTCTTTATAGAAAGTTACGCTACTGTCACATAAATAGTAATAATCTGTATTGAAATCATATTACATAAACTAAACGTAAACAGTTGTGATTAATCACTATTGTAACTTAAACAAGTCTATTTAGCCGCATATTATGTCGTACCAAGATATTACAATATGATATGGTGGAGTAAAATTCTCATTCGAACCTGGTCCACACTTATGAGGAACGTACGAAACAATGAACGGGTGGCAGATGTTCATTTCAGTAAGCGATAGCTGCGTCGACGAAATGTATATGAACGCTCCGCATGATCGCCGGGATCCTCTTCTGAATACTCATATCGCAAACCTTTTGTTTCGAGTCAACGAAAACATTTTCATTTCCTCGACCAAGCTGAAGCCTCGTTCCTAGTTTGTTTATCCGCAATTTGAGGATATTTGGGGCGCGTTCGATGCCTTTTGTGATTCCTCGCGCGCTGATTTCATTTTGATTGTGAATAAATTTTCGAGGGAGCAGGCAGTAAACACTGTTATTTATATAAACACACCAAAACGAACGTATCTATTTGAATACGGCGGCTTCGTAACCACCATTTGCTTGTAATATTTGCCTATGATTTCACTGTTTGTGTGAAGCAATGTATGTTGTTTAATTTGATATCAATTCAGACGGTTGTAGTGTTCAAAATGTTCCTTAATTTAGCTAATAGTCTGATATAAAATGAAACGAAATGGAAAATACGAATCATGGGAACGCTAATGTTACTCTAGTAGGCGTGTTTGGGTAAAAGTGAAACATGAACTCTTATTAAAATACAGCGATATAATAAACTATTCATGGGTTAGATTGAATCTTATTAGTAGGCAGGTATATTAATTGATTTTTACACACAGTAAAATTAACTTCTTATCGAAATTTATCGACTAAAGCCCATCACAGAAGTAGCTAAAATATAGGTACTGTCTTACTATGTATGTATAGAACATGTTGAAACAGGAAACATGCAGATACACTTTGTTTCATACAGTTAGAGATAAAAAGAATGTTATCTTACGATATATTATAGCTACGTTTGTGACGGGTTTAATACTTTCAAACAATTGTTTTGTATTACAAACTTACATATAATAATATTTTTTTTTCAAAAGAAACGAGGAATACATAATATATAAACCTTTTTCATAAATATAAAATAATTTCAAAAAGTGAAAGAGCCTCCATTGAAAATATGTAATGTAAATCGCCATTTCGTATAGCAAAGATCGGATCTTTTGACAAATCTAACAGAGCAACTTCTTAGAAGCATACTGGTAACCTCACCCACCAGCAGGAATACTAAAACCCTCGAGGGAGTTGTTATTTAGCTGCTTTTTCTATGAGGTGGAGGTACTACTCCAGAGGCACTGCTTTGATGCGAATTACTTCTCTTAAAATACTCAGATCAAGTCAAAGAGACGTGTTCATGCATACACATGTTTGTCCTGTGTGGGAATCGAACCCACGAGCCTTGGTCTCGAAGTAGCACTAACTACTAATTTAGTAACTTACTAAGTTAACTGTGACATGATTTCGGTGACTTAGGACTATTCTGCATTAACATTACTAAATATTCTTTCGTATGGTGCATCTACGCAGCCAGACAGTTACGATAGCGGGCCGGTGGTATATCCGCCAGTTTTATGTCAACATCGATATTTTAGCAGCACATGCTGCAGTATTCCACACAGCCCGGCGGCATTGCCGGCAGCTGAATCACCATCATAACTATTGGGCTGGGTATGCGTGGTTAAATCCCTAAGGTAAACAAAGAATATTCTCTCCAAATTTCAAGTAGCTATATTCAACAAATTAGGATATGTGTTATCTATTCGTAAATTAAAATATGTTTATCACATTTACATTCAAGCGCAACTTATCTGCACATGGTGGACCTTGCGAGGGTTGACGAGAAATAAGAGGAGATCAGAATTCTATATTTATTCAATAAGAACTTTAAGTTTTACCTCATAGACGACCCTGGCCAAATAACAATTTCGTGAAAGTTGTTTTCCTGCGAATAAATAATATAACGAGGAAGTTGATCGGGGAAGTTACTGCGGTAGCAGTTGAAGAGGGACGCGGGTACGATAATCTTTTTGTTGTAAAGGTTATGGTTAACGATTCACTTCTGGCGGGTGGTTATACTTGTTTGCCGTCCGATTCGTTATAAAATTGTCAGTTTGGTAATGAAAACTATAGTTTTTATAACACTAATATATATGAATGGATGCAAGTACGAGTAGCATGGGACCGATCTCTGTGAAAGTCCAAGGGGGAGGCATATGTTCAGCAGTGAACATCCGTCGGCTGATATGATGATGATGTATGTAGACAATTTAGCCTGTTCAATGGTAACTAGTAACCATTGCCTCCATAGGCCACTTGTAACACTATGTGCATCACTCTTATGTGCTAAACTGAAAAGCTTCTTCTGTTTTTAAAAGAAGCTCAGCTATTGGGACTTGAACTTCATTCCAACACGTAAGGGTTCACAGAAGAAAACTTTTGGCACAATAATATTGTATATACCCTTAAAGTTCCAGTGAGTGAGGATGAATTTGCCATCTCTAAAAACTTTCAAATGGTTCTAAATTATTCATATATCTCGTAATTCTGAATTAATTAAAAAAAATTGAAATTTTGCGAAGAAATAAACTGTAAAACATTTTAAATAAATAGTGGATTGAAATCTATTTCATTGAATTCGGTGCCCTTTTTAAATAGCATTTTAATGACTCATTCATATGTTACAACTTGCTTCAAGCACGTTGCTTGCTTCATGGTGCCATTCGTGTGTGGAGCTTAAATAAAAAATCGGTATGATCTGTTATGACGGGCTCGGTGCCGCAAAGGTTAATAACGTGGCTTTGGTGCCAAAGTCGCGTTAGTAACCGAGTATGCCGTTAAAAATTTTTAGTGGGTTCCTATATCACATAATAAATCAGATCAGATAAAATCAGATAAAAAAAAGAGCCATTCGCTCTATTTATAACATGGACTTCAGAGAATCCCTCAGAGAACTGTTCAAAGAAATAAATATGCTCACTATTAGTTCTCAATATATTTATGAAACATAATGTATGTCCGTAAAAATTTTAAGTCGTTTTCAAACTTCAATGAAAAACTCAGAAGTAGAAATAAGTTGTGTATGTGTGTGTACATCGGCTTGCTAGGACTGGTAGATCTTTTCTTGTAAATTGTATTCGGTTTACAGTTGCCTGAAACAGTTCTGTCCTTTCTTGACAATGTATTCAAAAATCACATTAAAAATACTTTATGTAAAAGGGCTTCTTATAGAATTGATGAATATGTAACTTTCGAATATGTCTGGAAATAATTCAGCACAGACTACCTGTCCTTAATAACCTTTAATTTTACCATTTGATATCATTATTGTACCAATATGTTTATGTGATTTTTTTTTATAATATCTAATTGTCATAGGTTTTCGCGATTGTTACACATTGAATTAAACAATTTTTAACGGAAGTATCGCGTATTTTATTTATTTTGTTGAACCTGACGTTTCGAACGCTTTGCAGCGTCCGTGGTCGCAGGAAGACTAAGGTGGTATTTGTCTTACATTAGTTATTCAATTATTACATCTACCGACATGGATGGATTAATTACACGCTGCAAAGCGTTCGAAACGTCAGGTTCAACAAAATAAATAAAATACGCGATACTTCCGTTAAAAATTGTTTAATTCAATATCTAATTGTCAATTGTATATTAAAAGAGACCTATATTGGCTAGTTTCTTTCTGCATTTCTTCTTCGCCAATGGTCATTTCTGAAATCCTAGTAGATTAAAAAAAGGAAAGAAGTAAACTAAGAGAATTGTATAAGATACAATAAGATTATATTTCAAAAAATGTGAGACGCGTCTAAGTACCCGCGGGGGCCCAATGGCAAATAAAGAAATTAATCTTTAGTATTATCTTTAAGTTATAATGACTTTGAATTATATCTTGGAGTTATTTGGTTCAAAGTGTGGATCGAATGGAAACATCCCTTACTTACTAAAATATTAAGGTGTATTTTTCAAGATACGGAACCATCACCCCTTTATTGACATTATTGATGCTTCCGTGAACGTCGGTAATATAAAATACCTACGTATTCTATACGTAAAACATCGAAAATTACTTTTCTGGAGTTTATGATCGAACCGCATTCCTCTAGTTCACTGAGCATGATAATAAATCTATCCAATTTTTTTTTCTCACAGAGCTTCCGAGTAAGCCGGCTATCTTTGACGAATACGGCAAAGAGATATCCGGGATCGCAGGTCCTTACAACGAAGGAGGAGATTTCAAACTTATTTGCTCCGTAAGCGGGGGTAAGTCTATGTTTGTTGTGAAGAATTTCCCTTTATGTTGTTAGCCACTTTGTCTTCTCAGGGAAAATAATTTGATCGGAGTACACGAAGGGACATGGAATAAATTATGAACGTTAAATGTTGCGACACACAACGCCGCTATAAAATAAATGAACATAGAAGCGGGCCTGCGACACTTTATTTCATTGTATGCAATGAATACACGTGATATGTAAATCACTTGTCGAAAGCACAAGCCTTGGAAAATATATTATCGAAACGAAAGAGATAGTCACCACTGCTAACAAACTCTTTTTAGTTATAGACCTAATGTGTATTACATATTAAAGCAATTTGTGATTAAAGGAAATAAATAATAATTTATGAATTTGCGAAAATGGTTTCTCTCTGACTGTCTCTGTCATCTCAATTTCCGCCATTAGAGTCAAATAGTAGATAGGTTAGTTTGAAACCATTTGATCGCGATAAGTAAAATAGTAGTAAGTATATCTAATTAGTAACCCTAAATTGGTATATTACTCACGTAATAAGTTAAATAATGTTATAGAATAACAAAGAATTTTGGTATTATTTTTATCTTTATCTTATCTTTATATGTAGTAAGTGATGTACCTACTCGTGAGTATGTAACAAAAACGTTTGATTTCATTTGATTTGATTTGAAAATATTCATATATGTTCTGTTGATTCATATAAAATTAATATTTTTTGTAACTTAATGGCATACCTGACTTGTTACATACTCTGAAGTATATAAAAAGCAGCAGAGAAATAATTTCGATTCCCCCTCCCTACACCGCAAGGGATTTGGCGTGAAGTTTTGATAGATAGGAGTTACAGAAAGAAGTTATAAAAATATTTTCTAATTCACCACAATATTTGTGGTACGCTACGTAAGTGACTATCCTGTGTCATCATATACTTATGGCCTACTATGTGGTGATATAAATCGAAATTTACAAAATAGAGATAACATGTTTAATAAGTAGTAGCATAACTGGGGTAGTTTCTCCACCTTACTGATGGCAGCACAAAAACATTTCTTTGAATCTTTTTTAAGTATTATAAATAAGATTCACTGTAAGACACACTGTAAATAAGCTTTAAGGGGCACTGCCATATTTGTGTTAAAGGATTCAGTTTTCTACCACACAGTAGGGTAGTAACGTTTGCTAAAAAAAAAAAACAAATCAGCCTGGTAAGTCCCTACACTTAATTTATCGTTTCACCGAAGTACCACGTCAATCGACTTAATGAGAAGGCATCATTTATCCTGTTTCCCTTTTATGATAGGTAGCTTGTTTCCTTTTGATGTCTATGCAATTTGTTGCATCAAAGGCGATGGTTTAAGATTTTCGCATTGGATTTAAGTGATGAGTTACGTCAAAATGTTTGTTGACTGGTTCCTTTGATGTTATTTTAATATTATTATCGAATCTTTTTTATTTAAGAAGTTATTCTTGGGGCTTTTGAATGTTAACTTTTTTTTGTTTGTGCCAAAGGGAATATAAATAATACTAAAATTAAAGTATGACAATTGCTACAATATACATTTTTAGTATTTTTTTTAATTCTGTCTTTTTCGTTTGTCATTATCATATATACAATTCAGCCCTGATTTATGTGATTTCTAATCGTCATATTTTAATAATACTTAAAGCACACCTGAATCATAAATTAGACAACGGCAAGACTGCAAGCTACGAGTGGGTAGTATTAACTACTACTAGAGGGTACCTAACGAGTTAGATTTCCGTACAAAAACTTGTGTGCATCTAATTTCTATATACGTAACTGTTAAACTAGTATTTATGTATAAATACTATGTTTACTAGTTATCTAGTATCCATAATATATTTGTAACTAAACTCCATGCCAATTATGAAGTTCCATAACGACTCTTTATACGAAGGTACTTTGTACATATATAAATAATTAAATAGCGTTCGTTCATGATAGTATTTTATTCGATTGAAATTTTGCATTGGAAAGGACGTTTCAATTTTATAGTATTAAATCAATATATATTAAATGGGGCTTCGTCATTTGAATGGAATGTAGATGAATTATCAGACCAAAAAACAAATTAACATAAGAAATATTACAGGTAATCCAACACCAAGAGTTCAGTGGCATCAAGGAGACCAAGTATTAGCAACGTTAGGTGCCAGCGATCTGCAGCCATCAGGGTTGACCCGGTCCCTGACACTGGTAGTCAGAAATGCTACCAGATCCCATCAGTCATCAATATATACGTGTACAGCTGATAATACTTTGTTAGCAGCGCCACACAAAGCCACTGTTCGAGTTGACCTATATTGTAAGTAATAATTACCAACCACATTTTCTTTGCCAGTATTGAGTAAGCATTTGAAAGGATAATGTTTGATAAATTGCAACTCTATTTTAAGACCATTGATTTTTTCTTAATTCGCAATACGGATTTAGAACAATTAAATCCACTACAGGTGCTGGGGTAGCATTGGCCAAGTATGTTCTTAGCGCATGAGAGAGATCCCAGGATGCTATTGGGGTTTTCTGTGATCTTTCCAAAGCTTTTGATTGTGTCGATCATCGGACATTATTGCTCAAGCTGTGCCATTATGGGCTTTACCTCTAGTAAAGCCCATAAATTGATTTCAACTTACGTTAAATAACAGAATACAAACTGTTGGTATAAATGGGGTCAAATCTAAAGGCAGAAACGTTAATATTGGGGTGCCCCAGGGCTCTGAATTGGGCCCCTTTTTATTTTCAGTATATATGAATGATCTGCCCTACATGATGCAGAAAATGGCGGATATAGTACTGTTTGCTGATGATACTTCTTTAATTGTTAATATTACTTACAGGTGCGAAAACATTGAGAAGGTAAATAGCGTTCTATCTGCCATTTTAATAATCTTTTATTAAACTTATCTAAAACCAAATATATAAAATTCAATATATTTGGCTATATGGCCTGCCTTATGGTAAGCAGTTATCGCAACCTATGGACATTTGCAACACCAGGGTTGACACTCTTGCGTTGCCGACCCTGTAAGAACCTCTTCACGCCTTTCTTGAAGAATCCCATACTGTAGTGCCTTGGGAAAACCTCGGCAGAGAGCTCATTCCACAACTTAATGGTTCTTGGTAGAAAACTTCTCTGGAACCGCACAGTACGTGACCATTGCGATTCCAGTGTATGAGGATGAACTCCCAGCTGTCGGCGAGCTGTGCGATTGTAAAACGAGGCCGTTGGCATAATGTCGAACAGTTCCTCAGAACATACCCCTTTATACAATCGGTAGTACATGCAGAGGGAGGCAATCTATCTTCTCAAACCCAAGGGCTCAATGCCTTGTGTGAGTTCAGGGTCATCGACGATCCTCACAGCTCATCCCTGCACCGAATCACAAGGCCCTAGCTGGTATCCAGGTGCTCCCGCCCAAAGGTGGCTATAGTAATCCATATGCGGTCTGACTTGGGACTTATATAACACAAGTCTTTGACCCGAGCTGAAATACTGTTTAGCTCTATTGAGCACACCGAGTTTCTTGGATTGATAGACTAAAAAAGAGAGATTAAAGCTATAAAAGAATAATAAGATACAATATGATTACAGATTGTAAGTGTCTAAGTGCCAGTGAGGGCCTAGTGGGAAATTAAATAATATTCATTTTTATCTTATCTTTATCATTATTTTAAATAAATCGTAATAGTTCTTGATGGTTATTTATAACTCTGTTAATCAAGTGGGATTACACCTTACGCATTGAGCAGTCAGAACCCGTTATATACGTTTTCCCATACATTTCGCGGTCGTATACGACCCCCCGGGTTTCGCAGGGTTAAGGGTTCCATATTTCCCCAAACTACATAACAAACCTTGTTTAGATTTCTGGCAGTAAGAAACGTCATTTTAATTTTCCACACTTCGCTCAGCCTATCCTAACCATGGTCCAAAACTGACCCAAACCTTATACAAAACTTACCCAAGTGCAATACAAATTCGTCCTAAACCTAGAACAAATTTGGTTCAATCCGGATACAAATTTGAAGCAAAACTGATAAAAACTAGAGCCAACTTGATACAAATTTGATTTCTTAGGCTTTCTTAGCGGTGAACGCGCAAACTTTGTGTCTTGAATTGGACAAAGTTCAGAGGAACACCTGGCTCGTCAATTATATAACAATTCAACATTTTTTTTTTTAATTTATCGGCCATTCTGACCATGTTCCTTAAGAGATAGGAACGGTGTTCTTGGACATTCCTATTCTACTTTTTTATGCTGAATCCGAATCTGAAGTCAAAGTTCGAATATTTGAAAAAAAAAGCGACAGACAAACACATAGACAAACATATAGATTTCATACGGTGTTCCTAAATATTGGCAGTAATTGTGTCTGGAATGAACTACGAGTTTTCTTGTAGGTGGCACCTAATTAAAGTATTAATATTGCTGATGCCAATGTCCGAAATGTCTTGTATACGAGATATCTCGTACTTTGGCACTATTAACTTTATTATTAGAAACGCCAGCTACGAGTTATCTTGTTTCGACTTAAGGTGTATGGTGGAAACTGAATTCCATTCCTCGAAAATCTTGGCATTCAATGTATTAAGGGTGGTGGGTAGTTCATGCTGTAGAGTTTGAAAAAGTTGGGTATGTACCTAATCCGGCCATAAGATTTGTTGTTACAAATGAATGTGCATTTATTTTTTATGAATAATGTAATCTTAATAAAATTATATTTCATATGGACATATTTATGGAAGTCTTAGAAAAAAAAAACATTTTATTTGTAATTAATTATAACCTAAGGCTTTGATACAGCCCATCTGTCTGGTCATGCATCAATGAATTTACGCACTGTTTCCATGGGAAATTTAGCCACTGCTTTCTCCAGAGATTTCTTAAGAAACACAGTATCGGCGTGTCGTTTCGAGCAGGGCATGTCCTTCTAAACTGATCATAATTTGTAGTCTAAGTGGTTCAGGTATGGGCTAGACAAGGACCAGTCTTCAGCTCTTATAAAGTCCGGAACGTTGGTTTCGAGCCAGACTTGGGTAGATCGTACCTTGTGACCAGGTGCAGAGTCCTGCTGGAAATTTCACGGTACATTTTTAAAAAGTGTATTGCTAGATGTTTCACAATACGATCCAAGACAGTCTCTTGATACATTTTGGCTGAAGTCACTTCTTTTTCACAAAAATAAAGGTTTGTGACTCCTTGATAAGATACTCCCATAAATCATTACAGACGCAGGATGATGACCACATTGTACCTTTCCAACCACTTGGACGGCTTCTTTAGGACTGTATGTGTACACTTTGTCATTTTATTTGTTGTAGTTCTCTTCAATCATGAAAAGTTTTTTATCATTAAAGATAGTGTTTCTGTGCTTTTCACCTGCGTATCGGGACAGAAGACGTTTTGATTGATCCACTTTCTTCAACTGTAATTATTGATTTAGGGCATGTCCTTTATATCGACGAAATCGCCTTGTTTTACGACAATGTCCTAGCGGGAATCTTTATTTCTCGCCATAAGATTTTTTGTTTCCTAATGGGGTTTCGGCGAATACTGGCTTTTACAGTATTAACTGCCTCTGTAATTCTAACAGCATCCGGTCGCTCCGATCTTTGTGGTTTTTAATAGAGGAAGTATTGGTATATCTGTCGATAGAACGATATACGTACATACGGCTGATACCAAGCTTTTGAAGTGTCTTGAATATGACCGACGGCTCCATACCCACTTTGTACAAGGCAATCACTGCATCCTATTTTATTTAACTTTTCCATATTGTAATTTGATAATAAACACGAAAAGAATATGTAAAACGACGGAAAATCGGAAGAAGTTTTCAACATAATAAACGCGTTCTAAATTCTAAATAACTGAAAAGTTGTAAAAAATAAAACTTTCTACGTAACTGTATTTATATCTAGGCTAGTTATATAACATTCGGTTATAAAGTCCTACCTCTCCTAAAAACACCTAGAGTAAAGCAAACATACATGTCTATGCAACCAAATGTTTATCCTGTATAGTAATCGAACGTAAGATATTTTCGTTGATGTCAAAGTAGCATTACTAACCACTGCGTCGCCGAGCTGGTCGAAAGTGTAATATTAGAAAAAACAAAATATTATTGAATTATATTTATGCACGTAAATAAAAGTTGTGTAAGTTTATTTGTCCGTTAATAGTTAGACTAGTTTATATTCTGGATTTTATACTTGTTCTAATAACTGAATAAAAGTTGATAATAATGAAGTATCAGATTTATTTTTACATCACAAACGAAGCTTGACAACCGAACAGAGAATGGTAATAACAATCTTCTTGAAAGACTCTGTCTCACTGGGACACCGACTTTATATTTGACTTTATATTGCACAACATGATTTGGAACCGGATGGTCGTGTGGTTGGTACTGGTTACTTTAACACCAATGCACGTTACAATTCCTACACAAAACAGACTAGTGTGCATGAACATGTATGTTTATCTTGGATTGGGTGTTTTTTAATAGAGGTAAAACGTTTCAAAGTATTTTTAAGGGCGATAGGACGCATCAAAGTAGCCGGTCTGGGGAAGTACTTCCACCTCACAGAAGACAGCACCCAAATAACAACTCTCTAGTGGTTGTTGTGTTCCTGCGTGTGAGTGAGGTCATCAGTAAGCTCCTAAGGAGTTGCTGTGTTTAGTATCAGAGGTGACATCATGCAAGTGATACTAAATGTATTACAAGTATTTAGTTATTGTGTATGCTTGCAAGCCTCCCGACGTTGTATAAAATAATCTACTGGGAAATTTTTACGTAATAAAAAACCGCAGCAATATAACAAATTATTGCAAGCATTCAAAAGAACCCACCTGATGGCAATTTATCGTAGCCAAAAGGCGTATAATATTATGCGTGGTCGTGATTGGTGGATCGCATGATTTATCAATATTTTTCGCAATTAATATATTTTATTTTACACTATTTTTCTACCAAAATATCTTTTTTCGCCAGTGAAACATATTTACGTCATTCTATTTAATATATTTTTCTTAAAACGATCACTGTTATTGCGTTAGGAAGACCATTATTTTTTATTTACAAATCGTATAAGAAAAAATACTTACTTCAAAGTGCATCACAACAATTTTTAGACCTTTCATGTATATAATTATTATATACATAATAAATATAAAAAAGAATAAAATATGTTTTGGAAATAAGTAATGTGCCATCTAAATGGGCCGTAGTATAAATATGACACTGGTAAAACACGTGTAGTTAACACGATGGCGTGTTCGATCCTGTGCACAGAGCAATTTCAAACCTGTCAATTGTTTGTTTCTTGCGGGTCTTATGTTAACATTAGTCGATAAGTTTACGTCCGTCGCAGCACATCTAGTCACATGATTGTGATTTACATATCAAAAAAAAAATATGTGAAGTTTTGAATTGGCCAAGGTAAGAATAAATATTTTGACTGTGTTTTATGTCAAATGGTAGAAAATATACCTAAGTATTTCGTATTAGGTACGCGTGTTTATATCTATTTTTTTATTTATTTGTGGATCATGGATCCAGTGGCAAAAAATACAATAAAGTTTTGAGAGTATCCGAAGTCTCAGACTGTCATTAGGAACTGGAATATTATAGTGATGAGGATTTAGATGATGTTGAAGTTGTTATATTTCCTCCAGAATAAGTGAATGAAATAACTGGCATTGAAGAGGGCCCTGACGACGATATGGGAGTTTGTCCGGTGTCAGATGTGGCTGATCAAGTGGAATTTTCATGTATGATTAATAACGTGGAGTAAGATGCTCCAAATTAACTCGCATCTCGGACAAGTAAGTGCCGTTAGTCCAATGTTTGGAAAACAAGAACAAGGAGTTGGCAGGAAAATCAGCGGTAGAAATGTTTGAAAACTTGTTATGTGACGAAATTCTAAAATATATAATGTACGAAACTATTACCTATTTTAAAAGGTATAAAAATTATTTAAACTTCAATCTCACTGTGGAGGAGTGAAAAGTTTTTATAAGAATTTTGTTTGTCGCTTCGTATCACCACTTGCCATAAAGCATACTTTATTGGTACAGAGATGATGATGTACATATTAAATTTGTTGAAAAGGCAATGTCCCGAATGCGTTTTGACAAAATAAAATCTTATTTGCATTTCAACGACAACTCGAGAATAGATAATCTCGATAATGATAAAGCTTTCAAATTTCGCCCATTTATCGATAAAGCTAATGAATGATTTTGAATATATGGGATATTTGAATCTAATTTAGCTGTTGTTGAAATAATCGTCAAATACTTTGGTCATCATGAGATCAAGCAATTTATAAAAGGCAAACCAGTGATGTTTGGGTACAAAGTTTACAAACTTAATGTCCAATGTTACTGGCGATAGCTTGGGTTCAAGAGTGGTAAAAAAATTGCTGGAGGTGAGTACAGACCCAAGCGCAGATGTCGTCTACTTCGATAATCAGAAGTACGCAACTGATGATAGATTTGAAATCTCAAGGGTTCAGAGCTACGGAGATAGTAAGAGACAATAGGACTTCAAAACGTTGAAAAACTATACCAGGAATTTTGTTTCATTTGTCATTCCGAAATATCTTTACGTGACTATTTTGGCTCCAATGTGTGAAGCTGTACTCCCTATCGATATTAAGCGATATGATTGTATAAGAAATAATAATAATTATTAATTAAACACGGCCGATTCTACAATTGGTAATGCACAAAGACTGATATTAATTAAGGGCTCAAAACATCCTGCATATGATAGTTAAATACCGTCAACTATTCTCGCAGCTCATATCCCAAGGTCAAAAGGCAGTAGGTATCCTAGTGATATGCACGTCTGGCATTAAGGATTTCTCTCAATTCACATCTTACATGGTAAGGTAGTATCCTTGTACTCCCGGTCTAAAGACTAAGTTGTTTACGTTTAACAGGCAATTACTTGAGATTAATTTTGTTTTAGTTACACACTTGAATATTATATATTTTTTATACAACCAGTGCTGTTGCTTTAATACATCATCTACCTCTCTTAAGATGCCCCAGAACAAGAAAATTGACGAGCTCAGTGGCTCAGTTGTGAATGTCGCAACTTTGAGACCAACTCTCGTGGGTTCGCTTCCCACACAAGACAAATATTTGTGTGCATGAACATATCTGTTTGTCTTGTACTGGATGTTTAAAGAGAGGTAGGGCACATCAAAACAGCCTGTCTGGCGAAGTACCCTCTACCTCACAGAAAACCGCAGCCAAATAACAACTTCCTAGAGAGTGGTTGTGTTCCTGCGTGTGAGTGAGGTCACCAGTAAACTCCTAAGGAGTTACTATATAAGCAGCAGAGGAGGCATCGCGCGTGTATATCACAAGTGTTAATAGGCTACGGTAACTGCTTTACATCAGGGGGGCTGTACGCTTGAATGCCTCCTGACGTTGTATAAAAAGAAAAACAAAAAATAACAAATATGTGTGGGATTCGAATTGAAAAGCTTTGGTGTTAAACAGAATTGCTAACCAATTCACTGGATTCATCTATAATACATATAAATATATAACTGCAGAGTCACTTCCTGTAAATATAGTTTAGCTCGATATTTTATGCAGAAAATCAATTTGATGGATTAGTCCGATGTACAAGAAGGTGTTCAGGAACACCGTTCCTATATGAAATCTCAATATTAGTCTGTGTGTGCGTTTTTTTTTTTTCAAATAGGTATTCGATTCTTGACTTCAGATTCCAATTCGGTATATAAAAATAGAATAAGAATGTTCAGGAACACCGTTCCTATCACTGGAATATGGTGAAAATGGCCGACAAAGTAAAAAAAAAATAATTGAATTGTTATATAATTGACGAGCCAGGTGTTCCTCTGGGAATGCAAGCTTGCGCATTCTCAACTGGTGTTTTTTAGGGTTCCGTACCCCAAGGGTACAACGGAACCCTATTACTGAGGCTCCGCTGTCCGTCTGTCACCAGGCTGTATCTCATGAACCGTGATAGTTAGACAGTTGAAATTTTCACAGATGATGTATTTCTATTGCTGCTATAACAACAAATACTAAAAAGTAGAATAAAATAAATATTTAAGGGGGCTCCCATACAATAAACGTGATTTTTTGCTCATTTTTGCTCGATATTGATAACGGCAACAGGTAGGCGCTTGAAACATTCACAGAATATTTAGTTACATACTTACTTTAAGAACAAATAATTAAATTAAAATATAACAAGTATTTAAGGGGGGCTCCCATACAACGAACGTATTTTTTTTGCCGTTTTTATAGATGATGGTACGGAACCCTTCATGTGCGAGTCCGACTCGCACTTGTCCCATTTTTTTTAATAACTCTGATTTACCTTTGAAATGCGACACACTCAAAAGAATCGAATTATGTTGTAGTGTCAAAGAAAAGTCGAAAACTTTCATATAGAGCACTTCGACTGTTGTACCTGTCACTAGCTGACTCTGTCGTCAACTACGGCCTATGTAGTTATGGATTGACATACAAAACATACATAGACGATATTTACAGGTTGCAGCGTTGAATTCTAAAAACAAAAATTCCGAAACACGTTATAAAACAATGTAAAGATGACCAGGCTATATTCCAGTACTGTAAAGTAATCAATATATTTGATAAAATTAAATTTAATATACTTACTCAAGTAAATGATACGGCATACTTAGAAGAAATAAGAAGAACAGCCAACTTGAGACAACTAAGGCATACCCCAAAATATCGTCTACTCAAAACTAAAAATGCATATGGCACTAGAATATTAAAATATGTCATACCAAACTTAATCAATGAACTGCCAGCGGAACTGCCAGCGGAACTTAAAAAATTATACATCGAGAACACAAATGTAAAAGTCAATACAAACATTATTAGTTACAAAATGTGCGAAATGTTTGATTGTTGTGGAACTGCACGCGAATATTTTATTGTAGCCACTGCATGTTGATGTAGCAATTGAACGGCGCACCTACAAAGATAAACCTTTATACTTGTAGGTTTTCGTGTAAGTCATTATAAATTGTGAGATGTAATATTTAAGGATAATGATCAATAAATAAATAAATAAAATAAATAATAACTAGAATCCCAGTATGATATAGCCCCTAAAGTATTTGTAGAATCGTAATGTTCCATCCATTATTGGTTTAGCTACTTGATGTAAACGATAAAATGTTTTCGCTTGCCGATACCAATTTGCTGTTTTGTGAGAAAAAATCCTTTACAAATCGTTTCGATATAATGAGATGCGACACGCGACATGATTTTTCTTTATAGCGCTACGGAATTATTTCTATAACGACTTTTGTGATATTTCGTAAAATCAGTGACTTATGAGATATTTTTGAAAATATTTGTTTTCTATTTAGTGTGTGTGATATAATATAATGTATACTATATTATTTATTTCATACTAACAAGAGAAGCCTACGTATACGAACTAACAAATCTAATGAGACTCAGTGAGCGTAGAGTATGTTATTTTTAACACAATTCTTTTGTTTTGAATCTTGAATATGAGACGGGAAAATCACACTCGTGTGAAAAATATCTGTTAATGATACGGTTTACACCACTAGTGCCACTTTATTTTTATTTCCAATCATTATTTGTCAATAGGATGGTAGAATTTGTCATTTTTATACCTTTGTGATATGTTACTAATAAAATGGTAAAATTATGAAAACTTCTTAATCTACTAGGATTGGCGGGGGCCGCTACTTAACCCTAAGGATTTTGCGAATATACAGATATTTACATATTTTTTTATACAACGTCGAGAGTCATACAAGTATACTGCCCACCTGATGTAAAGAGGTTACCGTAGCCTATGAACGCTTGTAATATATTAAGCATCACTCGCAAGACGCCTACCGGTGACCTCACTCACACGCAGGAACACAAGAACCCTCTAGGGAGTTGTTATTTGGCTTCGGTTTTCTGTGAGGCGGAGGTACTTGCCCAGATGGGCTGCTTTGATGCACCCTACCTCTCTTAAAACATCCAGACCATGACAAACATACATGTTCATGCATACAAATGTTTGTCTTGTGTGGGAATCGAACACACGAACGTTGGTGTCGCGTCATTCTCGACTGCGCCACCGAGCTCATCGAAATATATGATAGGAATTTAGGTTATATCCCTAGAACTCTCGATGAAATGCAATGAATTCATTAAATCGATTTCCGCAATATGTTATCTCTACGTAGACAAATATGCCAGTTTAATTCGAATCTACGTAATGTTTTACAGTAAAATGTGAGATCTTTTGCAATCAAATGGTTTAAGGATTAACAAGCAGTGATAGATAGTGGATAAAGAACCGGCCTTGTGATCAACAGGTCACCGGTTCGAATCCTGACATGTGCCCTAAATTCATGTTTTCAGATTTATGTACACATTTGTCATTGTTACTTGCTCGGAGGTGAAGGAAAACATCGTGGGGAGCCCGCACGTCTAAGAAATTGTACTTCGAAAGACGTGTGAAACACTTACCTAAGATAGGTCTGGTTGTCCCTCTGGGTTCTTGAGGTCTGACGGTAGTCGCTTCATGTAAGAGTCCCTGCCAAACGTAATGGATTAGGAAACTGGATAACGCTAAGAAGTCATTACATTCACTCTTACAACCCACTTAATGTTAACGAGCGATTGCAACACAACGAGTTACCACCCCCGCTGTTAACATAGCAACTTCAATTGCAACAACGGCATTGGCATTTCTTCTTCGCCAATGGTCATTTGAAATGCTGGTAGATTAAAGAAGAGAAAAACCTAAAAAAAATATATAAGATATAATATTGAAAATGTAAGACGTGTCTAAGTTCCCGTGAGGGTCTAAAGGCAAATAAAGAATTTTTATCTTTATCTTTATCAATCACTGACACGAACACAAGGACTGCCACTTTAAAGAAAACTACATTCCCTGCGGTTTTCTTTATACTGGCGATACTTCCCAGTGAGGCATATGAAATCTGCCTCTCTTACCTTAGCTTAATGACAGAGGGTATCGTGCTTATTTACAGTTTAACTCATGACGAATAAACCCATCCACAGACAAGCTTCAGTCAACACTGCTAAACTTACGTATTCCATTAGACTCACATACGCAAAAATGTAACCAAGTCAAGACCTGATCAAACAATTAACATAATTTCTTTTTTTTAGTGAGGCCGCTAACAGTGGAAATTCTGTCAAGGGAACAGCCACTATCAGTGGGTCGGAAGACTGAACTGTGGTGCAGGTCCACTGGTGCAAGACCGCCCGCCACGATCACGTGGTGGCTCGGAGGAAAGCAGCTCAATTCAATTACAAAATATAGGGTAAGTTGAATATACTATATACTGTACTATATCATCACGCCAGATCCCTTGTAGGGTAGGCAAATAGAAGCGAGCGCAACAGGTCCTTACATACCGTAATCGCTTTTTAACATTCATAGTTATTTTCTTGCATGATCGGTTCCTATGACTCCACAACACGACCTCCTGATAAGACATTATCAATTTGGTAGTGGTAGAGAAGGGTTGGCCTTACTCGACTTCGACAGCATTCTACTTATTATACTTATTATTTTATGTCTTTTTTAAGAGTTCTAATATAGATGAATGCTTATTAGTTTAATTGAATCGATTCATCGAATGTAATTAGTTTCATATCCATCGCCTTTTACACTAACAAATTTTATTCCATTGCTGGGAATAAAATTTGTTGGATAAAACTTCACCTGGGTTCTCCCTTCAACTGAAATGGATCAACGAGTATACATACTTTTTCACGGTGCTCAATTGCAGATACATAAATCGCCCGAAGGTCATTGATTTTGCTTAAGGGCTAACAACAACCTGGTCTGACGGTTTAACTTATCACTGACATACATAAACCCATCAATATTTCGACTAAAGTGGAAGTCGCTAAACTTATTCTTTTGATTAACAGTCCGACTGTAGTAATACCTTCATCTTAAAGCAAACCGCAGTCAAATCCCTGGATGGTTGTTGTGATCCCAAGAAACTGAAGTTACCAGGAAGCTGATAAGGAATTGCTATGTTAGCAGCAGGGGGTGGCAATACGCACACAATATTTTCTGTATGTTAGGAACTTCCTTAGGAAGTGCTAGTGTTAGCAGCATGGGTGGCAAAGCACAAGTGAAACTTTCTGTATTGCAAATGTTAAGCTCACCAATAATCATTGCTCAGCTCAAAATAGATAGTAAGCTATCAGCAAACTGTAATAATTACGTCAGGATCTGAAACGGCGATGTAGTATCGAGGCGTTATAATGCTGGAGCTGATCCTTCTATTTATTTTGATGTATATAACATCATCATCATGAAAGTATAGAAAATTCTGTATTACAGCAAATTCTCCTAATTACTACTACTAGACTAATTATGTATTTCTAACTTGACTGATTATAGCTAATATCATTTGAAAATGTTTTTCTATCTGATATTTTATGTCACTAAGGTGGCATACAACAACAGCTTACCCGATGGCAAGCAGTATGCAGCCGTAGTCTATAGACATTTGTATTACCAGGGCTGTCACTCTTACGTTGCCAACCCTGAAAGTTTAGGACAAACCAAAACGTTATGTATCCTTCTTGTGGTTTGCAAGTATGTTACAACTGAACATCTGTTACGGCTTTAGAATTCCGTGACAGAAACATTTGAATAATCACTATCTTGTTTCATACTTTCCCGCACTAGGGTTTATAAGGAGGTAGGCCTATGTTCAACAATGTATAGGAAATAAGATGATTGTAATGATTTCAAACGATTCTAAGATTTAGAAAATGTGCTTTGCTTTTTGCTCTATATATTTACATTTGAATGTACATTACGATAATATGTACATTACGACCTGGGTAATTACTTGTATGCTTGTGTAATGTAACAAAATATTATCTTTATAGCCAAACAATTCTTTTATTTTGATAAATGTTTGAAAAAATACTTATCGTATCGTGTCAGAAAGTACTCAATAAGATATATCACATGGATGACAAAATATTAATTTTATTTATTTCTTTTATAGTAATAAGAATAGCCATAGCCGCATAGTTATAGCCGTTATAGGCGCTATAATTCCAAATCGACTGCCGCCTCAATTATTATAATGGGAAGAGTAGTTTAGATGCTATAATGGAATACATGTAAATAGCCTGCTAAAATAATTAACGCTTCCCCCTTTGCCTAGTCGGGTAAGAAAGGTAAAAAAACCCAATATATTTTGAAAACCAATATTCTATGTCAAAAAGTATAAGATCGATCTGCGGGCCATATGGAGAAGCTCGTCTTCGCTCAACGTGATATGGAAAGTGCTATATTCGGGGTTTCGCTGCATTACAGAATCAGAAATGAGGATAGCCACAGTAGAACTAAAGAAATTGAAGTAGTTAAGGATAAGCACGTTGAATTGCCAGTGGATCGGCCATATTGCTCGTAGAACAGACAAGTGCTGGGAAAAAGGTCTAGAATAGTGCCCTTGTAATGGTGCACGCAGTGTGGGACCCCCCACTAGATAGGGCGACGACCTGACAAAAAATATAGGGAGTCCATAGATGCCACCTGCGTCCATCTGCAGGATCGAGGCGAGAGGCTCTCCGGAGAATACGGGTTGCAATGATTTTTAACTTTTTCTCTCACGTACCTTTTTAAAGGATCGTTAACGGAAATGTAGTGTGATACACGTAATCTTTTAACAATCTTCGTAATATTTGGAATACATGTCTATATACAAAATGGTTTTACAACTACAATTACTTTTACAGGAATTAGAAGACGGTAATGAGACGCAATCGTTACTGCAATGGACGCCAATGAAAGAGCACAATGGACTAGTGCTTACATGCAGAGCAGAACATTCCAAGTTCAACAGATCTACCATTGAAAGCAAATTGCCACTGAATATTTATTGTGAGTACTATTTATATAAAGATATAAATGTATATATATATCTTCACGCCGGTCTCTTGTCAGGTAGGCAGAAGCAACCAAGCGCCATCAGACACGGTCCTTGCATACCTTGCTTCCTTTTTTTATACTACTAAGGTGATAATCATACAATACGGCCTGCCTGATGGTAAACATTCACCGTAGCCTATGTACATTTACAACACCAGCGACGACCCTCTAAAAACCTTTTCACGCATTTCGTGAAGAATTCCATGTTGTAGTCTCTTGGAAAAGCCTCGCCTAGGAGCTCATTCCACCCAAACAAACCGACATTCATAGCTCTTTACCTGCATGCTCGCTAGTTCCTAGGGCTCCTGGCATCGCCTTCTGAGAAAACACGACCAATTTGATCATGGTGGTGAGTATAATTATAAATATATATATGTATATTTTATTTGTCGTTTCCCTAATGCAAATACATACTTCTCGTTTGTACACACGTCTCCGTTATAACTTTTATTAGGCACTATATTAGGTGAGAAACAATAGGACGGCACTGCTAATGGGAAGCGGATTCCGTATGCTTATGTACACTTATATTAAGAGGGACATTGCTATCCCACACTCGGCGTTAACGCGCTGACGCCGCAAATAGCGGTTTTTCACAAATTTCTCAGTAAATCCTATTAAAATATCATATTACCTTTCGTCAGAGCCTTATTTGCTAATTGGCCGATGCTCCACGTGCAATTTAGGTTTTCCCAGCCTTTTCGCCTATCTATCTCAATTCTTGTTCCACTCGTATAGGGTACTTTTTTACCCGTAAATATTTAGGGTTCCTGCGTAAAAAATGAAAAACTGTTAAAATTTAGGGGAAAAATCTTCCCCTTCGGGGGACTTTACAATTTTATTTTTATTATTTTCATAGAATACGTATTTTTGTAACATAAAATAACTACGCATTTTTTATGTAATATAAATAAAATATATATACGTTGACTCCTGTAAAGGTCAATAGATGGCGCTGTACGAAAATTGAATCGCTCTATGGTTGCATCTACGACCCTGAACTTTGTTTTTTTAAAACAGAAGAATTACGGTGTCGGGGCAAGAGTCGTCTTAAATCTGCTCTACGTGCATTGTCGCAATAATACATGGGGGGAAAGAATTAGTAGTAGTAGAAGTAAGGTGACGTAGTAACAGCCCACAGACTACAGAGAAATAAAGACTACTAAAAGCCCAAATCTCATGCGTGTGAAGCCGTGGGCTTCTGCTAGTCAAAAATAAACTAGGTAGGTATCTACTGGTCTCTACAAAGTCTATAAATTTTACTTTCCATTTGTGCACTTCTTGTTTTCAGTCTGTTAGTTATTTGGTCTGTTAGTTTAATTAGTTTCATTTTGTGATGTTTGTATTTCTTTTAAGGTTTTGGCTGATGTTCTTTATATCCCAATCAATATATAACGTTAACGAGTGCGTTGTAGGAAATGTATTGTAATTGACATAAAGAATGTCAAATAATACCATTTACGACACAATGAACAATACGGAACAATGTTCCAATTAATGAGGATAGTTCTTATTATACTTTTATGATAAATATATCAGATGAGTATCTATAAATCTAAGATCATATTTGTTAGTGTTGCGTATTATTGTACTGCGGACCATACGGGGAAGCTTAAGGTCGCTCAGCGAGCTATAGAAAGAGCTATAGTTGGGGTTTTTCTGCGTGTTAGAATTAGAAATGAGCGTATCTTCAGTAGAACTCAGGTAACTGACATAGTTTAAAGAATAAGCAAGCTGGAGTGCCAGTGGTCTGCCCACATAGTTCGAAGAACCGACAACTACTGGGGAAGAAAGGTTCTCGAATGGCGCAGTGTATGATGAGCCGCCACTAGATTGAGGAACAACCTCAAGAGGTTTGTAGGGAGTCGATGGTTGCAGGTGGCATATGATATTATTGTTAAATATTATTGTTATACTCAAATTATAATATAATAACTATAAATATGATGTGGCTAAATTAAGACGATGATTGTTGAAGATTTCGAAAAAAGAACATACCGACTGGGAGCTACGTACATGGTCTACTGCCCGTGCGCAGCCGAATAAGAAAATTATTTGCTCGCTTATGCCTCAAATACATTATATATAGCAGTTACCTATAATCTAATCTAAAAATGTAGGTGATATTACCGGTCAAAAATAACCTAACATGAAGAACTTTATTAGCGTTTTTCTTGCAAATCCGGAGCTATTTGTAAACAATGTTACTTTTATTCGAATAGATAGTTGAAGCCCTACAGATTGTATCAGGTTTCATTTCTGCACAACAAAAATGATATTGAAACCAAACTCCATACAACAATGATTCTCCTTTGGTGTTTGATAATTAATTTTTAAACGCAACAATTGGACCCGCTTATAAAAGTATTATTTAAACATAGGAAACTATCTGCTTATCTATACCTTAACGCCAACTTCTTTGTGTTGTAAGCAGTGAGTACGTCAAAAGACACGGTCCTGATACACCATATTCGTAAACTCGCACACCTTCCTTAACCCTTCGAGACCCGGGTGGTCGAATACGACCTCGAAAAGTATGGGAAAACGTATATAACGGGTTCTGACTGCTCAATATTCATAGCATTTCCAATACACGCTGGCCGGTGTCTGAACGGCGAACCACCATCTTCACGCCAGGTCCCTTGCGGGGTAGCGATCTTACATACTTTACTCGGTTCTCTAACATTCATAGCTCGTTTCATGAACGCTCTTGGGGCTCCTGACATCGCCTTCTGATAACACACGACTAATTTGGTACTGGTAGGTTAGTTTCGGTCTTCCTCGGCTCCTACCAAATGCTTTCTCAAGGTCCATAAAATCGCAGAAAACCTTCTGGTCCAAAACCGGATGCTTCTCTACGATGTTACGAAGTGAAAAAACTTGATTCATCATTCCTCTGCTGCTTCAAAATCCACCCTGTGCTTCCCAAAGCATTCCATTGGATTTCACCCTCATTCTCCTTTCAATGATTTTTCCATACAGTTTAGTTCTTAAATTGATCAAACTGATGGTCATATAGTTGGCGCAGTCCCTACGTAAGCCCTTGACTTTATACAAGGGCACTATAATTGCGCATCTCCAATCGCTTGGGACCCTTCCGTTTCTCCAGCATAATTTGCTCAAAAACCAGAAGGCGTTCCTAACGCAGTTGCCACCTAGTTTGATCATCTGAGCTGTACCAGATCGATTCCCGCTGACTTTCCATTTTTCAAACTTCGTATCGACCATTCAATTTCATCCAGGGTAATGTCTTCGTGGTACGCTGGCACTGCCGAGTCAGTCACGGACTCACTCACAGCGTCAGCGTCCTGGGCGTATTCATACATTTCTATAAAATATTCACTCCACCGTTCTAACACTTCCTGAGTATTAACAAAAATCGGCCAAGTGCGAGTCGGACTCGCGCACGAAGGGTTCCGTACCATTATCTATAAAAACGGCAAAAAAAAAACACGTTTGTTGTATGGGAGCCCCCTTAAATATTTATTTTATTCTATTTTTTAGTATTTGTTGTTATATTGGCAACAGAAATACATCATCTGTGAAAATTTCAACTGTCTAACTATCACCGTTCATGAGATACAGCCTGGTGACAGACGGACGGACGGACGGACGGACGGACGGACGGACAGCGGAGCCTCAGTAATAGGGTTCCGTTTTACCCTTTGGGTACGGAACCCTAAAAATGCCACCAGCTTTACATTTTATCTTGTCCATTCTGGATGTTGACGAACCATTTCGAGACTTCTTTACCTCGCTCCGGAAGGGTTTGGTATTTGCCTCGAAGTTCTTCGTCAGCCTCTCTTCCTCATTCATAAGTAGTATTTCACAATTTTTCACTTCTTATTCTTTCATGATCTGCGAAAGAATACGCATTCACCAGTGTCTTTGCTTCTTGAAAAGACCCACAACCCGGTTTATTACTAGATAGTGATCCGTTTCAAGAGTGGGATCTCTAAAGGCTCTTGTATCCATTAACGACTTTCGGAGACGTCTATCTATCAAAATCAAATCAATCACACTTTTCTGCTCATTCTATCTCCATGTGTAAGTATGAATATCTTTGTGATGGAAGAACGTGTTCGACACAAGGAGGTTTCGTTCCATACATACGTCTAAAAGTAACTTACCAGCATCGTTCACTCTCTTATGTCCGTGTGGACCAAGAACAGCCTCATAACTGCTTCGCTAGGTCCCAACCTATGCATTTAGATCACCACACATGCCGATGATTTGAGGTAAGTGTTTATTTCACCGACAGCGGTCGATCTTGAAATGGCTGGTAGTATTTGGCGGAAATCGCCAGTAGAATTATTGCGCCTCCAAAACATCTCGAGTCGTTGCTCAGATCATTAATCGCACGCTACCTTCTGTTAGGGATTCAACAATGGTACATTCGCTCCAACTGATTGATTCAACGCATTTCGAACGTATTCACGTTCATATTCAAATTCTCGACTAAAACCGCCGTTCATTCCACGATTTGGGAGTATCATTCTTAACTACACTAACAAACTACCGCACACCGTTATGTTCAATCACCTCGAAATCGGTATTCCCTGAACTAACACGAATTCGATGTAAAATGTCTTTTGACATACATATTGTTTTTGTTCCACAATTCATGTGGTTTCCATGGGTTTCCCACTTGAAATATAGCAACTGCTTCAGCGATTGCTATGTCCCAATGAGTATCATTTTCAAGCAAATTGAGCTGTTGACATGAACCATGAAATATTAGGCACACTACACCATTAACAGTTCGAAGTGGTTCAAATGATGTCGGCCTAAAAACATTCACCAGCAACAACCGCAAGTAGAATCATGTATCACTCTTTGAATAAACTATGTAAATATGATCAAAAACACCAGCAGAATGCACATCTGGATGATCAGGAATCATTATTGTCTTGCTCTCGAATAACGTGGCATATCAGAGGCAACTTATGTGTAAATGAATCGCTTTGACAAATCGAAAAGAAACTGGCCAATGTTTGACCTTTTTTCTCCTTTGGTTCCTGTTCCCTACCAAGGTCTAAACGGGTCCCCCTGTGCATACAAAATACTTGTATTCTGTTTTGGAATACCACCAAGAACACATGTTACTCCATATTTAAACGCTGCTAATATAATTAATATGAAATCTAATGCGATCTGTACTTTGCAACCTTCCTTTTCGATGTTGCAAACACTAAAATACCAAAATATCTCTATGCCAAACTAACATGGGCTTACTCAAAATTCATGTACATTGTAAATCCATACATTGCCACAAAACCATTGCTTTCTGAGGTAGTTTTAGATATTTAGTTACCAAATGTTGGAATTAAGCTTCTGTCTAGTTATGTTGTCGTCCATATAAAACTATGTAATGTTTTATATTTCAGCAAAATAAACTACATCTTTTTCTTTCTTTCAAATAATGTTGTCACTGGAGGTATTTCAGCACTCGCCAAGACGAACAAATAAATATTAATTGAAATTTGTAATTTCGCTCTTATATCAAGAGATAATATCTATATGAATATTATTTTTTAGTTGTTTAGTATAATGCGCCCAAGATTCTCCACCTAATATCTAAATGCAGAAGCTTTTTTATGGGATTTTAATTACTTTTATCAAATTGGTTTCTAATCATAAATTTTTCAATTAAAATTTTAAATTAAATCGTAAATGAGAAAATACCTAACAATAAAATATATACGCGAATTTTTTTATCTATGCTCATAATGTTCGCCGCTTAATACCGTGCTTTATTCATCTAATGATTAAGTAATTCACATAATGTAGGAAACACTAAATCTACGCAAACGAGAAAACATTTGATCTGCTTATAATAATGTCCCGGTATAAAACTGGAATTGAAACAATCAATCCTACCATTCCATTGTGCTAGTGGTTGTCATCAGAATCTGTATACAAAATGAATAAGTAAACACATAAATATTTCTCATTGGTATTTATTTAATCAGACGCTGTCATTACCTTCATTTATTATTAGCGTCATTTCATTTGTCGAAAATAAATGCCATGACCATTATATTTTGTTTATTGACTTTAAATGAAATTTTGAAAGTCCAATTTAATAGCAGCAACATGTTTTTTTGAATTCTCCTAAGAATGGAGTATTGTCATTCTTAGTACTAACATAAAACTTAGTACAACTAGATTCAGAACCAAGGGAGAACATTAATTTGAATTGTATATAATACTACAATTTGAAGTGTAATCAAATCATTGAACATTTATTTTCTCAGTTCAGTGCAACGTCGAGTAACAGCCGCATTTTAAGACAGCTTACCAGGGAACTAACGTTGGAATCATATTCCGCTGTCTATTAGATATTTGCATAAAACATATTTTTAATAAACATTTCACCTTATTTTTAAAAAAGAAGACATACGTACCCAAAATTTACAAACTATAAATATGGAAGATCTTTTTTGTTCTGTCCTTGTATTATGCAACATATCCTCTATACTGTTTCTATTGTATAGTCAGAAAGTCTATATTACTTAGGACAACGTAAGGATTCTAATGATACCTCACACAACGGTTCTGTGTTTTAGTTACATGGCAGGTTAGTTATATAGTTATATGGTAGGACAAACAACTCGCAAACATACATACTTAACCTGAAAACTAAATACGCCTTTTTTGGTTGTTAACGACGCGTGTACATAATTTAATTTTATATACTAAGTCTTAAGAGAACGCGCGGCGTGCTAGCCGAATATTGGAGGGTATATTTTCTTACTAATTTTATGCATTAAAAACGCATCATGATCAGTCTAAAAGTGCGACCCACGCACACCGCACGCTGCTCGCCGCTATTTTTCCACGTTCCGCGACCAACAATAAAAGTTTAAAAATTATTTTCTCGTTTTACCATTTACTTGCGAAACCTCAAAGTCGTCAACCCGTCAACAACATTGGTAGTCGTGTAAAAATGACTTAGGTTTCTATTCATTGAACCTACTCTGTATATAATATTTGACATTGATAGCTTTTTCTAAAATTCAATTCAAGCCTTGCTTGTATATCAAATTGGCTTTGGCATATTTGGCTCTGATTATAAACATTATAGTGATCTACGTAATTACTCCTCAAATAGTAAATCAGAAAAACAAAAAATGTTTTGATGAGTTTGTTTTTTTTTCCATAGACGTACCTGTGGCGACAATTCATTTAGGGGCTAAAATGAACCCAAATGACATAGAAGAAGGAGACGACGTGTATTTTGGATGCGACGTTGATGCCAATCCCCCTGCTTACAAAGTGATATGGGAACATAATGTAAGTATATATATTTGTACCAAAGACACATTTTTTACCTCTTTTTTTATACATACAAGCTTGCGGCCTACATGATATAAAATGGCTACCATAGACTATGATCGCTTGCAAGCACTGCTGGCGTGTACAGTCTAATACAGTAATTTTATATGAATTTAATGGTAACCTCAATCACTCGCAGATATACAATAATCCTCCAAGTAGTTATTTGGCAGTGGTTTTCTGTGAGGTGGAAGTACTTCCTCAGCATTTCAAGCGCTGTACCTCTTTTATACCCAGACCGAAATGGACATGTTCATGCCTGCAAAAGCTTATCGTGTATGAGACTCGAACCCAAGTTTCGTTGCACTAGGATTGTGAGTGAAATAATTATAAAGAAATAGTAGAAAATCATACACTTGTACAGAACGCAATACTGCACAACATTATATACACAGCTTTTTTGGTATAACATCACACATACATACACAAAACAACATACACATAGCAAGAACTATAATTAGTGTCATATTGTGATCGCCTAGTAGTACACCGGGCAAGAGTTTCGCCAATAATGCAGTTGTTGCTGTGGGCGCCCATCGGCGAACGAGATATTTATATTCCCATGCCTAGAATGGTCATGTCACCTTACTTCCTTTTCTCGTTTCCTAATCCTTAGGATTGGCACAGTCTCCTATCTCAAACTAAGTATTTAGCGAAAATACAGATTATAACATGGAGCGACTGCTGCCAGCTCTCCATAAACCAGAGTGGAAACCAGACCTACCTTACAAATATAATTCTAAATAAAAAAATTCTCGGACTACTTAGGAATTTAATGGCCATGCCCACATTCAGAGCAGGACCAATCAGTTAAAAGGCCTAGTTTTTTCTCCACTAAGTTATCACTCTAGCTATCACTTCAAGGCTTTTATACAAATTCAGAATTTACCAACTTATTACCTAAAAAAAGCACAGAAAATATTTATCATACTTTCATAATAAATAACGTTACAAAAAAATGTCTGTATGTACGTCACGATCGTACATGCGGACTTGTTTTCATACATATAACGACAATTTAAAAAAATTGGACGCAACAAAGTAGCCCGACTGGTAAAGTACCTCCATCTCACAAAAAACCGCAGCCATATAATTTTTGTAATTTTTTGGGGTGTTGTTGGGTTCCTGCGAATGAGTGGGGTCACCAGTAAACTCCTTAGCAGTTTGTGTATTGCAAAATTGGAGTGCACGTGCACGGTACTCCTTGTATAACAAACATCTTTAGTGACCACGTTACATCAGGTAGGCCGTTTGATTGTATGCCACCTGACGTTGTATAAAAAATAGTATTGAAAAGAGAACATAGCATGAATATTTTAACGTTTAAAATTTCCATTCGTGCCTATTGTTAAACAAATTCACAACAGTTTGGCAATTTAATAAAGCAGCTTTCAACATCACAGCTTTGAAAGAAAATAAACGGATGAAAGTTTTCATATGAAAATGGCAGTTTATTTTAGGTTAATATTTTGGAAAAACTGTTGTCTATTCAAATCAAATAGTTTTATATTTAAAGAGCAGGTTTACAAAATCTTATGGCAACTGTACACGTGGATACAATGTTTTATATAAGTATCAATATCTCCACTCCAAGCCCCTTAGTAGATAAAGAGAACCGAGCGCCATAAAATGCGGTTATTTAACATTTATAGCTCTTTTCGCGCAAAGTAGCCGGATCTCCTATATAAATATAAATATAATAAATAATATATAAAGGTATAAAGATAAAGGATTCTTCTTCTGATAAAACACAATGCATTTGGTCATGGTAGGTTAGTTGGTCTTCCTTGCATACAATATTCTGATAATATATATTAACATGCAAATGTTGAGTCAAGAAATAATTTGGACGTTGTAGAAATACCATGTCACCAACCAACGTCTCAGTTTCTTTAACATCAGTCTTGTTCCATTTTAAATGTTTCTGATATTACAACATAAATCCATAGGCACATATTGTAACAACTCTTACTAAACGTGATTATTTTTGTACAAAAATCAATTGAGAGTCAATTGGGTATTTCAGAAATGCCACTGAACAAACGAGTCACGTGTCGATATGTCATCGAAGACACGGTATTGAGCGCTTGTGCTTAAGAAATATTATTATTTAATTTGCCATTAAATAAATAAATAAATATTGTCGGACAAATTACACAGCGCCATCTAGCCCCAAAGTAAGCGAAGCTTGTGTTATGGGTGCTAGACAACTGATAAACATACGTAAATATTTTTTTTTTTGTAAATATTTATTACTTACTTTTATTACTTACATACTTATTATACATAGAAAATACCCAGACCAAAACAAACAGACATGTTCATGCACCCAAATGTTTGTACTGTGTGGGTATCGAACCCACGAGCGTTGGTGTCAAAGTAGCGTTACAACGCGTTTCACCACTGCGCCACCGAGCTCGTCAATTGTACAATGGGTTGTGTTCCGAGTTGTTATTCGATATGATACCAACATCCTCGTTTTATAATCATATCGCTTGTCGTCGGCTGGGTTATTCATCATACACATGGGAACCGCAATGATCGCGTACTGTGCGGTTTCAGAGAAGTTTTATATCGAGGACTAAATTAATTGAGTAAACGAAGTCGAGTCGCGGAATAAACTCTTTGCCTAAGCTTCCCTATGCACTACAGCGTTAGTTTGTTAAAAAAAAAGAATTGAATAGATTTTCGTAGGGTTGACAAGACCTAAGCTATGGGCGAGCAATAATCAGTAACATTGATATCAGTAATCGTGTTATTTCCTTCTTCAATATGTAAAATTTATTAATATAAACTACTACATTGTATTTTCATAATTTAAGGTTTTTAATTTTGTTAGCGTATGATTTCGTTTACACTATGTTTTTTTTTTTTCACAGGGCTTCCTACTGGTACATAACACTGCCAACGGCGTGATAGTAACAGGGAATACGAACCTGGCTCTCCGTAATGTGTCAAGACTTCAAGCTGGGAAGTATACCTGCACAGCATCAAACGTTGAAGGCGATGGAAAGTCAGGGCCTCTGCATATGCAAGTTGTCTGTGAGTAGACATTTTATCAAAGTTACTTTGTTACAGAATGTAAATATTATTTGTTGCACAAATTTCATAACATTTAGAACAAATGATCCTTCTGTATTGTATAACTAGGTAGTGTAACCGTGAACTTGACGAGCTCGGTGGCTCAGTCGTGAATGACGTTAACATCAACGCTCGTGGTTTCGATTCCCACACAAGGCAATCATTTGTGTGCATGAACATGTCTGTTTGTCTTGGTCTGGATGTTTTAAGAGAGGTAGGGCGCATCAAAGCAGCCCGTCTGGGGAAGTACCTCCACCTCATAGAAAACCGCAGCCAAATAACAACTCCCTAGAAGGTTGTTGTGTTCCTGCGTGTGAGTGAGGTTACCAGTGAGCGCCCAAAGAGTTGCTGTGTAAGCAGCAGAGGAGGCATCTCGCGAGTGATACTTAATATATCGCAAGCGTTAATAGGCTACGGTACCCGCTTTACATTAGGCGGGCCGTATGCTTGTATGCCTCCCGACGTAGTATATAATAAAAAGAACTGTAATTGCTGAAACAGGTAGGTGCCTAGAAAATTGTATCAGATAGAATAAAATGTATATTCATATACATAACTAGCTGCTGCCCGCGGCTCCGCCCGCGTTGAGTCAAATAACGTAGCCTATGTGTTAATCCAGATCATAATCTATCTACGTGCCAAATTTCATTCAAATCCGTTCAGCCGTTTAAGCTTGAAAGAGCAACAAACATCCATCCATACATACAAACTTTCGCATTTATAATATTAGTAGGATTTGCTGGACCCTGCGACTTCGTTCATGCGTATTGCAGTATCCCGTAGGAGTTGCTTTTTCTGCTTTCTTTATTTTTCCTCTGTTTCTAAGACTTGTATCGTGACGTTGAACAGCCACACACCATCCTTAATAATTGGACTATCAAATGCAAAATGAATAACAAACAATCAAACTCTTCCGCTTTATATGTTAGTATATGGAAATCATTAATACCATTATATTTTACTAATTATCAAGCGGATAGTGCTATGTTGTTCGCGTTGACTCTCCGAAAATTGTTATTTTATGTAGAACAGCGAGTGGCAAACAAGCATACCGCCTTGACCTTGACCTCATAATAATTTGTCGTATATTATTTTACAGAAATAAATATTGAAATTGGAAGGAATAAATGGGTTACATATTTACAAATAAATCTCATTGGCGATCAAGTAGTGGTATTAGTTTTGTTTTATAATTTGCAGGAAATTCTAGCCAAAAGTATTTGATAAAATTGGAAATATGTTGTTCTTTAATTTTATACTTTATTTCAATAGGTATATGTACATTATTTATTATTAAAAACATGTTTATTAACATTACTCGAATGAAGAAGAGAAGGTAAATATATAAATTGTTGTCGGACAAATTACACAGCGCCACCTAGCCCCAAAGTAAGCGAAGCTTGTGTTATGGGTACTAGACAACTGATAAACATACGTAAATACATTTTTTTTTAAATACATACTTATTATACACACAAAATACCCAGACCAACACAAACAGACATGTTCATGCACACAAATGTTTTTACTGTGTGGGAATCGAACCCACGAGCGTTGGTGTCAAAGTAGCGTAACAACGCGTTCCACCACTGAGCCACCGAGCTCGTCAAAGAATCAGTAAAGGAGTAAAGAATCAGTATCGAACTCAGCGTGCTAATATCAGTTATGCGTATTATTACTCATTAATATAAAATAAACATCAAATCTATAGAACAACTTGCCAAACAAACATGAAAGTAAAATAAAAAAATATTTTTTATGTTCTGTTAAATTTCAAATTCTTTTGTAAACATTTCAAAATTTACATCTATCTATCTATAACTTCACACCAAATCCCTTACGAGGTAGGCAGAGAGAACCGAGCGCCACGTGACTCGATCCTTACATACCTCACTCGATTCTTTAACATTTATTGCTATTTTCATGCACGCTCGCCGGTTTCTAGGGCTCCTGACATCACCTTCTGATAGAACACGATAAATTTGATCATGGTAGGTAAGTCTTGGCCTTCCTCGGCTCCTACATCCTTCCACTTTTGCATTGTATATCTGATTCGTCGCTCTTTCATCCTGCACACATTCTACATCTCTCATTTTAACACCGACGCTCTCTTTCATACCAACTCTGCTTCTAACCTCTTCATTGCGAATACGATCTACAAGCGTTACGCCACAAATTTTGCGCAACGCTCGCATTTCAACCGCGTTTATCCTACTTTCATGCTCTCTCTGCCATATCCAGCTCGCTTCCATAAGTTGGCGTTGGAACCAACACTGCATTGTGTATAGCGAGTTGTGCCTTCTGGCTCAGGATTTTACTGCCAAGAAGTTTTCCCAACGCTCCATTCACATTATTCCCAGCACTCACTCGTCTTTCCACATCTGCGGTGTACCTTCCATCCCTGCTGAAAGCGCGTCCAAGATATACAAACTCATCCACTTGTTCCAACATTCATCATCAATCGTAATCCTTACATTAGTTCTGGATTCTTCTCTTTCAAATACCATTATCTTTGTTTTCTTCGCATTCAGTAGTAAGCCTTTCTCCATACAGTCGTCTTTCATCGTTGTGACCAGTGTTTGCAGTTTAGATGGTGTATCTGCTAAAAGCACGGCATCGTCTGCATACAGCAGACAGTTCACCACTAGGTCACCCATGCGCAATCCCACATTCGTTGACCTTATTCTCTGCAGCAACTATCGAGATACAGGATAAACAGCCTAGCAGATAGCATGCAACCCTGTTTGACACCAATTTTGACATCAAACCAGGGTGACATGCCACCGTCTATCCGCACACATGCTGAGCAATCCTTGTAAGTTGACTGCACAGCACGGAGCAGTGAACCGTCAATCCCATATCTCGGCAATAAGTCCCACAGTTCCTTTCGCACAACCCTATCAAAGGCTTTCTCAAGATCCACAAAACTGCAGAAAACCTTCCGGTCTATGGCCAGATGCTTCTCTGCGATATTGCGGAGCGAGAAAACTTGATCCGTACATCTCCTTCCATTTCGGAAACCTCCTTGTGCGTCCCAAAGCATTTCATCGGATTTCACCCTCATTCTCCTTTCAATCACCTTTCCATATACTTTTGCTGCTAAGCTGATCAAACTGATGGCCCTATAGTTGGCGCAGTCCATGCGTGACCCCTTGCCTTTTTACAAGGGCACGATGACTGCGCGTCTCCAGTCCATTGAGACCCTTGCAGTTCTCCAGCATAGGTTGCATAGGTACCAGAAGGCGTCCCGGACGTAAGTGCCAACTAATTTGATCATCTCAGCTGTGATCAGATCAATTCCCGCTGATTTTCCATTTTTCAAGCTTCGTATCGACCATTCGATCTCATCCATAGTTATGCCTTCGTCGGACGCCGTCAACGTGGAGTAAGCATCCGACTCACTCTCATTGTCAGCGTCCGAGGCATACTCATACATTTCCTCAAAATATTCACTCCACCGTTCTAATACTTCCTGAGTGTTCGCAAGAATGACACCAGCTTTAGACTTTATCTTATCCATTCTGGATGTCGACGAACCACTCCGAGACTTCTTTACCTCTCTCCAAAAGAGTTTGGTATTTGCCTCGAATTTTTTCGTCAGCCTCTCTTCCTCATTCATAATTTGTCTTTCACGCTTCTCTTTCACTAAAGCCTTGGTTTCATTCTTGCATAGACGGTACATTTCTTTCTTCTTTTCTCTCATATTTTCATTTAAAGGCAAAGATGATACGTAATCCAGCCACGCTTTCCTCTTTCTTGCTACGGAGGATTCAACCTCCGCATCCCACCAGGCATCTCCTTTCGCTGTTTTACGTGTCTTTGCGCATCCATAAGCTTCTTTTGCACTATCCACCATACTTTCTTTCAAAACTTTCCAACAATCATCCACATCTGAGTCGGAGAGGCTTGCATTTGCAAGTCTCTCACTTACCAGATGCACATACATTCTTCAACTTCAACTTCTCCAGTTTTTGAGCACACGCTGAGCTTACGGGAGCGTATGCTGCAACCAAACTACTCGCGTGATGCCCAGTTTAATACGAACCCAGAGAAGTCTAGGCCCTACCAAACGGTAATCTCTTACACCAGTGGCTAAGCGAGAGGAGAGTACGACACCTACACCAGCACTGGCATAATCGTCCCGGTCTACCCCAGACCATAGGGCCATTATAACACCGGGCAGATCATTGGTGTCGTCATTGTTTCTGTCACACATAAAGCATCCAAACGTCTATCATTCATTACGTCTATCAGTTCATTCGTCTTATCATTAAATCCACCTCTCACATTCAACGTGCCTATGCGGCACTCGGCTCCCCTCGTTCCGCCGGAATTAGCGCTGCGTGGTGGGTGGCGGCCCCCACCGCCGCATGCAACTGTATTCGCACCGACGGGGGCGGATCGGTGCGCGTCGCCTACGGGGGACGCCCTAATCCGCACATCGGTGTGCTCTTGGTCCAGAATTGCAATCGACTGATTGGCAGGGGTCGCGAACGAGCACGCTTCTGGCACATGACCCCCTAATAAACCCCCTTCTTGTTTCTTCTCTTTCATATACCAAAATTTACACGTAGAATTATAATGCAGTACCTACATTATACGTATGATCGAAGACCCGACAATCGCTGGGGAAAAAGGTTTTCAAACGGTGCCTCGGTACTTGTACACGCAGTGTGGGACGGCCCCCACTAGATAAACGACGGGGCCTATGTTCAGCAGTGAACAAAATATCGGCTGAGATAATGACCATGATCATATTGGTCGTAAGGTATAGAAACATACCATTACTAACCACTCTATGATTGAGCCTGTCAAACTTACTGATATTTATATGGATCTTAAAACTGTTTTTGTATATAGATCCAGGGCGTTAAGTACCCTAAATATACAATTTCGTTTATGCTAAGTACCTACGTTAGCTTTTATCCACACTCTAATAAACTTTCACATTATCTCATTAGTATCCACACTCACAGAAGCAAACAACACTCCTGGGAGTTGTTTTTTTCCTGAAGTTCTATCTTGGTAACGGTGGTTTTCAGTACTTTATTTCTATGTTCCTAAAATAGAGATAGCATTTATAACAATTATTAATGACAACGAAGAGGAAATGTGTTTAATTGTCACTGTGGTTTTACTGTTGAACTTTTTTATTGTTTCAATCCATTTCGTCATTATTGTGGACAAAAATGACAATTAAAAGTTCGTCCCAAAAGGTTTCCGGTGATTACCGAATGAAACCGATTTATCGATGGCTTAAATAAAAGGCGAAAGAACAAACATTAATTGTATAGTTGTAATGCATCCTGACCATTAATATCGAGATTTGTTTCAGAATTTATTTCATCTATACATGAAAACAAATTATAACTGATTCAGCCAGTGGAGTTGCTTGCATCATATCTCGTTGTTACGGTAGTAAGTAGTTCGAGTCCTTATCGAGATCACAAACTGCCTCTGCTGCAAATTTCATTGGATACGTTCGGAAATTTAGTCGTGAAAAGATAACAAATATAGTTATTTTCCTAATTGTGTCGATAATTTAAATATTGGTACTTGAATGGGAAAATTTTGTAACTCTTTTTAACCACGTTGCGCCCGCCTAGGAGAATATGATTTGCCACAATTAAATTTCATATGAAGAACAAATGCAGGAAAATGAAATTTATGTATAATATGTATTAGAAAGAAATTAAATTAAACTAAGACTCTGCGGAGTGAAATACAAAATGCGGATAATTTAAATCTGTAAATAATATTACATGTTATTTTGTGCTTCAACAGACGTACTGAGTGTAGATTAACGCTAAAGAGTTTTTGTATTATTATTTAATTTATTGTAAATCAAAATTTACAGCATTACTGTAACAAACTATTGCGCTATAAATTTCATGCGACATAATTTAATGACAATATTTCATTATTTCAATAACAATTTATAGTTGAAATAAAATGTGTATTGCTTACTTTGTACATAAATAGTACATGCAATTTTAACACTTACTCCCTTGAACACAACAACTCTCTATTGTTATTTAGCTGTTTAACGTTGAGGTACTTTTTTTATACATCCTCGGGAGGCATCCTCCCGAGGATGTATAAAAACATCTCATCTAAAACAAACAATTTACCATAGCCTATAAACGCTTGTAATACATTAAGTCTCTGGTGCTGATACAACAATTACTTAGGAGCTTACTGGTAACCTCACCCACTCCCAGGAACCCAACAACCCTGCAGTTGTTATTTGGCGGTTTCTTGTGAGGTGGTTGAGGTGGTACGCCTCCAGAGTGGCTGCCTCGATGAATCCTACTTCTCTTAAAAGTACTCAGATCAAGACATGCTTTTTTTCCTATTACTTTAAAAAATCTTGAGGAGTTCAGTAGCGCAGGGGTGAAACGCGATATTACGCTACTTTGACATAAACGCTTGTGGGTTCGATTCCCATAGAAGTCATACATTTGTGTGTATGACTCACTACAGGGTTATTGTATTCCTGTTTCCAGTAAACTCCTAAGGATTGTCTTAGGTTTTCGCGATTGTTACACATTGAAATTAAACTATTTTTAACGGAAGTGTCTTTCCTGCGACCACGGACGCTGCAAAGCGTTCGAAACGTCAGGTTTCAACAAAATAAATAAAACACGCGATACTTCCGTTAAAAATAGTTTAATTTCAAAACTCCTAAGGAGATATAGTGTTAGCAGTAGAGGCAGCGCAAGTGATACTTAATGTATTGCAAGCATTTGTAGACTACGGTAACCGCTTTACACCAGGTGGGTCATATGCTTGTATGCCTCTTGACGTCGTATGAAAAAAACTGCATGTAAATAAGACTTTCGCAAAATAACGCCTGAATCTATTAACTAAATAGTACATTTTGTAAATGAATGAATACGAATATGAAATGCCATATTGCATGTCACATGCCATATTGCACTCAATTGACGTACTCCGGAGTAAGAGTACATTTTATGATATAATATAATATTAAGGTAAATTATCTGACTAGCCAAGGTGAAACCTGTGGCCAATATAGCGATAATAACCCCAAGAAAATCATACCTTATTTTTCCTATGACGCATTTGTTCATGCTCACAGCTCACGTAATAAAACTAAATTAAAAAAGTATATATGCAATTATAGTAGAGGTTATACTCTTTGAAAAATGCGGGTTCCCTTATGATGTTCTCTCACTGCGAAGTGAGATAATTACAAATATGTACATGAACCCGAAAATACGAATTTGGCGTTCACTAGGTTTCGAACTACAGACTATTGGGTTTATATACAGGTTCTTTATTCACTAGGCTGTCACCGCTGTACTGTGAATTGATTTACTCTCACTGATTTATTATTACTTTATACGACTGGCAGAAGAAAGAGGTATGTTCGGATTAATACACCATGATGCGTAGTCTTCTTCTTAGCGTTGTCTCGTTTCCAAACGTCTGGGAATTGGCGGGGACCGATACCTAAGCGTAAGGATTTCGCGAACACACTGATTTTTACATGGAATGACTGTCATTTGACCACTACATACCAAAGGGAAACCCCGACTTAGGTTAGGTCACACGTATATAATTTCTTAGACTTGAGGGTTTCCTCGCGATGTTTTCTCCACCGCCGAGCTAGTGATAATTACAAATATCCGAAATCATGAATTTAATAGTACATACTAGGACTCGAACCGGTGACCAGTTGGCCAATACGCCGTTCCTTTATCCAATGGGCTATCACTGCTCACCGTGATGTATATAGTTTCTGCTTACCCTAAGCGCAGTCAGGTGCGATGACATGTATAATATATAGATTTGACGAGCTCGGTGGCGCAGTGGTGAAACGCGCTGTTACGCCACTTTGACACCAACGCTCGTGGGTTCGATTCCCACACAGTACAAACATTTGTGTGCATGAACATGTCTGTTTTTCTTGGTTTGGGTATTTTTTATGTATAACAAGTATAATTAACAAAAAAAAATATTTACGTATGTTTATCAGTTGTCTAGTGCCCATAACACAAGCTTCGCTTACTTTGGGGCTAGGTGGCGCTGTGTAATTTGTCCGATAATATTTATTTATTATATAATACTAGGTGTTGTCTACAGCTTCACGCACTTGGAGATTAGTTTTTCAAGTATTACGCGGCGGCGCAAAATTTTTCAGATATATAAGTAGCGTAAATGATGATTCTACTAAATGTGGGTATTATGCTACGAATAAATAATAAGTCAGGAAATGTAACTGCGCTCAAAAAATGACCCAACGAAAATCGTGTACAAGTGGGCAGGGCTCAAAAGTCGTGTACACGCGTCGCTTAGTCGAATATTTGTCACGGAAGCGAGCACATGTCAAATCTTTGTGTACGTTTTCATTTTTATCACTGTAAATCAACTAAAAATCATCATGATAGGTTGTGTTGTGAAGTGGTGCAGGAGCCATACATTATTTAAATGTCCTGGGATCACTTTTCACTAGTAATATTTGCTCAAATATAAATTATAATCAAAAATGTTCAAATTTTAATACGCAATGAAATCGAGATGGTCAATATGCCAAATGAAGTCTGTCAATTTTAGACTTTAGTAGGATCTTTTTTTCCTCTTGATAAAATATTTAAAATGATAAAATTATCAAATATATTTTTATAACTAATACATTTTGACTTATTATTTATTCGTAGGTACTCGTATTATGTGTATTTCATAAAGGAAAGACAACTGACAGATAGAAAAGGATTGAGACAAGAACATTTTTATTCTCTATTGATAACTGAGTCCAGAACGAAATGTTTTCCTAAACAGTAATACGTTACTGTTGCCAAAAACATTTCGTATACAAACTCGATCCTTTTACAAAGACAGCGATGTCAGGCGGGCATAGTGGTACCATTAATCATCAATCATTTAGAAGAAAAACTTATACCTATCTACTAAATCTGGACATCTGTCTACATATCATTATAGATTCTATTATCTATTATTAGATTATAGATATCTTCACGCCAAGTCCCTTGCGGGGTAGGCAGAGAGAACCGAGCGCCATAAGACGCGTTCCTTACATACTTCACTCGATTCTGTGACATTCATAGCTCTTTTCATGCACGCTCGCCGATTCCTGGGGCTCCTGACATCACCATCTGTTAAACATGACCAATTTGGTCGTGATATGTTAGTCTCGGTCTTCCTCGGCTCCTATATCCTTCCACTTTTACATTGTATATCTGTTTCGTCATTCTTTCATCCCGCATTCTTTCTACGTGTTTTAAATTTAGTAGACAAATATACAATTTGAGACATATTCGTGCCTTGTAGACGCCATTTTTTGACGAGCTCGGTGGCTCAGTCGTGAATGACGCGACTTTGACACCAACACTCGTGTGTTCGATTCCCATACATGGCAAACGTTTGTGTGCATGAACATGTCTGTTTGTCTTGGTCTGGGTATTATCTATGTATAATAAGTATGTATTTACAAAAAAAATGTATTTACGTATGTTTATCAGTTGTCTAGTCATACCCATAACACAAGCTTCGTTTACTTTGGGCTAGATGGCGCTGTGTAATTTGTCCGACAATATTTATTTGTTATTTATTTATTTATTTTGTTATTTTCGCCGGTATGGCCATTTCGTTACCTTTCACATTTGTGTACCTAGCTTTTCTTCTTCTCCGCGTTATCCCGTTTCCTAATACTAATCCAATACGGCGGGGCCCGCTACCTAAACCTAAGGATTTGACGAAGAATGACTTTTACATGGAGCGACTGCCGACAGACCCCCACAACCCGTAGGTATTGTATTCCTAGCTTTTATAGGCGATGAACTCATTCCTATTATGTAGGTCATATAACTAGTTGCCACCTGTATTAGACTGAAAATACAATCTTTGAAAATCTATTTGACGAGCTCGGTAGCTCAGTCGTGAATGACGCGACTTTCACACCACCGCTGGTGGGTTCGATTCCCACACAAGGTAAACATTTGTGTGCATGAACATGTCTGTTTGTCTTGGTCTGGATGTTTTATGAGAGATAGGGCGCATCAAAGCAGCCCGTCTGGGGAAGTACCTCCACCTCACAAAAAACCGCAGCCGAATAATAACTCCCTAGAGGGTCGTTGTGTTCCTGTGCGTGAGTGAGGTCACCAGTAAGCTCCCAAGGAGTTGTAAGCAGCAGAGGAGGCATCGCGCTAGTGATGCTTAACATATTACAAGCGTTAATAGTCTACGGTACCCGCTTTACATCAGGTGGGCCGTATGCTTGTATGCCTCCCAACGTAGATATAAAAAATCTGTGTTTAAGTTAATTCGAAAATATCACAAGCTATATTCACCAATTATCACAAGACATAATCAAGTTAAAGTTACACGCGCGCAAGTCAGAGGTTATAGAACTTCTCGAAAATTAAGATTATTATCTTACAAATATACTTTTGTTATTATTACTGTTGACATTTCCAGAGCGGATGGCAATTAAAACTCAATTTGCGTTATACAAACGCTACGTCCTAAATAGGTTTTCTATTAAATAGAGTAATTGCTTTTACTCGAATTCATTTTTTAAGTTATTGCTGTAGTGGCAAATAAGCCACTCAATAACAAGCTTTTACAGTGACAATACCAGTTGACCCATCTGAGTTTCTACTTCAATCCTTGACAAGGTTTCTCGACAAGTTCGGTGGCGCAGCCGCGTGTGACGCGACTTTGACACCAACTCTCGTGGGTTCGTATCCCACACAAGACAAACATATGTGTGTGCATGAACACATCAGTTTGTCTTGCTGTGGATGTTTTAAGAGAGGTAGGGCGCATCAAAACAGCCGTCTGGGAGAGTAAATCCACGTCACTGAAAACCGCAGCCAAATAATAACTCCCTAGAGGGTTGCGGCGTTCCTGCATGTGAGTGAGGTCACCAGTGAGCTCGGAGTTGCTGTTTTAGCAGTAGAGGCGGCATCGCGCGAGACTTAATGTATCACAAGCATTCATAGGCTACGGTAACCGCTGTACATCAGGTGGACCGTATGCTTTCATGCCTTTCAAAGTTGTGCAAAAAAATGTTCGCTTTGTTGTGAGATTGAACAGTTATTGTAAATCAAAAAGATTATCATAAAGATACGCCTTACCCGGTCAATGTTCAGCACGATCTTCGTTAGCGTTATCCTATTTCGAGATAAAGTAGGATTGGCGGGGTCCCGCTACCTTGGCCTAAGGATTTGTCTCCAATACTGATTTTGATTTTTACATGGACCTACTACACAACAACACAGCAAACAAGCAAGCAAGGCCTAATGTCGGATATATCTAATCGACAATAGATTTACAATGGAATTTGTTGCTGATACAGTGATACAGAGTTTTTTATTTATTTACCACATGTAAATGAATAAAATACTGTATCTAATGAGTGAAACGACAAACATGTGTATCCATGAACATGTCTAACAACTCCCTAGATGGTTGTTGTGTTCCTGTGTGTGCATGGCTCACCAGTTAGCTCCTATGGAGTTGCTGTGTTAGCAGCAGAGGTGGCATCGCGCGAGTGATACTTTATGTATTGCAAGCGCTTATAGGCTGCGGTAACCGCTCTACATCAGGTGGGCCGTATACTTGCATGCCACACGACATTGTATAAAAAAAAAACTTAAATAATAATTAACGGCGATTACTCCAACATGCGATGTAATGTGCAATAAGGTGCATAATACGGCTACTTGACCAGCTTGGCATCAATCAGTGATAGCAATAGATAAAGAGTCGGGATATTGACCAATTGGTCCCCGGTCCGAAACCTTGTATACGGGACAGGTCCATCACTCACACCCACCAGTGTGTCTCCTTTGTAGCCAGAATTAACAGCGGCGACCACAAAACAGGCAATGAACAGTGAAGTCCATTGCTATCCCGGGGGTTAAACTACAGCTGCCTTGGAACTCACAACGAATTATCCATTTCCCATTCTCTGTCCAACCTCTAATAACGTCACTGTATCAGCAACAATTTCGCTTGTAAATCTATTGTCGATTAGATATATCCGACATTAGGCCTTGCTTGCTTGTTTGCTGTGTTTTAGGAAAAATTTGGCAGGCAGCTTTGAATTGAGTTTTTGTCCTTTGAGTATACGAGTGTAGCACATACGCATACTATGTACTTGTATCGCACAAGACCTCGCCTTAAGTTCAAGTACACACGAAAAAGACACCACTTTAATTATTTCATCCATCCGACTTTAGTGCTCAACGTCGCTGGATATCCCAATACCATGAATCCTAAAGATCTTGGTGCTTTGGTATAACAGAGCTAGAGGTAATGAAGTTTACTTTGTGGTAAATGCTTGGTAGAGTTGAAATTGATCCACACTCTCAATTTTATCGCGGTCATTTGATCTTCACATGAGAACAAGTGATGTTAGCACAGAGTGTTATTAATATTATAAATATGCAGGGTATTGCGCATAGCAGTATATATCATCAATTGAAGACACAACATTGATATGCAACTGATCTTTTAAAGTAAAAAAAAAATACTATCCTGGTTCACGCCGAATCTTAATTTATCCGAGCGCCGGCGACGTTTACGTAGAAAATATGAGTAAGGGGCAATATCTTGTCTACTTAATTGAAAAATATTCTGTTAAGAATAGATACATAGTTGTGCTAGAAAAACGAACTGTTCTTTTACTCCAATCTGATAAACACAAGGAAGCGAAGAAATAAAAGAAAAATATAGATAAATTGAACAGAGAACATGAAATTGAGACTGTTGATATGAAATAGATGAAGAAAATCGGTTTCAAAAAAACTCAAAAAGAGATAGTAAAACCCAAATATAGGCCAAATACTATATGGTGCACACGAAATTCAGACTTGTACGGAGGAGTTAAGAGAGAAATCAAATGGAGGTAGTAAAACAAATATTATACCTACAAGTTGTATGTACACATAGCTTGTTGATTGTACATCTGCAATAGACGATTCCATCAAAGATAACAGTAACTATTGAATACACCGCAAAAGCCTTTGAATGCAACTGTAAATTAAAATGATCGACCCATTTAAAGAGCCGTCGATTCCTCCTTCCTGCTAGACGTCTCAGTAATGAGAAGCAAACAGTCGATGAAAATAAATTTATCACAGCTATTTCTTTTGATTGTTTGTTGATTAACTATTCCTGGAAGTTTATTATGGTACTTTTTAGTTTATGGCTGCAGTTTTAGTTAAAAATCTGAATTATAAATAAATATTATCGGACCAATTATACACCGCAATCTAGTCCCAAATTAGGCAAAGCTGAACATAGCTTACTTTTGATACATAGAAAATACTCAGATCATGACAAATAGACATGTTCGTGTACACAAATATGTGCATTGTGTGGGAACCAAATCTTGGTGCTAATCCCATACCTAGTTCCATACCCATCGCTAGTCATTCCAACATATAGCTCAACTGATTGTGATATCTCATTTCTCAATATGACTTCGCTGGTTTTAAATTAGTAAAATTTATTAATGTATAATGTCTCGGCTTTAAGCTTCAAATTGATTAATAAATTACAATATGTCTTCTAGTTGGGCTCATTTTACTCATTCTTCCAAATATTATAACTATTGAAAGCTTGTTTAAAAATGCTTTATTACGTTATGCATAAACAGTTAATTATTTCCTTAATCCTCTAATCTGTAATCACTTTCGAAATGCCTTCAAATTGACTACTCTATACAAATCTTAATAAACAGGAAGGAAGCGAAGGTAAGCTAAAATTCGCTGCAGCGATACTCCTAAAGATAGTTCATTGAACGGAGTGGAACTCGTATTATAAGGATTTTAATTCAGAACGCAAACTAACCGCATATTTTTTTTAATTAAATCGATATACGAGTATTTTGAACAGAATTTTAATGAGCACATCCGCTGAGCTCTTACTTTAAATGCAGGTGAATCTTATATTCAAAACAGCATAGTAAAACGCTAACTTAGTGATAATTCATTGATAAAAGCATAATAGCTTAGTGGAATAATTAAGTGAACCAAATACACGTACATATGCTGTGACAAAAAAAATGTGCTGTTTGTTGGGTATGAGACATACCCAATACACAGCACATTTTTTTTTTGTTGTTATATAAGAAATGATGTTATATAAGAAAACCTGACCACGCCCCGCGAAATCGTCCGCGCGGGATATCCCTTTTTCTACTTTCCTTCTTTTTCCTCGGCTTCTACTTCTATCGTAATATTAGGTGACATTTCTCAAGAATTCTCTTAACATTCTCAAGAATTGAGCTATCGAATGTATAAATATTTTTTCAAATCCGACTGGTAGTTTCATTGATTAGCGCGTTCAAATAAACAATCAAACAGATGAACTTTTCCGCTTTATATATTACTATTGATACCTACATATTACGAAATGGAATATGACGTATAAGTTGTCCACCATCTTCGTTAAGACCTAACATACGAAGCTCTGTAAAGTGAAAAGGTGGTGCAAAGCTACTTTTGATAATTAGCTCGCCTGGAGCCACGAGCTCGCCTCAAACAACCACCGCCTGTAATATTATTGTTACCGGTAGCAAACTTCTGAGTCGTTGCGTAAGTAGCGGGAACTGCAACATGCATACGAATACTAAATAATAAATAAATATTTTAATATTGTCGGACAAATTACACAGCGCCATCTAGCCCCAAAGTAAGCGAAGCTTGTGTTATGGGTACTAGACAACTGATAAACATAAGTAAATACATTTTTTTTAATACATACTTATTATATATATACATAGAAAATACCCAGACCAAGACAAACAGACATGTTCATGCACACAAATGTTTGTACTGTGTGGGAATCGAACCCACGAGCGTTGGTGTCAAAGTAGCGTAACAACGCGTTTCACCACTGCGCCACCGAGCTCGTCACTACTTATATATGCAACTACTACTACTTTTATATGCAAAGAGTTGTTAAGCGGTATGCTAGGTTGTTATGCAAAGTTGTATTAAAATGAATTAAAATTCCCTAAATAGGATCATCGTCAGTAAAATTTTAATCACGTCACATTTCAATACAAAATTGTCGATTGTTGCTTCCTCTTATAAAATGTTCATCGAAGGAATCGATAATTCAACTTAACATTCAAGTCGTTGACGAAGAAAATTACACAAATCCGATTAACAACCAAGTTTTCTTAATTCTCTCACCCAGTATTAATACCAGTAATTATACGGAACGATCGTTTCGAAGCGCCCCAACGAGACTCTCAACAATTAAAAGGACTCCATTGTACAACAAACTTGAAAAGTATGCCTTAAAGTTATTCTTATTAAGATCTAATTTTGCTTGCAGATAGACCTTTGTGCCGGATAAAAGAAATAAGAATGATTGGAGCTGCTCTTCAAGAGCCACATAGCGTCGTGTGCGAGGTTGATGCCTTCCCTCCACCTGATACCTTTGAATGGACACTCAACAGCTCGTCCGGTTCAATAAAAGTCGATCCTGTAAGTATATAGCTCCAGTCTGATAAGTATATATTAATAGGTTGTCATGTTCGGTTGCGGAGTGACTAGTAATGACCACTTTAACATCTCAGATTTCGATACCCGCACAAGGCAAAATTTGTGTGTCAAATAAAACCAGTTGAGAATGCGCAAGCTTGCAATGCCAGAGGAACACCTGGCTCGTCAATTACATAACATTTTTTTTTTATTTGTCGACCATTTTGACCATGTTCTTTAAGAGATAGGAACGGTGTTCCTGAACATTCCTATTCTACTTTTTTATGCTGAATCCGAATCTGAAGTCAAAATTCGACTATTCGAAAAACGCAAAGATAAACGCACACACAGGCAAACGCACACTAAGACAAACATATAGATTTCATATAGGAACGGTGTTCCTGAATATTTTATTTGGAACAATATATGTGATCTTATTAGTCATCTAGTATCCGTTACCCTATGTAATTTTTCATCACATATTAATGCCCCGAAAAATACGTTAAACCTTCGTTGTTTATATTTAAACAGTTACGTGACTTTTCCAAAAAATGAGAAAATACTCATCTCAGTGTTCATTTAGATATGTTAGACATAAAGGCAGGCGCGTTTTTTTTTTTTTAATAAATTGACTTGATGTTGCCATGATTTACTTTGACATTTACATGTTTTTGTAAATGATTGTTAACTTTATAAAATCAGCAAAATACATAAAATCAGAAGCAAATTTTGCTTTAGATTTTCAGGGTTCCGTTTATGTTGGGGTATATAGGTACCAGATTCTAACTTTTTCTTTAATAATGGTGGGATGCAATTCTTTGTTATCTATACTGTTTGTTCATTTAAGGTCATCTCTCAATTAATATTGAAAATACATCAAAACTTCTTTTGTACATTGATGTAGAAAATAACTCTTCTATTAGAATTCGAATATGGAAGGTTTGTTTGAAGCTCTTTTAAATCGTAAATGTGCAGTCTATAATTTTATTGTGATTATTTTAGTATCACATTAAATATAAGAAATTGAGATTCTATTTCTGTATTGGTTGGTCGAGTTCGTGTATAAGGATTATATAAGTAATTACAACGTATTACAATACTTTAGCGGAAACCATATTATTTTTCCACTATGTTCACCTAGGTGATATCACCTGGGTGAAAAAAGTGGAATCTTTGGTCAGCAAGGAATTTCAGCTTGGAACTATATCAACTAGGTAAAATGATTCGACATAAGCGGAGTCCTTTGTTCTATGCCGCTGGTCCTATCTGTTTTTGAGAGATCACAAATATCGGAGGTCTTTAACCGTGGAGTAGTATAGCGAAGTATGTTTTAAATTACTTTCGATGAAACATAGTTTACTGTCTTACTTTAAAACTGCATGTTCAAATTTTTTTATACAACGTCGGGATACATACAAGCATACGGCCCACCTGATGTAAAGTGATTACCGTAGCCTATGAATGCTTGTATTACATTAAGTAGCACTCGCGCGATGCTACCTCAGCTGCTATCACAGCAATTCCTTAGGAGCTTACTCACCTCTCTCACGCGTAGGAACACAAAAACCCTCCAGAGAGTTGGATTTTGGCTGTGGTTTTTTTTTGAGGTAGAGGTACTTCCCTAGATGGGCTGATTTGTGCCCCTCCTCTCTTGAAAAGTCTTGAAGCAGTTGTTTTATTTTCATAAATGAAAGAGACGAAGTAGCAGCCTCACAAATTTATCACATTTATAATGGTCACTGATATATTTCTGTTTATTTGTCTGCCATGGCAAAAATCTGGAAACCGTTTTCGAAGAAATTTTGTACGAGCGTGGTTTCAATCCTGGGAACTGCTATAGTATGTTTTCGCGAACTCCCCGTAACGACATATATCATTCTGGGCCCATTGCTAAATTTTCTACGGTGCTATTATGCCGCGATTTATACCGTTGGAAAACGCCACGCCCAGACTCAGAAAAGATCGTGGATCGCAAGTAATAAAAAAATTCTGTTTCTGGAAAAAATTACAGGGCGCCATCATATTTGTTTTATACAGAAAAAAAAAACGAGATCAAGACATGTATACAAGACATGTACACAAAAATTTGCACTGTGCGGAAAGTGAACTTACGACTCTTGGTATTAAAGTAGCCACTGCACAATCAGGCTAGTTAAACTAATAGTTTTGTTGAGATATAAGCCCATCTAAGCATTTTAGGCACTCATATAAATTATTAACATAGCTTCCGAACTGCTATGAGATAAGAGTGATATGTATATTAAAGAATTGCACAAATGAACTGCATAGGGCAAGCTACATAAATTTCTCGCATCATACCTTTCACAGCCGAATAAATCTTGTAACAGTTATGGCTATTAATTTAACAAAAAAGAAAAAAGAACCCTTCCGGTGACGTAGTCACGGCACACAGGGGCCAACTACATAGTCACATCAAAAAAAAAACGGAACCCTACTGGTGACGTAGTCACGGCCCACAGGGGCCAACTACATAGTCAGGTCACTTGGCCTGTTTTTATATATAACACCAGGAGGCATATAAGTATACGGTGATGTGAAGCGGTACCGTAGCTTATGAACATTTGCAATAGGTACATGAAGTATTCAGACGCTTATAATCAAGAGATATATTAATGAAATTCGCTATTCTTGATGACCATCAGAGTTTTATTAGATATACAAAATTTCAAGTATTGTAGGTCTAATAGTTATTGAGTTAGGGGAGTTGAAAGTAGCTCGAAATGGTTCGATACACACTGATGTGTACCGTGTGTCTAAATATAGAAGTCAAGGAGGAGCTGATAAATAAGAATTAACACTTTTAAAATGTTTGTATTAACCTAGTATGGCAGAAAAAATAATAATATTAATCTATATATTAACACGTGAAGAATAACTTTGCACCCCTTCTCAAGTACAATGCACGCTTGATGGGCCACGAGATTTAGCATTATAAAATTCATATGGACAAGGAGTGCAGAAAGATGAATTTAATGTCTAATATGTGTTATATATAGGTAGATACTGGTTTATACTGTTTAGAGCGAAAGACAAAATGCAGATTATTTAAATCTGTCAATGTCTAATCCATAATTTGTCTGTAGTCAAAAATCTCATTTGTGATAAAGAAGTACATATATAATATATATATATAAATTACTTCTTCAAATGAGATATAGTTTGAAGTCGACGCCAGAAAAGATAAAGCAACCCATAGATGTCGACTTGATTGAAGTGTGTTTGACTTTCTATATAAAAATTTTGCATTGATATAATTACCAGTTCTCACGTTACAGCACTAGCTTTGTAACTTTTCAAGCATAGATAACAGAGATAACGGTGTTTCTGTTACCTATGTTTTCAAGTGTATCAAAATCGGCTTGCGACGATTTGAAAAGGCTTTTTGAAGTTATACTTGTGACAATATCTTTTCGTTGTGCTATCTCCACACATTGTCGCGTAAAACGAACATGGTTGGGAGCATGTGCAAAAGGGCGTATCAATTAAGCGCGGTAGGCGACCGAGTCATGTTCTTCCACAGTAAACCATTTATTTTCCTCACGAGCCTTATTCAGCCTGAACCTTCAATAGAGCACAGTATCGTAGGTAATATCAGTAACAACTGATTATTAAATATGAGCACGTATTACGAGCCGATAATCGGGCGATGAATTAGAACAAACAATGTTCTGAAGCATTTTACCCAAAATATTTTTTCCACTCTTTTATATACGGGAGACTCATTTATAATATATCAGCATTATCAATATATGTCCAATAGCGGTGTGATTTAAAGAATATTGAAGATATTCGAGAGTTATGCGTTAATACATGATTTTAAAATGGTATAATATAAAATATAAATAGGTATACATGATTTTAAAAGTCCCCTAACACAAGCATAATCAAATGCTTAACGGGAGATTCCAGCGACTAAGTTTTAAGAATAAAAAGCTATGAAGAGGATATAAAGATTTTTGTATTTGTATAATGTATGATTTTAAAATGGAATTATTCTTTACAGATACGATTTACAGTCGAAGCGAATGAAGGAAAGTCTGTTTTAAACTATACTGCAATATCGGATGTCGACTATGGTACTTTGTCATGTCGTGCGACAAATTTAGCTGGCCAGCAGACTGTGCCGTGTTTATACACACTGCTACCAGCCACCAGACCAGATCCGCCATCGAACTGCACTGTGTATAATCTCACTGATGATTCATTGGACCTGATGTGTTTACCAGGTACGTTTTGTATTTATTTACTTTATTCATAAACAGCTCGTTATCTATTAACACAGATCAAACAGAGTCTTGATTTTCAACGCAGTAGGGTCAAAGTTATTTAATTGTAAACATTCATTGCCCTAACACCGATGAGTGAGATTTTGTTTGTATTATGTATATTTTCGAATTAGAAACTTTCTTAAATGTCATTAAATTTGAATTCGAGCTGCTGTAATTCAGCATCAACCCAGTGGACGCAAGTATCTCCCAAAGCGCGCTATTGAGACCGATCTCCGAACAGCATTGTAGCATTCAATTGTAATAAACGTCAATCCTAGGATTAAGCCAGCCAAATTCAATTGAGGTTCACCTCGACTATTATTAATTGTACGGTAAAGTAATATTACTTCGACTCTATGGGGTATTGAAATTGAATGTGTTTTTCATTACAAGACGAAAATATGATTAGACGACTAATAGACGAATTATAATACGCTACCACAAAGTCGATTGTACCAAGGTTTGTTATTGATACCTATAATACAGCCATAGCAGAGTCGAATTTCTACAAGTAATATTTCTCTTCAATTATGACTCGGCTAGATTTTTTTGTGAATTTAGAAGTAAATATATTCATTTATTTTTAATTGTCGTTTGCCTGTCTGCCAGAATCTAATATTTACGAATAGCTACACATCAGATAGTGATAAAATTTTCATCTTATGTATATACGTGTAAAACGTGATGAAAAACTTTGAAATACAAATTAATTTATGATGATTTCAACACCATTCACATCGTATTTGAAAGATTATATAAAAGTTTATCATCAAATCTTCATTAAACTATTACCAAAATTACTTAGAATACTTATAGGCGTTCCTTATGGAGGACACTTATAGATGAATAAAACAAATAGTGTCATCATCGATAATAGCCTAAAATAAAGTTTCACACTGAGAAAGAAAACAAAAACTTAATGTAACAAAAGCGCAAAGATTTAAAACTAACTGCCTAAAAAAAATATAATCATAGAAATATTTCTCTGCGTTACGTAAAAATGTAATTTTCTAAGCAATAACACATGTTACCAACATATATTAAACATTTTCATGTCATAAATTTGTTTTAATTATATACTAAATGTTAAGAAATAAACATTATGCCTAAAACATATAGTTAAAATAAAGTTATCATACAAGAATTAATCTAATCTATAGCTGCTCTAAATATAGACATACCAATAACTTGCACATACATTATTTATCTTGCGTGGTTTTGAAATAAATGTACACGGAAAACTTAGCCCGAACATCGTCTTTACTCGAGCTACCAATTTAATTGCTAAAGGGGAATTAACGCGGGAACTAATTAATCACACAAAATTACTTGCAGGTTTGGGGTCTGAATTAATCGGGTTGAAGTACGATGGCAATCAGACAGTCTCGAGTGCGATTTCTTTAAATAATTTTAATTAAATGATAAACAAGATTAGGTAGCATTTAACTCTTAATTTGTACTTTCATCTTCGTCTCACTTCAAGACGAAAGGGTGTCTTAGATATTATTTTAAACCAATTAGAAAGCATATAAGAATAGTAGCATAAGTCTGCCTGATAACAAGGCATTATTATAGCTCTCATCGCAACATACGTAAGGTCTCTTGCGCGTTGTGACCGGCTGAAACTAATTCACACTTTCTTAAAGAAGCTCATTTTAGCAGTCCCTTAAAGAATCTTCTGCAATCAGTCCTTACCGCAGCCTAAGAGTTCACGAAAGAAGATCTCATAATGTTATGACGACGCCTTAATAATACAGTTTAATGATATGTTAATAGCTTCGGGCATTACTTTGCGAAAATTAAATTTACAGGTAATTTGATCTAAATTACTTTATGTTTCCGCCATCTATTATGCGAATAAACGCCGTACGGCTCTCTCCTACTGCCGTTAGTATATGCATGCTGTGGCTGCTTTTGTCATCTCAGTCTAGGCTACTGCCAATGTCTCTGCGATTGGCCGCCATCTGAAACAGGAACTACATGCAGCCGACACCGCTGCTGCCCTGCCTGTTCTGGTTATCACTGAGACACGTGTTTCGCCTCTCCACGGGCATCCTGTAGATGTTAGTCTTTAGAATAACATGTATTGCAGAGATAAAGGTGGGGATGAAGGGGAAGGGATTAATATTTTACAATAGCTTGGATCAAATTGCCATTATTGCAAATTTGCCATTGCAATAATATGCTACAATAAACAATCACATTACTCCGTTGATTGTTTGTTTTAAATCCAGCAAGTGAATCAAAGATTAGTTAGGCACATTATATTAAGTTGAAATTTTATATGTTTATCTATCGATCTATCTACATATTCAAGATAGCTCTCTTGCGTAGTAGGAAGAGGGTACTCAGCATCACAATACATGGTCATTACTCACTCGCTTCTCTAACATTATTATATAGCTCTTTTCATGTACGCCCGCCGATTCCTACGGCTCCTGACATCACCTTCTGATAAATGTGAACAATTTGCATCAATATTTATATAAGCATTAATAAATACTTTATTCAAGTACTTTACAGTCGATGGAATCAGAAGGTAGCCATTAGATCTCGAAATGGAAATATTATTCAGCGCTTGTGAGTGCTTTTCGAGTTTGAGTTTTGGCATCTCTATGCCTATTTCGCAAGGGACTTGGTGTAAAGATAATAGATACAAAAAATATACAACTAATTATATCAAGTTAGATCATGCTGTTAAGATGTTTTGTTTTAATCACCTTTCGTAATCTAATGGGTAACGATGAAGAAATTAATTCTTGAAAATTGGGGAAAATAATAATGTTAGTTATTAACTAAGTAATTAAAATTTACTATATTTAACAAAAGAGACAAGTCAAACATAACTTATTAACGTTAACGTCATCTAAGAAGGAGACATTCAAAGTATAGAAATCTTTTCTCACACATTCTTTAATTTTTCATTGGTGTTTATTGTTTATTTTTTGCTTGAGAATATAACTAGACATGCCTCGGCCGGGATTATGATGACTAGGCTCGAAGCAAAAAGCAGGCATTGCGTGGCAGATCATCCTGCTAACACGTACTCGTTCATTGGTCACTTACATCGCTCACCTTGCCTTAAACTACTATTTAAGAATCATTTGTTATTTAATAAATAAATAAATAATAACAAAGTAACGGTCTCCTATTTTACTTCGGTTTCCACAATATTAAACGATACAGTTACATTACTTGTGCAGTAGGATAACCGCTTTGGAAACTACTGTATATATCTTTAAAATTCCTTTTCCACCATGGGTAAGAAATGAGCAAATATGTGTTTATTCTTGTTTTTAAATTCGTTTCTTTAGCTAATATTAATATTTAGTTATAGTACATTACAATATTATTTTGTTGCAGTCATAACATTGTATATATGCACATTTAATCGAACTTATTTTAAAATTTAATTGGATTACGTTTGAATTAAGTATCGTTTCATTGTATTATAATAAATACAAGTTAAAAAACTCCTTTATGTTATAAAGGAGTTTCCTTTATGTTATAGAGGAGAAAAACTAAAATGCCGAAATGGCTGAAAATGTAGAGCATTTGATGAATCGATCACCTTCACACAGCGCCAATTTATTCCATCGATTTTAAGATCAAGAATTAAATACTTAAAATAAAATTTGTAATAAATTGATTCTAATAAGAAACAAGAGTGCGACAATATATTCACTGTTTGCGTGAATACTGAGATAAATAAAAAATGAAAATAATCATAACAAATTTCGGGACAGGTCCGAACTATACCGAACGATACCGGCGGCGTCAGAAGTATGAAGTGGACCAAAATAACCATGCCAATGTAGTAGGCATCGTACTCTCGTCTCGCTCAGCCTCTGTCGTGGGTGATTTTGTGTTGAACAGAATTTAATTGACTTATTTTTTTAGGGTACGAGGGAGGTCTATACACTGTTTATATAGCAGAAGTATGGGCAAACAAAGGTATAATTGTAAACGCGAGCAACGCAGTAGCGTTATGGAATCTCCGAAGGTTGGGAGCTAAAAGACATCTAAAACTTAATGTGTATGCAGCAAATGCGAGAGGAAGATCAGAACACGTATCGTTTACAGTTGAAACCGCTCCTAGATTGGCGCCAAGAACCGGTGAGTATTTAAAATGTACTATAAAAGTGTAAATAACTATGTTAAGTATAAATATACACATAACCTAATACCTATCTAAATCAAAAGAGAGGTATAAAAATATTGTTTCAAAAATATGAACACACAAAATGATAACGCGAAATCTTTGTTTACTTTGCGGAGTAATCTGTTTTTAGTTACAATTCTTCTTTTTGGTTTTAGCCAAGTTTCTGTGTGTAGTGCGTAACGATGCTTCAAAGGATAAAAGTAATTAAATTGCTAAAAATTTCTTCTGTTGTACTCGTACTTCATTTCAAACATATTTTAATATCGTTTATCATTTGGTTTTTGTTATTTTTTAAACTGAAGTCATAGAAGACGAGACCAATAAAATATATAGTTTTTCATCCTTATATATTACCCCCTTATTTATCTATCTACATATCTGATGATCCCCGTGTTGGGTGGCTAGCAATCGCCAAAGGTCTCGGGTTCGATTCCGACACAAGATAAATATTTTGTGTGCACGAACATATCTGTTTATTTTGGTCTGGATATTTTTTGTTTGGTCTAAATATTTATAAATATTAGTATTTTACTTCATTTAAGAGCTATGATATTGATCAATAACATTTATTGTTAACAAAGCTTCATATATATTTTAATACTATGTTTATATCTCTTCTTATTTTAGAATTGGTGCCATCGTTCTTATTTTAGAGTTAGATTACAATTTATTTTATTTTTTATATCACCTTTTCGATAATAGTAGTAATGATAATCTACACCTTAAATAAAAAAAATATGTTTATTCATAACATTACAAAAATCAAAGATTTTTTTATTCAACGTCAAGAGGCATACAAGCATGCGGCCCATGAGATAAAAAGCTGTTAGTTACCCCATGTAGAAAGAATGCAAGATGAAAGAATGACGAAGCAGATATACAATGAAAAAGTGGAAGGATGTAGGAGCCGGGGAAGGCCAAGGCTTACCTACCATGACCAAATTGGTCGTGTTCTATCAGAAGGTGATGTCAGGAGCCCTACAAACCGGCGAGCGTGCATGAGAAGACCAATGAATGTTAAAGAAGCGAGTGAGATATGTAAGGATCGAGTCACGTGGCGCTCGGTTCTCTCTGCCTACCCCGCAAGGGATTTTGCGTGAATTTATAGAGATTATAGATAGATAGTTACCCCAGGAATGCTTGCACTGCATTATACATCTTTCACGCGATACTACCTTTGATGCTAACGCAACAACTCCTGAGGAGCTTTCTGGTGACCTCACACACTCGCATTAACACAACAACATATGGGTGGAAATAGAAATAGGGGATATAAAGTTATGTTCTGCGGAAATCATTTGTATGTTATTTTACATATACATATACATATCATCACGCTTGTCTCCCATTGGAGTAAGCAGAGACCAAGGAACGCCAAGTGCACCGATTCAAACATCTCTCGCCTCTTCCACACTCATGAACCTCTTCTCTCATGCTCTTCGGTTTCGGGTGCTTTTGGTTTAGCCCATTTTCAGCACATCTTATTTGATCCATATATGTGCGTCTAGGATGGACCCTGCCGATATCTCTCACTCTTGCTCGACGTACTTCTTTCGTTACTGTTTTGTCAACCATTCTTTCCAAATGTCCGAACCATCTTAACATACCACTATCAATCTTTAACACTGCATCTGTTTTCATTCCACATTGTTCTTGTATCGTGCTTTTTTTTACTCCATCGATCATTCTAATACCACACATATTCCGTAGCGCTCTCATTTCAACAGCATCGACCTAATTTCATGCTTCTTCTGCCATACGCATGATTCACTACCGTACGTCAATGTTGGCGTTAATAGACCCTGAACACCATATGTGTGCGTCTAGGACGGACCCTGCCGATATCTCTCACTCTTGCTCGACATACTTCTTTCGTAACTCTTTTGTCAACCATTCTTTCCAAATGTCCGAACCATCTCAACATACCATTCTCAATTTTTATCACTGCATCAGCTTTCATTCCACAATGTTCTCGTATCGTGTTTTTTCTTACTCCATCGATCATTCTAATACCACACATATTCCGTAGCGCTCTCATTTCAACAGCATCGACCTACTTTCATGCTTCTTCTGCCATACGCATGATTCACTACCGTACGTCAATGCTGCCGTTAATAGACCCTGGACAACAGCAAAGCGAGCTTTGCTCGATATAATTTCGCTCGTCTAAACCAAATATAAGGCACTATTGACACAGACAACTATGTCAATAGTGCCTTTGGTCTTCTTTCAATATCTCCTTCACATTTCCTATGTCCCATAAACATGGAACACAAATTATTTTAATACCTAACAAAAATCCTCACCGTTATTTTTTACTATATTTATGCATGCTTGTATAAAATAAGTAGCCGTTTACAAGTTTCAGTAAAAATCTTAAAAGCAGGAATAGGTTGAGTGTGCCGGTGTGTCAGTTTACTAAGTACGGAAGGTGCTTTGTATTCTTTTTTGTAAAAAAAAAACTACCTGAATCACTTCTGTCCTTGCCCGATAATTTCTTATACGCATATTAAAGATATTCCTTGTACAAAGGTTTATTACAGAACTGAAACTAACTAACTTAACTAACAAAGACATTTAGAAAGGATTTAGCTTATGCTATATATATTTCTTTTACCATTTGTCAGTACTACAATAGAATCTGCTAACATAAATTTATATTCAATTGACATTTTGAACATTCACAAAATTTAGTATTTTTTCTTTGAAAATTATAGTTTCCAAAATATTAGTATTTTAAAAAATAAGATAAATGGAAACGATAAAAGAAAAATAAGACTTATCTAAATTCTGCGATGCTCTTATGGTTAATAGTAATAAAAATTTGACCCTGCAGGGCAGCTCGTGGCAAGCTGTTGGTGAGTAACGATACCACGAGTACCTAGTGCTCCAGATAGTCGATCAGAGCATTCGTCTCCGATGTGTCTTTGTCGGTCGGAGTGGAAACCCCGGCTCTGGCTTGTCTTCATTGCCCGTCCAAAGAGGAATCGGTAGACCAATATCCTCCAAGGAAGTGTGCTAGTAACTTCGGACAAAGTGCAGTACACCTCTCGACACCCGTGAGTCACTAACATGGATGTTACCCCCGGTCGACTTTCTATGACATCCAGTGATATGATATGATAGTTATGTCAGGCGTCCGTCTCTCTTCTGTAATAGCCTAGTGCCAATAATCTCTCCAGATCTCATTTTAATAGCCCATTAGTTTCCCACACATTGCCTAATACACACACTCACACTGCCAATACCGCCCAAGACCTGTTCATGGGTATATCATCACATTGATATCTCCTGGAGCGCATCACAGCGGGTATACTACATTAGACCAATATTTTCGAAGAGGCCTCTACGCATTGAGTTCGGGGATATGAACTCTCTCACGCCTATCAAATAATTAATATTGTATTGTGATTATAGAGAGATATAATAAGAATAGTATTATTTCATCTTTATTTTGATTACAATTCATTTAACGTGAGCGACATGGCAATGTTACAAATGTTAAAATAACCCAATCAATATATCAAACACTTTGCAAACACGTTGAATAATAATAGTACCTACTCTTTGTTCGAAAGTAATTGATATCGTTAGTCAAACATTCGAATAATGATGTCTGACAACTTTGAGAAATATCTTCAGTGGTACGTGAAAATCTAACTCCAATATTATTTTATAATATTGTATTAAATTCATTCGTTTTGTCAACATTAAATTTACAGTAATTTCGATGTTCAATAGCAGTAAAAATAAATCGTTGTGAGATATTAATGTAGGTGCAATTATATTTGAACGAGTATGTCTGTAAATTAAATTAAATATGCACTTTGTTGTAATATATATTTTTTCAATACAAGCAAATTTACCAATACAGAGGTAATGTAGAGAGCGTATTTGCTTCGCAGAAGCACAAGAGGCATGGGAAGTGAATTGGGCCATCGGCGGAGTTCTAGGCGCTGCCATCACGGTAGCATTTATTTTATGTCTCGCGCTGATTGCTACGAGAATTCGCCATAGAGCTAGAGACTATGAAGGTTAGTATTTTTAATATCAATTAAAATATGTACGTAGAATTTATAATTTTATTTCCAAAATAATCTGTACTAATACTTACGATACATTGTATGCCATAACGTAGTTATTACTATAACCAGCTACAGCATAGTCGCATCGATTATAGCAATTTCTATGTTTGTACATAGCGCTACATTTAAGTCATGATTTGCTTCATGATACACTTACATTGACCTACCACTACAAATTGGTTACGATTGGAGCTCATAGTAATTTTCATGTTTATAACATTATACACGCAATTTGCTATGCGTTATGCTTTAGCGTAGTTGTAAAGGGTTGTAGTGGTCATAGCTACCACAAAACACACACAGTGTATTCTAAATAGAAATTAATATTTAATACAAAATAAACATAAGCAAACTAATTTGACTTGTTTTAGACCTAATATGTAAATATATGCAAAAGTGGAAAGCAATGGAGTATTCATGACTCAATAAGTTTATACATATAAATGTTTTCCGTAATAATAGTCGTTCACTAGTTTTGTTTGAATAACAAATAGTTTCTATTTGTTAGGGTATACGAGTATATAGGATAAAATTTGTTTCATGAATGGAGTTGAATTGATTTCAACCATTTACCTTTATTTTAGAATAAATATCTTTAACAAATTAAAAATAGTCGCCTTATATATATATATATATATATATATATATATATATATATATATATATATTATTCGTTAGAAACCGGCGAGCGTGCATGAGAAGAGCAATGAATGTTAAAGAAGCGAGTGAGATATGTAAGGATCGAGTCACGTGGCGCTCGGTTCTCTCTGCCTACCCCGCAAGGGATTTGGCGTGAAGTTATAGATAGATATTATTCGTGTATGTTATACTACTTTGCGACTCGCCTCCAAAGTTCCAATTAGACACTCAAAGGTTGACCGGAAGGGAAAGAAATATTGCAATTCAAGATTATTTGCAATTTATGGCTACATACACATACTTGTATGCTTATTTAAAAACTACTTTATAAAGACCAACAAACATTTGAAATTCATAATTCATGTACACAAACTGCTAATCTAACGTAAATAACCAATGATTAAGTATTTTTACTTTCGAAAAACCCACCTATATTAATTTACGAACAACTTCCAGTTGAGGTCGGCACGAACCAAAATTTCAACCCTAACTCATTAACCGACGACCCGTGCTCCTTTTCGTCTGTAATTATATGTAATTAAATTTCACAGTTACAATACCATCGAGCAAGAACCAAAAAACAACATTGCCGAAGAGGAATTCACCCCTTGGCCATGATGAAAGAAACCCCGACTTAATACCACCAAGTAAAGGTAAATATTTTAACATATTTTTGTTTGGTACTCCCATCAGTTATATCGAAAATTATGTAAACATGTACATTAAGTTGATTAAAAGCTCTATTCACGCTAAGGCACGCTGCCTTGAATTAAGAAAACGCAAAATAAAATTATTCATCGTAAAGTTGTAAGCTATTTTACACCGGATGACCCTCAAGATGTGCGATAAACTCAATGGTACATGATAGGTATGACATGGAATTGGGCAGTTATAAGGTACTTAATCCAGTGCATAATTGGCTACAAGGTACACAGAGGTCCAGCATTGATTCTTCACTAATACATGCGAGACGAATTTATATGTAAACTAATTACCCACAAATTACCTATGAGGTATGATAGTGGACCAACTGACATGCTTATTATTTAATTTTGCCTACAATAGCGTGTTAAAACTATTGGGTGGTGATAGCTTGATTCTTTAGATTTTGATTGCATTGCGTGACCGATGATCATACATACAATGACGAGCTCGGTGGCGGAGTGGTGAAACGCGCTGTTACGCTACTTTGACACCATCGCTCGTGGGTGCGTTTCCCACACAGGACAAACATTTGTGCGCATGAACATGTCTGTTTGTCTTGGTCTGGGTATTTTCTATATAGGATGTATGTATTTACAATAAGTATGTTTATCAGTTGTCTAGTGCCCTTAACACAAGCTTCGCTTACTTTGGGGCTACATGGCGCTGTGTAATTTGTCCGAGAAAATAAAAACAAAACCCGACTAATATGACGCAAGCAAGATGGAATATCATCAAAATTGTCGTCACTGATATTTACTCTTGCTAATGTTACTCGTAAAAATACAGCTATTCTCCAGGAAATTGTTTCACCTGTTGAGAACGTTCTAAAATTATCGTAAGCCTTCTCCGCTAGCCTTATTTGCTAATCAGCTGAATATATAGTATATTCAGCTGATGTCCACGTGATTATTTTGGTTTTAAACATGATGATATCTTGACAATTATCGTTTAGTCTTCTCTCTACCCTCCTACATCTTGAGGGATCAAGATATACGAGGGTTTGTTCATAAAACTTTACGTTCCATGACGATGTAATGTGAATAGACCCTCAACCACTTTCAAAATAACAGACTGTCGCGTAGCCGTTGTTTCGTGACGTGTTTAAAAGTTTTATAATACAATATCGTTTGAATGTCTGAAAAGTTCTAAATAATCTGTATGAAACTGGTAATGGAATTACTGTATAAACTAAACAGTTCACAGTCACAACTTTTAGACATTCATACATAAACAAAATGACGTGTATGGGTAGATGGCGGGCTAATTATGTTTTTTTTTTGTGTGAATTCGATTTTAGTAAAATCTCCGCACCACATAAGTACGTAACTCTACTCGCTTGAGCCTGATTCGTCGATAGCAAATTTTTAGGGTTCTGTAATATACACTGAACGCATATAGTTTTATTTTATCCATATGTTTCACAGCTAATTTACTCTCAAGCTAATTTACTCTCTACCTTAGATAGAAAGCTAAAATTTGGTATCATGACAGATGTTAATAATGCCATTGAAAATGTCTCTATCTATAACTTCACGCCAAATCCCTTGCGGGGTAGGCAGGGAGAGCCGAGCGCCACGTGACTCGTTCCTTACATACCTCACTCGTTTCTTTAACATTCATTGCTCTTTTTATGCACGCTCACCGGTTTCTAGGGCTCCTGACATCACCTTCTGATAGAACACGACCAATTTGATCATGGTAGGTAAGTATTGGCCTTCCTCGGCTCCTACATCCTTCCACTTTTGCATTGTATATCTTCTTCGTCATTCTTTCATCCTGCATTCTTTCTACATGTTCGAAACAACGGAGCATGCCTCTTCTTATTTTAACACCGACGCTCTCTTTCAGACCAACTCTGCTTCTATCCTCATGATTGCGAATACAGTTTATAAGCGTTACGCCACAAATTTTGCGCAACGCTCGCATTTCAACCGTTTGTCCTACTTTCATGCTCTCTCTGCCATACCAAGCTCTCGCTTCCATAAATAAGCTTTGGGACCAACACTGCATTGTGTATAGCGAGTTGTGCCTTCTGGCTCAGGTTTTTACTGCCAAGAAGTTTTCCCAACGCTCCATTCACACTATTCCCAGCACTCACTCGCCTTTCCACGTCTGCGGTGTACCTTCCATCCCTACTGAAAGCGCATCCAAGATATACAATCTCATCCACTTGTTCCAATACTTAATCATCTACCGTAATCCTTACATTGGTTCTAGTTTCTTCTCTTTCAAATACCATTATCTTTTATTTTCTTCACATTCAATAGTAAGTCTTCCTTCATACATTCGTCTTTCATCATTATGACTAGTGTTTGCAGTTCAGATGGTGTTTGTGCTAATAGGACGGCATCGTCTGTATACAGCGGACAGTTCACCACTAGGTCACCCATGCGTAATCCTACATTCGACGATATTATTCTCTGTAGACAACTATTGAAATGCATAATAAACAGCCCAGCAGACAACATGCAACCCTGTATGACACCAATTTTGACATCAAACCAGAGTGACTGACATGTTGCCATCTATTCGCACATAGAAAGTGAAGTAGTAGAAATATATAAATAACTACAAATACATTACCAAATTAGAAGGTGACGTCAGGAGCCCTGCGTGCATGGGTAGAGGCATGAATGTTAAAGAAGCGAGTGAGGTGAGTAAAGACCGAGTCATGTGACACTCGGGTCTCTCTGCCTGGGTAGGCTCTCAAGGAATTTATCGTTAAATTATAGACAGATAGAATATTAGAGTACAAGTGTAGTGTAGTGAAGTGGAGGAAGAATACATGAGAAAATAATGAATCAAAAAATATATACACGCAAATACTTTTTAATTCATTATTTACTATTATAAACAAAATATCCTAATATCCCGGTGCAAAACTGTATAGGTATCTGTTTTTTAATTAAATATCATTCAGATGAATGATTATTAGTAATACAATGTATTAATTCCGGGTTACCTATAAAAAAATTGCAATAATGATTTTTAATTAAATATTTTATAATGAATTAAATTGTATGATTTTGAGCTATATGTTTTTTAAGTGAATGAAACGTCATTTTAAAGGAAATGATTTAAATAATGTAAACAAATGTGGTCGCTACCTTCCGCTATCAGCCGCAACGCAACTGCTACCCGCTGTAAAGGCGTACGTTAATGTTGACTTTGTTCAGTCACTTGTTTTAAAAAAAATATTACATAGAATGGAAGTTAAATTTGTGCTGAACACAATAATCCATGGTTGCTTGTAAAAAAATGGCCGCAAGCCATGGTCGGTGACTTGAATTAATTGCTCCCAGCTTAAATAAGTGTGAACGTGAGGCAAGGAATGCGCGCGTTGCTTTGTGCTCTAAACGATATATAACGTAGGGTAGTCATTGTAATGTTGAATTAAACAATTTTTAACGGAAGTATCGCGTGTTTTATTTATTTTGTTGAACCTGACGTTTCGAACGCTTTGCAGCGTCCGTGGTCATAGGAATAATAAATAAAACACGCGATACTTCCCTTAAAAATTGTTTAATTCAATGTGTAACAATCGCGAAAACCTAAGACAATATCATTGTAATATTATTTTTTTTTTTTTTGTTAAATGTTACGTTTTGTCTCATTTTATTACAACCGATATTTTAGCAAAACGGAAATATTTGTCGTATATCAAATATGTCGTATATACTCTATCTATGTAATAGGGGTTAAAGTATGAAATTGCCCTTTTATAGTAATAGATACTTTGAATTAACATTAAACCTTCATGGTGTGACATTTTCAAGTAAAACTTTTTTCACATGATACGTACCTATGAGGTTGCTCTTTTAAAAAATGTGCAACATTTGATTTAGGAATTTAAACTGTTTTTTTTTTATTCAGCTTAGATAGGAAAGATGAATACTTCGAAAATCCGAGTAAGTTTTGAATACGAGTTCCGACGCGGAACTAACGCGGCAGAAACGGTTCGCAATATCAATGCTGCGTTTGGAGAGGAGATTGCTAATGAATGCACCGTGCGTTTCAATGGAAACTTCGACTTGTAGAACGAACCACGTGTAAGAACCGATCCGAGTCAAAGTACCCAGGAATTAGCGGCATTGTTTACTGTTTCCTTCCTATAATATTGACTTATTTGCATCAAATGAATATGATAAAAAAATATGAAAAATGGGTGCCTCATGATTCGACTGATCTCCAGAAAGAAACACGTGTGAAACTTGTGTTGCCTTGTTGAGTCGGTACAGAAATGAAAGATTATTGGCTGTAATTGTGACATGTGACGAAAAGTGGATTCTTTACGATAACCGTAAACGAAAAATGCAATGGCTAACCCCAGGTCAAACGCCGCAACAGTGTCCTAAAGCAAAGCAAACTGTTTGGTGATCTCTTCATGGCGTTATTCACTACAGCTTCCTCAGGTCTAGTCAAGCACTAACAGCAGATGTTTACTGTGCCGAACTTTGAACAATGATGGTGAAACTGGCAGTGAAACAGGCCCGACTTGTGAATCAATCTTCACCATTATTGCTCCGTGACAATGCAAGATCTCACACTGCACGAGAAACCGTTGTAACTCTACAGGAGCTACAATTAGAACCATACGCCATCCACCGTACTCGCCAGATCTTGCTCCAACTGATTACCATTTTTTTCGTGATTTGGACAATTTTCTACGTGGTTAAATGCTTTCACATAGTTTGTCGATTCTAGATACCCTGAGTTCTATAACAAATGCATAAATAAACTTCCGATTAAACGATAGCAATATATAGGTAATAAGGGTAAATATTTTGATTAAATAAATATGTTACATCGTAGAAAAAAACGAGTTCTAATTTTTCAGTACAAATCAAAAATTTCATACTTTATCCCATATATGCTCTGATGATTCAATTCAGAAGAAGAATGAGAAAAAGATGAATAAGACAAAATGTAAAATCATAAAATACATGTTTAATATATATTTTTAAAGAAAGTAATTATACGTGAAAATATGATTTATATTATTTCTTTAAATAAAAACACTTTACTCAAATCGTAATATTTTTTTAAATGTCATTATTACAAAATATACGTCCCATTTTCCAGATTGATCAATATATGTTTTTGTTTAATTGTTGCTACTACAATATGATTAAGATACATAATATTTTTTCTAAAAAAAATATTTTTAATAGAATAATAAAAAAAGTGGCCGTCACGGGATGCCCGGCATATGTGAAAAATCTTTTATTAAAATTTTCAATTAATGAAAATCAAAAAGCAATAAAAACCAGTTGAGAATGCGCAAGCTTGCATTGCCAGAGGAACACCTGGCTCGTCAATTGTATAACAATTCAATTTTTTTTTAATGTGGCCAACACATTAAAAAAAATGAATTGTTTTGATCATGTTCCTTCATATTCATGAGATAAGAACGGTGTTCCTGAACATTCCTATTCTACTTTTTTTTATGCTGAATCCGAATCTGAAGTCAAAATTCGAATATTCGAAAAAAAGCGACAGACAAACGCATAGACAAACGCACGGACAAACGCACAGACAAACATATAGAATTCATATAGGAACGGTGTTCCTGAATATGGAGTACAATAATGTAGTAGAGTTTTGTTAATAAATTCAATAATTTTTTCTTATTAAACAAATTTTAATAATAATTCTAAAATATGTATATTCATAAATAGTAAAATTAATGTGTTCAATGCACCTTTTGACGTAATTTTTAGGTAACAAATGAAAGAAATAAACAGGTTTTACACTTTTATGAACAAAATTTTGCGACAACAAAACCTTTTGGTGACTGCCACCAAAAGTTTTTGTTGTACCAGGGCCCTATACGCAAATAGAAACAAAAAATCTCCTGCTCTGTCTTGCTCACATATAAGTTTATGTTTTTACGAGAATGCCATCTCTCTTCACGCACCTATTTATTCATATTTCTAACCTCAAATGAACAAATAAAATAGAATCATACTAAAATGAAATGGTATATTAATATAATTATGATTTATTAACCTTTGGTTTGAATCTGTAAATTGTGTTTCGTATTGCAAAAGTCGTGTACACATATTGAACATTTTACTGGAGCCTGCACTTTGATCATTATTAACTTTTTATTCATTTTTGGTCACTTGATCGTCACTGTCACTTATATTTTGATTCAATATTAATATTACGGATTCGAAGTTTTTTGAGCGATTAGAAAATAATAACAATAATGATGTTATATAGTTAGATATATTATATATATTTCGTGGATATTAGTTTTACAATATTTTTAGTTGTATGTTTTTAAACATGAACTCTGTTGAATTTCTGAACTGAAATGATAATGGCGACTCATTTGGATTTGAATAATAAATATGTCGACAATTTTACGCATTATTTCGTAGATATTACAATCAGGGGTTCAAAAGCACCAATGTTAATCAATCTCCTTTCACGTATGACGGCATGAGAAACTTCCGTCATGCCAACTTCCGTCACGACATACGGTTCATTTTTTCCACCAAGATGTTTCACATTAAAAAAAAAACAATAATTTTTGTTTTCGTTTTTATACAATGTTGGGAGACATCCAAGCATACGGCCCACCAGATGTAAAGCGGTTACGTAGCCGATACATGCTTGCAATACGTTAAGTATCACTCGCGCGATGCCACTTCTGTTGCTAACATAGCAACTCCTAGCTAGCACAACAATCCTCTGGTAATCAAAAATATTTGGCTGCGGTTTTTTGTGAGGTGGAGGTACTTCCCCAGACAGGCTGCTTTGATGCACCCTACATCTCTTGAAAACACCCAGACCAAGACCAACAGACATATTCATCGCCAAATATGTTTGACCTGTATGGGAATCGAACCCACGAGCGTTTGTATCAAAGTAGCGTAACAGCGCGTTTCACTACTGCGCCACCAAGCTCGTCACTGATTTTTTTTTAAATTTTAATAGGCAAATAATAAAAATGACTTTTTGACGTGCGATTATCATATCCATTTTGTTAAAAAATCCTTACATAAAACAAAACTAAAATCAACATTACAATGACTGTCTACCCTACATTATGTATCGTTTACAACACAAAGCATCGCCTCTCACACCCTGCCTCTCACTCGCACTTATTCAAGCTGGGAGCAATTAATTCAAATCATGGCAACCATGGCTTGCGGCAATTTTTTTACAGCAACCATGGATTTATGTACAAATTTAAGTTCGATTTGATACAATATTTAAAAAAAAAACACAATGACCGCAAAAAATCAACATTAATGTACCTACCTCTTTACAACGGATAGCCTAAAGGTTGCGGCTGATTGGAAGGTGATAACCACATTTTTTTTACATTCTTTACTTCATTTCCTTTAAAATGACGGTTCGTTCACTTAAAAAACACACAGCTCAAAATCATATAAATTCATTAATTATAAAATATTTAATTAAAAATCATTCCGGCAAAACTTTTATACGTAACCCGGAATTAATACTATATAAAATAATCATACATCAGAAAATGATGTTTTATTAAAAAAAACAGATACCTACACAATTTTTACCTTGGGTTAAACAAAAACATAAAGAAACACATTGAACATCAAAATTATTTATTAATTTTTAAATTACTTCTTTAGTTTTTATATTAAATTTGTATTCATAATAACAGAACACTGTATACCTATATCATCCAATTATTTTGAGTTGTTTTCGACGTATCAATTAATATGCATAAAAAAATTATCCGGCGAAAATTCTCCTTATTCAACAGTGGTTTTAATTTTATTCAAGTATCAAATACTGCTTTACGTCCAAATTTAATTTTCATAAACACAAACTCGCTCCTTTTGCCGTAAGTGTATAATGCATAGCTTCATACTAATTAAATTTAAATTGGATACAGGTTAGGAGAAAACTCAGTCTAGCTTTTAATTAATTTAAAATGAGTGGTAGATAATATTATGAAGTGTATATATATATGTATACGCTTCATTGTATTAGGGTTACCCTTGATTTGTATGTTGGATTAAATTAATGCAAACATTCTAAATTGTCCTATAAAACATTAGATTCCTCCGCGATCTAAAGGAAAAACCAAACCTTTCTTAGGTAAGGTCACACGATTTTCGAAATATAATTTTCTTGGACGTGCTGGTTTCCTCACGATGTTTTCTTTCATCACCGAACAAGTAATTACAAATATGTACATAAATCTGAAAACACGAACTTGATGGTACATCCCAGGATTCGAACTGAAGACCAGTTGATCTGTAGGCCGATTCTTTATCCACAATCACTACTTGATTGCCTGCTTACTGTCGGTAGTTGAATATACGATTGTATTCTCATCGCCTAACATTAGACTTTTACTCTCGTGAGACCTATACTTTTTCTTTTTGTCTCGGTATTAAAACGACTATAAAAAGTAGGAGATTGTCTATTCAGCCTATAAGAGTTTTTTTTAGGGTTCCGTACCCAAAGGGTAAAATGGACCCTATTGCTGAGACTCCGCTGTCCGTCCGTCCGTCCGTCTGTCACCATGCTGTATCTCATGAACCATGATAGTTAGACAGTTGAAACTTTCACAGATGATGTATTTTTGTTGCCGCTACATGGGGCACACTAAAAATTTTGCACTTCTAGCTAATCGGAACTATTTGAATTTCGAATGTTATATTTTTTGAAACGTTGCAACCTACTTAGTAATAAAAAAAACAATTGGCGGGAAATCATTTGTCAACTGTTTTTTATCACACATCAAAGTTCTACGTACGCAACGAAAATGGAATTGAGTTCTGTCTCTCCGCAAGACGTGCTGCTCGTCTTCAAAATGCTTTTGGGAGAGAAGCACCTTCTTTGAGCACCGTGAGGCGGTGGATTGCTGAATTTGAGAGAGGTCGAGTTTCTTTACATGACGAATTTCGTGAAGGGCGTCCTTCAACTGCCGTCAACGTAAATAATATGGCTACTGTTAAGCGGCTAATTGAAGAAATTAGCCGCTTAACCGCGGATTACCTATGAGACATGGAATGGTGCTCACAGATGCTACTGAAGTACGACCACGGACATTCTAATGCTGTTTATGACATTGTCACAGGAGACGAAACGTGGATTTATTGTTTTGAACCCGAAAAAAAACAGCAATCTTGTGAATGGGTGTTTGAAAATGAGAACAGGCCAACAAAAGTGAGGCAGGCGAGAAACGTTGGTAAAAAAATGATCGCGTTTTTTTTCTCAGCTACGGGTACCATCTGCACAATTCCACTTGAAGATCAAAAGAGTGTTAATGCCGAGTGGTATTCTACCATTTGTTTACCCAGGGTGTTAGAAAAAGTTCGCGAAAGACGACCAAAAAGACGCGTTCTCCTACATCATGTCAACGCTTCTTCACACACGGCCAACAAAACAAAGTCATTTTTAACTTCCGAAAAAGTACAACTAGTTACCTATCCTGCGCATAACCCCGACCTAGCACCCTGTGATTTCTGTATTTTCCCCAAAATCAAAGATTTGATGAGAGGTTTCACTTTTACCAACTCCGAAGAGGCAGTGATAGCGTTCAATCAGCACGTAGAAAACATGCCTTCAGATCTGTGGTCCTCCTGTTTTAAAAAATGGTTCGATGCATGAAAAATTGTTTAAAATGTAAAGGAGAGTATTTTGAAAAGCAATAAACATAATATTTTGGTTATATCATGTTGTTTTTTTAAGTTACGCAAAACTTATAGTGTGAACTACGTATAACACCAAAAATACTAAAAAATGGAATAAAAATCATATATAAGGGGGCTCCCATACAACAAACGTGATTTTTTTGCTCGTTTTTGCTCGATATTGATAACGGCAACAGGTAGACGCTTGAAATATTCACAGAATATTTAGTTATATATCCACTTTAAAAATAAATAAATAAATTAAAATAAAACAAATTTTAAGGGGGGCTCCCATACAACAAACGTGATGTTTTTGCCGTTTTTATAGATAAAGGTACGGAACCCTTCGTGTGTGAGTCCGACTCGCACTTGGCCGGTTTTTTTTCTTTTGTGTGCATATAACACGATATCTACCCCAATTGTAAACCGGTGTTGAAAATACTTAAATTTATAGGACGTAGGTACTTCCGGGGGGTAGGGCCTTCGATTAAATTTGTAAATTTTTAAGTTATTTTAAATATTTGTAATTATGAAAATACGATTTTTGTTAATAACCTTTCAGTGTTTGATTAGTACAATGGTATCGTAAAATTATGTCGTCGAATCAGGCAGTTATATGATTGTTAAATTTATGTAATTAATTATTGTTTATTTTTTTCCATGATATTTTGAATTGTATTTCCGGTCAAACAATCATATAGCTCGCGTGACATAAAGTAGTTCTATAGCGTATAAACATTTTCAAGACCTTCTTACCACTTTCTTGATGACATTTTCCATTTACAGTAACACATCCATTCTCCAGGTAATTGAGAGTCTGAGGTTTTCTGGATGGAGTTACCTCCCTAGTTAAAAACAACTCCTAATTAAAAATATTGTAACCTGTCCCTATTTGGACAGAGTATCGATTGCTAATATATATGGTCATATCACATGCGGCTTAAGTTGACTTCAGCACCAAGAGTAGGACGAATGTTGGAATTTTGTTACAAAAGTCAATTCTAAACTGACGTCGCTTCAATACTCTATCTTTAAAACGTGTACTCCTTAGAATACGAAATTAGTGAGGCCTTTGAACAAAATTCGTATAAAGCTAGTAATGCTACTAATACTGTTGCGAATAACGACAATGTGCACACAAAAAAAGGCAAAGTGCACACAAAAAAAGGCAAAGAGTCGCCGCAGATGTGACAAGTTACACTTAACGAACTGTAAAACTTCTCTCGTTCAGAAAAGTATATTTGATATGGCCTCTAAAATTTACAACAAATTGCCAAAATCTATAAGAAATACGGATAGTTATAAGAATTTCAAAAGACAGTTATTTAATTTACTACTGGATAAGGCATATTATACAGTAACGGAATATTTCAATGACAAATTGTAAACATTATTTTAATAGGAATGTATACCATTATTAACGTTTTGACATTTTACTATAGCTTTGACATTATATTTCACTTACCTGATTTAGTAATCTAATTAATATGTATAATTATTTACTTGTAATGTGCTAATTATCCTATTTAAATATTTCTAGTGTTTATACCTTATTTTGATATTTGTACACCAATTTTATTGGTAGGATATAGAGATCAATTTAATTGTAACTCAACACCATGTACACCTATATTCACAAATAAACTGAAACTGAAACTGAAAGTGCATACAAACGTGTATATGATAATGTATATACAAGTCAACATTGTGACCCGGTACTCTCACATGTGTATACAAAGACTCATAGCATTTGCCTATAGTCTCTCGGTACTTTGCCCGGCCTGCACGGCCGTTCTAGTTGCTATTCATAACTCCTGTGATTTTCAGTAATATGATTGATATTTGTGAAAAGTTAAATGCTGTTGTCATATAATTTGGGCAGGATTGTCGCTACACTAAAGTTAATGGAAAGATTTTCGCATCAAATATTTTAATATTTATTTACACACGATATATGAACCAGCTAATAGTACTAGAAAGAAAATAATATGACGAAACATGATATTTTTGCGTAAACTCAACAAAAAAATCTTACAAATATACTTATCACAATGTTTACTAATTTTTAATATTTAATTTTTAATTTTTATTTTAATTTAATCAAGTTACGTATTCGGTAAACAAAATTTTAAGTCTATATAAACAAAAGCTGTAAACATAATAGTTTAATTAATTAGAAGTCACACAAGTGGCAATAAAGTTTCTCGAATGAAGATGAGACGACGAAATAGCTGTGAAGATGCTTATTAGCGGCATGAGGGATGAAACTCGATCTTGTTGGTGTAATGAAAATTGCCTAGGTGTATTTATTTAAGTGAAATTGTTTATTTAAAATTTAGTAGCTCTACAGCGTCTTTGCGCGTGTTAGTTTAATCGAATATGTAAGCAGCGTTCATAGCAGCTTATCTGAGAGTTTAGTTGTCCCGAGGACTCGGTAGCACATTCATGCTGTATAAAATTAATGTGCATATATTTTTGAGATAACAATTACTGTAATACACAAGGTTTGGTATATTATTTAATTATTGTATTGAACCTAGAGTATAGTTAATTACATCACGCCTGTCTTCCATTGGAGTAGGCTGAGACTATGCAACGCCAGGTGCGCCGATCCAAACATACCGCTCTCGCTTCTTCCACACTCATCAACCTCTTCGTGCTCTTCGGTTTTGGGTGCTTTTGATTTGGCCCTTTTTCAACACATCACCAATTTGATCTTGCAGTAAGGATCTTACATTATCATGGAGCAATAATGGCGAAGATCGGTTTGCGAGTCGGGGCTATTTCACTGCCAGTTTCGCCATCATTGTTCGAAGTTCGGCACAGTAAACATCTGCTGTTGTTACTTGACCAGACCAGAGAAAGCTATAGTGAATAACGCCATGAAGAGATCACCAAACATTTACCATTACGTTTTTATTAGTAAACTTTGTTTTAGGGCACTGTTGCGGCGTTTGGTCTGGGGTCAGCCATTGCATTTTTCGCTTACAGTTATCGTAAATAATTCACTTTTCGTCACATGTCACAATTCGATCCAATATTCCTTCATTTCTGTACCGAATCCATGAAACATGAAAGTTTAATGTCAAATCAAAGTATTTATTACTATAAAATGCATAGTGATATTTTTTATTATACAACTAGATTGGCAAACAAGCATGCGCCCCGCATTAGAGGTAAGCGGTCACCGCAGCCTATTAACGCTCACAATACCACGGGGATGTTACTGACGCGTTGCTAATCTTGTGACTTAAGGCTGTTTCGTTACAGTACCCAGTAATTTCTCTGCCATATCTCACCCTTCAAACCGGAATACAGTTATATAAATATAGCTGCTTGGCGGTAGAAATACGTGAGACAGAGTGACTCACGCAGACGACTTTTGTACGAAGTCTCCCTCTGGTAGATCTGATCATTATTTTAAAAATTATGAATATATCGTTGTTTTATATTTCTGCATATCTTCTATTTGATGCTGGTTTATAGTGACAAAATGTCACAAATTTAAACTTCTGATTGTAAAGTCGTTATGGTTCAGACGTAAACCTGAGGGTTCTTTATCGTTATACTGATGGTAATTTAAAACTCAACACAAAATACTGCTTATGACTTTCTTATAAGTAATTAGCAGCACTGCAACTAAAATAACAAAATACAGATTTCAGATTAATTCACCTTTACTCCAGCTACAAGATTCTTCCCCCTTTTTTCCAATACTTTTAAACAACCCGAAATACCTCATAAATTTTGATCAATTGCCGAAGTCTTAGTAAGACGTCCTAGTTTAAGCGGTTCTAGAGAAAAGCTTAAGTGACGTAAGTCTTAAGTGAAAGATTGACAAACAGATAGATGGACGAGAACAAATTGACAGTACATTATCAATTTGTTATCCGTCGATCTGTTTGTTTTTTTGCGAGACAGCTTTTATTCACTTATCTTGTGCGGTAAAGAACCATAAAATTTAGAAACTGACATTATTAGAGACTCGTTTATCCCTATTGATATTATGGCGTTAACTTTAATTTCCGTATTTCAAAATGCAAAAACATATTTTTTTATAGTATCAGTTCACCCCGTCTTCGTATCGGACAGTACCCCTTTTCTTTGGAAAGGATAAAAATGTTTAATTATGATGTAGCATAGCGGTATGATAATCACATAACACACTAAGCTACAATCGTAGCATATTCTGGCAAAAAACAAGCGATTAGTGTTTGATCAAAGTGCTGTCCGTCTTTCAAGTTACCTTACAATCTTGAAATTTGTCATGAAGCGTCTCGCAAGTAACATAAACGGAAAGAACACATTATTATCCTATAAGCTTAATAATTACCAGTGAGAACTGTCTGCAAATGTACATTTACGTTTCATTTTAAAGTTTTTATAGTCAAAGTCAAAGTCAAAATCTTTTTATTCCGTAAAAATGGCTACATTTGTTTGGAATCGTCACAATTTTTTCCCTACCGTGCAGTTCATGACTAGGTGAACACTGATAAAAATAATATAGTTATGCTGATTTTCATAAGTTGAATGAATACTAAAACCGTTGTCCTCAGAATAATTGCATTGACGGAGAAATTGACTATTCGAAAGCAAAGTGGTCGTATATTTTCTTTTCGTACAAGAACTCGTAATTAGGCGAGTAGAGTAAAAAATATAAATTCTAAGTTTGTTTATCGCAGCGAGTTTACCGAAACACGAAAACAGAGCTGCATCAAGAAAATTAATAGACGGCATTGAATTTACTCAGAGTCGTTGAAAATCAAGCACGGCACCGGAGTGACTGCATAACAAGTAATTAATAAAAATTAATTTAAAAGTTTGCAGCAGTTGTATTTAATTAATAAAACCGAGAATATTTTTACCGTCGTTAAAATATAGTGATGTTGATACATGAATATTCGAAAAAGTGACTCCAATTATTCAATCTTTGCGATCTGATAACGATGCAGGCGAACCGATTCATTACATTTAATTAATACGCTATTAATTGCTATTAATATAAATTTACCAATAACTCTGCATATAATCTTGGTAATTGATAAAAGCGTATACATTAAAGGCAAAGAAAATACAGTTCAGTATTTTCCTGTTTGTTTACCGTTTTTTTGTTTAGTAACTAGGGACAATATTTAGTGTTATCAATTAAAAAAATTGAAAGAATAGAAAAAATGTAAACAGATATGCTTCCTAGAATTTTTCATTTATGGTTAAATTTCAACCATTGGGTCCAATACTACTCCATATGAGACGAGCTCGGCGGCTCAGTCGTGAATGACGCGACTTTGACACTGACGCTCGTGGGTTCGATTCCCACACAAGGCAAACATTTGTGTGCATGAACATGTCTGTTTGTCTTGGTCTGGGTATTTTCTATGTATAATAAGTATGTATTTACAAAAAAAAAAATGTATTTACGTATTTTTATCAGTTGTCTAGTACCCATAACACAAGCTTCGCTTACTTTGGGGCTAGATGGCGCTGTGTAATTTGTCTGACAATATTTATTATTATTATTATATAAATACTCATTTACAAAAAGTTACCACATGTACCGCTCGCCGAAAGCGGGGAGTTCACCCTCACACGCTGGAACCGCAATGGTCGCGTACTGTGCGGTCCCAGAAAAGATTTTTTTCCGAGAACTCTCAAGCTGTGAAATGAGTTCCCAGCCGAGGAGCGAGCATTGGAGTGAGCAGAGACTACGATGAGAAAAAAATAGATATCAATATTTTATCAAGTGTTAACTATTTCATCCAAAATCTTACCCTAACGAACAGCGTGGCTTTATTGAGAAAAGATTGACAGTTCGAAAAGGCTTTTGACCGTATGGAACACCTTATTTTGTTGCGCAAATTATATGCCCTCGGAATCCGTGGAGATTTGCATGGACGAAATGAAAAATCTAATTAAACAAAGTACAACAAAAGAATAATGTTAAAATTTAACCAGCATTGCTTCTAATTAATTTACAGACAAATCAAATAAGCAGAAACCCGAGAATAAGTAATTGCATAAAAAGGTTGCATTCGAGAAACTAAGTTAAAACTGGCGCTTGTTGCTACAGCTAAACTAATTATTCAGCTTAAAAGCAAGCTTCGATCCAAATGAATAAATACGAGAAATAAAGAGGGCGCAACTGACTTGACCCGTTAATCCACTTAGCTTCCGTTGAAAGTATTAAGAACGTTGTATAATTATAGATTACTGTTTGTTACTATATCTCGATTCAAAGAACTATCTAAACTACAACTTAGATAACTAAGTTTCATTTACACTGAGTGTAGAATAAATCATCTATAAATATCATGAGGATATCGGGCCATGCTGTATGATCTCATAGTCTATACTACAATAATTTATCGTTTGCCATGGACCATGCAATATTTAGGGTTACGACGGTATCACAATATTACATATATTAGTCGCGATTTCAGAGAAGTTTTCTTCCGAGAACTGTTAAAATGAGGATTGAACTACCAGCCTAGATTTAATTTAGTTCTTTTAAAAAAACGTGAACCGATTTTTACAGAACCGGCAACACACGAGTGATGTCTCTCTCGTTTATCCGGTGTTCACAAGGTACTGTAACAAGTAGTTACCTAGACAGGCCGGCTAGGCATGCCGTACGCTTATTCGCTACGTCAGTGGTATAATAATAATAATAATAACAAAGTTTATTTTCCAATTAAGTAACAACAAACATAAATACAAAAAAAAGTTTCTTACCTACTAAATTCCAGAACAAAGTGTGTACATAATGTTTATAGTTCGGTTACAGTACAGGTGAAACACAGCGTATAGGTATAGTGATTTGTAAGTAAACAATTATACCTATATAATTAACTTTTTCTTTAAATTAACTTATAATTAACGTTTCACTAACACAATATGTTAAGTTACCGAGAGGGTAAGTATTTGTTTAATAATGTTGTTTATAATTTGTCTAGCATAAGAACACATTACTTATCTGACATTAAAACTGTTTTGTTTACAATAATTTGTGGATTCGACATTATACTACGTCTCGATACACACTCATTCTAAATCTAGACACACTATTTATTTTTAAAGTAGGTAATGTAATGTATTTGTTAATAGCAGTAATGACGGCTACCCTCCGCACTAGTAAAAAACTGTGTTGCGGCAGTGTAGTATCATCGTCCACAGTGACCAAAATATATTGAGACTTCGTTACAAAATAGTTACACGACATACTAGTTCAGTGAGAAGTGGTATTACATTACGGTAAGCACAGTATACGTAAAATACGCAGATTATACAGTGATACTAAACCCAAACATTTGAGCATTGTGACTATGCACAATATATATATATATATTCACATGCCGAATTCAAGATTTGTGGTTACTCTTTGTTGGGTAATTGAAATCTTTGTTTAAGTTAGCCATAATTCTAAGCACGTGATACTGATAAGTCATGCCATTTTAAAGTTCTTGTCTGTATTCTATCGTACTGCTATGACCTCCAGAGTCAAATTAGCAAAATTGCGCAATTTCCTTCATTGTAAAATTTTAAATGTCATATATCCGAAAACTGTGAATTAGATATAATTTACAGAAAAAACTTAGCATTATTTTGAAAAATCTTTGATAAGCCTTACAAAGATTTGAAATCTCTTAAAATTTAGCAGTTTTTCAAATAACTTTCAATTGTTGACGATATGACAGTTTTACACGTTTAAATCTCTTTTAAAGTAGATAACAAATATGTTATTAATTTGTTAAAAAATAAGTATTAAGTAAATAGTTTTCTTGTTTTATGTAAAACGAGCATTACTGAAAGCCAAAAAGCCAGAAAGGGATAGTTTCCGCTAATAAGTGAAGTTTTAAAGTAGCACGCGGCAAGTTTCGACACGTAACAAAACACAAGCCAGAATTCTAAGTTTTAAGTTGCCGCATTATGCTTTAGTTTCGTAACAGCTGTGTCATCTGATGTGCCGAGTCTAATGATAAATAAGTTTCTGTGGGCAATATAAAATTGGTTACACTGGTAGAAGGATCTTCATTATCATAAATAAATAAATGGGTCAGCAACTCATGACTAACGCCTATGATGGTGCTATTGGCCATAGGCTACGGTCACTGCTTACTATCAGGGAGATAGTACGTTTGTATGCCACCATAGCGGTATAAAAATACAATCATTTCTTTCTTTACATAGTGAAATAAAAATTATTTAAATTACATGAACATATATCTATTTCACGTCATTTAAATAATATTCATAAATAAAAATTATTTAAATTACATGAACATATATCTATTTCACGTCATTTAAATAATATTCTTATATATATAAACCTAGGCGTGGAAAAGTGTGTCAAAACTAAAGCAATTTCACAGGTTTTTCTTTCTACGGAACACTTCATCTTTATTTATTTAGTGACGAGTATAGTGATATTATAAAGGCCAAAACCCACAGTTGTTTAGGAAAAGAGAGAGAGCGGCAGTGACGCGGGACGACATTTCCGCTCCTGTGGGTTTTGACTTTTACTGGTTACATCAACTGGTCAATTACATTATTTAGCAAAAGAAAATTGCACGGCACCTCTCTATAAATAATGTGGAGAACAATCACACATGTCACTCTAATCGAATACCCAAGTGAAGCAATGCCGATCGCAGCTTGTTCATGGGTGGATTTACTTATTTCAAGTTCCTTCATCGGTAGTACATTAAGTTGTCCATATCGGCCTTTATGCTTGTACGCAATTAAACAGGTAGCGGAGAATACTGTAAGCTCCTCCTGTTGAAGGCAGACTCGTATCGCAACAGTGATGATATGAACAGATAAGAAAGAAAGGAGAATATAGAATTGTTTGCATTGCGAGGCTCAGATTTTAGATGATAATGAAATTATAATTAACCCTTCGAAACCCGGGTCGTATACGACCGCGAAATGTATGGGAAAACGTATATAACGGGTTCTGACTGCTCAAAGTGGATTTACTTTTACAAAACGTTGAAAAGAACTGATATTATACGTGTTGATGTTGTTGATAAGGATAATCAAATAATATTCGACAGTGATTTAATTGAATTTCAGATTATATCAATGGCTAAAAAAATGATATCTGCTACCAAATCCCTCAACACTAAATGCGCGTCGGAACGATTACAATACAACGTATTTTCTGCTCGTAAATTTAATTTGATTATCTAGTACCGGGGCGAGCGAGCTTCGCTCTGAGTTTGTTTTTTTTTTTTGTGTAAATACGCGATTTTTCAGGAATGACACTTACTGTATTTGTTACTAAAAAGCAAAATATTATCTAAATACAAAATTTGATATGATATTTATTTCATGTATCCCTATTTGGTTCAAATTATAAATTCATTTTTTTAATATTGTCTTAGGTTTTCGCGATTGTTACACATTGAATTAAACAATTTTTAACGGAAGTATCGCGTGTTTTAATTATTTTGTTGAACCTGAAGTTTCGAATGCTTTGCAGCATCCGTGGTCGCAGGAAAGACATTTGTGTGTAGTGTCTTTCCTGCGAACGTTCATATATATATATATATTTAACTCAATAATTGTACATTATTGGAAAGTATCACGAAAACCGACTATTCATTTAGATACAATTGATCTACACATTATTTCTATTACAAAACAATTTCTTATAAATAACATGCTACTTACCTACCACATGTTTATTGGTAATGCTCGGCACAGCAGCTGCTCTCGCACCACAACAAACCCAAGCACTTCACCGCTCTACTGTACATTTATTTATAAGAATTGTATAAAATATAAGTATAAGAATTTCGTATTAAAAATAGGATTTTTTTATATATATCGAACTCGGTCGGCACACAAGCTTACGGCCTAACTGATGTTTCCGTAGCCCATGAACGCTTGCAATACATTAAGTATCACTCGTTTGAAGCTACCTATGCTGCTAACACATCAACTCCTTAGGAGCTTGGTGGTGACCTCACTTACAAGCCTGAACATAACAACCCTCCAGGGAGTTGTTATTTGGTTGCAGTTTTCAATGAGGTGGAGGGTACTTCCCCAGACAGGCTGCTTTGATGTGCTTTACCTCTCTTAAATAAGGATATAGCGAGGGGGCAGTTCAGTTCTGTAACAAAACAACTTCTATATACAGTGTGTATTAGTGTAAAAAAAAACAAACCTTGTCGTTTCTAGAGAGGGAAGCTTATCCATAAACAAGTCTCACGCTTTTTTATGTTCTAACAAATTGACACCGTTTTATTCAATTGTAAGCACCTGTCGCCAGTTTACGGAACAAACAAATTTCTTTAACGTAAGATAATGTGTTTTATTTTTATATTTCGCAATACCAGTAGAACGGCTAGGAATTCATCCTCACGACAACTCTCTACCGAAATTCCCCCTAATAACTATACCACGAGTTTCTTAAAAAAAGGCGTAAATAGGTTCTCAAAGTGAGCATCGTACGAGTGTTGCAAATATCCACAAGCTACGCTAACTGCTTAACAGCAGGCAGGGCGTAGGTTTTTTGTCACCATAGTGGTATATAAGAATAAAAAATGATTATGCATAATTATTCTATTTTTTGCAAAATCGACATAAGTTATTTGAGTTGACTAATGATCCTTGGTAACAACAATACTTATTATAATAAATAATGCCTTTTTTCTACCACAACTAAAAGGAGGAATATTAACTGAACTATTTGTTGTGGAAGACAGTAGACAGTGTTGTATATCGCAATATTTTCTAATCTGATAATTTTCTATAAAAGATCTTAAAAACATAGAGTTGAAAATCAGAATTGAATTTAAAATAAGCTATATTATTCTTAGCGACATCCCTTTTTCTAATGCATTAGGATTAGCAGGGTTCGCTACCTGAGCCTAAGGATTTGTCGAAGCTGATTGATTGATGATTTTTACATGGTACGACTGCCATCAGACCTCGACAACCCAGAGGGAAAACCAGACCTTTCCTAGCTTAGGTCACACCACATGTCTTTCGAAATATAATTTTTTGGACTTTCAGGTTGCTTCACGTTGTTGTACAAATAAGCAACTTATTGCAAAATAAAACAATATAAACACAATAATATTAAATAATTTAACACTCATTTTTAGACGATTTATGTGTACGATTCAGTGTATGTGTCACCAGAGGGAGACTTTGTACAAAAGTCGTCTGCGTGGGCACCTCTGTCTCACCTATTTCTACCCTATGTTTATACCCAAGTAGCTATGGTGAGATGTGGTATAGAAATTACTGGGTACTGTGACGAAACAGCATTGGGTCACGAGATTGACAACGCGTGAGTTGTGTTGCAAGAGACAATAGGCTGCGGTGACCGCTTACCATCTAATGCGGGCCGCCTGCTTATTTGCCAATCTAGTAGTATAAAAAAATGTGTGTGTGTTAGTGCGAGCATTATTGTGTGTAATGTAAAATACTAGAAATAATAAACAACGATCTTTTTGTTATTTTCTGTTTCCTCTGGCTATTCCGCAAGTAATTTAGCTTATAAATGTATATATGTAGATCGTTTAAATCACTCTGAATGTAATATTTTATATTACACAGTCAGCGTTATAAATTAGTTACCATTAAGAATTGTTATTTTAATATGAGTACCTGAAGAAGCTAACAGGACCAAGCTACGCTTATTATATGAATGAAAACCTGAATATCTATAGAACTTTTAGGCTTCTGAATATAAGTATATTAATTAAAATATGTTAATTAAGGAAAGAAATTAATCCCTTGCCACATAGGAGATAAAGTCACAAACATAATACTAAGCAGTTTATTCAACGGTTAGCTTTCAATGATGGTAAGAACAATGGAAACGGGATTTCCGCCTCAGATGTCGACCTACTTGTGATGCCAATAACAATTGAACGGCTATGTAACCAGGCAATACTTTGAATCTAGAATATTCTGCACTATTTATTCTCACTCCACTTCTGGGATACCTAGAGAGATATTCCAGAAGTGGGATTAATAAAACTTCTTCGGTAGAAAGTGTGCGTTTGCCCCCGAAAAGGAGTTAGAGCATACTTCACTTAGTTATCGTGAAAATGTAGCTACGAGTATGAATCTTTTTCGTGCGAAATTATACTCATGAATTTGCAATGTATATTGAATAAGGCTAAATTGCTACTGCTACTGTTTTCATGCCACACGAAAACCACTGATTTGGCTTAACGACTGTCATCCATTGTCAACAGCCGGCACCAGTGGTTCCACGTGCAGATGGTATATATAGCTCAAGATAAGTAATTCTATCTGTAGATAGGTTAGGATCGATATTCGATTAGACTGACGCGCGGACCGACGCTATATGCATGAAACGTATTTCATTCGCTTTGTGTAGGTGACAGGCAAAATTCAAAGTGTAACGAAAAAAATATTCATCCCGCTGTTACGTGTATCAGAAAGGCATCTATAAACTATGCCTGTAAAACCAGTGGCGATGCTAACAGGCAACGGTCTGATTAAACCGCAGAAAAAAATCCTTAAAATTTTAAGAGAATGTACACTATGCATGGATTTTTGAACCCATACTGTTGCATACATCACTAGCAGTTCACAAATTACAAATAACCTTATAAAAACCCTGAGAATCTATTAGACGTATAGATAGATAAAGTATTTATTTCCAGTTTCAAGACATGTCCTTTATAGTATGCATACATGTATAAATTTAACTGCTTCTCCAGCTGCTCTAATATGTTACAGGCTTGATGGTATATACAGGTTTGTAGGTATAAAAAATTACGATGAAAATAATTAAATTCACATGCAGTTTTTGCCATTATTTGACACACAGACGGGCAGATTATCCAAATTAGTTGCATATTTGCATATGATTTATCAGAGGTTCAGAATTAAAAATGGCGGGAAACTAAATATCTACACTTTATGTTGAGACTTCGGACATACTCAATCGAACTTAGTGAATATCTTGTAAATTCTATAATTATTTCGAAATGCTTCTAGAGAGAAATTTCTATAACCTTCAAGTACGAGATTTAAAAAAGTACGTAAATGTTGAAAGAATGTCGTTTAATATTGCAATATGAATATTGTCCACATAATTTTAATATTTTGTTACATACATAATAAATAATATTTTGTGTGAAGGTAATACCGCTATTAAAAGTTGTATATTTCCGGCACAACTTTTGTGTGCTCTACGATTTATTTTGTTTTATCTTATTGGTATGTATTTGTATATCTTCACACCAGGCCCCTTGCGGGATAGGCAGAGAGAACCGAGCGCCATAAGACGGGGTCCTTACACACTTTACTCGCTTCTTTAACATTTATAGCTCTTTTACAAAACTCACTTAATTACAAAAACTTTTAATAGATGCACGTCGCTGCCATGGCTTCCTTGGTCATGTTTGCCTCAACTGCTGTAGTGGTTTTTGTGATTGCTTACCAGCTGGAACAGGATCGAACTTAAATTTTGCTATTGTGGAAGCTGAACAAGGAATTATTATTTGGCTGCGGTCTTTTATTAGATGTAGTGTACATCCCCATTCGAGCTGTTTCGATGCACCTTACTTCTCTTTCGGCAGAGCCCCATTTTAAATTAGTAGAAACCACGTGTGTGAGCTTTGATAGGCCTATGACCTTTAGAGCCAATGCCGATTAGGCGTTGGCTCTAAAGGTGAACTAATTTTAGCAGAAGGAGGTTTTTACCAGAGGAAGACTTTGTACAAAAGTCGTCTGCCGAGGTACCTCTGTCTCACCTATTTCTACCGCCAAGCAGCAATATTTATATAGCTGTGTTCTGGTTTGAAGGGTGAGATATGACAGAGAAATTACTGAGTACTGTGACGAAACAACCTTAGGTCACAAGATTGGCAGCGCGCAAGTAACATCCCCGTGGTGTTGCTAGCGTCAATAGGCTCTGGTGACCGCTTACCATCTAATGCGGGCCGCATACATGTTTACCAATCTAGTTGTATAAAAAAAAATTGACAAAAAAGTGGGATAAGTGCCTAGCTACCCTGGAATATCCCAGATGAAATGAACATTGCTAGAAAACTTAGTGTTGGATGCGATACAATATCGGTCTTCCTATATTTAGACTGTGAAGGCCTCACCTTGTCACTAAATACCGTGCCATTGTTGTGTATTTTATTCGCCCCTGGGCTTTTACCAAGGGTGTGTATGATACGTAACAAGATCATCGTTTCCACGATCCTGTAGCAAAAATTAGCAGTTGCTAATCAAGTCGTTTTTTTTTCAGGTATCCTCGAAGTATTAATTACATGCTTTCTAATACGTTGCAATTTATGAATTTCATTTTCATTCGCATATATATTTGAATTACCTTCGGGCTTTTCGTTGTATGCTATTACGCTTCAATATTCGTATTCTTACATTGAATCTTAATTAAGCTCACGATGAAGTGAAACTTAATTTAGCTATAATTTTGATATTAAAGATACATACTTGTTACGGACGACTTGCGTTAATTTTGACGAACCCTGATTACGTAGCGGATTAAGCCAACATGAGTGCTTCGTAATGGAATCTCGTGATTTATTTACGTTACGTAGATGACTTTATCTTCTAAGTCGGGATGTATTGGAAGCAAATTATGTTCCTGTTTTTTTCTTTCAAAATACTTCAAATATTAGTTAATATACAACTAAAAGGGGTAAGGTAGTAATCAAAGTCGAATTCTAGGGAAACGACTGCAAAAAAGATTAAAAAGGGAAAGGCCAGTAAATGTACAAATTGAGTATAATTTGACATCTCGGATACACTCGTTTTCAAGATGTTGTACGTATGCATTGTTTTAAGCATACTTGGCCGTATCTTGAAATTGGACGTGAAAGCAATATAAATAGAATAATTATTAAACGTTGACCAAAACGCTATGATCAGAAGCAGCCGCTTACTTTTTTTGTACCAATAAGGATTTTCTCTATTGATGTCTATCGTCGAAAGCTAGAAAAGGACTAAGAACCGCCAGTCCTTTACACATTAAGCCACAGACTCCGTTTATTGAGTCCTTTTTTCCACAATTTTAGCATACACTTAAGGTTCCATTCGCTTAGAAGTCCTAGTCTTTGTAATTATAATATATACTAACAAACTCTAAAGGCAGAAAGGTTACCTTCCCCTAGGTCCATAGTAACAACCTAAGTTGGAGCTACTTACATATAGGCGCTTATTAATTTATTCTATTGTAATGCTTAGGCATTTCGGACTGCCTGCCTGAGCCGCCAATGTATGCGGCGCTCACCGCTACGCCTGAACCTAAGAACTCAACAAGCGCGCATAGCTTAGCCCGCACTCAGTCGCCGAGCACGCCGATATCGCCGCACGCTCAATACACTGACTCACAGGTTGGCATACTAACATTTTAAGTCTGGGCACATTGTCGGCGGGCCGTTCAGTAGATAAGTTGAACTATATGAGACATATTACATACATTCTTTAAACTGGACACTATAGTAGCAGACAGAAGAAATGAAGCGCGAAGGCATACGCTGATGTCACCTCCAAAGTATAATGGACGTTGTGGTGCCAATCCGCTCTCCAGCAATGTGCTCATACCTTTATTCTATAGAGTTTCAACACGCATGCTTTCAGCACCTTCTTCGATGAGAGTTACTTGTTTATTTGTTTGTTATAAAGCTACATACTATGCACAACAAGAATTTGACTCTAAGTCGTAGCCTAAGTTATTGCCATACTTGCATTCCTGGTACTATATAATTATACTATTGAGGCAGGGTTTGTTCGTACTCTAAGTGAGTCTCTTCTTCTTCTTCGAGTTATCCCGTTTCCTAATCTATTAACATTGGCGGGGTCCGCTACCTAATTCTAAGGATTTGTCGAAGATACTGATTTTTACATGGAGCGATGCCGGCAGACCACCACAGCCCGGAGGGAAAACCAGTTCTCTCTTAGGTTAGGCTTTCGAAATATAATTTCCTGGACGTGTGGGTTTCCTCACGATGTTTTCCTGCACGATCGAGCAAGTGATAAATATGCATGAATCCGCATATACGAAGTTAACGGTACATGCCCCCGCCAGGATTGAACCGGGGGTAAGTTGGTCAATGGGCTAGTTCCTTATACACTGGTGTTCACACACTATTACTGCTCAATTAATACTGCCGTATTCACTTACTCGTAAGGTAGTAAATGAATGTACACCGATATCGCGGCTATATGTTTAAGGTAACATGTAAAAAAATAATGACATGTACTAAATATTTTTTTTACCGCAGTAGGCGATTAAATATACGACCTGCTTAAGCTTCCTGGTGAACTTACTCACCCATAGGAATACAACAACCTTTCAGTCAGTTCTTATTTTGCATTAGACCTGTCCTTTTATGTGGCAGCGAAGCGTGGCCTGTACTTGAGCGGTATAAGCAGGAGCTGCGCATCACGGAGATGAAAATGCTGCGCTGGATGTGCGGAGTGACGCGAAAGGATCGCGTAAGGAACTCCCGCATTCGAGGTAGCTTACGTGTCCGTGACATAGCAGACAAACAGCAAGAGTGTCGCCCACGCTGGTACGGTCACGTCTTACGAAAACCGGCAAGTTATGTGGTGTACAAATGTCTAGCCATGCCGTCTCTGCGAGAAGGGGCAGACCCAAGAAGTGCTGACTTGGCGTCGTAAGGGAAGACTTGCGTGACACAGGTCTCACTATGAGGGAAGCCGAAGACCGCGCAAAATGGAGAAGCAAAAGTCGGAAAGAGGACCCTGGGCTTCGAAGCGAAAGCGTAGGACGCGACCGGGATTAACGCTCGGATGATGATGATGATTTTGTAATAGGATCTTTTTCTTTTTCGTAACATTGTCTCATTTCCTAATCTATTAGAATTGGCGGAGTCCTCTATCTAATCCTAAGGATTTGGCGAATATACCGATATTAACTTGGAGCGACCGCCGTCAGATCTCCACAAAACAGACGTGTGACCTTACTTCAGAAAGATCTGGTTTTCCAGTATATAGTGCGTGCGGGTTCCCTCGCGATGTTTACGTATGTATATCTTCACGCCAGGTCCCTTGCGGAGTATGCAGAGAGAATCGAGCGCCATAAGACGCGGTCCTTAAATACTTCACTCGCTTTTGTGACATTCATAGCTCTTTTCATGCACGCTCGCCGGTTCCTGGGGTCCTGACATCACCTTCTGATAAAACACGACCAATTTGGTCACGGTAGGTTAGTCTCGGTCTTCCTCGGCTCCTACATCCTTCCACTTTTACATTGTATATTATTTGCGATATTTATCTTCAAGCGATAATCACATATATGTACAAAAATCCGAAAACACGAATTTAGTGGTACATACCAGGATTCAAACCGAGAAAGCATTTGGTTAATAGATCGGTTCTTTATCCACTGAGCTAATACTGCTCTTACTGTACTAAATAAGCGCGAATGAATATGAGTAATATCTTTCGTAATAGGATGCTTTTCATTAAATTTATCTGTGTTCACAATTTTGGGTTTAATTTTTACCCTTTTTTGTCTTCCATTATTCACTGTTTGAATTTTTATATAGCTACGATGATATTTACACTATGTCTGTTGCATTAACATAGTTTACCCTAGAACATTAAATTTTACCTTATTACAACTCATGTAATCGACTAAAATAACATTGGTTTCAGCTATATTAGTGGTCAAAGAAAAATTCACTCAGCTGAGTTCTTTTGACGTCCAGTACACTTGCTAAGCGACATAATGAATATGAAAGTGTCACCGCAGGCATGCCGGCAAGGCTTGTAGGCTTTTTTCAGCGTACCGTATGACACGAGTTCGTGCACTGCAACATTTCTTCTTTCTCAGATGCCTCACACATACAGGTTATAAGGGTACAACGTCCTTCAATAGTGCTTCTACATATATGAATGGCTATCTGTCTCTGAGCAACTGTTCTGAATTGCGTCCACACGATATTAGAAACTATATTAAAATAGTGGAACTGCATGATGTAAATGGTTGTTGTATAGCGAGAGTTTATATCTGTAAAGGGGTTTAAAACATCAAACCCGGAGGTCATGTTTATGATTTCTTGATAGTAATGATATTGCGGAATATTTATTGTAAACGATTTGGCAAAAATCAAGTAGGAGTTATGGACTTTTTGAACAGCTTAGACTTGGTAGGCACATCTAATGTAAATATGATCAATATGCAATACTATAACATGTTCAATACGCTTTAGTTCAAGCACTGTACTCTGCACATAGTTTAGAAAAGTCCGTGTGCCTGATATTACCTAAAGCAGCCCGTCGGGGAAGTACCTCCACCTCACAGAAAACCACAGCCAAATAACAACTCCCTAGAGGGTTGTTGTGTTCCTGCGTGTGAGTGAGATCACCAGTAAGCTCCCAAGGAGTTGATGTGTAAGCAGCAGAGGAGACATCGTGCGAATATAATTAATATATCGCAAGCGTTAATAGGCTACGGCACCCACTTTCCATCAGGTGGGCCGTATGCTTGTATGACTCCTGACGTAGTATAAAAAAAAGTCAAGAATTTAAAATAACAAAATTTCTATATCAACAGTAAATAAAATCCAGCTGTAAAAACATGTTCTTTAAATGAACTCAATCCTGGTGATTTTATGATGATTTTATACATGAGTAGGTTTTACATACATTTAAGCATATGAACTGCCCTCTGTAGTCAATTGACAATGAAACGGACAAATTAACGGCAATGAAATTTTGGAAGTAAAAGAAGAGTCGATTGTTTTTCATTTCTTCTGTTTACACATAATACACGCATAATCACCACAAATCCCCAGTGACGTTTGATTTAGTTGTGCTGCTGATTTAGTTTTTATATATTTTTTTCAACGTCGGGAGATAAGCAGGCATGCAAAGAAGCCACTCAACTCCTCAGGTGCTGACTACACATACATGAATATAGCTGAGCCCTGCCATGCAATTCTCTAAGCGACTCGTAATGGCTGTGTGCGTCGCTGTGATCACAGATGTCACAGCTTTGACATCGTCTACTGCGATCACGGCTTTTTATTTGGTATTCTATAAGGCTGTTAGCGTATGCGAGGCTGTTTGCCTTGTAGAATTCCAATTCCAAACGCAGCCTTGCGGCGCTAGTGTCGCACAACCATGAAAAGCGACACTAAGGAATTGCAATTTTGTGTTCAAGGCTATAACAGCCGATGTTTCCGAGGATGTAAGGATGTTTGCTCTTACAGAATTGCATGGCTGTACACATAGGACTGAGCGACATTAAATAATCGACCGTAAACATGATGTTGAAATACTGGCTCTGAAGATGATAGCCAGTGACATACACCTTATTCATTAGAAGTTATGCCGCTTGACCTATTATTGTTCTGAATATTAAAGTAACAATTAAATTACAGAGTGACTCCGGTCGCAGTGGAATCAATGGGGCCGTGCGATCACATAGAGAAGTAGTTACAACTAGGACTCCATTATTGGCAGCACATCAAGAAAGTTGCGTCTAGCAAACTTACGTAAGGTCAGATTAGTTAACTAGTTGCTAATAATAGATTGACGGACAAAGAAACTGCACAAAAACACCCATAAACTAATTTGATAGTTGATCGACTACTATTATCTGATCACGGAAGATCTTGGGTTGGATTTTTGCAGACAAATAACATTTGGTGCTGAATTTAGGCGAATCATCGTTTTGTTTAATCGCCGTAACATTTGCAATTCTAACTTGAGCCTAGTATTATAGAATATAGGGCAGGTACATTAAATATGCATGCAATAAATGCATATATAACATACTAGGCATACATTGTGGATAAAAGGGAAAATCTGCGGTGGCACCTGGAAAAAAAATCATATAGGCAGAGTGAGAAAGAGTTGCAACAATTATATCTCGAACTCTGTACCTACGAGTATATACATCGAAAGTTAAAAGATAATATCTACCGATCTTTATAAACCCTTAATATACAGTCAGTGGTCATCAACAATAGCTATAATTTATTAACCTTACCCTATCTAATTACTGTAATTACGTAATACACAAGCATTTACATTAAAATTTGTGCAGTTTATTTGTCCGCCAGTTCGTGGCAATTCAATTGACTTGATGTGGGAAATAATATTCTAAAATTCGAGTCGTTTGCCTTTTACCGTGATTTACATTTATTTTTAGCTCACTTTTTGACATTCCGATGTTTATGTTATAATAAAATATATTATATGTAATATTTTGCTAAAACATATCAGTCATTTATTACTTTTTATGATGATTTATAGTCATGTGATTTAGTATCTATAGATATTTATACACAGAAAATGGGTTATGCTTAATGATAATTTGTATAATAAAAACAACTTATTTTTTCTCTAACTTAGTAGGCAAACCTATATATAGGTATTTAATTTAGTCTACTTTGTCAATTTATGTACGCTAGCTTTATTTATACAGGATGAAAAATGATAAATATTAATGATTTGCAAAAATTACATTGGCTAAACACAGTTTGGCAAAATCAGATATTGCATATTTACGTTGTAAATGATTATGAATTATTTTTATAATAGGTACATTTAATTCATGTAAAGATTATATACAATCTTCACTTGTATTAGATGAACTTACCTATTTATTAGACATATCATATTTGTAACCATGAACGACACATACATTTATTTAATGCATGACAACAAATCTGAGTCCTTTGTCATATCTGTACCCTGATAGCTAATAATTGTGTATATGTACGATATAAAAAAATCCTGTGTTACAGTAGTGAATTCTTTATTAAAATAAAAGCTCATGTCAGCGCGATATACTTAGACTGGAATATCTAAACGAGAAATATTACCTTTATCCCTTTACCCGATTTCAATCAACAGTTAAAAGTAAAGTAATACCTTCGCCTAGGTCAGCCACCCTGACTTGGCCTTTAAAATATATACTAATGCAGCATATTCCGTTTTAGAAGCATATGTACTATATGCGTATGCTTTTATTTTCGATCAGCATGGCACCTGCATGGTTTTTAAATATATATTTTTTGGTTAAATTCATTAAAATTGAATTGCTTTAAAATTGAATGTGATCCCAATATAAAAAAGAACATAAACAAGAGACAAAAAGATATCGTACGACACATACTTCATTCGACAAAATTGTAAGTGATTTGACATAGATTTTTCAATAATATTAATGTCTAAGTCCACTAGGCAATAGTTAAGGGCTGTTTAGTAAAAATTGAGACAATGACTGATAACGAGGAAACTGTAAATAAGGAATCCTTAGAACTAACTAATACTTTCGTTTAAATTAAGATAGGTAGGTACTCTATAAGAGAGACTATTGAAAATATTAAGAACGCAGGCTCTAAGCTAAAGTTAAGTTTTATCTTATAGTTATAATAATGATAATAATGTGTATAAATATGGTTATGTTTAATCAATTCATCGTATCATTATTTAGATTTTATTTTTTTAACTCATCGCACAATCTATGTAAAAGAATAATTGTATTTCTCTGTACAAAGGATCTATGTAAATGTAAAATAACTCACGGAATATAATATAATATTATTGTTAATTATTTCTTAAATAAATACAATAAATTATGCATGTATAATTTGAACACATATTATTTACTTGTGTATAAATTATTATTGAGAAACAGTACTTTGTTTCACTAAGCATAATTAATTATATTAAAGTTTATGTTGATTCATTGTTATTTTATATTATAAAGAATATATAGTTCAAGTAAGTAATATGGGTTAATATTATAGTTTTCATTGAGCAATTAAACATATAATTAGTTAAATTATTTCTCCCCAGTCTGAAGTGTCTAAAATGTTATAAGTTTATTCTTGACTATCATAATGAGAAACTTAGTATGTCTTATTTTATTGTATATTTGTATAACATTTAAGGACTGGTTGTAAATAAATTAAATCAATTGCTCATGACTACATGAATTTACATGCACGGAGTTACATGATTAACATATAACTAATGATGAAAAAAAAAACAAAAATCATTTTTATTACATGTGATTCAATAAAATATGGAAATTTGATTGGATTTGCTTTATTTTGTAATCAAGTGATTTACCTAACACGATGCACGTATAATTTACATAAGTTAATGGTAAATAAACATGTACATTATCGATGTGCAGCGGATAGACATGAATAATGTATATTTGGATATCATATAAGCCTATGGCTATTTTGAATACAAGGAGAATCAATCAGAAATCAAACCACATGTCGCCACTGCTGGCGCTGACACATATTGCTTGCTTACGTAGGTAGTTTCCTCCAGGTTCCTTATGACCTTGCTCACTTACATGAACACAGCAACCATTCAAAGAAATATCATTTAATCTTCTGTGGGACGGAACATTAACCGGTCGCTGAGCATGGTCGCACATATAAAACATGCAACCTCACATACCAAAGTAGCCAGTGTAGGCGACTAGTATTAGCGTCTTAATTACCGCTGCGAAAACTGACATCAGTCATGCAGGGACTGTATAAATAAGCCTACTACGTATGCGGTGCCTGCATGGTACGCACTCTACTCACAACAGCACAGAAAGCAGCTCTAGGTGCAGCAAATGTTACGCTCCGGATATGCAGGAACGTCGATAAGACGAAGACGCCGTAGATAATAGTCCGTGACACGCGCGAGCAGTCAGTGTATTAATATATTGTATAAACAGCGCGGATGATGTTCAACTGCCCTGACTACTCGTCTTATGCCCACCTGCAGCAGACTGCATCACCATACAGGCTACGACGCGTTTAATTGAGCGCAGAGCGTGAGGCGCTTGGAAAATAATAATGGCAATTTCAAACCAAACAAAATATTGGTACTCTGGTCTCATAAGTAAACCAAACAAGTACCAATATCGTTTTAAATTTAAAAATAATTACACAAATTTTTGTCACAGTATATGTCTTAGATCAGTGAATACTATGTGTAGCATCTAACGTAATGCCGGTATAACCACAGCATAATATCTGTTACTAATAATTACATTAATTAGTGTAACCATGACTATGTATATATGATTCAGACATATCACTATACCAATCACTTATCAATTGTTGATAAGACAAAACATATGAAGTAGAAAAGTATATACGGGTAAAATATTTATTAATATAGTGTAAAATTTTCGAGTAGTTTTCGGTTATCTATTTACATATTAATAAGAAAATTATAGTTTATAATATTTTTCTGTTTCTCTTTTGTCGTTCTGGTAAATATTAAATATTTGATATATAATAAATAAATGGAAGTAGTGTTGATAACACGTAAGTAGTAACTGGCGTTACACCCTACTCTCCTCAGTGTGACCAGCAGTCTGAATGGTCCATTTAAGCTTTGTTTTATACTTAAACCTACTACAACACATAATTATATTTATCTGATTAGATACTCTTCATTTCTTCCAAATATTTATGGTAGTTAATAATTTTATAAAAAATATATTGTTTTCATATTTAAATTCAAAATATTAATTGATAGAAATGACAAAAAACGGCAGTCTACGCTGAGAACTAGTTGGTAATACAAGACGTACATCTTTCTTTGGCTGTGGCCGGGATCACCTCCCATCTTGAAGTGGTGGGTTACGCTACGGGTGGGGTGCGCTAGTCGACCTCCTCCTTCTACTGTCAACATCACCACACGGACCTCCTGCTGTGGTCGGCAACTACTATATGCTTCGTCAGGACCTCCTATCGCAACCGGCCCCATGATATAATAAATAATTGGTTCCACCTATACTCGCTGAGTTCATAAAGCCCGTTCGAGCCCGTCCATTTTTTTTTAATATCCGTCCGGGCCTTACCGGACTTGGGCAGAACAATAATCCGCCCGGGGTGCCGAAACCGCGAAAATTGTGGCGTTCGCAAGACGCATTTGGTGATTCGAGCTTTTGCCACGACTCCCCTCCTGAGTATTTGCTGGGACATCATATTATTTATTTCATCAGATCTGTGTGCCTTGCATCTGTAAAGCCGCTGGAGCATCCGCCGTATCTCAGCCGGTGAAACAAACATGTTTTCCGGAAGCGGGGGTGCCGGAATGCAAGAAATTGCTACACGCGGTGTACCACGTGATCATGGCAATCACAAACGACATTTCAATAATTCAGCGGCACAGAGTTAGGCTTGAAGGTATTGACCAAGTATTCTATCATCACTTCCGCTATCTCGGCGGATGTATATTTACGAGTACCTGTTGTATAGTACAGCGGGTTCTCAGGCGCTTACGTTTTTGTTTAGGGTGCGGTCTTAGTTTAACAGTCTGACTGAGACCGCACCCTAAACAAAACGCCCCTCACTATGCATTCACTCTATGTACATGACTGTAATAGAGCGTACAAAAACAATACAGAAGTGAGATGCTTAAATGAAGCTCTAGTTATTCATATGAATTACACCTAGTCTATGGTCGGCAACAAATGAGTGACACACCTAGTGTTGCAAATATCAATAGGCTACGGTAACTGCATTTTGTAACGCAATCTGGCTCTATGTACTAATTCTACCTACTTTCCATATCGTTATTATAAGGTCAAGTTTAAGAGCCAGAAGGTGCCAAATTGGGTGAGTAGTTCGAAACCACTATCACGAATTTGAGTAGTAGATTGAACAGAACATTAGAGCAATCTCCTCACAAAATAATACTTTCTAATTAATTTTTAGTATTTTTAATTTCTTCAAGTGGACCATGTGAAAAATGCTTGAGTTGAGAGAAATATGGCCACGTCTCCGAATTTCGCTCTCGTATCAAGTGGCTTCCCATTAGACTTTGCCGTACTTAACACATCCATCCCCTCCTTTACTCAATTCTTTTTAGTCCTTTATCTCCTGAATATTTGAAGGAGCGTTTCCCGTTTCACAGTCGTCACACAAAATAACCATACGAGTAGAAAGATAAACAAATATTTCATGTATCCAAATGTTTTTCATGTAAAGGAATCGAACATACTAGTTTTGGTTTTAAAGTAGTATTACTAATTGCTCTACCACCGTCCTCGTCTAGTATCAATATTATTAGAATAACACCAATATAAACCGAGAAAAGCGCAAAAAGCAATTGCAAGCCCGAAGAACAAAAAAGTAATCTAGAACATGCACTGAAACTATTGCCATGATGGAATCCAGTGGCGGGTCTGTGTGATTAGAATTACGAAAACATCAAAATCAATGCAACACGTTTATTGCTCAACAACAGACTGACTTATCTCTAAGTAGCGAAACTACATACGGCTTTTATAAATATACCCAACATACACCACAAATACGAGTACCTAAAACACATTACAAAAAACCATTACAAAACATTAACATTTGAAAATACTCCATTCTTGCGTGCAGTAATCGAAGCTGGGGCTGATGCCGATCGATATATTTTTCGTAGTACTCGCCATTTTTAACGCTATCCACAGTACAACTCGTCAAAATATGCGTAAAGTAACTCCTCGTTACCACTTTGTACGTATAGGTAATAGACAAGACAGACTACTTTAATGCGCCCTATCTTCCTTAAAAATAACCATACAAAGAAGAGAAATAAACAAATGTTTCATGTGTCCAAATGTTTATCATCTTTATGATCTGATGGATTAGAATTACGCAAACACCAAAATTAATGCAACACGTTTATTGCTCAGCAAAAGACTGACTTATCTCTAAGTAGCGAAACTACCTACATGAGGTTTATATATATATATATATACCCTACATACACCACCATGTATGTATTCGTGTGTTGGTTAATTTATGAAAAATATAAACATTTAATACTGCAATTTTTAATGAAATGAAAATGAAATTACTGCACATAAACTTGGGTTAGCTAAAAGATATCTGTTAAAGAAATAAGCTCACCTATGTACACCATTTCCTGTATAACCTACTCTATATATGTTGTTATGCATAAAATATTGACATCCAAATATAGATATGCAAGCTTAGTATCGTTAGAAGGCTTTACCTCTCTTTGCCTTCACGCTTGTACCAATTATAAATGACTATTATCTGCGACGCTAAACTCCAAGCTCATTTTCTGATTCAGCAAAAGCAATCGACCAAATTGACATTTAGATTAAACATCCAGTTAGCGTTTGATATATCGCGGATAGGATGGAATTGATCGACGACTCGGCCAGTCAATGGTTAGGAGATAAATAGCCAACCGACGGTATTGAATGCGTAACAAATGGTCCTTCTAGCGCCTCCGTCTTTGCGACGGAGCGCTTTGTGCGTTTGACCTGCATCACTAGTACAATGGCTAAGATATCGGGCTTTCTTCTACCTCCTTATTTATGTACCGAATTTAGAGGAAACTATGGTTTCCGTGGTAACTTGTAATTTTAATTAATAATATGAAGATTATTTATAGCAGGTAAGTATTTATAGGAACTTTTTTTTACATCTCCCTCATCCGGTTACGTAATAATATTCCTCAGGGGCTTTATGATGATTACCTAGCACATAACCCATCGTTATGTTAGTATAAAGTGAAGCCTTTTTTCAGCAGTCACCTGAAATGATAATAAAGATGTAAGTACCCAAAGAATTGGTGTTGCTAACCAGAAGGAGATCTTGTTGTTGACAAGTCTTCTGCGTGGGTATCTCTGTCTCACCTATTTCTACCGCCAAGCAGCTATATTTATAAACCTAGCTGTGTTCCGGTTTTAAGGGTGTGATATGACAGTCTTTCTTTCTTTCTTTCAAAAACAGCATTAAGTCACAAGATTGGCAGCGCGCAAGTAACATCTCCGTGGTGTTGCGAGCGTCAATAGGCTGCGGTGACCGCTTACCATCTAATGCGGGCCTCATGATTGTTTGCCAATCTAGTAGTATAAAAAATATGCAAATGTCAACTGTCTACAGGAACAGCATTACCTCAGAGGATTTAGCTTATTTAATGCCTTAATTTTTAGCTCAGTGTTATGAAAACAAAATGGAGATATGGCATCCAAACTACTGCCAACTACCTAATAATTGTACGACGAATTGTTTATATTGGATGAACTCACTGTTTCGAATTGCGAATATTTTATTCTGTGTGTTTTCATTAAATTTCATTACTACATTCCAATCGCTTTCAAAGTGCAGGCAATCAAAATGTTGATAACTGCACTAAATAAATTAATAAACTCGATACGAGTATCGCTTTTTTTATATAACGTTGGGAGGCATTCAAGCATACGGCCCACCTGATGTATAGCAGTTATAGTAGCCTATTAACGTTTGTAATATATTAAGTATTACTCGCGCGATGCCTCCTCTGCTGCTTACACAGCAACTCCTTAGGAGCTTACTGGTGACCTCACCCATAGGCAGGAACACAACAACCCTCTAGGGAGATGTTATTTGGCTGCGTTTTCTGTCAGATGGAGGCACTTCCCCAGACGGGCTGATATTATGATAATACTAATATTGGATAATATATTAAGCAATTGATTTCTATTAGGCTATTAGTATCTAATTTCTGTTGTATATTTAAAATTGATTTGAATGCGTAACTCTTTCTTAACAACTAAACTCCTATTTTAACGAAATGTAAAAAAATGAAAAAATAATAATTGTATAGTGTTAGTCCAGTTGTATTTCATACGTCTAGCCATAGTGATCAAAATGTGTAACGGACTTGAAATATAAATTAATATTTTTGAATTTTGAACACTCGAATTATAATATTCTTTATGGATTTCGTACATAACATGGCGTATGTATGTTTAGTCAGTGAGAGATTTGTGAATACGAGCTTTTTGGACTCAGATGACTCAGAAATAATTTCTCATATATTTTACTCGGCTATGCGATTGACGGTGATCTGTCTTAATTACCATCCGAACTACAAACACTAGTCACTACGATAAAAGATGATTACGTGAAGAAAAGTTTATAATTGGTATGTTTATAGTTGGTAGATGCATATAGAAATAACTCAGAATGATGAAACAGATATTCAATGCCAAGTAGGCCAATACTTACCTACGATGACCAAATATTCGTGTTTTATCGGAAACTTATGTCAGTAGATCTAGGCGAGCATATGAAAAGGGCTATGAATTTTCAACTTATGGACCGCATATTATGATGCTCAGTTCTCCCGCAAGAAGCCTAGTGTAAAGATATAAATGGATAGATACTTGGCATAGGCAAAGTGGTCAGTTATGAACCGTTGTTGCTCCAGGATTTATCTTCTACCAGAACTCTTTAAAAAGTCTCCTTGATCCTACCGAACTAACCATTAATTTAGAACTGTTCGACTATTATTCAATATTCACCCCTCATTTTACTGGTATAATTAAATATACAGCGTAATATTTCAAGAAGGGATTTAAGGTTAGGTATTTACGTATAATCTTCACTTGCAAAGCTTTTGATGCACAAGATAAGCGGCTGGATTTCTAAGGTCCAGCTATTATGACGAGAGTAATACAGCGGTGAATGACGTAACTGTAATGTCGTCTTTGAAAGCGAGCCGACGCGGCGTGATCTTAGACGGCAGTTTTAGTTTCATTCATTTGTATGTTGTTGAGGTCATTCTAGAGAAAATAATATAAACTAAAAAACTTAACATAAATGTGAATCTACTTGTAATTTAAATGGCGTATGCGTATATTTGAATAAAGTCTATCTCACGCATTTAAAGATAGGTCTTTCATATTTTTTCTGTACAAATAAATTAAGTGTCTGTTTGTGATGTCAAAATAATACCTTTTTACTGAACGCGTATGAATGTATTTATACCACATTTTTTTTTATTATTATAAGCGGTCTATTTGTTCCTAATAAATAAAATGGTTGGACCTATTTTGTCGTGAATTTTACAGCCAAATAGCTGATGTTGTAAGGACTAACTTAGTTACTTTCATTTTAGATGAAGAATTAGGCTTCTGCCTTATGATTTCGGCTTTCTGGTGTAATATGGTTATAGTACCCTAAAACGATTGCATTACATTGCTTGCATTACTTAAGCCTTACCACCCCCGCTACCAACACTGTAACTTAAGCGTACGGCTCAATTGAAGTCAAGCGGTTGCGGTAAATTGGGAAAACTAAAAATACAGGAAGCATCGCTGACAATTTGCTACTCCTGCAGCGGGCACAGCAACTATTCAAGAGCTTACCAGCTTACTCATTTACATGATAACGTCACACAATAACGAAATAAGTTTCGTTCTAAAGTCACCTAGAGGAGAAGGTCAAACTGGCATGGAAGAAAATAAAAAAAGCAAATAATTCAGTTCCAGACAAAGACTTTTATACAAGTTTCAAGTCAGACCATACGCTGTAGTCACTTATGGGCGGAAGCACCTAAACACCAGCTTTCATAGTGTGTTTCGGTGCAAAGACAAGCTGTGAGAATTATCGATCATCCTAAGCTCAAATACGGTATTGAGACGATGAGTTTGAGGAGATTGTAGGTGTATATACGTGACTATAATATAGAATCCCTTTATTTTGCGATAACTATATAGATATAAGCGCAAGTAAGCATGAATTGTACCAGTCTTGGCGAGAAGCGTACGCATAGTGTCAGATCAATAAACAGAAACACAAGTAAGCTTAAGAGAGGTAGGGTGCAGCAAAGCAGTCCGCCTGGGGAAGTACCTCCACCGCACAGAAAACCACAGCCAAATAACAACTCCCTAGAGGGTTGTTGTGTTCCTGCGTGTGAGTGAGGCCACCAGTAACCTCCTAAGGAGTTTTATGTGTAAGCAGCAGCGGAGGCATCGCGCGAGTGATACTTATTGTATTACAAGCGTTAATAGGCTACGGTAACTGCTTTACATCGTAGGCCGTATGCTTGTATGCCTTCCGACGTAGTATAAAAAAAAACGTATTTCATATTTTACTCAGGTTTTCTGCGAATAGTATTGAACTTATTTTGGTATACGCTGATCTCCACAAAATATTTGACGAGCTTGACGAGCTCGGTGGCTCAGTGGTGGAACGCGCTGTTACGCTACTTTGACACCAACGCTCGTGGGTTCGATTCCCACAAAGTACAAACATTTGTGTGCATGAACATGTCTGTTTGTATTGGTCTGGGTATTTTCTTTGTATAATAAGTATGTATTTACAAAAAAAAAAATGTATTTACGTATGTTTATCAGTTGTCTAGTACCCAAAACACAAGCTTCGCTTACTTTGGGGCTAGGTGGCGCTGTGTAATTTGTCCGACAATAAAATAACTTCTGTGTGTTCTACTGATTGTAGAACGTATTAGAGTATTAACATTAGGATGAAAATGACACCGAAAGCACAACGATCGCGTTCTGTGTTATACCGAGAGTTCTTGAGTTGTATAATACGTTCATCGTACGTATCATCACGGCCATCACCGAAGAGTTAATATCTCTCGTAACTATTTATAAACCAAATTGCTTCTTTGATACAGGTATAATTGCAATAGTTCAAAAGTACCTACTCTCATATTTGTAAACTATTAATAAAGTACTAAATATCAACAAGGTGTTGATTAAATATAGCTACATCGTGGCAAAAGTAACATCGTTAGTTTCGTACACGCGTTATTTACTTTATAAGTTTTAATTAGTTTATAAGTAATGTTTATTTGTAATCTGTTACTATAATTCACTATGTTCCTTTCATTGTATAGCGACTTTAAAATATGATTAATAGTAATTTACATTACATTCCTTGATCAAAAATAATGTCATAGAAAATGTATCATTTTTTTATATTTCGTTAATCGCTATACGAAAAAACCGATTAATGCAGATAGCAACTTTTTCTCACCTGCAAGGGCTCTATATTGGGCCCCTTTTTATTTTTAGTATATGGGAATGATCTGCCCTACATGGTGCAGAAAATGGCGGATATACTACTGTTTGCTGATGATACTTCTCTTTCACCGGCGTGTGTGCGAAAATATTGACAATGTAAATAGTGTTCACATGTAATACTTAATCTTTTATTAAATTCAACCAAAACCAAATGTATAAAATTTTTTCCTCGAAATGTGCCTTCTGCCAATACAGAAGTTTTCATTGACAATAATGTACTAGAATTTATTAGTGATTCTGTATTTCTTGGAATTACAATAGACTCTAAATTGCAGTGGGTCGCCCACATAAAAAAAAACTGACCAGTAAGTTCATCTCCGTCGCATATGCGGTTAGGAGAATTAGACAATTGACGGATATCGCTACTGCGCGCTTAGTCTATTTCAGCTACTTTCATAGCATTATGTCGTATGGTATACTGTTGTGGGGAAAAGCGGCTGATATTGAAATTATTTTTATATTACCAAAGAGACCCATCCGCTCTAATTGTAACATTGGCGCCAGGGAATCACTTAGAGAACTATTTAAAGAAATAAATATCCTCACGGTTACCTCTCAGTATATTTATGAGAACATAATGTAGGTATGCTCGTAAAAATACATAGTAATTTTCTAAATTTAGTGAAAATCTTAGAAGCAAGAATAGATTGCCGATGTACAGGCACTTTTATTATAAATTGTATTCGATTCTATAATAAATTACCTGAATCAATTCTGTCCTTGCCTGAGAATATGTTCAAAAAGTGCATCAAAAATACTCTGTGCTCTGACTAGGGTTATTATAGAATCAATGAATATCTAACTGATAGAGATGAAAAAAAAGACCCATATTGGCAAGTTTCTTTTGGAATTTCTTCTTCGCCAATGGTCATTTCCGAAATGCTGGTAGATTAAAAAAGAGAGAGATTAAAAGTAAAAAAAAAAAACTGGAAAATTATTCAGATAAAATATGATTTAATTTAAAGAATGTAAGACGTGTCTAAGTGCCCGTAATGGCCTAATGGCAAATAAATTATTTTTATATTTTATCTTTTTTATCTTATCTTGAATGTATCACCCGAATAAGAAGCTAGCAACCCATTTGCACCAGCCCTCTGACAATCCGTGAGATAGCAACTTTAATAGAATACTCGCTGTCTACAAGAACAGACATTGTGATTTACGAGTAATTGTATAACACAGAGAGGTTTTACAAATAAATCAATATTTAAAAATATTTGGGTGATATCTGACACCGGCTGCTAAATTTCACTATTTTGAAGGATGGATTTTCCGCCAATGGCGAGCAGTGTAATTGTAGAAGGAAGCAGTTGGCATCATACAAGCCACTATACAATTAGTAGAACACACAAAGGCCCTAGCTGGTAACTAGGTGCTCCTACCCAAAGGTAAGTACAGTGTTGTACGTACTTACCTCTGACTTGAGACATTTACAATAAAAGCACCAAGCTAAAGTACTATTTCACTCTATTGAGCATTGCATGCTAGCCTGATCTTCTAAAGATGTCTTCGAAACTGAACTTCGTTGGATATTAAGACTCACAATGCTCTTACCAATAGTAAGATGAGGCATGTTTTACATGTTAGAAAATATGTTTTTTTTGGGGGAAATAAACCATTTATACTAATGTCTATTTTAAATTCCCAGCCTACAGTAGACCAGATATTGTAATTAAACTGTCTTGAACATCACAAAATAAAACATTTAGACTTAATGGAAGTATAAGTTAATTTAGTACATACTTCAAATTGATGTCAGAATTGAACACAGCTTTTAGATAAAAGGCTGTTTTAATTTCACGTCAATTAGTTTTTCATATTTCCTCCTTATTACCGCTGAAATGAGACATTTGGCCTTAAAAGCTAATATTGTTTAAGTATTAAAAGAACAATTTTCTTAGGAAGTGGCTCTGATTGTTTTATTATCTTTTTGTTTATTAAAGACTGTAAGTTAATTCCGTAGAATGCTATAAATTAAATGGATGTTATTTCATGGACTGTGCACTGGGTTTGTAACTTAATTAGCACTATTGGTTGAGATAGTGATGATTCAGGTCGATTTTATATCTGGCACCTTTTGTCCGAAAATGTTAAAACACCCCGTTTTAATATTTTCGTTGAAATGTGTTCGCCATCCGAAAGGGTGAACCGATGTTGATGAAATTTAGTATCAGGGTTACCTGATCCTACCCTGATACCTGATATTATGACTACTGCGATAAATATATTAAAAATTCTTACACAGCATTTAGCCAGCAATAAAAATCATTTGCGTAAATTGTGCAGTGGAAACAGAAAAAATAAAATGGATTGGCTACGTCGTATAGCCTATTACACTCGGAGAAACAATACGAATCTAATAACACCTCACTCTTTAAAATTGACCAAGCCATTTACGCTACAAGAGTACATACATGTATGTATGCATGTCTATATAAATGTATGAGGTATGTATGTCACAATGGAACATACATACCTAAATACATACATACATGCACGCGAAAAATGTTAACCTCCTTTTGGGTCAGTCGGTTAAAAAATAAAAATATATGTACACGGTTAAGCTACTTTTTGACCCTATTACAAAATAATTAAGTTTTATTTTTCATTACCTTTCCAGTCAAATTATCTATCGGAATAACACTTTTTATTTGTCTGTTTGTTCCGGTAACATATTTATTGGAATTTCTATACCGATAAAAAAAATGATAATGAACAAAGAAACAATCGATATTCTTTTTTATTGATAAATACATAGTCATCTATGACCTAAATGCATACGCACTTAAATTGCGAGGTACCTATAAAGTACACCAACCCTAACCTATTCCACTGCATGGATAATAATATGGTCTCCCCTCAATCGAAAGGCTTTAGAGTTTGCAATTGATATATAAAAACCAGTGTATAACTAGGATAATATGCATATCTTTAGCCAAAAAAAAACGTCAACTGCCAGATACCTGAACTACAGCTACGTTGTCCACGTAAAATAGGGAGTCTACGTGAATTAGATACGTGAATTAGGTACTTTCTAAAAAATAAAATATATCTTAAGTTTAAAGTAAACTTACCAGACCTTAACAGACTTATTCATGCTGATATAGGTGCAGAACAAACTTATACTAGCAACTTAATTAAATCAGGGTCGCAGTCTAGTGAGTTTTTGGATATTTAATAAATGTGTTTTAAAAGTCGCGATAAACGGTTTCTTCTTTTTTAGGGTCCGTAATGGTGGGGGAATGTTATTCCAGCAATGGGTGGCTGCATATTTAAGGCTACCCCGAAAAGCAGCTAACCTATGGCTCGGTATGGACAAACGATAAAGGGATGACCGAGCAGAGTACTTACGTGCATTTTGCATCCAGGTCAGCCTAGTGTATAGATAATCTGGCTGACGGGTGTAGACCACACCAAAAAGGAGGCTGGCAAGATGAAGATATTTGCGTGATTCCATTTTTAGTATGTTAGAATTGTTAAAATATGGTGTTATGTGGCTGCGGGGTGGAACGAAGAAGCAGAAACGAACAAAGGCGTAACTGCGTGTTCGGTTAAAATGGCACACGCAACGATGCCTTCAAGTTCTCAACCTATAAATGTGTAAATATGTGCAAATGTGTCTCTTAACTCCTGAGCAGGTTCTGTGATGAGAATGCGTGAGCAATGTTCATTGTATCGCAACAGTTATGGCAAATATTCCACGTCAAATGGACCGTATGCCTGCCGACGTATCATAAAAATAATGGCATACCATCCCATCATCTTTATAGCCAAAGACAATCTTATGTGAATTTGGGGCACCTAATTGATTAGCAAATAAATCCTTGCTGAGACAGAATTATGATTCAGCTATTTTTAATCGTAGCTTTTCCCCATGTTTTCGGCGAGTGGCTTGTTAATCCTAATTATTTCTGGGATAGATAATATTAATCTGGCATAAACTACTATCGTGCAAAAGTTTATCCAAATTATATTTGTGTGCTGCGTGCGTATGTATAGTTGTATAGATAATTATATACATGTTTAATAGTTTTGTATTAATAATAGAATCTTCGCTGCATACCTATTTAAAAAAACCGTCAAGTGCGAGTTCTACTCGCGCACCGAGGGTTCCGTAAAAAAATATTCCCGCAAATTATTTTCTCATTTTTTTTTCATTGCCGCCAGAGAATACTAATCAGATGGAGTTTCCCCGCTATGAAATGCTTTGGGAAAAAATTGCAACGAGATGATTGAAACATTAGTGTCCTGTACAAATAAAAAGTTCGAAACCTATCATCTGACGTTTTCTAATTACGCGAAACAGGAGCTAAAAGCTACCACAGCTATAGAGCTACCACAGCTCTATAGCTGTGGTTTCGCTAATCGCTAATTGGACTTTTACATTATTCATCTTTATTTAAATATAATGACACGGACTCGAATTATCGATTTGCGACAGATGGAACGGGCCACGAAATATTCCGTTGTGTCCTGTCCAAATACAGATTAAATACTCTACTGAATTGTTTGAGATTGGATAATATCAACGACCGACAGCAGCGTTTGAAAACAAATCCTCTTGCTGCTGTTTCTTATTTTTTCGAAAAATTAATTGAAATGTGTCAAGCTCGTTTTTCAATTGGTTAATATAGTTGAATCGATGAAATGTTAGCGGCTTTTAAGGGCCGCTGTAAGTTTATTATGTACATGCCTAACAAACCCGCGAAATGTGCATACAATTATTATGGAAAAGATGATTCCTCTGATAGTTCAGGACTATCAGAAGCGGAGAGAAAATTGACAGTACCTACTCAGTCTGTATTGAGGCTTGCAAAGCCGACTGAGAACACGAATCGCAACATAACAGCCGATAATCAGATCAATGCCTTTGGCAGAAAGTTTACTACAAAAGGGACTGGCATATTTAGGGTCGCTAAAAAAAATTTACGTGTAATACCACCTGAGTTTCAACCACATAAAAACAGAGTTGTAGAAAGTTCCCGCTACGATTTTACGAAGGATATAACATTATTGTCTTTCGTGTCTAAAAAAGATTGGGCTATGACCTTCATCTCTACGTGCCACCATAGCGCCAGCATTGATAAAGATACTAAAAAACCGACAACGATAGTAAATTATAATGAAACCAAAGGTGGTGTGAAAAATGTGCCATAATATTCCTGTAGCCGAAAAACGCGACGTTGGCCACAAGTGTCTAATCTTCTATCGAATTCTTGATATAGCTGGTGTTAATACGAACCTACTTTTTTGTGATTGTCAAGGAGCAAAACTGTAAAAAAGGGACTTTCTACTGCACTTGGAAAGGGAACTTGCCTTGAAACAACGAGTTTACAACGAAAAGTTGCCCAGAGAGCTACGAACGACTTTACGTGTTTTAGGCGTCTTTTATGATTTACCGGCTCCTACACTACCAGTTGAGCCTGAATCAACATCATCAATGTCTGTCCAAATAAATTAAAGCGATTTGCCTACTGTAGTTGCGCAAACACATTTGCGGGTACGGGTAGACTACGCCTGCCAGCGCTGCCGGTTCTACGCAGGTCTGACGCGCCGCTGCTTACTCCGCTACTCTGCTCCATCGCGCCTAGCTTCCGCTGCTCTACGCCTACCTCCGCTTGCGACGTGTCTAGTGCAACTCCTCGGGTCTTATAGATAACTGTAGCGGAAACCACGGCCTTACTCACGACCTGAGCTGTACTCTTTCTGTATTAATAAACCCTTGTCGGTATTTACCTCTTGTATTTTTCTTCTCAAGTAAATACCGGCCTTTCTTGCTTCAGGGCCCAACCCCTGTGACAACATTACGTGTCACCCGCGCGATACCGTATCTGCTGCTAACAGAGCAACCCCTCTGGAACTTTCTCACTCACACACAGGAATACAATAACCCTCCAGGGAGTTATTATTTGGCTGCGGTTTTATATGACGTAGAGGTTTTTTGATACAAATAAACTTTTTATCTATATATCTATCTACTTCCCCAGTCAAGCTGATTTGACGTGCCGTACCTTCCTACCTTTCCTACCGTTGAGGCCCGCGTGGCTGAATTCCGCCATGCGCGTTACGGCGACAAGTATGTAACGGGCCTCAAGGCGTCAAAACACCCAGACAAAGACAAACAGACATGTTTATGCATACAAATGTTTGTCCTGTGTGGAAATCGAACTCACGAGCGTTGGTGTCAAAGTAGTGTTACTGAACTCTGTGCCGCCGAGTTCTTCAATTTACGATTCTATTATATATTGATACTTGAGCAGAAATCAAATGAACAGTATCCTTAAGCTTAACAGTAGTTGCAGACCTAGGAGTGCGATGGATAATAGCAATCAGGTTCTGACTCAATATCTAAATGAATCCTTAGACAAGAACTAGGAACGTATAACTCAAAGCATTCACGGAACATTGGTATTACAGTGATGAATGAAAGGTCATAGGTCCCTTATATACCTGCGTAATGGGGATTTTTGTCCCCAATGATTTAAGAGTAGGGGCTATTCGAATATATGGCGATGCGTACGTTAAAGATGAACACTAGAGACTTTTGGGGACAATTTATTGGACCCAACTATTACTTATTGGAAAGACTACTTTGGAGACTTATTTCGGGTATTTTGTACATAATTTATGGACAGTAGGGTTATTGGTTGTAACAAATATTTTAGCAACAATTAATGTAATGCCTATATTTAATCCATAGGCTTACTGTCTCAATATATATTGTGTTTAAGTCTTTGTAACCAAAATATAAATAAAAAAACAATAGCCTAATATACTCATGCTCTCTTATATCTTCTCCTTCTTATATCAGATATCTGTTTGTCTGTTCGTCTATAATAAACATTCAGAAATTGTGAGAAAGATACATAGAAACACAAAATTATTGTTCATAATTAATATTGATAATTTCTTAATGATACTGTGTCAAATTATGGAAGATTCAAACAGTTAAGTCGTAGTTAGGAAAACCATTAGATTGAAAAGTTTCGGCTTTCTTAAAAAATAGAATGAGCACATTTCAAAATATGTATGTATAGGTATTTTAATTTTGACGTCATCTTTTAGGATGTATTGATTTTTTTTTATAATTTGAACTTATTATAATATCCTGCTATAAACCTGTGAAAACAAAAAATCTGAGATGAATAAAAAAAACATATTTGTTAGGAAAGTTTTAGTGATTAAAAGTGTATTTTTTATAGCAAGGAAAATAGGAAAAACAAGTATGTTCTACTTGTTTTTCCTAAACATCGTACTTTTAGTCAGGAATACTTTTAGTCACTGACTAGTAATTAAAATATATTAATTAACGAATTCTTGGAGTGGGAGTTCGATTCGCTAGTGATGGATTTTTTAATACAAGCTCATATGATAAAAATAATAAACCAGTGGATAAGTGGATAAGACCTAACCTATTAATCAACTGGTCGCTGGTCCCATCCTGGCATGTACCTAAAAATCATGTTTTCGGATTTATGTATAGGTATATTTGTAATAATTTCTTGTTCGGCGGTGAAGGAAATACGTCGTGAGAAAACCAGCAAATCCATTCACAACACCAGGGGTCATAAGTTGTCGACCCTGTAGTTCGTTTGGGAAAGAATTTTATCGTATTATAAATAACACAAGAAATTTGAAGTGTCTGTGTATAGTGTCAAAATAACAGCTTTTTACTAAACGTACATAATGTATATACTACAAGTATTCACCAAAATATAAATTTTCAACTTTGCCAACCGAAAAATTTTCAAAGCAGCCCGTCTGGGGAAGTATACAATACTACAGAAATACGAAACTAAATTAACATAGCAGCAAAAAGAAATGTTTTTTTTTTATCATTTCTAAACCTATGACACCTGTACACGTTACTACAGAAAAACAAAACAAAATAAACAAAGCAGAAAAGAGAAATGTAACGGTTACTACATCGACCCCACAATCCCTATTTACCTTCGAGAGGAAACATTCACACACAGATTAAAGTAATAACAGAAGAAACTAACAGTATTTAGCAAAATTAGAACTCGTGGCGTCCTTCCTAATTCGGTCGGGTTATTGCTATGTGCGGTTTACCCTTGTTTGGGGTTCGCCATTTATTAATGGTACGATTTCAGGGCAAACTCGAATAAACATGTTTTTATGTACAATGGAACTGAGAATAGCATCGTGATCAGTTCGATGTCATCTATACTATACTAGTGTATACAAACCAAGGAACCACTTTACGGCGCATAATGGTACCTCTCACTCACAAAAAGATATTGTTTTAGCGCCGAAATATTTCGGAGATTTGAATCTACTGACCAAGGGGGGATGTGTTAACCAACAACTGGGAGGATATTTTATTGGCATAAGAGGTGTTGATCCATAAACCAGCCAATAAATATAAAATATTGTCGGACAAATTACACAGCGTAATTTTTTTTTTGTAAATACATACTTATTATACATAGAAAATACCCAGACCAAGACAAACAGACATGTTCATGCTTGCAAATGTTTGTACTGTGTGGGAATCGACCCACCAGCGTCGGTGTCAAAGTAGCGTAACACTGCGTTCCACCACTGCGCCCCCGAGCTCGTCATAATATTATATAATTAATAAATAAATTAAAATTAATAAGAGCTGCGCCTTTTACTTTACCCCGCGACCCGTAGCGGTGAGTTTATTTACTATGCAAAAACCGTCATATCGGTTCTCGAAAGTTATTTCCTTCATGCTCAAGCAATGATTCAATCGACCAAATAAGACGTTTGGTTATGTTAAGCGTCACTGGATTCTGTTTATGGATGATCGTCTCGAACACTTTGGTGAAACAAAGGGCACGTTTGTAAATAGACACCAGCCAGGTCAAGGCAGCAGTCTTCAGACGGTTGTATGCGGTTTACTCACAATGGAGATGATGCTATACACATTTAGACTTTTTGATTAGAGTTCCTTACCGATCCGATGCGCGATGGCGATGTGTTAACCAGCCGTCTGGTGAAGTACCGCCAACTCACAGAAAACCGCAGCAAAATAACAACTACCTAGAGGGTTGTTATATTCCTGGGTGTGAGTGAGGTCTTCAGTAAGCTCCTAAGGAATTGCTGTGTTAGTAGCAGAGGTGGCATCGCGCGAGTAAAAGTTTATAGGCTACAGGAATCGCTTTACATCAGGTGGGCCGTATGCCTCCCGAAGGTTGTATAAAACAAAAACAAAATCGCTGTTTTTTAACGCCTGACTTATTATTTTACTACCAGTAAGCTGTTTTCACTAGTTAGCAATAGTCGACCAACTTAAATGGTTCATATTGATTTAACCATAAATAGTATTCTATCGGAACTATTACTACAATAGACAAATATTTATTTTACCCACTGCTAGTATAAGTTACACTGTATACAAAATAACATATGCCTTGAAATTTGATGAATGTGATGATGTCAGGAGCCCCAGGAACAGGTGAGCATTCATGCAAAAGTGCATAGCTCTTTTCATCCACGTGAAATGAGTGAAGTATGTAATGACCGCGTCTTATGGCGCTCGGTTCTCTCTGCCTACCTTTAAGGACCTGGCGTGAAGATATACTACATTGATGAATTATATTTAGAAACGATGATAAAAAAAACGACAACAATCCACATCATAACAAAGAGGAAAGACGCCTTAAAGAAACAAATTTAACAGAAACACTAAAACAAAAGTTCCCCTAGAATACCAATAGCGTTCTCATTTCCCATATCGCAGTAACACAAACATATGATAAAGAACGCATAAAATAGAACATGAAACCTTTGGGCCGCAAACGGATTTATGTTGAAACCTCTTTCCCCCGCGTCGAGTGCCGATTGTCGCCTTTCAGTATTCAGATAAAAATGATAACATCAATAATAACAAACATATGCTCGTAATAACAAGAACGGATTTAGTATTCTGAAAACGCACTTTATTCTTTTCTAACAATGTGAAGAAAATCTTTATGATATCTTTTTATGACATGTAACGAATACATTTTATGAGACAAGCTCTCATTGCGTTTGCACATTGCTCATGAAAATTGTGAAGGGCACACTACACGACTTTCTCGTGTCATATCTTTCACGCTCGATTATGCATTAAAACACGTAAGGATTAATACAGAAAAATATATTTTAGGTTACATAAATAAATTTTAAACATCAGAAATATTTCAGAAGCATAGAGTATTCGAATCGGTCAACAGCGTCTGTATTTTATCGTACTATTGATTTAATTGAAGCGTCTGTCAGAAGAGGTCAGTTCCAGAGCGCTGATATAATTTTAAGTATTATAATGTATTATAGTATATATTTTTCTACCATATTGTTTCGTCGTATCAAGATTCAAATGTTATAAATTGTTTTCAAATTTTTTTGGCTTAAATTGAGCAAAGGTCTGTGATCTCTTATCGGGAGTATCATTTTTAAAATTAGATGCTCTATTTTGATTTGAATGTATGTTTTCGTATACAGTACTGGTCAATAGCTGAAACTGCCGCAATAACAGTATAAGTTTAGTAATGCAGTTTTGTCTATCGATTTAGTAAAGTTATTATATAAAGAAAATATTGGTAATATTAATGTTCAATGTAGTTAGTTTTCGTCGTAGTATAAATAAACATCTTTATTTATACTACGACGGTGTAACCAGTAAGAATACGATCCAATCATCCTGAAGATAAAGATAGATAAAGATAAAAAACACATCTTACATTTTTTGAAATATAATCTTATTGTATCTTATTTAATACTCTTATTTTACTTTTTTCCTTTTTTTAATTTACTGGTACTTCTGAAATGACCATTGGCGAAGAAGAAATGCCGAAAGAAACTTGTCAATATAGGTCCCCTTTCAAAATTGTCAATTAGATATTAAAAAAAAAAAAATTACATAAGCATATTGGTAAAATAATGATATCAAATGGTAAAATTAATGATTATTAAGGACAAATAGACTATGCTGAATTATTTCCAGACATCTTTGTCAGTTACATATTCATCAATTCTATAATAAGCCATTCTACAGAGAGTATTTTTAATGTGCTTTTTGAATACATTGTCAGGAAAGGACAGAACTGTTTCAGGCAATTTATTATAAAATCGAATACAATTTACGAGTACAAGAAAAGATCTACCAGTCCTAGCAAGCCGATGCACAACTTATTTATACTTCTAAGTTTTTCACTGAAGTTTGAAAACGACTTTAAATTTTTACGGGCATACATTATGTTTTCATAAATACACACATCAAAAGTGTCTAGGGATCAACATATATTTTTGCAATAACGTTTCTCCTGATTGATATTAATTAAAATTTTCTTTAAGGATTCATCAAATAAAGTGTTTTCGTTTGTCTACAGTAACGATAAACCAAGTCACCTTTGCATTAATAAAGAAATTTGCCATTTTCATAATAAAGGGATTTTTGACATTTGAACCACTAACATTAAAGTTCGAAAAAAAGACTGAAATAACAGTTTTCTTTAAAATTTTATTGGGTAACTTAAACAATTAATAATCCGTGTTTCTACCGCGAACACTAACAACACAAGAACATCGGTTTGGCATACTCAAAATGAGTTCATCCAAATCACGCAGTGGAATGGCCGCCCATGTTCGTTGCAACAACAAAAAAAGGTCTTCTTGCGACTGGATACCCTCCATATTCGGCAGAGCTCTTCTCTGTAGCATATCCCATGCATGCTCAATCGGGTTCAAGTCTGGCGACTGAGCAGGCCAGGGCATGACATTGATGTTAGCTGCGGCGAGAGTCTGTCTTACAACTCTTGCGGTGTGCATTATCATACATTAACTGAAATAAGGGACCGATTTGCACTTGTAGAGGAACGATGACGTCTGATACAATCGTCTCAGCATAAATTTGAGCGTTGAGGTTGCCTCTGATCCAAATCAACTCAGTTCTTCCGCCGATCCAAATACCCGCCCATACCATGATGGTTCCACCACTATAAGGATGGACTTCCTGGCAGGATTTTAGTCGCTGTTGGCGTCCAGGGGTTCTCCAGTGTCGTATACGTCTTGTATCCAGTCTCATACCAAAACGAGACTCATCAGAAAAGCACACGAAACGCCATTGTTCTTCTGCCCAATTTCTGTGTTCAAGAGCCCATTGATATCGAATCCTACGATTGTGCATTGCTATAGGTGGTACCCTTAGCGGTCTTCGGGAATGAAGGTTCACTTCATGCAAGCGGTTTCTGACTGTTTGGTCGCTAATTAAGTTCCCTGAAGAGTGATGAAGCGTCACGGCTAACATCATGGCGGTTATTGTTGGAACTCTTCGAGTTGTGATTTGAATGTATCGGTCTTGTCTCCGTGTGGTGCAGCGATACCGTCCTCCATGGCGCTCAGCCACGGTACCAGTGCTTCGGTAACGTGTCCAAAGTCGACTGATAACACTCTGACTTGTATTCAGAGCTAAAGCCACAGTACGTTGCCGGGAACCAGCTTCTATCATTCCCACGGCTCTGAGCATTTCTTCCCTGCTTAAATGACGTCGCCGCTCCATAATAACGTTGGTTTTAATCAGTAGTAGGGAAACAGTAGCACTAATAATGTCTTCAATGCGTTGTATGTTTTTATAGGGAAAATATTGACAGCTGATTTTCATCTTTTTTTTGAATTTGATTGACAGTTCCTGTTTCAAATTATGAAATGCACTAAAAAGGATCCATATAAATTTATAAAATATAATATAATATAATAAATTTATTACAAAGCCACATCTCAATCTCAAGAAATCCGCATAAAAATGCTTGATCCCTAGACACTTTTGATGTGTGTATATTGAGAAGTAACAGTGAGAATATTTATTTCTTTGAACAGTTCCCTGAGGGATTCTCTGGCGCCCATGTTATAAGTAGAGCGATTGGCTTTTTTCTGTAATATAAAAATTGTCTCAATGTCAGCCGCCGTTCCCCACAACAGTATACCATACGACATAATGCTATGAAAGTAGCTGAAATAGACTAAGTGCGCAGTAGTCACATCCGTCTATTGCCTGATTCTCCTAACTACATATGCAGGTTACCAGCAAATTAATTTATATGGGGGGCCATTGTAATTTGGAGTCTACTGTAATTTCAAGAAACACAGTGCTGTATGGTTACTATAGCGTATAAAAAAATATTTCAAAGAGAATATTACTCACTTTGTTACTAATCTTCAGGAGTATACTGGTCACATCAGTCGTTCGTAGTCACAAAATGGTATTCCATGGAGTTGTTAATTAGCAACCCTGTAAGATGGAAGTACTCCCCAGTACCGCTGCTAATTACTAAAATTGATGTGTCCTACCTCTTTGACTAGAACTTCATTTGCTAATTGCCTAACGTGCACCGCAGTCAGTAAGCTTTTAGTTATAATATTTGAGGTTTTTATATCACAAAGTCGTTATGTTTTCATACTCGTATATATTTTATAATGCGAAAAATCTTGTATTGCATAGTGCACTCATTTTTTAGTATTTTAAATTGTCACAATTTTTACCAATTTTGAGAAAAATACGTATGTATTTCGTTTTTGCTTCCATTCAAGCGGCCGTTACTCGAATTTAAAAATCTCTCTACTTTGTATATCTTCACGCCAAGCCCCTTGCGGGGTAGGCAGAGAGAACCGAGCGCCATAAGACGCGATCCTTACATACTTCACTCGCTTCTGTGTCATTCATAGCTCTTTTCATGCACGCTCGCCGGTTCCTGGGGCTCCTGACATCACCTTTTGATAAAACACGACCAATTTGGTCATGGTAGGTTAGTCTTGGTCTTCCTCGGCTCCTACATCCTTCCATTTTCGCATTGTATATCTGTTTCGTCATTCTTTCATCTTGCATTCTTTCTACATGTCCGAACCAATGGAGCATGTCCTTTCTTATCTTAACACCGTCACTCTCTTTCAGTCCAACTCTCTTGCGTACGTCATCATTTCGAACGCGATCAGCAAGCGTTATGCCACAAATTTTTCGCAGTGCTCGCATCTCTATCGCATTTATTCTACTTTCATGCTCTCTCTGCCATACCCAGCTCTCATTTCCATAAGTTAGCGTTGGGATTAGCACCGCGTTGTGTACAGCGAGCTGTGCCTTCTGGCTTAGATTGCGGTCGCCTAGAAGTTTACCCAACGCTCCATTCACTCTATTTTACTTACTCTTCTCTCCACATCAGCGGTGTACCTTCCATTGCTGCTAAAAGCACTTACAAGATATACAATCTCATTCACTTGCTCCAACACTACATCATCAACCGTAATCCTAGTGTTCGTTCTGGTTGTCTATCTTTCAAATATCATTATCTTGGTTTTCTTCGCATTCAATTATAAGCCTTTCTTCATACAATCATCTTTCATTGTTGTAACTAGTGTTTGCAGTTCGGATGGTGATTCTGCTATAAATATCGCGTCATCTGCATAAAGCAGGCAGTTGACCACTGAGTTTCCATTCGTATTCCCACATTCATATTTCTTATTCTCTGAAGACAACTCTCCAGATACAGGATGAATAGTCGAGCCGACAGCACACATCGCTATCGACACTAATGTTGACATCAAACCAGGGCGACAAGCTGCCGTCCACCCACACACATGCTGTACAATCCTCATAAGTGGATTGCACAGCACGGAGTAGGTCACCGTCAACCCCACATCTGGGCAAAATGTTCCAGAGATTCTTTCGCACGACCCTATCAAATGCTTTCTCAAATCTCTCTACTTTGATTACAAATTATAACTATATACCATATTTAATTAACATTACATCAATCATTCAGATAGCCTTATTGACAATTATTGTCAGACATATAACCAGATACTTTTAATGGAGATTTTTGGACTCTGGAAAACATATTTTTTTAAATGCTCTTACATCTAACATTTCACTTAAATCAATTCTTTTTTCCGAATGGTAAAACTAAAATACAGGTAGAGTTATTATTTTTTCAGATGGTTCTAATATTTAGTGTTTCAGTTCTTTTCTTTTCATACAACGTCGGAAAGCATACGATGGCTCACCTGATGTAAAGCGGTTACCGTAGTCTATGAACGCTTGTAATATATTAAGTGTTACAATCGTTCAAGATAATGTAATTATTGAGTATTAACTATCAATCGTAGTTAGTTTAATTAAAACTACGTATCAGTGATAAATCAGTATCAAAATCCATTGTATTATTCAGAAGAACCAAAAATCAAACAGGCACGAGAAATTTAGCCACAGCTTACTCCAGAGATTTCTTAAGAGACACAATGTCAGCGTGTCCTTTCTAGCGGGCCATGTCCCCTAAAACTGAACATAATATATAGTATAAGGGGTTCAGATCTGGGCTAGATGAGGGCCAGTCTGTAGCTCTTATAAAGTCAGGAACGGCAAACGTAAAGGCAATGTGGGTGGGTGCCGGCCGGCGCTAGGCCGCATGAACTAATGGTAGTGGAAGCACACAAAGCAGGTTAGATCAAATTGCATGTAAATTTGACTTTCGCAAAATAACGCCTGAATCTATTAACTATATTATCTCAGCAATCACACACTTAATAATTTTTTCTCTGTCCACCAACGTTTTTCCAAAAGCTTGGAAAATGGCTCAAGTCATCCCAATCCCTAAAACTTCTAATCCTACAGCCTTCTCTGAATATCGGCCAATTTCCATTCTTCCACTGCTGTCTAAAGTTCTTGAAAGCGTTGTTCATAAACAAATTAATTCATATCTCCATCAGCATAAACTTCTTAGCCCCTTTCAGTCGGGTTTTCGTCCTCATCACAGCACAACGAGTGCGTTATTGAATGTCACAGATGATATACGATTTGATATGGACAATAAAAAACTTTCCCTGGTTATTCTGTTGGACTTCAGTAACGCATTCAATTCTGTCGATTTTGACATTCTCCTAGGAATTCTTCGCTCTTTGAATTTGTCCTCGTCTGTGACGGCATGGTTTGAATCATATCTTCGTGGACGCTGGCAATGTATAAAACTTGATGAATATTCATCTGATTGGACCTCACTAATTGCTGGCGTGCCACAGGGTGGTGTTTTATCTCCATTACTTTTTTCGATTTTCATTAACCAATTATCCAAAGTAATTCCTTCTCCCTACCATCTATATGCAGATGATCTTCAAATTTATAGACAGTTTTCGTTACCTGATGCACCTGGTGCTATTGCAGCTATGAATGAAGAGCTGTGCATAGTCCAGAAATGGGCTAATAGCTTTGGCCTCTTAGTCAACCCATCCAAGTCACAGGCCATTGTTATTGGTAGTCGACAATTGAAAAATAGGGTCAAGGTTAGTGATTTGCCACAGGTTATTTACAATGGTCTTCCGATTGCCTTTACAAATAAAACAAAAAACTTGGGACTAATCATCGACGACACTCTATCCTGGACAGCGCAGGTCAATAATTTCAATAAACGTATGCATTACACATTTCACACTCAGGCGGCTCCAGAACTTCTTATCGTTTAAAACTAAAGTTATGCTTGCGCAGTCTCTCCTACTCCCTATTCTCGCTTATGCTGACATTTGCTATTTAGATGCGACCGAGGAGCTACTTAATAAACTAGAACGCCTACAAAACCTGGCTATCCGTTATATTTACGGCTTGCGTAAATATGACCATGTTTCCGAATTCCGTACACGTTTAAAGTGGCTCCCTATCCGCTTTCGCAGAAATGTGCACATATTATGCTCTCTATATAAAATCCTCAATAACCCTGAGACACCCCAATACCTTCGATCCCGGTTTTCTCATAAGACAACTCCTATCCGTTCCCAACGTCCTTGTCTTACCAATACACTGAAGTATCCCTCATCCAACACAATTTTTTTTCTTTCGGTCATTCACCGTTTATGCCGCACGGCTGTGGAACAAACTACCACTGCATATAAGAGACAGCGGCTCTGTATCTTCCTTCAAGAAGAGGTTAAGTGAGCACTATCTTACACATGATAAGTAATATGATATGTATTGTATATATGTATTCAATGCTATGTATTTATATATGTATAACTATAGATTATGTATAAATATGGAAAATATACTTCTGCATAATTTTAACTCCCAGCCAAAATAAAATTACTTCACATACGTTAGGGTTAGCTGGAAGATATCTCTTAAAGAGATAAGCTCACCTTTGCACACCATTTTCTGTATAACCTAGTTTGTATAGTTTTGTTATGCAATAAAGGATATATATAAATTGATCTTGTGTTACCAAATGATGTCAGGAGCTCATGATACCGGAGAGCGAGAAAATGAAAGAAATATGATACAAAAAAAATTAGGTTTTCGTAACAGCTATTATACATCCAATATTCTCAAATCAAAAGTGATCAGTATTACCTTTGTAAGTGATTTGTAATATATTGAATAATGCCACTGGCGAACATTGAAATGCATTACACTTCAAGTAGTCATCGCAGCAGCTGCTATCGACCACATTGGCAGTTATATAACCAAGTTATAAGGATATTGGATATTCCAAGACGCTAACATTGATAGTTATTGGTTATTATAAAGGTTTGTTATTACACTTAAGCACTTCTCCTGTTTCAAGTAGTTATCCCAACAGCTGCTATCGGCCACATTGGCAGTTATACAACCAAGTTAGGAGGATATATTGGATATTCCATGACGCTAATATTGATATTTATTGATTATTATATAGGTTTGTTATTACACTTAAGCACTTCTCCTGTTTCTAGTAGTTATCGCAACAGCTGCTATCGGCCACATTGGCAGTTATACAACCAAGTAATGAGGATATATTGGATATTCCATGACGCTAACATTGATATTTATTGATTATTACGAGTATATAGGTTTGTTATTACACTTAAGCACTGCTCCTGTTTTTAGTAGTTATCGCAACAGCTGCTATCGGCCACATTGACAGTTATACAATCAAGTTATGAGGATATATTGGATATTCCATGACGCTAACATTGATATTTATTGGTTATTATATATTGTGTATCGTTATTATATTTTGTAATATAGAAAGTGTTTTTGTTTTAATTATATATACATATACTATGCATAATTTTACACACGTATTTTTTCTCGTAACCGTTAAACACGTGAACATGTTTACTACGCCTATACTAGTATTTTATATAAACTTAAACATCTGGTCTGCCTCACACTACACTTTTACCAAACCATTCCCAATAATACTGATAATACAAAATGTATTTAATCAGTCCAATGGCTGTGGCTGAAAATCAGTGTTTTGCTCATGCATGCATTATCAAATACCCACACTGAGCAATGACCATTTTTGTATTGCTGCAGCGCTCGCATGCTGTTGAAGTATGTACTATATACAATGTGTAATTACGTAGTGTTTCAAATTTGTTTGATTACTGTTTATACTGCGTACTGCAATGGCATGTATGTGTTGGAAGCTCAGAATACAGAATAAACCAGAAGGAGCATACAGCCGATAATACATGCCGTCCGCTGTGTCCAGAAACAATTCGCAATCCCCCGCACTCCTCATACTTCCCACCCGTACAGTGTTGCTAGGTTAGTGAGAGTTCGCCTCTTTTAGGGTAAATTAAAAGTGTAATATTAATATTAAAGATGTTATATTAATATACTGTTATGCATAAATAAATGTTTTAGTAAAATAAAACACAAGTAATTTACAAAAATATGTCTTTACTTAGGTACATTTTGTTGTACTAATAATATTGCCGTTTTGATTCTGAGGTAATCAATACATTTTTACGCTTCGACAAATAAAGAAGTCTTGCTATTTGCTTTTATAATTTCATCGGTGGGGAACTGAAATTCCACATATAATAATTAGAATAGTTTTACACAAAACATTTTTGTAAAAAATCTACTATTTACACAATTTCACATATGCAGACTATATACTAAAAACATTAGTCCTACTAATATTATAAATGCGAAAGTTTGTATGTATGGATGTTTGTTTCTCTTTCGCGCTTAAACGGCTGAACGGATTTGAATGAAATTTGGCACGTAGATAGATTATGATCTGGATTAACACATCGGCTACGTTATTTGACTTCACGCGGGCGGAGCCGTGGGCAGCAGCTAGTTAATAATATTTCAATCATTTATTTCAGGCCATATTTATATTAAAAGACCTTAAATAATGTAAGCATAGGCTCATATCGTAAATACCTTAAAATTAAATAAATGTATTTACATATTTTATATTAATCAAACTATTTTTTAATTACTTAACAGGCATTTATTATTTATTTCATCAATGTCAACTTTATAAAAAAAAGCAGGGAAAAGAAACCAGTAAAAGTGGCAACATGAACAAAATGGACTCGCCCAAATTGTTTACCACTATCAACGAGTAAAAGAAATTCATTATTTAAATAAAATGAGATGTAAATGCGCTAGTTACACATGAAATGTGATCCCGTCTTGTTTTTTTATGCTTCTAACTGCATTCTTGCAGGTGGGAACCGCACAAGACGGCATTATTTAATAAAAACTATCGAGAAATTTTTACGCGTAATAGACACGGTGGTCAAATATATACTAGTCGTCCAAATGTCAAACTACTCTCATTGAGAGTAGTTTGTATGGCTTCAGTTTTGGACGTGTTTGCGGTTTCTGGTTTATTCTGTATTCTGAGGTTGGAAGTTGCAAAATAAACATTTTATCTATGTATCTATCTATATTGGTACCTAATTTTCTGATATTGTTACAACATAGGACTGTTTTTTATTTCATGTATTATTTCATTTATTGTGTTTTTAGCTCGGTAGCGCAGTGGCGAAACGCGCTGTTACGCTGCTTTGACACCAACGCTCGTGGGTTCGATTTACACACAGGGCAAACATTTTGTGTGCACATATTTGTTTGTCTTGGTCTGGGTGTTTTAAATAGGGCGCATCAAAGCAGCCCATCTGGGGAAATATCACGACTTCACAGAAAACCGCAGCAAAATAACAACTCCCTGGAGGTTTGTTATGTTCCTGCGTGTGAGTGAGATCACAAGGAAGCTCATAAAAGGACTTGCTGTGCTAGCACAGGTGGCATCGCGCGAATGATACTTAATATTTTGCGTTCATAAGGTACAGTAACCGCTTTCCATCAGGTGGGTCGTATTCATGTACGCTTCCCGATGTAGTATAAAAAAAAACGAAGTCGGGGGCATACTTCCTCCACCAATCCGCAATTGAGCAAAGTGATCGAGTATGGTGTTCTAAACAGGTAAAGGAGACCCGTATCTCTGCAGTGGGATAAATAAGTGAGTGTGTGAGCGGAGCTTACAAGCGTTATGGCCCCATGCACGTAAAGTGGTCACAATAGCTTTTAAATGCTTCCAATACAAGGTATATCGCTCGCGCGGCGTTACACCATTACTAACACCTTAACTTTTCAGAAGCTTACTAGTAATCTCACTCTCAGGGATGCAACTAACCTCCATGTTGCTAAACTGCGGTTTTTATGAGGTAGAAATGTCTAGGTAGTGCGACTGTCTTACCTACCTCGTACCTAAATCCTACCTCTCCTAACTTTAATGACTATCATCTGACAAAAACAGCAGGGAATGACACTAATCCATCTATGAACAAACTGCGATCAGTGAAGTAAAATATATTCTTGGAAGGCTTTACTTACAGTTTCATCAGCTACACTCTTGACTTTTATAACTATACATCCATAGCAGAACTGAAGTTACCGACGTGGCTTCTAAGGATCAGCAAGGTGAAGTAGCAGTGGCCGTTGGGGCAGAAAGGTTCTCGAATGGCGACCACGAAACGGAAACGCAGCGTAGGACGGCCGCCCACACGATGGACAGAGGATCTTGTGAAGATCGTAGGGAGCCCTTGGATGCAAGCAGCACAAGACCGATTGCTATGGAAGTCTAGGGGGGGGGGGGGGGGGGGGGCTATGTTCAGCAGTGGACGTCTTTCAGCTGATATGATGATGATATCTTAATCATATCGTTACTACACACATCAAAAGTGTCTAGGGATCAAGCATTTTTATGCGGATTTCTTGAGATTGAGATGTGGCTTTGTAATAAATTTATGATTTTATAAATTTATATGGATCCTTTTTGGTGCATTTCATAATTTGAAACAGGAACTGTCAATCAAATTCGAGTAGTTAGAGATTTAAGCAGGGAAGAAATGCTCAGAGCCGTGGGAATGATAGAAGCTGGTTCCCGGCAACGTACTGTGGCTTTAGCTCTGAATACAAGTCAGAGTGTTATCAGTCGACTTTGGACACGTTACCGAAGCACTGGTACCGTGGCTGAGCGCTATGGAGGACGGTATCGCTGCACCACACGGAGACAAGACCGATACATTCAAATCACAACTCGAAGAGCTCCAACAATAACCGCCATGATGTTAGCCGTGACGCTTCATCACTCTTCAGGGAACTTAATTAGCGACCAAATAGTCAGAAACCGCTTGCATGAAGTGAACCTTCATTCGCGAAGACCGCTAAGGGTACCACCTATAGCAATGCACAATCGTAGGATTCGATATCAATGGGCTCTTGAACACAGAAATTGGGCAGAAGAACAATGGCGTTTCGTGTGCTTTTCTGATGAGTCTCGTTTTGGTACGAGACCGGATACAAGACGTATACGACACTGGAGAACCCCTGGACGCCAACAGCGATTAAAATCCTGCCAGGAAGTCCATCCTTATAGTGGTGGAACCATCATGGTACGGGCGGGTATTTGGATCGGCGGAAGAACTGAGTTGATTTGGATCAGAGGCAACCTCAACGCTCAAATTTATGCTGAGACGATTGTATCAGACGTCATCGTTCCTCTACAAGTGCAAATCGGTCCCTTATTTCAGTTAATGCATGATAATGCACGACCGCACACCGCAAGAGTTGTAAGACAGACTCTCGCCGCAGCTAACATCAATGTCATGCCCTGGCCTGCTCAATCGCCAGACTTGAACCCGATTGAGCATGCATGGGATATGCTACAGAGAAGAGCTCTGCCGAATATGGAGGGTATCCAGTCGCAAGAAGACCTTTTTTTGTTTTTGCAACGAACATGGGCGGCCATTCCACAGCGTGATTTGGATGAACTCATTTTGAGTATGCCAAACCGATGTTCTTGTGTTGTTAGTGTTCGCGGTAGAAACACGGATTATTAATTGTTTAAGTTACCCAATAAAATTTTAAAGAAAACTGTTATTTCAGTCTTTTTTTCGAACTTTAATGTTAGTGGTTCAAATGTCAAAAATCCCTTTATTATGAAAATGGCAAATTTCTTTATTAATGCAAAGGTGACTTGGTTTATCGTTACTGTAGACAAACGAAAACACTTTATTTGATGAATCCTTAAAGAAAATTTTAATTAATATCAATCAGGAGAAAAGTTATTGCAAAAATATATGTTGATCCCTAGACACTTTTGATGTGTGTATCTATTATAGTATAAATCAAGAGTTGAGAACAGTATGGTGATGGAAAACCTCGGGAGGAAAACCGTACGTCCATTGAATTATATTTCGATTGACGAGACGTGACGTGACGGTTGTGAAGGTCTGACGACAGTCGGTCCGTGTCAAAATAAGAATCACGCCTAATTTTTAGGCTTAGGTAGCGGACCCCGCTAATCCTAACAGATTAGGAAACGAGAAAACACCGAAATAAGAATATATATCGATACTAATATTAATTAATTATCACCATATGTTCTAACATTGTTGATAAATAGTATTTTACAACCATTTAAACATGTTTTAGTTTATTACAAGTACTTTCCCAGAGCCACATTACCGGCTTGGTGCCTTATCCAATAATGGACACGAAATTAGAGAATGAGGTAATGTTAAAAAACGTACACCAGAGTAATATGATACTGAAAACCTTCATAAAAGTGTGGCGTCATATTTTATAAAGGCAAGCCGCACACGGTACTCTAGAAAACCCCTGGCGCTGAATATGGAATTTAAAATATTGTAATACTAACTGATGCCCGCTGCTCCACTCGCATGGAGTTTGATTTTTCAAGTTGCGTTCAGTGATATTTCTGTGACTAACATAAAGTGTTCACCCTGGGTAACTTTTTTTCGTAACATCAGCGGTTTGATTGCCTTATCTCATGGTCTTCGGGCGTAACTATAATACCGCAGCCACTATAGTACCTTACCTGTAGTACAAAATGCTAAGGTGTTAAAATGTGAAAGAGTTTGATTGCTGGATTTTTTGTTTGTTTGGACGCGCTAATCTATGAAACTATCAGACGGATTTGAAAAATTCTGTTTGTGTTTGGCATCTCAATTCGCGTGAAAAGATATAAGTTATTAAATATTATGATGCTTAGAATCCGAGAAGAAATGTAAGAAATAGCGGTTCGCACGGAATACTGGGATATGCGGGAACGAAGCCGAAGGATGCAGCTATATGTGACTTTCGTCACAAATTTCGATAAAGCCATACCAGTACTATTGAGGCCAGCTTTGGTGAATCAGTGCTTGTCTCTGACATCAACATTATTGTACTTAATCAAGTATAGGTCTCGGCTTACCTTAGAAGGGCTCCCCATTGATAAAGGCTAAAGTCATATATCCAAAAAAATATAGTAAAATAATTTACGTGAAATCTGCTATTCGTAGTTTTGTACACACAATGTTCGCAATTTGGAGCCGAGTATTTCCGTCTTTACTTTCATTGACATTTTAGATAGGGAAATCTTGTGCCGCCCACGCATGTACAGGGAACTTAGGCTGTTTATTATGTACACATAATTTGTGAAAGACAAATAAACATCTGTCTAGTAGCGTGGCAAATTTGTTGGATTTTATAAATCACTAAAATCAATTGTTTATAATCTTGACATACATTATCAAATAAATAATTTTCTGAAGTTTGTTTAATGGATTTTCGCCCTTAATATAGTTAATTGGACATGAATTGTTTCCTCACAATGTTTTCCTACAAAACGTGATTTTTGAAGTGAAAACTTCTTTAGCGGCATTGTGCACTTTTTGGGATGAGTAAAACTCGCGTCAGGACACGTGACCCTGACCATAAGATTTTGATGAGATGTAGAACTTAAGTTCACTGCAGCGCTAAAACATTAGTTACCTCTAATTAAACAATTAAAACATGAAGCGCTAGATCGTTCATAGGGCATTATTTTCTCGCGACCAAAACGTTGTAAGTGCCATGAAATTGTTGGCGTTTACGCGTTTCGTTCAAAGTAGTTTATCAACATCGCTGTTTGGTTTAAGCGGCGCAGGGCGCTTGCGCGAGTGTGCGTGTGTGTTTGAGTTTTAGAGATTGGCGATGATGATGCTGGTAATGAAGGTGAAATAGTCGTTGAAATTAAGGATGAAAGTTGGTTTTTCTGAGAGATAAACTTTTTAATGTAAAATAATTGTAATAGTTCTGAAGTGTTAAATTTTTAATGTCATATAAATTGTCATGTTTGTGTACGATAGCGTAATAAATGAATATTGTATTTTACCACATACATGTTAGTACTTTTATACTGATAAATAAACTGATAAATAAACTGATAAATACTAACCTAACCTAACCATTCCAAAATATTCAAAAATGCACAACGGTTATGTTCAAGTTTTTTCTACTTCGGAAGGAGGCATACAAACATACGCCCCACCTGATGTAAAGCGGGTACCGTAGCCTATTAGCGCTTACGATATATTAAGTATTACTCGCATGATGCCTCCTCTGATGCTTACACAGCAACTCCTTGAGATCTTACTGGTGACCTCACTCACACGCAGAAACACAACAACCCTCTAGGGAGTTGTTATTTGGCTGCGGTTTTCTGTGAGGTGGAGGTAGTTCCCCAGACGGGCTGCTTGGATGCACCCTACATTACATAACATTTCCATACTAATACCAATACTAGCTTATTTTTAAAAGTCTATAAAATATTGAATATTAAAATAAACAAATATTCCGGTAAATTTTCTGTTCAACTCATTTTAGAGACATCCAACGTTACGGTTTCATATTTACAGTATGACAAACAAATACTTTGTCAATGCATTCAAATTTTTTCATTGCTTTCCAAACATTTGAAACTCAAACAAAAACGAAATTGAGGCTAATATAAGATGTTTGGACAATTTATTCCAATATTGCATTTGCATTAAATTACCATCAGCAATGTATAAGGAAAATAAAAAACTTTTTCGAGAGAAGTACTTAGTTATTCTAACACCTAATGTCTACAGTGCCTGAGGATGAATCGTGAAGAGCCAAAATACGTGCCGCAGAGATTACCAGGATAGCCAGGGCAGCGTAGCCAGTGCATGAAATTCGTGTTCCAGATGGACGACAATCACAGTGACAACTGCAGCACACGAGGCAGAGATGTCTAGATTAGTCACAGCAGCGACGGCCTTCATCTATTAACGATAGTGGATGCGTGCCGGCCAGCGCTAGTTCGCTTGAAATATTTGTTAGTAGAAACACATAAAGTAGTCTACATTAAATTTAAATTTGACTTTCGCACAATATCGTCCGAAACTATTAACTATTACAGAATAGAATAGAATAATAATTTATTTGCATAAAATATGGTTACAATTACTTAGATCTTATTGCATAATTCTATATAAAGTTCGCATAATTTGCCACAATTTTGTGACGTGCAAAATATATAATTAATAACATAATTTTAAATTAAAAGCTATAATTACCGAATTTGTATTAAATTAATTATATACATGCATGATAACTATTTTATAAAATATTAAATTACTTGTCAGCTTTAACAATCAAAGATAAAAAATTAAATAATGTCAGTTTTAATACATAAAAATTCATTAATTGAATAAAAGCATTTATCAGTAAAGTGAGTCATGTCGCCTACACAACTATGTTAATTTTTTGTTTTATATATACAACATTGGGAGGCATAGAAGCATACGGCCCACCTTTACATCAAAGCGATTACCATAGCCTATGAACGCTTGTAATACATTAAGTATCAATAGCGCGATGCCATCTCTGCTACTAACATAGCAACTCCTTAGGAGCCTACTGGTGACCTGACTCATACGCAGGAACACAAAAACCCTCTAGGGAATTGTTGTTTGACTGCGGTTTTCTGTGAGGTGGAGCTACTTCCTGTGACGGGCTGCTTCTATGCGCCTTACCTCTGAAAAATAAAATGGGAATAGGCTAGTCATGAAGCCAAGAAACATGACTAACAGGTCAAGACTGTTGGTAGAATGGAGACCAATGAATGGAAAACATCCTCGAGGCAGACCGCAGACGCGTCTGTATGGTGACGTAAAATGGTCTACTGTCACCTACTGGATTGAATTTACCTAAGATCGACGGCATAGATTGAAGGTGGCATACACCAAACTGGTTAACCAGAGCTGAGAAGCGGAGAAAGAAGACGTGTTGGTAATATATGGCATAACTAAATATTACATGGTACATAAGAATATCGCAAAGAAGATGAAGATCTCCGGGAGCCGATGGTAAGCGGCACAAGATCGATCGCTGTGGAAGTTTAGCAATATCGGGTGAAATGATGATGATGGTTTCGAAATTCGATGAAGTTCAAATATACTGTAGTCGGCTGATACTTTCTTTGTAATGGCATATTCCAAGTTTTTTTCTAATAACTAACGTGGAAAGTAAGCTTGCCTGTTTGTAAGCAATCCCTATACGTCTATGCACATTTTAAAATCAGGTGTGTTACTCATACGTTAGAGACCCTGTAAAAACCTTTCAAGCCTTTCTTGAAGAACCTCATTCCGTGGTCCCGTAAGCACCATCGCAATTAATATTAATCGTCAACCAGTTAGTGTCTATTCCCTTAAGGAAAGGGTATCTCTCACCTTCAAAGTCATCACTATAATGGTTACTTAGCTAATTACTTTTACTAGTTTAAACTGAATCTCAAGTATAGTGGTATATTCATATGTGCGGTATACAAAAAACGAACAACTTGAGTCTGACTTGTTGTTCTTCTGTCATCAGGCGGGTACCGTAGCATATTAACGCTTGCGATATATTAAATACTAGCTGCTGCCCGCGGCTCCGCCCGCTTGGAGTCAAATAACATAGCCTATGTGTTAATCCAGATCATAGTCTATCTACGTGCCAAATTTCATTCAAATCCGTTCAGCCGTTTAAGCATGAAAGAGCAACAAACATCCGTCCATACATACAAACTTTCGCATTTATGATATTAGTAGGATCACTCGCGCGATGCCTCCTCTACTGCATACACAGCAACTCCTTGGGAGCTTACTGGTGACCTCACTCACACGCAGGAACATAACAACCCTCTAGGGAGTTGTTACTTAGCCGCGGTTTTCTGTGAGGTGGAGCGTACTTCCCCAGACGGGCTGCTTTGATGCGCCCTAGCTTTCTTAAAACATCCAGACCAAGACAAACAACCATGTTCATGCACACAAATGTTTGCCTTGTGTGGGAATCGAACCCACGAGCGTTGGTGTCAATGTCGCGTCATTCACGACTGAACCACCGAGCTACCGCTATCCGGCGTCCACCTACTACTACCGTTAGTAAATACATGCTGTCGCTGCCATGCGTGCTTAAGTTGTGTCTGCCCCGTTCCTGCGGTCGTCTCTGAACATGCCCTCCATCTGTAACAGACGATGTATACAACCATTATTACTGCTGTAGTCGTCCCTGCATGTGCTCAGCATTTGTAACAGAAAGTGTATACTTCTTCCTCTTAGCATCATCCGGTTTCTTAATCTATCAGGATTGGCGAGATCCGCTACATAACCAAGAATTTAGCGAAGATACTGTTTTTACATGGAGTGACTGCCGTTAGACCTCCACAACCCAGAGGGAAGTCCAGACCTTTGTTAGGTTAGATCATACTTATTTACAAATATAATTTCTTCAACGTGCGGATTTCCTTACGATGCTTACCTTCGCCACCGCCAAGCAAGTGATAATTACATGTGTGTACACAAATCCGAAAAGACGTATTTAGTGGTAGATGCCAGGGTTCGAATCGGAGACCAGGTGGGCAATAGGCCGCTTCTTTATCCACTGGGCTATCACTGAGTTTGAGTTTCTCCATAAGAGCCACGTCTCAGTTTCGTATGTCACTTGAACAAAAATACAGCCTGTTCCAATACTTTTGTATTCAGACGTTGAGGTATTTTAGACGAGAAGATATGTCGGAATTTCTCGAACGCCCAGCGGAGTTGGATTCGCCTGTTGACCTCTCGGTCGAAGTTGGACTTACCTAACTAAATAAGCTGTTCTAGGTAGAACTGTTAACAATTTTGAGCTTAGTGTTCCTAACTGTGGCCGGTATAGATGTGACATGGATATTTGACATGTTATAATTTTTTACATATACACAAATATTTGTTTTCGTAACCATACAGAAGTATTATTATTATAGATAAATACGAGATAAGACTATATTGATACATAGTATGGAATGAATAGTCTTAAGTCGGAATAGATTAAATAGCGCATTTAGATCCTTTTTGGCATATTTACCAATAATTGCGTTAGAGCGATGAAGTAATTAGTAACTTTCCAAAAATATCTATTCAAAATATAGTAAGTGGCCCGTTATACATACATATGTGACCAGTGGTTTGTAAGGGCAGCCGTGACTCCTTTGATTGAGAAACTTCGTTTCTACTGTATATATGTCTACTGCGGTATGGTATACCAATAGTTTTTTATTTGTGTACTAAACTCAACCCATTGCGCGGTAGGGTTCTGATATACATCACTCATTAAAAAAGAAAAAAAGATAAAAATTCTTTATTTGCCTTTAGACCCTCACGGGCACTTAGACACGTCTTACATTTTCAATATTATATCTTATCATATTTTTTTTTAAGTTTTTCTATTTTTTAATCTACCAGCATTTCAAATGACCATTGGCGAGGAAGAAATGCCAAAAGAAACTTGCCAATATAGGTCAAATCCATTATCGCTATTTGTATAAATAAATAAAAAATAAATAAATAAATATTGTCGGGCAAATGACTCAGCGCCATCTAGTCCCAAAGTAAGTGAAGCTTGTGTCTTAGGTACTAGACAACTTACAAACATACGTAAATACATTTTTCTTTTTTTTATAAATACATACTTACCAGACCAAGATAAACAGACATGTTCATGTACACAAATGTTTGTCCTGTGTAAAAATCGAACCTATGTGCTTGATGTCGAAAGTAGCGTTACTAACCACTGCGCCACCGAGCTCCTATTTATACATTATCCCAAAAAATGATAATATAATAAATATATAGCATGCAGGGGGTCATGTGCCAGAAGCGTGCTCGTTCGCGACCCCTGCCAATCGATTAGATTGCAATTCTGGCCCGAAAACGCACCGATGTGCGGATTAGGGCGTCCCCGGAGGCGACGCGCACCGATCTGCCCCCGTCGGTGCGAACATAGGTGCATGCGGCGGTGGGGGCCGCCACCCACCACGCAGCGCCAATTCCGGCGGGTCGAAGAGAGCCGAGTGCTGCATAGGCACGTGGAATGTGAGAGGTGGACTGAGTGATAAGATGAATGAGCTGATGGACCTAATGAATGAGAGACGCTTAGATGCTTTGTGTGTGACAGAGACTAAGCGCAAGGGGAGCGACACCGATGATCTGCCCGATGGGATGATGGCCCTATGGTCTGGTGTAGACCGGGACGATCATGCCAGTGCTGGTGTAGGTGTCATACTCTCCTCTCGCTTAGCCCCTGGTGTGAAAGATTACTGCTTGGTAGGGCCTAGACTTCTTTGGGTTCGTATAAACCTGGGCATCACGAGAGTATTTCTGGTTGCAGCATACGCTCCCGTAAGCTCAGCGTGTGCCCAAGAACTAGAGAAGTTTTGGGAGTCTGTGAGGGATGTTCTGGATTTAGCTGAAGGGAATGAAAGAGTGATTATGTGTGGAGATTTGAATGGATGGGTTGGGACCAAACGAGATGGCTATGAACCTGCTCTTGGTCCCTATGGAGATAAGAGAGTGAACGAAGCAGGTAAGTCGATTCTAGATTTATGTATGGAACGAAACCTCCTCGTGTCGAATACTTTATTTCGTCACAAGGATCACGTATACATGGAGACGGAATGACCAAAAAAGTGTGATTGATTTGATTATAATTGATAAACGTCTCCGAAATACTATAATGGATACAAGAGCCTTTAGAGGTCCCACTCTTGAAACGGACCACTACCTGGTGGTAAGCCGGTTTGTGGGACTTTTCAAGAAGTGGAGGCATTGGCGAGTGCGTATCCCTTTCGGAGATCATGAAAGGATAAGGAGTGAAAAATTGCAAGATGAAAGTATAAGGAGAATGTATGTACATCAGGTAAGCGAAAGACTTGCAAATGCAAGTCTTTCCGGCACAGATGTGGATGATTGCTGGAAAGTTCTGAAAGAAAGTATGGTGGATAGTGCAAAAGAAGCAAGTGGATGCGCAAAGAGGCATAAAACATTGAAAGGGGATGCCTGGTGGGATGCGGAGGTTGAATCCTCCGTAGCAAGAAAGAGGAAAGCGTGGCTGGATTATGTATCATCTTTGCCCTTAAATGAAAGTATGAGAGAGAAGAAGAAAGAAATGTATCGTCAATGCAAGAATAAAACCAAGGCTTTAGTGAAAGAGAAGCGTGAAAGACAAGTTATGAATGAGGAAGAGAGGCTGACGAGAAACTTCGAGGCAAATACCAAACTCTTTTGGAGAGAGGTAAAGAAGTCTCGGAGTAGTTCGTCGGCATCCAGTATGAATAAGATTAAGTCTAAAGCTAGTATCATTCTTGCAAACACTCAGGAAGTGTTAGAACGGTGGAGTGAATATTTTGAAGAAATGTACGAATATGCCTCGGACGCTGACAATGAGAGTGAGTCTGATGCTCACTCCACGTTGACGGCGTCCGATGAAGGTATAACTATGGATGAGATAGAATGGTCGATACGAAGTTTGAAAAATGGAAAGTCTGCGGGAATTGATATGATTACAGCTGAGATGATCAAACTAGGTGGCACTTACGTCCGGGACGCCTTCTGGTACTTATGCAACCCATGCTGGAGAACTGGAAGGGTCCCAATGGACTGGGGACACGCAGTCATCGTACCCTTGTATAAAGGCAATTTATCACGCATGGACTGCGCCAACTATAGGGCCATCAGTTTGATCAGCTTAGCAGCAAAAGTATATGGAAAGATAATTGAAAGGAGAATGAGGGTGAAATCTGACGAAATGCTGTGGGAGGCACAAGGAGGATTCCGAAATGGAAGGGGATGTACGGATCAAGTTTTCTCGCTCCGCAATATCGTAGAGAAGCATCTGGCCACAGACCAGAAGGTTTTCTGCGGTTTTGTGGATCTTGAGAAGGCAATAATAGGGAGTTTTTACCACCTGCACAGAGTGATGAGTAGACATACGTTACTTGTGGTTTACTACGCCCTGGCAGATTCCTTAATTAGCTATGGGCTCAGTGTATATGGACGCACCTTTGCTACATACCTAAAGGAGATTGAAAGACTACAAAATGTGCTAATTAAATACTTAGTAAATTGAAAAACTAAAATCATGTACAAGGGAAGCTACGAGAAACTATTTGCTATATGTAAAATATTGCCAGTTCATAGTAAGGTAAAGTACTTATTGGCTCTCGAACATTACTATACGGAAAACTACAAAACTAAAGTTACAAATATATATAACACGAGAAGTGCTAGACAAGGTAGTTTAGTGGAACCGGGAGCTAGTAATTACTTTGGAGAGAGGACCACTGAATATCTAGTACCTAAAATATACAATAAGTTACATGATGTGAAACAGAACCCCAATCTCAGTCATGGTATGTTAAAAGCAAAGTTGAAAAAATTTTGCTTGATACTCGTACTTAACAATATTATTATGTTTTCAACTATGTTAGGGATGGATAAATTTTTCTTTTATTTATTGAGTATGTATGTATATCTTCACGCCGGGTCCCTTGCGGCATAGGCGGAGGGTACCGAGCGCCATGTGACGCGATCCTCGCACGCTTCTTTAACATTCATAGCTCTTTACATGTACTCTTGCCAATTTCTTAGGGTAATATCACCCTCTGATAAAACGCGACTAATTTGGCCGTGGTGGGTTAGTATTGGTTTTTTTTTTTTTTTTTTAACTATTGATTATAATGTATCTTTTTGGCGAGACAGCGCCGGTGTTGCAGGTATATGTTTCTACAACGGTGCCTGCAACACAAAAACATTTTGTAAGTGTAAATATGTAAAGTATGCTTGGTAGGTATAAATAAACCAATGTGAAGAGCGCATACCATGCCAACAAACTGTTTTACAGTTTGGCATAATACTGTATTATGGAAACATGTACCTATCATAAGTAAAATAAATGAAAAAAAAAAATTGATAGGTGCGAAAGGAACTGTGGTGCATATTGCCGAGATATGGGATTGACGGCTCACTGCTGCGTGCTGTGCAGTCCACCTACAAGGATTGCTCAGCATGTGTGCGAATAGATGGCAACATGTCACCCTGGTTTGATGTCAAAATTGGTGTCAAAAAGGGTTGCATGTTGTCTGCTAGGCTGTTTATTCTGTATCTCGATAGTTGTCTACAGAGAATAAGATTGACGAATGTAGGATTACGCATGGGTGACCTAGTGGTGAACTGTCTGCTGTATGCAGACGATGCCGTCCTGTTAGCAGAAACACCATCTGAGCTGCAAACACTAGTCACAATGATGAAAGATGAATGTATGAAGGAAGGCTTACTATTGAATGCGAAGAAAACAAAGATTAAGGTATTTGAAAGAGAAGAAACCAGAACCAATGTAAGAATTACGGTAGATGATGAAGTGTTGGAACAAGTGGATGAGTTTGTATATTTTGGATGCGCTTTCAGTAGGGAAAGGCGAGTGAGTGCTGGGAATAGTGTGAATGGAGCGTTGGGAAAACTTCTTGGCAGTAAAAACCTGAGCCAGAAGGCGCAGCTGGCTATACACAATGCAGTGCTGGTCCCAACGCTTACTTATGGAAGCGAGAGCTGGGTATGGCAGAGAGAGCATGAAAGTAGGATAAACGCTGTTGAAATGCGAGCGTTGCGCAAAATCTGTGGTGTAACGCTTGCAGACCGTATCCGCAATGATGAGGTTAGAAGCAGAGTTGGTCTGAAAGAGAGCGTTGGTGTTAAAATAAGAAGAGGCATGCTCCGTTGGTTCGGACATGTAGAAAGAATGCAGCATGAAAGAATGACGAAGCAGATATACAATGCAAAAGTGGAAGGATGTAGGAGCCGAGGAAGGCCAAGACTTACCTATCATGATCAGATTGGTCGTGTTCTATCAGAAGGTTATGTCAGGAGCCCTAGAAACCGGCGAGCTTACATGAAAGGAGCAATGAATGTGAAAGAAGCGAGTGAGGTATGTAAGGATCGAGTCGCGTGGCGCTCGGGTCTCTCTGCCTACCCCGTAAGGGATTTGGCGTGAAGTTATAGATAGATAGATAGTATGCTCAAAATAACATTGAAAAGGGTGGCTATATATTGTTACATAAAACAAACTTTTTGCTAAACTGTCGTTTTAATTATTTTTTTTTGTATAAGGGTAACACAGTTGTTCTTACGATTTCGGTATCCTTCCAATAAAAGAATCGTTCCTAAAAATTTGCAGACATTTTCTCTCCTTTGATATTCACTATCAATTGTGGGCCATAATATGTAAAAGAAAATACTGATTTGTTGACTACTGACTGACTGATAAATCAACGCCTGTTTTATGAAACTAGGCGAAATAAGAAATTTTGCTCAGAGTATATTGGAACCGTCGGTATTTTCTATAAGAAGAATTCGACAAGTTTTTACGGAATGCAAGATTGGCTACGAGGATGTTACAGGTCAGCTCTATAATATGAGTATAACAAGTTATTGTAGGTCGATAGAACTACAATCACAGTCAACTGTCAATTTGACTGTGATCTGAAGACTTGACGACGCGCTTCATAACCATCTTTTGTTATGTAACGGTTTACACGTTCTCGTCTCGAAATGCTACAACTGGCGCAATTTGGCGGTTGTAAAACACACCTCGTATGGCATTATCGCATAGTAGAATAGCAGATACAAGTACCTACCGCTAGGTGTCGCTACCACAAATGCAAACTATTAATTTTGCAAATCTTATATTATTAAATTACCTAAAAATTATTTAAAATAATTCTTCAAATAGATTACATGTTCGAACATTCTTTTTTTCCTGAAACTTGTTCTCGAATGCCATAGATCATTCGAGAACAAGTTTCAGGAACTTTCTTCACTCACCGTTCACTAGTTCACTAGTTCACTCATTCACTCAAACCTTACGTTCAAGCTGGCCATATATCGTCCATTTTTTGCATGGACGATATAGCCAACGCCGGACTAGATTAGTGTCAATAATATTCTACGTATAGGCTATGTCCTGTAGCCGAAACAGTTGTCACTAAGTGCTAATAATTAATACCAGTGCTCGTGATCGTATTAAAACCCCCTTTCTACAAATTGGGTATTTATCTACTTCTATATTTACCAGCATAAAACTAATTCTTATATCTTACAGATTTTATTATTTAGCTTTACCTTGTTACCGCTTACGGTAGGTACCCATAGGAAAGCATCAATTGATCTTTTGTGGATTAACAATACAAACTGTATTAGTATATACAGATTACCTACTCATATAAGTATTGTAATTTTAATAACGGTTCTCCAAAGCGATTTATTTTTAAATCCAGTAGGTAATTTTGTAAGCTAACGGACTTGTCTTCACCAAGGAAGTTTCTTTAATTAAATAGTAATGCTTTTAAATAATTCAAGTACTTAAGTTTTCAAGCGACTAATTTAACTTGCTTTCTATTCTGATAATTAAGCCCTTCTTTCCTTGTTTCAAATGCCAACTGGTCTACTGATACTGGGCTTTCGCCCCTACGGCTCGCATTGGAGACTTCATGGCAACCGGAAGTCAAGGCGGTACGCGCTAATAACACACTGGACGTGTGCGTTCCAGGGTTTCCCCATATGGGTTGACTACACCTGCCAGTGCTACTCACTTACGCACGACTGACGCGCCGGAACTGCTACTCCGCCACGCTGCACCATCGCGCCTAGCATCTGCTGCTCCTCGCCTACCTACGTTGTGCCTACTATAACTTCGGGGAAAAGCTAAGTGTCTTACAGACAACTGTAGCGGAAACCACGGCCTTACTCTCGACCCTTGAGCTGTACTCTTTCTTGTAATAAACCCTTGTCGGTGTTTACATGTTGTATTTTCTACGTCTCCCGTAAATACCGGCCCTTCTTGCTCCAGGGGTACTAACCCCAGCGACAGACAAAATATTCGGAATTGATATAATAAGAATCTGACTGACGAATCGGACCCAAAACTTGAAAGTTGGAGAAAGTAGGAATTAGACTCACCTTTCACGATCAAAATTTGTCACGTCTTATGTAACTTTCTGATAAAAGAAGGTCATACTGGAAGTTTTTTGTTGTTGAAGTCCTCAAAACTGCGCAGCTGTGCTTCAAACACGCTATGAACAACTAAGAACTGTGAATGTTTAAGAAGCGAGATTGGTGTGAATCATAATTGGTTAAACGAAAATAGAAATGAAATTTAAATAAATACTTTCTAAATAAAATCATCAGCTGACGGAAATGAATGGCGAATTCGATATTTTTTCACAAATTGGAATCTGTACTACATAAAAATATTCATACAATTTAGTAGAATCACATACATTGAGTTAGAGCAAAGCTATAAATTTAATAATTAGCCTGACTGACCAAGTAGCTTCACCTTACAGAATACCCGAACTAAATAAAACTCCTTTCCCTCATCTCAAAAGGTTTGTCGTGTTTCAGCGAGTGAATACCAATTAGCTTCTGAGAACTTGCTCTGTTAGAAGCGTGTGATTGTGGCATATGATTGATAAAACTTTTGAAATGGACCACTACCTGACAATAAGCAGGTATATAGGCCCTTTCAAGATGTGGAAGCGCTGGCGAGTACTTTCAAAAGTTGGGAGACCAAAGCGTAAGGACATCTTCAAAGGGCCGATGAACCAGCTTATCACCAGGTAGTCATGCACGTCCAGTTAGTGAGAGATTTGAAAAGGCGTTTCTTTCCGACTTAGATGTAGATGATTGCTGGAAAGATGTGAAAGAAAGTATGGTGGATAACGCAAAATAAGCGTGTGCGCAAAGAGACATAACATGTTGAAAGTCAACCAACTCTTTCTCTCACGTCTGCATTACGAACGCGGTCAGCAAGTGTTATGCCACAAATTTTGCGCAATGCTCTCATCTCGACCGCATTTATTCTACTTTCATGCTCTCTCTGCCATACCCAGCTCTCACTTCCATAAGTTAGCGAAAGTAACTTTTACATACAAATAATATTTTTTTGTCAAGTGCTATCATTATGCGTGGAAATGTTTGAATAGGATTATTTTTACCTATCTTATAAACACTAAGATCTAAAAGTGTGATAGCTTAGAACTGTAATTGGTCTGTAAGATTACAATATACGACGCACTACGTAGATCCTATGAACGCTTGTAATATAAGTAAATATCGTTACCACTCCTGCTCTTCACACTGCAACTTTTCAACAGCTTACTAGTAACCTCGCTCACTCGAAGGAATACAACAATCCTCCAAGAAGTTGTTAATTCGCTGCGGGTTTCTGAGGTTGTCGGAGTTACCCAGTTGACTTTGATGTATCCAACTTCTCTTGAAAGATAAATGGCAGTCTAGAATGTCAGTTGTTATCGCTGATGCGAACATATACATGTAAAGCTTCAGTGTTCTAATTTGTGCTATGCCTGTATTGCCGTTGGAGTCTCAGAATATTCAGTAACGAGATCTCTGTTTGCAAGCGGAAACTGAATGCTGACTCGAGATCCAGTAAAAGGGTGATTTTTAGAGCAAAGTTCGATTTCGTTACCTAAGGTCACCATAGATCACCTACCATCCCGTGGTGCGGTAGCTCAATGCCGGAAATCTCTATTACCCAGAGAGATGTCCTGCGGGCATTGCTCTCTTTCGACATTCATAAATCGAGTGGACCATATGGTATACCGACAGTGGTGCTGAAGTAGTATGGTCTTAAGGTATGTTCTGTACTAACGCGTCTTTTCATGTTTTCTTACTCCATTGGGTAAGTCCCGACTTAATAGACTCTTCGCCAATATGCACCCAATGTCTATTGCTATAACCTCCCTTCTCTCCAAGGTAATGGAGCGTGTGATAAACACAGAACTCCTGATATACCTATAGGATCACCGACCGTCAATACGGTTTCCGTCACGGTCGCTCGACTGGTGATCTTCTAATGTATCTTACGCACTGCTGGACTTTGAGGATTGAGAGTTAAGGTGAGGCATTGGCAGTCTGTCTAGTTATGGCGAAGGCATTCCATCAGGTCTGGCATCGGGGTCTCCTATTAAAGTTACCATCATACGGGTTGTCCGAGGGTTTGGGCAATGGGTTGCCAGATTTTTATCCAACAGATACAAAAAAGCCGTGATTGACGGTGGAGGCTCGAATGGTATGGATATGCTGGCGTCTCTCAGGGCTCTGTATTGTGTCCGACGCTGTTTATGCTGCATATCAATGACACGTTGTTAATTGAGGGCATTCATTGTTATGCGGATGACAGCACCGGGGATACTTGTTACACAGGCCATGCAAACATCCCTCATTCCCTAGTGGAAGAAAGCCGCGATAAACTTGTATCTGAAATGGACTGTACTTTAGCTAAAGTATCTGACTAGGGGCGGCTTATTTTTGTCGAATTCAAGATTATGAATACACAAGTTTGCGCGCTCACAGCTAAGAAAACCCGATTTGCTGTGGTCACCAAAAGTATTAGGATACAAGGCATCGAGATCTTCAGTTAAGTGCAATATCGAAGTCACCTGGAGGACAAGGTCAGGCTGGCGTCCAAAAAAACTTATTGTGTTCCACAGAAAAGCAGTACTACAGCGTGGAGCAAATACTTATGCTATATAAGTCTCAAGTCAACCAGCACTTGGAGTACTGCAGTGACCTTTGGGCGGGAGCACCTGGATACCAGCTTGGATAGTGTTCGGAGACGAGCTGTGAGTATAGTCGACGATCCTAAGCCTACCCACGGTATTGAACTGTTAATTTTATTTTTTTATTATACCGATTGTACAACGGGTTGTGTTCTGAAGAATTGTTCGATATGATGCCGCCAGTTACTTTTTATAACCTCACGGCTCACCGACCGCGGCGAGTTTATCCTCACAGGTTGGAACTGCAATGGTCGCGTACTGTGCGGTTCCTAAGAAGTTTTCTTACGAGAACTATATATGTGATAAAAAAATTAAAAATAACCATCTTGCCATATATATCAACATTAGATTCTCTTTGCGTCACAATGTAATAAAACATGTTAAAACTCGATCCCGTACAACTTTACTGTATGTACTGTTTTGATAACCATTACAAAATAACCAGTTTGCCACATATTAGAGTCTTTCTGTGTCACAATCTAATAAAAATTTTATAAAAAATAAATATTACGGTTTTGCTGCAGAAAATCAAAAATATTACAGTCTTTCTCCGTTATAATCTGAAAAGCACGGTAAAACTGAACGATACAATTGTACTATTTAATGATAAAATATTTAAAAATAACTACTCGCCATATATATTGACATTAGAATCTCTCAGCGTCCCAATCAATCAAATACGTTAAAATTAGATCCTGGTACAATTATTGTAAAGTTTGATATTATGATTGTTACAAATACGTACAGAAAAGCGCTAACATCACTAAAGCGTTGGTCGATGTCACATTTGCACCAGTCCGCCGAAATAGCTTGCAATATGAATTTTCAGTAGGTAGTCGCCAAGATGAAAGCCGGCTGAGGTCTACAAATGCACTTTATTACGTAGGAAATGTTTAAAGTACTGCATTCTTCCGCTATATAAGTTAAATTGTGTAGTTTCACTTGTAATTTAAGTTTCTGATAGTGTTTGAGTTCTTAGTTGTGTTTGGATATCGTGGCCGGTGACAGGCTTTAATTAGTGACGTATTTTATAGTGAACATTTTTCTGTTTCATTTTTACAATGTCCGGAGGCATGCAAGCATACGGCTCACCTGAATTGTAAAGTAGTTACGATATAAACGTTTACGATACGCGAGCATTGCCATCCCTGCTGCTAACACAGCAACTCCTTAAGAGCTTACTGGTAATGGGGTGACTTGATCGATGATGGGAGATCTCAAATTACGATGCTGCAGTTGTTGATCTCTTTAACGACAGTGGAAGAATCTAATTTTGCGCTGTTCGCAGCATTCGATCGTGTCTTTTATTCATTCGTACTGTAGCATCCTCCTCGGGAATATCCGACACTTGATGCGATTAAAGTTGATAATTGTTAATGCTGAATTAGTGGTTTTTGGATTGGTCAACATTTTTAAAAAGCTTTAGTTATTCTATGCACATGTATCGTTTAACGATACAGTTCGTTTATCATTATAAATACTTGGAATATTATATTTAAATAATATTATTGTTAAAATCGGTATGTACCTTCGTCCATAGATATCAGCAACAACAAAATATCACCGATTCGTTGTCAGCATTATAAGACAAACATAGACTCTAGATTCGAAGTCTTCTATATTGCAGCAAGAGCTAGTATTATATAGTTAGGGCAGAAACAAACCTTTCTTCTTAGCATTATCCAGTTTTCTAATCCACTAGGATTTCGAAATCCTTTGCCTAAGCCATAACATACTGATTCTTATATGAAGCGACTCCCGTCAGACCTCTACAATCCTGATGGTAAACCTTCAAACACGTCTTTCGAAATATATTTCTTGGAAGTGCGGGTTTCCTCACGAGGTTTTCTTTCACAGCCGAGCAAGTAAATTAAAAATTTAATGATACATGCTATGTGGGACTGAAACAAACATTTAATTAAAAACCGCGCAAATAGCTCCGTTTTCAGGAAGTATCCTGACTGACGAATATTTAATGCAGTAAAGATTTATAAATAACATAATTCAAGCTTCATTCTAAATACTTTTTACTGTTCAATAGGCATAATAAGAAAAAATATGAAAACAATTAGTTTTCATTTTGAACTTCCTTCAAAAATTCCCGCCGGTGGTGGAGAAAAGCTCCCGCTTTGTACATTTGTCATTTTAATCACCAACGCCACCGTCTGCGGTAATAAAATTATTTCACAGTAAACATTTTGAGAATTAAATTTTAAGAGTCCTCAGCGAGAGTAATGGCCTGTTATAAGTGGGGATGTGAAATAAGGAAACGTTTTGGTATTTTTGACGACAGTTGTTTTTGTATCAGTATTAGTGTATAAGTGGATAAGGTGATTTGATTCATTGCATGAGTCGACTTATCAATTTCGTGAACAAATAGCGTATGTTTGTGTTTTTCATTACGTATATTTAATTAAATATGCGAGGAATCTCTCTCAAATAGAGCACAAAATATAAGGAATGAACTAACGTCTTTCATTGTAAGTTTTATTTTGACCTTACCTTCAGGTAAATATTAGGAAAAAATTGCTGAATCCGCTACGTAAAGGATAAAAAGGATAAGGCTTAAGAGGGTGCACAAAGCTAAGTGCCGCCCTCATTTTGTTTTTATTAATAACGCTGTATTTAAGACCAATTAAAAAAAAACGTTCTATAGGGCACTGAAGAACCATATTTATGTTTTTTGAGACATATTATGTTTTTATTATTTATGTAGAATTAGTCATACTTTTGATTATTGCTATAAGTGGCCACAATAAGCAATAATTAAAATTTTGGTTACTTGTCATAGATAATAAATACAAGATATGTTTCAAAAAAACGTAAATATGGTTCTTCAGTGCCCTATAGAGCGTTTTTTTTGGAGTTGGTCTTAAATTCAACGTTATTAATAAAAACAAAATGAGGGCGCACTTAGCTTTGTGCGCCCTCTTAAGAATTTGGCGAAGATACTGATTTTTACAGCGAGCGACTGCCGTCTGACCTCCGCAACTCAGTGGGAAAACCAGGTTATTCTTAGATAAGAGATAGAGATAGAGATCACAACGTCATTCGAAATATAATTTCTTGGACGTGAAATATAATTTCCTCACCATCTTTTCCTTCACCGACGAGCAATGATAATTACAAATATGTACATAAATCTGGATGTGGAGTCCAAATCCGAATTTGGTGGTACATACTAGGAATAGAAACGGGGACCTGTTGGCCACAAGGCCGGTTCTTAACTTGCAATAATATAAAAAAAAATACTTGACTTGCAATAATAAAAAACTGATTGATAATATACAAGTTGCCCTCGTAGTAGACTTTGATTATGGGTCATATGCGTAAATTTCCAACAATCGTGTTAAATATATATTCTAGAACCTATAAACGCTAATAAGTTTAAGGATTAATATGAAAAAGGATGAATTTGTAGACTTCTTATGTAATCAAAACTAGAGTAAAAGCTTTTTGTAGCCAGGCAGCGAGATTCCCTCAATCCCATTGTTTCACGCTATCCTAACCTCACCGTATTAATTTCTCGAGTACCTCACAGTGCTTGAATGGAAATCAAAGAGTAAAAAAGTATTAGTGCATATATTTTTTTATTTTTACATATAAATATATATTTTTGTTATTTGTAATGTACATAATTTGCTTTGGGGGTCACGTACCGAAGCGTGTTCGACGCAACCCCTGTCAACCTAACACATTGCAATTCTGGCCCAAAAGCGCATCATAAGGGCGGATTAGGACTTCCCCCAGAGGCGATGCGCACTAATCCGCCCCCGTCGGTGTAATTATAGGTACATGTGGTGATGGAGCCCGCTACCCGCTATATGCGTCAGGCGGTACAAGGAGAGCCGAGTGCCGTAAAGCCATCTTATCTTTTAGCCCATTGTTATTAACTAACTAATATAAGATGATAACCGAACCTAATGCATGATCATTATTTATTTTTCGCTTATAGCAGTTACCCACGGTGGTGCAAATCAGCTACTGCTACTGACATAAGATGCCGTTTATCAGACAGCACTTTTAATACTCTTTGTTTTTAAGAAATTATTTACATAATCACCACTAAAAGTATTACTTTTTTGCTCATTTAATTTTTGACTGACTGTGAGATAATTTTTGATAGTGTTATAAAAATAATATAGGTTATATATATAGGTTAATTATTGTTAAATAAATAACTTAATAAGCGAGTTACCTGTATTAAATAATAAAGTTTTTTTTTTTCATTTAGCCTAGATAATCTCATAATCACAACTATGCAGTTTTCATCGTTTTTATTCATCTGAACTACCTAAATAATATTTTTTTCAAAAACTACTCGAGATCTCGAAAATGCCGAGATCACGCGGAACTGTAATTTCTAATCTCACGAGATCTCGAACTTGCGATCTCGACCCTAGATTGCATTTCCTAATCGCCCCATAGGCGGTCTTCTTTCTAAGATTTTACTCCCCCTTCACCAACTTAGCAACTTACCCAAGAAAAACAGTGCTTTCATGTAAAAATTGGTAATTTATCAGCCAATTCTTATGGATTAGGAAATGGGGTAACGCTATGAAGAACAATAGAGCCACCATTGCAGAGACAATGTTTGAAGGTCTAGTGAAGGTGTCAGATTACATCACTTACAAGGTATTTAATATAACTAAATAATACGTAAAATAATCAAAATATAAACTGTATTTCTGTACCGATTCATTGTTATAATACAGACATAACAATTATAATATATATGTAATACAGACATATATATATATCTCAATAAAGGCGTGTTTTATATCACACTTTATGTTCCATTTGTCAGTTTTTACGGACTTGATAATGACCCAGTAGTGTTAAAAATAGTTCAAGCTGGGTTTGATGAGTAAGTCACTTAGGACTTTACAACATTCATGAAAATAGGCCTTTTTATCTGATTGGAATGATGCTAAATGGAATTGTACTGTTTTGGTCATATTCATTTTTTGTTATTCCAAACCTCCTAAACGACGTAGGGTTATAATAATAGTGGCGGTATCAGTTAATCAGCCCATTCATTTTACTCCCGCCGACCCACATATGACTTTCATAAACGCAATAAATTTGTCTTGTCTAATTCCATATGTACCTATGTCATTCAAATATACATAGTTGTATTCAAATCATTTGTTAAATCTTAAAATGTGGCTGTTATATGAAATAATTTATCATGGTGATTTTGAAAGTTCAATTTTGTTGGTGATGGATATATGCAATGGCATTATTTATTAGTTACATAGCGTATTAAAACATAATACTAATTACATTAGCTGGCCAGTAATAGAGATTTAATACTATGAGGTGATCTTGAAGAGTAACATAATAGGTAGTGTGTCGCAATTAACAAATGACAGAAAATATCACTTGTGATAAAATCGGTGTATAAAATATCACGTGACTCCGAGACAGTCTATTAACAGTAAACAAGCAGTTACATTAAGCCGTTTATAACACCGATATTAGTACGCCTTTGAAAATTATTCGATATCAAGTGAAACACATTTTTGAGGGCACTAAGAATTTTGTATCAACATTTAAATATTTAAAATATAATACAATAATAAGTACAATTTAAAAAATATTTAACACGGGATATAATCCAAAAGGAGCTGGCGTTTGAGTGAAAAGTCTCAATTGATTCTACACTAAAATGGCATTTTCGGATTTTTGTACATATTTATAATTACTAGGGGAGCTGGGCCTGCGGCGCATTGGCAGAGCTGCTGTTGCACAATAAGTAAATAACAGCAAGCTGCGTAAGCAGAGCTGCTAACCCTAACCCTAACCCTTGTGTCAATAAATATTTTGACAATTAATTTGACCCGGAATATAAATTTGCAAAACTTGAAATGAGCTCGCCATACGCGCTCCATTAAACTTTGTATTGGAACGGTTTTTCGGGCGATAACATCACTTATCGATATCCTTTATTGAGCTAATCGAAATATAATCTATTTTAGGGAAATCTACAATACTTAAGGTACATTCACGTCGAACAATCAGCTCTCTAGCTTCTAAACTGAAGGAGTACTACGTGTAACAGTCGAAAACCGCAAAACTGCAAAAAGGACAATTTTCTCGGTTATAAAGCTTCGCTGGCTAACGCAGCTCTGCAATTACTTACTCGAACGTGATGGTAACAACGTGAGGAAATCTGCAATTCTAAGAAAGTATATTTCGACATATATGTGACCTGAGCTAAGAAAGGTCTGCTTTTCCCGCTGGGCTGTGGAGGCCGACAGTCGCTTCATGTAAAGATCTTCTCCAAGTCCTTGTAGCGGACCCTGGTAATCCTAAAAATTAGGAATAAATGGCATAAGAAGTGGAAGATGCACGCGATAGCTGAAAAGTAGAATATTTACAACAGGCACGACATGACAACTACATAAAAGTAGGGAACTAAATATTTTTATCCTCGTTTAAAAATAATGATATTTGAACATTGGTATTTGCATCAGTGTTACAAGGACATCAGAAGTAAACAACGAGTTACATTAAACTGTCTTCGTAGTGTAAGATAAAATTACACACGCAGCGGGTAACGCAATAGGCACTACGCGTGACGTAAAATATCACGTGACGTGAAATATGGCTGAAATTTAAAGCGATCTATTTATGTAATGTTAGACGGTATTTAAATATTTAACTATATTCTATAAAATATTTTTTTTTTATACTACGTCGGGAGGCATACGTCCATACAGCCCACCTGATGTAAAGCGGGTACCGTAAACTAATAACGCTTGAGATTATATTAAGTATCACTCGCGCGATGCCTCCTCTACTGCTTACACAGCAACTCCCTGGAAGCTTACTGGTGACCTCACTCACACGCAGGAACACAACAACCCTCTAGGGAGTTGTTATTATGCTGCGGTTTTCTGTGAGGTGGAGGCACATCCTCAGACGGGCTGCTTTGATGCGCCCTACCTTCTACCTTAAAACATCCAGACCACGACAAACAGATATATTCATGCACACAAATGATTGCCTTGTGTGGGAATCGAACCCACGAGCGTTGGTGTCAAATTCGCGTCATTCACGACTGAACCACCGAGCTCGTCATGGTCGTGGGTTAAATAATGACTCTTAAAATAGAAAATGTGTACATATTTTGTAGGTCATTATTTTTTTTCTCGCTAGCTTAATATACTCGTACTTCATTCAACGTTTCCCCCACTTGTCCAACCTTCAATGTAATAAGATTTTGACAACTCATACAAACAAGCTGGTTTCTTGGACGATCTTTTGGATGTTGTCTAATTTAAAAGATAATGCGGTTTCTTCAGCGCTTTTAGCTCGATCTTATGACACAAGTTGCATTAGCACTGCTTGTATCTTTTTCAATAAATTACGTTTTAAAAATGTTGTAACAACTAGTAAATATTATATAGTAGCTCGGAATCCTTCGTATGCGACTCCGACTTGCACAACGCCAGATTTTTCAATAATTTTCCAAAAAATTGTCATAGTACGAATATATGCCAGTAATCTTTTTATATTGATGTGAATAATCACGGTGTTAGTATAAACACGGGACAATAGGAGAAGAATTTAACACGTATAATAGGATATTAAGATAATTGCTATATAAAAATATTTTGAATCATAAACAATAAGAGCGTAATTTCGTCCAACAAAAGAACGGTACAGAAGTTAAATTGAGAGGTACGAAGAAGGAAAATGCACGTTCAATTATCTATAAGAAATATGAATTGAATACAAATGAACAGGCATGTGTGTTATACTGAAGTTATGTGCCAAAATAGCACAACAAATCAAATAAATAGTCGCGTATATTACGTAGTCAGCGCCAACCAATCAATTCCCGATACGCGGCCATATTCCGAAACTTCGTGTGCAGAATAAACTTAATATCACAAGTTATCTATACGACATCGTTACCTAATACCAATATTGGCAGTATTTTGTTTGTATATATCATAAGAGACGAGCATCCGCTCGTACATAATACCTTTCTCAAACTATAGTAACTATAGTCACCGTACATAGTACATATAAGCATTTTGACGAGCTCTGTGGTTCAGTCGTGAATGACGCGACTTTGACACCGACGCTCGTGGGTTCGATTCCCACACAAGACAAACATTTGTGTGCATGAACATATCTGTTTGTCTTGGTCTGGATGAGAGGTAGGGCGCAACAAAGCAGCCCGTCTGAAGAAGTACCGTCACCTTACAGAAAACCGCAACCATATAACAATTCCCTATATAGAGGGTTGTTTTGTTCCTGCATGTGAGTGAGGTCACCAGTAAGCTCCCAAGGAGTTGCTGTGTTGGCAGCAGTGGAGGCATCGTGCGAGTGATACTTAATGTATTACACGCATTGTTAGGCTACTTTACATCAGGTGTGCCGTATGCTTATATGCCTTCCGATGTTTTACAAAAAAAAGCAGTATGTCTACTTGCGAACTTATAAAATATGTAAGTATCAAAAAGGAGAATTCTTTTAAATTGAGCCATACGTTTTGTGTATATTATACAGTTTTCTCACCATTTGTGAACCGATTTAAGTTTCTTTTTTTTTCAATTTTTTATTTCTATAGACCTTTCGATTTCATCACGTGAATCCTAAAACTATTTTAGTAATAATTAATAAGAAAGTACATACGACATCGTACGTTATAATATTTCAGTAGTGATAACGATAACCAATTGGTAACATGCTTCTCCGTAGATTCTCCCGGTGTACCGACACAGTGAGAATAACACTTTTTAAAGCGTACTGTCAGAGCTTTTATACTGGGGCTCTATGGGTGAATCATACCAAAAGATCGCTAGATGCCCTACGTATCCAATATAATAATATTTTCAGAATGCTGTTGGGATTGTCGCGCTTCTGTAGTGCGTCGGGGATGTTTGCGCATTATCGTACTGACGGTTTCCACACCATAATTCGTAAGAAGACTGTATCCCTGATAAACAGAACGCGTGACAGTGGCAACAGCGTCCTTAAAATAATTGCGGATGATTGGACCTCCCCACTATGGAAATGCTTAGTCGGGAGAGTAATATAAAATAATGTTTTCTTTTCTATTCAATTTATATAATTTAATTTTAAACAACACTAATTGTTTTATATGGCATTTAAATTATCTGAAATAAACAATTTTTTTTTTTATTTTATTTATAACCTAGTAGGCACAGGACCAACCTGTTAACGTCCCTTATGATCCCTAGTACCAAACCTCTTGGTCCAAACTGAAAAGTATGCTAGATCTAGTTGTTGTTTGTCCTAACAGTGTGTCCTAATTGTATCTAGTTTTGTTATGTTAACTTAAGCCGGATTTTGGACTATATGCGTTGTGTAATTTATTCAGAAATACAATATTATTAATTGTTCATGTCGATGTGTTTTCAAATTTACCTGCTATATTTCCTACCACGGACACACACATATTGATACATTGATCAAGGATTATGGTCAATCAATATAGTTCAAGGTTTAGATTATAAGTAACAGAAATTAATGTAAATAGGAAACTTTTTTATTTTTTATTTCTTTCTTGTTTTTTTTTTTGCTTTGGGCCACCACTCATACCCACCAGTGTGTCTCCTGTGTAGCCAGAATTAACAGCGGCGACCAACAAAAAGGCAATGAACAGTGAAGTTCATTGCTGTCCCGGGGGTTAAACTACAGCTGCTTTAGAACTCAGTTTATTTCTTGGTTATGAAGAAACAATATAATGATACAATGCGTGCTAGTAACTTATTGAAATTACTAGTCAAGGAAATCAAAGTGATGTTTTTGTATACCACTATGGTGGCAATCAAGTGTGCGGTCTATCTGATGGTAAGCAGTTACCGTAGCCTATGGACATTTGTAACACCAGGGTTGTCACTTATGCGTTACCGACCTTGAAGAACCTCATGCTGTTGTCCGTTGGAAAATCTCGGCTGGGAGTTTATTCCACAACTTGAGAGTTCTCGGTAGAAAACTTCATTGGAACCGCATAGTACGCGTCCATTGCGGTTCCAGTGTGCGGTTTACATCCATGATATTCCCAAATTATATTTGCAAAGCGATCTACTTATATTTAAATGATAAGACCGTATGTTATTATATGTAGTTAACTACACGCATCAGCGCATTCGACTTTTAAATTCTTTTATTGACACTAACACTAACTGAATGTTAAATGATCATAATATACGTATACTCAAATGCAAACGTTAATAAACTTCTGGAAAAATCTGTAGCACCAAGTGGTACGGGATTCGAGGAACCAGCCAATATCCGCTTCGCCCTCAGGCTTGATTCGTATTAATTAAGACAATAATTTTTTACTTCTATTTTCGGATTCATATCAAATATTTGCAAATATTGCGCCACGCAATTTTAAGGAAATCGAGGAAATTCTACCGAAACTGTTTTGAATATATAGTTTTAAACACTAAGTCTAATGTTTTACCACCATAGCGTAAATAATGGTGAGCCTGTTTTGGTAAATTAGCCGACCCAATCAAACAGACTGATCGTCCCAATTATTGGTGCGTGAAAACATCACTATAATTGCCAGCAGCCAATTAACTGATTCAATTTTAGTATTTCCTCACAGAATTTCTACACTTTGTAAACTGTTCTATATGCCTTTTAATTTCTCAGTCCAATAAAATATTTTGTTCCTAATAACGACAGTAAGCGCGGAGACATATTACCTATTTGTAGGGATTTATTATCTTAAAGCGATGAAAAAAGGGATTTATTATCTTAAAGCGTTGAAAAAAGGGATTTATTATCTTAAAGCGTTTCTATTCTTTTTACTATTCCATAATTACGAGATTTTTTTTAAACAACGTCGGGAGGGAAACAAGCTTAGGGTCCACCTGAAGCGTTTACAGTAGTCTATGAACGCTTGTAATATATTAAGTACTAACTGTGCCCGCGACTTCGTCCGCACGGAATAGTTTTTTTTTATTATTTATTTATATTAATAAAAATAAATAAAATTTCTAAAATAAAGGTGGCCTAAGTTACTCCTTATTACATCAGCTATCTGCCAGTGAAAGTCCCGTCAAAATCGGTTCAGCCGTTTCAGAGATTAGCCGGAACAAACAGACCGACAGACAGACAGACAAAAATTGTAAAAATATTCATTTTGGTATATGTACCGTGTATATATCCATATGCATTTAGTAAAAAAAAGCGGTTATTTTAATATTACAAACAGACACTCCAATTTTATTTATCTGTATGTATGTATGTATAGATGTATAGATCACACGCGCGATTCTACCTCTGCTTCTAACACATAGGAGCTTTCTTGTCATTTCACTCACACGGAGGAAAACAACGACCCTCCTCGGAGATGTTATTTGGCTGCGGTTTTCTGTGAGGTGGAGGTACTTTCCCAAACGGGCTGCGATGATACGCCCTACCTCTCTGACCCAGACCAAGAAAAAACAGTGGTCACCAGTAAGCTCCTAAGGAGTTGCTGTGTAAGCAGCAGAGGACGCATCGCGTGAGTAACAATTAATATATCGCAAGAGTTAATAAGCTATGGTACCCGCTTTACATCAGGTGGGCCGTATGCTTGTACGCCTCCCGACGTAGTATAAAAAAAAGACATAGTCATATTAGTCATACGTAGTCTTCTAGAGCTGATTTGACGACATAGGCAGACTACATTGTCCGCCTTTGTTGTCAAATGAGCTTTACAAGGCAATATATCTCAGATCCATCAATAGTATGGTATAGGCACTCGGTGAATTGAATGAGGACTCTATTGGCGAGGAATCTGACACTACCTTTGGAGTACAGGTTTCATTAATAGAATTGAATTTATAATTTTTTGCATTAGAAGATGTTGCCCGATTCTAGGATCATAGTTTCCTTTCGTCTTCCTTTTTAGGGTTCCGTACCCAAAGGGTAAAACGGACCCTATTACTGAGACTTCGCTGTCCGTCCGTCTGTGACCAGGCTGTATCTCATGAACCGTGACAGTTAGACAGTTGAAATTTTCACAGATGATGTATTTCTGTTGCCGCTATAACAACAAATACTAAAAAATAGATATTTAAGGGGGCTCCCATACATCAAACGTTATTTTTTTGCTCGATATTGATAACGGCAACAGGTAAACGCTTGAAATATTCACAGAATATTTAGTTATATATTCACTTTAAGAATAAATAATTAAATTAAAATAAAACCAATATTTAAGGGGGCTCCTATACAACAAACGCGATTTTTTTCCGTTTTTATAGATAATGGTACGGAACCCTTCGTGCGCGAGTCCGACTCGCACTTGGCCGGTTTTTTTTCTTTCCGGCACAGACTTTCCGGAGTCACAAAATTCTTCATAATAAATAGAATCTCAGTATCTGGTGTTTATGTCTGTTGTTAAGTCGGGTAGTAAGGGTCTGCCGACCGGAAATTTCGCAACCTCTGCCCTACCATTGCCTTGACCCGGAGTATTAAAACTACCGGTCCACTTCTTTAGGTGACCTTTTAAATAAATATTGCACCAAAAGTCGTCATATTGAGCAGGCTGTAGTCAAGGTTTCAGGTGGACTAATCAGGTGGAGGCACAGTGAGGTGCACCACGTGCAAGTGAGACCGTTTTTTACTGTAAAGATAACGGTGAGTCACTTTTTTCATACCAAGCGACAGACAAGTTTTCGGCTTGTCTGATAGTAAGCAGTCTCCGTTACTCTTGGTACAATAGAGACCTTACTTGTACATTACAACGTCATCAAACCCCTTCAAAATCTCATGCTGTAGTTCCATGGGGAACTGTAAGTTACAATAAAAATAAACTGTATATAAATAAAATTTAATAGGCGCATCCGCGAGAGGTGCTAGTGTTACAAACGTTTGTATCATCACGGTCCAGAAGATAAGGTTCATCTAGAACTGCAAATCTTAGACCAACTCAACAGCTCAACAAACTGACTGTACAGAACAGGCATGTCCAACAACTTGCAAGAGTGACGTCAAAGTTATGAACAGTTTATGAGCAACTTTGAATGACAAAATCTCTTCTGAGAACGTCCTTTACCTACGTTACCACAAACTTGTTGAGAAATTATAACTTTTATAAAGTAAAGAGAGGGTGAAAAAGGAAGCCATATTTCGAAACCTTCAAAACTCCTTCAGGAACAAGAAACCATCCTCTACGCCCTTATCTCCGAAGTCTATAATTAGAAAAATCTGTGACAGTCGATAAAAGATTTATTTTTTATCAACGTCGGGAAACATACAAGCAACATGAAACGTGTTGCTACCCCTACCCTGCAGATAATACGGAAACTCTTTAGGAGCTTACTATTAACCTCATTCACTCGTAGGAACACAATAATCTTCCACGGAGTTGTTATTTCGATGCCGTTTTCTGTGAAGTGAAGGTACCATCCACCGCGGGCTGCTTTGATGCGCCATACCTCTCTGACGCAGACCAAGGCTAACAGGCATGTTCATGCACACAAATGTTTGTCATGCGTGGAAATCGAATCCACGAGCGTTGGTGTTAAAGTAGCTTTGCTAACCATTCCGCTACAAAGCTTGTCAAAATAAGTATCATCTTTTCCGTGTATATGGCTATACACGATGAAGTTAATGCGTGTGTCAATGTCAGCAAACCCGGAAGCAAAGCAACATTAATCGCAGCCTATCTATGGATAGGTGTAATCGCCTCGGAGTCCATCGTGTCATTAACAGTAATTAAGCTAAACTAAGAGAGGTAGAAGGCATCAAAGCAGCCCGTCTGAGGAATTCACGGAAAAGCGCAGCTAAATAACAACTCCCTAGGGTAGGTAAGGTGATAAGGTCACCAGTAAGCTCCTAAGGAGTTGCTGTGTAAGCAGCAGGAGAGGCATCGCGCGAGTATATTACAAGCAATAATAGGCTACGGTAACCGCTTTACATCAGGTGGGCCGTATGCTTGCACCCTACCTATCTTAAAACATCCAGACCGAGACAAACAGACATGTTCGTGCACACAAATCTTTACTTCGTGTGGGAATCGAACCCACGAGCGTTGGTGTCAAAGTCGCGTCATTCACGACTGAGCCACCGAGCTCGTCCGCTCTAGCTCGGCGTTTTTTACATTTTCGTATCAAATCGAGTTTCCTCATTAAGCAATAGGTAAAAATATCCACTCTTAGTTAGCATGAACCGAGAACCGATGACCATAAGAGTTAGATAAAATCGTACGTATCGTAAAATACCATGATTGAGACCGATTTTTTCTACGAAATCAATATTACTGAATAGATTTAGTAGAAAAAATCGGTCTCATCGTTTCTCCGTAGAATATTTCCTTCATTGTATGTACGATCTGTCTCATCTGTCTCATCTCTATCTCATCACCGGTCGGTGGTTAAAGTTGGGCGCAGCTCTTATTAGCTAATTAATGGATCAATATCGCGACACTTTTCGAATTCGCTGAGATAATTAGTCTCTAAAACACAACGTTTTTGTGACGCGGGGTACCTTCATGAGCTGCTATGTGGTTTATTGTAAAGCATTGACTTTGAACATTTGCGTGCCAATTGTTGGCGCAACACGTTTATTCAGATAAATTTAGACATATTCTTTGTTCTAACATGAATTTCTACCTTGTTTGCCTGCAAATAAATATATTTCATTTCACTTCACTCCATTCACTTCACTTCACTTCCCTTAATTTAATTTGATTTGATTTGGTTTGGTTTGGTTTCGTTTCGTTTCGTTTCGTTTCGTTTGGTTTGGTTTGGTTTAGTTTAGTTTAATTTCATTTCATTGCGTTGTGGTATATACGGTGGGATCATGTACTTAATTATCGTAATGTCGAATAGTTGGTATTACATAGGTAGTTGGTAGTACTATCTGCAGCTGCGTTTTTGTTTAAATACGCGTCGCTTTCAAGAAAAAATACATAAATTTGGAGCGGTAGTGGCCCCGCGGAATAACCGCACGCCTAACAAGCGTGAGGTTGCGCGTTCGAACCCCGACGGGTGGCAGATTCTATTTTTATTTCTTTCGAGCTATTCTATTTCTAACATCCTTTTGTATGCAAAATGTCACACAAAAACCGTGAGCAATCAGTCGCCGTGAGATCACTTTTTGTATGACAGATTGTAAGAAGATACGAGGTTTGGCTTTTAACGGTCATCCTCTAAACAAAAATTAGTAAATAGTTAATCACATCACATCTGAAAGATAAATTATTAAGATGTCTTATTTTTATACATAGTAGAACTTTTATATAAATACATAAAAGCTTACAATAATAATAATATATAATATAAGCAGGGCAGCTTGTGGCGAGCTGATGGTGCGTAACGACACCACGGGTACCCGAGTGCTCCAGAGAGTCGATCAGGGCCTTCGTCTCCGGCGTGTCTTCGTCGGTCGGAGTGGAAATCCAAGAAGCAGGACTCTCAGCTCTGGCTTGCATTCATTGGCCGTCCAGAGAGGAGTTGATAGAGTATATTGCTCTAGCAGGTGATATACTCCAGGGGTGGAAGTGTTAAAGGGCATAACGCCGCGAGTAACTTCGGAGAAAGCGCAGCACACCTCTCGACACCCCTGAGTTACTCACACCGGTGTTGCCCCCGGCCGACTTTCTCTGGCATTTCGGGGGTCCATCTAGTGAGTGGCGAGCCACCGCCTGCCAAAAATAACAGTCAGATATGATAGTTATGGCAGGTGTCCGTCCCTCTTCTGCAATAACCCAGTACCAATAATCCCTCCAGACTTCATTACAATAGACTAATCATTTCCTATACATTCGCAATAGTCCCAATACCTGCCGTGACCTGCTAATAGATATATGGTTCTATCGATATTTTTGGGAGCGGGTCTCGGTGGGTGTACAACATAACATGAATCTTTTTAAAACGGCCTCTACGCGTTGGATCTATATCCCCGCGTATGCCTATCAAATGACCGGGATAATACCCGTGAATAAAAATAAAATATAATATAATAATAATAAATTTGTTTATTTCTTCCACAATTTACATAACAAACACATGTATAAATCAATCAATAAACCCCATCTAATGACTAATTTGAGATATATTATGCAGTGCAATAATACGTGTATTCTGTCTTGCATACTTATATTAGGCTATATAATTTACAACGGTAAGAACTGCAATCGAAGACACAGATAATGACTATCGCACATAACTAGTAATGAAAAGAAATTCAAAGTGTATTCGATAATTAAAATTTTTACATATAAATACTCGTATATAGGAATCCACTAGAAGAGAACAAAATCACTATATGTATACTATTTGAGTGAGTATTATGCTAGTCGTTATCAAGTTTCAACATTAAATTAATTCATTTCCTTCGCTAGCCGGCTACTCCTGATTTATAATATATGAATTAATTCGATCATTCAACAGATGTCACAAAAGAGAAGACAAGAAAATCCTATAATAAATTTCGTAGCGAATCTGACACGGACCTCACTTGAACCACTGACGCTCAGGCGCGGTGATAAGATTAAGTTGATTCGCTTAGCCACCAATGTAGGTAGTAGATTTAGTGAAATCATAGATTTTATTCATACTATCGTTGCTGTAGATAGAATATAGTTATCCCTGTAGGTACTATAGTCAATTCTCTGCAACGTATTATGTGATCAGCGTACATAGTGCAGACACAGTGGATTATTTCTGTACATTCTATATAAACTTTTGATGTTCACCGTACCTATCGCATCACTGCAACCATTTATAATGGCCATTTCAATGAACTTTTACTTGGCTAAAACCGAGCCACTATCTTAGAAATAATTTCTTAAAAATTACCCCTGCTTACCCCGCAAGGGACTTTGCGTGTAAATGTATAAGACACTCCTTATACCTCAGCCGACACTATATTCAATCCTAGCATTTAGGTCGGAAGATGCCCACATAGCTGTAAGTCAAACTATACCGTTGCCGCAATGTACTTTCATCAGTTTTATTTTGCAAATATGTATTGTGCCTAGATTTATATAAACTAGATTTGTACAAAAACTGTTACCAAATAACAAATCATGTAATAAAATGTTAAAAAAACAATTTATTATCAAAGAAACTTGTTCAAAAACAAGATAAAAATTATGCAATTTTAATATGATATGAATAATTTCAAGTGCCAAGTATCGCATATTGCGTGTAATTTTTACATCACATATACTCGTATTAAATAAAATTTCGTGCAGTTGGTAGACAAACATTAAATTAATTCACTTCCTTCAGCCTATAAACAATATTTACACCATTACATCGGCTGCAATGCAAATTTACTTGCAAATACAAGTGCTAACTACTAGCAGCGTGTAATAAAATACACTACACTAAAGATGTTAAGGTATGAAGTAGATAGGTCACGCATACTGCGAGAGGTAGTTCAATAACTTTAAGTAGACCAAATAAAATATTAAAAACTCCGCAATAATAAACGGATTTGAATGATTGCTTTTTATTAATTACTCATGACATAAACTAAACAGTTTACCTGAAATTAAATTTATATATCTGGATGTTTATGTAATTATTTCCTGAGAAAAGTTATTATAATAGTTTTTGAGTCGACTTCAAGATCTGTAAAAATAAATTGAATTATCAATCATCGCACCAATTTGTGATCGCAAGGCAAATTACAAAACAAAAAAAAAAAAATTAAAACTAGGAATTGGCGCGTGTAGTCGCCTGCAGTTACCTTCTAGTTTTTTAATACATGCAAGTGCGAAGGGATATTGAAAATATTCTCTTAAACGTAATAAAAATGTATGGCAATTGCTAACAGCACAAACGATATAATCTAAACCATATGACAAATTAAAACGCTGTGAATGTATTGTAGATAGTTGACGCGTGGCACGACACATTAGGACATGTTAGGTAAGTGCTCTCTTTGGGATGATACGCATCTTTAGCGTATCTTTTGATTCCCACTGCAAATCTTGGCTAACCAGTACTGTCAACAAAAAGTGCGGAGGTCACAGCTACCGCTATTATCATAAATTACAATGCATTAAACCAAGTTATGTAGCATAGTCAGGTATGTTTTATACTCTAGTTTATAGTATGGCTATAGTGATTTTAGTCTAGTTTGTGTTTTTGTGAATCTTTATTTCATGGTAAAATTTTATTTGTAGACTAAATAGCAGTCACTCACCGAGTGATATAGTATAATTATGTTTTATTTTCCTTATTCGCTATTTAGAAAAAAACAAATTGAAAGTAACTATTTGATGAAAAAGCTATTTTCAAGGTAACAAATAATTCTATGATAATAGTAACAAAATGGTAATAAATAGACAGCAGATTTCAAAGTAAACAATAATTTCATAAAAATATTATAATATATTAGAGTCATAAAATCATGACTAGAAATCATGAACATCAACAAAACAAAAATATATACACAGATAGGTTTTTGGACGAAAATTAAAACGTCGTTCAAGTAGGAACTGCCATGTTGGTTATTAGAATGTATTACAGTAGTCGTGATATATTAAAAGCAGCATAGATCTGTCGATAAAACGCATCAAACTTTATATTTTTTTAAATATAGCGCCTTTTACCGACAATACCGCGAGACATTTAATAATTAGGTATGTTAACGTGCAAAGTAGACAGAAACCAATTTATTTGGTTACAAATTGTTAAGACAGAGAGCGCTGTTGAATTTTGGTTCAGGATTATTTATTTTGTATAAAACGCAACATTATGACAAAATTTAACAGCAATCGATAAATAACAGTCAGAGATTTGATATTTTGGAGAAACGAATATTAATTAATACAGTAAAAAAATATAAACTGTATATTTTGTATTTAATTTAAACAGAATTCAATGTGACGAACAGACGAATATCAATGTGGTGAAGATGTCTGGGAATGATCTATCTATAAAGTTTAACTTCGCGCTGAATCCGCGGGGTAGGCAGAGAGAAGCGACATGTGTAATTTTACCATTCGACATTAACACTAGTTTGCCAATATTCTAACATAAACTTAATACTCCAGCATATTGGTACAATGATTACCAATTGTCATTTGTCAATGCCTATGAGAAATAAGGTACTTATAGCAAACACCCTACCTCCTGATCCAGAGCGCAGCGGCATGCTATAAATATATATATGGGAATCAACGAGCAAGTTACACATCGTTCCGATTCGGTTGACGCGCGCGCTAGTCGTGTGCGCTCCGTCTCAATTTTTTATTCTCGTCGCGAGTGTTTTTTCTCTGGTGAGTATTGTACTACGACTGTTTTGTCGAGTACGTCGCTGCATTACACATTGTTTTGGAGTTCAACTGCTGTATAGCTTCGGCTGTATAGCTTTTGGGTTTCACAGCAGTTGTAATAGCTCGGTTTTTACTGGTGGATACCTACAGGTGCGATACGAAACCAGTAAGCGTCCCCCCGGTACGTTGCTGGGTTCCTTCTGAACCCAGTGAAACCGGAAGACCCGAACCCAGTGCACTTGGCTCTCGCCAAGGGAGACGGTCCTTTTGAACGGCTATCCAAATTAGCGATTCTCGTCTAACTTCACTCCCCCCGCCCCCCCTGCCGCAAGGCAGGGAGGCTTTTTCGCCACTATGGCATTATGGTTCCATGTGAACGATACCAAGCAGCTTACCTGCGAAGTCCAAGACAACATATCAATGTGCACCGAGTCCATCACCTTAGCTAGGGCCTGTCCCGCAGCTTCCTGCGAATCCATCTATAAAGATATGGCTAAATTAGTCATTGACAAATACCTTGATGAACGCAAAAAAGGCGTTGACAGGGCTGACGTTGTGTCAGTCGCCTCCATTTTGTCAAAGAGGACCGCTTCCCAGCGGGACTCCGACTCCTCCGGCGACTCTCCAGAGTCGACGGACACACTTGTTGAGTCTAGTGGCTCAACCTACCCTAAAGTCCCGTCCAAATCCACTAGAAAGCGGATACGGCGCCTTCAGCGCCGTCAAAAGGACGCACATAGCGTAAACACAGACGTGTCCGGTGCCAACTCGTCTCATGATGAGGAGGTGCCTCTCCCGCCCTCTCCTGCTCCGGTAGAGATGGAGGTAGTTCCCTCGTCGTTCAACAGGGACTCCCCTCTCTCCCCGCCACCCCCCACACCCCCTCCCGCTCCCAAAGCGGCCCCTGCCTCTCAGAAGGCCGCCAGCAAGCCCGCTCCGCGCGGCACCCCCGCTCCGACCCGAGCCAACGGCCCGCCGCCTGTTTTCCTTCGTGAAAAAGGCAAGTGGGTCGAAGTCTCGAAACTTTGCGCCGAGCAAAAGGTGCATTACACTCGTGCTACTAACACGGGTGTTTCAATCAAAATAGACGTACCGTCTATTGATGATTTCAAAAGTCTTACTAGACTTTTATCCCACCAAGATATTCCGTTTCATACATACGCGCTCCCCAGTGAGCGCAAAGTACGTGCGGTCATACGCGGAGTGCCGTCTGAGGTCTCCTGCGATTCTGTTAAGGCCGACCTGCTGGCTCAGGGCTTTCCTGTTGAGGCTGTGCACAGGATGCACGGTCGCAATGGGAAGATTTACCCGCTAGCATTGGTCGTACTAGCGAACGTCTCGACTGCCAGAGACATTTTTAAGAGAGAGCTCACGGTGTGCGGCCTCTCTAATGTCAAGGCCGAGCCTCCACGTTCATGTGGCATTCCGGGGCAGTGCCATCGTTGTCAGCTGTATGGTCATGCAGCTGCCAACTATTCGGCCAAGCCCAGGTGCGTCAAGTGCCTACTTGACCACCATACTAGGGATTGCACTCGCGACCCTAGCACTCCTCCCGGCTGTGTGCTGTGCGGCCAAGTCGGCCACACAGCCAATTACAGAGGGTGCCCTCGTGCACCCCAGCCCTCTGGCAAGCCCACTAAGGGACAAACAGAGGGTCCCAAGCCAAGGCGTGCGGCCCCGTCGCCCATATCATCCTCCAAACATTTCCCCGATTTTTCAAAATCGGGCCCGGCACCGACCGGGCGGGCCCCGGCAGGGGGCCCGCGAAATGCAAACACGCCAAAGGCGACCCCACTTCCGCCCCAGCAGGGCATTAAACCCCGTCACTAGGAGACGACCTGAGGACGGTAATCACCGCCATTCAGGGAGTCAACTTGAAGGAGGTTTCAGTCCTTGCGGGTAAGCTTAGAGCTGCCCGCAGCCCACAGGAGCGACTTTTAGCACTCTGTGAGCACGAACAACTTCTAAGCTCTTTGTAGCTTATCACTAGCCCCGGTAGCGAGTCGTTAGCGGCTCGCGCCGAGTAGAGCGCAGCCCGCTCGTAGGTACCTACCTAGTCCTACCTACATTCAATCCACTTCCTAGTTCCTTCCTTCCGGTCTGTGTTTACTTAAGCACCCTTCTGGTCGCTTAAGTCGCGTAGCTAGGTACTAGTGTCGACGTCCTCAGGAGGAGAGTTGGCACTTTTCTAAGCGTATGCTCTTATTAGAGTGACGCTTGCGTCGTCCCGTTCCCTTGGGGCGATCGCATCAGATGGAGCCTTTGAGGTCTTCCTGGCCAGAAGCGGTCCCAGGGGGTGTTTTAGTCAGTAGGAATCTGACATAACTAGGTTCGTTCGCACGAAACAGTATCTTATGCAAGATTTCACCTCCTCCCTCCCATTTTCCGGAGGGTGCCCCTCACGGAGGAATGACCAATGCACACCCGGGTGTGGGTTGGTCCTTCCTTTGTGGGTCTTCAATTTTCTTGGGCGAAAATAAAAAAAAAAAAAAAAAACGAGCAAGTTCACTTTGCGCGCGGCGTTCGAGTGCGGCAGACATCTTAGCTGCAAATCGTTATTATTTAGCTTCTTATATGTTATATCGTTAAAGTAAATAAATTTATTTACTTTTATTTGGAATAAAGTGTAGTTATGTTGCTTGTTAAATTGTTTTTTGCTAATCCCAATGATAACTTATAAGCTGAACATTAACATGAAAGCTGGGTTTGGTACAATAAAGGTAGTCGAGATGCGAGCATTGCGCAAAATTTGTGTCATGACGATTACTGACCGCGTTCGTAATAATGATGTAAGAAAGATTATTGGTCTGAAAGATAGTGTCAGTGTTAAGACAAAAAAGGTATACTCCGTTGGTACGAACATGTAGAAAGAAAGCAGGATAAAAGAATTACTAAACAGATATACGAGTACAATGCGAAAATGGACGGATATAGGAGCCGAGGAAGATCAAGACTAACATACCACGACTAAATTGGTCGTCTTTTATTAGAAGGTATGTCAGGAAACCTAGGAACCGGCGACCGTACATGAAAAGAGCTATGAATGTTAAAGAAGCGTGTGAGGTGTATAAGGATCGCGTCTAATGTCGCTCGGTTCTCTCTGCCTATCGCGCAATGAACCTGACGTTATGATATATATACAGAAATATATTCATTTACCAGCTTGTTAAAAAGGTTAAAAGTAAGTTTTTAACCTTACACCATTACTATGTGAAATTTGTATATCCAGCACCAAATTACAATCGATCTCACGCAGAAAATTATTGCGTTAAAAATAACATAAAAATGATTCAAACAATACTAAGAAAATTGTTCCGCTTTGCCTCATCAAAGATCTCGAGGAAAGTTTGAAATCAAATTTCCTACGTTCCGCATTCAAGGAAAGGTCGGAGGGAAAAATTCTATGCAGAAGAACTCTTTTGTTTGTTTGAATATAAATTGCGTGTCGTAGTATATTTTATTTCTTTTACTTGGGTAGTTATTTCTTAGAACTGATAGCTTTTATTCATTTCTACTTTAGATTAGTGTTAATTTTGATGAGCTCGGTGGCGCAGTGGTGAAACGCGCTGTTACGTTACTTCACGCTCGTGAGTTCAAACATTTGTGTGCAGGAACATGTTTGTCGTACTCTGGAAGTTTTTGAGAGAGGTAGAGTACATTAAAGTAGCCCGTCCGGAGAAGTATCTCCACGATACAGAAAGGAGCAGCCAAATAACAACTCTGTAGAGGGTTGTTGTGTTCCTGCTTAAAATGAATAATGCCCAAGCTCTCGTAAAACATCTAGATCAAAACAAACAGATATGTTCATGTACACAAATGTTTGAACCCACGAGCGTTGGTGTCAAAGTCACGTAACGGCGCGTTTCACGACTGCGCCACCGAGCTCATCAAAATTATCACTATCTAAAATAGAAATGAATGAAAGCTATCAGTTCTAAGAAATAACTATCCTGTGTGCGAATCGAACCCACGAGCGTTGGTGTCAAAGCCGCGTCATTCACGACTGCGCCACCGAGCTCGTCAAAAACTGGCCTGGCCTGAAGATATACATACACGAGCATACATTATGTGTATCTGTAATGACTATGTTGAGAATCATGAACAATGTCATGGGTACTATTAACCCTTCGAAACCCGGGTGGTCGTATACGACCGCGAAATGTATGGAAAAACGTATATAACGGGTTCTGACTGCTCAAGTGTATGTCAACATTTGCACTTTGACCTTTGTACCGTTCATGTGCCGTACGTAATAAGAGTTACAAGCGGCATCATCATCAAGGGTTTTATAACTTGAGAAGGAGATACGGCCGTCGAACTATGGTTCCTTACCCGGGCATGCTCCAGGGTTTGAACCACCCCTAGGTATTTTGTTTCACTTATTTGCGGCAGTATAAAAGGTATATTTGTATTTATTTATTTATAATTGTGAAAATATTAAAATAATATTATTCCGTGATGATGACTATTATACCACTGCCTATACGTGGTTCATTTTTTCAACTGCTTGTGCCGCGCCAATGCCGCGTACGGTATACCACTTGCTTTGCAAAATGTATGAATGTTGTTACAATGTTAATTAATTAATTATTAATGCCAATTTATTCATCGATGTTAAAGATGTCAAATAGGAATGGCATTTGCGGGACGTGAGGATCGACCTGAACACAACAATTCTAGAAAGATTTTATTTGTTTTAATTGAATTATTTTAATTTAGAAAATTTGTTAATTTGGAATATTTTTTACATTTATAATAGTTTCAGGAGGGGCCTCAAGGGATCCCCTCTTCCTTCTTCGACTGTCATAGTGATTTGCTCTCAGCCTTACTTGTACGTGCGCAAGGTGATCGGTGACGCAACTAGATAACAATTTATCGATAGCTGAGTTAATTACTGATAATATATGGGTCCGTACAATCATTGCTACAGATGACAGCTGACCCAAACATAGATGTAATAGTGGCAATAAATTTCACGAGTTCGGTAGTGGAGTGGTTAGTAATGCTTCTTTGATACCAAACTTCGTGGGTTCGATTCTCACACAGGACAAACATTTATGTGTATAACGTATCTGTTTGTTTTGGTCTGGGTGTTTTCAGAGAGGTATGGAATCAAAGCGGTACACCAAAATACGCAGTTAAGTAACAGTTCCCTGAATTGTTGTTGTGTTACTGCAAGTGAGTGAGGTTTTTGGAGTTTAATCAGTATGAAACGATTTTGAGTTACAAGTGGTAAATGAACGCATCTACGGAAATTTTATGAGGAGTAAAATCAAGTGTTAACTAAAAGTGATGACGTAACGCTCATCCGCTTAAAAATAGACAAACATGTAATCTGTAGGATTTAACATGAGAGAGACTGAGATAGAATACATTACAATTACGCAGCGTATCCTATTCTCGGGGCCTCCTCTTTGCGCGAAGTCTCGTAGCACTGTATAGTTCACTACCTCTGGTCCGAGCGTTGAATGTGCGTATGTTTGTACGTATGTGTATGCACCTACGTATTACGAAGTTCTGGAAAGACTTGTATACTGCTGCCGAGTACGAGGTATGCTGCGCAACAGTTGACGCTAGTAAAATACATGTGTATGTATTGATACTGTGGAGCTTCTATATATATAATGTGTAAATGCTACTATTATAGTAGCATTTATTGTACCTATACAACGTATACAAACAGTAGTGAATTTTTAATGTTTTGATTTTAAAGTTTTATTGCATTTCTATGCATTGATACGTATTTTTTCATATACTATTAAACAAATCATCAAGTGATTAAAGTTAAAAAACCATTGGAAAATCTAGAAGAAATTGATTCGAGCGGTAATGAAGAAGAATCCGAAAAAGACGTGGAGTCGGTTAATTGGTAAGCCTATAGTTCCCATTTATGAACAATATAAATTTTATTCTTATTATTTTAGAACATTTATGAACAATATAAATTTTATTCTTATTATTTTTGGGGTCGGTACCAGAAGCGTGCACGCCGCGACCCTGCCAGTCCAACACTGTGGACTGCAATTCTGGACCCAAACCGCATAGACGCGCGGATTAGGGCGTCCCCCGGAGGCGACGCGCACCGATCCGCCCCCGTCGGTGCGAAATCTAGGGCATGCGGCGGTGGGGGCCGCCACCCACCAGGCAACGCCCATCCCGGCGGGTCGAGGAGAGCTGAGTGTCGTATAGGCACATGGAATGTGAGAGGTGGTCTAAAAGATAAGATGAATGAGTTGATAGATATAATGAACGTGAGATGCCTAGATGCTTTGTGTGTGTCAGAGACCAAGCGAAAGGGAAGCGACACCGAAGATCTGCCCGGTGGCATGATGGCCCTGTGGTCCGGGGTGGACCAGGACGTTCATGCCAGCGCTGGCGTAGGTGTCGTGCTTTCATCTCGCTTGGCCGCGGGTGTGAAAGATTACGATTTAGTAGGTCCAAGACTTCTCTGGTTTAAGATAAAACTGGGGATTACGCGAGTGTTTTTAGTTGCAGCATATGCTCCTGTGAGCTCTGCTGATCCCCAGGAGCTCGAGAGGTTTTGGGAGACTGTAAGGGGTATTCTGGATTTGGCCGAAGCGAATGAACGGATAATTATGTGTGGTGATCTGAATGGATGGGTTGGGACCAAGCGAAGCAGTTATGAGGTTGTGCTTGGTCCATACGGACATAAGAGAGTGAACGATGCTGGTAAGTTACTTTTAGACGTATGTATGGAACGAAACCTCCTTGTGTCGAGCACGCTCTTCCATCACAAGGATATTCACACTTACACATGGAGACGGAATGAACAGAAAAGTATGATTGATTTGATTTTGATAGATGGACGTCTCCGAAAGTCATTAATGGATACAAGAGCCTTCAGAGGTCCCACTCTTGAAACGGACCACTATCTGGTGATAAGCCGATTTGTGGGCCTTTTCAAGAAGTGGAGGCACTGGCGAGTGCGTATTCCTTTCGGAGACCATGAAAGAATAAGAAGTGAAAAATTGGAAGATGAAAGTGTGAGGAGTACGTATGTACGTCTAGTCAGTGAAAGACTTGCGAACGCGAGTCTTTCCGACTCAGATGTAGACGAATGTTGGAAAGTTCTGAAAGAAAGTATGGTGGACAGTGCGAAAGAAGCATGTAGATGCGCAAAGAGACGTAGAACACTAAGAGGAGATGCCTGGTGGGATGCGGAGGTTCAATCCTCCGTGGAAAAAAAGAGGAAAGCGTGGCTGGATTACGTATCATCTTTGCACCAGAGTGATGGTATGAAAGAAATGAAGAAAGAAATATACCGTCGATGCAAGAATGACTCCAAAGCTTTAGTGAAAGAGAAGCGTGAAAGACTACATATGATTGAGGAAGAGAAGCTGACGAAGAACTTCGAGGCAAATACCAAACTCTTCTGGAGAGAGGTAAAGAAGTCTCGAAGTGGTTCGTCAGCATCCAGAATGGATAAGATAAGATGTAAAGCTGGTGGCATTCTTGCTAACACTCAGGAAGTGTTAGAACGGTGGAGTGAATATTTTAGAGAAATGTATGATTATGTCCATGACGCTGGCATTGTGAATGAGTCTGTGATTGACTCGGCAGTGCCAGCGTACCATGAAGACATTACTATGGATGAGATTGAATGGTCGATACGAAGTTTGAAAGATGGAAAGTCAGCGGCAATCGATATGGTAACAGCTGAGATGATCAAGCTAGGTGGTACCTGCGTTAGGGACGCCTTCTGGTTTTTGAGCAAATTATGCTGGAGAACCGGAAGGGTCCCGAGCGATTGGAGACGCGCAGTCATCGTGCCCTTGTATAAAGGCAAGGGCTCACGTATGGACTGCGCCAACTATAGGGCCATCAGTTTGATCAGCTTAGCAGCTAAAGTGTATGGAAAAATCATTGAAAGGAGAATGAGGGTGAAATCCGATGGAATGCTTTGGGAAGCACAGGGTGGATTTCGAAGCGGCAGAAGATGTACGGATCAAGTTTTTTCACTCCGCAACATCGTAGAGAAGCATCTGGCTTTGGACCAGAAGGTTTTCTGCGGTTTTGTGGACTTTGAGAAAGCATTTGATAGAGTCGTGCGAAAGAATCTCTGGAACATTTTGCCCGGATATGGGGTTGACGGTGACCTACTCCGTGCTGTACAATCCACCTATGAGGATTGTACAGCATGTGTGCGGGTGGATGGCAGCTTGTCGCCCTGGTTTGATGTCAACATTGGTGTCAGACAGGGATGCGTGCTGTCGGCTCGGCTGTTCATCCTGTATCTGGACAGTTGTCTTCAGAGAATAAGAAATATGAATGTGGGAATGCGAATGGGTGACTTAGTGGTCAACTGCCTGCTTTATGCAGATGATGCGGCATTAATAGCAGAATCACCATCCGAACTGCAAACACTAGTTACAACAATGAAAGATGATTGTATGAAGAAAGGCTTACAATTGAATGCGAAGAAAACCAAGATAATGGTATTTGAAAGAGAGACAACCAGAACGAACACTAGGATTATGGTTGATGATGTAGTGTTGGAGCAAGTGAATGAGATTGTATATCTTGGAAGTGCTTTTAGCAGCAATGGAAGGTACACCGCTGATGTGGAGAGACGAGTGAGTGGCGGGAATAGGGTGAATGGAGCGTTGGGTAAACTTCTAGGCAGCCGATATCTAAGCCAGAAGGCACAGCTCGCTGTACACAACGCGGTGCTAATTCCAACGCTAACTTATGGAAGTGAGAGCTGGGTATGGCAGAGAGAGCATGAAAGTAGAATAAATGCGGTCGAGATGCGAGCATTGCGCAAAATTTGTGGCATAACGCTTGCTGACCGCGTTCGTAATAAAGACGTGAGAGAAAGAGTTGGTCTAAAAGAGAGTGTCGGTGTTAAGATAAGAAAGTGCATGCTCCGTTAGTTCGGACATGTAGAAAGAATGCGGGACGAAAGAATGACGAAACAGATATACAATGCAAAAGTGGAAGGATGTAGGAGCCGAGGAAGGCCGAGACTAACCTACTATGACCAAATTGGTCGTGTTTTATCAGAAGGTGATGTCAGAAGCCCCAGGAACCGGCGAGCGTGCATGAAAAGAGCTATGAATGTCACAGAAGCGAGTGAAGTATGCAAGGACCGCGTCTTATGGCGCTCGGTTCTCTCTGCCTACCCCGCAAGGGACTTGGCGTGAAGATATACATACATACATACATACATACATACATACATACATATACATACATACATACATACATACATACATACATACATACATACATACATACATACATACATACATACATACATACATATACATACATACATACATTATTTTAGAAGATGCGTTCATTTACCCTCTTTTTCTATTCGATATATATCATATTTACCGTTCGTAAGGAGTAAACTCCAGTCGTGCGTCGGAGCTGACACACTTTTTTTTTATACAACGGCGGGAGGTACTCAATCATACGGTCCACGGGCTGCTGGATGCATCCTACCTCTCTTACCAGTAAGCTCCTAAAGGGTTGCTATATTAGTAGCGAAGGAAGCATCGCGCTGAAGATACTTAAAGTATTGCAAGCGTTCATAAGCTAAGATTAACACTTTACCTCAGATGGGCTGTATGTGCCGATGTTGCAAAAAAATATGGTAGTAAATATCCAGCAATATCCCATCCATAACTGATATAAAGCAGGCTGAGGCACCTTGGACCATACCAGGCTGGGTATACATCCTGTTTTATAAAGTTTATGGCATACATTTACGCCATGAAGCAACCAAGTAATGAACCGAATACAATGCTTCTGCCTTGTATAATTGAGGCAACAAACCAGAGTACATGACGTAGTTTCCGTAAATTTACGAAATGTTGCCACAAATGCATATCTCTAACGCCGCTTTCTCTTCGATATAACTATATCTCCGGCGGAATGGACACGGAATTATAAATGTTAGTCAGAATGAGGCACTGTGTCTATGGTCTTGCATTATTAAGTAACAGGATAGTTCGTGGCTTAGAGCGTTTGTTGTTCGCATCCTACTATGACCCGGATGATAATGAAAACATAATTTATTTTGCAAAAATATGGTAAGTATCAACCCAAATAGATTAACAAAAATCAAATAGATAAAGTTTAATAATTAGTTAAAAGATAAATTATTAGTTTGGGGCAGTAATCGGTCAATGGGTAAAGAACTCGCCCAATGATCAACTAGTCCCCGGTTCGAATGTACATATGTTTCGGATTTATATTCATATTTGAAGTTAGCACTTGCTCGGCGGTGAAGGTAAACATCGCGAGGAAACCCGCACGCTCAAGAAATTATATTTCGAAAGACATGTGATTTAACCTATGAAAGGTCTTGTTTACCATCTGGTTTGTATAGGTCTGATAGCAGTCGCTCCATGTAAAAATCAATATCTTCGTCAAATCATTTAGCTCAAGTAGCGAACCTTGGTAACGATAAGAAGAATAAAAAATTAAAAAGAAAATGCCTATAGAAACATAATAGATCTTTACATTAGATGCATCGAAACATTATTATGATCAAAACATATGTGATGATTGTACTTAGTCATAAGAGCTAACCACAAACAGACATGTCCATACACACAAATGTTTCTCCTGTGTGGGAATCAAACTCCGAACATTCGTGTCAAAGTAGCGTCACTATCAACTGCGCCATCGAGTTTGGGAGTTATAGGTAAAACGTAATACGAGAAACTTACATACGCCTAAAATCTCTCTAATTATGTCTAACAATATTTATCGCAAGCTGTGTGAAATATTTATTATATATGTACATTCTTATCTATCTATCTACACCGATACTGACTCTGTAGACCTATATTTCACTGATGGGATACAGGTCTCCGGTGGATCTGGGGTCAGTGTTTTCAAGTTGCCCGAAGGTCACTAACTTAGCTTAACCACTGTCGTCTATAGACAACAACCGGGATCCGAAGCACGAAAAAATCGAGGTAGATAAACCCATCCATGGACAGGTTGCGGTTGACATTGCTTAACCTGCGTATTCGGTTAGAATGACATGCGCAATGACGATATCAAGCAAGAGGTTACTCTTACTCATTTGGGAATTAGACGATTTTCTGAGATACTGAATACTATATTACACTATACTACTACTATATTTATACTATATAACTTTATTCTTATCAAGATAGTGAATATTCACTATCTCAGAAAATAGTCAAATTCCCAAATGACTACTTACCATAAATTCGAAAACAAAATACCAGTGATCCTAAAACTTTTAAGCAACCTTTATATCCCAGTGTATCATTTGTTTTTAGTGTTTCAGTGACGTTCTTACCACAGTAGAGAAATGAGCAGCATGATAACATCAAATAATAAGTCTAAATCGTCATTATCACACAAATGTTCTTACCCATGTTCGGTCGATTATTGAATGAACACTATGCGTAATTTAACAGAAAATTAAAGATGATAGTATTCATTGTCAAACATCACATGAAATAATTTAGAGATTAGAATGTCTAGAATTAGAATATCATTTCACACTGAAAAGTGAACTGTATTGAAACACTAATTCATTCTTCTATGAATAAATGAATTTTGTCCGATAATATTATACTCGTAGAACATATGGGATCCATCCAACATATTCGCTATTGATTGCAAACGTGGCTTAGATTCGTGACAGTCGAGATTGATTTGAATTAGTCCTGACCGACAAGATATTGTACACGTTCTTTATACAACGTCGGGAGACATATAAGCTCACGGCCCACCTGATGTAAAGTGGTTACTGTAGCCAATGAACGCTTGCCATACAGGAGTCAGAACCCGTTATATACGTTTTCCCATACATTTCGCGGTCGTATTCGACCACCCTTGTCTCGAAGGGTTAAGTATCACTTGCCTTTGATGCTAACACAGCAACTCCTTACCATACTGGTCACCTCACTCACTCGCAGGTACACAACAACCGTGCATGGAGTTGTTATTAGGCTGCAGTTTTCGGTGAGGTGGAGGTACTTCTCCAGATAGGCTGCTTCGATGCACACAAAGTTTATCCTGTGTGGAAATCGCATCTACGAGCGTTTGTGTTAAAGTAGCATTACTAACCTCTGTGTAACCTCTGTATGAGCTCGTCCACGTTATACGTATTTTGTAGCATGCTATAAGCCCTTCGTATGGCTATAGGCTGGTAATTATGTCTAAAAAGACCTGAGTCCAGCAGTTAGCCTACTGATTATATCTGTCTACTGTGTTTTCACTCATGCTTTATTGGACTGCGCAAATATTAGGAGTTAAAGACTTCGGTGTAAAAATTATGTAGTGCTATAAAAGGGTTATAAATGTTGCGTGTGGTCACAAGTTACGTGACCAAGCTATCCCTGGGGGATGTTCAAACTCATTTTGCTGCCTCGGTCTCTGGGTGAGGTCATATTGCCGACCTATATACATCAGACATTATAATTTACTCGCTATTTCGTTGTGTTATATTTATTTGATTAATTAATCAGGTGTAAATTTAACAGTATATTTGGATCCAGTCTAGTATTTTAAAGGTACTAACTACTAACTTAATAGACTAATCTACCGGAAAACTTTTTAAATCTAAATTAAATAAATGGCTACAACACAAAAGTTTTTATACTATAAACGAATTTTTAATTAATAATAACAATATTTATATACATTGGTATGAGATAAAATAATAAAACGTTCGATACTTGTTTTCATAAATGATTTGTCCACATTTTCGAATTTCAAATATTCAAACAAGATTTTTTTTATACCAATAACGATCAACAAGTATATTTTTAATTATATTGTAACTGACATTTGCATGCTATTTTATATGGTTAAATAGTACTGTGACTTTTTGACTATAATATGCGAACAACTGTTTTACCATATTTTATGCAAATAAAATTATTTTTAATTGTAATAGATTCATGCGTTATTTTACTAAACTCAAATTTACATGCAATTGGATCTGACTTGTTGCATGTTATTCTAACGAGTAACATCTACAACACCTGAGGACGACTCTTGGAGAGGCGAAACAGGTCGCAGCGACGACCAGGACAGTCAAGGTATCAACGGTGGCGAGTGCATGCGGTTGCTGTTCCAGATGGCGGACGACCTCAGCAGCCGAGGCAGAGACTACCGGAGCAGTCATGGCAGCTATGGCATGTTGCATCTACTAACGGTAGTGGGTGGGTGCAGGCGTTAGTCCACATGACCTAGTTGGTAGCGGAAGCACGCGAAGCAGATTGTATCAAATTACATGCAGTATTGTAAAACAAATGTAACTCTATATATTTTTGTCCAGAAAGCCCTAAGACATACAAAAGTAGAGATGCCTGGATGTACATGCAAAGGAAGTTGCGAGCACAAATTAGTTATGTAACAATTACAAGTGTCTCAACAAATAATAAATACATATAAATATGTACGCACTAAGTTAGTGATGTAGAAATAATAAAAAAAAAGCTTAAACCAATATAATGGTTTTTTAAACAGGTTGCATCAGAACATTATGGTTAAAATATACGCAATGACTCTACTCAGCAAGATTAACATTTACGGCGTGACTAAAATTAAAATTTAAAAAAAAATCTACGTATCCATACAAATTATTCCATTAACTCATCTTTGGATGGGCAAATTTCCATTCACCGTGGCTATAATTTCTTTAGAGTAGCAGGTGTGTCAACATAAGGGATGACAACGCACGAGTGATTCTTATGTCGAAAGGGTCAAGAACCTCTTCACATCTACCCGACTCTACGTTTCTTCGCTAATGTGGTTTATAAGAAACATAACTATTATTAAGGATTATTTGAAGAATGCTTTTAAGACCATTGTAATAATAATATTTACCTTAATAATCTGACTTTTTCGAACGTCGTCCTTTTGTTCATTTTGTGTATTATGTAATTTGTTCGTTACTGCTCTCATAATAATATGTTTTACACCGCATTATTAATTTTTTTTCGTCTAATTTATAAACGACTATTTTACATTTTTTTTATACAACGTCGAGAGGCATACAAGTATACGGCCCACCAGATGTAAAATAGTTTCCGTAGACTATGAAAGTATTACTCGCGCGATGCTGCCTCTGCTGCTAATACAGCAAAAAAAATGTATCTTTTCTGAAATGTATATTAACATTTGTTTTATAGAAATCTATTAATACTTAAAATTTGGAATGATTATTGTTCTTTGTTGATTCCAAATACGGTTTATTCCTAATTCATATTTATAGGAATTAAATTCCTAATTGCCTAGTACCTGGTATGAAAGCTAAAAAGTGATCGTGGTTCAATTGATTAATTCTGACGAGCTCGGTGACGCCGCAGTTAAAAACGCGACTTTGACACCAACACTCGTGGGTTCGATTCCCAAACAGGATGAACCATTGTGTGCATGAACATGAAACGGCACAGAAAACCTCAGCCAAATAAAAAACTCCCTGGAGCGTTGTTGTAATCTTGCGTATGAGTGAGGTCATCCATAAGCTCCCAAGAAGTTGCTGTGTTAGTAGCATATGTGACAACGTGCGAATGATTAATGTATTACCAGTGTTCATAGTCTACGGTAACCACTTAACATCAGGTGGATCGTATGCTTGTATACCTCCCAACGTATATAAAAATACCATGTATAGAATCTAGTGTGGATCCTATTATCTCTGATTTGAAATGTAAAATGAACGCTGCCTTGAGGTCTATTAAGAGCGAAACTGCTAAGAGAGAAATTCAATTTCGTTGGTAGAATTGGCAAGTGGATAGCAAGCCTTCATTCTGGGAGCCGTGCTTTCTGCTAAATCGTTAAAGCTGCTAAGAAAAACTTATGTTGCGATTGCTGTTACCATACTACCACTGCAAAACCTGATTGCTGCAAAAACCGATAATTTCTAGCCAAGTGGTGTAATTTTTAAAGTCAAAAGGTTGATTAGTTAGGATCAGTTGGGATTTGAAACTACAACCTCTCGATTGTAGTTGGAGTACACTTCTAGATGAACTACTATCACAAGATGGTGTTGAATTTTTCCATTTTTAGATATCGCTATGAAGCCGTAGTATATTACCATTTACACATATACAAATACTATTGAAGTTGTTTTTCACACGTAACTAGCAGAGGGGCACTTTGTACAAGAGTCGACTGCATGGGTACCTCTGTCTCACCTATTTCTACTGCCAAGCAGCTATATTTATATAGCTGTGTTCCGGTTTGAAGGGTGAGATATGGCAGAGAAATTACTGGGTACTGTGACGAAACATCCTTAGGTCACAAGATTGACGGCGCGCGAGTAACATCCACGTGGTGTTGCGAGCGTCAATAGGCTGCGGGGCGCTTACCATCTGATGCGCGCCGCATACTTGTTTGTCAATCTAGTTGTATAAAAAAACACATTTCCTAGATGTTTTAAAAAATATTGTTACGATGTTCAAGTTCACTTTTCTCTTCTAAGCACTACCTATTGATTTTAAAATTGTTAAACAAAAACAGGCAACTTATGCCAAATATATATGAAACATAAATATATTACCTGTGTTTACAAAGAAAAGCGCTCTATGAACAGATTTTAGTGAGTAACGAATTTCTGGCGAAGAGCTCTTATAACGACAACTTGCGAATTGTTTATCGGTAGTGATACTTATGGTCATCAAGAGTGAAGTTAGTCGCAAGAAGAAAGCTCAGAACGTCGGTTTTCTCCTTTACAGTATGTGTCCCGAAAGGCAAGCGCACTTTGGACTGGAACCGGTTACCCTTGTCGATCATTCATCTAGCATAGGTTATGAGTATCTATTGCAAGGTCCAAGGTTTATTAACAGTGGGGCTGTAGGGCGTGGCTTTGATTTTGTTCTGTTTTATGAATATTGTGTTATTTTCCTTAGTATAGTAAGTAAAATCGGATAATTACTTCTCATGTACTCTAGTACCTATTAGAGCGCAATGTCTGACGATGACTTTGTTTGAAGATTCTGTTTCTTAAAATTAGTATTTTTCATAAATCAAAATGTTTATTGTATTTATATGTAGCAAACCACACATATCCCCTTTACAATCATAATATCATAAATCCACAAGTCTAAAGATCAAAAATAAACATAAATCCAAAATAACCAAAACACCCAAAATAAGCTTCCGTATTTTATTGTACATTTATCAATAACACTTTAAACCACCATCCTTTAAAACGAGGTCTCGACGTTTCATAACAGAGGGATGTTTTTTACCTCTTTGCTCAAAAGAGAACCTTTTTTACAACATAAATTCCCAAGGGATTTCTAAATGCAATTGTTCAGTGTTTGATCGTAAATAGTTTTGCATGAACTTGATATCTTTTAAACTCTTTCTTTTGTCTACAGTGATCAAGTGATATGCTTTATAGTCTAATAAAGGTATGGACGTAGTAATAGAAAACTATCATCTCTCTATTTTACAATTTTAGAGAAAAGTATGTAAAATCTATAAAACTTTAACTTCACGCCAAATCCCTTGCGGAGTTTGTAGAGAGAACCGAGCGCCACATGACTCTATCCTTACAAACCTAACTCGCTTCTTTTGCATTCATTGCTCTTCTTATACACATTTGCCGGTTTCTAAGGCTTCTGATAAAACACAATAATAAAAATGATCCTTGATCATTAAAATCATTCTTAAATATTAGCATTTATAGAAAATTAACGAGAACCCCCAAAATATAAGTTCCCCCTTCCATCGCGTTTATTTGAGCCGAAAATCGAGATATTGCAGTACGACACTTATTGTGCCGAGACTCTGTTCCATCCCGTTGATATTTTGCAGTCCCTACGAATTAATTGAATCTATCTTCACAGGTTTATTTTTACGTTCACTCCCCATTCTAGTCCATCACCAGATTCAGAAGCACAATACACGTGGTATCTATCTTCCAATACAAATGCTCTTTGGTCTCTGCACCCCAACAACTTGCTACTTTCCCGCATTTCTCTCCCAAATTTCGCGCTTGTGCACGCTCAACTCTCCTTCAGGTATGGTCGTAGTCCCCTTCCAGATGACAAGAAGGAACCAAACCAAAGGGACGCATACCAAATATATATACATACTCTGCACCCCAACAACTTGCTACTTTCCCGCATTTCTCTCCCAAATTTCGCGCTTGTGCACGCTCAACTCTCCTTCAGGTATGGTCGTAGTCCCCTTCCAGATGACAAGAAGGAATCAAACCAAAGGGACGCATACCAAATATATATACATACTCTGTGGCACCAAATTGCTACGTAATCAATGGCGACTTTATACTGCTATTCCGGATACTCCTTCGCCATCATCCTTACCGATTTCGATGGGGAGAAGCTCAGCCCGTTTTGGTCATGTTATCCGTCGATTGGGTCCGCTTAATAGCTTGCCCGGGAGTTAGCTCCATTGCAAATAGTAGTTTGTCATATTATTTTAATACACTCAGAAATTGGTAGATACAGCAGATCGTCCATTAGGACATTCTACAGTGTCGGTCCAATTACAATTTCAACTGGATTCCTGTGGAAAAATCCACAAAATGCGGTCTCCAACTATCGGACCCACACGACGTGTAGAGAAATAGTAGGTAGTTCAAAATCTTTTGGATACTCTGCGGATATTCTTTTCTCCTCGCCTTGAGCAACATCATGGGTTACCAAGCATTGTCAAAAGCCACAGAAATATATAAGAAGTCGTGAATGACGCGACTTTGACACCAACTATCTGTATCTTGTGTTCCCACACAATACAAACATTTGCGTGCATGAACATATCTGTTTTCCTTGGTCTGGATGTTTAAAGAGAGGTAGGGCGCATCAAAGCAGCCCGTCTAGGGAAGTGCCTCCATGTCACAGAAAACCGCAGCCAAATATCAACTACATAGAGGGTTGTTGTGATCCTGTGTGTGAGTGAGATCACTAGTAAGCTCCTAAGGAGTTGCTGTGTAAGCAGCAGAGGAGGCATCGCGCGAGTAATACCTAATATATTACAAGTGTTAATAGGCTACGGTAACTGCTTTACATCAGGCGTGCCGTGTGTTTGAATGCCTCCTGCCGTTGTATAAAAAAAAAGAAAAAAAAAACGATATAATTCCTACTAGTGCTGTAAACGTAGATTGCCCCAACATAATCCATCCTAATACTCCCGATCTAGGAGGCACATCGTAATATTAGCCACGGGCCTTGGTGTGAAAATAGCATTACTAACCTCTTCACCAACGGGCTCGTCACAAACATAACAACCTCAGTAGCGCAGTGATTGGTAACGCTACTTTAACACCAACGCTAGTGGGTTTGATTCCCACACCGGCACAAACATTTGAGTGCATGAACATGTTTGTTTGTCCAAGACAAGTCTGGGTGTTTTTCAAAAAAGGACACATGAAAATTTGTCTGGGAAAATACCTCAACTTCACAGAAAACTGTAGCCAAATAATAGTTTTCCAGTGGGTTGTTTTGTTCCTGCGAGTAAGTGTGGTAGATAATAAGCTTATAAGGAGTACCTGTGCTGACAGCAGAGGTGGCATTGCGCGAGTGATACTACTATGAATGCTTGCAACACATTATCTGGAAAGCATTCATAGGCTACGGTAGTCGTTTTACATCAGGTGGGTCGTACGCTTGCATGTCTCCAAACGTTAGTTAAAAAAAAGCATGCAATAAAACGAACGATTTATAAGCAACTACTTACTTTGTACGCGGTATCTAAATAGCTTATTTCCTACTATTATCAAATTTAAACTAAATTTTATCACTTTTAAAATATAAAGCGTAAAAGACAAATTCTATATAAGGTAGAGCCATCTAAGGCACTCGTGCTGCCGCTGTCAGTTGCAACTCATTTTGCATTTCCCCGCTGCGACCGCAATATGCAACGACCGGGATGTACGAAATTTCAATATAAGACATTTTAGATATTAGCTTTTGGCCTTCGAGAAATATTTCCTTTGAAATTGTTAAAGCGTGACATTGAGTGACTCCGTGAAAGTATTTCCAGGATTGAAATAAAGGGATATGATACAGGGACATAATATACTGTCACTCTTATTCACATCTGTCGGAGCATAATACTATTGTTTTATGTACTGGCCCAATAACTTTGAACTCAGGCGATCTGTCGTATACTTAACGTTAATTTATCACTGGTATTGGGCCCGATATATATCCCAAACGACTACGCCTACTAGGTAACTTGGTATGGCCTAATCGCCTTACCTCTCATCCCATACCAAGTCATACTTTCTTTCATTGAAATTGCAATCGACTTCCTTACAAAATTAAGAAGAATACTAATATGGAGCCAAGTACGGGGAGTGACTTTATTTGACTTTCTATTTTGTGCTATTCCTAATCTGCTTATTTTATTATCTATTATTCTTTGTGTCTTTTTTATTGTGTGTGTACAATACCTGTTTTAGTGGTAGTTTCTGGCAGGAAAAACTTATTTTTCTTCTGTGTTAACAGCAAAGATAGCATCGCGTGATATTTAATGTATTGCAAGAGTTCATAGGCAACGGTAACCGTTTTACATGAGGTGAGCCGTATACTTGTATGCCTCCCGATGTTGTATAAAAACAAAGGTGGACGGGTCCCGGAACATCCGGCAGATGTGAAACATCTTAGTGAATATTCAATTTTTTTATAAATAAAAATTAAAACCCATCGGATAGCTATGGTAAAAAGCTCGCTCATTCAGAGCAGCAACGGAGTGTCTACTCAAGGGAAGGGAATCGAGAGTGGTGGTCCATTGGTTGAATATAAGGCGTGCAGGACCCGGTTTGATGTATCCTTACTAGAGGAATCTTAATGATGAAACATGTACGATTGGCATGCAGGAGGCTTGGTTACACAAACATTCCCCAGGCTACCCGCATGCCCATGAACCACAGCAGGATACATCCTATCTTACAAACCGCATGAGTAACATTCGCGCGGTAACCTTAGATACTTTGGGAAATTAGGGCGAGATACTCCAGCAATAATTTGGAGCCAACAGTATAATTTCTACGTGAATTGTTTAGATACGGATTTGAAAAACTCTTTTAAACCTCGGAGAAAAAAGTGCTCTCGATTTAGAACTAATCGTGGCAACTTAACTTCAGAATAACTTTAAGCGATATATTTGTAAGACTTTGAAAATAGATAGTAGGTGATTAATGTTCTTGGTGATCATTAAAAAAATATATACTTTGGGTTAATCATCATCACGATCATCAGAGTGTTTATTTGATATGAATCGGCGTTTCGGAGGTAATTGGAACGTGTTACGTGTGAACGTTAGCGATACGGGGATACCAATATTTTTTTATTACATCTTAATCCTTTCTAATTTATCAAATATCAAAATATTAATAGTGGCATTACCATTACTGTGGGAAGTGAATATTTCGTGTCAGCACTTTATTATGTTATATTTTCTTAAAAGTGACTTTACTCAGAGCAGTACTACAGAGCTTCTGAGAAGGTAGCAAGATGGCATGAAGAAGCTTTCAAATTTACATAAATCGAACTTAGACTCCTCTCTTCAACTTCTACTCAACTGCAACTACAAGTTTTAGCCCCAGAGTATAATCATAATGCTCTAATGAAATATGAAGAATGCTTCACCCGAAAATCGAATCCACAGCCGTTCGACTGCCAGGCCAGGGCTCCTTCAATTGAGCTGTCAGGAACTTTTATGATGATTACATTTTTTTTCTCTGTTCAGTGGAAACTTTTTCTGACAGTATCTATTTGCTCCCTTGTCTATTAATCTAGTAAATGAGTCACGTTTTATTTTCAGTCATGATTCGCATAGGGATTATTTTTACTATTTTGTTTTATTAGCTTTTGTATCTGACTGAACCAACTACCAAATAAAAATTTAGCCGCAATTGACGATCTCATTTAATTTCATATGACAACTATCTGGCTGTGACTCTACACGCGTAGTTCGGTTTGAAAGTGATTTCCAGACCCATTATAAAAGTTCGAGATAAGGCGTAGCATCGATATGTCTATTAGTGTAAAGTATCATTAAAATGCAATATTCAGCTTTACGTGAATTAATCGTAAATATGACTATTTTTGCTTCTGTTTTGACTTTAGAGTTCATCGTTATTAAAATTACGGACAAATGTGAGTTGAAGTTGCGTGGAGATGATGTCGTACAATGAACATATTATTATTATCTATTATATTTTCTTAAATTTCACCAGAGTTTGTTTATTTATCCCAAAAAGAATTCAACATCGTAGTTGAAAAATATCATGACTCGTATATAGCATCAACAAATGTAAGTTCGTATAGGTGAACCTTTTATCGGTTTTTTAAATTAAATTCCATAAGTAAAGAACTATTTCATATCGTTCTAAAAACATTTCATTTTAAAGCTATGTCTCGTGATTATTTTCTAAATTACCTCCCAAATGTGACCTCTAATCAAATTCAATTTATTTACGTTACACCTTTGTCTTTAGATCTCAGAAATTCACATACGTACTAAGTTCCAATTAAATTAGCCCAGTACCTTCGGAGCAAGTAGGTTTGACAGGCTGACACGCACTAGAATATGCGGAACCCTAAAACAATATTCCGTATATAATTTTCCGTTGCTACATGTTTATTTTTACTATGTATTTTATTTGTTCCTTGGTTCTCTGTCTAAATCTTCACGCCAAGTCCTTTGCAGGGTAGGCAGAGAGACACGAGTGCCACATAATTCGGTCCTTGCACACCTCACTCGCTCGCTTCTTTAACGTTAATAGCTCTTTTCATGCACGCTCGCCTGTTTTTAAGATAGGAAGGGCGTATCAATGCATCTGTAGAAGTACACAGAAAACTGTAGCTAAGTAACAACACCCCAGTAGGTTATTGAGAGCTGTGCAAGCAGCAGAGGTGTATAAAAAAAATCGGCCAAGTGCGAGTCGGACTCGCGCACGAAGGGTTCCGTACCATTATCTATAAAAACGGCAAAAAAATCACGTTTGTTGTATGGGAGCCCCTTAAATATTTATTTTATTCCATTTATTAGTATTTGTTGTTATAGCGGCAACAGAAATACATCATGTGTGAAAATTTCAACTGTCTAACTATCACGGTTCATGAGATACAGCCTGGTGACAGACGGACGGACAGCGAAGTCTCAGTAATAGGGTTCCGTTTTACCCTTTGGGTACGGAACCCTAAAAAGATACGAAAAGACGTTGTATAAAAAAATTGTTCCAAGAATTATATGATAATTCTAGCTCTAGACTAGATTTAAATATTTCGTAATAACCTACATCTCGGCTTGAGAACATTTACTCGTGTCACAAAAAACAGTTCAAAGGCATTTGCTGTTTCCTTCGTATTTCAATTCCATCAACATTAGTTCTGTGCGAGGCGGCGCACTTCTCGCTCTTTTGGAGTGCAATGGAATACACGCTGTGAATGTGACGTATGAAAATACGCTTTGTATAGCAATTACAGAGTACGATGGAGAGCGTCGTGTTCGGCGTTTTTTACGTGATAGATTTTGTAATGATTATATCCGTAGCATAACAAGAATTACCGATACTACAAATAAATAATGGCCACGAACTGAAAAATGAAGCGTAATGAATCCCCATCACGATAGACCGACAATCTGCTGAAGGTCGCGGAGAACCGATGAACGTGAGCGGCGTAGGACAGACCAATGTGGAAAACTAAGAGGAACACTTATTTTTTTTTATACAAGTTCGGGAGGCATACAAGCGGACGGCCCACCCAATGTAAAGTACCACCTCTGCTCCTAACATAGCAACTCCTTTGAAGATTACTGGCGGCCGTACTCACTTGCACGAACACAACAACCCTCCAGGCATCCCCAGGCGGACTGCTTTGAGGTAGAGCACACCTCCATTAAAACCACCTAGATGAAGACGAACATACATGTTCATGCACGAAAAATTTTTGTACTCTGTGGAAATCGAACCCACGAGTCTTGGTGTCAAAGTAGTGTTACTAACTACTGCGGCGCGGAGCTCGACAGAATCATGTTTGCCTATGGTTAGTACCAGTAAACATATTTCGGCTAAAATGATGATGATGACTTATAAAGTTTCCACCTAAAATTCTACAACGGTTTTGTGGAGTCTCAAAGAAGATATCGGAGATTTAACTAAAGGACCAACTCAGAAATTGGTCCTGAAGTTGCACAACTTGGTACTAAGTCGTCACTAAAAAAGGTCAACTCATAAATAAAAGGTTCGTAATGGAATCTATAATTCATAAGCGTTTATTAATAGCTGGCATTTTACTTCGTTTTCAATTCTTTTAGTTAGTGAATTGTTTAGCGTAGCCTACGGATGCTTCCAACAGAAATAGCACGAGTCGCGTGTTTAGACGAGCTCGGTGGCGCAGCGGTTAATAACGCGACTTTGACATCAATGCTTGATTCCCACAGAAGACAATCATTTATGTGCATGAACATGTCTGTTTGTCTTGGCCTGGATGTTTTTAAGAGAGGGAAGTACCTCCACCTCACAGAAAACTGTAGCCAAATAACAACTCTTTGGAGTGTTATTGCGTTCCTGCGTGTGAGTGAGGCCGCCAGTAAGCTCATAAGGAGTTACTGTGTTAGCAGCAGAGGTAGCATCGTACGAAAACTTAATGTATTACAAGCGTTCATAGGGTTCGGTAAACTCTTTACATCAGATGAGCCGTATACTTGCACGCCTGCCAATGTTATATGAAAAAATACCACATCCGTCTATATTACAGCAGCCCCAATCTTATGTGAATATTACTTAGCTGGGAATTCTTGGAAAAATTAAGTGGCGTTTCCTTTCAGAATGATAAATAAGTTACTAAATTATTATATACTAGCTCCGCCCCCGTTGAGTCAAATAACATAGCCTATGTGTTAATCTAGATCATAATCTATGTACGTGCCAAATTTCATTCAAATCCGTTCAGCCGTTTAAGCGTGAAAGGGCAACAAACATCCATCCATACATACAAACTTTCGCATTTATAATATTAGTAGGATGAATGCTTTAAAGCATTACATAATGCGTGTATATTTAAATTATTGGACTCAAGCGAAGCCATAACGAGGCAAATGATTTTTGCTAGCTATGTAGCATGTATTCATCATCGTCCGAGCGTTAATCCCGTCGTATCCTTCGCTTTCGCTTCGGAGCCCAGGGTCTGCTGTATGTAGCATATATTAACGCAAGGTATTTATATCATATCATTGGAAGTGTAACTATTCTGCTGATTTGAAAACCGCAGCCAAATAACAACTCCCTAGAGGGTTGTTGTGTTCCGGCATGTGAGTGAGGTCATCAGTAAGCTCCCAAGGAGTTGCTGTGTGAGCAGCAGAGGAGGCATCGCGCGAGTGATAATTAATATATCGCAAGTGCTAATAGGCTACGGTACCGGCTTTACATCAGGTGGGCCGTATGGTTGTATGTCTCACGCCGTAGTATAAAAAAATCGGCCAAGTGCGAGCGCACAAAAGGTTCCGTACCATTATCTATAAAAAATGCAAAAAAAATCACGTTTGTTGTATGGGAGCCCCCTTAAATATTGAATTTATTCAATTTTTTAGTATTTGTTGGTATAGCGGCAACAGAAATACATCATCTGTGAAAATTTCAACTGTCTAACTATCACGGTTCATGAGATACAGCCTGGTGACAGACGGACGGACGGACGGACGGACAGCGGAGTCTCAGTAATAGGGTTCCGTTTTACCCTTTGGGTACGGAACCCTAAAAAGACTATACGACATCATAGAGAATCTGACATGGTGACTTATGACTTAAAAGATGATCAGAAGATGAGTGCTAGGAACTGGCATTGGGTGCAAAAGAGCTATCAATTACTCGTACATTCATAATTCTTTTCATTCAGTAGCGAGTGAGGTGTGTTCTCTCCGCCTGCCTCGCAAGGGACCTGGTGTGAGGAAATAAACAGATAAGTATATAGAAAATCCACTTGCAATTTGATCTTGTGTGGCCTGCTTTATGTGCTTGATGATCTGTTGTAGTTAGAAACGGAGTGGCGTTCGATTCCCTCTACCTAGCCCACAAGCGACTTGAAGATATATATAGATAGACAGATGCTTAAAAAAAAGATACGTTATCGATAACAGAACTATATTTGATTAGCCGCGCTTTGAAATTTTTATTCGAATCCTTATGATTTCATCTTTTGATTTTTATTTTTAATTAGCTATGCCAGCGACTTCGTCCGCGTGGAATTTAACAAAAAAGTTATTGTTCAGTTCGCAGAGTTTACGATAACTTATTAATAAGCAGAGTAAAATAGCGAACAGCAAAATAATAATACATATGTATTATGTACTTCGTCCGCGCGGAATAGTTATTTTTTAATTATTTATTTATATTAATAAAATAAATAAAATTTCTGAAATAAAGTAACCTAATTCACTCCTTATTACATCAGCTATCTGCCAGTGAAAGTCCCGTCAAAATCGGTTCAGCCGTTTCAGAGATTAGCCAGAACAAACAGACAGACAGACAGACAAAAATTGTAAAAATATTCATTTTGGTATACCTATGTACCGTGTATACATCCATATCCATTTAGTAAAAAGCGGTTATTTTAATATTACAAACAGACACTCTAATTTTATTTATCTGCATAGGTAACGGAATAAAAATTAAAACTATTCCGAATCTCAAATTAACACCGTCAGTAGTTACGGAAAAATACTACTGTGACTGACGTACATAATCACGTCATAATGGTGCCTATTTTACAACTTAGGTACGGAACCATAAAAAACCTCTTACATAAGTCATGATTCAGATAATTCTCTAACTACAATAGACTAATAACGCTGTTAGGAGAAGGACAAAACAAAATCTTAAGCCAGAAATATTGCGAGATGAAGTATCCCGATATAGCGAAAGTGTTGTCCATATCAATGGATTACCATAAGCGGTTCACAACAACAATTCCGACGTAATGTTGGATCGCACAGTCGAAATCTCTGCGAAAGATACCATGCCGTAGAAGATACGTGATAAGATTTACATAATAGGAGCCCCGTCGGCCTTCTTCTATGTAAATTTCGAGTTTTTCGTTCAAGAACGGTATTAGCTGCAAGGTTATTTGGATGATTGATATGGAACGGATCTTCTCGCCAATGATTTATGAGGATATCCCAAGGCGAGTGCATAATGGTTGTCGTTTCGTGGACTGTCCTTTTTTTCGTAAGGATACTTTTGGTATTGTTTATTGCTGCAATGAACGGGATTTCTAATATTTGAAAATATTTATAAAGATACGGTTAATTATATCTATTGAGATCTAAAATATGTTTCTAAAATAATTTACATTGTTGATAGACTTTAATGATAGATTATTGGATAAAGATCTAGCCTGTTAACCGTCTGGTCTGCAACTCTAGTCCTAGTGTAGATGCTCTAAATTCGTATTTTCGGATTTATGTATAAATTTGTAAAGACCACTTACTCGGCGGTAAAGGAAAATATAGTGACGAAAACCGTACATATAAGAAACTATATTAACTAAGACTAAAGTAAGATAGTCGCATTGCGTAGCATACGCTACATGTCAAGATAAGTAACTTCGTAAATATTGGGCTTGAGTAGTGAACTCTGCTAATTCTAATGAATCAGATTCTATTTCCTAACACTAGGATATCCGAATTAAAAATGTGACAAGTGACATATGAAATGGCAGTGGATCGGCCACATTGCTTGTAGAAAGGACAACCTATTGGGAAAACAGGTTTTCGGATGATATCCCCTTACATGCAATTTGGAACCACCCGCCACTAGATGCAGCGACCTCAAAATAATTGTAGGGGGTCGATTGATGCAGGTGGATCAGCATCCTCAAATAACAACAATATGTTATTAACATAATATGTTATTAATATAACATACATGTTATTAACATGACAATATGATATTATTTGAGGATATTATGTTCTATTTCACAACCGAAGTCATTTTAATATATCTTATACACTGATGATGATTACATACAAATTGCACTCAATTAATCGTATATCATTTATTTCAGTACAGTTTGTCTCAAAACAGGTGAATCAATTTAGTGGAGTGAAATTCCCCGTACTAGTTACCGAAATATCTCGCGGTTTTGCGGTTGTCGGAAGAATGTTAGAGCGTGAATAAACTTTTGGGAAATACTTTGCAGAGGCTTCGGGCTTTTTTGTTTAAATTTTTGTAGCAGCAATCTAGCTATTGCTATCAATTAAGGTTGGAATTCGATTTAAGCTGGATGTTTATACAGATGAATAGAGACGAGTGGTTCGACCCAAAAGTCGTAAAATAATTTTAGCTCTGAAGCAGTATTCATTATATATAATTACTAGCTCGTACCTGCGACTTCGACACACTCGTTTACTTTTTTTTTCTTTTTAAGCCTTGACACCGGGTCATCGTGAACAAACAAAAAAATATTCATATCTGACTGAATCTGTAACACACGGCGATTGATTTATATAAATTAATAAATGAATATATGTATAAATATCTATATATCCATATATCTTCTTCCTAGCATTATCCCGTTTTCTAATTCGTTAGGATTGGCGAGGTCTGCTATCTAAGCCTAACGATTTGACGAAGATACTGATTTCAAAAAAAGCAATTGCAGTCTGACAATCAATCAAAATTAAACAACTCAGAGTGAGGGCCTATCTTAGGTTAGGTCACACGCCTTTAGAATACTATTGTATATATGTAAATATATTGAATTTGTGTGTGAAACGGCTATAGTAATTGGGATCAAGCATTTAGACAAGATTCTGCTTTTTAAATTTACAGGTGCCTTTTAAAAACAAAAACTCAATTTTACTCAAAAAAAAAATATCATAGGCCGCAGCGAAGCTCAGTTGCTCAGGTAGACAAAATATAATAGAATGAACTTTTGATCTAGTAATAAATGCCACAGTACAGTCGTGGTGAAAGCTAGAAATGTCACATATTTTACGTAATTATTTATTTCAAACTAACATCACAGTATACTTTGTTATCGATAGTTACAAATTACTTGCAAGTTGCCGCGGTTTCTCCAACTTAGACTGTGATTTCTCATATTAATAACGAATACTGAGGTATAAGGAATACTGAATAAATAACAGTCTGTAAGAATTCGAGGTAGATTATAGTAATCGTACCAGCATAAATTATACTCGTAGTAATCGTAACACCCCAGATGTTCCTATTATCCGTAGGCCACGATAACTTAACACCAGGCAGGCCTTATGCTTACTTATCACGATAATCATATAAAAAAACTAGTGGAAATAAGTTCAGAACAGATTATTAGTTTCGGAATTCACAATATTACATTATATACAAAGAAACATACCTTACCTCTGTATATACTGTTCTGTATACCTTACCTCTGTATGTACTTTTTTTTGTATAATTGAAAAAAATCTAACTATATTTGAGTTAATAGTCGTTTATAACAGGAACTGCGCATTTAGTCTATTTCAGTTACTTTTACGGCATTAGAATAGAATAGAATATATATTTATTTTTTCATAACACACCCACACATTATAAACAAACATAACATTGTCACGAAATGAAGCTCAAGTGTGAGGAACTGGTGCCTAAAAAGGTATGCAATACCTGTACTATAGGTCACCAGGTCCCCCTCGGGAAAGGGTCAGCTGGATATAGTTACTTTTAATATTGAGATCACTCTGTTTTAGTGAAGGATTTTAAAACAAAAAACATAAATAATAAAAAAAAGAGAACAAACATAAAGAGTTACAAAACATTGAGTAAAGGTTTTAATAACAGCTTACCAATGCTTCCAGAAGCAAGAGGGCCAATTGCTAAGATTGGCATTATCAGTCACTTTCCCTACATCAGTATACCAGCGAATGATATAAACTATTTCTATATTAGAAAATGAGAGACCGTCCGCTCTATTTATAACATGGGCGCCAGAACCACGTAGGGAATTGTTAAAGAAGTAAATATCCACACCGTTACCACTTAGCATATTTCTGAAAGCATAATGTATGTTCGTCAAAATATAAAGTTGTTAAAAATTCAAAATTTATTCAAGTTACATCTGCCGGTAAAACTTTGGTTGTAAATAAATAAATAAATAAATAAATATTGTCGGACAAATTACACAGCGCCATCTAGCCCCAAAGTAAGCGAAGCTTGTGTTATGGGTAATAGACAACTGATAAACATACGTAAATACATTTTTTTTTTTTGTAAATACATACTTATTATACATATAAAATACCCAGACCAAGACAAACAGACATGTTCATGCACACAAATGTTTGTCCTGTGTGGGAATCGAACCCACGAGCGTTGGTGTCAAAGTAACGTAACAACGCGTTTCACCACTGCGCCACCGAGTCGTCTAAGTCTTATTCGATTCTATAACAAATCACCTGAAATAGTTTTGTCCTATCCTGACATCAGAAGTACTGTTTGAAAAAGGGCTCATTATAGATTCGATGTAATATCTGACTAACAAAAATATCTGCAAATGATTCGGCACATGCATTTTTTTTTATTTTACATATGACATTGTTATCGTATTGTTATACTGACATGGGTTTATATGATGTAATGTCAGTTGAAACAAGACCTATATTAATTTCGGCATTTCCTCTTCGCTAATGGTCATGTTCGAAATGTATGACACATTTCGTATCAATATTTAGAGTAGAAAATACGAGTATACATATTTGTTATCTTAGTTCGTTGTTCTATTGCAGTATCTCTCCCTGTACTATTTGTTATTTAGTCAAGGTCTAACATTAGAGGTTGGCTGGAAGAAATATCTAAAGAGATTAGTTCTCTTTTGCGAAACTAGAATAAACACCAATTGCGTTATTTTGTGACGTCTCGTACATAGCACATAAAAAATATGAAAAAACTTTTATTTACTCAAAATTTTACGACAGCAGTACTACTACACTTGTGTAAAATTAATGGTCTTATCACATAACACATTTAACATACGGATAGATAGAAAGACTGTCATAGTAAGTTTATTCCTCCATTGACTTCGAGTTCCTAAATATTTAAATATTAGTGGCAATTACTTACGAACCTCATTTTATATTTGAGTATAGTTGAATTACCTGAATTTTAGGAAAATGTTACATACAAGTTTAATATGGTTCCCTCCAAATATCCCAAAATAATTTCAGCTCCGAACCCACAAATAATTATATATGATTGTTTTATTATTAGGATAACCAACTACATTTTTTAGTGTCACATATCCCTAAATCGAATTATTATTTTCATTAAAACAGCTAATAATTTAATTGTAATAAATACTGTTACAATTAAAAATAAACAAAATATTACATTTGAATTTGGAATCTGTCATTTTTATATGATTGTTCATTAAGTTTTCTCATTTTGGCGCCTATACATTGTACAATATTTTGCGATATTAAAATGGTACACAAAGTAGGTATGAAGCCAAATGCAATTTTTAAAACTCTCCATACGCTTGGTATTAGTAAAATGTTTGTGTACCGGGCTATTAATAGGTACAATGAGACCTCCTCTGTTTGTGACAGAAAAAGATCTGGCCGTCCACGTAGTGTTCGTACGAAAAAGGTGGTCAAAGCAGTAAGGGAAAGAATTCGAAGAAATTCTGTCCGAAAGCAAAAGATTTTATCTCGGGAGATGAAAATAGCACCTAGAACCATGTCGCGTATTTTAAAAGATGACTTAGGACTTGCAGCCTATAAGAGACGTACTAGTCATTTCTTAACTGATAATTTAAAAAAGAATAGGATGGTAAAATCGAAACAACTACTGAAGCGGTACGCAAAGGGAGGTCACAGAAAAATTTTGTTTACGGATGAGAAAATTTTTACAATTCAGCAACATTTTAACAAACAAAATGACCGTAGTTATGCTCAAAGCTCTAAGGAAGCTTCCCAATTAGTCGACAGAGTGCAACGTGGGCTCTATCCGACTTCAGTGATGGTTTGGTGGGGTATTAGCTATGAAGGAGTGACTGAGCCATACTTTTGTGAGAAAGGTATCAAAACATCGGCACAAGTGTATCAAGATACCATTCTTGAGAAGGTAGTGAAGCCCCTTAACAACACCATGTTCAATAACAAAGAATGGTCCTTCCAGCAAGACTCGGCGCCGGGTCATAAAGCTCGGTCTACGCAGTCTTGGTTGGAAACGAACGTTTCGGACTTCATCAGAGCTGAAGACTGGCCGTCGTCTAGTCCCGATCTTAATCCGCTGGATTATGATTTATGGTCAGTTTTAAAGAGTACGGCTTGCTCTAAACGCCATGATAATTTGGAGTCCCTAAAACAAAGTCAAAGTCAAAGTCAAAATCTTTTTATTCCGTAAAAATGGCTACATTTGTTTGGAATCGTCACAATTTTTTTCCCTACCGTGCAGTTCATGACTAGGTGAGCACTGATAAAAATACTGCCAAAAAACTCAGGCATCCCTCTTTTGGTATCCAAACAAATTTACATAATTTATTAATTACATTATAATTGGATCGACTCAATCCCAGGCATTTTTATCATTAATATAGTCAGATACTTTATAATATGCCCTGCTACACAATTTGGCTTTAATAGTAGTTTTAAACTTGTTTATTGACAATTCTCTTATATTGCTGGGAAGTTTGTTATAGAACCGTATACATTGCCCCATAAAAGAATTACTTATTTTGTGGAGACGGCTTGCATGTAACACAAGATTATGCTTATATCTAGTATTTATGTTATGAGTATCACTCTTTTTACAAAATGAGTCTATGTTTTTATGGACATACAAAAGATTTTCATAGATATATTGCGATGCGACTGTTAGAATATTTATTTCTTTGAATTTTTCTCTAAGGCTCTCACGGGGACCAAGTTTGTAGATAGCTCTTATGGCTCTCTTTTGCAATAAAAAGATGGTGTTAATGTCCGCGGAGTTACCCCAAAGAAGAATTCCGTATGACATAATACTATGAAAGTAGCTGAAATAAACTATTCTAGCCGTATCAACATCAGTGAGCCGTCTAATAGTTTTCACTGCATAGGCTGCAGAACTTAGTTTTCCTGATAATTTTTCAATTTGTGGGCCCCATTGTAGTTTGGAGTCAATTGTTATACCCAAGAACACAGTTGTCTCCACTGGGGCTAAATTAGTTCCATTAACATGTACATTGGTAGTCACCTGTCTTACATTAGGTGTTGAGAACTTAATTACTTTGGTCTTTTTATCATTTAAAAGCAGATTATTAACATTAAACCAATGCATAACTTTAGAGAGAGCATCGTTAACTTCGTCATAATTACCTAACTGTCTATTAATTTTGAATGTCAAAGAGGTATCATCCGCAAACAATACAATCTCATGTTTATCCTTTACATAATAAGGTAAGTCATTTATATATACTAAAAATAAGAATGGACCTAGAATTGACCCCTGTGGGACTCCCATGACTACAGGGGACAACAACAATCCGGACGATTGGCAGTGAAGAATTTTCCCATGGAAAGAGTGCGTACTTCTATTGATAACTGGCCTCAATGTTTAAAGGACTGTATGGCAGCCAATGGAGACCACTTCGAATAAGCTTTTTATATTTTAAATTGTTTTATATTTATGTATTAAACTAACACACTGTAAAAGTAATAAATGTTATTTGCAATAGAATTTTTTTTTTCTTTGTTTCAGTATTTATGACAAGACTAGGTACTCGTATATAACAGATGCTGCTTATCTTAATACATATTGGTGGGAACAAGACATGTGATGAATTATGAAGAACATCCAATGAAAGTTTTGTACCGCCACGAAATATATATAGTATTATGACAGCGTAATTCCAATAAATGTCATCGCGTATTAGCCACTAATAACTTAAGCACGCTATAATCAATAAGTGTAATTAATCAAAATTGTTATCCCGAGATGTATTGGCGATGACAGTCATTTGATTCAATGAATGCCTGTGAATAAAAGATACTAATTCGAATAACATTTACGATGATGATGAGCTATTGCGACTTTTCATGATTTCGACTACATGTTCTGCCGGAAGGAAGGCCGGTCAAATTAAATTTCAGTTAATAATTAGGGTTCAAAGGGAAAGGAACTGACACGCGTTTCCAGGGACCTGAATGAACTAGATGGAGCAAATCAAAAACGCAAGCTTAACCGCGACCAAAATTTAGTAAAAATAAAACAGAACATTTCTATGAAGCGTACGACTTTTTTATTACAATACAAAATATAATAACGACAGTTATAAAAATGAAAGTGTGCAAACTCTTTATGGCCATATTTTTTCATGAATAAAATCATGACAACAGAAGTGAATTTTTTGCTCGTTTTAATTCCATTGCTTTTATTTGGTTTATTTATTTTCTGGCAGATAACTTCGTATGGTTTAGAAGTGATATAGTTGTACTAAATAAATAAAAATACTTTCAAAAAGGTACTTTTATTTCTAAAAATAGTAGTGACTAAAAAATACACCCTAAATTAAGTGTATTCTGATACAATTATATGTTTATCAATCTATAACTCTACGCAAAATCCCTTGCGGGGTAGGCAGGGAGAGGCGAGCACCACATAACTCCATCTTACACACCTTACTTGCCTCTTTAAAATTCATAGCCTTCTCATGTATGCTCGCTGGTTTCTAGGGCTCCTGATACCCCTTCTGATAAAACAAGATCATTTGCTCATAGTAGGTAAGTCTCCGCCTACCTCGGCTCCCACATCCTTCCACTACAAAAATGTGGATATATGCAAATGCAGATAACGTAGGATAGAAATATTTTTAAGTGAAAAAGTGTTGTGTTTTTTGGTTGAAGAAAATTGTATGGGTTCGAGCAATACCGGCCTTATATGTTAAGGACTGAATACGTTAACGATATGCTAGTTCCTGTTAGCTACAGAAATGAGTATGAGTTTTATGCTTTCACTTCTGTGGGTTGGCTATGATTCTTTCAAATGAGCACATGTCTGTTTGCCTTGATCTCGGTGTATTTAAGAAAGGTAGAGCACATCAAAGTAGCCCGACTGGGCAAGTACATAATACCTCAGCAAAATAACTACTCAGAGAGTTGGTATGTGCCTGCGTGTGAATGAGGTTATCAGTAAGCTCCCAATGAGTTTCTATTAGTAGCAGGGGTGGAAACGCATTAGCGATATTTTCCGTATTCCTGCTACGTTAACAACTTTCCAGCCGACGGGCCATATGCTTGTGCTCGAACGAGGTTACATAAAAAATATGAACCTCTCTATACTAAAAAGACTTCTAGTTTTACACACGAATTTCGATCGCTACGATCTTTAAAATGCTTGTAACAAATTATGCTGCCATATATCTTAGTTGTATTGCGAACGCCAGTTAAGGTTATAGGAACCGCGCGATGAAAAGGGCTGCAGAGTGTGGCTCTGTCTTGCATGATATTTTTATGTGCTGCATATGATTTACATAAAAATACTTCTATATAGAAGTGTAGGTGCTGGGGCACTACTTGTGCTGACGAGTACTCTAGCACTTGAGCAAGAATTATAACATAGAGCAATGTATAGATTTAGAATGGACAGAATTAATTTAAAAACATGCACCCTGATTTTTTTTAAATGTGTGATCGATGTAAATTATTAAGATTGTTCAATGATAATAAGGAGATACTTAATTTACTTATTTATTTATTGTAAAGGATTTTCTCGTTCAAAATACCTCAATGTCTCAAAACGAAAGTGTTCGACCAGTGTGTGTTACCAGCGATGACATGCGGTAGAGAAACATGGTTCCTTACTACGCCTCACACGGAAGCTCAAGGTTGCAAAGCGTGCGACGGAGAAAGCCATCCTCGGAGTTTATCTGCAGGACAGATTTCTAGAGGTACCGACGAGATTCAAGGGATCAGCAAGTTGAAGTTGCAGTGAGCAGACCACATAGCTCGAAAAACCAATGGCCGTTGGGGCAGAAAGATTCTCGAATGGCGATCACAGAAAACGAAGCGTAGTACGGCCCTCCACACAATGTAACTACGATCTCTTGCAGATCGGGGCACATGGCTAATCGCTGTGAAAGTCTATGGGAGATGTCTGTGTTCGGTAGTGCATACCCATCGACTGAAATAATGATGAAGATTAAGTAGGAGAATTTCACTATATAGCACATTTTGTATTTATTCTTGCAATCTGTGCGAGAAAAGCTAATGAAAAAGTGTCACAATGACATGAATACGCACAGTAAATAAACTCACCGCTACGGGTCGGTGGGTGAAGTAGAATGCACAGTTCTCATTGGTTAGTTCACGGGTCAACATCGTGTCACTTATCGGCTTGCTGGTTAAAATATCCTCCCATTAGTCAGGAGGACCGCTGACATATAAAGGCTACAATACTACGTTTTGGCGAGTGCGAGGAGTCATTTGACGTCAAGTGATTTAGTAGTTTGTATTGTAAGCAGATTAACTTATTGCCCTAAATTTAACGGGTATCATTGCTGTAGTATGAACTAATACTTTTTATATAAACTAGTATCACTTATGCTTTTAACAGCTTACAGATTAACATAACATATTAAACAGCCGGGCCAACTACGTAACGTGGCCGTGTAAAAAAGGAATTTGAGATGACTTAAAGTCTTCCGTAGGGAGATTGCAATCGATGTTGCTTAACTTGTTTTTATGCTACGTACGTCAGGAGGTATACAGGCATACATCCCACCTGATGTAAAGTAAAAAAAGAGTTACTGTAGCCTATGAACTCTTGCAATAGATTATGTATTACTCGCGCGATGCCATCTCTGCTGCTAACACAACTCTTTAGGAGCTTACTTGTAACCTTACTCAGTCCCAAGAATGCAAAAAGTCTGCAGGTAATTGTAATTTGACTGCGATTATCAATGAGGTGGAGGACGTTCCTAGACAAGCTGATTTGATGCACTCTACGTCTCTTGAAAACACCCAGACACAAACAAACGTCGACTCCACTGTTATTGCAAGTATCCCTAGGCTTTGGTAACTGCTTACCATCATGCAGTACGCCTAATCTCCACCTTAGTGGTATTTAAAAAATTAAATATTCAAATACCCGTGACATAGGATTTCTGTTTTATCCATTTATGTGAACAGATACTATAAACCTTTAAAACTCTAATCCGAAAACATCGCTGCGGAAAACCACTTAAAATATCGAGGTGGCGTAACAAAGGCAGTAAAGAGCATCAATATACCGTCTTTGTTTTTGTAACCTCCTACTATGTTTACTCATTGCTTCGTCCTGACGCGTCGAGGCGGTGCGTTAGACTCTTTAATAAAGTGTAATAGTCCAAGAGTTCACTGCCATCGCTGCGAGTCGAAAATTGGAGGAAAATTTCAACAACAAACGAAAGGAATGGAAGGGAAGGGAATATGTTTTTATATACCGTAACCTATTAACTCTTGCGATATATTAAGCATCAGTCGCGCAATGCCTCCTCTGCTGCTTACACAGCAACTCCTTGGGAGCTTACGATTGACCGCACTCACACGCAGGAGCACAACAACCCTCTAGGAAGTTGTTAATTGACTGCAGTTTTCTGTGAGATGGAGGTACTTCCCCAGACGGGCTGCTTTGATGCGCCCTACCTCTCTTAAGACATCCAGGCCAAGACAAACAGACATGTTCATGCACACAAATGTTTGCCTTGTGTGGGAATCGAACCCCAGAGCATTGGTGTCAAAGTCGCGTCATTCACGACTGAGCCACCGAGCTCGTCAAAAATAGGTTTTATATGCGTCAACAAGCATGCAGTCCGTCTGATGTAAAGTGGTTAGCGTCGGCATATTGCTTCTCCTGCTGTTAGCACAGCAACTTCTTAATAGCTTACTGGCAGCCTCACGGAACACACCAACTCTCCAGAGTTAATTGGCTGCGGTTTTTTGAAGTACTTCCCCAGTGGGGCTGCTTCATTATCACCTACTCTAAGGTAAGTTTAACGAGTGTTATCTATCGAAAACAACCGTTGTAGATGACTACGGTGCCAGATGACTAAAGATCTACACAAGTGCGAGTTACGTGCAAAGGGCATACAACGCTTTGCTGTTTTAATACAATAACGCGTTTCAGGTGTCGTTGGGGCTGCTTAGATTTTGCAATGCTTCGGGAATGTTTGCCGAACCTAGAGTGAATTGCTTTTATGCCACCATTCGCAAGCGTGCCTGCTCTGCAGAGTCCAGAGCGGCCCCCACAAGATCTCGGTGATGATAACTAACAACCTGGATCCTTTCTACATGTATCACTGTATAAGAATTCACATAGAGAGAATCCAGTCTCTATAATTGTAATTGTATTCTTGTACGTTGAATTGTGATGTTTATATATTTATATTACATGAATTTCAATAATGTCTAACGAGACTGAAAGTTTCCTGAATAAATAAGTATCATTATAAAATGCGTGATACAAAATAACCGAGGATGTAAGCTTAATTCGATAGCTTTTATCCATAGTAGTCAAGAATAAGTTCTAGATAAGTACATATTTAATAACCTAGATAAATGAAAATTACTAAAAGGATTATACTTACGTAAGGGATTGTTGTCTTGCTGCGTGTGAACGAAACCCGTACGTATGTTTATCTCCTTGTACAATCTAAAATAGACGTTATGATTTTATTTAATTGTTTGAGAAGCTCGGTAGCGTCGATGTATGTGTGACAGTAATCGAATACACAAGTTAAGCAGTGCCGACCATAGCCTGTCTATGGATGACTTAATTATTATTGAGCAGTCAGAACCCGTTATAAACGTTTTCCCATACATTTCGCGGTCGTATTCGACCACCCGGGTTTCGAAGGGATAACCTGTTGATTATTGCTATGTCCGTCTGTTCTATTTCTTTATACTGAAGACGATATAATGTTTGGGTGCAAACTGCGCATTAATATATGTAATCAATAGGTATTTTAAGTAAGTTCGTCTGTAATAGTGGATAAGTTTTAAGGATATAGTTAATGAAATGACCGAGGTCTTTAAAGACTGAGTATTATGACCATCGGTCATCTCTGCCTACCCCGCAATGTACATACGATACCTTTGTATCACAGGCAACAGTATTCATCCATCTAAATATTGTGTGCTAGTAAAGTTTAGGTCCTATCGCTAAATAAATTACGTAAACAGGTAGGTAGGTGTACTACTTTGTGTAAATTTTATGATTGTTTAGCATGTGAATTATAACAATGAGCAGTTCCCGAAATTCCATACATCTGTAAAGTTAAAAATATATCTATGGACCAATCACATTCTCCCATCCTGTCACAAACTAAGCACATTTTGTACTAAGCGAAGTTTGTAATACATACATGACGCACGTTGCGATTACTAGATTGTTAAAATATTAGAAAAACAAACAATTACGTAGACACTACAAATGTTCATTAGGTTTTACGATAATACATAATGCTATACCCTATATATCTTTCAGTTGCAGGGATAAAGGACTCTCTTCAATCAAATAGGTTCTGGGAATTCTCCAATGGTACTGATTAGTCTTAAATATTGTAATTGAAGCTCCAGTTAAAAAATCTATCTACATCAATGCAATCAAAGTTTTCATATTTACGTGTTCGATTAGTCAAACAAGCGCAACGACGATATTAAGCTCGGCGTCAGAAAATACAAACAAAATTAGTAGTCTAACCGCCGTTGATAAACTCCTAAAGCCGTCGACTCTCAGACTGCGAAAGTTACCGAGTTCAGTTCAAACGATGTGCGTCGGGCAGATTGAATTTTCCCCATGTTTAAACCGACACAATGAATGATGGTTTGCATTACCGTGCGAGTCATAATCATAAAGCATGTTGCAAAGCTTTAATTTACTTTCATTGCTGCTCGTTCATCTTTAACTCAATAAGATTACACTTTTCCTTTATTACGAAACGGAACCACAAATTGTTTTTGTTTACGCAAATAATATTTCATACCGAGGAAAACGTGCAGCGTAAGGTCGCTTGCATAACGTACTATTTTATTTGAAAAGTTTTTTAACAAAAATGTAAAAACCACTTACACGTAAGTGCTGTCTTTATTACCATCGATTACAATGCGGTCTCATGCATTATCAGCTACAAGTCATCACTTTTTATTTCGTCATTAAACCTTGTTTGTTTGTTATGTCTTTAAATATTACTACGAAAGGAGATAATGTTATACATAGGTGAACTTATCACAAAAAGAGATTTTTTTTTACTACGTCGGGAGGCTTACAAGCATACGGCCCACCTGATGTAAAGCGGGTACAGTAGCCTATTAACGCTTGCGATATATCAAGTATCACTCGCGCGATGCCTTCGCTGCTGCTTATACAGCAACACCTTGGGAGCTTACTGGTGACCTCACTCACACGTAGGAACACAACAACCCTCCAGGGAGTTGTTATATAGATAAAACAGAACCAAATATAATAATAGAAATATATGACGAATATAGAACCTTCTTCTTTTGTTGAAGTCGGTTGTAAAGTGGATGATGATGTAAGGAAGGCACGGCAAAGGAGCGTTGTTTGTTAATTGAACAGAAAAGGCACGAAAGTATACAAGCATATGATGATGATGGAAAGCAGTGACCGCAGCCTATGAACGCTCGCAATACGTTAAGTATCGCTCATGCGATGCTACCTCTGCCACTAGCACATTAAATCCTCAGGAGCTTACTGGTGACCTCACTCACACGCAGGAATACAACAACCCTCTACGGAGTTGTTATATGGTTGTGATTTTCTGTAAGAGGTGGAGGTACTTCCCCATATAGGTCGCTATGATGCGACCTAACTCTCCTAAAAACAGCCAGAGCAATACAGATACGTTCATGGTCACAAATGTTTGCCCTGTGTGGGAATCGAACCCACGAGCATTGGTGTCAAAGTAACGTAACAGCATGTTTCGCCGCTGCGCCACTGAGCTTATCAAAAGTAACTATAAAGTAGCACCATATAAAGAAGTATGACACGCTAAATAGATATACGAAGTATTTTATTAAATTCTGTTTCTCGTTTTTCTTGTTATGAAACAATATGGTAGAAAGAAGTCGTAATGTTTCGAATTCAGGCCCTTTATGAAATAGATTAACTTTTGCCAGTTACAAAATATAACGTTTTGTACGTCAGTCTGAAATCTGAACGAGATTTCTGGTAATAAACGTAATTTAGTAAGGGTACTTTTTGTTTTTCAGCTTCAGGGCTCCTGTTTATTTCCAAAGTCCATGCAAATTACCATACTCGTGAATGTTTTGGAAGTAAAAAATACAATTAAATAATATTTAGTACCGAAGTAGTTAGTTTTTATCACTAGCTGAATTAGAAGGTAAGTTTTGCGATCTAGGAAACAAATTTTTAACGACGCTGTTGGCAAACGCGCTGTTATCCTACCTTGACATCAACGCTAGTGGGTTCGATTCCCATATAGTACAAACATTGCATGAACATGTCTGTTTGTCTTGGTCTTGGGTGTTTTTAAGAGACGCATCAAAGCAGTCCGTCTGGGGAAGTAACTCCGCTTCACAGAAAACCGTAGCCAAATTTCAACACTGTGGAGAGCTGTTGTGTTACTGCGTATCAGTGAGGTTTTCAGTGAGCTCCAAAAAAGCTGCTGTGTTAGCAGCAGAGGTGGCATCGAGCGATTAATACTTAATGTATTGCAAGCGTTTATAGACTATGTTAGGGCCGTATGCTTGCCTCCCGACGTAGTATAAAGAAAAATTGATTCAGGTGTTTCTTTACGGGAGTCAAATTTAAAAACATATATATTCACTTTATAGACATTCGCCACCCCTTAAGGTAGACGCGTACTACCACTACTTAACTGTTAGGAGATGCATGTCAATGCCATGCTAGAGTGATTGTCTCTTGTTTCGTAATTAAAAAAATAAATCTGACTGGCGGATCAGATACTCTACTCAAAGTTCCTTCAATTTCAGGCAAGATAAGTTGAATGCAGCTTTCCTCAACAAAGGAACGAGAGATGTTAGCACGGCCTGTATAATTGAGGTCTCGGTACTATCGTCCGCATAGTAATGAAGCCGTCAATTTAGAAAAATATACAGTTAACATAATTGATTCAGGTGTTTCTTTATGCGAGTCAAATTTATAGACGTTTTGATTTATACTTAATTTGTGAACTTATGCCACCACTTAGGGTGTGCCAACAGTGGATACATGCCAACGCTTTGCTTTTTTTTTCATACAATGTCGGAAGGCATACAAATATACGGCCCATCAAACGTAAAGGGGTTACCGCGGCCTATGAACACTTGCAATTCATTAAGTATCGCTCGGGTAATCCCACCTTTAATGCTGACTACTTAGGAGCTTAGTTGTGACCTAGCTCACATGCGGGAATACAACCACCCTTCAGGGAGTTGTTATTTAACAGCGGTTTTCTGTGTGTTGGAGGTGCCTCCCCTAATGATGATCAATGACTATATTTTCTTCTTTTTTTACCACATTTTTTTTACTATATTATTACGAGTATCATAAACTATAAACTCGAGGTCTTAATTTCACTTCAACCTCTTAATGCAACCTTCCCTCTTCCATGCCATCTAGGTACTCGTAATAATGTCCTTTCGCTCTTTTGTCCAATAATTGTCCAGATCGCATATCAATACCCCATTAATTTTCAACATATTTGATTAGTCTCAATACTTGCTGAAATCGGTATATTGTTCCATTGATATCACCTGATGCGGTTCACAATGGGTGTACTACATTACACCAATCTTCTCAAATGGGCCTTTACGTTTTGGATCAATGTTTATCAATATCTAGCGCACGCCTATCAAATGCCCAAATAAACCAGTGGGTTAAGAGGAAATAAGAATAGGATTATGTATAAACAACTTTTTCCTCCAATTTAACTGTGGAACCTTCTTATCTTTAAGCAATAAATTAAAACACTTCAGTTGCAAAATAATTTAAGCCTGTCACGCAAATCAAAGTAGATGAAGCCCGAATACGTAACAAGCTTGGATTTTTCTCATAAATGTCTGTGGACGTCTTTATTATTTCACGCTCGAGTATCTATGGTCACTGCTGCAGTTTTAATATTTAAGGATTTATGGTCCCACTGGTGACATTTATTCAAGCTTCTTAGTACACTCGTTGCCAAATATAATGATCAATTTTTTTAATATAAGCAATCCAATTTAAGTTCTGTCATTGAAACTGTTATGAAAGTTTTCTCTCAGCTCGTAATTAGATGAAGTATAAAACATCCGTCATAATCATACGGCTTCCGTGCAATTCATTCCAATTAACAATGCTATAACTTGCAAAGTCTTCATAATAAATCTGTAGAAATCCTGCCTTTTCAAGCTACATAACTAATTTGCCATTTACATTATGAAACTTCACCAAAAATGTTTGAACTAAGTTAAAATAATCAGCGCTGTGAATTATTGTTCATTATGTAATTATAATCTACGAGTATGTATACAAATAAATAAAATTGGAGTGTCTGTTTGTAATATTAAAATAACCGCTTTTTATTAAATGCATATGGATGTATACACGGTACATATACCAAAATATTTTTTTACAATTTTTGTCTGTCTGTCTGGCTAATCTCTGAAACGACTGGACCGATATTGACGAAACTTTAACTGGCAGATAGCTGATGTAATAAGGAGTAACTTAGGCTACTTTTATTTTAGATTTTTTTTTTATATTAATATAAAAATATAAAATAAATAATAAAAAAATAACTATTCCGCGCGGACGAAGTCGCGGGCACAGCTAGTTTTATATATAAACAGTGTGTACTGCAAGTGCTACAAATAATGTTTATATATTTCAAGATAATGATGAATCACATCGGTAACTTGAAGGAAAAGGTTTTATTCATTTACATGTATTTATTTCGACCTTCTACTTTCAGGATGTAATAACCAACAAAATGAGCATATCATTATTACCATTTTCTTTTTAGCGTTATCCCGTTACTTATTATATTAGAATTGGCGGGGTCCTGACCTCCACAACGCAGAGGCAAAACCAGATCTCTCTTAGGTAGGGTCACACGTTTTTTGAAATATAATTTCTTGAACATCCTTCTCCGTGACGACGTTTCCTCACGATGTTTTCCTGCACCGCCGAGCAAGTGATAATTACAAATATGTGCATAAATCAAAAAACACGAATTTAGTGGTATATGCCAGGATTCGAACTGGGAACCTGTTGATTAATAGACCGGATATCATCAGTACTATATATATGTAATACTTGTATATATGTATAATACTAATTACTTGTACGGATAACATGAATTGTAAATCGTCATAAATCAAGTGATATTTGTTGTACTAAAACTCAACGAAAAAAGCAAGAATGCCTGTTACATGTATTCTAAATAATTCTAGTAGATGTACCTAATATATCATTTTATTGCGTACTACTTAAGATGGCCGCAAGTGTACTCGACATTCTCACAACAGTTACCTGCGACGGCGGAGCTACCCAAGCAGTATCCCTAAGAGAGTGATACAGCATCCGGAAGTATATTAAATATGACCCCGAACTGACCTCGGGCATTGTACGCGAGATTCCCCTTATGGCCCATACCGTATTTGATGTAGTCGTTACGTATTTTTTATTGCAATGAATACATTTTATGGGTTTGTGGTGAGGGTACGTTAATTTATTCCTTGTGAACGCCTGGACGTAATCTTGATTACAATTGCATCGCGGAATCTGCTCGAGATTTAAAAAGATTGCTCGCTTTTAGGTTATTTTATGAGACTGGTAGGTGGATTTATTAAGGGACAAATGCAAATATGCCTCATTTGCATTTTTTTCTGGTTTTGTAAAAGAGTAAATCGGTATCGGACTTTCGAGCTCGTCTCTACATTTTTTAACATTTTAGAAAAGTAATCCATCATGTGGCATTTGGGACATACATTTTTTTTACATAAAAAAGACGAATACTTGTTTTAACAATGCATAGGCTAATTTGAGCAAGGATTTCTTTTTGTACATAATCCCGGGAGGCTTATGAGCATACGGCTCACCTGATGTTAAATGATTTTGTCGTAACATATGAGCGAAACTGGTAATATAGGAAATTTTTACAAACACATAATTGCCATTCTCGCTTTTAATACAGCAATCCTTCATGAGATTACTGGAGATCTCGCTTACTTGCAGGAACCCTCTAAAGAATTAATATACGGGTATTTACGCCACGGCCTCGTTTGTTATTTGCAGTATGCAACTCGTGTGAATGAGATTGTTTTTCACTCTGACGAGAGTGTGCCACTTGCAACCCAAAACGATGAAGTAAGGATACTGAGAACTAGTAAAGTAAAATCTATTTACTCCATTCCTATCCATTTCAATTTCATCCCGGCAAATGTCTCGATACCTATTAAAAAGGTCTGTACGATAGCTAATCGAGTGTGACTGTTAACTCCAGCGGCATTACGAATAAAGGGATGGCTATACACATCCCTGGAGGCTACTAAATACGATCCAATGACCTCCTCGTCCTTACTATTAATCTTTTTAACAGCCCTTAAAGAGATTACGTTGCCTGCGAATGGTGGGACTATTCTTTCTTGGGTCTAATTAAAATCGTTCAATTTGTTAGGGATAAACTCCAGCTCTTACCAGGGTAATAAGGATCGAGGTTATAATGTTAATTGGTAGATATTTTAACTGTTAACAACGTCTATCAATAACCGATCGCTTGTATAAATCTGTCTTCGGACTAGAATTCTTACCTTAATGATATTTCTTCCAAATTGGTCGTGTTTTATCAGAAGATGTGGTCAGGAGCCACAAGAGCCGGCGAATGTGCAAGAAAAGAACAAGAGAGCGAGATGTGTAAGCACTGCAACGTATGCCGCTCGGTTCTCTGCTTATCTCGCAAAATACCTGGTGTGAAGATGTAGCAGTAGAGTTATTTCTCTGGTAGGTGGGAATGTATACTGCTCTCGTGTTTCTCTAGAGTGAGTCTTCTAGTATGCAGTTTGAACTGTTAGAATAAGCCAGTCTTCAAACGTTTGAGGCTAAGGGCGGAACTGTCTTCTCCACTAGGTCTCAATAGCCAAGACTTAACCCATTGGCTCTGGGCTCATCATAACAACATAATATAGTTTTCAAGCGCTCTTAAGGGCGCTTCTAAGCGCTCGTTTGGTTTTATTACTGAACTATACGTGAGCACAACGACAAACAGTCATCAGATCAGTGGGAAGTCAAAGCTATACTCATGTCAATTATCATAATGAAATAGTTCCCTATTTTAATTTCACTATGTGCTATGCGAATCACCATTTATTATTGCAGATACTTTAGCATTGCAGGTAGCAACATATTTAATATAATTATGTATTTTAATTTGATAACTAACTTAAAACTAAAATAAAAACGCAGAACATTGCTGTGCATTATTTATTTACATAGATAAGCTATGGTCGGCTGAATATAGGGCATTGCCGGTTTAGTTCTCGATACATATTGGTGGTTCTTGAAGGCCGCACATGATCCTGAAGGCTGTAGTTTGAAACCCTTGAAATAAGCCAATAGATGTATCATTCTCAGTACAACACCAGTGACAAATCGGTTGTAAATGCTATAGCTCGCCTTTCAGACAGCAGTAGCAGCTGATGCGTGGTTATTGTTATTAAATAGGACGAGCTCGGTCGCTCAGTGGTGAAACGCGCTGTTACGCTACTTTGACACCAACGTTTGTGGGTTCGATTCCCACACAGTACAAACATTTGTGTGCATGAACATGTCTGTTTATATTGGTCTGGGTATTTTCTATGTATAATAAGTATGTATTTACAAAAAAAAAATGTATTTACGTATATTTATCAGTTGTCTAGTACCCATAACACAAGCTTCGCTTACTTTGGGGCTGGATGGCGCTGTGTAATTTGTCCGCCAATATTTATTTATTCAATATTTATTGTGGATGTTTTTAAGAGAAGTAGGGCGCATCTTTGCAGTCCGATAACGGATGTACGTAATTTACGGAAAACCATAGCCAAATAACAACTCTAAGGATTGTTGTATTTCTGTGGGGATACCAACAAACTCCTAAGGAGGCAGGCAGGGATAGTAACACATCATGTAATGCAAGCGTTAACAGGCTTCGGTAACCACATGACATCAGGTGGGGCGTATGCTTGTAAATATTTTACGGTGTGTAAAAAATCATTGGTGAAAAGTGAGCTCGGGAAGAAACGGTATCCATATTTATTACCCTACATGATATTAAAAAATCGGCCAAGTGCGAGTCGGACTCGCGCACGAAGGGTTCCGTACCATTATCTATAAAAGCGCCAAAAAATACACTCTTGTTGTATGGGAGCCCCCCTTAAATATTTGTTTTATTTTAATTTAATTATTTATTCTTAAAGTGAATATATAACTAAATATTCTGTGAATATTTCGAGCGTCTACCTGTTGCCGTTATCAATATCGAGCAATAATGAGCAAAAAAATCACATTTGTTGTATGGGAGCCCCCTTAAATATTTATTTTATTCTAATTTTTAGTATTTGTTGTTATAGCGGCATCAGAAATACATCACCTGTGAAAATTTCAACTGTCTAACTATCACGGTTCATGAGATACAGCCTGGTGACAGACGGACGGACGGACGGACGGACGGACGGACGGACGGACGGACGGACGGACAGCGGAGCCTCTGTAATAGGGTTCCGTTTTACCCTTTGGGTACGGAACCCTAAAAACTATGAGTATAGAGCATATTACGCTGCTTAACTGCGAAATGGGGAAAGGCAGTATTTTCCGTTGCCATACGAAGGCTCTCACAGATGTCACGCATCTAAAACTGCCAGTTCTAATGATTATCGTACTCTCCGACTAAAGAGAAGATAGATTAATCCATCCAAAAATATGAGGAAGTTGTTTCCTAACGGGTATTTGGTTAAACAGACAGGCACAACGACGTTGTCGATGATGTTTACATTTTACTTCCACACATGTTTACATGTAAACATTTTATTCACACGGTATTAATGTAAACATAGAAATATTATTATTGTTAACATAAATTGTGCGTGCTGTTGTACGTACAGTAAGTACCTTTGGGAATAATCTCGCGTGCCACGTAACGAATGGAAGCTAAACATTAATCATACAATTTATAAAGGAATGTACAAATGTACTGGCGTTAAAATTATTAATTTTGTGCTATACCTACAAGAAGCGAGGAAATATTATTAATATTTTCTATTTATCTCAATAGTTTCGGACCAATAAGAGTCCTGGTTACTACCGAGCGTGCATAAATGAAGAGTGCTATGAATATTAAAGAAGCGAGTGAAAAGTGAAAGAACCGTGTTATGAGATGCTCGGTTAACTCTGCCTACCCCGCATGGGTCTTGGCGTGAGAATTTCCTTCATTTTTTTAGCCTTGTTTTTCTTAATCCATTAGGACTGGCGGGGTCCGCCGCCTGAATCTAACGATTTGACGACGATACTGATTTTTACATGCCGTCTGCCGTCATACCCCATACCTTTCTTAGGTTAGGTCACATGTGTTTTGAAATATAATTTGTTGAACGTGCAGGTTGCCTCACGATGTTTTCCTTCACCGTTGAGATAGACAGACAGACAATGACAAATAGGTATGTACATAAATCCGAAAACACGAATTTTGTAGTACAGAGGTAGTATGGCCAAAGAAGAAGAAAGAAGGTTTTAATGCTGCTATCCAATACAACAGAAGTATAGAAATGCCTATAAAAGTCTTCTATATTAATGTTGATGGAGTTACTATTCGGCTGCTTCCCAACTCCGAGCGATTTTAGAAATTTCCATACTTTCACAGGATTTTATATATGTCTTCGGGACCCTAAAACATATTGCCGATCGTAAAATTTTAACTTTGATTTATAAAGCCTTATGCCAGTCATTAACCTCGCACCGCAATCATTGCGAATCAACTGAAAACCTGGTAGTGAGTAAGACGTAGAAGTAAGACACGGTTTAAATCAAGATTCAGGTACAAGAATTGCATGAATGTCCCATAAATCGAACGACTGAAGCATGTCAAGAAAATGGGCTGGAATGCTCTGAGCATTAATATGAGCTACATTAAGATTCTTGGGATCAGAGAATTATGTTGAAGAGTTTCATTAAGTGACATTTGGGCACTTTGAAAACTATCGGAACTAGAAGGTAAAGAGGAAAAAGAAAGATAATGCTCACTTGATTCGTCACTCATTATAACTTACAAACAGAAATATACATGTGGGCAAAAATAATTGTAAAAAAAATAGATATAAATAAATATAAATACAGTGTAAATATCTACCCACCAGCAGAAAGAAAGACATCAATGTCGTAAGTTGTAAAAAAATCGAAATTTAATAAAAGTTAAAAATCGATAATAATGTTAAGTAATTGAAAACATAATACTGTGACAGCATTGTACTATAGTAACAAAGTACTTTACAAACTACTAAAAAAAATTTTTTTTACAAGTACAATTACAAGTGGTTGCCAACAATAAAAAGAAAATTAGTGAAATTGCATCAGCACTGTCATTGTCAAACGTCAACGTCATAAGCAAATATTACTGTGTCCAATAAATGTGTGAGCAATCATAATTTACAAAAAATATATATAAACGAGTAAAATGTGAATTATCTCCTATTACGCAATACTGAGATTCTATATTATTCTTATTTTTATTTTAAAGGTTTTAATTGCAATGTTTGTATGTTCGGGTCAAATCTTGACACTGAATTTTCAAGCTGTTAGGTATCCTTAACCGATTGAGATAAAATTTTGCATACATGTTTAGTTTGGACAATGCACGGTTAGCTAAATGATGTCATTTTCAATTCAATGTGGCGGACAGCCCAAGATGGCGGACTAGTTATTTTTTGTGTACTCCGATGATATGGGTATAAGAAGAATACGAAAAAATAATAAAATGACTTTACTTTAAATCAAATATGGCGGTCCACCCAAGATGGCTGTCTAGACTTTTTAAGCACTTCCATAATGTGTATATCAAATGAAAGGCTTTGCTGAGAAGAATAACAAAAAATAAAATGAATCCACTCTAAATTCAATTTGGCGGGCCGCCAAGATGGTGGACTAGTTATTTTACGCACTATATGTGTATCAAATTAAAGGGTTTGCTGAGAGGAGTACGAATAAACTGACATCTGCGTTCAACATAGATTGTACTCGAAAAAACGAGAACATAGATTTAAATAATATTATACCATCTGATATAAAGAAGATGAGGGCTACCTAAGATGTTAGAAATATTCATTGGGACCAAGGTGATATTGCGTTGTAATCTAGATAGTGTAAGATTCCTTTGGGCCATCACTTACTGTTATTACTGTTGGTGTATTAATTATCTATGGCAAGTATTTGTCGTACGCGATATTTCGGAACAGGTGTCGTACTAGTGATTTACTCAAGTGATTCAGTAGTCTGGCAACACTGAGATATAGCGAATAGACTTCTCACTTGGCCACGAGACGTAGACTAGAACGGTACTTTAAAAACACTAAATCGAAGTCAATCAGTGCCATCGTTGTTTTATTTCGTGAAATAGATTCCTGTACAACAATAGATTACAGTCTGGTGAATGACGGTATTGCACATATTACGGAAAGAAACCAAAGAGGACGAACCCCGTCCCGTACCCGTCCGTATAGACTTCAATAAAGATGGTCTTCAACTTATTCAACTCAAGTCTGTACAATTTCTAGCAAAATATAGACACCGTACTGCTGTATGAAGGATGTTGCTAAATATAATATGCTGGACTTGTACATTACACAAAATGCAAGGTAGTAACTATCGACCATGCCGTTGGCTATTTAGGTTTAAAGCTCTTCGTGGTCAACGTGGGTGGCCTTATATAGATTCAAATCACTAGAAGGTCTCCTTTTTGAATAACTAGAGTGTACTAAATTAACGGGCAAACGACCAATCAACAATGATGCTTTAAATGAAATGTACAGGTTGAGAAACATTTAGATACAATAACATTATATATATACACATTTTATGTAATTTCAATAGTTTTCACAGAACACGCTAAATAATGACTTGCAGGCAAATATTTGATAACTTGAGTTACATTATAGCAATTTTCGTAGGGATTTCCGATTTTTTAACAAAAAAATATAGCCCTCGCTGACAATGTACTTTTCTAAACGTGAAAGAATGTTTAAAATCGGTTAAATATTTTGTGAATTTATTCGTTAGAAACAAAGACACAAAAAACTAATCTTTTCTCTTTGTAAACTTAGTTTAGATGAAATCAAGTAAACAATTATTTTAATGTGCAATACGCTGAGCTATCATTTCATATAGCAGTACAGATATACGTACTTCGCCATTAGGTTTAACATAACACTAATATACATTATGCTGAGGATAAAATAGTTCCCCAGGGACGGACTTGCAAAGTGATAATGTCCGAAAGCGAGCGTGTGTGCCTCCTTGTAAAATTTTATTATTACTACATTTTGGCCTTCATTTCATTTGAATGAGGCTTGCCCTTTTCGGTTCATATATGTTTATATTGTACCCGGGCGTAATTATTGTGTATTAGTGATGTATGTATACCTTAGTTGTTGACATACAGAAATGTACTTTATACTTTCTTTTTATGCACGTTAGGGCATAGGACATACGACAAGTAAACAGCCTACTGATGTAAAATGGTTACCATATGCAGTGAACACTTTCAGTACAAGGCGTAAGGCTTGCGCATTGCTACCCTGCTGCTAACACAGAAACCCTTCAGAAGTTTTTATTCGTAATTGTTTTGTTTTATACAACGTCGGGAGGTAGGAAGGAAGCATACGGTCCACCAGATGTAAAGCTGTGACCCTAGCTTTTGAATGTTTGTAATACGTTCATTATCACTGGCGCAATGTGAGATGGCGGTACTTATCCAGACGGGCTGCTTTGAACTCTCTTATAAACACCCAAATCAAGATAAACAGACATGTTCATGCACGCAAATGTTTTTCAAAATTCTGTCCTCCTTTAGTTATGAATGTCAGCTGGGTGGAAGGATTCATTTGGCGTTGATGATGTTGATAGGCAGTGATTACCGACTCTTATATTTACGGGCTGTGAACAATTTAAACATTTATGTTTTAAATATTTTTTCTAAAATCTTGGGTATTAATCCCGGTAATTTGATAAGCGTGCAGGGGATATCAAAGGGATAATAAACCCAAGAACATGTCTCGGCAGGCATTGGGACTATTGCGAATGTGTCGAAAATGGGCTCTTGAAATGAGATCTAGAGGAATTAATGATACAAGGCTATTGTAGAAGAGGGACAGACGTCTGCCATAACTATGATATCTGATTGTTATTTCCAGCAGACGGTGCCCCACCACTCACGGATGCCGGAGAAAGTCGACCGGGAGCAATACCGCTGTGGTGTGGTGTGGTGGAGTGATTTGGAAGGGTCGGGAGGTGCGCTGCGTTTTCTCCGAAGTTACTCGCGGCGCGACGGCGGCGAAGTAAAGGGCATGCCTTTAACAATTCTACGTCTAGAATATGAAAAATAATTTCATCTTTTTTATTTTGTCGTTATATAATAACTTATTTCTTGCATTGGAATTTTAGTATTCTACGATAGCAGAGATATTGTGGCCTTTATAGTATTATCTTCCGTTTTTCGTTACATCAGGAAACATCGTTATATTTCTATGATCAGTAATGCGATATATACGCGTTTAATGTGTTTCGATTGGATATATGTTGCCGAAGGAAACACCCACAACATGAAATTTTTAAGCTCCAATTAGGTGCTACGAATCAACAATGAGTGCGACTCATTATAAATTCCGAGTCAATTTCATCACGACTTAATAAGCTACCATTGTCAAATACACGTATTGTTTTTACTTTCTAAATTGTTCTTTTATTCATCGCAATCAATTAAACTTAAAGTGACAATTATGTTAACTCATTAGAGAATGCGATAAGAACGCATAAGCATGTAAAAATAAATAATAATCACTCAATAACATACACATATCTGAAGTCAAAAGTCGGTAAGCGGATTTATCTAAGCTCCTTTTTATGTTGAAAACGTTTAAGAGTTTCCGCGAAAGTGTTGCAACTTGAGAATAATCAAATTCCCGCGCAGATGTTCGTAGGCAGTTATTGGATCCCGTATAATATGGGGGATTTTATTTTCACATATCGGCCAACTAGCGCGGTGCGCGGTTCACCCCTGTAATCACTTTTGCCGCAATATTGTTTTTTTCTCAGTTTCGCTGGTGCTCGCGTGGGTGTTATTTTGTAATTTGTTTTATATTAGTAGTTTTCCTATAGGCAGCACATACTTATGTACTTGAAATTATTTTTTATGTAGTGGATAACAAACACTGCTTTAGAGAGGTAAGTGTTTCAAAAAGAAACCTTATAAATAACAAATGCAAGAGCTAAGAGGTAATTTCAAGAGCTTACCAGACTGAACTGATGTTACAGAATTATGATGCCAAGTTTTTAACTTACGTTACGAATCATCAATGAGTACATGCAACATATCATCACGCCTGTCTCCCATTGGGGTAGGCAGAGACTATGGAACGCCAGGTGCACCGATCCAAACATACCCCACTCGCTTTTTCACACTCATCAACCTTTTCATGTATGCTCTTCGGTTTTGGGTGCTTGTTTTTTATACAACTTCGGGAGGCATACAAGCATACGGACCACCTAATGTAAAGCGGTTACTGTAGTCTATGAACACTTGTAATACATTAAGTATCGCTTGCGTGATGCCACGTCTCGCCCTACCTCAAAACATCCAGATCAAGACAAACAAACATGTTCATGCACATAAATATTTGTTCAGTGCGGGGATCGAACGCACGAGTGTCGGTGTCCAAGTTGCGTCACAACTACGCAACGCACGCACGCACGACAAAGCCATCGAGCCCATCAATATTGATTTTTGATTTGGCAAAAGAGTTACATGCAATTTGATCTAACCTGCTTTGTGTGGAGCACCGGCCGGCATCCAACCACTACCGCTAGTAGATGCAACATGCTGTCGCTGCATGACTGCTCCGGTACTCTGCCTCGGCTGCTGCGGTCGTCTTCGCGATTGTCCGCCATATGGAACAGAAATATTAGAATAGTCGTTAGAATAACATGCTACAAAAGAGTTACGAAAGAATTGTATCAGGCAAGAGTGAATGTGTTGACTGCGATTCATTATAAGAAAATACATTTTCTCATTGCTATTCCTAAAAAATCCTAATACTCAATATTTAGCTTATCATCTTTAGGAACATATTAACGTATATTCTCACGATATGAGAAGCTTGAAGAAGTCTTGTTTAGCTATATAAGTAGAACTTTTACTAACGTCAATTTTCTTTAGATTTTTTTAATTAAATATGAATTTTGAGGAATACTATACAAAGGAGGTTTTTATGCTGGGATAAGTATTCACACTACTTGTTTTTTGCAATAAAAGTTAATTCTAATTCAATAATCGCAGTGACTTCTGTGCTGTAAGTCCCGCACGCGATTTGTACAGTTGTCTGATACTCAATACGTCTATCTCTTCATGGCGCAATATGTAATATAAATACCTTTAAAATGGATCTTTGTCTCCTTTTGAGTTTAATAATAACAGAGCTAGTTGGTAAGCTTGGTACAGTATGTAAGTACCGATGGATAGAGTGCGATATACGCTGTTCTCAATAATGGATAAACAACATAATAATAATGCAACTTAAATATTAACCTCCTCCTTTTTTGAACTCGGTTAAAAAATAAGGATAAAGAAAATAAGCCCACCTGCTTCAATTACAGCTAAGCAGTTATTGATTGGTAAAAATGTTTGCAACACCCAAGTAGCACATGTTAAAGTGAGTGAGGTATGTAAGAGCTGATATAGTGATTGGTGCTCTCTGCCTACCCTACAAAGGTCTTGGCTTGAAGATATAGATACCAGATGGAGACTCTGTCTCACCTATTTCTACCGCCAAGCAGCTATAGTTATATAGCTGTGTTCCGATTTGAAGGGTGAGATATGCAGAGAAATTACTGGGTACTGTGACGAAACAGCCTTAGGTAACAAGATTGGCAGCGCGTGGTGTTGCGAGCATCAATAGGCTGCGGTGACCGCTTACCATCTAATGCGGGCCGCATGCTTGTTTCCCAATCTAGTTGTATAAAAAAATATATACTTACAGTATCTTGTGCGTAAAATGAACATTGATACTGATACAGATCACTGACTCCATCAAAACATCTGACGACGCAACCTTTATTCCCTCTGGAAGATATGCATCTTCCGTTTAAATATACTGCAGGTGGGCCAGCCAACAACTTCCCGGGTTATTTAAATTAATAATGCTAACTTAGTCGATTCACCGTGTTTATCCAACGAACTTTCTACAGATTTCGTTTTAAGCGGGCTATTAAGAGCAAAGGCGGGTATTTAAAATTTAATCCCCTTGATGTTTGGCGTAGTATAATTTTATTATCGTTGACTGTTTTGCAGTACTATTAAGATGACAAATGCGCGAAGGGCGAGAGGCAATATGGATATTTCTGGATTATTTCCGAGTCAACAAGGTTTCGATTTCCATTATTATAACATAACTAGCAGCTATCGGCGGCTTCTACCGCTTTTGGTTTCAAAATAGGCGAAGGAATAAAAAATATTGCTAACTGCAAAATAGTCTAAATCTTGAATGAACTATACTTTTCTTTAATTTCATAACAATAAATTCATCTAGTTATTTTTGTATGACGCATGTATAACATACATGCACACATGGTAGCCGAAGAAGCATGTCCTTTGCACAAATCCGAAGTGACCTGGCTCCGAGCAATTTGTTTCGTTTGAACTCATTAGAACTATTATGAACATTGAAAAGGGGACTTCGTCGTGATATGCCAATCAAAGTCTATCATAATATTGCAAGATTAAATCAGCAATGAAAGTTATAACAAATCATGGAGCAAAAATTTTGTCTAGACAAAATCACAGACACTATGCAAATTGCCGCCAATTTGTAAAAGCAACTGATATATGATATCAAGTTAGCAATATAGTTTCTACAGCTGTTAAATGAAATATGACTTTAATGTAGGCATTTTTACAGTTCGCAAGAGTACTTTATTCGAAATTTCATTTTATTTTTTCATAGGCAACTTTTTTACTGACTCATTCTAAAAACTTTCAGTGGGATCTCCATATATCGGCGGTTATGAGTATAAATAAATTAACTAATTTGTCTCTTCTTCTTAGCGTTACCCATTTTCCTAATTCATCAAGATCGACGCGGTCCGCTACCTAAGTCTAAGGATTTGGCGAAGATACTGATTGTTACATGGAGCGACTCCACCTCGAGACCTCCACATCACTGAGGTAAAACCAGACCTTTCTAAGGTTAGGTCACACGTCTTTCCAAATATACTTTCTTGGACGTGTGGATTTACTAACGATGTCTTTCTTCACCGTCGAGCAATTTACAAATACGTACATAAATTCGTATTTTAGAATGTATTTACACACATCACATCCGGGATAGTATACTATTTTGATTTGGTGGCAACAGGGGAGAATTACCAGGCGTTTAGGCGGTTCTGCAATCTACATTATTGGAATCGATGTGTTAGGTAACAACTCACAGTTTAGGTCCCAATAGTGTTAGATATAAACCGTGGTGCACGGCAGTTGAGCTTCACTTGACTAGCCATCTCTTTGAGTTTTTTAAATGCCTTATTTGTCATATTGCAGCTGTCTCTCACTTTGAGAATGGGGGAATTCAATTCCAAAACTTCCTACTCCTACAAATTTCTTGTGATTAAATTCGTTGTGAGTTCCAAGGCAGCTGTAGTTTGACCCCCGGGTCGGCAATGGACTTCATTGTTCATTGCCTTTTTGGTGGTCGCCGCTGTTAATTCTGGCTAAGGAGACACAGTGGTGGGTATGAGTGGCGGGCCTGTCCCGAATATTAGGCCGTACTAGGCCATGATCTTTATCAAATAGGCTATCACTACTCAACCAATTGTTAATTAATTTGTCTATACTTCTAATAAGATTTAGTATAGTACATTATTTTTTATTTTTATACTACGTCGGGAGACATACAAGAATACGGCCCACCTGATGTAAAGCGGGTACCGTAGCCTATAAACGCTTGCGATATATTAATTATCACTCGCGCGATGCCTCTTCTGCTGCTTACACAGCAACTCTTACTGGTGACCTCACTCACACGAACACAACAACCGTCTAGGGAGTTGTTATTTGGCAGCGGTTTTCTGTGAGGTGGAGGTACTTCTCCAGACGGGCTGCTTTGATGCGCCCTACCTCTCTTAAAATATATCCATCTATAATACCGATTCTCCAAGAAAATTTAACAATATCGAATTGTATATTATATTTATACAAGTGCTAATTGCTATTTATGTTATGGGTGCTATTTTAATAAAACAATTATTCCGGTACACGAGAGTTCTATTTGTGAATTAGTTGGTTTGGTAGCCCCAGACGGGCTGCTTTGATGCGCCTTACCAACTTTACAATTTCAGGACTTTATGTAACTTGTGAAATGTTCAGTAGTTTATGTAACTATTTGTATTAAAAGTCAAATGTAACTGAGATATCTACCCTCAAAAAAGGGCTCACACGTGAGGGCAGACATCTTTGATTCCCGTGTCCATAATAACAATATTTCAAGCATACACTTTGGTGCCCGTTGTATTTGATATTGGTAAATGTATTTTCACAAAAGTTAAAGTTACGTTATGCAGAATAAGATATATATTTTTTTAAATATATATATATGGCTATAGTGTTGCTCCTTTATGCCAGTGTCAAAGTTAGGGAAACTAGACCCAATCAACCCAATTTAAATACCACCCGTAAAACGATAGTGATTTTTACAAGGTTTTCTTGATGAACTTCTTGATGAAAAAGTGCATAAACGTGTTATATTTGAGTTTTTTCATTACTGTATAATTTCACTAGCACTTATGCTACAAAATACTATCGAAATTGTCACACAAAACTAATTTTAAAAATTGAATTGTAAAAATTTCAAGTAAAACAACAATGTCCCTCGTCAAAAGCGCGGTAAGAAGTCCAAAGGCGATTTCTTGTTAAAATTTCTCAAATAAGATCATTACAAGGTTTGTTTTATAACGATATTTACTCCCAGAAACTTGTCTAAGTAACGTGATTAGTGACTTCGACGGAGATTGAGAAATATTGACTCTGCTCAATAATAAACGCATGCCTGGGTCTTAAAGTACAGTAAAGTGGTAGTAAATATAGAGTATAATGTAGAGCCTAATTTTACACATTACAGTGGTCATCTCTCGAAATCATTATAATCGTATAGAAAATATTATCCTTCTTAGATTCCAATAAACATTCTTCTGTTGACTGCTGATTGAACAAATTGCGACTAAAAGATTTAAAATGAAAATGAATTCAAAAATGCAATTTGATCTAAACTGCTTTGGGTGTTTTGGCCATCAATTAGTTCATGCGGGCTAGCGTCGGACGGCATCAACCCACTACCGTTAGTAGATGCAACATGCCGCCAATCTATGGCCGCTCCTATAGTGTCTGCCTCGGCTGCTGCGATCGTCCCCGCGATTGCCCGCCATCTGGAACAGAAACCTCATGCACTGCCACCGTTGCTCACATGACTGACCTGGCCATCGTTGCGACACGTGTTTCGCCTCTCCACGAGGTATTCTCAGGCGCTGTAGATATTAGTCGTTAGAATAACATGCTACAAATGACATATTCGTCCCTTATATTGAACTGGGGGTGGGGGTGTATACATGTGGTGAGTGAAGAGATATTGAATTTAAAAACTAATACCCGATGATGGAAAAGTTATTTTTTTTTTATCACGGAGTTCTTAAACATATTGTAAAGCACATCAAGGATAAATAACGGCTAGCTATTTTGAACCTTATATAAAAACATTTTCGATCGATGTAAAAATCGGAAAAGTTTGGAAGACTTAAGACTTTGCAATAACATACGTTTATTCGTGATGATGGTAATGTTGATAACAATAAAGGAAAATCTGATCCAATAATACAACGCTGTTAAATAAAATAGCATGCAATAAAAAGCGCAGTAAATTTATTGTATCGAGAAGTCCATAGAGCCAAGCAGTACTTCAGCTCGGGACAAAGACAATATGATACAATATATATATATTGTAATATTTTATGTTATATAAGTCCCAAGTCAGACCGCATATGGAGTACTGTAGCCACCCTTGGGCGAAAGCACCTAGATACTGGCTAGGACCTTGTGACTCGGTGCAGAGACGAGCTGTGAGGATCATCGATGATCCTGAACACGGTATTCAGCCCTTGACTTTGAGAAGAGATTTTGCCTCCCTCTGCGTGTTCTATGGATTGTATAATAGGTTGTGTTCTGAGGAGTTGTTCGACATTATGCCAACAGCCTCGTTTTACAATCGCATAGCTTGCCGACGGCTGGGAGTTCATCCTCATACACTGAAACCGCAACGTACGTTCTGTGGTCACGTACTGTGCGGTTCCAGATAAGTTTTCTACCGAGAATTAGAAGAGGTTTGCCCAAGGTACTACAGTATGGGTTTCTTCAAGAGAGGCGTGAAGAGGTTCTTACTGGGTCGGCAACGCAATGGTGACACCCCTGGTGTTGCAAATGACCATAAGTTGCGGTAACTGCTTACCATCAGGCATGCATCAGGCAGGCCGTATGCTTGTTTTCCACCTTAGTGGTATAGAAAAGTCAATACTACACCACCGAGTTAGATCTTGAAGCATATTATTATACTAGCTGTGCCCGCGACTTCATCCGCGCGGAATAGTTACTTTTTTATTATTTATTTATATTAATAAAAATAAATAAGTTACTCCTTATTACATCAGCTATCTGCCAGTGAAAGTCCCGTCAAAATCGGTCCAGCTGTTTCAGAGATTAACCGGAACAAACAGACAGACAGACAAAAATTGTAAAAAAATATATTTTGGTATATGTACCGTATATACATCCATATGCATTTAGTAAAAAGCGGTTATTTTAATATTACAAACAGGCACTCCAATTTTATTTATCTGTATAGATTATTACAGTTTGTTGGTAGCACACTGCGCTGAGGAAGAATACAATAGCATTCTGATATCTAGCTCATAAATCGTTGAAGTAGGCAGAAACATACATTAGATTCTCGGTATTCAACATTTTGGCGTTATATCACTGAACTCTATGACCTTACAATTCCGTGACAAGATTACATCACTATCTTGTTTCCTACTTTTCCGTAGTTAGGTTTTAGTTCTGTTAGTGTTTTTATTTCACAATATAGCACTATAGACAATATTTCATATCATCCACCTGATATAACCATAGTACATAGCTGCTTGGAAGGAATTTTTTACGAGGGTTGTCACCTCTATTGCACATAGTAATGCCTCAGGAGCTTCTTGGTAAACTCACTAACTCGCAGGCCCTGAAAAACTTCTCAAAGAGTTATCATTCAGCGCTCGCCAGTTAGGATACACACATTCATACAAATATTAAAACTAAAAATCAACTGAAGGTTACTCTGAGAAAGCACTATCTATCGCTGTGCCCCTGAGCTCAGGCTGGTATGGGTAATACCAGGGCCAAACCTGGGCGCCGCGTCGGGTGGTGTCAATTGGCGCATTTACAAATGTATGTTATGTTATCCATGTTATCCACCAGCAGATGAACATTGTTAAGTGTATTACCTAGTCCTAATGTAAGGAAAATATTAAAAAATGTGTGAATTAGGAAAATATTGAAAGTAGAATAAGTTGTGTAATATTGTTATCAAAGCAAAGCTTTTGTATTTTTAACTATAAGCGACCGCAAATGCGCGTTGTCCACGGGAGCTACTGCCGACAAACTGACATACAGTTTGGCAGAGTGTAAATTGTGTTATGTTTTGTGTTAATGTTTACAAATAAATAAATAAAATAAAATTCTTGAATGCGCTCTATCTCTCTTAAATTTACGAATATTTTTTATCATTTATATATATTTTAGCTCACCTGTATTTACTTGCTATATCGGGGAATATATATCTACAGGAGCAGTGATAGCCTATTAACGCACCAGCTTATTATCCGGCTGGTTCCTTGTCCTGAATCCTGGTGTGAGCACCTACCACTAAATTAGTTTATTTTTGCATTTATGTACATACGAATTTGTAGTTATAACTTACTCGGAGGTCGAGCAAAATATCGTGAGAGAGATCTAATCATGAAAAATCTTCGGGTTTTCCATCTGGATTGCTTAGGTAGCGAATCCCGCTGATCACAATAGGTATACTTACAAAAAAGAAGAGGTTGGATGTATAAATTATTTTAGATTCTACAAGATGTCAGTTGGAGATTAATATTCAAATACAGGTTAAAGTACCTGAAAACCAATCGGAACTTAGAAATATAATTAATTTCAAATTTAATTTAACCTGTTTAATTCACCGCTATACAATTTCGGTTCATAAGGCAATCTTTTCCGTATTTTATTTCCAGACCATCACCTTTTACGCCTCGCATCCCCAATATTAGAACCTCAAGTTTATTCAAATTCCCAATAAAATTATCGTACACCGAGAAAAGAAAACAAATCGCTTTGTAACCGATCTCAGAGTAAAATGAAAGCAAATACTTTTAACTTGCTGAGCAATATCGTTAAATCTTTCTTTAAATGTCAATAACAGATGTATATTTTTACGTGTAAAAGTCAAAACTTGTTCGTTTAGTATCGTCTTAGGTTTTCGCGATTGTTACACATTGAATTAAACAATTTTTAACGGAAGTATCGCGTGTTTTATTTATTTTGTTGAACCTGACGTTTAGAATGCTTTGCAGCGTCCGCGGTCGCAGGAAGACTTCCTGCGACCACGGATGCTCCGTTAAAAATTGTTTAATTCAACTTGTTCGTTTCTTTGTATTTAATTGTTATACCTTTAATTTCACTGGTTATATGCCCATTCCAGTCTAATAAAAAAAAGACAGAAACGGCAGTAATGCGCTGCGTACCCGCTATTTAACCACTAGTACCTGTATTCAATCTTTGAGGATCGAATGAACTTACGCTAGAAAATTGCGAAGAATAAAAATATTTAGGTACCTAATTCCTTAAAATCGGTTTACAAATATTAATTATTTAGTAATTGATATTTAGAATAATAAGTATGAAGAAATCTATCTATCTATCTATAACTTCCCCCCAAATTCCTTGCGGGGTAGGCAGGGAGAGCCGAGCGCCATGAGACGCGGTCCTTACATACTTCGCTCGCTTTTTTAACATTCATTGCTCTTTTCAGGCACGCCCGCCGGTTTCTAGGACTCTTGACATCATCTTTTGATTAAAAACGACCAATTCGGTTATGGTAGGTTAGTCTTAGCCTTCCTCGGCTCCTATATGCTACCACTTTTGCATTGTATATCTGTTTCGTCATTACTTCATCCTACATTCACCTCCGAATCATTGAAGCATATCTTTTCCTATCTTAACACCGATACTCTCTTTCAGACCAGCTCTCTTTCTTACGTCATAATTACGAACGCGGTCAGCAAGCGTTACGCCACAAATTTAGGGCTAGGTTTCCAATAGTATAGGGTGTCAATAGATGCAGGCCACCTGCAGGATCAAGACGTATGGCACTCTAGAAGGGAGGTCTATGTTCAGGAGTGGACGAATACAGGCTGAGATGATGATGATGGGCATATATACCACATAAGATAGTCATCACCACCAATAATTTATTTCTGTTTTCATGATCTCGATTGATGTTTTCATGGGCAAGTCCTGTTTCCTAGGATTTCCTAAAAATTTGGCGAAGACACAAATTTTGACATGGAGCGAGCGAACTAGTAAAATATCATCTTCTTTATTTATGACTTCAAAAGCTATACACTGACATTGCGTATGTAAATATACTTATCTTTGTATATTTGTGTATGTATTTTATATATCATATGTGTTTTTTTATTCTCTCTAAAATCACGGCATTTACCCCGGTCATTTGATAGGCGTGCGCGAGGATATGAATCCAACACGTAGAGGCCTCTTTGAAAAGACTAATGTAATGTATTATACCCGCTGTAACCTGCTCCGGGGGATATCAATGGGAAAATTTACCCATGAACAGGTCATGGCTGGTGATTTAGAAGTATTATTAGAACTGGGCTATTGCAGAAGAGGGACGGACACCTGCCATTACTATCAAATTCAGATGTTACTTTTGGCAGGCGGTGGTTCGCCACTCACTAGATTGGCCCCCGAAATGCCAGAGAAACTCGGCCGGGTTGCCACCGGTGTGAGTGACTCAGGGGTGTCGAGAGGCGTGCTGCACTTTCTCCGAAGTTACTCACGGCGTTACGCCCTTTAACACTTCCACCCCTGAAGCATATCATCTAGTGAGAGGAATAGAGAGCTATATACTCTGTCGACTCCTCTCTGGACGAGAGCTAGAGCAATATACTCTATCGACTCCTCTCTGGACGGCCAATGAAGGCAAGCCGGAGCTGAAAGTCCTGCGGGCCTTCTTGACTTTCCACTCCGACCGACGAAGACACGCCGGAGACGAAGGCCCTGATCGACTCTCTGGAGCACTCGGGTACCCATGGTGTCGTTACGCACCAACAGCTCGCCACAAACTGCCCTGCGGGGTTTTTTTATTTATTATTATATGTATTGTTATTTAGTATTTGAACACACATGTATACATATGTATATATTTACACCTATATAAGTAATTGTATTAATAATAATAAATTTTCGTTCCCTGCTAACCTTACCTCTGTACGTTGATACGTTACCTTAAGGTTGCCTTGAAAAGATTACTTTTAGCAATAAGGCCGCTTTGTTGCATAATAAGTAGTCATATGTAACAATTTTTAAGAAATTTCCTGTAACAATTATTATGTAAATAAAGCTTATTCTATCTTCTATAATTTCTTGAAAGAAGCGATAAATGAGTAGAAAGCCCCTTCTTATTTACCGCCGAACACGGGCCAATACAAATATGTACATAAATCTGAAAACCGGTATGTAGTGGTACATGCCTCGCCAGAATTAGAACCAGGGACTGTGCGTTAATAGGCTTTATCTACTGGGCTATTATTACTTTTGTCTAGTAGAGTGTTCTTAATACTGACAACATTCTCTCTAGTAGAAAATATTGTCAGTATCAAACTAGACGAGTTTGATACTGACAATATTTTCTTGTATTCTTAATATGCAGTTTAAATAAATTAGTAAAATGAAGTTATATCTTTCACAAAACTGTCTGCTTTATTATATTTATTTTACATCCCTCTGTTACAGTGGAGAAATGATCTACACTGTGTTATTGTCCCACTCCGCGTCTGTTTGATCACAATTTTCAACGGTCAAACGAGTAACTGCAAACAAAAACGACGGCCTTTTAAGCCTGAATAAATTTTGTTAACTCTGAAAGAGACACATTAGGAGGTAGAAAAATGTCGGCCCCGACATTAATCTAGATGTATTGTGGGCAAGAGAAATCTGCGGACTATCTGGAACAGGTTTTTTTACTTCATCGGTTCGCAGTTGTTTTCATCTATTTAACATGTAAAAATATATATAAGCGTATTGTGGAAACAAGCGTTAAAATGTATAGAGTATAGAGAAAGCTCTTCATACAACCATATTTGTTACAAAAATATTAAGAATATAAAAGTTACAAAGAAGTTTCTAGATGAAATATTAAATTCGAAAGATTTTAAAATATTCTCTTTTTCTTGAAAACGTTTTACTGATTTGAGGATGTTATATTTTTTTCGAAAGAGATTGTTAACGTGTTTCCAAACTTGCTGCTGATGAAGGAAATTCTTTAGAAGCTTGCTGGTAATTTCACTTTCGGAAATACAATATGTATACGCATGATTTGTGTGGAGAGATGCCTCCTCAGGTGTGCTGTTCCAAGTTGGAAGGATACACCGCGTGGAGATGAGATATATTGTAAGATGAAGAAGAGATGATTCTAACGATGAAGATGAGTCACTCAGTAATTCACAAAATAAATCACAAAACCTAATATAAACTTAAACATCTAAAATTTAAAACAAATCAAACCAGTGACACAATTTTATGACATATTTACTGTTCAAACAACAGAAAACCGATCACATATCTGTTTCACTGTGACTGCCTTTAAATTAAAAATAGAGTCTAATGAGATGAATAATAATTAATAAGTAGATCAGTCATCGCAGCGACATCTACGACCTCGCAGTTTGAATCAGTGTTATTTTATCAGCTTAAGTAAAGAATATGTCTTTGTTAAAATATACTTGCGCTGACAAGTTTCCCAGGGGATTGAGTTCTATGCATTCATAACAGGATAGTACATAGTGAAGCTGCCAGACCTGAGCTCAAGGCTAAGTGCTCTTACTTTATTTTCTATAACGGGACTCTCGTTCGTAGACTCAAGTGTACTTCTTTTATATTAATTAACAAATTATCAATCTATCTATCTATACCTATATATTCGCGCTAGATCGCTTGCGGGGTAGGGAGTACGTGCCGATCGCCATAAGACGCGGTCCTTGCATACCCCGCTCGATTCTTCAATATCATTAGCTCTTTTCATACATGCTTGCCGGTTCCTATAACTACTGATAACATCTTCTGATAACACATGACCAAAATGGTCATGGTAGGTCTGTCTTAACCTTTGTTGGCTCCTATATTATTTTGCTTTTGCGTTGAACATTGTATTGTAAAATATGTATTGGGTATAAAATATATTCAAAACCGGTGGAGTATTGATGAGAAAATATAATAATAATAGGTTAATATTAACGAATATATACGAATATGTAGGTAACTGACCTTTCTTAAATTAAACTCTACTGTTGAAATGATAATTAATGGAAAACGAACAACGATTTTACTCGCTATATGCATTAAATGTAAGTAACAAAATGTTACAATCAAATTACAAGTTTTTAATTCTAATAACGAAACTTCATAAATAATGACTTTAATAACATGCGCTGAACAATCTTGCTTCAAATCACGAAAAGTAAAACGGCGTGTAAAACTTTGCACATTTATATTTTTTCTATACTTTACATTTGGTATTCTATTATATTCAAGGTAATATTTTAGTGTGTCTGAATTACAGGCTAAAATGTATTTTAATTTAGTATAAAGAATGTTAAAGCATGTATGCTGAATGTACGTTTTTAAATTTTAATATTTAAAAAAGTCAGAGTTTTTACTAATACACATTAGATACTCATTTTTACTGGATTAAAATAATGGAATATACTACAGGGAGATACCTGGCAATATTACAGTTTAGCATTTGTAACAAAGATTATTGTGCAGTTTTATTTTAAACAAGCCAACCTGATGCAAAACCGTTGCCGCAGTTAAACGTTTCCAATACATGGAGTGTCAGTCGTACGTTGGCAACACCGCTGCTAATATAACAACTCTTCAAGTGCATATTATTAACCTCACTTACTCTCAGGAACGTGATTAGCCACCAGTTATATATAGCTGCAGCTACTTATGAGGTGGAGGTACTTTTTAAAAGAGTTCACACAAATACCTCAAATCTTATTCCAAAAAAAAATACATCCTTAACTGATGACCAAATTATAAGCATGAATTGCATACCGTTTTTGCACATGTCATGCAAATAGTTAGTCTACATCTCCTTCCTACCCTTATACTATATCTTTCACACTTACTAAGGAGCTGTTCACGTGATACAAAACCAAACGCTTTGCTCATATCAATAAATACGGCTACTACCTCCTTTGATTTGTCTACATACTGTAAAATTTATTTGATTAGTTTAAAATTAGCTAGCATTGTAGACTTTTTGATAACCAGTTTGATTTTCATTTAATATGCCCAATTTGCTTATGAAATTTATAATCGTTATGTACATAGCTTTTTCAACAACATGAGCAAGAGGTCTGTAGTTGCCTAGTATTTCTGTATTATCTTTTTTATTATTTGGCTTCACTACCATTGTTTGTAATTTGTTGGGATATACACCATAAATAAAAGACAAACTAATGATATAGCTTAGAACAGGTGCCAGTGTATGTTTAGAGGACTTAATTGCTATTGTGGACAGATTGTCATTGCCCACTGCATGTATATTTTTAAAACCAGTTATGATTTTACATATTACGCTGCTGTCAGTGGTAACTAAGGAAACACTATCATTTACACGGTGAACTTCCGTAGTTCGAAAGGTACATTCAGTGTTCGTATTAGTTGAAGGTTTAAAAAAAAATATTAAATGCGATTGCCATGTCTTTTGGTTCATGAATACCTTTGCCTTCATATAGTACCCGTTGAATATACAATTTTTTTATAGTACTGTTACATTTTATTAAATTCCAAGACGCTTTACATATATTATCAGAGTTATGTATATATTTATTATTATCAATTTTTTGTGAATTTTACATACATTTCATTAGTATGGCACAATATTTTTTATAATTAACATTATTTATGAAGTCTCTGTCTTTATAGTATTGAAACCTAAGTGCTGTAGACCATGATTTATATTTTGATAGATATTTTAACCTTTGTATTTGAAAACATACATTATAGAATAAAGTGAGAAGGTCATGAAAGGCGTTAAAGGCTAAGGGTCCATATTTGTTCATATAAAATTAATTGTACTACCAAGTTTATTTCATAATAATCACTCTTCATATTTTTTCTTTTCATAACATTGTATGTCATAAGAAAGCTTGTAATAAAATTAAAGTTCCTAATCATTATTTTTCATACTATCAATGTCAATAAAATTATTCATAAGAAATACGTGCAGTCCAAAATTTGTTTGTAATGTATTCGGAAATCCTAAACATTTTGGTAGTAACAAGTAGTACCACTCGCCATCTCCGATAACTAAAGAGTACTTAAGATATATGTGTGTCTGAGTCTGAGTGTAGTGGACTGAGTCTACCGGTGGATGTATATTTCCGTAGCCGGGCTGTTAAAATGCAATTGGCATAATTCTCAATTATCAAATTTGCGATTTTACAAAATACATGCTGCCCTAACCAAGTAATAAAGGTAGAATTCGGTTCTGACACTCGCCGGCCGCTACCGAGGCACGTTTGCTTCGCTCGCTCGGCTCGTGCGTTGTGGTCGCAGTTCTAATCTAACTTAAACCTAGCCATTTAAACAATATATGTTTTGATAGGTATACATTTTGATTGTTATGTCTTTTAAACAGTACAACTTTTGAATGGTATACTATTTGACGTATATAGGTCACAAGTGGTATAGCAGGTGATATATATTTTAAATAAACGTTATTAAAATGATTTTATGCTTTTCAAAATGAAAATTTTATGAATATTATAGCTATTAAAAATATATATCGTAACGATTATGTCAAATCAACATTATATCTTATGAATGTCCATGTTTTTATTTTCTATCTAAACTACCAATTTTAATAATAAATTTAATAACCCCGCAGGGCACCTTGTGGCGAGCTGTTGGTGCGGAACAACACCACGTGTATCCGAGTGCTCCAGAGAGTCGATCAGGGCGGCTTCATCTCCGGCGTGTCTTCTTCGGTCGGAGCGGAAACTCATGAAAGGCCGCAGAACTCTCAGCTCTGGCTTGCCTTCAATGGCCGTCCAGAGTAGAGTCGATAGAGTATATCGCTCTAGAAGGTGATATGCTCCAAGGGTGGAAATGTTAAAGGGCATAACGCCGCGCGTAACTTCATACAAAACGCAGCACACCTCTCAACACCCCAAGTCATTCATACTGTGTTACCCCTGGCCGACTTTCTTTGTCATTTCGGGGGGTCTATCTAGTGAGTGGTGAGCCACCGCCTGCCACAAGTAACACCAGATATGATAGTTATGGCAGGTGTCCGTCCCTCTTTTGTCATAGCCCAGTACTTATAATCCTTCCAGATCTCATTACAATAGCTCAATAATTTCCGACACATTTGCACAATAGTCCCAATACCTGCCGTGGCCTGTTCGTGGGTATATTCTCTCCCATTAATATCCCCTAGCGCAGGTCACAGCGGGTATAATATATTACATCAACCTTTTTTTAAGGTGCCTCTACGCGTTGAATCCATATCCTCGACAGCGCCTATCAAATAACCCTGGTTAACGCCCGTGATTAAAGATATTAGGAATTCTAGTAATAAATATATTCAACATTCAATGACTTCTTATTTCAGGTATAAATACCTACCTACCTACCTACTACCTAAGCTACTTGGTTTAATAATATGTATTCGATTAATAGGATAACAAAATATACGTAATAATATTATGAAAAACATACTTCTGATAATAAAATGTATGATACAAAATGAATACGATTTCTAATAATATAATTAAAAGTAAAAGTACATTTAAAATTATGATTTTATAATTATAACGTATTATGTGTGTGACCTTTTATGAAGAGTGATTACTATAAAGTAAAATATTATGAGGAATATTTTATGACATTCAAAAATCGGATTCTCAATTTTATGTGAACAAATTGCGCTCCCAAAGGCTAAATTTGGATTAGATTCCTTGTATACCTCCGACCAAGTCAAGCTTCGTAGACATTCATTGAATTTTGTGATATTATAAGGACTAAAATCTCTTCATTTGACAAAGTAATATTGTAATAAATTTGATTTTGTTATTGGGATTTCTAGAGATTGCGCTGTATTATGGTCTGATAGTCCTAATTGGTGTACTTTACTAATAGTATTGCCAACATTGCTGAGAATTAAGTTAAGACAAGAATTTTGTGTAGTCGGTTCAGTTATATGTGATCAGTAGTTATAATTTTGTAGTATTTCTAAAAAAAATTTGCAAATATTACTATGCTTCAAAGTATTAATGTTGAAATCTCCTGCAATGATAATATTTTATTTTTGATTTGAGCACGTGCACCATATATTCGAACCTCTCCAGGAATACGTTGGGGTTTGATTCCTTACAATCGGGAATCCTATAATAACAAATATCACAATGCATTTATGTTTAGGTATTTCTATACCACAGCACTCGAAATATTTTCCTTCTTTATAAATGACAACATTTTATAATCTAAATTAATTTTTGTTAATATACAAATTTACAAACTCCCCGCGCCTCTGGTTAATACGGGAATACGATTCAGCAAGCTTAAAATCTCGTACATGTAAATTTGATTCAGATCCGGATGTGATAAAAGTTTCTGTTAAGCAGATTATATCTATATCTGAGAGTTCAGCTAGAGTAAGTGAGAATAGGTCTTGCTCGTTTACTATGCTACACTTACTGCTACATTTTGATGAAATACCACTAACTTATTTGTTTCGAAAAAACTACGTTCTTTCCGCGATATTACAAGAAGCATCGCTATTTCTGTGAGTGGGTTCTTTTTTTAAACAAGGAAAATAGTCCAGAATCGTGTTTTTTTTTTTGTTTGACTTTAATAGGAAAATAGTCAGTGATTTTTCTCTCTAATTTGCTTTATTCCTGAGGTACTTGATAGTAAATTAAATGCGTTACTAATTAAATATGAATATTTTGTTGACTGTAAATTTTTGTTTCTTGTGCCTATACATAATGTAATAATATCATTATTTGTTATGTCTGTTAAACTGTTACAACTGGTTAAAATTTGTGATGAATTAGCATGTGGTTTGACAAATCCACTTATGTCATAGACGTCATTCCACTTACCCGATCTTACTTTTATTATCTTCACAGATAAGCTACGAACATTTTAGTCTCCAATTATGTGTATTTCATATTTACGTGCAGTTTTTCTCTCTGTTAATATTGAAGTAGGATGCTTCACTGTAGGCTTTTGTTTTATGTCGCTAGGATTCAAAGCAACCGAATCAGTTATATATTGTGATTTATGTTTTAAGCCTACCTCACCATCATTTTTTTTTTAAACTAAGTTTGGTTCAGATTGAAAAGCTAAACGTGAGAAATCAAGCTTTTGAATTAAGCTCTTTGGAGTTTTCTTTTTATTGCTAGATTTGTATATATGTGTCAATTTTATTTAATTTTAATTCATAATTCAATATATTAGGTATATATATTTAAGTTAGTTCTTCTGTAATATATTGCATATTTCGTAGTCTGCTATTTGTAATTTTTCTCGTAATTGATAAATTATATTCTCAGTTTTCTTATTTTTAAAAAGTCTGTTGACGGTTTTTCAGGACAATTTCTATTTTAAATACTCTAGAATTCTTAGTGTGATACTCCAATTCTTCATCTGTGTAATCGGATGGTAAATGAAAAGAATTATCTCTGAGAATGTAGATTTTTAGTCTATTATCTCCGAATATAATATTGTCGTTACTTATGTTCTAAGAACTTGGAACTATAGTAAGAATAGTCACTGATGTTATATTATTTTGTAGTTTGTTTGTGCTGTCATTATATTTCCAATTTAATTTATTATCTGAAGTCATTATTGGAAACTGGCTGAAGGATACACGAAAATATTAATTTTTGTTCATTACATTTATCGCATTTCAACGTCACCTTTCGGCTACTTATAGTATTCATGTTTGCTAGTGAATTGTTTATTTTTAGTCGATAGTAATATTTAGTATCTCAATTGTAGAACAAAATCTTTTTTGATTCTACTGGGGTTTGAACATAATATTTTTATAGTAACTCAATTTAAGTTTAAAAATTATGGGTTAATCCACAGCTACGATATAATATGTAGACAAAATTATGCATCTCTTTCCTCATAAGTAATGTCTAGTTTGTCATTATTGCACTGATGAGGGTTGATTTAAAAAAATAATTAGTATTTATCTACGTAATTACACTGATCACACAATATTCACTATATTTATAGTTAAAAATAACCTAGCTATCAGTTAATTGGAATATAATAATGAGCATTGCTTCGAGTATTTAATGATAAATATATTTATGTACCATATAAGATGTTATTGTATTCTATTTTTTAACACACAAAATTTTAGGTAGTTAATACTTTATTATTTTAGGTAATCCAGTGGTTATTGTTTTGATAACACTCACACGTGATTATTAGAAGATGAACAGTATTTGTTTTATTTTTACACAGTGAAACAAGTAATTATTATTTTTAATAAAACTTTGTCAGAGAGCAGTTTGTTTAGTTAGCAGCGCTATCTGCCGAAAAAAAAATCCAATTTCAGACTTTCATCGTTTGTAGATGATAATGATGATGCTAGTTGTGTAGGAAGTCTTTGGTTGTAATGTAACATATTTCATTCATGTAAGGTTCACACAAAAATTTAAAATGTCTAAAAAATCTCGCTTTAACCTCAAGGGACCAATCTCAAGCTTAAGCTCATACCGTGTGTGAGCTTAAGATTATTGATATTTTCACAGTTCAACGTCGCGTCAAGCACGTAAACCGTCTTTGCAATGAATCACAAGGAACTTGTGATTAGTTGTAAAGACGCTTCAAGTGCTCCCGCCCATAAGTCACTACAGTGCGCAATATGTAATCTGACTTGAAACGTGTATAGCAAAAGTCTTTGTCGAGCTAAAGTACTATTTCGCTCTATTTGGTACACCGAATTTCTTGGATGCCAGCTACACCTTCTCCTTCAGGTAACTTCGGAACCGAACTTCGCAGAAGATCTACACTCCAAGGATCTGCTAGGTAGATCATACTGTTGACCTATCTATTCATAATCCTTTATTTACGTTTTTTTACGTTACGTTTTTAATTACGTTTGTACAAGGGTACCATGACCGCGCATCTCTAATTTCTTATTCTCCGGCTCAAATTGCACAGGTATAAAAAAAAACACTGTGTTTACTGTGTCACATTTGTTGCCACCAGTACTTTGATTATTATATACATAGATTCCTGTTTACTCACATTTTTGTTAACATTTTTAATCTATGTTCCTATTATTATTCAATGTCATCCATCGTCACATCCGGGTCGGACGGAAATACCGCGCGGTTAGTCATAAGTTCACTTCCAGTATCAGCATCCTGGACATTATCATACATTCCCCAAAATATTCACTCCAGCATCCTAACAATTCTTGAGTATTAATGTCTTCTTCATAGCGTTATCCGGTTTCTCAATCCATTGCCGGGGGTCTGCAACCAAGCCTTTTTTTTTTTTGTGACGCGGGGAAAAATGCGTTACGCACACCACCGGTGCCTGGGTGACCTCCGGTGGTAGTGTGGGACTCCCCGTCGGCTGTTCGACGGTATACCCACTAAACAACCCCGCGAAATGCCATCGGCCGCGTTGGTGTGGTGCCCCGGATCTGTCAGCAACAGGGCACGTCTGCAACCAAGCCCAAGGATTTGGCGGATATAGTATTTTTTATATAAAGCGACTGCTGTCAGACCTCCACAACCCAGAGGGAAAACAAGATCTATATTAGGTCATATAGCACGTCTTTCGAAATATAATTTCTTGGATATGCGGGTTAATGTAAGTGATAATTAGAAATATACATATAAATCCGAAAACACGAGTATTAAAGTATTCTTCAGTATTAAATAATTTACGACAAAAATAATAATAATAAACTACTAATTGATTATAGTCATACGTCATTGCTAAGTATGTACACATATCTAATTTCGACAGGTATCATATCATACAAATTACGACATCGTACAAATATATGACGATCATATATGTTTTTATTTTAATAATACGACGCCGAATATAGCACAGCTCAAGTTTTATTCGATAAACAAAGCGTTCTAACCACTACTAACGCCAAATTGGATAAACCGTTCCATTTACTATATACATGCATTTAATTTGTTGATTCGAGTCGCCGCTCGCTAATATGGTAGATTCAACATTTTGAAAGTAAGCTTTAAGAGTCTTTCAGAGATGGATTGTATAAAGAACGGTCCAGGGACTTTTGAGATAAGTAAATATTATAAATATTTCCAGGGAAATCGTATGTATATTATAATAATATAATATATATCTTACAGGGTGCTTAAAATAGTAGTAGCTATGGGCACTGTGATCCCTCTTTCATTGTTAATGTTGGTTTATATACAGAAAATATTGTTAAGGTAAATAAAGTACTATGTGCCATTCTGAACTGATTCATATACAATAATTTTTCATTAAAATCTGATGTATTAAACGATAATTTAGTCAAACGCTTGCATTAGATTCTAGTCAGACCATGACAAACATACATGTTCACGTACATGTAATAAAATGTATGCGTTGAAATCGAAAGGGTTTCTTTTTAGTTTGAGGAACAAGGTATCTGTCAGTGAAGCAAATGACACTATAAATTATGCATCTTCACGCCAGCTCCCTTGTGTGGTAGACAGAGCACGCTCATGCACCCTCGTCGCTTTGTAGGGCTCCTGTCATAACCTTCAGATAAAACATTACAAATTTGGTCGTGATAGGTTAGTCTTGATTTTCCTCTGCTACAATATTCTTCGACTTTCACATTGTATATCTGTTCCGTCATTCTTTCATGTAAAGTTTAAACATAAATGACCTAAAGAATTGGCTAGTTAATTGAAACACGACTCAAAAAAATGTAGAATGATCAGTCAGCAGTGACCTCTAGTCAAAAGTCAGTGTATATTATACTATGGCTTGCCAATTTGTTACAATTCCAAAGTATAAGGAACCTACAGATTCCATTGTAGGTTCAACAAAATGATTCACTGGATTGAATGTCAAAGATTTTGAATTGACTAACATCCATGGCAATTAAAATATACAAAATTAATAATCAACTTTATTGATAAATATACGACGTTATTCATTGTAAGACATAAAAAATCAACATAGAGAAGCTCAAGTGACATACACCGTAGATTATTTGTAACTATACATGTACAATATATTAAACCTGAAGTTATGAATTGTGCATTATCACATAGACATACATACCGGGAATATATCTTGTGGAATCATTACAACACGTGATAGTTCTCCCATTCTCCATAGTTGCAACTAGTTCTGATTACATCTTGTATTGCGGAAGGAATTCAGCATTTCGTCACGTTCCCCACTTCAAATACCACAACCCAGAGAGCACGTTGTGTTTCAATTTCATGATTTGCTGTTGAATACTGTTACAGAAGGGATCGCACATGTTTAACGGAACAAAGTTTACATTTAACGTATATATTTTTTTTAAATAACTGTCTCTTCTTTTATCTTAACGCTTGATTACTAATTTTGATAAGTAGTGATAGCCCAGTGGACACAGAACCGACTTATTGACCATCTAGTTCCCGGTTCGAATCCTGCTATGTACACTAAATTCGTGTTTAGTGATTTATGTACATATTTGCAGTTACAACTCGTTCGACGGTGAAAGAAAATATCCTGAGGAAACTCGCACGTCCAATAAATTATATTAAAAAAAAGGCATGTGACCTGACCTAAGAAGGTTCTGGTTTCCCCTTTGATTTGTGGAGGTCTAACGACAGTGGTTCCATTTTTTTTTTTGTACAACGTCGGAAGGCATATAAGCATACGCCGCACGTGTGCCATGTAAAGCGGTTACGGTAGCCTATGAAAGCTTGTTGAAACATTAAGTATCAGTCGTGCGATGCCTCCTCTGCTGCTAATACATCAACTTCTTAGGAGCTTCCTGGTGACCTCATATAAAAATCGGTATCTTCACCAAATCTTAGGATCATAACAGACCCCGACAATCCTAATGGATTAAGAATCCGGATAAGGCTAAGAAGAAGAAGATTTTATTACTAATCGACTTAAATAATTTAAGATTATATCTACCTATCAATAATACTGAACAAATAGATACAAACGTTGTCCCATTGTAAATCGCTCCTACATGTAAGTAACTATTCAAATAGAAGTATTTTAAGGCACCAATGACATAATCTAATCAAGATCGCAATTTTTTTGAAAATCAGGGTCTAGGATTTTTTTGGTGTACTATATATTCAAGTGCAGTACTTGATTTTTAATTACACTTCATACTTTAGTAATAAATCTAGATGCAAGCCCTCCTGTATTCAAGATTACAGGGGTCTTGGCTTTGAGTACAAGTTTGTTCCTTTCGGAGTAGAGACCCTTTGTCCGTGGGGTCCAGGCGCACAGTCGCCTTTTCATGAACCAACGAGACGTCTGATCGACGTCTGATCGTCGAAGCTTTCTCGCTCAGCGCATTAGTACTGCGATTCAGCGCGGGAATGCTGCCAGCATCGTTGTCGCTGGGGCCACACTATTTAGATTTATTTTAGGTTATTATTATTGCTTTAGTTTTATTAAATTTTAGATGTTATTTAGTTTTAGTTCTATTGTGTATTCAAGACTAACAAAAAATATCAGAATCAAATGCTCGTCTCGGTGCCAACCGCAAGCAACGACATTTATATTGCAAGCGATAAAAAATGCGGCGAATAGATATAAATAAATAAATATAAATATCGTTGGACAAATTACACAGCGCTAGGTAGCCCAAAGTAAGTGAAGCTTGTGTTATGGGTACTAGACAACTGATAAACATACGAAAATACATTTTTTTTAAATACATACTTATTATACATAGAAAAAACCCAGACGAAGGCAAACAGATATGTTCATGCACACAAATGTTTGTCTTGTGTAGGAGTCGAACCCACGAGCGTTGGTGGCAAAATATCGTAACAGCGCGTTTCACCACTGCACCACCGAGCTCGTCAAATTCGGTTATCCTGGTTTCGCCGAACAACTTTTAACATAATTCCATTACGTATAGTGTCACATCATATAAAATCGGTTAGCATAATTATTAATTTGACCCAATATTCATTTACTCTATTATTATTTGATATACATATTCAATTGATATAAACACATTTGAACTAATTTTCATTTTGAATAATATTATTTGACCTAATATTCATTTCAATATGATTGACCTAATGTTTATTTAACATAAATTATTGCTAGATGTTATGTTTTCTAAAAAAATGTTTCCCATATTATAAAAAGACATCTTCACGCCAGCTCCCTTGTGTGGTAGACAGAGCACGCTCATGCACCCTCGTCGCTTTGTAGGGCTCCTGTCATAACCTTCAGATAAAACATTACAAATTTGGTCGTGATAGGTTAGTCTTGATTTTCCTCTGCTACAATATTCTTCGACTTTCACATTGTATACCTGTTCCGTCATTCTTTCATGTAAAGTTTAAACATAAATAACCTAAAGATGAGAACATATAAAAAACTATAGACCAATAGCTTTCATTTCCGTTTTCTCAAAAATTTTTGAAAAGGCTATATTTAATAGTTTAAATAGTTATTTTGAAAAAAACAATATCTTCTGTCACGAGCAGAAAGGTTTCCGAAAGGATATGTCTATGGATTTAGCAATCTACCAATTCTTAGATTTAATTTATCCTAGCGTCGATGCAAGAAAACCTATTTATGCTATGTTTATGGACATGTCCAAGGCGTTTGATTACGTCGACCATAATTTACTACTTGATAAACTCGAGAGATATGGCGTTAGGGGTAATGCACTGAACTTATTGAAGTCGTATCTTGGTAATAGAACACAGATCACTAGCATAAGTAGAATTTGTCTCAAAACTAAGCTAGAAATTCAACATACATCGACACCTAGATCTGTTCTCTACGGTGTCCCTCAAGGAAGCGTTCTTGGACCTTTGCTCTTTTTAATCTATATTAATGACATTCCTAATTCAATTAATGACAAAATGGTATTATTTGCAGACGACTGTACAGTTGTGTATAATAATAATAATTCGATAAACAATAGTCTAGCTTCTATAGTAGGGTGGTTGCAAAACAATAACTTACTTATAAATATAGAAAAGACAAAATTAATGCAATTCAAACAAATAGCTGGTAATACTCCAAGAATTCTTGTTCAAAACGATGGTCAAATAGTTGAAACTACCGAAACAACAAAATTTTTAGGCTTACATATAGATTATAATTTAAAGTGGCAAAGTCATATAGAATTTGTGTGTAAAAAACTGGCTCAATCATCCTATAGTCTATACATGCTTTCCAAAAAAGTTGGACTCCCAACATTGCTTACATCGTACCATGGCTATGTTGCCTCTCGTCTAAGATACGCAATAATTTTCTGGGGTAATGCAACCAACTGGGATAAAGTATTCCGAAGCCAGAAGCGCTGTATTCGTGCCATGTGCGGCCTAATGAAACGCGATAGTTGTCTCCCATACTTTAAAAGCCTAAATATTTTAACTATGCCTTCACTATATATATTCGAGATATGTTTATTTATACGGCGTTACCCGAAGTTATTTAAGATTACTCACAGACCCCGTAATCGAAATTTTGTGCAAAATGCTGATACATATCATCATAAAACCGCACTGTATAACAAAAGTATATTTACTATGGCACCTAGAGTCTATAACAAGCTTCCCCACAGCATAAGAGATTGCACTGTACTACGGATTTTTAAGCACAAATTATATAAATTTCTTGTCGAATATGCGTTTTACTCCATTGATGAGTTCATGGAATCAAAATTTTGACATTGTTTATTCCTAATTGAATTCCTAATTATGTATAAATATAATATTATGTATAAAATGTTTACAAAAATTGCGATAACCATTATGTTAATGTTCAATTGTAGTATAGCTTCTGACATTCCACAACAATAACTAGGTTCCTATATAATTTAATGTAATTAATGTTCGCTTATCTGCAACACATTTGTATGCCTTTAAGGCTGATCACAGCTTGTTCTAATGTATTTTATTGTAACATCTGTATCCTATTTCTACCTGTGTATCACAAATAAATGATTTGATTTGATTTGATTTGATTTGAAAAAAGAATTGGCTAGTTAATTGAAACACGACTCAAAAAAATGTAGAATGATCGGTCAGCAGTGACCTCTAGTCAAAAGTCAGTGTATATTATACTATGGCTTGCCAATTTGTTACAATTCCAAAGTATAAGGAACCTACAGATTCCATTGTAGGTTCAACAAAATGATTCACTGGATTGAATGTCAAAGATTTTCAATTTGACATACATCCATGTCAATTAAAATATACAAAATTAATAATCAACTTAGTTAATAAATATATGACTTTATTAATTATAAGACATAAAACATTAACACAGAGAAGCTCAAGTGACGTACACCGTAGATTATTCGTAACTATACATGCACAATATATTAAACCTGAAGTTATGAATTGTGCATTATCACATAGACATACATACCGGGAATATATCTTGTGGAATCATTACAACACGTGATAGTTCTCCCATTCTCCATAGTTACAACTAGTTCTGATTACATCTTGTATTGCGGAAGGAATTCAGCATTTCGTCACGTTCCCCACTTCAAATACCACAACCCAGAGAGCACGTTGTGTTTCAATTTCATGATTTGCTGTTGAATACTGTTACAGAAGGGATCGCACATGTTTAACGGAACAAAGTTTACATTTAACGTATATATTTTTTTTAAATAACTGTCTCTTCTTTTATCTTAACGCTTGATTACTAATTTTGATAAGTAGTGATAGCCCAGTGGACACAGAACCGACTTATTGACCATCTAGTTCCCGGTTCGAATCCTGCTATGTACACTAAATTCGTGTTTAGTGATTTATGTACATATTTGCAGTTACAACTCGTTCGACGGTGAAAGAAAATATCCTGAGGAAACTCGCACGTCCAATAAATTATATTAAAAAAAAGGCATGTGACCTGACCTAAGAAGGTTCTGGTTTCCCCTTTGATTTGTGGAGGTCTAACGACAGTGGTTCCATTTTTTTTTTGTACAACGTCGGAAGGCATATAAGCATACGCCGCACGTGTGCCATGTAAAGCGGTTACGGTAGCCTATGAAAGCATGTAATACATTAAGTATCAGTCGTGCGATGCCTCCTCTGCTGCTAATACATCAACTTCTTAGGAGCTTCCTGGTGACCTCATATAAAAATCGGTATCTTCACCAAATCTTAGGATCATAACAGACCCCGACAATCCTAATGGATTAAGAATCCGGATAAGGCTAAGAAGAAGAAGATTTTATTACTAATCGACTTAAATAATTTAAGATTATATCTACCTATCAATAACACTGAACAAATAGATACAAACGTTGTGCCATTGTAAATCGCTCCTACACGTAAGTAACTATTCAAATAGAAGTATTCTATGGCACCTACCAATGACATAATCTAATTAAGATCGCAATTTTTTTGAAAATCAGGGTTTAGGATTTTTTTGGTGTACTATATATTCAAGTGCAGTACTTGATTTCTAATTACACTTCATACTTTAGTAATAAATCTAGATGCAAGCCCTCCTGTATTCAAGATTACAGGGGTCTTGGCTTTGAGTACAAGTTTGTTCCTTTCGGAGAAGAGACCCTTTGTCCGTCTGATCGACGTCTGATCGTCGAAGCTTTCTCGCTCAGCGCATTAGTATTGTGATTCAGCGCCGGAATCCCGCCAGCATCGTTGTCGCTGGGGCCACACTATTTAGATTTATTTTAGGTTATTATTATTGTTTTAGTTTTATTAAATTTTAGATATTATTTAGTTTTAGTTTTATTGTGTATTCAAGACTTACAAAAAATATCAGAATCAAATGCTCCTCTCGGTGCCAACCGCAAGCAATGACATTTAAATTGCAAGCGATCAAAAATGCGGCGAATAGATATAAATAAATAAATATAAATATCGTTGGACAAATTACTGCGCTAGGTAGCCCAAAGTAAGTGAAGCTTGTGTTATGGGTACTAGACAACTGATAAACATACGAAAATACATTTTTTTTAAATACATACTTATTATACATAGAAAATACACAGACGAAGGCAAACAGATATGTTCATGCACACAAATGTTTGTCCTGTGTAGGAGTCGAACCCACGAGCGTTAGTGGCAAAATAGCGTAACAGCGCGTTTCACCACTGCGCCACCGAGCTCGTCAAATTCGGTTATCCTTGTTTCGCCGAACAACTTTTAACATAATTTCATTACGTATAATGTCACATCATATAAAATCGGTTAGCATAATTATTAATTTGACAGGTAGAAACTCTGATACCAGTGCTTTTGAAGTTGTGTAGCACAATATGTAACTGCTATAAATTGCGCACCAGCTCAAAAGTAATGAACTATACTTGTGGTAATGATTGTAAATGTAGGAATGGGATATAAACTGCACCGAGAAATGAGTAAATTCAGAGAATAGAATGGTGCAATGTGCAATGCAATTCATTTACTCTATTATTATTTGATATACATATTCAATTGATATAAACACATTTGAACTAATTTTCATTTTGAATAATATTATTTGACCTAATATTAATTTCACTACATATACAATATGATTGACCTAATGTTTATTTAGCATAAATTATTGCTAGATGTTATGTTTTCTAAAAAAAATGTTTCTCATATTATAAAAAGACAACATTTCAAATGAGAAATGATTAAAATCCATAAAACCTAACAAACCTAACCTACCCTCCGCGGCAAAATTGTTTTTGTGTGTTTGTTACTTTCGCCCTAAACTTGAGTTCGCTCGCTCGCTCGTGTTATGGTCGCAAGGTAACCTAACCTGCCCACCGTGGTCAAGCTTTTTATCCTAAAATAACTTTGAAACATTTAGTTTAACTAAATTTTTCAATCTTTTCATGAAAGGACAATTCGATAAAATAATTATTATATGAAATAGGATTAGATCAAACAAAAATTTGTTCAAATAACTATTATATGACAAATATTATGTTAATTGAATATTAGCGTAACCGTTGTTATTTCAACCAAATATTATATGAAACAAAAATTATGTGAACCACAATTATACTAAGTGAATATTATACCAAACGTTGTTTGTCCAAGTGAAATTATGTTAAAAGTTGTTCGACGAAACAAGGAAGTACCGTCAAATTCTACACTTCGGCTTAATAAAACCTTCTTATTCGTTTCCATAAAATCTACGTAATTCGACATATAACAAATTGAATGACAAGTCGCGTTTTAACTTTGAAGTCCATCGGTACACATATGAAACAAACTTTGGATTTCAATAAAGGGAAACAGCAATGTTGTATCTCTGGGTCGTCGTATATTAGACGACAAAACATCGGTCCAGTTGCTCGTTTTCATAACCGGTGGTTCTGTAATCAAAACTTTTCGTATAAGCAAGTCATTCTGGAGCAAAACTCTGTATATACCAAAATTCGCTTTCTTTTAACGGTATCAATAAAAATGCATATTTGATACCGGTGAAGAACCGTTGCTATTATTTTACATATTTCATACATGTTCATACTTTGGAGTACAAATTTCAGACATTTTATTAATGAGCGAAATTAAATTTAAAACTGTAAACTGAATATTTGAAAATAATTTATTATACAATGAATAAATGAGTGCACTGTGGTTATTTTCTCAGAAGTATTATGTACGGGGTGTCTTTTTGAACAAAAACGTGAATGTTGTTCCGTGATCAAAGCCCGAGCTTTTATTTGTCATAAATCATCTATCTATCTATAACTTCACGCCAAATCCCTTGCGGGGTAGGCAGAGAGAACCGAGCGCCACGTGACTCGATCCTTACATATCTCACTCGCTTCTTTAACATTCATTGCTCTTCTCATGCACGCTCGCCGGTTTCTAGGGCTCCTAACATCACCTTCTGATTGAACACGACCAATTTGGTCATGGTAGGTAAGTCTTGGCCTTCCCCGGCTGCCTGGTGGGATGCGGAGGTTCAATCCTCCGTGGAAAAAAAGAGGAAAGCGTGGCTGGATTACGTATCATCTTTGCACCAGAGTGATGGTATGAAAGAAATGAAGAAAGAAATATACCGTCGATGCAAGAATGACTCCAAAGCTTTAGTGAAAGAGAAGCGTGAAAGACTACATATGATTGAGGAAGAGAAGCTGACGAAGAACTTCGAGGCAAATACCAAACTCTTCTGGAGAGAGGTAAAGAAGTCTCGAAGTGGTTCGTCAGCATCCAGAATGGACAAGATAAGATGTAAAGCTGGTGGCATTCTTGCTAACACTCAGGAAGTGTTAGAACGGTGGAGTGAATATTTTAGAGAAATGTATGATTATGTCCATGACGCTGGCATTGTGAATGAGTCTGTGATTGACTCGGCAGTGCCAGCGTACCATGAAGACATTACTATGGATGAGATTGAATGGTCGATACGAAGTTTGAAAGATGGAAAGTCAGCGGGAATCGATATGGTAACAGCTGAGATGATCAAGCTAGGTGGTACCTGCGTTAGGGACGCCTTCTGGTTTTTGAGCAAATTATGCTGGAGAACCGGAAGGGTTCCGAGCGATTGGAGACGCGCAGTCATCGTGCCCTTGTATAAAGGCAAGGGCTCACGTATGGACTGCGCCAACTATAAGGCCATCAGTTTGATCAGCTTAGCAGCTAAAGTGTATGGAAAAGTCATTGAAAGGAGAATGAGGGTGAAATCCGATGGAATGCTTTGGGAAGCACAGGGTGGATTTCGAAGCGGCAGAGGATGTACGGATCAAGTTTTTTCACTCCGCAACATCGTAGAGAAGCATCTGGCTTTGGACCAGAAGGTTTTCTGCGGTTTTGTGGACTTTGAGAAAGCATTTGATAGAGTCGTGCGAAAGAATCTCTGGAACATTTTGCCCGGATATGGGGTTGACGGTGACCTACTCCGTGCTGTGCAATCCACTTATGAGGATTGTACAGCATGTGTGCGGGTGGACGGCAGCTTGTCGCCCTGGTTTGATGTCAACATTGGTGTCAGACAGGGATGCGTGCTGTCGGCTCGGCTGTTCATCCTGTATCTGGACAGTTGTCTTCAGAGAATAAGAAATATGAATGTGGGAATGCGAATGGGTGACTCAGTGGTCAACTGCCTGCTTTATGCAGACGATGCGGCATTAATAGCAGAATCACCATCCGAACTGCAAACACTAGTTACAACAATGAAAGATGATTGTATGAAGAAAGGCTTACAATTGAATGCGAAGAAAACCAAGATAATGGTATTTGAAAGAGAGACAACCAGAACGAACACTAGGATTATGGTTGATGATGTAGTGTTGGAGCAAGTGAATGAGATTGTATATCTTGGAAGTGCTTTTAGCAGCAATGGAAGGTACACCGCTGATGTGGAGAGACGAGTGAGTGCCGGGAATAGGGTGAATGGAGCGTTGGGTAAACTTCTAGGCTGCCGAAATCTAAGCCAGAAGGCACAGCTCGCTGTACACAACGCGGTGCTAATACCAACGCTAACTTATGGAAGTGAGAGCTGGGTATGGCAGAGAGAGCATGAAAGTAGAATAAATGCGGTCGAGATGCGAGCATTGCGCAAAATTTGTGGCGTAACGCTTGCTGACCGCGTTCGTAATGAAGACGTGAGAGAAAGAGTTGGTCTAAAAGAGAGTGTCGGTGTTAAGATAAGAAAGGGCATGCTCCGTTGGTTCGGACATGTAGAAAGAATGCGGGACGAAAGAATGACGAAACAGATATACAATGCAAAAGTGGAAGGATGTAGGAGCCGAGGAAGGCCGAGACTAACCTACCATGACCAAATTGGTCGTGTTTTATCAGAAGGTGATGTCAGAAGCCCCAGGAACCGGCGAGCGTGCATGAAAAGAGCTATGAATGTCACAGAAGCGAGTGAAGTATGCAAGGACCGCGTCTTATGGCGCTCGGTTCTCTCTGCCTACCCCGCAAGGGACTTGGCGTGAAGATATACATATACTTTGTTCCTTCGATAAACGGTAATATTCAACAACATAGGGGGTCTTCAAAAAGGCGAAAACTTTTTACAAGATCTGAAACATGCAAGTGATACTGTTCTTTTTTTATTTATTTATTTTTATTGTTCAAGCATTGTGACCATAGCTTGTTTACTATCTAAGAGTCACCCAATGATTTTGGATATGCATTAATGTATCTGTCTATCTGTACGTTGGTGTATATAGCCCATATGTTAATTTTGTCTTTTTGTGCTCGATTACCTCCCTCACCGTCGGTCTTGTCTAGTCTCATTTAACACCTAAATCTCTTCTTTCCTTCCACTACACAATGTCGTTTATTCGTTTCTTCGTCCTCCCCCTTTCCGTCTACCTTTTACTACTTTCTAGAACCAAGTACTACCACTATCCCTACTTTACTTCCTCTACTTACCCTTTCCTACCTCTCAAACAATACCCAACAGTAGTGATGTGTGTGTTTGGGGATTAGTAGTGACTTTGTATTACTTTTATCCTCATGTCACCTTTTAAAAATTGTATGTTTGTTCATTTACTAGTTTTATATCTTTACAGAGTCTTAATATAATTGGTGCTCTTAGCATTTTATTTTGTCTACTAACTCTGCTACCTATACTTTTACACCTCTTGAATGATCAAATTTCAAAAAAAAACTTGTTGGATATGCTAGTATGATAGTAATCAAGGAATATTTCTTTTGAATTACTTTAATTGGAGTCTAAATATGTGTACAATAGATAATTGAAACGGTACCAAATTTAAATACTTTTACGTATTTTACCCTCACAATGTTTATAAATTAAAAATTCATGAAGTTCCCCATAAACCATAATTCTTAAGTTTCAGCTGTGCGGTAATCAGCAAAATTGTTATATGTTTCCAGTGGTATTCCATAGTTTACAGGATCGATTGGTTTTGTTTCAGCAATTATTATAGTGTATTTTTTATATATTGGTACATACATTTTATTATTCTCTAAATAAATATAAACTAGAAATAAACAGTCATTGTAGTTATTCAATTATAAAAGTTACTCTCGTACTCTTAGAAGGTGATAATACGAATATGTATAATAATTGCAACTGGTCGTTAGGAAATATTGCGTAATCAAGACAACTACTCAAGTATAGCAAATATGTACTATATCCATCTGTATAACCATCAGAAGCGACACGAAATATGAGGCTTTACATATTACCTGCCTTTATATCTCTCCATAGTATTTTAGACTTTATGTATCTACTTTATTGTCAGATACAACTTTCTTAAGTGTGACTATAGCAATGGCAGCAACATGGCACTCTCAACTTACAATATTCGGGCAAAATGTAATATACGCTATTCTCAACAGATGTCCGCAGGGTTGTCGGACATTCTGTTAAGGAGACAAGACGTGTTTCAAGACTTGCATTACCGGAGATGTAACATTTGGAAAATGTGGCTTCTTTCTGTTTAATGTCTGCACATTTAAGATGGATTTAACTAGAATTTACACTTAGACGTACCTTTATTTCTCCACTTTTAAAACACATTAGTAATCTTGCAACTCCTCATAGCTACAATTTCCTATAGTAGTATAATAGTATTATAGTGACCTATCATTACTAGACAACATGGAAGCTATACTCTTTATAATGAAGGTCACAAATAGGTATAATAGCAGAATCAACATTTGCAAACATTAATCACAAACATGAAATATTAAATGTATGGATATAGGCTTAAAGTTTTATGACAACAAAACCAACAATGACTTTAAAAAAATTTACATGGTGACAATTAACGTCATTGGAGATTTTTCTGCTATTTTGACCGTTAATTGAAGTATAATGCTGTGATGATGAGGTATCCATTTTTTTATAAACTGAAATAGTTTAAGTAGATAGTTTAGGAGGCAAGCATCTGGTCTGCTATATACGAAGTAGTTACTATAGCCTATGGACACTTGCTAGGGTGCTTGTACTTGCTTGTCACTCGTACGTTAAACCAATGAAACTGAAACAAAAACTTTGTACGCCTTTTTACGAAAATTACGCGGACGGAGGAGTTTGAAATTTGGCACTGTTAAAGTTTATATGTAGAAGAAGTGCAGAAAGCTATTATTTTTTATAATAATGCTTGGAAAATACATTAAATTAATAAAAAATAAGCTTCAAAAGCAGGTGTGCGTCTCGAGACGCCCGACAGAAGTGATAACTTAAACTAATCTAAGTTGAACTATTGAATATTGAAATTGTTTAACTTGAGAAAAGCTTAGGTTAACACTTAAGTTTTATGTATATTAACATGATATATAATATACATGATGTAAGGAAAGGTTAATTCGTAATAAAATCTTTTATTGATTATAAAATATATTTTATTCTTAGTTACAATTAAGCCTGCCTGCCGCTGCCGTATGCGTGAGAGAAAGGGAAGCCAGACAGACTGGCGCCGTAACGCGTTACGTAACGAAGCGGTTTACCCTCCCATAAGAAGTTATCACTTCAATACATTATACACGCTACGATGGCACAAACACTTATGAACCCAAGTACCTATAGACCTACTCTTTTGTTTATGATTAAAGTCTGTGGATAAACTGAGAAGAGATTATTGATCTTTAGTGTTATTTGTCTGTAGTCTTACTAATGTCAAAAATAATCGTACCTAATTATGATAATGTCATAGTCGTTCACTTCAACATGCGTGCGGCACATTGAACCGAACATGCACCGCGTCTCGGAGCGGCTGCCGTTTTCGCGTCGCGTATGTAACGTAATTAATGTTTAAGCGTATAAATCTTTATCAGATACTTTCTATTCTAAGTTCATTTTATTAACTATTTATCACGCTATATATTAATTTCCTTTTTTAGCCCTATTTGTAGCCATTGTAGTTTTTTATTAGGGCGTCAAATCATAGAACCGTAGATTTTTCCATCAAGTTTGCATTTAAATTGATTTAATACGCTTATAGTAGTATTAACCTATATGTTTCTGCTACAAACTCTGACGTATATGTATTTGAAGACATAATGTATAAGCAAAAATTTATATTTCATCTAAAACATGTGAATACAGGGCTTTAATTTCCACACATAATTCACTCGTTCGCAATTGACGCTAAACATTTCAAGAGAGAGCTTTAATCGTTCTGTGAATTATTAGTAAATATAACAAGCTACTGAAAGTAATAGTGCTCACTCGTAAAAATGGTCCTGTCATTGCACTTATTCCAGCTTCACATCACTAGAGAGCTAGGTAGTCTAGTAACCAAAGTGAAGCGAGCGGATAGGAACAATATATTTATAATCATTTCAGAATAAATTTTGTTAAATCAGTCATTGATGATATTCAATTAAAATATACTGACCAGAGACTATGCATGTTTCAACATAAGGAGTATATCTCACATATTGTGACTTTCTTTGCAAACGAAAAAAACTGTAAGCTATTTGTTGCTCTTTCTACGTTCTTTCTACCTACATGGCATTTTTTTTGTCTGACTTCAAATATAATAGTAATAAAACTAGCGCACTTAAGCCTTTTTCATACAATTACCAATTGCATTAGAGCATTAGGGTCATATAAAGATAATGCACACATGTCTTGTTTGACTAGACGTTTAAACGTGCTGGCTTTAACTGCGAACTTCGGTTACTATACGTAGCTGTTCATCTCTGGGTGAGTAACACGATTTGCGACGTTGTATCGAAGTCATCCTACTGTATATAATTTAAAATTACAGAAAACCACAGCGCATATAATATACGAGCTATGGACTTCTATGAGGTGGAGGTACTGCTTCAATCAGGCAGCCTCTTAATCACATTCAGTTTCAGAGGAAGTCCAAAAGTAGAAATTAATTCTTAAGAGAGTTAGGGCGCATCAAAGCAGCCTGTCTGGGGAAGTAAATCCACCTCGAAGAAAACCGCAGCTAAATAACAACTCCCTTGAGGGTTGTTCTGTTCTTGCGTGTGAGTGAAGTCACCAATAAGCTCCCAAGGAGTTGCTGTGTAAGCAGCAGAGGAGGCATCGCGCGAGTGATACTTAATATATAACAAGCGTTTATAGGTACCGTAGCCCGTTACATCATGTGGGCCGTATGCTTGTATGCCTCCCGACGTAGTATAAAAAAAAAACAATCCATATATTCGTATTTCAAGGTTTTCTTGGTCAGTTGTTCCATATTTTTTAAGTATTTGTGTGTGAATATGTTTGTATATTGTGTATGTGTGTATTCTTACGAGCCTTGGTGACCCAGTAGTAAGTAATGCTACTTTAATACCAACGCCCGTGGATTCGAAAACCGTAGCCATATTACAACTCTCTGGGGGGCTGTTCCTGTACGGGAGTACCTGTGTGTGAGTGAAGTCACCAGTAACCTCCTAGGGAATTCCTGTGTTAGCAGCAGAGGTGGGATCGCGCGAGTGATGCTCAGTGTATTACAAGTGCTCATAGGCTGAGGTATCCGCTTTACATCGGGTTGGACTCCCGACGTTATTTATAAAAATAGAAAATACATAAGCTTTGTCTTGCACCAATAGACGAAATACCGTTTCATCCAGTTAAATAAGGTTTTTTTATAATTTTATTTCATCAAAAACTCGTTCCTGACATACAAAAACATTGCAGTAAATTTCGTGATCGTGAATTCTGAGATATCAGATACATTATACAAAAATTGCTAGTTTAATAGTCAGTGGCGTATACGCTCTTTGATAGAAACACGCATACCAAGTGTTGACGCTTCATTGCGTTCTTTGACAGCGGAATGGACGTTCAAGTATGTACTCACGCTCCACTGAACACTGCAGTTTGAAGTCTGCACATGACAACGTTATGGATGAAAGCAACGTTTCTATTTCTTATTTTGTTTGAAAATCTTAAAGTAGATAATTTTTTATGTTGTTTGCGTCTCAGAATAAAAAAAATAACATGGAGCATAGATAATATACAATTTAAGCTGCGGGGAAAGGGGATAAAACACAGCACACTGTTTGCTACTGCCTTCACTTGGGAGAAAATTGTTTTTAACCGTTTTCAAAATGGATTTAGTTTTTGAACTATATTTGTTTTACTTTGTTTCTCCTAATTGAGAAACAAAATTTAGACTCTTTTATCCTTTCCTTTCCTTTTAAAGTGTTATAAGTGCGTAAAGTATAGAAAGTTCTGTACCCTGAACTTTACTCATGAAGATTTCCTTTGTAATCCCTATTTGCCCGACAAAATATGCCATTTGCAGTTTTTATCTTTTAGGTGTTTAGTAGCAGGGAAATTATATGAAATGGTCATGGAGAAAAGAATCGCAATTCTAATCTCGTCGTTTACTTCTATTTCTACTTTCTTCTCCGTACTTTCTACGATTACTTTCTTAAATACTGCCACATCCTTTCCTATTATCTTACTAGTTTTATCTTCTCTTCGGCTCTTTCGCCCTTCCGTTCCATTCTCGTTTTGATTCTATACCTTAACACTATGTTTCCAAAGTTCATGCTTTTTTAGCTTAGATACGGCAAGGATAAGTTCCAAACTATTTCCATTTTTAAATATTAGATTTTTTAATACACAATTTAAAGATTATAGCTTTAAATAGAGTACCTAATTTAAAATCTTGATGACTTTATGCATTTATATACTTGTAGCATGCAACGCTAAGTTTCAGTTCAATTATCCCGGATGTTATTTTGCGACACATATTTGGGTCCCCAATGCCGCCATTTGGGAAATGGATTAGAAAAAAATCTATATTGTCTCGGCCTTTCTTTCTTTATTTCTTTGTAAGAGACATAATTTCTCATTCAAAGAAAGTGTGGAATAAAAATGAACATATAGAATACTTAAAACGCGAATTCGACGCGAACTTGTTTCTCTTTATCCGAACATTCTCCTCCAATTTGAGAGAACTGTTCGAAGAAATAAATATTCTCACCGTTACTTCTCAGTATATTTATATAAACATAATGTATACTCGCAAAAATATAAAGTCTTTTTAAGCTTCAGTGAAAATCTCAAAAGCAGAAATATGTTTTTCCATGTAAATTGTATACAATGCTATAAAAAATTGTCTGGAATAGTTCTGTACTTTTCTGACAATGTCTTCAAAAGGCACATTAGCTATTATACTCTTTGTGAAAAGGCTTATTATAGAATTAATTAATGTGGAACTAACAAAGATGTATGTAAATAAGTCAGCACGGTTGACGGTTACACGTGTTTCTCTTAATAATCTATAATATTACTAAAACTCTGACATACATTTATCGTAACATCTAATTGATGATTTGAAGTTTCTTTCAGTATTTAATTTCAGAAACGCTAGTATATTAAACAAATAATAAGAATACTAAGAGAAATTCGTAAGATACAATCTGCACTAATATATAAAGCGGAAGAGTTTTTTTGTTTGCTTGTCAGAATGCGCTAATCTCTGGATCTACTCTTGAGGAATGTTGTAATTCATTCAACATCACGATACGGTCTTTAAAAGGAGAGGAAAAGGAAAAAGTTGATAAAGCAGTTGCCTACTGGGATACGCGCGAATAAAGTCGTGGTATTAGTAAGGTTATATTTTTATAATGTAATGCGTATCTTTTTCTCTGAAGTCTGATATATTTCTATCTTATTATCGAATATCACATGACAAAACTTCTTCAATGAAATTTTAATATGAAAATCAAGTAACCAAGCAAAAAAAGGTTTATTTGCCATTAGCCTTCGCAGATTATGTAGTTACGTCTTAGTTTATTTTATCGAAATAGAGATTCATAAGAGGGAAAATAAGTGCATGCCTTGCTGCAGTTGTCATTATCTATTTATATTTATAATTAAGTTAACCATTTGTAATCTTATTGAAATAATCATTATGACAGCTCTTAATTTCACGCGTTTCATCAAGTCAAGTCAAGTCAAAATCTTTTTATTCCGTAAAAATGGCTACATTTGTTTGGAATCGTCACAATTTTTTTCCCTACCGTGCAGTTTATGACTAGGTGAGCACTGATAAAAATACTGCCAAAAAACTCAGGCATCCCTCTTTTGGTGTCCAAACAAATTTACATATTTTATTAATTACATTATAATTGGATCGACTCACTCCCAGGCATTTTTATCATTAATATAGTCAGATACTTTATAATATGCCCTGCTACACAATTTGGCTTTAATAGTAGTTTTAAATTTGTTTATTGACAATTCTCTTATATTGCTGGGAAGTTTGTTATAGAACCGTATACATTGCCCCATAAAAGAATTACTTATTTTGTGGAGACGGCTTGCATGTAACACAAGATTATGCTTATATCTAGTATTTATGCTATGAGTATCACTCTTTTTACAAAATGAGTCTATGTTTTTATGGACATACAAAAGATTTTCATAGATATATTGCGATGCGACTGTTAGAATATTTATTTCTTTGAATTTTTCTCTAAGGCTCCCGGGGACCAAGTTTGTAGATAGCTCTTATGGCTCTCTTTTGCAATAAAAAGATGGTGTTAATGTCCGCGGAGTTACCCCAAAGAAGAATTCCATCAAAATAAGTGGCTCTTTGACGAATATCTTATGAACATCGAGATCTGTGTAACTAATAGCCTCCTTTCCAAACTCCACAATTCAGCCGAGGAAGGAGACTCGTTTGACCTATTTTACCCATTACGGCTATTAAGCCTATTGTCTACTAACTAATTAATAATATCAACTACAAAAAGCCGTGTTAAGCAGAGTACCGCCAGCCTGTTGTTTTACATTCGAAGCGGCGGCAGTTGGTTGGTATTGTTCGTACGTTTCTCATAATGCATCTCTCGCAGACGTCTGCACTACTGTCAGTGCACTTGCGGTCGTGAAAAAGCTAAACTAAGCTTTTATGCAAAGGTAAAAAAACTTTTTTACTATTTCAGCCCCCAACGCAAAAGGAAGTATCGCATTATTTTTGTGCGCATATATTTTGAACCGGGGAGTTTTCGTATAAATTTTTTTTCATAATTTCTAGCGCTAGACTCAATATTAATATCATTATTTATAAACCAAGACTCATAAATAAAGGGGTATTTATGAGTATATGTTTAGACACAGGGAGGATTCGGAAATGGAAGGGGATGTACGGATCAAGATTTCTTGCTTCGCATTATTGTGGAGAAGCATCTGGCCATAGACCGGAAGAATTTCTGCAGTTTTGTGGATCTTGAGAAAGCATTTGATAGGGTTGTGCGAAAGGAACTGTGGGACATATTGCCGTTTGACGATTTCTCAGCATGTGTGCGGATAGATGGTGGCATGTCACCCTGGTTTGGAATCAAAATTGGTGTCAAACAGGGTTGCATGCTATCTGCTAGGCTGTTTATCCTGTATCTCGATAGTTGTCTGCAGAGAATAAGGTCAACCAATGTGGGATTGCGCATGAGTAATCTAGTAGGGAACTGTCTGCTGTATGCAGACGATGCCGTGTTATTAGCAGAAACACCATCTGAACTGCAAACATTGGTCACAATGATGAAAGACGAATGAATGGAGAAAGGCTTATTATTGAATGCGAAGAAAACAAAGATAATAGTATTTGAAAGAGAAGAAACCAGAATCAATATAAGATTACGGTTGATGATGAAATGTTGGAACAAGTGAATGAGATTGTATATCTTGGATGCGCTTTCAGCAGGGATGGAAGGTACACCGCAGATATGGAAAGACGAGTGAGTGCTGGGAATAGTGTGAATGGAGCATTAGGAAAACTTGAGCCAGAAGGCATAGCTCGCTATACACAATGCAGTGTTAGTCCCAACGCTTACTTATGGAGCGAGAGCTGGGTATGGCAGAAAGAGCATGAAAGTAGGATAAACGCGATCGAAATGAAAAATTAGTGGCGTAACGCTTGTAGACCGTATTCGCAATTATGATGTTAGAAACAGAGTTGGTCTGAAAGAGAGCGTCGGTGTTAAAATAAGCAGAAGCATGCTCCGTTGGTTCGGACATGTAGGAAAGAATGCAGGATGAAAGAATGACGAAGCAGATATACAATGCAAAAGTGGAAGGATATAGGACCCGAGGAAGGCCAACATTTACCTACCATGACCAAATTTGTCATATTCTATCAGAAGGTGATGTCAGGAGCCCTAGAAACCGGCTATCCTACTAATACTATCCTACTAATGATACTTTTTTAGTTTTAAAAAGATGCTGGACTTTTTATTGGACGTTGCGAAATTGTCAATTACCAAGATTAACTATTTTACAACCGCATATCATATTTTACTTTCATTTACTGTACAAGTTACATAATGAGATAAGTGTACACTACATTTCATCGGAAGTCACTAGGAATCTCCAAATTTACTTGTATCGACTATACTTATATAGGAACATACTCGTAAATACTTTATTCGCAGAGATTTTCAAAAAGTGACTTGTGGTACTTACGCTTATACAATAAATATTGCAATTTTAGTAGCAATCATTCTTAAAAATAATAATATGTAATTTGATTAATAGAAATGTAAACAAAGACAAAGTATAAAAATAAGTTTAGTTGGTAAACCAGCCAGAATACGGTTAAATAAATGTGAACTTTCTTGATTATATTATAAAAATATATAAAATTATAATTCCTTAAATAATTGTACAATTAGTTTTATCCGTATTTCTTTTGATTATTATTAAAATTATTCAAAAAAGAACTGCAACAAAATGTTACTTTTATTTGGATGTTCATATTACTTTGTCCTCAATTGTACCACGCAGCCTACTTGTAGAAGTGTCAGTTCAGAACCGCCGGATGAGCATGCCTTTTGTATTGTTTATGTTTTGATTAAAATCCGCAATGACTGTCCATTTTGTTATTTTTTTTAACGTTGTCAAAGTCGAGATCTGCTGAAATACCTCGATATTGTTCCGTTATTTCTTTTTTGCGTCCTATTACATCATTTTATTTTTCTTTTGAAAAGGTCCCTCACCTCTGAAGATCACGGTCATTTATGGTCATTTGATGTCTTGTACATTCTTCTTACTCTTGTCATCTCGTAGAAATCGCGCGAAGTTATATTATTTTATTTGGTTAGACCATTATGTTGGTGACCGGCTCTGAGCTCTTCTACCGTCGGTACTTGCTAAAAAAATTGGCCAAGTGCGAGTGGGACTCGCGCACGAAGGGTTCCGTACCATTATCTATAAAAAATGCAAAAAAATCTCGTTTGTTATATGGGAGCCCCCTTAAATATTTATTTTATTATATTTTTTAGTATTTGTTGTTATAGCGGCAATAGAAATACATCATCTGTGAAAATTTCAACTGTCTAACTATCACAGTTCATGAGATATAGCCTGGTGACAGACGGACGGACGGACGGACGGACGGACGGACGGACAGCGGAGCCTCAGTAATAGGGTTCCGTTTACCCTTTGGGTACGGAACCCTAAAAACAATGTTTGTTGCTAGACAACTGATAAACATACCTAAATACATTTATTATTTTGCAAATATATAGATATATCCGAACTAAGAAAAACAGACGTGTTCATCTACACAAATATTTGCCTTCTGTAGGAATCGTATCTTCAAGCTTGTAGCTTGTAGTTGTTGGTAGGTAATGTAGCCATTCCACCACCGAGCTCGTCATATGACCCTCCTCTATATACATACCTATAATACCTTTAAATGAGGGGAATGTAACGCTTGAAATAAAGTAAAGTTTAATAATATAAACAAAAGATATTTTAATACATGAGACTTTTGTAGTGGTGTTAATAGTTTGAGCTGTAAATAAATATTAAATTTACAGCACAGGAGATCACTTAGTCATTCAAGCGCTTCTTTGAAAGCTTTAGATATTACGCCGAATTTAATTTATTCGCCTATCATTTTATTTGCTTTGATGTGAATAATATTCAACATTTACGACGATCGTCGAATAGAAGCGGTTTAATAAATTTATTATTACTCTTGTTCATTGTTCGTTAATGTTAACACTTACACTTGTGCCCAAACCGTGACGCGGTACCGCCAGATGTTATAATTTTAATACCTTGATAATGCCGTAAAAATAAATCGGTAAAAATAAATCTATACATATATATAAAATTGAAGTCTTTGTCTGTGATTTCAAAATAAAGCCTTTATCTTAAGCTCATATTATTATTTTCACGTCACCAAAGCTTAAATACGCATTTTCAACTTTTTTGTCTGTCTGTCTGTTTGTCCGGGCTAATCTTCGAAATGGCTGAACCGATTTTAAAGGGACTTTCACTGGTAGGTAGAGGACTGTTCAGAGCAGAATATAGGGTACTTTTTTACCCGTAAATATGTAGGGTTCCTGCGTAAAAAATTAAAAACTGTTAAAATTAGGGGGAAATATCTTCCCCTTCGGGGGACTTTGCAATTTTGTTTTCATTATTTTCATAGAATACGTATTTTTGTAACATAAAATAACTACGCATTTTTTATGTAATATAAATAAAATACATATACGTTGCCTCCTGTAAAGGTCAATAGATGGCGCTGTACGAAAATTGAATCGCTCTATGGTTGCATCTACGACACTGAACTTTGTTTTTTTTAAACAGAAAGAATTTCATGTCTACAGAGAAATAAAGACTACTAAAAGCCCAAATCTCGTGCGTGCGAAACCGCGGGCTTCAGCTAGTAGTAATAAATAAAATTGTGAAGTGGAATCTGTACAAGTGTAAGTGTTGACGTTAACGAGATGTGTTCAAAATTCCACCAAGCGCCAACAATTAACAGAATCAATATAACTTATGCATTGCGTTAATTTATAAGTATGTATATGTTATTAAAATGAGGGGTTAAATTTTCATGCCAGGTCCCTAACGAGGCAGGTAGAGAGAACAGAGCTCCATAAGATGCGGTCTTTATACATTTCGCTCACTTCTTTAACATTCATAGTTCTTTTTGTGCATGCTAGCAGGTTTCAAGCACTTCTGACATTACGATCAATTTGATCGTGATAGGTGAATCTTGGCTTTTCCGGCTCCTACATTCTACATCCTTCCACCTTCAAATTGTATAACTGTTTCATCATTCTATAATCCTTCATTTTTTCTACTTGCTAAATTATATTCGTGTTAAATTCATTGTAACGACGACACGCAGTTTAATGCGCCATATGAAAAATAAATGACAACCACGTAAGTTAAAAAGTAACTTATAATTCATTGTCCATTTCTTCTGTTATATCGCCAGTTCCAAAAATTTTCATTATGGCTAACATAGTAATCAATCAGCAATCTATGGGGTATCTTATTCTTCGTGAAAATTGAGGATTTGTGAACTCACTTTTTCCTTTAAACTATTATATCTGAAATAATAATTTCAAGCAATATGTATACGATGCTGATCTAAAGCAGGCGATACACGGATAGTTTGAAGTAACCTGAGATTCCGTGGGACGCAAACGCAGGTGTGAGTAATTTCATAAATATTAATGATACAAATGGAGGATAAATATTCGTTCTTAGTCGGTCAATAAATATTAATCTACATACGTATTAAATGTAATAATTATATAAGAGTCTTTGTTACATACGACTATTAAGGGGCAAGATTAGATACAGAATTAACAGAGTACCGTAGATAAACTTTAGAGGGTTTTGGTATTTCAAATGTATGCCAAGTTATAATATTTTCATAAAAATAAAAGCACAACAAAAGTTATAAATTGCTTACGAGGATTTAGCTACAAAGAAGGATAATTTCAAGAAATTCTTTATAGAATCGAAACTTTTGACTTGGAATATGTTTAAAAGTTGAAAATACATTAGGTAAAGAAGCTTTTATGATGAGCTCGGTGGCTCAGGTGAATGACGCGTCTTTGACACCAACGCTCATGGTTTCGATTCCCACACAGGACAAACATTTGTGTGCATGAACATGTCTGTCTTAGTCTGGCTATTTTAAAAGAGGTAGAGGTCATCAAACAACCCGTCTGGGGAAGTACCTCTACCTCATAGAAAGCCGCAGCCAAATAACAACTCCCTAGAGGGTTGATGTGTTCCTGCGTGTGAGTGAGGTCACCAGTAAGCTCCCAAGGAGTTGCTGTGTAAGCAGTAGGGGAGGCATCGCGCGAGTGATACTTAATATATTACAAGCGTTAATAGGCTACGGTACGCGCTTTACATCAGGTGGGCCGTATGCTTGTATGCCTCCCGACGTAGTATAAAAAAAAAACTTAGAACTATACAGTTTCATTGATATGTTTCATTAATATTTCATTGTATGAAGTGGAACACAGCAGGTGCATCTCTTAAAACATCCAGACCAAGACAAACAGACAGGTTCATGCACACAAATGTTTGCCTTGTGTGGGAATCGAACACACGAGCGTTGGTGTCAAAGTCGCGTCATTCACGACTGCGCCACCGAGCTCGTCGACTTCGTCTGAAAGTTGGGTAAACATGAACAAAATGAATAATGTTTTTAAATAGCAGTTTTTGGAATACATAAAAGCTCTTTGTAAATATACGTATTACTAATACATCGAGCGGTCGCAGTGTTTATTTCAGAATAGAAGTTAAAATGTGCCACAATGGTGAAAGCTAATAAAAATATTATTATTAAAATAGTATAGAATAACCACATAAAATTTAAATTTTTATATTTGATTGTAAACTTATTTTTTCTTTATATTTAATTTATTATTAGGATTATATCATGAATGAAATCAAAATATACCTACTTAATTGAAATAATTGAAATCAATTTAACAAAATTTTGACTTAACAACAACAACGTCATTTGACAACGTTGACAATGTTAGAGGGAAGTCAATAGCAATTGACATCGTGATTTTTACTCATATTACTCGTAGTTATTAGTACTACCATGATCAAATTGGTCGTGTTCTATCAGAAGGTGATGTCAGGAGCCCTAGAAACCGGCGAGCGTGCATGAGTAGAGCAATGAATGTTAAAGAAGCGAGTGAGTTATGTAAGTATCGAGTCACGTGGCGCTCGGTCCTCTCTGCCTACCCCGCAATGGATTTGGCGTGAAGTTATAGATAGATTATTAGTGGTATTATTTCATAGTTACTGCTGCAGTATAAAATGTTCAGGGATTATACCCCACATTTCAATTACGAAGTTCCATTGAACTAAAAATATTTATTTACTACATTGAAATATATATATTTCATACAACGTCGGGAGGCATACAAGCTTACGGTCCATTTAATTATAAGCCTTTTTCAATTTTGTGTAGTTATACGATAATAATAATTAATGTGTTCACACTCACTCAAGTAAAGGTTTAGTCATTCCAATACAAACCGGTATGGCAATGGCAATTTCCAAAATATTGGTAGATTAAAAAAGGAAAATTAAACTATGAGAACTAAATAAGATATAATAATGTTTTATTCAAAAAAAAATTAAAATATGCCCAAATGGAGGGCCTAAGGGCAAATAAAAAGTTTTATCTTTTTATTATTTTTATTTAATGTCATATGAGTAGTGACGAAACTTTCTAATTGGAATGCAATATATACAAGTTACATAACCTTACATACAAGTACTTAAACCTTATAATTACTTATCAACTTTCAAGTAGTCCTCAACATATGCGAAAAATGTGTAGAGCCTTATTCTATTTGAGAAGCTCATTTAGAGTGACTATGAAGATCAGAAGGTTCAATATGAATAGATGGGCATCTATATAGAAGGTTGGAGCGAAAGATTGAAAAAGGTCCAGAGATTGTCCCATAAATTTTGTTCGCAAGTACACGATGGATAAGCACGTTTTATATCTGGACGTTTGGGTGAACTGATACTAAGTTTTGTGTGCGAAAACACACCTTTTTGTTGGGTAAGTGAGATAGTTTCGATAGAGCTATCTGAGTCATGTACAATTATATCTATAGAGAATAAGGGTGTGACTGAATGTTATCTTTAGTAGACTATAATGTAAATATATATGTTATTTACAAATAGAAATAAAATAAAATAGCAAATGAATAGGGTGTTTGAATAGGGATTTTGAAAGCACACTACAAATTGCGTATATTATTTCAGATAATGTTAGTAAAAATATGCTTTACATAACGTAAAGCATATTTTTAAAACGAAATCTTCCTTCCTAATTATCCGTCCATATGTTCACGCTAAGTTTCTTCCGGGGTAGGCTGAGAGGGCAAAGCGCTAAGCAACTCGGTCCTTACATACCTCACTTGTTCTTGAACATTCATTGATCTTTTCCCGCTCGCAGGCTCTTAGGGCTCCTGACATCTAGTTTTGATTATACACAAGCAATTTGGTTTGAAAATATGGATAGCTAGATGTATATTTTTGTAAATTTCACAAGAAAAATAAATGTCGGTAACGAGAACGCCCTGCGATTGATTGCAAATCTAGTGACGTCACATGCTAGTAAAATGGTCTTCTAGACTTAACAACTTCCTATTTCTCTTTCGCCAGAGCTTCAGTTATTAATTGGTAGTATCAATTACAAGTTTAATTATATTATTTTTTATATTCGAATTATTTATTCTTCATTTATATTTAATTTTACAAAATTAAAATGAATTATTTTTTACTTAAAAAATAAATATATTAATGTTCTTTAACTAATGTGGACTTTTACTACAACTATGACACATCAAAATTTGACTCATGTCTACAATTTTCTGATTCAATAAAAACATAGTGATTGGACTGAAATATACAAATATCAATTACTCATTCGCGAAAATACTATGAGTCATAGATCGATGTTTGAAGAACAATTAACGAGATATGTTTGTACTTTATCAATAGTATGTGCTGAATCATAATCTCAAGATGTCACCGAAATTGATTACGTATTTCCACCTCGAATTTTATACGGTTAAATCATTCGGAAAGGACCTTCCGTTCGACCCGACGGAAGTAGCACAATTTTTCAGGTGTCATTGACTATTTGTATGTATTACGTCCGAAGGTAAACATACATACGACCTGACTGCACATATTGTCTAGCTCTTGAAGGCAGGTTATACAAGGGTATCAAAGTCAAAGTCAAAATCTTTTTATTCCGTAAAAATGGCTACATTTGTTTGGAATCGTCACAATTTTTTCCCCTACCGTGCAGTTTATGACTAGGTGAGCACTGATAAAAATACTGCCAAAAAACTCAGGCATCCCTCTTTTGGTATACAAACAAATTTACATAATTTATTAATTACATTATATAATTGGATCGACTCACTCCCAGGCATTTTTATCATTAATATAGTCAGATACTTTATAATATGCCCTGCCACACAATTTGGCTTTAATAGTAGTTTTAAATTTGTTTATTGACAATTCTCTTATATTACTGGGAAGTTTGTTATTGAACCAGATACATTGCCCCATAAAAGAATTACTTATTTTGTGGAGACGGCTTGCGTGTAACACAAGATTAAGCCTATATCTAGTATTTATGTTATGAGTATCACTCTTTTTACAAAATGAGTCTATGTTTTTATGGACATACAAAAGATTTTCATAGATATATTACGATGTGACTGTTAAAATATTAGTTTCTTTGAATTTTTCTCTAAGGCTCTCCCGGGGACTAAGTTTGTAGATAGCTCTTACGGCTCTCTTTTGCAATAAAAAGATGGTGTTAATGTCCGCGGAGTTACCCCAAAGAAGAATTCCGTATGACATGCATTAGATTGCAAAATTCGAATATTCGAAAAAAAAAGCGACAGAAAAACATATAGTATTCATGTAGGAACGGTGTTCCTGAAAAATATTTGTTGAAATAGCCATGTCCAGTAATTACCCTCGTTATGAGTAGTTAGTCATGACTTCTTAATTACTTTTTTTTATTTTTATTGTCGGACAAATTACACAGCGCCATCTAGCCCAAAGTAAGCGAAGCTTGTGTTATGGCTACTAGACAACTGATAAACATACGTAAATACATTTTTTTTTCTGTAAATATATACTTATTATACACAAGTTCTGACATGTTCATGCACACAAATGTTTGCCTTATGTGGGAATCGAACCCACGAGCGTTGGTGTCAAAGTCGCGTCATTCACGACTGAGCCACCGAGGTCGTCGTAATTGAATCGTGTTGACACGAGATACGCTCATTGCCATCAGTGGCAGTGTGCTTCTCGCCTGTGTGTATTCCCATTTACTTGACCAGTTTTTTTTATTGGTCAATACCACAGACACTTACACATCCCATATTCTATTCATTTTCGAACGAGGAGCTAATTTAAGATGGGAGCGTCCGATCGAAAAAACATTTTACCAAGCAGTAGACTGCTGTCATATAACAATTACTAGAATAGTTACAACGTTTGTCTTCTTTAGTTTGACCATCAAGAGGATGGCGAGATGTTGATACTATTTGTACTTGAAGCGTCTAAATTGTCGTAACATTTCGCCTTTTTGCCTGCCAACACAGTATAAAAAAAATGTTAAATAAATATTTTTGGTATGCTTCTTGATCACTTCAACTTGACAACATCAACTATGATGAAAATCATAGCTACCAAATATAAATACATGGAAAATATTAGTATTATTTACACAAAATACCAAAGTCAATTTTGTACTATATAATACCACAAATATTGATTGCATTTATTCAAACCCCGTTTTTTGGAGTTTCTTAATAAAGCAAGGTATTCTCATAGTTTCATCATGTCCATCTGTCTGTTCGAGTACACCACATTTATCCTATATACTTACAGACTATTTGGATTAGTAACCTCAAATTCCTTGCACTTATTGATGTTTATGATATCAACAAAGTTATGAAGTAAAAAAGTTAAAACGTATAATGAAGGGTACCCTCCCACACCTAAAGTGGGGTTTTTTTTTTAATAGAACAGCCCATCTAATGCTGTATCATTGAGAAGGTTTTTCAATAATATTCAGATGTTCAGTGAACTTTAATTAATATTTTTTTGATATTAACTGTACCTATACAATCCGAATTATAAAAAATATGTTTGTAAAGTACGAGTACCCATTACATAATATTTCCAATTTGGGAGTGTAGGTAATCATAAAGTTTGAGCTCTTGCCTAAGAAAGTTCCCTAAGAAGTTTCTTGATATTCAAATAAATTTATACTACCTACATAAAAAGAGCTATGAGTGCCGAAAAATAGGGCGAGTAAAATGACCGCGCCTTCGACGCGCAATTCTCTCTGCTTAATACGCAAGGGACCTACCTGAGGATACAGAGAGATTACCTTAGACTACGGGATCCTTTGCGCAAGTTCAGCTCGAACTTGGCAGGTTTTAAATGAATACAAAGCGTAGTTACGGGTTAAGTAAACTATTCAAAATACCCCACTATGTAGTCAAAGTATGACGTAAACTATTTCTGAGCGTATCTAGTTTGTGATATGGAGTTGGGAAAATTCAGCTTCCACTCATATATTCTGCAATTAAAAAGCATTTTTTAATTGCAGAATATATATATTGCTACTAGTCCCAGCTAACTTTCAGTTAGTTAAATATTAGTATTTTATACAACGGGAGGCATACAAGCGTACGGAACACTTGATGTAAATTGGTTACTATAGTCTATGAATGCTTGCAGTACATGAAAGTATCGCTCTCTTATTGCCACCCTTTTTGTTGACACAACAATCCTTACGAGCTTATTGGAAAAATGACTCACTCGCACGTATACAACGATCCTCCGGGAAGTTGTTATTTACCTGTGGTTTTTGTGAGGTGGAGGCACTTTCCCAGACTGAATGCTTTGACGCGCCCTACCTCTCTTTAAAACACCCAGAGCAAGACAAACGGACATGTTCAAGGTAAAAAGTTGCGTCATAAAAATCGATTTATATATATTTTTAATCCCATTACAAAGTTTACAATTTAGTAATCAGTTTCTTACATGTGTCTACTCGTAGAATCTAATGAAGAAACACATAGCACTAATATAAAATAATCAAACTACGATATTTTCCGAGATTTAGTTTACACGCCATATGTTAATAATTACTAAAAGTTGAATTAATTTCTTTTAAACATATTTCTTTCCGTACGATTCAATTTTTTAAAGTTAAATCTCTTACCAGAATAAAAAAAACATAAAGCTTTATTGGGACGTAACGGGTTTGTTCAAATACTCCACAATTTATTAAAAAGATGTAACAGATAAAAAAATAATTTATCGCAAAATGAACTATTCTGCCAACTCTGGCCGTCAATAAAATTCGAAACAAATAATTTATTCCACAAATAAATTTATCCCAACAAACAAAGTTCATAAAACATTGACACGAAAATAACTGCACTATTTGCTACTCACGTATAAATCCAACTGTAATAAAACACAAAACGGAGTTGATTTATACGTGTTTTGTCTGGTAAAAGCAAGATGGCGCCGGTAATATCTGCATAGAACCAGTTAGCTCCGGTTCTCGACCGCAATAATTCGCTTTTTCTCAATGTCTTGCAGTTTCCAGCCAACAGATCGAGAAATGTACGTTTTATTAAACATTGAAATTTCTGCTGGATAGAGCACTCTGGATTTGCTTATACTTTTTAAGTTTAGCTTTGCTTTTGAAGATTGCAAAAGTGACTAAATGCGAAAAACGTTTAAAGCGAAACTTTCTTCATAATCTTTTTTTGCTCATTATAAATTGCAAAAAGCAGTTCCTTTGTTAAATAGATTGATAATAAAACAATAATGAATTTATTCAGATTTTTAAGACATGTTCTTGAATATTATTGTATATTTGTATACTAACAAGCATCTTAAATTACTTTTGGAAGAGATGTTATGCTAAGATTAAATTTGGTAGACGATTTTGTCGACATGTCAATTAACTTAGATTAAGCTTAATCGGTCGGTGTGATTCCTATCATTTTAAACATTTTTTTTTAATATAATGGATACATATCAATCTATAGAGGATCCAGCTCCAGTAGGGCTGATCACTCAATATTCGGAACGTGAACTTCAAACATAATGTAATTACAAATGTATTACTAACTTTTACTTTTTTCAGATTGTCCACGAAAACTGTAAATACTTTGTCTCCTCTTAAGCGAAGACACGAAAATAATGCCCTAACGAAAGCTGTTTTTTTGGGAAATTATAAATATTCACTCGGCTCTTTTTTTTAAATAAGCTAGATTTCGCATCATCGATGAACATAAATAGCAATAGCTAATCTAAATACAAAATTTGATCCAAATCGTTAGAGCAGTTTCCGAGATACATACCCTAAATCACAAAGAGTATCCGGAACCCGATAACAGTTCCAAGGAATAGTTAGAACTAGTATGTTCCTGCGATTAATACTCATTATGGAATTGTTACTTGCCTTCTGTGAAGATGTGCTGATTCCAATCGTCAGTTTGGTAACTCCTTATATATGCTCCTTTGCCTGACCTTTATTTCAACAATAATATTACATAATATATATATATATGATGATATCAGTCGGGGATCATTCATATGGCATGCTTCATACGACGTTGTTACCGTAGCTTATAAACGCTTGCGACTTATTATTAAATTATTAAAAGTGCTGCACACATATTATCCGTTCGCGCAGAGGCGTAGTGTTCCCGCGACCGATATTCCTTGTATTGAAAACATTAATGTGCCAGCTCTGGATGATGTATAAAAAAATTCGAAAACAAGGACGTAAACTCAGGACACAATAATAATAAACAACACGGTTTTGACATTGTTGTATTTTTGTTGTAATTTGTCGCCCCGCTAGGGGACGTAATAAAAACGAAAATGCGCCTAATGCTTTTGTGTTAGTAGGATTATGTATGACCTCACTTCACCAAATTTCATATAAGTAGATAAATCATTTGCGTACAAAAGCTCTGAAATTTATTTCACCCTTAGCACATTCATTCATATTTAAACACGATAAAGTATAATCTTGTACAGGTGGTGCAAACAGTCTCTCTCTTTCTCTCACACTCAATCATCATCCGGATTTTTGGTATTATTACTGTCCTTAGTAATTATGTCAAAATATAATGTATCTGAGTAAGATAAACTTAATGAGAAACCCCGCGGGATATTAATAGGCTATCACTTTACCTTCATTTGCGTTTATTATCATTAAAGTAAATACTTTTAGAGTGTAATTCGGAGCGTCTCATTTCTGGAGGGGACGAGGTGTCGTGTTTCAAGGCAGCCATCAAAACTTTAGCCACCGAGGTAACAAAAGAGTTCAAAAGCAAGGCGCCTCACGAAAATGCTGATACGCATCAGCTATTAACACTCCAGTCTGCGCCGCTTAGTCCTTTGACTTTGCTAGGAATTTCGTTGAATAGAGATAGTTATTTTAGTTACAGCCCCTGGGATCGAGCATTCACGTTTTTTGACTCGATATTGAAGGAATCGTCTGACGCTCAAGAGAATTTTTGATGACACAATTGGGCAAAACCGACTTTTTCAAAGAGAAAATTTTGTGTTGTGGTAAATTTGTTTTTCGTGCATGTTCGTATAAAGAAATGGGTGGTGGATGGGCCGCTACCTGTCACGTTGGGACCATAAAAACGGGACGAGAAATGGATATGGCTAACGGCGGAGCATCATAGCCTGCGTGGTCCCACGTGTCCCATATCTTTTTACACGACTGTGCTTATTAGAGAGCGGTGCCGAGATTTTATGAAGGATCAAATAGGGAGTGAGTGACGAAATGTTTGCCGAGAGACAGAGTTAAGTAAGTAAATTAAGAGGGTGTGAGCAATAAACTAAACAATACGTAACAATGTGTTGGAAGTGTTATAGTCTTACACTGTTATGGGATTCTTTAGGGTACGGAATTCCTTGTGTATGTGTTCCCGCTCAGTTGACTCCATTTTATAGTACTTTGGTTGAAAATCATGCATAAAGTACATATTGCTGAGAATTAGTTATTGGATTAAATTGAAAATAAAATCAGGTCTAATCTATGTTTACGTTATCATAAATACTATAATACATAATATACTATATATAAATACATATTTGCTTGAAATATAAGTATATTTTAAGTAGGTGACACACAGTTAAATTGAGAGTCTTGTACATATCGCCTTCAATAACGCATTAAATATTAACCGTTCCATCTCTGTATATACTATAATACTCTGTATTTACTAGAATATATTTCTAGTATATACAGAGATCGAACGGTTAATATTTTCAGAGACTTGAATAGATTACTCCAGACATCGATATTATGCATCTTTTTTGAGTTCTGAAAATATTTTAACTTTCACTTGAATTACCCTAAAAATATTCCTTACCTCAACACTGGTGCTACAACACTATGTTAAGAAGCTAGTGATATTTCAGGTGAGGTATAGACGTTTGCAGATGTATTCTGTTTGAAATTTCCAAGGAGCTGACTATCGATCAGCAATCCAAGAAATTTGGTGACTTGTACTTCTTCAATACTGTGTCCACTATGATGTATTTTTTAAATATTGCATGTGAAACTGAATACACACAAGTCTGCTATATTTTTAAAGTATGTTTAAATGAATAGATTAACTTCAACAATAGCAGTCAGTACAAAAAGATACAGATGAAAAATCCTTATTTACCATTGGGCCCTCTTGACTACTGAGACATGTCTTACATTTTTTTTAATGCAAACTTATTGTATCTTATTTTAATTCTGTTATGTTATTATTTTTATTTTTTACTCTAATATCATTTCCCATGTTTATAGGCTGTAGTTGACTACTTACAGGCAAATCGTTTACTTACTTGTCTACTATCTTAGAGATATAAACAAAAAAAAATACTTCATCTTTAAATAATAACTTGAAACTTAGTGAAATCTTCTCAGACCTTACTTTTCGAGAGCTGATGGAAAATTTTGCATAATTTGAAAAGGCAAAAATAGAACAGATGTTTCCAGATAAATCAGATGCGATGAAGCTCAAAGGGTATCTTTACGGTTGAGCGAACTAAAATCACGGTTTACAGGCCAATGCATGGGTTTTTGGATACTGGCCAATAGATATAGCCTTTGCTTTTTACGCTACTGCCCAAAAAGTGTCTAATGTTTACAAGATTCATGTGGTAATTCATGATTGTGTTATCTGTTTTATTATTCCATCATAACTATTCATTCCAGGTTAAACAATTTCGATCTCACCCTGTTTATGGATGGGGTTACATCTTGAGTTTCTCCGTGATTCGGAGAGCGCGTCGGGCACGAGCAGTCTGTCTCGATTATTATCGATTGATGACAGTCGGCTTGTAAAAAGTGACTTACGGCAATACACAGTTGAACAGCGTGGCGGAGTGTGTTCTGAACTCCTCCGTATCCCTGTATTGGAATGAGTACGGGTTGATATGGATTCATTTCTTGAACACATTTCGTCGTTATAGATCTCACTCGTTATTTTAACATCCGTTGCTCTTTTCATGCACGCTCACCGATTCCTAGGGTTCCTTTTTTTATACTACCTCGGATGGCATACAAGCATACGACCCACCTGATGTACAGCGGGTACCGTAGCCTATTAATGCTTGCGATATGTTAAGTATCACTCGCGCCATGCGTCCTGTGCTGCTTACACAGCAACTCCTTTGGGGGCTTACTGGTGACCTCACTCACACGCAGGAACACAACAACCCTCTAAGGAGTTGTTATTTGGCTGCGGTTTTCTGTGCGGTGGAGATACTTCCCCAGACGGTACTTAATGCGCCCTACCTCTCTTCATTCCTGACACCACTTTCTGATAACATACAATCAAATTCACAGTAGTAGATGAATGTTGGCCTTCCTTCTGCTTTCGCATTGTATGTCTGTTTCGTCATTATTTCCTCTTGCATTCTATGTCATGTCCAAAGGAACATTTTGTTATAAATAAATATTGTCGGATTAAGTACACAGCTTCATCTAGTCCCTAAGACTAGATAACTGATAAACTGACGAACGACACATACGTAAATACATTTTTTTTTCTAAATACATACATAGAAAACACGCAGATCAAGACAAGCAGGCATGTTCATGCACACAAATATTTGCCATGTGTGGGAATAGAACTCACGAGTCTTTGGTGCTATTGCTTGAAGCCATCACTAGCCAATTCTATCACCAAGTTTATAAATCACAGATGTTAAAGATATTACAGAAAAAGCATGAATTTGGAGTTAGAATGGTTGAATGTTGTTAGAATGGAGACAGAGAGAGAATTGAGTGAGCTCGATGGCGTCGTTGCGCGTGTAATTCTAACACGTAGGTTAAGCAACGTCAACCGCAGTCTGTCTATGGATGGGTTTATCTGTCTAGAGTTCCTCCGCGCGTCGGAGGGCACGTTAAGCCGTCGGTTCCGGCTGTTGTCGTTAGATGACAATCTTAATAAACTAAGTTAGTGGCCCTCGGGCGGCTTGAAAACACTGGCCTCCGCCAATCCGCATTTGAGCAGCGTGGTGGAGCATGCTCTAAACCCCTTCGGTTGAAGGGAAACCCGTATCACTGCAGTGGGATGAGTAAGAGTTGATGTGGTGGTGTGGTAGGCCCTCGCAGGCAAATAAACACATTCATAATTTTGAAAATGTATTCTCATTGTATCTTATTCAATTCTCATAGAATATTTTCTTTTTTAATCTACCAGAATTTCTAAAATGACCATTGGCGAATAGTATATACCGAAAGAAACTTGCCAATATAGGTCTCTATCAAAATCGCCAACTTTGATATACAAAAAAAATGCAATAAATTTATAGCACAATATAACAAGCTTCTGACATAGCCGTCTGATAAAACACGATCAATTTGGTCTTGATATTATGGATACAGGTGTGATGTAGTAGGTATAATGCAAGAGGAAAGTAGGCTAGCTTTCTTTGGTTCCTACATCCATTCACTATCGCGTTATATATCCGTGTCCTCATTCTTTCCTCTTATTAATTATCCTACATTTCCGAACTAATGGAGCATGCTATTAGCTATTCTTATCGTAGCACCATATCGATCTTTCAGACCAATTCTTTTTCATCATCATTGCGACCACTGACTACAAGCGCCACGCCAAAGACGCTCTTATAGCAGATAAACACTTACAAAGATGTTTGAAATGGTACTATTACATGATGAGGATAAGGATCATTTACAAGCAGACAAGCGGATGTCAAAACCGGACTTATGACAGAGAAACACAGAGACGTTTAAGGTGGTACTATTATTTGATGAAATGTCATAATAATCATGTACAAGCGTACACGTCAAAGGCATTATAACAAAGTAACACTCGTAAAGACGTTTGAGGTTACAATTATATATATGAGATGTCTTCATCCTATTTTTGGCACTTTAAGAAGCAATCTTGAAATAACTAGAAATATTGAATGTCATGCGCAAACTTATAAGCTTAAAATTACTTATAATGAATGTGAATTAGTCGCTCAAACTTTTTATAAATACATTATTTTCAATCAAACAATCAGTGCAGCGCTGTGGATAATAAACCGGCCTGTTGATCAACTGTTCCCCGGTTCAAATCCTAGCATGTACCACTAAATTCAGATTTTTGGATTTACATAGGGACATATTTGCAATTATCACTTGCTCGGCGGTGATGAAAAACATCGTATGGAAACCCACAGTCCATGAATTTATATATATATATATATATAGTATCGCCAAATCCTTAGGTTTATGGAGCGGACTCCGCCATCCCTAATGGATTAGGAAAACGGGGCAACGCTGAGGAGAAGAGGACATTATTTTCAATCTCAATCCTTAGCTAATACAAATGCTTAAACTGAAATATTGGCACATTCTATCCATAGTACGGTACGATAAATATTTATTCTGTAGTCTATATTAAAACTATAAATAGTGAAAAATGATTTTTTTTGAGGGGACCATATGACTGATGTGTATTCTAGCCTGCTCAAAACTAAAGATCTAAAAAAAGTCAAGTTTTTTGCCGTTTGAAAGTTTTTTAACATACGAAATATGAATATAATAAGCCTATTGCACATTGCAGATAGCGTAACGTAATGTATGTTAAAACTTGCTTGTTGTCGAAAATATAATAATAATAATAAAAATAATAATAATAAAAACGTTTATTAATTTCACAAAATCCTATGTGATAAACTTAATTCTATGGAACACATTTTAGTCGCAAAGAAATTAAAAAATAGGAATTTGTGAGACTGGTGTCTAAACTAGGCGGAGCCTGTATCTCAGATCACCAGATGTATCTGTATCTCAGATCTTAAAGTGTCAGAAAATGACACCAAGATCTTTTATTTCAGTGCATCTCGAGAGAGTAATATTATTGATGGTATACGCAAAAATAATGGGGTTCTTGTTACGTGTAAAAGACACAACCAAATATTTATTGACATAAAGGTTCATTTTGTTTATTTTGCACCAATCAGCCAGTGTTTCTACATCTCTTTGCATGCTAATGACAAAGTTACAGAGTTGATTTATGCAAAAAATTTAAGATCGTGTGCATACAAAAGGGAATAGTTACGAAGTCTCGGAATGAGATCATTAATGTAAATCACGAAGAAAACAGGACCCAAATGCAAACCTTTTCATGCACGTTATGATAATCCTTTACAACATACAGTTTAAATGATGGACCCGACAGACGTTGTCTTGCCTTAACGTTACCGTTGGCTCGTCTGCTATTTATTTTCCCTAGAATCCGATTGCAGCACCACCTACCGGGTCCAATTGTGAATCTAAACCATCCAAGGACTTACACACACAAAATTTAATCAAAATCGGTCAAAAGAATTTAGGCATTACATACACGCGCGAAGCCGGGGCGGGTCGCTAGTTAAGATTTTTAACAGTTAAGCTCTTGTTGCGCTTGTGTTAAAGAAATCAACCGATGTTACTGATGTACAGTAGTTACCACAGCCTATGAATATTTGCAATATAAGGAGGACTAATCATGTTACTAGCACAGCAACTTGTCAGGAGCTTACTGGTAACCTCACTCACTACCAGTCCAGTAGTATGACAAACCTTCAAAATGTTATTTGGTGCAGTTTTCTGTGAGGCTACTGCATTCTAACTCTCTCACATATACTTACTAAGTACGTTTACATGTTACATCATATTCTATCAAACAAAATGGGTATCTTGGTTTTATTTATGTCCAACATGCACCATTAACATAACAAAACATCCCATCCATTGTTGAGAGCGACAGTAAAGCCAGCGGCACAGCGCACTATCAGACCTTTGCGATAGTGTATACACCGCCTAACAGCACCGCCCCTTTCGTGTTACAACCGCTTACGAGGGAATATATAGGTGAGTATGAAGCTACCTTAATAGAATCGTCTGCTCTGCCTTTACTCTAATAGTGAGGTTTAGGTGATATTTTGGGTTACGAGATTTTAGAGTTACGTCGCCGTCGTTGATTGAAGTTATTGGTTTTCGTAGAGAGTATATAAAAGCGGAGCTCGATGATCTCGTTGTGTCTATCAGTCTAATTAGACAAGTAAGTTAAGCAACATCGACCGCAGCGTGTCTATAGATAGGCCATCTCCAGTTCATTTGCGTACTGATGATACGGTAACGTCCCGGCTGTTTTTAATAGACGATAGTCGTTAAGCTAAGTTAAAATAAGTGCTGCATCATATAAGTAGCCTAATTGAAGTATCTCCCCATTACAAGAAACGACAGCCAAATAACAACTCCCTGGAGAGTTATAAGGCTCTCTGAAGTATTGCTCATCAGCTTTCTAGCCATCTTACTCAATTGCAATAATACAACAATACTCCTGAGGAGCCTTCTTAACGTCTTTTAAAATTTAAACATAATTAATTTTATACCATTCCAGCTAGTACTAGGCACGTTTCTGTCATTTTTATTAGGGTTCCGTACCAAACGGAACCCTATTACTGAGGCTCCGCTGTCCGTCCGTCCGTCCGTCCGTCCGTCTGTCACCAGGCTGTATCTCATGAACGGTGATAGTTAGACAGTTGAAATTTTCACAGATGATGTATTTCTGTTGCCGCTATAACAACAAATACTAAAAACTAGAATAAAATAAATATTTAAGGGGGCTCCCATACAACAAACGTGATTTTTTTGCTCATTTTTGCTCGATATTGATAACGGCAACAGGTAGACGCTTGAAATATTCACAGAATATTTAGTTATATATTCACTTTAAGAATAAATAATTAAATCAAAATAAAACAAATATTTAAGGGGGGCTCCCATACAACAAACGTGATTTTTTTGGCGTTTTTATAGAAAATGGTACGGAACCCTTCGTGCGCGAGTCCGACTCGCACTTGGCCGATTTTTTTTTGCTCCTTTTTGCTCGATATTGATAACGGCAACAGGTAGACGCTTGAAATTTTCACAGAATATGTAGTTATATATTCACTTTAAGAATAAATAATTAAATTAAAATGAAACAAATATTTAAGGGGGGGCTCCAATACAACAAACGTGATTTTTTTGCCGTTTTTATAGATAATGGTACGGAACCCTTCGTGTGCGAGTCCGACTCGCACTTGGCCGATTTTTTCATATGTACACACAGACAGTCTCTTGATACACTTTGGGTGAAATCTTTACTCCTTTTTCACAAAAATGAAGCTTTTTGTCTCCTTGATAAGACACTCCCACCAAACCATCACAGACGCAGGACGATGTCCACGTTGTACCTTTCCGACCAATTGGGCGGCTGTTTTAGAACTGTGCTTTAGAACATTTTCACTTCACACACTTCACGTGATTTTGCTGGTTGTAGTGCTGTTCAATCGTGAAACATTTTTCATCAGTAAAGAGGATAATTCTGTGCCTTTCACCTGCATATACAGAAGGCGTTTTGATCGATCCACTCTCTCCAACTGTAAGGATTGATTTTGAGCATGTCCTGTATATCGACGACAAATGCCGAGCTTCAGGTCTTGTTTTATTATACTTCATTCTGTTCATTTCTCACGATAAGATTTTTTGTTTTCTAATGGGGTATTGGCGAATTCTGGCTTTAACAGTTTTAACAGCCTGTGTAGTTCTAACAGCGACCGCGTCACTCTGATCATTTATGGTCTTCAACAGAGGAAGAGTTGGTATATCTGTCGATAGTACGATATACGAACATATGGCTGATACCAAGCTTTTGAATTGTCCTGAATATGACTGACGGCTCCATACCCACTTTGCGCAAGACAATCACTGCAATCCTGTTTTATCCTGTTGTAAAACGGCGGGAAATCGAAAGTTTTTAACATAATAAACGCTATCCAAATTCATAATAATTAGAGTTGAAAACGAAAAATTTCTATGTAACAGTATTTGGTTAGACTAGGTATATATATATATATATATATATATATATATATATATATATAGTAAAAGCTAGTATATATATATATATATATACTAGCTTTTACCCGCGGCTTCGCTCGCAGTAAATTTGCTCTGATATAGATCTCGTTTCGATTTTCGCTAGTGGTAATATTAGATTTTTCTTGTTAACAAAAAATAATAGGCAATACAGCGGAAGCGGCACGTTTGAGTAAAAGACGAAATTGCAGACAGTGTTTATTTATTCCGAATCCGATTATACCAAAACCGAATGATAAAATATATTGTATATTTTTCCTGGGGGAGCAAAACCTTGTAGACATTGGAGACACGTGAACACGCTACATAAAGTTGGCCACGAGAAAAGCAATGTTTTTCTAAATGACCACCGGAAATCCTCAATATTTGTCCTTGCCCTTTATTTATTGTCATGGCAAATGCAACCCTCACAGGAAACTGTAGCCTTTTAAATTGGAAAGGTAGGTCTTCATGTATACCAATAGTATCCGGGACAGCAGCACACTTTCACCATTTGCTGCGCCCGTTAAAATAGTAGCAGTGATAATATTCCGCCCATGCTGAGTAAGTCGCAGTCTAGTTCCGTTGCATAGTCTAGGAGCATCTAGATTGCGCATGAGCATCACCGGTACTCCTACTTGTAATTTATGAGACGGCACCCCCCATAATTTATTAGTTAAACAAAATAGAAATAAAAAACAACTAAAAAGTAGACTTATAATATTTTGCCTAATAAGAAAAAAACTTAAAAGTACCTATAGAATAGGCAAGGAAATTAATGTTAAAAATTAAATATATTTATTTTTTAATTTCGACTGAATTATATATATATATATATTGTATTTGAAGCGTTCCTACAGGTTACAGCGCGCGTTTTTTTTTGTTTTTCGCGCTTGAAAATGTAGACCCACAAAGGAAGGACTAACCCACACCCGGGTGTGCGTTAGTCATTCTTGGTGCCGTGAGGGGCATGCTCCGGGACCCGATGGGAGGGAGGTGGTGAACTCTCTTGAGTACCCTTTCAGACGGCTGAACGAGTTATGTCAGACTCCTACTGACTGCCTTTAGACAGGAAAGCTTTATGGGCTTCGTCGAAAGTGATCGCCCCAGGGGATGCGGGGCGACGCAAAACAGCGCGCCTTTTTTTTGACCTGCCTATGTAGTCAACAGCGCGCCGCATCAATGCACTACATATTAATTTGAGACTACCAATCTATAGTGCAATTTAAAAAATGATCAGCGCCATCTATTGACCTGTGATCGTACTAAGCGACTCAAGAATGAGTTTTTTTAAATTTATTATTTATCCTAACTAAGAGATTCAAAAAATAATTTAAAAACAGTTATACAGGTTGTTGATGTTTTTCCTTGCACTTTCAAATGAGTAGTTAGGCGCGCAGCGCCATCTACAGTAGAAAATTCTGCATTTTTCGTTTTCCCTTTGGAATGAGATACTTTCACGAGATTATAAGTAGCCTATGTCCTTCTCTGTACCCCTGACAATAATATGTATACAAATTTTCATTATGATCGGTTGCATAGTCAAGGCGTGATGGAATAACACAAACGAACAAATAATATATATCAAATAATATTTACTTTCAAATATATATATATATATATATATATATGTATATATATTGTATTTTTATCCAACAATTTATCGCAACGTTGCTGTACAGCGCATTGCTGCCATTTTATAGTATTTTTTCATTCATTTTTATATTTGCTATTTTTAGGGTTCCGTAGCCAAAGGGTAAAACGGAACCCTATTACTGAGGCTCCGCTGTCCGTCCGTCCGTCCGTCTGTCACCAGGCTGTATCTCATGAACCGTGATAGTTAGACAGTTGAAATTTTCACAGATGATGTATTTCTGTTGCCGCTATAACAACAAATACTAAAAAATAGAATAAAATAAATATTTAAGGAGGCTCCCATACAACAAACGTGATTTTTTTGCTCATTTTTGCTGGATATTGATAACGGCAACAGGTAGACGCTTGATATATTCACAGAATATTTAGTTATATATTTACTTTAAGAATAAATAATTAAATTAAAATAAAACAGATATTTAAGGGGGGCTCCCATACAACAAACGTGTTTTTTTTGCCGTTTTTATAGATAATGGTACGGAACCCTTCGTGCGCGAGTCCGACTCGCACTTGGCCGATTTTTTTAGAGTTCCGTAGCCAATGGGTAAAAGGGGCCCTATTACTGGGACTCCGCTGTCCGTCCGTCTGTCACCAGGCTGTATCTTATGAACCGTGATAGTTAGACTATTGAAATTTTCACAGATGATGTATTACTATTGCCGCTATAATGACATGACTGACAATATGTATACAAATTTTCATTATGATCGGTTGCATAGTCAAGGCGTGATGGAATAACACAAACGAACAAATAATATATATCAAATAATATTTACTTTCACATATATATATATATATATATATATATATATATATGTATATATATTGTATTTTTATCCAACAATTTATCGCAACGTTGCTGTACAGCGCATTGCTGCCATTTTATAGTATTTTTTCATTCATTTTTATATTTGCTATTTTTAGGGTTCCGTAGCCAAAGGGTAAAACGGAACCCTATTACTGAGGCTCCGCTGTCCGTCCGTCCGTCCGTCTGTCACCAGGCTGTATCTCATGAACCGTGATAGTTAGACAGTTGAAATTTTCACAGATGATGTATTTCTGTTGCCGCTATAACAACAAATACTAAAAAATAGAATAAAATAAATATTTAAGGAGGCTCCCATACAACAAACGTGATTTTTTTGCTCATTTTTGCTGGATATTGATAACGGCAACAGGTAGACGCTTGATATATTCACAGAATATTTAGTTATATATTTACTTTAAGAATAAATAATTAAATTAAAATAAAACAGATATTTAAGGGGGGCTCCCATACAACAAACGTGTTTTTTTTGCCGTTTTTATAGATAATGGTACGGAACCCTTCGTGCGCGAGTCCGACTCGCACTTGGCCGATTTTTTTAGAGTTTCGTAGCCAATGGGTAAAAGGGGCCCTATTACTGGGACTCCGCTGTCCGTCCGTCTGTCACCAGGCTGTATCTTATGAACCGTGATAGTTAGACTATTGAAATTTTCACAGATGATGTATTACTATTGCCGCTATAATAACAAATACTAAAAAACGGAATAAAATAAATATTTAAGAGGGCTCCCATACAACAAACGTGATTTTTATGCTTGTTTTTGCTCGATATTGATAACGGCAACAGGTAGACGCTTGAAATATTCAACGAATATTTAGTTATATATTCACTTTAAAAATAAATAATTAAATTAAAATAAAACAAATAATAATGGTACGGTGTGTACCCTTCGTGCGCGAGTCCGACTCGCACTTGGCCGGTTTTCTTTTTTTATTCCATAACTTTGGCGTAAGTGGAAACAATCATTTGTCAAAGTTTTATCGCAAACTAATCAACAGTATGAGAGCATATAAAGGACGAATAACCATACAAACCTTGATTTTGTACATACGCCATATTTATTTCAATAACAATAAAAATTATAATACCTATCCACTCCCGGACAAATTAATTCCCCGGTTAAATTCAAAGTAGTTAATCTCGACGCTTTCTCTCTCGAGCTAAGTCTCCATTTGCGGGCTGCAGCCATTTTGTCAGCAAGGCTTGCATCTGACAGCTTACAAGTTACATACTCGTTAATGTGTTGCATTAAATTGGTTTTGCTTTCATATGGAACATTGTTTATTTGCAAAAAATATTTTATTAAGTGACGGAATGTTGAATTAAAATGATGTTTGGTCTGATATACAAGCTTTTAGACAAAGATATTACAATAAAAACCAATTGAGAATGCGCAAGCTTGCATTGCCAGAGGAACACCTGGCTCGTCAATTATATAACAATTTATTTCTTTTTAAATTCGTCGGCCATTTTGACCATGTTTCTTAAGAGATAAGAATGGTGTTCCTGAACATTCCTATTCCTATTTATGCTGAATCCGAACCTGAAGTCAAAATTCGAAAAAACGCACACACAGACAAACGCACACACATACAAACATATAGATTTCATATAGGAACGGTGTTCCTGAAAATATGTACTTTAACCATCTTCTTCCTAGCGTTCTCCCGTTTCCTAATCCACTAGGCGTAAACCCATTCTGTAAACGTATTTTTTTTATACAATGTCAGGAGGCATACAAGCATACGGTCCACCTGATGTAAAGCAGTTATCGTAGCCTATAAACGCTTGTAGCATATATCACTCGCGCGATACCTCCGCTGCTGCTTACACAGAACTCCTTAGGAGCTTACTGGTGACCTCACTCACACGCAGGAACACAATAACCCTCTAGAGAGTTGTTACTTGGCTGCGGTTTTCTGTGAGGTAGAGGTACTTCCCCAGACGGACTGCTTTAATGCGCCCTACCTCTTAAAACACCACAGACCAAGACAAACAGACATGTTCATGGATACAAATGTTTGTCTTGTGTGGGAATCGAACCCACGAACGTTGGTGTCAAAGGCGCGTCTTTCACGACTGAGCCACCAAGCACGACAAAGTCGTCTCGTCAAAACATAATAATGATGAAGTTGAATGTATTCAGTGAACAAAATTTGAGTATAATAACTAAATAACAAAAAAATAATAAACAGAGATAATTTATTACCTATCCAGTTATTTTTATTATCGGGTGAAATTAGGTATATCCCCAGTCTAGATATAATTTAAAAGAGTATAATCGTAAACGCGTTACGCTAATTTCCGTAAATTGAATAACCACAACATGGATTTGTAGGTGGCGTCTTCTTCTTATCTTCTTCCTAGCGTTCTTGCGTTCCCTAATCTATTTGGATTGGCAAGTTCCTCTGCGTAAGCTTAAGGATTTACTGATTTTTATTTTTATTACTGATACTGATTTTCAGATGGAGCGAATGCCGCTAGGAGGCCTACTCAGAGGAAAAACCAGAGCTTTTTTTTAGGTTATGAGCCATATCTATGGAAATATATTTTTTTGGAAGGGCGGGTTTCCTTACGACGTTTTCCTTTTTCGCCGAGCAATGATTGTTACAAATATGTTCATAAATCCGATTTCACAAATTTAGTAGTACATGCTCATGCTAGGATTTGAACCAGGGATTGTCGTTTAATAAGCTGGCTCTTTACCACAGGGCTATCACTGCTCCGCAAGAAAATTGAATACCTGTCCCTAAAAAGGTTGGCAACGAATTGGAAACTGTGGCAAAATTAATAACATGCATTTTTTTATACAACATGGAGATAGTTAATAGATTCAGGCGTTATTTTGCGAAAGTCAAATTTACATGCAATTTGATCTAACCTGCTTTGTGTGCTTCCGCCACCAATTAGTTCATACGGCCTAGCGCCGGCCGGCACCCACCCACTACTGTTAGTAAGTGCAACATGCCGACGCTGCCATGACTGCTCCGGTAGTCTCTGCCTCGGCTGCTGCGGTCGTCCGCCATCTGGAACAGAATCCGCATGCCCCCACCACCACCGTCGCTGCCACGACTGGCCTGGTCGTCGCTGCGACACGTGTTTCGCCTCTCCACGAGGCATCATCAGGCGTTGTAGACGTTAATCGTAAGAATAACATGCTACAGATGACAAATCCATCCAACAAATACTAAAAAACAAAAAAAAAAAAATATTTAGGTAGGGCTCCCATACAACAGACATGATTTTTTGCCGTTTTTATAGATAATGGTACGGAACCCTTCGTGCGCGAGTCCGACTCGCACTCGGCCTGTTTTTCTAACTATTTCACATTCATGACTGAAAAAAAACTGTAAAAGCAAAAGTTGAAGCAATGTAGAGAGAGAAAAAAAAATTATGTTTGTAAAACTTGTATCTTATTAGATTGTGCATGCGATGAAAATATAATATTTATTGTACAACTTTATTTTGCTGTAATATATAATATACTATACTACTACTATACTATAATACGTATGGGAACACTACTCCCGACGTTGTATAAGAACCAGAAACTCTAATGTTAGCACTTTGACGGGAATGCACCGATTATCTAATATTTCACTGCATATTTGAGACTGCAACACGTTGCAAAGGCACATGTACTAACGTTTATATTAATTAAACTGAACTCGAGTGCAAATGTGAATGTTTATGTCACCTTACACCACATTAAGTATAAACATATATTGTAGAATACGTCACACAATCGTGTCCGTAACACAGACAACGCAATTATTCTTCTTATATTATTACACTCAATGTAGGATTTAATTTGGATTCTTGAAAAAAAAATTCAGGTTGTAAAGGGTATTATTCCGTTTTCAATCTAGAGCTGCTGAGGAGTTATGTTAGTGATAGAGATCGAGACGTATCAGCTATCCCTTTATATTACAAGCTTTTCTATGCAAGGCGTATGTTTATTTTTCCCCGGATGTATAGGTAGTGTAAATATCTCTACAAAAGGTTTTTAAAAAGGTGTTCACAATATTTGAATAGGCAATATAATATACATATTATAAATAAAAAAAATATGAATCTATTTGAGAACCATACACGTCAATCGTTACTTTTTAAATGAAGTCAAAAGATAAAAAGTGACGAAAGGGGTAGCCTTTAGAATGCATCTGATTATCTAATATTTCACTGCCTGTTTGAGACTGCAACGTATTGCAAAGGTACATGTACCAACGTTTATATTAATTAAACTGAACTCGAGTGCATATGTGAACGTTTATCTCACCTTATACAACAGTAAATATAAATTACATTTATAGTAGAATACATCAAACAATCGTTGCCCTAACACAGACACAACGCGACTATGCGATTCTTCTTCTTAATAATATTTATTTATTTTTTCATCTAGAGGTGCTGCAGAGTTATATTCATAGTAGAGATGGCATGGTGCAGCTATTTGCTTATATTACAAGCTTTTATAGGAAAGGAGTATGTTTAATTGTCTCCCGATGCAGTATAAAAAATACATTGCTCTACAAAAGGATTTTCTAAAGCTGTTCACAATAGGTGAATACGTAAAATATACAATTAATGAATAAAAAAACTTATGAATCTAATCTATGTCTAAATCATCCGTCAGTTAAATAACCTTGTATTAACACAAATAAGCTTTTAAGTCTGATTTCTGCGTCTGGGAACGCGCGTTCCCGGGACGTTTAAGTGACGACTCTACCGCTTTAATCATATTATATATTTGAAAGAATACAAGTTTACATTTATGCTAAACGTAATTATCATGCAATTGTAAAATTTCATTCATCATGCCGTATTCAGCCTACACGCAGATGTGCAAATAGTTTAATAGACAATTTACATTTAGTTACATTACAATAGTCTAACAAGTCAGATGATGACAACAATTAACATCTTATGTCATTAAATCTAATGTAAATTTCATATCAATTAGTGTACTATCATGAAAATATAAATGTCCCACTTTTTATTTAAATAGTCACGCACTGTATCATGACAGTTTTTCAGAAGCCATACAAATAGCTCAGTGTGCTTTTGAGCTTTTTGAAGCCAAAATTCACAAGGTAAAACGGGAAAGCGGCAGCGATCACGATGGTATCTTTATAACACTCATGTTTGTATGCTACCTGACTTAAGGGAAGAGATCGCAATGCTTCAGATCGCGTTTGCTTTTTAACAGACTTCAAAAAAGGAGGAGAGTCTCAATTCGACTGTTTTTTTGGATGTTTGTTACGCGATAATTCTGCCAATTATGAATTGAGTTTCATGATTCTGGTTTTGTTTGATAGCTCATACATCAGAGATGATCACATATAAATTTTATCGAAATTAATGTAGCGTTTTTTAAGTAAATCAACAAAAACAATACACAGATAATGTTTTCGTATGTGCTTCCCTTCAGCAAAAGTTTTCGATGAGGACTTTGAATCTCTGTTTTTTGTTTATTTACACCAATGAAAAGCAAAAAATAAATTATTTTTAAATAATAAAAACCACCTTCAAAAACACCCAGGAACTAAAAAGCGAAAAATAATTAGTCACAATTCTTACAATTTTTGGAGTCGGTGCCAGCCGCTTAATATCTATTGGTAATATTAGTATACTGGCACCGACTCAAAAAATCGTAAGTACTAATTATTTTTCATTTTTAAGTTTCTGGGTGTTTTTGAAGGCTTGTTCTTATATTTAGAAATAATTTATTGCGTGACAGGTTGTGTACAAACACGAAAGTTACAAAAAAGCCCGTCCCAAATCGGTACCGCTTTCCCTGTCAAAAAGCCCGTCACTGTAGGTTTTGGCCTTCAAAGTCTAGTTTTTAAATATTCTTCTTCGCATTATCCCATTTCCAATTCCATTAGGATTCTTTCACCTAACCCGAGCCTAGGGATTTGGCGAAAATACAGATTTTTACATGGAGCGATTGCCGTCAGACTTCCACAACCCAGAGAGAAAACCAGATCTATCTTAGGTTAGGTCACCACCACCACAGGTATCTTTCGAAATATAATTTCTTAGATGTATGGTTTTCCTCACGATGTTTTCCTTCACCGCCGAGCAAGTGATAAATATGTACATATTACATACATAAATGCGAAAACACGAATTTAGTGATACACGACCGCTCTAGGATTCGAACCGGGGACCAGTTGGTCAATACACCGGTTCCTTATCTACTGGGCTATCACTGATCGTGCTAAAAAGGGCTTTGGTCGTGGTCCATCTGCTTAGTTTAGTAGACCACGGACACTTTGTTATGCCGGTGGTCTACCTAAATTATAAGAGTCATAATAGAGAGAGACATCAGAGTTCATAATATCACTAATAATACACCTGGCTTATACTAATATTTGTTTTTGTTTGAAAATCCTAATCTTTCTAATACATAACGCTAGTATTCATAAATTTGTTTTATACTAATATGTGTTTTCATATTATATTTCTTAATCATAAGTGTTATTTATCCGCATTGGATTGCAATGGAAAAAGGTAATAGAAAAAATGATAGGTACGATGATGACGTAAAAATAGATGGTAATAGTAAACACTCCTAAAAATGACGAAGCGAGGAGGAATGTTAAATAGAACAGCACACGAGCCGAGCGAGCGAAGCAAGCTGCGGCGGCAGCGGCCGGCGAAGCGCCAGAACCGAACGTTTGTTATGAAGGAAACTGTTCAAAAGGAAAGAGATTGCAATATTATTTTAAATATATTAATATAAAGGTGGCCCACCAGCCAGGAAAAGTGCTCGTCGTTCACCTAGGTGGACCGAGGTGGACCACCGACAAGAAATAGTGCTCGTGGTCCACCCAGGTGAACTAAACAGGTAGATCACGACCGTAGCATGCTCTAAAGTCCAGTTTTATGCCATCTGGTAATCTACTTGATCATACATACGGTCTCTTACAAATTGAGCGTATATCTTACAATTTTGTATGTAATACAATGGCGCAGCTGGGAAAATTACGTGACCGACGTGACACCTTGCGGACGTACAATATTCCTTGCAGCATATTACAGCACATTTTGTCAAAATGTAGAAGGAGATATGCGTTTATATGCAGTAATATAGAGTAATAAAAAACTGCCGACCATATCCTATTTATTTGCTTTATTTTTACTCTGTATACACTTCATTTGACAAGTTATAATTAATTATAGTTTTCTAGTGAACCCAATAAACATCTTAATTCTCATGTTGGACGTAGCATATATACAAAAGTGCAGAGCTATCAACAGTAGAACAACTTCAAAAAATCTATTGAAATATTCGCACTCATACAGATGCTCGCCGCTATACGATTATTGACGAAATTGGTAGTCAAACGGAAGGAAGGCTTATAGAAAAGCGATCGATAAAGCGCGTATATATCTTCAGCTCTATCGCTCGAACGCGTACATTGTGATAATTTGATGTAAGTGGCTTGCTATCATCTTAAGAGTCAAAGTCAAACTCACCTGTACATCCTTCGCCATACTGACTAACAAACGAAGCCCAAAAAAGCTTTTTCGCCAAAAAAAGAGATAGATTACCGACGGGGTGGAAGTAACTTTAACTCATAGAAGACAGTAGCTAAATAATGACGAAACATATACACACGTTTCTTTAACATACGATATAAAAGGCGCAAGTAATAGGACGTAGCACCTACATACTATGACCAAATAAGTAATATATTATCAAAAGGTGATGTCCGGAGCCCTAGGAACCGGCAGGCGTGCATTGAAAGACCTCAATATCTTGCTAGTAACATCACTCACATGCATGACTCAATTGCATGTTCATTCGTACAAATATTTGTTGCTTTATAAGAATGTGAAGATAAGAGCTCTAAGAACTGACAAGCATGATTAGACCTATGAATGTCAAAGAAGTGAGTGAGGCAAATAAGGTGAAAATAAAGACAGAGTCATGTGGCGCTGGGGGTTCTCTTTACCTACCCCATAGGGAACCTGGCGTGAAGATAGTAGATAAACAAAGTTTTACAAATCATCAACAATTGGTCACTGAAAGCTACTGAAGCCTACTGAAGGTTGCGTTCAAAAGACAGCAAACTATGAAACTTTATTGTCTTTTAAACGCAACTTTCAGTTGCCAAATCAGAGTAGCACCTTAATGGTTTTATTCATGAGCTACACTGCTTTAACAATGTTATCGTCAATTTAATCACACAATACCCAAAACAGACACGATCGGACAAATCCGCTTACGGCCGACATCGGACGGGTTAATCCGGTTCAGACAGGACCAACTACAAGTTCGGGCTATCGTTACAAATATTACCGATTCTGCCAAATCTGCGCATAATTGAAACATTGATAGCATAGGACAGATGATAGTTAACATTATGATGCTAATTAAATTGTTTAGTTTTGATGCATCCCATAATGAAGGTAAATTATCGGATTATAGCAGGGATATTGGTCTTAATTAAATTTGCAGTCCTATGTTAGTTGATATCGGTATTTGAATTTAGGTATAAATAAACGTAGGATATCCCAGGGTTGTTTAACAAGTAGACAGGTTGCAACTTTAAAGTCCAAATCAGTTCGTTGTACTGTTACACATGTCTATAATAATAAACAAATTAATATATATGCAATAAATCTATATATAGATATTGAAACTATTTTTATATTACAAAAGAGAGCCATCTGCTCTATTTATAACATGGGCTCCAGGGAATCACTAAGAGAACTATTTAAAGAAATAAATATCCTCACGGTTACCTCTCAATATATTTATGAGAACATAATGTATGGTCGAAAAAATATAAATTCGTTTTCAAAATGTACTGAAAATCTTAGGAGCAGGAATAGATTGCGTATGCCAGTACATCGACTATCTAACTGACAGAGATGTATGGAAATGATTCAGCACATGAATTAATATAACTTTAATTGTACCACTTGATATCACTATATGTACACTCATATCATTATATTTATTGTAATATGTATAAGATGATTTGGAAAAAAAAAGGACCTATATTGGCAAGTTTCTTTTGGCATTTCTTCTTCGCCAATGGTCATTTGAAATGCTGGTAGATTAAAAAAAGAGACAAACTTAAAAAAATTATAAGATATAATATTGAAAATGTAAGACGTGTCTAAGTGCCCGTGAGGGTCTAAAGGCAACGAAAGATTTTTTTATCTTTTTATCTTTTTTTTTTTTAATCAACTAATGCACTTAGGTTTTAGCATAAATACGTGATAAAAAATATATACAAAGTCCAGTGGCAGACATGCATACAACACACTTGATATTAAATGGTTGCCATATATATATAAGCAAGCAGCACATGGAGTATAGCTTTCGCATAGGTACTAGTGAACTTCGTCACGCGAAAGAATACATCAAGCCTCCAGAGAGTTGTTATTTGGTTGCAATTTTCTGTTGTGAAAGTACTTATATTAATTTACTATTATTGAACCAATTATTGAAGAAAAAGCATTATTTTCTATAGTTTGACTAGTTTCATGTATGTTACAATGTCAATATAGTATGTTTTTAGAGTATTTAAATATTTGATGTAAAAAAAATATATATATTCCAGCTCCTAGAGTTTGATTAGTACAGTTACGCGTAACCTCAGGTCACTTGCATCACCACAGGTATCACTCGTCCGTTACCGTCGCTATAAAAACCTCTACACCCCTTTTTTTAAAACAATCTTGAAACAATCTCGTCAGGGTATTCATTATACAAGTTAAGAATTCTCGGAAGCAAACTCTCAGGGACCGCGCAGTACGAGACAAAGGCGGTTCTAGTGTGTGAGACTGAATTCCCCTCCGTATCGGCGAGCGGTGCGGTTATAGAAGGAAGTTGTTAGCATCATATCAAACAACTCCTCTATATATTGGTCATAGCACAGCGGGAGGTAGTAGAGACACAAAGAGTGGTAAAGACTTTCTTGAAACTTAGGAGCTATACTGTACGTGCTTAGGATTATCAACAAATCGCATAGCTCGGTGAAGATTATGTTTACCATTTTTAAGCATATATTAAAATAGATAATATGGAAATGGTATTTGTAATATGTAGTGATAAATGGTACATGTAGATTTACATTGTATGAAACTATTTCATTTACTATCTATATGTCGCAGGGAAATAGAAATAACGGAGTTTTTACGAAATCCCTCGGGATACCACGAAATCGCAGTAGATGTGGAATATTCTTTTCTTTTACGTCTTATTGCCATTAATGTTTACTAATGTAAAATAAAACTAATATGCTTTTAGTGATACATCGTTTCACTATCTAGTAATCCAGTAAAGTAGTACCGAATCTAGTAATATGCCAAAAACCCGGACTCTAGAGAATAAAATATATGAGTCATGTCTCATGTCTCGGTCTCATGAGTATTGGCTTCTATATTTGGAGGAATGCAATATCTTTAAGAAATGCGGTTGTGAAAAATCTTTGGTTCAAAAAAGACTGTTCTATGTAATTCTAGGTAACCATAAATTGCTGACATGTTTTAATAAAAAACAAGGATTTCTATTTTTGTTATTTTTAGGGTTCCATACCTTAAAAGGAAAAATCCGAACCCTTATAGGATCACTTATTTGTCTGTCTGTGTGTCAAGACCTTTTTCTCAGGAACGGTTGGAGCTATCAAGCTGAAATTATTATCAAATACTCAATATGTAATCCCTTCGAGTATGCAGAACCAATATGTCAGATTTGCCCGTCGGGCTCCATAAGTTTTACTATATTTCAGAGTACCACTGCACCAAAACATTCAGGGGATGATAGGAAAGGAGTTAGAATTGGAGTTGTTTATGAATTGTAGCAATATTGATATTTTATGTCTAACTGAGCACTGGCTAAAACCCCATCAATTCATTTTCAGCTTCAATAACCACCAGGTTGCAAGCTCATTCATCAGAGATAACTGTATACATGGTGGCTCCTTAATATTATTAAATAAGTTGCTTAAATTTAAAGAAAGGTGTGACATTGTGAGCCTCTCTGTTGAGCGAGTTGTAGAGATTTCATGCATTGAATTGGAACGATTCATTGTTATGAACCTGTATAAACCTCCTAGCACGCCCTTTGAAACATTTTCAAATATCATGGAGGATGCCTTAAATAAATTATCTAATAGCCATAAAACTGTTATAATTTGTGGAGACTTTAATATAAATATCTTGGAGAAAAATACTGTTACCTACAACTTTTTAAATTTATTTAAATCATACAATTTGCATCATATTTTTACAGAGCCAACAAGAGTAACTGCTACAAGTGCTACATGTATTGATAACATATTTAGCACTGTAAAACCTTTGAATCAATCTATAATTAATAAAGTTCAGTCAGACCATTCAGGTCAGTTGGTTTCATTTCCAAATTCTTCAAAAATACAAAGAAAGCAAATAAATTATATACCTTTGAGTAAAAGCCGCTTAGAAAGATTTAAGTCTAATATAGCAGAAAAAATTGTATTGTTGCCCTGTCACGGTACTCCGGACCACTTGTACAGTTCGTTATTTAACTTAATCACTAGTGAATTTAATACAATCTTTACTCCAAAACAACTGTCTGTAAGTGACCGTATGACATTCAGTGATTGGGCAACTCCTGGTATTTACAAAAGTCGGAATAAATTGTATGAACTTTATGAAGAAAGGACCTGTAATCACAATCCGACTTTTCAAGAACTTGTAAAAAATTATGCCAAAATTTTTAAACGAGCCTGTTCCAATGCTAAGTCTATATATTTAAGAAATAAAATTAATGGTTCAACAAATATTATTAAATCTGTTTGGGATATGATAAATAATGAGACGGGTAGAGCGAAAGTACGTAGTCGAGACTTTCAGTTAAAGATAAATGATATAGATATCAAAAATGATGTAGAAATTGCGACTGAGTTTGAAAAATATTTTTCTAACATTCCTCTTATTACTACAAGAAATCTTATGTCTTCTTCTATATCTGCTGAACAGGTTCTCAAACAGAGCGTGGTAGAATGCGACACAATATTTGAATTTTCAGCTGTAAGCCCAAAAGATGTTTTGAACGCTTTTAAATCAATAAATATGAAAAACACTAAAGATCTGTGGGGTCTATCTGTCAAAACCATTTCTTCTATTATTTTTTCAATCGCTCCACATTTAGCTACAATTTTCAATTGTTGTGTGGCATCTGGTGTATTTCCTGACTTGATGAAACATAGTAAAATCATTCCATTATTTAAATCTGGTGATAGTTCGGACCCTTCGAATTTTCGACCTGTTTCCATACTGCCCATTCTCAGTAAAATTTTTGAAAAACTAATGCTTAGCCAGTTGCTCAGACATTTCAATACACATAATTTGCTTCATAGGAAACAGTTCGGATTTACGAGAGGTTGTTCAACTATAGACGCAGGGATTCATTTGCTTAAAAGTATATTCGCGGCATGGGAGGGTTCGCAAGATGCCTTGGGAATTTTTTGTGATCTGTCTAAAGCGTTTGACTGCGTGCACCATGACACTCTTGTCAGAAAATTACACCACTACGGTATCAGGAACAAGGCTCTCGAACTTCTGTCTTCTTATCTGGGCAATAGGATACAGAAGGTCGATGTTAATGGTAAAAGATCTTCGGGGTCCCCTGTAGTTATGGGAGTCCCACAGGGGTCAATTCTGGGTCCATTCTTGTTTTTGGTGTATATAAATGACTTACCTTATTATGTAAGGGATAAACATGAGATTGTGTTGTTTGCGGATGATACCTCTTTGACATTCAAAATTAATAGACGGTTAGGTAATTATGACGAAGTTAACGATGCTCTCTCTAAAGTTATTCATTGGTTTAGTGTTAATAATCTGCTTTTAAATGATAAAAAGACTAAAGTAATTAAGTTCTCAACACCTAATGTAAGACAGGTGGCTACCAATGTACATGTTAATGGAACTAATTTAGCCCCTGTGGAGACAACTGTGTTCTTGGGTATAACAATAGACTCCAGACTACAATGGGGCCCACAAATTGAAAAATTATCAGGAAAACTAAGTTCTGCAGCCTATGCAGTGAAAACTATTAGACGGCTCACTGATATTGATACGGCTAGAATAGTTTATTTCAGCTACTTTCATAGTATTATGTCATATGGAATTCTTCTCTGGGGTAACTCCGCGGACATTAACACCATCTTTTTATTGCAAAAGAGAGCCATAAGAGCTATCTACAAACTTGGTCCCCGGGAGAGCCTTAGAGAAAAATTCAAAGAAATAAATATTTTAACAGTCGCATCGCAATATATCTATGAAAATCTTTTGTATGTCCATAAAAACATAGACTCATTTTGTAAAAAGAGTGATACTCATAGCATAAATACTAGATATAAGCATAATCTTGTCTTACATGCAAGCCGTCTCCACAAAATAAGTAATTCTTTTATGGGGCAATGTATACGGTTCTATAACAAACTTCCCAGCAATATAAGAGAATTGTCAATTAACAAATTTAAAACTACTATTAAAGCCAAATTGTGTAGCAGGGCATATTATAAAGTATCTGATTATATTAATGATAAAAATGCCTGGGAGTGAGTCGATCCAATTATAATGTAATTAATAAAATATGTAAATTTGTTTGGATACCAAAAGAGGGATGCCTGAGTTTTTTGGCAGTATTTTTATCAGTGCTCACCTAGTCATAAACTGCACGGTAGGGAAAAAAATTGTGACGATTCCAAACAAATGTAGCCATTTTTACGGAATAAAAAGATTTTGACTTTGACTTTGACTTTGAGTATCGCCAGCGTCTTGAGTGGCCACCGATTAGAGGTCGGAGGAATTTTTACTAACTCTCACCGTTATTATCTTCTACAGCAAATATGCTTCAAATTACCTTTGTAAACGAATGCAATTTCGACATGGTGACGACCGTCTATTCTACGTAGTATTCCAATCTTAAACATACAAGGTCATATTTCGAAAGCTCACTTATTTACTGTCAAATCGGCAAAGTTGTGGAATTCACTCCAATTGAAAGTGAGATTGGCGCCCTCTTTTCAGTTATTTAAATCTCGTTGCCTCGAATTCTTCAGTATAGATACGGAAGCCAAAGAATAATGTTGATTGTAAGCAATGTTCTCGGTTCCACTACATTCGACAATCCAAATTATCGTCAGTCAGCTTAAGGGTATTTAACACTTAAGTTTAAGGAGAGATTTTGCCTCCCTTTGTGTGTTCTACCGATTGAGTACAATGGGTTGTGTTCTAAAGAGCTGTTCAAAGTGATGCCGACAGCTACTTTTTATAACCGCACCGCTCGCCGACGACGGGGAGTTCACCCTCACACACTGGAACCGCAATGGTCGCGTACTGTGCGGTTCCAGAGAAGATTTCTTCCGAGAACTCTCAAGCTGTGGAATGAGCTCCCAGCGGAGGTTTTACCAAGGGACTACAGCATGGAGTTCTTGTTCTTCAAGAAATGCGTGGAGAGGTTTTTAAAGGGTCGGCAACGCATGAGTGACACCCCTGGTGTTGCAAATGTTGGCATAGGCTACGGTGACTATTTACCATCAGGCAGGCCGTATGCTTGATTGCCACCTTAGTGGTATAAAAAAAAACATTCTCCCCTAGTTTCAATGTGCTTTTGCTTAGGTACTTATGTACGTATGATTTTTTCTTTTTACTATTATTTTCTTTGTGCTAGTAATGTGCTTGTGCGTTATGTTATATTTATGTATCTAATTTTGCTGTCGCAATATCTCATTGCAGATTTATTAAACGTTGTATTAATTTATACTAATTTTGTTAAATAAGGTACAGATAGTTTCTCTGCCCATACCTATATGTATTACATATTCCTACCAACCTATAAATATTGGCTGGAAGAGATACCTTTCAGAGATAAGTCCGCCTTTGTACATACTAAAAGTTTGATACTGCATGTGTTATGTATATTTGTGCAACAAAGAGATTAAAACAACTCCTTGGAGGCTAATAAACTACATTAATATTTCTATTAATAGGTTCTCTCTGCCTACCCCGCAAGGGATTGGCGTGAAGTTATAGATAGCTAGATAGATTAATAGGCTACATTAACCGATTTCTATCAGGTGGGCCATATGCTTGTATGCTGCCCGGCGTAGTATAAAAAAAGTCACAAAATGAAAATAAACAAAGAACCAATTATTCAATTGTCTAATTTAGCTTTTAATGTAATGTTATATTCTACCATTTACCAATTAAATTACAGCCAAAGTTAATTATAAAAAAATAGAAATAAAAAAATCTACATCAACTTTACATTAAATTCTCTGTATTTTACCCTCTCTTGATATCCCGAGATTGTATTAAAAACTATTTTTTATGATAAACTATTACGACAATCACTATCATTAAAGTATATTAAAATAAATTAAAACTATTACAACTGTGACAAACGACTGTAAATTTAATTAAACGTGCATCCAATATAGCTGTTTAATTCTCATAAATCTCGCTCGGTGGCTTCATTACGGGGGTTGCATCAAACTAGTTGTTTAAATTAACTTCATGTTAACCGTTATTGTCGTATCAATTATGCACGGATTTGACGGTAATAGGAATTAATATTGTATTTGTGCCAATGATATGCATAAATATATGGACTGCACATTCGGAACTATTAGAAAACGGTAGTGGAAAAATATTCTTAAGTACTCATGAACTGTTTGTATACTCACAGTATTCTTTTCTATCAACGAGCATATATCTTTTTAGGGTTCCGTACCCAAAGGGTAAAACGGAACCCTATTACTGAGATTTCGCTGTCCGTCCGTCCATCCGTCCGTCCGTCCGTCCGTCCGTCTGTCACCAGGCTGTATCTCACGAACCGTGATAGTTAGACAGTTGAAATTTTCACAGATGATGTATATTTGTTGCCGATATAACAACAAATACTAAAAAATAGAATAACATAAATATTTAAGGGGGCTCCCATACAACAAACGTGATTTTTTTTGCTCGTTTTTGTTCGATATTGATAACGGCAACAGGTAGACGCTTGAAATTTTCACAGAATATTTAGTTATATATTCACTTTAAGAATAAATAATTAAATTAAAATAAAACAAATATTCAAGGGGGGCTCCCATACAACAAACGTGATTTTTTTGCAGTTTTTATAGATAGTGGTACGGAACCCTTCGTGCGCGAGTCCGACTCGCACTTGTCCGATTTTTAAATCTACTAGTCATTCTTCCTAGCATTACCCTGTTTCCTAATCTATTGCAATTGATCAGATTTGCTGTCTAACCTTAAAGATTTGGCGAAGGCACAAATGTTGACCTGGGGAGACCGCTACAACCCACAGTTACAACCGGACCTTTCTTAAGTTACTTAAGCATACAGTTCACTGAGGGTATCTCTCGCGCGTGGGTATTCCCGCTGCTAACACAGAATTGTCTCGGGAGCTTACTGGTAACCTCATTCACTCGCAGGAATATGACAACCCTCCAGAAAGATAACATTCGGCTGCCGTGTTCTGCAAGGTAAAGATGTGTTAGTCACAAATAGTCCCTCCTCCTCTTCATATTGATATTTGTATGCGAAAAATCTGAAATACGTATAGTTAATAAAATTGTAAACTTGCATGGTATTATGAAAAATATGCAAAATTCTATAATATATTTATTATAAAATTATATTTAATACAAAATTATATGTTATAAACGGAAGGTACGGTGAGAGTTCGACATATATTTAATCCTAAGGTATGGGTCAGGTTATGGTAGAGGAGGGTAGTTTGGTAGAGTTGCCTGTCAACTCTACCAAACTACCCTACTCTACCATTGTCTACAATTCATCCTCTTATATCGCATCACAGCTGTTGCTCGCTGTGTGGTACAGAGCAGTTTTCGTCGGAGAACCGTTAGGTACTGGAATGCAGGAGCGTGATGTCGTTCAAGAAGGGCTGAGGAAGTTTTTTATGTGAGAGTGAAGAGGTTTTTTATATCACTTTGGTGGTCTATGGATGCTACCTCTTCATTCCTTTCTTGAAGATTCCCATGCTGTAGTCCCTTGGGAAAATCTCGGCTGGGAGTTCATTCCACAATTTGATAAACGTCTGAGGAAAACTCTATTTTCTGGAACCGCACAGTACGCAACTATTCTACGCGGTTCTAATGTGCAAGGGTAAACTCTCCGCCGTCGGTGAGCAGTACGATTGTAAAAAGACGCTGTTGGCATCATATATAATAATTCTCTAGAACACAAGCCGTCGTATAATCCGTAGAATACTCAACGGGAGGCAAAATCCTCCTTAAAGTTAAGGGCTCAATATCATCTGAAAGCTTAGGATCGTCGACAATTCTCTGGTATACTTCCTCAGACGTGCTACTTTGTTGTGTTACCTCTCATAACAATACCTAAACCCAAGACAAACAGACATGTTCATGCACATAAATGTTCGTCCAGTATGGGAATCAAATCCACGAGTGTTGGTGTCAAAGTAGCGTCACCTACCACTGCGCTACCAAGCGCATTTTTAGCCCCTAAATATCTCAGGTCATCTCGATTGGAGCCTACTGATCAATGGGAGACCATAGTATCCAATAAGCTAATAAGTGTCGTAGGTTAATCTGCGAACTAGTCAGTAATAGCTGATTTACCACATAACACCGGACTTATCGGTTCTCCATAGGTTATTTCCTTTATGGAATAAACCATTATATCAGCATGTATGATTTTCATGAAAAGAGCTATGAATGTTAAAGAAACGAGTGAGGTATGTAAGGACCGCGTCATATGGCACTCGGTCCTCTCTGTCTACCCCGCATGGGACCTGGCGTGAAAATATACATACATACATATGATTATAACACTTGTGTATACAAACTGATATGTTAGCAGAGTAAAAGTACGTGTGTTCGGGTTGTTTGACATGCCAAAACCAGAAGGTTAATAATCTAGTCTGTTTCAAAGACTATAGAACAACTGAAACAATTCATTCATTTTCAAAAAAAGAACTTTACATGCTTCCTATATGGAGTACTGCGGCCAAAAAAGGCGGAATCTACCTCTGTCAAACCAAATCTACCAGTTGACGGCTACGTGTTGCCATCATGATGAATTCATCTTCTTAACAGATGACGCTGACAATGCCGACATTCTCAAATGATATGGAAGTGTAGTTCTACACCGTAAAATGATTTTCGTATCGCAGTCTATAATTTTCAGGAGATCATTGACTGCTTTTGGTCGCTATAAAGCCTTTATGAAAGCCTGTATTACCTATATTACTTTGTTCGATATGAAAGCTGTAGTTTATTCAGCTATTCTATAAATAAATTGAACAATACATTCCTTCAGTCGATTTATTCATAGTTGGAGTGACATTTCGGATTAAGAGTGACATTCCAATTTGAACTGACAACCGTTGTAGACAATTTTTATATATGTACAGAAAACTGATGTAACTCACCTAATTGAGAACTCTCAAGTTGTGGAGTGAACTCCTTGCCGAGGTTTTCGCTAGGGACTATTGCATGAGGTTCTTCAAAAAAAGGTTGTTAATAGGTTTTACAGCACCGCACGAGTAATAAAAAACCCTTGGTGTTGCTACTCATCATAGGCTACGTAACTGGTTACCATCAGTTTTCCTCCCTAGTGGTATAAGAAAAAATGCCCACTAGCTGCTGCCCTCTTGCACACCCGGGTAAATTTCTTATTTCTATATTATATTGGAACCTGTAACACCTCATAAACGCAATCAAATAACAAGTCAACGTGGAGGGTTGTCCTGTACGAGTCAACTAAATTAGGTTACATATAATTAATCTTCCTTTTCTTCTTAGCTTTATTTAGTTCTCTAATCCATTATAATTATCGTGGGTCACTATCTAAGCCAAAGATACAGATTTTTTAAATGAAGCTACTGTCAGATGGCTCCTCCATAAATTGAGTGGAAATCTGAACACTCATAGGTCAGGACACAGCTCTATAATAAAATTTCTTGAGCGTGTTTGTTTCACAGCGTTGCTTTCCTTCACCGCTAAGCAAGTGATGATTACAAATGTGTACATAAATTCGAAAACACGAATTTAGTGGTAAATGTCTTAGTTAGGTTTTGTACTAGGGACTATAAGTTTATAGGCTAGATCTTTATCCGCTCGGTTATAAATACTGAACATATCGTTCATATGTAGTACAAATAGTGTCGGGAACAGACTATTGCGGGATGACAGCATTAATATCCATGCTTTGGGAATGGCTATCGTGCTTTTATGCATCTGTTTGTTAAGAAGCCGGCAATTCATTTGCACAAATTCTCTCGCAACGTGTATGCCGGCAATATCAATAAAATACTCGATGTCGAGCCCGATTAAACACCTTGGTTATATCTAGGCTGACAGCCAATACCTTACGTTGACTCTTAATCGCCAAAGGTCAGCGCTCTGTAATATACACTAAAAGATCACCGGTCGAAGCCTTTACTTTGTTAGTCTTTTAGTATTAAGCATACATTTAACCCAGCAGGCAATAACTACTTAAAATTATTATAACATATTGAAATGTATCATTATAATTATCCGATATATTACCATAATAGCATGGTCAGTGATCAGAAGCGTAAGTTATATCGGGATGGAATATTGATAGGAATTGGGTAAAGTTTGATATCAGGAATTTGTTTTAGTTTTATTACAATTTAACAATCTACCTGAATAGCTGGAGACACACGTATATCAATATTTATTCATTAACACGTTGAATAAATCTTACAATACACAAAAATAATTAAAAATAATTATATATTTCTGTGCATTAATCTTTTCAAAGGGTCCTAGATGCGTTGATTCCATACCATTACTTAAAAAGAAACGCTACTTTACCCAAAAAAAAAACTACATAAATATGCCGGTAGCATCGGTACTATAAATTACATCAATGCTATGTTCTTATTTTATATAAAAAATAATAATTCCTTTATTTCTTTCCAATCCTATGTCAATTTTTCTAATGCCATTCTTGTTTGTGACACTAAAACAAATATATAAACTAGTGATATCAACCTTCGCTGCCACTTTGCCGTAGAGTTATAAGAGTCGTCTATATCTCTATATCAATGTTAACAATAGTCTATAGAGCTTGTAGCTCCAGTTCAAACCGGATTAAACCGGCTGTTACTGCCCACAAACGGATTTGTCCAATCATGTTTGCTTCAGTTTTAGAATTGCGTAACAAATTAGGACTGACATGAACAAGAGTAACGTTTGTGTCTGATTATGGTGATGTACAATTTTGGAATCCATTTCGTATGGTTGTAATTCAACAAGTGACAGTCCATTTGAATATACTTTATGCCTTGTAGGGTGAGAAATAAGCATTGTGTCCGGGTGATGTAAAACAGTTACTGTAGTAGATTGTTTTAATGCAATGAGCATCATTGTGGCATTGCAATTCCTATTGCTGGTAAGGGCATTTCTTTTATTCTTATTGGTAACTTTAGTAGTTCCTTTGGGGGAACTAGTGTGACTTATTGTCTATGTACTTCCTTCGAAGGTAATAAAGGAACTACTGAGAACACTTTATTTCTTTAAATAGTTCTACAAGTGAGTCCCTGCAAACCATGTTATAAATAGCAGATGGCCCTCTTTTGTAATATAAAAATTGTTTCAATATCAGCCGCTTTTCCCCACAACAGTATACCATACGACATAATACTGTTAAAGTAACTGAAATAGACTAAACGCGCAGTAGCCACATCTGTCAATTGTCTAATTCTCCTAACTGCATATGCGGCGGAACTGAGCTTACTGGCCAGTATTTTTTTTATGTGGGGCCCCACTGCAATTTGGAGTCTATCGTAATTCCAAGAAATACAGTAAGTTTTTATAAATTCTAGTATACTAATTCTAGTTTTCAATGAGAAATACTGTATTGGCAGAAGCGACATTCGGTAGACTAAATTTATACATTTCGTTTTAGTTGAGTTTAATAAAACATTATTACATGTAAAGCAATTTGGAATGGCATATAGAGCACTATTTACCTTGGCAATATTTCAATTATAAATTAAAGAAGTATCATCGGCAAGCTGTAGTATATCCGCTATTTTCTGTACCATATAGGGCAGATCAAAACATATACAAAAATAAAAAGGGGCCCAATATAGAGCCCTGAGGCACTCCAATATGAGGGTGTCAATAGTAAAAGTTGTACCTATTGACAAGTACTTTATCCTGAAGTGCATGTTTGTAGTTGCATTTCGTCTAATACACAAATGTTTCAAAAGACACTTGGCATATTATACTACTTTACTGTAATAAGCTGAAGAACACAGTAGTATTTTGAGTAAATATGGTTTTAGTTGATGAAAATAAAAATAAAACTTTTACTTGTGATTGGGACCTAGAAGTTTTTTTTTTATAAAACGTTATTTTATTAATTTCATATGGTTTCAATTCGTCCTAATTACCGGCATTTTCAAAACAACTATTGAAAAAGAAGTAATGTTGAAAAAAATTTTTTTTTTTTACTAATGATCCCACGATAATACTAATAAATAATACACGTATGTCAGCATAGCGGTACTTTAATAATGATGTTAAGTGCTAAAATTATAGATGTCAGATTACCTGCGCTGAATCATTTCCTGGCATGTTATACTTCTGCAGTAGGGGTAGAGATACTGCCTAATGAAAAATTACAATGGTAGAAAGCTACACGCTACAAATTAATTTGTTATTCGGAGACGGTGAAGTTATAAGAATATAATAAATTAAAAATAAATACATACGGAAAATATTTACTTCACTATTTGAACTACTGATGTTCTATGAGCAAAATTGAGATATACAGATTTGTTCTATAACCTAGACTGATTGTGAAATAACATTGTGTGTTTATGAAATAACCAGCCCATGCTACCGTTTTCCATTTGTGTTTTAATAAAAGCCTAAATCTCACCTAGGGACATCGTTATGCAAAATAGACAGACAAAGCTTACAACACATTAAAAAAAAACTAGAAAGTCACAATACAAACTTATATGAAAAAGATGGAATGGATCAAAGGATTTTTTTCTCCCTGCAATAAAGTCAGTATTACTCACACCACTTGTGAATGCTAATCAAATTCAAAGATATCCATAAGAGATTGAGCAGTAAAAGACATCCCAAAATATTGGCGCCAGAAATTCCCGTCACGTATACACCAAGAGCCATAAGGATGAGTTTGCGGCCCAAGTTTCAATGCGGGCGCCATTTAAGAGTTTTTTTTTTCGCTAGGTGTTAACAAAACACAAGGCTAGTGCGACCTCTTTCGCTCTTTAATTTCAGACGTGAACCGTTTAAGAGGGCGCGTGACGTTAGCGTGGGGTCTATTTTATGATGCAGTGGGTGGAAATTAATTTCATTGTTTCCAAAACTGTTTCCTTTATTATCTTTACGATGGAATTACTTGATTTTCCCTATTTAACTATTTAACGTGAGTTACATGTTCAGTACGCGTCGTATTATAAAAAAAAACTACAAGCACTGGCATTTTAAGGTTACCAAGGGTGGCAACGCGCGAGTGATACTCCACGTATTCCAAGTATCCACAAGCTACGATAACGATTTTACATCAGGTAGACTGTACTTGCATTTACTTTGCTCCCCAACGTTGTATAAAATAAAAAAAACGCGCCCGTCGCCGGTCCTGTAAAATCCATTCGGTGGTCGCTAGGGAAATTCCCAGCACGGAGTATTCCATAATCTGAGGATTCATTTCAATTAGCATAAATGCTTTAAAGGCACTTCATAATCACACATGTCCATTTACATTCATAAGGGTGGGAGTTACTAATCATCATCTCAAAAAATACATGCCGAAATAAACTAATCTGGTTTTAGAAAACCGGCGGGGTAATTACATATAATTTTCGATCGATATGCATTGTTTTAACTAGACTATACATGTGTATTTGTTAGCGAATTTTTGTTTCTTTCAATTTTATTAGACTTTGCCTATAGTTCACACATAAAAAAAAGAAAAACAGTTTTGTTCCCAAATTACAAAGGTTACGGTCAATTTGAAAACGTTACGTAATATCGTTATACAGCGTCGGGAGGCAAAATACCAGACCTGATGTTAAGCGCTTATCACACTCATACTTATATACGCCTTCAATACAAGTGCTGCTCACGAGCTGTCATCCAGCTGCCAACATAGCAAGAGCTTAACACAATAACCCTCCAGTATTGAAATACCTAGTTATTTAAATCCTTTTACGTATGCGTAATATAGAATAGTTGAATGCACATTATTGAATGCAATGGGTAACAGCTGGTATTTAACAAGAAATATCCTAACTGTAGAAGTGTTCACACTTTACAGAACTTCATAGCAATTGACGCAATTGACCAAACCCATCGCGTATTTGGAATGCGTAAAGTACGACTCACTATTTGGGCGGATAGGGAAAAGCCCTATCCGCCCAAGTTCCACACACCTGTAAAAGACAGGTGTGTGGAACTTGCTATAAAATAAGCATTTGCGTTACTACCCTTGCAAAATTCACATAGAACCCACCGATGCTGGAATTTCACTGTAGTCCTGCAAGTGAATAAGATCACCAAGACGAGCTCTGTGGCTCAGACGTGAATGACGCGACTTTGACACCAACGCTCGTGGGTTCGATTCCCACACAAGACAAACATTTGTGTGCGTGAACATGTCTGTTTGTCATGGTCTAGTTGTTTTAAGAGAGGTAGGGCGCTTCAAAGCAGCCCGTCTGGGGAAGTACCTCCACCTCATAGAAAACCGCAGCCAAATAACAACTCCCTGGAGGGTTGTTCTGTTCCTGCGTGTAAGTGAGGTCACCAGTAAGCTCCCAAGGAGTTGCTGTGTAAGCAGCAGAGGAGGCATCGCGCGAGTGATACTTAATATATCTCAAGCGTTAATAGGCTACGGTACCCGCATTACATCGGGTGGGCCGTATGTTTGTATGCCTCCCGACGTAGTATAAAAAAAACAGAAAGCTGACGAGAAGTTGCAGAATTGGCGATGTGGATTGCAACGCGCGTGCGGTAGTCCGTTTGGTACAAATGCCCTTTAAGAGCATCCGTAGGTTACGGTATCTACTTCACAATGAGCGGGTCATATGCTATTTTGCTATTTGACTGCACAGAACTCAAAAAAGAAAAGCAGCAAAAAAGAACCTCAAAGTATAAAAAATGTAAATGTAAAGATTATCACCATAATTATGGTAACTGTTGACCATGAGGCAGACCACTTGTATGCTATCATAGCAGTATTAAAATCGCATATTCTTAAAATCAAATTCAATATCATACAGCAATATACAAATATCAGAATCAAAAATAACTGTAAGGTACTCAACTTAAATAGAACACGTAATTTTACTCCGAAATCGACTCTTCCTTTAACAAGCTTCTCATAACACCCTTTAACCTGAGAAAATTCCTGACGTTTTTCCATATGGGTATCAAAGGATCGCACGAATACCAAAATACGCTGGAAATTTCACTGTTCCAAATACTTGTTACGTTGATGAAGTATGCCAGTAGGCTACCACAATTTACTTGAAAATACTATGTTCGTTGATAATAACTCAATACTTACTTTAATAATATTCGTGACGGAAATGGAGTGAAAAGTAAATTGACGCTCGAAAGAACTAGTTACGTAAATTTAAATGAACTTTCTTTACTTTGAGTTCTCAGTATTCTAATTTTTTTAATTACATCATGCGAAAAGAAGCATAGCGTCCGCCTGAATTGAGAGCCGTGTTGTTGTATATCAATGCCGGAAATCTTAATTACTCAACGAGACGTCCGTTAGGCATTGCTTTTTCTCTCCATATTCATAAGTCGAGAATGCTCTAACTCCCTTGAAGTGTTGACGTGGTTAGTGTAAGTCAAATATTACCTGGTTTGCTAATCGCTAGGTTACACTGCAAACTTGTTAAGAAGGATTTGACTGTAAAGTTAATTTTGAACCTCTCACTCTATCTATTTGTTTATCACCCTGCGTAGCGTAAAAAAGGTATCCACGCAAAGTAGCGAGCTGCAGTGGTTTGGCAAAGGTTTTACCGCGGAATCTCTGAGCTGCTCCTATCCAATAGAAATGCTAATTTATCTTCATATTCCATTAATAAATGTGACCATACCGTATAAATCTTGCAATACAAACAGCTACTTGCTTACTACTGTTCTCGCTACGCAAAGTAACTTCTCAGGACCTCCGTCTAGAATTTATGCCCTATCACTTTTAATAAATAAGTTGAGAAGTAATAGCCCAATGGATAAAGAACTTTTAAGAGAGATAGGGCGCATCAAAGCAGTTCGTCTGGCGTCAGAAAACCGTAGCCAAATAACAACTCTCTAGAGAGTTGTTGTGTTCCTGCGTGTGGGTGAGGTCACCAGTAAGCTCCCAAGGAGTTGCTGTGTAAGCAGCAGAAGAGGCATCGCGCGAGTGATAATTAATATATCGCAAGCGTTAATAAGCTACGGTACCCGCTTTACATCAGGTGGGCCGTATGCTTGTATGCCTCCCGACGTAGTATAAAAAAAACTGGCCTAACCGCCGGTACCTCGTTAGATTCCTGATAGGGGTATACCACTAAATTCATATTTGCAAGTATGACTGTAAGTGACGAGCTCGGTGGTGCAGTGGTGAAACGTACTGTTACGTTAATTTGACACCAACGCTCGTGTGTTCGATTCCCATACAGAACAAACATTTGTGTGCATGAACATGTCTGTTTGTATTGCCCTACGTGTTTTTAAAAGAGGTAAGGCGCATCAAAGAGGCTCGTCTGTATAAGTACCTCTACTTCATAGAAAATTCAGTCAAATAACAACTCCTTAAGGGGCTGTTGTGTTCCTGCGTGTGAGTGAGATCCTGTGTCAGCAGCAGAGTGAATGATACTTAATGTACTGTAAGCTTTCATAGGCTATGGTAACTCTCTATACTGAATGATACTTAGCCAGAATAAAAATTTAAATTTAAATTAAAATTATCTTTCGGCGGGTGTCCACGGTGTAAACGGAAAAACTTATGTTAGTTTGTGTTGTACAGATCTCCCTTTGTTATTGATAAACTTATCAATAAAGACGAAAAAAAAACCGCTTCACATCGGGTGGACCGTATGCGTACAAGCATAGCAAGCAAGCCTCCCGACATTTTACTAAAAACTATCCGCTAATAGTAATAATAGTTAAAAATAGGGGTAAAAGTATGAAATTGCCATTTTATAGTAATCGATACTTTGAATGGACATTAAACCTACATAGTGTAAGATTTTCGAGTGAAACTTTTTTCACATGATACCTATGAGATTTTTCTTTTCAAAAATGTGCAACATTTGATTTTGGAATTTCATGTTTTTTGATTAGACGGGAAAGATGGATACTTTGAAAATCCGAGTAATTTTTGAATACGAGTTCCGACGCGGCACTGACGCGGGAGAAACGGCTCGCAATATGCTGCGTTTGGAGAGGAGATTGCTAATGAATGCACCGTGCGTTTTTGGTGTAAACGCTTTTCTCTTCATGGCGTTATTTATCAGGTCTGTCAAGCAATAACAGCAGCTACTCGTGAAAAGATCTTCACCATTTTTGCTCCATGATAACGTAAGACTTCACACTGTATGAGAAGCCGTTGAACAGGAGCTGCAGTTAGAAACCATCCATCATCCTCCACCCCTAATATCAACATTTCATAGTAATATCAATACTTCACTTGTACTTACACTAGTGTTCGGCCAGTGATCATAAGTCGATCTAAAAAAATGCACGAATAATTCGTGCATTTTTTTAGATTTCTATTTTGTTAAAGGTAATGTGAGAAAAAGTCTCAAAGTTACCTCTATATACATGGCATATATTTCTTTTATTTAGTACGTACGCACGTCAATACAAATACGTCATAGGAAAAAAGTATAGTTTGGTTGCATTATTTGAAAACAATAACTTATATTTTAACAGATATAATACATGAATGTTATCTTTCTGTACCCCTTGTTCATATGAGCTTTAATTATGCCAGATCTCATACTTCTCAGTGCGGGCACGTATGTACTGATATATAAATTAGGTAAGAGTAACTATGCGAGTTCTTATTTTCATATACAACGTCGCGAAGCATACAAGCATCATGTCAAGCGCTTACCGTAGCCTATGAACACTTGCAATACAATTAAGTATCATTCGCGTGGCGCCACCTCTTCTGCTCACACAGTAATTCCTTAGAACACACACGTGGAAAAATAACAACCCTCCAGGGAGTCATTATTTGACTACAGTTTCCTGTGAGATGGAGGTACTTCACCAGATGGGCTGCTTTGATGTGCCCTCTCTCAAAATTACCTTGATTGCTCTTTGCTGCATAGAAAACAATGAAATAGTGAACCTACCAATACCTAAATATATAAACCTATAAGGTGATATACATGCAGTTGTTAATCTATAAAAACCTTATACGGATCCGGGAAAACCGTATCATTAAAAATCACCGTGATAAATAACAAAGGCCTCAAATATTTGCGATGTGTTTGGAAATTTATAAGAGAATATCGGTCGTGGAGGTGTCGATTGATAATCCGGGGTTTGAAACGACGATCCCAAAGCCCCTTATCCCTTTTCTTTGACAAACTAGATACTGGAGATAAATAAAACCCTCGAGCTGATTTTCCACGCGACCAGATTATCTACATATATTTAAGATGAAGTATACCTTGACACGAAGTCACTTAACTCTATTAGAGTGTATACTGGTATCTTAACATGAAGTCACTTATAAATACATGTTGCTAATATACAGTATATAATAGTGTATGAGCGAGTATAATTATTTTATACTTATGTATGTTGGTTTGCGTGTTTAGATTGAATAACTGGTTTTGTTTTGAATAATTGTGCGAAACAATACCGTCAATTTTTTTTTTACATCTACAGGATGGAGTCTCAATGGCCGCGTACTGTGCGGTTCCAGAGAAGTTTTCTTCCGAGAACTTTCAAGTTGTGGAATGAACTCGCAGCCGAGATTTACCTAAGGGACTATAACATTCTTCAAGAAAGCCGTGAAGAGGTTTTTAGAGGGTCGACAACGCATGACTGATACCCCTGGTTTTGCAAATGTTCGTAGGCTACAGTGGCTGTTTACCGTATGCCTATTTGTCACCTTAGTGCCACATTTAGAGGGACAGATTTTGGTAAATTTTTTATTTGTCTCAGACACAAATAAAATTTAATTCTCTGCATGGTTACATTCACAATTGGATCCGTGTAATTGGAATGGGTGGCGTTGAAATTGGGTTCTTGATTTTTATTTTTAGGCAGAACGCCTGTCCGGTTCGCTCTTTGATTATAAATAAATATCTTTCGCTTAAATTTAGATTTAAAACATTTGTATGTATGTATATCTTCACACTTGACTTCAGCCTATAAATAACTGGTTTATTATATTTAATAACTTCACGCCAAGTCCCTTGCGGGGCAGGCAGAGAGAAGCAAACGCCATACGTCGCTGTCCTTATACCGTCGATTTAAAATGAAACCAAAACTTTACTGAAAGATATGTTAGGAGATAATAAAACGTATACATAACATAACAGTGTGAGTGTAGGAGCTAAGGGAAAGCAACACACATAAATTACTACCTATTGGTCGATTTTTATCAGAAGGTGATATCAGAAACCCTGAAAACTGGCGAAGTTTGACGAAAAGTTTGTTAAGATCGAGTCATGCGACGGTGAGTTCTCTTCGAATATTCTACAAAGGATTTGGTGTAAAGATAAAGATACAGATCCTTACACTACGGTAATAGTCCTGTTTATCTATAAAGATAGATTTACTCGGAACGGTGGCTAAAATACATAGGTTGATTGGAATTTGCCTTACTAATTCTTAGACGGCCGTCACACAGAACATCAAAGTCAAAGTCTTTTTATTCCGTAAAAATGGCTACATTTGTTTGGAATCGTCACAATTTTTTTCCCTACCATGCAGTCACAAAGTATTATTTTTTTCTTACAACATCGGGATGTACTCGTAAGTATGATGTATTTTTTTATAGACTATAAAGGACTGCAATACAGGAAGTATTGTTCGCGCGATGCCACCCATGCTGCTAACACATCGACGCCTTATGATCTTACTGGTCACCTCAATCACACGCAGGAACACAACAACCCTCTAGGGAGTTGTCATTTGGCTGCGGTTTTCTGTGACCTATAGAATTAAAATCTATGATAAATAATAGATTTTGAATTTAGTAATAAATTGAAACAAATTTTATTGAAAAAGTGCTACTACTCCGTTGACGAATGACGCGTGCTGACATTAGTTTGAATAGTATTGAACATTCCGTATTGTATTTAATCGTGTGTATATTTGTAATTATTTATAATGTAATTGGGACATTTTTAATTTGGATAATTGTAAATGCATATATTTTCAACACAATATTTTATTGTTATGAAATAAATGAATTGAATTGAACCTCTCTTAAAAATATCCAGACCAAGACAAACAGACATGTTCATACACACAAATGTTTATCCTGTGTGGGAATCGAACCCATGAGCGTTAGAGTCAAAGTCGCGTTACTCACGACTTCGCCACCGAGCTCGCTAATTTATTTCTATAATAAGTGTAAGTCAAATCAGTCGAACATGCAGCGTAAGCAACGTCAACCTCGGCATATTTACGGATGAATTTATCTATCTGAAGCGGACGGTTTTAAAACACTGTCCTCCGCCTGTCAGGAGTTGAGCTGCGTGGTATAGTTTGTTCCTCAGTTACAGATAGACTTCCATGTTAACGGAAGAAACAGTATGGGTTGATGTGAATGCATTCATATACTTAGTTTAGGTAAAGTAGTATAGAATTTAATGTATAGAGTGGACCTGGAAAAATGTCCGAAAACAGCGCTAAAGGCGTGAAATTCTGAACCTGACAGGTTTAACGCCCACCGGTTCGGAACGCCCAATCCTATTTCACGTCTCAAAAATAATTTAACGCCACGAAATATTTGAAACCCCCGATTTATTTTTGGAATAACCTTCAATTGAATCTAAAGTTTCTTTGAAAGGGTGCATTTACTTATCTATAATATCAAAAAGCTAAAATGTATGTATGATGTAAAGCGGTGTAATGTTACAACCTTATTTAATGATTTATATAGAATCTTTTCTTTGCATGCTCTGTTTAGTCTATGACAATTTGTCAAAAATATGTAATTCAAAATTTTAAAATATTACATTTTAGTGTCTGAAAACAGAAAACAAGTCAGTCTGGAGGAAGCTTTCGAGAAGGAGAGATTCAGTGCACCACGTCTGAGACCACCAGCCTCCTGCTGAGGGCTACGTGGTGAAACCTCGGGATATTACTACCCTTTTCCAAACTCGATTATTTCCGGACATCTAACTAATCTAAAAATTATAATACCTGCAGCCTCTGTTGTGGACTACGGCGGCTGACAAAGATACCGCTGCGGTGTTGGTCCGTAAGGCGGTCCCCACCATTACCAACAACTTCTACGTCTGGATCTGCGTGCTGGCTAGCACGCTAACCTGCCGTCTACAGTCGTCGACCACTATAGCCGGCGGCCACTAAGTACACCCACCAGTGATTCTATCAGTGATATACCGGTTAGACAAATTAAAGCGCGAGTTCTTAAAGACCTTATTTAGCCGAACTTAAAGTGAACCCTTTTTTATATTTATTATATTTTGTAAAATAGACCTATTAAATTAGTATCGCTTTTAATACTCCCTTTTCTTCATCTAGTAACATAACAGCGGTTACCGTAGCCTATGAACGCTGTAATACATTAAGCATTACTCGCGCTATGCCAACTCTGCTGCTAACACATCAGCTCCTTAGGAGCTTACTGGTGGCCTCACTCATATGCAAGAACACCATTACCTCCCCAGGGGGTTGTTATTTGTTAAAATGCTTGTTTGAATGCGCTAATCTTTGGAACTACCAAGTCAAATTTGAATTTAGTCTGTCACAGGCAAAAAGCATTTTCACCTTGAGGAAGATTATTTAAAATAGGAGATTAGGCTATTTATTATCATGATACAGCTCTTGGGAATTGAGCAACGAGCTATGATGCGGCGGATGAAATCGCGGGGTACAGCTAATGCGTGTATAATCGGCCGTGTTGACGTAGCATACGCATATTTTTATTGACGCCAAATGTAAAAAAATTGACTGTGGTATCCGGTGCATTGGACATACTTCCCGCAGTCAGCCTGTTTCTTAATAAGTATACTCCTTTCCATCTTTCTCTAGAATCTCATTTCTATAGCAGCAAGGATTTTAACAGGCGAGTTTGCTTTGAAAGAGAGTGTCGGTGTTAAAATAGGAAACTGTCGAAGCATGCTTCATGCTCCGATGGTTTGTACATATCGAAATAATGTAAGAGGAAAAAATTACGAAACAGATATACAACTCGATAGTGGAAGAATATAAGCCAAGGAAGTATAAGACTCACTTTTCATGAACAAATTACTTGTGTTTTGTCAGAAGGTGATGTTACGAGCCCTAGAAACCGGTCATTGTGCGTGAGAAAAGCTGTGAATGAGATGAGGTGTGTAAGGACCAAGCCATGTGGCCCACGAATTTGGTGTACTTGTAATAATATAGTGTAGTATGTAGAATGTGGTTCAGTTTTTAGGGTTCCGTACCGAAAGGGTAAAACGGAACCCTATTACTGAGGCTCCGCTGTCCGTCCGTCCGTCCGTCCGTCTGTCACCAGGCTGTATCTCATGAACGGTGATAGTTAGACAGTTGAAATTTTCACAGATGATGTATTTCTGTTGCCTATAACAACAAATACTAAAAAATAGAATAAAATAAATATTTAAGGGGGCTCCTATACAACAAACGTGATTTTTTTTGCCGTTTTTATAGATAATGGTACGGAACCCTTCGTGCGCGAGTCCGACTCGCACTTGGCCGATTTTTTCTTTTCTTTTTATAACGTCGGCTTATTTGCAAGCGGTGTGCCTGTCTTTCGAAGTTGAATATAAAAAATAGGAGGATATCGATTTAAACATCATTTGTTATTGTATCTCAAAAACTTAACTACGAGTATCTATATCGAAACAACCAGTTTACAAACTGACAAGAAAGAACAAAATTTGTTTTTCATTCAGGTATTGTTGCATTGCGAGAACTAAAATAGAATAAAGACAGAAAAATTTTTCAAGTTTGTGTTGAGTCTTGCTCTGGGTTTAAGAACCTTTTTCTGTCTTTTTTAGTAGTAATTAGACTATTTTTCTGGCAGTAATCACGTTTTGAAAGGATAAGTACGTAAATAAAATTCCACACACCATCACTAGTCCGTTCTCGGGTATTTCATTACAAGTTGTATATTATGTTGCCTGCAACACGTCATCGCCACTGGCGCAAGAACTCGTAAAAAACAGAAATTATATGCATGATGCTCTTTGTGAACATAAAATGCAGCATGTGCTTATCGAGCAAAAAAATTGTAAAACGAACTTTTTTAGGGATGGCATGTTTTGAGTAAAATATACTTGAAAGTAATATAGAAGTTCACTTTAGTTTTCTTAGCTAATATACTCAGGCGTTATCTTTCGAAAGACAAATTTTCATGCAACTAAGGTTTTTCGGTGCTTCAGCGCGCAGGTGTTTCGCGTGATTCGGCCACCAAGCAGTTTATTGTGTTTTACGTACTTCCAACTCAGAATGAGGGACAACACTGTGATAGTATTGTTACTCTTTTTTCATAGCGTACTCTCGTTTCGTGATCCCTTAGGACTGGCGGGATGTGCTAACTAAGTATTTGGTGAAGACACTGATTTTTATATAGAGCAATTGCTGTCAGACTACAACTCAGTAGGAAAAATAGACCTTTCTTAGATCAGGTCACACGTCTTTCAAAATATAATTTCTTGAATATGCGGGTTTCCTCGCGCCATCAAAGCGACACTTCTAGGGAAGTAACCACTACCACCATCCACCCTACAGAAAACCGTAGCTAAATAACAACTCACTGAAGAATTGTTATGTTCCAGCGAGTGAGGTCGCCTGTAAGCTCCTAAAAAGTGCCTGTGTTAGCAGCAGAGGTAATGCGAGAGTTTACAGGCTACAGTAACCGCTTTCTATTAGGTACGCCACATGCTTGTATTCCTCCCGACGTTGTAAGAAAAGACGCAAACTGTAGTGTACATTATTAGGAATGATAACTCATTATGGTACGGTAAGCTGAGAGCAACCGATGCTGACAGACAGTAAAATGTCGATTGGGCACGCTTTGCTATGCAGTCACAGAAAGCATTCAAATGATGTCTGATACATTCATATATAGCGCTGATATTATATTGGGCAGAAAAGCTATAGTAAATAAGAGACGCTGTGACTCGTGGAATGATACGCTTGTCAGGCTACGTAGGAGTCTCCGCTGTGCCCGAAGAAGAACCATATCAAACAGCTCTGAGTATTTTGCATATTACTAGATCTCACTATCGCACTGCTGTCCAAAAATCTAAAGGTAATTTGCTAAAACGATTATAGTACAAAGATTAATGTGTGAAGGACCGTGGTCTCTCCTATATCACGTATTTAAGGCAATTAGGCACATTGATCAGGCTTTTGTTTCTGATAGTAAACTTGATAATACTCACATCCTCGGTATAGAGGAGACTACTGATGCACTTTTGCATGCTTTCGGATGACTGTCCTGATAATGACCGTGACTACCATCGCGAGTTGAGGGCCGCGGTAGATCCGTCCGATCCGTGCCCTGTCACTCCAATGTCAACTGTGTTGTCAATGGACGAATTTCTACATGTTGTTAAAACATTACCAACAATATATATAGATCTAAAAACGTGCGGATCCTATTAAACATTAATACCAGCTATTCGACGTTAGCCTTCGGGAGGCATACAAGCATACGGCCCACGTGATGTAAAGTGATTACCGTAGCCTACGAACCCTTGCAATACATTAAGTATCACTAGCGCGATGCCACCTCTGCTGCTAACACAGCTAATCCTTGGGAGCTTCCTCACTCATACGCAGAACACAACAACCGTCAACGGAGTTGTTAAATGGCTGTAGTTGTGTGTGAGGCTGTGGTACTTTCCCATACTACTACATTGACGCGCTTCCTCTCTTAAAATGAATTAACTATATTTAACGAAGCAATTCTTGTACGTATCAAATATTCGACCAGTACAATGCGTTTATACCTATCTGTTCCATATTCTATCATGTCCAGTGGAAATATAACAAAACCATTAATACCTTTACCTATTAATTCACTCGCGTAACATTATCAAATTATCGTGCATTATACGATGATGTTAGGTTAGGAGAAAGAGCGATAGGGAGCATCAAAGCAGCCCGTCTGGGGAAGTACCTTTACCTCACAGAAACCGCTGCCAAATACAACTCCCTAGACCTAGAAGATTGTTGTGTTACAGTGTGTTAGTGAGTAAGCTCCTAAGGAGTTGCTATGATAGCAGCATAGGTGGCATCGCGCGAGTGATAGTTGCAAGCGTTTATAGGCGACGGTATCCGCTTTACATCAGGTGGGCCGTATGCTTATTTGCCGATATGAAACGATACTCTTTGAAAAAAATAACGTGTTTTATCACGATGATGTTAGGTGCCATAAAAATTGGAAAGCGGTAGTGATAAGGATTATAAATTTTAATGAAACGAGATGTGTAGGACCATCATTAGAGTCATGTGACGTATGGCTCTTTTTGTCTACTACTCAAAGGGCTTGAGGTGAATATAGATAGGTTACGGTGTTTATTTGGTACATATATCCTACAACAGGCTAATGCCGTCGATAGCCATTTTGGTTACATAATGCGTTATTCCGTTTCCTAATCCATTAGGATTCGCAGAGTCCGCTACCTGAACTTAAGGATTTGGTGAAGATACTGAGTTTAACGAGGAGTGATCGCCATCAGACCTCCATAATGCAGAGGGAGACGAGACCTCTCTTAAGTAGCGCCACACGGCTTTCGAAATATAGTTCTTTGGACGTGCAGGTTATCTCACGACCTTCCTTGTGTTCCTTCCGATGGCCTTCAAAGCTGAACTAGATACAAATATGTATGTAAATCGGAAACCACAAGTTTAGTGGTACCTGCCACACTGCAGTGATACATGTCCTTAGAAGTAACTAATTGATTAAAGTAATGTTGGTAGGTATAATTAATTACACAATTGGGTACTGTTATGTGATACTTTTGAAATCATTACACTCTTTTTAGGGTTCCGTACCCAAAGGGTAAAACGGAACCCTATTACTGAGGCTCCGCTGTCCGTCCGTCCGTCTGTCACCAGGCTGTATCTCTTGAACCGTGATAGTTAGACTGTTGAAATTTTCACAGATAATGTATTTCTGTTGCCGCTATAACAACACATACTAAAAAATAGAATAAAATAAATATTTAAGGGGACTCCCATACAACAAACGTGATTTTTTTGCTCATTTTTGCTTGATATTGATAACGGCAACAGGTAGACGCTTGAAATATTCACAGAATATTTAGTTATATATTCACTTTAAGAATAAATAATTAAATTAAAATAAAACAAATATTTAAGGGGGGCTCCCATACAATAAACGTGATTTTTTTACTGTTTTTATAGATAATGGTACGGAACCCTTCGTGCGCGAGTTCGACTCGCACTTGGCCGATTTTTTTATACTCCGTTGAGAGGCATACAAGCATACGGCCCACCTGATGTAAATCGGGTACCGTTGCCAATTAATACTTGCGATATATTAAGTATCACTCGCGCGATGCCTCCTCTGCTGCTTTCATAGCAACTCCTTGGGAGCTTACTGGTGACCTCACTCACACGCAGGTAAACAACAACCCTCTCGGGCTCTCGAGAGTTATTAATTGCCACAGTTTTCTGTGAGGTGGAGGTACTTCCCCAGACGGGCTGCTTAGATACGCCCTACCTCTCTTAAAACATCCAGACTAAGACAAACAGACATGTTTATGCACACAAATGTTTGTCATGTGCGAGACTTTTGTAATCATTACAAACATAATAAATTTGTTACCCATATTAAAGCATAGATAAAATAAATACCACAAATATATATTACAAATATACAAATATCATAACAATATATAATATCTTGTATAATAGGTATCTTTGTTTTTGAAATTCCATTTGCGTTACTCTTTCAATTCTAACCACAGTATGTACAATGGGGCGACGCTGAGTTAGCATTCATACAGATATTATAAACTAGCTGCTGCCCGCGGCTCCGCCCGCGTGGAGTCAAATTACGGAGCCTATGTGTTGATCCAGATCATAATCTACGTGCCAAATTTCATTCAAATCCGTTCAGCCGTTTAAGCGTGAAAGAGCCACAAACATCCATCCATACATACAAACTTTCGCATTTATAATTATATATATATAATTAGTAGGATTGTGAAGACTTTTTACACAACCAAACTGTCAAAGGCTTTGTTGCCTAGTGTTTAAATTTGGTGCAGAACTAGTCTGGGAACGGAGAAGGACATAGGCTATATATTAATATAACAACGACTATATATAATAGAATTTCGACGCGAGTAAAGCCGCTGGCACAGTTATCTATATACAACTTCACGGCAAGCCTCTTTGCGGGGAAGGTAGAGAAACCCTGGCCCTACAAGGCTTACATTACATACATCACTAGCTACTCTAACATTTGTATGTCTTTTGACACTCCATCAATCTCTTTATTTGTTACATTTTCATGACTAAACCCCTGTAATGAGATTTGAACTCAAATAATCTGATACCTGAAGAAGGACAGGACATTGTTACTCATTATCGAGATAAAGGGGTCCCCAAGCGATGCTGTGAACAAAAGACAAGTTAGTTATCAGTAAGTCTGCTCGATCTTTGAAAACCATTCGCTACTTTCAAATCATATTGATTGAATGTGCTTCAGCTTCACTAAAATTCAACTCGAAACTCGAAATACTTTTACTATTTCTTTCATTGTTTCATAAATTACATAGATTTACACTAGAAATATGGAATAATTCAGGTACTTTTATGAAGTAGTGTATTACACTGATTCGTCACTGTAGATGGTTTTTTTTAGGGTTCCGTACCCAAAGGGTAAAACGGAACCCTATTACTGAGGCTCCGCTGTCCGTCCGTCCGTCCGTCCGTCTGTCACCAGGCTGTATCTCATGAACCGTGATAGCTAGACAGTTGAAATTTTCACAGATTATGTATTTCTGTTGCCGCTATAACAACAAATAATAAAAAATAGAATAAAATAAATATTTAACGGGGCTCCCATACAACAAACGTGATTTTTTTGCCTTTTTTATAGATAATGGTACGGAACCCTTCGTGCGCGAGTCCGACTCGCACTTGGCCGATTTTTTAAACAACGTCCGGAGGCATACAAACGGCCCACCTGATGTAAAGTGCCGTAGCCATTGGATTATTTTTATGGCACCTAACATCATAATGATAAAACACGAAATTTTTTTTTCATACAACGTCGGGAGGCATGCAAGCATACGGCCCATGTGATGCAAAGTGATCCCCGTGGCCTATGAACGCTTGCAATACATTAAGTTTCACTCGCGCGATGCCACCTCTGCTGCTGACACAGCAACTTCATAGGAGCTTACTGGTAACTGGTTAAAAAATTTGTGACAACTAAAAAGTATGAAATAAATATTAAATAAAATAAACCATAACTAAAGAAAAGTCAGAAGCCAGCCCATATTCAGTGACAGAGACAACTGAATAAATCACTAGATTATTTTCAACCTTTACGTAGTCGGCTTAAAGTTTGAACTTTTACTTTTATGAAAAGAGAATAGCAGGTTTAGGTTTATAAATACTAAGAAGATAATTCAAACAAGTCTCATTTAAAATAACAACAGTTTAATCTTGTTATTTAATAACACTAAATATGAGTGTCATGTGTGAAATGCTATAATTTTTTCACCACAGAATTTAATTTATACAATTTCAAAATAAAACATTTTTTACTTATTATCCACATAATATTCTTGTTATTTTAAATGAGACTTCTTTAAATTTTATTTAATAGATTGCAAAGAAAACGCATTTTAAAATTTTGAATGCTGTTTTTGCAAGTGTACTCTTATGTTAAGCCGATCATTGGATAATTTTGAAAATTAAGGTATCTCTACATATGTGTCTGCCGAACTCAGCCTGTCCATCTGATACACAACGTCGAGGCACGTATGCATATGGCCCACTTGATGTAAAGCGGTTACTGTAGCCTATGCACGCTTACAGTACATTAAACATCGCTTGCGCGATACACAGCAACTCGTTAGGAGATTATTGGTGGCCTCATTCGGAGGAACAAAAAACCCTCCAGGGAGTTGTTATTTTGCTGGGGTTTTATGTGAGGTGGAGGTACTTCCCTAGATAGTGCAAAATCACGATTATTAATTCCGGTCAATTAATAGGCGTGCGCGGGTATATGTGTCGCAGGAAAATGAGGATACCAGGTATTTCACGAAATACCTAGAGATATCACGAAATCACGACAGAAGTCGAATAATTTTTTAATGCTGTGTCTTCTTACTAAAATATCTAGTGATATGCCAAAATGGTGAAAATACTTAAAAAAATAAAAAATACTTCAAAATACTTTCAATGATAATAATATGTTATTTCACTAAAAAGAATCTAGTAAAATGAGAAAAGTATTGACCGATATAAAATAAAACAAAATTGAAAACAAACTAATGGAAAATAATAGATTTTTTTATTCGAAATAAAAAAAATCTATTATTTTCCATCAGTTCGTTTTCAATTTTATTTTATTATTACTCTATGTCCAGTTGATTCGCTGCATTGTGCGAGAACGGTTGCATATTAAAAAATCAAAACTTCATCGAGCAAATTTCAAAAGAACAACAAATGAAATAACAAAATTTAAAAGACCAAATGTTTTATTTAGCAAAATTTTATAATCCCAATGTATGTGTCATCAAATTAACGACTGACAAAAAGTTGCTGGATGTAAATTGAAAGTGTCAAATCATTCCTAGTCAAATTTCATAATCGCAAATGATTTCTTCTTCAGTGTTTTGTTTACCTTCCTCGTTCGTTAGGTTACCTTGCGACCAAAATACGAGCGAGCGAGCGAAACGTGCGAGCGAACTCAAGTTTAGGTCGAAAGTAACAAAGACCCAAAAACAACTTTGCCGCTGAGGGTAGGTTAGGTTCGTTAGGTTACCTTGTGACCAAAATACAAGCGAGCGAACTCAAGTTTAGGGCGATCCTTCGATCTTTGAATGATTTGGCCAATCATGTAACACATAATTTAAACGTTGATATTTCAGACTGTGGTCAGTTGAACCTTTGATCAAATGACCATTGTTATTTCAAAATTTGTTGATTTGTTCGTTGTTCTTTTGAAACTTGCTCGATGAAGTTTTGATTTTCTAATATGCAACCGCGAGAACACCACTCTAATATTCTATTGAAATAATTTCAACAATTGAATTCGATTCAGACAGTCAGAATCAAAACTTAATACGTTATATTTAGTTCCATAGTAATATTTGAGTATCTTCCACAATTTATTCAAAATCGGTCCGATTTATATGCATGAACGGGTTTAATTACATTTTTAATACACTTTATCCATTCAGTTCAAAAATTTTACAACCGAATTGGTCACAGTTATACAGGCTTCCCAAGTCGCACTCGTAGAAGCGAGACAGAGGCATGACTTGTGTCTTATTCTATTATATTTTGGACGAGCTCGGTGGCTCAGTCGTGAATGACGCGACTTTGACACCAACGCTCGTGGGTTCGATTCCCACAGAAGACAAACATTTGTGTGCATGAACATGTCTGTTTGTCTTGGTCTGGATGTTTTAAGAAAGGTAGGGCGCATCAAAGCAGCCCGTCTGGGGAAGTATCTCCACCTCACAGAAAACCGTAGCCAAATAACAACTCCCTAGAGGGTTGTTGTGTTCCTGCGTGTGAGTGAGGTCACCAGTAAGCCAGTTGAACCTTTGATCTTTGAAAGAGTTGCTGTGTAAGCAGCAGAGGAGACATCGCGCGAGTGATATGTGTTACAAGCGTTAATAGGCTACGGTAACTGCTTTACATCAGGTGTACCATATGCTTGTATACCTCTCGACATTGTATATAAATAAAACCGTCGTATGTCTTATTATTATTTTTAAAACGTCGTATCACTGAAAGATGTTAATATTTTGTCATATCTCTAGACAATTTTAGTAAGAAGACGTAAAAGAAAAGAGTATTTGACATCTACCGTGATTTGGTGGTATCCCTAGGGATTTCGTAAAATCCCCGGTATCGTCGTATCTCTGCGACATATAGATATAACGCGTAGAGGCGTCCTTGAGAAAATTCAAGTAATGTAGTATACCCGCTGTATCAGATGAAACCAATGAAACAATAAGCCTATGAATAGGTCTCAGCAAGAATTGGGACTGTTGTGAATCTGTTGGAAATTAATGCTATTGAAATGAGATCTGGAGGAATTATTGCCACTGGGCTATTACAGAAGAGGAACGGACGTCTGCTGTAACTATCACATCTTATTTTTACTTTCCGCAGACAGTGGTTCACCTCACTACTCGCTAGAGGGACTCCCAAAATATTATTAAAGTGAAAACTTCTTTAGCATCGTTGTGATGTGAAACTCAATGAAACGAAAAAGCGACAGTAAAATCAGACAACTACATACAGCCATAGGATTTAACGTGCGGGAGAATACAGTAGATATACTGTAATAAACTCTGTATAATACTTATATATATATATATAATAAGTATTATAGAATTTATTACAGGGTCCGAGCGTTGTACGTGTGTTATTACATGTGTGTGCGCGCCTGCGTATTACGAAGCATGATATAAGGCGTCATTACAATCGTGATGTATTGTACACGTGTATTGTTTACATAAATATTTCATTATATTAATAAAAACATTTTTCAAGTATGCCTGAAACGAATGCAGAATATTGTCGTCATTATTAACTTCACATTTTTGAAGGTTTTACTTCTTTCGCGTGTGAACTGAACAAATATTATAATTATTCTTTGCAATCAAAAGTGACTTTGAAGTTATGTATCTGTAGGAACTATCAGTGTGCGAATCCAATTCGCACAGACAGTTGCTTACTACGAGTATATTAAATAAAGCGTTTATTTACATTCCTTTAATTCTATAATTCATGCAAATATTTATTCCTGTTTTTGTGTTGGGTATCAAGAAGTGTCAAATATAAAGTGACAAATAATTTGACATCCAAATAAAAAGTAAATAGTATCAAAAGTAATTTACATTTCATAGAATTTTGAATTGAGTTGACTCTGACAGATCCTGAAATAGAAAAGGCCAAATTAGGGATAAAATGAAATTGTAGTGGTTAGAAATCTCGGTATCCTAACCTACCACTTATTAATTGAGACTAAGCAAGGGTTCCTTTATGTAAACAATCAATCGCACATATTAAAACTTTTATTAATGCTGAAAAATACTAGCGATAATCATCTGACAATGTCACGGATGATTACCATTTTTATGTCTAACAAAATACATATATGTAGTCTTATATCCAAAAAGTTTTTAGTGTAATAAAAACAGGTAGCGCATGTTGGCTCACCACACTACTCCCCCGCTGAGACCGTTACTACGGGCGATAGTAGTCAGGAAATCTGACCACCCGACCGCTCCTGGTTTTATTGGTGGCGATGATTCTTTGTTCTCTTTGTTCACTAATACCAGGATTCTGCTGAGCGTTCACGTCTTCTTTTGTTATATAAGCAGGTTTCAGGCGATCAATTGTAACAGACTGCGTCTTTCCTTGGACCTCTATATCAAACGTCTTCTCTCTTCTTTGAAGCACTTTATAGGGGCCTAAATAGGCCGGTTGGAGGGGCCTTTTTACAGGGCCCTGACGGAGATAAACATGTGTTGCTGTATGAAGGTCCATGGGTATATAAAAGGGTCTGTTGATGTTAGTGTGCCAGGATGCCGGTTGCGGTGTCAGCTGACTCATATGATGACGCAGTCTACTGACCAAGCTGCTCATGTCAACTGGTACTTCGGTACTGGTAGAGAGGAACTGCCCAGGTAAACGTAATGGTTCGCCGTAAACTAGTTCTGCTGTTGACGTCTGTAAGTCATCCTTCCATGCGCTGCGAATTCCTAGAAGAACCCATGGTAATGCCTCAGTCCAGTTTGTGCTCGTGTGACACGAGATAGCAGCTTTGAGCTGGCGATGAAGTCTTTCAACGATGCCGTTGGCTGCTGGATGATATGCTGTTGTGCGGTGATGAGTAGCTCCAACTAGTGCAGCGAGGTCCTTGAAGGTTTGCGACTCAAACTGCCTTCCGCGATCAGTGGTGATACGTTCAGGACACCCGAAGCGTGATATCCACCCATATGTTAAGGCCGCCGCACAGCTTTCGGCAGTGATATCCGCCAGTGGTAACGCTTCAGGCCAACGCGTGACACGGTCAATGATCGTGAGGCAGTAGCGGTTACCAGATGACAATGGCAAAGGACCTATAATATCCACATGAATGTGACTAAAGCGAGTCGTTGGTGTTCGAAAGGTAGCTAATGGCATAGACGTATGTCTGGTGACTTTACTACGTTGACATTGTTGACATTCTTTTGCCCACTGTCGGCAGTCTTTTCGCACACCAGGCCACACAAATCTGCTTGTAACTATGTGAACCGTGGCTTTTACACCGGGATGGCATAAATTGTGTAGTGTGTCGAATACTTGTTTCCGAAATGTATTGGTTACGAATGGGCGCGGATTTGCTGTGATGTCGCAGTATACTTCATAGTTTGTGTCTGATAACTTTATCTTCTGAAGCTTAAGGCTGGACCCAGTCCTCAACAAGCTTTGCAGTTCCTCGTCCGTTTCCTGTTCTTCAGCTAATAACTGATAATCAACAGGCAAATTAATTTCACTGATTCGCGATAAGGTGTCAGCTACTATATTGTCATTTCCGGTTATATATCTAATGTCAGTTGTGAATTGTCCTATGTAATCGAAATATCTAAATTGGCGTGGTGAACAGTTTTCACGCTGCTTAGCAAACGCGTATGTTAACGGTTTGTGATCTGTCATGACAGAGAACAATCGCGCCTCGACCATATGCCTAAAATAGCGAATTGCCTCGTAGATTGCAAGCAACTCTCGATCGTAAGGGCTGTATTTTTTTTGTGATGGACTCAGGTTTCTGGAGAAAAATGCAAGAGGTTGCCACAGATTTCCCTGACGCTGCTGAAGAACTGCTCCAATCGCCGTATCTGATGCATCTGTTAAGATAGCTAATTCAGCTCGTGGATCTGGGTGTGCTAATAACGCCGCTTCTGAAAGATTCTTTTTACATTTGTCGAAGGCGTCTATCAAATCCGGTGTCATCTGGATTGCCTGCGATCCTTTAATTTTCGGACCCGCTAATAGGGCATTAAGAGGTCGTTGCATAGCAGCTGCAGCAGGGATAAAACGGCGATAGAAATTTATCATACCCAAAAATCCTCTCAACTCTTTGATTGTCTTCGGCAGTGGGAAGCTCTGTATAGCCTGTACCTTGGAAACAAGAGGCTTGATTCCTGTTGCAGAAACTCTGTAGCCTAAGAAACTAACCTCAGATTGGCCAAATACACACTTACTAGTGTTTATCAATACGTTGTATTCTGCTAGTCTTGCGAATAGTAGTCTGAGGTGCTGTTGGTGCTGGGTTCTGCTGTTACTGAAGACTAAGATATCATCGATATACCCGTAACAGAAATCCAAACCGCGGAGGACCTCGTCCATGAAGCGTTGAAACGTTTGCGCTGCGTTTCGAAGACCGAACGTCATGAACGGGAACTCATATAGACCAAAGGGCGTTGTTATGGCTGTTTTTGGTATATCCTCCTCGTATACTGGAATTTGATTATATGCTTTCACTAAGTCAATCGTAGAGTATACCGTGGTACCTATTAGCTGATGAGCGAAGTCTTGTATGTGTCTGACTGGGTACCTGTCTGGAACGGTGCGTGCGTTCAAACCTCTGTAATCACCACAAGGACGCCAACCATCATTTTTCTTGCGGACTAGATGAAGCGGAGATGACCACGCACTCTCTGATGCGCGCGCTGTTCCGTTCTGCAACATGTCATCGAACTCTTTCTTTGCTATATTCAGCCGTTCTGGATCCAAACGTCGTGGTCGGCTGAAGATGGGTTGACCGGGTGTGGTGCGAATGTGATGCACGGTATTATGTTTGGCAATTCTCGTCTTACCAGCAGGCCGCGTTATGTCAGGAAACTCTCGCAACAACTGATGATAAGCAGCATCATGGATGGTAGTACGCACAGATGAAATGGCATCTGCACAATCTTGGTGCGGCAGTGAAACCGTTAGTGTGGTGACACCGTCGACCAAACGTTTGTTACGGCAATCTACGAGAAGGTTGTAATAACCTAAGAAGTCGACACCAATTATGGGCTTCGAGACGTCGGCTACAATGAATCTCCAGTCGAAGTTACGGCGGAGGCCCAAGTTTAGATTCAGCGGTAGCTCTCCATATGTCGCAATAACAGTGCCATTGGCTGCAAAAAGCTCATATTTTGTTTTTGTGCGCTGCTCCCGAATGGCGGATTTAGGGAATACGCACAGGTCTGAACCTGTGTCTATAAGATACTGTATTTTTGTTTTGCGATCCGTGATAAATAGGCGGCTCGATGTGCTTAGGCAGTCGTTTTCCGCCACTAATGGCTGCCTTGTCAGTTTAACGTTTTATTGTAGCTACAAGGTTGAGTGCATTTTCGCGCTCGGTCACCAAACCTGTAGTGATACCAGCAATGTAGATCATTTCGTGGGCTAAATCGAGATGGCGAGCGACTGTATGACCTGGAATCTCTACTTCTTGAACGGCCTTGCATCGATCGGCGTGCTCGGCCTTGTATCTCTATGGTTTCAAATCTTCGATTCAGCTCTTCTATTTGCTGCGTCAAGACATGGATAGCTGGGCTAACCATTTCAGCAGTTGAAGAAGGTGATTTACTACTTGTACTCGCCACTTGCCCGGTTGCTGGGATGATATCGTTTATTTGATCCGCAAGCTTTGCTACTTCTTCTAAGTCCATGTTAGACTGCGATGCAACTATTGTTTGTAAGTTGGTAGGAAGCCTGCTTGACCAAATAATGCGGATGAAATCACTCGGTACTTTTGGTCCAGCCAAAAATTGCAGATGGCGTAAAAACTGTGATGGTTTTCTATCACCCAGTTCTTCGTGCATTATCAGCTGTTTGGTTTTACGTTCTTGAGATGCTGATAAGCGCTGTATCAGTTCACTTTTTAATTTATCGTACTTCCCTGAAGCTGGCGGTGAAATTATCAAATCTCTGACTTCTGCAGCATGCTGTGGCTCCATCTGAGATATTACATAGTAAAATTTCGTACTGTCCGCACTAATATTGGAAAGTATAAATTGACCTTCAAGTTGGGCAAACCACAGTTCCGGGTCTTTGGCATCGAACGCTGAGCTTCTTATGGCAACTCTGAACGCCTCCATGGGCCACGGTGCTGAAGGTATTGTAGGCGTGGAGACCGTCGTTGTTGTCATTGTAGCTGATGTGCAGGTACTCTTGTTAGCCTCCATTTTTCATCGGGGTCACCAGTGTAGTGGTTAGAAATCTCGGTATCCTAACCTACCACTTATTAATTGAGACTAAGCAAGGGTTCCTTTATGTAAACAATCAATCGCACATATTAAAACTTTTATTAATGCTGAAAAATACTAGCGATAATCATCTGACAATGTCACGGATGATTACCATTTTTATGTTTAACAAAATACATATATGTAGTCTTATATCCAAAAAGTTTTTAGTGTAATAAAAACAGGTAGCGCATGTTGGCTCACCACAAAATTAATTTGTGAAATATTGTTAGGTTCACACTAATCTTAAACTCAATACCATCAAAATAAAACTAGAGAGTTTATATTCGTCGCGTATTTTATTTATTTGTATTTCTATCTCTCTAAATCTTCACGCCGATCCTTGTGCAGGGTAGGCAGAGAGAACCGATCGCCATAAGACGCGATTCTTACACGCACACACCTTACTCGTATTTTAGAACCAACCAAACCAATATATACCAACCAAATAGATTTTTTCTTTCAGTATGAAACCCTAAGAGACAATCTTTAAAATGTTTAACATGTCGTGAGGTAAACGAGGTAATAACGTACCCACCATATGATGACATATGTAATTTATAAGAATTGAAATCTATCGCATGTGTGCTCCAAAACTTTTACATGTCTACTCCAATAAGAAGAAGATTGTTTATCTACAGAATTTGGAGGGCTGTTGCGTTTCTGCGAATGAGTGATGCTACCAGTATGTTCCACGGGAGTTGTATTAGCAGCAGAGCTGAAAATGTAAGCCATCATAGGACATGCTAACAACTTTACAAGTTAATTAGTATTTATATATTATAGAAAATTAATTGTAGTAATTAATATTAAATATTTAAGTAATTTTAAATCAGATCAGATTTAAATCAGATGAATGACGAAGCAGATATAAAACGCAAAAGTGGAAGTATGTAGGAACCGAGGAAGGCCAAGACTTACCTACCGACCGTGCATGAGAAGAGCAATGAATGCGAAAGAAGCGAGTGAGGTGTGTAAGTATCGGGTCACGTGGCGATCGGTTCTCTCCGTGTGTTCTTGTGTGCTTCCCGATGTTGTATTTAAAAAGAAAATTCTTTATGCTTGTATGATTGGATTGGAACACTTGTCTGTCTCGCTGCCTGACTGCTTGTAACTGGCATTTATCTGAGATAGTGTTAGACTTATAAATGTGAAACCGGCTACAGTTAGATACCTTTATATATACTATAATTATTTTCTCGAAATTTATGAGAATTAAGTTTGTAATCCGAACAATCAGAAGATATCGAATTGGTGTAGTATCGATACTATATAGAAAAATAATAGTGATCAATTGTATTTCAAAAAATCTGAAGTAATTTCTAAATTTGATTTCACCTTACTATTTGTTTTACTACTATTAATATAACTTACAGCCACTACGTAGAACAGTACTGACGAATTATGTACACCAGGTATATTATTCGTTAGTTACCGGGCCGTTTTAACATCGCTAGTGCGCGCGTAGTGCGTATAGTAACGATGATAATATGATGATGGAACTAGGTGAATAGTGGTACGCTTTTAATATTTACCAGTAAATACCTTTAGTATGGACTCATTAGGTTTCTTTTAACTAATGAGGTGGATATTGAAACTCTCCAATGGTTTAGTAACCTAAATGGTTTACTAGTCCCTTATATTCGGATTTATAGTTCTTTTAATATTGTGGACTATGCGATCCCACCCAAGCCAAGGTGAGAAACGAGCCAATGTAATTTTAGTGCATGATAAAAGCGTCTTTTTCTACTTTTTAACTTTTATAGTGGTGTCGTGACGTACGGATGATATACACTACATGTATGTGCTAATCGAGTTTAAAATGTATTTAGTTTACTTTTATGCGGTCTACTTATAGTTTATTAGAGCGTCGTTGGTAATTAACAGCATGAATTTCATCCAGGTGGGGATGGTTTGAGAAACACTGATCCTCCAGAATATGACAAAACCAAATAGATTTTTTTATCCAAAAACAAGTTTCAAGTAACCTTATACTGCAACTACGTTTCATTCATAATATTGAAGCAAACAGGAGTTCCCTCAAGTTAGAGGTACTTGCCGTCAAAAGCAATAATTTTAACGTAAAATAAGCTTAATAACAACATTCAAATTTTACGCTAAAACAATTTAACACAAAGTATTCCATGAATCCAGTAAGGGTTTACTTTCACATTCTCAAATCTTCGAAATCCTTCCTTCATCTGCACTTCCCTTAAATATGTATGAGCGTACGTCAAAAGTTGAAGAAGGTACTTGGAACTTGGTGAAATTTAAGTAGGTACAAGTTTAAGAGCTAGCTATTAAGATTCACAGACAATGTATAGTCAAATACAATATTCAGGAAAAGCTATTGTAGGAGAAAATGTCTCATTGTTCGTGGGTCCATTGTTAGAAGCGGTTCGGTAGTTACTAATGGAGACTGCATTGTCTTGAGAATACTGAGTCAGCGTAGGTTTGATCTACTTCGGTATTTAACTGTATTGCACTTAAAAGCACGGGAACGATTACTGTTGGCGAATTGGCGGAAGGCTTTCATTGTAATTATTTTTGTATGTTGCAGCAAAAATGTTCCGTAGCATTAAAAAGGTGAAGTCAAGTTGCTATTACGATGTGGCTGGAAATGAGTACGTAAAAACCATTTTACTGATACATTAGGTACTTATGAATGACTTTATCTTCTCTTAATAAATAAATTGATCAACATCAAAATCGTTCCAATCGTTTTCGAGTCCATACAAAACATACATACACATAGTATGTATGTTTTGTATGGACTCGAAAACGATTGGAACGATTTTGATGAAATTTTCAGGTTTTAGATCACAGCCCAGCGGGTATTCCAGTGATGTTCGATAGCGGTCAGCCATGCAATTCTGTAAGAGCAAACATCGTTACATCCTCGGAAACATCGGCTGTTATAGCCTTGAACACAAAATTGCAATTCCTTAGTGTCGCTTTTCATGGTTGTGCGATACTAGCGCCGCAAGGCTGCGTTTGGAATTGGAATACTACAAGGCAAACAGCCTCGCGTACGCTTACAGCCTTATAGAATACCAAATAAAAAGCCGTGATCGCAGTAGACGATGTCAAAGCTAATCACAGCGACGCACACAGCCATTACGAGTCGCTTAGAGAATTGCATGGCAGATCACATCTGGTTGTCCCTTTTTCAAAATTTTTCAAAATATAAACCAAAGATATAATAATCTTTGATTTACATTTGCTGCTTTTAATATAAGCTAAAAATCTTTTTTGCGAATATTCTCATTTGTCAGCTGAAGGATATTAACATCAGAAATTGTGTCATCTAAAGTAAATTAGTTAAAATACAAGATTTATCACTCCCGTTATTGACACAGCACCATCTCATGAACTAACCTCACTTACACGAATAAATGCAACAACTATCCAGGGAATTGTTATTTGGCAGCAAACTTCCGTGAGGTGGATTTGCACCCTCTGTCGGGATGCTTTGATGCTTCATACATCACTTCTATTTGCCTCTTCGTTCAAATGAGGTTCTCATGGAAAGGGCTAATCATTTGATTTTTATAACACAGCCAATGTACTGTTTTAAGTAAGTACTTAATATTTTTTTTACAGATTCAGTAAATCTGTCGAAACAGCTCGCGTTCTATGTACCAAGTTAGGTAATGATCAAATTTATTATTTATTTCAAGCGCTCGGTTCTCTCTGCCTACCCCGTAAGGGATTTGGCGTGAAGTTATAGTTATTGTTTCAATACAACTATAGGAACAATTTTGCCAGTATTCCTTCGTTATATGCGAGAAATTAAACTTCTAAAACAAAGTAACAGAAAATACTGCCCTACCTTTGCAAGTAAATTAAAACCTATATAGGATACTTCGCTTTGAAGTACCCCTTAATAATGAAACTCAAGCGAATACGAAACAATCAAGAAGTAGAACGCACAGTCCTTCTTGACAAAATACAATGTAATTGACAAGAAGTAATCCCTGAGGGGACATGCTCGCCGTTACAGGTATTTTACTCGATTATATAAGTAGCAAAAATATTTTTGCAAGAAATACAGCTCGTTACATGAGCATGTCTCCACTGTTACATATTATACCTATCTATGTAATTTTCTATACCTATATACGTAGCTCTCGTAGTTCTCAGCGGGCTTTCAGATTTCTGAAGATATATTCCACTAGAAACATCATTTCTATTTTGCCAGTAATATTAATATACTTTTATAAACAGCGATTATTTCTAGTTTCAGAGAACTTGGAATAGAATAAGAAATATAACAGTATTATTTTTAAAGGACTAACGATGCGTTGTACTCGTAGAACAGTGCAGTTTAGAAACATCGATATGTTGCCTATATTATTTATGGTAATCTCATATCGTCTGCATTTATTTTATATATATATTTTGAAACTTTGGATAAATAAAAAAATACATATATTGTGATGGATTTTTCAATGTTAGTCAGAAAGATTATTCATTTGTGTGTAATATTTATCAAATCCTCTATTAGATTATTACATTATTAGACTTACGAATTGACAAACTAGTTGACAAAGGGCGCGGGTTTCTGGTATAATGTGACAGACAGACTAACGAGCGGATGGGCAGAGTGGCCATAAGGGTTTGTTTATTACCTACTAGTACGTAACCCTATTAATTAGATCATTATGTGAATATATACTTCCGTTACCTTTTTTTTCGTAATAACACCTCAAACAAGACTGTTTGGCCTTTGTACATGTCTTATGACGTCCGCAATAAGATTAAAAATAGTGCTGTTAGCAGCGAGCTTTTTAAGTTTGCTGGCTGTGCTAATTTGTATCTAATTTGACTTGTCACTGTCAGTAAATAAATTTGAAAACACAAAATTTGTGGTACATGCCCACGCCGGGAGTTGAAGCAGGGACCGTCAATAGGCACAGGGACGGTTTATCGGCTAGTTCGTTATCTACTCAGCTGTCACTACTTTACTAAAAAGAGAAAAAAATTATTTTGGGAACGGAATAAGATACGATAATATGTTACAAAATGTAAAAACTTTCCGGGTCTAAAGGCAAATAAAGGTTCTGATATACTTCTTCTGGCACGTTATTAAAAAATAATGCGAGTGATTTTTTTACGAAACCGACATCTAAAATCGACTCCACATAATTGGCTGGTAAATGAAACTCAAGTTTTGTCCGTGACTATATTCAAGGAAATTATTCAAAGGAGAAAAAAAAGTCGAGGAGAACTGGGTGCCGTATTACAAGATTGACTGAATGAGCTGATAGATATAATGAACAAGAGACGCCAATACGCTTTATGTGTGTCAGAGTAAACGGAAGCGATACCTAGTGAAGGTTATCCCGGTAGCATGATGACCCCTGTGGTCCGGGGTGAAGCATCATGATCATGCCTGGTTACGCGAAAGAAGTATAACTTCTTACGTGCGCACATAAGCATACACAAACTTTTTTCAATTTCAACTTGTATTATGGTGTTTTCTACGTACAACAACTATAAATGACTTCTAGTGTACCCTTCGTCCACTTCATAACAAACTCACGCAACTGAATCATTGACCTCCCCTTTATTGCCAGATACTATTGTAATTTACACGTTCGGTGAACTGTGAGGTGCCTGCAATCTGATTGATTGATTGATTGATTATTTATTATTATTTGATTGATTGCACATCGTGATTAACTGTCATTGAAAATTGATCGATTGGCAAATACTGCAGGACATTTGCTTACTAAACACAATGGTCTATCTTCTAGAGGTTTAATTGTACGCATGTCTATCTTCACGCTAGGTCCCTTGCGGGGCAGGCAGAGAGAACCGAGCGCTATAAAACGCGGTCCTTACACACTTCACTGGCTTCTTTAACATTTATACCTCGGTTCATGCTCGCTCGCCGATTCCTAGGGCCCCTGACATCACCTTGTGTTAAAACACTATCAATTTGGTCAAGTTAGGTTAGTCTTGGTATTCCTCGGCTCCTACTATCTTCCACGTTCGCATTGTATATCTGTTCCGTCATTCTTTTATCGTACATTCTTTCTGCATGTCCGAACCAATGGAGCATGCCTTTTCTTATGATAACACCGACACTTTCTTTTTGACCAACTCTCTTTCTTACGTCATCATTAAGAATGCGGTCTGCAGGTGTTACGTAACGTGCCACAAATTTTGCGCAATGCATTTATTCTGCTTTCATGCTCTCTCCGCCATACCCAGCTTTCATTTCCACATGTTAGCGGTGAGATTAGCCACGCTTTGTGTGCGAGCTGTGCTTTCTGGCTTAGATTTCGGTTGCCTAGAAGTTTACCCAACGCTCCATTTACGTTGTTCCCTACACTCACTCGTCTCTCCACATCAGCGGTTCACTCAAACGTTTATGTAGTAAATATTAATATAAATTTTAGGAAAATACCAAAGCGCCTGGAAAGTTTGAATTTCAAAAGTAAAATAGAAGTGAAAAGTATCCCATCTGGGGAACTACCACCACCTCACAGAAAACCGTTGCCAAATAACAACTCCCAAGGGTTGTTGTATTCTAGCGTGTGAGTGAGGTCACGTAAGCGCCTATGGAGTTGCTGTAGCAGCAGAGGTGGCATCGCACGAGTGATAATTAATTTATTGCAAGCTTAGGTGCAAGATGCTGATTGATAATCTAAACTACTTGATTATGTATGTGCAAGTATTCGTGTTAGCAAAACGAGAACAATCGGAAACTATATGCTTGAGTGACTCCCCAAGACGGTGTCACGCTCGACAAATGTCGACCGTACCGTTGACAGGATCTAGCACCCGGCTCAACCATGATTATTATTTAGGCCTAGAACTTTAGCCGAAATGCGAGCGTTGCGCAAAATTAGCGTAACGGTTGTAGACCGTATTCCCAATGACGATGTTAGAAGCAGAGTTGATCTGAAAGAGAGCGTCGGAGCTAAAATAAGAAAAGGCATGGTCCGTTGGTTCGGACATGTTGAAATAATGCAGTATAAAAGAATGACGAAGCAGATATGCAATGCAAAAGTGGAAGGATATAGGAGCCGAGGAAGGCCAAGACTTATCTACCACGATCAAATTAGTCGTGTTCTTTCAGAAGGTGATCTCAGGAGCCCTAGAAACTGGCGAGCGTGCATGAAAAGAGCAATGAATGTTAAAGAAGCGAGTGAGGTATGTAAGGATCGAGTCACGTGGCGCTCGGGTCTCTCTGCCTACCCCGCAAGGGATTTGGCGTGAAGTTACAGATAGATAGACAGATCGAACTTTAGTTTTTTTTTGTCTTTGCTCTATGAATTGTTTCCAATAAGATCATCTTTGGAATTTAAAATAAAATCATCTCCTAACAGTCTTGTAAATTAAATTTCTTCAGGTCCTATTAAATATATATATGACGGAACGTGAATATAATTGTCGTCAGGTGGCTCGTTGTTCATGGCGAATAAAGCGAAATACCAGCGTAGTTAATCTTCTCAATATTTAATCAGCCAATTACAAAAGTAGTTTTAACAAAAGTTATGCTCAGATCGTAGATTACAACGGATTCAAAATGCGGTGGACGCGACACGTGCGGTTGGCTCCATTACTCGATTCATAATGCCGCTTGCAAATTGCCTCTCATCTTGACGTTTTTGACAACTGACAACAATCGACATTTCGAGCAAACCATAACAAACACAACCGGTGTTGCCAATTCAACGATGTCGATTCCACCCAAGCGCCGACTTGACATTTTGATCCGTTATTATTAAAACTAGCATCACGGGGATTGATTTCTTCCGGGCTTCTCAATATGGTGTTGCTACCTCTGCGACATATAGATAAAAGTTTATATCTATGGATATGTTTCGGGCATTAGCAATGGTTACTTAAATAACATGACTCGTGTGGGAGGTTGGAAGTTAGATAAAAAATATGTATAACTATACCAAATTGCAAAGCGTAGGTGCAGAAAGATGCCGCTAAAACAGACTAGCTGCACCACGCGACTTCGTCCGCTGGTAGATAACCTATAGGAACCCCCTTTTTTATTTTCCTTCTTTTTCTTCAGCTTTAATAGTTGTACCGTGATGTCGAATAGCTTATAACCTTCCTCGAGAATTATAGTATGTAACACGAAAAGTTTTGAAGCAAAACTTCTTTACGCACGCTTGACTTGGGGAGTAAGCTGGTGAATGCGTGACGAGAGCGTTACGAAAAGTGTGATCGGGCGAGGGCAGAAGAAGAAAAAGAGAGAAGAAGAAGCAAGTGAAATTCCCAGTCAACGCTCTCCGTGCTTGCGTGCGTGCGTCGGTCCGTCCGTCGCGAGAGCGAAGGATATTAAATTGCCTATTGTCTGTAAGTTTGACTTCAGTCGTGTATTCTAAAGCACACTCCTTCTTTTCTAATCGAACTAGTATTTCCAGAGATTAGCGCTTTTAAAAAAACAAACACACTACTGCTTAATATATTAGTATAGATAAGTAGTTAGAGATTGACATGTTGCACCATATGGGTTCCTTTTTAAAATTGTAGTACGGAACCCCAAAAATAGCTTGCACCCGAGGCTACTACCAAAATAAACAAAACAACATACCAGACTGGGACCTCCCACGCTTGAGGTAGTTACGAAATCTGTTAAGGTATACATTGCTTATGGCTATAATTCGTTTCTTATCCTGGTATATACCACTAAATACATGTTCTTAGATATAATGTAATATATATAACGTAACGTAATTATTACTAGCTCGGCGACGACGGAAAACATCGTGAGGAAACCAGCACGTCCAAGAAATTATATTTCAAAAGCCGTAGGACTTAACTTAAGAATGGTGTGGTGTTTCTTCTGGATTATGACGGTATTAACCGTCACTCTATATCAAAATCTGTGTCTTCGCTATATCCTTAGGCTTAGGTAGTCGACTCCGCCAATTCTTATCGATTATCAAACGGAATATCGCTAAGAAGAAGATTATTTATTTAAGTTATTTATTGCTTATTTAACAAGTTTTGACTGAATTACACAATCGATCATAAATTAAACTTTATTCAATACATTTTCTAGAAAATGAACTTTAATTTCTTTTCTAGTATGATTGTGGATTTTATTACGCTGCAGCGGAAAATGTACTAAATTAATTTTAAACTTTGTAAAAAAAATTCGAATAAAAATACTTACATAATTACTTTCATATCGGTTACATTTAAAACCTTTATTTTTCCATTTATAATAATAATTACATTGACTTAATGCCCATTCTTACGCCACTCTTAGGATGCCTTTCTTCCTTCAGCTGAAAAACTTTAGAGTATACTCGGCCATACTTCAGTCTGCCTAAGAATGGATTTAATGTCGAAACTCTTCGAACATCGAAGGGCACATTGAGCCGTCACCCGGCTCCTGCTATTGCTGATAGATGACATTCGTGAAGCTACAATGGCCTACAGGTGGCTAGAAATTACTAGCCTCCGTTAATTTGAATTTAAACAATACAGCGGAGTGTACTCTTAACTTCTTTTCGGTTGAAGGGAGAGTAGTATAGTGGGGTTGATGTTTTGAAATAGATGTAAGTAGAGCTAAAACCAAGCTGATTTGTATATGATCTCCCTGCCAATTGGCAAACGTATTAATAGAGAGATTTAAGTTCATTTATTTACTGAAACAGGACTTCTATCTTACCCAAAATAACAACTTCTGGGAAGGTTTTTATGTTCTTGCGAGCAAGTGTGGTTACCAGTAAACTCACAATGAGCTGCTGCGTTGGCAGCTACTATGCCAGTGGTATTTCTTCTGTTGTAAAGATTGCGAAATAGTAACTCCTTTACATCGCGTCAAAATTGTCGGCGATCCTAAGCACAATATTGAGTCCTCAAATACTCAAAATCGACTCAACCTCAAGGTTCAGGAGGTTTGCATTCTACCGATTATACAATGCATTATATTCCGGTCAGTTGTCCATACAGATTCGATAGCATTAGCCAACAGATTACTACAAGACTATCGCTTGCCCACGTGGAATTCATCCTCTCACTGGAATCGCAGTGGTACGAGTGATGCCACTGGTAATGAAAATACCCATATGCTTCGGTAACTACTTTCTATCAGGTGAACCGTACACTTATATGCCCCTTATAGGTGTAAATAAACGTTAATTGTTTACTTGTTTGCTACTCGACGTAGAGCAGAAAAGTCCTTTTTTCTTTGCGATTTGCGATTGTTTGTGCTTTTACGCCACTGATGGCAATTCAGTCCATTCTCAGCAGCTTGATGATGACTTCATTATACTTGTCGAAACATAGCCATACTACATGGTGATTCAGGTACCAACAGTCTTCTGAATAGGAAATAATAGAAGTTTGTGTAAAACACGATGTTTTCCTTCACCGCCAAGCCAGTGACAATCACAAATATGTACATAAACACGAATTTAGTGGTACACGCCAGGAGTCGAACCTGAGACCTGTTGGTCCCAAGACCTGTTCTTTATCCACTAGGCTATCACTGCTAGAATAATTTTCATTACATATTAATTATTTTCCTACAAACTACTCACAAATTACACAATTTTATATTTTATAAGACTGGTAGTCACTATCAAAAAAGCAAAAGTGGAAGGATGTAGGAGCCGAGGAAGGCCAAGACTTACCTACCATGACCAAATTGGTCGTGTTCTATCAAGGTGATGTCAGGAGCCCTAAAAACCGGCGAGCGTGCATGACAAGAGCAATGAATGTTAAAGAAGCGAGTGAGGTATGTAAGGATCGAGTCGCGTGGCGCCCGGTTCTCTCTGCCTCAGCCTCTGCCAAGGGATTTGGCGTGAAGTTATAGATAGATAGTAGTCACTATCAACATGAAATTCGATTCCTAATATTTATACAGAATATACTCAATGACAAGTTAAGTTTTATACTCATTCACGAAAACAGAATTTAAATTACGAGTATGATTGATTCAAAAAAATTTTTAATGTGACGATTATAAGTAAAATTTAATGCAAATATGTTAATTAAAAGTAAGTCTAGATCCATTATCAACTTCTCAGTAGGTATTCATTAAGACGTAAAGCATGTGATGTGTGACGAGTAGTTACTTCTAAATATTGGCTTCATCTCTAAGTCGCAGGTGAAAAAGCACCAAATTCTGTGACAGCGTGAAAGTGCATTAGTAGCTACTAAACAAAAAAAAAATGAAACATGTAGACAAACAGCGAAGAAATAGGTTCTATTGCCTGTTTAAAAATATAAATTTCTAAATACGTTTAAAACTTTTATGCAATGAAATTTTTCCCAACGCAAGTTCTAATCTTTAATTTCTATCTATCTATCTATAACTTCACGTCAAATCCCTTGCGGGGTAGGCAGAGAGAACCCAGCGCCACGTGACTCGATCCTTACATATCTCACTCGCTTCTTTAACATTCATTGCTATTTTCATGCACGCTCGCCGGTTTCTAGGGCTCCTGACGTCACCTTCTGATAGAACACGACCAATTTGATCATGGTAGGTAAGTCTTGGCCTTCCCCGGCTCCTACATCCTTCCACTTTTGCATTGTATATCTGCTTCGTCATTCTTTCATCTTGCATTCTTTCTACATGCCCGAACCATCGGAGCATGCCTCTTCTTATTTTAACACCGACGCTCTCTTTCAGACCAACTCTATTTCTAACATCTTTAATTTGTGAAAGATAAGAATCAAAATTAAACGAGAAGTCATAATCACAAGTGGGGCAGATTGTACGTGCCTTGGCATCGGGCGAAGGAATTCTCGACGTTGGTAAGCAATCGTGTAAATGAAATGGTAGAACTAGATTGCAACGCGAAAGGCAGACATTTAGCAGATGTAAGCGGCCCCTTTGTAAGGCAGCTGCATTAGTTCAGAGAGCCTAAAATGTTTTCTAGATGAAATGATTTGTTTTACCTATCTCCAAACAGTACTAGCGAGAGATTTTATTTTGACGAGAATTAGTGTGTAAATTCGCTTCCAAACTGGGATATAATTCAAAACTCAACATAACAAAATCGGGCAAAACACTTTGGTAATGTAGTTATATCTATTGTTTACATCCTAAACATAAATACACCACTTGATAGCTTAAGATTCAAAGAATTATTTACATTGAGTGAGGACTGTGAAGCATCACGCGAGGAAAAGCGCAACCATTTTCAGATCATTTGCTGCATCACAGTATGTTCTTTACTCTTTACGAGAACATTTAAAACGTTTTAAAAACCGCAGCCAAATAAGTACTTAGACGGTTGTTGTGTTCCTGCGTGTGAGTGAGGTTACCAGTAAGCTCCTAAGGAGTTGCTGTGTTAGTGTATTACAAGCGTTAACAGGCTACTGTAACTGCTTTACGTCAGGTGGACCGTATGCTTGTAATGCCTCCCGACGTTACATAAAAAAATAAAATAAAAAAAAACATACACACGGCCATGTCTGCGACACAGTTACACCCCGTTTTTCTATAACTCTAAAGTGGCACAAGTATGTAACCTACCTAATGGCAAGCAGTTATCGTAGCCTATGTATACTTACACTTCATTGCTTGTAAGTGTTAATGCACCGTTCACCTGGTTTAGATCGACATAACCTGCATTGGTATTGGGCACACGCCGGTGATAATGAAACCATTTCTGACGAATGACGGTGGTAGAGTGGTTAGCATTGCTAACTTAACACCGACGCTTGTGGGTTCCATTCCCACATAGCACAACATTTCTGTGCATAAACATGTCTGTTTGACTTGATCTGGATATTATCAAGAGAGGTAGGGCGCATTAAAGCAGCACGACTGAGGAAGTATCTCTACCTCACAGAATACCACTGCTAATAACAACTCCCTAGAGGAGTGTTGTGTTCCTGTGGGTGAGTGAGGTTACCAGTGAGCTCCTATCCGCATACACTGGAACTGCAATGGTCACGTACTGTGCGGTTCCAGAGAAGTTCTCTACTAAGAACTATTAAGTTGTGGAATGAGCTCCATGCCGAGGTTTTCCCAAGGGACTACAGTATGGGGTTCTTCAAGAAAGGCGTGAAGAGATTCTTATAGGGTCGTCAACGGAAGTGTGGCACCCCTGGTGCTGCAAATGTTTATAGGTTGCGGTAACTACTTACCATCAGGCAAGCCGTATGCTTATTTACCACCTCAGTGGTATAAAAAAATAAGATATAAACGAACAAAATGCATGGTTTTGGAGTTTCGACTCTGTACTTTAATTAAGACTTGTACTTTTAAGTCTATGTACTAAGCCTATTTTATTTATTATTATATATCTGTTATAAAAAAGACAAAACGAGCATGTGATTTCTTTATACAATGTCGGTAGACATACAAGCATGCGACCTACCTCATGCTCAATGTTTACCGTAGTCTATGAATACTTGCAATACAGTTGAGGGAGGTGGCTCAGTGGTTAGCAACGCTACTTAGACACCAACGCTCGTGGGTTCGATTCCCACACATGACAAACATTTGTGTGCATGAACATGTCTGTTTGTCTTGGTATGTATCATATGTACTCAAAATAAATATGGTTAACTATGTTTATCAGTAGTTGTACCCATAACATAAGCTTCGCTTACTTTGGGGCTAGGTGGCGCCGCGTTATTTAATCCGTAATATTTATTTAATATGTATCGCTAGGGCAATGCCACGCAACACCTCCTTAGAAACTTACCTCGCTCACTCACAGAAACGCAACAACACTCGAGCGAGTAACTTGGCTGCGGTTTTCTGTGACGTAGAGATACTTCCCCAGTCCGGCTGTCTTAATGAGCCTTACCTATCATAAATACATCCAGACCAATACAAACAGACATGTTCATGCACACAAATGTTTGTTCTATGTGAGAAACGAACCCACAAGTCTTCATGTTAAAGTAGCAATGCTAACTTTTCCACCAACAAGCTAGTTATCGCTGCCATCAATAGACTTCAGAGCCGCAAACATATATTTCCTTGAAGACTTCCATGATATGTTTTTTTTTTATATCACTAAAATGGTAAATTCGCATACGGCTTGACGATAAGCAGTTATGAAATAGCCTTTTGGATTGTATAATGTTAATATCTCTATAAATAATAATAAATATAAATATTGTCGGACAAATTACACAGCGCCACCTAGCCCCAAAGTAAGCGAAGCTTGTGTTATGGGTACTAAACAACTGATAAACATACGTAAATATTTTTTTTTTTTGTAAATACATACTTATCATACATAGAAAATACCCAGACCAAGACAAACAGACATGTTCATGCACACAAATGTTTGTACTGTGTGGGAATCGAACCCACGAGAGTTGGTGTCAAAGTAGTGTAACAACGCGTTTCACCACTCCGCCACCGAGCTCGTCGCTATTAAATGAAGTCCCGATTTTAATTTGAAACATATGACATGAAATAACAAATAATATCAAATATTACCAAATATTTAATAAGTAAATCAACTTAAACAATTATTTCATGTTGGATATTTATACGAAATCTTAGTATAAGTAGTATAAGCTGTCAGGTAACTGAGAGATAAGGTTGTAACCTGATCTCTCAGTTACCTGACATCTTTATTTCGTGATCTGTATACTTACACAGATCTTAAACATGTAACGTTAACAGTATATCACACAACAGATTACACATAACGCAGCAGCAGTGAATGAAGCACCGGCCTAGTGGCTAACTGGTCCCCAGTTCGAATCCCAGCAAGTACAAATAAATTCGTGTTTTCGGATGAATGGAAAACATTGTGAGGAAATCCGCATGACCAAGCAATTATATTTCGAAAGACGGGTGACCTGACCTAAGAAGAAAATGGATTTCCCTGTGGGTTGCGGAGGTCTGACAGCAGACGCTCTATGTAAAAATCTGTATCGTCGCCAAATCCTTAGGCTTAGGTAGCGGACCCTTCCTAATCCATTGATTAGGAAACGGGATAACGCTAAGAAGAGGAGATTTATACGAAATGCATTTCTTAAGTTTAAGAAGCTTCAATTAAAAGGAAATCAACGAAAAGCAATAAGAACATAAACACCCCATTCTTAGTATAATATCTATTCCAAACAACGTTATACGACCCATTACAGTCAATACAGCCATTTCTAGTATCGGATTATTCTAAAATATACATCTCATACAGCGTGATCTTAACATAATTTCGCTCGAGTTTCCCGCTCACGTAGTTGCCGAGACGTGACGATCGTTCACGTCTGCTCCCCAAGCTTGGCTACCGTGCTAAGTACCTTACAAGATACAGAGTATCATATATTTAAAAAATCGGCTAAGTGCGAGTCGGACTCGCGAACGAAGGGTTCCGTACCATTATCTATAAAAATGGCAAAAAATCAAGTTTGTTGTATGGGAGCCTCCCTTAAATATTTGTTTAATTTTAAATTAATTATTTATCCTTAAGCAAGTATATAACTAAATATTCTGTGAATATTTCAAGCGTCTACCTATTGCCGTTTTAAATATCGAGCAAAAACGAGCAAAAAAATCACGTTTATTGTATGGGAGCCCCCGTAAATATTTTATTTTATTCTATTTTTTAGTATTTGTTAATGTAGCGGCAACAGAAATACATCACCTGTGAAAATTTCAACTGTCTAACCATTACGGTTCTTGAGATACAGCCTGGTGACAGACGGACGGACGGACGGACAGCGGAGTCTCAGTAATAGAGTTCCGTTTTACCCTTTGAGTACGGAACCCTAAAAAGGAATTCTAATAATCACTTTAACAAGCAAAGGCAAACAAGCATACGGACACAATATATTAAGTATCGCTCAACAGATGCCATTTCCGCTACTAACACGGCAACATCTTAGTGTGGAGTCTTTTTCTAATGCAGTGAGTAGAAATTGATTTCATTTACTTTTTTTTTACACAACACCGGCAGTTAAACATATATACGGTCCACCTGATATGAAGTGATTACTGCGGCTAATACAACTCCTTAGGTGATTACTGGTAACCCCGATCAATCGCAAGAACACAACAACCAATTATTTTGTAGTAGTTATTTAGCAGCGGTCGATAGAAGTAGAGGTGGCTTTGATTCACTGCACATCTCTTAAAGGCCCAGTTAATGAAAAGCAGACATGTCTGTAATTTCTCAAAATCATGTAATTTTTGGGTTCTTACAAAAGTGCAAACTTTTACCGGTATACTTTCAATGCGATGAATGTATATCTTCACGCCAGGTCCCTTGCTGGGTAGGCAAAGAGAACCGAGCGCCATAAGAGGCGATCTTTACACACTTCACCCGCTTCTCTAACATTCATAGTTCTTTTCATGCACGCTCGCCGGTTCCTGGGGTTCCTGACATCACCTTCTGATAAAACACGACCAATTTGGTCATGGTAGGTTAGTCTTGGTCTTCCTTTTAATGCGATAAAGGCAAAAAATATACTTTCACTCAAAGCCGCTGGAGGGAGAGATGTGTCATAATTGCACGCTGTTGTTGACCGACGAGTATTCACTTCAATATCGTTATATCTCAGTTTCTAAAATGTATTCAATGAGGAGAAGACACAAAGAGAGTTGGACTGCGTTATGATATAAATTTTGCGCAGTGCTCGCATCTTGACCGCATTTATTCTACTTTCATGTTCTCTCTGCTATACCCAGCTTTCACTTCCATTAGTTAGCGTTGGGATTAGTACCGTGTTCTGTGCAGCGAGGTGTACCTTCTGGCTTATATTTCGGCTGCTTAGAAGTTTACCCAATGCTCCATTCACGCTATTTCCTGCTCTCACTTGTCTCTCCACATTAGCGGTGTATCTTCCATTGCTGCTAAAAGCGCTTCCAAGATATACAATCTCATCCACTTGCTCCAACACTACATCATCAACCGTAATCCTAGTGTTCGTTCTGGTTGTCTCTCTTTAAAATACAGTTAAAAAAATACGCATTGTTTCTGTATTATACACTAATATGACTTTATTGAACGATATTTTCTACATTTAAAGATTAAACACAAGATGTGAAATTTAAAATTATGTTGTTCTAGCATACAAATTTGTTTTGCTTGGAGTATATTTTAGGATATGCTATTATTGCAATGAACAGGTATGTAATTGATAATAATTTGATAGTCCAAACTTTCTTTTTTGTACTTTAGGTGACTGGAGGGTTATTATTAGTGTACCTTTTAAAAAGAAGTAATGACAGAGATGCGGAAGAATATGCAGTAGCTACTCGTCCATCCAACAACTTTACAATTACTCAATCATTGCAGAGAAATCCTGCTATTGTACAAAATAAATCTAGCTCGTCGTCTTTATTGTCTTCGTTAAGTTCATTAATGTCTTCCAGTGAATTCCCTGGATCCTTCGATCGAGTGAAGGTGAAATATCTGATGTCCAAATTCACAATGATGATAAAACAAGTCTCCATGATAAGATTATAGGAAACCTAAGTGTATCATTAGAGGCTACGTACACATTAAATCAATCTAAAACAGTGTTGCATATATCCATTCGCTGTCTACGATTTATGAGCTGTTGCCTAGTCACCTAAGGTATTTCTCTATTTTATAAACATATTAATATTTACAATTCATGATATGGTCATAATTTATCCAATTGCTACGTTTGCGCAAAGTTCAACGGAAATGGAGAAGTGAACAAACTCAGCAGTTTTATCCTTGACTACTAGAAAGCTATCTGATGCTGGGAAAAACTGAAATTGTATTTTATAGTCATAACTGTGCTGGACAGAAAAAGTACAAGTTTATGGTAGAAATATATTTACACGCTGTTAAAACCCTTAATATAAATAATTTTATTAATATATAAATATATATTGAGATCTACCTGCTTGGAAATACTATTGAGGTCATTGAACATAGAGCTAAGTTCCTCCTGTGATTTCGCTATGAGAACTATACATATATAGTCGGCAAATCGAAAGTGACTGATGCATTCACCATTGATGTTTATACCGCATCCTTTCCAGTCCAAGAGCTTGAAGACATCTTCCAATGCTCCTGTGAATACTTTCGGAGATATAAATTGCCCTGTCTTACACCTTTTTGCAATTGTACCGGTTTCGTACTCTGGTCCTGTACTCGGATACACATCGTTGCCTTACTATATAAGCAATATACTACTTTAATACTTTAATGCTTTGATATACTGACAGTCAATTCGGCATCGCTGAGGAGACTGTAGCGCCGCCCATGTCTCAATGGAATCAAAGGCCTTTTCGTAGTTCACATACGCCAAACATGCGCGCAGATTATACTCCTAATTCTTTTATATATCTAATATTGCGGAGAGTGTGTATATGATCCACTGTGCCGAAAGCCTTTTCGGAATCTGGCTTGTAGGCCATCCATCAAGTCTGCGTGCGAGACGGTTTGTGATGACTCTCGAAAACAGTACATAAACGCGACCCGCGAGACTTGGTGTTAAAGTAACATACTAATAATTCTGTCACCAAGCTTGTCAAAAGTTAAAAGATGAATATTTTTTACTTACTTTGGCATAATTTCAGAGATGTATTGAGTTTTACAATTTGTAAGCAAACAAGTCAGATCAGTAGCGTCTAATTCATGTATCACTCACGGGTCAGGTGTCGCAGGGGTTAGTGCCAGGAGCAAGAAGGATCGGTATTTACAGGAGAAGTAAAAAATATAAGATGTAAACACCGACACGGGTATCTTTTAGAAAGAAAGTATTTAGGAGTCGTGGGTAGATTGTGGCTTCTGCTACGTTTGCTCCCGAGACACTTCATTGAAAACTCTCAGGGGCTGCAAAGGGCACGCTGTAGATGGAGGTAGGCGTGATGCAGTGCGGCAGAGTCGTAATTCCGTTGTGCGCAGGATCGGCGGCACAGCAGCGTTTTCGACCCGTACAGAGGAACGCCAATTTGTAGAAATGGGGTTATACTTTGATCAGAAGTCATTGTTAATTAGATTGCACTGGTGACAACTGTTTCGGCTGCTAGGTAGCCTATGAGAGATTAACTTGTATCTATTTATTAGCACGGAAATACTAATCAGTCCGGCTTCGGCTATATCCACCCAAGAACGTACGTGAAGTCGTTTTGAGCGTACGGTTCGGGTCAATATCATTCAATTCGAGAACGAGTGAGTGATTGAATGACAATTTTCAAATAGAGGTCGCTAACTGTAGTTCTAGAATGTTCGAACGTGTAAATGTATTTAAAGAATTATTTTAGAACTGAATGTTAGAATTGTACATTCTTTTAGGTAATTTGATAAATTTAGAATTCCGATGTTAATGTTTCTTCACCGGAGCGACATCTAGCGGTATGTGATGGTAAAGTCAATAGAATGTCTATGGTGTGCTTTACACAAACTAGATTGCGTTAGTTGATGCATCTTTATATGAGTTAATATTCAGCTATGTTAAGTGGTAACGATAAATCGTTACACGGGATTTTTATAAGTCTCGACCATAGAGGAAATAACCTATGGAGAACCGATGAGACTGATATTACGTAGTATGTAGAAATCACTGCTACAAATTGGTGGTAAAGTAGAAAGCGCAGCTTATTGGCTAGTTCGTTAAAGTTAAAGTATTCAACAATTCGTCAGAAACTCTTCCATCGCTGAAATATTTAAACACAACGTTTTTGTGAGTGCAGGGTGTTTTAGAATAATATCAAAGATGTATTGTGTTGTATGATTCTAAGCGAACTATGTAGTTAGATCAGTAGCGCCTAATCCATGCATTACTCACTGTTCGACATTTTTATAAGTCTTGACCCTACAGCTGTAACGGGAACGTCAATAAATAATTTTAAAAATGACTAAGTGCGCTAGTTAACATACTGTAATCAGCGATTTACGTCATTACCGATGCTAGGAGAATCTTCTTCTTTTTGCTATCCTATTTCCTAATCTATGATTAGCAGTGTCCGTTGTCTAAGCCTGAGGAATTGATGACATTGAGTTTGACCTTCACAATCCAGAAGGAAAACCAGACCGCAGCATTTCGTCAGCCACATGTGTTTCGAAATATAATTTCTTGGACCTGCATCATTCCTTTTCTTCACCGGCGAGCAAGAGATAATTATAGATATGTACACAAGTCTAAAAAACAAACATATTTATTCATGCCTACACCAGGGTTCGAACTCGGACTGGCGGTTGAAAGCTTCGGCCTACGGAGAATATATATGGTCAATATACTTTAGAGTCGCTTCCATGCAAAGGTCTGTCAAGGCAATAATCACCAAAAAATAAATATAGTAACCGTAATCCAAATCGTAGTTTTTTGTTGCGTTTCTATATTTTACACATTCATTTTAGGGTCCTTAATGCATGAGATAGGCTTTTATGGAACATAGTGACTATCACCAGGCAGGTGGCTCAGTCGTGAATGACGCGACTTTGACACCAACGCTCGTGGGTTCGATTCCCACACAAGGCAAACATTTGTGTGCATGAACATGTCTGTTTGTCTTGGTCTGGGTATTTTCTATGTATAATAAGTATGTATTTACAAAACAAAAAAAAATGTATTTACGTATGTTTATCAGTTGTCTAGTACCCATAACACAAGCTTCGCTTACTTTGGGGCTAGATGGCGCTGTGTAATTTGTCCGACAATATTTATAAAGATTTATTTATAAAGTATGCTTGTTTTTCCATCTAAGTGGTATGAAAAAAAAATGATTACTACAATCGGTCACAATCAATTAGTAAATAATCAATTTTCACATTAATGAAAATTAATAACAATCTTTATATGATAGATGCATCACATATAGATTGTAGATTACGGTTGATGATTTCAAGGTCTTTAGAATTTTGGGTCTGATGTAAAGTGATTACCGTAGGCTGTGAACGCTTGCAATACAGGAAGTATCGTTCGCCCATTGCCACACCTGCAGCTAACAAAGCGACTCCTTAGGATGTTACTGGTACCTCCACTTGCACGCAGATACACAACAACCCTACTGGGAGTTCTTATCTTAATTAGCTGCAGTTTTCTGCTAGGTGGAGATACTTTCCCAGACGAGCTACTTTAATGCGCCCTACCTCTCTTAGAATACTCAGGTCAAGATAAACAGACATTTTAATCATACATACAAGCATACAAATATTTGTCTTGTAACGGTATCGAACTCACGATCCTTGGTACGAGTATTAAAGTAACATAGCTGACCACTGCGCTATCGGGCTTGTCAAATCCTTAATAGCCTACATAAAACTTCGACGAGTATGGTCTAAACTGTTGCTTTGATCAAAAACGTTAGACTTGCCGAAAATCAATTGCAAGTTTAGAACTGGAAACACAACTTTTATAGGGAGAAATAAAAACTTCCAGAAAGGAAGAAAAACCACTTGTGTTCTACTCTTTTAACTAGCGAACAAAAAGTTTACAAACTACTATCTCTCCACAGAACCACTTCATATTTCGCAGCGAAAAGCCGTGACCGAAAAAACACATTCGTGAAACTTGGCATTATGCTAAGTCAGAGGTATTTCCGTTGGCGCCTTCAGTCTGTCGCGGTTACTTAGCTTGTTACACCGTCTTGCACTCGAATGGTATCTTTTGTGTATTGAGTTTATTGTATGCTAAGAGTGTATAAAATATCTTATTATTTTTTATTTCTATTATTTTGAACTGTTGAATGCTCCGCAACTTAATTTGAGGAAACACGCTGACGTGGTGATTCAGATTCAATTCAATTCATTTATTCCGTAATAAAATACATTTTGTAGAATAAAAACGTAATATATTACATTCCAATGCAGCTTATACACACATGAAATTAAACTGGAATATGAGAATAATTAAGATTTATCTACGCTCATTATCAAAGCAAAAAAAGTCAGAAATATCATGATAATATCATAAACATCTAGATTATTGATTATAATTAAATATTGCTATAAAGAGCTAAAAACATGCATAAAAATGTCTACTATGTCAGCCTAAATAATAATAACAGTTAGCGATGATCAGTATATTATTGGCGTATAATTGCTTCATTATAATATTTGTAGTTGAAACCATCATTTCTAAGGCATAGGACTCATCTTCTCTAAAGAGGTTACCGTAGCCTATGAATGCTTGCAATACAGTACTTGCTTGTGCTTTGCGATTCTTACTGCTAACACAGCAACTCCTTAGGAAATTACTCGTCGTAATCGTCGAACAACGTAGTATGTGACTATCCGTCAAAATCTGTGTACATGTACTAAACGGATCTAAAATAGGTCCTCTACATAACGTTTTCTTTTTTTTTCAAAATTCATAAAAATAACGAAGTTACGTAATCGAACATCGGCGGATCTGATATTATAACGTAGTACAAGGACGTGTCTGTGCATGCGTCGTTGTACTTCGTATACCTGCCTCCCCCGCCACCCTCCCTCCGCGCGACGGTTGTTTAGCTTCGACCGTGTTCTACGCAGGATCGCACGTGGAGACTTTGAGAAGGGTTATTTACACACAACTTTATATTCAATATCAATAACACAATAATATTGGTATTTAAATAACCTTCGTAGTGTTAAATTAAAATGTTTTCGAAAAGGTCTAAACACATATTAGATTTAGTGAGAAACAAGGAACATAATGATATTATTCATACCGAAGAAGACCAAATTCAAAGTAATGCTGCGGTTGATGAAGAATACCAGAGTTGCATTTCGGGTAAGCATTAACTATATTTTATTTTAATACAGTAATTTCTTATTATTATCTTTAAAAGTAGATATTTTATCGTTTCTGCGCTTTATAATGACTGGTCATCACAACCGTCTCTGTTCTACGGGGTTGATAGAAAAATCACTGCGACGGATTGGAATATCCGTCGATGTACTAGGGAGTTCGCAGATAAAAAAAAACACACCCATTTATTAGTTATTTATATTATTTTGGAGTTGTTTTTTGATAACAAACTATAAGACTGTCAGGTGTGATTAACAGTTTTTGGTGGCGGATGTACTAAACTTGCTTTGCTCTAGGGATTTTTATTGGACGTTTGATGATAACCAGCATTGTACTGTGGACATTTTTATGTCGGATCTATACAACTGGCTTTGTTCTAGGGGCAGGTTGTGTTATTGCATCTTTGTTCAATTTTTTAATTCGGTATTCACTAAGATAAATAAATAAGAATAAAATAATTGGATTGTTATTAGCCTTTTTTCACGATATATAATAAAAAATATATATTTTACATATAAATTAATGAAATAATATTGCGTACCTACAAAGTACATCTTATATATAAAATTCTCGTGTTGCGGTGTTTGTTACCAAACTCCTCCGAAACGGCTCGACCGATTTTTATGAAATTTTGTGTGCATATCGGGTAGGTCTGAGAATCGGACAACATCTATTTCTCATACCCTTAAATGGTGACCCACCCATATTTTATTTTACTTTATTGAGATTTTTTTTTATGATGATTAAATAATATATACAACCCTAAATTTTCACCCTTCCACCATCAACTCCTATTTTTTAATAGCAATATTAAAGGCGATACGAAGCTCGCCGGGCCAGCTAGTATTTTGTATAAAATTACGAAATCTATTAGGTATAATGCAAAATAATTCTTTTTTCACAGATGTGCAACTTACTCGATCGAATGTATCGTCTCCTTTACCCATTGAAGCAGATCCTGATATTCTTCAGAAAATGCAAGATCTTATCGGTGATGGGGTTTTCTCAGATACTGAAAACAGCCAAGGTCAAGAGGATCAATCTGTCGAGGTTCCTCAGCAGCCTGATCTTCACGTATTCACACAAAATAGTACTATTTTACGACTACTGATAAAATCTACGTCTACGTCTGACACTGATCAGCCTGATACTATAGTCATGCATGATCACTTTTTGCCTTCAGAGACCCTTACACCAGATATTAACATTTATCCACCATCTGTCAATTCCTTATATCAAAACATAGACTCACCTATCCTGTCACCAATTTTCGAAGACATCCCTCAACCATCGCTTCCTTGTGAAGTAATAGAAGATAAAGAAATTTCCCAACCTATCCAGAAAAGTGGCTAACCATCTCCAGCAGATTCGATGGCAAACATAAGAGTAAAACGTACCCGTACGTACGTTCCTCCATCTGCCAATTCCTTACCTCAGAACGTAAGTTCTCCGTCCGTGACACTAACCTTTATTAATATTCCTCAACCTTCGCCTACTTGTGAGGAATCCAAAGATCTGACACCGATGCCGTCCCCAGTAAATAGACATAGGAATTGCCAGGATCCGTTTTGCTGTCAGCATGATGCCAAAGATGTTACACAAACTATACAAAACAGTGGAATGAACACCAACCAACCGTCTACAGCATCTTTGGTGAAAAACAGAGGGAAGAAACAAATCCAAAACCATAAGGATTGGGTAGAGGTGAGAAGGAAAATCCTTACAAATACAGGTAAAACGTATTGCTCAAAAAGGGGAAAAACTGTTCATGAAAAATCTATGAATGAACCATGTCGGTGCAGATACAAATGTGTGGATATAATTTCAGAGGATATGCGAAAAGATATTTTCCAAAAATTTTGGGCCCTTGGTGATAGGGCCAAACAATGGCTCCATATCGCCAACTACACAAAACGAGAGCTCAAGAAAAGGAGTTATTTTGCAACGACAGGGAAGCACAACAGAATCTATACGTACAAATATTTTTTACCAAAGATAGAAAACGACTCTCACAATAAAATTGAAGTGTGTAAAATAATGTTTTTGAATACCCTGGGTATCACCGAGAGGATGACTAGAACAGCTTGGCTAAAATATGATGGCTCTACATCCGTTGAAAAAGACATGCGAGGGTTCCACAGTAACCATAGAAAAGTAGTCGATGACCGTATGATAAAGTCCGTATGTAAACATGTTAACTCTTTTATACCAATAGAATCACACTACTGTCGTCAGTCCTCATCAAGGTTATATTTAGATGGCAGTTTGAGTATTGCACGAATGTTTATTCTATACAAAGACTGGCTCAATGTAGAAAGGCATGAAAACCCAGCTAAAACTCTACGCCAATATCGCGATATAGTCAACTCTCACTTCAATTTGACGTTTCATATACCGAAGAAAGATATGTGTGATCAGTGCCATGTTTTCAGGAATACAGAAAGTCCCTCCGATGAATTAAAAGTTGAATATGCTAACCACCAACGAAATAAAAAAGTTTCTCGGCAGTTAAAAAGCAAAGATAAAGAAGATGCAACTCAATCTAATGGATTGATTATGTGTGCAATATTTGATTTGCAAAAAGTTTTACCATGTCCACATGGTCAAATGAGCATTTTATATTACAAACGCAAGTTATCTTGCTACAATTTGACTGTATTTGATGTGGCGGGTAAAGAAGGTTTTTGCTATGTGTGGGACGAGAGTGTAGCAAAACGTGGCGCTAATGAAGTGTCTAGTTGTTTGTACAACTTCATAAAAACATATGCCGAAACAGGGACTAAAGAATTCAGGTTTTGGTCAGACAACTGTGCTGGCCAAAACAAAAATCGAATCATTTTTGCTATGTATGGTTTCGCAGCAGAAAAACTTGGAGTTAAGATAATTCATCGTTTCCTTGAAAGAGGCCATACACAAAATGAAGGGGACAGCGTACACTCCGTCATTGAAAGGGCAGGGGAACACAAAGTGATATATACTCCAGAAGAATGGAAATTACTAATAAGATGGGCCAAAACTACTGATAAACCTTATCAGGTAAGAGACGTTACTCAAGAGGATGTTTTCGACTTTAAAATATTACTATCTAATAAAAACTGGTCAAAAAATGCGGTTGGCCAAAAAGTAGCATGGAACAAAATTAAAGAGGTAGTAGTTGACGACAACAAAAATCTACAGTATAAATATAGTTTAGACGATGATTCTATGACCCTGGTTATTGGCAAGATAACAAGAAATCGTGGTGATGATAATATTATTTTGGAAAAAGCGTATTCACAGCGAATTCCTATATCAACTGATAAGTTTAAAGATCTTAAAAGCCTTGCAGATTCGGGAATCATTCCCAGCAGATACCACAGCTTTTTTCAAGGATTACCGCATGGCCAGGGTGCCGAGATGGATTCGGATTCTGATGTGTAGAGTTGATTAATGTATTGTTAAATATTTTATTACATTACGTAGATTGACAGGAGCATAACAATACTTTTTTGTGATACTTTTGAGATTATCTTTAGGTTTTTTAGTTATTTTATATTAGATTCCTTGCCGGGAGTCAAATAATGAACATTTTGTGATACCTTTGAGACTGCCAATAGGCTAACAGTTTCTTTTTTGTTATAGTAAGAATACAATTTTGTTTAGAAAATAAGTCACATTACTAAGTTCCTAATTGTTAACTACACTAAGTTCCTAATTGTTACGCTAGTAAAACTTGAGGTTGAGTTATTACCTTTTAAAAGACGTCGTTAGAGAATAAAAAATATATATTTATGTAAGTGAATTTTGAGATGACATCTTGCTATATATATATATATTTATATTTTGATACACTGAGATATTATTGTAAGTTTTGTTAGATGACCTCTAATTAAGTGCTAAAAATACGTCCTACCTTATCTTACCTTATACTTAATTATTGTTGAAGAGATGATAATAGTTTACTATTCGTTTGTTGATGTTTTTGATACACTAGAACACAAAAAAGTTTTTTTTTTAATTGACAAATAATGAAACATTATGTATGACTATTTTTTATTTATTTCCTCCATTTTTATTTAACATCCGACAGGTATTCATTGCCGATATTCCGTAGAATATTGCCTAAAAAAGACATACGTCATAAAATGTACTGAAAAATAACGTATAACAACGACGTATTATCACATACGTACCCTAGCTGTCCACAGAACATTGACACATGTGATATTCTGCAAAAAGTGAACATTCCAAGAGATTATTTAGTAGTTCATATATAAAAAGATCTTAATATTAATAATATTTCCAAATTTGACTTCAATCGGCTCGGTGGCTTTTTGGAAATAGCAAAAAAACCAGTTCAAAAACTTCAAAACACTCTCCTGGAAACTTGGCAGTTTGCAGATCCGTCTTTGTTCGACGATTGCGACGTACTGGTAATCACACACATTTCCAAAACCTCAAAAACCCTCCAGAAAGTCGTTATTTGGCTTCGGTTTCCTGCGGGTTGAAGGTACTTCCCGGCTACATTGATATCTAAACTAAGACGCACAGAGATGATTATGCACGCAAATATTTGTCCTACATGGGAATCGAACCCACGAGTCCTAGTGTTAAAGTAGCATTGCTAACCAATCCGGCCCAGGGCTGGTCATAAACTTGATTTTTATTATTATTTTAAACCAGGAAATGTGCTGCAACTTAATTCGCGTTAAAGTAAGTGGAGTTACCAGTATGAAACATCGAGAGCACATAAGTAATGTTCATGTAAGTTATTGATACACCTACGTTCAACGGGTGCGCTGGGGCTGTCTAATGTAACTTAGGCAAAAAGGTCAGACGCAGAAAAAAAATATTATCATACTTTCATTGAACATAAGCCTAGAGTACAATGTAAATAGTAAAAATATGATACAAAATTGATATCACTGAGGTACATGCTCACCATCTTGAATAAATTACATAAGTCATGTTTTCTGTATGTATATTTATGTATGTACATGTATGTTTCGGTTATTTAAAAAAAAACTTGTGACAGAAATCCAAATAACCTTATATTATGTGATGCACCAAAGTCAAGTAAATATAGAAAAGGCTGTCTTACGATATGTGTTATGATTCGTAGCAAGTTACCACACAAAGAATTAAAATATTTGTTTATTCTAAAATACTTTAACCAAGAGATTGATTGATAGCAACTTTTACGACATGAAGGAATTTTTAACAAAAGGAAAACATATGCCATTAATTTTAGTGCAACATAATAAGTTTAGTGTTTTTGTTGATTGTATAATTTGCATACAACATATATTATAGCAAAACATTAAATATTTAAATTTATTGTAATATTTATAGATACGTGCATGTTTGAAATGAAAACATGATTAATGTAAAATGATTATCCATTATTGAAGTCTGGTGAAATATATGAACTGGGAAATTACAAACCCATATATATCCTGCTAGTTCTTAGTAAAATATTCTAAAGTATAGTGCTTGATCAATTGCAACTCTACTTTGAGACGGATTATTTTTTTCATAATGCACAGTATGGTTTTAGTGCAAATAGATCAACTATAGATGCGGGTGTGTCATAGATTAAGCATGTTCTTATTGCTTGGGACAGGTCGCACGATGCTGTTGGGGTCTGCTCTGATCTCCCCAAAGCTTTTGATTGTGTCGACCATCTGACATTCTTACTCAAGCTGTGCCACTACGGGGTTAGAGGTTGATTTCATCTTATTTAAGTAACATAATACAGACCGCTGTCATAGATGGGAGTAAATCAAAAGGGAGTAATGTTAATATTGGGCGCCTCAAGGTTCTATTTTGGGCCCATTTTAATTTTTAGTATATGTGAACGAACTACAACTATATGGTGCAGAATGGCGGATATATTGTTATTCCTTGATGTAATAGTGCTCTTTAATTTTTAAAGTTGCTCGCCAGTATGAAAATATGACAATGTAACTCAACTAAACCCAAATGTTTTGATTCAGCCTACCTAATGTGATTTCTGCCAATACAGAAGTTTTCATTGACAATAATAAATTAGAATTTGTTAATGATGCAGTATTTCTCGCAATTATAGAAAACTCCAAACTGCATACATAATATCTCCTCTACATAAATAAACTTGACTGTAAGGTCAGCTCCGCCGCATATGCAGGTTGAAAATTTAGACAATTGACGAACGTGGCTATTGCGCGTTTAGCCCATTTTAGTTACTTCCACGGCACTATATCGAATGGTATACTACTGTGGGGAAAAGCGACTGATAATGAAACAATTTTTGTCTTATAAAAGTGAACCAACCACTCTATTTATAATATTGTATGTATGTATATCTTCAAGCCAGGTCCCTTGCGGGGAAGGCAGAAAGAACCGTGAGCTATAAGACACGGTCCTTACATACTTCACTCACTTCTCTAACATTCATAGCTCTTTTCATGCTCGCTCACCGGTTCCTGGGGCTCCTGACATCACCTTCTGATAAAACACGACCAAGTTGGTCATGGTAAGTTAGTTTTAGTATTCCTCGGCTCCTACATCCTTCCACTTATACACTGTATATCTGTTTCGTCATTCCGCATTATTTCATCCCGCATTATTTAGGTAACGGAGCATACCTTTTCTTATCCTAACTCCGGCACTCTCTTTCAGACAAACTCTCTCTCTTACGTCGTCATTTCGAACGCTGTCAGCAAGCGTTATGCCACAAATGTTGCGCAATGTTCTCATCTCGACCGCGTTTATTCTACTTTCATGCTCTCTCTGCCATACCCAGCTCTCACTTCCATAAGTTAGCGTTGGGATTAACACCGCGTTATGTACAGCGAGCTGTGTCTTGTGGGTTAGATTTCGCCTGCATAGAAGTTTACCCAATGCTCCATTCACGCTATTCCCCGCACTCGTCCTCTCTCCATATCAGCGGTGTACCTTCCATTGCTGCTAAAAGCGCTTCCAAGATATACAATCTCATCCACTTGCTCCATCACTACACCATTAACCGTAATCCTAGTGTTCGTTCTGGTTGCATCTCTTTCAAATACTATTTTCTTTCAAATACTATCTTGATTTAGTGCAAAAGCAGCATATGGATGTGCATAGAGACGTAGAACACTAAGAGGAGGTGCCTTGTAGGATGCGGAGGTTGAATCGTTCGTGGTAAAAAGGGGAAAGCGTGGCTGGGTTACGCATCATCTTTGCACCAGAGTGATGGTATGAAAGAAACGAAGAAAGTAATATACCGTCGAAGCAAGAATGAAACCAAAGCTTTAGTGAAAGAGAAGTGTGAAAGTGAAGAATGAATATTTTAGAGAAATGTATGATTATATTCAAGACGCTCGCACTGTGAATGAGTCTGTAACTGACTTGGCAGTGCCAGCGTACCAAAGATATTACCATGGATGAGATTGAATGGTCGATACGAAGTTTGAAAAATAGAAAGTCAGCGGTAATCGATATGGTTACAGCTGAGATGATAAAACTTGGTGGTACCTACGTTAGGGACGGCTTCTGGTTTTTGAGTAAATTATGCTGGACAACCAGAAGGGGCCCGAGAGATTGGAGACACGCAGTCATCGTGCCCTTGTATAAAGGCAAGGGCTCACGCATGGAATGCGCCAACTGTAGGGCCATCAGTTTGATCAGCTTAGCAGCTACAGTCTATGGACAAATCATTGAAAGGAGAATGAGGATGAAATCCCTTTGCTTTGGGAACGCTTTGGGAAGCACAGCGTGCTTCGAAATCGAAGCGGCAGAGGATGCAAGTTTTATCACTCCGCAATATCGTAGAGAAAAGCATCTGACTTTCGACCAGAAGATTTTCTGCGGTTTTGTGGACCTTGAGAAAGCATTTGATAGGGCCGTGCGAAAGAATCTCTGGAACATTTTGCCCGGATATGGAGTTGACAGTAACCTGCTCCGTACTGTGCAATCCACTTATGAGGATTGTACAGCATGTGTGTGGGTAGACGGTAGCTTGTTACCCTGGTTTGATGTCAACATTGGTGTAATACAGTGATGCGTGCTGTCGGTTCGGCTAGTCATCCTGTTTATGGACAGTTGTCTTCAGATATTAAGAAATATGTCTATGGGAATGTGAATGGTTGACTCACAATGGTTGTCATCTGCCTGCTTTATGTGGACGACGTGGTATTAATAGCAAAATCACCATCCGAACTGCAAACACTAGATACAACAATGAAAGATGATTTATGAAGAAAGGCTTACTATTGAATGCGAAGAAAACCAACTAAATCAAACCAAGATTTATAACATTGGTTTCAGGAAATCACTTAGGGAATTGTTCAATGAAATAAATTTATGTTCGTAAAATATAAAGTTATTTTTAAAATTTAGTGACAGTCGTAAAAGTAGAAATAAGTTACGCATGTAATGATTAAATACATCGGCTTACTAAGACGGATAAATCTTTCGTTGTAAATTGTATTCGATTCCATAATAAATTGCCTGACAGTTCTGTCTTGTTCTGACAATGTCTTCAAGAGGCACATCAAAAATACGCTTTGAGGGCTTATTATAGAATCGTTGAACATGTATAATTTGATTTTATCTGTTATTTTATATGTCATTATTTTATCGCTTGATATCAGCATTATTATTGTATTGTCAAATTGGCATATATTCTTTAACGTTAATTGAAAAAACACATATGTGTATAGGTATATGTGTTTTTTCAATTAACGTATAAGTTTCTTTCGGCATTTCTTCTCAGTCAGTGGTCATTGTCGAAATGCTAGGAATTAAAAAAAGCTGTCAAGTGCGAATCCGACTCGACTCGAGGGTTCCGTAAAAAAATATTTCCGCAAATTATTTTCGCGATGCTTTTTGTGATGTAACTAGAAATTTATTTTAGCTTGATAGCTCCACTCGTACCTGAGCAAAATGGTCTTGACACGGAATTGTCTTGTGGTACGGAACCGTAAAAATGGTAAATGCATAAATTACGTATTTTAATACACAGTAACTGATCTGTACTGTACTTAGTATCAAATTTCATTGCTAATTTCTGCTCAAAAGAATCACAAAACGTGTGTCTGAATCTGCGGGTAGTATTCGTACTTGACCGTTCCAGTGTTAGATTCTGTGTCCGTGAATGATGTCTATGAACGCGTTGTTTGAATGTGCATTATATGAAGCTTAATCTCTGTACTCTTAATGTGTTGCGTTAACAGTAAGCTCATTGGGAGTTGATAAAATTACATATTATATTGCAAGCGTTTGTAGGCTGCGGTAAACGCTTTACATCAAGTGGGCGATATGCTTGTATGCGTCACGTTGCATTAAAATGATAATATGTAAAAATTACTTTTTTAAATTAAATTACGTACCTATTTATAAAATTGATGCAAATAACTACACCGAACGAGTTTTCATTGACGCGAAACAAGGACAAACACTCTCGTATTTATACAATCCTATCAAAACACGAAGCTCGAACTTTGCACAAAAATCATTATATATATAGCCATAAATGAAAAGGTTGATTTCTATAAATAAATTGCCACATGTACGTAAGATCATTATTTGAGAACAGATCGGCGGTTATGGTTGATTTCTTTTTTTTTAAAGTCGTATTTCTCAAGACAAGGTTTGTATGAATGCAAATTTTTGGATCACTGAAAAGGTCTTAAAATAGTGTTTTGACAATCTCAGTAATAATTGATACTCGTAGATAGTTTTTCAATTCTACTGTCATATTGATAAAATATCACACATTTCATTAGTGAACTTATATAGGGTGCGTTTACTTACTTACTTACTGCAGTGGCGCAACGGCCCTAAGTGGATATTGGCCTCCGATACCAGATCACAATTTCTTACGTTCTTGTACCAGCTGTCACCAGTCGCCACCGCCGAGGCTTCGCAGGTCTTTTAGCACCTCTTCGCAACAGTGAATCCTAGGGTAACCGACATACGTTCTTTTTCCGGCTTGATCCTTGTCCAGTTTTTAAACGTGCCCGAACCAGCGGAATCTAGCAGCTTTGATTTCCTCGATGATATTTGGTTCGAATAGTAGGTCACTTTTTTCTCCCGACTCTTCCTGATTCTCCAGCTGCCATCTTCCCACTGTGTTGACATTCACAATCATAAATGAGTTTTGTGTGTTGCAAATATTGAATTAATTTTAGTTTATTTCTTTAAAAAAAGTGCCACTAGTCAAGCTGTCGAAATATTGGTATTCAATTTCAAGGAAAGATTTAGTTGTATTAATCCTTTCTTGAAGAACTGCATTAACTGACAGACAATTAATAGTTTAAACTGATAGACGACTACTGGGCTATCTATTATAACGTGGAAGAACACAACAATCTTCCATGGTACTGTTATATGACTGTGGTCTTCTGTGAGACATAGGTACTACGAGGACTGAGCAGTGACCGTGTGGAAATCGAACCTACGAGTATTGATGTACTATATATTGTGCATGTAAAATCTTGAAGCGGGTTTGTATGTTTAAAAAAAAACTGTGGTAATATCTTGTGAATCCGAGTCTATTATGTATTTTTTGTTAAGGAAATAAATTTATTTTTACTAATTTTACTGAAAAAACTCATAAGATAAAATTTAAAGTTAGTTTAGCAGGCAGTATATTGGAGACTTGCTTCTGCCCAATACCATTCTACCACCACCTATTCTACCATTCCAAAATATCCGCCTGCGTAGAAATCCTACTAATATTATAAATGCGAAAGTTTGTATGTATGGATGGATGTTTGTTGCTCTATCACGCTTGAGCAGTCAGAACCCGTTATATACGTTTTCCCATACATTTCGCGGTCGTATTCGACCACCCGGGTTTCGAAGGGTTAAACGGCTGAACGGATTTGAATGAAATTTGGCACGTACGTAGATAGATTATGATCTGGATTAACACATAGTCTACGTTATTTGACTCCACGCGGGCGGAGGCGCGGGCAGCAGCTAGTACTAAATAAAAAAAAATCGGCCAAGTGCGAGTCGGACTCGCGCACGAAGGGTTCCGTACAATTATCTATAAAAACGGCAAAAAAAATCACGTTTGTTGTATGGGAGCCCCCCTTAAATATTTGTTTTATTTTAATTTAATTATTTATTCTTAAAGTAAATATATAACTAAATATTCTGTGAATATTTCAAGCGTCTACCTATTGCCGTTATCAATATCGAGCAAAAACGAGCAAAAAAAATCGGCCAAGTGCAAGTCGAACTCGCGCACGAAGGGTTCCGTACCATTATCTATAAAAACGGCAAAAAAAAACACATTTGTTGTATGGGAGCCCCCCTTAAATATTTGTTTTATTTTAATTTAATTATTTATTCTTAAAGTGAATATATAACTAAATATTCTGTGAATATTTCAAGCGTCTACCTGTTGCCGTTATCAATATCGAGCAAAAACGAGCAAAAAAATCACGTTTGTTGTATGGACGGACGGACGGACGGACGGACGGACGGACGGACGGACGGACGGACGGACGGACAGCGGACCCTCAGTAATAGGGTTCCGTTTTACCCTTTGGGTACGGAACCCTAAAAAATCACGTTTGTTGTATGGGAGCCCCCTTAAATATTTATGTTATTCTATTTTTTTGTATTTGTTGTTATAGCGGCAACAGAAATACATCATCTGTGAAAATTTCAACTGTCTAACTATCACGGTTCATGAGATACAGCCTGGTGACAGACGGACGGACGGACGGACGGACGGACGGACGGACAGCGGAGTCTCAGTAATAGGGTTCCCTATTACTGAGACTCCGCTGTTTTTTACCCTTTGGGTACGGAACCCTAAAAAATACTACAGCAATAATAGAACTTCCCAATAGCAAAGGAATTGAGAATCATTTTAGTTACTCCAGAGATTACTCTCTGTATCAGTCGTCTGCATGAGTACCTCTGTCTCACCTATTTGTACCGCCAAGCAGCTATATATATATATATATAGCTGTGTTCCGGTTTGAAGGGTGAGATATGGCAGAGAAATAGAGAAATTACTGGGTACTGTGATGAAACATTCTTAGGTCACAAGATTGGCAGCGCGCGAGTAACATCCCCGTGGTGTTGCGAGCGTCAGTTGAGAGGCTGCGGTGACCGCTTACCATCTGATGCGGACCGCATGCTTGTTTGCCAATAGTTAGTTGTATAAAAAAAATAAAAATAATAAACAAATGATGTATTTTTCATCATGACAGTTCATGTATATGCAGACCATGACTAAGGGAAAAATAATTTGCAATATACCTACATATAATTATATTCGGAACTTGAACTTTAAAACATTGAATTAAGTACATAATGTGCTGTATTTGAAGTATATGTGTCAAAATTTATTATTACTATTACACTAACTTCTTCTTCTTCATAGCACTATTTCGCTTCTTACGTATTAGGATTCGCGCAATCCGCTACCTAAGCCTAAGGATTTGGGTAGATACTGGTTTTTACATGGAGCGACTGTCTTAAGATCTCCGCAGCCCAGAGAATATTCAGATTTTTCTTGGGTTAGGTCACACATCTTTCGAAATTAATTTCTTGCACATGCGGGTTTCCCCACAACTTAACATCCGAGTAAGTTTTTTTTTATACCACTAAGGTGGCAATCAAGCATACGGCCTGCCTGATGTTAAACAGTCACCGTAGCCTATGGACATTTGCAACACCAGAGGCGTCACTCATGCGTTGCCGACCCTGTAAGTAATAATTGCAGATATGTACACAAATCCGATAACACGAATTTAGAGGTACATGTCCATTTTTTTTTTATATAACGTCGGGAGGCAGACAAGCATACGGGTCACCTGATGTAAAGCGGTTACCGTAGCCTATAAACGCTTGGAATACATTAAGTATTACTCGCATGATGCCACTTCTGCTGTTAACACAGCTAGTTTAGGTGCTTACTGGTGACCTCACTCGCTCGCTGGACCACAACAATCCTCTAGGGAGTTGTTATTTAGCTGCGGTTTTCTGAGAGGGTGAGGTACTACCCCAGACGATATGCTTTGATGTGCCCTAACTCTCTATACTAGGATTCGAACCGTTGGATAATAAATATGTCGGTTCTTTATCCATTGGGCTATAATGCGTATAATATATAACAATACTCTCTATCGTTTATTCTATATATAGAATTGTCGAGTCTTTACACACCTAGCTCGCTTCTTTAACATGCATTGCTCATTTCATGCGTGCTTGCCGGTTCCTAAAGCTTCCTACATCTCCTACTGATAGGAGGAGGACATTATTTTCTGATCTCCTATTTACTCTATTATCTGTCATACAATATTTACTATAAGCATATTGCAAGATCGACATACAAAATCAACACCAAAATTCATTTATTCTCGCCTAATATTCAACATAAATCAATTTTCCTAAAAGAACCTTTGTGCGTAGGAAAATATCGAGAAAATGTTTTGTGTTCTAATTTTTCCCTCGTTTGTTTTGTTTGAATTTCATTGGAATTTTTACAATTCTAATAATGTTTGGACTATTCAATGTGGAATGTTAAACGGCATCCATAATATATGCACATAAACTATCTTCAGGAACATCGGTCCTATATGAAATCTATATGTTTGTCTGTGTGTACGTTTATCTGTCAGCATAAAAAAGTAGAATAGGAATGTCTGAAAAACCAACCTCCTATCTCGAGACCTGTCAGAACCCGCTATATACGTTTTCCCATACATTTCGCGGTCGTATTCGACCACCCGGGTTTCGAGTAAGAAACATAGAAACAAATTAAAAAAAAAAATGTTTTTTTTTTTAATTTGTTTCTGTCTGAAAAAAATTGAATTTATTTCAGATTCGAAAATTAAATTAAAAAGTAGAATAGGAATGTCTTAAAAACCAATATCATATTTCTTAAGGAACATGGTCAAAATGGCCGACAAAGTTTTAAAAAAATAATTAAATTGTTATAAATATAATTGACGAGCTAGGTGTTCCTCTGGCAATGCAAGCTTGCGCATTCTCACCTGGTTTTATATTGGGACCAATCAATAGCAGCTTGCCGTAAATTCATTTTGGTTATTAATTTTAGGTTCGCCAACGCATAAGTGACACCCCTGGTGTCGCAAATAGGCTACGGTAACTGCTTACCATCAGGCAGGCCGTAAGCATGATGAAAAATAAAATGGCTCACCTGAAGTATCCTGAAGTATCACGGTAGCCAGAGCTTACTTATGCAATGGATTGTGTATATTATGTGTTGTGCTTGGAGTATAATATGTATCAAGATAGATTATTTCTTTTATTCTATCTACCTACCTTTACGTTAAGTCCCTTGGCAGAGAGAACCGGGCGCCAAAGCGCCACGCAGTCTTTTCACACATTGCTCGCTTCTTTAACATTTATAGATCTTCTCATGCATACACTAGAGGTTCTGACACTGACTAATAATAAGATATTATTAAATATGTCGTTTAATTTATATATGCATTGATCATAAAATTTAAAGTTCCTGCAGCTATACAATACTTAAATTAATTTATTTATAGAAGAAAATATATATATAATATATATATAATATATAATATTGAACTCTTCTTTATAGTTTTTTTTTTTTAACTTGTAGTAGGCCACTGTCATTTTTCATACAGACGGTAAGTTTGCGCGTACTTGGAATACCTTTTATTACTATATAAAATTAGTTTTGGATGACATGACATGAATATAAACACATTATCTGCCAAATGACAATTGAAGTCTCTGACAGCTCTCGAAAATCTGAAACAAAAACAATCGTACCGCGAATATTATGTATAGTAAAATTCATTGTATTTGCAATTTTCATTTTCATAAGGATGCTACAATGAAAAACAAATAACAATCTCGCAAGGTAAAAGTAACATGTCCCAGTGATCAAAATAACTAAGTATAGTGATAACTATCGCACGGATCAACTCATGACTAGATGCTACTACCGGTTTGCTGGTGCTGGACTGGTCTGCATGGGCTATCTAGGAAAGAGACTCTCTTTCTTTTCACAGATTTCACAGACGGAGTTTATATCATTTGTATATTTTAGTGACGTGGTTTAAGAACAAGAGTTAATAATTAGAGCGACGAAACAAACATCAAGAGAGGCAGGGCACATCAAAGCAACCCGACTGGGGGGGAAGTCCCTCCACCTCACAGAAAACCGTGGCCAAATAACAACTCCTTAGAGGGTTGTTGCGTTTCTGCACGTGAGTGAGGTAACCAGTAAGTTGCTGTGTTAGCAGCAGATGAGGCATAGTGCGAGTGATACTTAATGTATTACAAGAGTTCATAGGCTACGGTAACCGCTTTACATCAGGTGGGTCGTAAGTTTGTATGAGTCCTACGTTGTATAAAAAATATGTATATACATAACACGAAAGTAGCAGCATACGGATGCAAAGGAATGCCTAGACTCCTCTACCACGACTAAATAGGTAGTTGATTATCAGAACGTGACCTCAGATACCCTGGGAATTGACGAGCCTGCATGAAAAGTATGGATGCTAAAGAAGCGAGTGAGGTGTGTAAGGTAGAATCCAGTGGCGCTTGATACCTCAAAGGATTCGGCGCGAAGATATACATAGATAGATGAATCTCATGTGGTATGTGTACATGGTATGACCCATTCTTCCTTATCTAGACTTTCATAGACAACAATGTATCTAAGTTGAAAATGCTAACACCGCATTACCCGCTAAAACATCAGTCGAGCCACAGTTGGCGTGGACTTACGTGTAATCCTAAAAGGGTGATATTTTAACAGAAAATAGCTGCCTCCCTCAGCGCAATGCACTCAAGTATTTACCGTGCCCATTAACCCCATTAACGCCTAGTGTTTTGACCACAACCGCACTACTGAGCGTGGAATAGTGACACATTATATTTAAAAGGCTTTCTAGTTGTATTATGATTTAGTTTTATTGTGAATACGTTTTATTTCACCTCGTAGTGTAAAATCACGTCGTACTTGCCGACTCAAAAACGAGGAGGTTGTTTGTCCTTTTCTGTTTACCAACTTCTTAATTTGACTCGCACTATTATTGTGCGTATGTTATGTAATGCCAGTTGTAAATAAATACGGAAATTCATTTGTTAATAAGGAAACACCTGTGTCCCGGCACTGTAAAAAGTTGAAGAGTTATGATTTCACTGAAGTGAGTATTAAACCGTGGAAGTAATGAATATTCTATTTTTTTAATGAAGCTACTAGCATCCGATTGGGCCTATGATGGGTTGTATTATGATTTTAAAGGATTCAATGAAGTCGGTTTTCAGAGCTTTTGAATTATTTGTTGTTCATGGGCAACAAATAATTCAAAAACTCTAATATATGATTTTGCAAAAGCTCTAATATATGATTTTTCAAAAGCGCTAATATATGATTTTTCAGAACAATTCGAACTATGATTTAGTTCCATTGATAACCAGTCCCGTCACCGAGTTCACACAGGCGCAACATGCTTATGTAGAAAATAAAAAGTATGCTAAGAAAATATTTACAAGTTCATAATAAGACATGAAACAATGTGAATATTATTCATTAATATCAAAACTAATTTAAGTTGTAATTTTTGAATTTGGATTTTAACTATCAATGTGAATTTTATTACCACTGTATTTTTTTTAATGTCTCTAGTATATTTTGTATGCTACTACCCTTCATGCACATTAATAAAAGTTAGTTGTCATCTGATACTCTTGTTTCATTGTCACAACATGGTGGCAGCGCTTAAAAATAATTAATTATTCTTGTCTAAGTATAATATTGAGAATATAATTTTGTGTACTCGAGTAAGAGTTTACGGTGTCTATACGTCAATAATATGGAACACGCAAGACCACCGTCAGAACTGTGCATGGATGGCAGCTCAGTCAGCCGGGCTGACACGTGGAACACATGGAAGACACAATTTCAATTATTTCTTAAAGCATCAGGAGTATCGAAGGAAGATTCGGCAGTTCAAGCCAGTTTGCTTATCAATTTAATCGGTCCGGATGGGTTTGATGTCTACCAAACATTCACATTCGAATCCGAGAAGGAACGCGATGACGTCACTGTTTTGTTGAAAAAGTTCGACGACTACTTCGGAGTTAAACAAAACGTTACATTAGCGAGATACAATTTTTTCACCAGGATTCAACACGACGGTGAATCTATACATCAATATGTTACAGCGTTAAAGTTGATGAGTAAAAATTGCGGTTTTTCATCGCTCGAAGAACTAATTCGAGATAGAATCGTATGTGGTATTACGAATAACATAGTCAGAGATCGATTGTTGAGGGCTGTAGATTTGACTCTCGACAAAGCTATAAAAATTTGTCAAGCCAATGAGGTGTCATCGGATGGCAGTCGACGGCTGGAAACTGGTGGTGCTTTGCCAATGTCACGTGTGGATGCATTTGCATGCGACGAGGTGGTACTGCAGGTAGCAGATGTCGAGGCCAGCGCGGTGTGGTCGAACGGCGCGAGCGCAGCTACGTGGCGGACGGGCGGCACGGCCCATTGGCGGCGCTGTGCCCGCTTCTCGGTGCATGCGACAGCAACAAGGCGACTACGAAACTCGTCAGAAGTGCCGTGCGTGTGGTTTGCAACATGTCCCGCCGTGAATGCAGAGTGTTACGTGTGTAAAACGAAACATTTTGCAGTTACCGGATATAATCCACGGTCGCTATTTAGCTCCTACAGCAGCCGACGATAATAGTATAATAATTGGTAGGCGAAATAATATTCTATGACTTCCAATATCCGCCAGTTCCACAGGAGTCAATGTCATCTGACTTGAAAGAGAGTTAATTCCTACGAAGAATTAACGCATCCCATCCCAAATTGCAAACTTATAGTGCTGCCCGCTAGACTGCGTCAGGTCGCGTCTGGTGCAGAATTCATAGGTCCGGATGAGACAATGTGCCAATGAGCTAAGCGGCGCATATATTTAGATGTTAAATTTATCTAGACATGTAGTCATTAGTGAATCTAGCAGATACCTTTTATAGTCCCCTATATGCGATATGCACGTTGTTGCGGGAACGGTGAATAAGACCAATGTGCTGGGTCCAACTGTATTTTATCTGAGACTAAATTACATAACATGATATTTATATTTAGTAATAACAAAGAATTTACAATTGATTTGTACACAAGGAAATCGTACGTCACGTTCTACATCTACGTGATCAGCTCAGTTTGCTAAACGCATACTCTAGAGTATAGACGATATTACTTCCTTATAATGAACATGTACAGTTCTAACGGTGGTTTCATATCTTGCCTAATGCTATGTTCAGATCTATGCTACAATAATCTATACACATCCGAGAAAACCATTTGAGAGAAATTATAGGCTAGTGCTATTTCACGAGCAAATCTCCCCGCGTTAAATTCAGCGTTATTAATAAAAACAAGAGGCGACCACTTAGCTTTACACGCCCTCTTCTCGATGCACTGAGTGCGCGGGGAGATTTGCTCGTGAAATAGCACTAGCCTATAATTTCTCTCAAATGGTTTTCTCGGATGTGTATGGAGTATTATAGCAATACTTAAATTAATTTATTTATAGAAGAAAATATACCTATATTGAACTCTTCTTTATAGTTTTCTTTTTTTTTTAACTTGTAGTAGGCCACTGAATCATTTTTCATACAGACGGTAAGTTTGCGCGTACTTCGAATACCTTTTATTACTATATAAAATTAGTTTTGGATGACATGACATGAATATAAACACATTATCTGCCAAATGACAATTGAAGTCTCTGACAGCTCTCGAGAATCTGAAACAAAAAAATCGTACCGCGAATATTATGTATAGTAAAATTCATTGTATTTGCAATACACAATTTTCATAAGGATGCTACAATGAAAAACAAATAACAATCTCGCAAGGTAAAAGTAACATGTCCCAGTGATCAAAATGGCTAAGTATAGTGATAACTATCGCACGGATCAACTCATGACTAGATGCTACTACCGGTTTGCTGGTGCTGGACAGGTCTGCATGGGCTATCTAGGAAAGAGACTCTCTCTCTGTTCACAGATTTCACCGACGGAGAAAACAAAATGAGGGCGCCACTTACCTTTATGCCCCCTTTTAACGTCTCCCAAAGTCAATAACTCCGTGAAAGGGTTACTCTGTTCGATGACCATATCAGTCACCACTTGTACTTGCACTCGAATAAGCGAGCTATGACTTTATCACCACTATGAAACCTGTAAACATGTGTAGATCCGGGTGTGACCGCCATGATTCGTGCGCATCCAAAATACCGGCACATCCCTGTCTTCTAGGTTGTGAAGACTGCGACAATAAATATCCTCCCAAACGAAAGGCATATCTCATTTCAACGCACGAATAAGTGCGCGAATTTGTATCCAATGAAAAGATTTAATGCGGGGTAGGATGCATCACGGCAGCCGGTCTGGAGAAGTACCTCCACCACACTGAAAAATCGTAGCTAAATAACAGCTCACTGGAGGGTCGTGGTATTCCTGGGAGTGAGTCCTCACTTACTCCCAGTCACCAGTAAGCTCCTAAGGAGTCTCTGTGTAAGCAGCATGGATAGTATCACGCCAGTGATACTATATTACAAGCGTTCATAGTCTACGGTAACCGCTTTAGATCAGGTAGGCTGTATGCTTATATACCTACCGATGATGTATAAAAAAATAAGATGAGATAAATGTCTAGATGTTAATGTAGCGCGTAGATGTACGAGTGAAGTCCCACGATGTTGCAACTATATTTAGCAGCAATATATTTTCCTTCCTGCTTCACCAGTAGACCTTCATAGTAAACCAATAATTCTTCCTGCAATGTTACTTAGAATGAAATACTCTTTATTGCACCAATAACAAATACATACAGAACACACGCAGAACAAGAAAACAAATGTACTATAGGCGGTCTTATCGCTAAAGCAATCTCTTCTAGACAACCATGACACGAAAAAAACATACATATATAAAAAGTAGGTAGGTGGCGCATTTAAGCACACATTACAATTTTCACTTAATATATTATATACTTATATACAACGAATTACACATTCTAACAAATACAAAAAATAAGAATAAAAAATAATAATGGAAAAAATAACAAAGTAGCAAAAACATGACAGAAGACCAGAACATAATAAGGTGATGTCAGGAGCCCTAGAACCCGGCGAGCGTGCATGAGAAGAGCAATGAATGTTAAAGAAGCGAGTGAGATATGTAACGATCGAGTCACGTGGCGCTCGGTTCTCTCTGCCTACCCCACAAGGGATTTGGCGTGAAGTTATATATAGAAGACCAGAACATACAATAATATTCACATAAAGGTAACTTAGCTGTGGTCTAATTGAAAAAAGTGGAGCAGAATTGAGTAGTAGTTCTTTAAGATGTCCCACCACTATGAAAAGAACCTGAAGAATCGGTACACTGTACGATCTCTCGCCGCTTGGTACCTCTCTTAAAACAGAAGTAGAAATGTATCACAGTAGAAGTAGCATAAACCAAACATTAAAATAACAAACATCAAGCACCACTTGAGTCGCTTGCGCTGGAAATTTCAACCATTGCTTTATGTTTGTACCAAGAACCAATTGGTACCTGTCGAATTCGGACATACTTGTCACCAATGTTGAACAGCATTTCTGGTGACAATGCTACTTACTTAAAACTAACAAAAGCATGACGCCAAATAAAACCAGACTCTGTGTGCCGTGTGGATTTTTCTACTATTATCAACACCACCACAAAAGAATATTATACCAGAGGGAGACTTTGTACCTTAATAGTTAACTACCATTTAATAGGCTACTGCGTAGTTCAAATGAAATAACATCCCGCATAAAAACCGCTCCTTTTTTTACACAACTAGATTGGCAAACAAGCATGCGGCCCGCATTAGATGGTAAGCGGTCACCGCAACCAATTGACGCTCACAACACTACGGGAATGCTACTCGCGCGCTGCCCGTATTGCGACCTAAGGCTGTTTCACAGTACCCAGTAATTTTTCGGCCAAATCTCACCCTTCAAAACGGAACACATCTATGTGTAGAGTTCTTAATAATAAAAAATCGGCCAAATGCGAGTCGGACTCGCGCGCGAAGGGTTCCGTACCATTATCTATAAAAACGGCGGAAAAATCACGTTTGTTGTATGGGAGCCCCCTTAAATATTTATTTTATTCTATTTTTTAGTATTTGTTGTTATAGCGGCATCAGAAATACATCATCTGTGAAAATTTCAACTGTCTAACTGTCACGGTTCATGAGATACGGCCTGGTGACAGACGGACGGACGGACGGACGGACGGACGGACGGACGGACGGACGGACGGACGGACAGCGGAGCCTCAGTAATAGGGTTCCGTTTTACCCTTTGGGTACGGAACCCTAAAAATCAGACAAACGCCATTTAATATTTTATTTAAAAGTCTCTCATTTGACTAGTGATGCCGGTACGCGCAACGAATAACGCATATCCCCACTCGTTGCGAAAAAAAAGCGGGCACTCGGCCGACGAACGCCACTTCTTGTGGAGCGCTCGGATAGATCGAACATTACCGTATACGCCTCTCTGTAAACTTTTGTCGGACAAATTACACAGCGCCATCTAGCCCCAAAGTAAGCGAAGCTTGTGTTATGGGTACTGGACAACTGATAAACATACGTAAATACATTTTTTTTTTGTAAATGCGCATTTCACCACTGCGCCACCGAGCTTGTCAAACTGTACATTTCTTAGTTTAAGAAGGAAGGAAATAAAGAAGTGTGTATACGCTTATATGGTTGTTTCTTACATATGTAAATGTAGGAGAACGTGTGTGAAAACCAAAGCGTAATTACTTTTTAACTAATTTATTTTATTTGCTCACGTCTTAACAACGTGTATCCTCTTATACACTTTTCGCCATCTTCCCCTTCCGTCCTTTATCTCTTTCACACGTATATCATTCGTTCTTCTCCTTCCTAAATTTGTTCATCGTCTCCGTCGTTCGTGTTACCTTACATATGGCTCTATCTCTTTGATCGATCGATGATTGATTTAGTGTTGCAATCTCACATAAATATAGCTTTAGAATTACCTTTTGGTTTAAACTTACTGATCATTAAAGTCATGCTGATAACTCTAGTCCTCCTACGGAAGTTCAATTTCAAATAGAAGAAACCAGAACCAAGTAAGGATTACGGTTGATGATGAAGTGTTGGAAGATTGTAACTGGGATGCGCTTTCAGCAGAATGGAGCGTTGAGAAAACTTCTTGGTAGTAATTTTTTTGCCAAAACGCATCGCTAGCTCGCTATACACAATGCAGTGCCGGTTCCAACGCTTACTTATGAAAGCGAGAGCTGGATATGGCAGAGAGAGCGTGAAATTAGAATAAACACGGTCGAAATGCGAACGCTGCGCAACATTTGTGGCGTAAGGCTTGTAGATCGTATTCGCAATGATGATGTTAGAAACAGACTCGATCTGAAAAAGAGCGTCGGTGTTAAAATAGGAAGTGCTTCGTTGGTTTGGACATGTGGAAAGAGTGCAGCATTAAAGAATTACGAAACAGATATACAACGCAAATGTGGAAGGATGTGGAAGCTGAGGAAAGCTTACTTACCTAACATGACCAATTTGATCGTGTTCTATCAGAAGGTGATATCAGGAGTCTTAGAAACCGGCGAGCGTGTATGAGAATAGCAATGAATGTTAAAGAAGCGAGTGAGGTGTGTAAGGATCGAGTAACGTGGCGCTTGTTTGTTTCTGCCTATTTCGCGTGTTTTATTTACGTCAGGTTCAACAAAAAAAAAACGCGGTACTTCCGTTAAAAATTGTTTAATTCAATGTGTACTAATCGCGAAAACCTAAGACATCTTTCATATCTTTGTTTTTCTTAAAATTATATTACATATGGGTTGATTTATCAAGTTAACTACATTACTATATGTACGTAACTTGATAATTGACCTTTTTTTCTTCTGTTTTGCGCAGTTTTGTGTTGAATATTTTTCACCGAATTTAATATCTTACATAAAAAGTTTTTCTTTTTTACCTCAAGTAACCGTACAGTACCCATACCTATGCATTAATATTATAGTAAATAATATATAAAAACGTATAATACTCTAACCTAATATTTAACAAACATATATTAGGCAAATTGTATTCAATTTAATTTAAACAGAATAAATTTACGCACATATTATGTGTAAAATTAAGTAATCCTCATATAAATTTAGATGACTTATAACGGCAAAAGTCATTTCGGTACCAAATAACAGCTTACGTCTGAGAAACGCTGATACAATCTTAATTAAATTACCTTTGGACATGAATATTTCGTCGCAGATTTGAAAGTTATAATATATGCGGAGAAACGTTAACCAAAATAACAAGTTAACGTAAATTACTATGTCAGTAGATATAAAGTTATTGAAGTTAGAACACAGTTTGACTTGCAGTTACTGAGAGAGGGAATTCGTCATAAATAAATTGAGAGGTTCTCGAATCCGGAACGGTGCCAATTAGGCAGTCTATTTGAAAACTACAGCCAGTTGTCGTGCCAATTTGTAATGCAGCCACAAAAATAAAAGATGAAGTCGTGTTTTTACATGACTGCTCCAAGTAAGGAGTGTTTTAGTTTTCGTCGTAAGATTTGTATCAAACATTGAAATAATGCATCATTTTGAGGAGATCGACGGCGCAGTGTCTAAGCGAAACGCACTGTTATGTTACTTTGACACCAATGCTCGTGGTTTCGATTCCCACACAGGGCAAACATTTGTATGCAAGAACATGTCTGTTTATCTTGATCTAGGTGTTTTTAAGAGAGGTAGGGCGCAAAACAGCCCACATGGGAAAGTATCACCACTTCACAGAAAACCGGAGCCAAATAACAACTCGTTCTTGTGTGTGAGGTTACCAGTAAGCTCATAAAGGTTTGCTGTCCTAGCTGCAGAGGTGACATCGTGTGAGTGATACTTAATATATTGCGAGCGTTCATAGGCTATGGTAACCGCTTTCCATCAGGTGGGCCGTATACCCCCCCGACGTTGTGTAAAGAAATAGGTAGAGAAAAAGAACTGTAAATAAAAATTAAAGTTATAACCTAAAATTCTACTATGTCAAATGTGTCTACTGAAAAGATATAAACAATGTTCTCTTTATAAATACCATGAGCACACCTTGACTACGTGCAATTTACATCAAGTATCTATAGGCTACAGTAACTTAGCTTCAGATAGGCTGTGCTTATTACAAAAAATTCATCCTCGATTAGTGGTTATAAAAAAAACCACATCAATGACACACAATTTATTTTTGGAAGGCCGGTTTGACGTAAAAATTGGGCGTAATTTACATTTCCTTCTTCTTTCCTTAGATTCCAACTATCTCTATGTCAAAGTTCATCAAAATTGGTTTACCGCTTTAGGTGTGAAAACGTAAAGCCAGGCTTATTTTCACATTTATAAAATTCGTACGGATTACGTATAGAAATACTCCTGTCAATCCAAACAGATATAATCTATGGTTTCCGAGGTGTCCGGCCGAGTAACTTCCGTATATAATGTTACGTGCCCCAGCCGTTAAATTCATCAATGCCGGGATTGAATAATCGTGCCAGACACCTGCCAATTACTTGGTCAATACGTGCACAATATATTGTAAAAGCCCGCGCATCTATTACGCGCCATTTTTACAGTATAGCCAATTTTACCTACGAAGAGAGTCGTAAAGGGCATCTAATTTCACCAGATATAGTGACCCACAATGGATTCACAGTGGTGTTTACTAAATAATATGCATAATGTGAAACGGTTTTCGTAGCCCAATTGTTAACTGAACTCAGTTTTATGTAACGTCGAGGTACGTCTCGGGTAAACCTGCTTCTTAAGTATAGCTACTCTTATGCTAGAGTTTCATTCGTTCTTCAATAGGGTGCACCACGTGTACATGAAGAGCTCGGTGGTGGAGTGGCAGTGCTGCTTTTACGCCAAGGCTCGTGGATTTCCACACAGGGCAAATACGAGACCAGAGGAAGACTTTGTACAAAAGTCGCCAGCGTGGGTACCTCTGTCTCACTTATTTCTACCGCCAAGCAGCTATATTTACAGAGCTGTGTTCCGGTTTGAAGGGTGAGATATGACAGAGAAATTACTGGGTACTGTGACGAAACAGCTTTAGGTCAAAACAAGATTGACAGCGTGCGAGTAATATCCCCGTGGTGTTGCGAGCGTTAATAGGCTGTGGTAACCGCTTACCATCACTATCTAATGCGGGCTGCATGCTTGTTTGCCTGTTGTATATATAAAAAGCCAGTTGAGAATGCGCAAGCTTGTATTGCCAGAGGAACACCTGGCTCGTCAATTATGTAACCATTTTTTTTTTTTTTTAATTTGTCAGCCATTTTGACCATGTTTCTTAAGAGATAGGAATGGTGTACCTGAACATTCCTATTCTACTTTTTTTATGCTGAATCCGAATCTGAAGTCAAAATTCGAATATTCGAAATAAACGCACACACAGATAAACATACAGATTTCATATAGGAACGGTGTTCCTGAAAATGATGTGCAAGTTTGTCTTAGACTGGGTATTAACAAAAGAGGTCTGGTACATAAAACTTGCGACTTTTTTTTTTAAACAACGTCAGGAGGCATTCAAGCATACGGCCCACCAGATGTAAAGCAGTTACCGTAGCCTATTAACACTTGTGATATAGTAAGTATCACTCGCGCGATGGCTCCTCTGCTGCTTACACAGCAACTTCTTAGGAGCTTACTGGTGACCTCACTCACACGCAGGAACACAACAACCCTCTAGGGAGTTGTTATTTGTTTGTTTTATATTGTTGTTACCATCTGGGGAAGTATCTCCACTTCACAGAAAACCGCAGCCAAATAACAACACCCTGGAGACTTGTTGTGTTCCAGAGAGTGAGTGAGGTTACTAGTAATTTCCTAAGGAATTGCTGTGTTAACAGCTGGTGTGGCAACGTGCGAGTGATACTTCACATATTGCAAGCATTTGTGAGATACGGTAACCAATTTACCTTGCATGGCTCCCGATGCTGTACGAGTATAAAAAATATGTGTATTGAAATAAGCAAAGAGATTACTGAGTATTTTAGTTAAATCTATTTGTTACTTTTGCAAATACAAGGAAGCGGTGCCCAGTTAATATTGAGACTACGTTGGTAACGTACCAGAAAACGGATCCTCACAGAAGATAGTAGGATCGATTACCGTAGAAGTCCAAAGAGAAGGCCTTTATACAACAGTGGCCGACATTCTGCTGAAGTGATCATGAAAAATAAATAATTTAAAGTATTAATCATCACTATTACCGTATGCTCAGCTAATTAGCTATACCAGCCAATTAGTTAGATATGCTCTATATACGTATTGACGCCTATACTTAAATAGCTTATTAGCTTTAATTCGAATATTATTTAAATAAACTAACTTACTGTGTAGACTAAGAGAGAATTTTGTACACGAAATATTCTTTGTTTTCTTTACTAGATACTTGTGTCAACACTTAATGCAGTATGCATATATTAGCACACCAGTTTATGTACTTACTTTTATCAATAAGGTTTAACTTCTAAGGTGCAAAAAGTGTGAGGAATGAAACTAATGTTCTGAAATGCGAAATATAAAATTTTAAAGCATGAATGGATAATTCAAGGAGGACTAGAGCGAATTCAGCAAAGTACGACAGATGGCATAGAAAGGAAAACTACACCATAAATATAAAATGTAGGCGTCATTGCAGAAGGGCTAAAGTAAAAGCAGGCAACATCAAAGAAAGATAAACAAAAGTATAACGTATCTATCTAACGATAAAGTCGCAGAGAGAGTAAGCTAGAGATGGGTATAAGATCGTTGTGCCACTTACTGAAGAATAGAGGCACGGCTCAAAAGTAGATATAACAAATTTCAAATCGTATTTTCATAATTACTTTACAAATTAAATTTCCACTAAACCAACAGTCATATTAAAGCAAAGTCTGGTCTATGAGAGTTAAAGATTATCTATAATAACAAAATTTTCAACTTCCGAAGATTAATATTCAATATTGGAAGATTGAACTCGCGGTCTATCCTAGATTTCCAATATCTTCGAAGAGATCACTCAGAAATGAAATTATTCAATCTGATTGTAGAAACTTTCATTTGCCTCAAAAGAGGATCGCAATCAATAGATTCAAAAGATCGTAATACCTATTTAAATGAAACAAGGTTCATTGTTTTGATTCTGTCTAACGTAATGTTATCTGCTTTGAAAATCCTTTAGGATTATGTCTGGCTTGTATATAGTTTGGTGGAAAGCCAAATGTAGTATCAGTTACCTCATTATTATGCTATGGAATGAAAGAGTATTGAGGTACTATGTTATATAATATTGTTTAGCTAACATAAAGAGAAGTTTCTTTTTGCATGTTAGTTTGTAATGAATAAACTCAAAAAACATAGACATTACATATACATTAGATTTAAAAATTCTTTCCTACTACTAAGCTACATTATCAGCGAGTAACTTAGGCTATATTTATTTCCAAAAATGTAACCGAAGGTATCAAAAACATGCCTACAAAATCATTATTTGTCCTGCGCTACAAAAGCTATTGATCTATCTATAACTTCACGTCAATTCCCTTGCGGGATTGGCAGAGAAATGAGCGCCACGTGACTCGATCCTTACAAGCCTTACACCACAAATTTTGCGCAACATTCGCATTTAGACCGCGTTTATCCTACTCTGCCATACCCAGCTCTCGCTTCCATATGTAAGCGTTGGGACCAGCACTGTCTTGTGTATAGTGAACTGTGTCTTCTGGCTCAAGTTTTTACTATCGATCTATCTATCTATCTATAACTTCACGCCAAATCCCTTGCGGGGTAGGCAGAGAGAACCGAGTATCATAAGGCGCGATCCTTACACAGTTCACTCGCTTCTTTGACTTTCATAACTCTTTTCATGCACGTTCGTCGGTTTTTAAGACTCTTGACATCACGTTCTGATAAAACACGACCTATTTGATCATGGTAGTTTAGTCTCGGTCCTCGGCTCCTACATGCTTCCGCTTTTGCATTGTATACTTTTATATATTTTACTATTAATATATTGTCGGACAAATTACACAGCGCCACCTAGCCGCAAAGTAAGCGAAGCTTGTGTTATGGGTACTAGACAACTGATAAACATACGTAAATACATTTTTTTTTTGTAAATACATACTTATTATACATAGAAAATACCCAGACCAATACAAACAGACATGTTCATGCACACAAATGTTTGTACTGTGTGGGAATCGAACCCACGAGCGTTGGTGTTAAAGTAGCGTAACAGCGCGTTTCACCACTGCGCCACCGAGCTCGTCAAACATTGAAGACACATTTAGTAATGTACTACATGTTTATAGTACTTGTCTCTACCCACAAAAAATCTCGACGCTATACATGGCTACACACATGTCTAACAATTACAGTTAAGTCACAATAACCGATTTTCTTTCAAACTAGTAGTTGTCCTGTGTGGAAATCGGTCACACGAGCATTGGTTTAAAAATAACGTTACCAAATAATAACTCCCTGGAGTATAATGTGTGAGGTTACAAGTATGCTCCTAAACAGTTGCTGTATTATTATAGGGTTGGCAAACTTACGTGCGATACTTCACGCATTACAAAATAAAGGTAAAATAGAGGTATTCATTGGGTCGGTAATTCACCAGCGAAGCTCACGGTGGAGCATGTTTCCATATACTACGATGTCTTACCATCTGTCACACCATATGCTTGTTTATAACCATAGTAGCATTAAAAAAACGAATAACTGGTACATTGATGGTGGTCGCAAGAGGCTTCATGTGACTTATCTCGGTGATCCCTTTAACTATATATCTATAACTTCATGCCAAGTCCCTTGCGGGGTAGGCAGAGAGATCCGACCGGCACGTGACTCGGACCTTATACACCTTACACGGTACTTGGCAAAATAGTATATATATTAATTTTATACATTACTAACTGTACCCCGCGATTTCCCTATACCTCTATCCCGTGGGATCCGCTTTTTCTTACTTACTTTCTTTTTGCTCCTCTTCTAAGGGTCGAAGTGTATGTCATATTCATATTCATTTTCAGAGTAACTTTGTAATAATACTAAATAATTATCAATTAATACCAGAAATATATCATTTTTAAAAGATGCTCATTTTGTCTTATGTCAAAGTCAAAACCTTTTATTCCGTAAAAATGGCTGCATTTGTTTGGAATCGTCACAATTTTACAGCTGAACTGAACAGCTGGTTTGTACAGGCAACGAAAGAACAAGCTATAACCCTCACTACCTATGCCTCTTAGTCGCAACAGTAAAGGTGATATTTGCATGGTTTTCCACGCAAACTTGGGTTTGTCATATATTTCCACTTCATATTGTATTTTCTTGTCATACACTATATGTATTTTTTTTTTTCATCACATCGTGCGAACACATCAAAAATTCCTGGGATACGAATCTTTTCAAACAAAGATATTAAAAGTAATGCTCTACTAATGATTGACTGAAACTAGCTTTTCTAAGCCCCGCAAAGGCAATGCACCTAATTAACAATCTTTTATCGTTTACAGGCGATTTGACGAGGTCGGTGACGCAGTGGTTAGTAACTCTACTTTGACAACAACACTTGTAGGTTCTATTCTCATACAGGACAACCATTCGTGTGCATGAACGAAAAAAGTCTGTTTGCTTTGGTCTGGGTGTTTTTTAGAGAGGTGAGGCGTAACAAAACAGACCCTCTGGGGAAGTACTTTCATCTCACAGAAATTTTCAGCCAAATAACAGCTCCCTGGAGGGTTATAGTGTTCCTGCGTGTGAATAAGGTAACCAGGAGTGATACTTATATATATATATATATGGTGCAAGCGTTCATAAGTTACGGCAATCGCTGTACATCAAGTGGGCCGTGGTTTTTAAAAAAATAAAAAAGCCGTCAAGTGTTAATCCGACTCGCGCACCGATGGTTCCGTAAAAAATATTTTCGTAAAAAAAAATATTTTTAGTTGTGTTGTAACTACAAATTTTCAATTTTCGAATTGTTTTCTTTACTTGTGCTACATGACATTGCTTCTTACCAAATTTCATGATTCTAGGTCAACGATAAGTACTCGTACCATGTAGGTTTAGATTCCCTTGGTAGTGTCAAAATATGCGTATAAACGAGGCATAAACTTTAATTATAAATATTGTCGGACAAATTACACAGCGCCACCTAGCCCCATAGTAAGCGAAGCTTGTGTTATGGGCATTTGACAACTGATGAACATAGGTAAATACATTTTTTTTGTAAATACATGCTTATTAGACATAGAAAATACTCAGACCATAAACTGCTGTATCTTCTGATTGCGTTGGCTTAGAAGTTAGATTTTTACTATTAGAAGGGATTGCAGACAGACAAACGGACAAATATACAGAGGGATAACAAAGTGTTCTTATAATGGTTCCGTTTTTCCTTTTGAGGTTCAGAATTCTAAAAACAGCCAACGGTTTAAAGTGACAGGAATGAGATGAAATTAACGAAATCCATTTGAAGATGGCTATGGTCGACGTCGCTACAGTTACGCGTTTAGTATTGTCTTAGGTTTAGGCGCTGGTGCTGCAAAGCATTCGTCAAACGTCAACGTCAAAGCAACGTCAGGTTCAACAAAATAAATAACACACGCGATACTTCCGTTAAAAATTGTTTAATTCAGTTACGCGTTTCTTTAGCCGCTGTGCAGCTTCTTACTGTCTTCAAAAATATTAATCAAACATCTTTTAATAGCCCTGTGGGAGAGTTAATACTACTTTAACAGCAACGCTCATGGGTTCGATTCTCACACAGAACAAACATTTGTGCTCATGTCTGTTTGTCTTAGAATGTTTTTTTTCTGGAGAGGTACAGCAGCCCGACTGGGAAACTAACTTCACCTAACAGAACTATGTTCCTTCAAATGAGCGAGGTTACCAGTAAGCTCTTAGTAAGTTGTTGTGTTATCATCTCCGGATACTTTCTGTTTGTTGCCTCGCAAGAGTCCATAGGCTAAAGTGGCCACTTTAGATCAGGAGGACCGTATGCTTGCGTGCCTTCCAGACGCATTGTAAGAAAAAAAGTTAAAAGTGACAAAAGAAGTTTGTGCGGTAGGTAATAATTTATGAGAGTGTTTTAAATTCTCTGTGTTTTGTGGCGACAGTAGTCTCGAGTGTACTTTGGGATAAGGGATACTTGTCTCCATCAATAGCATATTGTATAAAATATGATACAAAATATGATATTGTAATCGTAACTATTATAATCATCGGTGCATTCTTAATTATAAGGCATTGTAATGCATTTGTATCATTGGCAAATAATAAAACGTTAACGTTATTCTACTAAATTATTAATAGACTCTTTCCCCAAACTATCCTAAATCCATCCCAAGTTTATTTTAATCTCATCCTAAAAACATTCCTAATCTATTACAGATATTCCTTTTCTATACCAAACCTAACACGAAAGTATCCAAATCTATCCCGACTTTATTCTAAACTCGTCCTAATTCGATTCCAAACATGGCATGAGTGTGGGATGGAGTTTGGAATAGATTTTAGTTGTGCAAAGAATATAAAAAATAATTAAAAAATATTATTTATTGTGGTATTATTGTTGTTCAGTCTTGAAAAAATGAAGCATATTAAAAGAAAATACCTTACAGCTCAACTAGTTGTGCTTGGTTGTGTAAAGAACCAATAACATGGATGGCACAACTTAACCACAACCACCAGTGTGATGAAAATTAGTTCCTTCTTTTTGTAATGATATCCAAAGAAGAATATTTAGTAAATTGTACGTAACATTTTCATGTATGTAACAAAGGCCAGAAACTTACTTATTAACAGACAATGCGCAGCCTATACCTACCATGTCCATAAATCTCATGGATGATACTTGCGTTATTTTGTGACACCATGAGAAGGGTCATTTGGGAAATTAAATTAAATTATCTAATTCGTATTTTAGTACCTTTGTTGTTTTCATACTTGAACCTATTAATTTCACATTATATCTAACTACTATACCAACCCTAACTCATCCCACTGCAGGGATACGGATCTCCTTTCAATCGAAGGGGTTTAGTATATCCCACCACGCTACTCAACAGCGCATTAGCGGAGGACTGACTTAGCTTAACCACTGCCATCTGTCGACAACAACTGAGATCGACGGCTTAACGTGTCCTCTGAAACTCGAGATACATAAACTTATCCAAAGCCAGGCTGCGACATTGCTTAACCTGGGTGCATGGTTAGAAAGACACGTACAATGACGCACAATGACACTATCGAGCTCTCAAACAATTTTACATTGCTTTACATTGATTAACAAAAAACAACTACAATTTCACACAGATAGGAAAATCATTTATCAATTCCGATCTGTCACGGGTCATAAAACCAGTAGAATACTCGTTTACATCCTCGATGATCGTGTTCATATGATGCCGAAAACAGTTAACAATTTTAAAACCATTGAAATGTCACCCTTGTATCATCTACCTAAATGCTAACTTGATCATATCCGTATGCAAAATCTACGTTGTATATGCAGTCTCTTTGGGCATAGCAATAAAAACTTCTAAAATTGTCAGGCCGGATTTCGTCAGTGGTGAATCGATACATCGAGATCCGGTTCGGATAATCGTTCCCATGGGCAGATCCGTCATCAATATTTCAAAGGGTAGCGGGGCTGCGGGCCCCGATTTGTTCGTTCATTCATTCCCTTTTCCCGAAAGTGTCGAACTGATTGGGATTCAGTGTCGCACTCATTTGTATGAGAGAAAGTGTCCGAAAATCTCTTCTGTGTTTTCGTATTTGGTGTGTTTATTTCATGAGGCGACGGATATGGTAATTGGTCACATATATCTTTGCAGAATAGATAAGTGTTTATAGTACCTACTAGTATTTTGTTGACAGTTATATTGTTTAACTGTTATAATATAATGATGGTGGGCTCACCTCAATATAATGTTTCTTAGTCTTTGTACATAGTAAGTAAAATTCAAGTGACTGCAATCTTAAGTATAATATGTGTACAAAAATAACTGTTATAAGATCATAATTTGAAAACAGAATAAGATTTATGAAAATAAATTGTGAAGAACATATTACACTACATACTCGTTTCCGTTACAAAAAAACTTAAGTATTATACGTAGGTCACACTATAAGTTTTGCGTAACTTAAAAAAACAACATGTTATAACCAAAATATTATGTTTATTGCTTTTAAAAATACTCTCCTTTACATTTTAAACATTTTTTCATGCGATCGAACCATTTTTTATATTTTTTAAAACAGGAGGACCACAGATCTGAAGGCATGTTTTCTACGTGCTGATTGAACGCTATCACAGCCTCTTCGGAGTTGGTAAAAGTGAAACCTCTCATCAAATCTTTGATTTTGAGGAAAATACAGAAATCACAGGGTGCTAGGTCGGGGCTATGCGCAGGATGGGTAACGAGTTGTACTTTTTCGGAAGTTAAAATTGACTTTGTTTTGTTGGCCGTGTGTGAAGAAGCGTTGTCATGATGTAGGAGAACGCGGCTTTTTGGTCGTCGCGAACTTTTTCTAACACCCTGGGTAAACAAATGGTAGAATACCACTCGGCATTAACACTCTTTTGATCTTCAAGTGGAATTGTGCAGATGGGACCCGTAGCTGAAAAAAAAACGCGATCATTTTTTTACCAACGTTTCTCGCCTGCCTCACTTTTGTTGGCCTGTTCTCATTTTCAAACACCCATTCACAAGATTGCTGTTTTTTTTCGGGTTCAAAACAATAAATCCACGTTTCGTCTCCTGTGACAATGTCATAAACAGCATTAGAATGTCCGTGGTCGTACTTCAGTAGCATCTTTGAGCACCATTCCACGCGAGCCCACTTCTGCTCCGCTGTCAGTTCATGAGGGATCCAACGACAACAAAGTTTCCGAACTTTCAATTCTTCGTGTAAAATTTTCTGAATTTGGCTCATACCAATCCCCAATAGTTCTCGAATTGTCTCATAGGTAATCCGCGGGTTTTCTTCAATTAGCCGCTTAACAGTAGCCACATTATTTACGTTGACGGCAGTTGAAGGCCGCCCTTCACGAAATTCGTCATGTAAAGAAACTCGACCTCTCTCAAATTCAGCAAACCATCGCCTCACGGTGCTCAAAGAAGGTGCTTCTCTCCCAAAAGCATATTGAAGACGAGCAGCACAGTCTTGCGGAGAGAGAAAACTTTTAAAATCATAAAAAATCATCGCTCTAAAATCTTTTCGACTCAATTCCATTTTCGTTGCGTACGTAGAACTTTGATGTGTGATAAAAAACAATTGACAAATGATTTCCCGCCAATTGTTTTTTTTTATTACGAAAAACGTTGCAACCTACTTAAGGTTGCAACGTTTCAAAAAATATAACATTCGAAATTCAAATAGTTCCGATTAGCTAGAAGTGCAAAACTTTTAGTGTGCCCCATGTATAATACATATACACATGTACAGTAACTTTAAAGTTACTGTACATATTATACACGAAATATATATATACCTATATATTATGCATTTCAGAATTAAACGTAAAGATTCAGAAATACTTGAAGCACGAAAAATCGAACCAGTCGAAGATGAGATTAGCAAAGTCTGTATTTTATTGGACCATTCCGTTCAACTAACCAAAATGTTTGCGGTTCAATTGAAGTCAATACAGTATATATTTTTTTAACACAGAGAAGTTTTACCAATGAACTGAAAAGCTTGCCTGCATTTTATATCAATGTATTCATATCTTAACAAGAGCTCCCTTGCGGAGTATGCTGAGATTCACCTCACTCGATTCTTTAACATTCATAGCCCTTTTCGTTTACGCTCGTCGGTTCTTGGGCTCTTGATAAAACACAACCGATTTGGTATTGATAATTGGGTCTTCGCGTTCCTCGTCTCTTATCATCCTTCCATTTTCACATTGTATATCTGTTGGTTGTAAACTCAGGAATCATGCCTTCTTTAAATACAAATACTACTTTCAGATTAGCTATTTTACACCATAGTTGGAAATGCATTCAGCAATGCATTTTGTAGTAACAGTTAATAGTGTTGTAACATAGTACTGATGAAATCTATTTAACGTTTGTTGTTGTTAAAATTTATGGAAAACAAAGAACTCGCCACAGGACTCGCTTCTTAAGCATTCCTAGTTCTTCTTATATACACTTACCGTTTTTCGGACTCATGATACTACCTTCTGATAAAACACGACCAATTTGGTCATGGTAGATGAGTCATGACCTTCCTCGGTTCATCATTCTTCCACTTTCGCATTATATCTGTTTCGTAATTCTTTCCTCCTGCATTATTTGTTCATATGACGCGATCTGCAGTATTATATTTATAAATTTAGTAACTTAATTTAATATTAAATAAAATTTGTAGCAGTTTGTAATTTTTAGCGTTTTGTTTAAGTAATTGATTAGTATCTATACTATTCAAAAAAACCTGTTCTCTTAAGAAAATACAATAATATTACTTGCGATAAAACCCCTATAAATTTTGATATTATTTGGATAAAATCTATAGCAGTTTAGTGACAATAGATGTCTACATGTAACCGAAAGAAGTTTTTACGATACGACATCGACGTAGCGAATTAGAATATGGTAATGTGAAGCGCTACATTTTACATATTCCTCACTAACATCATTGCTTATATAAGATTATTAACGCATGTTCTGAATTATTTCCAGACCAGGTCTTTGTCAGTCAGATATTCATAAATTCTATATATCTATATCCATTAGTAATTAATCTATTAATAAGTTTATTTATTTAGAGTTTCTTCAGTCTAAAGGTAGTTAAGCTGCTGGTCGCAGCTGTTGTCGGTAGATGACAGGCGTTAAGTCTAGGACTATCGAGCGGTTTGAAAGCACTGTCCTCGAATAACCCGCTTTGTAGCTACACTCTAAAGCTCGAAACTAAATCCTAGCAGCGGGAAATATTGATGTGTATCCAGTTTCGAAATTAAATATCTGGGACAGACAAGCGCGTGTGTAAACATAATGTTTCCTGCCGTTGTTTCCCATTGGTTACCTGAACTATAAAATTCAAATATTTGAAAATGCATTGTTTGCATATAAATATTTTATTTGATATCAACGCATAGTGTCAAAAACCTGCGGCAGTCTAATCTACCATGACATTTATTTTGCATACGCATAAAGGCACACATGACAAATTTATTTCTGGCCGGGAAATAGCTACAGATTTTAGTGTTTTCACGCGTTTTGTCATCTAGCTAAAATAGGTGGGCTTTATTATGAAATATTGTTATGTTATGAAATAATTCTATATTTTAAATTTCACATTAATGATAAAATATTGTACTTCGAATAATATTAAGATTTCGAATTTCTTGTCAACGATACCTATTGTTATCCTCTCCACTGTGGTGTTGCTTTTATATTTTATGGTAATGACATCATCGCTGTCTAATGTGTGGTTACGTTTAATAAAACAATGTTTACATTTTATTTATAAATCATAAGTGATGTATTAGAAAAACATTGCTTGTATCCTTTTTGAAAAAATAACAATAATAAAAAATTACTCTACTCAATATTGCACAATAACTTTAAAGTTTAATCCATTCGCTATCCTTTCTGTAATTTCTAGAATTTATTTGTTTAAGAGTATTCATCCTCTCCTAAAATCATCGATACCAAGCAGGATGAAAATCATGTGCACGATCAGCCACGGGAGCTAATTTAAGAGAGGTAGGACGCATCAAAGCAGCCCGTCTGTAGAAGTACCTCTACCTCACAGAAAACCGCAACCAAATGACAACTCCCTAGGGGATTGTTGTGTTCCTGCGTGTGAGTAAGGTCACTAGTAAGCTCCTAAGGAGTTGCTGTGTAAGCAGCAGAGAAGGCATCGCGCGAGTGATACTTAATATATTACAAGCGTTGATAGGCTAAGGTAACTGCTTTACATCAGGTGGGCCGTATGCTTGTACGTCTCCCGACGTTTTATAAAAAGCCAGGCGACACCGTCCTTAAAAAAAATAAACTTAGAGATCATGTGTAATGTAATATAGTGATCTTGAGAATGATAACTATTCGATAACAATAAAGTGTCGAATTGTACTACGGTGGAATCGTTACTAAAAAAATTGTAAATGACATGAACTGTATTTGACACCATAGAGTTATGGTCCAGTGCTGGGTTGAAAATCAAAACTTTATCGAGCAAATTTCAAAAGAACAATAAGTGAAATAAGAAAATTTAAAAGACCAAATGTTTTATTTAGCAAAATTTTATAATCCAAATGTATGTGACATCAAATGGACGACTGACCAAAAGTTGCTAGATGTAAATTTAAAGTGTCAAATTATTCCTAGTCAAATTTCATAATCGCAAATGATTTCTTCTTCAGTGTTTTGTTTACCTTCCTCGTTCGTTAGGTTACCTCGCGACCAAAACACGAGCGAGCGAGCGAACTCAAGTTTAGGGCGAAAGTAACAAAGACACAAAAACAATTTTGCCGCGGAGAGTAAGTTAGGTTCGTTAGATTACCTTGTGACGAAAACACGAGCGAGCGAGCGAGCGAAATCAAGTTTAGGGCGATCCTTTTGACCTTTGAACGATTTGGCCAATAGTGTAATAGATAATTTAAACGTTGATATTCCAGACTGCGGTCAAACTTTTATCAAATGACCATTATTATTTTAAAATTTTTTGACTTGTTCGTTGTTCTTTTGAAATTTGCTCGATGAAGTTTTGATTTTCTAATATACAACCCAGTGGTGTCGTTGACAAGCAAGTCATTTCGGATGAAGCTACTAATGAAATCTCTGAATAAATCTGATTATTTTTAATTGTATCAAACATTCAAGAACTTAGAGGTATGAGTATAGCTCGTCATAATTTCCAGCCGAGCCAATACAAATGATACCTAACCGGTAGAGAGATTTCTTACAAGACACTGTAGTCAAATAACCTTTCCCCAAAGGGTTATTTATTGTGAGAATAAGAAAAGTCATCCTAGTTAAAATGACTTTTCTTTGAGCTAAGTGCTATGAAACGCAACTGGATAGAAACTACTAACTTCAAAAACTCATACTAGAGACTTTCCTTTTTTGACACTCATTTTGTAGTTGGGCTTTGTGTGTGTGTTTTTTGTGTGGGTCCCCATACTGATACACGCAGTGGGGACGACCGTTCACTACATGGAGCGATGATCTCAAGAGGTTTGTAGGGAGTCAATTGATAAAGGTGGCACAGGATCGCGGAGAATGGTTCTCAACAGCGGGACAGTGTTGAACGGTTACGGGCTCAAATGATGATGTCTATATATAAAACAATTTAGCAATGTTATATTTTAATGCATGAAATAAGATATCCGAAAAAAATGGTGAAAATCTATTAAATAGTTTCTACGAGTATGTAATGAGTGTGCATAGAGAAAGAGACACTTAGATAAAAAATGATTTGGCTTCTGTATCAAATACAAAGAACGACCTTGTTTAGATTACAGTATATGTAGACTTCTTCGTATTACGCAGATATTGCTGACAATACCAAAATAAATAGTTGAAAGCACAAGTGTTTTATTCTAGTCCTGAAACAACTTAAGTGAAACATAAACATACAAAAGCCAGTTATTTATAGCCAGCATTAATTTCTTCGCGGAGTGCAGACAGAGCGTAATTATTTTGTTTGAACATTTCGGAACGAGCTGTGTAAGCATCCTGGGTTTAAGTTAATAGAATGGAAGATTAAAAATGAGGCCGACATTTGGTTATAGTTTCATTGCGAATATTGGAATATTTAAACATATTATGACCATAAAGGCAACGACGATGAGGGCGGAAGTGGAGAGATTAGCAATGCTATAACAACAATGCTTGTGGGATATATTATAATATTACCAATTAAAAAAAGGGCTACTAAAAGGGGAATAACCAGCGAATAACTAATTTATTCAGGACTGATATTTACAATAAATTATTATAATAAAAGACGGCTAACTAACCTTCGGCTAGTTTTGTCTTCGACTATGAGGATGAGGAATTGTAGGCCGCGGCTGTAGAGGAGCTCGCCTGCGAACCTCAGCCGGCGAGCAGGTGGGGACCGCCTTGCGGTCCGACACCGCAGCGGTCAAAAGGTGCCGCCGCCGAAGTACAACGCGTAGCCAACACAGCAGGGGCTGGAGGTTACAGGCGCGGTAGTCACTACACCATGCGTTGCTGATCAGATCTCAGCGTAGACTGCCCCGTTTCTTCTACAGAATATTTTAAATATTTAAATTTTCTAAATTAATTTATATCTCAAATTTTGACAATGACATTTTATAGGATCGTTATGTACAAAAATAATAAAAAAGGTTGTATATATATTAATATTATAATATCTCCACCAGCGAACTTAAAAAGCATAGAATGATAATTTAGAACAAAATTCATAGTGCATAATCGATACCAAAACAATCGCGCTCTCGTATTTGAAAACAAAACATCATTTCTCGAAAATGCAGTTAGCAAAAAATATGCCTTTACCACCAAAACATAAGCCGCACTTTACGATAATTGTCTATGGTACAAAGGAGTCATAGAAATGTAAACAAAATTTTCTTCTCGATGATTGGCTGCATGCGATGTCGCACGATCGAGACACGAGTTCACACGATGTGGCGACATGTACGCGCCACGAAAATAAGGCCATTTTATGCAATAAACAACCACGAATAATATATCTTTAATTTTTTAAAGGATGTAATACTGTGTGCAAACTAATATATTTACTTTTGTTCTACATAAATGAACGTTACTGTATTCTTACGTCAGTAATCTTACCAACCAAAACTTTAGTAAGGGAATACTGTAATTACATAGAAAACATTTATGTTACATTTTAAATACAAGACAATAGACTTGTGATAACTTTTAGTTATTAATATTGTATGTGATATTGGTTTGCACTAGGTATACAAAGGAAAGATAATAAAATGAGACGTCACGGACAGCGGGAGGTCCGTGACGTCTCAGATAGGCGGCAAACTTACTCACAGAAATACAACAATTCTCCTAGAGTTGTTATTAGCCTTCAGAACCCGTTATATACCTTTTCCCATACATTTCGCGGTCATATATGACCACACGGGTTTCGAAGGGTTAAATGTGATCATCTGTAAGGCGGAGGTACTTTTCCAGATGGATAATTAGGACAAGATTTTCTGTTGTGCCTCACCACTACAGAAACATCTGCGGGTGCGTAGCAAAGCACAATCTCTCCTAATCGTCTACTTACATAGTTGAGAAAAACTTGAAAAGACTTATAACAACACTACAAAATATTTCAATTATTTTCTATACTCCAAAACTTTCTAGTAGTAATTTTAAAAATACAGCCACGATTTCTTTTACTACATCCATAATATTATTACGTACATGTAAAAGAAAATGAAGACAAAAAACATTTTCTTCATTCCATTTGTAACATAAAATTTTAATTAAACTAGTGTTTGACATAAAACTCGACGTTGATAGAAAATCCAAGAAAACAAAAGACGATGGTAATCATTAAAAGCAATTTTCTCTAAGACCGACGTCGACGAGAAAAAAATATTCAAACAAAAGTATAAAGCGCAAAACACACAGCATCGTATGCCTGACAGAAATAGTGACATCGTATCAACTGACTTAGTTTACATGAAGGTAGTTAAGATAATAAGCACATTATAACTAACTATAGACAAAGGTCAATTTCAATACATTTGCTAACGTCTCACATGACGTTTCGTTTTCTTTGGTTAATCATAGCAGTTATTTTTTATGCGGTTAAAATGTGACTTTGATTAGCAATACCGCGTCGCGCCGGTTCAAGTTTAACTATACATATTTATTAAGTAAAAAATATTAAATATTTTTTTGTTATTAATGTTACATGATATTGCAGTAAAATTATAGTAGTATAAACAATTTTCGGGGGTAATATACATATATAAGTTTATCGCTCGTAAAAATTATTGATAAGACTATATATAGTACACTAATTTGAAAAAATTAAGAGGTAGTATTAAAATCTCGAGACATGAGACAGCCAAGCACTATACTTAGTTTTTATTCTATTTTAATAGAATAAAAAATCGGCCAAGTGCGAGTGGGACTCGCGCACGAAGGGTTCCGTACCATTATCTATAAAAAGGCAAAAAAACCACGTTTGTTGTATGGGAGCCCCCTTAAATATTTATTTTATTCTATTTTTTAGTATTTGTTGTTATAGCGGCAACAGAAATACATCAACTGTGAAAATTTGAACTGTCTAACTATCACGGTTCATGAGATACAGCCTGGTGACAGACGGACGGACGGACGGACGGACGGACGGACAGCGGAGCCTCAGTAATAGGGTTCCGTTTTACCCTTTGGGTACGGAACCCTAAAAAGGTGACAATTTTTTTTTATTAGTAATTTAACTTATAGGTTTTGCTCGCCAATACCGTTTGTTTCATTTATAGTTCTTAGTAGTGTTAATTTTGTTGATCCGCACAAGTGGTTTGTCTTAAAACTATAGAACCAGCACAGGTTATAGTAGTAGTAATAAAAGATGGGGTTCGAGATGTGCGTGCAGACTAGTCTCCCTGAACAGCACTAATTCACGAGTTAATGCGTGAGGCAGCCATCGCAGATAGCAATTTCAACATAGCTATGATTTTTACATGCAACAACTGCTGTCTGATCTCCACAACCCAATGGGTAAACAAGATCATTCTTAGGTAAGGTCACACTTGTTTCGAAATATATCTTGAAGTATGTGTCACCACCGAGCAAGTGAAAATTACAAAATGTACATAAATTCGAAAACACGAATTTTGTGGTACATGCCAGTATTCAAACCCCAGTTGATCAATAGGACAGTTTATCTACTGAGCTATCATTTATTGGCCATCGTAGTGACGTAAAAGAAGCCTGTTTTCATACCGATATTCTAAACTCAGGTTCTAACACGCTCAGTCTCCGATGTCACGTGCACTTTATAATAAAAAGAGTTCGATGCAATTGCAGTTGGTTCTAAGTACGGGGATTCCTTGTAATTAAGCCAACGATGGGAAGTTTGAGAAAAACAAGCCCAGAGTCGATTTAGAAGTTTAAGTGAGTCGTTCATAAAAGATAATGTCTTGGGAATTGGATCTTAGTTAGAATGCTATTTATTTCTATTTTCTCAATCGTTTAGAGGATTATGTCAATGGTGTGTAACGTTAACATGAACTGCGAATATTTATACTTAATACTACATATTAAAATAAATAATAATGTACATGTAGTCAAAGCAAGTATTACTTGTATAATATCAACTAAATAATTGCTAAGCTGTTAAGAAAAGGCATGCTTTGCTGCTTTGGACATGTAAATGAAATGGAAGAGGAAAGAATGACTAAACTGATATATAATGCGACAGTAAAAGGATATAGGAACCGGGAAAGGTCAAGACTCACCTACCACGACCAAATTGATCGGAAGTTATCATGTGGTGTCAGGAGCTCTAGGAACCAGCGAGCGTGCACGAAAAGATCTGTGAATTCTACAGAAGCTAGTACGGGTTATATAGACCGACTCATGTGGCGCTCGGTTCTCTCTGCCTTTCTCGCATGAGACTTGGCGTCAAGAAGTAGTAGTAGTGGCAGCAATAGTAAATAACTGCTATTTTAACAGGATCCAACGTATAAACTGTTAAATATTTCATTTCATTTTACTCAGGATATCCAATAAGACAACATGCAGATACATGCACACACGACCGGAAAACGCAATATTTTTTTGAGCTCTTTCTGAAAAACCTTTCATAAATTCTTATACAAAAATCCTTTTTTTCTTGTAGGAGATAAAAAATATGGAAATGTTCTTGTAGGAGTTAAAAAATATGGAACTGTGACTAAACCAATTTTTGACGACCTCGGTGGCGCAGTGATGAAACGCGCTGTTACGCTACTTTGGCACCAACGCTCGTGGATTCGATTCCCACACAGGACAAACATTTTCTATGTACAATAAGTATGCGTTTACAATAAAAAAAAAATATTTACCTATGTTTATTAGTTGTCTGGTACCCATAATATATTATTCGCATACTTTGGAGGCATGAGAGCAACCGTGAGTATATTTCACTGCACATCAGCAATTGCCCATTGCCGAGGCTGTAAAAAACTCTTCACGCTTTAAAGAACTCCATACTGCGTTCTCCTGGGAAACTGTCATCAGGGATTTTACACTTGATTTTTTAAATTCAAGTCTGTGAAGATGAGTCGTGAGCGAGGTTTAGATTAATTACTAGCTGTTTCTTCGTTCGCGCGTTTATTTGATAATAACAAATGTTCACAAATTTATTTTGTGCCTAAATAGTGTCCCGAGTACCTTTGCTTTGAACCGTGAAGGGTACTAGCGAAGCTACATAATCTATTTTGTGTTATCAGAACCCTCGAAATAATAACATCAGTTACCCTAGTTCATTAATTATCTAAAAATACTTTTTAACTTACTTCTGTAAAAAAACTTAATAATTAAATAAATTCTAAATGTTTGGTGTCTAACACAACCATTGTTTAGGACTAGTGATAAAATTTGAAAAATTCTTGTTTTAATGTCCATATAAAAAGTACGTATGACTACATTTTTGTCCATTTTACTAAATTAAATAATAAGTAGGAGTATTATTCTGCATGGTAATGACAAATGAAATCACTATTGAATATAAGCATTCACAACCCAGTAAACTATTTGACGGCATTTAAAGGTACCCCTCTCTAACTAAAATGTAGTATTTATAGCACCTAAATATCCTACTGTCCAATGAAAAGATATTTTAACCATTAAGACGACAAGACACGCGATGTTCATCTGTGAACTGGCTTCAGCTATGCCATAACAGGCGTTTTGTGTCTACTAACGGTAGTGAGTGGGTGCCGGCCGGCAATAGTTCGCATGAACTAATTGGTGGCGGAAGCACAAAGCAGGTCAGATTAAATTGCCTGTAAATTTTAATTTTACAAAATAACACCTGAATATATTAACTACCAGTCTAAATCTTCCATGCGTAACATTGTTTAGTATTATTCTTCATTATTGGTCGTTATTATACTTATTATTGTATATAAAAAGTGATGTATGTACTCATGGACTCGGAAAAGGCGGAACCGATGTAGATGGAAAGTTCAAAGGATAATCCTGTAAGTTTAATAGCAATAGGTAGTTATACTTATCGGGTCAAAACGCACGATGATGGGAGATATGACACAAAGATACAAAACAATTTTAAAAATCCTAGTATCATGCTAGCCCCGGCGTCATGATTAAAATTCAAGACAATGTTATTTTTCTAAAATAATTCATGTACCTAGTCTTGCCATAAATACTGAAACAAAGAAAAAAAAAATTCTATTGCAAACAACATTTATTACTTTTACAGTGTGTTAGTTTAATACATAAATATAAAACAATTTAAAATATAAAAAGCTTATTCGAAGTGGTCTCCATTGGCTGCCATACAGTCCTTTAAACTTTGAGGCCAGTTATCAATAGAAGCACGCACTCTTTCCATGGGAAAATTCTGCACTGCCAATCGTACGGATTATTTTAGGGACTCCAAATTATCATGGCGTTTAGAGCAAGCCGTACTCTCTAAAACTGACCATAAATCATAATCCAGCGGATTAAGATCGGGACTAGATGACGGCCAGTCTTCAGCTCTGATGAAGTCCGAAACGTTCGTTTCCAACTAAGACTGTGTAGACCGAGCTTTATGACCCGGCGCGCAGTCTTGCTGGAAGGACCATTCTTGGTTACTGAAGATGGTGTTGTTAAGAGGCTTGTGTCGATGTTTTGATACCTTTTTTCACAAAAGTATGGCTCAGTTTATTTATTTATTTAAAAAAGTCACTCCATCATAGCTAATACCCCATCAAACCATCACTGAAGTTGGATAGTGCCCACGTTGCACTCTGTCGACTTTCTTAGAGCTTTCGGCATAAATACGGTCATTTTGTTTGTTAAAATGTTGCTCAATTGTAAAAATTTTCTCATCCGTAAACAAAATTTTTCTGTGACCTCCCTTTGCGTACCGCTTCAGTAGTTGTTTCGATTTTACCACGCTATTCTTTTTTAAATTATCAGTTAAGAAATGACCAGTACGTCTCTTATAGACTGCAAGTCCTAAGTCATCTTTTAAAATAGGGGAGACCGGGTCAAAACCGTATAGCTAAGAACAAACCTATATAAATTCTAAATAAATTAAAGTTACATATTCATAATTAACTCGTTAATTAGAAGCTCTCATTGGCTATAGAAATTAACAATCATCATAATTACAAAAAATAATCAACACAAACTAAACCTCGACGAATTACGATTTTGCCCCGGGAGGTGGACAAAACCGTATAGTATATACGATATTGCCCCATACGTTGTCAACGTGAAGCCCAGCAACCAAAACATTCGAAACAATCCATGTCGTCTTCATCTCAGCCAGTACAGCCTTCGTGTGCCCATCCTTTACAGGTAATGCACTGCACCCAACCTTCATCCACTCGACTTACGCCATATTCTTCTTGACAATATAAACATATATTTTCATTATTTCTAGTGCACGAAGTTTTCGGTTTTGATTGCTTGGGTAATTTGTTCAAATTGAAGATTGGTTTCTTTTTCTTGTCCAGGGTAATTAATTCTTCTTTATAAGGAGAAGATGTGACCACTGCAGTTTTACCTTTACGATCATTGGTTTGCCTTCTTTTTTCACTATTTATTCTCGGTATAGGATTGATATCAAGTTACAAAAATTGAAAAGGGTATGCTGAGATGGTTTGATCATTTAGAAAGAATGAATGACAAAAGAGTTACGAAAGAAATGTATCAAGCAAGAGTGAATGATGGTAATGGCGGGAGGGGCCGCCCTAGTCGCACCCGTATAGATCAAATTGGTGATGTGTTAAAAAAGGGCCAAATCTAAAGTACCCAAAACCGAAGAGCATGCTTCATACATGCATGAGGTTGATGAATGTGGAAGAAGCGAGAGCGGTATGTTTGGATCGGTGCATCTGGCGTTCTATAGTCTCTGCCTACCCCAATGGGAGACAGGCGTGACGATATGTATGTATGTATGTACTTAATAGGAGAATTAATTAATAGTTCATATCTGTACATAACTCTATGTTATATTAAGGTAGCATTGGAATGGAAACCACAATAACTTTGCACTGCTGTTAAGGTGCATATGTCACCTTTAGTATAAAGTTCCACTAACGTTCCTACAGTATATACTACCCCCTTCCTCTCCCTAAATAAAGTTACGGTTTTATAGATGGATTACTAGCGTTTATCCTTTAGATTAAGATATATTAAGATTTTTATGCAACGTTGGGAGGTATACAAGCGTACGGCCTATCTAATATATAATGGTTACCGTACCCTACGAACGCTACGCATGCATTAAGTAGCGGTCGCGCGATGCCATCTCTGCGGGTAATAAATTAACTCCTTAGTGCTGGCAACTTCACTTACTCTCAAACCTCCAAAAAGTTGTTATTTAGAGTGGTATTCTGCGAGGTGGAGGTACTTTTCCAAATGGACTGATTTAATGCGCCCTAACTCTCTTAAAAATACCCAGTCCAAGACAAACAGATATGTTCATGCACACAAATGTTTGTTTAGTGCAGGAATCGAACCCACGAGTTTTGATGTCAAATAAGCATTACTAACCCCTACGCCGCCGAGCCATATAGTATTTTGTTAATGCTTGATGATAAACAGTTACATTTTTCTCTTAATTTAATTAGGATATTGAGTTGTTGTGTAAATTTTACATACAATCTATACTATATTTTGTGTTTTTGCTACTAAGTAGCAATGACGTTAGAAGGCATATAAATAGAAGGCTCATCAAATTTAAAGTAGTTACCGCCTGCCTATCTACACTTGCAATATAGGAAGTATCGCCCGTGTGTTGCGGCCACTGCTGCTGCCACAGCAATTCTTTATGAGCTTATTGGTAACTTCAGTCACCCGCAGGAATACAACAACCCTCCAAATAGTTTTGGTCCAAATAGCAACTCTTCTAAGATTGTCGCTCCATCTACTCGTAGTTACCACCGTCGTACCAGTATGCAGTATGGGAATTTGAGAAATTTCCGCCATTTGAGAATCTTATTTCTCCTGTAGTTATCGGTTTCAGAAATTGTGCCAGGTCTACTGCTACGTCAGTTTGCTTAACCGTTGAGTTATGTCGGTTACCTTAGTTCTACTGTTGATTCTATCATGCAGAGAAACTCCGAACACAGCCTGAGCTGTCACCCGTCAGCTGAGTCACGCTGAGCGAACTTCAGCTTCTCCATATGGTGTTAAAGTAGCTTAAGACCACCGATCAATTTGAATACATTTTATTTAAGCAGGCTTAATAGTTTGGTGGACATTTGAGAGACAAAGAAAAATCTCTTCACAAAGAGAACTTCTTGTCAATCTCAGTACTGCACTTTACTGGAGTTTTTTTTTAATTCTGCCGTTAAAATTTATATTTGTTTACTTTAAATTAGAGCATGATTTCAATTTGACGACCTTAAACTCCGCCGTTCTTCAAAGAATCTTATCTTATGTCATGAGAACAGTAGAAACTGATCATTAGACTACACTTGTCAAGCAACTTACTTTTACGCGACAAAGAGTTTACAAATAATGTCTATTAATGGTCTTCTAGCAAAGACTGGAAAATAATTCAGCACGTGTATGTATATTTTTTTTATCACTTGACATCATCAGTATTGACTGACGTACAAATGACATACTGGCATAGATTTATTGTAATATCAATGAAAAAAAGACTAGTTGCTTTCTGCATTTCTTCGTCAATGGTAATTTTTGAAATGCTAGTAAATAGAAAAATAAACTAAACCTATGACAAATTGAAATACAATAATATTTGATATTAAAAACGTAGGTAAGACGTCTAAGTGACTACGAGGGCCCAATTGCAAGTAAAGAATTTTATATTTGTCTGCCGATCGCGCATAATATCGGTACGGTGAGATAGGTAGAATACATTCCAAGTATTTTTTATTAAAGATTAAAACACGAGGGCACTTAAAGCAGTGAATCTGTAACTTATCGTAACCTCTACTTGAAACTAAACTTAATTGGTCTATCCTGCTCGTTAGCGAAGGAGGTTTGAATTTGGCGAAGATACTGATCTTTAAATAGAGCGACTGCCGTCAGACCCACATAATCCAGAGGGTAAGAAACCTTTTCTTAGGTAAGGTCACACGTCTTTCAAAATAATTTCTTGGACGTGTGGGTTTTGTTACGTTGGTTTCCTTCACCGCCGAGCATGTGATAATTACAAATATAAGTACATAAATCCTAAAACACGAATTTAGTGGTATATGCCAGTTTTCGAACCGGGGACCCGTTGGTCAATGTGCCGGTTGTTTATCCACTAGGCTAGCACTGCTCATTAACACGTACACATTATACGCAATGATATTGTATTTAAAGACGGACATTCATACTGCGCGTCGTGTTGTTATTGTTCCACTGCGACATTATAGTACTTACTTACTTAAGAAGGGGATAGATAATACGGAACGCATGATATAGAGAGACATAGCTATCTGTCAAGAGTTGCACTTGAAATACGTCAGCGCATCATAGAATAGCGCATATTAGACCAATTGGGTTAATTTCATTGCCTCAGTTTTTGCGCGCTAGTACGACATCTACCTCTTTTTAATACAATATCATTGATTATACGTGCATATTAAATATCACTGTGCCCAATCTCTCTTAAATGTACTGATGATATTAATCTCATAAAATAACTAACCACCACCACCAACTTGATCAATGTTGACACGTTGGTATATCTTTGAAGTTATTAAGATGCATACCTACCGGAAATACATCATGAAGGATGGCACGCTAGCCATTTGTTGCGCGTATCATCTTCCTGGCGTATTCATCAGACATGTTATTTCCGAAAGTTCTGATTATTATAATGTCTAGTGGTTGCACATATACTGCCAGGATTATTCACCAGCGACTTGTTTTCAAATTTTCCCTTGGAATGGCCGTGGTCCCATATCATATACCTATACTAATATACAAAGCAGAAAAGTTTGTTAGATTGTTTAAACGCGCTAATCTCTGTAACTACTGATCGGATTTGAGACAATCTTTTGATCATTTGATAGCATAATTACTAAGGAATTCAATATTACAATACGACTCTTAGAAGACAAGGAAAGAGACAGAAAGTAGACAAATTGGTTCCACGGGATACCGAGCGCGGACGAAGTCGTTGGGTGCAGCTAGTCCGATATAAGTCCGAAATTGTTTAGTTTTTTTTTTTATACAACGTCTGGAGGCTAACAAGCATACGGTCCACCTGATTTAAAACAGTTACCGTTGCCTATTAATGCTTGTAAATTATATCACTCGCGCAATGCCTCATCTGCTGCTTACACAGCAGCTCCTTAGGAGCTTACTGGTGACCTTACTCACATGCAGGAATACAACAACCCCCCTAGGAAGTTGTTATTTGGCTGCGGATTCTGTGATGTGGAGGTACTTCCCCAGACGGGCTGCTTTGTTGCGCCCTACCTCTCTTAAAACATCCAGACTAAGACAAACAGACATGTTCATGCACCCAAATGTTTGTCAGGAACACAACAACCATCCAGGGAGTTGTTATTTGGCTGCGGATTCTGTGAGGTGGAGGTACTTCCCCAGACGGGCTGCTTTGTTGCGCCCTACCTCTCTTAAAACATCCAGAACAAGACAAACAGACATGTTCATGCACTCAAAGTAACGTAACAGCACGTTTTACCACTGCGCCACGGAGCTCGTCAAAGTGATTCAGAACAACAAGAAAAAATACTTAAAAAAAACACAGCCTGTTTTGCTAAAGCCTATCAAAATATTTTAGAACCGCTGTCAATAAAACCCTATCTGACAGAACCGCTGCGCTCTTTTTCGCCTTTATTGGACCGTATTGAGCCTCTGTGAAATGTGTAAAATTGCCAACAGTGGGATTCAAGGAAAACTTTCGAAACGAGTTTTGCTAAGAGAACTGGGCGCTAAAGGAAACTAAATAGCAAAAGCGGCTGTGCACTTTGACAGTAATCTTTGAAGCGCAAGTTTTGAATACGAATTTGAAGCATGTAATGTATTTGATACTTACGTTACCTTACTTAGGTAAATATTTCTTTTACGTAGAAAAACGTATTATATGTACTGTATGTAGATGTAATACGTTTGATTGAATTCTAAGATTAGTTCCTGGAAAATATTCTTAATGTTGACAACTGAAGAATTAATAGGAAAAGATGATCGATTAATCTTTTCTCATTCTGTACCAGATGTAATGCTTCTTCGTCGGTCGGAGTGGAAACTAAAGAAGGCCAGCAGGATTCTCAACTCTGGCTTGCATTTATTGACCGTCCAGAAAGGAGCCAATAGAGCAATATGTTGCAGGGGTGGATGTGTCAAGCGCTGCAATTGCGCGAGTAACTTCGGAGAAAGCGCAGCATACCTCTCGACACCCTCGAGTCACTCACGCCGGTGTTGCCCCCGGCCGATATTCTCTGGTATTTCAGAGGTGCATCGAGAGAATTGCGAGCCACCGCCTGCCCAAAGTAACAATCAGGTAGGATAGTTATGGCAGGCATCCGTCTCTCTTCTGTAATAACCCAGCACCAATAATTTCTCCAAATTTAATTAAAATAGCCCAATATTATCCCACATGTTCCCAATAGTCGCGAAACCTGCTGGTGGGTACATAGTTCCATTGATAACCCCCAGAGCAGGACACGGCGATTGTACTACATTACATCAAACTACTCAAAGGGGCTAATATGCGTTAGATCTATATCCCCGCGCATTTCTATCAAATGACTGAATACCCGTGACTACATAAGTATAATGATAATGAAGTCGGAACTCCGAACTTTGCCAAAATTAATTTGAAACCAGTTGCTAACGTGCGAGTGATTCTAAATAAATTCAGGTTAAGTTACCAATGTAAAATATTGCAAAAGTATGCATAGTTTTATAGTTGTTTTCGGCACCATTCGCCAGAACATATCTTAATATTTTTACTATATCTACATACATATAATTTTGACGAGCTCGGTGGCGCAGTGGTGAAACGCGTTGTTACACTACTTTGACACCAACGCTCGTGGGTTCGATTCCCACACAGTACAAACATTTGTGTGCATGAACATGTCTGTTTGTCTTGGTCTGGGTATTTTCTATGTATGATATGTATTTTACAAAAAAAAAAATGTATTTATGTATGTTTATCAGTTGTCTAGTACCCATAACACAAGCTTCGCTTACTTTGGGGCTAGGTGGCGCTGTGTAATTTGTCCGACAATATTAATTTGTCCGACAATATTATTAATATAATTAGTTAGGTGCCATCAAAAAGTAGCTGACTTCTATCTGAAATGACGGACAAGTATGCACAGTTAGTAGTGCATTACTGAAGATCTATGTGATAGTTTAGTTGGAAAAGCACTCGACCGGTGATCGAGGTCCGGGTTCGTTCCCCACCTAGGCGGGGTGAGACGAATTTTTTCATTGTCAAAATAATAATTAGAAGAATTCTTATTGGGCAGAACTGATGTCAAATTGAGACTTAGACGGGTATTGCATTTTTTTTAATATTTGTTTTGTGTAGGTACTCGTACCTAATTTTCTTAATGTTAATCTTTGTTTTTATTCTATTATCTTCAATATAAATATCAAAGTAACTAATATAGAGATTAATTAAAAATCTGTTTTTTGAAAGTTTCGTATATTATTTGTTTTATACCTACATTTTCAGGTTAGGGACCAAGAATACGGTTTAATTTGGCGCAGTCGGTGGAACGAATAGGCAACACAAAAATGAATGAGCGGCATCAACTACAGGCCGTTCACAGTTATTTTACCTCTGGTTGTTATGTTGGCTAAATTGAGAGCTGTGTTACCATATTTAACTTCTAAGATTCCCACTTAAACAGTAAATTGTGTTTTTTTTTTTTTCAAATTATATATATTTAATCAAAATTAAGCCCTCTTAAATCATTATTAAAAAATATTTGTAGTTAGGATTGTTACCTTTCGCGACAAAATGGTTAAATCGATTTTAAAGAAATTTACATAGGCTTAGTTGATAATATCGTCAGTACAAAGGTTTACTTTCATGATTTTATTAACATCGGCAGCACATCAATAGTGCAAATGTGAAACTGCGGGACGAATCTAATAAATTAATATTCACCATAAATGTATTCTGATCATATTATTGACTGTGGTAACGGCAGATCATTATAATGTATGTTATGGCATAAGTGTGTAATACATACGGAGGCCATAACATATACATACAACAATACTGGCGATTTATCTTAAATATTATTACATTGAAATGCCTAGTACATTGCCCGAAATTCAGTCTTACCTTCAGTCCGAAATTGACTTTTAACACGCCCATACTTCAACTGTCAAACCAGCGCGCTGTAGGGATTGCAGTTATTAGTTTCTTACATTGTTTTAACATAACCTGTGAGATAAAATAAAAATCTAAGATGTAATTATATTATATGCTATTATTTATTTTGAATATGAATGTTCCAAGGAGTTTGCCGACGACACACAATCACTATCCGCTGAACTTGAATCTTCGGAAACGCTGTCAGATTCTGTATCAGATTCATTATTTAATTCTATTATGAACTTGTCTATTTCAGCATCCATACATCCATCTCTTTCAGACAGCCTGTCTTCAATGAGGCGCATATGTTCACATTATTTTTGCCACTCTTCAGTAGTGTCAAAAACAATCCGAACTGACGAAACCGACTGGAAAGCTTCTTGGGTCAATTTAACAAAGTTGGTTGCGTCTTGTCCCACATTCTGGCTCGCTACTCGCCTTTTCACAAGGCTCCACATAAATTCAATGGCGTTCAAGTTGCAGTGATAGCTACTTTGTGACCATGAGCTTCGAGTAGTTGGTCAACTTCATATATTGGTACTTCTTTATGTTCTCGTATTATTTCATAAAATTGGGCTTTAACCATGTTAGGCAGATAAGATAACCCCTTATTTATAATCCAGTTCTGCATATCTGATTTGGTGGAATTCAATGTCGGTGCTTTATTTAACTTTACAATGTGATATGGGGCATTATCCATAACTACAAAACAATTGGGCGGTAAATATGGTATAAGTTTATCCTGAAGACATATGAAATTTGTTTTGTTCATGTCGTCGTGATAATCACCTAATTTAGATTGGGACTTAAATATTAACAGCACATCTGGTATAAGGCCATCTCACCACCTGCATGAACAATTATCCATCGTGCACCAACGGAACCGCAGACATGACACCTTCTTCATTTTCTGATTGCCAGCACTTCTTGCCACCATATGAAGTGTGAATATAAGTTTTATCAAGAAAAACGACAGGTCTTCCTTCATTACGATTTTGTCGTAAAATATTGAGATATCTATATCTCCAGGCTATAATGTCATGACTTTCCATTAATACTTTCCTCTTAGACCCACATTTTTTAAATCTAAACCCGATTTTACTTATAATTTTCCACAAAGTGGTACGACCGCCCTAGAAACTAATGTCGACTTTGAGTTCTACAATAGCTTACCCAAAGTCGGGACCACCTTTCTGACAGTGTACATTTCATGTATTTTGTTTCTGATTGCACACAAATCAAAATCATCTAACACAATTTTCTTCTTTTGATCACGTTTTTTTCTGGATGTAGTAACCTTTTGAGACGTGGAAGCAGTAGCTTTGCCTTCTTTAGTAATAGTGCCAATAGTTTTTTCAAATATGCCTGAAACAATAAAAATAAATGTTAAACTTTGGAATTTAAGTGGTTTAATAAACTATTAAACTGCGTGTGCACTGCATCAGTATTGGAGCGTACGGAACGGAAGGATGTGTTCCTTTGTATTGATTACTACTATGTAACTGTGTCCACTGGATCGGTAAACCCGAGTTGGTTCACATTTTGTAAAATGTCGACGCTCCGGTTCCGATGCAGTGCACGCGTATTTCAAAATGGATAACAACCGACGGCGGCTGACAGCCTTCGACGTAGTGGTAAAACCTTTACTTCGGTTCGAATCCTGGTCAATTTATTTATAATTTTCTTAACAAAATTTGGTCCTAGTCATTGATGTTTATTATGTTTATTATGTTTAATTAAAAATATCTATATATTTATCTAAATAAGAACATTTTATCCATATACTAAAATACTAAGCATACTCGACAAAACACAAAAATATTAAAGAGTTCGCCTGCCTTCATACTGCATACTTATTATATTATTTTATTTTTCATTACGTTCGGGTAAAATGTATGACACTGGTAACCCTATTTACATACCTGTTATGGCGGCAACTCTTTGTCGAACATTTTCAAATGGAATTAAAGGACCTTTATTGTCTTTTTCGTTTTCACAAAATTCACGTACTGATAACTCAATCTTTATACCACTACTATGGATTATTTTTGGCATGATGCAAGAAGAATTACCACTGCTAAGACAGAAAAATACGAGGAGTTCTAATAGACGTAATTTTCAGTAATGACAACCGAACGGAATTACATACTTACATCTGTCAGAGGTAAAATAACTGTGAACAGACAGTAGTCGATCGGACTTTGTTATCGGAGCTTAGTATTCGAGGTGATTTTTTTAGATGTAGCTAATGAAATTGTGTGCCTAAATAGCTCACCTTTACTTTTAAATCAAATGCCCAATGTGACCAAACACTTGCACACATGTTTTATGGTAAACGTATCTTTGGAGAAAGTAAAAACACCTTTTCTCAGGAAATACTTTTATTTTACCTAACCGCAGCCAAATAACAAGTCCCTGTGCGATTTCTGTATTTTAGAAGGTAAAAAAAAAACCATTAGGTACTTAATCGGTAAGGGGTCGCTGCGTTAGTAGTGGTGTAAGTAACGTCTGAGCAAACGTTTCATATCAGGGGCATTAAATACCTGTTTGCTAACCAGCGTGATAGATTAATCGTAAGAATAACATGTCATTCTTACGATTAACGTCTACAACGCCTGATGATGCCTCGTGGAGAAGCGAAACACGTGTCGCAGCGACGACCAGGCCAGTCGTGGCAGCGACGACCAGGCCAGTCGTGGCAGCGACGGTGGTGATGGGGACATGCGGATTCTGTTCCAGATGGCGGACGACCGCAGCAGCCGAGGCAGAGACTACCGGAGCAGCCATGGCAGCCATGTAGCACGTACTAACAGTAGTGGGTGGGTGCCGGCCGGCGCTAGGCCGCATGAACTAATTGGTGGCGGAAGCACACAAAGCAGGTTAGATCAAATTGCATGTAAATTAGACTTTCGCAAAATAACGCCTGAATCTATTAACCAAAACAAAACAAAACAAATACTACATTGAAATAGACATATTATAAACAACAAGACCCTTAGTCAATTAACCAGGTCTTGAATTTATGTAGGCGAAGTTTTGTTTGTGTAGTCAAGTAATCGTAATAAAACTAAATTGTTTCTTTGCGAATGCAAACTTAATTAAATGTAATTTATATAGCTCCGGGGTTTTGAAATAGGCAACTCGATATTCTCTAAAGAGCTAAAACAAACTCAGCCGCGTGATGCAACGTATCTATATATTCATGTCAGGTCCCTTGCGGATAGACAGAGAGAACCGAGCGTCACTAGACGCAGTACTTACCCCGTTCGCTTCTTTAACATTCATAGTCTGTGTGTGTCATCTTTTATGTCGGGGAATAAATGAAAGTCGCAAGGTGCTAGGTCCGAACTGTGATTCACTAATCTCGCACCTTCTGTATACTAATATTTGATTGTCCGTCTAGCGGAAAAATTTAAGTGAGATATCGTATACAACATTCGATTCACTTCCCTTATGATTTTCAAGCTTATCGCGACACAAATCATAACGACAGAGTTTTTGATCTTCCATCAAATTGTGATCATGATCATAGAAGCACATCATCAAGTAAAATCGATTGCGTGCAGAGTTTTATGACGCATAAATAACGCGTAAGACTTTTTGACGAGTTCGGTAGCACAGCGATTTTTAACGCGACTTTGACACCAATGCTCGTGGGTTCGATTCCTACATAGGACAAACATTTGTGTGCATGAAGGTGTCTGTTTGTTTTGATCTGCGTGTTTTTAAGAGTGTGTCTTCTGGTGCGGTACCTCCACCTCACAGAAAACCGCAGCAATATAACAACTTTCGGGAGGGTTGTTGTGTTCCTGCGTGTGAGTGAAGTCACCAGTAACCTCCTAAAGATTTGCTGTGTCAGAAGTAGAAGTGGCTACGCGCGACTGATACTCAATGCATTACAAGCATTCATAGGCTGTGGTAACCACTTTACATCAGGTAGGACATATGCTCCCAGCCTGCCTCCCGACTTTGTATAAAAAAAAATGTACTTGGCTTTTACCAATGCCTAAACTGAAATGAATTTGGTAATGTCACATCATTACCCACACAACACTCATGTTATCTTCATTTGTCACCGTAGAAGGATATCCTTGGCGCAAATCGTCAATGAGATTGCTCCAATCACGTTTGAACTTATTAAACCAATTATAGAGAGCAGCACGGGATGAGGCTTCATCATGAAATGCCAATCGAAGACAATTTTGTTGATTCAAACTGCAACGAAAGTCATAATAAGTCATGGACCGAAAATTTTCTCTCGTCAAATTAATTTCGACGCACGATAGGTACATTTATAAATTTCCGCCAATTTGTAAAAAGGAATGCCATATGAATTTAATTTACAGCTTCCCAAAGAGTTCTTCATTCGATATTTAAGTAAAATTTTCATCATCTACTTTTTATACTGACCAATTCTAGAAATAAGAGAATCCGGTGTCTATGGTTAACGAGGAGTTTCAATATGTTATATATGTTCTATCTGAACAATGGTTGTGAGAGAAAATAAGTTATATATATATATATATATATATATATATATATAATAGGACATAACTGTCTATCTTTAAATAGACAAGAAATTTTACCATTTTTGTATTGCTGTTAAAGTTGTGCTACTTTCCATAATATTTAATTTTAGTTAAATTTTCATTCTAATTTCCTAGATGCGCACTATTAATTGCAATAGGCTGTATAAGTTTAAAATTGCAAAATTTGATTCAGTCGACATGGGGTTATCAATAGCTACATTCACACCAAGCCTCACGCGTTCGATTACTACACAGAATAACCATTTGTGTGCATGAACATGTCTGTTTGTATGATGGCAGTGGATTACGATTGATTGAGATTACAAGTATTAATTACAAATATGTACATAAATCAGAAAAAACGAATTTATACAATACAATAATCTTTATTGCACCAAAAGAAAAATACATAAAAAAAACAACAATAAATAAGTATCAGTACAACGGCGGTCTTATCGCGATGCGATCTTTTCCAGACAACCTTAGGGTAGAGGACAAGTTTAGTGGAATTTAGTATTCGAACCGGGCACCTGTTGCTCTATAGGCCGGTTTCTTATCCACTGGGCTATCACCGCTCAACTGCACTCTGTCTGCATATTTTCTTAGTAAAATAAAATGAAAAGCAGGATTATATTTCAGCAATATGACAAAAGGCACAGAAATTGTCCCGTTTTAAATAAAGGTCATTTTTTTTCAATTTTTAATACACCTTTCTGATCCACGCAGCCAAATCTCTATTTTCCACTGAACCAATGAAACGAAATCGATATTGCGTTGAAATATTTTCAATTTATTTCACAGTTGAAAAAGTTTGGGAACAATGCTAGATTGGGAACAAGCTGGACCTGAAATGCCACGGTTTTTCGCAGTTAAGCTAACAGAAACTGCACCGCATCAATACAATAATATGCAGTTTTTTATTAATATTTTTCCTGTTTAAAATGAGATTCACATTGACATGTTCTAACATTTTGTTTGTACTGCCTACTGTGGTTACCATAGCGTCTGAATACTAGCCATGTAGGAAGTATCAGTTGAGCGTTGCAACCTCTGATTTTACCACGGCTACTTCTCATGAGCTTACTGGTAACCTCGCTCACAGGAACACAACAACTCTCCAGGGATTTGTTTTTTGTCTGCGATTTTCTGTGAGGAGGTGGTAATTCCTCTACTGGTCTGCTGTGATGCGTCCTGCTTTTCTTAGGTTTAATACGATATACCATCGAAAAGGACCGACAACGACGACTTATGCACCCATCTACTCGTAAACACGAAAGAACTCGAGACGACTAAACTCATCCATACGCAGGCTTCTCTAATCAGATATTTTATATTAAATTATTTACTTGCCATCGTGTATTTCTTCGTCAAATTGTAACTAATAAACACCCATGTAAGTTGAGCCGCTTTCAACACGATACTATAAATCCCGTCCAGTGCAAGTCAAGCCCCAAGGTCTCTTAATTAAAGACCCTGACCCTTGCCACCCAACAGCTTTTAATCTTGATAGTGGCGCTAATAAACCCGCATAGTTTGACGCGACGAACTGTTTTAAGGGTACGTTGTTTAATTTTAGGGAAAATTTTATGAACGGTGATAGAATGAATGGTAAAGAGGTCTTTTTACGTAGATATTCTATTTAATGTAACATATATTTAGTAAAAGTCTCGTCGTCACGTCAGTTTGAAATTATTTTACTTATCATTTTGGAAGCCAGTGAAGTAAAAATTCAAATTTATCTAAAGTTTACGTTTCAGCGCTTTCTGACTCATTATTATTTCAATTTTAGAGTATGTAGTGTTTGTTCGTGAATACGCAATTTCGGATACGCAGTGGTTAGTAACGCTACTTTGACACCAATGCTCTTGGATTATTGGTATTCCCACTCAGGACAAGCATTTGTGTGCATGAACATGTCTGTTTGTCTTGGTCTGGGTATTTTAAGAGAGGTAGGGTGCATCAAAGCAGACAGTCTTGGCAATTACCCCCGCCTCACAGAAAACTGCAGCTAAATAAAAACTCCCTGGAGGGTTATTGTGTTTCTACGTGTGAGTGAGGTCACCAGTTGCTGTGTTAGCAACAGAGAAGGCATCGTGCGAGTGAGACTTAATATATTACAAGCATTCATTAGCTGCGGTAGCTGCTTTACACCCGGTGGACTAGATTGATAGATAAATGATTTATTTTGCTTCTAAAACACGCTCGTACACACAATAATTTACACAGAAGAGGTTACAAACAAGAATATACATACTGTGATGTCTTATTTAAGGGTACACATATCGCACCCCCGGTGCGACACTGTCACTTATGCAAAAATTGCAAAAATGAGTTAAATATGTAATAATTGTACTAAAGAACCACTTTATTTAATGCGAAAGTGTCACTTTTGTAGTACGCATAGTTTCCGTATGAGGGCGTAGATGTCGTTGCAGTTTTGGCGCGAATCACGGCTGCGGTGGGAGCAACATCGTTTTATTGGTCAGTTGTGCGCGGTGCCCCCGCAGGTGCAAGTGTCTCTTGGAGCTACACCGTTACTAAGGTAATTGTGCCATATTTTTTTTTTTATTCTGGAGCAATAGCGACTTAAGATACAGTTGTGACATTATTGATTCAATATTTGAATATCTTTGAAACCTTAGTTTTGTAACTACAATGACCCTAATTGTTAAATGACTTTGTTTCTCCAATCCTTGTGTTTTTATTGTTTGTAATAATGTCTGTTGCCATTTTTTTCAAAAACGAATGAACCGATTTTATACAGTTTTATGCATTATATTGATATAATTACACAGCAAGTTCTTTAGATTTATTTTTATATATACGGCCCACCATATGGAAAGCGGTTACCGTAACCTATAGGCGCTTGCAGTATAAAAAGCACCTTACTCACTCGCATGAACACAACAACCGCTGCAAGCATCGATCACTAATTTCTGTTAGTGATCGATGTCTCCAAGGAATGTTATTTGGGTGCAGTCTCTTCGAGGTGAAGGTACTTCCCCAGCCGGGCGCTGAGCCTTACCTCTCTAAATATTTTTTTTAAATACAATAATAATAATACTTATTTTACTACCAATACTAAATCACCAAATTAATAATAATATTTTATACTTTGTTTCAGTTTTTTCTCGGATCAAATAAAATGCTGTCTCGTGGGAAAAAACTGGTATTATTGACACGTTCCACAACACCTATTGAAAAAGCTGAACTCGACGAATCTTTAGTAACACCTTCTAATATCGAGCAAGATGTCAGTAACTCTGTTTTATCAACTCCAAACTCTCCGTCCATTATAAGTAATGCTATTATTGATGAGGAAAATTCACCAGCAAAACAGCAATATGGATCTCCAACTGATGACAATGATTCAGGTGACGAGTTCAAGCCCTCATCTAGTTCGTCTTCTTCCACAAGTAGTTCCTCCAGTTCCAGTAGTTCATCTAGTGATAGTAGCTCAGAAAATGAAGTTGTTGATGATCAAGAACCAAAATCGACACCGAAAAAAAGAGGAAGAAAACGAACTCGTAATCCAAATAACTGGAAAAAAAATATTGCAAAAAAATTAAAAAATTCTGGTCAAGAATATCAATCAATTAAAACTGGTAAAACAGTACAAGCTAGAAAAATTGGTCCCTCTTGTACTGATAAGTGTCGGCTGGCTTGTTCATCTAATTTTACTCAAGAAAAAAGAAATCAAATATTCAATTCTTATTGGAAGCTAGGAAACGTAGAGAGGCATCGTGATTTTTTGAATTCCTGTATCAGACCACTTGAAATTGCAAGCCGCCGTATAAAAACAATTAGGCGTTACCCGAGACAAAGTAACTCTGCGTTTTATTTACGCAATGGAAGTCAAACATTCCGAGTTTGCAAAACATTTTTAATTAACACCTTGGGTATCTCGCAGAGGACTATACGAACTGTCATTGATGCTAAAAAACTCAATGATGGCATTATTCCAGAAGACCGCCGAGGGAAACACGGAAAGCATTGTAAATTGGATGATGAAATGATTAAAGCTGTAAAAGATCATATTGAATCTATTCCGAAAGTAGAAAGCCACTATCTTAGAGCCAACACAAGTAGGCTATTTGTTGACGGTGGTTTAACTATCGCAGAATTACACAGAAACTATAAAGAAGTTCAGAAAGTAAATAATAAGCCAGCTGTAAATTACGATGCCTATCAGCGCATTTTTAATCATGATTTTAATATTGGCTTTTTTAGACCAAAGAAAGATCTTTGTGACCAATGCGTTGCATACGAAAATGCGCCGGAACAAGAAAAAGTAAAATTATATGCCAGCTACCAAGTGCACCAAGAAGAAAAGAGTTTAAGTAGAATTGAAAAAAATAGAGACATGAAAGAATGTCAAGATCCTCAAAGCACGAAGGTCGTAAGTACCTATGACTTACAAGCCGTCTTGCCATGCCCTGTAGGGAATTCATCAGCTTTTTTTTATAAGTCTAGGCTGAATTGCTACAATTTTACGATTTCAAATGCAAAAGACCGAGAAACTACATGCTATTTTTGGCATGAAGGCTTGGGCAATAGAGGATCTATAGAAATAGGATCTTGTGTGTATTCATATTTGATAGAAGTTGCTAATAAATATCCTGGCTGTGACGCAATTTTTTACTCTGATAATTGCTGTGGTTAGCAGAAAAACCGATTCGTATTTGCAATGTACCACTTCGCAATTACAACATTAAACATAAATTCATTACAACATAACTTCTTGATACGTGGACATACGCAGAACGAAGGCGACACAGCCCATTCAGTTATCGAAAAAGCTATTACTAGAGCCAAAAAATCTGGGCCTATCTACATTCCTGAACAATACATATCCATAATACGAGGAGCGAAGAAGACAGGGAAACCATTTTTGCTGAGAGAAATGAACTACAACGATTTCTTTGATCTTAAGGCTTTGGCAGATAATATAAACTTTAACATGAGTAAAAATGTTAACGGAAATGCAATTAAAGTTAGCGAGATTACAAGTATTAAGTTTATTAAAAATTGCGCCAATTATCAATATCGAACAACGTATAAGACTGAAAACTGGGAAGAGGCCAAAGCTGTAACAGAACCAAATAAAAATAATTTACGTCGAGGTCGAGGTAATGTTCCGAGTGTTAACGAGATCGCTTTAAAACCTGCGTATACCTCGAAGATTGCTATTACAGAACGCAAGAAGCGCGATCTTTTGAATTTGGTTGAGACAAATATAGTACCAAAATACTATGAAAAGTTCTTTAACGATCTCATTTAATTTAGTTTAACTTATAATAAGCCAAGAACAAAATGTTGAACTATAATTATGTTAATCGTTTTAAATAATTAATTAAGGTTGTTTTTGACTACGAGTACTACGCAAATAAGAATTATTAGGTGTAAGTACGAGTATAAGTGATTAACTTTCTGTGATTTCAAAAGTTTTTAAACTTAGAATTCAGATATTAACTATATCTAGGACTATAGGTATATGGACCTATGTTATGCATGTAGGACTATCTCTACTAATTTTACTAGTAAATATTTACTGAAGTTAAAACCTACTCGAACATAGAGATGTTGTTCTTGTATACGTACGTGCCATTCTCATTTGTTCTATGTGGGATTGTTATTTCTTTGCTATTATACTACACTACTGTAGAAATATTTAGAAGTGTTTTGTTTATTTTCTAGAATTATGTCTTACTTTATTTCCACGGTCCATAACAGTGCCTAACTGTGATTTAAAATAAAACTAAGTAATTAATTTGTTGGTTTTTATTATTAACTCAGTGTGTCATAATTACAGTTATTATTTTACGTTAGTGCCAAAACGTCACTACTGGGGGGGTTGGAAGTTTTAAAATAATCCTATAGTATCTTTTTTACAATATTTAGTGGTCTTTATTTTTTCAGAAGGAAGTCAAAAGTTGGTGTTGTAGTATAAGCTGTTCATTTTGTCTAAATCTTGAAGTATCATAGTTTTTTACGATATCAAAGTTTTAAATGCTTCTCCTGAAAAGTTGCGTTTTTGTATAAGTGACAGTGTCGCACCGTGAGTGCGATATGCTGCTGTAGCGCAAACGGGCTATAGCTCAGTGAGTAATGTCGCTCAGCGCATTAATGAATTACCCAGAAACCAATATGAGATTTTTTCAGATCCTCATTTAATAGACGCGTTGCATCTACCATATTAGCCGGTTTTTGTGATATGTATAACTGTACATCGTCGGCATAGCAATTAAATTTACAATGCTCGATTACTTGAACCATATCAGCAGTATACATAGTAAAGAGGAGAGGACCAAGCAACGAACCCTGTGGAACACCCACGCTGAATAGGTTTTGTCTCGGAGACTGAGATCGCTTATGAAGATAGCTCTTAAACCATGCAAGTGATATTTGATCTAAGCCATAGTAGGGCATAGTAAACCATAGTAAATGCCTAACGACGTTGTATAATAAAAAACGCAAACGAGGTCTTGAGCTCAACTTTCGCCTGATCAGTTTGCACAGCTACACTAGCAGAGCCCGTAGACGTTGGCATGTTGGAAATTAAAAAGGCAATTCTTCGAACCAGATTGCAGTGCCACCGGGTTTCTTTGTGTATTTAAACCATATGGGGTCAAACACTCAATAAATTTCGCCACAGTCAGTTCAGCCGTTTAGAAGTGCGGTGATATACATACGTATAAAAGAATTATATAATATTTTGTACTCTCAATCATAATATGAAATTTTATACCAATTAATATGTTAAGTGTTTTGTATTCAAATTTTGGATACTTATTTTCAAAATTTCAGGGATCTCTATTTTTTTCTTAATAAAATATAACCCATGTTACTGAAAATGTATCTTTTTATATGTGAAATATTTTTTAAATCAGTTAAGCATTTTTTTAATTTTATTCATTACAAACAAATATACAAAAATATTTTTCATGGAATTGCTCGTTTAAAGTAATAAAAGCGAACTGACTCTGGCAAACAGTACAATTTGCTTTTTATTAATTATATAATACACACGGAATATTCAAATAACATAGTTAACAGAATTTCATGTATTTTATTTAGTTAAAGAGAAACAGATATAAATATATCATTCTATGAAATATGTAGAAATAACAGTAGCAAAATAGTAATATGTGGTTATTCAAATATGCGTTATTAAAAAAATAACAGTGCCGATGAGCGGGTAGCGTGTTCATGTGACAACGTAGCGAGTATCCCTGAGGTTGCGTTGGTAGCAGGACTGGCAACGGGTGCCTTAAGCAATTTCATATTGCGTGTGTTGATTACATATATGGATATTTTATTCGAAAACAACTCTGTTGCCCAGGTACTAAATTTATTTGTAAATAAGTTACGTACTAGGTTTTTGTACAGGAATTTGAGGCCACATACCATAATACTTATTGTGCATAAATATTAAAAACAAAGTTACCTATATAATTGATCTTTTTTTCGTCTTAGCATTATCCCGCTTTTATTAGGATTAGCGGTGTCCGCTACCTAAACCTAAGGATTTGGGGAAGTTACTGATTTTTACATGAAGCAACTGTCGTCAGACTTCAACGAAACAGAGGGGAAATCAGACCTTTCATATGTATGGTCGCACGTCTTTCGAAATATATATTCTAGGACATGTGGCTTTGCTCGCGATGTTTTATTTCCTCGCCGATAATTACAAATCCTACTAATATTATAAATGTGAATGTCCGTTTGTTTGTTACGCTTTTACGCGAAAACTACTGAACCGATCATCATGAAACTTTGTACACATATTCTTGGAGGTATCAGAAGTAACATAGAATACTTTTTATTAATATATATATATATATATTTTATCAATGCGAGCAAAGCCGCGGGTAAAAGCAAGTATGTACATAAATCCGAAAACATGAAAAGTACATGTCAGTATTAGAACCGGAGACCAGTTGATGGATAGGCCGGTTTTCAGCTATCACCACTCCTCTTTTCTATGTTATTGTTATTTTCACCAATTTCTTCATCACCATGACGAGAACGATGAGGAGGCCGGTGGTAGAATGGTAAGCGATGGCAATACTTGTGGATTCGTTTTTCACACACGACAAACATTAATTTGTGTACATGAACGTGTTTATTTGCCATGGTCTGGACAGACATTTTTAAGAGAAGTAGGGCATAGTGAAGTAAAACCGATCGAGGATGTACCCCCACTTCACAGAAAGGATCCTCAGGATCCAATGTTAACAGCAGGAGTGGCAATTTCTGCGACACTTCCTTTATAGGAAACATTCATAGCCTACAACCTATTCCAATCACGTGGTACGTATGCCTGTACGCTTCCCGATGTTGTATAAAAAGCGCTAAACCATGCAACATTGTTCGCAACAAACTATTGACAAGGCTGCGGTCTTAGTTTAATCAAAGCGCTAACTTGTCCCGACAATGTCCCTCGGTAATTGTTTCACTAAAACCGGCTCTAACGGCCACTAAGGAATTAGCTGTTGGGACTTGTTCATGATATTGACGGATCACTGATTTTACGGCAGCGAATTGGGAAATGGTCTATGCTTTTGGATTTCAGGAACGACTATTGTATAATCTGATCAATATCTATCTATCTATCTATCTATCTATAACTTCACGCCAAATCCCTTGCGGGGTAGGCAGAGAGAACCGAGCGCCACGTGACTCGATCCTTACATATCTCACTCGCTTCTTTAACATTCATTGCTCTTCTCATGCACGCACGCCGGTTTCTAGGGCTCCTGGCATCACCTTCTGATAGAACATGACCAATTTGGTCATGGTAGGTAAGTCTTGGCCTTCCCCGGCTCCTACATCCTTCCACTTTTGCATTGTATATCTGATCAATATCGTAGGTATATATATGTGAAAGTACTAGTTATAGTATTGTTAGGGTTCCGTAATGATTTTGTTCACTTAAATAGTTCTTATATAATTCATCAAAGATTCCTGTAATCTTTAATTCTACCATTTGACATCATTATTTTACCATTATGCTGACATGAATTTATTGTGATATCTAATTAATAATTTGAAAATAAATCCATATTGGCATGTTTCTTTCGGCATTTCTTCTTCGCTAATGGTGATTTCAGAAATGCTAGTAGATTAAAAAAGGAAAATAGTAACATAAGGGAATTGAATAAGATACAGCAAAGTGCAGCTCAAGCTTTACACTTTGACCTTTATACCATTCTTATGCCGTTCGTAATAAGGGTTACAATCGCCCTTCGACTCTTAAGCATGATCTGATCTTGGCTGTACAATAAGATACAATAATACACTTCAAAAATGTAAGAAGTGCCGGGAGGTCCTAATGGCTAATAAAGGATGTTTAATCTTATCTTATCTTATTTTATATGAACAGCTAAAGATAATATGATGTTTATCGGGTTCATGTACACACACTAACCCGAAGCTTCAACTGCAGTGATAACTGGTGTAGTTATCACTGTAGTTGAAGTTTCGGGTCAACAAGATGACCAACGCGCATTGGTGGAGGCCAGAGCTGGAAGGCCGCTTTCATTAAAAGAAGCTGGGGAAATAACTGTATCTCACAGAAAACCGCAGTCAAATAACAACTCCCTTGAGTTTTTTAGTTCACTGTTTATAAGTTGGAAGTTCAAAATGTCCTGTCATCTTGAATTTTTTGAATTAATTATCAGAAATTTCAAACTGTCGACAAACTCCGTACATATTCAAATATACAGTTCTTTTTTTATTCGCCTGTACTACAACAGTTTAATTGCCAGGCAAATCAGATCATACATCAATTACCAAATTAAACTAGCATTTAGATGGTACTAGCTGACCCGGCGAACTTCGTACCGCCTCAGGATCAATAAATGGTGTGTTAACTTATTAGATGGTATAAATTCTTTTAACACTTATTCGTACTTGTGATATCATAAAAAAGAATTTCATATAAAATTTATGGGAAATGTAATTTACTTTTTTTTTTTGTTACTTTTTCCATGTTTTTATACTTATTATCCTATTTCCGACGAAGACAAATCCAAAAACACAAAAATCATAAAAATCGGTTCAGCCGTTCTTGAGTTAAACACGACTTTGTTTTATATATATAGATTAGGATTGTAAAGTATAATACATACATGTAAAATACAAATAAATTTTCTATTACATTCTAAATCTGAAAACATAGCCACCGTGTATCATTTATTTAAAAAAAAAATATTACAACATTCGAAAGCCAAAGTAAAAACTTTTTTGACAAAGGTTAAAAAATAAAATTGTGTTTATACGCTATTTGAATGATACGCCAATGAAGAAAAAATGAACGCCTAACGACATGCAAATAAAATCGTGATGGGTGGAAATGGAGATACTACCACTAGTTTTTCTCGTGAAGTAGCTTTGGTTCATTAGTTGATTTTAAAATACATCTGTACAAAATCTTTCAAAACATTACAAAAAATATTCTTTAGTGGTAAAATACTGACCATACAGTTTATTTCGTTCCTATACAACAAATAGTTTGATGGTGTCGCGAGTTATACTGGGCATAGCTCGGGTGACACCTATTTTTTAGCGCTCACTCCTACAGCTTTGACGTCATAGAGGAAGAAGAGGGGTAATCAAACATATAAATGTCTTAGAAAATCATAGTACTATGGAAAAAAATAGCGATAACTAAAATACTTTTAAAGCTCTACGAGATCAAAGCTCTCAAAAGTACACGTTTTGGTAACGGAGACGTTTATAGATATTACGTCAAAAATAGCAACATTTCATTCGTTGTAGAACGAGTATATTCATGAAAATTTATTAATTAAATACACACATCAAAAGTGTCTAGGGATCAAGCATTTTTATGCGGATTTCTTGAGATTGAGATGTGGCTTTGTAATAAAAAAATATATAAAATATATAAACGTATACGACACTGGAGAACCCCTGGACGCCAACAGCGATTAAAATCCTGCCAGGAAGTCCATCCTTATAGTGGTGGAACCATCATGGTATGGGCGGGTATTTGGATCGGCGGAAGAACTGAGTTGATTTGGATCAGAGGCAACCTCAACGCTCAAATTTATGCTAAGACGATTGTATCAGACGTCATCGTTCCTCTACAAGTGCAAATCGGTCCCTTATTTCAGTTAATGCATGATAATGCACGACCGCACACCGCAAGAGTTGTAAGACAGACTCTCGCCGCAGCTAACATCAATGTCATGCCCTGGCCTGCTTAGTCGCCAGACTTGAACCCGATTGAGCATGCATGGGATATGCTACAGAGAAGAGCTCTGCCGAATATGGAGGGTATCCAGTCGCAAGAAGACCTTTTTTTGTTGTTGCAACGAACATGGGCGGCCATTCCACAGCGTGATTTGGATGAACTCATTTTGAGTATGCCAAACCGATGTTCTTGTGTTGTTAGTGTTCGCGGTAGAAACACGGATTATTAATTGTTTAAGTTACCCAATAAAATTTTAAAGAAAACTGTTATTTCAGTCTTTTTTTCGAACTTTAATGTTAGTGGTTCAAATGTCAAAAATCCCTTTATTATGAAAATGGCAAATTTCTTTATTAATGCAAAGGTGACTTGGTTTATCGTTACTGTAGACAAACGAAAACACTTTATTTGATGAATCCTTAAAGAAAATTTTAATTAATATCAATCAGGAGAAAAGTTATTGCAAAAATATATGTTGATCCCTAGACACTTTTGATGTGTGTATTTAGTAGGTGTTTCCCATGAAATATTTTTAACGAAATTTTTGTTACTTTGATAATGGGATTTAGACGACGCGGTATACATATAGACGCGGTATAAAGTAGCGTTTGAAAATCAAATTCTCAATATTGTCTAAACAATTGCTACGTTACGAGATTTTTTTATGCAACGTCGGCAGGCATACAAGCCATATGACCCACCTGATGTAAAGCGATTACCGGAGCCAATGAACGCTTGTAATATATTAAGTATCGCTCACGCGATACCTACTCTGCTGCTAACACAGCAACTCCTTAGGAGCTTACTGATGTCCTCACACCCACGCAGGAGCACAACAACCCTCTAGGAAGTTATAGAGGTACTTCCCCAGACGGGCTCCTTTGATGCGCCTTACCTCTCTTAAAATTCTTATTTTCTAAAGCATAATCCATCATTCTATAAAATACATTTCATAATAATGTAGGTTATATTTTTTAAGTAAACAATGTGAAAATTAATTTAACAATGTAACAAACACGTACTTCTCTCCGAACATGCTACACTTTTCCGGTTTGTTTTTAATTAAGTCTTTTAAAATGTTTTACGCAAAATCAACGAACAGCGGGAAGAACCTGGGAACTCATATTACGTAGGTATATTACGACATCAAACTACCTACTGGACTGTCAAAGTTAATCAAACACCCACCGTACACTGAACTGGCTTAAATGACATGCGAACATGCTTTAACATTGTCCATCTATTCTAGTAAAAGTCGTAGGTAATTTCGTTTGTGACCTGTCATAGTCTGACTTTAGAATCCCGCAGATTGTAAAGCGGGTTTTAAAGCGGATTGTGACCGTAACTAGCGCCGGCACTGATTAAATATCAAAGTTCGTGAACTATGGAAGAATGGAAGTTAATAGGCAGGGCTTTTAGAATACAGACAATAAGATATTTTTACACGCAACTTTGTAGTGTTAAACAGCTCAATTTATAGGCGAAAATATGAAAAATGGCAGTTTTAACCATCATTCCTACCCAAAGGCAATATGTCACTTATAAGCTGTACGTAGAACGCTCCTAAAGCCTACGGCTTTCGTTCGTCCGTCTGTTTGTCAGTGCAATATGTCTCAAAAACAGTAACAGATAGACAGTTGAAATTTGACCAGAGTTTGTATTTCGATTGGTTCTAGCATCAATGGAATTCAAATTTAAGAGGGTTCGCTCATGCGAAAGGTTTTTTTACATGGTGGTATGGAACGTTTCATGTCTGAGACCGACTTGTACTTATTTGGTTTTCTATACAATGTCGGAGGAAACAAGCCGTGTGCTACAAGATCTAGAATGATTACCACAGCTTATAAACGCATGTTATACAGAGAGTATCGTGCCATACATGTGGGATATGTACAGCATACGTTACAGATATTTACTAAATTAATTATCATCACAAACATCGTGACTTACTTGTATTTCTCATTGTTTGCCATACTGGCATATATAATACAATGTAAAATGCGTAAGAATTAAATAATATAATGACACATTAAATTTAGTATCTATTCCAATACACAATAAACATGAAAGATACGGTAAATACACAATTCGTCAAACCACTATCACTTGGGCAAATAACTGAAGCAGCAAGGGTTTGATCCCAATGGAGCACCTTCCGCTCTTACTTTAACATCTTTATGTATCTTTGTGAATAGTTTGGAGTATAGAACACTTCCTTAGGACCGCGTGTGTATATTTGTCTGAAACTACAATTCATAGCAGCACTTTGATATTGACTGCCGGAGATGGGAATAGAGAAAGTTTCTTTTCAATTGTACAAGTTAAATTAGATAGTGTTGACCGTCTTCCTGCGCAGAAACAATTAGGAACGCGCATAACATTCTCTATAAGGTTTTCTTGAAAGCGGGTAAGTGTCAATAATGTTACCTATCTTACGTTCTTACTAAGTAGGACTTATATTAGTGATATTCCTCTGTGATATATTTTCACCTGCGAAATTGCTGGTTTTAATAGTAGCCAATGTTTCATTCCACATGGAATTGTTCTAATTAATTTTATAGTTTATGTACACGTGATTCTTTTTGTGATACACGTTTCTTGTAGAACAATTTACTCATTTTATTTAACCATCCAATTTTTCTTTTATATTACTGAGTAAAGATTTGGCAGAACCCAGAGGCAAACGAGAGCTTCCATCAGTTAGGTCACACACGTCTTCGGAAATATAATTTCTTGGACATGCGGGTTTCCTCACGATGTTTCCTTCACCGCCGAGAAAGTATTTACAAATATGTATATAAATTCGAAACGCTTATTTAATGGCACTTTTAAAAGAGGTAGGGCGCATTAAAGGAACCCCTCTGGGGAAGTACCTCCACCTCACAGAAAACCGCAACAAATAACAACTCCCTAGAGGATTATTGTGTTCCTGCGTGTAAGTGAGGTCACCAGTAAGCTCCCAAGGAGTTGCTGTGTTAGCAGCAAAGGTGATACTTAATGTATTAGAAGCGTTTATATGCTACGGTTACCTATTTACATCCAGTGGGCCGTATGCTTGTATATCTCCCGAAGTTTGTATAAAAAACATATTATGGTCATACCAGGATTCGAACCATGAACCATCGGATATGGAAATATCGTCGTATCTTAGTACGCAGTACAAGAGGCACGCAACATCAAGGACGTGTAAGAGAATCTAACTAATTTCAAATAATAATACACGCAGTTGCAGTACTATACATGTGCAACATTTTTTCGTGTGTGTAAATGATGAAAAACAAATCGCTGATAAACAACTGTATGTGGTTGTGAAGAATGAAGACTAGGCTTACCGGTCATTCTTCACAACCACACAAACGACCGTTTCAAAACAACAGAAGTTACCACTGGAGAATCTTATCATTCATAGTACTCATCAGATTTTTCTCCATCCAATTATATTTTTTTTTAAAGTTGGGTTTACTTTTACAATAAGTCAACAAGACGGTGAGACATGCCTTTAAAGAGTTTTTAATTTCCACCCATGAGATTTATTTAACGGATGTATCAATGAATTTCCTTTGAAATGGCAAAAGTGCAATATTAAGTGAATTTTTTTCAATACTAAATGTATTGTAATGTAGTTTTCACCAATAAAAAAATGATTGATTTTTTCCTTTAAAACGGCAATTTCTCAAATTCATGAGAGATAAATGCATCAAAACAGTCCAATTGCGGAAGTACCAGGACATCACAAAAAAACCGCAGCTAAATAACAACTCCCTAAAAGATTGTTGTATACTTGCGAGCGACGTTATCAATAAGCTCATAAGAACCACTTTACGTCAGGTGGTTAGTACGTTTGTATGCAAGATGGGTCGATGTTGTATAAAAAAAATGCTTATAATTAGATATTACAAACTAAAAATTTTGATATTACAAACGATACATATTTATTACTTCAGCGAAACAATGTTTTGTCCTTTCTGATTTTTGATCAACTGAATGAGATCAGAACTTTTTCATCCTATTCAGCCGATCAGGAATCAATCAGCCAAAGGGGTTTCGAAAGGTAAACGTTAAATTGAAATATGTGGATCGCTTGTTAACCAACTTTAAAACAGGATTTTGTTCTGTGTCGTTCGTTCGTCGTGTTCGTCGTGCATGTTTTTTATTCATGCTTAGCGATATCTCGGGAACGGCTCAACGGATTTGAATAATTTAAACTGGAATTCTAAAATACAGAAATAAATTTCAAGCGATCATTCTTTCAGTTTTATGTTTTTATTTGTGACGGATTTCATTTTTCTTTAACGAGTCTCATGTCATGTAAAAAAATGTGCAAGCGTGACTTCGAAAGGGAATGGGATGTGTGGATTAAGTCTTTTCGTCAAGGTGTATTACGGAGAAAGCTTTAGCAAAATATAAAACAGTTTTATTCGCTTTCATTGTCTTGGAAAAGTCCTATGACAGAGTGGAGGGGCGAACTTTGGCCTATGCTATCCATATATGGGGTGGACAGTATTTTGATACGGGGATTGGAATCCTTGTACTAGTATTCAAGTAACTATATCAGGGTAAATGAGGTCAATACAGACTGTTTCAGCATCGAATTTGGTGGACAGTTCTGTGTAGCATCTCCTTGGGTGTTTACCGTATACATGCACAGTTGTTTGATAGACTTGAAAGAGTATGACTGTGGAGTGAGAGAAGAATGAATGAGTCAATATTTAAAACCATGTTGTACGTCGATGACCATGTCCTCCTGGCATCTTCGGTGGATAATAAATGAGTCTTTTAAATGGAAAGGTATAAAAGTGAATGTAATGAAGACGAAAGCATTGGTGATTGAAAGGAATGAAACTATTACAGAGTACCAGATGATGATCTGAAATGAAAAAGTGGAGCAAGTTGCGATGGGAAATGTGAGGAAGATCTTGAAAGAAGAGCGAAAGCAGTAAACCGAATCGATGGTACGCTATACTCGGTTTTGACGAGCGAAATTATATGAAACAAAGCTCGCCTTGCGTACAGTGATCATGTGTATGGCAGAAGAATTAAAGTAGGGTCAACGCTGTTGAAATGAGAGCGCTAAGGATTATGCGTGAAGTAAAAAAGATCGATAGAGAAGAAATAGCACGATATGAAAATAATGTAGAATGAAACATTATGTAGTGACAAAAAATAAAATGGGGATGCAGAGATGGAGCAAGAATTGATGGCAAAAGAGTTACGAGCTCGGTGGCTCAGTCGTGAATGACGCGACTTTGACACCAACGCTCGTGGCTTCGATTCCCACACAAGGCAAACATTTGTGTGCATGAACATGTCTGTTTCTCTTGGTCTGAATGTTTTAAGAGAGGCAGGGTGCATCAAAGCAGCCCGTCTGGGGAAGTACCTCCACCTCACAGAAAACCGCAGCCAAATAACAACTCCCTAGAGGGTTGATGTGTTCCTGCGTGTGAGTGAGGTCACCAGTAAGCTCCTAAGGAGTTACTGTGTAAACAGCGGAGGAGGCATCGCGCGAGTTATAATTAATATGTCGCAAGCGTTAATGGGCTACGGTACCCGCTTTACATCAGGTGGGCCGTATGCTTGTATGCCTCCCGACGTAGTATAAAAAAATATAGTATTGTCTTAGGTTTTCGCGATTGTTACACATTGAATTAAACAATTTTTAACGGAAGTATCGCGTATTTTATTTATTTTGTTGGACCTGAGGTTTCGAACGCTTTGCAGCATCCGTGGTCGCAGGAAGACTACGGTGGTATTTGTCTTACATTAGTTATTCAATTATTACATCTACCGACATGGATGAATTAATTATATATGTTCCGATTCACACGAAAATCGCTCACAGTGTCCGAACATTTTTTAGATCTTTGGGTTTGGGACTTGATAATTTTTAGGACTGGATCCCAAGCAGGTGGTACTTGCCAACCATCTTCTCTATTGAAATTGGGGTGTTTTCTTATTTCAATAGCCTCGCGCAACATTCTCGGCATGTAGCGATTCTCCTTCGTGAGGATTTGTGGACAAATCAAGTCCCAAACCCAAAGATCTAAAAATGTTCGGACACTGTGAGCGATTTTTGTGTGAATCGGAACATATATCATTAATCCATCCATGTCGGTAGATGTAATAATTGAATAACTAATGTAAGGGACTTCTTCCCGCGCTTTTGACGAGTGACATTGTTCTTATACTTGAATTTTTTACAATTTAGTGTAAAATTAGTTTTATGTGACAATTTCGATAGTGTTTTGTAACATAAGTGCTAGTGCAATTATACAATAATAAAAAAATATTCAAATATAACACGTTTATGCACTTTTTGGAAGACGTGAATAAGTTCATCATGAAAACCTTGTAAAATTCCTATCGTTTTACGGGTGGTATTTAAACTGGGTTGATTGGGTCGAAGTACCCTTCCCAAGTAATTTTTGAGCACAGTTCCTGAAGCTGGAACATAGAATTAAGATTCTCAAATGGTTCTAAACTGATGACTTGGCTGTATGGGCTAGATCCCTTTGCCTTTCCCCTCGGGGATAAAAAGAACCAAAAAAAAAAAAAAAACTAATGTAAGACAAATACCACCTTAGTCTTCCTGCGACCACGAACGCTGCAAAGCGTTCGAAACGTCAGGTTCAACAAAATAAATAAAATACGCGATACTTCCGTTAAAAATTGTTTAATTCAATGTATAAAAATATATATATATATCGAGCAAGATTGAGTGGAGAAATCGGCAGGGACCGCCCAAGACGCACACATATGGATCAAATAGCTGATTTGCTGAAAAGGAGCCAAATCAACACCACCCGGAACCGAAGAGCATGCAAGAAGAGGTTGATGTGTGGAAGAGCCGAGAGCGGTATGTTTGGATCCGTGCACCTGGCGTTTCTAGTCTCTACCTACCCCAATGAGAGACAGGCGTGATGATATGTATGCATGTATATATGAGTCATATATTATTCTATGTAATGTTGGCGAAGAATTGTGGAAGATTTGATGATGAAACAAAAAAGAAAATTAAGACACTATCATAGCTTATCACGAATCTTAGAGTTCACTTTATATTGAAAAAGTTTTAACAAAAAAATATCAATTAATTTGGTTTAAATGTTTTGTTTAAAATATTTACATCCATATTTCAGCTGGCCATATAGTTAAGAAGAAAAAATATGAAGTGACTTAATAGTTTTCGTTCTTAACTCATATGCGGTAGAATAACATGGTTCAAGTTGTAACATGTTACTTTAACGACTAACATCGACAGCGTCTGAGGATACCTCGTGTGTGGCGAAACACGTGTAGCAGAGACGAACAGGGTAGCCATAGCAGCAACGCTGACTGGTGCATGCGGTTCCTATTTCAGATGGCGGATATTCGCAGAGTCGACCAGAGCCGCCAAGGCAGCGACGGCACGATGCATCTACTAACAGTGGTGGGTGCAGGCGGGCGCTAGTTCACATGAACTAATTGGTGTGTTATGTTATTTGATTTAATCTGCGCACTCAAAGCAGGTTAAATCAAATAACATTACATGTGTGACTCACATGACCACGAAATTTATTCTAACCCTGCTTTTATTTTCAGGTTTCTCTTCTGACTTTATATCTGATACCATTTCGTTGCACTATTCATTCGTTTATATTATATGCATACACATGAAGAAATTTGCTAATGACTTATTAATGCCTATTTTATCAGCGTTATATTTTAGCTGATGTCTGTAATTATCAATACCCAAATTTTAAAATAAGTAGATAAGTAGTCGCTCGATGGCGTTGTTGGATCTTTCATGAACCCACCATCAACGGCATATCCATGGACGGGTTTGTTCATATCAAACTTCTGTGTATTTAAGTGGCATGATAATCCGTTGATTCTGCCTATTATTGATAGATGTCAGTAATTGAGTTAAGTGTCTTCGGACGGCTTGATAACAGTGACCTTCGCCATTCCGCAGTTGAACAGCGTAGCGGAGGATGCCCCAAACTCCTCTTCAGTATGTATGAATATGGGTTGCTATAGTAACATACGGTTACCAAACGCATGCCCCGCTGAGGTCCACCATTTGCACCAAGACACAATGTAATTGTTTTAGTTTCACCCTTCACAGTTTGCCGTTAATTACTCTCGGATTGCTTTGTTTGTTGTTCTATGCAAATATGAATTCCTCACATTCGCAAACGGAGAATTGGCCGTTCAGTTAAAACTTTTTCTTCGTGTAAATAATTACATACATTGTCGCGCCCAGTTCCTTGCGGAGTAAGCAGAGAGTATGCAAAATGAAATATATAATTCCCAATTATGTACTTGTATACTATTACCTGTCTCCCGTCGGGGTAGTCAAGTACTATTGAAGCACAATAGTTAAGAATTAAACACATTTCTTTCGCTTTTCCTACCTTCTACCCGTAACAATAACATTTTGCATCTGTACGCCTGTACCGGTATGCGAATAAAGAAAATGGCTATCTAATAATAATTGCTGTCCTTTTTATTTTAGCAACTGATAAGCATTCACGTTCTAACAAATAAAGAAATACAAACACAAGCAAGCGACTTGAAATAAAAGTTTTCTGAATATTCTAAATAATAATAGTAATATCTATATATCTTCTGCAAAGTGAAAATAATTAAAAAATGATTTCAAGAGAGAGGAAAATAATTTCACAAGTACGGCGTATCAAAGCGACCCGGCGGAGAAAGTATTTCACAGAAAAAGCCAAAATGTAACTCACTGGGGGGTTGTTGTGTTTAAGCATATAAGGAATGCATGCCCTATCAACAGAGTGGTAACGTGCTAGTGATATTTCCTATATTTCAAGCATTTATAGACTATGTAACGGCTTTGCATCAGGTAGGCAGTATGTATGCCATTCCACGTTGTATAAAAAATAACAACGAAAAAAATCTGAAGATGAATTTAATACAGAAATCTTTAATGAAAAAAAAAATTAAATTAACATTTTTTAGTGCCTTCAAATAATTATGTCAATTCAGTCAGTCAGTTTTTTTGTAATCTCATACAGTCAACATGATATAATAACAACTAATAAAACATGCTAAAAAAATGATTTTTAAAAGGCAGTTTTAGATAACTATGCACTAGAAAGCTTTTGTGCCGTGCAACTGTGATTTGAATACAATAAACGCGATCAGTACCTACAATCACTTTCCATGGAAATGAAGGCAGTCTCTTTTTTATTTTTCCGAAGAAAGAATAATTCTATTGGCGGGTAATCGTTCTCGATATTGGAGGTAGATATTAAAAAATCGGAAAGGAAGTTATTCCGACGTTTTGATGCTTCATCGTTCGGAACATTTTAAGTTATTTTGACCGTTTATGAGAATCTAAATTGTATATTAAACTCGCTGTCGTCATCTGTTATTACATTTTTGATATTGTGTTATAATAATTGACAATTTTTTTCTTGTTTTTTTAGAAAGTTAAAGCTTCTTTAGGCTCATTCCACAGCTGGGATACAAGTCTTCCTTCAATCGCAAGTGTTTAAAGCATACTCCATCACGCTGATCAACTACGGATTAGCGGAGGCCAGTGTTTTGAAGCCGCCCGATAGCCACTTAGCTTAACGACTGTCATCTATCGATAACAGCCGGGACCTATGTGCCCTGCGGAGAAGCTCGAGATATATAAACCTTTTAATAGAGAGCCTGCGGTCGACGTTGCTTAACCTGCGTGTTCGGTTAGTATGACACGCGGAACGACGCCATCGAGATCTCTATTCTCGCGTCAGTTACATACTATTGTTAACAGTATCTGTACTACAGTTTTAAGTTTTACTCTCTCTCATGACTGCCTTTTTAATTTAAGTTGCGTCGGGAAATAGCTGATGTATTGAATTTAGAAGTATTTCACGAAGAAAATATTTCGCAAATAATTACGACAATTGAAATTATATATTTACGTCGTCGTAAATATTTGGAACTCTTTTTTTTATTGAACATATTTTTTATGATATTACTTTATATGTGATTACTAAAGTAACAGTTGATCAATTCACATATTATTGCAATATTAAAATACATTCTGTTCTAGGTTTGAGAGTCAAAATTGTGTAAAAGATCATAGTGACTGTTTATTTGATATATTGATTATAATTACTTGGAATAATTACCGCACTAAAAGTTATGCGTAATTTATTAATAAAATAAATTAAATACAAAATAATGTATACACTATTTTTTAAAACTGTCTTTTGTATTCTAAAATTGTTACGCATTTTTTATGGAATATAATAAATTGAGCAATAAAAAATACTAACTATTCGTCTAAAATATTGAAATACACATCAGATTAATGATTTGATGTGCATTTCAGTATTTTTAGATGTAACATACTGTTTTCGTAGATTAGGTTAGGATTAGTATGTTAACCAATTAAATACAATCGATTTTTTATTTGTTCCAAAACATTTTTTTCAAAACACGTGATCTACTGATCGTACATATTCCGCTAGTTGATTCGAAGCCATCGCGGCCTCTCATGACTAATCAGAAAAATAAAAAATTCACTGAATCACTGAATGCTGCACGTAATCGTGAGGATTACATGTAGAATTCAGTGATTTCTTCATTCATCATATCATTCATTATATTAGTCATGAGCTCAATTTTTGTGTCATATACACCAACAATATTCTTTGTAAAATGTCTTGTTATGGAATTGATGAATATCTAATTCACAAAAATGTCTAAAAATTATTTAGTGCATTAATTTTTTTTTTTTTTTACAGGACAAAAATGGGTGTATGTATGTTCCGTACACGAACGTATACGAACGAAAACGGCTGGACTGATTTTAGTAAAATTATCAGAGAATCTTCAAATTAGACCAGCAGCTAATTTTGTGAAGTTTGGTAGCGATTGGTCACCCGTGCGAGAATACACATACGAAGCCGGGGCGGACTGGTGGTACTTAATATAATTTTTTGAAAGAAATATCTATATTGGAAATATAGTAATTTCGGAAAAAATAAAACTATGAGAAATGAACAAAATAATAAGACTAGTATTAAAAAAATACAAAATGTGTCTAAGTGCCCGCGAGGGTCCAATGACAAATAATGATTCATAAAACGTTCTGAGGCCTACAAGCATACGGTTTACTTGATGAAAAGTGGTTACCATAGCTTGTAAACGCTCGGAATTCAAGAAGTCACTCAATCGCAGGAACACAACATACTTCCAAGTAGTTATTATTTGCACTTGTTTTTTTGTGATTATTGGTTTGTTTATTGTTATATACATAAAACGTGAAGTCTTTCAACGCTGCATAGCTACGAGTAGTTCTACAACATACACACTAAAATTTCTGCGAATTAGCAGACACACGACAATAAAGTAAACCATGAATGCCGCGGTAATTATGGTTCGTATATTCGTATTACACCTCTCATTATTTGCATTAATAGGTATTAATTAGCTATTTATTAGTAGCCAATGGGCATCTGTATGACTGCATCATGTCAAAAAGTTGACGAGACTTCGATGAAGAAAAAAGGGAGTCGGTTCTGTTTGCTGAAATTTCTATACGTCATGGATTGTGATGTGGTTTATTCTATTTTCTATTATTTAGTAACTTTTTCACGAAACCTTTGCATGTAGAGTGCTAATCTAGGATCCGAAGGTACTAGAAAATTTAAATTTAATTTTAAAATTATTAATTATTTATTTAATTTTTAAAAATTAATTTTTAAAGTAGAAAATTTTAATACATTCATTTCATTCACAAATCAATTATCACGGACGGATATTTGACAAACTGTAACATTAACTTGTTAGATAATTTACACTTTTATAATGCGTTACCGTGGTGTTTGCATAATTAATTATACTTATTCAGAAACTGATAGACTTCTACCATAATAAAGTCACACTATTGGTAATTTCAGTAAATCACCTTTTTGTATTGATGGCGTACGCAATATAGTATAAATAGCCATTTTTAATTGTTGCATCATCATAATGATAATGATGGAGGTTGGATGTAGGTACCAATAGGAACTCTTGAACTTAACAGGAGTTTAGGCTCGATTGACTAGTTAGGGAAGCTATCCATAAGTCCGCCATTGTACTATAATCCTTATTGTCTGTATGGCTATTCTCGGCGTCTTAGGTCATATAGAATGTGCTGGATCCGCATTTTTAATTTAACTTTTCTGGTCAAAAAACGGGCAATAGCAAAATTATTTTTTTGGTGCGCATCAAGAGAGGTAGGGCGCCGTCTGGGGAAGTACCTCACAGAAAACCGCAGCCAAATAACAACTCCCTAGAGGGTTGTTGTGTTCCTGCGTGTGAGTAAGGTCACCAGTAAGCTACCAAGGAGTTGCTGTGTAAGCAGCAGAGGAGGCATCGTGCGATTGATAATTAATATATCGTATCGACGTAGCATATAAAAAAATCCGATTTGTTCTTTTCAGTCACGGAACTCTAAAAAGGTCGCCATAAAAGCAGACCATTATTTTGTCCTGAAACATTTTTTCCTAGCAATAAATGCTAGCGTGGAGAACAAAAACAATATTTCGTTCGCACTACATCCCTCATACGTAGATAATGACACTAATAAATGTAGCGTACCACTATTGTCTCGTACATTCGCATTGTGAAGATTATTTATGTTACCACTGCGCAGGTCACGCTGATAGTTCTAGCAATAACGTGATATCATTAATTTGAATTGAATTATTAAGTTTGGTTCTAACCGACCATTTTACTTCGACCTCGACTCAGTTCCGTACTACTCTCATATTCAACGGAATTGTGGAAATGCAAAGCAGCACGGGAGATCATTTGGAAATGGATTGTAATTTATAGTCAGTTCTTAGTTCAGGAGCGATTATGGTCTGGTTCATATTTGGATAGTGCTGCCTCTTGGGTGCGATTCGATGATTAACAGTTACTTGATAGGCACCCTTAGAAGATTACCCTTGGTGTTAACTCAAAGTTAATGGAAGTTGCGTTAATTTCGTCCCTCTAGGCTCCACTTGTTACCTTGATCTTGTTCATGAAATTTGAGTGTAATTCAATTATTATACAATAAGCCTGTAACTGACTTGAATAATTCCTGTAGAAAATTATACGAAAGTTACTGTTTGTTTCTAAGGCATTGATATCTTCAAATCGACTTTAAAATAGGAGGTGGCATAATCTCTTTTGAAATTGCTTTATAATAAGTTATACATTCATCAATCAATATATATCCCAAAATGAAAGTGACCAGCATTTATCATATATGAGTAAAAAATGGGAGAAATGAGAGTGAATAAATAATAGAATATTTCCGTTAGAATTCTTGCATATTTGTTTCTTGCTGCTAAACTTTCAAATTACTCAGTATAAATTTTGGTAAAACTCGGTAACTATACAATTTTGGCGATTCTAATTATGTAAGGATATTCCGTACCTTCGTATAGAGCAGTGATAGCCCAGTGGATAAAGAACGGACCTATTAACCAACAGGTTCCCACTTCGAATTCTGTCATGTATCATTAAATTCGTGTTCTCGGATTTCTGTACATATTTGTAATTATCACTAGCTTGCCAATTAGGAAACCCACACATTGACATGAAATTATATTTCGAAGCACGTGTGATCTTATCTAAAAAAGGTCTCGGTTTCCTTCTGTATTGTAGCGGTCGCTCGGCCTGGCCTGACGGAAGCCGCTCAATGTAAAAATCTGTATCTTCGCCAAATCCTTAGACTTAGGTAGCGAACCCCGCCAATCCTATTAAAGAAACGGAATAATACTAAAAAGAAGAAGCCCGTACATTTCTATAACAATTAATGTGTGTAATAAAAATCGGGTTAGTTTAGGAAAGAATTAATGGCCGATATAATATGGCAGATGCAAAAACTGGCACGATTCACAAAGAAGAGTTCGAGCTTATGCCCGGAGTATCGCATGTCGTTAGCCAAGCAAGCTCGAAGTGGTCATGGATCGCGTTAATGTTTGATTGAAGTTCCCTGATATTGCAGAAAGCCACATTAATTAGGTGAAAACGAATTGTTGATTTTTTTTCTTAACTTTTAACATAACGGAACATACATACATATCATCGCAACCCTGTCTCCCATTGGGGTAGGGAGAGACTATGGAACACCAGGTGCGTCGATGATCCAAATATACCTCTCTCGCCTTTTTCACACTCGTTAACCTCTTCTCGCATGCTCTTCGGTTTGCGGTGCTATTGATTTGGCGTTTTTTCCATACATCAGTTATTTGATCCATATGTGTGCATCTAGGGCGGTGTCTACCGATATCTCCACTTACTATTGCTCGATATACTTCTTTCGTAACTCTTTTGTCATCCATTATTTTCAAATGTTCGAACCATTTCAGCATTAACAATTTATTTCAACATTTATTTATTTATTTTAGTAAGGTACACCAACAGATTACATGACTACATTAAAAAAATAATTTGTTCCAATCTGGGAATCAGCATGCAAACAAAAGATTTATAAAACAAAAAAAAAAACAGTTGAGAATGCGCAAGCTTGCATTGCCAGAGGAACACCTGGCTCGTCAATTATATAACAAGTAATTTTTTTTTAATTTTTCCTTTCCTTAAGAGATAGGAACGGTGTTCCTGAATATTCCTATTCTACTTTTTTATGCTGAATCCGAATCTGAAGTCAAAATTCGAATATTCGAAATAAGCGACAGACAAACGCACAGACAAACGCACACACAGACAAACATATAGATTTCATATAGGAACGGTGTTCCTGAAAATGGAATAAAATAACCACAGCTTCAACAGGTACTTATAACATTGTAGGTGAGCATTAATATCTAAAAACATTAAAAGTTATGGATCGACTGAACCCTCCGATTGAATTTTAAGAGTGAGTCATGGTTAATGTCGAGATCACATGAGTTGTTTATTTTATTATACCTAGATAGCATTCTCGGCAGAGGCGCATTTCTGCCAAGGTTAGTCCGCGCTTCAGGTGTGACATATGTATTAGTGAACTTCGTCCTTGAGTTAAGGCTAGGTACTGTAATACATAGCTCATTCAGGATATCCTGGCAATCAACCGCGCCGTTAGCTAGCTTATACAGAAATATTATGTCATGGGTTTCACGGCGATAATGTTATATTGAGAATAAATAAAGAAAAGCCTGTTGAGTAGATAAAACACGGGACAAAAAGGTGGTATCTTCCTCAAGTACAGTGCAGCTTGTGGGATTTGCGGGGAATTCCCCATTTTTTCCTGTTGGAGCTACCGAAATCACCCTGATCTCGATCGGAACGACCAATGCAACAGAAACTTTACACAGACTAGCTGTTTAAAAGTTTCTAGCGGGTCCAACAGTCCCGTGATTTCGAAGAATCTACTCCATATTGTATTCTGAAGAATTAAAAAAAGTTTACTATTAGTTACCTTTTATTTTTATATTTTTTAATGTTTTTTTTACAACTTTAATGAATAGAGCACGTGTCTGGAGTAATATACATTTCATTTTTACTCCGGTATGAGGAACCCGACCTAACCACATGTCTGATCGAGTCTTTCAAACCTGAGCGTAATTTTTAATAGATTCACAATTATATTTAATTATTAATACATATTGTGGTTATGGTTCAAGTGATATGTTATTTATAAAAGTAATACGTATTGTCGAAATAAAAAGCAATGTGAAAATGGCAGTTTTAAAAGAAAATGGCATTGTCTCACGAGTACTGCCAAAAAATAAATAAATGTAGAAGCTCTCATATGGGCGAATCCTAAGAGTCAACGCCCAAAAGAAATGACTGTACTATAAAAAGGGGTTGTTATTTATGTCCTAGCAAAATGGATCGCCAGTCTAAGTACACTTGTGTCTATTGCACGTGTCACTATTGCCTAGAACGCGAATTTATATGCTAAAAATGTCGCATAAATATTGAGTAGTAAATATTTGTTTTTCGAATCCAAAGGGGCTTGTGTTCGATTTAAATTAAAGCAGTTTATATCGTTGATTTGAACAGGAGTATATAGTTAATAAGACTTTGTAAATCAACTTTAATTCCCCCATAATAATCAAATTAAATTAAAACTTATTATTTAATTTTTAAGTTACAAAAATAAAGGGTCCCATATCGTGTGATTTTTAGCCACCAGGCACACCAAGTTATCCCAATCGTCAGTGAAGCATAATAGTAAACACCTTCAAGGTAGGTACTGTAGATATAACAGATGATGAAGTATTCATTCGAAATATAGTTCTTACACTTATTGTTTGCGGTGATTATACACAAACTAGCTGCTGCCCGCGGCTCCGCCCGCGTGGACTCAAATAACATAGCCTATGTGTTAATCCAGATCATAATCTATCTACGTGCCAAATTTCATTCAAATCCGTTCAGCCATTTAAGCGTGAAAGAGCAACAAACATCCATCCATACATACAAACTTTCGCATTTATAATATTAGTAGGATACACTACATTCGTAAGCGCTTAGTTGTAAATATGAAGTAAATCTATACCTACAATAAAACTGTAATTGGTCTATGTCTGCACATGGGAGATATTGTCGAAAAATATGAATAGGGCCAATAGAAGTCAAAATAATTGTTTTTAGATTTTTGTCTGTCTGTCTGTATATATGTTTGTTACCTCATCACGCAAATACTACTGAGTCAAATTAGATTCGGTTTTCACGCTTGTCTTACTGGAGATCTAACTTGAAACCTGGTGCATGTTTCATCTTGATATGCCACTTAGAACCTGAGATATTTACAAAATATTTTTTCTAGATGCCGTTATCATTCATAAATAGTTGGAAAGTATGAGGGAGACACTCAAGCTATTTTAGAAGATAATTTATTTCCGATATAAAAAATTAAAATATAAATTAGTTTTGCTACACGTTAATAGATAAGCGAATTAAAACGAGCTATGGATGTGTTCATCGTCAAAGTATATAAGCCACCCGTGAATTACGCGTGTTTATACCTTTGGATTCGAGAGAACGTAATCCAGCACGTCTGCACAATTTTGTTCATTATAATATCTAATCGACGACTGCTTTTTGTTTACACGGACTACGATTTGTATTTGGATTGATTGACGAACGCTTTTTAATACACGGCCAACGATTTGTCTTTGGACAATTAATTATGCCTTCACGAAAACGATCAAATCTTTCTTCTGTTTCTGCTCATTTGAGCATGATTAAGAAGATTAACAGAAAGTCAACCAGAGCGTGAGGAGCGTTTAGCATCACAACGTTCTAGAAGTCTCGATCGCGAGAGACTCCTTCTGAACGCGAATCACGTTTGGATGCTAATAAACGCCGTAACGCTGCCTCACGGTCTGTAGAGAGTAGTGTAGAATATGAACGTCGCTTGAGTGCAAATCGAGCTGGCACTGTTGAAGCTCGAAGTGAGGAAACTGAAGAAGAACGTGAGATTCAGTTATCCTCGGATTGTAGGCGTCATGAGATTTCCTGATCTGTAGAAACGGATACCAAACGAGAAACACGTTTTTCTGCTGACCGAAGCCGTCATGAACTTTCACGGCTATTGGAAACAGGTGAATAGCATGAGCAACGATTGTCTGCCGCTCGGAGCCGTTATCATTATAGACAGGAAGTAGCCGTCCATAACTTGGAATAAGAATGGTGTCGTTTACAGGAAGTGCGACAAACCCAATCCAGTGAGACCCAAATAACGTAGTTGGAATAACGCCGGCTGCACCATGTCGTTCATAGGTTGTCCATCAGCAATGATGACGAGTCAGCCATTTGCGACCCTGATGAGTCGATTATTCTCAACTTGGCTCTATGAATGAAATATGCACACATTGCCGTGCTATAAAATGGGACGGAGAACCCTAGGGAATATGTTGTTCATAGGGCAAAGTTCGTCTGGAAAGAATACAAGACCCGCCTGAGCCATTAAACCAGTTATTAATCGGAGCACGTCCGCTACGGAAACACTTCTTGGCAAACATAAGAGCCTACAACAGCGCACACCAAACGACGTCTTTCGAAGAAATTCAAATTTCTGAAGGAGCGTTCATATCTACCTTTAAGATACAGGGTCAAATTTACCATTTGATTGGTTCGTTGCTGCCGACTGACGTTCCAAAGTTTCTGCAAATATATTTTGTAGCTGATTACCAAGACCAGGCAAATGTTAAGCAGCAACATATTCTTAATTTAAACTCAAGTTTGGTAAGCAGTGTGCAGAATATGCTGCATATGTGAAACCGTATATCAACATTTTCAAAGAGGCACTCAGTTCAGTTTCAGATGACGAGCGCAATAACTGCAAGTTTGTGATTTCTGCTGATAAAAGACCAGGGTCTCAACCGAGCCTTGTCGAGGCGAGGACGGTTATACAACTTTACAGTTTATAATGTTGATTATCGGACGGGTGCTCCCAAGTTTAATAAAAAGACTTCAGCAATGTTGATCCTCGGACACAGGTACTCCATTATTTAGTGAAAAGACTTCAGTAATGCAATTCTATAGTTTTCTAATCCAACTGCGAGAGAACGAACATGTCTATTTACATCGGTTTAAAGTCCGTTTTTACCAATTTTTAGTGGACGTCTCTGCCAAAATTGAAACTGGATGATTAGTATTCATCCGCACATAAATCAGAGAAACTACGTACAGAAAACTACATTGACATGAGAGACGCTCTGCGCCAAGATTCTGATACGTAGAACTTAGATAAGTGATTCTCCCTTTCACATTTACTGGTGGTCCCAGGTACTTGGCCGAGCGGATCAAGATGCTTACTGCTGCGTCAGTAAATATGGCGGAGCAGATTTGTTCATAACTATGACCACCAATCCAAGGGGCCTGAAATCGAGAACAACTTGCTTGCTGGCCAGGCGTCCTACGAAAGGCACGACTTGATTGCTAGAGTGTTCCACCTGAAACAATAACGCCTGATAGATCTTCTTACAAAAAGGTAATTGGGGCAGTCCCGTGCTATATGTACTCAATAAAGTGGCAAAAGCGTGGCTTACCTCATTCACACAATATTTTGCGTCTCGAAAGGAAGATCAAGCCGAACGACATCAATCGTGTTATTAGCGTCTAAATACCAAATCCCTACACAGGCCCGATTCTGCACAGGTTTGGCAAAACCAACATGATTCATGGTCCATGTGGCCCAATGAATACCATCTCGCCTTGCATGAAAGAAGGCCGTTGCACGAAAATATTTCCGAAAAACTTCATTAGTGAAACTGTTACAGGTGAAAACGGGTATCCATCGTATCGCTGCCGAGCGCCGCAAGCAGGTTTTCACAACTGAAGTAAATATGCGCGGTCAGTGTGAAACAGTTGACAATCGATGGTACTCACCAGTACTTTCACGTACATTTAAAGCCCACCTAAATTCTCGAATACTGCGCTAGCGTAGAATCTGTCAAATATAGGTTTTTTTTTATACCACTAAGGTGGAAAACAAGCGTACGGCCTGCCTGATGGTAAGCAGTTACCGTAGCCTATGGGCATTTGTAACACCAGGGGTGTCACTCTTGCGTTGCCGACCCTGTAAGAACCTCTTCACGCCTTTCTTGAAGAACCCCATACTGTAGTCCCTTGGGAAAATCTCGGCAGGGAGCTCATTCCACAACATAATAGTTCTCGGTAGAAAACTTCTCGTGAAGCGCACAGTGCGCGACCATTACAAACTCTGTCAGGAAGATAATTTTGCTCCAACTCTTCTGTACAACGAACTACCATCCTATTACACTTATGACAAATAAAGAGACGTTTTCAATAGACGCCGACGTGGTCAACCAGTTGAAGGATTTTTAGGCGTTTATCGAGAACATGCATTGGACAGAGTGTACACTGTCCATCCATGTAACAGTGAATGCTATTACTTGCGCCTTTTACAGAAATTCTTTAACTTCTTGATACCACACTATGTCGTTCCTCTGCCTGAATTCACGCCTTGAAATAATTTAAAAACTTCCTTACTTTCATGTTTATATCAGACACGGTGTGTAGATGAGTTTCTTCTTACAATAAAATAAAAAAAACCGGCTTCCATATTCCATATTAACCTAAAGTAGAAATATATAGTATTGATTCTAGGGTTATTCATAAAATCAGGACATTACTATAAACGAGTAGTGTTATTAAAGATTCTAAACCAATACGTACATAAAGATTCCATTTATCACGGTAATTGTTTTTAATACTACTAAGGTAACAAATACTACTAAACTAACTACTACTTTTGAAACTAAGAAACGACTAATAACCATACGACGGTGATATTACCAATGATTGTATTCCTACCGAAAAAAATAGGAACAGATGTTTCGTACTTTTATCGTTCCAACGGAAATATTAAAACTAAGTTGCACACAGATACGATATTTTCAATAGAAAAACGTACATAACACCTAAAATAGTTTATAACCTATCTATGCTAAATTACTTGCAGTATGTATTACAAACATTCTACATTTTATCTAATTCCGCACTATTAGAAATCTTGTAGTACTTAGATTTAATCTCCCTACGTTTTGGATTTATCACTTGAAGGACTTCGAACTTCCTCGTTACAATTAATCCTAGATATTTCAGCTTCAGCCCTAGAGCTATGTAACTTTGGACTACTTATGAAACTTGAACTAAGGATTCCGAGTTTGTACGATATGATTTGTTTGTTATTATATAATATCACATTTCCTATCAGACTAAATGACATAATATTAAATCTTTATTATTTGTAGGACATTCTATAACATTTACTCGTCTCGAAGGTTGTCTCTTGTTCAAAGAAAGTGCGTGACTCAAAAATCTGCACCTACGCAAACAATTGACTATAAAAGGTAATTTAATATATTACATCATCTTCGAACCGTTTTCTATATTCAGTGTATATAAAAAAAGCGAATAATAAGATAATTATAATATAAATGTAGATTTAAAAAGTGATTAATGTAAAAACCACTGACCAATAATAAATTTATAATATCTAAAGCCAGCAATGTCAATATTGGAGTGCCTCATATGGGGCCCCTTTTTTTTAGTATACTACTCTGTGTAAAAAGTATCGGGAATATGTCAATAAAAAGACCCGCGTAAAAGAGGTCGTTCTAATTTTTTTACTGCATGTTGGTAGCACTGTACTGATTTAGCGCGCAAAATTTGAGCGGGATCTGTCATTTAATTTGTTTTAAACTACACTTTTTGTTGGTCATAGTTTTGAGTCCTCGGCGATTTTTACAATGGAAAATATTGTTGAACAAAGAGTGTGCCTTAAATTTTGTGTTTCAAATGATATTTCATGTGGTGAATCACTAAAAATGTTGCGAAATACCTACGGCGAATCGTGTATATCGAAAACAAGGGCTTATGAATGGTATAAGGCTTTTAAAGAAGGCCGAGAAGTAGTAGTAGACTTGCCTCGTTCTGGTAGACCTTCAACCGCTACGACCAGAGAAAACATCGACAGAATCAAGAAGCTAGTGCTCGAAAATCGACGTATGAGTCTGAGAGAGTTGGCTAGTGAGGTGAACATATCTTTTAAGTCCGTCCACAACATTCTCATTGACATTTTAGGCATGAAACGCGTCGCCGCTCGACTAGTTCCAAAAGAGCTCAATTTTGTTCAAAAAGCGCAGCGAAAGCATGTCGCTGAAGACATGGTTTCCCGAGCTTCTACGGATCCGACCTTTATGAAACGTATAATAACTGGCGACGAGACATGGGTTTATGAGTACGACATGCAAACAAGCCAACAGTCTTCAGAATGGCGTCTCGAAAACGAGCCGAAACCCAAAAAACCGCGGCAAAGTCGCTCCAAAATCAAGGTGATGCTGACAGTTTTTTTTGACTACCGTGGTGTGGTTCACTCCGAATTCCTTCCAGAGGGAGAAACAGTGAATAAAGAATATTATTTAGGCGTCATGAAGCGTTTGCGTGAGAGTATCCGCCGAAAACGTCCAGATTTGTGGCAACACAACTCATGGATGCTGCACCATGATAATGCACCATCACACACAGCCATTATAGTGAAAGAGTTTTTAGCGAAAAATTCAACAAAAGTTCTCGACCAAGCACCGTATTCACCTGATATGGCTCCGTCTGACTTTTTTTTATTTCCCAAGTTAAAATTACCACTTCGAGGAAAACGTTTTGAGTCGATAGAAGCCATAAAAGAAAATTCGCTGAATGAGCTAAAGGCCATACCGCAAATAGCCTATGAAAAATGTATGGAAGACTGGGTGAAGCGGTGGAGATGTTGTATTGCAAGCGATGGGGCCTACTTTGAAGGCGATAAAATAAATTTAGATGAATAATTTGTATTTTTTGTTTTATTGACAAATTCCCGATACTTAGTACACAGAATGTATGCGAATGACTTGCCCTACATGGTGCAGAAAACGGCGGATATACTACTGTTTGCGGATGACACTTCATTAATTTTTAATGTTGCTCGCCGGTGCGAAAATATTGACAAGGTAAATAGTGTTTTATCTGCTATTCTAAATTGGTTCACATGCAATGATCTTTTATTAAATTCAACTAAAACCAAATGTTTAAAAGTTAGTGTTCCAAATGTGGCGTCTTCCAATACACAAGTTATCAATGACAATAATATACTAGAATTTATTAATGATACTGTATTTCTTGGAATTACGATAGACTCAAAATTGCAGTGGGGCCCCCACATAAATAAACTGGCCAGTAAGCTCAGGTCTGCCGCATATGCCGTTAGGAGAATTAGACAATTGACGGATGTGGCTACCGCTCGCTTGCTGCTTCAGCTATTTCAACTACTTTCACAGCATTATGTCATATGGTATACTGTTGTGGGGAAGAGCGGTTGATATTGAAACTATTTTCATATTACAAAAGAGAGCCATCCGCTCTATTTATAACATGGGCTCCAGGGAAACACTTAGAGAACTATTCAAAGAAATAAATATCCTCACGGCTACCTCTCAGTATACTCGTATTTATGAGAACATAATGTATGCTCGTAAAAATATAAATTCGTTTTCAAAATGTACTGAAAATCTTAGAAGCAGGAATAGATTGCGTATGCCAGTACATCGGCTTGCTGAAACTAACAGATCTTTTGTTGTAAATTATATTCGATTCCATAATAAATTACTTGAACAGTTCTGTCCTTGCCTGACAATATATTAAAAAGGCACATCAAAAAAACCTACATAATATCTAATTTTTAAACCATTATTCCTCTAAAATAATAGCTGCTACCAGCGGCTTCGTTCGCGTGGTTAAAGCGAAACAAAACCTGTTTTTTTCCCGAGAGTGAGCTACTTTGCCGCGATAGAAAGTAGCCTATGTCATTCTTAGACCCACTTTCCATACAAAAAAATCCATGACTCGGTGAAAGAAGGATAGACAAATATACTTTCGGATTTATAATATTGCATGGACATGGATTTTTATGAAAGTGAGCTATTTTTCCGCGATAGAGAGTAGTCTATGTCACTCTCGGACTCTATCCACAGGAACACATCACCGGGATAAAAAGGCAACTTTTTTAACCAGTGATGTGTTCCTGTGGGATGGCCCTTCGCGAAGACTCTGCTTTACCCAGAGATTCCCCACTATTAGTCCCGTTTACGTGGGTTGCTCCCAAGTTTTGAGAGCTCAAAATTTGCATGTGTTCGCCGAAAGTAATCGGTCTTATAATATCGCCTACAAAAGTATATTGTAATTGAAATATGTATTTAATTAGGATTATGATATCAACTACGATTATCGTATTAACGACTGAACGAATTTGATTTTTTATTCCGGAAACGTTTATAATTCCTGCAGGATAACTATTTTTTTACAGATGTTGTTTCTGTGGCGCATAAAATGATTAGTTAAAACATGTGGCACTTTTATTCCGGGCACGGTTCCTGTGGAATGGATCTAGAGCGTAGAAAATCATAGAACTCATAGAGTTATAAAGTCCAAATGTCTTATAGGGGTTCGTACTATTATGAATGTAAAAGTGCATGTGGCCCGCATTAGATGGTAAGCGGTCGCCGCAGCCTATTGATGCTTCCAATACCACGGAGGTGTTACACGGGCGCTGCCAATCTTGTGGCCTAAGGGTATCATCACAGTACCCAGTAATTTCTCTGTCCTATCTCACCCTTCAAACTGGAACTCAACTATATTAAAGGTACTTGGCGGTAAAAATAGGTGAAATAGAGGTGCCCACGCAGATGACTTTTGTACAAAGCCTCCCTCTGGTTGTCGGTTAGCCCTTTTTTCAAATCAAAACGGAGCGACGGAATGCTGTATTTTTTTTTTGGATGGGGATTTATTTTTTGTATAGAAGGCCCGACAATCAAATAGGCTACTTTTACCGCGGCATAATATCTTATGGGCAAAGTCGCAGGTAACAGCTAGGTTATAATATTTATTAAATATGGATTTATATAAATGAACCATTTTGTTATCGATGGTAAGTAGCCTGTGTCTTTATTTACTGTCTTTAGTAACGTTTTATAACCGTACAGGTCACTGAGCACTGGGAATTCATCCTTATATACTTGACCCGCAGTGGTCGCATACTGTGCGGTTCCAGAGAAGTTCTACCGACTCCTAACATCACCTTTTGATAATACACAACCCTACTACAGTTTGTGCTTGCAGTTGTCTGTAATAAGATGAACTAATTTGATAAATTAGTTACTCAAAACTCCAAAAATTGCAAACTTTCAAGAGGTATCTTAACTCTGATGCTCTTAGACTCTACTCTACAGTAGGTGCGAGTAATGTGGTTCTTTGAAATGCAATTCAATGGCCAATAGTTCAACTGAATTAGAACTGCATTACAAATGTACTGCTCGCCTGCAGTCGGTGTACATTTCTGTACACTGACTGGAGGCGGCAGAGGTGAGTGACTGAGGTTACCAATAGGCTTCTAAGGAGTTGCTATGTTATCAGGGGTGGCAACGTGTAGACCAAGGCTAACAGGCATGTTCATGCAAACAAATATTTTTATTGCGTGGGAATCGAACCCACCAGCGTTTGTATTAAAGTCGCATTTATTACCACTCCGCCATGGAGCTCGTCGTCGAGTTTGTAAAATGTTTTTATTTATATCACGTCGGGAGACATACAAATATGCTGCCCTCTTGATGTAAAGCGGTAAGTATCACTCGCGCGATGCCACCTCTGCTGCTAACACGGTTACTCCTTAGAAGATTACTGGTGACCTCACTCACACACAGGAACACAACAACCCTATAGCTTGTAGCGTGTTGTTATTTGTCTGCGATTTTTTGTGAAATACTCCCCCAGACGGGCTTTTAACGACACTCAGACCAAGACAAACAAATATGTTCATGCACACAAATGTTTACCCTGTGTGAGAATCAAACCCATGACCGCTGGTGTTAAAGTGACTAACAGTGCCTTTCGCCACTCACCACTTTTCCACCACTCACGTTTTAGCTTGTGTGCGTTGAAGGTCTTGTATCTGTCAATGATATCCACTTCATTGTCAAGGACCGATTTTGATGTCTATTGTCTTAATCAATAGCTTAGAGAATAGCTGATAATTAACATAATGGGCTTGGGTTGCGAGTAATACCCGAGATAGAGCATAGGAACCTATAAGTAATGCTATCCTCTTATCTCAAGGTGTATATTCCTTTGTCTAAAAGTTTTAAAAGTAAAAGTGCTTCCGATTCAAAACTAAAATTTAAATACGATGGACTTAATAGTTGCGTTTTGATTTACATAGTCATTAGGAATATTAATTATTTGCCTGTTGCCTGTAGCAACTCCACTCTGTACCCCTGTTTTGCGGACTATGAATCAATTAAAGTGGACATTTCTATATCATTGAATTAAACAATTTTTAACGGAAGTATCGCGTATTTTAACTCAATGTGTAACAATCGCGAAAACCTAAGACAATACTATTTCTATAACAACTATACTACAATATAATGTGGGCACATACCTCGAATTCTACCAACATAAGTCATGTTGTTAGTAATGGTCCAATTCAAAAGCGAGTATATAGATATATGTATATATATAAATATATTGTTTTACTACTCTCTTTAAAAGGTGGTTATTATCACCTACGAACACATGCCATGCAATAAATATCGCTTTACCACTCCTGTTACTAATGCAGAAAGTCCTCAATGGTTCCCTTGTGAGCTATTGCACAAAGAAAGACAACAATCCTCTAGGGAAATGTTATTTAAATGTGGTATTCCCTAAAGTAAAGATACTTACCCGTTTGGGCTGTTAAAACCCTTATTAAAACGAGTTGCGAATTATCATCATCGTCATTTCGGACGGACGATATCAAATGCAGAACATATATCTTCCGCTTAGACTTCTATGATGATTGGTTGCATCCGTCCATCCTATATAAAAGAAGTCTGCCACCAAAGCCTTAGGATATGGCGAAGATTGATCGATTGTAAGACCTCCACAACCAAAAGGGAAAACCAGTTCTTTCATAGGTTCGGTCACGTCTTTCGTATCGCCGTGAAAGTGATAATTACAATTATGTACATAAATCTGAAAACACGAATTTAGTGAGTACATTAAATAACTTTACCTAATTCAATTTAAATCCCAGTTTGTGGGCTGTGGTCTATGATTCATACCGGGGACCGGTAGGTTAAGAGGCCGGTTCCTTGCCCACTACTTCCACTAAGCTATCATTGTTCTTAATCAAGTTCTTCTTATGCTTATGAATGAATACCAATACATTTTCTTGTTTGAAAACGAAATGAATGTAAGCATAATACTTAAATTCATACGGCCAAAACTACTTACAATGAATTCAATGACTAGAAAACGATTATACAACCAGCGTAATGAAAATAAACTAACTATCTTAGTAAGACACAACAACATCATTATTGTTACTTATATATTATAAGTGTTCAGATTAAATGTAAAACAGCCATGATTTATGAACATTACGAATATATAAATAATCTAACAAACAGAACGCGTTCAAATAACCTGCGAAAACTTACATAATTGCCTAAATTTGTACTACCTAAATATAATAATTTATATGGAATGAGAGTTTGGGAATTCATGTTACCTAAATTATTAAATCAACTGCCTCCAATAATATGTAATAAATTGTTACGATGAGATAATAGTAACATGAGTTCCAAAAGAAGTAAATCTGCTCTGAAGAATTTTGATCTGTCTCTTGATTGAGTTTCTTAAAGCCTAAATGTATGATGATATAGTTTATGCATTTAAAACTATAAATATACTTAAATATGTTATTATATTGTATCGAGTCAGTGATCTCGCCGTTCCACGCATAAACCTCCGTCAGGTTTTTGTGGACGCCTTTATTACTCGTATATGTAATAGATTGTATCCAATTACGTTGATAAATAAATAAATAATTAACTTATTTATATAACTTCACGCCAAATCCCTTGTTAACAGCTTCATTACATATCGTATAATATAGTTATTACGTATGCTCTTGTGACTGCGCTATAATTTTATTGACTTTATTTTTAAACCACTAAAGGTGGCAATCAATAGTACGCTCTGCCTGATGGTAAACAGTTACCATTACGGACATTTTCAACACCAGGGGTGCCTTTCATGCGTTGCCTACCTTGGGAAAACCTCTTCACGCCTTAGATTATTTTGTACCACATCCAAGTTCGAAAATTTGCTTTCATCAAAAAGTTTTTTAGTGGCGAATGCTTTCAGTATTAATTTTACGTTTGTGTCCATAACTTAGGAATTAAATTATGTAATTGGGAAAAAAATAATATTCGTTACTGCTTCGTATAAAATTTATGAGAAAAATGTCCAGTAGTTACCGAACTTTTGGCGACCACAGTGCGGTTTACACTACTATCGTGTTGTAAGACAGCGTTAGTAATGCATGTAGCGCAGCCATTCGTCGGTGCATGCGGTTTGCGGTTCGCTGCAATTGTTCCTAGTGAAATGAAATTATCACTATTGTGTTTTGTTGTAAAATGGACGAAATTTGTATGTATATTACTGTGAATGCCCCAAACTCGGGTGTATTATAAGATACACGAGCATGTGTTTATAATTTTCAAAAGATGCGTAATAAGGTATTTTCGGATTTGGGAATCTCCGACGTTCTTAAAAATTAGAGTGATACCCTTCGTGTTAAACGCTGAGAGCGTTTAACACGAAGGGTATCACCCTAATTTTACGCTATGGTAACCGCTTCACATCAGACAAGTCCGCTTAATTTCTACCCGAGATTGTTTTCTCAATGTTTAATATCACATATATATATATATATATATATATATATAAATAAATAAATATTGTCGGACAAATTACACAGCGCCATCTAGCCCCAAAGTAAGCGAAGCTTGTGTTATGGGTACTAGACAACTGATAAACATACGTAAATATTTTTCTTTTGTAAATACATACTTATTATATATAGAAAATACCCAGACCAAGACAAACAGACATGTTCATGCACACAAATGTTTGTTGTGTGGGAATCGAAACCACGAGCGTTGGTGTCAAAGTAGCGTAACAGCGCGTTTCACTACTGCGCCACCGAGCTATATATGTATATCATATATATATGATATACATATATGTAGGTACAACAGTAATTATAATAATGGTCATGTCAGGTGACAAAATAAAAATATATATTCATTAATGTATGTGTGTGCAGCAGGTTCTGGTCTGGTCTCCGATTCAAATCCTGTCGAAGGCATGTACAACTAAATTCGTCTTTTTGGATTTATGTACATATTTTTCACTTCCTCGGCAGGAAAACATCGTGAGGAAACCCATATCAGAAACTTAATTTCGAAAGACGTGTGCCCGAACCTAGGTAAGATCTGGGTTTTCCCCTATAGGTTGTGGAGGTCTAACGGTAGTTGCTCCATGTAAAAATCACTATCGCCAAATCCTGAGGCTTAGGTAGCGGATCCCGCCAATTCTAATGCATTAGGAAACGGGATAACACGACGAAGATGATATATTAATGTATGTGCTAATATATTTCCAGACATCTATGTCAGTCACATATTCAAAGTTAAAACTTTCTATTCTTACAAATTTCTTCTGATTAAATTCGTTATGAGTTTCAAAGCATCTGTTGTTTAACCCCCGGGACAGCAACGGACTTCACTGTTCATTGCCTTTTTGGTGGTCGCCGCTGTTAATTCTGGCTGCACAGGAGACACAGTGGTGGGAATGAGTGGTGGACCTGTCCCAAAAAAAAGTTATATATTCATCGTATCTGTAATAAGAAGAATTAAATAATCGTCTCATAATAACCACTTTAACATCCCTTTTTTTTCATTTTTGAATATGTACGGAAAACAATGAAAAATATATTTGTAATCAACTTTTTGAGATCTTAACAATAATATCTTTCACAAATCGAGTAATATATCGGTAAGCTTCTTTTGATATTTCTTCTTTTTATGGTGCTTCTTTTGGTAATGGTAACTTTCGAAGAAGATTGCGTCAGAAAACAAAGGCTATGAAAATAAAACTTTAATACGATGGACAAGATTTAATTTCAAAAATGTATGACGTGTCCACAAGGGCCCGATGGCAAATACAGAATTTTATTTCTTATGTGGAACCTACATAAAATACCTACTCTCCATTATTTTTAGTAAATATTCGGGTTGTATCAACATTCCCTCATTCATATACTATACGCCAATTATAAGCTTTATAACTTTTTTTTCCAAGTAATAAATTAGGGGTAGGTACCAGAAGCGTGCACGTCGCGACCCTGCCAGTCCAACACTGGTTTGCAATTCCGGACCTAAACACAAACCGCACAGATGCGCGGATTAGGGCGTCCCCCGTAGGCGACGCGCACCGATCCGCCCTCGTCGGTGCGGGTTTAAGTGCATGCGGCAGTGGGGGGCGTCACCCACCACGCAGCGCCCAACCTGGCGGGTCGAGGGGAGCTGAGTATCGTATAGGCACATGGAATGTGAGAGGTGGATTACAAGATAAGATGAATGAGTTGATAGATATAATGAACGAGAGATGCCTAGATGTCTTGTGTGTGTCAGAGACCAAGCGAAAGGGAAGCGACGGCGAAGATCTGCCCGGTGGCATGATGGCCCTGTAGTCCGGGTGAACCAGGACGATCATGCCAGCGCTGGCGTAGACGTTGTGCTTTCATCTCGCTTGGCCGCTAGTGTGAAAGATTACGATTTAGTAGGATAGTAATAAAACTGGGGGTTACGCGAGTCTTTTTGGTTGCAGCATATGCTCCTGTAAGCTCTACTAATCCACAGGAGCTCGAGAAGTTTTGGGAGACGCAAGGGGTGTTCTGGATTTGGCTGATGCGAATGAACGGATAATTATATGTGGAGATTTGAATGGATGGGTTGGGACCAAGCTAAGCAGTTATGAGACTGTGCTTGGTCTATACGGAGATAAGAGAGTGAACGATGCTGGTAAGTTACTTTTACACCTATGTATGGAACGAAACCTCCTTGTGTCGAACACGTTCTTCCATCACAAGGACATTCACACGTACACATGGAGACGGAATGAACAGAAAAGTGTGATTGATCTGATTTTGATAGATGGACGTCTCCGAAAGTCGGTAATGGATACAAGAGCCTTCAGAGGTCTCACTCTTGAAATGGACCACTATCTGGTGATAATTTGTGGGCCTTTTCAAGAAGTGGGGTCACTGGCGAGTGCGTATTCCTTTCGGAGATTATAAAAGAATAAGAAGTGAAAAATTGGAAGATGAAAGTGTGAGGAGTACGTATGTACGTCTAGTCAGCGAAAGACTTGCGAACGCGAGTCTTTCCGACTCAGATGTAGACGAATGTTGGAAAGTTCTTAAAGAAAGTATGGTGGATAGTGGGAAAGAAGCATGTGGATGCGCAAAGAGACGCAGAACACTGAAAGGAGATACCTGGTGGGACGCGGAGGTTCAATCCTCCGTGGATAAAAAGAGGAGAGCGTGGCTGGATTACATATCATCTTTGCACCAGAGTGATAGTATGAAAGAGAAGAAGAAAGAAATTTACGGTCGATACAAGAATGAAACCAAAGCTTTAGTGAAAGAGGAGATTGAAAGACTACTCATGAATGAGGAAGAGAGGCTGACGAAGAACTTCAAGGCTAATACCAAACTCTTCTAGAGAGAGGTAAAGAAGTCTCGAAGTGGTTCGTCGGTATCCGGAATGGACGAGAAAAAAGGTAAAGCTGGTGGCATTCTTGCTAACACTCAGGAAGTGTGAGAACGGTGGAGCGAATATTTTAGAGAAATGTGTGATTATGTCCAGGGCGCTGGCACTGGGAATGAGTCTATGACTGATTCGGCAGTGCCAGCGTACCATGAAGACATTAACATGGATGAGATTGAATGGTCGATACGAAGTTTGAAAAATGGAAAGTCAGCGGGAATCGATATGGTTACAGCTGAGATGATCAAACTAGGTGGCACCTACGTTAGGGACGCCTTCTGGTTTTTGAGCAAATTATGCTGGAGAACTGGAAAGGTCCCGAGGGCACGATGACCGCGCGTCCCAATTGGAGACGCGCGGTCATCGTGCCCTTGTATAAAGGCAAGGGTTCACGGATGGACTGCGCCAACTATAGGGCCATCAGTTTGATCAGCTTAGCAGCTAAAGTGTATGGAAAAATCATTGAGAGGCGAATGAGGGTGAAATCGGATGGAATGCTTTGGGAAGCACACGGGGGATTTCAAAGCGGCAGAGGATGTACGGATCAAGTTTTTTCACTCCGCAACATCGTGGAAAAGCATCTGGCTATGGACCAGAAGGTTTTCTTCGGTTTTGTGGACCTTGAAAAAGCATTTGATAGGGTTGTGCGAAAGAATCTCTGGAACATCTTGCCCAGATATGCGATTGAAAGTGACCTTCTACGTGCTGTGCAATCCACCTATGAGGATTGCACAGCATATGTGAGAGTAGACGGCAGCTTATCGCCCTGGTTTGATACCAATATTGGTGTCAGACAGGGATGCGTGCTGTTGTCTCGGCTATTCATCCTGTATCTGGACAGTTGTCTTCAGAGAATGAGAAATATAAATGTGGGAATGCGAATGGGTGGCTCAGTGGTTCACTGCCTACTTTATGCAGATGATACGGTATTAATAGCGGAATCATCATCCGAACTGCACTCACTAGTCACAACAATGAAAGACGATTGTATGGAGAAAGGCTTACAATTGAATGCGAAGAAAACCAAAATAATGGTACTTGAAAGAGAGACAACCAGAATGAACACTAGGATTACGGTTGATGATGTAGTGTTGGAGCAAGTAGATGAGTTTGTATATCTTGGAAGCACTTTTAGCAGCGATGGAAGGTACACCGCTGATGTGGAGAGACGAGTGAGTGCAGGGAATATGTTGAATGGAGCGTTGGGTAAACTGTTTGGCAGCCGAAATCTAAGCCAGAAAGCACAGCTCGCTGTACACAGCGCGGTGCTAGTCCCAACGCTAACTTATGGAAGTGATAGCTGGGTATGGCAGAGAGAGCATGAAAGTAGAATAAATGCGATGGAGATGCGAGCACTGCGAAAAATTTGTGGCATTTCGTTTGCTGACCGCGTTCGAAATGATGACGTACGAAAGAGAGTTGGACTGAAAGATAGTGTCGGTGTTAAGACAGGAATGGGCATGCTCCGTTGGATCGGACATGTAGAAAGAATGCAAGATGAAAGAATAACGAAATAGATATACAATGCGAAAGTGGAAGGATGTAGGAGCCGAGGAAGACCAAGACTACCATGACCAAATTGATCGTGTTTTATCAGAAGGTGATGTTAGGAGCCTTAGGAACTGACGAGCGTGCATGAAAAGAGCTATGAATGTGAAAGAAGCGAGTGAAGTGTGTTAGGACTGCGTCTTATGGCGCTCGGTTCTCTCTACCTACCCCGCAAGGGACCTGGCTGAAGATATACATACATACATAATAAATTTGTCATATACTGACAGATAAATAACAAAGTGTCAGCAAAGTATTCCATTTTTCAGTTAGGTAAGGAATTCCGATAAATGCCTACAAACTTTAATAAAAATGATGCCAACTTTTTTAGTCGAAATATACAGTACAAAGCTTTCGTGTTTGAACTCTAGCAAATATTTCAGTTTATTCCTTTTAGCGATACTGTGCTGCTGCCGGGCTACTGCACAGCCCCGTTGAGAATCCAAATTGGGTCACACGGAAAGAGGAATGTACTAGTTACTTTGCAATTGATGCAATTTTGCTGAGTAAATCAAGTTGAGAAAGTTACCCGCTAAACAGATTAAATGTATATACCGCTATCGAAAATATATCTAGAAATAGAGATTACTACTCAATTTAAATTACGAAGTCCGATAACGAATCTCTGCATGAACGAATGCAAGCAATACAAGTGCAATACACAAGTTTCACGTATTTATTAATTAAAATCACGTATTTATAAATAAAATAAAAGTATTTGTTTATAGCAATAAATCACGAGGCAGGCACAATTTGTAGTCATTGTTGACCACCGAACAATGACTACAAAGATCTAGGACTCATTCGATTCCCGAACCGAACAAACATTCGTGTGCATTATTATTTCTGTTTGTCTGTGTGTGGGGGTTTTTGAAAGAGGTAGGGCGCATCAAAGCAGCTCGACTGCGGAAGTGCCTCCACCTCACATAAACGAGCAACGAAGTAACAACTCTCTGGAGGGTTGTACGTACTTAGAGTGAGGGAGGTTATTATTAAGCTTAGTATTTGTTGTAATTTTGTTGAATGTTCACTTTTTCTCGAACTTTTCAGCTACTCCGAAGAATACTGTAATCGTCGTTACTTGTGGTTAAGTCAGCAGGCTTCGAATGACTAGAAAATAATGGCCCCCGACAATACCCAGCAGAACAGCATTATGGAGTAGTGAGAGTATGCCTCCAACTCTTTTGTTTGAAGGAAGACCTAAATCTAACAGTGGGATATGAATGGGTAGATGGAAACCCTTGAATATATGCCAGGGTTAAGGAAATAAATTTTGTTGTATTTTTTTATACCTGCTGACTGCCTGATTGTAACATCTTTCTTTAACCCATGCTGCATTGTATTCTTGAGAAAACCGTGGCCGAGAGTTCATTCTTCGATTAAAAGTTCTCGTAAGAAACATTCTCCAGAACCGCACAGTACGAAACCATGTATGCAATATCACTTTACCGTCCTAAAAATCTGTGCTATCTATTCCTTCCATGACATTCCCCCCCCCCCCCCCCCCAACCTCCCCTTCGTTTTCTTCAACAGCTTACCAATTGATAATTGTAAATCTTTGGCACTCAGTTCTCATAGACTACCCCACAAATAACCTGTCCCGAAGATGTAGAAAATTATAACTATGTACATCCATCTATCTATAACTTCACGCCAGATCTCTTTCGGAGAAGGCTGAGAGAACCGAGCGCCACATGACTGGGTTCTTACACACCTCACTAATTACTTTAATATGCAAGGTCTTCTTATGTACGCAGAATTAGAACCAGCGACCAGCAGGTTAATAAATAAATTATTTACTCACTAGATTATCACTGCTCTAACTCTATTATAAAATCTGTGCTATAACAGGAAATATTGTATCGAAACTGGGTTACGCTTCGACCTTACTTTGAAAAAGTCCCTAATAGCATTTTGTTCGGGCTCATCTTAAAAATGGCTGATCTGATTTCGTTGCCGAGTTCTAATGTCTCTAAGGACAGTATACTTTTAAAGTGAAACTTTCTATTCAGGTCAGGATTATTGTAAACTAGTTGTTGTTCGTGGCTATGCTTCTTAGTAATACCTACTATATTTTCTCTACCTAAAAGTGGAAGAGATTGTACAACAGCGCATTTTTGGCTTTGAATCGATTACTATTTTCTTATATTTTTGCTTTTTCCTTATTTATGGTGTAAATTAAATGGTTGAAATGCAAGCGTTGTTCAATATTTGTGGCGTAACCCTTGTAGACCGTATTCGCAATGATGAGGTTAGAAGCAGAGTTGGTCTGAAAGAGGGCGTCGGTGTTTAAAATAAGAAGAGGCATGCTCCGTTCGGACATGTAGAAAGAATGCAGGATGAAAGAATGACGAAGCAGATATACAATGCAAAAGTGGAAGGATGTAGGAGAATTCAAATTTTATTAATTAATATCTCATTCACTATCAGTACTACTAGATCTTCACACGGGGTAGATAAAGAGAATTTATTTTGTGTTATTAATAATTGTTTTATTTCAGTAATAAGGTCAATGCATGTATATACTACGTTGTCATCATCAACATCACCTGCCAAGGCAAGATTAGCCGTTGTTTAGTTTGTTATTTATCCGTTTTCTTGTTCAATGCTGTGTGCCGGGGAACGTCGTGGACAGATTGCGTGTAGTACTCTGTACGAATATGAATTCGTAGCATCTCAGGCATTTCCGGAAACTACAAGGGCCGTTGCAGAGGTGCATTTAGACGTGATTAATCCTAATCATCTACATCTATGCACTCCATATTGGTATTGGTTGGTCATCTGTCACACATGTGAGCCAAAGAAGTCACGTGGAAATGTGACTGCTGTACGTATTTGGCGATGCAGTGCAACGGACTTCCTCAATGGCCGTAAGGTCCTATTCATAAAATACTGCATTCAGATGTGATTAATTTTCAGATTCATCTTCCTGAATGCATCCTAAAGTTGCTCGTTCTGTATTCTGCGTTATTCTATTCGACGTAATGTGTACCCTTACACACATCCTCTTCGTCCCAACTGTCCATCCGTATTAGCGACACTCACAGACAGCGACATCAGTCAGACTAACCACCTTTATTCCAGGTCCGCATTTTCATGGTTCATATTACCCGGGAGTGGTACACTCCTGAAGACGGCTCGAGTCGAGACGGCTGGAGAGAGACGAGTCGAGAACGCTTGTTCGGGGTCCTCACGCACTTATGGGTGAAAAGTCACTGAATGCCTTTTTTATACTACGACAGGTAGCAAACAAGCATATGGTCCGCATTGTATAAAGCGTCTACCGTAGTCTATGAACGCCAGCAGCAAAATTAATGTCGCTAGCGCGTTGCGACCCCCGCTGACAACGCAGCAACTCCTCATCTTCTGGTGACCTCACTCACTCGTAGAAACACAACAACACTCCAGGGAGTTGTTATTTGGCTGCGGTTTTCTGTGAGATGGAGATACTTCTCTAGTCAGGCTAACATTGTGCCCTACCTCTGTTTCACCAGAGGCTCGTCTGTTGATAATCAGGGTGCACCACGTGTAGGTGAGGTTGACTTTGGCTCTAAAGGTGACATTGTACCACTTATACCCCAATGCCTATCCTAATTATAAGTAAGTCTTTGATCTTCTCCAGGCCTGGAGTTGCCGTGATGTACTCGAGTAATGAAGTGAAAATGTTTTACATGATCGGCGATGCACTAGTGATATGTATGGTATTATAAAATATCCATGTAACTGTTTATCAAATACTATATCAGGTAGGCCGTAGGTTAGTTTGTCATCTTAGGGGTATAAAATATAACTGTCTACCTAGATTTATTCTTCATTCAGGGTCTTTTAACCCTTCTTCATCTAAGTTACAGCAAAATTATAAGCAACTATTTAAAAACGCATGTCATATGGCAGATTATTTGAATGCATGGAGTTTACAATGAGTGCTTAATAAGAGTTAACTAAAGTTTACTACGAATCTTAAAGAAGCAAGCGAAGCAACAAACCGATCGCAGTGTTTTCAAATCTATAATGTAGAGAGATACAACTCCAAAACAAATACCAGTCATTATACAAAGCAAATTCGGTGTCCCGCAAGTTAGTATATTGGGACCATTATTGTATATTAAAGACTCTTCGCTGACGGTGTAACAGTAGTAATTGAAAACTAAAATTCTGAAATTAATATTGCATTTAATGATATTAGCTTGTAAATCAACTTATCTAAAAAATAATTTATGCAATTTCATACATATCAAGCGAGACCTTTCATTGTAATATTTAAACATGAAGACATATCGTTTCACATAGTAATGTTCGTAATTCCATATATTCCGACAAATAAATACACGGACAGTTTGTCATAACTGGGAAAAATCACTGACAAATAGTTAATATATTCAGAAAATAGTTAAGATACTCGTAAGATATTTAGAGAAAAAGCTCTTATGAGCAAACAGACAGATATAAGCAACTCCCCTCTATTAAATGTCTTTTCCCCTATCCAACTCCGCCCCCAATTCAATATAAAGGCACTACGATGGATTTGTCAATTGTAGCATAGCCGACCGGCACCCACCCCCTAGTATTAGTAGACACATAAATATTAGGGAACAATTAGAAATAATTAAACATGAAAATACCACCTTAGTCTTTCCTGCGACCACGGACGCTGCAAAGCGTTCGAAACGTCAGGTTTCAACAAAATAAATAAAACACGCGATACTTCCGTTAAAAATAGTTTAATTTCAATGTGTAACAATCGCGAAAACCTAAGACAATACAATGGATTTATTATTTGTAGTACTCGTATGTTATTCTTACGACAGCTACAATGAGTGGAGAGGCTATGTACATCTGTCAACTAACGGTAGGGATGTGCATTGTACTGGCCGGCGCCGGGTTACATGAACTAATTTGTATCTAAAGGACATAAAGTACTTAGGTCCATTTGAATTTAAACAAAAAATACCACACCTCAATGAGCCAACACCACTATATTAACCCTTACTCATCCCACTGCAGGGATACGAGTCTTCCTTCAACCGAAGGGGTTTAGAGCATACTCCATCACGCTGCTCAACTACGGATTGGCGGAGGCCAGTGTTTTCAAGCCGCCCGAGGCCACTGACTTAGCTTAACGTCATCTATTGACAACAGCCGATGCCGACAGCTTAACGTGCCTTCCGACGCATGGAGAAACTCGAGATAGATAAAACCATCCATAGCCAGGCTGCGGTCGACGTTGCTTAACCTGCGTGTTCGGTTAGAATGGCACGTGCAACGATGCCATCGAGTTCTCAGCAAACATTCAGTAATATAGATACAACAGATAACACAGTAACAGAGTGCCGCCGGCGTGTTTGGGCACAACACCCAAGTCGACCACGGACAACATCCTGGAAGCCTTCCAACCACAAATCGCGAAATTTATTTCCCCTTCAACCGTTGCTAGTGCATCTACGTGGCTCGTATACAAAATGCATCGATACAAAGATATGGTACACCTGGATAATCGAACTTTATTAAAGAAATACGTTTTGTATTAAAGTAATCAAGACTAGTCGAGTACTTAGTTCATTCAGTGTACCATAGAGGGATAAACCATTTATTTTTAAGAGTGTTTGCCATAATAGTCTAACTTAAATAAATTATGACAAATTATCTTATTATTTCAAACGAGAAGAGAAGATGAGAAGAGCAATGAATGTTAAAGCATCGTGTGAGGTATGTTAGGATCGAGTCACGTGGCGCTCGGTTCTCCCTGCCTACCCCACAAGGGATTTGGTGTGAAGTTATAGATAGACCTAGGTAGACAGATAGATTTCAAACGAGCACTCTTGTATGTATACATAAATATGTTTCGTGTATCATTGAAACGGTTCTAGCGATTTGGATGAAATTTGATTTTTGATGTCTTATCGACATGTCGATAAGGTTTTGGTTTCTTTTTCTGTATAATTTGGCTTTCTCGATATACATGATTTTTCACAAAGAATATTAAAAAAGCCGTCAAGTGCGAGTCCGACAATTCCGATTCCGCAAAAAAATATCGCAATTATTTTAGAAAATAAAAATTGTAAATAAAAATTGTTCTCGCTTAGCCACTGGTGTAAGAGATTACTGTTTGGTAGGGCCTAGACTTCTCTGGATTCGACTCAGATGTGGATGATTGTTGGAAAGTTTTGAAAGAAAGTGTGGTGGATAGTGCAAAAGAAGCTTGTGGATGCGCAAAGAGACGTAAAACAGCGAAAGGAGATACCTGGTGGGATGCGGAGGTTGAATCCTCCGTAGCAAGAAAGAGGAAAGCGTGGCTGGATTACGTATCATCTTTGCCTTTAAATGAAAATATGAGAGAAAAGAAGAAAGAAATGTGCCGTCTATGCAAGAATGAAACCAAGGCTTTAGTGAAAGAGAAGCGTGAAAGACAAATTATGAATGAGGAAGAGAGGCTGACGAAAAACTTCGAGGCAAATACCAAACTCTTTTGGAGAGAGGTAAAGAAGTCTCGGAGTGGTTCGTCGGCATCCAGAATGGATAAGATAAAGTCTAAAGCTGGTGTCATTCTTGCGAACACTCAGGAAGTGTTAGAACGGTGGAGTGAATATTATGAGGAAATGTATGAGTATGCCTCGGACGCTAGCAATGAGAGTGAGTCGGATGCTTACTCCACGTTGACGGCGTCCGACGAAGGCATAACTATGGATGAGATCGAATGGTCGATACGAAGCTTGAAAAATGGAAAATCAGCGGGAATTGATCTGATCACAGCTGAGATGATCAAATTAGGTGGCACTTACGTCCGGGACGCCTTCTGGTACCTATGCAACCTATGCTGGAGAACTGGAAGGGTCCCAATGGACTGGAGACACGCAGTCATCGTGCCCTTGTATAAAGGCAAGGGATCATGCATGGACTGCGCCAACTATAGGGCCATCAGTTTGATCAGCTTAGCAGCAAAAGTATATGGAAAGGTGATTGAAAGGAGAATGAGGGTGAAATCCGATGAAATGCTGTGGGACGCACAAGGAGGTTTCCGAAATAGAAGGGGATGTACGGATCAAGTTTTCTCGCTCCGCAATATCGTAGAGAAGCATCTGGCCATACCTACCTGTGATACATAAAATCAGCTGTTTGTTTTGCAACAGATATATTATATATACTATAAAATAATGCCGGTCCAGCCCGCGAAAACAATTAACTGTAATGCCTGCGGAAAGTTCGTGTCGCCGGGATCTGCTGCTAAGTGCACGCGGTGCTCGACATCGTATCACAGGGCTTGTGTCAACATACCCAGCTCTGCCGAAATTGTTGCGGATTGGCTCTGTCCGGTTTGCAAGTCTAAAATTCCTAAAGGAGACAAAACAAGCACGCCGGTCAAAGGAATCAGTGAGGACTATGTCCAAAAGAAAGTTGGTTCCGGGCCTAAGCAGCCGCCCGTGGTACAGGTGTCGGACGGCGTTAACACCGAGAGCGAGCGCGGCGCGGCGGCACTAGATGGTTCGCTGTTGTCGGGGACTGAATTGGGGCTACAGATACGGGACGAGATACGTGCTCTGCACTCACATTTTGCTCTGCTAAGAGAGGACTTCCATAAATTGTTGGTGTCAGTGGAGAGCACTAATAAGCGGATAGATGGCCTCGAAAGTCGGATTGTGATACTGGAGTCCCGTGCAGAGGTACATATGGAATGTGCGAAACATGGGGCTCTCGAGCAAGCCGTTGCAGGTCTGAAGCGTGATCTCAATGATAGAGACCAGGAACTCCTCTCTTCGGATGTAGAAATATCTAACCTCCCAGAGCTTCAGGGAGAGAATCTCGTGCATACGATGGCGCTTCTTGCAGCTAAGATTGGTTCACCGGTCGACGAGCGGGATATTGTGTTTGTCGAGCGCGTGGGCGCGCGCGTGCCGGCCGGAGCAGGGAGCGGAGCGCGTGAACGACGCGTTGTTATGCGGCTGACGCGCCGTGGTTTGCGCGACGATCTGATTCGCGCTGCGCGTGTGCGTCGCACCACCACCACTGCCGATCTCGGAATGTCGGTCCCTGCACAGAGGTTCTATTTAAACGAGAGGTTGACGAGACAAAACAAGTCCCTTTTGTTCAAGACCAAGCAGATATGCAGGCGGTTGTTCTGGAAATTCGTGTGGACAGGGCAGGGAAAGATTTTTGCACGTCAATCAGATGGGACGGTGGTCCAGCGCATACATTCGGATGAAGATTTGGTGCGTGTTTTTGGCGTTGATGCAGTTAGGTATGACGAAACACACTAAGGGACACATACCGCCTATAAACGTATTGTTGATTGTCAAAAAATACTATTTACAGTCACTCTTGTTTGAGCTTTCTTATCCGGTTCTAGTAGATCGGCACCTCTGTCTGTCGGTCTGTATACGTGGAAACCGGCATAGGGCTTGGTGGCGATTCGGCAAATTACCTATTTACATATTTTTCAGTATCGTCCAAATGTATTGTGTATTATCCACTCTCTTGCAAAAATATAAATCACACAAATAATTATTTTACTATACAATTATTAAATAAAAAAATATTTACAAGTACTATACAACTTATTACATGTCAAATATATATTAAATATGCTCGAAAACCTATTGAGAAAGTAATAACACTAATAACTTACATATAAAACAAAAAAAAAAATGCCTAAAAATACTTTTTTTAAAAATTGGATTCTTTAATGCTGGCTCACTTCGCACAAAACAAGATGAATTTCTGATTGCCATGAACGATTTGGGGTTAGATATCTTAGCCATTAACGAGACATGGCTGAGAGATGGAGAAGAGGGTCTTGCTCCATCACTGCCTGGTTACCGGTTTAGACACTGCCCACGACCGATGAATGTCCGCGGTGGTCGGGGAGGAGGTGTTGGGTTCTACACCCGACGAGGTTTAAACATGCGAGTCTGTCCACACCCGGCATCATCTGTTGAACAGTTATGGTTGAGTACCAGAATCAGCTCCACATCATTAGTCATTGGTACAGCGTACAGGCCTCCATGGCAGAATGTTGAGTTATTTTTGGACTCACTAGCAGAATCCTGTGCAGCATTCTCCAGTATGGATAATATTTTCCTAGTTGGTGACTTTAATATAAATATATTATGCCCAACAGATAACAAAAGCAAACTCTTGGAAGTATTCTTGCAGTGCGCCGGTCTGCAACAGTGGGTGAGAGAGCCTACTCATTTTACAGATCATAGTGAGACCTTAATTGATTTAATGTGCACTGATGCGCGGGTCCGTGAAATCAAGGTTTCCCATATTCCAGATCTAGGTAGTCATGCCATAATTTCGACAGTACTTGATATCAAAAAACCAAGAATATTCCATACAAGAATATTCTCATCGACATATTTAATACTGACCTTGAAAGGATTAACTGGAGTTACATATCTACCTTAACTAATGTGAATGATATGGTCCTAACCTTTAACAGCTACCTTCACTTTCTGTTCAACCTGCATGCTCCTGTAAGAAAGATATGTGTTAAGGACCATGGACATCCATGGCTGACCGATACAGTCAAGGATATGATGCATATTCGGGACAAAAGTTACAGGAGGTATAGGGCGTCTGGGTTGGACACCCATAAACAGTTTTATAAAGATATGAAGGCAGTGGTGGCTTCAGCCATATATAATGAAAAAAGGCATATTTCCAGCAACACATAAATAATAATATTAACAATCCAAAAAAGTTGTGGAAGAATCTTAAGTCTACTGTCCTTCCTAAAAATATCAGAGTGTTACCCCCCTACCTAAACAATCCTGATGACATCAATAAATCCTTTCTAGATGTACCAGGACAGGATTCGGTCCAGCCCAGTGTCCTCTCGCACTATGCATCTCATAGATACGGACCTGCTACTTTTCAGTTGAAACCGGTAGATACTGGGGTAGTGGCTCAAATCATCAGGTCTTTGAATTCCAATGCCTCTGCATTGGAATTCAAAGACCTTGATGGTATCTCCCTAAAAATGATAATCTTAACTCTTCCACATACATTGGATCCTATCACGGATATTATCAACAGATCTATTATAACTTCAAGTTTCCCAGACCTTTGGGGTACTGGTCTTGTATGGCCAGCCCCTAAATCACATAATCCTGTTGACACATCGGACCTGAGGCCTATTAGTATCTTGTCAGTGGTCTCAAAGATACTAGAGAAGGTGGTGTATGAACAATTGTACAAATATCTGGAGGATAACAACCTGCTACCTAGCGCTCAGTCAGGCTTCCGTAGGGGCCGTAGTACATCAACTGCACTTTTAGATGTAACCGATGATATCTTGTCTGCCCAGGACCACGGAATGGGCACTATACTGGTGTTACTTGATTATTCGCGCGCATTTGATTCAATAAACCATTTGCTTCTTCTCACTAAGTTAACTCACTATGGATTAGATGCAGCTTCAGTGCAATGGTTTCGCAGTTACCTTGAATCCAGAAGTCAGGTGGTTGAGGTGAAAAAGAATGATGGTACATCGGCTAGATCAGCGTGCAGCCCAGTCCGCAGGGGGGTCCCACAGGGCTCCATAATCGGTCCGTTACTCTTCATCCTGTACACGGCTGATATTGTGGAGAATATACAACATTGTCGATTCCATTTATATGCAGACGATCTCCAAATTTATATTCACCTGTATCCTCAGGATACTGACAGATCTGTAAAAAAGTTGAATGAGGATCTAAGCCGTATCTGCATCTGATCCAAAGACAATTGTCTGGTATTGAATCCAAGTAAAACCAAATATTTAATACTTGGCTCAAAGCATCAAATCTATAACATATTAGATCACAATCCAAGAGTACGTCTTGCAGATCAGCTGATTGAACATGTTGTTGAGGCACGTAACCTTGGTCTCATTATGGATTCACAGTTGCGTTATGAAAATCATGTTCTTAAAGCAGTGCAAAACTGTTTCTATAGATTGAAAGTGATGTACAAGTTTCGTCGTTACCTGAGTACTGATTTGAGAATAAGATTGTGCGATTCATTAATCCTTTCAAAGCTCAACTATGCTGATACGGTGTATGGGCCATGTCTTCTGGCCAGAACTGAAAGGCTAACCCAGCGTGTTCAGAATGCCTGTGCGCGTTTCTGCTTCTCCGTTCCACCCCGCAGCCACATAACACCATATTTTAACAAGTCCAACATACTGAAAATGGAATCGCGCAGATATCTTCACCTTGCCAGCCTCCTATTTGGTGTGGTCAACAACCGTCAGCCAGATTATCAATATACTAGGCTAACCTGGATGCAAAATGCACGTAAGTACTCTGCTCGGTCCTCCCTTTATCGTTTGTCCACACCGAGCCATAGGTCAGCTGCTTTTCGGGGTAGCTTTAAATATGCAGCCACCCACTGCTGGAATAACATTCCCCCACCAATACGGAGCCTAAAAAAGAAGAAACCGTTTATCGCGGCTTTTAAAACTCATTTATTAAATATCCAAAAACTCACTGGAATGTGACCCTGATTTAGTTAAGTTGCTAGTTTAAGTTTGTTCTGCACCTATATCAGCATGAATGAGTCTGTTATGGTCTGGCAAGTTTACTTTATACTTAGATATATTTTATTATTTAGAAAATATCTTATTCACATAGAGTCCCTATTTTACGTGGACAACGTTGCTGTACTTCAGGTATCTGTCCTGTTATCTGTATCAGGGACTATCTTAGTTTAACACTGGTTATTATATTAAATTGAGTTTCTCACTTAGGTATCTTAAAAGTTTTTACCTTGGACATTTTGTTAACAAATTTATGATTTTTCTATTGAAAATTCATTTGCCGTGTCGCCCCAGTCTTGTGTTGGCCCTGACTCGCGCATCCCTGTGTGCGGAGCATAGGTAGTTGAATTATTGTTATGTGATTTAAGTTTGTAACGAACGATACGTAATAGTACATACTATTTTTCGTCCTCTGAGTATTTTGCTGTTCACTTGGATTGATGTCATGAACGCTTTTTATTTATTTTGTTCTTCCGTCTTGTATCTGCTTTTTCGTTTTGGCACTCGGTTCTTACAATTGGAATATTTTTGTAATCTTTAAACTGTATATTTAAGTATGTTTTATATTGTTTCTTTTATGTTGGTTAATTATAGTGTTCGTTGTTTGTCTTAGTGCATAGTGCTTGTTTGTTCCGTCCGCGGTGTCACAAAAGACTGGTCTGGACTGAAAATCAGTGTCGGGCCTGCTACACAGGCTTCGACAATATACTGAGTCCAGACCATTTTGTTACATCGCACAACACTGTTTGCTGTGTTTATATTTGTTATTTTATGTTATGCTTAGTTTTGTATATATGTTTTGCTGTGTATATATTGTTGTTCAGTGTTGTGATGTACGAATAAATGTTTTTCTTTCTTTCTTTCTTTCCATAGACCGGAAGGTTTTCTGCGGTTTTGTGGATCTTGAGAAAGCCTTTGATAGGGTTGTGGGAAAGGAACTGTGGGACATATTGCCGAGATATGGGATTGACGGTTCACTGCTCCGTGCTGTGCAGTCCACTTACAAGGATTGCTCAGCATGTGTGCGGATAGACGGTGGCATGTCACCCTGGTTTGATGTCAAAATGCCGTGCTATTAGCAGATACACCATCTAAACTGCAAACACTGGTCACAACGATGAAAGACGAATGTATGGAGAAAGGCTTACTTCTGAATGCGAAGAAAACAAAGATAATGGTATTTGAAAGAGAAGAATCCAGAACTAATGTAAGGATTACGATTGATGATGAAGTGTTGGAACAAGTGGATGAGTTTGTATATCTTGGATGCGCTTTCAGCAGGGATGGAAGGTACACCGCAGATGTGGAAAGACGAGTGAGTGCTGGGAATAGTGTGAATGGAGCGTTGGGAAAACTTCTTGGCAGTAAAATCCTGAGCCAGAAGGCACAACTCGCTATACACAATGCAGTGTTGATCCCAACGCTAACTTATGGAAGCGAGAGTTGGGTATGGCAGAAAGAGCATGAAAGTAGAATAAACGCGGTTGAAATGCGAGCGCTGCGCAAAATTTGTGGCGTAAGGCTTGTAGACTGTATTCGCAATGATGATGTTAGAAATAGAGTTGGTCTGAAAGAGAGCGTCGGTGTTAAAATAAGAAGAGGCATGCTCCGATGGTTCGGGCATGTAGAAAGAATGCAAGATGAAAGAATGACGAAGCAGATATACAATGCCAAAGTGGAAGGATGTAGGAGCCGGGGAAGGCCAAGACTTACCTACCATGACCAAATTGGTCATGTTCTATCAGAAGGTGATGTCAGGAGCCCTAGAAACCGGCGTGCGTGCATGAGAAGAGCAATGAATGTTAAAGAAGCGAGTGAGATATGTAAGGATCGAGTCACGTGGCGCTGGGTTCTCTCTGCCTACCCCGCAAGGGATTTAGCGTGAAGTTATAGATAGATAGATAGATAAAAATTGTAATGTAACAAGGAGTTTACAGTTTTTGGATTATTTTATTTACTTGTGCTACATGACATTGCTTCTTACAAAAATTCATGATTCTATGGTTTTGATTCCCTTGTGAGTGTCCAAATATACACGAGGCATAAAGAGCTGTATCTTTTGATTTCGTTGACTTCGATGTTTTGTTTTTTCACTGCTCGAAGGAATAGCAGACCTAAATATTTAATATTAATTTCAGCTTGATACCTCCACGCATCCCTGAGAAATGGGTTATGACAGATGGACAGACGGACAGACGGACGGACAGCAAACTGATCCTATAAAGGGTTCTATTTTTCCTTTTGAGGTACGGAACCCTAAAAAGAGTGAGAGTGTCTATTATATAAATTCGCACACGCGCAAGAAGTGAAACTAACTGTAGGTTATCGGTGCTTTTTATGAAATTCAAATTATATTTTAAATATCAGAAGAAACAGTAAAAAAATAATATATAATACGTATAAGTTTGGTATTATAAAGCATAAAGTATTCGTTCCGGTAGCGTTACCTTGGTATTAAATTATATATTGACCAATTTAGCTGTATTCATGAAACACATATTTGTAAAGGTGTATTTACACGGGTCTACTTTCGCCGTGCGGTTACTCGCTTACCAAATCGCCTCACTAAGCAGCACTGCTACACCATTTACACAGTTGACTGAAGTCGCAAGTGACTAGGTAATTATCTTCGAAATTTTCTTCTTTTTTCTTGAGTAGAAAGGGTGTTTAACGTACCGGCATCGAAATAGCTTGTAAATCAATTATTGAAGAATTGCTTGAAAAACAAAGAAAAAAGATAAAAAAGAAGAAAACGTAGATTTTGGGTACGCAGATGGATTTCTCGACTCGTGCTTCAGATACTATGTTAGTGGAGTGGAGTTCAGAAGATCCTAATTACTTTAGAAAATCATTAAGAACGACTATAGATTTTAGCCAGGCAGCCAGCCAATGCAGGCGATCGCCGCAAGGCTAAAAGTCGGTAGCTAGTCTATTATTGAACTTTGCGACTTGCTTGCCGAATCCCCACAATGGTCGATTTTCGTTGTGTGGCGGTAATCGAACGGCTATAGTCACTCGTGTAAATCCCCCATAATGGCCCAGCGTAACCGTTACAAAAATCGTAACTCCAATCTTTTTTCCCCCCTTATAACGCATCTGAAGGAGTATCACTTCAATAAAATGCGGATTATTTTTAAATTACATTGGTATTGTTGCGTATTTGGTCGTAACTCGTACCGTATGTACGGTCTATCTTAGTATTCCGCAACAAGTGTGCCGCATCACACTGTTACACTGGTCCAGGTGTGTGCCGCAGAAAAAAATCCAGTTTTGTCAGAACAACTTTCTGACAAAACTGGTCATTTTTCTGCGACAGAACTAACATAACATAGCTGAGAGTTACGCAAATGCTTATCAACTATTGCTATCATATTTTAATTGCTTATGCTCAGTTACGCAGTGTTTTTTCTCATTAAACGTCATTTTATAATTATATCTATCTATCTATAAATTCACGCCAAATCCTGTGCGGAGTAGGCAGAGAAAACCGAGCGTCTCGTGACTTCATCCTTAAAAACCTCCATTGCTTCTCTAATACTCATTGGTCTTTTCATGCTCGCCAGTTTCTAAGGCTACTGACATCACCTTCTGGTAAAACGCGATCAATTTTCTCATGGTAGGTAAGTCTTGGCCTCGGCTCCTACATCCTTCTACTTTCGCGTTAACATAATTAATGATTACATTGATTTTAATAATAAACAAATATAAAATAAAAAAAGGTTAATTTCTTAGGTGTACCTTAAATATAAAAGATAAGCGATCTTTTATATTTAAGAATATAAAAGATAAGCGATCTTTTATATTTAAGGTACACCTAAGAAATAGTGGTCTATCTTATATATATGATTCTGATTCTTCTGATGATTTCTTAGAAGAGTACATATACAGGGAATCGTTACACAAAGTAAGAGAAGCAATCAAATATACTTAAATAAAATTACAACACACAGTAAACATACATACACAAACATTACATAAAAAATAACTGTAATACATATACATACTTACACATGCATAAACATGGATTTTCTTCATAAAATCGAATTTGTTCGAAATACCTCTGAGAGAATCGGACAGCGCATTCCAGAGACGTGAAGTTTATAAAGGAGTTCGACACAAAGCCAGAAAGAGGGGTAGAGAGCTGTAAAGAACTCTCAGATCGAAGCGATCATGAGATTCCTTAGTAGGCATCAAGTAAATAACCTATGGAGAAACAACGAGAATGATTTCACATAGTTTACTCAATTCACCAATACGGGTCAGGGGTAAATCAGAACGCGCAGCTGTTATTGGCTAGTTCACGAATCAATATCGCTGCACGTAACAGCCTATTGGTTAAAATATTCTCCCATTGGTCAGTAAGCTCATATGGCTGAGATATTTAGGTAATAAAACAGTCAAGTGGTTTATTCGTTTATGTTAGCAGGGTCACTATCTGTTATCAGTGTTACCTTTCTCTCAAAATAAATCTCTCAACAAGAATCTTGTTTTCTAATCATTGGTATAGGTTATACCAGTGGACAGTATAGATGAGGTCGCCCTTAAAAAATATTCAACCCCTTACACTACATATACTGACCATACAGAAGCTGTAAAAGATATCTCATCCAGATCACTTTATATCCATCATACAGCGTGGCAGTATTTTACTCGGTTCAGTTATGGCATTGGGAGTCAAGTATTACTCCATATATAAGGCCAAAGTGCTACATTTAAAGTGCCATGCGACAATTTTTGGATTGGTGACATAATAATGACAACATAACTTCATATTTAAATTCACGTATATATTTTAAGATACCATTTAAGAACTTTGTATGCATGTCTAACCGATCGTTCCTGAATATTATAACAGTTATTTCATTTATAAACTGTTAAAAAAGAATCAGAATGTACCCGTAAATAGGCCACGATTAATTTTAGGGACAAAAGCAAAGCCGGCACTTCATTGAAACTAGCATAACGTAATCACATCAAACTATCTATGTATATTATTTATCCAATCGAGTATAATATAGTTAAAATGATTTTAATACCATGTGTTTGTTGAATGTTTATAAAATATATTAATACTGAGTTATTTACATCCTGCTGTGCCTCACTAAGGTTGTACATACGTTAGAAGGAAAATATAGTGCCAAATGACAGCCTAAAAATTGTCACCATCACAAATCTTCGTAGTAGCTTAGTTGGAAGAGTAATGGACTGGAAATCGAGATTCTAGAAACTTTTATCCCACCGGCCATCGGTTTTTGGAGCTATCTGACCCCTGCTAAAGTCAAGTAAGTATCTATCTATAACTTCATGGTAAATATTTCATTTTGCGACCAGTGTCTGCATCTCAGATGGTGATTCTGCTAATAACACAGCATCGTCTGCATAAATTAGTTCACCACTAGGTCACCCATGTGCAATCCTGCGTTTCTGCAAATAACTATCGAGACATCGAGAAAAAGAAAATTGGTTAATAAACTGAGGACAAAGGGGTACTGACCTGTTTTAAATTTTTCCTTTGTCTATGTCTATTTATGAATAGATGTCGAATTTTGCACGTACAAAATTTTTAATATTAAACATTTAAAAGGTAAAACATTCTGTATTCTTTTAAAGAATAAATTCAGACGAATGAAACAACTGTTTAATTTGACCCCAACGTTTATTATCTTTAGGGACATTCAAATGCGTCGTGACCTGACTGTCGAGCGTAGGAATTCATCAAAAATGTTCCTTCCATTTCCGTTGGTTGGGTCGTTACCTCAAATGAACAATAAAATCTGTTGAATTTTTTGAAGAATGTAAATTGATCAAGATTATTTTTAAATTTAATAACATAAAGTATATTTTAAAACTTCTCACAATGCATGCTCATATATATGAAAGGTATGGAGTTATCAATATAATACATTTCCTCTTTCTCATTGAATTTGGTCGTGTATAAACAAGTCTAATGAAATTTCAATATGCGAGCAATAATCGCAATTTTGACAAACCCGGTAAGCGAGTGGTTATCAATGACTACTTTGGTCTAGGCTCGTGGGTTTATTTCCCATATAATACAAATATGTGTATACGGGTGAACGAACATGTCTATTTATGTTCGTTTGGGTATTTCAAGACAGGAAGGATACATCAAAGCAGCCCGACGGTCGAACTAACTCGATCTTATAGATAACTGCGCCCAAATAACATCTCTCCGGAGGGTTGTTGTATACGTGGGAGTGAGTGTCGTTATCAGTAAGCTCTTAAGGAGTTGTTTATTATGTTAGCAGCGGGGGTAGCAAGTCCACTTTCCTGTACTACAAGAGTTCATACACCACAGCAATCTGTTCACATCAAGAGGGCCGTTTGTTTATATTTCGCGTATTGTCATCCCTGTTGCCAACTTCGAAACTAATCAGGAGATTCCTGGTAACCACCCTCACTCGTAGGAACATGACAATATTCCTTGTAATTGTTACTTGGCAGCCGTTTTTTGTGAGCGGTACATTCTCAGTTGGATTGCTTTTATGCACTCTTCTTCTTGCATAACAACTAAACCATGAAAGATATCATTCCGTAAAAAAACACATTCCCGCGTCTTCCTTCTTAATGCCGTCTTTCTTCCTTCCTCCTAGAATAATTATTCTAAATTATTATTATTATTCAATTATAATTGAAATTGGATGCATTAATGAGAAATGTATTATTACGAAGTAACTTTACACATATAAGGCGTTTATGCTTTTGTGATCACCTTAAAAACGATTTTGACAACGAACTTGACAGGTTGGAAAAGTTACTTTGTTTAAACTCTATAAAACGCGAGCGTTGCGCAAATTTTGTGCAATAACGCTTGTATAACCCATTTGCAATTATGACGTAAAAACAGACATGGCTTGAAAGAGAGCATCGGTATTAAATTAAGAAGGTTCTGCCAGTTTTAAGAAAAATATTCGATAGCATCATCGATTATGCTTGATCAATTACAATTAATTTTTTAGACTAATAAAAATTTTCATGACGTTCAATACAGTTTTACTATCAGTATATCTACTACAGTAGCAGGGGTGGCATTGGTTAAGCATGCCATTAACTGACGGGGGAGATCACTGGATGCTATTGGAGTTTTTTGTGATCTCTCCAAAGCTTCTGATTGTGTGAACGAGAATTATTATTCAACATGTGCTATTAGTCAGTTACAGTTAAATAAAATAATGAAGACTGTTGACATTAATAGGGTTAATTTTAAGCCAGTAACGTCAATATCTTAATAGAATTCATTAAAATACTATTTTTTTTTTGGAATTACAGTAGACTCCAAATTACATAGGGACCCATACAATAAAATAAAAAAAAATGCCGATATGTTCAACTGCGCCACATAAGTAGTTAAAAGAATCTGATAATTGACGAACGTGATTATTGAGCGGTTAGTATATTTCAGCTACTTTCCCAACATTAGGTATGTCGTATGGTATAGAGTTGTGGGGAAAGGCGGCTGACTTGTAAACAATTTATAAAAGTTTTATCTTGCAAGAAAGTACCATTTGGTTCAAGAAATAACGCAAATAATAATTTACAATAAGGACTTTAGAGAATCGCAGGAAAATAAGTTGCGTATACCGGTACTTACAACCTTACCGGTAATTAAAGAACAGGTAGGTCTTTGAATTTGAATTTTTTTTTCTTGCAAAAAAGAGCTATTCGCTCTATTTATAACATGTGCTCCGGAGAATCACTCAGGGAACTGTTTAAGGTAATAAATATGTCACGGTTACTTCTCAATATATTTACGAAAACATAATGTATAATATGAAAGTAATTGTCAAACCCACAAAAAAATTAAAGCAATTTTTAAATTTCAGGGAAACTCTTAGAAGTAGAAGTTGCATATGCGAGTAAATCGGCTTGCTAAAACTGGTAGGTATTTAATATTGTCTTAGGTTTTCGCGATTGTTACACATTGAATTAAACAATTTTTAACGGAAGTATCGCGTGTTTTATTTATTTTGTTGAACCTGACGTTTCGAACGCTTTGCAGCGTCCGTGGTCGCAGCAAGACTAAGGTGGTATTTGTCTTACATTAGTTATTCAAATATTACATCTACCGACATGGATGGATTAATTATTATATATGTTCCGATTCACACAAAAATCGCTCACAGTGTCCGAACGTTTGTTAGTATATCTCTGGGTTTGTGACTTGATTATTTTTAGAACTGAATCCCAAGCAGGTGGTACTTGCCAACCAACTTCTCTATTGAAATTGGGCTGTTTTCTTATTTCAATAGCCTCGCGTAACATTCTCGGCATGTAGCGATTCTCCTTGGCGAGGATTTGTGGTTTATCGAACCGAATGTAATGGTTTGGCTGGTCCAGTGTATGTTCACTCTGCAGTATGTGATAATAATGAAGTTAGTTCTACATTTTTATGTAAATATTCTATAAATGCATTTGGTGCAAAGATGTTTAAATTACTGGCAGTGTCACCGTGTTTGATTGCGAAATGCAATATCTATTTTTGAATGCGGGAACCGATATTGGCGTTTTTATTACCTGCATTGCCTTAATCTAAGTGCGATAGTAAAACAAAGCTCCTACATGAGAATGCGAAAAGATTGTTGAAGTTATATTTGGGAGGCATTTATACATGCCCCCAAAATATATCGTCAAACAATATCACACGATACCAGTTTCTACAAAGAATACACCGAAAACTCACTTGAGCGTCTTCCAAACCGTATTCAAGTTGATTTTTTTTTTCACACGTTGACAACAAGACGAACGGTAGATCTCATTCGGCTCTGTCGATGTATGACATGTGAATTATTCATGGAATATTTTACCAAGCCAGTCTGCAAAGTGGAATCATGTATGTTTTAGAGACTAGTTGAGACTTGGATCGCCGTTCTATTTGCCTGTGAATGTAAAGTTTCATTCGCGTATTTCACTTTCAAATGAGAGTTATACTACTGTATCGACGGATTTGATATTTAAATTATCTTCTATTTGTGACTCATTTCATTCGAATAACGAATAGCTATTTTGCAATATTTCGTAAATCACGGGTATTAATCCCGGTAATTTCATAGGCGTGCATGGGGATATGGATCTAACGCGTAGAAGTCTTTTGAGAAAATTGCTGTAATGTTGTACATCCACTCTGCGGGATATTAAAAAAACAATATACCGATCAGTATATCTTGATCGATTTTGGAACTATTGCAGCGAATGTGTGAAATCTAAAATTATTATTTTAATGACATATGGAGGAATTGTTGGTAAAGGGACGATTACTTGCCAAATTATCATATTTGATTGCTACTTCTAACAGGCGGTGGCTCGCTACTCAATGAATGAACGCCCGAAATTATAAAATATTATTACTATATTATTTATTTCGAGCCATTATAAATTGCCCTTCCAAAATATATTTGTTTGTATGCTTACATTGATTATAGCAGAAAATGGTGAGAAATTAATTATACAGCGTTGCTCGAAATCAGGGGGCATGGCAGTGCCCCCGCCAAGTCGAGCGCGAAGCAAACACTGCCGTACCATCCTTTACTGGAACCATTTCGCCGCATTTTCAGGCCCCTATTTGAGAACCTCTGGATAAGACCAGAACGCAGAAATTTTCGTCATCCAGTAAGCTATAATCACATACTTAAAATCCAAAATTTCAAGTCTGTAGGTCATTTAGTTCCGAAGTTAAGCGAAAGCAAAGTTTCGCATTTATGACACTCACTCATGATCATCAAAATAGAACTAGTACTTCCCATAAACTCCGAGAGCTGAAATTTGGTACAGAGTTAGGGTTTAATGGCCACATAAAGGGAAAACTATAAAAACTAGGATAATCGAAGATCTGGAGTACCTGGTGACTATGATTAGAAAACACAAGAGCCCAACCAAACTATTAGAGATCGACATACCGCCTTTACAAAAAATGTTCAACTTGGTGGGCCGCTTCATTTGATGTCAAAAATCGAAGGTCTGAAGTATCTGATGAAGAACCCTCAGCTGGTCTCAGCTGTATTAGAGATATGGTAATGCCCCCTTCTACTATGAGAAAAAAACTGTGTCAAATAAGAAAATCTAATAAAATAAATCAATATGTCTACGTTTCTACAAAAAGAAGTGAAATCCCACCAAAAACATTCTGTAAAAAACTAGCCAAGTCTCGACGGAGCTGCTTGTTTATCTCTAAAAAGTAATGAAATCTAGACAAAGTCGTGCCAAGTCTAAGGTTCCTTACTGCGATTTCTTTATTATTATAGTTAATGTTGTGTGACTTGGCCGTTGAAGGGTACACAAGGGTACAAAACCAGTTGCTCCATGACACCATTGCACCAATCTGTCGCCAGAACCGCTACCCATTGACGATGGAAAATTGCCACTTGGAAAACGTTGATTAGTTACAACAGATATAACATTACGTGTAAACAAAATTGACTTGTACCCACTAACGTATAAAGAATTTTCAACGGCCAAGTCACACAACATTAACTATAATAATAAAGAAATCGCAGTAAGGAACCTTAGACTTGGCACGACTTTGTCTAGATTTCATTACTTTTTAGAGATAAACAAGCAGCTCCGTCGAGACTTGGCTAGTTTTTTACAGAATGTTTTTGGTGTGATTAGGTTTTACTGTTAAAGTATTACAGAGAAAGCTTCTTTTGATACACGTATTTATGGCCTTAGACTTTTTAATTTTTCATTTAGACTAGACAAGTGTGCGTCAATTTCATACGCTAATGTTTACTTGGATATGAAAGCTATATTTTTTATGAACTTTTAATTTATTTAAACTCTTTGGCTTTGCAAATTACGGAAATAAAAGAAAGGAAAATGGTACCTATCTATGTTCACGTACAGATTGATGAACAAGACTACGAATGAAGAGCTCGGTAGTGGAGGTTCGTACTACTTTGATAACAAGGCTTCGTGTGTTCGATTCCCACACAGGACAAATATTTGTGTGCATTAACATATCTATTTGTCTTAGTCTAGGTGGAAGTATCTCCACCTCATAGAAAATCGCAGCCAAATAAACAACTCTCTTGAGGAGTGTTGTGTGACGTATGATTCAGGTTACCAGTAAGCTCCTAAGGAGATGCTGTGTTGGCAGCAGAAGTGAGATCGCACAAGCCTAACGTATTGAAAGTGTACACATTAGGTGGGTCCTATGCTTATAAGCCTGTATGCCTCCGAGGTTGTATAAAAACATTTTTGACGAATTCGGGGCTCGGTGGTGTAACGTGCTGTTATATTACTTTGTCACCAACACTCGTGAGTTTGATGCCCACATAGGACAAACATTTGTGTGCATGAACATGCTTGTTTGTATAGTTCTGGATATTTTTAAGAGAGATAGGGCGCATCAAATCAGCCGTATAGGGAAATACGTCCACCTCACAGAAAAACCGCAGCAAAATTACAGCTCGATAGTGGGTTGTTGTGTTCCTGCGTGTGAGGGAAGGCACCAGTAAGCTCTTAAGGAGTTGCTGTGTTAGCAGCAGAGATGGCATTGCGCGAGTGTATTGCAAGCGTTCACAAGATTCCAACGCCGGATCCGCAGTAATACTCATTTCCAGCGAATGGCTTATTTCTACGGCTCCAGCGTTACTACTACGTGTAATCTCCTAATTATGATAATAAGTAGCATTATGTCCTTCAGGTTTCAGACTACCTCATTATCAAACCTTATTATGACTAGATTATTAGAATATATAAGCCAACCACTTTATTTTATATGACGACGACATAGTTACCAAATTTAGATGTTATTTTGTAAAAGTCAAATTTATAAACAATTTTATCTAATCCGGTTGGTGTGCTTTCGCCACTAATTAGTTCAAGTGAACTTGTTCTGGCCGGAACCCACCCACTATCGTTAGACAACAGATGCATAGCGTCGCAGCCACTATTGCTGCTCCAGTCGAATCTGCCTTGTCTGCTGCAGTCACCTCTACGATTGCCCGCCATCTGGAACAGGAACCGCATAAATCCATCTTCATCAAAGTGGAACGCCTTGCCTGCACATGTGTTTTTTCCTTCCTACGATATGGGATCCTTCAAACGTGAATAAGCACCTTGCGGGCCAGTATGGTTGCGTCAAATGACAGGACACTATAGTCCTTTCTCTGTTGCTGCTGCAATTTGGGCTCCTCTTTTCGCTTACCAACAGGCGAAGCGGAGCCACTATGCTGATCCAATATAAAAAAAAAAACGTTGCTGTCATGGCCGCCCTGGTCGTCTCTGCGGCGACATGCATCTAATAACGAATAATACTGGATGTGTTCCGGCCAGCGCTGGTCTAATTGGTGGCGGAAGCACACAAAGCAAATTAGATCAAATTACATGTTGTTAGAAATGCCTGCATATTGTTTGGTTTGTATTACTTACTATCTTACTCTGTTTCCTTCATATCATCAGGCACTACCTACCATTGTTTGTTTTCGATTCTCCGTTATCTTAAGGTTGCCTGGAAAAAACTGCATGACCAACTGCCCAGAAACCAAAAAATCACTTGACTGCATATAACCCCGCGCTCACAATAACGTTGTGTTGTCATCAATCGCATCGATATGAGCCTAGGGACCAATGATAGGATATTTTAAGCAATGAGCCGATAAGTGACGCGATATTGAGCCATGAACTAGCCAATAAGAGCTGCGCGTTCTACTTTACCCCCCGACCCGTAGCGGTGAATTGAGTTACTACGTAATATTGTTATCATTGGTTGACCATAGTTTATTAATTATTTCTTTCGTGAAACAGCTTATTATACTTTCTTGTACAGCTAAGAGCAGATCACGCTTAACACTCGAAGTCTGATTGTAACTATTATCACGAACGACATAAGAATGGTACAAAGGTCAAAGTGTAAAGCTTGAGCTGCACTTAACTGTACATAATTTTTATGTAATAATTTTTGTTGGTGCAATAAAGAGTTTTGTATTCTAATATTTAGGTATGCTGCTTTTCTAAATGCATGAAATCAATTCTCTATAGCAGCTTGGGCAGCTCTGATAACATGGGCATCAATGCTGACGTTTTATGGTGTATAACCTCTCTACACTGCCCACAACCCAACAAACCTCTTGACTGCGCAAGGCCCCTCGCTCACCAAAACGTTGTATTTTAGCGTCTAAATATCTCAGCGATACGAGCCTCCTGACAAAAGGGAGGATATTTTAACCAATAAGCCGATAAGTGACGCGATGTTGATCCGTGAACTAGCCAATAACAGCAGCGCGTACTACTTCCCCCCGACCCGTAGCGGTGATTCTATTTACTATTCAAAATCGCATCATTGAGTCTCCATAGGTTATTTTCTTCATGGTACTGACCCTGATGCTGATACTACCGCAAATCAATGATGTGTTGCTTACGTTGGTGTTGATGCATTGTTATGTGGACAACAGCACCGGGACCCCTTATCATCATAATCATCATATAAAAAATATAAACAGCAAGTCCGTGTTGGAGTCGCACACCGAGGGTTCCGAACAAATTTGTACATTCACCAAAATAATTAGGTAACATTACAACAGTTCATATAATATGGAAGCACCGAACATTGCTCCAACGAAAAGATAAACTGGATTGAGAGACAAACTTATCTTTGCCATTGGAAAACTATTGTCTCCGTACATCGACATAGATCGCGATTAGTTTTCCAACTGCAAAATATATTTGTAATCGCAAAATAATTATTTTCGCAAATTATTTCAGTTTGATAGCTCCACCTGTCCCTAAGACAAAGGATCTTTACTGACGGGCAGACAGACAGACGAACAACAAAGTGTTCCTATAAGGGTTCCGTTTTTCCTTTTTTGATGCACGGAACCCTAAAAACATAATTAATACAGTCAACGTTTACATTTTATCTTGTATTTTAAAAATATATTACACCAGCTGCTGCCCGCGGCTCCGCCCGAGTGGAGTCAAATAACGTAGCCTATGTGTTAATCCAGATCATAATCTATCTACGTGCCAAATTTCATTCAAATCCGTTCAGCCATTTAAGCGTGAAAGAGCAACAAACATCCATCCATAGATACAAACTTTCGCATTTATAATATTAGTAGGATTCTTGTCAATGCGAATAAAAAGGTTAACGACTTTTATGAAACAGACTATGGACAAATACTGTGAATAATTCATAAAATAAGTAATTGGTATCTCAGGTAAGCGTAGGAGATTAAACATCTTGTGAACTTAACATTTTAGCTGAGATATAAGTTAAGTTCATCGACTTATAAAACATAACAACTGTTAGTAGTACACCAGCCCCTGAGTTCTATGACTTTCTGCCTTTTTTATATCAAAACACGGGACCTCAGAAATATCGAGTATAAAAAATGATATTGCGAATTGTTATTTTGCCGGATCTGCCTGCTTACCAATCTTCACAATTCCAGGATAACCTGAGATTTCAATGAATTTATCAAGAAACATTAATACTCTATTTGCCTGATATTAGATTGCAGCTGTACGAACGAGCTTCACTCGGCGTACTTTGTGTAAAATCGCTTTTTACACAAAATACGCAGTCTTGAATTTAAAATGCAAAATTATATTTAAACAGATAACTAGATCATAGAAATCGTTAGAGCCGTTCACGAGTCATACGAAAAATATTAATAATATATATATTTATTATTATTATTATAACTTCACGCCAAATCCCTTACGGGGTAGGCAGAGAGAACCGAGCGCCACGCGACTCGATCCTTACATACCTCACTCGCTTCTTTAACATTCATTGCTCTTTTCATGCACGCTCGCCGGTTTCTAGGGCTCCTGACATCACCTTCTGATAGAACACGACCAATTTGGTCATGGTAGGTAAGTCTTGGCCTTCCTCGGCTCCTACATCCTTCCACTTTTGATTTGTATATCTGCTTCGTCATTCTTTCATCCTGCATTCTTTCTACATATATATATATTCTATATTAATATATATATATATATATATATATATATATATATATATATATATATATATATACCTATACAAGAATTGCTCGTTTAATGTAACAAGATACGAGTATGATACAGATTAATGAGTAAAGCTGTTGTAGTGAGTTTGAGAATAAATAATTATTATTTATTGCATATTACCATAGAGCTCACATTTGTACAAATTTTGTATAACAAAATATATATACAAGAGATATCTTCTAGCCAGCCCCGTATGTGGTAAATGAAATTGACATTATTCAACGAGTGACAAGAAACGCTCGAGGGTTCAATTCCCGTACAGGACATTCATTTGTGTGCATGAATGTGTCTAGTTGTCTTGGCCTGGGTGTTTTTAAGAGAGGTGATCATCATCATCATCTCAGCCTTTATTCGTCCACAACTGAACATAGGCCTCCCCTCTAGAGTGCCATCCTAAGACGTAGGGCACATTAAAGCTATCCATCTGGAGAAGTACCTCAACCTTACAAAAAACAGCAGGCAAACAACAACTCTCTGAATGGTTGTTATATTCCTGCGTGCAAGTGAAGTCACTAGTAAGCTCCTAAGGCGTTGCTGTGTTAGCAGCAGAGGTGGCAACGCGCTAGTGATACTTAATGTATTACCACCGTTGGCTCATAGGCCAACCGCTTTACATCATGTAGGCCGAATGCTTGTGTAGCTCCCGCGTTGTATTAAAAAAATGACTAAAAAAAACGCATATTACAATTTACATCCATAGATATATATGCACATACTACATAAATGCAATATATAATACTATTTGAGAAACATAGTGTTTTTATAATCTTAATCATTTAATAGTAATTTAATATTTTAATAAGTTGGTTTAGGTTGGCAATTAGTCAATATCTATTTTTACAAGCTTTTATTTAACTTGCAATGTAAGTATGTAAGTATGTTCGGGTGAAATCTTGCAACTCAATTTTGAAGCAGATATCTTTAACCGATTGAGCTGAAATTTTGTATACACGTTCAGTTTGGATGACAATGCATGACTAAATGTGTGACGTCATTCTAAATCCAACATGGCGGCATACCCAAAATGGCGGACCAACTATTTTTAATGCACTCCTACAATATGGGTATCAAATAAAAGGGCTTGCTAAGAATAACTCGAAAAATAATGTGACGTCACTCTTAATCCAATATGGTGGACTTCTAAAGCTTGAAAATCAATTTCGAAGCAGATATCTTCAATCGATTGAGCTGAAATTTTGTATACACGTTCAGTTTGGATGACAATGCATGGTTAACTGTGTGACGTCATTCTAAATCCTACATGGCGGAACACCCAAGTTGGCGAATATTTTTAAGCTATTGCATAGCTTTTATCGCGGGCTTTGAGTGCGGCGACCGAATCAAGAAATTCCGTAACGAAAATAAAACCTAACACCCCCCACTCCGCCTACCATGTAGCTCGTTTTTTTTCATAATCATCAGATGATGATGATCCGTCGGGTGGCAAACAAGTAAGAAAATTGGTAGATTTTTTTTTTATAATCATCAGATTTTGATCCGTCGGGTGGCAAAGAAGTGTTCAGCCCGCCTGATGTGAAACTGTTACACAGCCTATGGACACTCCGTCGGGTGACAAATAAGTAAGAAAATTGGTAGAAGAATTTTTTTTTTTCATAATCATCAGATGATGATGATGATCCGTCGGGTGGCAAATAAGTAAGAAAATTGGTAGAATATTTTTTTTTTTCATAATCATCAGATGATGATGATCCGTCGGGTGGCAAACAAGTGTTCAGCCCGCCTGATGTGAAACTGTTACACAGCCTATGGACACTTTTAGACTCCGTCGGGTGGGAAACAAGAAAATTGGTAGAAGAAATTTTTTTTTTTTCATAATCGTCAGATGATGATGATGATTTACTTTTGTGTCCTGTCAGGGTATGTATGCACGGTAGTCGGGGTGTTTACCTGATGTGATACTGTTACACAGCCTATGGACACTTTTATACTCCGTCGGGTGACAAACAAGTGTTCAGCCCGCCTGATGTGAAACTGTTGCGCAATCTATTAAAACTTTAATACTCAGTCGGGTGACAAACAAGTGTTCAGTCCGCCTGATGTGAAACTGTTACACAGCCTATGGACACTTTTAGACTCCGTCGGGTGGCAAACAAGTAAGAAAATTGGTAGAAGAAATTTTTTTTTTCATAATCATCAGATAATGATGATGATGATTTACTTTTGTGTCCTGTTAGGGTATGTATGCACGGTGGTCGGGGTGTTTACCTGATGTGATACTGTTACACAGCCTATGGACACTTTTATACTCCGTCGGGTAACAAACAAGTGTTCAGCCCGCCTGATGTGAAACTGTTGCGCAGTCTATTAAAACTTTAATACTCCGTCGGGTGACAAACAAGTGTTCAGCCCGCCTGATGTGAAACTGTTACACAGCCTATGGACACTTTTAGACTCCGTCGAGTGGCAAACAAGTGTTCAGCCCGCCTGATGTGAAACTGTTACACAGCCTATGGGCACTTTTACTTATTGCATAGCTTTTATCGCGGGCTTTGAGCGCGGCGACCGAATCAAGAAATTCCGTAACGAAAATAAAACCTAACACCCCCCACTCCTATATAACGTGCACGTATATGGTACGACAGTACGAAGCTCGCACGGATCGAGACGAGCTGCTCCGAAATCGGACGAATACATAAGCAGCTGTTTGTGAGAAAGTATATAGGTGTATAGGTATCTGTCATATCTTTATAATGCCACACTCACCGCATGTGCGCCCCGTAAGTATACATGTAGGTATATATGTATACATATGTGTACCTATGTACAACAGTGAATAGCAGTTGCTGGTGAATAGCTATACGCGTAAAATTTGTATATAAAGTGTTTTAAATATGAATAAACAAAGTCATTTATTAATGAAGAAAGTGATGAAAAAATAATTCGAATTGCATAAGCTGATAAAAAAAAATGCTATGCAATAGCTTTACCGCGACAGTCCCCGAGTGCCACACGTTTTTTCAATTCATTCCTACAATATGAGTATCAATAGAAAGGACTTGCTGAGAATAAGTCAAAAAATAAAGTGACGTCACTCTAAACCAATATAGTGGAGTAAGTTTTTAGTGCTTGCTTATAATATGGGTATCAAGTGAAAGGACTTACTGAGAATACGAATGCGAGTTTAAAAAAAAAGATGCTGAATATCAACTCCATTGCTCCAATCCGTCTGGAATTTGATGTACTGGGGTTTTTGGAGTCGTCGATTATGATATTGAGGTCGAATTGTTACTCCAAAATCAAACCCGGAACTGTGTTTCGTAAGGCACAAGTAAGCTTCAAGCTGAAATAAGTGGCACATTTCTCTAAACACCCAAGTCAAGGTGAGGCCGTGCCGAGGACTGAGTGGCATCAGGGTGTAATATGATGTCGCGAACGTACCACCTCAGGGCACCGGGGCGAACCCTGTTGTATATTAGCTCTTACCCTTCTAAACGAAGCTCACGACCATGCAACAATGATGCGTTGAATGAGATGAACAGACTGAGAAACGTGTCCAGCGATAACTAAAAAGTAAAAAATAAATTAAAAGTAAAAAACCTTTTTAAAAACAAGCTTTTATGTAAATGCTCTAAAAAGAAAAAAATAAAATTTTATACTAAAACTTTTACTGTTAACTTATAAGGTCATTTCACATTTGACACAATTTATAGGATATAAAAGCTTGTCGCGAGATTTACTTGTGTAGATTAACAAGTAAATTAAATAATTTGATGTGAATAATATTATCTATTAAAATTTTCAAACTAAGTAAATACGAGTACTTAAATCTCGCGACAAGCTTTTATATCCTATAAATTGTGTCAAATGTGAAATGACCTTATAAGTTAACAGTAAAAGTTTTAGAATAAAATTTTATATCTTTTATAACTACAAATTGTAGATTCAATTGTTACCTGACTACGTCAAAGCCAAAAGAAAAGGTTATGACTTTAGCATTATATGTATGTGCATATTAATTAATTAATTTACACATGTTTAGTTAGTGGATAAAACACTGAGCCGGATTTCGTAATTCAGATGTAATTGACGCCTCATTAAGTAGGGTTTTAGCAAACTCCATATAGGTACATGTATATGCTATGTCACTATGGTACTAGTACTTAGTAAATGTTGATAAATAAGATGTACGTCAATTCATTATTATAGTCAGAGTAACGTAGAAACAAAATTATATGACGCATGTGATATATGAAATAATGGAAGTCGCTGACTTTTTTTGCCAGCCGTTTTTTTTATATAAATGAAAGCAATTACCGTAGCCTATTAACGGTTGTAATATATTATCGTATCGTAGCAAAATAATAATAATGGAAGATTGCTGTATTTCAGCGAGTGAGTGAGTTTTTTATACAACGTCGGAAGGCATTCAAGCATACGGCCCACCTAATGTGAAGTGGTTACCATAGGCTATGAACGGTTGCAATACATAAAGTATCACACGCGCGATGCCTCCTCTGCTGCTAACACATCAACTGTTTAGGAGCTTACTGGTGATCTCACTCACACGCAGGAACACAACAATCCTATATGGAGTTGCTATTTGGCTGCGGTTTTCTGTGTGGTGGAGGTAATTCCTCAGACGGGCTGCTTTGATACGCCCTACGTCTCTTAAAACATTTAGCCAAACGACAAATAGATATATTCATGCACACAAATGTATGTCTTGTATGGGTCGAACCCACGAGCGTTTGTGTCAAAGTCGCGTCATTCACGACTATGCCACCGAGCTCGCCAAAACATGCCAAAACTCTCCGAGAAGTTGCTATGTTTACAGCACGGATAGTAACGCGCGAGCTTGCGCGAGCGCCGTATGCATGTATGCCTCCCGACGATGTATAGAAAATGTAATAACAGTAACACTTTTCCCATCTTAGCCTACCGATTCGACTGAAACTAATATCACTATCATATGCCATTACGTGTAGTTTAACCATGAAAAGGCAACATTGTGATTGCAGAATTTTCGATAAATATCTTTAAAATATCGAAATATCAATTGTGTCGAAACATAAACCCTGTTGCAAAAAAAATGGCCAGGGTTTTAAACCAATAAGAATTTGTCGATGCATTCAATATACTAATATAATATTTGGAGGTATTTCCCTAGATGGGAAGCTTTAATGCGCTCTGCCTTTCTTATAAATATGGCAAAAAATAAAACAACTGTCAACAAAAAGAATCGTGAGACAAACATTAACACAAACATACATTGTGAAAGTGCTAAAATCTAAACTATATTTACCCAAAGTCGGATAAAAAATCTTGTCTCTAAATCGAAAACGGGTTTATCTAATTTAAAGTAAATAATTTATGTTACAATCGTGTACCAAATATGATTAATATTGCAACAAGCCCGAGAGAAGTTTGCAAATACATATTGTTTGTTACAAAATTGGCTTCTCTGGTGTTCTATGCTGAGTTGAGAAGTTTGACGTCGAGGAAAACAAAAGCATGGAAATAACCGGAACGTGAATTCCCCCGTGGATAAAATTTAAATGCAAAACAATTTGGCAACACATTATATTTGGACTTACGAATTGTTGGCAAAATACTAGACTATAAACCACCAATATAATACATTTATAAGTGTACAAACCGCTTATCTTGCACTTTAGTAATCAATGGTTTTACTTGCATGCAAAATTACAAGTTGGTTAATTCGTCTAAAGAAAATGAGAATTTATAACACATGTTTTGATTAAAGTAAAGTGTAAACAATTTCTTTGGATTCTCTTTTTATATTGCATACATCTTTATGAGGTAGACCAGATACAGCTTACGCTTCATTTTTGTATAGAATCTTCTAAAATAATATGGCCTTATCCAGTCTTGAATTTTCTAATTAGTTATATAAAAAGATGACATTCTTTAACAGATCGATATCTCACTTTGTCATAAAATTATAAGAAATATTATTTCTGTGTATATTAAAAAAATATATAAGAAAATGTTCTGTCATTAAAATCCATGGCACGATTTGTATTTCTTAAGTATTAGTATAAATAGTAATAAATAATGTAGGAAAATCTTTCACAGACGACTACAATTTCCGGAGACTCTATATTTAGAACCTAGCAAAGTAAATTAAAGCTGTCAATAACAGTACTGTATATCACTGGATAAAGCTTAAGTTAAAACGGGTAAAATATATTACATTAAATACGACTTTACATACTTTTTGTTCAGTGGTTAGAATACCACTGCTTTTTTATTATTTTTGTTCACTTTGTGTATCGAAAAGAAATACACTCTGTATTTTATATTAATAACTGATTATTCGTAGGGATTTTTTATTATATTTATATATATTTATATTTAATTAAAAAAGATTGTGTTTAAGAAAACGCAAAAAAAATGTATATTTAGAATCGTTAAAGATACCTGGGACACACGATTACAATAAACGTAAAATTGGCATGTCACAATAAAAGAAACTACTTTTGAGCGAGCCCCATTCTTTTTTTACTTTCTTTCTTAATGCAATTCCCAAATTATACAGAGTAAAAATTAAATGCCAAAATAAATAAAAATGTTATTTACCGAATTACCTGTAAGTACTATATCTTCTTCGTAATACTCTCTCTTTTCCTAATTCATTAAAATCGGCGGGGTCCGCTACCTAACGATAAGGATTTGGCGAAGATACTGATTTACATGGAGCGACCGCCATTAGACATTCACAAACCAGAAGGTAAATAGGTCTTTTCTTAGATAAGGTCGCACGTCTTTTGAAACTTAATTTCTAGTACGTGTGGAGTTTCTTCACAGCCTAGAAAGTGATAATCACAAATCTATATATATAAAAATGAATGATTGTTTGTCTGTATGTCCTCTATGGACTCAAAAACGGCTGGGCAGATTTTGATGAAATTTTCAGGGAATCTTCAGATCAGTCCAGCGGGTGATCTTGTGAAGTTTGGTAGCGATCAGATCACTCGTGCGAAGCCGGGGCGAGTAGCTAGTGTATACATAAATCCAAACACACGGCGGTACATTAATGTTTCCGGATTACCTATAGGTATGTACTGATTCACAAGTGAATATTCTAGGATCGTAATAGGGTCAAGTTGGTAATAATATAAGATTATGTTTACACTAAACTCAACCATACTATGCATTATACATAGTGATACAATGCAATTGAATTTCAGATTTGTATGTATGTATATCTTCACGCCAGGTCCCTTGCGGGGTAGGCAGATAGAACCAAGCGCCATAAGACGCGGTCCTTACACACTTCACTCGCTTCTTTTACATTCATAGCTCTTTTCATGCACGCTAGCCGGTTCCTAAGGCTCCTGACATCACCTTCTGATAAAACACGACCAATTTGGTCATGGTAGGTTAGTCTTGGTCTTCCTCGGCTCCTACATCCTTCCACTTTCGCATTGTATATCTGTTTCGTCATTCTTTGATCTTGCATTCTTTCTACATTTTCTAATTTCAGATTAGATCTATACTAAATCTTATTTTCGATCCGAGTTTTTTTTCACAAGCAGCAATTTATTTCAACAAACGCATGCAAATGGAGTTATCGTATTTCTAAATAATAAGAAATAATAACTACCTGATCTTCTTGTTCTTAGCGCTATCCCGTTTCCTAATACATAAGGACTGACGGGGTCCGCTACCTAAGCCTGAGGATTTAGCAAAGATATTCATTTTTACATGGAACGACTGCCATGAGACCTTTCTTAGTCAAGGTCGTACGTCTTTCGAAATATATGATCTCTTGGACATACGGGTTGTCTCTCGATGTTTTCCTTCACCGCCGAGCAAGTGATTATTACAAGTAAAGGTATATGCCAACATGATTTGCCTGACATTCTATAAATATTCATAATTCATTCTAAATAACGGGTTCAAACCCACTGCCTCTCGATTGCTTGTAAAGTGCTCTTCAAGTTGAACAACCAGTAAGGTTTGTAATCGTCGCGAATTTTTTAATTTCTGCTTTAATATCCACACTAGCGCCATGTATCTACTATTTTCTGTGTTCAACTTTAACGGGCATAGTAGTTCAACGTTACAGATGTAGAAACTTTTTGAAGTTATACTTCTTTAGGCGCGTTATGAAAAAATGATGAGAGTGAAATTTTAAGATGCGCGCGCATCACTGTAAAACAAAAGTAACAGGTTGAAGCTGCTAAATGTTTTACGGTATTACCGGTAGATTGGGCTATAGTTAAAAATGTATAACATTTGTACTTGACTCTTGTCTTTGTCTTGTATGTAATACATTCCATATATATCGCCGCTACTACTTGAAATAAGTTTTTTAATTTTACTCCAATAACCCTTCTTATAAATTAAAATATTATTATTTAATATAATTATTTCTAAATATTATCAAACTATTAATGTTAAATATTTATTTAATGATGTCAAAGAAGTATAACTTCTGTCGCGCGTACATATTTTTTTTTGAGAATACATATGCATATATACGTATAATTTTAATTATTTATCGTACAACTTACTCGAAATTCTTTAAATATTTTACAGTGGAAAAACGGTTCTCAGATTCGAATTATATATTAGTAGGGATGTAATGTTTTTCACTGTAAAATAATTAGGAACATCCTGCAAGTTATGACGTAAACAACTATAAAACGACACCTACGTATGTAAATTGTTACACAGTACTATAAAATCCTGTTTGAACGGCCTGGATTATAGCCATTATGATATTTTAGCAAATTGCATTAATATCTTCCGTTTAGAGATCATTAAACAAAATTTGCTGCTACTAAATTAACAGCTACATTGGCCATTAGCTTAGAAATATTGTCTGCAATATCTGACTGCAATAATGTGCTTATATAATTGTTTATTTTACATACAAACCTATTGTTTCGATCCGATTGAATAGATTTTGGATGTTGCATGTGATGCTATCTCTCTCCAGTGTTTACAATTACTTTTAAAGTAAATGATTCATATACTAGGTAAAAATAGGCAAAATAATTTTCGCATATCCGACAAAACCATCTTAAAGTTCAGTAGTGAAGCTGTATTAAAATTTCGTTTAATCATTATGCAGTATGAGGAAATTATTTTTCAAACATGATTTTTACACGAATAAATCTTCCTCCTAGCGTTATCCCGTTTTCCAATCTGAATTGGCGGGTTCTGCGTCATAATCTTTTTTTTTTATCACGGATACGAAGCCTACCGCGAATGCGAGAGCTCCTTATACGCGATCCTTTCGTGTCACTCCGCACATCCAGTACAGCATATTCATCTCCATGACACGCAGCTCCTGCTTGTGTCGCTCAAGTACATGCCACGGCTTTGCTGCCATATAAAAGTACAGGTCTATTGATGGATGAATGATGGATTATAAACCTGTCCCTTTAGGTTAACTGGTATTCTAGGGTTACAAATAATACCAGCCGTCTCATGCCACTTGGCCCAAACTGCTGATATACGTGCCTTGACGTCGTAATCGATGTCTCTGGATGCGCGGAGTACAGATCCCAAATACGTACAGCAGTCCGTGCGCTAGACCGTGCCTTCACGAACGCGACCGGGTGTAGGTTCTGAGATTTTGAGACTTGGCCTCAAAATCTCAGAACCTACACAGTGTAGGTTCTGAGATTTTGAGGCCAAGTACTCTGTCTTCGCCATATTTAGTTTCAAACCGCCGTTCTCAAGCGACTTTCTCCACAGCCAGTGCAATATTATCAGCATACATGAGCAACCACGGAAGCTGCTCATGTGTATCTCTGATGCTGTCCACCACTACGTCTAATACTATGCTGAACAAAAACGGACTATGGACGGATCCCTAGTGGACCGACGGTGATTGGAAAGGGGTAAAGCTAGGAGAAGGCCTGTATCGCCAATGGCAGTACTAACTATGGAGTAGGAATCGAGATCCATGTCCCGGCAAATATCAATATACGCTTCATGCACCTGTTTGGACCTAAGTGTCTACCAGATAATCACACTAGGAACATAGTCGAAGGCCTTCTCTATGTCTAAAAACAGAATATGCAGAGGCGTATTTTTCGTCCTGTATTTTTCCATGACGATCCTCAGAGCAGAAACGGGATCCATAGTCCCATAACCAGGCGAAAGCCATACTGGCACTCAGAGACAATACGCTCCTGCCGGATCCCGAACTAAATTATCTCACTCGAAGAGCTTCATAGTGTGAGACATGAACTTTATACTGTGGCTACTACCACTCTCCTGCACTGATCCCTTTTATTTGAAAACTGGAGTGATGACACCACTCAGTCGCCATTGGTTCGGGATTTTTTCCGGTGAGAAGTATGCAGTTTTATAGGTCTGGTCAAGATACCCACAACACGAGGCCCCATGGCCTTCCAGGCTTCGATAGGGACTCCATCGGCTGCGACTGCCTTCCCATTCTTCAACTTCTACGAAGACTCCTTAAGATTTCTTGAGATGTTATAATAAGTGGCACTACAGTCCCTGATTAGGAGGGAGCGCCGGTGGTTACACCTCTTTATGCTGCTTGTTCAGCAGCTCGTGGAAATATGAGTGCCATCTCTCCTTCACCATTAGGTCCTCGCATAATAGGTTGTCCTCCCCCCGGATCGCTGTCAAGCGTAGACGTGCTCTTATACCTGCTATAATTTGTTATTAAATTTAAATATTTAAAATGAATAAATTGTAAGACAGTCTGTGAGCGACGCGTGGATTTGAACTCGGTATTATCAACTTCGTTCTACTAAGTTCTACGTTCTTCTAGAATTAAGTTCGTCTATAATTTGGAGTTCCTCAAGGAACCATTTTGGGTCCGACTTTGTTCCCAACAATATCGATGATCATTGTCAACTAGTGATTCCTCATGCCAATATAAACACATTCGCCGATGATACTGCACTATTGTATAGTGGGAATTCATTTGTTTTATACAACGTCGGGAGGGATACAATCATATGGTCCAGCTGATGTAAAGTGGTTACCCTAGCCTATAACCGCTTGTAATACATTAAGTATCACTTGCGCCATGACACCTCTGCTGCAAATACAGCAACTCCTAAGGAACTTATTGGATACCTCACTCACATGCAGGAACACAACAACCTTCTAGGAAGTTGTTATTTGGCCGCGGTTTTCTGTGAGGTGGACGTACTTCCCCAGACGGGCTGCTTTGATGCGTCATACCTCTGTTAAAAGCATTCGTGGAGTAAATCTTACTTGAATGCACAGCTAGGATTCGATATTGTTTACTCATGGTTGCGCAATAATTTATTGACCTTAAACGTAACTGAAACAAAATGTTCTGCATTCTCATTACGAAACTTGAGTAGAAATGATCACCATTAAATAATTGCACAGGAGTGTAATTCTCCTAATATCTATGAGCTGCTGATAATATGCTGTGAGTATCCGCGACTTCCAAGACCCTCGAATATTAAATATCTCGGCATTTTACAGATACACATATTTAAATAAATAGACATGTATATATATGATGATACTTTGTGTTATGGAGATATATTGCCGACATTTGCGTATTCTACCGATTGTACAATGGGTGCTATTCTGAGGAATTGCTTGATATGATACCGATAGCTACTATTTACAATCCTACCACTTGCCGACGACGGTGAGATAACCCTCCCATGCTGGAACTGCAATGTTTGCGTACTGTGTGGTTCTACAGACGTTTATTTCCGAGAACTCACTGACTCAACCATGGGATTCTTCGACAGTGGTGGGCCAGGTTTTTACAGTGCCGGTAGCGCAAGTGTGTCACCCCTATTGTTGCAAACGTCAGGAGAGAGAGAGAGAGAGTGTGAGAGATCTACTACTACTATTTGCTGTTATAGTGAAAAAAAATCCATAAAAATATCTATCCATGATACACGTGTAAGTACACAAATCTCTTGACAGTATTGTATTAGCTTATCAAACTAATCATTTATCAAAATATTCCTTGCTTAATCCGCTATGTTTCTCAAAACAAACTCTCAATTTCCCATTACTAACCTCTATATATCCCAAAGGAATGGAAAATTAATCATAATTTTCCTACTATACAGTTTAAGGCGGAAGGGAATGATTGGATAACGTAACGGATATGTGTAGAGATCCGAATCGATGGATGCTGCCAAGCAATATAATGACAAGGCTGTACTGTGATGCATGTAAGCTAATTTGAGACGTCAGAACGGAACAAGACTGCCTTCCATCGAAAATGTTATTCCATTACAAGGGTATTCACATATATGGAGTATATATATGGAGACTGAATGACCAGAAAAGTACGATTGATTAGATTATGTTAGATGAAGATTCCAAAATTCTATAATGGATACAATGGAGCTTTCAGTGGTCCCACTCTTGACACGGACCACTGGAAAACCGGCTGAATCTGGTTTATAGACCTTGCCAATAAGTGAAGGCACTGGTGAGTGCGTATCACTTTCGGGCATTCTGAAACGGTAACAAGTGAAAAATTAGAAGATGAAAGTGTAAGGAGTACGTATTATACGACTACCTAATCTAGAGAAATATGCCGAGCGAAGCTAAAGTTTTAGTTAAACTGAAGCGTGAAAGAATTATACTGAATGAAACATTGAGACAGGTAAAAAAGTTTAGTGGTGGTTCTTCAGCAGCTAGAATGGATAAGGTCTAAAGGCGGCGCCATTGTTGCTAATACTGAATAAACGTTACAACGGTGGAGGTACATTTCTCTAAAATTTTATATTTTAGAGAAATGTATTATTATATCTAGAACGTTGAAATCGTGAATATTTCAGCAACTGACTGGCAGTGTTAGCGCTTTATGAAGACATTAGTATGGATGAGATTAATGGTCGATACAAAGTTTGAAAAATTGAAATTCAGCAGGAATCGATATGGTTACAGCTGATATGACAAAACTAGGAGATACCGATGTTTGGGATGCCTTATTGATTTTGACAAATTTATGCTAGAAAACTGGATGGATTCCAACAAATTGGAAACGCGTGATCATCGTTTACTTGTACAAAGGCAAGCGATCACGTATGGACTGCGCCAACTATATGGGATTAGCAGCTAGTTCATGGAATATTATAGATAGGAGAATGAAGAAAAAATATGATGGAATGCTCGGGGAAGCACAGGGTGTAAAAAATTTGCAGGTACGGATCAAGTTCTTTTAATTCATATTATCATGAAGAAGCGTCTAGCTACAGACCAGAAGGTCATCTGCGATTTGTGGATCTTGAAGAAGCATTGAGAGCGTTATGCGAAAGAAGCTCTACGACATTTTGCCTGTATATGGAATTAACGATGTCTTGCTACATGCTGTGTAGTCCATTTATGAGGAGTGTAAAGCATGTGTGTAGTTGGACGGCGGCTTGAAGCCCTAATTTGGCATCAATATTGGTGTCAGATATAGCTGCGTACTTTCGGCTCGTCTATTCATCCTACATCTAGGCAATTATCTGCACTACAGGTAGTAACAGATGAATGAGATTGTATCTCTTGGTGGAAGCGCTTTTAGCAGGGATGGAACCTCTTATGTGGAAAGACGAGTGAATGCAGAAAACAGCATGAATGGAGTGTTGGATAAATTTCTAGGCAGCCCAACCATAAGGCATAAGGTACAGCTCTCTGTACATAATACGATGCTAGTCCCAATAGTAACGTATGAAAGTGAAAGCTGGGTATGGCAAGGAGAGCATGAAAGTAGAATAAATGTTGTTGAGATGCGATAATTGCCCAAAATTTGTGACGTAACGCATTTTTGAAGTAAAACTTCTTTACGCACACTTGACTTGGGGAGTAAGCTGGTGAATGCGTGACGAGAGCGTTGCGAAAAGTGTGATCGGGCGAGGCGGACGGAAGTTGAGAGGGAGATATAAGTTACTAAAGATAGAAAGAGAGGGAAAGTTACGTTTCGTATATTACTGTAGGGGCAGGAGAGAGAGGTGACGAGGCGAGCACACATTTTCTTTCTCTCTTTCTTTCATAGCGAGTTAAGTTTCGTATATCTAAGACACAGTGCTGGCCTATTGTCTGTATCATACTATGGAGCTAAAGAAGTTTTACTTCAGTCATGTGGTTTAAAGCACACTCGTTTTTTTTGTTCTAATACTTTTGTTCTTTCTCAACGTTAATGTAAGAAACAGAGTGTCGGTGTTAAGATAATAAGAGACATGTTCCATTGGTTTGGACATGCAGAAATAATGCAGGACGAGAGAATGACGAAACATACATACAATGCATAAGTGAAAGAATGTAGGACGCGAGAAAGGCAAAACCAAAACAGTCATCTTTTATCAGAAGGTGAAGAGGAACCCCAGAAACCGTCGATATGCATGAAAAGAGCTATAAATATTAAAGAAACGAGTGAAGATTGAAGAGTTGCCGTAGCCTGTGAAACCTTGTAGTACATTAAGTATCGCTCGTGCGATGCTACATCTGCTGCTAAAACACAGATACTCCTTCGGAGCGGACTGGTAACCTTATTCACTCGTAAGAACTCGTTCCCCTGACGGGCTGTTTTGATGTGCCCTAATCTCAAACACCCAGATAGAGACAAACAGACATGTTCACGCACACGAATGTTTGTCCTGTGTGGCAATCAAACCCACGAATGTTGTTGTCAAAGTAGCATTACCACTGCGCCAACGAGCTCGTCAAATAGTGAGTGATATATAAAATAGAGATCGGGTGCGGTAGAGAAAAATTATATCACATAGTTCTTTATTCTCTCTGTCTACTACACAAGGGATATGGAGTGACAATATTCTGTGTATCTATTCTATCTAGAAGCTATAATTTAAAAAAAATTTTGCTGTATTTTTGACATAACGTTTGATATAATTATCTCCGTGCAATGTTGCAACATATTGCTGGAAGGCTTCCAAACTACGGAGCCCATATATCTGGCATGTACATAATTATACTTTGTTTCAATGCCATTAATATTTTCGTTGTGCTGAAATTGGTTGATTTAAATTGAAATTAAATTATGTCTGATGAAGTATACGACGGCGAAATATTCCTAGTTTAACTTTGTAAATTAATTTAATTTCTGTCTTTAGAATTAACTTGTCAAAAAAATATTTAATTTAATTTTCTCTTTTATTGGAGATTTTTTATGTTATTAAAGATATATATTTGCGAATAATTAGAATGTTTTAAGAGAGATAGGACGTATCAAAGCGGGGCTGCTTATCTCTCTGAAAACAAACCTTGGAAGTAACCCTACCTCACAGGAAATCGTAGGTAAATTAACAGAGGTGCTTATACCAAGTAAGATGTTATAAAAATACATTTAATTTTCCAATCACCTTATCAACCTGTTATAGTACCTATTGATGAATGGCAAGTATATCTCTGTGACCATTAGAACAAATGTTAGAAAGAATAAAGGTGTATTATTCAACTCTATTTAAATGAAGAACAGTTGCCTTGCAATCAATATTAAATTTATAATGAAAACGTCGAACTTCGGACCACATTTTATTTTAATAAATGTTTCCTTGTACTAATCATAGCATTGTCACATTTCCTAATTTACTGGGATTAGTGAGGTCCACTACCACTCAATGTAAAAATCAGAATCGTCGCCAAATTCTTAGGTGTTGATTTGGATTTCAACATTCACATAGACTGTTGTCACACTTCAGAGGGAAAACAAGACCTTTCGTAGGTTAGTTTAATTATTTATACGTACAAGCATTAATCCGAAAACATGAATTTAATGGTACATGTCCGGGAACCGCCGGTAAATAGGCCGGCTCTTTATACACTGGACTATATAATTTCCTACAGTCATATCTATTTTAAATTGACCTATCAACACTTAGCATTAACTTACTTTCATTTCCGTTAATTTCCATAATACTTTATACAATTCAAAATCGGCAAACTTTTCTCTCTCATGTGACATGCCCGGAACATAACTTTGACGAGCTCTGTGGCTCAGTAGTGGAACGCGCTGCTACGCTACTTTGACACCAACGCTCGTGGGTTCGATTCCCACACAATACAAACATTTGTGTGCATGAACATGTCTGTTTTTATTGGTCTGGGTATTTTCTATGTATAATAAGTATGTATTTACAAAAAAAAAAAATGTATTTACGTATGTTTATCAGTTGTCTAGTACCCATAACACAAGTTTCGCTTACTTTGGGGCTAGGTGGCGCTGTGTAATTTGTCCGACAATATTTATTTATTTATTTATAAGTGTTGTATGAAATAATCGTCGTAACGGTAAATATAACTCAATGATGAATGGGCTTAGAATCAATTTTTTAAACTTATGCAGCCTATGAGCTAGAAATACTAAAGGGACTTACAGCGCACTTAGTATACAATACAATAACGCGTTAAATTTTCTCGAGATGGAGCCACGACTAGAGAGAGTAGCTCTCTAGGACTAATACTATCTAATATGATGATCATAATAAGCGATTTTGGTCAGGGCAGGAATAACATTTTTAAGAGAGGTGGGGCGCATCAGAGCAAAGCGAAGTATCTCCCTCCGTCTCAAAGAAAACCGTAGCAAAATAATAACTCCGTGGAGGATTGATGTGTACTTGCTAGTGTGTGATGTCACCAGTAAGCTCCTAAGGAGCAGCTGTGTTAGCAACAAAGGTATCATCACGCGAATGTACTTAACGTGTTGTGAATATACTTAATGCCTCAATTATCAGACAAAACAAAAATAGTTAATAGATTCAGGCGTTATTTTGCGAAAGTCAAACTTACATGCAATTTGATCCAACCTGCTTTGTGTGCTTCCGCCACCAATTAGTTCATGCGGCCTAGCGCCGGCCGGCACCCACCCACTACTGTTAGTGCGTGCCTCATGCCGACGCTGCCATGGCTGCTCCGGTAGTCTCTGCCTCGGCTGCTGCGGTCGTCCGCCATCTGGAACAGAATCCGCATGCCCCCTCCACCACCGTCGCTGCCACGACTGGCCTGGTCGTCGCTGCAGCAGCGACGACCAGGCCAGTCGTGGCAGCCGGAGCAGCCATGGCAGCGTCGGCATGATGCACGCACTAACAGTAGTGGGTGGGTGCCGGCCGGCGCTAGGCCGCATGAACTAATTGGTGGCGGAAGCACACAAAGCAGGTTGGATCAAATTGCACAAAAAAAAACAAAAATAACCACTAACAATTCAGATATTGCATTTTATTATGATTTAATGAAATTATATTCTGTCATGTATATTAAATTCCACAGACCTGGAAAATTCACGCTACGCTGTGAAATTCACATATCTTGCTAAAAGTTCACATTCAGTGGTAATTAAAATTTGAGGTTGTATTTTGAATTGTAATCAAATGTAATTGTGTTTCTTGAATCTGTTTAACTCACATAGGTAACTATTCCCTTTTGTGAGATTGCTCCATCCATAGTAGACTACAATTAGTTCTAGACTACAATTAACTTAATATTGTTAATATAATTCGTACAGATTTGAAGAAACAGACGTGTACTATATATTGTATTATTTTAGTTTTATTTCTAATACATAGTATATTATATTCGTATTGTACAACATATGGAAGCATAAAAGTATACGACAAACTTCATGTAAAACGATTACCGCAGCTTATGATCTAACACAGCAACTCATTAGAAGCTTACTGGTAACCTCACTCACTCAAAGCGACACTACAAATATCTACCATCCACATCAACCCTTACTCATCCCACTGCAGGGATACGGGTCTCCCTTCAACAGAAGCGGTTTAGAGCATACTCCACCACGCTGCTCAAATGCGGATTGGCGGAGGCCAGTGTTTTCATGCCGCCCGAGGGCCACTGACGTAACTTAACGACTGTTATTTATCGACAACAGCCGGCACCAACGGCTTAACGTGCCCTCCGAAGCACGGAGAAACTCGAGATAGATAAACCTTTAACGTACGTGTTTGGTTAAGATGACACGCGCAGCGACGCCATCGAGCTCTCACCACTACAAATATCTAATTAGTTAATTGGGGCTAAGGTTTTCATTGAGGTGTTTCCCCAGTCAGACGACCTTAATACAACTCGGACTAAGTCAAGAATTTTTGTTCTGTGTGGGAATCGAGCCCTTGAACCTTGTAGATAGAGCCTCGTTTTTATGTGGCCATTACTAAACACTGTAATCCATTCATTCACCCATCCACGGCTCTATTATAATATACCGCCGTGCTAGCCAATGCCAATTACATTCGATAATGATCTAGTAATTTATTTATGTATGTATGTATGTATGTATATCTTCACGCCAAGTCCCTTGCGGGGTAGGCAGAGAGAACCTAAGCCTAACCTAACCTAAGCCCCTTTAGTATTTCTAGCTAATAGGCTGCATAAGTTTAAAAAATCGGCCAAGTGCGAGTCGGACTCGCGCACGAAGGGTTCCGTACCATTATCTACAAAAATCGGCCAAGTGCGAGTCGGACTCGCGCACGAAGGGTTCCGTACCATTATCTATAAAAACAGTAAAAAAATCACGTTTGTTGTATGGGAGCCCCCTTAAATATTTATTTTATTCTATTTTTTAGTATTTGTTGTTATAGCGGCAATAGAAATACATCATCTGTGAAAATTTCAACTGTCTAGCTATCACGGTTCAAGAGATACAGCCTGGTGACAGACGGACGGACGGACGGACGGACGGACGGACGGACGGACAGCGGAGCCTCAGCAATAGGGTTCCGTTTTACCCTTTGGGTACGGAACCCTAAAAACGGCAAAAAAAACACGTTTGTTGTATGGGAGCCCCCTTAAATATTTATTTTATTCTATTTTTTAGTATTTGTTGTTATAGCGGCAAAAGAAATACATCATCTGTGAAATTTTCAACTCTCTAACTATCACGGTTCATGAGATACAGCCTGGTGACAGACGGACGGACGGACGGACGGACGGACGGACGGACAGCGGAGCCTCCGTAATAGGGTTCCGTTTTACCCTTTGGGTACGGAACCCTAAAAATTGATTCTAAGCCCATTCATCATTGAGTTATATTTACCGTTACGACGAAAAAAATTTATTTATGTTTTTTATATTACGTCGGGAGTCATACAATCATACGGCCCACATGATGTAAAGCGGGTACCGCAGCCTATGAGCGCTCGCAATACATTAAGTAGCACTTGCGCGATGTCACCTCTGCCGCTAGCACAGCAACTCCTTTTTAGAAGCTTACTGGTGAACTTACTCCCACGCTAGAATACAACAAATCTCCAGAGAGTTGCTATTGGGTTGCGATTTTGTGTGAGGTGGAGGTACTTCCCCAGACTTTGATGCACCCTACCTCTCTTAAAATCACTGTATATCGTCACTGGCAACACACTGAAGACTTTACTATTCAGGCGCAGACGTATTTTATTTGTTTCAAAATTAAATCGCTTGCAGTTCAGGTATGTTTAGTTATATATTAGAGGTGTAAAATATTATAGTTTATAAGTTGTACGAGTCCCGTGTAGTTAGAATTACCGCTGTAAATAAACAGGCTTTGAATTCAGTAGTTCATTTAACAAATTTAGTGCGTGGAATAGTAGTTCAGTAAAGGCGGCTTAACGCGCGTTTGGAAGTAACATTTGTTTCATACCCAAGCCGGAACGTCAACTTTGTTAGCTTGGGCATTAAATATAAGGATTTTTCCTAATAAATATCTCGTGGGAACAGAAATACCTACTTTTGCCAGGATAAATGAGTCGTGGGAAAATGTCAAAATAGGCGAAGTTCAGTTAGTATTGTAACGTCTCCTGAAACTGTGTGTTGTGGGACTAGTTAACCATCTTCCATTATCAGTGCATTATGTTTACATTTGTGCATTCTTATGTGTATTATCTTATGTGTACCTATTTTCAAGGTATATGGGAAAATGGCAAAACTCGTCAGATGGCTAATAATTTATGTACCAGCATACCAAATTGATGGCATTATCTACTAGTAGTCTAAGTCTACATACCTCTAAGGTAAACAAGCGTATGACCTGCTTGATGGTAGGCAGTTACCGTAGCCTATGGATATTTGCAACATCAGGGGTGGCACTAAAAAAATTTATCGTTTGACGCAATAATTAAACATGGATTCTGGTGTTCCTACTTGCTATTTCCACTATTTCTTCAGTACCAAGTAGCTAAAAGCTTACATTTTAGACGCTTGTGGGTATTGTAAATTGTGTACACTGGAAAACTCATGTCAAGTACCTACATTGCAATTCGGCAATTATTTTTACACAATATCTCTAACCCTTTGAAAAATTATTGTAGTTTTACCTACTATGTTTTTAATAACATAAAAAATCCATATCAACTAATTTTGTCCGATATCCATAATTTCTTATGAACTCGTGTTGTCGAGGATAGCTTTAATATAATCTTTTTATATTTTTGTAAACTCTATGTTTTTACACTCTGGTATTATTCATTCTTTGATTTCTGCTGTCATATTTATCATCGTTCGTCTTTGGTAAGCATTATTATTGTAACTCCCATCTCCTAAATAAATAGAAAATACTCTGATATCTGATCTTTTACCTATTTATTACATACAGTCTACCTTTCTTTAAAACCCATTCTTTACACGTGTTGTGAAAAATTAAAATAATACCAAACGATCATATTGGAAAATGTATAAAATGTAAAGCACCACGTGAGTTGTTGTTGTTGATGCAGGTACCGCTGTCGAATAACAGACGCATCAGGGCAGATACCGGCACGTTTTTGACGCTCAATGAAGAAATATGGAAAGCAGAGAAAAGAATAAAGTTAAGAGTGTTGTAACTCATTCTAAATAAACTAATACATATACCTAAATATATGTATATCTGACGATCTGTGATATACATCTGACTCGAACTATGGTTCCGTGCAAACTCGCTTAGTGTCTTTATCGTCTGTACCTAATATGTAAAACTAATTATATAGTATTGTTGTAAAGTTATACAAAATTTGACGAGAAATTTAAACTTTACATCTGTAACACAATTAAATGTTTCATCACAAACAAAATAATCTCAAAACACAGTTGGTGAGAAAGAAACACGGACCAGCGCCTTCCCAAACAATAAGTAAGAAAACAACTGTTTCAGAAACGGCTTTGATTGCTCCTGGCAGTAGTTCCGGAAAGTTTGCAGACATGGTGCAAAGTACGAACGGTTGGAGTATCAACGGAAATTATCGTAAATTATTTTGTCAGTATTAAGTTTGAGATGCGTTTCTTTTGTTTATTTGTCTAACATATCTATATTGTACGTAAAACCATACTGATATTCATACACATGTGCAAAAAAAAAAAATCCAAAGCCGGAGTTATCTTTATAATTAATTTCAATCGGTCAACTTTTGAGTGACTAATTTAAAAAAATTGATTGGCCAGTGGCGAGAAAGTCTAATAATAGTTTGTATCAAATAAATATACGTAATATACCTATATTATATAATGATAAACAAATTTGAATAGTGCAAAAAATTCTAAAGAAACCATGTATATATTGTAGTAGAAATATAAGAAATTGTTATAGGATCAAAACTGAGTTCATAACACTGAGTTTATCGTGAAAAGCTCCTCGCGATTTTCATAAATAAACGAATAATATATGTCGGATAAAATAGCTCCATTATTATGACATTTTGATGATAATTAAATCATAATTATTTTAAAGTTGTATGTATATAATAAACGGTAATTGCGGCTTCAAACAGGAATATTGTAGTCTATTTTTTTTATACCGCCAAGGTGGCACACAAACATGCGGTCTGCCTGATGGTAAACAGTCACCGTAGCCTATGGACATTTGCAACACCAGGGGTGTCGCTCATGCGTTGCCGACCCTAATACATGTAGTTGCAATACATGTAGTACTAACTACGAGTAGATTATTGCTACCACTATTGCTAATGCATTTTTTTATCTTAATTTCACTGATTTCATATCATTATTTATGTGTTTAAGTTATTATCTTGTCATACAGAATGCCGTTCAACATTATAGAAAGAACAAAAAATTTTTTCGGGAAATAATTTGTTTCAAATTTAAAGAAACTTGTGTTCATGCAATATCTTCTTCTTATCGTTATCGCGTTTCCTAATCCATTAGGATTGGCGGGGTCCGCTACCTAAGCCTAGATATTTGGTGAAGATACTGATTTCGAATGAAACGTGCGGAATTCCTAACGATGCGGATCCATCATCGTCAAGCAAGTGGTAATTAAAAAAAAATTACATAAATCCGAAAACACAAATTCGAACCGGCGCGACCAGTTCATCAAGGTCAGTTCTTCATCCAGAATATATATATATATATATACAAACTAATTTATATACATATATATACCTATATTTATATATATAGTAAGTATAAACATGTAATGTGTGTGCTTTTTGTACAATGCGTGGAATTCATTTTTATATTAAAGTAATAAAAATGGCTCCGCATAAACTGATTGTCATAATACGCCTTCTTAAAAGTAATTAGTAATAGTAAGTAGTACTAAAAGCAATGTCGTAATAATTATTAATATTAAATATTTGATTAACTTGTTACAAAGTACATTAAATTTTCTCCTCCCACTAACTACGAATCCGTTATAATGATCAACTAAAAAATACATATTAATACATTTGTATAACATTTCTCTCATCACTCGGCCCATACAACCTTAGTTCTGCGAGCATCGTCCATCGGGCCGCTAAGTTGACAATACCCACTACAAATATGTTACTTCCAGACACGAGAACTTCATTCGGGATCCGCATTAGTGTATCAAGTTTTTAATTGGCCATCCCACATACTTGGTAGATAAAATTGAGAAAGTTACAATATGAGTTTGTACCTAAAATGAAACTGTCGTAAACTGGGTGGCTTGAGTTACCATGTCAGGTTTGATAGTGATGATATTTTTAGCTCTTGTGCACGGTTTTAGAATGTTTTGAGGAAAATAAAGTAGAAAATGTATTTAGCAGTGTAATCTTTACCTCACATGTGAAACACGGCAACATTATTAACTGGCGAGCTCGGTGACGCAGTGGTGAAACGTGCTGTTACGCTACTTTGACACCAACGCTCGTGGGTTCGATTCCCACACAATACAAACATTTGTGTGCATGAACATGTCTATTTGTCTTGGTCTAGGTATTTTTATGTATAATAAGTATGTATTTACAAAAAAAAAATGTATTTACGTATGTTTATCAGTTGTCTAGTACCCATAACACAAGCTTCGCTTACTTTGGGGCTAGATGGCGCTGTGTAATTTGTCAGAAAATATTTATTTATTTATTTATTATTCACGGCAAGCTACCCAAATTATACTTATCAACATTGTATCTCTATAAATGTTAGCATGCGATTCTAAGTACTACAGACTAAGTTTATCACATGGGGGTTATTGTATTCCTACGAAATAGTACATAAGTGGGGATGGTAATGTGTAAGCTCCTTGCGTTATAATGTCCATAGCATATCATGTGAAATATAAGAGCTACTCTTTTGTCAGTGACGTTCTTTCCATTTCTCTTTCTCTACCACCAGTTCCTTTGTCTTGATACCACAAAACTTCTATGGTTATTTTAAGTAGTCCAAATAAACTGCCTACATATGACTACGCATACTTCAAGATTACATTAAACTTGAATCGTGGGACATGCAGATAGTGCTATGCTTTTTAGCTCCAACAGTACGTCCTTACTTAATAAAAATTATTGATTTTTTTCCTTTGTCGCAATATTATCCTCTCTCCTCTTTTAAGGTGATATTCACAGCATTTCATCACAAGCCTTTCCTGTTTTATGGAGGTCTGTTTAATTTCTTACTTATTCTACTACGTCAAGAGATGAGCGTAAAGTTATTACCGTAGCCTATGAACACTTGCAATATGTGGATATTGTACGCACCCTACGACCCCGCTGCTAACACAGCGACTCCTTAAAATTTTCCTGGTGACTTCAATTACTGGTAGGAACACAACAACCCTCCTAGGAATCCGCATGCTTGTTTGCCAATCTAGTATCATATAAAAGCTGTTGTATTTCAGTTGTAAATGTAGTTTTGTATTACGTTTTGGACGATACGCAACATCGGAAGGCATAGCCTATGAACCCTTGTAATATATTAAGGCATCACTCACACGATGCCTCCTCTGCTGCTAACATAGCAACTCCTTACGCGCTTACTGGTGACCTCACTCACACGCAGGAACACAACAACCCTCTAGCAAGTTGTTATTTAACTGCAGTTTTCTGTAACGTGGATGTACTACCCCAGACGGGCTGCATTGATGCGCCCTACCTCTCTTGAAATGGACCAATTAAATGGACCGTTGCGGACAGTTTTACTTATAGCTTATCTTTATCACATTTTTCACAAAATAATGAATTGCCACCATGGACCGGTGTCGCTTCACCATCTGTTGACCGATTCGAAGACCTGGACAAGCTGCTCGGACTTTTATTTAGTACTTTTCTTTGTAAATGACATGTATAATTTTCACTAAACAAATTTACCTAATTAACAAAATTTATAATTACAACTCTCATACTTGTAACATTTCAAGATATATGAACAGAGCAAATTGAAGAGTATAATAGTCATTTATAGGTATGGAGCACTTGGATATTGGGATTCAGAGCAAAGACAAGCATTGAAAATTCGTATCGATGCAGTATTGTGCCTTTGAGTTTAAGAAGAGGTTTTGCCTCTATAGTGTGTTCCGCCGACTGTATAACAGTTTGTGTTCCGAGGAGTTATACAATTTGATGCCAGCAGCCTCATAGCCATCTCAATAGTTTCACTCGCCGACATCTAGGAATTCATCCTTGATACTCACGTACTGTGCAGTTCTAGAGAAGATTTCTCCCAAAAAATTTTAATTTGAGGAATGAATTTCCTACCGCGGCTTTCCCTAAGCCGAAATGAATTTTGCTAGATTTTTACAGGAGTAACCATGGTAATTACAAAGGTATATCGCATATTTGTTTACCGCCTTAATCGTATAAAAAATAAAGTGAAAATTATGTAAGTGAAACTGAATATACAAGACTTGAACTTTTGGTTCTACTAACGAACCTATCCCCGTCATAAGCGTTAAGTTCGCCTCATCGTCTCAATTTATACCAGTCAGTAGCGATTCAGTAAAATATAATAGTAATTGGTTCAATAGTTCTGAGAAGTCTTTACAACCAGATACCGTCAATATAAGCTGAAAAGAGAAAACAACAAACAACACACTTGTGTGAAACTTAGAAACGTTGTTGGCAAAAACATCAACCACAATAAAATTTGCTCCGCGCAAGTTATTGAACATTTTTTGGCAGCGTCCGCCAGCGCTAAATAAAAAGTTTCCCGTACAAGGACTCTCCCCACAGTCCGAAACTTTCAGAATGCTTTTCGGCCATCTTGAAATACCATCTGCTTGTAAGAGCTTCTGTTTTTTCTACTTATTTCATTGTGATTATGGGGTAGAAATTATTTGAAGGTAAAATTAAAGTTTCACTCGAGTAGGATTTATAAGTTATGCAGCCTATGTTACATCGATTTGTTTTTGAAGTGAATACATCTTTAGCGTCGTTGTGATTTGAAACTCGATAAACCAAAAATGTGACAACAAAAACAGTTAACCACATACAGTTATAGGATTTAACGTGCGAAAGAATGATATAAAAGTATCTATAGGATTTAATATGCGAGAGAATGAGAGAGAAGGCTTATTATATACAGGAAATTATTGATGTGATTTAATGATTTCTAAGTACCTTGTGTCTCGTTCATTTACATGCAATTGTAAATAGTAGTATTATCGATAAATAAGATTATTGTATGCTGTGACTGTTTAGGATTCAGTAGAACTAAATTTACAATTACTTAAGATCGTAAATATGGGCAGTTAATAAATAGGAAGTACTGTTATGGTATAATTAAATTGCTTACAAATTAATATTTTAACGCATTTCTAATAAGAACGTTTATTACATAATTAATATAATATGATAACACATTACGCAAATAAGTTTTTAAATTAAAGATTATATAAGTATCAGTTAAAAACATATTTGGCTCCCAGTTATCTCAGAGTCAATGCTGACTCGCCTGCGCGTGGCAAACACCGCCGATTAACACGTAAGATGTATGATTTATAATTTATATTACGACGTTATAATATTACATGTCTTAATGTAATACTATGTTTGCACCCTATGTTGATTTGTTATAAGTTTTATTGATGTTTATATTCGTCACATATTTCTGTTGTACCGCTCCAAAACATTACAGGTATACTACCGAAATGACACGATATTGATTCTTGAATTAGCCAATTAGAGTTTCGTGTTCTACCTCACTACCCCAGTGAATATCTTTACGATAGAAACATCACGTCAATGGGTCTCCATGTGCCGCTTAATACACAAGCTGTGCCAACCTCTCTTAAAACCTTCCCAATTTCTCGTTCCGATATGGAGGTATGCTGTCATCAACTTGTGTCTGGAATGGTGACTAAATTGTCTGACTGGCGATGGTTACACTTGATATAATTCAACTATATAAAGATACAAAACTGAGTGTTCACCGCTAAGAAACCCTTATTAGCTGTGCACCCTCACTTCTAAAACATGCCTCTTACAACAGACACAGACCGACTTACAGACAAAAAATGGCTGCCAGCTGAACTGCTCCATAATTATTGTGTGTCGAATTGTTCACTGAGCTTGATCCTAGCGCCTAACGCCGTGCTTGGTAACGGTGAGTTCTAGCAGCTCCAGGTACACACCTGGAGCGCCTCCATAACGTCAAGCAGTAGCAGCAGCGTACGACAGCGACGGTTCGTGGCAGTCAGAGGTGGCAGAGAAAACGTACGCCAGAGCGGTTAGCGGCAGGAGATGGCTGCCTGTGTTGAAATGATAGCGTAGCGATGGATAATAAATAACATACTCGTAATAGGCAGAAGATAATATTACACGCACAGGATGCTTTAATGAATACAATTTGATTTTTTTATCAGGAGACTGCAACAAAGCAAACGGTACACGCCAAAAACAGTTCAATCACAACTTAAGTTAATAAAATAGATATGCATTATATAGTAAATTAATGCATACTGTCGTATAATGAGATTTCAATTGTTGAATAATACAGAATAAAAGAAAATATAAGAATATTAATAAATGCCAACTTCTAAGTTACATTTTTTATTAATTTCATTTTATTTATTTAGGATACACGACTACTACTGACGTACTGAGAATAAACACCAACTAAGTATAACAACGAAAATAAAACAAGTTAAAAGCAAAATAATGTATTATTATTATAACAAAATTCTGTCTACTATTTTTTTTTTAGTTATAAAATGTGAAAATCGGGATACTTTTGAATCGGACGTGAATCTGGCTCCCTGTGATGTTATGAACTGGATGGATTACAATGATCTGCGCGTGAACATAAAAAACCAAGTTAATACCGTTTTTGCTTCTTATAATTCAAGCCCTGTACCAATCCGTGCTAATTACATTAACGTACCGGTAGACGAGGTAAATACAATTAGATTTCTTGGCATTATAATCGACAAACACCTAAATTGGAAGGCTCACATCGAGCAGGTGTGCAATAAGCTCAATAGATTTGTATTTGCACTTAAAAGATTACGGCAAACAGTTTCTTTGGAAGCTGCACTTACTGCTTATCATGGATATGTAGCGTCTGTTCTAGGTTACGGTCTCATACTCTGGGGTAACTCTGTAGAGATTGACAAAGCATTTAAAGTCCAAAAGAAGTGCATACGCGCGATTTCTTATGCATGGTTTGACGACAGCTGCAAAGCGCTATTTTAAAAAACTGCATATTTTACCCCTTCCATGCATGTACATAAGAGATGTTTACATTTTCATTAATTCGCACCGAGAATTTTGGCGAAAGCGAGGTGACGTTTTCCAGAGACAGACGAGAGCAAGAGTAATGAATAGATTGTATCAACCTTCCTTCTATAAATACATATATGAAAAAAAATCATACAACATGTGCATATCCCTTTATAACCACTTGCCAGAGGATATAAAACATTTGAAAAGAAAGTCATTTAAATTTCGACTCAACAATTGGTTGTCGTCTCGCTGCTTCTACAGTGTCAACGAGTATACGGAATACAAAATATCACAATAATACACAATTTTATTAAATATCGTTGATATAGTTAATTTTTAATTAATCTTCAATTGGCGACATTTTTATATTCATTACATGACATTGACATTTAAATTTAATTTCATTTTGTATTATACTTTTATTGTATCTAACTTGATTATTCTTATTCAATTTATGTTTGTGATTATTATCTGAATGAGTTGTCGCAAAGTTTTAAAAAAAAATTAAACCTAAATATTTGCACGCCTCAATGTAGGCTGAATGGTACTGTATTTAAAAATTGTAACCACCTTTTTTGTATACTGCATTCCGCAAATAAATAAATGATTGATTGATTTTAACTCGACTGAAAAATAATTTAAGTTGCAATCGAATGAAACAATTTTATTTGGAATTAAAAGCCACGGCTTTTCAAGGCCATGTTATTCACGTGTTAACTGAAGTCACCACATCCTCTTGAGATTTCATAAATTTTCGTAAAGATAAAGTAGGGTAGGCAGGGTACGAGATCCGAATACTCTGCTTTTTGGAGGCTAAAAATAACTTAGTTTTATTCGCTATAGGAGAAGAAAATGTAAGAATGCAGGTAGTGTTCCTCGTTCATTTTTAATCACACTGAGTAAACAAATGGTAGTACTCCAACCAGTATTATTACTATTAGATTTTCAAATAGGATTGATAAAACCAATTATTTTTGTAGCGATCGATTAACTGGATGGTTCTTTATTCACAGTCAGTGCTAGCAGTGCCTAGTCTGCTAGGCCAGGATCTCGTTGCTATTCATCAGTGTGCATCGTGCTTACCGACCTCGCCTTTGGCTTATGAGTGATGGTGAGACACTCGTGACCCATATTATACACTCGCATACATATAAAATCTACTTTCCGGTCACACCTAAAGAGGCCGTAATTCCAGCATTGCATAGAGGTAATTGGTGCCTTGTTCATAGAGAAATTGAGTGTAATTAACTTGAACGACTACAAGTAGTTAAGGCCCGTTTTCTGTAGTACCTACCTACCCATTTTGAGTGGAATAATGGCAATGACTTTTTTTTCCAACATTCAGAAGCAAATAAGCATGCTATTAAGCACATTAAAAGTAGTAGCTGTAGCTTGAAATACACGAAGCTCGCGTCTTGCCATCCTACCCGCCTACAATTACTCCTCAGGAGCTCATTAGCAACCTCACTCATTCGCAAAATAACAACAACTCTCCCAAAGTTTTTATTTGGCTGTGGTCTTCTATCGGTTTGATTTAACCACAGTGGGACTGCTGTGGTGGGTAGGACATGCCATGGCTGTGAAGAGAGGCTCTTTCGTCAAAGCCTCGTTAAATAACTAAGAGGCTGTACTGTGCCTTGCCCACGGCAGGGGTGTACGTATAAAAATAAAAAAAAAAAAAAGGGGCTGTGCTACGAGCACATGAGGTTTATACATCACCACACCAAAATCATAGTCCCGTTTCTACGTAAAGCCGATAAGTTTTACGTAGATAGGTTTTCTTTTTAAATCTGATATCGGTGCTATTTTAAATTTAAAAAATCCTAATGTATTTAAGACTTTATTAACAACATCAATAAGTTGAGTGTACAGTGAAAATATCAGTAGGGACATGATTTTTATGAATGCATAATATAAAGCAAATTCATATACGAATTTACATGTTTTCAACTTTTTTTATTGATAATACTAAAGCTCGTCAATAACTACGATACAAAAAAAATTGGTTTACAGAGACGACAAATTATTAGGGGTTAAAGTATGAAATTGCCGTTTTGTACTGAAAACTTACTCGTTTTTTTTCTAAGATGTAACATATTTATTTAATTAAAATATTTAAACTCATTATCTATGCATTGCTGCCATCTAATCGGAAGTTTATTTATGCCTTTGCGACAGAACTCTGGGGATCTAGATTTGATGAACTGTGTGAAAACATTTTGTACTGGCATAGTATAATGAAACAAGTAGGCCGACTCGACCCCTGAGTGAAGGATAATAGCCTACACACGTAGGGATGTCGCTTATAGTTTATACAATCGTCAAAAATGCATAATCTATCTATATACAAAACAATTTTCCCCTGTAGGTAAATCATCAGGGATCTATAATACAAAGTTTTTCCTCATTATTTTTTGTACATAGACCAGGAGCTGACTATTGTATTGAAGTTATATACTCCTTTAGGCGCATTATGAAAAAATGATGAGTGAAATTTTAAGATACTGTAACACAAAAGTAACAGGTTGAAGCTGCCCGCTAAACCGCTCATTAAGTCACGAAAATATGCTCAAAGCTGCAGCCAAATAACAATTCCCTGGAGGATTATTGTATTCATGCAAGTGAGTGACGTTATTACCTCACGGAAAACTGCAGCCATAATTATAACGTCATGTAACGTCACTCACTCGCCTGAACTCAACAACCGTCCAGGTCCAATTCATTTTTTTTTAATTCATGAATTTGAAATTCAAGAATAACCTCATAGGTATCATGTGAAAAAAGTTTCACTCGAAAATCTCACACCAAGAAGGTTTAATGTCGATTCAAAGTATCTATTACTATAAAACGGCAATTTAATACTTTAACCCCTATTATTAAACGGTTTTGTATTTACCGATTTACATATATATGAAAATAATGTATTATAAAAATATCGATTTAAATTACACACACAAAATAGATTTTCATGAGGCATTTAGAATGATGATGTCACACCAGCATCATATATATTAAAGTCTCATAAAAAGCTGCTTTTATGTTTAAAAATAATGAAATTGAAAATGGAATATAAAACTGAACATCATCAAAATATTCTATTTCATTAGTCCGAAATCTTACCCTCCTAAATTATACAAAGTTACGTTACTGCAAACAAAAATTTTAATAACCTTTTTAATTTAATGCACTGTCCTCACTGGTTATGATTAACAAAATACATTTTTCGACTTTTCCCCAATATATGTAGTACAAGAACAATATATACAAATTTTAATTATAATTTCTTTTCAATTTACAAAATGTGTTTTTCAATTTACCAAATGAACAGTGGCGTTAACGACACATCGTTATCGCCAGTTTTTATTATTTTTAAAAGTTAATAATTTATTATCTTTTGTTACATTTATTGTTCTTAATAGTATTAGTTTTGTTGATCTGCACAAGTGCTTTGTATTAAAACTATAGAACCAGCATTGTTCTTTTATGTATTATATAAATAGGATACGAGGGGGGACGTGATGAAATTTAGTAAACTTATTCCTAAATTCAAGTCAAGAGAAAAAGCGAGCTGCACGAATTACATACCCATATCTATATAGTTTTGAGTAAAATATTCCAAAGGATATTTATTTAGAAATGCTTGACATTGCAGCTCTTTTGTAAGACCAATGAAAGTTTTCATCATGCACAATACGGTTTTACAGCTACTTAATAGATTCAGGCGTTACTTTGCGAAAGTCAAATTTACAGGCAATTTGATCTAAACTACTTTGTGTGCTTCCGCTCCCGATTAGTTCGTGCGAACTGCTGCCGGCCGGTACCCACCCACTACCGTTAGTAGATGCATGCCGCCGCAGCCGCCGCAGCCCTGGCTGCTCCGGTCGTCTCCGCGACACGTGTTTCGCCTCTCCACGTGGCATCCTCAGGCGCTGTAGATTCGTAGCATCGTAGCATAGCATGTTATTCGTAGGATGTTATTCTAACGACTAAACAAAATGACCTTTCGCAAAAAAAAAATAATACAAATCAATATTATAAGAGTAACAAGAAACAAGTTCCGTGATCTGCGCCTCGAAATCGCCCTCTGGGTTTCTCGCCATCACAGTCCAATAATAAAATTGTGGAGTACTGTTGTGTTTTTCCAAGTAAGAAAGGTTGCCAGGAAGATAGGAAATTGGTGAAGTGGTGTTGCGATAAAAGCGGAGCTAACAACCTGCAGGAACACGCTACCGGCTTGCTTTATGTGTCAAGAGTCTATGTGATATTCTGTGGTAACTTAATAGTAGTCGAGCATTCTACGTCGAGATATCCGAAATAGCATGAAAACAATAAACCATATAAAATGTTTGATTACTGTCAAATTTTTTTTTATACCGCTAAGGTGAAAAACAAGCATATGACCTGCCTGATGGTAAACAGTCACCATAGCCTACGGACATTTGCAACTAGGGGTGTTACTCATGCGTTGCCGATCCTCTAATAGCCTCTTCACGCCTTTCTTGAAGAACTCTATGCTGTAGTCCCATGGGAAAACCTCGGCTGGGAGTTAATTTCAAAACTTGAGAGTTCTCGGAAGAAAACTTCTTTGGAACCACACAGTACGCGACCATTATGGTTCCAGCGTGTGAGGTGAACTCCCCGCCGTCGGCGAGCGGTACGGTTATAAAATAATACTGTCGGCATCATACCAAACAATTCTTGAGAACACAACCCGTTGTACAATCGGTAGAACACACAAAGGGAGGCGAAATCTCTCCTTAAACTTAAAAGCTCAATCCCGTGTATAAGCTTAGGATCATCTACAAAAAATAAAAAAATATTCCTTAACAAACAGAAATATATTTTGAATCCACTCCCAGCAGCAAACACCAACTTTAAACTTTCATTCGTGGTTCCCGTCACGTAAAAAACTCAAAACGTATTCTCTATACAGTTTCAGCAGTGGGAAATATCCTTTAGTTTTTAGCTGGGGGTGGTAGACAATGTTGTACAAATACAGGCGTCCGCAACTCTCGGTTCGTTAGTGTGAGCGCTGAATCACACCGTTGTAAAATAAAGTTGACGCACTAAAAATAAGCTTCCATATTTTTATGTCATGTTTTGTGGATACGATTTGATGACACTCTTTTTTGTTGTTTTTGCCATAATTGTCAGCGTTCCAACGGCTCATAGGTTTTTTATACTGCATCGGGTGTAAACATGATCATATCAACTTGCTTGAACACACTGTAATAGTGTATATGGATAGTGTCAACTACAAAATATTTCTATCTATCTATTACAACTTCACGACAAATCCCGTACGGGGTAGGCAGAGATAACCGAGCGCCTCGTGACTCGATCCTTACATACCTCACTCCCTTCTTTAACATTCATTGCTCTTTTCATGTAAACTCGCCGGTTTCTAGGGCTCCTGACATCACCTTTTGATAGTACACGACCAATTTGATCATGGTAGGTAAGTCTTGGCCTTTCTCGGCTCCTACATCCATTAGAACGTTAATTAGATAATTTATGAGTAGAAATCAAGAAATGAAAAGAAGCCGAGATCCCGTGTTCAAGGGTGCAATTGCAATTGTTTTTCATTTATTTTTTTTATTTATATTTTCTACCATATTCTTCTCACTATTATTATTTTCGTATAATATAATGCTCCAAAATACTAGCTTAAGTTTATCTTTCAGCTCCTTAGAGCACATAATAGTGCTCTAAGGAGTTGAAGGACAAGCTACACAGACTAGTGTGCTGTTTACTTAGAAACTTTTAACTGGTTCTCAAAGGCATTTTGTTAAGGTCCTCTTGCATATAAACTGATATATTTACAATTAAAATTAATTTCACTCCTATTTTGGACGAGTTCTTAAAAAACACAACATTAATCATACGCGTTTTGAACAATATATGTAATAATTTACTATAAACAAAATTATTAGTTCCGTATTCCACAACTAGTTGCATATGTTATAATGAAAATGGCGCCTACGTAAATTACTTTCGATTTGTCATCCGTGGAGTAGGTTATTTATTACGGACCTGTGAGATTTAATTATTCTCAATAAAATATGTTAGTGATTGTTATTTGTATTGATGATGATGATAAGGATAATATTATATTGATTGATAATGGATTATTTCGGTAACAAATGTAAGAATTAAAAAAAGAAGTATTTTCAAATTACAGTGAGAGAATCCCGTGAATAGACGCTGTTTGTGTATTGTCTTTCAATATAACTATGCTAGGCAGCGTACAAAAAGTAGTTAGAAGCAGGTTACACTTGTTTGCAAATTTTAATTGGGCATTATATGGATTATATTAATGGACATGGTAATTTTCACTATATTTTTTTTGTAGGTACCATTAAAATTACTAATCGATATTTACGAATCGCAAATTCTGTCTGATGGTAAGCCTGTATTGTAGCATACGAATATTTTAACGAATTTTAAAGAATTTCCACCTTTTAGAACTTCAAATAGTAGTACATATATATAAGTATATCATTCGGGCATCTTGCGATTTCAGTGAGAGATTTTGCGTTATATATACCTCTCCCCGAAATCGCAAGATGCTGGATTCACAAGATAGCTTGCCCTCTTAGAGGTAACTTTGGAACTTAAGTTAAAATCAAGTATCACAAGTATACGGATAGGGATAAGATATGGTAAACCTTGGTGCACGGCAATAGTGTTTCTCTTATTATTGCAGAGCTGCGTTAGCTAGCGAAGCTTTATAACCGAGAAAATTGTCTTTTTTGCAGTTTTGCGGTTTTCGACTGTTACACGTAGTACTCCTTCAGTTTAGAAGCTAGAGAGCTGATTCTTCGACGTGAATGTACCTTAAGTATTGTAGATTCCCCTAAAATAGATTAAATTTCGATTAGCTCAATAAAGGATATCGATAAGTGATGTTATCGCCCGAAAAACCGTTCCAATACAAAGTCTATTGGAGCGCGTATGGCGAGCTCATTTTAAGTTTTGCAAATTTATATTCCGGGTCAAATTAATTGTCAAAATATTTATTGACACAAGAGTTAGGGTTAGCAGCTCTGCTTACGCAGCTTGTTATTTACTTATTGTGCAAAAGCAGCTCTGCCAATGCGCCGCAGGCCCAGCTCCCCTAGTTAATATGAAATCTAAAAGCGCTTTGCCTCCCGTATCTTCTTCTGATATAATTTGTTGTTAGTTTCAGGGCAGCAGTCGCCATAAGAAGAAGCCCTCCAACCGCAACTACTGCGGTACCGCTCGGACCTCACTGTCACAGCAGCGCGTGGAAATATCATCAACGCCGTCGTACGTTTCATTCAAAATCGAGAAGGTTGTAGGGTATTTGAAACAGAAGATTAAGTTCATCGTGAGTGTCGAACGATTGGAATCTTGGCATAAATTTAGATTCATGTAGAAAATTTGGCCGGAGAGAATCGTATTTCGGAAGTCCCGATGACGGTTGCCTAACATCATGCGTTACAAGTCGCCGATTCTACGTAGAATTAGTTAAAGATCATAATCCTACTAATATTATAAATGCGAAAGTTTGTATGTATGGATGGATGTCTTTCACACTTAAACGGCTCAATGGATTTGAATGAAATTTGGTACGTAGATAGATTATGATCTGGATTAATACATAGGCTACGTTATTTGACTCCACGCGAGCGGAGCCGCGGGCAGCAGCTAGTATAATATTATATTGCAAGTTAAGGTAAATAAGTTAAGTAAATACTTATTTATTCATGAATGACTGTTTTAAACTACAATAAACCTTTTTTTATACAAAGTCAGGAAGCATACACGTATTCCGCCTACCTCAAGTAAAGTACTTACTGTAGCTAATAAATACTTGCGATACAAGAAGTATCATATCATCCCGACTGACAACACAGCAACTCCTTAGAAGGTTACTAGTAACCTGCCTCACCCGCAGGAACACAACACTCCTTCAGGGAGTTGTTATTGATGCGCCCTACCACTCTTAACATCACCCAGGCCAAGAGAAATAAACATGATTATGCACAGAAATGCTTGTACTGTGTGGGAATGGAACTTACGAAGCTTGATGTCAAAGCAGAGTTATAAACTACTGCACCACCAAGGTGTCAAATATAAGATAGGCATTTAGAAATTTATATAAACCTTACGTTTATGCAGCGAAAATCACTAAAAGTATTTTTAAATATATTATATACTAGCAGAAGCCCGCGGCTTCGCACGCATGCGATTTGGGCTTTTAGTAGCCTTTATTTCTCTGTAGACATGAAATTGTTTCTGTTAAAAAAAAGCAAAGTTCAGGGTCGTAGATGCAACCATAGAGCGATTCAATTTTCGTACAGCGCCATCTGTTGACCTTTACAGGAGGCAACGTATATGTATTTTATTTATATTACATAAAAATGCGTAGTTATTTTAAGTTCCACAAAATACGTATTCTATGAAAATAATAAAAATAAAATTGCAAAGTCCCCCAAATTGGAAGATGTTTCCCCCTAATTTTAACAGTTTTTCATTTTTTACGCGGTAACCCTAAATATTTACGGGATAAAAAGTACCCTATATTCTGCTCCGAACAGTCCTCTACCTACCAGTGAAAGTCTCGTTAAATTCGGTTTAGCCATTTCGAAGATTACCCGGACAATCCCGGACAAACAAACAGACAGACAAAAAGTTAAAAATGCGTATTTAGGCTTTGGTAGCGTGAAAATAATAATATGAGCTTAAGATAAAGGCTTTATTTTGAAATCACAAACAGACACTTCAATTTTATTTATATGTATAGATATAATGTTCTTGTCAACTATTCTCCCCCATAGGCAATACACGACATGGAACTCAGGCAACATTCTTGTAATTCAGGAAAGACTGCTCTAAAACTACATGCAGATTTTTTGTATAATTCTATAGGTTCAATTTTCTTTGTCCGTGTTAAATCTTTTGTGAAATATTGCGCGTAAGTACTCGTATCTCACCGGAACAAATATGAGGTCATATCTAATAGTGAATTTGCATCCCTTACCTGTAATTACATTTACTGATCACAAAAAAAAAAACAAAATTAATGCAAGTTGATCTACCCTGCATCGCGTGCTTCAACTACTAATCAGTTCATATGAACTAGCGCCGGCTGGCATCCACCCACTAGTGTTAGTAGATGCAAAATGCCGTCGCTGCCGTGGCTGCTCTGGTAGTCTCTGCCTTGGTTGCTGCGATCGATGATTTACAGTAAACATTAAAAAAAAATGTTGTTTACCATAAATTATCACGTGTGTTTATTATTAATTGATTTTTTTAATTTTCACAAAAATTTTAAAATAAACGCGTTATTACTATTTACTACAAAAATACTTCATTTTCATACTATTTGTAGGATATTTTTCTTTCCCACCAAGTTTTACCCGTTCTTGTAACGTACGTCAACAAATTATCAACATCGGAGCTTTTATTTAAAAGTCGATTTTGGCCAACCATCTAAAGACCTCAATATTTTTTTAATAAAGATGATCTACCTAGGTGCATCTTGATTTATCGAGTCCTTTGTTATTTGGTCGACTGTTCTCCCAACGGCTCCTTGAGTTTATTCGACTACGGCCATAAATATTCGTTTTATTTTTCTATTTACCACTATAAAACGCTGTAAAGCTCAGCATACGCAAGCGAAATGCATTAGATTATTTGCACTGCACTATTTTTATGATAATCAATTGATAAGCAAGATGGTACAGAAAATCTAAATGATTTTTAGGGTTCCGTACCCAAAGGGTAAAACGGAACCCTATTACTGAGACTTCGCTGTCCGTCCGTCCGTCCGTCCGTCCATCCGTCCGTCTGTCACCAGGCTGTATCTCACGAACCGTGATAGTTAGACAGTTGAAATTTTCACAGATGATGTATTTCTGTTGCCGCTATAACAACAAATACTAAAAAATGGAATAAAATAAATATTTAAGGGGGCTCCCATACAACAAACGTATTTTTTTTGCCGTTTTTATAGAAAGTGGTACGGAACCCTTCGTGCGCGAGTCCGACTCGCACTTGGCTGATTTTTACTTAGAATAGTTATTGTGATATGTTTTTTCTTCACCATCGAACAAGTGATAATTACAAATATGTACATAAATACGAAAACACCGACAAAACACATACTCTTAAATTTGCCAGTGTCTATACGAGTCAACGTTTTACTGTGAAACATATCTATACTTATTCTTCTAACACAGTGCTAATTTATTTTCTTCCTAGTGTCTTCTAGTCCATTACGTTTGGCGAAGTCCGCTACACAAGTCTAAGAATTTGACGAAGATACTTATTTTGACACGTAATTTTCAGTGCCATTGATGGGTAGCGATGAAGCTAATCCAACTCACTCACTGAAAATTGTGTGATATATGAAACAGGCATTATTAATTTTATATACAAGTTTCAAAGGTTTTCACAAACAAACCCATATCTGGTCTAAAAAAATTACCAGGTTATTGGGTCCTTAAAAAGACATTTTGTCTGTCAATGTCATTGATATCTTGTCACATGACATTATTGTAACAAATTATTTTTTTCTTTGAGCGACTATTTTTAGACCTCGAGCCAGAGGGAAAACCAGACCTTTCTTAGGTTAGGTTACACTTCTTTCTAAATATAATTAGAAAGAAGTGTAACCTCACGATATTGTTGCCGTTGCATAAAATAAAAAAAAAACCCAAAGCATTCGAAGAAGAAACTGATTGGTTAATAGGTTAGTTTGTTTTCCAATTTAACAATTAACAGTGGTAACCATATGGATGAACATTGACGTAGTTCTAAGTAATACTCAGCATCATTTAGTAAGTGTATGTATTTTGCATACACGTAAGCCATATTACCTCAGGATATCCTTATAACGTGAGAGGCGCTCATAATAAACGTCTATGAGCGTATCGATCGACCAAGATTTATGTATGTACATGACAGGAAGTGCGCTCAGCATATTACGTGATATGTATCCTCTTTAAAATAAAGGGGCAGGTAGAAGGAAATAGCTACAAATACGTACTTATCCACATAGGAGTCAGATTAGCTAAATATCCCTTACATTATATTTTTTCTATACAACTTCAGGGGGTGAACTAGCATACAGCCCAACTGATGTTAAGTGATTATATTTAGTGTCCTTTGTTACCTGACTATAGTAAAGCCAAAAAAAGTTTTATGATTTTAGGTTTTTTATACGACTAGATTGGCAAGCAATTATGCGGCTCGCATTAGATGGTAAGCGGTCAGCGTAGCCTATTGACGCTCGCAACACTACGAGGATGTTACTCGCGCACTGTCATTCTTGTGACCTAAGACTGTTTCGTCATAGTACCCAGTAATTTCTCTGCTATATCTCGCCCTTCAAACCGGAACACAGCTATAGAAATAGGTGAGTCAAACGTACTCATGCAGACGAATTTGTACAAAATCTCCCTCTGGAATCTGGAATCTTAAAATTACGTGACAATGAATTTTCAGGCCGTAATAATTTAAATGTCAAAATATTATAAACAAATCATGTATCTTTCATTATTTTGTGTTGTGTAGTGTGTCTTCCCAGATTGTTAACTACTCGAGCATATGTAAATATTAATAATATGGTCATCGGAATTTTACTAATGCATACAAGACATATATACTACTATTTCAAATTATGGGCATATTAAATACAGACATTAACACCATCTTTTTATTGCAAAAGAGAGCCATAAGAGCTATCTACAAACTTGGTCCCCGGGAGAGCCTTAAAGAAAAATTCAAAGAAATAAATATTTTAACAGTCGCATCGCAGTATATCTATGAAAATCTTTTGTATGTCCATAAAAACATAGACTCATTTTGTAAAAAGAGTGATACTCATAATATAAATACTAGATATAAGCATAATCTTGTGTTACATGCAAGCCGTCTCCACAAAATAAGTAATTCTTTTATGGGGCAATGTATACGGTTCTATAACAAACTTCCCAGCAATATAAGAGAATTGTCAATAAACAAATTTAAAACTACTATTAAAGCCAAATTGTGTAGCAGGGCATATTATAAAGTATCTGACTATATTAATGATAAAAATGCCTGGGATTGAGTCGATTCAATTGTAATGTAATTAATAAATTATGTAAATTTGTTTGGATACCAAAAGAGGGATGCCTGAGTTTTTTGGCAGTATTTTTATCAGTGCTCACCTAGTCATGAACTGCACGGTAGGGAAAAAAATTGTGACGATTCCAAACAAATGTAGCCATTTTTACGGAATAAAAAGATTTTGACTTTGACTTTGACTTTGATATACTTTATCAGTTATTTAATTATTCTTGTATTCTACGGTCTAAAGCATAATGCATTAGATTTTGTACAAAGCTCGCGTTTCGACCGTATTTCATGCTATGCACTTAGCTCTTACTTCCACACGTTAGCGACGTGATTAACACCGTATCATTATTAGTTCCTTCTGGCTTATTTTTCGGTAGCCTAGATTTTTTCCCATGCTCTCTGCCATACAGAGTTTTAGTATAAGAAACTCTCCATAGTCACCATGTCTGTTTTTTAATACAACGTGTCAGGAAGCATACGACCCGATGTGAAGCAGTTATCATAGTCTACAAATGATTGCAATACATTAGGTATGACTCGCGCGATGCCACCACTACTGCTAATACAACTACTCCTTAGTAACTTACTGGTGACCTTACTTAATCGCAGGAATACAATAACCCTCCAGTGATTTATTATTTGGATGTGGTTTTCTGTGCGGTAGAGGTATTTCCCCAGATGCGCCCTACCACTCTTAAAGTAAAGAGTATTAATTATTTGTTGCATTATATTTATAAGTCTGGTGGAAGTCAATTCCAAAACTTCCTACTCCTACTCCTAAGCATAATCTTGTGTTACATCCAAGCCATCTCCACAGAATAAGTAATTCTTTTATGGGGCAATGTATACGGTTCTATAACAAACTTCCCAGCAATATAAGAGAATTGTCAATAAACAAATTTAAAACTACTATTAAAGCCAAATTGTGTAGCAGGGCATATTATAAAGTATCTGACTATATTAATGATAAAAATGCCTAGGATTGAGTAGATCCAATTATAATGTAATTAATAAATTATGTAAATTTGTTTGGATACCAAAAGAGCGATGCCTGAGTTTTTTGGAAGTATTTTTATCAGTGCTCACCTAGTCATGAACTGCACGGCAGGGAAAAATTGTGACGATTCCAAACAAATGTTGCCATTTTTACGGAATAAAAAGATTTTGACTTTGACTTTGACTACAAATTTCTTCTGATTAAATTCGTTGTGAGTTCCAAGGCAGCTGTAGTTTAACCCCCGGGACAGCAATGAACTTCACTGTTCATTGCCTTTTTGGTGGTCGCCGCTGTTAATTCTGGCTACACAGGAGACACAGTGGTGGGTAGGAGTGTTAGGCCAGTCCCGTAAAAAAAAAGTCTGGTTACAAAACTTAGATACGTTCTTAGATGAACAAAGTAAATAATCATATGTACTTTACACACCCAAATATCCAACTCATTTAATTGAAATATCAAGATGAAGTAGGTTTGTTTAATAGTTATTTGGAGGTCATCTAGTTTGGCTCGTCTGCCTTATTGTAATTATAATATCTTAACTTTCTCATTTTGAAGTATTAATCTGAACGAAATCTATTATTCAACTAGAACTCATTTAAATTTTCAAAAGTAATGTAAATTTACAGAATACGTATTCAAGTGCAAAATTGGCAAAATTATAGTCTATCACGATAGTGAAAAAGGGACAGCTCGATACATACCGTTCAAATGTTCTCTAATGGATTGCCTGTGGATGTCGTCTCACTGAGTAGAATACATCAGCTGCAAAATTTAATTTGTTAATGCGAAAATGTGTCCGTAAGGCTGTAGTGCACGGCTGAGTTTTTACCTTAGTCCCTCAATCGACTGTACAGGCAAATCTGAAGCTAGTTTCTACAGGCATTATGCAGGATATACCTCATCATGGTAAATATTATGACGAGCTCGGTGGCTCAGTCGTGATGCGACTTCTACACCAACGCTCGTGGGTTCGATTCCCATATAAGACAAACATTTGTGTGTATGAACATGGCTGTTTGTCTTGGTCTGAATGTTTTAAGAGGACGCATCAAAGCAGCCCATCTGAGGGAGTCCACGTCTTAGAAAACCGCAGCCAAAGTAACAACTCCCTGGAAGGTTGTTGTGTTCCTGCGTGTGAGCGAGGTCGCCAGTCTGCTCCTAAGGAGTTGCTGTGTAAGCAGCAGATGAGGCGTCGCACGATTGATACTTAATATTGTTAGCACCAGTGCAGTAGTGGAAGGGCTGGTTGATTTAATAAGAATGAACATAAAAAGACTGTTGTTCAATTAAATCATTTCTTTACTTCTGAGCACAATGTTGTAGGTACAGGTAAGTACGGGTATTACGCGACATAACAGTTTTATTGTCACAAAAAAGAAACATATTATATATATTTTATTGCTTGCCAGTGCGATTGTAGTTTGACACAAACAAGACTCATGTTAGTTTCTAACAAATATATTACAAGCGTTAGTAGGCTACGATAACTGCTTTATATCAATCAGGTGGACCGTGTTTTTGTATGCCTTCCGACGTTATATAATAAAAAAACCTGCAAAATGAACGTAAGTTTACAGCGAGATTTACTTGCTTTATGGGAACTACGGAATTATCTTTACCTTATTATACCGTAGCCATATATTCCACGCACTGTTCCTTTGTGGGATTATATGAAATATAGTGACGTTGCCAGAGATTATTAAGGATTTTGTTATAGCCACTTTTAAGAGACTCATCAGCTGATGTTGAATCGCCACTGATGGTATAGCCACGGCACACTGGCGTGGCGGTCTGATGATACGGTATACTGCTGACCGCTCAAAGGTCATTGAAGTTCCAGATCCAGAGTATCTCCGCCTTGGTAGCCCAAACTATCTGGTATCGTGCCGGAATAGAAGGCTCAGGTAGAGTAGTTGACTGCGGCTGAACACGATTGCGCCCGCTGTACCAGCAAACCGTACAACCTGCACCACACTTTTATATTTTGTGCTTATTACGAGAATTTAATATTATAAGTCAATCCCTCCTGTAATCATACACTATCATGTCGTTTACAGTATTAGTAAGAGGTAAATGGATGGGGAATAAACACAGATACATTTATTTTAAAGTTGGTAAATGGTGACTCGATAAGTTTAGTTGTTATAGCCACGCTTCGCACTATTTTACGCTTCTAAGTACGATAGAAGCCTAATAAATTAACAAATTTATTATAACCGCGCAGTATGATTGATAAAAAATCTAGGGATTTTAAAAGCAGGTAGACAGTTCGAGTCAGACGATGAAGGAATCGGGAGTGACAGTTCATCTGGAACTAGAGTCTCGGAAGGTCGATAGGGAGATATGGTACGTTTAAGGTCGGAGATTGTGTTACGCGGTTTGTGGAACAATTAGTAATTTAATAACAGATTCTTTAATGAGTTTCATGTAAGTTTTAGAGTCAAGTTTTATAGTAAATTATATATGGGTTGATATTGGGTGCTTTGTTAAAATTTTAAAGTAATAATTAGACTAGAAAGATAGTATACCTGTAGAGACCTATAGATAGAGTACCTGTATAGATATGATCTTTTTTGTCTGGTAAGAGTGTTTTAGAATTTTTTGTATTCTAGTATATTGAAACTGTAGTACTCGTATTATATATAGGTTCCTTAACCCTTCGAAACCCGGGTGCTCGTATACGACCGCGAAATGTATGGGAAAACGTATATAACGGGTTCTGACTGCTCAATTTTAGGCACGGATGTCTGCAAGTTTTAGCATATAAGACACGAAGCCGTGGTTTAGAAAATGACACGTACATACAAAACGTCTTACGATTTTTCTTCACAGATATGTCGAAACACGAAAATAATTTCACAAAACATTTATAAGAGCAATGCTCATGTACCTATGCGAGGCTTAATTTTAGAACAGTATATTAGATCGGAGTCGGGTACCATAAATACTATAAAGAGTTTTTGCCAAGTCAAAAAAGATCGGAGTAACAAAAGATAGATTTAATTGGTATTTTCACTCTGAAAGAATATGAAACATCTGCACTGTAAACATTGATCATCATACATTCGGCTGTCCTAGTTGGTTGAAATCTGTAATCCAGGAACTTTAATATGCCAATTGATCAGAATATTATTAAAATTAATTAAAACAGAAAAAAAAATTACATACATCGATATAATATTAAGAATGTAAGACGTGTCTAAGTACCGTGAGGGTCTAAAGGCTAAAGAATAAAGAATGTTTATCTCTGTATCTTTTTATTGATAAAATTAGCGATGTCCACTAGGTTAATCGAGTACTAGAATCGACAGATCACACTACGCTACGTAATGAAAAGCTTCAAATATAATAAATTCGCTTAATACACTTTATTAAATCTGAACACATCAGTAAAAATAGGTAGTTTGCGAATAAATTTTATCGAATATTTAAATCGATAGGTGAAGTCTCTATTGCAATTGAATGCCATAACTTCAACGGGAAAGTTACGTAATTAACTCTACCGTAGAGCCAGATTTGGTAGTACTTACCTCGGTTAAGTTTAAAATTCAATCAATTTTGCGCTTCGCAGACCTCATTTATAGTTGAATGGTTACGTATCTCAAATTTCTGAAATCTTATGGATTTATACTCATTTCCTTCAAACTGAAATATGTGACGAAGTTGATTTATAATGTAGAAGCGGTCACGTATGGTTATGTATAAATATGTATAAAGGTATCAGGGTCGGCAACGCAAGAGTGACACCCCTGGTATTGCAAATGTCCATAGGCTGCGATAACTACTTACCATCAATCAGGTACGTCGTATACTTATTGCCACCTTAGTGGTATAAAAAAAGGTAGGGCGCGTCAAAGCAGATCAACATCAAATACCTCTAACTTACTGAAAACCGTAGAAATGACAACTCCCTGGAGGGTTGTTATTATATTCCTGTGAGTAAATAGGGTTAACAGTAAGTTCCTTAGAAGTTGCTGAATAGTAGCCGGTGCAGCAATGCGTAGGCAATACTTCCTGTATTACGAGCCATATTGGCTACGGTAATTATTTTACATCAAGTAACCACAATGCTCGTAGCCCTCGCGATAGTACTACCCTGCAACCTTTGCACCAAAAATATACAGAGCGAACGAATTCTTTCCATTCGTCATTGATACTGTCTGATTTACTGTCACTGAACCGATGAATCCAAGAACCTGCGAAACTGTATTATGCTATATGGAACCTGCAGGCTTAGTTGGAAGTCAGGTGGGTCATCTGGATAGTACCCCGGAAATAAAGTTTGTTTATTAGAACGACGTTGTAGCAGAAATGCTAAAAACTATCAATAGTCATTATATGCAATAGCCATTAAGGTAAGAAGAAAAGTTACTTCGTTCAGCCCGATCCGATCAGCGATTCCTGATCTGTACTGGAATTGGCAAGGAATGTGAAAACGCTACTTGAGGAAAAGTCGCGAAATCCAAGGATATGAGTAAAAGTATTCGACTGTACTAGATCAAGTAGAAAATGAAAGAACGCTTTGAAGAAAGAGACTATGACAGATTACAGTAACTATTCTATTTTTTAAATAAAGCAACAAATACGTATTATAATGCTGATAAAGAGGAACGAGAGATACTGAAATGAAAACTGAAAGAATTTACAACCAAATGTTATTACTTTTATTTATTAATTTACAGGACTAGATGGCGCTATGTAATTTAAACGGAAATATTTTTTTTTTTACTTTCTACTTCCTAGCTTTCCTAATCGATTATTATAGGCGCGGTCCGCTACCTAAGTATATGAATTTGGCAAAGATATTGATTTTTACATAGAGCGACTGCCGCCAGACCCTAACAAAACAGAAAACCAGACCTTTCTTGACGGTCGTGTTTTCCTTCACTACGATATGCAGTGATAATTTACAATCATGTACACAAATTCAAAAACACGATTTAGTGGTACCACACCAGGATTTGAATCAATTTATTTATTTACTTATTCTGGTTTTAAACCGCAGCCTAATAACAACTCGCTAGAGGGTTGTTGTGTTCCTGCGTGTGAGTGAGGTCACATGTAAGCTCCTAAGGAGCTGTGTTAGCGGCAGAGGAGGTATCGTGCGAGTGATACTTAATGCATTATAAGCGTTCATAGGCTATGGTAAGCGCTTTACATCATGTGAGCCGTATGCTTGCATGCCTTCCTACGTTGTATACAAAAATCCAAACGAATAAATATGATATGCAGCCAGGATACAATCAGGGCGGAGCATGATTCTTGTTTCGCTATATCCGCTTTTCCCCTTCATCTATATAACATATCGTAAATAATCCGCTCCTGTAACGTAGTGTAAGTACATCAGAAGCTACGAGATATGTCTTCTGTTTGTTAAAGTTAAGTTAAAAGTGCTGTTACATACTCTAAATTCACAGGTATTACCTGCGGTCATTTGATAGGCGTACACGATATTTGGATGCCATACGTATCCCATGGAGAAGATTGATCTTATTACAAAGTGCACATACACCTATTACAACTCGCCTTTGGTGATATGAAAGGAACAATATAAGTGAAACTATGGTTAATGTATTGGCAAATAGTCAATATAAGATCCAAAGTGATTATTGTTATTCGGCTCTTACAGAAGAGGGACGGACGTCTGCAATAACTACTATATCTGATCGCTATAATGTGTGGTAGACAGAGACTTACTGGATGAAACCCCAAAATACAAGAGAAAGTCAACTGGACTCAACACTGGCATTAGTGACTCAGGGCTGTCGAGAGGTGTACTGTGTTTCCTCCAAAGTTATTCGCGGCGTTACGTCCTTTTACACTCCTAGGGCTCTAACTCTAACTACACTTGTCTGGACGGCCAATGAAGGCAAGTCAGAGCTGAGAATTCTGAGGGACTTCTTGAGTTTGAATTTCGACAAACGAAAAGACGAAGGCTTTTACGCGTCTCTGGAGATACTCGATATCCACAGTGTTGCTATTAATCAATAGCTCACCATAAGTTACCCTCCGGGGAGACAGAAGCAGGAGTATGAAGGAAAAAAAGAACAAAACTGTTGATATATATTTATTATCTAAATTATATTTTTATAATAACGACGTGTGGAAGTAGCGACACATCTTACATGAAGCGTTTACGGTTGCTACCATATGAATGCCTAAAATATGAGGAACATCCCTTACGAGCTTACGTAGCGAGAATTGGCCTACAGAATGCAAAAAGATTTTTCAAATATTTCAGACATTAGCGCGTTTAAACAAACAAACAATCGAACAAACACTTCCACTTTACAGATATAGATATGTACGTATTAATAATATTATGCACTTCGATGATTATTTTTTTATCAACTCGGAACCTCTCTCAATGGAACATCTTCAAGGCTGTGCAATAGAAACCACGCAGGATGAAAATGTCACGGTAAACGCTAACTGCGATAATGGCTCCCGCGTCACACTTATCATCGTCACGTAGAATATGGAACGTCGGTGTTTGCTAACGGCTGGCTAATGGTTTCCCAGCGATACGCAGCTTTATACCAGTTCAGAGAATTGCAGCTCCCGCGCGTGACAGCAGAGTAATAGAGGGTTGACGGATACTGCGGTGGATAATGGAAATTCTTTGAGAACGAACTGTCTTACATTGGTGTTAAGTCGAAGGGGGCGTAGCGTGTGGGCCATATGACAAATACATTGCGGTGTACACTTTACTTGCTCATCTTGCTTTGCTTGCTTTTGTAATGTTTACATTATTGATTTGCTATTTTTATTTTCTACTGTTTATTATAATTTCATATTAATCAATTTCGAACTCAAGAGCTGTGACAGAACTACCGTTTCTTTTTTGTGACGCGGGGAAAAATGCGTTACGCACACCACCGGTGCCTGGGTGGCCTCCGGTGGTAGTGTGAAACTCCCCGTCGGCTGGCTGACGGAATACCCACTAAACGACCCCGCGAATTGCCATCGGCCGCGTTGGTGTGGTGCCCTGGATCTGTCAGCAACAGGGCACCACTGCGACTGGCCAGGGCCGGACTTCTTCTCTCTAGGGGCCATCCTGGCAAATTGGGACAGCCCCTCCGGCGGCGGTACCACTATGGGGCCAGGTTTCCATCCTGACCCCTAGTCCCACAGGTTAGGTAGGCGGCAGTAGGTGCGCGTAGCGCCTACGCCGCACTCCCGTCCGGCGTCTCCGGAGCAGGACAGCATCGGGATCGTCCTCCCTGTCCCGCTCCGAGGCCTCCTTCTGGGACATGACCATCTCATAGAAGGAGGCCATCGCCTGCCAGTCACTGTCACCCCCAAGCATGGAGCGGGAACACGCTCGGGAGCGAGAGGTCCGCGCTTGACAGAACTACCCTATTAATTGAGGGTGTGTTCTATTAATCCACATCCGTTTTTACATATTTAAGTACATTGTGTAATTACCACTTGCTCGGTGTAAAGGAAAACATCCTGAGGAAACCCGCACGTCCAAGAAATTATATTTCAAAGAACGTGTGACCTAACCTAAGAAAATTTTGTTGTTTTCTTTGTGGTGCTTGGAGGGCTGACGGCAGTGGCTCCATGTAAAAATCAGCATTGTCGCCAAATCCTTAGGCTTACGTAGCGGGTCCCGCCAATTCTAATGGACACTATCTCGAACTCTTTGCAACTATTCATTTCATTTTACTTACAAGCTTTGTCTCTAGGCAATGCACATCCTTAGCCGTGATAGGTCCATTACATATATATGCCCTTAGAATTTTTTTTTTTTGAAATTGATTCCTTAAGGTGTTGAATATTTGCATGCAGCAGTGACGCAACAAAACCATTTAAAAAAAAAGCGTCGTGAGGATGCATGCATACGCTTCATCACTATGACATTACTAGCTGACCCGGCGAACTTCGTACCGCCTCAGAATCGACAAATGTTGTGTTCACTTATTAGCTGAATTAAATTCTGTTTTTTATTATGACAAAATGAATAGTCGCAATAAATTAGGTTTAGTCAAAAAAAAATTTAATGAGAAGTATTTTAATTACATTAAAACTAATATACTTCACATGGCAGCAAAGCATTTGCTTTACAAAAGCGAACGAAATGATTCGCTTGCCATTGTTATACTTCATATTAAGCTATTTGCTGGATGGATTGCATACGAGTCGATTCCCTTCGTTGAATTGACTAACGAGCTAACCTTCAATTGTAAATTGTGCGGGAGCAAGCCTGGCTGATCCATGACTTTAAACATTCAGTTGTATAGGTGATTGCTTTGTATTGGTTTGTTACATAGTCGGTAGATTTGAAGAAATGCAGTAGATCAACTATTTGATTTTGAATTTTTAAGTTTAAATGTTACATTTTTATTCATTGCCGCATGAATTACTCAACCAATTGTGATTTTTGTGATCATCAAATATGCTTGAGAAGAAATGTACAAAGTTGGGCGGAAACGAAATCAATCCGTTAGATTCGTCTACAGTAATACGACCATTACCGATAGTCGGTAATTGTTTGGAGAAACCTTTTCATCTCATAGCGCCATAGAGACGATGACTTGAAGCAAGCGTTTCTTTCACCGGCAGCGGTATGCTGGTATGGCGGGTAGCATTTGGCGGAAATCGCCAGGCGGTAGAATTATTGCGCCTCCAAAAAATCTCGAGCCAATCCCCAGGTCGTTAAACGCACAGGTCCTTCTTTTGGGGGTTCAACAGTGATACATTCTCTCCAACTAATTGGTTTAATGCATTTCGAATATATTCACGTTCACATTCCAATTCTGGACTAAAAGCATCCTTCATTCCATGATTTGGCAGTAGCATTCGTAACTTCTCCAACAATCTACCGCACATGATATACCACATGTCATGTCTTCGATTAAAAGCAAAGCCTGGTTATGTATCACTTCATCCCCGAGATCGAGATTCCCTGAACTGACACGAATTCGATTTAAAATGTCTTTGGTACAAAACATATATAGATATACCTATATATGTTTTTGTACCAATATTCATGTGATTTCTGTAAGTCTCGTTTTCAAGCAAATTGAGCTGTTGACGTGAACCATGAAATATTAGGCGCACTACACCATTGACAGGCCCACCAATCATACCCACCACTGGTGTCTCCTGTCTAACCAGAAATAACAGCGGCGACCACAAGAAAGGCAATGAACAGTGAAGTCCATTGCCGTCCCGGGGGTTAAACTACAGCTGCCTTGGAACTGACAACGAATTTAATCAGAAGAAATTTGTAGGAGTAGGAAGTATTGGAATTGACTTCGCCTTTAAGTAGAACACGTAGAACGCTCAGTGTGCTATTGAAAGAGCTATGCTCGGGGTTTCTCTGCGTGATAGAATCAGAAATGAGGATATCCCCAGTAGAACTAAGGTAACCGACATAGCCCACAGGATAAGCAATCTGAAGTGGCATTGGTTCGGCCATATAGTTCGTAGAACCAACAACCGCTGAGGAACAAAGGTTCTCGAATGGCGTCCCCGTACTACACGCAGTTTAGGACGACCCCCTGCTAGATGGTAGGTAGCGACGACCTTAAGAGCTTTGTAGGGAGTATATGGATGCAGGTGGCACAGGATCGAGACGAGTGGCACTCTAGAGGCCTATGTTCAGCAGTGGACGAATAAAGGCTGAGATGACGATGATGATCGCTAATGCTCTATGGTTTAAAAAAAACGCAGTTTAGTACTATACACACGAAAAATAACTATACTACTTTTTACACACAGGTCTCTAATGCAAGTACACTTTTCAAATAATAATTCAACACCTGTAACAGTGTTACTGAAACGTAGAAATTATGCTTACATTATTCATGTATTCTCACCATTTGTTTAGCTTCATACACCAACAATAATAATACAACTCACAGTCTTCAACTATAATTACCTCAGCCAAGAAAATATAATTAAACAAGACAATCTAAATTAATGTATAAACTGCTAGTAAGTTAATTATTCTTTCTTCTGGACATAATTTGTCGCCGTCTAGGTCCAAAGTGTAAGCTTTAAGCGAGCGAGCTTTAAGCGAAGCTTTATGGGTACTAGAAAATTGATAAACATAGTTAAATATATATATTTTTTGTAATATATACATATACATAGATAATATATACATAGAAAACACACAGGCTAAGACAAACAGACATGGTCACACAAATGTTTGTACTGTGTGGCAATCGAAACCATGAACGTTATATCAAAGTAGTGTTACTAACCACTTCACCACTGAGTTCGTCAAGATCCTATAAATATATGTATGACTGTATTAGATGTGTCACCGGTAGGCGGGCGATAATAACTGCACTTATACGGAACTGTGCTTATGCGCTCATTATCTTCTTCTTAGCGTTGTCCCGTTTTCCAATCCATTAATATTGGCGGGGTCCGCTACCTAAACCTAAGGATTTGACGAAGATAGTAATTTTTACATGGAGCGACTGTCGTCAGACCTCCGCGACCCAGTGAGAAAACCGAATTATTCTTAGGTAATAGGTAAAGGTCATCGTCTTTCGAAATATTATTTCTTGGACGTAGGGGTTCCCTTACGATGTTTTTCCTTCACCGCCGAACTTAGTGATAATTACAAACATGTACTAAATCCGAAAACTTCTCAAGAGAACCGCCGATTTCCTACAAGACGCATTAATGACATTGTTATCCCACCATCCAGATCAACTTTATTTACCAATAATATTACAAACATGACATCAAAAATATATAACAGGCTTCCTGAGTCATTGAAGGAAATAAGTTGTTTCTTAACATTTAAACAAAAAATAATGGCATGGCTGTTGGAAGAATCTTACTATGACATATCGGAGTTCTTGGGTTGACTTCTCAATTATATCAATATTATATTATTAAAATTATTAGATATGTATTGTGTTCGACTATGTTCTTTTTTGACATTATAAATTAATACGACTATTAATATCGTACAACTTCTAAAGGTAGATTGTGAAATTGATCAATTGAATTGTATAATTTAACATCTGTAATATACTCGCAATCAACAATAAATAAATAAATTAAAATGAATTAAAATTAGTAAACACAAGTACATGCCAGGATCTGAACCGGGGACCTGTTGGTCACTAGTTCAGTAGGCTAATTCTACTACAAAATCTGCAACTGCACTGCTCCGCGGCGTGTGTCATAATGCGTACATTTTGACGATTCGTTATTCTGTTAAGCGATCTGACAGCAGCGGCACGATAGCAGTAGATGACACCGTTATTCTGTTAAAAAACCTACACTGCACCTGCACGTTTCCTGCAATATAATCGTATTCTGATAAATTGTTTTGACATTTGTATAGCGGTGACAGAAGTTTTGAAGGAGTTTATCCGCAGTTTGGCTAACGTTAGTCTCAAGCAACTTTTGCGAAGTGAAATTAATATTCTGAAGCGGTGATTTATATTACAAAACACTTGTATTGTTTTGGGAGATGTTTATGGGAATATATGATTAAGTGAAGCTTCCTTTCAGTTAGAAATACCTCCACGCCGGCAACCAAGCGCAATGGCGTGAAACTATTGGAGTCAATATTAAGTAAACATCCAATTTATTAGATTGAAATAAGGTAATATGACAGGTATAAAGTAGTTCATTTGCAGGATATGCACAGTTGCAGCGTAGTTGCAGTGCGTTACAGTGCAGGAAATTTTAATAGAATACACTTATTGGCATTTCACTATTCCTGCAATACTCAAATGACAAGCATAATCGTGCAGCTGCAGGTTTTTAGTAGAATTGACCTACAGTTCTTTATGCATTGGGCTATTACTGTTCGTACACTTATGCGCCCATTATGGCACAAACTTATGTTTTGAGTTGTAAATTTTGTGCTAAATAAATAAATTTCATTTTCGATAATCGTCCTGGGAATTATTATATGGAGGTATTACCCCATTGGGGCTACAGTGATGCGAACAACCAATTTAATGATCGAGAAACTTTGATGATTACCAACTGGTATAGATATCATGTTTGTTTCACTACTGTATACCTAATAATTTTCTGCAGAGTATGTTCGAATAAAATGAAGCGAACCATGCACCGCTCTGATGTAGTTTGTATCCGATCTCCTCAGGGGATACATGCAAAATTCGGTAGTGTTAAAACTACTTCAGTTCCATATACCCAGACAACTAGTGGCAGGATGAATGTGGTAGGTCAAGCTCTATTGTATGGTACATCCTTGACTTAATATTAATGTGCTTCAGTATTTTAACTTAAAATTAAAATAATGAGAATAATCCTAGCTTTTTCATTTATTAATCCTCGTAGATTTGTAAGAATACATAAAAATTTAACTATCTTTATATAAATAATTAATATTAATTTATTCATTTGAAGAACCTTTTGGTTTTTTTTCCTTTGTCCGAGAATAATGTATTTATAGCTACATCAATGTTCTTCAGATGTATGTGAATACATTGATGTAAATTTAACACTGTTTATACATAATATATTGAATAAATTATATTATTGTACAATATTATGAACATCTAAGTAGTGAATGATTATTGAGTAAATTCGAGAAATTTGGCCAGGCGGCATATTGATTATTTACTATGTTATATAAAGTTTTCCTATTAGAAGGGTCACATATATTTGAAATGAGTAAAATACTAATGATCTCATACCATCCGGTAAATATCTGCTTCAAACGTTCTGGAGAAAATTGTGCGCAAACTTTGTCTACAGACCAACGCTTATTCACACAAACAGACCCATTCTCTCAAATGGTACAAAGAAATTCTCAAGCGGCCTTGATGTATAAATATCTATTTGGGTCAATTACTGTAACTTACCGCGAGCAATTCTTGTAGATATATAAAGATATTTTGTATGTCTCAAAAAAAGATCTAACTATTTAGATCAAGTTTTGTATTTAGAATAAGAATTTACTTTTAGATGGCATTTCCAAAAAAAGACGCCAAATGAATCTCACACTAGGTATAATTATATAAGTAGGTACTAAATTTTTAATAGAAATTAGCTTTTCTAATAGAAAATGACGCATTCATACGTGACGTTCAGTTACAACTTATTTGGTAGTGGTTTATACTGGTGAAAAGATTTTTAGTGTAAACTACGTGTAAATAATTGAAACTGGGCGCAAAAAACGTATTTTATTATTAACTGAAATGACTAGAAAAAAAAATCAAATTTTTTTTAAACAACGTCGGAAGGCATACAAGCATACGGCCCACTTAGTCTATAAACGCTTGCAATACAGTAAATATCACTCGAGCGATGCCTACTCTGCTGCTAACACAGCAACTCCAAAGGAGTTTACTGGTGAACTCGCTCACACACAGCAACACAACAACCCTCTAGGGATTGTTATACATTGAATTAAACAAGTTTTAACGGAAATATCGCGTATTTTATTTATTTTGTTGAACCTGACGTTTCGAACGCTTTGCAGCGTCCGTAGTCGCAGGACGACGAGAAGTTTAATTCAACACTCTAGGGAGTTGTTATTTGGCCACGCGGCGGAGGTACTTCCCAGACGGCGTGATTTGATGCGCCCTACCTCTCGTAAAACATCCAGACCATGACAAACAGACATGTTCATGCACATAAATGTTTGGGCGGTATGGGAATCGAACACACGAGTGTTGGTGTCAAAGACGGGTGGGTCATTCACGACTGCGCCACTGAGCTCGTCAATTTAACTGCAATAAAGTTAATGAAGGATTTTCAAAAATTGACACAAAATACACAATGTACGCAAATGAAATGACGTTCAACGTTTAGTATATGTTAACATATGTACTATACTAAACGTTGGACGAATCTAGAGATTAATTACAAACTATATTTAATCAAGAATAGTATCATTAAACTAGTGGGATATACTATAATAATATCGAGATCTCGTAAAGGGACATATTCTTCATCGAACATCGTTTGTCGTAATATGGTTTTAACCATCCCAGTTGCTAATCGGCTTTCGCAAGTCAAGAGTGCTTGGTAATCCAGCTATGATCGTACGTAGAATGCATTTCAATGTGGTTGAGTTTAAATAGTTATTACACGATTAAGTGAAGCGTAAGCACCTTTTTGGCATTTACTCCTTAAGAAATGATTTTGACTCAGAAGGCCAGGTACGGTAATTTTATAAGGAGTAAAATCAAGTGTTAACTAAAAGTGATGGCGTTACGCTCGTCCGCTTAAAAAGAGTCAAACGTGTATATGTAGGATTTAACGTGCGTGAGAATGAGATAGAAGTATTAAAAGGAGAAAATCTCAAACATCTATAGGATTTAACGTGGGAGAGAATGAGATAGAAGGCATTATACGGTGTTCATTACCGATCATTGTACGTGTGTATTACGCCTGAATTAAAAATTACGAAGCTTGGTATATTTTATGTATATTTTTATGTACTATTAAACAAATCATTAAGTGATTGAAATTCAAAAACTATTGGAAAATATGGAAGAAATTGATTAGAGTGGTAATGAAGAGGAATCCGAAAAACACGTGGATGCGGTTGATTGGTAAGTATAGTTCACATTTACGAATAATAAAATTTTTTTTATTATTTTAGAAGATGCGTTTATTTATCCTCCCTTTTTATTCGATATATATCATAATTATCGTTTGTAAGGAGTACACTCCAGTCGTGCGTCGGAGCTGACACAATTCTATTAGGTACAATCAATTTTTGTCAGTATAAGTCAACCAATAATGGTGCTGATTTTGTTTTCCGACGTATGTATAATTATTCCGTCTTTATCAAATGCGAAGTAAGATCAGCGACGCCACCACCTGGTTTATGTAACAGTTTTGTACTTATGACCTTTTCCACGCTTATTCAATATCATGTGGTTCAAATATTTAGTATTGTTTTAATTTTTTTATTTGATTTCACCCTATTCCTACATTATACGTCACAATGATTTTATTCAGAGAGTTGTTCTATCTATCTATACCTACACGCCCAATCCCTTGCGAGGTAGACAGGCAGAACCGAGCTCTACATGAGTTGGTTCTTACACACCTTACTCGTATCTTTAACACACATAGTTCTTGTAATGTACGAACACCGGTTTCTTGGGTTTCTGACATCACCTTCTGATACAAGACGATTAACATAAATATATCGCGCTCGGTTCCCTCTGCCTACCCCGTAAGGGACTTGGCGTGAAGATATACATATATACATACAACATAAATATAAATACAGGTCTAGATAGATAGAGTTGATGTTTCATTTTAATTAAGTCTATTGCTGGTGGTTGTAGTTAAAAATTGATGAATGCTGTTTTTTATTACTTATTTATAAATATAAAGTAATATTTCCCTTGAGTCGTACTTGCTACTTACGACATTGACGATACTTTCCTTCTAATATCCATTATTTTATTCCACTTCCCGTAAAACTGTAATATCAGGTTACATCAACAAATTTATAGAAAATATTGCTATTCACTCGAATATCAAGTTTGCTCCGTTTTTCTTGCCACTCTATTTCAAATATATTGATAACCTGTGTTATACACATGTCAGTCACTTTAGAAAATTGTTTGCAACCAATTGCTGACATTGCATTTTACATATATCTACTGTATTTTACATACGTAATTGTTTATTTCACAAATAAACAACAGATATGTAATGGATCTGGGAAGTATGTATGTCCATAATTAAAGAATACGTCATTTACTATGACGAAGAGAATCGAGGTTCTTGATTACTAAATGTCTAGTGAAGTTCAGTTTCGAAGTCACCTGGGAGAGAAAGTCAAATTGGCATCTTAAACGTCAATAAAGAGAAAGTATACTTCTGATCTGTGGAAAGACTATTGCTGTATCTTAATTTCCGATCGCTCATGAAATATTGTTTGAACCTGAACCACCTGAAGCTTTATGAGTCACTTCTGAGACGAGTTGTGAGAATTGTTGATGATACTTAGACACGTTAATTAACAGTCTAAGACGAGACTTGTTTGTTTCACCAATTGTACTATGGTTTCTACCTCTTTCTATAATAGCATCGAAAGCCATAACCAGAGGATCCATCATCATACCTTGGAGCCAAAATAGTCAGGTACGATCCTGTAGAGACTTCCTTCCGCGAGCTGCGTAACTATGTAACTCTTTACCAATGTTCTCCAGGCGTGGGTTTCTTCAAAAACGACACATTTGCTTCTTTTTATGAAGAAACAAATGTATCGTTTTATACAATATCAACGCCATGCAAATGTTGTTGCCATGGTGTTGCAATCATACAAGGTCAGTGGCAAATGCTTCGTATTTGACAGGCAATACACTTTTGTATCACTAAGATTAAATATGATACCACTAAGTAAATAATAATAGCTTAGGCAAAATTAGCTCAAATGATCTAGGTCAGCTAATTCAAATATAAGTTGTTTAGTACATTATTATAAGTACAATTTCTGAACGTACGTAAATTAATATAATACCAAAACTAATCTGCAACAAAGCCACCGAGTATAAATTTTCAGGTGGCTCAAGCCACTTAGCAATTAAAACTTGCTCCCACACACGTTTGGGCAAAAACTAAACGCACCCAAAATCGACAAGGGAGATAAATGACGCCAACTTTTAATTACTTTAGAGTATTCTGAGGTTCTGCCACAAGTTAACATCGACTTACGTGCGGGGGCACTTCCTTGATGTATGTGATGGGAAATCGTTCAGAGGGTAAATTTACTTGGTTAAGCATGAAGGAATTTTATTGCAGTTTCGGTATGTAAATAGCTCGAGATTACCTTCAAAGCTAAACTATCATTTTCCTCTAATCAATTTATTCATAGGATTGCTAAATTATGATAAAGTAGTTGCATGTGATGTTATTTTGATAGAGAACATTGTCACTTTGCAAGTGTCTCGACGTCACTAAAGACTGCAGTCAAATAAAATTTCTTAAGATTTTTTGTATTCTTGAAATTAACTGAGGTCATCAGTCAGCTCCTTAGGACTTATTGCGTTAGCAGTAGTAGTGGCAGCACCTAAAAATACTATTTGTGTAACAAATATATATGTATCGTGATGTTAAATAGCCTTCCTGCGAAATAGGCAATCAAATGTAAAAAGATTTTTGCAAATTCGATACGAGTAGATAATTCCAGAGATAAGAGCGGACACAGAAATAAAACTTTGCATTTCATATATTAATACAGATTTTTTTTATTATTTATAATACAAATCTATATTTATGCGAAGTTTTTTCACTTAAAATTTATGAGGCGCACGCATGAAAAAATATTTTTTAATACAGTTGCTCAAAAAGTGGTGTTTTGCAGGGACGTATAGCATTCGGGATGTGGGCTATTACATAGTCGAGCCCTTTTCTTTACCTTTTCCGAACTCGTGCGTTCTCTTTCCCAACTGTCAAAATAATGTCTATTGAGCAGTCAGAACCCGTTATATAGGTACGTTTTCCCATACATTTCGCGATTGTATACGACCACCCGGGTTTCGAAGGGTTAAAAAGAAAAAACCAACCACGAAGTTTTTACTAAAAAAAATTCATGGAAGTTTTCATGATTCATGCAAATATTTCTAAAAAGAAGCTACTAATTTGTTTTAATATCAGATTTAATGATTTGATTCAATGAGTTAGGTTAGGTTTCATTTCATTTCATCTCATTAAATTTCATTTTCATTTCATATCAATAAAAAAATTCTACTGAAGGCTTGGTTGTATGGGTCATAGTTCACTTTGCCTACCCAGAATGGGTGAAGAAAACAAAAGAAAATCTCTGCTTATATTCTTTTACGGTTGGCGCCATTTTCCTAGTTAGTTGAGTTTATTGTGTTTTTATTATTTTATTAAATTGCTTAATTTTTTCGCAACTGTATTAAAAATAGTTGTTCAGTACACGTGCGGAACCGTCATTGCAAAGAGTTCCGACTGTCAACCCTCACCTTCGGCTGCGCCTCGGCTCGGGTAGACATTTGTTGGAACTCTTTGCAATGACAGGCTTTCCGCACTTGTAATGAAATATACTATTTCATCCCCCCATCTCGGAAAGAGTATTTTTGCTCTTCGATATCTGAATGCAAACGCCGTTTTTATCCGCTAGAGGATAAAGTAAATTGAATTTAGAACATCGTGTGCACTAAGTTTGTGAATTCTAAACATCATTAAACCTATTTACCTCCATGGTGCCGAATTTATCAAACAACTTTTTTTAAGTTGTTAAAAATTCAGACTCGATACCTCCTTAGAACCACCTCCTCCTTTTTAATTTGCTTTGCGCGCTCCATTTTCTTTTTCACGTCATATTGTTAAAACCTTAGGTTAAAAACGATAAACTTGAAAACAAGTGAAAAACCTAAAATAAGTGATTCTAGCGACGAAGAAGTTTATTTGACGCCAACAGAATTGACTGAAACTGTTAATAATGCGGAAATGAGCTTGCTTGATTCTCCCTGAACAATCAAGCAAGAAGTATTTGAAACAGTACGATATGTTTAACACGTGGCGACTAGCTAAAGGAGCCAAAACTTTCTCAGAAAACATTTTGCAAGCATATTTTATTGAATTATCCGGGACCAAGAAATCAAGCACTCTATGGAGTACGTATTCACTGCTAAAAGCAATACTAAAGATGAAAAAAGACAACAATAGATATAAAAAAGTGGCATTTTTAGAGAGCCTCATCTGGTCGTCAACCAAAAAAATCGAAGGTGTTCACAGCATCTGAAATTGAAAAGTTTCTTAACGAAGCAACTGATTCCGTTTATTTGGCAGCGTAAGTAAGTCACATTCAGTATCTACTTAAGTATATTAATCAAATACTTAACATTGACGAGCGCGGTGGCGCAGTGGTGAAACGCGCTGTTACGCTACTTTGACACCAACGCTCGTGGGTTCGATTACCACACAGTACAAACATTTGTGTGCATGAACATGTCTGTTTGTATTGGTCTGGGTATTTTCTATGTATAATAAGTATGTATTATCAAAAAAAAAAATGTATTTACGTATGTTTATAAGTAGTCTATAACCCATAACACAAGCTTAGCTTAATTTGTCCGACAATAATCTAATACGTACTTAGTAGATGTCGATAGGCATAATTGCATGCATATCAATTTTATTAATTTATCTACTACAATACTCTTTACGTTACAGGTTGTTCTTATTATTGGTATAAACGGAGCATGTCGAACTAATGAACTAACACAACTTAATGTCAAAACCATTGAGAAATATTCAGATGACTTACTATTAATTAATTTACTGAATACAAATACTAAAAGAGACCGCAGCTTCGTCATTCGCAAGGAATACGTAACAATTGTTGAGAAATATCAAGCCTTACGCACGCCTATCACTCCAATCAATCTATTTTTTCTACAATATCGCAACGGAAAGTGTGTCATGTAGCCTATGCGTGCTAATAAAATTGGCGGTATCCCACGAGGAATAGAAACTTTTCTTGAACTTCCAGAACCCCCGTTGTACACGGGTCATTATTTCCCACGAACTTCAGCCACACTTTTGGCTTATTCAGATGCTGATCTCCTGTCTCAGAGGAGGAGATCGCCGTGGAGGCTAGAAGTCCAATGCGGTTGTAGAGTGCTAAGGTTTTTCAGCTCATGCTCTTTTGATTCTCTCGCTAACGCTCAGAATTCTAATTTTTCGGTCATCAAAATTGACCACGCGGTAAAAAGCCACTTTGCACTCTTGTATAACAAATAACCATTAAGTACCTCTTTTCTTAATTTATGGATCAACTTTCTTGGACGCCAGTTAGATTTTCCCTTACAGGAGACTTCTAAGTTAAACCTTACTTGAAATCTCGTTACTAAGAATCCGTATGCTGTTGGCGAAGATAAGGATGGCGTATCGTTTGAAGGTGGCATGATGTACCCATAAGTGTTTTCAGAATAACCACTGGTTTGCTCTCTGAACAAACTCAATATTAGTCTATAATGAATAATAATAATAAACATTTATTTCTCCCATAAATTTTACAAGAAACAGAATTATTATAAATTAGTTGGTTATGTTTTTGCCTTTGTATAGTCTATGTCATTGAGTAAAAATATAGTACAAAATTTAGGTTACATAAAGTACTTCTGACAAATACAATTAGCCATTCTCACTCCATAATTTGTAGCTAAAAAGTCTGGTTATTGGAAATCAGGAACGTAGAAGGTACAATAGAATGTACTAAGAGAGATAAGCTAAAATTTATCTGCTAACAAGTTGTAAACTCTTCCCATTTTGTGTGAATAAAATACCACATTTTAAGTAGTAAAATACTACATGGATTACACACAGGTCACAGATATGGGGCAGAAGCATGACGATGTTGTTTTTGAAGAAGTGTAATGAAGCCTTATTGAAAAACTATAGACCCATCTCTCTTCTGAGCCATTTCTATAAGCAGGTTTCAATATTCATCACAAATCGTCTTGCACGCACTTTTGATGATTTCGAGCCTCCCGAAAAATCCGGTTTCCGGAAAGGCTTCTCAACTATAAACCACATACATACGCTACGGTAAGTTATACAGAAGACCGACGAGTATAACCAGCCACTATATCGAATATCGTATATCGAAGTACGGGTCTTCGTTCAACGGAAGGGGTTATGAGCATACTCCACCACGCTGCTCAAATGCGGATTGGTGGAGGCCAGTGTTTTCAAGCCGCCCGGGTGATGTGGAAAGCCTCTACAACTGTGGAATATCCTAATGGATGTATATATATACATTATATATAACTAAGAGAGGTAGTGCGAATCAAAGCAACCCATCTGGAGAAGTACCGCCACTTCACAGAAAACCACAGCCAAATTACAACTCCCTAGAGGGTTGTTGTATTTCTGTCTGTGTGCGAGATTACGAGTAAGCTCCTAAGGAGTTGCTGTATTACCTGCAGAGGTGGCATCGCGCGAGTGATACTTAATGTGTTACCAGCTTACATAGGCTGTGTAAAAGGTACATCAGATGGACCGTTTGCTTGTGTGGGTCCTGACGTTGTACATACATACATACATACATATTATATTATATAATATATATTGACGAGCTCGGTGGCGCGGTGGTGGAACGCTACTTTGACACCAACGCTCGTGGGTTCGATTCCCACACAGTAACATTTGTGTGTATGAACATGTCTGTTTGTCTTGTACTGGGTATTTTCTATGTATAATAAGTATGTATTTACAAAAAAAAAGTATTTACGTATGTTTATCAGTTGTCTAGTACCCATAACACAAGCTTCGCTTACTTTGGGGTTAGATGGCGCTGTGTAATTTGTTCGATAATATATTCGACTATATATATATATATATATATATATATATATATTATATAATACGTACATATATATATATATATATAATAAAAACATTTTCGGTATTTTTATTCTGATAATATTTAAGGATCGCGCGGAAACCTTTGAAAATAGTCTTCACTAGTCTTCACACCGTCAAAGTTAGCAGAATCTAGTACTAAAACATACGTAGGTACTTAATATTTAAAAGTTGGCCTAAAACTTACCGCTCCAATTTAAGTAAAGTAATAACTCATTGTGTATAACGTTTGACTTTTCTCCAAGAATAATAACTTTTTTCATTTAACAAGAATTCGAGATTGCTGATCCGCCTGTTAGTAATAAAACAGCGAATAAATTATTTCGAGCAAAAAAATGTTTTCGTTTCATCTCAACTCGTTGATAAATTTAGTTGATTCTAATTAAAAATAAAGAAAAATGAAGCGGAATGATTCAAAGGATTGAAAATTAAGATATCGGGAGTTTGTTTAAGTCGGCTAACAACTATTATAATGATTTCGCTACAACCCGCAAAAAAAGGGTTCGGTACTCCTCTGACATAGCCGAGGAAGGCCAATAATCACCTACCACGACCACGACCAAAACGGTCGTGTTATATCAGGTATTGAAAAGAGCGTGCGACTTGTTTATGGATAAGAAACTCGAGAAACGACAAGATTTGTTTTTGGGGTTCCGTACCCAAAGGGTAAAACGGAACCCTATTACTGAGCTCCGTTGTCCGTCCGTCCGTCCGTCCGTCCGTCCGTCTGTCACCATGCTGTATCTCATGAACCGTAATAGTTAGACAGTTGAAATTTTCACAGATGATGTATTTCTATTGCTGGTATAACAACAAATACTGAAATATAGAATAAAATAAATATTTAAGAGGTCTCCCATACAACAAACGTGATTTTTTTGCTCGTTTTTGCTCGATATTGATAACAGCAACAGGTTTACCTGTTGCTGTTATCAATATCGAGCAAAAACGACTTGAAATATTCACAGAATATTTAGTTATATATTCACTTTAGAAATAAATAATTAAATTAAAATAATACAAATATTTAAGGGGGGCTCCCATACAACAAACGTTATTTTTTTTTGCCGTTTTTATAGATAACTAGCTGACCCGGCGAACTTCGTACCGCCTCAGGATCAATAAATGGTGTGTTTAAACTTATTAGATGGTATAAATTCTTTTAATACTTATTATCCTATTCCGGACGAAGACAAATCCAAAAACACAAAAATCATAAAAATCGGTCCAGCCGTTCTTGAGTTATAAATGGTGTAACTAACACGACTTTGTTATATATATATATATATATATATATTACGAATCTTCTGTATGGGAGTATAGAAAAGTGTTCTTTTTAGACTTTTTTAGGCAATTTTTTAAATTTTTCTCTTTGTAAGAACCATCCTCGTACTTCAAGGAATATTTTAAAAAAAGAATTAGCGAAATCGGAATACGGAACCCTTCGTGCGCGAATCCGACTCGCACTTGGCCGGTTTTTTTGTTACAGTAATCACACACTGTATCTAGAAATTGTTTTGTTACAGAACTGAACTGCCCCCTCGCTATATCCTTATTTAAGAGAGGTAAAGCGCATCAAAGCAACCTGGGGAAGTAATTCTACCTCACAGAAAACCGCAGCCAAATAATAACTCCTTGTAGGGTCGTTGTGTTACTACTAGTGAGCGAAGTCACTAGTAAGCTCCTAAAGAGTGGCTGTGTTAACATCAGAGAGGGCTATATAAGTATTAAAAGCGTTCATAGGCTACGGTAACCGCTTTACATCAGGTGGACTGTATACTTGTAAGCCTTCCGACATTGTGTGAAAAAATCATATGATGATGACACTTCAAATCTTAATCGATTAAAAAACCAGTTGATAATGCGCAAGCTTGCATTGCCAGAGGAACACCTGGCTCATCAATTATATAACATTTTTTTATTTATTTGTAGGTAGGAACGGTATTTCTGAACATTCCTAATCTACGTTTTTATGCTGAATCCGAATCTGAAGTCAAAATTCGAATATTCGAAAAAAAGCCACAGAAAAACACACAGCAAACGCACTGACAAATATATAGATTTCATATAGGAACAGTGTTCCTGAAAAACCATTGTATCAAAGAATTAAACCATTCCATTTTTTATACAACTACGGTATTGCTTAACTGATGGTAACCAGATACTCATAGCTTATAAACACTTTCTACTCCAGAGGAGTTATTCATGCGTCGCCGACCTTGTAAAATCTGTAGCCCAGGAAAATCTGTAGCTATAGTAAACCAAAGTCGCGTATCGTTCATCATATGTTTCTCGGGTCGGTGTATAACCACGTGCAATTGATAAATTACAGAATATAAGGATTCTCTTCTATAACATATCATCATCCAATCTTGAATGTTCTACTGTACATACACATCTCATGGTAAACGCGAAACGCGCGAAATCAACAATATAGCCCAATACTGTATTTTTTGGACTTTGACAATAACGCTCGTGGATTCATTTCTCACACACGACGAGTAAGTTTACTACGAGTAGTATAATTCTTGAGGAGCTGCAGCTACAGTGTGCTGTTTTGTGCCACATAACAATAGGCGGATCGTGTGCTTGTTTACCTTACGACTATGTCTATAACTTCATTCGCTTCTTTAGCATTCATTGCACATCCTTCTTCTTTCACGTTGTATATCTGTTTCGTAATAATTTCTTCCCGCATTCTTTCCACATGCCTGAACCAACGCAGCATGCCTTTTATCATTTTAACGCCGACACTCTCTTTCAGACCAGCTCTGTTTCTAACATCATCATTACGAATACGATCTGCAAGCGTACCTGCAATTCTGTTGTCTAATATAATATATTTGAAAAACATAATGATATACCAATATATTCCTGCACTTCTTCTGCATATGAACTTTAGTTATGTAAATGTGTGCTATCTTGTGTTCGAAATGTGCTTGAAAAGGCTGTAAAATTTCATCTCCACGTATTAATATATATATCCTACTAATATTATAAATGTGAATGTCCGTTTGTTTGTTACGCTTTCACGCGAAAACTACCGAACCGATCATCATGAAACTTTGTACACATATTCTTGGAGGTATCAGAAGTAAAATAGGATACTTTTTATTATATATATATATATATTATACATAAGTGTATATATTATTACGTGAATAAAAAACTTCGCACCCTTCTTATCTATAGATATATTAACCTAGTCGCATTTTATTTTAACTCGAACAAATGAAATGACAAAGTTCTTGGGTATTACGAATTTAAGGATTAGAGTTCAGCATCTAAAAATAAAGCCTTCACGTCCTGAGACCGCGTTCATAAATATCATGTTACATTACAGATACAGCCAGACATGCCACATTGTCAGAGATATTCGGAGTGCCTCTATTTATATTCTCTGAAGCAGGAATAGTTTGTACAGCTGAACTCAGATATCAGCGACACATGTTATAGGAGGGAAACAGTTTAAATAATTAGTCATGTCTCAAGTTCATGTGCTGACTATTTTATCAATACGATTTGATACGGTATTTTCAACCATAGTCATCAGTTGATGGTGTAGAATTGTTTGGTAAGGTTTTTTTGAGATTAGACTCAGTATCAGGTTGTAATTGTCACTCGCTTAATGGAAAACCATACGTATCAGTATTTTGAAATACGCGTGACCTAACTAAGAAATATCTTATTTCCCACTGGGGTATGGAGGCCTGATGAAAATTAGTCTTTTTCTTCTCCTTAGCATTCCTAATTCCTTAGGATTCGCTACCTAAAGGATTTGACGAAGATACCGATTTTTAGATAGAAAGCAGTGCTAGCCTTCTGTAGAAGTTGCTATATTGTCTTGTATGGTAGTGGCTGGCTCAGCTTATGCTATATTACGTTACATTTTTTTTAAATAGTATGGGTTTGTACTTGATCCCGTCTCACCTGATGGTAAGCTATGATTCACCATTGACTTGAAGAGACACAGGTTGTATTTCTCAGGGAATGCCGATGTCGATGCAGCTGCTCTAACAGCATTAAAATCATTGTTGGCGACCCTCAGGGTTCTGTATTGTCCTCCATGCTGTTTCTGTTATGAGTCGTAGGTTAGCAACTGATAAGCATTTGTATTATTTTATTATACTACGTCGGGAGGCATACAAGCATACTGTCCACCTAATGTAAGGCGGTTATCGTAGCCGATGAAAGCTTGCAATTCATTGAACACTTAACACAGGAACTTCTTATGAGTTTACTGATGAGCTCACTCATACACAGGATCAGAACAACCCACCAGGGATTTATTATTTGGTTGCAGTACAGAAAACTGCAGGTGGAGGTACTTCCTCAGACGACCTGCTTTAATGTGCTATAACTATATTAGAAACACCCAGACCAAGACAAACAAGCATGTCATGGACACAAATGTTTGTCCTGTATGGAAATCAAACCCACAAATGTTGGCGTCAAAGTAGCGTTACTAACCACTGCACCACCGAGCTCATCAAAATGTATCTAATGCTAATTAAGCAAAATATATTTGGAATATGCCTAGAAGCTCTGTCCCTAAGAGCCCGGCAGCATGATGATAGCCTGTGTGATAAATAACACACTACTCCTGGCATAATGAAATTGAGAGAGTGAAATTCTGAAAGCTTCTTAAAGTTTAATCTAAGTAAAGTCTTCTTCTTCTCCTTCTTTTGTTCTGAAAGATTTTTTTGATCTTACATACTATTTTATATTTGGCTTTGGCGATTAGCCGGAACAGCAACCATCAGTAACGGCAGTAATAGCATGGATGTCAACGCAGAAACAGCGTCGGGGAGGATGTGTCTCATTCCCGACGCTGTTTCTGCTGCACAATAATGCCATATGCAAATTGATTTTATTCGTGGATATGCGGACGAAAGCACCGAGTGTTGGTATTTATCATACAGGCCGGATCACGGTTAGTTTTTGACATACTTAATCTTAAATTAAAATTACATGTAATAAAAAGAACCAGTTTTGGAATTATGCAAGTGGAGCTCTTTAAATGGTACCTCATCCTCATTCTTTTCATTTTTCCTTTTACAGTAAGGATGGTTAATCAATATTTAAATTTGAAAAACGATAGTATTGAGTAGTTGCTGAAAGATGACTTTGTGACAAACGGTCAGACAGAGAATCTGGATGCTGCAAGTTAGGGGCGAGCCGAAAGTGCAAATGGTAAAAAAGATCTAGAGGTCCTTCTGCAGCCAAGAGACGGCCAGCAAGCACTTCGCAAATCCCCGGATGGCTTAAAGATTTCACTATCGCAGAGAACTTTTAGCTGTTTTTATGGAAATTCAACAATTCTGAAAGTAGTTTCAAGGAAAAAAGTTCATTTGTTTATAGCTAAGTATCTAAGTTAAGATTTTAATGAAATGCACCTACTGCCCTAAAGGGACATTTGGGAAAGTAAGACATTTGCAATTTAAAAGAGAGTTTACAAGTGATATTCAACATATAAATGGTAACCTGAATATTGTTGCTGACATTTTGTCTTGCGTCGAAACAATAATATGCCCAACGACTACAAACTACGGAATTACCCCGAGTACAGGATGATGATAAAGTTTGCTGCCTGATAAAATATTCGTTTAGTGGCGGCCAAAAGATATATTTTAAAATATCAACAGAAGAGGGACGCTTTATTTACCTCAAAGTTATTGAGAGGTATAATTTTTTTTTATAACCTGAGTTACCCAGGTATTGGTACAACTAGGAAAATTATAACGCCTAAATATTTTTAGTCAAGGATGAATAGTGATATATATATCGGTACTTCACTTATCGGGGGATTTTCTCGGAGATTGGCAATTCGGATTCATTAGAATAAATACAGAAGGCAGTGATGGAAAACAATATGTTCCCCTGTCTTCAACGGACAATTGATTTTTAAAAGATTGTAAAGATATTTATAATGCCATATAATTGGGATGTGTTACACACGGGTCACTGTTGTGGCCGCATATATTCGTTATAGTTGACGAAATGCTTAATTCCTTGCGTGTTACATCCCTGGCAAAGATTTTGGTATCTAAATAACTGAAACTAATGTATGATACGTTCCTCGTGTATATAAGTATTCTATTTATAAATTCTTCGTATATAAATAAATAAAAATAAATATTATCGCACAAATTACACGGCGCCATCTAGCCCCAAAGTAAGCGAAGCTTGTGTTATGGGTACTAAACAACTGATAAACATGCGTAAATACATTTTTTTTTTGTAAATACATACTTATTATACATAGAAAATACCCAGACCAAAACAAACAGTCATGTTCATGCACACAAATGTTTGTATTGTGTGGGAATCGAACCCACGAGCGTTGGTGTCAAACAAACAGCGCGTTTCGCCACTGCGCCACCGAGCTCGTCTCGTCTATATATATATATAAGATGCAGGTTTTTTAATCTACACTACATTGGTCGCTCTAGCTGCTCTACGATTGTCCGCCAACTAAAATTGCTTGTGATCAACAACCCTAAGGCCTCCCACACACAACACTTACTTTTGATACTTACAGATTTCGTATCTCAATACCGCATTCAACCAGGCACTGAAATTATAACGGATAATAATTACCTAATGTGAAGTAATAGGCCAGGAGATACAGAACCGGCCTATTAACTGACTGGATGCCGGTTCAAATCCTGGTGGAATCCTGGATTTCCCATTTCTACTATTTACCTAAGAAAATAAGCTTTTTTTCTGTATTGGTAAAATAATAACTCAACAACCATCAAACTCAACAACCTTCTAGGTTGTTGTGTTCCTGAGGAGTTGCTGTGTCAGCGGCAGTGGTGGCAATGATACTTCCTGTGTTACAAGCGTTCATAGACTATGGTAACCGCTTTACATAAGGTAGGCCGTATTCCTCCCGAATTTGTACATAAGAAATAATATAACATTACTGTACCATCGTTTCATATCACAGCGTAAATTCACGTTCAACATTTTGCTATGTTTTGAACAAAACACTATATTTTCACAGTTGACTGTACTTTTCATATAGACAAAATATATTGTATCTCGCACAAAAGCGGTGGGTGACGGCACCAGTGGACATTTGACATCACGTTCGATCTCTTTAACGAACCGTGCCGAGTTCACGTTTGGACACATTTTGACTTACAGGGATTGTGAAAGGGTTAGAACGTGACTTTATTTATAGATTACATTTTTGTTTACGTATTGATATTTGTGCAATAAAAGAAATTACGACTAATCACTCGTATTTACCAGGTTTCCAACAGTTTTATAGTAAATGACGACGAGCTCGGTGGCGCAGTGGTGAAACGCGTTGTTACGCTACTTTGACACCAACGCTCGTGGGTTCGATTCCCACACAATACAAACATTTGTGTGCATGAACATGTCTGTTTGTCTTGGTCTGGGTATTTTCTATGTATAATAAGTATGTATTTACAAAAAAAAAATGTATTTACGTATGTTTATCAGTTGTCTAGTACCCATAACACAAGCTTCGCTTACTTTGGGGCTAGATGGCGCTGTGTAATTTGTCCGATAATATTTATTTATTATTTATTTAATATTTATTTATTAAATGCTGATCCTCGGTTCATCTTCGTAGTTAACTTTAGTTAGGTTTAGTTTCGTGTGGCTCGTCTCGAATAGCAAACAAGGTATGACGAATTCTGAACGTAGCAGTATAATAGTCAAAATCCTTTGAGATTCAAGGCCTTTTTGTTATCTTCAAATAAGCCCGACTATTATGATGAGCCTTGGATCATATTCGTAGCTAAGTTTCGTCTGACGCGCTTCGAGTAACAAACAAGGTATGAACATAGCAGTATAACAGTCAGACCCTTTTGAACTATCAGGCCTTTTTATAATTCAAGTGGCGCTCGGTTCTCTCTGCCTACCGCGCAAGGGATTTGGCGTGAACTTATGGATGGAAAAGTACATTCATGTAATAGTTTCATGGGTAGATGGTTTATGTGTTCCTCTGAATGAGATTGTCAAAAGGCTTCCGAATTCACGGTACTACAAATATCCTGAGGTATACTGCGAGCGTAGTAGGACACTAACTTTCCTCTTATACTTTAAACGTTTTTTTACGTTACGCCTACAATAACTTCTTCAGATCAGGCAGATCTTACCGTCATTTGCCTTTCTACATTGTACAAGGTATCAACATAGTGACTTCAGCACTAACTAACAGAATACTGGAAACGTGTATGAGGAGTAATGAACCCATTATGTTTTGGTTTCTCTATATTAGAATAAAAAGCAATTTCAATTTAAACCACCGTCGTAATTAGAATTCTGTACACATTATACATCATTTGGAACTCTCTCAACTGTCTTTTAATTGACGAATTATCCTCAATCGTTTCTGATACAACAGCCTCAGTGAGTCCTTTTTCCAACTTTCCAATGTTCCCAACTTCAATGATTCAACTTTAACATCCATCGGAAGATGCTTAAAGTTTCATCACCGTCGGTTCAGTCACTCCCCGTTACTTCGTTACCTTCGATATTACAGGATCAATCGGTTTAACTTGAAACTTTTTACATTAAAAAGGTTTTATTGACCGTTTCTGTTTTGTGCCTTTGAATGATCTCTTTGAGTAATTTAAGGGGTTGGGTTTGTTTGTTGCTATTTTTATAACATTATTAGAAATTAGTTTGCTTTGTTAGTACGTTCTCATAATTCCAGATGGTTTAATTAATATTTTTAGAATATGAGATAAAGCTGAGATAGTTTGAACATTTGGAAATAATTAATGAGAAAATAAAAATACGTATATCAAGCAAGAGTGATTGGATACGGAGATACACCGTATAGCAGATGTGCTAAAAAGGACGAAATAAAAACACTTGAAAACATGCATGTTGAAGTTGATGAATGAAGAATACGCGAAACAGGAATGTAAGCATCGACGCACCTGACATATCACGGTCTCTGTCTACCCCATTCGGAAACAGGCGTGATTATATGGAAAAAGTAATAGAACTTATTGCAGCGGTAGGAACTTAAACTGCACACGTTAATATGTTACTGTAGAAATATCCTCTACGAAAACGTCAGATATAACTGATATAAACGTCAATAGAACTGATTTCTACGCTAACTTAACTAGGGTGTCATAAAAATTCGGTAAGTCCGATTTATGGCCTTTTTCGTTTTGGTCTTCCTGTGCACTTTTGCAATATTCTAGGAGGATGGAACTTTGTCAGTGAAATAAAATAACGCAATAAGGGTATCGGTTTTGACGAACTTGGTGGTAGAATAATTAGTAACGCTACTTTTACACCGAGGCATGTAGGTTCGATTCCTACACACAACAAATATGTATGTGAGAGTGTCTGAGAATGTTTAAGACAGGTTAAGTGTATCAAAGTGGTCCAGGAAATACCTCCACCTCACAGAAAACCGCAGTTAAGTAACAACTCCTTGGAGGCTTGTTGTGAATGGGTGAAGTTACCAGCAAGCTCCTAAGGAGTTGCTGAGTAAGCAGTAGGAGTGACAACGCGCTGATGATCACAAGCTCTCAAAGGTTACGGTAACCACTTTACATCAGGTGGGCCGTAACGACGAAAAAAATAGGACACAGTTCAGAAGCACACAGATTTCACATCATTACTACGAGTATTATACTGTCTGCTCAGTTGACTTATTAATGAAGAGAGACACTTGTTATTTTGCTATGTTGTTAGATTTCCGGCTCGTTTTAAGATTCAAATGTTGAAAAGTTCAATTAAACTGCGGCCGATTTATAACTTCCACTGCAGTGACTATTTGCAATAGAGTACAGGCTATTTGGAATAAAGTATTCTATAATCGAACTACTACAGCCACATGTTTATTTGCCCTTGATTCAGGTAAACCTTATTTCACGGGTACGATACTTAGAATTCACGAAATCAATCCTGGTTAGCTGCGACCACAAACGAATTAACCTCTTGATTGCGTATTAAGGTCCTCATTCAACAAAACGTAGTCTTTTAGCTTATAGCTCACTGATTCGAGCCTACCTACGTTTCAATAAGAGCTTAATTTTGCGTTGAAAATGTTCTCTTCGCAAAACTGTAAAAATAGATACCTAATATGCCTTGTAGCTCAGTAAAATGGTGTGGCAAAAACAGCAAGATCTCCAATTATGTAAAGGATAATATTACATTTCACGAGTAAGCCTAGTTTGTTTGTACTATGAAGAAAATACATGCAATTACTGATGTGATTTTATGATTACTTATGTCTCGTTCGTTTCCGCGTAATTGTAAATAGCTAACTGTTTTTTTCAGCACGTGTAACTAGTGTGGCATCATAATCATCTTGATATTATCGATAAATAAAGACATTTTATGCTATAACTTTTGTAGATTTAATAGAACTAACTTTAACTAATTTAGAAAATAAATATGAGCAGTTTTAATAGGACGTACCGCTGTAGTATAATTAAATTACTTATTCATTAATATTTTTATCGCATTTCAAATAATAACGGTTATTATATATATAATATCATAATATTTTCACATATGTAGTTTTTATATGGGGCGCTCACCATTATCTCAGAGCCAAAGCTAATCTCACCTTTTACTGAAAAACGCTTCATTACCACTAATGTTACACATCTTAATCTAATAAGATATATGAACCCTATGATTATATGTTACAAATTTCATCGATATTCGTAATCGTCGCAAATTTCTGTCGTACCTCACTAAAGGCCGTCACAGACGTAACTATAATATATTGTAAGATAACGCTCTCTTACTCTACATATATGGATTATATTCAAACACAAAAAATACAGATTCACTTTGTTTCATATATTTTGAACGAGACGCTCTGTTATCTTAAGATATATGATAGCTACGCCTGTGATGGTCTTAAATCGCACTAAAATATTGTAGGCACGAATATAAACAATACGACACGATGTTGATTTTTGAATTAGCAAATTAGAGGTACGCGTTCTATCTACACGGGATCTGGCATGAAGATAAACGTATATACATACATACTGTGACAATGGCACGTCTAGTAAATACTAATATCTAATGTACCTTGGATAAACTTACTCAGGTTGATTATTTAATAATGCATAATATTAGACAGTCTAAATAATAACAACCTCCGCCTTATTGAAATGTGTTAAATTACATTACCTTTCGGTTGATTTGAAAATTCCTTTTGTAGAAATTACAACAGCATTCCCTCCACAACGACGGAGTGTTCAAAACCATACCAATAAATTGTAGTTTCTGTTGAGGATAGCTTTTATATAACCTTTTTATACTTTTGTAAACTCTATGTTTTTACACTCTGGTATTATGCTTTCTTTTGTTTTTCTGCTGTGATATTTATTGTGTCATCGTTCGTCTTTTGGTAAGCATTATTTTATTGTAACTCCTATATCCTAAATAAATAGAAAATACTCTGATATTTGGTCTTTACCTATTTATTACATACAGTCCACCTTTCTTTAAAACCCATTCTTTACAGTTTCATAAACAATTGTAGTAGGTATTCAAATTAAATCAAGTGTTATAGGAATCCATGATGAATTTTATGTATTCACAATACATTAAAATAGATGTACGGTTTTTTTTTCAAATTACCAGATTAACATATTTTTCCCAAGGATTTTGCAGCAGATAAACAATATCTCGATATTGCACATATAGGAATTCTCGAATAAAATTGCTTTCCTTGATTCAAAGTGCAATACGTTGTAACGATAACATGCCTCGCATCTAGATGGTGCCTGCTAAGGCGAGCTTACACGAGTTACTAGACAGAAATAAAAAAATAATATTTATCTCGTAATCGTAGATTTCTTATAAAGGATTCAACAAATTTTATTACATTTAATATTATACTAACGTATTGACGCACAGCTTAAATGAACCAAACTAAAGGTATGTAAAGAAGGTTGGCATAATCTCTTACAATTATTGAGATAATGGCTGTAAATAGTACAAACATTCATTAATGGATGCCATCTTGTAAATTTTGTATCTATAAGACACTGAGATTTCAATGGCCGCTGCTTCAATAGAATAGATATATAATGCTAGCCTCCCATAAAGCTATATACTATACTATCCCAATGGCTGTTACTACAGCATATCAACAGTTTTATATATATTAATGACATATAGTGGGAATCAAAGAGCCGTAGATAATTATTATACAGTGCGCATTAACATTGCTGAGGAAAGCCATCAACGAATTTACTGAATGGTGAAACGTAAATGAATATTGTACCTTGATTACTGAACTTGTTACAAGATTGCATGACGCAAGTTTATGTTACATTCATTGCTTAGAAAACAGCATCATCAACTGTTACTTCGTCAGCTCCAAAATACGCTCATACTGTCGCTAAGAGCAGCAGGATTCTTGATGTCGAGATCTCCACCTAATTTTAGTTCCAAAATTATCTGGAGAAAAAAAAAGGCTAAATTTTGACAATGCAACTTGTGTAAAATGAATTGCAAAGAAGTTTAGGCTCAGGTGAAAGCCTTCTGTATATGAGTCTCAAGTTCCATCGTATACACATCACTTTTGTCCGTTTGTTTGTTTGTTGTTTATACCAGCCAAGCTGGTGTAGTGATTCATTTTAGAGCCTATTTATGACCTTCAAAGTAAGCACAAGTCTGCGCGCTCATCGCTAAGATACAAAAAAGTTATAGCTCAGTGGTTAATCCACTGAGCTATCACTTTTTTTGTAATTGTCTTACTGGAATCGGTCTATTATCCGACGGTCCCGGTTTAAACCTGGTGTAAAATTAATTATTTAATTAATAATTAATTATATATCGCTAAATTCATCGTTTGGAATATAATTATTTTTATACTACGTCGGGGGGCATACAAGCATACGGCCCACCTGATGTAAAGCGGGTACCGTAGCCTCGTATTAACATTTAAAATTTAAAGTCATTTTCAAACTTCAGTGTAAAACTTAGAAGAAACGGGTTGTTGTAAGCGCCAAGACATTCTTGGCGCTTACAACAACCCGTTTTTTTTTATTGCTCGGCTTCTTATCGGATCGTATCGTGATATTAATAGCCTGTAACCTTTCTTAAGAATTGAGCTAGCTAAAAAGATTTTTTCAAATTTGATTGGTAATTTATGAAAGAAGCTCGTTCAAACAAACAAACAATCTCTTCCGCTTTAAATATCAGTATCAGTTAAAGGTTTGTTAAGACCTAAAAGGAGCGGCTTTAACTTAGTACAGATTTTTATAAACGTACTTGGATAAGGCCCACATATTTATGTAAAAGCACTTGTATATTACCAATAAATCATTCGTATTTGTGTGTATATCTTCACGCCAGGTCCTTTGCGGGGTAGGCAGAGAGAACCGAGCGCCATAAGACGCGGTCCTTACATACTTCACTCGCTTTTGTAACATTCATAGCTATTTTCATGCACGCTCGCCGGTTCCTGGGGCTTGTATTTGTAGAGGTAAAGATAAGTCCATCAAGAACTAATTGCGGTAAAAAAGGGTCTCGTGTGTAAACGCCTAAGAGTGCAAGCATGGTAGATTTTTATTCAGCTCTTGCACTTGATTCACGCGAACTGTTTCCACGTATGGGTGGGTCATAAATCAAAAAGGTGAATATTAGAAGAATGAATTGGTAGATATCTCGATAGGAAAATAGATTTTCGGGCAATCACAGCACAGTGGTAGGTTCTTGTACGTAATAGTAGAAACGATTGGTATATTGGTATCAATAAAGCAATGTTTATTTTGTACAATTAAAGCGGTAAGCATATATCTCAAAGCTTGTTGGTATTCTGTACGCACTCACACGTAGGAACACAACAACCCTCAAGGGAGATTGTTATTTGGCTGCGGTTTTCTGTGAGGTGGAGGTACTTCCTCAATCGCGCTGCTTTGATGCGCCCTACCTCTGTTAAAACATCCAGACCAAGACAAACAGACATGTGTGGGAATCGAAGCCAAAGTCGCGTCATTCACGACTTGAACCGGAGCTCGTCAATGGTACACTAAATTTATACATACGAAAGAATTGTGGCCAAACATATTGCGCTCTCGCTATTCTTACTAGATCGTCATCATCTTACTTACAAAATTATTACTGTAATGTATGAAAGCTTGTAGCACTTGAAGTATCACACACGATACTATTTCCGCTGCAAGTTAGCATCTCTCAACACAATGGTATCCTTATATCTTAATTAGACTTGATCACTTGCCTCTGAAGTACTTTTGAATTGTCAAAAGACCTAGTACTATTTTTATAGATATCATATTCTAGCCATCTAGTGCCTGAAGCTACATTGCTGATCAGAAAAGTTCACCATATGCAAATAAAATTAGTTTTGTCTCGACATATTCAAATTTATTCGATGATTATTATAAATAGCGATTTATCGAATAAAATATGTTACAGATACATTGTTAAATTTCTCTTTCGTTACATATTCTGATACCTAACCCGCTATTTACAAATTTCAAACTGTATAATGTGCTATTGATGAAAATTGGCTAATGTCCACACGAAAGGGCTACCCAAGGGCTTCGCATAAAGAGAGTATCAAGAAGCAATTTGCTGGTCAATTTAACAGAAGATTCTGTGAATAAATAATGTGTTAGTAACGATGATTGATCGACTAACTTAGTTCAAACTTACCAATTGACAAATTGATGTGTCCACACTTTGGTAATTAATTATTTATTAATATGCCTCAATTAATATGACATAAGTAGCGTCTAAGTAATATATATTAATTTGCATAGCTTCCAAATTTGTACATACTCTTTGAAAAATTATTTGGAGAATTTGTTACATAGAACAACGCTAAATGTCGCTCGCTCTGTGAATTTTTGGCTTCAAATAAAAATAATATGGTAAAATAGCGACCTGACGAGTCCGGTGGTGCAGTGGTGAGTGATGCTACTTTAACATCAAGCCGTTCGATACCTATATAGGACAAACATTTGTGCGAATGAACACATCTGTCTGTAGGCAATTTGATCTAAGCTTCTTTGTGTGTTCCATATACTACCCTTAATAGATGCATGCTATCGCTGTCATGGTTGGTTTGGTGGTCCCTCTACGAATGCCCGCTATCTGAAACATGAACTATATGCACCCGCCACCTTTTACCAGAGGGAGACTTTGTACAAAAGTCATCTGCATGGCTACCTCTATCTAACCTATTTCTACTGCCAAGCAGCTATATTTATAAATCTATGTTCCGGTTTGAGAGGTGATATATGGCAGAGAAATTACTAGGTACTGTGACGAAATATCCTTAGGTCACAAGATTGGCAGCGCGCGAGTAACATCCCTGTGGTGTTGCGAGCGTCAGTGGGCTGCGGTGACTGTTTACCATCTGATGCGGGCCGCATGCGTGTTTGCCAATCTAGTTGTATAAAATTAAAACCCTTTGCTGGTCCGGCAGCTCCGGTGATCTCCGCGATACGTGATTCGTTTCTCCACGAGGCATTTTCAGACGCTGTAAATATTAGTTGTTAGAATAACATGCTACGAATTTCGGCATGTACGTAGCGGCATGTATCTACTAACGGTAGTGGGTCGGTGCCGGCCGGCGTTAGTTCGCAAGAACAAATCGATAGCAGAAGTATACAAAGCAGTTAAGGTTAAGTTTTCCACCCTAATTATTTTCGGGGAAAAAACTACGCCCACATACCGCCAGGATATGCCGATTCCTTATCCACTGGGCTATCACTGCACTTATTCTTATATATCATTTATGTATAGATAACTCGGCTGCGGAGTTGAGTATCAACATGAAACAGGGACCGAATTATAAGTGTAATAAGGCGAGCTCGGTGGCTCAGTCGTGAATGACGCGACTTTGACAACAAGGCTCGTGGGTTCGATTCCAACACAAGACAAACATTTGTGTGCATGAACATGTCTCTTTGTCTTGGTATGGATGTTTTAAGAGATGTAGAGCGCACCAAAGCAGCTCGCCTGGGGAAGTACCTCCACCTCACAGAAAATAACAACTCCCTAGAGGGTTGTTCCTGCGTATGAGTGAGGTCACCAGTAAGCTCCTAAGGAGTTGCTGTGTAAGCAGCAGAGGAGGCATCGCACGAATGATAATTAATATATCTATCTATAACTATAATATATCTATCTATTTATCTATAACTTCACGGCATATCCCTTGCGAGGTAAGCAGAGAGAACCGAGCGTCACGTGACTCGATCCTTACATATCTCACTCGCTTCTTTCACATTCATTGCTCTTCTCATGCACCCTCACCGGTTTCTAGGACATCACCTTCTGATAGAACACGACCAATTTGGTCATGGCAGGTAAGTCTTGGCCTTCCTCGGCTCCTACATCCTTACACTTTTGCATTGTATATCTGCTTCGTCATTCTTTCATCCTGCATTATTTCTATATGTCCGAACCAACGGAGCATGCCTCTTCTTATTTTAACACCGACGCTCTCTTTCAGACCAACTCTGTTTCTAACATCATCCTTGCGAATACGGTCTACAAGCCTTACGCCACAAATTTAATATATATTAATTAATATATCGCAAGCGTTAATAGGCTACGGTACCCGCTTTACATCAACTGAGCCGTAGGCATGCCTCCCGACGTAGTATATATAAAAAAAGTACACATCCAGCAATGCAAACGTAAATACGAAAAGAAGCCATAGATTAGTATTAAAGATTGTTCATCTTGTTTTACTCCCCTGTACCAGGGAATGTTATGCCGGAATCTGGCTGCGAATGCATTTGTAGTCACAGTACACAACCATTTTCCAGAAGCCACAGGTTTTCGTCATACTAGTGTATTGAGATATGACTAATCTTCGGGTTTATCCATCTGAATGCGTTTCAGATATGCCAGGTTCGGGTGGCCCTGTGTAGCCAGGGGATATCATGTACAGATACCGGTATTGTACGTATCCGCAAGCATCCTCGGTGACTCCAGAGACGTTACTATTCTACAGAATTCAGATATGATTACCACTCGGTTCATCAGATCAGAGCAATCAGAAATCTGTCCTGCGTAGTTCAGTGGATTATCGTTGTTTGGTGTGAGATCACGACATGCTTATTTCTTACATCTATGAAGAAAATGACCTTTGTAGATCCAATGACACGATGTTGCGTAGTAAATAAAATCACCGTTACGGGTCCGGGGTTAAAGTAGAACGCGAATCTGTTCACCTATAAACGTCGCATCACTTATCGCCTTATCGGTCAGTAAACTAGAACCCCTGAATTATTTAGGCGCTAAAACACTACATTTTGATGAGCGGAGGCGGGGGTTGTGCTTGCGTCATGTCGCTCCAGTCTCTGTATTGTCCCGTTGGTTTATATGATTGTACACATCGCCCATACATACCGTTCATTCGTGTGATATATAAAACTCCGTCGTTCCACGCCCTCTATCAAGCGGATTCATATTACCCGGTCATGTTTCCGGTGACCGCCCGGGTAATGAGCACTTGCCTCGCACGCATCCATTGGAGCCTACGATTGAAGCACGTACTGTTGGCTGACAGATTCATGACAGTTTATTAAATATTTAGTAGTAATCGATGTCAATCATGTCAGTTTGTTCCACATTCATTTGGTTAAGGATTCGGTGTAGTTTTTAGTTTTCGTTAATTTTCTTCTGTAAATACTTTTCGATATTTATTTTAAATTGGCGTGTCATCGTCATCAATAGCTCCGTTTCACATTTACGCTGTATACTACGAAGAATGACGACGATTTTCTGAAAGAACTTTTAACAGTCTAGCGTTAACTAATTTGTTCGTTCATTCTGCATTCGTGTGTCACGCTATAACATCTACGGCACAGTGCTGTCGAGGTATGTTAAGACAAAATAATTTTGTAAATAAAAGTTCATTTATGTAATTACTTCGTCTTTAAGTAATGCACTGCGCCAACCTACCTTGTTTCATTCCATCTGCTTTTTCCTAAGATTGTCTGAAAGAGTTTGCAGCGCAATGAGACCGCTGCTGTACTGGCACATTTGGATTTTAGTGGTTTGGTGTTTGTTTTTCAATTTTGATGCTATAAAGCGTATTGTATAATCGTTGAATGGAATTGATAATCTTTATCTAACATCTTGTTCAGTATTGAGTATGTTTTGTTATTACCCTAAGTAAGACTAGGTAAGATGGACAATATTTTTCCCGTACATCGTTCTTACACGTGATTTTTTTGAAAACATCGCAAAATAGCAGAAAATATATAACCGAAAATTTTCACACGGAGTCTATGCGGATAAATCCCGTCTTTAAAGATATTCATGTATAATATTCGAAGGTGTCACCGAGGACGCTGCGTATCGCAATGATTTTATCGAATACGACACGTACTGCCGCTTATGTTTATGTTTACAAAAAGGAACTTGACTCTTGAATTCAAAACTCGCGCGAGTGCATAAAATTCATCGTAACGTATTTGGCGCCAGTTGTCAAAATGCTTTAAAATCGAATGGAAATGGTCATCGTATGAACAAGTCTCGTACTCGGTAAGCACTGAGGCGAAAAAATGAAATCGGATAACCGCTGTGTCAATGTAGCAAGGCTGCCCGCAATTCATGCGTAGCCTTCAGAGATAAATAACATTTGGTTCAGGTGTCATCTTTCAACGTTGAAAATATATCCATAACATTGATGTCAAATTTTCAAATTTCCTGTATTTTCACAAGGAAAAAGTTTTCTATATTAAATTACATTATAATTCATACCTTTCACATAATAAACTGAAAGCGACAAATGTCTTTACCTGTCAAATATACAAATGGAATACGTAGACACGTATGACATGTGGTGTCAATTTCGGATGAGTGCTTCTTCTTGCAAATATTTTTGCATTATTATATGTTTATAGATGGAAATTCAAAATACCATAAGATGATCTATTTTACTTGATTGTAACTCAAAAACTTACAATGATATACTATATTAAATAATAACATAAAACTAAACTAACTTCAAAAAAAAATTCACGCTACTTTAACACCAAAGCTCGTGGGTTCGATTCGGATGAACATTTGTATATATGAACAAAATATATGTTTTTAAGAGGTGTAGGGAACACTCACGCTACCCGTCTGGAGAAGTACCTACGCCTTACCAATAAGCTTAATAAGTTGCAGTCTTAGTTAATATAACTCCCTAGAGGGTTGTTGTGTTCCTCCGTGTGAGCGAGGTCACCAGTAAGCTTCTAAAAAGTTGCTGTGTTAGCAGTAGATGTAGTATCGCGCGAGTGATAGTTAATGTATTCCTGTATATATTCGTTCTTAGGCTACGGTAACCGTTTTACAGTAGGTAGGCGTATACTTCGAAGCCTCCTGACCTTGTATAAAAAAAAAAAAATACAACTTTACCACCTTTAGCCTTGACCACTCTTATATTAACATGTAGAATTGAAGATTATGTATGTTTGATCGCGCTTATCTTAACAGCTATCAATCATGGAAATGGAGCAAAGCGGTTACCGTAGCCTATGAACGCTGGCTATTTAATATCTCTTGCGCGATGTCACCTCTGCAGCTAACATGGCAACTCTTTAAGAGCTTACTGGTGACATCACTCCCTCGCAGGAATACAACAACCCTCCAGCGATTTGTTACTTGACTGCGTTTTCCTGTGACGTTCTTCTACTTTCCTAAACTCTTTCTCTTAAAAATACCCAAAACAAGACTCTTCGTCCTGTGTGGGAATCTAATCACGAGCGTTGGTATCAAAGTAGCGTTATACACAACTGTACCAATGAGATCGTCGTAAGTACTGCCACTGCTGCCACTGAACTGTGTAGTCATTATTAAGATTATCCTATGGTGCATTTTTTTTATTACAGACGTATAGAGTAAATGTCACGTGAGGGATAATGTATTATGTTCATTTATAGGCTACAGTAATCATTTTATGGTAGGTAGGCGTATGCTTGTATGCCTCCTAATGTTGTATAAAAAAAAACAACTTTACCAAGTTTAGCCTTGATCAGTCTTATATTAACATGTAGAGTTGAAGATTATGTAGGTATGTTTGATTGCGCTAATCTCAGGGTCTGAACTTACTTGTCAATCTCAAAAATTAATTGAAATACATACATACTCGTATAATTTAAAAGTCAAATTTGGTCGAAATGAAACACTTTATTTGACAAACATATTTCTTACATTCAGACAAGGATTTAAACTGTGTCTGTATTTCACCTTCTCAAATCAAACAAATCATTTAGACCAAATTCAAGATCAAGACCGGACCGATCCAAACAATTAATTTATTTGTTTGAATACCGGATAGGTAAAGAATTTATAGGTTGAAGTGTTAATTCTGAAAATTTATTGAATATAGAGGTCATATTTAGTTGAAATGAGACACTTAAGATGACTAACATGTTTATTAGATTTAGACTAAAAGCACTTTCACAAATAAAACAAATTATTTATACTAAATTCAGGATTAAGACCGGTATCCAATCAATGAATTTATTGTTTGGTTACCGGATTAGTACAGTATTTATATTCTTCTTCACCAACACTTACTCATCTCATTTAGAGCATACTCCGCCTTGCTGCTCAACTGCGGATTGGCGGAGGCCAGTATTTTCAAACCGACCGATGACCAATGACTTGACTTAACAACTGTCGTCTATCGACAACAACTGGTACCGACGACTTAGCATACCCTCCGTAGCTAGGAGAACCCATAAATCCATCCATTGATAGACTGCGGTTGGATATTGCTTAACATACGTATTCGATTAGAGTGACACGTGTAACAACGCCATCCAGCTCCTTTTACAAATTGTCGTGAAATATTATGTTGATTTTTCTTCAAGATGCAGAAAATCAAAAAGAAAAACTATGTTTATTGAAAATTTATACTACAATATACGAGTAAAAAGCTAATGTTATTTCACCTAAATAAACCGTTATTTTCTCTGCTCCTTACAATTTATTCTAAGTAAGTATATTGATGTTTATTTACTCGTCTATTAACAGAACAACAGCCGAGTTGTTATATGCAAATCTTTGATTCGATATCACGGTTCGCTTAGAATAATAACGTGGAATATTGGTTTATTTAGATAATAATACTGTTGAATCGACAGATATGAGGCTTATTTGTTGATACACGGAGAGAAGAGCAGCTTGCGGCTTATATAGAGTTAAAATTGAAAAATGTTGAATGGAATTTAGTATGTTTTTATATTTTAGTTCAGACATTTAGAAAGAATCAGGAGTAAAGAATTGCGATATAGATATGGTCTTTATCTATTTCATAATTCTTTACGAGAGCGAGCACGCTCGAATATAAAAAGGACCGAGTCACGTGCCGCTCGTTTCTCTCTGCCCACTCTGCACGGGACTTTGCGTGAAGATATAGTATAGTACAGTGTATTGTAGTATAGTATACTACAGTATAGTATAGAATAGAACAGTATAGTATAGAATAGAACAGTGTAGTACAATATAGAATAGTATAGTTCGTGTATAGTGTTAATAGTACACTATTATTATCTCTATATTAATAGTAGTCCAGTCAATAAAGCGGGGAAATAAAAAAGTTTCTTATAGGAAGATGGATCAAAAAAAATCTTTTTGCATTACCATCTATGAGTCCTCTAGGTCATTCGTGACTAGCAAGCGAAGTGACTAGCCTCCCCCAACACCCCCAAAACTCAAAATTAACCCCATTTCTCACCCCCATTTAAAAAAAATTGCAAAATATAGTAAAAGTGAAAATTAAGGACTGAAAATGTCCTTTATTAGGTTTTCGGGGTCGCTGATCACGAATCCGCCATTAGTTTTCCGGAAAATTCACACGGGGAGCGGAAAATCGGTTAGTAGTAGGTAAATCGGTAGGTAATTTTCCTACTTTTACTGCTTTCTTCGGTGTTGTCAAATTGGGCTCGCACCTGAAGATGAATAATGATGTTTCTGATGTCAAGACGTAAATTTCGAAAAACTGTGGAAAATCTGGTATAAGAAAATTTTAAATTTAGGCGATATGAGCGTGTAGCAGGTCATTATATGGGTTTTCTGTGTCGCTGATCATGAATATGCTATCAGTTTCCTGGAAAATCCCCCATTAAAAGTGGAAAATTGAAAAGTATTGTTTATTTTCTTTTTTTTTTCATTGTTACTTATAATAAAGTGCTCCAAATTAATGTTCAGTGTTACGAACGAGTTAAACGAAATAAGATTATCAAGCAAGTTGGAAAACTGTGGAAAGTCTGGTATAAGAAAATTCCAAACTTAGGCGATATGAGCGTGTAGCAGGTCATTATGTGGGTTATAGTCTAGTCACTTCGCTTGCTAGTCACGAATGACCTAGAGGACTTATAGAAGATAATGCAAAAAGATTTTTTTTGATCCATCTTCCAATAACAAACTTTTTTATTCGGTCGATTTCCCCGCTTTATTGACTGGACTATAGGTGTTAAACTTACTTATTTGTTTGGATACCAAATATACTTATTTACCTCCATGTTGAGTCTGAAAGTTCTTTTACTAATGTATTAACTAATAGTAACTTTCAATAAGCTACCCAATGGTAAATAAAAAAAAATATGAGGTAATCTCTTTGCCTCTAACTTGACTTTGTATGAGGGGGAGCTGTGCCACCTACCTTCCCGAGGTGTAGTAGCTCAAAGCCGGAAATCTCAATTACCCAGTGAGATGTCCGGCGGGCGTTGCTCTCCCTCGACATTCATAAGTCGAGTGGGCCAGATGGCATACCAGCAGTGGTGCTAAAGCAGTGTGCTCCTGAGTTATGTTCTGTGCTAATGCGCCTTTTCGTGCTTTCCTATCCACTGGGCAAGTACCGTCTTCGTGGAAGACCGTCAATGTGCACCCGGTAACCAAAAAGGGCGACAGATCAGACCCATCGAATTACAGGCCTATTGCCGTAACCTCCCTTCTCTCCAAGATGGAGCGTGTGATAAACACACGACTCCTGGCATACCTAGAGGATCATGATTTAATTAGCAACAGTCAATAAGGCTTTTGCCACGGTCGTTCGACTGGTAATCTTCTAGTGTATCTTACGCACCGCTGGGCTTCGGCGATCGAGAGTCAAGGTGAGGCATTGGCTGTTAGCCTAGATTTTGCAAAGGCGTTCGATCGGGTCTGGCATCGGGGTCTTCTATCGAAGTTATCATCGTACGGGCTGCCCGAGGGCTTGTACAAATAAGTGGCCAGCTTCTTATCCAGCAGATGAATCAAAGCCGTGGTTGACGGTAGTTGCTCTGATAGTATGGAAATTAATGCTGGCGTCCCACAGGGCTCTGTGTTGTCCCCAACGCTGTTTCTGCTGCACATTAATGACATTGAAATTAAACTATTTTTAACGGAAGTATCGCGTGTTTTATTTATTTTGTTGAAACCTGACGTTTCGAACGCTTTGCAGCGTCCGTGGTCGCAGGAAAGACTAAGGTGGTATTTGTCTTACATTAGTTATTCAATTATTACATCTACCGACATGGATGGATTAATTATATATGTTCCGATTCACACAAAAATCACTCACAGTGTCCGAACATTTTTTAGTAGATCTTTGGATTTGTGACTTGATTATTTTTAGGACTGGATCCCAAGCAGGTGGTACTCGCCAACCATCTTCTCTATTGAAGTTGGGGTGTTTTCTTATTTCAATAGCCTCGCGCAACATTCTCGGCATGTAGCGATTTTCCTTGGCGAGGATTTGTGGTTTATCGAACCGGATGTAATGGTTTGGTTGGTCCAGTGTATGTTCACATACTGCAGAGTTTTTATCGCGCCTATTCTTCATGTCAGCAATGTGTTCTTTCACACGAGTACCTACGCTTCTCTTTGTTTGCCCTATGTATGATAAACCACATTCGCAGTCTAATTTGTATACTCCTGCATCTTGTAGGGGGATATTAGACTTGATAGGTCTTAGAAATTGACTGATCTTCTTATGGGGCTTGAAATAAGTTTTAATTGAAGCTCGCCGTAAGATGTTGCCAATTTTGTCTGTGACTCCCTTTAAGTATGGTAAGATGGCAGGTTGACGTTCAACTGTAGGTGGCTTCGGGCGGCTTCTGTGACGCATGCGAGGGAGTGTGTGACTATTGCTCCGCAGTACTTGTTTGACATGTTGGAGTTCCTCCTCTAGATGCTCAGCGTCGCAGATGCCGTGTGCTCTCTGAAACAAAGATTTGCCTACGGTAGCTAACTGACATGGATGGTGGTGTGAGTTACCATTGAGATATTTGTCTGTATGGGTGGGTTTCCTATATACTGTGTGAGTAAGTGAGTTGTCAAGATTCCTGGTGATTAATATATCAAGGAATGCTAGTGAATTATTTGCCTCTAATTCCATGGTGAATTTGATTTTATTGTTGATGGAATTAAGGTGGTGTAGGAATATAGACACTTTATCTTTGGGTATGATAACAAAAGTATCATCTACGTACCGTTTGTACATCTTCGGCACAGCCGGTGCCCTCGACAGCGCTTTCTCCTCAAGGTCTTCCATGAAAATGTCAGCGACAACAGGAGAAATGGGAGAGCCCATAGATACGCCATCGATTTGGGTGTAAAATTCGTCATTCCAAAGAAAATAGCCAGATGTTAAGCAAAGTTCTAGAAGTTCTCCATATTCCTCAGGCATGTCATTTTCACGCAGCTTCCTCTTCACAGTTTCTATGCAGTCTTGTACAGGTAGGCAGGTGAATAGTGACTGTACATCAAAACTGACCATAGTTTCATCACTAGTCAATTTTAGGTCTTTTATTTGGCTAATGAAATGGTAGGAATCCTTAACATATGCACTTGTATGTCCACGAAGTTGTGAGAGTACCTTCGACAGATGTCGAGCCAGTTTGTAGGTTGGTGTATCAATCTGGCTAACTATGGGTCGTAAAGGAATGCTGTTTTTATGTATTTTCGGTAATCCATACAGTTTTGGTGGTTTAACGCAAGAAGGTACAAGCATGTTTACGTCTAGATTCAGTTTTTCGGAGTGTTTCCTTATTAATTCTTTAGTTTTAGTAAGAATTTTTGCGGTGGGGTCTTTGTTTACCTTTTTATAAGTAGTATCATCCGACAAAAGTTGTTGAATTTTACTGATATATTCGGACGTGTCCATGATTACTGTTGCGTTTCCTTTATCTGCACGAAGAATTGTAAGGTCTGGGTTCTTGCGTAGGTTGTTGAGAGCAAGTATTTCGTCCATAGGAACATTCGGTTTAGGCGGACGGCTTTGACGCAAGACTGCGGAGACGTCTTGACGTATCGCTTCCAAATTTTCCTTTTTCATATTATTTTTCCACAGACAGTACTCGACTTCGCAGATAATTTGTTCAAACGGTACTTTCCTAGGTGCAAGTGCGAAATTTAAACCTTTATCAAGTGCCTGAAGGGCCGCGGATTCTATAGTGTGTGTTGACAGGTTGACAACTGATGATATTGACGTTTGTGAGTTTGACGTTTCATTTTTAGCATTGGATTTGTCGCGTCTCGAGTTTACCATAGATAACTTATTAAACTTCTTTACTTGTCTATTTTTATACTCGCTGTATTTTGAAGCGGCCCGTTTGTTCACAATGACCATGCATTTTTGAAAGTCATCTTCTGATAATGTCACCTGTATTTCATTGGTCTGAATTTCGATGGTTTCGGTGATTTTATGTAAATCGAAACGATGTATGCGGATGTTTCGACATAATAATTTTCTACTTGCTTGACGGAGAATGCCGGCGCTTCCAGGAATGTCCTTTTTCGGTGAAATTTTTACACAAACTGGAATGATGTTATTGTCACGACACCGTTTTAAGAAATTTAACGATGTTATTAATCTTGCGCATTTGGTTTTGAGGCACTCTAACCAAATGCGCAAGATTAAAAATAGTTTAATTTCAATGTGTAACAATCGCGAAAACCTAAGACAATACATTAATGACATGTTTTAAATTGACAGCATTCATTGTTATGCGGACGACAGCATCGGGGACACTTATTATACAGGCCGTGCTAATATCCCTCGTTACCTTGTGGAGGAAAGCCGCGATAAACTTGTGTCTGAAATGGAGGGTACATTTTCTAAAGTATCTGACTGGGGGCGACTGAACCTAGTCCAATTCAACCCTACCAAGACACAAGTTTGCGCGTTCACCGCTAAGAAAACCCCATTTGCTGTGGTTCCCCAATCCAGAACACGCCGCTCACAATTGCTAAGAGCATTGGAATTCTCGGTATCGAGATCTTCAGCGATGTTCAGTATCGAGGTCACCTGGAGGAGAAGGTCAAGCTGGCGTCCAAGAAACTCGGTGTGCTCAACAGAGCTAAATAGTACTTCAGCGCGGGTCAAAGACTTATGTTATATAAGTGCCAAGTCAGACCGCATATGGAGTACTGTAGGCACCTTTGGGAGGGAGCACCTGGATACCAGCTAGGACCTTGTGACTCGGTGCAGAGACGAGCTGTGAGAATCGTGGATGATCCTGAACTCACTCACGCTATTGAGACCTTGAGTTTAAGGAGAGATTTTGCCTCCCTTTGCGTGTTCTACCGGTTGTATAATGGGTTGTGTTCTGAGGAGTTTTTCGACTCATCATGCCAACAGCCTCGTTTTACAATCGCACAGCTCGCCGACGGCTGGGAGTTCATCCTCATACACTGGAACCGCAATGGACGCGCACTGTGCGGTTCACAAGAAGTTTTCTACCGAGAACTATTAAGTTGTGGAATGAGCTCCCTGTGAAGGTTTTCCCAAGGGACTACAGTATGAGGTTCTTCAAGAAAGACGTGAAGAGGTTCTAACAGGGTCGGCAACGCAAGAATGACACGTCTGGTGTTGCAAATGCCCATAGGCTACTGTAACTGCTTACCATCAGGCAGGCCGTACGCTTGTTGCCACCTTAGTGGTATAAATAAAAAAAACCCAACCATGAGTATAAGTTGCTACGAGTAGTTATTTTTTCTTTAAGTTAAAAAAAATTGTCAATTTTTTTAAATATGACAGGCTATTCGATCACAATAAACATGGTAATGAAATAAATGCGACACAACTCAAATTAATCACAATTTACAATGGTTCATTCATCATTGTTAATTCGATCGTCGCGAAGATGCGTTGCCTGCTCCATTCGAGATTCCATCGATCATAAGTTTGAAACATTCGCGTGATAAATGATACCAGGTTTGAACTCTCGGTCGCCGGTGATTCAGATTTTTGCAGATTTTCATACTTGCATCACTTCCTCATCAATCGCTTTTACATCAGCCGATACCGATTCCAATCCGATACGATATCGTCGACACCCCAAAATAAAAAAAAACAATTTTATCTATTCCGTGCTCAATTGCCACTAGTTAGTTCATGCGCATCAGGTTGCTTTGCTACTTTGGCATGAATATATAATAAATTGCCTGAAACAGTTCTATCCTTTCTTGATAATTTCTGACTGACAGAGATATCTAGAAGTTGACAAAATGAATAAAAGATCGATATTGGCAAGTTTATTTCGGTATTTCTTTATTGCTAATTTTCAAACGTTGGGCATATAAAAAAGCTATAAAAAACTTAAACTATGAAAAATTAATAAAATAATACGTGATACCTGTTTGAATACACGTTTTGTTCCTGATGACCGCTTACTCTTGCGAGTGCTCCCTAGCCCCATGGTAGCCCTGGCTGAAGACTCACGATGAGTGCGCGTTAGCCAGTTATACGTATTTTAGGAAGATACGTCGATAACGGCGAGGGGCCATTCTATTATTAATTACTGAATATTATTGTTAGCCCTTTCAGGTATATTCTAACCCAAAATATTTATGGTAAATACCTCGCATGCTCAAATTGTATGGCAGAAATTGTCACATTTCAACTTTTTAAGGCCATTTAGTTAAGTATGTTTTGTTCGAATAAAATGTAGCAGTTATTGTAGTTCATATGTATCTAAATACAATTCAATTATTGGCTACTTACAAGCATTATTTTGAAAAGAAACTCCTGAAAGTTGCACCATTACCACACAAGCAAAGCCACACGCGACGACTTTATTTAATAAATGAACTGTTGACGCCATTTCAAAAGATATGGTGATTTTTTACGAAAAAATAAATAAAACAAATATTATCACTGTTCCTTTAAGCGTCGACGCAGCGACGCGAAGTCAAGATTTCATCAATCACAGGCTTCGAATATTTGCATGATAAATGATACGTGGCTTTGAACTCTCCGCTGGTTGCGGATCAGATTTTTTTTTCAGTGTATTAAATATAAGAATATACCAATTCAAATGTTCAGAGGTTTTTGTTTCTACCTTAGATATAATTTGAAAATATGTATTAATCTAATAAAAGTAAGTACCTATTTATGAAATTTTGACAAGCTTGGTGGCGTAGTGGTGATACACGCTGTTACGTTGCTTTGACAGCAACGCTCGTGGGTTCCATTCCCACACAGGACAAATATTTGTGTGCATGAAGACGTCTGTTTGTTTTGGTCTGGCTATTTTCAAGAGAGGTAGAGCCCCTCAAAGCAGTCCCTCCATCTCATAGAAAACCGCACCCAAATAACAACTGTATGCAGGGTTGATGAGTTCTTGCGTGTGAGTGAGGTTACCAGTAAGCTCTTAAGGAGCTATATTAGCAGCAGAGATGTTATCATGCAAGTAATACTTACTTAAAATAATATGTATGCACCCAGTATATTATTTTAATCAAATTTACTTACCAGTTGGCGCGCGCGGTTGGGTCAATTTTAACCCAGTCATGGATGTGTCCTTGATGTGTGAGTAAGTTTTACTTCATCTTTCTTATAATTATATATATATATTATATATATTAATTAGTCCAAACATCATTGATTTTTTAACTGATTTCGAAGAAATAATGTACCATATAGGATATTCGCGGTTATGCTGTGGTGCTGGAGGAGATGGCATTCTCACATTAGAATCGGTACTGTTATTTTAGTAATCGGTAACAATTCCCCACAAATAGCAACTTATCAGCATCCAATAATGAGAATTCTATTCAGTAGTATATTATTAGGAGCAAACTTATGAAATTGCCGATTTGTAGTGGAAAATTAAAACTAGTTTTTCTCTAAGATGTAACATCATGATCATCGTCATCTCATTATCTACACATTGCTGCCGTCTAATCGGATGTTTATTTATACCTTTGCGATAGAACTCTGGAGATCTTGATTCGACAAACTGTGTGAAAGCATTTTGTACTGCCTCCTGGGAAGAAAATTTTTACACGTAGAAAATTGTACAAATCACGAAAAAAATGGAAGTCAGTTTCAGCAAGGTCTGGTCTGACGTATGGTTTCTAACTGCACCTCCTGCAGAGTTACAACGGTTTAGGAGGTCTTACGTTATCATGGAGCAATAATGGTGAAGATCGATTCACGAGTCGGTGCTGTTTCACTTTTTTACGCCAGTTACGCCATCATTATTCGAAGTTCGGCACATTATATATCTGCTGTTATTAGAGCTGCGAAAGCTTTAGTGAATAACGCCATAAAGAGACCGCTAAACAGTTACCATTACCTTTTTAAGCTTTGCTTTAGGGCACTGTTGCGTCGTTTGACCTCGGGTCAGCAATTGCATTTTTCACTTACGATTATCGTAAGGAATCCACTTTTCGTCACATGTTACAATTCGATCCAGTATTCCTTCATTTCTGTACCGATTTAATTCAAGGCAACACAAGTTGCTTTCTTCAGATCAGTCAAATCATGAGGCACACATTTTTCATATTTTTTTATCTTATTGATTTGATGCAAATGAGTCAATATTGTAGATAAGGTAACGTTAAACTATGCCGCTAATTCCTGCATAGTTTGACTCGGATCGGCTTCCACCGTCTCCTTCTATTAAGTTTAAGCCTAAGATAAACTTTTGAAAATAATATTATTTCTAGTGCATGTGCAAGAAAACCTGTAAGTAATATTTTTTTTTAGATAGAACGTAAAATTACCGCTTGCCGACAAATTTTGACGCAAAAATAGACGCTTGATATTAAATGTATTATCTGTATAAATATTGGCTACAACAGGCTAAAAAGGGCAATGTAAACTTATACATTGAAGTATTTAAAAACAGGGACATTAAATACTTAGGGAATCTTATGACACCATTCAAAGCATTTGTTCATTAACAATAACAAAAACATTACTTGAAGGTCCACTTCTCGAAACAAAAGTCATATTTTCTGTTTTTTGTCGAGTCGGTGCGCCGCGCGCTCGAGTGCTGGATGTGTCCAAAATAGCGAGTGCACTTCAGTACAATAAGTATCATTCGAGCGATGCCACCTCTGCTGTTAAATTAGTAACTAAGTTAGGATGAACATACTGATGATCTCACTCACACGCGGTTTTCTATAAGGTGGTGATATGTACCCAGACAGAATCCTTTGATGCGCCCTACCTCACGTAAAAAGTTATTTAGTTTTACGCTGGAAGCATAATTCTTTTTGAGGATGAAATGTAGTGTGTAAATCCAAATTGTATTCTATTTATATGCTATACTCATCGAAATCTGAAGGGATTTCGTTTGAATATTTACTAACATCCTTGCAAACTCTCACATTTTTTGTACTGAAATGATTTTACAGTTAAAAACGTATAGTGCATCTTAACGGATTAACATCAACTTAAACGTTGTATCTAATATCATACACCTTAATGAATTTGAAACGCTAATTCGCTTATGAGAGTAATTGCACATTTTGCTTATTAAGCGGAAATTGCTTTCTCTAATTAAATTACAGGCTTAAGCAACACACTGTATTTATCATAAGCCTGTTTGACCTAGTGCTGCGGATTTAGGGCTCGAATACAGGGACCGATTTGTCGGAAGATATTATAGCAAGCTAATGAAATATCTGTTATAAAACATCATAGTAAGATATGATCCAACTGCTTCAGCTATTATATATGTTTTCTTTTACGAATGATGGACAGTAGGGATATTCTATACTTGTATAAAAAGCGGAAGAATTTGTTTGTTCTCCACAACTGCCTGTCTTATTTGAAAATCTTTTTGCATTTGATAGCCCAATTCTTGAGGAAGTTTACTGGCTACTCAACATCACGATACTACTCTTAGAAGACGAGAAAAAGGAAAGAAAGTAAGAAAAAACGCTACCCGCAGGATATTGAGATACACACGAACGAAAAGGCATAATACTCGTATTGAAGAGTTCGGAAGAGTAATACAAATTTCCTACACGGAACCTAATCATGTCAAAACCCTCTTTAAAAATTTACGAAAGCTACACGAAGGATACTTGTACATCTGTGTATGTAGTCAGGCCATGTAGTAGGAGGTATTGTAGCTGTGAATATATATTGCGTTTATAAATATCGTACATAAATATTAACATATATATTGCAAAGTATACATTATGTAAAAGATTGATAAACGTAATATTCAGAGACTGATTTTTCAGCGATGTTTATATTTGTACGTGTGATTATGGTCATAATAAATATTCTTATTTCAATGTATGTGCGTCTGATAAAGTTGAAGTTAACGCCGCCCGCGCACTACTTTACAATATAACTAGTCTAGATATAAATACTGTTACATAGAAACTTATCTTTAAATGTTTAATTTGGAACGCGTTTATTATGTTAAAAACTTATTTCGATTTTACGCCGTTTTACATATATTTTCGTGTTTATAATCTAATTACAATTTGGAATCGGGTGTTAAAAAAATAGGATTACAGTGATTGTCTTGCACTAATCGGATATGGAGCCGTCAGTAATATTCAAGACACTTCAAAAGCTTGGTATCAGCTGTATGTTCGTAAATCGTACTATCGATAGATACATCAACACTTCCTCTGTTGAAGACTACGTGCGACCGCGTGCAGTTAAAAATACAAAGGCTGTTAAAGCCACAATTCGCCGAAACCCTATTAGGAAACAAAAAAATTTGTCGCGAGAAATGAAGATTCCCGCTAGGACCCTCTCGCGTATAATAAAATAACACCAGAAACTCGGTGCTTATTGTCGATATACAGGACATGCCCTAAATCAATCCTTACAGTTGAAGAGAGTGGATCGATCTAATGCCTTCTGTCTCCATTTATTTGAAAAAAGTTTATCAAGAGACTGTCTTGGATCGTGTTGTAAAACCACTCAGCAATACACTTTTTATAAATATACCGTGGACTTTTCAGAAGGGCTCTGCACTTGGTCATAAGGCACGAACTACCCAAGTCTGGCTCGAAACCAACGTTCCGGACTTTATAAGAGCTGATGACTGACCCTCGTCTAGCCGAGATCTGAACCCGTTAGACTACAAATTATGACCAGTTTGAGAAGACATGGCCTGCTCTATACGACACGCCGATATTGTGCCTTTTAAGATATCTCTGGAGCAAGCAGTGGCTAAATTTACCATGGAAATCCATAGATTCGTGGCCAGACATATTAAAGACAATACGACACTATCGCCATTTCGATCAGAATCATTTATTTTTATTTTATGCTAACATTTCCATAAAAATTTACATATGTATAAGTTTTATTAAGATTACATTATGTACGTCACAAAAAAAATCAAGAATGCACAAGCTTGCATTGCCAGAGGAACACCTGGCTCGTCAAATATATAACAATTCAAATTTTTCTTTTTTTTAATTTGTCGGCCATTTTGACCATGTTCCTTAAGAGATAGAAACGGTGTTCCTGAACATTCCTATTCTACTGTTTTATGCTGAATCCGAATCTGAAGTCAAAATTTGAATATTCGAAAAAATCTACAGACAAACATATAGAATTCATATAGGAACGGTGTTCATGAACATTTGTAACAGAACTTATGGTCGGACTAAGTATAAGAGAGTATATATCCGTGCGGTGACGGAGAAAGAATATTAAAAATCACCGCCCCCTCTCTTCCCCTGGGTGTCGTAAGAGGCGACTATGGGATTTCCTGACGTTCCAGCATCTCAGCCGGTGGTAGGGTAAATACCCGCCTGGTTGGCTACCACCGTACACACGGCGAAACACCCGTGAAGTGGCGTACCTATGAGCACGTCGCGTTTCGGGATCAGCTGGTGTATAACCAGTGCTCGGGGGATTGTTGACGTGATATTGCGGGAACAGTGGTGGATTCTGTCTATCCATTGTCAGAAGGACTGAGCTGACCCGTCGGCCAGGGAGACCCGTTGAAACGGTTGTTCCGCTGGCCGCCCGCGGTATAGTACAGGGGCCCAATCAAGACTAACCACCTTGAGAGGCTGCCCTTTCATACCGCGCATAATCTCGGGGTAGATCGTCGTGCCGATTGGTGACCGGATGGTGGGGACCCGGCGACTACTTCCGGGGGGGTTCGGGGGCCCTTCCGTCCGACGGATCAGCATAGCTCCTTTGTCGACAAACTAATGGAGAAACAATCCACCGCGTTTCTTCCCCAATGTCGTGGCAATTCTCTCCCGCTTCACGCTTCCGTTCTTTACATTACTCATGACAGCGCAAATAGGAAAAGATGGTCTAACAGCGGTGCACTCCCCCACCACCCTGTTCAAGGTTGAGTTCGCTAACATCCGCGGACTCCACTCTAACCTTAATGCCGTCCACCAACACCTAGAGACGGCACGGCCCGCCATGCTCTTCCTGACGGAGACACAGATTCAGCGTCCAGCGGACACGTCCTACCTCCAGTATCCCGGTTATGTGCTTGAGGAGAATTTCCTCGCGAAAGCCGGGGTCTGTTTGTTTGTCCGCTCGGATGTATGTTGTCGCCGTCTGCGCTGCCTAGAGGATTCCTCCTTTCCTGTCCTCTGGGTGCATGTAAACCTGGGCCTTCAGAGCCGTATTTACATGTGCCTATACCGACCCCATACTAGGGACACGGAGACAACTCGGCTCCTTGAGTACATGAGTCGGGCGGCAGATGAAGCGCAGGAGCGGTATCCTACTGCAGAGATGGTATGTTTGGGGGACTTTAACTCTCACCACGACTCCTGGTTGGGATCCTCCACAACTAACCATGCAGGAAGGACCGCCCACGCGTTCGCTCTTTCGCACAACCTGACGCAACTGGTGCACCAACCCACCAGAATACCTGATGTTGCTGGTCAGGAGCCCTCTCTGCTAGATCTACTGCTGACCACCCACCCTGCTGGCTACCGGGTTGAGGTCGGGGCGCCCCTGGGCACATCTGACCACTGCCTAGTATCCAGCACAGTGCCAAGCGCGATTCCGCCACAACCCACATAGGTTAGGCGGCGTGTCTGGCACTACTCGTCAGCAGATTGGGACGGTATGCGCGACTACTTTGCTTCCGTCCTATGGGGGCAGCGCTGTTTCAGTGAGAAGAATCTAACGGCGAGTGCTGCGGCCATTGTTGATGAGATCGGCGTTGGCATGGAATACTACATTCCCCACTCCGATGTCGTCATCAAAAGCCGGAGACGCCCTTGGTTTAATCGCGAATGCGCGGAAGCTGTTAGTAACAAACAGGCGGCGTATCGCGCTTGGATCAGGGGTCGCGCCCTTAAAGATCCGAATACTAACTCACTGAAATCAGCCTACAACACTGCCACCAAGATCTGCAAGAGAGCATACATAAGAGCGGACGCCCAGCGCGTTACACGAGTCGGCACGGAACTAGTGGCGCACCCTACTGGATCGCGTAGCTACTGGCGACTGGCCAAAGCCGTGCAGGCCAACTTCTGCCAGCCCTCGCTGCCACCGCTGCGATGCCCTGATGGCTCACTGGCTCATCAGCTGCAGGAGAAAGCCGATCTTATGGCCAGCCTCATTGCGGCTAACTCCCGGATCGATGACTGTAGCACACAACCACCAACAATACCCTCCAGTGGATTCGTTATGCCTGATATCCACATCAGGCAGCGCGATGTGCGTTTTGAACTACAGTCACTCGATGTCCGAAAAGCCAGTGGTCCTGACGGTATCCCAGCGATTGTTCTTAAAAAATGTGCAGCGGAGTTGTCTCCGGTGCTGACGCGCCTCTTCCGCCTCTCGTACTCGACCGGTTCCGTTCTGGATGCTTGGAGAGAGGCTAATGTGCAGCCGGTCCCTAAAAAGGGAGACCGTTCTGACCCATCGAATTACCGCCCCATTGCCGTAACTTCAGTGTTGTGCAAAGTCATGGAACGGATCCTTAACAAACAATTGATCCGTTACCTAGAAGATCACTCCATAATCAATGATCGTCAGTATGGTTTTAGACCGAAACGATCAACGGGTGATCTTCTAGCGTATGTGACGCACCTCTGGGGGGAGGCATCGATAAATATGGCGAATCCATGGCAGTCAGCCTAGATATCGCCAAGGCGTTTGATCGGGTCTGGCACAAAGCACTTCTCTCCAAACTTCCGGCATACGATCTGCCCCTCCAGCTTTGTAATTGGATTGCTGGCTTCCTGCATGAGCGTAGAATCCGCGTCCTTGTAGATGGATGCGCTTCGCGGTTCATATCAGTGAATGCCGGTGTCCCACAGGGCTCCGTTCTATCGCCCACCCTCTTTCTTCTGCATATCAATGACATGCTGCCACTTGGTAATATTCATTGCTATGCAGATGACAGTACGGTCCATGGGCGATATTTCGGTCGGCCTGGTGCTGGTCGGACAGAAATCGGTGAGAGGCGTGAGAGTCTTGTCGTTGAACTGAATCGGGTTTTGGATCTCATTAGTAAATGGGGTTCCAATAACCTGGTTGAGTTTAATGCCGAGAAAACTCAGGTTTGCGCGTTTACAACAAAAATGTCCCCCTTCCTTCCCACTCCCAGTCTTCAGGATGCTTCCCTCAGTATGCGTGATAGCCTGAACATGCTGGGTATGGGTATTCATTGCGACCTTAACCAGCGTTATTACATCGAGAGCCTCATCTCAACAGCCTCAAGAAAGCTCGGAGTCCTGAACAGGGTGCGCCGGTTCTTCACGCCGGACCAACTTTGTCTGCTTTATAAGACACAAGTTCGGGCCTGCGTGGAGTATTGCTCGCATCTCTGGGACGGCTCCGCACAGTATCTTCTTGAGGCTCTCGATAGGTTGCAGCGACGGGCTATCCGCATAATTGACGACGAAGAGGTCACCAAAAGCCTAGAACCTCTTCAACTCCGTAGGGACATTGGCTCTCTAAGCGTATTTTACCGCCTTTACCATGGCGAGTGCTCTGAAGAACTGTTTTCCCTTATCCCACCGTCACCCTTCCGTCATAGAACCATACGTGCGGGCTTGCGATGTCATAGTTCCACGGTTGAGAATATCTCCTCGCGTACCAAAAAGTTCGGCAACTCCTATCTTTGTCGTACCATCAAAAAGTGGAACGCCTTGCCTGCACATGTGTTCCCTCCTTCCTACAATATGGGATCCTTCAAACGAAGCGTGAAGAAGCATTTTGCGGGTCAGCATGGCAGCGTCAACTGACAGGATGCGGGATGTAGTATGCTGTCAGTTGCAGTTGCGATTTGGGCACCTCTTTCGCTTACCATCAGGCAAAGAGGGGCCACTATGCTGAACTAATATAAAAAAAAAAAATATGAAGTGATGACGTAAATCAGTGTCTACGAATAGTTCCTTATACTCGTATATTCACTCCTCGAGTTGAAGCGAAATGTAATCGCTCTGCTTCCACAATTTTGACTCATTTTGGCAGAGACAACCCAGATAAGGCGGCAGCTGATGTGGAGGTTGAATATACTCGTACATACATACCATCCCTGTCTCATATTGGTGTAGGCAGAGATTATGCAACGCCAGGTGCACCGAACCAAAATATACCTCTCTTGATTATTCCACACTTATTTATTAACTTCTTCGCACATTCTCGTATCCTGCTATATTTTACGCTCTCAACCTTTCTATCACCACACGTAATCCATAGTGCTCTCATTTGCACAGCGTTCACCCTACTTTCATGCTTTTTCTACCATACCCGTGTTTCACTGCCCATATAAATATTGGTGTTCATACAATCCGAATGATAGTAAGGTTATATATGTGGGGTTGGATACATTTTGTATTACATATTCAGGACCACAACTGCCATTGCAATTATGACAAACTAGCTGCTGCCCGCGGCTCCGCCCGCCTGGAGTCAAATAACATAGCCTATGTGTTAACCCAGATCATAATCTATCTACGTGCCAAATTTTATTCAAATCCGTTCAGCCGTTTAAGCGTGAAAGAGCAACAAACATCCATCCATACATACAAACTTTCGCATTTATAATATTTTAATAGTATGGTTGCATGTAACTAATGCAACCATTTGTCAAGATCAGTGATAGCCCAGTGGATAAGGAACCGGACTATTGACCACCTGGTCCTCGGTTTTAATCCTGACACAAGCATATTTTATATGTTTACGAGTAGGCCTGAAAACAAGCAGTGCAGAGGTGGCATCGCGCGCGTGACACTTAATGTATTACAAGCGTTCTGAGGTCAAGGTAACCGCTTCACATCAGGTAGGCCGAATGCTTGTATGCCTCCCGGCGTTGTATAAAAAAATCTGAATCAATTAGTCCTTTTTGGACGTAGAATATCGATATGTGTAACAGTATTGGGAGGCACTGACTGAGAAAAAATCTCCAAGTCCCACTAAACCGTACGGCCCGCCTGATGTGAAATGGTCACCGCAGCCTAAGAACGCTCGTGATACATGAAGTATCACTTGCATGTTGCCGCCTAGCCTATGAACACTTGAAACACTTGACCCCCGCTGCCAACATAGCAAACCTTCGGGAATTAACTGGTAATCCCAGTCACTCCAGTATCCACCCCTTCTCAGCCCCAGTCCCTGGTCCTTTTGGAGACAAGTCATGAGGAAATAGAAATATGCATTAACGCTCTCAGAGAGGATTGCGCTGTGGGATGGGATAATATCTCTACCTCCTTTCTAAAATGCAACAAGGACACACTTATCCCAATCATCACCCACATATGTAATATCTGCATGCGATCGGGAATATTTCCTTCTGCATTTAAACGAGCTCTTGTTCACCCAGTCTACAAGGCTGGTGAGCGAAATCGCCCCACTAATTATCGTCCCATCTCGATTTTACCAGCCCTCTCAAAGATCCTAGAGCGCCTACTTAATAACCGTCTAATGAGCTTTCTTGAAAGTAAAGGAATCTTATCCCCAGGACAATATGGTTTTAGGCAGGGTAGATCAACGGCAGATGCAGTACACGAACTCACGGACCATATCGCTAGGAACTTAGACGTAAATAAAAAATGTTTAGCCATATTTCTAGACCTAGCTAAGGCGTTCGATACGGTCTCTATACCCATATTGATTGACAAACTACACAAAGTAGGTATCAGAGGCACTCAACTATCGCTTATCCACAGTTACCTCACAGATCGCAGTCAAGCTGTAGTCATCGAGGGCAACATTAGCTCGTTTCTTTCTACCGAATACGGTACCCCACAGGGAAGTATTTTATCTCCTACTCTCTTCCTAACGTATATTAACGACCTATGCTCGATTAATATCCCCAAATGCAAAATAATTTCCTATGCGGATGACACCGCATTACTTTTTACGGCTGATACATGGGAATCAGCCTTTTCCTATGCCCAACAAGGTCTCAACCAGGTCTCGGACTGGCTCCGATGTAATCTCCTTACTCTAAATGCACAAAAAACCAAATACATAACCTTTGCCATTACCAACACTCCTGCTCATATTCTAGCCAACTTTAGTATTATTGCTCATACTCACTCAAATCCATGTCTCACCCCATGTTCCTGTCCTACCATATCCTCTGCTGACTCAATCAAATATTTGGGGGTAACTGTGGATAAATGCCTAAATTTTCGTGCCCACATTAATACTATGGCAAGTAGAATCCGCAAACTAATGTATATTTTTAAGACGCTTCGCCTCGTTGCCAAACCTGCAATAGTAAAATCCACATATACTGCCCTATGCCAATCCTTAATAACATATTGCATCACCTCTTGGGGTGGTGCTACTAAAACTGCTCTGATGAAACTAGAAAGAACCCAAAGAGCCCTCCTCAAATTATGTACTTTCAAACCCATGCGTTTCCCCACCCATGAACTATACCAGTTTTGCGAAATCCTCACAGTGCGGCAAACTTACATTCTGCATGCCATGCTTAAACAACACAAATTTACAAACAAACCTAGTTTATCCCAAGTAAGGCGCAACCATTTAGTAGCACAATCTTCATCATTCAAAACATCATTCTCTCATCGTTTCTTTTGTTTTTTGGGTCCTTTTCTTTACAACCGACTTCAGCGTAAACTCAATATGGTAGCAATGACCAAATTCCATTGTAAAAGGAGTATAACCACTTACCTACAATCCCTTAACTATACAGATACTGAGAATCTTCTCATTCCCATCAGATGATCAGATGACAAATACCAACACATGCCTATGTCTGCATCCAATTGCCAATCCCCCATACACACAGTTTGCACAGCGCGCTCACCACATTCACGCACACACATTCACTCATGCATAAATTTACACACATAACACACACGCGCTAACATACAAACTCATAGTATAAATTTACCTAACTTTTTATATATAAATAGTGTCACACTTACGAGAGGTGAGAACTGGTGATCTGAGATACAGGCTCCGCCTAGTTTAGACACCAGTCTCACAAATTCCTATTTTTTAATTTATTTGCGACTAAAATGTGTTCCATAGAATTAAGTTTATAACATAGGATTTTGCGAAATTAATAAACGTTTTTATTATTATTATTTATTTTTACTCGTAGCAACGCAAGAGATGTTATTGGTTGCAGTTTTCTGTGAGGCAATGACACCCGTCGGCTACAAGTACGTGCACGACCTTTCTTATAACAGGCTTGACTTGGCTTCTTTGAATTATAAACCATAAATCACTTGACAGCGCATGAAGGCGCTTCTAAAACGTTGTGTTTTAGCGCCTAAATATCTCAGCCATTTGCGCCAACTAATGAATAATAGGATATAAAGTAAGCCGATAACTGGCACGATGTTGATGCGGCAACTAGCCAATAAGAGCTGTGCGTTCTACTTTATCCCCCAACCCGTAGCGGAGAATTGAGTTACTACGTAAAATCGGTGTCTGAGATCGGAGATGAACTCTCCATAGTTTGTTTCCTTCAAGCCTTGAATGAGTGTATCCTCGAGTCGTTTTTCACGAACACCGTTCCTATATGTAGGTAATCTATATGTTTGTCTGCGTGTGCGTGTGTCTGTGAATATTCGAATTTTGACTTCAGATTCGGATTGAGCATAAAAAAGTAGAATAGGAATGTTCAGGAACACCGTTCCTATCTCTTAAGGAACATGGTCAAAATGGACGACAAATTAAAAAAAAATTGAATTGATATATAATGGACAAGCCAGGTGTTCCTCTGGCAATGGAAGCTTGCGCATTCTCAACTGGTTTTTTTTTATCGGGCCGTTACTACGTCACCGGAACGTCGAGTCGTGGGTAGAAAGTAGATTTATATGGACCAGAATATGTTCTACGCAATATCCGGAGTGACGTGCATAACGTCAATAATGGAATACTAAAGTGGCTAACAATCGTAAAGTCGTTAGTTCACGCGCACCCTAAGGTCTTCTGGGTATGGGTTAAGAGCTACAAACTTTGTTAATTAAACGGTAGGTAAGTGTGTAACTGTACTACTAATTTTGGGTTAAATATGATTAATGATTGTTTGTTAAAGTTATCTTGTGACTATGATGATGCGTGAGTTCATGTGTACTCTAAATAATGGCAATAGTACAGGTACATGGTCTGTAAACAACACGTGGCCCAACTGATATAAAGCGGTTACCATAGCCAACGCTTGCAATGTGTTAATATATCTTTAATTGTTGACTTCACAATTATGTACACTCACATATATTTATTGTAATGTAAAAATGTTAACGATGAAAAAAGACCTATATTGACAAGCTTCTTTTGGCATTTCTTCTTCGCCAATGGCCATTTTCGAAATGCTGGTGGATTAAAAAAGAGAGATTAATAGTAAAAAGAAACTATGGAAAATTATTAAGCTACAATATGATTTAATTTAAAGAATGTAAGACGTGTCCAAGTACCCGTAAGGGCCTAATGGCAAATAAATGGTTTTTATCTTTTTTTTAATCAATACATTTAGTATCTAGCAGGTTGTGTATTTGTCACTTTAGTAGCATAAAAAAACTATACTATGTATATGAGTAACCGCTAAAATAATTCTATAATTTAGCATTCATGACTAGCGAATTCGAAAGGAGATTATGGGATAAATAGCCACGGTCGTTCATATAAAACTTATTTATACATCGAATATAACCCCCACAAGAGCTTGACAAGCCAATAAAGAGTTTCGGTATCCAACTGGTTCCATCATAAAAACAGCTGGATGAAATCAAATCATTGTATTATCATAGATATTACATTTATTTGTAAAGTTGAAATGACGCATTGATGCGCGCCCTACCTCTCTTAAAAAATATTGTCCCAAACACATGTTAATGGGTGATGGTATAGTTTAACTACTTCACTGATTCGTAAGAAAATTTAACTGGAATTTAAATTTTGTGGCAATTACAATAAAGTGACCACAAAAAACGCAATATCAAACACTTTCATTCTAAGGAGCATATTACTATATCTTACTAGCAAAAATATGTCTATTACATAGTACAATTACCAATATTTGCTCCGATGCTCCCAAGGTACCCTTTCTTGGGATGATAAATTGTGCTGCCTTGTATAATCTATAAGAAGAGTAATTTTCATCCAATAAAACTATAATACCCAGGTACTCGTTTACAATTTAGGATGAAACTTGTAAGGAAAAAGCTGTAGAATGTATCGAGAAAATGTATCAAACTTATGACTATTAATAGAAACAAAATAATCATAACAAGATTGTTTAACACAGGAATGCAACAATGCTTTGTTAGTATAGTAAGTATGTATGTATATGTATGTATATCTTCTTTAGTATAGTAAGTACTCTAGCATTACATACTTGAAAATAAAAAGCAGCTGTTTTATATTTTATTTAATGGAAACTAGTTACTGTTGACAATAGACCCTGTAAAATGGCTAACGTATGTAAAAACACATTAATAGTGAACGTGTTTTTACATTGAAGGCCTATGCAGTTGTTCCTTATATTTTTATACATTGTCGGGAGCCATACAACCCACCTGATATAAAACAGTTACGCTTTCTATATATAAAGTATCACGCGCGATGACACCTCTACTGCTAACACAGAAACTCCTTAAGAGATTACTGGTGACTTCACTCACACGCAGGAACACAACCACTCATCAGGGAGTTGTTATTAGGCTGCGGTTTTCTGTGATGTGAAGGTACTCGTACTTTACCAGACAGACTGTTTTAATGCGCTTTCCTATCTTAAAAACACCCAGTCTGCAACAAATATACATGTCCGTGCACACAAATATTTGTCATGTGTAGGAATCGAACCCACGATCGTAGGTAGCCAAAAAAAGCATCGTGCTCGTCAAAAAAATCTGTTACAAGACTATTATAGAGCTGTGTATGACAGCTCGTTTACCGATATGGTTTATCGTTCGACTTCGTGTGATTGTCGAACCAACTCGATATAGCTTTGTAGTATGCCTAAGTCTAGTGAGACTATTTTGGACTAGTATTCGCTAAGCGATAGCAGACAGAACAAGCTTCAAAGTATCAGCTTCATCGTGGTGAGATTGCCCTATGAATACATTACTTTGAATGCATTGACTTGATTGCACTGCGCACTAGCATTTAATCGACTCGACGTAAACAACGCTTCTGCCTAGCGACAACCAAGAAGCTTGCTAAAGGCGACAATCTATTGGTATAAAAGAGCCATTAAATACATTGTGCGGTGTCAATAATGCCACCGCCGATAGTTTAGCTATAGCTTTCTTTTTAGCATTCATGAACAAAGAAGCTATTTTCATTTCAGCATTCATCAAAGTGATCAATTAGTAATTCTGGTATGTCACAATTAAATTACTTAATTACTTAGTCACAGGCAATGCGAAATAAGCATGTAAGTAAGCAAAGAGTCGTAGAATACTGTATTATAATCGTTATGAACCAATAGTAATTATCTCTAGTTAGGTATCTTAATGGCGATCCTAAAGCCATAATATCGTAAAGTATATGCTCCATACTTGCTTATTCGATAATAAGTGCAGTCATGTGTTTGCTACAGGATTAATGATAAACTTTAATGTTAAAAAAACTATCAATAAACATAATAAAGTTGACGTTTTTCGCCACTATATAAAGATAGTGGCGCTTCTTATCTTATTACATTTTTTTATCATCTTTCATTTATAATTTCATTAATTTTTAGCTTCTAATTAAAGTATCAGGATAAGATGATAGGAATGAAAGAATAATTGAAATTGAATCATGTTTGCTTGAACAATAAGCATAAGGAAATCTATTTATTTTTTAATAACTAAATCACCGCTATATTCGCATGTGATTATTTCTAGATATACATTAATAGAACACAGTTTCTGCTAGGCAAGGTCTTAAATTACATTAATTTCAGACGGAGATTTTCTCCGTCTGAAATGTGACATAAAGTTTTCCTATAATATTGTAACAAATTCCCGTCTGACAATCTATATGTTGAGCAGCGTGCATTAAGAGGTATCTTGATGATTAAACGCAATAAAGCCTTAGGATTTACTACCACCGTATAGCTGAGCTGGCGAGAAATCTCGCGAAACGATACCGCTAAAAACACGAATTAGTTAAATCTCTTCGTATATACCGATGACGCGATTAGAAATTTAAGTAGGCTTCTTTGAGAGTAGGGCTACCATAAATAAGAATTATTTTATATATTCTATCATCGGATGCCTATGCAACGAGTGACACTTTGCTTTCTTGAAATCCTCTATACTTTAAGACTAGCACCAGGAAGAACTAGATATTTGGTAACCTTTTTAACTATATAATAGCATAATTATATAGCTTGATGTGTCGCTATGTCTACTTAGGGTCACGGACAGCCAATGAATATACTGAAATACTATTTACCTTTTTTGTATCAATTTATATTTGTGTAAAAAAAAAACTTTTCTTATAACAATTGCATAACATTATTATGTGGCACCTAGTTAGACGACATTTAGAAAATATTATAACATTATGTAAAAATAAACAGCTCTTAGTTTGCAACCGCGCTTGACGTAAACTTCAGCTTCAAGTTCTAGAGAAAAAAGTCTCTTTCGCTAACTAATATTCCGTTGCGATCTCTCAGTTTACATATCTCCAAGATGGATGGTCACCCTATTTCCAAGGGACTAAAAAGTCACGATTCTTTGCCGCACTTTTAAATATTCAACACCTGCGACTTGGTGACTTAATTTAGGAGACAGTGTAATCAACCGCTCCCAGTCGGTTTTTAATGCTTTTTTAACTTATCCTCGTTTCATTTTGGTCGATTTCTCCGTAACTTCAGATTAATTCAGGTAGGATAATATAGATTACTTTCAGGAAGCGAGATATGAAATATTTCATAAGAGGAATAAGGGAGCTTTGTTTGAATTTGTGACTATTAAAAACATTATCTTAGTTCATTCCGCGGTTACACGTGAAATTATTATGATCATCATCAGTATTGTAGTAGATGTTTTCTGCTTTTTAATGATTGTTTTCTATTTTTTCTAATCCTTCACAAATACAGAGTCATCTTATTATATATTTTTTATACAATGTCGGGAGGTATTCAAGCTGTCCACCTGATGTAAAGTGGCTACCGTATCCTATGGACGTGGTAATATATTAAGTATCAATCGCAATATCTACGAATATTATATAAAATGGCTGACAAATATTATACATAATGGAAAGGAAAATGTAAAATGTCTTTATTTAATCAGATGGTATTGCTGTAGTTCCTCAATTTAACTTTTAACAGAGGTAGAGTGCATCAACGCATTCCATCTGGGGAAGTACCTTCACCTCACAGAAAATTGCAGCCATGACCACTTCTTGAAGAGATGTTGTGTTCCTGTGAGTGTGTGACGTTACCAGTAAATTCCCATGGGATTGTTGTTTTAACAGCGATATATTGCAAGCGATCATAAGCTACGGTAACCACTTTTCATCAGGTGGGCCATATGCTTGCATGGCTCTCAACGTCGTATAAAAATAAATAAGTACACGCCTCGCACATAGCAATTATAAATAATAATTAAATAAATATTGTCGGACAAATTACACAGCTCCATCCAGCCCCAAAGTAAGCGATGCTTGTGTTATGGGTACTAGACAACTGATAAACATACGTAAATACATTTTATTTTTTGTAAATACATACTTATTATACAAAATTATGTTTCATTAGTGTATATGCTTTGACGAGCTCGGTGGCGCAGTGGTGAAACTCGCTGTTACGCTACTTTGACACCAACGCTCGTGTGTTCGATTCCCATACAGTACAAACATTTGTGTGCATGAACATGTCTGTTTGTATTGGTCTGGGTATTTTCTATGTATAATAAGTATGTATTTACAAAAAAAATATGTATTTACGTATGTTTATCAGTTGTCTAGTACCCATAACACAAGCTTCGCTTACTTTGGGGCTAGATGGCGCTGTGTAATTTGTCCGACAATATTTATTATTTATATTTATTTATTTATATCTAAAGCACATTTCATATCCAAAGTCACTTGAAAGAGACGGTCAGTGATGTCCGAGAAACTTGGTGTGCTCAACAAAATACTTCAGCTCGAGTCAACTACCAATGCTATAGAAGTCTCAAGGCAGGTCATATACATCGACGGTTGGTTATTTCACTATAATGTATGAATTGGGTATATGGCGTTAGAATCATTACATCGTAGGTGACTACTATAATATATAATTCGCATCCTAAAAGACCGGCGAAGCCTAATTCAGATTCACACACGAAAGATCCCTTACCACCGTAAATATATATGTATGTCTTCTTCTTCTTCGCATTATCCCGTTTTCCTAATTCATTAGGCGGGGTCCGCTACCTAAGCGACCTACAACCCAGAGGGAAAATTAGATCTTTATTGTTTAAGTCTTTCAAAAAGAATTTTTTGGATGTGTGGGTTTCGTACGATGTTTTTCTTCACCGGCGAGCAAGTACAAGTACAACAGCAATAAATATGTAGCTAATTCCGAAAATACGAATTATAGTGGTACATGCTACCGCTAGGATTCCAACCGGGGATCAGGCGTTCAATAGGCCGGTTCCTAATCCACTGGGCTATGACTGTTCAACAATACGTATATGAATGTGTGTATATTTCCATGCCATGACCCTTGCGGGGTAGGCAGAACAAACCGAGCGCCACAAGACGCGGTCCTTACACACGATTCTCTGAAAATCCTGCCAGTTGTCTCCAACTTGCAACTCGCGCACATTCGCTTTCACTTCAGCTGTGCCTGGGACGCCCCACTGGCCTGTGGCCCGTGGGTCGTCCCTGGTATATATACCGTTTTCACCCCTCAACCTAGGGTCTGAAGTCTAATGCCCCATTATCTTACAAAGTACCTTTCTTTATGCTACAAGTAAGCGTTTCTTCTCTTTAAGTGTCAGTCCCATGCCTCACATCCATACATTAGAATAGAACGGGTAACTGTTTCGATTTTTTTATTTTTGTACTTCTGTTGAGAAGCTTAGAGTCTAATACCTGGATCTCATGTAGAGGTCAAGTAGAGCTCCATGGCACCGTGTGATGTTTTTGAATTATTATATTATTTTTACTTCAGGACTTAAAATTGATGTTCATTGCTTTTTCTGTAAGCTAGAATCGATTCTCAATGGCCTTCTGAAATATGGCTCCTACTTTTCACTTATACCCTAAACATCTATGTATTGAGACATCACTATATATAAATTTAAATGAATGCACGAATACAACTTTTTATTTTTAATACAAAACGGAAGGCATACAAGCATACAGTCTACCGGATATAAAGCAGTTACCGTAACCTATGAACGTCTGCATTAAGTATCACTCGCATGATAATATAGCAAATTCTTAGGAGCTTACTGGTAACCTCACTCCCACGTAAGAACACAACAACCCTCAAGAAAGTTGTTATTTGGTTGCGGTTTTCTGTGAGATACTACCTTAAACGATTGCTTGGATGCAACCTACCTCACTTAAAAATAGCCAAGACAAACAGACATGTCTATAAATTGTGTGGGTATCGAACTCACGAGCGTTGGTGTCAATGTAGCGTAACTGACTATCACCGAGCTTATCAGTCCTAATAACCTTCTCTTATATAGACGCCATTTGCCTGCAATGACGTATGACAAAATCTTATTCACTACGTATAATATTAAAATGGAAGGAAGTTTCATCTCTGTTCTATAAAATTCTGACTAAAAGCATAAACCTACAGGGAAAACTTAAAACAAAATAATAGGTAATAGAAAGAAAACAAGACTCGGAGTGCATTGTGTAGTGCTCTAAAAATATCCCGAAGGATTAAAAATAAGAAGCTCTTTTGAAATTTCACTGAAAGAATGAAATACTAGGGTACTTTGATGCACGACTGGAATAAAGGATATCGATAGCGGTGAGTGATATGAGCAGTGAAAGTCTAATGTATAACCAGCCTTTTTATCAACTAATCACTGGTTCGAATCCCGGTGTAGGCATGTACCACTAAATTCGGATTTATTATATTTTCGGATTTATATCTGTAATTGTCACTTACTCTACAGTGAAGGAAAACATTGTGGGAAACCCGCTGGTCCAAGAAAATATATTTCCAAAGACCTGTGACCTTAGCTACGAAATGTCTAGTGTTCCATATGGGATGTCAAGGTCTGACGGCAGTTCCATTAGTTTCTGAGTGAACTCTGTAAACATTTATTGTGACGGAAAGAGTAAGCGAAACAGAATTTTGTTAAGCTGTTTTCCTACACGAATAGTGACGAAAAATATTAGGAAATAGTTCACAAATAGTGCACCGTCTAATACTATTTTACCCATAATCCATTGTATGAGATATTATGTTCACATTTGATGACACCACAAAGTAAGGCGACTTGTCGGGCGATGATACGGACAGCATATAAGAAGAGTTAAAATTGAATCATTTAATGAAAAGGACAATACAAGCAAAATACCTAATCAAAATAATTAACGTCAATTCACCTACTTTTGTAAAAAGAAATGGAAGAAACACATAGTGGACGACTAATCTAAAATTACTTGGTACCAGAAAGCTTTCAGCCACAATTAAAGATCAGCTAACAGGCTAAACCTAATTGATCTGTTGTGAACACTAAGGGTTGACAATATTTAGTTTTTGTGAGTGTTGATATAAAATATTAGGGTCGGCAACGCACGAATGATACTCCTGGTATTATAATTGTCTGTAACTGCTTACCATGAAGTCTGTATGCTTGTTTGCCACCTTTGAGGTTTAAAACAAGGCATGTCACATATTCCAAGTTTAGATCCGTCGGCAGCTAGATCAATGATTTTAATGACAAATCGTTTATCGTCGTTCCATCAAGAATTATTTTCAAATTAGAAACTATGTTTATTTAATTGTTATCCTTTTAGGTTATATAAGAATTATGTCAAATGACGTGTGACCAATCAATAAAAAACCAATTGAGAATGCGCAAGCTTGCATTGCCAGAGGAACACCTGGCTCGTCAATTATATATATTTCGCTCGTTAATTATATAACAATTAAAATTTGTTTTTTTTTTTTAATTTGTCAGCCATTTTGACCATGTACCTTAAGAGATAGGAACGGTGTTCCTGAACATTCCTATTCTATTCTTTTATGCTGAATCCGAACCTGAAGTCTAAATTAGAATATTCGAAAAAAGCGACAGACAAACACACAGACAAACGCATAGACAAACGCACAGACAAACATATAGATTTCATATAGGAACGGTGTTCCTGAAAATATTCATAAATCTATTGATACATATAGCAATTTATTTCTTTGTTCAATGCAACATCATTTGATGCTGATCAATGACTAAATTAAGTAATATTGTTTTGACATTGGTATATTTTTATGAGGTTTTAAGTACTTATTTGATTCGATTTCTCTACCATTGTCCCAAAACTTTGTAATAATGCACATTGTGTAGGTAAAGTGAACTTTGATTCCGCAGATGATGAAGTGTCCTTATTTCCAAAAGCGAACAAAACATTCGGAGATTTGCGTCAGTGTTACGCACGGATGTAAACCCCAGCTTTAGCTTGAGCGAAAATAAATTAAGTTAACTGAACAATAGATCTATAAAATAAAACGAATGAATTCAATAGACTCTTTAACTAAAAATTTCGCATTCAAACAAGCGAAGGTGGAGTAAAATTTCATCCGGATCAAACTTCTGAAATGCAGTTTTAAGTTTTAACTCACTTATGAATACATTCCCGTGAAAATTTTCCCAAATCTACTATGAAGTGCAAACTCGAGCGCGGGACGTGCAGGTTTCAACTTTGAGTTACTAGAAAATTCAATATGGTTGAGCGTATTTTGTATTTGAGTAAAAGAGTTAGTACTAAATTTAGACTTCTTTTTACGTCTGTATAACAGCATAATGTTGTTGGGAACTAGTAAATACATTATTTATATGGCTATAGAGAGTTCGATGGCGTCGTTGGCGCGTGTCATTCTAACCAAACACACAGATTTAGCAACGTCGATGCAGCCTGTCTAGGGATGGGTTTATCTATCTCGAGTTTCTCCGTCTTTCGGAGGGCACGTTAAGCCGTCGGTCCCGGCTGTTGTCGATAGATGACAGTCGTTAAGCTAAGTCAGATGTGAAGAAGAAAATAAATATGTTTAATAAATCTAAATAATATATTTAAAATGCACAGGTAAACAATGAATGGATATTTTTTATCCATTGTTCAGTTAAATAAGCCAGTACTTTTTTAACTTTATTGTAAACCACTATGTAATGTACCGTATGAAAGAATGAAACTAAGGCTTTAGTGAAAGAGAAGAGTGAAAGAAAAATTATGAATGAGGAACAGAGGCTGACAAAAACTTTGAGGCTAATATTCTTTTGGAGAGAAGTAAAGAAGTCTCGGAGTGGTTTGTCGCCATTCAGATTGGACAAAATAAAGTCTAAAGCTGGTGTCATTCTTGCGAACACTCAGGGAGTGTTAGAACGGTGGAGTGAATACTTTGACGAAATGTATAATTATGCCTCGGACGCTGGCAATGAGAGTGAGTTTGATGCTTACTCCACGTTGACGACATCCGACGAAGGCACAATTATGGATGAGATCGAATGGACGATACGAAGCTTGAAAAATGGAAAGTCATCGGAAATTGATCTAATCACAGCTAAGATGATCAATCTAGGTGCCACTTACGTCCGGGACGCCTTCTGGTACTTAATTAACCTATGCTGCAGAACTGGAAGGGTCGCAATGTACTGAAGACGGCCATCACGCATGGACTTTGCCAACTATATAGTCCACAGTATCAGCAAACGTATATAGGAAGTAATTGAAAAGAGAATGAGGGTGAAATCCGATGGAATGCTGTGGAAGGCATAAGGAGGATTCCGAAATGGAAGAGGATATTGATCAAGTTTTCTTGCTACACAATATCGTGGAGAAGCATCTGGCCATAGATCAGAAGGTTTTCTGCGGTTTTGTGAATCTTGAGAAAGCATTTCATAGGTTGTGCGAAAGTAACTGTGGGATATATTGCCGAGATATGGAATTAACGGTTCACTGTTACGTGATGTGCAGTCCACTTACAAGGATTGCGCAGTGTATGTGCAGACAGATGTTAGCATGTCACCTTAGTTTGATGTCAAACAGAGTTGCATGCTATCTGATAGGCTGTTTAATCTGTATCTCGATAGTTGTCTGCAGAAAATAAGGTCAACGAATGTAGGATTGCACATAGATGACCTAGTGGTGAACTGTCTGCTGTATGCAGATGATGGCGTAAACACTGGTCACAATGATGAAAGACGATTGTATGGAGAAATGCTTACTACTGAATGCGAAGGAAAAAAGATAATGGTATTTGAAAGAGAAGAAACCAGAACTAATGTAAGGATTGCATTGCAAGAATTTGAAAGATATCAATCTCGTCCACATGTTCCAACACTTCATCATCAACCAAAACCAAAAATGAAGTGTTGGAACATGTGGATGACATTGTATATCTTGGATAAGCAGGGATGGAAGGTACACCGCGGATGTGGAGAGACGAGTGAATGCTAGGAATAGTGTGAATGGAGCGTTGGCAAAACTTCTTGGCAGTAAAAACTTGAGCCAGAAGTCACAGCTCGCTATAAAGCAGTGCTGGTTCCAACACATACTTATGGAAGCGAGAGCCGGGTATGGCAGAGAGAAACGCGGCCGAAATGCGGGCGTTGCGCAAAATTTGTTGCGTAACGCTTGTAAACAGTATTCGCAATGATGATGTTAGAAACAGAATTGGTCTGAAAGAGAGCGTCGGTGTTAAAATAAGAAAAGGAATGATCCGTTGCTTCGGACATATAGAAAGAATACAGAATGAAAGAATGACGAAACAAATATACAATACGAAAGTGGAAGGATGTAGGAGCCGAGGAAGACCAAGACTAACCTACTATGACCAAATTGATCGTGTTTTACCTATCTTAAGGTGATGTCAGGAGTGAATGTAGATTAAGTAAATGCAATTTAATATACTTAATGGAAAAGGGTTTAATATAGGATTCGAAACGATCTAATTGAGTGCTGTAATCACTTTGAATTTGGTGAGTCGTATGCTTGTTTGCCTTCACAGGCGCTTTTTTAAGTCAGCAGAATAATAAAAAAATATGTAACAGACTTGCGTAAAACTTAATTTACATTATTATATATTTAAATATAATTTTCATGACACGTGGAATGCCCAATACATTATTTTTGTATTCAATAGTAATTCTGTCAATTTTTGTACTTACGAGGGGCACGCGGATTTTTTCATTTACAGCAAATAAGCTCTGTTTCCTAAGAACATTTTTTACATTATTTTAATTTTTAATGCTTGAATGTACAGGCAGTAAACCTAATATTGGAAAATACATCAGTTATTATACGGTGACAAACTAAAAATCCATACTGGATTCAACATTAACGACCAAGCGGAGGTTTATGATGAATTCAACCCACGGCAAATACGTTTATTTCGCCGGAGCGGTGACAAAGTGTGCGTCAGTGTACGTGACGAAATTGGCCGCATGGGCGATATCCGCCAGTTTGCTACCGAATAAATCGCCCGAATTAATGTTCATGAATTTAACTAGCAAGACCTTTTTTAAAACCCTTTTATTACTAAACAATGAATTTAATATTAACAAATTGTTCTAGGTGTATCATCAGCCAATCTCGATGTTCACGTATCTCGATGGCATCGTTGTGCGTGTCCGTCTAATCCGAAACACAGGTTAAGCAATTTGGATCGCAAGCTGTGTATGAATGGTTTTATCTACCTCTAGCTTCACCGTCGGAGGATAGGTACGTGAGGACGTCGATTCCGCTACTGTCGATAGCTGACAATCGTTAAGCTAAGAGTTAGTGGTCATTGGACAACTTGAACTGTAACTACCTAAATACCTATTCAGTAACGGGTTTAGTGTCGATCTTTTTCAATACGATTTTATTGCTATACAGTGGATTCCAAGAAATCTACTATTAACTATTTAACCATGATGCCACCTCTGCTGCTGCACAGCTACTCCTTAGGAGCTTACTGGTGACGTCACTTACACACAGGAACACAACAACCCTCTAGGGAGTTGTTATTTGGGTGCGGTTTTCTGTGAGATGGAGGTACTTCCCCAGACGGCCTATTCTGATGCGCTCTACCTCTTAAACACAGTCTTTAGTTGTAAATTTTAATATTCGCTTCTATAAAAAGGCACATCAAAAGATAAGAGGCAAAGGCATAGGCAAAGTATAGTTTAATTTTACTACGAGTACTTTATCACATATTATCACTTTTAATACTTATTATTGTACAGCTATACCGTCATATATTTATTGTGATATCTAATTGACACTTAGAAAATAATTTATATTGGTAAGTACTCGTAACATTAGGCATTTCGTCTTTTCAATGTTCCGATGAAGTCATGAGAGCTCGATGTCGTCACTGCGCGTGTCATTCTAAATTTTAAGAAAAAATAAAGCTACTTAAATGATTAAGATACTAGCTCGATACATTCATAGACAAACTGCGGTCATAGTGCTTGTACATAATATTGATATGTTTGTATGTTTACAATGACATGGATGGATATGCATACCTGCAAATCTTAGTGCACTGATTACGCAAGTTCATACGTCCTGCCCAATTCACAACTGATTGATCATAGCAATGTAATGCTGATAGAGATCAGAAATTATAGTGCATGCAGTGGATTTAAGTAACATAACATCATCGAGTTCTCAAAGCTCACATGCTATATACTTCATATCAACATTAACGGTCCGACGACGACGACGGTTGTGAAAATCGCAGGGAGCCGATGAATACAAACGGCACCAATGGCAATAGAATTCTAGGTGATAGGCATATATTCAGCAGTGGACGGCCTTCAACTAAAATGATGATATTCAAGAAATCTGATCTGCTTACGCACCGCCTGAAAAACGGAGTGAAAGGGAAGTGCCCAAAAAAGTCAAAAAATTCTATAGTCACAAACGGTACTTAGATGTGCTTCACATCAGTCTGCCGATGACCCCTGACTCCAAAGACGAGTGCCAGGAACTGAAACCCCCGAACAAACGACATGTTTGTGAAAAACATGTCGTTTGTTCGGTGACTTATCTATTATTACACGAAATTTAACTTTACCTGACTATACAATCGTAACTTCTTATCATTTTAACTTGAGACAATTAAATCACTTGTTTCTTTATTGACCATGTATATAATAATTCGTAAACAGTGATAAACTTATTAATGATCTCTTGGGAAAATTTGGAATTGAATTTTCTTTTCCGAGAACAAAGTAACGTAGGTTTGGATATTTTTATTATGAGTTTTTGTTGTATTCCTTATTCTCACCAGTCGTAATAATGGCAATACAAAAATCCTCCAAAGAATGAGCTGCACTTTAACTAAAGACGAATAAATATTGCTGTGCCCTGCCTCCCTTTGCCCGAGTCTCGTATGCCAGATGGTAGCATGTAGTTCTTATGTACTTCGCTCGCTTCTTTAACATTCATTGATCTACACGTTAGTCGGTTCCTAGGACCCGATAGTTAAGGAAAACATCGTGAGGAAACACGCACGTTCAAAAATATATATATATATATATCAAAAGATGTGTGACATAACTTAACAAATGACTTGTTTCCCTCTGGGTTGTGGAAGTATAACGACAGTCACGGCCTATCAAAATCAGTATCTTCGTCAAATGCTAGGCCTAGGTAGCAGACTTCCAATCCTAATAAATTAGGAAACGCTCGGTAGAATAAGAAAATATATTCAGTTTATATCAGTATAATAAAAATTCCATGATAATTTTAATGCTGTGTTCAAAGCTTTACTGCTGCAATTAGATTTAACAGTTTAAAATTTTATCTTGCCGTGTTATATACACGACTCACCCCTCTTTATGCACGCCATAAAATATTCTACGTCGGTACTCAGCGTGCCTATGTAAAAACAATTAGGCGTAATTATATTTCCAACTTTGTTTTACGTCTAAAGTTGAGTTATTCAAATCGCGTAAAAAGTGCCCTCGGGGCAGACTTGGGATTTACAGAATTTTTAACATTCTGCGACTCAAAGATGTTTGTATAATATAAATTTGTATGTATATAAATACAAAGTACGTTGATCGTTTACGAAACTTTACTAGAAGGTCCACCCAGCCTTCGCATAGAAAGATTTTGCTTTCGAAGACTTTTAATTGAATTAACATTTTATAGTAACACTTAGAAGAAATACCAACTTTTTATATAACGTAGGCAAGTAATCAAGCATACTACCTAATATGAAAAAGTTACTGTTGCCTATGATCACGTTTATTACAAGAAGTGTCCACTCCCGCTGTTTCAGGGATTACTGAGGAGCTTACTGATTAATGATAATTAAATACAACTACCCTCCATGGGGTTGTAATTTGGCAGCGGTTTTCTGTGACATGCTTCTCCATTCCCGTAAGTACTTCCTTAGCAGGGCTACTTTGATGCGCTCCGCTTCTCTTAATTTAGCTTAATCGTAGTCACCTGCTGAAAAGAGCCGGCTCGATGCCTTAATGTGCTCATGATGATCATAAACCTATCAGGATATTACCATGGTAACCATAGAGGTTGCTTATCTTGTGTATTCTATTAGACTGACATGGGGAATGACGTCATCGAGGTCCTCAACTAATTGGATCGTTTTATATTTATTCGGTTTATTCAGTTTATCCACAATGTATGTTTTTTTATCTCTATTCGTACATAACGTAATTTAGGCGCTCTTAAAAGAAAAATAAACAAACACTTAGATAAATGATACTACTTCTTAAATCTTGGCGTGATCTCGTTACCGTCTCGATAGTAAAACCAACCAATTGTTTATTAATCCCTATTACATCTTCTCGGGCTTAGATTGTAAAACTTAGAAAAAGCTAGTCTGTTCCAGATTCAAGCAACAACAACATCCGATGATAAATATAGAAAATAGTTATAAACCAGTTGAGAATGCACAAGCTTGCATTGCCAGAGGAACACCTGGCTCGTCAATTATATAACAATTCATTTTTTTTATTTGTCGGCCATTTTGACCATGTTCCTTAAGGGATAGGAACGGTGTTCCTGAACATTCCTATTCTACTTTTTTATTCTGAATCCGAATCTGAAGTCAAAATTGGAATATTCGAAAAAAACTCACACACAATAAAACGCACAGACAAACATATAGATTTCATATAGGAACGGTGTTCCTGAATATAGGTTTATTTTTTATTATAAGAGAGCAGATAAACAAACTTTGCTTATTGAAAGTTTGCTTATTTGACAAATCTCATTTGCATTTTTGTAAACGACGTGAAAAGAGCCTGAGGTCATTTAGAATTAGACAAATGAACCTATTGCATCGACCACTTTGTACAACTGTGCACATTAATTTACAATAAATTACCAGTTGCCATAAAAAATAGACGTTAAAAATTTCATACACTGAGCACATGGCTAATGAAAAACTGTTTTTATACGGTGCGTGAATACTTAAACAAAAAGTAGGACATTCATATTCTCGTGATCTATACACTGATTGATTTGAAATTGACATTAGATTTAATGGCATAAGATGTTCATTATTATCATCACTTGACTTAATATTAGACTATTGTCATGCCTATCATATTGATAATTTGTTAATTCTTGTAAGATCCACTATCAAATATTTGCTCAGTTGCAAGCAGATTGAATACAGCGCGCTTGAACGTAATGTCATAATGGTATGACAGCGTTTTAGCTCAAATGTAAACTTGTATTATTGCAAATAAAATTTTAGAATTACATTTGCAATTTTTTTAGATAATTCAAGCATACGGCCCACCTGATGTAAACCGGTTACAATAGCCTATAAACGCTTACAATACATTAAGTATCACTCGTGCGACGTTACCTCTGTTGCTAACACAGAGCTTAATGGTGACCTTACTCACACGCAAGAACACAACAACCTTATAGTGAGGGAATCGAACCCATTAGCGTCTGTGCCAAAGTAACGTAACAGCGCGTTTCGCCACTGCGCCACCGAGCTCGTCATTATCATTATTAACCTTATCCGGTGAATTAGTGTAACTAAATTTAATCGTGTAAGAAATATTCATGTAATGCATGCTGTTTTCAGCCTTACACTTCAATAACTCTGGTTTACTATTCGACGCATACACACTCTAACTAAAACATATTACTGCGAGCCAAAGTACAAACTCCCCTTTAGGACTCGATGAATGCGATTTAAAACACTAGGCGCAAAAAGTCCCTCTCATTTTAGCTTTGACGTGTCTCCGCTGTTAGCCGCGTTAAGCCTTTGAGTCAAACGGGAATATGTAGACATGTAGTTAATGGCGAAATTTGTACCTGCTTGACAGGACTTTTATAACAACACACGCGTCGAGTCATTTTGTTTTATAACTTAGTTGTAACATCGCAACAAATCACAATGTTTCGCAGCGCACTAATTCCTCTTTAGGATTTATTACACGTGTAACAGATCACTAAATAGTAAACGAAAAAGTTAGATCTGGAATTCTAGTTTATAAATATATTTAGCGTTGAATCTTCTACGTATTTAGCGTTATCCCGTTTATTAGTTCATTAGATTCGGCGGGGTCCGGTACCTAAGCCGACAGATTTGTCAAACGTAATGATACATAATGATATGTACGTAAAAGTAAATAAAAAATACGAATTTAGTGGTACACCAGAATTGGAACCAGAGCCTGTTAGAAAGCTGATTTCCTATCCACTGCTCAGTATAGAGTATAAATTCTTAATATAATTTTAATGAAATTATATTTTACGCGCTTTCTAAAGGTGTTATAGGAAAAAAGTTTGTGAAGGGCAAAAGGATTTTTCTTCCTAAGGTGTAGGTAGGTGAAGGTGAATAGGTAGTGTATAGCTATGGCAACAGAAGCATTCTCTAAATGTTGCACAAGTAGGATCACCAGCAATGTAGTGGTGTGATAAACTGCTGCATTAGCTGTGAAGTCCATAAGCCACCCTTCGTGTGCTTAAAAAGTTGTAAATATAGTTTTAGAAAAAACAAAACTTGTCGGTGGTCGATTGGCTAGCAATGGTTACCATAAGATAGGGTTTGTGGGTTCGATTCTCGCACAAGGTAAATAATTGTGGGTACGAATATGTATGTTTGTCTCGTACACCCTGAACATATTATATTTATATATTTATTTACCAAAGTAAAGCTATTTATGTATATTTATCAGTTGTCTAGTATCTCTATATTGGAAGCTTTGCTCAGTTTGGGATTGGGAGACGGTATGTAATTTCCATTTGTCATAACGCCCTTTTAAACAAAGAAACTACAGATAAATTAAGTACTTATATTTTAATATCAACAGAACAGCATATATAGAAAATAGCACAGGGCGGGTTATTTATTCTGGGGGTACAAAATCGTAAAATTCAATTTATAACATTAAAATAATTATTACATAAAAGCTATTTTGGAATTATTGATCAAACTCATTAAAAATGATAAAACCATGACCGTTAGCATGATATCAAATATCGGCATCTACCGAAAGTCATATAACTAAGATTATGGAAAGTGGTTACAGTCTGATTTGCTATGACATACTATGCATTATTCTTCTTCGGCTATTAATGTAACTAATGAACAAGCGGAGTGACACCTACTCAATTAATTTTGAGCCGAGAGCTGTGATGCAAATTCTCATGGCGGGGAGTATCGCCTAACTGAAAACTATTATAAAATACAATTTAAAAAACATTATAAATAATGCCAAAAATGTCAAGTTTACAATAAAATAAAAAGAATATGAGATTATCTGAAGGGCATTCATGGATGGATGGATCCGGTAATCAGTACCTGGGGCTACTTATACTATGGATTTAACAGTTCCACTTGTAGAAATCTTGATAATCAAAGAGCCCTTTGCATAAGTAGTAAAACCTTTGTAGACTAAATTAAATCAAGATATTATTCAGCTGCTGTTGGTGATAAGTGTTTAAAATAAGGTCTAAAATTAATAAAAAAAATGTTATGTAATTGATATGTAGATACGTTTTAAGTTAATGTGTTTTTAAATAAATGTTTTTTTTTGTATTTAGTATTGTATAACGTCATTTATTCGATATTCAGTGCAAAATCATTGGAAAAGAGACTAAAAATACTTCTAACCTTATAAAACGCATCTCGACCCACAGTTAACCGGTTTTTCATTTATATAATATATCAGAGAAGTTAAAGATTTGCATACTTTGACTTTAGAAATTTTGAACATCAAATTGTGAACTACTTTCGTTCATATTCAGAGGATAGTAACGAAAGAGAACAAAGTGAGCGTATTATAAATTATAATTACTCAACAAGAATAACAAACTAATACGCAACTTTCCCCTTGTCGACACGGAAGCTCTTTAGAAGTGTTTTATAATATAACTTTACGACCTTTTAGCTTCCTTCTTAGGGTATCGATGCACCAGCTGCGTTTACGCGTAACCCATCAACACGAAAAACTTCTACCCTCTAAAAATTGCCAACTCATCATTATAAATGGGGGAGTGAACTTTGGGAAAGTTATAAAACAGTTTCGGTTGATGATAAGCTGGAAACACGCATATTTCATTTCGTTTATAGTTTTACGATGCGTTCATTGAATTTTTTGCTATGTGAAATATTTTGTGGAATGAAAGTTTATTCGCTGGCATTTAATTTACAACAAGCATATGTAATTTATAATTGTAAAATGTATTATATTACTTAATTCCAATTATAATGGTGTATTATTTAATGAGGGTATCACCATGATGGAATATAGGTATATATGTGTGGAAAATATGTATTCCTCACATATTATTTCGTACGTTGTTTGCTTCTTCAATTTTATAGATGGCGTTCCATTTTAATTTGAGTGTTTCTTAATTTAATTATTCTATTAACTTAAAATAATTATTAAAGAGTATTTTCGTGTAAATTAGTATGCTCTTGATTACATCATGCTGAAGTATGTATCGACTATATACCCACAGCTCCGCCTTAATGAAATTACATAGTATGGAGAGCTCAAGCCAATATAATGAAATTATCTTCTGTAAATACCGAGCCGAGCACCGAGCTCCTTATGTACTGATATAAAATAGTAATTTCGTTGAACAGTTTTTTATGCCACCAAGGTGCCAAACAAGCATACCGTCTGTCTGATGGCCGCCTATGAACCCTTGTATACAACACCAAGGACATCGCGCGTGCATTGCGTACCTGCACGTTGTGCATTGTACCCCTTTTTTAACAACCTCCACAAGATAAGCAAGCATCTGAATGGCGTCCTCGTACCTACTGACACGTGTAGTGTGGGACAACCCCCACTGGATTGAGCGAAGACCTCAACAGGTTTGTAGGGAATCCATGGATGCAGGTGGCACAAGTTCGACACGATTGGTACACTAGAGGCATATGTTCAACAGTGGACGAATATGGGCTAAGATGATGACTATGATGAAATTTATGAACGACGACTTCGGGATGAAGGGAATCGTCCTTCAACAGTTCCAAGGAAGACTACCGAACGACATGTGGATGTACCACATGTCGTTCGGTAGTCTTTTTTGGAGTAACAACTTGTAAGTAGATGTATCTATATATATATAGTGTACAACATAATACCTATATATATATATATATATCTATATATATATATATATATATATATATGTCGCAGAGGTAGCAACACCATATTGAGAAGCCCGGAAGAAATCACTCCCCGTGATGCTAGTTTTAATAATAACGGATCAAAATGTCAAGTCGGCGCTTGGGTGGAATCGACATCGTTGAATTGGCAACACCGGTTGTGTTTGTTATGGTTTGCTCGAAATGTCGGTTGTGGTCAGTTGTCAAAAACGTCAAGATGAGATACCGTCATTGGAAGGGGCATTACGAATCGAGCAATGGAGCCAACCGCACGTGTCGCGTCCACCGCATTTTGAATCCGTTGTAATCTACGATCTAAGCATAACTTTTGTTAAGATTATTTTAGTAATTGACTGATTAAATATTGAGAAGATTAACTACGCTGGTATTTCGCTTTATTCGCCATGAACAACGAGCCACCTGACGACCATTATATTCACGTTACGACATATATAGATGTATATAATACACAAAATTTGTTTGTACCCATATTCGTTATAGACTTTGAAACCATTGAACCGATGTGTCGCAAACCGGTTTCATTTGAAAGGCTATAACGCGAAGATGATTTTAGATCTATAAAGCAATACAATTAGGCACATTCGGTTTATTCATGATATCGATTTTTGACTTTTCTCATACAAAAATTTTCAACGTCATCAAAGGGTGGCGTTATCATTAAAAACATTAGTGTGAAGTAGGCGGCTTGCTCCAGAGTAACGCCGAAAAACCTTTATGTTACAGAATAAAAAATAAAAAAAATCTAGTTATTTATCCGTAAGCATTAAGGTTAAAAAAAAAGTAGTAAATAAACAAAATGTCCCTTTTTCAAACAAATAAACAAAAAGTATTTACTGTTTTAGCGTAGCGTTAATCGAACACATTACAGATCTTACACGATGGTAATATTTGATGTTTTTTTAGAAAGCTAGGACACATCAAAGCAACCGTTCTAGGGAAGAGTACCTCCAAATGACACAGACAACGACAGCCAAATATTGTAGGCGTTCATAGACTACGGTAACGATTTTACGTCACGTAGACCGTATGCTTGTATGCCTCCTGACGTTGTATAAAAAAAGTATCATCAAGAATATGGGGTGCGTTAGCAGTCAGAACCCGTTATATTCGTTTTCCCATACATTTCGCGGTCATATATGACCACCCGGATTTCGAAGGGTTAAAAGGCGCTTCTTAAATTTTGAAGGTTGTCTTAGATTATTGCTTAGTTGTAATAAGGCATTTTTTCCGATAAAACACAACCAAATTTGTTGTATTTTATCTGATGACGATATCGGGTGCCTTAAAAATCGACGAGCGTACATGAAAAGAGATATGAATGTTAAACACGCGAGAGTAAGAACGTTTAAATGACAGAGTAGGTACGTCACATGCAGGTGAGATAGATTTTGTCTCTAAAGATATTAGTGGGCCATACATGCCGTACCAGTATTTCATAACATTAAAGGCGACATGTAAAACCCGAGGATTACTTTGGACGTACATTCAATTACGTTGTCGAGTGTCAAAGCTTTCCTCTGTCGTGTGCCGTTTAATCCACGGCACTAAACGGTCCATTCGTGTTAGCTTTTAAAATTTCTTGTAATACCCTTTGCATACTTCCCGTCGTCAAAATGCAAAGCTGGTGTAGCAACTTAAAATTCCATTTTGTCGTGCGAAAGACCTTTTTACTTTTGACGTATGAAGAGTGCCGAATTTTTGCGAGTAGCTGTTCAATTACCGTTGTACAACATTGTAGTATATAATTAACTTAAATAAGATTTCTTAAATCATTTACACAAAAGCTATTCCTACCAAAATAGTATCGTTTATGTACTTAATTTCACGTAATGGCATCACATTTTCCACCGTATCTTATTGTATGTGTACACTAGTTTTCAGCAGAATAGTCAAAGTTCAATTGTAATCACTATTAAAATTTTGGGGAAAACGTATACGAATTTGCAGCTTCTTCTCATTGCTAGCGTTACCCCATTTTCTAATCTCTTAGGACAGAGGGTTCCGCTACCTAAGCCTACACGAAGTGATTACCGTCAAACCTCTAGAAACCAGAGGGTAAATCAAAACTTGCTTAGGTTAGATCATACGTCTTTCGAAATATTTTTTTTTGTACGTGCGGTTTTTTTCGCATTGTTTTCCTTCACCGCGGAGCAAGTAGTTTCAACAGACGACTTTTGTACAAAGTTTCCCTTTGTACAAAAGTCTTCTGCGTGGGTACCTCTATCTCGCCTGTTTCTACCGCCAAGCAGCTATATTTATATAGCTGTGTTTCGGTTTGAAGGATGAGATATGGCACTGAAATTTCTGGGGTACTGTGACGTGTAAACAGTCTTAGGTCAGAAGATTGGCAGCGCTAGAGTAACATCCCCTTGGTGTTGCGTGCGTCAATAGGCTGCGGTGACCACTTACTACGAGGGTCATTTGAAAAGTTCTTAGCCTAACATACTTAATGAAACCACACGATTTTGAGTTAATTTTTATTTTTCAACATACTCTCCTCCGAGCTCAAAACACTTTTTCATCGACCTGGTAAGGCTTCAATACCCGTTTTAAAAAAATCTTCGTCTAACTCCACAAAATAAGCGTCCACGGCGGCTATGACCTCTTCATTTGTAAAAAAAATGTTTACCACCTAAAAATTTTTTCAGCTTTGGGAACAGATAAAAGTCGGACGGTGCCAAATCTGGTGAATATGGGGGATGAGGTAACAATTCGAAGCCACATTGATGGATTTCTGCCATGGATTGCACAGAGGTGTGAACGCGCGCATTGTCCTGATGAAACAAGACTTTTCTTCTCAATAAACCTGGACGTTTTTCTTTGATTTCTTTTCTCAAACGACGCAACAGGTTGCAATAGTAATCGGAGTTTATTGTTTCACCCGTTTTTAAATAATCTACGAGAATTATACCCTTTGCATCCCAAAAAACGGATGCCATGACTTTGCCCGCCGATAAAACCACCTTTGCCTTCTTTGGGGTGGGCGATCCTGCTCTTTCCATTGTTTCGACTGTTCTTTTATCTCGGGTGTATTGTGGTGAAACCAGGTTTCATCCATGGTTATAAATCTTTCAACAAATTCTATTGGGTCAGCTTCATATAACTCTAAACAGTCGCGAGAAGTTATGAGTCGGTCGGTTCCACTGAAAGCAGTCGCGGTACCCATCGCGCAGACACCTTAGAGAATCCAAGTTCAGTAGTAATTATATGACGTGTTCGCTCAGATGAGATGCCTACAGTCTTAGCTATCTCCTCGACAGTCAATCTTCGATCAGATAAAATTAAATCACAGATTTTTTCTTTGTTTTGATCAGTGGAAGCAGTCGAAGGCCGGCCACTACGGGGCTCATCTTGAATGGTCTCACGACCACGTTTAAATTCTGCCACCCAGTTTTTAACAGTCGTATACGAAGGAGCGGACTCACCCAAAGTAGCAGACCTGTCTTCATGTATAGCTTTTGGAGTTAAACTTTTCAAATTCAGGTATTTTATCACTGCACGATGTTCAATTTTATCCATTTTCAAAAATAGCTCTGACTTGACTTACTGTATCACGTGTAAACGAACAATGAGTTACTGTGAATAAACTAAACTGTGCATACTTGTTGCTAAATAATGTAACTACAAAATGAGGGTAGTAATAAAAAAAAAACCAATGACTTTAACCATGTTAGGCTAAGAACTTTTCAAATGACCCTCGTATCTAATGCGGGCCGCATGCTTGTTTGCCAATCAAGTTGTATAAAAAAGTAACATATAGCTACAAATATGTAACTACTATCACATGATCGGCGATAGATTTTATTTTTAGGATTTATCAATCCAAAAAACACGAATTTCGTGGTACATGCCAGGGTTTGAGCCAGAATCAGTCCGTTAATTGGCTGGATGTTTATCCGCTGACTATCACTGCTCATATTTGCATGTTCCCAATTTTTGGTGTGAAACATCTATTTGCACGCTTTGGCAGTCAAATTGAACGGTACATCATGACGGCAAATGGCATGGCGTTCTCTCATGCTGTTACGCGCCCTCTACGCCGCCGCCACTCTCGACTCCTTTGCATGTGTGCGTGCACATACTAGATACTCCTTTGCTTCTCTGCATGAGTTGTTTGCTATATCTATCCCATGGTATTAGATTTTAAATTATTACTAATTTGAGTATTCACTAGGATTGTTTCACATCCGCCGGGCTTCCCGGGATGGCCACCTTTTTTATACTCTAATGTTCGTCAATAACTAATAAATAAAAAATAAGATAATCAGCTAACAAACATAGGCACTGTTTGTCTGTACCTTTTTATAAATACACTAGTGGTAGCCCTGCGTCTTCGTCCGTGCGTAGGTATTCTGGTACTCCGTGGAAGCCGCCTTTTTACTTTCTTTCTTGTTCTTCGGTTTTTAAGCGTCGTGTCGCGATGTTGATACCATATAGCCTTTCTTAGGAACTGAGCTATCAAATGCAAAAATATTTTTTCAAATCTTATTGGCAGCTCCAGAGATTAGCGCGTTCAAAGAAACGAACATATAAGCAAACTTTTCAGCTTTTTGCATTAGTATAGATATTAATGGACGGCTTAACTTATGTCTTATAAGCAAAAACTATGTCTGATTAGTTTGAGATAGATGTTAAAATTTTCTGTTATGGTTAGCTTATGGACTACTTGTACAGCATATTCCATCAATATGTAGCCATTGTTCAACCATTGTTGGGAAAAAAGAAATACATCGACGTGAAGTATGATTAATGAGCCGGATATTTACCAAGTAACTTACGAAGTCGAATGTGATCTAGATTTCTGTGCAAAATCATAAATTCTCTTGTTAATAGAAATTTCGATTGTTGACTACTGGACGACTACCAGCTACAATAAATTTATGTGGTGGATATTTTTATCAGTCAGATATTAGGCATTCAAGAATCAGATATGAGCTTTTTTTACAAAAGGTTCTTGTAAAAAGGCTGTGACTATGATGTGTGATGTGATTATGGCGATAAATCATTTTCAGATATTTTTCGGATATTAGGTCTTTAAGAGTCAGATATGAGCCTTTTTAGATAAAGTTCTTTTGATGTGAATTTTACACAAATTTTGACCGAATTTGATTTTCAACAAAAGTTCTCCAAGTTTTAGCGGTCATATGTAACTTATTTTTACTATTAAGATCTTCCCTGAATTCTGAATTTTAAGAACGACTATATTCGTATATTTTTATGACCACACAATATTTTCATCATAAATACCCTGAAAGTTTTTTATTTTATTTATTTATTTATTTATCCACCAACAACTTATACAATCTAAATTATACAACATAACATGCTTGTATAAATAAATTCTTAGTTACGCAACTAAGTTTCAAAGTTATATACTTTTTTATACACAAATACGTTAAACATTTGTACGAAGATGAGAGTAATGATATTTATTTCTTTGATATTAACTTCTCTAAGTGACTCCATGTTACAAATACAGCATATTTCTCACTATTTATAAAAAATCATTCTATGTAAGCTGTATTTCCCCACAACCGTATATAATGAAACGACATATGCTGTGAAAGTAGCTACTCCTGCATCTGTCAATCTATCTCTTGTAAAACCATATCGTGCTTCGTGTTAGCTATCTTCGATCTAAAATAGACATGCAATTTAATTCTAAAATTTTACTCAAAACCGGCATATTGTCTGTAATTTCCCCGTTCACTTTTTTCACCTGACTTGAATAATAGAATCAGTTTGCAACTGCATTACGCCTGGGATTACCACATCTATACATCAATATATCTGAAATAGCTAATTGCAGTATCGATTAAACCTTTTTACAAAAAGAAAACAGAATCAGACAAAATTACGATATCAAAATCGGTTTATCGGTTTGAGAGCCACGATCAATGGACAGTTCTATAGATTGTTTTGTACTACTAAGATAGCAATCAAGCGCACGGACTGTCTCATTGTAAGCAGTTGCCGTTGTCTATGTACACTTGCAATGGGAAATTAGTGTACATTGCCCACCCTATTACAACCTCTTCACATCTTTTTTGAAATACTTCATGCCGTAGTCCCTTAGCATAACCTCAGTAGTGCACTCACTCTACAAATTAAAAGTTTATGTAAGAAATTTTCAGGAATAGTATGCGACCTGTGCAATTCCAGTGTGCTAGGATGAATTCTCCGTCAATAAGGAATAATGCAGTCGTAGAAGGAAGCGTTCGCAATATCAAACAATTCCTCGAAACAAAACCAATTGTACAACCGGTACAACATTCAAAGGAAGTCAAAGTCTCTCCTTAAACTTGAGATCTCAATACCGTATGTAAGCTTAAAATTCTCACAGCTCGTCTGTGAATCGAATCACAAGATTCACTCGTTAAACTTGAAACATCCATCTGTTTGCGTTAAAGGTTAAAATATCCCGGTAAAAGTAGCGTACGTTTTTGTGTTACATATGTGTAATTTGAACATTATTTGTGTATTTGTTTCCATCAACTAACAAAGCGTGCACAGTACACATAGTAATATTAAAACATATCCCACACACTTTTCGAGAGGTTCAGGTTGGGGTCCATGGGTAGCCTGGTAACTTTGTTATTAGCCATAAGAAATTTAAAAGTCAATAAACAGACCTAAAAAATAGATTTTAGATCTGTTCGTTGACTTTTAAATATTTTTTTTTATCAGAGCAATGTTACTGTTCAGTGTAGTAAACATATTTCATCGTCAAGATGTTATTCTATAGACATAAAATATGTGAAGAAAAAAATTATTTGAGCCCGGTAGATTGTTAGCAACGGCAACTTTGACGCTAAGGATTCATGGTTCGATTCCTATGACGTGCACAAGATACTATATATTTTATGTATTTATTTACAATTTACTTTGGGACTATATAGCGCTATTTATTGTTTTTCAAAATATCCGCCTTGATTATTGAAACATTTTTTCATTCGATTGAACCATTTGTATAAACTCTAACAACAACACATTTTTTACGTATTAATTGAAGGCCATCGGGACCTATTTTTATGATGTAATATGTCAAACCTCCTATCACATCTCTGGAAATAAAGAAATTACCAGGGTAGCACGACTGAATCGGAGCTGTGCTTTTTCATTTTACCGTACGCGAAGAAGCATTATCATAGTGTAAGAGATGCGACATCTCGGTCGCCTTTATCCTACGTTGTAAATGCACGGGGTTACACAAATTATAATTGGTGTACCGATCAACATTGGACTCTGGTTCAGAACAATACATTTATGTTTCGCTTCTTGTGCTAGCCAGGAACAGCAATAGTATGCTCATGGTCGAATCTAAAGGCAACAGGTTTACCTAACTTTACCGCTTAACTTCAAAATTCCACCAAGCGCCTACAATAAACATAAATAAATAAAATAAAATACTGCTCTATCTTACAAAGCTCATGTTCAATAATTGCATGATATCACAATAACATGATTGTTAATTTTACAGGAGAATTGTATACATTTTTATGTTTTTTTCTTAAGATAACTATCTATAAAATATTATAAATAATTTACTTATAGATAGTTATAGATAAACATTAAATGTTTCAGTTTTAATCATTGTATGTGAAACGTTTTCAAAACTTCATGGTTTTTTCTTGTAAAATTACCAATTATGTAATTGTGATTTTATTCTACCGGACGAGTGATATGTACTTTTGTCAGAACAATTATTTTAATTCAATTATTCTTACAGTTAATTATTATTCAATATTTTGCAATTAGTCATACTCATATACAATTGTACATTTATTAAAGCAGTTTTAACTAACACCGATATCCACACAGTTATGTTCAAAACAGTTTTATATTCTTCTTGAATAAAGTGTGATGATTGATTAATCAATATATTTTATTTACTAACTACTGCTAATTCACATTTAGTAACTATTACTTTTTACTTGTCTGTGTGTCACATTAATTTATCTCAGAACTGTTAAACATACAACAAAGTTATTTATATTAGAACAAAAAAGTAGGAAGTGCGAGAAAAAAAAACAAAATTTATTTTCATATTTTGTCTTTTAGATATCCAAACAAAGAAATGATCGATACAATACATTAACGATAACACCATTATTTCCAGGAAAATAACCCAAACAAGTTCGGAAGGCGCCACATGCCATTCTATGCAATTAACCACCCGGAAGTTAATGTACCATAAAAATCCTCGCGAACGATCTCGAAATTACTATATCAAATTACACCACTTGTTGATCGTATACTGAGGCAGCCGAAGGTAGGGTATAACAAGGGTCAGGAGACATCTGACGTGACCACGACGCACGCAATAACAGCTCGGCCACACTTGAAATGGGACTTTTAATATCGAGCCGAGCCGACAGCCTGTCGCCTCCTTATACTGTTGTAATTTGACAGGCGTCCTCGCATGATCATGGCGAGGCGTGATATGAATTCGGCTCGATAAGCAAGGTTTTATTGGCGGCAAACGTAATAATATTTTTGATAGTCACGAAGTTTGGTTAGGAGTTTTGGTAGAGGCGAGAAGTAATAACTATTTTCTAGCATCGGCAATTTTATATGACTTTGCAAGGTTTTCATGCAACTTTTAGGATTAAATCGACTTTCTTTTATCACTAATATGGCAAAGGAGCTTACGAACGACCTGCCATGCAATTCTCTAAGCGACTCGTAATGGCTGTGTGCGTCGCTGTGATCACAGATGTCACAGCTTTGACATCGTCTACTGCGATCACGGCTAAATTATTTGGTATTCTATAAGGCTGTAAGCGTACGCCAGGCTGTTTGCCTTGTAGAATTCCAATTCCAAACGCAGCCTTGCGGCGCTAGTGTCGCACAACCATGAAAAGCGACACCAAAGAATTGCAATTTTGTGTTCAAGGCTGTGACAGCCGATGTTTCCGAGGATGTAAGGACGTTTGCTCTTACAGAATTGCATGGCTGATGGTTAGTCTCGTAACTTAGACGTTTATGATGGTTGAGTTATGCGTGTTTTCTATGAAAATCCCTTTCCGCCACCCATAACGAATTCTATGCTGTACCCTCTAATAAAATGCTCCACGGGGAACCTTAGCGTTCACGGAAGAAAACTCTTCTCAAATATACATTATTAAGGTCATATATTATTTATTTGCCATCGGTGTAGTTTAATAATCTTATACAAAAATAAAGTCACAGGGATGAAGGAAGTACGTAAGGTGTTATAGAAATAAGAGCTGTTTTATTTTACGTAATACTTTTGTAACCGTTCAAGTGTGATTTGGATCGCTCTATAACAAGATTTTGTATATATTTTTTTCTATCTCCCAGTATTTACTAATCTTGATGATAGCTTATGTAGGTACTATACAAGAATATATATTTTAAGCATCATTATTTTTCAAGCACAGTATATTATATATAATATATAGAGAATCCATTTTTTATAAAACGTCGGAAGGCACACAAGCGTGCGGCCCACAAACAAGTAACAGGTGATAAGTGGATACCGTAGCCTATGAAAGTTTGTAATACAAAAAATATCGCTCTCACGTTTGTATCCCTGCTGCTAATACAGCAACTCCTCGTTAGTTAACCACTCGCTGGAACACAAGAACGTTTCAAGGAGTTTTTGTAATGCTATTGTTTTCTATGAGGTACTTCCGCAGTAATGTCCTCTCTTTGCCCATCAGGCAGGCGGTACGCTTGTTTGCCACCTTAGTTGCATAAAAAATACAGACGGACAAACTTCACATTGACTTTAATAATGTTTTGAACCGGTTACGAACAGAACCGTTGCAAATTGAAATGATTATTTTAAGAAACGACTAATAATATGTAGGTATACATATTACAGCTAACTAAATATTTATATATAACAAAATATTTTAACTTTCATTGGCTGGTAGCTGTTACTATTTAAACAATAAGAATGTCTACTTTTTATAACATAAATATAAGTATGTGAAAGAAGAATTACCAATATAACCCGAAATTCCATTAAAAATTAATTAGAACATTTATTAATTAGAATCAAATCACACTAAAGTCTGTTCAAATAGGGCAAAAGTATTACAATTATAGAAAGTAGGTACCTATTTAACTTGATTATCCTGTAATGAGGTAACCAAAGATATTGAACGGGTTGAATGATTAGGTTTTATCGTTCTTTCATATTTGACAAGACTTTCTGGCATCAAATGCCTGTAATAAACAGAAACTACCAATAGCCTAAAATTATATTTAAAATTAAATAGGAACGTTTAAATTGAACCGCAGTCTGTTTAATTAAGGTGAATGTCATACAATTAAATACATTATTTAACTTGATTATCTTTTAATGAGGTATCCAAAGATATTGAACGGTTTAAACGATTGAATTTTACCTTTATTTTATAGTTAACAGGGCTACTGGTCATGATATTAATTTAGAAACATATATGTTCGTTTTTGATTATTATTAAATGAGCTAACATTTAATTAAATTATTTAAATCAAATTATTTTAAAGAAAAACAAATCTCATACTGTATGTATCTAATATCCTTTGCCGTACTTATTAGACAAGGCAAAAATGCTACTGCGACCGTCAACACAGCTTTCATGATGGTCGTTCGACTGGCGATCTTCTAGTGTATATTACACACTGCTGGGCTTCGGCGATTGAGAGTCAATGTGAGGCATTGGCTGTTAGCCTATATATGGCAAACGCATTCGATCGGGTCTGGCATCGGAGTCTTCTGTCAAAGTTACCATCTTACGGGTTGCCTGAGGGTTTGTGCAAATGGGTTGCCAGCTTCTTATCCAGCAGACGCATAAAAGCCGTGATAGGCGGTAGTTGCTCAGATAGCTTGGATATTAATACTGGCGTGCAACAAGACTCTGTATTGTCTCCAACGCTGTTTCTGCTGCACATCAATGACATGTTGGCAATCGTCAGCATTCATTGTTATGCGGATGAAAGCACCAGGGACACTTATTGTACAGGCCGTGCTTGCATGCTTCGTTCCCTTGTGGAGGAAAGCGTTAAACTTGTATCTGAAATCAAGGGTACTTTGTGTAAAGTATCTGAGTGGGGGCGATTGAACCTAGTCCAATTCAACCCTACCAAGGCAAGTCTGCGCATTCACCGCTAAGAAAACCCCATCTGCTGTGATTCCCCAATTCCAGAACACGCCGCTCACAATTGCTAAGAGCTTTGGGATTGTCGGTATCGAGATCTCCAGCGATATTCAGTATCGAGGTTACCTGGAGGAGAAAGGTCAAGCTGGCGTCCAAGAAACTCACTGTGATCAACACAGCCAAACAGTACTTCAGCTCGGGGCATAGACTTATAATATATAAGTCCCAAATCAGACCACATATGGAGTACTGTAGTTATCTTTGGGCAGGAGCACCTAGATAACAGCTAGGACCTTGACACTCGGTGTAGAGACGAGCTGTGAGGATCGTCGATGATCCTAAACAAACACACGGCATAGAGCCCTTGTGAGTTTGAGAAGATTTTGCCTACCTTTGCATGTTCTGTTGTGTTGGAGTTGTTCGACGTTATTCCAACTACCTCGTTTTACAGTCGCACAGCTTACCAACAGCTGAAAGTTCATCCTCGTACACTGGAACCGCAATAGTCGCGTAGTGTGCGATTCCAGAGAAGTTTTCTACCGAGAACTATTAAGTTGTGGAATGAGCTCCTTGCCGAGGTTTCCCGAAGGACTACAGAATGGGGTTCTTCAAGAAAGGCGTGAACAAATTCTTACAGGGTCGACAACGCAAGACCCCTGGTGTTGCATATGTCCATAGGCTACGGTAACTGCTTACCATCAGGCAGGCCGTACGCTTGTATGTCACCTTAGTGGCATAAAAATGGGCGTCTGAAGTTTTATTCGTTCACACAGTACACATGATTCCTTGTTTTTAGGTATTTGCGATTTTCGATATTTTACGACAATTTTAGTTAATTTTCAAGAATTTAATTTTCCACTGTTTATGATACCCATTTATGAGCAAGAATTTTACCAGAACCAGCCTAACAAGACGACCCGGCTTTTTGAACGCTGTTATTATTTAATAGTAGTGTGTGTTTCAAGTAACCTACATTAAAATGGATGGAAACATATGCTGCATTGTAATACTGCACCGGTACCCGTACCGGTGCCTTAAAATGACGGTCAGACATCAGAGGACATTACTGAGTGTAATTAATAATAGCAGCAATCAATTACATTGACATAATGTATCTGTTAGCTTATCTTATCTTTATATTAGCTTATCTTTCAAACTGGTTTTAGCAATTGGTAAAGCTACTAAAGCTTTACTAAATGCTAAAATTTGCTATGTCTTCAAACCTGGAAGTTCCTACAAAATGGTAGTCCACGACCTGCTGAAAAAAAAATGAGAATACGCTCGGTAGACAGAGAGAACCGAGTGCCATAAAACGCGGGCCTTATACGCCTCTCTTGCTTCTTTAACATTGATAGCTCTTTTCATGCATGTTCACCAGTTCCTAGGACTCCAGACATCCTGTTCTGAGAAAAGACGACCAATTGGGACATGGTAGGCGAGTCTTAATCTTCCTTGGCTCCTACATCCTTCTATTTCGCATTGTATATCTGTTTCGTCATTGTTATATCCTGCATTCATTCTAAATGTCCGAACCAACGGAGATATTAAAACTCATTTAAAATAGAGAAAAGTATCATCTCGAGTTAATTCGCTACATAGGATGATATAATTACAAAACCTTTATATTAAACGTCAACTTTAATTTTCAATTAAAAATATAGTAATGTGAACAAAATTAACGTTTTCCTACAACGTGTCGTGTATTCGTATTGGTTCTGTAACAAGTATATTTTATAACCCTTTTTTATTTTCCGCACACGCATAACATTTTATAAATAAACTAGCATCCTCGAGTGTCGTTTCGCGTCATTGGCATCATTCCGGTCACGTACGGATGTTCCTATACGAATTTATTTTTGCATATATATGTCTTTTATTATGCCGAGTAATATGATTTTTCTAATGTCTTATATGGAACATTTGAGGCACGTTTTACGTATTTTTTAAGGTATTGAAATAAAAAAAACATTAAATAATTTTGTAAGCATGTGTTGCGTGTGTTCACGTGTCCAACTATATCACGCTGAAAGTTTTGAATATGAAATTGGTGTAGTATTAATTATATATATTCTTTATTGCATAACTCTTTAAGAGATTTTTTCCACCTAGCCGTAACTTGTGTACAGTAATTTTATTCTGGCCGGGAGTTAATAAGCTATGCGAAACTAAATATACCATGTTCATGAATTTCATACACTAATTTGTATGCAAAAATACGCACATATATACATATGAAACACATACACATTTTCACATTTAAAATACATACATAATCTTTAATAATATCATTACATATAAATAACTACAAATATAAATATATAAGTACTATACATATAATATCACTTATTGTGAGTAAGATAGTACTCTCTCAACCTTTTCCTGCAAGTAACTACAGTGCAACTGTCCCGTATTTGTAGCAGTAATTTGTTCCACAGCTGTGCAGCAGTAATAGTGAAAGAACGAAAGTAAAAGATAGTGTTGTATGATGGATAATTCAAAGTTTTGGTTAGACAAGGACGTTGGGAAAGAATAGGAGTTGATTTAAGTGAAAACCGGGATCGAAGGTATTGGGGAGTCTCAGAGTTATTTAGGATTTTGTACAGATAGCATAATATGTGCACATATCTGCGAAGATGGATAGGGAGCCACTTCAATCTTGTACGAAATTCTGAAATATGGTCATATTTACGCAAACCGTAACTATAATGAATAGCTAGGTTTTGCAGGCGTTCTAAGCTGAAGCCACTTGAGTGAATGAAAAGTGTAATGAATACGTTTACTGACGTCATTGACCTACGCTGTCCACGATAAAGTTCCATCGATGATCAAACCTAAGTTTTTTGTTTTGTTTGTAAAAGTAATCGGTAGACCGTTGTAGGTAATTTGCGGCAAATCACTAAATTTAACTTTATTTTTCATCTGGCGACTACCGATAACAAAGGCTTGAGATTTCGATGGATTGACTAGGAGTAAAAAGCTAGCCCACCCCTGAACTACACAAAGTACATCATTCATAGCCGAAATAGCACTGGGTGCATCAGAGTAGGGAAAATGACTGTAAATTTGCAAATCATCTGCATATAGATGGTAAGGAGAAGTAATTACTTTAGATAATTCGTTGATGAAGATCGAGAAAAGTAGTGGAGATAAAACACTGCCTTGTGGTACACCAGCAGTCAATTGAGCCCAATCTGATGAATATTCATCAACTTTAGTACATTGCTCTATCCGTGGGAACCTTCTATTGGCTTTCTATTGTCTATTGTGTCTTGTACTTTATTTTTTGTAGGCTGTTGGTTTTCCTTAAATATAAATAGCTAGCGTCCACGAAGATAAGAATCGAACCACTCGATCACAGAGGAGGACAAGTTCAAAGAGCGAAGAATTCCAAGGAGAATGTCAAAATCGACGGAATTGAATACTTTACTGAAGTCAACAGAATAACAAGGGTAAGCTTTTTATTATCCATAGCATGTCGTATGTCTTCTGTACATTCAATAACGCACTCGTTGTGCTGTGATGAGGATGAAAACCTAACGGAAAGGGGCTAAGAAGATTATGATGTCTGAGATATGAATTTAGTTGTTTGTGAACAACACTTTCGAGGATTTTAGATAATAGTGGAAGAATAGAAATTGGAAATTATTACCAATATGGACAAGACTGTTACCAATATGTGAAGACAAGGATTACGTGATAAATACCACATGTTCTCATAGTATAAAAAGCACATTCTAATATCACATACATAATACTGTCTCAATATATATACTGTAACAAATACCTTCAGTGGCGTTGGAATACAGCTATATAAATATAGCTATACAGAAATACCCATGTAGACGACTTTTGTACAAAGTCTCCTTCTGATTACATAAGAAATAGTAAGTTATTTTAAAACAAAATGAAACATGCAGGTTTGAGACACATCATAATTGAAATAATTATCATCATCTCATCATTCTTCCTTAAAAATAAAAATGTTTTAATACGATTCTTCGCATAGTCCATAGATAAACAAAAAACTTAATGTTACAATGAAGTGCGGTTTACCGTTATAGTGGCACAACACATGTTTTTGCCGTAACGACACTAGAACGTAGGTAAAATGTAAATATTTCCAGATAAAGCAAAGTTTTGCATGTATATATATAATTATACATAATGCGAAAGAGTTTATTTAAATACAATAATCTCTGGAATTACTACTGTTGGATGTAAAAAATATTTTTGTAGTTGACGGCCCATTTCTTCAGAAAGGTAATAGGCTCATCAACATCAAGATACGGCCTTTACAAACCGAGTAATAAGAAAGAAAATAAGAAATACCGGTTCCCACAAGAAGATACGTGCAGACGAAATCGCGAATTAGAGGCAGTCAGTTATTTAGCACTCGGACAGGTGCTTTAAAGCTGATAAACATGTTTTTTTTTAATACATAAGTCCTTATATAGATCTTCAACGCTTAGATAAACACTATTTATACGTACACAAAAGCTTGTTTTGTTGGAGAATCGAATTCCCAACTTAAATACTCGTATGTTTTTTATTGGAATAGATGTGCATAAATATTATTATTTCTCAAATTTCAATTCTCTTTTTAAATTAATTTATTGTGCTTACCTAAAATATAAACTTTATATTAAGATATGTCTTCTAAGAATATGTTACGTAATCTATAACATTGTTTGCTAGTATTATTACAAAGTGAAATTCAAAATGATTGAAATTTATACCCTTGTTTTCAGTGAAATGAGAGCGAAATTACATCGGAATCGGTTTGATTGAATTACTGATATTGTTGTTGTAATATATTGTACGTTCAAATATAAATAAGTTGCAATGAACATAAGTGTAGTGGTTCTCAGGAAAAACTTTTCTCTTAAAGAGATCTCTTCCCGCTTGTCAACTGATAGAGGTCTTTATTAGAGTTTTATGAAGAAGTAGACGGAATGGCGAGTACCATGACTGGTTAATATAAGAAAAATCAATAATACATTCCGTAACAAGTAAATACTATTTTTGAAATAAGTACCTAATATTAGCACATATCTATCTTCTCTGCAAGAGACCTGGCATGAAGATATAAATAGCAATATTCAAATATTTGAGTAATATGACTAATATTATATATATATATATATATATATATATATATAATATAACTGTTAAATTTAATTAAATTTTGAAAGAAATGCATATACGTTAAACAAAGGGCATAATAGACAAATAAACAAGTGATATTTTAAACATATGCATCCATAAAAGCTGACTAGTTACTAGTAAAAAAAAAATCCTAAACCGGAGCTTAGGTTTGAGAAGTAGTCAATGGAGAAAGCCATTCTAACCTTTAGAGAAATCGCATTCCAAAAATTTACCTATTTTGCAGAGAATGACTTGCATGCATGTGTTTGCTTTTGCCTTGGAATATCGAGAAGAAGAGAGCCGCAATCGATTATAGACATATCGAAGAAATATTCTCTTATAGATAGCCTACGGATTGATTAAACATAATATTAAAAAAGACTAAGAACCTTCCTATGATCTCAGAGCATTAGTTAATTTAAATGTTTGCGGAACTCGTGATCAATTGAAAAACGTGATCGATTTTGCGCAGGCTAAAGATTAAACGAATATAAATGTTTTACAGCCCTTCCAACTTGTCCAATAGTTCTTTAGAAGAATTCAGAAATGCTTCATTATCCTGATGTAACGAAGCGAACTAGCAGCTATATTTTGGTTTCCATCGGCAGAAAAAAATGCAGCCATCCTTGTGTAGAGAGAGTCGAAAATCTGCATCTTACTTCATGTGAGTAGTCCGCCAAAGCTTTTGATCAGTTATTACTCCCAATCTAGAAACGGTAGAAGAAAAAGAGTCGACATCAAATATTTTTTTAGAAAGAATCGTACATTCGAGTTCAGAAATGAAGATCTCATTGTATTTTATTCATTTATTAAAATTTCATTTACTAGCATTTCATAAGTAAGAAGAAATACTGAGGGAAACTTGCCAATATAGATTTTTTTCCAATTCATATCACAATAAAAATATGTCACTTCAGCGGTACAATAATAATGATGACAAGTGGTAAAACTAAAGAACTATTAATGCATGTGCTGCATCATTTCCACTCATTTTTTCAATCAGATATTCATAAATTTCATAAAAGCCCTGTTGCATAGAGACTTTTGCTATTGTCGAGATAGTTCAGAACTATTTTGAGCTATTTCTTATAGAATCGAACTTAATTTACAACAAAAGATCTACCAGTCTAAGCAAGCTGACGTACGTACAACGTATTTTGAAAACGACTACCGTAATAACAACAATGACACATCTTTAAAGAAACAAATTTGTTTTGTATTCTCAGTCATCCTGCAAAGTTTCACGCAGAATTTCAAGAAAATTATCTATCAGACTATTCTCCTCCATTCGTGTAATTCATGAACCACATATTTCTAGACTAGCAGGACTGTAGATAAATACTCGCGAGCATTGTAAGTAGATACGGTTCGCTGCGCTTCGTAGAGCGGTTCCGCTACGGTTGGACAATGTCACACTTCATTACGCTGCAGTGTAGTACAAAAGCTGAATAAAATGAAAGTCTTTGTTTATTAAACTGAAGTTTATGGACAAATTTAAAAAAAATGTATATATTTTTAAATGTGTAGTATATATTGTGTTAACAAATTAGGTTGAATAAGAAATAGCAAATACGTTCATTAAACGGCGTTCATTATTACCTTATTAACACTTATGAAATAAATAAATCACGTATGTCATAGCGCCTCTCTTTCATTATGGTAGGCAGAGACTATGGAACGCCAGGTGCACCAACCAATACCGCTTTCGTTTCTAAATCATCAATTTCTTCGTGTATGTTCGCTAAGTCGTAGAATGATTCCGCTAAATTTCTTAAGAAAGTTATTTGTGTTTGTTGTGGTACATTAAGATATTTTAAATTCTTAACCTTTAAGCGCGCAAAGGCAGTCCATGGAATATTTCAACAATTTACGGCACTAATTAAGTTATCTGAATAAATTATCTTTAATTAACTAATAAAAAAAGATTACAATATTAATTATAAAATCAAATATTAATATTTCATTTTTTTTTAAATATGACAAATTATAATATTAATTATAAATTAAATATCAAATAATATTTTATTTGGATTATATAACAATTTAGTAAAATGAAATTTTCTTATATGCCTCTACTACTAGCTTTATATAGTAAGATAAAATAAATAAAATCCTTTATTTTTTTTTTTATACTACGTCGGGAGATATACAAGCATACGCCCCACCTGATAAAAAGCGGGTACCGTAGCCTATTAACACTTGCGATGTATTAAGTATCACTCGCGCGATGCCTGCGATGGATTGATTTTTATATACCTATATATAGATAGATAAATCAAACTTGTATTTGATGTACACATCCTGCTCATATTATAAATGTGAAAGTTTGTATGTTTGGATGGATGTTTGTTGCTCTTTCACGCTTGAACGGCTGAACGGATTTGAATGTAATTTGGCACGTAGATAGATTATGATCTGGATTAACACATAGGCTACGTTATGTGACTCCAGGCGGGCGGAGCCGCGGGCAGAAGCTAGTATATAATAAAATAAAACACTAGTGTTATGTACATTGTATATGAAAGTATAAAAGTACCAGTTGCGGTCGATCTGGCGCCAGTCGCCCGTTTTAATTTTAATGGGACTTCGTAAATGGAATGGAGAGTAGTTGTAGATATAGTAAATCTTAGTACGGAACCCATGACGAAGAGCTCACCTCATATTTAGCCGATTTATAACGAGTAGTTAAAAATCTAACCGTCAAATAGATTCACCTAGCATTTCGAAGTTGCAAAGACCATACGTTATCAAATACCATACATAGTTGTTTAACATTAAATTAGTAAAGTTACGCGTTATTAACCTATAGCTTCCGTACGTAACCGTTATGGACGTTCTATGGGCAAACTTTTCGCATTACCCCGCATAAGGTATTTTACTTTACTAAATGTATTTCTGCTGAAATTGAGGTTGTGTACGGGTTGTGTACGAATTCTTGTTGTTTAATGACTTGTCATAATATGTAGTCCAGCATAGTTCATATTTAAAAAGACTTTAGATCGCCCTGTGTATAACTTTATAATACTGTCTTACGAATGTATTTTTTTATGCAATTTGATCTAACCTGCTGTGTGTGCTTCCGCCACATATTACTTCATGCGGCCTAGCGCCGGCCGGCACTCACCCACTACTGTTAGTACGTGCCTCTGCCTCGGCTGCTGCGGTCGTCCGCCATTTGGAACAGAATCCGCATGCCCCCACCACCACCGTCGCTGCCACGACTGGCCTGGTCGTCGCTGCGACACGTGTTTCGCCTCTCCACGAGTCATCATCAGGCGTTGTAGACGTTAATCGTAACATGTAGCATGTTATTCTTACGAGGCATGCGGATTCTGTTCCAGATGGCGGACGACCGCAGCAGCCGAGGCAGAGACTACCGGAGCAGCCATGGCAGCGTCGGCATGTTGCACGTACTAACAGTAGTGGGTGAGTGCCGGCCGGCGCTAGGCCGCATGAACTAATTGGCGGTTAACGTAGCCTATTAAAGCTCAGTTTTCAGTGAGGTGGAGGTACTTTCCCAGACGGGGTGATTAGATGCGCCCTACCTCTCTTAAAACCAATCTTAAAGAAGTGAGATAGAACACAGCAGTATGTCTCGATAAATATGGAGTGACCCGTCAGGGGAAATCCTTACGCCGCATCGCTAGCTTACAAACAAAATAAACATTGTTCCCTTATAAAAGTTTTAATAAAACTAATCTCTGAACACTCAGCGCGAATCCCATTGAGACCATGAACGTAGCAAGCTGAAAGCTTATACTATTATCTCGTACTGATATCTATAGTCGTAGATAGTCAAAGTCAAAATCTTTTTATTCCGTAAAAATGGCTACATTTGTTTGGAATCGTCACAATTTTTCCCCTACCGTGCAGTTCATGATTAGGTGAGCACTGATAAAAATACTGCCAAAAAAAACTCAGGCAGGTTTGAAAAACTCAGATAGTTTTAACGTTTCAGGAAGTACACAAAGCAGGTTAGATCAAATTGCATCTAATATAATTATTACAAAGTCACATTTGCCGTTGGAGCAGCGACTGTGATCTAGACCGATGTATGGAAGAACATTTTTTAAACTGAAATATTTAGTTAGTTCTTCCATTTTTTTTTTTCATTGACCTTTTTTAATTCTACCAGCATTTTGGGTTCAGTTTCATTAGAAAAGTTGCCCTATTAATATCTGTCTTTTTATTTCTTCAGTTCTAATAATCCCTGAAACTTCTTTGCTACTACTATAAGTACATATAGATAGTTAATATCCGTTTAGATTCCAGTTATCCTTGCTCGTTTGCTTTGTGGGAAACATCAAAGCAATTTGTGCCTAAAACACTATTCTGAGGAAGACGTTGTTTGAATCATGAAGTGTGTTTAATGTCTACTATTTAATCATCCTAAAACATCGTCTAGTATTAAATCAAATTAGCATAAACTACACATAGTTATATATTTAATTCGAGATTTATTGTAGTTGAATAAGTAAAAAGATTTGTACTTTAGGTTATGTTTTAAGACATCAGTAATCTTATGTCACATTTTTAGCTATCACGATTAGAAAAGAATATACAAGGGGCACACTAAAAGTTTTGCACTTCTAGCTAATCGGAACTATTTGAATTTCGAATGTTATATTTTTTGAAACGTTGCAACCTACTTAGTAATAAAAAAAAACAATTGGCGGGAAATCATTTGTCAATTGTTTTTTATTACACATCAAAGTTCTACGTATGCAACGAAAAAGGAATTGAGTCGCAAAAAATTTTTGAGCGATGATTTTTTATGATTTTAAAAGTTCTCTCTCTCCGCAAGACTGTGCTCCCCTTCTTCAAAATGCTTTTAGGAGAGAAGCATCTTCTTTGAGCACCGTGAGGCGATGGTTTGCTGAATTTGAGAGAGGTCGAGTTTCTTTACATGACGAATTTCGTGAAGGGCGGCCTTCAACTGCCGTCAACGTAAATAATGTGGCTACTGTTAAGCGGCTAATTGAAGAAAACCCGCGGATTACCTATGAGACAATTCGAGAACTATTGGGGATTGGTATGAGCCAAATTCAGAAAATTTTACACGAAGAATTAGTTCGGAAACTTTGTTGTCGTTGGATCCCTCATGAACTGACAGCGTAGCAGAAGCGGGCTCGCGTGGAATGGTGCTCAAAGATGCTACTGAAGTACGACCACGGACATTCTAATGCTGTTTATGACATTGTCACAGGAGACGAAACGTGGATGTATTGTTTTGAACCCGAAAAAAAACAGCAATCTTGTGAATGGGTGTTTGAAAATGAGAACAGGCCAACAAAAGTGAGGCAGGCGAGAAACGTTGGTAAAAAAATGATCGCGTTTTTTTTCTCAGCTACGGGTCCCATCTGCACAATTGCACTTGAAGATCAAAAGAGTGTTAATACCGAGTGGTATTCTACCATTTGTTTACCCAGGGTGTTAGAAAAAGTTCGCGAAAGACGACCAAAAAGCCGCGTTCTCCTGCATCATGACAACGCTTCTTCACACACGGCCAATAAAACAAAGTCATTTTTAACTGCCGAAAAAGTACAACTCTTTACCCATCCTGCGCATAGCCCCGACCTAGCACCCTGTGATTTCTGTATTTTCCCCAAAATCAAAGATTTGATGAGAGGTTTCACTTTTACCAACTCCGAAGAGGCAGTGATAGCGTTCAATCAGCACGTAGAAAACATGCGTTCAGATCTGTGGTCCTCCTGTTTTAAAAAATGGTTCGATCGCATGAAAAAATGTTTAAAATGTAAAGGAGAGTATTTTGAAAAGCAATAAATATAATATTTTGGTTATAACATGTTGTATTTTTAAGTTACGTAAAACTTATAGTGTGACCTACGTACTATTACATAATGAACAGTGATAGCCCAGTGAATAAAGCATTTATTGGCCTATTAACCAACTGGTCCCTGGAATATACCTCTAAATTTTGTATTGTATTTGATTTATCTTAGGTTTATATTTGGGATTATCACTTACTCGACGGTGAAAGAAAACAACGTGAGGAACCCCTCACGTTCAATTCGATTTCTAAAGACGTGTGACCTTATCTAAGACGGGTCAGGTTCCCCTCTGGATTGTGGAGATCTGCCGGCAGCCGTTCGATGAAAAAAAAATTATTCAATATAATGAGTACATGCTTATTTTCCATATTTTTTTTCACGTGTAGGAACTCTGTTCCTACTAATAATACTAATGAGTATATACTCATTTTCCACCGATTATTTTACGTGTGGAGACTCTTTTCTTTCCTTTTTGTACTAGCTCGGTTGGAGAGAAAGTACGGGAGCTGTCTTATGTAAAACGATTGCCACCATTGTAGAAGTAGAATATTATATTATATATAATAGTATATTGATTAGGCTAATCTCATTTTCTTATTTTTCTCTAATATCGAGAGATATGCCAGGTATTCAGTAAAGATTGTTGGCAAATAGTAAGTGGAGAAGATCACTTTTTTCATGAGTTCGTATATCATCGTTTAAGGTACATAATACAATTCCACGGTAAATACGAGTAACAATCTTATACTTGTAGGCCGATGGAGTAAGTCTCACTGCCTTATAGTTAATACGTCCAAAATACAAACCATTCTAATAGGCTGTCCTCGATTAGTGTCTAAAATTAACTGGAGTATTTAAGCTCTGTACCGTGTTCCTTGTTGTTCAGTAGGCCTGAATAAAATATAGTGAGAAAGTTAAAATTCTCAGAGTACACTTGAACAGAACTTTATCCTGGTGTGCACACATTATTGATATTAGTAGAAGGTTATTGGCCGCTTTCGAATTGATCTCTTAGCATACTGTGGATCTTTCTACATTATTCCATCCATTCTTGTTTATGCCGATTCCTGCGATTTCGACAATATGACCATTTCTCCGAATTACATACTTGATTACACTTCGCTGCAACTTTTGTATGCTATTTTTTGTATTCTCTATTTTATTTTCTTCAATCTCGCTTCTCCTAGAATACCGATTTATATTTCACAATGACGAACAGAACGTTCTCCTTTATCTTAAAATACTACTTCGCTCCTCTAAATTCTATTCCAAATCCTTTTCAGTTCATGCGATGGGTCTCTTGATTTCTTTACCATATTCATTGTGCCGAATCTTTACTCTTTTAAATCTCTGGTCTAAGCCTTTCCTTTTCTCTATGTGATCATTCCCTTTCTCTCTACTCTTTCTCGATCGTTACTACCATACTTATAACTACGGCATCTGTTAGTACATTATTATGTATATTTGATAACTAAGTTTTGTTGATGTAATTTCAAGATCATAGTTTTCTCTCAGCTTAAGGTTGTCAGCGAGAGATCGCTTGGCGATGAGACCACCTATCGTACTTTAGTTCCTAAGTATTATTTATTATCAATTTTAATTTGGTGTAGTAAAGAATATTTGTATATGTAACACGTTAGCTGTCACTTAGTACATCAGTCAATCAACACACTGATGTTTTAAAGCTACAGTCAGCTATATCTAATATTTGTATAGTTATTACTTCATATAAACAACACTAAACTGTGTGAAACAACAATAAAACTAATGAAAATAAACTATCGCCAATAAAATGCACTTAATACTGAAGCTCACCAAATATCCTGCAAATCTGTTTAGTAGCTTAACGAAATCCCCGTATCGATGGTGGGATATAGACAAAATAAGGAATCACTTTAGCGCGGCCCTAAAAAGGAATTCAAATCGAACTCGTTTGTGTTCGAAAATAGGGTTGGCGAAGTAAGTGTTGCGACTTGAAATGAAGGGAAGGATTTTAGATAATGAAACTGTATTACTGACTGACAGACAATGCATAACCTATATAGTATATAATAATAGATTTAGAAGTATGAAAGTTTCTACTTTAGTTCTTTGGATTAACAATTAACTGAACTAATGGACAAAGACCGACAAACCCCGTGGCGGAGTGTTTTCTGTGAAATGTAGGTACTTCCTCAGACCGAATGCTTTGGTGTGTCCTACCTCTCTTAAAAACACCCAAATCAAGACAATCACACATGATCACGCAAACAAATATTTGTAACATTTGTCGTATGTGGGTATCGAAACTACAAGTTCTGGTATCATGCAGCGTTATTAACCACTGCGCCACCGAGCTCGCCGTAAATGAACCATATGCTTACCTCGTTGTATAAAAAAACTAACGTAATCGATTGCTAAAATTTCATCCTTTAAAGGGACTGAAAGGTTGTAAGGAAGTTGGGGAATTCCATCAGGCCTATCGGTAGTAGGCAATAAAATGCCACTTTACCAAATGAATTATGTGCCTTCATTTCTTCGACACTATATTGGGCGGAAAACAAATATACAGCTCGCCGTATGAAAGTCGATTAACAAAAGCTATATGACACATGGAACACAACACATGAAACTATAACGTACGCAGCACCTCCGCAGAAGCTTCCTTGTAATCTATTACTTACGTTATAAATTACTATTACAATATTACATTCATAAAAGAAAAACAACTAACCTAACATTTATCCATCTATAACTTCACGCCAAAACTCTTGCGGAGTAGGCAGAGAGGATCGAGCGCCACATATCTCGGTCATTACACACTTCACTGGTTTTTTCAACATTAATAGCTCTTCTCATGCATGCAGGCTAGTTTCTAGGGCTCCCGTTATTACCTTTTGACGAAACACGATCAGTTTAGTCATGGTAGGTAAGTCTTGGCCTTCCTCGGCACCTACATCTTTCTAGTTTCGTGCTGTACATCTGTTTTGTAATTCTTTTTTCCTGGATTCTTTTTACATAGGTATCCGAACTAACGGAGCCTCCTTTTATTTGAACACCGACACTCTGTTTCTGACCAACGTTGTTTCTGTCCGTAAATTTTACTCGCATTTCGACTGCGTTTATACTACTTTCATGCTCTCTCTACCACGCCCAGCTCTAGTACCTACGACAAGCTCGGTCGCGCTGAAGTGAATGACGCGACTTTGACGCCAACGGTCATGGGCTCGATTCCCACACAAGGCAAACATTTGCGTGCATGAACATGTCTGTTTGTCTTGGCCTCGATGTTTTAAGAGAGGTAGGGCGCATCAAAGCAGCTGTAACTACCTACCCCTAACCGTAATCATTTTATAAAATAATTGTTGTTTCATCTACGATGTTTTAGACATCCAAAAAATAAGTAATATATTAATTTTGTCCAATGTTCATAATTTCTTATGGACCTGTGTTGTGAAAAAATAAAATATTATCAAACGATCATAGTGAAAAATGTACGAGCTACATTAAAATACATTTGCTTTCAAGGAATAGGATACATTTTGAAATAAAAAAAATAATAATTAAATATACTCGTACATATCTTTGGTTGTCTAGTCACAAAGAAGTCTCAAACTACGTTGTCTCGCCAGCGAATGCGTCATGAAGTTGAAAAGATTATTATAATTTTTGTTAATAGACCCCTACCGAAGATCGGGTAAAACTAAATATATCTGTGAAAACTGAGTCATTGTATTCATATATATTTTAATTATTTTTTATTTATTGCAATTGTCAGTTTACAGTAGGCAGTAATTATAATAATACATAAAGATACCACAACTTCACGAACATGGACCCTAGCTGGGTATTGCAATTTACAGCAACAGTAACTGTAAATTAATAAAATAATAGTATTGTCTTAGGTTTTCGCGATTGTTACACATTGAAATTAAACTATTTTTAACGGAAGTATCGCGTGTTTTATTTATTTTGTTGAAACCTGACGTTTCGAACGCTTTGCAGCGTCCGTGGTCGCAGGAAAGACTAAGGTGGTATTTGTCTTACATTAGTTATTCAATTATTACATCTACCGACATGGATGGATTAATTATATATGTTCCGATTCACACAAAAATCGCTCACAGTGTCCGAACATTTTTTAGTAGATCTTTGGATTTGTGACTTGATTATTTTTAGGACTGGATCCCAAGCAGGTGGTACTTGCCAACCATCTTCTCTATTGAAATTGGGGTGGGTGGCAAGTACCACCTGCTTGGGATCCAGTCCTAAAAATAATCAAGTCACAAATCCAAAGATCTACTAAAAAATGTTCGGACACTGTGAGCGATTTTTGTGTGAATCGGAACATATATAATTAATCCATCCATGTCGGTAGATGTAATAATTGAATAACTAATGTAAGACAAATACCACCTTAGTCTTTCCTGCGACCACGGACGCTGCAAAGCGTTCGAAACGTCAGGTTTCAACAAAATAAATAAAACACGCGATACTTCCGTTAAAAATAGTTTAATTTCAATAATAAAATAATATATATAGAAAATAAACATGTAACTTAATTAAGATTAATATGTTTACTTTTAACTTATTAATATTAATTAAGTTACATGTTTATATCTGTGGAGTGTAAAATAATTACACTCCACAGATATGTTCATGGAGACGTTTATCGTTCATGTATTCAGCAACAGAGTAATAGCATTTTTGTAGTAGTAGACTTTGTAATTTATTTTTGAATAGGTGTACTTTTTGTTCGTCTTGGATAGTTCTTTTTGTTGGTATGTGAATATACCTATATATTAATATTGCGCGGTAATGTAGTCCTGCTTTGTATATCTCGTTTAGTTTAGGTTCCGGTAATACTAGGTTGTTATTACGGCGAGGGTTTTTGTGGTGTTCAAAGTAATCTGAGTGTCATCGGACGAAGAGGGCTCTTTCGAGTATATATAAGCATGGTAATGTTAAAATTTTGAATTTGGAGAAAAAACTACATCAGTTGAGCCACATGCTAGTACGCCTCCCGTCGTAGTATATTAAAAAAAAAGCTTCCATAAGTTAACGTTGATCAGCACATGACCCCTAAACCAAACATCGATTGCAAAAAAGTCTTATATTTATCTAAATCTTCAGCCCAGGTCCCTTGAAAAATGTCTGTTTTGTTAATATATACCTATTATATATATTATATTATTATAGAATCAGAAAAAAATATACGAAAAAATACAATACAGCATGGTAGCGTCAACTGACAGGGCACTGTAGTCCTTTGTCAGTTGCCGCTGCAATTTGGGCTCCTCTTTTCGCTTACCAACAGACGAAGCGGAGCCTTTATGCTGAGCCAATATAAAAAAAAAATACATGTACAACGGGATTTATGTCTGTTTGATTGTCCGCTAGTTATTCAAAGGTGACAAATAATAAATGTAATAGTTATTCAAATGTAATTCCTTGGTCTACTAATGTATAACATTGGCTCCTTTGAAGTAAAGCAAAATATAACACGGTTACGTTTTATCACACATGGCATATGTGATACAAAACTTGTGACATGCGTATTTTATACGTCTCTATCTAATATATCCGTATCCCGTAAGCATAGACGTAATAAAATTACGTCTATACCCGTAAGTGACTTGGTTTGAAAATATGCTCACTCTACTCACTTGCGGAAATAGGCAGAAAGAACTGAGAGCTACAACACCTGGCCCGCTAGAGCTTTTTGCGCACGCTCGTCGGTTCGTAGGACTTTTTTTATACTACGTCAGGATACATACAAGCATACGGCCCACCTGATGTAAAGCGGATACCGTAGGTTATTAATGCTTGCAGTATCTCCTCTGCTACACGCCGGAACACAACAACACTGTAGGGAGTTGTAGTTTGGCTGCGGTTTTCTGTGAGGTTGACGTACTACCCCAGACAGGCTGCTTTGATGTGCCCTACCTCTCTTTTAAACTGGACTGTTGACATTTTCTTATATAACACGACCAATTTGATCATGTTATTTTATGAATGTGTTATATGACGATTTTGCCAATTGTGCACAGATTTAGATTTTTTTTTAATTGGGTTGGTCCTAGCGGCCTATTGGCGTCACGTACACTAAACAATAGTTAAAAATGCATCTTCGATTAAATTAGTTTAAACATTTTTAGACTTATATCTATCTATAACTTCACACCAAACCAACAGATTGGGGAAGTACCCTCACCTCACAGAAAACCGCAGCAAAATAACAACTCCATATAGGGTTGTTGTGTTCCTGCGTGTGAGTGAGATCACCAGTTGACTTTCGTCAGGCGGGCCGTATGCATGCCCGACGACGTACAATAAAACTGATCTTCTATGTGAGTGAGAAGATTTTCTTTATCATATAAATTAATGAAGTAGTAACTTAACATTTCCGCCCTCCACACTGCGCCCTGGAGCCTGTTTATCACGATTATCCGCTAGATTACACCACGACCGTGTGACGATCGTAAAAAGAAATGAGGCGACATCTCTCTCACTTTCTTTATCTTGTCTCTTTAACTTGTTTTAAGGTTATTATCGCCTGTTGTTTTACGTTATTTTAACCGAATTCATCAGACTTGCAATATAGATTACATTTCATGATAGATACATTTTCTGATAGATACATTTTATGATATAAAAACTACTATCAACTATCGTTAAAGCAAGAATTAAATACAAAAGGTAAAAATTCTTCATTTGCCCCTGGGCACTCGCGGGCACTTCGCTGGGCAGTAACTGGGACCACAACTACTTTAATTTGAGTAAGTATTGACTTACTCAAATTAAAGGTATTTAGTAGTTTAGCAAAATAGCATTTCTCTTGTGCATGTTATGCTAAAGCTCAGCAATAGTGCTATGTCAAAAAGAGGTTACACACCACCTCTTACAGTAATGACGATATTCTCTTTCAGTATATATTCTTTGTTTACTTCATAAAGTCATAAATAACACTCAAATCAAAACCGGAAATGAAGTACTATAGTACATTTGAGTGGGAATACCTAAATACTTATATGTCTAGGAAATTGGGAATGTGTTTATCGACGAGCTGTCGTAATTGTCGACTATCCTAAGCTTACACACGGTATTAAATTTTAAGAAGAGACTTTGTGTATTCTACCGATTGTACAGTAGATTGTCTCTGAGGAATTGCTAGAAATGATATCAATTGCGTCCTTCTACACACGCGTGGGTCCAGAGAAGTTTTCTTCCAAGAAATCTTAAGTAGTTGAATGAACTTGAATGAACCTTTTTCAAAAGGTTCATTCAAGTTCATTCAACTACTTAATTCATTCTTTTTCAAAGACACATGGGGGGAGAGTAGACAAGGCGAGAGTAATTAGAGCATATACTTATGACATGGTCCTGTTAGACCCCTCGATAAGAGCCATGAGGAGACTTCTTAATATTTGTAAATCCTATGCGGAAACCCACGGGCTTAGATACAATGTGAAGAAGAGTGTAGTATTAATTTTTAAAGCAAGAAGCAAATCTTACACAGACCTGCCACATGTCACTCTGGCGGGTGCTCCACTTAAACAAGTCACCAATTTTAAGTATCTGGGCTACTGGGTAACCGAAGACCATAGTGATAATATGGATATAGAGAGGGAACGCAGGGCATTGTCTGTTCGGTGCAACATGTTGGCCCGTAGGTTTGCACATTGTACGAGGGAGGTAAAAATGACGTTATTTAGAGCATATTGCCAATCCTTTTACAGGTGTAGCTTGTGGGTCAATTATACATAGCGAGCATTCAATGCCCTGAGAGTTCAATATAATAAGGGCATCAGAGCGCTGTTGGGTCTGTCACGGCGCTGTAGCGCCTCGGGTATGTTTGTGGAAGCGCGAATCGATGGCTTTCACGCCATAATGCGTAAACGAAGCGCCTCCATGCTCAGTCGATTACGTGACAGCCCCAACAGCCTTCTGAGGTCTATCGCCGACAGCTGGGGCAGCCCGCTGCTGGCGCACTGGAACAATATGCATTGCTAATGCAGTTACGGTGCGCTTGCGGCGGATAACGGTTTGTATTACATTTTTCAAGTTGCGCATTGGCTTTTTACTAACATAGTTTATAATAAAAATTGTTACTAACGCTATGGACGTATAGTCTGATAATAAACGTATTATTATTATTATATATTGGCTACCATAGTCACTTACCAGCCGATAGGCCATGTGCTTGTTCGCCACCTCAGTGTTATAAAATCAGATTTAATAATAATAGTGTTAACATTATTCTAGGGACTCAGAGTTTATGAGGATTAACATTATCTATTATAGGCATCTTAAGGTTGTGTTTTTGACCAAACGTGTTTCGGTTCTGTTTATGTTTTCGTAGAACAAGAAATAGAAACATTTCTTCAAGAAAAATATACCTAACTCATCAATAGACGAAAAATTGCGGGATCGATCTCACGAAATATATGTTTGATCAATGCCTTCTCTATGTGACTACATATGAAGAACGGAAATTTGATTCGTTCGTTTTATGTTGGTTATTTTCAGTTGATATGTTATTGACCAGCTTTTACGTTCACTGCTTTGCTTTCCACACTTGATGTGTATTCGCTCAAATACAAAAATGGCTACTTAACTTTAATAAAATTCTGTTTATTTTGAATTTCTAAGCGATATTTTAATCGATTCGTATGGTGATTCCACATTCACTTTCTACATCATTTGCTATACGTAACTATGTTTTGAACTACTCTTGGTTTAATAATGAAAGAAAACAAAACCTATTCTTAGTAATTTCTCCTTTAACGCATCGTGATGATCAATAAGTATCGAGCTACATGATATGCATACTCATAGAGTACAGATTGACACCTAAGTAGACCCATAAGTACACATATTTAATAAATTTTACTAATCACTAACAAGAAATGAAATGAAAATTAAATTGATGGAAGATAGCGAGCAATGCAGGAAAAATTATGTGAGAGGAAAGCTTAAGTTATAAAGTATAAATTTCAGCTGTATATATATATGTATATACAGCTCAAGTTTGACGAGCTCGGTGGCGCAGTGGTGGCTTTGACACCAACGCTCGTGGGTTCGATTCTCACACGGTACAAACATTTGTGTGCATGAACATATCTGTTTGTCTTGTACTGGGTATTTTCTATGTGTAATAAGTATGTATTTACAAAAAAAAATGTTGTTTGTCAGTTGTCTAGTACCCATAACACAAGCTTCGCTTGCTTTGGGGCTAGATGGCGCTGTGTAATTTGTCCGACAATATTTATTTATTTATTTACAGCTTGCGTTGCGCGAGTGTGGCTGACAGGCTGAAAGTAGGAGGTAAGTAGAGACAATGGGCAGCAGTAGAGAATAAGTAAAAAATAAAGGAAGATTATAAAGGCCACAAGATCGCGTTGTGTATTCTATTATTTGTATTTTATGTACATACTTTATTTGTGAATGCCGGGGTTAGAAAGTTTTTAGAATTAAACACTAAGAAAAATAGTGGATGATAAATTTATTTAAATTTCGAATAAAGAATAAGAAAGAAGCCGTACATTTGATTCATATGTCATTTCCTTTATCAATTAGCAATGTAAATGTGCCTGTCATACATATATTAAAATGTATTCGACTATACTCTCTATATGTACGAGTATTTTACAGACAGGTAGGGCGCATCAAAGCAGCCCGTCTGGGGAACTCCACCTCACAGAAAACCGCAGCCAAATAACAACTCCCTAGAGGGATGTTGTGTTCCTGTGTGTGAGTGAGGTCACCAGTAAGCTCCTAAGGAATTGCTGTGTAAGCAGCAAAGGAGGCATCGCGCGAGTGATACTTAATACATTACAAGTGTTAATAGGCTACGGTAACTGCTTTACATGAGGTGGGCCGTATTCGTGAATGCCGATGTTGTATAAAAAAATACAAAAAATTCGCTTCATGTATTATTACAAGTTTCGTCGCGGTTTTAACAACAATTAACAACAATGTTAAGATAAATTGGAATTTCATGAGATATCTCCATCTTTTACCACTGCCTATAACTGGATTTATGAATGCAAACCTGGTCGGTGCAAGCCCACTGATAAATTGTGCGTAGTATAACTTTCAACAGCTACCACTGAAGATCGTTATATTAAACGATCGACGTAGAATAAGTACTGAGCGTCTAATGATAGAAGCTGACAAAAGACTGATATTAACAGATTTAGGCAAGTTTAGATATTGGTGTAAGTCAAATACAAAAAGTCTTATACGAATATTCAGGCGTCAGAAAGCTTTGTACTACATAGATATCTGGCAATTTCAATATCAATCCGTAGTTCGAATTGCTGTCACGAAATAATTGAGAAGTGTTACACGAATGATGTACATGACATAATCGCAGATTGAAAGCTGCATTTTTGTTTTTAACACTACGTCGGGAGGCTTACAAGCATACGGCCCATCTGATGTAAAGCGGGTACCGTAGCCTATTAACGCTTGCGATATATTAATTATCACTCGCGCGATGCCTCCTCTGCTGCTTACACAGCTACTCCTTGGGAGCTTACTGGTGACCTCACTCACACGCAGGAACACAACAACCCTCTAGGGAGTTGTTATTTGACTGCGGTTTTCTGTGAGGTGGAGATACTTCCCCAGACGGGCTGTTTTGATGTGCCCTACCTCTCCTAAAACATGCAGACCAAGACAAACAGACATGTTCATGCACACAAATGTTTGCCTTGTGTTGTGCCGTGTGTGAACCCACGAGCGTTGGTTTCAAAGTCGCGTCATTCACGACTGAGCCACCGAGCTCTTCATATATTGTTCTGATCTTGAAAACAAAAGACTATTTACTCAGTGAATTACATTCAAAGATTTGCCAACAAAAGTAAGGAAGGAATAAACAGTCCCCCATAAAGTAGGAAGAATCCTTCTCCATTATTACAACACTCGAGCTTACTTCGCCAGATGGATAATCATATATTGTCCGTCTGGCACCTTTCGACTTTTATTTATCCCTAAAATAAAATATAAACTCGCCAGAATTTGCCTGAACATGGCGTGAATCCTAAATTTCATTGTACGTATTCTTAATATTCAGATCAGTCGTCGTCGGGAGGCACACAAGTATACAACCGACCTGATGTAAAGTGGTGACCGTAGAATGGCCTATGAAATACATTATGTAGCGCTCGTGCAATGCCTCTACTGTTTACACATCACCTCCTTAGAAGTTTACTGGTGACCTAACTCACGTGCAGAAAACTACACCCTCCAGGTAGTGGTTATTTGGCTGCAGTTTCCAGTAAAGTGAAGGTATTTCCCCAGAAAGAATGTTTTGTTGTGCCCTATCTCTCTTAAAAATACTCAGACCGACAAATATATTCATCGAGATATATGAATCGAACCCACGAACATTGGAGTCAAAGCGTTACTACTGCGCTACCAAGCTCTTCATTGTATAGAAGAACACGTTCATGATAATTTCCAAATATTTGAGACTTTAAATCGGAAAGTTTTAGCAACTTACCAATGAGCAAAATTACACTTGTTCATACTGTTATAAATACTACGTTAAGTCGCAACCTATCGAATGCTTTACTAATGTAAAGTGGTTACCATAATTGAACTACAAGCATGTATAGGCTACAGCAGCTACAACACAAGAAACCACCGCTTCTACGGCAGCTAACCTTCTTACAAATCTCCAAGTGACATTATGTGTTCGTAAGGACATAACAATAGTTCATAATCTATTACGTTCACCTATACGAAGTAATTCATTACACCAAAAATGAGATCACCATCATATGGAAATGCTATAAAACATAACCCATCTGTAGAAATAAAGGTTGAGGAAGTTATAATGCTTTTAGGCTGCTACCTGAATCTTTAATCAACGTACAAGCTCTAATGAAACACCCGCAGCCGGACTAATTAGTGTTCAATCCTGCAAGGTTTTGGCCTCTTTGCACGACCATGCCTAATGAAGTGTGGAAAACGGAACACATTTCTAATTTTAAAAAGGTTCGATAAGGTTTCGCACGTAATCCTCTGTAAGAATTGTGAAAAAATTTGGGTACAGGTTTTACATTTTATATGGGTTTTTTTAAAGTTTTATTCCATATCTACTATTATTATTGTAAGGACGAGACTAATCGTCGCATATTTTTGTAATTTATAAACCCTAAGTATGAAATTGCTGTTTTATAGTATATTTTACATTTTATATGGGTGTTTTTAAAGTTTTATTCCATATCTACTATTATCATTGTAAGTACGAGACTAATCGTCGCATATTTTTGTAATTTATAAACCCTAAGTATGAAATTGCTGTTTTATAGTATTAGATACTTTAAATTCAAATTAAACTTTCAAGGTGTAAATTCGAGTGAAACTTTTTTCACATGATATCTATGAGACTTTTCTTTTAAAAAACGTATAACATATGATTTTCGAATTTTAATAGTTTTTTTTTACTCAGCGTAGATGGGATAGATACTTCGAAAATCCGAGTAATTTTTGAATACGAGTCCCGACGCACTGTGCGTTTTTGGTTTAAACGCTTTCGTAATGTAAACTTCGACATGAAGAAACCACCCACACAGGTGAATAACGCTAAATTGAAGGAGATGGTGGAAGCCGATCCGAGTCAAACTACCCAGGCATTAGCGACAAGGTTTAACGTTACCTTACTTACAATATTACTCATTTGCATTAAATCAATAGCATAAAAAATATTAAAAAAAAATTAGGTGCCTCATGATTTGACTGATCTGCTTATTATAATTATGCTATATTTATTAAAAACCTTGCTAGAAGCCGCGAACTTATCTATTATAGTTAACATGATAAAGTTTTTATTCTGAATGCTGCAAGAATCGGAATACAGTTCAAGCTTTTTTTACTTCCTCTTAGACATATTTCTTCTAAATTTCTCAAATAATGTTGAAGTGCCGAAGCTACCTCGTTAGCTCCTCGGCCGCTCTCATTTCGTAACCAAACAAAAAACTGTATATCATCCTTGGTTTGTTTATTTTTAGCTTTATGATGCATTACACAAAAATTATACAGTCAAGCTTAACGAGAGTAAAATACCTTCCCAACACTTTTTTTTATTTTATTTTTTTTATTTATTGCTAAATTTATATAATATAATAACAAAATAAGATCAGTACAACACAAACTTAAATAAGTTTATCTGTATACAGGACAGTCGTTGTCGCATATATTTTTGTTGTGGCTAAGTATCGTTCAGTACAAGCCGCGATATAAACAAGACGATTTTTTTATTCACATGGTGGGTAAGCGCGCCACGCGCATCAGTCGGTATATGACGTGACTTAATTTTCGTAACGGTTGATTTTGTTGGCAATCGAAACAACTTTATCATCTTCAGTATCATTCAGTAAACTAAAGGACTTTTTAGCCCTTAACTTGTGCAAGCGATATTCAGTCCGAATGTTGTTCTTTTTCTCTAAATCCTTTTTCGGGAACCCGTGACCAGAAATACATTAGTTACACGAAGACGATGCAGTCATCATTTTTTGAAGTTTTCGAACAAGCCTGCACTTCTGCTCCGTTCTCCTTTGGTATGAAATAAGCGACTGACATCATGCGGAAGTTTACATACTTTTTTTTATCGTCTTTTAGGAGCAAAAATGCGCATGTACTTCAACAAAAAAAATCTTGTTCGATTTTCGTATTATAGTAATAGTATAGTTTTCGTCTAAATTCTGCAACAAATCTTTCTGTAACTAATTTTTACGTTAAAATATACAAAACACAACGTAGTAATTTAAAGTAGTAAAGTAAATATGATACACTTAGGTGTCAGGACTTGTTAAAAAATGAGGTACATTTTTAGGTACTTGTTAAACAATAACGAAAAATACTAATAAAATGTTATCTTTCATGTCATGGAAACTAAGTTAAACTGCCAGGCACAATGATCTCTTCTTAAAGCCTGCTATTGTTATATCTAGATGATGATTACAGTTTAAATTTGGACCGTTTTTTTCCTTTTTGTGAGTATTTAGAGGTCTTGGAACTGCTGCGATGCCGTCAAGACTTTCTTCCCCCAACAACTTCAATAACTGGCGTGTTATATTCTTCGTTGTCCATAATTATTTATAAATTTGTGAACATGAAAAAAAGTGCGTGTATTATTTGTTACTTACCCAATAACACTGATTACACTAATACTATATTATACCTATTAATAATATACACCCTAGCGATTATGTCAAATCAACTATAATTATATATATATATATATATATCTTATGAACGTTATTGAAATGAAAATATGTTGAATGTTATTATATCAAACAATACGTACCGGTTATGTGTACTAGTGATAAACATACTTAAAGACATATATTTTAAATATGTGTTTATCATATTTAAAATACGCCCAGACCAAAACAAACAGACATGTTCATGCACAGAAATGATTGTCCTGTGTGGGGATCGAACCAATAAGCATTGCTGCCAACGTAGCGTTAACTAACCGCTATGCCACCAAGTCCGTCACTCGTCGTCATTTGAAAATTAAATAATATGACTCAAAATGATTCATCCAATGAAGTAGCCAACGCATTAAAACAAAATTCGCTGTACTGACAATAAAGCCATAACATCCGTTTACAATTTGGACCATGATATTACTGACAGATCATAAAAATTGACGAAAGAAGTCCACCGATCGTCAAAATATGAGCCGAGAACTTTTCGTCAGCCATAATCCAATTGTGTTCCCCAATATTACTTACGAAAGAATCACTTTATGAGAAGCTACAGACGCACATTATTGGCAAACTTTGAAAGTACATTATTTCTTTATAGATAGGAGCGCTAAAATGTTTCTTTGTGTCGCACTCATTTAATTGAAAATATGAAAATGATTTAATATAATATCTTCTTCTTCCTAGCGTCACCCCGTTCCCTAATCCATCAGGATGTACAGGATTCGCTACCAACGGATTTGGCGAATATACAAATTTTTACATACAGTGACTGCCGTCAGACCTCCATTACTCAGAGGGAAAATCAGACCATTTTTCAGGTAAGGTCACATAGATAAGAAAACCTATTTTGATTTCTGTCCAGCATTAGGACACAAAAATAATGTGTAAAACTAATTTACCTAAGTTGTTCGACTAAACTCACAAAAATCTACAGATAACTTTGTATTGATAACATAAATTTATATTTGTATATGTAATTGTAGCAGGATCAATCGACTTCACACGTGAAATAATATTTGAATGAAGTATGCAACTAGAATCTTGTATCGATACAGAAGCCAAAGAATTTTGCGTGTAACATACTCGTAAAAATAATACTCATTAATAATTTTTGCTGGGATATCATTTGTGCCTAGTCAACATTAAATATGTAGCGTTTCTGCAAAAACAAACTCAAGCGGTAGGCATAGGTAGTTGCTAATTAAAAATAAATTTAAGTTTATCACAATCAAAAATAAATCTTAACCAAATTATTCGTTTCTACAAAATTCTAACAAATTACAAAAAAGTTACATTTGCTTATATTTTTATTATTGTATCGCGTTAATAAATAAAGTTAATACTTGCACTTGTACAGATTCCACTTCACGGCATTATCAAGGTATTTTATACAACATATCAATATGTTGTATAAAATACCTTGATAATGCCGTAAAGGCGAAACCGGTCGGTAAAAATAATTATTAAATAAAACTGTTAAGTGGAATCTGTACAAGTGCAAGTATTAACATTAACGCGATGTCTTCAAAATTCCACCAAGTGCCTACAATCAACAGTATCAACATTTACTATTGTATTTTGTATATATCCAAGTGTAGATTTTCAAGGTTATTCTATGTATATATCTATAAGTTCACGCGAAATCTAAACCCCTCTAAACCCCTTCAGTAGGTAGAGAGAACCGAGCGCCACATGACTCACGCCTCACTCGCTCAAGGTTGTTAACGAAGATATTTTGTAACATATCGTAGCAAAACGATGTTACATACATGTACATTTTAGTAATTATCACTTGCTCCACGGTGAAGTAAAATGTCGTACGGAAACCCAAGAATATTTTGAAAGACGTGTAACCTAACCTAAGAGAGAAGAAGATTTTCTCTCTGGGCTATTGAGATCTGACGGCGGTCACAAAATCACAAAAAACAATATCTTCGCCAAATCCTTTGCTTTAGCTAGTTGATCACGCTAGTCCTGTTTCTTAATCCCATAAAGGACCAGATAACGCTAAGGACAAAAAAAGAAAGTACAACAGTATTAAAATTTAGTACACAATTAATTTAATTTTAGTGAAACAACACCAGTGATGTAAAAGATTTTGCATTAATTTAAATCCTTAAACAAATCACATTCATATTAAAAAGCGGAAAAATGCAACATTGAAAAGTAACAAGCGGCATTTTAGCACACAATATTATTCTGAGTTAATATAGTTCTCACGATATTGCCATGCAATCATTTCGCAGATGATTCCTTTATTACGGACCGTTGAATGACCCATAAAATTCGGGACAAAGAAATTTATGCACGTTTTATATTCGCTAAAAGAGCTCTAGATAGCTGTTTAAAAGTATTTCATACTTGTAAGTCTTTGCAAAAGTATAAACGGCATTAAAATCTGCAGTAAGCGCTTTGTGCTTACAGCTAAAAATAAGAAATTCAAATAAATTTCTACTGAGTTGAAGGCTGTTATACGAGTAGCATCGTTACCTTTATTATAAAAATAAAAGCATCAATCTTCCTTTACTTCTTCCTAGTGTTATTTATTTGATTTGAGGGGGCCCGCTAACTGAGCATAAAGATTTGGCGATGATGCTGGTTTTCAAGCGAGTGCCGTCAGACCTCCTCAGGCCACAGAGAAAGTCATACTTTTCTTAGGTTAGTTTTAGTTTCTTTCAAAACATAATTTCTTGGACGTGTGGGTTCCTACTTCCTTGATGGGTAGAGATTCGATTGCGTCGTTGCGCGTGTCATTTTATTCAAACACGCAGGTTAAGCAACGTCGACCACAGCCTGTTTATGGATGGGTTTTTTCTATCACGAGTAGCTCCGAACTTCGGAGGGCACGTTAAGCCGTCGGTCCCGGCTGTTGTGGATAGATGACTGTCGTTAAGCTAAGTCGGTGGCCCTAGAGAGGTTTGAAAACACGAGACTCCCCCAATCTGCATTTGAGCAGCGTGGTGGAGTATGCTCTAAACCCCTTCAGTTGAAGGGAGACCCGTACTCTTGCAGGGGGATGAATAAGAGTTGATGTGGTGATGGGTTTTTCCGATTTTTTCCTTCATTGATTTTTTCCTTCCAAATAAATGATAATTAAAAATTGTGTACGAAAATACGTATTTAGTAGTAGAATTTATTAGTAGTAGAAGAATTTATTTAGTAGTATTAGAATTTGTTTAGTAGCATCAGGGTCGGCAATGCGGTACTAGCTTACTAGTCAAACCTGCACAAACCGGAGGGAAACCAAACTTTAATTAGCTTAGGATTAAGATTAGTTTAGGTTTCTTCACGATATTTGCCTTCACCCTTAATAAATGATAATTACAAACATGTTCATAAATCCGAAAATGCGTACTTATTGGTACATGCCTATACTAGGACTTGATTAGCCATTTAACCACCGATCAACAAAAAAATACTTTTTGAATGTAAAAAGAAAACTTTTAACTAATTATGTTTAGACCAAAGTAAAGGATGATAGAATGATATGAGAAAATTCTAAATTCGAATAATTTTATTGTAACCCGCTTGAATTTTTTATTTGCTATTAAAAAAATACAATTTTTATGATCTAAATGAAGTTATTTATAGTTTTATAACATTAATATATGGGGTTTCTTATGATTTTATACTATATTTTTCTTAGAGGTCCAGTTGTAAAGTTCAACAGTAATCATTTAGTACATGTGAGCTCTCCTTTCGCTGCTGTTTTTATTATATCTATTGTAACAAAACTTATAAAGATCATTTTTATACTTTCAAAACATTATTTGAGAATCACGCGAGTGATAATTCATCGTAGTATAAAAAAATAGCTTACTAAATCTACATCCTTCCACTTTCGCATTGTATATCTGTTTCGTCATTCTTTCATCTTGCATTCTTTCTACATGTCCGAACCAACGGAGCATGCCCTTTCTTATCTTAACACCGACACTCTCTTTCAGTCCAACTCTCTTTCGTAGCCGAGGAAGACCAAGACTAACCTACCATGACCAAATTGGTCGTGTTTTATCAGAAGGTGATGTCAGGAGCCTTAGGAACCGGCGAGCGTGCATGAAAAGAGCTATGAATGTGAAAGAAGCGAGTGAAGTGTGTAAGGACCGCGTCTTATGGCACTCGGTTCTCTCTGCCTACCCCGCAAGGGACCTGGCGTGAAGATATATATACTAAATCTAGAACCACACTAACTTGCTCCCTGTATTTTAATAAATGAGGTTCGGGCAAAAAGCGCAGCGAATACATTTACTGAAATAAAAATTACATCAACAACTAAATACCAATTGTTTATTGTATTTATGTAAATGAGTGACATCACAAGAAAGCTCCCGAGGAAGTAACACAAATTTGTTTTCCATCTGAATGTGTTTCCAAAATAGTAGTAAATAACAATTGTTACTGAGCCGTTATACAACCACAAAACAAATACACCTCACGTTCACTCCGCGCGACGCATTTCCCTATATATAGCGACACCATCACTCAAACAAATCGATACATTTACATTCCCGCAAGTGTAATCGTGGGAACACAATCCCGGGGCGTATGTATAAAAAATGAAACAGTTTGATAGTATTTTAGTTCAAAATGTGAAACTATTTTCAAGTTTTAGTATAAATTTACCACTTAAACCAGTTACGTGTCATAGAACACAAAAAATATTTAATACTAGCAGAAGCCCGCGGCTTCGCATGCATGAGACTTGACACTTCAATTTTATTTATATGAATTATGTATTCTATGTATAGATGTATAGGTATCTAAAATTTTTCTTAATAAATAATATTAATAGCTAAACATATAATTTTTTGGAGTTCTACTTCTCTTGGTGCGATAGGGTAAAACAAGGAGTGTGCATTTTAAGTATCAATCGATGCCACCTCTGCTGCAAATACAACAACTCCTTAGGAGCTTACAGGTATACTCACTCAGTCGCCGAAATAAACAACCCTCAGGAACTTGTTATTTTGGCTGTGATTTTCGGCGACGTGGAGGTACTTCCACAGATTGGGGAAGCTTTGACGCACCCTACCTCTCTTAAATAAAACCAAACCAAGACAAAAAAACATGTGCATGAACATGTTTTTTTGTCTTGGTTTGGTTTTGTTTATCCTGTATGGAAATCGACCCCACGGGCGTTCGTATATAGTATAGCTTCGTATATAATACTAGCGTTATTAACTACTACGCCACTGAGCTCGTCAAATCCTTTTTGTAATTTCTGGGCTCTCTAGATGACTTTAGTGATAAATAAAATCTCATTTTTGTAATGTCCTATTTATCAATGATACAGTTTCTATCTCACTCCTCTTAATGAAGCTAGACAGCATAGAAATAAATTAACTTAATAAAAATAGATCACAAAACATTCAAGTTGATATCATAAGTATTTAAGAAGTAAGAATTCCTATAAAATATGTGCTCTCACAAGGGAGTTTCTTGATTGATTATTAAAGTAGAACGTTATTAAAACCTACTATGTCTTCTTACCGAAGATAATATTTTTATTTTCGCAGTGATTTCAAATGTCACGTGAATTATTCTATTTTCGTCTCAAAACATCGTCCTGATCTACAAACTTCTTCGATAATTATTTTTTGTTTAATCTGAGTACCTGTGAAATGTCTTACTACTTATAATCAGCAAATACAAATCAACTTTGAACATCTCGTTAACATGTGTCCATAAACATTTTTTTTGTACTCTATTTCTTTACAAGGTAAACGAAGGTTAAGGTCTTTGAAATTAAACTATTTTTAACGGAAGTATCGCGTGTTTTATTTATTTTGTTGAAACCTGACGTTTCGTTTGGGATCCAGTCCTAAAAATAATCAAATCACAAATCCAAAGATCTACTAAAAAAAATGTTCGGACACTGTGAGCGATTTTTGTGTGAATCGGAACATATATAATTAATCCATCCATGTCGGTAGATGTAATAATTGAATAACTAATGTAAGACAAATACCACCTTAGTCTTTCCTGCGACCACGGACGCTGCAAAGCGTTCGAAACGTCAGGTTTCAACAAAATAAATAAAACACGCGATACTTCCGTTAAAAATAGTTTAATTTCAATGTGTAACAATCGCGAAAACCTACGAAGGTTAAGGTCATATTAATTTTTTTTTTTGCTTTTATACACTACTATTTCGCATCATTACGAGTACTTAATGTAATTTGTGTACGTTTATAAGCTCTTTTCTCTATGTTATCATGTACCACCTACCAATATTTGTTTTAATTTTTTCTATAAGTTAAGGTGGGCTGAAAGAAAATTCATTCATTCAAAAAGTTTGAATAATCGACCTATATCTATACCATATTGACTGTACTAATTTTGTGTTGTATATCTACTTCTTCATTCTTTCATCCTGCATTCTTTCTACATGTCCGAATCAACGAAGCATGCCTTTTCTTATTTTAACACCGACTCTCTCTTTCAGACCTACTCTGTATCTAACATCATCATTGCGAATGTCTACAAGCGTTACGCCACAAATTTTACGCAACGCTCGTATTTCGACCGCGTTTATCCTACTTTCATGGTCTCTCTGCTATACCCAGCTCTCGCTTCCATAAGTAAACTTTGGGACCAGCACTGCATTGTGTACAGTGAGCTGTGTCTTCTGACTCCAGTTTTCACTTCCAAGAACCGCATCCAAGATATACAATCGCATCCACTTGTTTCAACACTTCATATTCAACCGTAATCCTTACATTGGTTCTGGTTTCTTCTCTTTTAAATACTCTTTATTTTAATAATCTTTATTTTCTTCGCATTCAATTTATATAATTTTATTCGCATTCATATATTTAATTTATCTTTTTTTGGCGCAATAAATATTTCTATATTGTATTACATTATAAAACTAATTTGGAAGTAATGATTGAAAATCTGAGCTAGTAATTTTAGTGTGGAAAAATTCTATAGATAGATTAATTCGAATTAAGGAACTACATAAGAATCTTGTAAAGTGATTGATGTGATAATAAAATACAAAAACAATTCAATTTATTGATAGAATCAAACAAACCTTATCTAAAAGTACTTATACTAATAACCTATAATATTAAAATATACATATTTCAATTAAGAAGTACCTTCAAAATGTAAGTTGTACATATTTTTTGAGACCTTTGAAATCTCTATTTTTATACCACTTTAGATATCTAATTTCGAATTTCTTGAATAGTTTGGAAGAATGTTTTCCTTCCATCTGCGCAATATGGTGTCTATAAACCAACATTCTATCATTATTATGATGTTATATATCCCATATTGCTCAGGATACAGTTCCAGCGGTGTTCCATATATCTAAATCGATTCAGGCATTTACTTAAATTCGTAGATATTATAATGGAATAAATAAAATTCACAAACATACATACATGAACTCTGAAATATTACACCCCACTCTTAGGGCACTTATCTTCAAACAATGACATCAAGTTAATCATCATAATGGCAAAAAAAATCGGATAGAAAACATATATTTCTTGCTTTAGGCTTACATGGAGTACATAGTAATCCATACTAAATAAGAACTAAATACGAATTTATGTTGGTACACACAACATACATACAACATTGAGTCGAACATCAAACAAACGCAACAACATAAACACAGAATTCAACCACGTTACTATGTAAAGAATGAGCCATATAGTGATCTATCATTTTTATGAGCGTGCCATAAAAGCCCAGAGCCCGCAAGCCGAGTGTATGCAACAGCTTATATAAAACCATTCTAGCGCAAAATTCACTAAAGTTTACCTTGTAATATCCACTATATTTGGTAATGTATTGCTGTTTCGAGCACAGAAATATTGTGAGGTGTACGTTACCCGTTTGATGCATATGTAATGCCTTTCAATTCGCGTTTTTGGGTGATTTTGCGGTTACTATAGAAAAGATGGAAGTATTACTGATGTATTCTTTGCTTCAGATGAAGTATGAAACTCTTTCCATTCAGGTACAAAGTATTTTCATACTTATGGCAAATTTATTTAATCTGAATACTGACTGTTACTGTTAGTCAGAGTTCATTAATATTGTAATTTCGGAATAAATTTAGCTTAGATTGCTATTGAAAAACTCGTTAACCTGCCAATGGAATCACTTTGGTCAAATATTCGCTCATCTTCTCAGATCAATTTTAAATCAATTTTGTCCAGCGGTTTTTATTTTCCAAACATTGATATCTCAGTGAATAAGGAACCAGACTATTAACCGACTAGTTCGAATCCTGTTGTATCACTATTGTAATTATCACTTGCTAGGTGGTGAATGAAAATATTATGAGAAAACCAGCATGTCTTGTAGTTAATCTTAAAGTTTAGTTTTCACTCTGGATTGTGAAAATTTAACGACAGAAATTAATTGTGCACTTAATTTAACACTGTTTTACTTTGTTCTTCTTCATAGAGATATTCCGTCCCTTATGGGATTATAAAGCTAGACTAGCGGGCTCCGCTAGCTAAGGCAAAGGATTTGGTGAAGTTACTCGTTTTTACAAAGATCGCCTCAAATCAGTGTCTTCAAAATCAGTATATTCACCAAATCCTTAAATTATTAGATAGCGGACTCCGCCAATCCTAATGAATTAGAAAACGGTATAAATAGGTATAAATGAAGTAAATTTAATAGTATTTATTTTTTATTTACTAATAACTCGAAAATTGCTCCATAAATTTGAATAATAGAGACTATGTTCTACTAAGGTGGATTAGAATTTAAGATCGTTAATATTTGAAAAAAAAAATATGATTATTTAAAAAAAAATTTAAGCATACATAAAGCTTATAAATATATTTTTTTCTTTTATTAGTTTCGATACCTTTCGATCCCTATATAACTATGATAAAGGTTTGATGATAAATTAAAAAATTAAAACTTAAAAAAGAAGTGATGCCATTGAAGGTATCACTTTATTACCTATACATTTTATTTACATGATTTAAATAGGTTTACACAATTCACCTTACTACTAACACTAATGCTTGTACTTATAATTCTTAACGAACTCTTTCGAGATGTTTGTTTGCTTGAAATAACAGATAACACATTATTTTGCAATAACGTCTCAGTATTATGTCAAGCTAAGATGAGAATTATGTTGAATGCGCCAACTACGAGTAAGTACCCCGGTTTTATCTTTTGTTTACGAGCCTTGAGAGTTATATGTGCCAGTTTGGGGGAGTTTAACTTTCCTTTATGATTATTTTACATTTGAGAAAGTTAGCAACTCACTCGGGGTGAATACAGAAAAGTTACTAATATCTTGAATTAAGGGGACGAGTTAAGTTTCTCGTGTCTTCGATTTTACTTCAGTTTGAGCGGAATGTTGTGTTTATTAAACGTATTTGTCAAACGTATGAAAACAAACTGGAAAGTGGTGAGTTAACGAACAAGTGTTAGGATTTCTCATGGTCGTAATAGAAGGAAAGGGTAGATTTATATCTGATATTCTTTTGAGACTAAATGAGGTATAAAATATCCTTCTGTTTACAGAGTAAACAGAAGGATATCTCCTTCTGGAAATATCCTTCTGTTTACAGAGTAAACAGAAGGATATTTTATACCTCATTGCTTTTCTACGCAACACCTTCCCAAAATGTGCCTAGTATCTCACTCACCCGCTTAAACACAACTACGAGTATCTCCAACATCCCCAGAATTAATATTAGAATGTGAGGCGTGGCTAGTTTGGTATATGACACATCAGTTTTTATTTTTTAGTTTGGTTCATTGATGTTTGAAATTTAATTTAATTTGTATATATAAAAATATGTTTCTTTTATACAACGTCGGGGGTATACAAACATACGGCCCACCTGATGTAAAGCGAGTACCGTAGCCTATTAACGCTTGCGATATATTAAGTATCACTCGCGCGATGCCTCCTCAGCTGCTTACACAGCAACTCCTTGGGAGCTTACTGGTGTCCTCACTCACAGGTAGGAACATAACAACCCTCTAGGGAGTTGTTATTTGGCTGCGGTTTTCTGTAAGGTGGATGTACTTTACCAGACTTTACCTTACTTAACTTTTACTTTGATGCGCCTTACCTCTCTTAAAATATAATAAAAATAAATAGTTTTAGTACAACATTATAATAAGTTTACTAATGTTCGCCGGTTCAGGTTATGAAAGGGGATTATTATCATAAATTTTCAGGGCGGATCGCGTTATTTTCTATGTAAATAGGCTAACCAGGTTTATTTATATTAAAAGAGAAGCTATCCGATATACAACGTGTAGCCTAAATGGCTACGTTAAGTAACAAACTACACTAGCCCGATAAATCGCTTGCCGCTATGTGTAGGTTCCCTAATGGCAATCAAGAATTGGAAATCGCAGCATAGGATGGAGGGCGGAGCGTTTTACTATAGAATGACGATTTTGTGAAGATGACAAGAAACCAATGGATGCAAGCAGCACAGAACCTAAAGAGTGGGAAGAGGAGCCTTTGTTCAGCAGTAGACGTAATTTTGCTGATCTGATCATGATTTAATTAATTTCATTATAGGTTAATTAATTGTATGTTTTATTAATTATATATATGAAGCGAGCGCCACCTCACTTTCTGCCTGTATAAGGCATTAAATAACATATAACAAGTAGATAATTTCAACATTAATGTATCTAGTCCAGCCGGAATATGCATTAATTTTTTATGAAGTAATCTTAGGAAGTAATCTATGTACATATTTACAGAAGTCTCAACAATAAATTAAAAAAAAAATCCATTTGAAAAGGCCACGTTTGTTTTGATGCAGGCCTTTAATCTGTCTGGCTACGAATCGCACGGCCACGGATTTACACACTGTTTCCATGGGAAGTTTAGCCACTGCTTGCTTCGGAGATTTCTTAAGATACACAATGTCGACGTGTCGTTTCGAGCAGATCGTATTCTCTAAAACTTACGACAACTTGTAGTCTAAGGGGTTCAGATCGGGGCTAGATGAGGGCCAGTCTTCAGCTCTTAACAAGTCCGCTTCGAACCAGATTTGGGTAGTTCGTGCCTTGTGACCAGGTACAGAGTCCTGCTGTAAAGTCCACGGTACATTAAAAAAATGTATTTGGCTTTGGCTGAAGTCTGCACTACTTTTTCATAAAAATGAAGCTTTGTGACTCCTTGATTAGATACCCCCCCACCAAACTATTACAAACGCATGATGATGACCACGCTGTACGTTTCCGGCCACTTGGGCAGCTTCTTTAGAGCTGTGTGCGTTCACATTCTCATTTTGCTTGTTTGTTGTAGTGCTCTTAAGATTAAAATAATGATCTAATACCAAGATTTTGAAGTGTATTGTCTCAGGTTTTCGCGATTGTTACACATTGAATTAAATATTTTTTAACGGAAGTATCGCGTGTTTTATTTATTCGAAACGTCAGGTTCAACAAAATAAATAAAACACGCGATACTTCCGTTAAAAATTGTTTAATTCAATTTTGAAGTGTCTTGAATATGACCGAAGGCTCCATACCCACTTTGTGCAATCATCACTGCAATCTCAAACAAGAAAAAAAATTGTAAAACGGCGGAAAATCGAATGAAGTTTTTAACATAATAAACGGATTTCAAATTCAAAATAATTAAAAAGTTGAAAAAAGAACAGTTTCTATGAAACGGAATTTATGGCCAGACTAGTTACATATTTTATTTTAAACATTATATGAGGTATCAGAATAGAATACACACTTTCCACAAAAGTGTAAACTCGTAGGTATTTGTATCATTAATACATATATTTTCATTGCATTAGTCTAACTCTAAAAAACTGTGTGGCCTTTTAATATAATATTGCAAAATGAAAGTTTACTTCTTAAAAACAAACACAAAATATTGTAATTATGCAAAAGAGATCTTCTAAGTTACCGAATGAAGATAATTTTTTTTCAAACTTTTCTTTTAGTAATGGAAACAACTTACAAGTCATAGGTAGGTACATTTAATTTATTCATTCTTTTTTTTTAATATTTGAAAATAACATAAAATTAACGTTATAACTCAATGCCATTACATTTCCAATTTGAAATATCTAAATAAACGCTTTACAAATGAGAACGGCTTTGTGATAGAAGGGCAATGGGTGATTTTTAGATTTGATTATAAAGTTAACTGAAAGTTTCTGTTGAAAATTGTAATGAACGAATGGAATAGTAAAATGCGATTTAAACATTTCTGAAGAAATTTACTACTTCTCTCACGAACCGTATTTAGTCCAATAAAGTTACTACTTGCTTTTGAGACAATTTTCTACATTCGTTATCTGTCAATAATCAGTAGTTAGATACATTTTTATTTATTTATTTGTTACTAGCTGACCTGACGAACTTCGTACCGCCTTACAGTCGATTAATTTTTTTTTAATACTTATTCTGCTATTCGGGACACCGGGTCAGCTAGTAAGATAAAAATTTAGACTAAAGTTCAAATTGACTTTTAAGTATTATTACGAATCTTTTGTATGCGAGTATAGAAGAGTGTTATTTTTAGACTTTTTTAGGCATTTTTATTAATTTTTAGGGTTCCGTACCCAAAGGGTAAAACGGAACCCTATTACTGAGGCTCCGCTGTCCGTCCGTCCGTCCGTCCGTCCGTCCGTCCGTCCGTCCGTCCGTCCGTCCGTCTGTCACCAGGCTGTATCTCATGAACCGTGATAGTTAGACAGTTGAAATTTTCACAGATGATGTATTTCTGTTGCCGCTATAACAACAAATACTAAAAAATAGAATAAAATAAATATTTAAGGGGGCTCCCATACAACAAACGTGATTTTTTTGCCGTTTTTATAGATAATGGTACGGAACCCTTCGTGCGCGAGTCCGACTCGCACTTGGCCGATTTTTCTCTTTGTAAGAACCATCCTCGTACTTCAAGGAATATTCTAAAAAAAGAATTAGCGAAATCGGTTCAGCTGCTCTCGAAATTTACGCTTAGCAACACATTTAGCGATTAATTTTTGGGGTTCCATACCCAAAGGGTAAAACGGAACCCTATTACTGAGGCTCCGCTGTCCGTCCGTCCGTCCGTCCGTCCGTCTGTCACCAGGCTGTATCTCATGAACCGTGATAGTTAGACAGTTGAAATTTTCACAGATGATGTATTTCTGTTGCCGCTATAACAACAAATACTAAAAAAATAGAATAAAATACATATTTAAGGGGGCTCCCATACAACAAACGTGATTTTTTTGCTCATTTTTTGCTCGATATTGATAACGGCAACAGGTAGACGCTTGAAATATTCACAAAATATTTAGTTATATATTCACTTTAAGAATAAAAAATTAAATTAAAATAAAACAAATATTTAAGGGGGGCTCCCATACAACAAACGTGATTTTTTCGCCGTTTTTATAGATAATGGTACGGAACCCTTCGTGCGCGAGTCCGACTCGCACTTGGCCGATTTTTATATTATAGATTGGTGCCTCCGGCATTTGGAGCAGTAATAATCCACTAGGGGATAAGTAACCGGTCTTATGATCAAATAGGTCCCCGGTTCGAATTCAGGCGGGTACCACCAAATTCGTGTTTCCGGATTTATGTACATATTTGTGATGTCACTTGCTTGGCGCAAGGAAAACATCCTGGAGTAACCCGCACCTCCAAAAAATTCTATTTCGGGAGACGTATGACCATATTTAAGGTAGGTCTGGTTTTCCCTCTCGGTTGTGGAGACCTCATGGCAGTTGCTCCATGTAAAAATCAGTATGTTATCCAAATCCTTAGGCTTAGGCGAAAACGCTAAGAAGAAGAGGTGCCTCCCGCCTTGGTTCCTAATACTGATTTACTTTTTGGTAAATCCAGTAGCTTCTGAATACAGAAAACTAATATGGAAAACATACAAAAAAGTAGGACCATCAAGATTGGTCAGCTATTTAGAAGGAGTTTAGTGACACACAGACAGAAATTATGTATGCAAAGATATAGACAACTAACATATACCTTTTGGACATTTATTTGATTTAAACAAAATAATAACTTATGGAAGCAAGAGCTGGGTATGGCAGAGAGAGCCTAAAAGTAAGATAAACGAGGTTGAAATGCGAGTGTTGTGCAAAATTTGTAGCGTAACGCTTATAGACCGCGCTTTAAATGATGATGTTAGTAAAAGAAAGTGTCGGTGTTAAGATAAGAAAAGGCATGCTCCGTTGGTTCGGACATGTAGAAAAAATGCAGGATGAAAGAGTGACGAAACAGATATACAATGCGAAAGTGTAGGTGCCGAGGAAGACCTAGACTAACCTGCCATAACCAAATTGGTATTGTTTTATCAGAAGGAGATGTAAGGAGCCCTAGGAACCGGCGAATAAGCATGAAAAGAGCTATGAATGTTAAAGAAGCGAGTGAGGTATGTAAGGACCGCATCTTATGACGCCCGGTTCTCTCTGCCTACCACACAAGGGACCTGGCGTGAAGATATACATATTATATTTTATGATATCTTCGGATCCAGAGAAGGGTTACACTATATCGTATTTTAGCTATCACTTATACTTGCCTCGCTTGTACCTATTTTCTCTCCTTACGTATGTTTATATCTAGAAGCCAATGACAGGTTGAAGGGATGTCTGATACCGTTCAGCGTTTCTCAAACTGCCACGATATTTTTTGTTTGAATTGTGTGTAATATAGTATGACATTTTAACAGATTATTCATACAACATTATTGTAACATACTCGTACATTTTAATTATTTAATTTACATAAGTAATAGGGGTTAAAGTATGAAATTGCTGTATCATAGTAAAAGATATTTTGAATTGACATTAAACCTTCATGGTGTGTGATTTTCGAGTGAAACTTTTTTCACATGAAACCTATTAAGTTTTTGTTTAAAAAAAATATGCAACGTTTGACTTTCGAATTTCAATTGATTTTTTTATTCAGCTTAGACGGGAAAGATGGATACTTCGAAAATTCCGACGCGATACTAACACGGCAGAAACGGCTCGCAATATCAATGCTGCGTTTGGAGAGGAGACTGCTAATGAATGCACCGTGCGTTTTTCATTTAAACGCTTGCGTAATGGAAGCTTTGATTTGAAAATCGAACCACGTGAGAGGTGCGGTCTTTCACGTGGTTCGATTTTCAAATCAACACACAGGTGAATAACGCTGAACTGATGGAGATGGTGGAAGCCGATCCGAGTCAAACTACTCAGAAATTAGCGGCATGGATTGACGTTACCCTATACACAATACTGAATCATTTGCATCAAATCAATAAGTTAAAAAAAAATATGAAAATATGGAGCCTCGATGATTTGACTGATCCGCAGAAAGAAACGCGTGTTGAAACTTACGTCATCGTCCGTACTCGCTAGACCTTTCTCCAATTGGCTGCCATTTTATTCGTGATTTGGACGATTTCCTACGTGGTAAAAAGAATTCTTCCTAGGAGGCAGTACAAAACACTTTCACACAGTTTGTGAAATCAAGATCCCCAGAGTTCTATCGCAAAAGCATAAATAAACTTCCCATTAGATGGCAACAATGTATAGGTAATGAGTTTAAATATTTTGATTTCATATATATGTTACATCTTAGAAAAAAAAACGAGTTTTAATTTTTCAATATACCAAATCGGCAATTTCATACTTTAACCCCTAATATAATATTTAATTTATACAAGTTTTCTATAAAGCATTGCAGTACAAGTATTGGTATTTATTTACCTTTATTTTCATGGTTTCTAAAGTTATATTATAGAATTTCACGCGTTAATTTCATTGAAAAATATAAACGTACTCGTATTAGATAACCTAAAGATCCGCGACGAAGAACGATAAGAACCTAAATACTGTTATAGAGAACAAAAACATCAAATAATATATAGAAGTTCTCTTAGGAAATCTGTAGTTATTCAGAAAAGTAATACAATACTAGCGCTGAAATATTACTGGCATTACTGGATACTACAGGGACGTGAAAAGTTTGGTTGGTGACTGTTTACTATTTCTGATCTATATAAATGGGCTTACTTTAACAATATATAGTACAATTTGCATTTACTCCTTATTACTTATGTTAAAATATAATCTATATCTATAAAAATCTCGTATCCCGGTGTTTGTGGTTGCGCTCCTCAGAAACGGCTCGACCGATATTTATGATTTTTTTTGTATATATTTAGTTGGTATGAGAACGGGTGGCAAAGTGTATTTCAAAAAGTATATTTTTTGAAGAAAAATAATTAGAAAAAATGGCAGAACAACGTTTGCCGATTCAGCTTTTTTTTATACAACTAGATTGGCAAACAAGTATGCTGCCCGCATTAGAAGGTAAGCGGTCCCGTCAGCCTATTGACGCAACTCGCAACACCACGGGGATGTTACTTGCGCGCTGCCAATCTTGTGACCTAAGGCTGTTTCGTCACAGTACTCTCTTTCTCTACCATATCTCACCCTTCAATAGCTAGTACTCAATATAAAAATTGAATTATCAATACATCGTTTAGAAACATATACATATGATAGAAAATCACAGTTTTATAAACCAATAATGAATGGGGTCTAAGAATAAGTAACACTGTCTAAGGAGTATCTACTGGAATATAGACCTCAGACATTTTTCGTTTCTTACTATGTTTTTGCGTTTGCTAAATTTGGAAAAACGTCATTTGAGTTAGACTAATAAATAAATTCCAGTACCTGGTATGAGCTATATTTAGTATTTATTTAATTTAAAATATTTACTCAAAGTTATAAAATAGTATAAAAACTTGAACACAATAATCAAAAGTATGGTATAACACTCAATATAGAAATAGTTAAACTCGAGATAATTTCGGTACTCAAATTAAAATAGATACGAACATGTGATAGAAATATAATGCAAGTAAAGTTGCATGTAATGCTTGTAGCTTTTTATAAAGAAGCTGATTCAGATTATACATCTTGTTTTAAAAAAAGGTAATGTAGCTTACCATTAAGCTGGTCTTCCGCTTTTTTTAAATTTAAGTGGCTTAAAAAAATGTCGTCGTATTTACTTAAAATGCGTAATATCGCTTATGTAAATGCTATTCAATGAGTGTAATCCGTAAAACAAATATTGTGAGTTTTAAGTAAACAGTTCTAGAGAAAAGTAATAAAATAAAATATCTCATAGTATTTTTACTCCAGACAGATTTTACCAGCATACGGATTACATTGAGAACAAGATATCAAAAGTGTTAAAATTTGCAAGAAGATTTTTTGTACCATTCGGCAAAATTAAACCGACTGAAATTTTATATATTGTGTTTTTGTGCGTAGTTGTGTACGTTTATATACAATGTAATGAATACATACGTTTATATAAATGTAAATGATAAATAGATTCAATAGAGATTTCATAGGTACATTCCGCATAATAGTAGATATTATCTTTCCGGTTTACATTGGTAGACGTAAAAATAAACATTTTCCTAGATTGTAAGAAACTATATATGCACAAGAAATTCGACCAGTCTACTATTTGCATTGTTACGACAGAACCAATGAACTAATCGTAAAAATCTTAGAGAGGTAGAGAGATAATAATAAAACGAACAAGCGTACGGCCTGCCTGTTGATAAGCTGATAAAATGGTTCTGTCGCTTTTAATGTGGCAATAACTAAATCCAGGCTAGTGAATAATACTCAACTTTTAACGTGTACCTATGAGAAATTTCCGCTTGAGTAGTTTGAGGATAACTGCCTTAGGCCATGTCTGCGGAATAACATGAGAAGGCTCTCCGCTCGCAAAAAGACATTTTATTGAGTGCGAGCGACTAGATTGAAATTTCCTTTCAGCTTAGACATGTCAAAATTTGATTTGACAAGTGTGTGCATTTAATGGATTTCAGTGTTTGATATTTTATTAAAATATTTACTTGTTGACTTGTAATAAGTGAAACTGGACAACAAAATTTTGTAACACTACTTATGCTTACTTGCTTTGAAATACCTGCCTACTCTTATTGCAACGGCTGATTTAGTTTGATTTAATCTGGTCTAGATTTTGTGTTACAGTTATCGCCAGTAAATTTAACATGGATCAAATAACCTATGTAGAACAATTGAGATCGACATTACGTAGTAATTCAATTCACCGCCACGGGCCGGGGGTAAAGTTGAACGCGCAGCTCTTATTGGCTCGTTCGCGGATCAGCATTGCGGCACTTATCGGCTTATTGGTTAAAATATTATCCTATTATAACAGTAAGCTCAAATTGCTGCGATATTTAAGCGCTAAAACACAACGTTTTTGTGAGCGCGGAATGTCTTCATGCGCAAGCAAGTAGTTTATTCGTTTGTGAAATGTAATGTTTTATATTTCCGAGTTAGTATGTGTATATGTATTAGTATATATAGTATATATAGTAGTATGTGTATATGTGTTAGTATGTGCTGAGGCATAAAAATGATCCTAATAAGTTTTGTTACAATATAATACAATATCATAGACACGAAAGAAGAGCAAAGTCTTCGAACAGTGTGTTTTGCCAGTGAAGACATACGGAACTGAGACGTGGCCCTTCACTGCGGGCCGTATGGGGAAGCTCAAGGTCGCTCAGCGTGCTATGGAAAGAGCTACGCTGTGGGTTTCTCTGCGTGATAGAATTAGAAATTAGTGCATCAACAGTAGAACTAATATAACCGACATAACCCACAGGATAAGCAAGATAAAGTGGCAGTGGGCCGGCCACATAGTTCGTAGAACCGACAACCGCTGGGGAAGAAAGGTTCCTGAATGGCGTCCCGGTACTGGTACACGTAGTGTGGGACGACCCCCCACTGGTCCTCAAGAGGCAGGGAGTTCAAGGATGCAGGTGGCACAGGATCGGATCTATAGGGGAGGCCTATGTTCAGCAGTGGACGAGTACAGGCTGAGATGATGATGATGAATACTATATCAGGAAATGGGAGCTCACGTTTACTAACGGATTACTGTTGAAAATTTCAGCAGCAACTCCCTGAACAAAGAACAAAGTTATAAGCAAACCTCTATATTAGTATAGTACATGACTTCATTTAAATCATAAGAAATATATTCAGGAACACCGTTCCTATACGAAATCTATATGTTTGTCTGTGCGTTTGTCTGTGAGTGCGTTTTTTTCGAATATTTTGACTTTAGATTCGGATTCAGTATAAAAAAGTAGAATAGGAATGTTCAGGAACACCGTTACTATCTCTTAAGGAACATGGTCAAAATGGCCGACAAATTAAAAAAAAAATTGAATTGTTATATAATTTTTGACGAGCCAGGTGTTCCTCTGGCAATGCAAGCTTGAGCATTCTCAACTGGTTTTTAAATGGCAAAACAACAAAATAAGTGACTTATAATGAAACTACTCGCATTTGACATTTTCTCATATCAATTCTATCATCTTTAATATTGTTCCAAACACATTTGATTAAGTTTTTTCTTGTTATATCTATAAAGTATTTTTTGTTGACTAGCGTTGTTGGGAATTAATGTATTTTCTGCTGTTTTTTAGGTAACAATGACATTAAGTAGTTAAGATGTATTTTAAATGAGTTCTTATTTACCACTAGCTTACAGCGTTTAACTTAGAATCATCGCTATACAAATGTCAAAACAATTTAACAGAATACGATTATATTGCAGGAAACGTGCAGGTGAAGTGCAGGTTTTTTAACAGAATAGCAAGTCATTTACTGCAGCGTTACTGCAACGCCGCTGCTGTCAGATCGCTTAACAGAATCACGAAACTGTTGCAGTTATTTAGCAGAATTGGCCTACTGGTATACGATAACATAGGATATAGACAGTTGGTAAAATAATTCAAGAATCCCATAGGAAGAGGATTTATTACAACAAAGTTTACGTTAGAATACTCAAGGCATCTATCTTATGAATAAAATCTACAGTACGTAAGCACTTTACATATATACGAGCATATCACACTCCCAACTTGAATGCAAATCTCAGTTCCATGTCTTCAGCGACGAACAAACGGCTCTAAACCAGTAAACACTCTAATATTCATTTCCTTTACACATCTAAAAGCCTTCATTCTTGTCTTAAAGAGAACAAAAGCGTAAACAATTTGAGATTGTACCCTCTACGTAAGCGGAAGTCCCTACGTAGTGGACTTTTCAATTTTGCCGAGTGCTGAGAATTTATGCTGGGAACACCGTAGTATTTTCTTTTCATTTTAAAAAGAGCATTCGTACTGAGATGGTTTGAAGCTCGAACTGAAAAGTCTTTGCTGTTTCAACTCTTTGAGCGTTGAAGCGTATAATTATCGGACTCGACGTGATAATAAATTGTCCTTAGTTAATTTGTAGGTACCAATTTATGCAGATAAAGTTTATTTAAAAACATTTAGTTTGAAAAAAATATTTTTTGAAACATCGTCGGTTCATACAAGCATACGATCCTCCTGATATAAGGCGTTTACCGTAGCCAATGAATGCTTGTAACATATTAAGTATCACTCGAACGATGACACTTTTGATGTCTTCTGATTGATGAGAATTTGATGTTAGCAGCAGTAACAGCAAATTCTCAGAAGCTTACTAGTTACCTCACTCACACGCAGCAAAATGTTGCTATGAGCTGCTATGGCAACTTGACTGCCGTATTCTGTAAGGTGGAGGGAGGTACTTTGCCAGACGGGTTGCTTAGATAGGATGCATCTAAGCAACCCGTCTGGGAAAGTCTTTTAACATCTTTTTAAACATCCAATCTAAGATAAACAAACATGTTCATGCACACAAATATTTGTCTTGCATGGGAATTGAACGCTGAAGCGCTGGTATCAAAGTAGACTTAGATGCAATTTGATCTAACCTGCTTTGTGTGCTTCCGCCACCAATTAGTTCATGCGACCTAGCACCGGCCGGCACCCACCCACTACTGTTAATAAGTGCAACATGCCGACGCTGCCATGACTGCTCCATGGAATAACATGCTACAACTTGTAGCATGTTATTCTTACGATTAACGTCTACAACCTGATGGTGCCTCGTGGAGAGGCGAAACATGTGTCGCAGCGACGACCAGGCCAGTCGTGGCAGCGACGGTGGTGGTGGTGGCACGCGGATTCTGTTCCAGATGGCGGATGACCGCAGCAGCCGAGGCAGAGACTACCGGAGCAGCCATGGCAGCGTCGGCATGTTGCACTTACTAACAGTAGTGGGTGGGTGGGTGACGGCCGGCGCTAGGCCTCATGAACTAATTGGTGGCGGAAGCACACAAAGCAGGTTAGATCAAATTGCATGTAAATTTGACTTTCGCAAAATAACGCCTGAATCTATTAAAGTAGAGTTAATTACCATTGCACCACCGAGCTTGTCGTAATTGCACATAACACTTCGAAATGGCGCAAATAATGCTATGTAAGTGAGAGCTTATATGTAGATACAATAAAAAATGTAAGAACTCATTTCTTTCAAAACAGTTCAAGTATATGGCAAAGCAAATCAAATCAATTTACTATTTGTGAAATGCAATATACAAAAGGTGTTCTTTTTTCACTGTGCATGCAGTTGTGCCAATATTATTTAATTGCAATCATCTTTATCGAATAATACTAACAGAAGAAAAAACATTAATAAGTTAGGAAAAATAATGATGAAAGACGAATGTATGGAGAAAGGCTTACTACTGAATGCGAAGAAAACAAAGATAATGGTATTTGAAAGAGAAGAATCCAGAACTAATGTAAGGATTACGGTTGATGATGAAGTGTTGGAACAAGTGGATGAGTTTTTATATCTTGGATGCGCTTTCAGTAGGGAAGGAAGGCACACCTCAGATGTGGAAAGACGAGTTAGTGCTGGGAATAGTGTGAATGAAGTGTTGGGAAAACTTCTTGGCAGTAAAACCTGAGCCAGAAGCCACAACTCGCTATACACAATACAGTGTTGGTCCCAACGCTAACTTATGGAAGCGAGTGCTGGGTATGGCAGAAAGAGCATGAAAGTAGAATAAACGCGGTCGAAATACGAGCGCTGTGCAAAATTTGTGGCGTAAGGCTTGTAGACCATATTCGCAATGATGATGTTAGAAACAGAGTTGGTTTGAAAGATAGCGTCGGTGTTAAAATAAGAAGGGGCATGCTCGGTTATTTCGGATATGTAGAAAGAATGCAAGATGAAAGAATGACGAAGCAGATATACAATGCAAAAGTGGAAGGATGTAGGAGCCGGGGAAGGCCAAGACTTACCTACCGTGACCAAATTGGTCGTGTTCTATGAGAAGGTGAAGTCAGGAGCCCTAGAAACCGGCGACCGTGCATGAGAAGATCAATGAATGTTAAAGAAGCGAGTGAGATATGTAAGGATCGAGTCACGTGGCGCTCGGTTCTCTCTGCCTACCCTGCAAGGGATTTGGTGCGAAGTTATAGAAAAATACATTATTCAATTAGGATACAGCTATAATAAACAGACGATACGATAATAAACATAGGATTTAAAATCTAGTAATTAATAGAGCGACAGCAAGTAATATCTATACTATGTAAACTGGGAGAGTTTGTTTCTTTGTTTGAACGCGCTAACATCTAGAACTACCAGTCTGGCTTGAAACAATATTTTTGCATTTGATAGACTAATTCTTGAGGAAGATTATACGCTAATCAACATTACTTAAAAGCAGAGAAAAAAGAAAGTAAGAAAATGTGTTTCACATAGGATACCGGGGTACGCGCGAAAGAAGACGGGAAAACGCGAACGAAGTTTTTTGAAGTGAAAACTTCTTTAGCGGCGTTGTGCACTTTTTGGGATGAGTACAAAATGCTAAACTCGCGTCAGAACACGTGACCCTGACCGTAAGATTTAGTGCGAATTAGAACTTAATTTCGCTGCAGCGCTAAAACATTAGTTCCCTCTAATTAAACAATTAAAACATGAAGCGCTAATATCGTTCAGTTCATTATTTTCTCACGACCAAAACGTTGTAAGCGCCATGAAGTTGTTGGCGTTTACGCGTTTCGTTCAACGTAGTTTATCAACATCGCTGTTTGGTTTAAGCCGCGCAGGGCGCTTTCGCGAGTGTGCGTGTGTGTTGAGTTTTAGAGATTGGCGGTAATGATGCTGGTAATGATGATGGTGAGTCGTTGAAATTATGGATGAAAGTTGATTTTTCTGAGAGATAAACTTTTTAATGTGAAATAATTGTAAGTGTACTGAAGTGTTAAATTTTTAATGTATACATTGTCATGTTTATGTACGATAGCGCAAGAAATGAATATTGAATGTTATAATATACATGGTAGTACTTTTATACTGATAAGTAAAGCAATTCGTGCGAAATTATTCCCTCACCATTCCAAAATATTCAAAAATGCACAGCGTTAATGTTCAAGTTTTCACTTCTGCCGGAACTCCCGGAGTGCAACCCGTTTTTTATACTACGTCAGGAGGCAAGCATACGGCCCATCTTATGTAAAACGGGTACCGTAGCCTATTAACGTTTGCGTTATATATGTATCACTCGCGCGATGCCTCCTCTGATTCCTTCCACAGGAAACTGCAGCTAAATAACAACTCCCTAGAGAGTTGTTGTGTTCCTATGTGTGAGTGAGATTGCTCCCAAGGAGTTGCGGTGTAAGCAGCAGATGAGATATCGCGCGAGTGATACTTAATATATCGCTAGCATTAATTGGCTACGTTACCCGCTTTACATCAGGTGGGCCGTATGCTTGTATGCCTCCCGACGTAGTATAAAACGTGAATTACTGTAAAGTTTTACTCAACAATCATTAATATTAGCGAAATAAATGTAGTTTGTTTTTAAATAAAGACAGGAGCCATTTAAGCAATCAGCTCACCTGTCGTATGGAGACTAGCTTAGAGAGTAGCCTATAAACTTTAGCAATTCAGAAAGTATTGCATGCGGGTTACCACATCTCCATCATCATCATCTCCGTACGTATTCGTCCACTGCTGAACATAGGCCTCCCCATCGACACCCTACAAATATCTTGACATCCTCGCTCCATCTAGAGGAGGGTCATCCCACACTACGTGTACTAGTACGGAGACGTCATTCAGATCCTTTGTTCCCCAGCGGTTGTCGGTTATACTCATGTAGAGGTGGATTTTGCCATAGTTGCCACGCTTGGTAATTTTAGTCGCCATTTATGACATTCACGGGTTGAGATGGGGTGGCCTATGGTTACCCTGAAACAACACGGCTATTGTTACCAGTTTAAAGGATTACCACCCCTACTAATAACTCGAAAACTCTTCAAGAACTTACTAGAAACCTCACTCATTCGCAGGAACACAACCCTCCAGCAGCTGTTATTTGGCTGCAGTTATTAATGACGTGGAGGCGCTTCCTTAGTCGTTTTTACTTCGATTCCCCCTACATCTCCTGGGGTAATTTAACGGTTCTCATCACATAGAGATGGACTTGAAACTACTAAGATAGGTTTTATCTTTTGAGCGGACAACGCTGCTGCTTGCAGGTTCGATTATACCACCTACCTGCTCGAAAAGTAGATACTTAAAAGCAATATTTACATGTAAAGATGTGTCAATCCGGCTTAAAAATGTATTTATCGTTGTTTACATTTCTCTTTTCAACTGAGCTCGAGATCGCGTGAAATCGGTGTAGTCCCCCACTGTGACATTTTGTTTGTTTTGCAATATTGTCTATATTTATATTTGGAAATAACACGGGAATTATTTGTATGGAACGTATCTGCGACAACAGGAATCCATGTATCAACTGGGGATCAATTAACTTCGTTCCAACTGACGGCAATGATTATATGTTTAACAAAGTGGATTTTCACGGAAATTGGCGCGAGATATTGGACCGTCTTGTACAAACAAGCTGACGCCTAATTGGAAATTAATTTCATTTTATTCATAATTATTTCTGTAACGTACACATTATTAGTATTTCATAATTTGCTAGGCGATGCGGAATTTTTGCTATATGGCAAGACATTTCCAGCTTTATGTTAAGATTCAAATACCTCTTACCATCAGGTGATGGCTTCCAATTTTCACCCTGTTGATCACAGAGATATTATTGAACAAACGCGTTGGTCGTCAAGATGAAGTCTATCTCATTTTTCGTCGAACCGTCCGGGCTACTTCAGTCCACTTGCGCTGCGGCATCCTGAAAAAGGAGTTCATCATAAAGAGATCCTCCTTCTCCATGAAGTCGAAAATAATTTCATTTTATTCATAATTATTTCTGTAACGTACACATTATTAGTATTTCATAATTTGCTAGGCGATGCGGTATTTTTGCTATATAGCCATTTTGAGAAGAAAAAAAAACATTTTAAGTCTGATGTTACCGGCTGAGGGGCGTAGGGCTTAGTGAGACACGTCCAGTTTATTTGAATGCCGTTTATTCACTGACTTATAATAATTAACACACATCACATAAGATTCCATACACAAAAGGCACCAATGGGACTCTAATACGAAACCTACATCGTGAATTCGTCTGTCTATCAGTGGGCTATATCTCGCGAACCGTTATATAGTTAGAGTGGGTATATTTCTATTGACGCCAAAAAAATAAATAATAAAAAGTCGACTTGCCTACCATGGCTAAATTGATCATGTTTTATCAGATGGTGATGTCGGGAGCCTTAGAATCCGGCGAGCGTGCGTGAGAAGAGCAATGAATGTTAAAGAGGCGAATGAAGTATCTAAGAATCGAGTCATATGACGATCGGTACTCTCAGCCTATACCGCAAGGGATTTGGCGTGAAATTATAGATAAAAGTAAATTAAATTTAAAAGTAAAGCCGATCCCACTTACAAGAAACGTTTATTTTTGGCGTTATTTTTCTACCCACTGTGTCTGCTCTTGTTCAGAAGGCTTCGTGTGTCAGTCAGACTCACACTTGGCAGGTCTCTTTTTTCAATAACAAGTAATTAGGAAAATCTTATCAGACATAAGTAACATCAAGACGCATGAAAACAATTATTGCATATATATAATCTATCTATCTATAACTTCACGTCAAATCCCTTGCGGGGTAGGCAGAGAGAACCGAGCGCCACGTGACTCGATCCTTACATATCTCACTCGCTTCTTTAACATTCATTGCTCTTCTCATGCACGCACGCCGGTTTCTAGGGCTCCTGACATCACCTTCTGATAGAACATGACCAATTTGGTCATGGTAGGTAAGTCTTGGCCTTCCCCGGCTCCTACATCCTTCCACTTTTGCATTGTATATCTGCTTCGTCATTCTTTCATCTTGCATTCTTTCTACATGCCCGAACCATCGGAGCATGCCTCTTCTTATTTTAACACCGACGCTCTCTTTCAGACCAACTCTATTTCTAACATCATCATTGCGAATACGGTCTACGAGCCTTACGCCACAAATTTTGCGCAGCGCTCGCATTTCAACCGCGTTTATTCTACTTTCATGCTCTTTCTGCCATACCCAACTCTCGCTTCCATAAGTTAGCGTTGGGACCAACACTGCATTGTGTATAGCGAGTTGTGCCTTCTGGCTCAGGATTTTACTGCCAAGAAGTTTTCCCAACGCTCCATTCACACTATTCCCAGCACTCACTCGTCTTTCCACATCTGCGGTGTACCTTCCATCCCTGCTGAAAGCGCATCCAAGATATACAAACTCATCCACTTGTTCCAACACTTCATCATCAATCGTAATCCTTACATTTGTTCTGGATTCTTCTCTTTCAAATACCATTATCTTTGTTTTCTTCGCATTCAGTAGTAAGCCTTTCTCCATACAGTCGTCTTTCATCGCTGTGACCAGTGTTTGCAGCTTAGATGGTGTATCTGCTAATAGCACGGCATCGTCTGCATACAGCAGACAGTTCACCACTTGGTCACCCATGCGCAATCCCACATTCGTTGATCTTATTCTCTGCAGACAACTATCGAGATACAGGATAAACAGCCTAGCAGATAGCATGCAACCCTGTTTGACACCAATTTTGACATCAAACCAGGGTGACATGCCACCGTCTATCCGCACACATGCTGAGCAATCCTTGTAAGTGGACTGCACAGCACGGAGCAGTGAACCGTCAATCCCATATCTCGGCAATATGTCCCACAGTTCCTTTCGCACAACCCTATCAAAGGCTTTCTCAAGATCAACAAAACCGCAGAAAACCTTCCGGTCTATGGCCAGATGCTTCTCTACGATATTGCGGAGCGAGAAAACTTGATCCGTACATCCCCTTCCATTTCGGAAACCTCCTTGTGCGTCCCACAGCATTTCATCGGATTTCACCCTCATTCTCCTTTCAATCACCTTTCCATATACTTTTGCTGCTAAGCTGATCAAACTGATGGCCCTATAGTTGGCGCAGTCCATGCGTGATCCCTTGCCTTTATACAAGGGCACGATGACTGCGCGTCTCCAGTCCATTGGGACCCTTCCAGTTCTCCAGCATAGGTTGCATAGGTACCAGAAGGCGTCCCGGACGTAAGTGCCACCTAATTTGATCATCTCAGCTGTGATCAGATCAATTCCCGCTGATTTTCCATTTTTCAAGCTTCGTATCGACCATTCGATCTCATCCATAGTTATGCCTTCGTCGGACGCCGTCAACGTGGAGTAAGCATCCAACTCACTCTCATTGCCAGCGTCCGCATATATATAAATATAGCATATATTTTTATACTATATATTATTATCACCCTATTGATCAACAGAGCATGGGTTCGAATCCTGGTATGTACCACTAAATTCGTGTCTTCGGATTAACGTAGGTACATATTTGACGAGTTCGGTGGCTCAGTGGTGGAACGCGCTGTTACGCTACTTTAACACCAACGCTCGTGGGTTCGATTCCCACACAGTACAAACAATTGTGTGCATGAACATGTCTGTTTGTATTGGTCTGGGTATTTTCTATGTATAAGAAGTATGTATTTACAAAAAAAAAATATTTACGTATGTTTATCAGTTGTCTAGTACCCATAACACAAGCTTCGCTTACTTTGGGGCTAGGTGGCGCTGTGTAATTTGTCCGACAATATTTATTATTATTTATTATATTTGTAATTATCACTTGCTCGGAGGTGAAGGAAACCATCGTGAGGAAACCCGCGTGTTTAAGGAACTATATTTCAATAGACATGTGACATAACAAAGGTGTGGTTTCTCTCCGGGTTTTGGAGGTCTGGCAGCAGTCGCTCCGTGTCAAAATCAGTATCTTCGCCAAATCTTAGGCTTAGGTAGCGGACCCAGCCAATCCTAATGAATTCAAAAATGGAATAACGCTAGGTAGACAAAACAATATAAATATATATATACTATATTTTATAGATAAGATATATTATATAATAATACTATCTTATTTAATTCAAATCGTTAAAGATACACAGTATATATTTATAGACATGTATATATATATATACATGTCTATAAATATATACTGTGTATCTCGGAAACAGCTTTAACGATTTGAATTAGCAATAAATATGGTAACCAGTAAGCTCAAAGGAGTTAGCAGCAGAGATGGCATCGCGCGAGTGTTACTTAATGTATTGCAAGCGTTCATAGGCTACGGTAACCGTTTTATATCAGGTGGGTTGTATGCGTGTATATGCCTCCCAACATTGTATTGTCGGACAAATTACACAGCGCCACCTAGCCCCAAAGTAAGCGAAGCTTGTGTTATGGGTACTAGACAACTGATAAACATACGTAAATACATTTTTTTTTTGTAAATATATACTTATTATATATAGAAAATACTCAGACCAATACAAACAGACATGTTCATGCACACAAATGTTTGTACTGTGTGGGAATCGAACCCACGAGCGTTGGTGTCAAAGTAGCGTAACAGCGCGTTCCACCACTGAGCCACCGAGCTCGTCGAAAATTTATGTATAAATATAAATGTATAAAAGAAAAAAACACCACTATGAAAACTATACCCTTTACAAGTACATACAGTGTGACTAACTCATCTGTTAAATGGTGAAAATAGGAAGTACATTCGTAGTTCGTACATACGTCATTAAATTGACAACGTATGCTACTTTCGAGCGCTATGTGTATTTTATAGCGATATTGCTGAATTTTAAACATTAAATATGCTGAAATATCGTAAAATTGATTCACCAAATATTATTTGAACGTCGGTGAAACGACGGTGAAAATACTATTTTATGTTGGAAATTCGACTAAAACTTTTGAACGAGCTCGGTGGCTCAGTCGTGAATGACGCGACTTTGACACTAACGCTCGTGGGTTCGATTACCACACAAGGCAAACATTTGTGTGCATGAACAGGTCTATTTGTCTTGGTCGGGGTGTTTTAAGAGAGGTAGCGCGCATCAAACTAGCCCGTCTGGGGAAGTACCTCCACGTCACAAAAAATCGCAGCCAAATACCAACTCCCTAGAGGTTTGTTTTGTTCCTGCGTGTGAGTGAGGTCACCGTTAAGCTCCTAAGGAGTTGCTGTGTAAGCAGCAGAGGAGGCATCGCGCGAGTGATACATATTATATTGCAAGTGTTAATAGGCTACGGTAGCCGCTTTACATCAGGTGGGCCGTATGCTTGTATGCCTCCCGACATAGTATATAAAAAAAAGCTTTATAAGTTTTTTGTTAAAACCTGAATGACTGAGCGATTGTCGCTTATGATTAAGATTTTATGGCCTATAAGATAATTATATTATACAACATACTATAGATAAATAATAAATTAAAATGAAACTAAAGCCAACCTCACCTACACATGTTGCACCCTGTTTATTAACCCTTCGAAACCCCGGTGGTCGTATACGACCGCGAAATGTATGGGAAAACGTATATAACGGGTTCTGATTGCTCAAACAAGGCCGACCGGGGAAGTATCTCCACCTCACAGAGTACCGCAGTGAAATAATAACTCTCTTGAGGATTGTTGTGTTCCTGTGAGTAGAGTTACCAATAAACTGTTGAAGAGTAGAGATGGAAACACGCGAGCAATTCTCCTGATATTGTGACAGTATAGGTATAGTAAACAATTTACATCAGGTTCCCCGTTTACTTATTTGCCCCAAGATAGTTTATAAAATAGAATTCGATGGCAATATTAAGTAAACATGTTGGTTTTGTAATTTGGACCTCTATGGATGGATTGTCGAACTTCTTCGTGCCTCGGAGGACATGTCAAGCCATCGATCCTGGCTGTTGTCGGTAAATGACAGTCGTTAAGCGAAGCCAATAGCCTACGGGCGGCCTAAAAACAAACGCCTCCGCCAATTCGCAGTTGAGCAGCATAGCGGAATCTGCTCTAAACCCCTTCGGTTCGTGAAACGTGAACGAGCTTCGAACTTCTTCGTGCCTCGGAGGATACGTCAAGCCATCGATCCTGGCTGTTGTCGATAAATGACAGTCGTTAAGCGAAGTCAATGGCCTACAAAATGGCTACAATGGCAATGGCTTAAAAACAAATGCCTACGCCAATCCCCAGTTGGGCAGCATAGCGGAATCTGCTCTAAACCTCTTCGGTTGAAGGGAGACCCGTGTATCTGTAGTGGGATGACTTATGGTTGGTACAGGTATAGTAGTTTATAAAAATAATATTGTTGATGTTAACAAACTCTTACACATTTAGTAATATTGCGAATGGAATCCTATGTATATTAAAGAAAGATTAAGAATAAATGAACTAGATCTACAGGAAAATCTCTCAAGGAGCACTATGGTCGAATACATCGCTTATCCCTCAGGGATTCTGGGCAAATACACGCGATGTCCCATCTACTAAGAAAGCAAGATTGCCCTCGATTACACAGGCATGCAAGAAAGGCACAGTTGAGTGGAGTGTACAATTTGAATGAGTGCGTCTTGTAGTGTTTGCTCGATGCTTGACGGTACGCACACTCCATTCCCGGCTGATATGCTTCTTAGTGAAGGTTCTTTTTCAAAGATTTCCAGCCTTTTTTTCTTGAATGGGGATTATATAGTGTGTTCTTTGATTGATGCCGGAGACTGCATGGTTTTATGTCTAGGAGCTTTTGCATAGAATTTATACGTTCTGCTTAATTTTTTTAAGCTGAAGTTTTGCAATATCATCTTTAGAGTTTTGTTCCCTTCCGACGTGAATTTAAAAGAATATTTTAGAATATAAACGATTATGACGTAATCATTTTGTGTATTGTCCTTGAATTATCATTGTGGTAATGCATTTTGCTAATGAGTTTATTTATACAAACCTACTGAATATAACACGAAACATTAAACCCAAAAGTTTAATTGAAAGAGAATATAAAAACAATCGAATTTGTTAACGAGATACGAAGATAATACAAAGCATACATTGTTCTCATTTTCACTGAAAACAATGTTGACATGCAAAAACGTTGGATCATTTCCCGAGAGTCTCTCTCAGCGGGGTTGTATTTTCGGGATCTATTTAAATAATGTTAATTAATAAAATTTCTGGTCTTTACTTTTTCTGTATGAGCCCCCTAACTTGTGGCTACCAATAGATTGTTATCGATGTCCATACAATATTAGTGCCAATTGGTAATAAAATTATGTCAGTTTCGCTGGTTAGTACGTGGTTCTAATTAACTTTAAGTGGAGTCGTTTTTCAGGCGATATGCATGTGTGAAGTGCGTTCAATAAGATGAGATAAATATGGTAAACATGCCAGCATCTAACCACTAAGTTTCCTTTCTAATTAAGCGTTAAGTATACCCATCCTTTTCTCTCGCAGGTAGGAACGGCGACCTAACTGTTGCTAAGTGTCCTGTCTGTAAATTGTAGTTTGGGAATCAAGTCTGTACATGAATTCGTCACATTGCCCAAGTAATGTTAACGTGGTTGAGTTGACAAATCAGACCTTTATTATAATTACAATCTGCTCAGTCTAATATTATATATTTTCAGGAACACCGTTCCTATATGAAATCTATATGTTTCACTGTGTGTGCGTTTGTCGCTGTGTGCGTTTTTTTTCGAATATTCGAATTTTGACTTCAGATTCGGATTCTGCATAAAAAAGTAGAATAGGAATGTTCAGGAACACCGTTCCTATCTCTTAAGAAACATACTCAAAATGGCCGACATATTAAAAAAAAAATTGAATTGTTATATAATTGGCGAGCCAGGTATTCCTCTGGCAATGCAAGCTTGCGCGTTCTCAACTGGTTTTATTAGTTATCAATTTACAATAAAAAAAATGTCTACTTTGCAGTTTTTTGAGAAGATAGGCAATTTTAAGTCAGGTTTAACTTTTTAACTTTAATTTCGTTACGTGATAAGTTATACTAAACAAAATAATAAATATAGCCTAGTGGCGGTAACGCTAAGAGAAAGTAGATTATTATATTCAATAAAAAAATATCAATGTTTATTTACATTCCTTATCTCGGTATCTGAATGCACTTCAGTAAGCTTTCTTAGATCCAATATATTGAGCAGGCCATATCGTCCGCATAGATTGCACTGCTTAAACGACGTGCTCCGTCAGTGTAGCAGCCATGCCTACTATACAATAAACTGGGTCATATACTGATAAAACAGGAAGGATGAGCTTAATCCCCTTGCATATATTTATCCGAGTGAGTATCAATTCATCTCAACTGGTTCTTCTGGTTATTATGCTAGTGCTTAAGTAGAAATGTACAGCCACATCCGTGCACGTTCGTCGCATAAGTACATCACACACTGTTAAATCAGGTGATTTTTGTAATCTTTCAGAGTGTTTAAGCTAAAAATATCACTCACTCCGCCCATAAATCCAACCGGACATCATGTATGGAGGCAAGCGATTTCGATGCTGTCGATTACCTCAGTTGCGATGTTGTCTAGTGGATAGCCAAAATATATACTGAAAAACAAAAAGAGAATTCACGGAAACTGAATCTCAACTGGAAATGTTAAATGCTGAGACCAACATGATCGGGCGATTACCCATTCTGCATTGGACTTAGCCCCACCATTAGCAGTTATCTATACCCTCCTCTCCTCATCCTTACCTAATATGATTTCTTGTCATCACTCACGCAAGTGATGATGAACTAAGTCCTTAACGTATTACCAAAGTTTTTATTATCACCAGTACACATACTTGTAGAAAGCTTCATCGTACATTAAATTTAATAGCTTTCTAATTATTTTTTTAATGTTTTATGAGGGATCTAAAATTAATTTTGAATTTTTGCTTTTTATAGCATTTTAATTTAACTTTTAGTCTTCTCGACTTCGATATCTCCTCAAAAACTTTTAGGCCACCCAGCAAAAGTCCATAATTGAAATTTAATCCGTACCTCCTGATGTAATCCAACAACGTGCTTATTCAACTAATGATCCATCCATGTTCATGATGCCATCTACTTGTTATAAATTTCGACGTAAATCTATATGTACGTTGCTGCATATGTTAATTATATTATCAGTTTCAGCTTTTCACTCCTAATATCAAGAGTATTGGTTGTTCTGATCTAGTTATTTCTCTTTCCGTTTAACGCAGTTTACGAATTTATCCTCTCGTTTTAACTCTGTGTATATATGCTCATGTTTACTTAATTTGAAAATGATTGCGTTCAACCAGTACAGGTCATATTGAAATAGGACGTTAGTAATTGTTTAATTTTTCATATACAATGTCAATAGGAACATAAATATATGGCCCCTCTGCTGTAAAGTGATTATCATAGAACGCTTGAATTATATATCGCTCGTGTGATTCCACCTCTGCTGCTGACACAGCACCTCCTTAGGAGCTTACTAGTAACCTCATGCACTCGGAGCAATACAACTACTCTCCAGGCCAAATTTGTGATTATGCAATGATCCTACTATCTATTCTCTATGTAAAGTCGCTATGAAAAGTATGATTATGTTATCCATCTATCTATATCTTCAAATCCCTTGCAAAGTAGGCAAAGCGAGCCGAGCACCACACGCGGTCTGTAGATACCACTTTTGTTTCTTTAACATTCATAGCTGTTTATATACCCTTGTTAATACCTAGAGCTGCTGACACAACATTTTGATAAAACACGATTAACTTCGTTGTAATAAGTTATAGGGATAAGATAGACGAGCTCGGTGGCCCAGTGGTGAAATGCGCTGTTATGCTACTTTGACACCAACGCTCGTGGGTTAGATTCCCACACAGTACAAACATTTGTGTGCATGAACATGTCCGTTTGTCTTGGTCTGAATGTTTTCAATGTATAATAAATATGTATTTACAAAAAAAATGTATTTACGTATGTTTATCAGTAGTCTAGTACCCATAACACACCCCCTTACTTTGGGGCTAGATGGCGCTGTGTAATTTGTCCGAGAATGTTTATTTTATTTATTATTAAATAGGTTAATCGTAGCCTTTCATGGCTTACGATAGAGGATCGATGACGAACTATCGGTGCTATTCCGAATGAGCACACGCAAATTAGCGTAAATCTGCTTATTAAATCCGGACGACAATAACTCTATTTTATATCACTTAACTTGTATCATAATTATCAACAAATCTAAACTAACCTGCACGTGTTTATTGTAAAGACCCTAGCAAAATAGGTAGGGGATATTAAAGCCCAGCAAAATAAGTAGTGCATATTAAAGCCCAGCAAAGTAGGTAGGGCATATTAAAGCCCTACTGGGAAAGTACCTTCACATTATAAAACACTGTAGCCAAATAACGACTCCCTGGAGAGTTATAGTATTCCTTGTAAGTTTAGTAAGCTCATGAAGAGTTACTGTAGGAGTAAAGGGGGTGGTAGCGCTCGTGTATAGCTCCTTATATTACAGGTAACCACTTTACATCAGGTGGGCTGTGCGCTTGCTTGCCTCCCGAATTTTTGAAAATGAAATAGGCCAGAATTGTAAACCTAAAGCTCTCACTAATAGCTACAAACTATTAATATTCGTACCTCGGTAACGCATTCATTTACTAAAATGTCGGTAACGCAAACCGATAAGATTTCCTCTGTAAATAATCTCTCATTGCGACTAAAGAAGCTTTTCCTTCAAAAACAATACAGAGCTAGAACTACAAACAGCATCCTCAATATCTACAAGCATAGCCTGATTGCGATCATTTCAAAGAATCACAATAATCCAAATATAATGATTTGAAAACTCCATATAGAAACGAGATGAGCTTTGAATCCATACGCACTCCGCTCATTTTCACTGAAAACACTGTTGACACACAAAATCGACGGATCAAGCCCTGGGAATCTCCACAAGGGTATACGCTCGTTTTATGGGACACGACGTGATTCGATTTGAATAAAAGGTATCGACACACCACCCGATATGGAAATTGTGTTAGGTCTAAACAGATACAGTGCGGGCGCGGATGTGTTTTAGATTATTTTTGAGACAGATAAGTGTATTGTAGATTATGTAGATCGTCTATGGAGAGTGTTTCTTTAAACTTAGTTTTACAAGTGCAAGTTTTACTCAGCTATACCATATCTTATGTTGTTCGAGCATATTTTTTTTCTTAATTCAATAATTCTTTATTCAAGACAATACAACACCAAGTCAGTGATATCCCAGTGAATAAGGAACTGGCCTATCAACCAACTCGTGCCCGGATTAAATTCTGGCATGTACCACTAATTTCTTATTTTCATGTACATATTTGTAACAACTAGTGATAAATTCACGGTGGTGATGGAAAACATCGTAAGGAATCCAAGTCCAAGAAATTATGTTTCAAAACCGTGCGACCTAATCTAAGAAAGGTCTGATTTTTCCTCTGCGTTGTGGAGGTCTGGAGGCAGTCGCTACGTGTCAAAATCTGTACCAAATTTTAGATATTCTTTTTTGTTTTTCGCCCATGAAAATCCACACATGAAGACCCACAAAAGAAGGACTAACCCACAACCGGGTGTGCGTTAGTCATGCTTCCGTGAGGGGCACCCTCTGAGACCCGATGGGAAGGAGGCGGTGAACGCACATGAGTACCCTTTCAGACGGCCGAACGAGTTATGTCAGACTCGTACTGACTAAACACCGCCTAGGGATGCCTTTAGTAGGGAAGGCTTTAAAGGCTTTATCGGAGGCGATCGCCCCAGGCGATGCGAGGCGATGCGAGCGTCACTCAGTTACAGAGGCATAGGTATCAGATCTAGCCAATCCTATTGGATTAGGAACCGGGATAATGCTAGAAGCAGAATAAGAATCACCAGGACATCGGTACAATTAGTTGTTTTGCAATTTTCTGATACTGTGTTCGTATATAATTTGCCGATTGCTCAGCGTGAGAATATTATCTAGGAATTAATTTAGATGAAGATAAAAGACAAAAATTCTTATCTTGATCATCTATCTTATTAATTTCTTATAGTTTCCTTTTTTCTGTCAATGTATGTGTCAATCTAATGATCACGCAAGTTAAGCAGCATCGATTGCAGCTTGTCTATTGATATGTGTAGTCATCTTGAGTTTGTTTAAGCTCAGAGGACAAGAGAATCCGGACCCGGCTGTTTTCAGTGGATGTCAGTCCTTAAGGAAAGAAAGGTATCCTACACATACTGACTATGGCAAATGCACCTAGGTACTATATAGAAAACAGCAGTAAAAATAAACTGCCTGGAGGGATATTGTTTTCCGGCGCAAGTAAGTTAGGCCATCTGTACGCTGAGGTATCTGACGAGCAGCTGTATCAGCAACGAGAATGGAAACGAGCCACTAATGCTTCTAATATTATAAATACGATAACCATATTAGACTAGTTCGTATTGCCACTTGATGTTGTCTAAAAGAATATACCAATATTTCGGAAATGATCATTGGCGAAAAAGAAATTCTGTTAGAAACTTGCCTTGTATTTTTTTCAAATCGTCAATTAATATTACAATAAATTTATGACAGTATAGCGGTAAAACATGACGGCAAGTCAATTCAATTAAATTGAGTTAATCTTAACTAGTCAGATATTTATCAATTCAACATTTAGCCATTGTGCAAAGAGTATTTTTGATATACTTTTTTGTATTATTGGTTCAAGATACGATATCATGTTTTACTATAATTACTTTGACATGAAGTGGTTCTGTTTATATACTCTGATGACGCTCGCTCGAATACTAGGAGTATTATTAACGTAGTAATTTCACTGCAGTTTCCTAGTACCATTAGTCACTTACATTAATGCAACAATCCTCCAGTGAATCCTTATTTGACTGCGGACTTTCTAAAATATTTCTACAGTCGACATACCTCGTATTACATGTAGATATGTTCTACTATTTCTTCGTCAGATTCTAATCAGTAGTTTGTACCATACTGTGAGATTATTTGGCTCTAATGGTACTGATGAGTTAAAAAAGCAGTAAAAAGTACGAGCGGGTGAAGATGAAACGTGATGGAGAGCATTATCCCTCTGTTTATTACTTCCTGCTGATCGATTTAATGCATTAGGGTTACAGATTAAATACTATGCCTAGCATTTAAAATTGATCGATACATTTTGTTTTATCTTATCGGCGTGTTATTAGTCGTGATCTATACAGCACAGCCGCTATGGCCGCTAGGAGACAGGCCGAAATGAAGTTAAATGGGTAAGCGGACAGTCATCCATCATCTTTAATTCCGGCGTAACTTCTAGTTGTGTCCAAAACCACTAATTAGAAAAAAAGATTGGAGATCCGAAATGAACGTAAAATAAAAATAATTTTAGGCAAATATATGTAATGCTATTGATTGCATATAAAACAAAGTGTCTAAATTAAATAACTCAAGCATTTTTTATCTTTTAGTGCCTCTATTTTGACTTTTGTTGGATCTTTTAGAACGACAATTTTGACTTAAGTTGGATCTTTTAGAACGACAATTTTGACTTTTGTTGGATCTAGCCATTGCATTAAAAATATTTTTTGATACAACATGTTTAACGATAGTGGATCAAAATCCTTAATCCTTAGGCTTAGGTAGCGCACCCCGCCAATCTTAATGGATTCGGAAAAGGGATAACGCGCCGAAGAAGAAGATGTTTAATGATAGTAGAATAATTTTTTAATAAAATTTTTGAGCCTAAATGCTCAAAATTGACTTGAATTGTGTTAATATTATTAAATTTTAATTTAAGACCCGATGTGTTTTAGACCTTACAAACAGGAACGTATGTGATTGTATAAACACAAAATAACAATATGTTATTTCTTTGGTAAACAAACCGCTGCCCGCTGTGGATGCTTAATTGGCTCTGAGCCGTTTACAGATTGGAATACAGATGTAATTATTAACAATTAATATTCCCGTTATTTTTTATGTCGACAAATGTTCGTCATACCTTTTTCGAAGTGTATGGAATTTTATATTAACCTCACACTTTAGGCAGTGCGCACACGGAGCGAATTTGTTTCTGAAGTTTACGCAGCTGGGAACCCGCAACTACCTGTTTATTAGGTTTTTCATATTATTTTTATAAGCGGAAGCGTAGCTATTTCATATGAGAGTTTCAAAAATCATGGATAGTAATTGATTGACGAATTCCATGATTAAATAAACTGAATGCTAGGATTGTGAATTTGAGCAGTAAAGCCTAGTGGATAAGGAAGCGGCCTATTGACCAACTGGTTTCCGGTTCGAATCTAGGCGAAAATAGGCATGTACCACTAAATTCGTGTTTTCGGATTTATGTACATATTTATCTCTTGCTCGGCGGTGAAGGAAAACATCGCGAGGAAACCCACGCGTTCAAGAAATTATATTTCGAAAGACGTGTGACGTTGTGGAGGTCTGGCAGCAGTCGTTACATGTAAAAATCAGTGTCTTCGCCAAATCCTTGGACTCAGGTAGCGGACGTAAGAAGAAATTAGCCACAATTAGGAATTTACTATTGGATTAATTATTTTTTATATTTTTCTTTAATCACGGGTGTTAACTCCGGTCCTTTGATAGGCGTGTGCGGGGAAATGGATCTAACGCATAGTCAGATCTCATTTCCCTCCACATCTCATTTCAATAGCTCAATTATTTCCGACACATTTGCAATAGTCCCAATTACCCGCTGTGACCTGCTCTAAGGGATATCAATGGGAGAATATACCCACGAGCAGGTCACGGCAGGTAATTGGGACTATTGCAAATGTGTCAGAAACAATTGAGCTATTGAAATGAGATCTGGAGGGATTATTTGTACTGGGCTATTACAGAAGAGAGACGGACAACTGCCATAACTATCATATCTGACTTTTACATTTGGCCGGCAGTGGCTCGCCACTCACTTATTATTAACTAGCTGCTGCCCGCGGCTCCGCCCGCGTGGAGTCAAATAACGTAGCCCATGTGTTAATACAGATCATAATCTATCTACGTGCCAAATTTCATTCAAATCCGTTCAGCCGTTTAAGCGTGAAAGAGCAACAAACATCCGTCCATACATACAAACTTTCGCATTTATAATATTACTCGTAGTAGGATATTATTATTGGATTTATCTCAATATGCTACTGCAACATATCGAGGGATTATACTCCCTTTCCATGTTTGTCAGCCGCCAGTGGTAGCTGGATAAAGAATCAAACTACTAACCGGTTCCTGGTTTGAATCCTGGTGTAGGCATGTGCCACTAAATTCGAGTTTCATAATTTATGTACACATTTGTATTTACACTTACTTGGCGGTGAAGGAAGGCTAATGTAAGCTAATGTAATTTAATGTAAGTAAGTTTTGACGAGCTCGGTGGTTCAGTCGTGAATGACGTGACTTTGACATCAACGCTCGTGGGTTTGATTCCCACACAAGGCAAACATTTGTGTGCATGAACATGGCTGTTTGTCTTGGTATGGATGTTTTAAGAGAGGTAGGGCGCATCAAAGCAGACCATCTGGGGAAGTACCTCCACCACACAGAAAACCGCAGCCAAATAACAACTCCCTAGAGGGTTGTTGTGTTACTGCGTATGAGTGAGGTCACCAGTAAGCTTCCAAGGAGTTGCTATGTAAGCAGCAGAGGAGGCATCGCGCGAGTGATACCTACTCAATATATCGCAAGCGTTAATAGGCTACGGTATCCGCTTTACATCAGGTGGGCTGTATGCTTGTATGCCTTCCGACGTAGTATACAAAAAAAAACATTCGCTTATGAATACTTGCAATACAAGGAGCATAACTCGTACATTGTCCACCCTGTAAACACTTCTTCACGTCTTTTTTAAAGAACCTCATGTTAAAGTTCCTTTGAAAAAACGTCGACAAAGTAATTGTTATTATTATTTCTTACTTATTAAGTAATACACATACTACAAACGTCTTGTAGTCTATTAATCGATGTCTCATAAACCCTAATGGGTTTTACATAAGACAGTTAGGGTGGATAGAATAATGTAATGTACGAGTATGTAATTTATAATAATTATGTATGTAAATTATATTAATTATTGAATTAAGTAATAACACTATTGAACTATTGAACAATATGATTATATCTATTCAGTAATGTTAGAATGTTATTACGCTTCAAATATAATATTTTTCTAGAGGTATAGACGAGCTCGATGGCTCAGTCGTGAATGACTTTGACACCAACGCTCGTGGGTTCGATTCCCACACAAGACAAACATTTGTGTGCATGAACATATCTGTTTGTCTTGGTCTGAATGTTTTAACAGAGGTAGGGCGCACCAAAGCAGCCCGTCTGGGGAAGTATATCCACCTCACAGAAAACCGCAGCCAAATAACAACTCCCTAGAGGGTTGTTGTGTTCCTGCCTGTGAGTAAGATCACCAGTAAGCTCCCAAGGACTGTGTAAGCAGCAGAGGAGGCATCGCGCTAGTGATACATAATATATCGCAAGCGTTAATAGGCTACGATAACTGCTTTACATTAGGTGGGCCGTATGCTTGTATGCCTCCCGACGTAGTATACAAAAATAAACTAGCTTATGAATACTTGCAATACAAGGAGCATAACTCGTACATTGTCCATCTTGAAAGCACTTCTTCACGTCTTTTTTAAAGAACCTCATGTTAAAGTTCCTTTGGAAAAACGTCGAAAACGTAATTGTTGTTATTATTTTTTACTTGCTAAGTAATATACAGACTACAAACGTCTTCTAGTCTATAAATCGATGTCTCATAAACCCTCATGGGTTTTACTGTACATCGATTCAATGTTCTTGGATAAGACAGTTAGGGTGGGTAGAATACACTATGTAATTTATATTAATCATTGAATTAAGTAATAATACTATTGAACTATAGTTCAATAGTATACTATATATATATTGTACTATAGTACAATATTATTAAATCTGTTCAGTAATGTTAGAACGTTATTACGCTTCTAATATAAAAAAATTCTAGAGCTATTCAACATCCAGCGTATTTTACAACAGACAAATGGACATCATGCGAATATTCAGTTACACAATCCATAAAAACAGAGTACCGCTACCATGAAACTCAAGGAAAACTCTATTCAGGAACGAAGATCAAATTAAAAGGCCACTCAAAAATACGAGCGAGAACGTTTTCACAGGTGCGTACCCCATTTATATTCTTTCTGAAGCTGAAATTGGGTATTATAATGTCTCGTTTCACAGTATGACAGAGAATTTGCACTTCATAAGCGTTAAATTGGTCATTAGGCCCCCGTCGTCAAATAAGAAGAGTAATAAAGTGTGAAATATTTATTATAACGTCTCCCTTGGCGGGGGAAATTTTCATCTGAGATCGGGGATGCGATATTACGAATGTGAGCCTTAATCGGAGTGTAACATCACGAGCGTAGGTTTTTAAATAATTTCATAACACGTCTGAGAGGATGAACTGCTTTTTAACATTTTTTCATACTATTAAGATATAATAAGCAATATTAAATAAATAAATAATGTCGGACAAATTACACAACGCCACCTAGCCCCAAAGTAAGCGAAGCTTGTGTTATGGGTACTTGATAAACATACGTAAATACATTTTTTTTTACCATTACCATTGGAAAAGAAGAAATGTCAAAGGACTCCTTCCCGCGCTTTTGACGAGTGACATTGTTGTTTTACTTGAAATTTTTACAATTCAGTATAAAATTAGTTTCGTGTGACAATTTCGACAGTATTTTGTAACATAAGTGCTAGTGAAATTATACAGTAATGAAAAAACTCAAATATAACACGCTTATGCACTTTATGGAAGACGTGAATAAGTTCTTCAAGAAAACCTTGTAAAAGTCACTATGTTTTACGGGTGATATTTAAATTGGGTTGATTGGGTCTATGTACCCTTCCCAAGTATTTTTTCAGCACAGTTCCTGAAGCTGGAACATAGAATTAAGATTTTCAAATAGTTTTAAAACTGAAAACTTTGACACTGGCATAAAGTAGCAACACTATTGCCATATATATACAAAAAAAAAAAGAAGTGTCAAAAGAAACTTGCCTATAAAAGACTTTTTCAGATCTTCAATTTATTTACAATAAATATATGTGAGTGTACATATAGTGATATAAAGTGGTACAATTAAAAATATAATAAGATCCGTGTGCTAACTCTCTCCAAGCATTCACTCGTCGCATCAGGCGCCCCCTGTCTGCGTCCACCAGTGCAATATCCTCAGCATACATAAGCAATCACAGAGGCTGCTCATATGTATCTCTGATGCTCTCCAACACTACGTCTAATATTCCACAACAACTCTTACTCATCCCACTGCCGGGATACGGGTCTTTCTTCAACCGAAGAGGTAAGAGCATTCTCCACCTCGCTGCTCAAATGTGGATTGGCGGAGGCCAGTGTTTTCAAGCCGCCCGAGAGCCACTGACTTAGCTTAACGACTATCTATCGACAACAGCCGGGACCTACCGACGGAGCACGGAGAAACTCGAGATAGATAAACCCATCCATAGACAGGCTGCGTTCGGCGTTGCTTAACCTGCGTGTTCGGTTAGAATCACACGCGCAATGACACCATCGAGCTCTCATATCTAATATTACGCTGAACAAAAACTGACTAAGGACGGATCCCTGGTGGACCTAGACGGTGACTGGAAAGGGCTATATATTGCCAACAGCAGTCCTAACCCCGGCAAATATTAATATATGCTACAAGCACGTGTTTGGATCTCAGTGCCCATCAGATCATCGTGTGAAAATGTATTTACATCGTATCAAAACTGCTTCTAAAGTTCCACTATCCTGGACTATTTTAGCTCTCGTGTCGTCATGTTGATGAATTCTCTGTATTAACCCAAACATGAACCATTTCAGTGCTAAACGATGCATTAAGTCAAATGGTTTCTACCACAGTCACAATAACAAGCAGATAGAAAAGAAACCGGCAATGTATTTCTGAAGGCGCCTAGCCTAACATAGGTGTGATTTTCCTTCTGGATTGTGAAAATCTGACAGTCGCTCTATGTCAAATGCAGTATCAACGCCAAATCCTTAGCTAGCGAACCCGCCAATACTAATGGATTTGAAACCGAGATTATGCTAGGAAGGAACCATAAAGACAATTGAATATCTCATTTGACATAGTTTCAATGCTGCTTGTAATAAATATATATCTTCACGCCAGGTTCAGACAAACGCACAGATAAACATATAGAATTCATATAGGAACGGTGTTCCTGAAAATCGTTCAAACTTCTCGCTCGTTTAAAACCATCGTGCCTGTTCGTTCCCCCATTCATACGTCACGGGGGATGTGATGGATTCTTGTTGCGTGATGGCGGAATGCATGCTCGCGCATTCAAAGCGATACGCCGTTAAAAATGACCGAGATTCAGTGCTTGTTGATAAATTGATTTTATGTTTGTAATATATTTTGTTATGAATATTTCATGATGTGTAATTTATATACAGTTTTTTGCAGACATGTTTAGGTACACTTAACCAGTTTGCAATCAACAAATATTTTGTCGATACGCTTCGCTGAATAGTATTTAACGTAACAAACTGCATTTTTAGGGTTCCGTACCCAAAGGGTAAAACGGAACCCTATTACTGAGGCTCCGCTGACCGTCCGTCCGTCTGTCACCAGGCTGTATCTCTTGAACCGTGATAGTTAGACAGTTGAATTTTTCACAGATAATGTATTTCTGTTGCCGCTATAATAACAAATACTAAAAAATAGAATAAAATAAATATTTAAGGGGGCTCCCATACAACAAACGTGATTTTTTTTGCTGTTTTTATAGATAATGGTACGCAACCCATTGTGTGCGACTCCGACTCGCACTTGGCCGATTTTTAATAGATGAGTTGACTGATACTTATTAATTGGGTTTATAGAATTTAATATTTTATTTTAATATTTAGAAATTAGTAAATATAAGTAAAATTTTCGTCGGTTTTTTTTAAGTAAAACTTCTTTACGCACGCTGGACTTGGGGAGTAAGCTGGTGAATGCGTGACGAGAGCGTTACGAAAAGTGTGATCGGGCGAGGTGAACGGAAGTTGAGAGGGAGAAGTTATTGAAGTTAATAATAAGTTAATAAGTTAGTGAAGATAGAAAGAGAGAAAAATACTTTTCATATATTACTGTAGGGGCAAGAGAGAGAGCGGTGCGAGCACACATTTTCTTTCTCTCTTTCTCTCATAGCGAGTTAAGTTTCGTATATCTAAGACACAGTGCAGGCCTATTGTCTGTATACTCGTACTATGGAAGAAAGAAGTTTTACTTTAGTCGTGTGGCACACTCTTTTTTTTGTTATCGTTTCTATTATTTCTTTCATTCTGATTAATTCACATTGGGACCGCTGACTTTTCATCCACTTCTATACATAAATCCGAATAGTTCCAAAGATTAGCGCGGTCTGACAAATAATCAAACAAACTCTTCTGCTTTACATACTCGTACTAACGTATAGATTACTTATACAATACGAATTAAAAACTTCCTACTCCTACAAATTTCTTTTGAGTAAATTCGTTGTGAGTTCCAAGGCAGCTGTAGTTTAACCCCTGGAACAGCAATGGACTTCACTGTTCATTGCCTTTTTGGTGGTCGCCGCTGTTAATTCTGGGTACACAGGAGATACAGTGGCGAGAATGAGTGGTGGGCCTGTCGCGCTAAAATGAAAATGCGAATAAAAATAAAGTGCTAATAAAATTATACAGTAATGAAAACCTCAAATATAAAACGCTTATTCACTTTTTGGAAGACGTGAATAAGTTCTTCAAGAAAACCTTGTAAAAGTCCAGCGCAGCGCAATATCCCCAGCATAGTCATGAGCAATCACAGAGGCTGCTCATGTGTATCTCTGATGCTCTCCGACACTACGTCTAATATTCCACAACAACTCTTATTCATGCCACTGCCGGGATACGGGTCTTTCTTCAACCGACGAGGTAAGAGCATTCTCCACCTCGCTGCTCAAATGTGGATTGGCGGAGGCTAGTGTTTTCAAGCCGCCCGAGAGCCACTGACTTAGCTTAACGACTGTCTATCGACAACAGCTGGGACCTACAGACGGAGCACGGAGAAACTCGAGATAGATAAACCCATCCATAGACAGGCTGCGGTCGGCGTTGCTTAACCTGCGTGTTCGGTTAGAATCACACACGCAACGACACCATCGAGCTCTCATGTCTAATATTACGCTGAACAAAAACTGACTAAGGACGGATCCCTGGTGAACCTAGACGGTGACTGGAAAGGGCTATATATTGCCAACAGCAGTCCTAACCCCGGCAAATATTAATATATGCTACAAGCACGTGTTTGGATCTCAGTGCCCATCAGATCATCGTGTGAAAATGTATTTACATCGTATCAGAACAGCTTCTAAAGTCCCACTATCCTGGACTATTTTAGTTCTCGTGTCGTCATGTTGATGAATTCTCTGTATTACCCTAAACATGAACCATTTCAGTGCTAAACGATGCATTAAGTCAAATGGTTTCTACCACAGTCACAATAACAAGCAGATGGAAAGAAACCGGCAATGTATTTCTGAAGGCGCCTAACCTAAGATAGGTGTGATTTTCCTTCTGGATTGTGAAAATCTGACAGTCGCTCTATGTCAAATGCAGTATCAACGCCAAATCCTTAGCTAGCGAACCCGCCAATACTAATGGATTTGAAACCGGTATTATGCTAGGAAGGAACCATAAAGACAACTGAATATCTCATTTGACATAGTTTCAACGCTGCTTGTAATAAATATATATCTTCACGCCAGGTTCAGACAAACGCACAGATAAACATATAGAATTCATATAGGAACGGTGTTCCTGAAAATCGTTCAAACTTCTCGCTCGTTTAAAACCATCGTGCCTGTTCGTTCCCCCATTCATACGTCACGGGGGATGTGATGGATTCTTGTTGCGTGATGGCGGAATGCATGCTCGCGCATTCAAAGCGATACGCCGTTAAAAATGACCGAGATTCAGTGCTTGTTGATAAATTGATTTTATGTTTGTAATATATTTTGTTATGAATATTTCATGATGTGTAATTTATATACAGTTTTTTGCAGACATGTTTAGGTACACTTAACCAGTTTGCAATCAACAAATATTTTGTCGATACGCTTCGCTGAATAGTATTTAACGTAACAAACTGCATTTTTAGGGTTCCGTACCCAAAGGGTAAAACGGAACCCTATTACTGAGGCTCCGCTGACCGTCCGTCCGTCTGTCACCAGGCTGTATCTCTTGAACCGTGATAGTTAGACAGTTGAATTTTTCACAGATAATGTATTTCTGTTGCCGCTATAATAACAAATACTAAAAAATAGAATAAAATAAATATTTAAGGGGGCTCCCATACAACAAACGTGATTTTTTTTGCTGTTTTTATAGATAATGGTACGCAACCCATTGTGTGCGACTCCGACTCGCACTTGGCCGATTTTTAATAGATGAGTTGACTGATACTTATTAATTGGGTTTATAGAATTTAATATTTTATTTTAATATTTAGAAATTAGTAAATATAAGTAAAATTTTCGTCGGTTTTTTTTAAGTAAAACTTCTTTACGCACGCTGGACTTGGGGAGTAAGCTGGTGAATGCGTGACGAGAGCGTTACGAAAAGTGTGATCGGGCGAGGTGAACGGAAGTTGAGAGGGAGAAGTTATTGAAGTTAATAATAAGTTAATAAGTTAGTGAAGATAGAAAGAGAGAAAAATACTTTTCATATATTACTGTAGGGGCAAGAGAGAGAGCGGTGCGAGCACACATTTTCTTTCTCTCTTTCTCTCATAGCGAGTTAAGTTTCGTATATCTAAGACACAGTGCAGGCCTATTGTCTGTATACTCGTACTATGGAAGAAAGAAGTTTTACTTTAGTCGTGTGGCACACTCTTTTTTTTGTTATCGTTTCTATTATTTCTTTCATTCTGATTAATTCACATTGGGACCGCTGACTTTTCATCCACTTCTATACATAAATCCGAATAGTTCCAAAGATTAGCGCGGTCTGACAAATAATCAAACAAACTCTTCTGCTTTACATACTCGTACTAACGTATAGATTACTTATACAATACGAATAAAAAACTTCCTACTCCTACAAATTTCTTTTGAGTAAATTCGTTGTGAGTTCCAAGGCAGCTGTAGTTTAACCCCTGGAACAGCAATGGACTTCACTGTTCATTGCCTTTTTGGTGGTCGCCGCTGTTAATTCTGGGTACACAGGAGATACAGTGGCGAGAATGAGTGGTGGGCCTGTCGCGCTAAAATGAAAATGCGAATAAAAATAAAGTGTAAATATTATAAATTTAAAAGTATAAATAATCATAAATTATGTAAGTAATGATTCTCAACATGATAATATTATTTTTCGCATTATGAGTTGACGAATATCTATAGGCTACGGTAACTGCTTACCATAAGGCGAACTGTACACTTGATTACTACCATAGTGGTATAAAGAAATTAAAATAGAGATTCATAATACATTTTATGAAAAATGATACTGTAGTAGGAATATGATGAAGGTAAGATAAGGAACCGCGTAAAGTTTGTAAGTGCCAAGTAATTTGGCAGTCAAGTCTCTCTACCGAACCTGCAAGGGACTTACCGTGAAGATATAGATAGACAGATAAGTAGAATACGACATAAATAAATAAATAAATGTTCTAGTACAAATCTAGACTCAAAGTAAGCGATGCTTGTGTCATGCGTACTAGATAACTGATTAACATACATAAATACATTTTTTTTGTTAATATATACATATAATACATAGTAAATACCCAGACCAAGATAAGCAGTTTTAATGGTTGCTTGAATGGTGGTACTATTATTCATTGACATTTTAATGAGGTTTGACTTGTCATTATATAAAATCTTAGTCTTAAATCACTTAAATTTTATATTACTGACAAAGCAAACACATATGCAGGAGCCATAATAGCTTAACTTTACTTACCGGTCCTACATGTGTTTGTCTGCAGTTAACTAAAACTATTTTTAATTAAATGTCAACGCGACTCTATGTTTGTCCAAATTACACGACTTCTTCTTCTTATTAGAATTATCCCATTTTGTAATCCACTGGGATTGGCAGAGTCCGCTAACTAAGCCTGAAGATTTGGCGAAGATACTGATTTTTACATGAAGCGACTGTCCTCACACAACCCAGAAGTAAAACAATACCTTTCTTAGGTAAAGTCACACGTCATCAAATATAATTACTTGGTCGTGTGGGTTTCCTCATGATGTTTTCCTTCACCGCCGAGCCAGTGATAATTACAAATATGCACATAAATCCAAACATACGAATTACATGCCAGGATTTAAAGCGGGGACCAGTTGGTCAATACGACGGCTCCAACCCACTGGCCCATATGTTTATTCAAATAAACGTATCTTTTGAGATATACCTAAATATTTGAAACTCGAAATCATATCCACAAGTAAACGAAAGAGGCTTATCTAATCTGGTATTCATCAGACGGCATATGTCGGTGGCCGATCATCCCAATAAATAGGGGTAAGGGAAACATACAAGAAAATCGTCGGTTAAAACCTCCCAAAGTTCCGTAGTATCATCGACCCCTCGTGAAGTTACTGTACACCCTCATATATTACATGTTATCTTATACTGAGTTCCGTACAAAGCCGGATTTGGGTGTCTCATGATAAAATGTTTAACGTTACTACATGCCGCGAAATAAAACTGTTTTTAACAACTCTTTTCTTGTTAAATTAACTTTATTTTGGCTCAATCGAACTGGATCATCATCTTACCACGAAAATTAAATTTAAATAGTTTATTTTCAGGTTTTACCACACGGGTCCATAGATTTAAAATATATTCCTTGACTTAAAATATATATGGTATTATGAACTTAACTTTAACTTACGAGCCCTTGTGGCTCAGTCGTGAATGACGCGACTTTGACACCAACGCTCGTGGGTTCGATTCCCACACAAAGCAAACATTTCTGTGCATGAACATGTCTGTTTGTCTTGGTCTGGGTATTTTCTATGTACAATAAGTATGTATTTACAAAAAAAATGTATTTACGTATGTTTATCAGTTGTGTAGTACCCATAACACAAGCTTCGCTTACTTTGGGGCTAGATGGCGCAGTGCAATTTTTCCGACAATATTTATTGTCCGACTTAAACAGCGTCGGCGACGTGTAACGCAGGTCGTTAGGTAACCGTCCTAAGAACTTCCGAAACATAATTTCCTCCGGCCAGAGTTATTCATGAAGGTCGGCAGGTGATGAGTAAGTATTCTCCACAAAAGAACTGAATTATTATTATAGTGAGATTCCAGCCGCGCGACCCTCAAGGTGAAATTGATCTTTTTCTTCAGATATTCTACAACTCTCTTCGGCCTTTGTAGACCAGTATAGTCTGGAAATATACAACGGCGTCTGTGTTTATATATATGTGTAGTAGTTGCGATTGGAGTTCTCCTTTGTCGTTAACTCCTTAGGATCTTACTGGTAAATCTATGTTATTCTGTTAAAATCATATATCAAATATGATTTTTTGACATAATAACGTTTTTTTTTTTATACCACTAATGTGGCAAACAAGCGTACGGCCTGCCTGATGGTAAGCAGTTACCGTAGCCTATGGGCATTTGCAACACCAGGGGTGTCACTCTTGCGTTGCCGACCCTGTAAGAACCTCTTCACGCCTTTTTTGAAGAACCCCATACTGTAGTTGGAAAAACCTCGGCAGGGAGCTTATTCCACAACATAATAGTTCTCGGTAAAAAACTTCTCGTGAAGCGCACAGTGCGCGACCATTGCGGTTCCAGTGTGTGCGGATGAACTCCCAGCCGCCGGCGAGCTGTGCGATTGTAAAACGAGGCTGTTGGTATAATGTCGAACAACTCTTCAGAACACAACCCATTATACAGCCGGTAGAACACGCAAAGGGAAGCAAAATCTCTTCTCAAACTCAAGGACTCAATGCCGTGTGTGAGTCCAGGATCATCGATAATCCTCACAGCTCGTCTCTGTATCGAGTCACAAGGTCCTAGCTGGTATCCAGGTGCTCCCGCCCAAAGGTGGCTACAGTACTCCATATGCGGTCTGACTTGGGACTTATATAAAAGTATAACGTAGATGCTTGCTTTACCCACGACTCGTTTCGTGAATCAGATTTTCAATGAAATATGAATCGAATCACATGTACGAAAACTGTTATAATTATAATGTCATAAGCCATTTCTTTGATATTTTGTATTGATTTTTTTTTATATCACGAAGGGGGAACAAGGATATTTTTTCTCGGGGGAATCTGACCCCTAGAGAGCGCGTCCCCAGGTGGCGGATCGAGGAACGCTCGCCGGTGCTTCAGAAGAAGCACTGGAGGGTAGGAGGGTAATAAAATACCTCCCGCGGACCAACAGGTACTCCTCCGGCGGGCCGCTCGGACATATTCCGACAATGGGCCGACGAAAAACAGCGGCATTGGGCAGGATGTCGTGTAGAGGATGGCAGCGGAGGAGAGCAAGCCAACGATGGCATCCTAAACCCTTGTTAGCAAGAGGGGCTACTGTCTTGGCGTCAGGCGGCAGCCGGCCGTAAAACAAACAGCCAACCCTACTTCTCCTAACCATGAACAAGAAAAACAAAATAAAGAAAGGGTCTAATACTAGGGCGTCCACCGGAAGCGACATACAAGGCGATAGCTAATAATATTGACCCAACGACGATCCAGAACCGTGAACTCTGGAGAAAAATGATTAGGAGAGCCGACCCCAAATAAAGATGGGAACAACACCAGATGATGAAGAAGAAGAAGGTGGCAAACAAGCATACGGCCTGCCTGGTGGTAAGCAGTTACCGCAGCCTATGGACATTTGTAACACCACTCACTCTTGCGTTCTCGGGGTCACTCTTGCATTGCCGACCCTGTACGTAATAACAATAATTTTCTCAGCACAACGTGTTTATAAATGTTTTGAACTCAACCGTTCTAATTGCTTTGCCCGTTCTAGTATTCGATTAATTCATCATCATCATCATCTCAGACCGTAATCTTATGCTACCTGCATTCATCGACTCACTACAAAGCTCTTGAGGTCGTCGCTTCATCTAGTACGGGGTCGTTCCTCACTCCGTGTACCAGTACGGGGACTTGAGATCCTTTCTTCCCCAGCGGTTGTCGGTTCTACGAACTATGTGGCCAGCCCTTGTCACTTCAACCTTTTTATCACTTGGGCTATATTACCTTACTAACGCGGATATCCTCATTTTTGATTCTATCACGCAGAGAAACCCCGAGTATCTCTTTGCATAGCATGCTGAGCGACCTTGAGTTTCCCGATACGGCCCGCGTTTCAATTCCGTTTATCATCACTGGCAACACGCACTGTTTGAAGACTTTGCTCTTCAGGCGTTGAGGTATTTTGAACGAGAAAATATATCGAAGTTTCTCCAACACTTCCCAGCCCAGTTGGATTCGGCTGTTGACGTCTTGGTCGAAGTTGGACTTACTTACCTAATAAATAGGTAACATCGATTAATTAACAAGATATATTTACGTTGATCAATATCGTAATAGTTCCATCAACTTATTGCTTACCCAACAACCCGTTGATGTTCAGTACGTTGTTCTTTGTACATTAGTAAATTACCTTGACGAGCTCGGTGGCTCAGTCGCGAATGACACGACTTTGACACCAACGCTCATGGGTTCGATTTCTACACAAGGCAAACATTTGTGTGCATGAACATGTCTGTTTGTCTTGGTCTGGATATTTTAAGAGAGGTAGGGCGCATCAAAGCAGCCCGTCTGTGGAAGTACATCCACTTCACAGAAAACCGCAGCCAATTAACAACTCCCTAGAGGGTTGTTGTGTTCCTACGTGTGAGTGAGGTCACCAGTAAGCTCCCAAGGAGTTGCTGTGTAAGCAGCAGAGGAGGCATCGCGCGAGTAATATTTAATATATTGCAAGCGTTATTAGGCTACGGTACCCGCTTTACATCAGGTGGGCCGTATGCTTGTATGCCTCCCGACGTGGTATAAAAAAAATGCATATTTATTATTATATGATTAACAGTCAAATTTAGAAAGGTAATTCTTAATTAGATTTTTATTTATAAATATATGATCTTCTTTGTAAGATAGAAACTATAAGACTTAAACTGATAAAACGCACCCATACATACTCCTTGGCCTTCTATGCTTCCTGATATTGTGTTTTTGTTAAGTTAGGTTGTGTAAGATTATATTTTTATTAAATTTAATATATTTAGATTTTTCCATATGGTTGGAAAAATCTAAATATATTTTTGTTTATTAATGTATAAATGTAATGTGGTTATGTGTCTGGGTGGCACATATTAAATTGCATATATTACATATTTGTATGTAGGTACATACAAATATGTAATATGTGCAATTTAACATTAAAAGTGTTCTGTTATATTTAAGTTAATAAAGCTTGCCTCATTAATTACTCTAGTTACATACAACTCATTATTGTTATTCAAAAAATCGTGCTACAAATATTGTATCATACTTAACAGGAAGTAGGTACTGGCACAATCTATGCATACTTAATTGTAACAATAAAGAATTTTATATTCTATTAAAGATTGATGGTTGACAGTCTGGATATGTTTCAATCAACACGTAGAAAATATTTCAATGAATCAGTGGTCTTTGTGCTGATTAAAAAATATTAAACACCATATAAAAAATGTTTAATAACAAAACGATTCTTCTATAAATTTGTTGTATTTACGAATACCGCAAAACATCCAGTGGACCCTATATATCAGATATAGTTTTCGTTCGTAAGATTGTTATACTAAATGATTGCGAGTCCTGTACCACTGAAAGACATGTCAAATAAGCCTACAATTAATAAGAGGAAACCAGGATGCCTATAATCATCGCCTGACACTCAAAAGACCATAGAGCCACAAATTCGCATTATTACAGCATTATTATTTCAAACATTAAATAATTTAATTTCAGTATAAGAATAAATGAATCAAAGCAGACTTCCTCCCCAGAATGAAGAGGAAACTTTCTGGCTTGTAAAGCTCTTATTTCAAGGCCTGTTCTATCGCGATTAGTCTCCGATAAAAGGGTGGAGCGATCCCATTTCCGGTAGGACTCGCGTCGGTCCCGGCCGGAAATGACGTTACGTTCCAAGTTTATTTCTTTGAATTTCTTTTGGTTTGTGACGGACTGACATTAAAATATCTGTTTTAGCACATATCTTTGTTATTATAAGCACATAATGGAAAAAAAATGTTTTAGTTGAGACTAAGCTCGTCATAAATAAACCATATGTTTTTATATATTACAATTTTGGGAATGATCGAGCCAAAGTAATATAAGGCCCACTTGTATATTTTTTAAACACTAATTTCTTGCTTATTTTAATATTTTGCGGAGGTAAAGTTCCTTTATTTGTAAGGATTTACAGGGTTGTATCTAATCCAATCCCGAAAATATTTTACTATTAGGTAATTGCTTTGCGCTTGGGTACTTACTCTACACTATTTTTCATTGTGATTTTTGTGTTAAAATCGAAAAAGCGTACTCGACACGAATGGCGCTGTGGCCAATACCTATAATAAAACTATAACGAGATTCGGACTGTACATTAAATATTTTTTCTAATAAAAAGATAACATATATTTTTTTTTTATTTCTAGATTGGCAAATAAGCATGCGGCCTGCATCAGATGGTAAGCGGTCACCGCACTTCACGCTCAGAATACCACGGGGATGTCACTCGCGCGCTGTTAAAGAGATAGAGGTACCGATGCATACGACTTTTGTACGAAGACTCCCTCTGGTAATAATTTTCACGACGGTCCCTTACGGGATATTAAGAGAGAAGCGAGCGAAATGACAGTTAAGTTATCGTCAGTTAAGTATCGACAGGTAGTTAACTGTTACTTATATAATAGTATATATAAGTAACAATTTACCGAAGAGATCATTACTAACTTCCTCTACCCAACCGAAAATCGGTGCTGTAAATATAAGCAGAATTTAAACCTCCTTAATCCGGATGATGTCTGAAGCGGATGGCAATTACTATAAATATATATATATATATATATATATATATATATATATATATATATATATATATATATATATATATATATATATATATATATATATATATATATATATATATATATATATATATTAAATATCTATATATATAATTATTGATGACAGGCAAACTGCAAGAGGGTCGCCTACGCTGGTACGGATGTTACGTGGGCAACAAATATAATTTATTGTTGCGCATATAAATATAAGTGACGAGCTCGGTGGCGCAGTGGTGAAACGCGTTGTTACACTACTTTGACACCAACGCTCGTGGGTTCGATTCCCACACAGTACAAACATGTGTGTGCATGAACATGTCTGTTTGTCTTGGTCTGGGTATTTTCTATGTATGATAAGTAAGTATTTACAAAAAAAAAATGTATTTACGTATGTTTATCAGTTGTCAAGTACCCATAACACAAGCTTCGCTTACTTTGGAGCGAGATGGCGCTGTGTAATTTGTCCGACAATATTTATTATTATATTATTATTAAATATCTACCCACCGCCTCGACCGCGGTAGATGGGGTAGGCCTAAGAAATGTTGGCTTGACGTCGTAAGGGATGACATGTGTGCCAATGGTTTCTCAGTTAGGGATACCGAAGACCGCGCGATGGATTTTAATAACTGTTTTAACAGTGACGATAATATCATAGAGTGACGACATATTCATACTTCTGTTATAAAATGACCATTTCGTAACAATAATATCATCAGAATAAATAAACACTCGGAGATAGCAGCTCCTAGTTGTACCGACATTAAATGTTTCAATATTAGCCACCTTTCCTCGCAACAGTATACCATACCATACGACATAAAGCTGTAGAAGTAGCTGAATTAGACCAAGCGCATGAAGTAGCCACGTCCGTCAATTACTATTAATTCGTTCTAACTGCATATGCGACGAAACGGCTTGTTGGCCAGTTTATATTCTCTCTCTTCGCCCGAGTTCTCACTTAGAACAGACGTGCAACGCGTGTATTCAAAAAGTAATAAAAATCATCATACCAACTAAATCATTACGCCCATAATAACTAGTGCGATAGTTGCCTGTCACAGATTAGTATTTTTCCAATATAATATTTAATCAAGTGAGTCATCAGCCATACACCGACGAAGAGCAACAGGTGCGGGGCCGCGCTCACCCCCGCAACAATAAGGACAGCTATAATTGTGATCTCACGTCTTCTTCACGCGTAGCAAGAGGCGGCCGCGACACCTAGCAGCGAGCGCGGGGCTTGCTGCACCTCCGCAGCGGTAAGAGACAGTTGCGATATTTCATCTCTCTCTCGCATAGCAAGACCTTTCCGCGACGATACACGAAGCACGACGACGGCCTGTATCGCCGCCTTACCTACTTATACCGTAAACAGTGAATGAATCCATTCAATTCACTATTCCGTGCGCCCGCACATCAGTTGAACTATAACTACGGCCACTGTATTTGAAGCTACAGCTACATGGGAGCGGTATTTTTGTCTTGATTTATCTAACGCCTAATACATTCTTGGGGAGGATAGCACTTACCACCTGATTGGGACTATAGTATATAGTACATTATATAGTATAGTATATAGCTTTGCTGGAATTGTAAGCATGGACGAACTAAATAAGTCTGCATCTGAAAGTAATTTAAAAAAGTTACTTGAAAAGGAAAACGTTACACCACCGAATTTTCTTTCTGCACGGGCTCCAAAAAGGAAAATGGAACATGACTGTAATTGTATTTCAGAATTTACCAACTTTAAAGAGGAAATAAAAACTATGATTAATACACTATTTTGTAAACAAACTAAGGAGTTAGAAAAAATAACAGTTACCCAGAAGGAAATTCAACAAACAAACATTAATATTGAATCGTCAGTTGCTTTCCTTACTGCGCAAAACGAAGAGTATAGAAAAATGATTGAAGAATTGGAAAAAAAGACTAAAGAAGACAGACAGCATATAGCGATATTAGAAGACAGAATTGAGGACTTACAAAGAACTAGTCGTAAAACTAACTTTGAAATAAAAAATGTCCCAAAACTTGCCACAGAAAGCAAAGAGGACCTAATTGGAATGGTGATGAGCTTGTCCTCAAGCATAGGATGTGGTCTAGAGAAATCCGATGTAAAAGACGTATACAGAGTGCGCGGAAAAAAGGACAAAGTACAAAGTAACGGCCCAATCGTAGTAGAAACATCATCCACAATGATTAAGACTGATTTGCTTAAAATGTGCAAAGCGTATAACATAAAACATAAAGTAAAATTATGCGCCAAGCACCTGGGCTTACGATCCTTCGAGGATACTCCAATATATGTATCTGAGCAGTTAACTGCCAAGGGAATTCGACTTCACTTCCTTGCACGAGATCTTGTAAAATCAAAAGCTTATAAATTTTGCTGGACTGCATATGGAAAAGTTTATGTACGGAAGGATGAAAACTCGCCTATCATCATGATCAACAGTGAGGTTCAAGTGCACAAGCTTCAACAATCATGACTAGACATTACATATTTTATTTTATTATTTAAAAAATTAACAGGTCATTGCTATGTTGTCATAGGGTTAAAAGTGTTCGAGTTCATAATATTAATCACAAATAACCACACAATACATTCTCTTTATACCGAAGTACAATCCTTAACACTTACATTCACACACTCACTTCATCTTTCACACACAAACAAACAACACTGCATACACTATACTTTTAACACAACATTCTCAACACGCACTCACCAGTTTTTCCAATACACTACTAATATAACCTACAAAATGTCAGTTTTATCCCTTAGTCCCAAATTGATTAATTATCACTCTCTTTATAATTTATATCACAGCTTAAATTTTGTCACCTATCGCAACTCCTTAACTGACTTAATATGGATAACATTCTAAATAATCTAAATGAAATTGATAGCACTGCTGCAGCCTCTGCCATTCAATGTGATATAGAGAACCTACCCGTACATATAGTAACTACTAACAATGATTTTACTATTGTGTCCCAAAATATACGTAGCGTATATAGCAATCATGATGATCTCCAATTGACACTATCGAACTTCAAATGCAATATAGATATGATAGTGTTAACTGAATGTCGAATAAATGCGAATAAGCCCATCCCGGCCCTAGATAAATATAATTCATTTGCTACTACTTTACATCTCAATCAAAACGATGGGGTAGTTATATACATTAAAACCCCAAATATCTACAATGTTAAAGAGGTAAAATTAACTCATGCATCATGCATACAAGTTGAAATAAATAATAATATAGTTCTCGGTATATACCGGTCTCCATCTAATAATAATGTGGAACCTTTTCTTACCTCCTTAAGTAACCACCTACAATCATTAAAAACTAATAAAAATATTGTTATAACCGGGGACTTAAATATAAATCTCATAACAAGAGAACAAGAGAAATCATATGAAAGAAATAACAGGTCCAATTATCTCAACATGCTTTCTATGCACGGAATACTCCCAGGACACTCGTTACCTACTAGAGAAAGCAGCTGCTTAGATCATATTATGCTAAAGCTTAACAAAAATAATTCGGCACATATAGCTATCTTAAATACTACTATAACAGATCATCAAATGACATTTTTAAATATGACAAACTTAAAGGATGTAAACAATAATCGTAAAACTAAAAATATCACAGATTTTAAAATGGCACTGAGCTCTCTTATTGAAAAAGATATATCTAAGCTTCTAGTTAGTGACGACCCCAACTATGTAATTGCACAATTAGTATACAATATAACGGAGTCTCTTCAAGATAATACTAAAGTGGTAAGCATTTCCAAAAGCAGGAGAGTCATCAAACCGTGGATAACACCTGGTATACTACGATGTATTAAAAATAGAAATACTATGCAAAAAAAGTTAAAAGCTGACCCTGATAATGAAATCCTTAAAATTACTTATAAAAGATACCGTAACCACTGTAATAGCTTAATCAAAAAACTTAAACGTAAATATGATAGAGATACTATTGCTAAATCTACAAAAGACCCGAAAACTCTTTGGAAAAATATTAAAAATATAACGAATTTGTCGCGAAATAAAACTGAAAACCTGGACTTATTACAAATTAAATCACATCCTAATGAATCAATTAACTATATTAATGAATATTTTGTAAATATTGGTAAAAATCTTGCAGAAGACATCATCTCAGCTAGTAACTCGAATGATGCTAACCTACAGACCGGTGATTCTACAATGACGCTTCCAATGAGCTCTTCCTTTGTACTGCTTGATACCTTTCCAGATGAGGTACATAGTATCCTAATGTCCTTAAAATGTAGTAGTGCACCGGGCTGGGACAATATTGCCGCCAGTTTTATTAAGATGGCCAAGAACGAAGTCATACCCATCATCTGTCATCTAATCAATCTATGTTTTAATAAAGGATTATTTCCGTCTCCATTGAAACATGCCATCGTTACTCCGGTGTATAAGGGTGGAGATAGAGGCGAGGTCGGTAATTATAGACCTATCTCAGTCTTACCAACAATATCTAAGATCATGGAAAAAATAATGAATAATAGACTAACTAACTACCTTGACAAATTCGACTTATTATCTGACTCACAATATGGTTTCAGACGAGGTAGGTCTACAGAAGATGCCGTTTTGTCTTTAACATCTCTTATTACTGATCATCTAGATTCTAGGAAAAAATGCTTGGCTATTTTCCTGGATCTCAAAAAAGCATTCGACACCGTCTCTGTCAACATACTTTTGCAAAAATTAGAACGAATTGGCATTAGAGGTATTCCATTAAATCTTTTTAGAGACTATCTCACTGGCCGGAAACAAAGTCTTAAAATAGGTCAGCATACTAGTACAGAAAAAGAGGTTTTGTATGGGGTGCCGCAGGGAAGCGTATTGGGACCAACTTTGTTCCTAATATATATCAATAGCCTATGGAATCTAAAACTTAATAATGGGCAGGTCTTTTCATATGCTGATGATACGGCGTTGGTTCTTCATGGTACCGATTGGGAGGATGTTCGAAGGGATGCTGAAAGGGGATTAACTAACGTAGCTGGTTGGCTTGAACGCAATTTACTTACACTAAATATAGAAAAAACAAATTACATCACTTTCTCTATTTGTAATAAATTTCAGCCTAGTAGTGAATATTGCATTAAAATTCATAATTGTGGGAAACCTTTAAATGACACATGCACCTGTATTTCGATCAATAGAATATCCTCCATCAAGTATTTGGGCGTCATGATAGACCAGCGTCTGTCTTGGCACAATCATATTGAACTGGTGGCAAACAGGGTCAGAAAATTATCATGGATCTTCAAAACGCTAAGACACCTAATGAATAACGATCTTTTAAATAAAATATACCAGGCATTGGCTCAGTCAGTCATAGCCTATTGTATTCCGGTCTGGGGAGGAGCATCTAAAGTTAAATTTTTGGAAGTTGAGAGAGCTCAGCGTTACCTTATAAAAGTGATGTATTTCAAACAACGAAAATTCCCTACAGATTTGCTATATACAATGTCTAAACTGTTATCTGTTAGAAAGCTTTATATGTTACACGCTACACTAAAAGTACATAAAATCCTAAAACTAGATAGGAAAACTCTTAACAAAAGGAGAAATACATCAGTTGCGCCAATCCACAAATTTAAAACTACTTTCGCCAGGCGACAATTCAACAATCAGTCTTCGCATGTGTACAATCAGATAAATAAGGTACTAAACATTTACCAAAAAACATTTTACGAATGCAGAAGTACGGTAACTGTATGGATAAAGAATTTAACCTATGACGAAACGGAATCGTTACTACTTTACGTATCCTAATAACCGGTCCACACAAAAACCCTATCCACTCTATTATACCCACTCAACTTACAATATATCATACACACCACACACATAAATAATTAATTACACAAACGAATACACAGCACTAACACCTTACACACTACTTACACTCACACCCAAACACACCACACTTACACCAAACTTACACCCAAGAACACCTCACTCACACACAACCTTAATCCTGTTACTGCAAAATGCACCTTTATAATATTATATTATATAATTAGGTAAATAAATATTGTGTTGCTATGGAAGAGCGACTCCTTCTGGTACAGGTGTTTACTCACTTAAAAGAAGGAGTCAGCCTCTATGTTTTGTAACAACTGTTTACAACGAAATAAACATTTTTGTATTTTGTATTTTGTATTATATGGCCCACTGCAATTCGGAGCATGTTGTAATTTAAACATTCCATTATCATTAACAACATTATACTTCAATTTGTTGCATTGATAGATTGGTTAAATTGGCATCAAATTCAGAAAACTTATTATATTTGGCTTTAGTTGAGTTTAATAAAATATTATTGTATACGAACCAGTTTATTATATTATTAATATTATCAACTAATTGTATTATATTCGCCGTTACCTACGCCATGTAAAGTAGGGGATGATTTACATGTACTAAAAATAAAAAGAGACCTAAAGTAGTGCCCTGGAGCACACTGATGTTAACAATTATGTATCAGTTTTTATTTTGCAATCAAACAGTATAGTGGCACAGCTTGAGCAATAATGTCATATAGTCGGCACTGTAAAAAGAGCTGAGAATATGCATTTAGACACAACAGATTCTAGGTATAATGATATCACTTTATGGCAAAACATGGAATGGCTATGGTAGGTAAATATTTCGACTGGGAGTTGATTCCACAACTTGAGAGTTCTCGGAAGAATCCTTCTCTGGAATCGCACAGTACGCATCCATTGTGGTTCCAGCATATGAGGGCGAATATTCTATCGGCAAGCAGTGCGCTTATAAAAAAAGCTGTCGGTATTATATCGAACAATTCTAAAACGCAACCCAATGTACAATCGCCAGAACACACAAAAAAAGGCTTAATCTTGCCTAAAACATAAGAGTTTAATACTGTGTATAGGATTGTTGACAATTTTCACAGCTCGTCTCCGAACCGAATCACACGGTCCAAGCTAGTATCCAGGTGCTCGCGCCCAAAGGTGATTGCAGTACTCCATGTGCGATCTGACATAAAACTTATATAACATAAGTCTGCGTCCCCGCTGAACTACTTGCTGCTTTGCTCTGTTGTGAACATCAAGTTTTTGGACGGCAGCTTGACCTTCTCCTCCATGTGACTTGGATATTGAACATCACTGGAGATCTCGAAACCCAGGTGTATTTGGAATTCAGGAACCACAGCAAATGGGATCTTCGTAGCGGTGAATGCGCAAACTTGTTTCATGGGGTTGATTCGAACAAGTCAAGCCACTCCCAGTCAGATAAATTAGTTTGCGTACCAGCCCTTTAGTTAAAGTATTCGGTGGTCCCCGATCCGCATAACAATGAATGCCATCAATTGACAGCATATCATTGATACTCAGCAAAAACAGAGTTGGAGACAGTACAGAGCCCTGTGGGACGCCAGCATTGATATCCATCCTATCGAAGCAACTACTGTCTATCACCACGGCTGTTGAGGATAGCTTTTATATAACCTTTTTATACTTTTGTAAACTCTATGTTTTTACACTCTGGTATTATGCTTTTGTTTTCTGCTGTCATATTATTATTGTGTCATCGTTCGTCTTTTGGTAAGCATTATTATTATAACTCCTATATCCTTAATAAATAGAAAATACTCTGATATCTGGTCTTTACCTATTTATTATATACAGTCCACCTTTCTTTAAACCCCATTCTTTACAACGGCTTTTATGCATTTGCTGGAAAAGAAGTGGAAATATGATTGTAATTTGAGAAAGAAGACTCCGATAACAGAGCCGAATGGACGCCTTCGCCGTATCTAGGTTAACTGCCAATGCCTCACCTTGACTCTCAATTGCCGAAGCCTAGTAGTATGTACGACAAACCAGAAGAACGACTGTTACGGAAAACTTAGATTGATTAGACGTATTGACGGTCGCTAATCAAATTGTGTTCCTATAGGCGGGTAACGTGTCCAACATTTTCGTATTTCTGAATGCATGTCCGACATGGTATATAAGGTATATACTACACTGCGTATATACAACATAGTCTCCCAGCAAAAGTTAATTGAAGGCGATGCCAACGGTCGTGTATCACGGCCTCACGGGTAGGATTACATGCAGTAATCCGATTAGTGGCCAAATGTCGAGTTTTACGAGTCAACCCGCACCTAGAGTGAAACAGGGACAGTGGGTCAACTCGGGTATAACGCATATTAGAGAATTTTTATGTCGTGGTATGCACGTGTCGATAGGTTAATACGTGGGACCTGTATTGTAGCCATTTATACGGCATTATTTCGGGTATGAGGTACAAGCTTTCGTCGTTTTTTTTTCATACATGCAAGTTGATGTAACCTGCTTTGTAAGCTTCCTCCAACAAGCTCATGTAATAGATGTTAGTCACCACATGCTAAAAACTATTTTCTAATATAGTGACAGCTACAGCCATAAGGCATCTAAGGTGACGGATATATACGGTTTCTATTCAAGATGGCGGGTTACCTCGAAGACGACCACCGCAACCCAGAAGAGACAACTAGAGGAGCCGAAGCTGCTACGGCATACATCTACTAACTTTATTCAACTTATGCTGGCGTTCCGGCCGTGTACCAGGTGACTGAGTGAAAATGTTGTTTGTGCCGCTGTGCAAAGGTTCACAACGGGAATTCACGAATTATCGGGTGTCGTAAGCCTCCTCAGTACAGTAGGCAATTGTATGCTAAGATACTGGTTGAATGAGCGATGTCTGTAATGGAATCGAAACTTTGGGATGTGCAAGTGGGGCTTCGAAAGGGGATGTGATGTGTGGATCAAGTCTTTTCCTTAGAGTGTATAACGGAGAAAGCCTTAGCAAAACATATAACGGTTTTCTGAACCTTCATATACTTGGAAAAGGCTCATGACAACAGGGCGGTGGGGGACGAACTTTGGTCTACGCTCTTCATGTATGGGGTGTATAGTATATTGATACGGGCACACGAGTGTTGTACCTTGTACAAGGATTCGAGTACCTGTGTCAGGGTAAATGGGATCTCTACAGATTGGTACAGCATCGAATGTGGCCTTAGGCAGGGCTGTAAAGCATTCCCTTGGCTGTTCAAATTATTCATGGACAGTTGTTTGACAGACTTGAAACAGTATGACTGTGAAATAAAAATGAATGGGCCAGTATTTACAACACTGTTATATTTTGCATCTTCGGCGGACGAACTGCAACAAATAGTTACCGTTAATGTGAATGAATGAATGAATGAGGCCTTTAAAAGGAAAGGTACAGTTCTCGGCAAACTTCTTGAGCATTAGGCGACGTAGTGGGGGAAAGTTTGCACATTATATATACACTTACGTCCTAAAACATTGTTTACTCTTATGTAATTGTAGAAGAACACAGTCATACTTCTGTGATTATCTTATGTTAACCTTATTAATAACTTTTTAATTTATATATTTACTAGTGGCCGCCCACAACTACGTGGGTTTGGTTCAGTAGCCTGTAGTCGTATACTGAATATAAAATATTAAATTTACTTGACGTAATTATTTTGACCGCTATAATTGTATATTTAATCTTCTTCATCTAAGTGTTTATCCCGGTGGCGTCTTAAGCCTCAGCTTGGGAGCCCTGCGTTGAAAATGCTCGATTTAGTAAACAACATACTTCGCTATTACTGACGATGGACTGCGATGTTTACTACTTGAAATCTGTGTTCATTAAAAATGTATGATTTAGAATGAATTTAAAATGAAAAATTATAATGAAATTCACCATTTGTCTAAAGAATAATTACTCCATTGTTTACGTATTGGGTACATATTGATTTAATCTCTTGACAGTTTGGATTAGTAATGCCCCAATAGGCAAGGGTATACGAGGTCGCAATGCTTTTCAGTTCTCAGATTTTTTTTAATCATTCCCGGGTACTCGGGAATAAATAAATCAGATTGCTTTACTCTTATGTTTTAAAATGAAATGCTCGCCTTTATCACTCCGAAATATCGTGGATATGCATCTAAATTACTGTAAGGTAACCCAAATGACGTGGCATTGATACTGCTGGAATGCAGCCCGAAGTGACTTAAAACGATCGTCTAGTTTGCTTCATTTGCTTAGAATTTCAATTATAGCGTGAATCTATAAACATTAAGAGCGGTTCAGGGAATTGATAGTTAGTCGGTTGTAGGCACGCTATTATGGCGTGTATAACGGTTCTTTGTGGAATACTTGATAGGAGCGCCTGAATCCTTTACTGACCAGCATAATGCTTAGGTCTTAAACCTTTAGCTAGCCTCAGTGTCTGCGCAGTCTTTTAATTGGAGGTCAGGTAAATTTCTTCTGACCTTGCTATAATCAGCTTACGCGATTAATATAGTGACTTCTGTCATTATACCAATCTCGTAGAATTTTGCATATTTTTTTGATCGCTGCGCAAATAATTATACTTATTTTGAGTATTGTGTACACTATCATTAATTATCCTTACAGGATTATCGTGGCATGTTTATAGGCTGGGCAATCTCACATGTGTATTTAAGTGGTCTGAGTAAACAATTCAGAGCCGCTAGCGAATCCAGTTGAGTCTACAGAAATTGGGCTGTGTGTAATTTTGCCGCAAATCGGCTCGCCTGGAGAGCGGTCTCCGGATGTAATAATTGCATGCACTTATCAAACCCGCGAGCTATGCTAGAATACTACTATATACTAAAGGTACTCTGCCGCCACTAAAATTAAAAGGCGCATATAAATGGTGTCCCTGGCTATCACAAGTGCGCCATTCGTAATCGCCAACAAATAAAAAATGCCCTTCGCCTCAGCGAGACTGTATGAATGCGTCATCCACTCTCGCCTACCCAGAGGTACCTTGCAAAGCAAATTTAACTTAGCCACTATGCCACAGATTTAGACATAGGCGTATGTTATTTACGTTACTCGCGAACGCGAATCCTGAGGAAAAACACAACACGGAAATTTAGTACAAAATAACGCACAATTTCAGAAAAAATAAACCACGTTCTTAAAGCTAAACTTATCTGCTGCAGGTCAGCTTAGATGGGCTAGAGCTGCGGTCCCGCGAAGAACTCGTGGTCTCGTACTGTGCAGCGTGGGGTCGGCGGCCGTAGGCTGTCCCCGGCGGTGTTGCTACGCTGATCTCGGCGCCTTCGCGATTCGTGGGGAGTTCGAGTACTCGACCCTTTGTAGGTTTTATTTTCGACAAGAAGAATTTCAGAACCGAATTAATTATTTATGATAAAAGCCGCGACGTCGCACGACCGAACCGCGAGACCTCCGATATCGAATGAACAATAATTATTATGATACGCGCCACGATGTCGAACGTCCGACCGCCAGAACTCCCGGAACCCGCATGAATCGTCCAGCCGTGCGCTTGCATACCCCGCTACACCGCGCCCCCGTCTCATGCGCTGGGGTGACGCGCACTCTGATTGGTCAACTTAATTATCGCGTGGTAACAGCGGCGGCTTCACACACCCAGGCCGGCGACTCATTGTCGCCGTCCTTTCCATGCACGTGCAAACTTTCTAAAGAAAACCCGCCGTTCTCAGAATAATACAAATTAAATAGGCCGCCTTCCTTTGTCTTCGCCTGCCTTTTGTTATCGATAGCTTTTAAAATTGCTTTTGTGCTTAATGGCAGACACCCGGCGCGTCCGCCCGGTCCTACCAACTTTATGACATCCGGAGCGGTCTAACTAATTGTTTTATTTTCAATGCTCACCATGCAATTTACAAATTCCTGTTACCATGCATAGTATTTCCCCAATATTATGATATTCGTACGACAAGCGGTTATAACTGCCCGAAATTACACGTATGAAATGTGCAACCCCCCCCCCCCCGCTGTCGAGGGGGGGACATACAACCCCACAATCTCCATGCATACACAACCAAGTTCGCTATCAGTTCCACAATATAACTCTTCAAAATATAATCTACGTTGTATCATTACATTACAATTTCAATAAATCGCACGTATTGATAGGTACACTTTATTAGACTGATATTAAAAATACCATGCACACTAATACTAACCAGTTGCAATCAGTTATGGAACCACACGAACCACTTATCATTCAAAAGCCGCCCGAAATAATTTGGTTTAGAATTTGAAAAACAAGGGGCAGGAACGCCTAGTCATCTGTTGTATGTATTCGCTGTCTATAATTTGTGGCACAGGAAAATATAATAATAATCATCGACAAAAGATGAGGGAAGTCTATTAAAGATTGACCCAATCCCACCAGTTCTGTGATATCGATAATTTTTCTCCTTACTGCAAGAAATAGAATTTGATGTATCTTATACCGTATTACAGTCTTTCTTATGTTTTTTGCACTTGTGAGTGCAATTTTAAAACAGTTTGTTATAAATATAATAAGATTAATACATAATCCTCTCAGCCTGTATTCGTCTACTGCTGAACATAGGCCTTCTCTCTAGAGTGCCATTCGTCTCGATCCTGTACCACCTGCATCCATCGACTCCCTACTAACCTCTTGAGGTCATCAAAGTCAAAGTCAAAGTCAAGTCAAAGTCAAAGTCAAAATCTTTTTATTCCGTAAAAATGACTATATTTGTTTGGAATCGTCACAATTTTTTTCCCTACCGTGCAGTTTATGACTAGGTGAGCACTGATAAAAATACTGCCAAAAAACTCAGGCATCCCACTTTTGGTCTCCAAACAAATTTACGTAATTTATTACATTATAATTGGATCGACTCAATCCCAGGCATTTTTATCATTATTATAGTCAGATACTTTATAATATGCCCTGCTATACAATTTGGCTTCAATAGTAGTTTTAAATTTATTTATTGACAATTCTCTTATATTGCTGGGAAGTTTGTTATAGAACTGTATACATTGCCCCATAAAAGAATTACTTATTTTGTGTTTTGAGGTGTAACACAAGATTATGCTTGTATTTAGTATTTATGTTATGAATATCACTCTTTTTACAAAATGAGTCTATGTTTTTATGGACATACAAAAGATTTTCATAGATATATTGCGATGCAACTGTTAAAATATTTATATCTTTGAATTTTTCTCTAAGGCTCTCCCGGGGATCATGTTTGTAGATAGCTCTTATGGCTCTCTTTTGCAATAATAAGATGGTGTTAATGTCCGCGGAGTTACCCCAAAGAAGAATTCCGTATGACATAATACTATGAAAGTAGCTGAAATAAACTATTCTAGCCGTATCAACATCAGTGAGCCGTCTAATAGTTTTCACTGCATAGGCTGCAGAGCTTAGTTTTCCTGATAATTTTTCAATTCATCGCTCCATCTAGTGGGGGGTCGTCCCACACTGCATGCAGCAGTAAGGGAACGCTATTCGAGACCAATTCTTCCTCAGCAGTTGTCAGTTCTACAAATTATGTGGCCGGCCCTCTACTACTTCAGCTTGCTTATCCTGTGGGCTATGTCGGTTACTGTAGTTCTACTGCGGATATTCTCATTTCTGATTCCGCAGAGAAACCTCGAGTATGGCTCTTTCTTCGCTGAGCAACCTTCCATACGGCCCGCAGTGAAGCGCCAAGTCTCAGTTCCGTAAAATACCCATAATAAGATTAGTTGTAAACCCATGTGTATATATGCTGTACATGTTTATCCGTAGCTCATTAAAATATATGTATATATAAATATTTTGCAGATTGTGATTGTTTCACTTACTGATACTGACTCAATAGAGATAGTCTGTTAATATATAATACTTAGACTGTACAAAGAACTTTGATGAAATTATGGCGGTTCCGTTTTTTGTGTACAAATAATCGTCCCAATGTTTTGTTCATGACAAGATATAAAATATTGCTATAAACATAGTTTATTATATTTATCATTGCTGTAACTGCGAACAGTTTTATTATGTCGTAACTTCAGGATTAAGGTTTATATGGAGTAAGAGTGGTTATATGTGGTTTTGCCTTATCACTAGAATACAGCCAAGTCTCAAAGTAACACCCGTAATATCTGTACTTGTAATAGTTTTATTTTGACGAGCTCGGTGGCGCCGCGGCTAACAACTTTGAGACTAACTCTCGTGGGTACGATTCCCACACAGGACAAACATTTGTGTGCATGAACATGTCTACTTGTCTTGGCCTAGGTGTTTTTAACAGAGATAGGGTACATCAAAGCACGACGACGAACTCGATGGCTCAGTCGTGAAGAACGCGACTTTGACACCAACACTCGATGGTTCGATTCCCACACAGGACAAATATTTGTGTGCATGAACAAGTCTCTTTGTCTTAGTCTGGATATTTTAAGAGAGGTACGGCGCATCAAATCAGTCCGTCTGGGGAAGTACCTCCACCTCACAGAATAATGCAGCCAAATAACAACTCCCTGGAGGGTTGTTGTGTTCCTGCGTGTGAGTGAGGTCGCCAGTAAGCTCCCAAGGAGTTGCTGTGTAAGCAGCAGAGGAGGCATCGCGAGAGTGATACTTAATATATCGCAAGCGCTAATAGGCTACAGTACCCGCTTTACATCACTAGTGGTAAAGTAGAACGCGCAACTTACTAGCTACTTTACGGATCAACATCGCGGCACTTATATGCTTACTGATTAAAATATCCTCCTATATTGATCAGTCGATTCGAATCGCTAAGATACTTAGGCGCTAAAACAACGTTTTTATGAGTGTGGGGTGTCTTCATGCATTGTCAAGTGGTTTATTGGTTTGCGCTTCCAGCACTCCGTGGTTCAGTGTTTATTTTTTATACAACGTCGGGAGTCATACGGCCCTGATGTAAAGCGGTTACCATATCTATGAACGCTTGTAATACATTAAGTATCACTCGCGCGATGTCTCCTCTGCTGCTAACATAGCAACTGCTTAGGAGTTTACTGGTGCCCTAACTCACACGCACGAATACAACAACCCTCCAGGGAGTTGTTATTTGCTACGGTATTCTGTACAGACGGGCTGCTTTGATGTGCCCTACCTCTCTTAAAGCATCCAGACCAAGGCAAATGTTCATGCACACAAATGTTTATCTTGTGTGGGAATCGAACCCACGAGCGTTATGTCGTTCACGACTGAGCTACCGAGCTCGTCGCACAGCTCGTTCGTATAGCTTACTGGGCTTGCAATATTTTAACAACCTTATCCAAACATTGTTCTCTATTCATTTCTAATCAGGCAATTCTAATAAATAAGTTATTTATTTATTTTGTTGAACCCGACGTTTCGAACGCTTTGCATCGTCCGTGTGAATCGGAACATATATAATTAATCCATCCATGTCGGTAAATGTAACAATTGAATAACCAATGTGAGACAAATGTCACCTTAGTCTTCCTGAGACCACGGACGCTGCAAAGCGTTCGAAACGTCAGTTTCGACAAAATAAATAAAACACGCGATACTTCCGTTAAAAATTGTTTAATTCAATGTGTAACAATCGCGAAAACCTAAGACAATACTAAATAAGTTATTTTTTTTTTACCAGACTCATTAAATTATTTTACACCATTTTATTTATTTCACACTTTGCATCGGAATAGCTCTTCTTTATGTTTCTTGTAGAATAAACCTTCATATAAACTCACAACAGGTTCTGTCGAGAAATCGTTGCTTTTACTTACTTCATCTACCAATAAACTACCTACTCATCAAATTTTAGTTTTATAGGTCAAGTTTCCGATTTTTCACTTTCAGCCAGTAAATGACCATTTGCTTCAGCTACACTCTGCATCTCTTCCATGAGACATTCATTCGTTATATTTCCCGGATACACCACATGCAACTGTGTTTGCCTCCCTGTTCGTGGTGTAGCAAAAAAGCGTGATCTATAATGTATCCCCTGCAATGGTATTTATCCTGGGAAAAGTTAGTTGTGAGTAATCAATGCTACTAAATTGTTATTGGCATTATACAAAACATTATTGCCTTAAACAGATCGCCAACTACCCAAGTAATGTGAGCGAAATTTGATTTACGGCGAGTGTTTTGCCATTTGCATTCCATTGCAGTTGTAAAGCTAATTATCCCACAGCAATGAGAACAAAACCACGCATATGCCTTGTTCAAACGAAACGGTCAGTTAAATTCGTCATTTACCGTGCAAACGTAGGATGTTTCAGTTTGAAGTTAACGAATGCGATGCAAATGTGCAAAGTGCGCAATTTGTCGATCTAAACGGATTGCTTGTGTGTAACTCTAGAGCTGTGGGATTGCGCTCAACCATGTTTGAATTTCAAAACAAAATGTGCTTTTCTGGAATAGATTGTACATGTCGCAGAGATTATATTAAAGTAGGAATTTGAAAAAAAGTCCAAGTGATTTGATAGTGGATGTTAAAATGAAAACACATTGATAGGAAATGCGCACGTCGAAGACATTATTTTTCAAAAGACGAGTGACTTAACCACCTAAGATATATATGGTTCAGAACCATATATATCTTGAGAGAATCTCTCAGTAAGCTGTAGTAGTCCAACAGCAGTCATTCCATTTCAAAATCAGTATATTTTTAGTCTTAGCGTAGCGTAGCGGACCTCGCTTATACTAATAGAATAGGAAATCTGATAATGCTAGAAAAGCTTATGTAATTGATTTGAGTTTTGTGTGTCCCGCAAAGTATGTGCTGCGGCACACTGAAGCACCGTGATCATTCTGGTGTTCCGAAGAAAAATGGCTAGTTTTTAAATAGGCGAGAGTAATGCGAATTTATCAGTTTCTATTTTAGTAGACACTTCTATTGCTTATGCTGCGTCAAGCAGATTTACATTATTTATTAAAAAGCTATTCACATTATATTAATTTTAATAATATACGAATATTACATGAAGATATATTATTTTTATGATCGATACTTGATATTTGCTGATATGGTAGGTGTGCCTTAACCAGAAATAGTTTGTTGAACACCGATCTAGTACACATGTTAGGGACTCGGTTCGCTTGCTTACTCGCTTATATTTTAGTTATTTTAACAATTTTTGTCATTCATTCAAATTATCACTGACAAATTTGTTATCTATAATGGCAGGGACTGTACTATTTTAAAGCCCTCCTTTATATAATTAAATTATTTAGAGGTTATATGAAATAACTGCTTTATAATATTTCTGTTTCATAAATATTGAGAAAATTTATAGTTATACTTAAGTAATTAATAAGCGTTTTATCCGCCTGATAGCTACAGTAGACTAACATTACTAGAAATAGTATAAGCATTACTTTTATTATAGACTAGCTGCTGCCTGCGGCTCTGCCCGTCAAATAACGTCCCGTTAATCCAGCTCATAATCTATCTACGTGCCAAATTTCATTCAAATCCGTTCAGCCGTTTAAGCGTGAAAGAGCAACAAACATCCATACATACAAACTTTCGCATTTATAATATTATATAGTAGGATGTTGCTAATCTATAGTCAATGCAACTAGTCTTCAGAATGGGAAAATCAGGAGAAGTAAATAAACTGTAGTTTGTAGAAACATCGTTTGCGCGTGATAAGCCTTAAGATCAAGCTGTGTAGCCGCCAACAATACTAGATGTCATCAACTTTTATATACCAGTGAGTACATTCACCTTAGGTACTGGGGGTACCTAATATTGACGTACTTTCCTAGTTGGACTGGTTAACAATCAAGTATATAGCCTCGATGTTGGCAAGCAGTTACCATAGCCCTTTTATTTAGTTGTAATACGTAGACATGCACCCTACCTCTATTAAAACATCCAGACCAAGACAAACAGACATGTTCATCACCATGTGCGCCACACCCAGTGCTTGGTGATGCATCTTACTGCCTACATTAGTATTATTCAATTGAAAAACTCACAGACAACCGCGGTCAAATAACAACTCCCTGGAGGATTCTCGTGTTGCTGTGTTAACAGTGATATTTAATGTATTACCAGCGTTCATAGGCTACGGTAATTACTTTACATCAAGAGGGTCGTATGCCTCTATGCCACCTGAATTTGTAAAAAATATAAGTTTAATCATTATATATATCTAAGAACTGAGCACCATAAGAGGCGTCCATACATACCTCGCTAGCTTCTTCAACATTTATAGTTCTTTTCCGGCACACTCGCCGGCTCACGAGGCAATGTAAATGCTCGTGCGTGTACATCACTTTCATCACATGCACTACTACTATGACACCAACCCTTACCCAAACCCATTGCATGGATACGTGTCTCCCAAACGAAAAGTTCAAACGAAGGGGTTCAGAGCGTACTCCACCTCGCTACTCAGCTGCGGATTGGCGGAGACCAGTAGTTTCAAGCCGCCCGAAGGTCACTGACTTGCCTTAACCCTTCGAAACCCGGGTGGTCGTATACGACCGCGAAATGTATGGGAAAACGTATATAACGGGCTCTGACTGCTCTATGACTGCCATCTATCGACAACAGCCGAGACCGATGCTTTAACGTGCCCTCCGAAGAACTGAGAAGCTGGAGATAGTTAAACCCAACTATGGACATATTGCGAACGACGCGGCTTAACCTGCGTAAAATTATAAATTAAGCTGTAGTTCCTTTAAATTAAAAGCTGCCACTGAATTGAGCAGCTATAAACGTTATTAACTTTCATTTAACATTTATGCTATTGCACAGACTGTCGAACAGATCGTGTGCTGGAGAGAGGTATCCATTTCCCAATTTATAATGATGACGAAACGAAATATTATTTACATAATATAATTTATCTCTTCGAATGGCTCGTAACGAACTGCTTGTAACGAATATATTGCATTAAAGTTAATTGAAACTATTGTATACTTACGCGTAATATATAAAAGTTTTGTAGAATAAGTGACAAATAGAATACAATCGTTTATTCCAGCACTTTTTGATTTGTTTGTCATTCTAACAATAAGTTATGAAAAAATAATCGCAGGATTGTCATTACCACTAAATTGACAAATTATAACTCAATCATCATCAGTGTGATTTAGTACCAAAGCGGGGTATTGCTCGATTGTTAAGAGCTTCCAAAAGAATTTTACTTTAATGTACGATAAATACTCAACACCTGACATGCTAATATTTATTAATCACATTCTAACTTAGACTTATCCAGTTATCAAGAACGTTTGTGAAAGCATGTAAAAAATATACTTCTTTCAACATTGGTTTAATGTTAATAATCTGCTTTTAAATGATAAAAAGACTCAAATAATTAAGTTCTCAACAACTAATGTAAGACAGGTGACTACCAATGTACATGTTAATGGAACTAATTTAGCCCCTGTGGAGACAACTGTGTTCTTGAGTATAACAATTGACTCCAAACTACAATGGGGCCCACAAATTGAAAAATTATCAGGAAAACTAAGTTCTGCAGCCTATGCAGTGAAAACTATTAGACGGCTCACTGATGTTGATACGGCTAGAATAGTAAGATACGGTTCTATAACAAACTTCCCAGCAATATAAGACAATTGTCAATAAACAAATTTAAAACTACTATTAAAGCCAAATTGTGTAGCAGGGCATATTATAAAGTATCTGACTGTATTAATGATAAAAATGCCTGGGATTGAGTCGATCCAATTATAATGTAATTAATAAATTATGTAAATTTGTTTGGATACTAAAAGTGGGATGCCTGAGTTTTTTGGCAGTATTTTTATCAGTGCTCACCTAGTCATGAACTGCATGGTAGGGAAAAAAATTGTGACGATTTCAAACAAATGTAGTCATTTTTACGGAATAAAAAGATTTTGACTTTGACGTGATCGAATAGTCGATACGAAGCCTCAAAAAATGGAAAGTCAGCGGGAATTGATCTGATCACAGCTGAGATGATCAAACAAGGTGGCACTTACGTCCGAGACACTATGTGGTACTTAAGCAATCCATGCTGGAGAAAATAAAGGGACAAGACGTTTTTCTGAGGGTTTGTGGATCATGAGAAAGAATTTGATAGGATTCTGCGAAAGGAGCTGTGGAACATATTGCCGAGATATGGGATCGACGGTTCACTGCTACGTGCTGTGCAGTCTACTTACAAGGATTGCTCAGTATGTGTGCGGATAGAGGGTCGCATGTCACCCTGATTTGATGTCAAACAGGGTTGCATGCTATCAGCTAGATTGTCTATTCTGTATCTCTGTAGGATTGCGAATGGGTGATCTAGTGGTGAACTGTGTGCTGTATGCAGACGATGCCGCGATACTCGTATTAGCAGAAATACCATCTCAACTGCAAACACTGGTCACAATGACGAAGTATGATTGTATGGAGACAGACTTACTTATTGTATGCGATAAAAATAAAGATAATGTTATTTGAAAGAGAAGAAACCAGAACCTATGTAAGGAACACGGTTGATGATGAAATGTTGGAACAGATGGATGAGATTGTAAACCTTTGAAGCGCTTTCAGCGGAATGTACAACGCTGATGTGGAGAGACGAGTGAGTGCTGGAAATAGTGTGAAAGTAACCGTTGGGAAAAGTTTCTGACAGTAAAAACTTGAGCCAGAAGGCACAGCTCGCTATACACAATGTAGTGCTGGTAATGCTTGCTTATAGTAGCGAGAGCTGGGTATGGCAGAGAGAGCATGAAAGTAGAACAAATACGGTCGAAATGCGAGCGTTGCGCAAAATGTGTGGCGTAACGCTTGTGGTCTACGGGCGTTACGCCACAGTATTCGCAATGATGATGTTAGAAACAGAGTTAGTCTGAAAGAGAGCGTCGGTGTTAAAATAAGAAGAGGCATGCTCCGTTGGTTCATACATGTAGAAAGAATGCAGGATTAAAAAATAACGAAGCAGATATACAACGCAAAAGTGGAAAGATATATGAGCCTAGGTAGGCCAAGACTTACCTACCATGACCAAATTGGTCGTTTTCTGACAGAAGGTGATGTCAGGAGTCTCAGAAACCGGCGAGCGTGCGTGAGAAGAGCAATGAATGTTAAAGAAGCGAGTGAGGTACCTATGTAAAGATTGAGTCACGTGGCGCTCCATTCACTCAGCCTACCCCGCAAGGGATTTGGTGTGAAGTTATAGATAAGATACCGATAGATACTGAGCTGATACAGTAACTCCTTAGGAGCTCACTCACGGGCATCTGGGTGTTATTATTTGGCTGCGGTTTCCAAAGAGATGAATGTACTTGGGCCGTTATTAATACGCCTTAGTAGTCTTAAAAATATCTAGACCAAGACATACAGACATGTTCTTGCACAGAAATGTGTCTTGTGTGACAATCGAACCGCCTTAGTGTTAAATAGGTATAGCTAACTACTCTACCACGATCTATTTGGCTATTTGTTGTGGTACTTACCATAGCTTATCGTACATCATTCTTCACGGCTAATCGCCTGCTACCTGTAAATACATAAAGCAAATACATTTTAGTACAAATTTTGAAAACTTTCCATACAAACAGGACTTTTTCGCAACAAACTAGTCTTCATTTTGTGTTTCTGTGCTCGGAGGTTCTTAAAACGCTCCGTGAAGTAGCCTATAGATTCAGTATACAACCTAGCATACGGAGAACCACTTTGAAGTGTGTTTTTAGTACTTTTCCTCTGTTTTATTGCTGTTTTTCGACAATTTTTGCGTATTGACTCAATTTTTGCGTCCATACCTTGTCTTTTAGCGCCGTTCGTCGGTGCTAACCTCACACTGCATCGGTTCTCGTCATCCTACGTAGATTCCGATCAAAAAATAACAGGACCCGCCTTGGCATCGACAACCATCACCAAGGCGCCCCGGGCCAAGTCTAAACCCACCCAGCCGCACGCCAAGTCGACAAGGACCAGGGTGGAGGAGGCCAGAGCCTGCAGCAACAAGGCCAAATCGGCCCTGTCCGTCTCCAGAAATCTGAAGACGGATATTAAACAGGATGTGCTGCAGGCCCTGGATCGCCTCTACCAACTCGTGAAGGAAGCGGAAGCCGACTTGGTGGGCGGCAGGAAAGGGACTGGGTTGGCGGGGGATGCCTCGACATCGGTCGTGGCATCCGTCGCTAACCTTGTCAAACCCTCGGGGGTGGACAACGGGGCGCAAGAGAAGGCCATATTGGCAAAACTGGAAAGAAACACGGAGCTCCTCGTCCAGAATAACAAGTTGTTGGAAGAGATGAAGGAGAAATTAACGAGACAAGGGAAGGCGATCGAGGGGGCGACATACGCGAGTGTTGTGGCGGCGGGCCAGACCGCGAAACGGGACGCGGAGCCGGCCGCTCTTCACTCCGTAGTCGTCTCCTCGACCGTGGAAACAGAAACGGGGGACGAGGTGCTCCAAAAAATCAGGGAAGCGGTCGATGCCAAGGAGGGATGGGTCAGGGTCGAGCGGGTGCGGAAGGTGAAGGACCGCAGGGTTATAGTAGGATGTAGGGACGAGAAGGAAAGGGATAAGGTGAAGGAGAGATTGGCAGCGACGGGGAGCGGCCTGGTCGTCGAGGACGCGAAGAACAAGGACCCGCTTCTGGTGGTGAGGGACGTGCTGAGCATCCACAGCGATGCAGAGCTCATACGCGCCCTTCGCAACCAGAACCGGGACGTCTTTCGGGGCCTCGACGGCGGGGAGGACCGCGTCGCTGTCAAATATAGTAGGAAGGCGCGAAACCCGCACAACCGCCACGTCGTGCTGAGCGTCTCCCCCGTGATTTAGAGGAGGTCGATAGCGGAGCAGAAGCTGCGTATCGACCTCCAGAGGTGCGTCGTGGAGGACCAGACGCCCCTCGTCCAGTGCACACGCTGCTTGGGGTTCGGACATGGTCGGCGGTTCTGCAAAGAACCCGCCGACCTGTGTAGCCACTGCGGTGGCCCGCACCTCAAGGCGGAGTGCGCGGACGCCAGGGCGGGGGGGACGCCAGCATGCAAGAATTGCACCCGGGCAAAGCTGCCGAACGCGAAACACAATGCGTTCGGCGGCGAATGCCCGGTAAGAAAGAAGTGGGACGGGTTGGCGCGGGCCTCTGTCGCCTATTGCTGAGATTGCCTCGGGGACCACCCGCCAGTATCGAATGGCTCAGGCCAACCTACAGAGAAGCCAGCTAGCAACGCACGAATTGCTGTTGGCGGCAGGTGAGCGCAAAATATCTGTCGCACTGCTGCAGGAGCCCTATGTGGGTGGGGTTGGAAGCGTAAGAGACTATCGTGGAGTGAGAGTCTTCCAGGCACTGGGGAACGGCGAGGGTACTGTAAAGGCGGCAATAGCCGTCTTCGATCACGACCTCGATGTCGTACAGTACCCACAACTCACCACAAACAACATCGTTGTGGTGGGGATCCGGACTAGTGCCTGGAAGATTACACTGGTCTCCTACTACTTCGAACCTGACAAACCCATGGAGCCATACCTGGAGCAGCTTAGACGGGTTGAGCGTGAAACCGGACCTGGAAGGTTGGTCATAGGCGGGGACGCCAACGCGAAGGGTTTCTGGTGGGGCAGCTCCCAAGAGGACTCCAGGGGGGAGATGATGACTGGAGCCTTAGGGGAGCTGGGCCTCCAGATACTTAATTCGGGGGACGTCCCGACATTCGATACCGTTCGAGGCGGGAAGAGGTACAGCAGCCATGTCGACGTGACGGCCTGCTCTGAGGATATGCTGAGCCTGGTGGATGGCTGGCGCGTCTCCGAGGCCCTAACGTCCTCTGACCATAACGGCATTCTATTTGAAATCAACTTGGCACGGGCGAAAGGGGTATCCGTGGCGAGGACCACCAGGATCTTCAACACCAGGAAAGCGGATTGGTGTCAGTTTCGTGAGAAACTGGCAGCAATCATGCGGAGGGACCGCCTGAACGTGGAGAGCGTTGAGGCGGTCCAGGTGTGGGAGGACCTGGAGGTAATCGTGGACGGGTATACCCGAGCCATAGCCGAGGCCTGCCAGGCAGCGATGCCCAAAATCAAAGGCGGGGTTTCATTTAGATTGCCGTGGTGGTCGGAGGAACTCGAGGAGCTGAAGAGGCAAACCAACACCAAGCGACGCAGAATTCGAAACGCAGCGCCGGACCGGAGACAAATGGTGGTCAGTTCGTACCTCGAACAGAAGGGCAAATACGAGGCCGCAGTGCGGGATGCCCAGACTGACAGCTGGAGGAAATTTTGCGGAAGGCAAGACAGAGAAGGCGTCTGGGAAGGTATCTATCGGGTCATTGGGAGGGCAACCGAGCGCAAGGAGGATGTACTCCTCCAGGAGGGCGGGAGGCCGTTGGATCACAGGGAGTCTCTCGAGCTGTTGGCGGATACGTTCTATCCTGCCGACAGCGAGTTGGACGACGATACAGATCACCGCGAAATGAGAAAGAAGGCCCGCGAGGTAAACGAGCGGGTCGATGATGATCATGACCCGCCGTTTACCATGAGGGAACTCACAGCGGCTGTATCGTCGTTCAACCCGAAGAAGGCTCCCGGTGCCGACGGCCTCACGCCTGACATTTGCGCTCGGGCCATCAACAGTGACCCTGAGTTCTTCCTGGCCCTTCTTAATAAATGGCGAGCCCTCCGCTACTTTCCTCGGCTGTGGAAGGGGGCCCTCGTAATTGTCCTTCGAAAACCAGGCAAGGACTCGTATACCTTGCCCAAATCGTACAGGCCGATTGGGCTTTTGCCTGTCTTGGGCAAGGTATACGAGAAAATGTTGATCGCTCGCCTCAAGCACCACATTCTACCGAGGATTAGTACTCGCCAGTACGGGTTTATGCCACAAAGAGGCACCGAAGACTCCCTCTATAACCTGGTGCAGCACATCCGCGCCAAGCTTGACGAGAGGAGAATGCTCACTCTCGTCTCGCTGGATATAGAGGGAGCCTTCGACAACGCCTGGTGGCCGGCAATAAAACTACGACTGGCTGAGGAAAATTGTCCTCTGGGCTTGAGGAGAGTGATCGACAGCTATCTCAGCGATAGGACGGTCAGAGTTAGGTACGCCGGGGGGGAAACCTTGCGGTCCACCACCAAAGGGTGCGTCCAAGGGTCCATAGGAGGACCGATTCTGTGGAACCTCCTATTGGACCCTCTTCTGCAGCAACTCGACCTTGCGGGGGTGCACTGTCAAGCCTTCGCCGATGACGTCGTGCTGATGTTCGACGGCAACACTGCGCTGGATATAGAGAGACAGGCCAATGCCGCTCTCGAGCATGTGAGGGCGTGGGGTGTCAAAAACCGGTTGAAGTTTGCGCCGCATAAGACCAGCGCTATGCTGGTCACGCGCAAACTTAGGTATGACACTCCGCGGCTTACCATGGGCGGGATAGACATTGGCATGTCTCGGCAGATCAAACTGCTGGGGTTGACGATTGACGCGGGTCTGACGTTCAACGCGCACGTGGCTCCTGTCTGTAAAAGGGCAGTGGCCATATACGGGCGCCTTGCGCGTACGGCCCGCGTCAGTTGGGGTCTCAACCCTGAAGTAGTGAAGATCATATATTCAGCCGTAGTAGAACCTACGATATTGTACGCTGCCGCCGCATGGGCTCCAGCGGTCAATAAGCTGGGCATCCAGAAACAGCTCAACAGCGTACAGCGGGGCTTCGCGCAGAAGATCTGCAGAGCCTACCGCACGGTCTCCCTGAACTCCGCACTGCTGCTGGCCGGGGTGCTGCCTCTTGACCTCAGAGTGCGCGAGGTCGCCTCTTTGTACGAGGCCAAGAGGGGGCTACCCCATCCGCTGCTCGGGGACAGGGAGATCGAGCGGATGGCCTCGAAGATCGAGGCCCCGCATCCCGCGGAGCTAGATAGCTTGGAGTTCGGCAGCCTGGTGGACGAGGAACAATGCAGGGCACACTCCAACTTTGCCCTGCGAATTTACACGGACGGCAGCAAGATTGAGGGCCGGGTTGGCGCCGCTGTATCCATATGGAACGGCGGCGCGGAAACCAAGGCCGTCAAGCTTGCTTTGTCGTCCTACTGTACCGTCTACCAGGCGGAACTCCTGGCTATCTGCACGGCGGCCGAGTACGCTTTGAGCTGCGATGGACCCAGTATCGGCATCTTCAGCGACTCCATGGCGGCGCTCCAGGCGGTGGCGAACGTCGAGTCCCCCCATCCCCTGGCGGTGCAAACACGGGACGCTCTTAAACTGTGCAAAAGCCAGGGTAAGAGCGTCTCGCTGTTCTGGATTAAGGCACACGCGGGGTTGGAGGGGAACGAACGCGCCGATGAACTCGCCAGGAGCGCCGCACTGGGGTTGCGGAGACGGCCAGACTACGACCGCTGCCCTGTCTCATTCGTCAAAGGTATGATCCGCAAGGGGACCATTGACGAATGGGACAGGAGATACAAATCGGGAACAACAGCTTCGACAACGAAGATGTTCTTCCCGAGTGCGGCGGCGGCGTACGGCATCGTGGGTAAAATGGTGCCGTCGAGCATCACTACGCAGGTCCTCTCGGGGCATGGTGGGTTCTCCGCGTACTTGCACAGATTCAAGTGCGCGGATGACCCATCGTGCTTCTGCGAGCCCGGCGTGGACCAGACAGTGCAGCACATATTGTTTCGGTGTCCCGCATTCTCCAAACAGAGGTACGATTTGGAGCAGGATTTGGGAATGCGGGTCACCGAAAAATCGGTCTCCGAAATAGTGACGGGGCATAGACCAAAATTTTTAAAATACTGCGTCAGTCTAGCGACGGCTGTCATAGATCGGAACAAGCGGAGCAGCCCCACCTAGGACTAATGTTGCATACCTCGGCTATACTCTGTATAGCCGATGGGATCGCGGTGGCTAGGTGGAGCTGTGACGCTCGCTGACGCCCGTGGCTGGACTGATGCAGTATGGGTAGGGAAGTTGGACATATGAAGATATTTCACCGGCGTTCTAAAACGGGCAAATCAAAAATTTTTGGAAATGTAACTGAAAGATGATGAATGTAAGAATGATTTGTGGAAAATGAAAGAGAGTGTGATGTATGAATGTGTTTTATATTTTATATTGAACAGTGATTTTTAAAAAACAAAACAATGTGAATTGAATTATTATATTGTAAAAAGTGCCTTGCCCACGGCAGGGGTGTAAGTAATTAAAAAAAAAAAAAAAAAAAAAAAAAAACTACTCTACCACAGGAATCGTCAACAACGATCCTGTGGGATAGTAATGAAGCTAAGGGTGCGATATATATTAAGTATCACTCGCGCGATGCCTCCTCTGCTGCTTACACAGCAACTCCTTGGGAGCTTACTAGTGACCTCACTCACACACAGGAACACAACAATTCTCTAGGGAGTTGTTCCCAGACGGGCTGCTTTGATGCGCCCTACCTCTCTTTAAACATCCAGACCAAGATAAACAGACATGTTCATGTACACAAATATTTCGACTGCAGCAATTAACAATGTCGTAAGTGAAAAATCGTTACTTTTCAGTATGGCCGAATGAAGTTTTAAATAGGAATAAAATTGGCATAAGACCATGTATCGACACAAAAATTGGTATGGGGCAATAGTTTTGAATACTCGAAAAGATCATAAAATAAAAAAGTGTAATAATAAATAGGAAAGGTGAAAAAAGGTACATGCTACGTTATTAGCAGTCAGACCACTAAGCCACTGTGTTGTAAGTGGGACATCCTACAATGTTAATCTGAATTTTAATTCTCAATTATGTTGGAAGTGGGACATCCTACAATGTCAATCGGAGTTTTAATTCTCGATTATGTTGGAAATGGAACATCCTACAGTTTTAATCGGAGATTTATTTCTTGATTATGTCGGAAATACGGCATTCAAAAATATTTATCTAACTAATAATCCATTATCACATCAAAAGAAAATATACTTATGAGTTAAAATAAAAATAAATAATATTTTTATTTATTTGTGTATTTTTAAGTGATACTTTCGTTAACAAAATTATAATTAGAGTGCGAAGTAGGCATTTTCAAAAATCGCTATTTTAATAACGTACAGAATAAACTTTTTGAAATAAAAAATAACAAACGAAACTGACATCACTGCAATTTAATTAATGAAATAATGACATAACAATATTATCGAGATCAATTTCAATCATATAACCTAAATAAAATAGAACAATATTTTCCCCTCTGAAAGACATATTATGAGGCATCATATCGTAAAAAGATACAATAATTAGTTTAATCACAGACACCTTTAATAATACTTCGTATCTAATTCAATGTAATAGTCCGAATCATCTTCATCATTAACAAAATTGGCAGCATTAGTGTGAGGAAAGTTAAAATAAAAATCGTGATAGCGATCGGGTATGATGCCCAGCTCTGCAGAGGTCTGTCAAATCTTTATATTTATCTTTGGTGACAGGTAAAGGCCCATCATAAGCCTGATTCAAATCAAATTAAACGTTGTTTGTTTCGCATTCCCGCCCGTATCACAGTTATTGTACTTGGCTCATCATCTAAATCGTACTCTATTCGATCATACTGTTCAGCATTAACTTTAACCTCTCTTATCGTTCAGTTCTTATTAGCTAGCAAGGCTTTGAAATCGAAGACAGTGCCTTCGTGTCACATGTAGCAAGTACCTATATTAGAAGCCAGATCATAAACAGTAAAATTCAAGGTAGTCAGCCTCCTCTTGTAATAAAGCACACTCACTTCCGCATAGGGGGTCATTAAAACTTTCAGAAAATCGAATGTGGCTACCACGACATCTATATTAACTTTAGATTCTTATTTGTCGATTTTCTTTAACTCTCGAGCTCTATTTTTACGAAAATTTAGAAATTTTAGAAAATGCATGTTTGTCTTCATCAGTATGTACACGCAGGTTTATTTTCAAATACGTGGCATATATCCATCTATCCTTCTTTGGCTTGTATAATGACGATTGAAGTTCTGATTAGCGATTTCCCTGTACTGTCTTTTTGTTATTGCTTTTGAGGAATATTTGCTAGCATCCAACCATTCACAATAAAGTTTAATCATACTGTGTTTAAACTTTACATTCTATGTTTCTATAATCATCATACAATCTGCACAACAAGCACAGAACTGGCTTTCATAATTTTGGCCCTGTATTGAAATCGGTGACGGCATGGGTGTAAGGTCATCAATTTCATTAGACCTATTATTGTGAGTGACGACTTTGCCATCGGTCCTAGAATCGGAAACAAATTGTATGACATTTAATGCCACTAGTAAAGATGTACGAGAAACAATCGATGTGAAGAAGTTTTCATCATTTTTTGTAAGGTTTGGGATTTCATAAATTTACATGCAATTTGATCCAACCTGCCTTGTGTGCTTCCGCATACTTCGCCGCCGAGCATCTCATAGACAAAGGACATAACTTATCCCCCACTAATACATATCAAATTTTACACACCATAGACAAAGGTTAAAAACTAAAACTTAGGGAACAATTAGAAAAAATTACTCTCATGAACAAACAGACTGACGTAAACCATTCCCCACTATTAAATATCTTTTCGCTCACCATTAACCCCCACCCTCAATTCAATATAAGGGACGGCACTGCGATGGATTTGTCACTTGTAGCATGTTATTCTTACGATTAACGTCTACAACGCCTGATGATGCCTCGTGGAGAGGCGAAACACGTGTGGCAGCGACGACCAGGCCAGTCGTGGCAGCGACGGTGGTGGTGGGGGCATGCGGATTCTATTCCAGATGGCGGACGATCGCAGCAACCGAGGCAGAGACTACCGGAGCAGCCATGGCAGCGTCGGCATGTTGCACTTACTAACAGTAGTGGGTGGGTGCTGGCCGGCGCTAGGCCACATGAACTAATTGCCTAATTGGAAACTAATTGGAAGCACACAAGGCAGGTTGGATCATGGAATTGCATGTAAATTTGACTTTCGCAAAATAACGCTTGAATCTATTAACTATTTCATAAATTGACGTCAAAGTTGAAATTTCTGGGACGGCTGGTGTTAATGTTTTGGTGAGGTTTCGGATCCACGGTATAAGGAATATCTTCTGATAGGTTCCTATTACCACCGTTAAAAACGTCTCCTAGCAGTACTTGTAAGTTCCTCTTGAAACTTTTCAGGAAGTGGGGATTCCTCTCCTACAAATAATATACAAAAAATTAAATTAACTAGAGATTTATTTAACCGTCTTGACTGTAAATATCTTTTAGAGCACATTTTAGATGTCGGTAGTATGCTAACATGTAAGCTTAGTAAGCATTTTACACGCTAGCTAGTAACATGACTGACTGACTATAAATTCCTTGTGGTTATAACGGCCATAGTGATACATATCGTTTATTATTAGCTACCTTCTACCTGCGGCTTCTCCCCGCGTGAGCAAATTACCTAGATAAAAGTATCTTACGTATTAATCCAGAACATATTATATACGATTCAGCCGTTTACCCGTGAAAGAGTAACAAACATCCTTCCACACATCCATACATACATCCTTACCAACGTTTACGTTTACAATATTAGTCGGACTAGGATTAAATAATAATATTACCCGTTTTAACACTACACCTATAATCATCAAAATCGTCCCAAGTTGGTATGCACATATTACATGTAGACAGTCCATATTGTAAAATGTGGCATATAAGATAAGGGAAAAGTAAAAGTTCCGCTTATATTTGCAATATTTGCTATAACCGACCGCAGTTGTATCACTATTTACAAGTAATAATGTCGGTTTTACCACATAGAACATAACCCCAATTTATGATGTACAAATAACAATGTTGGTAGTACCATATGCGACAAAAGCTTGTGAAAGATGAACAAGTGATAGTGTCGGTAATACCTTATCCAACAGTAGTTCATGAACCCGAAGCAAATGATAATGTAGGTTATGGTACGTCCGACACAAATACTAAAATGAAAATCCGTTAACACTGTTGGATGTGACACATACTACAATATTATCGGTATAAAACGTTTTTACCATATCCGCAAGAAAAATATATTTCAAAATGTTCAAAGTAGAAAAAAAACTTATTTTTTATTAAAAGTACATATAAACTAAGTTACTAAAGGTATTTTACTTAATTTTTCTCTTTTGGCCGGATCGTGTTTGAACACCAGTGTCCGTTAATTTTGGATTCACTGGAATTTCATGTGTAGGAATATGTTTGTATAGCAAGTCTAATATTCGTTTAGACCGAGACATTATGAAAACAAGTAGAAAACGATCAATTTGATTAAAACAATCGAGTTGAAAAACGAAACACCGGGCGTACCCACGGCCCGCTAACTAAGTGTGAAGTGGCAGATCCGTGCGGCGTATGAGTCTCGGTACCCCTCCCCCGCACACGTAACAATGTCGCAACGTATTTACCTACAGTGTTAATTGAACGCTACGAAAACTTCCTACTTTTTTCATTATGAAAAATAGATATACAGTCTTGTTTAAGATATGAAACTTTGCGAGTACATAGATATTGATATTTTAAGACTTGTAGTGCATTAAAGTAAAAATCGTCAAAATGCAGTTCCGACAATGTTAATTGCTGCAGTCGATTTGTCTTGTGTAGGAATCGAACACACGAGCATTGGTGTCAACACAACAACAAGTGGACTGATTTATGTGGCTCAGTTATTTCTGCCTAGCCCGCAAGAGTTTGACATGAAGATAGATAGATCATCGCTGCGATTGCGAAATATTCTAATTACAGCTATTTAATTCAATTCATTTGTACGCAACCCTGTGTAAACTCTATTATTTTTCCTTATTTATAAAAATATTCTTATAATTTTTGTATGTTACTTAAGTACGTGGCGGATATTGCCAAAATAGACTTTTATGTGTAACAGTAATAGAACTTTCTAAGAGTTATATCGGTTAACGTTGCAGTAAGAATATTGGAAAAACCACAAGAGGAAATCATTCGATAGCCGATGAAATGATAGCAGACGGGTAAATAATAATCCGCTTGGAACTTTATCAATATTGGCTCTTATGGGATTAATTCATATCCTGTAACCAAAGATATCAAGAAAACGAAATAGATACGTAGATATGTAGACATATATACGAATGATAGTATCCAGGTGTATTGCGATCGATATTATGTGATTTTCTGAAATAAGTGGTAGTAGAAATGTTATATGTATGATTGAAGATGCTAAAGATCCCACACTATCACTTTCTGACAAGCGACCCGCCCCGGCTTCGCACGGGTACAATGTAGTAGATATTAATTTGTTTTCAGTGTGGACTGATTTTAAATGCACAACGTATCTAACGTATTTAATTGCAAAAGGAATAATACAGTATTGTTTAAAATAGTATTGATTAAAATAGCTTCGTAAATAATCCATTATACATCATATGTAAAAGATAAAAATGGTTACTGCGGGTTATTCTCTGGAGATAGATATATACCATCACGGATTTTTTTGTAGATCGTTTTAAGATATTTTTTTATACTACGTCGGGAGGTATACAAGCACGCGGCCCGCCTGATGTAAAGCGGGTACCGTAGCCTATTAACGCTTGCGATATATTAATTATCACTCGCGGATCTGCGCGAATGATAATTAATATATCTCTGCTGCTTACACAGCAACTCTTTAGGAGCTTACTGGTGACCTCACTCACACGCAGGAACACACCAATCCTCTAGGGAGTTTATATGAGATATTATAGTTCCGTAGTACATTAATATAATCTATCTCGTTAGGTTTAGCCAGGGTTCGCAATGTAAGCGCACAAGAATATGTTTTTTAGGACATCACATTACAAATCTTTTAAATTCTCCGCTTTTCTCTATTACAATATGCGTGCATATATACAAATAAACCTACCTCTTAAATTACTCTGGCTATAGATAAAAAACCGCATTAAAATCCGTTATGTAGTTTAAAAGATCTACTCGTACAGATGGCGGGAAGCAACTTTATTTTATACTATGTAGAGATTGACGCTGAAGGAGTAAACGGATTATTAGGGTTGGTAACGAATAAGTCACCAAACATCACTGGTGTTGCAAATGTCCGTAGGCTACGGCGATAATTTGCCATTAGGCAGGTCGTATGCTTGTTCCCCACCGTAGTGCTATAAAATATATTGTAATTGAGTCACTTTGTCTGTATTTCAATTTATAAATTCAGTATAACGTTTAAGATTACAGTTTAATTAGGATTCCTTATACCTACCATCATCAAATTTGTCGTGTTCTATCAGAAGGTGATGTCAGGAGCCCTTTTTTTTTTTTTTGTGACGCGGGGAAAAACGCGTTACGCACACCACCGGTGAAACCTGGGTGGCCTCCGGTGGTAGTGTGGGACTCCCCGTCGGCTGCCCGACGGTATACCCACTAAACAACCCCGCGAATTGCCATCGGCCGCGTTGGTGTGGTGCCCCGGATCTGTCAGCAACAGGGCACGATGTCAGGAGCCTTAGCGACCGGCGAGCGTACATGAATAGAGCAATGAATGTTAAAGAAGCGAGTGAGATAAGTAAGGATACAGTCACGTGGCACTCCGTTCTCTCTGCCTACCCCGCAAGGGATTTGGCATAAAGTTGTAGATAGATAGATTCTTATATTTGTGATTACGTACCGTTATTGTTGAACGAAGTACCTTTGGACTTGATTCAATTATCACCTCACGAGAAATATTCCTCTAGACCCGAATGCTCAGATTACGGCTAAAATCATACAAAGGTAAAGAGCGTACACGTGACTTCTTTGGTGAAACAGAAATTGTGATCGTATGATATGGTGACTGAAAATGATGTATCAAAAGTGGCATGCAAGAGCGTGGGAACTGTAGATAAGAATATTTTTTGACCAGATGAACTATAACATAAATAAAGTGGTAGATTATTTAAACCAGTTAATAATATAAATAAAATGAATTAAAGAATTAGTATCGCGTTTGATCAGTTTGATTAGCTAGCAGCAAAAGTATATGGAAAGGTGATTGAAAGGAGAATGAGAGTGAAATCCGATAAAATACTGTGGGTGGCAAAGGGAGGACTCCAAAATGGAAGGAGATGTACGCATCAAGTTTTCTCGCTCCGTAATATCGTGGAGAAGCATCTGGCCATAGACCTGAAAGTTTTCTGCGGTTTTCTGTGTAAGTTAAAATAAGAAGAGGCATGCTTCGTTGGTTCGGACATGTAGCAATAATTCAGGATGAAAAATGACGAAACAGATATACAATGCAAAAGTGGGAGGATGTAGGAGCCGAAGAAGGCCAAGACTTACCTACCATGACCAAATTTTGGTCGTGTTGATAAATGAATGTTAAAGAAGCGAGTGAGTTATGTAAGGATCGAGTCACGTGGTGCTCGGTTCTTTCTGCCTACACCGCAAGGTCTTTGGCGTGAAGTTATAGATAGATAGAGAGAAAAATTAGAAAACATATTTATTTAGTTCTTTAATTCGTTAGAAGTAAACATTAAATTACTATTAACTCGTTTAACAGACCAGGATTTCAGTCATCACATGAAGAATAATTATTAATTCAATTGATATGTAAAGTTTTGGATTTGGATTGGAACTCTTTCAATAACAATAAGTTTAAAATATTTTAGTTATAGGTTAGGTGTGGCATTTCAAGACAATGCAATGTGTGACCTATCTACATTTTTTGATAACACATCTAGTGCCTGCAGCACTAAGTTACGGCTTCGGCGGAGTTTTATTCGCTTTGACATTAATGGCTTACTCACTGCACTGTGATTCGCGTAGGTTTCTCATTAATATGTCCATTAGTTTCATTTTAATAAAAGTAATCATAAACCATACTATGTGTTAAAAATTTAAATACTCGTGATTAATGTATTGCTTACATAGAAAGTTTTATCACATATGCACACTATCGATAACGTGTATGCCAATGACTTCTCAGGAACTCCTGTCACACATTAGAAAGAACACAATAACCAAGGGAATAGTTTTTTGGGTACGGTCTTCGACGGCGTAAAAATTTCTTCAGTCGGGCTGTTTCATCAAACTTCTTTGACTCGCAGACTTGTGAAGAGGTAGAGGTTCTTTGCCCATCCCGCATATTTATCTTTTTTTGTGTACATTCGCCAATATCTCACTATTACATTTATTTGTTCACGGATTATATATCTGTCAATATAAATTTTTGTGTGTCATGGAGATACAATACATATAAATTAATTATCTATCCATTTATGATATGATCCAATTATGGAATAGCATAAATTATTTGGACATTTTGATCTGGGTTTATTAAGAATTATTGGAATTCGGTTTTATATGATGATAATAATTAATTATTTGAATAAATATTTAAAATTAAAAAAAAAAATTGCTCATTTTCTCTTTGATTTGTTCTTAATTTTAAACAGATTTTAATTTATCTATAACAAATGTAGTCAGTTCAATGATCTTATGTATCTGTAGTAAAATAAATTAAACGATTTAGTTATATATCAAAGACGTATCAAATAAAAACTTTAAAAATCGAATTAACATCGAAATAAAGTCTATGCCGGTATTCACGGAGACTTATATCGGTGTTACACGTCTTATATTCAAAATCGTACACAAGCTGTGGTACTCCAGGGGTATACATCTAACTGGGTGTCCATACCATCTGGAGTACCGCTTTTTTAATTCTAAAATACTGTTGTTTGCGGATGACATGAAAATCCTAAAAGTAATTAGTTTTGCATCAGACCAGTATGACCTGCAGTCTGATCTAGACAGGTTTGCGCAATACTGTACGACCAATAAGCTTGATCTTAATATTGCTAAATGTAGCTATGCTATATATACAAGAAAAAATATAACTGTTGACTATAGGTATTCACTGTGCAATCAAAACTTAAGTCGGGTTCATACTGTTCGAGATCTTGGCATAATATATGACGATGGACTTATATTCGATAAGCATATTGATAATATGGTTTCCAAAGCCAATAAAGCCTTAGGATTTCTAATGAGAACCTCGGCCAATTTTAATAAAATAAAAACTCTCAAAATCTTATACTGTTTGTTTGTACGAAGTCACTTTGATTACATCTCTCAGGTATGGAATCCCCGATACAAAATATATAAATTACGATTGGAGAGAATACAGAAAAAAATTCTTAGATATCTGGACTATAAAGCGCATATGAGATTACCTGATTATGATCATAGGTGTAAACATTATCACTACTTAATGAAGATAGCAAATGGAAGAATTGATTCGCCTGATTTATTAGCTAAACTTGTATTAAATATACACCGTACAAATATAAGAAACCCTTCCTTACTGAATGTAGCCTTTAGCAACACCAATTATAAGCAAAATTCATTTTTCGTAAGCGCCTGCAAAAATTTTAATAAAATATTATCAGACTTTCATGTTGACCTGTTCTGCTCGTCTATTAACACTGTCAGAAATTATCTCACATTGAGTTATTTTCAGCATTGACTATATTGATAGTTTTAATAATTTCACTACATTTGTTCATTCTGTCTAATATTTATTTTATCAAACACTCTTGCTTTTTTTTGTATTCATCATCCTTTGTTAACGTGTTATATGCGGAAATTTGTTATCAGCGTCTTCCCATGTTAATAATATTATACTACGTGATTTGTGAATCTGTTAATTTCCCGAAAATAAATAAATAAATAAATAGAAATGAAACAAATTTCTTTTAAAACTGTGTATTAAATATGCATTACTTTCTTTAAATCACTTTCTTAGGTATTAGTTAATGTCAAATAGAAAAAGAAGTGGACAAATAGAGGAGTAAACAGGACTTATGTAATCAAATGCAACTAAATGTAGTGGCTGGTAAAGTAACGGCCAATCCAACTAACGACTATCAACCCACGTCTAATTGCATGCCGGCTCAATTTGTACGCATATTACATCGAGGTGATAGCATCTAACGCTATTATCTTGGTAGAGCGAATGGCTCCATGTATGTGTGCTCTATATAGTACAAGGCTTTAAGTAAGGTATGTAAAGATGTAAGTAAAGCCTATATGCCACAAAATGGGTATGATAACAGCACGCGGATGGAAGACGCAGTCACCGGTCTGCATTGAATGATTATCGTTGAATAATATATATTTGACGAGCTCGGCGGCTCAGTCAGGAATGACGCGACTTTATCACCAACGCTCGTGTGTTCGATTCCCATACAAGGCAAACATTTGTGTGCATGAACATATCTGTTTGTATTGGTCTGGATATTTTAAGAGAGGTAGCGCGCATCAAAGCGAAGTACTGGAAGTACTTCACAGAAAACCGCAGCCAAATAACAGCTCCCTAGAGCATTGTTGTGTTCCTGCGTGTGAGTGAGGTCACCAGTAAGCTCCCAAGGAGTTGCTGTGTAAGCAGCAGAGGAGGCATCGCGCGAGTGATACTTAATATATCGCAAGCGTTAATAGGCTACGGTACTCGCTTTACATCAGGTGGGCCGTTTGCTTGTATGCCTCCCGACGTAGTATAAAAAAAACTGAGGTTCCTATCTTACGCAAGCATGAAGGAAATAACCAATGTGGAACCGATGAGAATATGACGTAGTAACTCAATTCACCGCTACTGGTCGGTGTGTCAATGCGCAGCTCTTATTGGCTAGTTCACGAATCAACATCGCATCATTTATCAGCCTATTGGTTAAAATATTCTTCCATTGATTAGTAGGCTGGAATTGCTGAGTTATTTAGGTGCTGAAACACAACCTTTTTGTGAGCGCGGGGTGTACTCATGTGCAGTCAAGTGGTTTATTGGTTTGTGTACGCATGCCGTAACCGTTACGTTATTTTACAAATTAGCAATATTTAGCATCATATAATTTACCTTCTTTTTTGTTCATGTACTAATTACTGAAACTAAAAAAATGCATTTACGTAAAGTCACGGGTCCTTCCGGTATATATTGAACCCTAAACTGTGTGAATCGGGCCAGTAGAAAATATATTCTACTTACTGGGATCGCGTGAGCTAAACTTACTGTGGTTACGGTTGTCTAGTCTAGTCTGAGTACTAAGGATAAATGGAGCATATTATATTCTACCGCTTAGCACAGATAGGTCTGACTATACTAGACATCTGTGTGATAATCACTAGATACAGTAAGAAAAAAAATACACAGCAACTAAAATATTATTATAGATAAAATATCTTTTTCACCACGATAAAAAGTTCTTAACTAGAAAGATACCAAGGAAGCCCAATACGCGTCTATCATCACCAAACTGATCGCGGTTTATACTGTGAATTCAAGAGTCTTGGTAATATTTTTTTCATCGTCGCCGTGAGTCGTCGTGAGGCATACAAGCATTCGGTGTACAATGGTTGCTGCAGCCAATAAATGTAATACTGGAAATATAACTCGCGCATTGCCCTGATGCTAACACAGCAACTCCGTAGGAGCTTACTGGTAACCTAGCAGGAACACAATGATCCTTCAGGGAGTTTTTACTTGTCTGGTTTACTGTGAGGATGTGTGATATAACTAGTATGGCTAGAAAATAAGAAATCTTATCACAAGAAATGAAGATTCTCGGCAGGACTCTTTCGCGTAAAATAAAACAAGACCTGAAGCTCGACGCTTATCGTCGATATACGCTAAATCAATGTCTACAGTTGAAGATAGTGAATCAATCAAAACGCCCCCTATCCCGATACCCAGGTGAGAAAAATACAAGCCACAGAAATATTCTCTTTACTGATGAAAAAAATTTCACAATTGAAGAGCACTACAACTAGCTAAATGACAAAGTGTACGCAACCAGTTCTAAATAAGCCGCCTAAGTGGTTGGAAAGGTACAAAGTGGTTATTATCCTACGTCTGTAATGTTTTGGTGGAGGGTGTCTTATAAAAGAGTCACAAAGCTTCATTTTTGTGAAAAAGGAGTGAAGACTTCAGCCAAAGTGTATCAAGAACTGTCTTGGAACGTGTTATGAAACTTCTCAGCAACACACTTTAAAAATGTACTGTGACCTTTCCAACAGGACTCTGCACTCTGCACCACATCATAAGACACGAAGTACCCAAGCCTGGCTCGAAACCGACGTTCCGGACTTTATAAGAGCTGAAGTCTGGCCTTCGTCTAGCCCAGATCTGAACCGCTTAGACTACAAATTATGGTCAGTTTTAGAGGACATGGCCTGCTCGAAATAACACGCCGACATTGCGTCTCAAGAAATCTCTGGAGCGAGTAGGGGCTAAATTTACCATAAAAATAGTGCGTAAATGTATAGATTCGTGGCTAGACAGATTAAAGGCCTGTATCAAAGCCAAAGCCAATATTATCATTTTTTTGCTGAGACTTCTATAAGTATGTAGTGTAGGTACATATAAGTTTTATTAGGCTTACATAACTTCAAAAAAAAAAAATGCGTATTCATTTGTTACAGAACTTATCGCCGGACTAGATACGAACAACTATTGAATGGATCTTTTTGACAGTTTATAAACCAGAGTAATCATTCAGCCATATGTTAGTATGTGAAATATCCGAAAGCATACCGTTGCTGCTACGACTGATCCGGCCGTCTCTTCCTCAACTGCTGTGGTTGTTTCACAACTGCTTGTCACATTTAATAGGAACCTCATATACCCGCACCGTTACCGCGCTATCGCGCAGAGGCGACACGTGTTTCTCCTGTTCATCAGTAGCTGTAAATGTTGCTCGTAAAAATAATATGATACAAATGACAAATCCATCGTAGAGCCTTTCTTCCTATTGAGTTAATGGTGAGTGAGTGTAAAGACACTTACTAGAGTTGTTTGGCCTGCCTGTTTGTTCAAACAGAATTTTTTGTTTTTTAAGTTTCTTTTTACTATGACGGATAGCAAACAACTATACGGTGATGTAAAGCAGTTATCGTAGCCTATGAACGCTAGCAATAAAAATAATGTCGCTAGCGTGTTGCCACTCCCGGTGTCAAGACAGCAACTCCTCATCTTCTGGTGGTCTCTCTCGCAGAATCACAACAATCTTCCTGGGAGTTGTTATTCGGGTGCTGTCTTCTGTGAGGTGGAGGTACTCTTCCACAGTCGAGCACTACCTCGCTTTCGCCAGAATCTTGTCTGTTAATAAGCAGGGTGCACTACGTGCAGGTGAGGTTGACTTTGGATGTAAAGGTGATATTGAGCCACTTACACCTCAACCCTAAACAATGTTCAATAATTTCCATATTGTTATCTAATATTATCTAAATTAGATGAAGTTTTACTAGTAAATACCTTATATCTCGAGTGAACATTTAGTCAAAAGTTACTCTCGAGATATAATCTATAACTGAATTTTTATCTCTAAAATGTAAACTTAAAACAGTTTCATTTGGTTTCATGTCTTCACAGATTGCAGGAAGCCTGAACACGAGGACAGAGCCACGGGCAACAGCCAGTAATACATTAACGTCGCTAAAAAATTCCAGACTAAATGTTTTAGATCTAAAGTTTAGATAGGAGAAGCCGCAAAGCCGCAACCGAGCTGGTACTTCCGTTCTTGCGAAAAAGATGTTGTGATAGTGAAAAAATGTGGCACCAAGTTCACTATCAATTCTCAAGATCTACGGGGGCATATATATCATCAAGCCTGTCTTCCATTGGGGTGGGCAGAGACTATGGAACGCCATCGATCCAAATATTCCTCTCTCGTTTCTTCCACACTCATCAATCGCTTCACGTATGCTCTTCGGTGCTTTTGATTTTGCTCTTTTTCAGCACATCAGGTATTTGATGTAAAACTGGGCTTTTGATAATAATTAAGATTTTAAATAAAATAAAAATAAATATTGTCGGATAAATTACACAGCGCCATCTAGCCCCAAAGTAGCGAAGCTTGTGTTATGGGTACTAGACAACTGATAAACGTACGTAAATACATTTTTTTTGTAAATACATACTTATTATACATAGAAAATACCCAGACCAAGACAAACAGACATGTTCATGCACACAAATGTTTGGGCTGTATGGGAATCGAACCGTTGCGTCAAAGTAACGTCACAGCGCGTTTCACCACCGCGCCACCGAGCTCGTCGTAATGATACGAACATAGTTCGGATATCCCGAACGACTCCCCCCCAAATCCAATGAGTTCTGATAAAAATCTCATTTGGCTAATGTTCCAACCGCATCAACTTCGTAACTTTAATTAAGGCCCTTCACGTATGACAGGACCGGTTCAAAGAAAGTTTCCTACTATCGGGACTTTTCAAAAGAAACAGTGATTGAAAGTTCTGACACAGTATAATCTAGTGAGTATTTCAAAAATATAATAGAAATCTTCTAAGCATTACACCACTTTTATAATCCTTATATCCTTCTATAATAATATACGAGCTCGGTGGCTCAGTGATGGAACGCGCTGTTACGCTACTTTGACACCAATGCTCGTGGGTTCGATTACCACACAGTACAAATATTTTGTGTGCATGAACATGTCTGTTTGTCTTGGTCTGGGTATTTTCTATGTATTTACAAAAAAATAATGTATTTACGTATGTTTATCAGTTGTCTAGTACCCATAACACAAGCTTCGCTTACTTTGGGGCTAGATGGCGCTGTGTAATTTGTCCAACAGTATTTATTTGTTTATAATTTATTAGGATCGGCGGAGTCCTCTATCTAAGCCTAAGAATTTGGTGAAGATACAATTTTTATGTGAAGCGACTGCTGTCAGATCTTCACCAGAGGGAAAATCGGCCCTGTCTTAGGTTAGGTCGCACATCTTTCGAAATATGGTTTCTGGGAATTAAATTAGTGATACAGGCCAGGATACGAACCTAGGGCCAACTGGTCAATGGGCCGGTTCTTTAACCATTGGCCATCAGTGTTCAGAAATAGAATATAAATATATATAGAATATGATTTATTTGGACAACCAGATTATAGGAAACATAATTATTATTAGAAAAGATAATTTGAGTCTCCTTCCTCGTTAGGGTCAAAGCTTCATTTTCAAACATGACCTTTTTTTATACCACTAAGGTGGCATTCAAGCATTCGGTCTGCCTGATGGTAAACAGTCACCGTAGCCTATGGACACTGGGGGTGTCACTCATGCGTTGCCGACCCTAAAATGCTCTGGAGAAAGAGACGTATAGAGCCGCATAGCAGCGCGAGTAGTATATATATATAAAAGAGCGTCGATAGCCTAGTGCATAATGGATAAATTACATAACCGGGATTCGAACCGGTGACTAGTTGATCCGGCTATTATCCGGCCGGCTGTTGATCAACTAGCTACACCGGGTTCGAATCCCAGCCATGTTCCACTGAATTCCTGTTTTCGTATTTATGTCCATATTTGCTATTATTACGATAACGCTAGGGAGAAGAAGACTCTTTATAATGCATGAATCTACAATCTAAGATAATCGCTTCATAAGAAACTTGCAGTAAATTTGTTGTCTCATTATACCTGATAAAAAAAAATCTAATGAAATAACATTAACGAGACCAAAAACCCACAATGTTGACTGATATTGCAATACTACACAATATTGAATTGATTGGATCTATTCCCATGACCTTAAGAATAAAATTAATTAATTTCCAAGAGCAATCATCGCCTATAAGATGACAATTAGCGAAAGTTTCGTACAAACAGATCGCTGTATGAGAACATAATAAATTTATTAATTTGCACGAGACTGTTAAGAGACTCCTGTTTTTGCTGACGTATGATCTCCATGTGATTATGCATCGGCACAGATATGTCATAATATATGTAAAGCACTAAAGAACGTAAGGCTGTATGATCTCAGAGCCAGTGCACGGCTTCCTAATAAAATACGGCGAATAGCTATCATTATCGTATGTAATTGTTTTTACGTATATCATAGCAATATTTGAATTTCTATTATTACATTTCAAATACCCACGACTAGACCCAACTGTGATAAATTATTCCACAACTCAATATAAAATTATAAATTGGCAACACTGCCTAGTGGTGACTCCTGTGGATTACCCACAATCACTCATTGCACAGTACCGTCATATCTTCATATATATAATTCTACTGTGCGTGTGTATGTGACTGAACTCCTCCTAAACGACTGGACAGATATTGATGAACTTTTTTGTGTGTATTCAAGGGGATTCGAAAATGGTTTAGATTCACAATTGGACCCAATAGGTAGCACTGCAGTCGGGTTCTGGGAAACTTTATATTATGGGCCAGGACAACGTCTGTTTTGTCCGCTAGTGTTACATAAAATACCTTGATAATACCGTAAAGGCGAAACCGGTCGGTAAAAATAATTAATAAATAAAATTGTGAAGTGGAATCTGTACAAGTGCAAGTATTAACATTAACGAGATAGCAATATTACTTACACATAGATTCTTCAAAGCTTAAATAGAGGCCAATTTATATAACCTGGGGACTCGTATATAGTAAATACTGTTTTCAGTATTCGGTAATAGTGTATAGTCCATAAGCTAAAATACAATAAATTTGTAGTATAACCACATATTTCGCACTTTTATCATCACGATGTTTTATCGCAACAGACAAGCTCAAAGAGTAAACTGCATTTCAAAAGTGTTGACTACACAGTTGTGGGCATATTATCATTATCATGATCAAATTAACGCATATATACCTGGTGCTGGATATATAACTTTCCAATAAGCCAATAAGTAATTGGATGCAAGACGCATCCGCTAGTTTTATATACTTAAACATATTATTTATAAATATATCCTGTCTAGTTAGTAAATAAGTAACCTATTTGTATTCATGCTATGGAAGAGCGTCTTCTTTTGACACAGGTGTCATACACTTCAAAGAAGGAGTCAACCTCTAAAATCTGTAAAATGATTTGTTAAATAAATAAACTTATTATTAGTAAACTTTAAACTCTAATGGTTTCTGCCATACGCGATCCGGTTCTTTTTAGGGCATCGGTTCAGTTAGGAGCGAGAGGGGAAAGGAACAAAGTCCGTTGTTGTGTTTTTAATGAGGACGTTTAACCTGAATTAACCGGGGCACCAGTGAGAACCCATGTCCATACACACAAAGTACGTATTGGATAAAAATTCCGGTCGTCTCCGCGACACGTGTTTCGCCTCTCCACGACCCATCCTCAGTCGCTGTAGATGTTAGTTGTGAGAACAATATTCTACGAATCATGTTATTTTTATATATATTATAAAGAGACTCTCATTAATTACTCGTTCATCTTATCACTCAATCCACGTCTCACATTCCACGTGCCTATGTAGCACTCGACCCCGGCGGGATTGGCGCTGCGTGGTGGGTAGCAGCCCCCCACCGCTGCATGCAGCTACGAAGCACCGCCTGGGACGGATCGGTGCGTGTCGCCTACGGGCGATGCCCTAACTCGCACATCGGTGCGTTTTCGTTGCGGGCCAGAATTGCAATCTAATTGATTGGTAGGGGTCGCGAACGAGCACGCATCTGGCACACGACCTCCAAATTAATTGTTCATATTTATCATTAATCTTTAATAATTAATCATCATTGGCAAACCACTATATACAAACCTTGCCGTGGGTAGAGTAGTAAAAGGAATCGTAAAATTATCGCTTCTGCAAAAATAAGCTATTCTCTGAGTTGTTCCTAATGAGTTGAATTTCGTATGTGGGAGGCTAAGAAGTTGATAATTATATAGTAATATATACACACAATAACGAATGACATCAAACGTAGCGGAACATAATTGCGGTAAGTTCCTGGCAAACGACAAATTTAATGGAAAGTATCAAATGTACAGGCGTATGCGAACGATAATTATTTTCAGGACATGAATAATGGTTCGTATGAAATGGAAGAGAACAATGGATAAACAGAATTCATACCTCTGTGTGTATTTCGTGTAGTGCTCATTACAGTCATGTATAAAGTGATTCATCCATAAATTCAAAACCAGGTGGCGCAGTGGTTAATTAATACTCGTAGATATTTGTTTTACACATAGTTGGAAGGCGTACAAGCATACCGCCCACCTGATGTATCACTCGCGCGATGTCTTCTATGGTGCTAACACAACAACTTTTCAGGAACCTTTTTTTATGCAACGTCGGGAGACATACAACAATACGGCCCTCTTGATGTAAAGCGGTTACCATAGCCTATAAACGCTTGCAAAACATTAAGTATCAATACGCGCGAAGTCACTTGTGCTGCTAACACTAGCTAGAAACATTCCTCGCCAGAGGGCGCGCAATGAAAACATAACATTGTCTTAACAGTTGATCTCATTGAAAGTAAAAATAAAAGTACGGAAGTATGTTATTTAATATAATACGTGAAATTTTAAAGGGTGGTATTTAATTGCTATCAGTGAATGGTAACCAAACAATCTGTTGAATTACAAAGAAGGAAAATTTTAAATAATTGTGTGTTCAGAACCGGCATATATAAATTGCAAAATATTGTGCCTATCTAATTGTGAACTAAAAATAATGTGAAGGATTTTCAAAATATGATTCACGCGAGTAATTTAACTTAAGAGAGGTAGGGCGCATCAGAGCAGCCAGTCTGGGGAAGTACCTCCACCTCACAGGAAACCGCAGCCAAATAACAACTACCTGGAGCGTTGTTGTGTTCCTGCGTGAGGTCACCAGGCAGCTCCTAAGGAGTTGCTGTGCCAGAGGGTTGTTGTGTTCCTACGTGCGAGGGAAGTCACCAATGTGTTAGGAGCAAAGGTGTCATCGCGCGATAAATTTATTGCATGCGTTCGTGGGCTACGGTAACCGCTTTCCATCAGGTGTGCCGTATGCATTTATGCCTCCCGACGTTGTATAAAAAAATCTCTACTGTTAAATGTCGATACCGTTGATAGACAGGTTTAAGAGAGGTAGGGTGCATCAAAGCGACCCCTCTGGGGAAGTACATCCACCTCGCAGAAAACCGTAGCCAAATAACAACACCCTAGAGAGTTGTTGTGTTTGCGTGTGAGTGAGGTCACCAGTAAGCTCCCAAGGAGTTGCTGTGTAAGCAGCAGAGGAGGCATCGCGCGAGTGATACTAAATATATCGCAAGCCTTAATAGGCTGCGGTATTCGCTTTACATCAGGTGGGTCATATGCTTGTATGCCTCCCGACGTAGTATAAAAAAGACACAAAACATAAAACTGCGGATCTCGTTAACAAGTTATCGTTCGTCAAACACGTTGACCTCGCAGCGTATACCGTCAATTTTATACACTCACCGATGTCCCTGGTTCGAATCTATTCGAATCCCATTGTCAGAGGACTTCGGTGGCGCAGTGGTCAATAACGCTATTATAACACCAACGCTCGTGGGTTCGATTCCCACAAGTAACAAACATTTGTGTGCATGAACATATTTGTTTGTCTTGGTCTAGGTGTTTCTGAAAAAAGTAGGGCGCAATAAAGTATCCCGTTTGGGGAAGGACCTTCATTTCACAGAAAAACGCTGCTAAATATCAACTTCCTAGAGGGTTGTTGTTGATGGCATGCATTTACAAAAAATAATGTATTTACGTATGTGTTACACCATCATGCGATAACCCCAATGCATGCCGATTTCGACAGCTATGGACACGAGGAGCTGACATTGCACAACGTGACGGACATCGCGCCACCTTCGCGGATCTCGCGACACTTTGGATCTAACATTGATCGTCTTTATAGTTCTCTTAGAATATACATACATGTAATTTTTCTTTATAACTAAAATAATTATTTTAAATTTGTTTTTTGTTTTTGCAACTTCAGCCGCGACCGTAGTTAATTGGCCCAGAAATCAGTAGAATCCTTGAAGCAGCCGCGTTGCGTATCAGGACCATAAATCGTCCTATAGGCTCCGCATAGCCGCTGTTTGTGTTCATAAGTCATCATCGAGGAAACGACCAAATCGCAATCAGCAGCCGAGGCGTATCCAGACATCGGTACAGCAAGAGATACCAGACGAATTTGTAAGTACACTTGTTTTTTTTTCCCCCTTATACCAGATTTTCTTTATATTCCAAGATTTTCCATTCCAGGCAATTGGGGTATTCTGACCCAGGTCGGGCAAACCGTCTAGATTAAATTTGAGATATAAGTTAAGAGGTGGACGAATTTATTTTGTAATGTAGATATCATGGAACAATCACAAGCCTACCAGTCCGTAATTGCTCCTAGAGGCCATCAGGATCCTCTCAATGTTATTTTTGGTCGTCACGACTGGCCTCAGAGTTCGATGGGAAACCCACTGTAACCGCGAGGTCTATTGACGAGCTCGGTGGCGCAGTGGTGAAACGCGTTGTTTCACTACTTTGACACCAACGCTCGTGGGTTCGATTCCCACACAGTACAAACATTTGTGTGCATGAACATGTCTGTTTGTATTGGTCTGGGTATTTTCTATGTATAATAAGTATGTATTTACAAAAAAAAAAAATGTATTTACGTATGTTTATCAGTTGTCTAGTACCCATAACACAAGCTTCGCTTACTTTGGGGCTAGATGGCGCTGTGTAATTTGTCCGACAATATTTATTTATTTATTTATTTATAAGTCTGTGTGATCAGTTAGTAATTAGGCAAAGAACCCCGGGTTTGAGTTGAAGAACCAATAACGGCATATTAAGTATAATTACCGGTTCAGTCACGCGTTTGATAAATACCAGTGGTATTCCGAGCGACTGGAACAGCATACGCAATACTTTTATAAATAAATTCGCTGATCAGCGCAATGAACCGCTTTATATAATGACCTTTTTGTTACCTCAAGAGCAGAACACGCCACAAGAATTTTACGAACGATGTCAAAATATTTTAGTATAATTATGTAACATTGCATGATAACTTACATATCACTGTAGAAAGTAAAAGAGAGTTCTAAAGGAAATTAACATTACAATTAACATTACGTGGCTTGCGCGATCAGCTTGGTGTGCGTGTTAGGTGCACGCATCCCAAAGCTATAGGCTTTAGAATTTGTACAAAACGAAACAAACACATTATATTTACAGCAACGTAACGAAAGGTTACCCGATAAGAAATCCCTAGTGCAAGGTATATTAAATCTCTATTCATACCTTACCTGGGTTTACAGCGAGCTAAGCCATTCACATTCAATATGGAAGGCCCTCCGTGAATGCAATCTTCATTATATCAGCCACCATAATACTGGAACCCGAACCATAACCAACCCCAAGAGCAAATTCATGGCCCTAAACGAACGCAACAAATATTGTAAGCTTTACCGCCAAACTACAGACCGCAAAGTAACGTTTTTAGATTGCTGGCACGAATTTTACACTCAACAATGAAGGCTCCAAGCCTAATCACGGCGTCAGTCACTTCATCAGTAAGCCCTTACCACGCAGCGGATATGATTGACGTAGGTTTGGCAACCCTTCGCCTAGTAATTATTTTAAAACTCTTAAAGTAAATTATATCGAGTGATTCGACTTTGAATACGGCCTATACTATTCGTATTATCAGCAGAACAATTATTGTTACTATTATAGTGACTCACATTGCTACTGGTACGACCACGAACAGTATGAACAGTTTCCGTATTCCGATAATTTTTATGATACTCAACACAACCTTCCCAGTGATGACCACAAACTGAATGAACTCATCATGCAATCGGCATCAGCTAACCCCGATGAGGATTTTTAGAAAACCAGCCCAGTCCGACAAAGCAAAATAGAACTTAACCTACTGATACGGAGACAATTTCCATATACATTTATTTCAGATCCCCGTTAAGTTACTTATCGTTACCGGAGCAAACCAATCCTTTATTAGTCCGGATTCTGTAAGAAAATATTTCTTCCACTAAAATTATTACATTAACCAGAATTACATTATGATCCGTTTAAGGTAGTTAATGTATACGCATCGAGCAGATGTAACTACTCAATTTCATTACCGTGCATTGCCGAGTTTAATGATAACGATAATACAACTTTACATGTTTATAAATATCGTAATTATTTCGATGGCTTAATGGGATCAGATTTATTGGATAAAAGGAAGGCGAATATAGATTAAAAAAAACGTGTGCGTCTCGGGACGCCCGACAGAAGTGATAACTTAAACTAATCTACATATAATTAAAGCTGCCGTATGCATGAGAGAAGACAGACTGGCGCCGTAACGCGTTACGTAACGAAGCGGTTTACCCTCCCATAAGAAGTTGTCACTTCAATAAAATCTTCAGTACTCATAACTCGAGCAACCCCATTATGAACGTGCATGCAACGTGAACTTATATAAATAGATTATCATTCATCTAAGTTGGTTAGATTACCTATTAATGTAAGGGATGGCGATGCATTTATACCAGAGCATATGATCTCTAATTGTGTCATAAGTGAAAGTTTAGAGTTGAGAACAATCGTGGCAATCTAGAGGTATCGAACTCTAGTCACCATGACGTCATATTTTCAATCGTTGGTTACGTAAGCGCCGAGGTATATAACGTTGAGTGTACGCGTACGGACTACTATACTTCATGCGCTAAAAACATTATCTTGCCATTACGTACAGACCACCTAAACGACGAAGAGTGTGCTAATTTAGACAATATATGTGCTCGTTATTCCTACGTATTTTACGGTGAGGACGAACTTAACTTTTACCAATAAAATAAAGCATGCCATTTAAACGACGACGGTGAATACCGGTCTATACAAAAAATTATCGAGGTCAGAAAACAAATAGGCAAAATGTTGGAACAGGGCATAATACGACCTTCTCGTTCAGCATGGAGCTCCCCTATATGGTTTGTGCCCAAGAAGGCAGATGCCTCTGGGAATTCCAAATAGCGTATTGTCATTGATTTTCGTAACTTGAATGAAAACACAAATCGATGAAAAATATACAATACGAAACATCTAAGATAAGCTAGGGAACTGCCGGTATTTCATTACCCTCGATCTTTTATCAGGCTTTTACCAAGTGAAATTGAAGCCAGATGTTCCAAAAACTGCATTCAATGTTGAGAACGGACACTTTGAGTATCCCAGAATGCCAATGGGTCTAAAGAATACACCATTTACATTCAAACGCTTGATGGAAAGTATCTTAAGAGGACTCCAGAACGTCATTTATCCCGTGTACCTATGATGATGTTATTGTATTCAGTACATCATTACATGAACATATAGTCAACCTCGAAAAAGTTTTTCAGAGGTTTAGTGATTCGAACTTAAAAATCCAGATGGATAAGTCCATGATTTTTCCTGGTTCCGAGAACACTGATTCGATATCGAAACCTTCGGGTAGTCTTCGGATGGCTAGTAAATTGAGAATCTTCACGGAGTATGCTATAAATCCAATCGATTCAAATAACAAAGAATTGATATTCTATAGGTTGAATACCGATCCCGTTCATATTATCAGCGTTAGTCCTGGAGCAGTAATTAACTAATTAATCTTCACTTCCTTTCGTATTGAGGTAAATGTATTGTATCAAATACAAATTATCAAAGATGTAATAAACAAGTATTCGAAACAAAACTGTTTCTTTCGAGTTATTTTAATAAAGCACAAGTTACAGATGATACTCGTAGCTATGTATAAAAATTGCATACTTCAAAAAACTCTATAAATTGAATGATTTTAATGTGTACGTATATCTTATGTATGTATATCTTCATGTCAGGTACCTTGCAGGATATGTAAAGAGAACTGAGCACCATAAGTGCCATAATTACAAATGTGTATATAAATCCGAAAATACGTATATAGTGGTACATGTCAGGATTCAACCGGGAACCACTTGGTCAATAGTTGGTTGGTTCTTTATCTACTGGGCTATCACTGTTCGACTCAAAATTATGTTGTACACTGATATATATGTATTTCAATAATTCATTACTAAAACTGTATGCAACGTAGATTTGAACACCTGAGTTTCGCAATACCAAATTTCCGGTAGAAGTTTTCGCTGAACGGCGAGGTACAATTTATTACTTAATATACCGTCCAGTACAGCGTTTAGTGGGACGCGTTGGTGTATACTTTACATTGTGGGCGGTCTGTGGCGGTATCAACTATAACTTGAGCTTTCGTGAAAAGTGAATTTATTAAACGTAACCTTTACCTTTTATTTGTATTAAACGTAACCTTTTCTTCTGAGCGAGAAGCAGTTCTTAGGCCGCAGATGAAATGCGTAAGAGCAAAATGCAAGCTTCAACAAAGTGATAACTGTAAGCCGTATTTTACAAAATTAAAAATATTAACTGTACCATGTTTGTACATATTTGAATGTGCATTGTTTGTAAGAAATAATATTCACATGTATCAAAGATTTAACAGTAAGAGACACCAACATAAAGTGGCTTTTCCCCCTAGCAGATCTGCTCACTTTCCTAAAACTGTTATGGATATGGCACCAAAAATATGCAACCATTTACCAAAGGATATTCTAAGACAGAACTCTCATTCAGACGAAGGATTTTTGATTTATTAATTACGAAAGCGTAGTACAGCGTTGACGAATATCTATAAGACATTTTTTAATAGTGAATATAATCGTGACATGATATGTAAATCCGACATATTAATTTAAATTTAAAAGTAATATTCTTAGAAATTGTATTTTAGCTTCACTTTTTTAATAACGACAATTTATAATCTTGCATGCCGGCTCGATAAGCAAAATGTAGTAGTGGTAATCTGTTCATGTTTCAACGATCTTTTGTACCTACATTTGCATGAATAAAGTTTGAGTTTTAGTTTGAAAACCTTAAATGGAGTTCTGAGGAGTTTAATTTATTAAGTTCACCCTTTCTTGTTCCACCTAGCGTTATTCCGTTTCGTAATCTATTAGGATTTGGGAGTGTCTGCTGCCTAAGACTAAGCATTTGGTGAATATAGTGATGTTGACATGACAGTATGTGTTAGCCGAATGGATAAAGAATCGAAGAACTAAATTAGTGTTTTCAGATTGATGTATATATTTGTAATTGTCAATAGTTCGGTGGAACTGGCTTTAACATAGAGCGACTGCCTTCATACTACCACAACCAAGAGAGTAAACCAGAACTATGCCGAGCTCGGTGGCGTAGTGGAGAAACGCGCTGTTATGTTACTTTGACACCAACGCTCGCAGGTTCGATTCCCACACAGTACAAATATTTGTGTGCATGTACATGTCTGTTTTCCTTGGTGTAAGTGTTTCTAAGAGAGGTAGGGCGCAATAAAATAGCCCGTCTGGGGAAGTATCTCCATCTCACAGAAAACCGCGGCCAAATATCCACTCCCGAAAGGGTTATTGTGTCCTTGCGTGTGAGTGAGGTTACCAGTAAGTAAGGAGTTGCTGTGCCAGCAGAGGTGGCATCGCGCGAGTATTACTTAATGTATTGCAAGCGTTTATAGGCTATGGTAACCGCTTTACATCAGGTGAGCCGTATGCTTGTATTGCCTCCCAACGTTGTATATAAAAAATACCTTTCTTAGGTTAGATCTTTCGAAATATAATTTCTTGGACGTGATAATACGTCGCTTTACTGAAAATCTGGAAGTGAATTAAAAAAAGGGCGAAACATTATCCACTTTCGAGTGAAACTCGCGATCAATGGTAGCGCGCTGCGAAATGTCTAATATATTATGTATGTTACTTACATCAAACGTAACAGATCACCAAGAAGGGAACCTTTAATGTTTCCACATACGGCGAAGCCATTTGACGAGCTCAGTGGCACAGTGGTTAATAACGCTGCTTTGACACCAGAGCTCACGGGTTCAATTTCCACACAAATATTCATATTTTGTCTTGGTCTAGGTGATTCGAGAGAGATAGGGCTATTCACCACATAGTGAGTATATAATAATCAGAAGGGCAATTTATTGTAGTTTACGGCCTTCATACTTAGTTTACCTGCAATCACATTGTATAACAAATAATTACCTTATGTTATATATATATATATATTTAAGCTGATTTTTTGCCTACTTTTGCAGAGGTGAGTGTGATAGTACGTCTAAGAAATTATATTTCGAAAGACGTTCATATGACCTAACCTATCAAGCTACTAACAGGGCACGGCTATAACAAAGCGTATCTATACCGCTTCAAAATCGTTGATAGCGATGCATGCCCATGTGACAACGATAGCATTCAAACGATGGAACACCTAGTAAAATACTGTCCACGTTTCCATCGAACACGAGGCCAACTTGAAAATATATGCGAATTACAAGGGGTTGAGCCCTATGTACTCACCTCAGTAATAAAGAGGGAATCAACTGCCGAAGCATTCAAAGTCCACGTTGAAACCATCGTCGGCTCCATCGAAGAGTTTAATAAAACATAGTCGCACTTAAGATAAAATATCATGATTAACCGGGCGGGACAAAGCGTAGTCCGTAAGCGCTGCGTCCCAAATATGTCCGAAACAAACTCCAACCGGGGAATAAATAAAAAAAAAACCTATAAAAGGCCAAAGTAGACCAAAATTTTTAAAATAATGCGTCTGTCCAGCGACGGCTGTCATAGATCGGAACAAGCAGAGCAGCCCCACCTAGGACTAATGTTGTATACCTCGGCTATACTCTGCATAGCCGATGGGATCGCGGTGGCTGGGTGGAGCTGCGAAGCTCGCTGAGCCCGTGGCTGGATTGACGCAGTAGGGGGAGAAAAGTTTGGAAACATATGATTTCACCGGCGTTCCGTACCTAAGGTACTATACAATGCTTATGTTCGTAGTAAACTGGAATATGGAGCTATAGTCTGGTCTCCGTATGAGGCTAAGTATAGTATTATGTTGGAGAAAGTGCAGCGTAAATATGCTCGCTGGCTTTACAAAAAGAATTACGAATATTACCCTTATCTGTATCCCTCGCTTTTTGTTTCTGGCATGGTTGAGATAGAAACGCTAGCGTTTAGGAGACAAATGCTTCTCATCAAGCATTATCTATCTGTGCTGCATTACAGGGTTGATAGCCCTCAAGTACTTGAGAAACTATGTCTTTTAGTGCCCACTCGCATTCCTCAAGATGTTTCGGGAGCAGTAGCGCCGCGTAGACGGCCACACTTGCTGCAGCGGTCTCACACCCGTACTAAACACGCTTTCCAGGCACCCACCGCCCGTGCATTTCAGCTGATCGGGAACATGCTCGCTCAATTCGATGATTTGGATCTCTTTGCAGACAGTGAATTACGTTTACTTGACGGAGCTTATAGATTCCTAGATGGAGTGAAAGTAGATTGACTTTGATATGTAAATATTCATTGACTACTATTGATCTCGATTTTATTTTTAAATATTGTATTAAATGTAATTTATAATATATATATATATATATATATATATATTTAACATTGTATAATTTTGAGTAGGTATAACCCAATTTGTAGTAGTATTATAATTACGACTACCTATGTATCTAGCTATAAGTCGCATTGGGTATCTACGTAACCTGTAATGACTATAGTATCTAAATAGTAAATAAATAAATAAATTGCACGAGTTTATAGGCTACGTTGTATAAAAAAAAACTGCGCTCGTATACTGATTACTTATTCAATAGGTAATTTATTAATGACATATTTACAATATGTCTTTAATAAATTGTCTTGGTCTTGTAAATCACTAGCTGTTCCCTGCGGCTGTAAAAAGTATTTTTTTCATGGACTCGAACCATTTTAGCGCGATAGACAGAAGTAGCATATATCGCTCTCGGCGCGGACTCTCCCACTATATCCATGCAAAGAATCACGTGGCTACGTTTTCATACAAGGAGCAAACAAACAAATATACACTTTCACGTTTATAATATTATAGCATGGATACAGAACTCAATCACACTTGGGTGGAAAAATTAAGATATTTAAGGAAATTAATGTATGTTTGATTTTTAACGAGATTAAAATAAATAATTATAATAAATAAATTAGAAAACTACGCTATTCTCAGTTAGCTCAGATTTAATTAATCACACATTTCGAAATAGTAGTTATGTTATACTACTTAAGCTAAATGTTATTTGAGAATATCATCCCTGTATTTGACGAGCTCGGTGGCGCAGTGGTGAAACGCGTTGTAACGCTACTTTGACACCAACGCTCGTGGGTTCGACTCCCACACAGTACAAACATTTGTGTGCATGAACATGTTTGTTTGTCTTGGTCTGGGTATTTTCTATGTATAATAAGTATGTAATTACAAAAAAAATGTATTTACGTATGTTTATCAGTTGTCTAGTACCCATTACTTTGGGGCTAGATGGCGCTGTGTAATTTGTCCGACAATATTTATTTATTTATTAAACATTATGTTACTTAAAATTAAGTTAAGTATTTTCAGGTCAAATGATAATTATATTATATGAACGTTACAACATTTAAAATTATCTGCTACTATAATACACACCTGCACGATACATCCTCATGCGCTGTATCTAAATGTCAGTCGTTAGCCGCTTAATTACTTCAAGTACCGGAGGAGACAACCAAAACACCCAGTGCAGCAACAGTGGCGGGTTCATGCAGTTTCATTACCAGATGGCCTGTAATAGAGTGAGTGAGGTCACCAGTAAGTTCCCAAGGAGTTGCTGTGTAAGCATCAGAGGAGGCATCGCGCGAGTGATATTTAATATATCGCAAGCGTTAATAGGCTACGGTATCCGCTTTACATCAGGTGGGCCATACGACGGAAAGCATACAAGCATACACTTGTATGCTTCCCTAGGTAGTATAGAAAAAAAGTAGAGACAACCGTAGCAGCCAAGTCCGAAACGACCAGAACAACCATGGTAGAGACTGTTTGCTAAACTCACAGGAATCTATGTATCTATATACTTTCGATATATTATTATATTCCGTTTTCCAGTCATTGCCAACTTAATAGTTACATATTTCAAAGTTTTTTTTATGCAACGTCGGAAGGTATAGAAGCATACGATTTACCTGATTTAAAGCAGTTACCGTAGCCTATTAACGTTTTTCACGCCCGGTGGTACCGTTGCTCCATATATATGTCGTAAGCGAGTGCCATATATATGACAGTCGGGAATCGACAGTATCACTCAGCCGATGCCTCCTCTGCTGCTTATACAGCAACTCCTTTGGAGCTTACTGGTAACCTCACTCACACGCAGAAACACAACAACCCTCTAGGGAGTTATTATTTGGATGCGGTTTTTCTGTAAGGTAGAGGCACTTCCCCAGACGGGTTGTTTTGATGCGCCCTACCTCTCATCATCAACATCCATACCAAGACAAACAGACATGTTCATGCACACAAATATTTGTCTTGTGTGAGAATCGTACCAACGAGCGTTGGTGTCAAAGTTGCGTCATTTACAACTGAGCAACTGAGCACGTCAATTTTTTTGGAACGGACTAAGTAACTTTAAAATTAGCTGAAAAATTATCTGCTTGCTTAGATAAACTAGTCAAAATCTTAGTTTTTCTCAGTTAAGTTACCAATGGTTAGTAACGCTACGTTGACACCAATGCTCGTCGGTTTGATTCCTACACAGGAAAATCTGCATCCACCTCATAGAAAAGCGCAGCCAGCTGTTGTGTTCCTGCGAATATGTAATGTCACCAGTAAGCTCCTAAGGAGTTGCTGTGGTAACAGCAGTAGTGCCATCGCGGAAGTACTTCTACATGTTGCAGGCATTCATAGGCTACGCTAACCGCTTTATATCCGGTATGCTTGTATGCCTCTTGATGTTGTATAAAAAAGCAGGTATGCAAAAATAATCATCTTTATAATTTTCGTAGTCATTAATTAAATAAAGTTATTTTCGCTTCAAATAGGTACACTCGATGCAGTGAGGAATGCACTTTACTAAGCTTCTGGTGTATATTCCAATGTTGCAAATTTATTGAACCCGCAGTTTCTTCCTCGTTTACCAAAGATACCTATTACACTAATAGGTTAGCTGTTCTTAAAAAATGCGTATTTAGGCTTTGGTAACGTGAAAATAATCATATGAGCTTAAGATAAAGGCTTTATTTTGAAATCACAGACAGACACTTCAATTTTATTCATATGTATAGATAGAAAATACCCAGGCCAAGACAATTAGACATGTTCATGCATTAGAAGTGTATTAGAAGAGTCCCCTGTTTTCTTAAATGGATTCTCTCTGTCTACCCCGCAAGGGACCTAGCGTGAAGATATACATACATACATACTTAAATGGGTATTGATTGAATATGAGTAGTAATTTCAGTGTAATATATAGCCAGTAGTAGTATATAGTAAGTATAGCCATGTAATTAAATAAATTTATTTGTTGATCTTCTTATCATTATACCGTTTCCTACTCCATTAGGATGGACAAGGTCCGCTGCCTAAGTCTGATGATTTGGAGAAGATACGAACTTCTACATGGAGCGACAGCCGTGAAACATCAAATGGGTAAACGGGATTCCGTTCGATACAAAACTCACGATTCTGCCAAGGCTTGCTAATTACCGTTATCCAAAATTGCATTTTCCAGTATCATTTCGTGCATATTCCCTCCTGCAGAGTTCGTTGTTCGTCCTTCTCCACGAAGCCTGCGGTTCTACTATATGCTGCCATGTACTCTCCTGTCATTTCCTCTTTTAGTACGTGGAGGGAGCCGTTGTAGTACACAGCTACATCTGCCTCATAAAGTTTTTCCTCGAGCAATCCTTTTTTTGACTGTAATATCATATCAGTTAAACTCCTGCACTCATTGCAGAGGTAGAGTTTGTTTCATCGACCATGGCTAAAGGGAAACCCGGGTGGTCGTATACGACCGCGAAATGTATGGGAAAACGTATATAACGGGTTCTGACTGCTCAATTTTAATATTTTTTAATATTGTCGGACAAATTACACAGCGCATCTAGCCCCAAAGTAAGCGAAGCTTGTGTTATGGGTACTAGACAACTGATAAACATACGAAAATAGATTTTCTTTTGTAAATACATACTTATTATACATAGAAAATACCCAGACCAAGACAAACAGACACGTTCATGCACACAAATGTTTGTGTTGTGTGGGAATCGAACCTACGAGCGTTGGTGTCAAAGTAGCGTAACAACGCGTTTCACCACTGCGCCACCGAGCTCGTCAAACACGTAATACACCAATATTCGTTTTAATATTGATGTTATATAATCACTAAGGATTTTGGGATTTTATTGAAACTATTTTAATAGTAATTAAAATTTTCTGCCTATGCCGCAAGGGACCTGGCGTGAAGATATACATACTATATATACATTTTAATAGTAAGCTATTACTGTAGTCTACAGATGCTAGTAATACCCAAGGCTTCACTCATACGTTTTAAGCCCTCCTTCTTACTCGCTTTATAAATACATGCTGTAGTGTTAATATATCGACAGGAAGCTCATCCCGCAATACGAAAGGATTATTTCTGCGCTACATCCAAAGGAATTTATTTACAACTAACAGCATCGCATCTCCGGGATTGTTACGTGACGTTTTCGGTCCATCGGCATTGTTTTAACTTGTCCGTGGCTTAGTTATTTACAAACGATCTTTATTATCACAAAGCCGTTTGTATTGTCCTCAACTTTATTTACTCATAAATAAAACTGAAAATTTGTCCACAACTAACACAGATATGAACTAGTTAAAACATAGCCGATCGATTGAAAATGAACGGTGTAACCAAAAAAACATTAGGGTATATTATTGCATGGATGTCAGAACTGCACTCAACTGCCAAGCTTCACAATGAAACAATGAATTTAGCTTAACCTAAATAAAGTGTATTAAAATGTGCCCGTACCTCAATATTTCGTACGAAATAAAGTAATAAAGTTACAACCTAATACGATATTATATTTACTCATTTACATTGATCTGTCACCAATTCAGAATACACAAATGAAATGGAACACCAATAAAAAAGTGTTAAGAGGCCGTCAAATAAACGTCGCACAAGTACCAGTGTATGAATTTGAACACGAGTGAAATACAAATGTAATAGCATTGTGACTCTTTCGTAAATTTTCTTAATTGACTGGCAAACGTGCACGACACAATTAATATTGACGTTTCGTATTCATTCGAATTGTGTATAGTTTTTGTGGATATAAATAATCTCTTTTTGTTATTTGTATTGTGTTTTAAGGCTAGTTTTTAATTTATCAATGTCAATACGCCGATTAAGTGAGCATGCGATATCCATTATACATTTTTGTTATTTTTTATATGATCTAATTTTAATAGTAATAGCCACACAATGTTCTTATAACGTAGGTACTTAACACTAGAACTACAATGTCGGGTCATAGGTGATCCCGCGTTTAGTTTTTGTTATTAATTTTTGCGAGAAGTATTTTAAAAATCTGTTCATTTAAATACGGTCCAGTTTCAGCTTTGTCGTAGCTCGCTACCTTTTGTGGTGTAATTACCTGTTGGAATCGCCCGCAGTCCGTGTTTTTATTAGTGTAACTTTTATTCAGTCTGATTTTCGAAACATTTTGCATTTATTTTTGAGTAGGTACTGTGGACAATACGGTGTCTTTTAAGAAGCAATGAAATAACTGACATTTTGGAACAATACGATGGTAGCCAATATAGTTCTTTGAATGATGAAGCATCAGGCATTGCGAATATTGCATATATATCTGAGCATTCAATTGATTATGACATCTTTGATGCTGAATATGAAGCAGATGATGATGATGTCCCTTTGCGCGACTTCTGTTTGGGTAAAAAATGAACACGTTTAATGTAATTGCGAACGAAATGCTCTCAGGAACATCATGAGAGGACGTCAGGATCCTGATCTTAAAGGCATTGCACGTGAGGGAAAATCCGTTTTCGTTCATGTTTTAAAGGTCTCTCGATTCTCGTTGTTCTCAATTTATGTCCGAGGGCTTAAAACATGAAGTGCAAAGTACGTGTAAAATGTTTAGTTTTCATAAGTTCTTAAAATATTCTAAGGAACTTGTAATGTGCGTCATAAGTCATAAAAAAATATGGCTTTCTGATTTTTTTTTAATAGGTAACCCTAAACAATATACAATTTCAAAATACAAGCTAGAAGCAACCTATCATGCGATTTGTGAACAAAAATGGGATATTGCGATGTTTAAATATTATATGATAGTGCACAATACATCTCTTGCAAACCTAACCGTAACCTGTAAGATGGTACTTACACGTTACAGTTAGATTTGCAAGAGATGCAGCGTAACGTGCAAATATATGTACGTAATAAAAACAAAAAAAAAAAATCTTTACTTTTAATTGTGGCTGTTTGCCCGCAAATGGGTGTATTTTATATATAACTATAGAAGATTCATGATGGTATATGATCATCTGTAGTAGCAAAGCCAAGCTTTACTGTATTAATAGACTCCTCCCTGAGTCCTATCAAAGGAGGTACAAAAGGTAAAGTAAAAAGAGTAGTGATACATAGCACAATTTTTTTCCTTCTTAGACTCACAGAAATAAAATTGAAATACTCACTGACTGACAAAATATGTGCAGCCTAAATAGTAAGTATGCGTGCAGTTTTGCAGATGAGTTCATCATGGTTAAAACATAGGTAGGTTAGAGGAGATATTTGTGAAATCAACTCCTAATTAAATTGGTAAAGTTTCCTAAGACGTTCCCTATATGAAATTCATAGAAAAATCAGAGATGCTGAGTTTGTACATTATTTTTTAATAAATCGTATTGGATTTCGGATCAAAAAAATCAAGAATACCAATATTGTAAAAGTTTGCTTATTTGTTTGTGAATTTGTGTTGCTTCGTTCGTGTCTCTCAGTATTTGTCTCTCATTAGATTGTTCTACAGAATAAGCTCTCAGCTGAGCGCTCGGCACTATGGAATCCACTACAAAATAGGGATCTAGATCTGGGCATCGAATCTATGCGAAAGTACTTGCGAGAATTTGCTTGCATGGCACATAAATGAGAATGAATGCAGGCAATATTTATATATTGTTTACCGCAGGCAAGAAATGTGCAAAACATTGCTATTAAATAATACACTGGCGGTTAATTCATTCCTGTGAGTCTATTAGAACTCCAATGAAAGTTATCCGTTAGTAGTAAGAGTGTCAACACGCAAGCTATAGTTTGCAAGTAAATATAAGCTTCAATTCAGTATAAATTTATTTCAGGGTGTAAGCTCGGTAGGTATAGAATATTTGAGTACATAAATTATTACAGTTCAATATTCAGATGGATTCCCCAACAGACAATAATAAGGGTTTCATATCGAAATTGAAAAAACGGAATCTAACAACTTCTCTGTATTCGACAGATGGTCACATTATTACAAACATTTAGCGTAGAATATTGTATAAGCGAGAATATTTTAATTTATAGCAATGTTAAAAATATGTCTGCAACCACAAATATCTCATGATTTTTTTATTACGTAACATTATGTCATTTACTTTACTACATGAGCACAGTACCAAGGCTCCACCAATGTCTCGGTCATATAAGCACACGGCAAAGGCTCTTGCTGCTCGTTGGTCGCTACTAGATCTAGTTTTTATACATCCTCTTTGCGAACACCGTCTACAATTATCACTCTACATATTTTTACGCTTGTATTGCGACCTAGGTTATTCTACTTCCATGCTCTCTTAGATCTGCCAGCTCCCTTTCCGTGAATTAGGGTCGAGCATTGTGCTTTCTGGTTCAAGCTTTTACTGTCAAGAAGGTACTCAATTAGCACTATTCTCAGCACGCACTCGTCTTTCCACATCAGCGATGTACTAACCATCCATATGGAAAGCGGATTTCAGATATACAATCTTTACACTTATACGCTATATCTCGACCGTAAATCAAACAAATAATAAAAATGTCTATTTTGAAATCAAGGGAGAGTTATACCTCCCCTTTATCAAATAGGTATAACTGAATACACGCGAGTTACAAATTTTATTTGTAGTTACGAACCCCGTACAAAAAAAAAAAACTAAATTTCGCCCATGCTGCTGGCACTATAACTATTCAAAAACTTTAGTGATGATTTTACAGTCAGTTGTTCCTTACAATTGTAGGTACGGGACTTATCCCGATATCGGGAAAATTTAAAAACAAATCGCGGGATGTCTCGTACCTACAATAGTAATGTAAACAGTGGTCAAAGTTTAAAAGTTGTTTCTTATTATATATACTACATTTATATACCACTTTCTTTCGAACATCATTTGCTTATAGGCAGAGAACACCACTTGCAGGTGATTGCTGGTTTCATCTGTACAGACTATGTAGAATCATGGTTTATTTTTGTCGATTTTTGGTACGAACAAAAATCGACGAAAATAAAACTAAAATAAATCCAGTAAAAATTAAATGAGGATAAAAAGTTTGTAAAGAATATTCAAAAATTATTATAAATTATTAATATTTTTTTTTTGCGAAAAGAACAATGAACGAGAAAGCTGGGGAAACATAAGAAGAGGAGCTTCGACGGTAGTACCGTATAGTAGTATATGGTACGGGGCCCTTGCTATACGAGACTGACTTTATTTAATCTAGTAAATTGAATTGAGCAATTTTCCGATACGTAACCGGCACCGCCAGATGCGGTCGATGCCTAAGCGACACCGGATATTTTTTGACACTTTGGTGTATTTGTTTATTTTTACTAAATTTATTCATAACATTTGGTATCTATTAATAAAGCCAAAAAATACATAAACAAAATAGCTTCTGTAAAGATATACATTTTTTTTAACACTGGAGGTTACTCTATATAATAAGTTTAAATTTAGAAAAAGTGAACTTTGAGCTTTGTAGATCGGGAAGTTAGACACTTCAAAGATCGCGAAGTTTGAGCTTTGATGACCACAATGTTTATACTTCAGAGGCCACAAAACATAAGTTTCGCTGTGTTCACTTTGTATTGATATTGTTGTGGTAGTTAAATCTACGTCCTTGACAGTAATATAATGCTATATGATTGCCAAATATATGTGTATAATGTTTAATAGTTTTATACAGAATGTTCTGTACAGAAAGTCTGTACTGTATGTGAATCTTAAGCAGCATTTTTTCGGTCTACCACTTGTACCAGGATCCAGCGGAGTTTATGGGCTAATCATACAGCTCACCTGATGTTAAAGCCTTTTATATCAAGTGGGCTGTATGATTATATGCCTCCGACATTGTATAAAAAAATACCACGTGACTGTTTTATCATTTTGTCCTGTCCGATGGTAAGAAAACACCGTAGCCTATGGCACTTCCAAAGCCAGGGGTGCCACTCATGTGTTGTCGACCTTACAAAAATCGCTTCACGAATTTTTAAAATAACTTCTCACGCTGTTCTCGCTTGGAAAAACCTCGGCAGTGAGTTTATTCTACAACTTAAGAATTCTTGGTAGAAAACTTCTCTAGAATTCCACAGTACATATACGTTTGTGGTTCCAGTGTGTAAGAATGAATTCCAAGCCGTCGGCGAGAGGCGCGATTGTAAAACGAGGCTGTTGGGATCATATCGAACATCTCGAAATACAACTCTTTGTACAATCGCTACAATACACAAATTGAGGCCAAATCTTTCTTTAAACCACAAAGGCTCAACACCGTGTGTGAACTTAGGAATTTTATACTACGACCGATAGTAAATAAGCGTGTGTCGTCCTGATGTAAAGCGGTTAACGTAGCCTATGAATGCTAGCAACAAAAAGAATGTCGCTAGCGTGTTGCCACCCCTGCTGTCAACACAGCAATTCCACATTTTCTGGTGACCTCACTCACTCGCACGAACATAACAACCCTCCAGGGAGTTGATATTTGGCTGCCGTCTGCTGTGAGGTGGAGATACTTCCTCAGATGGGCTAACTTTGTGCCCTACCTCTCTTAGAGTCTCGTCTGTTGATAAGCAGGGTGCACCACGTGCAAGTGAGGTTAGCTTTGATACTAAAGGTGACATTGGATCACTTACACCCTAAAAGAATGACAATTTACGTACAAACGATAAGTTCGTGATTACACAAAAGAAGACATTTCGACTACTTAGAACAAATTCCATAACTACACATTACCCATCAAAACAAAAGAGTATAATAAAACAAGTAAAGTTTCATTAAACGTTTTATCTCTACAATAGCAAGCTATTGTACACATAATTCAATGCTTCGAACGTTTGATTTATTTGAGAAAGGAATTATTTCCAGCAATTAATTTAAATCTAGCTTTGCACAAACACCGGTATATTTGTTTAACCGAATAGCGAGCTGTTGGCTACAAAAGTAATAGTAGAACTGCCCATTGAATCACGCAACGTACCTGAATTGTACGGTTATACTAACGTATTCGTGCAAAATAACAAGGGAATACAGAAATTGGCGGTTATTTGGTCTGGAAATAGATTTTTCACTGCATTCCTAGTAATTCACATTAATTTAATGGTTTATTACACGACTATAACACTCTACTTATAGTTTACGCTTTCTGTTTCCATTAAAACGTATTTCAGTTTACAATTTATGTTTTGTAGTAGACACTGTTTCTGACTTCGTTTGCATAGATACAAATCTTTTTTCTATACAGCATTGAGTGGATGAACATGCAACTCGTCTGCTGGAAAGTTATTACCGTAGCCCATGGATAATAAGTTTCCCTTGCAAGATAATGAGTTTCGCTTGGTCGTTGACATCCTCGATATTAGCGCAACAACTTCTTCGAATCTTAATACTGAGTAACGTCAATCACTCTACTTTGACACTAACGCTCGTGTGTTCTATTCACATGCCTCCTCTGCTGCTTACACAGCAACTCCTTGGGAGCTTGCTGGTAACCTCACTCACACGCAGGTACACAACAACCCTCCAGGGAGTTATTATTTGGCCACGGTTTTCTCTGAGGTGGCGATACTTCTCCAGACGGGCTGCTTTGATGCGCCCTACCTCTCTTTAACCCTTCGAAACCCGGGTGGTCGTATACGACCGCGAAATGTATGGGAAAACGTATATAACGGGTTCTGACTGCTAACATCCAGACCAAGCCAAACATACATGTTCATGCACACAAATGTGTGCCTTGTGTGGGAATCGAACCCACGAGCCTTGTTGTCAAAGTCGCGTCATTCACGACTGAGCCACCGAGCTCATCAAAGATACTTAATAAGTTATACTTGTAAAATAAACGTTTCATGACGCATTCTAATAATTGTGATTTAGAAAAATAAAAATACATACATACAATACATACGTAGTAGTTGTTTTAAATGGTAGTGGCTTTCGAGCGGGTTGAAAACATTGCGCTTCACCAATCCACAGATGAATAGCGTGGAGGAGTATGCACTAGACACCTTTAGTTAAATGAAGTAATAACAACTCACTCGCAGAAATACATCAGCCCACGAGGAAGTTGTTATTTGACTGCGGTCTTCCGTAAGGTGGACATACTTCCTCAGACGGGCTGCTTTGATGTACACTACCTCTCTTTAAAACACCCACACCAAGAGAAACAGACTATTTAATGCACACAAGTGTTTATCATGTATAGGAATAGAACCCACGAGCGTTAGTATCAAAGTAACCACTGCACCACTGAGCTCGTAAAAATTGTACGCTCCTTCTATTTTAGATAGCCAACATGCTTGTTGCCTTTAGTTGTATTATATTTTAATATTCACATGTCCATGCTTAACATTATGCAGACCATATATTGTATGCTGCCAGACCTAGCAAAAATCTGTACTATATATCTATAACTTCATGCCAAATCCCTTGCGGGGTAGGCAGAGAGAACTGAACGTCACATGACTCGATCCATACACACTTCACTCGCTTCTTAACCATTAATTGCTCTTCTCGTGCACGCCCAGTTTCTAAGGCTCGTGACATCACCTTCTAATAAAACACGATCTATTTAGTTATGGTAGGTAAGTCTTGGCCTTCCTCGGCTCCTACATTCTTCCACTTTTGCGTTGTACATCTGTTTCGTAATTCTTTCTTCGTGCATTCTTTCCATATGTCCGAACCAATGGAGCATGCCTCCTCTTATTTAACACCGACGCTCTCTTTCACATCAACTCTATCAAAAAACTATACTTATATTAATTAGAAACAAGGTTTCTCGACTGCTTCATCTCTATCTTCGAAGTAATAAGACTGTGTTTGACTTGCAGTCAGTAGTCAGCACGCAGTCAGCCGCCGGTGGAACTTGCCGCCGGGGTCGTCCACACGACTCATTTAATTACAGAGTGCGACGTTGACTGCAGCTTAACACGGATGCATATTTTATCAGCGTGGAAATGATTTCTTCTATGAAATCAATTTTCATGTCCACCGACCGAAGTGTATTGTTTTAAATATCAAGCTTGTTATCTGTCTGGAACTGTGTCCTGAACCCTAAGGAGGTTAGCTGTTTCCTCGTACGAACTCTGATTTAGTCTGAACATTTCTTTGGAATGATTGATGTAAGTCTCCCGTTTTTTTAGATACAGTATCAGAAGTCATCTCTATGTTTGCTACTCTCTGTAACAGAATGTGTGTATGTTTATTATAATAATTCAGTTGAGTGAAACATGACAAAGTTTCTACTTCAGGCTGAACCAAATCTGTTGTATCTCCAGTAAGTAAGAGAAACCTAAGAGCCAGAATATCCGGACTAGTTGTACAATGAATGATAATATTCATGAATACTTTGACATTTTTTTTATACTACGTCGAGAGGCATACAAGCATACGGCCCACCTTATGTAAAGTGGGTACCGTAGCCAATTAACGCTTGCGATATATTAAGTATCACTCGCGCGATGCCTCCTCTGCTGCTTACACAGCAACTCATTGGGAGCTTACAGGTGACCTCACTCACGCACAGGAACAAAACAACCCTCTAGGGAGTTGTTATAAAGGTTGAGGACCTCACAGAAAACCAGCCAAACTTCCCAAGACGGGCTGCTTTGATGCGCCCTACCTCTCTTAAAACATCCAGACCAAGACAAACAGACATATTCATGCACACAAATGTTTGCCTTGTGTGGGAATCGAACCCACGAGCGTTGGTGTCAAAGTTGCGTCATTTACAACTGAGCCGCCGAGCTCGTCAAGATGTACTAGTGTGTTTTAACTTTGACATGTTCTTTGTTACGTCTACCGACAACTATCCAACACGGTTAGTATATTCACGGATATTTTGATGGTGCTGGCTGCTCTGTTTCGATTCCTAAGTCATCTACGTGTTTGCTACTGCCTTGCTGCATGCTCGCCGTTTCTGCGGCTTCTGACATCACCTTCTGATAGAACACAACCAATTTGGTCTTGGTAGGTAAGTCTTGGCCTTCCTCGGCTCCTACATCCTTCCACTTTTGCATTGTATATCTGTTTCATAATTCTGCATTCTTTCTACATGTCCGAACCCTCTGCCTCTTTTTATTTTTAACGAAGACGAATACAATTCGAATGAACAAAAACTGTTATTGTAATTTAACTTTAATTGTTAGACATAGCCCCGCGGACGTTTTGTGGGTAATGAGGAGTACTATAAACACTTAGAAAAATATTTTATGTATCATCAATAGTTTTTGCAAGCACACACTGAATATTGACTTGTATATGCAAATTTTTGAGTCTTGTTATTGGCATTTTAATATTATTGGTAATAAGTATCTAACGGTTCACAATATAACAATTTTGCGTAGGTATCTCTAATTTTGGGAAAATAAAATACAGTCTATATTACTCGCTGATAATGTACCTTTCTACGTGTGAAAGAATTTTCAAAATCGTTTAAGTATTTCTCGAGCTTATCCATTATAAACAATCCTACAAAAATCTAATCTATTCTCTTTAGAAAATGAGTTTAGATTACCGAAGAAAGATAGGAACAACTTGTTGTAATCTAAAGCCTGTGTACAGCTGACAAAAAATGGGTAACGTAGAGCGCATCTAAATGCCTGAATAAGTACCTCCACTGCTGCGGCAGCAGCGGAGTAGAATAGCGAAGCATACTTCTTTGCAATTCATTCATAGGCTACGGTAACCATATGTATGTATGCCTTCGAATGTTATATAAAAATATAGGAAACAGTACCGAAAAAGCTTGAGATAAACCTTACATTCGCATACACCTACAGTACAAGTGTATACGCATGAGCGCAAATGTACAACCGACTGCGTGCACATGCATAGAGAAATAGATAAAAGTAGTCATCTATGAATGATAAAGATCTGCCCATTTGGTCTTGAAAAATATCAAAAATCTTTTCCTAGAATATGAAGGTAAAATTATAATTATGGAACGAATCAATACGAGGTATGTGTCTATATAATAGCGAAACCGCTTACGTAGCACTAAATTAGCATAGGGCTTTAATAGCTGTTATGATAACATGAAATTATAGCTAGCATCCACCATTTTCAGAACAATCCAAATAATAAACCTCCTATACTTTGAGGTCAGAAACATAAATTAACTATCCCGCGACTTCGTCCGCGCTTGTAACGTTATCGCGTGGAAACCTTTTTTCTTTCCTTTTGCCCGGGTTCTAATGATCGTACCGTGATATTGAATCATCCATAACCTTCCTTATGAATTGGGCTATCAAATACAAAAAGATTTTTTAAATTCCATTCCAGAAATACAACCGGTAGTTCCAGAAAGCACCTTCAAAAACAAACAAAACTTTCTGCTTCATGTAGATTTTTGTCTTCATACATGTACTACTTACCTATAGTACTATTAATTCCGGATCAAAGAATTTTCATTAATGTCCTTAGGTGTAAAAAAATGATAAAATCAGTGAAAAAACCTTAGTACAGTTTTAGTTTAAAATCCAGTAGTAATTAATATATGTAACATGCATGTAAACTTGTAATGATGAAATTAAACAGAGAAGAAAGACAAATACATACATAAACTCTATTAAATATACTACTAATAAGTTTTAGTTCTCATAGATATATATCTATATATATATTATCGTCTAGACATAATCTGAAACTAGGTCACGGCGTTCGTTTCACTAGCAATAATTAAATTGCAAATTCAAATGACCTAATTGCATTACTCTTCCATGAATACTTTATGTCTACAGATGCAACAGTTAAGCTCTATGCCAGAGCGTCAGTGGCAACTTTTGACCTCATTTGCATTGTACCTAGTAAATGGTTTGCGGAAACTAAAATGAATGTAACACTACTTTTACAATTTTCAGCATTGATGCTTAGAAACCCGAGTGCATCATATGTACAGGTTTCTGGATTATTTTTAATGCAATTTGATCGTAACTACTTTATGTGCTTCCGCCAATAATTAGTTTATGCGAACTAGCGCTGGCCGGCACTCACCCATTAGCATTGGTTGTTGCATGCTCATTGTCATGGCTACTCTGGTCGTATCTACACCAGCTGCTGTGGTCGTCTTTGCGATTACCCGCCATCTCGAAGAATAATTGCATGTACCCGCCACCGTTGCTGCGCTGGCTGCTCTGCGATCTCTCTGTGCGGTCTCTGCGATACATGTTTCGCTTCTCCACGATGCATCTTCAAGCGCTGTTGATGTCGGTCGTAAGATTGTACTTCAAATTAAGTTTAGCTTCCGCCACCATGCGAACAACTACAAAGCTGTTTAACTCCAACAACAGCTCCATTGACTAGTTGATAGTCAATGTATTACATATAGTTGTGCGTGAACTCTTATTTTGATCTGAGTATTTTCTATGTATTGTAAATAAACATTTATGTAGTCATATTTAAGTATTAAGATAATGAAATTCAGCAAGCTTTTCACTATATTTGGTCCGTGAGTGATTCTGCCGCGTAATTTTAATAATTAGCCATAGAGTTTAAGCCAAGTTAAATAAAACCTTTGAAGAGCGTGTGTGTTAGTCTACGGTAGCGGTATAAAATTTCAATTGGAAGCAGAGTATTGCAAAAATTTGAAGTTATCAGATAATTGGAAGGCTTTTCAGTAGTCGTATAGAATATCGAATTGATATAAAATATTTTATAGACCTTGGGTATTTCCACTGAGCGAACCCTGTCGTGTAGAAGCCAAGGCCAAGGCGATGCCCCAAGGTTGCCCGACGCCCATAAATTAGGCGACTTCGTTTCACAGCAGTTCTTACAGAAAGAATAGGGAGAACCATTTCGGGAGCCATTTCCATCTATAATTATTACATAAGGGGCTTGCGTTCAGAGTAAAAGTTCATCATTTCTTATAGTAATATGAAAGTTAACAAGTAATTTTCATCTAACTGAACCGAATCGACATTGCTCTCGGTTACTTATGTACTTCCTAAGACCTATAGTATCTATCCAATATTTGAATTACGTCTCGTCTGTAATTAGTAAAAACCCTGTCCTAAAACATAGAACTGAATTCAAATCCTCGAATAAGTTTAGTCAGGAACCTCAGGAACCTTCGTGCGTGCTTGAAAAGAACTACGTTAAAGGGTTAGGTGTGAAGGACCGGCCCCAGTGACACTTCGTTCTCCTTACCTACATCGCATGAAACTTAATATTAAGGTTAATAGATTCAGGCGTTATTTTGCGAAAGTCAAATTTACATGCAATTTGATCCATTCGGATTTGTTCCAGATGGCGGACGACCGCAGCAGCCGAAGCAGAGACTACCGGAGCAGCCATGGCAAATTTTTACCACGTAGAAAATTATTCAAATAACGAAAAAAACGGTTTCTCGTGAGTGTGAGGTTTTGCGTTATCATGGAGCAACAATGGTGATTTCAATTCACGAGTCGGGGCTGTGTCACCGCCAGTTTAGCCATCATTGTTTGAAGTTCAGCTCAGTAAACATCTGAGGTTATTGATCAGACCAGAAAAAGCTATAGTGAACAACGCCATGAAGAGACCACCAAACAGTTACCATTACCTTTTTATTGGTAAGTTTTGCTTTAGGGCACGGTTGCGGCATTTGACCTGGAGTCAGCCATTGCATTTTTCGCTTACGATTATCGTAAAGAATCCACTCTTCGTCACATGTCACAATTCGATCCAATATTCCTTCAATTCTGTACTGATTCAACAAGGCAACGCAAGTTTCAAATCGCGTTTCTTTCTGCAGATCAGTGAAATCATGAGGCACCTATTTTTCATATTTTTTAATCTTATCGATTTGATGCAAATGAGTCAATATTGTAGGTTAGGTAACATTAAACCATGCCGCTAATTCCTGGATAGTTTGACTCGGATCGGCTTCTACCATCTTGTTCAATTCAGCGTTATTCACCTGTGTAATTAATTAAGGTCTTCCACGTAATTCATTCTTCAAGTAGAAGTTTCCATTACGAAAGCGTTTAAACCAACGCACAGTGCGTTCATTAGCAGTCTCCTTGCCAAATGCAGCTTTGATATTGCGAGTCGTTTCTGCCGCGTTATTTCCGCGTTGGAACTCGTATTCAAAAAATACTCGGATTTTCGAAATATCAACCTTTCCCGTCTAAGCTGGAAAAAAAAAACAATTGATATTCGAAAATCAAATGTTGTACATTTTATTTTAAAGAAAAACCTCATAGGTACGAGTATCATGTGAAAAAAGTTTCACTCGAAAATCCCACACCATGAAGGTTTAATGTAATTTCAAAGTATATATTACAATAAAACGGCAATTTCATACTTTATACCCTATTATAAATATAGAAAGATTTGTAGTCGGTTAAATTTGTTCATCCCGAATTCTAAATCTCAAAGAAATATCGACAATAACTCCATCCTATATATAATAAAGAAATATGACTATTTCAGAACTAACGCACATTCTGCCAATGTTATTGAGCTTACTGTCACGCTCGCATTAGCGGCAGGCGACAATGTAATCAGAGCGGTGTCGTTGCATTATGGTAATTACTACGGCTGAATACAGCTGTGAAATGTAACACGTAGAAGCATCGTTTTCAATGTAGTTTTTGCACGCCAGCATGACAGGACAATTAGTGTCATATCAGTGTAGCAAACGATATTAAAATTATATCATCTCTCTAGCAAAAGCAAACAATTTGTTGTTGGAAGTGTAAATCGCTTTTCACTTTCTAAGTATAGCTAGTATTGAAAGAAGTATTGAACATTTCGCAAGGATACAAACAAAGATACACTTTATGATTGTTGCATAGAAAGAAAAACCTTTCACTTTTCTAATATAACCTTCGATATTTCACCAATTTTGCCTCTTAGGTCAGGTATACATTTGTGTCACTCGCTTATTGAGTTACTCCAAAAGTGACGAAAATATTGTCTTTTTTTGCTTTTGCCATTATCTCCGAAGCCGGAATATAAGTATAGAAACGAAGATACTCGTATTACATATAAAAAAAGTGAAATGGAAAAAGTGAAAAACAGTGGAATTACCAAAACTAATTTATACCCAATGGGTTATACTAATATAGAAAAAGTAAGAGTTTGTTTATTTGTTTGAACGCACTAATCTTTGAACCTGCCAGTCCTATTTGAAAATTTCAATTTGCATTTGATAGCCCAATTCTTGTGTAGGTTGTAACACCAGGATATGACCATTTGAAACCGAGGAAAAGAAAGAAAGTTAGAAAAAGCGGTTTTACGGGATACAAAAATACGCGTGGATGAAGACATGGGTTGAAGCTAGTTAATTATATAATTTTTTCCTCGCTTCTGAGAAAAAAGCTATTTAATTCTGAAAAGTGACAAATTCTAAAATACGTCTGAGGCGCAATTGAAATTTTATTTTCTTAGATTATTTCTTTAACAATCTACTATTGCTACGAGTACCAATCTGAGGTTAAAACCACCATGAACATAAAAAACTACAAGTGGGAGTAGCCATTTTTTTAAATAGCCCTAGATGTCCAACAGCGTCATTTTTCATCTTATTTATCAATGTACTTATAATTAATATGAGACATAACGATGTTGGATACTCTGACTGTCTTAATAGTCGAAGTTTTTGACTCGTGTACACATAAACTGTTAAAACGCTTTACGAACCGCATTTTACAACGGCACCTCTCGCCGCGAGTCACGTGGCGCTCGGTTCTCTCTGCCTACCGCGCAAGGGATTTGGCGTGAAGTTATAGTTAGATAAATAGACCTCTCGCCGACGCGGACGGCTGGAAATTCAACCTCACACACTGAAACCGTAATGATCGCGTACTGTGCCGTTTCAAAGAACTTTTCTACCAAGAATACTTAAATTGTGGAATAAACTGCCTGCCGAGGTTTTCCCACACTGTATGAGGTTACGCACGAGTGACACCACCTGCCGTAGATTATGATAACTGCTTATTATCAGGCAGGCTTTCCATCTTAGTTACATGCAAAAAAGCAGAAGAATTTGTTTTTTTGAACGCGCTAATCTGTGGACCTACCCTGCGGATCCGAAAGATTTTTTTGCTATCTAAAAATTCAAGAATTGTGTCATATAATAGCCCAAAAACTGTGCTATATAATAGCCCAATTCTTGAAGAAGGTTACATCATGATTCGACTTTTATAAGCAGAGGAATAAGAAAGGAGTAAGAAAAAGGACTTCCAATGGGATACCGGGATAAGCGCGGACGAAGTCGTAGGCTTCAGGTAGTATATAAATCTACATAGTATTTTCAGATACAAGCTAGAACACAACAGTTATAAGGCCAGACTCCGTTTCATAATTCCATTATACTTACAAATTCAAACGCTACAACGTAAAACTTCATTTCATTTCGTTATGTAGTGCTACTTTATTGAAGGGATTTCATTGCTCAACATCCTTGAGTGTACGTCACTATCATACTTTATATTATGAGTGTGAGTGGAAATGTATGGTTTTAGAAGATTATGAATGCATTAATCGAATCGGACTCATGCAACGAGGGTTCCATATAAACTTGTATGCGTGTAAATATTTCGTTCGTCACGAGAATCGAGTCTCGAAGATTTCCTCTTTTTTACCGATTATGTTGTAAAGTTCCTGGCGACTAAGAAAACACCGAATATTGTTCTAACAGATAAACTGGATTATAGATATGGATAAATCTCTTGCGGGGTAGGCAGAGAGAACCGAGCAAAAAGGTTTGTAATCGCAAAACAAAAAAAAAATGTTTCACTATGCCTTTACTGCTTAGAAGTTTCCCAAAGCTCCATTCGCACTATTCCCAGTAGTCACTCGTCTTTCTACATCAGCGGTGTACCTTCTATTCCTGCTGAAAGCGCATCCCAGATATACAATCTCATCCACTTGTTCCAACCCTATCACCAACAGTAATCCTTACATTGATTCTGGTATCTTCTCTTTCAAAATACATTATCTTTGTATTATACCTACGTATCATCTAAAATTACGTCATCTTACTCAATATTGTAACGTAGTATGACGTAATGTTGTTTTATATTGATCGCACCCTCTGTAACCCGGTGCCTTCGGTTCAATTCAAAGGATAATCAAATAGTTCACGGTTGAAAAACATTGCCTCGTACGACTGCGGGTTGGGTTTATATTTTACAATAGCTTTCAAGCGGGTCTCGGTTTATTTGGATTTACTTATGTTGTGTCTGTGTTGAGATTGACATAAGAATATTATTTCGTATATTGAGTGACAGTTCTAATAACGTTTTCAAGTTACTATTCCGTGTTTTTCATATAAAATGGCGATAAAAGTATACGTTGAACGGCTGCGATAGATAATATAAATAATCTGGAACTGTAGTCCTATTTTTTACACCACTTTGTATGGCAGGCAAGCATAAATCGGATAGCAGACATTAGTAGAATAAGGGACGTGCCCGGTGGTCCAGTGTTTTGCCAAGGCTCGTGGGTTCGATGTATAATATGTGTGCACAAATTTGTATGTTTGTTTTTGTGTGGGTATTTTCTATATATTATATATAGCGGGATCTCCTACCATAGCCTAAGGAATGGGCGAAGACGCTGATTTCTATACAGAACGACTGTCGTTAGACGTCCACAATTAAGAGGGAAAACCGAGTAATTCAGAAAGTGTGTGACCTGTCTGGTCAGACAGACAGACAGAATTACTCGGACATGCGTACACGTACATGCTCAGGGTGAGTCTGTTAATAGAATATAATATATGTATTTACGTATCTAAGTTTTTATAACTAGTCTGGCCATAAATACGAGTACTATTACATACAAACTTTTCTTTTTTTCAACTATTTTATTATTTTGAATTTGCAACGCGTTTAGTATGTTAAAACATCTTTCGATTTCCCACCGTTTTACACATTTTTTTCGTGTTTATTATCAGAATACAATAGGGAATGGTTTTAAAGAATATAGGATTGCAGTAATTGCCTTGTACAAAGTGGGTATGGTGCCGTCGGTTTTATTTAAGACACTTCAAAAGCTTGGTATCATCCGTATGTTCGTATATCGTACTATCGACATCGATACCAACCTCAGAAGAAGACCTTAAAAGATCAGGGCGACCGGGTGCTATAAGAACTGCAAAGGCTGCTAATGCTGTAAATCCTTTGGTTCAGGTAGCGGATCCCGATAATCCTAGTTTACACTACTTTGACACCAACGTTCGTAGGTCGAATTGCGACACAGAACTAACATTTGTGTGCATAAACAAGCCCCTTGGTTTTAGTTTAGGCGTTTTAAGACAGATAGGGTGCATCAAAACAGCCCATCGGCGGAATACCTCTACCTCATAGAAAACTTCACCAAAATGAAAACTCCTTTGAGAGTTGAGCATTGGTGCTGAAGTACCGTTACTAACCACTGCTTTACCGAGCTCGTCAAAATGTTCTGCATGCTAATTGCCTACTTTATACGTATGTGTTTATTAATAAAACTATTTGCCAAACAAACATTTTCATTAACATCGCATATCCTGCAACAAATGAAATGCACGAAACAATTTACTGGAACAGTCTAACTGGGCAGGGACTACGAATTGTTCGTGCAGTAGCATCCTTAATATTGTAGAGTCACAGCAATTTGCTGTTGGGCCAACTATCACATTTGTTGGCTTAATTTAGGAAGCTATTACTAGTATAAGAATTTTTAGCCGTAGCAAAATATTAAAAAAAAAGACAATCCGTCGTAGGAGCGAACGTCAGAAGTGAAAACTTCTTTGCTTCACAAACTTGTAAATATTATTTATGGGTTATTAAGAAAATATTTTCGAAAAAGTATTTATTAGCAATTATTTTCATCAACGTATTAATACAGTAATAAAAAATCATTTACTGTGCTATTTTATATGAAAATTAATGATTATTATCTATACAATACAAGCAAATTTATAAATACATATAAATTTTATCAAACTTGCATGGAACCGGCAAGCATGCCTGAAAAGAGCTGTATGATGATGTGAAATGTTAGAGAAGCGAGTGAAGTATGTAAGGACCGTGTCTTATGGCGCTCGGTTCTCTCCGCCTACCAGCAAGGGACCTGGCGTGAAGATATACATACATACAAATTTAATAACAACAAATATTTTTTTCACGTACATCTATATATAACTAATCTGGCAATAAATACTGTTACGACATTTCTTTTTTTTCAACTTTATAATTATTTTCAATTTGGAACGCGTTTATTATGTTAAAACCTTCTTTCGATTTCACGTTTTACATATTTTTTTCAAGTTTATTATCAAATTACAATATGGAATGGGGTGCTAAACAAAATAGTATTGCAGTGGTTGCATTGCACAAAGTGCGTATGGAGCCGTCGGTCTTATTCAAGACACTTGAAAAGCATGGTATCAGCCGTATTCTCGTATATCGTACTTTCGACAGATTACCAACATTTCCCCTGTTGAAGGCCATAAAATATCGGGGCAACCGCGTGCTATAAGAAGAAGAAGAATGATTCCAGCTTGGTCTCTGTCTAGGTCTAATAAAATAATGCAATACAAGGAGTATTATTCGCGAGTTGCTGGCCCTGTTGCTAAGATAGCAACTTCTCAAGTGCTACCAAGAATGGAACTACCCTTCATGGAGTTGTTACTTGGGTGCGGTTTTCTATGGGTACTTCTCTTGTCTGCTGCTTCGATATGCTTAACCTCTCTTTATCCATGACCTAGTTTGTCAATCAGCAGGCTGCTCCACGTGGAGTTGAGGGTAGCTTTGATTCTAAAGATGATAGTGTGACTAACTATCTGAACATAAAGGAGTAGATTACCACATAACCGAGACCACATATTAAATAATAGATACTTCATTACGCAATAATGATTTAATGGTATAAAATAAAAATAAAAATATCAACACACCTTTTTAAAGATTTTAAAGAACTATTTTAATAGCCTTCCATGAACGCGGTTTTAGTTTTTTATTAAATGTTTTAATGGATTTGCTACACTGGACCATTATAGATTTTATTGATCTCCATAATTATGTAGTATAAAAGCGATGAAAGTAGTGCACAGTTTAAAACACATTATTTTTATTCCGCAGTATTTTCATTGCTTGTTGTATTGTTTATTTTATTAATTTTTTTTGTAAGTACTACGCTACGACACTGAACCATAAAAGTTTATTATTTTACATATGTAGTACTAAAGCGTTGATAATAGTGCTTAATTAAACAAAATTGAAACGCAACGATCAAACAAACTTCCATTACTGTAAGAACAATGCAACAAATTAAATTCTGTTGTTGCAAATGCCCATAGGCTACGGTAACTGCTTACCATCAGGCAGGCCGTACGCTTGTTTGCCACCTTAGTGGTATAAAAAAAAAACTCTAAATAATGCCAACTAGGCAGTAACTGCAGACGTTCATCCAGTATTACCACCTTTCTTAGTGGAGAGGCAGCGTATTTCAAGGACGTTATTGTTCTCTATTGTTCTCCATATGTACTAAAGCATTAAAAAAAAGACTTAGTCGTAGTGACACGTCAGAAGTGAAAACTTCTTGGATTCATAAACTGGTAAACATTATTTTTGCGTAGTTAAGAAATATTCTTTTAGAAAGCATATATATTAGAACTTATTTTTATATTACTTATATTATTATTAATATAGTAATATAATTTTCATTTATTGGGCTGTTTTATATGAAAAATATTATATCTATAAAATACAAGCAGATTTATAAAATCAATGTTATAACATTTAATAACAACAAGGCAATATTTCACACACATTTATGTATGTATCTGAGCGTAAAGGTCACGCGAGTTCATTGCTTTTCCCCATCCTAAAAGTACCAAAAGTGAAAAAAGTGAAAAAAATAAAAAGCAACTTTCGAACGAACTTCCATTACTATGCAAAGAACAATGCAACAAATGAAATTCACTAAACAATGCCAACTAAGCAGTAACTACAGACGTTCGTCCAGTATTACCATCTTTATTAGTGGAGAGGCAGCGTAATTTGTCGCAGAGCCGGCTCTCATATTTCCCGCGCGGCTTTATTTAGGCAACGGTCATTAGCATAATACGGCATTACAGCTCCCGCAGTCGTGCGCTGCCGTGCAATATTCTGATCGTGAATTTTGGTCTATTTTGAGCGTGGTTTGCAATTTCAGATTTTATTGTACTACACTCTAAATTCTTTTGTTTCTCATTGTATTTAATCGAGTCACTCGGTGGGTAGTTTACAATAAGTCAAAGAACACATATCTTAATATGCCGGTAAAGTTTAGAATGATAAGTGAAATTAGTCAAAATCGTTCACCATTTTGGAGACCGTATGGTACCTTAACATTCCATCAGAACAACCTGTCGTGCTTACCAACATAGCACTAAACTTCTGGCGCTTTGCGAGAAAAACGTGTTTTATATTTTTATTTTTATTTTGCTTCTGTCTCTGGAACTATGCGATATACCAACGTGGCAGTTATAACAAGAGAAAGACGTCAAAAATATAAAAAAATCACTCATGTATGAATATATAGTTAGTACTAAGTATGTAAGTTGTATGGGTTAATGCATTTATGAAACTGAAAGCTTGGCTCTAATAAAGGAATCATGAAATACCACTTTAAGAAAATTGTAAATCTCCGTTTTCTAATTTTGGATATTGTATAATCAATTTCGTTAAAAATCTTATTTTATAAAACGAAAAATCTTATTTTATTATACGACAAACGAGTACAGAGCTCTATACTTTTAATTTTAATTTATTATCACCAAAACTACATTCAACCGACAATTTCCTTATACTACGAAGTATTTCGATAATAATAATTTCAGTTCTTTAGATTTCATTACCCATTTATTTTATTACTGTATTAAATTTTAAACTAACTACATTCGTCATCAAAATTAAAAAATATATACGGAAGAAGTTAGAAAATTATCTTCGAACACGTAAAATATATATATTATGTACTTGATTTTTTGTATATATTGTAGGTATCAACCTAAATAACAAAATAAACCAAATACCTGTATTCATAATTGTTCATTTATATGAGAAGATTTAAGCACCGTATTTGAATAATTAATGATTGTGATATTAATTGTACTCCTCGACGTTGGGAACAGGGTTAAAAAAAAGGTCGGGTAGGCTTTATTAGGGACACAGCCGAAGTGGAGTATGTGATGTTTTTTTTATACAACATCGGAAGCTATACAAGCATACAACCCACCTGATATTAAATAACACTTGCAATACATTAAGTAAGTATCACTCACTAGGTGGTATTATCTCTACTGCTAACACAGCAACTCCTTAGGAGCTTTCTGGTAACCTCACTCGTACGCAGAAACAAAGCAACCCTATACAGTACTTCTCCAGACTTCGACACTCTACCTCTCCTAAAAACAGCCAGATCAAGAAAACAGACATGTTCATGCACACAAATATTTGTCCTGTGTGGGAATCGAACTCACGAGCGTTGGGGTCAAAGTAACGTAACAGAGTGTTTCACCACTGCGCCGCCGAGCTCGTCAATATTTTGTTTAGTAGCTATTGAGGAACTTTAATATAAAAAATAAAATAAATGGGAACAAGTAGAAAAAAATACATACTTAAATATGTTTTCCTCAATAATTTCAATAATTATAGTGATAGGTAGAATCTCGATCATTGAGGCGAAAGTTAGTATAACGCATAGCACGAACTACCCAAGCCTGGCTAACTGGAAACCTACGTTCCGGACATACGAGTAATAAGAACTGAAGACTGGCCCTCGTCTAGCCAGTTCCGTTTTAGAGATCATGGCCTGCTCGAAATGACACACCGACATAAGACCGTCTCATAAGAAATTTCTGGCGCAAGCAGTGGCTAAATTTCCCATGAAAACAGTGACTAAATTCATAGATTCGTGACCAGACGATACCTGTATCAAACCCAAAGGTGGCCATTTCGAATAGAATCATTTATTAAGTTTTATTAAGATTATATTACTTCCTAAAAAAATAAATGCATTTGTAACAGAACCATTGGCAGGACTAGCTACCTACTAAACGCTATCACATCCAACCACTCCCGCTCGAATGAATCAATGGACGAGCTCGGTGTCGCAGAGGTTCATAATGCTACTTTTACATCAACGCTCGTGTGTTCGATCTCCACACGCGATAGACATTTATTTGCATGACAATGTCTGTAGTAGTTTTTTAGAGAGAGGTATAGCGCATCAAAGCAGCTCGTCTGGTGAAGTACCTCCGTCTCACACAAAACGGCAGTCAAATTACTACTCGCTGCAGGGTTTTTGTGTTCTTGCGTGTGAGTGACCAATCATCAATAAACAGTGAATGAGTTTCTGTGGTAGCAGTGATTCTTAATGTGTTACAATCATTCATAGACCACGGTAACCATACGGTAAACGTGAGGTGGGTCGTATGCTTGTTTGCTTCCTCACGATATACAAAAAAAATCCTTTTTAAATACAGTGCCTTTGCCAAGTTTAGTTCCCAAAATCATCGTTGTGAGCGCGATTACAGCGTCATTTATGTCAGTGATTATATTTACTACCGAGTAATGGCTTATTTCCTCCAAATAATAAAAAAAATACGTGTGCTGTTCACAGGCGATAGAAGTGAAATCTTCAAAAATGTGAACTTAAAGATAATGAGACGAATGTAGAAGTTCAGAAGTAGAATAATTGTAGGGTTTATTTATGAGGATATTGAAACCAAGATTTTTGTAAGAAGTTTATTGGAGTTCCATGCCATTGTTTGGGATTCGCACGAAAATATCTATATACTCACCATTGAAACAATACAACGAAAGTTTGCCCGGTTCATATACAAAAAAGTATATGGCTACTATCCCCATCTATATCCATCAGCATTTGTCTTGGGTATCGTTGGCCTTGACTCTTTACAGCTGAGAAGAAATTTCGCATTGCTCTTGCATTACTATCGGCTTCTGAACAGCAATAAACTACTCATAGATAATCCAATCTGTCTGGCTCGATGCGCTCTCGCAGTTATTGCGCCTGACCGCTACAGCATGAGTCGGACGCCGTCACTGTTTGCCGTGCCCGCGATCCGTACTGTTGACGCTGAACAGGCACCCACCGCTCGTGCCCTGACACTGCTCAATGCTCTTGTTACTAATAATCAAAAGACTCACCTATTCCATACTACACAAGCTGAATTATTTAAATACGTAAAATATCTCGTGAATAATGTTAAGATGAAATGAATAAAACAATTAATGTGTATATTTACATTGGTTATATTAATAATTTCATTGTATATATGTATGTATTGTATTGTATTATATATCTTCACGCCAATCCCCTTGCGGGGTAGGCAGAGAGAACCGAGCGTCATAAGACGCGGTCCTTGCATACTTCACTCGCTTCTGTGACATTCATAGCTCTTTTCATGCACGCTCGCCGGTTCCTGGGGCTTCTGATATCACCTTCTGATAAAACACGACCAACTTGGTCATGGTAGGTTAGTTTCGGCCTTCCTCGGCTCCTACATCCTTCCACTTTTGCATTGTATATCTGTTTCGTCATTCTTTCGTCCCGCATTCTTTCTACATGTCCGAACCAACGGAGCATGCCCTTTCTTATCTTAACACCGACACTCTCTTTAGACCAACTCTTTCTCTCACGTCTTCATTACGAACGCGGCCAGCAAGCCTTATGCCACAAATTTTGCGCAATGCTCTCATCTCGACCGCATTGATTCTACTTTCATGCTCTCTCTGCCATACCCAGCTCTCACTTCCATAAGTTAGCGTTGGAATTAGCACCGCGTTGTATACAGCGAGCTGTGCCTTCTGGCTTAGATTTCGGCTGCCTAGAAGTTTACCCAACGCTCCATTCACCCTTTTCCAAAAAGCATTTCCAAGATATACAATCTCATTCACTTGCCCCAACACTACATCATCAACCATAATCCTAGTGTTCGTTGTTGTATATATATATTATATGTATGACTACTTACAATTAATGTTACTCCGATTGACCTGTACACGTTTTGGGTTTAATGACTCTAAGTGTATGTGTATGTATAATAAATAAATAAATAAACCAAATTCAAAATTATTATGTTTGCACGAAATTCAGAAACACGTTCCGTTGAACTTTCTGTAATCTCTTTAGTCTTGTTTTCTTTTCTTTCTTCCGATGATCACGACAATATTCTGCATTCGATTTCATACTTGTAAAATATTTTTATTAAAATAATGAAAATATGTAAACAGTCCACGTGTCACCACGGTTGTTATGACGCCTTACCCAAAGCTTCGCAATACGCAGGCGCGCACACGCATGTACTCGCTCAGACTCGTAATAAATACTATATAATGCCTTCTATTCCATTCTCTCGTTCACGTTAAATCCTATAGACGTATGTGGTTGTCTCTTTTTACTGTCACTTTTTATCGAGTTTCACAACGATGCTAAAGAAGCTTTCACTTTAAAATGAAACAGGTATATGTTGTAATTTTACAGTTAAAAGCGACCTTTTCTTACCACATTTCGTTACATTTTTGAACTTATACTTCTTTAAGCGCGTTATGAAGAATGATGAGAGTGAAATGATGTGCGTGGATCACTGTAACACAAATGTAACAGGTTGAAGCTGCTAAACGTTTCACGGTATTACCGGTAGATGACGCTATAGTTAAAAATGTATAACATTTGTACTTGACATTTGACTTGTATGTAATACATTCCATAAACATCGCCGCTACTACTTGAAAGACGTATTTCAATTTTACTCCAATAACCCTTCTTATAAATTAAAATATTATTATTTAATATAATTAATGCTAAATATTATTAAATTATTAATGTTAAATATTTATTTAATGATGCCAAAGAAGTATAACTTCTCACGCGCGTACATAAGTACACGCACCCATTTTTTTTTATTAGCAGCGACCCGCTCTTCACCGAAATGAAAGACGTTTCACGTCAAAACAAACTACACATTTTCCTAAATTGGAAGCACTGGGAATTTACGCGTTTTCATTTCCCTATTCGCGACGCAACGGTAGGAGAACAAGTTTCATTATATCCTCCAGTTTCTATCAGTATTATAACGCAGCAGTGAATATGAAGAAAAATCGTTTTTCTCAATTTATGCAAACAGTTTTTTTGTAATCGCGAACGAGAAGTAAGATAGGGGTTCATAATCAAATTACTTTCTTTTACTAGAATCTCGTTCGTGACAATACCACGTGTAAAAGAGAAGACCTTTGACTCTAAAGATACTTGTAAGTTACATACTCTCGAATATTACTATACTATAGGTATGCAATAGAGTACTATTTTTTTTTTTTTTATATTACTAAGGTGGTAAACAAGCGTACGGCCTGCCTGATGGTAAGCAGTTACCGTAGCCTATGGGCATTTGCAACACCAGGGGTGTCACTCTTGCGTTGCCGACCCTGTAAGAACCTCTTCACGCCTTTCTTGAAGAACCCCATATTGTAGTCCCTTAGGAAAATCTCGGCAGGGAGCTCATTCCACAACATAATAGTTCTCGGTAGAAAACTTCTCGTGAAGCGCACAGTGCGCGACCATTGCGGTTCCAGTGTGTGCGGATGAACTCCCAGCCGCCGGCGAGCTGTGCGATTGGAAAACGAGGCTGTTGGTATAATGTCGAACAACTCCTCAGAATACAACCCATTATACAGCCGGTAGAACACGCACTAAGTTGACAAGGGTCATACTCGTAGTAAATATTTTTTTATACAACGTCGGAAGGCATACAAACATACGGCTCGATTGATGTAAAGCGGTTACCGTGGTCTACGAAACCTTGTAATATATCGAGTATCACTCGCACAATGCCTCCTCTGCTGCTAACACAGTTACTCCTTAGGACCTCATTCACACGCAAGAATACAACAACCCTCTAGGGTAATGTTATTTGGCTGCAGTTTTCTGTGAGATGGAGGTGCTTCACCAGGCGCATCAAAACGGCCCGTTGTGATGCGCCGTACCTCTCTTCAAACTGGTGACCTCACTCAATCGTCTAGGAAGTTGTTATTTGGCTACGGTTTACTGTGAGATTGATGTATTTCCTCAGACGGGCTGCTTTGAAGCGTCCTACCACTCTTAAAAACTACCAGGCCAAGACAAACAGACATCACACGAATCTTTGTCCTGCATGGGAATCGAACCCACGAGCGTTGATGTCAAGTCGCGTCATTCACGACTGCGCCACAGAGCTCGTCAAGATTATTAATTGAATAAAATTCAAATACACACATTTCATTAGGTAACTGCCTACATGTCAACATAAAGGAATAAGAGCAGGTTAAAAAGAATATACACGAGAGACAGAATACAACATATGTTATTTTTTTTTTATCTAGACCGCTGTGGAGCCCTACAGGTACGCGCAGGAAACTAGTGCACTCAAACTAGAAGTGGAACGAAATAAAAGCACTTCGTTGGACATCTGAGCACTGTTTGTAAGCGAATGAGAAACGTGGTTTGTTTAAGCAACAACATATTTCACAAAATATATTTTGTTAAGATAAGAAAAGGCATGCTTCGTTGATTCGTACATGTAGAAAGAATGCTGGATGAAAGAATGACGAAACAGATATACAATGCAAAAGTGGAAGGATGTAGGAGCCGAGGAAGACCAAGACTAACCTACCAATAACAAATTGGTCATGTTTTATCAGGTGATGTCAAGAGCCCTAGAAACCGGCGGGTGAGCATGAAAAGAATTATGAATGTTAAAGAAGCGAGTGAAGTATGTAAGGACCGCGTCTTATGGCGCTTGGTTCTCCCCCGAAGACATTTAGCGTGAAGTTATAGATAGATTTGTATAAAATATCATGAAAAATAAATTAAAAAAAAAGACTTCTAAAATATTTCAATAATAATTTTATGACAAGCTCGGTGGTGCAGTGATGAAACGCGCTGTTACCTTACATTGACATCAACGCTCGTGGCATTGATTCCCACACTGAATCTACATTGACGACTACCCTACTACAAAGTTATGTTTATAACTTTTCAATCAAGCACGTAGTTGTGCAGTAACCATCTATCTATAAGTTTACACCAAATCCCTTGCGGGGTAGGCAGAGAGAACCGAGTGCTACGTAACCCGATACTTACACACCCCACTCGCTTCTTGCAAATTCATTAACCATGCACGGTCGCCGGTTTTTAGGGTTGTGCAGTGCTGTTTTATTAGATCTATCTACTAAACGCTGTCACACGCAACCACTTCCGCTCTAATGAATAAATTCGCTGCTTGACGAGCTCGTTGTCGTAGAGGTTTAACCTACTTGACACGATGCTTGTGTGTTCGATTACCACACACGACAAACATATGTCCATGATCATGTCTATTTATCTTGGTCTGGATGTTTTAAGAGAGGTAGGGTGAATCAAAGCAGTCCGTCTGGAGAAGTAACTCCGCCTCATTGAAAATTGCAACCAAATGACAACTCCCTCGATGATTGATGATCACCAGTAAGCTCCCAAGGAGTTGCTGTGTAAGCAGCAGAGGAGGCATCACGCGAGTGATACTTAATATATCGCAAGCATTTTTTACTTTACATCAGGTAGGCCGTATGTTTGTATACCTCCCAACGTAGTATAAAAAAATCTATATATTTTCTTTCAGCGCCACCTTTAATGAATCTTTATAGCTTTCTCTCAGTTTAAGGTTATTTGAAAGAGATCGCTTAGCTATAAAAGCGCTTTTGTACTTTAGTCCTTGAGTAATTCTGACTGTAAATTTTATACGTTGGTGCAATAAAGAATATTTATTATTAATAATTTATTTTCTTCACGGGCATTAATCCTGGTCATTTGATTTAAGGATATAGATCCAACGTATAGAGGTCCCTTCGAGAAGATTGATGTAGTATATACCCGTTGTGACCCGACCCAGGGTATATGAATGGGATAATATAATCATGAACAGGGCCTCGGCAGGTATTGGGACAATTGCTAATGTGCACTATCAACAGGTCTAGCCCTGTTTTAGGCTTTATCTAGAAATATTCTTGTGCCATAAGGCTCATTATCCACTGCAGCAGTTTTCACACATTTCACATTTTGTTGAACTCCAAGTAATGAATGGCGGAAAATGTATGAAAACACATCTCTGCTCTTCTGCGTTTCATCATGAGGCTTTCATGTTTATTACTCATAGTAAAGAATTGTTAACATCAATTCCTTTTACAGGTTACGCGACTAAATAAAGTCTGTTATCCTTATTGGATGGCAGCCACTAGAGAAATTTGCAACACAACGTTTACTAGAAGCTAACAGAAACGACGAAGAACTGCTTGAGATGGCAGCGGGCCTACAGGATAATGACATGGCTTTGAATGATGATGTGGCTATACCTATGCCACCTCCTTTACACCAACCTGTTGAAGAAATACCACCTATACCACTCACCATATCACCACGAGTATATTCACAGACTTATAAATGTGCAGTAACAAGAAGGGGTTGCTTCTTCTCATTTTGTAATAACCTTGAAAGATTATTGGAGGCAGCATTAAAAGAGATGGCTCTTCTGCACCATAATCTATACATCACTCTTCATCACATTAGGCGGGACATATGCTTGTTTGCTATGGTATACCATCGTTACTCTATTCAGTAGGTTGGTAAAAGTTTTCGACATGAAATACTGCTGACAAAGATCAAGCTCGACACGTCGGCATCATGCAATAGAAGGATCCAACTAGAAGACGTATCAAGCTCGTGATAATATACCTTTCCTCTCTAGTATTTAAAAAAAATTAAATGGGTACATGTACATTTTATAACCTCAAAATGTGGTCAAATCAGGTACTTTCATAATTTAATGTCACGGCTCCTAGGGTACCGAATGCAATAATCCTTTTTTAATAAAAAGGTAAGTAGTAAATTAAGCAACATAACTTCGTTTATTTGATCAAAGTACAAAAATCTTGATTAGGTCCTCAACGTTAATACAAACAAAAATATTCTCCTTTAAATATTCACTAAGATGTTTCACATCTGCTGGGCGTCCCGTGACGGCCACCATTTTTTCGTCTAATTGATTGTTTTTGCAAATGCAGTCATCACTAAGGCTAATGTACGAAATTCCTTGTGTTCAAGGAGTACATACCTTAGTTCTACGCCATCGAAGTTCGGCCCGAGCACGTAACTTGTAAGTTGAGGTTCGTACGCTGACTGACTGACTTTAGTTCTATAGTAATTCTATACCTATCTAAAGGACGTTCAACGAGACGAATTAAAAATGGTAAACGCGCCGACCTATACTGAGTTTCGCTACAAATCAAGCGATAAGTATCCCCATCCTTTTCTCTCGCAGAGAAGAACCCTTCTCTGCGAGAGGTCTCTTCTGAGCCATGTCTATAAGCTGTTTTCAGGGGTTATCACGAATCGTCTTGCACGCAGGTTTGATGACTTCCAGCCTTCCGAACAAGCCGGTTTCCGGAAAGGTTTCTCAAACCATAGACCACATACATACGCTGCGGCAGGTTATACAGAAGACCGAATAGTATAACCAGCCACTATGCTTAGCGTTTGTGGACTGTGAGAAGGCGTTCGATCTAATCGAGACTTGGGCTGTGCTCCAATCTCTCAAGCGATGCTTTTATTTACCACTAAGGTGGAAAACAAGCATACGGCCTGCCTGGTGGTAAGCAGTTACCGTAGCCTATAGGCATTTGCAACACCAGGGGTGTCACTCTTGCGTTGCCGACCCTAAAATACTGCATTGATTATAGCTATATCGAAGTGTTGAGGAGTATGTATAAAAACGCGACCATATCGATCCGACTAAAGGACCAGAGTACGAAACCTAAACAATTACAGAGAGGAGTAGAGAGGACGACGTTGTTTCTCCGAAACTGTTCACTTCTGCATTGGAAGATGTTTTCAAGCTACTGGATTGGAAAGGATATGGCATCAATATCAACAGTGATTATATCACTCGTCTTCGATTTGCTGATGATATAGAAATCACGGCGAAATTGCTGGAGGTCTTAAACACAATGCTTGATATATTCAGCTGTGGACGTCCTTCGGCTGATGTAAGGATTACGAAATACATTACGTATTTCGTAATCCTCACATCGGCCGAAGGACGTCCACCTCCAGTTACACAAAATAAAAGAGTAGAGATATCTTAGTGACGGTTAATCTAGAAGGAAGAAGACTGCTATACTCAATAAAAAACTATTGTGCGCCGCTGAGTGGTTGTTTAAGTTCTTTTTCTCGGCTCCTTGACCATATTAGGCACCTACCTTACTTTATGATTGTCATGAACTCAATAGTGCCTCAGTAACTATACATTTTCTAGTTTTTTGAGGATTTCCGTAGTGGAATGTGAATACTAATGAAATTAAAATGTTTGACCTGTACTGAACCCAACTCTAAATAAATTCATTAACGTCGACTCATTAATAAATAGTTATACCCGGTTATATATAGACGAATTGTAAAAATTACATATATATATATATACACACTTTTTGTTCATCTTTTTCGTTTCACAATTTATTACCATTCTACGTTATATTCACGTACATTACTTCGATTGTTTCAAATCTTACAAAGCAATAAGGCACTCGTGAATATGCAATTCAGTTCAAAGGAAAATTGCAGCTTATCATATATCATGGGGCGCAATACTAAGGTTTTCGCGGGGGTGTTTCAAAGAAGCTATTCAGAATCGAATAGGTTTCTAAGCAGTAACATAAACAAATTACAATAAAGTGGAAATTAGGAAACTAGATATTATAATGATACGCAGAAAATCCTTAATCCTAATTTAGTTCTAAAATTAAGAATATGAAGTAAAATTTAAATGTTTGCCAGTCTCCTATTTCCTTTAAGTAGACAGTGTTAAATGTTAAGTTAATTTCGGGTTTAACAGATGGCATTAAAGAAAATTTGAATCGCGCTATGGTTGCGTTCCCTATTTTGTAGCCAATGCTAGCATTAAATATAATTCTTTGTTCTTCAATACTACATAATACTTGTGTTTATTAGTATATAATAAAACCATAGTTTCGTTCGTACTATGTGTTTTATTTTGAGGGCAACAGTACTCTCAGGACATTTTGTTCATGGTCCTTCATGTCGGATATATTAGTGACTGGTGCTAGTATAGCGCTAGAATTCACTGGTTCTTAGGAACCATGTACCGCGTACCTATTCATGGACAAATGGACCTGAAGACCGTCAAGTGAGACTCGTCAGTGGAGCAAAGAGAACTGCATGGCCAGCTACTAGGTATGGCGGAGGAGCTGAAACTTCGTCAGTGAGTGGTAATATTTGTGTGCTTGAAGTGGATACAAACTGTGAGTTATAAAATATTAGTTTGTCAAGCAGAAATCAATTTTATTTCTTAAAAAGTCAGAAGATTAATTTATTTTAAGATTTTCTTGGTTATTGACCATTATTATTATGGACGATTTAGACTTAAAATATTTTCATAATAGAGTTGACTTAGAATAATTTTCAAAGCACTGTTGAAACGAGGAATCTATGCCAAATTTTACAAATTTGTACAAGATAAAAATACTTTCTGTCAATTAAATTTTGATTTTGGATGCAATTTTTAAATTTTTGGATGTAATTTATGAAATGGAAAGTAACTGAAATAGTTCAATGTGATTATTATATGGATGATCTCAAAACATGATCTGTAACAGTGGAAGACGATATTAAAATATACGAAGAAATTAATGAAAAAGGGAGGGTTTATGCTACGGAAATGGATTAGCAACAGTAATGAATTAATGGAGAAATTAAAAGAAATCAGAGACGATGAAAAAGGCAAGAATTCTGGGGATCGATTGCATCTGAAACTGGATTTTACAATAAAGATACTGGGGCTTACCTGGTGTCGTGATGAGGACTCCTTCAAATATGTGATTAAGATGACGCCCCCAGTGATGCCTGCAACTAAAAGAAATATTATGTCTGATATCTCTCGACTATTTGACCCATTAGGTTGGGTCGCACCTTGCATAATAATAGCAAAGATTATTATTCCAAAGCTTTAGTTAGCTGGTATTGACTGGGATGAGGAAGCACGAAAGCAATAATTTAAAGAATGGTTCTGTTACCGGCAGGAGTTGATTCAGCTGAGCAAAGTTAAATTTCTTCGATGGTTCGGCACACACAGCAGTGATAAATTAGTCGAACTGCATGGCTTCTGCCATGCTTCAAAATCAGCATACGCCGCCGTTGTATATCTTCGGATCGTAGACCAGAAAGAAGACCAACAGCAACTGGGGCAGATAATTTCCTTCCTAAAACAGTAGTAAAACAAGTCGCCGGATTTAAGGATCACCATGTCCTCCCCCTGTCTTCGGGCTCGGACAGTCCTATTATATACCAATGCAACTTGCTTAGCTCCTCTTCCAGCTCCACTATCTTCTCGTCGATTCTCATTGTACGCGTGTTGCATATTGCCAGCGCCAGTCCGCCGTTGTGGTAGCCGCGGCATCGCAGCCGAGGATTCTTAGCACCCCCTGCCCCGCCGATACTCTGACCGCTACCGGAGCCAGGGTCATCGGGGCTGCTGGTGTCTGGAGGGCCGTCTTTTTCTCGTGCTCATTCTGAGGGGGATTTTGCCATGTTGAGCAGGCAGGTTGGCAACCGCAGTAAGTTTTTTAAGTATATTAAAATAAGGAGACGCTGCTACCCACCTCCTGGCTAATTCCCTTCGTCGCCTTTTACGACATTTAAGGGTTGAGATGCGGTGACTAATTCTTACGCCGAGGCCACACGGCAATTGCCGTTGCTTTTACACACAAAATCTGTAAAGATTCGTTGTGAATCTGAGTCCGACATACAATTTTCAAAACGACACTACAATGTAAAACCTCGCAATCTCGCAACTTAAAAAGTAAAATGTTCCCAGATATATTAATTGAGAGAGAGCGCGCGATAATTATGAAATTAATTTACATTAAAATTTCTAAATTTTATTATAGATACGTATAAATATTATGTAAAAGGAATAACGTACAACCCATATATCATCAATTACACTTAACGTCTTAACCAAAAATTTTAAAATTTTCACAGGATATAATAGAAAGGAGCCCAAAAAAATTAAGCCCCTATGAAGAATCAAGTAAAGATGGAAATAGCATAAAACTATTTTTTTATTAAAACAAATTGACAGGCATTAAAAAATTAAGTAAATTGGTACCTACGAGTATTTAGAGAGTCGGCAACGTGCGAGTGAAATATCTCATGATGTGACCGTCCATAAACACGGTAACTGATTTTCATGCAATCCGTCTTGTATGACGCATTAGTTAAAAAGTGTTATAATTTAATTCGCTAAATAAAGGCAATAAATTTTCACTGATCCGACTTTTATTTGGTCCAAAATTATACTAACGTGCCTATTAATATTCATATGTAACTGACACAATAGAATTATTTAGAGCTTCTTTAAATGGGTTTTTGTCGTAAATTATAGCGATAATTAATTATGTTTTGAGGATCATAAAATAAATAAAAAAAAACGAGTGTGCTTTAGACCACACGACTGAAGTAAAACTTCATTTAGCTCCATAGTGTGATACAGATAATAGGCCTGCACTGTGTCTTAGATACAGGAAACTTAATTGGCTATGAGAGAAAGAGAGAAAGAAAATGTGTGCTCGCACCTCTCTCTCTTGTAAGTCTCTCTCTTTCTATCTTCACTAACTTATATCTCCCTCTCAACTTTTCACACTTTTCGTAACGCTCTCTTCACGCATTCACCAGCTTACTCCTCAAGTTAAGAGTGCGTAAAGAAGTTTTACTTTAAAAACTTTACACTTGCTCTCTGCTAATTAAAATAGGAGCCAGGGCAAAGAGAGGCAGGGCACATCAATGCAGCTCGACTGGGGAAGTACTTCCATGTCACATAAAATGACAACTCTCCGGTGGGCTGCTGTGTTTTTGCAAGCAAGTAAGGTGATCAGCATGTCTCGGAGTAGTCACAGAGTTAGCAGCGGGAGTGCCAACATGATACTCCTTGGAAGCAAGCTCATTATGGTGTTCGCCGTAACAAATTCACATCAGGTGGGCCGAACACTTGTTTGTCACCCGACGGAGTATTAAAGTGTCCATAGGCCGCCGTAACAGTTTCACATCAGGCGGGCTGAACTTTTGGTTGCCATCCGACGGAGTATAAAAGTCCATAGCCTGTGTAACAGTTTCACATCAGGCGGGCTGAGCACTTGTTTGTCACCCGACTGCGTACTAAGAAGTGTTCATGGGCTGTGTAACAGATTCACATCAGGCGGGCTGAGCACTTGTTTGTCACCCGACGGAGTATAAAAGTGTCCATAGACCACCCTCTCAACTTTCATTCGCCTCGCCCGATCACAGTTTTTGTCACGCATTCGCCAGCTTACCCCCCAAGTCAAGCGTGCCTAAAGAAGTTTTACATCAAATAAGATAAATTAATAATAAAATACATGTTTTTATAACGTGTTTTATTAAAATAACTCAATAAGATTATAAAAATATTATCATCTGCATCACGAAATAACACACGTGAAATTTCTCTTTTTTGCAAGAACAACGTGACAAAATGTTCCATTTTTTTTCAAATCATAAATAATATCATGTTGCTCGATGGGGGAAAGTATAAAATAAGCTTATATAATTGAAAAGCATCTGTTTCATAGAAATGTAAGCGATAACTTCAAGGTTTGAAAGTCACTGTATTTCAAAAGTTTTAAAGTAGTCTCCTGTGAAATCACTCATATTGGATATCACAGTGTTTCCGCAAAGGTGCAAGGTGTGAAAAAATAGAACAGAAAACTTACTGACAGTACTTTTGTTATGCAAGGAGTGGGTCTTCAATAACGCCTACTGATTATTGAGAGCTCGATGGCATCGTTACGCCTGTCAATCTAATCGAACACGCAGGTTAAACAACATCGACCACAGCTTGTCTATAGATGAGCTTGTCTAATTAGAGCTTTTTCGTGCTTCGGAGAGTACGTTAATCATCACGGCACGGCTGTTATCGATAGATGACATTCGTCAAGCCAAGTTAGTGGTTTTCAGGCGGCTTGAAAATACTGGCCTCCGCCAATCGGAAGTTGAACAGCGTGGTGGAGTATGCTCTTAACCTCCTTCCAATGAAGGGAGACCCGTATCCTTGCAGTGGAATAAATCAGGGTTGGTATGCGATAACGCATAGAGACTTGCTATTAGATTCCAACAAGTTAGCTAGGAAAGCTATACTTGGAACGGTTCTCTGCTTAAGGTTATAAAGCGAGGCTGTTTCCACATATATATTTTATTTTGGTCAAAGTAAACAATTCTGCCAATTTAGTCGATTTATCGTTTGTCTTAGGTAGGTCGGGTTGTGTGACCATATTTCCTCCCAGAGGTGGACAGCAGCACGGGCTCCTGACCAGAGTTACTCAGTCATGCACTTCTAAACCCCCAAGGACACTCAAACGTTCAACCAGCACTACAACGTTATAATTTAAATGGTGTGTTCCCACCGCTCATGGGGTGTTGGAGGATAGCTCTGAAACTCAGTTCTCATCCGCCAATACGCCACACTCAATAGCCTCGGCTCTTCAGATAGGTATCTGAGTCTGCCTACAAGACCAAACCAGAAGTTAGGCAAAGTTTAATTAGGCAACTATGACCCGAATGCCTAGGCGGATGATATTTACAACAAAATCGCGATCGCGTTAAATGTCGGCTGAAAACAACATCGTACAACATAGAAAGAAATAAACACCTATAACATTGAAAACAAAAGAGCTCAGGAACCTCATTAAAACTATGTAAGTGCGGAATTGAAGACGGAGCTATCCACGTAGGTTCACAGCTGACTGTCTCAATAAATTCGCCGCTCATTTTTAATGATCAACTATTAGAGAGAATAAAAAGTAATACCACTAATTTTCTATGCTTTTGTTATGACTCTTGCAAGTTATAATGACCCAAGCTATCATTATAGAATTATATAAATAACGCAAGTTACGTGCATTCATGGTGATGATCGATGACGGACTAAACGGGTGATGGTTTTTGAATTATGCGGTGCACAAATAGAAAACTAAGGTGTAAGTTTCCAACACTGAAAACCCAAACTTATTAGCTTCGCTTATTTTATAAAACACGTTGCGTCCGTGGCTTGCTGTAAAAAGCAGCCAATTCAATCAGAATCCAGCCATCCCTTTGCTCCCCTAAAAGTTGAAGTGTCGGTACTAGGTATTGTACCTCTGCATGTCGTTCGAGTACTCTAGGTATGTTTCTGTTTTGACATCGTCACTCGAGATTAGAATTAATAATAACCGTATTTAGTTAATTAATATTACGTATTTATATTTTTACCAACTGTTTAACTGTGAAAAAATGTACATAGCTGTGCATTATCTATACAAATAAAATTAAATATTTATCTATCTTCTCGTATGTGATTGTATAGTGTAAATTTTTAATTTGAATGCTGATAATGGAGTTCAGTGTATTAAGTGATCATGTATTGTGTGGTGCTTTTGTTACAATAACAACAGACTGTCACGTCAAAATATATGACGCAGTCCTAGTTTTCTCAAGTAGTTTAATTTTTAGGCCGTAATTGCATTTTTTTCCAGTCATATAATACAACCTACTAAAATCTAATTCTCTTTGTTGTTCAAACCAATGCTATGAAAATAAATTTCATTGCGAGTTCATACATATAACTTTTGTACATTTATATGTCACTAAACTCCGACAAACAAATTTGATGAAATTGTGTGTATTCGACTCTGTTCCTGGACGATTTACATTCAGAATTGGAACCGGTAGGTGGAGCTGGAGTCCTTTTAAACTTATTGACAATATGGTGAAAGGGGGCACCCTTTTGTATACCGCAACAACATTGACTCTAATTTATTTAATTCTAGTAATTTAGTTGTTAAATAAATTTATCGTACAATAATCACTCCTGTACTAACACAATCATTATATATTGTAATGATTTAATAACGACGTGATAATAATTCACTTAATGATTATTATAATCACGTTTCAGCGTTTATCCTTTTGCTTAATTATTTTAAACTATATTAAGATATGTAAAACAAACTTCGCCCTTCAACTAAAGCCTTTTCATTAAATTATTTACGAGTTTTTGTATAATAATGTATAATTAAGACAGCGATTTCAAAACTAGTTCTAAACTGCATGTTAATTAGGTTAAATATTAATTAACCAAAGACACCTGAAGTGTCATTTAATGATATACGAGTGAAATACGTCATTGCAATATCTATATATAAATGCTTTATAAATCAAGACGAACTGTGAGAATATATTTTAGAATTAATTAAATGTATAGCATTTATTTGCAAAGGTCCGGTCAAGCGTGATTCGACCTCGCGCATCTAGAGTTCCGCATGATGCTTTGAAAACGTTCATAACAAACCTTGTGAAGGATCCTTAAAGCCTGCCAAAAACGAATCTATATTATGTCGTAAGATGTCGTACTGTCTCGTTCTATATATGTGATACAGACATGGTGAATCTGTTTTTCTCCCCCTGAATTACTCTCTCCCTTGCAAAGATACCTTCATTGTTAGATTCTATTTACACTTTAAATGGATATAGATCCAACCATGAAGGTATCTTGATAATGAAAATTCGATGTACAATCTATTTGGGTAATTAAAGGGGATGATCCATTTACAGATTTATCATGTAATATTTTATTACAAGTGTATTTAATTTCTTTTTATTACTACTAGAACAAAATAATTTCTAACATCACTTGAAGCATTTCCAATAAATTCTTAGACTAATAAAAATCTTTTGATGTATCTTAATAAAGGTTTCTTATAACTCACTCTCTTCTTCTTAGGTTTACCCCTTTTCCTAATTCGTTAGGATTGGCGGGGTCCGCTACCTAAGCATAAGGATCGAAGATACAGGTTTTTACGACCTTTCTTAGGTTAGATCACACGTTTTCCGAAATGTACTTTCTTGGACGTGCGGGTGTTTTCCTTCACCGCCGAACAGGTTATAATTACAAATATGTACATAAATCGAAAAACCGGAATCTAGTGGTGCATGCTCGAGTTGGAACCGGGGACCGAATGTATTTGTATAGCCCGCGAATGTACTCTTACAGCCACAACAATACTCTTTTTATAGCAATTTCAATAGAATGGATTAAATAGAATATTTAAAATGCACAATGATCCATGAACGTATCTTTTCTATGGATCTTAGTCGATAGGGGTTTTCTTCTGTTTCAGCATATTCCATACATTCAGATGAAGACAGCATGTTATATTATAGCTACGTCTGGGACGGCCTTAATAGTAACTAAAACCGACAGCCATTCTGCATCATAGGCTATAATGACGTCATAATAATACAGCGGTGGATGATGTTCGTACTGCCTAGTGTGCGAACTGAAGAAAAATATCTTCCAAACCCATCGCATATAGTAACAAAAAGTATGTTTAGAAATAGTTGCATATGTGTGTTTTTTGAATTTTTTTCCTCTAATTTTTTTCTAGGTCGATAATGATAGTCACATTATGCAAGTTTCAAAATAAATAATTTATCGATTATCTCGGACCTTAACCGACTACGGTAGGAGTGAGTAGGTAACAACCCGAATTCAGTCACCAATCGAATGCCGGCCGACCTCATTCTATCCAGTCTATCTGTCGTCGTGATTGTTATTGGCTGGTGGATTGGACAATCGACATTGCTATTCTATTTTCTTTGTCAATCGAATTCTTGCGTGTCACTATGAATGTTTTTGTTTTAAAAATAACATGTATTTTTCTTTTATTTAGTAACATAGTAGCTTATCGACATTAAACTACAGCGAAAACAACAAACTTCATATATGTACACTGTATCACTAGAAGGAAAATGTAGGTAATATACAATTGGCTAACTTTGTGGAGAAGCTTTCTTACATTTTTAGTACATGCCTAAATGATTAATCTTTCTTTTCTTTTCTTTGGACGATTTCAACCTAAAAACTGTTGAGTGGAATGGTGATATCAATTTTCTCTAACTAAGTGGTATACAGGGTTAATCCCAAATGCTGTTTTGGCGGAAAGCAACTTAAATCAATTTAATTATCATAAAAATACTTCTCATAATCGCATTCTTGTCTATGTACTCTGAAATGTAAAACTGTCTGTCACGCATTGTTGTGAAAAATGAATAGTGCATGAGTTCTCGCATCATAAATCTTTAGAAATTAATTTAAATTAACCCTAGATATAAATACCTATATTATGAAGCAGACTTTGACGCCATTTATTCATCTTTAAAGGAAATCAACTGAGAATTCTGTTTAACGAATAATACATAGACGAGGACACTGATATATTTTACGATCATTTATATAGACTCAGAGATAAATATATACGTTAAAAAAAAGCTTACGTCAGAACAATTTCCACCATGGTACTCCTCGCCTCTATAAAACTTCTAAAGGTAAAGTAAAAATATTTAAAAAAATATAAGACTTATGGTACAACTTCAGACCGTGACACCTTTATCCTTATAAGAGAAAGAGCTAAACGCCTTGAACATCAGTGCTATGATAAATATATGTGAAGCTCTGAAGAGGCCATAATTAAGCAACCTAAACAGTTCTGGATATTTATTAAATCAAATATGATGACGACCTCGGTGGCGCAGTGGTGAAACGCGTTGTTACGCTACTTTGACACCAACGCTCGTGGGTTCGATTCCCACACAGTACAAACATTTGTGTGCATGAACATGTCTGTTTGTATGGGTCTGGGTATTTTCTATGTATAATAAGTATGTATTTACAAAAAAAAAAAAATAGTATTTTCGTATGTTTATCAGTTGTCTAGTACCCATAACACAAGCTTCGCTTACTTTGGGGCTAGGTGGCGCTGTGTAATTTGTCCCACAATATTTATTTATTTATTATTATTTATTTATTTATTAAATAGAATGGTCTTAAATTCCCTACCTTCGCATTTGTATTATAAGGACCAAACAGCTAATACCGGTGAGGATATTTCTAACTTATTTTCTAGTTACTTCCAATCAAACTTCGTTAATGACTCTTTTAATAGTATATTATCTGTGCCTACTCCTACTGCACTAAGCAGACAGTCCTAATTCCAATACGATTTGTGATATTGAAATTGATTCTGACTCACTTTATAAAGCATTAAAATCACTTGACATGTCCAAAGGTGCCGGGCCTGACAATATTGATGCCAAATTTATTATAGGTTGTGCCAGTGGTTTGACTCGTGCTTTATCCATTCTTTTTAAAAGGTCTATTAAAGAAGGCGTTGTACCCTTAATATTAAAACTAGCTTTTGTCACCTCTGTTCACAAAAACGGTGCCAAAAATAATATTAAAAATTATAGTCCTATATCGAAATTGTGTATTTTCATGAACATTTTTGAAAAAATATATATACTGATGTATATTAAGTAGTGTCCTTTGCATTTATCGACGAACATGCATGCATGGGCTTTTAAAAAATCGGTCGACTACATCTTTCAGCTTTCACAGACTATGTTTCATTTGATATGGGGGGGGGGGACTATAGTATTTCTTACTGGAATTCATGGTAATGTGTTTCGTTGGTTATATCTTACATTCAAAATCGCTCTCAAGCTGTGGCAGTCCTGCCTGGTAAAAAATACCGTCTGATGTACCACAGAGTTCCCTATTGTTTTAAATATTTTTATTAATGATATTGGGTCCTGATTAAAAAAAATCTAAATTTCTACTGTATGTTTATGACATGAAGATTTATAAATGAATCAATGATATTCCAAAATATCATTCCATGTACTCGGTCTATTAAGTAGTCTATGTTCTCCTCATTCTTCCCCCATACGCACATACATGGATTCTCAATTCATGCAGTTTCCCATGCCAACATCCAGGTGCATCTACGTAGTTTATTTGTCAGATTGGACCCATGTAGCCCAGAGTCGAGTCTCTACTTGCGTTACATTTCCCTTCCCTTAATGTCATCAGGCCAGCGATCCCCACTCCCTCGCAAATTTCGCCTTTCCGTTACCTCAATATCTACAAACATAGTCGGCGATACTAGGTACACAATCATCAAAGTTTATAGAGAAAGTACTCTGAAGCAAGAATATATAAACACTAGTACTAAAAGGATTCATCACGAACAACTCTATGGCACTGTAATGTAATATTGTCATTAAAGTTCGCTTAATTCGGTGGTCGAAATTTATTTATAAGAATTCAAGCAAATATAAAATATGCTAAATTAAAAAAGCTCAAGCTGCAAAAATATGTGACGTCTTGCCTGGAATAATTTCCCATATTTCAACAAAGAACATCCAAGGTAGTCGGTGGCTAACGTAGTTATAGTTCTCAACTTTCCGGACCTAGTATGACAGCGCTAGCAGGAAATTTTTGTTACCCTTTTATTGTGGTGGGTTTGCAAGTTGATGGTAAGTTTAGGGTTAGATGACATTTTGGTCAGCTATAACTTATTCTTATTTTGTAGTTAATTTCGGTAAAGTATTAAACATCTATCTAGAACTTCACGCCAAATTACTTGCGGGGTAGGAAGAGACTACCGAGCGCTAGATGACTCACAAACCTCACTCGCTTCTTTAACATTCATTGCTCTTCTTATACACGCTGAGCCGGTTTCTAAGGTTCCTGAAATCACCTTTATTCAACATAATATATATATATGTTTTCAAAAGATGATATCAGGTAGGTATGCGTGAAAAGAGCTATAGATGTTGAAGACACGAGTCAGGTGCCTCGTAGCGCTCGGTTCTCTCTGCTTAACCGCAAGGTACCTCGTGCGAATATAATAGATAGCGTTTTCAAAAAGGTGAATAAAAAAAAACAAAAAGTCTAGTATAATATAGACGACTCCTGTATTTGGGTTTATGTTCCAAATACACGGCGAAGAGAGCTAAATTTTTTGTTTAAATTGTTAGGTGTAATTTATAAAAGTTAAAATATAACGAGAGAAGTGAGGCTACGCTAAAACTGAATGATAAACTTAGATAACAATTCATCAGATCAATGGACAAGTCAGGAGATTAAGATTAATGAGTTCCTAAATGCTTTAGTTTGTGTTTTTTATTTCTGAGTAGCCAAGTAATAAAGAAAGGATAAAAGTAAGATTGACGAACGTGGTGGTTGGGCGATTATCAATAGCCACCTCAACACCAAGGTTCGTGGGTGCCATTCCCATACAACACAAAATTTTCTGTGCATGAACATGTCTGTTTATGTTAGTACAAGAATTTTATGAGATATAGGATGCATTAAAGCACGCTGACTGGAGAAATACGTTCACCTCACAGAAAAGAAGTCATACAAGCCCACGGCCCTCTTGATGTGCAGTGATTATCGTAGTGTCAAGAAACATCGCCTGCACGTTGCCACCCCTGCTGTTAATTTAATATAGTTAATAATTTTAATTTAGTGAAGTTAATTTAATTTGATTAATTCAATTGCTAGAACATAGCAACCTTGAAGGGTGTTGTTATTCGACTGCGCTTTTCAGTATGGGTTGCTTTGATGCGCTTTACTTCTCATAAAAAAAAACCAGACCAAGACACGACAAATAGACATGTTCATGCACACAAATTTAACATTTATCATATGTGTGAATCGAACCCTTGGTGTCAAAGTAGCTTTAGTTACCACTCCGCCACCGAACTCGAGAAAATTATATATTATATTTGAGAAAGTATTCAAAACATTTTTGAGGAACACCGTTCCTATATGAAATCTATATGTTTGTCTGTGTGTGCGTTTTTTTTTCGAATATTTGAATTTTGACTTCAGATTCGGATTCAGCATAACAAAGTAGAATAGGAATGTTCAGGAACACCGTTCCTATCTCTTAAGATTAGTTTTATAATTGACGAGCTAGGTGTTCTTCTGGCAATGCAAGCTTACGCATTCTCAACTGGTTTTGTATAGACAAGTGTAATAAATTATTTTATATTACTAATTTTATTTATAATATTATATTAAAATTAGTTTATGACGTTACTTAATAACAGTTTAATTCAGATCCATTAGAATATAACTATTATGTTTTTATTATGTGGAACAATATAAAATGTATGATACACAAATAAGATAAGAAAAATAATTATAGTAATAACTTCACATAAGAATAAAGCGGAATAGTATTGTCTTAGGTTAGTATATATAAGTCAGTATATTTTTCGTTTTATAAATGAACGTCATAATTGTATGTCAAATACATCATTAAATTTATCTATCTATATCCTCACGCCAGAAACCTTGCGCGGTAGACAGAGAGAATCCAGCGCCACGAGACGCGGTCCTTCCATACTTCGCTAGCTTCGTTACAGCTTTTTTTCTTCAACATCTGATAAAACTCGAACAATTTAATCGTACTAAGTGATTCATGGCTTCCCTTGGCTCCTACATACACACTACACTACACTTTCGCATTGGAAATACATTTGTGTATTCATTAAATTTATTATATCAAATATATATATTATGTATAAAATTTATAAAGAGCGTTAAATAACGTTCTAAGATAGAGCTATGAATAACTAAGAAGCGAGCGAGGAGGGTAAGGACGCATTATGGCGCTCGGCTTCCACTGGCTACCCCGCAAGGGATCTGGTGTGGAGATACCGATCCCAATACTTCATATAAATCGCGATCGTTAATAATCACTTACGCGATACCACGTCTGCTGCTAGCACAGCAACTCTTTAGGAGCTTACTAGTGACCTTACTCACACGCAGGAACACGACAACCCTCGAGGGAGTTGTTATTTGACTGCGGTTTTCTGTGAGGTGGAGGTACTTACCCAGACGGGCTACTTTGATGCGCCCTACCTCTTTTGAAAACACCGAGACCAAGACAAACAAACATGTTCTTGCACACAAATGTTTGTCTTGTTTGGGAATGGCACCACGAGCGCGTTAGTGTCAAAGTAACTTAACAGCGCGTTTCTACACTGCGCCACCGAGCTAAATAGTTAAAAAACGAATAGTTAAATTTTGAATAAGTTTAAATAGATTTCATTGCAAGAAACAGTATAAACGCTGAATTACCATGTAAACAAAGTCACACGAACCGTATTACATCTTATCCTTACAACTGAGAAACTACTCATTGCTAAGGTCCTCGCCCACTCCCAGATTTCTCCCAAGAACCCGGGGAGTAAGTAACCTTATTACTGCAGTGATATCTCACGAAGCCGCGTCACACTTGCAACTTGAATTATTGAACAGCCAGCGTTCCTCTGGGACGGGTCCTACTCTGTTTTCTAATATACTGATTTTTCTTACTCCAATATTTACTGAAAGAGGTTTCTGATATTAAGTCAGTGATACACTGTTTCGTTTCGATTCTCTAAAGACTTTTTCGACTGGTTTCGTCACAATTTATTGTGTATTCACTCTAATATTTTTCTTTTATTTGGTTTTTATGTATCGCATTGGGTGATAAAGTAACAAGCTGATCTGGTGTGAGCCTCGTTTTTGAAGTGAAAACTTCTTTAGCGGCGTTGTGCACTTTTTGGGATGAGTAAAAAATGTTAAACTCGCGTCAGGACACGTGACCCTGACCGTAAGATTTTGGTGAGAATTAGAACTTACGTTCGCTGCAGCGGTAAAACATTAGTTACATCTAATTAAACAATTAAAACATGAAGGGCTAGATCGTTCATACGGCATTATTTTCTCGCGACCAAAACGTTGTAAGCGCCATGAAATTCTTGGCGCTAGCGCGTTTCGTTCAACGTAGTTTATCAACATCGCTGTTTGGTTTAAGCGGCGCAGGGCGCGAGTGTGCGTGTGTTTGAGTTTTAGAGATTGGCGATGATGATGCTGGTAATGATGATGGTGAAAGAGTCGTTGAAATTATGGATGAAAGTTGATTTTTCTGAGAAATAAACTTTTTAATGTAAAATAATTGTAACAGTTCTGAAGTGTTAAATTTTTAATGTAATATAAATTGTCATTCAGTTTGTGTATCGATAGCGCAATAAATGAATATTGTATTTTACCATATACATAATAGTACTTTTATACTGATAAATAAAGCAATTCGTGCGAAATTATTAACTAATCATTCCAAAATATTCAAAAATGCACAACGTTAACGTTTAAGTTTTCACTTCTGCCGGCACTCCCGGAGTGCAACCTGTATTTTTTATACAAAGTCGGCACACCTGATGTAAAACGGTTACCGTAGCCTATAAATACTTGCAATACATTAAGTATCACTCGACTCGCTAGGTAGTTGTTATTTTACTGCGGTTTTCTGTGAGGTGGAGGTACTTCCCCAGACGGATTGCTTTGATGGGCCCTAACTCTCTTACTGTCAACGCAGTATCTCTGTGGAGACTTTTCTAGTAGATATACATGTAATCATCTATTACAAGTTTAATTTTACGCGTTTTCCGGTATTTAACTGAGCTGAAGTTTTGCAAGACTGTATAAAAGTTACACAATATCTGTAGGTATGGAGACAAGCTTGGTGGCGCAGTGGTCAGTAGCGCTACTTCGACACCAATGCTCGTGGGTTCGATTCCCACACAGTATAAACATTGATGGATGTGCGAACGTGTGCATGAATATGTCGTTTCATCATTGTATCATTGTTTTTAAGATAGTAATGATGCATAAAACCATCCCGCCTGGAGAAGTAACTCCACCTCCCAGAAAAACGTAGCCAAATAACTCTCTGGAGGATGTTGTTGAGGAACAATGTTGTGTTTCTGCGTGTGAGTAAGGTCACCAGTATTTTTTTATAACTCTAAGGTCATCAAGCGTACAGCCTGCATGATGGTTGGCAGTTACCGTAGACTATAGTCATTTGCAACATCAGGAGTGTCACGCATTGCCGACCCTATAAAAACCTCTTCACGCGTTTCTTGAAGAACCTCATCCTGTAGTTCCTTGGGAAAACCTCAGCTGGGAGTTCATTCCACAACTTTAGAGTTCTCGGAAGAAAACTTAGCTGGAACCGTACAGTACGTTATCATTGCGGTTCCAGCATGTGAAAGTGAGTTCCCCGCCGTCGGCGAGTAGTGCGGTTGTAGAAAGAAGCTATCGTCATCATATCCAACAATTCTTTAGAACACAACCCGTTGTGTTCAGCTCAGGACTGCCGACAATTCTCACAGCTCGCCTCTGAACCGAATCACAAGGTCCTAGCTGTTATCCAGGTGCGCTCGCCCAAAGGTACTGTATAATATAAGTCTTTGTTCCGAACTGAAGTACTTTGCTCTGTGAAGCACACCAAGTTTCTTGGACGCTAGTTTGAACTTCTCCTCCCGATACCGAGAATCTCAATGCTTATGGCGATGGTAAGTGGTGTGTTCTGGAATTGAGGAACCACAGCGGATGGAGTTTTCTTAGCGGTGAACGCGCAAACTTGTTTTTTATGGGGTTGAATTTCAAGTTCAAGTTCAGTCGCCCCTAGTCAGATAATTTTGTCAAATTACCCTCAGTGTCAGGCACAAGTTTTTCGCAGCTTTCCTTCACAACAGAACGAGGGACGTTAGCTCGGCCTGTATAATAAGTGACTCCGGTGCTGTCGTCCGCACAACAACGAATGTCATCAATTGACAACATATGATTGATATGCAGAAGAAACAGCGTCGGAGACACTCCAGAACTCTGTGGGACGCCAGCATTGATATTCATACCATTGTAGCCACCGCCAACCACGGTTTTTATGGTTCTGTTGGATAAGAAGGGCATTCCATTTGTATAAACCCTAGGGCAGCCCACACGATGGTAATTTTGATAGAAGATCCCGATGCCAGACCCGATCGAGCGTCTTGCTGCTATTGCCTCTAGTAAGCTTCTCAAAAGTTTAATCCTTGTCAACTAGGGTCTCCGGCCACGAGGTTTGTTCTGTAGAGTAAAATTGCCAGAATCAAACATTAGAATCAAAAACGTACCGTGTTTTCTTTTACAGTAGATTCCCCACACACATTATTAATCCTTCGAGCTGTTTCTGCAGCGTTGGTGGCACGGAGGAACGCGTATTTGTAAATAACAGGATATACTAGGGAAGTTAGGGCCTGCGGCGCAAACGCAAGCGCGCTTTTTATCTTTTAAATAGGTAACAGCAAGCTGTGTAGCAAGCGCGCTTGGAAACTTAGTGCGTCAATCTAAAAAATGCTTGGGCATTTCATTTTATAATTAAATAAAATTAAAAAAAATAAGTTAAAAAAGATAACTTAGTAAAAATTACCAAAAAAATGTTGAATATTCAAAATTTAATATTTAAAAAAATAAGTTACTTTTTAAAAAATAAACTGAAAAATTTTGATATCGAGTGCTGCGATTACTGCGACGGCCTCGAGGCATCTTGATGAAATTAGAATTAAAAACCCAAAATTTAATATAATTTAATATAATTTAATAAAAGACTAATTTATTAAAAAACTAAAAAAACAAAAAGGAAAAGATGAAAAAAAAATAAAAAAGAGGAAAAAGGAAAATTTCATCATATCCAACAATTCTTTAGAACACAACCCGTTGTGTTCAGCTCAGGACTGCCGACAATTCTCACAGCTCGCCTCTGAACCGAATCACAAGGTCCTAGCTGTTATCCAGGTGCGCTCGCCCAAAGGTACTGTATAATATAAGTCTTTGTTCCGAACTGAAGTACTTTGCTCTGTGAAGCACACCAAGTTTCTTGGACGCTAGTTTGAACTTCTCCTCCCGATACCGAGAATCTCAATGCTTATGGCGATGGTAAGTGGTGTGTTCTGGAATTGAGGAACCACAGCGGATGGAGTTTTCTTAGCGGTGAACGCGCAAACTTGTTTTTTATGGGGTTGAATTTCAAGTTCAAGTTCAGTCGCCCCTAGTCAGATAATTTTGTCAAATTACCCTCAGTGTCAGGCACAAGTTTTTCGCAGCTTTCCTTCACAACAGAACGAGGGACGTTAGCTCGGCCTGTATAATAAGTGACTCCGGTGCTGTCGTCCGCACAACAACGAATGTCATCAATTGACAACATATGATTGATATGCAGAAGAAACAGCGTCGGAGACACTCCAGAACTCTGTGGGACGCCAGCATTGATATTCATACCATTGTAGCCACCGCCAACCACGGTTTTTATGGTTCTGTTGGATAAGAAGGGCATTCCATTTGTATAAACCCTAGGGCAGCCCACACGATGGTAATTTTGATAGAAGATCCCGATGCCAGACCCGATCGAGCGTCTTGCTGCTATTGCCTCTAGTAAGCTTCTCAAAAGTTTAATCCTTGTCAACTAGGGTCTCCGGCCACGAGGTTTGTTCTGTAGAGTAAAATTGCCAGAATCAAACATTAGAATCAAAAACGTACCGTGTTTTCTTTTACAGTAGATTCCCCACACACATTATTAATCCTTCGAGCTGTTTCTGCAGCGTTGGTGGCACGGAGGAACGCGTATTTGTAAATAACAGGATATACTAGGGAAGTTAGGGCCTGCGGCGCAAACGCAAGCGCGCTTTTTATCTTTTAAATAGGTAACAGCAAGCTGTGTAGCAAGCGCGCTTGGAAACTTAGTGCGTCAATCTAAAAAATGCTTGGGCATTTCATTTTATAATTAAATAAAATTAAAAAAAATAAGTTAAAAAAGATAACTTAGTAAAAATTACCAAAAAAATGTTGAATATTCAAAATTTAATATTTAAAAAAATAAGTTACTTTTTAAAAAATAAACTGAAAAATTTTGATATCGAGTGCTGCGATTACTGCGACGGCCTCGAGGCATCTTGATGAAATTAGAATTAAAAACCCAAAATTTAATATAATTTAATATAATTTAATAAAAGACTAATTTATTAAAAAACTAAAAAAACAAAAAGGAAAAGATGAAAAAAAAATAAAAAAGAGGAAAAAGGAAAATTTAGTACTACCACTGCAAAAGCACTGCTCACAGTAGGGACAAATCTTCTTGGACCGATTTTTCTGGAACAAAACTTCTTTTTTTGAAAAACAAATTTCAACTGGCACAACTACGACATCTAGGCTACACGATCACGAAAAAAGGGGGTTTCAAACTATTTTGGTTTTGGAGAAGTAGAGCGTACAAAATACCGAGAAACTGGAGGTCGACCTCACATATTGCTCGCTTGCTATCGCGCGCTTGCAATTAAGTTTTTGAATATTTATCAAACTGGGTATGGCAGAGAGAGCATAAAAGTAGAATAAATGCGATCGATATGCGAGCACTGCGAAAAATTTGTGGCATAACGCTTGCTAAGCGCGTTCGAAATAATGACGCACGAAAGAGAGTTGGTCTGAAAGGGAGTGTCGGTGTTAAGATAAGAAAGGGCATGCTCCATTAGTTCGGACATGTAGAAAGAATGCAAGATGATAGAATGACGATACAGATTTACAATGCGAAAGTGGAAGGATGTAGGAGCCGAGGAAGACTAAGACTAACCGTGACCAAATTAGTCTTTTTTTTTTCAGCGTGTATGAAAAGAGCTATGAATGTGAAAGAAGCGAGTGAAGTGTGTAAGGACCGCGTCTTATAGCGCTCGGTTCTCTCTGCCTACCCCGCAAGGGACCTGGCGTGAAGTATATATACATACATATTAAGTTTTCGGTAAAGTGAATAGACCGATGTCAAAGAATAATTAAACCGTGTAAAAATAAATGAAGTACTTAATTCGAAACACAAATACACAATTAATTTGAAACAAATTTGAATTTGGAATTCCTAACCAGACTCCAGATATTTGAGATCAAAGTAGCCAGTTTGATAAAACGCCAATTTCATATGTAAAGACCAAATATTAGGATTGGCAGGATCAGTTATCTAAGCCTAAGGATATGGCTAAAACACTGATGGAGTGGCTCCTGTCAGACTTCCACAGCCCAAAGGGAAAACCTGACCTTTCACAGTAGTAAACACGTGCTTTAAAATACAATTTCTTAAACATGCGAATTTTCTTCGTTTGTGAATGTTATTTCCTACGCAGAGCAAGGATAAATTCAAATATGTTCATAAGTCCAAAAGTAACTTAGTGGTACATATCCACACAAGGATTCTAACTAGGTAACATTTGGTTAATAAGCTGTTTCAATATCTACTAGACTATAACTGCTCCTGTTATTTTTCTTTATCACGTCGTTGCTAAATTAAGAGATGTGGCAAGGTGAGAGTTATCATTGAAAATTCAATAGAGCGTATCTAGCCCACGTACACCTTTTCTTCAGTGTGCGTGTTTATATTTTTATAATCAAAAGTTCCATCAATAATATATAATATTATCTATTACAAAACTTAAGAACACAGATGCAATGTAATGGATAATATATAGCCAGTGGTTCAGAAATGTTTTGTCCATATTTTTTTATGTACAAACTGTAAAACGCACTTGAATATTATACCGTACATAGGATTGTTATTTGGAATAATACATTATAAATCCGTATAAGCCAATATTTTTCACGAGCTTTGTGGCGCAGTGGTAAGTAACGTGATTTTGATTGCCTTGGCCTGGGTGTTTTTAAGAGAGGTAGCGCGCATTATAGCAGTAGATTTCATTTCACAGAAAACCGCAACCTAATAACAATTCCCTAGACGTTGTATAAAAAAAAACTTAGAGTCAATAGATTTTTATAATTTTAATTGATTGATCTAGTGAGCTACAATTACTGTATATATTTAGAAATCTTATTATTTTTGGTAACATATAATGCTATGTCTTCATCTAATATTCGTAATTATAACACGTATTACATACTACCTTTACAGGTATTACATACAATAATAGTGTGAACCATGGAGCAGGAGGCATCAATAATTCAGTGGAGTTAGGACCGAGCGCTCAATCCGCGCGGCTCGCATGCCACTAACGAGATTAAATGGACAATATGCTGGTATTATGTACCTACTAGTACATAGTGAATTGATTCATTATTTTCTTTCTATCTTATTAAAACATTACACTGTAATGATAAAAGAAATCATGTTATGCGTAACTATATACTAAAAGCTAGGCTTAGTAACTTTAAAATATTATATTTTGTGGTTATATTAATATAGACATAGTACCTTATGGCTCAACGTTCTAAGGATTACCTTTTGGCTAGTCATTGTGTTCTCGCCGATCACACCAATCCAACCCATGGTCGTACCGGTCTTGATCACGTCATGGTCAAGTCAAAGACGAAACTTACTTGCATAATTTTGGGGTCCTCTATCTCTGATCATGAATGGGTTGCAATTAGTTTAAATCTGAAAACGCCATTATTTTCTACAAAACAAAATTTAAATTTAATTACTTCAATAAATTCGATAATTTGGTGCATAATTTAGACTTCGGCCTTGTTCTTGATTGTAATGACGCTAACATTGCAGCGGACTTACTGATCGGAGGGCTTAACAATGCTATAAGTGACAGTTCATCTATCAGAAGAACTACAAAAAGGTTACCAGTAACAGTACCAGTATCCAGTAAGCCCTGGATAGCTAAAGCTCTTCTCCATTGCATGAGAAACAGAGACAATTTGTATAAAAAATTAAAAAAAAACCCTTCTAATGATGTCATAAATACCACCTATAAACGTTACAGAAACTATTGTTTGAAAAGCAAGAGATCCTGAAGGCACAAAACAATACAAGAGATCTGTGGCGGGCAATTTAAAAAATCTGCGGTTCAAATAAAGTAGCCGACCACTCGTCCAAACTTGTTACTTTCTTAAACCCCCATGAAAGCATCGACAATGTTAACAACTTATTCGCTAGTCTTTGTAGGAAACGGGCTGAAAATATAATTAGCAATTATCCCATGATCCCATATCCCATGCTGCAATGCTGGTTCAGGGATCTGCACGTCACCCTCATTCTCTTTTGTAATTATTCCAACTGATGAGAACGAGGTCGAAATCTTTACCAGAGGTATGAAAGATAAGTGCGTGATAGGAGTGGACCTGATTTCTGCCAAAATAGTCAAGAGATATGCCTCACTGTTAAAGAGTCAAAAAGTGGAACTCCTTGCCTGCACATGTGTTTCCTTCCTACTATATGGGATCCTTCAAACAAAGCGTGCGTGAACTAACAAGACACCGTGTAATCTTTTGTCACATGCAGTTGCGATTTGGGCTCCTCTTTAGCTTACCATCAGGCAAAGCAGAGCCACTGTGCTGAGCTTTTATATATATAAACCAATAGAGCAAAACGGACTTACGGTAAGAGATCTAAAATAAACCTAAACAAAGTGTCTCAACTGAAAGTCACCAAAATTTCATCGAAATTCAAATGAAGCTATTTGCAAGTCATTATTTAACAAGTTCTAAGTCAATATCTACTGAATGAATTTGAACGACAATCATACAGATGTCAGCGTAAGCCACGATAAAACTACGCTTAGAATATTCTATGGAAACTAATAGTGTACTCATAATAATAACGAAAAATGTATATGAATAATAAAAACGTGTACGTGGGATCTTGTCGTTCTTCGCCTGTGATGGGATCCTCCGATTCGGGGACAGAGACGCTGATCCTAAAATTAAATAGAAAGAAAAAAGTATTCCGGATCCGATCCAGTCTATCGACCTATCGTAGGTACAATAGCGTGGCATCCTCGCCACCGTGATTACAATAAAAAATACCAAATCTTTAACAGATAATTACAATAATGTCATCATACTAATTATTATAAGTTTCAACGAGATAATGCCGCTTTCCAAACAGTAACCTAATAAAATGGATGTGAGAAATTGCACTCGTCTCGAGCATTGTGTCGGACCACGACATATGAACATCTCTAAAATCAATATTAATTTTATATATTTTTAAATAAAAAGAAAACCGCCCTTAATGAACACCCAGGAACTAAAAAGAGAAAAATAACGGCTTCCAGCGACTCCAAAAAATTGTAAGTAATTGTGACCAATTATTTTTCGCTTTTTAGTTCCTGTGTGTTTCTTGTAGGCGGTGTTTTTATTTATAAATAATTAATTTTTTGCTTTCTAGTGGTGTAAATAAAAAAAAGAGATTGAAAGTCCTCATCGAAAACTTTTGTTCGCCAGAAACCAAAACATTATATGTGTATATAATAGGGGTTAAAGTATGAAATTGCCGTTTTATAGTAATAGATACTTTGAATTGACATTAAACCTTCATGGTGTGAGATTTTTGAGTAAAACTTTTTTCACATGATGACCTATGAGGATTTTCTTTTAAAAAATATGCAACATTTGATTTTAGAACGTCATTTTTTTTTTTAATTCAGCTAAGACGGATACTTCGAAAATCCGAGTAATTTTAAATACGAGTTTCGACGCGGAACTAACGCGTTAGAAACGGCTCGCAATATCAATGCTGCGTTTCAGAGGAGACGGCTAATAAACGCGCGTTTTTGGTTTAAACGCTTTCATAATGGAAACTTCGACTTGAAGAACGAACCACGTGTAAGACCGCCTACACAGGTAATATCGCTAAATTGAAGGAGATGGTGGAAGCCGATCCGAGTCAAACTACCCAGGAATTACCGGCATGGTTTACCGTTATCTTACCTACAGTATTGATTCATTTGCATCGAAACTTAAAAAAATATGAAAAATAGGTGCCTCATGATTTGACTGATCTGCAGAAAGAAACGTGATTTGAAACTTGTGTTGTCTTGTTGAAAAGTGACCTGTGACGAAAAGTGGATTCTTTACGATAACCGTAAGTGGAAAATGCAATGGCTGACCCCAGGTCAAACTTTGCAACGTGCCTTAAAGCAAAGCTTACCAATAACAAGGTAAAGATAACTGTCTAGTGGTCTTCATGACGTCATTCACTATAGCTTTCTCAGGTCTGGTCAAGCAATAACAGCAGATGTTTACTGTGCCGAACTTGGAACTATGATGGTGAAATTGGCAGTAAAACAGCCCTGACTATTGAATCGATCTTCATGATTATTGCTCCATGATAACGCGAGATCTCACACTGCACGAGAAATCGTAACTCTATAGAAGCTGCAGTTAGAAACCATACGTCATCCTGCGTACTCGCCAGACCTTGCTCCAACTGACTACTAATTTTTTTTTGTGATTCAGTTACACGCGGGCCAGTCTGCAGCTCTTATAAAGTCCGGAACGTTGGTTTCCAGGCAGGCTTGGATAGTTCGTGCCTTGTGACCAGGTGCTGAGTCCTGCTGTAAAGTACACGTATATTGCTGAGAAGTTTCACAAACCGATCCAAGAAAGTCTCTTGACATAGAGAACTCAATCAACACAAAAAAAAAAATATGTAAAACTACGGGAAATCGAAAGAAGTTTTTAACATAATAAACGCGTTCCAAATTCAAAATAATTAAAGAGTTGGAAAGAAATAAAAGTTTTTATGGAATAGTATTTATGGCCAGAATAGTTACAAATTTCGCGTATTGATCAATGTAAGCAGCTAATTCGCACAGCACAAAAAGGAGGTTAGCGTATTTAACAATCAAATCTGAATACGAGTTCTGTCACTATCAATGACATACAAGTGTCGTGTTCCCGTACATATAAATCAGTGAACAACGCGACGGGGCGGCGGCGGGCTGTTTGAATTATTGACGGCAATTTGTTGGACCAGCGCTATTGTGATGTGACACAACGCTTAATACGGTGGTTGGAGGGATAAATTTTTATGTCACTTTTATATCTTGTAGCGTTCCGTACAATATAGTAAAAAGAAAACCTTGGTTTGCGTCTATCTGTCTACACATCCCTCACAATAGCATATTTCAGCAACTGATGCTATCTTGGAATATGATTAAATATTGCATATCTTACCGTATTGCAAATAAAATAAATAACAACAGTATTTCTTTTTTGTGGAAAGGATGGTTTAAATTTTGTAGTGCGGTTACTGGAACTACCAGTGTTGCATTATATGAAAGGTCTCCATTGGTATATTTTGTAACATATTCCAATAGCTTTTGGAAGTTATACTTCCTTTGATGCGTTACGAAAAAATGATGAGAGTGAATGTTCACGATGCGCGCACACACCGAGATCTAAAATGGACACCACGGCGACGTTGGAGAGAGAGCACAAAGGGCAGTTCTAAAAGTATGTTTCTTTCTACCATTTCGATTTTCCACAAAAGATCTATACTCTCTGACTGACGTGCTCACTGTAAGACAATTTTTCGTCCTTAACACTATCCTAAAACAACACTCACTACTTAATTTTATCCCCATAAATAATGCAACTAAGCACAATAAACATAAAGTCTGTCATTATACTGATTCCTGGACCACAGCTATGTCAAGTAGATTCTTCAGTTCCTTAGGAAAATATTTATATAATGAAGATAATGAGAAGAGTGCAATATATCCCCTCACAAGAGCCAACTGCAAGAGAACAACCTCTACATGGTTAAAGTCCCTCGATTATGGATGGATTATGGATTAGGAAACAGAAAATCTTCTGACCATCTCCTCTTAACTTCTAACTTAACTTAACCCACACATCACACACCCATTGCACACACACACTCACACACAGACACACACGCATAAGCACACGCTTGCACACATTCACATATATATATACATACACGCCATTGTAAATAATATATACTTACCTTAATTTAAGAAGTAATTTGTACTTAACATTTGTCCACCTGGTCCGGAGTTGGAGAGGCTGGTGATTTGTCATGCAGGTATTCCGAGTAGACCAGTCTCTCACATAGATTAAACAAATTGTAATGTACATCTTGTTAAAATGGTTCTCGCTGTTACTTTTTCTATGTGGGCAAAGAAATAAAGTATTTTGTATTGTATTGTATTGTATTGTTGGTAATCGTTTTGTTTCACATATGTAGAGTGTGTACTAATATGTACACGCACGATGAGTTTTTATTATACAACTCCGGAAGGCATACATGCATACGGCTCACCTGATGTAAAGCGGTAGCCTAGAAATTTTAGGAGATTTTTTTGTTATGTTACGTCAGAGAAGTATAATTTCTTATGTGCGAAGTACACACACAGTTTTTATATGTTATGTAACCTGTAGAGCCGTTTAAGTCAGTTGGAATACACGATACTCATAAATGCTGTACATCTTTACCATTGAAGTTATTTTTCCCACGATACAGAAGACTTTATCACTCGAATACAAAACTGAGTGTTCCCGACACTCCATTACGAAACGTTACAGCAAACACATGGTAGCTTTATCAAGACTCCACAGAGAGAAATAATTTACCAAAAATTAAATCGGTGGATGGATTGGTGATAGATGAATTGACTTAATGGATGATAGTACGCCCTCCAGAATAATACAAACTGACGCACCTATAAGTGAATACAGTAATAAGTAATTTATATATATGTAAATATATATAAATTACTTATTAAAAAAAAAATACAGTAATAAGTAATTTATAGCTATTAAACCAGGTGCCCTCGGCCAGAGATGACTACAGTACTCCATATGCGGTCTGACTTGGGACTTATATAATATTAACCTAATGTAATCCCATTAATTTTTAAAATGAGAAGTGTATGTATATTATATTAAGCTACGAATGCTAAAGAAGCGAGTGAGGTGTGTAAGGACCGCGACTTATAGCGCTCGGTTATTTCTACCTACCCCGCAAGGGATCTGGCTTGAAGATATACATACATACTTACTATGGTGACGCAGAATCATAAATTGAGTCTTGGCCTTCGATACTGGACGACTGGAAGCTGTTCTACCATATACTATCGCCCGAAAGATGTAAACACAAAGTATTGTGAATCTTTAATATTCATAGCTCTTTTCATACATGCTCGCCGGTTCCTACGGCTTCTGGCATCACCATAAAACACGGCCAAGTCGATCATGGCAGGCTAGTCTTGGTCTTCCTCCGCGCCTACATCCTTCCACTTTCGCACATCTGTTTCGTCATTCTTTCATCCTGCTTTCTTTCTACATGTCCGAAACAACGGAGCATGCCTTTTCTTATCTTAAAACCGACACTCTCTTTCAGACCAGCTCTGTATCTTACGTCGTCATTATGAACGCGGTCAGCAAGCGTTATGCTACAAATTTGATCTCATCTCAACCGCGTTTATTCTACTATCATGCTCGCACTGCCGTACCCAGCTTTCACTTCCATAAGTTGGGTTGGGTTTAGCGTCGCGTTGTGTACGGCGACAAAATAAATTAAAAAAATATATATATAATTGATACAAATACTTTAGTGTCTTTTCAAGCGCGTTCACTGGGCTAACTAATAAATAATGATAAAAGCGATTGATAATACTGTGGTTTTAGGAAAGTAACGTCAAAATCGATCTTCTGCAGTCCTAAAGCAACACAAATATAGGTACACGTGGTTCACGTGTATTTTCGTACCAAACGAAAACAAGATGCGAAAATAAAACAGCACATTGAGCTTTTCTAAGAAATAAGAATACTGATTACGTATAAAAGTATTCGTATCCGAAAAAAGAACGATGCAATTAACAACGCAAAATAAATTCTTCAACAACAGAAACAAATCTAGTAAACATTTACTTATTTATCGTACACAATACAGATTGTAACTAATACTTTAGATTTAGACAATGCGATATTTTGTCAATATTGTCTTTGTTGGGTTATATTGAAATAATATGCGTCAGTATAAAAATTAGCCTGGTTACAATGAATTTGCCAAACAAAACTGATTTATTTGCATCGGACTATAATTTGTAGCATTATTTACATTATAAACACTACTCAGTTCTATTTAAAATACAAATTTGTTTAAGTTTCATTTTAATTTCATCACTTCTAATTGAATAATATTATCTATAGTTCAATACTTTTAAAATCAATTTGTAGTAAAAAATATATTTAATTAAATTGTTATGCAATTAAATAGAAATAAAATATAATTAAAATAATACTGAATAAAATATTACATCCAAAAACAATTTACCTGATAAATAAAATATAAAGCATGAAAGTAGAAAAATTTGTGACTTAACGCTTGCTGACCGCGTTCGTAATGAAGGCGTGAGAGAAACAGTTTATATGAAAGACAGTGTCGTATCGTGTTAAGATAAGAAAAGGCATGCTCCGTTGATTCGGATATGTAGAAAGAACGCGGGACGAAAGAATGACGAAACAGATATACAATGCGAATGTGGAAGGATGTACTCGTAGGAGCCGAGGAAGACCGAGACTAACCTACCATGACCAAATTGGTCGTGTTTTATCAGAAGGTGATGTCAGGAGCCCCAGGAACCGGCGAGCGTGCATGAAAAGGGCTATGAAAGTTACAGAAGCGAGTGAAGTATGTAAGGACCGCGTCTTATGGCGCTCGGTTCTCTCTGCCTACCCCGCAAGGAACTTGGCGTGAAGATATACATACATACATACATACATAAATAAAATGTACCTGGGACGATAGACCGACCTTCTTTTTGTACAAAGTTGTACGTTTTTCAGTATAGACACCTACATACATAAATTTAAAAATAAAGACTTAATCTAAACACAAAATTTGATTCAAGTCGTTACAGCCGTTTGCGAGATACTCGAAATTACTAATATACTCGATATTTCGGGTAGCTTGAAATTTAAAATAATATGATTGATTAATGCTACAACATTTTTCTCTGAATCAATATTGTTCATAATCTGAAACAAAGCTACTCTTATCGAAGAAACAATTTTTTAGAGACTTCGAAATTCTGAAATGAAATATATCACCAACTTTAGTGCCTGATAAATTATTATAGAGGGCGAACCACACATTATAGAACAAGGTCTTATTTGCACATACTTGTAGAGAAAATGTATAAGGATTATTACGTATCACATGAACAAAAATTCAACAGTGCTACCAAAGCTAGTGAATCTATATTTTGGTGAATGATATTTAAACACCACCCGTATATAAAACATTAGTAATACATGTATTTAGAATTTTCTGATGAATATAGTGAAGCATTTTTTCATTTTTACAGATTTTTGTCATACTTAAAATAAACATTATAAATAAAGGATTGTAGGAGGTCGACACCGACTGGACCTGGCCTGTTGCCAGGTCATCAACATATAACACGCGCACAGTTAGGACTGACGTAAAAATTACAGAGCTAGAAGAACAAAATAAATAGACAAGTTGCACTGGGATATCATTAGAACATCAGAAGGCCGAAGATATGGCGATAAACCTTAAGTCCTGCAACTTGCTCTATTTTTAGGAAGGCGCCCAACAGTCCCATTGTGATGTTGGGTTTATCGTCCGGAGTTCTCTCTGTAGCAACATCGTGTCAATCGGGAATGCATCATCCAGGGTAGCATACCTTGTCCTTAAAGTCACCAAGCGATACTAACTAAAGGTGATACAGGTCTACGCGCCGAACTCGACACACCCTGATGAGGAAGTCAAGGCAAAATATGGAGATATCACTAAGGCCATACATCTCTCCAGGTCCCACTACACGATTCTTATGGGTAATTTCAATGCAAGGCTAGGCCAGAGGAGCGGGATAGAGCAAAGAGTGGGACAATTTGCAACAGCAGCGTAACTAAAGGGATCAGATATTGGCTGTCTTCATGGAGAAGGAAATAGTATTTACGATAAACTCCTTCTTCGAATTGTCACCATATAGCTGAGCCCTGAAGGTTTCACGATGAAGTATATATACTTCGTCTAGACCCTCTGAATACAGATACCTATTTAATAACGCCTACGTTTTATTGTTTATTTGTTGTAAAATGTTAGGCATTAATTGCATATTTTAATATTTGTTTAGTTTTCTTAATTGATGCATGGTAGGCGGTTAACGATATAAAGGGCAAAACTATTTCCTTGGTAAGAAGCATGAATAAGCATGAGAATATTTTGTTTTAAGGTTTGTGTTTAAAATACATGCCTTAATAATTAAAAATATAAACAAAAAGGAATAGAACAGAATTATAACAACTTTATGCTATTTCAAACAAATATTAAGACCAAAGTGTGTTATGATTATTTTATATGCAATTTGATCTAACCTGCTTTGCGTGCTTCCGCCAATTAGTTCATGCGGACTAGCGCCGACCGGCACCCATCCACTACCGTTAGTATGTGGAACATGCCGATGTTGCCATGGCTGCTTTTGTAGTGTCTGCCTCGGCTGCTGCGGTCGTCCGCCATCTGGAACAGGAACCGCATGCTACCCGCCACCGTTGCTGCCGCGACTATCCTGCGTCGCTGCGACACGTGTTTCGTCTCTCTACGAGGCATCCTCAGGCGCTGTAGATGTTAGTCGTTAGAATAACATGTTACAAAGTTATAAACCCATCATAGGACCGTCCCTTATTGAATTGAGGGTGGGGTGGATGGGGTGAATGAACTAATTAGTGGTGAAAGCACACAAAGCAGGTCAAATGAAATTGCATGTAAAATTGACTTTCGCATAATAACGTCTGAATCTATTAACTGTGATTGTTTTTAATAAGAAAAACGAGTGTGCTTTAGACCACACGACTGAAGTAAAACTTAGAGACAATAGGCAATTTAATATAATTCGCACTCGCGACGGACGGACCGACGCACGCACGCACGGAGAGTGTTGACTGGGAATTTCACTTGGTTCTTCTTCTTCTTCAACTTTATTGAACGTTAGCGCTTAGAAGCACTTATTTCGCAGTCACATTATAATAGTGGTTGCCAAAAGCCACTAACTTATATCTCCCTCCCTCCATCGTTCGCCTCGCTCGATCACACTTTTCGTAACGCTCTCGTCACGCATTCACCAGCTTACTCCGCAAGTCAAGCGTGCGTAAAGAAGTCTTACTTCAAACAAAGTATTAAATTGTCGATAGGCCGCCGTAACAGTTTCACACCAGGCGGGTTGAACACTTGTTTGCCAATCAAATCAAACATTTTATTTGCAGAGAATATGGGTAACATACAGTTATTCACAAAATTTTCGATCCAACACATTCTACTGTTTCAATACAGCGTGCAAAAATTAATTCATATTATGTTTTAAATAAATCTTTAAATTTAATAACATTTTAATAAAAATAATGTCAATGTCAAATATGTTATTCAATATCTTAATAAATTAATAAGTGCAGAAAAAAATGAAATAAAATGTTAACACTTAGGTAATGTCAGTCATTGATTCTATTTTTATCATTAACATAATCATTATTAGAGTAATAACATTTGTCTAAAAGATAATTTATTAGATGTTTTTTAAATGTATTCAAAGCCATATCTTTAAAACGGTTTGGTAATAAATTATATAGCTTTATAGCCATGCAGTACACATTTTTTTGAAAAGGAGCCAATTTTTGTTGAGGTACGTACAGTTTATTCTTATGTCGAGTTCTAGAACCGATTATGTCTCCATGTCTAATAAATAAATTGAAGTGCTTGTGTACAAACACACATGTCTCGAAAATGTAAAGACATGGTAATGGTAGATTTTTGTGTTTTTTAAATGCAAACACACAGCTATCTAGAAAGTCGAGTCCACTGATAGCTCTAATACATTTTTTCTGGGCTATAAATACTTTCGACACATCTACTGAATTTCCCTATAGTATTATCCCATATCTTAAGATTGGTGATACATACCCATGGTATGCAGTAAGTGTTGCATCGATAGTGGCAGCTTGTTTCATTCGCCTCAACACATAGACAAATTTATGTAGTTCATTACAAAGAACAGCTACGTGGGCCTTTCAATTACATTGGCTATCTAACGTGATACCCAGATATTTGGTTGTATCTACTTCTTCTATTTCTGCGTTATTAAAATTGATATTTAAGTCACCCGACTGAGTACTAAGAAGTGTCCATGGGCTGGGTAACAGTTTCACATCAGGCGGGCTGAACAAGTGTTTGTCACCCTACTCAGTACTAAGAAGTGTCCATGGGCTGGGTAACAGTTTCACATCAGGCGGCCTGAAGACTTGTTTGTCACTCGACTGAGTACTAAGAAGTGTCCATGGCCTGTGTAACAGTTTAACATCAGACGGTCTGAAGACTTGTTTGTCAACCGACTGAGTACTAAAAAGTGTCCATGGACTGCGTTACTGTTTCACATCAGGCGGGCTGAACACTTGTTTGTCACCCGACTGAGTACTAAGAAGTGTCCATGGGCTGGGTTACAGTTTCACATCAGGCGGGCTGAAGACTTGTTTGTCACCCGACTGAGTACTAAGAAGTGTCCATGGGCTGGGTAACAGTTTCACATCAGGCGGGCTGAAGACTTGTTTATCACCCGACTGAGTACTAAGATGTGTCCAAGTGTTGGCCTCGCCCGATCACACTTTTCGTAACGCTCTCGTCACGCAACCTGGTACCAGCTTACTCCCCAAGTCAAGCGTACGTAAAGAAGTTTTACTTCAAAAATTACGATTTATTTGTTAATAAAATCATTATTTGCTGTTTTAAAATTCAAAATTTTCAAGACGTACGACTAAGTCCATCGAAACAAATGTAGCGAACTCGAACTCTATCCCTACCCCTTAGAACCTGCACCAATGAGATCCGAATATTTGACTGAAATTGAATAACTGTAACAGTAAAATATAATAATTAAATCCTTCGTTAATACTCAGAAATTATATATACTTACATTATGAGTTTGGAGAATATGAATACTCGTCATGTACGCGTATGTAATGAACGTATTTAAGCGCTCGTGTACAAGTATGTAAATTATCTCGTGTTTCTGGTGAATACAAGACCCACCTGGTGAATAAAAGAACCATCTCGCGTATTTTAAAATCATTTCTGATATAGTGGTTGCATATACGATCAATTTTCTGTTCAAAAATCTTTAAAAATACAAACAAAGCGACGGTTAGCTAACGAACCAAAAATATAACAGAGTTGTGCAGATTGCATGATGTAGCGTTCATCGTACAGACATACTCGCCCATCCGTGATGTTCGCCCGCACCATATTATATAGGAAACTTTCCAATTTTACAGTGGTCGGACATATTTCACAGTTTACTATTCCTGTTATTGTCATTGTTACTTAATTTGTTCCCGTATGTCATGCGTGAAGTTAACTGTGGTTTATGTTAATGAACGATATTTAGTCTACAGTATTTAGAAATTGCAATATTTGAATTTGCAATATTTTATATTAATTTATTTCGCGTGGCGCTCGGCTCTCTCTGCCTACCCCGTAAGGAATTTCGCGTGAAGTTATAATGGTGGTAGTAGTAGTAGTATTTAGAAACAGGTTAAACCTGATAATAAAATCAATAATAATCCGCTGTTTAGGATAATTACATTTTTTTATACAACGTCAAAAGGGATACAAGCATACAGCCCACTTGAACTTGTCTTTGTCCTATTTCTTTTCGGTAAGGTGCAGGTAGATAAAGAGATAGTATAACCGCAAAGAGATAGCATATCCGAAAAGAGATAGCATAAAGACTGACTGGGGAAGATCCCAGCCAGTCTTTGTGCTATCGTTTTTAAATAAGGTGCAGGTAGATAAAGAGATAGCATAACTGCAAAGAGATAGCATATCCGAAAAGAGATAGCATAAAGACTGACTGGGGAAGACCCCAGCCAGTCTTTAGCATAAAGGCTGACTGGGGAAGACCCCAGCCAGCCTTTGTGCTATCTCTTTTCGGTAAGGTGCAGGTAGATAAAGAGATAGCATAACCGGAAAGAGATAGCATATCCGAAAAGAGATAGCATAAAGACTGACTGAAGAAGACCCCAGCCAGTCTTTGTGCTATATTTTGTCAATAAGGTGCAGGTAGATAAAGAGATAGCATAACCGCAAAGAGACAGCATATCCGAGAAGAGATAGCATAAAGACTGACTGGGGAAGACCCCAGCCAGTCTTTGTGCTATCTCTTTTCGGTAAGGTGCAGGTAGATAAAGAGATAGTATAACTGCAAAGAGATAGCATATCCGAAAAGAGATAGCATAAAGACTGACTGGGGAAGACCCCAGCCAGTCTTTGTACTATTTCTTTTCGGTTGACATGGAGACGGTTTTCGGTTGAAAGAGATAGGGGATGGAAACCCATTATGTAAGTGTAAAAACTAAACAATTACATTATAGTCCATTTTCCTCACAAAATCCACGGAACTTATATTTTTTTTTAAACAAAATACGTGTACCGCCGACATTTGTACCTATTTCATAATAAACTTTTGCTCTTCAAATATTGCACCCCGAAAATTGCCCTCCGAATTGTGAAAATAATGAAAATTATTTAATTACGCGCCCCCAGTGGCTCGCGTTTCGGTTGTCGCGTTGAGTAGTTTCAGCGTTACAGAGTTTTCAGGGCGAGTGCTTTTGCATGTATCTGTGAGTAGGTTTTAACCAAATGTACGCCAGTGGTGCTCGTAAATCCTGGGGCGGTGACAGCCTGTCCCTGGACAGTGGAGCGGCGAGGTCGATTGATAGACGCTAAATACATTTCAAAGAATTTTAAAAAGGAAAATGTTAAGTCTTGTCATTGTAAGTTTAATGATGTAAGTGGCACAACTTTTTTTTTAATCACTTTAATGGAAAATAAGTGTAAAGCTCGTCTGATGATAAGCTGTTACTATACAAGGGGTGTCCACTGGTGTTAAAACTGCCTTCTTGTTACCACACACGTGCGTTGGCGACCTTCTAAAAACTACTTCTCACATTTTAACACGCTTTTTTATTGTCTTCAGAGTTAAATTCAACTTCACTTGCACCCTAATTAACAGACGATTCTCTGGCCAAAGATAAATAAGTCGTGTCAAAACTGCCCGATGGGAAAGTACCTCTACCTCAAAGAAAACCGCAGTCAAATAGCAACTCTCTGCATGGTTGTTGTGTTCCTGCGCGTGACTTTTACTAATGAAGTCCTAAGGAGACGCTGTGTTATCAGGGGAGGTGGCAAAGCACGAGCGATGCTCCTTGTACTGTAAGTATTTTTAGGTTTACGACCACCACTTTACATCAGGTGGACCATATGCTTGTTTGCCTCTTGACGTTAATATGCAAATGACATTTTTCTTTTCTTTTTCTATGGTTCCGTTCCTAAAGTTCGGACACTATTACTGTCACTTTAATGTCTGTGTGTCTGTCAGTATGTCACATTTTATATCGCGGTAAACAAAATTTGGATGCAATGTCCATAATTTTGACCCAAAACAGAATAGTTAATAGATTCAGGCGTTATTTTGCGAAAGTCAAATTTACATGCAATTTGATCTAACCTGCTTTGTGTGCTTCCGCCACCAATTAGTTCATGCGGCCTAGCGCCGGCCGGCACCCACCCACTACTGTTAGTACGTGCTACATGCCGACGCTGCTATGGCTGCTCCGGTAGTCTCTGCCTCGGCTGCTGCGGTCGTCCGCCATCTGTTCCAGATGGCGGACGACCGCAGCAGCCGATCAAAGGTTAGATCAAATTGCAACCAAAAAGGTTAGATCAAATTGCAACCAAAACAGAATGATTATTAAAAGAGTTATATTAATTATTTCTAAGAGTGATACGATACACAAAACGAAGTCATTTTTTCTCACACTGATATGTGTTATTCTTTAGTGCTTATCGAGTGTAGACCAAATATATTTTTAGATAGTTTTTTTTTGCAAAAAATAACTTATTTGTAAGAAAATTTAAATTTTATGCGTAAACAATGCTCCGTGCACTGTATATAAACAACAAATATTGAAAGCACCGATTATTTATATAGTTTTTTTTTCAACGTTCCCTACACTAAGGGCGCCAATTGAACAAAGTTTCTACTATTTGTTCGTCTGTCTTGATTATCTGTTTCCTTTGAACCGTAGAGGCAGATACTTTATATTTTCAGAGAATTACTTTGTGTGATATAATAAGAAAGAAATAAAATTGACGAGCTCGATGGCATAGTGGTTAGTGGCGCTACATTGATAACAGCACTCGTGGGTTCGATTTCCATACATGAAAAATATTTGTGTGCATGAACAAGTCTATTTGTCTTGGTCTGGGTGTTTTTAAGAGAGGTATAGCGGATCAAAGTAGCCAGTTAGGGAAGTACCTCCACCTCCTTTCTTCACAAGAAACGTGCTTTTCGCGGCATTGTTTTCTACGCTCGAGCACCTTCATGTACGAGCCCGACTGCACGATTGATTTACTAAACTAATTAAATGTATATATATATGTACTCTTAATTATTTGACAGTGGTACGGAACCAGTAGTGTACTAGTCAAACTCGCACGTAGTTGGTTTTATTTACAAGTTTTCATTGAGTCGTCAATAAAGATGATCATCATCTTCATTTCAGTCCATTCGTGAACTTAGGCCTTCCCTCTAAAGAGCCATTTGCCTCGATCCTATGCCACTTGCATCCGTCGATATCCTACGGTTCTCTTGAGGTCATCGCTCTATCTAGTGGAGGTCGTCTCATACTGCGTATACCAGTACAGGGCCACCATTCAAGAGCCTTTCGAGAGCAAGAGCGGTTGTCGATTCTACGAACTATGTGGCCGATCCACTACCACTTCAGGTTGCTCATGCTTTTGCTATGTCGGTGGCCTTAGTTCTACTACGGATATTCTCATTTCTGATTCTACGAGTATCATGCAAAGAAATCTCGAGCATAGCTCTTCATAGCAAGCTGAGCGACTTTGAACTTCCCATGATTCCCTGATTCCCAAAGATGATAAACGCATTTTGAAATCCCTTGACATTTTTAGAGATTCTTTTGGAAATTGATCAATATTTCATAATCCATTAGGATTCAGTTTGATTATGCGCGACAGAGTCCTAGCGATCTGAGTCCTAGGAATCTGCAGTTCTCGCGATATATTTTTTGTTTCCTAATTGTGGTTTCGGCGAGTTCTGGCATTAACAGCCTTTGTAGTTTTAACAGTACGTTATGGTCTTCAATAGAGAAAATGTTAGTATATCTGCCGATAGTACGATATACAGACATACGGCTCATACCAAGCTTTTGAAGTGTCTTGAATACGGCCGTCGCTCCATACCCACTTTGTGCAATGCAATCACTGCAATCGTAATTTCTTTAACATCCCATTCCATATTGTATTTTGATAATAAACACGAAAAAATATGTAAAACGGCGGAAAATTAAAATACATTTTTTAACATAATAAACGCGTTCTAAATTCAAAATAATTATAGAGTTGAAAAAATAATATTTTCTATGGAAAAATATTTATGGCCAGACTAGTTATATATTTTAGTACCCGGTGGTTTGGGGTTGATAAGAGTCGTGCGCCTGATGCTCCCAGAAAACAAATATTTGTGTGCATACACATGGATAGGTATACTACATAGGTAGGTCGTATTTCAAGCAATATAAAAATTAAGGTACGATACACGAACGCCATCCATATTCCATTGTACATACAGGGTGACTAGTAAATTCTTAACCGATATATTTTTGTTCCAAGTATTTGCATGCCTAACAATCACTTATTAATCTAATACGTCTGGTATCTTTATCCACACTATTTCTAAATTTAATATAACTCCTATTATCTCACATTGGACTAATCAATTATCATGTAATGGTATTAGATGAGATAAATCTCTGTATTTGTTGGCCGAAGGATTTAATTCATTGTAAATTTAATATAAACTAGTGGCAATAATCTTATTTATCAATATGACTGTATTGATTTTCTTTTATAACCCTTAATTATTTAGGACTCTTTGATTTACTTTGTAATAAAATTGAACTTTTACATTCAAATTAGTCAAATAGGTCAATCACAACAAATAATTTAAGAATGAATCCCTGGTCACGATGTAATAAAGGCAAAACATTTTTCTACAAATTTTAATACATATACCCAGTTTCACTGCCATATCTCACCCTTCAAACCAGAACACAGCTATATAAACATAGCTCCTTGGGTAAAAATAGTTGAGACAGAGGACTTTTGTACAAAGTCACATCTATAGGCATAATGATTTAATTTATGTATTATGCACAAAGCCATTTGTACATTGAAATTTAAATTTTCATTATTGTATTTTACGTAGAATAAGATAATATAACCAAAAATGTTACATTCTCATTTGTTATAAATATATTGTTATATTGATAAATAATTATATAAAGTATTCAGCATTAACTAAATGATGATGCACCGTACTGATTTTGTACAACTGCGTTAGAAAGAAAAAATATTCACGATTTAAAATCATTCTGTACATGTAAAAAATACACCTCGTTTGCGTTCTCAAAATGGTAGCCATAAAATACTTTGAAAGATAGCTGTTTTGCTGCAACTAGAGATAACCTAGAAATATGAGCAGTGGTCATGTTTCACGTAACATACGGCTGAATTTGACCTCCTAAAGCTACTAGTGGACTTACTGTATAGAGAGAACAGTAGTAGCTTTTCAAACGTGTATAGATAGTTACTTATCCTAATATCCTACTAATATTATAAATGCGAAAGTTTGTATGTATGGATGGATGTTTGTTGCTCTTTCACGCTTAAACGGCTGGACGGATTTGAATGAAATTTGGCAAGTAGATAGATTATGATCTGGATTAATACATAGGCTACGTTATTTGACTCCACGCGTGCGGAGCCGCGAGCAGCAGCTAGTAATATTATATAACGGATATTCACATTTATTACATTAGTAGGATGTGAATTTTTATGTTTGTTTGTTACGCTTTCACGCGAAAACTACTAAACCGATCGTCATGAAACTTTGTACACATATTCTTGGAGGTATCAGAAGTACCATAGGATACTTGTTATTAAAAAAAATGCGAGCTAAGCCGCGGGTAAAAGCTAGTATTTCTATATATGATGAACACTGACTGATCTGATCTTGGCGTGTATCTTTAAAATCATGTTTTTGGATTTATTGGCAGAGCTGCGATAGCCAGCGGAGCCACTTACCCTCAAAATTGCCGTTTGGGGTAGACTGATGTCATCCAGCTAGCGTTTAGACGGTAATAGTGAGAAACTCCAAAATCGACACACTAATAGCTAACATATTGTAGTTTTGTATCCTTTAATTTGAAATTTAAATGTTCGTTGGTGAGGAAGAACGGTCCAAAATCGTTCCAATTAGAAAAAAAAACATATGGGAAAACGTATGGCCGGCCACTCTGCAGTGCAGAGTCTGCACTGCACTCCCATCAACAGAAAAAGTAACAGCACCCGTCGCTAGATGTCGTACAGGGTTCCATATATTTTTAAAAAATTAAAAATAAAATATTTAAATATTTTTTAAATTTAAAAAATATGAGCTCTGCCTACACAGCTTGCTGTTATTTACTAGTGTATATATTTGATCTTGCTTATGTTAGGTCACGTCTTTCGAAAAATAATTTATTGGCAGTGTGAGTTTCCTCATGATGTTTTCCTTCACCGCCGAGCAAATGATAATTACAAATATGTTTTGAATGACGCGACTTTGACACCAACGCACGTGGGTTCGATTCCCACACAGGACAAACATTTGTGTTCATGAACATGTCTGTCTTGGTCTGGATGTTTTTAAGAGAAGTGCATCAAAGCAGCCCGTGTGTGGAAGTACCACCACCTCACAGAAAACCGCAGCCAAATAGCAACTTCCTAGAGGGTTGTTGTGTTCCTGCGTGTAAATGAGGTCACTAGTGAGCTCCTAAACATATACTGTGTTAGCAGAAAAGGTGGCATCGCGCAAGCGATACTAAATATATTACAAGCGTTCATAGGCTACGGTGACCGCTTTACAATAGGTGGTCGGTATGCTTATATGCTTTCCGACGTTGTATAAAAATAAATGTACATAAATCCGAAAACACGGATTTAGTACGTGCTTACGCCAGGATTCGAACCTTGGGACTGTCAGTTCAAAGGCCGGTTCCTTATTCCAGTGAATAAAGATCCTATTTAGGCCATCACTGTTTAATAACTAAAAATATATTATTAGGTAAAGGATTATTTAGTAAAGTTAAAATATAACCATTGACGAAACCCGTATTTACAAACTACCAGAAAATCTGAATGGATTAATGACTGTCTTAGGTTTTCGCATTGTTACAAATGTCATCTTAGTCTTCCTGCGACCACGGATGCTGCAAAGTATTTGTAACGTCAGGTTCAACAAAATAAATAAAACACGCGATACTTCCGTTAAAAATTGTTTAATTCAATGAATTAATGACTGTTATCTACAATAATCTCGACCAATGGCTAACACAGGGAAATATTGTCCGACATGATATAATTAAATACTTAATAGAGGCAGGCGTTATTTTGCGCAAGTCAAATTTACATGCAATTTGATTCTTCCACCATCAATTAGTTCATCCGGCCCCACCCTCTATCGTTAGTAGATGCAACATGCCGACGCTGCCATGGCTTCTCCGGTAGTCTCTGCCTCGGCTGCTGCGGTCGTCCGCCATCTGGAACAGAAACTGCATGCCCTCACCACCGTCGCTGCCACGACTGGCCTGGTCGTCACAGCGACACGTGTTTCGTTCCTTATATTGAAATGAGGGTAGGGATAGATGGTGTGAGTGAAACGATATGTGATATCTCGTGAAAGCTTTCCGAACTAATCTGCAGTATGTGCTGAATCTCCTGATACGTAACTCGTTTATTGTTTTGAAATAAAATTTTTCACTGCTAGCACGTTTTCTTCCGTAACAGCCGTCAAAGGGCGACCACTTCTTACTTTGTCCCCCAAAGTTAGTCGACCGCGCTTGAATTCGTTATACCAACGCTACACGGTTGCCTTGAAAGGGCCTTCATCCATGAATGCCATTTGAAGTCTATCGTACGATTCGCCCAGTTTCAGGCGACACTAGAAATCGTAAAAAATTATAGCGCAAAAATTTTCCCAGCGCAGATGCATTTTTCAATGATAATTTAAATTAGCTCGCAAAAAATATGGAGGGAAATTTTGAAATTGGAACGTACCTATTTTTACTTATAAATAATCATATTTTTCAAAATAGATTATAACTGGCCAGTCTTTCACAAATAAAAACTTTTTTATGCAATACTTTCTGAGTGGCCTGGTATATGTAGACAAATCATGTGGTTATTGATATCTGAGTGACATAAAAACCTATATTGATTACAACTATTTGAAAACCGACTTACTTAGATTTATAATAAAAACAAAAACAACTGTAAACCTAGGGTCTTTCTCAAAAATAACTTTCATTATTGAGAAAAACATATATATGTAATAGGTAAGAGCAAAAGAAAAATCCGTCCATTTACCTACGACAATTTCTTACAAGTCCTAAGTTTCTTGGTGTAATAAGTGGTATTAAAAACCTATTTTAATTCGGTATCTTTAATTTTAATCTGGTTTATATATATAGTACAATATGTATAAAGAAACTGAATATAAAAACAAGTGTAAGCACAGGGACTTTCTCCAAAATAACTTTCTTTATTGAGGGAGACATATAGGTATAATAGGTAAGTGCCAAGGAATAAATAAACAGCGGTTCTCCCCGCGTAGGATTTCAGTTCGTCTAAGAAAATAATTACGTTCTGTCTCCGACCAACAAATAATTAATAGCATGAATAAATCTTAAACTTTTGTCGACTCGGGTTACTTGCCTTATTTATAAATTTTAATACTTACAGCCAAGGATGTGCAATAAAATGGAGTAGATAGGTTTATCCCGCTATCTAAATAGCATTTAAAAATTTCAGCCAATTAGGCCGAAGAAACCTTCAAAACTTAAATATTTTACTCAATTTAATGGGTTTAGGGTATATTTAAATTATATTCTCGTTTCTACTTTATTTTCTACATTTATTTTCCTACACTTATTGTTATTTTGTACTACACCATTATGTTTCGTCCATAGATTTTGAAAAGTACCAAAACATCGCACGAAATCTCCTTGACTAATCTACTTCTATTACCTTGACGTCATTTCTTGCACCCAAGTTTTTATCTCTTAAAATAGATGCCTCTGTTATAGCTAGGGAAAGGAAGGCTTGTTAAATAAGTGGTTAATTTTAAATCACAAGTTTTCAAGTTTAAATTATTTTTTAGTATATCCAAGTTTTAAACGTAGAGGGTGGAAATTAAAATTAAATTCATAGAGCAGTGATAGCCCAGAGACTAAGGAATCGGCTTATTAACCAACTGGTCCCCGGTTCAAATCATGGATGTACCACCGAGCTCGGTGGCTTAGGCGTGAATGACGCGACTTTGATAACAACGCTCGTGGGTTCGATTCCCACACAATGCAAACATTTGTGTGCATATTTGTCTTGGTCTGGATGTTTTAAGAGAGGTAGGGATATCAAAACATCTCCACCTCACAGAAAACCGCAGCCAAACAATAACTCCCTAGAGGGTTGTTGTGTTCCTACATGTCAATGAGGTCACCAGTAAGCTCCCAAGCAGTTGCTTTGTAAGCAGCAGAGGAGGCATCGCGCGAGTGATAATTAATATATGACAAGCGTTAATAGGCTACGGTCCCCGCTTTACATCAGGTGGGCCGTATGCTTCTATACCTCCCGACGTAGTATAAAAAAAAACATTAAATTTGTGTTTCCGTATTCATGTACATATTTATCATTTACTCGGCGATGAAGGATACTGTGATAATGAGGAAACCCACATGTCCAAAAAATTATATTCCGAAAAACGTATGACCTAACCTAAGAAAGATCTGGCTTGTCCTCTGGGTTGGGCAGGCCTGATGGCTTGGCTAGCGGACCCCGATAATCCTAAAGGTTTAGGAAACGTGGTAACGGTAAGAAGAAGAAGATGTATACTGTCTTTTTCTAGTATGAGACTTCACGCCAAATCCCTTACTTAAAGCCAAGTAGGCAAAAAGTACCGGGATCTACATAACGCGATCTTTTCACACCTCACTCGCTTCTTTAACATTCATAGCTCTTTTCATGCTCACTCGCTGGTTCTTAGATCTCCTGTTGACACCCTCTGATAAAATGCGACCTACTAGATCGTAGTGCCAATGGCACTAGCATATTACTTCGACGAGCTCGGTAGTTCAGTCGTGAATGACGCGTCTTTGACACCAACGCTCGTGGGTTGGATTCCCACACAAGGCAAACAGTTGTGTGCATGAACATGTCTGTTTGTCTTGGTCTGGATGTTTTAAGAGAGGTAGAGGCATCAAAGCAGCCCGTCTGGGGAAGTACCTTCACCTCACAGAAAACCGGAGGCAAATAACAACTTCCTAGAGGGTTATTGTGGTTCTGCGTGTTAGTGAAGTTACCAGTAAGCTCCCAAGCAGTTGCCGTGTAAGCAGCATAGGAGGCTGGTTTTGTAAGCAGCACCATCATCTTGTAAAATGTGTACGGACCGGGTCTTATGGCGCTCGGTTCTCTCTGCCTACCCCCCAAGGGAGCTGGCGTGAAGATATACATACACACATATAATTATCTTGAGAAACACAGCCACCACTCCTAACACGTGCCGATTATCAAAATTTTAATTTAAATCAGCTTTGTTAGCGACTGAAGATAAAGAAGACCGCAGTTAACTAAGGTTTTTTTTTAACCTCAAAGTCTCCATCTGGTAAACTGGGGAAGAACTAGCGACTGGGGAAGTACCTCCACTTCAGAGAACACGGCATCCTAATAACAACTCTCTAGATTCTAGAGAGTTGTTATTTGGATGCCGTGTTCCTGTCTAGAGTCTAGAGGGTAGTTATGTTCTTGCGAGTGAGTCAGATCATCAGAAGATGAGGAGTTACTGTGTTGACAGCGGGGGTGGCAACGCGTTCTTTCTGTTGCTACAGTAACCGCTTCACATCAGGCGGACCGTATGCTTGTTTGCTATCAAAAAAATCGGCCAAGTGCGAGTCGAACTCGCGCACGATGGGTTCCGTACCATTATCTATAAAAACAGCAAAAAAAATCACATTTGTTGTATGGGAGGCCCCTTAAATATTTATTTTATTCTATTTTTTAATATTTGTTGTTATAGCGGCAACAGAAATACATCATCTGTGAAAATTTCAACTGTCTAACTATCACGGTTCAAGAGATACAGCCTGGTGACAGACCGACGGACGGTCAGCGGAGCCTCAGTAATAGGGTTCCGTTTTACCCTTTGGGTACGGAACCCTAAAAACATTGCAAATGAAAAGGTAAGTTCACTTATATTAATGTTATTGAGATTGGTCGGTCTAATATTTATAAAAAGGCACAGGAATATTGCAACAAAGAAATTAGTATCGCAAAGCGTATTTGTTTATGTATTTCGCAAGTAAAAAATAAAGCATTGCTTTTAAAAATAAAAATTCACTATTAAGCTCAAAGGCACGTAAGCGTAATCATAGTTCTCACCTCACGCTTGAAAACATGCTCAATCGCTCGAAAATATTTTAACAACCTAACACGCCATGTCTAATAGGCATTAAGCTTTACATAAAACCTCTACTTGAAAACATTTGTGGTCACGTTGCAGTGCACCTTATATCCGTACCTCGTAATACCTTTCACACTTATATCTGAAATCACATCTAATCAAATCTAAATCACAAAAGCCAACTAATCAACAGAATTTGTGGCAAATTTACGCTAATAATATAAATTTCAAAATACATTCTCATATACTAGATTGACAATAGACGTGTATAAATAAATACATAAATAAATATTATATGTATGTATATATATCTTCACGCCAGGTCCCTTGCGGGGTAAGCAGAGAGAACCGAGCGCCGTAAGACGCGGTCCTTACTTACAACACTCGTTTTTTAGGCTTCCGTACCCAAAGGGTAAAACGGAACCCTATTACTGAGGCTCCGCTGTCCGTCCGTCCGTCTGTCACCAGGCTGTATCTCATGAACCGTGATAGTTAGACAGTTTAAATTTTCATAGATGATGTATTTCTGTTGCCGCTATAACAACAAATACTAAAAAATAGAATAAAATAAATATTTAAGGGGGCTCCCATACAACAAACGTGATTTCTTTGCCTTTTTTATAGATAATGGTACGGAACCCTTCGTGCGCGAGTCCCACTCGCACTTGGCCGATTTTTTACCTTTTTTTTCTCGGGTTCTTGGGGCTCCTGACATTACCTTCTAATAAAACACGTCCAGTTTGACAATGGTAGGTTAGTCTCGGTCTTCCTCGGCTCCTACATCCTTCCACTTTTGCATTGTATATCTGTTTCGTCATTCTTCCGTCCTGCATTCTTTCTATATGTCCGAACCAACAGAGCATGCCTTTTCCTATCTCAACACCGACACTCTCTTTTAGAGCAACTGTTTCTCTCACGTCATCATTAGTATCACATCGTTCAAAATCGTCTAGTATCCCAGGAACAATAAAATTCGGTGGTATTACGGCAAATACTGGTGAATCCATATGTAACACTTTTTCTGATTACTTTTACTCAACTTTCTCAACTTCTACTCAGACCTCAAATTCTTCTTCTATTTTTTACGACAGAGATATATATAATATATATATATCTAATATATCTAAAATTGAAATAAACAGAGATATGGTAACAAAATTACTCCTTAAGCTTGATCTGGCTAAATCCGCGGGGCCAGATGAATTACCACCAGTTTTCCTCATAAAATGCGCTCACAGCATCTCGTTACCTATTACTCTTCTGTATGAGAAATCTCTGAGTGAAGGGGTTGTGCCGTCTATGTGGAAGTCTGCATTTATAACGCCAATTCACAAGAAGGGAACTAAAACTGAGGCAACTAATTACAGACCCATCTCAAAATTGTGTATTATCGCAAAAATTTTTGAAAGAATAATTTATGATCAAGTCTATTCTGCTTTAAATCTTTCATTCATCAATTCCCAACATGATTTCCTGAAGGGTCAGTCCACTGTTAGTAACCTTATCTTATTTAACGACTTTATTACAAATTCTATGAGCAAAGGTATGCAGGTTGATGTCATTTACACTGATTATAGCAAGTGTTTTGACAGGATCGACCATGTGAGACTGATTTTCAAACTGGAAGCCATAGGGATAAGAGGTGACTTGCTGAGATGGTTCACATCCTATATTTCTCACAGATCTCAGGCTGTAATGGTCAACAATTACATTTCAAGCTGGGTTATTGTCCCTAGTGGAGTTCCGCAGGGCTCTCTTCTAGGACCTCTATTGTTCCTTATCTTTGTAAATGACATCAACACATGCCTGCGGTCATCACACCTACTATGTTTTGCTGATGATATGAAGATATTTGCCTCTATTGCTACCCCTGACGACGTATCCTCACTTCAATCTGATTTGTATCGTCTAGATCAATACTGTGTCATAAATGGTTTAGACTTAAATCCATCCAAATGCTCTATAATAACGTATAGTCGTAAAATTAATAATTTAATTGCAAATTACACTCTTAAAGGGCAAAATCTTCAACGATGCCATAAGGTACGCGACTTGGGAGTGACACATGATTCCAAATTAATGTTTGATGAACATATTAACAATATTGTAAAAAAGGCCTCTCAAGCTCTGGGTTTTGTCATGCGTATATCCACCGACTTCAAAAGCTTAAAAACCTATAAAATATTATACTGTACGTATGTTCGCAGTTCTCTTGAATATGCTTCTCAAATTTGGAACCCGTATTATAATATTTACATCAATAGAATAGAGAACATTCAAAAGAAGTTCATCAGATATCTCTGCTTTAGGCTTAATCATAAATATAAATCGGAAGATTACTTAAATTATTGTGCCAAATTCCATTTACTACCACTCTCCAAACGTCGTGAGATCGGTGATGTCACGTACTTAATTAAAATTACTACTGAAGCTATCGATTGTCCCGAATTGTTGTCCAAACTAAACTTTAATATTCCCTCCAAATTTGCCATGAGGTACCATGCGCCGTATCACGTACCACTAGTTAAAAATAATTATCGTTTAAATTCATTTTTGTTACGAGCAACTAGCAAATTTAATAAACTAAACCGTCAACTAAATCTTGACATATTCAATACCAGTGTACCGGCGGTGAGAGGGCTGCTAATTAGTGTTCTTTTTTTCGAAAAATACGTAAACTAGTAATGTAGTAATATGTGTACTTTTCTATCATATTGTAAACCTTATATACTCGGTAGATCGGAAAACGGTGAAGAGAAGAAATATATATATATATATACACTTAAAGGAAAAATGTTGTTAAGCTGTGTATTATTTATGTTCGTGTTATGTGTATTTAGTCTAAATGTTATAAGTGAAGACCTGTTATTGGCTCTCTGTTATTTATAAGTTTTTTAATGTAATTTGATTTAAAAAGCTGTTGGTCTTCCAAAGAATAAATAAATAAACTACGAACGCGGTCAGCAAGCGTTATGCCACAAATTTTGCGCAATGCTCTCATTTCGACCGCATTTATTCTACTTTCATGCTATCTCTGCCATACCCAGATATATATAATATTATATATTTATTAAACAAATTCTAAATCAACTTTCGAAATATTTCGTGTATATTTTCGTCATTCTTAGATTGACTAAGAAATTATCAACAAATATCGAAGATACTTTAAAAGAGTTTAGGTCACAAATACAGGAAAACGTCCGAAAAGTTCAATATAATGAGATCCTCAAAAGTTGGCCGAGGCAAACGGTAGCAATTAGACCGCAAGCCTGAAAATAAAAGTTGTAGAGACTATAGAGTGGCAAGGCCAGCCGCCATTACTCATTCAAAATGGCGGAATTTCAATATGGAAACCGATCGTATTTATAGCTTCGATCTCGACCAAACTTAATATCCTAGGTCTGCACACTGATTGTGCTTAATGTAGGTTATATTAGGCACAGCGATGCATAGGCACAAGGTGCTTATGAAATTAATGGTACTGTCATAGGTTTTCGCGATTTTTACACATTGAAATTAAACAATTTGTAACGGAAGTATCGCGTGTTTTATTTATGTTATGTAACGTTCTGTTTTCTCTGCCTACATTGCAAGGGAAGATGTATATAAATGGGTTTACCTAAATACAAGGGATGTATTATATTGTCACCCCCCGTTCCCTATGTCCGTCTAATTGCCGCTGGATATGTCAGAGAGATTGTAGTGATTCCACTAATCCAGTCATATGAGTAGCTTTAGCGAAGGTAATTAGATGCAGTTTTATGTAACGTAGAAATACACGATATAAGTGTTCCGAATTGATTGACGACTATCGTATACTGTCGTATACGATAGTCGTCAATCGTCGTATACGACAGTGAGAGGAGGACAAGGATCGAGTCATGTGGCGCTCGGATCTCTCAGTCTACCCCGGAAGAGATTTGGCTTGAAGTTATAGAACTTCTACTCCTCAGAAGATTCCTTGTAACTTAACTAACTATATATTTATCAAAAGATAAAAAATCATCACCAAAGGGAATCTTCTTCTTCTTAGCGATATATCGTCTCTTAATCCATCAGGATTGGCTACCTCGCTTTGCAACCTAAACCTATGGATTTGGATAATACACTTATTCCGGCATGGAGCGACTGTAGTCAGGCCTCCAGAACCGAGAGATAAAACCAGATATTTCTTTTATTAGGGCACACATCTTCGGAAATATAATTTCTTAAATATGTCCTCACGATGTTTTTCTTCATTACCGAGTAAGTAATAATTACAAATATGTATTTATAGGTATATCCGATAACACGAATTTAATGGTACACGCCTACACCAGAATTCGATCCAAAGAAAATAGCGACTAGTAAGTAACAAAACACGGACACCATTAGACGATTTAATCAAAATGACCCCAATATATTCAGTCGACGCCGGGATTTACGATTTCATTTCGTTGGCTTATTGACTCTCACGATGTTATTAAATAAGGTCTGGTTGATTCCATTAATTCATTTCTGCCCTCCGAATATTCGATACTAACTTTTGACCCCCAGAGACCCGCTCGGCAATTGTCTCTCAGATATTTGTTTAGAACTATTTGAGTATTTTCATGTTCGTCTCAAAACTTAATTAATAATTATATTTCGAATGGCGACTAATTATATAAAGTAAGATAATCACAGTTTCCATAAGTAAAAATGTTATCCGCAAATTATACTGCGAAGTCTAGTTTCCATCTCAATATATGTATCATTTTTTTTCCTAGCCATACCACCACCGGGCTCGTCACATATTTCTGTGTGGCCGTTGTCAAAGATATCTGCTAAACTAATAATTGAAGATTAGAAATAGTTCGTAGCATAAGCCGGAAGTGTCTCCATTCACGACTTCTGGCAATGCATTGCAACGCTGGCTTGCATCAACAAGAAAAGTAGAGTATCCCCCAAAGACAGCGCGCATAGACGAGTCTCCGTTTGTTTGAATGATAGCGCATGTAGCGGCAGGGGCACCCACCATTTAGCTCTAAGTCTAGAGTCGCGGACAGTTGAATATCCTTGGAAGGATAAGATGGATAAGCTGATAGATGAGCGAGCGATGACTTTTGTGTGACAGAAACTAAGTCATGTGGTCTTAGGTAGAGCAGGACGATCTTGATAGCGCCGGTGCAGGTATAGTACTCTCCTCTTTATATTGTTTAGTAGGTTCTAGTTTTTTATTGTTTTCAATAAATTTGGGGTTTTTTTCGGCGTAGTGTATGCCCCAGAGAGCTCAACCAGTTCCTAATACGTTGAGAAAGTTTGAGAGTCACTAAAGACTATTCTGGTTTTAGCTGAAGGCAATATAACACTATATTAGATATTTTACGAGAAGCTCTGGAAATCCAATTAATCAGAAGGTTTTCTATTATTTTGTGAATCCTTAGTAAATATTTGATAGGGTTGTACAAAAAGCTTTGGATTATATAGCCTAGATAAGGTAATAACCGTGCTCTACTATGTGTTAAGCTGTCCACTTATGGGCATGCCCAGCTTGGGTGGACAGCAGCTTATCATTTTGTGTAATACTTGTATCTTTCGGAGTTACGAGCTCATAGTTTTGCAGTTTATTCTACACTAGTTGCTGTCTGCGGCTCCGCCCGCGTGGGGTCAAATACCGTAGCCTATGTGTTCATCCAGATCATAATCTATCTACGTGCCAAATTTCATTCAAATCCGTTCAGCCGTTTAAGCGTGAAAGAGCAACAAACATCCATCCACACATACAAACTTTCGCATTTATAATATTAGTGGGATCTAAATATTGTCTATAGACACATATAAATACAACTGCGATAATTATATGCAAGTGAAAGATTTTAAAGAGAGCTTGTGAAAGAGAGGAAATCCAAATGAACGCAAAAATTACAGTTGAAGATGTAGTACAAGTGAGTTGTATATTTTGAGTAGTGTGTTTTAAGTTTGTATGGAAAGTACATCACTAGCGACAAGGGACGAGAGGGTACAGAAAATAATGTGAATGGAGCTTTGTGAAGATTACTAGTTGAGAATGGCAGAGAAAACATAATAAATGACAGAAACATACTCGTATATATACTACTATATACTATATCGATGTATGGTATCAAATACAACAATGAAAGGAAAATCTTTACAAACAATCTTAGTTTAGTCAATATTTGATAATTAAAAAATCAGTTACATTAATTATTTCAAATTTTTCACATTGTAAACTTCGGGGCTAAGGGAGAAGGTAGGAATGATAAACAGACGGATGGACGGATCCCGATTTTTACGGAGCCGTATAAAACTTTTTACATATTCGACATCGGGCCCTATTGCCGTCCAGAGCGTCCATATGTTATGGTATTGCTTGCCTTTCAGGCTACCATTTTGGTTTATACCGACCAACAAGAAACTTCTCTTTTTACATTTGAATCGGTAACACACAGTTTTCAGGCAAAGCGTAAGAACGGTTTTCATCTTATTTGCATAAAAAAAAATCACACGACAAGCAGTTACACGGCAGGCCTAATATAAAGCAGTTTTTTTTATATACTACGTCGGAAGGCATACAACCATACGGGCCACCTGGTGTAAAGTGGGTACCGTAGCCTATTAACGCTTGCGATATATTAAGTATCACTAGCTCCTCTGTTATTTACACAGCAACTCCTTGGGGGCTTACTGGTAACCTCACTTACACGCAGGAACACAACAACCCTCTAGGGAGTTGTTGTTTGGCTGCGGTTTTCTGTGAGGAATAGGTACTTTCCCAGAAGGGCTGCTTTGATGCGCCCTAACTCTCTTATACATCCAGACCAAGACAAACAGACATGTTCATGCACACAAATGTTTGCCTTGTGTGGTAATCGAATGTTGGTGTCAAAGTCGCGTCATTCACGACTGAGCCACCGAGCTCGTCAATAACAAGTTATCGCTGTCAGTACACACTGAAACGAGGTATCGCTTGCCACCTCCACTGATAACGGAGTAACTCCACAGAGCTTACTTTCTCGAAGAAACACAGCCACCCTGCACGTAATTGGCATTAGCAGCGGTCTCCTGACTTCATCAAACGGGTAGCTTAAAAATAACTACATATTACTATTGCCGTCTACATATATAGCTAAGTTATATAGCGCAAAACTAGTAGTACTTATTAATAACTTTTGTTTAAAAATAAACCCAATACTCTCTTAACACAAACCTAAGTTCCTCAATAATAGAACTTATACTGTGGTATTAAAGTATTGCTTCAGACCTATGTCAATATCCATTATACCGAGTCAAAATTAAATGCAAATCAAAGTGAAAGCTTAAAGTGTATACAGGTGATGAAGTATTTGAATATTATATAAATTCACAAGGAACAGGTCCTAATAAATTCATGACATTAAACCTAGGATTTATTATTGGACAGTATCACCAGTTTATTACAGTAGACGAGATATAGGTATTAAATATCTCTGAATAGATGTTTGCTCCTTGATAGATATATTAAATCTATATTATCATAGGACACCGAAAGGAACTTACAATGACTTATTTTCGTGGGTTTGTGATTGAATAGATGTCACTCAAATACTATCATCTATCCGACGAGCTCGGTGACGCAGTGGTGAAACGCGTTGTTACGCTACTTTGACACCAACGCTCGTGGGTTCGATTCCCACACAGTACAAGTATTTGTGTGCATGAACATGTCTGTTTGTCTTGATCTGGGTATTTTCTATGTATAATAAGTATGTATTTACAAAAAAAAAATGTATTTACGTATGTTTATCAGTTGTCTAGTACCCATAACACAAGCTTCGCTTACTTTGTGACTAGATGGCGCTGTGTAATATGTCCGACAATATTTATTTATTTATTTATCATGTATTTATGTATGCATATCTTCATGCCAGGTCCCTTCCGGAATAGGCAGAGAAAACCGGGTACTTACCATTCATAGTTCATTTCAAGTACGCTCTTCGAGTATTCATCCTTCCACTTTCACATTGTATATCTGTTTCGCCATTCTTTCATCTTGCTTTCTTTCTACATGTTGGAACCAAAGGAGCTTGTCTTTCTTAACACCACTACTCTCTTTCAGACCAACTCTCTTTACTACATCATCATTGCAGACACGATCAGCAAGCTTTACGCCACAAATTTTGCGCAATGCTCGCATCTCGACCGCATTTACTGTACTTCCATGCTCTCTCTGCCATACTCAGCTTTAATTTTCATAGGTCAGCGTTAGCGTTAAAGAATGTAATATCTACATATTAAACTATATTAATATAATAAAAAATATTCTTTAGATGTCTTTTGACGACCTCGTAGGAGGAGTGGTTAGCAATCCTAATTTAATACCGACGCTCACGGGTTCTATTTCCACACAAAATTAATATTTGTCATTGAAATTCTCAGTACATCCAGCACCACTGTCATATCTCTCGCCAACACCACTCCACTTCGTTTGTCCTTTCACCTGTCTACATCAGCTCTGTGTTATAATTAATTTGTAAAATTCATTTCGTTTAATTTTTACCCTCTGCCTACACAGCAAGGGACTCGGCGTGAAGTTATAGATAGATTATATGACAAATTACAACTCCTTCTTAGCGTTATCCCGTTTCCTAATCCATTAGGATTGGCGGGATTCGCTGCCTAAGCCTAAGGATTTGGCGAAAATACTGATTTTTAAATGAAGCGACTGTAGTTAGACCTCTGCAATCCAGGGGAATAATCTGATCATTCCTAGGTAAGGTCACGCGTCTTTCGAAATATAATTTCTTTCCTAGCAATGTTTTCCTTCACTGCCGAATAAGTGATAATTACAAATACGTACATAAATCTGGAAATACGATTTTTTTACGGGCAAACAACCATGCGGCTCACATCAGATGGTAAGCGGTTACCGCAGCCTATTGACGCTAGCAATACCAGGGAAGTTACTCGCACGCTCAATCTTGTGACCTAAGGATGTTTCGTCACATTACCCAGTAATTTCTATGCACTGTCTCACCCTTTAAACCGGAACACAGCTATATAAATATAGCTGTTTGGCGGTAGAAATAGGTGAGACAGAGGTAATCACGCAGACGCCTTTTGTACAAAGTGTCCCTCTGGTTTAGTGGTACAAGCCAGGATTCGAACTTATCCACTAGGCTACAACGGCTCTATCGTATATTACAATTACGTAGCTATTATTTATGTGTGGCTACGTCTGTGACAATCTTAATTGAATTTCTAATAACCATTCGTTTTAGTTAAACTTTGGAAGACCCATGGCATACAGAAGACAGCACAGTAAAAGGGATAAAGTAATCCGTTTTGTCCTTCCTCCGAGATTTTTTTTACAACGTCGGCAAGCATACAAGCATACGGCCTACCTGAGGTAAAGCTACCGTACCGTTTACCGTAGCTTATAAACGTTTTTAATACATTAAGTATCACTCGCTCGATGCCTCCTCTATTGTCAACACAGCAACTCCTTAGAAGCTGACTAATGACCTCACTCACAAGCAGGAACACAACAACCCTCTAGGAAGTTGTTGTTTGACTGCGGTTTTCTGTGAGGTGGAGGTACTTTCCAGACGGGCTACTTTGATGCGCCTTGCGATTTGACCAATACATACTGACATATTCATACACGCAAATATTTGTCCTGTGTGGGAATCGTACCCTCGAGAGTTGGTGTCCAAGTCGCGTCATTCACGACTGTGCCACCGGCTCGTAACCAAATTACCTACCAAGTTAACACCCATAGACGTTTATTTTGATCGAAGCCGCATTATTCTCAAGAACGTAAAACTAGACGGCAGTTGAGGGGTGTTTGTCTGCATAATATCGAAAATATCGTCAGTTCAGTCACGATCCTATTACCGATTCCGTGGAGGTCCCGAGTTAAGCACCACCTAGGAAGACTTGCCACTTGATCCCAACTTAAAGTTTCACCTCACACGGTTGACGAGCAACGGCAATTTTTCGCAATTAGATTATCAAATCTAATTGCGAAAAATTGGCGTTGCTATGTAGAAAAAAATGCTTTATTAAAAAAAAATAAGTGATTTCAGCGCAAAACGTCACCTAGGAAATGGGATTTGCGATTACACTTTGAGGTTTTTCTTTCTAAATATCGGGTGGTGACGGTATAGGCGAGGCGAGTACGTCCCACCTGATGTGAAGCAGTTACTTAGGTTGCACCAAACCATATTATTTTTACTCGAATGTATTTTATTGCACCAAATAAAACGTCTGATGTTTTGTTCCGTGATGTCTGTGAATATTTTAACAGCGGTAATTTTCGAAAACGAATTTATGAACACTTATCAGCACATAAAAACAATCGCTCAGAAATGTCTCACTTCGCCGTGCTTATTATATGATGACATGAATGACGTAAATATTACAGAGCAATAAGAAATTGTAAAACCTAATTTTTTTTTTTTATAATCATCATTCTATTCTATTCTATTCTATAACTTCACGCCAAATCCCTTGCGGGGTAGGCAGAGAGAACCGAGCGCCACGCGACTCGATCCTTACGTATCTCACTCGCTTCTTTAACATTCATTGCTCTTCTCATGCACGCTCGCCAGTTTCTAGGGCTCCTGACATCACCTTCTGATAGAACACGACCAATTTGGTCATGGTAGGTAAGTCTTGGCCTTCCCCGGCTCCTACATCCTTCCACTTTTGCATTGTACATCTGCTTCGTCATTCTTTCATCTTGCATTCTTTCTACATGTCCGAACCATCGGAGCATGCCACTTCTTATTTTAATATCATGATCATCATTAACATCATAATCATCATGTTTTTTTAAAAATTGTATACCGCTTAGACAAAATGTTAATCTGTCAATAATTTCGAAGAAAAATATAGAATACTAACCACGTCACTAAAATAACTCATAAAATAACCAATTAATTAATTAACCTTAGCGTTATCCCGTTTCTTAATCCATTAGGATCGGCGGGATCCGCTACCTGAGCCTGAGGATTTGGCAAAGATACCGATTGTTACATGGAGCGACTGCCGTCAGACCTCCACAACCAAGAGGGGAAACCAGATCTTGCTCAGGTAAGGGCACACGTGAATCTAAATATAATTTCTTGGACGTGCGGGTTCCCTCAAGATGTTGTCCATCACCGCCGAACTAGTGATAATTACAAATATGTACATAAATTCGAAAAGACGAAATTAGTGGACATGCCTAATTTTACTAGAAGACTATTTTCCTCTTTTCGGGCGTGCAACATGCCATGATTAGAACCCGGGACCGTTGGATAATTGGTTCTTTATCCACTGCGCTATCGCTGTTCAACTGTAATATAAACTGTAAAGGTAAATCTGTCTGTCTATCTATAACTCCACGCGAAGTCCCTTGTGGGGTGGGCGGAGAGAGCCGAACCCCAAATAACTAAGTACACACCTCACTCGCTTCTTTAAATTTCATAGCTCTTTTCCTGCATGGAACTACTAATTTCGTCTTTTCGAATTTATGTACATATTTGTAATTATCACTTGATCGGTGAAGGAAAACATCGTGAGGAAACCCGCACGTCTAAGTAATTACCTAAGTAATAACCAGTATCTTCGCCAAATCCTTAGGCTTAAGTAGCGGATTAAACCAATTCTAATGGATTGTTAGGAAACCGGATAACACTAATAAGAAGTTAGATTTATTTTATAGTAAGTGTAACTTCATCTGTATTATAAACTAATTAACCACTTGACGGAGCATAAAGTTCGCTCTCACTCACCAAAACGTTTACGGCTAAATATCTTAGCGATTCCAGCCTGCTGCGCTGGCATATAATCAAATATCTATTCCATGAAATTGATCATGTTTTATTAGAAACCGGCGAGATTGCTTGAGAACTACTACAAATGTTAAAGCGAGTGAGGTATGTAACAGTTATGTGACGCTCGGATCGCTCTGCCTATCCCACAAGGGATCTGGCGTGAAGTTATAGATAGATCAATTTAAAACATTGATCGTTCCATTGTACTCTGTATTACCCTAAAGCGATGAAGCAAGCCTAGTGCACAGATAACGACAGATCAAACAATACACCCATGCGTCTTATGACGTAGTATTAAAGGCGATATTTGAGCTGTGGCTGTATATACTCGTATATACCTATATACATGCCCCGCAGTTACAACAGAAAAAATACTTTAGTCGTATACCTTTCTAAGAAAGGTAGAGCGCATTACAGCCGCTCTACTGGTGAAGTACGTCAACCTCACGGAATACCGCAGTTAAATAATTAGCTCCGGAGTAGTTGCTGTGTTAACAGCAGAGATGGCATCGCAATACTTTCTGTATTGCAAGCGTCCATAAGTTACAATAACCATCTTACATCATATGGATCGTATGTTTGTATGTTCCCGAAGTTGTATAATATATCTTTGTTTTGAGAATTTATGAATCTACTATTGAATTGACGAGCTCGGTGCGCAGTGGTTAGTAACGCTATAATTGACACCAACGCTCGTGGGTACGATTCCCACGCAAGACAAACATTTGCGTGCAAGAATATGTCTGTTTGCATTAGTCTGGGTGTTATCTGTGTATCATAAGTATGTACGAGGGTCATTTGAAAAGTTCTTAGCCTAACATGGTTAAAGTCATTGGTTTTTTTTATAACTACCCTCCTTTTGTAGTTACATTATTTAGCAACAAGTATGCACAGTTTAGTTTATTCACAGTAACTCATTGTTCGTTTACACGTGATACCGTAAGTCAAGTCAGAGCTATTTTTGAAAATGGATAAAATTGAACATCGTGCAGTGATAAAATATCTGAATTTGAAAGGTTTAACTCCAAAAGCTATACATGAAGACATGTCTGCTACTTTGGGTGAGTCCGCTCCTTCGTATGCGACTGTTAAAAACTGGGTGGCAGAGTTTAAACGTGGTCGTGAGACCATTCAAGATGAGCCCCGTAGTGGCCGGCCTTCGACTGCTTCCACTGATCAAAACAAAGAAAAAATCTGTGATTTAATTTTATCTGATCGAAGATTGACTATCGAGGAGATAGCTAAGACTGTAGGCATCTCATCTGAGCGAACACATCATATAATTACTACTGAACTTGGATTCTCTAAGGTGTCTGCGCGGTGGGTACCGCGACTGCTTTCAGTGGAACAAAAACGCAACCGACTCACAACTTCTCGCGACTGTTTAGAGTTATATGAAGCTGACCCAATAGAATTTGTTGAAAGATTTATAACCATGGATGAAACCTGGGTTCACCACAATACATCTGAGACAAAACAACAGTCGAAACAATGGAAAAGAGCAGGATCGCCCACCCCAAAGAAGGCAAAGGTGGTTTTATCGGCGGGCAAAGTCATGGCATCCGTTTTTTGGGATGCAAAGGGTATAATTCTCGTGGATTATTTAAAAAAGGATGAAACAATAAACTCCGATTACTATTGCAACCTGTTGCGTCGTTTGAGAGAAGAAATCAAAGAAAAACGTTCAGGTTTATTGAGAAGAAAAGTCTTGTTTCATCAGGACAATACGCGCGTTCACACCTCTGTGCAATCCATGGCAGAAATCCATCAATGTGGCTTCGAATTGTTACCTCATCCCCCATATTCACCGGATTTAGCACCGTCCGACTTTTATCTGTTCCCAAAGCTGAAAAAATTTTTAGGTGGTAAACATTTTTTTACAAATGAAGAGGTCATAGCCGCCGTGGACGCTTATTTTGAGGAGTTTAGACGAAGATTTTTTTAAAACGATCGATGGAAAAAGTGTTTTGAGCTCGGAGGAGAGTATGTTGAAAAATAAAAATAAACTCAAAATCGTGTGGTTTCATTAAGTATGTTAGGCTAAGAACTTTTCAAATGACCCTCTTATTTAAAAAAATGTATTTACGTAAGATTTTCAGTTGTCTAGTACCCATAACACAAGTTTCGCTTACTTTGGGGCTAGATGGCGCTATATAATTTGTGAAACAATATTTATTAATTATTATTTACCAGCAGAAGGCATGACCAAGGTTGACATAAACGACATGGCTCCATTTAAACATTTATTTAAGAAAGGTAGGGCGCATCAAAGCCGCCCGTCTGGGGAAGTACCACCACCTCACAGAAAACCGCAGCCAAATAACAACTCCCTAAAGAGATTTTGTATTCCTACGTGTGAGTAAGGTAACCAGTAAGCTCTTAAGGAGTTGCTGTGTAAGCAGCAGAGGAGGCATCGCGCGAGTGATACTTAATATATCGCAAGCGTTAATAGGCTACGGTACCTGCTTTACATCAGGTGGGCCGTATGCTTGTATGCCTCCCGACGTAGCCTGCAAAAAAAATTCATGATCAAGCATTAAAGATCTTATATTTAAAGGTTTTAGCCACGGACATGTACCCGTGGCTAAAACCTTTAAATATAAGTGAAGATGTAAGTGTCAGTTCCTTCACTTAAATTTTATATATGAGTACTGAAGAAGACGAATGGCCTGATGTACCACTACGTGCGTATTTTACTATGCCTGTCATACATATTGAACATTGGGGAACGGAAATGAGATTTCCCTATCACATTTACGAGAAAGGGCGGTACAGAATTGGGTCTTATTTATGTCTCTTTACGAGTTTGTCATACACTTCCGCCCTTCAGGTGTTTATGCAAATATAGATTCCACCTAAAGTGGTGTGTTTTTCAGGAACACCATTCCTATATGAAACCTATATGTTTGTATGTGTGTGTGTGTCGCTTTTTTCGAATATTCGAATTTTGACTTCAGATTCGGATTCAGCATAAAAAAGCAGAATAGGAATGTCTGAAAAACCATCCTCCTATCTCAGGAACATGGTTAAAATGACCAACAAATTAAAAAAAAAATGAACTTTCATTTCAGATTCGAAAAGTAAATTAAAAAGTAGAGTAGCAATGTCTTAAAAACCAATATCATATTTCTTAAGAAACATGGTCAAAATGGCCGACAAAGTTTAAAAAAAAGTAATTTAATTGTTATATAAGTATAATTGACGAGCCAGGTGTTCCTCTGGCAATGCAAGCTTGCGCATTCTCAACTGGTTTATTAATGTAATACGTAAGATGTATCAAAAGTTAACAACCTCGATAACATTGCTGTGGAAACTTCATTGCTTACTAGAAGTTGCCCGCAATTTCGTACGTGGCTATCCCAGTATCCCAATGAGTTTTTCTTCAGTAGTTTAATTAATAGAGGAAAACTAAAATTCACTTTTCGTGAATCAGACCATTGCCCTTTACAAATGTTGTAAAAAAGTATACTGTTAGAAAAAAAATGTTATTAATGAAAATGATTTTTCAGACTTACCTACCATGACCACATCGATCGTGTTTTATCAGAAGGTGATGTCAGGAACCTTAGAAATCGGCGAGCGTGCATGAGAAGAGCAACAAATGCTAAAGAAGCGAGTGTAAGTATCGAGTCATGTGGCGCTCAGTTCTCTCTGCCTAACCCTCAAGGGATTTGGCGTGAAGTTATAGATAGATGATTTTTCATCCCATCAGTGAAGAACTGACAAATTCGGCGGCGCAGTAGTTAGTGATGCTACTTTGACACCAATGCTCGTGGGTTCTATTCCCACATACGACTAACATTTGTGTACATGAACATGTCTATTTGTTGTGATTTGCGTATTTTTAAGAGAGGTAGAGATCATCAAAGCTGCAATACGACTGAATGGCATAAATAAAAACTTTGTATTAAGTTTCTAATAAATTTAAAGAAGACAAACTAATTTGTATATGATTACATAAGTTTATTATATACGAGATATTTCGTTATCTTTTCATACGGTGGTACGGAACCCATGGAATACATCGAATGAATAAGAAATTGTTGTCAAGTACATTTTTAGGGTTTCGTACCCGAAGGGTAAAACGGAACCCTATTACTGAGGCTCCGCTGTCCGTCCGTCCGTCCGTCTGTCACCAGGCTGTATCTCATGAACCGTGATAGTTAGACAGTTGAAATTTTCACAGATGATGTATTTCTATTGCCGCTATAACAACAAATATTAAAAATAGAATAAAATAAATATTTAAGGGGGCTCCCATACAACAAACGTGATTTTTTTGCTCATTTTTGCTCGATATTGATAACGACAACAGGTAGACGCTTGAAATATTCACAGAATATTGAGTTATATATTCACTTTAAGAATAAACAATTAAATTAAAATAAAACAAATATTTATGGGCGGCTCCCATACAACAAACGTGTTTTTTGCCGTTTTTATAGATAATGGTACGGAACCCTTCATGCGCGAGTCCGACTCGCACTTGGCCGATTTTTTATACAATACCGAAAGGTTGTACTACTTTCGGTATTATATAAAAAAATGTATAGCATATGGTTCACCTTCACCTGATGTAAAGCGTAAACTTAGCCTATGAACCTTGGAATATTTTATGTATCACTCGCACAATGTCACCTCTGCTGCTAATATAGGTGCTAAAACACTCGCAGCAAAGCAACAACCCTCCAAGAAGTTGTTATTTGGCTACGGTTTTATGTGAGAGGTACTTCCCCAGACAGGCGGCTTTGATGCGCTCTATCTCTCTTAAATACACTCAGACTAAGACAAACAGACATTTTCATGCACACAGTTTGTCCTGTTTGGGAATCGAACGCACGTGCGTTGGTGTCAAAGTCGCGTCATTCGCCACTGCGCCACTGAGCTCGTCAGACATTAATGGTTTACTTACTGCCAACAAGTTTTCATTACTCATTTTATGCCACTTGCCACGTATTGCAAATCAAAGAGACAAACCTTATTTTTACGTAACGGTTTGCCGTGATCATTATGTGCCCCTAAAACGTTGCAGGATAAATCAATAGAATAGATTAGTCCACAAACTGCCGCTATTGTCTGCAAACAAAAGAGAATCTTAGCCAGCTAATATGTGCGGATATTTGTCAAATAGCAAACCAATATGACGGTAATACTCATATATAGAAGTAAACATTGATCCTATATAAAGGTATGTATGTAACGTTTGTACACTTCTTTTATTTTTTATGAGACGTCGGAAGGCATTCAAGTATATGGCCTACTTGATGTAAAGCAGTTACCGTGTACTATTCTCGCAAACATCCAGGGCGCATTTTCGAAAAACTCGTGCGTCTGCGACCTTCGCTTAGACCATATTGTGCGCCATCTATATATTACTACAGCTATATCTAAACAAAAAATCGACAAGACAAGAAGAAAACAAAAAAAAAACCGCGTATACGTCATTATATACAGAATTGGATTAAATTGATTCCAATTAATAGAATTGAACCTGAAATGCAAAATAAATGGCAAATTCGACAGTCTCGCCTTTCTTTTTCTCCGCCAAAAATCCCGACTTATCGAAAAATAAAGAGAAATGTTTTTCGAAACTATAATAATAGGGATTATACTCGTAGTATGAAATTGCCGTTTTATAGTAATAGATACTTTGAATTGACATTAAACCTTCATGGTGTGAGATTTTCGAGTGATTTTTTAGGGTTCCGTACCCAAAGGGTAAAACGGAACCCTATTACTGAGGCTTCGCTGTCCGTCCGTCCGTCCGTCCGTCCGTCCGTCCGTCCGTCCGTCCGTCTGTCACCAGGCTGTATCTCATGAACCGTGATAGCTAGACAGTTGAAATTTTCACAGATGATGTATTTCTGTTGCCGCTATAGCAACAAATACTAAAAAATAGAATAAAATAACTATTTAAGGGGGCTCCCATACAACAAACGTGATTTTTTTGCCTTTTTTAGGGTTCCGTACCCAAAGGGTAAAACGGAACCCTATTACTGAGGCTCCGCTGTCCGTCCGTCCGTCCGTCCGTCCGTCCGTCCGTCCGTCCGTCCGTCTGTCACCAGGCTGTATCTCATGAACCGTGATAGGTAGAGAGTTGAAATTTTCACAGATGATGTATTTCTGTTGCCGCTATAACAACAAATACTAAAAAATAGAATAAATTAAATCTTTAAGGGGGCTCCCATACAACAAACGTGATTTTTTTGACGTTTTTATAGATAATGGTACGGAACCCTTCGTGCGCGAGTCCGACTCGCACTTGGCCGATTTTTATAGATAATGGTACGGAACCCTTCGTGCGCGAGTCCGACTCGCACTTGGCCGATTTTTTTTCATTCAATCTGCAGCATTTGATTTTCGAATTTCAATTGTTTTTTTTTAATTCAGCTTAGACGGAAAAGATGGATACTTCGAAAATCCGAGTAATTTTTGAATACGATTTCCGACGCAGAACTAATGCGACAAAAGTGGCTCTACTGGGAATAACGCTCAGAAGATGATGATGATGATCCAACAAAGGGGGTTGAATTCGACGTCAAATAAAAAACATTGAAAATTTGGTTCGAAACTTAAGACCCAGTTATACCGACACGAACGTCTGTACTTACCTCTTATTACTCGTACTTTACATAAAGTTATCTTTTTCGTCGATGACTGTATAGTACAGTATTGTACTAAAGTTATACGTCGCGAATAATAATAATAAGTCGATTATATTTATACGTCGCGACACATACATGCAAATGGCCCACCAGGTGTAAAACGGTTGTTCAAGCACACAAAAGTTTGTCCAGTATGAAAATCGAATCCGCCAGCGTTAGTGTCAAAGTAGCGTTACTAACCACTGCACCACCGAGCTTCTCAAATTATACGTAGAACATTTTTATGTAAGGCAACGTTTATCATACACATATACATACATGACATCACGCTTGCCTCCCATTAAAGTAGGCAGACTATGGAACGCCATGTGCACTGATCTAAACATACCTCTCTCGCCCTATCCACACTCAGCAACCTCTTCTGGCATGCTCTTCGATTTCGGATGCTTTTGATTTGACCTTTTTTCAGCACATCAGCTATTTAATCTAAATGTCTAGGGCGTCCCCTGCCGATATCTCTACTCAATCTTGCTCGATATACTTCTCTCTTTCTACTAACTAATCAATCATTTTTTCCAAATATTCTAACCATCTCGGAGAGCTCGATGGTGTCGTTGTGCGTGTCATTCTAACCGAACACGCAGGTTAAGCAACGTCGATCGCAGCTTGTCTATAGATGGGTTTATCTATCCCGAGTTTCTCCGTGCGTCGGAGGGCACGTTAAGTCGTCCGTCCCGGCTGTTGTCGATAGATGACAGTCGTTAATCTAATTTAGTGGCTCTCGGGCGGCTTGAAAACACTGGCCTCCACCAATCCGCATTTGAGCAACGTGGTGGAGTATGCTCTAAACCCCTTCGGTTGAAGGGAGACCCGTATCCCTGCAGTGGGATGAGTAAGGGTTGATGTGGTCCTAACTATCTCAGCATACCCTTTGCAGTTTTTGCCACTAAATCATCTTTCATTCCACATTGTTCTCGTATCGTGCTATTTCTTACTCTGTCAATGATTTTAACTCCACATATTCCTTAGTACTTTCATTTCAACAGCGTTGACCCTACTTTCATGCTTCTTCTGTCATACCAATGATTCACTACCATATGTCAATATTGGCGTTAATAGACCCTGAATGCTAGACGTGCTTCACTCGATATAAATCAACGAATGTATACCTTCATTAAAATAAAATTGTTTAAGGTTACAAAGACATCGGAAAATAGTGTAAATATGTAGGTTATAAAGATACAGATAATAAATTACATTTTGACATGCGTTTTAGTATATTCATTTAATTGAATTTGTATGAGGATGCGGTTCAAGTTACGTTTATAGGTAAATACCTATAAATAATAAGAGCATGGGTCCCTTATTGACTATATATATGGAGGGGTTAGGTTCCGGAGACAGTTGGGTCATAAAGTGACCTCGTTAAAGGTGAGTGTACCTACTCTTCAAATATTAATGGACATTGTGCGTATAATAACAGACAAGGACCTTGAGAAAAACGTGTTAAGAATTGGTCGGGCAAAATTAACAGCGCGGTGAACAAAAATCTTATTTCGTGAATAAACGACGTAAGGTTACAAAGGAAAAGGAATTTAACGTAATAAAATAATATTTAATTATAGATAACATGACTACACTTACATGAAATTTGATCAAACCTGCTTTGTGTACTTCCGCCACCAATAGGTTCGTGCGAACTTGCGCCGGCCGGTACGCACCGTTACCGTTAATAGATGCAGAATGCCGTCGCTGCCATGGTAGCTCCGGTAGTGAGAATAACTTTATAGCTCCTGAGGATCGTCGTGGACAGGCGAAATACGATGCAATCATGGCAGCAACTAGATAGCGGACGACCGCAGCAGCCTAGGCAAAGACTACCTGAGCAGCCATGGCAGCGACGACATATTGCATATACTATCGGTAGTGGGTGAGTGCCGACCGACGCTAGTTCGCATGAACTAATTCATGGCGGAAGCATACAAAGCTGGTTAGTTCAAGTTGCATGTAAATTTGACTTTCGCAAAATAACACCTGAATCTATTAACTATCTGTCTATCTGTCTATAACTTCACGCCAAATCCCTTGCGGGCTAGGCAGAGTGTACCGAGCGCCACGTGACTCGATCCTTACGTGCCTCACTCGCTTCTTTAACATTCACTGCTCTTTTCATTCACGCTCGCCGTTTTCTAGGGCTGTAATGTATAATATAATCTATTAACTGTTTACAATTATTCATTTTATAAAAGCGATAAATCTAAATTTCAATCTTCTTCCTATGTAGCGATATCCCGTTTCCTAATCAATTAGGACCACCGGGGTCTATGAAGCGACTACCGTCATACCTCCTCAACCCATAGGGAAAATCAAATCTTTCTTAGGTTAGGTCACATAACTTTTGAAATGTATAATTTCTAGATAGATATAGATAGATATTTATTTATTCCAAAGAATATGGTGTACAAGATAGGTGTTACAAAGACATGTTTTGGCCTGCATATTCTGCCTTTATAGGCGTAGGAAAATTTACAATGTTTTTTTTTTTATTGACTAAATAACTACTTGTCACATTTTTACGACATGCATGGTTGATAACTACATGGAAAAGAGCTACTGTAACTCCTTATATCCGTGTCTATTACGTTGTGTCCAAAGCATTTATTCTATTGTCCCTTATATTCTAAGTACTCCTTAACAGAATAAAAACATTTGCTTATGAGCCAAAAAAATCAAAAAAAAAAAACGCGCGGGTTTCCTCACAAGGTTTGCCTGCGTTCATTTCTTGCATTATTTACTTCACTTACCTTGAAATAAAATTATTATTATCTTTCTACTCACGGGTATTAATCCCGGTCATTTGATAGGCTTGCGCGGGGATAAAGATCCAACGCGTAGAGGCCCCTTAGAAAAGATTGTATGTAATGTTGTACACCTGCCGTGATCCGCTCCAGGGGATATCAATGGGGCAATATACCAATGAACAGGCCACGGCAGGTATTGGGACTATTGGAAATATGTCGGGAAAAAGTGGGCTATTAAAGTGAGATTTGGAGGTATTATTAGAACCGAGCTATTGCAGAAGAGGGACGGACACCTGCCATAACTATCATATCTGACAGTTACTTTTGGCAGGCGGTGGCTCGCCACTCACTAGATGGACCCCCGAAATGCCAGAGATAGTCGGCCGGGGGCAACACCGGTGTGAGTAACTCAGGGGTGTTGAGAGGTGCGCTGCGCTTATTATTACTATTATTATTATACCTAATCGGTCTTTTACATCAAGCAGACTCGGTTTGTGAGTGGCGGCTTTTATATTTGACATAGTGGCGAAAAGGTTAAAAATGGAAGGCTCCATGGCGATATTCTTATGGACTCGACGACGACGTCTTTCGAAATATAATTTCTTGGACGTGCGGGTTTTCACTCACGATGTTTTCCATCACCGCCGAGCAAGTGATAATTACAAATATATATATGTCGCATTCCATCATGGTTTAGTTCATGAGTCGTCTGTATCCATGACTTCTGAAGTTGTTGCGGAACGCAAGCGCCACCTGGTGGAGCTATAAGGAGTCTTGGAGAGGAAGCGTGAGGCAGCCGGCGATCATTCTGAATCGGACCGCCGTGGTGTGCGCTAGTCTCCTTGGAACTGTACGCGTTTAATTGAATAGCGACCGATAATTATTTCTTGTCTTGTTAATCGTTAATCAACAGTGAACTGAATTTGATTGTGTCCGTAAACTTTTATATTCTTCCTTCATATGCCTACATACCTCCTAAACTCATGACAGATTCAGATCCGGAGATTCCACAATCGACATATATAAATTCGAAAACTCGAATTTAACGGTAGGTACGTGCCAGAATTTGAACCGGGAGCCAGTTGATCAAGAGGCCGATTCCTTATCCACTGGGCAATCACTGCTCCTTAGGTGGTCTTTTTAGTACTGTGGCATAAAACAGGGACTGTGTAAAATTTTAAATGTTGGATAAGCGACGTAAAAATATTTTATTGTATAATTATGTTATATATTCGTAATTCGCAATTCTTGGAGAGGTAATCCACATCTACATCAACCCTTACTCATTCCACTGCAGGGATACCTACGGGTATCCCTTCAACCGAATGGGTTTAAAGCAACCAAATTAGCTGAACGACTGTCATCTACCGACAACAGAGTTCCTAAGCTATATTATTACCTTTACATCAAGTAGGTACGCCGTGAGATGTGTGTCGTAAGGGATTTATATAAAAAAGTTTTTTTTTTTTTGATATACTTACTAGGTGCAATTTGATCTAACCTGCTTTGTGTGCTTCCGCCACCAAAGGTTTGGTGGCGGAAGCACACAAAGCAGGTTAGATCAAATTGCATGTAAATTTGAGTTTCGCAAAATAACGCCTGAATCTATTAACTATACTTACTAGGAACGGAAAGTCTTAGAAATTGTATTCTTAACCGTCAGACACAGTTCAGCCAAGAATAGTTTAGGTAAAATGGCTTATTCCATTCCACTGCGTTCACCTCCATTTCAATTCTATTAGTTCGACTTCAATTCATGCCACTGTACAATATATACTTACTTACTTACCTACAATTTATTTAATATAGTTTTAGATTGCGCCCCCATTCAATGTATATTACTTTGAAATGGGCTGAATACCATTGCCATATCTCAATTAGACGATGATCTTGATATACTTTAGCACGGTTCACGTATTACTAGCTACAGCCTGTGACCTCGTCTCCGCACATCATTCCTTCGCAACCTTCATCAAGAATTGTGTTTTTTTTTAATCTAATTGGCAGGGGAAGTCAATTCCAAAACTTCCTACTCCAACAAATTTCTTCTGATTAAATTCGTTGTGAGTTCCAAAGCAGCTGTAGTTTAACCCCGGGACGGCAGTGAACTTCACTGTTCATTGCCTTTTTGTTGATCGCCGCTGTTAATTCTGGCTACACAGGAGACACAGTGGTGGGTTTGAGCGGTGGGACTGTCCCGTTAAAAAAAAATCTAATTGGTAGTCCACAGATTAGCACGTTCAAACAAAGCCTTCAGCTTTATATATAGTGTACTTAGTACTTATACTGTAAATCTACGTCTAAATAATCTATACTTTTATACATGTTTTAGAAGTAGATTTACAGCCAATTCATATTATTACTATAATTGAACAAATCTTGTATGTTCTGGTACATAATTACGCATTCCTAAACAAAAAATATACCTGAAAAGAGCTATGAATGTTAAAGAAGCGAGTGATGTGTGCAAGGACCGCGTCTTATGGCACTCGGTCCTCTCTGCCTACCCCGCAAGGGACCTGGCGTGTAGATACATATAAATATTTATGCATATTTATCAGTCCAATAGTACCCATAATACAATTTATCGTTTGGTACTGGAATGTTTACAAATCTCAAAACATATTAATTTGTCTATTTATATATATATACGCCTCTATATACTACGGTATAACTACTAGTAAAAATACAGTAGTATAAATCCTAGAGTTAAGTTCTAATTCGAGAAAAATCGTAGTGAAATATATTTGAACTCAGTAAAAACATCGAGACAACATACCGAGCCTACCCCCAGGCCACAGCCCGCGTGCTAAAGCGGATCGCGGTGAAGCGAAAAATGTGAGACATCTTGAAAGCATCCGATTGTTACAGGAAAGTCTAAGAATACCTTCAATCTTACTGAATGCTGGAGTAGCACATATTGAACCAATGACTGGCTTTTTCCTCACTTCAAAAATAGAATTTCCTTTAGTTAGATTTATTGTCAGCAAAATATGATGGAATTGCTTTGTCAGGTATTTTATATGCCAGTTGCATGATACGAATAGTATTTTTCATCTTATTAATTCAAAAAACGACTATTGATTTTTAAAGTGTTGCGAGTAAAGTCCCATTTCATAGAGAGCCGAACTAAGTTCTGTATTTGGAACAGGAATACTAACTCCATTGCGCCCTTGACTGCGCACGAAGGCCCCCTCCCCTACAAAAACGTAGTATTTTAGCGTCTCTATACCACAGCGATTCGAGCCAATTGGCCAATAGGCAGATATTTTACCAATAAACCGATAAGCGACGGAACGTTGATCCGAGAACTAGCCAATAAGAGCTTTGATAGTGTAACCATTCCATGCTCTTCGAACATGAAAAAATCTAGGTTTGTTCTCGTATCTCGACTTTCAGCCAACAAGTGCAAGTCACTCACATAGTTATGTTAAAGAATTATAGAAACTTTACACAGTGTAATAAAATTTTAATTAACAAGACTGAAATATTAATATTTAAATTATTATTTGTAGAGAATAGGTGAATTGACATGCATTGGTAAGTAATTGATAACGGTCCAAGCTATGACCTGCTCGCTAAAGCAGTGCACAAAGTTTGAATTACATATCTGAAATTAAATATACATTATTAAGCAAACATATGTTGAAATTTAAAATATGTAAAAAATAATTTATGTAATTAAAGCCGTGTGAACCACATCTAATTAATACTGGTCCAAGCAATGTTCTGTCGGCTATAGAACATAGCTTGGACAAGTATTAATTAGGATCAAATGTATCTCAATGCTACACGTAAAATTTGTTATTAAATAAAATGATTTCAATGAAATAAATCTGTGACAAATTCTCTTAGTAGCGTCATAATTGAAAATATTGTAGTAGGAATTGTCTATAAAGTGTGGCCTTAACTGTTATAAACATTATAACACAAGTATTCATATACTTAAATGGAGACCTCAATCACAATGAGATATTGTAAAAAAGTGACCCAAAAATACTTATTTTATTTTTATTTACATTTACACACTTAAATTACAATTTTAAATATATATTTTTTATATAAAAAAGAAATACATTTAATAATAAAAAGGGGGGAGGGTCACCTACCGGTAGCGAAACGAAGACTCAAGCTACCGATGGTCAGGGCTTCAGAGTGAGGAATCTTCTCACAATACAGGCTGTGTCCAGAAGAACCGCCTCCTGAATTATTATTATGTGTCACATTTTATTCAGTACAATAATTCAGTGGAATAAATAAGTAAAAAAACATGAGGGTTGGCAGCTCTCAGCGCAATAATAGTTTTATTACATAAAATACCATTGGTCGATTGATGTAAACAGTGCAATGTAATTATGATTATTTTTTTATTATAAATATGTACATACTTGTAAAAGTAAATAAATATAGCCATCCGGTAAACCATCCACTGTGTTCATACTCCCACCTGTCAAGAAGACGAAAAATGTAGTATATCCCAAGGTGCTTCAATGATGGGAATGAACCCTAGTGTAATCCATCCGGCAAATAGTTTTCAGAAAGTAATGCAATAATGCTAGGAATCATTTCGATTCGCTTTAATACAAATGCCTTGTGAATTATATTCGTTTCAATATAATTCATTTAGTATCATTTGTATTTTTAACATTTATTTAACTTAATTAATTTTGGCTAATAATTTTATATGAATTAAATTTTGAATTTAATTCATATAAAATTATTTTTTTGCCATATAGCACTTTTATGCCATAGAGTCTTTAATTGACAGCGACTGTAAATAAAGAAATTTCATTTGGCAAAATTATATTTTGTATATGTTAATTAAAATGTTATTTGAGTCATGGTCAAGGAATTTATTTTATTATTCGCACACCTTACTAAAAGTAAGTGCATAAAAATTTGATAATCTTTATTTATGGAATTCTTCTGTACGTCACCGAATTCCTTCTAATTCCTCCTGTTTAAGTGTGTCTGAGTGGGTTCCTGGATTATTCAGATCATAATTAAAAATTAATACCTTTCAAATATAAATTAATTAAAGTACCTACTCAAAGCTAAAGTGATAAAAGAAAAAAAAATATTGAAAGGAAAAAGAGAAAGAAAGATGAAATCCCATGGAATGTTTTCGGAAGTAAAGGGTGGATTTCGGCCGAGGATGTATGAATCAAGTTTTTTTACTCCGCAATATTGTAGAAAAGCATCTAGCTATGTACCAGAAGGTTTTCTGTGGTTTTGTAGATCTTGAGAAAGCATTTGACAGGTTCATGCGAAAGAATCTCTGGGGACATTTTCCCCTGATGGGGTTAACGTTACCTGCTCCATGCTGTGTAATCCGCTTATGAGGATTGTACAGCACGTGTGCGGGTGGACGACAGCTTGTCGCCCTGGTTTATTATCAATATTGATGTAAGACAGGACCACGGGCTGTTGGGCCGTCTATTTATACTGTACCTGGATAGTTGTCTTCAGAGAATATATAGATTTGGAATTGCAAATGGCTGACTCAGTGCGATGCGGTATTAATATCTGAATCACTATCCGAACTGCAAACACTAATTATAACATTGAAACATGATTATATGAAGAAAGGCTTACAATTAAATGCGAAGAAAACCAACATAATGGTATTTGAAAAAGAGGAAATCAGAACGAACACGAGGATTACTGTCGAAAATGTAGTATTGGAACAAATTGGTGAGATTGATTTGAAGTGCTTTTAGCAAAGATAAGGTATACCGCTGATGTGGAGAGACGAATGTGCTCAGGGAATGTGAATGTAGCATTGGTTAAACTTCAGTTGAAATCTGAGCCAGAATGTACAGCCGGCTAAACACAACGTGGCATGCTCCGTTGGTTCTAACATGTAGAAAGAAATGACAGGACGAAATGATGAATGGCCATAACCAAATTAGCCGTATTTTGTCAGGAACCCTAAGAACCGGCAAGCGTGCATGAAAAGGGCTACGAATGTTATAGGGCTTGGTTCTCAACTCAGCTCTACGCAAGGTACCTTGCGTGAAGATACATATATACATATGTTATTATGTTGCATAATGATTTTAAAATCTTAGCTCAAGTACGACCCACATGTACCCAATTTTTATTATACTTTTTTTTTTACTTGAGATTTTCGCTTATTCATGCCAAGTTAGTCAAATAACAAGCTCCCTGGAGGGTTGTTGTGTACCTATATGTGAGTGAGGTATAAGCTCCAAAGGAGTTGCAGTGTTAGCAGCAGAGGTGGCATCGCGCGAGTGATACTTAATGTATTACTAGCGTTCACAGGCTAGAGTGTAATGTTAAAACCTTTTTTGATATTATTCAACATACATTACATAAAATCATTTCTTTCCATGTCTCTGTTAACTCTATGGTAGGTCATTTGGAGCAGGAACTATTCAAGATAATATTTTTTTTATTTAAATGCATAGTTAGTAGGTTCTTTCAAATGAACGAGTACTTTTTCAGATTGAAGTTGAGCCCTAAGAAATTCGTAGGAAATAGGTATAGCCATTATTAAAGAATATCAAATAAGATTAATAATAAACTATAAGAATTATTAAGTTAATATTATGATTTAGTAGTATATTTAGTTTTCTATCAAATTAATAATTAGGACCAAAAGGGAAAATTATTATTTAAAAGATTAAAAAAAAAGAAAATATTAAGCTGCAGAGTTCTTAAAAACGTAGCCAGAGAAGAGAATATATATATATATATATATATATATGGATTTATTAAAAGAAAAATTAAAATAGCCCTTGAAACGTTAGCCGCGTAGCCAACACAGCAGAGGCTGGTGGTCTCAGACGCGGTGCACAGTATGTTTTCCTTATCGAATCTACCTCCAGACTGCCTTGTTTTCTGTTTGTACTACTAAAATCTATAATTTTAATCTCTGGCAATGCAATGCAATGCAAACCAGTTGAGAATGCGCTTGCGCATGGTTTATATTTATTATATATTAAACAATAGCCGTATTAAATTTGTATCACTTTTTAATACTCCCTTTTCTTTATCTAGTAATATAACAACGGTAATCGCTTTACATCAGGTAGTATTCTTGTATTATATATAATCCCGACATTATATATAAAAATAATGTTTAACGGCGTACTGTTATTACCACAAATGAGAAACAAAAAAATTATATGGAATTTTTATCGTAATAAAATATTTTTATAAACCTTTATTACTGATGCTAGGCACAGGACCTTGAACTATTTCAGCATTCTCATCGCCATTAACACGAAGATGGAAATGTTCTTATAATTTTATGTGTGATGAGAAAGGATAACCTGCGAAATGTACTATCGAAGAAAAAATTCTAAACAAAATCCAATCCGCTAAGTGAGTAAGTAGGCCCGATAAAACACGACGGCATGACGATGTGGCACGTCTTTGTAATTCCCATATAAGCAGCAGTAAACCGTTATACCGTAGACGCGTGTTGCACATTAATACTTATAAGGGGCGCTTTTATTAGCTGAGAGAATATTCGGAGCGGTAAGATGACTCGATAAGCCGCGCTGAAAGGCTCAGTGGGATGGCAAACAATAATTTTGTTCGTTTTCAACATTACAACGTAAGCAGTATTACGGAATTGCTATTTAGGGGACTTTTTAGTATAATTTATTTACTATAGGTTTTAACAATATTACTTGTATGCGATAACATGTGATCTGATAGACATACATGTGATATTCGTTACGTATTGACCGTGTGTTAGACACATAAGTAAGAATTGTTACCTAGGATACTTATTATTCATGTCGGTGTTCATTGTATAAACTTACTTATGTAAATAATTGTAATTACTTATGTAAATATATACATAAATGTCTGCATTAGTAGGATAAGTATTTGGGTAACTACGTGAGAATGACCGTGACTACATTCATTAAGTAAACTTGTTTAGAAACTTAGTGGTCGCGATAATAATGTTTTAGATAGAATAAGCATATATACCTATAGGCGAGTAAATGTATAAATATAGGAGTTTTTTATTACCTACATAGGAAATAAGTAAATAATGCCGTAAGTTTAGTTAAGTTTTCAGATTAAATATTCCACCGTGTCGTTTTGTCATTGTCCCTTAGGCTTATAAGCAACTTTTATGAATTGTAGAAAAGAATTGTATGAAACAGGGTCAAATGTATGGAAAATATGGAAAATTTATTGCGGTCAAAAATAAAGCGGCCACTATATGGTAATTCTTTCCGGAGTGGCCAAATTGTGTATTTGCTACTCGCTCACACTGTCTGACAGTCTCGCTCGCACTCGGTGGGTATAAATACGAAGAAGCCTGCACTTGTGGTTCTATGATAGAAGGGAAGAAATCTCTTGAAGAGATTAGCTCACCTTTGTACACTGTATTTGAAACTGATAATTTGTTTTATTTATGTGCAATAAAGAATATATGTATATGAATCTACAAAATACATATGCTAGTATTCTGTGCAATGTAGTTAACTTCTTCGGTCAGGTTACTACGTTACAAGTATCTATACTCGTATATCCTACCTCTGTTTCGCTTCAGCCTTGCTCGCTTATCAGCAGAGTATATCAGGTGAAGTTAGGCTGGCTTTGACAAAAGAAAAATAAATGATGTACCCGACGCCAACCAGCGAGCCACACACACCCTACTATTAAAGTTAACCTAGTGATATATGGGAAGAATTTCTGTAATGATCTAAAATTAACCCCAATGCCTATTTATTACTAAGCTCAATGGCGCTCCCAGAGGAGTGTCATAGTACCTTTTGTGGGTAACTCTCGAAGGGAGGTAATCTATCTATCTGCACTTGGGTCTAATATTGACAAGGATTACATTTGTCAATTTTGGTTCTACTGTGTTTGGGAAACCGTATTTAGATTTTAGATATACAGTGGAGCCTTAATCTTGCTGTCAGAATGACAGATTATATTACTGTTATTACTTCAAAACTAAGAGTGCGATATTTTTATATAAATATATACATCTGTCCGAAAGTTTACACGCGCATAATTCGATGATAAATCGGTAACTTGTAATATTATAGAAAATCAACGATAAATTTGAGATAAAAAGGAAAATGGAAAAGCAAGTACATAGATCGTTGGAAATCTCAATCTTGAGTTTCCGTCGCGGAAGCGATGTCTCGTAGATTGTTCTAAACGAGCTTTCTCGCTTCTTTCTATTCAATGTAGCTCACAACTCAGATGTGAGAATGCGGTAATCCTTGTGTTTGTGTATAGAATAAATTTACATCGTTCTATTTCGTAAGATCTTGGTTTTGGTTAACCATTTATACGTAGTGTTTTCTACACTAAAAAATAGTAAATAACACTGTTATTTTAAATTTAATTATTTTTTTCTTTATGAAGTGTTGGTAATAACTACACGTAGCACCTAAATATGCTATACCGATAATGCAGTAAAATCATTTCAGGAGCATAGACAATCTATGCCACACTATGACGGCATGTTCGATGAAAGGCACCGATTCCGCGATTACCTCTACCATTAAATGTGACTCGTTGACAATGATGTTTCACCTAAAGCCAGTGGTCGTGTATCCAGGTGACGCAGTTCTATCTATCAATCTACATATTCATGCCAAGTCCCTTGCGGGGACGCATACCGTCCGTAATCAAGACCGAGCACCACATGACTTGGTCCATACAGACCTCACTGATTTATTTAACATTCATGGTTGATATCACCTTCTTACAAAACATGACCAATTTGGTGGTAGTAGGCCATTCATGCCCATGAGATATTATAGCTGAGGGCTATTAAATCTATACAGATAAATAAAATTGGAGTGTCTGTTTGTAATATTAAACCGCTTTATACTAAATGCATATGGATGTATACACGGTACATATAACAAAATGAATATTTTTACAATTTTTGTCTGTATGTCTGTCTGTTTTTTCCGGCTAATCTCTGAAGCCGCTGGACCGATTTTGACGGGACTTTCACTGGCAGATTGCTGATGTAATAAGGAGAAACTTAAGCTACTTTTCTTTTAGAAATTTTATTTATTTTTATATAAATAAATAATATTCCACGCGGACGAAGTCGCGGGCACAGCTAGTCGACAATATAACTGTGTCGTTGTTCTTCCCTCCTAGATTGTTTCTAGGTGCATGTACGAACTAACGAAGTATGTTTCTTATTATCTTAACACCCAAACCCACAGACCAACTTCAGTTTCTTACTTACTATTGCTTTTTTTTATATACAACGTCGGGAGGCATACAAGCATACGGCCCACCTGATATAAAGCGGTTACCGTACCCTATAAACGCTTGCCATACTTTAAGTATTACTCGTGCGATGCTACCTCTGCTGCTAGCACAACAACTCCTTAGGAGCTTACTGGAGACCTCACTTACATGCAGGTATACAACAACCCTCTAGGCAGTTGTTATTTTATTGCGGTTTTCTGTGAGGTGGAGGTACTTCCCCAGACAGGATGCTTAGATGCGCCCTACCTCTCTCAAAACACCCAGACCAAGACAAACAGACATGTTCATGCACACAAATGTCTGTCCTGTCTGAGAATCGAAGCCACTCTTCACCACTGCACCACCTCGTCGAAATTGCTAACATTGTTAATGTTCTGTCGCTTGTTTGTGCAATGGTCGCATCTGAATTACCTTAATTCTCCTTTTGTAGTATTTCTGGCGTACCCAGTTCCTGTTTACATAAGTTCTTGTGTGTCTTGCGAATGTATCAGTGATATGTAGAGTCGATTTTTAAGGAATATTTAGACCAAAAAAAATTTCAATTTTCAGATTTATTTTTTCATCTTTACAAATACCATTAAAGATATCGGGCCCTCTCTTTGACCACTCGTACTTCACGTACATTAATGCTACACTTAAAAAATATATATGTTTCTTCATTAATATGTCAGGAGCCCCAGGAACCGGCGAGCTTGCATGAAAAGAGCTATGAATGTCACAGAAGCGAGTGAAGTGTGTAAGGACCGCGTCTTATGGCGCTCGGTTCTCTCTGCCTACCCCGCAAGGGACTTGGCGTGAAGATATACATACATACAACTATTAAAACTTTATACTTACGTATGAAAGAAAGGTTATGTTTTCGTATTTTTGCTTTTTATTTATATCTACACGCCAGGTGGCGTGTAGATATACATACATACATTAATATGTTTAATTTATTCTTAATTCAGTATTAATATAACGAAAATATCTTCTTCGTCATCCCGTTTGCTAATCCATTAGGATTGGCGGGGTTTGCTACCTAAGCCTAAGGTTTTGGCAAAGGTACTGATTTTTATATGCGACTGCCGTCAGACCTCCCCAACCCCGAGGGAAAACCAGATCTTTCATAGGTTAGGTAATATAACAAAAATATATTAGACATTATTAGAGATCGACAAAAATAAAAACAAGATTTATATGTTTCAAATATTATTAAATACTTTTTTTTGATTTGAGATAATATTTTCGAAAGTAAATTAGGTGGTAAATTAAAAAAAAAAATGTGGCTGTCACGAAACACACATTGCAAAAATTTTTGTGCATGAAAAAGTCTGTACGACTAATTCTGTGTGTTTTAAGAGAAGGTAGGGTGCATCAAAGCAGCCCGTTTGAGAAAGTACCTCCACCTCACAGAAAACCACAGCCAAATAACAACTCTCTGGAGGGTTGTTGTGTTTCAGCGTGTGAGCGAGGTCACCAGAAAGCTTCTAAGGAGTTACAATGTTAGCAGCAGAGGTAGCATCGCGCGAGTGACACCAGTGATAAGAGATACCCGCTTTACATCAGGTGGCCGTATGCTTGTACGCCTCCTGACGTGGTATAAAAAAAAAGTTAGGTCATATACAAGCATAGTAATCAGATCTCCCGACATTATATGAAAAATGAACCAAGGATAACCAAAGAATATAAAAAACTCTCGGAGAATAAGTTCGATTCGCACTTGGCCACTTTTTTACATAATAAAGGCCATCGCGACTGTTAATTCACTTTTAAAGTGGCCGTTGCTACGAGAACGCGAGAAACGTAATAAATTACAATTCATTTCTTACGCCAAATTAGCAGTTAATAAGTATAATTCCAGAAGCACTTTGCGCCATCAAACATTTTGACTTTTCATAATTCAAATGGCGAAACTGAGTCATTATTACTCTTCAATCAAACAAATTTGTCATGTCATCATCGCTGAGGTCTATTTTAATATTCAGTCGGAACTTTTAACGAGAAAAGTTGAACGTTTAAGTTTGACTTTTTAGATTCTCCTTCAGTTCATCGTTTATTTGGGGTGTAAGTGCCTCGCCGTCTTCAATGGGCAAAGTCGATTTAACCTGCAAGTGCTACATCCTTCCAACTAGTAAATTTATATATCTATAATTTTACACCAAAGCACTTTTTTATACTACTAGGGTGCCAATCAAGCATACGGCCTGCCTGATGGTAAACAGTCACCGTAGCCTATGGAGATTTGCAACACCAGGGGTGTCACTCATGCGTTGCCGACGCTCTAAAAAACCTCTTCACGCATTTCTTGAAGAACTCCATGCTGTAGTCCCTTGGAAAACCTCGGCTGGGAGCTCATTCCACAGCTTGAGAGTTCTCCGAAGAAAACTTCTCTGGAACCGTATAGTACGCGACCATTGCGGTTCCAGCGTGTGAGGGGGAACTCCCCGCCGTCGGCGAGCGGTGCGGTTATAATAAGTAGCTGTCGGCATCATTTGCAACTTGCGAGGTAGGTGAGAGAACCGAACGCTACATGACTCGATCCTTACATACCTCACTCGCTTTTTAAACGTTCATGGGACCTCTTAGGCATGCTCGTCGATTTCTAGGACTCCTGATATCACGTTCCGATAAAATAGGTACTATTAATTTGGACATGGTAGGTACGTCCTTCTACTTTCGCGTTGCATACCTATCTATTTCATAATTCTTTCTTCTTGCATTCTTTTTACATGTCTGAATCAATGGAGAATGCCCCGTCATAGTAAATAACGATTTGGTAAAGAAGAGCTCGATTGGAGCTAGATATCTTTGTCGTACCATTAAAAAGTGGAACGTCTAGCCTGCACATGTGTTCCCTCCTTCCTTCAATATGGGATCCTTCAGACGAAGCGTGAAGCAGCATCTTGCGGGTCAGCATGTCAGCGTCAACTCACAGGACACTGTGTAGTCTTTTGACAGTTGCAGTTGCGATTTAGGCTCCTCTTTCGCTTACAGGCAGGCAAAGCGGAGCCACTATGCTGAGCTTATATATATAAAAAAAAGATAATGTTATATATAAAATTCTTTGTCCTCTGCTCCTCCTTATGGACTCCAAAACAGCGGATTTTTATGAAATCGCCAAGGAATGTTGAAGGAAACTTCCGATTCCTGTGACGTTTGGTAGAGGTCAGATCACCCGTGGCCGAGGCGGTTCATTTGTTACACATATATATATATATATATATATATATAAGCAACATAAGTGGCGAGCACCTCAATGCAACTGCAAGTAAATAATGACACAATGATGGATTCTTGTATTACTGCGAGTGAGTGAAATCAGTAAGCTGAGCGTTACTGCTAGTAGTTAGGTTATCTCTATATTTTCAGTTTTTTTTTACGTTAATTGAGTGTATAACAGAATCTTTGTGAAGAAAGGTAGGGTGCATTAAAGTAGCCCGTCTGGGAAAGTACCTCCACCTCACAGGAAAATAAACCGCAGTCAAATTACATTTTTTGTTGCGTTCCTGCGTGTGAGTAAGGTCACCAGTAAGCACCTAAGAAGTTGATGTGCTAGCAACAGAGGTGACATCGCGCTAGTCATACTTCATCGATTGCGAGCGTTCATAGGCTACGGTAACCGCTTTTCATAAGACGGGCCGCATGCCTCCCGACGTTGAATAAACAAAATACTCGTTTGCTTGTACGTACCATAAAAAAAATCTGTTGCAACGCCAGCGACTTACACTGTACATTTTCATAATAATTAGAGAACTATTTTTAAACAACCTACAAAGGAAACTAGCCTATGTCTCACGTGGTGTACAATAATGTACCTACCGTAGACTATGAATGCTTGCAAAATAAAAAGCATCACTCGTGCGCGACTACCTGGCCATACTTATACTCACAGAGACACAATAAACCTCCAAGTATTGTTTGTCTTTGGTTTTATATATTTTGAATTGCTGGTAGATTAACAAGGGAAAATTAAAAGAAAAATAACTGAAACTATGAAAAATTATTAAAATACAATATTTTTTTTTTTAAATATGTAACTATGAAAAATTATTAAAATGCAATAAAAAAATATTTAAAAAACACGTGTCTAAGTATCCGATACAGTCCAATAGCACATAAATTTTTATCTCTTTATCTTATCTTACCTTTTATAGTATGGAGTTACTTTCTCCGGGCTAATTCGGTACGCTAATTTTCACTATTTTCTCTAGAGTATTGGTTGCTTGTTACCTTTGTATACCACGTGCAGGTAATGTTAGCTTAGAGTCTAACATAGGATAATAGAGAGCTAATTACACTCCAAAGTAAATGAATGTGCGTGTTAACTAATTGATTAAAACAATTTGCAGGACTAACTTACTATTGCGATTACGTACCTAACCATTTTAAAATCTAAGATTATCGCTGGCTTATAGTGTAAAAAGCCGTTATAAAATGTAATTTAACCTTCTGAAGTAGCACTTGTACTCTAAATTTTAAGGTTTAAATTTGACAAATCAGTAATTTACTGCCATTTTATTGGGTCACAATAGTTCGGCCATTAAACGTCTCTACACGAAATAGGCGTGGGATTTGAATATAATTTATTGCTATAGTTTGTTCAATCGCTAGATTGTAGACTAAAGCGACGTTATCTTTGCGTCGTTTTTCTTCGAGAGAGTTTAATCATCGTACAATACATACTCGCCCTAGCAGGATAGGGTTCATATTTCAATCGAAAATACTTTAAGCTCAACTTACTTACTACACGAGACTAGAAATAAAATTGCGTGTAACCACTTCCACGAATAAGTTTGTAACTACATTACTGATGTGAATTTTTGTTGCAAATAGGCAGAGAAAATTGAAAATTACAGGTAAACCAAAGTCAAAAAGTTTCGAAAGTGATTTGGACTGGCGAAAATGTTAGATTTTAAATACGGCAGGGTGCCAAGTTGTCCTATTGGGTCAATCTTTATATAGAAAACCGCAGTCAAACAGCTCCCTGAAAAGTTATTGTGTACTTGCGAGTGAGTGAGGTTAACCTGAAGAGTAATTGTGTTCATAGGCTACGGTAACTACTTTACCTTAGGTAGGTCACATGTTTTGATGCGACCTGACGTTGTATAATAAAACTATATTTCTGCAATCATAGCACATATTTCTGCTATAGCTCAATACAATTTTAACTTATCAACCCTTACGCATATCACTACATTAGTGCTTTCTCTGGATTTTAAGAGTGTATTCCGCCACGTTGCTGCCGATTAGCATTGACAGGCTACAATTGACATTGCTTAACCTGCGTATTCAATTAGAGAGACACGCACCATAGAGCCATCGAGCTCCTCATTTTTTTTTATAATATACAATAATTAAGAACTGAAATTATGCCATACAATTCTAAATTTTCTCTCTCATCTCGCATCACTGGTTTGTAATGCTATAATATTAATAGTATAAAAAGTTTGCATTACAAACAAGAAAGTGATTATATTAATTTGTATGCAGTTTTAAATTTCTCAATGTTCTCTGTAAGAATTGTATGTATTAAAACTACCCTAAATTCGAAGAACATATGGACGATGTTAGGTCTTCTATATAATACACTATCGAAATAGTTTGCGGATCAGTTCATTACATAATTATTTGTGTATATAGATCTCCTTGTGCTCATTATATGCAATTTGAGCAGATAATAGATTTGGACAGATCAATACGGATGTCATTATAAAGCGGGTAATTCACGATAAATCATCTTAAAGCATTACAAACTCTTTCGCGAGATGTCGTTAATTCTCTTATGACGTTTAAACTTTTAAAATGTTCAGTTACTACGACAATACATACCTGGCTTGAAGACTTTTGAACTCAGCAAAATACTTCCTTATTTCCTTAAAATATCTTGAGCGAATAAAACTGCTTGCCTGGGGAATCCAAACTGTCAGAAAATCCCAATTAATTTTACGATCTTAAACAAATAGAACAACTCTACAAACGAGCGTTGTTCTGCCTGTGTTAACGCAAGTAAAGCTTTTGATACAGGACCGGAGTCTAGGGGTCGGTACCAGAAGCGTGCACGTCGCGACCCTGCCAGTCCAACACTGGACTGCAATTCTGGACCTAAAAACAAACCGCACAGACGCGCGGATTAGGGCGTCCGCCGTAGGCGACGCGCACCGATCCGCCCTCGTCGGTGCGGGTTTAAGTGCATGCGGCGGTGGGGGCCGCCACCCACCACGCAACGCCCAACCTGGCGGGTCGAGGAGAGCTGAGTGCCGTATAGGCACATGGAATGTGAGAGGTGGATTACAAGATAAGATGAATGAGTTGATAGATATAATGAATGAGAGATGCCTAGATGTTTTGTGTGTGTCAGAGACCAAGCGAAAGGGAAGCGACGCCGAAGATCTGCCCGGTGGCATGATGACCCTGTGGTCCGGGGTGAACCAGGACGATCATGCCAGCGCTGGCGTAGGCGTTGTGCTTTCATCTCGCTTGGCCGCTGGTGTGAAAGATTACGATTTAGTAGGGCCAAGACTTCTCTGGGTTAAAATAAAACTGGGGATTACGCGAGTCTTTTTGGTTGCAGCATATGCTCCTGTAAGCTCTACTAATCCCCAGGAGCTCGAGAAGTTTTGGGAGACCGCAAGGGGTGTTCTGGATTTGGCTGATGCGAATGAACGGATAATTATGTGTGGAGATCTGAATGGATGGGTTGGGACCAAGCGAAGCAGTTATGAGGCTGTGCTTGGTCCATACGGAGATAAGAGAGTGAACGATGCTGGTAAGTTACTTTTAGACGTATGTATGGAAATCCCAAAGTCGTTAATGGATACAAGAGCCTTCAGAGGCCCCACTCTTGAAACGGACCACTATCTGGTGATAAGCCGATTTGTGGGCCTTTTCAAGAAGTGGAGGCATTGGCGAGTGCGTATTCCCTTCGGAGACCATGAAAGAATAAGAAGTGAAAAATTGGAAGATGAAAGTGTGAGGAGTACATATGTACGTCTAGTCAGTGAAAGACTTGCGAACGCGAGTCTTTCCGACTCAGATGTAGACGAATGTTGGAAAGTTCTGAAAGAAAGTATGGTGGACAGTGCGAAAGAAGCATGTGGATGCGCAAAGAGACGTAGAACACTGAAAGGAGATGCCTGGTGGGATGCGGAGGTTCAATCCTCCGTGGATAAAAAGAGGAGAGCGTGGCTGGATTACGTAGCATCTTTGCACCAGAGTGATAGTATGAAAGAGAAGAAGAAAGAAATATACCGTCGATGCAAGAATGAAACCAAAGCTTTAGTGAAAGAGAGGCGTGAAAGACTACTTATGAATGAGGAAGAGAGGCTGACGAAGAACTTCGAGGCTAATACCAAACTCTTCTGGAGAGAGGTAAAGAAGTCTCGGAGTGGTTCGTCGGCATCCGGAATGGACAAGATAAAAGGTAAAGCTGGTGGCATTCTTGCTAACACTCAGGAGGTGTTAGAACGGTGGAGCGAATATTTTAGAGAAATGTATGATTATGTCCAGGGCGCTGGCACTGTGAATGAGTCTGTGACTGATTCGGCAGTGCCAACGTACCATGAAGACATTAGCATGGATGAGATTGAATGGTCGATACGAAGTTTGAAAAATGGAAAGTCAGCGGGAATCGATATGGTAACAGCTGAGATGATCAAACTGGGTGGCACCTACGTTAGGGACGCTTTCTGGTTTTTGAGCAAATTATGCTGGAGAACCGGAAGAGTCCCGAGCGATTGGAGACGCGCAGTCATCGTGCCCTTGTATAAAGGCAAGGGCTCACGAATGGACTGCGCCAACTATAGGGCCATCAGTTTGATCAGCCTAGCAGCTAAAGTGTATGGAAAAATCATTGAAAGGAGAATGAGGGTGAAATCCGATGGAATGCTTTGGGAAGCACAGGGGGGATTTCGAAGCGACAGAGGATGTACAGATCAAGTTTTTTCGCTCCGCAATATCGTGGAAAAGCATCTGGCTATGGACCAGAAGGTTTTCTGCGGTTTTGTGGACCTTGAAAAAGCATTTGATAGGGTCGTGCGAAAGAATCTCTGGAACATCTTGCCCAGATATGGGATTGACGGTGACCTTCTACGTGCTGTGCAATCCACCTATGAGGATTGCACAGCGTGTGTGAGAGTGGACGGCAGCTTATCACCCTGGTTTGATACCAATATTGGTGTCAGACAGGGATGCGTGCTGTCGGCTCGGCTATTCATCCTGTATCTGGACAGTTGTCTTCAGAGAATGAGAAATATGAATGTGGGAATGCGAATGGGTGGCTCAGTGGTTAACTGCCTGCTTTATGCAGATGACGCAGTATTAATAGCAGAATCATCATCCGAACTGCAAACACTAGTCACAACAATGAAAGACGATTGTATGAAGAAAGGCTTACAATTGAATGCGAAGAAAACCAAAATAATGGTATTTGAAAGAGAGACAACCAGAACGAACACTAGGATTACGGTTGATGATGTAGTGTTGGAGCAAGTGGATGAGTTTGTATATCTTGGAAGCGCTTTTAGAAGCGATGGAAGGTACACCGCTGATGTGGAGAGACGAGTGAGTGCAGGGAATAGCGTGAATGGTGCGTTGGGTAAACTGTTTGGCAGCCGAAATCTAAGCCAGAAGGCACAGCTCGCTGTACACGGCGCGGTGTTAATCCCAACGCTAACTTATGGAAGTGAGAGCTGGGTATGGCAGAGAGAGCATGAAAGTACAGGGTCCGTCACTCGAAGTGTTACCAATTTTAAATGATGTTATTTAGTTATTCAAAGTAAGATTTATTAAAAATTGAAAGAAAATTGTAAAAAAAACATTAAATTTTATGAAAATCATCATTATTGTTCGATATGACCTCCTTTGGCACGGATTACGGCCTCGAGTCTTCCAACGAATGCATCGCAGGCCGCACGAAGATGGGTTTGCGGTATTCTTTTCCATTCCCGACGAAGCGCTGCCTTGAGCGTGTCCACACTTTCATACCTTTTTGTTGACACAGCAGCCTCCAAAATAGAATACACCGAGAAGTCCATTGGATTCAAGTCTGGCGAGTAAGGAGGCCACTGTTGTGAGGAAATGAACCGAGGAACGTGGTTCTCTAAAAAAATTTGTGTCATGCGAGCTTTGTGGGACGGTGCTGAGTCTTGTTGAAATGTCCAGCTGTTTGTACCGAATTGCTTACGTGTCCACGGTATGAGAGCATCATTTAGCACTTTTTGCTGGTACACTTGCTGGTTGACTTTGACGCCCTTCTCGATAAACACGAGTGGCGACCGACCATTTGAGGTCACTGCGGCCCAGACCATAACCGAAGCAGGCGCTTGCTTACGAACGGCAATTCTGTCATCCAAATTATCGTTTGACTTGCCCTGTAGCCAAACACGATCATTTTGCTTGTTGACGTACTGCTGGACGGTGAAAATTTTTTCATCAGAAAAAACAATGTTTTCCAGCTCGCCACGTTCGTGTAAGGCTTTCAGTGCTCGAGCTCTTTGTAGCCGGACTATCTTCTGAGTTGAAGTAAGATGTTGTACTTTTTGGATCTTGTAGGGCTTCAGTTGGAGTTCTTTTTTTAGTATACGGCGAATGCTTGAGTCGGATACTTTCAGACTTTTCGCCAATTCACCTGCACTCTGACGAGGATTTCTTTGAATTCGAGCCTTCACCTTTCGAATCATATTACGTGATGTTGCGGTTTTCGGATGACCACCTCCATGTCGTTTAGCAATGCTCCCAGTTTCGTTATAACGCTTAATGGTCCGATACACAAACATTTTGTTCACACGTAGTTGTCGGAGCTCTCTAACAATAGCTGGTTGTGATTTTCCAGCCAAGTGCAAAGCGATCACATAGCTACGTTTAATATCCATTGCGAAAATTTATTTTAAAATTCAACTTAGTTCCCGGTATTTTTGCCCACTTTAAAACAATGAAACAAACTGACGTTTCACCAATATTGGGCGCGCTGTCGTTATTATTTTGAAAATAGAAGCAGCATGAAGTTGGTAACACTTCGAGTGACGGACCCTGTAGAATAAATGCGGTCGAGATGCGAGCACTGCGAAAAATTTGTGGCATAACGCTTGCTGACCGCGTTCGAAATGATGACGTACGAAAGAGAGTTGGACTGAAAGAGAGTGTCGGTGTTAAGATAAGAAAGGGTATGCTCCATTGGTTCGGACATGTAGAAAGAATGCAAGATGAAAGAATGACGAAACAGATATACAATGCGAAAGTGGAAGGATGTAGGAGCCGAGGAAGACCAAGACTAACCTACCATGACCAAATTGGTCGTGTTTTATCAGAAGGTGATGTCAGGAGCCTTAGGAACCGGAGAGCGTGCATGAAAAGAGCTATGAATGTGAAAGAAGCGAGTGAAGTATGTAAGGACCGCGTCTTATGGCGCTCGGTTCTCTCTGCCTACCCCGCAAGGGACCTGGCGTGAAGATATACATACATACATACCGGAGTCTAGATTGTCCCAGTAAGCCTTTGATAGTGATGTGCTTTTATTACTAGTAACATATGTTTTACAGTGAGTACACAATAGTAACGTAGGTTTTGTAGATAATTTTATCGGAGGATATGTTAGAGCAGCAGTTTTGTGAATTTTATTGGAATAAAAATGTTTTTCAAATTACACAAATACGATCGCATGTATAAATGACATTTTCAAATACTTCTGCATTAAGTATTTGAAAGTTGTCTTCTGTCTTAAGTCTGTTGTCTTGTCTATCTGTTTGTCTGTACCTTTATCTCTTCACCGTTCTCTTTTGTTTGCAATAAAAGATTTTGATAATCTTGCTTCTCGTTGCTCAGACGTTTGTGATATATAGTGACTATAAGAATGCCCCATAGCTTCAACAACCTCGCTTACTTAGCTCTTTGTGATAATAGCTTTATCGTTCGCTTTGTAGTTCAGCTTACCTGTCATCTTCGCTGATTTTAGCACACTTTGCTCTATTCATTTTCACTCGCATTTTCTGGTCTTCAGTCTACTCCTCCAGAAGTCCATGTAAAGGTATAAGGCAACAAAATGTGCCAGTCGTGAAGTCTATAACTTCACGCCAAATCCCTTGCGGGGTAGGCAGAGAGAACCGAGCGCCACGTGACTCGACTCTTACATATCTCACTCGCTTCTTTAACATTCATTGCTCTTCTCATGCACACTCGCCGGATTCTAGGGCACCTGACATCACCTTCTGATAGAGCACGATCAATTTGGTCATGGTAGGTAAGTCTTGGCCTTCCCCGGCTTCCTACATCCTTCCACTTTTGCATTGTATATCTTTGTCATTCTTTCATCTTGCATTCTTTCTACATGTCCGAACCAACGGAGCATGCCCCTTCTTATTTTAACAGCGACGCTCTCATTCAGACCAACTCTGTTTCTAACATCATCATTGCGAATACGGTCTACAAGCCTTACGCCACAAATTTTGCGCAGTGTTCGCATTTCGACCGTGTTTATTCTACTTTCATGCTCTTTCTGCCATACCCAGCTCTCGCTTCCATAAGTTAATGTTGGGACCAACACTGCATTGTGTATAGCGAGATGTGCCAGTCGTGAAGGTGAAACGTAAATGACATATCATTTATAATCACCCTAATGCCATATAGTTCTCGCCATAACACAGAAACCTTAAGTCCTTAAGGTAGATTCAAACAATCAATAATTATTCCAATGAAATAACCTGATCATTACTTTTTAATTTATGTTTATTTTATTTATTAAGGTACACCAACAGCATATATAACGAACAATAGTTTTCTTATTCATAGAACAGTGTTTTATCTGATACATATGCCAATACTTGTAAGTATGCTCAGCATTCATAATCAAAAAATCATAAAATACAACACTATATATAAAGAAAATATCGAGAACAAACTACCATGTTTCACTGTTCTCTCCTATCTCCATCATCAAACCCTCGACATCAAGCTGTATAGATTTCGTGAAAACCGACCAAATTAGTCCAAACCCCATAGTGTTACAAAAGTAACATTTGAAGGGTTCTACTGTTCAACTCTTAGCGCCATTATCAGACCCTGCAAGCATGTACTGTTTAGAACTCGTCAAAACCTACCAAACAAGTCTAAACTCTATTAGATTACTAGTAAAGGTTGAGGCTTCCATTGTCCACCTCCTGACTACATCATCAGATACTCGTGAATCTTTTATAATATTGTATGGTCACGACAACTCAATACGCGTACAAAGTTTTGTAAGAATCGGTTTAGTAGAAGTAGGTGAAAAGGCTGTCCCAAGATTTGAAGCATGTACACGGGGTAATGCTAAATAAAAACCGTTTATAAATGTGTTATGTACCCCTGAATGTTTATTTACATTCACTATCAAGGCTACATTAACGTACTTTCGATGTACGAGTATATTAGACAATAAAGCTATATTTACAAAGTATACAATGCACACCTTATTTAAACAATATTATATATAGGTTTAACGATATCTACTACTCAGAGTGACTGTTTGACTACAGACTAATATTAACAGATTTAAATTATCCGCAATTTGTAGTTCACTCCGAAGAGTATGAATGTAAATAATGAACGTTTTGTTTCAAGTCATATGTTTGTAACACATTTTATGCATAAAAAATATCTTTCAACACTCCTTCTCCACGTGAATTTTAATTACTCTAAGTCCCATATTACATCGGGAAGTTTTTTCAGCATTTCTCCTTCACCAGTGTTAATTTTCGAAGTTTTCTGCTGAGAATAAAAAAGAAATAAATATTGCTATGAGAAATGCATAATATGTAAATTCATAAAAATGTACGACGTGCCTAAGTGCCGAGAGGGGTTGAACTAGGTTGCCTGACAACACAACACACGACCAATTTGATCATCGTATATGAGTTTTGGCCTTCCCGGCTACTGGCATCTACTTTTGCATTGTATATCTGTTTCATCTATCTGTCTTCATGCACTCTTTCTACATGTCTAAATCAATGGAATAATATATGGAATAATAAATCACGGCTCAACTTTATAATTAATATTATATTCCTTAATCCTGTATACTTATTTGATTAAACGAGTTTTTATTAAACGTAATAGCAGGCGTGTTTTATAATTTCTTAATAAATTTACCTACTTGTTTTTCCATTTTAGGGATACGAATTTATTTAAACCAACGCACATACGTACATATTTATATTTGAAAATATTTATAAAGGAGGTCTTCATAAAAACTAATGAATGACATGTCTAATGGGAAGCTGTTACAAAAATTGTGATAACTAAAGTACAACTGACTTATATCTAACAGTTCCATGAATTATGTAAATGTAAAAGAAATCCATAAACTCATAAAATTTACATAAATATTTTTTTATTTTCATGAGCATTTTAAAAACGATTCCGACAAAAGTTTCTGAGTTCGAGACGCCGAGAGCCCTTGAAAATTTATACTAAGCGCGTTTGCCTTGATTATTGCGCAACTACTTGAGGCATTCCGCTTCTGTTTTGTAGAGATAAGCTGTTGGGATTTCGCGCGACTTTAACTCTGTCAGTGACATCAGATTTCAGCTTAGTAACAATACTTTGATACTTAAGTTTATTTTGGCGCAGGAGTACCTCGAGATTGAGGGAAAGGGGAAAAGTCGATAGGCTGGAAATGTAGTGTTCGAAGCGTCTACTAAGGTATCTACGGTCTTCCTAATTCTAAATGATCTTCACATCTAAGAAAGTTTTTTTTCTGTACAATAATAACCAAAGGGCACATTACCCGGAAAAATCAGCCCGTCTAGGGAAGTATCTCCACCTTACAGAAAACCGCAGCCTTTACTAGTTGCAAGTGTTCGGCTACGGTAATCACTTAACATCAGGTGGGTAGCATGCGTGTATGTCTCCGCAGATTGTATAAAAAAATAAGCGAGGAGTGAACTGGTGCAGGAGAACAAATCTTTCTTTGAGTCCCAGCGCGTCCCTACCACAATACAGTAAGCACTAAAGCATTACTTTGTTAAACTACGCTAAAATGTATATACAAGATCTCCGGCTCATCTCATATGAAGCAATTATGGAGTGAATGCATATAGAGTTACCTTCGCGGCTTGCAACGCAGTTACTCTTCATTAGCTATCTTAATTATTAGCGAGAACAATAACTTGCCAGGGTTACTTTTCCATCCCATATCATATCAAACCAGTTGAGAATGCGCAAGCTTGCATTGCCAGAGGAACACCTGGCTCGTCAATTATATAACATTTTTTTTTTTTAATTTTGTCGGCCTTTTTGACCATGTTCCTTAAGAAATATGATATTGGTTTTTAAGACATTCATATTCTACTTTTTAATTTACTTTTCGAATCTGAAATAAAGATTCAAATTTTTTTATTTTTATTATATTTTTGTCGGCCATTTTGACCATGTTCCTTAAGAGATAGGAGGTTGGTTTTTCAGACATTCCTATTCTACTTTTTTATGCTGAATCCGAATCTGAAGGCAAAATTCGAATATTCGAAAAAAAGCGACAGAGAGAGAGAGAGAGAGAGAGAGAGACAGACACACACACAGATAAACGCACACATAGACAAACATATAGATATCATATAGGGACGGAATTCCTGAAAAAGTAAAAATATACTGGGCTAGTAGTGTCGCTATGGACTAATAGTGTAGAACAACAGGATAGGTAAACAAAGGGTATCCTTTCCACAAAAGAAGTGCATCAGTGCAATGAGTGGAATTCCAACTGAAGAGTTTGTAAACCGAATTTGAGTTTGACGCCGCCAGCTCTTTATATCTGTGAAATTAGTAATCTTACATAAATAAATATAGAATTGTTTAATCTCATGTGCGTAAACTCAAAATCAAAAAGCAATGTACAGAAACTTGTAACATAATTATGATCTCTTCTCCTTGACTAGTGTTATCCCGTTTTTTAATTACATTAGGATTGCCAGGGTCCGCAACCTAAGTTCAAGGATTTGGCGAAGCTACTGATTTTTACATGGAGCGACAGCCATCAGACCTCCATAAGACCCCCATAGGGAAAGTCAGACCTTTCTTCGGTTAGTTCACACAAAAATAAATATAATTTCTTGATCGTGCGGTTTTCTTCGCGATGTTTTCCTTCACCACGGAGCAAGAGATAAACAAATATTCGAATTTAATGGTATATGCCAGGATTCGAATCGGGGACCTGTTGATCAATAGGTCGGTTCTTTATCCACTGGGCTATAACTGCTCAAGCTTGTATTATATGGTATTCTTAAGAAAGGGGAATATAGTAAAATAACAAAAATATATGAATGCAAACTATATGAATGCTTCGAGAATTATCATTTCATCTTTTTCGTCTTCGCATTATTCCGTTTTCCTAATCCTTTAGGATTGGCGGGGTCCGCTACCTAACCCTAAGGATATAGCGAAGACACTGATCTTTACATGGAGCGACTGCCGTCACACCTCCACAACCAGAGGGAAAACCAGATATTTCTTAGGTTAAGTGACACGTCTTTCCAAATATAATTTCTTGGGTTACCTCACAATGTTTTTCTTCGACGCTGAGCAAGTAATAAATATGTACATAAATCCGAAAATACGAACTTTAGTTGTGCATGCCCCCCTAGGATTCAAACCGGGGCACCCGGTCCCCGGTTTGAATCCTAGGGGGGCATGCACAACTAAATAAGTAATAAGTCAATAGAATAAAAGAGAATTATATTTTCATACAACAATGAAAATTTAACAGAAAAAGTAAACTATGAGTCTAATGATTTTAGTATATATGTAATATGTTAATACATGTATATATATGTATCTACGGAAATACTGATAACACTTCATACCAGTTTTACATACTAATTGTATTTGCCAAATATGCGTGTTCATTAGACTTTGAAGCGTGTGTACGTAAATTGCACCAAATCTATGAAACGTGGTAAATTCCTTTACAAGCATATTTTTATGGTTGACTGGAAGAGATTGGAATAAGTTTGTAGTTGTATAATTTAGTTTAAATATGTTTTTTGTTATTACTTTATTTAATGTTTGTTCTTACACAATATTTTTTAGAAATAACCAAACACTAATTGTATATTCCTTACGAATACATTGTTCAAATAACAGATAGGTTTAATGTGATACTTAAGGCAACTGCCGAAACTCCAAACGAAAATCACCATTGGAAAACGGGAAATGTTGATTTTGGCTTATCGGGGCCTTACACGCGAATTCAAAATTACGTAATAACACGTTTATTAAATAAGATTATACTGCTAAAACTTAAAGAAACTCGTGCTTATAGCCCCACAAAGTCTTTGTTTCGCCAGCGATAATGATTAGATTTAGCCGTATAATAACTTTAGCTAAATTAAATCACAGTCTTGGGTGTTATTGATGGATACGGAACTTAATTTCGACGTTGGAAGTTATCGTAACTAATTTTGGCTTATAATAAACTTGATTTTGGTTTATCAAAGCTTTAGAATAAATCTACAATTAAAATAACTTAGAATACACACATAATACATATATACACACATCAAAAGTGTCTAGGGATCAACATATATTTTTGCAATAACTTTTCTCCTGATTGATATTAATTAAAATTTTCTTTAAGGATTCATCCAATAAAGTGTTTTCGTTTGTCTACAGTAACGATAAACCAAGTCACCTTTGCATTAATAAAGAAATTTGCCATTTTCATAATAAAGGGATTTTTGACATTTGAACCACTAACATTAAAGTTCGAAAAAAAGACTGAAATAACAGTTTTCTTAATAATTTTATTGGGTAACTTAAACAATTAATAATCTGTGTTTCTACCGCGAACACTAACAACACAAGAACATCGGTTTGGCATACTCAAAATGAGTTCATCCAAATCACGCTGTGGAATGGCCGCCCATGTTCGTTGCAACAACAAAAAAAGGTCTTCTTCTCTCTTCTCGTCGTTCGTTGCAACAACAAAAAAAGGTCAAAAAAAGGTGCGACTGGATACCCTCCATATTCGGCAGAGCTCTTCTCTGTAGCATATCCCATGCATGCTCAATCGGGTTCAAGTCTGGCGACTGAGCAGGCCATGAAATAAGGGACCGATTTGCACTTGTAGAGGAACGATGACGTCTGATACAATCGTCTCAGCATAAATTTGAGCGTTGAGGTTGCCTCTGATCCAAATCAACTCAGTTCTTCCGCCGATCCAAATACCCACCCATACCATGATGGTTCCACCACTATAAGGATGGACTTCCTGGCAGGATTTTAATCGCTGTTGGCGTCCAGGGGTTCTCCAGTGTCGTATACGTTTATATATTTTATATATTTTTTTATTACAAAGCCACATCTCAATCTCAAGAAATCCGCATAAAAATGCTTGATCCCTAGACACTTTTGATGTGTGTATATAATACATATATAATATTTACCAAAGATATAATTTCGGTACAAAATTTTCTTTACTACCACATTACATTTATCACTAACGTCTAAATCTGCTGTCTGTCAGTCCGTCTATCACAGGGTTTTTATCTATTCAACCGTAATTGAATTTTTAAGCTTTGTACTATGGCTGCTATAAAAACTATAAAAGGGTCCTCGCGAGATAGAATAAATTATTATTATTTTACTAAACAATTTTTTTAATCATGTACCGTACGGTGGTACAGAAACCTTCGCGTGCATGCACGACTCGCAGTGGAGATACTTCAGGCTAGTTCATTCTGCTAGCAGGTTTTGGACTACGAGTATCGTCAAATTTTGAATAATTATCAGTTTTCTGATTTTTCGCTATCGTGTTATTTGTAATTTCATGTTTCTTACCGCATTATTGTGATTATAAACATTGTATTTCGATTTTCATTGCCAATCATTTAACTGAGACTTCTTCCCAAGACTTCCTTGTCATTCCATTTCAACAATTTGTAGTTTTAGCTACTTTCTTTCTCGTCTCTTCTGTTTGTTGTACATGTAACGTCCTATCACTCATCATCACTGGCAATCAACCGATCAGTCACAGCTACCAGAGATAGATGCGGACTTTGGGTGGATTTAAAACCTTGGACTTCACGTATGGTTCAGTGTAATGAAATGTAAACTACCAATTGAGACGAGCAGATAAATATTTTAACCTAGTTTAAATGAAAAAGGTCACTGGAAATTAAATTTTATATATGTTCCATCCAACACCCAGGTCGTAATTCTCCACTTTGTTATTTCACACCACACTTCATCGCCGTCTATCTAAGCTTAAAAAGATAATGGACGCACAAGGGTGGGAGTAGGGCTGTAGTTATAAAAACAAATTCATCTTTCACTTCCATTAACACTGTAATAACTTTTCCAAAACCTTTTAATACAACGATTTTCAAGTCAACGATTTTTAATAGAGCCTTGTCGAAAATTCATGTTATGCAAATTAATTTCATCAGAGATCCGAAAGTCCTCTATTGAAGTACTTTATTTTTCAGGTAAAAATAATTTATTTTCAATAAGTCCCAGTTTTTGGCTTCTGATCTGATTTAGATCAAATGGTAGCTTTAAAGTGTTTTGGTCTTCGTAGAAATTTCAATAGAGTAATTGGTTTTATATATAAGACGCTTACTTTACGTAGTAATCAAAGGCTTGATAAGTCACAGAGATATTTAATGAATACCAAATCATTTTCAGAAAAAAAACATTGAAGTTAACTTAAAAATTAAAGAATGAAAAATGAAGGGTTTCGTTGGTTTTTCAAATGCAACAAAAGTTGTTTTTCAGCTAATAGATTCAGGTATTATATTGCCGAACCGTCGACGCAATTTTGTTTATATGACGTAGTTTGCTTCCACCGCTATAAACGTTACGGAGAAAACACACTCAGTAATAAACGTCAAATTATCTATATTTTTTCATTACGCTTCCGGTGGCAAAGAAACATAAACACCCACCTAATTTAAAGCGGCTGCCACAGCTATTAATTTCTACGGCTAACACTAAATTTTCTCAGGAATTTTTTGGTCAGCTCTCTTATTCGCGGGATCACAACGATCCTCTGGTAAATTGTAGGTCTACCTCGTCTGGGATACGAGCCTCGATTAATAAATTGATATTTGCCTTGAAATTTATAGAATGTAGATAAGTCCATAGCCAAATGATGTATGATGGACGTGTCGTTAATAATACTGTCGCGATTAATATATAAATAGAGAAACAGTCGCGTGATTTGTTATTTATTCTTATTCATATTCGAGAAACAGACATTAAGTATTCTATTGTATGTATTAGATATAAGTAGATATGTTAGATGTAGGAGCCGATGAAGGCCAAGACTTACCTACCATGATCAAATTGGTCGTGTTCTATCAGAAGGTGATGTAAGGAGCCCTAGAAACCGGCGAGCGTGCATGAAAAGAGCAATGCATGTTCAAAAAGCGAGTGAGTGTGTAAGGATCGAGTCACGTGGCACTCGGTTCTCTCTGCCTACCCGTAAGGGATTTGGCGTGAAGTTATAGATAGATATAAGTAAGAATTGTCAGAGGTGTTTATTACAGTATAGGTAACTTATGTAAATACACGTGATCTGTTTATAGTTCCTTAAGAGTTGCGTAGGTACAACTGTCCGCGGCCTATGTGTATTTAGGTAAATCAGATTTGGTAGCCGCCGCAGTCGCATATTAGAAAGTAAATGTGTATTACATATAGTTAGTACCTACATAGTATATAAGGAAATAGTGCCGTAAGTTAAAGTTGTCTGAGTAAATATTTTTCCACGTGATTGTATTCCGTTATTAAACAGTACGGAGATCACGAAGAAAAACAATTTATAAGAGAGAGAGGAAACCAAAACGAACACGAATATTACGGTTAATGATGCAGTGTTGGAACAAGTAAACGAAATTGTAAACTTTGGAAGCGCTTGTAGCAGGAATAAAAGGTACACTGCTGGTGTGGAGAGACGAGTGAGTGCAGGATACAGTATGCATGAAGCATTGGGTAAACGTTTAGGCAGTCGAAATCTAGAGGATAGATCTAGCTAGAGGTACTAGCTGTACCTCTGGCTTACAATACTATACAATACTTGGCTGTACAATACTCGGTGCTAATCCCAACGCTAACTTGTGGAGGTGAAAACTGAATATGATAGAAAGAGTATGAAATGGAATAGAAAAAAGTATGCTACGTTGGTACGGACATGTAGAATGAATGCAAGATGAAATAATTATGAAACATATACAAAAAGCGAAATTGGAAGGATGTAGGAGCCGAGGAAGAATGAACATTCACGTACCATGTCCAAATTGGTCGCATTTTATCAGAAGGTGATCTCAGGAACCGTATATATATGAGTATCATATATCATTGGTCATGTTCTATCAGAAGGTGATGTCAGGAGCCCTAGAAACCGGCGTGCGTGCATGAGAAGAGCAATGAATGTTAAAGAAGCGAGTGAGATATGTAAGGATCGAGTCACGTGGCGCTCGGTTCTCTCTGCCTACCCCGCAAGGGATTTGGCGTGAAGTTATAGATAGATAGATAGATCATATATCATATCATATCTATGAGTACCGGCGAGAGTGCCTGAGCTATGAATATAATGTAAGCTGTGAAAATTAATTATAATATTGCTCGGTTCTTTCTGCTTATCCCACAAGGAACCTGGCATGAAGATATACACACATAGAAAGCACCCAAACTACTACTAATATGACATAATTATGGCCTAAAAACCGACATAGCTATGCGTTACTATGTCGGTACGATGAAGGTGGTCCTTCCTAGAAGACTACGCAGATACATAACGATAGTTATTCTAGATATTCATGCTTTGCTGTGAGTGAACAACATTATCAGAATGCCACAAAAGAGGTGATGTTGAGATTTTTATAGGTTCTAATCACGAATATCCACCTCTGTTTCCTGTCTAGCCAGCATTAATTGCGGCCACCATCAAAGTGACAATCAACATTAAAATTCATTACAGTCCCAAGGAAAGGTCGACAAGTCCGTGTCATTATCTTTACTGGGATCGACTGCAATAAAGTTGGTACAACATTTTGTTAAAAAGTTGTTCTTTTTAAAAGCTTTTTGTTTGACGAACTCGGTGGTGCAGTTGTCAGTGACGCTGCTTTGGTAGCAACGCTCGCGGGTTCGATTATTGTACAGTACAAATTCCCACATTTGTGTACATGAACATTTCTGTTTGTCTTGGTCTGGGGGATTTTAAGAGAGGTAGGGCGCATCAAAGTAGCCCCTCTGTGGAATTACCGCCATCTTACAGAAAACTGCTGCCATATAACTCCCTTAGGGGTTGTTGTTCCTGTGTGTGAGTGAGGTCACCAGTGAACTTCTAAGAAGTTGCTGTGTTAGCGGTAGAGGTGGCATCGTGCGAGTGATACTTAATGTATTGCAAGCATTCATATGCTACGGTTACCACTTTACATTTGGTGGATCGCATGCTTGTATGCCTCCCGACGGCGTATAAAAAAATACTTTATTTGATACATTTGTAAGAATAAAATATCGGATTATATTCGTACATTGAATTAAACAATTTTTAACGGAAGTATCGCGTGTTTTATTTATTTTGTTGAACCTGACGTTTCGAATGCTTTGCAGCGTCCGTGGTCGCAGGAAGACTTCCTGTTTAATTCAATGTATAACAACCGCGAAAACCTAAGACAATACTATCGGACGATAGTTTGCCAACCAAGTGGTATGTAAAAAGGATATCATAAATAAACACTTCAATCCACTATACTATTCGAACCAAATCTCTACTATCTCACATTTACCGACGCGAATCTCTATTTTCTTTCAATCGATCGAGGTTTTATTACTTTACTGAGAGGCCATTTTTCAGGCGCTTAGCGCGGCAACCCTCTCTGAAATATTTTAAACAAATTTATTCAAGTTTACGAAAGATGTTTTGTTTGTTCCGCGTAAATAGGCACGTTTATGTAAACGCCCTTGTGTCTCCTGCTTCTCAAATTGGCTTGTATTTAAACACGAAATAGATTAAAATCTCGGATAACCCAAATTAAAACATAGTGTGTTTTTTTTTATACAACATCGGGAGCTATACAAGCATACGGCCCACCTGATGTAAAGCGGTTACCGTAGCCTATGAACGCTTGTAATACACTACTCTGCTGCTAACACAGTAACTCCTTAGGAGCTTACTGGTGACCTCACTCACACGCAGGAACACAACAACCCTCTATGGAGCTGTTATTTGGATACGGTTTTCTGTGAGGTGGTGGTACTTCCCCAGATGGGCTGCTTTGAATGCACAAATGTTTGTCTTCTGTGGGAATCGAACTGTGGGAATCGAACCCATGTGTTTTGGTGTCAAAGTCGGGTCATTCACGACTGTGCCACCGAGCTCGTCAAAAGATTTTATGTTTAAATGTTCTAAACGACCGACGTTATTTTTTTGTATTTTTTTTCAGCGGGTAGCTTCAAATATAGTCACAGCCATTTTGTATCTCTCCTACTATTTAATTACCTAAAAATATTTATACTCATTATATTTATTTGAATAATGACCTAAATCTCCTAAGAATTGCATCCACAGGCATATATATTTCAAACATCTTTCCTATAGCTTGACGAGCTTGGTGGCTCAGTTGTGAATGACAACGCGACTTTGACACCAACGCTCGTGGGTTCGATTCCCACACAATACAAACATTTGTGTGCATGAACATGTCTGGATGTTATGATTTCATGAACCTTAGTCATTGATCATTTACGGAACAAACACACAAGCAGAATGTACAAGTAATATTTCCTGCCTATGGAAATGTTCTCATAAACTGCGTCCATTTTTCGCTACTTTTTACAGACCATTATCTCTTTCGGATTTGAGTGATACGCAACACTTGATAGTTACCTTTCTCTTTCTGACTCGTTAAAATGTTTAAAGTTTTATTATAAGATGAACAGTCAGCGACGTATCAAAAGGTAGACTAGTTATACCACCAACATTATTGTATTTTAAAATGCCGCAAGTAGTATTATATCCACGTACAGTTATTTATTATGACACTTTACTCTAACAAAGAGACAAATGATAGGGCATACCTGTCGTTAGAAAGAGATGAATATACATCTTAAAAGATTTACGCTTTGTGGCGAAGTACGTGTCGCCGCGACGCAAGAGCGCGCCCAACTGAATGCGAGTTGGGCTATTACCTTACTTTCGTATTGTCACTGTACGACGTATCTCTGTATATCTGTATACTATATTTTAAACCAAGAATATACATTGTAATCAATCTAGCTCTACAGTAAGTGCATTTGATAGTAAGCAGCTGCACCGAACTGTGATGGATGAAACCTACGGAGCAATAATCCCCGTAAAACTATTCACAAATGTTAGAAAACATAAACAACCTTATTCCTTGTACGTAAGCTGCATAATGCAGTGAGAACTTCACAAAATGATATGCCCGATTTTTGTATTCAACCACTGGGGTACTACATATCAATATTCGTGGATGCATTAAAGTAAATGGAGGGAAGGAGCGAAAGAATTTTAAAAGCAGCTTACGGGAAATGAAGGAATAGATTACTTGGTCAGTATTTTTGTGAATCAACTTTCATTTTTATGAAACACTAGCTGCTGCCCGCGGCTCCGCCCGCGTGGAGTCAAATAACTTAGCCTATGTGTTAATCCAGATCATAATCTATCTACGTGCCAAATTTCATTCAAATCCGTTCAGCCGTTTAAGCGTGAAAGAGGAACAAACATCCATACATACAAACTTTCGCATTTATAATATTAATACTATAATAATCCTATTAATATAATCCTATATTAATAGGATTATTATAGTCTTTTGACGAGGTCGGTGGCTCAGTCGTGCTTGATGCGACTTCCCGAGAGAGTGCTTGTGTTCCTGGGTTTGAGTGAGGTCACCAGTAAGCTCCTATGGAGTTGCTGTGTAAGCAGCAGAGGAGACATCGCGCGAGTGATACTTAATATATCGCAAGCGTTAATAGGTTACGGTATCCGCTTTACATCAGGTGCGCCGTATGCCCCCCGATGTAGTATAAAATAATAGTACCTTCTACTTGATATAAAGCGTAAACCGTAAATACAAACTAATTCACGGCTGTTAAAACCCTGATTCACCAAAACGTAACGTTTAAGCGCCTAAATATCTCAATGAGAGGATATTTTAACCAATAAGCATATAAGTGACACGATGTTAATCCGTCTATTAGCCAATAAGAACTGCGTATTCTACTCGTAGTGCTGTCCATTATAATTGAAGGCGAAAGTGAATGGGTTAGTGCAAAGATATTTAATACAGGGGAGTTACCGACTCGCGCTCTGAGGGTTTCGTAACAAATATTTTCGCAAATTATTGTCGCAGAAAAAGTTTTTTTTTGTGATGGAACTACAAACTTACGGTTTTCGGATTTTTCCTTTCCTTGACATTGTTCCTTACCAAATTTTATGATTCTAGGGAATCAAAACCTATAGGTACGGACAGTACTCTATAGGTTTTGATTTCCTTGCGAGTGCATAAACGAGGCGTATCTTTTGATTGCATTGACTTACAAGTTTGATTTTTTCACTGGTCGAAATGATTGTAGACCTGAGTATTTGATATTAATTTTAGCTTGATCCATCCGCTGAGAAAAAGGGTCTTGACAGACAGTTAACAAAGTTATCCCTTTTGAGGTACGGAAGCCTAAAAAAGGACTTAATAACTTTCTATTGGTCAATATAGCTAGTAATGAAAATAGTTAATTAACTACGCATTGTGTCGGTATTTATGTAGAGAGTGAAGTGTGTGAGAAACGAGTCACGTAACGCTCCATTGTCTCTGCCTACCCCGCAAGATATAGAAGTAGTACTAGTAGTATATATTTAATAGAGGCTAATTTTGGTATACATATACTCTCGCATTAAAAAAAAATCGTTCCTTCGGATATATATACGCACGCGTGTGTGCGTTTTATGTACATATTTGTAATTATCACTTGCTCGGCGGTGAAGGAAAACGTCAAGAAGAAACCCACACAAGAATATATTTCTAGATCTAGATGTGACTTTACCTAAGAAAGGTCTGATTTTCCCTCTGGGTTATGGAGAACCGTATCATCCTGAGGAGATTTTTGATCTCATCCCCTTCTTCTCCTTTCCTCCTCCGGAACACTCGCACTGGACTGAGATCACATGCACATAGAGTTGGGTCGCAGCAACCTTCCGTACTAAGAAGTTCAGCGACTCATTTCTCTATTTCTCTGTCGGACTATCAAAATGTGGAATTCGCTTCCGGCGCATGTGTTCCCCACTTCCTATAATCGTTCAGACGAGGTGTGAAGAGGCACCTTAGCGGGCCGTCAAGATGAGTCAACCAGCACAACTTTAATCTCTTTTCTCACATCTGGTTCTCATTGACGCTTGTTCTTTTGACAAGTCACATTACAAAAAAAAGGCCAAGTGTGAGTCGGACTCGCACACAAAGGGTTCCGTACCATTATCTATAAAAACGGCAAAAAAATCATGTCTGTTGTATCGGAGCCCCACTTAAATATTTATTTATTCTGTTTTTTAGTATTTGTTGTTATAGCGGCAACATAAAAACATCATCTGTGAAAATTTCAACTGTCTAAGTATCACGGTTCATGAGATACAGCCTGGTGACAGACGGACGGACGGACGGTCGGACGGACGGACAGCGGAGTCTCAGTAATAGGGTCCGTTTTACCCTTTGGGTACGGAACCCTAAAAAGACGGTAGCCGCTCCTTGTGAAATCAGTATCTTCGCCAAATTCTTAGTCTTAGATAGTTGACCCCGCCAATCTTAATGTATTAGGAAGCAAGATAATGCTAAGAAGAAGCACAGGTGTGTAAGTGTGAATGTGTGTACATAGAAACACACACATACAACAAATCTTCTCATAAATGTTTAGTCAGAATTCGTACGCGGTAAGAACGTAGCTAGCTGGAAAGATATACCGCCGCTACCACCAAAACCTGTGAAAGGTATTTCCATCACGCCGCATTGTACTGAACTATGTAATTTAATAGTCATTAAAGCACAAACTTGCTCATGTAACTTGTATGTAATTAAAATTTCTTTGTAGTTTTCGGTTGCGCGTTAATGGCGTAAGGTTCAGTACTCAATAATTAAAGTATTAGTGGAAGAGTAAATTTTTTTACGCACCCAATTTTTTCATAAATCATTTGAGCAGGAAGTTTTCAAAGTCAATTCGAAAACTTCCTACTCTTACAAATTTCTTCTGATTAAATTCATTGTGAGTTCCAAGGCAGCTGTAGTTTAACCCCCGGGACAGCAATGGACTTCACTGTTCATTGCCTTTTTGTGGTCGCCGCTGTTAATTCTGGGTACACAGGAGACACAGTGGTGGGAATGAGTAAGTAATGTTAAAAAAAAAATCATTTGAGTTTCTATTAAGTGAAACAATATTAATTAACCGTTCTACGATTCTAATAAAAAGGTTAACTGAATGGTGTCTGTCATTTTCGAATAAACAACATCGCAAAATACAGAGACTTAACGCTTTGGCATGCGCATTATTTAGCCAAATTACTTTATTTTTGGCATACGTCCATATGACCCTGATGTAAAGCGGTACCCGTAACCTATGAACGTTTGCAATACATTAAATATTACTCGTGCGATGCTACTTCTGCTGCAAACACAATTCCTTAGGACCTTACTGGTGATCTCACTCACACGGAGGAACACAAGAACCCTCCAGTTGTTGCTGTGTGGCCGTGGTTTCCTCTGAAATACTTGAATGAAATACTTCCCCGGGAGGGCTGCTTTGTTGCGCCCTACCTCTATTATTTTTTGTAGGTATCTATATAAATAAATATGTATCTATACAAACAAATAAATTTAAAATGTGTGTTTTTCTTATTCAAAAAACAAACATTTTACTAAATGCCTATGAATGTATACTTGAGGCTTATACAAAAAGTCTGTATGTTTTTGTTGCGGCTAATATCCGAAACGACCGGAGTATTTCTAACGGGACTTTCACTTGCAGATAGCTGATGTTATAAAGAGTAATTTAGCTTACATTCATTAGGGTTCCGTACCAAAAGGGTAAAACGGAACCCTATTGCTTAGGCTCCGCTGTCCGTCCGTCCGTCTGTCACCAGGCTGTATTTCTTGAACCGTGATAGTTAGACAGTTGGAATTTTCACAGATGATGTATTTCTGTTGCCGCTATAACAACAAATACTAAAAAATAGAATAAAATAAATATTTAAGGGGGCTCCCATACAACAAACGTGATTTTATTGCCTTTTTTATAGATAATGGTACGGAACTCTTCATGCGCGAGTCCCACTCGCACTTGGCAGATTTTTTTTGCTGTTTTTATAGATAATGGTACGGAACCCTTCTTGCGCGAGTCCGACTCGCACTTGGCCGATTTTTTTTCATTCCGCAGCAAAATAATTAGTCCCTTGAAATTCTGAACGATACACGTGAAAGATATTCTATACAACTAGGTTTTATATATCTGCTCGTGTAATATATTAAAATTATCGGCTAGCATCAGTTTTTGAACGCACACTCGAAATTACAACATCCTCTTTCAAGTCACTGTCTATCTATGTATAACATCACGCCAAGTCTTTATATAGGTATATATATGTACAGGGTCGGCAACGCATGAGTGACACCCCTGGTGTTGCAAGTGTCCATAGGCTACGGTGACTGTTTACCATCAGGCAGGCCGTATGCTTGATCGTCACCTTAGTGGTATAAAAAATATTTTCTATGCAATATATATGTCGTCGCATCATGAAAATTAAGTTTTAAGATCATCACTTATAGCGCTGTAGTCATTTTATTGAAGGAACGCCATCTATTAGCTAGTTCCAGAAACTATCATAGGCGGCGCTGTTCTGAGGTTGTTTGGAGCCGCTCAGTAGCTAACTTCCGTTGGATTACATTCTTCATGCTAAAAAAAGGGGCGATGGAAGTGGGGGCGACTGGCAGGGGACACTTTTCGATCACGCGCCGTACCGAAAACACCTCTTTTAGCTCCAAATAACTTAAGGGCATCTTTAATCGATTTGCATCACATTATTAGTTACATATTGTTGTAAAACGTGTTTCGGAGGATCAATACACGCACCTCACCAATCTATCAGGGCTTTTATTTCGTGTGCCTTCGAATGGATGAGCAGAATCCTCGTTATATATGTATGGAGAAGAAACCAGAACCAATGTAAGAATTGCGGTTGATGATGAAGTTTTGGAACAAGTAGATGAGATTGTATATCTTGGATACGCTGTCAGCAGGGACGGAAGGTATACTGCATATGTGGAAAGACGAGTCAATGCTGGGAATAGTGTGAATGGAGCGTTGGGAAAACTTCTTGGCAGTAAAAGAAACTTGAGCCAGAGGGCACAGTTCGATATTCACATTTCAGTGCTGGTCCCAACCCTTACTTATGGAAACGAGAGCTGGGTATGGCAGAGAGAGCACGAAAGTAGGATAAACGGAATCGAAGTGCGAGCGTTGCGCAAATTTTGTGGCGTAACGCTTGTGGACCGTATTCGCCATGATGATGTTAGAAACAGAGTTGGTATAAAGAGCGTCGGTGTTAAAATAAGAAGAGGCATGCTCCGTTGGTTCGGAAATGTAGAAAGAATGCAGGATGAAAGAATGACGAAGCAGATATATAATGTAAAAGTGGAAGGATGTAGGAACCGAGTAAGGCCAAGACTTACATGACCAAATTGGTCGTGTTCTATCAGAAGGTGATGTCAGAAGCCCTAGAAACCGGCGAGCATGCATGAGAAGAGCAATGAATGTTAAAGAGGTGAGTGAGGTATGTAAGGATCGAGTCACGTGGCGCTTCGCTCTCTCTGCCTACTCCGCAAGGGATTTGGCGTGAAGTTATAGATAGAAATACGTAGATAAGTAGTTTCATGGTCGGCAACGCAAGAGTGACACCCCTGGTGTTGCAAATGTCCATAGGCTACGGTAACTGCTTACCATCAGGCAGTCCGTAAGCTTGTTTTCCACCTTAGTGTAGTTTATACAAGTTCTGTATTGTACGGTTATTGAACCCTTCACCACTGTCGGTAAAGTAACTATTGCCAGCCATTCAGCCGACCGCCGCGCCAACCACGAAGACGTAACAAATGAGTGAAACAAAAGGCAAGAAAAAAACCATGTTTTTCACGAAAGTGTATTCAAACCACGATCGCAGAATTCCAAAACGGGAAACAATTTGCAATCAGCCGTTCCTTCGGCGAATAAATTAAAAGTTGCCAGTACTGAATTAGAGGTTTCGAATAATTGAGATTGTTACTTACAAGGTGGAAGGCGGTAAATCGTGCTCTGAAAATAAATTTGAATTCTGTTTTGCTCCTTTTTTTCGGAAAGATTCGATTGTTTCAATTTTTTTAATTGAAACCGCACCAATTCTGTGTGTTACGCTTAAACAACTTCTGCCTTAAAAAATATTTATGAATCTGTCATCAAGACGTGTTCATGTGAACAAATATTTAATATATATTTGAGTTGAAAGCATGACTCTTGAGTAAGTAGACACTCGACCCTGAGGACTAGGAAACTTTATACTTACCTCTCTAATAGCCGTAAGTACTCACGCTTTCAGTGGAATTAGTAAACAAAATTTCAAGTTCAAATAGCAGTTTGGGTTATACGTTGATGTTTTAATTATTTTCTAATTTTATTTGTGTAATGATGGAGGCAGATATAATACGTTTCGGTTTTACTTACATTAAGATAATGGATGAATAGGAAATATGCTTGAATTTTTTTTTTAAATCACACAATAGGGAATATGCATGAAATTTATTTTTCGTTTTAAATCTCACAATTATCATATATAGAGTAAAACAAAATCATTTTTTTGTAGTTTAGTTTTCTGTAGTTTTTTTTTTTTTTGGTTTAGTTTTGGTGTCAAAAATCGTAAAAAAACAAACAGTTTTATAACAAAAAAAACTTCATAATTTAAATCATTGTCATATTTTGAACATGTTTTACTATGACAGCTTCAATGTGAATGCGTGAATTGCAGAAATAAAACTAATATTTAGATGAAATCCATACATTTCTTCATAGTTTTCATAGTTGTGACGTCATCTACCGCGGTCTCTTAGTATGAAGCGTTTTCAAGTCGCGTGATGAAATGCCACTCTCAAACAGCATTATCTCGCAAACTAATTATCGTAGAAAAATAATACTTTGAGATATCTTCCTGTCTCAATCTCCTCTTTTAAATTCAGTCCTAAAAAAATTTTATGCATATTCCCTATCGTCATACAAAATCATTAGCATATACATACACTAAATTATATAGCAGTTATATGTATAAATGTAAATATATATATATTGTTTATCTTACTATTTGTACAAATAAAGTCAAGTCGCAATTTTATTTTTCTCAACACCTAATTGTTGTAAGGTAGATAATCCAATTAGCTGTAAACTCGTATTTTGCTAATTTATTATAATAGGTATTTGTATAGGAATAACGTCTTAAATAATATTATTAGATCCTTAGATATGAAATTGGCGCTTTATATGGAAAAAGTAAAAGGAAAAAAATATGTGAAATTATATATATATATATTTAATCAATCGAAGGATGTAGGTACCATTATTATCTATGCACTTTCGCCATTTTATAGGTAGCTCATTGATTCCATTGCTGAAAAAAATCTGGGTGCCAGAATCAATAAAATCTTTCAAGGCCATTTGGATTGCCCCATCGAATTTTTTTTTTTTCTTGCAGTAGTTGTCCAAGTTGCGAAAAAAGCGGTAATCTGTTGGAGCAAGGTCTGGAGAGTATGGTGGGTGTCGTAGACATTTCAATTGCAGCTCCTCTAATTTAGCGACCGTCTGTCGTGAACGGCGTTTAGCGTTGTGCTGAAGCAGCAGTGGGCTAGAGCAATTGACCAGTCTCGGTTGATGAATAACGAGCTTTTCCATCATGGTTCGCAATTGTTGACAATACAGATCTGCCGTAATCGTATGGCCAGATTTTAAGACGCTGTAGTGCATGATACCGGCACTGGTCCATTAAAACACTCGCACACAATTTAGCCGGCTCTCCTGAGTTAAACCACCTGAATTGAAACTATTTTGTCACTCACACCGAAGCCTGCCACTAACTCTGACGTGGTTTACAATGAATCTGTTTCCATAATCACATTCTTCGTCGATTAATATAATAAATAATTCGTAATGTTTTGTCGATCAAAATTTCCGGAACGAAAACCTTGGAACTAAAATTCGTACCGTATTTTCTTTTACAGCAGCTTCCCCATACACATTATTAACCCTTCGAGCTGTTTCTGCAGCGTTGGTGCCACGGTGGAACTCGTATTCGTAAATAACACTATATTTTAAGTTTTCCATATTGTGAACAGACTGATGTCAAAGAACACTCAAATAGCCTAAAAACAAATAGATCACTAAAATCGAAACACAAATACACAAGCCAAAATTAGAAAGAAATTTGAATTTGGATTTCCTAACCAAACGCCAGGAACAATTAGTTTAACTTTTGTAAAACAATAATTATTAAACAACACGTATTGTTTTGGTACTCAGAGGGAAGCTACAAAACATGTATTATTCATGTATTTACAGGGTCGGCAACGCAAGAGAGACACCCCTGGTGTTGCAAATGCCCATAGGCTACGGCTTACCATCAGGTAGGCCGTACGCTTGTTTGTCACCTTAGTGGTATAAAAATATATATTATTTCTTAATAAAGCGCCATCTAGTCTCAATATCTCAAACTTATGTACTTTCTAAACGAGGAGTTTCTTTTTGCACGCATTCTTTAGTTACTATTTAGTACCGCACGATTGGTATAGATGGCGCAAATATATTTTAATCACAGAGGAAGTGTATCAAAAATATTCTTAATATTATTCTCATTTTTTCATTAAAGGACTTTCTTCAAGCATGTTAGTAGATTAAGGGCGCGGAAAATAGCGCCCTCTCGTGCAGGGTTGCGGAGTTACGGCGTAAGTGGTTTTGTACCCGTACTTGCGGTAAAGCAGAAGTATGATGCTTTTACTAGGTTATTCACATTTCAATATATTTCTATAGATGTCAGATTAGCTATTTTGTATTAGTTTTAAACTTCACGTAAATTGTTTTATTTTTTTAGCATTTGTAACGCGCTTTGTAATTTTGTGATTGATTTAACTCAATTTGAATGTCTTTTAATTATTATCTCGTACTAAAACCTGCCAATTGAATGTGGTTCTGATGATAATATGTAAGTATCTACAATAAAATGGTACCATCGAGATGTATACCTACTGATGCGTATTTTTCATTAGGAATAAATAAATTGTTTTGTTTTTTTTTCTTTCTTGTACTAGACAGCCTTTACGGTATTTAGCGTTTAAATAAGGATAGACTTTGCTGTTTTGTGTGTCCTACCGATTAAACCCATAGCTAATAATAGATAATGCTTTGCAATTGCGAGAAATAAATGTATAATGTATATAATTGAAGTTCAATTGTAACTATTATTAATGTACGATAGACTAGAAGAGTGAATGTATACGAGTATTCTAGTTTTTATTAGTTTTTTGAGTTTCTGGATACAAGGTTTTTCGTTGGTCAAAAGGGAGACTTCTTCCCACGCTTTTGATGAGTGATATTGTTGTTATACTTGAATTTTTTACAATGCATGATATTTCGATAGTATTTTGTAACATAAGTGCAGTTAAATACAGAAAAGTAATGAAAAAATTCAAATATAACACGTTTATGCACTTTTTGGAAGACGTGAATAAGTTCATCAAGAAAACCTTCTAAAAATTACTATCGTTTTATGGGTGGTATTTAAACTGGGTTGATTGGATCCAGGTACCCTTCCCAAGTATTTTTTCAGCACAGTTCCTGAAGCTGGGATATGAAATTAACATTTTCAAATGGTTTTAAACTGAAGACTTGACTGTATGGGCTATATCCCTTTGCCTTTCCCCTCGGGGATAAAAAGAACCAAAAAAAAAGTTAGCCAAAAGTAAAAAATTGTTTGTTTGTTGATTTATAGTCTCCTTAGTGCTTGCTTATTCTGTCTGTGGTGTCACAGACAGGTCTTATATGAAAATCAGCGTCGAGTCATGAGTTGACACGGAGAGTATGCTGAGATAAAACCTATTTGTGACACCACACAGCACTATTATTACTTCATTACCTATTGTATATTGTCTATTGTGTGTATTGTGTATGTGTTAAACTTTTTCTTTCTTTCTTATTATACACTAAATAAGATCGGTACAAGGGTCAAAGTGTCAAACTTGACGTGCATTTAGCTCTACAGTGAGTGGTGTTTAGATGGGTTGTTTAATATACCTATCATTGCTTCTTATTTGCTTCTTTCTACAATCACGCCGGGCATAATCAAAAAATAATTTATTTTGGTCGCAGACAGGTTTTCTTCCGCTAACCATTTGCTTATAGTTTAGGATACAGCTTTCTGTCGAGGATTTCTGAAAAGATGATCGGAGTAGTCATGGCAGCAATGGCAGTCTAATTGTAGTGTAAAACTAATTGTAGTGGGTGGATACCGGCCGGCGGTAGTTCGCATGAACTAATCCATAATGTAAGCACACAGAGTAGTTTTGATTAGCACAGTTAGGAACGAGCGTAACTACCCTCCTTTCTTCTTCTTCTTAGCGTTGTACTGTTTCCTAGCCCAATTTGATCAGTAGGATCCGCTACCTAAGCCTAAGGATTAATGCGACAAATATATATATAAATCCGAAAACTCTATTCATTAGGCCGGTTCTTTATCCACTGAGCTATCACTGCTAAGTAACTACCCTTCTATCTAACCTAGCAAATTCTTAGATCTTACTGGTAGCATTAATCACTGAAAAATGGCTTACTATTGAATGCGAAGAAAACAAACATAATGATATTTGAAAGAGAAGAAACCAGAACCAATATATGGATTATGATTGATGATAAAATGCTAGAACAAGTGGATGAGATTGTATATCTTGGATGCGCTGTCAGCAGAAGGTATGTGGAAAGACGAGTGAGGGCTGGAAATAGTGTGAATGGACCGTTGGGAAAACTTCTTAGCAGTAAAATCTTGAGCCAGAATGCACAGCTCGTTATACACAATGCAGTGCTGATCCCAACGCTTACTTATAGAAGCGAGAGCTGGGTATGGCAGAGAGAGCATGAAAGAAATGCAAGCGTTGCGCAAAATTTGTGGCGTAACGCTTGTAGACCGTATTCGCAATGATGATGTTAGAAACAGAATTGGTCTGAAAGAGAGCATCGGTGTTAAAATAAGAAGAGGCATGCTCCGTTGGTTCATACAAGTAGAAAGAATGCAGGATGAAAGAATGACGAAGCAAATATACAACGCAAAATTGGAAAGATCCTACATCCTCTTTCGTATATATAAATCTAGTAAGAATAATAAACATCGGTGATTATTCCAAAGCGCCAGGCAGCTAGGAGTAGTTATAAAAACATAAAATTTACATTTCTAGTTTTGTTTATGACATGGTCGTCAATATTCAACAACAAAGATTAAAATAGCCGTGGATATCAATTTTGCATATTTTGTCAAAGCGAATATTTTTACGAAAGTACAGCCCTTTATGCTATCCATCCGAATGCACCGATGAACATGGTCGCGGAACGATTGTCCGAACTAAATTTAACGTACTGTGGATAGATCTCTATATTTTATTGAATGGAATTGGCCTGGTTCACATGTTATAATTAACGCAGCGAAGAACAGAGAGACCTATAACTAGTCTGGCCATAAATACTGTTACATTTTTTATTTTTTATTAAATAGCGGTTTGCGCTTGGTCCCACCTCACCTGATTAAGTAAGCTATGATACGACCTACGCCTATTGCTGAGATTGCCTCGGGGACCACCCGCCAGCATCGAATAGCGCAGGACCAACCTACATAAAGAAGCCAGCTAGCAACCTGCGAATTGCTTCTGGTGGCAGGTGAGCGCAAAATATCTGTCGCACTGCTTCACAAGCCCTATGTGGGTCGGGTTGGAAGTGTAAGAGACTATCGTAGAGTGAGAGTCTTCCAGGCACTTGGGGAACGGTGAGGGTACTGTGAAGGCGGCAATAGCCGTCTTCGACCACGACCTTGATGTCATACAGTACCCGCAACTCATCACAAACAACATCGTTGCGGTGGGGATCCGGACTAGTACCTGGAAGATTACACTGGTCTCCTACTACTTCGAACCGGACAAACCTATGGAGCCATACCTGGAGCAGCTCAGACAGATTGAGCGTGAAACCGGATCTGGAAGATTGGTCTTAGGCGGGGACGCCAACGCGAAGAGTTTCTGGTGGGGCAGCTCCCAAGAGGACTCAAGGGTGGAGATGATGGCTGGAGCCTTAGGGGAGCTGGGCCTCCAGATATTTAATTCGGGGGACATCCCGATATTCGATACCGTTCGAGGCGGGAAGAGGTACAGCAGCCATGTCGACGTTACGGCCTGCTCTGAGGATATGCTGAGCCTGGTGGATGGCTGGCGCGTCTTCGAGGCCCTAATGTCCTCGAACCATAACGGCATTCTATTTGAAATCAACTTGTCACGGACGAAAGTGCGTGGATGACCCATCGTGCATCTGTGAGCCCGGTGTGGACCAGACAGTGCAGCACATATTATTTCGGTGTCCCGCATTCTCCAAACAGAGGTTTGACTTGGAGCAGGAATTGGGAATACGGGTCACCGAAAAAACGGTCTCCGAAATAGTGGTGGGGAAAAGTAGAGCAAAATTTTTAAAATTCTAGCCATGGCTGGCATAGATCGGAACAAGCAGAGCAGCTCCACCTAGGACTAATACTGTATACCTCGGCTATACTCTGTATAGCCGATGGGATTGCGGTGGCTAAGTGGAGCTTTGAAGCTCGCTGTCGCCCATGGCAGGACTGACACAGTATGGGGAGGGAAGTTTAGAACAGTTAAAATCGTTTTCGCTGACATTCAAAAATGGGCTAAAACGAAAGATGATGAATGAATGAATGAGTTATGGAATGAAAGAGAGTATTTTTTATGAATGTGTTATAATTTATTAATTCGCCAATAACTAAATGGCATCAAAATAGCCTTGCCCATGGCAGGGGTGCAAGAAAAAAAAAACAAGAAGATACAACCTACGATGGAGCGCACTTACCCAGAATTTGGCCATTCATCATTGACTTGAAGATATGCAGGTTGTATTTCTCAGGGAACACCGATGCAGGCACAGCTTTCCACTCCTTAGCCGTTCACATAAAAGAAGAAGCAAATCGCTTCATGCGAATGTGTGGAATCTCAACGATGTAGGAGTGGAAACCGGGTGTTCGTCGTTCGGGTATTCTGGTTGAGGAACGGGGAAGATGGAATTAAGTCATGAAGTTCGTGTGCACACTCACCAAAGTGAATTCTGTAAAATACCGACAAGCAAGGCACTTTACGTCGGTGTTCCAGACTTTGAAACTTAGCCTTTGTAAGTGTTTCTTCACCTATCAATCTCATCGCGCGCCGCTCTAAAGAGTCGAGGACAGCTAATTGATACTTGGCAAATCCATTCCACAGATGGCTACAGTACTCAGTGCAAGATCGAATTTGAGCTTGGTATAATTGGATTGTGAGTCGGTACTTCACATCGGAATAGCTTCTATTCCGATGTGAAGTACCGACTCACCCTAAAGTGGATTCCAAGATTTTTAGCGGCAGTTACTGCTCTCGCCTCAATGGAGCGACCGAAATTGAGACTGGATGGTAAATCAAGGCCAAGCAGACTATGACTGTCCGTTAATGGAATAGATACACACAGAAAGTGAAGCCAGATAAAAGAGACTCCGTTTCGTACTGAAAAGACAGGCCTGAGTTTTAGACGCATTGAACTTGACCATGTTAGCTTCATCGCACTCCAATTCGTCTTCCAAAGTCAAGTTCACGCGTTCAACCAACTTCTCTCTGAGATACTGAGTTTCAACCTTGTCAGCGCGTGGATCGGAGACATATCAATCTGCAACCGTGTTATCATCCGCATACCCAAATATACAGGATCTTAGCAGGTCATTGATATGCAACAAAAATAAAGTTGCAGACAGAACAGACCTCTGAGATACATCGGCATTATTAGCCAAAAGATTCGAAATGCAGCCATCAATGACAACTTGAATGGATCTATCGGTCAGGAAATCTAAAATCCAATCGCACAAGCTGGAGGGTATCCCATATGCTGAAAGCTTGTTGAGTAGACTAGCGTGCTAGATCCTATCGAAAGCCTTCAAAATGTCTCAATAGGTGACCCCAGAGATGAGTGGTATGCACTAGAAGATTGCCAGTCGATCGGTCTCGTTGGAAGCCGTACTGACGATCGCCGAGGAGGTCATTATGTTCTAGGTAGCCGAGAAGTTGGGCGTTCAATACACCGTCCATAACTTTACAAAGTATGGAGGTGATTGCGATCGGTCGATAGTTCGTAGGGTCTGCGCGACTTCCTTTCTTGGGCACTAGTTGTACATTAGCAAGCTTCCAAGACCTGGGAACCAAACTAGTCTTCAGAGAAAACCAGTACAGGCGTGTGAGGACAGGAGACAACTCGTGTGCACAGGTTTTAAGGACTATCGTAGGTATGCCATCAGGTCCACTGGCTTTGTTCAAATCCAGACAACGCAGCATTTTGAGCACCTTTTTTGGTAAATACGGATCTCCGGCATTACGGTATCGTAATGACCCATGCCAAATAAGCCAATCGTTTAAGTTCATTGGCGCCAGATCACTCGGCGTTGTACCAGGTCCGAGTCAAACCACCTATGTGGACGTCGGAATATGAAATGAAATACTCCGTGCCCTGACGCAGAACTCCAAGTATGGCATCGGCGCAGGTGGTCGGATCATCAGAAAAGAAGCATATTTGCCGCCATGGATAAGATGAAAAGATATGAAGCATCTTATCCCAATCTGCTGACTTATATAGCCATAACCGGGTTTTATTTTTGATAATCTTTTTTTTTTTATACTGATTAATATATTTTTTACGACGGAGTGACAAGACATCACTCCGCTTAATGCACCCGGTAGGTGTGATAGTTCACTCGCCGCGCATTTGTTTTGGCAATTAGTTGCTGTCTAATTGCTATTTATTTTCAGTAATAGTAAACTAATTACACAGTGTTTTTTATACTTTTAAACTATCACGGTTGCTTATGGCTATCATAGACCTTGCCTTGTTTTTCTATTTTACCGGATTATTTCGGCGACGTTACACACCATGAAGGATTCACTACTACAGGTCCGGGTGATGAGGTAGAACATGAAGCTTTAATTGGCTATTTCAAGAATCAACATCGTATCATTTTGGTCATGTTCATGCCTGCAGTGTTTTAGTGCGGTACTACAGAAATATATGACGATTCTGATTGTCGATAAAATTTGTATGAATGAATGAATGAATATTTATTTCTCTTGACATGGTAAACAAGATTTTACACACTATTTAAGTGGTACATACATATCTTGATGATCTCACTAGCGTAGAAATGTTAAAAAAATAATGTTTTAAGTAACTCTATAATCGCTAAATTGAATTAATATGTTAATTATACATTAATAACCACGTCATGCAATAACATAGATACGACAATATATGGGCAATGTCAATTTAATACTAATATATATTTGTTTGTAATAATAACGTAAACTGGAATGAACTTTATTGTCTTCAATTGCAATTATAACCTTATTTATCGATAATACTACGTCATGATGGTTATGACACCACACTATGTATTACAAGTACCGGAAAAAAGAGACACAATTGCACGTAAACGAACGAGACACGAAATACTGAGAAATCATTAAATGACAACAATAATTGCCTGTATTTTTTCATATTACAATCAAACTAGGCTTACTTCTGAAAGGTAATATTATTTTTTGCAAATAAGAAATGAGAAATAGTAATGAGAGCGCTGAGGAGTAGCACGATAACAGTGGAACTTTGTGGAATTGAAGATGATGTAGTGACATAAATTAAGAAGGGTATGCTGAGATGGTTTGGTCATATATGAGATAAATTTTATGAAGATATATTTAGATTCATTTTACGTTTTAATTACATTCGGTTTTCGCGATTTTTAAACAGATATAATTATCATAGATACAAATTTTGGGGCTCTTTTTTAGTACAATAATATCATGGTACCAAATTTTTTGTTCAATGGTGATTGATTGTAAGAAAAAACTCGAGCACTTTATGGTTACATGGATGATACCACTCATAGAGAATGAGCCGGCTTTGCACATATTGTATGAAATAAGTTTAGTAGATTATAATGAAACCGCGAATAATATACTGTTTAGGGAACTTCAAGAAAAGATTTCTATGTTCCCTTGAAAGGCCGGCAACGGGTCAATCATGATTACTTCTTTGATACCGATACATATGCGGAGTATTAGGTAACCAACATGTTAATTTGCTGCTTTTATAATAAGTATATAAAAATGTATAACAAATGGCAGCGTATTATTCAAAACAACAGGCAAATATTTCGTCTACATTGCGAAATCTCACTCAGCCTTTGATGGTGTCGAGAACAATTAATAATACTTTACAATAAAACATCAAACAGAAACTATATCATGAACGAAAAACCATTAAACCACTGCACCGCATGCCAGAATAAACTTCTAGTGGCTTAGATGTGGTGCAAGTAAAAGAAGAGAGAGGTAGCGTGGCGTCGGTAGGTTGTAAATCAAAAGTGCTGCTACTCTTATTATTATTAAAGCTTCACGCTAAGTCACTTGCGGGGTAGGCAGATGGAACCGAGTGCCACGAGATGTATCCAGTATACACACACTCGCTTCATTAAAATTTGTAGCCATTCTTATGAATGCTCGTCTGTTTCTAGGGCTTTTGACAGCACCTTAATATAAAATGCGACCAATTTGGTTTTATTTAAAGGTCAAAGACATTCCACTTTCACATTGTTTCATGATTCTTTCCTCCAAAATTCTTTCTGTATGTCCGAACCATTGAAGCATGTCCCTTCTTATTTTAACATTGATACTCTCTTTTAAACTCTATTTTTTTTAACATCATTGTGAACGTGGTCTACAATCATTGTGCCAGAATTTTTGCGGGGAGCTCATATTTCGACTGCATTTATCCTACTTTCTTGCTCTATCTCCCATACACAGTTCTCGCTTACATAAGTACGCGGCCAGCAGCACATTGTGTACATCGATATGTGCCGTCTAGCTCAACAAAACAAAGGTAAAAATAAAATATTGAAGCCCATTGCGAGAACAAGATTTACAAATTTCTAAAGCTTGGCATTATATTCGTAATTCCTTAGGTATTACATAGATTTAGTAAGAGGGAATATATAAGGGTTTTATTCGAGAATATATTGTCCAATAGTAGATAAATATACACCGTACGGACGCAGTGCATCGGTGCAATTCAACACAATACAATACTCATTATTGCACCAAAAGAAAAATACATAAGAAAAGAACAATAACAAAGTATCAGTACAACGGCGGTATTATCGCGATGCGATCTCTTCCAAAAAACCTTAGGGTAGAGGAGAAGTAAAGATAAAGGTAGGGTGGAGCAGAGCATAACTTAAACTTAAAGGAATAAAGGAAATAAAGTAATTATATAATACACAAGCGTACATAACTACACATGTTATTATAACAAGTACCCATATACACACAATTTATCAAATTGATTAATATATTGAATAAAATATACACACACTAAATGAGACGGAGGTGAAATACAAGAAAATAATGCTAATTACGTAATGTTAAGGGAAAGATAATGAAGTTTGACAAAATGTTTGAAGGATTGAAGTGAATGAGCATTCCAGATATCGAAAGACAGAGCATTCCACAGGCGCACTACTTTAACCGAGAAAGAATTGGTGTAGAAATCAGTGGAGTGGTGTGATGTTTTGAGACGGAGTAACAGTGCGTTACGCAGGGTACGATCATGCGAATCGCTACGAAAGATAAAACGTTCCTTTAAATAGGTTGGGGTAGTAGGATCAAAGAGGATAGAGTAAAGAAGCGAAAGGGTGTGCCAGTTGCGACGAAGTCTTATAGGGAGCCACTTGAGCTGAAAAGGAAACTCAAAAACATGGTCATATTTACGAAGTCAAAATATGAACCGTATGCAAAAGTTTTGAAGGCGCTCAAGCTTATTTAATTGCTCTTCGGTGATATCAAGGTAACAGGAATCAGCATAGTCGAGGATAGGAAGGAGCAAGGATTGTGCTAGCGCAGGTTTAGTGTCTACTGGTAGAAAATTTCGTAGTCTTCTGAGGAAATCAGACGCAGCAAACAATTTCCTACTAACTTTCGCAATCTGCGATGACCAAGATAGAGAGTTATCAACAATTATTCCCAGATTCTTTACTGTATCGCTGAACTTTATTGGTGTGCTGTCAAATACAACGAAAGGTGTATTATTCTATTAAATTTTAGATACGCGACGAGTACTACCTATAATATTGGTTTGCGATTTTAAAGGGTTGACAAAAAGACCGTGAGACTTGAGTGAGCAAATAAAAGAGGAGACAACACACCACTCTGAGGCACACCAGCAGTTGAAGAGCACCAAGAAGAGAACGTATCCTCAATACGTACTCGCTGCTGACGACCATACAGGTAAGAACGAAACTACTCAATTTCAGAAGGAGATATATTTATCGAATGTAAACGTACCAAAAGAATGTCATAATCGACGGTATTAAACGCGTTACTGAAGTCTAGCAACGCCAAAACCGTAAGCTGAGTATTTATTATCCATATAAAATCGAATATCCTCGGTAATTTTCAATAGAGCAGTAGTCGTACTACGACCCGGGCGGAAACCTGATTTGAAGGGATTGAGAATCTTATGTTAATCAAGGAAACAACTTAACTGGTGTTGAACCAAGCGTTCGAGGACCTTAGGCAAGAAAGGAAGAAAAGAAATAGGACGGTAATGTGAGCAATACGAAGGATTGGGTTTTTTAGGTAAGGGGACTACGTGAGCATATTTCCACGCAGAAGGAAAGAAACCGGATGTTACGGAATTATTTAGGATCAATGTAATAACAGGAAGGATGATATCAAGAATCGGTAGGATCATAAGACGACTAACCGCTGTCATCTCCCATGGCATTTGACGCTACTGCACGCACGTTCTTCTCAACATCACTGTCCGCAAATTGAGTAAAGAAAAATGGTGGAAAATCTGGAGCTGGACGTGATGAAAGATAATTAAGTGTCGCTGTTTTAGTGCTGCTATGAAAAACAGCAGAAGAGGAAAAATGGATATTAAGATCATCTACATTGACGTTATTAGAATTATTGTGATGGTTTTTTGCATTACATTGACGTTATTAGAATAATTGTGATGGTTTTTTCCAATTCCAATAGATTTTAAGAATTTCCAGACCTTTGCAGGGTCCCCATTCTCGACAGACTTATGGATATGGCGATATTGTGCTTTCCTACACATCTTGTTGCAGGTATTACGAGCGCAATTGTAACGTTCACGCTATCTGTGGTATCTATATTATATGGTGCACGCATTGAATGAAATAAAAATCGGTTAAGCGTATGTCGGATTCGAGATCATAACTGCCTATATATTGCTTTATTCTTTAATTATACATTTTTATATCTCACAAAAAGCGTTGTTATAGAATATATTTCAGTGACTAATAACACACAATCGAAGAAGTGTTGAAAATAAAAATGAAATTTTTACCTAATATTTGAGAAAACTCATCAATATCTTCATTGACATCATCAAAACATTTTGCAGATGAAATTGGGGTCTTTGTTTGTTTTGCAAAAATTTTGTTTTTAAAGTATGATTACATGATTTGTAATAGTAATAAGCGGTATGTCAGCAGTGAAAGCCCAGTGGATATAGAACCAGCCGATTTAACTGCTCCTGGTTCGAATCTTGGTATAAGCATGTACCACTAAATTTGTATTTTCCGATTTATGTGCATATTTGTATTTATCACAAACATCGTGGTAACCTAACCTAAGAAATGTCTAGTTTTTACGCTGGATTGTAGACGTCTAATGGTAGTAGAAGTATGTAAAAAGCAGCATCTTCGCCAAATCCTTGGGGTTAGGTAGCAGTCTAATGGATTAGGAAAGGGGATAACGTTATGAAGAAGAAGTAATAAGCGGTATTTATCAGGATATATAATGCGAATCGCTTCAGTTTATAACATTCACCAATCATTTTCACTTCAGCAACTGAACCAGATTCCTGGGTTTGAAACTGCCCTAAATCGGCCTCAACTATTTGAAAAGCACCCCTTTGATCGTGTTTTCGATTGCAGCATTCCATGCGGTCTTATATATTAGACTGATATAATTTTGTAAACATTAAATATAATGTACACATTTCTTGAATAGAAGACCATTCGCCTTCGATCAAACCTACTGGTAGTGGGACATTTAGCACACTGGACCTTCCTCCTTCGACCATTCCTACTACTAGTGTGATTAAAAAGACAAATTCTTTTAAATGTTAGGAATTAGTCTTCATTTTCAAAATGTTCAGAAAAAACGTAAACATGTGGCTATTTCATAGATAAGAAAAATAGAAGAAACAAAAACGGAGGTAGAAAACTAATCAAAAACTTCGGAGTGCTCAACTGTTATAGTAAACAATGTAGAACCCAAGGTGAATGGATGTATGAGACAGAAGATAAAAGCTAATAGGTCCGTAGTTAGTTGGGATTTGTATTGAAGGAGAAGACAGGGGTTGAAGACGGTTGAGAATCAAACTTAATAATAAATGAGATGGAATAAAGGTAAATGGGAAAAGATAGTTAATGCTATTTCACGTAAACACAATTGAAGGGAAATATATGAATTTTAACATCGAATCGACTATGTTCTTTGAAAGTATTTAAGATTCTACAGTAAAGCAAACGCGGGCTTCAACGCAGGCGTAGCTGCGGGTAGCAGCTGGTTTTTTTTTTTTTTTTTTTTTTAAATCTTACACCCCTGCCGTGGGCAAGGCACTTTTGCACAATATAAGTAGTTTTGGTCACATTTTAAAAGTCACTGTACAATATAAATAAACACATTCATACATCACACTCGCTTTCATATTCCACAAATCATTCTTACATTCATCATCTTTCAGTTTAATTTCCATAAATAATTTTGATTTGCCCGTTTTAGAACGCCGGTGAAATATCTTAATATGTTTCCAACTTCCCTCCCCATACTGCATCAGTCCAGCCACGGGCGTCAGCGAGCTTCACAGCTCCACCTAGCCACCGAGATCCCATCGGCTATACGGAGTATAGCCGAGGTATACAACATTAGTCCTAGGTGGAGCTGCTCTGCTTGTTCCGATCTATGACAGCCGTGGCTAGACCGACGCAGTATTTTAAAAATTTAGATCTACTTTGCCCCATCACTATTTCGGAGACCTTTGCTTCGGTGACCCGCATTCCCAACTCCTGCTCCAAATCGTACCTCTGTTTGGAGAATGCGGGGCACCGAAACAATATGTGCTGCACTGTCTGGTCCACGCCGGGCTCGCAAAAGCATGATGGGTCATCCGCGCACTTGAATCTGTGCAAGTACGCGGAGAACCCACCATGCCCCGAGAGGACCTGCGTAGTGATGCTCGACGGCACCATTTTACCCACGATGCCGTACGCCGCCGCCGCACTCGGGAAGAACATCCTCGTTGTCGAAGCTGTTGTTCCCGATTTGTATCTCCTGTCCCATTCGTCAATGGTCCCCTTGCGGATCATACCTTTGACGAATGAGACAGGGCAGCGGTCGTAATCTGGCCGCCTCCGCAACCCCAGTGCGGCGCTCCTGGCGAGTTCATCGGCACGTTCGTTCCCCTCCAACCCCGCGTGTGCCTTGATCCAGAACAACGAGACGCTCTTACCCTGGCTTTTGCACAGTTTAAGAGCGTCCGGTGTCTGCACCGCCAGGGGATGGGGGGACTCGACGTTCGAAACCGCCTGGAGCGCCGCCATGGAGTCGCTGAAGATGCCGATACTGGGTCCATCGCAGCTCAAAGCGTACTCGGCCGCCGTGCAGATAGCCAGGAGTTCCGCCTGGTAGACGGTACAGTAGGACGACAAAGCAAGCTTGACGGCCTTGGTTTCCGCGCCGCCGTTCCATATGGATACAGCGGCGCCAACCCGGCCCTCAATCTTGCTGCCGTCCGTGTAAATTCGCAGGGCATAGTTGGAGTGTGCCCTGCATTGTTCCTCGTCCACCAGGCTGCCGAACTCCAAGCTATCTAGCTCCGCGGGATGCGGGGCCTCGATTTTTAAGGCCATCCGCTCGATCTCCCTGTCCCCGAGCAGCGGATGGGGTAGCCCCCTCTTGGCCTCGTACAAAGAGGCGACCTCGCGCACTCTGAGGTCAAGAGGCAGCACCCCGGCCAGCAGCAGTGCGGAATTCAGGGAGACCGTGCGGTAGGCTCTGCAGATCTTCTGCGCGAAGCCCCGCTGTATGCTGTTGAGCTGTTTCTGGATGCCCAGCTTATTGACCGCTGGAGCCCATGCGGCGGCAGCGTACAATATCGTAGGTTCCACTACGGCTGAATATATGATCTTCACTACTTCAGGGTTGAGACCCCAACTGACGCGGGCCGTACGCGCAAGGCGCCCGTATATGGCCACTGCCCTTTTACAGACAGTAGCCACGTGCGCGTTGAACGTCAGACCCGCGTCAATCGTCAACCCCAGCAGTTTGATCTGCCGAGACATGCCAATGTCTATCCCGCCCATTGTAAGGCGCGGAGTGTCATACCTAAGTTTGCGCGTGACCAGCATAGCGCTGGTCTTATGCGGCGCAAACTTCAACCGGTTTTTGACACCCCACGCCCTCACATGCTCGAGAGCGGCATTGGCCTGTCTCTCTATATCCAGCGCAGTGTTGCCGTCGAACATCAGCACGACGTCATCGGCGAAGGCCTGACAGTGCACCCCCGTAAGGTCGAGTTGCTGCAGAAGAGGATCCAATAGGAGGTTCCACAAAATCGGTCCTCCTATGGACCCTTGGACGCACCCTTTGGTGGTGGACCGCAAGGTTTCCCCCCCGGCGTACCTAACTCTGACCGTCCTATCGCTGAGATAGCTGTCGATCACTCTCCTCAAGCCCAGAGGACAATTTTCCTCAGCCAGTCGTAGTTTTATTGCCGGCCACCAGGCGTTGTTGAAGGCTCCCTCTATATCCAGCGAGACGAGAGTGAGCATTCTCCTCTCGTTAAGCTTGGCGCGGATGTGCTGCACCAGGTTATAGAGGGAGTCTTCGGTGCCCCTTTGTGGCATAAACCCGTACTGGCGAGTACTAATCCTCGGTAGAATGTGGTGCTTGAGGCGAGCGATCAGCATTTTCTCGTACACCTTGCCCAAGACAGGCAAAAGCCCAATCGGCCTGTACGATTTGGGCAAGGTGTACGAGTCTTTGCCTGGTTTCCGAAGGACAATTACGAGGGCCCCCTTCCACAGCCGAGGAAAGTAGCGGAGGGCTCGACATTTATTGAGAAGGGCCAGGAAGAACTCAGGGTCACCGTTGATGGCCCGAGTGCAAATGTCAGGCGTGAGGCCGTCGGCACCGGGAGCCTTCTTCGGGTTGAACGACGATACAGCCGCTATGAGCTCCCTCATGGTAAACGGCGGGTCATGATCATCATCGACCCGCTCGTTTACCTCGCGGGCCTTCTTTCTCATTTCGCGGTGATCTGTATCGTCGTCCAACTCGCTGTCGGCAGGATAGAACGTATCCGCCAACAGCTGGAGGGACTCCCTGTGATCCAACGGCCTCCCGCCCTCCTGGAGGAGTACATCCTCCTTGCGCTCGGTTGCCCTCCCAATGACCCTATATATACCTTCCCAGACGCCTTCTCTGTCTTGCCTCCCGCAAAATTTCCTCCAGCTGTCTGTCTGGGCATCCCGCACTGCGGCCTCGTATTTGCCCTTCTGTTCGAGGTACGAACTGACCACCATTTGTCTCCGGTCCGGCGCTGCGTTTCGGATTCTGCGTCGCTTGGTGTTGGTTTGCCTCTTCAGCTCCTCGAGTTCCTCCGACCACCACGGCAATCTAAATGAATCCCCGCCTTTGAGTTTGGGCATCGCTGCCTGGCAGGCCTCGGCTATGGCTCGGGTATACCCGTCCACGATTACCTCCAGGTCCTCCCACACCTGGACCGCCTCAACGCTCTCCACGTTCAGGCGGTCCCTCCGCATGATTGCTGCCAGTTTCTCACGAAACTGACACCAATCCGCTTTCCTGGTGTTGAAGATCCTGGTGGTCCTCGCCACGGATACCCCTTTCGCCCGTGCCAAGTTGATTTCAAATAGAATGCCGTTGTGGTCAGAGGACGTTAGGGCCTCGGAGACGCGCCAGCCATCCACCAGGCTCAGTATATCCTCAGAGCAGGCCGTCACGTCGACATGGCTGCTGTACCTCTTCCCGCCTCGAACGGTATCGAATGTCGGGACGTCCCCCGAATTAAGTATCTGGAGGCCCAGCTCCCCTAAGGCTCCAGTCATCATCTCCCCCCTGGAGTCCTCTTGGGAGCTGCCCCACCAGAAACTCTTCGCGTTGGCGTCCCCGCCTATGACCAACCTTCCAGGTCCGGTTTCCCGCTCAACCTGTCTAAGCTGCTCCAGGTATGGCTCCATGGGTTTGTCAGGTTCGAAGTAGTAGGAGACCAGTGTAATCTTCCAGGCACTAGTCCGGATCCCCACCACAACGATGTTGTTTGTGGTGAGTTGTGGGTACTGTACGACATCAAGTTCGTGATCGAAGACGGCTATTGCCGCCTTCACAGTACCCTCTCCGTTCCCCAGTGCCTGGAAGACTCTCACTCCACGATAGTCTCTTACGCTTCCAACCCGACCCACATAGGGCTCCTGTAGCAGTGCGACAGATATTTTGCGCTCCTTTGCCGCCAGCAGCAATTCGTGCGTTGCTAGCTGGCTTCTCTGTAGATTGGCCTGAGCCATTCGATACTGGCGGGTGGTCCCCGAGGCAATCTCAGCAATAGGCGACAGAGGCCCGCGCCAACCCGTCCCACTTCTTTCTTACCGGGCAATCGCCGCTGAACGCGTTGTGTTTCGCGTTCAGCAGCTTTGCCCGGGTGCAATTCTTGCATGCTGGCGTCCCCCCCGCCCTGGCGTCCGCGCACTCCGCCTTGAGGTGCGGGCCACCGCAGTGGCTACACAGGTCGGCGGGTTCTTTGCAGAACCGCCGACCATGTCCGAACCCCAAGCAGCGTGTGCACTGGACTCAGGTAGCAGCTGGTTATAAATAAATCGAAAGCATTGTTACCTACAATTATTAACATAAAACATATTTACTGGATGTCAAAAAAAAAGACATTTGTCCTTACTTATTTACATACTTAAATAATTTATTGCCCCTATAATGTGTACATTAGGTCTTATAAATATTATTACAGTAGCATTATAGAATTAGTCGGTGGTCGCAATTCTAAGAGAATGACGAATTAATTTCTTGTCTGATCCTGTTATTGTGCTTTAGATTTATTATTATAATTACGCTGTTAATTTATTATAAATTTTATATTATATTATTAATTCACTATAATTCATTGATTGATATTTCATATTTTATGACATTATATCTTTTATTATAAATATCTTTATTTGGCTTGTGAATCCTGAAAACACACAAATGCATTTGTTAACGTACGTTCGTGAATGCAATTAGGACTGTATTTATTTTTCTTACACTAAGTTATTTTAAGATATATTATTCTATATTATAGTAACTTATGTGATACTTACATTTTATACTACAATTTTATAAGATTTGTCTTCTTGGAGTACGAAAATAAATAAAACCGAATAGCAGTTTACGTCAAACTCATAAAGGTAAAAGTGTCGCTAGAATTACGACGTGTTGAATTAAACCATCAGTAGGTAGGGTTTGCACGTCAACCCTTCCTCGATAATTGGGTAAGTGGGCGAATGAATTAGTACCTACTTCTGCGGTCACGCGATCCGGTCAAAATACTTTAGTGATTTTTTTCTATTTCAATTCTTAGAAGGTTTACTTACATAGTTAATTCATGCTTCGATGGATTGGTAATGTTTTGAATAATGTAGGTTAAAGACTTAGTAGAATATTGAAAATGGTTAAAATACTCAAAGGGACGGGAAATAGCTTTGAACAGTTTATCGAAAGAAATTATTTTAATACCTAATTGACAATTGAACAATACTTTATTTGTATTAATAAATGTAACATACAGTTCATAAAATAGTATCTATATATATCTATAACTTCACGCTAAATCCCTTACGGGAGAGGCAGCGATAACCAAGCGGCACATGACTCGATCCTTACACATTTCACTCGCTTTTTAGGGTTCCGTACCCAAAGGGTAAAACGGAACCCTATAACTGAGGCTCCGCTGTCCGTCCGTCCGTCCGTCCGTCTGTCACAAGGCTGTATCTCATGAACCGTGATAGTTAGACAGTTGAAATTTTCACAGATGATGTATTTCTATGGCCCTATAACAACAAATACTAAAAAATATAATAAAATAAATATTTAAGGGGGCTCCCATACAATAAATGTGCATTTTTTTTTTTGCATTTTTTATAGGTAATGGTACGGAACCCTTCGTGCGCGAGTCCCACTCGCACTTGGCCGATTTTTTAACATTCATTGCTCTTCTCATGCACGCTCGCCAGTTTCAAAGGCTCCTGCCATCACCTTCTGATAGAATATGATCAATTTGGTCATGGTACGTTAGGCTTGGCCTTCCTCGGCTCCTACATCCTTCCATTTTTGCGTTATATATCTTTTTCAGGAACACCGTTCCTATATGAAATCTATATGTTTGTCTGTGTGTGCGCGTTTTTCCGAATATTCGAATTTTGCCTACGGTATCGGATTCAGCATAAAAAAGTAGAATAGAAATGTTCAGGAACACCGTTCCTATCTCTTAAGGAACATGGTCAAAATGGCCGACAAATTAAAAAAAAAATGAATTTTTATATAATTGACGAGCCAGGTGTTTTTCTGGCAATACAAGCTTACGCATTCTCAACTGGTTTAGTTTTGTAATTCTTTCCTCATGTCCGAACCAACGAAGCTTGCCTCGTCTTATAAATGGTTTAAAAATAGAACTGTAAAGAAAAATAAATTTAAACTATTATAAATATCAGAAAGATTGGGTCCTTTATATATAAACGTCGAGAGGCATACAAGCATACGGTCCACCTGATGTAGAGCGATTAACGTGGCCTACGAACGCTTATAATACATTAAGTATCACTCGCGCGATGCCACTTCTGCTGCTGACACAGCAACTCCATGAGCTTACTAGTAACCTCATTCACACGCAGAAACACAACAACCCTCCAGTGTTGTTATTTGGTTACGGTTTTCTGTGAGGCGGAGGTATTTTTCCGAATGGGCTACTTTAATGCGCCCGGCCTTTAAGAATAAGTCCTTTGGGTAAGGTGTCCATTACGCAAGCAGCGTTCCTACGCTGGATTGTAAGGGAAAGAAGCCAGAAGCTGTCTGCGCGGGCATCACCAGTTGACACTGTAATGATGGCGGTTATCCAACCACTAGCATTAACATATTTACTATGTAAATTAATGAAAACATATTATTTTTCTATTTCTCGTATCCCGGTAAACAGATTCGTCAGAATTCACGAGGGACATCCCTGATGTTGTAATTATCCATCAACTTTGGCCGTTGCTTACCATAAGGCAGGCCAAAAGGTTGATGACCGCTTTCGTAGTTTTAAAGAAATCCAATGTTGCCTATTTCTGTTTTGATCTCCTTCTTCTTAGCGTCATCCCGTTTCCTAATCCATCAGGATTGATGGGACCCGTTGCCTAAGCTTAAGGATTTGGCGAAAATACTGAATTTTCTATTCCTATTTTGGTATTTATAATATTTCATAATAAAAAACGCAATGCGGCTGTATCACAGCCGTTAACACGGCCGTGAGCGAATACGTCTTCGTAATGGATGAACACAAGATATTGAAGGAAATTATACGATGCAGCGAAATAATATCAAAAGGACGGCGATTTCCCTCCCGACGCGCCTGATGCATCACAGTCCTCACTCAATACAATGAATTCTTTTATACTTTAACTATCAAGTGGTGTATCAGCCAACTCTATCCCCCACTTTTGTTATCATGTTTTCTGAATTGCCCCCTACCATAGAAACAAATTTAAAGGCGTCACACACTAAGCGTAAGGTAACTTCACATTTCATATGATTCCTATAAAATTTGTTGATATCAGAAAAGTATTAATTCAAAATGTTTATGTTAAGGCGGCCATTCATCGCACGATAAACTGTTATTTAAAATTAGATCAAGGCTTATACATTTCGTTTCGACTGTTGCTTATACTAACCCTTGGACCTTTAAATTTAAAGAGTTTAAAAATAAAAGGGCATACATACTAAAACATTGGTAGAACGATGTAGATGCTTTGATGTACAACTTTCTATTAATGATTTTCTATGTCTCTTTGACTTCAACGAAATTATTTTGATGGTTATCATTTTATTTTTTATACAACGTAGGGGAGTCATACAAGTATACGGCCCACCTGATGTAAAGCAGTTGCCGTAGCTAGCAATTCATTAAGTATCATAAGTGACACTTCTGCTGCTAATATAACGACTCCTTAGAACCTTACTGGCAACCTCTCTCACATGCAGGAACATAACAACCATTCGGGCAGTTGTTATTTAGCTGCGATTTTCTGTGGGGTACAAGAGCCTGAGATCCCACTCTTAAAACGGAATATGCACTCGCCAGTCCCAACATTTCTTGAAAAGTCTCACAAACCTTACCTAACTTACTTACCGCCAGTTAGTGCTATGTTGAAATATGTGGATTGTCGTAGGACATCCTGTATATTTAATGTATGCAATATATTTAAGTATGTCAATATGAAGAGTATGTATAGTATTATTTATTAAGTGCTTATGCACTGCCCAGGTATTGCAGTAATTAAAATATTAAATCGCAAGGCCAAGACTTACCTACCGTGACCAAATTGGTCGTGTTTTATCTTAAGCTCACCGTTTTCTAGAAACCGGCGAGCGTGCATGAGAAGAGCTATGAATGTTAAAGAAGCGAGTGAGATGTATAAGGATCGAGTTACGTGGTGCTCGGTTCACTTTGCCTACCGCGCAAGGGATTTGGCGTAAAGTTATATATAGATTAAATTGCTTGAGCAGTGATAGCTTAGTGCGTAAATATCCGGCCTAGGGACCAACAGGTCCCCGGTTTAAATCCTGGCATGTACATGTCACGTGCTCGGCGCTGAAGGACATCGCGAGGAAACCCGCACATCCAAGAAATTATATTCCGAAAGATGTGTGACCTTACTTAAGAGTGATCCTGGTTTTTCCTTCTGATTTGCGGAGGTCTATGTAAAAATCAGTATCTGCGCCAAATTTAATTATTTTTTAATTATTGTAGGACAAATTACACAGCGCCATGTAGCCCCAAAGTAAGCGAAGCTTGTGTTATGGGTACTAGACAACTGATAAACATACGTAAATACATTTTGTTTTTGTAAATACATACTTATTGTACATAGAAAATACCCAGACCAAGACAAACAGACATGTTCATGCACACAAATGTTTGTAGTGTATGGGAATTGAACCCACGAACGTTGGTGTCAAAGTACCGAGCTCGTCCAAATACTTAGGCTTAGGCTAAGAAGAAGAAGAGATAAAATTGCAAGTGTTCTTGAGATAAATGAATAATAACATATCACTTTTTCGACATCAAGGAAATGAAATATCCACAAACGAAGCTATCTGTAGGCGCAATGTACATCATAATGCCAAACGCCTGATAGCTATTTCCCGATTGTCAATTGCTGTGATGACAAGGTGTCTCCGCTCTGTCCCTACGATATGACATGGGATACCGACTGCTGAAATATATAGGTAACAGGACACGCTATTATTAGATAGAAAATATTTAGAGTATGTTAATTTTTAGGGTTCCGTACCTCAAAAGGAAAAACGGAACCCATATTGGATAACTTTGTTGTCTTAGATACGGGTGGAGCAGTGGCGTGCACTCCATATAGACAAAAAGACATTGCCTACCCTATCAATTTGATAAATAATCCGATGTTTCATTCTTAAACATAGTTTTTAACTAATATTTCGTATCAAAAACAAAAATTAAAAACAGCTCCATCTATCGGTATCGGTAAGTTATTAAAATCATCGCTAGTCATATTCAAATCGCAGCTAGGCGCTACGCTACACCAGCGCCGCATTGGCAGCTTTTAACGGCGGAAGACACTAACTATTTCTGTCTAAATTTACGTATGTGTGCCGTGTTGTTAATACAAATACTGTAGTGTGCATTCCTGTAATTACATTGCCCACAATAACACAAATAACGCACACTATCGCATAGTATAGACAATGTCTTTTCAGCTGAACTATAACGTAAATTACCTAAGTGTCGCGAGCATTGCTACGTATTTTAAAAAGTAGTTTGCTGCATATAATTATAGTGAAAGATATTGCCAATTCTTTTTTTCGTATAAAATTGATGTTAATTTTATTTTGATTTTAAGACGGCCGCCATTGTTTTTGTTTTGAATCGATTGACTGGTAGCAGACGAAATAAGATTTTAAAGTTGATAAATATGGATGATATTTACTGCGAAAGTTGTTCATGTGGTGTGTGTAGTGTTCGGTGAATAAAAACAAGTGATCACATACATCATTATTTCCACAAGACTGGGTAACCAAAATCAACATTCTGTATTTTTTGGTACCTAAGTTAATAGCTTTAAAAAAAATCTGCCTACCCTGTCAAAAATCTCTGTGCACGCCACTGGGTGGAGGTATTAAGCTCAAAATAATATCAAATACTCAGGTCTCCAATCCCTTGGAGCAGTGAAAAATCAAACTTCTAAGTAAACGCCATCAAAAGACACGGCTGTTTATGCCACCGCATATTTTGACACTCGCAAGGATATCAATACCTATAGGGTACTTGCCGTTGACCAAGAATCGTGAAATTTGGTAGGAAGCAATGTCATGTAGCAGAAGTAAAGGATATAATCGGAAAACCGTAAATTTGTAATTACATCATAAAAAATGCAAAAATAATTTCCGAAAATCTTCGATAGTCGATTCCCGTGGTGAACGAAACATTTACATACCTACAAGTTTGTATGGAACCCTCGGTGCGCGAGTCCGACTAGCACTTGACTGTTTTCTTTTTAAACAACGTTGGGAAGTATACAAGCATACGCTCCAGCTGATGTAAAGCGGTTATCATCGCATATGAACACTTCTACACATTACGTATCACTCGTATGATGCCACTTCTGCTGCTAGCACAGCCACTCCTTAGAAACTTGTTATTTTGTTGCAAATTTCTGTGAGGTACCTCCTTCCCCAGCCGAGTTGCTGCACCATACCTCTGTTTAAAACTCCCAGATCAAACATACATGTTCATATATAGAAACATTTGTCCAACAACACAACATTTGTCCTGTATGGGAATCGAGCCCACGAGCGTTGGTGTCAAAGTAGCATTCCTAACTACTGCGGTACCGAACTGGTCAACTCCGTTATTCTAGATGAATGTATGAATATTAAACACTTCAATGAATATCTTTACTTGTAAAATATAGGTAAACATAAGATATTCATGTATAAAACAGTGAATATCATATATAGTTTACCGAATACATCAGCGTGTAAATGATAAATACAGAAGTTGTAACGAAAAACAGATATACAACGCGAAAGTAGAAGAATGTAGGTACCGAGGAAGACCTGGGCTCACCTATCATTATCAAATAGGTCGTGTGTTCATCAGAAGGTGATCTATGGAGTCCTAGGAATTGGCGAGCGTGCATGAAAAGGCCTTTAATTAAAAAAAAAAGCGAGTGAGGTGTATGAGAACCTAGTCATGTCGCACGCTGCTTTCTCTATCTACCCCGAAAGGGAGTATAGAGGTATGGAGTTGTAGATAGATAGTTGAAAGGAAGCCGGTTGTGAAGTTTTCAGCAATGCTACTTTAACAAGGCTCGTGGGTTACACAGGACTAACATTTGGGTGCATGAACATGCCTGTTGTTCTGGGTGTTTTTAAGAAAGGTAGGTGCATGAAAGTAGTGCGACTGGGGAGTACTTCCACCTCAAAGCGTTGTTATATAACAATTTCTTGTTGTATTACTAATAGTAATTGAGATTAGACGTTCACATAAACAAATGTTTGTACTGTGTAGGAATTTAACCCAAGAGCCTTGGTAGCATTATAGCATTATTAACCACTCAGCTACCGATTTCATCACAATCCACCACATCCATCTACATCAACCCTTACTTATCCCACTGCAAGGATACGGGTCTCCCTTCAACCGAAGGGGTTTAGAGGATACTCCGGCACGCTGCTCAAATGCGGATTGGCGGAGTCGTCATAGTACCTAAAACAAAACAAAAACCCAACAAGTATGACAGCATATAAAGTTAGCTGGTTTAAAAAAACGAACCACGGTTTGAATTTATTTCATTTTTGGTTTCAATTATTTCTCATACACTCTAACTTGACATTTCATACGCTTTCAGAGTTTCAGTGTGATGTATGACTCGAGTTTCAATGAACAAATTTCATTACCGTTATCTGTCAACGAAATATACAGTTCCATATTCTCGATATTTGAATAATAACTAATTTGAAAATCAAAACATGATTACTAATTTATTTGAAATGTTATTTTGACAAGCCCGGCGGAATAGTTTGCAATGCATTTAACACGAATGCTCGGCAATCGATTCGCACCCAAGATAAACATTTGTGTGCATGAACACTTCAGTTATCGCTAATATTCTACTTAATCCTTATTGCCATTTCATATGACTCGCAAAATAAATATTCATAGGTATATAATTATTTTAAATGTCTTGTAAAATCTGTTTTTAATGGTCTACAAAATATCTTTCTCTGTGCGGATCTCATCGGATCTCGCATTTGTTCGGTTGATATTGCATTTCAATCCCGCGGGAACGGAGGCGCTGTGGTACTACAATCCTCGACCCCCGTGTTGGATGTCTTTACTACAGGCGGCAAAGCGAATTTCTGCTAGATATTGATCATAGGCTACAGTTACGTCTAGAATTTTGTTTATTTAGAACAGCCGTTATAGTGGTAATATTGATAATAATTGATATCTATACAGATAAATAAAATTGGAGTGTCTGTTTGTAATATTAAAATAACCGCTTTTTAATAAATGCACATGGATGTATACGCGGTACATATACCGAAATGAATATTTTTACAATTTTTGTCTGTCTGTTTGTTCCGGCTAATCTCTGAAACGGCTGGACCGATTTTGATGGAACTTTCACTGGCAGATAGCTGATATAATAAGGAGTAACGTAGACTACTATTATTTTAGAAATGTTATTTATTTTTATTAATATAAATAAATAATATTCCACGCGGACGAAATCGCGGGCACGGCTAGTAAATAATATAATTCTCTTACCGCTATGCGAAAAGTTCTCTAATAGTATCCCCGTATATGGAATGTGGAATTTTGCAGAATGTCGATGAATGCAGGTGTCTCAGGATCGAGGCGAGTAGTATTCTAGAGGGGAGACTGTGCCCAGCAGTGGACGAATACCGACTGTAATGATGATGATCATAAATAACATTTTTCAATAAATCCTATAGATATTCTTACCTAACTATCCTAAATGCCATGGCAATACACCGTGCAAATTGCACAGTGCCATCTAGCCCCAAAGTAAGCGAAGCCTGTGTCATGGCTACTAGACAACTTATAAATATACGTAAACATATATATTTTTTGTAAATACATACTAACGATACATAGAAAACACCCAGATCAAGACAGATATGTTCATATACACAAATGTTTGTCTGTGCGGGAATCGAATCCACGAGCATTGTCAAAGTAGCATTACAAACCACTACGTTACCGAGCTTGATATGCATAATATGATTAATAGTAAGAAAAAATAGTTTTGGACCACTTTTATACCGTTTTTCTTTCGGGTAGTCCCTACGCCTATGCCTTAATGCAACATAGAGCCAGGGCAGTACGATATCGCTAACTTGAAGTCAGTTTTTTTCATACAACATTACGCCCCACGTGATGAACAGTAGTTACCGTAGCCTGTTAACGCGTGCAATACTAGAAGTATCACTCGTGGGATTTCTCCCGCTAACACAGCGACTCCTGAGGAACATACTTATAATCCCGCTCACTAGCAAGAACACAACAATTCCGCAGTGAGTTAATATATGTCTGCGGTTTAGTTTATAGTACAAGTACAAGAATAGTTGCGTGAAAACAACATAATGAAGTTGCTTCTTACTAAATAGATATAATTGAAATAGATATAATTGAAATAGTTCTAATAGAAAATGTGACAATGATCTTCTATACACCGCCTTGATTTACATTGCTGGTAACGTCTTTAAAGACGTCGGCTCCACTGTCTTTCTCACTCCCACTCATTTATCTCAAAAAGTTTTTGTTTAATAATTTTTTTACCTTATCATTGCATGTTCATTAAGTTTTTACACGGAACTTATACGGAAAAGACAATACTCACGATGTAATTAGATACATTTTATATTCAAATTGGATTTAAATTTTGGTAGTCATTTACTAAAAGATAAACATTTAGAGTATTTTTTTACGATGTACTAATTGTAGTCAGATCATAACTAGTACCGGCACAGTCATGCTTCTTTGGTCCGGACATGTAGAAGAAACAAAGAAATAATTAAGAACAGACATACAACGTGAAAGTAGAAGAATGTAAGAGCCAAAGAAAGCCAAGATTTACCTACCGTGAAATTGATTGTGTTTTAACAGATGGTGATGTTTCTAGCCTTAGAAACCGGCGAGCGTGCGTGAATGAGCTATGAATGTTAAAGAATGAGGTATGTAAGTATTGAATCATATGACGCTGGAATCTATCTGTCTTCCCCGCAAGTGATTTGGCGTGAAGAAGTTAGATAGATAAAGGTTACCTTTGACCAACCTGAGTTTTACTCGAAATTTTTTTGTTAATCTATGTAATTTCTTATGTATTATATGTAAATTCGCGTTTTTTTAGACAAAACATATCTTAGCATACAAGAAAGATGGTGAAGACGAGCGCTCTATCAAAGTATGTGGCAAACTTTGATCATGCACTTTGTAGCTAAAATATTGATAGACAATTTCGCGCTTATCTCGAACTTCTCCAGTAGTGTATGCTTTAAGATCTATACAGATAAACTTAAAAAGCAAAATCTTATGGAGTAGGTACATAATTTGATGCAAATTGTTTTCGAAGATAAAGGAAATATATTTATATACAAGAATTGGTCGTTTAAAGTAATGATAATAGTAATTTTCTAATAAAGAAATTAGAAAATAAAATAATTAATACTGCGGTTGGTGTAGTATTTCATGATCTTCAAGTCGAAGTAGGATGGTGGTCACGCGGACGAAGTCGCGGGCAAATAAACAGAAACATGCCTATACATATAACTACGTAATTAATCTCGAAAATATATACTTTCGGTCTTTGATGGCTAAATTAAACAAAAATACCTCAAGTACATTAGAGAAAGTGCATGTATGCCTGTAGTCACGTAATATCATAATAGAAGTCACATTTCGTTACAAAATAACTCATAAAATATGAAAGAAAAGCAAAAAGGAATGTTCAGCATAGTGCAATTTATATTGCATGCAAGATAATCTACAAACAATGTAAGAACGTAGCAATTAAAAGCATTAACTAATATATATTACATCTACATATATATTTAAAATGCAACCGGTCGCTGTATGTAATACATATATGAGAAAAACTATTATTGGGGGAATTTATCAACGTAACAAAATTCAAAACAATGATGGTTAGAATTTTTGTCTGTATGTCTGTGGGCGCTTATCTCAGAAACTGCTAAACCAATTTAGGTGCGGTTTTCACTAATATATTCTGAAAAGCTTCACTTAACATTTAGTGTTTGTTTTATTTCAATCAGTGCATAAATAAAAAAGTTATATCGATTTAAAGAACCACGTCGAACAATCGTTCGATAAAAAAATGTTAAAATATAACTGTTCAGTTACAGTGGCTGAAACTTGCTTAAATACATATTATGGTCTGTAATATTAAGATGATTGAAAGCTCGTGTAAAGTTAAAAATTGGTCAGTTTCGGAGATAATGACTTTACCAATGTAAGTTGACCTCAGATCTGCTGATGATGAATAATACTAAATAGGGTTACCGCGGTTTTTACGAGCTCGGTGGTTCAGTCGTGAATGACGCAACTTTGACACCAACGCTCGTGGGTTCGATTACCACACAAGGCAAACATTTGTGTGCATGAACATGTCTGTTTGTCTTAGTCTGGATGTTTTAAGAGAGATAGGGCGCATCAAAGCAGCCCATCTGGTACGTGGTAAGTACCTCCATCTCACAGAAAACCGCAGCCAAATAACAACTCCCTTGAGGGTCGTTGTGTTCCTGCGAGTGAGTGAGGTCACCAGTGAGCTCCCAAGGAGTTGCTGTGTAAGCAGCAGAGGAGGCATCGCGCAAATACTTAACATATAGCAAGCGTTAATAGGCTACGGTACCCGTAGTACATAGTAGTACATTAGAGAAAGTGCATGTATGCCTGTAGTCACGTAATATCATAAAGGAAGTGACATTTCGTTACAAAATAACTCATAAAATATGAAAGAAAAGCAAAAAGGAATGTTCAGCGTAGTGCAATTTATATTGCATGCAAGATAAGCACGTAGCAATTAAAAGCATTAACTAATATATATTACATCTATATATATATTTAAAATGCAACCGGTCGCTGCATGTAATACATATATGAGAAAAACTATTGTTGGGGGACTTTATCAACGTAACAAAATCCAAAACAATGATGGTTAGAATTTTTGTCTGTTTGTCTGTGGGCGCTTATCTCAGAAACTGCTAAACCAATTTAGGTGCGGTTTTCACTAATATATTGTGAAAAGCTTCACTTAACATTTAGTGTTTGTTTTATTTCAATCAGTGCATAAATAAAAAAGTTATATCGATTTAAAGAACCACGTCGAACAATCGTTCGATAAAAAAATGTTAAAATATAACTGTTCAGTTACAGTGGCTGAAACTTGCTTAAATACATATTATGGTCTGTAATATTAAGATGATTGAAAGCTCGTGTAAAGTTAAAAATTGGTCAGTTTCGGAGATAATGACTTTACCAATGTAAGTTGACCTCAGATCTGCTGATGATGAATAATACTAAATAGGGTTACCGCGGTTTTTACGAGCTCGGTGGTTCAGTCGTGAATGACGCAACTTTGACACCAACGCTCGTGGGTTCGATTACCACACAAGGCAAACATTTGTGTGCATGAACATGTCTGTTTGTCTTAGTCTGGATGTTTTAAGAGAGATAGGGCGCATCAAAGCAGCCCATCTGGTACGTGGTAAGTACCTCCATCTCACAGAAAACCGCAGCCAAATAACAACTCCCTTGAGGGTCGTTGTGTTCCTGCGAGTGAGTGAGGTCACCAGTGAGCTCCCAAGGAGTTGCTGTGTAAGCAGCAGAGGAGGCATCGCGCAAATACTTAACATATAGCAAGCGTTAATAGGCTACGGTACCCGCTTTACATCAGGTAGGCAGTATGCTTAACTCCTCCCGACGTAGTATGAAAAAAAAAGCTTAGGTTGGACATGTGTCGGTTGGACACCACCACGCGTGTAGGTACATATCTAAACCGCGCCGACTACTGCGCCGCCCGGGCCCGCGCCGCAGCGCATTGGGTCATTTGCAGCGACCGCACGTATTATTATTTTTGTAATATATTTTGTTAGGTTAGGTTAATAACTAAATAACAAAAAGATGTTAAGTGTGAGTTCGACTCGCGCACCGCGGGTTTCATAAAAAAATATTTTCGCATATTTTTTTTGTGATGTAATTAAAAATTTACGGGGTTTAGATGTTTTCCTTTGCTTGTGTTATATGACTTCGCATTTTATCAAATTTCATGATTCTTGCGAGTCTCAAAATATGCGCAGAAGCGAGGCATAAACAGCCGTATCTTTTGATTGCGTTGACTTAGAAGTTTGATTTTTTCACTGCTCGAAGGGATTGTAGACCTGACTATTTCATATTAATTTCAACTCGTTTCAGCTCTCATTGAGTTCGGATAGCAAGCGCTCGGTCTTAGGAGATACCTTAACAACGGGAAGCACGTCACTATCTCGTGGCTCTGAGACCTTCACTGACAGAGAAATGCTCTTGAGCTCTCAAAGACCTTGGACTTTGTAACCTAGAGAGCTAGAAAATAGTTCAGAACAGTCTAGCTAGAAAATAGAATAGAAAGAGTCACCGTAGGCTATGGATATTTGCAACACCAAGGATGTCACTCATGCGCTCCCGACCCTATAGTGTTTTTAAAAACGAAAATGTACTTATTAAATAAATTATTATATGTAATTCAAGGTTTTGTCTATCTTTAGAGAATGATCTGATTCCGAAATTTAAAATCATTTCAGCGAGGTATCCCTGTGAAATACACAATGTTTTTGTTCTTAATTTGGCATAACGAGTTGGGCATAAATTTTACTGTTTATGTTAGCAATTATTATTATTATATTATACAACATCGGAAACAGTAATACGTATACGATCCACCTGATGCAAAGTGTCTACCACAGCCTAAGAATTATAATTTGGTAGTAATAGATTCAGGCATTATTTGGCGAAAGTCAAATTTACATGCAATTTGACTTTCGTTAAATAACGCCAATAAATTGGTGGCAGAAGCACATAAAGCAGGTTAGATCAAATTGCATATAAATTATAATTTGATTTATTTTTTCAGACTAGTTTTGAATGGTATAATGTTATAAGTCACAGTACTTATAACTACGAGTATATCTAACAATCGGCTGCTAATTGTATTTGTTTGTTATATATATTAGGATTTGACTATGTGACTTATTTTTTAATCTGTTTGTTTATTGCTGTATGAAAATAAGAAAGGAATTTATAACATCGACTATAACTATATTGGTATAGGTATTGAGTTATGAGATAAGTTAGGGGTCGCGGTTACCTTTAAGCTTATTCTACACTAACAAATTCCCGCTAATTGTAGGCGTAATTAAGATTTTTCAAGTTTTACGGGAGCACCCAAAGTGTATATATTGCCGAAGGTCACTCCAAAATTCGTTCCATCTTTTCGAATACTAGTCCGGACAAGCACTGAGAAATAATCCGACAGACAGACAAAGAAAATTAAAATATATGTTTGATTAGAAATTAGAATTAGAACACGGATGCATTACTTGTAAGAATATAATGAGTTAATAGCGTTATGCGTTTATAACATTATGGCTTAGAGTGCTATGTTTCTTAATCGTAATTCCAACAGTCGTTATGCCGTAGCTAGGCAAAAATATATTTTTATTTTTATTATATATTCTATTATATATTTATTATTAATTATTTATATATATTCTTATTTATACAACGTAGGGAGTTATACAAGCATACGGCCTACCCGATGTAAAACGGTTACCGTAGCATATGAACGCTTGCAAAACATTGAGTATCGCTCTCGTGATGCCACCTCTGCTAACAGAGGAACTTCATTAGGAGTTTATTGGTAACCTCACTCACTCTCAGGAGCACAACAATCCTCCTCGGAGTTGTTATTTGGCTGCAGTTTTCTATGAGGTGGACGTACTTCTACGTACGGTTTGATGCGCCTTATCTCTCTAAAAATTATAAATATTATTAATAGGTGTAATAATTAGTCGGATAAGCGGAAGTATATCATGGTAAAATAAAATTTCAGTTATCCTACTAACCCTAAAAATATTATAAATGTGAAAGTATCGGTGTTTAGATGTTTGTTCCGTTTTCACGCCTCAACGGCTGAACGGATTTGGATGAATTTGGTACATATATAGATAAGGTACTGGATTGACATATAGGCTACTTTTTATCCCCGAGATATGTTTCCATGGGATAGTTTCGTTGTTTAGATGTTTTATTAAATATAGTGTATAATAATAATAAATGTAGTATAGAGTCTTATTAAATATGGATGTTTTATTTAGAAACATTTAGGGCTGCTGGAAGATGACAACCATTGGGATGCAACTATGAAGGGAGCCGTTCTGTGTCGATCCCCATCAAGAGTTAGAAAGCTGTTTGCTATTTTATCAAGCACGTGCGGTTCACTTTTATTTCGAGCAAAGGAACGGCTGTTATGAAATAAATCTAGAGCGGGGAGAATCATAGAATTCATAGTCACATAGTCCAACTGTCTTAGAGGGATTCGTACTATTATAAATGTAAAAGCGTATTTAATTGACGGTTTGTTCTTTTTTTTCAAATCAAAACTTAGCAACGCATGGATGTGTTTTTTTTTGTATGGAAATTTATTTTGTATGGAGGGCCCGACAGTGAAATAAGCTTTTTTACAGCTGAAAAATATCTTACTCCCACAGGAAATAGCGCTATTTTTCCCTTTGACCATGCGTGCGATGCCGCGGATAACAGCTAGTATGTGAATAAACAGGGAACCTTGCTGTACTAATATGAGATAGCATAAGATGGGTAGTACACAATCGTATGGTAATTGCTTGTGCAGTCAATGTCACGCTCAATTCATGTCTAAATGAACTCAAAACATAAGGATTGGCTACGTAAGCATAATAATTTACAACAAACGTGCTCGGGCTCAAGGGTGCATCGAGGCTGCATGCACTAACCCATATTTTAGGCATCAGAGCCCAAACGATCTCAATTTATGTATCCTCGTAAGCTCCTACTAGAACCGGCGCGCCGGTTACCCTGTTTCGTAGAAAGTTTATCATTCTACATTATACTATTCAAACTTCAAGCCAGTTGTACTAAATAGACTCCCAACACTTCATGTAAGTGAACAGTAAGCTTAATTCCAGGAACGCAACTCTCATTTAATGTAAATCGCAACATTTCTGCCTTGTGCTTTGTAGTGGGCTCTGCTTGATGGTTCGGCAGATGGTATACCCGCTGAGTTACGTACTGGTGATTGTTGGTAAAGACAATATGATTTCACTGATAGTCTCTATGTACTAATGGTTTATTATTAAATTCTACTAAATACAAAAGTCACATACTATAAAACATGTAAAATGGTTACACGATTAATGATAAATATTGGTAATTTGAATACGCGTTTGATTGGTATGGTATGGTGTATATTGGTTGGCGGTAAATCGCGTACTACTGAATCAATCAAAGCGTATTCAATTTATAAGAAATGCATATAATTTAAGTGCTGAGCTGTTTGGTGTATGTTTAGTGCATAGCTCCAAACATGTTTCTTAAGCGCAAGTTAATTATCTTCGCTCACGTACTTAAAATTTAATTAGTTTGGAATATTAGTTCAACCCTATGTATTTAGATACGCCAAAACAAAGTGCAATTCAAATCGTCGGACGCTGGACTATAGGTCTACACGAAGAACAACACTTGTCTTTCACAAAATAAATTTCCCTAAACGATGATCATGAGCAACCAAATGAGCGATTGCGATAAAAATCTCTTAAATGTTTCTCTCGAAACGTGTTTGTGACTCTTGATGCGTTGATGTTTATAATTTTTTTTATACTACGTCGGGAGGTATATAAGTATACGGCCCATCTGATATAAAGCAGGTACCGTTTACTGATGTACTGCGGTTTTCTGTGAGGTGGAGATACTTCCCCAGACGGGCTGCTTTGATGCGCCCTACCTCTCTTAAAACATCCAGACCAAGACAAACAGACATGTTCATACACACAAATGTTTGCCTTGTGTGGGAATCGAGCCCACGAGCGTTGGTGTCAAAGTCGCGTCATTCACGACTGAGCCACCGAGCTCGTCCCTGAAAATATAAAAGAATCATAGTTATTTTGAAACATGCAATTTACAGTGTGCCTATCTAATCAAATACAAGCTTCATAAATACCAAACTACAAGTTTTATACTAAAATCAGTACATAAAAAGCTATGACTAATGCCAACCATAAATTGTTACCACTTAATTATAACGAAGTGAGAAGGTAACGAAATACAATTTATTTACTACTCAACGTGGCTCGATTCACTGTATGTAAATTATTGTGGCATGAATATAATTTATTATTATATAATCGTCGAGCCTAAAAGAGGGTGGTTGCGTGATATTCGCCGCGGTAAGATTGAGATCTCTTTGATAAGAGCGAGCGGGTTTGTTCAAAATAAAAATAAGTTTATATTTTTGTGGGTGTTAGTTTTCTTAAGCACCAGCTTTGGTGTTGCGCACGAATATTTAATCACGGCTTATTTTTGCTGTCTTTGTAGTCCTTGATAAAGTCTTAATAAATTAATTTATACGTTTAACACTATTTTGACCCGGAAGCACACAGGGGTCACCTCATGACTATTTTCAGATTTCATGTTACTACCAAAGTAAATGCGAAAGGGGAAGGACGTAGGAGCCGAGGAAGATCAAAGACTAACGTACCGTGACCAAATTGGTCGTGTTTTATCAGAAGGTGAAGTCAGGAGCTTTAGGAACCGGCAAGTGTGCATGAAAATAGCTATGAATATTGCAGAAGCGAGTGAAGTGTGTAAGGACCGCGTCTTATGACGCTCGGTCCTCTCTGCCTACCCCGCAAGGGACGTGACGATATACATACTAGTTACTACCAAATAGGAGAAGGTTCAATGAATGTGGTATTATATGTTTTGTGATAGAGATGATGATGAATCTTGTTTAAGCCAGTGGGTGTATCAACATTGCCTCGTAAAGTCATATTCGAAATGAATTCAAAAGTTAAAATTACATACATTTTGAGTGAAAAATTTCAATTTCGATTCGAATATGGAGCTTCAAGGCAATGTTAATACGCGTACTGATTTCTCGTTTTATTTTTTATTTTTATGTGAAACGTCATGCTGCTGAAATTATACCTAATGCGAATATGGCCCAAATTCCACTTACACCGTTAGGGTTAAACCGTTATGTATCTATAACATGACTCCAAGTCCAATGCGTCGTACGCAGAGAGAATCGTATACCACATGTCTCGGTCCTTCATCCTTCATTCGTTTCTTTGATACTCACTCACTCAGCTCACTGATTGCTCAGCCTTTGCCTTCCTTGGGAAAGACTGACTGAGATATATAAAAAATATAAAATATTGATATTACAATATTTGTTAGCTACAGATTCACTCAACACAAATGAATGGTTTGGATCTGACTCCCAGAAGTGAACGGAATTGTGTAGGTATTATTTATTGGAGATACTAAGTATGACTACATATTTTATTGCATAGAATATTAACATATCTGTAATTTTACATATAAAAAGACATTTTTCTGAAACAAACAGTCTTTTTCTACAGACACAAACAGAATTTCATCAAATCACATATGTTGGAGGCCGCAACCATCCCTTTTTGTCGCAACTACCAAACTATCTATCTATCAGTGGATAGAGTTATTAACTAACAATGAATATTTGTCTCTTTCTAATTACATGACTTCATAATGTCAAACTTTCATTTTTTTTATACTACGATGGATAGCAAACAAGCCTACGGTCCGCCTGATGTAACGCGGTTATCGTAGCCTATGAACACTAGCAACAAAAAGAATGTCACAATCACGTTGTCATCTCCACTGTCAATACAGCAACTCCTCATCTTCTGGTGACCTCACTCACTCGCTGGAATACTATAACCCTCCACGGAGTTGTTATTTGGCTGCCTTCTTCTGTGAGGTCTCGTGTGTTGATAAGCAGGGTGCACCACGTGCAGGTGAGGTAAGCTTTGGCTCTAAAGGTGACTTTGTACCACTTACACTACGAACTAATTCACAACGATAACCGTATTTAATAATAACATTGTACATTTAATAATATATAAGTAGCTTAGATATTCGAAACTAAAGTCACACTTGATGTTTTATCGCATTTCTAGTTTGTATGAACAAACCCTTATAATACAAGAGGCATTTTACCTTCAATGATACACGCCCCCTTCCCAGTCAGCACGCTCACGCCCGTGACTTACGCTTCGAAAATACAGGTTTAGCCTCAAAAATGATCGATAAGCTAAACTGTAATTAACCGGTAATGTCTTTTGTAGATAGCCGGTTTTTCATAAAATACATATTTTTGTAATCTCACGATGCCGGATTGGTTTGAGTTAGTGATTTAATTTTACGATTCTATACTAAAATGGAACAAAAATATCTTAAACATTACTGTTTAACAAGTTGGAATTGTGTGTGTTTTTATTTAATAGCCAGCAACAAATAGGGATATGTTTTTTTATGAAAACCAGAGGCCCTTCTGAATCAACAAAAGTTAATGCATTCAAATTAACCCCTGAACTCACACGTTATTTCTTCTTCGCATTTATTTACTTTTCCAGAGAATGGTTATTTGCGCGCTTTTCTGTGTAATGAGGCATTTGGTGAGGTTTATTAAATATAGCTTTTCTACGTCTCAGGCACGCAGGCAAGGCGTTACACTTTTTAATAGTATGACAGAGATAGGAGTTGCCGAACTTTTTAGTACGAGAAGAAATGTCCCCAACAGTGTGATGATAATATAGCAAGCTTGCACGTGTGAATTAAACATTTTTTAACGGAAGTATCGCGTGTTTCATTTATTTTGTTGAACCTGACGTTTCGAGGACGTTCGTTCGAAATACGTTCGGACACTGTGAGCGATTTTTGTGTAAATCGGAACATATATAATTAATCCGTCCACGTCGGTAGATGTAATAATTGAATAACTAATGTAAGACAAATATCACCTTAGTCTTCCTGCGACCACGGACGCTGCAAAGCGTTCGAAACGTCAGGTTCAACAAAATAAATAAAACACGCGATACTTCCGTTAAAAATTGTTTAATTCAATGTTTAACAATCGCGAAAACCTAAGACAATACCTGCACGTGTCGTTCTATGACGGAAGGGAGAGGGAGAGATAAGGGAAAATAGTTCCTCAGAGCACTCACCATGGTGCAGGCGGTAAAATATACTTAGCGAGCCTATGACCCTACGAAGTTGCAGAGGTTCTAGGTTATTGTGCTACTATTCGGGTTCTATTTACTGGACACCAAACAAAGTGTAACTATTTTACACCAGGTGAACCGTATGCTGGTAAGACGTTGGGAGGACAAAAAATGAGGTAATCCTATCTAAAAAAAAAAATTAAAGGTAATCCTATCGCTGTTCTTGAAGATGACTTTAAACTTTGTTAAAGATTCAGTTTTAAGTATCGCTTTACAAAGATAAAATAAAGTTGACGAAGCTGATATTCCTTCAAAGTTTTACCCTTTTCTGCAAAATCTACAAAGTTTAACTGCTGAAAATAGGGCATCTTCAATGTCAAGGTCCACAAAGTTTGTCATAGCTGAAATAACGCACACTGATTTATGGTACAGCCCTTTTTCTGAGTCTATTTCTCATTTTATTATTGGGACTAGTTAACTGCCGCGGCTCGGCTCTCGCATTACGGCCTTTAAAATTTTAAGCTGGAATTTCAATTAAGAAATAGCAATAGAATAGAAAAAATATATCGAAATACATTCAATAGTTTGTGTAGTAGTTGGCCGAATCTACCGACCAACAAAATATGAGTAATTAACTGCTTTAAATAACTGCTTTACCTTCATTATTGATAGTTGAGTGTAGCAGCACATCTTTTCTAACAAAATATTCTATATAAAAACTCAAACCTGCTACGATTTTGGCTATACCCAAAAGTAACTTCTGTGTTGTAAGTAATTACTTATAATAACAAAGTAATTTTAGAGAATCAATTACCATTTGCGGCGGTGAAGGAAAACATCGAGCACGTGCTAGCAAATATATTGCGAAAGTTCTATGACTTGTGACATAAGAAAGGTCTATGTTCGGTGGTGCAGTGGAGAAATGCGCTGTTACGTTGCTTTGACACCGACGCTCGTGGGTTCGATTTCCACACAGGACAAACATTTGTGTGCATGAACATGTCTGTTTGTCTTTGACTGTTATTGTATAGAGTACTTGTCTGATTGTACTTGTTACTGCAGTGAGAGGTAGGGTAGGTACACAGGTCGATACATGTCAATTAAAAATAATGCATAAAATTGTTGAATAGTACATAAATGTACAATTTGTTTGTGTTTTTTTAATTTTATTAGCATGACCTGTTATTTAATATATATGATTTATTTGTAAACTATGCCCAACATAAAAGGCAACGTAGTATTTAAAAAAAATATCGTATTCGTTTTATAAACTTCTGAAACGAAAATCAAAAAGAACAAAGTTTGTGAAACTAAAATGTACGTTATTTATGAGTTTAATTATTTCTTAGAAAGTCGGAATGCCCTGTGTGAAGAGTAACACTGCTTATAAAATGTATATTCATATTTCCAGGGTGATTCTTAATGATCAGTTATTGCTTAAGTTTAATATCTTACTTGTTCTAATATAGTCTACTGAACCAATAAATTAAACTTAACAAGCACGCCATTTAACGGTAAGTGTTTCGGTTTGAAGTGATTGCGTTTTATTGAAACATAAAAGTTATGGATCGTAAGGAAGGGAATAAAACAATTGGTATTTACAAGTACTTAAACAACATTAGTGTACTCGTGTTAAACTTGCGTTAACAATATTTAACGAACGTTGTATTGACGTACGTTAAAAAGATATTGTTCATATTTGCTCATTGTATCGTATCCATGTTACATTTAGCTATTTCAACGAAATATATTTTCAATAAAATATTTTTTACACCCGCGACCCATTTACAAAAACCGTGAGTTGAAAACTATCTCTATTTTTCAATCACAGAATGGCACAAAATACTCAATGTTTTTATTCATTGTTATTTGTACGTTTACAAAAAATATTACATATAAAAAAATAGTATTGTAGTGATGGCGTTCCAAATAGATTAGCGTGCACAAGTTGTAGTGTGGTCCAAAGTTTTATTCAAAGATTTGCCCAGTTTTAATGATTTTATTCTTTTAGCGAAGCCCCTTTGTTTATCACTATTTACCACTAGATCTAAAATTGGCTGAGTAGAAAGTGCTACTATAATATGAGAGATAATATTAATGATAAAAAATATTTTAATATATTGTTTGTCAATAAAAATATCATAGAGACTTTTACCGCTAACATAATTGATGACAATGGCTTTTAAATAATATCTTTTAGAACAGTGTTGCACCAATTTTTTAAATAGTTATGGTCAGTTAAATAGGCTCACATCTTTTATTAAATATCCTTTCATGTTATATTGATTTTAAATACTAAATAAAAATTAAGAGCAATGATAACCCAGTGGTATAGAAGTAATCTATTAACCTGCGGTTCCTGGTTCCAATCTTGGCGTAGGCATGTACCACGAATCGTAGATGAGGAAACATTGTAAGTAATAGCATGTAAAAACACACAACTTCTCTGTCACATGAACTAAGTAATTTTAAGAAAACCGCTGTATCTTAACACTTAGGCACATTCGAACACATACGGACGGTTTGACATTCCCGTAACACTAGTTCGTGCAAGCTTTGATCGATTTTATTTATTTCTACAACGCTTGCTTTCAACTCGAAAACGGGGACCAGCTTTAAACGAAATTTCTTGTATTTTATTTACAAATAATTTCAAGTACGGTGATCTTGTAAAACAAGTAGTTTTCTACTACAAATATTTGAAAATTTAGTGGCGAAAAGAATGGCTAAATGTCAGAAATAATTTCTCTTATACTATATATACGTATGCATGATGAACGAGCAGTAAAGACACAAGTCAAGCACAAAGAGAGTGTTAAGTTATTAAATGAGTTTAGTTATCTAATGTTCTTTCATACTGCGATGGGTACGTTAAGCCTAGATAACTACCACCAGGTAAATGACAAGTTCAAAGGAAATCAATAGCTTTAGGCTCATAGAAAATTCTTTGCCCTTAGTGAAGGGATAGTGGGCAATTTCACATACCACGAGAATCTACACCCTACCCGAATGCCCTTTTCTTCAGCTATTCCGAAAAATTCCATGCTAACATCCAAAGTATAATCATACACAATCGTATTATTTTCTATTCATAAATCTTTGATGTTAGCTGCAAAATGACTACCTGCATATTGACGATGACGAAATCGAAGGCTGAAAAGGATGGATTAATTTATTAATTATTTGTTCATACAGTATAGTCATGATATATCGGTATTCACAAAAAGATAATTAACAGGAGCATGTATGAATTCTGTTCACGGCCTCCAATAATAATATCGACACGTTTTCATTACAAAGTCCCCGTGCAAAAATTTTTGCTTAATCATCCCCGTCATTACTATACTCATGACGGTTAGGTTACACTGCTGCCCACATAAATTGGGAGTATATCTTATACCGTATCTTAAGGTCTCATTTTTACTGGCAGTTCATTAGTCTCTCCGATCGTATTGGAGGTCTTCAAAATCCTTAAATAGCGGACGCCTTCGTACGATACCTTAAATTTGTTACTTGAAGCTGGGTCGTTTCTCCAGAACAAGGTGCCTGGGTCGCACTTTTTGTAGTAATGCTCGCGATATATTAATTATCACTCGCGCGATGCCTCCTCTGCTGCTTACACAGCAACTCCTTGGGAGCTTACTGGTGAACTCACTCACACGCAGGAACACAACAACCCTTTAGGGAGTTGTTATTTGGCTCAGGTATTATGTGAGGTAGAGGTACTTTCCCAGACGGGCTGCTTTGATGCACCCTACATCACTTAAAACATCCAGACCAAGACAAAGAGATATGTTGATGCACACAAATGTTTGCCTTGTGAGGGAATCGAACCCACGAGCATTGGTGTCAAAGTCGCGTCATTCACGACTGAGCCACCAAGCTCGTCAAATATATTCATAACTACATACGGTTAGATAAAATCTATGAGGAACTAGGAAATTTATTAGGAAAATTAGGAAAAATCGCCTGTCATTATTTTTTAAATAAAACACGTTTAAACTAATAGGTACGCAGGTCTAATGAATAAAATATTAATTATAAAGTGAATTGATTATATTTTAATAATTAAAAACAGACTTTAAACACATTATTTGTGTATATTTTTAAAATCACTTTTCAGAATTCTTTATTTGGATACACCGCTCGGTAGGTTTGAATCTTATTTTTTTCTTCATGATGTTTTCTGATATATGGAACATAGAACACGTAATCCGCAATATTGCTTTTATTATCACTTCATATAGCATATGTTACCCGGAATAACGTAATTTTAACAATACCTGATACATTTGAATCGGATAAGGCGTTTAGTAGTTATGATGTTCTAGCAGTGAACTAAAACTAAATAACTTACATACATTTATGAACTCTGAAAATATTACACTCCATTATGAGAGCAATAAAAAATGTATTTTCGGATTTCTTTTGAATTTCTATTATTAAATCGTAGACGTACTTATTGTTTGCGATACCCATATGTTTTTATTGCTTATTTCCAAAGAATATACTTTCGCAGAAGTATATATATATGTATATGTCAGAAGCCCCAGGAACCGGCGAGCGTGCATGAAAAGAGCTATGAATGTCACAGAAGCGAGTGAAGTATGCAAGGACCGTGTCTTATGGCGCTCGGTTCTCTCTGCCTACCCCGCAAGGGACTTGGCGTGAAGATATACATACATACATACATACATATACTTTCGCAAAGATTTAAGACTTAAAGACTAAAGACTACAGAAGCCCTGTAAAAAGGCTTATACGCGACCAGTAGTTCGGCGTAGTAACATCTATATAACTTTAAGCAATATACTACAAAACAATAATACGAGCGTACGTCTTCGAATTTCGTACCCCAAAGGAAAAACGGAACCCTTATTTAATTCACTTCGTTGTACGTCTGTCAAGACATTTTTTCAGGAACGTTTGGATGTATCAAGTTGAAATTAATATCAAATACTCAAGTCTGCAATCCTTATCGAGCCGTGAAGAAACCAAACCGGTGAGTCAATTTGGTCAAAAAGTACGGTATTTTATGCCGCACAGTTTGGCACTCTCAAGGGAATCAAAACCTATAGAATACCTCCCGTTGGCTTAGAACGATGAAGTTTGGCAAGAAGCAATGTCCCATAGCACAAGTATTCGGAAAATTCCGAAAATTGTAAATGTGTAGTTACATCACAAAAAAAAATGCTATTACAAATTTATTTGCAGTTGGTAAACTAACTGCGACCTACATCGACATATGGGGACAACGGTTTTCTAACGGCAAATTTAAGTCTCTCCCTCGCTCTCAATCTCTTTTTAGATTTATGAACTTATGTAATGTTACCTAATTATTTCGGTGAATTTAGCTGTACATTACCTTACTGATGACACTGTTACACATACTCATTACAGGTACATAGATTTGTCTTTAAATCTATGTATATATCTTTGTTAATTTAAGGCATATATCAGGCACCTTCGCACGACTTTCTTTTAACGGGACAGGCCCACCACTCATACCCATCACTGTGTCTCCTGTGTAGCCAGAATTAACAGCGGCGACCACAAAAAAGGCAATGAACAGTGAAGTCCATTGGCGTCCCGGGGGTTAAACTACAGCTGCCTTGGAACTCACAACGAATTTAAGCAGAAGAAATTTGTAGGAGCAGGAAGTTTTGGAATTGACTTCCCCTCTTGGCAAGGTGAGAGACAGCAATATGACAAATAAGGCATTTAAAACCTCAAAGAGATGGCTAGTCAAGTGAAGCTCAACTGCCGTGCACCACGGATTATCAAATATCTAACACTATTGGGACCTAATCTGTGAGTTGTTACCTAACGAAGTCGCACGACTAATGTCCAAAATCATACTTATCGTCACGCTTGTCTTCCATTAGGGTATACAGAGACTATGAAACGCGAGATGAACCGATCCAAATATACCTATATCGCTTCTTTGAAACTCATCAACCTCTTCATGTATGCTCTCTTCGGTTTTGGGTACTTATGATTTAGCCCTTTTTCAACTCATTAGCAATTTGATCTATATGTGTGCGTCTAGGGCGGCACCTACCGTCCCCGAACCATCGTCTATTCACTCTTGCCTGATACACTTCTTTCGTAACTCTTTTTGTCTATTGTCTTTACATTCTATTCGGCATTTATCATTTAATTAAAAATATAATTATGTAATTAATGCAAGTTGTAATTACGTAGTAGTAGGTAAATATTAATATTATTTTTATTATATTATGAGCGGCAGTAGCGCAACATCGGTTATAAATTTAGTTCATATTTAATACTCACGTAATAAAATATTACATATTATATTTGAAGTTCATCTCTAAAGACAATAATATTGTAATTATACGTTTTGAGGCCTGATTTTGAGGAATATTACTCTAGTTTCATTAAAATAGAAAAAATATTAAAGACTCGGCACTCGATTCCCTAGACGGTCGAACTATTTGCATACCTATAAGTTTTTAGGTATACAAATAGTTCATCTGTAGTACTGAAATGAACCCTCGGTGTGCGAATCCGACTTGCGGTTGGCCGGTTCATTTTTTATTGTTATAATTAATTTCAGGTTATATACGTACAATTTTTACATTGTGGGAGACAATTTATTATTTTAGGTGACGCATGTGTCGCATGTTTGATAGTAATCTTAAGTTATTATTGCGGTGATTTTTTATGCAGATGAACAATACAAGTAAAGTTACAAACTAAATACAATGGTCTAACTCTGAAGCTGACGATGAGCAGCAAATTTGGATTTGGAGTTCTGTTAAGGTACTTCTATACAAATTTAGTTAAATTTAAATCTGACAAACATCTGAGGATTAGGTAAAAAGTTACTTTAAACCAACACTTTTAGAATTCGCCTTTTTTGAACCGGCCCTTAACTCAGAATGTATGATCAAATGAAGATGTGATAAAAATAAACTAAAAAGATATCCTACTACGTAAAAGGCGTCTACTTCAATGAAATCGGTCCCGCTTTTTGTTTGAAAGGATTTATTTGATATATTTTTAATGTCGTAGGCAGTGTACGCATGCGTTAATAATGAGAGAGTGGACAGTGGTCATTCGGACGGAGGGTCGGCCAAATTGAAGGAGCACACCCATTGTGCTCCAAACACATTTTATTATTACTCGCCCGCCATTTAATTTTCTCCATGGCCGGATGTTTTAACTCTGGCATATGACTTTTTTCTGTTTTGTTCACATATTTGAGGGGAGTTTTTGAGGGTTACGTACCTAAAAGGCAAAAACGAAAGCCTTAGAAGATTTTATTATCATGTGATCCTAGTGATACTAGATTGTATTTTTTTTCTAGAAGGGCTAAGCAAATTCAAAAATAAATTTAAATTTAATTTGAAAATGTATGTACGTATGTATTTTTACGCCAGGTTCCTTGCGAGTACTATAACACGCGATCCTTACACGCCTCACTATCTTCTTTAACATTCATAGCTCTCTTCATGCACGCTCGCCGTTTTCTACGGCTCCTGACATCTTCTTCTTTTTCTTCGCGTTACCCCGTTTGGTAATCCATTAGGGTTGGCGGGGTCCGCTACATAAGCCTAAGGATTTAGCGAAGATACTGATGTTTACATGTAGCAACTGCCGTCAGACCTCCATAAGTCAGTGGAAATACCAGATCCTTCTTAGGTTAGGGTACTACTGCCACTTTTCGTCGCTCACCATACCGAGATCTAAGCCTTTTTGCACTACAGTACGGCACAAATATGTGTTTGCTTTTTGCGGTAACTAGCTATTTTTGTAAACATTGTTTAGATACTTTTTACTTACATAATAATTTTGTAAGTTATTCGTGATTCCTAACTTGTATCCTACGTGTGGTTTTTTTCTCTCTTATGTTTATGTCATATAACATAGCTAGTTAGTATGGATTATTGTATGTGTTTTAAGAGAGGTAGGGCTCATCAAAGCAGTCCGTCCAGTGAAGTACCTCCACCTCACAGAAAACCAAATAACAATTTCCTAGAGGGTTGTTGTGTTCCTGCGTCTGAGTGAGGTCACCAGAGTAAGCAGCAGAGGAGGCATCGCGCGAGTGATATTTAATATATTACAAGCGTTAATAGGCTACGGTAACTACTTTACATCAGGTGAGCCGTATGCTTGTATGCTCCCTGACGTTGTATAAAAATATAAAAAAAGTGTACGTACTACTCTGTGTAAAAAGTATCGGGAATATGTCAATAAAAAGACCCGCGTAAAAGAGGTCGTTCTAATTTTTTTACTGCATGTTGGTAGCACTGTACTGATTTAGTGCGCAAAATTTGAGCGGGATCTGTCATTTAATTTGTTTTAAACTACACTTTTTGTTGGTCATAGTTTTGAGTCCTCGGCGATTTTTACAATGGAAAATATTGTTGAACAAAGAGTGTGCCTTAAATTTTGTGTTTCAAATGATATTTCATGTGGTGAATCACTAAAAATGTTGCGAAATACCTACGGCGAATCGTGTATATCGAAAACAAGGGCTTATGAATGGTATAAGGCTTTTAAAGAAGGCCGAGAAGTAGTAGTAGACTTGCCTCGTTCTGGTAGACCTTCAACCGCTACGACCAGAGAAAACATCGACAGAATCAAGAAGCTAGTGCTCGAAAATCGACGTATGAGTCTGAGAGAGTTGGCTAGTGAGGTGAACATATCTTTTAAGTCCGTCCACAACATTCTCATTGACATTTTAGGCATGAAACGCGTCGCCGCTCGACTAGTTCCAAAAGAGCTCAATTTTGTTCAAAAAGCGCAGCGAAAGCATGTCGCTGAAGACATGGTTTCCCGAGCTTCTACGGATCCGACCTTTATGAAACGTATAATAACTGGCGACGAGACATGGGTTTATGAGTACGACATGCAAACAAGCCAACAGTCTTCAGAATGGCGTCTCGAAAACGAGCCGAAACCCAAAAAACCGCGGCAAAGTCGCTCCAAAATCAAGGTGATGCTGACAGTTTTTTTTGACTACCGTGGTGTGGTTCACTCCGAATTCCTTCCAGAGGGAGAAACAGTGAATAAAGAATATTATTTAGGCGTCATGAAGCGTTTGCGTGAGAGTATCCGCCGAAAACGTCCAGATTTGTGGCAACACAACTCATGGATGCTGCACCATGATAATGCACCATCACACACAGCCATTATAGTGAAAGAGTTTTTAGCGAAAAATTCAACAAAAGTTCTCGACCAAGCACCGTATTCACCTGATATGGCTCCGTCTGACTTTTTTTTATTTCCCAAGTTAAAATTACCACTTCGAGGAAAACGTTTTGAGTCGATAGAAGCCATAAAAGAAAATTCGCTGAATGAGCTAAAGGCCATACCGCAAATAGCCTATGAAAAATGTATGGAAGACTGGGTGAAGCGGTGGAGATGTTGTATTGCAAGCGATGGGGCCTACTTTGAAGGCGATAAAATAAATTTAGATGAATAATTTGTATTTTTTGTTTTATTGACAAATTCCCGATACTTAGTACACAGAATGTATGTTTTGTTTTATGTAAACAAAGATGATATCTATCTATCAAATTAAGCTAAAATTCTTATGCAATATGAAGAAAAAAAAAGGTTATTTAGCGTGTATAGCGTCATACTCCCGTAGTCTGTGAATACATATACTGTTGTATTTGTACACATGGAGTATCGCCCGCATCGTGTCATCACCGCTGTTAACAAGTACCTCTTCGGGAGCTTACTGGAAACCTCACTTCCCAGGAACGCATCAGCCTTTCAGGCAGATGTTACTTGGCTGCGGTCTTTTTGAGGTGATTTCCCATGTCCGACTGCTTTAATGCGCCTTACTTTCTTATTTATTAATTAATAAGTTACGCCACGTACAGATAAGGGCACTGGACAACTGACTACCTTAAGTAAATACTTCTCATGATACATGCAAAACACCTAGATCAACACAAAGCTCATGTGTATACACGTAAATGTAGCTTAGTGCGGGAATCAGACGAATATTTGTGTGATGAGGAAATCGAACACGCAATCCTTGGTGTTCAAGTAGATCACTGGCCACTCGACCACGGGGGTCAACGTATTAGTATTAGGAGACAGGCGATCACTTGAGCTCGTGTGGACCAGACATCCACTTACAAGTCCTCCGCGCAAGTTGATGTCTTCCTCAAGCGCTTAATAATCTAGAGGGGATAACCAATCAATTCTATTTTATTGTGATGTGTGTTATGTTTTAAATCATAGAAACACTTATTATATTAGCATTATTTAGTTTCGTCATGGCTTTTTTGCGGAATTTGATGGCGCCGTTGCGCGTGTCAATCTATTCGAAAACGCTCGTTAGGCAAGGTTAAATGCAGCCGGTCTATAGATTAGTGGTAGCCCAGCAGATAAAGAACGGCCTATTTACCAACAACTCGTCCCCGATTCGAATTCTGGGATGTACCACTAAATTATCACTAACTAGAATGTTCAGGAACACCGTTCCTATCTCTTAAGGAACATAGCAAAATGGCCGACAAATTAAAAAAAAAATTGAATTGTTATATAATTGACGAGCCAGGTGTTCCTCTGGCAATGCAAGCTTGCGCATTCTCAACTGGTTTATACTTGAAAATATAAGTAGGCTATATTTTGTTTTCAAAAAATTATATAAAATAATGATATACATGTTTATAGTATTCATCATATAGTTACGTTACAGTAACGGTTTTTGTTTAAATTAGTCGATCAAGTTACGAGTAGAATCTAAAGATGTTGATATTCACATCACGATTTTGATCCTTATCGAACTAAATAGTTTCATAAAAGAATGTAATTACGTTCTATTTGTAAAGTACTCATTTATCTTCCTTTTTAACAACCCGTGTGAAGCCGGGGCCGGTCGCTAGCATTATGATGAACATACTGAATAAACATAAAAAAACCAAGATGTTATAAAATAAGATGAAAGAAAATATATCAGACCAGTTAGTTTAATCACGAGTGTCTTTCAAAGTTAATTTACATGACGCAATGGAGACAATTTGATGTGTAAGGGGAGTGCATTCCATAATTTTGTAGCTGGTCTTTGAATTATATGTTTTTCTTTAAACAATGCCGGGAGGCACATAAGCATACTTCCCACTTGATGTAAATTGGTTACGCCTGACTACTCTTACTCACTCGCAGAAACACAACAACATATGTGCATATGAATGTAAAGGGTCCCGGAAGATTTGCTGCGTTAGCAGCTAAATAGTCAACCAACATTTCTTCTTCTATAATCCATAGCAACAGTGGCAATATTCACATTAAAGCGCCCATGTGCTTGTTTGAGTGAAAGTAGTACGAAAATCTTTTATATTCCTCTCCATATCAGATTATATAGGCCCTGAAGTGGATATCAGATCCAGGTCAAGAGATGTAAGTACTCGTAGATGTCGGTTTCAGACAGGAGTAAGCACTTCTACTCAATACGACCGCCATATTGTAATCAATGCCAGTGGGTTAATTATGTAAGGATTTCGATCGGAAATTTGTAGTTAACATAATGTTTTCATTATTTATGAACGTTTCGTTTTTTTAGACGAATAAATTGTAGACTAAAAATAGCTTTGTGAAATATAACTATTAATTCACTACGTGGAATAGAATAAAATACACAACAAACAAGTTGAATCTCTATTAAAATAATTGTAGGCCTGAAAAATATACATTTAAAACTGAAATAATTGTACTTGACATAGATTTATATAAAAAGTACGTGACAATAAAAAAAAAATGTAACCTGCACTGAATATCTGAGGTTTCTGTGATGCTTGAGTCAAGTTTCTGTCAGATTTAAATAAAGATTAAAAAAGAGATGAGATTAAAAGAAGGATGTTTTTCGGTCAGTCAAGTCAGTAATACAAGAGAGACGCTCCTGGTATTGCAAGTATCGATAGGTTAAGGTAACTGGTTACCATCAAGCAGGCCGTACGCCTTCCACCTTAGTGGCAAAAAAGCGGTTATAAGCGTATTAAGAATTTTGTAATAATATATTTAGATTTGTTTCGAAGATATCGGAACAATATAAAAAAGAAGAAAATTCTTGTTTAAGTAGACGAAACATAATTAATGGCGACTCTAAAAGACTTGTATCCAGGGCGGATAATCAGATTAAAAATATATACAGACACTGGCGATTTTTCTAACTCCTTTTTAGTTGTAATTTTCAATTATAATGTGCGTAATATAAAAAATACAACACAAAATGTTTTATTCAGCATTCTTGTATATTTAAAGTTTAATAAAGTTAATGTCTTAAGAAACAAAACATTAATTAAATGTTCAGTGAACAAAAAACTAACAAACAAAACACCACCTCTAATTAATCTTCATACAAATAACCGTCAAACTGTGATCACACGTGAGGTCTCAATATCGAAATCCCCTTCGTATGCAGATCCAATGGAAACCAATTAATCAAAATTACATTCAAAATGAGGGATCGGCAAACCGATACAGAAGCCCTGCGGAGCTGGCGTGCGAGTCGATAGGATTATCCTGGTCTAATGACGCCCTGCTTCACACGTATGGGATTAAGATAGTGAATTTGGTTTACTATATCTCCTCTGACATTGTTTTGGTGTACGTTTTAAGGTTTCTGCAAATTGATCTTTATATTTACTTAGGTCACTACACATTTGTGACTACATAAACGTTTGTATACATGAACATGTCTGTTTGTTTTGGTGGTGGATATTTTAAGGGCTAAGTAAATAGGTGGGTCTAGGGAAATAACTCCATCTCAAAGGAAACCGCAGCTAAATAACAACTCTATGGAGAATTCTTGTGTTCCTGCGTGTGAGTGAGGTAACTAGTAAACTCCCAAGGAGTTGCCATGCAGTAGAGGTGGCAGAGCGCAGGCGACACTTAATTTATTGCAAGCATTCATAGGCATACAGAAACCACTTTGCATCCGTACATTTGTATGTCTCCTGGAATTGTAATAAAAACTATAACCTTACCATCACCTCACCTTATGTACAATGCTCATAATCAACGGAGGCGAAAGAGAGGGCGAAACAAAATAGTCCAACTGGAGGAGTACCTTTACCTCACAGAAAACGCAGCCTAATAATAACTCCCTATAAGTCCATAAACGAGATCTTTCAAGGAGTTGCTTTGTAGTAATGCTACTTCTTGTAATGCAAACGTCCATAGTTACCACTTCCCATCTAGCAAGAGTTTGACTAAGAATTAGTTTGACAATGTTACATGAAAAAAAAATATGTGGGCAGTTCACACGCGATGAAGTGAAAACTACAAAATGTGATCTTAATAATCACGATAATATTCTGCATTCATAATTGAAAAATGTTTTTATTAAATAATGAAATATTTATGTAAACAATACACGTGTACATTTCATATTATATAGGTACACCACGGTTGTTATGACACGTTTATCCCAAGCTTCGGAAAACTCCGGCGCGCACACATACGTACTTACATTCGTACAACGCTCGAACTCTGTAATAAACACTGTATAATGTATTCTATCTCTTTCTCTCGCACATTAAATCCGACAGATGTATGTGGTTGTATCTTTTTACTGTTTCTTTTTCGTTTTATTGAGTTTCAAATCACAACGATGCTAAAGGATTTTTCACTTTAAAAATATATATATGAAAATGTTATATTAAATTGATAAGCCGATGATATAGTAATCATGGCGAAATCGCTGGAGAACATGAAAACAATGCTTGAAGATCTCGACAGAGCATCCCAACGAGCGGGTCAAAAGAAACATGGATGAAACGAAGTTTATGTCAAATATACATATTACACCCATTCCAGAAAACGCAGCGTAGGACCAACACGATGGATCGATGATCTTGTGAAGATTACGAGGAGCCGATGGATGCAAGCAGCACAGGACCGATCGCTGTCGAAGTCTCTTTGGGGACTGTAGATGTAAGTCGTTAGAATAAAGCTTATATATATCTAACTACTAACATCTACATCGCCTAAGAAAGCCTTGTGGTGAGGCGAAATACGTGTCGCGGTGACCAAGTGGTAAACCAGGTCAGTGGTGGTAGCAACAGTGCCGGGTGCATGCAGTTTCTGTTACAGATGGCGGACGACAGCAGTAGTCGAGGCTGAGACTGCCGAAGCAGTCATAGCAGTAACGGCATGTTGCATCTACTAACGGTAATGGGTGGGTGCCCGCCGGCGCAAATCCGCATGAACTTATTGGCGGCGGAAGCGTACAAAGCAGGTTAGATGAAATCACATAAAAAAATTGACTTTCGCAAAATAACGCCTGAATCTTTTAATTAACTGTTTAAATAGTAAATAACACATCCAAGCTATCAAATGGATCAATCCTCTCTGGAAATTTTCATGTCCCCAAATACGAATATTGATTCAAATAACATTATTCTATTCCAATTATATATGTTAAGTTTATGTGATCACCTCAGAAAACAAATAATAATATATAGTCATGTTATAATTATAAACATTACATTCGTTGGATTAATCATTACATTATTTTTATATTATTAGAACTATTCATATAATTCAAACATGGACATGATTCACAGATAAGTGTGTTCTGGCTCCACAGTCAGATTACACCGCTAGTGCAATATTGTATCGTAGATTTATTCATAAACTTCCTCGCAAGTCAAGCCAAAAAAATAAGGCAAACACATAAAAACTCTCCTGTCCCGTGACGCGGCATGTCTACTGACAATATTTCTTCACGAACTTTATGAAACGACCGCAAACCATAGTTTCCGTGCGATAAAATCGCCTATAAGTCAATGGGAATATTGTTATTGTCATAGAAAATCAGGGAAACTTCCTTATCAATCCTAATGCGTTTCATACCATAACGGAGATATCTTGGTCAGCATCCCAAATCAATATAATAAATCCACTAATAAAATAAAATGTTTATAGTTCTGTTTGGGTGTACTAGCTATGTGGTTTTCTCTCCATTTGTTTGATTAGTTTATCGGTAACTACATATCGTAATCTTGTCTGAGAGATTCATATCAACATTTACATTATTTCTTAAGATAGGCCTTTCCTATAGGTACTTGTTTCCATACAAATCTTCGGATTTCTTTATGATGCGGTACTATGTTTATAGTCAATTCTTAAATAATAGACATTTTGTGTTTAAGATCTAGGATTAAAGAAATAATTGACGAGGTTTTTAAGGATAGAGACATACGTTCGTTTTCGTTGGCCTACCCCACAAGAAACGTTTCAAGAGAGGTAGGACGCATCAAAGCACTCCGTTTGAGGAAGTACCTCCACCAGAAAAGCGCAGCCAAACAACAACTCCCAGGAGGCTTGCTGTATTCCTGCTAGTGAATGAGGAGTAACAAGTAAGCTCCTAAGCAGTAGCTGTATTAGCAGTAGAGATGGCATCATGTAAGTGATACTTACCCAATGTGTTGCAAACGTTTATAGGCTACGGTAAACGCTTAATATCAGCTGGGCCGTATATTTGTATGTCCCCCAACGTTGTATAAAAAAAATTAAAGTCAAGATGTAGTTAGATAGCTACATAGATAGATTATAAAAGAAAAATTCTATAAGCTTTTGGAAATGCAAAATTACCAAAATATTTTCCATAAATTTCTCGAACTCTTATAACAGTAGAATCGATTTTATAGATTTTTTGTACTTCGATTCACTCTCCGCAGGCGATATGAATCACCCGTTAGACGTTCCAGCTCGGATCGGGGTGTAGTAAGTTTCGTCTTTTAGACCACTTTTGACCTGAACATGAAATCACACTTTTCTTGAAATAATTTTCGTATTAATGATATGATAATATTTAAAATAAATTTATTGGAAATCTGCGTTCATTTATATTTTAAGTGAAGTAATATAACGTGCGGAGGTTCTCATTAATAAACATTTACGTACATTTGTAAATATACTATTTTCGTGTAGGGCCATTACATAGGCGGAAATTAATAATGGATGTAAGGAGAAATATATATTTATCATATATTGTTTTTTAGAATGAAAATAATATTAAAAATAGAATCAAAACTTAATAAAATAAGAACAGTCTTACTGCCTATAAAATCGGTAGCTCCATTTATTAGTGGTTGTAAATTATACTAGAATGTGGAGCTGTGTATGGAATGGAATTTTAATACCATATTTAAACAGGATGAAAATAATAGTTCATTTTAGTATTGTCTTAGGTTTTCGCGTGTTACACATTGAATTAAACAATTTTTAACGGAAGTATCGTGTGTTTTATTTATTTTGTTGAACCTGACGTTTCGAATGCTTTGCAGCGTTCGTGGTCGCAGGAAGACTAAGGTGACATTTGTCTTACATTGGTTATTCAATTATTACATCTACCGACATGGATGGATTAATTATATATGCTCCGATTCACATAAAAAATCGCTCACGGTGTCCGAATGTTTTTTGAGTAGTTCTCTGGGTTTGTGACTTGATTATTTTTGGAACTGTATCCCAAGTACCACCTGCTTGGAATCCAGTTCTAAAAATAAATTTAAAATTATTATTTATTTATTTATATTAAATTTAGGTTGGTTCTAAGAGAGGTAGGGCACATCAAATCAGCCCTTCTGGTGATGTACCTCCACCTCACAGAAAACAACTCCTTGGCGGGTAGGGTGTTCCTGTCTGTGAATGAGATCCCCAGTAAGCTCCGTAGGAGTTGCTGTGTTAGCAGCAGCAGTTGAAGTATTGTTGTGTTCCCGCGAGTAAGTGGGTTTACTAACTTCTAGACTCACTTACTTACGGGAACATAATTATCCTTTACCTACCTCTCGAATGTTTTGATACTTAGGATGAAGAAGCTGAGGAAGACCAAAACTCACACAACAAAATTGGTCGTGTTTTATCAAGAAATAAATCCCTGCTGGGCATTATTAAAGAAGCAAGTAAGTGACCGAGATAGGTGGTGCTTAGTATCTTTATCTACTTCGCAAGCGATAATGCTGTATAGATATATAATGTTACCAGACACCAGTTGCCGTAAATGTAAAGTGATGGCCCCACCGTCAGGCGTAACAAATGATCGTTCGCTGTGTCCAAATATTATGCGATGTCACGCGCGGGTCAAGCCCTATAATGAATGCGTACGCAGTCACGTGCTACGTTCTGTTTGCAAAAAATGACTTTAACAAGTTAAACAATAATAACTTGTGGAGAGAAGTTTCCATTGTCTTTTAAAATGTAAGTGCTTATATATTATAATAAAATATAAGTGCTTATATATTAATAGAAAATATATTGATATTCTTTTGAGCACATAGCTATACGTACTTGGATTCCTATGTTTTCAATAACAGAATACCTTGGCCGTTTTCTAAAAAAAAAATGCAGTCAATATCGAATCAGAGATTTAATTTTAATTAAACACCTTCTGAGACATTAGAGATCTGTGACGGTAGTAATTGAATGACCATCTTGTTTCCTGCTTTTCCTACATAGTGGAGTTATAGATTTTTAACTTGTTTTTCATTTTAGTCTCTTTGGTGAGCACACGTTCTTTATTGAGACCGACGGGAGTAGTTCAAACATGGACATGATCATGTTCATCCGTTAATAGAAAAAGGCTCAGAGGAATATGAGGAGATGGTAATAACTTCTTTACGAATATACATATGACTCTGAGTTACACTCAAGATTCCATACCTTCAGACCACTGATAAATAAACTCTTTAATCGTACTCTGGTAAATGCAACGTAGATTTTGCCTTTTGTGAAAAAAATTTTGCCAATATTAACTACAGAGTTAACGAAAGTGACCCCTTACAATACTATTATTACGTACACCACCGTCAAAGCCTTCACTTTTCTGTAATTTGGGGAGACATACAATTTTAATACATTTAAACCATAATACTTTGTGCAGGTATTAATAAATAGTTGATCCGATTTCGATATGCAGTGTTAAAATCGACAATATGTGGCGTATCCAATGTATATTTTTTCGGACAAACTATCACTTTTTCTAAAAAAACACCAAAGAAAATGTCAAAAACCTTTTCAATCTTCTTCTTCTTAGCGTCATCCCATTTTCTAATCCATTGGCCAGGTCCAACTATTAACGCCGCCCGCAGGTCCGCCCAAGGATTTGGCGGAGATACTGGTTTTTACATAAAGCGACTGCCGTCATACCTCCACAACCCAGACGGAACACCAGATCTTTCTGAAGTTAGGTCACACGTCTTTGGAAACATAATTTCTTGGTCGTGTGGGTTTCCTCACGATGTTTTCCTTCACCGCCGTAATTATTACAAGTTACTATTACAAGTATATAACCATAAATTTATATGAGGAACATTTATTTGTTAACTTACTTTTTATTACTTGTAACCCGAGTCACAAAATAGATCCCATTACGTACTTTGTGCCAGAAGTGACCGATTTTTTTGCCAGTCGTCATTTGCGTAACGCTGGTTGATTAAAAAAATTTAAAGCCATGAGAATGAATAAGATACAATAATATTTTATTCATTAAAAAAAAGGTAAGACGTGTCTAAGATTTTTGATTTTATGAGCGGGACTTTTTCGTAGCCTGGGTGTTTTTAAGGCCGGTAGGGCCTATCAAAACAGCCCGGCTGGTGAAGTATCTTTACCTCACAGCAGACAAATAACAACACCCTGGAGGGTTGTACACTGCGACTACACTCACTTAGAGTGTATTATACTACGAGAGAGTAAGCTTCTGGGGTACAGCTCCCGTACAATCGTAATATATTATTTTACGGGAAGAATGAGTAAATAAACTCGTCTTAATGTCTTACGTACTCGCTATGTCACTCCAGCAACTGATCCAGAATCACATTATTATTCCCTATTAATAGCACACATACCATTTACAGATGAAGAAGAACTTTGGAGGACTCACCGATGAAGATTCGCGGGGCATGTTGCGAACAAACATTAACAATAACCGAGGTCTTGTTAACGGTGCTATGGGGGTTTGAAAAAAAATTGAATGGCCTGCCTTGCGTAGAGATCATTTAGAAGCTGGAGAGTTACCAAGTGCATTATTCATAGAATTTAATGATGCTACACAGAAAAACCGTCCAAGTATTCGAGAAAGAATTCAGCCGATTACTTTAGAGTTTGATGCTTGTAGAGATAAAGAAATATGTCTTCCCATCCGAAATATGTTTAGTATCAAGATAGAAAGTACTCGTCCGGAGAAGAAGTTTGTACAGCATTCTGTGAGTTTTTGTTCAGTGTCTCTGTTCCCTCAGCTGAACATTACCTAAATACAGAATTTGCTCCACCGCCAGGTGGTAGCACAGCTCAAGGTTATTCCCCCATATAACCAAAGAGGAAGTTCTCAAGGCCTCAATAAGTTTGGACGTACGTAAAGGCGTTGGTAGTAATCATATCCCTCCTTATTTTATCGTGCAATGCCCATCAGCTTTAGCTATCCCTCTCACAATATTTTTTATAGATCGCTGAAATAGGGCAAGTGCCCTACTGTTTGGAGAAATACCAACATTGTTTCTGTACACAAGATAGGATCGAAACTTCAAGTCCAAATTTGGAAGTTTTTTTGAAAAAATAGTGTATCCTCATATAAGTTGCATTGTGCATAATGGTATACCTCCTGAACAGCATGGTTTTCTAGCTGAGCGTTTAACTGTCAGCAATCTTACCGTGTTCAATAATTTTCTTCACAGAAGCATGGAAAAACGCAAGCAGGTTGATGAGATTTACACTCATATACTCGTAGAAAAAATCTTTAATCGTGTAGATCACATCATCTTGCTACGCAAAATAGCACACCTAGGAATACATGGAGATTTGCTCCGATGGATCGTATCATACCTTTCAAATCGATCTCAGGCTTGGAGGCTTCAAGTCAGACATCGTTAACATACCTTGCGGGGTACCGTAAATATCGCATATGGGTCCTTTATTCTATAATATATACCCTTTTGACGTTTATACTTAGTTTGAACACTCAAAAGTTCTTAATCTACGCAGACGACACAAAGATTTATCTTCATATAAGTTATATTGCTGATTTCAATAAGCTTCAAGAGAACCTGAATCGCTTATCAGAATATATCTCCCTCAATAGAATCAATGTTAATGGCAAAAAAGTCAAGTAAATACTTTCACTTGCATTAGGAGGCCTAATAGTTTTCTCTTACTTAATCCAGGGTGCCTCCATCGAGCGAGTCAACATGGTCGGCGATCTCGGGTGTTTATTTTGACGAAAATATGTTAATGGATATTTCCCGATTATATTGTGCAGTAACAATGTTCATGTATTACAAGATACGATATTAGAGAAATATGTGCTGGGCTAATTTGGTTAACAAAAGCCAAGCATACGTTATACTAAGTCGACTCAAGACACTAGAAGGCTTGGCCATTTGTGCATCTGATCCAAGAGAGATTTTAAATCCACAGATCCCTAAAAAGATATTGAATACTAAAGTAACCACACATTCTGATGCTATAACAAATAACACGACGATATTACGTGTTCAGGTGTCGGCAGCCAGTCTCGGTGGTGGTTTGCTGGCAACCCGCCAGAATGCTGGGGATAAACATCCCTTTTCTAATTTATAATAGGGAGCAAATATTTTCTGATTTCAAAACGTTCGTTGCCCGGTGTTTTTTTATAGGGATTCACTTATTCAACGGTGTCTTAGAAAGTACTACGTACGTGATTAATACCGTAACTGTCTAGTTACGGTATTAATCACGTTAAGTCCTAATGTAGTAAAATTAGGTGAATATGATTTCACCTAATTTTATGGTACTACATCAGATATTAACCGGTTATTTAATAAAGCTATGATTACAGGCGCTTATACGTGATATCTTTCTTATTTCTTTAGATCATTTCTTAGTGTAATTTTCCAACAAACAATTAACAAATGAATCTAAGTTATACTCGTATTCATACATGCTTTTGGCACAAAGAGCTAGCAACGTTCTATTTTAAAATACGAGTTTTCGACTACCGATTTTATTTTTAAAATATGAACGAAAGTTAACAAAGTATATGACATGATAAGATTTATGACACTAGATGATTTAGACATGATAACTTCTTTGTCGTGGACAAGGTGATACTGACTTTATTGAAGTCAATTCCATTGAAGATTGCAGTAATCAATGGTGAGTAGGCTTAGAGTTATATAAAGTTTACTAATTAATTTAAGTTTTATTACTCTTTTCATTAAAAGTTTTATATCCATTCAAAATGTATTAATCTAACAATGATGACGGAATTAGGCGTGATGTCCTTTAGAAGATGCCACACAGAAAATTACTACTTGATTATTGTATCTTCTATCATCACAACATCAAGAATCAAAAACTCATGTAGCAATTTCTTCTTCGCAGGTTAATTGATGTACCCCTAATAAAGGTGTAGTTGTCAGCTAATTCCTGCATTTTTTTCCCGTAGTTATTAAAATATTTTTAAATAATATCCCAATTTTTTTTTTTTAAATAACATGTAACATATGGAACGAAACCTCCTCGTGACAAATACTTCATTTCATAATAAGGATATTCACACGGAGACGGAAAGATCAAAAAAGTGTGGTTGATTTAATTTAATAAATAGACGTGTCCGAAATGCCATAATGGATACAAGACTCATTACAGGTCCCGCTCTTGAAACGGGCCACTACCTGGTGGTAAGTCAGTGTGTGGGACTTTTAAAGAAGTGGAGACTTCGGCGAGTGCGTAATCCTTTCCGGAGATCATGAAAGAGTAAGGAGCGAAAAATTACAAGATGAAATAGTAAGGAAAACGTATGATCTATTAAGCGAAATACTTGCGAATGTAAGCTGATCAAATTGATGGATTGATGGTTCACTGCCGTGCTGTACAGTCCACTTACAAAGATTGCTCAGCGTGGGTGCGTATAGATGGTGGCATGTCACCCTGGTTTGATGTCAAAATTGGTGTCAAACAGGGTAGGCTATTTATCCTGTATCTCGATAGTTGTCTGCAGAGAGTAAGGTCAACGAATATGGGATTGTGCATGGGTGACCTAGTGGTGAACTGTCTGCTGTATGTAGACGATGCCTTGCTATTAACAGAAACACCATCTGAACTGCAAATACTGGTCACAATAATTACAGATGATTGTATGGAGAAAGGCTTACTATTGAATTCGAAGAAGATAAAGATAACGGTATTTGAAACAGAAAAAGAATAAATCAAGAAAGATGATGAAGTGCTGGAACAAGTGGATGAGATTGTATACCTTGAATGCACTTTCAGCAGGGATGGAAGGTTCACCACTGATGTGGAAAGACGACTGAGTGATGGAAATAGTGTGAATAGAGTTTTTGAAAAACTTCTCGGCAGTAAAAACTTGAGCCAGAAGGTACAGCTCGCTATACACAAAGCAGTGGTGGCCCCAACGTTTACTTATGCAAGTGATAGCCGGTTGTGGCAGTGAGAACATGAAAATAGAATAAACACGGTCGCAATGCGAGCGTTGCACAAAATTTGTGGCGTAACGCTTGCAGATCGTATTCGCAATGATTATTAGAAATGTAGTTGGTCAAAGTCAAAGTCAAAGTCAAAATCTTTTTATTCCGTAAAAATGGCTACATTTGTTTGGAATCGTCACAATTTTTTTCCCTACCGTGCAGTTCATGACTAGGTGAGCACTGATAAAAATACTGCCAAAAAACTCAGGCATCCCTCTTTTGGTATCCAGACAAATTTACATAATTTATTAATTACATTATAATTGGATCGACTCCATCCCAGGCATTTTTATCATTAATATAGTCAGATACTTTATAATATGCCCTGCTACACAATTTGGCTTTAATGGTAGTTTTAAATTTGTTTATTGACAATTCTCTTATATTGCTGGGAAGTTTGTTATAGAACCGTATACATTGCCCCATAAAAGAATTACTTATTTTGTGGAGACGGCTTGGATGTAACACAAGATTATGCTATATATCTAGTATTTATGTTATGCGCATCACTCTTTTTACAAAATGAGTCTATGTTTTTATGGACATACAAAAGATTATCATAGATATATTGCGATGCGACTGTTAGAATATTTATTTCTTTGAATTTTTCTCTAAGGCTGTCCCGGGGACCAAGTTTGTAGATAGCTCTTATGGCTCTTTTTTGCAATAAAAAGATGGTGTTAATGTCCGCGGAGTTACCCCAAAGAAGAATTCCGTATGACATAATACTGTGAAAGTAGCTGAAATAAACTATTCTAGCCGTATCAACATCAGTGAGCCGTCTAATAGTTTTCACTGCATAGGCTGCAGAACTTAGTTTTCCTGATAATTTTTCAATTTGTGGGCCCCATTGTAGTTTGGAGTCGATTGTTATACCCAAGAACACAGTTGTCTCCACAGGGGCTAAATTAGTTCCATTAACATGTACATTGGTAGTCACCTGTCTTACATTAGGTGTTGAGAACTTAATTACTTTAGTCTTTTTATCATTTAAAAGCAGATTATTAACATTAAACCAATGCATAACTTTAGAGAGAGCATCGTTAACTTCGTCATAATTACCTAACTGTCTATTAATTTTGAATGTAAAAGAGGTATCATCCGCAAACAATACAATCTCATGTTTATCCTTTACATAATAAGGTAAGTCATTTATATATACTAAAAATAAGAATGGCCCTAGAATTGACCCCTGTCTGAAAGAAGAAGGTCTGAAAGAGAGCGTCGTGTTAAAATAATAAGAGGCATGGTCCATTGGTTCTGATATATGGAAATAATGCAGGAAGCGTGAATTACGAAACAGATATACAACGCTAAGTAACAGGATGTAGGAGCTGAGGAAGGCTAAGACTTACCTACCATGACCAAATTGAAAGTGTTTTATCAGAAAGTATGACAGGAGCCTTAGAAATCGACGAGCGTGCATGAGAAGGGCATCGAATGTTAAAGAAGCGAGGGAGGTTTGTAAGGATCAAGTCATGTGACGCTCGGACCTCTCTGCCTATCCCGCAAGGGATTTGGCGTCAAATTATTAATGCATGTGTAGGTATTTCTATTAAATTAGTTATTTGTTTTATACCTAGTTCATATTTTAATTTCTTTCGGATCTTAAATCTTGAGGACATACACGCCAAGATAATGTTAGAAGACGTTACATCGTTTGAAATATACGTTTGAATAAATTAACCATAACCGACTAGAATAATACATTATTTTAAAACTCAAAGTTCATAAAGAAACGATTGTTTCGTTTATATATGCGATATCCTAAAATACCTAGATTTAATATATCTTATAAGAAACAAAAAAGAGTAAATGACAGATTAAGGCCAAAAATCTTTACTCCATAATTGCTTTCTCGCGAGGACCCGGGAACATAGACACGTCTTACATTTTAAATAGAATCTTTTATATCATATTTCATTCAAATACTAAAAGAAACTAACTAATATGGGTGTCTTTTTAAATCGTCAATTAAATATTAGACCTAATATATGTCAGCATGTTAGTAATATAAATATATAATAATACTAATACGGAGAAATTTAGTGTGAACAGCCATAACAGCAACATAAATCTAATTTAGTCTGATAAATAAGTAAACTATTAAATGAATGGTTGGAACGTTCCGCTGTTATTTGGCGTGGAACAGAAAACACAACAAAGTATTTGATATATCGGTACACATTACATATCGAAGCCTAACCAAATATAATGATTGCAACTAAACAAAATCCCATGCTATCGTAATACAAACAACCGGTCGGATTGGTGCGTGAAATTGAACCGTGTGTAACGACAACAAGGTATGCGGTCTGGCGTTGCGCCAATCTTGCACTGATTCCTGTGGCCCCCATTCTCTGAGGTTATTGCAATTTAAATGGTACATTAGGTACCACGTTCACGCCCGCCGTCAGCTCTTTCAAGATGCCCAATTGCTTTTTTGGTTATGTATGAAACGTTTTGCAGATTTAAGAAAAATTTTACTTCCGTTTTGCTGGGTGCAAGTGGTATAAAGTAGTTTGTGTATTGAAGCTTATAGTGATATATTGTGTGAAGTAAAATTTAATACCAAAGCTTGTAGTGCTCTTGTATTAAATTTCGGGTATTGTGAAAAAACCTTAATAATCTATATTTTTGGTATTGAGCGTTAGTTACATGAGCATTGAAGGTATTTAGCTAGTCTGTAAGTTTGTTTGGGATATTAAATTAAACAATTTTTAGCAGAAGTATCGCGTGTTTTATTTATACAAAAAATAATTATTAACACAAACCCAGAGATCTACTCAAAAACACTCGGGGACCTTGAGCGATTTTTGTGTGAATCGGAACATATATAATTAATCCATTCATGTCGGTAGATGTAATAATTGAATAACCAATGTAAGACAAATGTCACCTTAGTCTTTCACACATCGTCAGAAGGAAAACAAGCATACGATCCAGCTGATAAGAAGTAACTACCGTAGTCTACAAACATTCACAATATTGCGCGTTGCCATCATTTATCATAAAACGTTAATAAGCCAAGTACCGAGTAGTCAAGTACGGACTATCACTTGTTTATTTATTTGCTGAACAAAATACTCTACCAGATTACACTATTTAGTTTATGTACAATTTGCAAACAAGAAAGTAAGTTTAAACACTTCCACACTTCAATATATCTATGTATATCTTCACGTTAGATCCCGAGATCCCGATAGAGATAGCAGTCGTATGTTCAAAGAAATGTAGGTATACTACACTTATTACGTGTATATCCACAAGCAGTGTAATGATGTTACCAACTACTGTCCAACGTACCATGACATGCCGCCCGCTCCCCAAGAGAGATGACTACAAATGTAAACACGTCAACCCCAGGACGTGATTACGCTACTTACTCGTACCGCATTACGATCTCATCGTAAAAGAAAAAGAGAAGTCAAGATGGTTCGAGCCCGCTCGCAAAGCTTTGCAACCTGATTCTCGCCAAGACTAGTGCGCTGAGAAGGGCTTTATAAAAGTGGAAAGAAATAGAGGAACCAGCTCTTCAAACGCACCACACAGACCGGATCGTGACAGATGTGCCTGGAAATACCATCAACGCTGTTGTACGTACTAGACTGCATAGGTCTACAAAGGTAGAGGAGTTTGTAGAGTACGTGATAGAAGAATACCACCTTCACCTTGAAGGTCAAGCAATTGAAATCTCGCCATAGTGTAAAATATCGGAACTAAAATTATGAATGAAATTCAAATGAACTATGAACAACTATGAAATTGCCAATGTATCGCAGATGGGGAATTCCACTACTGGTCCGTTTAAATTAGAAACTAGGACGCAAAACGCTTAGTGCAGTTAAATGCAATGTCATATTCTATGACATTTGTACGTTCTTGTAATAATACATTTTATAAGTTCAACGGGGACATTAGCTGACCTCAGGAAACAGGAAACGGGGGACGCCGATTGTAAAGACCTATCAGCATCCTCCGCTTCCCGTTTCCTGATAGTAATGCCACCTTTTTACTTCAACAACCTATCTATAACTATATCTTCACGCCAAATCCCTGAGGATATATGCAGAGTAATCATACCAGGGAATACATATGCATACTGCCCGAATTTATATGTTTTGACGAACCCGGTAGCCGAGTTAGTTATGACTACTTTCAGGTTCGATACTGAAGATAAATTTATATGCATGAATATCACTGGTTGTCTTGATGTTTCTATGAGAGGTAAGGCATATCAAAGGGCCGCACTCGAAAAGTACCTTTACATCATAGAAAGCCAAATAACAACACGCTGGAGGATTAGTGTGCTCCCGCGAGTGAGGTTTTTTTTTATACTACATCGGGAGGCATACAAGCATACGACCCACCTGATGCACAGTGGGTACCGTAGTCTAACTGCAGTTTATACAACAATTCCTTAGGAGCTTACTGGTAATCTCACTCACTCACAGGAACAAAACAAGCCTTCAGGGAGTTGTTATTTGGCTGCGGTTTTCTGTGAGTTGGAGGTACTTGCCCAGTCGGGCTGCTTTGATACGCCTTACCTCTCTTAAAACATCCAAACCAAGACACACAGGCATGTTCATGCACACAAATGTTGGCTCGTGGGCACGAGCGTTGGTGTCAAAGTCGCGTCATTCACGACTGAGCCACCGAGATCGTCATAAACGAGGTTGTTGTAAGCCCATCTCCATAGGGAGATGCGGTGGTAGTTAGCAGGGGTGGCGTGCGACAGATAGATACGATATTACAAGCGTGCACAGCCTATGGTAGGCATTTTACATGCGATAGTGTGCTTACATGCCTCGCGACATTGTATAAAAAATCATATCCTTTTTACAGCCATAGACCATCACGTAGATCACCCATAGACGTTACCGCATTGCACCTCAATACAGTTTTTGTTGGCTTGTTGCCTAGCTCTATAGCCTATACCAATAATTCGTCCGTTATAGCCAATTAATTTGTCGAGGTAGCCAGCGCTAACATCGCACGATCCCCGATGAACGTTTAAGGATTGGGATGGTAACGAATGGCCATAGAAAATGTTTTTCGAGGAAAGTAAGTAATGCAACACGCTCCCCTTTATACAAAAAAATGTCGGTGGGGGCTGTTTATGTTGGTTTCAATTTTTTTCTGAACAATGTTCTCTTTTAGGCACGTTACGCTTTGACTAGGGTTACCCTTTTCCTAATCCATTAGGATGGGCGGATACAGCTACAAAATTAAAATCATAGAAACATAATAATTACATTCAATTTCATCTAACCTGCTTTGTGTGCTTCCGCCACCAATTAGTTCATGCGGCCTAGCGCCGGCTGGCACCCACCCATTACCGTTAGAACATACCGACGCTGCCATGGCTGCTCCGGTAGTCTCTGCCTCGGCTGCTGCGGTCCTCCGCCATCTGGAACAGAAACCGCATGCCCCCACCACCGTCGCTGGTCTGGCCTGGTCATCGCTGCATAATAATTAAGCCAAGATACTGATTTTTACATATATATATATATATATTTATACAACGTCGGGAGGCATACAAGCATACGGCCCACCTGATGAAAAGCAGTTACTGTTTTCTGTGAGGTGTAGGTACTTCCCCAGACGGGCTGCTTTGATGCGCCCTACCTCTCTTAAGACATCCAGACCAAGACAAATAAACAGGTTCGTGCACACAAATGTTTGTCTCGTGTGGGAATCGAACCCACGAGCGTTGGTGTAAAAGTCGCGTCATTCACGGCTGAGTCACCGAGCTCGTCAATATAGAGCGACTGCCGCCCGACCTCCACAGGCCAAAGGAAAATCCAGACTTTTGTTACGAGTAGTTTAGGTCAAACGTCTTCCGAAATATAATTTCTTGGACATGCGGATTCACTCACGACGTTTTCTATCACCGTCGAGCAAGTGATAATTAAAACCAGTTGAGAATGCGCAAGCATTGCCAGAGGAACATCTGGCTCGTCAATTATATAACAATTAAATTTTATTTTTTTTAATTTGTCGGCCATTTTGACCATGTTCCTTGAGATAGGAACGGTGTTCCTGAACATTCCTATTCTACCTTTTTATGCTGAATCCGAATCTGAGGTCAAAATTAGAATATTCGAAAAAAAAATGCACAGACAAACGCACACACAGACAAGCATATTTAAAAAATCCGATATGGTAAAGAAACTTATAGCAGAGTTATTCATTTTGTATACATTGTATATTATGTATATTACAGAGAGCATAGAATTAGTATAGATTTAGCACAGAATTGCAAAAGGTTTATTTAACAATATTTATCATAGAAATGTGAATTTGCAAATTATATTTTGATGTTTAGTTTTCACTTGTTTGTATTTTTGTATAATTAAGTTCATCAATGAGTCCTGTAGTAGTTAAAATGTCTCGTGGAAGACGATAGTTAAAAAAATGGTATGGAAAGTTCATTGTACTTTCCATACCATTTTTTTTTATTTACGAGGCGGCTTATATACTCATGGTTCACATTAGGTAAATTGATATACTATACAATATTCCATACTGTGCGTCAGATTTTAAAATATTTCTATACATTTAAAAATATGTTAAACTAATAATATTAATGTAATAGATCTTAATGTATATCGTTGCCGCCAGAATAGAGATCTTTTTTTTTAGTGCGGTGTTTCTCATGTTTTCTTCAATTTAAACGTTTTTAGTGTTTAGTTCAGCACGTAACTTCATACGTCTGAAGTTAAGCATACAATTAATGGCTGGACTCTGCTTAATAGGTGACTGCTGCAATTCTGTTACTAAATACTAACAGTTCTATGTAATATGAGAGTCAATAATCATATATCTTACAATTTCTTAATAATGTCGCTTCATGCTAAATTAAAAACCGAAGAGGTGTAGAGCTTTCTCCACCACGCTGCTCAAATGCGCATTGACGGAGGAGCACCTAAATACCAGACCGGCTTATATTCCACATTTCAAGTTGATTTATTAACAGTGATAGCCCAGTGGATAAAGAACCGATCTAATAGCCAACAACATAATTAAAAATTATAAGAATGAATTAATAATTTAAAATATTCTTATAGTTATCATTCTTCTTATTATGATTCTTCTTATTTATGGTTTATTATTATCGTTATATCATTAACATATTGAATACATATTTTAAGAAAGGCATCGCGCGAGTGATATTTAATGTATTACAAGCGTTCATGGGCTATGGTTACAGCTTTACATCAGGTGGGACGTATGCTTGTAGCCTACTATTACTACTACTAGTATAGGTGTGTCATACGACACAAAGCACAAGTACGTATGGACGACCGCGCCTTATCAATTCTCCTAGTCTTCTTCTTCACACTCGTCTAGTCTCAAACATACAGTAGTCACGACTGGTATCTGAAGACCACCACCACATCAACCCTTACTCATCCCACTGCAGGGATACGGGTCTCCCTTCAACCGAAGGGGTATAGAGCGTACTCCACCACGCTGCTCAAATGCCGATTGGCGGAGTAGGACCTAAATACCAGACCAGCTTATATTCCACATTTCAAGTTTATTTATAAGTCTTGATAGCCCAGTGGATAAAGAATCTATCTAATACCCAACAATCAATCAAAATCAATAGTTCGAATCCCGGTATGCAATAAATTCGTGTTATCGCACTTACGTACATTCTCCGCATGCACCCGTCCATGTTGCTGCCATGACTGTCCTGATCGTCACTGCAACACGTGCTTCGAGGTATCCTCAGGCGCCATAGATGTTAGTCGTTAGAATAACATGCTACAAATTTCTACAGACTACCGACATGTTGTATCTATTAACGGTAGGGGATGGGTGTCATCCGGCGCTAGTTCACATGAACTAATTAGTGGCGGAAGCACGCAAAGCAGGTTAGAGCAAATTGCATATTAATTTGACTTTTGCAAAATAATGTCTGATTATATTAATGATGATATGTTCTAAGTACAACATAAAAAGGACTTACTTCGTGCCTTTAATTTTCTTTAAACATATTCACTATGACCTATATAATCATCAAAAATAACGGATATATCTTATTTGCTGTATGATGTAACAAACATTGCGCTTCTTGACCTCACGGCCCAATATGTAAAACAATTGCCCAAATCAAAGACCATTTTTTTTATTAAGGTCGCCCACATCACATGTTATGTTATTCGTTTCGATTGAAAAATTGCTTTAGGTCTGTCGAAGACACTTCGTAGAATCTTTTACAGCCAAAAGTTGTTCATGACATTCGCTTTGTGAAAGTTTTGCTAAAATGCCAACTTTTTATTTACTGACTGCCGATTTAGGCGTGTTGTATGCGTGTATATGTTTGTTTGTTTTATTTTTAACAAGGCTTTATTAGATCGACCTATCAAGTTAAGCTCAGTGGCGGAGTGGTTAGCAATCCTATTTTAACATCAACGCTCGTGAGTTTGATTCCCAAAAACAAAGATTTCAGTACATGAATATCTCTGTTTGTCATGGTATGAATGTTTCCAAGAGAGGTAGGGTGCATCAACTGGGGAAGTACCTCCACGTCACAGATAACCGCAGCTAAATAACAACCCCCTGGAGACTTGTTGTGTTCCTGCTAGAGAGAGATTACCAGTAGGCTCCTAAAGAGTTGCAGTGTTATAATCAGGAGCGGCAACGCGCGAGTTATACTTCATATATTGCAAGCGTTCAAAGGCCATAGTATCCGTCTTTACATCAGGTTATCATATGCTTGAATTTCTCCCTGCATCTTATAAAAAAATAAAATCGGCCAAGTGTGAGTCGGACTCGCGCACGAAGGGTTCCGCACCATTATCTATAAAAACGAAAAAAAAAACACGTTTGTTGTATGGGAGCCCCCCTTAAATATTTGTTTTATTTTAATTTAATTATTTATTCTTAAAGTAAATATACAACTAAATATTCTGTAAATATTTCAAGTGTCTACCTGTTGCCGTTATCAATATCCAGCAAAAATGAGCAAAAAAAATCACGTTTGTTGTATGGGAGCCCCCTTAAATATTTATTTTATTCTATTTTTTAGTATTTGTTGTTATAGCGGCAACAGAAATACATCATCTGTGAAAATTTCAACTGTCTAACTATCACGGTTTATGAGATACAGCCTGGTGACAGACGGACGGACGGACGGATGGACGGACGGACGGACGGACGGACAGCGGAGCCTCAGTAATAGGGTTCCGTTTTACCCTTTGGGTACGGAACCCTAAAAACTAACTAGGCAAGTGAATAACTAGCTATAGGTAATAAAATCAAACAAACCTAATTACAATACCACTTATGATTATTGAATGAATGAAGATTGTGTTTTGCGTACAATACCTAATGAAAGAAGTATGATCACTATGACATGGTGCCGATGGAGGTCGGAGGCGGCCATTGGGACATCATTATGATGTCCCAATGGCCGCCTCCGACCGATTTATACTTCATATATTGCAAGCGTTCAAAGGCCATAGTATCCGTCTTTACATCAGGTTATCATATGCTTGAATTTCTCCCTGCATCTTATAAAAAAATAAAATCGGCCAAGTGTGAGTCGGACTCGCGCACGAAGGGTTCCGCACCATTATCTATAAAAACGAAAAAAAAACACGTTTGTTGTATGGGAGCCCCCCTGAAATATTTGTTTTATTTTAATTTAATTATTTATTCTTAAAGTAAATATACAACTAAATATTCTGTAAATATTTCAAGTGTCTATCTGTTGCCGTTATCAATATCCAGCAAAAATGAGCAAAAAAAATCACGTTTGTTGTATGGGAGCCCCCTTAAATATTTATTTTATTCTATTTTTTAGTATTTGTTGTTATAGCGGCAACAGAAATACATCATCTGTGAAAATTTCAACTGTCTAACTATCACGGTTTATGAGATACAGCCTGGTGACAGACGGACGGACGGACGGATGGACGGACAGCGGAGCCTCAGTAATAGGGTTCCGTTTTACCCTTTGGGTACGGAACCCTAAAAACTAACTAGGCAAGTGAATAACTAGCTATAGGTAATAAAATCAAACAAACCTAATTACAATACCACTTATGATTATTGAATGAATGAAGATTGTGTTTTGCGTACAATACCTAATGAAAGAAGTATGATCACTATGACATGGTGCCGATGGAGGTCGAAGGCGGCCATTGGGACATCATAATGGTTACCAGTAATTACATTTATACTCTATTTCAATCACGAAATAAAATTTTAAATTTTCGCGTTGCGTTATTACGTAAATTTATATGATGTTGGAACATAACGCGTAATTTAGGTAAATACGAGTATGTTACCTGTGTATTTCCCGACGTTTCGGCTGAGTTGCATCAGCCGTGGTCACGGGCGGATTGGCGGTGCGCGGCATCGCCGGCTGCGCTCGGAGGTGTTTTCTTCGACTACACTCTCTTGATCTTTGTATTTTTCATGGCTAGCAGACTGTATCTCGGAAACCTACATACACGGACAGATACCTGAATGCCTACTCGCAACACCACCCGCGTCATTTACAATCTGTTGTGACGTCTCTTACAAATCGAGCCTAAGAACTTTGTGACCCCGAACATTTAAGTACTGAGCTCGCACACGTTCAGGAGACATTTAAGAGAAACGGGTACAAGGTGAATCGAAGAAGTTCAGGTCACCGGGGCACATGTACGAAGTATCCAAACGTAAACCGCCAGCTTGCTTTTATGCCATATATAAAAGAAGTATCGGATTATATTGCATCAGTTCTAACAAAATTCTCCATCAAGACTGTATATGTTCCGTTCTCCAAAATAGCAAAACACCTGCGTACAGCAAAGGATGTAATCCCGTACCAGACACCGGGTGTCTACATTGTTCTTATATTGGCCAGACTAAGCGTACCATCTCAGAGAGAGAGTCAAAGAACATATTGCACCACCGGTTATAGGTTTTATCCGCCGATCGTCAATATTACCGCCGAATGGCTTGCGGAGTAATTGAAATTAAAAACATAAAAATTTTAATCGTGAGGATGGATATAAGCTGTCGTCAGCGTGGTAGCGAGTGATAGGAAAATTAAAATCTCGCTATTTATCGTCCAATCCGCCCGTGGACATTATTAGTGACGTGTGTAATGACAAATACAAATACCAAGGCAGTGTAGTCGAAGAAAACATCTCCAAGCGTAGCCGGTAAAGCCGCGCACCGCCGCCAGTCCGCCCGTGACCACGCTGATGCAACTCAGCTGGAACGTCGGGAAATACAAAGATAATATTTCTCCCTCAATTACGCGTTAAGTCCCGCATTACATAAATTTATTCAATTACGAAGACCCAAAACGAGTCTCTACACGAACGTACTCTGTATGTTTATATCTATATATCAATCTATAATTTCACGCCAAACCCCTTACGGGGTAGGCAGACAGCCTGTATGTTTAATACATAAATAAAAATACGGTTTTTGTTTATGATTGGAAACCATCATTTGAATTTCTTAATGATGTTAAGTTTAAAAATTTATTATAGCCTGTTGTTGGTAATTCAACTATTTTTACTTTTAGTGGGTTTTCGTAATTGTAATTGAGTATATTTTAGACACAAGTTTGACTTGCCTTTTCCTAATTTTTGTATTTTTTGTTTCGATTTGTTTTAGTGTGTTTTTATTAGCATAAATTGAACCTTATGATACGATAATACTATTACTTATTCTGTGCCTATTGAGTTATGCTCTTGTTAATAAATACTTTACTAAGGTGGACAGAATTTAAAATCTACTAAGTATGTTTCCCTTGCGTCACCTTCGCCTATTTGAGATGAAATTCATCATGTCAGGGCAGTACAGATGTTAAGAATATACACTATAAAGAGTTGTAAATTTCAGGTATTATTTTTCTCAGGTGGTAAACATACAGCTTGAAAAAATCTTATCCACACCTTTTTTAAAGAATCCTTAGGGAAAACCTAAACAGTAAGTTAATCGAGCAACCTAAGAGTTCTCGGTAGAAAATTTCTCTGGAATCGCATAGTACGCGACCATTACGGTTCTATTGTGTTAGGATTAATTCCCAGCCGCCAACAATCGGTGCTATTGTAAAACGTTGAATTTGCTCCGTTATGAAAGTGGAAGCATCTCAAGTTCATAGCAGTCGATGAGTGCCTGGAGCCATTATCCTTAGCGAACAAAAACTGGCGAATACTGCCCAAATGGGTAAGGACAGGCGGAAGAGGTTCCAGTAAATCTTAACGGGCCAATGTAAACCGCATCCTATATAACGTAACCGGAATTTAGCGGCAGTTGAAATCCGGGTAGGGGCATGTACCACTAATTTCGTATTTTTGGAATTATGTACATATGTATTTGTAATTATCACTTGCTCGGCAAAGGACATCATCGCGAGGAAACCTGCATTTCCTAGAAATTATATTTCACAAGACGTTTGACCTAACATAAGACAGGTCTGGTTTTTCCCCCTGAGTTGTGGAGGTCTTATGGTTGAAGCCGTTGACTATTATTATTAGATCGACTACATTCAAGACAACTGTCAAGAGCTTCGACCACATTATAACAGACTTTTTCCAACAGTTGACCCATAAACCAGGTACAGATGGCTGTATTTCTAGATATGACCTTCTCGTTTTCTTAGTGTTATCCCGTTTCCTAATCCATTAGAATTGGCAGGGTCCGCTACCTAAGCCAAAGGATTTGGTAAAGATACTGATTTGTATAAGGAGCAACTGTGGTTAGACCTACACAACCCAGAGGGAAAATCAGTCCTTCCTTAGGTTAGGACTTTCGAAATATAATTTATTGGACATTTGGGTTTCCCCACGATGTGTTCCTCTGCCGCCAAGCAAATGATAATTACAAATATGGAAATAAATCCGAAAACACGAATTTAGTGCTACATACCAGGATTCGAACCGGGGATTAGTTGGTCAGTAGGTCAGTTCTTTATTCACTAGGTTATCACTGCTATTTCTAGATATGACCAAAGACTTCTATGTATACTACTAGACAGGCTGAGTAACATAAATATTGTGTCGTAGCTCGGAGCGCGCCGGCTGAGGTGCGGGGTAGCGGGAGAGGGTTGCCGATGCAGTGAACAGGCTGCTCACGTAGACGCGACAATCGATTGAACTTTACCTATTACCAATTTGACTTCGACTGTTACTAATACCATTTCAATATAATGGTAAATTAAAGTATATTGTACATAATACTATATGTATACACTAATAATACATAATCCAGAGAAATCTACGATAGTAACAATTGTGTAATTATCAGTGATCGGATAATCGGGCGCTTATATACCTAAACTTCTTTCCTTGAAAGAATAATATGGATATTCCTTCCTGAATTAATAAGTAATCCTGGATTCCCGGGATTGAACAATTTAGTAAAAACAACTATAAGTAACATAATGAAAATATAGCAGTGGTTACTACTAAAAAAGTTCTCATTCATATTTTTTGTGAAAGATTTTATAATTATAATTTGCTTTTGTACGAAAATAATTGGTGCTACACATAAAATTACAATTGTTTCAATTCCATAAGTAGTTTAGGTTGCTGGCCTGTTACGAAACCAGTTTTCATAAAAACTTTTATTGTAAATTAAAAGTTTCATTAGAATCGGCTTTATAAATCTAAAAAAAAAATACAATAAGAGTTTAACAAGGAACAGCCGTCTTCAAAGTACGAGAGGGTATGTAAGCATTATTCAATGAAAACATATCATTTTCACAACGAGTTCTAACTACGAGTATATTTTGTATGCAGGTAACATTTTTAGCAATCTCAGGAATTTCAAACGACTCCGGGATCCGGGGTTCTGAAAGGCATGTCCGTATTATTCTTTTGTGGGAATAAAAATGAAGTTTAGGTATATTAGCGCCCGATTTTCCGATCACTAGTAATTATATAGTACATACAGTAAAATATTAAAACTTACTTATGAAAAGTTCCTTCAGAAAACTTTTTTCTTCTTTGAGAATAATTTTTGCAGTATCTAAGTATGCAATTCGGCATTATTGTGAATATATTGCGATTCAATGGGTACCTAAAATACAAAATCACAGAATTATCTATTTTCAAATAAAATTAAGTTTCTACCTATTTCCATATCTGTTTGAGCACCTGTTACATAGATCTATGATGTGATCGTCGGTAGCGCTACTTACGCTACTAGCGAGTAAACGAGATGGCAATAGTGTCATGGCTATTATTCATGTTAGGTACAGTTTCATAGTAAATACAAAAAAAAAGTAGTTACTTACCAAAAATAACAGTTGAATCACTTGAACAAAGTATTCACGTAAATATAATAATGATTAATTGTTATTTCGTGGCATTTAAAACAAAAAAGAAACTTATTTGTCGACCGCAACGTTCTCAGTTAATTACGAAACAAAGGAGTGTTTGTCTCGCTTGCTCGCAACCGACTAAAGGAGTTGCGGAGAATTGACCGTAACTTGATGCGCAAAGTTCCGCTTCCGCTCAGCCTGTCTAGTAGTATACATAGAAGTCTTTGGATATGACACATATTATGAAAAGTGTTCTCGCTCTAAAACCTGATCTTCGCTAGCTTGGTTTTTTCATTCACTACAAGCAGATGCCCCTTTTTCTTTTATTCGCATTTTAAAAATTTATAATATAAGTTTAAGGACGGACAAACGGATAAAAATGTGGAAATATAAACACAGTTAGTGTTTGAATTTTGGAAAGGTTATAATAAATGACAATCTCAGATATGTATCAAACACTAAATCTAGAATCTGGCCAAATAACATTTATTTGGCAGTCTTCCAATACATCGGTTACCAGAATTTAAAATTAAAGTTCCCAGAGCGAGGCCAAGATCTTGTAATACATAGGCCAATGTTGACACGATATATATTACAACCATTTTCTACTTTGACCATCAGTATTGGCCTACTACTCGTATAAATATATATATATGTATACACACATATATATAGGTATATACCTAATTGTAATTGAAAGGATAATGAGGGTGAAATTCGATGAAATGCTGTGGTAGGCACAAGGAGGATTCCGAAATGGAAGGGGATGTACTAATTACTGACAAATTTTCTCGTTACGCAATATTTCCGGAGAATAAGTTTCCTGCGGTTTTGTGGATCTTGAGAAAGCATTTAATAGGATTATGCGAAAGAGAACTGGGTGCACTGCTTCGTGCTGTGCAGTCCATCTACAAGAATTGCTCAGCATGTGTGCGGATAGATGGCAACATGTCATACACTGGTTTGACGTCAAAATTGGTGACAAACAGGGTCGCATGCTGTCTGCTAGCTTCTTTATTATGTATCACGATAGTTGTCTACAAAGAAAGAGATCGACGAATGCTGGATTCCGCATGGGTGATCTAGTGGTGAACTATCCGCTTTATGCAGACGATGTCGTGATTTTAGTCGTGAAACACCATCCGAACTGCAAACACTGCACTGTAATGAAAGACGATTGTATGGAGAAAAGCTTACTATTTAATGCGAAGAATACAAAGATCTGACGCAAAAATAAAATCGTGGGGCGTAGCGTAACCTGAGTAAATATGTAAATAGTATTTATAATGAAATGAGTGCTGATAAATTTCACGCGCCCCACGTTTTTATTTTTGAGTCTGATCAATATCCTACCTAATTCTTTTTTAGCTTTTAGTACATCATCTACATCATCGTTATATTTCTTTTCAATAAAATCGTTTAACTTAATATTTTCTTTACCTATTTTATTTTGAATAATCTTATGTCAATTGACACGGTCGAGATTCGATATTCAAAGTATTTTATTTTAGAATAAGTAATTTTCTGATTCGTTGTTGGTGAGTAGTTTTGAATACCAGTATTCATCTTGTTCAATTAGTAAGTTGAAAGATTTTACATAAAGTACTCGTCGCATTCTTCTTGGAATTATTTTTACCAATAAGAGGAAGTTGCTTGTGTAGGACATTAATCTTCTATGGCTAGGTTATACACCGTGATTGATCTAAATTTTTGTTAGAATCTGACGAAGCCTCTATAAACTCTTACAGACTATAAGTTCGGTCTTTGGGCTTGGCCACAGAGGCTATTCCAACAGGGTTTATGCGTTAGCACTACAGGACCTCATAAGAGCTTCGCACACCCACAGAACCACACAACACAAGGTGCATTTAAACCATTATGTTATACCATGCCATGCTGACATGCAAATGTTTCCCTTGAATTCACTTAAATACCTTTTACTCTCGAATATACTTACTTAGTTTTTATTGGCAAGCATTTACTTTCTTCGATCATTTGTTTTAGTAGTGAACCTTGCATGACGAAAATTCTGCCACAACTTTTGTAGGTACTATAGTTTCTTTTACAACCCACCAAGAAGAAATAATTATTGTAAAAACTATTAACTTCAATAAAACTATTACAATATTTTATTTTCTCAACTCTGTTCGTTTCCTTTATACCCTTTTAGAGTCTTTTGGAGGAAAGCAAAAACACGTGACGGCCTCATAGAAGTGATAGGTGGTGATCACTGCATAGGTATGTACAAGCAGAACTCACCACTCTCTGCTAGACCGCGTGCGCAACACTCTTTAGAGTTTATACACCTCATCGAGTCGCAAGGATCAAAGTATGGCTCTTTTTTCAGTCTAGCTCGCTTTCGACCAGTGTCTGAAGTGTAACGGTAAAACTTTGATAAAGAAATTCGTTTCAAAAAACTGATCACCTGATTACCGAGCCGCAAAAGCAGTAGGGGTTTTAATAAAATTGATTTCAAATTCCTTGCTCATTAATAATATTAAAAAAATTATTTTTAATGACCATTCACAACTCTCATTAATGAACAATTAGAGCCATATGAAGGGCTATTCACATAATTTATCACTAACGAGCAACGCCAAGCCGCTTTTCTACAAAATAATTATAAATTAGTGAGATCAGTGATAACCCTGTGGATAAGGAACCGACCTGTTGACAAACTGTTCCCCGGTTCGCATCCTGGCGGGGGCATATACCAGTAAATTCGTGTTTTCGTATTTATGTACATATTCATATTCATATTCATTTATTGCAACTATAATGTGTACATTAGGTCTCATAAATATAATTACAGTAGCATCATAGACCCTGTCGGGCGCCGCAATTCTGAGAGGAGGAGGACGAGTTCCTTACCGTACTATATTTATTATTATTCAACTTTATCACATTACATTATTTATTCACTTTTATTTACTTATGGTAAGATTTATATAATAACATTTTATATTTCTAAATCGTTTTTGATATGTTTACGTAGGTGTGTCATGTTTATTTATATTAATTTATTATCGTATTATATTTATTGATTTTAATAATTATTTAACATTTATATTTATTGTATATTAACATCGTTTAGGAACTCACTTACTGAATAATAACATTTGGCAAGTAGGATATTTTTTAATGTTTTTTTAAAATGTTTGTCATGACATTCTTTCAAGGATAAAGGTAGCTTATTGTATATTTTGATTGACATATTAAACGTGCTTGATGAATGTATGTTTAGTCGAGCGACCGGTGTCTGCAGTTTGTTTCTGTGCCGTAACGAGTAGCCGGTAGGTATGTCCTGGCGTCTTGTATACAAGTACGGGTGCTCACGTACAAATTGGCATATTTCTAATATATACATACATGGGAGCGGGAGTATGCCATATTTCCTAAAGTAGGGCTTACAACTGTCTCTTTGGTCTATATTTGTTATTATTCGAATCAGTTTTTTTTGTTGAATAAAGACGGTGGGCGCATCTACACTATTTCCCCATAGGATAACACCTATTTATCACTTCACATATTTATCACTTCTTCAGCGATGAAGGAAAACATCGTGAGGAAACCCACACGTCCAAGAAATTATATTTCGAAAGACGTGTGACCTTATCTAAGATAGATTTGGTTTTCCCTCATAGTTATTATGAGGTCTATATTAGGAGGTCTAACGGCAGTCGCTCTATGTAAAAATCAATATCCTCGCCAAATCCTTAGGCTTAGATAGCGGACCCTGCCAATCCTATTGGATTAGGAAACGGGATAATGCAAAGAAGAAGAAGTAGCAATTAGAGAGGTTATTAACACCAAGATATGTATATTATATTCATTTATATTTATATAAAGAATGCAGGAAAGAATACGAAACAGATATACCACGCGAAAGTAGAAGGATGTGGGAACCGGAGAAGGCTAAGACTTACCTACCATGACTAAATTTATCGTATTTTATAGGAAGGTATAAGGAAGGAAGGATGTCAGGAGCTTTAGAAACTGGCGAGCATGCATGAGAAGAGCAATGAATGTTAAAGAAGAGAGGTATGTAAGAATCTAGTCATGTGGCGCTCGGTTCTCAGTGCCTATCACACAAGGTATTTGTCGTGATGTTGTAGACAGCTAGATAAATATATTAATTAAATTAGGACACACGCACTATATGTATATCCTCACTGCTATATCAACTGACAAGGATTAATTGCGGCATGTATCAAAGTACGTACAGTGAAGTTTAATGCAGATCCAGGAATTCACGACTGCTTTAGACATAAACCACTTGACGCGCCTATCTCAGCGTATCTATATCCCCACCTATTTCGTTACTTAGAAAGTAAGTAATGTCTGAAAGCCCTGGGATCTTACTCTATAAGAGCTGCACGTTCTACTTTCCGGCCCGCAATATCATGTCATTGGGTCTCCATATTTTATTTTCTTCATTGCTTTGGAAGTAGTAACAAAATTATTTAAACGATATAAATATTTAGTGTGACATAAATACTGTTACATAGAAACATTTCTTTTTTTAACTCAACCATTATTACTACATTTATTAAATAATTTTATTAATCATTTATTACAACTACATAGGCTTTTTACGATTGAAGAGCACTATAACAAGCAAAATGACAAAGTGTACGCACGCAGCTCTAAAGACGCCATCCAAGTAGTTGGAAAGGTACAACGTGGTCATCATACTGCGTCTGTAATAAATTGGTGGGGGTGTCTTATCGAGGAGTCACAAAACTTCATTTTTGTGATAAAAGAGTGAAGAGTTCAGCTCAAGTGTATCAAGAAACTGTCTTAGATCATATTGTGAAACTTCTCAGCAATACACTTTTTAAAAATGCACCGTTGACTTTCCAGCAGGACTCTGCACATAGGTAAAAGGCACAAACGATCCAAGCCTGGCTCCAAACCAACGTTCCGGTCTTTATAAGAATTGAAGACTGGCCCTTGTCTAACCCAGATCTGAACCCCTTAGACTACAAATTACAGTCAGTTTTAGAGGACATGGACTGCTCGAAACGACACGTCGACATTGTGTCTCTTAAGAAATCTCTGGAGCAAGCAATGGCTAAATTTCTCATGGAAACAGTGTGTAAATCCATAGATTCTTGGCCAGACAGATTAAAAGCCTGTATCAAAGCCAAAGATGGGCATTTCAAATTAAGTGATTTTCTTTACTTTTGCTGAGACTTCCATAAATATGTACATATAAGTTTTATTAAGCACATTACCTCATAAAAAATAAATGCATATTCATTTGTAACAGAACTTATGGCCGGACTAGGTATATATTATGGTTCGACTTACGCGCTTGGCAATATGACAAAGACATAATAGGCAAAAGACAGTCTGTAAAGGCCGCTAGGAGAGTTTTAGCAATTACTTAAACATCAAGGCTCACAATTCAAAATATGACGATATCTGTTTATGTTGGTGCTTTTAAGGCAAGGCGCATCAAAGCAGCCTAACTAGGGAAGTGTCTCCACGTCACAAATCCGCACCCAAATAGCAACTCCCTACAGAGTTGTTGCATCCCAGCGAGTATGCGAGGTTACTAGTAAGATTCTAAGGAGATACTTTTTTTTTATACAATGTTGAAAAATATAGAAGCATACGGAACACCTGATTGTAAAGCGGTTAGCGTAGCCTATGGACGCTTGTAATACATTAAGTATCACTCGCTCAATGTTTTCTTTGCTGCTAACACAGCAACTCCTTAGGAGCTTACTGGTTACCTCACTCACACACAGGAACACAACAACCCTCTAGAAAGTTGTTATTTGGCTACAGTTTTCTGCGGGATGGAGGTACTTCCCCAGACAGATAGCAATGATGCTCCTTCCCTCTCTAAAAAAACCCAATATGAGACAAAAAAGCATGTTCAGGGCGATTGTTTTTATACACCGATGTTTTTGAAATCGTCGAATAATATTTTACTACATTTACTTCTTTTTATTAGCGTTATCCCATTTCCTAAGCCAGTAGGAGTGGCGGGGTTCGCTACCTAAGTCTAAGGATTTTACGGTGATACTGACTTTTACATAGAGCGACTGCCGTAGAACTCCATTTACCATACTTTTCATAGGTGATATTTCGTAATATAATTTCTTGAACACGTGGGTTTACTCATGATGTTTTCTTTCACCGGCGAGATATGAATTATAAATACGTACCAAAATTCGAAAATACGAATTTGGTGGTACATGCCCATACTAGAATTCGAACTAGAGACCTTCAGATAATAGGCCGGTTCTTTATGCACTCTTATCAAACACGCAGGTTAAGGGACATCGATCACAACCTTTTTTAGGGTTCCGTACCCAAAGGGTAAAACGTAACCCTATTACTGAGGCTCCGCTGTCCGTCCGTCCGTCCGTCCGTCTGTCACCAGGCTGTATCTCATGAACCGTGATAGTTAGACAGTTGAAAATTTCACAGATGATGTATTTCTGTTGCGGCTATAACAACAAATACTAAAAACTAGAATAAAATAAATATTTAAGGGGGCTCCCATACAACAAACGTGACTTTTTTTGCTAATTTTTGATATTGATAACAACAACAGGTAGACGATTGAAATATTCACAGAATATTTAGTTATATATTCACTTTAAGAATAAATAATTAAATTAAAATAAAACAAATATTTAAGGGGCGCTCCCGTACAACAAACGAGATTTTTTTTGCCGTTTTTATAGATAATGGTACGGAACCCTTCATGTGCGAGTCCGACTCGAACTTGGCCGATTTTTATATACAACTAGATTTGCCAACAAACGCGGTAAGCGTTCACCGCAGCTTATTGGCGCTCGCAACGTTACTCGCGCGGTACCAATCTTGTGACCTAAGGCTGTTTCGTCAGTACCCAGTAATTTCTCTGCCATAATTCACCCTTCAAACCGGAACACAGATATATAAATATAGGAAGTATACAGCCATCTCCGTGCTGCGAAGGATACAGCCGTCAGGTCTGGTTAATATCGATAGATGACAACAGTGAGGTTGACGGCCGCAGTACGCAATTTGGATTCCACTCTGCCGAGTATGCTATAAAGACCTTCGATTGAAAGGTTTCCAAGATCCTTGCATTAGGATGAACGAGGATGGGTGTGGTGGACATCAAGCAATATGCATGAAGTTCCGCAAAAAAGGCATGAAGAGGTTTTTATTGCGTTTTATTGCATCGGCAACATACGAGTGGCGTCCAAGTTATTGGACGTGTATATAGGGTACGATACCTGATCACCACCAGGAAGGCTGTATTTGTATCCTTAGCCTAAGAAATCAATGCATATAAGGCATTATGAGATTAATAAAAAGGCTTTTTCATATGCAATTATGTTCAGATTTAGCGATGAAACGCTTTGGTAGCCAAATAGTTGAAAATGCCTATTACGTCATCAAGGGTGGTATAAAAGGACATGATACCCTCGTTTAAAGTGCTATAATTAAATCGAGCCCACCAGAATCCTGGGTATATTCTACCTAATTTGTAATTAATAATTGATTCCACAACATTTGAGTTAAAATAACTTTGCATAATCATTAATAACGTGCAATCAAACTTTGCTGCAAAGATTATCATACAAAATAAAACAGAAAGTCACTTACCTTTGACAACATTCGTTATTTTTTATACAGTATGGACCAACTGATGTAAAGTAGTTACCGTAGTCTATGACCGTTTGCAATACAAAAAGTGTTGTCACAATGTCACTATTATCATAGTTTCTCCTCAGGTGATTACTAATAACTTCACTTCGTTGGAGAAACACAACAACCCTCCAGAGACTTGTTATTTAGCTACAGTAGTGGAATTAAGGTATTTCCCCAGACTCATCCCACATTTATATTACATTAAATATTTAACACTTCAGAACTATGTATTATCAACTTTCATCCATAATTTCAACGACTCACCTCATCATTACTAGCATCATTATCGCCAATCTCTAAAACTCAAACACACACGCACACTCGGGCAAGCGCCTTGCGCCGCTTAAACCAAACAGCGATATTGATAAACTACGTTGAACGAAACGCGTAAACGCCAACAATTTCATGGCGCTTACAACGTTTTGGTTACGAGAAAATAATGCCCTATGAACGATCTAGCGCTTCATGTTTTAATTGTTTAATTAGAGGGGACTAATGTTTTAGCGCTGCAGCGAACTTAAGTTCTAATTCTCACCAAAATCTTACGGTCACGTGTCCTGACGGCCTGACGCGAGTTTAGCATTTTTTACTCATCCCAAAAAGTACACAACGCCGCTAAAGAAGTTTTCACTTCAAAAAATATATAATCTAACGAAAGGTGTTTCCCTTTCAGTTTTCGGTTCAGCGATAATGAATAAGAAGTAATGTAATGTAAGACAAATGTCACCTTAGTCTTCCTGCGACCACAGTCAGGTTCAATAAAATAAATAAAACACACGATACTTGCGTTAAAAATTGTTTAATTCAATGAATAAGAAGGAGTTTTAATGGAAAATTACCCACATAAATTCCTAAATCCTGCGATTAAGTATGTCTCGATGAAACCGATGAAGATTTGCAGCTGGGGTGGCATAAGCTGAACTTGTACATAATGGCGTAACCACATTACACGAGTATCTGTGAATGTATGGTTGTTGATGTGCCAGGTCGAACAAACCGTAATAATCAGCCAGATATGAACCAAGTCACAGAATCTATTTCTGATTCGATATTTAACCCAAGAGACAAGTTGACACAACACTTCACTCGATATCTCGGAAGTTAGCCTGCATGAAATTAAAATGACCCTTAAACAGTTTAGGAACAACAAAGCCGCGGACTATGACGGTATCACATCTAAGCTTCTGACACTTTCAGAAGCTTAAGTTGGAAAACTTATTGTACTTCAGAAGTCTTTCAATTCCGTCATCCTCCAGGGCAAAGCGCCACAGGCTACGCAGCAGTTGCTAACACAGTGACCTATCAGGAGCTTACTGGTAACCTCACACACTCGCAGAAACCATCAATCGTTCATGGAGTTACTATTTGATTGCGGTTTTTTGTGAGGTAAAGATATTTCCCATGTCAGGATATGCCTTACCTATCTTTGCATAAAGACTGTCACCCATCGAACAGCCGACGGCTTAACGTGCCTTCTGAAAAATCCTCAATTTTTAGGAGGCACGACTCGAGACGGTTAAATTGCGTGTTAGATTAATATGCACATCAATGCTATCGAGCCCTTAAAAATATCAATACAGAAATAAAGTTTGAATAATATATGCAAACTACGGATATACAGTTAACTTTGGCACGACGGTGACGAGAGTATGTCGGTGATGCGAATCCATAAGAGTTAGCTCTATTAAAACTCAACACCCCTAAAGAAGTTTTCATATCAATAGTCTGATTCTTATTCTAATTCATAGAAAACCTACCCTATAGTCTATTACAAGAGCCACAAGTTCAGTTCAAGTAACAGCAATGTAAAATGTAAGAATTTCAGAATATAATACCTTGAAATAAGGATGAAAATGGCGATTGCCGGAATCTCTTTTCAAACAGAAGTGAATCGATAGTAGCTTCCTGACAAGACGGACAACCCTTTTGCGGGCTACATCTTTACAACGGTACCTCTTTTATGTCCAATTTTTCCTTTGCGTGTTACTTTTTAGAGTTCCTAAATTTGAAAGATAAAAATAGTAATATAAAATAACAGTATATTGTGGAGCAGTTTTTTGTTTTGTAAACACATACAATAACATTGTAATCTATCTATACTATCACGCTAAATCCCTTGCAGGGTAGGCCGAGGAACCGGGCGCCGCATTACTCGTTCCTTAAACCCCTCATACGCTTCAACGTTTATTCTTCTCATGCGTGCATCTCGGTTTCTAAGGCTACTTACATCACCTTCTGATAAATCGTAATCAATTTGGTCAAGACTTGCGCGTTGCATACCTTTTACGTAATTATTTCTTCCTACACTCCTTCTGCATGTCTGAACCAACGTAGCATGCCTCTTTTCATTTTAACACTGAGAGTCTCTGTCTCTATTTCTAACATCATCATTACTAACACGATTTACAAGAATTTCGCCACAAATTTTGCACAACGCTCGCATTTCAACCGCTTTCATTCTACTTTCATGCTCTCCCTGCTAAACCCAGTAGGCCAAGTCTACTAAAAAACTGCAACTGCACTGCTGCGCGGCGTGTGTCAAAATGTGACATTTTGACGTTTCGATATTCTGTTAAGCGATTTAACAGCGACGTTGCAGTAACGCTGTAGTAAATGACTCGCTATTCTGATAAAAAAACCTATACTGCACCTGCACGTTTCCTGCAATGTAATCGTATTCTGATAAATTGTTTTAACATTTATATAGCGGTGACAGAAGTTTTGAAGGAGTTTATTTTCAGTTTTGCTAACGTTAGTCTTAAGCAACTTTTGCGAAGTGAAATTAATATTCTGCGGTGATTTACATTACGAAACATTTGTTTTGTTTTGGGAGATTTTTGTGGGATGGAAATATATGATTAAGTAAACCTTCTTTTCAGTTAGAAATATCTCTACGCCGGCAACCAAGGGCAATGGGCTTGAAACTATAGGAGTCAACATTAAGTAAAAATTCAATTTATTAGATTGAAATATGGTAACGTGACAGGTGTTAAGTAGTTAATTTTCAGCATACATACAGTTGCAGCGTAGTTGCAGTGCCGTTGCATTGCAGGAAATTTTAATAGAATGCATGTATTGGATCTGCACTACTCCTGCACGACTCGAATGACAAGCGTAAATGTGCAGCTGTAAGTATTTAGTAGAATTGGCCTACAGCTCTCGCTTTCATAAATATGTGTTGGTTTAGGACCAACACTGCATTGTGTATAGGGAGCTGTGCCTTCTGGCTCAAGGTTTTACTACCAAGAAGTTTTTCCAACGCTCCATTCACACTATTCCCGGTACTCACTCATCTTTCCAAACCTTGTAAGAGTTAGATATAGATACAGAACTTATTTCATTTACGAATTATGTATGGAAAAACATACGAGCAGATAGCAGAATGAGAGCAACAATGTACCATTTCCACGTTAGGTACGCAATTTAAGAATGTACTCCGGGAATGATTCACACATTTTATAAGCTTAGCTTAGTTTGAGATTCAGTTCCGCTATATCTGTTAGAAAGTGTGTGTTATAGTTTATAGGATCACTTTGTTATTTGCCAGTGTAGGATTCCGTACGGATAAGATCAGAAAAGTATCCGCATAGCTCAGTAACCCATCTACAATAATTTCAAGTTAGTCTATACCAGCATTGCGAAAATACATATATCGCTCAGCTCATTAAAACTTTAATTAAGTTTGGCCCACCCGGGATTTGAATGTTAGGCGGAAAATTACCCCAAGATGGAGCTACGGAGTGCCAAATATGACTGCCATTAACGGGCAATGACTTAAGGCACCCACTATCTGAATAAACTGTTCCTTGCATAGTTATGGGTTAAGGTCATGGTTGCTTGAGTGATAACGTTGGTATCGCGAATATTAATATTAGGTTCTCTAGTCTAGGCAAGATGATCTATACTTCAACGAGATGATATAAAAATGGTAAACACGCGGTACCTTTACTGAGTTTCGTTACTAATCAAGCGATAAGAATCCCCGTCCTTTTCTCTCGCATGCAGGAACGGCGGCGTAAATGTCGCTAAGTGTTACTGTCTTTAAAAGTGTTACGGTCGCGCTCCGACATGTAAAATCGACACGACGAAGTCGGTCGCACACCGACATGTAAAATCAACACCACGAAGTCGTTCACACACCGACGTGTAAAATCAACACGACGAAGTCGGTCGCGCACCGACATGTAAAATCGACACGACGAAGTCGGTCGCACACCGACATGTAAAATCAACACCACGAAGTCGGTCGTATACTGACATGTAAAATCAACTCGACGAAGTCGGTCGCACACCGACATATTAAATCCACACCACGAAGTCGGTCGCACACTGGCATATAAAATCAACTCCGCAAAGTCGGTCGCACACCGACATGTAAAATCAACACCACGAAGTCGATTGTACACCGACATGTAAAAACAATTCGACGAAGTCGGTCGCACACCGATATGTAAAATCAACTCGACGAAGTCGGTCGCACACCGCCACGCAAAATCTACTCCGCGAAGTCGGTCGCACACCGACATGTAAAATCAACACCACGAAGTCGGTCGCACACCTACATATAAAATTAACTCTGCGAAGTCGGTTGCACACTCACATATAAAATCAACTCTGCGAAGTCGGTTGCACACTCACATATAAAATCAACTCTGCGAAGTCGGTTGCACACTCACATATAAAATCAACTCTGCGAAGTCGGTTGCACACTCACATATAAAATCAACTCTGCGAAGTCGGTTGCACACTCACATATAAAATCAACTCTGCGAAGTCGGTTGCACACTCACATATAAAATCAACTCTGCGAAGTCGGTTGCACACTCACATGTAAGATCAACTTGATGAAATCGGTCGCGCACCGACATGTAAAATCGCCACCACGAGGTTGGTTGATAAATGTGTCTCAAGTTGTTTGTACTACAACACGTGTTTATATCAGTACAAATAAAATATATTCATATATAAATATGGGTGTGTGTTGTGACCTTAGACCTTTCAACAAAAAATTGTTGAAAGGTCTAAGGTTGTGCCTTTATTTGTGAATTAGTAATTAGTTTAAGTTAAGTTTATATTGTCATATAATTAAGGTTAATGCATCAATGGATGCGTGTTGTAAAACCTGTTGTCTGAAATAAATTATTATTTATATCATATGGTGGTGAGTTTAAATTGAACAAATTTGGTGTCCCACAGGGAACCGTTATTGGTCCAGTGTTATTTCTGTTCTACGTTAACGATATCCCTTCAATTACCTCACACAAATGCACCTTGTTTGCTGATGATATTTCAATTGTCGTCACGTGTAACAAAAATACAAGTATAAATGAGTATGAGGCCGATGTAAACCAAACAATCAAATCTCTTATAAGTTGGTTGGAAATAAATAATTTACATATAAATTTATCGAAACTAATTATATACAATTCTTAAACAGAGGTAATGCAAAACTAAAATTAAAAATACATCACAACAATACAATAATAAATGAAATAGATAATGGGAATTTCTTAGGTATTGCAATTGATAGTAATCTTAATTGGAAATGTCAAACTAATAAAATTTGTAATAAAATAAATCGATTTGTATATGTACTTAGGCGATTGCGAAATGTGACAAATCAGAGTACTGCGTTAACAGTTTATCATGCTCATGTAGCCTCGATTTTAAGATATGGACTGCCCTTGTGGGGTAATGGTGTTCTTATGAACAAAGTATTCATATCACAAAAAAAGTGCATACGGGCATTGTGTGGGGTTTCGCCGTGGACTTCATGTAAAACACTCTTTCAGAAACTTGGCTTGTTGACAGTTCCATGTCTGTACATATTTGAGGTATGCGTCTTTGTCAAAGAGCATCCAGAACTATACTTTAAAGCTTCTCAGACATACCCTCGAAATACTAGGAATCCAGATAGATTGGTGTTGGACTGTGTACCGCGGACGACCCAGTTTCAAAGTAATTGTTTAGCTATGCATGTTAAAATATTTAATAAAATCCCATATGACATAAAAATATTAAATGTGAAACCTTTTAAGTTAAAATTATTCCAATGGCTAAATAATAAAGTATTTTATAATGTTACCGAGTTTCTAAATTACAGATGATATATCCAATTAATATCAATTTTGTATGTAAATAAGTTCATTGTGTTAGAGTAAACATACATTGCATGTCATGTTTGACGAAGCATGTTTGATCACATATTATACGAGTATTGTAACAACTATCTTACACCATGTTTCTGCAATGAATAAATGAATTATGAGTGATATTTACTATTCTATCAATGTATCTATTGTTTTGTTTTACTATCGTAGACTACTGGGCACGGGGGCGAAAAGGAGGGATACACGAATACATGTCCACCCAACTAAATTAAAGCGGTTACCGTAGCCTATGCGCCATACATGCAGTTAACATACAAATCCTTAGGTACTGGTAAGCCTGCTCGCCCTCGTAACAAATCAACCCGCTAGAGCAGGGCTTCCCAACCTTTCTTTTGTTGAGCCTCCCTGGATTACAAATAATATTTCATTCCACCTTTAAGGTTTTTCATCACAAGAATTTCTTCTTGATCTTCTAGTAATTGAGAGACATTGACATAAAATGTATTTCTGGTCATGTGGCCATTAATTCAGAGTCACTTACTCTGAATTAATGTCTTGATAGTATCGGCGAAATTAGTCTTTCAACAATTGCAAATAAATGAGTTTCTTGTCATCTTTCAAATCTTCATCCACTTTGTTATTTTTAATTGCTTCGAATAGTTGAGAAAAAGTTATTCCGCCCCATTTATACTTAGTCTGGCCATAAATACTGTTACAATTAAAAATGAAAAAAAAAAAATCATTTGAATTTGGAATCTGTCATTTTTATATGATTGTTCATTGAGTTTTCTCATTTTGGCGCCTATATATTGTACAATATTTTGCGATATTAAAATGGAGTGGGGTGATAAAGAGAACCAAATCGCTGTGATTGCATTACACAAAGTAGGTATGGAGCCAAATGCAATTTTTAAAACTCTCCATAAGCTTGGTACTAGTAAAATGTTTGTGTACCGGGCTATTAATAGGTACAATGAGACCTCCTCTGTTTGTGACAGAAAAAGATCTGGCCGTGCACGTAGTATTCGTACGAAAAAGGTGGTCAAAGCAGTAAGGGAAAGAATTCGAAGAAATCCTGTCCGAAAGCAAAAGATGTTATCTCGGGAGATGGAAATAGCACCTAGAACCATGTCGCGTATTTGAAAAGATGACTTAGGTCTTGCAGCCTATAAGAGACGTACTGGTCATTTCTTAACTGATAATTTAAAAAAGAATAGGGTGGTAAAATTCGATTTTACCACCCTATTCTTTTTTAAGTTACAAGTACTGAAGCGGTACGCAAAGGGAGGTCACAGAAAAAATTTGTTTACGGATGAGAAAATTTTTACAATTGAGCAACATTTTAACAAGTAAAATGACCGTATTATGCTCTAAGCTCTAAGAAAGCTTCCCAATTAGTCGACAGAGTGCAACGTGGGCACTATCCGACTTCAGTGATGGTTTGGTGGGGTATTAGCTATAAAGGAGTGACTGAGCCATACTTTTGTGAAAAAGGTATCAAAACATCGGCACAAGTGTATCAAGATACCATTCTTGAGAAGGTAGTGAAGCCCCTTAACAACACGATGTTCAATAACCAAGAATGGTCCTTCCAGCAAGACTCGGCGCCGGGTCATAAAACTCGGTCTACGTAGTCTTGGTTGGAAACGAACGTTTCGGACTTTATCAGAGCTGAAGACTGGCCGTCGTCTAGTCCTGATCTTAATCCGATGGATTATGATTTATGATCAGTTTTAGTCCCTAAAACAATCCGTACGATTGGCAGTGAAGAATTTTCCCATGGAAAGAGTGCGTGCTTCTATTGATAACTGGCCTCAACGTTTAAACGACTGTATGGCAGCCAATGAAGACCACTTCGAATAAGCTTTTTATATTTAAAATTGTTTTATATTTATGTATTAAACTAACACACTGTAAAAGTAATAAATGTTATTTGCATTAGAAAATTTTTTTTCTTCGTTTCAGTATGTATGGCAAGACTAGGTATATCCCTACGCCTTCCTAGGGGGGCGTGCCCCGCTGGTTGGGAACTCCTGCGCTAGAGAGTTATTATTTGGCTGCGGTTTTCATTGAGCTGGAGGTACTTCCCCAGTCGAGCTACTTTGATCCGCCCTACCTCTCTTAGAAACTCCCAGGATAGTGCAAACATGTTCATGTACGCAAATGTTTGTCTGTGTGGAAATCGAACCCATGAGTGTTGGTGTCAAAGTCACATCATTCACGACGGCGCTATCGAGTTCGTAGAAATATTTTCTGATGGAAAATACAGTGAGGTAGAGGTGAGATTATTTTTAGAATAAAGATAGTAATCTATCTATCTATTTAAATGTTCACGTCGAGGCCCTTGCGGGGTAGGTAGAGAATTGATATTGAATTTTTTGTGGGATGTAAATTCTAAGCTAGACTGGAAATTCCACACCAACTACTGAGCTTTGGGATTCTCCATATCGAGATCTTTAGCGATGTTCAATAGCGAAGTCACCTGGAGCAGAAAGTCAAGCTTGTGAGATATTAAGACTGTGTAAATGTAACATTGAAAATAAAGTAATAATATATTTGAAATTGTGAGGGTTGCTACGGCAACGTATTTTCTTTAGTTGTGTGGTTTTGGTGTCTCGATCCATAAGGAGTAAATGTCAAACACTATATTATATATATATTTTATGATTTCTACTTTGCTATCCTTTCACGCTGAATATACGCCGCTACAAAGCTGAAGTCCAAGAATCTTCGTGCGCTCAACAGAGCCAAACAGTACTTCAGTTCTGGGCAAAGGCTTATGTTACGTAAGTCTTAAGTCAGATCCCAGATGGAGTACTCTAGTCACCTTTGCTTCTAGGCACCTGGATAACAGTAAGGACCTTGTGATTCGGTGCAAAGATGAGCTGTAAGGAGTATCGATGTTCCTAAACTCACACACGGTACTAGGCGATTGACTTTTAGGAGAGATTTTACGTCCCTTTGCATGTTCTACCGATTGTCAATGGATTGTGTTCCGCGAAGTTATTCGATATGATGCCAACAACCTCATTTTAATCGGTCATCATCATCGATCATCATCTTCATATATTGAATTCGTAATGGTCACGTACTGTGCGGTTCCAAAGAAATTTTCTACCGAGAACTCTTAAGTGTCTCTTAATGAGCTCACTGCCGAGGTTTTCCGTAGGGATGTACTTGTATGTAATGGGGTGCGGTGGTTTTTACAAGGTCGGCAACGCAAGAGTGACACCCCTTGTTGCGCAAATATCTGTAAGCTCCGGCCAGACCATATGCTTGCCACCATAGTTGTAAAAAAATCGGCCAAGTGCGAGTCGGACTCGCGCACGAAGGGTTCCGTACCATTATCCATAAAAACAGCAAAAAAATCACGTTTTTTGTATGGGAGCCCCCTTAAATATTTGTTTTATTTTAATTTGATTATTTATTCTTAAAGTGAATATATAACTCAATATTCGGTGAATATTTCTGTTGCCCTTATCAATATCAAGCAAAAATGAGCAAAAAATTCACGTTTGTTGTATGGGAGCCCCCTTAAATATTTATTTTATTCTATTTTTTAGTATTTGTTGTTATAGCGGCAACAGAAATACATCATCTGTGAAATTTTCAATTGTCTAACTATCACGGTTCAAGAGATACAGCCTGGTGACAGACAGACGGACGGACAGCGGAGCCTCAGTAATAGGGTTCCGTTTTACCCTTTGGGTACGGAACCCTAAAAACTAACATTAGACAAGCAAAGGTTTAAACACACTAAACATTTTCATTTATCAGACACCCCTATTCGTTTGAAAAAATGTTTCCAACTGTGTACTACTCTAACATTTTCGCCGACGTCAGCACCTCTATGACACATTGCGACTTTTGGCTCGCAACCAACCTCTCTGGCCGCTTACTAGCCATTCGAAAAACACATTATTCACTTTTATGTAAAAGTAATGCGAGCGTCTCGTAAAACATTAACTAAGCCTTAATATAAAGGAACTGCTACATAAGCACAAATAATAATGGCATTAGGATTGTGCACATATTTTATTTTGTACCACGTACAAAAGATATGAATTTTAAACTAGCGAGTGTGGAAGGACCGAGTCATGTGACGCTGGGTTCGTTCCCTACTCCCCTGCATGGGATTTTTTGGTTGATATTAACACGTAGGAAAGCAAAACAGAGGCTTTCCCTCTACAGATTGTATGATAAATTGTGTTTCTAATATTTTATTGATATTGCCCATACCTTCTAAAATCGGTTCCCTCGCCATCGGCAGCAAATTTATTCTCATGCTCTGGAACCACAATGGTCGCGTATTATGTGATTCCAGACAGGGTTTCGTCCGTAAACCTATTGATTATGGAATGAACTCCTTGGTGATGTTTGACATTGATTGAAGACAGGATTGTCAATTCCAGTTTTGCAAGTGTATAAACGTAAGTTTTTCTGACACCTAAGTGTATGAAAAAACATAGGTGAAAATGGGCCATTATCATCATCTCCGCCCGTATTCATCCAGGACATGTGCCTGAGAGATCCATGGACACCCTAAAAATTCGTTCCATCCAGTGGGGTTCGTTCCACACCGTGGGAACCAGTACGGTAACGCCATTCGAGAACCTTTTTTCCGCACCCATTGTCGGTTCTACGAGCAATGTGTCGCCTACTGCCACTTCAGTTTGCTTATCCATTGAACTATGTCAGTTTCTTTTGTTCTACGGTAGATATCCTCATTGCTGAGATCCTCCATTGTTAATAGCTCAGACAAGAAATATGGCATTTTGACGAGTCCAGTGGCGTAGTGGTTAGTAATGCTATTTTAACATTGCTCGTTGATCCGATTTCGATACAAGATAAACATTTGTAATCATGCACATATCGTTTGTCTTGATCTGCGTGTTTTATATTTTAAGAGAGGTACGGTACATCGGAGGATCCCGATCTCGACTGGGGTAATACATCCAACTCAAATGAAACCATAGCCATATAACAACTCCCTGGAGGGTTGTTGTATTCCTGCGAGTAAGTGAGGTTACTAGTAAGCTCCTTAGGTGTTGCGTGTTAATAGCAATGATGGCAACACGCAAGCTATGTTACCGCTATGCTATAGTAGCCATTTTACATCAGGTGGGCCCTATACTTGTATGACATGCGTCATTGAATAAAAAGAATATAGATTTCCGCGTTAAAAAAACAAACTCCAGGAGAGCAGAGGCGCGGGCAGCAGTCAGTATACGACAAAAGAAATATCTTCAACAATTTTACAGCATAATATTTCTATACCGCCTACGTAATCTCTATTTAGGCACTGAAGAGTCATTCAGGCGCCAATCCTGGATGCCAGCCAAGCTTAATAGCAAAAGATACAGTTTATGAAAACAAATGAGTGCTTCTGCTCTTGTGGGATATCCTATTTCTAAGTTATATTCTTGGCCTAACTTTGGTTCAACTACTCCTTTTCACTTATTTATTTGTTCAATGTGACACTCGTAATACTGGTGTGATCCGTAGCGTAGTTACGCAATATTTTCGATCAATTGATTGATGACTGATTGATGATGATGTCATTGAATTAACCATGTTCAGGTATTTATGAAGTGTCAGAAGCTCAGCATCATCGTTAGAGTACAAGCTCAGCCCACATACAGTAAGTGGTGCACCCTGATAAACAACTACCTAAGCAACAACATTCTGAAGGGGTTATGTTCCTATGAATGAGCGATGGTGTTAATGCTCCGGATGAGGTGCTGTATAAGCAGTGAGGGTGATAATAGGCAATAAATAATCCTTGCATTGCAAACATTCAAAGAGTTTTACAATAGGTGGGCCATATATTTTATGGCCTCCCAAAGATATATAAAAAAATATCCATATCTCTTTTATTTGTATATTTATTTCGATTTTTTATATTTATCTGTCTGTGTCTTCACACCATTTCTCTTGTGGGGTAGAAAGGGGGAATGAAGTCTAGGCTCTTCCCATTATGCACGATTGGTGGTGTCTCACTATCCTAGTACTAATAAAACGCTATCAATATTGTCGTTATTTTTTGGTAGGTAGTGAGTTCAGCCATGCAATTCTCTAAGCGACTCGTAATGGCTGTGTGCGTCGCTGTGATCACAGATGTCACAGCTTTGACATCGTCTACTGCGATCACGGCTAAATTATTTGGTATTCTATAAGGCTGTAAGCGTACGCGAGGCTGTTTGCCTTGTAGAATTCCAATTCCAAACGCAGCCTTGCGGCGCTAGTGTCGCACAACCATGAAAAGCGACACCAAAGAATTGCAATTTTGTGTTCAAGGATGTAACAGCCGATGTTTCCGAGGATCTAAGTATATTTGCTCTTACAGAATTGCATGGCTAGTCTTCCACAGCTCCTACATCCCTCTACTTTCGCTTTGTACATTTGTTTCGTCATTCTTTCTTCGTTCATTCTTTCTACATGTCCAACTCAATAGACAATACCTCTTCTTATATTATTATCGCCACTCTCTATCAGACCAAGTCTCCTTCTTACATTTTTATTGCGATATTGACCTAGAAGTGTTACACCGCAGATTTTTCGTAACGCATGCATCCCGATGGCGTTTATTCTACTTGCATATTATCACTGCAAAACCCTGCTCTCGCTTCCATACACTGGCGTTGGAGTCAGAGCCTTGCGTATGTACATGATATACCCTCAAGTTGCCAAGAACTTTTCTCAAAGCTCCATTCGCACTATTATCTGCATTCGCTTACCTCTCCATATAAACTACACGAAGCGTTCTACAGCAGCGGATTCCATACATTCATCCACCTATTAACCCTTTCTCCATATAATCGCCATTCATCATTGTGAGCAGTATTTATAGTCCAGATTGTGGGTCTAATATTAACACAGCATTGTCTGCATAAAGTAGTCAACTCTTCAGTAAATCATACAAGCTCAATCCTACATTCTCTGTAGACAACTATCAATATATAAAATGTACAGCGTAGTCGACAACGCAGAATCCTGGATTATATCGATGTTGACGTCAAACTAGAGCGAGAAGCTACCCACCTGGACACATGCTGTATAATCGTTCCCATCCTGACCCCTAGTCCCACATATTAAGGAGGCGGCAATAGGTGTGTTGGGCAGTGTCCTCGGCCGCGCCACAATCGTGGCAGCCCGGCTCCTGCTCCCGCCTCGCGACCCGGTGTAGATACTCACCGAAGCACCCATGCCCGGTGAGCACCTGCATCATGCGGAAGGTGAGGGGTTTGCGCATCCAGCTATCTAGGACCGGGCGCGGCGCCTCCGCAATACGGGTTCCATACCGCGGCTGCGCCAGGTCATCCTCACCTCCGCATCAACTCTGCGTGCCTAGAAGGGTATGAAGATTACGTCTCTCCAACCCGTTAGGGTCTTTTTATTTGTATACCCTAATCTGCACTTATAAACTGCACAATATTTAGCAGGAATCAGGAATTTTAGGTATTTATCAAGGAGTTTTCCATTATTTCCATCTTAAACAGAATCAATGTTTTATAGTAAATCTACGATTCCTTTCAGCTCTTCTAAATTTCTGGGCTTAAGCGTCTAGAATTATAGAAATAATGCCATTCTCCTGTAATATTCACACCACTATTCTTTCCATAATAGCAATTGTTCAACAATTCTATAATGCTGCATTCACACAAGCAAGTGGCATTACTGTGCGGTATCTGCGGCTAAATGTTAACATGCCAGCGGCTATTAGTTAAAGGAGTCCGGATGTAATGCTGCATCCGCATCACACACAGACCTTCTATTCACTTCGTAGCTTTAATGAAATAATTGAACAAACAAACTGCCTGAAATATTGATTTCAATTTATGCTGGATATATATTGATGCTGACTGTATTTTGGAAAATATATTTACTATAAGTATATATCTAAAATAATTCGATACAGATAAAATTAAAGTAGTAAATTCTGAATTTATTTCAAAGGTAGATAACCTGAAGATAACATCCCACGTATGCGTGTACAATTGCGAACTTTGCGAATAGTACCAAGCAATCGACTCCAAACTAATTCCAGTGTAGGGATCCAAATTGTCGGTCAAGAATTATTACATGGCTGCAGTCGCTTTTCTTTTGCTAATCAGCAGAGTGCTTCACATGCAGGGGTTGGCTTTATCCCTAAACAGTGAACCACTTAAACTCCAAAAAATTCATCAACAGTAAAAATATTCCTAACTTCATAATGTTGATATACTCCCTACGGGTAAGGAATTTTGTATCGACTAGTAACCCTAAATATAAACCCATACTCTCCTGTCAATGTTATTTAAAAGCCAAAAGATCCCTGTCGAACTGTACTCGACACTGATTGGTATAATAATTAACTGAAAATGTTGCACTAACAAATGAACCTAAAAAACGATGCTCGCCCAGTTCTCGACAGATTCTCGACCAGTTCTCGATAGTTGTATTTCGCTTCCCATAAATCGGTTGACAAGCTAGCAAATCGCTGCAACCCGATTCTCCCCAATACAACCCTGATGACTACAGTATGACTTTACCTCAGTTGACGACTACAGTAGCCTGACTAGGCTCTTGACAATCAATACTGTTCTCTTCCACACCTACGTCCTCCCAGAGGAGAGGATGTACGGCCGAGCATGTCGGCTATACCCACTGGCACTGGTGGTATTGTCTAATACAACAACACCAGAGGCATCTACAATAAGCCACACGGTATGTGACATTTCCAATCAAGCTGAGGCAGGTCAGGGCTGAGGCCCTAAGAAAAACTGGCATGCCGGCCCAGTGCCACAGAAGCCAAATGGAGGACTCCTGTATAAATTTTATAAGCTAAATCTGCTCGACGGATTAGCCCTAATTATGGCCTCATACCTCAAAGACCGTTCCTTTCGGTTTGGACACGAAGGAAACCCTACTACCCCACGCCAACTCACGGCTGGGGTCTCACAGGGCTCTGTGCTCGCTCCCTTACTTTACATATTGCATACAAACGATATTCCTATCCTCACAAACGGCGTAATATTTTCCCTCTTCGCCCACGATACTGTACTCTATACTAAGGCTGTTCAGAACAACAAACCTCAAACTTCAGTCATTGAGACTGGAAGTTGGCTCTATAAGTGGCGTATATAAGTTAACCCGGACAACAGTTCCGCAATCTACTTCGATGCGAAACGCAGACGTCCTTGGCATATGTCTTACCTGCTTACGTTAGGGTCGTCATTCCCCTGGCGACGCAAAGTAAATTACATTGGAGTTACTCTCGACTCTAAGATCACTTTAACCCACTCGTCAAAAAGGTGGTCAGTACCGCTAGATATTACTTAGGCCGACTCAGCAATATATCCTTCAGAATACACAGTAAAATATCCTTCAGAAATAAGTGAACCCTGTACAAGGATTGCATAAAGCTACTGATGAGGTAGGAATCACCTGTTATTACTCAGTCTAGTTCAAATACCATTAAACTTCAAACCGTCCAAACCTTCTCCTTCCGAAGAACTCCCAACGCACATTGGTACGTCCGCAGTACGGAGTTACACCGAGATTTAGCGCTTCTTTTTATCCAACAATTCCTAGAAAAACTCTCTAAGCGATTGCATCGTCGGAAACCCATACTAATCCTTTTATCCAAGCGGCAGCGGCATACGACCCGCCTTCGTCTCCTCTCTCCCAATACGAAGTACGTAGGCCGCGAAGTGTCCTATTAGATCCTTCAAACTTTCGAGGGCTTTGGACCGCTTTGCAGAGGCCGAAGCCTTCTTAGGGCAAAAGTTCATCAACTGAACACCCCGCGATCGCTCTTGATAGTTTGTTAGGTACCTATGACGGCCGTCTCCTCAAGACACGCCGTCATTTTCTAAGTGTAAATAGTGCTCTGTGACTGAGTGATGCTTGCGTCGCCCCGTTTCCCTTGGGGCGATCGCTTCCGACGAAGCGTTTAAAGCACTCCCGGCTAAAGGCTAGTGTGATGTTTAGTCAGTACGAATCTGACATAACTGGTTCGGCCGGCCGAAAGGGTACTCATGAGAGTTCACTACCTCTCGCCCTCGACTGATCCGGAGATTGCCCCCGTCAGAAGAATGACTAATACACGCTCGGTGGGTTAGTCCTTTTTTTGTGGGTCGTCATTTTACGTCGAGCGTAATAACAAAAAAAAAAACCTTACTGTCCTTTTTCGGGTGAGTCGAGTAAAAACAATGATCAGTAACAGCACCTGAGATGTACATGAAACGTCACGTCGCGCAGTAAATTAGAAACATAAACACAAACACATCGGACCACTGTTGTGTAAACTGTGTAACTTTGAATTAGGGACGGACAAACAAACAGACCGACGCGAATTGCCGCCGTTCTTATTTATTGCGGACCCTCAAACAATATAGACAATGTTTTTGTTGTACTTAATTAGTTGATACTTTATTTGTATGTATGTACATTTATCTGCACGTTAGGTCCCTTGTGGGGCAGGCAGAGCGTACCTCAACCGCTTCATTAATATTCATAGCTTTTTTCGTGTACCTTCGCCAGTTCCTAGAGCTCCTGATAAAACACTACCAATTTGGTCCTGGTAGGTAAGAGTAAAGAATCATTTCTTAATACTTTGTTATTGAAATAATATAATATTATACTCGTTTAATAAAGAAAGGTGCCTCATATGCTTGTATGTCTCCCGAGGTTGTATAAAAAAAAAGATTCACAGGTTTTTAAATTTATGAATTGGTTAAGAACTGATTCCTTGTTCAAAGAACGCAATGGTGTGTACTCGAAATGCTTTTTGTTCAACGAAAGTAATTTAATAAGCATTGTTCAGTCTACATTCACTTATTTTCACCCAGAATAACATTTTGATAAAATAAACTCAACAATAACAGAATTTGAAATGGAACACAACTATAAAACTTAACAAAAACTTTAACCATAATATTACGAATGTTAAAATTAAGAGTGGCGCATATTATCCGGATAAACACAAAAGTTGTAAAATCTCCATACATCGTTTACGTTAATGGTTCTTGTTTATTGGGAAATAAAATAATGCATTCCTACTTCTAGATTTACGACATTTTAAGGGCTTTTATAATACCAGCAATTACGAAACTTTCATAAAAAATATTCCACGTTAAATATTTAGTAAAACACTACTACTATACTATTAGTAACTTCATAACATTTATTTACATGCAAGTAACTTTATAAATACTAAACTTTATACTAAATTTATATAACCTTTTTCATAGTTTGTTCACATTTGGTCTTAAGACTAAGCGAATACGGTATAATTAAGTTGACTTCATGAACTACTAAAAATGATTTCATGAACTGCTGTGGGCTCTACCGCCAAAGCTAAAAAAGTTTCATCTGAATCTTATTCTTCGTTAAGTACCAATTGTCGTTATTATTTGGCTGCAATTTACTGCGTGGTGTAGGTACTTCCCCAGTCAGTAGGGTAGTAAAGGACTGTTGTCATATTTTCCCAATATTATAAAGGTGTAAAGGTCAATTCTTATAGAGGACGACCTTTACGACCAACTTTTTGTTATAAAGTATATTTATTTAATTTGTTATAAATAAGTATATATTATAAAATAACTGCCAAAAAATATCGTCTATCATACAATCTGGGTAACTAAATTTAAAAAATAAAATGGTATTTATATTCCAATTTTCTGAATTATTCTTGCTCAGCATATCAAATTTGACAGGTGGTAGAAGTATTTTTTTCATGAATTTCGTGCAATGAAATATCAGATCAGAGAAATTTCCATGAGAAATTTAGTAATTACTCCAGGAGTTTCTTAAGAAACACAATGTCGGCGTATCGTTTCGAGCAGGCCATGTCCTTTTCAACTGACCATAATTTGTAGTCTAATGGGTTCAGGTCTCGGCTAGGGCTAAGCAGTACTTCAGTGCGGGGCAAAGACTTATATTATATAAGTCTCAAGTCAGACCGCACTTGGAGTACTGCAGTCACCTTTGGGCGGGAGCACCTGGATACCAGCTTGGACCGTGTGATTCGATTCAGAGACACATAGCTGTGAGAATTGTCGACAATCCTAAGCTTACATACGGTATTGAACCCTTAAGTTTAAGGAGGGACTTTGCCTCCCTTTGTGTGTTCTACCGATTGTACAACGGGTTGTGTTCTGACGAGTTGTTCGAAATTATGCCAACAGCTACTTTTTATAACCGTACCGCTCGCCGACGACGGGGAGTTCACCCTCACACGCTTGAACCGCAATGGTCGCGTACGGTGCGGTTCCAGAGAAGTTTTCTTCCTAGAACACTCAAGCTGCGGAATGAGCTCCCACCCGAGGTTTTTCCAAGTGACTACAGCATGGAGTTCTACAAGAAATGCGTGAAGAGGTTTTTAGAGGGTCGGCAACGCATGAGTGACGCACCTGGTGTTGCGAATGTCCATAGGCTACGGTGACTGTTTAACATCAGGCAGGCCGTATGCTTGATTGCCACCTTAGTGGTATAAAAAAAAATTGATGAGGATCACTCTTCAGCTCTCGTTTCGAACAGGCCATGTCCTCATAAACTGGCCATAATTTGTAGTCTAAGGGGTTCAGATCTGGCTAGACGAAGGTCAGTCTTCAGCTCATATAAAGTCAGGAACGTTCGTTTCGAGCCACGCTTGGGTAGTTCGTGCCTTGTGATCAGGTGAAGAGTCCTGCTGGAAAGTTCATGGTACATTTTTAAATAGTGTATTGCTGAGAAGTTTCACAACATGATCCAATGCAATCACTGCAATCATATTTAACCCTTTCCGTATTGTAATTTGATAATCAATACGTAAAAAATAATATGTAAAACGTGGGAAATCGAATGAAGTTGTTTTATATGTAAAAGAAAATTGAAAAAAGCGTGCGGGAGAAAAAATCATGTGTGTGTCAAACTTGAAATGTGCGTGAAGTTAATTTTCTTGATTTGTTATTAACAAAACCAGCAATGCTGGTTTATGGAACCGGGAGACAGAGCTGTATGCAAAGTGAGTATGAAAGTAGAATTATGTTGTGCAAAAGCTGGTTGTAGATTGTATTTACAATGATGATATTGACAAAGAGACTTGGTTTGAAAAGTAGTATCGCCGTTAATTCAGGCGTGTTAAAAGAGTACAAGAGGAAATAATGATTTTAGTTAAGTTAAATAATTATACTGATCAGATCATAAATGTTTTATTTATCGAACTTTATGTTATTATATTGTAACTAATAAGTATCAGATATAATATACAACATGTAGTCTAATCAATTAAATAAATCGATGACCTGTTTTGTTCTCGGTTCCTTCGCAATCAATTATTAGAGGTAGGGCGCAACAAAGCGGCCCAACTGGGGAAGTACTTTTACATCACAGAAAACCGCAGCAAATTAGGAACTCCCAGAACAGTCGTTTCTTCCCGTAAGTGAGTAAAGTTACCAATAAGCTCCTGAAAAGTTTCTGTGTTGACAACATGGTTGGCAGTGCAAATGGTTCCTGTATTACAAGCATTTTGCAAGCTACGGTAACCACTGTATATGACCTGACCGAATAACTCTATACCTCCCAACTTCCTCTTTCTAGCATAATCATCCTGTTTCATAATCCATTTGGATTGGCGAGGTTCGTTACCTAAGCGTAAGGATACTGTTTTTTACATCAGTATCCTGGCTTACTCCTTCCACTCATCTTCCGTTTGTGACACAATAAACATTCTTCGAGGATTAACCGCAACTTTGCAAATATATCTTCTTTTATTTGAAACGAAGGAAATCATCGGCTTGTCTGTATTTGGGCTAACCCGCGAGCTCAGCGGTTAAATACACGCAGAGCTAGGCCGCGCTATAATCCCGGCTAAGTCGTCACTAGCTCCATTTTACTGTACATTTCCCTGTAAAGTGCCTTGCAAGGCTGGAAGCGGAGCGAACGCTTATTTGCATAAAATGCTACAATATAATGCTGCTTTTAACTTTCTATCGTAAGATATTCCCTATTTTGTATGTAATAATAACAAAGGTGTTTTGTGTTTTTCCATGCAATTTCGACAGGCATAAAAGTATTAATAGCCCCGTGAACAAAGAATCTACCTATTAAACAACTGTCTCCAGTTCGAATCCTGCTGTGGGCATATACTACTAAAATATTTTCGGGTATTTATTTTACCTATATTTACGTACATCATTTGTAGTTATCACTTGCTCTGATGGTGGTAAATATCATAACGAATTTGGCACATCTCAGAAATTATTTTTCCAAGTACGTGTGACCGAAGCTAATCTGATTTGGGGTTGTGGAAGTCTGTCAATTGTGTGCTTCCATCATCAACTGATTCATCACTAGACCACCACCCACCTATTATCGTTAGTAGACCCATGCCGTCCCTGCCATGGCTACTCTAGTCGTCTTTATCTCGGATGTTGCGATCGTCTCTGCGATCACCCGCCATTAGCTTTATATAAGGCCGTACCGTATGCTTGTGTGCCTTCCGACGTTGTATAAAAAAATCTATACCTAAGATATGTTATTCTAGGTATCAAGACTGGAAAGAGTTTGTGCGGTCTGTTGACGAGCAGCATGGTACGGTTGTATTTGTATCACTCTGTTAGAGTGATACAAATACAACCGTACCATGATGATAATTGACCACTGTTAGAGGAAATTAACCAGAAAATCATTGAGGCTGTACCCAAAATTTCAGCACCTCCATCACTTTTCACATTCCATTAGCCATGTATCAACATGTTGCAGTTAGTAAATGTTTATGGGGTGGCAAGAAACAGCATATGGTCCCAAAAAATATTAGAAAAATATTATTAATATACAGCATATTATACGGGCCTAGCGGCGATAGAAAGTAAGCTGTCATCAGTTAGACAATGGAAATTATGTAGTATGAATTGATATTAAACATATGACTTGTGTCCCCTCGGTATAGTATTTTTTTGAACTGCTATTTAACTTGCTTTGGAGAATATAGTCCTAATTAATCGTATGCTGTGAAGATTAATTCAGAAATAGGAAATACACCCCTTACAATTCAATAATTATAGAATGCAATTAGCATTATGTCCGCCTTTTGAACCAAGGGTATTGTGGTCAATAAAGTATTAAATAAATAAATAAATTACCAGAGCATGTATAAAGTGGAGGCATATTAGTTCAAGAACATATTAGTTAATTTGTTTAGAGAGGTATTGGTCGGCTACTGCTGCAATTGCTTTGTAAGAACAAGAACAATACAGTGCGCACATTATTTGGGTAATTTGGTATTTAAGTGATGGCAGGATTAATTATATACAGGCTCCAGCTTCATTTCTAGATTATTTATTTAATGAATTTATTGATTATAAAAATTCTAATAACCATAATTAAAAAAAAGGATCTTTTATTTATATACAGGAACTTTATCAATATAACTTAAATAGTGTCAATAGGTGTTATTCTTATTTATCTCCAATAAATATGCTGATTTAGAACAATGTAAGCATTTATTTAAGCATATAATCTGCCTGGTGTTAAATAGTTACCGTAGCCTGCTTACAACCAAGTAATGTAGGTCGCACATTACTGCGGTCTTCTATAATGTGGAGCCACTTCCCCAGTCAGGCTATCGTTCCATCAGTATCTTGACAGCTTATATATTCTTGACGGCTATAAATCATTATTAAAAACATATAAGGTGCTACATCTGCCTTGCAAACATACCCAAAGTATTTTGAAACTTGACGAAATAACTTTTAATAAACAAAGAACATAGTACATGAACTTATTGTTTTGACCTCTCTGTCCTACTGTTATCAGTTGCATACATAGTTTTAATATGTGTATCAAAATTTATAATGAATTACCCTGTGAAATAAAAACACGAAATGGGAATATGTTTAAAACAAAGTTGAATTCATGGTTATTGTTTTTATAGTGTAAAAGATCATCTGAGCCATATGAAGGAAAAATGAACAAGTTAGTGTAAAGTAAAAATTCATTGTAATTTATTTGATAATTGAAAAGAGTATTATATTCTTCTTAGTATCTAATAATCTACATTTATATAGATATTTGCACATCTGCATGCAGATTTAATAGTGTGACTTACTAATTACCTACTCTACATCATCATCATGTATATCATATTCTAGTAAATAAATATCTTTGTCTTTCTCAGACAGAAATTGACATTTCGTTATAATACATAAAATTTAAGCGTTGGTAATTCCAAAAGTTGCCCAACTTTTAAATGCACAATTCACGTGGAGCCTTAATCTGTCTGTCCGCGTCTCGTTACTGGCTTAATGGAAGCTCTGGGAATTATAATGGTTATTAAAATATGAGAATTCCGTGGCAATGAGTCACAGTGCAAACACAACAGCCTTTTCGGAAATTGCAATTGTTATTTAACAGTCAATGGATTGAGGCGTTATTTTGCGAATGTAAAATTTAAAGAATTAATAGATTCAGGCGTTATTTTGCGAAAGTCAAATTTACATGCAATTTGATCTAACCTGCTTTGTGTGCTTCCGCCACCAATTAGTTCATGCGGCCTAGCGCCGGCCGGCACCCACTCACTACTGTTAGTAAGTGCAACATGCCGACGCTGCCATGGCTGCTCCGGTAGTCTCTGCCTCGGCTGCTGCGTTCGTCCGCCATCTGGAACAGAATCCGCATGCCCCCGCCACCACCACAATCGTAAGAATTAATTAATTAAGAATTCTTACGATTAACGTCTACAACGACTAATGATGCCTCGTGGAGAGGCGAAACACGTGTCGCAGCGACGACCAGGCCAGTCGTGGTAGCGACGGTGGTGATGGGGGCATGCGGATTCTGTTCCAGATGGCGGACGACCGCAGCAGCCGAGGCAGAGACTACCGGAGCAGCCATGGCAGCGTCGGCATGTTGCACTTACTATCAGTAGTGGGTGGGTGCCGGCCGGCGCTAGGCCGCATGAACTAATTGGTGGCGGAAGCACACAAAGCAGGTTAGATCAAATTGCATGTAATAGTAACATTGTTTTAAATAGCTCCGGATTTACGAGAAAAACGCTAATGAGGTCTTAATTTTAGGTTATTTTTTTGACAGGTAATATCACCTATATGTTTCGGTCGTAATATAGCTGCTTGATACGTATTTGAGGTACAAATATGTAAACCAGTTTTTCTGTGGCTTCAAACGGATAGGTTTTAAGGTTAACTGAAATACCGGCGAAACGAACTATAGGCACCTATAATAAGTATCGTGTAGAATAGAACAAAAGCGGAAACATCAAACATTAGGTATGTTTCATGTTTCCGCTTTTGTTATGTTCTACACGATACTTGCTATAGGTGCCTATAGTTCGTTTCGCCGTTTATGTTTATCAATTCAAGACTCCCATTAATGTTGCCATATATTTAACGAGTTGGTAATTAATTAATTAATTTTTAAACTTCATTTTATTTTTAATCACCTCATCAGAGCCACATAAGCAGTGGGGTGCATCTGTATTTGCAAAAAATATATAAATATTTTTTTCAGTTACATGCTTAGTATATAATTGATATTGAATACAATACAACTGATGCAAGATAACAAATTCTTCTGTATGCCGTTAGATGTAGTTAACTACAATTAATTGTTTTTTTTTTACAACGTCAGGAGTCATGCAAGCATACAGCCCACATGTTGTAAAGCGGTTACACATCGCCCGTGCGATCTCTGCTGCTAATAGCAACTTTTTAGACCTTACTGTTGACCTACTTGCTCGCAGTAACTCATTACATATGGATTGGTATCAACAAATAACAACTCACTAGAGGGTTGTTCCCTTTAGTGAGTTTTTATTTGGCCTTGGTTTTCTGTGAATTTGGCTTTGGTACTTCTAGAGAGGGGGCTGCTTTGTTGCGCCCTAACTCTCTTGAAAACATTCAGATAGACATGTTTTGATTTTTGTATTGTAATGATACTAAGTAGATGTGATTGTAATCTAGTTCTATGAGTACCACTGCAGAAGTTATTCAAGGAGATATAATAGAAGTATGTAAAAATAGTACTAGTAATTATTACAGGGTATACAAAAGCTTTTAATAAATGTTTAGTGTATAAATTTGCCACTATGCATTTAGATTGTTACACAGGCACTCGTGAATTTTAAAATAATGCATTTTACTAAAATGTCAGATCAGTGCCAAAAATGAAGTTTACTTTGAAATTCAAATATTAAGGATATTTTCATGCAACGTTGGCAGACAAACCTACTTCTCACTTGGTGCTAAGTGATTAATCTATTATGTGACATTGACCAACTGGTCCCCGGTTCGAATCCGGGCGTGGACATGTACCACTAAATTCCGATTTATCTGCATATTTGTAATTATTACTTGCTCTACGGTGAAGGAAAACATCGTGAGGGAACTCGCACAAAGACGTGTATGCGTAGAAATGTAATGTATATATATATATATTCCTGACTTTTTTGACTGCGACTACAAGATATGTTTACAAATTATATACAGATATACTGAATTTAAATATTTTATAAGGAGTGGAAATATAATAAATAGAAAGTCTGTTTATACCTACCAAGAGCAAAATAAGAAATGCAAGCAGAATTTTTGAAACCTTCACTTCCAACTGTTACGAAAGAAAACTTCCGACTGTAAGTGGCAAGCTGATCTGAAACTTCTGCGCAACGTTCCGCTACTGGACAATGTCAGATTTAACAAGGGTGCGGAAACGAGGGGCGTGTGTGTCCTTCTTGAATTGCAATAGAATTGACAGTATGGTCAATGCCAAAGGTATATATATATCTACCATAAATAGCTATTTTTATCTTTTAATACAGGCGTTTAAGAGGTATATTATAATGTAAAGAGTAAATTGAATATAGACAAGAGAATTGATGTACTCGTACGACTATAAAATCATGTTAATAAAACGGATAAAAATCGTAAACAAATGATGAAACAGAAAATCTTTTGAAATGTGCGATCTAGCTAGTATCAACTACATTAATGAAGAATAATTATAAAAAAATCGGCCAAGTGCGAGTCGGACTCGCGCACGAAGGGTTCCGTACCATTATCTATAAAAACGGCAAAAAAAATCACGTTTGTTGTATGGGAACCCCCTTAAATATTTATTTTATTCTATTTTTTAGTATTTGTTGTTATAGCGGCAACAGAAATACATCATCTGTGAAAATTTCAACTCTCTATCTATCACAGTTCATGAGATACAGCCTGGTGACAGACGGACGGACGGACGGACGGACGGACGGACGGACGGACAGCGGAGCCTCAGTAATAGGGTTCCGTTTTACCCTTTGGGTACGGAACCCTAAAAATAGAGGGCGATGTTTTATTATTGTGTTTTTTTTACATAAAAATATATTGACGAGCTCTGTGGCGCAGAGGTTGGTAACGCTGCTTTGACACCAACGCTCACGGGCTCGATTCACACACAACCATTTGTGTGCATAAACATGTGTGTGTGTTGTGGGTGTTTTCTACGTATCCTAAGTATGTATTTACCAGTTGTTAAGTATCTACCCATAACACTAGGTTTGGTTACTTTGGGGCTAGATGGCGCTGTATAATTGGTCCGGTAATGTTTATTATTATTACTATAATATATGTATGGCATTAAATATTATACATACGTAGGCAGCAACGGTGGAGGCTGTTCCTATTTCAGATGGCGGACAATAGCGAAGACCATCGCAGCTGACGTCGCAATGGCGACCGAAGCAGCCATGACAGCGACAATGTGCATATACTAACGGTAGTGGCGGAAGCATATAAAGCAATTTAGATCAAGTTGCATATAAATATCCAGAATATTATTTTAAAAGAACATTTACGTGTCATTCAGGTACGTTACGTTGATTTCCTAAGTGTTTTGTCCTTAATGTTCATATGAAGATTTCGTACTCTCATTTACTCAGACACAGTCTATTTCAAAACACATTTCTGAAATTAGTAATGACAGGTTGGTGTCGAATGCAACTGAACACGAGACTGCACTTTAACCGAGGATACTAAGTCATCAGTAAGTATATTGAAGTAAGAATATTTACTGTTAGGCAGTTGTGCATGTTGCAAGTTAAACATTTATGTGAGGTCGATTAGAGTCCATCTATGGATGGGTTTATGTATCTTGAGCTTCTTCGTACTTCGGAGAGAACTCCGATGTACGAAGAAGCTCGTGGCTGTTATCGATAGGCGACAGTTGTTAAGCTTTTTTTTATACCAGTAAGTTGGCAAACAAGCATACGGCCCGTCTGATGGTAAGCAGTTACCGTAGCCTATGGACATTTGCAACATTAGGGGTGTCGCTCTAGCGTTGCCGACCCTGTAAGAACCTCTTCACGCTTTTCTTGCAGAAACCCATACTGCAGTCCCTTGGGAAAACTTCGGCAGGGAGCTCATTCCACAACTTAATAGTTCTCGTTAGTAAACTTCTCTGAAACCGCACAGTACGCGACCATTGCGGTACCAGTGTATTAGGTTTTCGAGCAGTATCCGTTTGCGGAATTCCTTATTTTGGGAGACTTTAATGCCCATTGCACCGAATGGCTTGGTCTCGGTGCACTGATTCCGCGGCGAGATCTGCTCATGACTGTGCTCTGGCCTATAGTTTCTCCCAAAAGCTTCATTCTCCCACGAGAATACCAGATATAGAGGACCATACAAGCTCCTTACTTGACCTTCTGCTGACCACACGTCCGGAAGAGTACAATATCTAAGCGTATGCGCCGCTTGGCTCATCGGACCACTGTCTCATCCGGACCCAAGCGCCCTATGCCAGACGCGACCCACTTCGGCCTACCGGATAGCGTCGCGTATGGCACTTTAAGAAGGCAGACTGGGACGGATTGCGTGAATTCTATGCGTCGTACCCATGGAGGCAGTTTTGTTTCAAAACAGATGATATCGAATCCTGTGTAACTGCGGTAGCTGCGGCGATATTGGGTGGCATGGAATGCTACATTCCCAATCGCTTAGTGGCTGCTGCGGGAGCTTAACCGCGACCGTGGTTTAATCGACTTGTAGATAACCCAAACTTCAAACAGGCTGCTTTTGAGGCTGGGACCACGGCGCGACCTAATGGAAATCCAGATGTCCCTGTTTTGAAATGCAAACTGAATGCTGCCTTGAGATCCAGTAAGGGTAATTGCTAGAGGAAAATTTGATTTCATCGATAGAGCTTTGCGAGCAGCTTGCAAGCCTTCCGTCTGGGAGCCGTGCTTTCTGGTCGCTCGCTAAAGCTACTGAGGGGAACTTTTGTCAGTCGTCCATGCCACCATTGCAAAAACCGGACTATAGTGCTAAAGAGAAAGTCGATTTACTGGATAATCTCTTTGCCTCTAACTCTTGATTTTGAATATCGGGGGAGCTGTACCACCTATCATCCCGAGGTACAGTATCTCAATGCCGTAAATCTCAATTACCCAGCGTGATGTCCGGCAGGTGTTGCTCTCCCTCGATATTCATAATTCGAGTGAACCAGATGTCATATCAGCAGCAGTGCTAAAACTGTGTGCTCCTGGGCTGTCTACTTTGGTAACGCGCCTTTTCGTGCTTTCGTACTCCACTGGGCAAGTTCCGTCTTTGTAGAAGACCGCCAATGTACACCCGGTGCCCAAAAAGGGTGATAGATCAGATCCATCGAATTACAGGCCTATTGCCATCGTCGTAAGGTTTGACATCGGAGTCTTCTATCGAAGTTACCATCATACGGGCTGCCCGAAGGTTTGTGCAAATGGGCTGCTTCTCCAGCTGGACGCATAAAAGTCGTGATGCATGGAAGTTACTTCGATAGCCTGGATATTAATGCGGCACATAAAAGACGCAAAGACTTACGTTATAAAAGTCCCAAGTCAAATATACATATGGAGTACTGTCGCCACCTTTAGGCGGGAGCACCTGATACCAGCTAGGACCTTGAGGATCGCCGATGATTCTGAACTCACACACGGTATTGAAGCCTTGAGTTTGAGAGGGGATTTTACCTTCCTTTGCGTGTTCTACCGATTGTATAATGGGATGTGTTCTGAGGAGTTGTTCGATATTATGCCAACAGCCTTGTTTTACAATCGCACAGCTCGCCGATGGCTGGGAGCACATCTTCATTTTAATATATAACCTAAGTCAGTGACCTTCGGGTAGCTTGAAAACACTGGCCTCCGCTAATCTGCTGTTGGGCAGCTTGGTGAAGTAGGTACGCTCTAAACCTTTTCGGTTAAAGGGAGGCATATATACCTGCAGTGGGATGAGTAAGGGTTGGTGTATTATTAGTAGGAGGATCTAGACCAGATCATTTGAGGGAAATATTTATTTACAGAAAACTGCAACCAAAACACAATTTCCTTAAGGAGCCATACAGTTATGCGATTGTGTAAGTACTTGTTACCAGCAAGATCTTCATCTCTTCTCTCTGCCTACCCCGTAAGTAGTATGATCTTGAGGAAGTACTACGTTTACATTGACGATGGCAAAGCTCGAGCAACTTTCTGTTGACAAGAAATACGTTATATATTGTAGTAATAATCATTGAGCTTATTCCTCACCTGGTCATCCATGAAGCTAATGCAGCTTTGTTTGCTTCCCCCTAAATTTATCACTTGTAGCAACAAAACCCTCCAGGGAATTGTTACTTGGATGCAGTTGCCAGTATTTGGCAAGTTTGTTTGATCTCCTGGTACATCGCTGTGCCCTACCTCTCTTTCGTCGTGATCGTTTATCGCCAGGGTGTATCACGAGCCTGTTAGGCTAAATTCATCTCTATAAATGATCTTTAACTAATTACATCCCCAAATATAAAATTCTTGTCAAGGGATTCACTGATAAACCTCTTGTGAACTTAAGGACATGACTTAAAGTACAAAAAATAGTAGTAAATTTTTATTGCAATGTTCATTACCGAAGGTTTACAATACAAGGTGTATCGCTAAAATATTACTATTCCCACTGCTAATATAGTAATTCCTCAGTAGCTTACCGATATCCTCACTCACTGGTGTCAACCCCTCATCAACACCAATCTTTCAGGAAGTTTCTATCTGACTACGGACTTCTGCCAAGTGTAGATATGTCAAATTCTTTTTTTTCTAAACGAGAACGAACATTAAACACTAGCAATGTTCTAAACAGGATAGAATTTGATTTCATTAAATATTTTAGTAATTCATAGATGACTATTAATATAATCTGTCTATAACTCTGCGCCAAATTCCTTGGGTAGGCAGAGGGAGCCGTGCGCCACATGATTCGGCCCATAGACATCTGAGTCGCTTTTTAAATATTCATGACTCTTCTCACAATGTATAAAACATATTGCAAACCAATAATTTTGGAGAAATTACAAATATCTAGTCTCAAACTAAGCAAAGTCTGTATGGGTACTAAACAACGTGATAAAAAAATGGGTGCGTGTACTTATTTATTAAATAAATATTTGACATTAATAACTTAAATTAAAAAACGTCTATCAAGTAGTAGCGCGATGTTTATGGAATGTATTACATACAAGTCAAATGTAAAATACAAATGTTATACATTTTTAACTATAGCGCCATCTACCGGTAATATTGTGAAACATTTAGCAGCTTCAACCTGTACTTTTGTGTTCGAGTGCCACGCATTCACTCTCGCTCTGTCTCTTTCTATTCCCCCTCCATGTAGCGTTAAACGTTTAACGCAACCTTTTTGCAAGTCGCATTAGAAGTATAACTTCAAATATATACGTAGATCAAAACAAATAGTCTATTTCTTCACACAGATGTTTTCTTGTGAGCATCGAACCCTCCTTGTTGTTACATCAGCCATTTCTAACCACTCAACCACCGGTTCGTCAATAAATAGAGATGGCAAAACTTATTCTGCTCAAAACTTGCAACAGAAATTATAGCCTTATGCAAAATTCCAAACAAACTCGCTATGAAAACATAGCGGCCGCATCTGATTCCATCGGACATCGGACACCGCCCCCGCATACATTGGTCGGATTTGGTTAGGTCGTGACCGCACATACGAGCAGTAACTTTGGCCCGATATGCGACTGGAGGCTTTTGGAAAACTGCATAAAGTAGAATTATTTTGTTTACTACTAATATAATGTATACATTTAAACTGCATAACGTGCAATTATTTTGTTTACTACTAACATAATGTTTACCTACTTTTTTATGTTTGATGATGTTAGAAACAGAGTTGATCTGGAAGGGAGTATCGGTGTTAAAATAAGAAGAGGCATGCTCCGTTTGTTCGGGCATGTAGAAAGAATGCGGGAGGAAAGAATTACGAAACAGATATACAACGCAAAAGTAGAAGGATGTAGGAGCCGAGGAAGGCCAAGACTTACCGTTAACAAAATGATCGTGTTTTATCACAAGGTGATGTCAGGAATAAAAAAAAAGAAAAATAAGCGTGTGAGGTGTGTAAGGATCGAGTCATATGGCGCTCGGTTTTCTCTCTCTACCCCGCAAGGGATTTGGCGTGAAGTTATAGATAGATACATTTTTTTATACAGCGTCGGCGGTCATAGCCGCAGTACGAATGCGTAGTAGGGCAATCCGATAATTAACAAAATTAAAGTTAAGTGACTAACACTTGCAGCTTACAGAAATTTACTTTACCGTATCTGCTTAAGACCTTTCTGGTTACAAAATTTTTATACAACATCGGAAGGCATATAAGTATAATCTAATGCGTTCTGTATATATTTAAATATGTTCCATTGAGGTAGAAATGGGTTGCAATCTCTCTCTCTCTCTCTTGACGCTCAAGCTACTCCGCGGCATTTTGTTCATTACGAATCTTACGCCATGGCGACAAGGTCAAGAAGTCGCCAAATTTATGTAAAATGCCCCACTTTTGCAAACTTTCTAACTTTTTAGCCCCACAAATATAATTTTTTTATATTACATCTAATATAACACTACACACTCTATCAAACGCGGCTACTTCTGCTCAAATTGATCAATGTACTGCTGAGTAAGATACTGTACTGTACTGCGTCGTTAGGCGCCCGATTACAGTACCATTTACAACAGCAGTATGTGCACTACCGAGTAACTAAATAATGGTAATAATATGAAGCAGGTAGGTAATTTTCATTTTCGTTACATTTGATTTTTACAAGCGTCCTACTGACCCAAATGAAATACATATATACCTATACCTATATATATATATAGAGGACCCAGTGCTTCGTTAACATTCATAGCTCGTTTCATGCACGCCATCTTAGAGCTCCTGACATCACCTTCTGATAAAATACGACAAATTTAGTCATAGTCGAGTCTTGGTCTTCCTAGATACCTACATTCTTCTACTTTCGCATTGTATCCTTTCATCTACATAGCATTCTTTCCACATATCTGAACCAATGGAGCATGCCTTTTCTTATCTTGAAAGACGTTTCACGGCTGAATACCATAGATAAAATTTAACTCAATTAAGTACATACATGTTTACCTCATTATACTAATATTTATGATACGTTTATGAAACGTAAATGAGAATGCTTACTCTCGCTTACCTACATAATTACCTACGTAGCGGAATTTTAAGTAAAATATAGTGCAATTATTTTAAAAAATTGAAACTTTTAATGTATAGAAATTTTAATCAAAAGCTATATTGATCTAATAGGTTATGTAAAGAGAACTCGAAACTTGATCCCAAGTTTTGATAAATTCTGCTAATGGCTAAATATGTACATTTTATGTTATGATTTTGAATTAAATAAAATTCAAGAAAAGTGTGTATACATAGGTATGTACGCACGTAAGAAGTTACACTTTTTCGAGTAACAAAATAAAAAAATAACAACAAAAATTTTATCTCGCGTGCCAGTTTGTATAACATAGCGTTTGTATAACAAAACGATAACATACTAAATTATTATCAATACATACTCGTATAATTCTCCACTTTAAGTAATTCAAAGATACAAAAACACATAATAAATAAATATAGTCTGACAAATTACACAGCGCCACCTAGCCCCAAAGTAAGCGAAGCTTGTGTAATGGGGACTAGACAACTGATAAACATACGTAAATACATTTTTTTTAAATACATGCTTATTATACATAGAAAATACATGACCAAGACATGTTTAACAGAGGGAGACTTTGTACAAAAGTCGTCTGCGTGGATACCTCTGTCTCGCCTATTTCTACCGTCAAGCTCCTATATTTACATAGCTGTGTTCTAGAAGCCGAGGAAGACTCACCTACAATGACCAATTTGATCGTGTTTTATCAAAAGGTAATGTCAGGATCATACGAACCGGTAAACGTGTGTTCCTGCGTGTGAGTGAGGTCATCAGTTAGCTCCCAAGGAGTCGCTGTGTAAGCAGCAGAGGAGGCATCGCGCGAGTGATAATTAATATATCGCAAGCGTTAATAGGCTACGGTACCCGCTTTACATCAGGTGGGTCGTATGCTTGTATGCCTCCTGACGTAGTATAAAAAAAGTGCATGAAAAGAGCACCGAACTTTAAAGAAGTGATTGAGGCGTGTAAAGCCTCGTCCTATGGCGCTCAGTTCACTCTCCCTACCCCACATGGGATCTGGCGTGAATATATAAAGTCAAAGTCAAAGTCAAAATCTTTTTATTCCGTATAAATGGCTACATTTGTTTGGAATCGTCACAATTTTTTCCCTACCGTGCAGTTTATGACTAGGTGAGCACTGATAAAAATACTGCCAAAAAACTCAGGCATCCCTCTTTTGGTATCCAAACAAATTTACATATTTTATTAATTACATTATAATTGAATCGACTCACTCCCAGGCATTTTTATCATTAATATAGTCAGATACTTTATAATATGCCCTGCTACACAATTTGGCTTTAATAGTAGTTTTAAATTTGTTTATTGACAATTCTCTTATATTGCTGGGAAGTTTGTTATAGAACCGTATACATTGCCCCATAAAAGAATTACTTATTTTGTGGAGACGGCTTGCATGTAACACAAGATTATGCTTATATCTAGTATTTATGCTATGAGTATCACTCTTTTTACAAAATGAGTCTATGTTTTTATGGACATACAAAAGATTTTCATAGATATATTGCGAAGCGACTGTTAAAATATTTATTTCTTTGAATTTTTCTCTAAGGCTCTCCCGGGGATCAAGTTTGTAGATAGCTCTATACATACATGCATACATATATATATGTCGAATCGGAACGATGGCGCCACCGGTTATCAACGATTACAGCTCCGGGCACTATGCAAACAAGTGTCCCCGTGCCCACACCACCGCTGCGGGGACGAATGCTTCGGGCAACGGAGGTGCGGGCAGTGGCAGAAGCAGCAGCGCGGCGGCCGACAGCAGCACCGTGACAGCCAACAACGGCGGGCAGCGTCGGGTAGACCTGTGCTGTATCGGCAGCCCTACTGGACAACTCAATGTTTCTGGTGAGCACTTTTCATTTTACTGTGATTCGGGCGCTGAATGTTCTCTCATGAAGGAGTCTATTGCATCGAAATTTCCTGGAAAACGGCTTAATAATATAGTGCCCCTAACTGGTATTGGGCAATCATGAGTATACAGTACGCAACAAATTTCTTGTGTGGTAGAAATTGATGATCTGAATCTAGAAATTTTATTTCATGTTATACCTGATCAGTTTCTAAAGAGTGGCATTATTGTAGGTCGTGAAATTCTGGCTCAAGGCGTTAATGTCAACATGACTGCTGACAAATTATGTTTCTCTCGCTGTATTCAGGTGAATACATGTGAGCAGCTTCTTTTAAAGAATGATATTGATTTTAGTACTATCATTACTGACGTACAGGACGAATATAGGCAGCAGTTGATTGATGTTCTGCAGAAGTATAGAGGTTCGTTTGCGTCAGGAATAGCTACCTCACGTGTTACTACGGATCAATTGGAAATACGTCTCATTGATTCCAGTCGCACAGTTCAAAGACGTCCCTATAGGTTAGGTATTGAGGAGAAGGAGCTGTTGGAGGCAGGAGTTATTCGTCCTAGTTGTTCGCCATTTTCTAGACCAGTGTTGTTAGTAAAGAAAAAGGACGGGTCTGACCGAATGTGTGTCGACTACCGTGAGCTCAACAACAACACTGTTGCTGACAGGTACCCTTTACCTCTCATTCACGACCAGGTGGCTAGATTAGGAGATGCTAGATAGTTTTCAACACTTGATATGTTCAGCGGTCACCATCAAATTCCTGTTGCAGCCGATTCAGTAGAGAAGACATTGGAGAAGGCATATGATCATTATTGGTTTCCGTTCATGGCAAAATACGTGAAGAAGTTTGTAGAGACTTGCATCACTTGCAGAGTATCCAAACCTCATTCAGGTCGTATTCAAGCGGAGCTTCATCCGATCCCAAAAACCCCGGTTCTGTGGCATACAATCCACATTGATGCCTCTCCACACATGATGTAATTTGATGTAAGTTGAGTGAAAAGAACGACGTCAAAGAGTACGTTTTCGTCTTGATCGACGCATTCACGAAGTTTGTTCTTTTGGTTCACTCTAAGAACATTGACAGCGATTGTAGCATTAGAGCTTTCAAAGCGGGTATCTCTTTGTTTGGTGCTCTTAAAAGGGTCATAGCAGACAAAGGTCGATGTTTTTCTAGTAAGGATTTTTCCAATTTTTGCTGTGATCACGGAATCCAACTGCACCTCATCGCAACAGGCGCTAGTCGCGCCAATGGCCAGATCGAGAGGGTTATGAGTACGCTAAAGAGTATGTTGACGTCTGTTGAAGCCACTAACGAGACTTCTTGGCAAGATGCGTTAGGTGACGTTCAGTTAGCTATAAACTCTACCATAAACCGGGTCACTAAAGCGAGTCCTCTCGAATTGTTAGTTGGTAAGGTTGCTCGACCTCTGAACTTAGTTACTGCCGATGACGATGACGAAATTATTGATCTTGATGCAATGAGAGAACAAGCGTCCCGAGACATTGTTGAAAGTGCTAATTATGACAAGGAAAGATTTGATAGTAATAAGGCTAAGATTAAGAAATGTGTAGTCGGTGATTTTGTACTCATTCAAAATGAGGAGAGAAATCAGGTCAAATTGGACTCTAAATTTAAAGGACCTTTTAAAGTAATTGAAGTACTAGACGGCGATAGATACTTGTTGAAATCCCTTACTTCGAATAGAACTTACAAGTATCCTCATGACAGAGTCAGAAAGATCCCCGATCAACAGGTTCCCCCAGAGTTAGACATTGCGTGTGACGACAGCAATGATAGTGACGGTCAATAAACTATGGGCTTTTTACTCTTCTGGTATTATTTCGCACCTTTGCGGAAAGACCGTGATATTTCGAGAAAGTTGGTTTTTGTTTTCTTGCAAATTTGAAACCAGTTATATATATATATTATATCGAGTTCTATTATCTCCAAAAACGTGGTTTTGATTGTGTGAATAACGGCTGCGTAATAAAAGAAAGAGACAAAATATCACACTAGCATTGTCTTGTTCGACAATTTAGTTGGCTGCGACATTGTGACAGTCTAGTCGCAACCTGTTATTCAAAGAGTGAAATGTACCCGCATTTTGGAAACATCGTGACCTCACGACTATACCACATTTTATGTAAAAAGGTAAGTTGTTTTAACTACAATATTATTATAGAAAAAATATGACATGTCGTAGATGACACACTATTTAAGTATTAAATAAGATATTCTGGGTGTGATCCATTCATAATGTCACATTGTTCTTGTAAAAATATAGTTTATTTGCAGGGACATCTCAATACGTCACGTTGAAGGTGATATATTTTTTTACTTGTTTTTTTTAGTGTGGTATATGTATACGATGTTTCGTTATTTTAGTAATAATTTAATTTTTTAGAGAGATTGTTTTGAATTGTCACGTTGTATGCGTTAACATGTTTTTAATCACGTGTACCATTTTTGCAGATGGGGTTACGATCTAGGCGAATGTTAGAACTGGTGACGAATAAAAACTGCATAAAAGGGCTTCCAACAGTTAACCTACAGAATGAACAGTCTTCAGAACATACCATCCAACAATGCGTATTGCAAAATGAGCTCTCCATTGATGTTACGGAATCAAACAATCAATATAATACTATCGAAGCAAATGATGATGGTACTTATTACCAAATGGCAATGTTTCATTTCATATGCATTTTTAGTTTTTAATTTTCTTTTATACTACGTCGGGGTTTAATTGTAATTAAAGAAAAAATATTTTTATTCCCTGCAGGCCCTAGTACATTAAACCAGCGCAAGCGTACCTTATCTACAAGTTCAACTTCCTCCAGTAGCTCCTACAGAAGCAATTCATCCAGTAATGCACCTTCATTTTCACACATTGGTAATAAACACTTAGTCTATTTTCTTAAGATATCTTCCGTATTCCGACTTTCAGAACCTAACGATACGAATTATTTATTGCAGATAGTGATGACTCAGTGAAAGACCCAAATTATGAAATACTAAAGGAAAAACACAAAGTAACGTTCTGGCCGACTGAATTCGACGTTTTTATGACTTCTCAAATTAATACGCTAGATAGTAATCACCAAATAGGCATGACAAGTTCTGTGAAAATCGCCGCAATTACGTTCGTTACGTTACCTTCAGTTGAAGTAATGCGGAATAATATTGAAATTTCAGAACCAGAACCAGAGCTCGCAGTAGAGAGGGTAAAAGTTGAAGAATCTGCAGAAATCGATCAATACAACACGGACAATAGTCTGACGAAAAAAGTAAAGAAAACATGCAGACAGGAAAATAAATGGAAGAAAAATGTCACATAAAAGTTGAGAAATAGTGGAAAACAATATCAATAGTTGAAGACTAAAAGGACAATTAGCGAACGGATAGTAAAACCATCGTGCAAAGAAACGTGTATTAAGATCTGTTTTATTGGAGCTATCAAAGCTGCTCGGAAAAATCAGAACCGATGCGCGTTAAAGAAATGTGTTTCGACGATATTCATGACTGGAAAGAGTATGCAATTAGATGTCTTTTTCGTTTCAAAAAGATGAAGATGATAATGAAATCAAACTGGTAGAGATCAAAATTATAAAATTCGAAAAGAAATGTCCACAGGGTGTATATTTCAAAATATTATAATGCCAATGAACAATTTAAGAGGGCTACTGTAAATAAAAAAAAAATGTCAAAAATATTGCACTTAATAAAATTTACACAAGATAACCTGGATTAGTGGAGAATAAAAAAAAGATCTCATAGATTTAGTGGCTCATAATCACATTCCTAGTTTATATAAACATTTTTTTGAATCTCTTTAATCTTGTTTCCCAATACAAAAGTATTAAGTAATTTGTAAGGCTACCTGCCTCACTACGATCACTAAGATTGATAATAAGTTTAAAGTTAACTGTGTTTGATTAGTATTAATTGATATTTTTTGGAGTAACAAAAAGATTTAACAAACGTGTAAAGATTGATGGTTACCCGAAGTGTTCTCTTATTTTTATTTGAAATTTAAATTAGAATTTGTATGTTCTTTATAAATTTAAAGTTTTGATACTTTATTATGTATACACGTGCTTAAGCACTATTTAACCTGGTGCATTCCAATAAATAAGATTAATTTACTGTTGTTAGTTAGTAACTAAGACAAAGTACTATTATTGGTTAATGCTAAGATTAATGTTGATTTTATTAGTTTTCATTAAAATGTTTTATTTTTGCTCAAATACAGAAACTTTGTACGTCCGTAACAACTCTGAGACGTCAATTAAAGACAAGTAATAGTGTCATTATTGTATTAGATCTATAGTGATATGATCTGATTCACTTGAACTTTATTGATATCTCCTACTAGGAAGTAACAGCTTTAAACGGCATTGTTCACTTGACTTGTTTACATTATTTTTGTTGTTAATTTAATTGAGAGGTCAATTCTTTTTCATTTTAGAGACGACTGTTTTCATTTAGATTACTTGTGTGATATGTACTGTCACTGTGCTTTAGGACTATTTTTGTGCATTTAAAGACAATAGTAATTTGATATAAATGTTTTTATGAAATAACTCAATAATATTCTAAAATTATTGTCATCTACAATGTTACATCACGAGATAACACACATGAAATTTTTCCTTTTTGCAAGAACAACGTGACAGATGTTCCATTTTTTTTTTCAAACCGTAATATCATGTTGCTCGGTGGGCTTAAAGTGCAAAATAACCTCCAATAACATTAGTTTAATAGTTGAACAGCATCTGTTTCATAGAAATGTAAGCGACAACTTCAAAGTTTTCAAAGTCACTGTATTTCAAAAGTTTTAAAGTGGTCTCCTGTGAAATCACTCATATTGAGATATTACAATCTTTCCGCAAAGGTGCGATTTGTGGTTGTACTCGGTTGCACCGGCCGGAGCATGTAAGAGGTACACGTGGCTGTTTTTCTTTTCTGAGCAGCATGCCCTTTGCGAGGGGTAGTACTTACGCAGCTGAGATGGTTAGCTTCCGAGTGCGATACACACAGCCGATGGACTGGCTATTGCCGAAGGACTGGCATTGATTTTACTTAGCCGATGGACTGGCTATTGCCGAAGGACTGGCATTGATTTTACTCAGCCGATGGACTGGCTACTGCCGAAGGACTGGCACTGATTTCACTCAGCCAACGGACTGGCTTCTGCCGATGGACTGGCACGGAGAATTAATCCCATAGCTTTGTGTTAAGATTTCTGCGTTTAGATAATCTTTAATGCCTGAATGATATTGTCTTATGTAAAACTAAAAAAAAAAAAAAAAAATTTAACCTGTTGATTGGCCCTACTCTGTCTCTGTATTCATTAAGTTGATCTGTTATTACTAGACAATTTTTTTTTTTATGACTGTACGGCAGGTTAGCCGAGCGGACTACTTTCCGAATGTTTTTGTTCACAGATCAATCACACGAGGACGTGTGAGCGGCAAGATGGCCGTGTCGAATCGGAACGATGGCGCCACCGGTTATCAACGATTATTAGCGTTTGTAATTACTCATTTCTGAGCGAATGTCAATGAATCTTATTTTATTTGAAGTTAAGTAATCTTATTTCAAGTTTTTTTTTTTAACGTTGTAAACAGAGGGCGCTGTACGTTGGACCTACTAAATCTATGCAGTAGAGTAGTTTCAGTCTATGATTATTGTTTCATGTTGGCAATGTTTTCTTTTTGATCAAAGACAATGACTTCGGTTAACCAATCATATTTGAGAATTCTGTATTGTTATGTTGGTACCACTGTACAAGTAACGATGATTGGTGGAAACGCAGGCGCGCCTTTTTCCCGCGCCTGGGCATGGCTCTTGGCGGGGACGCGACATCATTTTTGAGGCGGGAAGACAATATTGCAGGATTCTTATTCGATCCGCGTTCGAAGTAGGTCCGTCGCCAAGAGACTTGTCAGTTTCCATCTAATTCTATAATCATAATACTGCGTACTGTAGTTAATTGTAATTGCTAAATTAAATTATCGTACCGAGTTATAAGTTATAGTGTCTTTATAATATCGTGTGCATAGAAATAAATCTGAAGTGTGTAACTTTCAATCGGATTTTATTTCATCTACCGTCAGTGTTCATCTACCATGTCTGATACCCATGAGTGCCCACATTTGCCCGCTCCAGCCACACAGAGGATACGACATATATATATATATATATATATATGGTATATTAAATTTATCCACGCAGTGCAACTCCACCACATTCTCTTGCATTTTACTGTTCATATATCTCCCAAACGACTTTCTTTCCATCCTTCCAAGATATATAGCCGTCTCGCTTTTAACAACGTCCGCATTAAATTTCTACATTTTCTTTATAAGAATATTGCTTCAGGTACCGTAAATATGGTCATAAAGTATAGATGTTCGCAGTTCATACTATGTGGACGATATTGACTTTATACTGCAGTTTTAGTACTAGCTATATGGCGGAACATCAAGCTTTATCGCTAGGCTTCAATAAGTACCGAAAGGGTAACAAGAAACCCTTATAGAGCTCTGTTTTTTTCACACTACGTCGCGAGGTTTAGAAGCATACGGCCCACCTTATCACTGCCTATAAACGCTCGTGATACATTAAGTATCACTCGCGTGATGCCACCTCTGCTGCTGACAGAGCAACTGCGGTTTTTCTGTGAGATAGAGGTATTCCCCAGACGGCTGCTTTGATGAGCCCTACCTTGTTTTCTTCTCTGTGCGTGTACCCGTCTATCATAGATATTTCTGACAAATAACTCACTTAATATAAATGGTTACAGAATTCTATGAAATTGGTACAAAGAGTACTCACGTACATATTGTCACCACCGTTGTATAGACAACAACAGAAGCCTATGGCTAATCTCACTCCCCCGTAATACAACTATACACCAAGGAGTTGTTATTTGGCTGTGCGATTGTGTGAGGTGAAAGGTATTTCCCTGAGCATAGTTATTTAGTGCTTCATGTACTTATAGGTGAGGTTAGCTTTTTTACATGTACATCGTCGGGAGGCATACAAGCATAGGCTTTGGACAGGAGCTTTGGGTAGATATTAAGTAATCACTCACACTTCTGATCATTATTTCTGGCAGAGAGTGGTTCTTTATCAATTAGAAGTAATTAGGAAAGCTTGTGTAGGGGCACCACCATGTGTAAATAAGGTATCGTTTTTTTATATACAGCTGCGGAACTCCTTGCTTAATTAATCTAAAACTGAAATAATAAGGTACTAGTTCATCTTTTACCGTCCTATTAATAACAACATATTATTTTCTGTCTGCCAAGTAAGATGACATTAATTGTAATATAAGTCCCCTAATTCCTATCGCTTCCGATTTTCGCAATAACAAACTGGGCGACACAAAATCAAAAGCCTTTGATAAGTCGAAAAACAGACCCGCAGTAATATTGTTCTTATTGATTCTGTCAAATATATATTTAGGAGTTTATAAATAGGTAAGGTAGTTGATTTCTCTTTCTGAAATTCATTTTACTCATCAGAAATGATATCAAAATTACCACAAAACTCTATCCAATTCTCGAAAAATGTATGCTTTGTGCATACATTTTTCGAGAATTTGATAGAGTTTTGGATAGGATCGAGACTACTGCAATGCAATGTGCTAGGACAAAACTAAACACTACAAAATGTGCTCCTTACACGCGTCACTCGCTTTTTAATGATTCGTAAGTCTTTTTATGCATGCTTACCTGTTTATAAGGCTGATGTCACCTTCGGATTATCTTTTCTTCGGATATCCGTACCAGGTTCTGTGCAGGGTAAGTAGAGAGAATCAAGCGCCACATGACTCAGTCCTTAAATAACTTCCGGATAAGATTCCGGACTTCACCTTCTCATGAAACACTAGCCGGTTGGTCAATGTAATGAATCATGGCCGTTCGCTCCTAAACAATGAAAGATGATTAAAAAAATTTAATACTAATTTGGTATACCTTTAGAACCAGAAGGTCTATTTTATACTAGAAATATTTATTACGACGCAAAATATATTGAACTTTGTTTTAAAGCTACTAATGTTACATGATATGGGTTATAGATATGCCCATAAAATCTAAAATTTCTGTTACAAAGTATACCTATCATAAATAGAAAAATATACTGAGCCATAGAAATTGGTCGACCGAACTGTTTAAATTGAGTGAACGACATTTGTCCTTTGACAAAGCTATGAGCAAAGCTATACCCTGCTGATTTATTCCTTCGAAACATGGATCCTGGTTAAGAATGATGTAAAGATCCAGTATCTACATCTTAACGTCAAGTCCCTTGAGAGATAGGCGGAGAGAATTGCGCCACATGACCCGGTCCTTGTACACCTCATTCGCTTCTTTAACATTAATAACTCTTTCCATGCACGCTCGTGGGTTCCTAAATAATAAAGCTCCTGAAAATGTTTTTATAAATACCTACTTAGTTGTAACCAGAATCTGAAACCAGAAGGACAACGTCTCATGCAAATCTAGTATTCGAATAATTCTATCGAACAACGACCGGGCGTGACTTGGCATCAAAATGAATAAGATAGGGCTGAACAGACATTTTTAGCCCCTGCAAAACGAAATAATCAATTTCGAATATTTTCGAATAAATCCATTGGACAAATTGAAAATGCTGAAAAGCTTTTAACGAACGGCACTTAAATATCGAATATAAATGAATGGCATTTTTTAAACTATAAGTTTTTTAAATATTTATGTATTATTTTGAATGTAGATATTTCTAAATTTCTGTGCGGTATAGGATACTAGCTAAAGCCTGCGACTTCGATCGCGCTTACCCCGGTATCCCGCAGAGTCCCCTTTTATTTACTTTCTTTCTTTTTGCCCGACTTCTAAGTGTGATATAGTGATGTTGAAAAGCCGTCCTCAAGAATTGGACTATCAAATGAAAAATATATTTTCGAATCCAAATCAAACAAACAAACTTTCTCTCTTTATTATATTAGTATAGATGAAAGTTTTGGTCCGCGGAATTTACTTCTACTATTCTTTCATTTACAAGTACATCACAGTACACAAAGACCAAAGAACTTCTGTCCTATATTCGAATGGATCATCGTTATCATTTCATAGGCCGTATTCGTATACTGCTGGACAGATGTCCATACGAATACGTGAATAGATATTCATTCGTCTCTATTCCTGTATCCATCGACTTTCTATAAAAATGAATATTAGTTGGAATGGTTATGATCATGTTTTTATTATACTATGTCTGGTGAGAAACAATCATTCGCCCGAGAAATCGAAGACTTGTGTCCAAAATCTGACAGTCTTTGTTCGGTGACCAAGTGATTAACAATACTACTTTGATACCAAGGCTCGTGAGTTCGACTCCCAAAAACGACAAACAGTTGTGTGCATAAACATGTTTGTTTATATTCTTGGTCCGGGTACTTTTAAAAGAGGTAGAATCCTTCAAAGTAGTCCACCTGTCAAATTACCACCATCTGATAGAAAACCGCAGCCAAATTACAACTCCCTGGAGGGTTGTTATATTCCTACGAATGTGTGAGGTTATTAGTAAGCTCCTAATTAGTTGCTATGTTAGCAGCATAAGATGGTTCCACGCGAGTGATAATGTTTTGCAAGTGTTTATAGGCTACAGTAAGCATATTATATCAAGTGGGCTGTATACTGGTATGCCTCCTGACTTTGTATAAAATAAAGTTTATATATGATGTTCTGAATATGGTCTGTCGTATTTTATCTCTCGATTTCTTGTATTACCTTGATAAAATTATATCAAACTATAGTATTGTCTTAGGTTTTCGCGATTGTTACACATTGAAATTAAACTATTTTTAACGGAAGTATCGCGTGTTTTATTTATTTTGTTGAAACCTGACGTTTCGAACGCTTTGCAGCGTCCGTGGTCGCAGGAAAGACTAAGGTGGTATTTGTCTTACATTAGTTATTCAATTATTACATCTATCAATAGAGAAGATGGTTGGCAAGTACCACCTGCTTGGGATCCAGTCCTAAAAATAATCAAGTCACAAATCCAAAGATCTACTAAAAAATGTTCGGACACTGTGAGCGATTTTTGTGTGAATCGGAACATATATAATTAATCCATCCATGTCGGTAGATGTAATAATTGAATAACTAATGTAAGACAAATACCACCTTAGTCTTTCCTGCGACCACGGACGCTGCAAAGCGTTCGAAACGTCAGGTTTCAACAAAATAAATAAAACACGCGATACTTCCGTTAAAAATTAATTTCTATATCAAACTATATTCGGTGTTACAAGTATTCATAGCACAGAGTAACTCCTCTCTATCACGCAGTGTGAAGACTTGCTCGCCACTATAGTGTTTTAAAGAAATATTCGTACACTTATATGTTTATGTCTTCAAAATTCAGAGTAAACATAGGGCCCTATAACTCCTTACACACCTTATATACGTCACTGGAAATTTCAAATTAGTCCTATGCGGAAAATACTTCAAAAAAGCAAATTTCAAAGAAGTAGAAAAATATTTTTTTTAAAATCGTTGGAAAACTATTGGTGCCATCAATTTCTTATACAAAAAGGCAATAAAGTGACCATTCACTGTCTCTACCTCAAACTGACAGCTCTGGACTATCATATGGAGTTTTCAAGGCGCTATTTTCTCCAAAAACGCTATGCATTGCCGGGTTTCCATATGATATTAAATATACTAGTCTTTGGCAACGACCAATGTGTAGGGTTTGAAAAATTTGTAGTTTTGAATAGTTTCCAATAGTTTAATCTGGTAGAGGTCTTGAAATGCCCTGGATTTTAAGGCAGCTCTAAACATGTGCATTGTTGAGGTTTAAACTTTGCCATGTGAAACTATCTTGGCTATCCAACATATTATATATATCATTAAATGTTCATCTCATGTTGATGATCTCATGCTGTTGCAGCTATAGAATTGAGATTAGGTAATAATATTATATCTCTTCAATCACTTGAATGATGCAATGTATTACAGTCGCTGTGACCTTGTCCAGAGAATATCAGTGGGACAATATACACATGAATAGGTCACGGCAGATATTGGGACTATTGCGAATGTGTCAAAAATTATTGGTCTATTGAAATAAAAGCTAACGGGATTGTTATACTGGGGTATTACTCGGGTATAACAAGCATATCTAATGTTACTACCAGCAGACGGTGTTTCGCCACTCACTGGTTGGATCCCCCAAATGCAAGAGAAAGTCGGCCAGGGACAAAACTCGTGTGAGTGACTCAGGGTGTCGAGAGGTGTGCTGCGCTTTCCTTTAACACTTTTTACCCGGGAGCATATTGCTCTACCGATGGCTCTAAACGGCCAATGAAGGTAAGCCAGAGCTGTGGAGAGGCCCGCAGGAGTCTCAACTCATGAGGGCGAAGACGAAGACTTGAAAAGACCTTACCTGTGGACGGTAGCGAAAGCATTTCTGTGGATATTTGTGATCCAGAAAGAGTTAAATCCAAATAAAAGGAGAATGAAATAATTTTTTAGGTTGTAAATCTAATAAGAAACTATTTTACTCTATGCTATGGACGCCTCAACGCGTGAACGATTTTGGATGAAATTTTGTAAATATAATAATAATGAATATTGTTGGACAAATTACACAGCGCCATCCAGTCCTAAAGTAAGCGAAGCTTGTGTTATGGATACTAGACAACTGATAAACATACGTAAATACATTTTTTTTGTAAATATATACTTATTATACATAGAAAATACTCAGACCAAGACAAACAGACATGTTCATGCACACGAATGTTTGTACTGTGTGGGAATTGAACCCACGAGCGTTGGTGTCAAAGTAGTGTAACAGCGCGTTCCACCACTGCGCCACCGAGCTTGTCCAAGGTAGGTAGATAGATGAGGTACTATATATGATAAGAACACACAGGCTACATTTTATCCCGGTGATATGTTCCTGTGCGATAGTTTGGATGTATAGATGAAAATCGTACTAAATATGTATGTTTTATTTCGCTTTCACATATCAGCGGATTTTCATCTACAACAATGTAATTGAAATATGAAGTTGCTTAGGATTATGATATCAACTACGGTTATTGTATTAATGACTGAACTTTTATATAGAGATTGTTTATGTGACCCATAAATTGATAAGTTAAAATATGAGTCACTTTTATTCCGGGCAAATGCACGGCTCTTGTAGAATAGAGCTAGAGGGTAGAGAATCATAGAACTCATAGAGTCCAAATGTCTTAGAGGAGCTCGTAGTATTATTAATGTGAAAGTGTATTTGTCGGTTAATCCTTTTTTCAAATCAAAACGGATCGACGGATTGATGTGTTTTTTTTTGTATGGAGATTTATTTTGTATGGAGGGTCCGACAGTGGCATAGACTACTTTTACAGCTGTATAATATCTTACTCCAACAGGAAAACACCGCGAAGCCACGAGTAACAGGTAGTATGTGCATAAATCCGAATACACTAATTTAGTGGTACATGCCAGGATTTGAACCGGGGATCAGTTTATCAATAGACCGGTTCCTTATCCACTGGGCTATCACTGCTCGCATATATATGAATATAAGTATCTATCGTTATTGTTATTTTGATTATTTCTAAATAATATTCTTGAATGAATTCTAGTTTATACTGCGCTTATCTGATTGAATTTTTTGATTTCACTCTACACTTAGGTTAAGTGGAACTCTTTCAGACAACCTTAGGATAGGTATTGCTATATAAAACCGCCTTTTATAATTTAGTTATAAGTTAATTTCATGTAATTTAATGGTTTTACGTGCTGCAATAAAGTATATTACACTAGATATCATCTAGAGTCATACATATAGACCTCTAAAGTACTTAAAGTTTGACTGGAAGAAATCCCTTAGGGATAAGCCTGCCGTTGCGCTGACTGTATTCCTTTTCTATTCCTTTGCTTGTTATTTTGTACATAGAAGATATTGAACACAAACGTATACATATTCCTCCTATTAACGCATTTAATTTATGATATTTTGTCATCCATGCGAACTTATTATAAAAGGCGACAAAAACATCAGTTAAAATATTGTGAAAACAAACGGAACGTGTCGATCTTAGAAATGGCGGCCAATTAAGAATTTGCAGAGTTACGCAATTTTAAGACGAAATTTCTTTCTTGAAATTAGTTTATAATTGGTGGCACCTTGTAGACGTTAAGGACCCAACTTTCTTGATAATTCTTAACTTTGACTAATGCTTTTCACTCATTTATATTTTGACTGTTCTTTTAAAAAACATATCAGGTTTAGATCGGAATAGGTTCTTACGTGTTACCTTACGTGTGTAATCGTCAGCTGCAGCAAGTAGGTTTATTTTGATAGAGGGCTACGGAGAATCTAAGGTTACATCACGCTATTTAATGCGTTATAATCGTGATGGAAATGACCAATAGATAAGCGATGAAACGCGAATTGCTTTGCAAATTAACTCACCGCTACGGGTCGGGGAGCAGGCAGAACGCACAGCTCTTATTGGCTTATTGGTTCTATCCTCCCATTGGACTGTAGGCTCGTATCGCTGAGATAGTAAGGCGCGAAAACATTACGTTTTGATGAATGAAGGGTTTTTATGTCAAGCCGTTTATCGTTTCGTGCATATCAAGTGAGATAAACAATAAAAAAAAACCGGCCAATTGCGAGTCGGACTCGCGAACGAAGGGTTCCGTACCATTATCAATAAAAACGGCAAAAAAAATAACGTTTGTTGTATGGGAGCCCCCCTTAAATATTTGATTTATTTTAATTTAATTGTTTATTTTTAAAGTGAATATATAACTAAATATTCTGTGAATATTTCAAGCGTCTACCTGTTGCCGTTATCAATATCCAGCAACGAGAAAATAAATCACGTTTGTTGTATGGGAGCTCTCTTAAATATTTATTTATTCTATTTTTTTATTATTTTTTGTTATAGCGACAACAGAAATACATTATCTAGGAAAATTTCAACTTTCTAACTATCACGGTTCATGCGATACAGGTAACAGACGGACGGACGGACGGACAGCGGAGTCTCAGTAATAGGGTCCGTTTTACCCTTTGGGTACGGAACCCTGAAAAAGACGTTTAGTTAACCAAGCTAGGTATATAGTTTGACTACGTTTCTAGAGACGAAATAGGTGTATAGCTGCATAAATAAATTCTAGAATCAAAACTGAGTGCATTCCACGTTGAAAACATAACAGTGCGCGTATATTTAATATACCTATTTTCTGTAGTTCCTAAATTCCAGAACACACCTCTTTCCGTCACCGAAATTATAAGCATGCTTGGCGTCGAGATGTCCAATTAAATTCAATATTGAAGTCACTTGGAGGATAAGGTCAGGCTGGCGTTCAAAAAACTTGGTGTGCTTAACAGAGCAAAGCAGGACTTGAGCACGGCAAAGTCAAAGGCAAAGTCTTATGTTATATTAGTCTCAAGGACCCGCACTTGGAGTACTGCTGTCACCTTTAGGCGGGAACACCTGGATATCAGCTTAGACCATGTGATTCGGTTCAGAGACGAGCTGTGAGAATTGTCGACGATACTAAGCTGACACACGGTATTGAACCCTTAAGTTTAAGGAGAGATTTGCCTCCCTTTGTGTGTTCTACCGATTGTGCAATGGGATGTGTTCTGAAGAATTATTCGATATGATGCCGACAGCTACTTTGTAACCGCACTGCTCGCCGACGGCAGGGAGTTCATCATCACACGCTGGAACCGCTATGATCATGTACTGTGCGGTTCCAGAAAAGTTTTCTTCCGAGAACTCTCGAGTTGTCGAATGAGCTAACGGCAACGCATAAGTGACACACCTGGTATTGCAAATGTCCGTAGGCTACGGTCACTTTTTACCATCAGGCAGGGTGCATACTTGTTTGCCACCTTTATGGTATAAAAAAATATACACATGCAGCTAGCTCCATAAATCAATGGATCTAATGACGTAAGTTGCTGTGATACCGCCTGCTTTCTTCTTCCCATCAATCAATCAATCAATACGTCTAATCTCACGATGTTTTTCTACAATTTGAAAGGATTGTTTGTAATACCTTTATTTAGAATGAAATTCTTTGTTCCTTTTGTAAATATCACTCTATTTCGATAAATTCTTTTCTATACAAAGCTTCTTGAATGCCTTGTGTCGCGATCACTGAACAGTTTTTCTCAATAATATCATATCATTTGAGTTCTGGTTTCCATCTTGGTTATAATTCGAATTGCACTCATACAAATCATAATCATAGCTTACCATTTTTTCGTTCCCATACTTTACTTTCTTGCATGCTATGCTCATTTAACATATTTTCAATCTATATATTTCCTGCGTGTGAGTGACGTCACCAGTAACCTCCTGCCACGTTGATATGGTACCCCTGCTGCTGCCACCTCTGGCAACACCACAAGCAAGAAGGTCTGTAGTTGACTGATCGTACAGTTCGAATCGAGGAACTGCTGAATACCGATTAGCCAGCCAATGATTTTGCCACGTGCGTTACATGGAGAGGAATAGGAAATATGCATGAAATATATTTTTTGTTTTGAATCAAACACAATTATCATATAAAAAGTAAAACAAATAGTTTTTAGGGTTCCGTACCCAAAGGGTAAAACGGAACCCTATTACTGAGGCTCCGCTGTCCGTCCGTCCGTCCGTCCATCTGTCACCAGGCTGTATCTCATGAACCGTGACAGTTAGACAGTTGAAATTTTCACAGATCATGTATTTCTGTTGCCGCTATAACAACAAATACTAAAAAATAGAATAAAATAAATATTTAAGGGGGCTCCCATACAACAAACGTGAATTTTTTGCTCATGTTTGCTCGATATTGATAACGGCAACAGATAGACGCTTGAAATATTCACAGAATATTTAGTTATATATTCGAGCTCGGTGGCGCAGTGGTGAAACGCGCTGTTACGCTACTTTGACACCAACGCTCGTGGGTTCTATTCCTACACAATACAAACATTTGTGTGCATGAACATGTCTGTTTGTCTTGGTCTGGGATATTTTCTATGTATAATAAGTATGTATTTACAAAAATAAAAATGTATTTACGTGTGTTTATCAGTTGTCTAGTACACATAATACAAGCTTCGCTTACTTTGGGGCTAGATAGCGCTGTGTAATAAAGTAATAAATAAAAAAAAATATTCACTTTAAGAATAAATAATTTAATTAAAATAAAACACATATTTAAGGGGGGCTCCCATACAACAAACGTTTTTTTTGCCGTTTTAATAGATAATGGAACGGAACCCTTCGTGCGCGAGTCCGACTCGCACTAGGCCGATTTTTTATAGATATTGGTACGGAACCCTTAGTGCGCGAGTCCGACTCGCACTTGGCCGATTTTTTAGTATGTTGTTAGAAATCGCAAAAAAAATCAAATAGTTTCTAAAATTAAAATAACTTCATACTTCACTTGAATTATTGTCACATTATAAACATGTTTTACTATGTCAGAACCAATGTAAATGCTTGAATTGCGGAAATACAGCTAATATTTAAATGAAATCCATACATTTGTTCATAGCCACACGACTTGTGACGTCATCTGCAGCGGCCTTTTAGTATGAAGCGTTTTCAGGTTATGTGATGAAATGCTACTTTCAAACAGAATTATCTCGCAAACTAATTATCGTAGAAAACTTTTATTTTGAGACATCTATCTTTCTGTACCTCCTTTTTAAAAATATGTCCTAAAAAAATTTCATGCATATTCCCCATTATCGTCTCAAAATGAACGCGAGGTTGCAATCGCTAGAGGAACATATGTTGTTGGAGAAAAATATAATATATATAAACGATCAATCTATCTATATAGGTACGTTTACGACAGGTTACTTATGGGATAGGCAGAGAGGCTCCCCATAAAAATAGATAGAAACCTTTGCGAGTCGGATGCCATTATAGATTTTCTGTGCCAACATTTTTATATTTAAGTATTATCATAGCTAGATCGTTAATATATAGCTAGATTAACGATCTACTATAACACTAAAGAATATTTGGACTGACAGAGTGTCGGTGTTAAAATAAGAAGAGGCATGCTCCGTTGATCAGACATGTATAAAGAATGTAGGAAGAATTACGAAACATATACACAACCCGAAAGTAGAAGAATATAGAAGTCGATAAAGACCAAGACTTACCTACTATGATCAAATTGAGTGTATTTTATCAGGACCCTTAGAAACCGGCGAGCGTGCATGAGAAGAGCAATGAATGCTAAAGAAGCGAGTGAGGTGTGTAAAAGCTATAGATATAATAGATAAAATAATAACATGGGTTATATTAAAATATATAGATGTGCATCTATCTATATATTTTAATCTTTCTATATATAAATAAAGCTTTAACTGGAAACCTAAAAATATCCAACCTCTGCAAGTGGAAAAATCAATTAATTCATTCGATTTAATCATCAATCAGTAGGAAATCATTCAATGCGCTCCATCTATTTGGATTTAAAGACATATTTTAATTTCAAATATTCCACGTAAAAAAAAGATTCCTGTCCTTTTACGAGTAAAATAAAATTGAAATAGGTTAGTAAAGCCATAGCTGATTGATCTGAATGGGTCATTATAACGGTATAATCGTTAAAGTCGGTATAGTACCTACATTTCCAGCAATTCAAACCAATGTCATTTATGAAGGATATCTTTGTGATTGTACTTTATGATAAATAACCACTCATTAAGTCATTAGAATAAAGAGAAATTTATGAAAAAAATATTTAAAGCATGGTCAAAATTAGAATCATTTTTCGTAGTGATTTATATAACTCGAAAATAAATAAAAAAAATTAAATAAAAAATGATAGTGACTTAATTAGAGGCAGTGCTTGTAAAGGCTCGTAATAATATGCACTGGCTGGCTGCACCCATTTTAATGAAGTCTGTTACAGTTTATATTAAAAGTTTTATGTACTGTTCAATTGACTGTTAGAATTTGTTAAGTTAAATTAAGTTAGAAAATCATAAAGAAAGACAGTATTTCGACGATTTTCTATACAATTAAGACAGTCAACAAACGTATTGTCCACCGGATGGAAAACAGTTCCTATAGCCTATGGACATTTGCAACCCTAGGGTTGTCATTGTAGATGAGGGGGTCACTTGTGCATTTTTAAAAACATTTACCGTTTTTTTTTCAAAGAACCTCATGCCATTTGTAAACTTAGGATCATCGACTGTTCGCACAGTTTCTCTGAACTCTGTTACATGGTCCTAGCTGGTATAGTGCCATATTACTTGAGACTTGTGTAACATAATTCATTCCGAGCTGAGGTACTGTTTCGCTTTGTTAAGCACCCCAAGTTTCTTAGATGCCATTTGGCCATCTAATCCCGGCTATTTAACTGAAGTTAAATAGAGATCTAAACACTACGAACCTCAATGCTATTGGCGCTGGTATTTTTCTGGAATTGAGGAACCACAGCAAATAGGGTTTTCTTAGATGTGAACGTATGTGACTTGTAACTTGGTGAAAATTATATGGATAATTCAATCAGCCCCAGTCAGATATTTTAGTCAGAGTATTCTCAATATCCGACCCAAATTTATCACGGCTTTTCTCCAGAAGAAACAATAGAATAGCATAGGATGGTATTTATATGGGACACTTATTATATGGTAACAAGTGTCAGATATAAATATCATCCCAATAAATGCCATCAATTAATAATGATTTTCTATTTTCCCGATATAGCAGTCAGAACCCGTTATATACGTTTTCCCATACATTTCGCGGTCGTATACGACCACCCGGGTTTCGAAGGGTTAAGTATCGTACTTATATTAGTGATATAATTAACGTACAGAGCCCTGTGCCAGGGACGCCAGCATAATATCCATGCTATGGGAGCAGCTACCATCTACCATGGCATTTATGCATCTACTGGATACAGGCAACGTATTTGCGCAAACTCTCGAGCAGCCTTTTTGATGACAGCGTTGATAGTAGACCCCGATGTCAAGCTCGTTTGAGTGTGTCCACCATATCTAGGCTGACAGTCATTGCTTCCCCTTGGTTCTCAAACGCAGAAAACTAGCGGTGTGTAAGATATACTAAAAGATCACCACCACTAATTTCGCGGAGGGCATCCACTCGATGACCATCGGTAGTCGCCACTGCAAGCATTCAAATAAGCGAAATGTACCTGTGTTTCCATTATTTACATATTAAAATCTGGGGAAGTACCTCCACCTCACAGAAAACCGCGTCAAATAACAACTCCCTACAGGGTTGTTGTGTTCCTGCGTCTGAGTGAGGTAACCAGTAAGCTCCTAAGGGGTTGTTAGCAGCAGAGATAGCATCGCGCGAGTGATGCTTAATGTTTTACAAGCCTTTAAAGACTACGGAATCCGCTTTACGTGAGGTAGTCCGAATATATAAATATAAAATATATAAATACGCTAGTAATGTTTTCGTTCAATAAATTATTCACGTGTCTAATGATATTTTATTAAGTTACATTTAAAAAAAAATGTATTTTCAGCGTTTCCTTACACTCGTTTGTCATATACATTTCTATTTCTAAGTTTACTTTCATTATCAGGAAATTTGATCCGTACTCATGACCCTATACCATTATAGCACTATAAAATAAAGGATGTTCTTTTCACCCTATAAAATACAATAAAAAAGTTTTCTTTTAACAAGAATTAATATATACCGTATAGATTCTTGCATAGCCTTTTGCTTTTTATAAAAACTGTGTCCAGTAACGGTTGACACATTGTCGTTGATAAATTATAATAAAACGTAATATAATATTGAATTGAATAACTAACTATAACTTCACGCCAAATCCCTTGCGGGATAGGCAGAAGGCACCGAGCGCCACGTGACCCGTACCTCACTCGCTGCTTTAACATTTATAGCTCTCTCATATTGAATATCTACACAAACAATTTTCCATCCAAATAAATCGAAAATGTGCATTTTCTGTTCCTAATGCCCGAGTTGATCCATCAAATATATTTATACTTCCTTTTTATTAGCGTAATTTGCACGATGAGAGTGCATGGCAAAAGCTACGAATATCAAAAAAGCCAGCGAGGTGTGTAAAAGCCGTATCTATTGGCGTTCGGTTTTTTCTGCCTACTCCTCAAGGAACCTGCTGTAAAGATTTTTTTTATACTACGTCGGGAGGCATACAAGCATACGGCCCACCTGATGTAAAGCGGGTACCGTAGCCTATTAACACTTGAGATATATTAAGTATCACTCGCCCGATGTCTCCTCTGCTGCTTACACAGCAACTCCTTGGGAGCTTACTACTCCATTCTCACACAGGAACACAAAAACCCTCTAGGGAGTTGTTATTTGGCAGCGTTTTCTGTGAGGTAGAGGCACTTCCCCAGATGCACCCTACCTCTCTTAAAACATCGAGACCAAGACAAACATATTCATGCAGACAAATGTTTGCCTTGTGTGGGAATCGAATCCAAGAGCGTTGGTGTCAAAGTCACGTCATTCACGACTGAGCCACCGAGCTCGTACAGATATACATATATTAGAAAAATACGACTAAAACAATAATAGAGCCTACTTCTAACATGGTTACGTGTAACTGAAAGTGGCCCGTGTCACCGCGCTCGGTAATGTGACCATCCTTTTTTACGGGGCACAGTTTAATGTTATTAGTTCTGGGGCGGTGTGATTTACTAGATAATGTCTTGACCTTAATGGTGTGTTCTGGACCTCTATAGTTAATGTGCGGGATAAGTGTATTATTCAGTGTGGCACTGTAATTGAATTTCGTGATGGCCAGTATGGCTATTGTCATTGGTTCTACCTGTGTGGAAATCGGGTTAATATATGAAGAAGGAATAAGAAAAGGTAAAGGTAGGAATAATAGGTAACACAATAGAGACACAAAAGAAAGGAGCGATGGATTGAAAAGTGTTACCTTTCTGTCAAAAATACAGGAGTCCCACAAATTATCTTCAGCTCTTGGTGATTTCTTGACTTTCGATTTTTCTTTTCTCTTTATTCTCTCCCACTATGCGTCACTCGTGTCACCGTGGTATTTAAAGATTGTGCTATTTTTAGGGTTCCGTAAAAGGAAAAACGGAACCCTTATAGGATCACTTTGTTGTCTGTCCATTAAGACCCTTTTTCTCAGGAACGGGCAGAGCTATCAAGCTGACATTAGTATCAAATACTCAGGTCTATAATCCTTTCGAACAGTGAAAAAATCAAACTTCTATGTTAACGAAATCAAAAGATACGGCTGTTTATGCGCATATTATGACATTCGCAAGGGAATCAAAACCTATAGGCTACTTCCCGTTGACCTAGAATCATGAAAATTGGTAAGAAGCAATCACATGTAGCCGAAGTAAAGAAACAAATCCTAAAACCGTAAATTTGTAGTTCCATCAAAAACAAAAATACTTTTTTTGCGACAATAATTTGCGAAAATATTGTTTTACGAAACCCACAGAGCGTTAGAATGACACGCGCAACGACGACATCGAGCTCTCAAGCCTCGTCTACTTCCAAATTGGTCGTATTATATCGGTAGAAGGTATCAGTACCTCTAAAAACAAGCATACGTGAAAAGAGCCGTAAATGTTAGAGAAGCAATTTCAGTAAGGACTGTGGCGCTCAGTTATAAAATATCAAAAATTACTAAAACAAGTATTTATTTAATTTCATTGTAGAACTTACTTAACCGAAATTGGATTTCACTGAATTTTAGAAATTATTTACTGTTTCATATTTCGACAATAAAATTAATATTTGTACCAAGTTTCAAGTTAATAAGATCAGTGGTTTAGGCAACGGGTTTATCAGTCAGTCCTTTAAATTTATTTGCATTGCGGTTCTAAATAAAATTTTATTTGTAAACACGGATTTAAAAATAATCTAATGTAAATACCTAGCTTTTCCAGCGGCTTCGCCCGCTAATGCGATTGTAAGTGATTTATATTCTGCTCAAGGTTTGCTAAGTATGCAGATATACACATTATTTTAAATTTAAATTATACAGGTTTAGCAGTGAAAACTTAAATGACAAACAGATATGGAGAGATAAAATAACTTTCGAATTTTCTGTCAATATTTAATTCCAGCTAAGCTTAGAGCAATATTTCTCAGTGTTAAATGGTACTGCTGATATTGCAAATGTGTCCAAATGAAAGCCGAAATCTTCAGCCGTACCACGTGCTTCTGCCAAATAATCTCAAAAAAAAAAAACAATGAATTAATACAACTGAAGGCGACATTTCAGTAATAGAGTCATGGTCCAAAAGAATTCTTTTGCAATCAAAAACTCTATTAAAACTTCACGTCACTTACTCTAAGTTATTGCGGTTATATTACGCGGAAACATTTTATTACCCAGTTACCTAATAGGGGTCTCCCATATTTTAGACAAATACATAGACGTTACATATATCTGGAGGTTGGCGAGACTCTTTACGTGGGAGAAGGTTGTTAGACCGAAACTACCTCTACTATGATAACAAAAATTAAAGAAATGAAACCCTGATTGCGGAAAAGTAGAATATATATATATATATATAAATTAGTAATAGCTTGCGATCTCGAGCTTTCTGTTACTAAGAGTTGCGGTTAAGTTACCACCGTAAGTGGTGTCCGATTTTGACACGTAATGTATTTTATGTCGACGTTTCTTGATTGGATACCTACTACGAGATTACAATTCATTGGCAGAAAAGTATCGGTATGAATCTAGTAGTAATCTGGTAGCTTATTTTTACTTTCCCATAGTCGGGTGCGTTTATTTTACATTTTTTAGATTTATTTGCATGCCGGAAGTTTCGCAGTCTGCTTAATTTCTTCAATGACTTTTGATTGTAGCAATTGAGTATTCATCTACGAGTGTTCCGGGTATTAACTGACATACAAACCATCCCGAATTTTGACTCATATTATATAATACAATTATTACATTTATGTTTATTACATATATGGTCTGTACAGGGACGGTAATGCACGAGTGACGCCTCTGGTGTTGCAAGTGTTCATAGACTACAGTAACTGCATACCATCAGGTAGGCCATTAGCATATTTACCACCTTAGTGCTATAAGAAATGCAACATAATACTGGTTTTTGACAAATATGTAATAAAATAATAATTTAAATTTATACTACATCGCCTCTTCTATTTTTTTTAATACAATTAGATTGCGAAACAAGCATGCGCCTCGCATTAGATGGTAAGCGGCTACGGCAGCCTATTGACACCACGGGGATATTACTCGCGCACTGCCAATCTTGTAACCTAAGGCAAACAGCCTTAGGTTACAAGAGCCTTAGGTTAGGTCACCGTACCCAGTAATTTCTTTGCCATATCTCACCCTTCAAATCGGAATATAGCTATATAATTATAGCTGCTTGGCGGTAGAAATAGGTGAGACAGAGGTACCCACGCAGACGACTATATTGTACAGTCTCCCTCTGGTAAAACATGTCTGTTTGTCTTGGTCTGGGTATTTTCTATGTATAATTATGTATTTACAAAAAAATATATTTACGTGTGTTTACCAGTTGTCTAGTACCAATAACACAAGCTTCGCTTACTTTGGGGCTAGGTGGCGCTGTGAAATTTGTCCGACAATATTTATTTATTATTTATACTGGTAAAAATTCTAAATTTACAGCTAGTTAATGCCCACGTTTCAAATTTTACACAGGAATCTTAAATATTTTTAGAATAAAAGTGAACTACGTGTCTACAGGTAGGTTTGATGACCTCGATGGCGCATTCGTTAATAAAGTTACTTTGACACCAATGCTCTTAGTTTCCACTCTTATACACGACAATTATTTGTGTGCATGAATAGCGACGCGTGCGCAACCCATAATTACTTAGATTGTCGTGTAATAATTTCCACTTACCAGTTCACACTCGATTACCAAGCATATCGCATGTGCTCTACCATATTCATCTACCACATCAACCATTGCTCATCCCACTGCTGGGATACGGGTCGCCCTTCAACCGAAGGTGTTTAAAGCATACTCCGCCACGCTGCTCAAATGCGGATTGGCGGAGACATTCATGTACCATACCATATACTAACTATTTTCGTATTAAGTATCGCTTTAATTGTTTTTTGTATTTTCGACATAAACGAATAAACTTTATTTTTTTTATGTTAATTAACTTTATAATATCTACCATCTTAGTATACAAACCAACCCGTACATATGTATTCTTGATCTGGGTATTGTTAAGAGAGGTAGGGCGCATCAAAGCAGCCTGTCTGGACATAAAAAATAATTAAATTCTATAATTATAATATCATCGGCAGCAATGTCTACCTTTATACATTCATTAATAATAATATACAACACCGAATTTCTAGATGAAATATTGCTTTTAAATAGTATGCAACTGGATTCTACTATCGATACAGAAGCTAAAGCTTAAAATACTCGCCTGTAGTCTCTACATTTTGCAATTATCAAATAAATACTATACAACTCATAATCATAATCGTTCTTTATTGTGGTACATAGGTATAAATAAAGGTGTTACAGACATACAATGGGATCAGCTATGTCCTGCCACTCATATTGACTAAGATTTATGCGGTGATACTTTCCGTCTCAAGGCCCAACTTCTTAATAAGGAAGTGTGTAGATTTGGTGGAGTTTTATCAGAAGTAGATTTGAGGAGCCTCAGGAACCGCCGAGCGTCCATGAAAAGAGATGTGAATGTTGAAGAACCGAGCTTGTGGCACACAGTTCGCTCTGCTTACACCGAAAGGGATTTGGCGTGAAGATATACTGTCTGCGACAATCTAAAAGTCAAAACTCCGCTCATGCGGAACCGCGGGCAGCAACTATTCCCGAAATATTAAATCATAACATACTGTGCGCCTCTTTGAATTAAGCAGTTAACCATCGCAACGCCAATAAGCCTCTTAACGTCAAAACATTTCCAAACTTCGTTCAGAGCTCTCAATAAACGACTCCCAAAACAAAACAGTATTAAGTAACAAGTCAAGCAGATCGCTCCACTCTTTTTGGATGTTCATAAAAGTTCACAAATCGTGTAGTAAACCTCAAAGTTACACACGGCTCCCGCCGCACGGCTTTCTGTTAAAACTCCCAGTATCAAGACGGCCTAGTACCAAACCGACAAAACTTCGCCCATTGCCGACAACTTTAATACGACTTTCGCGATATTCTGAGACGTTATCGTTATAAAATCGACGCCATGTTTTTCTTTCCTCCTTCTTCGTGTCCGAAAAGTCAACTGCCGGTGTTATCTTAACAAGAGATAACATTCGAGCTTCCGAATCACTTACAAAGCCGAAAGATTTTTTCCTGTTGAAAAAATGTATTTATTAGAACCCCAAAACGAAGTCCAATTCAATTTATTACTCTTCAGTTATACCCGTATTAACAGAAGTAGTTGTATTAGTGGAAATACGATCGTTTCTAATGATGTTTCGTTTAACGATGTCAATAAAAAAAAAACAAATAGCCCGACGGCCATTCAGACGAAAATTGACTAAACACGGCACGTGGTCACCACTCAGAAGGGAAATAGCTGCGTGAGGACACAAAACATTTGGAACCCCTCCCAGCCACTACCCCGAAGCCTTTCCCCTCGTTCAGAGTTCAGTCGTACGGGACGCGTTGCGACGTGCAGACGTGTCTTAAACCTGGAGGTCTTGAACTTTCTGTTACGTCACTCGATAATAACCCGAGGGTGAAATTCTGTAGATTGCTGATAATAAGTGTCCTCGAAGGGGTGTTTGAATTGGTTTAGTGGGATGTTGGTTCGATGATACCGGTGAGATGGTGCGCGAAGTCAGGTGTGTGGCATTCACGCATCTGTGCACCACGTTACTGTGGCTGCTCACCTGTTTCAACGGTAAGTTTTAGTGTTTTAAGGGTCAAATTGGGTGTGCAGAGGTTCGGGCTATTAGACACGGTTCGATTGTTGTGACCGTTACGTCGTTGTGACCTTTTTCGTTTGACTCCCACAGTCGCATTTGTTTTGTTAGATAATAGTTGGTTTCCTCGCTAAAGGCGCTTTTCGTAGACCAACAAAGTATAATGCGACATATCGAATATATATCAAGAGTATTTTATAACTGTCAGTGTTCTCTATAAAAAAATGAAAGTATATCTAATAAATATACAGAGGTAAAAATACATATATTATCAATAGTAGTGATAGTAATCAATACAATTATTAAAGAGTTTCAGAAGATAATAATGAAATAAGGTGTAATACACGTGATAATATTGAAAAAAACATTCTGATGTTAAAAAGTGACATTCGAGAATTGCTCTTGTGGAAGCTGAAATATATTCCTTCTATATTGTAAATTAATGAAAGTATAATATCTTTCGCTAATAGTTTTACTCTATTTACGAATACGAAATGTAATTTCATTTTATATACGATATAAATTTTAAAATAATTTCCAAGATGATATGTAATATGAATCAAAAAGACAGAAACCTAATAGGCATATGTGAATATAAAATATTTTTATTAAATTTAGCGAAAAAGGCAGCTTTTATGAAAATAGCTTCTTGACTTATAGTCGAATACATAACCGTGATGACCACTTAAGAAAATTGAACAGACGAGGGTTAAAAATAAAAAGGATAGAATGAGATTATGGATTCATCGCGGATATACTTCTTCCAATAACCTAAGAGAAAAAGAACAGGCAATATCAAAGGATTATAACAGATATAAAGCAGAATATTATGAAGTTGTTTACAATATTTTAGCGTTTACTATATTTCAAACGTAAAGCGATTAATTTTGTAGTGCTTGTAGTTCAATCCTTTAGGAATAGCGTCGGTGTTTACCTTAAATGTATTAAATTTTAAGATAATGGCGCTATTAATCAGAGGATTTTGCGAATCCCTGTTTATAATAGCCGAGCTGTTAAGTATATTCATTGCTATTATCTCGTTAAAGTGAGAAAGGGCCTCACAACGTGTAATTAATGTAGATCATGCTATATAATATATTATAAGATAGCGCTCGAGCGCACCATTATCTGATTGAGAAGTTCACTACTGAAGAGAATAAGTCCTTTATCTTAAACGCCATACGTTTCTGGTGTTCATTCTTCGCGTTTAACTCATACCTTTTGTACTTTCAAAGGATCTCCATTAAATTATAAAATGGAGTCATTTTTTACAACATAAACATATTTAATAGCTAATAAATTAAAGCTGGCTTTAAAGTTTTACAACCTAGTAAAGGTCCTTGGTATCTACATTGGATGCTAAAATTGTAAAACCATATTTTGGAAATCATATCAAAGCTTTACAGCACTTGTAAATTCATTAATTTTGTAATTTTTAAAACAATTTGTTAGGTACTAAAGTCCCAGTACCCAGAAAGTAAATTAATCCAATGTGTTTCACGCACGTGAATTTCAAACAACGCTACAACATAAGTTTCTTTGGGGATAATGGCTGGCATTTTGTATAGACAAAACACGAAACAAACAAATAAGTCTCGCTGACTCTGACACTTTCTGGGTTGTTTCTATAAAATTTGGAGGTTTATGGATGTTCATTTTTCTATTTCGCATACCGTACGTACCGTTTGAAATACATTTTCATACTTATATAAAGTTTGTTGACGGTTTTATTGCTACTAATAGCTTGTATTTTTCTATATTAGTAGATAATTGAAAAGATAAGTGGATAATACATGACCTTTTCTTGTACTTTATTTTTACCGTGTGTTTTGTATAAACCAGGCATTTTCAGGAACACTATTCCTATATGAATTCTATATGTTTGTCTGTGCGTTTGTCTGCTTTTTTTTTTAGAATATTCGAATTTTGACTTCAGACTCGGATTCAGCATAAAAAAGTAGAATAGGAATGTTCAGGAACACCGTTCCTATCTCTTAAGGAAAGTGGTAAAAATGGCCGACAAATTAAAAAAAAAATTTGAAATGTTATATAATTGACGAGCCAGGTGTTCCTCTGGCAATGCAAGCTTGCGCATTCTTAATTGGTTTATTCTGGGGTAGTGTTTAAAAAATAAAGGAATACAAGACACATGATTCGGTGTAAATTCCCTTGTCCGTTTGTCTGTTAACATAAAATAGCATACTTATAGCCCAAATCTATCATAGGATTAATTACTATTATTATTGTAAAATGTACAGATCCTATCAGACGTATAATTCTGCTATTTAACGATGGTTGAGAAGACCAAATCATTGTTTCGAAAATATGGTTGCCTCTATTGGGTTGGGTGTAGAAATACGTAAATTCTTTAATTAACTATACGAATTATAACATAACTTGCACAGTTCATTTTCTGTTTAAGAGGGTGCACAAAGCTAAGTGGCGCCCTCATTTTGTTTTTATTAATAACGCTGTATTTAAGACCAATTCCAAAAAAAATGCTCTATAGTGCACTGAAGAACCATATTTACGTTTTTTTGAAACATATTTTGTATTTATTATCTATGACAAGTAACCAAAATTTTAATTATTGCTTATTGTGGCCACTTATAGCAATAATCAAAAGTATGACTAATCCTACATAAATAATAAAAACAGAATATTTCTCAAAAAACATAAATATGGTTCTTCAGTGCACTATAGAGCGTTTTTTTTTTGGAATTGGTCTCAATTACCGCGTTATTAATAAAAACAAAATGAGGGCGCCACTTAGCTTTGTGCACCCTCTTAACAATAGTTAATCAAAATGCTATGCTCCATGAGATCTAGAAACATAAAAATAGTGTTGAATGAAAAATATAGGTGACATTGTGAAAATATGATTCGAAATTTACGACTTCAATATATTTGTATTAAACTCCAGACTGAATTTAAGTGATATATAATAGACGAATGAATTGACAGCTCTTCAGATGAGATCGTTATTTGTACGTTGTGCAAGCCTTATTGTAATGTCACAAATGATTCGATAAAGTTTACATTCGTATACTAAAAATTATGAAGTAATTTTAGCGTGAGCGTCGTGGAAATTTAAGGAACATACGAGTAGTATATTTTTAAAGCAGAAAGTATTTTTATATTTAAGTGATAATGTAACAAAAGTTTGTGATAATTAATTTCTAATAAAAAGGGGGAGGGACAGCGGCAATGTTTGTCAAAAATCTGAATTTTGTTTCGATTATATTACAGAAATTCAACAAATAAGTGTTCCGTTTTAATTATGAATAGCTGTAACATATGCCTACATTGTTAGAGAAATTTTAGTCTGTTATTTGCATATTTTTACCGACTCAATGTAGTTAAGTCTTACCTGTCATCCAATTTATTTTTAGTCACTTGACCTTTCACATAACCTTTGACCTAACAATTTTTTAGAAATTATATGCTTCTAAGCACTTTTCCGACGTTAAATACGTTTAATTAAATAATGACACTAATAGTGATAAGTAATATTTATCATAAGTTTTTTTATCTATCTATAGATTTATTTTGTATAATGTGTAAAAAGCAGTGATACAACCATATATCTACTTGTTATTAAATATGTAAAGTACATTTTTATTATTATTTAGTTTTGGATTTATATTATGATATATAATAGTCTGCACTACGGCGGATTTATTCCATCTGGGATCTCCTCCAGTCAACCATAACATTCCAGGTTCATTTAATGTAGTAGTAGTAATAGGTATGAGCACAAAGTAATTGACATCATGTTAATAAAGAAACAAAATAATATCAGTTGTATGAACATAGATAAACTTAAACAAATAGACAAAATCATTAATATAAAATACTTACATATCCATCTGATTTGCATAATTTTCTACATCAGAGTATTTTATTGCCATTCAAATCAATTAGAGGGGTAAGCTGCTTCTGTATGTCCTCGTAACGAAGGGGCTCATAGGATCAACCCCGCTGCTCTCGGAATGTGCAGTCGATTAAATCTCCCGATATGTTTATTTTGGGTCCACGCTGGGTCCCAATGGGTGATTTATTATATTTTTATACTACTTTGAATGGGAAAGTATACGATTCGCCTGATGTTGTATGCTTTGTCCTTGTACACACGAAGGAACACAAGAATAGTTATGGCTGCGATTGCTTCTATGATCAGCTTCGGTGGAGGAATTTCACTAGACGCGCTATACCATGGATGGATATGGATAATTATCAAAATTGCGCACTGGTAGGTTGCCTTAAACTTTGCAGCTGCCATACCTTTAAAAATGATAATACTACTGTATATATATATGTATATTAATGCCATTTATACTATTTAAACCCTTAGTCATTTTACAATGTTTAAATTTACCAAGTTTTTATTTTTTACAGAGTTATAAAGATCGTGATGCGGCTCTTATATAGTCGACAAAGATCCTTATCTAATAATATAATTTTAAAAATATTATCTAGTCGCGTCGACTTCAGGAATTTATTTTGTAATTGAAATTATTTAAAATAAATTCATAGATAAGAAAATAAATTTAATAATAAAAGACTGTATGTTTCCGACTATCTTCTATATTCTTCTCTTCTATAATATAAAAATGAATCGCTAAATGTGTTGCTAAGCTCAAATCTCGAGAGCAGCTGAACCGATTTCGCTAATTCTTTTTTTAGAATATTCTTTGAAGTATGAGGATGGTTCTTACGAAGAGAAAAATTTAAAAAAAATGCCTAAAAAGTCTAAAAAGAACACTTTTCTATACTCGCATACAAAAGAGTCGTTATAATACTTAAAAGTCAATTTGAACTTTAATACCATACCATAAAGTTTAAGTGTTAGTGGAGAGGTTCCGGGAAGGAAAAACAATTGAGTGACGTTAGTGGAATGTATAAAGGAGAAGACGTTTTGATACCCTGCATTCGAATGATTCCGACTGACGTACCATTCGAGTTTAAACGACTGCAGTTTCCAGTACGGCTTGCTTTCGCTATGACTATAAACAAATCCCAGGGGCAGTCATTAAGTGTTTGTGGTATTAATCTAGAAAACCCATGTTTCTCGCATGGTCAATTGTATGTTGACTTATTAACTTTCTTTTTTAGGGTTCCGTACCCAAAGGGTAAAACGGAACCCTATTACTGAGGCTCCGCTGTCCGTCCGTCCGTCCGTGCGTCCGTCCGTCCGTCTGTCACCAGGCTGTATCTCATGAACCGTGATAGTTAGACAGTTGAAATTTTCACAGATGATGTATTTCTGTTGCCGCTATAACAACAAATACTAAAAAATAGAATAAAATAAATATTTAAGGGGGCTTCCATACAACAAACGTGTTTTTTTTGCCGTTTTTATAGGTACTGGTACGGAACCCTTCGTGCGCGAGTCCGACTCGCACTTGGCCGATTTTTTTATCTTACTAGCTGATCCGGTGTCCCGAATATAATAAGTATTAAAAAAAATAAAAATATTAAAGAATCGACTGTTAGGCGGTACGAAATTCGCCGGGTCAGTTAGTCTTATATATAAAATTCTCGGGTCACAATGTTAGTTATCATACTCCTCCGAAATGGCTTGACGGATTTTGATGAAATTTTATATGCATATTCAGTAGGTCTGACAATCGGCTACTACTCGTATCTGTTTTTCAAACCTCTAAGTGATCAGGGTGGTCCACACCAAATTTATTTTTTGGATAATTTTTTTTATTATCATTATTTATGATGTGGCATTAAAAATACATGCAACCCTAAATTTTCACCCTTCTACCATTGACCTCTATTTTTATAATACTAAAGTAATCTTTGGAATAATTTATATGGCAAAACAACGTTTGCCGGGTCAGCTAGTGTTAATATAAAAGTCACCGCAGACTATCTTGCTTTCTTATCTTGTCTTTCTTGCTTTTTAAAACTATTTCGAAGTGTCCTTCAATACTTGCTGAAATTGCATTACATAAAATGTATAAATGTATAAAAAAACATAAAAATAATTATACATTTTTGAATGTGCAATGTTCAGATTGTGTCGTACTGTTTAAACATTTAGATAAATCAATAGAAATTAATTTGTCTATTACAATATTTGTGTATTGGGTTTCTTCTTCTTACTTTTTAACCCCCGACGGAAAAGAGGGGTGTTCTAAGTTTGACGTGTGTATCTGTGTTTCTGTGTATCATCTGTCTGTGGCATCGTAGCTTCGAAATGGATGAAGCGATTTTCATTTTGTTTTTTTTTTTTGCTTAAAAGGGGACTTAATCTAGAGTGTTTTTGTGTAGATCATTATTAATAATAATAATTAATGATAATAAATTTTGTTACTTTTTATAGGTTATTTTTGCTTCGGGTTTTGTTTTTAATTTTTAATTTAATCTTTACTTGCTTTACTATTTCTTGGTTTAGGACAAATACAATATCTTTTGTCAATAATTATTATTGATGTCAAAATACACAATTCTGATTTAGTTACACAACATGAGTATTGAACAGTCAGAACCCGTTATATACGTTTTCCCATACATTGCGCGGTCGTATACGACCACCCGGGTTTCGAAGGGTTAATAATAATTTATATGTCAGGATTAACATTAGAGACTGACAACCGGTACACAGAATTCCGCAGAATAATGATCACTGTAATGGCACAAAGCTTAATTTATCGTTCAAATTACCGAAAATTTCCAAGCGTATTAAATAAAAATCTTTCATAATTACGAAAAATAAACAATGTCTCATTGTTGGTAGTTTTGATTCTCTATTTCTATATATTTTCGTGATGGATCTACTACTATATAAAGTAGAGAGTAATATATGAAATACAAATAAGCATCCTCGGCAGCCTACCGAAAATTTCTTTAGAGTTTTTATTCTTCTGTGACTTGGAGATATTTTGGTAGTCGTGCTGATTCATTGTGCCCTACCTTTCTATACTAGAAACTAGTTTCGATTAAGATTTAATTTAAACAAGTAAGTCTTCTGAGAGCTTAATGGCGTTGTTTCGCGTGCTATTCTAACAAACACGCAGGTTAAGCAACGTCGACCGCAGCCTGTATGTGGATGGGTTTGTTTACCTCGAGTTTCGGAGGGCACGTTAAGCCGTCGGTCCCGGCTGTTGTCAATAGATGACAGTTGTTAAGCTAAGTCAGTAGCCTTCGGTCGGCTTGAAAATACAGACCTCCGCCAATCCGCAGTTGAGCAGCGTGGTGGAGTATGCTTTAATCCTCTTCGGTTGAAGGGAGACCCGTATCCCTGCAGTGGGATGAGTTAGAGTTGGTGTAGCAGCTGTAGTGTAAATCTCCTTACAGATGAAAGTTTTTAAAATTAAAACTTATTGTATTTTATTACAAAATTTCTCGTAGTTTATGTTCTTCTGTTTTTAATTTGTCAGAATTTCAAAAAAAACCATTGTCGAAGAAGAAATTCAGGTGACATTTTGCGGAAATCAAATTTACAACATTATACTTATTGCCATCAGTTAGTTTATGAGAGCGACGAAAAAAACGAATATTTCGTAACTTCTGTTTTGATTACTATACTCCCTTAAATCAGGTGTATTTGGTCTGCCAAGGGAGGATACTTCCCAAGACGGGCTGCTTTACTGCGCCCTACCTTAAAATGTTCCATTACAATGTATTATAATAGTTATAATTCCAGACAAAGACCTTTTCTTATCTGAAGACTCTGATATTAATTCGACAATGCTTCAACCAACTGAAACTAAGTTCGAAGTTTGTATCAAGGTTTAACTGACTAACGGTCAGTCAGAAGTAAGAATACCCGTAGACATCCAAAACAACGTCGGGAGGCATACGACCCATCTGATGTAAAGCAGTTACCGTAGCCTATGAATGCTTGTAATACATTAAGTACCACACGCGCGATACCACCTATGCTGCTAATACAATAACTCCTTAGGAGCTTACTGGTGACGTCACACGCAGAAACATAACAACCCTCCAGAGAGTTGTTATTCGGATGCGGTTTTCTGTGAGGTGGAGGTACGTCCCCAGACAGGCTGGTTTCATGCATCATACCTCTCTAAAAACACACCCAGACCAAGACAAACAGAGATATTCATGAACACAAATGTTTATCGTGTACGGGAATGGAACCGACGAGCGTCGGTGACAAAGTCGCGTAATAAACCGCTGTGCCACCGAGCTCCTCAAAACTTGTCGTTACTTTGAACTCAGACATGAAAACCACCGCTTAACTGATTTTGATATGGTTGTTCCGGCGCCGGATGTCGGAAAGCCGTACCGCCTACCGGAACGGTACCATATGTGCCATATATCACTTGTTAAACCAGTTCAACAGTTTTGTAGTTTTATGGTACCAATTATTTTTAATAGGGCGTATAAAATACATTAAAGCTGAATTTGAGCCATATTTTTTTAATTATAACCTACTTGCTTCATTGTGTATTATTGGCGTAGAGTTAAGAATTTATAGTGCTGCTGCTGTGGTGGAAAATAACCATACGAGTACAACCTGGTAGAAAACAAATATATCAACATCGCAACATCGCCCCTGAAAAAGATCCGTCGTGACTTTCTTCCAAAACTTTATAAATTAATTTATTGTAATTTTTTTATTAATTTAATTACGAGATAGTATTTTTTTATTAAATTTACTTAGGTTCTTATATATTTTTGTTTGTTCATAATTTATTAACCCTTCGAAACTCGGGTGGTCGTATATGACCGCGAAATGTATGGGAAAACGTATATAACGGGTTCTGACTGCTCAAGTAGCAAATAATTAATCAGAAGGTGATGTCTAGAGTCCTGGGAATCGGCGAGCGCGCATAAAAAGGGCTATGGATGTTAGAGAAGTGAAGCGTGGAAGGACCGCGTCTTATGGCGCTCGGTTCTCTCTGCCTACCCCGCAAGGCACCTGGCGTGAAGATATACATATATACACATAATAAATATTATATAGGTATTATAGCATGAATAAATTTTCATAAGGTTATCGACGTACATGTTATGCACAGAGGTAAATAACGTACATATTGTATATCACTGAATCTAAGCTTTTTATAATATATAAGTATGACACAACATTTAATATACGACCACCTTGTTGTAAAGTGGTTACCAGGTTGCAAGTGTTAATAAACTACGATAACTGCTTACCATTTGCGAGAATGTGATTTTCTACGTATAAAGAACTAGGGCGTATCAAAGCGGCCCGACTGGAGAAGTAGCTCCACCTCACAGAAAACTTCATCCAACTCTCATCGCTAACAATTCCCTGGAGAGTTGTTGTATTCCTGCAGATGAGTGAGATTACTATTAAGCTCCTAAGAAGTTGATGTGTTAGCAGAAGTGGTGGCATCGCGCGAACGATACTTAATGAATGCAAGCATTCGCAAGCTATGGTAACCGCTTTACATCAGGTGGGGCGTATGCTTGTATGCCTCCCGATGTTGTACAAAAAAACAGATACCGATTTTGGATGTCTACGGGTATAAAAGTAAGGAAACCTTGATAATATAAAGCTTAGATTCAGTGATATACAATATGTACGTTATTTACCTCTGTGCATAACATGTACGTCGATAACCTTATGAAAATTTATTCATGCTATAATACCTATATAATATTTATTATGTGTATATATGTATATCTTCACGCCAGGTGCCTTGCGGGGTAGGCAGAGAGAACCGAGCGCCATAAGACGCGGTCCTTCCACGCTTCACTTCTCTAACATCCATAGCCCTTTTTATGCGCGCTCGCCGATTCCCAGGACTCTAGACATCACCTTCTGATTAATTATTTGCTACTTGAGCAGTCAGAACCCGTTATATACGTTTTCCCATACATTTCGCGGTCATATACGACCACCCGAGTTTCGAAGGGTTAATAAATTATGAACAAACAAAAATATATAAGAACCTAAGTAAATTTAATAAAAAAATACTATCTCGTAATTAAATTAATAAAAAAATTACAATAAATTAATTTATAAAGTTTTGGAAGAAAGTCACGACGGATCTTTTTCAGGGGCGATGTTGCGATGTTGATATATTTGTTTTCTACCAGGTTGTACTCGTATGGTTATTTTCCACCACAGCAGCAGCACTATAAATTCTTAACTCTACGCCAATAATACACAATGAAGCAAGTAGGTTATAATTAAAAAAATATGGCTCAAATTCAGCTTTAATGTATTTTATACGCCCTATTAAAAATAATTGGTACCATAAAACTACAAAACTGTTGAACTGGTTTAACAAGTGATATATGGCACATATGGTACCGTTCCGGTAGGCGGTACGGCTTTCCGACATCCGGCGCCGGAACAACCATATCAAAATCAGTTAAGCGGTGGTTTTCATGTCTGAGTTCAAAGTAACGACAAGTTTTGAGGAGCTCGGTGGCACAGCGGTTTATTACGCGACTTTGTCACCGACGCTCGTCGGTTCCATTCCCGTACACGATAAACATTTGTGTTCATGAATATCTCTGTTTGTCTTGGTCTGGGTGTGTTTTTAGAGAGGTATGATGCATGAAACCAGCCTGTCTGGGGACGTACCTCCACCTCACAGAAAACCGCATCCGAATAACAACTCTCTGGAGGGTTGTTATGTTTCTGCGTGTGACGTCACCAGTAAGCTCCTAAGGAGTTATTGTATTAGCAGCATAGGTGGTATCGCGCGTGTGGTACTTAATGTATTACAAGCATTCATAGGCTACGGTAACTGCTTTACATCAGATGGGTCGTATGCCTCCCGACGTTGTTTTGGATGTCTACGGGTATTCTTACTTCTGACTGACCGTTAGTCAGTTAAACCTTGATACAAACTTCGAACTTAGTTTCAGTTGGTTGAAGCATTGTCGAATTAATATCAGAGTCTTCAGATAAGAAAAGGTCTTTGTCTGGAATTATAACTATTATAATACATTGTAATGGAACATTTTAAGGTAGGGCGCAGTAAAGCAGCCCGTCTTGGGAAGTATCCTCCCTTGGCAGACCAAATACACCTGATTTAAGGGAGTATAGTAATCAAAACAGAAGTTACGAAATATTCGTTTTTTTCGTCGCTCTCATAAACTAACTGATGGCAATAAGTATAATGTTGTAAATTTGATTTCCGCAAAATGTCACCTGAATTTCTTCTTCGACAATGGTTTTTTTTGAAATTCTGACAAATTAAAAACAGAAGAACATAAACTACGAGAAATTTTGTAATAAAATACAATAAGTTTTAATTTTAAAAACTTTCATCTGTAAGGAGATTTACACTACAGCTGCTACACCAACTCTAACTCATCCCACTGCAGGGATACGGGTCTCCCTTCAACCGAAGAGGATTAAAGCATACTCCACCACGCTGCTCAACTGCGGATTGGCGGAGGTCTGTATTTTCAAGCCGACCGAAGGCTACTGACTTAGCTTAACAACTGTCATCTATTGACAACAGCCGGGACCGACGGCTTAACGTGCCCTCCGAAACTCGAGGTAAACAAACCCATCCACATACAGGCTGCGGTCGACGTTGCTTAACCTGCGTGTTTGTTAGAATAGCACGCGAAACAACGCCATTAAGCTCTCAGAAGACTTACTTGTTTAAATTAAATCTTAATCGAAACTAGTTTCTAGTATAGAAAGGTAGGGCACAATGAATCAGCACGACTACCAAAATATCTCCAAGTCACAGAAGAATAAAAACTCTAAAGAAATTTTCGGTAGGCTGCCGAGGATGCTTATTTGTATTTCATATATTACTCTCTACTTTATATAGTAGTAGATCCATCACGAAAATATATAGAAATAGAGAATCAAAACTACCAACAATGAGACATTGTTTATTTTTCGTAATTATGAAAGATTTTTATTTAATACGCTTGGAAATTTTCGGTAATTTGAACGATAAATTAAGCTTTGTGCCATTACAGTGATCATTATTCTGCGGAATTCTGTGTACCGGTTGTCAGTCTCTAATGTTAATCCTGACATATAAATTATTATTAACCCTTCGAAACCCGGGTGGTCGTATACGACCGCGCAATGTATGGGAAAACGTATATAACGGGTTCTGACTGTTCAATACTCATGTTGTGTAACTAAATCAGAATTGTGTATTTTGACATCAATAATAATTATTGACAAAAGATATTGTATTTGTCCTAAACCAAGAAATAGTAAAGCAAGTAAAGATTAAATTAAAAATTAAAAACAAAACCCGAAGCAAAAATAACCTATAAAAAGTAACAAAATTTATTATCATTAATTATTATTATTAATAATGATCTACACAAAAACACTCTAGATTAAGTCCCCTTTTAAGCAAAAAAAAAAAAAAACAAAATGAAAATCGCTTCATCCATTTCGAAGCTACGATGCCACAGACAGATGATACACAGAAACACAGATACACACGTCAAACTTAGAACACCCCTCTTTTCCGTCGGGGGTTAAAAAGTAAGAAGAAGAAACCCAATACACAAATATTGTAATAGACAAATTAATTTCTATTGATTTATCTAAATGTTTAAACAGTACGACACAATCTGAACATTGCACATTCAAAAATGTATAATTATTTTTATGTTTTTTTATACATTTATACATTTTATGTAATGCAATTTCAGCAAGTATTGAAGGACACTTCGAAATAGTTTTAAAAAGCAAGAAAGACAAGATAAGAAAGCAAGATAGTCTGCGGTGACTTTTATATTAACACTAGCTGACCCGGCAAACGTTGTTTTGCCATATAAATTATTCCAAAGATTACTTAGATTCAGTGATATTTAATATGTATGTAAGTCACCATCAACTAAGTCAGAGAAGCTCTTTTTCTTCTTAACGTTATTCCGTTTCCTTATCTATCACGATTGACTGGGTCCGCTACCTAAGCTTAAGGATTTGGCGAAGATATTTATTTTTACACGACTGCCGTCGGAGGTCTGACAGCCCCGAGGGAACATCAGACCTTTCTTAGGTACGGTCCCACGTCCTTCGAAATATAAATTGTTGGATGTGCAGGTTTAGTCATGATATTTTTTCATTCATCGCCGAACAAGTGATAATTACGAACGTGTATGTCAAATCAAATCAAATCAAATCAAATCAGATTTATTCAGTATCAGGTTTTTACAATTCTGTGTTGCGATTTAGGATTTCTTTTAAGTAAATAAAATACTTGTGTCAGAAAATCCTGCCTCTCCATAACAACTGATTACATCAATTAGAGTGATACTAGTGGGATACTTAATACATAATCTAAATTTGATTACTTTAAAGTGATGTGTGTGTGTGTATGTGTGTGTCAGTGTATGTGTGTGTGAGTGTGTGTGATGGTGCTCGCGCTTTATGTGCGTTATGTATTAATTATATTTAATGTGTATATGTATGTAATAGTGTATGTAAAATTTTATTAATACTGGCTTTATTGTTCAAGAAATTCCTCAGTTTCTTTGTAATTCCAACTTTTTAGTAGTGTCGTAAGGGTTGTTTTGCAAGTGTATTTATTCATCGGGTAAATATTAAGAATTTTGTTGATTTTGTTATACAAATATGCAGACCGTGTTTCAAACTGCCTCTTTGCATATTGTGTTTTAATGACAGCCATTGGAGCCACATTATGCTTTCGTCTTCTGGATATTTTAGAAGGATCATAAGGCAAACATTTATGTAGTTTTAATGTTGTCGACAGTATGTAAAGTTGTCGCACTGAAAGGACGCCACTAATTTGGTACAGATTTTCGGTAGAATACCTTAACGGTTTACAGTGCATTACTTTTAGGAGTGCTCTTTGTGCTCCTAAAATCGTATGTAAATCCTAAAACGCAAACTTAGTGGTATACCACCAAGTGCAAGTAAGTAAGAGAAGTATTGACATATTCAAATGAATGAAATTACTTAAACCTTCTTTGAAAATAATAATCGCTTCGTAAAAAATGCAATTGCCTTTCCCGTATCGATATACTTAATACAGTTTTCTACTCAAATATTTAAATGACCGTAATCAGCTGTACTCAGCGCCTTAAACATGGGTTCAACTCAATATGGCATTGACAGGCTTAGAATCCACGATTGATAATTATCCACATCACCGTTGACTGACATATTCAACAACTTAATATGTACTTATTAAGTAAGGGTAATTGTACTTCCGTAATCAAATATTTATTGAAGTACTTAAAAATTGCCGTTGTTATACATTGTATAATTAATCACCACGTTCCGCGTTCATATTTTTTAATCTAGTTTATCTAACATAAAGTGGCTGCAGTAGCCTCGTCATCGTCATCATCATCCCAGCCCGTATTTGTCCGCTGCTGAACCTGGCCTACCTCTAGGAGCCATTCGTTTCGATCCTGTGCTACCTGCATCCATCGACTTCCTACAAACTTCGCTCCATCTAGTGGGAGGTCGTCCCACACTGTATAGTACGTGAATGTCATTCGAGAACCTTTCTTCCCCAGCAGTTCTCAGTTCTTTAACCCTTCGAAACCCGGGTCGACCGCGAAATGTATGGGAAAACGTATATAACGGGTTCTGACTGCTCAAACTATGTGTCTGCTCCACCGCTACTTCAGGTTGCTTATTCTTTGGGCTATGTCGGACACATTAGTTTAAATGCATGATTCCATCAAGCAGAGATAGCCTATAGATCACTAAACTCTGTAGACGAATCATACAATTTATATATAAATATGAAGGCCTTGGCTAACTTCTCTCGACATCACAGATGCTCTCGCATATAAAAGAGACTTTAAACTTGTATTTTAAGGAACATATTGGTACGATATTGTTACCTACTTGCTTCAAATCGAGCCGTCTGTTTTCAAATTAAATATACTTATATAAATGCTTGCATTAGGTAATGGCTCTAATGATTTAAATTTTGTATTCATATTTTATTTTTTAAGTTACCATATATATTATATAATATATATGATAACTAAAATAAGTGTTATATATATATTATACTATATATTATTTCGTAAAAAAATCAGATTTTTTAAATAAAAAAACATAGAAAACACCGAGTGCAGCTCGGTCACCCAGATACTAAGTATTTTGTGCTTTAGGCTTATTATAATAGTCGTCAAACATTGGTTGTAAAGAGAAGATAGGGTATAATCTGGATTGATATACACCTGTAGCTTTAAAAATATTTAGTTACTTTTTCCGAACAATATATTAGGTACTCTTACTCCCAGATAAAATATTTTGTAAAAATAAGCCAGTAAATCAGACATGATATTTTGTGGTTAAAGTATACACAGTTATTGATCGACGGGTGCTAGTTATACCATTACACAGGGATGTGAGCACCACATTTGATTACTTTGATAATATCATAGTAATGAACCAATTATATTTTATGAACTTGAAGCGAATGGACACAAATTAATAAAATCACAATCAATAACATCATACCTGACAGAATAATAGTAAACGATACAAATCGACAGAATAGTTATAGGATCAAAATGTGAAATACATCGATCAGGCCGCAAACAACTAAATTAGGGTGAAGGGGGTGATACCGTGAGGGGGTGTTATTATTTAAAATCTATATTAACACAAAACAGCAACTAAATTTAATATAATTTAATTTGCAGATCGTAATAGAATTAAATTTTTATTAATAATGATAATTTTGATCTTCAAAGTGACAATAAACGAACCTTTATATAACGCATAATTATTAACTGTTAATTAGGATAAAAAGAAATTAATTAAATTCAATGGGAATTAAATTAATCTAAATAATGGATTATAATATGTAAATGAAACAAATGTATAGGTACAAAACTAAAGAAAATTACATAGAATCTATATGTATATGATTTTCCACATATAATCTGTGTAGGATTATCAATAACAATGCATTATTGACAGCTTTTCGGAGCAAATCACTAGGTTTTAAAGCTCTAGCAAAAAAAAGGCAAACATAAGAGCAATATATATATATAATTTTAACGGTATCTTAAAAACTGCCTGCTAGATCTTATTGCTTCGAACGCGTCATTAAAGTGTAATTTCTCATTCTATCAAAAATCAATCTATTAAGGTATAGCTTATGTTGTATAATACCTCAAATGTACAATAAAATTCAGGATACGGAATACTGAAATACTTAATTACCTACATTTTGCTGCAAGGGGCTGCACTGAATGCAGCAAAATCATGATATGCTGGTTGTTAAATATTACCATTGTCAGAATTCATATTTGTACGTTATGATTTCATCTTATAAAATATACGATGCTATAGGGAACATGTATGAGTTTATGTGTTAAAAATCGTACTATGACAGCTATGATCAATGTTGATGCTTGAATTGCGGAAATACAGCTAATATTCAGATAAAATCCATACATTTCTTCATAGTTTGTGACGTCATCTACCGCGATCTCTTAGTATGAAGCGTTTTCAAGTCACGCTGATGATGATGAAATGGCACTCTCAAACAGCATTATCTCCCAAATTAATTATCGTAGAAAAATTTTACTTTGAGATATCTTCCTGTCTCAATCTACTCTTTTAAAATCTGTCCTAAAAATTATATATTTTTGTAAGTGTATTCAATTTTGTTTATGTCTATACGGATCATAGTATGTACAAGTTTAACTAATCCTATCCGACATGTTATTCACAGTATAGATTCGTATTTATATTTATACATAGATAAAAAATTCACTAACTTTTTTAAGAATATAAAATATAAACATTCGTTTGTTGTAATTTTAAAATGTTCAAAAGTTCTTTGTTGAATGTTAGAAAACTTGACAGAAAGGTCTATTAAAAGAACACGGGATGTTTTGTTTGAAATTTTATCATAAAATCTGTATGAATAAGGGAGTGTTTTTGTATTAACCAGATTAATACCTAGTTGTAAATACATTATGACGAAATCAAAGAACCCATATTTTTACTAGTATTTTATAACGAAACGTAAAAAAACAATAATCGTTGAAATATACGTAATAAAATAACCAGTAATACCGTAAAAATCGATAACTTCAGTTATTCCTTTTTATGATAAAAACGTAATCTTTATAGATATCTGTTATTACAGACACTTTCATTAAATTTATACACTTCAACGAATAAACTGTAATTTTATATACTTCTCAATTTGATACCATTGATTTGATTGACACTTATTACCATAAAATAGAACATAAAACTTTTACCCTCCAATTTTAAATGATTATGTAGTTATCTCTAATCATATATCATTCAAGTGGAAATTTGGTCTGTAGTTGTAGGGTTGATTGGAATAATTTCCTGTGTTTATTCTTGTTTGAGAATTCTTTTGCATACGAGCTCTGAATATACCTAAGTATCACCTATTAATTCTTCTTGTATTTTTCTCTTCTCTATTATAAAGTAAGAGAAATAAATGACTAAGTGATTGTCAGTGATATCTGGTAAGATTTAGTAAACAATTTCCAAATTCTTTTCTAAACGGTCAAAAATTCGTTTACAAATAAAAAAGACTCATGAAGAATATGTTAGCTATGTATTTTAAATCTGACCGAAATTTGTTTTTTTATCACAAGAACAAACTTAAAATTGGGGTTGAAAAATATGTTCTTTCATACATTCCAACTTGTAGAGACTGTAGTATTGGAGAAACTGGGTGGTGGTGGTCAATGTACATCTAATTATTTATTTTAAAATTTTTATTTCAAAAAAATGTTAAATATACTTTGACATGTTTACAGCAAGCACTTCTTTTTTTGTAGCTATCACAACCATTTTTTCATTTCTAATTTGCCTTCCAAAAGTGGCCTTCATGGCCTATGGTTAGGTAACAAAAATTCAATGTGTTTGACACAATTTCAACTAAATCGATTCTGTAGATTCGATAATTAGGTGGGACAGATGGACACATTTTTTCAACGTGTAGAAACCTAAAAATAAATAAATTGGATTACATTCTATCAAAATCTGTTAAATCATACCTTCCTAGGTATGATTTAACAGATTTGATATCTTAATAATCGAAAACGTCTGTTTACCAACCTGTCTACCGAAGGAATAAAAACGTTACACTTTGATCCTTTTATATACTAAGGTATAAATATTTTAATGTACAAGATGGCCGATCGTCCTGTTTTCCCAGAATCTGTCCTGTTATTTAGGATCTGCGGTGACCTGGATATTTCGCGCGCCGTAACACAGATTAAATACGTACGGCGTACAGAGTTTGCACTCCTTTGATGTTAAAGAAAGTCGCCACTTTGTAAGGCAAGAAAATGTTTTTTTAGCTCATGCCGCGGATGTAAGCTATATTGTATTTTATTTAGATACAATGTATGCCATTAACATACGCACGATATAGTACTTGACGAGCTCGGTGGCGCAGTGGTGAAACGCGTTGTTACGCTACTTTGACACCGACGCTCGTGGGTTCGATTCCCACACAGGACAAACATTTGTGTGCATGAACATGTCTGTTTGTTTTGGTCTGAGTATTTTCTATGTATAATAAGTATATATTTATATCTACAAAAAAGAAGAAAGAAATGTATTTACGTATGTTTATCAGTTGTCTAGTACCCATAATACAAGCTTCGCTTACTTTGGGGCTAGATGGCGCTGTGTAATTTATCCGACAATATTTATTTATTTATTCATTTATAGGTTACACTGTAACCTAATATCTATATACTATAACCAACTGCACTTGACGCCAGACTCCACTGACGATTAGTCAATGGAGTCTGGTTACCACTGCCGCTATTCCATGTGTTCTCATATGAGTCTTTTATGACTTGAGTCATGCAGGCATAGTGCAGTGCCAATACGTGTATTCTATTAAAGTTTCCTGCATTGCAACGACACTGCAACTACGCTGCAACTGTGCGTATCCTGCAAATGAATTATTTAACCCCTGTCATGTTAACATATTTCAATCTAATAAATTGGATTTTTATTTAATGTTGACTCCTACAGTTTCACACCCGATTGCCCTTCGTGCCGGCGTGAGGATTTCAACTGAAAATAAGCTTTATTAAATCATATATTCCTACAAACATCTCCCAAAACAAAATAAATATTTTGTAATATAAATCACCGCTTCAGAATAATAATTTCTCTTTGCAAAAGTTGCCTAAGACTAACGTTAGCAAAACTGCAGATAAACTCCTTCAAAACTTCTGTCATCACTAGACAAATGTCAAAACAATTCAACAGAATATGATTATATTGCAGGAAACGTGCAGATGCGTGCAGGTTTTCTAACAGAATAGCGAGTCATACTGCAGCGTTCCTGCAACATCGCTGCTGTCAGATCGCTAATAGAATACCGAAACGTCGAAATGTACGCATTTCGACACACGCCGCGCTGCAGTGCAGTTGCAGTTTTTAGTAGAATCTGCCTACAGTTTAGTCCATCGCTTTCTGTTCGCGATAGTGAAATGTGGCGAGCCTATCTTCCGATCTAATGCAGGCGTTAGTAATAATGACAAAAGGCCTAAGCGCGGTTGTATACCTACAGTCATATCTCTCCACTGTAGTAGTAGCAGAGAGAACCGAGCGCCACGTGACACGATCCTTACACACCTCACTCGCGTCTTTTACATTAATTGCCTTCTGGTTTGTTGTTTGGTTCACGATGTCAGTTCTAGTACACCAGCACATAATAATCCAATGATCTGCTTCATCATTTTTTCATCTTGCAATCTTTCTACATGCCTCTTCTTATTTTAACACCGATGCTCACTTTCATAGGTATCTAATTATTATTAAAAATATAATTAGGGAATAGATAAATTATTATTAATACTTTATAATATTACTAGCTTCTATTATTGCGCCCGCATGTTGGGACCCGCTATCGCGGAAACATTCTCCAGTTTCTACACCCTTTTATCAAAGTTTACTACCGGTTCAGTTATGAAATGGTAACAAATTCACGGGCTAAGTTATATTCATTTTACCATATCGTGAGTATTATACAATTATTATTCGTTAACATGACTGCCTGAATGAAATTCAAATAATAGCAGTTGGCGTAAATAATTAGAGTAATTACCTCTTTCGATCTAATCGATGTTCGATTATTACTTCTGACGTGCTCAGTGGTGCAGTGGTTAGTAACGCTGCTTTAACACGAGAAGTCGTGGGTTCGTTAGTTACCATTGCCTTTGAATTCTTAGAACACCAGCGGCATCACTCGTGCGTTGCCGGCCTAGAAAAAAATTTTCATGCCTCATGTTATGCCTTAAAAGATGATTTTGTTCAGTATTCACACATTTGATAATGTTTATATTCCTTGTGAGAGTTCGATGTCGTCGTTGCGCGTATCGTGCTAGCCAAACACGCAGGTTAAGCAACGTCGCCGTCTATGGATGGGTTTAACTATCTGGAGCTGCTCCGTGCACGGAGGGCACGTCAAGTCGTCGGTCCTGGTTGTTGTGGTAGTCAGTGGCCATCGGTCGACTTGAAAACACTGGAGTATTCTCTAAATCTCTTCGATTGAAGGGCGTCCCGTTTCTCCGTTGTGAGATAAGTTATTGTTGGTGTAGTGGATATTACTTGTTACGTGTGTCGCATCCGTATCTTAACTGCGTTCCATACTCGAAGGATAAAGTAAGAATATTCTTACTAGTCTTCTTCTGTCCATCTGTGCAACTCTTACTCTTTATGAGTATTATAGCTTATGTGGAAAATGTGGTGACGTCGTATCGACTTTTTAGATATGCAATTGAGAAACAACTTTCATAAAAATGTTGCATTATTATTATTTAAAATTATTTAGTAAAAAAAAACTTGATTAAATTTTAAGTAGGTATCATACCTAGTTTTAGAGTTTCGAAATTTTTAGAACGTGTAGTATTAAATATTGTGTCTCTCTCGCACACGAAGGGCTCTATACCACACAGAACTCTTCGTGTGCGAGTTCGACTCGCACTTGGCCGATGTTTAATTTGACATTATGTCGAAAACAAAACTAGTTAAAACTTTGGAATTTCAATTTCCTATATAAACAATAGCTGTGCCTAGGTAATAGAGAGAGCAATTGGATGTTTTTTTGTGTGAAATAGCATTTTTAGAGTTCCGTCACTTTGTAGTCCGTCTGTCTATCCGTCTGTCTATGCATCCATCTGTCCGTCTGTCAAGATCCTTTTTCTTGGGGACGGGGGAAGCTAAAACCTGAAATTAATATAAAATACTCAGGTCTGCAATCCCTTCTGAGCAGTGAAAAAATCAAACTTCTAAGTCAACACAATCAAAAGATACAGCTGTTTATGCTGCATATTTTGACACTCGCAAGGGAATCGAAACCTATAGGGTTACTTCCTGTTGATCTAGAATCATGAAAAGTGGTAAGAAGCAATATCACGTAGGACAAGTAAAGAAAAAAATCCGAAAACCGTAAATTTGTAGTTACATCACAAAATAATAAAAAAAATGCTAAAATATTTTTTACGGAACCCCTGGTGCGCGAGTCGGACTCGCGCTTGATGGTTTTTTAGTAAATATATCTATATACTTGAGATAAACTTGCATGCAATGCAATGCAACCTTTTTAAAGATACATGAAATATATTTAGAAACTAGCTGACCCGGCAAACATTGTTTTGCCATACTTTTAGGCAACTTTTTAAATTTTTCTCTTCGTAAGAACCATCCTCGTACTTCAAGGAATATTCTAAAAAAAGAATTAGCGAAATCGGTTCAGCTGCTCTCGAGATTTGCGCTTAGCAACACATTTAGCGATTCATTTTTATATTATAGATATAAAAGAATTGCTTTTTTTAAGAGAGGTAGGGCGCATCGAAGTAGCTCGTCTGGGGAAGTATTTCCATCTCACAGAAAACCGCAGCCAAATAAAAACTCTCTAGAGGGTTGTTGTGTTCCTGCGTGTGATTGAGGCCACCAGTAAGCTCCTATGGAGTTGCTGTGTTAGCAGCAGATGTGGCATCTGGATACTCAATGTATTACAAGCGTTTATAGGCTACGGTAACCGGTTTACATCTTGCATGCCTCCTGAAAATAATTGGATATTGAACATTACGGAATCCTTGTAAAACGGGGGCTCGATCTGTAACTTTAGGGGTTTTTCATTAAAAAATATTGGAAGTCCGCCATTAAGCGTTTGTATTTCGTACAATTTGCGATTTCTCGATAAAATATTTGAAGTGGCATGCTCTCAATAGCCTTGATTTGTAGAGGCAACGAGTGGCAAATTTTGATTGTCTCATGAATATTTCTTTGTTTTATTAAGCGTTAGTCTCGTCTCGGATTTCGTAGAAATATTTTAATAATCAAATATTTTTTAAAAAAATATAAAAGTACATTGCGTTTTATTTCAGAAGACAGTCTCTCAGGGCAATAATCTGTGAGGTAAAAAGTGACATACACTCTTTGCCATATGCCTGTAGGCAAAACTTATATCCACAGCCGTTTGGCTACCTGTCCAATTTTCATTCAACTAAGCAATCAGAAAGTTTTGTATTAGTGTTTTTTTATTTGCTATTTCAGTATAATCGGTCCATATCTACCTACTGCTGGATATAGGCCATCCTAATGCTTTCCACCACACGTGATCCTCTGGTATCCGCATGCATCCTCTACTGCCACTCGGTTGAGTTTATTTAGAAAGAGGCCAGGGTGTCTGTGACAGTCATTCTAGGACTCTCATCTTCCATCTGCCATCAATATTTACTACTGTAAATATGTCACTAATATATACTGAAGTAATATATAACATACATAATTCAGTAATATGCGCTTTTAGTTACTTGTTCTTTAGTTAATAGTTCCGTACCTAAAAAGGAAATACGTGACTCATATAGGATCACTTTGCCGTCCGTCTGTCTGTCTGTCAAGACCCTTTTCCTCATGGACGGTACTATCAAGCTGAACTTAATACCAATATTCAGGTCTGCAATCCCTTCGAGCAGTGAAAAAATCAAACTTCTAAGTCAATGCAATCAAAACATACTGCTGTTTATGGCCCGTTTATGAGCATATTTTGACACTTGCAAGGGAATCAAAACCTATAGGGTACTTACTTATAGCACAACTAAAGGAAAAAATCTGAAAACCGTAAATTTATAGTTACGTCACACAAAAAAAAAAATGGCGAGAATATTTTTTTACGGAACCCTCGGTACGCGAGTCGGACTACTCGGTACTAGTTTAAATAAACTGTAATAATTATACATAGTCGTCCATTAGGTTACAGATGACGGGACCAAGCAAAATGGTCTTACTCGTACCTTTGACCATTGAGCAGTTCATATAAAACCTTCGACCCGTTAATGACAACTGATGCGTCATCATGATACAATAATTAGGAGTGGATGCAGTGGATAAGGAATCAGCCTATTGGCCAATTGGTCTCCGTTCAAATCCTGGCATGTTCAACTAAATTTATGTTTTCGGGTTTATGTACGTATTTGTACGTATCAGTTGCTTGGCGGAGATGGGAAACGTAGTGGGCAAATTCGCACGTCCAAATAATTATAATATATTTTGAATGATGTTTGACCTAAGCCAGGTCTAGTTTTCCCTCTAAGTTGTGGAGTTTTGACGGTAGTCGCTCCGTGTAAAAATCTTCATCAGTATCTTCGCCAAAACCTCAGGCTTAGGTAGCGAAGAAAGAAGAATCAGTAGTTGATGAAATGAGTCCTTAACTACCACTGTATTGTTCTGTCATCGAACTAGCTCAATTGATGACACGATGACGATCAGAAGAGTTGTCTCAATTTTCAACTGCTGTGCATTCGTCTTGTTCATTAATATCAGAACGACTTTAAACATAAAGTCGTTCTGATATTAATGAACCAGGCGAAAATGATCTTTGAGATGCTACCGAGGATATGATATTTGAGATACTGGATTCCACACTGTCGTCATTGTACTGTAGTAACAATCAAGTCTATGACTACTTTAATTGATGGCCAGTAGAAGGTTGTTGTTCGGCTCCTATGATCTTTGATAAGCTATCGAGGATATGATATTTGAGATACTGGTTTCCACACTGTGATCGTTGTACTATAGGCACAATCAAGTCCATTACAACTCTGATTGATAGCATTTAGAAGGTATTTATTCGACTCCTTATGCTCCATTAGGTACACTTTTAGCAAGCACATCGACCTAATAAAGCATGGTAAATATTGGGAATTACCAGAGGAATCCATACAGCGAGAATATTAAAAAGTCAAAATAAATACACTCTCTTCTAAGCAAACGATGTAATGTCACCAATTTCTAACTCACTTCCTGAATATAAAAGGAAAATCATAAACCAACATTTTGATTGCCCATACGAAGCCGATTTGATCAACCTCGCCGCTTTTATGTTCTCAGTAAATATGACCCGTTGTTTTATATTAAGTGTATGATATACTTCTGCCATAGACTTCACATATCAGGGGATAAAAACATAGGTATGTTATTTATTCGTAAGTTTAAGGAAATATTGCATTTGTATAATTTATAAAACCCATAATATAACCAGTAGAAGCCGAACACGATTTTACCGAGTTCGGTGACGCTGTGGTTAGTAAAGCTACTTTTACACCAACGCTCGCGGATTCTGTTCTCACACAGAACAAACATTTGTGTGCATGAACATGTCTGTTTATTGGTGTCTAGGTCTGGGTATTTTTTAAGTGAGGTAGAAATCAGCCATTCTGGAATCTCCACCTCATAAAAAACCGCAGCCAAATAACAACAACGGAATGCCTATACGAGAGGTAGGGCTCTCGTATAAATAACCATATACTTACTATAAGCTTAAAAATGATCGCTTAAAGTAATATAATAGTAAAATAGGTTTGTCGTGTTCCTGTGAGTGAGGGCGGTCACCAGTAAGCTTCTAAAGAGTTATTGTGTTAGGAGCATAGGTGGAATCGCGCGAGAAATAATTAATGTGTTTCAAGCGTTCATAGGCTACAGTAACCGCTTTATATCATATGGGCTCTATGTTCTACCGATTATACAATACAATGCTGTTTATGGCATCGATATAAATTCATGTAAAATTAAAACTGCATACAAGAACGCACAATAGGCGATATTATCGCTAATGAAACTAACCTACAACTTACCATCTACTTTTTGCCAGAGCCCTGCCTTTTATTACGTCAGGAAACATACTACAATGCGGCCCACCTGATGTAAACTGGTTACCACAGCTACAGAACATTATGTATGACTCTCGCGATGCCATCTCAGCTGCGCAGCTGTTAATACAGCAACTCCTTAGGGACTTACTGGTGATCTCACTCACATGCAAGAACACAACAACCCTCTATGGAGTTATTATTTGGCTGCAGTTTTCTGTTTGGTCGAAGTACTTTCCCAGACGGACTGTTTTGATGCGCTCTACCTCTCTTAAAAACCCCTAGACCAAGACAATCAGATATGTTCATGCACGCAAATGATTATTCTGTGTCGGCGTCAAACCTACGAGCGTTGGTGTAAAAGTATCGTAAAAGCGCGTTTCACCACTGCGCAACCGAACTCGTCAATTTGCTTTTAAATTATAAAGATGCACCATGGGCAGGCGAGGTTTGACCCTACGGGCACCGAGGGTTCCCTAATTTTTTTTCTCAAATAAATTATGCAAAAAAAGGTTTTTTTTTTGGATGTAACTACAAGTTTACGGTTTTCAGATTTTTCCTTTACTTCTGCTATATGAGATTGCTTCATACCAAATTTAGTGATTCTATGTCAACGGGAAGTACCCTATAGGTTTTGATTCCCTTGCGGGTGTCAAAATACCTGTGCTCATAAACGAGACATAAACCGTGGTTCTTTTAATTGTGTTGACATAAAAGTTTGATTTTTTCACTGCTCGAAGGGATTCTAGACCTGAACTGACCTGAACATTTGATATTACTTTCGATTAATTTGATAATATACATATAGACAGATGGACAACATAGTGATCCTATAAGGTTTCCGTTTTTCATGTTAAGGTACAGCACCCTGAAAATTAAAGTGAGTCATGAGAATGATACGTTCAGCTACTAAGTTACGGCGAGCATATACGTATCTATTTTTGTATTAATTTTATTTTTTTATTCATAAATGTATAAATTTAAATATCAAGGGTCGAACTTACTTTAATTTTCGTACATAAACGATACGGTACACGTATAAATATTTAAGCGTTCTGACAAGTACAATGTTTAGACAGCCTGCCCTGATTCATACTGGATCGATACGAATTGAAACGATTTACAAAGTAAGTTTTAGTTGGTCACGAAATAAAGTATAGCTTGTTAGTGACAGATTTTCGTTGACAGTGATGTTTTATTGTATCATTTAAAATATTATTTAGATTTTTTACCTGTTTATCTACAACCTAACGCCAAATCTCTTGCAGGATAGCCAGAGAGTGCCGAGCGCCGCACGATTCGGCCCTTACACACTTCACTAGCATCTTTAACATTCATTGGTCCTCTCATGGACGCTCGCCGGTTTCTAAGTCTCCTGACACCATCAGACATAGATTTTTTGTGCATGTATGTATAATGCATGTATCGAGATCTCTGATCAACCCTATATATGACGGGCTCGGTGGCGCAGTCGTGAATGACGCGACTTTGACACTACACTACAATACAAACATTTGTGTGCGTGAACATGTCAGTTTGTCTCGTTCTGGATGTTTCAAGAGAGGAAATCGCATGAAAGCAGCCCGTCTGGGGAAGTACCTCCATCTGACAGAAAACCGCAGCCGAATAACAACTCCTTGAGCAGTCAGAACCCGTTATATACGTTTTCCCATACATTTCGCGGTCGTATACGACCACCCGGGTTTCGAAGGGTTAAAGGGATTTAAGGTGGTGGCTAATCATCATCAAAAGCAATCCTCTAGAACTGATGATTGGCCTCCACATCTTAAACTATTTACCTTAGTATTGTCTTAGGTTTTCGCGATTGTTACACTTTGAATGAAACAATTTTTAACGGAAGTACCGCGTGTTTTATTTATTTTGTTAAACCTGACGTTTTGAACGTCTACCTTAAGACATACAAGCAATAAACTATTCTGCTATGATGTAAATTGTACGTATAATTGGTGTATGAGAATGCAGCTATATATCCATTTTATATATGTAATTGTGACGTATTTGTTATTAGTATAGCTTAAATAAATAAATGAAAGAAATATATGTAAATAAATATATATATTTTTTTAAATGAGTAATAATATAAAGTTTGCTCAAATTACATACATATTTTAATATAATTAATTCTTCTGTATATGTTTTTTTATACCACTGAGGTGGCAAACAAGCGTACGGCCTGTCTGATGGTAAGCAGTTACCGTAGCCTATATGCATTTGCAACACCAGCGGTGTTACTCTTGCGTTGCCGACCCTGTAAGAACCTCTTCACGTCTTTCTTGATGAACCCCATACTGTACCCCATACATACCCATAACAACTCCTCAGAACACAGCTCATTATACAACCGGTAGAACACGCAAAGGGAAGCAAAAGTCGTCCGCATAACAATGAATGCTGTCGATTGACAACATGTCATGTTACTAATGTGCAGCAGAAACAGCGTCGGGGGCAACACAGAGCCCTGCGGGACGCCAGCATTAATATCCAAGCTATCGGAGTAACTGCCGTCTATCACGGATACGTCTGCTATATACGTCTGCTGGATAAGAAGCTGGCAACCCGTTTGCACACATCCTCGGGCAGCCCGTACGATGGTAACTTCGATAGAAGACTCCGATGCCAGACCCGATCGAACGCCTTTGCCATATCTAGGCTAACAGCCAATGCCTCACCTTGACTCTCAATCGCCGAAGCCCAGCGGTGTGTAAGATACAGTAGAGGATCACCAGTCGAACCACCGTGGCGAAAGCCGTATTGACGGTCACTGATTAGGTCGTGATCTTCTAGGTATGCCAGGAGTCGTGTGTTTATCACACGCTCCATCACCTTGGAGAGAAGGGAGTGGAGCGTGTGATAAACACGACTCCTGGCATACCTAGAAGTACCTGTAATTCGATGGGTCTGATCTATCACCCTTTTTGGGCACCGGGTGCACATTGGCGGTCTTCCACGAAGACGGGACTTGCCCAGTGGAGTAGGAAAGCACGAAAAGGCGCGTTAGCACAGAACACAACTCAGGAGCACACTGCTTTAGCACCACTGCTGGTAAGCCATCTGGCCCACTCGACTTATGAATGTCGAGGGAGAGCTACGCCCGCCGGACATCTCGCTGAGTAATTGAGATTTCCGGCATTGAGCTACTGCACTTCGGGATAATAGGTGGCAGAGCTCCCCTGTCATTCAAAGTTGTTGTCACCTAATTCTTCCTAAACGGCTGGACCGGTTTGGATGAAATTTTGTGTGTATATTTCAATGGGCTTTGATGGTTTAAAAACACAAGTGTGGCGTTGATGTCGGTATGTTACCAAATCTTGAGACTGAATTTAATGTGGCGCTGCTTTTCCGGGCAAGACGACGTCTTTTTATATACTACGTCGGTTGGCATACAATCATACGGCCCACCTGTTGTAAAGCGGTAACCGTAGTCTATGAACGAGTGTAATACATTAATTATCACTAGCGCGATGCCTCCTCTGCCGCTAACACAGCAACTCCTTAGGACCTCACTCTATTTGGCTGCGGTTTTCTGTGAGGTGGGGGTACTTCCCTAGACGGGCTGCTTTGATGCGCCCTACCAGTCGTCTGCCGGGTCCTCTAGTATGTACATATATAATATATCATATTATAAGAAATCCCACCAAAAACATTCTGTAAAAAACTAGCCAAGTCTCGACGGAGCTGCTTGTTTATCTCTAAAAAGTAATGAAATCTAGACAAAGTCGTGCCAAGTCTAAGGTTCCTTACTGCGATTTCTTTATTATTATAGTTAATATATTTAAGATATAAATTGTGTGACTTGGCCGTTGAAAATTCTTTATACGTTAGTGGGTACAAGTCAATTTTGTTACGTAATGTTATATCTGTTGTAACTACCTATGTTTATTAAGAGAGATAATAGCCCATACTGGTATTGGTAATTGGACGCTAGTGTCTCATTTTAGGCTGTTGTTGATTGTGCAACACATGCATTCAGCATTGACAATGCTGACTTCTGCTCTCTTCTTTTTGGAGCGTCAAATCGACCACCGATCCAACATAAAATAGACGTACAGACGGACTTCTATCTATCAATGATTAGAAGTCCGTCTGTACTGGAAATATTTTTTTATATTGTTTGTTTCAGGCTCGCCTATACGTAAGTATTATTGAAATCCGCAGCTTTGTCAAGCCTACAATTGACTCAACTTATTGAATCAACGTTTTCCAAGTGGCAATTTTCCATCGTCAATGGGTAGCGGTTCTAGCGACAGATTGGTGCAATGGTGTCATGGAGCACCTAGTTTTGTACCCTTGTGTACCCTTCAACGGCCAAGTCACACAATTTATATCTTAAATATATTAACTATAATAATAAAGAAATCGCAGTAAGGAACATTAGACTTGGCACGACTTTGTCTAGATTTCATTACTTTTTAGAGATAAACAAGCAGCTCCGTCGAGACTTGGCTAGTTTTTTACAGAATGTTTTTGGTGGGATTTCACTTCTTTTTGTAGAAACGTGGGCATATTGATTTATTTTATTAGATTTTCTTATTTGACACAGATTTTTTCTTATAGTAGAAGGGGGCAGTACCATATCTCTAATACAGCTGAGACCAGCTGAGGGTTCTTCATCAGATACTTCAGACCTTCGATTTTTGACATCAAATGAAGCGGCCCACCAAGTTGAACATTTTTTGTAAAGGCGGTATGTCCATCTCTAATAGTTTGGTTGGACTCTTGTGTTTTCTAATCAGGGTCACCAGGTACTCGAGATCTTCGATTATCCTAGTTTTTATAGTTTTCCCTTTATGTGGCCATTAAACCCTAACTCTGTACAAAATTTCAGCTCTCGGAGTTTATGGGAAGTACTAGTTCTATTTTGATGATCATGAGTGTGTGAGTGAGTGTCATAAATGCGAAACTTTGCTTTCGCTTAACTTCGGAACTAAATGACCTACAGACTTGAAATTTTGGATTTTAAGTATGTGATTATAGCTTACTGGATGACGAAAATTTCTGCGTTCTGGTCTTATCCAGAGGTTCTCAAATAGGGGCCTGAAATGGTTCCAGTAAAGGATAGTACGGCAGTGTTTGCTTCGCGCTCGACTTGGCGGGGGCACTGCCGTGCCCCCCGATTCTTATTAAAAATAATAGGATAAATTTAGTAAGACACGTAGTTATTAAACAGGGTGTCTGGTAAACACCAGTCATAAACAGTCGATTATTTATTTACTTCGTTAAATAAATAAATTTATTTATCTATTATTATTGTGGCTGCCGTGTAATTATAAAACGGTTTACAAAATATACCAACGGAAATAACAAAGGCACAAGTTAGTTTTCTGGACTTATCGAAGTACAATCAAACAGTTATTGGTAAGTTTAATAATGTGGAGACAGAAAACTAGAGAGGTACCGCCCTAATAATACGGTTGGCTTACTCAACTGAATGTCCTCTAATAACATCGTTGACGTATCCTTTTTCCTTGTATATTAGTATGTATGATTAGCCTTAAATATGCTGGTAGTTATGAAAAACTTAGAAGCCTTTACAACGGTATATCTTCTTTTCGCTTAATATATATATATATAAATGTATATAATTTAGCTTAATGTCTATATGTTCAATAGATATTATTATTGTACTAATATCCTCATGTGATTTTTTTGTAATATCTAATTGACAATTTTAAAAGAGACCTATTTTGGCAAGTTTCTTTCGACATTTCTTCTTCGCCAATGGTAATTTCCGAAATGCTAGCAGATTAAAAAAAAAAAATAAGAAAATTGAATAAGATACAATAAGTGGCCATGAGGGTCCAATGGCTATTTTTTTTTATCTATATCCTATCGGAGTAATCCTGTTTCCTAGTTCACTATGAGAGGCGGCGACATCAACCTAAGCTAAGGATTTGGCGAAAATTCAGATTTTCGTACGGAGCGACTGCTGTCAGACCTCAACAGCACAGAGAGCATATTTTTCTTAGTAAGATCACACGTCTGTCGAAATATAATTATATAAAAAAAAAAACGGGTTGCACTCTGGGAGTGCCGGCAGAAGTGAAATCTTGAACATTAACGTTGGGCATTTTTGAATATTTTGGAATGGTTAGGGAATAATTTCGCACGAATTGCTTTATTTATCAGTATAAAAGTACTATCATGTATGTGGTAAAATACAATATTCATTTATTGCGCTATCGTACACAAACATGACAATTTATATTACATTAAAAATTTAACACTTCAGAACTATTACAATTATTTTACATTAAAAAGTTTATCTCTTAGAAAAATCAACTTTCATCCATAATTTAAACGACTCACCATCATCATTACCAGCATCATTATCGCCAATCTCTAAAACTCAAACACACACGCACCCTCGGGCAAGCGCCCTGCGCCGCTTAAACCAAACAGCGATGTTGATAAACTACGTTGAACGAAACGCGTAAACGCCAAGAATATCATGGCGCTTACAACGTTTTGGTCGCGAGAAAATAATGCCCTATGAACGATCTAGCACTTCATGTTTTAATTGTTTAATTAGAGGGAACTAATGTTTTAGCGCTGCAGCGAACTTACGTTCTAATACTCACCAAATTCTTACGGTCAGGGTCACGTGTTCTGACGGCCTGACGCGAGTTTAGCATTTTTTACTCATCCCAAAAAGTGCACAACGCCGCTAAAGAAGTTTTCTCTTCAATAATTATTATTGGGCGTGCGAGTTTCATCAGGATGTTATCTTTCAATGCCGTGCAAGTGATAATTACAAATATAGTACATAATTTAACAACACGAATTAAGTGGTATTTTGATAAGTTTTGTCTTTTTTTATACAAATTCTGGAGGCATATATAAAATGGTCACCTTAGCCTTTGAAGGCTTGCGATACGGGAATTATCACTCGCGCGATGCTACCCCTGCTACTATCACATATCTTTCATATTCAAATTTCTCTCGTCTCTACTCACTCGCAGGCACACTCCAAGGAGAAGGAGGTGGAGGTACTTCCCCAGTCGGGCTGCTTTGATGTGTCCGACCTCCCCTAGAAAATGTCATAAACCATACATAAACTATACTCTCATTTTTATATCGCTAAAGTAGCAAACACGTGTAAAGCTTACCTTAGTCAATTGTTACCGTAGCCTATAGACACTTGTAACACATAAACAACACTTGTGCCGACCCTGTAAATAAAGTAAAATAATCTATATTCATAAAAATAATTTTTCGCATCTACGTATTACCATCACTTGAAAACGATTTGGTAGATTTTCATTGTATTCGTATTTATCTGGACAAAGTTTATTTTATGAAAAAAGCCTTTGGAAAAAACCGCAAATCTCTTAAATATAAATTAAATATAAAAACTCACTCACACGCAGGAACACAACAACCCTCTAGGGACTTATTATTTGGCTACGGTTTTCTGTGAGGTGGAGTTACTCCCCCATACTTAATTATGGTGTTTCGCATTATACTTTAGAATAGTGTCCAGTCATTAGCAAGCATTCTATTTTGAGCTTTCAGCATTCAAACATAAATATTGTAAAAGTAAATGTAAATGTAAAAAAAAATTAACTTCGATTCGTTGAACTTTTACTATAGCTTCTTTGTAAGATAAACATATAGCTGTCTTCTTCACCCTTACATACAAACTCATAAGCTAATGCATATGTCTTAAGTCAGTTAAAAATAAAAAAGACAAAAAGAGTCCATAGAAAAAAAACCGTCAAGTGCGAGTACGACTCGCGTTCAGAGGATTCGAAAAAAAAAAATTTTTGCAAATTATTGTCTCAAAAAAGTACTTTTTTGTGATGGAACTACAAATTTACGGTTTTCGGTTCAGTTTTTATGATTCTAGGTCAACGGGAAGTACCCTATTATACTCGTAGGTTTGGATTCCCTTACGAGTGTCAAAATATAACATATAACAGCTGTTTTGATTGCATTGATTTAAAAGTTTTTTTCACTGCTCGAAGGGATTACAGATATTTGGTATTAATTCCAGCTTGATAGCTCCACCAGTTCCTGAGAAAAAGGTCTTGACAAACAGACGGACAGACGGACGACAAAGTGATCCTTAAAGGGTTTCGTTTTTCCTTTTAAGGTACGGAACCCTAAAAGTAGGATACGGTATATTACTAGGTCAGCTTAAGGTAAAACCAACTGTACTGTACGTGTAGTAGTATTATAGTACAGATGCAGTTTTATAATGCTATACTAAAATCTTCAATATAAATTTATTCGATATGCAATACTACTTCCAATTAGTTTGCAGTTCCAGTAGGATATAGTTTCAGTATGTTACTAATAGTCACCTATAGAAAACAGCCGAGACCAACAGCTCAACTTACCTTCCGGAAACACAGAGGAACTCTACAAAAAAACTTCCATCCACAGGCAGACGGCAGTCGATATAGCTTTACTTGCGTGCAAAAAATATACAAACACGCTCTTTTAAATGTACAACATTGTAGATTATAACATAAAGGTCATCCGACAGCGTCGCCTCATCAATAAATTATACCAATTTCAGTTATCACATGCTTAATCATTTTGAAAGAGCATAAAAAATGTGAAGTGGCTATAAAACTGAGGCTAAACATGCCAGTAAGTGCGGCGTAGTGTGGCAATTTAGTGAATAAAATATAAATCGGTCAGTAGCTGTGCGACCGGACGGTTAAATCGAGAAACATCGATCAAACAAATCGCCTCTCATATATAATGTACGGTGACGTAATCCTGTACAGCCGTGTTCAGACAACGATTCACTTCTGTCGTCCTGGTATCTTTCCAATGGTCTTTTAATCGACTCCAAACAAGTAAAAGTTATTTTAAAAAAACTATATACCCGACTGACTATAGAAACGAAGGATTACGGTTGATGATGAAGTGTTGGAACAAGTTGATGAGATTGTATATCTTAGATGCGCTTTCAGCAGGGATGGAAGGTACACCGCAGATGTGGAGAGACGAGTGAGTGCTGGGAATAGTGTGAATGTAGCGATAATACAACACAACTATATAATACAACAAGGAAATAGCAGCTGAGGAAGGCCAAGACTTGCCTACGATTACCAAATTGGTTGAGCCTTATCAGAAGGCGATATCAGGAGGTGTTATGTATGTACGTATGTTATAACAAGCGAGTACTAAAAAGCGTGTTACAAAAGCAATGATAGTCGAGTGGATAAAGAATTATTGACCAACTGGTCACTGGTTCGATTTCTGGTATGTGCCACTAAATTCGTCTTTTCGGATTTATGTACATATATGTAATTAGTTAATAGATTCAGGTGTTATTTTGCTAAAGTCAAATTTACATGCAATTTGATCTAACCTAAGCACACAAAGCAGGTTAGATCAAATTACATGTATATTTGTAATTATCACCACGTTAAGAAAAGCATCGAGAAAAAAGCCTGCACGTCCCAGAAATTATATTTCGAAAGATGTGCGACCTTATATATCTAATAGGAAAGGTCTAGTTTCCCCTGTGGGTTGTAGACATCTGTAATTCCATTCAAAAATCAGTATCTTCACCAAATTGTTAGGCTTAGGTAGTGGATCCCGCCAATCCTAATAGATTAAAAAAGGGATAACAGTAAGAAAACGAGCTCTGTGGCTCAGTAGTGAATGACGCGACTTTGACACCAACGCTCGTGGGTTCGATTCCCACATAAGGCAAACATTTGTGTGCATGAACATGTCTGTTTGTCTTGTTCTGGATGTTTTAAGAGAGGTAGGGCGCATCTAAGCAGCCCGTCTTGGGAAGTACTTCCACCTCACAGAAAACCGCAGCCAATTAAGAATTCCCTAGAGGGTTGTTGTGTTCTTGCGTGTGAGTGAGGTCATCAGTAAGCTCCCTACTCTGCTGCTGTATAAGTAGCAGAGGAGGTACCGCGCGAGTAATCTATACATATAAATAAAATTGAAGTGTCTGTCTGTGATTTCAAAATAAAGCCTTTATCTTAAGCTCATTATTATTTTCACGTTACCAAAGCCTAAATACGCATTTTCAATTATTTTGTCTGTCTGTTTGTTTGTCCGGGCTAATCTTCGAAATGGCTGAAACGATTTTGACGGGACTTTCACTGGTAGGTAGAGGACTGTTCAGAGCAGAATATAGGGTACTTTTTATACCGTCTATATTTAGGGTTTCTGCGTAAAAAATGAAAAACTTAAAATTAGGGGGAAATATCTTCCCCTTCGGGGGACTTTGCCATTTTATTTTTATTATTTTCATGGAATACGTATTTTTAAATAGCTACGCATTTTTTATCTAATTATGTAATAAAAATAAAATAAATATACGTTGCCTCCCGTAAAGGTCAATAGATGGCGCTGTATGAAAATTGAATCGACATCTACGACCCTGAACTTTGTTTTTTTATTAAACAAAAAGGATTTCACGTCTGTAGAGAAATAAAGGCTACCAAAAGCCCAAAACTCATGCGTGCGAAGCCGCGGGCTTCAGCTAGTACTTAATATATCGCTAGCGTTAATAGGCTACGTTACCAGCTTCACATCAGGTGGGCCGTATGCTTGTATGCCTCCCGACGTAGTATAAAAAAAAGAGGACTTTAATATTAAAGAAGCTAGTGAGATGTGTAAGCATCGAGTTACGTGGCGGTTCTCTGTACCGCACAAGATTTAGCACGGTCATGTATATTAAAACCGCAATTGATATTGTAATTTGCAACTTATGACCAACCCCAACAAACCTTTTTTGTGTGTAATAAATTGCTTGATGTCATGGCAACCCCGTTCCACCAAATGGCCATAAGGTACTTTGCCACTCAATTGGCATAAAATGTCTATTACGCTGTATAATTTACGATTATTCTCTTTTATATTCCGTGACTGGCAGTGAACTAACATTTCTTGTATTACAATTAACGAAAGTAATAAAATGTTTAAAATATAACGACAGCTTTTAACGAGTAAGTCGCGATTGTGTAATTATGGGCACGTAATGTATATCGTCCTTACAAAATAATTAGACGAAAGTTCAAACGTCCTCCACTAAACTCCACCACGCTGTTTTTTATACAACGTCAGTAATCATATAAGGATACTGACCACCTAATGTAAAGCTGTTACCGTAGCCTATGCTATACATTAAGTATCACTTGTGTGGTGCCACCTCCACTGCTAAGACAACAACTCCTTAAGAGCTTACTAGTGATCTCAATTGCTCGCAGGAACATAACAAACCTCAACCTCACCTTATGTGACTGCGGCTTTCTTTGAGGTGGAAGTACTTCCCAGACGGACTGCTTTGTTACGCGCTACCTCTCTCAAAAACTCGCAGACCAAGACGAGCTCGTTATAAATTATATTTCAATACAAAACAAAAGCCTAGGTTGTGGAGGTCTGAAAATCAGTATCTTCGCCAAATTTTTAGGCTTAGGTGGCTGACCCCGCCGATCCTAATGGGTTGTTGTGGTATATGGTTATGGGGAGAACACAAATTATAGTATATATATATTTATCTTTATTTGTGATGTAAGAGCTTGCTTCTTACCAATCGTTCTCCCTGATTTAGTTACAGTATATTAAAATATAAGAGATAAATTATCTTATTTATTAATTGTGTTTCTTCTAGGGATTGCGACTTAGAATGTTGATTTTTTACAGCTATAAGATAATAATAATAAATATTGTTGGACAAATTACACAACGCCATCTAGCCCCAAAGTAAGCGAAGCTTGTGTTTTGGGTACTAGACAACTGATAAACATACGTAAATACATTTTTTTTTGTAAATACATACTTATTATACATAGAAAATACCCAGACCAAGACAAACAGACATGTTCATGCACACAAATGTTTGTACTGTGTGGGAATCGAACCCACGAGCGTTGGTGTCAAAGTAGCGTAACAGCGAATTTCACCACTGCGCCACCGAGCTCGTTAACGAAGAGACATTACTATTTGTTTTTTTTTTCACTCAAGCGCAAATGAGAAAAAGAGTTATACATGCATACAGATAAACGAACAACGAAGTTAACGACTTCGTTTATTACCAATTGCATTGTTGAACCCTAAACTATGTAAATCAAACATGTAGGACATTCTGTCTCGATGCCATATAATAAACATCAAACGTGATAAAAAATGCCAATGCTTAGCTAGCGATTACTGAATCACTAGCCGAACCTTAAGGCTGGAAAAGATTTTGCAAAATAAATTACTGACACAGATTCTTTTGGGCCATATTTCTCCAAAACAGTCATTAACGTCACTGCAAGATGGTCGATTCGTGAAATTTATGTTGTTATAATGCTATGCCCAGATTCAAGTACGGTCAGTTTACATATTTATGCGGTGTAAAGGTCCCGGGGTGAAAGTCGATTGGTTAGGGAATATGTTGTTATGTCACTTTGTTAGCAGTATGGCAAGTAGAAATTAAATAAATAAATACTTGTCGGACAAATTACACAGCGCCATCTAGCCCCAAAGTAAGCGAAGCTTGTGTTATAGGTACTAGACAACTGATAAACATACGTAAATATTTTTTTTTTGTAAATACATACTTATTATACATAGAAAATACCCAGACCATGACAAACAGACATGTTCGATCGCGGTGGCTAGGTGGACCTGCTATGCAATTCTCTAAGCGACTCGTAATGGCTGTGTGCGTCGCTGTGATCACAGATGTCACAGCTTTGACATTGTCTACTGCAATCACGGCTAAATTATTTGATATTCTATAACGCTGTAAGCGTACGCGAGGCTGTTTGCCTTGTAGAATTCCAATTCCAAACTCAGCCTTGCGGCGCTAGTATCGCACAACCATGAAAAGCGACACCAAAGAATTGCAATTTTGTGTTCAAGGCTGTAACAACCGATGTTTCCGAGGATGTAAGGACGTTTGCTCTTACAGAATTGCATGGCTGTGAAGATCGCTGTCGCCCGTGTCTGGACTGACGCAGTATAGGGAGGGAAACTGGAAATATGTAGTTATGATAGCTTCACCGGCGTTATTTCGAAAATAAAACTGTAAGATGATGAATGGAAGATGAATTGCGGAATGAAAGAGAGAGTGATGTATGAATGTGTTTCTTTATACGTGTAAACATTTTGTTTTTTAATAATAAATGATAATGTCATAAAAAGAGCCTTGCCCATGGCAGGGTTGCAAGAGGAAAAAAAAAAACAGACATGTTCATGCACACAAATGTTTGCCATGTGCGGGAATCGAACCCACGAGCGTTGGTGTCGAAGTCGCGTCATTCACGACTGAGCCACCGAGCTGGTCGAAATTATTTACTTATTTATAATTGTGTATATTAATCGACGGCCCCTAGTGGGCATATACCACTAAATTTGTGTTTTCGGCTTTATGTAATGTAAAAATGTATTTGTAATTATCACTTGATCGGCGGTGACGGAAAACATTGATGAGGAAACCGGCACGTCCAATCAATTACACATGAAATTTGATCTCACCTGCTTTGTGTGCTTCCGCTACCAATTATTTCATGAGGCCTAGCGCCGGCCGGCACCCAACCACTACTGTTAGTAAGTGTTACATACCGACGCTGCCATGGCTGCTCCGGTAGTCTCTGCCTCGGCTGCTGCGGTCGTCCGCCATCTGGAACAGAATCCGCATGCCCCCACCACCACCGTCGTTTTTATATATATATATATATAATATGATATACCTATATATATATAGGTATATAATATTATTTGACTGACGGATTAACAAAACATGTCAAAATTTATCGACTTATTGATTGACAATTAATTTTTTTATACAACGTCGGGAGAGATGCAAGCATACGGCCCACCCGCTGCAAAGCGGTTACCGTAGCCTATAATCGCTTGAAATACTTTAACTAAACTCGCGCGATGCTACTTCTGGTGCCAACAGAGCACTTCCTTGGGAACTTACTGGAGACCTCACTCACACGCAGGAACACAACTGCCCAAATTTGTCTGCGGTTTTCTGTGAGGCGGAGGTACTTCCCCAGTCGGGCTGCTTTGATGCGCCCTTCCTTTCTTAAAAACTACCAGCCCAAGACAAACAGACACGTTTCATGCACACAAATATTTGTGCCGTGTGGGAATGTAACCCACAACATTGGTGTGGAAGTACCGTAACGGTGCGTTTTTTTTTTTTATTAAATATTCGTACACCCCTGCAATATATATTTATTTATACAAAAATAAATTTTTAAAATCGCTACTATACACATAAATAACACATTCATACATCACACACTCAATTTCCTCAATTCATTCTTCCATTCATCTTTCAGTTTTGTTGTTAAAAAATTTTTCCTTGTTTGCCCGTTTTAGAACGCCTGGGTAACGTAACGGTGCGTTACACCACTGCGCCAACGAGCTCGTCGAAAAGATGTCGATAATCACTCACAACAAGACAATGAAAAGATCTAATTTACTCGTCATATAGCGTCGAATTCTTTATTTATTTCTTAAATTAATTTCTTGGATATTAATGATTTCTCAAATATATATAATTCTAATTTAATTCTAGTTGCTTATTACCATGGTGAGATGTCACACGCCATATGTGACTACATTTATACTTTTAATATTTTATATACTCGTATATTCTTTATTGCATATAACAGTCGAAAAGGCGAAAAGGTTTTAGGTTAAGTAAAAAGTAAAATGTGCATTAATGATCTATGTAATTAATTTATGTACTTTTAACCAACGGGTAAAATCGGTAATATTATACTCGTAACATACGACTTTCCTGGTGTAAAGTGGTTACTTACTCTTTAGGAACTTACTGATACCTCTGATTACTGATCTTCGCTCACTCGCAGGAACATAACACTCTTCCCGGGACTTGTTATTTGGTTGCGTTTTTCTGTGAGGTAGAGGTACTTCCCCAGACGGGTTGTTTTGATACGGCTCACCTGACTTGCTACATGTATGTGATGTTTAGCTGCTTTACTTATATGTATTTTCTTTTACAATATTTTAGAGAAATAGTATCACCTAAGTTTATGATACAATAACGTTCGCAAGCCTATTTTGCAATTCCGTTTGCGTAAGTCGGAAACGATGGGGTCGAGAGCTGAGAGCCTACGAAATAGAGGGTCAGTCATTTCGTTTTAACATTTTTTTTTCCTTGGCAAGTTATGATTAAGTTTTTGAATAATTTTGAACAGTTTCGACAGTAGGCACTGTGTACTTTTAACCTATACACAGACGTGCATGAGTAGGTACATAGGTACAGGTACATTGGGTTTTTTTTAATGGTTTATTTCATATTACAAGGTATATTTTACACTGGTTTTGAATACCAAACTAGATAGTAGTTTATCGGCAACTTGGACTGGATTTTGGATTTCAAATTGGAAAAGGGGAGCCCAAATTGCAGCGGCAACTGACAAAGGACTACGGTGTCCTGTCAGTTGACGCTACTATGCTGGCCCGCAAGGTGCTTCTTCACGCTTCGTTTGAAGGATCCCATGTTGTATAGGAAGGAGGAAACACATGTGCATGCAAGGCGTTCCACTTTTTAATAGTTCGACAGAGATAGGAGTTGCCTGTTTTTAGTACGAGAACAAATGTCCTCAACAGTGGAATGATGACATCGCAAGCCTGCACGTGTGGTTCTATGACGGAAGGGAGAGGGTGGGATAAGGGAAAATAGTTCTTCAGAGCACTCACCATGGTACAGGCGGTAAAATGTACTTAGGGAGCCTATGTCCCTACGAAGTTGCAGAGGTTCTAGGTATTTTGTGACCTCTTCGTCGGACTTCTGCATGTGCAAGAATTAATCGATTTATTTAAAGCAGTGATAGCTAAGTGGATAAACAAACAGCCTGTGAATCAAATCAAATTGACGAGCTCGGTAGCGCAGTGGTGAATGACGCGACTTTGACACCAATGCTCGTGCGTTCGATTCCCACACAAGACAAACGTTTGTGTGCATGAACATGTCTGTTTGTCTCTGTCTGGATGTTTAACAGAGGTAGGGCGCATCAAAGCAGCCCGTCCAGGGAAGTACCTCCACTTCACAGAAAATCGCAGCCAAATAACAACTCCCTAGAGGGTTGGTGTGTTCCTGCGTGTGAGTGATGTCACCAGTAAGCTCCCAAGGAGTTGCTGTGTAAGCAGCAGAGGAGGCACGAGTGATACTTATCGTAAGCGTTAATATGATGCGGTTTCCGATTTACATCAGGTGGGCCGTATGCTTGAATGCCTCCCGACGTAGTACGAAAAAAAAAAGTTTGTATCCTGACGGGGACCTGTACCATTGAATTCATGTTTTCAGATTTATGTACATGCGCTGTAATTATCATTTGCTTATGTGAAGTGTGAAAGAAATCATCGTGAAACGCGTCCAAGAAATTATATTTCAAAAAGGCATGTGACATAAGAAAGTTCTGGTTTTGACTGTGGGTTATGGATGTCTGACGGTAGTTGCTTCAAATTAGCATTTTCTTAGTTTAGGTAGCGGATTACGAAACGTAATCCGTTAGGAAAGACAATTGCTTTATTTAAGTCTGTAATTAGCCGGATAAAGAAAATGTTTCTAAACACCTTTACGAGATTTTTGATAAAACAGGGCATTTTATCCCTAAGAAAATAAAATATGCTTTAGAATCCGGCGAGCGTGCATAAAAGCAATGAATGTTCGAGAAGCAAGTGAGCGTGAGAAGTTTGGCGTGATGCATAGATATAAAGTATTTTTTGCATTACGTGCCTAATTGATGGTCATTTTTAGTGTTAATCCATAAATTTAATCATATATTTACTTGCGTTCAAAGATCTCAATTTGTTACTGATCCTGCTGAATGTAATCAATTAACTGAATCTGCATTACATCTTCATGTCATCATTTTAGCTGAAGGACGTCTACTGCTGAACATAAACATCCCCATCAGACTTCCACAGCGATCGGTCCTATGTATATAACTGTATTAATTAAGGTACATAACTAGTAAATAACAGCAAGCTGTGTAGGCAGAGCTGATATTTTTTAAATTTAAAAAATATTTAAATGTTTTATTTTTATTTTTTTAATTTTTTAAAAATATATGGAACCCTGTACGACATCTAGCGACGAGTGCTGTTACTTTTTCTGTTGATGGGAGTGCAGTGCAGACTCTGCACTGCAGAGTGGCCGGCCATACGTTTTCCCATATGTTTTTTTTTCTAATTGGATCGATTTTGGACCGTTCTTCCTCACCAACGAACATTTAAATTTCAAATTAAAGGATACAAAACTACAATATATTAGCTATTAGTGTGTCGATTTTGGAGTTTCTCACTATTACCGTCTAAACGCTAGCTGGATGACATCAGTCTACCCCAAACGGCAATTTTGAGGGTAATGTGGCTCCGCTGGCTATCGCAGCTTTGCCAAATATTTAGTCACCAACGTCGTATCCGCAGTTTCTGCGGTAGAATGGGAGAAAGGCTTACTATATACGAGTATCTTTCAGGTGCTCAAGAACTAAGTATCACATATGTCTTTTTAAATCTATTCAATTCACACCATTCTGAAATTTATTGGTTCTATTTTGAGTTGGCTCAATCGTTCTTTCATTCACTTATAAAGGTTACAAATATCTTATGTCCTTACTCATTGTTCTTCATTACTGTTAGTATTTGTTTGCTTGCGTTGTAAATTCTTATCTAGGTCACTTAGTTCCGCATGAAGATTTTATTTTTTTAATTTAATTTTCTTTAGTTGGCTGCATCTTCTTTGTGAATACAGTCGGGTTTTGAAAAGTTTTGAACTTATTTAAAACTTAGATACTTGAATACTTACGCTTTGGCCGATAGTTCTGAGTGTTTTATCTTTATCAATTTGCTGTTTGTTGTTTGTTTTATGAGTATAAAAATATATATACATATATAGTTTATTTTTTATTTCATTATTTTATTCGTCATTAGTTCATTTATTCATCAGTCAATTTTCTCAAACACTAGATATTGAGTACTAAGTTTTTTATATAATAAAATATTAAAGAACACAAGATTATATGCAGAAAAGTATGTAAGCTATATACAATTTCAAATTTTGACGAGCTCAGTATTTGTCTTGGTCTGGATGTTTTAAGAGAGGTAGGGCGCATGAAAGCAGCCCATCTGGGGAAGTACCTCCACCTCACAGAAAACCGCAGCCATATAACAACTCCCTAGAGGGTTGTTGTGTTCCTGCGTGTGACTGAATCACCAGTAAGCTCCCAAGGAGTTGCTTTGTAAGCAGCAGAGGAGGCATCGCGCTATTGATACTTAATATATCTCAAGCGTTAATAGGCTACGGTACCCGCTTTACATCAGGGGGGCCGTATGCTTGTATGACCTTCGACGTAGTATAACAAAATAAAAAAAAATAAAAAAATACAAGTTCCTATTAAGTAAGTTTAGGTACCTGTAACTATCTGTAGGTACCAAAACTTGTTATGTATTTCAATGTGATAAAATTTGATGTTGCGTATGGACTTAAAAACTGCTCGATCGATTTTGATAAAATTTTAGCCCAGCGAGTAATCCGATCATGCTTGCGAAGACGTGGCGAGCCGCTGCTATTAGATTTTCATTTATATTTTTAGCTACACAACGTCGGGATACGACCCACCTAATTTAAAGCAGTTACCGTAGCCTATGAACGCTTGTAATACATGAAGTATCACTCGCGCGATGTCACCTCTGCTGCTAATACAGCAACTTCATAGGAGCTTAGTGGTCATCTCGCTCCCATACACGCAGGAACACAACAAACCTCTAGAAAGTGGTTATTTGGCTCCGATTTCCTGTAAGGTGGATGTGCTGCCCCAGACGGACTGTAAGTCAAATTTATATAAAGAGTACTCGCTACATAGATGGCTTCCTCCGATATATAATATTATATTTGTCTTGTAAATTATGAGTTGAACAAATTAAATCACCAATAGTATATTTGCGCATTAATACATCAATTCGGACTATATAAACCATCATATTGACAAATTGATTAATATGTACCTTGACTTCAATGCCGATGTCAGGTTTTTAATTGAAATATTTTATAATATTGTGAATGTAAATAATATTATGACAATTTTATTAAGACTTATGTGCCAAGTGTGAAACAGGCTTTACTGTACTTTAAGCTATCAATCTGCAAGTAACAAATGAAGTGTGTATTTCTGCTGTATAGCTGCTTAACTTCGTAAATGTGTTCGCCTTCGCCCCAACAAACCTGGGCAAAAATAGTTATTACCGCCAAGGACGTTTAATAAACATCAAGTTTGGTAGGCCCGTTTTAATATTCCGTTTGCGTAAGTCAGAAACGATGGGGTCGCGAGCTGAGGGCCTACGAAATCGAGGGTCAGTCATTTGTTTTAACATTTTTGCTCGCTAGCTTATGTTTAAGTTTTTGAATATTGTTTGGACACTTTTTACAGATCGGTTAAGGAAGTTAGATGCAATACTAGCAACACACTGTAAAAAATCTACAGTATTTCAGTTTGACCATTATCCATTAATTTATACATATTATTAATATTTATACATTTAATTATGGAGAAAATAAAATCGTTTTCGAGTACTACGATCATAAAAATATAACATATTATATTGTCATGTATTATATCGCCGCGGAAGTGTCAAAAGCCAGTTTTGGTAACCGTTTTTAGCAAATTACTTGTTGATATTTGGTCATCTGGATGTTACAAATTTTTTTAAGGATATTATTCTAGAATTTTCCATGGGGCACAGTTTGTTGGCACAATTCACGTCTCATGACACGTGATCATGGGAAGAGGTTATGATAAAAGACACGTAAAAAGCGTAATCAGGACATTACAAATCTGGATCAGTACTTAATGGACAGTACAAATATTCATCATAACACGTCCTGTAGACGGAGGCCGGATATAGGAAAATGTGCTCGCAGCGTCCTACATTTTGACTGGCTTGTTTGAACTAGAGAAACAACAACCAAAACTATCCTTTGTGTTTACCATTTACCGATAAACAAAACAACTGGAAAATTGTCATTTCTAACCAAAACGGGATTTTTTTTTAATGTATGGGACTCGCCACGGGTAATATACATCTGTAAATCTCTCTGCATGCCTACCAAGGACCATGGTGTGAAGATATAGATTATGACACTCTTTGTAATGTATTCGACAAACTCAACGCCTTATCCGAGGATGAGGACAAGACAATAGTGTTCGTTGAAACAAAAGAAAGAGCAACGAATGTATAAACAATAACGAACATAAACTCACTTTATCAGTTAATATCGCGAAAAAAAAAATGTGATAATCGCCTTGAAAAACGTCAAAAAGGGTTACTTTATATCTACGGAACAAAAAGCGGTAAAGATAAAGCTACTCAGTTTTAATGCTCGCTGCAAATGGACATATCCGGTACATTACGCACCGATGCCCCGGTCGTGCTCCCATTCTGGTCTGATTTTGTACCCGCTCCACTGTTTTTGGTCGGTACCGATATGAATTTGTTTTTTTTTATTCGCATTCGCTGTCTCTTTTACTTTACCGGCTTTTAACTCTTTAAGGTATGGTTCCGTATGCATGTTATTTTTTATGTATGCTTCATCTTTTTCAGGTAGGCAGTATTTTTATAGAACCTCGGGAAGTATATAGGCTATGTATAGAACGCATCTTACATTGCAAAATAACAACTTATTAGAAGCTTACTATAGTAATCTCACTCACTCACCGGAACACACCACTGTCCAAGGACTTATTATTTACAATTCAGTTAAGGTATACTTATGATATGCTTTTCTTTTACTAACTAACACAATATGATTTAACAGTATTGAGAAACACAATAAACGTACAAAACTAAAATTAATTTTATGATCCTTTTTAAAAAGGTATACATAAGTTTGCCGTAGATATAATTGTTTTTCTCCTTTGTCAACCGATATTCTTCTTTTTTAGTAGTTATTGAAACGCTTTAGTGCTCTCATTAAAAACATTTTGATATAGTAGAAAAAATGACATATATAATTAGGATCGAATTTCAACCATTGGGGCGAAAAGTAATAGTTTAAATAAACACCTGAAAAAATGTTTGTGATTCTTTGATAGACAGATTTTTTTATACTATATCGGGAGGCATGTAAGCATACGGCTCACCTGATGTAAAGCGGTTACCGTAATTAACACTTTTAATACCTTGAGTATCACCCGCGCGATGGCCTCAACCACAATAACACTCCAGAGAGTTGTTATTTGGCTGCGTTTCTCTGTGAGGTGAAGGTACTTCACCAGACGGGCTGAGTTGATACGCACTACTACTCCTAAACCCAGACAAACAGACACATCATGCACACAAATGTGTATCCTGTGTGGGAATCGAACCCACGAGTGTTGGTGGCAAAGTCGCATTATTAACCGCGGCGCCACCAAGCTTATCAAAAACAGATAGACGCCTTGGTTTACATCACTTAAAACAGTGGATATGACTTTAAAATATCCCGTATTTAAAATCAAATCGAAAATTCCATTCCACAAGATAAAAAAGTAATCCATATGGCTTCAGTCCGTACATTCGTCCATCTGTCTGTCACAGATGTCATCCCCCAAGTCCCCCCTCTGCTCGTCCCTTATCTCCTTTCAGAAAATTATGGAGCGGCAAATTATATATAGTTATAATAAAGGGTTATGTTAATGTTACAATGAGCAAGAAAGTGGTAAAGAGGTTTTTACACCTTTCCTAAACTTTGTTAGGTCGGCAATGGGCGAACGACACTTTATTTTATACAACATTGGAAGGCAATTGACAAAAAATATGCGGCCACCTGGTGCGTTGTGACATTTGCAATAAAAGGATTTGCCACCCCCGCTGCTATCAGAGAAAATTTTACTGGTAATTTCACTCACGCACAGGAACGTAACAACTCCTAAAGATTTTCCCTGACGTACAGGTATGTCACTAGACGGGTTTTTGATGTACTCTATCTTTATGTTTGCCTCTCGACATTATATAAGAAAATAAATCAAATTCTTGAAAATTGGGATTATTATATTACTTAAATGTGTAATAACTCGATATTTATGTAACTGGAATAAACCAGCACGATGAGGAAAACGTTTCCACCTTACAGAAATCCGCAGCCATGTAACAACTTCCTCGATGGTTGTTGTGTACCTGCGAGTGAGGTTACCAGTAAGTATCAAAGGAGTTGTTGTGATAGCATCAGAGATGGTATATTCCAAATGATTTACATTGTAAAAAAATCCACATTTTACCACTTAGTGAGCGTAGACGTATTGCAGATCTAACTTATTTAATTAAAATAGCCAACGTGTCAATCGATTTGTGTAGAACTTCTGAGCAGTGTATGTTTACGTATACCGTCTGTAAACACTAGAAAACTATTTATTATATATGTTTCACGAGTGAAATCCTATTATAGACAAAATTCATACTTAATACGTGCTTGTCGAACTTTCAACGAAATATCGCATAGTTGTGATCTTTATTTATATAATAACAGTGTATACTATGTTAAAAGAGTGTTAAGTAATTTATATTTTTGTTCTTAATAAAAACTTTTGAACGCCATTATTTTAACTATTTTTAAGTTAATTGACTTCTAAACGGTAACATCAAGTTATACTCATATTTCTATCTGCGGAAACTTGTAATTGTCCATCTTCATACTAGACTTGTGTAATCTATTCAGATAAATAGAATTGGAGTGTCTGTTTGTCATATTAAAATAACCGCTTTTTACTAAATGCATATGGATATATACACGGTACATATACCAAAATGAATATGTTTACAATTTTTGTCTGTCTGTCTGTCTGTCCATCTGTCTGTTTGTTCCGGCTAATCTCTGAAACGGCTGAACCGATTTTGACGGGACTTTCACTGGCAGATAGCTGATGTAATAAGGAGTAACTTAGGCTACCTTTATTTTAGAAAAAATATTTATTTTTATTAATATAAATAAATAATAAAAAAAAAATATTCCGCGCGGACGAAGCCGTGGGCACAGCTAGTATTGTTTATAAATTAGACGTAAGTATCCCAAAAATGTAAAAATAAAATAAAATCACGCGAGCGACACTGAATATATTACAAGCGTTAATATGCTGCGGTAACCACTTTATATCAGTATGCTTGTATGCTTTCCGACGTTGTATAAAAAACACAAATTTAGTGATGAGCATCATGCCAATGTTCCAATCGATCCAATCAGGGACCGTCCTCATTCAATAGGATGGCGCTTCATCCACTAGGTTATATTATTAATACCCCTAGTGTAGTGTATGTAGTGTATCATATTAAGTAAGTAATATAACATTAATAAAACAGGGCTAACAATTTCGTCATCATCCTAAGCACCAAATATAGTAATGACCTGTCGGGCGATGATGAATTACGCCAAGTTCATTATATCGATTGTCGATTATCAAGTGACACATTCAATGTTTATGTGGTTAAAGTAACACACACACTTATGCCGAAGGTTAACATGTGATATGAAAGTGATGATCTTATTTGACAACTTCTAATTTCTGGGTTACATTTTAGTTCAATGGAAAACAAGCGCACATTCGGCCTGATAGTAAGTATAACACAATAATAAAACAGCACTAATTTGGTCATTGCGGTACTTAAGCGTGCTCGGCTCCTAAAAAAACAAATCTTCTTCTTCTTAGCATTATTGCGTTGTCTAATCTATTAGGATTGGCGGAGTCCGCTACCTAAGCCTAAGGGTTTCGCGAAGTTACTGACTTTTACATGGAGCGACTGCTATCAGATCTCCACAACCTATCTTAGACGACGAACGTGTTTCCTCACGATGTTTTTCTTCACCGCTGTCAGTGTGGGGTATGCCCACTACCCTCATAAGTAATTGTTAATGCATGATTGTCGATAGTCAATAAAGCAGTCAGCATCTAACGCTTGTTTAATTGACACACGTCAATTGACATGGCGCAGTCGGTAGGATTATAAGTATTTCTATTATTTAAAATCGGTTTTATTATTTTCGTTTACAAGTATGTATATATTTATGTATGTATATCTTCACGCCAGGTCCCTTGAAAATATAAAAAATAATAAATAAAATAAATAATATATAAATAATGTACATAAATTCGATAATACGAACTTAGTGGTACATGCCCATATCAGGATACGAACCAAATACCGTTGGATAATACGGTTTTTATTAAAAAGCTAAAATATTCATGATTACTATTTTTTATTTAATTTTTAATTAAAAAACCTCTTTTTATACCTAAGAAAATTATTAAGATACACAGAATTATCATTTTAAAACTACTAACGTCACCCAATGTAGTCGTAGCACATTAATTCTCCTGTTAAGGTGGTTAATAAACGTGCGACCTACCTAATGATGAGCAGTTACCTTAGCCTTTTATACATGTAACACCAGAGGCGTCAATCTTGTGATGCCGACCCTGTAAAAACCCCTTCATGCGTTTTCTGAGGAACCTTATGCATTATTCCCTTGATAAAATTTTCTCTCTTTCTCGGTAGTTAGCTAGCTCTTGGTAGAAACCTTCTATGGAACCGCATATTACGCGACCATTGCGTTCCCATAGTATAAGAATAATGATTTTTTTTCATCCCTTTACGATGCGATGTGATGCATGACATTGTATAAATGTAATAATTTCTTTACTGATTTTCAAAATAAAATTCTTACCTCCACAGCTAATGATTCAAGCCAGAGCAAACGCCCGTACTTAATTCACTTAAACCACTCGCGGAAACGCGACACTTAGATTGGGGCAACTCTAAGAAACCGAATTACGCATTAATTCAACTCGAAGGTAAATTATTTTCATTACTTACCTTATTTAGAAGTCAGAGTTTCATTTATATTCTTCGTGAAATAAATTTCAGCTGAGAAATGTTTTTTTACGATTACGAAATGAATGATAAAATATTGTGTTCGTAATTTGACTTCCACAGTTTCTCACTCCTCATGTTTTTTTTTCTACATCGGATCGCATACAAGCATACGGCCCACCTGATGTGAAGCTAGGTTACCTGTGAACGTTTTCAATATATTATCACTCCTTCGATGCCACATAGTGACTTCATAGGAGCTGGTGACCTCACACGCAGGACTTCAACAATTGTCTAAAGAGTTGTTTTTTGCAAACGGTTTTCTTTGAGGTTCTTTTCCAGGCGGGCTGCTATAATATAATATCACTATTAAAAATACCTAGACCAAGACAAATAGATGTTAATGTACACAAATCTATGTCCTGAATCGAATATTTACAAGGAAACCTAATGTGTAAGTTGTAACCATTACGAAAAACATACTAATAAAGGTACAACAAAAGTTCAATGCCCTAAGCGCAGTTGACGCGCAGCTAAACTGACCACTATATATTGATATTTCTTGAAACAATAATTTAAAAAATATATAGTTTTCCTCAATGAGTACAACGCATTACTCCTTGCAAAGCTAATTTAACCCGAAATATTACACTACTTTCGGTGTCGCGTAACATCACAACAAAATAAGTTACTATTTAACAGTTTAATAAAATTTAACTGCGTACTTAAAACGTATTTTGTAACCTTTATCTTAAGTGTCAACAGAGAAAGATTAAACTTTATTGGATTACAGAACTTTTCATTTGCAGCGCGTTCATGGTACTATATAGCTTTAATTTTTTACTAAACGATTTGCTGTAAGTGACTGACCCTCACTTAACCAGAGTTAAAGTCAACTGCACGTGGTACATCCTGCTGGTAAGCAATAGAGACTCTATAGAGTATATCTCTAGAAAGTTATAGTGTAGTGTTCTGTTCTTTTGTAAAGTACCACCGCCTTATGGGAGACTGTAATGTAATTATAATGTATTTGAGGCTTCTTATGTATATAAATGCAAGTAAGTAGATAAATGTACCAAGCTGATATGGTAATTATGCGTTATGGTAAGCGGTATTCTTGTTGCTACATGTTCTAGCCTATGTTTATTATAACTCTATCTATCTATAACTTCACGCCAAATCCCTTATAGGGTAGGCAGAGACAACCGAGCGTCACGTGACTCGATCCTTACATACTCGTACCTCACTCGCTTCTTTATCATTCATTGATCTTTTCATGCACACTCGCCGGTTTCTATGACTCCTGACATCACTTTTTGATAGAACACGACCAATTTGATCATGGTGAGTAAGTCTTGGCCTTCCTTGGCTCCTACATCCTTCTACTTTTGCATTGTATATCTGCTTTGTTATTCTTTCTTCCTACATTATTTCTGTATGTCCGAACCAACGGAGCATGCCTCTTCTTATTTTAACACTAACCTATAACTCGCTTTTTGTAATATTTTTTTATACGCTTGTAATACATTAGGTCTCTGCTACTAACGTAGCAGCTCCTTAGGAGCTTACTGGCAAACTCACTCACTCACAGGGCCACAACAACCCTCCGGAGAATTGTTATTCCGCTGCGGTCTTCTTAGAGGTTGAGATACTTACCCAGGTGGGCCGCTTTGATGAACCCAGGTGGGTAAGTACCTCTTTTAAACATTTAGATCAAGACAAACTTGCATACTCATGCACACAAATGTTTGTCATGTGTGGGGATCGAACCCCAGTATTAAATTAGCGTTATTAATCACTCCGCCATCGAGCTCGTCAGTTGACCGTTAGCCACATTCAAATCCCCCCCATCCCTCTCTCTGGATGAACCGATGAAAGCGGCCGGAAGCGACTGGATGCGGAAAGGAGCGCTAATGGTGGAAGGCATTGGGGGCAGGCCTATATCCAGCAGTGGGTAGATACAGGCTGATGATGGTGATGAGTAAATAAATATTGTGGGACTAATTACACAGCGCCATCTTACCCCAAAGTAAGCGAAGCGAAGACAACTTTTTCTTTTTATACCACGTCGGGTGGCAAACAAGCATACGACCCGCCTGATATGAAGCAGTTACCGTAGCCTATGGCCGCTTGCAACAGTAGTAATGTCGATTGCGCATTGTCACCTCCGCTGCCACCGCAGCAACTTATCTTCTGGTAACCTTACTCACTCGAACACAACAATTATCTACGGAGTTGTTATTTGGCTGCGGTTTTCTGTGAGGTGGAGGTACTTCCCTAGACGGGCCGCTTTGATGCGCTCTGCCTCTCTTAAAAAATAAAACGATTTAATTCAAATTCAATTTAATAAAAGCGTCTTAAAATATAATTAATTGACACTTCACATCACTCAGACCCCGACAATAAGGCGCGAATAGCAACCCCTAACCTCCCTCCACCGGCTCGGCTAAAATGACAAGGCATGACTGCGCTACTTCCTAAGTAATTACATACGTGTCATACTCAAAGAGCAGTAAATTTAGGGTGAGAAAGTTGTGTGAAAAATGATTTTTAAAGTACTGTAAATCAAATCTTTAGCTCACAGAAAACATCATACAAATGACTACTCTCTGGAAGGACTGTGGTTTAATACAACGTCGGGAGGCATACAAGTATACGGCCCACCTGATATAAAGCGATACATTAAGTATCACTCGCGCGTTGCCACCTCTGCTGCTAATACAGCAACTCCTTAGGAGCTTCCTGGAGACCACACCGACACGCAGGTAGCAACAACCCTCTAGGAAATTGTTGTTTGGCTGCGGTTTTCTGTGTGGTAGAGGTACTTCCCCAGACGAGCTGCTTTGATGCGCCCTAACTCCCTAGAGGATTGTTGGTTCTTTCGTGTGAGATTACCAGTAAGCTCCTAAGGAGGTGATGTGATAGCAGCAGAGGTGGTATCGCGTGAGTGATACTTTATATATTGCAATTCATAGGCTACGGTAACCGTATTATTGCATGCTCGACGTTCTATATATAAAACCAGTTGAGAATGAGCAAGCTTGCATTGCCATAGGAACACCTCGCTCGTCAATTATATAACAATTCAATGTGTTTTTTTTTTAATTTATCGGCCATTTTGATGTTCCTTAAGAGATAGGAACGGTGTTCATGAACATTCCTATTCTACTTTTTTATGCTGAATCCGAATTTGAAGTCAAAATTAGAATATTCGAAAAAAAAGCGACAGACAAACGCACAGACAAACATATAGATTTCATATAGGAACGGTGTTCCTGAAAATAAAAAAGCAGCGTGTTAAAATAAACATATAATTCTTAGTTATGAAAAAAAAACAAAGTATAAATAAATATGCAACACAATTCGATTAAATTCTCAAGCATTATTACATCGGATCCTCTAAGACACAGAGTAAACACGTCCACTTACAAAATATGTATTGTGTAATTTGGCAGGCATGGCAGAAAGAGCATGAAAGTAGAATAAACGCGGTCGAAATGCGAGCGCTACGCAAAATTTGTGGCGTAAGGCTTGTAGACCGTATTCGCAATGATGATGTTAGAAACAGAGTTGGTCTGAAAGAGAGCGTCGGTGTTAAAATAAGAATAGGCATGCTCCGATGGTTCGGACATGTAGAAAGAATGCAAGATGAAAGAATGACGAAGCAGATATACAATGCAAAAGTGGAAGGATGTAGGAGCCGGGGAAGGCCAAGACTTACCTACCATGACCAAATTGGTCGTGTTCTATCAGAAGGTGATGTCAGGAGCCCTAGAAACCGGCGAGCGTGCATGAGAAGAGCAATGAATGTTAAAGAAGCGAGTGAGATATGTAAGGATCGAGTTACGTGGCGCTCGGTTCTCTCTGCCTACCCCGCAAGGGATTTGGCGTGAAGTTATAGATAGAGATAGATTACAGTAATTTGGGTGTATCGAAAAAAAAATTCAAGGTCAAACAGTAGTCCCTTTCGGTCCACACGCACACAGTTAGTTCGGTGTTACTCCGTAAGAAACGCGATTAAACCAGACTGGCCGCAACTTTGTCGTATCCGATGACGTGAGAAAAAAAAATATGTTGAACAAAACCGACCCTTAACGGCTTATTTCACATCTCGCTAAACTGTGGCGATATTCGAGAACGCTGTTGGTGCGTGACTTTTATGTATTCCGTTTGATATGTTGGTGCAAGTTATAAGCGGAATGTTGCAGTATGTGCAGTTTTGGTCTAAACGATGTTTCCTGTTACCTTAATATGCTATCGATCTGTAACTTCAAGCTAAAGCCCTTAGGCAGGTAGGCAGAGGGGACCGAGCGGCACATGACTCCATCCTTGCAAACATCACTCGCTTCTTTAACATTCATTGATCTCCCCACATCTCTGTTAGAACCGTAATATTCATTTCTATATTAAAGCAGTTCAAATCTTGGCAGGTGCATGTATTTTTTATACAACGTCGGGAGGCATTCAAGCATACGGCCCACCTGATGTGAAGCAGTTACCGTAGCCTGTTAACACTTGTAATATATTAAGTATCACTCGCGTAATGCCTCCTTTGCTGCTTACTGGTGACCTCACTCACACACAGGCACACAACGACCTTCTAGGGAGTTGTTATTTGGTTGCGGTTTTCTGTGAGGTGGAGGTACTTCCCCAGACGGGCTGCTTTGATGCGCCCTATCTCTCTTTAAATATCCAGACCAAGACAAACAGACATGTTCATGGAGTAGTATGAACATGTCTGTTTGTCTATAGTATTGTAGCGTCGTTCGTACGTTATGTTGCATGATCCCGGTAAGATAAGTGAACTAGAAAAGAAGTTGTAGCCGAACCAAATAGTGCCTTTATTTTTGCGCCACCTTTACCTATATAAATATTTTTATCATATTGTTAGTATTATACTGTAATTATACTAAATAAAAAATTACGTAACTTTTGATTTTGTTCATTTAGATATGAAAATCTATTTGTGTGTTGTGTGTAAAAAATGGTTATTTGTTTCTATCTTTAAAAATATCTTTCTTTCATTATAGTTTAAAAAAATGAAAATTTTCATTGGACAACGATACTTGTAATCTTAAATTTCCGTTGTCCCCATTGCCTGTATATACCTGAGTGGGACAAAGGTAAGGAAATTTCATAATGTTCTGTTGTCCTCGTGACGGGGACACATATTATGGTGACAATGGGAATACAGGATCTCATAAGATACTTAAAAATATATATTCGCTCAGCGTTAGTAACTTACACCAAGCATCTACAATACGCTGTTTTTACCCGTTATCTAGAAGGCAATCTGTTACGAAAAGGGGAATTTTAGTATCAAGTCAATGGGGTTGACCCTCGTTTTTTTGGCTACGACATGAACAGCTGACAGACACAATGTAAAGGTACCATATAGAGTAAATTGTTTGTTTTCAAAATATTATTTGAATTTTATTATTTGTTTATTGAAAAGACTTATGAATGTTGAAGAAGATACGACCATTGGGCACAACGGCCTCGCGCCTGTGGAGGTCTCGCGCCTGTGGGGTCTCGCGCCTGTGGGGTCTTGCGCTCCCAGAGGGTCAAGCGCCTAGGGTTAGCGCTAAAAAGATTTATATTTCATAACTTTTGTTATGTTTTAATACTTTTTAAATAATATTGATATTCTTCTTCATGGTCAAATTGGTCGTGTTCTATCAGAAGGTGATGTCAGGAGCCATAGAAACCGGCGAGCGTGCATGAAAAGAGCAATTAATGTTAAAGAAGCGAGTGAGATATGTAAGGATGGAGTCACGTGGCGCTCCGTTCTCTCTGCCTACCTCGCAAGGGATTTGCCGTGAAGTTATAGATAGATAGATAATTCTTCTTCTTCTTCGCTTTATCCCGTTACCTATTCCGCGAATTGGCGGGGTCCGCTACCTAAGCCTAATTATTTGATGAAGACACAGATTTTTGATGATGGAGATGGAGTGACAGCCGTCAAACCTCCACAACCTAGAGGGAATACCAGATCTTTCTTAGGTTAGGACACACGTCTTTCGAAATATTATTTCTCGGACGTATGGGTTCTAATGATGATTTTCTTCACCGCCGAGCAAGTGATAAATATGTACATAGATCCGAAAACACGAATACGGCACATGGCCCCCGCCAGGATTCAAACCGGGGACAAGTTGATCAATATGCCGGTTCCTTATCCACTGGGCTTTAATGTATAATCATTATTAGTGTATGATTTACCCCATATAATATAAAAAAGATCTGACTGAAACATGAGAGAGGGCCCGTCGCCTGGAGGTGTGTAAGTACCATGTTTTGTGGTGCACGATCCTGTCTGCCTAAGTCGAAGCTTGATATATACGAGTATAAACCCATTCACAGACAGGTGCGTTCAACGTTGCTTAACCTGCGTGCTCGATAGAGTGACATTCGCAACGATATCGTCGAGCTATAGATATAATAGCAAGAGATAGAATATTCTATTGTGACTAGAACTATTTTCTTTTATCTTCTGTAAACTGTAAAAATACAAGGCGAATGAATTCCAACTGTTCTAAAAAGTACAAATCTGCGGCACTGCACTGAGTTTCCTTCTGGGAGAGTAAAATAACACATTTACTAGCCAACTACGGAGAATGTTCTTTTCATTTAAACATACAAGAACCTCCATAGTGCGACCTTTTTGCGTAAAATCGCTCCTGTAGTGTCCTCAGGGACGTTTTACATGACCCCGAGTTTTTCTTTTGCGCGTTTTTGCCATTTGTATCTCGCTTGCTCTTAGCAATTCTGTAGGTACCATTGGGGTATAGTGTCTGTCATCTACGGAGATAAAGCCAATCTAATCTGCACGTGAAGTGTCTTGATAAAATGATGAGGCGAAAGTGACGAAGTGTTACTTCCACCTGACAGAAGACCGCAGTCAGATAACAACTCCCTGGTTAGTTATAATAAATAAATATTGTCGGACAAATAACACAGCGCCATCTAGCCCCAAAGTAAGCGAAGCTTGTGTTATGGGTACTAGACAACTGATAAACATACGTAAATACATTTTTTTTTGTAAATACATACTTATCATACATAGAAAATACCGACCAAAGTCGAACCCACGAGCGTTGGTGTCAAAGTAATGTAACAACGCGTTTCACCACTGCGCCACCGAGCTCGTCGTCGTTGTTGTGTTTCTGCGAGTGCGTGAAGTCACCAGAAATCGCCTCTTGTTGCGGCGTTGGCGATGGGAGTTTTTTTTACACAACGTCGGAAGCCATACGAGCGTAAGGTCCACCTGGTGTGAAGTGGTTACCGTAGCCTATAAACGCTTGTCCTATGTGGGAATCGAACCCACGAGCGTTAGAAAGTGGTTAATTTTGAGTTTTGGGGGTGTTGGGGGGGGGGGGGGGGACTAGTTACTTCGCTTGCTAGTCACGGATGACCTAGAGGACTCATAGAAGATAAAGCAAAAATATTTTTTTTGATCCATCTTCCTATAAGAAACTTTTTTATTCGGTCGATTTCCCCGCTTTATTGACCGGACTAACTGGAGTGCAATCATGAAAGAATAATCAAAAACAATGCCTAAGGGAAGACTACAAGAAGAATTGAAGGCCCTGTTTAATTACTATATAATTAATCAATTAATGTTCAACAACTTTGTGAAAAATTGGAGAGATCATGGAGTCACATAATAATTAATGTACATTATTTTTTTTAAATTGTCGTACAAATTACACAGCGCCACCTAGCTCCAAAGTAAGCGAAGCTTGTGTTATGGGTACTAGACAACTGATAAACATACGTAAATTATTTTTTTTGTTTTTGTAAATATATACTTATTATACACAGAAAATACCCAGGCCAATACAAACAGACATGTTCATGCACACAAATGTTTGTACTGTGTGGGAATCGAACCCACGAGCGTTGGTGTCAAAGTAGCGTAACAGCGCGTTCCACTATTGAGCCACCGAGCTCGCCGAGTACATATTTGTAATTATCACATGCTCGGTGGTGAAGGAAAACATCATGAGGAAATCCGCATGTCCAAGAAATTATTTCGGGAGCCGTGTGACCTAACCTAAAAAAGCTTTGGTTGTCCACCTGAATCAAAAGACAGTTGCTCTATGCAAAAAATAGTATCTTCGCCAAATCCTTAGGCTTAGATAGCGGACCCTATCAGTTTTAATTACGAGCTCGGTGGCTCAGTCGTGAATGACGCGACTTTGACACCAACGCTCGTGGGTTCGATTCCCACACAAGGCAAACATTTGTGTGCATGAACATGTCTGTTTGTCTTGGTCTGGGTATTTTCTATGTATAATAAGTATGTATTTACAAAAAAAAAAATGTATTTACGTATGTTTATCAGTTGTCTAGTACCCATAACACAAGCTTCGCTTACTTTGGGCTACATGGCGCTGTGTAATTTGTCCGACAATATTAGTATATTATTTTATTTAATACATCAAGTCACGCGATAAAGCTAGGAAAAATATTTTGAACGAGTAAATCTTATAATATACAATATCTGTATCTACATGTATAATGTATCTCGAAAATGGCTCTAACGATTTGGATTTAAATTTGTATTTAAATTTTACTTTTTAAATTTATTTATGTAGTGTTTCCTGATTTTACAAAAATAAAGAAATAACAAAAATAAAATATCAGTCTCCATGTACTATAATAATACGCGTTAAAGATGTTACCAAAAACAAATACACAAACAAATTTTCTATGACTTCCTCAAATTACTAATGATAACCTACTCGTATAAACAAAAAACAATTCCATCTGATAACATCACATATATTTTATGATAAAAAGTATTACGCATTACAAAACCATCTGTTTATCAATTGACTTATCGACCTCATGTCACTAAGAGGAATAGATTGATAAATTAACTATATTCCCTTTTCTCATTATAATTACTTCCTTATATCATTATTGATAAAACTAGAAAACACATTGTTGGAATAAAATATCTTAATAGATTTTTGAAGTGAAAACTTCTTTAGCGGCTTTGTGCACTTTTTGGGATGAGTAAAACATGTTAAACTCGTCAGGGCACGTGACCCTGATGTAAGATTTTGGTGAGAATTAGAACTTAAGTTCGCTGCAGCGCTAAAACATTAGTTACCTCTAATTAAACAATTAAAATATGAAGCGCTAGATCGTTCATAGAGCATTATTTTCTCGCGACCAAAACGTTGTAAGCGCCATGAAATTCTTGGCGCTTACGCGTTTCGTTCAATGAAGTTTATCAACATCGCTGTTTGGTCCGCAGTTCAAGTTTTCACTTCTGGGCACTCCCGGAGTGTAACCCTTTTTATATACGGTTTTCTGTGCAGCAGAGGAGGCATCGCGCGAGTGATATATGTTAGAAACGTTAATAGACTACAGTAACTGCTTTACATCAGGTGGATCGTATGCTAGTATGGCTCCCGACGTTGATTAAAAAAAAAAGTTAAGTCACATGTCTTTCGAAATATAATATCTTAGATTTATGGGTGCCTGTTTGTCACTGAAATTTCGATTATACCTTTTATAGTACACAGCATAACAACGATACAGAGATCAAAGCGTGAAGTTTGACGTGCACTAAGAACCAGGCCAGCCAGACATGCCAGGGTTCGAACTGGGGATCAGTTAGTCAATAGGCTGGTTGTTTTTCCACTGGGCTATCACTGCTGGGCAATTGTAGAAATTGACAGGAACATTGTAACTTTTATGGCCAAGGCTAAGGTTTTCCCATTAACTGTTTCCAGAGACATACGCTAGCGTAGTACGCAATAGCTGAAATATATCCCCTGGAGTAATAAAGGAACGTTAGATAAATTTTAAATCGAATAAAGTTGGCGCAGTTGTTTTAGCAAGTCATGTGCATTATGAGGAACGAGGCGGTGGGAAATGAAAAGTACTTTCATTTTTCACGTCTCCACTGGAAAGTTTTAATGGGCTCCGTGACGCAGGAGTACATCTTGATTTTCCTCGACGATATCATGTAATTACTTTTACTTGCTCACTCACATTTCTCTAACAGTCTTATAGACGGCATGTTTGTATGCTTTTAATATATATTTGATTAGCTCGATGGCGTCATTGCAGTCTAATCGATTAAGCAAGTTAAGCAATGACTTCTGCAGCTTGACTAGGGATGGCTTTACGTGCCGACTGATGGTTTTTAAAGGTTTACTACCTAAATCCGATGGGCAAAATTTCGATGAATGCTACACCGATACAACATTTTTTCGACCTGCATTTTATACAAATATTTTCCATGAAATTTTAAGTAACTGAATGATGTCTGTTCTTCTTGTTAGGGTGCCGCTCTTATTAATGAAGGTTGGCAGTCAGCTTTGCATACTTCTCCTCATTCTTGTCTTTGTCAAGACGAAACAGTTCCGCAGCATTTTTGTCTTCCGCCCGCTGAATTATATTTCGTAATCTTAACTTCCTTCTACGGTCAGGTCTCCTTCCAACCAGCAACATTTCCAATCACATAAGTTCCAACAGATCGTATCTCTCATGCACGTGACCCAGATATGCAAGTTTACATATACGTGCGATAATCTAATCAAACAACAAACTAGTAAGTTTCAAATAACAACCCCCTAATGGGTTGTTGTCAAAAATCAAAATATTGTGTTCCTGCGTATGAGTGAGGTCACTAAGAAAGCTCCTAAGGAGTTGCTGTGTTAGCAGATGAGGCATCACGCGAGTGATACTCAATGTATTACAATCGCTCATAGGCTACATACGAAACCTAGGGCGGTATGCTAGTCTACGACTGTCTTTTATCTCAAACAGTCGTGGTTGACGTACCATCCGATAGAAGAACTTGAGATGATTTAACAGGTTGATAGATAGGCTGCAGTCAACGACGCCTTTTTTATGCATCAACGACGCCTTTTTTATGCAACGTCGGAAGGCATACAAGCAAACGGTACACCTGATGGGCGTTACAGGCCGAACATTATAAGGGACGAACGTTAGTGCGAAATAATAAAAAATCGGCCAAGTGCGAGTGGGACTCGCGCACGAAGGGTTCCGTACCATTATCTATAAAAAAGACAATAAAATCACGTTTGTTGTATGGGAACCCCCTTAAATATTTATTTTATTCTATTTTTTAGTATTTGTTGTTATAGCGGCAACAGAAATACATCATCTGTGAAAATTTCAACTGTCTAACTATCACGGTTCATGAGATACAGCCTGGTGACAGACGGACGGACGGACAGCGGAGCCTCAGTAATAGGGTTCCGTTTTACCCTTTGGGTACGGAACCTTAAAAAACGAGTGTGTTTTAGACCACACGACTGAACTTATACTTCTTTAGCTCCATAGTGTGACACAGACAATAGGCCTGCACTGTGTCTTAGATATACGAATCTATCGGGATGAGAGAAAAAGAGAAAGAAAATATGTGGTCGCACCTCTCTCTCTTGCCCCTACAGTAATACATGAAACGTAACTCTCTCTCTCTTTCTATCTTCACTAACTTATATCTCCCTCTCAATTTCCGTTCGCCCACACTTTTCGTAACGCTCTCGTCACGCATTCACCAGCTTACTCCCCAAGCGTGCGTAAAAAAGTTTTACTTCAAAAACAACACATTAGAAATAGTTACTAAAAGCTCACTTGTAAACTTTTGCATAAACCGTTCAACATTTTCTGAAGTTTACCAAGAAAAGCGGTTTACGTATGAATATCATATGATAAGACTAAGCTAAGCTTAGCCTTTGAGCATTTATATCCCTCATGCCGGAGGCGAGAACTTGTAGCTGTATTTTTATTCTCAAAGTGACGACTTGCGACCGTGTACTATTAAGATAAACCTCACCTTTTTGACGCACGTTTTTGACATTTATTTAAGATTCTGTCTGTGGCCCGTCTTTAGAACCAACCACTTATATTTTTTATTCTCTATAATGCGTCGAGAAGTAACGTCAAAAAAAGGTCGTCTTAAATTAAATAAAGATAACCTCAGTTATTTGAAGAAGCGCAACAACGACGAACTCGATTGCGCAATCGTGAATGATACGACTTTGACACCAACGCTCGTGGGTTCGATGCTCACACAATACAAACATGTGTGAGTATGGACATGTCAGCTTGTCTTGATTCAGATGTTTTAAGAGAGGTAGGGCGTATCAAAGTGACCCGTCTGGGGGAGTGCCTTCACCACACAGAAAACTGTAGCCAAATAACAATACTCTAGAGGGTTGCTGTGTTTCTGCGTGTGACCAGTAAGCTCGGATTTGCTGTATTAGCAGCAGAGGAGGAATCGCACGAGTGATACTTAATGTATTACAAGCGTTCATAGGCTACGGTAACCGACCTCGCTGGAGACCTCAATCACACGCAGCAACCCTCTAGGGAGTTGTACCCAGATGGGTTACTTTGATGCCCCTACCTCTCTTAAAAACACCCAGAGCAAGACAAACAGACATGTTTATGCTCCCAAATGTTTGTCCAGTGTGGGAATCCCACGAGCCTTGATATCAAAGTGGCGTAACAGCGCGTTTCATCACTGCGCCACCGAGCTCGTCATAATTTATTAGCGAAACCAATACCTCAACACATTTAATGTTACCATCCTGTAGCAACTGGCTACATCCTAATGTAAAGTACCAGTTTAATTATTCATACGAATCAATATACAGTGTAAGCCAACAGGGACTGTTATTATTGTAATCAATCAGTTGCGAGAACTTGACTTGGAGTGTGTTAATATTATATAAACGGTAATGATCACTCTGGTCTATGGTAATGATAGTAATTAATTGCCAAGTTGCCTTTCGCTTTATCAACTAAATTTACTGTTTATTTTAACCGGTTTATTTTAGACTCAAACATAGAAAAGGGAAATTATCACTGATTTAGAATGTTGGATACGGCAAAGTTATCAGCCGTTTATTAGTCAACCACTTACTTACCGTTTATTAGACCACTTCATCTCAACCCGTGAGTGTCGTAAAAGACCATTAAGGGTATTATCCAGGATACGGGCAGCAACGTCCCCTTACTTTAATATATTTTTATAACTTACTGCGGTTGCCAACCTGTCTTCCAAGCGTGGCAACTATGGCACAAACCCCTTCAAAAAACATGACTACGACAAAAAGACGACCCGAATCACCGGCAGCCCCACTGATTCTGGCTTCGATAGCGGTCAGATTATTAGCGGGGCAGGGAGTGCTAAGAATCCCCGGCTCCAACGCCGCGGGTACCATGACGACGGGCTGGCCCTGGCAACATACAACACGCGTACATTGAGATTGAGGACTGACGGGAATATAGTAGAGCTGGAAGAGGAAATAAGCAAGTTGCTGTGGGATATAATAGGACTGTCCCTACTCCGTAGACAGGGGGAGAATGGTGAGCCTTAAATCCGGCAACTTCCTTTATCACCGGGTGGGCGACCATCTGTACCAAGGTTGTGTCGTATTTATCGTCCGTAAGCCCCTCGTCAGCAATGTACTCGAGATGGAGGCTGTGTCGGCGAGAGTTGCGTATCTTACACTCAGAATTACCAAACGGTATTCGCAGAAGGTCATACAGGTCTACGCACCAACTTTGACACACCCCGATAATGAGGTGGAGGCTATGTATGAGGATATTTCCAAAGCCATATATACCTCTAAAACTCACTACAAAGTGCTGATGGGGTACTCCAACTGGGCACAAAACAGAACGATGAGCTGACAGTGGGGCAATTTGGAATCGGACGACGAAACCAAAGAGGACAACTGCTGGTCGACTTCATGGAGAAGGAGGAACTGTTTATGATGAACTCCTTCTTTAAGAAGCAGCCGCAGCGCAAGGGTACTTGGAGTAGCCCAGATGGTTCAACGAAAAACGAAATATACCTCAACTTGACCAACTAGTATTTGTTCAATGATGTCTCTGTATCAACCGACAACCGCTGGGGAAGAAAGGTTCTTGAATGGCGTTTCCATACTAGTAGTACTCGCAGTGATTGACGACCCCTACTAGATGTAGCGACGACCTCAATAGGTTTGTAGGAAGTTGAATGATGCAGGTACAGGATCGAGACGAGTAGTACTCTAGGACGGAGACCTATGCTTGGCAGTGGACGAATACAGGTTGAGATGGTGATGATGATACAGCAAACTTATCAAGCGTACAAAGTACGTTGTGTACACTATTTTTCTTTTAAACATATTCGATAGCCATGCAAGCATACAGCCCATCTAATGGAAAGTGGTTACTGTAGCCTATGAACGCTTGCAATATAGTAAGCATCACTCGTGCGAAGCTATTCCTGTTGCCAGCACAGCAACTCCGTAGGAGCTTGTAGGTAACTACCCTTCAAGGAGTTATTATCTGGCTGCGGTTTTTTGTAAGGTGGACTTGATTAGTACTGCGGGCCATGTGGGGAAGCTCAAGGTATTTCAGCGTGCTATAGAAAGAGCTATGCTTGGGGCTACTTTGGATGATGGTATCAGAAATGAGGATATCCGCAGTAAAACTAAGGTAACCGACATTGCCCAAAGGATAAGTAAGTTGAAGTAGCAGTGGGCCGACCACAGTTCTTATAATGAACCGACCGAGTCGATGGATGCAGGTGGCACAGGATCAAGACGAGTGGCGCTCTAGACGGGAGTCCTATGTTCAGCAGTAGACCAATACGGCTTGAGATGATGATGATAACTTGACTAGTCAGGCTTTTATTTGTTTCCATTCTCTCTATGAAAATACGCCAGAGGCAAGATATAAGCATTGTTGATATTCTCTTAGATTGTCTTAATTTTTTTTAATTCTATTAACGCTTGTAACACATATCCTTCGCGCGATGCCTCCCCTGCTGCTTACACAGCAATTCTTAGGCTGCTTTGATGCACCCTACCTCTCTTAAAACATCCAGATCAAGACATGATCATGCACACAAATGTTTGTCTTGTGTGGCAATCGAACCCACGAGCGTTGGTATCAAAGTCGCGTCTTTCACGACTGAGCCACCGAGCTCGTCAAAGAGCTGAGCTGTTGGTCCGCTTTTTTAAATTACCCGCAGCTTATCGAAAAACAAGTTTTGTTTATTCCTATCAACGCTCACAAACAGTTCATTTTGTATACACAATAAACAATATTCATTGCGGTCGTGTCAGTAATCGTTGTACGGATCTGCACGAATTTGTCTCCGTCAATCTAGCTCAACCAATTTGAAATGTAAACGACTGGCGCGCATCTGCATGATTGGTTCTACTCCGTTTCATATTCAACATTCAATTCGGATGAATTGTAAATTGTAACAGGGCGCTATACAAATATTGAGTGTTTTAGAGTAACTACAAGTCATGGATACCAGAGGGACACTTTGTACAAAAGTCGTCTGCGTAGGTACACCTCTGTCTCACCTATTTCTACCGCCAAGCAGCTATATACATATAGCCGTGTTCCGGTTTGAAGGATGAGATATGGGAGAGAAATTACTGGGTACTGTGACGAAACAGCCTTAGGTCACAAGATTGGCAGCGCGCTAGTAACATCCCCGTGGTGTAGCGAGCGTCAATAGGTCCAGTGACCACTTACCATCTAACGCAGGCCGCGTGCTTGATTGCGAATCTAGTTGTATAAAAAAAAAGTGGATACTGAATACATTTAAAAATGTTATTATTATTAACCATGTTTATGGGGTGTTAATTCTGGTCATATGATAGGCGTACCTGAGGATATTGGTGTTGTATCAAAGGCGTAGAGAAATCGAGAATATTGTTGTGATCTGTTGTGACATTTACCACCTGCTCTGTTGGACACCAACGGAATAATACACCAAACAAGAAGACTCAGAGCAGTGTAGCCATGTAGATAAGGATCTAAAAGCGTTCCCGGTTAGAATCCTCGTATGTACCACTATATTTGTGTTGTCGGATTTGTGTACATATTTGTAATTGTCACTTGTTCGGTGGAAAACATCGTGAGGAAACTAGCACGTCCAAGAAATTATATTTCGAAATACGTGTGACATAATCTAAGAGAGGTTTGTTACCCCACTAGTCCTAAGGGATTAGGAAACGGGTAGCGAAGAAGACAAAGAAGAATTTACCAAATAAGCAGATCTCTATTGTAGGCAAATGTTGGGACTAATGGCAATATATCTAAATTAAAGCCATTGTGACTGCTAACGCAGCAACTACTCAGCTTGGTGACGTCAGTCTAATGGCACGGAATGTACACAACGTCGATTGCAAGCTATCAATGGATGAACTTATATAACCATAGGCGTTATGTGGATTTTTTTTTTATACAACGTCGGGAGTCATGCAAGCATACGGTCCACCTGATGTAAAGCAGTTGCCATAGCCTATTAACGCGTGTAATATATTGAGCATCACTCACGCGATGCCTCTTCTGCTGCTTACACAGCGACTCCTTAGGGGCTTACTGGTGACCTCGCAGCACAGAAACACAACAACCCTCTAGGGAGTAGTGGATTGAAGAGAATTCCATAAGTAGTTGGTACTGGCTGTTCTTGATATGCACTGACCTAAATGGTGAGAGCGGATGAGATCTCTTTAAAGCGGTAAAGAGAAAAGTTTCTAGTGATTGTAATAAAATATGGGTCTATAACTTAGACCTATCTATAAGCAACCACTTGACTGCGACGAAAGCACCCCGCGTTGCGAAAAAGGTGTATTTAAGCGACTAAATATCTCACCGAATTTCTACTGACTAATGGGAGATATTTTAACCAATAAACCGATAAGTGTTGTGATCTTGATTCGCAAACTAGCTAATAAGACCTGCGCGTTCTGCTTTACCTCCCGAACAATAGCGGTGAACTAAGTTACTACGTCGTATGGTATTCGTTCGGTGCCGTATGGTATACTATTATGGGGAAAGGCGGCTGACGTTGAAACTATTTTATATCACAAAAGACAGCCATCCGCCCTATTTATAACATGGGCGCTAACGAATCACTTAGAGAACTATTTTAAAGTTACCTCTCAGTATATTTATGAGGACATAATGTATGCTCGTAAAATATAGAGATTTCAAAATTATGTGAAAATCTTAGAAGCAAGAATCGATTGCATATATATATATATATATATTGGTACATCGGCTCGTGCTAAGACTAATAGATCTTTCATTGTAAGTTGTATTCAATTCTATAATAAATTACCTGAAACAGTTCTGTCCTTGCCTGATAATATGTTCAAAAGGTACATCATTGTCTGTGCAAGAAGGGTTATTACAGAATCGAAGAATATCTAACTGACAGAGATGTTTAGAAATGATTCAACACATATATTAATATATTTTTAATTGTACCACTTGATTTTACTATATGTACACTCACATATATTTATTGTAATATATATTAACGATGAAAAAAAAGACCCATATTGGCAAGTTTATTTTGGCATTTCTTCTTCGCCAATGGTAATTTTCGAATTAGTAGATTAGTAGATTAAAAAAGAGATTGAAACTAAACAACCATGGACATTTTTTAAGTATTTTTTAAGCCTAATGGCAAATGATTTTATCTTTATCTTATCTTTTTACGTAAATTTGTTTTATTGGTTCTCTGTGTGTTATTTTCTTCGTGGTTTATAAAGAGTTGATAATAAACCGAGTTTATATTCGTGTCTGCATTAAAGACAGCAGCAATATAACATTTGTTTCATGCTTAATGAAGTAAAAACTAGCATACTTAAAAATGAAAACTCTTTAAATTTATGAAAACATTTTCACTGTATAATTTTAAACTCATTACCGTTATGCCCAGGCAACAGAATAATTAAATCCTTCTGGAGTTTTGTCTGACGAAAATTTAATTTATCAAAAGTGAAAATGGGTTGCAAAGTCGAAAGCGAACATAGCCGATTCGACATCAAGAGAAACTACACGCCCGGTAGTTTCTAGGGTTCGGTTTATAAACTATTATGTAGGGATTGCATTTTATAGTTGTGTAACCTTCTTGCTCTTTTGTTCGAAGTTTATATAAGCAAATGCTGTTTTTAGATAATGGCGATAATGAAGATTGCAAACCCCAAGTTTTTGTTTATCTCGTAGTTCTGGTGTCAATTTTTTAGGGTGAAGGTTCAAGGGTGAAGTTTTTTTTGCATTAAATTCCCCTCGTCCACATCAAGAGTGTATGCATTAAAATTGGTTATGAATAAATAGGTAAAAAACAGACCTAAAAATAACACCTCTTTGATACTCTGGAATGATCCCAATCACTAGACGAAAATACGAAATTTTACCAACATAATTATTCTGCTTTGTTGTTGAATTATTATAGAATTTAGTTGTGGCGCTATTTCTTTATATATATTTGTTCGCTTTGTATCTTTATATTTTAGCTAATTTTAACCGGAGCTAAGCATGTAGCCTACTATAAGTTAGTAAAGGTTAATTGTGAATATATATTTTCTCACAATGAAAGGAATGACACATTAACTGTTAATAGTTATGGATGATAAGGATGATGATGAGTTATATATACTTTTAATTTACATTCACTGCACAGAATTTTATTTAACTATAGAGATTGCACAGTTTTACCGATGTGTGCAAAAAGTCATGTGGCAAATTTTCGCTTTGAATAACGAACCTATTGTATGTAAAGGACTGGATATGAAGATATAGAAATGTCATATTTTGCGTAACAAAATATATTTGTATATGATTCGCAGAACGTAATTAATTGATGACAAATTAAATATTTCTATATAAACAATATGGAGTTTTTATAAGTAAATAAAGATTTATTTGCACCAAAATTCAAATTCCGGGCCACGGATACAAAGGGAAACGTTTTTCTGGCATCGCGCGCTTTGCATATCACCAAAACCATGCCTTTTTTCATCGTTGTAACTTACTTCAAGACGGTTTGACCTATATTCCACGCTCGTTTTCATGTTCTGAAACAAAGATATTTTTGTGTAGGTAAGCGCTACTTTGTTACGCTAGCGACTCAAACGTTAATTAATTAAAAACAAAGACTTGGTGTGAATTTTTTTGGAGATAATGCTTGTTAGCTTTGTAAAGTTAATATTTTTAATACACAAGCTTCGTAGATTTGCATTTAAATTTTAATTAGAAATGCCGCAATGTGATAGCAGCACAACTTTTAATTAAAAAAGGAAAAGCATCCACTCCGAAAAAAACAATTAAAATAATGACCAAAAGTTACTTTGAAAATTGTCCTTCAAAAATTTCAGGGAATTATGTTAAATACTTTTTACTACTGCATCTTTAAAAAAATATAATACGGTGTCATTATATTAATACCAACTATTTTTCGTGTTCAAAAAGTAGGATGTTCCGTGAGATGCGGTTTTAAGAATTACTCAGAAGCCTGTGCGAAAGATCATATTTCACAGGAACTTAGCACCTCTCTGTGGAGTTCAGTAAGGTGCTTTTCAAATGTAACTGTTTATTATCTATTATTCTGCGCGTTGTCCTGCATATTATCCTGTATTGTCTTTTTCTATAATGTATGTTTTCTCACATAATAAAATTGTTAAAGAACATCTGATTTAAAGGCCCATTAACACACTGAGTCAAATATCCATACTCCGCGCCCGCTTTCAACAAATTGATGTCACTCCGTAATGATTTGTTCCAGAAAAAAAGCCTGGGCAAAGAGCTTTATTCGAGACCCTATCCTCTTTTGCCAGAGTCTCATTTAGTAGCTGGCAAAGACTACCGAATTGAGATGTGACTCTAAAGATGATTATTATCCTCTTACATCGCATTGCTTTATGTAATGTATTTATAGAACATTGAGTTAAGCGGTTAGGATCGTTTAAAAAGTTTTCTATTACGGCAGTTTCCGAAGTTTCTATATTTCAATTTAAAAATTTGATGATTAGCTGAAGTCTTTAGGTAATCATTAAACTTGAAAAATACTTTAATGCACTAACTTTATGTTTTTGTTTGACCACAATATCATTGCTCATGATTCAATTTTCAACAAAGATTCACGTATAAATTCTTTGTTATTTTAGTGAAGGTTCTATCAAGTGTTGTTGATATTGTTATTTTAGTCCTAACTCGAACCAACATCAATGAAATCTGTTTAAATATCATCAATCATCATAAAACGTCAATGGTTAGACTTACCTACCATGATCATATTGATCGTATTTTATAAGAAGGTTCAAGAGCCTTAGAAACTGGCGAGCGTGCATAAGAAGAGCAATGAACGTTAAAAAGGCGACAGAGAGATGTGTAAGGATCGAGTCATGTGGAACTCGGTTGTTTCTGCCTACCCCACAAAGGATTTGGCGTAAATTTATAGATAGATAGACATCAAAGGTTTTATTGTGGACGATCTTAACTGTATAGTGAATCTTAGTGTATAGTGAATCGTTTAATCCTTTACCAGAGCAAGCATAGGAATACTGTACAACAAGTTCGCATCAATATTTTACGTGCAAAAATAACTGCTTAACTATTTATTACTTTTTCTACAAAATCAAAACTAATGATAATGCGATATTAAAAATCGGCCAAGTGCGAGTCGGACTCGCGCACGAAGGGCTCCGTACCATTAACTATAAAAACGGCAAAAAAAAACACGTTTGTTGTATGGGAGCCCCCCTTAAATATTTGTTGTATTTTAATTTAATTATTTATTCTTAAAGTAAATATATAACTAAATAGTCTGTGAATATTTCAAGCGTCTACCTGTTGCCGTTATCAATATCCAGCAAAAATGAGCAAAAAAATCACGTTTGTTGTATGGGAGCCCCCTTAAATATTTATTTTATTCTATTTTTTAGTATTTGTTGTTAGAGCGGCAATAGAAATACATCATCTGTGAAAATTTCAACTGTCTAACTATCACGGTTTATGAGATACAGCCTGGTGACAGACGGACGGACGGACGGACAGCGGAGCCTCAGTAATAGGGTTCCGTTTTACCCTTTCGGTACGGAACCCTAAAAACAGTTAGTCTGGGGTTTGGGGTTTGCTCTGTCTGGCTGTCTATTCACGATAAATCTAAAACTACTGAACAGATTTTCATGCGGTTTTTATCAATAGACAGAGTGGTTGCTAAGGAAGGGTTAAGTGTATAATTTGTTAAGGTTTTGTATAAAACGGTTGAAATATGACAATAATTGTTGAAAATGTCCGAAATAGTCAAGCCGCCTGGGAGGGTTCTTCGGATATTATACGTATATACAGTATTAATCCTTATCAACTTAAATGCGTTAGTTACCTTAAGCAGTTCATGAACATTATGATAATCCTTTACACCGTATAATTTGAATAATGGACCCGCCAGACGCGGCGTGGAACTCTGGGAGCATAATATACTCTACTACCCGTGCGAATCCGGGGCGGATCGCTAGTATAATATAATGATAAGAATATATTTAATGCAAACATATTCTCATCATTATATTATATTCTATTCATTGCAAATTTGAAACGAAAATTTTGATTTTTGATGGTTACTTACTGTTGTAAAATTTAATAATTTGATTTAAATTTTAATATTTTCATACGAAAAGGCTAAATATGGCTTAGCTATTTATAACTCTATATTTGAATTAAACAATTTTTAACGGAAGTATCGCGTGTTTTATTTATTTTCTTGAACCTGACGTGGTCGCAGTAAGTCTTCCTGCGACCACGGACGCTGCAAAGCGTTCGAAACGTCAGGTTCAACAAAATAAATAAAACACGCGATACTTCCGTTAAAAATTGTTTAATTCAATGTGTAACAATCGCGAAAACCTAAGACAATACAACTCTATATTTACCATGTATATTGTCATGTGTATCCATATACACATCACAAAAGGACATTGAAAGTCTGCGATCAAAATTTTTTTTCGATTCATTCAGTCGGTTTCATTTGGGAACCCAAAGGCAACATCTGGTCTCAAATGAAACCAAATATAAAACTAACTAAATAATTCTAAACTTATCGGTGTACCTTTGATTGAAAAAAATAGCAAAGCAGTGGTGCTTTCGGTGATCCAATACTCATTTCAAATTAATTCAAACTTTTACTACTTCGCAAAATCTAATCCACTCGAATAATACAAGCGGTCGGAATCAACTGAACGTTAAATCGATAGCAGTAGTTTCTAGTACTGTTTAACAGTGAAACTTGTGGAGGGCATATTTTATGATACTCCGATGGCTGAATACTAGATTGAGCGAAGTGTTTCGAAGTATTAACTTACGTTTGGTTTAACCATACATTTATACTTGAATATTCAATGTAGCATTATTGTCGCGGGTGGTTTATTACTTTAAAAGTCGTGTAGTGAGAAATCGATACGGACGTCGTGTCCATGTAATTAGTTTTAATTGAAACCCATTGTACTTTAGCAAAGCTCGAGCAACACGCTGGACATACTGTCAGGAACACGATACTCATTGTGAAAAGCTGTCCTGGAAGGGATTGTAATATTATGGAACTATTTCTTTATTTATTAAGAATTAAGAAATTAATTAATTAAGAATTAATTAAAAATTAAAAATTAATTAAGAAGGCTTACTATTGAATGCGAAGAAAACAAAGATTATGGTATTTGAAAGAGAAGAAACCAGAACCAATGTAAGAATTACGGTAGATGATGAAGTGTTGGAACAAGTGAATGAGTTTGTATATCTTGGATGCGCTTTCAGCAGGGATGGAAGGTACACCGCAGATGTGGAAAGGCGAGTGAGTGCTGGGAATAGTGTGAATGGAGCGTTGGGAAAACTTCTTGGCAGTAAAAACCTGAGCCAGAAGGCGCAGCTGGCTATACACAATGCAGTGCTGGTCCCAACGCTTACTTATGGAAGCGAGAGCTGGGTATGGCAGAGAGAGCATGAAAGTAGGATAAACGCGGTTGAAATGCGAGCGTTGCGCAAAATGTGTGGTGTAACGCTTGCAGACCGTATCCGCAATGATGAGGTTAGAAGCAGAGTTGGTCTGAAAGAGAGCGTCGGTGTTAAAATAAGAAGAGGCATGCTCCGTTGGTTCGGACATGTAGAAAGAATGCAGGATGAAAGAATGACGAAGCAGATATACAATGCAAAAGTGGAAGGATGTAGGAGCCGAGGAAGGCCAAGACTTACCTATCATGATCAGATTGATCGTGTTCTATCAGAAGGTGATGTCAGGAGCCCTAGAAACCGGCGAGCGTGCATGAAAAGAGCAATGAATGTGAAAGAAGCGAGTGAGGTATGTAAGGATCGAGTCGCGTGGCGCTCGGTTCTCTCTGCCTACCCCGTAAGGGATTTGGCGTGAAGTTATAGATAGATTCTTTATTTATTACAATTGCTCACTACACTTACAGTAAAAAAACCAAAGCGTGTAGTAAGCTACAATACAAATACAATTGAATACATAAACATATTAAATAGACATTATTAAATTGTATTGGTAATGTTCCACAAATAAAAATAGCACTTCTGTGTGAATTCTGTGATATTACAGTTAAAAATATCGACGTCCGAGTGCTGGGCAATCAAAGCATTGAGCAAGTTCATACCCCGATTCATTGGTGCAAACTGCGCCGTACATGTGCGTACAAACGGAACCGCTAGCAGACGGCGCGATCGCAGTCTCGTATACTGCTCCGGGGCGAATTAATGACAGCGTGACACAGTTGCAGGATTGTCAAGCTTGCCATTTAGGAGTTGCTGATAATACATGGTCAAAGCCAGTTTACGCCTCAATTCCAATGTATCCATGTCTACCATACCCGAGACAAACAGAGAGAGAGAGAACTATGATATGGCCAAGATTGTGAGCAAAAACTATATTAGAGTAGGACATGGTAGACAGAATTTGTGGAATTTTAAAAAGACTACTTCGCTTTAAAAAAAACTAAAATGGCGACGATGACAGTATGTTAGAATTATTTATTTTTCTATTCGCTTCGAGGTTCACAAAAGGTTAGCTTACTTAAGGTTAGAAGTATCATTTTTTCTGAGTCATTTTTTACATTCAGGAAACTGATTTAATAGTAAGAATTACTTACGCAGATTAATGACGGAGTGAAAGTACGACCGTTACTGTCAGATGCATGGGTTCCTGGTAAAGAAACCTATTATTAATAGCCACGGAGCCAGTTCAGAGGTTTCCGCTGAGTGTAATATATTGTGACCCTTAACTTGGCTGGAATACTGGATATTATCATGAATATCCCATGCACTGACCTCTTAGCATGTTTGAACGGTTGCTGAAATAACAATATGCTACAAAACAGACTTTGATGTCATTGATTAATTGCATTTTTCTCCATTTCCATTCATTTTCAAAAAGACTAAAATATTCACTTCTATGAGAACAACATGAATAGTAACAATAGATAAATAAATTCGTCGTTTGTAGACCATTGAATGGACCAAATATTTCAACTAACTAGTAGGTATTCCATTCGCATTTTAGAGGTAGAAAAATATATAAAATGATGAGAATAATTTATTTATATCTAATCGCCTTACGAGAGAACAAGCAGGAGAAATAAGTAAATAAATTATAATAATACTGAGTAAATTAACATGCAATAGTTTAAAATGAAGAAATCATATGTATCAAATAATCTGATTGCCATTACGGAACTACTTTTTTTATATACAATATCGAGAGACATACAAGCATACGGTCTACCTGATGTAAAGTAGTTACCGTAGCCTATTAATGCTTGTAATATATTAAGTATCAATCTCACGATGCCTCCTCTGCTGCTTACACAGCAACTCCTTAGGAGCTTACTGGTGACCTTACTCACACGCAGGAACATAAAGACTCTCTAGGGAGTTGCTATTTGGCCGCGGTTTTCTGTGAGGTGGAGGTACTTCTGCAGACGAGCTGCTTTGACACGCCTTACCTCACTTAAAAACGAAATGTAAAATAAAAAAATACTATATATTTTGATACCAACATGTAAGGATATTTTTTCCGTTTTTTAACGTAATATAAACTTGTATCATCTCTTTGTGATTGTATGTACTCTTTACTTATCGAAATTTAGACATTAAAATTTGATGATCATGTTGAGAATAATATATTCTCAAGAGTACAGTCGAGTCTACCACAAAGCCATAAAGCTTGAAACGATAAAAATACCAATTTCAAAGCGTGCCCCTAATAATTCCGGACTTACCCCTTATCGTCTACATGCCTCGATTCCGAACGAATTCCATCGAGTTTTTTCAGTCAATTTAATTCCGATCCTTCCACAATGGAACCCAATACAAGGTTTATACGTAGCTATAGCCCCCGGTGGTCTAGCGAAATTAAATATAAATAATATTGGAGGGTCGCCCGCTAGGGTTACTGTATCGAATTAAAAAATAATAATGCTTGGAAAGCTCCCAATATTTCCCGAGGATAGTACGGCCGAGAGAAATGAAATAATGAATAGTGAACGATGTCTTGATGAAGATAAAAAAATATATATATTTTGTTGGAAATGAGCTTGTGTTCAATACTTTATCATCGTCGTGATTGATGATGAAATTACTGTATTGGACTTACGATGCTCTCTTTGTGTATATTTTATTGTTTCGTAACTGAAGGACAAAACCGAAAACTTATTTCTGTCACTCTATTATCGGTTCGTCTGTACGTCGCGGATCCATAACTCACGTAAGTATATAATGGTATATTTATATATAACGAAATGAGTTACACAACTCAAATTTCTACATATTCTGTGGCAGAGAGAATCAAGCGTCACATGACTCGTTCTAATGAATGATGATCCAAAACTATTAAACGTTCCATTTTAGACCACTTTTAGTTAATAAAATTAGGCCAATATAACAGAAAAAAAAATACTTAGGAACCTTGAACGCCTTTCTTTAACTAAATAAAACTGTTTCTACTGTTTCTATACGGATATCTAGCAATAGAAACATATGAATACCTGATCTGATGGTATTTTGCTTATTCTCAAATTCGCTCGTTAGCTATTGTCTCAGTACGATTGCTCCAAGATCGAAAAATCATTAAAAATCACTGAAAATGCTATGTTCGTGTTGATATATTGCACTAATAATACAAGAAATATAGCGAAATGCAAATCGGGATAACTAGGCATAGTTATTTTAAAATAAATACAAAGATAATATTTATCAGGCGCCATGTTTATACAACATACATCTTGGAAGCAATCTAGCGCTTTATTTTTAAATCGTTTGGTTACACTGAAGCGGAATTTTGCTTTATTTTACTAAAAATTGAACTAGTATTTTGCTTATGATGACTTCCCAAGTACGTAGTACATTATACGAGTATCTCAATGTTTTCTTCTTCGTGTTATCCCGTTTCCTAATCCATTAGGATTAGTGGGGTCCGCTACCTAAGCCTAAGGATTTGACGAAGACACTGATTTTTACATAGAGCGACTGCCGTCAGACCTTCACAACCCAGAGGGAAAACCAGGTCTTTTTTAGGTTAGGGAAACGTGCGAGGAAACCCACACGTCCAAGAAATTATATTTCGAAAGACCTCACGTCTTCGAAATATACCTTCTCCGTTGATCAAGTGATAAATAGGTACATTTTTTATACGACGTCGGGAGGCTTTCAACCATACGGCCCACCTGATGTAAAGCAGTTACCGTAGCCTATTAACGCTTGTAATACATTAAGTATCACTCGCGCGGTGCCTCTTCTGCTGCTTACACAGCAATATACGTACATACATAAATTCGAAAACACAAATTTACATGACCCCGCTAGGATTCAAACCGAAGACCAGGTGGTCAATAGGCCGGTACTGAAAATGGAACTAGTCTTTTCTTGCTTATGATGACATCTCTAGTACGTAGTACATCATATCACGATGTATCACGCCCTGTTTTTTAACACGTATATAAATCATTAATAACAAATGTATTCAGAAATTTATTGCATATTTTATCTCGCTAAATTACTTTAATGTTAAAGTAATTTCGTGTGATAATATGTACATAAATTTCTGAATACATTGCCGTCTTACAGCTTTTAGAATATCTGGCGGTATCAAATTATCCTCTGTACTGTAATTCTTGGGTAATGTCAGTCGTTCACTCAATAAAAACTCTGATCAAATTTTGTGGAAAATGTGGCGCGCAAAAAATTATACCTACCTACGCACTTGTGGGGCGACCACAGACAATAAAGGGAATTCAAATTACGAGCAAGATATGGGTACTAGTCTGTGATTTAGTGACTTTTAAATTAAAAATTAGTTTTTTTTTGTGATGATTGACTAAGGTATATGATCTATAATTTTCGAGTTTGTAATTTAAAAGTTAATATATATTTTATAACCTATATTTTAAAACCTAAAATAGTTACCATACCACATATGGTAACTAGTTTAGGTTTTAAAATATAGGAACTAATCAAATAATAATAGCTGTAATGCTTATTACAGACTTAACACAATATGTAGTAACACGACTAATCTGATATCAATAATCTTACTTTTAATTAGTTGCAATGTATTTAAAAAAATATATAAGTATAATACTAAACTATTGTTAAATTATAAAAATAAACTGAAAAATATTGTACAACCATTAAACCTTGCGGAATGCCCTTTCAGACCGCGATATCTAGAGTGGGCGGGAACACCCTTCTCTGGAGTGGGTTTATTCGTATTCGTTATCTCTGACAACAGACCTGGCCGGTAGTCGAGCACTCAGGTCGAATGTGAAGACGGTCCCGAAACGGTTAAGTGTCGAGGAATATAACCTCTTGCCATATACTTACACTCATGTATATAAAATGTGAAAACATTGTTTAAACTTTATTCTACAAAGGAAATGTGAACATGATATGCAATGACAGATTTTCTCAGCAGGGATATCTCCCAATTTACATGTTATGTATAAAGATTTTCTTCTCAGAAAGGAAGGGTCGCGAATACCAAAAATTAACAAAAATAAGAACAATATTGATATTACATACAATATTCTCGTAGTAAAATACATAAAAATAATATTTAGTACTAAACATTACAGATATTGGAAATTGAACTGTAGTAGTTCATTAGTTTAAGATCCATTTAAAAGAGTAAATAACAGCAAGCTGTGTAGGCAGAGCTGATATTTTTTAAATTTAAAAAATATTTAAATATTTTATTTTTAATTTTTTAATTTTTTGAAAATATATGGAACCCTGTACGACATCTAGCGACGAGTGCTGTTACTTTTTCTGTTGATGGGAGGGCAGTGCAGACTCTGCACTGCAGAGTGGCCGGCCATACGTTTTCCCATATGTTTTTTTTTCTAATTGGAACGATTTTGGACCGTTCTTCCTCACCAACGAACATTTAAATTTCAAATTAAAGGATACAAAACTACAATATGTTAGCTATTAGTGTGTCGATTTTGGAGTTTCTCACTATTACCGTCTAAACGTTAGCTGGATGACATCAGTCTACCCCAAACGGCAATTTTGAGGGTAATGTGGCTCCGCTGGCTATCGCAGCTCTGCCAAAAATATTTCGAATGGGTAAGGGTAGTACCTACTGAGAGGAAATTTTATATTTAAAATTTTACACGAGACGAATTCTATCGAAGTCTAAGTCTGTCGCATCGCAAGTTTGTGACGTATGCGGAACTTAAATTTTTCTTTTAGGTAATAGTAGAAGGTACAAGGCATAGGAAAACGACGATGTGGGCTTTTTGGTACATCCATACTTAGTTTATTAAAGAAAAAAAATTTGCTGCCTTCGTAATAAAAAAAAAAAGATTAATCTCAAATATACACAAAGTCATCAAGTCAGTGTTTGGTTCATGATGATACATAATTTTTGGTCACCGGAGTAGGTTGCCATTAAAGTGGGCAGTTAAGCACATCGTATGTGGTTATTATTGAAGAAAATAAGGACTACGAATAGTTGTATTGCATAATGGTGGCATAAAATGGCATAATGCCGATGAAAAAGAAGAAGGTGGAGAAGTTAAGTGTTGATGAAAATAGCGACAAGAGAAGGGGGAGGTAGAATTTCCACTAAAGAACATTTGCACTGAGTTACTACTAGTTCGAATTCAGTTCATCAATTTCAATCAAACGGCAGTGATTATTTAAATAGAACTGATAACATGAAAAATCTAATGCTGAAGGATTAAAGACTGAAATATTTCTTCTCAACATTAAGTTTAATATCATCTATGGCTTCCAGACTAGTGTATGTAGTGCCTTTCGAAATGAAGTGGTATAAATAAAAAATCTGTGAACGAAGCTAAATTTGAAAATCCAAGGAGGGAAATAATATCCCACCAAAAACATTCTGTAAAAAACTAGCCAAGTCTCGACGGAGCTGCTTGTTTATCTCTAAAAAGTAATGAAATCTAGACAAAGTCGTGCCAAGTCTAAGGTTCCTTACTGCGATTTCTTTATTATTATAGTTAATGTTGTGTGACTTGGCCGTTGAAAATTCTTTATACGTTAGTGGGTACAAGTCAATTTTGTTTACACGTAATGTTATATCTGTTGTAATTAATCAACGTTTTCCAAGTGGCAATTTTCCATCGTCAATGGGTAGCGGTTCTGGCGACAGATTGGTGCAATGGTGTCATGGAGCAGCTGGTTTTGTACCCTTGTGTACCCTTCAACGGCCAAGTCACACAACATTAACTATAATAATAAAGAAATCGCAGTAAGGAACCTTAGACTTGGCACGACTTTGTCTAGATTTCATTACTTTTTAGAGATAAACAAGCAGCTCCGTCGAGACTTGGCTAGTTTTTTACAGAATGTTTTTGGTGGGATTTCACTTCTTTTTGTAGAAACGTGGACATATTGATTTATTTTATTAGATTTTCTTATTTGACACAGTTTTTTTCTCATAGTAGAAGGGGGCATTACCATATCTCTAATACAGCTGAGACCAGCTGAGGGTTCTTCATCAGATACTTCAGACCTTCGATTTTTGACATCAAATGAAGCGGCCCACCAAGTTGAACATTTTTTGTAAAGGCGGTATGTCGATCTCTAATAGTTTGGTTGGGCTCTTGTGTTTTCTAATCAGGGTCACCAGGTACTCCAGATCTTCGATTATCCTAGTTTTTATAGTTTTCCCTTTATGTGGCCATTAAACCCTAACTCTGTACCAAATTTCAGCTCTCGGAGTTTATGGGAAGTACTAGTTCTATTTTGATGATCATGAGTGAGTGTCATAAATGCGAAACTTTGCTTTCGCTTAACTTCGGAACTAAATGACCTACAGACTTGAAATTTTGCATTTTAAGTATGTGATTATAGCTTACTGGATGACGAAAATTTCTGCGTTCTGGTCTTATCCAGAGGTTCTCAAATAGGGGCCTGAAAATGCGGCGAAATGGTTCCAGTAAAGGATGGTACGGCAGTGTTTGCTTCGCGCTCGACTCGACGGGGGCACTGCCGTGCCCCCTGATAAGCATCTGTCCACGTAGAAAAAAAATATCCAAAAGAAAACAGGTGGTATGGCATCTACAAGAAAAGGGGAGATAATGTTTGATGTAGTCCCATTCATTAAATCATTTTCAACAGCTTTGGTTTCTGTGGTACCAATGAACTTCATCCCTTTGTACATCAGCATGTATGTTAAGTATATAATTTTAAATGACTTGAACAATGATGTAACGTGTTAGTAATATGACATTTTTACGGTTTCCTACAGTTTTTAACTCTTAGGGGCATCGTTTTTTCTGCGATCTACTGTAAGGTGAAGATGTTTCTGTATACGTGCTTTACTTATATACCGAATGTTCTTCACATATCTTTCACTACAGTCTCGTTAGTCAATCGGTAAGGTTCACTACTTTCAAGCTTTGCCATGAAAGCTGATTTAAAAACAAACACCTTTGACGAGCTCGGTGGCTCAGTCGTGAATGACGCGACTTTGACACCAATGCTCGTGGGTTCGATTCCCACACATTTGTGTGCATGAACATGTCTTTTTGTCTTGGTTTGGATGTTTTAAGAGAGGTAGGGCGCATCAAAGCAGCCCGTCAGGAGAAGTACCTCCACCTCACAGAAAACCGCAGCCAAATAACAACTCCCTAGAGGGTTGTTGTGTTCCTGTGTGTGAGTGAGATCACAAGTAAGCTCCCAAGGAGTTGTGTAAGCAGCAGAGGAGGCATCGCGCGAGTGATACTTAATATATCGCAAGCGTTAATAGGTTACGGTACACGCTTTACATCAGGTGCTTGTGCGCCTCCCGACGTAGTATATAACACCATTAGAGAGAAAGACAAAGTTATTAATATTTCATTTGTTGAGCGAGCGAGTGCCTTGTCTATTATAAGGGTCATCACATAACATAATGTAAATATATTGATCATAAATACGAATAAAGCTATTAAATAATATTACATCGTGATACTTAATTATATTAATTAAATAAATATATTGTAAGATGATTAGAGTATGCATGAAGCGGTTGATGAGTATGGAACAAGCGAGACAAGTATGTTTGGATCGGTGCACTTGGTGTTCCATGGTCTCTACCTACCCCAACAGGAGACATATGTGTTTACATGTAACATGAATAACAAAATGATTTGATATTCGACTCTTTCTGTTTATCCCGTAAGGGATGTGGCGTGAAGATATAAATAGATAGAAATTTTAACATTTTAGACATTTATTAAGGTCATCTATAAGTATTCCTTCGTTATTATTATGAAGTCTGTAAAGACATTACTCCCTTATAGTACAGTAAACTCTAAATGTAATGTACGTCTTTTTTATTCGAAATATGTAACTTTATTACATTTTTGTCAATGGAACTTTCGTGCTGACGATTTCACATCGTAACACAGCTGAGAGACCACTAGTCTATTCAGAATAGTCAGAGGCATAGCTGACCCTATGCTAACTCCGTCGCGACGTGACAGGCTGAGTTATTCACCTCGTTAGCGAGGATTTGACGACGCAACTAAAAACGCTAGCGTTTGTGGCCATCTTGTTAATATTACAGCTGTATTTCAGTAAGTGCATCGAGTACTTTCTTGAAATACTCGTTTTTATTATCATTCCATTTCTGGTATACTTGTTCTGTTCGCCCGATGAGTTTTAAAGGTTACAATACCGCTTGACGGAGGAAAAATTGATAAAAATTTAATCACATTGCTCTATTACGGTAATTTTTACTTTGATGATGTTAGAAATAGAGTTGGTCTGAAAGAGAATGTCGGTGTTAAAATAAGAAGAGGCATGCTCCGATGGTTCGGGCATGTAGAAAGAATGCAAGATGAAAGAACGACGAAGCAGATATACAATGCAAAAGTGGAAGGATGTAGGAGTCGGGGAAGGTCAAGACTTACCTACTGTGACCAAATTGGTCGTGTTCTATCAGAAGGTGATGTCAGGTGGCCTAGAAACCGGCGAGCGTGCATGAGAAGAGCAATGAATGTTAAAGAAGCGAGTGAGATATGTAAGGATCGAGTCACGTGGCACTCGGTTCTCTCTGCCTACCCCGCAAGGGATTTGGCGTGAAGTTATAGATAGATAGATAGATTTTACTTTGAGCTCGAGAAATTAAAGTATGCCACTTACTTATATATAGTAAGTGATCACCGCTATCGCGTCAACACTGAAGGTGTTGATTATGTATCCATAAGCTAGATACGTATAATTAGATATGCTGCATTTGTAGATATAAGAACTTTGTTAATATGACGTAGAAATCCGTCTTTTGATTTTAACATACGTCATATAGACGATACAACCACCATCCCTTGACATCACCACATAATCGATCCCTTGTCAGGTTTTAAGAAATATTTTTAAAATGTTTTCTTAATCCCACTGCCAATCAATTTTAAGTAAGAATACAAATGATGATTAAAAAGACAAAAAAGATTTATAGCCATAATAAAAGCTAAGGATGCCAATAAAACCATTCAGCACGAAGAAGGAAATTGTATAGTGTATTGAGAGGGGAACTTGCCGCTCAATTTTGGATTAAACTCGTAAATATTGTGGGCGTAAACAGAATATAACCATTTAAATGGCTCCTCAATTCCGAGATTCTCCATTTAAAAATACTAAGAAGTGAACGTATTATCTCAAATTATTTTCATCGAAATATATAATGACGATTAATAACGAAATAGTTTGTTAGAAGTTTAGTTTTATAAACATTATTAACAATACTATGCCTAAATATCAGTTTCAAATAAACACGTACACTGTTACTATCTCAATTGCCAGAGAATGTATTACCGTGGAATAGTTTGTTAATGAGTTTGAACTTAGGGCTCTGTCAGTCTCCAACACCATTCAATTCCTAATGGCCGTAATAAGTAATAAATTCTATTATTATCTCTATCTATAACTTCACGCCAAATCCCTTGCGGGGTAGGCAGAGAGAACCGAGCGCCACGTGATTCGATCCTTACTTGCTCACTCGCTTCTTTAACATTCATTGCTCTTTTCATGCACGCTCGCCGGTTTCTAGGGCTCCTGGCATCACCTTCTGATAGAACACGACCAAATTGGTCATGGTAGGTAAGTCTTGGCCTTTCCCGGCTCCTACATCCTTCCACTTTTGCATTGTATATCTGCTTCGTCATTCTTTCATCTTGCATTCTTTCTACATGTCCGAAACAACGGAGCATGCCTCTTATTATTTTAACACTCTTTTGTTCTATTATTACATTCAACATTCTATTATTATCCTATGTTATTATGTCAGGATGAAGAATTATTTGACCTGCTGTAAATGATAAATTTGTTCCTTATTATAGGCAATAAATAACATTCGTAATAGATAGTTAAATATGATTTTTAACATAATTTCAGAGTATAATAATATAGTTACTTCTGTGCCCAGTAAATAACATGAAGGTCGAAAGTTATTTTCGCAAATTCAACTAACTTTCGCGTTATATTTTATACAATGTTTTCTTTTTCTATATTTTCACTTGTTTTTGCTCCTGTCTTCTATTATAACTACCTTCATCACTTTCCTTACTTTATTCGACGTATACGTTCCCAATTTTTTTGGATTTTACATACACGTGATGCAAGATATATTTTTGAGGACGAGAATCGGGTGGAACTTAAGATCCCAGTTCAAGAACACTTCTTTGGGAACTTGTAGATACGTGGATTTGGTAGATCAATACTTATTATATTATTGTACTATTGTGGCTATTATTCAGATCACAATGTTCCACTCAATAGGTGTTCATCTCATTTCTTTCTCATTTCGTTTTCCATTCTTTTAAGATGTTTTATGTCAATATATTTTTTATTATATATTTTTTTTTAATATTTTGAATGTTAATGACCATGCTTATAAGTGCCCGTTTTATACAAAATGTTTAATACTATTACGCATACATCTCGCCTTATTGTAACCAAAAAGTCCTGAAAAAGCGTTTTCTGTAACATACAATACATATATTCTTTATTGCACCAAATTAAAATTGTAACAAAGGATACTTAGAAACTATAATACAATAGGCGGTCTTACCGCTAAGCAATCTCTTCCAGACAACCTTAAGATAAATGAAAACTATTATCTTGTAATAATACAGGTAGGTGGTGCAGAGCAAACCATATGAATTAAAACAAAATTATGATATGCATTAAAAGTTATTGCAGTTACTATAATGTCATAGACTCAGTCATGATCGAGAAAGAGAACGATCAAATAGAGTTACAGGAAAGGTAGTGTTCTTTGACAAGATATTTAAAAGAGGAAAATGTTTGATACATAAGTATCTTTCGTGCGTTGCCTTTTCTATAAATATCTCGTCACGCCATTTTTATACAACACCATGTTACGCAACCAGGATTTCGACTGGATGTAACTTCGTAATTTATATATATAGAGTAACTTATAATATAATTGACAAGATCTATACATTAGAGATATTAAAAAAATAATATAGGGCGGCTTTATTGGTGCAACAGAAGTCAAAACTGTCTTCTGTTGCACCAATGCATATTTGTACCAGCATCACGCAGAGACAGCAGCAGCTAGTAAAACAACAATTCTTCCTCCTAGCGTCATCCCGTTTCCTAACCTTTTAGGATTTGCGAGGTCCTCTAGTTAAACCTTGGGATTCGGCGAAGATACTGATTTTTACATAGAACGACTGCCATCAAACCTCCAAAAAAAAAATCTACCTTTTCCTATGTTACACTGCACGCATTTCTAAATGTAAATTATTTCATGTGCGGGTTTCCTTACGGTGTTTTCTTTCACCGCCAAGCTAGTGATAATTACAAATGTGTGCATAAGTTCGGAACCACGAATTTTGTGGTACATGTCACGATTGGAACCAAAACCAGTAGGAAATTAATAGTCTGCTTCTTTATATATTTCTTTATCAGTGCTCTCTCTAAATAGTAATCTTAATTGTTTGTTTGTATAGTAATCTTAATTGTTTGGGATTCTAATAAGTTTCCTAAGATTGTATTTACTGTTGTATACCAATATAAAAAAGTACTATATATAAATACCACTAAATAGCCGATAGTTTTATATGCCAAATTAATCTTGAACGAAAATGCTCAGATAAGTAAGTTGCCAGGCAAGATGGACGACTGAACCATTTGAAAAACATTCATTCAAGTGATAGAGGCAGCAATCATTTGTGAACAATTCTTTAAACGATTCGGGGCTCGTTTATTGCTGAGTTTCTGAATCTTACCTTCCATATTACCTAGTAATTTATAGTTTCTATTCTGGATTCAATATTCCTTTTTGGTATTCTTTTTATACAACGTCAGGAGACATCATGCATATGACCTACCTGATGTAAAGAACTTCTGTTGCTAACTTAGCAACTCCTCAGGAGCTTATTGGTGACCTCACTCACACGCAGGAACACACCAACGCTCCAGGCAGTTATTATTTGTCTGCGGTTTTCTATGTGATGGACGTATTTGCCCAGATTGGCTGCTGTGCTGCGCCCTACCTCTCTTAATAACACCCTGACCAAGACAACTGAGATATTCATGCGCACAAGTGTTTGTTCTATGTAGAAATCAAACTCACGAGTGTTGGTGTCAAAGTAACGTCACTCACCACTGCGCCTCCGAGCTCATCCAAAATCTATTATTATAATGCCAATCTGTCCGTCACATTGTTGTAAATTGAATCTATTTATTTGCCGTTGTGGGCGTTACAAATATTTATTACTTGTATGGAGCGATCAAAATTAATCGGATCGAATCGGATAAAATGATCGGAAGGCAAACTTCAAATTACGGACTTATCAAGATATTCACAGTTACAAAAAAACACACCCAAAAATACTTAAATACTTCATATATCGCAGACGTGGCCTTTGTGTGCATGGCCTCCGGTGAATATACTCATACTGTTCATGTTAAATGATTTAAATTAGTTAGTTAATGTGATATTCATTCAAGTATTAACTAACATGTCAATGTTTAAATCACGAATAAAAAAATATTTTTATTCCGAAATGCTAACATGTTATTTTTATTAACACGGATACATGTTAATAAAAAATAACATGTTAAATAGAAAGCTCTGCAATGTTGCGCTTATAGTCATTAACATTTTTTAAAGGAAATCACTAAACCGCTCTTTGCAGTCTGTTTACAAAGCAGGTAACTACGAGTATTTAATAGTTATTTATATTTAGCTAAATTAAAATACGGCACAGCCAAGACTTCAACTAATTTTAACGACGTTTATTCTCATTTCAATATCCGATGCCAGCGAAGTCACAGGCACATTATTAATACTAATAAGTTAATAAACTTAATAACTTGTAATAATAAATTAATACATTCTCTACTACAAAATTAATAAATTCTGTTTGTTAATCTGACATAAAAGTGAAAGCTAACTAAAGTAACAAAAGGCAAGGAAATTCCGGAGTGAATTTGTTATCCAACACTCTAGTCTCTTTGCGTTACTTAAAACATCCAATGATGAAATTTTAAGTGCGAGTCCAATTTTTAGGTCGTGCTTGTACTCCCTTTTAGGTCGAAGCATGGATGAATTTAAATAAGCTCTCAACGGCGTTGACTTGGGAATTGCATAAATATTAATGGTGCTTCGGACAAGTAACTAGAAGACTGATGGATGTGGATTAACCGAAGGAAATTCTCTTAAGGCGTAAACTTGAGGATATGCCTAATGTGTCTCAAGAAAATTGGCGAGCCATGAATATTAATTGTTTACATTATCCGAGTATTCTCCTGTTCTGTTCACATCAATATTGCAGGATTTATTATTATTGACGCTTCCGTTAATGCGCTGTCAGATGGGGTCGTGACTTTGAAACAAATAAACGTGGAGTTTCGGGTATTCTGGGGAATTATTTATTCAACTTTTGTTGAAGTAGCGTTTTTGTGATTCCGATTTATTTGCTTTATTTGAAGCTTCATTTACATTACGTTCTCCAGTTGTTCGGTTGTCGTAATGAATTTTTTAATAGAAATTATAAGGACAAGTAAACATGATAATCGTTCTGTGATTAATTAATAATTTTCGCTGGTAGCTTTTTGACAATTTCGTAATTACTTTTGTTGATTTTATAAAATATTTCCTTAATAATTGTGATATAGTCGAAGATTTTTATCAATTGTTACCATATCTATACTAATATATAAAGCAGAAAGTTTCTTTGTTTATTTGAAAACGCTAATCTCTGGAACTACTAGTGGGATTTGAAAAATTCATTTTGCATTTAATTGCCCAATTTTTGAGGAAGATTAAAGGTTATTTAGCATTACAGTGTGACCCTCAGCTATCACTGCTTGTTGTAAAAAAATAAATAAGGTTTTTGAAGATCCGTAACATTCTTGTGATCCCCATAGCGTTATAAATGTCTCTGAGGTATCATGAACGTTGTACTTTGTCTACTACCTTAGTGATTTAAACAAAGTGGAAATCTAATAATTCTGTAAAATTCAAAAGAAGAGAAGTGATATAATACATACTTACTACAATAAATATACATGTACACATGTACATGTGAGATGTCAAAATAATGTTCATAATTTAATAATATTGAATAACATGCTGACAGATTTATGCAGCCGTTTTTTTATATTTAGTAACCGTGTACACGAAGAGACTTTCCATTCTCCAAAATTATCTGTCAAGTCATAACTTGGTTACCTATTGCAAATATTCTAAGACCTAGTATTTACAGCTCCTTTCTATTATTATTTACATAAAAAAAGGAAGACTAACTAAAAAATCAAATAAAAGATTAAATAAATAAAGAGGCGATACATTTTTGAAGTCAACGCCAATAAAGGTATAGTTACTGTATGAATACCTATAATCAATGAAGTAGGTGCCACATTTTTATTTAAAGTTATGTTATTTTAGGATCCAGTCAGTGACTCTGAAACGTGAAAATGTTTCATGAATTTATGACTACCATATTACTACGTAAGTTGATACTGTTATTTACAGAATTAGGAGAATAATTTACATATTCAATTGTATTAACTTGAACCTAAAAAAATACGACAGAGTTGAATAATAATCTTTCATGAGGTTTGTAAATGACCCACAAGGATATTACATCGCTAATGTCTACATCGTTATAGTTAATAGGCATTATTACCATTTACAATAGATTTTTACTTAATAAGTCTGCAAACATACATATATGCCAGTTAATAAGCGGTTATGATAACATATGTCGCTTTTCGGACAATTACGAGGAATTCATGAAAAGAAATTACTTACAATTTTCCTAAAGAACAACAATATATAGACTATTTCTAGCTATTGAGTTCAATGATTATAGGCAATTTGGTTTAAACTACTTTGTATGCTTCCGTCACTGATTAATTGATGAGAATCGGATCACATTAGATAATACAGTAGAATTTCGAATGTTCGAATAAAACCAGGGTTATTACTTATAATCGAGAATCCGGATTAAGAGATTTCTAATGAAAAACGTGAACAAAAATAAAAGACAACATATCAGTTGAACGCTATCGACTAAAATGAAACAATAACAAACACTATCGCGCGAACGAATGAGAGCGGAATTCCTACACGTCGGAGGCGAGAATAAACTCGCGTAACATGTCTCATTGCGCCGTCAAATCATTTCTAAATCGGTAATTAGAGCCATGAAGAATAAGTTCGGGGCGATTCCCTCGGTTTCGAGATAGCCTGAATATGCTAAGTATGGGTATTCATTGCCACAAGAAAACTCGGAGTCCTGAACAGGGTGCGCGCCAGACCAGCTTTGTCTGCTTTATAAGACACAAGTTCGGGCCTGCGTGGAGTATTGCTCGCATCTCTGGAACGGCTCCGCACAGTATCTTCTCGAGACTCTCGATAGGTTGCAGCGACGGGCTATCCGCATAACCGATGACGAAGAGGTCACTAAAAACCTAGAACCTTTTCAACTCCGTAGGGACATAGGCTTTATAAGCGTATTTTACCGCCTTTACCATGGCGAGTGCTCTGAAGAACTGTTTTCCGTTATCCCACCCTCTCCCTTCCATCATAGAACCACACGTGCAGGCTTGCGATGTCATCGTTCCACGGTTGAGAATATTTCTTCGCGTATCAAAAAGTTCGACAACTCCTATCTTTGTCGTACCATTAAAAAGTGGAATGCCTTGCCTGCACATGTTCCCTCCTTCCTACAATATGTTGTAGGAAGGAGGGAACATGTGCAGGCAAGGCTTTTTAATGATCCCATAGGATCCTTCAAACGAAGCGTGAAGAAGCATCTTGTCGGTCAGCATAGCAGCGTCAACTGGCAGGATACTGTGTAGTATTTTGTCAGTTGCAGTTGCGATTTGCGATCCTCTTTCGCTTACCATCAGGCAAAGAGGAGCCACTATGCTGAACTAGTATAAAAAATCGGATAATTGATGTTCAGATAATCTAAAGATTCTAATAATTATATCTAATACATGAATCGCATGCACCCTCCGTCGTTGCTACAGTAGCTGCTCCAGTCGTATCTGCGACAAGTGTTTCGCTTCGTCACGAGACACCCACAGGCGCTACAGACATTTGTCGTTAGAATAACATGCTACGAATTACCATTCGTAATACATTAGCAGTCGAGGCAGAGACGACCGAAGCGGCCATGGTAGCGACGGTATGCAACTACTAATGGTAGTGGGTGGGTGCCGGCCGGAACTCGTTCGCATGAATTAATCGGTAGCGGAAGGACGCAACGTAATTTGCCTAAAGTCTGGTATTCCCTGTACTAGTTGTAGAAGTAAATGGGCAGTCGCTCCATGTCAAAATCAATATCTTCGCCAATTATTTAGGCTTTTATAGCGGACACCGCCAATCCAAGTGAACCTCACGGTCAATAAATTATATTTTGAAAGACGTGTGACCTAAGACGTTGTTGATGTCTGATGGCAGTCGCCCTATGTCAAAATCAGTATCTTCGCCAAATACTTAGGCTTCGGTAGCGGGCCCCGCCAATCCTAACGGACGAGGAACCGGATAATGCTACGAAGAAGACTGGATAGGAGTTGCTATGTTAAGAACTAGAATGGTAACATGCGACAGCATGTATGATAGCTTTATATTAGGCAGGTAATCTTATTTACTGACTAATACAGGAAAGACTGAAAAATAAATTTCATTTCCTTTGTTTCAGGTCTCCATGCCGTGAAAATAGTAAGACTAGTAGTGCCAGAAATAATACAATATAATGTTCAGGACTCAGTTATATTAGACTGTGATTACACATATGGCAACAATACAAATGGTTTAGTGGTGAAGTGGTTCTTCAAAAACAAAGCGCGGCCTGTCTATCAATGGATAGTGACACAAAAGCCTCAAGACTTAGGAATCTTGAGGGGACGGGTGGACTTAACGTACAAAGCGTCAAATGATCCTTTGAAAATGCATAGAGCATTACGCATCATTAAGCCAGATACGGAGATCTCTGGTGAATACACGTGTGTGGTATCTACTTTTATGGAAGAGGATTCTAGGACTAAGCAGATGACAATTTTTGGTGAGTAAACATCACAAAAATTTACACACCGTGGAAACCGACTTTACAACTTTTCAACAAAGCGAACACTAACACTTACAATTTAAAATTATACATTTTTATAATACATACGAGTAGATTATAAAGTGCCACCTCAATTATAGATGTGAACAACATGTCAGAACACAGTATGATGATGCACACAGATGCACAGCAGTAATTATAAAATTAATTATAACAACAACATTCCAATTCTATAGGATATATATAGTTGATAACATAGACATAAAATTAAATTACCATATTTGAAAAGAGAATGGAATTACATGATTGAATATCAACTTGAGAATTAATTTATTTACGCATAAATTATAAGCTTAAGCTTTCTTTTAAAACGACAAGTGCCGCGCGAGAAAACGTCGATCTCACGTTGCTCACTCGCACCGCGCTCGCCGACCACTTCCATGTCATAAATTCAGCAAACTTTGTGGTACCTATTCAGTAGAAGCTTGTACTATACTCGGTTGTGCCCAATATACCGTTTTATATTTTTTTGCTGTGACTCTATTACCGTGGACGTTAACGACTACAAGGGGTACTCAAAGTTATAGAAATTAAAAATATAAACATGCTTTTAAATTTTCGTCGACGGTAATATCATGTCCTCCTCTTAAACCGTGACGATATATATCATAGTACTCTGGTTTTACTGTAAAACCATCTACAAGGATTCATAATGATACGTAATGTCATTTAAATATGATGTTGTTTATTTAAATGAAATTTATAAAGATATAACCTTGTCTATGTAATCAAAACCTTTAAATATAGACTTTAAATAAAATGTATGAATTGAAATTAATACATTTCTTGAAGAAAAAACTTAACAACTGTAATAAAAGAGACGTAGTCCAAATCGGCTAAGTCGATCTATGACGTCCGAGCTCTTCAATATTCTGTACTAATAAAGCGTTGAACGTCCACGGCATGCAAATTATAAAAGCGACTTTACGGTCAGGAGACTTAGAATCTGGCGAACGTGCATGAAAAGAGCAATTAATCCTACTATCCTACTAATATTATAAATGCGAAAGTTTGTATGTTGCTCTTTCACGCTTAAAGGGCTGAACGGATTTAAATGAAATTTGGCACGTAGATAGATTATGATCTAGATTAACACATAGGCTACGTTATTTGACTCCACGCGGACGGAGCCACGGGCAGCAGCTAGTATTAAATAAGCGAGTCAGGTGTGTAATGATCGAGTCACGTGGCGCTCGGTAGTCTCTGCCTACCCCGCAAGGGATTTGGCATGAAGTTATAGATAGATAGACTTTAAGGTGATCGTCCACGGTAAACCGTGAACGTCGACGACCAGCATAACGTGACTGTAAAATTATAAAAGCGTACAATGAAACCCTATTATAAAGGCTGTTCGTACAAGTCATAAGTTGTATCTTATGAAACGTAATTCTTGAAAATTTAAAGTGTACGTTACTATGATCGCTTATAACGACAAATTTTAAAAGGGTTAATAATTAAAGGAACCCATAGAAGTTTTTATAGATGATTCTACCAGATCTATTGAGCATTAAAACATATTAAATTTCAATCGATAGATGTAGTATTTACCGTAATTAATTCAAATAAATTTCTCTATTTTTAATTCTCACATAAATTGCATATATTACGTGTAACGTGCAGAGTTCCTTCTTACAGAGAGTCGTTACAGAACTTCATAATTGGAATGGAATGTAATTAGTTACAAATAATAGATATAGAGATTTTTGACATCTGAATGTACTTAATTTTTTCCCATTTTAAGATAGTCAAAATTTATGAAGACAACGCTATTTCAAGTAGACTTTAAAAGTATTCCGGGAGGACTTAATAAATACAGGAATGTATTTATAAGAAAGTGACAATATACATTTGTAACTATAATGTAAGTAAAGAAATATTGAGAGACTATATGAAACTCTGAAAAGTGATGCGATTTTAATGGTCAGCATAGAAACAAAAGCTCTGTCGTGCAATATCGCACCAGATACAATTTATTGACAAAATGTCTTTTAGGTTTCCATTGAAATGAAATAAATAATAAATAGAAATGTAGTATTGAATATTGAATTTATGTGCATGTCTGTTAAATATAATATATTATTTATCACTTTCTCGGTGGTGAAGGAAAAATCGTGAAGAAACCTGCACGTCCAAGGGAATTGTATTTCATGAGGCCTAACCTAATAAATTCCCCGCGATTTGACAGCTGGACTGGTGTGTTAAGGTCTGATGCTACACGCTCCATTTCAAAGTCAGTACACTCACCATATCCTTAGGCTTATGTACCGAACTGCATCAATCTTTACGGATAATGTTAGAACGGGACAACGCTAGAGAGATAGAAAATACACAATTTAGTATTTACCTTTAATGTTTCTGTCGGAAAGTTATGTAGGTTTAAAATAATGTTAACAGACTTTGATTAAGTTTCAGACCACTCTACACCATAAGTGGTATCGATCAATCCAAAAGTTATAAACATAAACTGGTCACGGATAACTATATATATTACCTTTACATATATTTTATTTATAGACTGTAAATAACTAACAGTGTTCGATAACAATACAAATATTTGTGCGGACGAACTATTTATCTAGGTCTATATGTTTCATATGTATTATTTGCATGGGTGAGCACTGGATGAGGACAGAATTATGGAGGAGCTTCTGAAAGCTGGCGGAAGGTCGGTACTTGTAGTCCTTCATATGCTATTCAACTCCGTCATAGACTCCGGTGAAACACTGGAAGCGTGGAACAAAAGCCTCGTCATATTGCTTCAAAAAGGGACATAAACCCCTGTTAAAGAACTATAGGCCGATATCACTTCTCAGCCGCGTTTATATATTGTTTTCGATAGTCGTCACAAACCACCTCGTACGAAGACTTGATAAATCTCAGCTTCCCGAAAAAGCCAGGTTCTTTATCCAGGGATTTATCACCGAAGATCACATATACGCCCTTCGTCAGATTATACAGAAGAGGGAGAAGTATAATCTGCCCTTATGTGGAAGAGCTGATATGTTTGTACAGTAAGGCAACGATGTAAGTTCGATTACAGGACCAGAGTACCAAACCGATCCAAATGCAAAAAGGTAAAAACCCGGGCGATATTATATTCCCGAAACTCTTTGCCGCAGTTTTGGAAGATGTATTAAAGCTCTTGGACTGGAAAGGATGCGGTGTAAACATCAATGACAAATACATCATTCACTTTTGATTTACCGATGATATAGATTTCATAGCAACATCGCTGAAGGAGTTTAGTGCTTTGCTGAATGACCTCAGTAGTGTTTGAAGCACATAGGTCACAAGGTGAATATGAACAAAACTAAGATTATGTCAATTTATCACATCTATACTGGTCACGGTTGGAAGCACTAAGCTCGAAGTTGTTGACACGTATTCATTTAGGCAAGTCTAACTTTGACCGAGAGGTTTATTTATAGACGAATCTTACTCAGCTGGATAGCATTCGGGAAACGCCTTTTCGATCAAAATACCAGAAGACAGATGTCTTCGTATGCGTCGCCAGTGATTACATACGGAACTGAGACGCGACTCTTCGCTGCGGCCTGTATTGGGAAGCTCAACGTCGCACAGCGTGCTCTGGAAAAGACTGTGGTCGGTTTTGCTGCGTGATATAATCAGAACTGAAATAACCCAAAAAATTAGTAGGCTAAAGCTACTGAGACTCGTCTACATTGCTGGCAGAACCGAACCTCTCGGGAACAGAGGTTCTCGAATGCCATGCATGCAGTGTTAGGCGACAATAGAGCTACTACAGAGCGTCGACCTCAAAATATCTGTCTATGTCAGGGAGGCGATGAATACAGTTGGCTCAAGATCGAGGCGAGTGTCTCACTAGAAAGGAGGCCTAAGTCCATGGTCTAATATGGGTGGAAGTTGATGATTCATCAGTATTGTGCGTTATGGGTACGCGTGGATCATGGCGGCTACACCCAGATTATCAGCTATATTGCCAAAGGGCTAACTAGGACAAGATAAACATAATTGATGAGTTCCTATACTAGAGCCTTCTTCTTTCCTATGCGTTTACATCCTGTATATTTTTGACATTCATTATCACGCCAGATTTACCACAATATACCTTTAGAACTGTTCTTAGTTACCAGTACGTAGTTGAAATTTGGTTCTTTAAATCACATTCAAACTTCTAACAAGTATTATTAATTAACCTGTGCTTCAACCTCTGTTATAACACCAGGACCATAGTACCACATTACTATAGGTATCTGAATTAAACTTGAACAGTGACCAATCATGGCAGCCGTACCTTTACTGGTCCTATAGCAAAGATACAGTTACACCTCGTTTACTCGAGCGCGTGCAACTGGCAACTAACAGTCATCAAGCACTAACCCTAATGGTGTTTGCAATTTTATGAGGCTTTAATGCCCGCAAAGAAGCGAGTGAAGCATGTAAGGACCGATTCAGGTGGCGACTGACTCTGTACTCTGTAAAGGACGGTGGCGTGAATATGTAGATAGATAAAATTATAAATATTTAAAATGACTTACAAAACATACACCATATTCACACGATACGTATACGCAAGAAAACGACAGATCAATCTTTACACCCCTGCATATTATGTCGTAGTAAAGGTGACATTTACATATCTTAGCTCGAAGGTCGTCGTGTGTACTTTGGTAAAAGGATTATTCAATGTCGATTGCCGACTTTATTAACATTTAATGAATTGATCACTTTTAATGAAGACACAGTACTCTTGTCTAGTATAGGAAGTGAGAGCCATTTAAATTATCTACATTGTATAAAATAGAATTGAACAACTTAAAACAATATCCATTTGACAAACCGTATTGTGATTATTGCTTGGTTTACAACTTGGTAGTTAAATTGTTTTGTTATATGTGACACAAACCGACACCCGCGGTGCTGTCTCGTGGAGTTTTGTTTTCATATTTTATGCAGAGACTTCCTACATTTCCTGTTAACCTGGTAACTCTTAAGTTAATTATTTGATCTTTTTGATGAGCACGGTGGCGCAGTGTTTAATAATGCACACTTCTACTACTACTTTGATACTAACGATGGTGGGTTCGATTCCCACACAGGGTTAATATTAGGGTTTGGTTTAATCTGGGTGTTTTGAAGAGAGATAGGGCTCAAAAAAGCAGCCCATCTCGATTAGTACTATCACCTCAAAGAAAACTGCAGTCAAATGACGACTGTCAGGAGGTTTGTTGTGTTCCTGCATATGAGTGAGGTCATCAGTAAGCTCCTAAGGAGTTGCTGTATTAGCAGCAGAGGTGGCATCGTGCGAGCAATACTTAATGTATTGCAAGTGTTTATAGGCTCTATAATGACCGCTTTATTCAGTATGCTTGTATGCCTAGTGATGTAAATAAAAAGAATCAAAAAACATATAATAAAAAGCTTAAATGAAAAGCGAATGCGAAAAGCGATACGTGTTTCAATTGATAGGCACATAGACAAGAATCAGACATACGCAATGCTATTTCTCTACAAAAAACAATAAACAAACTCAGCGTGTCCAAGTATTTGTACTGAACGTTAAACAAAGGAAATAGGAAAACAACCTGAGGAAAACTGTACAAATAAGATAAAAGAAAATTTGCAAAGTAATTTACAATTCCAAATGTAACATGCGAGTGCAATTGGAATATATTCTGTGGACTATGTTTACAGTTTTGTATTCAGTAAATTTATATGTAACGGTATGAATCTTTAACACAAAGATTTTAATATAAATATTAATTAGAATATAGGATAAATATATATTTTTTTAATTTTGACTTGATTCATCGAATATGCTGCTGCTAAAGTTGGAAATTCAGCATGAAGGTTATCTGGTAGCTCCTGAAAAAAGTTGTTATGTCAGCAGTGGGTGCGGCATCGCGCGAGAAATACTCCTCATGGGTAGAAGGAATACAGGCTGATGTTATAAGTTCTAGATTAGGTTAAACTGTTTAATGTTGCGACATTGTGAGTGAGAATAAAGGATTTCATATTTGACTGCAGTTGAACGTTACCTCTCTTAGAAATACATAAGAAGTGCGCCACCTTGATATTTTAAGTGCTACAGTAAGTTGTTATCATTATGCTTGCTTGCCACCTAAATGGTAAAAGGTACATTTAAACAAAGGAATAATAAAATAAGGAAAATACGGTTTACAACTGAGATAAAAAATGGAAAGTAATTTACAATTCTAAATAAAACATGCGGGTACAATTAGAATATCTTTTGTATTCTTGATTTACAATTTTGTGTTCAGATAATTTATGTGTAATGCTACTTACCTATTTATATGCAAAGATTCGGATAAATATTTTGTTCATTGACTTGATTCAAGGTTCGATTTCGACAAACGATACAGGACAAACATTTGTGTGCATGATCATGTCTATTTGTATTGGCATGGGTGTTTTTAGAGAGGTAGGGCCTAACATAGCAACCCCACTGCATCTATCAACGTAGCCAAATAACAACTCTCTGGAGAGTTTGTGTTCCTGCGAATAAGTGACGTTACCACTAGATCCTAAGGATTTACTAGCTGGCAAGCCATGAGCGCTACTTTCTGAATTACAAGCGTTGATATGATATGGTAACCACTTTCTATCAGGTAGTCCGTATGCTTGAAAACCTCCCCGCGAGGTATTGTAAAAAAAAAAAAATTCGTTCCTATGCACCAATTGAAGTCTGATGGCAGTCGCTCTATGTAAAAATCAGTATCTTCGCCAAATACTTAGGCCAAGTGGTAGTCCCCACCAATCCTAAAGGATTAGGAAACAGGATAAAATTAGGAGAAGACTATGTATGTACTATATTTAGGGTTATAATAAAGCTCGTCTATCACAAAATAGGCATGATTATATAGAGGCATGCCCCGTTGGTTCGGATATAGAAAGAATGCAGGAGAAGAGTGTTACGAAACAGATATACAACGAAAAAACGAAAGTAAAAGGATATAGGAGCCAAGGAAGGCCAAAACCGACCTACCATGACCAAATTGAAAGGTGGATAAGAAGAGCAATGAAGCGAGTGAGGCATGTAAGGATCGAGTCATATGGTGCTCGGGTCTCTCTGCATACCCCGCAGGGGATTTCGCGTGAAGTTACAGATATTAAAATATATACGAAATCTGAACAAAATTATTAAAAATATACCTATGTAATATTTCTTTCAAGCAATTTGATCTATCCTGTTTTGTGTGCTTTCGCTACTAATTACTTCATGAGAACTAGCGCCGTGGGTGTATGACGTAGCTTGCGTTGTGGGTCTAGCTACCGCCACCGTATGCATGATCTCATCAGTTGCGGAAGTACACAAAACAGGTTAGATCAATTTGCATGCAAATTTGACTTTCTCAAAATAACGCCGAATTAATATTTATTTTACATCATGAAAATAATTGTAATTTATTATTATTATTCATTAATATTTTCAAGGTTTATTTATTTCAGTAGAATATTCAAGAATTATTACTGGTTCATAAATAAATATGACCGTATTATATGGAGGCTATGCCCCTAAAAAGAATGTAGGGAATTTCATATTTTTGCCAGGCAAGCTCTCGTAAAACGTTTACTTGGTACGACACGTACTGTGACCGTTGCCAACCATATTGTTTCATGGTGCAAATAGCAAGCTAAAGCGATCTTAAAGAAGAGTTTATTATCCGAGTTTTAAATTCCACGAAAACGCTATATAGGGCGATTTGTTCTTTCTTACTACTCCTGAAGTTATAGATATAAAGTTTCGATCTAATAAACAGATATAATTTATTTTTGTATAAGTATATGAAACAACGTATATAAGTCTGGCATTTTTTTCAACTTTATCGAACAGTGATTCGCGTATTGATTTTCTATAACTTATATACGATACATTGTTTTGAATTCTTATGCATATGTGCATTGAAGAGTACAGAATATGATAATGTAGACAAGTGTTTTATGATTAAGAGTATATTTTTGAAATATCTTATTTTTAGATATAAAATTACTTTCGTTTTGAAATTGATGGGTATTTAAAAGTAGGTTGTCTACACTATTTTTAGCAGAGTTTTAATTAAGAATAATAAAGACATAAAATTTATTAGAAATATACTTATTCTGGTATTATTAGAAAACAACGGCGAAGGCAGTAAAATTTGTAAATAGTTTAACAATGCATATAATTTCGCAGTTGCGCTTTACTCATAAAAACTCTGAAAGGTTGTTGTGTTCTTGCGGGTGAGTGACGTCTCCAGTGAGCACTTAAAGAGTAGCCGTGTTAGCAGCGGAGGTGGCATCGCGCCACTGAAAATTAATGTGTTACAAGTGTTCATAAGCTAGCTACACACATTATGCGCTTTTTAGCTTCACTACACATAACGACCGATCACATAACCGTAACCGCTTTACGTCAGGTGGGCCGTATACTTGTATATATTCCAACGTCTGTTTTAACCTTCTCATTCTATTGTTTAGTGAAAGAAAGAAAAAAAAACGTAGAAAGTGATTATAATTACCTCAAAAGATGAAGTTCTAATTTTGTTGATATATGAACTTATTAAATATTTTAAAACAGAATTTAAAAAGAAACCTACCCTGTTGGTCGCCGTCTTTAAAAAGTCATTCACTTGTTTTTGAAAAAAAAAAACATACGAATAATATTGCACATACATTGTTTTTAGGGTTCCGTACCCAAAGGGTAAAACGGAACCCTATCATTTTCACAGATGATGTATTTCTATTGCCGCTATAACAACAAATCTAAAAAATATAATAAAATAAATATTTAAGGGGGCTCCCATACAACAAACGTGATTTTTTTGCAGTTTTTATAGATAATGGTACGGAACCCTTAAGCGCGAGTCCCACTCGCACTTGGCCGATTTTTTTATTCAACGTCGGGATGCATATTAGCATACGTCTCACCTGATGTAAAGTAGTTATCGCAGCCTATGAACGTGTGATATACATTAAATATCACTAGCGCGATTTCACCTCTGCTGCTAACACAGCAACGCTTTAGGTTTAGGTAGGTTTCACTGGTGACTATATTCATGTGGAACACAACAACCCTTCAAACTGTTGTTATTTGACTTCGGTTTTCTGCCAGGTGGAGGTTCTTCCAGACAAACTGCATTGATACGCCCTACCTCTCTTAAAATACCCAGATCAAGACAAACAGACATGTTCATTCAAACAAATGATTTCTCTTTGTGAAAATCGAACCTACGAGCATCGGTATCATTAACCACTGAGCTCGTCAATCCATATGTCAAAATAAACATAGTTATACAATTTATCTATGTCTAATCAATCAGTATTGCAACTAACGTTATGTGATCGGTTGATATGTCTACTAAAGCTAAAAAGCGGATCTCAGTAAATTATGACTCAAAATCAGTCACTTAAAAAATTTACGAGTTTATAATAGCATTTTTGAGCCAGCAGAGTATGGAAGCTCCTTTTTAATGCAGTTATGCTTTTTAATAGTATTATTTTGGAACTTTATTATATATGACAGGTGCTCTTCTAAATACACTGATAGCAGTGATCAAAATATAATTGTGCATAGTGCATAAAATTACATTGAAGCCTATGCTTCAATGCAATTTTATGAGGCAATAATGTTTTTTTTTATAATGGTGTATGATGTTTAAACATATTTCTATTGGAATTTAACTTCACATTCTTAAAAATAAAGGAAAAAAAAGAGAGCATATCTAACTTTTTGATGTAAGACACACACGAACCAGTCTAATAAGTTAAATATGGACATGATTCAACTTTTTAGTGCTTCAAAAATTTGTTATTTATCTCTGGCATTTCTCCAAAATACGATGCATCATTAATGTTGAATCAACATATGCATGATATGCTTTCCGAACTGCATCTAATTTGACATCTATTTGGAGTCCAGATAGTGCAAAATTGAGTGAAGATTCGTAAAATTCTTCTCTAATCTTTAATAAATTTCATGTTTGTAAGTTTAATCTCACCTAACCTCAAGTAACAAGTAACTGACAAATAGATATCTTGTAAAAGTTTCTGCATTTGGGCACGGACCATTAAAATAAATGTCTAACAAACGTAGTTACAATAATCGCGCTTTTTTGTCACTTGTAACACAACCTTGTATTTTTTTTTTGTTAAGCTAAGCAAGTTTTATACATTCCGACATCTGCCATCCGCATCACATCACTTTTTATGGCGATAGGAGGTAAGGCTTCCCTGGAAATAAAACAAGAAAGAAATTATTTTTGATATTGACAGCTCAATCAAGAAGACGAAACAGACATGTGTTTAAAAGTTACTATATCTTCACATACAAACGTCAATTTAGTATAAGTGCATGTGAGTAACGCGACTTCTTTCGGAAGTCTCCATTTGCATAAATATACACATATCTATTGCATAAATATATATATCTATATATGTATATATAAAACAAAGTCGGATTAGTTACACTATTTATAACTCGGGAACGGCTGGAACGATTTATATGATCTGTGTTTTCTTGGATTTGTCTTCGCTCCGAATAGCAGAACAACTATTAAAACATGGAAAAAATTAACGAAACAAAAGTTACGAAGAAAATTCATTTTGTCATACATTTTACATGAAGCGCCTTTTTTATGATATCTCAAAAATGGATTGACAAATTTCAATCAATATTTTTTGTTTATCTTGGCGAGTGCTAAAACTCCTCCAATGACGACATTGACCACTTTTGTTTTCCATTTGCCAAAGCGCTTCATTTAAACGACCTTGGAACGCTCATCCCACATACTTCAACGTCGGGAGCAAGGTAATATGGTTCCTGATCATCCAGATGTGCGTTCGCCCGACACTTTAATAAATGAACAGTGGCGCATAAACGCGTATTGAAAGCACTCGGTCTGGGCAATAAGTCGAGATGATTTGGAGGCGCAATGATTTTACTGCCTGGCGATTTCCGTCAAATACTACCGGTCATTTCAAGATCGGCCGTTACCGGTGAAATACAGACTTGCCTCAATTCATCGACTCTGTGGCGCTATGAGACGAAGCTTCAGCTGACGGCAGACGTGCGAGTTGCATTGTTAAACGATCCATCTGCCATATTTTTTCCAAGCGGCAACCGACTATCGATAATGGTCGTATTCCTGTCGACGAATCTATGGCATGGCATAATGGCATGGATTTATTTCTTTTCCGCATTTTATCAATCTGGCTTGCTCCGCACAATTTACAACTGAATATTAACTCAACAGTCAATTCAATGAAAGAAATCGACTCGAATGCATCCAGCAAATAGCTTAATATAAAGTAGTACAACACTAGTTCGCGAATCATTTCGTCCACTTCTACAAAGCTAATGCTTTGCTGCCATGTGAATTACACTAGTTTTAATACAATTAAAATTCTCATTTACATTTTTGAACATTTATTATACTTAATTCATTCTGTCTTAATAAAAAACTGAATTTATTTCATCAAATAAGTTCAACCGCTTTACATCCGGTTGACCGTATGCTTGTATGCTTTCTGACGTTGTATAAAAATAGAAAAGACTATATTATTCTAATAGCCTCATATTCATAGCGAAATTCCAGTTTCTAATTAAGATTGGCGTAGTCCGCTACCCAAGCTTAAGGATTTGGCGAAGATAGTGTTTTTGACATGGCGCGACTGCAGTCATACCTCCACAACACCAGAGAGAGAGCCAGACATTTCTTAGGTATAACACGTTTTTTGAAATATATTATTTTGGGCGTACTTGGTTTCCTCGCGATGTTCCACACGAGCAAGTGACAATTACAAATCTATACATATAAATAAAATTGAAGTGTCTGTCTGTGATTACAAAATAAAGCCTTTATCTTAAGCTCATATTATTATTTTCACGTTACCAAAGCCTAAATACGCATTTTTAACTTTTTCGTCTGTCTGTCTGTCTGTTTGTTTGTCCGGGCTAATCTTCGAAATGGCGGAACCGATTTTAACGGGACTTTCACTGGTAGGTAGAGGACTGTTCAGAGTAGAATATAGGATACTTTTTATCCCGTAAATATTTAGGGTTCCTGCGTAAAAAATGAAAAACTGTTAAAATTAGGCGGAAATATCTTTCCCTTCGGGGGACTTTGCAATTTTATTTTTATTATTTTCATAGAATACGTATTTTTTGTAACATAAAATAACTACGCATTTTTTATGTAATATAAATAAAATACATATACGTTGCCTCCTATAAAGGTCAATAGATGGCGCTGTACGAAAATTGAATCGCTCTATGGTTACATCTACGACCCAGAACTTTGTTGTTTTTTTAAACAGAAATAATTTCATGTCTACAGAGAAATAAAGGCTTCTATAAGCCCAAATCTCATGCGTGCGAAGCCGCGGGCTTCTGCTAGTATGTACATAAATCCGAAAACACCACATGCCAAGACGCATGGCAAGTACATGCCAAGATTGAAACTGGGTTTGAATTCTTTATAACCTGAGTTATATTAAACAAATATAAAGAATTAAAACGTAATACGAGAGTAAGTGATGCCAATGTAGCCGAGCAGCAACCTTACAAGTGTAACGTTACAGTGCCGGAGACGAACTTCCGGCTGATCCAGAACAAGACGGATGACGACACCGTGAACGTCATCTGCGCAGCGGATGGTGCCTTTCCGGCGCCTAACCTCACCATAGCCACGCTGGAGAGGTGAGTCACATGCGACTGTTATATATCCGTTCATTGTAACATTCACTTACTTCGAATGGTTTTACTTTCAATTAAGATGAACTAAGATGAGCTTGTGTGCTGAATATGTCTGTTTGTCTTGGTCTCGGTGTTTTAAGAGAAGTAGGGCTCATCGAAGCAGCTCGGGCTGGGGAAGTACCTCCACCTCACAGTAATCGCAACCAAATCACAACTCCCTGTAGGGTTGTATACCTGTGTGTAAGCGAGGTCACCAGTAAGCTCCCAAGGAGTTGCTGTTTTAGCAGCAGAGGTGGGGAGGAGGTTCATAAGCTATCACTTTACATCAGGTGAGACGTATGCTTGTATGCTTCCCGACATTGTGTAAAAAAAAATGTTCTACTTTGAATCTGTGGTTGTACTTTGAGTTAATGTTTTATGTAAATTTATTAGAAGTTAAATATCTTCTTGGACGCATTAATGTCACTGCAGATACGTTATGACGCCACTCTTGTTAAGGTCATAGACCCCGTTATCTCGGTGCACTGACACGATAGAGTACTATGGGGACAAAATGGCACACTGTGGTAATATTAATTGGAAATGTCATTTTCTAAAAAAACTAAAATCATTAAGATATTTTGTAATCATTTTTCCATGGTAACAAAATTTAGATAATCTTAAATCTATACACTAGCAAACAATATCCAAATACTTATTTAAATACTAATTCTGCTGGTGTACTTATCAAATCAACGTGCCGATGCAAATAAGTCAAAGTTTATCGTGTCGCCTAAGACTAATGAGATTACAAATCTTAACTAAAGAGTTCTAATAACATGGTAAAAAATTGATATATTTTTTGGTACCATACAAGACCTATTGAGATCTATCAGCACTGGCCAAATAAGGAATTTGATTTTAGAACTAGCGTTGGTGTTTTTGTTTTTAGAATGTGTTTCGTGAGATGTCATTGTTTTAATATGGCTATAAGTTTTTATTTATTACCGCTTATCAAAAGAAAAACAATTATCGCAATGACCATAAAACCGACACAGTTTATCTCGACAGAAAGCTATCACGACTTTTAGTGTGGCCACCGAAATGTAGATTGACACACTGTTTATCGATTAATGCCATCTCAACATACAGTGAACTGACAGAACGCTGGGTCGGAGCAGTTTATCTTAGCTTAATGCACCCATAGGCGGAAGTTACTGCTTACTGTCACTGAAACAACAGTTTATGAGAGAATTTCATAATTATTTTAATTCGAAATCATTAGTTATTCAAGAGCTCGGTGGCGCTGTGGTGAAACGCGCTGTTACGATACTTTTTGACACCAACGCTCGTGGGTTAGATTCCCATACAGTGCAAACTGGGTTTTTTTAAGAGAACAAAAGCAACGCATCAAAGCATCCCGGTCTGTGTAAATAGCTTCACCTTACAGAAAAGCAAATAGCAACTCCTTAGAGGGTTGTTGTGTTCCTACGTATGAGTGAGGTCACCAGTTAGCTCATAAAGAGTTGCTGTGCTAGCAACAGGGGTGACATCGTGCCTGTGATACTTAATGTGTTACAAACGTTTATAGGCTACGGGTAATGCTTTCCATCAGGTGTGCTGTATGCTGTGTGCCTACCAACGTTGTATAAATATATATATATTTCAATTTCTCTGCAGCAAGTTCTTGATTATCTTGTTATAGTTACTTCACTTTTCACTTTGGTTTATATGTTTAGTTTAAATAAATACATAAATTTGTTCATTCCGTATAGTGCATTTATGTTTGTATGATTCATATATATATTTTTTATAAAACGTCGAGAATCGTAAAAGCATATGGTACACCTGATATGATGTGCTTACTTTAGCCTGTGACCGCTTGCAAATACAGTTGCCACCCCTGTTGCTACCTTCTTAGTAGCTCACTAGTAACCTAACTTGCAGGACCGTCCAGGGAGTTGTTACTTGGCTGCAACTTCACAATTTAGATGTACTTCCGCAGTCGGATTCATGTTATGCGTTGTATCTCTCTTAAAACTAGACCAAGGCCAATAGACATGTCGATGCACACAAACATTTATTCAGTGTGAGAATCAAACTCACGCCTTCATCAAAGCCTTGCTGTTAGGATAACATTGTTGACAATCCCGCCACCGGGCTCACCAAAATATGATTTAACATGAAAATGATGAAGATACGCAAAGAATGAGACGAAAAGCGTTACATTATGTCCATTGACGAGCGCGGTGGCGCAGTGGTGAAACGCGTTGTTACGCAACTTTGACACCAACGCTCGTGGGTTCGATTCCCACACAGTACAAACATTTGTGTGCATGAACATGTCTGTTTGTCTTGGTCTGGGTATTTTCTATGTATAATAAGTATGTATTTACAAAAAAAAAAATATTTACGTATGTTTATCAGTTGTCTAGTACCTATAACACAAGCTTTGCTTACTTTGGGGCTAGATGGCGCTGTGTAATTTGTCCGACAATATTTTTATTTTATTATAATCAATCAAGAAAATGTTAATGAAACAGCAAACTGTCCGCAATATTGGCCATATATCCAAAGTTTTCACCTCAAAGCCTTAACTCAATTCATTAATTAATATACACGCCTAACTTTAAACTTCAAATATAACCCGAACAATTTCATTTTACGGCCAATACCCACACATTCCTAATAAATCCCGCCAATATTCCAGAGTCCGCTTCGAGCCCAAACATTGAAGTTTCTCTTTCCTGTGATTTCCGTCTAATTTCCAGCAAAACGGTTAACAAGAACGCAGAAAACAAATTTAACTGGACCTACTCTGCCTCCCTGCGCCGACGTGATCTGGGCACTTCAAGGGGGAGTTAAATGTGTAACTGTATATGTCTAGGTAAAATGGTCTCGTTTTGATGTATGAAGTTGCCAGCGCATATAGTAACCGCATTGCGGGGAGAACTCCTGATAACCACTAACGCTATGTGCAATTGGATATGAAATGTTACTCAGGAAGCTTTGTGGACAATTTGGAATCATGCCGCATTATAACTTCATAACACCTCTTTATTTTAACAACTTTATTGTTTATCTTTTTATTAACTTATATCTCGTTTAATCTATCGTTCAATCTAATTTAATTTATCATTACATATCTAATTTAATTTCAATCATTTAATCTAATTTAAATTTTTATATCTCATTATTATCAAATTTAAATATTCTCTTACCGCGACGCGACCAATTTAACCATTACTCATCCCATATTATTCCCACTACAAAGTAACGAGTCTCCTTTCAACCGAAAGGCCGATATCTTCTGAGATTAAATCACACTGTACCAGGCTGTAAGTTTTCAAGCCATCCGAATTAAGCTTAAATTGTCGTATATCGACAACGGCCAGAATCGACACGACGTAAAGTGACCTCCAAACACACATGCTGCGGTCGACTTTGCTTAACCTCCGAGTTTGTTTAGTTAGAGTGACATACAAAACGACGCAATTAAGCTGATCGTTTTTGTTATCTAGTAAATTATATCATTCCGTATACAAGGATTAAAACGGATGTCACTCGCACGTTACTCCCTAATGCTAGGCCTCACTGTCAAGCAGTTTGTCTCCTTCCTCTCTTTAAGAAAAATATTAAAACATTTTAATCGTGGTGACTCTCTTCATTTGTAGTTCTTGAGTGAATTACTAATGTGGTTTTTATTTTTTATATCTTCTAAAAGAGATTTTTGAATTGTTATATATTACAGAATTAACTAATTATATTTTTGCGATTTCTGTATAGCATTCCGTAAATTATACTACATAAAATGCTGTACAATTATCGTTAGATCTTGTAGACCTATTCTTTGAAAATAACTTAATTTGATTTAAGGTGGTAATGGGAACTAGTTAATAGATTCAGGCGTTATTTTGCGAAAGTCAAATCTATATGCAATTTGATCTAACCTGCTTTGCGTGCTTCCGCCACCAATTAGTTCATGCGGCCTAGCGCCGGCCGGCACCCACCCACTACTGTTAGTACTTGGTACATGCCGACGCCGCCATGGCTGCTCCGGTAGTCTCTGCCTCGGCTGCTGCGGTCGTCCGTCATCTGGCACAGAATCCGCATGCCCCCACCACCACCGTCGCTGCCACGACTGGCTTGGTCGTCGCTGCGACACGTGTTTCGCCTCTCCACGCCTCTCCTCATCATCAGGCGTTGTAGACGTTAATCGTAAGAATAACATGCTACAAGTGACAAATCCATCGCAGTGCCGTCCCTTATATTGAATTGAGGGTGGGGGTGGATGGTGTGAGCGAAAAGATATTTAATAGTGGGGAATGGTTTACGTCAGTCTGTTTGTTCATGAGAGTAATTTTAGAATTACTACGGAATTATAACGGACGACCGCAGCAGCCGAGGCAGAGACTACCGGAGCAGCCATGGCAGCTTCGGCATGTACCAAGTACTAACAGTAGTGGGTGGGTGCCGGCCGGCGCTAGGCCGCATGAACTAATTGGTGGCGGAAGCACGCAAAGCAGGTTAGATCAAATTGCATGTAATGGGAACTGTCGAGAGAAGTGAAAAGACAAAACATGAGTGTGAACTCATGACTACAAATACACTCTACGACATGCCATGTTAAAATCGCATGTCAGTGACATGTTTACTTATTAGCATGTTGGCGAGGCAACCTCATTAATTTTCCCTTATCAAAAATTTCTAAATGTGCATAAAAAGTTTTCCTATAAAAAATCATTATACACCCCTTTTGAAAACGGTTTGACCCACATTAATTTTCATCATTCTTTAGATATTTCCAACTAGTATTTTCAATAGAGCAGATTCTTCAACTTTAAAATTAATTTCCTTGCCTTGTCTAGGTTCGGGTAGTCTTACCTATTATATAAAGTAATCTAATTTGAACAATAGAATATGAATTTCAAGTTGAATAACGAAAGTTGGCAGCGCTTCTAGGCCAAAGATTAAACTCGGTTGCATGTTCTACACCTGGTCACCTCCTTGCCAAGTTTTATGTTATTGCATATTACATTATCTTGTACTTGTAACTTGTGAGAAAAGGTAAATCGCAGGTAAATTTATTACTATCACCATCACTATAAGTAAGTAGAATGACACAATTTATTTTTACTATGTCGACTTGCGATACTGAAGTCTCTATTTTTTAGGATTCTGTATCTCAAAAGGAAAAACGGAACTCTTATAAGATCACTTTGTTGTCCATCTGTCTGTTTGTCTGTCAAGACCCTTTTTTTCAGGGACGGGTGGAGCTATTAAGCTGAAATTAATATTAAATACTCAGGTCTGCAATCCCTTCGCGCAGAAAAAAATCATACTTCTAAGTCAATGCAATCAAAAGATACGGCCGTTTACGAGCATATTTTGACACTCGCAAGGGAATTAAAACCTATAGGGTACTTCCCGTTGATTTAGAAACATGAATTTGGTAAGAAGCAAGTCATATAACACAAGTAAGGGACAAAATCTGAAAACCGTAAATTTGTAGATACACCACAAAAAAAATGCGAAATAATTGGCGGAAATAGTTTACGGAAACGTCGGTGCGTTAGTCGGACTCGCGCTTTACGTCTTTTTTCCTTTTTGTATTAGAATGATCTATACGCTTTTGATTCTAGATTTACCATTTACATATTCTGCGTTGCTAACACAATATCTCCCTTCCTCAGTCGCCAGGACATAATATTCCCCTAGGAAATTATTTACCGTTTATTTTATTTTACACCGGATTTGTGTACGGCGGAGTCACCACCAGTCTGGTTTCTATATCCTGTCTTCCTTCCGCTAGACTCACGTTTGCAAGTCGTCAAAGTGCAAGATTTATAATGTTTTCTCACAATAATCTCGAGGAATTGAGATTTTCCTGCAAGTTTTCCAGTAAGCTCCTGAGGAATCGTTTTATATCATAAGTCTTATACATATCTTAATATATGTATTGTATTCAACCTGTTTGCAAACGTTCAAATATTTTTATTAAATGTTAATAATAGTGAAGAAATAGGTAAAAATTAAACGGAATTCATAATTTTTATATTTATAAAATATCAACTAGGTAGATATATATATATATATATATATATATATCCCCTCGGGCCGGCAATTTTTAGTCTAGCCATTAATCCAATTATTCAAAATTTAAAGTCCAAATTTAATACGTGGTACTTGGACGACGGGACTTTAGGAGACGACGTAGACATTGTGCTCTCTGACCTGTTGGAAATCAAAAATAAATTTCAATCAATCGGTCTAGAACTAAATTTTGATAAATGTGAACTATATATTCAAAATAGAAATAAGAACATTGACAAAATTATTAAAAATTTTAATAACTTGGCTCCTAATATAAAAATTGTTAATAAAACATCCCTCTGCCTCCTAGGGTCCCCGATTTTCCAAGAAGCATTTCCGGATTTTATCAATAATATGATTACAAAATTTGAAACATGTACTGAACGCCTATTGGAAATTAATTCCCATTCAGCTTTATTCATTTTAAAATTTTGTCTATTCGTTCCAAAATTAACTTATGTACTTCGTAGCTGCGACATTTGGAAATATGCAAATTTACTCACTCCTTTAGACACTATTTTAAAATCTACCGTAGAACGTATTTTTAACATACAGCTAAGCGAAGAATCTTGGTTACAAGCTTCCCTACCCATTCGCCACGGTGGTTTAGGGTTGCGCAAAATTTCCAGTGTAGCTCTACCGGCTTTTCTCTCGTCTGTTCACAGATCTAGTCTTCTCATAGGTAAAATCCTCAAGGAATTCCCTTTAAACTATGAGACGGCTGGACTGGTAGATGCAAGAAATGCTTGGTCGATTGCCTGCCCGGGTCAAAAATTTCCATCAGATCCCAACTCGCAAAGGAGCTGGGACGATGCCATCTGCAAAATTCATTATAATGATTTGTTTCACAGAGTTTCAGACTTTGAACAAGCGAGACTGAGGGCGGCAGAGTGTAAGGATGCTGGCCACTGGCTACAAGCCTACCCGTCGTCTAATACCGGCACGTTTTTAGACCCTGACACCCTCAGGCTGGCTGTCTGTCTGCGCCTTGGAATCCCAATATGTGCTCCACACAAGTGCCCCTGCGGCAGTGATGTCGATCAGTTTGGACACCACGGACTTTCTTGTCAAAAAAGTGCAGGTCGTTTCTCCCGTCATGCCGCACTCAACGACATTATACGTCGGGCCCTCGCCTCTGTCAACGTTCCAGCTATTCTGGAACCCACTGGACTAGCCAGGGACGATGGTAAGCGACCCGATGGAATGTCGTTGATTCCATGGAAGATGGGGAGAGTTTTAGTGTGGGACGCAACTTGCGTTGACACACTGGCCTCTTCTCATCTTCATCGCACTACCATCAAGGCAGGCGGGGCGGCTGAGGCTGCGGAACATTTAAAAATTAATAAATACAAGGGTCTTGGCTCCGAGTACAACTTTGTTCCTTTCGGAGTAGAGACCCTTGGTCCGTGGGGTCCAAACGCGCAGTCGCTTTTTCAAGAACTAGCGAGACGTCTGATCGACGTCACTGGCGACCAAAGAGCTGGTAGCTTTCTCGCTCAGCGCATTAGTATTGCGATTCAGCGCGGGAATGCTGCCAGCATCGTTGGTACAATGCCGCGGGGGCCACATTTTTTAGATTTATTTTAGGTTATTATTATTATTTTAGATTTATTAAATTTTAGATGTAATTTAGTTTTAGTTTTATTGTGTATTATATTATAAGAAAATTAAATAAAATAAATTGTCTACTAGGTAGATAGAACAAGTGAAGTAATATCGTAGTCTACCTTACCTACGGATGTAAAATTTATCGTGGCTCTTCGTTGTTCAAGAAGTGCCTTAAGCCATATCAGGCAGAGCTGTTGTCAATAGACGACAGTCATTAGGCACCGCTGGAAAACAATGACCTCATCCAATGCGCGGTTCAGTAGCGTACCTAGTAATGTAGTAATGCTTCAATTGAAAGTAGATCCCGGAAGTGGAATTACGGGTCAAACTGGATTTCAATTTTTTCGTTCAAATTCATTTTATAACCGTCACTAAGGTGCATATTTTCGTGAGTATTGAAAAGGTTTACTAAGCTGTGAATATCAGTAAGTTGAAAACTATAAACGTTAAAACGTTTATAAACGCAGATAGTTTAGTCATTTCATTTTTTATTGGTGTTTTTTTCGCAATTTTACAGTTGGTTTACAACAGCAGTTATAATACGTGAATATTTTAAATTACACTGTGTTTTAACTTGAACGCATTATGGAAAAATAAAACTTTTTAGCAAAACGCCTACATGTTTGTCAACTTTATCCCTGACATTCACTTCAAAATACCGAGAAACCATTAATCCAATTTCGTTTCAATTTTTCTTTTACCGATTCCCATCGGATGTATGTTTACGCGGTGGATTTTTAAGAACTCCGCACTTCATGATTACATTTGTTGTGGATTCGAAACTTAGATTTCCCTTGGGTTTGTCAGAAGTTTAGAAAACATGTAATTGTATAGTATTACAATGTTGCGCTCTAGAATAGTGTATTCTGGTATTTCCTAGTCATATTGTGATTCTCTAAGGTTCACAACTAACTAAATTAAACAGGTTCTAAGAAAAACATTTATTTCTCCTTGGTCGTTTAAATTTCTGCGCCCATTAGAAGTGTTCTTAACTGACTTACTTAAGCCTTGTGCAGTAGTTTACATAGAAATTAGTCAACTAGCCTACTTATACCTTTTTTAAACACAATGAGACGACAGGTCAGTTGTCAGTGCCTCATCAATAGTCGTAGTAGAGTTATGTAATGTCTGAGAGACGTGCGGAATGATAGTAGACTTCGACGTAACGCGTGAATCTTTATTGTTGCACTCGCCCCGCGTGTATCCATCTCAGGCCGTGGCTGAAAACCAGTGACTTGCTCTATGAGCAATTGATTCACTGAGCTGCAGCCTATTTGTACCACTGCGACACGCATGCATGTCTACTGTCTTATCTGTGTGTGTAATGTTCATTTTTTATTTCTTTGTACGTGGTTTTTTTTTTATGTTGTTTCTTTGTAGCATGTGTGTTAGTGTGAGTACAAATAAATCATTTATCTATCTATCTATCTTATCTAATCTTAATTGGTCGATTTTTTATGACCATAAAAATAGGCAAACTTTACTGTGTTGTTCAAATTCTTTGTTGTCCAAATTTCTACCAATTCTCAACATTTTTTTTTGTACAGTTAAGTGCATGCCAAGTTTTACACTTTGACTTTCATGCCGTTCTTATGCCATACGTAATAAGAGATACTATCGAACTTCGAGTGTTGAGCGTGATCTGCTCTTAGCTGTACTAATGGGTTAACAAAAGTCTAAGCTGACTGATGGTTACCACCAAGCAGTTATCATAGCGTATGATTTGTTTAAGAATCCCATTCTCTTAGGAAAGATCTGGGTGGGAATTGATAACGGCAGCGGTTGCTCCATGTAAAAAACAATATCTTCGCCAAATATCAGGCTTACGTAACAGATTCCGCCAATCCCAAAAAAGGAGAAAACGAGATAACGCTTGAAAAAACTATGGAGGTGCATCGATCCGAACATAGCTTTTTCATTTCTTTTACATACATTGACTACTTTATGCTTTTATGTCGGTTAGCGGGTGTTCACATGGCCCTTTTTCATAGCATGGCGTATTTGGTCGATGTCTGCGTATCTAGGACGGCCGCTCCGACATCTCCACTAATCTTGCTAGATACAATGTTTTTCATGACTTTATATCATCCCTTTTAGAATATCCAGGCCCTCTCAGCATACCCTTGTCAATTTTTGTCACTACATATTCTTTCATTCCACATCGTTCTCGTATCGCGCTATTTTTCACTCTATCAACATGACACATACTCCTCAGAACTGAGACAAGACAGATTTAGCTATTGTTTATCTACTATATTATTATCTACATTATAAAATATTATTTAGCCGCTTACTTTTATGTTCATTATTATTTTTTGCAACACATGAGTAAATGTGTTTAATTCCGAAATTATTCTCCATATTCCTAAATAATTGTTAACCACTGAGAATATAGGTATACAATAAATTTTAGTTTTATATTAAATGCTGCTTCTAGCTAGCAATTTCTTTTTATATGCCTTTGTAAATGGCACGACTCACTCAATTTTGCTACTGTGTAGTAATTGTAGGAACAATTACTCGAAATGGGCTATTCTTCACTTAAAATGAAATTATAACGATATTGACTATTATTATGAGAAACTTGATAGCGTCGCTAGGCACATCAGTCTAACCGGACACACAGGTAAAGCTTGTCTAAGGATGGATTTATCTATCTTGAGCTTCTCTGTACTATCGGTCCCAGTTTTTGTCGATAGATGACAGTCGTTACGCTAGTCAGTGGTTTTTAAGGGTATTGAAAACACTGCCCTAACCGCAGTTGAGCAGCATTGCGAAGTATGCTCTAAATTCCTATTTGGTTGAAGGGGGATCCATATCCTAGCAGTGGGATGAGTTTGAGTTAGTATGAACTGTCAAATAGTACACATACTTAATAAATAAACATTACATTTCAATGCTTATCGTCTTAACATATCTACTACTCGTGAATCGATACAGAAATGCCTTGTTCGAAAAGTTTATTACTTCCTACGGTCGGGAGTATCCAACATTTTCTTCTACACAACCTAACTAGTAACGTATTACGTCATTCTACGGCCGCTTGCAATACAAGAAATCGCTTGTGAATTACTACCCCCGTTAGTAGTACAGTAAACTCCTGAGGGCCTATAAGTAACCTTACTGAATCGTAAAGGTGAAAGTATTGCAACAATCGAGCTACTTAGATTCACCTTACTTGTCTTTACCCAGAGCCTTATCATTTAAATAGCAGGGCATACACCACCGCTTTGAATCTAAATATAATAGTTAGCTGCTTACACCCCAAAAAGGTATTACAACAGAGTGCTATGTCTACTGTCACTGCGTCTAATAAACTTTACTTTGTATCTACCTACTTAGTGGTTGTGATAAATAAAGGGAATTTAAGATCTGTGCCAAGTTTTTCGGTTGTCGTGTATAATGGATATTTCTTTCAGGAACACCGAGCACGTACCCAACAAATACGGCTATAATTTCAGTTTTATAAAAATTACGTATGAAACTTTGATTAGATTTGATTATACTCATTGTAAAACGTCGTTTTTTCTCTTAGACCTACGTTTCATCTGAATTGTAGTTCTTACCATAATCCTGCAATTCAAGAATCTTTGACTACAAACCAGTTTCATTGAGAAAAGATCATTCATAATAATTCAATACAACAACAATTCACAATATTTTTTAAGAGAGGTAGGGTGCATCAAAGCAGACCGTCTGGGGAAGTACTTCCACCTCACAGAAAACCGCAGTCAAATAACAACCTCCCTAGAGGGTTGTTGTGTTCCTGCGTGTGAGTGAGGTCACCAGGAAGCTCTCAAGGAGTTGCTGTGTAAACAGCAGAGGAGGCATCACGCGGGTGGTATTTAATATATCTCAAGCATTAATAGGCTACGGTACCCGCGTTACATCAGGTGGGCCGTATGCTTGTATGCCTCCCGACGTTGTATAAAAAAATCCTCTAGTTAATCATTACTGACTACAGGTCACATAGTCTTACTTACCCAGCCGGGGTTCCCGTCAGAACTTCGATTGTAAATCGGTAGGGTGCACCACGTACAAGCGAGTCTAACTTTAGCTCCATAGATAAGCAAGCTACTCACACACTACTAATTGACGTGCGAATACTTATTAATAACAAATAAAAATAATATTTATTCAAAGGTAATATAGTGAATTACATTTTAAGTGATCATTGCTAAATAGTACAGTATTCGCACACATCTGTGTCAGAACTAAATTAAAATGAACCTGTATTTTGAATGATAGTACCCTGTCATTTTTTATACAATATCAGCAAACGTAAAGTTACTTCTAATGTATACTTCTAATGTATTTTAAGAGAGGTAGGACCCAGCAAGGGGTCGTGCTATGCTCCGCCCTGTCAAGCATGCTGTAATGGCGAGGCATGGCAAGACCTCTTGCTCTAAGTATCCGTCTGGGGAAGCACCTCCACCTTACAGAAGACCGCAGCTAAATGACAACTCCGGGAGGATTGTTGTATTCCTGTGTGTGAGTAAGGTTGCCAGTGATTTGGGAAGTCGTTGTGCAGGCAGCGGGAGGACCGGCGGATATCGAACCGCCACGAACAGCGGGGGCGCGGAAGGCTGGCGCGGCGGTCAGGGAGACCCGGTGAAACGGCTGACCGCTGGCCGCCCGCGAGTCAGTAGGGTTCCCGAACCCGGGGATTACTTAATCTCCGCCCCGGGAGGCTGAACCGCCAACCCGCGAAAAATCCCTGTTGTAGTGGTCGTGCCGGAGAAGGAGACCGGAGTGGACCCGGCTGCTGCAGCAGGGGGGGACCGGGGGCCCTTCCGCCCGCCGTGCCAGCAAACCGCATAACTTGATCTGTCCAGTGGTGGAAGATACCGCGCTTTTGTCCTCTAGTCTGTCGGCTCAGCGACTTCTCTTTTTTGAACCTCAATCGATTTTTAAAATGGCACCGATAAGAAAAGGAAAACGGAAAATTCCAGCGGCTATCCCTTCCACAATAAATGTGGATTTTTGCAATATCAGGGGACTACACTCCAACATTAACGCGGTTCACTACCACCTCGAGACTGCTCGGCCGACCCTTCTTTTCCTCACGGAGACACAAATATCCTCACCGGCCGACACCTCTTACTTGCATTACCCCGGGTACAAACTTGAACACTTATTTGTACGTCGTGCCGGGGTGTGTATGTTCGTTCGGGAGGATATTTGTTGTCGCCGTCTTCGTAGCCTGGAAGACAAGGACCTGTCATTACTATGGGTGCGCGTGGACATGGCGGCCACACCCGAATCTACGCCTGCCTTTACAGGTCCTATAGCGGTGATGCAGACACAGCTCGTTTATTTGAGCACCTGCAAATGACGACTGACAGAGTTATCGAGCAGTATCCCTCCGCGGAATTAGTAATTTTGGGAGACTTTAATGCCCATCACACCGAATGGCTTGGCTCTCGGTGCACTGATTCCGCGGGGAGATCTGCTCATGACTTTGCTCTGGCCTATGGTTTCTCCCAACTGGTGCATTCTCCCACGAGAATACCAGATGTAGAGGACCATACAAGCTCCTTACTGGACCTTCTGCTGACAACACGTCCGGATGAGTACAACATCTCAGTGGATGCGCCGCTTGGCTCATCGGACCACTGTCTCATCCGAACCCAAGCGCCTTGTGCCAGGCGTGACCCGCCTCGGCCTACCGGATGGCGGCGCGTTTGGCACTATAAGTCGGCAGACTGGGACGGACTGCGTGAGTTCTACGCGTCCTACCCGTGGAGGCAGCTTTGTTTCAAAACAGACGATATCTAATCCTGTGCGACTGCGGTAGCTACGGCGATATTGGATGGCATGGAATGCTACATTCCCAGTCGCTTAGTGGCTGCTGCGGGAGCTAAAAAGCGACCGTGGTTTAATCGGCCTTGTCGAGAAGCCAGATTTCTCAAACAGGCTGCTTTCGAGGCTTGGACCACGGCGCGTGCTAATGGAAATCCTGATGTCTCTGTTTTGAAACGTAAACTCAACGCTGCCTCGAGGTCCAGTAAGAGGGTAATCGCCAGAGCAAAGTTTGATTTCGTCGGTAGAGTTGGCGAGCGGCTTGCAAGCCTTCCGTCTGGCAGCCGTGCTTTCTGGTCGCTGGCTAAAGCTGCCGAGGGAAACTTTTGTCAAGCGTCTATGCCACCATTGCAAAAACCGGATGGCAGTCTGGCCTACAGTGCTAAAGAGAAAGCCGACTTACTGGGTAATCTCTTTGCCTCTAACTCGACTTTGAATGACGGGGGAGCTGTGCCACCTACCATCCCGAGGTGCAGTAGCTCAATGCCGGAAATCTCAATTACCCAGCGAGATGTCCGGCGGGCGTTGCTCTCCCTCGACATTCATAAGTCGAGTGGGCCAGATGGCATACCAGCAGTGGTGCTAAAGCAGTGTGCTCCTGAGTTGTGTTCTGTGCTAACGCGCCTTTTCGTGCTTTCCTACTCCACTCGGCAAGTCCCGTCTTCGTGGAAGACCGCCAATGTGCACCCGGTGCCCAAAATGGGCGATAGATCAGATCCGTCGAATTACAGGCCTATTGCCATAACCTCCCTTCTCTCCAAGGTGATGGAGCGTGTGATAAACACACGACTCCTAGCATACCTAGAAGGTCACGATCTAATCAGCGACCGTCAATACGGCTTTCGCCACGGTCGTTCGACTGGTGATCTTCTAGTGTATCTTACACACCGCTGGGCTTCGGCGATTGAGAGTCAAGGTGAGGCATTGGCTGTTAGCCTAGATATGGCAAAGGCGTTCGATCGGGTCTGGCATCGGAGTCTTCTATCGAAGTTACCATCGTACGGGCTGCCCGAGGGTTTGTGCAAATGGATTGCCAGCTTCTTATCCAGCAGACGCATAAAAGCCGTGATAGACGGTAGTTGCTCCGATAGCATGGATATTAATGCTGGCGTCCCACAGGGCTCTGTATTGTCCCCGACGCTTTTTCTGCTACACATTAATGACATGTTGTCAATCGACAGCATTCATTGTTATGCGGACGACAGCACCGGGGACACTTATTATACAGGCCGTGCTAACATCCCTCGTTCCCTTGTAGAGGAAAGCCGCGATAAACTTGTGTCTGAAATGGAGGGTACTTTGTCTGAAGTATCTGACTGGGGGCGATTGAACCTAGTCCAATTCAACCCTACCAAGACACAAGTTTGCGCGTTCACCGCTAAGAAAACCCCATTTGCTGTGGTTCCCCAATTCCAGAACACGCCGCTCACAATCACTAAGAGCATTGGGATTCTCGGTATCGAGATCTCCAGCGATGTTCAGTATCGAGGTCACCTGGAGGAGAAGGTTAAGCTGGCGTCCAAGAAACTCGGTGTCCTCAACAGAGCTAAACAGTACTTCAGCGCGGGGCAAAGGCTTATGTTGTATAAGTCCCAAGTCAGACCGCATATGGAGTACTGTAGCCACCTTTGGGCGGGAGCACCTGGATACCAGCTAGGGCCTTGTGACTCGATACAGAGACGAGCTGTGAGGATTATCGATGATCCTGGACTCACACACGGCATTGAGTCCTTGAGTTTGAGAAGAGATTTTGCTTCCCTTTGCGTGTTCTACCGGCTGTATAATGGGTTGTGTTCTGAAGAGTTGTTCGACATTATACCAACAGCCTCGTTTTACAATCGCACAGCTCGCCGGCGGCTGGGAGTTCATCCGCACACACTGGAACCGCAATGGTCGCGCACTGTGCGCTTCACGAGAAGTTTTCTACCGAGAACAATTATGTTGTGGAATAAGCTCCCTGCCGAGGTTTTTCCAAAGGACTACAGTATGGGGTTCTTCAAGAAAGGCGTGAAGAGGTTCTTACAGGGTCGGCAACGCAAGAGTGACACCCCTGGTGTTGCAAATGCCCATAGGCTACGGTAACTGCTTCCCATCAGGCAGGCCGTACGCTTGTTTGCCACCTTAGTGGTATAAAAATAAAAAAAAAAAATTCTACGGTAACATACAATTAGTAGTAGTCTAAATTCAGATACAAAAACAAAATAAAGTAAAGAATACAAACAAAGCAATAAATTAGTTAAACATTAATCTAAAACATCAAAATATAACAAGAAATTTGTAGTCGTGAATTGTGCGACTTTTAAATGAACTAAACTATACCAACATAAAGAAAAGTTTTTGCCTATTTGTATCTTCATGCCAGTTCCCTTGAGTTGGCTGAGGAAATCGAGTGCTATAAGCCGTGGCGTGAAAGGACACAACTCTCTCCATCCCTCATCATTCATAACTTCTTTCATCCACGCTAAATTAACTAAAATTTGTTTCCTTATTTTTTGTACAAAAATTCAACGTGAATTTTAACTTATTTCCTCTATTTCCAACAGGCATTTAGAGACGGAAACGCACACTCACAAGTTAGAAAATGGCAGATATTCCGCGTACGCCTCAGTGACGCTCCGGGATGCTGACTTGCCTAGCCCGGCGGAATTTATCTGCACTTTAAGGATACCGCAAGCTAAATATACTGTTAGAAAAGAAACTTTATATTATCCAGGTGAGTTATGCGATATTTTATTTTTATTTACACGGATATAGGAAATAGGATAAATCTTACTACCTACGAGCTTTGCTGTTGATCTACACTCATCTACCCATTACATAAGGATAGTCATTTGAGTGATGTTGCTCATATTGTCGAAGATGATTTTCTCTATCTCCCAACTTCTACTAATTTCTTCTTAATCAATTCATCATGAGTTACAAGATTCCGTAGTTTTATCAACATGGCTGCAAGGATCTTCACTATTGATGTGGTATCCGAGAGTAATTCTTGCTGCACAGGAATCACAGAAGTGAGATGTATGGGCTTCTACAAAAAAAAAACGTATATAATTTTAACCAAATCCTATTCGATTTCCATGCCTATCATATTATCAAGCATTAAATAAAAGGCTTCATCATTTCCTTTCAATGTTTATTTTACTCCAAATATTTTTCCAATTCAAAATATTTCTGTTGACAGGTTTTAGTAAACTCGTTATCTATTAATTTTTATCACTGATTCATTGAGTCAGTCTCTTTTAGAAGGCGACAGTTAAAAAGAGTTCAAAATTTTTGCATTTGAAAAGAATATTAACCGTCTTATGGAAAAACGTGATACCGAGTTCTGAATAGAACCATTTTATTCTTTCGAAAACGTAGACAAAGACTTTATAGACGGTTGCCAGCAGGATAAAACGCGACGACGTAAACAGAAAGCTGTTTATTTATTTAAAACAAGCAATTTAACCGTTTTATAAGTCGACGAACGTCATTAATGCCCGCCAGAGAAAAGAATAAGGGATGGAAATATTTTTAACGGAGGCATGAAAATAACAATTTCAAGGAATAATTTGCGAGAGGGCCATTTAAGCTTTTTATCAGAGAAAACTTTGTATACACAGCTATCTAAATTGTAGGAAAGAGAGTTGAAACATTTCCTACAGGCAGTCCTTGTGAATAATTTTATGGTTCGTTAACTCCATTGTGGGTACGAAAAACGCTCTTAATAGAATATCGGTGGGTAAGGAATCAGCACAAACATTTTTTTTAGGTGTTCGCTCTTTGGATTCATAATGAAAAGTCAACAGGGCTAGTAAATATTCTAAAAAGTTTTTATCATATATATAGACTTCATAACGAATTAAATATTTTTATTTATTGCTTAAGGGGGGAGGCTTTATGTATTGTTTATGAGAGTTAACGAACATCAAAGCTGATTGTATTGTATGTATGTAGGCCTTCCACGTTGCTTAAAAAAAGACATTGAAAATAATATGAGCTTATTGTTATAAATATTTCCCAGAGTATGAGTCATAAATAGAAAAATGTGTCTACCTTCGATACAAACCAATCCACGGAACACAATACTATAATGAAGGACAAATATATTTTTCTTATTCTTTGGTAAAGTTTCTTACTTCATCACATTATGTCTCCTGGTGGGATTATTGTTATATATTGAGTGACAGTCACAAGATTAAGGCGAATAGATTGTCGTAAGAATCCTCTAAATTAGTCCACATGTTACTTTTCTAAAGCGAAGCAAAAGGTACAAACATACAGGTATAGAATGATAAATACCTCCGGAGGGTTATAACTGTCCTGATTCAATTTATTGAAAATTTATGTAAAATCTACATATAGAAACTTATTTATACAATAGACAATATGGTGTAAGATTTGATATATAATATGATATACTTACATAATGATATTTATACAAAAAAGTTAAAGTATGTAATATATAAATAGGTTTTTTTAAATGCAATAAAAGAATGTAAGGGGCTAATTTTAATACTATATACCAGGTGTCTAACAAGTGTACACCCAGCCTGATGGTTAGGCGTTACCACAGATCACTAGTGGGTTGCCGACCTTAATACGATTCCATGGAGCGTTTTGGTGGTTCTACTGTTTTTGCGAAATAACAACTCCATGTATGGTTGTTTGTTCCTACTATTGAGTAAAGTTGCTAGTAAACTGCTAAGGAGTTGCAGGATTAGTAGCAGATATGGCATCGCGCGATAGTTAATATATTGAAAGCGTTCATCGTACATATTCTGTTCGGTGGGCTGTTTGCTTGTACTTGTATGTCTCCAAACATTGTATAATAGATTTTTTTTTTAACAGGGCCCATCAGCACTACTCCTGAAATGCCGACCGCAGCGGATATGCAGCTTGCAGCTGCGGTTGGTGCCTCAAAAGGTAAGACATACAAAAAATATTCTTATGTTTTATCAAATATATAAAACGAGAACGATGTCGGTTGGCTAATTAAAAAAAAAATGTTTTCCTGTACAGTGGGATTTTGAAAAATGCATGTTGCTATTAAGCATTTTATAAACAAAGAAAGATTATTTTAGGAAAATAATGTGGAAGAAAGATACTCGTCTTAGTCTCATATTTCCCCGAAATAATGATCTGAGGGATACATTATAATAAGAAAATTGGAAACATTTCATGTCAATGTGCTTATCTCTATAATGTCTACAAAGAAAAAAAAATTAGCTTATGAATAAGAAAAATATTTTTTGGAATTGGGTTTTGATGAAATAAAAAATTGATTCCTGCTATCTTTGTACAACACCAACTAAAATCTAATTCATTCTATACTTTACTAACTAACTACTTATGAAAATCGAATCGAATGTAGAAGATCCTAATGGATAATTTACGTTTTTAGAACTAAAAGAAGAAGAAAAGGATATATAATATAAAAAATATATCCCAATTATAGTTGGTACAATGCCGTGTGTCCACATTTTTTTAGATTTTCAGATAATATTTCTAGATAAATCTAAGAAGTGAATCTAAAAAATATAATTATATATTTAACTTTAGATATAATTTAGATTTGGTTTCATTCCGTACCGTTAAATATTTTTTCAATATTCTTTTAATTTCCTTTACTTTCATTAATTATTTATATTAATCAATGTTTATGCAAGTTTGAAGTATATTGGCTGTAGACACACAATTCCTACCCTGGTAATTTACTACTAAATAGCGAACTTGACACATGATTACTATAGAATAATGAAATTTCGAAACATACGGTGTGATTACTAACAAGTACGCAACTCCACCCATTTGGCACCAAGTCTAAATACGTGTTGGTTTAATTTATAGCAACTTCCCCATATTTATTAAATGTAAATGAAATTGCACTGCAGCCGTTGTTTTGATTAAGTGTTTGGATATGGTTAAAGTTGTGCAAAATATAGTAGATTTTGTTTATACTGTCAAAATCAGTTCCGCATAAGATATGACAAGTATTTACGTATATCCAGATGGTCTGTCAATTTATGAGGGGATTACGAGGTATTGAGAATGTGTCGTGAAATAGAATAAACCTAATGAAACCATTGGGGCAAAAACTTACAGGAGAATTTTTATAATTATGTTATAAATGAAACATAGTCGTTACAAACTTGCAAGGGTTACTTGTATATAACATGTAATATTGACGGTCAGTTGTTAGTACTGCTGCTTTGACACCACGTGGGTTCGATTTCCACACAGGGCAAACATTTGTGTGCATGAGCATGTCTGTTTGTTTTGGTCTGGGTATTTTTAGATCTTATCAAAGGCTGGGAAAGTACCTCCACTTCACAGAAACCCTCAGCCTGATAACAACTCCCTAGATGGTTGTTGTATTTCTGCGTACGAGTGAGGTCACCTGAAGCTGTATTGCAATTGTCACCAGGGTTTGCAGCAATTCTTCTTTCGGAGATTTTCTTTTCAGCGTCGCAAGTAGAGCAACCTTCACTGATCACACCAATTTCTCCCTAGCGAAGTCCAAGTTGCTGCAGAGCTGGAGATCGTGTTGCGTACGCCTGTCGTAGTTCGGCGTCCATGGTGATGAGAATGGTTCGTTATTCCTCTTGTATCTTCATGGGGATGTCCATGGGTGATATTCGGTCGGTCTGGTGCTGCTCGGACAGACATCGATGGGAAGTGTGAGAGTCTTGTCGTTGAGCTGAAATGGGTTTTGGATCTCATTAGTAAATGGGGTTCCAATAACTTGGTCGAGAAACTCAGATGTGCGCGTTTACAACAAATATGTCCCCATTTCTTTCCCTCTTCCCAGTGTTCAGGGCGCTTACCTAAGTATACGAGAAGGCCTATATATGCTAGGCATGGATATTCTTTGCAACCTTAACTAATGAAACTACATCGAGAACCCCATTTTAACAGCTTCCAATAAACTCGAAGTCCTGAATAGGGTGCGTCTATTCTTGACTCAATTACTTGCCTGCGAGGGGCATTGCTCGTATCTCTAGGACAGCTCGCACCGTATCTGCCTATACAGAGAAACCAGAAAGAACAACTATGACAGTATCCCTATAAATTATTGCTAGTTGTTTGTTTTTTAATATAAAAGATAATAAAATACTTATTAATAATCTACATTCTATGATAGTAGAGACTATATAGATATACAGCTACGGTTCCATTTTTCGCATTCGGACACGAAACTCTAATACCTTCTATTTACCTCAAAATAATCAAGTTTTTTCAACAAATTTCTCTTTTGATGAATAAGCCTTATCATTATTAAAGCTCCAAATCGTTAAACGAAATCAAATAATAAAATTGGACTTTGTTGGTAAGAGGATAAACATTTCAAAAGAAAATTGATACTTTACAATCCAATACAGGTTTACCTTCATCGAGCAGCGGCGTTCATTTTACTTCTCCAATTAGTGTAGTATTAAATGAATATACAAGAGATATTAAATTGAATTTCTGGAATATATTTATGTCTTTTTTAGGTTGCTTTACAACAAAACACTTAACTAGTTAATAGATTCAGGCGTTATTTTGCGAAAGTCAAACACTTAACGCTAATACAAAAAGTCCACAAACGAGCAATAGCCGCTACAAAAGCATTGTTAAATAACAAATACAATTGTAACATTGTTGCTAGGTAGGTTGCAAAAGCTATTGATGGAAACTTTTGTCAGGTGATGCTTCCACAACTGTGAAACTTTGAATCTTTTTGGTTCTAACTGGACTTTAAACCACCGATTTGTTAGGCTGTCCCTTGTAATCCCTCAGGTGTAAGACGCATCTTTGTTTTCCCTTGTGTGTTTTGTGTATACAGAAGAAATGTTGGAAACAAAGCCTATAGCCTTTCGGTTTCCTTAAGCGCAGCATGGAGCTCTTGAAAAAAGCGTAAAATGTTTTATAGGGTTGACAAGGCCAAATCACCGCGAGCGCTACTTTTTGTATTGCAAGCATTCCTCCAATAATTTTACTTTAGGTAGCCAATCTCTATATTTTATCAAGAAATATAATCAAGGTATATTTATTCGTAGTACAGAATTTTCTCATAGTTTAAAGATCTTATCTTTATCTTTAGAGCATAACGAAATTCAATAAATGTAAATTACATTGAATTCAAAAGTAAAAATATTACGAATGCGAAAACATGTCAGTATTCGAATATGTATCATCAAACGGGGATCACTGCTGTCTGTTCTGGTTTCAGTGATCGCAAAATAAAGTGCTACAGTAACTGTAGTGCTATTCAAAAAATTCAGCGACTATAATTTAAATTTCAAAGTGGATGTGTCAGAGACACTCATGTAGCAGGGTTAGGATATAGCAGACCCAACAACATAGGTTAACAACAACCAAGAATTCTGACTTAGATGTTTCGGCCCTTGACATTAGCACGTGAGAATTTTTTTTCTAAACTCGAGGCTTTAGTAGCTTAGATTTGGAAAATATATTTTGTCTTTCTGCGACCACGGAAGCTGCAAAGCATTCGAAACGTTAGGTTCAACAAAATAAATAAAACACGTGATACTTCTGTTAAAAATTGTTTGATTTAATATTTTATCTATTTGCCACTGGTATATATAATAACGCGAATGGCAATAATATTAGCAAGTAGGTACTTTCCAAAGGAATCAACTTTTAATGTAGTGTTGGATGGAGGGTGTCAAGTTCTATTAAAAAAAGTGTATAATAATCGATTGAAAATTACCTAACCGACGGAGATGCATTGTGACATTATTGAACACTCAATTCAATTAAATAGTAGATTTAGTTTAAAACCAAATCCTTTTCTAGATAACGAAACAATTTATGTTTTGATGAAATAGTAATATCATTAACAAAACTCCTAATCATTAAATGAAGCCAAATAATCAACTTGGACTTTGTTGCTAAGAAGATAAGCGTTTGAAAAGAAAATTGATACTTTATTCAAACCCGATATAGGTTTACCCTCACCGAGCAGCGGTGTTCATTCTGCTTCTCCAATTAGTGTATTAATTAAAGGATGTACAAAAGCTTTTAGATGGAATTTCTGGAATACTGCTTCATTTTTCATTGTTGGTGTTAAAGTTGTTTTTGATAATTATTGTTAATATTATGAAATTTATAAAGAATGCAATGGAAGCAGTGATTTACTACTAGTATACATGTCATCGGATATGTATACTATAGTGGAGAAAAATCAAATGAACCTATACACGTATGACTTACACATTATTAACTATTGCTCTTTAAGGTTCTAGTTATTGAGATTTCAAATGGATATATATTTCGTGATGCATGTCACCATTTCCAAATTTTTAGTTTAGACTTTGCGTCCTGTACCGAACTCTAAGTGCAAGCAGAATATATGACTCCCAGTAGTTTCAACTATTATGGCTTTGTTTTTAATTAATTATATTTGTTCATATTATATTACTGTAATAACAATGTTACAAAGGAAAACAACATAATCTTTACATTATAGTCAGATATTGGCCGATGTCGGCAGCCTATTTTCCACCAACATTTCGTTGTTAAGATGACTCATGACAAATACATATTCCAGACCCGCGATATTTGTACACCTTACAGCAGCCATCTCAACCACTATCTGACTATAATGTAAAGATTATGTTGTTTTCTTTTGTAACATTGTTATTTCAGTTATGTAATAGAAAGAAACAATTAATTAAAAACAAAGACATAATCCGTAGTTGATAATATACCACAGTCGAGTAAAATGTCTAAAAAAATAATAAAGTTACAAGTCGAAAAAAGAGAAATGTCTTAAGTTATCTCTAATTATATAAAATCATCGTCCATGTGGGTTCTTCGAGTCGATTTCCCATCATTGAAAATAAATAATTATACTGTCCACAATATATTTTTTCTTTATTTCTGCATTGCATGCGTTCGTAGATGTTATTTCGTAGATTATAGCATTCTAGACTTGTCATTACGAATACTGGGGGCAATTGAGTGGTGTGATTATATAAGATATATTCTATATTGTTCTAATTTCATATTTATTATCGCTACTTTCTTATTAAACAGACATATAATACATATCATAATGTAGGAAACCCTGGGCTCCGAAGCTGGGCTAGAACACGACCGGGATTAACGCTCCGATGATGATGATGATCATACAAACCAAAATATATTTCTTAAATTTTGATTATTTCGATACGTTATTTGTTTAACGAAATTGATAAACATGTGCCAACAAATCACACAGTATCATTTAAACTAAGCATCGCTTTACCTTATTTTTTATTCCACTAAGGTAGTAAGCAAGTATACGGTCTGCCTGATGGTAAACAGTCACCATAGCCAATGGATATTTGCAACAACAGGGGTGTCACTCATGCGTTGTTAACCCTCTAAAAAAAATCTTAGCGGATTTCTTGCAGAATCCCATGCTATAGTCCTTTGGAAAAACCTCGGCAGGTAGCTCATTCCACAGCTTGAGAGTTCTCGGAAAAAAACTTTTCTGGAACCGCACAGTACGAGACCATTGCGCTTCCAGCATGTGAGGGCTGTTAAATCCCCACCGTCGGCGAGTGGTGCGGTTATAAAAAGTAGGTAGCTGTCATCATCATATCGAACAATTCTTTGGAACACAACCCGTTGTACAATCGGTAGAACATACAAAGGGAGGCAAAGACTCACAGCTCGTCTCAAAATCGAATCACGTGGACGAAGCTGGTATTCAGGTGCTCCCGACCAAAGGTGACTGCAGTACTCCAAGTGCTGACCTGACTATAACATAAGTCTTCGCCCCGCGCTGAAGACCTACAGCTTTGCTCTGTTGAGCACACTAAGTATTTTGGAGGCTTGACCTTCTCCTCCAGGCGACTTCGATATTGCACTTCACTTGATATTTGTGTATACATGAGAAAAAGAATGGTTGGCCGCGCAGTTTTCAGGAGATGCAGCGATATGTTTTCGAAGACACTGTTCCAAGTAGGATGTAGTACTTAGAGGAATGAAGTCACAGAATTTCTACACCATCTACAAAGGATTCCCTGACGAGGCTTGGGCTATATGATGCACTTTCTCCGAAGTTCCCCGTTGTATTATGGCTATGGCTTCCGTCCCTGGCACATATAGCTCTAGTCACTCATCTCTGGACAGAATACAGCCAAGACAGATCTGAGAGGCTTAGGTTTCCTCTCTGTCTGATGAAGGCACTGGAATATTATTTCGTACTATTCCTTCCTACGAAACCCTTGTTCTATTTTCAAATAAGAAAATGAAATATGTGTTTTGTTTTAGGTGCAACATTGTACACTGCCATTACTGCGTTGCTGCTCCCAGCTTTGGCTCCAGTCCTTGTATCTTAATTAGGAGAAAGAATTTAGGTGAGTATGATATTATTCATACGCGCAATATATCTAAGTCCACCCATCAGCATAATTGCTATATAGATAATGAACGTGATTAGTTATTCTTACAGAACAGTAGTTTACTAGTTACTCTTATAAATTTTATGACTTTTACACACGTAATATATAATATATCTAATTTTCATATATTAACCTAAAGAACGAGATGTCAGTGAAGGCATTATACCCTAATAAGAGGTTGACTTGGATGCTATTTGCAATGTTAGATACCGAAGAAGTAAAAAACTTAAATTTCAAAATTGACTAAGAAGCAATTTGCTTAAAGCGGATACAAAGCAAAATGCCTAAGTTATTAAATGTTTATAAAGCAAAATATCTAAGTAATTAAATACTGTAAAAGTAAATTACCAAAACTAAAATACAAAGGCTACAGTAATCTTACAAGAGAAACTTTGTGAAAGTAAACATATTTTTAATTTACTGTAACTGCGACTCTGCATTTTACAGATAAGTCCTGCAGGTTTTCGCCATACAGTAAGATATTGTTTGTTCAGTTCACACCTATGTCGATTGTGAAGTAGTTTATACATGTAATACTACCGGCTTCTCCTGATATACTTTATCAATTCTAATGGAAGACAGTGTCCCAATTTATATTAACATTATAATATTTTTTATTTAAAAATAAACTTCAAAGAATTCATATCTTATTTTAAAATTAAAAATATGTAAAATTAAGAAAGAAATTAATTTTTTATACTAAAACTTAGTGAGTAAGGACTGTGTTTTATGCAACTCGGTTCCCTCTGCTTGATTCGCAACTTGAAACTACTTAATAGTAAATTTTACCTTTCAGGCATACTGCTTTATATGCATTTCACGTCTAATACACATAGCTTTGTGGTCAACCTATTATTCAGCTATAATCCCTTCATAGGCAACTCGCTTTTTTTATAAATAGAACAAAAGGGTAATTTTGATACAAGTAAATTTTTCTAAATGTATAAATGGGATATCTTAAATGTAACAATTGATTTTTAAACGATGTGGTTATACGTAATATCGCGAAAGCAAAGAAGCTCATAAGTTCGTAAAGAATACAAATTTACTACCATTCATGAAAAAGACATTATGTTATAACAGATAGTGATTTTTGTATGGGACATTGATTTTACTATTATACTGATTTTGTCGCCATTAAGTTATTCATATCCACGAGTACTTTCAACTGACAGACAATGGTTACTTTTTAACTCAACAGACATACAATCCACAACCAAAATGAAGCTTGGCTGTCACCATAGCAACTTATAACTCACAGCGTTCTTTACTCTTAGGAATTAGATGATTTTTGCTGTGGTTTCTCCCATTATTCATGTAACCCTTATATAGCAGTGTTAATTGTATGATTCTTATAAGGAGAAACCACAGCAATAATCACCCAATTACTTGGAGTAAAACACGCATTGAGTTATAAGATCTAGTGCTATGGTGACAGCCATGCTTCATTTGGACTGCGGAATGTATGTTTGTTGACTTGCAAAGTAAACACTGTCAGTGAGATCAAGATACTCGCGGGTAGGAATAACTCAATGGAGACAAATTTACACATTCAGAGTTGGCTGCCCTTTATGGTGATATAAAAGGATTATTCTGATACATTTGGTATATACTGGTGTTAAATAATAGCTCTATTGTTTCAGGTAATACAATGTCAGTCAGTTGAAATAGAATGATCCAAGTGTATCAACAGTTCTCTAGTCAACCCCAAAGTGACGTAATACCAAATAAACGATATGTAATTGGACTCTCTATATTTAATTAATAGATACACTTTTTTACCACTGTCAAGCAAAACCAAATAGCTTCTATGTGTAACTGAAAGTGCGTGTTAATCGCTAAAATGATTGAATTTAATTAGCTAACAATTGTACAGATCTAAGAAATAATCATTTACATTATAAAAAAAAAATATTTTTCTTAATATAAAACCAATGTTAGATAATAAGTGTAAATATTTTTTCTTCAAAAGAAACTGTATAGTTTTTGATGTAAAATGAATTGTATAGATTATGGCCTAATAGGTAAGGGCATTTTTAATTGGAGTCTGTTTACAATAAGGGTTGTTCTACAGCATCATGTGGGAGATTGTAAGAAAAGTCTCCCATTTATTTATTTTGCGCAAACAACGGGTAACTGACAAAATCAATTAAGGACAACTGTATTCATTTTTCAAATGATTTTAATTGAGTTGGAGGATCTTTTATATTTACGTTTTTTATTGGAAAACGCTGGCACGACTACAATAGGTAATAAAATCCTTGTATTGTACTAGTTCAGTAAAAATAATATGGACTCATGTAGCTAGAGATTGCCAGCACTTTCATTCGCGTATACATATATATATTTGTATCCCTTGAAAATATCTGACATGTCTGAGGAATCTCCACGTAAAATATGTTTAATTATATTAATATTACTCATTTAGTTTCTTGTTTTACATGTACAGAATAATAATATGAATATTAATTTACAAACTGTGTGTAACGTCAAATAACAATTTACCAAGGAATAATATTCTGTTGCAGAACTTGGCCTTTACACGAAAAAATTGTCTTTATTTTGTCTCTCTCCAATTAAAAATTGTCTATGGTGTTCGGTAATTAGGTGCAATATATAATTTGTACTATTGATAAAAATGCACTAATATCTAATACAGTTATTTCTTATGATTTATAAATAATTAAAAATGTTTTAATATGGATGTGTCGAAACCATAATAAATTTGCACGTTCAAGAACACAAAGCAAAAACGTTGTTTTAAAAACACTAAGCCGCCGACGTCATTTGATTTTTGACGATGTCAAAGGTATTTTTTTATGTGAAACATCTATTAACGCACCTTGGCAGATAAATCGAACCGTATGCCGTGACGGCAAATGGCATGACGCTCTCTCATGCCGTCATATCCCCTCTACTCCGCCACTCTCGACTCCCTTGTGTGTGTGCGTGCGTAAACTAGACACTCCGTTGCTTCTCTGCATTTCTTCATCTGCTGTTTTTGATATTTATTTATTAAAAATTTAAATATTCACTAAGATGTTTCACAGCTCCCAGGTGTACCGTGACGACCACCATTTTTTTTTAAATAAAATTGGTTTCGTTTCGAAAGAGAAAATTGAGAATATAAACCATAAATTTAGTCAATTTTACTTAAATAAAATCTTTGTTATCATGTTCTACGAATTAGGCGATGACAGGAGAAAGTGCTGCTGGACCATGACCCATTCAATGGACGGTATATTGTTTTTAATTCAATGAAAGTTGATTAATTAGTTCACTTTGTGAATAAATCAGTTTACCGAAGACATTGGAAAGAATTTCTTTAATTGTTTCTACTAAAGTTTACATAATACGATATACGTATATTCTGTACAAAAACTATAAAATTCATTAACTATTCTCAAGGGATGATCCCTATATAAACAGGGTATCTTTTAGTTAATCTTTCTTTCAATTTTAGTCACAGTTCGATATGAATTTTGGACAATATTGTAAATTATAAAAAAATGTTTTTGCCCTTATTCATCAACCTATTTTTCCACTGCTCATTGTTTTATATAGTATAATACATACGTTTATTCAGTGTTATAAATATCATATTTATCATCATAATATCCTTAAGGTAAGTCGTGATGTTGTTGTGATTTCGTTTGCAAATTTGTTGTTATAGTAACATCAATGCCATAGTCCGGTTAGGTCGAATATTAATACTTTTTACTAAAAAAAATATTTGTACTGCAAATATTTTTTTTTAGTAAAAAGTGTCGATACTAAAAAGTATTACTTACTAAAAAAATTGAAAGAAACAATTTTCTCATCAATTTTCTCATAGAGTAAAGAATCCTTGTCAATGTAAATAATTATCTTCTTAGATAACGTACATGTAGGCCAAGGCCAAGAGCGATGGTTTTACTATAAATATCTAAGGCCAAGTATTTATCTTTATACCCGTTCTGCAGTATAATATATATATAATGATTTTCTTATAATAAATAAATTGTAACGATATTATATTGCAAAATTACAAGTGCTTATTAAAGAGTCAGCTCTATCCAAATAAAAATATCAATTCAAAATATTTCAAACTTATTTTTTTATACAACATTAGAAGGCTTAGCAAGCCGTTTGTTGTCACCTGATACAAAATGATATAGAAGTTAGTGCTATACGCTGCCTCTCCTGCTGCTAATACTGCAGCTCCTTACTGGTAGCCCCACTCACTCGCACGAATACAGGGAGTTACGATTGGATGGTGGTTTCCTGTACAGTGGATGAACTTCCCCAGACGGACTAAGTCCTATCTTTCTTTCCTAACAACAATTAACAGATAGAGCCGACTACTTATTGTGGCCCCCGAAAACGGAACAACTCAATACGACTGAAGCCATCCCTTAACAGGCTGCTATCTACGCTGCTTAACTCACGTGTTCAATTAGACTAAACTGCGCAACAACGTCATCCGGTTTACAAAATTATATCGCAACTAGTTGTATGTTTTTCTTATGTCATAGTGGCCAAAAAAGTGAATATTTGTTGCGATGATCATGGATTAACGCATGTACAATATTCTTTTGCGTAAATCGTACTCATATCATCGCATCAGACAGTAAAGTCTATCGCATCAGACAATAAAGTCTACCGCATCAGGCGACGTACAAAACAACATCACGTAGTATAATAAAAAAATCGTTCATGAATAAGGGCTGTTGTAAATATTTGTAAGAAGTTTGTATGTCCTATATAAGGATAGATAAGTTTTTATTTATGTAAGAAAAAATAATACATTCGCTGTGCATACTGCCGTTTATGGATAAGATCCAATCAAGACTTTTATTGTGAGATTTCTTAAATAAATAAAAAGGATCGTTGTGTATAATATGGTTTTATTTATTTTTACTAGCGACGTGGATAACAGTCCCTTTTATACCACACATGGCTTTGAACCCATGAGTTAAACTCAAGAAAATAAGAGAGGGGGTTAAATCTCGTTTTATAGAGTTAATAATTATTGTTGGACAAATTACATAGTGCCATCTAGCCCCAAAGTAAGCGAAACTTGTATTATGGGTACCCAACTGATAAACATACGTAAATACATTTTTTTTGTAAATACATACTTATGATACATAGAAAATACCCAGACCAAGACAAACAGACATGCATACAAATATTTGTCCTGTGTGTGAATCGAACCAACAAGCGCTGGTGTCAAAGTAGCGTAACAATATAATAAAGCAATCAAGGAGACATAATTAGTCTATTACTACACCCCATTGTTTGTTCTACTGATTGTACAATGGATTGAGTTCTCAAGAGATGCTAGATATAATACTCACAATTTCCATCTATAATTGAAACTAAAAACTAATCTATAAATCATCTTGAAACACTTGGCCCAAGATGGTTACGTACTATACAATTCTAAAGGGGTCTCCTTCCGGGACCTTTAGAATGCTGCAGAGGTTATCCCAAGAGACGGCATGTGGTTTTTTAAAATTATCTAAAATCGCTACGGTGGACAACAACCGCATAGGCTGACATTCAGTAAGCAGATACAGTAGATACTACATTATGGATGCCTCCAATACCAAAAGCATTTCTCATGCGTTATCTACTTTGTCTTTTACCTCAAGCCTTTTTGAAGATCCTCATGCCATAGTTTCTCGAGAAAACCTCGATTGATAAACCTTATTCACAACGCAATGGTTCTCAGTAAAAACACCTCTGGAATGGGTTCCATTCCGACACAAGACAAATATTGACTACAGTCTCTTGGTCTTAGTATTACGTATATATATATACGTATATATACGTATGGTTGCATGATTACTAATTTCTAATAATTTCATTCTGCTTTCGTACTTTCTCTGCCATATCCAGTTTCATTGAGAAAGTAGAAGGATGTAGGAGCCGAGGAAGACCAAGACTATACCTATCATGACCAAATTCGTCGTGTTTTAACAGAAGGTGATGTCAGGAGCCCTAAGGACCGGCAAGCGTGGGAAAAAAGAGCTATGAATGTTAACGAAGCGAGTGAGGAATGTAAGGATCCTAGGGTGAAGATATTTTTATTTATTTATGACATACTAACAGCATACACATCACAATTACATATAAAAATGGATACAGCTACATTCTCATGTGTACACCAATTATAGGTACGTACAATTTACACCATAGCACAATAGTTTATTGCTTGCTTTTAGTAATCATTTGTTATTTGAAATACTGTCTTTTCATAATATTGGAAACATTTTTCTGTAAATTAAAACATCTAACAACCATAGTTTCAGTTATACATTGAGTTAAAATTCAAAACGTAGCGTTCTAAAGAATATCAACCTTAAATTGAAATTTCACTTGCATTTTCTTTTTAGCTGCATTTTTGCACAAAATCAATTGCATTTTTGGTGAAATGAAAATATAGAGAATTAAAACAAATAAAATATTTCAATATATTAAAATTTGTACAAAAACATTTCGCCTTTATATAATATATTGCCTATAATATAATCGATTCCAACATTAAGGGTCAATTTCACTGGTCGATAGTTAGGTTGTTATATTGCATGCGGGGGCTTCTCGCAGGCGAGATAATAACATCAGAAATAATGTAGTCGCTAGCTTGGTCGGTATACAACACGCGAATATTCGTCGCAAGCAGCATAACTACCAATGAAATGAAAATTCATCAGTCGGTGAAAGATATGCGGGCTGCGGAGACTACCACGACACGGTTTTTGTTTTACAAATGCAAATGGGCACCACATAAAGAATAAGTACAGAGAAAAATTGTTGTGGTGTGAAAGAATGGACTACGGTTCTTGTTTGTAGTCATTTTAAAATTTTGAGTGATATGGATCTCAGCTGAATATCAATGGTCAGTAACTAGCGTAATATATGCAACCTTTTTTGTTGTCTTTCTACACATCTATGACATGTCAATTGTCAAAATAGGTAGTAAAAATTAATTTGTAAATTTAAATATTTAAAACAAAGATGTTGAATAGACGAACGACGAGGAAACAAGGCAGTCTACAGGATCGGGAACGCTCGGTGTACCGCGTCTGAGACCACCAGCCCCTGCTGTGTTGGCTGCGCGGTGAACTCGTCGGCATATTATGTTGATACTGTTGATTGTAGGCACTTGGTGGAATTTTGAAGACATCGCGTTAATGTTAATACTTGCACTTGTACAGATTCCACTTCACAATTTTATTTAACAATTGTTTTTACCGACCGGTTTCGCCTTTACGGCATTATCAAGGTATTTTATACAACATATGGCGGTACCGTGCAATCAGTGATAGTGGGTATTGTGGGTAATGATTACCCACTCTTGACTAATGCCGTAAAGGCGAAACCGGTCGGTAAAAACAATTGTTAAATAAAATTGTGAAGTGGAATCTGTACAAGTGCAAGTATTAACATTAACGCGATGTCGTCGGCATATTATTCTCTTTTATCGATCCCCTGAACTTCCGGATACTTTAACTATATATTATTTGAATAACTCCAGCCCCTGCTGTGTTGGCTACGCGGTGGACTACGGCGGCCGGCATCTTTTACCGCTGCGGTATTGGACAAGGCGGTCCCCACTGATTCCTGCCATCTTCTGCATCTTCGTCTGCAACGTCCGTGAGTCTCTCACGGATCTGCGTGCTGGCTGGTTCGCTGGCGTGCCCGTCTACAGTCGGCGGCCCACTACAGCCGGCGGCCGCTTACTATATTCGCGGGTGCTTCGGACAGTGAACTTCGGGTTAGATCGTTCCATCGTCTTAAAGAATTAAATTAGTCGAACTTTTAGGAAACTTTTTTTTTCTATATATATTATATAAAACACTGTGAATTTAATGCCGTGAATTTAGTGCCTTAATAAATTTGTAACTCTTTTTAGAACTCCCTTTTATTTTCAACTAGTAATATTACACTAGCATTTGAAGAAGTTAATTTTTTATACGACGTTGTGTATAAAAAATGAACTTCTTCAAAGGTGCCATGTAAACATACAGCCCACGTGATGTAAAGCGCCTACAGAACCTATGAACGTTTGCAATACATTAAGTTTTACTCGCACGATGCCATCTCGGCTGTTGAGACAGCAACCTTATGGGCTCACTGATATCCTCACTTACACGCAGAAAAATAACAATCCTCCAGTGATTTGTTATTGGACTGAGATTTTCTGTGAGGTGGAGGTACTTCTCCTCAGTAGGACTGCTTTGATGAACCCTATCTCCTTTAAAAACAGTCAGATCTAGACAAATAGACATGTACACACAATTAGTTGTCGTGTGTAGGAATCGATCCTTCTAGTATAGGTGCCAAAGTAGCGTTACTACTATGCTTCACATCAGTCTGGTAATATACTTGTTTGTCACCCGACATAGCATAAAATGTCTATTTTGGTAGCATCAATGACTGGCTCTGATGGCAGTCTGAAAACCCTGGATTCTGCGTGTCAATCAAATGTAAACCCTCTTATTCAGCTAAAATTGAGTAGTTTGTCTCCATTGTACAGCCTATTACGTTATATCTCCATGAGTACCATACGAATAAATTTATCTCACCAAATATTTATTATTATTTTTTGAAGTTATATTTCTAAAAATGACGAGAGTGTATTGTTCCGACGCCGATGACAAAAATCGACACCACGAAAATAATCGGTAAATCTCTCTCAAGTATTTGTGACTATTGAGCAGTCAGAACCCGTTATATACGTTTCCCCATACATTTCGCGGTCGTATACGACCACCCGGGTTTCGAAGGGTTAAAGGTAGTTATTAAAATATTTATTTATGAATCTGCTGCAAAACGTGTTTTACATAGTAAACATGTACCTCCACCTCACAGAAAATCGCAGCCAAATAACAACTCCCTAGAGGGTTGTTATGTTCCTGCATGTGAGTGAGGTCACCAGTAAGCCCAAGCGTTAATAGGCTACGGCTTTACATCAGGTGGGCCGTATGCTTGTATGCCTCCCGACGTAGTATAAAAAAAAAATCAAATGAACGCCTGCAATACATTAAGTATCACTCGCGCGATTCCACCTCTACTGCTAACACAGAAACTCCCTATATTACTGTACTATTTAATATATTACTTGGCTGCGGTTTTCAGTGATATGGAAGTACTTCTTCAGTCTGGCTGTTTGTTCGCCCTACCTCTCTTGAAAGCATCCAGAGCGAGATAAACAGACGTCTTCATACACACAAATGTTTGTCGCATGTGCGAATCGAACTCACGAGCGTTGATATCAAAGTAGCGTAACACCACATTTCACCACTCCACCACCGAGCTCGTCAATTATAGTCAGCAATGCACGAGTAAGGCCTCGGGTCTTGCAAGTATCCGTAAGCTAAGGTATCTAATTATCATTATGCTGGCCTTACGTTGTTATCTTAGTTGCCCAAAAAATATGATGAGCTAGGTGGCGCTGAGGTTATTAAGCTATTTATACACCAATTCTCGTGGGTTCGATTCCTGCATAGAATAAACATTTATGTGCATAAAGATGTCTATTTATTTCGATCTGAGTATTTTCAAGAGAGGTAGGGTGAATAAAAGAGCCAGACTGAAGAAGTACTTCCTCGTCACTGTAAACCGCAGCCGCAGCAATCTCTCTGAAGGGTTGTTGTGTTCCTGCGTATGAGTGAGGTCACTAATAAGCTCTTAAAGAGTTGCTGTGTTTGCAGTAGGGGTGAGATCACGCGTGTGATACTGAACGGATTGCAGGCGTTCATAGGCGGAGACCGCTTTACATCAGGGCTGTATGCTTCTATGGGAGGCATAGACGTAACTTATTTTCAAAACGTTAGACTCATTTTCGACTTGAATTCCTATTTCTTTTAACTTGGACCACGTTTATAATAACCTTAGTTCATTACCATTAATACCTATTTATTGCGATATTTGACTTCAAAAGAGGGTTACAACAATTCTCATTGCAGAATACTGCTTTAAAAGCATTTTTACATTTCGAATGACGCCATAATTTGGACCTACATGGGATTACGTGCTTCATTTGTAACGATGTTTATTATCATTGGATTGAGCGGAAATTACGGAAACGCGGAAAGAATTGACAGAAAAAACGGAAATAATCACGGACGTATCATAAAGATTACGGATAATGGTTTTCTTTATTATACCTACATTATTATTATATTTGTGGCATTGATCAGTGGTCTAATATTCTGAAACAAAATTTACGTTTTTTGTATACGGCATAAAATGATATCATTGTCTTCTTGAATTTTGCCTAGATCACATTTATGCACTAGGACATACCACAAACCAATAAATCACGTGACTGCGCACGAAGGCACACCGCGCTCAATAGGCCGATTCTACTAAAAAACTGCACTGCACTGCAGCGCGGCGTGTGTCAAAATGGATACAATATGACGTTTCGTTAAACGTCGCTGTTGTCAGATCGCTTAACGAAACGTCAAAATGCAGTGCAGTTGCAGTTTTTTAGTAGAATCGGCCTACAGAAAACCTTTATGTTTTAGTATCTAAATATCTCACTGATTCGACTCTATTAACCAATGGGAGAATATTTTAACCAATAAGCCAACAAGTGCCGCGATGTTGATCCGAGAACTAACCAAAACTCTACGCGTTCTACTGTACGTAATATCGATGTAATGAGTTCTCCATTAGATATTTCCTTTACAGTGCGTACAGTGCTGTGAGATTTTTTTTTATACAACGTCGGGAGGCATTCAAGCATACGGCCTACCTGATGTAAAGCAGTTGCCGTAGGTTATTAATACTCATAATATATTAAGTATCACTCGAGCGATACTTTCTTTGTTGTTTACACTGCAACTCCTTAGGAGCTTACTGGTGGCTTCACTCACACACAGGAACACAACAGCCCTCTAGGGAATTGTTATTTGGCTGCAGTTTTCTGTGAGGTGAAAGTACTTCCCCAGACTGGTTGATTTGATGCACCCTACCTCTCTTTAAACATCCAGACCAATATAAACACACATGTTCATGCACACAAATGTTTGCCTTGTGTGGGAATCGAACCCACGAGCGTTGGTGTCAAAGTCGCGTCATTCACGACTGAGCCACTGAGCTCGTCAAGTTAAGAGTGAAGGCTACTGTGGTCTTTGCAGTGATAAACATTGAAAATGCCATTGTGTATCAGCCTCTGATAACTACCTCACAGAAGTTTACGAATAAATACAGTTTAATTATTCACAATATAAATACTATCGCATAGCAATACCCACAATTAATCTGGGTTAATCCAACAGCACAGTATTAACATGTGCACCGCTCTATGCTAGAGTCTAGATTAGACTTCCGGCTTTGGCAATAATCTCGCACAATAATTAGCAGATAGAGAGCGCTGTCATGGAACGTGCATCGACCGACGTTAAAAAGAATCTGCTTGTTCGCTTTTCTTCGCCTAACGGAGAAGACGACACGACAAAAGAAGGACTAAGCTACTAGAATGCGTGCATAAGTGATTCTTATAACGAAGCATCCTCCCGGACCCCACGGGACGGAGGTGATGAAATTTTACGGACGGCCGTACGAGTTGTGTCAGATTATCAGATTCTTACTAAATAAAGGTTACCTAGGGGTTGCTAGGAAGCATCAAGCAAGCAAGGGCTTCATCGGTAAAAAAAAACAAATTTCTTTCAAATTTAATGGGATGGCAAACTGCATTTGTCAGCGCTCTGCCGAGGGTTTTTTTTATACAACGTTGGGAGGCATACAAGCATATGGCCCACCTGATGTAAAGCAGTTACCGTAGCCTATTAACGCTTGTAATATATTAAGTATCACTCGCGCGATGCCTTCTCTGCTACACTATACAGCAACTCCTCAAGAGCTTACTGGTGACCTCACTCACATGCAGGAATACAACAACCCGCTAGGGAGTTGCTGTTTGGCTGCAGTTTTTTTGGTTCTGATTTTTAGTGAGGTGGAGGTACTTCCTCAGACGAGCGGCTTCGATGCGTCCTACCTCTCTTAAAACATCCAGATCAAGACAAGCAGACATGTTCATGCACACAAATGTTTATTTCGTGTGCGAATCGAACCCACGAGCGTTGGTGTCAAAGTAACGTAACAGCGTGTTACACTACTCCGACACCGAGCTCATCAAAACGTTTCACTGGTTCGCCTTCTATTGATGACGTAGGTACCCTTTCGGTTTCTGTAGCTGACGTACCATTGCTCTACGTAAGCCTGTCCGGTTGCCTTCTTACTATTTGATGCGCCCTATCTCTCTTAGAACATCCAGACCAAGACAAACAGACATGTTCATGCACACAAATGTTTGTTTTGTGTGGGAATCGAACCCACAAGCATTAGTGTGATAGTCGCGTCATTCACGACTGAGCAACCGAGCTTGTCAAAACGTTTACATTGAGTCACGATAAGTCAACACATTCTTCAACATTCGGCCGCAGGCGCTGTTCGTAATGAATTATAATGCGCCGTCACATATAATTTTTTATTTCTCGTGTTTTTCTTACATTTGATGTATTTTAGAATTTTGTTTTTTTACTGTAAGTATCAGGTCTTAGTTTGCACATATAATTGTCGTAACCCTTTTACAATATGTTTCCACGTTGATTACAGTTGGCTGGAAGAAATCTCTTGGAGAGATAAGCTCGCCTTTGTACACTATATGTACACTTTTTTTGTTTTATTTGTGTGCAATAAAGAATATATATAATTTATAGGCATAAGAGACCTACCATCTTCAGACCCAAATCCCACCTCATATATACCTGTATCTTGCTATTAGCAAACCAGGCACGGTGTGGCTGTATTTAACAAGAAGCATTGTATGTATTTCCATTCTATAGAAAACCGTAGCCGATTCACAACTCCTTGCTGTATTGATATACCTTTTGTATTCCTATGAGTAAGGTTATCAGTAAGCTTATAAGTAGTCCCGTTAGCAGCAGGGCTGTCAAGGTGCATCGTACACCATGTATTGTAGTGTCTTGCTTGTCGATAAAGACGTGCTTAAAGTTGTTATTTTTAATTCCATTGTATCTATGGAACTGCACGAGATACCAACATGAAAGTTGTAATAAACCGAAGAGTTTTTTTTTATACTACGCCAGGAGACATACATGCATACGGCTCACCTGATGGAAAGCGGTTACTGTAGCTATTAACGCAACACATAAAGTAGCACTCGCGCGATGCCACCTGTGCTGCTAGTACAGCAACCCTCTACGGTAATTATTTGGCTGCGGTTTACCTGTGAGGTGGTGGTGCTTCCCCAGACGGGCTGCTTCGATGCGCCCTACCTCTCTTAAAACACCCAACTTAAACCTCTCAACACCCAACTCAAGGCAAACCGTGTACACAAATGTTTGTCCTGTGTGGGAATAACGAACCTACGAGTGTTGGTGCCAAAGTAACATAACAGCGTGTTACACCACTCCGCCACTGGTTCGGTTTCTATTGATGACGTACCCTTTCGGTTTCTATAGCTGCTGTGCCGTTGCTCTACGTAAGCCTGTTGCCTTCTTACCATATTAATTACACTATATATAATACTATTAGAGATATGACTAACTAAACTAAACAATGACTTAAACTTGACCTAAATTCTAAGCCCTAACAGTGAGGGTTCCGTTCAGAAACAATTTATTTACAAACTCCTAAAAGTTATTCGGTTGATTAATCGTCCGTACACCGCTGTCATCTACAATAGATGCTATTAGTCAGGGAAGGATGGAAGGTTTGGTTTTATTAAAATTATAACAATTTTAGGGGTAATCAGCTCACCTTGATCTTTAGATTTCTACATGACAGGTTCATTGTTGTGTTACAGAGAGTACTGAGCGTCATATGATGCGATCCTTTCACACTTTGCTCACTACTTTGACATTCATGGCTCTTGTTATGCGTGACCAATTTAATCAAGTGGTAGGTAAAGCTTTAGATATTTATTTAAATTAATTTTTGTTTAGATATTTATGTAATTATTAGGCAAATATATGGCAAACTATGATGTTTAGCTATATCATATACGTGCGTCCAAAATTAAAAATGTTTTGTTTTGCCAGTATTTGAATTACTACTAATATCTTTAAATGTTGGGAGAACTTTAATCGTTGTGCAATATTATAAGTAAACACATTGTTAACACATTCTGTAAGAACAGATATTACTTAATCTCGAAGAATTGAGGTGTTCCGGAACGAACAAAGTTTCTCGTATGCTGTCGAATGCTGAATGTCAATCTCATTGTAGTACACTTTACAATATGCTAAGTATTGTAAATGTACTATTATTGTTTTACAATACTATACTAACGTTTGGAAGTGAAAGCAGAGAACAAAGAGATTAATGATGATATAAGAGAGACGGTCTGCAAGAGACTGCCGGTATTAAGATAAGATAGTCATACTTCAAAGTTTTGGGCATGTAGAAGGAATGTAGGGTGAAATAATATCGAAACAAATATACAATAAGATGTAGGAAACCAATACTCACCTACCTTGGTCAAGTTGGTCGACTTTTATCAGAACGTGTATCAGGAGCCCTTGTAACTGGCGAACATGCATGAAAAGAGCTAAGACTATTAAAAAGCCGAGTGAGGACAGCGTCTCGTAACGTTTGGTTCTGTCTACCCAACATTAACAATACAATTGTTACGATGGCTGAGAATATAATATATAGTTTCGTTGTGGTATAAAAAACCGATCAAATATTTATTAAATGATCAATGAAAGTAACCACAACAAACGCGTATATAGCCAATCAATCAAACTGGACCGTGATTCGCCGAAATTAGAAAACATTTTCGGATGCATTAGACCAATCCCGCGAGTCCGGCCGCTGTGCTGAATAATAGATAGGTTCGCTTCACTCTGTACGAATTACCCAACTAAATTATTGAGAACACCACCTCTGACCGCGGGCGTGGGGTATAAATCGACTTCGTTGCTTGTTTGGTCAGGAAAGTGAATCGAACGAAATTCCCAACTCAGTCGCAATTTCACTAGTTGCGACTGGGTCGGTAATGGAACGTTTTTTAATTCATATGCCAATAAAAACTTATCAATCAAAAATTTATAATTTTATTTTAAACAACAAGTTTTATAATATCGGTACAAAGCCTAAATAAATAAACCGTAACTTAGATATGATATTCGATGTCGGCGTCGGCGATGTATAGAATGTTGATGTTTAGAAAACCATCCTCGGGACTTCCGAAATACGATTTCGATATGAACATCAGCGGATAATGAATCAGAACACTCTCCACAAAGGAATTGAAAATTACATTATACGAGTAGCAATATTTCATACGTCGATTGAAGTTGATTTTCTTCTTCACATACTCTACGACCTTCTCGACCTTCGTAGATCAGAGTTTAAGTTATTATTTTTAAGAGAGGTAGAGCGCATAAAAGCAGCCCGTCTGGGGAAGTACCTCCACCTCAGAGAAAACCGCAGCCAAATAACAACTCCCTAGAGGGTTGTTGTGTTCCTGCGTGTGAGTGAGGTCACCTATAAGCTGCCAAGAAGTTGCTGTGTAAGCAGCAGAGGAGGCATCGCGCGAATAATACTTAATATATCGCAAACGTTAATAGGCCACGTTATCCGCTTTACATCAGGTGTGCCGTATGCTTGAATACCTCCTGACGTAGTATAACAAAAAAAAAATAGTAGACGGGAAACCAACAACGACGTCGATGGATTTTCTACTCACAGCTGAAACGGTCCGGTTTGTATGGTGCCGCAGTAGTTGCAGTTGGCGGGCTTCTTCCTCTCTTTCCTTTCCACTCTTATGAAGCCCTATCCATCGCACGGATCCTATCAAGAACCCGGTTGCAAAATGGCTCGCAAAATCTTAACTTCTACTGGCGTTTTCATCGTCGATTGGTGATGCGACGGGCTTAGCTTTGGTGTGACACGTCAACCCTGTGATGTAATTAACGTTCCGGGGTTGACGTGTTTACATTCGTAGTCGAATCTGCTGGGGGAACGGCCGGCACGGTACGTTGCTCAAAGCGACAGTAGTTGGTGACACAATTAAATTGCATACGAATGGATTCTATGCACCACGACGCGTGATAATGTTATCGACCTCAAGTGGCCTACATACGGAAACATTACGCTTTGGTGATATTATTTCCGTACGTAGCCCACTAATTCTTGTTTTCGATGTTGTAAGTCTATTAGATTTCCGGAAGTAGTTTATTTTGATGAAAAAGCAATCGATGCAAGATGAAAGAATGACGAAGCAGATATACAATGCAAAAGTGGAAGGATGTAGGAGCCGAGGAAGGCCAAGACTTACCTACCATGATCAAATTGGTCGTGTTCTATCAGAAGGTGATGTCAGGAGTCCTAGAAACCGGCGAGCGTGCATGAAAAGAGCAATGAATGTTAAAGAAGCGAGTGAGGTATGTAAGGATCGAGTCACGTGGCGCTCGGTTCTCTCTGCCTACCCCGTAAGGGATTTGGTGTGAAGTTATAATAAGAAATCGGTCTCGATAGAACCCTATTAATATTGAAAATGATTCCTAGGACCAATGGGCGGTTTTAATAAATTGTATTGCTGGAGTATAGGATTTCAAGCTAAGAAGTAAAGCGACACATAAAAGATCACTTATTTTTCGCGTCGTATTCAGAATATGAATAGGTTATGTTTACTATCAGGAGAGATCTTCTCTGAGAGATACTGTGATGTGGTGATCAGCCGGAGTGTTATTCTTTCTAAGTCTGAGTGTTTTGTTATTTTAATTATATTTTGTATAGCTGTTGCTCGTGACTTCGTTCGCGTAGACTTTAGTTTATGAACACCATCTCTTAATTCTTAGGGCCAGGTATTTGTTATTTTCAAGAAGGATCATACACATTATTTCTTACAGCTGCTGTCTGCAACTTCGGTCGCGTGGGCTTCTGCTTTTGAGGGTTCCCTAGAATGTTATGAACAAAAAGTTATCATGTATTTAACCACCATCAAATTACAAGAAAAATGAGCAGTGATAGCCCAGTGGATATGGAATCAGCCTATTTATTAACTGGTCTCCGATTCGAATCCTGGCGGGGCGTGTACCACTAAATTCGTGTTTTCGGATTTACGTATATATTTATCACTTGCTCTTCGTTAAAGGAACACATCTTGAGGAAACCCACACGTCCAAGAAATTATATTTTGAAAGATGAGCTAAATTGTTCACCAAATCTTAGGCTTAGGTAGCAGACCCCTCCAATCCTGATGGCTTAGGAAACGAGATAACGCAAAAAAGAATAATGTGTAAGAAAATAGAAAGTAAACTGTGGTAGAAATAAGTTTGGAAGTTGACAACATTCTGTTGAGTGTATGTCGAAGTTGATCGGCATTTAGTCTTGACTGACGTTGGTTTGCAATTTTTCTCACGATGTACTTCCCTTACTTTTTCTCATTCAGCTAATAAAAAAAAAATCTTCACGCTGACGAACTTAGTATTCTCTAGCTATTTGTAATATTTGTTGATGTTAATTTTAATTTTCGACAATTCTGGCGTTGTCACGCTCACGATGGGCTGTTAATCGTTTCACTTCGACACAATCGTCACGTTTTAAACTACTTTCCAGCTCTCTAGACAGCAAAGCTCTTAGACAGTTCTTAAATAGCTCTGCTATTTAATAGTGATAGACCCACGTGATAGTACGTAGTGAGCCTCACGATCGGTGGATAAACGTACAACGTGGTGTTCACTGTGCTCTAGAATCCGAGAAGCCATCATACGAGACCAATGTGAACTCAGTCGAGATTCTTGATGAGCTGAACTTTTCTTTTCGTTTAGACTTGTGTCATCGCCTTTATGTGAGTGTTCTACTACAAATCATGAATTCCAGCAAACAGCACATCATGTTCTCCTGGAGTGCGATCTCTGGCGTCGGGAGCGGGACCATATTTTAAATTCCTTGCGTGTCACATCCGGGGTAGTATACTATTCTGATTTGGTGGCAACAAGGGAGAATTACCAGGCATTTAGGCGGCATTTTTTTCTTTTTTTTTTTGCAAATTGAATGCTTTTTGTGATTCTACAGAATTTCCCCAAATCACTTGGTCGTCACGTAACGCAGGTGCAACGTACCCGTGGTATGCTACTAACGCTGTCTCTTCCGAAGCTATCGCTTTCAGTCTGCGTAGTGCGAATACAAATTTGTCTAACTTACAGCATGTATTATTGATGTGTTCTTTCCAATTTAAGCTTTTGTCTATTGTCATGCGTAAAAATAAACTTGAGCCTACTTGTTTCAATATGTTGTTATTAAAATTTGCTACAATTTGTGTAATTATTGCGCGTATTGAAATTAACAATTTTTGTTTTCTCTGCATTCATTTTTAATTTATTTTGTATCAACCATTGGTTAATATTATTTAGTTCCGAATTTATAGCAGAGTCTACGTCCTTTTTATGGCATTTGACCAACAATGTAATATCGTCAGCAAATAGACTGCAGTCGTGTTTTATCGCTTTATAAAGGTCATTTATATATAATAGAAAAAGTAAAGGCCTTTAGCGAGGATTTAGATATCTGTTTTTCATGATTTACTATTTTATTTATTTCTGTGTATGTCATCAATACATAGAAATAAATAAAATCGACGTCGATCGACGAGGTATCTTTCTATCCAATTGTAGGCCTTTCCCCTAATGCCGTATTTGTTTAATTTATGTAGTAATCGGTCATAACAAACGGAGTCGAATGCTTTAGACATATCTAAGAAAATGCCCACTGATGTCATTTTTTTGATTAATGTTTTATTCGAGAAAAACCAATGTCGTTGACATATTTCTTCTAAAGCCATATCCTTTGGGACTAGCATATTATGATTTTCAAAAGAGCTATATATTTGGTCTTTCATTGCTATTTCCAGAACTTTTGATAAAACGGGCACTAGAGTAATTGGTTTATAGTTTCCGATTTGGCTTGGAATGCCCTTTTTGAAGAGAGGTATTACTTTTAACTTAACGATGGCAACTAACTTAGTTTAACGACAGTAGATGACAGATGACGATAAATGATCGACAACAGCCGGGACCGACGGCTTAATGTGCCCTCCGAAATTCGGAGAAGCTCGAAATAGATAAACCCATCTGCAGATAGGCTGCGGTCTACGTTACCTAACCTATGTATCCGGTTACAATGACACATGCAACGACACTTGACTGACTTTTTCATCTATGACAGCAAACATTCTCAAAGTTCTACACTCAGTAGCAAATAGCCATGAAAACTGAAATGAATTACGTTGTCTAGCTTAAAAAGATCGACCAGTGTAATAAAGTCTCATAAAATCAGAATACTAAAAAGTTTCATAGCGATTTTTTTGCTGGCTAATATGCAATAAAAATCACAATTAAACTTATTCCAACAAACTTTACACCCCTGTTCAAAACAATAATCCATTAATTATTAAGTAATCAAGTTATCTTAACGACCTACGTGTGAAATGCTCTGATTTACCGAGTTACGTGTGACTTCAGTAAATTATTAATCCATTATGAATATCGAGTGGGGATCGTTGAATTTAGAGTACCAATGTGCGTGCGGAATTCTCTCCAACACACAAATGAACTTTTAGTATAGAAATGCAAGTAGGATAGAATGTCATATTGAATAAACATTATATATGCGATATCTATTTATAAATCGACGAGCTCGGTGGCGCAGTGGTGAAACGCGCTGTTACGCTACTTTGACACCAACGCTCGTGGGGTCGTACACATCTACATCACGGACAAATAAAAAACACAATCTTCTGTACCGAATTGCCATACCCTACCAGGGTTCATGTTTAGCTGATAAGAAATAGATAAATTATTGTCTGTAACTGTCTATAAACATGTGCAATAAAAAAAATAGGCTTGGCCAAACAAGCAACTTATTGTCTATAATATGAAACGTGCAATAGTCATATATTCCTAATATACTCGTTCATATTTATATATTAATCTACAACGTAAATGGCATTTGGTTAGTAGTTGATCCTAATTGTTGATGTATCCTTACAAGACATCGCTTGTATACAATATTACTATGTGTTTTAAATAAATGAAATGCAATAAAAAAATAAATCGGAATCAGAAACAGTTCGGTACGTTTTTTTTTATTATTATTTGTATTCTTTTTTCAAAACTTTCAATAACGATTATGGTCAACTTTCGGCCACTGGGGCGAACATTAATCAGTTTATGCATTAATAAATATATATTGAGTTTGAAAGAGATAGTTAGATGTCACGTATATCACAATAAACCCAAAGGAAAGATTCTCCAGAAAGAAGGATCTGAAATACGGAAGCTTTAGGATGTAAATCGCTCACTACTGTCTTAAGACAAAGTCGATATGAACATCCTATATCTGCAGGTTTGGAAATAGGCAGCGACGTAGTAAAACGTAGACACATTATACAGCAACATTATTGTATTTTAAAATGGCGCAAGTAGCGCTATAGCTACGTACAGTAATTTATTATAACACTTTGCTTTAACAAAGAGACAAATAATAGGGGCATACCTGTCGTTAGAAAGAGATGAAAATATATCTTAAGACATGCTTTGTGTCGAAGTACGTATAGCTGCAAAAGCGTGCCCAGCTGAATGAGAGTTGGGCAATTACCTTACTTTCGTATTGCCATTCTAGAGTGTGTACGACGTATCTATAACTATAAAAACATCTTAGGAAATAGGCTATTAATTAAGGAACACGCCGATTGGGGAAATACCTTTTGAATGAACGCAGCCAAATATACATTTTTAGGATAATTATGTTGAGCTCCTGTAAGTGAGTCAAGTCGATAGAAAAGTTGCGAGGTGCCACAAACGCTGTGGCACCGCACTAGTGATAGTGCTTCTATGACAATTACTAATAGGCTACAGCAACCGCTATATAACCGCCAAGCCGTATACTTCTTTATCACATGATGGAGCATCGCTTGGGCTTCGCTATGTAATACGGCAACTTCTCGCTCACTTCCTTATAACTTCCTCGCCCTCAACAACCCATCAGAGAATTTCAATGTGTTTGAAAAATAACTATAATTAGTTAAACTAAAAATATTTATATTAAACAAGACGATGTACAGAAATTTTGGGTAGGGCTAGCACATAAAATTATGACGTAAAATTATAGCGAAGTTAGTAGAATTTATATACAAATAAAAAAGGCAAATAGGCTCACCAATTGGTCCGGCTCGGTAGGACAGTGGTTAGCATTGTTTTTTTTTCACCAGAGCTTATAAGTTCGATACCCATACAGAACAAACATTTGTGTGCACAGACATTTCTGTCTGTCGTGATTGTGTGGGTATTATATGTAAGACAGGTAGAGCGCATCAAGCCCGACTAGATAACTCCACCTCATAGAAAAACTGAACTATTTGAACTGTGGTTGACGGTATTATGTCTTTCAAATAGAATTAAATAACAATATGTCTATATATATATATATATATATATGTATATATATATATATATATATATTCACCAACACTGGCACCATTATTTCTACGAAGCCTGAGATTCTGAATGAGATGGAGAAGTTCATGGACAGCTGAACACATCGTCACTACAGCCGAACAACAATGCTAGTAATGACTCTAGAGCTAAACTGACCCGATACTATACCGAAGATATCCCGTACATCAGTCTGTATGAAAGGAGACGGTTCATTGTGGGCCAAAATGTAACAAGATGAATTATACGTTATAAAAACTCTTAAATCATAGTAGTGATATGTTAGAAAACTGAGCCTTAACCGCTATCTGAGAAAAGAGAAAATAAGGTTTAAAGTTAAAGTTAACGAATGAATCGAATAGTATGCTATAATCGATTACATTGTTTGCCTTGATGTGGCCTTGATAATAATTTTACTGCAGGCGACCTAAAAATAATATTTTTACCAAACTCATACGCACATTACACAGCAAATAATGATATTTATGTCATGCAATCAACAAGACAGTGTTTTATAAAATGGCCAACTATCTTTAATCGATTATTCACAAAAGTTGTCTTAAATACTCAGATGCCAGCTCTGTGGAAAAAAACTGACATTGACACTAAAAAAAAAAGTAAATGTCAGTTGCATGTCACGTCACTCGACTCGTTTCCTTCGTCTAATTCGTTACGTTTTGAGTGTGCTCTTGATGTTTTGAATTTTTCTTCGACCTTTGCGATTTAATACGGATTTCAGTTTTATTAAAATCATATTTAAGTACCTATTAGGTACTCTAAAAGGTGAGTAGGTATTATGCGTGGAATAGTTTTCTATTATACTCGTGCTTACCTAGGTACCTAAATTGGTAACTAGGCACACCAAAACTTCCAGTACCTACCTAACATAAAGTCACTAATATTTAATTAGGTACATTAATATGCTTTTGTATGTTAAAAATCATTAAAAATATATAGCTTTATGGTGTTTTTTCCCTAAAAAACTACACTGTTTTACCATAGGATTTTCATAACCCCACTTTTTAATAATATTCTATTTCTCAGATCTCAGATTGCCAATTATGGCCAAATTTTCAGAAACCGTATAGTTTTCTACTACCTTTCAAATAATACTACTTTCATTGTGTTACATCCCAGGCCCAAGGTTCTATGGAAGATGATCCGTCTCCTTTGTATGGCTCTCAAACAGCTTAAAAATGGGAAAGCACCGGGTGAGGACTGCATTAATGTAGAGCTTCTGAAAGCGGACGGAAAGCCGATACTTATGGTCCTTCAGAAGCTATTCAATTCCGTCATACACTCCGGTGAAACACAGGACGCGTGAAGCAGAAGCCTGGTCATGTTGTTCTTCAAAAAGGGTGATAAGACCCTTTTGAAGAACTATAGGCCGATATCGCTTCTGAGCCGCGTTTAAGTACTATTTTCGAGAGTCATCACAAACCGCAGACTTGATGAATTCCAGCCTCCCGAACAAGCCGGATTCCGAAAAGGCTTTAGCACCGTAGACCACATACATACCCTCTTTCAGATTATGTCTGGCGTGTGTGGACTACGAAAAAGCCTTTGATTCCGTAGAGACATGGGCGGTGCTACGATCTCTCCAGCGATGCCGAATTGACTATCGGTACATCGAAGCGTTGAAGTGCTTATACAGTAAGGCAACGATGTGTATCCGAGTACAGGAGCAGAGTACGAAATCGATCCAAGTGCAAAAAGGTGTAAGACAGGGCGATGTCATATCCCCGAAACTCTTCACCGCAGCATTGGAAGATGTCTTCAAGCTCTTGGACTGGAAGGGATACGGTATTAACATCAATGGAGAATGCATCACTCACCCTCGATTTGTCGACGATATAGTTCTCATGGCTAAATCGCTAGAGGAACTTGGCGCTATGCTCAATGACCTCAATAGTGTTTCCAACCAGGTACGTCTCAAGATGAACATGGACAAGACTAAGATCATGTCGAATGTCCATGTTACACCTATGCCGGTCACGGTTGGAAGCACTAAGCTCGAAGTTGTTGACGAATATGTTTACCTAGGACAGGTTATTCAGTTAGGTAAGTCTAATTGAATTAAACAATTTTTAACGGAAGTATCGCGTATTTTATTTATTTTGTTGAACCTGACGTTTCGAACGCTTTGCAGCGTCCGTGGTCGCAGGAAGACTAAGGTGGTATTTGTCTTACATTAGTTATTCAATTATTACATCTACCGACATGGATGGATTAATTATATATGTTCCGATTCACACAAAAATCGCTCACAGTGTCCGAACATTTTTTAGATCTTTGGGTTTGGGATTTGATCATTTTTAGGACTGGATCCCAAGCAGGTGGTACTTGCCAACCATCTTCTCTATTGAAATTGGGGTGTTTTCTTATTTCAATAGCCTCGCGCAACATTCTCGGCATGTAGCGATTCTCCTTGGCGAGGATTTGTGGTTTATCAAACCGGATGTAATGGTTTGGCTGGTCCAGTGTATGTTCACAAACTGCAGAGTTTTTATCGCGCCTATTCTTCATGTCAGCAATGTGTTCTTTCACACGAGTACCTACGCTTCTCTTTGTTTGCCCTATGTATGATAAACCACATTCGCAGTCTAATTTGTATACTCCTGCATCTTGTAAGGGGATATTAGACTTGATAGGTCTTAGAAATTGACTGATCTTCTTATGGGGCTTGAAGTAAGTTTTAATTGAAGCTCGCCGTAAGATGTTGCCAATTTTGTCTGTGACTCCCTTTAAGTATGGTAAGATGGCAGGTTGACGTTCAACTGTAGGTGGCTTCGGGCGGCTTCTGTGACGCATACGAGGGAGTTTGTGACTGTTGCTCCGCAGTACTTGTTTGACATGTTGGAGTTCCTCCTCTAGATGCTCAGCGTCGCAGATGCCTTGTGCTCTCTGAAACAAAGATTTGCCTACGGTAGCTAACTGACATGGATGGTGGTGTGAGTTACCATTGAGATATTTGTCTGTATGGGTGGGTTTCCTATACACTGTGTGAGTAAGTGAGTTGTCAAGTTTCCTGGTAATTAATATATCAAGGAATGCTAGTGAATTATTTGCCTCTAATTCCATGGTGAATTTGATTTTGTTGTTGATGGAATTAAGGTGGTGTAGGAATATAGACACTTTATCTTTAGGTATGACAACAAAAGTATCATCTACGTACCGTTTGTACATCTTCGGCACAGCCGGTGCCATCGACAGCGCTCTCTCCTCAAGGTCTTCCATGAAAATGTCAGCGACGACAGGAGAAATGGGAGAGCCCATAGCTACGCCATCGATTTGGGTGTAAAATTCGTCATTCCAAAGAAAATAGCCAGATGTTAAACAAAGTTCTAGAAGTTCTCCATATTCCTCAGGCATGTCATGTTCACAAAGCTTCCTTTTCACAATTTCTATGCAGTCTTGTACAGGTAGGCAGGTGAATAGTGACTGTATATCAAAACTGACCATAGTTTCATCACTAGTCAATTTTAGGTCTTTTATTTAGAATTTTACACCCAAATCGATGGCGTAGCTATGGGCTCTCCCATTTCTCCTGTCGTCGCTGACATTTTCATGGAAGACCTTGAGGAGAGAGCGCTGTCGATGGCACCGGCTGTGCCGAAGATGTACAAACGGTACGTAGATGATACTTTTGTTGTCATACCTAAAGATAAAGTGTCTATATTCCTACACCACCTTAATTCCATCAACAACAAAATCAAATTCACCATGGAATTAGAGGCAAATAATTCACTAGCATTCCTTGATATATTAATTACCAGGAAACTTGACAACTCACTTACTCACACAGTGTATAGGAAACCCACCCATACAGACAAATATCTCAATGGTAACTCACACCACCATCCATGTCAGTTAGCTACCGTAGGCAAATCTTTGTTTCAGAGAGCACAAGGCATCTGCGACGCTGAGCATCTAGAGGAGGAACTCCAACATGTCAAACAAGTACTGCGGAGCAACAGTCACAAACTCCCTCGTATGCGTCACAGAAGCCGCCCGAAGCCACCTACAGTTGAACGTCAACCTGCCATCTTACCATACTTAAAGGGAGTCACAGACAAAATTGGCAACATCTTACGGCGAGCTTCAATTAAAACTTACTTCAAGCCCCATAAGAAGATCAGTCAATTTCTAAGACCTATCAAGTCTAATATCCCCTTACAAGATGCAGGAGTATACAAATTAGACTGCGAATGTGGTTTATCATACATAGGGCAAACAAAGAGAAGCGTAGGTACTCGTGTGAAAGAACACATTGCTGACATGAAGAATAGGCGCGATAAAAACTCTGCAGTTTGTGAACATACACTGGACCAGCCAAACCATTACATCCGGTTTGATAAACCACAAATCCTCGCCAAGGAGAATCGCTACATGCCGAGAATGTTGCGCGAGGCTATTGAAATAAGAAAACACCCCAATTTCAATAGAGAAGATGGTTGGCAAGTACCACCTGCTTGGGATCCAGTCCTAAAAATGATCAAATCCCAAACCCAAAGATCTAAAAAATGTTCGGACACTGTGAGCGATTTTTGTGTGAATCGGAACATATATAATTAATCCATCCATGTCGGTAGATGTAATAATTGAATAACTAATGTAAGACAAATACCACCTTAGTCTTCCTGCGACCACGGACGCTGCAAAGCGTTCGAAACGTCAGGTTCAACAAAATAAATAAAATACGCGATACTTCCGTTAAAAATTGTTTAATTCAATGTGTAACAATCGCGAAAACCTAAGACAATACTAGGTAAGTCTAACTTCGACCGAGAGGTCAACAGATGGATCCAACTCGGCTGGGCAGCGTTCGGGAAACTTCGACACATCTTCTCGTCCAAAATACTTCAACGCCTGAGAGTAAGGTCTTCGAGCAGTGTGTGTTACCAATGATGACATATGGAACTGAGACGTGGCCCTTCACTGCGGGCCGTATGGAGAAGCTCAAAGTCGTTCAGCGTGCTATGGAAAGAGCTATGCTCAGGGTTTCTCTGCGTGATAGAATCAGAAATGAGGATATCCGCAGTAGAACTAACATAACCGTTAAAGCCCATACGATAGGCAAGCTGAAGTGGCAATGGGCCGTCCATATAGTTCGAATGGCGTGCCCGTACTGATGCACGCAGTACGGGACGACCCCCACTAGATGCAGCGACGACCTCAAGAGGTTTGCAGGGAGTCGATGGATGCAGGTGGCACAGGATCGAGACGAGTGGCGCTCTAAAGGGGAAGGCTATGTTCAGCAGTGGACGGTGTACAGGCTGAGATGATGATGATATATATTCTCACTAGGTCCCTTGCGGAGTAGGCACAGAGAACCAAGCGCCATAAAACTCGGTCCTCACACACTTCACTCGCTTCTTTAACATTCATAGCGCTTTTCATGTACGCTCGCCGGTTCCTAGGACTCCTGATATCACCTTCTAAAACACGATCAATTTGGTCATGGTAGATTAGTTTTGGTCTTCCTCGGCTCCTACATCCTTCCACTTTCGCATTTTATATCTGCATTTTTTTTTTCGTTTTTTCTTTCATCCTGCATTCTTTGTACATATTAGAATCAATGAAGCATGTCTTTTCTTATCTTGACACTGACACTCCCTTTCAGATCAACTCTTTTTCTTACTTCATTATCACGAACGCGGTCAGCAAAATAACAAAATCCACATAATAAAGTGCATCATTCCATTTTAGAAAACTGTTCCAATTTTTGCGAATAGGAATCAGAAGTAGAATGAATAAAGCGCTCGCGACCAGAATGAAAAGAAACCTTGTCAAAGTAAATTGTAGTCATTTACAATTTGCTTATATAAGGTCACGTTCTCGTCACGCACACGTTATATATGTTAATAATATGTTAAAAAATGTAATATAAGGTGAGAAATTTAAGTAACGTCCCATATTTATAGAATAGGCAAACGTTTAGTATATCAAAAACGTTTGACATTCACGCGTGTTCTTCCTCTTTCTAGCATTATTCTGTTTCTTAATTCATTATAATTAACAATTTAAAATTAAAAAACAGGGGTCCAATACCCTTGCTTCATTTATCCAACTGAAAATTGGCATATTGTTCCGTAGCACCCAGCAACGGAAATCTAAAATAACGCAAAATTGGGTACGTCTCGTATATTTTTCCTACCAGCGATAAGTAACTTCTTCTTCTTCTAAGTATTGTTCCTTCTCTATCTCATTTATTTATATTTATTAGTTAGGTCATAAGTCTTTCGAAATATAATTTTTTGAATACGCGGGTTTCTTACTTCCTTTACCAGTAAATAGTCGCGTGGCGCTCGGTTCTCTCTGCTTACGGCTACGGTAAGGGATTTGGCGTGAACTTATAGATAGATAGATTATAATAATAATAATTTCCTTCACCACCGAGCAAATGACAATTACAAATATGTACGAGTATATAAATGTATAAACACGAATTTAGTGATACCGCCTACACTACACACTAAGTATCACTCGCGCAACTCTACTACCTCTGCTGCTAACACAGCAACTCCTTAGAAGCTTACTAGTGACCTCACTCATACGCAGAAACATAACAATCCTCCAGAGAGTTGTTATTTGGCTGCGATAAGGTGGAGGTATTTCCTCAACGCGCTTTACCTCTCTTAATAATATCTCTTAAAAAAATATAGTCTAAATAAGTAACTACATACATTCAAGGCGAGACATTTCAATTACATCCAATGTTGGTAGAATAATCGACAAACGTTCAGAACCGCGCCGTATCTCACTATCAATATCGCGGAACTAGTTTGTGAATGAAAATATTTCATATCCAAGTGTGATATTCTCCACTTATGATTCAGTGGAGGCAGCCACTTCTACGTGAGGGAAGCTTACGCATTCACCTGTCGACAACGATATAGAGTTACTGGATGAGACTTAATGCGTAACAATTTTAAATATCGAGCATTTTAATATTCAAACTTAAACTAATACATAATTTTATTTTATTTTGGTTTCTATGAAAAATTATATCGTTACATATCAATAGACAACGTAACACTTATACAGCTGAGAGCAGATCATGCTTAATGTTCGAAATTCCATAGTAACTCTTATTATATGCGGCATAAGAACGATATAAAGTCCAAAGTGTAAAACTTGACATGCACTTAGCTGTACCACTGCATGTAAAGACTTTATGGAGAGAATATTCCTCATTTAAAGGTTCGGGAAATATCAGAATCTAGTAAGATGTTCAACGTCAAATAAAATGATAGGTAATTTGATCTAAACTACTTTGTGTGCTTCCGCTAGATATTAAATAATATGCAATAAATAATCATTTTGTATCATGTTATTCTAACGACTAACATCTACAGAGCTTGAGGATACCTTTATAAACATAGACAACCGAAGTAGCCACGGCCACAAAAGGCCGTAGCCCCAAGTCCACGGATGATAGTTTTGCTCGTGAGTAAGATTACCAATAAACTCATGAGTACTTGATGTCGTATTGTATTGCAGGCTACAGTAAATGCTTTCCATCAAGCTCTGCGCCTACTTGTTGCTCTTCAAAGTGTACAAAAAATTGTCTACTGAGATACATAATTAAAGTTGTTTGAAAATATTATTAGGAAATACTATAAAATATGTTCTTCTTTTTAGATTATAGAAGCTAAATTCTAAAATATTGAAAAGTCTATCAGTTACAAAAGGTAAAGTAACCAAAACACACTTTATTGTGATGAGGGAGAAAATTCGTTCGTTTAATTCACCTTTTTAGGGTTCCGTACCCAAAGGGTAAAACGGAACCCTATTACTGAGGCTCCGCTGTCCGTCCGTCCGTCCGTCTGTCACCAGGCTGTATCTCATGAACCGTTATAGTTAGACAGTTGAAATTTTCAGATGATGTATTTCTGTTGCCGCTATAACAATAAATACTAAAAAATAATAAAATAAGTATTTAAGGGGGCTCCCATACAACAAACGTGATTTTTTTGCTCGTTTTTGCTCGATATTGATAACGGCACGTTTGACGTTTGAAATATTCACAGAATATTTAGTTATATATTCACTTTAAGAATAAATAATTAAATTAAAATAAAATAAATATTTAAGGGAGTCCCATACAACAAACGTGATTTATTTTGCCGTTTTTATAGATAATGGTACGGAACCCTTGGTGTGCGAGTCCGACTCGCACTTGGCCGATTTTTTTCTCTATTGCGGCTTAGGTCATATGCTTTTAATGTAAGAAAGCTGTAATTTGGTAAAGCCCCTACAAGTACATATTCTTGTTTTTGTATCATTAAAAATGATGAATTTCTCACTTTACATATTTCTATTGACGCCAATTCTTACATTTAAGAGCATATTAATTGATTTATTTAAAACAAAGCATTAGAAACTATTACGTACACGCTATTAGACTATACACGAGACAATTACATAATAATAATCATTTATGCACAAGTTACATATTTGCAGTTAAATCAAAACATGACAAAAAAGCTACTCGAAAGTCAAAACTGACACCTATTGTAGGATAAAAGACATGTGTTACGGGTACCATCTTAAAATTTAAAAGATAATAGCAGTTCCAGTGGCGCACGCGCTCTCTGTTCCGACGTCTCATTTGTTTTGCACGACGCACGTAATAACGCGATCAAAACGTATGAGAATTTTGACAGCGGCACGTGATGGGAAACTTAAAGTGAGAGAGTGAATTTGTGTGACGAGTAAATTGAGTAACTTGGTAAACAACGGCGGGTCTTGTCCATTGGAAGTGGGACGCAATCAGAGCTGGAAACGTAATGAATATAATGTATATAAATGAAATATTCGAAATAAAACAGAAGGAAATCACTTCATGGAATTCAACATTTTTGAAGATTGTAGGATTAGTTGTTACTGGTGTTGAGGTTAATGAAGTTTAACGTCGTTAATAGCTCGGTGGTTGAGTGGTTAACAACGGCTACTTTAACACCAACGCTGATTCTAACATTCGATTCCCATACAGGATAAACATATATGTGCATGAACATGTCTGTTCGTCTTGATATGGGTATTTTCAAGAGTGATATGAGAGTGAGATGAGGGATCCCAAACTTCCTTTAATGCAGGGTGCATTAAAAGAAGTTGGGGAACTACCCTCCTCTCGCAAAAAAACCGCAGCCAAACGGATACTATTTGGTGGGTCATTGTTTTTCTGCGAGTAAATGAAGTTACCAGTAAGCATCTAAGCAAGTTGCTGTGTGCGTGAGCGATGTTTCTTGTATTACAAGCGTTCATAGGCCACGGGGATCGTTTTTCATTCGGTGGCCCTATGCTTCTATGCATTCTGAAATTTTATAAATAAGAAGATTTCATCCAACTGACCAAAATCGAGTGCATTATAATCAGCATCATCATTATGAGTATGTATGTACGCACAGCTGGATGTATATAATGCTCCCCTAATTCTTTTCACCGTCTGTTATCCTTCACTTTCGTCGTTCAGCCACTTCGGACTGATTTTTTGAGGTCATCGATCCATCTAGAGCGAAGATGCCCATCGCTTTGTCATTCCTTACGCGGCTTCTACTATTGATTTTCTTATTAGGCATTTGCAAGCTATGCCGTTTAGCTTTCGGGAAATCTAGATCACAAGTCTGGTCCTCGCGCGTTGGGGTCTAATCTTTCGACTTGTGGAGCAAACCAATGGTAAAGGTTCTTATTTCTGGGTCACAATGATTAGGTTAGGCCCAGGTTATTAATGCATTGGGTTACTTGCGCAGTCAGGGTGTGCCAAAGTTTTTGCAATGTTGTCCTATTCAGGCCGACATATCTGCCAATCTTTTTGTTAATTTTTACTCCTATTGCGGGCAACATAAGAATGATGCAAAGGTAAGACAGACTAAATTGAGGTGTCGCTTCCATAAAAAATAAAAGGGACTGATCAGTTCATAAAATTCAAATGAATTGTTATTTACGAGTATGTATAGTTAAAATCTTATCTAGAGGTAAATCTTATGTATTGAAATCGGTAATATGTGCTTTTCGGTTTTAATAATCACTTATATTTTTAATTATAGAAGTGTAATTGGGTATGGAAGAGAGAGCATGGAAGTAGAATAAATGCAGTCGAAGTGCGAGTATTGAGTAAAATTTGTAACCTAACGCTTGGTGATCGCGTTCGCAATGATGATGTAAGAAAGAGAGTGGTCTGAAAGTCGGTCGGTCTGATGTGTTGGTGTTCAAAAGGCATGCCCCGACGGTTTGGACATATAGAAATATAAAACATATAGAGAGAAGAATATTGGATAAAAGAATGACCAAACAGATATACCTACAATGCGAAAATAGAAGTATACAGGAGCCGTGAAAGACCGTATACAAATTGGTCGTGTTTCATCATAAAGTGATGTCAGGAGCCCTAGGAACCGGCGAGTGTACATGAAAAGAGCTATGAATGTTAAAGAAGTGAGATAGGTGTGTAAGGACCGTGTCTCAGGGCCGTCGGTTCTCTCAGTCTCTGCCTAAATAGCATGTGACCTGACGTGAAGATATACATACGTACTTATATTTATACCGTTTTGTAATTGTTTGCACCTGCTGGACTAGTGTGCGCCCTTTCCCTACATTATATTCGTTAAGCCAAACCAGTCCTGGATGAGATGAAATCAGGTCAAATGTGATCAACGCAAAGACGCAGGCATTAACATGTCCGAAGTTTCCACACGGAAAAGCGGAAGAAGTTACTACGGATGACATTTAACAATAGTTGTATCATTATCTTTTTGCACAGGTGCCTTCCATGTTTCAATCTATTTGACGAGCTCAGTGACGCAGTGGTGAAACGCGTTGTTACGTTACTTTGACACCAACGTTCGTGGGTTCGATTCTCACACAGGACAAAGATTTGTAGGGCGCATCAAAGCAGTTCGTCTGGGGAAGTACATCCACCTTACAGAAAATCGCAGCCAAATAACTCCCTAGAGGGTTGTTGTGTCCCTCAACTCAACCTCACAGGAACACAACCTAGTAAGCTCTTAAGGAGATGCTGGGTTAGCAGCGGGAGTATCATCGCGCAAGGGATACTTAATATATCGCAAGCGTTCATAAGCTACGGTGACCGCTTTACATCCGGTGAGCCGTATTCTTGTATGCCTCTCGACGTAGTAAAAAAAAGGTTTGCTATATCATTGTTATGCCTTCCAACGTGCATAAAAATGTATAAAAAATCACCTACTAATTTAAGAAAACTTTTTTCAGAATATGAAAGGTCGATAATGCAATAAATCATTAATATTGTTCCATACAATAATGTAGATATTGCGTATGCCGGTACATCGGCTTGTCGAGACCGGTAAATATTTTGTTATAAACTGTCTGAAACAATTCTACCCTTTTCTGGCATAAGTTCTTCGTACACAAAAATATACTTTGGGAGAAGTCTTATTATAGAATTGATGAATATCTAACTGACAGAGATATCTGGAAATAATTCAGCATTTGACTGAGTAAATGATTTTTAATTTTATCACTATTACATATGCACTGATAATAGATAAGCCCCGTAACTTCATTCGCGCGTATTCCTTAGAGATAAACAAACTCTTGCGTTTATATATTACTACACATAAATTCAAAAATATTTTTTCAAATCCGACTTCATTTTCAGTTCCAATGGTTAGCACATTCAAACAAACAAACAAACTCTTCGGTTTCTACATTATGGTCATTTCGAAATGCTTGTAGATTAAAAAAGAAAAAATAAAATTACGAAAATAAAATTATGAAAAATTAAGGAGATACATTAAGATTTTATTTGAAATATATAATGCGTGTCTAAGTGCCTGCGAGGGCATAATAGCAAATAAAAAGTTTTTGTAATTTAAATAATTTTAATTAAAATAATATGTTTCTTACACAATTCAAATTAAATAAAAGTAAACTCAAATTAAATTTTAAATTCTAAATGGGTCCTCGTGGTATTGTGTCGAAGATCCTGGCGGCTTTCTCTCGCTTTATAACAATAATGCTTATACGTTGTGCAAGAAAGCCAGACCTTTGGTCGCCAGTAGTTTCAACCAGACGCTAGGCGCTTTGGAATTTCACGTATGAGTATGAGTGCATTGAAACTCACTAGGAGTTGGGACCGTGGGACCCAAGATCTCGATTCCAAAGGGAACAATAATGTATTCGCAGCCAAGACCACGACATTTTTTTCTATTCTCGAGAGCCTTGTTGACAGTTTCTTGGATATGAGACGAGGTCAGGTGTCCGCACAAGTAGCGTCCTAAACCAGAGGTCCTATCTTCGTCCCATCTTCCAAGGAACCAAAGTTATGCCATCCGGCCTCTTACCAGCGTCTCTTTTTAGGGTACCGTACCCAAAGGGTAAAACGGAACCCTATTACTGAGGCTCCGCTGTCCGTCCGTCCGTCCGTCCGTCCGTCCGTCCGTCCGTCCGTCCGTCCGTCCGTCTGTCACCAAGCTGTATCTCATGAACCGTGATAGTTAGACAGTTGAAATTTTCACAGATGATGTATTTCTGTTGCCGCTATAACAACAAATACTAAAAAATAGAATAAATTAAATATTTAAGGGGGCTCCCATACAACAAACGTGATTTTTTTGCCGTTTTTATAGATAATGGTACGGAACCCTTAGTGCGCGAGTCCCACTCGCACTTGGCCGATTTTTATCTCCAATCTTTATCTTTCGTTTTTTTATAGCATTAAGGTGGCATACGAACGTACGACCTGCCAGACCTGCCATTTACCGTAGCTCTTGGACATTTGCAACACCAGAGGTGTCACTCACTCGTTGCTGACCCTGTAAAAGCCTCTTCACCCCATTATTGAAGAACTTCATGTTATAGTTCCTTGGGAAAACCTCGGCTGGGTAAACAACTTGAGAGTTCTCGGAAGAAAAATTCTCTGGAACCGCACAGTACATTCCCAGTGTATGAGAGTACTCCCCGCCGTCAGCGAGCGGTGTGATTGTAAAAGGAAGCTATCGGCATCATATCGAGCAATTCTTCAGAACAACCCGTTGTGCAATCGGTAGAATATAGAGATGAAGGCTAAATCTCGCCTTAAACTTAAGGGCTCAACATCGTTTGTAAACATAGGATCGCCGATAATTCTCACAGCTCGTCTGTGAATCGACATACAAGGTCCTAGCTGATATCCAGGTGCGCCCGCCCAAAGGTACTATGAGCGGTCTGGCTTGTGACTTGTAAGTCATTGTTCCGCTCTGAAGTACTGCTCCCCCAGGTGATTGCTTTTTTATACAACATGGAAAGGCATACAAACATACGGCCCACCTGATGTAAAGCATTACCGTAACGTTTGTAAGACATTAAGTATCACTGGCGCAATGTCACCTCTGCTGCTAATACAGCAACTCCTTAGTAGGTTACTGGTAACCTTACTCACACACAGAATACACAACAACCTTCCAGAGAGTTGTTATTTGGCTGTGGTTTTCTGTGAGGTGGAGGTACTTTCCCAGACGGGCTGCTTTGATGCGCCTTACCTCTCTTAAAACTCCGAGGCCAAGACAAACAGACATGTTCACGCACACAAATGTGTGTCCTGGGTGGGGATCGAACCCACTAGCGTTGGTATCAAAGTAATGTAACAGCGCGTTTCACCACTGCGCCACCGAGCTCGATCGGTGTTGAACATCGCTGGGGATATCGACCTATTGTCGACCATATCTCTTATTTCTACCATCTAAAAGTTACCTACTCTTCAATTACCAAAATAATGTTGCTCAAAACTAATGAAGGCCTAATTGCACATTACATTGTGATTAACTTACTCCGCATAAAGCCGTGTACGGGTATATCAAAGTGTAATTTTCAATTTGGTAGCTCAAAGCGACATCCGATGTGCGTTCGTGAAATGTTCCCCTAATTAGTGTCTACTTTGATATCACTGTTATAAATCGGCGTAGTTGACTGTAATGTATATATTACGACAATTAAATTCACGTCATGTATTATAAGTAATAACATAAACGTCGATTTTTTTAAATACCATGAAATTTGCTTCCATCGCGGGACGCAAATCGGAAAAATTATGATAATAAAATCAGAAGATACAGTTTGGTGTTCTAGCTATATGTCTATCGTTTACATCTAAAATTTTATCGCACCAGTTGATAGCTAAAGAATGCGCTACGTTAAATGAAGACTGCGACGCATCGCGTCAGACTTCAATACGCTCAAAGAAAATATCACCCGTTATGAAGCCGTATTGCCGTAAAAGTCACTGCCGTGTCCACAACACTGCCAAACCCCGCTTTTTGTAATCATCATCACACTCATCCGAGCGTTAATCCCGCGTCTTACGCTTTCGCTTCGGAGCCCAGGGTTCGCTTTCCAGCTTTTACCCCTCCATTTCGCGCTGTCTTCGGCATCCCTTATAGTGAGACCATTGGCACACATGTTATTCCTCACGACGTCAAGCTAGCACTTCTTGGGTCTATTCCTTCTCCCGGGACGCGACGGAGGTAGCATGGCTATACATTTGTTCCGCACGTAATTTGCCGGTTTTTGTACAATGTGGTCGTACCAGCGTAGGCGACACTCTTGCAGTTTGTCTGCTGTCACGGACACGAAACTTCTTAAGAGCTTACTGGTGAACTCACTCACCTGTAAGAACACAACAACCCTCCGGAGAGTAATTGTTTTGGTGCAGTTTCCTATGAAGTGGAGATACTTACACAGTCGGAGTTATTTGATGCGCCCTATATAAGTATAAAATAATATATAAGACATCTATTAAAGACCTCTAAATCATAACAGACATGTCCACGAACATAAATTGTGTTATGTGCGATTCGAACCACAAGCGTTGGTTAATGTATATATATATAATGTATATATAATAAATATCTTCACGCCAGATCCCTTGTGGGATAGGCAGAGAAAACCGAGTCCTTATACACTTCATTCTTTAACATTCAAAGGTCTTTTGATGCACACACGCTGGTTCCTAGGGCTCCTGACATCACCTTCTGATAAAACACGACCAATTTGGTCACGGTAGTATTAGCCTTCCTCGGCTCCTACATGCTTCAAGGTGTTAATATTGCATTGCTAACTACTCTACCACTGGCCTCGTTAGTTCGAATTTACCTCTACATTCAAAAAGTCGTGGTATTTATCTACCCAAAACAACATACGGTAAAAGTTTCTTACGATACAATATTCAGGCGAATTTATATGCATTTCGATTAGTTATAAAATAAATAAATATTGTCGGACAAATTACACAGCGCCACCGAGCCCCAAAGTAAGCGAAGCTTGTGTTATGGGTACTAGACAACTGATAAACATACGTAAATACATTTTTTTTGTAAATACATACTTATTATACATAGAAAATACCCAGACCAATACAAACAGACATGTTCATGCACACAAATGTTTGTACTGTGTGGGAATCGAACCCACGAGCGTTGGTGTCAAAGTAGCGTAACAACGCGTTTCACCACTGCGCCACCGAGCTCGTCAAAATGTTCAATCTTATGCATATTGCAACACTAAGGGTATAACTGACGCAATTCCGACGGTAAAAAAAAAATTCGTTCCCTTTTTAGTACCATCGTAGTCCTATGGGAAAACCCCGGCGAGTTCATTTCATATCCTAAAGAAAAGATATCCTCTCTGAAATTGTTAGTGGAGAGGCCATTTCGGCTCTATAGATCTAATAACCCATCTTACAATGTAAGAGTATGAAAGGAGGTAGAACCTCTACATGGATTTATACAGCACAAGCCATTATTTTTTAATCAATTGAGCAGTGATGGTTGAGTGGATAAAACCAGCCTATTAACCTTACAGTCTCTGGTTCGAATCTAGGCCTGTACTACTAAATTCGTCTTATTGGATTTACGTACATATTTGCAATTATCACTTACTGTACGGTGAAGGAAAACATCGCGAGGGAAATTCGCACGTCCAAGAAATTATATTAAAAGAGGCGTGTGACCCATCCTAAAAAAGGTCTGGTTTTCCTTCTACGTTGTGGAGGTCAGACGACAGTTGCTCCTAAACCTAAGGATTTGGCTTAGATGCATTCAACCTTTCTTAGGTTACGTCACATACTGTTGAAATTGTTTGTTGTTGGGGTTAATTTGGACTGAGTTTAAATTACCCCAAATTGAAGAATGTTGTCCAATCCTTATGTCGAGTTTGCTCATGAGGAATGTGGTGTTTAATTCAACTTAAACCGATCGCATACATGCTTGCCGCTAACTTAATATAAAATCTGGGTCTAGCCTATTTTTTATAATTATGTCGAGAAGCAAAGAAGAGTACGACCCAACTGATGTGAAGTGACTACTGAAATCGAATGCGTGCAATACTAGAAATATCAATTGTAATGCACAATTTATAGTTCTACAATTTCAAGCCAGTCTTATTCATGGATCAGCATCTCTGGAGCTTCCTCGTAACCTCTCTCTCGCAAAAATACAACTCTCCAAAGAGTTATTTGGTTGCGCTCTTCTGTAAGATGGAGGTACTTCTCGAGTTGTTGTGACAGTGTAACATTAGGAGGCATACAATGATATGCGACACCTGATGTTAAATGGTCACTGTAAGCTATAAACGCCTGTAATGCATTAAATATGGTTCGCGCGATGCTACTCTGCTGCTAACATAGTAACTCCTTAAGAACTTGCTTCGCTCATTTGCGGGAACACAACCCTCCAAGTATTTGTTATTAGACTGCAGTTTTTTGTGAACACGTCACAAAAGGTACATCCCTAGATGGGTTGCTTTGACGTGCCTTACTTCTCTTAAAACATCCAGACCAAGACAAACAAATGTTTCTCCTGTGTGGGATTTTGGAGTCAAAGCAGCACTTCTAGCCACCTACCACCGAATTTGTCATAAAATAGTAAAAATGGAAATTTGAACATTAATGAAAGGTTGTCAACTGCTATTAACTTCGAATTTAGAGCTGAATGGGAAACTTTGTCATTTAAGTGACCTTTCCAATCAGGTCAGGGTGACATAATGTCATGTTCTCATGTTGTGAAATGTCAACTTAGTAAGTAAATAATAACACTTTGCTCTACATCCAATTATACTTCGTTATTAGAAAACTCAATCAATCAATTCTTCTTTATAACGATCCTGGTGTTCTCGCCAATGTCATGCCTTTGTGATGAGCTCGGTGGCTCAGTCGTGAATGACGCGACTTTGTCACCAACGCTCGTGGGTTCGATTCCCACACAAGAGAAACATTTATGTGCATGAACATGTCTGTTTTTCTTAGTCTGTATGTTTTAAGTGAGGTAGGGCGCATCAAAGCAACCCGTCTGGGGAAGTTTCTGTGAGGTGGAGGTTCACTAAAGCCTTGGTTTCATTCTTGCATAGACGGTAAATTTCTTTCTTCTTCTGTCAAAAATGATACTCGTACATACTTCAGCCACACTTTCCTCTTTTTTGCTACGCAGGCTTCAACCTCCGTATCCCACCAGGCATCTGCTTTCAATATTTTATGCCTCTTTGCGCATACCCATGCTTCTTTTGCACTATTCACCATACTTTCTTTCTAAAATTTCCAGCAAACAAGATTTGCATTTGCAAGTCTTCCGCTTACCAGATGTACCTACGTTTTCGCTCCTTATCGCGCGATACGCATACTATACGTACTCGCCAGTGCCTCCACTTACTGAAAAGTCTCACAAACCGACTTACCACAAGTTAGTGGTCCGTTTCAAGAGTGGGACCTCTAAAGGCTGTTGTATACATTATAGTATTTCGGAGACGTCTATCAATTATAATCAAATAAATCACACTTTTTTGGTCATTTCGTCTCCATGTATACGTATGAATATCCTTGTGACGAAATAAAGTATTCGACACGAGGAGGTTTCGTTCCATACATAAATCTAGAATCGACTTACCTTTTTCACTCTCTTATCTCCATATGAACCAAAAGCAGCTTCATAGCTGTCTCGCTTGATTCCAACCCATCCATTCAAATCTCCACATATAATCACTCTTTCACTATCAGCTAAATCCAGAATATCCCTCACAGACTCCCAAAACTTCTATACTTCATAGGCCCATGCTGAGCTTACGGGAGCATATGCTGCAACCAAAAATACTCCCGTGATGGTCAGTTTTTTACGAAACCAGAGGATTCTAGGTTCTACCAAATAGTAATACCTTCCACCAGTGGTTAAGCGAGCGAGAGGAGAGTACGACACCTATACCAGTACTGGCATGATCGTCCCGGTCTACCCCAGATCATAGACCATAGACCAGGGTCATCATTCCACCGGGTAGATCATCGGCGTCGCTCCCCTTGCGCTTAGTCTCTGTCACACACAATACATCGTCTCTCATTCATTACATCTATCAGTTCGGTGATCTTATCATTCAATCCATCTCTCACATTTCACGTGCCTAAGCAGCACTCGGCTCTTCTCGACCCGCTGGAATTAGTGCTGCGTGGTGGGTGGTGGCCCCCACCGCCGGATGCATGCACCGGTGGGGGCGGATCAGTGCGTGTCACCTTCGTGGGATGCCTTAAGCCACACTTCGGTGCACTCTTCATCCAGAATTACAATTTGATTGATTGGCAGGGGTCGCGAACGAGCACGCTTCTGGCACATGACCCCCAAACTTGTAGAAGGTGTTCGCAATAAATATGTAGGAAAGAGAGTTGGCCTGAAAGACAGTTGATAGTACATGTGGAAATAATTCAAGAGAAAGGATTGGTGACACCGATATACAAACAGAATACCCAGGAATATAATGTGAAAGTAAAAGGACGTACGAGTCGAAGAAAGCCAACAACCGCCAATAAATTGGTCATGTGGTAATTAGAAGGCGGGTGTGGAAAGCCCTCGGAACTGGCGAACAATGAATATTACAGAAGTGAATTAGTGTGTCTACTCGACAAAGTAATTGGCATTAAGATGTAGATACTCGTAGATAGAGATTTATCGCTCAGATCAAATTCTTAAAAATGTCTCTCATTTCGATTATGATGTAATAAAAGTGTAGTCACAGTCAATGAAATCACCAATGAAGAACCGATAGAACGATTTTGCTTTGAAACTCGTTTCATCGCTACGGGTCGGGAGTTGAAGTAGAACGCTCAGCTCTTGAGACGTTAATGCGCTTTTAATTTTGCTTCCCGGTAATTCAAAAACTGATGCTAACAAAATGGGGGGATAAAGCCTGGAGTTGCAGTAATTACATTTTGAATGAAGGCTGAGGTATGTAACCGTAGCCTTCATTCAAAACTTAATTACACCACTTGATAGCCAAACAATCAATTCGTTCAGTTGAGTGAGGACTGTGATATACGTGCGACGTGGGGAAAGTGCCATTATTTTAAGATCGCTTTCGCTGCATCATATAATTTCCTTGAGTATAACTTACATCTGCTTACCCGTTACGAAAACGTATTCACGTAAAACACGAACGTGGCCACGATACAGCCAGACTCCGTTTTTTGTTTATATATTGATTCTCCCAAACAACATCTTGTCGCGTATCGGCTTATTGGTATTGCTTCGTCCGCGCGGAATAGTTTTTTTTATTATTTATTTATATTAATAAAACTAAATAAAATTTCTAAAATAGCATAAGTTACTCCTTATTATATCAGCTATCTGCCAGTGAAAGTCCCGTCAAAATCGGTCCAGCCGTTTCAGAGATTAGCCGGAACAAACAGACAGACAGACAGACAAAAATTGTGAAAATATTCATTTTGGTATATGTACCGTGTATATCTCCATATGCATTTAGTAAAAAGCGATTATTTTAATATTACAAACAGACACTCCAATTTTATTTATCTGTATAGATGTATAGATATCCCTTGAATCGGAGAGATATGTAGGCGTTAAAGCTTAAAATTTTGGTGAGTAAAGGATGCTTTTATGTGCCACAACTGATGTGTTGGTTAGGGGGCACACATAATCAAAATTCCCAAGAATTGCGCGATCGATACTTTTTGTGTTCGAATAGTCTATTGGCAACACAAAATTGGATTGGTGGGGTCCACTGGCTAAGCCTAAGATTTGGAACTACCTAAGATACTATGTTTTCCATAGAGCGATTGACCGCAAACCAGACCTTTCTTGGGTAAGCTCGCACTTCTTTCAAAATATAATTTTCATGTTGACGAGCTCGGTGGCGCAGTGGTGGAACACGCTGTTACGCTACTTTGACACCAATGCTCGTGGATTCGATTCCCACACAGTACAAACATTTGTGTGCATGAAAATGTCTGTTTGTCATGGTCTGGGTATTTTCTATGTATAATAAGTATGTATTTACAAAAAAAAAATGTATTTACGTATGTTTATCAGTAGTCTAGTACCCATAACACAAGCTTCGCTTACATTGGGGCTAGATGGCGCTGTGTTATTTGTCCGACATTATTTATTTATTTATTTATGTATGTGCTCATTCCTCACGATATTTTCATTATAAGATAAATAAAGATATTTAAATTATAAGTATGTAAATAAATCCGAAAACACGAACTTTGTGGTACATGCCAGGATTCCAACCCGGGATCAGTTGGGTTCTTTGGTCTACAGCCGTAGTGGTCCGTTTCAAGAGTGGGACCTCTAAAGGCTGTTGTATACATTATAGTATTTCGGAGACGTCTATCAATTATAATCAAATAAATCACACTTTTTTGGTCATTTCGTCTCCATGTATACGTATGAATATCCTTGTGACGAAATAAAGTATTCGACACGAGGAGGTTTCGTTCCATACATAAATCTAGAATCGACTTACCTTTTTCACTCTCTTATCTCCATATGAACCAAAAGCAGCTTCATAGCTGTCTCGCTTGATTCCAACCCATCCATTCAAATCTCCACATATAATCACTCTTTCACTATCAGCTAAATCCAGAATATCCCTCACAGACTCCCAAAACTTCTATACTTCATAGGCCCATGCTGAGCTTACGGGAGCATATGCTGCAACCAAAAATACTCCCGTGATGGTCAGTTTTTTACGAAACCAGAGGATTCTAGGTTCTACCAAATAGTAATACCTTCCACCAGTGGTTAAGCGAGAGGAGAGTACGACACCTATACCAGTACTGGCATGATCGTCCCGGTCTACCCCAGATCATAGACCATAGACCAGGGTCATCATTCCACCGGGTAGATCATCGGCGTCGCTCCCCTTGCGCTTAGTCTCTGTCACACACAATACATCGTCTCTCATTCATTACATCTATCAGTTCGGTGATCTTATCATTCAATCCATCTCTCACATTTCACGTGCCTAAGCAGCACTCGGCTCTTCTCGACCCGCTGGAATTAGTGCTGCGTGGTGGGTGGTGGCCCCACCGCCGGATGCATGCACCGGTGGGGGCGGATCAGTGCGTGTCACCTTCGTGGGATGCCTTAAGCCACACTTCGGTGCACTCTTCATCCAGAATTACAATTTGATTGATTGGCAGGGGTCGCGAACGAGCACGCTTCTGGCACATGACCCCCAAACTTGTAGAAGGTGTTCGCAATAAATATGTAGGAAAGAGAGTTGGCCTGAAAGACAGTTGATAGTACATGTGGAAATAATTCAAGAGAAAGGATTGGTGACACCGATATACAAACAGAATACCCAGGAATATAATGTGAAAGTAAAAGGACGTACGAGTCGAAGAAAGCCAACAACCGCCAATAAATTGGTCATGTGGTAATTAGAAGGCGGGTGTGGAAAGCCCTCGGAACTGGCGAACAATGAATATTACAGAAGTGAATTAGTGTGTCTACTCGACAAAGTAATTGGCATTAAGATGTAGATACTCGTAGATAGAGATTTATCGCTCAGATCAAATTCTTAAAAATGTCTCTCATTTCGATTATGATGTAATAAAAGTGTAGTCACAGTCAATGAAATCACCAATGAAGAACCGATAGAACGATTTTGCTTTGAAACTCGTTTCATCGCTACGGGTCGGGAGTTGAAGTAGAACGCTCAGCTCTTGAGACGTTAATGCGCTTTTAATTTTGCTTCCCGGTAATTCAAAAACTGATGCTAACAAAATGGGGGGATAAAGCCTGGAGTTGCAGTAATTACATTTTGAATGAAGGCTGAGGTATGTAACCGTAGCCTTCATTCAAAACTTAATTACACCACTTGATAGCCAAACAATCAATTCGTTCAGTTGAGTGAGGACTGTGATATACGTGCGACGTGGGGAAAGTGCCATTATTTTAAGATCGCTTTCGCTGCATCATATAATTTCCTTGAGTATAACTTACATCTGCTTACCCGTTACGAAAACGTATTCACGTAAAACACGAACGTGGCCACGATACAGCCAGACTTCGTTTTTTGTTTATATATTGATTCTCCCAAACAACATCTTGTCGCGTATCGGCTTATTGGTATTGCTTCGTCCGCGCGGAATAGTTTTTTTTATTATTTATTTATATTAATAAAACTAAATAAAATTTCTAAAATAGCATAAGTTACTCCTTATTATATCAGCTATCTGCCAGTGAAAGTCCCGTCAAAATCGGTCCAGCCGTTTCAGAGATTAGCCGGAACAAACAGACAGACAGACAGACAAAAATTGTGAAAATATTCATTTTGGTATATGTACCGTGTATATCTCCATATGCATTTAGTAAAAAGCGATTATTTTAATATTACAAACAGACACTCCAATTTTATTTATCTGTATAGATGTATAGATATCCCTTGAATCGGAGAGATATGTAGGCGTTAAAGCTTAAAATTTTGGTGAGTAAAGGATGCTTTTATGTGCCACAACTGATGTGTTGGTTAGGGGGCACACATAATCAAAATTCCCAAGAATTGCGCGATCGATACTTTTTGTGTTCGAATAGTCTATTGGCAACACAAAATTGGATTGGTGGGGTCCACTGGCTAAGCCTAAGATTTGGAACTACCTAAGATACTATGTTTTCCATAGAGCGATTGACCGCAAACCAGACCTTTCTTGGGTAAGCTCGCACTTCTTTCAAAATATAATTTTCATGTTGACGAGCTCGGTGGCGCAGTGGTGGAACACGCTGTTACGCTACTTTGACACCAATGCTCGTGGATTCGATTCCCACACAGTACAAACATTTGTGTGCATGAAAATGTCTGTTTGTCATGGTCTGGGTATTTTCTATGTATAATAAGTATGTATTTACAAAAAAAAAATGTATTTACGTATGTTTATCAGTAGTCTAGTACCCATAACACAAGCTTCGCTTACATTGGGGCTAGATGGCGCTGTGTTATTTGTCCGACATTATTTATTTATTTATTTATGTATGTGCTCATTCCTCACGATATTTTCATTATAAGATAAATAAAGATATTTAAATTATAAGTATGTAAATAAATCCGAAAACACGAACTTTGTGGTACATGCCAGGATTCCAACCCGGGATCAGTTGGGTTCTTTGGTCTACAGCCGGTTCTTATTCCACTGAGCTATCATTAGCTCAGGTAAAACATGAGTGTCTAAAAAAATAAAGCATATAAATGTATCCATTGAACATAAATCAATACATGGACAGGCATCTAACATTGATTCTTTCTCTCCGAACAGAAATGAACGAGTTGTTCACATACTAAGAATGGCTTTTTTTTATACAACGTCGGGAGGCATACAAGCACCTGATGTAAAGCAGTTACCGTAGCCTATTAATGCTTGTAATAGATTAAGTATCTCTCGCACGATGCCTCCTCTGCTGCTTTCACAGCAACTCCTTAGGAGTTTACTGGTGACCTCACTCACACAGGAACACAACAACCCTCTAGGGAGTTGTTATTTGGCTGCGGTTTTCTGTGAGGTGGAGGTACACTAAGATATGCGAAAGAGAAGCGTGAAAGATAAAAAACAAATTATTAATGAGAAAGAGAGGCCGACGAAAAACTTCTAGGCAAATACCAAACTGTTTTGGACAGAGGGAAAGAAGTGGTTCATCGGCATCCAGATTGGACAATATAAAGTCTAATGCTGGTGTCATCCTTGCGTATACCGTGCACTCACGACCGTGAGGTCGTCTCTGCCTACCCCGCAAGGGATTTGTCGTGAAGTTATAGATAAACGTTCTGTAAGCGTTACATGCATCTTGTCTCTCTCTTTACCAAACCCAGCTAAGAGATTACGCTAGGTAATTTCTCAAACGTGTAACATATATACCGTATAAAGTTTCAACAAAGCACCGCCCCCTTCAACAAAACTTTTACAATTATATCAACCAATTACATATGAAATAAATGACAAATGATTCAACCCCCTTTAAGTCACCCGCAACAATACTGTTAGAACCAGAACCGTATTCTCCAATTATAACTTAAAATTACTTTAACGAATGAAGTAACATTGGACAAAGTCGAGCGTCTTTGAATATCGTATGCGAAAACGGAGACATATTTCGGATTCGTTATTAAGTGTACTGTAGGCACTTTCTGGTATTCCAAATGTGCTTACAAAGCGTAATTGCAAGAGATGGCAGTATAATTTGAAGAGAAATTCTGGGGAACACATTAGTTTCTTCATACCCAACTACGTTAAAACAAAAGGAGGGTTATGATTTTAGCAGGCTTAGTATGTATGTCTATCGCCATCGCGTATGCCTTGCATTGCACCGTATTATTGGAAGCCTCGTACCGTTTTACAGGTTATAAGCTACATGACGTTATTTAAAAGTCAACAAAGCTGCTTATGACGGACAGGACAATAAAAATACGTTAAAATAAATATATGTACATAAGCTCAAGTGAGTTATAAAAACGCTCTTCGAAAAAAATTGTAGAGCGAAATGAAGTGATTCGAAAAACCAAAATCTATCCCAAATTAATTAAAAACAAATTCGGTTAAATCTAAAACCTGACTACGACGAAAAATGCTCTCTGAATGAGTATAGATAACATTTCAATGTAGGTAAATTTTATATTTTAAATGATAAATAATTAAAAAATAATATTGACGTACTTATACATTATGATGAATATAAAGGTCAGTTTCGTACATCCGTAGTCACACGTCATTTGTATGTCTTATTCACATACCTGTCTAAATTCGACACAGAATATATTTAGTAATGACGTGTGACTAAGTTGGCTGTACAAAACCACTTATATTTTTATTATAATCTATAAATAGTCTATTATATTTTTAATTATTTATAATTTAAAATGTATCTAGGTTGAAATTGTTTATATACTTGTACATTTAGTATTTTTTTGTCGTAGTCGGGTTTTAGTTTTCAGTTTAATTTTTTTTTAATACTCGTAGTAGAGGTAGATAGACTTAAAAATAAAAAAGAAGCTTGAGGTTAATAATTATATTGATGTGATGGCAATCTATGTCATGTCTGTGTTGATAAGCAGATTTTACCAGTAAGCTCCCGAGGGGTTGCTGTATTAAAAGCAGGAGTCGAAACTCGCGAGCCATTTCTGTATTGCAAGTGTCCAGAGGCTTCTCTGTAACCACTCTACATCCGGTAGGTTCCGGAACGTGTGACCTAACCTAGGAAAGGTCTGGTTTTCCCTTTGAATTGAATAGATCTGACGGCAATCGCTTCCTGATAAGATCAGTATTAGCGCCAAATTATTAGAATTAGGTAGCAGATCCTACTAATCCAGATAACGCAAAGAAGAAGAGTATGGAATACATCATCAATAGATAACAGTAGTCCGAAGATCATTCACTATACTTAGTGAATGGTCTTCGGACGAGTTGACCACACTATCCTTCGCCAACTAGTAGAAGAGTCGCATGGTAGAGTATGCCCTAAGCCCCAGGAAGTCCTGTATACCTGCAGAGGACTGAATAGGGGTTGGTGACAGTTTGTGGTCAACTTTAAATAGTTAATAGATTCAAGCATTATTTCGCGAAAGTCACATTTACATGCAATTTGATTTAACCAGCCTTGTGTGCTTCAGCCACCAATTAGTACATGAGAGCTAACGCCGGCCGGCACCCACTACCGTTGGTAGATGCAACATGGCGTCGCTGTTATGGTTCATGCGAACTAACGCCGGCCGGCACCCACCCACTACCGTTAGTAGATGCAACATGCCGGCGCTACCTGCGGTCGTCCTCGACCATCTGGGACAGTAACCGCAGGACAGTCATGCAGCAACGGTGACGGGTGCATGGGAATTCTGTTCCAGATGGCGTACAATCGCGAGAACGACCATAGCAGCCGAAGTAGAGACTACCGGAGCAGCCATGGCAGTGACGGCATGTTGCACCTTCTAACGGTAGTAGGTAGATGGCGTATAATCGCGAGAACGATCGCAACAGCCGAGGCAGAGACTACCGGAGCAGCCATGGTAGCGAAGGCATGTTGCATTTACTAACGGTAATGGGTCGGTGGCGGCCGGCGTTAGTTCGCTGAACTAATTGGCGGCGGAAGCACACAAAGCAGGTTAGATGAAATTGCATGGTCAACTTTACTTAACTTCCGTGATTGATTAAGCTGACACGCTTAAGACTGCTGGTGATCCCCTTTAAACTCTGATTATGAAGGAATTTAATATTTAATGGTGAACCATTTGGTAATACACCTACTTAAGTTAGTTAATATAAGCTATATTCGAAATACTGAGTAATATAATTTATGTTCAAGGATCAAAGCATGGAAATGCTCACTAGCAAGCGAACCGAATATATTTCTCTGATCTCCTATATTTCTAGTCTAGATTTTAGTATTAACGACGACAAATTCCCATTCGATTGGAATTCGTGTTCAATCGTGTCGATGCTATTTGATTTTTTTTTACAGTAATATACTTGGATCTTGTTTAAATTTGCAGTGCTCTTGTGAATTTTTATCGATGTGAAAGAATTTGCGTTTTCGACGTCAGTTTATTGAACATTTTGACGAGCTCGGTGACGGAGTCGTTAGTAACGCTGCTTTGGCACCAACGCTTGTGGGTTCGATGCCCACATGGGACGACATTTGTGTCCATGTGCATGTGTGTTTAGAAGACAAAATACATGTAACTAAACACCCAGACTCTTGGTATGGGTGTTTCTAACAGAGATAGGACACAAAACAAAAACTGGAGAAATCCGCAGCTAAATAACAACTTCTTGAAGGGTTGTTGTACACCAGTAAGATCCTTAGGCGGTGGCATCGCGCGAGTGTTACTCAATGTGTAGCAAGCATTCAAAGGCTACGGTAACTGCTTTACATGAGGTAGGCCGTATGCTTGTATGCCTATCGGGTTGTATAAAAAAAGAACATGCTATTGGACGGCTTCACTATATTTGCAGTAAAAATAATATATTACATTCTAATTACAAAGTCTTTCAATGACTTCCTATATGAACGATCTCTGTACGGTTCATGTTAAATAAATATAATTTGATTACGACAGTATGTCACTATTTGAATTCAATGAGAAGTTAATTTCGTTTATTGTAAAAATCATTACATTACTTATTTAACGTTATAATTTGATTGTAGCACGGAAACCAAAACATCTCTGAAATACTATAATGGATACAAGAGCCTTTAGAGGTTCCACTCTTGAAACTGACTAGCTGGTGGTAAACCGGTTTGTCGGACTTTTTAAGAAGTGAAGACATTGGCGAATACGTATTCCTTTCGGAGATCATGAACACAAGGAGCGAAAAATTGCAAGACGAAAGTGTAATGAGAACGTATGTACATCTGTTAATCTTTCCTACTCAAATATGGATGATTGCTGGAAAGTTCTAAAAGAAAGTAAAGTCAAAGTCAAAATCTTTTTATTCCGTAAAAATGGCTACATTTGTTTGGAATCGTCACAATTTTTTTCCCTACCGTGCAGTTCATGACTAGGTGAGCACTGATAAAAATACTGCCAAAAAACTCAGGCATCCCTCTTTTGGTATCCAAACAAATTTACATATTTTATTAATTACATTATAATTGGATCGACTCACTCCCAGGCATTTTTATCATTAATATAGTCAGATACTTTATAATATGCCCTGCTACACAATTTGGCTTTAATAGTAGTTTTAAATTTGTTTATTGACAATTCTCTTATATTGCTGGGAAGTTTGTTATAGAACCGAATACATTGCCCCATAAAAGAATGACTTATTTTGTGGAGACGGCTTGCATGTAACACAAGATTATGCTTATATCTAGTATTTATGCTATGAGTATCACTCTTTTTACAAAATGAGTCTATCTTTTTATGGACATACAAAAGATTTTCATAGATAAATTGCGATGCGACTGTTAAAATATTTAAGTTAAAGTATGGTAGATAGTTAGATGACAATTGACTTAACCTGTGATGGGTCTGTAGTATCGAACACACAGGATAAACATGCTAGTGTATGTAGTGTATGTACAATAAAATTTAATACTAATAATAGGGAATATAAAAACATCATTCAAGACCTACAATCTGAGATCCAAACACTTAATAGTTCTTTAGATTTAATGACTAAAAAATATGAGGATGCTCAAAGAGATATTGAAGAATACAGTGTAGGCATGGATAGATTACTAGCTGACTTGAGAGAAAATGAACAAAAATTATCGTCTCTTAGTAACTTGTACAATAGGAATGAATTAACCCGAACTCCGATGAAATGTTCACAGGTAACTCGATCCTCGAAACTATCTCAAGTACATAGCCATAATGTGAATGAGGCCATTAATAGTAGTGCTTTTAAACAGATGTCATCATCATTAAATAATAATAGTGAAGATAATAACTCCAAAATAATAATGTATAGTGATGAAATAGGTAAAAATATGGGCCAATTATTATTACAAAAATCAGGAAAACTGGTTACCAATTATTGTTTGCCTGGAGCCAGTTTCACTCAAATAGTTGATAAAATAGTTAAGAGGGATTACCACCCCAACACAACTTTAATTGTTTTTATTGGGAGGAGAGGAAATTTAAACAAACATATAATGATTAAATATTTTAATATGTTACAGCAGTTAAATGTGGGAAAAGTGTTTTTATTTACTTTTCCATACAGTACTTTGTTGCCCGAGGCGGAAAATGCATCTAGGTATAGATTAAATGATAAAATGCATACATTGACATTATATGATGACAAATTTCATATACTTGACATAAATATATTTAATAATAAACATTATAATTTGACAGAAGATAAATTTTATCTTAGCAATTTTTATAAAAGACAAATAGCAGATTCGCTATCATATTGTTTTAAGAAACCAGCCAAAAGTTTGGCTAACAACCCTGCTTCTTTTGAGCAGTTAGATAATTTGACATTATGTAATGGTACCTTGGAAGGTATTCCAAATTCTTTATATTAGGTTACAAGACAATAGAGTTATACTCTGGCAATGTAAATAGTAATAATAACAATATTCAAAATGAAACTAAAAGTAATAATAATACAATATCCCCATCAATTGTAAATTGTCAAGAATATAGAAAGAATAATAATTGTATCAACCTGGTGCACCAAAACATTCAGGGGATGATAGGAAAGGAGTTAGAATTGGAGTTGTTTATGAATTGTAGCAATATTGATATTTTATGTCTAACTGAGCACTGGCTAAAACCCCATCAATTCATTTTCAGCTTCAATAACCACCAGGTTGCAAGCTCATTCATCAGAGATAACTGTATACATGGTGGCTCCTTAATATTATTAAATAAGTTGCTTAAATTTAAAGAAAGGTGTGACATTGTGAGCCTCTCTGTTGAGCGAGTTGTAGAGATTTCATGCATTGAATTGGAACGATTCATTGTTATGAACCTGTATAAACCTCCTAGCGCGCCCTTTGAAACATTTTCAAATATCATGGAGGATGCCTTAAATAAATTATCTAATAGCCATAAAACTGTTATAATTTGTGGAGACTTTAATATAAATATCTTGGAGAAAAATACTGTTACCTACAACTTTTTAAATTTATTTAAATCAAACAATTTGCATCATATTTTTACAGAGCCAACAAGAGTAACTGCTACAAGTGCTACATGTATTGACAATATATTTAGCAATGTAAAACCTTCATATCAATCTATAATTAATAAAGTTCAGTCAGACCATTCAGGTCAATTGGTTTCATTTCCAAATTCTTCAAAAATACAAAGAAAGCAAATAAATTATATACCATTTAGTAAAAGCCGCTTAGAAAGATTTAAGTCTAATATAGCAGAAAAAATTGTATTGTTGCCCTATCACGGTACTCCGGACCACTTGTACAGTTCATTATTTAGTTTAATTACTAGTGAATTTAATGCAATCTTTACTCCAAAACAACTGTCTGTAAGTGACCGTATGACATTCAGTGATTGGGCAACTCCTGGTATTTACAAAAGTCGGAATAAATTGTATGAACTTTATGAAGAAAGGACCTGTAATCACAATCCGACTTTTCAAGAACTTGTAAAAAATTATGCTAAAATATTTAAACGAGCCTGTTCCAATGCTAAGTCTATATATTTAAGAAATAAAATTAATGGTTCAACAAATATTATTAAATCTGTTTGGAATATGATAAATAATGAGACGGGTAGAGCGAAAGTACGTAGTCGAGACTTTCAGTTAAAGATAAATGATATAGATATCAAAAATGATGTAGAAATTGCGACTGAGTTTGAAAAATATTTTTCTAACATTCCTCTTATTACTACGAGAAATCTTAGGTCTTCTTCTATAGCTGCTGAACTCGTTCTCAAACAGAGCGTGGTAGAATGCGACACAATATTTGAATTTTCAGCTGTAAGCCCAAAAGATGTTTTGAACGCTTTTAAATCAATAAATATGAAAAACACTAAAGATCTGTGGGGTCTATCTGTCAAAACCATATCTTCTATTATTATTTCAATCGCTCCACATTTAGCTACAATTTTCAATTGTTGTGTGGCATCTGGTGTATTTCCTGACTTGATGAAACATAGTAAAATCATTCCATTATTTAAATCTGGTGATAGTTCGGACCCTTCGAATTTTCGACCTGTTTCCATACTGCCCATTCTCAGTAAAATTTTTGAAAAACTAATGCTTAGCCAGTTGCTCAGACATTTTAATACACATAATTTGCTTCATAGGAGACAGTTTGGATTTACGAGAGGTTGTTCAACTATAGACGCAGGGATTCATTTGCTTAAAAGTATATTCGCGGCATGGGAAGGTTCGCAAGATGCCTTGGGAATTTTCTGTGATCTGTCTAAAGCGTTTGACTGCGTGCACCATGACACTCTTGTCAGAAAATTACACACTACGGTATCAGGAACAAGGCTCTCGAACTTCTGTCTTCTTATCTGGGCAATAGGATACAGAAGGTCGATGTTAATGGTAAGAGATCTTCGGGGTCCCCTGTAGTCATGGGAGTCCCACAGGGGTCAATTCTAGGTCCATTCTTATTTTTAGTATATATAAATGACTTACCTTATTATGTAAAGGATAAACATGAGATTGTATTGTTTGCGGATGATACCTCTTTGACATTCAAAATTAATAGACAGTTAGGTAATTATGACGAAGTTAACGATGCTCTCTCTAAAGTTATGCATTGGTTTAATGTTAATAATCTGCTTTTAAATGATAAAAAGACTAAAGTAATTAAGTTCTCAACACCTAATGTAAGACAGGTGACTACCAATGTACATGTTAATGGAACTAATTTAGCCCCTGTGGAGACAACTGTGTTCTTGGGTATAACAATTGACTCCAAACTACAATGGGGCCCACAAATTGAAAAATTATCAGGAAAACTAAGTTCTGCAGCCTATGCAGTGAAAACTATTAGACGGCTCACTGATGTTGATACGGCTAGAATAGTTTATTTCAGCTACTTTCATAGTATTATGTCATACGGAATTCTTCTTTGGGGTAACTCCGCGGACATTAACACCATCTTTTTATTGCAAAAGAGAGCCATAAGAGCTATCTATAAACTTGGTCCCCGTGAGAGCCTTAGAGAAAAATTCAAAGAAATAAATATTCTAACAGTCGCATCGCAATATATCTATGAAAATCTTTTGTATGTCCATAAAAACATAGACTCATTTTGTAATAAATTAAAAGTAAAAACCTTTTTAAAAACAAGCTTTTATTTAAATGCTCTAAAAAGAAAAAAATAAACTTTTATACTAAAACTTTTACTGTTAACTTATAACGTCATTTCACATTTGACATAATTTATATGATATAAAAGCTTGTCGCGAGATTTGCTTGTGTAGATTAAACAAGTAAATTAAATAATTTGATGTGAATAATATTATCTATTAAAATTTTCAAACTAAGTAAATACGAGTACTTAAATCTCGCGACAAGCTTTTATATCATATAAATTATGTCAAATGTGAAATGACGTTATAAGTTAACAGTAAAAGTTTTAGTATAAAAGTTTATTTTTTTCTTTTTAGAGCATTTAAATAAAAGCTTGTTTTTAAAAAGGTTTTTACTTTTAATTTATTTTTTACTTTTTAGTTATCGCTGGACACGTTTCTTGATCTGTCTCATTCAACTCATCATTTTTGCATGGTCGTGAGCTTCGTTTAGAAGGGTAAGAGCTAATACACAACAGGGTTCGCCCCGGTCATACGAGTAGTATAATCAAACAAGTAGGCCGACCCGACCCCTGAGCGAAGGATAATAGCCTAAACACGTAGGGATGTCGCTTATAATTTATACAATCGTCAAAAATGCATAGTCTATCTATATACAAAACAATTTTCTCCTGTAGGTGAATCATCAGGGATCTATAATACAAAGTTTTTCTTAATTATTTTATGTACATAGACCAGGAGCTGACTATTGTATTGAAGTTATATACTCCTTTAGGCGCGTTATGAAAAAATTATGAGTGAAATTTTAACATACTTTAACACAAAAGTAACAGGTTGAAGCTGCCCGCTAAACCGCTCATTAAGTCACGAAAAATATGCTCAAAGCTGCAGCCAAATTACAATTCCCTGGAGGATTATTGTGTTCATGCAAGTGAGTGACGTTATTACCTCACGGAAAACTGGAGCCATATAACGTCATGTAATCGCTCACTCGCCTGAACACAACAACCGTCCAGGGAATTATTATTTGGCTGAAGATTTCTGTGAGGTGTTAACGTCACTCACTCGCATCAACACAACAATCCTCCAGGGAATTGTTATTCGGCTGTAGTTTTGAGCATATTTTTCGTGAGGTAGTAACGTCACTCACTCGCATGAACGCAACATCTGTCCAGCGAATTGTTGTTTGGCTGCAGTTTTCCGTGAGGTAGTAACGTTACTCACTTGCATGAATACAACAACCGTCCAGGGAATTGTTATTTGGCTGCAGTTGCCTGTGCGGTGGTAACGTCATTCACTCGCATGAACACAACAACATCCCTCCAGGGATTTGTTATTTAATGATGCCAGACAAGTATTACTTCTCATGCGCGTACATAAATACACGCACCCATTTTTTTTACACAACTATTTTTCTTTTTCATTTACTACACTTATCAAAATTATAATCTTTATATTCTGAAATTTAATATTTTTACAGTAGCCTTAAATGATAGGCATTAAAAGTATTTTTTTCTGTAGTAAATTTGTAATTTTATAACAAAATTACACATTTGTTACAAAAAAAAACTTTTTACTTTTTAGCCATCTTTACGAATTTGTAGTTAAAGTAGGTAGGTACACGTACAAATGATTAAGAGCGGGAGCGCAGCGGCGCGGTGCGTATGTGGGCGCGTGAGGTGTTAAGCACGGCGTAGCCACGACTAGCGTACCTTTAGCAGCGATAAATTTTGTCAGTGTTTGCGTGCGACGACGCGTACGTACGGGATGGTACGGGCGCGCACACATACAATCCGAACGCGGTGCGTATCTATGAAGATAACCTACTTATTTGATTTTACTATGCCCCGGTGCCCTGAGGTGGTACGTTCACGACATCATACTCCTAAATTCTAAATATTAATAAATTTAGTTCCTAAATTCCAGAACACACCTCTTACCGTCACCAAAAGTATTAGGATGCTTGGCGTCGAGATCTCCAGTGATGTGTGATGCAATATCGAAATCACCTGGAGGAGAAGGTCAAGCTGGCGTCGATAAAACTTGGTGTGCTCAACAGGGCTAAGCAGTACTTCAGTGCGGGGCAAAGACTTATATTATATAAGTCTCAATTCATACCGCACTTGGAGTACTGCAGTCACCTTTGGGTGGGAGCACCTGGATACCAGCTTGGACCGTGAGATTCGATTCAGAGACGAGCTGTGAGAATTGTCGACAATCCTAAGCTTACACACGGTATTGAACCCTTAAGTTTAAGGAAAGACTTTGCCTCCCTTTGTGTGTTTTACCGATTGTACAACAGGTTGTGTTCTGAAGAGTTGTTCGAAGTGATGCCGACAGCTACTTTTTATAACCGCACCGCTCGCCGACGGCGGGGAGTTCACCCTCACACGCTTGAACCGCAATGGTCGCGTACTGTACGGTTCCACAGAAATTTTCTTCCGAGAACTCTCAACCTGTGGAATGAACTCCCAGCCGAGGTTTTTCCAAGGGACTACAGCATGGAGATCTACAAGAAATGCGTGAAGAGGTTTTTAGAGGGTCGGCAACGCATGAGTGATGCCCCTGGTGTTGCAAATGTCCATAGGCTACGGTGACTGTTTAACATCAGGCAGGCCGTATGCTTTATTGCCACCTTAGTGGTATAAAAAAAAACATATTACACCCTGATGCCACTCAGTCCTCGGCACGGCGTCACCTTGACTTGGGTGTTTAGAGAAATGTGCCACTTATTTCAGCTTGAAGCTTATTTGTACCTTACGAAACACAGTTTCGGGTTGGTAACAATTCGACCTCAATATCATAATCGACGACTCCAAAAACCCCAGTACACCAAAATTCCAGACACATTGGAGCAATCGTATTGATCGAGGATTTGATGAAAAACTCGCATTCGTATTCTCAGTAGGTCCTTTCACTTGATACCCATATTATAAGCAAGCACTAAAAACTTACTCCGCCATATTGGTTTAGAGTGACGTCACTTTATTTTTTGACTTATTCTCAGCAAGCCCTTTCATTTGATACTCATATTGTAGGAAAAATTGAAAAAAAATATTCACCATCTGGGGTATTCCGCCATGTAGGATTTAGAATGACGTCAAACAGTTAACCATGCATTGTCATTAAAACTGAACGTGTATACAAAATTTCAGCTCAATCGATTGAAGATATCTGCTTCTAAATTGATTTTCAAGCTTCAGAAGTCCGCCATATTGGATTAAGAGTGACGTCACATTATTTTTCTAGTTATTCTGAGCAAGCCCTTTTATTTGATACCCATATTGCAGGAGTGCATTAAAAATAGTTGGTCCGCCATCTTCGGTATGCCACCATGTTGGATTTAGAATGACGCCACACAGTTAATCATGCATTGTCATCCAAACCGAACGTGTATACAAAATTTTAGCTCAATCGATTGAAGATATCTGCTTCGAAATTGATTTTCAAACTTTAGAAGTCCGCCATATTGGATTAAGAGTGACGTCAAATTATTTTTCTAGTTATTCTTAGCAAGCCCTTTTATTTGATATCCATATTGCAGGAGTGCATTAAAAATAGTTGGTCCGCCATGTTGGATTTAGAATGACGCCACACAGTGAATCATGCATTGTCATCCAAACTGAACGTGTATACAAAATTTCAGCTCAATCGATTGAAGATATCTGCTTCGAAATTGATTTTCAAGCTTTAGAAGTCCGCCATATTGGATTAAGAGTGACGTCACATTATTTTTCGAGTTACTCTTAGCAAGCCCTTTTATTTGATACCCATATTATAGGAGTGCATTAAAAATAGTTGGTCCGCCATCTTTGTTATGCCGCCATGTTGGATTTAGAATGACGTCACATAGTTAATCATGCATTGTCATCCAAACTGAACGTGTATACAAAATTTCAGCTCAATCGGTTAAAGATATCTGCTTCAAAATTGAGTTGCAAGATTTCACCCGAACATACTTACATACTTACATTGCAAGTTAAATAAAAGCTTGTAAAAAGAGTGATACTCATAACGTAAATACTAGATATAAGCATAATCTTGTGTTACATGCAAGCCGTCTCCACAAAATAAGTAATTATTTTATGGGGCAATGTATACGGTTCTATAACAAACTTCCCAGCAATATAAGAGAATTGTCAATAAACAAGTTTAAAACTACTATTAAAGCCAAATTGTGTAGCAGGGCATATTATAAAGTATCTGACTATATTAATGATAAAAATGCCTGGGATTGAGTCGATCCAATTATAATGTAATTAATAAATTATGTAAATTTGTTTGGATACCAAAAGAGGGATGCCTGAGTTTTTTGGCAGTATTTTTATCAGTGCTCACCTAGTCATGAACTGCACGGTAGGGAAAAAAATTGTGACGATTCCAAACAAATGTAGCCATTTTTACGTAATAAAAAGATTTTGACTTTTGACTTTTGACTTTAGATCAAAAGAAGCATGTGAATGCGTAAAGAGGTATTAAACATTGAACGGAGATGCCTGGTGAGATGCGAAGGTTGAATCCTCCGTAGCAAGAGAGAGGAAAGCGTGGTTGGATTATGTATCATCTTTGCCCTTAATTGAAAATGTACCGTTTATGCAAGAATGAAACCAAGACTTTAGTGAATGAGAAGCGTGAAAGACAAACTATAAATGAGGAAGAAAGGCAGGCGAAAAACGTTCAGGTAAATACGAAATTCTTCTGGAGGGTGGTAAAGAAGTCTCGGGGTGGTTCGTCGGCATCCAGAATGGACAAATTAAAGTCTAAAGCAGGTATCATTCTTGCTAACACTCAGGAAGTATTAAAGCGGTGGAGTGAATATTTTAGAGAAATGTATGAATATGCCACAGAGGCTGGCAATGAGAGTGAGTCTGACGCTCACTCCACGTTGGCGACATCCATTGGAGCAAGGTCTGGCGAATACGGAGGATGACGTATGGTTTCTAACTGCAGCTCCTGTAGAGTTACAACGGTGTCTCGTGCAGTGTGAGGTCTTGCGTTATCATGGAGCAATAATGATGAAGATCGATTCATGAGTCGGGGCTGTTTTACTACCAGTTTTGCCATCATTGTTCAAAGTTCGGCACACTAAACATCTGCTGTTATTGCTTGACTTGCTTGAGATCAAAGAAATCTATTGTGAATAACGCCATGAAGAGACCACCAAACAGTTACCATTATCTCTTTATTGGTAAGCTTTGCTCAGGGCATTATTACGGCGTTTGACCTGGGGTCAGCCATTGCATTTTTCACTTACGGTTATCGTATAGAATCCACTTTTCATCACATGTCACAATTCGATCCAATATTCCTTCATTTCTGTACCGATTCAACAAGGCAACATAAGTTTTAACACGCGTTTCTTTCTACAGATCAGTTAAATCACGAGGCACCCATTTTTCATATTTTTTTATCTTATTAATTTGATGCAAATGAGTCAATATTGTAGGTTGTTCACCTATGTAGGCAGTCTTACACGTGGTTCGTTCTTCAAGTCGAATTTTCTATTACAAAAGCTTTTAAACCATAAACGCACGGTGCGTTCATTAGCAGTCTCCTCTCCAAACGCAGCATTGATATTGCGAGGCGTTTCTGCCGCGTTAGTTCCGCGTCGGAACTCATATTCAAAAATTACTCGGATTTTCGAAGTATCCATCTTTCCCGTCTAAACTAAATAAAAAAAAGACAATTGAAATTCGAAAATCAAATGTTGCACATTTTTAAAAGAAAAATCTCATAGCTATCATGTGAAAAAAGTTTCACTCGAAAATCTCACACCATGAAGGTTTAATGTCAATTCAAAGTCGCTATTACTATAAAACGGTAATTTCATACTTTAACCCATATTATTTACATACAATATACCTACGCGATGCTGCTGTGTAACATACACATGCTACAACCGCATACTCACCACTAATGTGAAACTACCTAATATCTGTCCCGCAGTCACCGCGCAGCTTCCATTCAGTACTGAGGCTTTCCGTACAGCTCATAGTTTTTTCCAGTTTTTGTATGTTGCATATTCTTCCAATCTATCCACAATAAATCATACTAATTCCGCTACAGGGATATGGGTCTCTACACAACCGAATATGGGTTTAGCCCAGTTGCTCAACTGTCGATAGGCGGAAGCTAGCGTTTTTAGCAGTCCGAAGGTCACTGACTCGGCTTAATGACTGTCATCTATCGGTAACAGCTGGGAATGATGATCTAAAATATCCTCCAAGAAAAGCTCGAGATAGATAAATCTATCTATAGACAATTAAACTGGCACGCGTAACGATGCCATCGAGGTCCTCTATTGTCTTAGAACTTTTGCTAAGTCTAGGAGCATTTTTAATGTGCGCCTTGAATCTTTTTTCAAGTAAGGAAAGTGCTGTTTCAGGCAACAAGGTAAACTTTTGTTATAGAATCAAATACAATTTACAACAATTTCCGGTTCTAACAAACTGATGTATTGGCACGTGCAACTTATAAAACTTACACGAGCACACTCATTGAAATTTAATAAAAAAATATATATTTTTCTTTCCTTACTTTCGTAGTCACCATCGAGATTTCGTCCAGCAGAGGCTGCGGCTATCACTTCTTCAAGATGTATTACTGAAATGATGATGACCTTACTGACTCGTAAACACCCTTATAACATGGGCCGTATTATCTTCATAACACCCACAAGTGTTGTAATAACCTTTTTGAATATTATGTAATGTAAAACCTTTTTAGATATTATTCCACATACATTACATAATAATAATAATAATCCCCGCAGGGCAGCTTGTAGCGAGCTGTTGGTGCGTAACGACACCATGGGTACCCGAGTGCTCCAGAGAGTCGATCAGGGCCTTCGCCTCCGGCGTGTCTTCATCGGTCGGTATGAAAAGTCGAGAAGGCCCGCAGGACTCTCAGCTCTGGCTTGTCTTCATTGGCCGTCCAGAGAGGAGTCGATAGAGTATATTGATCTAGCAGGTGATATGCTCCAGGGGTGGAAGTGTTAAAGGGCATAACGCCGCGAGTAACTTCGGAGAAAGCGCAGCACACCTCTCGACACCCCTGAGTCACTCACATCGGTGTTGCCCCCGGCCGACTTTCTCTGGCATTTCGGGGGTCCATCTAGTGAGTGGCGAGCCACCGCCTGCCGAAGTAACATCAGATAGGATAGTTATGGCAGGTGTCCGTCTCTCTTCTGTAATAGCCCAGTACTAATAATCCCTCCAGATCTCATGTCAATAGCTCAATTATACATTTGCAATAGTCCCAATACCTGCCGTGACCTGTTCGTGGGTATATCCTGCCATTGATCCCTTGGAGCAGTTCACAGCGGGTATAATATATTACATCATTCTTTTCATTCTTTTCGAAAGGTCCTCTACGCGTTGGATTCATATCCTATCAAATGACCGGGATTAAAGCCCGTGAAATAAGAAAGCAATATAATAATGTATTTATTCAAAACCAGTTTACATATTTAGCAACACGTGATTGGTGCTCTCTTTTAAGTGCTAAAATACCTGTGCCAGAGGGCATCGCTCTTCCATAACACATTTTACATTAATTAAGATTGTAACTGTGATACATTATTTGAATAAAAACTTATTACAAAAAGGAAAAAGAAGTTAAAGTTTAAATCTATATTACAATGTAATGTATCTGTATGACCGGACTTGCGTATCAGCGTGTGTGTATGTGTTTGAGTGTGTGTGTGTGTGTGTGTGGGAGAGAGAATGCATCTATGTCATAAAAGGTAGAGTGATACAGTGCCCGGCAAACAACTCGAACAAGCGCAGCAACTACGTTTAACTGTCCCTTACAAATGTTATATGAAACCTGCGCAGAACGACGCGCGTCGGCGCGTTTAGTTTTTTGTTCACACAATTGTAGAGTTGTGCCGATTGTTTTGTTAATTGGCGGGTGGCGAAAGCAGTATTTATTTTTGGTGCGGTCACTACTATATCTTTTCGTCGACGCCCCACTAAAAGTTGTGTGTTGTACAGAAGATTATACATTACATTATCTCTGTTAACTCTATGATAGTGAGTTGTCAAAATTATTTTTATTTGTAAATTCAAATATTTAGAATAATTGATTTTAGTGGTACAAGCAGAAAACGCGGCAGTCTGGAGGAAGTTTTCGAGAAGAAAACATTCAGTGCACTGCGTCTGAGATCACCAGCCCCCTGCTGTGTTAGCTACGAGGTGAACCATCGGCATATTACTCTCTTTTCCGAACCCGTGAATCTCCGGACACCTAATTAATCTAATATTTAAATACCTCCAGCTCCTGTTGTGGACTTCGGCGGCTGACAATGATACCGCTACGGTGTTGGACCGTAAGGCGGTCTCCACCGTTATCCACAACTTCTATATCGGGATCTGCGTGCTGGCTAGTACATTAACCTGCCGTCTACAGTCGTCGGCCCACTATAGCCGGCGGCCACTTAGTGCACCTACCAGTGATTTACCGGTTAGACAAATTAAAATGAGAGTTCTTAAAGACCTGCATTAGCCGAACTTTTAATTAACCTTTATTTGTTTATATAATTTACTGTAAATAATAGCCTTTAATAAATTTGTAACCCTTTTAGTACTCCCTTTTCTTTATCTAGGAATATAACAGTGTAGGCAGTGTAGTTGTAGTAGTGCCTTTGTTTCTCTTAAAAGAAGAAGGTATAAAGAAGATTTAACAAATACATTTGGGATTTGGTAAAACCAAATATTTTTTGTTTTAAATTTGCTTAATCATTATCATCATTACAGGCGAAAGACGTCCACTACTAGTGGCTTCCATCGTGATTAGTTATTGCAGGTCGTATAGCAACGATGAAATCATGAAATCGTCGTCATAAATTTGACAATTTAAATAAAAATCTTGTTCACAAATCACACGTTAAAATCTAACTCATCATTTCCACTGATTTCAGCAATAAGAAAGAAAAAATAATGTAACCTTTTTTGATATTTCAAACAGTCATACGTGTCCGATGGTTAAGGTAATGATAGCTTCTGTTTATAACCACATCACTCGTCGAAGGTAAATACATCCTCACAGACTGGAACTGTATTGGTTGCATAGATCCTTATATATAAATATCCTTCAGAGAACTCTCAAGTTGTGGAACTTCCAAGGACAGCATGGGGTTTTTTAAGAAAGGCGTGAAGAGGATACAGGGTATATAACTGCTTATGGTCAGGTAGGCTGCATATACTCATTTGCTACCATATTGGTATAAAAAATGCGTAGCATATAGATACTTACAATATAATGGGTATCACTAGCGCGTTGGCAACCCTGTAATAGTAATAACAACAAATTTTCCTCAGTCTGCCACCCGAGTACAAAAGCCTCTGAACTGAAATCTCTTATAAGTAAATACAGAATTCCTATTTTCTCCATCCACAAATAAGCTTGAGACGGCGCACAATTATAACTCATACGGCGCGGGGCGTAATAATTTAAGCTTACATACAATTTGTGAGGGTAACAAATGAAGTGTACGGACGGAGTAATTTTGTACACAACACAAGTTCATGTGGTTTTGTTGTCACGTAATAGATTTTCACGACGTTTAAGCATGTACCTATATATATTATTGATAACGAGTATATACTGCATTGTTTAATGCCTAGGCCAAGTTGAATAGACTTGAAATAACTAAGCTTGAAAACACTAATCTCCGCCAATCCGTAGTTAAGCTTCGTGTTGGAGTATGCTAAAACTTTGCCGAGCGCGGTGTTCTAGTGGTCACGTATGGCAAGCTTCAACGGCAAGGGGTTTGATTTCAACACTGGATGAAAAATTGTGAATGAACTTGGCTCATTGTCTGGTCTGAGTTCTGGTCTGGCTTAAGAGAAATTGGGCACATTAAAGCAGTCTGACTAGAGAAGTACCTCCGTCTCACAGAAAACCGCAGCCAAATTGGAACTTGGGAGAGCTGTGCTATCAATAGGCTTCTAAATGTTAACAACAGGAGTAACAACGCGCAATTTCTTGTACTGCAAGCGTTCGAAGGCTACGTTAACTATGTTACATCACGTGGGTCGTATACTAGTATAAAGTAAATTCCCTTCGGTTGACGGGAGACGCGTATCCCTACAATGGGAGGAGTAAGAGTTGATGTAAATATTCAGGTATACTTCTATCTATCTATCTATAACTCCACGCAAAATCTCTTGCGGGGTAGGCAGAGAGAACCGAGCGCCACGGGACTCGATCCTTACATACCGCTTCTTTAACAGTCATTGCTCTTCTCACGCTCGTCGGTTTCTAAGGCTCCTGACATCACCTCCTGTTGGAACACTACTTTATATGGAAACACAATTACATTTGTGGGTATGCGGGGTTTGTTATTCTATGAATAAACACCTAAAGAGAAAATAAGTACCTATCGCTAGCGTAAGGACAGTGCTGGTTCAATGCTTAACTTATGAAAGCAAGAGAGCATAAAAGTAGAATAAATGCGGTCGAAGTGCGAGCGTTGCGCAAAATTTGCGGCATAACACTTATAGATTGCATTCGCAAACATGACGTTGTAAACAGAGTTAGTCTGTATGAGAGTGTCGGTGTTAAGATATGAAAGGCCCGCTTCGTTGGTTTGCACATGTAGAGACAATGCAGGAATACAGAATAACCAAACAAATATACAATGCAAAAGTAGAAGAATGCAGAAGCCAAGGAAGGCCAAGATTTAGCTGCTATGACCATATCGATCGTGTCTTATAAGAAGGTGATTTCAGGAGACCTAGAAACCGGCGGGCGTGCGTGCATGAAAAGAGCTGAAAATCTTAAAGAAGAGTAAAGTGTAAGGACCGAGTCTCGTGGCGCTCGGTTATCTCTTTCGCAAGAGTTTTTGCGTGAACTTATAGACAGATTGATAGCGTAAAGGATCTGCCATGCAATTCTGTAAGAGCAAACATCCTTACATCCTCGGAAACATCGGCTGTTACAGCCTTGAACACAAAATTGCAATTCTTTGGTGTCGCTTTTCATGGTTGTGCGACACTAGCGCCGCAAGGCTGCGTTTGGAATTAGAATTCTACAAGGCAAACAGCCTCGCGTACGCTTACAGCCTTATAGAATACCAAATAATTTAGCCGTGATCACAGTAGACGATGTCAAAGCTGTGACATCTGTGATCACAGCGACGCACAGAGCCATTACGAGTCGCTTAGAGAATTGCATGGCTGAAAACTCTCTCCCACTAAAGAAGTATTCTTAAGCTATAGGTTATAACCTATACGTGGGACACTTAGAAAGTTTTGCGAAAATAAAAAAGTGTTCTATAGGTTAATATTTTTTTATTAAACCTTTTCAAAGTACTCTTCACCGACCTCTATACAAAGTTTCATGCGTCTAAACCAGTTTTCGAAACACTTTTTTGCAGTCCGCCGCAGACACCTCATTTACAGCCAGCTCGAACGCTGACAGCGCATCTTCCGGCGACGAAAATTATATCCCTTTGAGGTGATTTTTTATTTTCGGAAAGAAAAAGAAGTCACACGGTGCTAGGTCAAGGCTGTAAGGGGGATGACCCAGGAGTTTGACAGGCGTCCAGGAAGTCGGTAGTTATGAGAGCGGGGTGTGCGGGCGCGTTGTCGTGGTGGAGCAGTAGCCCGCAGAGCACTGTGTTTGGTCGCTTGTTTCTCACAACAGAGAAAACTTCTGCCAAGCATTTGGTAGTATACCATTCGGTGTTGATAATTCTTTGGTTCTGTTAAGGAATTGACACCAAGTAGCCAGTCTAATTGAAAAAGCACGCGATCAAAAACTTCCCCGCGCTTCTTGATCGCTTCACTTTGGTAGGCGTTGATTCGTTTTGAAACACTCAAATCGTCGACTGGCGCTTCGTTTCTGGATCCCTATCGATAAATCCAGTACTCATCACCTGTAATGATGTCGTAAACACACCGAGATGAGCCTGCTTCAAATTTGTTTATCATATCAAGGCACCATTCCACCCGGGCCTGCTTCTGAGCAACGGTGAGGTTGTGTGGCACCCAGTGTGAAACTATTCTCCTCACGCGAAGATGCAAGTGTACAATCTCGTGAAGGCTTTCCGACCCAATCTGCTGTATGTGCTGAATCACCTTAAACGTAACTCGCCTATTGTCTTGGATTAAGTTTTTCACTTCTAGCACGTTTTCTTCCATAATAGCGGTCAAGGGGCGACCACTTCTTTCTTCATCCCCTAAAGTTAGTCGATCGCGCTTGAATGTGTTATACCAACGATATACGGTTACCTTGGAAAGGTCTTCATCCGTGAATGCCTGTTGAAGTCTATCATACGATTCGTCTGGTTTCAGGCGACACTTGAAATCGTAAAAATAATCGTAGCACGAGAATGTTTCCGGCTCAGATCCATTTTTCAATGAGACACGATGATTTAATTAGCTTGCAAAAAATATGGAGGGAAATTTTGAAATTGAAACGTACGTATGTTTACATAAACATATTTTCAAAATAGATTACAACCGGCCAGTCTCTCATACATAAAAAAATTCACAATACTTTCTGAGTGGCCTGGTACTGTTATCGAGAATTATTTAGTACTCGTACCCAAATATTAATTACATCGAATACAGAATGAGTAGTCGACACAATATGTAATATAGTAGATATAGGAGAGAGCGCAGAGTGAGCAGTGAACATTTTGCAGGGAGTTATAAAAATGTGGCTGTGGTAGAGGGAGTATGAAAGTAAAAAAGACGCTGTTGAGAGGCGAGGATTACGTAAAATCTGTAGTAACGCTTGCTGACTGTGTTCATAAATGTGAAAGAAATAGAGTTGCTCTGAATAATAAGATCAGTGTTAAGACAAGGAAAGTCACGCTGAAGGCTGTAGGAGAAGGAGAAAGGCCAAAACTTACTGTCACAAATGTTATCAGAAGGTAGTGTCAGAAACCCTAGGAAAGGGCCAGCTTGCAAAGCTATGAATGTCAAAGAGCGAGCGAGGTGGGTAGGGATCTAATCATGTGGCGCTTCTATCTGTCTGTCTACTCCGTAAAGGACTTGGCGTGAAGATAGTAGTCGTAGCTTGTATTTATATGATGCAATCTGAAGAACAAAATTTCATATAGCTACATCATAATGATACTTGGTAACTGAATGTACTTCTGAGATAAATGTCTAAGTAAACATCATTCCTTAGACATTTATCAGTTACATACGTCCAGAGAATGATGTAGGTCGAAGGTGTCTATGGGAACTTGTCGGCAATTAAAAGTAAATCCATCGCGTTTGCACCTGTTTTACTCGATAGTGAAACTTTTAGTAATTCAGCGTTTTTGTTTTCTTGTTCTAGTTTATTTCTCCAATATATTTTTTTCTCTGGGTAGCCATATCCGTATGTCGGCGTCCTCGAGTTATGTAGAACATGCGGAGTCTGCATTTTTGTTTTTACCAACTATTCAGTACCAGTTTTATACAAAACTAGCAACCCGCCTCGGCTTCGCGTGAGGGAACTCGCACGGGTGTTGCGATTGCTACTAATCCTCACAGGATTACCCCCCGGGCTAATCTAAAGATTCCCTGAAAATTTCATCAAAATTTTGAGTTTTTCGAGTTCACACAGAACACATATCCATTTTATATATATGTAATATATTAAAAATGGATATATATATATATATATATATATATATATATATATATGTATATGTGGAGGATATCCTTTAGGAGCTTGCTGATACATATATATGTGTGTGTGTAGAATGGATATATAGGCAAGAATTTATGAAACTCAGAGCAATGGTAAAATTGAACATTAAGGAGGATTTTCAATTATACAAAATGAAAATGGAACGCGATTTCATGAGAGACCCAACTACTTTCTGGAGTTACATAGGTACAAAGAAAAAACGTTTAAAATCGACTGAACTTCTCTTGGATGGGAAACCTGTCTCGAATAGCAAAGCAGCTAAAATATTTGCTGAGCATTTTCAATCGGTTTATGGGAAGAATCCGCCTAGCCTCAATGCAGCTGAAGCAATAGCAGCGGCAGGTTCAGAAAGTGTTCGCATTCAAGTCGATCGGTTTACTATTGGAGATGTGGAGCTTGCAATCAGACGACTCAAGCCCAAGCATTCAGCCGGTCCTGACGGCATTCCTCCATACATTGTGAAAGATTGTGGTTCGGTATTTAAAATGCCTCTGCTTCATATATTCAACTTGTGTTTGCAGCACGATTTCTACCCTGAAGTGTGGAAAGTTTCAGGCGTGGTTCCTATCCCAAAGAATAAGAACAAATCTGATGTAAACAACTACAGACCTGTGGCAGTACTATCTGTCTTCGGGAAATTATTTGAATCTATTCTACACTTTCGAATTAGTAAACAATTTGAATGTCAAATAAGCGATGCCCAACACGGTTTCAGACCCGGCCGCTCCACGGCTTCCAACCTATTGTCCTTCTGGACGTATGCTACGGAATCTGTGGACGCTGGTTATCAAGTAGACACAGCATACATTGATTTTCAAAAAGCGTTTGATAGTGTAGATAATGATGTGCTTCTCAAAAAGCTTTCAGCTGCCGGATTTTCTCCCGCATTGACTCGGTTTTTCGCCAACTATCTTCGTGAAAGAAGACAGTATGTGCAATACAAAGGATTCGAATCTGAATATTATTACACCCACTCCGGGGTAAGTCAAGGCAGTAATTTGGGCCCCTTGGAGTTTTTAATAGTCATCAATGATCTACCGGAGGCAGTTAGTAGTGTTCGTTGTCTGTTGTATGCTGACGATTTGAAATTATTTTTTAAAGTTAATAATATCTCTGATTGTGAGCTCTTACAAAGGGATATTGAAAATGTAGATAGTTGGTGTCAGAGGAACCACTTAATGTTTAATAAGACCAAATGCGCTGTGATATCATTTGGGCGGTCGTCAGATATAATTCACGCGAATTATAAATTAGGAAATGCAGCGATTTCTAGATTAGAAACAATAAGGGACCTAGGCGTTGTGATGTCTGAAGACCTAACATTTAGAAATCACATAATCTCAATATGTACTCAGGCATTCCAGACCCTCGGTTTTGTGTTGCGCCAGGCTCGGCATCTAGATAGTATAACGGCAATTAAAATGTTATATAATGCATTTGTTCGAAGCAAATTAGAATCTAATTCTATTATTTGGAATCCCCATGAAAATAAATATACTGCCATGGTGGAAAATATTCAAAAAAGGTTTCTTAGGTGGTTATATCATAAGCAGTATGGATACTTTGTTGGATACCCGCATATGTATCCCAGCATGTTTATTTTAGGTATGCTGGGATATAATACTCTTGAAATTAGACGGAAATTATTTATAATGAAATATGTTGTACAGCTGTTTCGAGGACAACAATGTAACCAAACTGTTTTAGCATCGATATCTATGCGAGCACCTGACAATTACCTTAGAATACGTCATCGTGACATATTCCATATTTCTAGGGCAAGAACAGAGCTTTTCAAGCAAGCCCCGTTGTCACTGGCGTTAAATTTACTAAACGCTGTCACTCGCCAGTATCCGGAGATGGACATTTTTCATTGCACATTGCATCAGTTTAGCAGAACGGCAAGAAAATGGTTAGAATTAAGTCATTAATCTTATTTTAATTGTATTGAATTTAATTGTGTATTGATTGTAATGTTATATTGGTTGTGTTCGTTTTTATTGTGTAATGTATGTGTTGATAATTATTAAATGCGTATTATATGCCTAAGTGAGCAAATTGGGCAACTGTCAAGCTCATTTAGCATTATGATGATGAATTAAATAAATAATAAATAAATAAATAAATGTTTTTGACGAGCTCGGTGGCTCAGTCGTGAATGACGCGACTTTGACACCAACGCTCGTGGGTTCGATTCCCACACAAGGCAAACATTTGTTTGCATGAACATATCTGTTTGGCTTGGTCTGAATGTTTTAAGAGAAGTAGGGCACACAAAGCAGTCCGTCTGGGGAAGCAACTGCACCGCACAGAAAACCGCAGCCAAAGAATAACTCCCTAGAGGGTTGTTGTGTTCACGCGTGTGAGGGAGATCACCTGTAAGCTCCCAAGGAGTTGTTGTGTAGGCAGCAGATAAGGCATCGCACGAGTGATAATTAATATATCACATAAGCTACGGTACCCGCTTTACATATGGTGGGCCGTATCCTTGTATACCTCCCGACGTAGTATAAAAATACATATATATATGTAGAATGCAGAAAAAAACTAATTTGTCAATTTTTCTACACTGTTACCGTTGCTAACATAGCCAATGAACTCTTGCAATAACGAGAGCATTGCACGCGCCTGCTGCTAATATAGCACCTCTTTAGGAGCTTGCTGATAACCTGACACACTTCCAGGAACACAATAATCCTCCAGAGGGTTGTTATTTGGCCGCGGTTTTCTGTGAGGTGGTGGTACCTCCCCAGTCACCCAGACTAACTTACATGTTAATACGCACATATATAAGTACTTCTCTTGATTGGGAATTGAACCCTTGAGCCTTGGTATTAAAGTTTCATTTCAAACCACTCTGCCACCGGGTTCGTCAGAAGATATACTCTCACTCAGTCAGTATATATAATAATATTATTCTGATGACATATCTTATGGTAACATCGAACTAACTTTAAATGAATAGTTCTTCTCCATCCTAGTACTTTCACAGATATTTAGTTCGTAGAGAAGTCCTTCTCTTAGCTCTCTTAACAGATTGTTATATTTCTTCATAGGTATAGATTGTATTCAGGTTTTATTTTGCAGAAGTCAAATTCACATCCAAAATTATTTTGTGTACTTCCACCACTAGTCAGTACCCACTACCATTACCTAATATATGCCATCCCTGCCATAGCTACTCCGTCAGTCTCTGCATGGTTGCTGCTGTCATCTCTGCAATTGCCAGCCATACATAAGAGGCTAACAGCAATCACATGTACACGCCATCACTGCTGCCCTGGGTGCTCTGGTCGTCACTGCGATACGTGTTTCACATCTTCATGGAACATCCTTGGACGCTGAAGATATTAGTGGTTAAAATAGCATGCTCGGAATGGATGAATGGAGAATCTTATCTGTAACGAATACGAAGTTTGAAATATGGAAAATCACAATTTTATTTATTAATTATTTTTATCGACCGGTTTCGCCTTTACGGCATTATCAAGATATTTTATACAACATATGGCAGTACAGTGCAATCAGTGATAGTGGCTAATCCACAGAGGTTATTACTAGGCAGTGTTGCCAATTTATAATTTTATATTGAGTTGTGGGATAATTTATCACAGTTGGGTCTAGTCATTGGTATTTGAAATGTAATAATAGAAATTCAAATTAATTTAAGTAATAGAAATAAAATAAGAATAAAATAAAAATAATAACCGAAGTGTCTAGTGTCAGCAAGTAAGGTAATCAATTACAATGTCACGAACTATAGGAGATTTAAATAAATAATAAAATATATTATATTAAATACTAATAATAATTACAATCCGGAATAATTAAAATAAAAATTAATGTCAAAAGGTAAAATAATTTAATAGGGTGATGTGTTAATGTCTAATTGTACATCTAAGGCCCTGGATGCGACTTCATGCAACAGCCTATTAATTTTTAAAGCCTCCAGGGCATTTACTCGTAATTTCTTTCCTTTATCACATATATAGAGAGCTTTAAAGTTTGTTTGCTGGTCAAAGCTATGGCTTTCTTTCCAAAGCAAAATTAGAATCTGTTCGTTTAAGTTTCCAGCATCTACAGTGTTCCTTGAGCCTAGTTTGAAAGGATCTGCCAGTCTGACCAATATATTTTTTATCACACTGGGTACAAGACAGTTCATACACTCCACTTTTTAGTTCAGTGGGAGTTCTGTGTTTAGTTCTACTGACCAGATTCTGTAGGGAATGGGTACTGTAGAATGCTGGTCGACGGTTATTAAGTATCCGAGAACATTTATAGGACATCTTTCCTAAAAATGGTAATCTAGCCCACATTTCTTTCTCTAGGCGATTCTTTTTCTAATACTAACTATAATTTTCGGGTCATAGCCAGTGGAGTGGAGAGACGAGTGAGTTGCAGATAACAGCGTGAATGCTAAGCGGCCGAAACCTATGCCAGAAAGCACAGCTCGCTGTACGCAACACGTGTTAATCCCAACGCTATGTAATGGAAGTGAAAGTTGGGCATGGCAAAGAGAGCAGTAAGTAGAAAAAATGCGGTCGCGATCTCGCATCTGAATGCACAAAATTTGTAGCATAACGCTTACTAACCGCGTTCGCAAGGATGATGTAAGAAATAGAGTTAGTCTAAAAGAGAGTGTCGGTGTTAAGACAAGAAAATGCATGTCCCCTTAGTTTGGACATGTAGAATGAATGCAGGAGGAAAAGCTGACGACACAGGTATACAATGCGAAAGTGGAAGGATGTAGGAGCCGAGAAAGATCAGGAATCACCTACCATGACCAAATTGATCGTGTTTTATCAGAAGGTGATGTCAGAAGCCCTAGGAACCCGCAAGCGTGCATGAAAATTTCGTATATGAATGAATCTTTTGTTTCTCTTTTTCTTTTTATATAATATCAAATATAGCAGACTATTCTGATAATTTTTGTAAACATTTGCTTGTAGTAGAAGCAAAACTTAAATAAACATTTATTTAATTTTATTAAAATAATGTTGAACATTAATAACATAGGTTCTTATTTTATAAATTTAATATATATAATAATATATGTAAAGCAAATTTTTTGGTACAAATTACCTATTTATGTATAAATAAATATAAATATTGTCGGACAAATTACACAGCGCCATCTAGCCCCAAAGTAAGCGAAGCTTGTATTATGGGTACTGGACAACTGATAAACATACGTAAATGCATTTTTTTTGGTAAATACATACTTAATATACATAGAAAATACCCAGACCAAGACAAACAGATATGTTCATGCACACAAATGTTGGTACTGTGTGGGAATCGAACCCACGAGCGTTGGTGTCAAAGTAGCGTAACAACGTGTTCCACCACTGCGCCACCGAGCTCGTCAATAAATCGGTGTTTTCATATTTAAATCCCTGTTACTTAGATTTACCCTTTGTTCACTGCGTGTAAGATTTTATGTACGATAATGGGGTAGAAATTATGTCTTTTATCTATAAGATATTCGACGAAGTGTGACCTTTTTGGACGATCGGTTTTATACTCCGATAAGTGTTCATGAAATCGTTTATGAAAATTATGACTACTATGGCCGATATAAAGATGTTCACAGTCATCGCAGAAAAACTTATAGGCTTGAGATTTTTTATTTGGTGGGATTTTATTTTTACTATTACAGAGTGATTTTTAATATTATGTATTTCAGCACAATGTATGTAAAATAAGAATTTTTACTACGTTTTCAATATTATTTCTTGTTATTCTTTGTTTTTTTTTTACATATTACAAGTATTTTATGCATATAATCCATGGGATAGAGAAGGCATAACTTTTAGACGGTTACAATGCTATGACATATACCTTCTTATTAATTATGAATAGCAATCAATATTAAAACATGAATAGCTATAAACGTGAACATCAGTGTGTTTATTTCACCATTTTATTTAAAAACGTTTCCATACAGTAAACAGCAAATTTAAACGATTTTTTCTTCTTCTTGGTTGTAAAAACCTGAGCCAGAAGGCACAGCTTGCTATACACAATGCAGTGCTGGTCCCAACGCTAACTTATGGAAGCGAGAGCTGGGTATGGCAGAGAGAGCATGAAAGTAGGATAAACACGGTCGAAATACGAGCGCTGTGCAAAATATGTGGCGTAAGGCTTGTAGACCGTATTCGCAATGATGATGTTAGAAAAAGAGTTGGTCTGAAAGAGAGCGTCGGTGTTAAAATAAGAAGAGGCATGCTCCCTTGGTTCGGACATGTAGAAAGAATGCAGGATGAAAGAATGACGAAGCAGATATACAATGCAAAAGTGGAAACATGAAGGAGCCGAGGAAGGCCTCGACTTATCTAGCATGATGAAATTGGTCGTGTTCTATCAGAAGGTGATGTCAGGAGCCCTAGAAACCGGCGAACGTGCATGAGAAGAGCAATGAATATTAAAGAAGCGAGTGAGATATGTAAGGATCGAGTCAAGTGGCGCTCGGTTTTCTCTGCCTACTCCGCAAGGGATTTGGCGTGAAGTTATAGATAGATAGGTAGAAAACAAAATTCCTGTTTAGTTACTATGACTACTCTAAAAATCGTATTTAACTTACCAATTTTTTAATTAGCATAAGAACTCGCTTCATTGCTTAAGATGCAAAAAGTGTACTAGCCGATGTAACACTCCGCATGCTGAATGTGACGACATAGCCCGTATCGAAGACCTGACCTAATTAAAATGGTTTAATTACCGGTACATTTCTCAGATTATTTGGATTCAATGCAGTGGTAATGTAGATTGAATGTTTTCTAAATCACTGTTACTACTACTGTGCTACTAGAATTAAATAACGATGATCATGGCTCTGTGTTTAGTCGCTTGTTGCTCACAACAGAGAAAACTTCCGCTAAGCATTTGGTAGCATACCATTCGGCGTTGATGCATCTTTGATTCTGTAAAGGAATTGACACCAGGTCATAGTGAAAAAGTCGAGATCAAAATCTTCCATCCGCTTCTAGATCGCTTCACTTTGGTAGGCGTTGATTCGTTTGGAAACACCCAAAACGACTGGCGCTTCGTCCTTGGATCGTATCGATACATCCACTCATCTCCTCTAACGATGTCGTAAATTCGCCGAGACGAGACTGCTTCTAATTTGTTTATCATATCACGGCACTATTCTACCCGGGCGTGCAGGTCCGGCTGAAATGGTGCCGTGATAGGAGGACAGTTTCACGTGGGGTGCCGCACAACCTGTACGGTACCCAATGTGAAACTATCCTCTTCATGAGAAGATGCAAGTGTAGAATCTCGTGAAGGCTTCCCGATCCAATCTGCAGAATGTGCTGAATCTCCTGATATTTAACTCGCCTATTGTCTTGGATTAATTTTTTCACTGCTAGCACACTTCTTCTTTCTTCACCCCCCAAAGTTAGTCGACCGCGCTTGAATTCGTTATACCAACGTTTGCTTTGTAAGGGCCTTCATCCATGAATGCCATTTGAAGTCTATTGTACGATTCGTTCGGTGGCAGGTGACACTTGAAATCGTCAACAATCATAGCGCGAAAATATTCCCGGCGCAGATTCATTTGTCAATGAGACACGGTAATTTAAATTAGCTCGCAAAAATGTGGAGGAATATTTTGAAATTAAACGTACCTATTTTTACTCATAAATAATTATATTTCCAAAATAGTTTATAACTGGCCAGACTCTCATACATAAAAATGTTTTTCGCAATATTTTCCGAGTAAGTATTTCAGAATACAAACTTGGGCGGTTTTCCACCAAGGCGCCAAAATAACATCAACATATATGTGATACTTAACATATACACAGTTGGTCTAAAGAACCCACAAGCGGCTGTGGGTTAACCGTCTGAGAGCATGTGTAGGGTACATGGCGTAAATCGTTTCAAATGAGAGCTTCATGAGTGCAGATAAATTACATTAAATCTCCCGCTCACGTGCCGGAAAATTCGCCAATGTTTCACAAGAGGGCTGGGGCGACCAGGTGTACGGGCTTACTCGGATTTTAGTCAGATCTACTATTTATAGTGTTACGTAATCCGAGATTAAAGAGAGTGGGTTTACTGCTGGTATCTGTAACACATTGGAAGTTCATTTTTTCATTTGGATGATCTATCGAATGCCTATTGAGTCCACTGCGAATATTTAGTGGCTGTTTATTAATCTATCGTGCTACATTTATCTAATTGTGTCCTAGAATTCATTTAAAATTTTGATGCATTTAAAATGATTGATGTAGCATCACTGACAATTCGGTCTAGTGTTATATAGTGTTCTTTCTAGTTTCTCTTTCATTTATCTATGAAAATAGTAAAAATGTGCTGTTATACAAACATGAATTGAACGCAATAAAGTTAGCAAAACCAACTGCTTAGAATTCTAAATTTGACGTCTATTGCCACAATCAATGTTATAGCATAATAGAATAAGATATCTTACTTAAACCCCACTTTAGCTCGACACGTGAGTCTCTCCCGTGCTTAGTCAATGCTATCATTAGCTATCATCACTGACTTCGGACCCGCGTGGATCCCGTTATCATATTAATAAGTAAAAGTCTCTTTCAGGTTCCAGTCCACCCTGTACATAATTTAATTATGACACGTTCAGTCGTAACAGTAACAAATACGCTGACACATTCACTGTCAGAGTTACTTTGCACTTATATATTAATATAATACATATAATTATCCCCTCTCGTTACATAAATTATACTAACCCTAAACACAGTATTTATCGTTATTTTAAGTACTTAGTCATGTAGAATCATAAGTAGATGAGTAGTACAAAATAATTTGTAAGCTTAAATTTTTGAAGCAAAGTTTTAAAGTTGTAAAATGGAACTACTCACTAATTCATGGATAAACAGCAACGACTAACATGATAAACACGAAGCAAAACTACAAATTAATAACCCATATTTTTGTAATATTAAACACTATTTAATAATTGCTAACGCAGCAACTTTTTGGAAGCTTACTGGTGACCTCACTCACACGCAGGAACACAACAACTTGATGAGCTCGATCTCTCATAACTATTAAAGATATTAAATATATCACAAAATAACGTTGCATACGTAATGGCAAAGTTAAGTTAAGAGCAGTGACAGCCCAGTTGATAAAGAATCAGCTTTTACCCGACAGGTCCAGGTTTGAATCCTAGTGTGGACGTGTAAAAATTCGTGTTTTCAGATTTATGTACACATTTGTAACTATCACTTGCTCGGCAGTGAAGGAAAACATCGTGAGGAAACCCGCATGTCCTAGAAATTACATTTTCGAAAGTCGTGTCACCTTACCTAAGGTCTGGTTTTTCCACTGGGTCATGTAGGCTTGACGGTAGTCGCTCTATGCAAAAATCAGTATCTTCGCCAAGTCCTTAGCTAGCTCCAGCCAACAGGATAACCCTAAGAAAAAGAATTCAAAATTCAATTCAAAATTTCTTTATTTTTCTCCAAAATCTTATGAAATACACGTATACAAAAAAGCAAGCAAAAAAAGCTAAGAAAAAGAAGAAGACACAAAACTAAAGTTATAGTCGAACAAAAGCGATAAGTTACCGATTTTAATTACTACAATTACATATTAAAAGAGTAATATGTTAAGAAAAATATTTGTATAAAAAGAAAAATAGAACCCTTATAGGATCACTTTGTTGTACGTCTGTCTGTATGTCTGTCAAAAAGGTTGCTCAGGGACAGGTAGAGCTATCAAGCGGAAATTAATATCAAACAATCAGGTCTGCAATTCCTTCGAGCAGTGGAAAAATCAAACTTCAAAGTCAACGGAACCAAAAGAAACTGTTTATGCCTCGTTTATGCGCTCACAAGGGAATCAAAACCTTCTAGTTGACCTAGAATCATGAAATTTAGTAAGAAGCAATATAATGTAGCACAAGTAAAGGCAAAATCCGAAAACCGTAAATTTGATAGTTACATTGAATTTTTTTTCGAAAATAATTTGAGGAAATATTTTTTTACAGAATCCTCGTTCGTCTCTCGTCGGGCTCGCACTTGACGGTTTTTTTAATATGACTTAGCCAAATCAATTTTTTGTATGACGAATTTGCAAAAAATATATTATACAATTATTGTAGAGATATATACTTATTGACAAAATAAAGACTTAATAATGTTCAAACTGAGCAATTATGATCAAACTTCGACCAATGGGCGACCTCTATAATCTCCTAGTATATAATAGAATCTCCTAGTATATAAATAGTAGTAGAATAGGAAATAATAATACTTGGAAGGAGGTTTAAAAATGTTTACGTTAATACTAAATTCGCATTTAGGTCGATGATTTGTGTGATGATTTGTGTTCTAGAATTAAGTTGTAACATAAATGATTTACTTTGAAACTGCTAATATATTTTTTTTTCTACAACGTTGGGAGCCACTGAAGTCAAAGTCAAAGTCAAAATCTTTTTATTCCGTAAAAATGGCTACATTTGTTTGGAATCGTCACAATTTTTTTCCCTACCGTGCAGTTCATGACTAGGTGAGCACTGATAAAAATACTGCCAAAAAACTCAGGCATCCCTCTTTTGGTATCCAAACAAATTTACATAATTTATTAATTACATTACAATTGGATCGACTCACTCCCAGGCATTTTTATCATTAATATAGTCAGATACTTTATAATATGCCCTGCTACACAATTTGGCTTTAATAGTAGTTTTAAATTTGTTTATTGACAATTCTCTTATATTGCTGGGAAGTTTGTTATAGAACCGTATACATTGCCCCATAAAAGAATTACTTATTTTGTGGAGACGGCTTGCATGTAACACAAGATTATGCTTATATCTAGTATTTATATTATGAGTATCACTCTTTTTACAAAATGAGTCTATGTTTTTATGGACATACAAAAGATTTTCATAGATATATTGCGATGCGACTGTTAAAATATTTATTTCTTTGAATTTTTCTTTAAGGCTCTCCCGGGGACCAAGTTTGTGAACTTGCTGGTATCCTCATTTACTTGCAGGAACATGACAACTCTCCAGTGGGTTGTTATTAGTCTGCGGTTTTCAGTGAGGTTGAGGTACTTCCCCAATCAGGCTGGTTTGATGCACCGAGACTAAGACATACAGATAGATATTTGATGAGCTCGGTAGCTCAGTCGTGAATGACGCGACTTTGACACCAACGCTCGTGGGTTCGATTCCCACACAAGACAAACATTTCTGCGCATGAACATGTCTTTTGTCTTGGTCTGGATGTTTTAGGAGAGGTAGGGCGCATCAAAGCAGCCCGTCTGGGGAAGTACCTCCACCTCACAGAAAACCGTAGCCAAATAAAAACTTCCTAGACGGTTGTTGTGTTCCTGCGTGTGAGTGAGGTCACCAGTAAGCTCCCAAGGAGCTGCAGTGTAAGCAGCAGAGGAGGCATCGCACGAGTGATACTTAATATATCGCAAGCATTAATAGGCTACAGTACCCGCTTTACATCAGGTGGGCCGTATGCTTGTATGCCTCCCGACGTATTAAAAAAAAATACTTATGCAAATGTTTGTCTAGTGTGAGAATCGAACTTTGTTCGAAAGTAGCCTTGCTACCACTACCGGCCAAATTAAGATAACAGATATCACTGGTTTTTTTTTCTACATTATTTGTTACACCATTTCTGCCCTTGTGTGGTAGTGTTCGTACTGTTTATAGTTTCTGCTGTATACTCTTCAAAAGATATTAATTTTGACCTTTTCATGGTTCATTTTCCAACAGTGCTTTGTCAAACTGGGTTAATTATTCTGTATTTTCAAGAGAATTTCTATTAATAGAGGTAGAAGTGCTTTGAATGTCAATGTATTTTATTCGACGATATTGTAATAACTCGAAATCTACATCTAGACTAATATTATAAAGAGGAAAGATTTGTATTTTTGTATGACCGATTTCAAAAATTCTTTCACCATTAGAATGCTACATTACCCTGAGTAATATGGAATAGTTCTTATCCCAGAAATCATCCTTTAAGGGGGGGAAAAGGGGTTGAAATTTTTGGGGCAATCAATAACAGGTGAACCGATTTAGATGAAATTTGGTACGGAGATAGTTCGAGTTATGAGGAAGGATATATAATAGTTTTTATCCCCGAAATCATCCCTTAAAGATGAAGTTTTCTATACATAGTTTTTGATTATGAAAGAAGCCTCCAATTAAATAACTTTTCTGAAAACCATCTATTACGCAGTAAGTAGAACAAGCAAAAGGATATAGAGTGTCTCCTAAGACTTTTGGACTTAATACCATTTAAGCTCGGGCCTGTCAAGAATACATTAATACCATTCAAAGTATTAAAAAAACACTCTTGGCCCACTAAGCTCCTTCGAAAAGATACCTTCATAGATCTTTGTGGATTTGATATCCTCTTTAATCCCTTAAATATTAAAAGTGTTTTTGACATGTTTGTAAAAAAAAATCCATTTGCATAAGTAAAGTCGGAACAAGAATTACCTTGTTAACATGATAAAAGTAATAAGGAGCCACATATGAATAACTTCTCTTAACAAAAAGAGACGAAATTCTAAGATTTTTGGGCTACTATGCACGCTTGGCAACAAGTACAATAATTATTCAAAGTACTTAAAATAAGACAAGATTTTACTCTACGAATACAAAGAAATAATTTTATTCTAAAAACAGACTACAATCGCACTTGTGAATTGTTTGTGTTATCAAAAGTAAAGTAAACTTGCAGAAGGCACATTAACGTTTCCTTCCGTGTTCCCGTAATGAGCTTTACAGTATTGTTATAGTATGACTTCTTGAATTAAATATGTTATTATGCTTTTTAAACGAAATATTCAGGTGTCTACTGTTTTGAAATATTAAAACAAAAAAGTTACGAAATGTTAAAAATGTAAATGTGTCGATAAACTACTCGTATTTACATATTTACTCTATAATATAGACAAAGCATTAAGTTTACAAGTTCAGAATAATCTAATAAAGGTACAGAATAGCAGATACAGTAATAGTATTTTAAGTAGGCAAAAAATATGTCCTACGTTTGTAGTTCCTTACAACCGTAGGATATATTTTTTGCGCCCATAGTATACGATGACCCACGGAAGAAGGGCCAAATAACTGAAAGCGTGCCTTAGTGATTGTTTTAGGGGGCGCCCTCCGGAACCCGAGGGGAGGCAGTTGGTGAACTCCCATGAGTAACCTCTCGGTCGGCCGTGTAGATTTTTAATGACTGAACATCACCTAGGGTTTGCCCTTTTATGTGTAAGGCTTTCAAGGCTTCATCGGCCGTGATCGCGCCAGGGGATGTTAGTCGACGCAAGTCCTTTGAAATATCAGAAGCCGTCCGTCAGCGTTTTATAATGCTCTAACTCTAGTGGAGCAGGCAAGCGGGGATCACATTGCTGGACGACTTCACTACTTGGCGCTAACAAAGATATTGATCTCAATTATAGTAATTGATCCTTCAAGATAATGATGAAATTGTTTATGTTACTAAATATGTACTTCAATGCTGAGTTTCATTTTAAATAAAGATTATACAGCTGACTGGAGGATATTAATCTTTAAGTAATAATGACAAATCCGTTCAAAGAGAATATTTTGCTATCCATCTATCTATATCTTCACACGCTAAGTCCCTTTTGCGGTAGAGAGAGAGAACCGACTACCACATGATTCCTACTGCCACAGTCCTAGCAACCGGCGAGCGCCCATGAAAGCAGCCATGAATGTTAAAGAAGCGAGTAAGGTGTGTCAGATTATTTATATAGCAGAAGATGTGATACCCCAGTGGATAAAAAAAACATCTATTTAGCAAATCCGGGTTCGAATCCTGGTGTGGGCTTGTACCCGTAAATTCGTGTTTTCGGTTTTATGTACATATTTAAATTATAAATACGCGGCGTTGAAGGGAAACAATGCGAGGAAACCGGCTCGTCCAAGAAATTACATGTCAAAATCAGCATCTTTGCCAAATCCTTAAGCTTAGGTAGCGGACTTCGCCAACCCTAACGGATTATGAAACAGAATAATACTAATGATAAGAAGAGTAATTAATATTATGACAAACGACAAAATAATTTGTGCTCAAGACTGAATAATTAAAGAATAAAATGAGCAAAGGTTTTCGAGTATATTGCTATGCCTATTATACAAGACAATAGAATACCACACTCAAGAATGGACTTAAAAATTCAGAACGTCGCGTTGAACAATCAAGCTATTCATTATAATCTACTGTGAATTATTTCTCGAGGTAATCATTGTGCTCCTGGAAACAGGCTTATAATGACAGGATAAAGATGATTCCCTTATGAATAGTTTATCTTTAAGTAAGCAATAATAATAATATATGATATAGTACTATGTAAAATGTTTCCTTACAGTTCATGTATTTCATAGCATATAACATTTGTGTGTCATTTGTGGATATAACAATATGTAACCTTTCCATAAAACTATTCAAGCAGATTTTTCGATAATCAAATGGTGCTATTGACCACACATATACATAATCTCATAATGAAATAACATCTTAGAAACAATATATTATAATAACCCACCTGTTACTGCCCGAAATAGTGGAACGACTAACGCTCGAGTCTCTTACGTAAATTGGGTTTGCGAGATATCTGTGATTGAATTAGCTGGTTCATCGATTCAGTATATTTTTGTTTACTTGCTGTCGCTGTATATACCAAACATTACGAGTATCTTGATGTTTCTCTGTATATTATGTAGGTGCCAAACAACATCTTGATGCTTGTCTACTAATATCTTAAAATATCAATTTCTCCATGCTATCTACTTACATATGTTTATGACAAGCCTATTGTGGGGTAGGCAAAAGTAATTGACTGCCACATGACTCGATCCCTTCACACCTCAATCGCTTATTTAATATTCATAATTCCTACTGTGTCCAATCGCTTTGATGAAAGTGTTTAAGGATCCTAACATCACGTTGTATGTTACGTTAATACTTTCTTTTTGTATTCTATCGTACATTGCTTTTCATCAGATTTCTACATTTTTTTCTCAGTTCTATTTCCATACACTATCCTATAAATATAAATTGCTTTTGAACTAGAAAGCGTTTCGATAAGTTCATCTATCATCTAGTTCCTCCTCCGTCTATGAAAGACATGAAAATTGTGTCATACTTTTTTTTTTGTAAATAAATATACCCCGATAGGTCAATGTCTAATGGTCAACCACGGCTGATTTTGCTATCCATCTATCTATATCTCTTTTGAGCTATTGAACTTTGGTGATACATTTATTTACTAAATGTATATGTCTTTCGTAACGGGTACAACTTATATTGCCCCTATAAAGTTTTGGATGTTAATTTGGTCGCACCTTATACCTGTAGAAGCATATCTTTCGTTCGTTAGAACTTGGTTAGTCGCAATATGCATCACGTGGAGTTAAGGTTAGCTTGGAAGTTAAGGATAATGATAAGTTATTTTAGATTCTTAGTGTAGGCATGTGATAAATTCGTGTGTTTTAATTTATGTACATCATGTTAGTATCACTTGTTCGGCGGTGAAAGAAAACGTGAGGAAATTCACTCGTCCATTAAAGTATATTTCGAAAGATGTGTGACCTGATACAGGAAAGTTCTGATCTTTCCTCTGAGTTATAGAGATCTAATTCTTGTCTTTCCATGTCAAAACCAGTTTCTTCGACAAATCCTTAGGCTTTACGGACTCCGACAATCCTAATCGATTAGGAAACGGGATAACGCTAAGAAGAAAGAGACAAAATTGTTGAAGCGAAATTAAATACATTTTGAATTGCAATACTTTTCTTTTTGACGCAAAATTTGCCATTGAAATAAATAACAACTTTACCTTCGACAGTCTTGCACGTACCTATTTGCCCAACTTTTAAGATACAAATCGACTCATAAGCATCAAAACTTAATTGAATAGCTTTATTTAGTTACTCCGTAATATATTCTGATACTATGTAATAACGTATCGTGCCACCTGTTACAACCAAGAATAGTGGAGGGATCCCAAACGCTCAGAGTCTCTTACGTAAATTGGGTTTGTGAATAGATATCTCTGATTGAATTAGCCGCTTCATCGCATCGGTACGTTTTCGGTCGGTAACTGACTCCAGATATTTGTAGGGCGCCATAAGAGCGGTACCGGAAAAATCGCTTTTGTGTTTTCCGGCACGGAAAGATTTTTGGATAAAAGAAAATGTGAAGTTATTAGCAGTTGTTTACCAAAATGGTCGTACTGAACAGCGCTTTGTCAAAACTAAAAATAATATAAAATGCAAACGTTATTTATTTTTATATTGCGCTTAAATCTCTTAGTATTTCTGACGGATCGTTGCCAAGACCACTTTTCGATCATTCAGCGTTTTGAATATACCTAACTTTCACTGTGTTTTATTCGCAGAATGGTCGGTTATCTGATCTGTTCTATTTTAACATACTTATATCCATATTAACATGAATGCGAAAATAATAGTTACCTTTCTACAAACAAACTGCAGAACAGTTCGTAATTAAATTTGGTATATTGGTCAACTAGGACAGACAGAGAGCAGAATTTTCTTTCAGTTTGAAATACAGAAAACGACCGCATATGTGCGATACCGTACCAAAGAAGTGTGGTTTGTGGTGCAGGCGTAGCTTTAATTTAGCCACAGATTACCCGGTTGTTCGACATTAACTGAGCAAACACTACGGCGTTTAGCCGCTCGCTGAGAAGGGTATGAGAGAACATAAGATGCTGCTAGATCTGACTGGCCTCGAAGTAGCCGCTCTGCCAAAAAAATTGCGGCTGTGGCTGAAGATGTCGCAGAGGACCCCAGTGTATTAACCAGGCGACGTAACATGCATGACGAACGCCACAGAGCCATGCACAACGATTTTATCCATCTTCAATTTTATGAATTGGGACTGGAGAACAAGTGGTTCAAATAGAATGAAGGAACGTCACTGCATGAGCTATGTATGTATGTATGTATGAGCTATGTAATATGTATTAGTGGGGGATAAGTTATGTCCTTTGTCTATGAGATGCTCGGCGAAGTGTGACCTTTCTGGGCGATTGTTTTTATACGCCGATACGTGTTCGTGAAATCGTGTTGTAAAGTTACGACCAGTTTGACCGATATAAACGTGTTCACATTCATCGCAGAACAACTTATAGACGCCGGATTTTTTATTGGGCGGGATTTTATCTTTAGTGTTACAAAGTGATTTGAGTGAATTATGGGATTTGAGAGCAACATGTATGTTATTTTTTCTAAATATGTGAACTATTTTGTCTGTGATTTTTTCCATATCAAATTCAATGTCAAATTATACACACCATATCAAATTTTACACACCATAGACAAAGGTTTAAAACTAAATATTCGGGAACAATTAGAAATTAATAAACATAAAAATTCTAAAATTTTTCTCATGAACAAACAGACTGACGTAAACCATTCCCCACTATTAAATATTTTTTCGCTCACACCATCCACCCCCACCCTCAATTCAATATAAGGGACGGCACTGCGATGGATTTGTCACTTGTAGCATGTTATTCTTACGATTAACGTCTACAACGCCTGATGATACCTCGTGGAGAGGCGAAACACGTGTCGCAGCGACGACCAGGCCAGTCGTGGCAGCGACGGTGGTGGTGGGGGCATGCGGATTCTGTTCCAGATGACGGACGACCGCAGCAGCCGAGGAAGAGACTACCGGAGCAGCCATGGCAGCGTCGGCATGTTGCACGTACTAACAGTAGTGGGTGGGTGCCGGCCGGCGCTAGGCCGCATGAACTAATTGGTGGCGGAAGCACACAAAGCAGGTTAGATCAAATTGCACGATGCCTTTTCATAAATAGAGGATATAACAGGAACCTAAGAAGCTTATTCATCTGTTATTGCTTCTACATATGTCTGTATAATAATAATATTGATTTCAATCCTCACCTGTGGTTATTACATGTTAAAGGGTCTTTGATGCACTTACATAAGTTCATGCTTTGTTTATTTCTTTTAATATGCTTTTAATAACAACGTTTTTGTATCATGCTAAAGTTGTAAAACAATGCAGCACATCAAACCACAACCCCTGTATCTGAGGGGCAGAAGCACATTTATAAGTTGGTACTTTTCAGTGTATATTGATATTCTTAAAATTAAAGTGATGAGCAATGATATCCTAGTGAATAAAGAACCGGCCTTTTGAACTGGTCCTCGGTTCGAATCCTGCCATGTGCCAGTAAATTCGTGTTAGTGTTTTCGGATTTATGTATATATTTGAGACGAGCTCGGTGGCGCTGTGGTGAAACGCGCTGTTACGCTACTTTGACACCAACGCTCGTGGGTTCGATTCCCACACAGTACAAACATTTGTGTGCATGAACATGTCTGTTTGTCTTGGTCTGGGTATTTTCTATGTATAATAAGTATGTACTTACAAAAAAAAATGTATTTACGTATGTTTATCAGTTATCTAGTACCCATAACACAAGCTTCGCTTACTTTGGGGCTAGATGGCGCTGTGTAATTTTTCCGACAATATTTATTTATTTATTTTATTTATTTCTAATTATTATTTGCTCGCTAAATCAAAACATTGTGAGGAAACCCGCACGTGCAAGAAATTATATTTTAAAAGACGTGTGACCTAATCGAATGAAGGTATGGTTTACCCTCTTGGATGAGAAGGTCTGACGGCGGTCGCTCTATCTAAAAATATCTTCGCCAAATCCTTAGGCTTAGATAGCAGACCCTGATAGTCCTAAAGGATTAGGAAATGGAATAACGTTAATAAAATAAGAATGGATATTGCTAAAGTGTAATATTGATAATTCATTGCAAAGCGGTTGTCTCTGCCTACCCCGCAAGGGACCTGGCGTGGAGATATACACACATATACATACATTGCAAATTGCTGCAATGACGCTTTATATTTTGAAGACAATGAAGTTAGTTTTGTGAAAGTTTGCCATTTGTCAAAACTTTTAAATAATATGACAGTGTTTAGATCAAAAATCTTGTTGGCCATCCAAGTTCTCTAAGCATTACTGCAGTCACACAGGTGGAGCGCTGAACTATTTTTCAATCGGCGGATTTCATCAGATTCAATCGTGCAATAGAATCGACTCTGTACCTGCACCTGCCGTCCAATCATTCCAGTTTGAAAAACTCGTATACTGTCAGTTTGAAGTATCAACACTGGAAATGCACTAGACATTCAGAATTTACTGTGTTTTCAATAACGCTGAAGTTTCATTGAAAATAAATCTCATCTGTAATTGCTCTTTTTTGATTAATCATTTCAATTTCGTGCCTTTTCATATTAAGTCTACTTAATATGTTGAAATTAAACTATTTTTAATGGAAGTATCGCGAGTTTTATTTATTTTGTTGAAACCTGACGTTTCGAACGCTTTGCAGCGTCCGTGGTCGCAGGAAAGACTGTCTTTCCTGCGACCACGGACGCTGCAAAGCGTTAAAAATAGTTTAATTTCAATGTGTAACAATCGCGAAAACTTAAGACAATTCTACTTAATATGCATTTAAAAGATTTTAACTTTTTTTTTACACAACATTGAGGGACATCCAAGCTCACGGCCCACCTGATGCAAAGTGTAGCGCTTGCAATACATTGATTATCACTCGGGCGTTGCCACTTTTGATGCTAATACAGCAATTCCTTGGAAGCCTACTGAAAACCTCGCTCCAGGCAGGAACATAATTATATTCCAAGGAGTTATTTACTTATGATTTTCTGTGAGGTGGAGGTACTTCCTAAAACAAGCTGACTGTTTTGACGAGCTCGGTGGCTCAGTCGTGAAAGACGCGAATTAGACTCCTACGCTCGTGGGTTCGATTCCCACACAAGACAAACATTTGTGTGCATGAAAATGTCTGTTTGTCTTGGTCTGGATGTTTTAAGAGAGGTAGGGCGCATCGAAGCAGCTCGTCTGGGGAAGTACCTCCACCTCACAGAAAACCGCAGACAAATAACAACATCATAGAGGGTTGTTGAGTTCCTGCGTGTGAGTAAGGTCACCAGTAAGCTCCTAAGGTATTTAATATACTCGTATTACAAGCGTTAGGCTATGCCTACGTAACTGCTTTACATCAGGTAAGGCGGCGGCGGCAGCGGTGAAGGTCAACATCGTGAGTAAACCCGCACGAAGAAATTGTATTTAAAAAAAAAAACGAATGTACTTTAGACCACATGACTGAAGTAAAACTTCTTTAGCTCCATAGTGTGATACAGACCATAGGCCTGCACTGTGTCTTAGATATACGAAACTTAACTCGCTATGAGAGAAAGAGAGAAACAAAATATGTGCTCGCACCTCTCTCTCTTGCCCGTGCAATAATATACGAAACTCTCTCTTTCTAACTTATCTTCACAAACTTATATCTCCCTCTCAACTTCCAACTTCCATTCGCCTCGCCCGATCACACTTTTCGTAACGCTCTCGTCACACATTCACCAACTTACTCCCCAAGTCAAGCGTGCGTAAAGAAGTTTTAAATTCAATAACGTGTGACATAACCTAAGAAATGTCTGGTCTGGTTCTATTTTCCCTCAGGGTAGCCGAGGTCTGACGGCAATCGTTCCACGTAAAAAACAGTATCTTCGCCAAATCCTTAGACTTGGGTAGCTGACCCGACCAATCCTAAGGGATTAGGAAACAGGATAATGGGATAGGAATTGTTATTGTAAAAATAATGACGATTCCTTGATAATGGCCATACATTTCTACGGTTTATTTCATATTATGGAAGTAATAAGTACCTATTACTTATGTAATATGAAATAAGCTGTTCCACGGATCTAGTAGCGCGTAGAAATGTAATATTTCTAAGTATACAATATGTATTTCTAGAGGTCTGTTCTACGCCTACGACGGAGTAAGTTTACTTGAAAGTTCATGAGTAGCGAATGGATTAATAGCAAAGTGGTTGTCGTATTTAGCAACAACGGGCTCTCCAAGTTTGGTAGATCGTCGTTTACTTGTCTCACGGAGTTATGAAAATAAATGGGTTCAACTATTGTTAATCTATATATATAAAAAATAATGTTTGTCTGTATGTCCTCTATGGACTCAAAAATGGCTAGGCAGTTTTTGATGAAATTTTCAGTGAATCTTCAGGTTAGCCTAGCAGGTGTTCCTGTGACGTTTAGTAGCAATCACATCACTCGTGCGAAGCCGGGGCGGATAGCTAGTAAATTAATAAAAGGTTTACTGAATGCGACTTCGGTATTTACCCTCGATGGGCGTTTAAAGAGACAAGCAGACTAATCTGATAAAGTGCGATTTGACTTATATCTTTTGTGAAACAACCAAGCAGTTTTAATAAACATTCCATGTACAAACTCAGCATTGTCTACTATTTTATGCTTCTTAGGGTACCAGCAAGCAAACGACTACAATGATGGTAAGCACTTACCATACAATACATTTATTAGAATAGAATTAAAATGCATTTCTTCAAAATGTGGTTCTGGTATTTTTGGCGGGGTTATTACAGTGCATTAATAGTTTCGTAAAATTATTTTACTTTATGAGATTTAAATATAAACAAATGAATTCATATAAAATCAGTAAAATTAATTACATCTTCATAACAACAGCTGAAACCAACTGGTTAACGCGTCCTCCAGCACGAAGAAGCTTGGCATATGCAAACCAATCCATCGATGAGCTGCGGTAGACGTTGCTTAACCCATGTGTCTGATTAGACTAATACGTGCAACGATGCCATAATTTAACTATGTCTTAATTGACATATAACATCTAACAGTTCACAAAAAACAAACCAAAAAGCCACTTCACGTCGTATAAAGGCCTCATTCGCGCACCAAAAACTAGTGGTTTAGCGCCTAATTATCTCAGCTACTCGAGCCTAATGACCAAAGAGAGGATATTTTGACAAATAAGCCGATAAGTGACGCCATGTGAATAAGTGACGAGCTCGGTGGCTCAGTCGTGAATGACGCGACTTTGACACCAACGCTCGTGGGTTCGATTCCCACACAAGGCAAACATTTGTGTGCATGAACATGTCTGTTTGTCTTGGTCTGGGTATTTTCTATGTATAATAAGTATGTATTTACAAAAAAAAATGTATTTACGTATGTTTATCAGTTGTCTAGTAGCCATAACACAAGCTTCGCTTACTTTCGGGCTAGATGGCGCTGTGTAATTTGTCCGACAATATTTATTATTATTTATTATAAGTAAAGCTAATGAAACCTGTGCATTCCACTTTACCCCGAACCGTAGCGAGACTCCATATGTCATTTTCGTCATGAAATCATCACATATATATTTTTTTTATACTACGTCGGCAGGCATACAAGCATACGGCCCACCTGATGTAAAGCGGGTACCGTCTATTAACGCTTGCGATATATCAAGTATTACTCGCGCGATGCCTCCTCTGCTGCTTACACAGCAACTCCTTGGGAGCTTACCGGTGACCTCACTCACACGCAGGAATACTACAACCCTCTAGGGAGTTGTTATTTGGCTGCGGTTTTCTGTGAGGTGGATGTACTTCCCCAGATGAGTTGCTTGGATGCGCCCTACCTCTCTTTAAACATCCAGACCAAGACAAATAGACATGTTCATGCACACAAATATTTCCCTTGTGTGGGAATCGAACCCACGAGCTGGTGTTGGTTGGTGTCAAAGTCGCGTCATTCACCACTGCGCCACCGAGCTCGTCACATGTAATTAGAACTTAAATAATTTAATACTGAATTTTTTTTATACAACGCCGTGAGGCTTACAAGCATACGGTCCACCTGATGTAAAGCAGTCACCGTAGCCTATTAACGCTTGTAACATATATCACTCGCGGATGCCTCCTATGCGAGAGTTGGTGTCAAAGTCGTGTTTTTCACGACTGAGCCACCGAGCTCGTCAGCTAAATACTTCTAGATTATATAATTTTACACATATCAAAATCTTGAGATAGCATAGTCAGGCATTCCACTCCTGGGAATACCACTCTTTAGATTTTGTCTTGCATAAGTTCATACAATTTGCACATAAATCAACTACAAATCTCATTATATAACCATACAGAGTTTCTAAGTGAATATTCCTTTCTAATATCTTGGAACTAATGCAATTTAATTGCGCGGAACCCGTCTTTGTTGTGGCAGGGTATATATTTTGGGGGACGATGGTGGGTGACATATACGAGAACATTTCTTGATTGTGTTACGAGTTCATACTGACAGTGAATTTGTTGACTCAGGAGAACGAAGGCAGCTTTTCGCACTTACGTACACAAAGCCTTTATGAATAAGATTTATATATGGTCCTCTTAATTTTGGGTAATATGCGAAAACAATAATTAGATGCCAACATATAAACCATCGTCACATATCTCCCTATAGATATAAGCCTTTAATAACAGTTTTTAGCGTACGGGAATACTTAGTTTTTATCTCAAGTTACTCGTATTTGAGGGAGTTTTGTGGCAGATGGATTCTTTGACATTACCCCTTACTTATTGAAGTTTTTTTCTACAATATATAGACAGACGGGACCTTTCTGTTTCAGATGTTAAGGAGCGACTGACTTTCGCCGTATTCGGGAGCACCTGTCAGTGTTTCCAAGCCGCTCGAAGACCACTGACTTAGCTTAACAACTGTCATCGATATCGATAATAGCCGGCACCAATAACTTAACGTGCCCTCCGACGGAGAAGTTCGAGATATATAAACCCATCGATAGACAAGCTGCGATCGACGTTATTGAAAATTTCTCTAGTACCTACCCATAGCACAAGATTTAATTAACTAGGGATTAGATTCAGCTAAGTTAAATCTGTATATATGTATAATAAATAAAATAAATATATGTACAAATATGAATTTACAGGAGCAACATCCAACACTATATCGTCCTATTCCTTCATCATGCATCCATCCTTCATTTCAGGACTTTCTGACTGATTGCCACTTCAGTTTGCTGAGATTGAATGTTGTGTCAAAAACTTTTATTCTTCGTCAAATTTCTCCATTCAGGCTCCTATAATTAGTAGAAACCCTATATTCCATTTCAATTACGACGTTCCATAATGACTATCTATATGTACGTTATGTGCTAAATCTAGGTAGTAAAAAGTTCTGAGTGTGAATGACTTGTCAAAACGTCCAAAACATTTTTAAAACTACATCTAATAGGAAGCCTGCATACGACAAACATTATGTATTCCCAAGAACATAACAACTCTCCATTTATTTTGCTGCACTATTCTGTAAGCTATAGGTACTTCTCAAGTTACTCACTCCATTTTAAATGAATATTCATCATAAACTAAAAAATCATGAAGTAAGAACGGATTTTTCTTCTTTAAATCATTTTTGCTTTCTTTGAATATTATAAGTAAATTTTACATACACTCCAGTCAGAAAAAGAATATAATAATGAAATTACATATTCAAATTTGCGGTATAATTGACTTAAAAACATAAGGGAACAAAATTTATGTAAAAAAAAAGGATTATGCTTTTCAAAATGCGGCTGCAACATCATTAAGTCCAGCAGATACCAATTCCCGGATGGGCGGCGGTTGTAGCTTACACACGTTGTAAATTTACCCTCAACTATAAATAAGTAAAAACCCTTACTCAAGTCCCAGTGGCGATGGAGGGCAACCGTGAGGTCACTGGGCATCCGGATGATGGTAAATCGATATCCATTAACCCCAAAGGATGGGCGGCCAATCTCGATCAATGCTGTTCAAACACACCACACACACCACTTATCTAGAGAACTTGGAGTATGTGGCACAATAGGAATATGGCGGGTCTTAATGAATTAGGCTTGGATTTTTAAGTTAATCTTACGAATGCAAATGTGGGGTTATCTGATATTTAGGGTTCCACCCTGCAACTGTTTGTTCGTCTGTATTTATTGTACTGTAACAGGGAGATACTTGAAACTTTTTTTTATGGCAAATGACATAATCTTAATCCCCTGTCTTCGCTTGAGACTTGCGAGTCTTATATTGTAGAAATAAAACCCAAAGATATGGCAACACACTCGTAATAATATGTAATGCAAGCGAGTACAAAGGCGTGTCCTCCTTTGGCGGAGGTAAAAATAGTAGTAAAATATCTTGGGGTAGGTAGAATAAATTATTAACGGAGGTAGGGCGCATCAAAGCAGCCCGTCTGGGGAAGTACCTCCACCTCACAGAAAACCGCAGCCAAATAACAACTCCCTAGAGGGTTGTTGTATTCCTGCGTGTGAGTGAGGTCACCAGTAAGCTCCCAAGGAGTTGCTGTGTAAGTAGCAGAGGAGGCATCGCGCGAGTGATACTTAATATATAGCAAGCATTAATAGGCTACGGGACCCGCTTTACATCAGGTGGGCCGTATGTTTGTATGCCTACCGACGAAGTATAAAAAAAAAATATATGGTTCATAGAAAACACGTTGGAAGACCTCGTCTTGTTTCTGTTCTTCAACTGCTAAGCGTGGACATCCTCATAAGATATTTTTTTTACGTTTGTCTGTCCATCATGTTTCTTTTTCAAGGGAACTACATTACATTAAGCTGAAGTGTACATGAAAAAATCATCTTCCAGCCATGTAACTACGAGTAAATAAGTTTGTAACTTGATTTGAAAAATACTATATTCATATGTATGACAACATTCACTGTTTAATTAATGATCATATTGGTCTATAATTTTACAAAAAGTAGTTTAATCATATTAACTGCTACGTGATCAAAATCTTTATGCCAGAATCTTTGTGAGATAGGTGGAGATAACCAAGTGCTATAAGATGATCTTTACGCATCTCGCTCGCTTCTTTAACATTCATAGCCACGACATATTCATGCACGCTCGCCGCTTTCTACGGTTGCTGACATCTTTTGATAACATACGATTAACTTGGTCGTGACCTTGACCTTCCCCGGATCCTACAACCTTCCATTTCCATATCTGTTTCATCATTCGTCGTCTCTTTCTTATATCATCGTTGCAAACGCGATTAACAAGTTTTACGTCACAAATTTTGCACAATGCTCGCATCTCGACCGCGTTCATTTTATTTTCATACTCTCTTTACCATACCGCAAACAGTATCCATACATCTAGTATGAAATAACCATAAACAATCTTAAATAAAAATTATTTGACTGTTTAAAATAATATTGTTTAATTTGCAATTATCACAATGGTGCTGGAAAACATCATGAGGAAACCCGCACGTCCAATAAATTGTATTTCGATAAACGGGTGATCTAACCTAAGAAAGGTCTGGTTTTGCTCCTGGGCTGTAGAGGTCTAACAACAGCCAATTCTAACGGATTAAGAACCATAAGTAAAAATACTAAAACAGCCTAAATCAATATTTAGTTTTATTTTCCAACGTACATAGATTTGGCAAAGCAATACGATCAAATCAACCCGAGCATAAATTGTTAGAGCGAGTCTAACAGACAATCAATATATTTTATTTCCACGTCATTAAATCCAGATAAATTGTCCTGCGAATAAAGATAATAGATAAAAACCTTCATGGTATGGGCCTTTATTGTTCTCTTCCTTTTGCTTGTAAATACAACTGCCTTTTTATGGGATAATATGATAACTTATGGACTGCATTAATCTTAAGCTGCCACCACTATGTAACATTATTGTTATTGAGGATGTTAGTGTAAGTAAAATTACTTATGATATAAAATGCTCCGGTCTTAATCACTATATTACTTCCTTATTAATATAATATATATGTTCTATTTGAATTTTTCTTTTAGTCTTTTAGGTTTATTTTTGTTTTTTGGTGATACGTTTTCTTTTCTTCTATCTCCACCACCATAACAGCGATAATTTATCCCACTACGATACGGATATCCCATCAACCGAAGGGGTTTTGAATGTAATCCGCCATGCTGCTCAACTGCGGATTGGCAGAATCCAGTGTTTTCAAGCCACCAGGAATCAGTGACTTAACTTAACGACTGTCATCTATTGAGAACAGCCGAGACTGCAGTGCCCTCCGAGTAAGAAGAAATCCATCTATAGGCAGGCTGTGGTCGACGTTACTTAATGTGTTTGATAGACTGGACAGATGCCGTCAAGCTCCTTACCGTTTTATTGTTTTAAAAGCTTTGAAATATTTAAAAGCTGACTGGAAGGGTTTTTTCTCACACAAACAATTAATCCTATTCATCTCCAAAATAGATTAATAATTTACATACGGTTTTTGTAAAGGGTTAGTAATACATCGAACACGGTTTTTTAGATAGGTGCTATGGTATAACATGCAAGTAGCGCTGCAATAAATATTTTTCGCTCGTTAAAATGAGTTGCCGCCAATCCGCATTTGAGCAGCGTGGTAGAGAATGCTCTAAACGCCTTCGGTTGAAGGGAGGCCCGCAGTGGGAACGAGTAAGGGTTGATGTGATGTGGTGGTTCTAAACCATATATAGGAAACATTGTCTATAAAATACGTCACAATTTCAATTCATCTGCAACTAATTTTAAAAAAGTTCTGCCTTCCCTTCATTACCCGTGCAGAGAGGAGTCCATATAGCAATATGCTCCGGGGGCGTGTTAAAGGACATAATGCCACGAGTATGTAAGCGCTGCACACGTCTCGTCACCCCATAGTAACTCACACCCGTATTGCCCCCGACCGATTTTTCCTGCATTACGGGGGTCTATCTGATGAGTGGAGAGCCACTGCCTGCCGGAAATAGCAATTACATACGATAGTTATGACAGGCGTCCGTTCCTCTTCTGTAATAACCCAGAATCAATAATTCTTCATTAAAATAGGCCAATATTTCACACAAACGCATGTGCACACTTTCATACACATACTCATGTTTTATTGTACATACCCTGTTATATTCATACATAAGCTAAATTATACTTATATAAGAGAGCTGATACAGGTAACCATTTGCTTGTAAGGGGATGTACTCCAGAAATAGTAGTAATAACGCGTGTAAATTTAAGGTATTTTTATCATAGTATTGTCTTAGGTTTTCGCGATTGTTACACATTGAAATTAAACAATTTTTAACGGAAGTATCGCGTGTTTTGTTTATGAGTCTTTCCTGCGACCATGGACGCTGCAAAGCGTTCGAAACGTCAGGTTCAACAAAATAAATAAAACACGCGGTACTTCCGTTAAAAATTGTTTAATTTCAATGTATTTTTATCATTATCGTAAAACACACAACAACAAATTTATTAATTTATTATTAATTATCATATTCTCTTATTTCACGGGTTTTAATCCCGGTCAATTGATAGGCGTGCGTATATGAATCCAACGCGTAGAGGCCCCTTCTAAAAGAATGATGTAATGTATTATACCAGCTGTGACCTGCTCTAAGGGATATCAATGGGAGGATATACCAACGAACAGGTCACAGCAGGTATTGGAACTATTGCAAATGTGTCGGAAATAATGGGGCTATTGAAATGAGATCTGGAGGGATTATTAGTACTGGGCTATTACAGAAGAGAGAAGGACACCTGCCATAACTATCCTATCTGATGTTACTTCGGCAGGCGGTGGCTCGCCACTCACTAGATGGACCCCCGAAATGCCAGAGAAAGTCGGCCGGGGGCAACACCGATGTGAGTGACTCAGGGGTGTCGAGAGGTGTGCTGCGCTTTCTCCGAAGTTACTCGCGGCGTTATGCCCTTTAACACTTCCACCCCTGGAGCATATCACCTGCTAGAGCAATATCTATCGACTCCTCTCTGGACGGCCAATGAAGGCAAGCCAGAGCTGAGAGTCCTGCGGGCCTTCTTGACTTTTCACTCCGACCGATGAAGACACGCCGGAGGCGAAGGCCCTGATCGACTCTCTGGAGCACTCGGGTACCCGTGGTGTCGTACCGCACCGACAGCTCGCCACAAGCTGCCCTGCGGGCTATTAAATATTATTATTATCTTTATAGTCACGGGTATTAATCCCGGTCATTTGATAGGCGTGCGCGGGGATAAGGAAGGGGCTATCAATGCCATATGTTTCCAATTTTAATTAAAATGTAGCAGTGTAGAAAAGCTATTACGCGTCTCGTAGAGATGCATCCATTTTTATTAATTAAACAAGATCAAATTTATGCACGTAGACAACGTTATTTTAATTAACCGGAATGTCATAAAATTGCAACATTTTAGTCCATTTCAGAACAGGGACTTAGACTACATTTTGGCGCAAAAGTAAAGCTTAAGATGGCAGCTTACGTCCTTCTCCAATATTTAGCTTCCAGTCTTGCGTCTTTAGCGCTTTAAGCATGAAAACGTAACAAACGAACAAACATACAGGCAGAGGTGCTTTCACATTTAAAACATTTGTTTGAATTGTAATATTTTATAGGGTCATCGCTAAAATCAAACCAATTACAGACTAATACATTGTTTAAAATGGCTTGGCAAACTTTTGACAGGCCGCAACTAAATGAATCCTCAGAAACGGCTCCGAAATGAAATAATGAAAACCCAACGTTTGAGAAATGGAAGTTAAAAGCTGGAAAAATTCCCCATTAATTTTCTGCAAATGGCATTTGGTACCTAAACTTTTGAAAGTGAAAGAAAAGAGTTAACAAAGTTTGGTAACTTCGAAATGTTACAGAAGAAAAACAATTACCAAATTGGAGTTTTAGCTAAATTCTCAGATGCTCGCCGTTTGTTCGATAGAAAACGGTGACCCAGAACTGAAATTAGATTTTTGTTTTGCGTAGATCGTATTTGTTTAAATTATAAAAATAAACAGCGCAACTTCAAAAATGACGTCCTTGTATTTTAAATGCATATGCTCACTTGAATATATTGTTTAATATAAAACACGCTGTATTCTGTAGGAATGTCACGCGACTGGTACTACGGTATAAGAATGTTATAAATTAGCTGCACCCCGCGATTCCATTCCAGTATCTCATAAGAACCGCTTTTCTACCATCTTTCTTTTTCCTCCGCTTGTAAGGATAATGTTAAATAAGCTATAAACTTCCTCAAGAAGTGGCCTATCAAAATAAAAAAAAATGTAATCCGACTGGTAATCCAAAAAATTAAAGCGTTCAAACAAACAAACAAATTCTTCCGCTTCATATTAGTACGAGCATAGATTATTATCAGTTGCCAAATTGTTGATTTGATTTATATTTCAGTATGACATATTAGTGTTTTTTGTAGGTTAGGTTTAGTTGAGTGATAAGCTAAATATAATCCAAAAGTATATAATCAAAACATTGTGTGAGAAAATTTTCATTTAGAGAATGCACACGCCAGTTCAAAACAATCCTTTGGAAAACCCGCAATATGACTCAATTCACTAAGTAGTTCCATTTCCCTAACGAGCTGATGGTATGTACGCTATAAAAGTTTTTTGGCACAAACTTGAACCCTGTTCAGCAAGACTAGCTCACTATTGATGCAAAGAATGCCGCATTTCCTACGAAGATGGCCAAATTTAAAGTGTTCTGGCAAGATATATTGTAGATGGCGGACATTAAGTGACTTATAGTACTTTCGTGTTATTGAATTATCACTCGTTTCACTTTTGAATTTTGTTCTACAGAAAGAAGTAGGAAAAAATAACTTCCTTTGGAAACATTACGATTACATTTAAACTTAAACACTAGAATGTGCCAAATATTCAGCATATACCGTGACAGCCATTCCTCTGTTATTCTGTGTACTCGATTTAATACCGAAGTCTGACTTAATGATATTTTTATATTATAATATTTAATAGACTAACAGAAATTTTAGGATTTAAGCGACGTAGAGTGCATCAAAGCAGCTCGTCTTGGACAGTATCTCCACCTCACTGATAACCACGTTACTTCCACGTCGGGCTGTTTGATGCGCCCTATCTCTCTTTAAAAATCCAGACCAAGACAAAAAGACATGTTCACGCACACAAATCTTTGTCCAGTGTGGGAATCGAAGCATTTGCTTCAAAGTACCGTGACTATCCACTACGCCCCCGAGCTCGTCAATTATAGAATCTGATACAATTCACAACAAAAGACCTCCCTAATCATAAAAAGCCGATGTTACCATACGTGGCTTTTTTTTATTTTTACGTGCACACATAACTTTATCAAAGCTATACTGAATGGTGAGATATATAGTGAGGATATTTATTTCTTTTATCAGCTCCCTGAGTGACTCCCTGGAGCCAATGGTGATATAAATAAAGCGTAAGGTTCTTTTTTAGAAAATGAAAATTGATTCTACATTAGTGGCATTTCCTTTCAACAGTATTCCATACAATACCTAGTCCGGCGATAAGTTCTGTTACAAATGAATAGGCTTTTATTTTATTTAGAAATAATGTAATCTTAATAAAAACGTATATGTACATATTTATAGAATTCTCAGTAAAAAAGAAAAAAAAGAATGATTCTATTCGAAAACAATCAAAGCCAAAGGCCACGTTTGGCTTTGATACATAACTTTAATCTGTCTGGCCACGAATTTATGGAAGTACGCACTATATCCTTGGAAAATTCAGCCACTGCTTGCTCCAGATATTTCATAAGACACACAATATCGGCTTGTCGTTTCGAGCAGGCTATGTCCTCAAAAACTGACTATAATTTCTAGTCTAAGGGGTTCAGATCTGAGCAAAACGAGGTCCAGTCTTTAGGTCTTAAAAACTCTGGAACGTTGGTTTCGAGCCAGATTCGCGTAGTTCGTGCCTTGTGATCAAGTACAGAGTTCTGCTGTACATTTTTAAAAAGTGTATTCCAGGTTTCACAACACGATCCTAGACAGTCTCTTGATACACATAGGCTGAAGTCTACACTCCTTTTTCACAAAAATGAAGCTATGTGACTGCTCACCAAACTATTACAGACGCAGGATGATGACCGCGTTGTACCTTTCCTACCACTTGAGCATCCTTTTTAGAACTGTGTGCGTATACTTTGTCATTTTGCTTGTTGCAGTGCTCTTCAATAGTAAAAAAAAATTTATCAGTAAAGAGGATATTTCTGTGCCTTTCACCTGTATATCGGTACAGAAGGGGATCTGACCGATCCACTCTTTTCAAGTGTAGGGATTAATTTAGGTCATGTCCTGCATATCCTAGAGGGAATCTTCATTTCTCGCTAGAAGAGTTTTTGTTTCCTAAAAGGGTTTCGGCGAATTCTTGCTTCAACGGCATTAACAGCCCTTGTGTGTCTTCAACAGAGGAAGTGTTGGTATATCTTTTGATGTATGATATACGAATATGGCTGATACCAAGCTTTTGAAGTGTCTTGAATATGACCGAACGGCTCCATACCCACTTTGTGCAAGGCAATCATTGCATCGTATTTTCTCTAACACCCCATCCCATATTGTAATTAGATAAAATACATGAAAAAAAATATGTAAAATAGCCGGAAATCCAAAATTTTTAACATAATAAACGCGTTCCAAATTCAAAATAATTAAAGAGTTGAAAAAAAGAAAAGTTTCTATGTAACAATATTTATGGTCAGACTAGTTATAATCCTGTGAAAGTAGCAGAACTGGAACTAGACGCGTATTGTCCAATTCTTCTACAACATATTATTGTTAGTTATTGTTATATTATTGTTTCTCGACTTCGAATTTCGACTTTTTAAGTTACACACTACAATCCTACGTACAAACATATTACAGTTAAAAAAAAAACTAAAAAACACGCTCGTTTCACTACGCTATCTGAAGCAATTGTTCTCTAAACAATTGCTTCAGATAGCGTAGTGAAACGAGCGTGTTTTTTAGTTTTTTTTCTCTTCTCGGACATTTCATTGGCTCTATACTGCCTTATGTACAGATTTGGCTACTCTTCACCAATTTTTCTTTTCCGTTCCGTTCCCTTGATAAGAAAATTTTGTCCTCCATTCTGGGGCATCCACTATATTGAGTTTACAGTCTTCTTCTTCCTAGCATTTTCCCGTATTCTAATCCAGTAAGATTGGCGGGGACCGCTACTTAAGCCTAAGGATTTGGCAAGATACTGATTTATACATGGAGATGCAATTAGACCTTCATAACCTAGAGGGAGAGTCCGGTAATTCACTCAAATCACTTTGTAACACTAAAGATGAATTCCCGCCCAATAAAAAGTCCGGCGTCTATAAGCTGTTCTGCGACGAATGTGAACACGTTTATATCGGTCAAACGGGTCGTAATTTTCAGATCCGATTTCACGAACACGTATCGGCGTATAAAAACAATCGCCCAGAAAGGTCGCACTTCGGCTAACATCTCATAGACAAAGGACATACTTTATCCCCCACTAACACATATCAAATTTTACACACCAGAGACAACAGTTTAAAACTAAATATTAGGGAACAATTAGAAATTATTAAACACAAAAATTCTAAAATTACACTCATGAACAAACAGACTGACGTAAACAATTACCCTCTATTAAATATCTTTTCACTCACACCATCCACCCCCACCCTCAGTTCAATATAAGGGACGGCACTGCGATGGATTTGTCACTTGTAGCATGTTATTCTTACGATTAACATCTACAGCACCTGATGATGCGTCGTGGAGAGGCGAAACACGTGTCGCAGCGACGACCAGGCCAATCGTGGCAGCGACGGTGGTGGTGGGTGCATGATTCTGTTCCAGATGGCGGACGACCGCAGCAGCCGAGGCAGAGACTACCGGAGCAGCCATGGCAGCATCGGCATGTTGCATCAACACTAACAGTAGTGGGTGGGTGCCGGCCGGCGCTAGACAGCATGAACTAATTGGTGGCGGAAGCACACAAAGCAGGTTAGATCAAATTGCATATTATATAAAAAATAACTAGTACGTTATCTTTTGGAGTCGACCATATTAGATTTAGAATAACATCACTGACCGTGCATTGTCGTTCAAACTACACAAATACCTATGCAAAATTTCAGCTCAATCGGAAAACAAATTTAACTTCCAAGATTTTCTTACTTAATTACAGGTGAAATTAATAAAAGCGTGTTAAAAATAGACTGTAACACTCAAGTACAATGTAGCTTTCAATTAGCGAAATAACTTTTAGAACTTGAGTTGAGAAAAAGTTTGAGAGATTAATATCGACATCCGAATCAATAAACTTTATATCTTTTAAAATTTGTATATAAATTTTTCTAAATATATTCTGAGCATTGAAAGCCCAGTGGATAAGGAATATATCTCGCTCGCTTCTTTCACGTTCATAGCTCTTTGCATGCACACTCGCCGGCTCCTGACATCTCCTTCTGATAAAACATGCCCAATTTAGTTTGGCCACACACTTTAGTTTGGTGACTCGCCACACTGCAGGTTAAAATACAAAGCTCTGGCGAAAGAGAGTCATCTGTATTCATAACCAAATGCCGTACGCTGGAAATATTCCCACTTAAAAGGAGACCGTATTCAAATAACTTAAAGGAGAATGCCTATTGTTGTATGGAGTTTGGTTTCATTATTATTTTTGTTGTATACAAATGAAACCGGCTGCAATCTGTAGGGCTTCAACTACGTATTCGAATAAAAGTAACATTATTTATAAATATTAAAATCAATCTCCTCAAACCATCAATCAAACAATCAAACTTTGTTGGCGTTTTTCTTTGGATTACCAAGAAAAACGCCAACAAAGTTCTTCACTTTAGGTTATTTTTTGATAGGTAATATCAACTGCAATTTTCTGTCGGATTATAGATAACTACTAGATATAATGTATTTGAGGCATAAATAAGAATACTAACCTACTATGACCAAATTGGTCGTGTTTTATCTGGAACCCCAGGAACTGTCACAGAAGCGAGTGAAATATGTAAGGACCGCGTCTTATGGAGCTCGGTTCTCTCTGCCTACCCCGCAAGGGAACTGGCGTGAAGATACATACATCCATATTTAAGTAAATATTGTGTTCTTCGCCTTTGCACGGGTAGCAGAGCATATACGTAACTCCCAGTCGGCATGTTTATTTTCAAGATCTTCAACATTCAATATCATCATTCAGCCATATCATATATATATATATATATATATATATATATGATATATATAGTCATATTATTATTTGATATTATCGTCATATTTCGAGAAGCTCAACTTAACGTAAATATGAAATGAGAAACACCGCCGAAACGAACTACAGGTACCTGTACTATTGTAAAGAACTAAAGCGGAATCATAAACCTATTTTACATCTGTCGATTCAAAACTCCCTTCAATGTTGCCGTATATATTAATTGATTAACGAATTTGTTTGTTTGTTTGTTTGTTTGTAATTTCTTTATTGTACACTCATAGTAAACAACAATACAGTAAACATAAAAATAGAATTATAAATGTACAAAGGCGGACTTATCTCTATAAGAGATCTCTACCAGCCAACCTTTGAGTGATTAGAGATTTTAGTGCAGAGTGGCGAGGGTAAAACCAATGAGAAATATGAATAATTAATAATAGATTAATATATACATATATATATATATATATAAATCCCACATACATAAATACCTAATTACATACATACATATATACACATACATACATAAACAATATACATACTTAACAGTAAAACAAATGCTATACATAGTAATTCTACACATATTACATGAACATTAGCTGCTAAAGAGTATTAGCTCAATCCACTGCATTGACAAATTTGAGAAGACGAGCCTTGAAAGAATCCAATGACGTAGCCAGTTTTACATGGGTGGTGAGCGAATTCCAAAGCGTTGCCGCCTTGACCGTGAAAGAATTAGAGTAGGTTTTAGAGGAATGGAGTGGAATATCCAGCCGAAGACTATCACAAGAACGTAATCGACTATCGATATCCCGTATTTGAAATTTATCACGGAGGTAAGATGGAGAATTAGGTGAAAATAACACTTTATAAAGAAATGTCATCACATGAATATCTCTACGTATCCTGATAGAGTGCCAACCCAATTGTTTTCGGAACTCTGAGATGTGATCGAATTTTCGTAGGCCGAAAACAAATCGAATGCACACATTTTGAAGTCGCTCCATCTTATCTAGTAACTCTTCCGAAAGGTCGAGACTTGCAACATCGCCATAATCCAGTAAGGGGAGTAAGAGACTCCGGGCCAACGTAATCTTTGTCGCCATCGGGAGAAAATTTTGGAGGCGTTTGAGGGAATGCAGCGATGCGTGAATTTTTTTACTAACCTCATTGACTTGAGGGGCCCAAGAAAGAGTTTCATCCATGGTGATGCCTAAATTCCGAACCGAGGTTGAGTAAGGAATTATACTACCATCATAGACAACATTAGAGTGATTGATGTTCTTAATTTTTGCGATAAAGTGTGGGCTACCCACAATAATAGCTTGAGATTTAGTGGCATTAATAGTAAGCCCGAACTTATTAGACCATTCAGCAATAGAGGTGAGATCTTTGTTGATGACGCGGACTGCGTGTGAAAATTCTTCGAAAGATGCAGACGTGTATATTTGTAAGTCATCAGCGTAAAGATGAAAAGAAGATTCAAGAGAGGAAACAATGTTATTAATAAATAGCGAAAATAGAATAGGAGATAAAATTCCGCCCTGTGGTACCCCAGCAAGTATCTCACACCAGTCCGAACGGCTGTCAGCAACCTTAACTAGTTGACGCCTGCCCACCAAGTAGGACCGAAACCAGGCCAATGTTGAAGACGAAAAATTAAAAGTTCGAAGAATACCGAGTAGAACATCGAAATCAACCGAATTAAAGGCACTAGCAAAATCGAGTAAGACTAAGATGGATAATTGTTTATGTTCAATATTAAATCTGATGTCATCGGTAATCTTCACTAAGGCTGATACCGTGCCATGACCGCTACGGAAACCTGACTGGTATGGAGACAAGAGATTGTGTTCCCTCAGGTAACTTGAGATACGCTGGTGTACAAAGTGCTCCAAGACTTTTGAAAGAACGGGAAGAATGGATATCGGGCGAAAGTTGGAGAAGGAGGTTGGGTTTGGTTTTTTTGGGAGAGGGATGACATGAGACAATTTCCAAAGCAACGGAAAAACGCTCGAAGACAGAGAGCAGTTCAGAATATCTACAATAATTGGGGCAATTGTTTTAACTACCGGAACAATCATGTCAAGGCAAATACCGTCCTCCCCAACCGCTCTGGACTTAAGCGAACCTATAATTTTAATGACCTCAACATCCGTAATCAACCCAAGATCAAATTCTGCATGGTTAGGGAGAGGTAAATTAGATAAATGAGATAGTGTGTCACTTTTAATAAGAGGGTTCATGCCATCCGGAGGTGTACAAAAGTGCTTGTTTAACTTATTGAGATCTAAATCACTATCCGTCCCGGGCCGATCCCTACCCACACCAATACTACGAAGAAATTTCCACATTTGATGTGGTGAACAATTTTCTAATGAAGAGTGAATGTGATGCCGTCTCGCCTCTCTCACCGCTCTATTGCAACGGTTACGCAATGTAACGTAAGTGGTACGATTTTCCTCAGAAGGATCGTGTCTTAACTTAATTTTAGCTCTATCTCGCTTAGACATGAGACTTTTGATGGCAGTTGTCAACCAAGGAGCAGGATAATGCTTGACCCGGACTGGCGTAAGAGGAGCATGCTTCGCATATAAAGAATTGAATATGGAATTGAAGGCCTCCAATTTGGAATCGACATCCTTTGCTGAAAGAACAGGCTCCCAATCAGTACTGGAGAAATCATTTCGTAGTGCATTTAGGTCCATTTTTTCATAATGGCGCACTATAATAACTCTATGCTTTCGCTTAGGGGCACGCAGTTTGAATGACGCAAACACAAGATCATGACATGAGAAAGCCGGAGCATTAAACTGGCCATGAGTGGACACTAACTCAGGTGAAGAAGTTATAATTAGATCCAGCAATGAAGGAGGGCCGTTGTGTGGAAAGTGAGTAGGACCAAGAGGAAGACAATGTAAATTGACAGACTCAAGTACAGACAGCAATCTCCTTGCGCGATGGTCATCCTTAATGAGGCATGTGTTAAAGTCTCCCATAATGATAACGTGATCGAATTGTGGACACAAATCAGATAACACTGTTTCAAAAGAGTTGAAGTAGTTCACATGCAAGGAAGGACTATAATAGACCCCTAGCAGAACCTTGCTATGAGAAATATTGAGTTCCAAAAAGAGATATTCCGGCGCTTGTAACTCAGGGGAGGAAAGGGAGAGAACTCGACAAGGTATGTCACTACGCACATAGATGGCAACCCCGCCATAGCCAACCATTCGACTAGAACTATCCTGCCTAGAACATGTACGATCATTCCGCATTAATCTAAATCCAGGTAGTGGGTATAAAGAAGATGAAAGACTGGGTTTTAGAAAGGTTTCGGATACAAGTACAGCTTGAATGTTACTATTAGTAAAAGTAGTAAGGAAGTCAGCATAGTGCGCAGCAATACTCTGAGCATTGATGTGAGCAACATTGAAATTTTTTACATATGATGACAATTCTCTATCTACGTTAGCTCTAAGAGAAGTGTCTTCTATTGAACTATCTAAACTGTATTGAGTATCGGAAGATGACGTCAGAGAGAAATATTCGTCTTCTGGTTGTTCATCAAGTAAATGTAGCATTGAACCAATACACTATATATAAATAAATGTATACAATAAATATATAATAAGTAATAAAATAAATAACTAAAATAAAATAATACAAGTCAACAGACCAACCCCAATCACTCGCCAGCTGATCCTAATCAAAGTATAAGACAAAATACACTTTACCAACGTCACAAACCGAACAATACCTGGGAATACAAGTCTATTCTGTCACTCACTTTCTACAACGAAGCACTAAAAAGAAATTAAAATTATTACAACTTTTACCACTCTTTTATTTACAAATGTTTGTAATCGTAACTTGATCGTGTGTAAATACCTTTAAAACTATTAGACTATACACAGATGTCAATGTCATCAGATTGACATGTGTGTTGTGAGTGACAGTGACATTATGACGTATTATGAATGAAATGAATCACCCATCAAACCAGTAACCTACTCAATTTTAAAACCTTATCATGCAAAATTGCAAATATTTTTATATAATAACAGTAAAAATGTACCTACCTACCTATAGTGAGTGAAAAAATAAAAACATACGACTTCTAAGAGGCTCATGCATGCATGAGTAATGGTTACCTACAACCAAACAATGTTAACTAATAGGTAAACTGATGAATCCATTGAACACTTATGCAAAAAAATAGCCGTAACATAGAAATAACCTATTTAAAAAAAAAAAATGTTAAAAACGTAGCACAACACATGTCTTCACGTCTTGTGGAGTTTACCCTGCAGTCTCGCACTGCGTGACTTGTTGTTCTTCTGCTGTGGCTCACCGAGGCCGGTGGAAACTGGATTTGTAACTGATCGAACGCTGGAAGACGATGCACTAGAGGGTTTATCCTTAACTTCGGCCTGCATTTCAAGAACTCTCTGCAATTCAGTTTTTGAGATGATTTTTCTCCGAACACCATTGGGGCAGTTGATAACTATCATGCCGTCACCGTTCGTCCAGCAGCCCCCAACCCCCAATGCTTTGCGAGCTTCAAGAAACACAGCATGCCGACCTCTGGTCAAGAATTCAGACACAGTATAACCAGTAGCTTTGAGACGCTTCTTTGAAGCCCATACTTGGTTACGCACAAGATGCTCCTGGAATCTAATTAGTATTGGGCGCGGCTTATCAGTCAAGACGTTTCTACCCAGACGCAGACAACTCAACAAAGTCTTCTCTGTCACTACAGGCAAAAGCATTGTTTCATTACACAAATTGACGACTTTGTGTATAATATTCTCTGAGGCTGTCTCTGGTAGTCCATGTAGTAACAGAGTATTAGAACGAGATCTCATCTCCAAACAATCAAGAGTATCTAGAACTAACTCCATTTGTATTTTAAGGCCCGATACAGCTTTCCAAATAAAAGTTTTAAAAGTTTGAAACTCACTATTCAAGGAGTTGATGTCCTGTACCTTGCTGCAGTTAAGGGAGTCCTCGAAGGATGCCATTTTGGATGAGAACATCTCGGTCATTTCATTAACATTCTTCTGCAGTAGTGCTAAGTGGTCCATTTTAGTGTCAAGTAATATTGTGTATTTCTAAGCAGGATAATGTGATAGGAGTGTAGAAATATAGCTGGCGGTGAAGGCTTACTGAGCCATCAACTCAAAGAGCCAAAACTTAAGGTAAAAAGTTTTGTATTTACAATATAAATAATTAAAAACTGGGAGCTTTAAAACTGTACGTATCACTTGATTCACAGCTACCCTCCAAAAAAAGGTTGTTATTCGGTAATCAATTATTAAAGTTCTTCTTCTTTTAATTACTCGTATGTAGTGAATATACATGAATAGTTATAAAGTTTTGCGTTATAAATGGTAGATTTATGTTGAAATTATTTTCAATTGACTGCCTTTATTAAGCCGAGTACTTTATTTACCTTTGAGTACTGGCAATAATTTCATTCAAGTACCGGAACTTTTGAGTTACGCTACGATAACTTTGGAGATTATAGATTAAGTTTTTGGTAGACGTAGGGAAAAATAATCATATGATTTTTAATGATAGTCTTAACTGTGCACAACTTAAAACCATGAATGCATTGTCCTTTGAATAATAGCTGTACCAACAAACAGACATATAATAAGAGAGAGTTATTATGTTTTTGTAAGTGAGCTTACCACTAAGCTTCTAAGGAGTTGCTGTGTTATCAGTAGCAGTAGGCTACGGTAACTGCTTTACATCTAGTGGGCCGTATGCTTGCAAGACTCCCGACGATGTATAAATAAAAAATCGGCCAAGTGCGAGTCGGACTCGCGCACAAAGGGTTCCGTACCACTATCTATAAAAATGGCAAAAAAACACGATTGTTGTATGGGAGCCCCCCTTAAATATTTATTATTTTTTAATTTAATTATTTATTCTTAAAGTGAATATATAACTAAATATTCTGTGAATATTTAAAGCGTCTACCTGTTGCCGTTATCAATATCGAGCAAAAACGAGCAAAAAAATCACGTTTGTTGTATGAGTTGTTGAGCCCCCTTAAATGATTATGTTATTCTATTTTTTAGTATTTGTTGTTATAGCGGCAACAGAAACACATCATCTGTGAAAATTTCAACTGTCTAACTATCACGGTTCGTGAGATACAGCCTGGTGACAGACGGACGGACGGACGGACAGCGAAGTCTCAGTAATAGGGTTCCGTTTTACCCTTTGGGTACGGAACCCTAAAAAGCAGAACTCATATTCAACTCAACGCTATTACGGTGCTTAATATATTTTTTACGCGTCATGAAGTATATTTAGTTGTTGACACAATGATGTATATCATGCCGCCATTTTGAAAATTCCGCTCAACACCGCAGTATTCACACATACTGCATGTGCAATTTAAATATACAGTATACGTCAAGTGCACTAACAAGTACACCGGAGTCAGAATAAAATATGAATTCCAGGTGCAAGTTGAAAACTGTTACCTCATCTCTGGCTGGTTGAATATTTATGTGTTACACCACGAGTGTGAAATATCTCATGTGACGATCTATGATCTTCTCTGATATAAAGTTACTTTCTTGGAAATAAATATTATGCTAATACCTGTGTTCGTGTCAATACATGTGAGCTTTAGTCAGAAAAGCTCCTCGCAAATCTTATAATATCAATCCACGAAATGTGATGGGAGATGGGAAGTATTTTTTTTTATCCAAAAATAGGCGATATGGCTTTTGAAATTCTATTGCTACTACACAAACCCTAACTTTACGAAGAGGTTTAGAACATACTCCACCACGTACTCAACTTAGGATTGGCGGAGGCCAGTGTTTTCAAGATGGCTGCTAACTTAACTTGACAGGTTCAACAAAATAAATAAAACACGCGATACTTCCGTTAAAAATTGTTTAATTTCAATTAACTTGACAACTATCATTTATCGACAACAACCGAGACCGTCGGCTTAACGTGTCTTCCGAAGCACGGATAAGTACGAGACAGGTGAACCCGTCCATACAGTCAATGTTGCTTAACCTCCGTGTTCGGTTAGAATGCCACACGCAACGACGAAATTGAATTGAAATTGCAATTCATAATACCGCAATTAATTATGTTGATACTGTCGATTGTATTTTGAAGACATCTCGTTAATTAATTCTGGCACTTGTACAGATTCCACTTCACAATTTTATTTATTAATTATTTTTACCGACCGGTTTCGCCTTTACGGCATTACCAAGGTATTTTATACAACGTATATAGGTTGGCGCATTACTGTATAAACAGTAACAAAACTTCTCATCCCCTCAATGCGTACACGCTCTAACTGCTCAGGATTTCTTATACCTCAAAGTGTACCATGTGTTTTAGCTACGATATCTGGTATTTGATTACTTGGAGCAAAGATTCGAGTATGTTTAAATTTCTAAATTCGCTGTAGTCGACATTGGCCGGCAATCGAACACATGAGTTGCCAGATTATCCTTCTTAGAACTCTGGTTTACTCTGAGTTGCTGCTTACCCGATCTTCTGCGAGCATCAAAGCGCAACACACCCGTACTGGTCCAACCCGACCATAAAACCTGCACAGGTCATGTAAATTTTTTTGTCGTTCACCTATGCGTATTTACAATATTCGATTAGACCTTAATCAACTGACTACTCCCTGGAGAGTTGTTGTCTTTCTGTGAGTGAATGAGTTTTTTTTTTATACTACGTCGGGAGGCATACAAGCATACGGCCCACCTGATGTAAAGCGGGTACCGTAGCCTATTAACGCTTGCGATATATTAATTATCACTCGCGCGATGCCTCCTTTGCTGCTTACACAGCAACTCCTTGGGAGCTTACTGGTGACCTCACTCACACGCAGGAATACAACAACCCTCTAGGGAGTTGTTATTTGGCTGCAGTTTTCTGTGAGGTGGAGGTCTTCCCCAGACGGGCTGCTTTGATGCGCCCTTCCTCTCTTAAAACTTCCAGACCAAGACAAACATACATGTTCATGCACACAAATGTTTGCCTTGCGTGGGAATCGAACCCACGAGCGTTGGTGACAAAGTCGCGTCATTCCCGACTGAGCCACCGAGTTCGTCAAAACTACTACTAGGAAACTGTTATCAATGGCAACACACGTACTTTGCTTCTGGTTTTGAAAGCGTCTATAGGTTACGTTAACAACTTATGATTAAACCGTTGACCGTTCCCGGTTTGGATTTTCCTCTGGGTTGTGGAGATCTCGTGGCAGTTGCTCCATGTAAAAATCAGTATCTTCGCCAAACCCTTAGCTGAGGTAGTGGACCCCGCCAACCCTAATAGGTAAGGAACCGGGATAAAGCTAAGAAGAAGAAGAAAAAGAAGAAAGTATGCTAAAACGCAGTATATAAAAACATAAATAATTTATTTATATTATATAACCATTACATAAATTTGTATCAGAAGCAATTTATTTAGTTCAAAATGATAACAACTAAGTAACTTTAATCACAGCCGGCTATTAAGTTTTCAGCAAAATAACGCTTCATTAAAATGTTTAACGGGCGGTTTAATTTTCTATACGGAAGAGATTTTAATGAAGCATGCACCGAGACAAGAGTTTTAATCTCAAGACTTTCACCGAGTACACGATAAATTATGGCACGACGTGCTGCAAATTAAATATTGTAAGTTGGGAGAGGATTTTTTTTTATATTTTTTCGTCATGGATTCAAATTTTAAACAGAATTCACTTCTGTGTCTTAACTACTATAGACACAGCTGGATACTGGCAATATTGGATATTCTGATACTTATCAATTATCTATTAAGTAATGTGATATAGGGTATTAATTTTCATTACAGAAATTTGTTTTTTTTTTAATTTGAAAGCCCACATCTTGAGGCTAATCAACATTACTAATTCGCGAGGTACAGCTAATAAGTTATGATAGGTGAAAGTGATTTCAATAAAAAAATCAATGCCCAATTATTTTTGAAAACTTCTATCCCTTATCTTGGTAACATTGAATTGTAATTCTTCAAAAGTCGCAAGTCCTTTTAGTTATAAACAAACTGGTCACGGATTGGTGACGACTATTGAATAACAATATTTCTTTCAGCTTCTCCGGTGCAGTTGTTGTGGTATGGTACAAGGCTTAAGGGAATTGAACGACCGACTTAAAATTGAGAGATTAATATTTTCACACAAACAGTATGGCTTTAATATTCCTAAATATTTTATTTTAATGTATATTTTATTCGCGCTCACTATGCACATAAACTTACTAGAATTTTTGAACATTAATTTTGTTCTTATAACTATAAAGTCTAGTCAAATGACAAATGCATCGATCACAACACATCAATCGGTATTGTGGTACCCACTGTCGTATAATTTTCGAATACAATAATAAGTACATACGTTCTATACTTCAAATTACAATGAATGTAAATCGAGTGTCTATCAGACTTGCAATTTACAGTTTAGTTAAATTCAACCAAAAACAAGATTATAAACTAGGTTAGTGAGATTAGTTGAGTACAATGGCTTATGCTAAAACTTACTGCACCCCTATATTCATCTATAAGCAAATTATTTCGTTTAGTAAGATGATGAATTCAGGTAATAATTATTTCCAAAAAGAAAATCTAAGGTTCAATCAAGTTACTAAGGTTTCAAGTTACTATGAGGTCAAGTTGGACTCCAATAAAAGTTTAATAAAAGCTACAGTGGACTACTGTATCAAAAGTGATAAAAATAAGTGAATGTACGATACTGAAAAGGTCGCTGCGCGATGTTCCAACCACAACGTACATAACCTCAATTCGCCGGCGTGCCATCGCCGTACGAGTTTTTCAGTACAAAATACCCATAGGGAAGCAGGCAAAGAAAAAATTTTCTAGGCGAAAAAAAATGCTGTCTTCAGCTGTAAAGAACGACACTTTATTAGAATTTTGATCAAATTACACGTCGAAAAATTACCATTATTTCAAACATTATGCAATTTACATCACAATTACAAAATCCATCGGCTAGGCAGCCGTTTTCGCTATGTGGACGCTACAAATGTCAAGACGGAAGTGAAAGTCGATCTTTTTTTTAATCTGGTTCTTTTTATCCCCGTGGGGAAAGGCAAAGGGTTCTAGCCCACACAGCCAGTCTTCAGTTCAGAACCATTCTCGGAAATTCCATATGGCGAGAAAAACACTCGTTACAATACGTTATTAAATATTAAGTTCTATAAAGATATTATAAAATAATTTTAAAAATACATTAGAGATTGGTAAGTCCCAGTACATGAAATTAATCCTAATAAGGAATCATTATTACACTAATTATTTATTTTATAGTTTTACATTTACCTATTTATTACATAATCAAGGACGTAATTATAATGAAAAATATAATAATATTGCTATCAGTAAGAAAATATACCATAGATCTTTTAACTTTAACATAAACACTGTTTACAATTTTTTAAGAATAATCGTTAACAAATGTTTAGTATGAAAACGAAACATTCTAAGCTTTGCTTAAAACGTTAGTTTCAATACACAAACATTACGAACAGGTAGCACTTACGTGAGTCATGGTAAAACTATTTAAGTATACCCAGATATAAGAGAAAGTCTATTCATTTGATAAACATGCTTGAAATATTTATTTTTATATAAGTCCAAGTATTTTTATCAAGCCCCAATGTTTCGATAGCTTAGCTGGTTCATATCATACGCGGAACTATCCGGCATATTACGAGTATTAACATTCTTCTAAATTCACGTCTGTTGACCCTGGTCATTTGATAGGCGTGCGCGGGAATATGGATCCAATGCAAAGAGGCATTGGAAGATTAATGTAATGTTATGTTGTTATTAGGATATTGTAATGAGATCTAGAGGGTTCATTGGTACTGCGGTATTATGAAGAGGGACGGACGCATGACATAACTATAATATCTGATTGTTTCTTTGGGTAGACGGTGGCTCGCAACTTACTGGACGGATCCCCGAAATGCCAAAGAAAGTCGGTCTACGTCAACACCGGCGTGAGTGACTCAGGGGTATCGAAAGGTGTGCTGTATTTTATCCGAAGTTTCGTGCGGCTATCGACTCCTGTCTGGAAGGCCAATGAAGGCAAACCAGAGCTAAGAATCCTGCGACCCTTCTTGGGTTTCCAATTCGATCGACAAAGACGCACAGGAGACGAAGGCCCTGATCAACTCTCTGGAGTACACCCGTCCACCCGTGGAGTCGTTACACACGAACAGCTCGCCACAAGCTGCTCTGCAGCGTATATTATTATCATTTCATTTTGACTATTCCGGAGCCTTGAATCAGAGACAACAAATCTATGTAAATAAAAATGAATCGCTAAATGTGCTGCTAAGCGCAAAAACATCACAAACATTGATCCAAAAGTTAGTTACTTGGACCCCAGTATTAGCATACCGTAGGCAGGTGTGGGTGAATAACTGAGTCGTCGCAATGCGGGACTGAAGAATCTCACATTTTATATTATTGTCGAGGTGATGTCCATCCGAATTCATATCACATGGAAAACTGTTTAAAAGTCAGCTTGCTTTGTACGAAATAGTCCTTATATACGTCTTGTTGTAATACCTTCTTTCGTGAATTTGCTCGCATAATCGCTAATTTGCAGCACTTTACTCTAAACCGTAATACTTATGAAGGTGTGTCATTCTGACTGAAATATAGATAAATGCTGGAAAGTTTTAAAGACAGTATCTTAAAGGAGCATGTCGATGGGCAAACCCATGAAAAAAAATATGTGTGCAGGTGCGGAGTATCCTCCGTGGTAAAAAAAAAGAAAGTCGTGAAGAAAGTTATGAATGACGTTAAAGCTTGATTAATTAGGGAAGCTGGGGAAAAACTAAGAGAGTTAAAGAAGTCTCGGGCTTGTACGTCAGCATCCAGAATGGATAAGATAAAATCTAGAGCTGGTGATATTCTTAATAACACTTAGAAAGAGCGCGGTGGAGTTTTGGAGAAATGTGTGATATTTTGAAATTGTGAGTGAATGATTCCATCCGTCTATGGGGCTATTTTAGCAAAAATCGGACGTCAAAGACAGCGAAGTGGAATATTCTTATAATTAGCCATCAGATTAAAAAAAAAACCTTTGGCCATTTTATCATTACTAAGGTTAAGTAATAATAGAGAATGCTGGAAACTAACCAACAAATAGATACGACAATGTGAAAAAAAATATTTATTTTTAAAATTTACAAAACGTTTTCAAAGTGACCACCTGCAACAGCAATACACATATTGCACCTACTTAAAAAATATTTTTCAATCGTCTAAAAGCTTCTCTATTCTATCTCACAACATATTAGGCTTCTACGATCTTCTGCCTCAGGTCTTGCTCACATGAATATTCTCGGACATATGTTATTTCCTTGTAATAGCCCCAAATGAAGAAGTCGATGGGGTTGAGGTTAGGTGAGCGTGGACGTCAAATTGGTCCGCTGCGTCCGATCCATCTATTGCGGTATGTTTCATTTAAGTAATTTCATTAAGACTTAGTTTAAATTCAGTTAAGAGACAGTAGTCAAAACGATCACAAATGATTGTAAGGACATATCTGAATTCTAATAAAAAAGATAGGTATTTGAAAGAGAAAAGCATAACCATTTTGTGATGAAAATGAAAAAGACAAAGTGTGTGTCGAAACAAGTAAATGACATTGTATGTCTTAGAGGCACTTTTAGCAGGAATAGATTTGTACGAGTACTAAACGCGTATTCAAATGTAAAGATGAGTAAATTCAGGGAATAGTGTTAACGATGTTTTAGAATTTTTTTGGCAACAATATCTTGAGCCAAAAAGTCCAGCTTACTATATACAAAGCAATAATAGTTCCAACGTCAACATGTGGAAACACGATCTGGGTATGGTAAAGGTAGCATGATAGTAGAATAAACGCGGTCGAGATGGGAGTGTTGCGTAAAATCTGTAGCGTGATGCTAGTAGAGTAAGTTCTCAATGATGATGTGAATAAGAAAGTTTGAACTGAAAGAGAGTATTGGCGTAAAGATAAGAGACAACGTAGATGTGCATGTGGGAAATGATGTCTCGATGGTCGTGGGGCGGTATGGCAAATCGGATGATCACTAGGTGCCGTGATCTTTACATGACAAATGTGTTGTTTGCAATCGTAAATATGTGTTGTATGCAACGTACGCATGATCCAAATTTTAACATCGGATTCTATTATGGGTCTACTTTATTTTTGGTCTAGTAGTAGTAAGTAAATGATCTGCTGATAATACAGTAGTGTGTAGTACTTACCCACTGTTGATATATATTTAGTTTTTTACGTCTTACAGGTATGAACGTGATAACAACACTGTTGTCTGCCATTTAAATTGAATCACATTCATATCATACAATCACATTAGATAAAGTCTTTCGTTAAATTCAACTAAAACAAAGTGTATCTAACTTTGTCTCCCAAATATAACTTCTGCCAATACAGAAGATGATGTTAAATAATAAGTAATTTCTCATTAAGAAACAGATTTATTTAGATGAATTATTAATTTATTTATATTCTTTGAATTCCTGTAATATATAAATTGTAGTGGAGACCCACATATGTAAGTGAGCTCAACTTCACGGTATATTCACTTAGTTAGGAGAATTAGACAAATTGACGGACGTGGCTATAACGCACCTAATGTAATTCAGCTATTTCTACATCACTATCTATTATGGTATACAGTTTGAGCGAAAGCGGTTGATACAGATACAATTTTAATTTACAAAACGAACTATCTCTCTGTCGCTCTGTACAATATGAGCTTCGAGAACTCAGTAAGGGAGCAGCTTAAAGAAATAGATATGCTCGTTGTTACCTTTATAAAATGGTTTTTAAAATTCAGTGAATATGTTAGAAATAGGAATAAGTTGCTCATTGGGAAATTTTAAAATTTTAAAATTTCAACCGGTACATCGACTTGCTAGGACCGAGGAGTCATTTGTTGTAAATTGTAATCGAGTCTATAATTAATGCTTGAAACAGACAATTAATTAATTAATCCATTTTGCAGACAATATCTTCAAAGGGCACATCAAAAATACTTTTGTAAAGTAGCATAATATGGAGCTAATGAACATCTAATCTAAAACGATATCTGGAAATGATTCAGCACAAGTAACTGTAATCACTTAATTTTAACACTTGATATATTACTTATTTATTTTTACACTTTATTGCACAAATAAATACATATGACAGACACGACATAAGAAGAGTACAATAGGCGGTCTATCGCTAAAGCGATATCTTCCAGACATCCGTGCCGAAGAAAGAGAAATAATCCTTAAAAACAAGTAAGTAGGTATATATGATAATATACACATTTATACACATGGATATGTGCGCACATACATACATACAACATACATTCTAACATATACATTATAATTACATTTATACTGGAATGAATTATTTAAATGACTTTGATGGGAAAGACTATTCACATAACGGTCAGCAACAGGTAACAATACCAACGTGAGATTATGATAAACACACATATATGACATCATAATATTCATAAACATATAATATAAGCTAGATGGAGGGAAAGTGAGACTTAACAAGATTTTTAAATGCGTCTAAAGATTGCGCACAGCGGATAGAAATAGGCAAAGCATTCACATTGCCCAGCTCGTACCGAAAACGCCATATCGTAAAATATTTATCGCAATAGTGAAGAGCGCGATGGCGTTAATAAACGAAGGAAAAGAGTACTGCGTGTACCGCGATCGAGGCGATCACGTACCTCACTGAAATAAATAAAACGTTCCATCAAACAGCTAGTAGCAGTAGGATTGGAGAGAATAGAATAAAGAAGAGAGAGAATGTGCCAGTTGCGACGTAACTTTATTGAGCTTGAGCTGAGAGCGAAACTCGGAAACATTTTTTTTATACCACTAAGGTGGCAATCAAGCATACGGCCTGTCTGATGGTAAACAGTCACCGTAGCCTATGGACATTAGCAACTCCAGGGGTGTCACTCACTCATGTGTCATTCAACTCACCTTCTAAAAACCTCTTCACGCATTTCTTGAAGAATTCCATGCTGCAGTCCCTAGAAATAACCACGGCTGAGAGCTCATTCCACAGCTTGAGAGTTCTCGGAAGAAAACTTCTCTGGAACCGCACAGTACGCGACTAATGCGGTTTCAGCGTGTGAGGGGGAACTCCCCGCCGTCGCGGCGTCGGCGAGCGATGCGGTTATAAAAAGTAGCTGTCGGATGACATAACATGATCATATTTGCGAAGCCCAAAGATTATATCGTATACAAAGATTTTGAAAACGCTGAAGTTTGATTTATTGGTCTTTAGTGAGGCTAAAGTAACAAGAGTCTGCATATTCAAGAATAGGAAGGAGGTCTTACGAACGAAATTTTGATGCCAATAGGAAGAAAAATTACGCAAACGACGAACACAGCCAATTGCAACAAACAACTTCCTGCTGACGTTGGCCTTCTGTACCGTCCAAGAAAAGGTTCTGTCAAAATAAATACCCAGGTTTTAATACTCTCACTCTATATATAACACAAACATTATTATGTTATTAGTGGAACAGCCTCCCACTCGATTAAAGAGCTAAGGCGGGGACTGGATTATTATATTACTTTATAGGATTGATCATACGGATTGAACATCTTATTACTTTGACGCATCTTGCGGGTCAGCATGCTAACGTCAACTGACAGGATACTGTGTAGTCTTTTGTCAGTTGCAGTTGCGATTAGGGCTCCTCTTTCGCTTACCATCAGGCAAAGAGGAGCCACTATGCTGAACTAATATAAAAAAAAACTTATAAGTTTTACTTTTTAAGTTTAATTATGTATGTATTTACAGAATAACGATACTTTACACAAAAAATACGCCAGTCATCCAAATTGTCAACATTAAGCTCATATAAATAATGTAATATATCATTAATGACTTGAAAGAAGAGTATAATATTGTCAATTTAATTTAAGCATTTCTTCTTTGGTAATTGGTTCTTTCGGAAATGTGGTTGGAATAAAAAAAAAAAAAAATTGAAAAGATGACAAATGATTAAGATATAATAGGATTTTATTTAAAATTTAGAAATAAAAGAAGAAAAAACATCGTGAGGAAATTCGCACATCCAAGAAACAATTTTTCGAATGACCTTACCTAAGAAAAATCTGGTTTTCCCTCTGGGTTGTGGACATCTGACAGTCGTTTCATGTCAACATCAACTTTTAGGCTTAGCTAGCGGACCCCACCAATCCTAGTGGATTAGGAAACAGAATAACGCTAAGAACAAGAAGATTTTATTTAAAAACTACCCGCGAGTCAGTATGTCGATTTAAGAATTTTTTCTTTATCTATTATTTGACTGGTGTCGTAAATATGGAATGTATTTCTTAGATGTAAGCTAAGACCGTGTATGCCAGATCATACTACGAGTAATCTGAATATTACGTACGAGAAACTAGTAGCGCTTCTCGTGTACGCAGTCTCACACTAAATAACTAAATTGTAATATGCAACTACAATTTAGTTATTCCACTAATCTAATTTAACCTAACCACTTGCGATAATGTAAGTAGTCGTTATGTTTGCGAATCTAAGTGTTTATAGTTACTGCATTGTGACACTAAACTACCGGCAGGTGAAGCCGACGAGAAGCATCTAGCTATCTAGCATTATACCTAAAATTGCTAAACTTAAACAATTAATAAAGTAATGAAGTTTTATATTGTAGGGTTTCGAAGGAATAAATTTATTCTTGAAACGATATTCAGTGCTAATTAGTGGAATATAATAAAGAGTCGCTAAAATCGCTATGATACTAGTACAGTACAGCCTATGCTGTGGCGTGAGCACATGTACATACAGCGTGAGAGTGTCGAAGCTTTGGCATATGTACCTTTTTAGACCTGTTCTACTCTTCGCTATCTGCTGCTGAAGCGATGGAAAAAGATAGCCAGTGTGCGAAGTATAAAAAGTTCTCTATTTACTAGCGTGGCTAAATACTGAACCTGTGAGCGTTTAAGGCAAGTCTGTACGAAACTTCTACACTCTCGTTTGCTTTGGCTATATATTGTCTATTCCCTTTGTTGCTACTCTAATTCACTATGTCTGTGCACTGAATATATTTAAAAAGAAGAAGAATCTTCGGTGCGCATTTTTGTTTTTCTATTCTTCGATATTTTGGAAATATTTTATTGAATTGATGGTTTCTATTTTCTATTTATTAATGCAAATATCCCAATCACGTATGTGTAAAGATTTGATAATGTATCAAATATTATGAAAAACCAAACTTGTTCAAGTTCAAGCATAACGTTTTATTTATGACCAATTTCTGCTACTTTCACGAGTACATTCTTGTGTGGTATATATTCTATAAACATTTTATAATGAATCTTTGATGATAAACCTGAAAGTTGTGAAATAAAAACTTTTTAATTACTGGTTCAAAATAGACCTCATTAAAATAGGCTATGCTAGAATAGATTAACGATTCAAATTGTTAATCTATTCTAGCATAGTCTTCTATTAGATGTTTTATTTAGGTACCATAGCATGAGATTCTTCAACGAAGGCATAAGTAATATATTGTACAAAGTCGGCAACGTGTATACCTGTAGCGTTGCGTTTGGTTTCTACCAAATGGCATGTTTTTTTCTTAGCAATCTCTTTATTGTTGGGATGCATTATTATTTATCTCAAAAGTAAAATTACGCCGAATACTCATTAAGTGAATTTGATTCCAATCGTTCGAAATACACGTTTACCGGCTTTTATGGTTAAAACGTTGAAATGACCCATTCAGATAAATCATTTATAGCTTTTCCGACTTATTTCAATTTTATTTTACACATAAAAGGATTACTTCGAAATTAATTAACAAGATAGGTTTACTTTATTGTTCATTTGGATTCTCGAATTGTTATTTACTCATTTCATGTATTATTTCCGGTAGCAACATAATATATGACAAAGTAAAAAAATATAAAAACGTTCTGTGAAATATCATTATACAGTCTATATAAGTAGAAGGATGTAGGAGCTGAGGAAGACCAGAAGTTTGAAGGGGTAGAGTCAAGCTATTGTCAATTAGTGACCACTGCATAGCTGTAGGTAGGTCGTGGCCTTTGAATGGCTATATCTCGTATTTTTTGTTACATTTGTAATTGGGCCGGCTCGACCGGGATAGCACCACTCTCTTACAGAAAACCGGCGAAAAAAGTATTTGTTATTACTGTACTGTATATAACAAAAACATGAAGGTAAGTTTTCGTTTCTCGATCTTAAAATAAGAAGAGGCATGCTCCATTGGTTCGAGCTTGTGGAAAGGATACAGCAAGATAGAATTAAAAAACAGATATACAACGCAAAAGTGGAAGGATGTAGGAGCCGAAGAAAGCCAAGACTAACCTACAATGACCAAATTGATCGTGATCTATCAGATGGTGCTATCAGGAGTCTTCGAAATCGGCCGGCGTGCATCACATATCAACCACACGTTTACCCTTACTCGTCCCACTGCAGGGATACGGGTCTCCCTTCAACCGAAGGGGTTTAGATACTCCACCACGCTGCTCAAATGCGGATTGGCGAAGGCAAGAAGCCAGTGAAGCGTGTAAGGATCGAGTAATGCGGCGTTCGGATCTCTTTGCCTACACCGCAAGGGATTTAGCGTGAAGTTATAGATAGATAGAAGTTTTCGGGAACTAATTAGAACGATGTAAACTGAATTACGTATTTGTAAAATACCGAAACAGTGTTTTTGTGATGTTCTAAAGAACTCGACGATGACTGTACTTATATACAGACTGTTACCAAATTATCTGCATTATCTTTAGGGATTCATTGAGTACACGAAATTGAACAAACTTTTACATTGACAAATCATCATTAATATTTTTACTGTTATGTATGCACATGTACGCTCGTACTCGGTACATGTCGTGCGTGCACTTTTGGTTTTTGGTAATTGGACATAATTCCAACTTCCACAGTGGGTTTTATTTTCAAGTTCGCAGGAACATTTTTACGTTAAAAGCTACTGTCGTGTAAAACTTCATCAAATGCATGCGGCGTGTTGCACAGAGAGACTACAATTTCGCTTGGCCTTTGTTTCGATAACAGGATTTATTTAAAAAATATATTTAATACCTAACCACTATTTTAAAAGCATATTTCACATACATCGTACTCAATTCTGTTACGATTTTATAAATATACAGGTGTTAAAAAAGTTTCAGTCGTATTTCATGAGTTATCCAGAATTGCGTCTAGAATATCGGAAAAATATTTGAGCAAATTAAGTTAATTGTAATATAAATAAAACAATACAATTGTTGCCTATTAAGCGACATAATAACGAAATTTTAGTCATACAAAATAGTGTGTGTGTGTACTATGTACGCACGTAAGAAGCTATACTTCTTTCGTGTAATAAAACAAAGTTAACTCCAAAAATTTCATTCATGCATACCCGTACTCTTCGTTTGTAAAACAAAACGGTAATCGGTTGTCGGCGTGCGTGCGCATCGTAAAAATCACCTTCTTCGCTATACCCTAACGCCCTAAAAGAGATATAACTTTAAAATTATAAAAAAGATAGTTTATAAATATATTCTTAAAAATGTTGGCCGCATACATTTGTCATTCATACAACAAAAGCACGCGTCACGCCGCCGTACTGCCGCTGTGCGCTGTCAGCACCAGTATGGCTTATGTGATCATATTTTATTTGCACATTTCATGATTTTTTTAAATTCCTTTAAGCATACTTTTTAAATAACTACTGTTCAATCTTGTGGGTGTATATTCAATAAAAATTGGCATTGTTTTTTACATTAAAAGTACACAAATTGATTTATTTGAATGATCAAATCTCTGTATTCTAATCTATGTAGATTACAGATATGGGTGGCCGCTAAACTTGAAGAAACCGTGTTCACAATAATGATGTTCCATTAGTTCGGACATGTAGAAAGAATGCAGGATGTCGAAACATATATAATGCGAAAGTGGAAGTACGTAGGTGCCGAGAAAGGCGAAAACTCACATACATGACCAAATTAGTCTTTCAATCAATTTTATATAGAAAACATAAAAACCCCGTCATAAGGTAATTTAATCGATGGATAAAAGGAGAAGCTTCAGTTCTGTATGGCCCTCCGCCATACAGATAATCCCAATTTTCATCGTCGCGCTACTTACATGAGGTGTATTTCTCTGTAAAAATTAAAAAAAAAATGTGACGACAGGAGCCCTTGGAACCGGCAATCATGCATGAAAAGACATGTTAAAGAAGCGAACGAGATGTGCAAGGATCGCGTCTTACGGCTCTACTTTAAAGGTGACGGTAAACCACTACGACCGCAAAATATATTCTCGATAGAATAAGGTTACCATAATAAACCTCTGATGTTTACAATACAAACATCAAACAAGTCTACATAACAGTAAACAGATTGTTAGTACACAGTCTTTCAACAACAATACATACATATGTTCGAATTATATAAAACCTTAGTTCATTTCGTGAGGAACGTCAGAGTCTCCGCTAAAACAGGACCGAAATTTCCCGACTTCGCCAGTTGTTAAAAAGTTATTTTACGCCATATGCTTTAGGTGAGTTCGACGAACCCAACTCATGTGTTAATATTACTCTTAAGACTTAAGTTTAAAGATTTTGAAATGAAATAACTTGAAACTTGTGCGAAGTTCTCGTTTTCAAAGGATACGGTATTCACTGCACATGTTTCACGGCTGGCCAGAGAGGACCGGACGCCATTTTGTTATCAAATTTATTTCATTTGTTGGTATTCGTAGTGAATACCTGTAGTGGAATATCGTCTTTAGTGTCTAAGTTAACCTCATCTACCTGTTTGTCTTGATCTGTATGTTTAAGGGAGTTAGGGCGCATGAAAATAGCCCAGCTAATAAAACTTCATGTATTTACCGGCATTTGGGGAAGTACCTCCACCTCACAGCAAACCTCAGCCAAATTACACCTCCCTGGAGGGTTGTGTTCTTACAGTATAAGCTAGGTCATAAGCTCCTAAGTCGTTTCTGCGTTGGCAGTGGAGATGGCATCTATTGATTTTGTAGATTTTTATCGACAACTGGGGCGACCGCTGTTACGATATACTTCTTCCGTGATCCTGTTTACTAATCCATTAGTATCGATCATGGAGCCGATTTTTTAACTACTGGGCTGTTACTATTCATAAATTATTGAGTCTTGTATCTAAGATTTTTTTCCACAGTAGCTGTGACATTGAATAAAAATAGCTACGTAGAAGTACCCGATTGATGTCGTGGAAGCGTGTAGAGTTCGTTGGATTTTGATACCTGAGCTCTAATTACTTTCCAATGAAACTAAATTAAGGAGCACTGGGAGAGTGGTAATTTAATGCATTTCCAGGCGTTTCCTATTCTATTTACGGGCAAGTAAAGGAACTGACCTGAATTTTCTAGACTCGGGACAAAATTGAATTAGCCGTCGCTTCAGCGACCGAGAGCTATTTGCATCTAAGGGATTCGCTTCTTTAAAGCTTTTTCAGGTTAATATAATCAGAAGCAGATCCTGAGAACATTTATTACGGGAGAATTCTCATTAGTGCCTCTTGATTCTATCACTTTTGATTTAAACGCTGCTTTTGTAAGCAAGTTCAATCCTACACGGTTTTTATATCACATAGATTTTTTTACGGTTGACGAGTGTGGAAGAAGTGAGGGAGGTAAGTTTGGATCTGTGCACCTGGCATTCCATATCTGTATCAGGCTATTGCAATGTGAGAAATGTGTAATGATTTGTATGTATGTAAGGGTTTTTACCTTCTACAAGTGGCCAAACAAGTTGTTACGGTAGTAATACAGTGGTAAAATCGAAAGTTCACCGAAGACATCTTATTATACGAGTACAATACATAACAGTGCGTAATAATTGAATATAATGATAATGATGAATAATGATAGTAGGTCACATTTGTTTTTTTTTTCTTTATACAACTTGATTGGAAAACATGCATGCTGCCCGCATCAGATGGTAAGCGGTCACCGCAGCCTATTGACGCTCGCAACACCATGGGGATGTTACTCGTGCGCTGCCAATCTTGTGACCTACGGATGTTTCCTCACAGTACCCAGTAATTTCTCTGCCATATTATGCCCTTCAAACCGGAACACAGCTATATAAGTATAGCTCTTTGGCGGTAGAAATAGGTGAGACAGAGGTACCCATGCAGACGACTTTTGTACAAAGTCTCCCTCTGGTAAATAGGCTATTTATATGGACATATATAAGCATACGATCCACCTCATGTAAAACTATGGCGGTTACCGTAGCCTATGAAGTCTTGCAATAGATCTTTCGCTTCCACCTCTGCTGATAACACAGCAAGCCAATGTATGCAAGATTACCAGTAAGCTCCTACATTTTACACCATTACACCAATGCTCGTGGGTTCGATTCCCACACAAGGCAAACATTTGTGTGCATGAACATGTCTGTTTGTCTTGGTATGGATATTTTAAGATAGGTAAGGCGCATCAAAGTAGCCCGTCTGGGGAAGTACCTCCACCTGACAAAAAACCGCAGCCAAATAACAACTCCCGAGAAGATTGTTATATTCCTGCGTGTGAGTGAGGTCACCAGTAAGCTCCCAAGGAGTTGCTATGTAAGCAGCAGAGGAGGCATCGCTCGAGTGATACTTAATATATCGCAAGCGTTCATAGGCTACGGTACCCGCTTCACATCAGGTGGGCCTTATGCTTGTATGCCTCCCGACGTAGTATAAAAAAAAAAACTTCAAATCAGCCCCTCTGGGCAAGTACCTCCACCTCACGGAAAACCGTAACCAAATAACAACTCCCTAGCTAGAGGGTTGTTGTGTTCCTGCATGTAAGTGAGGTCACCAGTATGCTCCTAAGGAGTGGCTGCGTTGGTGACAGAGGTGACATCGCGCGAGTGAATGTATTGTAAGCGTTATTAGGCTACGGTAACCGCTTTAGATCACGTTGGTCATATGCCTCCCTCCTAAAAAAATATATCGTTTAAATAATAGCGGAAGCACACAAAGTAGTTTAGATCAAATTGCTTCTTTATTAGATTGTAATTATCAAAACTAGTTTTGTGACTGGATGGAGCTGTGTAATTTGTTCCAAAATATTTATTTCATCACTACATATTATAAAACAAAGTTCCACGCCGCGTCTGCCTGTCTGTCTGTTCGCCATAAGCTCAAAAACTAGTGAACGGATTTTCATGCGGTTGTCACCAAACACAGAGCGATTCTTGAAGGATTTTTAGTTCATAATTTGTTAAGGTTTTGTATAAATCGGTTGAAATATATTGACAGTTGATAAAAATGGTCGGAAAATGTCAAGTCGCCTGGGAGCTTTCATCGGATATTATACGGATATACCGTATTAATCATTATCAACTACGTTATTAAATACCTTAGTTACCTTAAGCAGTTCATGAACATTATGATAATCCTTTACACTATTTAATTTAATTTATTTGTAATCGGATAACAAGATCCATATCTGTTAGTTACATATAATATACTTACATACTAATGTTAATACTAAACTATATAGGTATAATTTAAAAAATCGGCCAAGTGCGAGTCGGTCTCGCACACGAAGGGTTCCGTACCATTATCTATAAAAGCGGCAAAAAAACACGTTTGTTGTATGGGAGCCCCCCTTAAATATTTGTTTTATTTTAATTTAATTATTTATTCTTAAAGTGAATATATAACTAAATATTTTGTGAATATTTCAAGCGTCTACCTGTTGCCGTTATCAATATCGAGCAAAAATGAGCAAACAAATCACGTTTGTTGTATGGGAGCCCCCTTAAATATTTATTATATTCTATTTTTTAGTATTTGTTGTTATAGCGGCAACAGAAATACATCATCTGTGAAAATTTCACCTATCTAACTATAACGGTTCATGAGATACAGCCTGGTGACAGACGGACGGACGGACGGACGGACGGACGGACAGCGGAGCCTCAGTAATTGGGTTCCGTTTTACCCTTTGGGTACGGAACCCTAAAAATGGACCCGACAGACGTTGTCCTGCCTGACCGTTGCCGTTGGCTTGCCAGCAATTTTTTTTTCCTAGAAACCGGTTGCAGCGCCACCTACCGGCTTCAATGATGAATTTAAATCATCCACGGACCCACTCACACACACACACTAAAATTCAAGTAGTGTAGACATATGTTCCATTTTCTTTTCCATTCAAATCTATCCACATATTCGATGCAAGAAGCTGATGCGACCCAACGATAGAAAATACATGAAAATACAGGCATAATATGCTCTACTACCCGTGCGGGGCGGGTCGCTAGTTTCAATATAAATAAAATGCTGCCAGCAATGCATGGAAGCGTCATTGCACCAGTCCTACTCGTACAGTCAAATCGTTTAATTAAGTTTTTTTTTACATTATAATCATTATAGGCAAAGGCAACCTTGCCTGTACGTGGGATGCCATGACATTTTTTTAACATAAACTCGAGAGACAAACAAGCATATGGGCCACCTGTTGTGGATTGGTAATCATAGCTTACGAACGCTTGCAACACAAGGAGTATCACAACAACTCAGGAGGAGTGGATATGGTAACAGCTTATTGTTAACCACACTCACTGAATTACAACACAATCAATAACTATAACTTTTACACGAATAATCTATGAAAATAATAACCAATTTAATTCAATAGCAATCTTTGCACAATTAATACGCGATATTAAGTTTGGTTACGTAGAACGAAAAATAAATATTTTTTGTGACTAACAAGGACACATTCATGAAATCAGTTTCAGTTCAGATGGAAGTTTTGCATGTAGTAAAAGTAACACGGCGCTACTCGTAGAAAATATGAAAGAATATTTCGTCAAGCTTCACAAATGTAAACTACTCACATTTTATTAACAAATTATTTATTTATTTTATTTTATTTGACAACTACATTCTTTAGCAAAAAGGCGCTATTGGTTTTTCCGTACATTTCTACAGTGATTTTAAATTTCATGACTTTACTTTTCATAGAAATTACACACAATTAAGATATAAAAGGACCTACGAATCTTCCAAAATGTATCCGTGTTTTTTTAAAAATTGGTTAGATTTTATATACGGGTAAGGTACATAGAATAATACAAAATGTAGCTGACAACTACAGTTTGTTTTTACTTAAAAGGCTTTTTATGCAAATGAAATTAATCTACTTATTTGTATCTCCACGCTAAGTCCCTTGCGGGATTGACAGAGAGCACTAAGCGTCACATAAATTGATTATCAACGTCACTCGCTTCTATAACATTAATAGCTCTATTCATACACATCTTACCCGGTTCTATAACAATCATAACTCTATTCATGCACGCTTGCCGGTTATTGGGTCTCCTGAAAACAGTTTCTGATAAAATACAATACATTTTTTCTAAACAATTTTGCGGCTACTGTTGGCACAGTCTTCCCGTGGTAAAATAGGAATCCATTGAGCGCGACTTTATCCATCTATCTATCTGTCCTTCAATCCGAATCTCTCTGAATATGTATCGATTCAGATATAATAAATACTTATGAACAGATGGTTTCAGTTATTATTTTCCATCACGAAGATATTTATATATCCTTCGGTTACCTCTCGGTATTTTATGACAACATAATGTATTCTCATTAAAATGTTGTTTCTAAACTTAAGTGAAAATATTAGAAACAGGAATAGACTGCATATGCCTGTACATCGGCTTGCTGAGACTAGAAATTAAAGATTTGAAAAAAGACCTATATTGGCAATTTTTTTTTTCTTGGCCAATGGTCATTTTCGGAAAGCTGATAGATTAAAAAAGAGAAATTAAAGATACCAAAAATTAATAAGGTACGAGTACAATATGAACTGATACGATGATAAAGAATATACGACGTGTCGAAGTGTCCGTGAGGGTCTAATGGCAAATAAATAATTTTTATATTCTTTTATTAATGTCGATCGACCACTTTTGGATTTAATAATAGCAATTTGTTCGCCGTCTTTTTCAGCAATAAAGGAAGAAATTGGAATAACAAAAGCCAAAATAGGAGTTTTTTTGATGTTTCACTGCGCAGTTTTTAAATACGAGTAATAACTATTTTTAAGATACTTTAGTTCTTACCAAATTTCAGGCAGTAGGTTTTAATTATGATTTCTTGGCATATACCCGTAGATAAACCAACAGATTGATAATAAGGTGATTTTATTATCTTAAGAGTTTCTAAAACTCTAAACTAAAACTTTCCCACGATTCGGCTCAAATGACCTCAAGGAGCCATGGATGGTGGTGAGTTCTGTTACGGCAATCGTTAGCCGCATAATCGCTGTGTGCATATCGCTAAACTAAGATATTATATTACCCTATTCCGAATAAGCTCGTCGCAATTTAAGTCAGTGTATACACGAACAGCATTATCAACCGAACGACATACGAAAATCTCAACTCATACGTATTCGAGAGGATAATCTTACTTCCGACTCGTTGACTGGTGAGCTTCGATCGATACAGTTAATGCAAATGCTTGAATGTAACTTCGGATAACTACGGCACGGACTTAAGTTACATTTTAGTTACACATTCATTAACTGTAGTAGTTTTAAAGTAAGTAGTAGAAGTGCACCAAGGAAATTCAATTACTAATGCTTAGTAGTGTGTTTATCTGTAACAGGGCAGAAACGTAACACGTAGACTTGCAGTTTTCGTAAAGTATTTTTATAGAATGTAATACAAATACATAAAGAAACCTTTTTAACCAACTTTAAAAAAGGAGGTTCTCAGTTTTTATTTGTATGTATGTTACAAGATACCTTCGTTCATTGTAGTCCGATTTTGATTGTTTATTTTTAATTGTACAGGGCGTACGTCGAAGGTGATTTCACATAAGTTTCAGTGATATTGTGTCTACAGTTTGTCAGAAAGTCTGGACAAACCTAATTCACCAACGATTACCCAAAAAATATAATTATAAAAAATTTCTAAGTAGGATTAGTTTTTACCCTACTATTGCATCGTATCTTGTGACTGACCCTATATTACAGCTGAAAATTATTCCTTTGCTCTTGAGCTATACTATTGAAGCTGCAACTTTTTCGTCTTACTTTGGCACATACACGATGTGCTCGTTTGTTATCAAAGCGAACATTTTATTTTTGATATAAGCATTTTATGTATATGATTGAACAAGCGATTAAAATTATGTCTATCTATCTTCATGCCAAGTGGCTTACAGGGTAGACAGAGAGAACTGAGCGTCATATATTCTAAATAATACGTATTGTTAATTACTACTGTATTGTACGTTATGAAACCCTTCGTGTACTTTTGAACATAATTAATTTCTTCCCATCTCTCACCAGAATCCTGATGCAAGATGGATAGTAAACATTCAGAAGGAAATAAGGAAGAGACTTCGCTTTAAAAGAGATCATATACTGATGAGAATTTCCTGTTGAATTATTATGTTCAGCGAGTGAGTAAGGAAGATGTCAAAGAGTTACTAGATTAATACAGTGACAAGTAGTTAGAGCAGTCGTCTCTTAATGTTTACCTAATACTTAATAAATAATTCTGAATACCACACCACTTCTGTGGATCAATTTCGGCCGTTGTTTCTCTATTTCTTTTCTTAGTTTCATCAGCTGTTAGTGGAAGCGTTCTGAATCGACGGTTTTGCTCGGAGATAATACTCATAAACGATGCCCTTCCAATCCATACTCGTACACATAGTCAGGTATTCTTTGCCCCGGGTCGTTAGAATAACATGCTACAAGATCTAACGACTAACATCTATAGCGTCTGAGGATGCCTTGTGGAGCGGCAAAACACGTGTCGCAGCGACGACCAGGGCAGTAACGACAGCAATGGTGGCGGGTGCATGCGGTTTCTGTTTCAGATGGTGGGCAATCGCAATGACGATCGTAGCAGCCGAGGCAGAGACTACCGGAGCAGCCATGGCATGTTGCATCTACTAACGGTAGTGAGTGGGTGCCGGCCTGCGCTAGTTCACATGAACTAATTGGTGTTGGGAGCACACAAAGCAGGTTAGATCAAATTGCATGTTAATTTGACTTTCGCAAAATTACGCATGAATCTATTAACTTTTTACTTATAAAATACATAAACTTTTTCCATTTTGTGTTATAGGAGGCAATACACAACTACGAGAACTAATAGGCGTGTATAAATAAGCGAGTATCCCGAATTCTCGATAGATCAAACGGCTAGTATATTTCCGAGGGTCCACAGTCGCATTTGTCACGTAACATCAATACTTCCGTTGGGAGTACCCGCAAAATAACACTAGCATTTTTTTAGTCGGGGAAAAAATGTGGTACCACTTTTTTATCTTGAATGAGAAAAGTGATAATAAACGATCTAGTTTTTAGAGTACCGCACAAATATGGTAAAATTTGTCTGTCTGACTGTAATATACAAACTAATAAACAAGTTGACTACGCATACTTGTCACTTACAAAAATGTAGTATTTTAGCATCTAAATAGCCTACTGACCAATGGGAGGATATTTTAACCAATAAAGCGATAAGTGATATTGATCCGTGAACTAGCTGTGCGTTGTGCTTGACCATCCGATCCGTAGCGGTGAATTGAGTTACTATTGCAAAACAGTCTCATCAGTTCTATATGTAATTTTCTTCATGCTCTAGTGCAGTCATTAGTATCGAATCGATATTTAGGACATTTTTAAATACTGCTTATCTAACCTTATTGAAAAGAAAGATAGAAATTGTTTTTTTGCAAACTTTGATGAAAAAGGGTTTGAAATGGAGGGTTAAATATCAAAATGGTACTATTATTTCAAGTGAGGTATTATAAAAATCTTCCCGACTAAAGGCGACCCCTAGGTGAAGTTCAGTCACGAAAAGTCTGACATAATGTGAATGTGACATTCATATCATACGTTTGTACATAAATCCGATAACATGCCGTGAATTCGGTGGCGCAGTCGTGAATGACGCGACTTTGACACCAACGCTAGTGGGTTCGATTCCCACACAAGACAAACATTTGTGTGCATGAACATGCCTGTTCTTCTTGGTCTGGATGTTTTAAGAGAGGTAGGGCGCATCACAGCAGCCCGTCTGGTGAAGTACCTCTACCTCACAACAAACCGCAGCCAAATAACAACTCCCTAGAGGGTTGCGTTCATGCGTGTGAGTGAGATTATCGGCGAGCTCCTAAGAAGTTGTTAACAGCAGAGGTGGCATCGTGCAAGTGATACTTAATGTATTACAAGCGTTCATAGGCGACGTTAAACGCTTTACATGAGGTGGTGCGTATGCTTGTATGTCTCCCGACGTTGTATAATTATGGTTACAACTAATTCGTCACTCAAACTGTTAACAATGCGTAATCGTAACAAAGATCGGGTTGCATACTCCGCATAAGTAAGTAAGAAAGTAGAATAGTGATTGGAATCCGTTTTCATTACGTCGAACAATATTATCGCAATGTCAATTCTCTGCGGACACAAAGATAATTCAAATTTGAAATTACGCCAATTGCGATGGTTAATAATCAATTCATTCAGCCAAATGCGGACGTCACCCTTAAGGCAATTAATTGCCCATGCGAGCGCTTATTAAAAAATGCGCACGTGGTCAACCTATTTACATCAAATTTTGAAATTGTTAACTAAAGAATCGAATATAGAAATGAAAATATGATTCGACCATACCGGATTTATCGCAGGAATAGCATTAATTTGCAAGGCGAACGGCTAACTCACTGATTGCCATCTATGTAGTTCACTAAGCGCTGGGTACCGGTGCATGTGCTTCGATGTCTGCATGGCGCGGATGAGTCATCGTTACGTTAGCAGGCCGTGATGCCCGTGGTACAAGCTCCACGGGTGGCGAAAAGCATTGGGACGACCTGAGGCGATCCACATAGCGGTACCTCGGATCTGGAGTCTTGATTTTGCTCTTTAGTTTTTTGTTTCGTTCAAGAATCGTTTCATGCTGCAGTTTGATTCCGGGAACGGACTCGGGTCTTCGTTTGCTACTCTCATTTTTCTTTTCAATAGTTTCTGATATTATTTCAAACTAGCTGCTGCCCGCGGCTCCGCCCGGGTGGAGTCAAATAACGTAGCCTATGTGTTAATCCAGATCATAATCTATCTACGTGCCAAATTTCATTCAAATCCGTTCAGCCGTTTAAGCGTGAAAGAGCAACAAACATCCATCCATACATACAAACTTTCGCGTTTATAATATTAGTAGGATTAAAACTCAACAGAAAAATTATCTATAGTCGGTCAGCAAGTGAGGTGCTCACTTTACTTTAAGTCATTCATTAAAAAAAAAACACACACATTATGAAAACTCAATAGTTATTAACCAAAATAAGTGTGCAAATAAAAGAAAAGAAATTCAGGAACTAAGTCTGATAGATTTTGGTACACATCCGTCCGTTCCCGGTCCTAGAGGGCATGAAAGCCATTTTGTTCGCTGTCAGAGATATACGTTCACTCCGAGCCATCGCTAGTCCGTTCTATCCCTCCATAACATGGCGCTTTGTTACGTCACATCGACCACGCTTCCTCACGCCATGGTTTTATTACAACATGGTCGTTCCTGCACGCAGTGCCCCCTCGACCGCAGGATCCTCCAAAGCTGCAAAAAAAAAAACCAAAAAGCTGGCTGCTCGAGATGGACCTTCGAGGAAGATTCTGACATGCATCCATGTTCATCACTGCTAGTTTCTGAGGCATTGACATCAAACTCGTTGCCTAAGTTAATTGTTCGTATTAATTCAGTTTAAATTATTTCATAACTTTAATTTATCTTTTTTAATGTACCGGTGTTTCAAAAATTATATATTAAGAAGAAGAAATGTCAAAATAAACTTTCCAATATAGATCTTTTTTTCATGACGTAGATTTTTATTACAATAAATTTATATCAGTCTCGGGACCAGAAGCGTGCACGCCACGATCCTGCTGATCCAATACTGTGGCGATGGGGGCCGCCACCCACTACGCAACGCACAACCCGGCGGGACGAGGAGAATTGAGTATCGCATAGCCACATGGAATGTAAGAGGTGAATTACAAGATGAACGAGTTTATAGATATAATAAATGAGAGATGTCTGGATGCTTTGTGTGTGTCAGAGACCAAGCGAATGTAGGTGTCATGCTTTCATCTTGCTTGGCCGCTGGTGATCATCGTGCTAAAGATTACGATTTAGTAGGCCCAAGACTACTTCTCGGGGTTAAAATAAAACTGGGGATTACGTCAATATTTTTGGTTGCAGTATATGCTCCTGTATGCTTTACTAATCCCACAGGAGTTCAAGAAATTTTGGGAGACTGTAAGCGGTGTTCTGGATGTGGATGTTGCGAATGAATGGATAATTATGGTGAAGATTTAAATGGATGGGTTGGGACCAAACGGAGCAGTTATGAGGGTGTACTTGGTCCATACGGAGATAAGAGAGTAAACGATGCTGGTAAGTTACTTTTAGACATATGCATGGACTCCTTATGTCGAACACGTTCTTCCATCACAAGGATATTCACACGTACACATGGAGACGGAATGAACAGAAAAGTGTGATTGATTTGATTTCGAAGCAGCAGAAGATGTAAGGTAATCAAGTTTTTTCACTCCGTAACATCGTGGAGAAGTTCGTTTAATAATTTAGACCTTATGAACCCATATGTGTCATATCTGTATATATACATATCTAATATTGTATTATGTATAGGTAAGTACTTTTAATATTAAATTACGTGATAGATATCAAATTTGAAGCCCATGAATATTAACAGGGAAATTGGCCGGATAGATTTACAAGTACGTATCATGGTTTTAATCGGTTTTGCTACAAAACTAATATAAGGACTATTAAAATAATTTACAGAGTTATTTCCAAATTGGGTTTCTATTACAATGGCTTTTGTATAATGGTTTTAATTGATTTATAATCATGGCTTATAAACGTGCGCTTGGACGGACATAAATAAATCATCAAAATATATATCTTCACGCCAGTTCCCCAGCGGGGCTGAGGAAACCGAGCGCCATAAGACGAGGTCCTTCACACCTCGCTCGCTTTTTTAACATTCGTAGCTTTATTCGTGCATACTCGCCGGTTCTTAGGGCTACTGACATCAACTTCTGATAAAACACTATCAATTTAGTCGTGATAGGAGAGTCTTGACCTTCTTTGACTCTTCTACTTTTAATACTAATTTATTATACTTATATTATTATTTCATCGAAAAAAAACCGCAAGTGGGGGTCGCAACCCCACTCACTGATATGCATATAAGTAGCGTTGTTTAAGGAATAAGTATATAAAATGCGAAATGGCTAAAAATTCCTTATTACTGTTTTGTTCTGTTTGTTTTCTGTTTCGATATGGCTTATCAAAATTACCCACCTTAACATGTTGCCATCAAACATTTTGTGTATGAATTCTGTAACGGAAAAGCTGCCGCTTCAAGTGAGCAGTAATGTTGGAGATTTGCACGAAGACCTACTCCCACAGCTCGAACTTTTACGTCAATCCATTTGGGATTTAGTGAGCGTGGTATCCAAACCTACCTAATGAGCGATTCCGTTTGATTGAGCCAGATGACGAGGAAGAAATATTGCGTCTCATCGTCAATGAACCGAGACTCAGCACTAGACGTATTGCACTAATGGTTAAAATATATCTTTGATCAGTGTGGAAAGTCCGCAAAAGTCAAGGCCTACACCCTTATGATTTTAGAAGAGTGGAAGACCTCACTGAGCCTGACTAGGCTACGCGCTGTGTTTAGTGCGTGGACCTTTCGACAAGCTCTACGTTATCCTAATTATTTTAACGAGTGTTGTGGACTGACGAAGCCAAATTTACTCGAACTGGTATTATAAACCACATAAATAATCATCTATTGTTGGAAGAAAACTCGCACGCTGCGAGACCTAGCACGTTTCAGCATGAGTTTTCCATTAATGTGTGGGCATGAATGATCGATGGCATATTAATAGCTCCCGTAGTCATACCAAATGCAATGAATGCTCAAAGATTGCTCGAGTTCTTACTTACTTGACATACCTACCCCTGATACACAGAAGGCGAATGGTTCTTCAAACCTATCAGTCTTCACGTTAAGTTCTTTGTGAGGTAGGCAAACAGAACCGAGCGCCAAAATAAATGGATAAATATGATACAGGAAACTTATTTTCTTGGACTGGGCGTGGTCGTGTGGATAGATAGATAGAGAGATATATCAATAGATATTTATATTTGCCTATAGTCTATAGGCAAATATAAATATCTATTTATATAGTTCTCTACTTGATGTGATGATATAGCAGACTATAAAATACCGATATGCAGATATACAGTAACGTATCTGGAAATGACATGACAGACTTGGCCAAAAAATCTGATGTTATCCGCAAAAGGATTCAAAGGAGCTTTTTACTCCATACGAACCACTACAAATCCTTTAGATCTTCCGCCCTGCCCTTTCCGGCCGGGAAGTCCGAAGTATTCAAATTCTATAAAGTTTAAATTTATTTCAGCATGAAAGGTTTTGGGTACGCTGTTGAAATACATTATTTTATATGATATTTGAATTTATTTTGGGAATTATTTATGCCGCGTACTATTTATTTTTCTGACTTTAGAGTTAGTTATAATAGCTGAGTTTACAATCGCTTGTTAGGTTAGATGAATACCCGATACACTTTGCATGGATTATCAGAGAACATCTTAACAATAATTATAATCCTTGGATTGGACAAGGCGGGACAGCTTGGCCACTACGTAGTCCTATTTAACAGAGAAGCAGCTTTAAGCCGAAGGTATACCCAGTTGTCTCGAAAGAACTTTTGCAAAGAATCATGGACATTGCCGAAAAAATAACATTGATCTTTGAATCATAGGCGGATCATGCTTAAGATTCAAAGAGCAACCCGGCAAGTTTTTGCTATGACAACTCTTTGTCTACAGAATAATGGTGGTCTACGGAAAAACTTCAAAGTGACCACCGTTATTCTGTAGACAAAGAGATGTTGTGTTACATTATTCTGTAGACCACACTTGCTGTGTTAGTGAACTTTGTTTTTTCGAAAGATACCTGAATAATAAACATATTATTGTTTTCTCATTATGTAATTGTTTTATTTATCCAAGTGATTGAGGCTTCCGTTTAACAACTAAAATTAAGATAAGGATTAATAATTAGGATATCGATTTATAGCTTAGATTGGAGCGTCTCTAAAAAAGTAATAATATAAAGGAAAATATTCTTATTTCAGAAATAAACTTAGCAAACTTAAAAAATATATGGAAATAATTTATAATTAATATGCTTTTTTGTAATGTTTCTGTGTTTTTTTATCATAGTTTCAGATCGATCATTATTGAATTGATATCAGAAGCCGCATAATCTTAATGGCAACAAATTAAAATCATTTTTAACCTGATACCTTTTTTTAACCGACATAGTCAAATTTAAAAGGAAAAAAGTTGAATTCGATACTTGAAATTAAAATACCTGGGGGGATTTTTGTCAATGAAATTATCTAATAATGTGCCAGTAAAATATCGGAAGTCAGATTAACACATTGTATATCTCTTTCCTAATTTTGTCATCGTAAATTCTTTCTACATTTCCGAAACAACGGAGCATGCCTTTTTTATCTCAACACCGACATTCTCTTTCCTTTCAACTCTCTTTCTTACATTATCATTACGAACGCGGTCAGCAAGCATCATGTCACAACAACATTTACACAATGCTCGCATCTCCATCGCATTTATTCTGCTTTATTATCCATTTATACTATAAAACTCACAAAATATTTTAAAAGCGATACGGAGCTCGTAATCTTTCATAATCATAGTTTTTTTGCGAGTGACAACATATTTATGATCCAAATGAAAACCTTTAAATTTATTTAACGACCGCTCAGTTCTCGCAGAGAAGGCATTTCCCAACGAGTTTCATAAACATCTATGGACTATATATGGACTATGGAATATATATATATATATAATCATTACGAAGATTTTATAAAAAAAATGTACCAGCTTTTCATGGCCCCCCTCTGGAATTGTTTCGGATTGCTTGCTTTACAAAGTTTGGAGATGGTTTACTATTAGTTTGCGTCTACGCTTATATATATTGTTGCTTTTGTCTACTGATATCGACTTTAATGTAAGTGCATTTAATTTGTAAGTTTCACTTTTTGATTTTATCATTTAAGCTGCATCTGAGTCACACAGCTGAGTACACCTTTCCTAATGGTCAATTCTCGCTGAAGGAGGCAGTGATAGTCTAGTGGATAAAGAAACGGCTTAATGAGCAATAGGTCGGCAGTTCGAATCCTGGCGTGAGCGCGCACCACTAAATACGTATTTTCGGATTTATATACATATTTGTAACTATCACTTGCTAGGCGGTGAAGGAAAACAACGTGAGGATGTGGGTCTCCTCACACCCTTGGTTTTATCCAAGAAATTATATTTCAAAAGACGTGTGGCCTTGCCCAAGAATGATCTGGTTTTCCCTATAGTTTACGGAGGTCGACGGCAGTCGCTCCATGTAAAAATCGGTATCTTTGCCAAATCCTTAGGCTTAGGTAGCGGATATTTCCTCTTGTCGACATTGCAGGCTATCATCATATTCATCAACAACCTGTGCATGAACATGTCTATTTATCTTAGTCTGGGTATTTTTAAGATAGGTAGGGTGTATCAAAGCAGCCCGTCTAGTGAAGTACGAGTATCTCCACCTGACAGAAAAACCGTAGAATAACACTACATTTATTAGAATAGAATTTAATTGTATTTGTTCAAAATGTAGTTCTTATATTTTTCGGTGGGATTATTACAGTTCATTAATAGTTTCGTAAATTTAATCATGACTTTATGAGATTTAAATACAAATTAAAGAATTTCAATCATTAAAATCATCAAAAATGATTCACAACAATTATCCACAAACTGAAAAAAAAAACACACTTGACAATAAGCTCTTAAGGAGTTGCTGTATTAGCAGCGGAGGTGGCATAGTGCTAGTGACACTTAATGTATTACAGGTGTTCATAGGATATGGTAGCCGCTTAACATCAAGTGGGCCGTGTGCTTGTATCCCTTATCGACTGGGTTATCACTGTAATTTATTACTGTTTTTAGTACACCATTAACTCAAATTATAAATGCACTACGCACTTCATAAATTATTGGGTAATATGCAGTTTGAATGGAAGTTGTCAAGTTATGTATTGCATTGTCTTTTAGTATGTTTTGTACTCAAGAATGTACACGCTTTAATTTTTTTTTCTATTTATCTCCATGTTATACTTATATTTCATCCCAATATATATATTTATTGCGAAATAGACTCCAAATGGAATGTACACAATAATTCTCTGTTTGTCAAAAATTTACGCAGTTCGAATAGTGCTATGAATAGAGTTTATAATTGCTGGCACAAATAAAAAAGTTTATTTAAAATATAAGAAAAGTAAACCAATTCCTTCCATGTGCAAAATAGAGAATAAATAAAAAAAAGATTGGTGAAAAGAATTAACTCTCTACACACTTCGCAAGTTTCCATTAAGAATTGTTTTCTATCCCGCAAACGAATTTAAAATAGTAATACAAATTTAGTAGGTATTAAAAGTATTAAAGTTAACTAAATAAGAAATATATTAGAAAGTGAAAGACGAAAGAGTAAAGTATACAAACAAATCATTTAATAGTTACAAAACATGTAAATTCCAGTCGCTTTTTTTTGCTGCTATTATGAACTACTGCCAATCTCTTTGTCTCAACTACTGACAATGAAATTTGCAAGCGATTGTAAACTCAGCTATTATAACTAACTCTAAAGTCAGAAAAATAAATAGTATGTGGCATAAATAATTCCCAAAATAAATTCAAATATCATATAAAATAATGTATTTCAACAGCGTACCCAAAACCTTTCATGCTGAAATAAATTTAAACTTTATAGAATTTGAATACTTCGGACTTCCCGGCCGGAAAGGGCAGGGCGGAAGATCTAAAGGATTTGTAGTGGTTCGTATGGAGTAAAAAGCTCCTTTGAATCCTTTTGCGGATAACATCAGATTTTTTGGCCAAGTCTGTCATGTCATTTCCAGATACGTTACTGTATATCTGCATATCGGTATTTTATAGTCTGCTATATCATCACATCAAGTAGAGTGCTATATAAATAGATATTTATATTTGCCTACAGACTATAGGCAAATATAAATATCTATTGATATATCTCTCTATCTATCTATCCACACGACCACGCCCAGTCCAAGAAAATAAGTTTCCTGTATCATATTTATCCATTTATTTTGGCGCTCGGTTCTGTTTGCCTACCTCACAAAGAACTTAACGTGAAGACTGATAGGTATTAACCCGTGAGTCTTATACGGGGCAAAATGTTATGGTATGAATAATAGAAATAAAATGAATCGATCACAGTTACCTTTAGAAGGCAAGGACAACTATCCTATGTTTTTACGGGAGAATTGGTTTTAACTTTGTTTGTTTAGTGGACCCTTTCGAACGGAGTCTACTGAAACAAGGTATAGATAGGAAATTCATATGTTTTTATTACATTATGCTTAGTATCGTCCGCAGCCAAGTACATGCGCATTTAGCTACTTGCTGCTATGAGATCCTCGCAATTTTCAAACAAGTAGTTTGAAAATTGAGAGATTCCCGTACACATTTTGATCCCAATTTTTCATCACTTAGCACCTGATTGAATTAACAACGTGATTGGTATAGTAGTTCTTTGGTGAATATCATAATGTGTAATTGTTACACCTCTTAAAATCGGGAGATGTTACAACTCGCCTATGTGAAAAATGTTTTAATTTGTTATAAACATGGAAGAATATGTGACACAAACCCTAAGTGGGTTTGTGTCACATATTCACTTTTAGAAAATATTAATCTGAAATTATAAAACGAATTCAGCTTATTGGAAACAGCTGGGCATATAGACGTGGCAAAAGAAAGGATAATATAATACTGAAAAAGGTAAATCGATCGATATAATACGAATGGAAGGAATGATCATCGTGTGTTCAGGTCAAAAGAAATAAAATAAAAAATATAATCAGTTGTAAATACGCGATGTATGTGTGAATATACATTGTTGGATTTCGGGCAAGAATTTTATGGACATAATTTCTAAAGATTATCTAAACATCGGTGCTAATGTAAAGTGATCCCTGTGTTAACTAAAAATATCCCAGAACAGTCGACAATGTCACGTCTACGTACGTTGCAAATACATACGGATAGCGACACAGTATAAAGTATATCAGATGTCTTACTACTTGCAAAATTTTAATTTATAGTTCATAAAAAAATATGCATTATTCCTAAATAGCCCACAAATTTCATACCGCAATACGGCGACTGACGATCTTGTGAAGATTGCAGGGAGTTAATGAATGTACAGAACCGATCGCCATTGGAAGTCTAAGCGAAAGGCATACGTTCAGCGTTAAACGTTCTTCTGTTGAAATCATGATGAGGACTACTTATATGAGCAAATTACGATTAAAATAAGTGTCGATTTTGTTTCATCGTAGTCACATATTATCTCACCTATTGTCTCTGCGATTCTAAATAAGATACATGACACTTTTAGTAATGACAGATGACTATAGTTGAAAAAGATTGACCTTAATTTAATTTACAAAACATGTTATTGTATGCTTTACACATAATACTCTAATAATTTCAGCGAATTAATAGCGAGGAACTGTTTTCCCTTATCCCACCCTCTCCCTTCTGTCATAGAACGACATGTGCAGGCTTGTGATGTCCTTCCACTGACGAGAACATCTCGACGCGTACTAAAAAGTTCGGCAGCTCCTATCTCTGTCGTACTAGTAAAAAGTGGAACGCCTTACCGGCACGTGTATTTCCTCCTTCCTACACTATGGGATCCTCCAAGCGAAGCGTGGAGAAGCACCTTGCGAGCCAGCATAGCAGTATCAACTGACAGGACACTGTAGTATTTTGTCAGTTGCCGCTGCGATCTCGCTTACCATCAGGCGAAGCGTAGCCGCTGTGGAGCTGAAATAATAAAAAAAAGGTTTACACATTTTTTATGTATGTAAAACAAGTATTATCAATACTAATGGACCGTAACCGGAACCACTCAAATTCGTATTTAATGATTTTGCCACGTGCCACATATGTCACAGAAAAAATTACCCAGTCCAAACAGAGGAATTTTAAGCATTACCATTACTTATTCGCCTGTGTATTTCTGTATGGTTACAAAGTTTGTATATCTTCACGCCAGGTCTCTTGCGGGGTAGACATAGGGAACCGAGTGCCATAAGACACGGTCCTTGTACATCTTATTCTTCTTCTTATTTTATTTTAAAGTTCGGCACAGTAAACATCTGCTGTTATTGCTTGACCAGACTTGAGAAAGCTATAGTGAATAACGCCATGAAAAGATCACCAAACAATTACCATTACCTTTTCATTGGTAAGTTTTTAGGGCACTGTTGCAGCGTTTGACCTGAGGTCAGCCATTGCATTTTTCGCTTACGGTTATCGTAAAGAATCCACTTTTTGTCACATGTCACAATACGATCCAATATTCCTTCATTTTCTATACCGATTCAACAAGGCAACACAAGTTTCAACACGCGTTTCTTTCTGCATTTCAGTCAAATGATGAGGCATCCATTTTTCATATTTTTTATTTTATTGATTTGATGACTATGTGGTGACTAAACTCCTTCAGTGGAAGGGAGACCCGTATTCCTGCAGTGGGATGAGTACGGGTTGATGTGAAGAAATCAGTCAATATAGTAGGTAACGTTAAATCATGCCGCTAATTCCTAGGTAGTTTAACTAAGATCTGCTTCCACCATCTCCTTCAATTCATCGCTATTCACGTGTGTGGGCGGTCTTCCACTTGGTTCGTTCTTCAAGTCGAAGTTTTCATTACGAAAGCGTTTAAACCAAAAACGCACGGTGCGTTCATTAGCAGTCTCCTCTTCAAGCGCAGCATTGATATTGCGATCCGTTTCTCAATCAAAAGAAAATTAAATGAAGCACATTTTTTAAAAGAATAAGCCTCATAGGTATCGTGTGAAAAAAGTTTCACACGAAAATCTCACACCATGAAAGTTTAATGTCAATTCAAAATATATATTACTATAAAACGGCAATTTCATACTTTAACCCCTATTATATAGTGTAATGGTATTTTACTTTAACAAAAAAATTATAAAATTATACTCCTTACAATATGACATCTTCAGATCTTAACAAAAAACAAGATACCATAATTGTTTATTGAAGCTATTTTTATTAAAATAGTTACAGTATTATAATTTTTTAATCCTGAAACGTATGCAGTACTTTTATGCCTTTATTTATAGATAATGGTAACTATTCGTGATCCCAGTTTGATTAACAATTTGGGTCACTACGAATAATGATGATCAAAAGTTTGTTGTATAAATATGTTTCTGTATTTTTTATATGTACATATTAGTGATAGGTGTTGATTCAACTGTTATTACTATGCTGTGACTGAGACGTTGGCTTCCAACCGCGTTATATATTGCCTCCATTACGAGCCTAATCTTCAAGCCTTTCATATAAATTATCAACCTCACCGCTGTATTTGCACAGAATTTTAGGAGATATATTTCAAGTATAAGCAGCAGGGATTCTTTAATATCCGAACTAAAATATATACTCGCATGTGGATAAAGACTGAACAAAGAAAAGTATAAAAGTTACATTGACCTAAATCAGGGATTAAATTTGAATTAATCATTATTAGGATTACAGAATCAATATGAAACATTATAAACTTATGTACTTTCGAAGACTATATAGTTACAACGAGCAGGAATGATGATGAAGGTGAGGAGTTCAAAGGAAGAACTCAAACTTTGTAAGAAAATTTAAGAAGTTAGTTTTCAACGGAAATATTTTTAAAATGAAAAAGTTGTAGGGATGGTGTGCTTTTTCCATTTTAAAATACTTAGAAAACTTCTGGCAAGTTGCGTCAAAAAAAACTACAATTTTACTTTTCAACTACTTACAATTTATAGTACCGTTTAAGACAGTTAGGTATATTGTAAACTTATGCAATTGTGGAGATATTTACTACTTAAGTGAGTTGACATGATGACGAGAAGTAGTAAGTAGTAGTAGAGTAAGATTTATCTAAATACCTCTACTGGTGTTGTGAAAAAATATTACAACTCATTTTTTTATCACTTCAAATGAAGTCACCGATTTCTTTCTCCTTCTTTCTAACGTATCGTTTCATCCATTAGGATTGGCAGCGCACCTAAGTCTAATGATTTGGCGAAGATACTGACTTAGACATGGGACAACGAGGTCTTTCTTAGGTTAGGTCACACGTCTTTCGATGTGTAATTTTTACATGTGCGTGTTACCTCACGATCTATACAAATATATACATTAATCCAAGTTTAGTGGTACATGCCAACACAAAGATTGGAAACATGGAAATAGTTATTTGTACTTTAAACTATTTCTGCTGCAATAGAAATAGCGATCCCAATTATTGTAATTTTATGTAATTCTGACGAAAATATTCGAACACGAGGTAGCATGATACTACAGATTCCGTCATAGAAAATTCGAAATATTTCTATTAACAGTAGTAAGTCTGAAGTAGTGAAGTAACTTTGGCTATATTGTTATAATGTGGGTGGGGGCGGCCAGAGTAGAGGGCGTGGGAGACTCAAGGGAAGGCGATCAGTGGCTAGTGTGTGTAATGTGTGCAAGGCATAGGTTCGAGTAGTTTAGCAGGTCAAAAACCAGGAAAGTCAATAAGTTGTCTGCTTCAAAGAATGGATAAAAGAAAGAAAGTAGCGCCACCTAATTTAACCAAAACTTATCAGGAAGGTACGATAAGGTAATGTACGAACTTATATAAAGAGAAACAGATTAGCAAGTTACATGTATTTATTCTTTACAGTCGCTTTCAGACACAATTAATAGAAGATAATTGAAGAGTAAATAAATTTCCTTTCATATGGTCAACATATACAGGTATTTATATATTTACCTAATTCAGATTAGCAGGCTTTTAGCTAAATTACACATCCACTAAAATTTACCTACTGCATTAGGCCTATGCAAATGCATAAAGTCGCATACTTTATAGAACAGGTGTCCATTTGTATAGATCTAATTACTTTTTGAGTGCATTATTGGGTCAATATGTTCATCTTTTAGAATAATTAACATTTTATAGAAAATTTCTAAATATTCAAACGACTACCTGATTGTGAGCAGAGCTTCGGGTATGATGACAAGAAAACCAGCGTTGTAGCTCTTATCCAAAACTGGGCGCAGAGACACAAGCAATGGGCCTGCAGCGAGCAAATAGACTACCAGGAACTACGTATTGCGGATTGCGGCCTGCGAATATAGGATTGCAGCCTGCGAATTGACATTGCGGTCTGCGAGTTAGCACCGAACCTTTGTTCGGTATAGAAAGTTCAAAAGTCAAAACTAATTTCGTAGGTGACGCGATGACGCCATGTTTCTTGATTGAAACCTTGATTTACTGTATTTAATCTTAAGGGTAAGAACTCCGTGTTAACTTATTGGTTTAAAAGCCATATTGGATGGCTGAGTCTATTCGACTCAAAGAAATTAGCTTCACATGTTTCACATATCGAATTCCTTCGGCCAAAAGGGCAGAAAGAACGTGGCCTCTCCGTAGCCGGAAGTCCAGCTGTCAAACAAAATCTATTATGTTGACGGCTACGTGCTTGTCATTATGATGAATAATTCGCAGATGGCGTTTATGTGCCCGACAAGATTCTTCTCAAGATTCCGTCCTACTATTTTCTATAATAAAGGATATTTGTGGAAAATAAAAAATTAAACAAACATTGAGAACGCAGAATTTTAGAACTGCTGTGACAACAAGAAAAAATTAAATTAATGAAAAGCATATATACCCGTATGAAGAACGCTAGTTATCTCAGCTATACTCGACCAGAGGACGGCACTTAGCGAGACCGAAAGCGATCGATCAAAGTATTTATGGGTCAACAGATGATGCTGGTAGCACCGAAATTTGCATGAACATGCAAGTGTACATTTGCACCCTAACAATATATTGCATTTATTAGGTTTATTTAGGTTAAGCTAAGAAAATATGCATACATACATATCATTACGCCTGTCTGCCACATACTGTTTTCTGCTTTCACCTTTCTTTCAATATCACCCTCACATTTTCCAATGTAAGAAAAAAAATTTCAAAGAGTTACATCCTCAGTTCTTGCAATCATCCTCATCAGCAAACTTCTAAGATAGTCTACTGATAATCTTACTCGCTCGCAGGAACGCAAGATATGTTCATTAGTTGTTATCTGGCTGCGGTTTTCTGTGAGGTGGTGTTACTTCCTCAGTTGGGATGTTCCCTAATTTGCTAACGACGGCTACCTATCGAAAACAGCCCTCCAATGCACATAGGAACACGAGACAAATAAACCCATCCATAGATAGGCCGTACTCGAGGCTGCGTATCTGCTTATATGTGTTCTATTAGACTGGCACGCCCTCCCACGAGAGTTCTTCAAAATACTTTTCATATAAATCATAATAAGGAAATTTTGATAATAACGTTCACAAGGAAATGAATTCCAATTCCGCGGTATCATTACACGTAGCTGTATTGATTCGAGGGTTGTTATTAAAAAAAATCACCGTTTCATCGAAACACGAGTGCCTCCTTCAAATTTCCTTTTGTAATGGATCTCTCCAAAGGTATTGAATGTCAAGTATTATTTCCAAGGAACTTAGTATGACGTAATGAAAACAATGTTCTCTTGAATAAAAATATATTTTTTTTTAATTGACATAGGTATTGAGCTAGAGCTGTGATAGCCGATTAGTGTATAAAGAACCATATTAAACTACTGGTCCCATGTTTGAATTCCGGTATATGCACGTACCATAAATTCGTGTTTTGTACTTCTACCCATACTCATACCCATCACTGGCTGTGAAGGAAAACATCATGAGGAAACTAGCACGTCCTAGAAATTATACTTAGAAAGACTGGACGAGCTCGGTGGCTCAGTCGTGAATGAATGACGCAACTTTGACACCAACGCTCGTGCGTTCGATTCCCACACAAGACAAACATTTGTGTGCATGAACGTGTCTGTTTGTCGTGGTCTGGGTGTTTTAAGAGAGGTAGGGCGCATCAAAGCAGCCCGTCTGGGGAAGTACCTCCACCTCACAGAGAACCGCAGCCAAATAACAACTCCCTAGAGGATTGTTGTGGAAGCGTGTGAGTGAGGCTACCAGTAAGCTCCCAAGGAGTTGCTGTGTAAGCAGCAGCGGAGGCATCGCGCGAGTGATATTTAATATATCGCAAGCGTTAATAGGCTACGGTACCCGTTTTACATCAGGTGGGCCGTATGCTTGTATGCCTCCCGACGTAGTTTAAAAAAAATGTGTGACGTTACCTAACAATGATCTGGTTTTCCCTCTGGGCTGTGAAGATATGACAGCTGGCGCTACATATAAAAATGAGTATCTTCGCCAAATCCTCAGTTTTAGGTATCGGATCTCGTCGATCCTAATAGATTAGAAAACGGGATCACGATATAATCTTTATGCCCATCCCGCAAGGGCCTTTTCGGGAAAATAAAGACAGAATTATGCTTATAATTTTTGTGCCGCTTTCAAATTCATATCTAATAGTAATGTTAATCTTTCATTCTCTAAGCATTGTTATGGTTTTTTCTATATATTAGACAACATCTACTTTTAGATCCGATAACATCTCCTATTAGACCCGATGACGCCCCTAATGACGAAACCATAAAATATTTGGGAGCGAATAGCGTGCGTAAAATTCTATTTGCAATTTGGTATTTTCACTTTCACGGTGACATCCCGGAATGGATGGATGTTAGGGTATGAAAATTTAAGAATGTCTCCCGTCACTCCCCGAGGATATGACCGCGGCACGTGACGAATACTCGAATACGATGTTGGTGCCAGGGAGTGGATGTTGATCCCCTTGAAGTGACATTTTTTTTGGTATAGAAAATGCCATTGCCTTAATGGAGACTATTGTTTTTTTTTTTGTTCATCGTCGGGAGGCATACAAGCCCACATATAGCGGTTACCGTAGCCTATAAATGCTTGTAATACATTAAGTATTATTAGCGCGATGCGATGCGTCGGTGTTAAAATAAGAAGAGGCATGCTCCGTTGGTTTGGACATGTAGAAAGAATTCAAGATGAAAGAATGACGAAGCAGATATACAATGCAAAAGTGAAAGGATGTAGGAGCCGGGGAAGGCTAAGACTTACCTACCATGACTGTGTTCTATCAGAAGGTGATGTCAGGAGACCTAGAAACCGGCGAGCGTGCATGAGAAGAGCAATGAATGTTAAAGAAGCGAGTGAGATATGTAAGGATCGAGTTACGTGGCGCCCGGTCCTCTCTGCCTAACCGCAAGGGATTTGGCGTGAAGTTATAGATAGATAGACAGATAGCGCGATGCCACCGCTGTTAATACAGCAACTCCTTAGGCGCTTACTGGAGACCTCACTAACCGCACTAAAACACCCCAGAACAAGATAAACAGACATGTTCATGTACACAAATGTTTGTCCTGTGTGGGAATCGAACCCACGAGCATCGGTATCAAAGTAGCGTAACAGCGCGTTTCACTACTGCTCCGCCAAGCTCGTCAAGTTTAATTTGCGTAAATCAAATTTGCATGCAATTTGATGACTTTATGTCATGACCAAATTGGTCGTGTTTTATCAAAAAGTGTTGTCAGGAGCCCTAGGAACTGGCAAGCGTGCATGAAAAGAGCTGAATGTTAAAGAAGCGAGTTAGGTGTGTAAGGATCGCGTCTTATGGCGCTCGGTTCACCCGCCTACCCTACAAGGGATCTGGCGTGAAGATATACATATTAATCTAAGCTGCTTTGTGTCCTTCCGCTACCAATTAATCGGCTAAACATTTTTTTATCTAACTTTAGCTAAACTCCAAGAGACAAGGCGCATATGGCAGCGTAACTGGAAAACTGCCTTCACCTCATAAAAAACACGGCCAAATAATAACTCCCTGAACGGTTAGTGTAATTCTGCGAGTAAATGAGGTTACCAATAAGCTTCTGAGGAGTTATATTTTTTTATACTATGTCGGGAGTCGTACAAGCATACGGCCCACCTGGTGGTGTAGCCTTTTAACGATGGCGATATATTTGGCAGAGCTGCGATAGCCAGCGGAGCCACATTACCCTCAAAATTGCCGTTTGGGGTAGACTGATGTCATCCAGCTAGCGTTTAGACGGTAATAGTGAGAAACTCCAAAATCGACATACTAATAGCTAACATATTGTAGTTTTGTATCCTTTAATTTGAAATTTAAATGTTCGTTGGTGAGGAAGAACGGTCCAAAATCGTTCCAATTAGAAAAAATCGGCCAAGTGCGAGTCGGACTCGCGCACGAAGGGTTCCGTACCATAATCTATAAAAACAGCAAAAAGAAAAAAACACGTTTGTTGTATGGGAGCCCCCCTTAAATATTTGTTTTATTTTAATTTAATTATTTATTCTTAAAGTGAATATATACCTAAATATTCTGTGAATATTTCAAGCGTCTACCTATTGCCGTTATCAATATCAAGCAAAAATAAGCATAAAATTCACGTTTGTTGTATGGGAGCCCCCTTAAATATTTATTTTATACTATTTTTTAGTATTTGTTGTTATAGCGGCAACAGAAATACATCATCTGTGAAAATTTCAACTGTCTAACTATTACAGTTCAAGAGATACAGCCTGGTGACAGACGGACGGACGGACGGACGGACGGACGGACGGACAGCGGAGCCTCAGTAATAGGGTTCCGTTTTACCCTTCGGGTACGGAACCCTAAAAAAACATATGGGAAAACGTATGGCCGGCCACTCTGCAGTGCAGAGTCTGCACTGCACTCCCATCAGAAAAAGTAACAGCACTCGTCGCTAGATGTCGTACAGGGTTCCATATATTTTAAAAATCGGCCAAGTGCGAGTCGGACTCGCGCACGAAGGGTTCCGTACCACTACCTATAAAAACGGCAAAAAAATCACGTTTGTTGTATGGAAGCCCCCTTAAATATTTATTTTATTCTATTTTTAGGGTTCCGTACCCAAAGGGTAAAACGGAACCCTATTACGGAGGCTCCGCTGTCCGTCCGTCCGTCCGTCCGTCCGTCCGTCCGTCCGTCTGTCACCAGGCTGTATCTCATGAACCGTGATAGTTAGAGAGTTGAAATTTTCACAGATGATGTATTTCTTTTGCCGCTATAACAACAAATACTAAAAAATAGAATAAAATAAATATTTAAGGGGGCTCCCATACAACAAACGTGTTTTTTTTGCCGTTTTTGTAGATAATGGTACGGAACCCTTCGTGCGCGAGTCCGACTCGCACTTGGCCGATTTTTTAGTATTTGTTGTTATAGCGGCAACAGAAATACATCATCTGTGAAAATTTCAACTGTCTAACTATCACGGTTCATGAGATACAGCCTGGTGACAGACGGACGGACGGACGGAAGGACGGACGGACGGACGGACGGACGGACAGCGGAGCCTCAGTAATAGGGTTCCGTTTTACCCTTTGGGTACGGAACCCTAAAACATTAAAAAAATAAAAATAAAATATTTAAATATTTTTTAAATTTAAAAAATATCAGCTCTGCCTACACAGCTTGCTGTTATTTACTAGTAATTATCACTCGCGCGATGCCTCCTCTGCCGCTTACACAGCAACTCCTTGGGAGCTTACTGGTGACCTCAATTACTCGCTCGAATACAACAACCCTCCAAGGAATTATTATTTGACTGCGGTTTTCTGTGAGATAGAGTTATTTCCCAAGTCAGTTGTTTTCCTCCTTGTCTCTTCTAAATTATCTTTATCTCAGTATTGTATACTTGTATGCCCCCCGACGTTATATGAAAAAAGGAGACTATAGAAAATAATCTGCATATTATTATAATTAGGCAAACACAAAACAGTGTTGTACTTTTTTAGGGTTCCGTACCCAAAGGGTAAAACGGAACCCTATTACTGAGACTCTGCTGTCCGTCCGTCCGTCTGTCACCAGGCTGTATCTCATGAACCATGATAGTTAGACAGTTGAAATTTTCACAGATGATGTATTTCTGTTGCCGCTATAACAACAAATACTAAAAAATAGAATAAAGTAAATATTTAAGGGGGCTCCCATACAACAAACGTGATTTTTTTGCTCGTTTTACTCGATATTCATAACGGCAACAGGTAGACGCTTGAAATATTCACAGAATATTTAGTTATATATTTACTTTAAAAATAAATAATTAAATTAAAATAAAACAAATATTTAAGGGGGGCTCCCATACAACAAACGTGATTTTTTTGCCGTTTTTATAGATAATGGTAACCCTTCGTGCGCGCGTCCGACTCGCACTTGGCCGATTTTTATTCTCTTCTGATTCTCAACCTCCTTTAGTACTTTAGTATCTTTTGATAAGCTTTAGTGTTACCACAGTATTAAAAAAAAAAATTTGAAACAAAAAAAAGTTGGCAACACAATACGGTTGTATTTCGTCCATGTATTAGACGCACACTTGCCATTAAAGAATACCTACAGAAACTGTAACTGGAACGAAATTACAGAATACCTATCTGAAACTGTCCGTAATTTACATCAAATTCCATCGACAATACAATCCCATTGTAAGGATCCTTTGACCCTTGGAATGAAATAACGCTAGCACAACGCATTCCCAAAGATGATCTACGAAAGTGAGTTGGCCTGAAAGACAATATTTGTGTCAAGACATGCTCTTTTACTTTGGGCACAGAAATAATTTGGAATGACAAAATATATACAACACGAAAGTTGAAAGATGTAAGAGCCCACAAAGGCCAAAACTTGTCTACTCGTATCAAGTTGGTCATGAATTATGAGAATGTGATGTTAGGAGCCTTATGAAGCAGCTGTTGTACATGAAAAGAACAATGAATATTTTGGAATGAAGTGCGTTGTGTGAGTATCGAGTTATTTGCCTACCCTGTAAGAGAACTGGGCGACGATATACTCGGAGATGTAATGGGAGACTTTGTACAAAAGTCGTCGGCTTAGGTACCTCTGTCTCACCTATATCTACCGCCATGCAGCTATATTGATATAGGTGTGTTCCGGTTTAAAAGGTGAGAAATAGCAGCGAAAAAACTGGCTACTGTGACCAAACATCCTTAGGTCACAAGATTGGCAGCGCGCTTCCCCGTGGTGTTGCGAGCGTCAATAGGCTGCGGTGACCGCTTACCATCTGATGCAGGTTTGTTTGCCAATCTAGTTATATAAAAAAATACATACAGACAAAGACATAAACTTAAATGTTAGATCCATATTTTATTTATAGTACAATGGATATTGTGCCTTTTTACTCAACTACGGCAAAGACAAAAGGAAAAGTTATGATTTTAACACTCTATGTACATATTATACATACGAGTTCATACATAGATATCATCACGCCTGTATCCTAATGGGGTTGGCAGAGACTATGGAACGCCAGGTGCACCGGTTCAAACATAATCCTCTCGCACCCTCTTCAACCTCTTCAAGCATGCTCTTTGCTTTTGGGTCTTTTTGATTTGGCCCTTTTTCGACACTTGACCAATTTGATCTATATCTATATGCGTGCGTCTAGGGCGGCCCCTCCCGAAATCACCATTGAGTCTTGCCTGATACACTTCTTTCGTAACTCTTTTGTCATTAATTATTTCTAAATGACCAAATCATCTCAGAAGTTTTCACTTCTAAAATTGAAAAGTACCCTTTCCAAAATTGAAAAGGGTACTTTTCAATTTTGGAAGTGAAAACTTCTTTAGCGGTGTTGTGCACTTTTTGGGATGAGTATAAAATGCTAAACTCGCGTCAGGCCGCCGTCAGATTTTGGTGAGAATTAGAACTTAAGTTCGCTGCAGCGCTAAAACATTAGTTCCCTCTAATTAAACAATTAAAACATGAAGCGCTAGATCATTCATAGGGCATTATTTTCTCGCGACCAAAACGTTGTAAACGCCATGAAATTGTTGGCGTTTACGCGTTTCGTTCAACGTAGTATATTAACATCGCTGTTTGGTTTAAGCGGCGCAGGGCGCTTGCGCGAGTGTGCGTGTTTGTTTGAGTTTTACAGATTGGCGATAATGATGATGGTGAGTCGTTGAAATTATGGATGAAAGTTGATTTTTCTGAGAGATAAACTTTTTAATGTAAAATAATTGTAATAGTTCTGAAGTGTTAATTTTTTAATGTAATATAAATTGTCATGTTTGTGTACAATAGCGCAATAAATGAATATTGTATTTTACCACATACATGATAGTACTTTTAAACTGATAAATAAAGCAATTCGTGCGAAATTATTCCCTAACCACTCCAAAATATTCAAAAAGACACAATGTTAATGTTCAAGTTTTCACTTCTGCCGACACTCCAGTGCAACCCGTTTTTTTTATTACATCATCTTTCATTCCACAAAGTTCTCATATCGTGCTATGTTTTACTCTATCAATCACTCTCACTCCACATATTCTCCTCACAGCTTTTATTTCTACGGCGTTCACCCTGCTTTCATGCTTCTTCTGCCATACCCATGTTTCACTGCCGTACACCAGTGTTGGCGTTAATAAGCCCTGAATGATAGCAAAGCGAGCTTTGCTCGATATCTTATCGCTTGGTACCACAGAGTACAACGCACCATTGATACAGTTCCCGGCTTTCGCTCTTCTTTCAATATCACTCTCACATTTTCCATCTCTCGTAAACATAGAATCGAGATAAACAAATTCATTCATCTATTCTACTTTTTCATCTCCGATCATTATCTAGCAATCTGTAACATTTTAATTCCTTTCAAATACCATCGCTTTTGTCTTCATTATATTTATTTTCATACCTTTCATTTTAAAGGCCTTATTAATTACAGTAACCATTTGTTGTAGTTGTTCCGTCGATAATGCAAGGAGAACCTGATCATCGCCGTATAACAGGATTTTAAATACTGACTCATTCACTTTCATTCCACAGTCATACTCTTTCAAGTCAATCAAACAACTGTCCATGAATAAGTTGAACAGCCAAGGGGATGCTACACAGCCCTGCCTAACACCACTTTCGATGCTGAACCAGTCTATACAGATCCCGTTTACCCTGACACAGGCACTCAAATCCTTATACGAGGACTTTAGTACCCGTATCAAAATACTATCCACCTCATATATGGAGAGCGTAGTCCAAAGTTCGTCCCTCGCCACTCTGTCATAAGCCTTTTCAAATCTAATGAAGGCGCAGAAAGCCTTTTTGTGTTTTACTAAGGCTTTCTCTATTATATACCTTAAGGTAAAGACTTGATCCACACATCCCATCCCCTTTAGAAACCCCGCTTTTTCTTAAACCAGGAGACTTATACCACGATAATTCTTTCATTCCTGCTGTGAACCTTTACCTTTGTTTAGCGGCACAATTACGGCCTTTACCCAGTCGCCTGGTACACGGCCGGAACGCCAGCAAAGGTTGATTAAAAGGTAAATTGTACATATAGTATGATACGACTTTGATAATTTAAATGTCAATCAATTCTTTTATCATCATCGTTATGTCGATCGATAATTTCAAAGGAATTTAAAATAACATTCTCAAGGATTCACATTGAGCTGTATCCATATTTACTACCTTAGTTTTATTAAACATTCATACTATCGGTAGAATATATGAAGGTAAAGTTTCTTCGTAGACTTAGGGTTATATAAGCTGGGGAACGTCAACAATTCTTATACAGCTCGTTTATGTACCGAGTCGTAAGACCCAAGCTCTCCAGGTGATATAGATGTCATATGGGTGTTTTAAAGAAACCTTCGGTGGACCCGTTAGAAATTCTAATTTTTTAAGGCTCGTGAGTTCGACTTCTACACAGGACGTGCATAAACATGTTTGTGTGTCTTGGTTTAGGCAGTTTTAGAGAGGTATGGCGCATAAAAGCGGTCCGACTGAGCGAGTACCTCCATCTCACAAAAAACTGCAACCAAATAACTCTCTTTAGGGTTGTTGTATTGCTGCGACTGAGTGGTGTTACCAGTAAGCTCATAAGGAGTTGCTGTATTAGGAGCATTGGTAGCAACGAGCGATAATTCCTGTGTTGCAAGTGCTGGTAGGCTACGGAAACCACTTTATGTCAGTTGGGCCGTATGCTTGTATGCCTTACGGCGTTGTTTAAAAGGGGGGCATCTTTTTTATATAACGCCGCAAGGCATACGAGACGTCGTACAAGCATACGGCCCACCAGACATACACTCTCACTCTCTATGGTAAGATTAATATTACATGTGCGGCTGACCTTAATAAAAAATCTTTGCACCGGGTTATTGCGTCGCCCCGTTTCCCCTGGGGCGACCGCCTCCGATGAAGCCTTTAAAGCCTTCCCGGCTAAATGCAGTCCCTAAGTGGTGTTTAGTCATTAAGAGTCTGACATAACTCGTTCGACCGACCGAAAGGGTACTCATGAGAGTTCATCACCTCCCTCGTTCGAATGGTCCGGAGGGTGCACCCCTCAAAAGAATGACTAACACACGCTCGTGGTGGGTCCTTTTGTGGGTCGTTGTTTTACGTTGGGCGTAAAAACAATAAAAGCACCGGGTTGAAGTGCCGCTTCGCTTTGTTCAGTAAATCAAGTTTCTTAAACGCCAATTTGCCTCCACCTCTAGATAACTTCGAAAGAGACTTCATAGCGTGGAAATTGTAAAGCAATTGTGCTTGAATCTTCCAGCAACTCTACGGTCACGGCATACATTTCCGATATACGATAATGCGCGATGTATTTACGGCCGTATTTTACTTTAGTGTTTATTTGTGATTACGATCGTCCCGTAAACATTTATTTACTTGAAACTAAGCTATTGCTTATATATATTCTCAAGTTACATTACGTCTATTTTTCTTTTTGTGTAAATGAAATGACGATTATACTTATGGTTGCAGCCTGTGCGACTGCAGTTTTAGTAGGATTTCCTTCCAAGAACTATACTCGGTTGTAGAATGAACTTCCAGCTTTAGAAAAAAAAAATGAGATCTTAGGATAAGTTTTTTTATAAGGATTTTTGCTATCATAGTAGTACGGAAAATAAATACGTAAGTTATGTTATTATACGATTCTCTTACTAATAAACTATTTAGGTGCTTTTATTTTCTCCTCAGTTACGGCGGATAAGTACAAGAATTTAATATTCCATGCTCGGAGTCAAGAAGTTCTTCTTAAGGTTTGTATGCGAAGAGTGAAAGGGTAAAATGGAAACCTTATTGTTTAGTTATACATCTGAAATTTGAACATGTTGTAAAAAGAGTGAATAGAAATTCTCTCACATACTTACTTCGAAGCACATTATGTAAAAGTGTTTTAAGAACGTACACAAAAATATGCATACTGTCAGACGTAGGCGGTTTTTTAATTATATTAATTAAATATGATTTGTTGATGTTGGCTTCCGAAAAATAAAGATAAACCGTCTGTTTAACTGCATATCAAGAAATCACAAACCAAAAACTCTGGAATAGTTTTAATATAGAAAATCTTCTATTTGCCAGATCTTTCTCTGAAATATTGCAGACTGTGAAAACTTGGTTCGTACATCCTCTTCCATCCCGAAATCCTCGCTATCGGATTTCACACTCATTCTCCTCTCAATTATTTTTCCATACACTTTGGCTAAGCTGAACATACTGATAGCTCTGCTCTCTGGCATAAATTGCACAGGAACAAGAAAGCGCCACGGACGCAAGTGAAATGTAGCTGATCATCTCAGGTACAATCTTATTTACTCCTGCTGACTTCTCATTTTCAAGGCTTTAACTATCGACCATTCAATGTCATCCATAGTAATGTCATCATCGCAAGCAGACGCCAGCGACCCGAATATTATAACACATTTCCCCAAAATAGTCACTGCACCGTTCTAACACTACCTGGGTGTTAGCAAGAATATCACCAGCTTTAGACCTTATCTTAATCTTTCTAAATGCTGACGAGCCTTTACAATAACATGCTACGAATCTCGTAATATGTTATTCTAATGACTAACATCTACAATGCCCGAGTATGTCTCACGGGGAGATGAAACACGTTTCGTAGAGATAACCGGGGCGGTCAGGGTAGCAACGGTGGCGGCTGCAAGCGGTTCATATTTCAAATGCCGCTCATTCGCAGAGACAACCGCAATAGTCGAATCAGGGACGACCAGAGCACCCTGGCAGCGACGGCATGCATCAACGAACGGTAGTGGCTGCGTCGCGTCCGACGCCAGTTCGCATGAACTAATCAATACCGGAGCAACATAAAGTAGTTTAGATAAAATTGCGCGTTCCTTTGCTGTCCACCATGCTTTCTTTCAGGACCTTCCAGCATCTATATGTTAGTCAGAACACCTCACGTTCGCAAGTCTTTTACTGACTACACGTATATATCTGTAAGTTTACGATTTCATTTTCAAATTTTTTACTCTTTATCCTTTCCCAAGCGCCACTGACTCCACTTCTTGAAACGGCCATCAAATCGGCTTATCAGCAGATAATGGTGGTCCGATTCAAAAGCAGGGGTTCTGCAGGCTCAGGTAATACAATATTTTTTAGGAGACGATAATTTAACAAAATTTCATTGATAACACTTTTTTGATCATTCCGTCTCCAATATTCATATTCATAAGGCGGAATAAGGTACGTAATCATTCCACTGTTGAAACATCTACTGTTTTTGTTGCTGTATCCTCCTGTATATATGCAACTTTGGGACTAACTTCAGACTTTATCTTACCCATTTAGGATGACGACTAACGGTCTCGGGATTTATTTGTCACTCTCCTTAACAATTTGATATTAGCCTCGGAGTTTTTAGCAGCCTCCATTCTCATTCAGTGTACACCTTTCTTTCATTTAATTTCCATTTGACATTATGTATACAGACTACGAGATATTCAATCAGTACGCTGAAGATATTTTTTGAAGAGCTCGGTGGTGCAGTCGTGAATAACGCGACTTCGACACCAACGCTCGTGGCTACGACTCCCACGCATAACAAACATTTGTGTACATGAACATGTCTGTTTGTTTTGGTCTGGATGTTTTTAAGACAGGTAGAATACAGATGAATGGAGACAGAGAGATGAATACATCTTTATTTTACACAAGGTCGGGATGCATACTACCAGACGGTCAACATGATGTAAAGCGGTTACCGTAGCCTATAAACGCTTGCAATACATTAAGTATGACTGGATGTCTTTAAGAGTGGTACGGCGCATCGAATTCTGAGAAGTGTCTCCACCTCACGGTAAACCGCAGCCAAATAATAACTCCCTAGAGAGTTATTGCGTTCCTGCGTGTAAGGGAGGTCACCAGTAAGCTCCTAAGGAGTTTTTGTGTTAACAGCGGAGGTGGCATCGCGCAAGTAATACTTAATATATAGCAAGCGTTCATAGGCTACGGTAACCGCTTTACATCAGGTGGGCCGTATGCTTGTACGCCACCTGACGTTGAATTAAAAAAAAAATAAGTTAGTAATAGTAAAGTAAATGAAATATCAAGCAGAGTACTAAGCGACTGGTTTGGTTCGAGTCCTGGTGTAAATATGTATCGCTAAATTCATGGTTTCGGATTTATATACATATTTGTAAATAAAATTTAGTGGTGAAGGAAAGTATCGTGAAAAAACCAGGATCTAACCTAAGAAACGTTTGCTTCTCCCTGTGGGTTGTAGAGCTTTGAATTCAATCACTCCAAGTCAAAATTAATACTTTTGCCAATATGTACCTTTAGTAGCGGATTCCGCCAATCCCAATGGATTAAGAAACCTTTAATGCTAGTAGAAAGAAGAACAGTAAAGTGAAATGTGTAGGGATCGAGTCATTTAGCACTCTAGTTTCTCTCTCTACCTCATTTACTTAGCTGAAGTAAATACGATAATGCAATCTAAATGATTTCGAAACTTTATTTATAAACTATAATAAACTGTACGCATGGATACAGAAAAAACAACTGAATATAAATAATTCACTTGGCTGTAATGTAATGTACTTGAATCTAAACAATTTCATTTATTACCACGGCAAATTGAAGCAAACGTTGGTAGATTAAAAGGATTCCATAAGGGCTTCGCACATTGGATGATTATACGCACGCACAGTTGTAGCTGTTGCCGCGATTTTAGTCGCAGTAGCTCCACAGATCACGGAATAGTTATTTAGGTCCCCTGCCTTTATTTCACTGAGCTGACGCTGTATAAATATGAAATGTTAAGCGTCGAACAGTATTTTAACAAGTCCATGACAATTCATAATAAACTACGAGTATAGATACTAATTAATCTTAATTACTAAATTACAAGGTCTCATGTTTGGTTTAAGGGCAGTTTGTTTGTTTTTTGTGTTATATTGAACTTTTTTTATACAACGTCGAGGGACATACCAGCATTCGGTCTACCGTACCCTTGAATATAAAGCGGTTATCGTAGCCTATTAACGCTTGCAATACATCAAGTATTACTGACACGATGCTACCTCTGCTGCTAACACAGTAACTCATTAGGTGCATTCTGGTGACCTCACTTACACGCAGGAACACAACAACCATCTTGTGAGATGTTATTTGACTGCGGTTTTCTGTGAGGTGAAGATACTTCACCAGGCGGACTGCTTTGAGGCCCCCTACCTCTCTTAAAATACACAGACTAAGATGAACAGGTGTGTTCATGTGTGGAATCGAACCCAAGACCATTAGTGTCAAAATAGCGTTACTAACCACTGCGCCACCGACCTCGTCAAGATCTGGTGGTACTATCTATAAAATCGAACCCAACTTTACGCATATGGTGCATACTGGCGACAAGCAAACAAGACAGGCTCTCGTTATATCGATACACAGCAATATTTATTAAGCAGGTTGACTAGAGTCAACCACATGTCAGAAACTGAGTTACCAGAAAACCCCTCAGAAGAAGAAGTGGTAGTGGAAACACTCAAGCGGTACTTATTATATTGCATGAGTTCCAGACTACGGTAACTAACACATGTCAAGGGAATTGTATAGTTGCCTCCAACTGTCACTGACCGTGGTCGTTCGTCTATTGTGTGAACGCCCTTATACAACGACGAAGCTCTGGAATATTTTGAAGTCTCCACAGTCAAGGGTCGAGTCTTTTAATAAATTCGCGAAATTAAAAATACTTACGGACCGTAATGAAGATTAAAGAAGGGAGTTGGGTTTAGTGTTACCATTTTGGGTTTTCAACCTCAGGCGGAATTCGGAAAGAATTTGTCTTTCTGACACAGAATTTTTGTGAATTTACCATTTTGCTGACGAAGAACATAGAAACATTATTTTTATACTTCATCTGTGTTATACTCCTGAAGCGCGGGACTTCTAGCGTGAAAGTTATTTGTAGACATTATACTGGATTCAACAGTAGATTATAAACCAAGGGACGATAGTGAGATAGAATTGCACCCGAGATATTTAGATGCCTTCGTTCGCTGTGCTCACGCGTGCACATGTTTTCAGGAGTACAATTGATGTCTATTCTTTAGCTAAATACTATTCCTTTCATTTTGATGTCGAGGACGAAATTATTTCGCAAATCGCTGTGAATTTTTTTATTGTTGTTGATTCCGTTCTCGCTATTTCATTTTCGCTATTTTGTTTAATAATTAACAGTCATGGATACTAGCATTCAAAATAGCACATAATATCTTACGTTTTATCATCCTGATTTTTATAACAAAGCTGAAAGGAAAATATGGGAAAAAACTTGTAGGCGATTTTTTTTTAATCATGTATATAAGTATCATGAAATATTAACATTTTTATATACGTTTAATTTGTCACCATCGCGCATGTGTTGAGTTACATATGTCCATGTCCTATAGTTTCAGTTTCAGTTTGCCACCTCAGTGATATATATACAGTGATATATTTAAAAAATTAATTAGTTTAAAAAAGATCAAGTGCTTTTTTCTTCTCTATATATACGATGTCGGTAGACAAACAGTGATCTTCACTGTTACCGTAGGCGGTGAACATTTACAATACAAGGAGTATCTTTCGCGCACAGTTACCCTCGCGGCTAATACAGCAACTCCTCGGGTGTTCAATGGTGAGCCCTCTCACTCGTAGGAAAACAACGACCCTCCAAACAGTTATCATTTGGCTACGGTCTTCTGTAAGGTGCTGGTTCGCCGATTGCTCTGCTTCGATGCTCCCTTTCGCTAGAACCTCGTTTGTTTACCAGCAGCATGTACCACGTGCTGGTGAAATTAACTTTATATAAAACATTTTATAATTCACTGTTGCATACTGGAACTGCAGTACTCGCATACTGTACAGTTCCACAGAAGATTTCTACCGAGAACTCCATTTGAAATGAACTTCCTCCCGCGGCTTACCCTAGGGATTACAGCATGAGATTCTTCAAAAAAGGCGCTAAGAGAGTTATACAATCAACAAACGACACCCTGCTATATATATATGTTGCAAATGAGTACAGGCTACGGAAACTGTTCACCAGCGGACAAGGCAGCCCCTTATGTCTATTTATTTCAGCCAACGCTGAAATTAATACTATTCCCTGGAGAGACGGATCAACAGATCCATCAATTTTAATTGACACAGTCGTACCTCACCTCTCAGTTCAGTGATTGCTGCTCAGCAATGCGCACATGTTGATTGGTCGTAAAATAATCTGCATAAGTTACAAAGCATTAAATACCCAGCTGTTGTTCATGATTGCGCCCAAGTTGAATTTCTTATTCTTTCTTTCGAGTGGCAAGCAAACATACTACGAAGTCTATCAGTTATAACAACTCAAGCCCCTAAGGAGTTGCTACGTTAGCGGCAGAGTTTGCATCGTGAGAGCCATACTTAATGTATTACAAGCGTTCATAGGCTACGGTAACCGCTATACATCATGTGGTATGTTAGTATGCATCCCGACCTTGTGTAAAATAAAGACGTATTATTGAATACCTCCTCGATTTGACTTCAGCCGCTCTCTGTTTATCCGTCTGTATTCTTTTATATACGAGTACAACGTCGAAAGGCATACAAATATACGGCCTACCTGATGCAAAGCGATTACCGATTAGCCTATGAACGCTTCTAATACATTAAATATCACTCGCGCGATGCAACCTCTGCTGTCAACACCAACACTGCAACTTATTAGGAGGTTACTGGTGACCTCACTCACACACAGGAACACAAGAATCCTCCAGGGAGTTGTTATTTTGCTGAGGTTTTCTGTGAGCTGGAGGTACTTCCCTGAGACGGGCTGCTTTGATGCGCCCTACCAGTCTTAAAAACATCCAGACTAAGACAGACAGACATGTTCATGCATACAAATGTTTGTCCTGTGTGGGAATCGAACCCACGAGCGTTGGTGTCAATGTCGCGTCATTCAGGACTGCGCTACCGAGCTTGTCGTCGGTATGTTCAGTCCGTTGAAATGTTACAATTTTTGGGCTTAGCATGCAAAAGTTAGAGCACGCAATTTTATTTTTTAGATGTCAAGAGGGGGTTAAGCAGTGTAAAGTTAAATCCATATTTGTGGGGTCGCAACCCTTGTCCCGCGGCCGCCGTCTTGAAAAAAGGCCTGCGAATGGTTTTTACGCTTTATCGAGCAAACTGTTCGTTGAACAGAAAATTTGTAAAAACGTTATTTATTGTAAATTAAATTTACTCAACTCAATTTTTAACAAAAATAGATAAAAATTTGGGAATAAATTTTATTTTAGTCGTTATAACTTTTTCTGATTTCCTCTGGATATTTCTGGTTTTTTTCTGGTCTTCATGCCTTCTCAGAATGCGATACGACTTCAGCAGCTTACAACATCGGCACAATGAAATTTCTTAACCGATTTCAATAAAATGTATCCAAGAACCACTTTCAGGCTTTCAAATAAAAGAAACAGCATCCAAATCGATTTACCCGTGTAAGAGCTACGGCACCACAGATGGAGACACAGACAGAGACGCATCAGAAGAGAGAGATCAGGGAGACTTTGTACAAAAGTCGTCTGTTCTCAAATACCTCTGTCTCACCTATTTCTACTGCCAAGCAGCTATATTTATATAGCTGTCATAGACGTAATAAAAAAGTCAGACGGAATCTCGCTGAGAAACAACTGAAGCACCACAATGGCGGCATGTACTATGTGTGAGTGTCAAGTGGGTTGCCAGATGGAAGAAAATTCCCCAATTCTTTAACTAAAAAGAAATAAAAAATTATATGATTCGTTACTGTCTTCGAAACTCGAATTTTATGGACCGTTGATTTGTAACTTGTGTTGTTTAAAATAGGTATTGATGAAAATAAAAAACACATGAAATATAACATTACATATTCCTTTTATTATGTAGGACAAGCAGATGCATACTTATTTGAAATAAAAAATGCCCAAACAAATACACCAATTTTAATGACCTCTGATTTTAATGAGGCTCTGGTGAAAGAGAGGTAGGCACGTTAGCCTGACTGGGGAAGTACCTCCATCTCACAGAAGACGGCAGCCACTCCTCACACTCCTCAAAATGTATACTGCATATTACATTGAATCTAGATGGAATCAAGCCGCTTTCTTTTCTGGACTCTCTTATGATTTGTACCCAATCATTCTTCCATGCATCGTTTGACGATGGAAATCTAAAAAATATTAAAAGTATGAATAATAGTTGTTCAGTAAAAGAATCATAGGATGTAAGTTTATATGTCTGTTTAAACAAAATTGGGTATCTGAATTAAGTAAGAATTACAAGAGAACAAAAGAAAAAAAATCGGCCAAGTGCGAGTCGGACTCGCGCACGAAGGGTTCCGTACCATTATTTATAAAAACGGCAAAAAAATCACGTTTATTGTATGGGAGCCCCCCTTAAATATTTGTTTTATTTTAATTTAATTATTTATTGTTAAAGTGAATATATAACTAAATATTCTGTGAATATTTCAAGCGTCTACCTGTTGCCGTTATCAATATCGAGCAAAAACGAGCAAAAAAAACACGTTTGTTGTATGGGAGCCCCCTTAAATATTTATGTTATTCTATTTTTTAGTATTTGTTGTTATAGCGGCAATAGAAATACATCATCTGTGAAAATTTCAATTGTCTAACTATCACGGTTCGTGAGATACAGCCTGGTGACTGACGGACGGACGGACGGACGGACAGCGAAGTCTCAGTAATAGGGTTCCGTTTTACCCTTTGGGTACGGAACCCTAAAAATGATCTCCCACACATTTACGCTAATTTGGAAATGTGAGTTATGGCAACACCGGTCGATTTATTGTTTTCAAAAATTAATTAAAGAAAAAACGATTAGTTAATCAGAAAAATTACTTGCTTACCTATGAAAAGTAATCCCATGGCTTTTTTTAATTGTACCACTATGGTTCCGACTGCTCTTCACTACGCACGACGGCATTATTATTATTTTTCGACAAGGTTATCACGCGGCGAGGTGTCGGTGCGTAATGGCGGGCGGTAGACTTACTATGGTGTGAATGTGTGCGTGTCGGCTCGTACGTATAGCGGCTGACTTACTATGGAGGTGCTTCAGTGTTTAGTTCGGGAGACGGTGTCTGCTTTTTAGGGTTCCGTACCCGGTAAAACGGAACCCTATTACTGAGACTTCGCTGTCCGTCCGTCCGTCCGTCTGTCACCAGGCTGTATCTAACGAACCGTGATAGTTAGACAGTTAAAATTTTCACAGATGATGTATTTCTGTTGCCGCTATAACAACAAATACTAAAAAATAGAATAACATAACTATTTAAGGGGGCTCCCATACAATAAACGTGATTTTTTTGCTCATTTTTGCTCGATATTGATAACGGCAACAGGTAGACGCTTGAAATATTCACAGAATATTTAGTTATATATTCACTTTAAGAATAAATAATTAAATTAAACAAATATTTAAGGGGGGCTCCCATACAACAAACGTGATTTTTTTGCCGTTTTTATAGATAGTGGTACGGAACCCTTCGTGCGCGAGTCCGATTCGCACTTGGCCGATTTTTTTTATTACGTCTATGATAGCTGTATTCCGGTTTGAAAGGTGAGATATGACAGAGAAATTACTGGGTACTGTGACGAAACATCCCTAGATCACAATTAGACAGACCAATACAGAACGAAGAAGAGACGAAACATTAAACGGGAGGTGACTACTAAATGGTGAAAAAATTATCACGCGAATCATGATTATAATAGCGACTCTCTACGAGTATATAACGTTCTTACGTTAGGTACTCAAACAATGTATCGCATACTCCACAGATACATTACTCACACAAACGAATGTTAATATCACACGCTAGAGGAGAAAGAGGCAGAATGACGCAAACAGGTGGCGCGTGAGCAAGACGAAGTATCGCTACTGTGAAACAATACGCCGCCGCGCCGCTGTGCCATGACGACATCACGTGACCGTGCAACTTAGCTCGTCGCACTCTTACGTATCGTATACTTCTGTCTCGTTTTGCAAAATGGCCAACAAAATAAAACTAATTCAAATATATCAAAGATAATAATAATTCAAACATATCAATCAAAGACGTGCTACTAATACAGTAATTCGCTATTATAATCATGATTCGCGTAAGACGGATGATACATCGCGGGACAGCAGATAAAATCATGATAGGACTCTAAGAAGCTGCGAAAAGAAAGTTGAAAAAGCTGTTTCTACGGGATACCGGGATACGCGCAAATGAAGTCGCGGGCTACAGCCAGGAAATAAAAAAAAAAACATAAAATGAAAAGGCGAGGCCAGTCCCTTCCATTTTTACGCACATTGGTGTAGCTTTATAGTAAAAATGATACAGCTTGGTGGACGAGTTCAGGTTGCGATCCGATTGCAGACTGCATTGAAAACGGAGTATCTTTTAACATTTGATGCTACCTCTGCTGCTAACACAGCAACTCCTTAGGAGTTAACTGCTGATCTCACTCACATGCAGGAATACAGAAACCCTCTTGGAGTTGGTACTCGACTGCGGTTTTCTATCAGGTGGTGGTACTGTCCCAGGCGGGCTGCTTTGATACGCCTTACCTCTCCTAAAAACACCCATACCAAAACAAAATAGACATTATCATACACACAAATGTTTGTCCTGTATGGGAATCGAACTCACTAGCGTTGGCCTCAAAATGGTGTTATTAACCATATATCGAGACGACGTGCTAAGATATTTTCATACTTATAGATACGTCGTACACGCTCTAGCATGGCAATACGAAAGTAAGGTAATTGCAGAACTCGCATTCAGTTGGCCACGCTTTCGCGTCGCGTCTCTACGTATTTCGATCAAACCATAATTGTCTTAAGATATATATTCATCTCTTTCTCACGAAAGGTATGAATATGTTATTTGTCTCTTTGTTAGAGCAAAGTGTCATAATAAATAACTGTACGTAGATATAGTACTACTTGCGCCATTTTAATATACAATAATGTTGGTATATAACGTGACTACCTTTCGATACGTCGCTGTCGACGTGTGACAAATAACTACGAGTATACAACGTTATCAAGCAACCGACAAAACTTTCGAACTTCACTATAACCTCCAAAATCTGTCTTAATATTCAAACGGCTTCACCAAAATTGGCTAATCATATCAATTCGTCAGGAAATGAAGGAGAAAAGACATTACTGAGAACAGTTAAGTGCATTAACCGGTGTTCTGAACGTAATTACAATAATTACTTTATGTGCCGAGCGTAATGAAGATAACAATACCTTCGAGCTAGGTATTCGTTACGAGGAGAACTTGTAGTAGAGTAGGGATCATTTTCAGATAAATTTGAAGTAACTTATATATCTGTTTCATCATTCTTTCATCATGCATTTTTTTTATACTATATCGGGAGGCATACAAGCATACGGTCCACCTGATGTAAAGCAGTTACCGTAGCCTATTAACGCTTGTGACATATATCACTCGCGCGATGCCTCCTCTGCTGCTTACACAGCAACTCCTTGGGAGCTTACTGGTGACCTCACTCACACGCAGGAACACAGCTACCCTCTAGGGAGTTGTTATTTGACTGCGGTTTTCTGTGTTCGTCGGAGGTACTTCCTCAGATGGGCTGCTTTGATGCACCCTATCTCTCTTACAACATCCAGACCAAGACAAACAGAACCTCCCATGGCTCCACCGACCTCGCGGTCATTTGAGCCGATTCTCGGCTCTAAGGCTCTCTTCGTGCCACGGGCAATTCTTTACTCCCTACAAATTATTTATTCTGCTCTGTTGTGTCTAAGTCCGCCTCCTCCCCATTCTGTGGTAACGACATCACACTTACGCCTTCGTTGCCGTCTATAAGCATACTATTATCTATTTTAGCGACCCATGCCAGCCTTTTCAACCCGTTCTTCAGCACTTCTTCTCCCATACCAAGCATGGGCGAACCTGCAGAAAGCCGCGAAGTTCGCCGCCGACGACACGAGATCGGTGTGGTACACTGGACCCAATTCTGACCCGTGGCGCACAATCCCATCCATCATCACACAATGCAGATCATCGCACCTGGGACAAGACCACAATATGTGGTCTCTTACATCCTCATTTTCCCCGCATTCACACATACTCGATACATGCCTACCCAGTTCATGCAGTCCATTACGAAATATACCATGTCCCAGGAGCATCTGTGAAACGTGGTAATCAGGCACGACCAAGGTAGCCCTGAGCCGGGCCTCCACATCCGGGAAGAATCGATGTAATTCACTTCGCTCGTTAACTGATAAAATAGGCTGTAACCTAGGCCCACTAATGAGTAACTATGTAAAAGGCAATATTATTATTGTATGCCGAACGCAACCTACAGCCAAATTGTTGAAAAAATTATGAATACACAGGTGGATGACAATACTACCATTGTTCTATTAATAGGGAATAGTACAGAAATCCAAAAAATAGATATTATTAATGCATTAGATAAATTGTACCAGTTAAAGGTTAATAAGATATTATTATGCGCACTTCCATATGTTAGTTGCCAGTTACCAAAAATAAATACTAACATTTACAATATTAACAATTTATATCATTTGACATGTTGTCACAATGACAAATTTATATTTTTTGACACTAATAATTTTATTAGTAATTTTTATTTGACAAAAGATATGACATATCTTTCAAAGAAATGTAGACATAAGATAGCCACTTTAGTGGCCTATAATATTAATAACATAAACAGTTTACAATGTAAACGACAAAATAATTGTATAGATTTGACTGCAGATTTAAACTGCATAGAAAGACAAAAGGGAAGCAAAACCTAAATTTAGTACACCAAAATATCCAAGGCTTTCCTGGCTGTGAACAAATAGTTCAATTATTTTTAGAAAAACGTAATATTGATATTTTATGTTTAACTGAACATTGGTTAAACAAAAGTGAAATGTTATTTGGGATTAACAACTATAAAATAGTTAGTTGCTTTAATAGAGAGTCTTCGATTAGAGGCGGTTCAATGATTATAACAAAAAATTGCCATAGAGCTAAAGAACGTAAGGACATTGTTAGGCTCTCTATTGAATGCACTATTGAGATGTCATGTGCTGAATTAGATAATTACATAATTATTTGTGTATACAGACCTCCGAGCGGTGACTTTACACAATTTGAGCAGGTAATGGAGGATACTTTGAGAAAAGTTTTCATAGGTAAAAAAGACATTATAGTCTGTGGTGATTTTAATGTAGACATTCTAGTAAATACACAGATAACCCTTAGATTTTTAAATTTATTTAAATCATTTAATTTACAAAATGTCTTCCTGGAGCCTACACGTATAACAGCCACATCTGCAACTTGTCTAGATAATATTTTTTGTCATTGTGAGCATATAAATAAATCAATAATTGGCGACTTGCCTTCAGATCATTGTGGTCAGTTAGTGGTATACCAATGTTGGAAGAAGACAGATTTAAAAAGTCATGTATTATATAGACCACTGACTACCAACAAGCTTGTTAAGTACAACAATGTACTGGGGGACAGGTTGCCTTCATTGGATTACTCTGTAGACAATCCTGACTTGTTATACACAAAATTGTTTCATATTCTATCCAGTGAATACCAGAAAATATTCAAAAGTAAACAGATTAATGCCACAAATAAATTTAAGTTTAATGACTGGGCAACTACAGGTATATTAATAAGTAGAAACAAAATGTTTGAATTATATGGAGAAAAGCCTTATAGATTTGACCCAGACTTTGTTAAATATGTTAAAAATTATTCCAAAATATTTAAACACGTTTGCAAAGTTGCAAAATCTATGTATATCAAAAACAAAATTAAACAGTCTAGAAATAAAATAAAGGCAGTATGGGATATTGTTAAAAAAGAAACAGGTAAAGATAAACCACGGGATAATGAGTATTCTATTAAACATAATAATCAAACTATAACAGTTGCAAAACAAGTAGCAAATCTATTTGATGACTACTTCTTTAATATCCCTTACAGTACCACTGACTCCCTTAACTCATCTCCACATGCTGCGGATGAGTTATTAAAGGAGAATGTACAACAAAGTGTGGAGCTGTTTAAATTTACACATATTCAGTCAAGCGACATTATTAAAACTTTTAAACAATTAAACATTAAAAACTCAGAGGATCATTGGGGAATGTCTATAAGAGTATTTTATTATATTATTGAGTCTATAGCTCCACACTTGGCACTTATTTTTAATCAATGTATAGATATGGGTGTATTCCCAGACTTGATGAAATTTAGTAAATTGATTCCATTATTCAAGTCTGGTGAAAAAAGTGAACTGGGGAATTATAGACCCATATCTATTTTGCCAGTATTGAGTAAAGTATTTGAAAAGATAATGCTTGACCAATTGCAACTCTATTTTAAGACCAATGAAATTTTTCATAATTCACAATACGGATTTACAGCAGGTAAATCCACTACAGATGCAGGAGTAGCATTGGTCAAGCATGTTCTTAGCGCATGGGAGAGATCCCAGGACGCCATTGGGGTCTTCTGTGATCTCTCCAAAGCTTTTGATTGTGTCGACCACCGGACATTATTGCTCAAGCTGTGCCATTATGGAGTTAGAGGTAAAGCCTATAATTTGATTGCAACTTATTTAAGTAACAGAATACAGACTGTTGATATAAATGGGGTCAAATCTAAAGGTAGCAATGTTAATATTGGGGTGCCCCAGGGCTCTATATTGGGCCCCTTTTTATTTTTAGTATATGTGAATGATCTGCCCTACATGGTGCAGAAAATGGCGGATATACTACTGTTTGCTGATGATACTTCTTTGATTTTTAATGTTACTCGCCGGTGCGAAAATATTGACAATGTAAATAGTGTTCTATCTGCCATTCTAAATTGGTTCACATGTAATAATCTTTTATTAAATTCAACCAAAACCAAATGTATAAAATTTAGTCTACCAAATGTGCCTTCTGCCAATACAGAAGTTTTCATTAACAATAATATACTAGAATTTATTAATGATACTGTATTTCTTGGAATTACAATAGACTCCAAATTGCAGTGGGGCCCCCACATAAAAAAACTGACCAGTAAGCTCAGCTCCGCCGCATATGCGGTTAGGAGAATTAGACAATTGACGGATGTGGCTACTGCGCGCTTAGTCTATTTCAGCTACTTTCATAGCATTATGTCGTATGGTATACTGTTGTGGGGAAAAGCGGCTGACATTGAAACTGTTTTTATATTACAAAAGAGAGCCATCCGCTCTATTTATAACATGGGCGCCAGGGAATCTCTTAGAGAACTATTTAAAGAAATAAATATCCTCACGGTTACCTCTCAGTATATTTATGAGAATATAATGTATGCTCGTAAAAATATAGAGTCATTTTCTAAATTTAGTGAAAATCTTAGAAGTAAGAATAGATTGCGTATGCCTGTACATCGACTTGCTAAGACTAGTAGATCTTTTATTGTAAATTGTATTCGATTCTATAATAAATTACCTGAAACAGTTCTGTCCTTGCCTGAGAATATGTTCAAAAGGTACATCAAAAATACTCTGTGCAGGAAGGGTTATTATAGAATCGATGAATATCTAACTGATAGAGATGCTTGGAAATGATTCAGCACATGTATTAATATATCTTTAATTGTACCACTTGATTTCACTATATGTACACTCACATATATTTATTGTAATATATTTTAACGATGGAAAAAAAAGACCCATATTGGCAAGTTTCTTTTGGCATTTCTTCTTCGCCAATGGTCATTTCCGAAATGCTGGTAGATTAAAAAAGAGAGATTAAAAGTAAAAAAAAAAAAAAAATGGAAAATTATTAAGATACAATATGATTTAATTTAAAGAATGTAAGACGTGTCTAAGTGCCCGTAAGGGTCTAATGGCAAATAAATGATTTTTATCTTTATCTTTAACATTCACGACTAAACCACTGAGCTCGTCTACTCTGCACTCTGTCGTGCTCTGCATTCCATCCTCGTCGATATTTTTGACATGCTCTGTAGCGCAGTCGTGAATGACGCGGCCTTGACACCAACGCTCGTGTGTTCGATTCCCACACAAGACAAATATTTGTGTGCATGAACATGTCTGTTTGTCTTGGTCTGGATGTTTTAAGAGAGGTACGGCGCATCAAATTAGGATATCATAAATCACACACTTACAGGAACACATCCACCCTCCAGGGAGTTATTAATTAGCTGCGGCATCCTGTGAGGAGGCACTTCTCCACTCGGGCTAAGAAAGCTAGGGCGCAATAAAGCTATTGCGCCCTAGCTTTCTTAGGCCAACTTAATGATTCAAATCAAATCAAATCAAATTCTTTATTTGCCAGAATACAAGTTCATTAATTCTTAAGCTAATAAAATAACACTCTTGTACATGTACTCTACCTGTTTTAGATACAGGTGTGCAAATATTATATAAAAGTAATAGCAATAAACGTTCTAAATGTCACAAATAAAAAAATACAAGCTAAAAGTAAAAATAATGATGTCCGCACGATATGTATATTAAATTATCAATTATTTATATTTTATATGTCCTTGTCATTTAGAAATTCATTAATACAATAAAAACATTTTTTTAGTAACCAATTTGTCAATTCTAACTTAAAATTTCCATTATTTAAAGTTTTCAAATAGATCGGGAGTTTGTTATACACAACTATGCACATATTGTACACATTTTTCTTATATATGTCTAGTTTACAGGGTGGTTGATATAATAGATATTTAAATTTACCCCTTTCTGCCGTGGATGCATATCCGTATACTTCTTAAATAAGTCACGAAGTTCGTTGACAAACAGGCAGATATTTCTAATGTACAGACAAGGTAGTGACAACACTTTTAATTTTTGAAAAAGAGGCTTGCAACTGTCCGTGTGCCATGCGTTACATATTGCTCGGATACATTTTTTTTGTACCTTGAAAGCCCTTTCAAGGTCAACTGAGTTACCCCATAAAATAAGACCGTAGCACTAGCACTGGCGATACGTACCCATGATATGCTGTCAGAGCGGCCGCCTTTCAAATTGTTTGTCGAAGTTTTTTTAACGCAAACACGAAACGATCCAACTTTTGGCACACCACATCAACCTGGTTTTTCCAGTTTAGGTCGTTTATTTATCTATCATTATTCCCAAAAATTTTACAGAGTCAACCTCAATGACTGGTGTATGATTAAATGCGATACGAAATTCTAAGGGCTTTGAATTATATGGTAAAAATTGCATTACTGATGTTTTGGTGATGTTTACCTGTAAATCATTCAAATTCATCCATTCGATAACATCTGACAATACTTTGTTGGCCTCTGCTTGAACTAAACGGACTTCATCGCTTTCTAGTAATATGGTTGTATCATCAGCGAATAATAAGCATTTGTGATGAGTGGAATTGGGAAGATCATTAGCATATAGAATAAATAAATTTATATAAATATTATATATTATTAAAATCTATTGATAACAGCCATATCAATAGATTTTAATAATATATAATATTTATATAAATTTATATACCAACGACTTAACGTGCACTCCGCTCACGGAGTAATTCGACACGACTTAACTCATCCGCAAACAAGCTGCGGTCGAGGCTGCTTAACTCGCGTGCTCGATTAAACCACCATCGAGCGTCTCAATTATTAGCATATTGAGCTGCTTTTATGTATTATTCATATATTCGTAGTTAATAGTCCAAATGTAAATCACCTTAGTACACGACCCTGCTGGAACACACAAAATGGAGTCCGCCAATAAATCGTGAAGCAAATCGAGTAGGACGTTAAATCATTCGACCCCTCCAACGTTATTAGTCAACGTGACCTACCACCATACATTTAGTATTATCGATTGTACATTCACTCAATTATATCGAACAGTAATTGCATTCAATATATTGTGTGTTGCAGGCAGAGAGGACCGAGTGCCGTTCGCTGTTCTTAAACACCTCACTTGCTTCTTTAATATTCATAGCTCTTTTCATGCACACTCGCTGATTCCTAGAGCTCCTGACATTACCTTCTAATAAAACACGGCCGATTTGATCACGGTCTCCGATGCCAGACCCGATCGAATGCCTTTGACATATGAAGGCATATTGTAATCATTATAATTCTTGATCGTGAATCGTAACTGTAGTCGTTATAATTATTTTTTAATCAGTCATAAAATTATAACACTGTAAAGTATAAAACACCTAAACTGTTTTAGAAATGTTATTTAATTATTAGAAATAATTATCTACTAATCCGCCTATTTTCGCCCGTATGACTGTTCTGAGCATCTCGATTTTTAACAAGAGATGTTTATACGAGGAATGTTGGAGAAAATTCTAAACTCAGTTAAGGATATACTTATACAGGAGATGCCTCTGTGATGATATATAAAAAACATAAATAAAATAGTTACGAAAAAAGTATATCGAGCAAGGTTGACAACCAATGCTTAACCTTGACTCTCAATCGCCGAAGGCCAGCAATGTGTAAGATACATTAGAAATTCATCAGTCGAACGACCCTGGCGAAAGTCGTATTGACGGTCGCTGATCAAGTCGTGATCCTTTAAATATGCCGAGAGTCGTGTGTTTTGTCACACGTTCCATCACCTTGGAGACAAGGAAGGTTATGTCAATTAAATAGGCCTGTAATTTGATGAATCTGATCACTGGGTGCACATTGGCGGTCTTCCATGAAGACAGAACTTGCCCAGTGGAGTACGAAAGCACGAAAAGGCGCGTTAGCACAGGCAACACAAATACAACTCAGGAGCACACAGCTTTAGCACCGCTGCTGGTATGCCATCTGGCCCACTCGACTTATGGAGAGGGAGAGCAACGCCCGCCGGACATCTCCCTGGATAATTGCGATTTCCGGCATTAAGCTACTGCACCTCGGGATGGCAGGTGGTACAGCTTCTTCATCACTCAAAGTCGAGTTAGAGGTAAAGAGATTACCCAGTAAATCGGCTTTCTCTTTAGCACTATAGGCCAGACTGCCATCCGATTTTAGCAATGGAGTTCGCACAACGACTTCTCAAATAACAGGCGACCTTACTCACACACAGGAACACAATAATCCTCCCGGAATTGCTATTTAGCTGCGGTCTTCTGTAAGTACTGTAAGAAGTACCTCCATCTCACAGAAAACCGCAGCCACATAACAACTCTCTGGAGGGATGTTGTGTTTCTGCGAGTGAGTGAGGTTATCAGTAAGCTCCTAAGGAGTTGCTATTTTATCAGTCGAAGTGGCATCGCGCGAGTGATACCGACGTTGTATTAAAGCTATACTAAAGCCGTTATTTATTATTTTAGTTTTAAATCACTCTTACAGAAAGACATTGCGAAAACATTGTATTACAAGAGTGTCTATCTACGCCATGAAAATAAATTTTAGAATAGTGCTCGCCTATACCATTATACAGACACTAGTATCAAGTAATGTACATTACTTGATACTAGTGTCTGTGTAATGGTACACTTAGCTGTAATAAGCAAGTGATCACATGCAAAATACAGCGTGTGTACAGCTTTGACGATAAAAATCCCCTAGAAGTGTTACAGAATGGAGAACCGAGCATCATAAGACATAGATATATAGATAAAGTTTTATTTGTACCATAGGATACACATATTTGCTATATACAAGAGAGTCGTACACTCGTGCAGGCAGACATGTCTCAAACCAAGTGGTAGTGCACCACGCACGTCTGTCTACACCTATATATACGCTTTCCTTATACATTGTCGATAATAACGAAATATTTATATAAAACAATAAAAGACATAGTGACATAATTATGAAGTTATTCTCAATATTTGGAAGTACAAGTATTTTAGTGCCTACACCACATTGTACTGGAGCATCGCCCTGTACGTGTGTCGCAGTGATACAATGAGGCAGCAGCTCAGTGGATTATTTGCTAGTCAAGCAAATCACTGATTTTCAGCTGCGACCTAGCGATGCCCGCAGGGACGCGTCCAACGTTGCAAAGTACATTAGCATAGTATGACATAGTAATAAAAAAACAATTTATTCTTCATGAACAAATGTTAATTATGCAATTAATCTACTAAGTGATATCATGATCAATCTCGAACTGTCATGCACATTATTTTGTCGGTTTAAATTACTTAATTAATTAGTGTGGGTCGATTGGATCGCAGTTATATCGTTTTACCTTTGACGTTTTGCTCATTTTCCAACTACGGGTACATTTATAACATATTTGCTTTAGGAATTTAGACTTTTGACTACGAGTACCTTATTACATTGATCTTTGAATTATTTTTGTGTTAACATCAAATCACCCTGATCATACCTTCTATACATATAAATAAAATTGAAGTGTCTGTCTGTGATTTCAAAATAAAGCCTTTATCTTAAGCTCATATTATTATTTTTACGTTACCAAAGCCTAAATACGCATTTTTAACTTTTTTGTCTGTCTGTCTGTCTGTTTGTTTGTCCGGGCTTATCTTCGAAATGGCTGAACCGATTTTGACGGGACTTTCACTGGTAGATAGAGGACTGTTCAGAGAAGAATATAGGGTACTTTTTATCCCGTAAATATTTAGGGTTCCTGCGTAAAAAATGAAAAACTGTTAAAAATATAAATATCTTCCCCTTCGGGGGACTTTGCAGTTTTATTTTATTATTTTCACAGAATACGGATTTTTTGTGTCATAAATAACTACGCATTTTTTATGTAATAAAAATAAAATAATTATACGTTGCCTCCCGTAAAGGTCAATAGATGGCGCTGTATGAAAATTGAATCGCTCTATGATTGCAACTACGACCCTGAATTTTGTTTTTTTTTTTTAAGTTGAGGTCTATATAGAAATAAAGGCTACTAAAAGCCCAAATCTCATGCGTGCGAGCTAGTCAGTAATAAAATATGAACTAAAATATGTTATTCTATTCTGCAAGAGTTTCCTAAAGGTCTGTCACGGCAACTAGTTATCTATCCAGTACATAATACTATTCTCATCCGAAGTAGATGTTTGAAGTTAGGAGAATACACAGAAAACTTTGTTTGAACTCATCCAGTTGTTACGCGGCATAGCAACATATATGGTGCTGCCTCTATGATTTCAATGTTAATAAAATATATACGCAGCTTGGTGGTACAGTAGTTAGTAACGTTACTTTGACGCCACGCTCATGGATTCGGTAACCGCTTTACAACAGGTGGGCTGTGTGTTTCGGAATATAAAAAATTTACACAAAAAATGTTTTCATTCTTTTTTTTATACAACGTGGCGGCGCATACAAGCATACGGTCCACCTGATGTAAAGCAGTTACCGTAGCCTATTAACGCTTGTAATATATATCACTCGCGCGATGCCTCCTCTGTTGCTTACACAGCAACTCCTTAGGAGCTTACTGGTGACCTCACTCACACGCAGGAACATAACAACCCTCTAGGGAGTTGTTATTTGGCTGCGGTTTTCTGTGAGGTGAAGGTACTTCTCGAGATGCGCTGCTTTGATGCGCCCTATCTCTCTTAAAACATCCAGACCAAGACAAACAGACATGTTCATGCACACAAATGTTTGTCTTGTGTGGGAATCGAACCCACGAGCATTGGTGTCAAGGTCGCGTCTTTCACGACTGAGCCACTGAGCTCTTTCTGGATGCTTTTTTCCTTCTATATATAGTGACTGATCGTAAATACGAGTTAAAGCAGTACGCTTTCGGTGTCACCTCCACCGCCCTTTTGACTACGCTATGCAGCTAAGTGCAGTTCAAATTGACCTTAGTATCATTCTTATGTCGTTAGCGATAAGGGTTATAATCACACTTTTTAAGCGTGTTATCGCAGTGTTAAGTGTGATTTGCTCTTAGCTGTTCACTATAATAACAAGAAGAGAACACATTCTGAACATAAAAATATATAAAAAAAATCGGCCAAGTGCGAGTCGGACTCGCGCACGAAGGGTTCCGTACCATTATCTATAAAAACGGCAAAAAAATCACGTTTGTTGTATGGGAGCCCCCCTTAAATATTTGTTTTATTTTAATTTATTTATTTATTTTTAAAGTGAATATATAACTAAATATTCTGTGAATATTTCAAGCGTCGACCTGTTGCCGTTATCAATATCGAGCAAAAACGAGCAAAAAAATCACGTTTCTTGTATGGGAGCCCCCTTAAATATTTATGTTATTCTATTTTTTAGTATTTTTTGTTATAGCGGCAACAGAAATACATCATCTGTGAAAATTTTAACTATCCAACTATCACGGTTCGTGAGATACAGCCTGGTGACAGACGGACGGACGGACGGACAGCGAAGTCTCAGTAATAGGATTCCGTTTTACCCTTTGGGTACGGAACCCTAAAAAAATACGTAAATATAAAATGTTAAACTTATTAAAAGTTTGATTGTTAGTAAAGTGGGTCAATTTTACATGAGTAGTGTATCGTCAGAGAAATAAAATGTGTCAGTTTCTTTGATATTGAATTTATGACATATTGTTAAGCTATTCTAATAGCAAAGTCTAATAATAGAGTCGAAAGCGTTTCGAATTCCAATTATTGTGACTTAAACTTGACTTTGAAGCATTAATGTACAAATTTATGTGTTGGCCTGTGCGAAAGTATAAATAAAAGAAAGAAATCTGTAGAGACGCTATCGAGCACAGTTCTTTATCGATTCATATAATAGACGATTTCGGCGGCGTAGTGGCGTAACGCGCGCTTACGTTAATTTGACACCAACGTTCGTGGGTTCGATTCCCACAAAGGACAAGCATTTGTGTACATGAACATGTCTGATTGCTTTGGTCTGGGTGTTTTTAAGAGAAGCAGGAAGGATCGAAGCCAGTCTGAGGATGTACCTCCACTTCATTGAAAAACCACAATTACAATTATACTGGTGGATTGATGTGTTCCTCGAGTGAGTAAGGTTTCCAAGTACTTCCAGTATTACAAGCATTCATAAGCAACGGTAACAACTTAACATAGGTGAGCCGTATGGTTGTATGACTCCAGACATTGTGTAAACAAAAAAAAACTAAATTACGATTTCAAATAAATATTCCAAGTCAATTCGAAACCATATTAGGATGTTACATGGGTTAGCTACAATTTACATTTACAATAGTAAGTTTCCTGTGCTTCTTCTTCTAGTGTTATTCTAATTAATTCGGATTGGCGAAGTCAGCTACCTAAGAATGTTGGATGTGCTAGTTTCCTCACTATATTTTGTTTCACCGCAGATCAAATGATATTTACAATGTACATAAATTGGAAATCACGAATTTAGCACGTGAATTCCAACCGTGGACCGATAGGTTAATAAGACGGTTTTTGCCACTAGACTGTCACTGCACTCTGATTTTATTTGCTTATAACCCAGAATACCAAAATCTACTAACAATCTGAAACTAATAGCATCATTGGTATCTAAGAATATAATACTAAAAAAATATTTGAGAGTATCTCATTATATGTAAAAAGAAATTAGAGAAGTTTATTGAACGAGAGTTATTAGGAATTGTAATTAGAATTTTGAGAGATTAATCATAACGTGCCTCTCTGTTGGGTTATAATCACCAATTCTTATTCAATCCCGCACGGTATATATCATCATGAGATTATGTAAAATTTTATGTGCAATAACAAATTTGGTAAGTTCCAAGGAAAAGGTCGTAGCCGCGGGTCCGCATGTTACTGTGTTTAATATTCATGAACCACAAATTGGAATACTGAAGCAAATGACCGGGCTTTCCTCGGGATTAGTTATCGGAATTCCTTAATTTTGCTTTGTGATTAGATTTTGCCAAGTTAACGATCTCATTTATTAACTTAGTCGCTTGGTATTATTTGGAGTTTGCGAATTTGTTTTGGCTTTACATAATTTGTAAATGGATAAATAAATATTTAGAGTGTCGTACCCTGCTGTAAGCTTGATTACATCTTAGGCTACTTCTTGCTCATTGCGTATTCTTATTATGTTTCATTTACATTTTTAGGTTTATGAAGACTTACGATGATATTGCTTTTCATTCATTTATATTTTCCATGCTTTTGTTACTTCAGTGTTTTAAGTAAAACTTTCTTCTAACTTCTTCTAATCCTTTTATTCTAATATTGTTTAATATATTGTTATCTATTAACGCATTGTTGATGTACAAACTTACATTTTCCTTATTGATTATGTATCATGCCATGTTATAATGTATATATATTGAAATAAGATGTATAGTCACTACATCCTAACTTTTAATTGTTTAACTAGATTCATAAACATACGTCTCTCAGACACCTCAAAATTGTTAATATTGCACATAGCGTTGTTTGATATACGCGGGTATACGTTCTTTTCAGTACTTTCCTAATACGACGAGAGCTTAGTATGGCGCTAGGTGTCTTTGTCCGTGCACTTATTTTTGACAAATACGAGGCACAAGGTGTCTGAGAGGTATATTTATGAATAGTGCAACTGTTTTATATAACGAAAGGGTTTAATATTTAAGATAAAGATAAAAAAAAGATAAAAATTCTTTATTTGCCATTGGGCCCTCGCGGGCACTTAGACACGTCTTACATTTTTTTTTAATATAATCTTATTGTAACTTGCATAATTCTCTTATTTTACGTTTTTCCTTTTTATTTAATCTACTAGCATTTCGGATATGACCATTGGCGAAGAAGAAATGCCGAAAGAAACTTGCCAATATAGGTCTCGTTTAAAATTGTCAATTAGATATTACAAAATAAAATTATATAAGCATATTGGTACAATAATGATATCAAATCGTAAAATTAAAGATCATTAAGGACAGATAGTCTGTACTGAATTATTTCCAGACATCTTTGTCAGTTAAATATTCATCAATTCTATAATAAGCCCTTCTACAGAGAGTATTTTTTTATCCAATAAAATTAAATTACAAGTACTAAATATACCCATCGTCAATTCTTTTGTCATCCATGTCCATAATAGCAGCTGTAATGAGCAAAAGCCGTAATGAAAAAAAACAGCACTGCCTAAAGAGGAACATAGATATTTTAGGTGATACGTTACCAAGTGCACGTGTAGAACCTGTAAATCAAGCCAGGAAAATTATGTAGTTTCTGCTGTTACAAAATAAATAAAGCAGGTTAGATCAAATTGCATACAAAAAAAAAGTCAGATCCGATTCATATATACCTCTTGCAGACGTCATATGTGTATGGAGGATCGTGCTAATTTATACCTACGAGTAGAATGCTCGGAATAATATTATTTTTTCTGTCTTTTTTTCTATTATAAATACTAATAAAGCTTCGTGTAATCATTATATGTGCTTTTTATTTCAATGATTGTCATAGTTGCTTTATGCGGCACACTCACATAAAGGTGTCTGACAGACGCGTATTTATGAACCATGTAACAATGAATATAGTTTACGAATCTAGGGTTAAATGAATATGTGGTTTGTTTGATGCGAAGCGATTAAAACGTTCTGTAAACACCAACATAACACGTGTATTACTCACGTGTAATGTACACGGATTACCAACAAATAAAAAATATATATTTCATGAATATATATATGTAAATGTGTAAAGGAGAATAGAATAGATAATAGGTATGGTGTGTTGTGTGTTGATCTAATATATTATTGTGACTCGTTCTAAAGCTATTCGGACACTGAATTACATACTAATTACCAGTGTATTTATATTAACGTGAAAACAAAGAACATGGTTACTAAAAAGTAATTATATATCACGTAATTTATATATGTAAGCTGCTGACTTCTAGACTTACAGTTAACATCTTGATTCGTGGAAACTCTCCTTCAATTTGGTTTAAAAATGTCTCGTTTTCCTAGAGTTATGAAGGTCTGACGGCGGTCATTTCATGTCAAAATCTGTATTTTCGTCAAATAATTAGGCTTAGATCGTGAACCCACTTATCCTAATATATTAGGAGACGTATTAACGGTAAGAAGAAGTCTACGTTCGCAGGTGCGAGAGATCAGCAATGAAATAATTGGTTGATGTTTGAAGATAGAATCCAAAATAGTCTTCCATATGGTAAATGCACTTCCCAGTCAGACTACGTAATAAATATAGCTGCGACCTACCCCTTTCGGTAATACCTTGTTTGTTAATGAACACGGTGCACTGCGTGTATGTACGATGTGCTGGCGCACATTACTTTGGCTCTAAATTTTACATTGAGCCTATATAATACATCAACATCGTACACTTTATAGTTGTTTTGGTAAGCTATACTACCAAAGCTTAACTTGATATAACTGCGTAGCTATAGCCAACAACCATTATTTCCTATGGTTATAGTGTCGTTTATTGATAGCCAAATATCGCTGTGAGCACTAAATATAAATGGTGTTAGACCTTTAGGAGGGATCATGATATATATGTTCTAACTTCTCAAGAAGCCTTTTTGAAATTATAGCTTTTACGTTTATGTGTGTGTATGCTTGTCCGTAGGTTTATTTAAACAAAAGTTTGCGCTCAATTTTGTCGCGAATTCCGTTGCAAGAATTAAATGAGCATAATTGTATTGGGTATATTTTAATATAAGGCTTATCTGAGAAGTTTTTGCAATTTATCAATAGGATGCCAACTCGCATAACACCATGATAATAACACCATGAAGTGCTTTAAATACAATGTAATTATACAGCCATATTCAATTTAAGAGGGATAAGGCGCATCAAAGCAGCCTGCTGTATTCCTGTATTCCCGTGAGTGAGTGAGGTTACCAGTAAACTCCTAAAGAGTTGCTGGCTGCAAAGGAGGCAATACACGAGATACCCTGTATTGCAAGCGTACATGGGCTACTAAGTCACTTTGTATGTAGTTCATGTTCTCGCATATAAGTGTCTAAATTTGTATTTACACGGAAGCTATATAGCAGTGGCCCACCAAAATAAAAAAAATGTAAATAAATAACAAAAGAAACTATTAACCTACCTCTACCTGTGATGAATTTGTAACTTCACCAAATGAATCTGGAGCCCATCGAATGCTACAACTTTGAAAAGAAAAAAAATTTAAATTGATTTACAATTAGCAAAGATATCTCATCTCTCATATAGTTAAAAAAACAATGTAGGCACCCCTCCTTTTTGAATTGTAATAAAATAACATTTACTTTCCATATCACAACAATAAATGTGAAAATGTATTGAGCAAATGTGCGTACAAGTATTCCGTTATTAACTTAATCATACCGTTTCCTAATCTTCTAAATGTAAAATCCATTAAGATTGGCTATGTCCACTAAGCCTTAGGATTTGGCAAAAAGATTTCAACATCGAGTGACTGCCATCAGATCTCTACAACTAAAAGAAAAACCGGACCTTTCTTAGTTTTAGTCACACAATTTCGAAATATAATTTCTTTGACGTGCGTGTTTCCTCACGATGTTTTCCTTCACTGTCGAGAAACTAATAATTATAAACACGTACAATAATACCAGTCGATTAATAGGGTGGATCTTTATCTACAGGGGCTATCAGTGCTCTCAAATTAAATTATAATATTTTAAGCTAAAGCTATAAACGTGTTAATTGAGGCGATATGTGCAGTTGCACCATACATAGGTACATAGTGCGTAGTGTATTATGAATAGATTTCTACATATTTTCTTATTTTCATTTCACAAAAGATTTTTCTTTTACGAACAAAGCATAGATCTGCTCGTTTTGTACAGCACAACACATTGTATAAGGCAGCACCTTGTAATAATGGTCCAACGTCACACCCTTGCGTTTTGCGCAACGAATATTCATAAATCTGTCCCTAAGCACTTCCGAAGAGGTCTAAGGTTGATGAATATTAAACTTTGTATATTATTTCTGAAACAAAAGAGAAGACTTTTCGAAAACATTCCCGAACAATGCAGTTAACGAGGCAAGAAATTTTTTACTGCCCTCCTGGGGCATGGGTCCGGTATACCGACTAATTATTGTGTTGTTTCCCTTAAAAAGGATAGTCTAACGTAATATTAAGGCAAAAGACAACAGTCCTAAATCAGGCCCAAACAAACAGTGCCTCTGCTGATGAATGTTATTATGCCAATTTTCTGCTCAGATAATTCTTTTTGTTTTAGTATTATTGTGTTGTTTTTATCAGTCGTTTAGTTCTACGGAATAAAATAACATTAGGTGTAGACTGTACAAGTATTTATTTGAATATTTATTTATTATTTATTTATTTAATTGCACATGTTTATAGACAGTTACAGACAATTATCCATTTCTTATCAGTTAAACATGGACCCTGGTAGGGTATGGCAATTTCGGTACAGTACATTGTGTTTTTTACTTGTCAATTTTACTATATTGGTATCGAAAATCCAAACAATCACATATGTTTTCCGAGACTCCTATCAGACATGAATAATAGCATTTTTGTTTCAGTAGTTTATTTACTTTATTTCTATATTTATTAAAATTCTGTTCTTTTTTTATCTCGTCAGGCATTTTATTATAAATTTGAATAGCTCGATAGTATGGTCCTGATTTATATATTTCTAGTTTGGGTTCTGGTAAAATTAGGTCATAATTACGGCGGGGATTCTTTTGAAATTCGAAATAGTGCAAATGTTTACGGACAAATAGAGCTATTTCAAATATGTAAAGGCAAGGCAAGGTCAGTATTTTAAATTTTATAAAATGAGGTTTGCAGCTGTTCGGTTGGTGAATATTGGCTATAATGCGCAAGCATATCTTTTGCATTGTAAACAGGTCGTGGGCATCCGTACTGTCGCCCCACAGGACTATACCATAACGGAACCAAGCCTGTGCATACGCGTGATATGCCGAGAGAGCGAAATCTGTATGCGTATTAATTTTTAGTACGATTAACGCGAACAGAAATTGTGACAGTTTTAATTTGATATTTGAAATGTGGTTTTTCCAGTTGATGTGAGTGTCTATGGTTAGGCCTAACAGTTTAAAGTTGGTAACTTCCTCTATTTTATTTGCTGTTTTAAATGCATTTAGGTCGATTGGGTGCTTTTGATGTTTTATTTACATCAAGCTATAAAAGCGCATTTTTATTCTTTAAGTTGTTATTTTATGTCTGTTATCCGATTATCGGCTATCATATACGTTATTTGATGACAAAATGAATTCAAACTAAACATTACATTTGAAATACCCATCAAAATACAGATATATACTTGACTAGCCCGGTGGCTTAGTCGTGATTGACGCGACTTTGACACCAACGCTCGTGGGTTCGATTCCGACACAAGGCAAACATTTGTGTGCATGAACATGTCTGTTTATCTTGGTCTGGAAGTTTTAAGATGATAGGGCGCATCAAAGCAGCCCTTCTGGGGAAATACCTCCGTCTCACAGAAAACCGCAGCTAAATAACAACTCCCTAGAGGGTTGTTGTGTTCCTGCGTATGAGTGAGGTCACCAGTAAGCTCCAAAGGAGTTGCTGTGTAAGCAGCAGAGGAGGCATCGCGCGAGTGATACTTAATATATCGCAAGCGTTAATAGGCTATAGTTACCCGCTTTTCATCAGGAGGGCCGTATGCTTGTATGCCTCCCGACGTAGTATATAAAAAAAGATATCATTGTACGTATGAAATGTCAATACAATAATACAGTTATGAAATAATCATTAATAAAACTAATTTGTAATATTACCGTTAATTTAACTGTAAATTAATTAATGTACGTCTATTAAACATGTCAGTAAAAGAAAAATATAATTAAAATATTGTGAATCAAAATTGAAATTTGTCCATATAATACACATATAAAAATAATTACTATACAATAAATTACCATTAACATGTTAACATAACATGACATTTCAATTTTTTTACGTTACTGACTTATGCAATTCGTTATATAATCCCGTATACCAATTGTAGATTTCAACAACATAGTTTCAGAGTTTCTTGAACGTATGCACTAGATTTACTGCAGCAGTACAGTCCGGATACCTAATACGTCGACGACTTCAGAAAATAATTGCATATTGTTCCGAACGAAACATGTTCCAAAGAGATACATGCTTCCCGTAGTTCGTAAGCCAAGTTATTTCAATGGAGGTGTAGGTGTGCAGCCAGTTTATAATATTATGTATGTATAATACCTAGTAGGACTTTCAGGGACACAGCGATTGGTCAGCCGCCACCGTTTGAGCATTCTTGCGGGTTGCTCACTACTTCATGCGCTTGAGAAGTCTTTAAAACCTTTTGTTACTACTACTATATCTTAAAGTCAAATTCCATGCGAGAAAAGCAGCAGAAAGCAGAGAGAATCGGACGCCAAATGAAAGCATGTAACGTCCTTACATACTTCACTCGGTTCTTTAACACCATAGCTCTTTCCACACTCATTCGCCGGTTCCTACGGTTTTTGATGCCTCCTAATGAAACACATGACCAATTTGGTAGTCGTAGGGAATATTGGTCGTCATCTTGCATTATTTCTACGTCTTCGAACTGACGGACCTTGTCTTTTCTTACTCACCTTAAGCACCGAAACTGTCTTTTAGATCAACTCTCTTCTATTTAATCTTTTATTAACAGAAAGATTTGCCCCCTAAGCTGTCACCAAATTGCATTGCTAGATCTAGCATTTGGGCATGTGGATTTATTACTTCATTAGTCAGTTTCGAGGTGTCACTAGCTATCTATCATTTTCAGAGACAAAATCAATATCAGAACTTGTGCTAGGTACGTGAGATGGGCAGTGGGGAAGTAAAGAATATCGTAGCCAAATAACAATTTCTCGTAGTATCGTTGTGTTCGTACGAGTAAGTGACGTTGCAAGTAGTCCCCTGAAGCCATAACCTATTGCTGCTTAGGTAGTGGAGTGTTCTTATATTGTGAGCGTCCATAGACTGCGGTAACCGGACCGCATGTTTGTTTGCGGGCAAAATTGGTATATTCCCCAAATTCTTAAGTTTAGATAGTGGATCCCACCAATCCTAATAGATAAGGAAATCGGATAACGCTGAGAAGAAGTAAGTAGGTTGACTGCTTGCGACGTAATATATCAAAGATAGTTTGTCATTCAATTTCTTCTATCTATCTATAACTTCACGCCAAATCCCGTACGGGGTAAGCAGAGAGAACCGAGCGCCACGTGACTCGATCCTTACATACCGAACTCGCTTCTCGCTTCTTTAACATTCATTCAATTTCTTCATTATATATATATATATATATAATAAATGACAAGCTTAAAGCCTATACACATCAACCCATAGACGTCCCATTACTGATATCCTTTCATCATTCTAACTGAAGTATTTAGATTAAATCATACTTCGCTTTACTCGAATTTAAACCTCCTAATAAATATAGAAATGTATAAATTATTTTAAAGAGTTGATTGCTCACATTGATTGACATGTGATTGAAATTCGACTCTGAGGAAAATAGAACAGATATGGCGACATAGACTAGCTACAATGGATAGTGGAGATAAAATAGTAGATTAGATAAGCAAAACGAGACAAATTATGCAATGTAACGAAGATAATGTAGATTGTTCAGAATTTTCAATTCGAATTTCCTTTCTTTTTTTTTAATAGAAGAGAGATTTTCCGTTCGTTAATCACGTAATTAAATGCTTACTTTCCGAAAAGTTCAGCTAAAAAAAGCTTTTGTTATTTAGAGGTGCTCTTTGATCTTCGTTAATTGGATGTGTAGGTCGCTGTAAATGCCAGATATAAATAGGATAACGTCGTAAAATCTATGATGGAGATTGCCTAGGTGACGATGACTTTAAAAATTGTCTGGATTTTTGTAAGCGGTGAGAATAAATGTACGAGAAAGATTTAGAGAGATTGAGCAGAAAACCGTTCCTATACTATTATTTCTTCGTTGTTAGGGTTTCGTACATTAGAAAGTACCTACTCTAAACGAGCGCGCGTTCTAGTGTTAAGGACACACAGGACAAACATTTGTGTGCATATGTTTTTTTATCTTATTCTGGGTGTCTTTAAGAGAGGCAGAGTCTTTTGTGACTCCATCTCACAACGTAGCTAGGTACTCCAATCGGATTGATTTGATGTGCCCTACCTTACTTTCGCTTGGATCGTTTGTAAGTAGGAATCCAAATCTCTGACCCTAGTAGAGTTCACCTGATGAATTCAATGGCGTCATTTTCTAATCTAAATACGCTCCAATCTAAATTTCTAATCTATGTTAAGCAATATCGACCACAGACTGTCTGTGGATGGGTTTCTCTATCACCAGTTGTTCCGTGCTTTGGAGGGTACCTCAAGGCGCCGGATGTGACTTTTGACTATTAATTGATAATAGTTGTTAAGCTAAATCAGTGGTCGAATGGTTTTAAATCACTGACCTCCACCAATTCGCAGTTGTGCATGGTGGTGGAGTATGCTCTAAAGCTTTGGTCGAAGGGAAAGGCCCAACCCACGGGGTTCTTAACATTATAGTGTCCACTAGAGAATTTTCCATTACAAAAGCTATTTTATTCATTTCATAATACTGGCAACACAGAAAAATGTACGTCTCTATTGCCTTCTTTATCATTGTTACAAAAACCAATCATTCTCTGTCAACAATACTAAACAAACATCCTTTGTTATCGAGAGAAAAGAAAATATGCTTTTAAAATTAGGTTACCATTTAAGATACAAATATACCTAAATGACAAATGAGGGCATGGTATCTTCGCTCAAACATTTTATAGTATGATTGAAGGCAACCTACATTCCATTCCCTAGGGCCTTTCAGTTAGTAACATTCATCATTCAGTTTATATTTCTGCGTTGGTTGTATTTTCTTTGTTTTATTTCACGGATAGAAAATAGCATATTGACATTTGTATTCAGTAAACGGTGAAATGTATAAATATGTCCAACGCATTCGTTAGATGTTTTTAAGAGCCACATTGCGTAATGCTATTCTGCAAATCCGGACGATCTCGGTGGCGCATCAGGTGAGCTGTATGCTTGTATGCCTCTCGACTTTGTAAAAAAAAGAATACGGTTTTGACGAGCTCGGTGGCTCAGTCGTGAATGATGTGACTTTGAAATCAACGCTCGTGGGTTCCATTTCCACACAGGACAAACATTTGGGTGCATGAATATGACTGTTTGTCTTGGTCTGGATATTTTAAGAGAGGTAGGGCGCATCAAAGCAGCCCGTCTGGATAAGTGCCTCCACCTCACAGAATAACGCAGCCAAGTAACAACTCCCTGGGGGGTTGTAGTGTTCCTGCGTGTGAGGTCACCAGTAAGCTCGTAAGGACTTGCTGTGTAAGCAGCAGAGGAGGTATCGCGCGAGTGATACTTAAAATATCACAAGTGTTAATAGGCTACGGTAACTGCTTTACATCAGTTTGGCCGTATGATTGTATGCCTTCCATTGTATAAAAAAAAAATTGCGATATGCATTCATATTTAAACGTAATACTATTTCTCACACATTTTTTATCCCCCACTAATACATATCATATTTTACACACCATAGACAAAGGTTTAAGACTAAATATTAGGGAACAATTAAAAATGATTACACAAAAAAAATGTAAAATAACTCTCATGAACAATCAGACTGACCTAAGTAACTCCTCATAAAAGATATTTAATAGAAATACATTTTCACTCACGCCATCCACCCCCACCCTCAATTCAATATAAGGGACGGCACTTTGATGGATTTGTCACTTGTAGCATGTTATTCTAACGATTAACGTCTACAGCGCCTGAGGATGCCTCGTGGAGAGACAAAACGTGTCGCAGCTACGACCAGGCTAGTCGTCGCAGCGACGGTGGTGGGGGCATGCGGTTTCTGTTCCAGATGGCGGACGACCGCAGCAGCCGAGACGGAGACTACCGCAGCAGCCATGGCAGCGTCGGCATGTTGCATCTACTAACGGTAGTGGGTGGATGCCGGTCGGCGCTAGGCCGCATGAACTAATTAGTGGCGGAAGCACACAACGCACACTCTAAAAAATAAAACCCAACTAAGAGCGATTTTCTCTTAGTTGACGTATTATTGAATAAAACAACTATGATCTTATGAAAGTCAATTAAGACCACTTAGTTGAAACAGCAAGTCTACTATTGCTTGAACTAACAATGTAGTATGTTTATGAATTCTAACAAGTATGTTTGCCATATCTATCAATAATTTATTTATTTGATTGAATCGATCATACACAGTTAGTCACATTAATAATTCTAGTACTTTGAATCAATTCACAATAATCGTCGAAATAACAATGTAAATCAATTGATTTGATTATTTTCATGATTAATTTAACGAATTCGTCATAATTGATTTAAGCAACTTGAGTTAATTTAATCAACTAATATAATATTATTAAAACAACAAAGTTAAATGATCAATTCAACAATGTCACGTGACTATTTTTATCACTTTGAAATATTGGATTAAACATAAATTTATTGTTACTTCAACGAAGAGCATCTTAGTCGTTTTAATTATTTAATCTGTTGATTCTAACAAGATCACAATCGTATCTATCAAAATGGAAGGAAGGAAGGAAGTTGGGGTGGGTGGGGGGAGAGCGGCATGCGTCTTTTTCGCGTCGCGTTGTCTGCCTGCTTGCTGCCACATCTTAGTTGCTGCCTGCCATTTTGTTATGCAAGTCTAAATGTATAAGTCGATCGTTTTACTTACAATTGAATACCGTGTGTCCTGTTTGTTCTTTTTTAAAATACTTTATTCTCTATAATTTGTGGTATCGTTCTCGATAAAATACAACACAAATACAAACGAACTTGCAATGGATGAAGTTTCTGAACTCCTTAAAACCTGGGAATTGGAAGAACTAATACCAGTTTTCACAAGTAAGTACCTAAGTCTGTCTGTGAATATACAATACCTATCTGTTTCTTCTTCTGTTTTTGTTTGTCTGATATAAGTAGGCAGTGTATCAATGTAATTGTATACCTATCTAACAAGGCATATTTATTTGCGTCAGGTTTCTGACTCGCATATGGACCGTGATCTGAACACTTATACGTATACTACCCACCCTGATTCTCCGTTCCTCAGAACTCGAGGATCTAGTAGTCCGTCTTGCCAATTCTATCTTACGCCTCTGGTAACTTTTGTGTTTGGTCGTTAATCTTTTCAGAACAACAAATAACAATACAGGCCTTATCAGCTCTGACCAATGACGACGTCAAAGAAATAATCCCGCTGACAGGTCCCAGATCTCTTTTTATGAGATGTTGGAGATCATGGAAAGCAGAGTTTTCATCCGTAAATATTACTACTCTAATATTGTAATTAGTTTCATATTGTTGTCTAGGTACTCTCAGACAAAAGAAATAGCAATTTGTTAATCTATATCTATACTTATAATAAAACTGTAGAGGTCAGGAGGACTGTAGAGGTTAGCACGGTGATACCTTATATCTCTGGTCGACATCTTAGATACTTTTTTATGCCGGAAAATCAGATGGTTACCGTGGGATAGTTAAAAAACCAGTAGTAACTTGGCCATCTTAGTATACACAACTTATGTACGGACCTTATGCTGATATATACTTTATACTAGCTGCTGACAGCGGCTCCGCCCGCGTGGAGTCAGACTTCGTATGTTTGTCCGGGCTAATCCCAAAATCTACTGAACAGAGCCCGTATTATATAAGTCTCTCAGTATCGGAAATCTATTGGCTATCTGATTCTTTGTCATACATTTATGTCAAGAAAGAATGAGATAGCCGATAGATTTCTGATACCGAGAGGCTTATAGAATAAGGGCTCAGATTTGATTCAAATTTTGCATAGATATTGTGAGAGGCCGGGGCAACACAGGCTTTTTAAGTCTTTTATAGACACCAGATTCTCACATGTAGGTAATTCTGTAGCTACCTATGTAGACAGTTACTTATTAAGTATAGCTGAATAGTATAAACACTATTGTAACATTAATTTGCAGAGTCTGTTGGATTTGTCTTTGTTCAACTCCATAGTAGACCCTAAGGATATTATAGTTGTTCAAGAGTCTTCTGATATAGATAAGGAAAACCTGCCTCCATTAATCAAGAATTTAGAAAGTGAGAGGACAAGTCCTCAATGCCTGGTAAGCTATTTTATTAAATATTTTTTAATATATTATTATTATAATAATTTAAAGTGATTTATATCCAAGATTCTATTAAGTTTTCTAGTTGGCAATTTTTTATTTTTATTTTATTGTTTATAGTAAAACCTGTATGTACAGACGGCCACAGATCAAGCTATACAAAACCATTCAAATTTAGCTCTTATCACCGCAGCATAAGGTGGCCCCCAGTATAGGTTGATCAGAGGCCGTGTGTACCACTGTCTGTCTGTCTGTCAAAGGACTATATCTATTATAGGCAATGAGTAAATAAAATAAAATTTTCGAAAAATGGATTTGAAGAAGAGTGATTTATGTATATATTGCAATCTGTAGTAATCCTTTTTTTAACCAACTTAAAAAAAACGAGGAGGTTCTCGATTCATTTAAAATTTTTCTTTTTTTAATGGAACTTTCCTGATTACTTGAAGATGCATGGACCGATTTAGATAATTCTTTTTTTATTTGAAAGGGTATACTTCACAAGCAATTCCATAGTCAGCAAGTCGGAATCTGATGATGGGATCCACGAGGAATCGAGGGAACTCTTTGAATTTTAAAAGCCCACTTTAAGCGATTTTGGTATTTTTTATAGCAACTCTTGCATTTGCTTTAGAAGTGCACAATTTGGTGAAATTGAACTGATTATTAAGATTATCGATAGCCTACTTTGTTTGTTTGCAACATGCAAAACAGTTGCATTGCAATACATTTACTTAATTGGTTACTCAGTTTAAACACTGTCAAACCTAGCTTAACTTAACCGTAGAGAAGACCCGTGCCCAGCAGTGCAACGTGTATGGATTGACAATTAATAAAATTTCATCTATATAATTACACATAGGAGTGTTAAAGTTATATTAAAATAACATATTTTGTATGTAGATATTGTTATTTTTACAATGAAGTTTGATGGGTCTAGAATCCACATAATTGTTCTATATTAGTGACATAAAATTTCTGTTCCAGGTATTGGAAAACCTCTTGAAAGAATCTCTCGAGTCGGCCACACTTTTGGCATATAGAGGCTGCAGTCTTACTGGGGATAGCGCACGAAACTTGTTAGCAGCTGTCATTGCAAAGGCAATTCTTAATGAAAGTAAAGATTCATGTATTAACGGTCCTATTTATTATAAGTGGGCCAATCATATCAAAGAGCTTTTTCCTGGTGAGAGGACAACAACCTACTATATTCCAGCGTGCACAACGGCCAATGGCATTGTATTACAAGCTAAAGGAAAACTAGTCCACCAAGTATTAAATCAGCGAAGACGCCTCCAAAATTTAGGGGCTCTACCAAAGGGAAAGAGGAAACGGAGCAGAGAAGAGAGTCCATGCTCTATAGGATCTAATCCTTCTCCGAGGCCATTACCTGCTATCTTTTTAAATGAAGAAATAAATCGTTGCAATTCTACTTAATTGTTTTATTTTATCTGTTTACTGAGACTAGTTTTGAAGGGTCTATTGGTGACAAGATATCCGATTTTTGTAATATGTATTAAGGTTCATCTCTGTCTATACATTACCAAAAATCTTTGTTCTCTGTACGTACTGATTTGTCTATAAAATGTCCACTGTATTTACCACCCATCTATGATGTTTTTATTTTTGTTTTAGTTTTTTAGATTAGCGGCCTTTTCCCATGGTCTATAAAGGCAAAACCGGTCTAGGTTAGAATTAATAGGTGGAACAATTGTGCTGGCACTAGGTAATTTCTTTATAAGTCGAACTTAACTCTGATTTCACTCTGTGTTCATTATTAAATGTGGTATCACTTCGTGGCCAGAGTAACCTGCACTTAAGAGTGAACTTAAGTAACAAACTCTTACCTTGTCATATTTCAAATGCCTATCAAGAGTGTTTTTGGAGTCAAGCGCAATTAATTTTTTATATTAGTGCCAGCGTAATGCACTGCACCATCTGCAACGTAGACCGCTCCAGCCTATACATACCATTGGAAGAGGCTGCTTCCAAAAGCTAGAGCAAAAATAAATTTCTTAGTCAATTAGACAAAGAGTCTCTTAGTACATTTAAACAAAAATAACTTAATTATTACAACAATGTCGCCAATTAGTAATGAACAAGTTTCATAGTTGATTTAAGGAAACAAATTTGATAATTACAAATACCTGAGATTCAAATTGACTAAGCTCTTTGTTGAACTAGTTAAGGAAAATCTGTCATTCTAATCATTATCATGTTAGTACTGACAAAGATCTTAGTTGCATTTATTAAGATAAATAGTTCATATAATCACTTTTCATATTAGTATTGATAAAGATCTTAGTTGAACTCATTAAGATAAATAGTTCATATAATCACTTTTCATATTAGTATTGATAAAGATCTTAGTTGAACTCATTAAGATAAATAGTTCAAACGATCATTTTTCATGTTGGCATTGACAAAGATCTTAGTTGAACTCATTAAGATAAATAGTTCAAATAATCATTTTTCATATTGGCATTGACAAAGATCTTAGTTGACCTCATTAAGATAAATAGTTCAAATAATCATTTTTGATGTTAGCATTGACAAAGATCTTAGTTGAATTTATTAAGACAAATAGTTCAAATAATCATTTTTCATGTTAGTATTGACCAAAGACTTAGTTGAATTTATCATTTTTCATGTTAGTATTGACATAGATCTTAACTGTCTTAATAAATAGAAATAGTCAGGGTAATCACAGTCGTCTTGTTTGATTTATTTATCGTCTTGTTAGGCTCGTATGGAATCAAGATACTTGATAGCAACAATCACAATCTTGTTATAAACAACCATTTTTTTTTTAGAGTGCAGGTTAGATCTAATTGCATGTAAAACAGTAGTTCTTATTTAGATAAACAGACTAGGATTTATTCTGTGTTTCTTTACATTGGACTCGAAATGGCAATGGTGCCACCATATAAACTTTCCGGTGAACTTAGATCCGCCAGATATACAGTGTTAAGAATTAGACAATTAACCAATGTGGGTACTGCGGACTTAGATTTTTATTTCGTTTACTTTCATAGTATAATGCCGTACTGAGGTTGATATTTAATCAATTTATATCCTGTAAAATTGCAATTGCAATTTGTGTGCATGAACATGTTTGTTTCTGCACACAAATACATGTGGGATGAGGAAGAGTTGATGTGGTGGTGGAGGGTTGTTGTGTTGGTGGGAGTGAATGAGTTTACCAGTAAGCTCTTAGGGAGTTCTGTAAGCAGTAGGGTAGGTAGCAGGAGGAGTAGCGCCTGAGAGATAGTCCCTGTAATGTAATAGTTCAGAGGCTACATTAATTACTTTACATCAGCTAAGCCGTATGCTCGTGTACCTTTCAACGTAGTATAAAAAAAAATGCGATATGATTTTGCTCAACTTTTCGTTCTTGATCCTAGTTTGCCTAATTTGTTTTTGGTTCTAAAAACGATCCTGAGACAATTATTTCTCAAATATTAAATTGTATTAGAATTATATTAGACAAGCCATACTAACCAATAAAGAAGTGAAATAAAGTATGTATATTGACTTCTTGATAAAAAGAACCAACAGCAGCAATCGGGCCGCGGAAAAAATAAAAAAAAGATAAATTTTCCTTTGCATTTTATTCGTATTTCATTCGGCTGCCCTCCCGGCTCCTTTTGTTCTGAGTGATTTATGAAGTACTCTAAGCTTACAAAACATTAAACATTGGAATGGCGGAATGTAAGTAAACACAAATAAATTTACACAAAATCGTATGTGGCAAGGGTAAACCGATGTTTAAATATTAAAGTAATTATAAGGAATCCGAGTGCCTAGTACAATAAGAGAAGTGACATACGAGTAATTTATTAATCGACCGGTTCGAATTCTGATGTGGGCATATACAACTAAGTTCGTGTTTTTAAAATTATGAAGTATGGCGGTGAAGGAAAACATCGTGAGGAAACAGAGAAATTATATTTTGAAATAAATTATACTTCAAAAGAAATTATATTTCGGGTTGTAGGGTCTGACGGTGGTCGCTCCATGTCAAAAGCAGTATCTCAGCGTAACAGAATAGTCTAGAACACAACGTTAGGACGACGAAGCGATACCAAACGTTGAATTAAATTTTGCAAAGAATAGAAACTATCAAGTTTCTAAAGGAACCATTATTGCGCAAGTTTGTTCTCTTTGCTTCATCTACCCCCCGGTCAAATATTTTATGGTAGGTAATTTATTTTAGTTTCATTTGTGGATAGGACATTAGATGACAGTTTCATCCTACCCTATTTACTAACATTATAAGCGTCATTACCAAGATTATATCTAGTGTAATAATGATTATGTGATGGAGAGCGATTCAATAATACATCCTTATCGAATGCCGATCGTTTATTGAATGAATCTCATAATTACTTAAAACTATAACATTTTTTCTTATATGCTACGTCCGCACAATGTAGTAACCTAATTACAATATATTTACTTATATACTAAATCAGCATATTTCATCTCCACTATCATCATCCCCCACCCTGAACAAGGAGAAAGAAAAAAACTAAATATCATACAATTTCTTTAAAATACTATCTAACTTATTTTATCTAACACAAGATAAGCTATTGAAATATATTCATGAATAAAACTTAACTGACATGAAAGTGACACAAATGAAAACAAAAGGAAAAAAGTAAGTTAAAAATAAAATAAAAACAAGTTAGTTATTTATTAAACAAACTAGTACTATTCTTACGAATTAAATATAGTATATTATACTTTCTATTTTTTTATTCTAACATTAGGTGACACTTCTTCAATTACTTGATAAGGTCCCTTATACACTGCATCTATTAACTACTTGATTTCCTATGAGAATCAAGTCACCTTTTTTGTATTTTTTGTATTTGCTCTTTTATCTTAAGATACTTTCTTATCTCTTTACTATGTTACACAATTTTGTCGTGCGCTAGCATGTGCTCTTTGTAATATATATTTTAACTCTAGAGGCTAATCATAGTAATTACACAATGGGTCGACATCATGATTTAAGTTGCTCGGTAATTTGCATAATTTGCCGAAAACAATCTAGAATGGCGTAAACCTAGTTTCAGAGTGCACCGTGGTGTTATATGAAAAAAGTCCAATACGCTAACCAATAACTCCAGTTCTGACTTTTATTAGACGCTTGAATCCTAAGATACGCTCCTAAATGTTTATGCGAATTTTCTAAGGACCCTAATGTCTCATGGTGATAGGCTGTAAAATTTCGTTTATTCATGTTCAGAAGTTTACATGTTTCATTCAAGACAGATGACATAAACTCAGTTCCCTTGTAGGTTATTATTTCATTCAGTATTGCGTACCTAAGTATGAAATTCTGTACAAAATCTCTGGCAACAAGCTCAGCGTCCTTACTTTTCAACGGATATGTCTCTACAAATTTAGTCAAATGACATTGAATTGTTAAAATATACTTATAACCATAATTATCTAACTCTAGTGGGCCCATTAAATCTAAACTAATCCTATCTAATGCTGAGTTAGCCGTAGTGGTAATAATCATAGGCGTCCTCTCATCTTTATTACTGTACTTATGTAGCTGACAGTCTTTGTATTATTTAACATAGTCCTGTCCATGTTTACTTATTCCAGACCAAAAGTAATATTTTCTTATATTATTTAACATCCCGTGTAGGTACCCCCGCGTGGCCACTGGTGGACAACAGATGAAAATAATTTAGGACAATTTTGTTTTCGTCTTTATGAGTTATACGTATAACATTATTTATGACTAAAATTCTTGGAATACTCACTTGTAAAAACTTCATTGTTTGTAGTAAGGCCTTTATTTAATTAATATTATATTTATTTCCAAAAATTGTAATTAATTTATATTTTCTTGCTTACATAGTGTTTCCAATCCCTCGTTAACATTGACATAGTACATAATGATCGGGTAATTAGATATAATGTATTCCGCGAAGGTACGTATATGTAATTGTTTGTCATCTTTATATTTTGTTAGGCTTTTTGAGAATTCCCATGGCCATAGGCTGATAAGTAGAGGTTGTGGTAGTCTCTTTTACCGAGTCTTTAGTTTTTGTAAGCATTTTCTTGCTTTGAGCTCTGGGTATAACTGATATAACGTTCTCGCGAATTTCTTTTAATTCATTACTATTTACTTGAAGTCGACTTAAAGCATCTGCAGCATACATACGATACCGGAAAATATTGGATGTCAAAGTCATATTCCCTAAGTTTCGTCAACCTACTCGATTGATCAGTCATTCCGAAGAGATAAGTAAGTGGTTTATGGTCGGTCAAAACAGTAAACTTCCTACCATAAAGATAAAGGTTGAAAGTGCCTTATCGCCCATACAATAGCTAGCAGCTCTAAGTCAATTAATTAGGACTCAAAATTATTTAAGTCGTATAGGACAAAGTTATTAAAATTGACATAAACTTCCTGATCGGTCGTATTCAATATTTTCAGAGGGACTTTTCTGTTTACGGGCCTTACGATAGATCTCGCAATAAATATACCTTGTTCTATTTCTGTCGCTAATATGACGCAATCGTTTATACACTTACACGGAATGTATTTTATTATTTCACATCGCGGCGGAATGGATTGCTGATACAGACAACGCGTGTCGCTATTATAGATGTTCATTGTAACATTTTGGTTGCAGTTATTAAACTTAACGTACAGTCTTTATAACTAATAACTTTGTACTTTGTAAAGATTTTTTTATCAAGTATACCATTCGCGGAACACGATAAGTTTTTAAAAAAACATAAACCCTTTCTCTAAAATAAATTCCGTAATGATTTAAGTCTAAATAAATAATCCTTCTGGTGTCAATTTCCCACTTATTACCTTAATAGTTAAAATATCCTTATTTATTTCACTAACTGAACGATTACGCTCTAACCAATCGTAGTTTATAACACATATTCTTGCTCCGCTGTCTAATAAAAGATCTATGTTAGCGTTTTCTATATTAATACGTACTATATTAGTGCTGTTATTATACTCGTACTAATTATTTACAAAATTATAATTAGCTTCGAAAAAATTCTGAATTAACGATTTTGCCATCATTTAGTGAGTTATGTTCATGTTGAATATGCTGAACGCTTGAAAATTATTCCTCGCAGGCGTTCCACGTGTCCTCGTGAACAAACGTGCCGGTCGCCCGTGTTCTCGTCCACGGTTCATGTTATCTGTGCCGTTACCGGCGGATCTGCAACTGGTATTTGCTGACCAAGTATTCGTTCGATTCTCCTAATTCGGCACCAAAGTCCTGAATAGATCTATGACCTTGTTTTTTACGTTGTAATTGAGACTGAATAGATATATCGGATTTCTTGGAGGGCAAATACTTCGCACATCCGTTGCTAAAGAAGTGACCGTGCTGTAACTAGAATTTAATCGCAATTTTGCACCTTCGGATAAACTAGTCTTAAGAATAAACTGTATAAGCATCGGTTTACTATTATCGTTTATCATTTTTTCATACAATTCAATGCCGTCTGTTAATTGTTTGGTGACATTTTCCTGTCCAGTCATTACCGGCAACAAGGAAATTGCCGTTTTTTAATCGAAACTTTCCGTAGGCATTGTGTTTACGGAAACAGTTACTAATGATGAGATAGAATTATAGACGGAATGAATCTCTCCTATTAACTTATTGACATTAATTGTATCCTCTGGGTCGATTTCGGAATTTTCGACTTGTGATTGAACAGCTAGCAACAACTGTCTAGCTTTGTATAGGCAAATTGAGCTGTTTCTAATTTTTTTAAATCTATATATTGGTTCCTACAATTTGGCCCTAGCTTTACTAAGTATTTTCTTATATGACACAATTCGCTATATAAGTTGGTTAAGTCTTTAATCATAATTAAAGTAACTAAAGAAAAAGTAATTTAGTAAAGCTAACACTATATAATCACAGAAGATATATATATATATATAATGGGCAAAAATGTACACTTACATATTTTTTTTTTTTTTTTTTTTTTTTTTTTATACTTGCACCCCTGCCATGGGCAAGGCTCTTTTGAAACATTATCATTTTTTATTATAACACAAAATTTTTCCACGTATAAAGAAACACATTCATACATCACTCTCTCTTTCATTCCGCAATTCATCTTCCATTCATCATCTTACAGTTTTATTTTCATAAATACTTTTTGGTCCATTTTAGAACGCCGGTGAAGCTATCATGACTACACATTTCCAGTTGCCCTCCCTATACTGCATCAGTCCAGATACGGGCGAGCTTCACAGCTTCACCTAGCCACCGCGATCCTATCGGCTATACAAAATATAGCCGAGGTATACAGCATTAGTCCTAGGTGGAGCTGCTCAGCTTATTACGATCTATGACAGCCGTACACTTACATATTAAGTTGAGTATTTCGTACTAAAATCAAAGTGTCGGTCGCTGGCAGAGTCGTCATCGCGTCCGAAGTTCGCTGGCGGTGGCACCACGTAGCTGTACTGCTCGACGAGCTGACGTTGGCTGCGCTGAGTGATAGGTGGGCCAGATACCCTGAACTCCGTGGGCCGGGATTATCCTGGACACCGCTCCTTCGCTTCTCTATTCACTTAGAGGTTGGTTGGTGGGCGGTACAGGTTGTCCAGCGAGGTAGCTTGCAGTTCTCGCCTTAGCGTGCGTACAGCGTTTTTACGGCACTTTATGAAGATGTAGTAGACGACAGCAGCGCAAGTTACTATTACTGCGACAATGATTAGGGTTTGAATAGTGTAATTTGGCTGAGCCAGTTTTCCGTCTGATGAGCTAGTTGCAGCAGATGCTGCGCCATATGCGTTTAATACCACGAGAACCTCGTCTTTTGAGTACGACGTGCCCATTGATTCTTTTTTCTGTATTTGTTCTATTTTTTTCTTTTTTACTGAGTCTTGATTTTCTTCTATGATAAGCTTCAGTCTTCAATAGGTAATTACTTTTTCAATCTTGAATTTCTTTCGTAGTAATTCTTCGGTCTTCTGTCGGTAATATATATTTTTTTGGTCTTCTATGTTGGAATAATGTTCGTTCTTGAGTGGCAATGAGTAGCCATGTAATATGACGGTGATGGGGAGCAATTCAATAATACATTCTTATCGAATGCCGATTGTTTATTCAATGGATCTAATAATTACTTAAATTATAACATTTATTCTTATATGCTATGTCCGCACAATGTAATACGGTGCGCTTAACCTATCTATCAATCTATCTATAACTTCACGCCAAATCCTTTGCAGGGTTGGCAGAGAGTACCGAGCGCCATAAGACGTGGTCCTTAGATACTTCAATCGCTTCTTTAACATTCACAACTCTTTTCATGTACGCCCGCAGGTTTCTAGGATTCTTGACATCGCCTTCTGATAAAACACGACTTATTTGGTCATGGTAGGTTAGTCTTGGACTTCCTCGGTTCCTACATCCTTCAACTTTTGCATTGTATATCTGTTTCGTCATTATTTCATCCTGGATTCTTTCTACATGTCCCAACCAACGGAACATGCCTTTTCTTATCTTAACACCGACACTCTCTTTCAGACCAACTCTCTTTCTTACGTCATAATTACAAACGCTGACCGCGTTACGCCACAAATTTTGCGCAATGCTCTCAGCTCGACCGCATGTATTCTAATTAATATAATATACTTAGGTGTATACGCACTTAACCTAATTACAATATATTTACCATTACACTAAATCAGCATATTTCACTACAGATAAAAGTTAACAACGAAATAATGAAGTCTGCACCTGCCAGGTGGGGGCTGTGTCACACGTATGTATCACTAAATTTATGTTTTCGAATTTGTGTATATATTTGAAAATATCACTTGCTCGACGGTGAAGGAAAACATCGTGAAGAAATCCGCATATCCCATAAATTTTAATTCGAAATACATGTGACCTAACTTGAGCAGTGATAGCCCAGTAAATAAGGACCGGCCCGTTGACCTACTGGCCCCGGTTGGAATCCTGGCGGGGTATGTACCACTAAATTCGTATTTTCGAATTTATGTATATGTTTATCACTTGCTGGGCGGTGAAGGAAAACATTGTGAGGAAACCCAAACATTAAAAAATATATATTTCGAAAGACGTGTGACATAACCTAAGATACCAGGTTTTCACCATGAGTAGGTCTGACGGCAGTCGCTTCATCTAAAAATCCGTGTCTTCGCCAAATCCTTGGGCTTAGGTAGCGGACACCGCCAATTAATTAAAAAACAGGATAACGGCCATCTGTATGTTACAGATACAACCCCTGTCTTTTGCCAGAACCAGTTTGTGTATTGTGAATATATATTGCGACATAAAATTGTGCAGGAAATATATGTAAATTTATGTATACTAGCTACCACAGTATTTTAGCAATAATGAGAAAAACTTCTTAAAAATATATTTTATTATAATTTGTTGCTACTTTTCTCTTTTCTAAATTAGCTGAAACATATTTTTTAATTAGATAAATACTGATTGAAACGCTATTACTGAAAGGTAATAAAAAAAAAATAACGTACAAACTAAAAAAAATACATGAAACATTTTTGTCTGGAAACCACTTTTAACTATTTTTAGAATATATTTTATAAGTTATAGGAATTCCACTATGAGATTATGTTGAAATATTTGTGATAAAATGAAAATTTTCAATGTTAACTTGTCTGGCACTTTGACATAGAAGCATTTCATGAAATAGTAATTTAATACGAGTATCTCTCTCAAAAGAGGTCCGATTGAAAATGTCGTCATGACATGATTTGTTTACATGTTTACCAAAACATTCATGCGATAACCACAGACATCTATTTCTCCAACAAATAATGTAGACAGGATAAATAAATATTCATTTGGCAATCTAGCGGGGTCTTGAGAAATATGAAACGAATAAGTAATAAAAACGTCTTCCCCGACTATATTATTTCTGCCGACAATGCATTTCTTCCGTCAGACAAGGAAATGTTTTTATGTGCATAGTTTCGTCTATTTTAATATCCATAATGCGAAGAAAGTACGTTCACTGCTCGTTTTTTGTTCCCCTAAATGCAATTGGTACCAGGGAAATGTACGTATCATTACATTTGTATATTTGTTATAAGATATTCTTGAAGGGTGAATATTTTTGTAGTTTATTATGGACTTGGTTTTATATCTGTACATCTATCTATATATATAGTTATAAATTTATAAAATGTAAATAAGTATATATATATATATATGTAAAGAACATTTATTTTAATATAAAGTAAGTAGTAATAGACAATAAGTAGTGACATATTATAATTGACGTTTGGAATACACGGTGTGCGTTCAATGGTTATGTTACGAAAGTAAAAATAGACAACTTATAAAAACTAACTGATATAATTAAAGTGTTATAGAATAAACTTTAAATGTCGTTTCTTTAGTTACAGGTGAGATATAAGTGGAATTAAGCGTTTTAATATAATAATTGTTGTGATATAATCTATACTCTATACATATAAATAAAATTGAAGTGTCTGTCTGTGATTTCAAAATAAAGCCTTTATCTTAAGCTCATATTATTATTTTCACGTTACCAAAGCCTAAATACGCATTTTTAACTTTTTTTGTCTGTCTGTCTGTTTGTTTGTCCGGGCTAATCTTCGAAATGGCTGAACCGATTTTAACGGGACTTTCACTGGTAGGTAGAGGACTGTTCAGAGTAGAATATAGGGTACTTTTTATCCCGTAAGTATTTAGGGTTCCTGCGTAAAAAATGAAAAACTGTTAAAATTAGGCGGAAATATCTTCCCCTTCGGGGGACTTTGCAATTTTATTTTTATTATTTTCATATTTTCAAGGAATACGTATTTTTTGTAACATAAAATAACTACGCATTTTTTATGTAATATAAATAAAATACATATACGTTGCCTCCTGTAAAGCTAGTATGCTAGTATGTGGTAGCTAGTATGTCAATAGATGGCGCTGTACGAAAATTGAATCACTCTATGGTTGCATCTACGACCCTGAACTTTGTTTTTTTTTTAAACAGAAACAATTTCATATCTACAGAGAAATAAAGGCTACTAAAAGCCCAAATCTCATGCGTGCGAAGCCGCGGGCTTCTGCTAGTGATAAATAAAACTAGCTTTGGTTACAGAGAAACAATGTCTAGTTTATTTTGAAAATCCTTAACAAGTATCTTATATATTGGAAAATGTAAAGTTGAATTTTTATCCCGTAGTAATAACACTTTAGGATAAGTACCTACTCGTTATTGCCCTGCTGATTACGGAGATATTGGACCCGTATCATTCACCAAACACGCAATCATAATCTAATCCACTTGTTGAATAAAACAAGTGGATTAGATTATGAATGAGAAAAAAAAATTGAGAAAAACATGATACATAAATCGAATCAAGCAGTTAATCAAGTGTTAAAAGATTTAGAAGTTATGTTGCGAAAGCCAAATTTACAAACAATTTAATCTAAACAACTGTGTATACTTCTGCCGTTAAATTAGATCTGCAAGAAGTTAATCAACAAATAGTAAGGAAGACAGTTGGTCTGGGGAAGATCTTTTCATGACTTTGACCTAGCATATGGTCTGACGCAACTGGTTTTTTCGCCCACGCGGGTGCCAGACATAGAGGTTTTGATGAGCTCGGTGGCTCAGTCGTGAATGATGCGACTTTGACATCAACGCTCGTGGGTTCGATTCCCACACAAGGCAAACATTTGTGTGCATGAACATGTCTGTTTGTCTTGGTCTGGATGTTTTTTAAGAGAGGTAGAGCGCAGCAAAGCAGCCCGTCTGGGGAAGTACCTCCACCTCACAAAAAACCGCAACCAAATAACAACTCCCTACAGATTTGTTGTGTTCCTGCGTGTGAGTGAGGTCACCAATAAGCTCCCAAGGAGTTGCGGTGTAAGCAGCAGAGGAGGCATCGCGCGAGTGATACTTAATATATCGCAAGCGTTAATAGGCTACGGTACCCGCTTTACATTGGGTGGGCCGTATGCTTGTATACCTCCCGACGTAGTATAAAAAAAGGAACATGCGCCCTCACTTTTAGATCTTCTGCTGACCTCTCACCCTGAAAACTATCAGGCAACTATTGGCGCCCTCCTCGGGTCCCCTGATCACTGCCTGATACGCAGTGAGGTGCCTCTTGCATTCCCAACGCGACCGCGTATAGCAGGCTGCCATTATGTGTAGTGCTTTAGGTCGGCGGATTGGGAAGGTGTGCGCATTTTCTTCTCTTTCTATCCCGGGGGGGCAACTTTGCTTCTCGCTGGACGATACCAGCGCCTGTGCCGACTCTGTCTGCAGGATATGGAACTTTTTATTCCTAGCTCTGCGGTGCTCATAGGTGGCATGTCCCGCCCATGGTTCGATTGATCTTATAAGACTGCGTCTCGACGTAAGCAGAATTCGTATGGAGCCTGGTCCAATGCTCAGGCGGCTGGTGATTTAAATACGAGTTCATTTAAAAAAAGCTACAACGCAGGCAGGTATTTGAAGGGTTGAATCGCGAGGCCAAAGTCAGAATTTGTTAGCAAAATTGTCGAGAGACTTGTACACTTGCCCTCCGGGACTCGTGCGTTCTAGACTCTCCCCAAAGCTAAGCTGTTTAGAGTAACTTCTGTCAATCGTCGTTTCCTCCGATACGCAAAGTAGACGAATTGCTGGCCCATACTGCATAGGAGAAAGCATATTTGCTGGGCTCTTTTTTGCATTCAACTCGACCCTGGACAAGAGCTCTATGCCTGAAATTCATTTCTCGCAAAAAGCTGTTCGTAGAGCCCTTATATCCCTGGACATTCATAAGTCGAGCAGGCCGAATGGAATTCCACCCATTGTGTTGAAGATGTGTCCTCCGGAATTAGCTCCGATTCTAACGAGCCTCTTTCGGTACTCCTATTCGCTTGGCATGGTTCCCAGCCTATGGAAGGAGGTTTTAGTGCACCCGCTCCATAAAAAAGGTGCTTTCTAGGATCCGTCCAACTATAGGCCTATAGCAATAACTCCCATATTTTCGAAAATCATGTAAAATATCATCAACCAGCAACTCTTAGACTACTTAGAGGATCGCCAGATAATAAGTGATCACCAATACGGGTTCCGCCATGGCCGCTCGGCTGGCGATCTTCTGATACATACTTGACCCACTTGGGTCAGTAGAAGGCAAAGGCGAGACTTTAGTTATTAGTTAGGAGATAGCAAAAGCCTCCGATCGGGTGTGGTACAAAGCACTTCTCTCGAAGCTTCCTTCTTTTGGGCTACCCGAAAAACTTTGTGCATGTGTTGCTAGTTTTCTCATTGGACATAACATAAAGATTAGCGGTGCGTGCTCGGATCCATTGCCCCTGAACACCTCACCAGGCTATGTCTTGCCTCCCACTCTGTTCCTTCTGCATATCAATGACTTGTTGTAAATAGATTCAGGCGTTATTTTGCGAAAGTCAAATTTACATGCAATTTGATCTAACCTGCTTTGTGTGCTTCCGCCACCAATTAGTTCATGCGGCCTAGCGCCGGCCGGCACCCACCCACTACTGTTAGTACGTGCTGCATGCCGACGTTGCCATGGCTGCTCCGGTAGTCTCTGCCTCGGCTGCTGCGGTCGTCCGCCATCTGGAACAGAATCCGCATGCCCCCACCACCACCGTCGCTGCCACGACTGGCCTGGTCGTCGTTGCGACACGTGTTTCGCCTCTCCACGAGGCATCATCAGGCGTTGTAGACGTTAACCGTAAGAATAACATGCTACAAGTAACAAATCCATCGCAGTGCCGTCCCTTATATTGAATTGAGGGTGGGGGTGGATGGTGTGAGCGAAAAGATATTTAATAGTGGGGAATGGTTTACGTCCATACCATACCATACCATTTATTAAGCACCTCGATTAGAAGGTACACCCCTCAGTGTTACGCCTAGCATCGTTATCATGAGTATGCGGTCCGCATTAGATGGTTACCGGTCACCGCAGCCTATTGACGCTCGCAACACCACGGGGATGTTACCCACGCGCTACCAATCTTGTGACCTACGGACGTTTCGTCACGGTACCCAGTAATTTCTCTGCCATATCTCGCCCTTCAAACTGGAACACAGCGATATAAATATAGCTGCTTGGCAGTAGAAATAGGTGAGACAGAGGTACCCACGCAGACTAGTTTTGTACAAAATCTCCCTCTGGTATAATCTGGTAAAAATTGGTGTGTTCAATAGAGCTAAACAATACTTTACAAGTCAACATCGCCTTCAACTTTATAGGGCCTAGGTCTGGCCGCCCATGGCATATTGTTCACAATATTTGCTTTCGCTTTGTACACGAATTCACTACAGTACGCTTTTTGAGGCATTTTCTACCTTAAAAATTGAATGGAATAAATACAGCGGTGTTCCCGAACAAATACGATATAGGTGCCTTCAAGAAAAGAGCCTATGTTTCCCTAAAAAGGCTAGCAACGGGCGGTGGTGACCACTTACCATCAGGTGACCCACATGCTCAGTTGCCCCCTCTAATATATAGGCTGGATAGTTTCTATGCATTATAAATATATACAAAAAAGGAGGTATTCATGTATGTTTATCAGTTGTCTAAACCATTGCGCTTGTTAGTGTGGCATGATAGCGCTGTGTAATTTGTTTGTCTATATATTTATATTTATTTATTATCTATGGTCATGACTAACAAGTATAATAAAGTTTAGTAAATAAGAAAACTGCTTAATAACTAGGGAACTAAATAATTTTCTCACTAACTTCGAAAAATAATTTCAATACTAAATTGTACTATTGAAAATTTCTACATATCCCTAAAAGATTCACTCCTGCCGTTTGAATGGCGCTTGTTAGTAACCAATATTTGTGTTCTATCGAAAATTTGCATTTCCAACGCTCAGACTGAATAACAAAATTATCGTAGACTACTGATTCAAAAAATATCTTGTTTGCGAAAAATATTAATTCTTTATATGCACTACTACACTTTTTTTATTTGATTATAAAATAGGAATATTTAAAGGGCAATATTTTTAGATTTAAATATTAAAATTTCAGGTAAGTTTTTTTACAACGTCAGGAGACGGCGAAATATATAGCCTACTTGACGTAAATTGTTTACCGTAGTTGTTTTAACGCTTGTGATCTAAGGAGTACCGCTCAGGCATGGCGCCGATGCTATCATAGTTAATAATGGATACCTTCTTTTATACACCACAAATCAACAAACTTCTTGACTGCGTATAAAGCTCCCTCTACTACACCATAACGTAGTGTTTTAACGCTTAAATATCTCAGCGATTGAAGCCTACTTACCAATGAGAGGAACTAATAAGTCTATAAGTGCTGCGACGTGGACCGTGAAATAACCAATAAGAACAGCGCGTTCTACTTTACCTGACCCGTAGTGATAATTTTACTACGCAAAACTGTATCATTGGGTCTCTACATATATTATTAGTTATTTCCTTCATGATCTGCACATACTAGATGGAAGATGTGACTCGCACTTACCTATAGTTTTGATAATTAAGGTATCTACATTACTAATATTAATATTATGTGCTAATAGATTTGGTTGTAGTGACTTCTCAATATATAGCAGTATTATATTTCTTAGTCTCAATTTCGATAGTCATATGCGGGGATAGGTCTTGTAACCCATAACTGAAAGTTCGAATATTACTAAATTTTTCCTATTTTATGATCATTTGGGTTGACTTTGTTATGGAAAAATATACCTTTATTAGAAAATATTGCTACATCAAATCTGAGGTGTGACATAACCTCAGAAAAGTTTGGCTTTCTGGGTTGTGGTAGTCTGACGGCAGTCGCTCGCTGTGTTAGAAAAGTGTTCTTTTAATCAATTTTTTCTTCATCCAGAGCAGCGCTGCATGAACATTGAAGGAATTCGTTCAGAAAATATTGATATGCGTCATGGGACATAATTGAAGTTCAAGCTTATGATATGGGAGACATCAAATGTCTATTGCTTGAAACAAAATACAGGGGTATGTTTATGAAGAACTGATTAATTTTCCGAAAACTATAAATGTTCTCCATTAAACAGTAGCTCAAATAATTAGAAATAAGTGAGCATGCTCATAGTTTAAAAAAAAACACCTTTAAAAATAAATACCATACATACATATCATCGCGCCTGTCTCTCATTGGGACAAGCAGATACAATGGAACGCCAGGTGCATCGATCCATAGATATCTCTCTTGCTTCTTCCATACTCATGAATCTTTTCATGCATGCTCTTTGGTTAGCAGACCATATATACAGAAAGTGCAATATGGTTTGACTTTGCATTGCTTTAAGAATCTAACTACTACTCAGCAGATGTTACTACGGAGTCTCCAACTTGTCCTGTTTTCAATGAGTATTAAACTTATGTATTTGGCGAAGATTTTAACATTGAGCGACTATCGTTGTAATCCACAACCTAGAGGGAAAATGAGATCTTTCTTAGGTTAGGTCTCACGTATTTCGAAATATCTAACATTTTAGGCATGCGGGTTTCGTAATAATTACAAAATTTGTACGTTGTACATGCCCTCATCAGGATTCAAATCAGATACTTGTCGGCTGATTCTTTATCAACTGTGTTTGCACTGCAATTCTCTTTGTAACTGTTTAAACTGCATTTTTATAGTTTACACAAGGAAATGGATTGAACTGAGTGTGCGTTTTCATATTTCATTCATGTCACAAATAAGTGCATGTATTCTTCATACATACGCGTAAAGACTGCATTACTTCGTGAGATGTAAGTACTTAAAACAGAACCAGAACTTCCAGATACAACTACACATGCAACTAGTTCCTTGTTACACTAGAGCATTGAAAACATTTGGTTAGTTCCCATGAATTCCTTCTGCATTTCAGTTCTGTTTGACAGATGTTCTCTCTGAGGAATCTCGACGAGTGGATCCTAATATTTGTTAATCCCGTTTAATTAAAATACTCTAAAGTTGCACGAGCGAAGTAAAGAGATTATCTACTTACGTAATCTCCATCTTGCCGACGGATTTCGTAACTATTTCAAGAGTATCAACCAAATGTTCTGTGCACTTAGATTATTCCAGTTGTTTGCCATGGAATTTACCTTACTCCGTGTTTAGTACAAGCGAATGCTCAGGAAAATGAATCGGTGTGGTACATAGACTGTAATTTAGTTACGCCTTTATCCGCCTGGCAATTCTATTGAGAAAACGCGTCGCTTATACTCTGCTTGCCTTCTGTATCATATGGTGACAATTGAGCACGCGACTTGCCTTATAGTAATCAGTTACCGTAGCAAAATTACGAACATCATCATATGAAAATCTCTTTACAGATTTCTTGTAAAACCCCTTACTTGTCTCTTGGGAAAACCTCGCAGGTGAGTTTGGCAGCGACCATTTTGATTCCAATGTATGAATATGAACAGAATGTCGCCAGCGAGCTTTGCAATTGTAGAAGGGTAGATATTATTATTTCTTCTTAGTGGCGTTCTTGATGTACTCGCCAATAGCAACGCTTACATTATTTTAACACAGCATTTAGGGCCCGAGATTAGTAAGTGAATTGTAGGCATAATATGTAATTTAAATAAACTAAAGAGAGTTATTTGATATTAAAAACCAGTTTGACCCTCTGCTTATTTTCTTTAATTTAATGTACAGTGGCCCACATAGTAAATTATATCACCTTTTAAAATCGATAATATTCATATTTCGTTATAAGTTGCTGTATTTGCAGCGCTAGCTTTTGCTTTCCACTTAAACGTGCAGCAATCGAATACGCAAAGGCACTAATACGCTCGTTTCTCGCCAGTTATCTCGTTGACAGTCGTATTTTTGCATTGCTAATACTGTACTAAAGTCGTGGCCTAACCGGAACCTAATAAAATCCTGGGACCAAATCCCAAGATATTCTCAATTTTTTCCATTTTCTCAATTTTATAAACTATTTTGCAAATTACTACCTTTGCGACAACCATCTATGACCCCGAATAATAATTATAATTCCTTGCCGAACCATGTGTATATTTTGTGTTGTGTTAAATCATTCAAAAGAGGGTATTTCGAAGATATGAGCAGGAACAACACAGTTTACTTTAATATGAATTACTCGTAGCAGTCGGATGGACTGCTACGAGTAATTCATGTTTCGTTGTTCACAATATGTATATGGGCTGCATTTGTTTGTGTTATAATTTCCATTGATTATAACTTTTTATTGAATTGTGGCGCGCTTACCAATATTTATTAAGGCACAAATAATTTTCTGTTTGAACAAAACTTGAATATCGGCGACATTGCTCGTCGATCCATATAACCGTAAGTAATCTTAACCATTTTTCGTGGAATTAACATAAGCATCGATGAGTTGAAAGTGATTTTCAATTATTATTTTGTAGATGGACTGTTTGACTATGGATCAAGCGTTATGAAGACACAGGTAACGTCCAGTGTTTAAGGAGTGCCTTCTAAAAGTCTGGATTTAAATCCTATTGAAAATGTGTGAGGTCAAATGGTGCTCAACTGAGATTCAAATCAACTGACGATCAAAATCAAAGAGAACCTTTGTCAATTGGTGAACACAATATGGACGTCATGCACTAACTGGAATATGGTAGCTGGAATGCATAATTGGTTACAAGAAATTGACGATAAAGACGACAGGCCGCTACGTTATTAGTTTATACCTATAAATAATTATGTATGTATGTATGTATATATGTATGTATGTATTATTGAATTATTGAATAATGTTGTTGATATAATTTTATTATTAAGTTGGGTGAGTCCCTATTCAAAGTATAAGTGACCAGTTAGATAATCTACACTAATATTATAAAGAGGAAAGATTTGATTCTTTGTTTGTATTGAATAGGCTCCGAAACTACTGGACCGATTTGAAAAAATTGTTTTACCATTAGAAGCCGACATTATCCCTGATGAACATAGGCTACTTTTTACCGAGGGAAAATGCTTCGTTCCTACGGGATATATGATTCAAATTCTACGCAAACGAAGTTGCGGGCGGATGCTAGTTTTTAATAAAGTGACAGTGATGTTATTGCTATAAAAGTTAGGTTTCCTAACTATATAGCATGTTTATTGACTAATCTCATGATCAACTTGATCTACTTATATCTGACTTAAACAAACTAGACTAACATAGACAATCTTTACATTATTTCGCTCGCTTAGTCTATTTCAGCTACTTTCACAGCATAATGTCATATGGTATATTGTTGTGGGGAAGAGCGGCTGATATAGAAACTATTTTCATATTACAAAAAAGAGCCATCCGCTCTATTTATAACATGGGCTCCAGGGAATCACTTAGAGAACTATTTAAAGAAATAAATATCCTCACGGTTACCTCTCAATATATTTATGAGAACATAATGTATGCTCGTAAAAATATAAATTCGTTTTCAAAATGTACTGAAAATCTTAGGAGCAGGAATAGATTGCGTATGCCAGTACATCGACTTGCTAAGACTAATAGATCTTTTGTGGTAAATTGTATTCGATTCTATAATAAATTACCTGAAACAGTTCTGTCCTTGCCTGACTATATGTTCAAAAGACACATCAAAAATACTCTATGTAAGAAGGGTTATTATAGAATCGATGAATATCTAACTGACAGAGATGTATGGAAATGATTCAGCACATGAATTAATATAACTTTAGTTGTACCACTTGATATCACTATATGTACACTCATTATATTTATTGTAATATGTATATGATGATTTGGAAAAAAAAGACCTATATTGGCAAGTTTCTTTCGGCATTTCTTCTTCGCCAATGGTCATTTGAAATGCTGGTAGATTAAAAAAGAGAAAAACTTAAAAAATAATAATGATAATATATAATATTGAAAATGTAAGACGTGTCTAAGTGCCCGTGAGGGTCTAAAGGCAAATAAAGAATTTTTATCTTTATCTTATCTTATCTTACAGTATCCATAAATTATTATTTATTATATAAATGAAATGCATTCTGATGTAACATTGCAATGTAAACTTCTACCTTTCTAGTATAATATTTATTTGTTATAATAAACAACTATTATTTGTGACTGTTTTGCTTCATTTCCTTACTCAATGAGATATCTTAAATGATTATTCAACAATTCTAATAAATTTTAACATTGTAATCTAACTCGCATTATATAAAGAAATAAAGAAAATTCAAAAAAGTTATTAAACTAAGCAAAAAGTTAAATGACTAGAGTAATTCGATACCATGACTTGTATATAATAGCAAGTCGCTTAGCTTATGAACCATTGCTCTTCCAAATACAATTACAAAATTTTGTATCACATACATTTTGGTGGTACCTCTCCTACACGTAAAGTGGGGATGAATTTTTTTATTCGCGCTCACCCCATGTTGTGGCATGTCGTTAGATAGGTTTTTTTTTTAATATTTAGGGTGTGGGTACATCACTTTTTGATATAGTTAATCTGTTTGTGAAATATTTGTATTAAAAGTATATTTTTTTAGATAGATAGATAGATAAAACGTTTATTCGATTGCTAACACACACAAACAAATGTAGTACACAATAAGTCTAAAAACAATAATATAATAATTATGATGCACAAAGATATGCGTGTGCTGCAGCAATACTAATGGGCCACAGCTCAGTGGTGATATATGTATACGTTGATTGCACGTTACAATTGCACAGACTAGGCCCGACGCCTCCCGATAACACACGATGACATTGCCCTCGTACTAGTTAACATCGAGGTGATACTTTTCTTTGTGGCTTTTATGCGTACTTGGGGAATATTTTAATTATCGAATTATTCACATTATACGCATAACTGCGATCTCGGCAACACGTAACGAATTATCCTTATTTTCTGTATATTGCGGAGATAAAATTTAAAGAGATTGCGAATGTTGTCGATAGCAAATAAGTCTTAGTTTTATGTAGCTAAATAAGTTTAACCAATCAAATTCGTACTTTGTTAGTGAATTTGTTTCTGTGTGCGTAAGCCAGGCTTATGTCGGAATCTTTCACGACTTTTACAACATCGATAAACACACCAACTATATTTCTATCATGTCGTATCATGAGAAGACGTAAAATCATTTTTAAAATATTATTAAAATCATCTAGGTTGAAATAACTTGTGTATCTGAACATCGCCTAGTAAGCTAAAATAGGTCTCGCATTAGATTCGGCTCTACAATAAATTGTGTGAAACAATTTTGTCCTATCCTGACAATATATTCAAAAGACACAACAAAAAAATAGTATTTGCTAGAAGGCTTATTATATAATTGATTAATATCTTTACTTTTTTACTAGACGTAATTATTATTACTAGTAGTCGCCTGGTGGTCGAAATTCGATCATAATTCAAATTAATTTTTAAGTTTGAATAACTAATATATAAAGTACAAATATCTATTAGATATACCATGACTATGACATTATCCTAATTATTTTTGAGATTCAGTAAGACTATACACAAATAATACTAAATACCAATAATATTAACCTCTTCTCAGTTTGACCACAGGCTTTGACCTTGAACAAAAGTGTACGCATATATTTGGTATATATTGGGTATATATGTGTTTGTGTGTCAAACGCATGATAGGCGTGTATTTACTTTTTTATTAATTTAATGTATTTTCCAAGCATTATTAAAAAAAGCCGTCAAGTACGAGTCCGACTCGCGCACCGACGGTTCCGTAAAAAAATTTTTCCGCAATTTTTACAGCCTGGCGACAGACGGACGGACGGACGGACAGCGGAGTCTCAGTAATAGGGTTCCGTTTTACCCTTTGGGTACGGAACCCTAAAAAGTGCACCCAGAGCAGGCTAATTCTCTGGTCAGGTTTTATAAGCGACAGTCATAACGAGATACGAATATACATTTAGAGATTAAAGACGTATCGGTCCAGATGCAGTATAAGACCATTTGTAATTATTTTATTTCCAATGTTGTAATTTTAGAAGTATCTGTAATATTTTTATCTTAGGTATATACTTAGTATATTTATTGAATAATTACCGTTTCCTATGAACACTTACAATAGGTACATTAACACGACAACTCCTAAGTACCACAACCCTCTAGAGACTTGTTATTTTGTTGCAGTTTTCTGATGAGATGGAGGTATTTGCACACAGAAGTTCCTTTACCTGTTAACCTTTAACTTAAAAAATATAATATCATAGTAAGTAAATGCTATGCATTAATTATACTATTAATAAGCCGTCAAGTACGAGTCCGACTGGCGCTATGAGGGAAAAAATATTTTCACAAATTATTGTCGCAAAAAAAGTATATTTTTTTTGTGATAGAACTACAAACTTACGATTTTCGAATATTTCCCTTTACTTGTGCTATATGACATTTCTTTTTATCAAATTTCACGATTCTAGGTCAACGGAAAGTACCCTATAAATTTAGATTCCCTTGCGAGTGTCAAAATATGCGCATATACGAGGCATAAACAACTGTAACTTTTTATCGCGTTAACTTAGAAGTTTGATTTTTTCACTGCTCGAAGAGATTACAGACTTGAGTATTTGATATTAATTTTAGCTTGATAGCTCCCCCTGTTTCTGATTGACAGACTGACAATAAAGTGATCCTATAAGGGTTCGGTTTTTCCTTTTAACATACGTCTAAAAATTAATAAAAACATCGATTGATAAATAACATCGATTTATATATTACTGGCCAGTAATATACCTATATTAATCAAAATTTGCTCGTTAAATGTGAGTATCGAGTTATCGCAATAATACGTAGGTGACCTTTGTGTTTCTCTAGGTTTCAGAGTACCTTCGCAGGCATTTTAGGGTCGGCAACGCATGAGTGGCACCCCTGGTGTTGCAAATGTCCATAGGCTACAGTAACTGCTTACCATCATGTAAACTGTATGCTTGATTGCCTCCTTAGTGGTATAAAATAAAAATTCGGCCAAGTGCGTGCGCGTACCATTATCTATAAAAACGGCAAAAAAATCACGTTTGTTGTGTGGGAGCCCCCCTTAAATATTTATTTTATTCTATTTTTTAGTATTTGTTGTTATAGCGGCAATAGAAATACATCATCTCTGAAAATTTCAACTGTTTAACTATCACGGTTCATGAGATACAGCTTGGTGACAGACGGAGTCTCAGTAATAGGGTTCCGTTTTACCCTTTGGGTACGGAACCCTAAAAAGGTTATTACACTTATATGTTATGCCCATGCCTCATTTTACCAAGTGTCATTACGATATCTTAGGGTTGATAATAGTTGAGCTAACACAAATTTGGGTAGTTATGCTGCAAGAATGGAAGAAACGCTGGCTTAATGACCTGCTAAGGGAGGAATTTACACCGAATCGTCCCTAAAGGAGAAGTTTGGCTCAACTAGGCAAGCTAGGCTCAGTCTGATTATATAACAAACAAAACAAACAAACCTCATAGATCCTTCTGGCGTACGAAATGTTCAGAAAGAACCGTCTGGAGGTATAAATCCAGTATAGATGAATGTGGGGGAAAGCGGGGAGGACAGAAACCACTTTCTGTGTTCGTGTTCAGTGTATGGTGATCTGCGGCGCTTGATTGAGAATCCATCTCTGCTAAGGACATATGGTCCGGTGAACCAGAGAGATCTCGTATCGTGGGAGATAAACTTCATGGCTTCCGCTAATTCGTTCTCATGCACATAAGAGGGGGTAGGTATATCTGAAAGATAAGTGTTGCTGCTCCAGAAGAAGGAGAGAGTGTAACAGAGACATTATGGATGTAGAATTAACAACTTGTGAGGCATTAATAATTGACGACACAAAACAGCTACGAGCAACATATCGTGAATTTCCAGCGACTTAGCTCATATGACCACTAGAAGGCATTTGGCGATTAGTTGTAAAAACCTAGAACGATCGACAGAGTTACTTTTTTTTACACAACTAGACTGGCATGATACAACGAGATGGTAAGCAGTCACCACAGTCTATTGACGCTCGCTACACCACGGAGATGTTACTCGCGCGCTGCCAAACTTGTGACCTAAAGCTGTTTCGTCACAGTACCCAGTAATTTCTTTGCCGTATCTCACTCCTCAAACCGGAATACAGCCATAAAATATAGCTCTGCTTGGCGGTAGAAATAGTTGAGACAGAGGTACCCCACGCAGACGACTTTTGTACAAAGTCTCCCTTTGCTAATTATTGGTAAATATTATTAAAATATTAAACATTTATGATATTAAAATCGATAGTAAAATTTTATACCTTATATACTAAATCTAAGCAGATAAGATTGCAGCGTTGCAGACGCAGCCCTGCAGATTCACAGCCCTAAAGGAACTTAAATAGACAAAATCAACCCTTTCGCTTTGAAGTAACTTATCATTGTGTTAAAAAATCGAGTGACGTATGTAAAGTATGAGATATGCAGTTCAGTGTTCCCCGGGAGGAAATTTGCATGTACATGTAGATAACATACAATCAACTGAATTATGTGAATTCTCCAAAAGATAATTCAGTATTCGCATAGAAGATACCCAAATCATCGAAAAACCTGCATCTCAACTGCAGATTCAGCCCATTACTTTCATGTTAAAACCCGCACAAAACTAAGCTTTATCCTCAGTACAGAGAAATAAATCTACAAGAGCCGCGGACGGTTCGTTGCACAGATTACTTTCAGATCCCACTTAGTAGATGCAAGATGGATAACACATTCGGTCTTAGTTCCGTTTGTACAGTGTTCGGTTATCTGAAAATGCCCGTCCCGGGAACCGAGTCAAACACATCCCTATTGTGGATAGAGACTTAAGTTTATCTTTTATCCCTTTTTCCCTTTTGATACGTTGTGGAAAAGTAATATTTTAATGAATAATTTTCTAGGTAATCTAGTCCAGTGTCAAACTATACAAAGATGTATGAAGTATTTAACTTGTACTAGTATATCATTGTTACCTAATAGTAGGACGTATCAAGGCAGCCTTACTTTTCGGTAAACCGCAGTCAAATAACAATTCCCTGGAGAATTATGTTCCTACAAGTGTGCTTACAATGAAGTACATTATGCTTTAACACTAACGCTCGTGGGTTCGATTCTCATGTAGTACAAACAATTGTGTGGATGGACATGTCTGTTTGTCTTTGTCTGGATTTTATTAAGACAGGGAGGGTACATCAAAACAGTGAATGTGAACAAATAACATTTTTTTCAGTGGTGTGGAAGTACCTCACAGAAAACCGCAGTCAAATGACAACAGCCTGGAGGGTTGTTTTGTTCCTGGGTGTGAGTGAGTTCACCAGTTCCTAAGAAGTTGCTATGTTCGCATCACAGGTATCATCACGCCTTTGATTCTTAATATATTGCAAGCGTTCATAGGCTACGATAACCGCTTTACATCAGGCGGACCGTATGCCTGTATGTCTCCCTATCTACGTTGTCCCTGTCTACGTTGTATGTAAAATGGAAAAAACCGTCACAATATTTTCCATCAGCTGTCTTGCACATATAACCCACATTTGCCACAATTAGGTTATTTGACATGAGTTATTGTAACCTTGAACCCTTGTATTTAAGGGGGTATGGAGTATATTAAAACAGCTTAACTTGCCAATTACCTCACAGAAAACCGTGGCCAGATAACAACTCTGTGGAGGGTTTTTGCGACCCTGAGAGTCTTTAGTTTACCGATAAGCTGCTAAGGAGTTGCTATATTGACAGCAGGGATGGTAGCGCACGAGCTGTACTTCCTATATTGCAAGCGTTCATATGCTACTCTAATCAGTTTACATCAGTCGGACCGTATGATTGTTTCCTCCCAACTTTGTAAATAAAAAAGGTACTTCTGCAATAATGGCGTTTTATTATAACACAATAATTCTCCAATTATATTCTTGGAATAAAACAAAACAGGATATAACCATTAGATTCTTGACGTCCGGAAATCGGTAATAATAATTCCGGGAATCGATAGAAAGAACAAAATAGCTCAGAATATTAGTGTAGTACGTGTTACGACTCCTAATGAGGTAACTCTCAGATAAATGTGACGTTGTATTAATATATTTTGTAGGGCTGAATGGTTACTTTTTTGTTCAAAACAACAATTTCAATATCGAGCCCTTGATTGTATTAATGGGGCTTTATGAATTATCATTGTCTTAAAAATGTTTAGTGAAATCATTTGGAGAAACGAATCTGCTGTATAAAACGCAAAATGTATTACAGTTATTATGATCCTTTGTATTCTTTACATTAAAATGTCTTAAACATTCATATTAAAACTACATTATTTTCAGTCGCTTTCAAAAGCTTTTACTCTATTACTACATAGTAAGAGAGTAAGTTATTTTGAATTGAAAGCATTTGCAATGGACAGAGGAGAAAAAATAATTGAGCGAACTGAATACCTTGCAATAGTATTTATTTATATAATCTTAAAGTTTTTATAATATTCAGTTTATAATTATTTCGTACCCCAAATGCCAATACATTGAAACTGTATACTATAGTCGGAATTTCATAATTTCAAATGTTATTAAATGTAGTTAATTTATTTATGAACGAATTTGAATTTCAGTTACGAATAGCTTTGATATTTCAAGAAACTAATAAATAGAGAGAGTAAATCAATTTTAGGTGCATTGTCTCGTTTAATTCCATTCGAATACTTTGTCCTCTGCTTATTGCTTTAAATATTGCAGTTGACGGCACCGAATTAGAAACCGTTATGAATACAATTCAATATGGTAATAGAGTAAATATAGAAATATACACCTTTTACTTTGTGTGACGGCGAAGAATATCACGTGAAAGCTCAGTGGAACTCGGTTTCTTATGTTTTCCACAAAGGTCGAAACTAACTAAGGAAAATTTCGTGAGGAAATTCGCGAGTCCAAGAAATTATATTTGGAAAGACGTGTGTCCTAACCAAAGAACGGTCTGGTGTTCACCATGTGGTGTAGAGGTTCGCCGGTAGTCGGACGGTATTACCAACTAGCACATGTTCTTAAAAATGATCTAGATGCGTGTTTGTTTTGCATTTGGATATTTGTTTCGGTAAATTTTGGCTTAGGTTTAGATGGGGCACTACTGTCAGAAAATTTTGCTGTGAATCTGCTAGCGTTGTTAGCTTAATTTTCTCGCTGGATACGTTCCTTGAGAATGGTGGGCAAGCAAGCTGGGCAGTTTACCCTGAACAACAACAGTAAGTAATATCTTTTTGTAGATCATGCTTACTTTTGCTCACGTTTCATACTAATTGTCTGACAAGATATATGGTCGACTTGCTGTTATTGGGATGATGGATGTTTCGCAGTATTATGTAGGAATACCTAGGTAGAGACTATATTGCGTGTATTGCTAAGATTTATTTGTTGCAGGACCATTCAGGAGCGAATTAGGTGTATTTGCTCCTGACGACTAATTGTATAGATAGTGGAAACTCAGGTTAGTAGAATTTCTCTTCGCTACTGAGGCGGCTGACCATAAGAGTGTTCAAGCATGCTACCTTCAAAGACGGGCGATAACGAGCAACCTCTGACAAGATCGTGTATGTATGTAATCATAAGAATTCCCCATCTGAGATCCATAACGGATAATCTAATGATTATACACTTTTAATATATATCTTATTATGTTTTTTCAATTATCGTCAATTACAAAAAATCTTTCAACGAAACAGATATACAACCTGAAAGTAGAGTATGCCAAATATAGTGCTTAAAAAGAGGTGTGAATGTTAACGCAGCGAGTGAGGTCTGAGTAATGTACCGAGTCATGTGGCTCCGGATTCTCTCTACCTACACCGCAAAGGATTTGACGTGAACATATAATATATACTCTTCAAGTAATTACATCATCTTTAAAAATGGAATTATTAAAGCGTCTAATCCTATAGCATTAAAGCGAACGATCAATTCGAGTACGTTCGATAGACTCATTTGCATTCGGGACGCAACTTGTTTTGAAACGATGGCGATCCAAACGACAAAACACCAATTTCAATTTTGCATTTAATATCATCCCGATTGAGATCGATAATGTTTCGCTGAGCTATACTTGGGAATTGGGTCGGTTTTATTTGCATAGCTTCGAGTTTTTAATGGCCTGAAACACGACTTTGTAGTTTCGATTGAATCTTAATATTCCTAATACGATAAATTTAGTTGAAGTATAAGAGTCGGTCTGAAAGAGAGCATCGATATTAAAATAAGAAGAGGCATGCTCCATTGGTTCGAATATGTGGAAAGAATGCAGCAAGAAAGAATTACGAAAGCGATATACAGCGCAAAAGTGGAATGATGTAGCAGCCGAGGAAGGCCAAGCCTTACCTACCGAGACCGAATTAATCGTGTTCTATCAGAAGGTGATGTCAGGTGCCTAAGCGACCGGCGTATGCATAAGAAGAATGATGAATGTTAAAGAAAGAGAGAGGTGTATAAGGATCGAGTCACGTGAAGCTCGGTTCTCTCTGCCTACCCCGCAAGGGATTTGGCATGAAGTGATAGATAGAAGCATAAGGGGGTAATAAATATTTCATCGGTATCATATTTAATACTCACTTGAAGTTATTCCCTTGGAGTGGTGGTAGCTATAATGATTAGAAACCTAATATATCCCCTTTTTTGGTGGGTAGGCGTAGAACAGTAAAATACATCACGCCACCACCGCGGGTCCCGGACCTTGCGGCACTTCGTATCCAACATCGATCGTTGTCAAAAATCTTTAAGAATATAATTGAACGTAATTTTCCTTATATGTAATTAAAACAATTAATTTATTAATAAAAAAAAACGTCCCAAAAATATCCAATTAGGGGCATTTTCACAAGTAAGTAAGTTTCTAAAATGAGCTTACAGAACCCTAACACGAGTTTTGTATAAAATCTTTCAATTGTACTATTGATATTTTTGAATATCAGTAGTTCAATTATAAAATTTGATTGACCTAATAAATATATATTTTCGACCTCTGTCATGTATGTTACATTTTTTTAGAAAATATTGAAGACGTAGCATAATGGAACAAAATTTCAAAACGTATACATAGCTTTATGAGTTGCTATACAATGAATTGTCGTATTCGGAAATCTTTAAACGTACTTTTATAGTGAAATTCTGTGAGTTATATCAAACAATGATGTGCACTTATTTATTATGAAACTACCAGCTATTCATGCAATATTTTTTCCAACGGAAAATAAATTAAATTTTTACTCCGTACGTGTAAAAGCCATTCGAGTTGAAAACATGTTTTCATAGGAAGCGAAACGTAATCTCCTAATAGATTTACTCACGTAGATTTCAATAACAAAATGTACCTTCTATTTGAAAGAGAGTAGAAAGATTACGCACGCTCCAGAATTTAATTAAAATGTGCATTCGTTCTTTACACAGCGATTCAAAAGAGAATAATCGTACCTCTCACCTCTAGTTAATTTTCTGAAAAGACTTCATTTGTTTCATTTTCCTTTTTACAAGTTTTATTAACTTTTTTATTTAGAGTGGTAATTTGTGTTAATATTTACAATATGTGTTTAATGTATTCAATACAGTTGAAATTGTTTATTGTTGTAAATTCGATGAGATGTGCTTACAATTCCCTCTTATCACCAACGTCTATTAATTATAAATGAATAATCAACATCCGAGCATAAGTCTCGGCCGCGTCCGAAATACTTCGGAGTCTGTGGTCCACTTTTCTGCTATTTCATTTTCACTTCACTTTCTTCATTAGAATGTATGTGACCATTGGCATATCTTCCCTTAAGATGTCAGCCAGCATTTCTTGGGTTACTTCAAGTTTCCGTAAGGCGTGATCGTACTATTGTATTGAAATTTACTGAGACGTGCATTTAAATAATATACCTATTACTAAAAAGTTGACTTATAGTAGTTGAGTAGTAGCTAATTTGATAGTTGACTAGTGAAAGCAAGAGGATATATAGTAATAAATAATATATAGATATATATATATAAAATACCAATGGAAATTTTTCTGTATGAGAAATCCGGATATAATTGAAGGCGAAAAGAGGAAACTTAATTGAAACCTGGTGCTGAATGAATTTACAGTGTCTAAGAGTGCGTTATATATTTATACTCTCACTTCATTTGTGCTGTCATTTATAGGTGAAGTAAGTGCTTCTGTGTACTCACAGGTTTGAGTTACCAATAACAACAGGATAAATCTTAAACTGGGGTGGCCGGCAGTACAATGTATTGTGGGGCAGGTAGCCTTCATTGGGTTACTTTGTAGATAATCCTGACTTTTTATACAATTATTTCATATTATATCCAGTGATTAATTGTTTATTTGATTTTTAGGAAGTGTAACATTACTGTAATATTGAGTTAACCGTCAAAAACAATTATGTGATATGAAAAGATTTAAAACAATTACTTTGTTTATTGTAGCATAATGCCACGTCGCATTTTCACAAATTGCTTGTGAAACGTCCGAACACTCAGGAAACTTGCACCGTATTCTTTTTTCCTCCCAAATCAGCCAGTGGTCAATCTGGTCCTGCCTCACTGATTGAATATGTGTATCAAGTTCTAGTAAATTCGGTAATAAAGTAGTTGTTTTACCATAAATCGTGTTTGCTGGTTATTTAGAACAAGGTTCTTTTTTTCCACTTCAATTGCTGCTTTTGTCGTTTCTGATTAGTTGAACGCAATTGTCTAATTTGTGCAGTAGGATCTGGAACAGACGAAGCACCAACCCTACGCTCACAGTTTTCAGATTCTTCAATGATAGAATCTATATCAACTCCAGTATTTTCGTAGCAATCAGACAGAGATTCCAAATCTTCTAATAATATTCGATAGTTGGGATCTATAACGCTATCATGATATCTTGGTGAAGTAAGTCAAGTATCTCATTATCATGCATTGGTCGTGACGCCATTTTGAAATAAAATACGAAAATTTAGCATTAATATTAATATTATAAGAATTGAAATTAAAATTATCATCGTTACTCAATGTGAAGGGACTGTTAAAAACATAAAAAGTTACCATAGTCATATAAAAAAAAGAAAAACATGCATTGCTGACACAAAATGAATGAAATCATTTACTTACTTAAAATGAAGCGATCTTTTTCAACCTTTTTCAACTTTCATTGGTGAAATTTCTTGAAATTGTTTGGTGTCAATTCCTTTACAGAACCAAAAAAGCATCAACGCCGAATGATATACTACCAAATGCTTGGCATAAGTTTTCTCTATTGTGAGCAACAAGCGACCAAATACAGGGCTCCGCGGGCTACTGCTCCACCACGACAACGCGCCCGCGCTCCGCGCTTAACCCTTCGAAACCCGGGTGGTCGTATACGACCGCGAAATGTATGGGAAAACGTATATAACGGGTTCTGACTGCTCAAAACCAGGGACTTCCTGGACACCACGTGGGTGAAACTCCAGGGTCACCCCCCTTACAGCCCTTTTTTTTTTTTTTTTGTGACGCGGGGAAAAATGCGTTACGCACACCACCGGTGCCTGGGTGGCCTCCGGTGGTAGTGTGGGACTCCCCGTCGGCTGTCCGACGGTATACCCACTAACGACCCCGCGAAATGCCATCGGCCGCGTTGGTGTGGTGCCCCGGATCTGTAAGCAACAGGGCACCACTGCGACTGGCCAGCCCCTCAAAAGGGGCCGGACTTCTTCTCTCTAGGGCCATCCCGGCAAATTGGGACAGCCCCTCCGGCGGCGGGACCATTATGGGGCCAGGTTCCCAGCCTGACCCCTAGTCCCACAGGTTAGGGAGGCGGCAGTAGGTGCGCGTAGCGCCTACGCCGCACTCCCGTCCGCCGTCTCCGGAGCGGGACAGCCAACGGATCATCCTCCCTGTCCCGCTCCGCGGCCTCCTTCTGGGACATGACCGTCTCACAGAAGGAGGCCATCGCCTGCCAGGCACTGTCGCTCCCGAGCATGTAGCGGACCACGCTCGGGAGCGAGAGGTCCGCGCTTCCCAGCGCGGACACCAGATCATGGCCCTGCCGATACCACCTGGGACACTGCTCCAAGGTGTGCTGAGCAGTGTCCTCGGCCGCGCCACAATCGTGGCAGCCTGGCCGCTCCTCCCGCCTCGCGACCCGGTGCAGGTACTCACCGAAGCATCCATGTCCGGTGAGCACCTGCACCATGCGGAAGGTGAGGGGTTTGCGTCTACGACGCATCCACGCCTCCAGGACCGGGCGCAGCGCATCCGCAACGCGGACTCCGTACCGCGGCTGCGCCAGGTCCTCCCCCCACCTCCGCATCATCTCCTCATGCCCTCGCTGGCGATACCGCCCCACCTCCACCGACGTGGGGCGCTCGCCGAGGCTCCTCCTCTCGGCGACAAACACGTACACCTCGGCGAGCACCTCCGCCGCCAACTCCCAGGGCGGGTCGCCAGCAAGGGCGGTCGCGGCCGTCCACGCCACCGTCCGGTACCCCCTTATCACCCTCTGCGCTATGACCCGCTGCGCTCTGCGCAGCTGAGCCCTATTGCGAGCGCAGAGGGCGTCCGCCCATATGGGGGCACCGTACGTGGCCATACTCCGGCAGATGCCGGAGTACAGCCGCCTGCACGCGGCGCTGGGCCCGCCCACATTGGGCAGGAGGCGACCCAGCGCCGCCGCAGCTCTGATGACCTTCGGCCCCAACCGCTCGAAGTGGGGGCCGAAGGTCCATCTCCCATCCAGGGTGAGGCCCAGGTAGCTCATCTGGGCACTCACCCTTACTCGCTCTCCTCCTATTTGGAGGTGCGCTCCCGAGGGGGGGCCCCGCCTGCCGGTCCCGCGGAAGAGGAGGGCCTCGGTTTTATCCAAACGGACCCGAAGCCCGAGCCTCTCTATGCGGCTGACCACCAGTCCTACACCGACTTCGGCCAGCCGCGCCGCCTCCACGAAGGTCTTGCCCCGGGATGTGACGAGGGTGTCATCTGCATAGCAGATGACGCCCATCCCGGGGAGGAGACGGCCCCGCAGGACCCAGTCGTATGCGAGGTCCCACAAGATGGGGCCCAGAACGGACCCCTATGGGACACCGCACACGACGCGCTTTCTGACCATCTGGCCCCTCGCGGCCTCGTAGCGCACCTCCCTGTCCTCCAGATACGCCTTCAACAGCCTCCCCAAGTACGGAGGCACCCCAAAGTACTTGAGGGCCTCCAGTATGGTACTGTGGGGGAGGCTGTTGAAGGCGTTGGCGATGTCCAGAGACACCGCCACCACCACATCTCCCTCGCGCTCCGCATCCTCCGTCACCGACCTTAGGCGCCTAATGGCGTCGACGGTCGACCGTCTGGCCCGGAACCCGAACTGGGCATCCGATAGGCCCGGTCCCGGGCCCTCCTCCAAGTGCTGAGCGAGGCGGGAAGCGACAACCCTTTCGAGGGCCTTCCCCGCCTCGTTCAGCAGAACGACAGGTCGAACCGCCGACCCCGAGTCCGGGGGCCGGTCTCCCTTCAGCAGAAGGCAGAGTCGGCCCACCCTGAAGGGTCCCGGGCAGCACCCCGACCGCAAGCAGCAGTCGAGGAGCTCCCGGAACCTGTCCCCGAGGTGCACGAGGGCCAATGCAAGCACCCTCCCGTGCACCCCGTCCGGACCCGGCGCCCTTTTCTTGCCTCGGAGGCGGTCAACGACCGCCTCCATCTCCTGGTCGGTGACGGGCGGCGGAGCGCCCTCCTCCTCTCCTCTGGAGTCTGACGTCCGACGTAGGGCCATCCTCGGGGGAGCGTAGCCCCGTGGGGTGTCGGGGAAGAGTTCCCCGACAACCCTCTCCAACACGGCTGGCTGGAGGGTCTCCGTCAGTGGGGCCGACTAAGCGCGGATCTTGTTCCGCGCTCCTCTGTAAGGTCGGCCCCACGGGTCCCTATCCAGACCCTCCAGCAGCTCCTGCCACGCTCCCTCCTTGGCCCTACTGATGGCCATCTGCAAGGCCCTCTTCTTCTCCACGTATATGCCGTGCAGATGGCCATCTCTCCCTTCGTCCCGGGGGCGGCGACGCCTGCTCCGAGTATACGCCCTACGCGCCCCGTTGCAGGCGTCCCGGAGGTCGGCTATCTCAGCCGACCACCAGTAGACCGCCCGCCTCGGAGGCGGACGCCCAACGCTGGGCATGGCCGCCCTGCAAACCGCCGTGAAGGCGTCGCAGAGACGACCAGCCCCCTCCTCGGCGTCCAGATCCTCCATTGGCGGGAGGCCCCAGCGGCCGACAATGGCCGCCTCCTCAGCCAGTTCCCGGTCGAGCCTGGTGAGCGCCCAACGCGGGAACCGGCTCCGCCACCGGGACGAAATCGTCGGACTCCCGGGGGCTGGAGACACCTCGAACCTGATGTAGCGATGGTCCGAGAGTGTCTCCACCCCCGTCTCCACCCTCCAACCCTCCACTCGGCGTGCGGTGGACGCGGTGGCGAAGGACAGATCCACCACCGATCCTCCGTTCCACCGCACGCACGTGTGGACTGTCCCCCTATTCAAGAGGGACAGTCCCGCGGCCAGCGCCCACTCCTCCATTTTCCGCCCTTTGGCTTCCGTGGCCGGGTTGCCCCACGCCGTGGATTTGGCGTTGAAGTCCCCGGCCACGATAACCTGGGCGGGCGCTAGCCGCCTCACTGCCGACCCCAGAGCATCGAGCAGCTGCTCCAGGGCCGGCAGGTCGCGGTTCGGGGAGAAGTACACACCGATGATTGCGTACTCTCCCCGAACCGCCGCCACGTATCCGCCACCCCTCCCCCACACCACGAGTGGGGGGCTGGCGCCAGGCCTCGTGACGATGGCCACGGAACCGTCCAGATCCCCGGCCCAGTTAGGCCGGGAGGGCACGGAATATGGTTCCGCAACCACCGCCACGTCCACGTCCCACTCCGCCATGGTCTGCAGGAAAAGTTCCTGAGCCCCGGCGGAGTGGTTGACGTTGGCCTGCAGGAAGCGAGGATGTCCGGCCATTACTCGGACATCCTAGCCTCCGGCGCCGACTGCCGCCCACTCCCGCGAGAGATGGGGGGCGTTCTCCCGCGCACGGATGGGGGGTTGCAAAGACGGCCCCCCATCACGTGCGTCGCCTTCCGCCCAGCGTCTGCGCATACGGCACAGCGGGCCTGGGCCGAGCAGGCCGAGGCGATGTGCCCCGGCTGCCCGCACCGGTAACAAAGCCGGCTGCGGTCCTCCTTGGAGGGGCACAGCTCGGCTGTGTGCCCCTTCCCCATGCACTTGTAACAATGCATGGGGCGCGCCTCCAGCAGGTGGAGCTGCACCCGACTCTAGCCCACCCCGATACTGCCCAGCTCGAGCAGCTTCTTCGCTGCCGTCACCGGGCAGCGCATCAGGGCGGAGCTGGAACTCCGCCAGTCCGGGCGGATTTCGCCCACCCGGACCTGCTCGGGGGTGCAGCCCCCCTCGCGCGCGACCGCAGCCTTGACCCGCTCCGCCGTAGCGGCGTCGTCCAGACCCGTGAGGCGGAACTCCGCACACTTCACGGGCCTGGACACCTCAGCAACGCTGGACAGGGCAGCCGACAACCTGGCTGCCAAGGCGTCAGCCTTCTCGTGACTGGACGAGCCGGGGACTTCGATAAGCCTCGCTCCGGTCGCAGACTTGCGAATCCGGAGCGAGCCGATTCCCAGTTTACCTCCCGCTCGGCCTTTAAAAGGGCCGAGGCATACGATGCCCCCCCTTGGGCTGCCTCCGGCCGTAACTTGAGAATTACGGCCGTGGAGCCGGGGAGCACCACTTTGGCCTTTCGGCCCTCCTCCTTGCCTGCGGGAGCTTTGGCTGACGCCTTGGAAGGCGTGGGTGCCGCAGGAGTCGCGGGGGCCGCGGTTTTCCGCGGCTTGCGGCGGACCACGTCGGTCCACGACGCCTCCTTAGGGACCTCGGTGGCCCCTGCCGCTGCCGACGGCGTCGCCGCGGCCCTAGATGTGGACGGGCCGAAGCTCGTCCACGACTCCTCGCTGGCGCCAGTACGGCGAGCGGGGCCCACTTTTGCGGCCTGCCTCGCCCGAGGGCGCACCTCGAGCTCGGCCGGCCGGGTCACCTTCTGCGGTGCCGGAGCCGGTCGTCCTGCGCTCTCGATGGCCGCCCTTGCGGCCTTGGCCACCGCAGACCTGTCACCCGCCAATGGCGGGCGGGTGACCGCGGGGGGAGGCAGGCGGGATTCCAGCTCCGCGAGGCGCCCATCGACGAGGTTGCCGACGAGCCGGGCGATGTTGGACTCCAGGGTCTGGATACCCACCGGGCCCGTCGGCCCCTGCGCCTGCGCCCTCCTCTCCTTCCGGAGCTCCTCAAATTCCAGGCGATGCGCCCGGACCTCTTCCCTCAGGGAGGAGACCTCCCGCTGGAGCCGAGCGTTGTCGGCTCGGAGACGGTAGGTCTCCTCCGTCTCTGTGCGCATCACCAGGGATTCGAGGATCTCCCGAATCCCGCCTGCCGCCTTCACAATCTTGGCGGCGTAGCCCCCTTTGAGGCTCGCCGACCTGCCGGTGAGGTCGAGGATAAGCCCCAGCTTCTCCCCGGCCCTCGCCAACTGCTCGTCGGCTCCCCCCTCCGTTGGGCCCGCCGCTCTCCCCTCAGGGCTTCTCCCTTCGGGGCTCTGTTTCGCCGCCTCGGGGCTGTCCCCCTCGGCGCTTCTGGCCACTGCCGTGCCACCATTCTGGCCCTTGCGGGCACGCTTCTCAAGGAGCGCCTGGATGGCCGCCTCCTTGGCCTCCTCATTGCGCTCCCTGAGCTGTCGGCGGGCTCTGGCCAGACTAGGGGCAATGCCGCCCCTCTTGCCGCGCCTGGCAGTGGTCACCTTCGCACGCTCATCGGGCGTCTCCGTCTCTGAGCCGGAGAAGAGGCGCTTGCCCCGCCCCAGCTCCGACTCCGAAAGGGTGGGGACAGACATACTGTCGGTCTCCTCCCCTCCGCCAGGCAGCAACTCCAGCTCCACCTCCACCAGCTGTGGCTGCTGCGGGAGTTCACCCTCCACGGAACCCTCAGGCCCCAACATCGTCCCGCTCCCCGGGAGCACCGGGACTCGGCTGTCCAGTCTGTCCAAACACAAACTAAGCTCCGAAGAACACACAACGACAAATACACAAGACACCAACAAAAACCCAACAACAGACAAAACACACACCAACAAAAATCAAAAACGGTTCCCGTGGGAAACCACAAAAATTTTCCACGGGACACGCTCGACACCACCAAAAACGCAACAACAACAAAAATCCTCCTCGCTACCCCCCTTACAGCCCTGACCTAGCACCGTGTGATTTTTTTTACTCCCCCAAATTAAAAAAATCAGGTCAAAGGGATACAATTTTCGTTGCCGGAAGATGCGCTGTATGCGTTGGAGCAGGCTGTAAATGAGGTGTCTGCGGCGGATTGGAAAATGTGTTTCAAAAACAGGTTCAGACGTATGAATTTGTATACAGAGGCTGGTGGAGAGTACTTTGAAAAGATTTAATAAAAAAATAAATATTTACCTACAGACACTTTTTTTTTATTTTCGCAAAACTGTCTGAGTGATATAGGTGGGACACTCAGACAGTTTCGGAGACAACGGAGAATGTGTTTTCTTATCTTAATACCGACACTCCCTTTCAGACCTTCTCCTTCTTCTTTATTATATATTAGAGCATGACAAACGAGCATGTGGGTCACCTGATGATAAGTGGTCACCACTGCCCATAGACTTCAGTAACAACAAAGGGTCACTGATTCGTTGCAAGCCTTTTAATGGAAACATAGGCTCTTTTCTTGAAGGCACCCATATCGTATTTCTTCAGGAACACCGCTAAGGGTAACTTATTCCACATATTTACCGTACGTGATAGAAAATGGCTCAAAAAGTGGATTGCCTCTCTTCTAGATGGAGAGTGTGAAATTTAAGTTTGTGGCGAGTGGTACGATAGTAGAACTCAGCGGTTGGTATTACAGGTCCGAACACTCCCCATGATACAATTTGTATAGTACACAAAGAGAAGCAACGAGTCTTCATGTACAAAGTGAGTTCAGCCGAGCGGAGATCACTGGGTCGCCGACAATTCGACCTGATCTACGTTGTATGTATGTAGCAAATATTGTGGCGCGCTAGCCCAAAGATTTGAACAGTATTCCATGTGAGGCCGGACCTGGACCTTGAAAAGTTGAAGGCGATGTTGAAGTATAAAATATTGTTTAGCTCTATTGATCACACCAATTTTCTTCGATGCCAACTTAACCTTGCTCTCCAGGTGACCGAGTAACTGTACATCGCTCGATATGACGACACCCAAGATACCGATACTAGGCATAACGCTGAGGGGTATACCTTCTAATCGAGGAGCTACGATAAACGTGGACTTTTTCGCGATAAATGCACACACTTGTGTATTTAGGGGACTAAATTGAATTAAATCAGTCTACCTTAATCCGAGACATGTTCTAGTGATGTCTCAATTTCAGATATAATCTGTGATCGGCACTCATTGACGCAATCCAAAGAGATATATTGGCTTGACCAGTGTATCTTGCGTTCACCGTACTGTCATCCGCATAGCAATGAATGTTACTCTCACGCGACATGTCATTGATATGCAGAAGGAACAGAGTTTGAGACAACACACAGCCTTGTAGAACGCCAGCATTCAGGGGCAGTGGATCCGAGCACGCACCGTCAAATTCGACCTTGATGCTCCACCCAATGAGAAAACTGGCAACCCATGTACAAAATTTTTCGGGTAGCCCAAAAGAAGGAAACTTCGAGAGAAGTGCTTTGAACCACACCCGATCGGAGGCCTTTGCTTTATCCAAACTAACAGCTTAAGCCTCGTCTTTGCTTTCTACTGACTCCGCCCAGTGTTGGATCAAGTATACCAGAAGATCGCCAGCCAAGCGGCCACGGTGAAAGCCGTATTGGAGATTCGGCTGGCGATCCTCTAAGTAGTCTACGAGTAGCCGATTGATAATATTTTCTGCAACTTTAGAAAATATGGGAGTTATTGCTATGGGCCTAAAGTTAGACGGATCCGAGCAAGCACCTTTTTTAGAGATCGGGTTTACCAAAGTCTCTGTCTAGGAGCTGGGAACCAGGCCAAGCGATTCGGAGTACCGAAAGAGGCGCGTTAGAATCAGAGCTTCTTTTTGTTATCCCGTTTTCTAATCTACTAGGATTAGCAGGGTCCGCTAACTTACCCGAAAGATTTGGCGATGATACTAATTTTGACATGGAGTGACTGCCATCAGAATTTAGTGGTATATACCAGGATTCGAACCGGGGACCTGTTGTTCCCTGGGCCAGTTCTTTATCCAATGGGTTGTCACTGATCAGACTCTCCTACACACCAACTCTCTTTTTTGCATCATCATTGCTAACGCAGTCAGCAAGCGTTATGGCCCAAATTTTGCATTGCATCTCGCATCTCGACCGCGTTTATTCTATTTCATGTTCTCTCTGCCATACCAAGCATTCACTTCCATAAATGAACGTTGGGATTAACACCACGATCTACAGCGAGCTGTGCCTTCTAACTTAAATTTCAGCTTCCTAGAAGTTAACCAAGCGGTGTGCCTTTCATCGCTGCTTAAAGCGCACAGGATATACATCTAATCTAATCCACTTGATTCAACACTACATCGTCTACCTCCGTGTGCATTCTGGTTGTCTCCCTTTCAAATACCATTATATTGGTTTTCCTATCTGGGCAAAATGTTTCATAGATCTTTTAGCACAACACTATCAAATGCTTTCTCATGATCCACAAAACCGCAGGTCTATAGCCAGATGTTTATACACGATTTTATGGAGTGAAAAATTTTATTCTGTACATTCTCCGCCGTTTCGAAATCCACCCTATGGTTCCCAAAGCATTCCATGGGATTTTACCTTCGTTCTCATTTCAATATTTTTTCCATACACTTTAGCTGCTAAGCTAATCAAACTGATGGCCCTATAGTTGACACAATCTATGCGTGATCCCTGCCTGCCTTTATACAAGGGCACGACAACTGCACCTCTTCAGTCGGTCGGGACCATTCCGGCTTTCCAGCACTAATTGCTCAAAAAACCAGAAGGCGTCCCTAACGTCGGCGCGAAGTAAAAAAAAATAGAAAGTTAGCAGGAATCGATATTATTACATCTGAGATGATCAAACTAGGTGATCATCTCAGATGTAATCATATCGATTCCTGCTGACTTTCTATTTTTTTACTTCGTATCGACAATTCAATCTCATCTATGGTAATGTCTTCATCGTTCGCTGGCACTGCCGAATTAGTTACAGATTCGTTCACGGTGATAGCGTCCTGGACATAATCGTATATTTCTCTAAAATATTGACTCCACCATTCTAACACTTCTCGAGTGTTAGCACGAATGCCACTAGCTTTACGTAATAATATAATAATAATTATATACGTTTTCACACTCATAGCAGAACAGCAGCCATGGCAGCGTCGGCATGTTGCATTTACTAACAGTAGTGGGTGGGTGCCGGCCGGCGCTAGGCCGCATGAACTAATTGGTGGCGGAAGCACACAAAGTAGGTTAGATCAAATTGCATGTAAATATACTCATTATATTGAAAACTTTGATAAGTAAAGTGAATTGCTTGACAATAGACCATATACGTTGTTTGCAATAAAACATACATTTTTTATGTTTGTTTCTAAAAGAAAGTGTAAATGTATGTAACACGCACGCAGGAATCTATTTTTCAGCAAATTGTGTCAAAAATAGAAATACACCAATTAAAATTTTATGTAACATGCAATGAATAATAGAGATACAAACAAAGCTCATTACCTTGTTTACATCGCTGCACTTTAATTACATTCAGCCTTTTGAACTGATTAAGAGTGAATGTGAATCGATGGCCTACATTTGTGGGATGGGCAGCAGACTCGTTGCTACTATTCAATTACGAACGCATTGTGTGTTTGACAATTAAATTTGTTTACTCATTGTATTCCAATATATTACAGTATATTATGTTACTTACTTGTTTGTATATTTATCACAAACAAGCATGTAATTTGTCTCATGAGCATGACTTTGACAACCTTTCGAAATTCTATAAAATTGCAAAAAAAACGAAAATATAAATTATCAATTTTATTAAATGAAATTTGAAATAGATTTTTAAAAGTTAGAAATATAGGTAAAATAGAAACATACGCGGAATTGAGAGATTCGAGTTAGGTTGCCCGACAAAGGGTTGAGTATGAGATATCTCGGCATAAATGTTCGAGGATGGGAGTCACTGCTGATCTCTCAGATATTGCACTAGCCAAGGACGACTAAAGTAGAGGTTATTATGCTGGTACTTTGGTACATATAATGAAAAAGATATGCATAATAAATAAATAAATATTGCCGGACAAATTACATAGCCCCAAAGTAAGCGAAGCTTGTGTTATGGGTACTAGACAACTGATAAACATACGTAAATACATTTTTTTGTAAATACATACTTATTATACCCCATAGAAAATACCCAGACCAAGACAAACAGACATGTTCATACACACAAATGTTTATGTATGGGAATCGAACCCACGAGCGTTGGTGTCAAAGTAGCGTAACAGCGTGTTCCACCACTGCGCCACCGAGCTCGTCTATGATTAAGAGGTATGGTGTTAGATACACGGGTTAACTACCAGCCTGTAAGGTACAGCAAATAACTTGACTAGTATTTTCCTGGATTTAATTTCCCAACAGACAGGCAGGGCACCAGATACATTTCTTTTCAATATTAAATATAGTGTCAAAATTTTGTTATAAAAAATACTGAAAATTTGACTGCGGCATTCTGTAACTTTTTCCATCAGATTGCTTAGATGAGACCTCCCTGTCTTAAAAACATCCAAACATACATATTCAAGCACACAAATATTTGGCCTCTGTAGAAATCGAACCCTCGAAGTTCGTTTAAATGTAACATTGCTAACTACTCCACGACCGTACTCGTCACTGTCGTTCTCTCTGCATAGCCGTAAGGGACCTAACGTGAGGATATATATCTCTATATATATAGATATAGATAGAAATGTATGGAGTAGTATTTCCGCGGGAGAAATATGAAACATTTCTCATCCACGAGGGCGATGACGCTAACCAGAGAAGATTCTTGCTAATATTTTCATTTTTAGTTTTAAAATTATATATTGGCATTTCGATCACCAAGATCTGAATTTTTTTCAATGCTTTAAATGGGAGAAGCGCAAATGACCTCGTTTGTAAACAATGCGTCTGTAATTGAAGAGGATCTATACAATGCCGTACACTGGGAAAATTTACTTGAATGTAGGCCATCGATTCGCACACGTTCGGAGGAAATCGTGGATATTGCAACATGAAAGCGGTCCAATGAGGTACATATTAGAGTATTAGCTATGCGAATTGTTCACTCTAGCAGATTACGAATATATCTCTGAGAATTTTATTGCAGAAATTTGTACTCATGTTGTGCTTAATTAAATAATTTATCGCTTCAGTGATAGCCCAGTGAATAAAGAATCAGTCCATTATCCGACGATCCTTGGTTCAAATACTGATGTGTACATGTATCACTAAATTCGATTTATATACATATTTGTGTTTATCTCTTGCTCGGTGAAATGTTTTACTTCGTGATCGTGAAGAAACCAAGAAAAAGAAAATTTATTATATTTCGAAATACTTGGGACTTAACCTAAGGAAGGTTTAGCTTTCCTTCTGGATTGTGGACGTCTGACAGCAGTTGCACTGTCTAAAAATTATTATCTTCACCAAATCAAAGTGAACGTGGCTCACCATTATTGGTAGACGCTATGAAAATATAATACAGAAGAGTTCAGCGTCATAGCAATTTGCTGAAAGATTGTTTTGTTTACATATCATGTGTCATTTCATTTCACATACACTAGGAAGCTCTTGGGGTATTAATGGATAATTGATTATCAGGTCACTCGGTTTATAACAATGGTGTATCTATTCACGTCTATGGGTCATATACTTAATTGCTACGCTTCGTAAAAAATAAAATATTATATTAGCATGGAAAGGAAGGTTTTTCATAGTAGGCACTTTATCTAAGAAATATATATTTGTCGGACTGTTCCATATTTATCTCTTTTAAATGGTATCATATTATTAAATATACAATATTTCTTCTTATTTCATATTTCGACTAGCCCCCTTCCTCCACAGCGCTTCGTCCACGTGGTATTGAAATGTGTTCATAATTTCTTGTTTTTTTTTTCGCGAAATTCATATTTCTTTGAAAATGAGATAGATACCACTTTTTTAATTTCAAACAAACACACACAATGATACGTACCATGTAATAACATTAAAGTACAGTAAAACTAAGAATATGAAGTGGAATAGCAGGGTCAGCGCAAGCGCATCATTTTTTGTGACGCGGGGAAAAATGGATTACGCACACCATCGGTGCCTGGGTGGCCTCCGGTGGTAGTCTTGGACTCCCCGTTGGCTGCCTAATGGTATACCCACTAAACAACCCCGCGAATTGCTATGGGCAGCTTTGATGAGGTGCCCCGGATCAGTAAGCGACAGGGCGCCTCTGCGACTAGCCAGCCCCTCAGGAGGGGCCGGACTTCTATAATCTAGGGGCCCTCCCGGCAAATTGGGACAGCTTCTCCGGCGGCGGGACCACTATGGAGTCAGGTTCCCATCCAGACCCCTGGTCCCACATATTAGGGAGGCGGCAATAGGTGGGCGTAGCGCCTACGCCGCACTCCCGTCCGCCGTCTCCGGAGCGGGACAGCTTCGGGATCATCTTCCCTGTCCCGCTCCGAGGCCTCCTTCTGGGACATGACTGTCTCGCAGAAGGAGGCCATTGCCTCCCAGTACTTGTCACTCTCGAGCATGGAGCGGACTACGCTCGGGAGTGAGCGATCGCGTTATAACTACATTAAGGTAATAATAATAAGTAAAGAAATAAAAACTAGGTAGATACACATACATAAACTGACTTATACGCACTAACTCATTGTATCCTGTTAGAGGTTACTATTCGAAGCCCGCAAATAATGTTTGCGTAATTCGACCACTGGAGTCCACGTTCCCGACAACTTCAAACCATATTCTCGATTGAAATTACAATGCATGGTTATTTCAATTGCTTCCCTAACTAGCCGCGGTATGAAGCGTCGTTCAGTTCAGAGAATCGGGATTACGCACCTCAATTCAGTGATTGACATCCGTTTGCAAAAGGTGTTCCGCTATGTCGGACTTCTCAATTTCTCTGGTTTTTGACTGCTGTTATACTGTGTGCCTTGACTCTTTGTATTACAACCCTTTTTGTTTGCCCAATGTATGAGCTTCCACAACTACAGTCAATTTTATAGAATCTAGGTTTGTCAAGTGGGAAAACGTCTTTCAGTGACCACATGTATTCCGGTTGGTTTTGTCAGCAGCTTTCCGATTTTATCGGTCACTCCTTTCAAATATGTATGTATAACTTCACTTGCGGTATAGGCAGAGAGAACCGCGCGTCAAATACAGACTATCCTCACACACCTCATTCGCTCTATTAATATACATTGATCTTATCACGCACTTATGCCAGTTTCTAAGGCTCCTGATATTACCCTTCTGATAAAACACGACCAATTAGGTCATGGTAGGTATGTATCGGCCTTCCTCGGCTCCTACACCCTTCTATTTTCACATTGTATATCTTTTTTTGTAATTCTTTCTTCCTGCATTTTTTCTACATGTGCGAACCAACGGAGCTAGCCTGTTCCTATTTTAACACTGACACTCTCTTTCAGACTAACTCTGTTTTTATCATCATTATTGCGAATACGGTCAAGAAAGGTTACGCCACAAATTTTGCACAACGCTCGCATTTCGATTGCGTTTCTCATATTTTCATGTTGTCTCTTCCATACCCAGCTCTCGCTTCCAAAAGTAAGCGTTGAAACCAGCACTGCATTGTGTATAGGCAATTGTGCCTTTTGGTTCAAGTTTTAACTGCCAAGACGTTTTGCCAAGGCTCCAATCACACTATTCCCAGCACTCACTCGTCTTTCCACATAGGTACCTTTCATTCCTGCTGAAAGTGCATGGAAGAAATACCTGTATGATCTGCCATCTAGAACAGAAACCGCATGCTCCCACCACCACCGTCGCTGCCACGACTGGCCTGGTCGTCGCTGCGACACACCTTTGACTTTTACCGGCCTTTAATCTGTCTGGTCACGAATTTACGCACTATATCCATCGAAAATTTAGCCACTGCTTGCTCCATAGATTTCTTAAGAGACACAATGTCGGCGTGTCGATTCGAGCAGGCGATGACCTCTAAAATTAACAATAGTTTGTAGTCTAAGGGGTTCAGATCTGGGCTAGAGGAGGGCCACTCTTCAGCTCTTATATAGTCCGAAACGTTGGTTTTGAGCCAGGCTTGGGTAGTTCATGCCTTGTGATCAGGCACAGAGTCTTGCTGTAAAGCCCAAGGTACAGTTTTAAAAATTGTATTGCTGAGTAATTTCACAACACCAATCTATTATAGTCTCGTGTACACTTTGGCTGAAGTTTTCACTCCTTTTTCACAAAAATAAAGCTTTGTAACTTCTTGATAAGACACCCTATCAAACCATAACAGACGCAGGATGATGACGTTATATCATTCCGGCTACTTGGGCGGCTTCTTTAGAACTGTGTGCATAGCACTCATCTATCCTCGACTCGCTGGATTTAGCGCTACGTGGTAGGTGGCGGCCCTCACCGCCGCATGCAGCTATATTCCTATCGACGTGGCGGATCGGTGCGCGTCGTCTCCGGGGAATGCCCTGATCCACACATCGGTGCGTTTTAGGAATTGCAATCTAATTGATTGGCAGGGGTCGCGAACGTGTACGCTTCTGGCACATGACCCCCTTTACTGCTACTCCTTTCATACACGGAAGAATTCAGTGAAGTAAGGCAAGTTATTTGTTTTCGGTTCAAACCAAGGAAGAATCGCGAGAGGCAAGCAAGAATCTTGAACAGGAGGTATATATACAGGTAATATAATTTGTACAAGTAAGATTATTGACGTATACATGTTTGGGTAAATTTCATGGACATATTATATATTTCATAAGTCGATATCTATAAATAGACAGAATATTAATCGGAATTGAAAGGAATGAAGAAGAGTTAGTGACGATGGTAAGATGATTTGAAGAAACACGCAGCGTGGTACGCGTAGCTTGGCGTTCCATGCTGTGTGTTTATTCAAATCGTCAAGCACCCCGACGTTATGCCTCCTGACGTTGAGTAAAAGACTTTACTATTCCCTGTTCATGTTTTCAGTGCAGTACCTGTGAAAATTATTCATTCAGTTTTGAATTTTCACCTAACTGAACTTCAATAGCTACATCAAAGTGTAACATTTGTAAACACAGTAAACGCCAACGGCCATTTGCACGAAACAATATTTTTTTAAAGTTTATAAATAATGTAATTGAACTAGTATGGATGTTTATTTAAAATTAAAATAATGTCGTCGATTAGTGCAAAATAGTTATTTTATAAACACATTCTCAATTTCTAAAGTAAAATGATTTCAAAATACGACTTGATTATTTATTGAATTTGTAGAACTTTATTTATACTCGTACTAATACTACTCGTAGCTTTTGCCCGCCGCTTCGCATACGTAGATTTTGGTAATTCGGCAGTTTTACCAAATATCCTTATTTGTGTAGTAATGAAGATATGTCACGATCTGTTCGGTTTTCATTAAATATTTGATACTGACTGTATACACTCAAAGCACCTCTTTATACACAACATTACCTATTTTAAAAACATAAAAGCTTCAAGTCACTGACTTGAAAAATATTTGTCTTGAGTTGAAATTCAAAAAATCCTTTCTTATCTCATGCGCATTACAAAAGGTATCTTCTTCATGAGTCAGTGAATTAGTCAGGAACTCCATTTCTATTAATATACATTATTATCTCGTCCAAACACACTTTCAACCCCCTTTTCATCCCCCTAAGGGTGGAATGACTTTTTTGATTCTAACAGAAAGTATCTGTAAAAAGTTTGAAGTCACTAACTCAAAAAATAGTTTCACTCCATACAAAGTGTCAACCCCCGTTTCAGCCCCCTAAGGGTGGCATTTTTAAAAACAATGAAATTACTTTTTGACGTCTTGATTGAGAGTATATTTACAATGTCTAAAGCTGCTCACTTTAAAAAAACTAAATTTCTTAACAGTTCTACTTTTAATTCAAGAAATACTTTTGACCTCCATCACATCACACACTTTAAGAAGTAGAATTTTTGAAAATGCTGAAATCACTTTTATTTTATTTTAATAGAGAGTATCTGCACAAAGTTTCAAGTCACTAACTTCATAAAATATTTCTACTCCGTACAAATTGTCAACCTCCTTATCAGCCCTTTAAGGGTGGAATTTTGAAAAACGTTGTAATTACATTTTTGTCTTGATTAAGAGTATATTTACAAAGTCTAAAGCTCACTAAAAAATCAATTTGTTAACAGTTCAACTTTTAATTCAAGAAATAGTTTTGACCCCCATTTTGAAAATGCTGAAATCACTTTTTTAGATTCTAACAGAGAGTATCTGTACAAAGTTTCAAGTCACTAACTTGAAATAATATTTCTACTCACTACAAACTGTCAGTCCCCTTTTCACCACCTTAGGGGTTGAATTTCAAAAAAATCCCTTCTTAACTCTCGTAAGCATTACAAAAGTAGCCTCTAAGCAAAATTTCAGCTGTCTAGGTTCAAGGATTTGACCTGGGCGTTGATGACTCAGTGAATTAGTCACGAACTCCATTTTTATTAATATAAATATGAAGCGAAATAGTTCGTTTGTTTGAACGCGTTTATCTCTAGTAGTGGGATTTAAAAAAAAACATTTGCATTTGGTAGCGTAATTCTTAACGACAGTTATAGGGTATTCAAAAGCAAGCCCTTACAAGCCGATGATAAATAAAGTAAGTATATAAAACGGGATACCGCGATACGCGCGGACGAAGTCGCAGGGGAGGCTAATATTATATAGTACAATTTTATTACTAAAGTTTACATATAGAAAATAATATTAATTTTTGCTTTTTAATTAGTTTAAACATCAAGTACTAGCGACTAGCCCCGGTTTCACACGGGTGATCTGCTACCAAAACTCACAAGATCGCCCAATTGCGATAATCTGAAGATTGAATTGATGAACAAACTTGGCCCGGCCGATTTGAAGTTCATTGGAAACGTACATACATACGTCGATTTTTATATATTTGTCTAGTGGACCCGACAGACGTCCTGACCTAAAATATAAAAAAATAATTAGTCCTGTGACCCGATCGCAGCGCAACCTACCTGGCCCAATTGTGAATCTAAACCATTCCTAAACCCACTTAAACACACACAATTTTTTTTATCAAAATTGATCCAACCGGGTAGGAAGAATTCAGTAACATACACACCGATAGAATAATTATATATATAAAGATGTACAATAAAACAACTGTTGAAACACTACAATTTTTCACGAGTATTAATACTCCATAAACTCATTGAGTAAGGAATAAGAAATAATGACACGAATCCGATACATAAAAAATAAACGGTCACAGACCTTTTTACAAACAGTCATTAATAACGACTGTCTACCAAGTCTAGTCGACTAATTTGAAAAATAGTTTACCGGCAATGTTGAAATATGGACTTGGAATAACGTGTACAAACATCCATTATGGTAAAAGCACTAGTGTTAGAAATAGTGACTCCTGTTGCAACAGCTTCGCCTCATTTTTCTTGGCTTGCAACAAAGATGAAGAGTAATAAGCGACTAAAAGTGGTAGCCTATTTAATAAGGTTAACCTTACACTGGGTATTGATATCTGACTAGAGAATCATTCACTTGATACCGTCTAGTCCTGCATAGGAGCTGATTATCCCGATCTTCGATTCGCAGTTGTTTGCTTATAATATGTTGTTCCATATGTACTACTAATGCCTTGGGCCAGGCCAGCCATTGTTGAATATATAAGCTTCTCCTGAAATTTTCATTACGGATAGAAGAACGCTTTTTTTTATTCAACATCGGAAGGCATACATTTTCTCATATTACAAAGTAGAGAATGTGTTAAGCAATCCCGTTCTGGTTGTTTCGTAAATATTCGTAATTATTTCTATGCGACAGATTGCCAGTCACGATTTTATGTATCTGTCTCATATCTCTGTTCTTCTTATTAACCCTTCGAAACCCGGGTGGTCGTATACGACCGCGAAATGTATGGAAAAACGTATATAACGGGTTCTGACTGCTCAATGCTATATTAGTTTTTCCAGTGTCGGTGTCAAAAACGTAAGAATATTTTTAAATAAAGTTGAGTATACATGCTCCTCCAACTTGACTTGCCAAGAAACCACAATTATGTAATAGAACATGCGTGGATTTTACGTAAATGCCATCAATTCTCTTCAACCAACTCCTTCATCAGGGATAAAATAATAAAAGCATTGCAAGAATCTATTCAAAACAATGAAATCGCAATAAAATCAAACTGCTAATATATATATTATCTATTTTTTTCCGGGTAGACAGATTTTTGTCTATAATAAGATTCTGGTTTCTCATCTGGCTATGAAAACTACGGGCGTTCTCTTTTTATTCATCTACGAGAATAATTCCGCAATTTTTGATCGAATAATTAATAGCATTTTTTAACTAGCTTCCATTTATATTTTTTGTAATAGATAAGCATACTGTACATCAAAATTAATTACACTGTGTAAAAAACAATAAATACGTTTACAAATAACAAAGACTTGGTCTAGATACATTAATAAAGAACATCAATCGATCGATGGAAAATATTACGTAATTACCCCACAGAACTGTAAATGTCATTAACGCGCTCTAACATATTCTATCTTATAAATAAAAACCGGCCAAGTGCATGTCTGGCTACGCACAGTGTAGGGTTCCGTATTTGCCTATCTTTGCTTGCTAGAGAAAAAATTAGATACTCGTAGTTGCCTAAAATAATTACTTCTTATAACCATACCTATTTAAATAATATAACTAAATATCCAAAGGTATATACAAAGTGGAATAAAATCTACGACTATCCAGATCCAGAACGCATTAAATCCATAAGCATATGAATATTAAGTCCACATCCGGTTGATTTATAAATAGCGATGTAATTTGTGAACAGAAAATATCGGAACTAAAATTATGTATGAAATTCAGATGAACTATAAAATACTATTAAATTACCTGTATATCGCGGGGACGATGATACTTGAGTCTAACAAAAATTTACAATTTTAATACAAATATTTCGCAAACTGATCATTATATCGAAAAGTGATCTTCCAACACCCTAATTGTTTTTAAAAAAACAATCTAACTAGTACCACACACCAAAGGGTGGGCATGACAAAAAAAAAAATCATCCCCAACCTTACGTGTAGGGGAGGTACCACCAAAATTTTTTTTTAATATTTTATTCTACCACTTTATCAACATAGTTAATATGTATATACTTGCCAAACTACAGCTTTCTAGTATAAAGCGTCTCTGAGCTAGGCCGCGGATACGGACGGACGGAGGATAGACAGCAGGACATGGCGAAACTATAAGCCTTCCTTGTTTACTACGAAACCCTAAAACAGAGCAAAGGTTGAGCGAAGTGCGCGAAGTGGATTCCGTCTTAACCGAGACGGTGTCACGAGGATATTTAGAATATTTGCGATATAAACTAAAGCAAATGGTTAAATGTACAGTGATTGCAATTTCTGATCTGATTCTACAAACAAACCATTTCGTGTCGCCTCCGAAATCTGTTCGTTCTTCCTCTGAATTTTGTGGCTCCTATGAGAGAATTTTTTCTACTCAAATACGCATGAGAAATATTTACAAACACGATGATTGGAGACGAGGATCCGGCGCTAATAACCTAAACATAATATATACTCCTTAAAATTTAATGTTTTCAAAATACAGTGAATATCTCACAAGTAAGAAATAGTTGCATGTGCCAGTTGGTTTGGTTTGTTAGGTCTGGTAGGCTGTTTGTCGAAATTGCATTCGATCTATATTAAATCACCTGAAGCTTTTCTATTCTTTCCCAATAGTATCTTCAAAGGATACGCCAAAAATACTCCTTGAAGAAACCGCACTGTGCCATACAAACAAACAGGCATACAAGATTCATGAATATCGAACTGACAAAGGTGTATAGAAATAATTCAGCATAAGCTTATATATCTTTAATTTCACCACTTAACGTCTTCGCTATTTTATCGCTATGTTGTATAATATAACTCTACTAATTGATTATGTAAAATAATACCTAAGCACCTGCAAGGGCCTATTGGCAAATAAATATTTTTTTCTATCTTTAATACTAATATGAAGCAAGTTGCATCTGTCACACAGGAAAGCTAGCCTCAAGTTTGAAACATGATGTCGTCATTCTGTATGAACTGTTAGATATGTTCAAGTATGTCCAGTTGCTTTATATCCTCGTATTTTAGTACATTCCACGACACGACACAGCACTGATGGCCTGGTATTCGTTTGTAGTAGAGCCACTTTAAAAATAACTTTCCCATTATTACAAAGCGCTTTTCCCCTAGACCTCAGGCAAACATTTAAGTTTAACTACGGACACACATTACTCATTAATGTATATCTCTATATTGCTGGAAATAATTACGCTAATATAAAATTAGCCTTGAGACTTCAATCAGGATATTATTCACCAAGAAAGTTTGAATTTCCCATGAGGAAATCGGACTCACTTAATTGTGAGTACTGTAGGGTTGTAGAAGGCATCTAACAATTATTGATGGAATGTGTCAGGTACAAATATTACACGCGAGCGGAGTCGCAAGCTAATGGTATGTTACTTACGCGTACATAACTAAGTATTGTTTTCTAAAAATTGCGTTTTTACGGTCCGTACCTACCTCAAAAGGAAAAATGGAACCCTTATAGGATCACTTTATTGTCCGTCTGTCTGTCAAGACCCTTTTTCTGTCTGCAATCCCTTCAAGCAATGAAAAAATCAAACTTCTATGTCAACGCAATCAAAAGATACGGCAGTATATGCCTCGCAAGGGAACCAAAATCTATAAGGTACTTCCCGTTGACCTAGAATTATGAAATTTCGCAAGAAGCAATGTCATGTAGCACAAGTACAGGAAAAAATCCGATTGTAATTACATTACAAAAAAAAAAATTGCGAAAGCAATTTGGGAAATATTTTTTTTTTAACCTTATTTTTAAACCCTCGGCGCGCGAGTTGGACTCGCACTTAGCGGTATTTTTATCTATAGGTAATAGATATAAAAAAAAATCGCCCAAGTGCGAGTCGGACTCGCACACGAAGGGTTCCGTACCATTATCTATAAAAACGGCAAAAAAAATCACATTTATTGTATGGGAGCCCCCTTAAATATTTATTTTATTCTATTTTTTAATATTTGTTGTTATAGCGGCAACAGAATTACATCATCTTTGAAAATTTCAACTGTCTAACTATCACGGTTCATGAGATACAGCATGGTGACAGACGGACGGACGGACGGACAGCGGAGCCTCAGTAATAGGGTTCCGTTTTACCCTTTGGGTACGGAACCTTAATATGAATATACGGAATATATTATAATGAATTCCCTGTCGAGGTTTACCCTACGAGTTACGAAATGAGGTTCTCCAAAAAAGGCGAGATGAGGTTTCTAAAGGGTCGGCAACGCATGAGTTACAAGTGTTCACAGGCTACAGTAAGTGCTTACCATCATGCAGGATATAAGCTTGTTTCCCAGCATACCACTAAGAAAGTTACATACAAAAACTGCTAGACTATGTCTAACAATTACAGCTAAATCACAATGACCGTTTGTAGTTCGAATCAGTCAATCAAAAGACGGGTAGAGTTTTTTTTATATACTGTCTCGGGAGGCATACAAGCATACGGCCCACCTGATGTAAAGCGAGTACAGTAAAGTAAAGTCTATTAACGCTTGCGATATATTAAGTGTCACTCGCGAGATGCCTCCTCTGCTGTTTACACAGCAACTCCTTGTTAGCTTACTGGTGACCTCACTCACACGCAGGACCACAACAACCCTCTAGGGAGTTGTTATTTGGATACGGTTTTATGTGAGGTGGAGGTACTTCCCCAGACGGACTGCTTTGATGCGCTCTACCTCTCTTAAAACATCCAGACCAAGACAAACAAACATGTTCATGCACACAAATGTTTGCCTTGTGTGGGAATCGAACCCACGAGCGTTGGTGTCAAAGTCGCATCATTCACGACTGAGCCACCGAGCTCATCAAAATCAAAAGATAATGACATTGTCTTAGGTTTTCGCGATTGTTACACATTGAAAATTGTTTAATTCATAATGACATAGGACATTCATATCATGATATTACGAGTATTTGTTATCAATCAGGAATTGTAAATATCAAACAGGAGTTTCACAAGGAATTGTTGTTTTGTTCCATGTATAAATGTTATCTATTACGCCAGTCGATTGCCGGGTAGACAAATGACGGAGTACCATAAGACGCGGTCCTTTTATAGCCCTTTTCATGCACGCTCGTCGATTCCTAGCGCTCCTGATATCGCCTTCTGATAATTTTGTCAATTTTTTTGGCCAATTTGGTCATGGTAGGTGAGTTTTTGTCTTCCTCGGCTCCTACATCTACTTTCACATTGTATAGAATCAGAATCATAGTATTGTCTTAAATTTTCGCGATTGTAACACATTGAATTAAACAAGTTTTAAAGAAAGTATCGCGTGTTTTATTTGTTTTTTGAACCTGACGTTTCAAACGCTTTGCAGCGTCCGTGGTCGCAGGAAGACTAAGGTGCAATTTGTCTTACATTACTTATTCAATTATTACATCTATCGACATAGATGGATTAATTATATATGTTCCGATTCACACAAAAATCGCAGTATCCGAACGTTTTTTTAGTAGATATCTGAGTTTGTGACTTGATTATTTTTAGGACTGTATCCCAAGCAGGTGGTACTTGCTAACCATCTTCTCTATTGAAATTGGGGTGTTTTCTATAACATTCTCGGCGTGTAGCGATTCTCCTTGGCGATTTTCTTTTTGTATGATAAACCACATTCGCAGTCTAATTTGCAGAAGTATACAAAGAGGTTTCACAATTAACGGTTTGAGCTTTTCTGGATATATTCCATGACTGATACTTAGGTTAATTAATTGACATAGATGTACAGCTATACTTTCGCATACAAATTTCACCACTTTTGTTGCGATACCATCATAGCCTATGCTGTTTTTGTTTATCAACAATTTTATTATGTTTATTACAGTCTGAGTTATACTGGCGATATAAACATAGATTGACAATGCGTAGGATTTTTTGCTGTACTACTTAAACAATTTGAAGATTTTGTGATTTGGTCTACAAAGTGATCACCACAGGTATTAGCTATTTTTCTAGGATCGGAGATCAGCGCTTCGTCTTTTATAATGTATGTAATGTGTTCTTTTATTTTTGTGTTACAATTAATAATTTTCCAGGTGGCTTTTGTTCTATTATTTATTTATAAAATGTGAATTTTTAGCATTTTATGTCAGGTTGATAATTTTCTTATGCTTCTTAGAATAAGTTTTAAATATTTCTTTGTTCTGCCTTGAAGGCTTTAACCTATTTACTGCTACAGATTTTTATACCTCGTGATATCCATTTCAATTTTTTATTTCTATATTATCAATGCAAGTTTTGCTTTGTAGTCTAGTGGGTTTATTTATTGTTAATTTAAGATTGTAGCTCAAGAGAAAAAATTCAAAATCTAGACTTAAGTTATTTCTTTTCAAAATATCTAGTTGAAATCCCCACAAATCACAAGTCGCTTATTAGAGTTGAAGCATAATATTTTCAAGATGAGATCAAGTTTGTCATAAAAAATATATAGATTATTTGAGGTTGGCGGCCTGTATACACACAAAATTATTAACTGGTGTTGTGTTCTGTATGTGTGGTCTGTATACACACAAAATTATTAACTCGCACACATTCCAGTGTACCAACTACTAAACAATTCGCTATATAGTCTAGCTCCTTGTACAGATGACCATTTTTTATTAAAATACATGCACCTCCACGTTTCTTGTCCTTTCTTGAATAGCATGAAACTAAGACGATACTTTGAAATATTCAATAGTTCTTCATAACCCTTCATCATAAAATGCTCAGTAATGCAGAAAACATCCATATTTTTGTTTTGACTATTCATTTCTTCAAGATGCACAATAAGTTAGTCTGATTTATTTAATAGTTCTGCAATGTTTTGATTATGAATATGTATTTTATCTTGTTTTGAAGAACCGTTATATCGAAAGTAATCTTCATCGGCTGATTCGAGTATATTCTAATAATTATATTTATAAGATTCTATGTCTATAATAATATTTTTAATTTTTTAAACCACTTTTTTCATTCCATCATTATTAATTGTGCCATAAAATTTATTAAACATGTCATAGCCATCTGAAATCCGAATTTGAGTCAAGTAAAAATGCATCGTCGTGCGTATCAATTTCCAGATATAACAGGTTATTGAAACACTCTACTCTACAATTAAACATCATTGAAGAGCTGTTAAATACGTAAGTTGGCAGACATATTAGTATATTTGTATGAGTGACTAAATTTAGCGTGTCCCTTGTATATCTGTTAAGTAATTCTTTGTTTCGCCATTTCTCTATTTGTAAAATACTAATGTATCTTTCTACGTACCCGTGCAAAGCCGGGGCCGGTCGCTAGTGTCTAATATGGTGAGAAGGGATAGTGGGAACTGAACTGTTGGAACAACGCGGATTTCTATCTCAAGTAGAACTTAGAAGTTTCAATTAAAACTTGAGGTAACCGGGGGCGTAGGGGCTGCTAAGTAAGTTGACAGATTACTACTTGTATATACGCATTTCTGTGATGCCTGATGAGTTATATATTTAAGCTGAGTATAAAGAATTGGCGAAAATGTGATCATATTTGCGTAAACAAAAATATATTGACCAATTTATTGAGGTCATATTCGGTTAAATACAAATAACACGCTTTAAGTTATAACATATTACGTTAAATATATGCGTTATTGTCGCCTAATGCTAACGTTAATATTAAAACGTATAAAGTAGTTTCGTGAAAGAAAAACCATTTAATTGTGCAGTAATAAAAACGAAGAAGTATTAAAATTCGTTTATAAGGTTTTTAAAAAGGAAATGCACCTCAGTCAGTTCTGTATGTATGTAGTATCTGATTTATTTTTATATTATTTTTTTAGCTATTGGAAAAATACCTTTCACTGAATTTTACGCGGTTTCACTCTCGAACGATGTTTATTTATCTCCATGTGAATAGCCATTCCCGGCGTATCGAATTAGAATAAGAATATTTTCAGTGACACTAAGTAACTACGCGTAAATGTTATTTAATAAAACGTTATTCAACGTTATCGTTGAAAAAAAAGAAACAAAATCGCGTTAAAATTTCCTTAACATGCGAGTGTAAACAACTGCTAATAAATTTATACTGGTTAAGTTTTTATACTGTATGCAACCATAAACTTTGCTTTTTATAATACGATGGTGTAATAAACACAAATACGGCCCGCCTGATGTGACGCAGTTACGTGACATGTAAACGCTTACAATGTTATATATCGTTCACGGCTTGCAACTCCTGCTGGTAACATAGTAACTCTCTGGAGCTAACTAGTCGCTTTTACTCGCCGTTAGCAAAGTGAGAATATTTGGAAGCTATAGCACTTAATAAATAAGCACTAAGTGAATATACGAGATGGTGGGATTTAACTAATATCGAGTAATCGTTATTTAGGATTTACCTTCGGTAGTTATTCGCCTTGGTAAAGATTATGCATAATGTCACACACAAAAGGTTTCCCTAAAGAGCTCAACTAAACGCAGCCAAGATACGAACAAGTTTATCTAATTCCTTACTATTTGATATAGCCTCGCGGCTCTGGGTATTAAGCTTCGATGGTTTGCACCAGTTTTCTCCAAAGATAGCAGTGTTATTTTTGAAAGTCATATTTACAGGCAATTTGATCCAAACTACGAGTACTACAGCATAGACGAATAGAGCACTCAGGGCAGCAACGGTGGCGGGTGCTGTTCCAGATGGCAGGCAATCGCAGAGAGCAACAGCCGAGGCAGAGATGACCAGAGCAGCCAACGAGTGTTTGCACTAACGCAGTGTTTAGGTAGGTACTGGCGCCAGTACCCATATAAAAATTTGGCGGAAGCATAAAATAGTTAAGATCAAACTTCTGATTGTTGGTATTTTATTGTACAATATAGAGAACATTGTTTTAAAACGACAGGAGGTCCTCATAACAAACACAAATTCTTGTAAATCAGTCAAAACTCTCGACACTCCCGTTCTGACGGCAATAAAAGTGAGATTCGCCCCGCATTCCGAGATCGATATGAAAGTTAATTGGATTGGATGAAACTTGAATTTGTGATTGTAAGATTACAGATTTGAGTTTGAGTGTCGCGACCTTATTGGCAAGTTATCCAGAGCTGGATTTATTCTAATGGGCTCTGTCGAATGGAGATAGGTTATCTTAAACGATGAGATTCAAAACTTATATGACAACTTGACTTGAAATATATATTTATATGCTACATTAAGGAAATAGAAGGAAATCCCACCAAAAACATTCTGTAAAAAACTAGCCAAGTCTCGACGGAGCTGCTTGTTTATCTCTAAAAAGTAATGAAATCTAGACAAAGTCGTGCCAAGTATAAGGTTCCTTACTGCGATTTCTTTATTATTATAGTTAATGTTGTGTGACATGAGTGAGTGTCATAAATGCGAAACTTTGCTTTCGCTTAACTTCGGAACTAAATGACCTACAGACTTGAAATTTTGGATTTTAAGTATGTGATTATAGCTTACTGGATGACGAAAATTTCTGCGTTCTGGTCTTATCCAGAGGTTCTCAAATAGGGGCCTGAAAATGCGGCGAAATGGTTCCAGTAAAGGATGGTACGGCAGTGTTTGCTTCGCGCTCGACTTGGCGGGGGCACTGCCGTGCCCCCTGATTATTTTAACATCAATGGAAATCACAAACTACAATTAAACCAGGGGTGAGTATATAAAGGAGTACTGAACAAATTTATTTATTTATTTTATATTTAGCTTTTATTCTGCTAATGTACATAATAAAAGCAAATATGCAACATAAATAAAAGAGAATGCAAAAATAATAGCGACGTTTTTTTTTTAATAACTATCGACCTGCCTCTGCTTCACAGGTGATCCTATCTCTATCAAACTTTACAGGATCACTCGCTAAACTAAGATCATCGACTCAGCTGTTTTCGAATCTATACATGCATTAGTATTTATTTATATAAAGATAAATTAAGACACAAGTATGCGCATTCACCGCGAAAAAGTCCCCATTTATCGTAGCTCCTCGATTACAAGGTATACCCCTCAGCGTTACGCCTAGCATCGGTGTTCTGGGTATCATATCGAGCGATGTACAGTTTCGCGGTCACCTGGAGAACAAAACTAAGTTGGCGTCCAAAGGGAATAATGTGATCAATAGGTAATAATAATAACTAGACGATACTTTTCAGCTCAATATCGCTTTCAACTTTATAAGGCTCAAATCCGGCCTCACATGGAATACTGTTCACATCTTTGGGCCGGCGCGCCACAATATTTGCTTACTCCATTTGATCGCGTACAAAATAGAGAAGTTCGAATCGTCGGCGACCCAGTGATCTCAGCTGGACTTGCTATACACACAAAGAGACGTTGCTTCTCTTTGTGTACTGTACAGATTGTATCATGGGGAGTGTTCGAAGGAGCTGTTTAACTTGATACCAGCCGCTGAGCTCTGCTATCGTAGCACTCGCCACAAACTTAAATTTCACCCTCACCATCTTGATGAGTGGCAATCCACTACAGTACGCTTCTTGGGTGATTTTCTACCATGTACGATGAAATTATGGAATCAGCTACCCTCAGCTGTGTCCCCGAACAAATACGATATGGGTGCCTTCAATAAAAGAGGCTATGTGTTACCTTGTATACCCTTTGTTGTTGCTGAAGTCTATGGGCGGTGGTGACCACTTACCATCAGGTTGCTCACATGTTCGTTTGCCCCTGTCTGATATATAAAAAAAAGATTATGATAATTCCTTCACGCTATAAATACATATTATGTGCACAGGGCCAATTATCTCTTAATATGAAACTAAGCTAATGGTAAATTCCATTTGGATATATTTACCAAAACAGTAAGATGCTAATGAAAGCATTATACCTTTTCGTTTTTTTTTGAGGCGGGGAAAAATGCGTTACGCACACCACCGGTGCCTGGGTGGCCTCCGGTGGTAGTGTGGGACTCCCCGTCGGCTGTCCGACGGTATACCCACTAAACGACCCCGCGAAATGCCATCGGCCGCGTTGGTGTGGTGCCCCGGATCTGTCAGCAACAGGGCACCACTGCGACTGGCCAGCCCCTCAAAAGGGGCTGGACTTCTTCTCTCTAGGGGCCGTCCCGGCAAATTGGGACAGCCCCTCCGGCGGCGGGACCATTATGGGGCCAGGTTCCCATCCTGACCCCTAGTCCCACAGGTTAGGGAGGCGGCAGTAGGTGCACATAGCGCCTACGCCGCACTCCTGTCCGCCGTCTCCGGAGCGGGACAGCCAAGGGATCATCCTCCCTGTCCCGCTCCGCGGCCTCCTTCTGGGACATGACCGTCTCACAGAAGGAGGCCATCGCCTGCCAGGCACTGTCACTCCCGAGCATGGAGTGGACTACGCTCGGGAGCGAGAGGTCCGCGCTTCCTAGCGCGGACACCCGATCATGGCGCTGCCGAGACCATCTGGGACACTGCTCCAACGTGTGTTGAGCAGTATCCTCGGCCGCGCCACAATCGTGGCAGCCTGGCCGCTCCTCCCGCCTCGCGACCCGGTGCAAGTACTCACCGAAGCACCCATGCCCGGTGAGCACCTGCACCATGCGGAAGGTGAGGGGTTTGCGCCTTCGGCGCATCCACGCCTCCAGGACCGGGCGCAGCGCATCCGCAACGCGGACTCCATACCGCGGCTGCGCCAGATCCTCCCCCTACCTCCGCATCATCTCCACATGCCCTCGCTGGCGATACCGCCCCACCTCCACCGACGTGGGGCGCTCGCCGAGACTCCTCCTTTCAGCAACGAAGCTGTACACCTCGGCGAGCACCTCCGCCACCAACTCCCAGGGCGGGTCGCCAGCGAGGTACGGTCGCGGCCGTCCAAGCCACCGTACAGTACCCCCTTATTGCCCTCTGCGCTATGACCCGCTGCGCTCTGCGCAGCTAAGCCCTGTTCCGAGCGCAGAGGGCGTCCGCCCATATGGGGGCACCGTACGTGGCCATACTCCGGCAGATGCCGGAGTACAGCCGCCTGCACGCGGCGCTGGGCCCGCCCAAATTGGGCAGGAGGCGAGCCAGCGCCGCCGCAGCTCTGATGACCTTCGGTCCCAACCGCTCGAAGTGGGGGCCGAAGGTCCATCGTCCGTCAAGGGTGAGGCCCAGGTAGCTCATCTGGGCACTCACCCTTATCCTCTCTCCTCCTATTTGGAGGTGTGCTCCGGGGGGAGGGTCCCGTCTGCCGGTCCCGCGGAAGAGGAGGGCCTCGGTCTTGTCCAAACGGACCCGAAGCCCGAGCCTCTCTATACGGCTGACCACCAGTCCTACTCCGAATTCGGCCAGCCGCGCCGCCTCCACAAAGGTCTTACCCCGGGACGTGACTCTCCCGGGGAGGAGACGGCCCCGCAGGACCCAGTCGTATGCGAGGCCCCATAGAATGGGGCCCAGAACGGACCCCTGCGGGACCCCGCACCCGACAGACCTACTGACCATACGGCCCCTCGCATCCTCGAAGCACACCTCCCTGTCCTCCAAGTATGCCTTCAACAGTCTCCCCAAGTACGGAGGCACCTCAAAGTACTTGAGGGCCTCCAGTATGGTACTGTGGGGGAGGCTGTTGAAGGCATTGGCGATGTCAAGCGACACCGCCACCGCCACCTTACCCTCGCGCTCCGCATCCTCCGTCACCGACCTTAGGCGCCTAATGGCGTCGACGGTCGACCGTCTGGCCCGGAACCCGAACTGGGCATCCGATAGGCCCGGTCCCGGGCCATCCTCCAAATGCTGAGCGAGGCGGGAAGCGACAACCCTTTCTAGGACTTTCCCCGCCTCGTTCAGCAGAACGACCGGTCGAACCGCCGACCCCGAGTCCGGGGGCCGGTCTCCCGTCAACAGAAGGCAGAGCCGGCCCACCCTGAAGGGTCCCGGGCAGCCCCCCGACCGCAAGCAGCAGTCGAGGAGCTCCCGGAACCTGTATCCGAGGTGCACGAGAGCCAACGCAAGTACCTTCCCGTGTACCCCGTCCGGAACCGGCGCTCTCTTCTTGCCTCGGAGGCGGTCGTGGACCGCCTCCATCTCCTGGTCGGTGACGGGCGGCGGAGCGCCCTCCTCCTCTCCTCTGGAGTCCGACGATCGGGCCATTCTCGGGGAAGCGTACCCCCGTGGGGTGTCGGGGAAGAGTTCCCCGACAACCCTCTCCAACAGGGCTGGCTGATGAAAGCATTATACCTAAACAGCAGCTTGATAAGGAAGCTATTTGCCCTAATCGTGAGATGTCGATGAAGCAGTCTGCCTGAAATGCAAAATTGAAACTAGTTCGCCTAAATTCAAATTGCGTATTCGTAAATATTTTCTTGTTTTTAATACATACGATTTGAGGAGCTCGGTGGCGCAGCGGTGAAACGCGTTGTTACGCTACTTTGACACCAACGCTCGCGGGTTCGATTCCCACACAGTACAAACATTTGTGTGCATGAACATGTCTGTTTGTCTTGGTCTGGGTATTTTCTATGTATAATAAGTATGTATTTACAAAAAAAAAATGTATTTACGTATGTTTATCAGCTGTCTAGTACCCATAACACAAGTTTCGCTTACTTTGGGGCTAGATGGCACTGTATAATCTGTCCGACAATATTTGTTTATTTATTTATACTCGTACATAGATTTTACGGGAAACAAACAGATACGTTCATACACACTAACTATTCTATTGTGGTAATAGACGCCGCGATACATGACTTAAATTAGCTTCATCGTTTTTATGTCGTTAAAATTACGAACTAAATAAAAGATTTTTTAAATTCCGTAAGGGTTCGTCTTTCTCTGTAGTCAACCATGCACGATCCATTGTTTGATTTTAATTTAGTTCCGATCTCTGTTATTTTAATTTTAATAGGTTCTCTTCGGGCAAATCTGTTATGAAACAATTAGCTTGGGAAATTAATTTGGTGATAACAGAGGGAACTCTGTGTTGAAATGAATTCTTTCACGGAAGTGCGGGTTTATGACATCATAATTAGAAGATAACATGATTGCGGCTATTTTTTTAACCCTATGAATACAACCAAGGTTAACTCCTCTCAAAGAATAGACTTTTCAACGCTTCCTTCAAAGTTAGACTTCAGGCACCGCCATTCGGCTGTTGTAGCAATTTATTTAATATTGAGTTCGATTTGGTGTTTATATTTTTAATGTGCCACAATTAAGCATTGGTTACATATAACGAGCGTAGGTGCCCAATAATAATTTCAAAAATATTTAATTATTAAATTTGTAGTATTTACAGCGAAAGCTGCTGAAATAGACTAAGAGCTTAGTAACTATCAATTATCTGGTTCTCAGTCCCAATGAATAGCATATTCTGTGAAGCTGAACTTACTGGCAAGTTTATTTATGTGGTGGTCATATAAAAAAGGGTTACCTTCAATCAAATATTATTATTGCGAGTTCTCTGTGCCTACCCCGTAAGGAATTTGGCGTGAAATTACAGATAGATAGAACTGACGAAATGAAGATGATTCGTTTATCCCTTTTTTTGAAATCCATTTATAATAAGCACGCAAAAACAGGCACGATTTTAGCAGAATGATGAATAAGATGCTCTAGAAAATTAGCACTCATTTTTCAATCTTCCTATATTTTTCTTCGCTCCACGACAAGACAATGTCACTCACTCCACTTGCACGAGAATAATCAAGCAGATTTGCCGTCAGATCTCAAAGTGAAAACTGCCTTTGATGTCAAAGAAGCCACTTGAATGCTGTCTCGCCTCTGACAATATCACACAGTACCTTGTCGGAATCGGAAGCGACTTTCAATCTTATCTCGGGGAAAAGTTGACAGTTTTTTTTTAATTCGAGTTCCCACTAAATAAACAAATAAATACTTGTATTAATTTATAACAATATCAGTAAAATACAGTATTTTTTTTATTTATAATCACTTATTTATTGTCAGTACCAAAATCTATTAGTTACATAAAATTTACCAGCAGTTTGATCTAGACTATTCTATGACAACTGCTTCTTTTTTACTATTGTTGGCAGAAGCACACACTGTAGTGTCCAAATTTCCTATACCTTTGTGTAGGGAACATTATATAGCCGATGGTAGGTTTATATTTTAACCGTATTCTATGTAGTATGTTATCGATAGATGACAGTACGAGTACTGTTGATAAGCATAGTTAATGGCCTTGTAGCGATTTGAAAGAATTGACTAATCGGCAGTTAGCGAAGTATGTTTTAAACCCCTACGGTTGAAAGGAGATCCGTATCACCACATTATAATGAGTAAGAGTTTGTGTGGTGATGATAGAAGTCCTACCTCCGCTGTTATCATAGCATCTCCTTTAGAGTTTACCGGTAACCTCATTAACTCGCACTATACACTATACACACACACACAACTCCACCCTCCAGGAGTTCCTAATCAACAGCAATCTTCTATGAAGTGAAAATTTCCGTACGTAGATACTTTGATGCGCCATACCGTACTATAATAATCGATTAAGAAATTCATCGAGTTGAGTGGATTGAGTCATTAATCTAGAACTACTACGGCATGAAGAAAATGTATGTATGATTATTATTTTCTTTGTGTTAGTAATGTGCTTGTGCAGTATATTATATTCATGTATCTGTTTTTACTGTTGCTATGACTCATTTCAAATTTATTGATAATTGTTTTAGTTTATAATAATTTAGTTAAAACATAGTTACTCTCCAATATATGTAAATGTTCCTATCAAGCCTATAAAGGTTGGCTGGAAGAGATATCTTACAGAGATAAGTCGGCCTTTGAACATACTACAAGGTAGTTACTGTATTTATTGTGCAAAAAAAATTACAACAACAACATGAAAAATCATTTAGGCTGCTTCTTCACAAATATTTCTGCCCCGCTTTCGATAGGACTTCGTTTGGTGTAGGCGAGGTACGTCACGTGATGGTGAGTTTGACTTTGGCTCAAAAGATGAAAATGTGTCCCATGCCACGACTCACACAACGCTGTTCCAAGAATTTAATGCATTTATCAATATCTCAAATATCTCGACTGTCTATAGCACGAAGTGATGAGATTCAGAAATTCTTTGCAAAGATTACGTACTTTATCTCTTGTTTTTCTCACGCAATATGTCAATGCCATCGTTATTTATGTTGTCACACCTGATTCAAAAGGAGGACAAAATATGGATGAACTATTTGTTGATTATTGGAAAAGTTTACTTCCAATCATAAAGTTAGTAACCCAGTTAAGTATATGATTCTGATTGGGTTAGAAGCTTTATGACTAATTCGCTTTATTACTACATAGGGGTATGACGAGATCGCTTTATGGCTAAATCTCGATTTGACTCCTTCCGGCCGTTGTCGCAAATGCGATTCGCAACCACTTACAATGTTCAATAATTCTTACAACTGACAATATTCGGTTCTGGCGCTTCGCCGGCCGCTGCCGCGGCACGCTCGCTTCTCTCGCTCGGCTCGCGCGCTGTAGGGTCGCAGTTCTACCTAACACTCCTCGCTTCGCTCGTCGTCGTACCTATCGCAGTTGCGACAACGGCTGGAGGGAGTCAAATCGAGATTTAGTCATAAAGCGATCTAGTCATACCCCTATGTAGTAATAAAGCGAATTAGTCATAAAGCTTCTAACCTTTTTGATTGTACATGTGATTGAACTAGAGTAGAGTACAGAGTGCAAAACAAAATAATCTAATCCGACGCGTATGTTAAATGACGTTTTTAAATTCAAGAATGCCATTCCAATATTTACTAGTAAAACAAAACAGGTTACATATTATTATGTTGAAAAATATTTGATTGACAATAATACTCGTATCTGGATTGGATACACCAGCACACCAAAATATTTATGCTATGCTCCATTGCATTGCATTGCTCCGTCTTATTAAAAATTAAAAATATGTCTATTTATTACCATATACAAAGACTGTTTATTAGCTATGTGTGAAACGTGCAAAGTACGCTCGTATAGAGAATTCTTGTGGCATTTCGTAGTTGGAATGGAGTATAATGCTGATTATTTTATAAAAGTCACTAACAGTTGCCCGTGAGTGCTCGCTTGTAGCTTTTCCAGTTGTTCACGTGAATCTGAATAAAAAAATTGCCTATATCACTCAAAAATTGTCACCAAACATATAATTTTCTGAGTTCCAGAGATTGTCCCAACAACAAAAGAAATAAACTTATCTCTTTATAATATACGTATGTATATTTTCACGCCAGGTCCCTTGCAGGGTAGGCAGAGTGAGCCGAATGTCATAAGATTCGGTCCTTACACACCTCATTCGCTTCTTTAACATTCATAGCTCTATTCCCGCCGGTTCCTAGGACTCCTGACATATCCTTCTGATAAAACACGACCAACTTGTTCATGGTAAATTAGTATTGTCTCTTCCTCGGCTCCTACATCCTTCCACTTTCGCATTGTAGGTATATCTGTTTCTTCATTCTTTCATCCGGCATTCTTTTTACACGTCCGAACCGACGGAGCATGCCTTTTCTTATATGCCGAAATAGTTGCCTTTCAGACAAACTCTCTTTAATAATCAAAGTATAGTCAATTAATCTTAAAATTTGTCCTAATTTATCAAAAGTTTCAAATTTCGAATGTTAGGTGTAAATCAATTGATAAAACCTGTATTACCAGTCCCTTTTTGGTAGACGAAGTAATCCAAATTGAATTTCTCACCGCAATGTAATTTTCACTACGCGTCTTTTTTTAAGTGCACGTGATTTTTAATTTAAATTGAATTTCTCGTCGCAATTTAATTTTCACTCCGCGTCTTTTTTTAAAGTGCACGTGATTTTGAATTTAAATTTACTAATCAGGAACACCGTTCCTATATGAATTCTATATGTTTGTCTGTGCGTTTGTCCGTGCGTATGTTTGTGCGTTTGTCGGTCGCTTTTTTTCGAATATTCGAATTTTGGCTTCAGATTCGGATTCAGCATAAAAAAGTAGAATAGGAATGTTCAGGAACACCGTCCCTATCTCTTAAGGAACACGGTCAAAATGGCCAAAAAATTAAAAAAAATAATTGAATTATTATATAATTGACGAGCCAGGTGTTCCTCTGGCAATGCAAGCTTGCGCATTCTCAACTGATGTTTAATGGCATTTAAATAACTGTAGGTACTACACGACTTAGCGGCCAAACAAACAAAATTGTGAAGTCAACTGCAGCAACCATTCGACCCTTGCAGTACCAGTGGTGTCATTTTGACGAGCTCGGTGGCTCAGTCCTGAATGACGCGACTTTGACACCAACGCTCGTGGGTTCGATTCCCACACAAGGCAAACATTTGTGTGCATGAACATGTCTGTTTATATTGGTCTGGATGTTTAAAGAGAGGTAGGGTGCATTAAAGCAGCCCATCTGGGGAAGCACCTTCACCTCACAGAAAACCGCAGTCAAATAACAACTCCGTAGGGGTTGTTGTGTTCCTGCATGTGAGTGAGGTCATCAGTAAGCTCCCAAAGGAGTTGCTGTGTAAGCAGCAGAGGAGGCATCGCGCGAGTGATAATTAATATATTCCAAGCGTTAATAGGCTACGGAACACGCTTTACATCAGGTGGGCCGTATGCTTGTATGCCTCCCGACGCAGTATAAAAAAAATTCGCACTTTGTCCACCCGGAATACTCGTATATCACTCCACATCTATGCCGAAGAACCTCCACCATAGTCTTGAGAGTAATTACTTTTACGGTCAATTAGCAAACAAACTTAACTGGTTAATTAAAAACTGGTAAACTGGTTAATTAAAAACATCATTTTAAGTTGCCTGTAATTTAGAAAATAATGGCGAATGTAACAACTCCATAAATTATGAAAACATGAAATGACGAATAAAATTACCACACCAATACAAATTACAATAAAATTAACCAAAGACAAAAATATAACGTGCTTCTTTGTAATTACAGTAGTCCCACCAGCAGCCAGCACCAGGCATCCGCAGAGCACACGCTGCGTTAGCAGTAGACACGAAACGTCGTGTATGGCAATCATCCGGAAGCTACCGTAGCCGCATTATTGACACACGAATTAACATATTAAAAAATTAGATAAATTTTTGTAGACAGTTTTTGTCTATTATTGTCCAAACAAACATTTTCTGCTACTACAGCTCAGAAATCACAATAAAGAAAAAACCGACCAGATGCGAGTTGGATTCGCGAACTGAGGGTTCCGTACAAACTTGTGTGTAGGTATGTAAATAGTTCATCTATCATATGAATCACATAAATTATGAAAGCACCGAACACCGTTCAAACGAAAAGAAAAACTGGTTGGATGGATAAATTTTACTGGAGACAAAAGCATATCAATTGCCGTTGGAAAACTTTGTGGTTATGTGAAGTGACCAGAGGCAACTAATAGTGATCTTGACTTTATTTTTCATATATTTTGTCAGATGACAGATATGCAAAGAGTTCATCTGAAATAAAACATCTACCATAGAAATGCCTGTGAAAAAAGAGTAATCTATTGCCAACCCTAAGACAGTAACTTCTTAGAAGCTATTGTGTGAACATACCTATCAAGCAATTGCTTAGAGCAAACAGTGGTAGGGAATGCTTTGAGGTAGATTGAGATTCCTCCGTGGATTTGTCGTTAGGCTGAGACCTTTTTTTCCGGAGCCGAGTTGGTTCGTAAATAATGAGGTTTTTTTTTTTAATTTGTCTAAATATTTCCAAAATGTTGAATATGTGTGTTTCCTCACGACGTATTTGTCATGCTTCCGGATGCTTGCCATACAAGATTTTTCACTCATTACTGCTAACGCAGCATGTACTCAGAACCTGCCTGATGGACTATTGCAATTATTAATAAGTAAGCAATTTTTTGTTTTTATGCTTAGTATATGATTTTATTTTTATTTCAAGTTTTCATAATTTATAGGGTCCCATTTTCGAAGATCGATTGTGAAAAACCCACACGCACAATATAAGTTATTCGAGTGGTCCAATTGCTCGGCGGTGAAAGAAATCCTTACAAACGTGTGCTAACTTCAAAAACACGATTTTTAGTATATGTCCACACCAATATTCGAACTAGGGAACAGTTGTTGAATAGGCTCGTTCTTTGTATACTAGGCTATCACTCCTCTGTACGAAACGTTACTATTAGTAGATATACAAGTGTTATAAATACTCCGAAGAATCCCTCCACTCAATTACAAAACAAAGAACAAAATCGTCGGAGTAGATACAAAGCAAGGATTAGCACACATCCAGTAGGTAGCGGAACAATGAGATAAAAGAGCTTAATTCTATCCTATCTTTTAATTAAACACGGATTACAATGTAGAACCGTTTAAGAAATAGAATAAACCATTTTTAATTAGAAAACGAATGTGAACGATTTCAATGTATCCAGTTCAATGAATGATTCGCAACTTTTGTAACATTACAGTTATTTTGCTCTAATTGCTGTTTATACAAACAAATGTTGAAAAGCCATTACAATCCACGTTATCAGTTTATTGAACTCGTTAGTTCATTAAATTTACGTGAGACGAACCGAATGCAATGCATCACAAAAAATAAACAAAGTTTTACGATTTCCAACATCAACATCATAGTGTTACTAACAACTGCGCCATCGAGTTAATAATGAATTTCCACTCCCCAGAATACTTATAATGCAAGTTCTAGTACCTATATGTCTCTCACATCCATCAACTTCTATCAAACAACTGTTCGAGCAACACTCATTCACTCTTAATCCCACTTTTCCGTTCGAGCTTCATGTCCTATTCATTTACAAGCGACACGATACTGGAATGCATTACCTGAACCCATTAGAGAATCCTCCATTGAACATTCTTTTACAAAGTAGTTCTGTACATATTTACATTAATTTGTTATTTCAAATAACTAAATTATGTTTGGATATCGGCCGCCTCTTGGTCTTCAATCTTATTTGTTGTCAGCCACCAGCTTTTTAAGCTACTGATTCAATTCCTGTTGTACCACTAAATTCGTATTTTCAGATTTATGTACAACACACACTTATTAACATACGATTTATATGCAGCACGATATCAAAAATATTATGGTTTCAAGTCGACGCTCATAGTATTAGAAAAAGGTGGTACAAACACAACCTTTAAACTGTTCCGCTGCTTCATAGTTTTGGAGATAGACCATAATAAGGTATCTAACTATCTATAACTTCACGCCAAATCCTTTGCGGTGTAGGCAGAGGGAATCGAGCGCCACGTGACTCGATTCTTACACACCTCACTCGCTTCTTTTACATTCTCTTCTCATGCACACTCTCCGGTTTTTAAGGCCTCTGACATCACCTTTTGTTAGACCACGACAATTGGTCATGATAGGTAAGTCTTAGCCTTCCTCGACTCCTACATCCTTACACTTTTGCGTTGTATATTTGCTTCGTCATTCTTTCAACTTACATTCTTTCGACATGTCCGAACCAACAGAACATGCCTGTTCTTATTTTAATACCGACGCTCTCTTTCAGACCAACTCTGTTTCTAACATCATCATTGCGAATACGGTCTGAAAGCCTTACGCCACAAATTTTGCGCAACGCCTGCATTTGGACCGCGTTTATCCTACTTTCATACTTTCTCTGCCATACTAGCTCTCGCTTCTATAAGTAAGCGTTGGGACCGGCAATGCATTGTGTATAGCGAGCTGTGACTTCTAGCTCAAGTTTTTACTGCCAAGGAGTTCAAGTTTTGCGAAAATAAAAAAGTGTTGTATAGGTAAACATTTTTTATTAAATCTTCTCAAAGTACTCTCCACCAGCCTCTATACAAAGTTTTATGCGTCTCAACTAGTTTTTTAAACACTTTTTCCAGTCCGCCGCAGACACCTCATTTACAGCCTGCTCGAACGCTGACAGTGCATCTTCCGGCGACGAAAATTGTATCCATTTAAACTGATTTTTTTGCTTTCAGACATATAAAAAGAAGTCACTGTGCTAGGTCATGGCTGTAAGGAGGGTGACCCAGCTTGACCGGCGTGCCGTCCAGGAAGTCCCTCAAAAACTTTTTTCATACTTTCTTAGTGGCGCTTAATGTACCATTGACCGCTGTACTCGCGCGATACCACCTCTGTTGCTAATACAGCAACAACTTAGGAAATTACCGGTGACCTCATTCACATGCAGAAATACAATAACCCTGTAGGAAGTTGTTATTTGGCTGCGGTTTTCTGTCAGGTGGAGGTACTTCCGCAGACGGGCAACTTTGATATGTCCTACCTCTCCTAAAAACACCCAGACCAAGACAAACAGACATGTTCATGCACAAAAATGGTTGTCCTGTGTGGGAATCGGACCCACGAGTGTTGTTGTCAAAGTCACTGCATCACCGAGCTCGTTAAAATGTCGTGCTTTATTTGCATACGATCAAAATATATTTGTAGACAACAGAACAAAAACAGAACCAATGCTTTTCTAAATATAGTTATGCTTTCAACTTATATTATTGAGACGCCTACAACTTTCTAAATACTTGAACGTGCAGCTATTGAAATTAAACACAAAGTAACTTAATTGGGATTTGCAACCCCACTAAGAAATTAAGCAACAAAACACTCTAATTACGGGGCAACATTTTAATTAGCGAGTTTTTCGAAATCGTCAAAGAAGCTGGTGCTAGACGCAAGGTGAGGCTCGGTGTCTGCTAACTGCCCCCTCTAAGGCGTAAAAGCGAATCACATCGTTTGAAGTCTAAGGCACAAGGGGAGCCTTTGAGTCGCGCCAGACGCACTTGTCAAGGGCCACTCAAGAACATCAAAGCCAGCTCGTGTACATAAAGATACAGACGTTGAAGCAAAAATCTAGATTCGCGATCGAGTGCTCATAATTTTGAAGATTCCTCAGACTACCTGATGGATACTTGACGCTCTGAACAAATAGTAAGGGCTATTTGACGCAATACTTGTTTAAAAGAGGCATTTACTTAAGCGGGTCTTTTGTGTGAAATTTAAAGTAGTAATGTATTTTAAGATAGGATTTTGAAGGTTAGTTTTTTACGTATCTAAATCCTGGTAGTTTTTGTATAGTGTCGACCGGTATACGACTCACCCAAAATGGCTACCGTAGCATGTGCACTTTTGAAATACAGAACGTATTGCTCTAGCGTTGTTAATAGATGCTTTGTTATCTGCAGAGGTAAGACGATACTTAATGTATTGCAAGCGTTAATAGGCTACGGCAACTGCATTAAATCAGCTGGGATGTGTGCTTGTATGTCTCCTAACGTTGTATTAAAAAAGGAATTGAAATTAAACTCTTAAATCACCTCAGTAGCGCCTAATTGGTCTGATCTTAAAGATCTATTGTTAAGTAATGCACAAGTAATGAGATTTAATCTCATATTGATAAAGATAACATAAGATAAAAATCTTTATTTGCCCTTAGAACCTCACAGGCACTTAGACATGTCATACATTTTCAATATAATCTTATTAATTTTTCATAGTTTTGATTTCTCTTTTTTAATCTACCAGCATTTCAAATGACCATTTGCGAAGAAAAAATGCCAAAAGAAACTTAATGCCAATATAGGTCTCTTTTCAAATTGTCAATTTATATTACAATAAATTTATGACAGTGTATAATGGTGACAAGTTGTAAAGTTAAAGATATATTAACACATGTGCTGAATCATATCAAGACATCTCTGTCAGCCAGATATTCATAAATCCTGTAATAACCCTTCTTACATATAGTAATTTTGATAAGCCTTTTGAACATATTGTCAGGCAATTAAAGAGAGGTAGTGCGCATCAAAGCAGCCTATCTTGTGAAGTACCTCCACTTCACAGAAAACCGCAACCAAATAATAACTCCCTAGAGGGTTGTTGTGTTCCTGCGTGTGAGTGAGGCCACCAATAAGCTCCTAGGGAGTTGCTATGTAAGCAGCAGAGGAGGCATTGCGCGAGTGATACTTAATATATCGCAAGCGTTAATAGGCTACGGTACCCGCTTTACATCAGGTGGGATGTATGCCTGTATGCCTCCTGACGTATAATAAAGAAAAAAAAGGCAAGGATAGAACTCCTGAACTGTTTCAGGTAATTTATTACAGAATCGAATACAATTTACAATAAAAGCTCTACTCGCCACACAATTAATTCCTGCTTCTAAGATTTTCACCAAATTTTGAAAACCGACTTATAAAGTCTATACATATACATTGCATATTCATTATGTTCTCATAAATGTACTCAGAGGTAACCATGATAATATTTATTTCTTTCATTAGTTCTCTAAGTGATTTCCTGGAGCTCATGTTATAAATAATGTGTGATGACTCTCTTTTCTAATATAAAAATAGTTTCAATATCAGCCGCTCTTCCCCACAACACTATATACTCTATGACATAATGCTGTGAAAGGAGCTGAAATAGACTAAGCGAGCAGTAGCCACATTCGTCAATTGTCTAATTCTCCTAACGGCATATGCGGCAGAGCTGAGCTTACTGGCCAGTTTATTTATGTGGACCCACTGCAATTTTGAGTATATCGTAATTCCAAGAAATACAGTGTCATTAATAAATTCTCCACGCAGTATTAGTAGAAGCGACACTTTTATACATTTAGTTTTAGTTGATCAAATTATAGTCGATGTCAACAAATTACCCAAGCTTTTGACATTAGAAAATGTAGTATTCGTAAAATAATCGATTCGTTTACGAAATTAATACAAAACGTTTTCGTAATCATACCTAGAGCTCAATTTCAAAATGTTCATATTTTGGGATCGAATCGAGCTCACTGGTTTGGCAGACAGAACAGAGCGGCTTAAGACGCGATTCTTACCTCGCTCGTTCCTTTAATATTCATAGCTCTTTTTGTAATGATACAACGTAGATTATATCTTGAAGAGTTATATTGTGGAATTGATGGCGAATTTAGTTATGCATATATGAAATCTAGGAGTCGTATGTCCACACACGACCGGACGGACGCACCAAGTGTCTCCAATTAAGTACAAAAGCAATTTTAAAAGCTATCGATAACAAAAGGCAAGCGAGGACAAGAAAGGCGGCCTATCTAATTGTATTATTCTGAGAACGGACGGCTTTTCGTTTGAGAACACACGTGCACGCTGGGAATTAGAGTTGGTACGCTTGTTGCTACGCGATGGGTATTGGCCAATCAGAGTGAGCGTCACCCCAGCGCATGAGGCGGGGGCGCGGTGAAGGGGGGTATGGAAGCGAACGACTGGGGGTTGTCCATTCGGTTCCCGGAGTTCTCGCGGTTCGGTCGTTCGACATCGCGGCTTGTATCATAATAATTATTGTCCATTCGGTTCCCGGAGTTCTCGCGGTTCGGTCGTTCGACATCGCGGCTCGAATCATAATAATTATTCGGTTTTGGAATATAAATTTTGTCGAACAAAAGCCTAAATGGGTCGAGTATTCGCAACTCCCCACGAAACGCGAAGGCGCCGAGGTCAGCGTAGCAACACCGCCGGGGACAGCCTACGGCCGCCCGACTCCACGCTGCACAGTACGGGACCACGAGTTCTTCGCGGGACCGCAGCTCTAGCCTATCGTGCTGACCTGCAGGCAGATAAGTGTAGATTTAAGTATTGTTCTTTTATTCATATACTAAAATTCTGTTGTGTTGTGTTATTTTTTTTTTCCCCCCAGGAAACTCGCGTTAGCGTGTAAAGTAAATAACATACGCCTATGCCTAAATCTGTGGCATAGTGGCAAAGTTAAATTTTGTCTTGCAAGGTACCTCTGTGTAGGCGAGGGTGGATGACCGCATTCATACAGTCTCACTGAGGCGAAGGGCATTTTTTGGGTTGGTGCTTATGAGTGGCGAACTTGTGAAAGCCAGGAGAACCACTTATACGCGCCTTTTTATATAGTGGCGGCAGAGTACCTATAGTTTATGGTATTGTTCTAGTATATCACGCGGGTTTGATAAGTGCATGCTATTATTCCATCCGGAGACCGCTCTCCAGGTGAGCCGATAAGCGGCAAAATTACGCTACAGCCCGATTTCTGTATACTCAACTGGAATCGCTAACGGCTCTGAACTGTTTACTCAGACCATTTAAAATACACATGTGAGATTGCCCAGCCTATAAAACATGCCACGATAATCCTGTAAGGATAATTCACGATAGTGTACACGATACTTAATATAAGTATAATTATTTACGCAGCGGTCACAAAATGCAAAACCCCACGAGATTGGTATAATGACAGGAGTCACTACATTTTATACATTTTTTATACATTTATTTCTCGCCACAAACTTAAGGAAAACATTATTATTGGTACCGTACGCTAATTTTACACTTTAAGGTTTGTGGGAGACTGCTGCCTGAACTGGGTTAATAAATAACCCGTATTACAGGTCACCAGGCCCCGCTCTCTGTTTTATGCACAGCAAGTAGGTACTCATCAATATAGTTCGAGTGCATGCCGCTGAGACGATAATAAGAAAACAATATTAAAAAAAAAAAGTATGATAATAATAATAACAAACTTAAGAAAAGAGGAGAATGAGACCTGTGTGTTGTGTGTGTGTGTGTGTGTGTGTGTGTGTGTGGTATTAGTGTATGGGGGTGTGGGTGTGAGTGTGTTTGTACGTCTGTTTGTGTGTGAACAGGTATTTTTATAAACAAATTTACGCCATTCATTAATTATTTATTTTAAATTTAGATTTAGAGAGCGTCGGTATTAAAATAAGAAGAGGCATGCTCCGTTGGTTCGGACATGTAGAAAGAATGCAGGATGAAAGAATAACAAAGCTGATATACAATGCAAAAGTGGAAGGATGTAGGAGCCGAGGAAGCCCAAGACTTACCCACGATGATCAAATTGGTCATGTTCTATCAGAAGGTGATGTCAGGAGCCCTAGAAACCGGCGAGCGTGCATGAAAAGATCAATGAATGTTAAAGAAGGGAGTGAGGTAAGTAAGGATCGAGTCACGTGGCGCTCGGTTCTCTCTGCCTGCCCCGTAAGGGATTTGGAGTGAAGTTTTAGATAGATAGAAATTTACGCCCTATTGTGTATATACAGTGACGAAGGAATACAGTATTCACTATATTAATACAGTGACTCCTGTCATTATACCAATCTCGGAGGTACAATGGATCCGAATATTGTTAAATGTGCTAATTGCAATATTGTCATAAGCGAGTTACTAGCGTTTATACAAAATAAGGCGGATGTAATGGACGAGGACTCGCTCTCCAGGATGTGCAGTGATTCGTTCTCGGAGAGTGATATAGTGGCGGCCAAAAAACAGTTATTTGAATCTGTTCCGGATTCAAAAAGAAAAGTTCGCAGGAATAAAGGAAAAAGTGCCCGCGACATTGATGATATAATTTGTTTAATGAAGCTCACGGACCCTGAAATTGCTCCAATTTTTGTAGCTCGTGACCTTCAAAAACTTCCACCCGTTACGTTCGATCACATCGATGTAACGAAGTTTATGAAAGATATGCTCGTGTTACAGAAGGAAGTTGCATACTTAAGGAGTACATGTGCTTCTGTCGACCAGTTGTTGGAACTTAGAACCGAGCTTGACAACATCAAACAAGCCTCCATAGTGTGCAACAATTTTGACTTTGTGAATAGACGGCGGGGCGGTTACCTAGCTAGTAATGATAGTTACTATGATAGTGGACCTATGGCCTTACAACAGCAGTCACATGAATTATCAAACAAGAATATTTCTCCTCAACATTTTTCAATTAACAAAAATGTGGGTGAATCTCCTACTAAAACTGTAGGTAGTCACAGAAAGCCGATATCAACGGCTATTCGAACAGATGACTATACTGTGAGTTCTGTCTCGCTTGTTCGCCAGGAAAAAGATACAGCCGTGAAGCAAGACGTGAGAGCTAGTTCGGATGACCGGTCGGCTGGCGGTGTTGCCGCGCAAGCATCCGCCGCTAACCGTCGTATATCTGAGCGAGACGATAATCGGCCGCTGAATGGTCAATGCGAGATCCCTACTATGTGTTCGACTCTAACAAACTCGGACGCTTCGAGTAGCAGTGATCATATTCAGTCGATTGTGCAGTCGTCGGCTTCTGAGTTACCAGGCGATTCTTCGAATAAAGTTCGGAAACAAATAGTAGAGGACAAATGGAAGCAGGTTACGTATAAAAAAACGTAAACAATCAACTCCTTACGGGAGATTAGGAATAGCTGAAGTTGGGCCGGACAGTAAATTTAAAGCTGCAGTTATTAAATTGCCATTGTATATATCCAACGTAAGCAAGGATACCAGCGAAAGCGACATAATTTCGTACATAAAATGTAAAACGCAAGAAGATGTGAGATTGTTTAAGATAAATAGACAAACAGAAAAAAGTTACAATTCTTATAAATTGTATATTTCACAGAATAAAATAGAATTGTTTTTAAAAAGCGACTTTTGGCCGAACGGAATCTCTTTTCGGCGTTTTGTACAGGGTAAGCATACTACTGAGAAAGGCGAAATAAAGCAGAAATAATATAGACAGTTATGGATAAACAGTTATCGTGTAAAATTGTTAGCTTTAACTGCAGGTCCGTGAAACGATCAGTGGACGGTATAAGGTTACTCTGTGATTCAGCTGACATTCTGGCATTGCAGGAAACTTGGCTGCTACCTTTCGATATCCCGTTTCTCGGTAAAATACACGAAGATTTTGACTACATTGGTAAATCTGCAGTGGATATTTCTGAAAAAATAAACAGAGGGCGGCCTTATGGTGGGGTGGCGATTCTTTACCGTAAGGGGGCGTTTGAATCAGTCTCTGTTATTGATTGTGTTAGCCCACGTCTGACAGCAATTAAAGTAGCAGTCGGTAAGAGATATATCTTGGTGTTCAGTGTGTATATGCCAACGGATGTAAGTGAGAATCTACCGGAATATACGGAGTGTCTCAGTGAAATGAATGTTATAGTCGACACCTGTGATGTGGAAACCGTATTCATGTTGGGAGACTTTAATGCCCACCCCGGTGAGTCTTTCTTTACTGAACTTCTAGACTTTTGTAATGAACAACAGTGGATATGTGCAGACGTTGACAGACTTACATTGGACTCTAATAGTTATACATATATAAGCGAAGCACACGGGTGTAGACGTTGGCTTGATCATTGTGTTGTTACACAGTCGGCATATCGAACAATTATTGGTATAGATATAATACATGATGTGTTTTGGTCGGATCATTTTCCTATGATAATTGAATGCCAATTAGATATGGTTAGACGCAAACACAAAAGTGATTTACCAGTAAATAATAAAGTAATCTGGGGTGAGCGAGACAGTGATCAAGTACGGCGTTATCACGATGTGTGTAATAGAAAATTAAAATGTATTGAGTACCCTCAGGAGCTCGGTCTCTGTAGTAATGGGCACTGTAATGATGTTAACCACAGGCCTATTATAGATAATTTATATTCTAATATTGTACAAATTTTATCGGAGTCGGCCGTTCAATGCCATGTTAAAGCTGGTTACAATAAACATGTTTCCCGTGTAGTAGGATGGAATAAATATGTACGATCTGCTCATGGGAAGGCTAGGCTTAAATACCAATTGTGGTTATTGCATAACAAACCTGGATCTGGTATAATTTATAATGAAATGTGCTCATCGCGCAAGGAGTTTAAAAGTAAATTAAAATGGTGTCAAAACCATCAGGAACAAATTAAACTGAACATTATTGCTGAACACCGTAAAAACAAACATTTTAAGAAATTTTGGAAAGCAACCAAAAAGCTTGATATTAAGCCTGGCCTTCCCGTAACCGTCGGGGATGTAAGTGAGCCCACTTCCATCGCTAACATGTTTGTGAAGCATTTTAAAGTTGAGTCACCGTTGGGACCGGCATGTCGGGTGGTCGATGATGGGAATTGTCGTGATTCGGATTTAGTCAGGTTCTCCGCAACTCAAGTTGCAAATGTCATTAAGAAAATGAGCGCAGGAAAATCTCCGGGTTGCGACGGTCTCAGCATCGAGCATTTGCAGTATGCTGGGTTTCACTTATCGCGAGTATTGGCTATGTTCTTCTCATTGTGTTTATGTCACTCCTACCTCCCCCACGATCTAATGAAGACTATTGTAGTCCCCATTATTAAAAATAAAACGGGAGATGTAGCTGACAAAAATAATTATCGGCCCATCTCTCTGGCCACCATAACAGCTAAGGTTTTTGATGGCTTGTTAGATGCCAAACTCGATCATTATTTACATCTACATGATGCTCAGTTTGGTTTTCGGCAAGGTCTGTCTACTGAAAGTGCTATACTTGCTTTGAAACACACGGTTCAATACTATACGCGGCGTCGGACTCCTATCTTTGCTTGTTTCCTTGATCTCTCGAAGGCCTTCGACCTTGTATCATATGACCTACTTTGGGAGAAACTCAGAGGGAGAAAGGTGCCAGCGGAGATGCTACGTATTTTTCAATATTGGTACTTGAATCAGACAAATAGCGTGAGATGGGCTGATAAACTCTCAGCATCGTACAGGTTGGAGTGTGGTGTTAGGCAGGGCGGGAAGACATGGCGATGGCCTCCTTCTGTGAGACTGTCATGTCCCAGAAGGAGGCCGCGGAGCGGGACAGGGAGGATGATCCTCAGGCTGTCCCGCTCCGGAGACGGCGGACGGGAGTGCGGCGTAGGCGCTACGCGCACCTACTGCCGCCTCCCTAACCTGTGGGACTAGGGGTCAGGATGGGAACCTGGCCCCATAACGGTCCCGCCGCCGGAGGGTCTGTCCCAATTTGCCGGGACGGCCCCTAGAGAGAAGAAGTCCGGCCCCTCCTGAGGGGCTGGCCAGTCGCAGTGGTGCCCTGTTGCTGACAGATCCGGGGCACCACACCAACGCGGCCGATGGCATTTCGCGGGGTCGTTTAGTGGGTATACCGTCGGACAGCCGACGGGGAGTCCCACACTACCACCGGAGGCCACCCAGGCACCGGTGGTGTGCGTAACGCATTTTTCGCCGCGTCACAAAAAAAAAAAAAAAAAAAAAAAAGGGCGGGAAGACATCACCAAAACTGTTTAACCTGTACATTAATGACCTGATCGTTGAACTTAGCAATAAAACAATAGGATGTCGTATAGATGATGTCAGTTTCAATAACATCAGTTACGCTGATGACACAGTTTTGTTGAGTCCAACGGTCAGGGCACTTAGAGAGCTTCTGAAAATCTGTGAGAGCTACGTTCATAGGCACGGACTGCTCTACAATGTAAAAAAGAGCGAATTCATGGTCTTTAAGACCACCGGTGGTAAATGTCCTAATTCAGTGCCACCCATTAAAATTGATGGTTTTGAACTTAACCGAGTCTACCAATTTAAATACCTAGGGCATATTGTCACCGATGACCTTAGAGACCAAGCCGACATTGAGAGGGAACGCAGGGCGCTAGCTGTGCGTTGTAACATGCTGGCACGTAGGTTTTCACGTTGTAGCCGGCAAGTTAAGATTTCACTGTTTAAAGCGTATTGTCAAGTCTTCTACTCGAGTAGCCTATGGGCCAGCTATACGCAGCGGGCAATTGGCGCCCTGCGTATTCAATATAATAACGGTTTCAGGATGCTGATGGGACTGGCCCGCTTTTGCAGTGCATCAGGTATGTTCGCGCTGTCACACACCGATGACTTTTACGCCATAATGCGGCATAGAACTACCTCACTTCTAAGCAGACTGCGAGCCAGTGACAACTCCATCCTGAAAACGATAGCCTGGCGGTACGATTCACCAATCGTGAAAAATTGCATTTGCTTATGTGTCATGAACACCAGCATTGTAGCTAAGTGGTGACATAGTGAACTGTTTTTTAACATGTATTTTATTTTATTTTCATTTTATAACTGTACTCAACTTACTAACTTAGATAATAAGTTTGCATTATTACTAACATCATATGGGAGCTTTGTATTTTCCTGAAATAAACATTATTATTATTATTATTATTATTAATCGCGTAAGCTGATTATAGCAAAGTCAGAAGAAATTTTCCTGACCTCCAATTAAAAGACTGCGCAGACGCTGAGGCTAGCTAAAGGTTTAAGACCTAATAGCATTATCCTGGTCAGTAAAGGATTCAGACGCTTCTATCAAGTATTCCACAAAGAACCGTTATACACGCCATAATAGCGTACCTACAACCGAACTAACTATCAATTCCCTGAACCGCTCTTAATGTTTATAGATTCACGCTAATAATTAAAATTCTAAACAAATGAAGCAAACTAGACGATCGTTTTAGGTCACTACAGGCTGCACTCCAGCAGTATCAAGGCCACGTCATTTTGGGTTGCTTACATTTTCATGCATGCTTGCTGGCACACAACCACTTCCAAGCAGAACGATGGCGGCGGATGCTTTGTCGATGCGTTCCGTCCACTTCGCATTCGGTTCATTCGCCTAAAATGCAAATGCGAATACACCTCGCAATAGATGCAACTCCCATTTGGTCCACTTAGCATGGGGTCTACTTACTGTTTGTCACATCTCGCACGTGACAAACAGTAAGTGGGGGCCACCACTCACGACGCAGCGCCGGTTCCGGCGGATCAAGGAGAGCCGAGTGTGGCATATGCACGTGAAATGTGATAGGTGGATTGAATGATAATACGAACGAACTGATTCACGTAATGAATGAGAGACGTTTAGATGTTTTATATACGACAGAGACTAATCGCAAGGGCAGCGACAACGAGGATCTGCCCCGTGGAATGATGGCCCTATGGTCTGGGGTAGACCGGGACGATCATGCCAGTGCTGGTGTAGATGTTGTACTCTCCTCAACAAGTGATTACAGTTTGGTTGGGCCTAAAGACTTCTCGGGGTTCGTATAAAACTGGCCATCACGCAAGTATTCCTGGTTTCAGCATACGCTCCCGTAATCTCAGCATGTGCTCAAGAACTAGAGAGCTTTATATATATATATATATTGATAAGTTAACCATGTGTCACTTTTATTCCTGGCCATAGGGCTCCTGTATTATAGCATAGAGAATCATAGAATTCATAGAGTCCAAATGTCTTAGAGGAGTTTGTACTATTATGACTATAAAAGCTACGAATAAATAATAAGTTATAAAAGTGTATTTATTTATCGGTTTGTCCTTTTTTCAAATCAGAAAATGAGCACGCGGTCGAAGCCGCGGGTAACAGCTAGTAGAATATATTTGTAAATATGTAGAGATACCGCCCACCTGATGTAAAGCTACCATAGCCGAAGAACACTTGCAATACATTAAGTAACCCTCGCGCGATGCCACCTTTGCAACACAACTTTTTAGAAACTTAGCGGTATACTCACTTACTCGCAAGAAACAATAACACTCCTGGAAGGTGTTATTTGGTTGTTTTCTGTGAGGTACTTCGCCCTGTCTCTTTTATCTCATTTAAAGAAATCGAACTCGTAATCCTTGGTGTAAAAGTGACCACTACTAGCCACAAATAATGCTATAACACGGCGCAGGTTTAAAAGAATAGGAAAATTATTTCTATATTTTTGCCTTTTTCTGGGATAGGTAAAGTAAAACGTCAATCTAATTTGAGGAACATACTGCTTCAAACATCAGTATAGAGCTTGTAACGTGACACGAATATTTTTTTTTTTCATTCCCGCGTTTGAGGGTCACGTGCCTGCTGAGTGGCTCTCTGAGATGAAAGAGAATTTTGTCGACATTGCGCTACAAAGAAACACGGGTACTATACTAAATTGGTCCTTTTCGGATACTTTTGATGCGCGTCGGTCTAATCGAACACGCAAGTTAAACAACGTTAACCGCAGCCTGGGTATGGATCAGTTTATTTATTCGTCTCGGCTGTTATCCACAAATAACAGTCGCTAAGCTGATTTAAGATAGATGTAAGTCAACTGGGGAATTACCTCTAATTCACGGGAAACCGCAGCAAATCACAGTTCCTAAGTATTTTTGTGTTCCAGCTAGTGAGTGAGGTTGCCAGTAAGCTTCTGAGGAGTTGCTGCAGGGGTGATAAATCTGTGAGCAATTATTCCTCTATCACAAGCGTTCATGGTCTACAGCAACCACTTTACACAGTAAAGTCAAATCATTTTATATTTGTGCGGCCGTGTTATAATGTAGTTGGTTGTTGACAATATATTTGCACAGACGAAGAAAGTTTATTTTATTTAAAGATACCCGTCTCGCATTTGATCTCTGCGCATAATTGCAATTTTTTTATACTACGTCAGGAGGCATTCAAGCATACGGCCCACCTGATGTAAAGTGGGTACCGTAGCCTATTAACGTTTGCGATATATATTAAGTATCACTCGCGCGATGCCTCCTCTGCTGCTTACACAGCAACTCCTTGGGAGCTTACTGGTGACCTCACTCACACACAGGAACACAACAACCCTCTAGGGAGTTGTTATTTGGCTGCGGTTTTCTGTGAGGTGGAGGTACTTCCCCAGACGGGCTGCTTTGATGCGCCCTACTTCTCTTTAAACATCCAGACCAAGATAAACAGACTAGTCATGCACACAAGTGTTTGTCTTATTTGGGAATCGAACCGAGCCTTGGTGTCAAAGTCGCGTCATTCACGACTGAGACACTGAGTTCGTCAAAATTGTATATTTACACACAACCACTAAAATTAAATGGTCCTTGTCTAAACGGCCAACGAAAATCAAAGTTATTAACTCTCGCAATCGGAATCGAATCAGAAACCAATCGGACTTAATTGCGTGGAGAGATCGACCGATAAAACATTTTGGTTGAAGATTCGCAATGTACTACTAATTACGAGTACCAATATGAAATACGTTACTGACTTTTTAAATTAGTCGTTTGTACTGTGGCTAGTGGTATGCAAACATACGCCATACGTTGTGTGAAGCAGTTACCGAAGCCTATGGTTTATAACTATATTATATAGCTGTTGCAATAATCATAAATTCGACGATGGAACGATGGAATAAATTCAAGAATGTGGTACCATGTTTTTTAGGGTTCCGTACCCAAAGGGTAAAACGGAACCCTATTACTGAGGCTCCGTTGTCCGTCCGTCCGTCCGTCCGTCCGTTTGTCACCAGGCTGTATCTCATGAACCGTGATAGTTAGACAGTTGAAATTTTGACAGATGATGTATTTCTGTTGTTGCTATAACAACAAATACTAAAAAATATAATAAAATAAATATTTAAGGGGGCTGCCATACAACAAATGTGATTTTTTTGCTCGTTTTTACTCGACATTGATAACGGCAACAGGTAGACGCTTGAAATATTCACAGAATATTTAGTTATATATTCACTTTAAGAATAAATAATTAAATTAAAATAAAACAAATATTTAAGGGGGGCTCCCATACAACAATCGTGATTTATTTTGCCGTTTTTATAGATAATGGTACGGAACCCTTCGTCCGCGAGTCCGACTCGCACTTGGCCGATTTTTTATTATACTAGTCGGGAGGCATACAAGCATACGGCCCACCTGATGTAAAGCGGGTACCGTAGCCTATTAACGTTTGCGATATATATTAAGTATCACTCGCGCGATGCCTCCTCTGCTGCTTACACAGCAACTCCTTGGAAGCTTACTGGTGACCTCACTAACACTCAGGAACACAACAACCCTCTAGGGAGTTGTTATTTGGCTGCGGCTTTCTGTGAGATGGAGGTACTTCCCCAGACGGGCTGCTTTGATGCACCCTACCTCTCTTAAAACATCCAGACCAAGACAAACAGACATGTTGATGCACACAAATGTTTGCCTCGTATGGGACTCGAACACACGAGCGTTGGTGTCAAAGTCGCGTCATTCACGACTGAGCCACCGAGGTCGTCATGTTACAGTTATTATTTAAGAAAGTACTGTTAAAGCATGATTCAACTTTATATTCCTTTTGAACACCTTCAATCTCTGACTTATTTTATATTTAAATATGCTAAAACGAAAAAATAACTAATGAATAAAAGTAACACATGCAATGAAAAAAAGAGTCTTATATACTACATAGGTACCTACATTAAATAGACAATTACATATGTACATTTTTTTTTCACATTAGTAATTTCTCCTAAACAAAAACGTACGTACTGTCTCTTCTTCTTAGGATTATACCGTTTTCTTAATTAGAACTAGCAGGGTCCGCTATCTAAGTCTAAGGATTTGGCGAAGATAATGATTTTATATAGAGTGACTGCCATCTGATCTGGACGTGCGGGTTTCCTCACGATGTTTTCCTTCACCGCCGAGCAAGTGATAATTACATATATGTACATACAAACGGATTCGAACCGGGGACCTTTTGGTCACAAGTTTGGTTCTTATGCACTAGGCTGATACTGCTCTCGTACGTATAGTCTTTATTTCTGAATCAAAAAAAAAATATATATAATTAATTTAGTATTAAACATTATTAACATGTTGAATTATTGTTTTTAATAAAGCTCGTCGCGCTATATTCATGAAGTAAGCATCAGTTAATTTGATTAGACAATGTATGGTTAGTATGTGTCCACTTAATCTGTCTATATTGTATATATACCTCTCGTTTTCACTGCATTCTCGTAGGAAAAATCAAAACTTCATTGAATTAAACAATTTTTAACGGAAGTATCGCGTATTTTATTTATTTTGTTGAACCTGACGTTTCGAACGCTTTGCAGCGTCCGTGGTCGCAGGAAGACTAAGGTGGTATTTGTCTTACATTAGTTATTCAATTATTACATCTACCGACATGGATGGATTAATTATATATGTTCCGATTCACACAAAAATCGCTCACAGTGTCCGAACATTTTTTAGTAGGTCTTTGGATTTGTGATTTGATTATTTTTAGGACTGGATCCCAAGCAGGTGGTACTTGCCAACCATCTTCTCTATTGAAATTGGGGTGTTTTCTTATTTCAATAGCCTCGCGCAACATTCTCGGCATGTAGCGATTCTCCTTGGCGAGGATTTGTGGTTTATCGAACCGGATGTAATGGTTTGGCTAGTCCAGTGTATGTTCACATACTGCAGAATTTTTATCGCGCCTATTCTTCATGTCAGCAATGTGTTCTTTCACACGAGTACCTACGCTTCTCTTTGTTTGCCCTATGTATGATAAACCACATTCGCAGTCTAATTTGTATACTCCTGCATCTTGTAAGGGGATATTAGACTTGATAGGTCTTAGAATTTGACTGATCTTCTTATGGGGCTTGAAATAAGTTTTAATTGAAGCTCGCCGTAAGATGTTGCCAATTTTGTCTGTGACTCCCTTTAAGTATGGTAAGATGGCAGGTTGACGTTCAACTGTAGGTGGCTTCGGATGGCTTCTGTGACGCATGCGAGGGAGTTTGTGACTGTTGCTCCGCAGTACTTGTTTGACATGTTGGAGTTCCTCCTCTAGATGCTCAGCGTCGCAGATGCCTTGTGCTCTCTGAAGATTTGCCTACGGTAGCTAACTGACATGGATGGTGGTGTGAGTTACCATTGAGATATTTGTCTGTATGGGTGGGTTTCCTATACACTGTGTGAGTAAGTGAGTTGTCAAGTTTCCTGGTAATTAATATATCAAGGAATGCTAGTGAATTATTTGCCTCTAATTCCATGGTGAATTTGATTTTGTTGTTGATGGAATTAAGGTGGTGTAGGAATATAGACACTTTATCTTTGGGTATGACAACAAAAGTATCATCTACGTACCGTTTGTACATCTTCGGCACAGCCGGTGCCATCGACAGCGCTCTCTCCTCAAGGTCTTCCATGAAAATGTCAGCGACAACAGGAGAAATGGGAGAGCCCATAGCTAGCATAGGCGTAATTTTAACAAACTTCATTTTGTTAAAATTACGCCCTAAACGTAAACATAGTCAAAAATAATATTTTTGAAGTGAAAACTTCTTTAGCGGCACTTTTTGGAATGAATAAAAAATGATAAACTCGCGTCAGGCCATCAGGACACGTGACCCTTACCGTAAGATTTTGGTGAGAATTAGAACCTAAGTTCGCTGCAGCGCTAAAACATTAGTTCCCACTAATTAAACAAGTAAAACATGAAGCGCTAGATCGCGCCATGAAATTGTTGACGTTTACGCATTTCGTTCAACGTACACACATCAAAAGTGTCTAGGGATCAACATATATTTTTGCAATAACTTTTCTCCTGATTGATATTAATTAAAATTTTCTTTAAGGATTCATCAAATAAAGTGTTTTTGTTTGTCTACAGTAACGATAAACCAAGTCACCTTTGCATTAATAAAGAAATTTGCCATTTTCATAATAAAGGGATTTTTGACATTTGAACCACTAACATTAAAGTTCGAAAAAAAGACTGAAATAACAGTTTTCTTTAAAATTTTATTGGGTAACTTAAACAATTAATAATCCGTGTTTCTACCGCGAACACTAACAACACGTGGGAATGATAGAAGCTGGTTTCCGGCAACGTACTGTGTCTTTAGCTCTGAATACAAGTCAGAGTGTTATCAGTCGACTTTGGACACGTTACCGAAGCACTGGTACCGTGGCTGAGCGCCATGGAGGACGGTATCGCTGCACCACACGGAGACAAGACCGATACATTCAAATCACAACTCGAAGAGCTCCAACAATAACCGCCATGATGTTAGCCGTGACGCTTCATCACTCTTCAGGGAACTTAATTAGCGACCAAACAGTCAGAAACCGCTTGCATGAAGTGAACCTTCATTCTCGAAGACCGCTAAGGGTACCACCTATAGCAATGCACAATCGTAGGATTCGTTATCAATGGGCTCTTGAACACAGAAATTGGGCAGAAGAACAATGGCGTTTCGTGTGCTTTTCTGATGAGTCTCGTTTTGGTATGAGACCAGATACAAGACGTATACGACACTGGAGAACCCCTGGACGCCAACAGCGATTAAAATCCTGCCAGGAAGTCCATCCTTATAGTGGTGGAACCATCATGGTATGGGCGGGTATTTGGATCGGCGGAAGAACTGAGTTGATTTGGATCAGAGGCAACCTCAACGCTCAAATTTATGCTGAGACGATTGTATCAGACGTCATCGTTCCTCTACAAGTGCAAATCGGTCCCTTATTTCAGTTAATGCATGATAATGCACGACCGCACACCGCAAGAGTTGTAAGACAGACTCTCGCCGCAGCTAACATCAATGTCATGCCCTGGCCTGCTCAGTCCCCAGACTTGAACCCGATTGAGCATGCATGGGATATGCTACATAGAAGAGCTCTGCCGAATATGGAGGGTATCCAGTCGCAAGAAGACCTTTTTTTGTTGTTGCAACGAACATGGGCGGCCATTCCACAGCGTGATTTGGATGAACTCATTTTGAGTATGCCAAACCGATGTTCTTGTGTTGTTAGTGTTCGCGGTAGAAACACGGATTATTAATTGTTTAAGTTACCCAATAAAATTTTAAAGAAAACCGTTATTTCAGTCTTTTTTTCGAACTTTAATGTTAGTGGTTCAAATGTCAAAAATCCCTTTATTATGAAAATGGCAAATTTCTTTATTAATGCAAAGGTGACTTGGTTTATCGTTACTGTAGACAAACGAAAACACTTTATTTGATGAATCCTTAAAGAAAATTTTAATTAATATCAATCAGGAGAAAAGTTATTGCAAAAATATATGTTGATCCCTAGACACTTTTGATGTGTGTAGTTTATCAACATCGCTGTTTGATTTAAGCAGCGCTGCCATGCAATTCTCTAAGCGACTCGTAACGGCTGTGTGCGTCGCTGTGATCACAGATGTCACAGCTTTGACATTGTCTACTGCGATCACGGCTAAATTATTTGGTATTCTATAAGGCTGTAAGCGTACGTGAGGCTGTTTGCCTTGTAGAATTCCAATTCCAAACGCAGCCTTGCGGCGCAAGTGTCGCACAACCATGAAAATCGACACCAAAGAATTGCAATTTTGTGTTCAAGGATGTAACAACCGATGTTTCCGAGGATGTAAGGACGTTTGCTCTTACAGAATTGCATGGCTGGCCGCTTGCGCGAATATACGTGTGTGTTTGAGTTTTAGAGATTTTTCCCACATACATGATAGTACTTTTATACTGATAAATAAAGCAATTCGTGCGAAATTATTCCCTAACCATTCCAAAATATTCAAATATGCACAACGTTAATGTTCAAGTTTTCACTTCTGCCGGCACTCCCGGAGTGCAACCCGTTTTTTTTACTTAACCTGCAATGGTAAAAAAACATTAAACTCAATATACTCTAGGAATATATAATCTTTTTAGGCATGAAAACCCCCATGTAAAACAAATTAATTAAAATTATATTGTTTGATTCTGGGCCTCTCATTTTACAAATGTTGAGTTGATAAATAAATAAATATTGTCGGACAAATTACGCAGCGCCATCTAGTAGCCCCAAAGTGCTAAAGCGAAGCTTGTGTTATGGGTACTAGACAACTGATGAACAGACCAAGACAAACATACATGTTCATGCACACAAATGTTTGTCTTGTGTGAGTATCGAACCCAAGAGCGTTGGTGTCAAAGTAGCGTAACATGTAACATGAGCTCAATATAAACATATAGCGGAATGCTAGCATTAGAGTTCCCGTTTTACACTTTCGGAATAGCGCGATTGAATCGATGAAAGATTTTAATTATGCTAATGACGATTAACGCAGTGAGAAATTTTGTTTGTAAAACTGCCAAACGTTCAGTTTTCGACCTAATGTTATAAATTCGAGGTCTGTTGGCAAACAACTAAACGGTAAGTGAGATCATAAATAATTCTTGACCTGTATAGAAATAGCCCAGCCGACGTTAAACTTGGCAGAAAGCTTGGTTCCATGGAATAGAGCATCTAAGATGTTAAAGTAACAAGAATTAAAAGAGGCAGGGCGCATCAAAACAGCCTGTCTGAGGAATTACCTTTACCTCATAGAAAAAGCGCAGCCAAATAACATCTCCTTAGAGGGTTGATGTGTTCCTACGTGTAAGTGAGGTCACCAGTAAGCTCCAAAGGAGTTGCTGTATCAGCTGCAGAGGAGGGATCGCGCGAGTGATATTTAATGTATTACAAGCGTCCATATGCTACGGTAATCGCTTTAGATCAGGTGGGCCGTATGCTTGTATAAAAAAAAATATATAGAGCAGGTTGCTGTCTTCGTTGTTCATTTCAGCTTATGCGTTATGCGTATAAGTTTGAAACATTTTTGGACTGTCGTTACTTTCAGGGGCAAATACATCTCAAAGTCGTACAAGTAAGATCTTGTTAATATAATGGACTGGATGAAATGAAATAGAATGAATGGAACAGACAACTAAATATGACCAACTTTCGACATTCGTGTACCTTTTTATATCCATTTATTTGAGAGCCCTAATCCATAAAATCAAGATTCTAACTTATGTTGAAGAATTCATGATTCTATCAGATTTTCAACTTTGTTGCCACTTTCCAGTTTTCTTTTATCCACTTTTCGATATCGCATCCAGTTTCTGATCTCCTATTTCTCTTACCGCTATTCTATTTCTCTTTCTGATTTCCGACTCTAATAACTATATTTATTTATAAGTTCAATAAAGAATAGTGTGTTTTCTTTATACAACTATATTGGCAAACAAGCGTGCGGCCCGAATCAGATGGTAAATGGTCACCGCAGCCGCTTGCAACACCACGGAGATGTTACTCGCGCGCTGCCAATCTTGTGACCTGAGGATGCTTCGCACAGTACCCAATAATTTCTCTGGCATACCTCACCCTTCCAACCGGAACACAGCTTATATAAATACAGATACTTGGCGGTAGAAATAGCTCTGACAGCATTTTTGTTTTGTTCGATAAAATAAAAAATATGCAATTCTCTAAGCGACTCGTAATGGCTGTGTGCGTCGCTGTGATCACAGATGTTACAGCTTTGACATCGTCTACTGCGATCACGGCTAAATTATTTGGTATTCTATAAGGCTGTAAGCGTACGTGAGGCTGTTTGCCTTGTAAAATTCCAATTCCAAACGCAGCCTTGCGGCGCTAGTGTCGCACAACCATGAAAAGCGACACTAAGGAATTGCAATTTTGTGTTCATGGCTATAACAGCCGATGTTTCCGAGGATGTAAGGATGTTTGCTCTTACAGAATTGCATGGCTGGAACACCGTTCGTTCGAAATCTATATGTTTGTCTGTCGCTTTTTTCGAATATTCGATTTTTGACTTTAGATTCGGATTCAGCATAAAAAGTAGAATAGGAATGTTCAGGAATGTCGTTCCTATCTCTTAAGGAACATTGTCAAAATGGCCGACAATAAAAATAAAAAATTGTTATATAATTGACGAGCCAGGTTCCTCTGGCAATGCAAGCTTGCGCATTCTCAACTGGTTTTCTTTGGAATCGCCACTGCGGAATACTACGATGGCGTTTGTGGTAGGCCTATCGGATATATTCAAAAACTGCCATTACTTCTTGAATTGTTTTCATTTTTTTTTTTTGTTTCATTTATCAAGACATGTCTTTTATTTACTACATTTCTACTTACTATTGAGCTACGAGTATATTCACTTTGTAGTACAAATACAAAAATTTTAGCGTGATTTAGGCAGGACTCAGTTTAAGGTTATCAATATTTTGAAGGTTGACGTTATTCCCCGATCATCTGTAGCTGACGAACTAAAAGCGTGCTTTTAGTTCGTGATGCGTGCTAAAATCATCGAATTCGTAAGTTTGGGGAATTAACTTCAAGTTTCCATGTTTCGCGTATGGACAACTGCCTAGATTCTGGTGGATCCGTGATCCTGGTTTATGTATTTACCATTATTAATGTCTAACAATTGCTTCGAAAGCACATCTGTATTTTGATCTTGTTGCAAAAACACTCGCCTGTTAGTCGCTAATCAGAGTGTCTTCACATACCGTCACAAATTTGTTAATTTCAAGCACGCCGTTAGTTCGTCAGCTGCAGATGATCGGGGAATAACCTCAATCTTTAAAACATTGAAAACCTCAAACTGAGTCCTCCGTCACGCTAAAAGTTTTGTTTATGTACTACAAAGTGAATGTCAGGGTTAAATGAAACTAAAATAATATGGTCTAACTAGCTGATGACGAATTTTGGGAACGTATTTTAGGCAAGTTGTAATAACTCAAAAAATAATATGAATAATGAGTGGGAGAACCTTAAACCGTGAGTCAGGCAGAGTGATAGCGGTTATTTCGCAACTGTGCAGTATATGAAATTTGCAAAAAATCAACCTGAAAAATATTTTTTACGCAACTTGGAATTTATTTCAACTTTTATTTTAGCATATGTATAAGCCTGATCTAAAAACCCCAGACTATTAAGTCGGTTTTAAAATATGACTTGACGCCTGTGTATGCATGTAATTAATATACGCCAAAAATATGAAATTTTAACGCCTGAAATTTTAACAGCTTATTTATTGACGAGCTCGGTGGCGCAGTGGTGAAACGCGTTGTTACGCTACTTTGATACCAATGCTCGTGGGTTCGATTCCCACACAGTACAAACATTTGTGTGCACGAACATGTCTGTTTGTCTTGGTCTGGGTGTTTTCTATGTATAACAAGTATGTATTTACAAAAAAAAAATGTATTAACGTATGTTTATCCGTTGTCTAGTACCCATAACACAAGCTTCCCTTACTTTGGAACTAGATGGCGCTGTGTAATCCGACAATATTTATATTTATTTATTAATATTAAAAATAGAAAGCTCGATGCCGACCGCAGTCTGTCTACGGATGGGTTTATATATCTAGAATTTCTCCGTGCTTCGGAGCGCACGTTAAGCCGTCGGTCCCGGCTGTTGTCGATAGATGACAGTCGTTAAGTTAAGCTTCCGGGGCCTTGAAAACACTGGCCTCCGCCAATCCGCTTTTGAGCATTGTGGTGGAGTATCCTCTAAACCCCTACGGTGGAAGGGAGTATTTTGTTCAAATTTCAGATGATATACTCGTAGATGTAGGTATGTAATGTAGAAGCATACATAAATCTGTCGCGACAAATCGTGTAACCTTGCAGCTATTACGCGAGTTTATTAATATCCTACTAGTTCATTAAGAGCCACGATATTAGCACCTACGCAACCCTTTATTCTATCACCCCTTAGATTCCTTAGCAATCTTCAATTATCATTCCAAATATCAGGGGATTAATTAAATTTTGCGATACTATGAATGAATCGGCACGAAACGGGGGAAGGGTTCTAATAAACTGGGTGTGAAACAGCTTTGTGATTGTCAAAATTGGTTTTTGCATTGGCATTTTCGATTTGTATGATCTAGCGTGCGCGTCGGTGAGGTGAATTTCAATTAAGTTCCGTGATTATATTCTATGTGGTTATATTGCAAGTCTATTTTGGGACAATTTACTTTGAGATTTGGACGAATGTCATACTACGACGACCTGTTACAAAATCAACTTATTATTATTTGCATATGTACGAGTATATTATATATTCAAATATATATACATATATTCAAATAATATTATATACCGCATACACCGTAGCATATACCCGCTAGTAATATAATTAGTTTCACTCGCAGGTACAAACCAACCCATCAGGGTGTTGTTATTTGGCTGAGATTTCCTGTGAGGTGAGAGATGTGAACAGACTGCTTAGATGCGCTCTACCTATCAATCTACCTACCACCAATCTACAAATAGACATGTTCATGGACACAAATGTGTCTGCGAGAATCGAACCCACGAGTGTTGGTGTCATAGTAGCGTAATAAACCACTGCGCCACGAAACTCGTCAAAATAAGTAAATTGCCCTTCTTCACGTTCCAGGCCAGGTTACCAAATCTCAATATCATTAGTTTATGAGATTAGCTATGAAAAGTGAATAGACTGTGTATAGAGAAAGCTACCTCATACTCATCCCCTTTATAAATTTGGAGATCCTGCTTACAGAAACCCATGAAAAGAAACTACATGCATACTGAAACATTTCGAACTAATAACAACACGAACCTAAAACCCAATTTCTACACAGATTTTACACATGTCAAAAAAAATCAATAAGAATGTGCTATCATGGAAGAAAATTTCCCTCCAACGAGATTTTGGGCAGTTCACCTTTTGTGATATGTATTTACAGGACAGAACCCAAATACGCATACCCGCTTGCGGTCCTACATTTGCCGCTTGCCGAAATGTTTTGTAAAAAAATATCTTGTGTTTTATCTTCGTTATAAGGAAACACACATGCATATTTAAGGAAATTTTCAACATACTAAAGAAAACATTTTATAAGCATCTCATTTTGCCGCATTTTGTTATAATAATATCGGTTCCGTATTTATATACGTTATAGAATAGTTTTTTTTTATTAATATGAATTACTTATACTTATATCTTATGGTCCTCGATTCGCTCTGCTAACCCACCTGGGGACCTGGCGTTAAGATATACATAATATGTATATCTTCACGCCAGATTTTCGGTTACCCAAGTACCTACATACATAATATGTATGTACCTGGGTAACCGAAAAAAAAACATCGACTCAAGCTCGGTTAAGCTTGAGGCGATGTTTTTTTATATCATAATCATCATTTCAGCCTGTATTCGTCCACTGCTGAACATAGGCCTCCCCTCTAGAGTGCTACTAGTATCGATCCTGTGCCACCTGCATCCATCGACTCCCTACAAATCTCTTGAGGTCATCGCTCCATCAAGTGGGGGGTTGTCCCACACTGCGTGCACCAGTACGGGGACACCATTCGAGAATCTTTCTTCACCAGCGGTTGTCGGTTCTACTAACTATGTGGCCGGCCCACTGCTACTTCAGCTTAGTTATCCTGTGGACTATGTCGGTTACCTTAGTTATACTGCGGATTGGACTGACCTAACTGCCTGCCCTAGGTAGACATATTCGTCGACAACTTTGAGCTTAGTGCTTCCAACCGTGACCGGCATAGGTGTAACATGGACATTCGACATGATCTTAGTCTTGTCCATATTCATCTTGAGATCTACCTGGTTGGAAACACTATTGAGGTCATTTAGCATAGCGCTAACTCCCTCCAGCGACTTCGCCATAAGAACTATATCGTCGGCAAATCGAAGATGAAATCGTCATTCATGTTTATACCATATTTTTTCCAGTCCAAGAGCTTGAAGATATCTTCCAATGCTGCGGTGAAGTGTTTCGGGGATATAACATAGCCCTGTTTTACACCTCTTTACACTTGGATCAGTTTCGTTCTCTTGTCCTGTACTCGGATACACATCATTGCCTTACTGTACAAGCACTACAACGATTCGATTTACCGACAGTCAATTCAGCATCGCTGGAGATACTGCAGCACCGCCCATGTCTCAACGGAATCAAAGGCTTTTTCGTAGTCCTCATACACCACACATGAGGGCAGATTATACTCCTCAGTCTTCTGTATAATCTGACGGAGGGTATGTATGTGGTCTACGGTGCCTTTTCGGAATCTGGCTTGTGTGGGAGGCTGGTTCATCAAGTCTGCGTGCGAGATGGTTTGTGATGACAAATGTGTGATGTGATGTCAAAAGCGATATCGGCCTATAGTTCTTCAAAAGGGTCTTATCAGCCTTTTTGAAGAACAACATGACCAGGTTTCTGCGCCACACTTCCGGTATTACACCGGAGTGTATGACGGAATTGAATAGCTTCTGAAGGACTACAAGTATCGGCTTTCCGCTCGCTTTGAGATGCTCCACCGTATTTCCGTCCTCACCCGGTGCTTTCTCATTTTTAAGCTGTTTGAAAGCCATACGAATCTCGTACAGACTGATGTCGGGGATATCTTCGGAATATAGTCGAGTCAGTTTAGCTCTAGGGTCGTTACTAGCACTGTTGTTCGGCTGTAGCGACGATGTGTACAGCTGTCCATAGAATTTCTCCATCTCACTCAGAATCTCAGTCTTCCTAGAAATAATGGTACCAGTATTGGTATTCAGTTTCGTTAGATGACTTTGCCCAACAGACAGATCTTTGGTGAAGATTTTGGACTTTGGAATTTGCCTTAGTTCCGCTCTTACGCCTCTTTTAATTAATTAATTAAATTGTATTAAATTGGTGTACATATCGCCGTATGCCTTTGGAGATCTGCCTGTTCAGCTGTCTGTACTCTAACGTGTGAGGTGCAGACTGCAACCACATCTCACGTCTGACCTGCATGGCATTCTGCACGTTAGTCGAGAGCTTTAGGGTTCTTTTACGGCGAGGCTGGAGAAATTTAGCTCCCACTGTATGGTCACGAGCTTACTGTTGATATCGTCTGGTGGTACAAAATCCTCTAGGCACTGAAAACGATTATGAAGTTCGAGTTGAAAGCTTTCGGAATTCATCAAGTCACAAGATGAAAGGAGCGTAGACTTCACCAGGCAAGACCTCTCAGCATACCCCTTTAAATTTTTGTCACTACATCATCTTTAATTCCACATAGTTCTCGTATGTTATATTTCGTACTCTATGAATCATTCTAACTCCACACATACTCCTCACCCAGCGCTCGTATTTTTTTGACTTTCATGCTTCTTCTGTCATACCCATGTTTCACTGTCGTACAACAATGTTGGCTGAATGAATGATTGCAATGCCAGCTTTCTGTATATATGTTATCGCTTGGTACCACAGATTACAACAAGCCATTGATACAGTTTCTTGCTTTCACACTTCTTTGAATATCGTCCTCACATTTTCCATCTCTCGTAAATATGGAACCTAGATAAACAAATGCATTCACTTGTTCCACTGATTTTACAGGTCTCATTTAATACAGTAAACATTTGTTGTAGATATTTCTTAGTTAGCATCATATTATATATATATATATATACATATATAATATGATGCTTGTCTTATTGAGACGATGAGACATAAAAGATACGCCGCCACGTCACCAACTAGAAGGTTGGAAAAAAATTAAAAATACAGAGCCGTCGAAGATCACAGCTGCCGCAATGAGAACTAATTATGAGGCAGCTGTGGTTCCTAAAATTATATTGGACCATGTAGTAGAAATACTACCTGCCAGATGATATTCCTAGATTTGACTACAGACATTAGGTTAACCGGCTAAAATAGATTGGTCGTGAAATGATATAATAATATTATTCGTCCGTTTATAGGATACTTTGGTCTTCAAACACAGTGAAGCTAAGTGAAGAGTAAACCGCACGTTTGATCAGCGCTTTGAACAGTTTATCAATATTAAAATCCAAATCCAGGGATTTAAATGTGTTTACATTGAACAGTATATTGCAAATAGGTCGAGGATTTCAGTAAGTTGAGGCGGAATGGAAAGTGTAAGATTTGCAAACGCTCCATATAAAAATCATTATTTCTGCCAAATTCTTATCGGCCTAAATAGTGAACCCCACCAATCCTATGGATTAGGAAATGGTACTACAAGAAGGAGAAGACATTTTTCATGTAGGTTTACGGACAGGTGAGTAAAAATACACATGAGTGAGCCAAAACCATTTTATTATTTTATTGTTGTACACCAAGCTTTAGCAAAGTAGGGTACAGTAATATCTGAGGCCGGTATATATAAGGACGGGGGAAGTATCTCGACTGTATAAAATATTGCGTCAGAATTATCGTATTCTCTGGTAAATCTCACATCTTGTCCACCGTGTGCTTTTTCACTCAAGTTGTTACATAAAAGATATCAAATGGTTTGGAATATAAACATAACCAAAAAAGTAATTTAACAAGAACTGAATGTATATTTCACAATCTCCCACAATATACAAAGGGTTATGTTATGATAGTACAAATTATTTCTAAATATGGCGCCGGCAGACCGTTTTATGGTCGACATAAATCTCGCTGTGATTCCTCAAATTATTTATGAAATCTCTCCACCATAACTTCTGGCAAAATTGAGTGGGGCACTCCAAACGTATTTTATTAGCTTAGGCACTTGTGCGCGAATCTACTAACAGCACGAGTATATTATAATTGAGAATGTTCGGTTCAGTTTTATGAGTTTGGTTTAAACTCAGCGTTGATTATATATACAAATATATATAGATTCGATATGAGTACAAACAAAATTTCGGAATTATGCCAGTTCTTATAACTTAGTAAGTTAAATGTGTTGAAGCATGTTGAATTTTGTATTACAGCTTAGGTATGTACTTTTATATTTCTCATTTAATTTTCTACTTAATTGTGCAATATGTTGTGTTTCGAGGAGTTGTTGAACATGATGCCAACGTGCTGCTTGCCATCGGCGTGGAACTTAAAAAGTGCATAAAGAGGTTTAACGAGGGTAGCCCCTGATGTTGAAAGTGCTCCATCAGATTGTATATGCTTATTTGCCAATTTTGTGGCATATAATAGAATTTATATAGGATATGTATTTATGTGCTATTCGTGTACATAGCATGTGTAACAGTTTTGGGTTATAAATTTGTTGTGTGTATTGAGTAGATTTAGCAAGAAACTGTCACTGAAAGAAGAAGAAAAAATTGATGAAGCCCGTTCATTCACAGCATGGCAGGCCGTATGCTTGTTTGAAATAACGACATTGTATAAAAAACGGAGCTTTTGAATACTAATAAAAACAACAATTTCTCTGTGGCTCAGTCGTTAATGACGCGACTTTGACACCGACGCTCGTGGGTTCGATTCCAACATAACACAAACTTTTCTGTGCATGAACATGTGAGTAGTCTTGGTTTGGATGTTTTAAGAGAGGTAGGGCGCATTAAAGTAGCCCGTGTGGGGAAGTGCCTTCACCTCACAGAAAACCGCAGGCAAATAACAACTCCCTAGAGGATTGTTGTGTACCTGTGTGTGAGTGACCCACCAGGCCACCAGTAAGCTCCTAAGGAGTTGCTGTGTAAGCAGCAGAGGAGGCATCGCGCGAGTGATACTTAATATATTACAAGCGTTAATAGGCTACAGTAACTGCTTTACATCAGGTGGGCTGTAGCTAGCATGCCTGCCGACGTTGTAAAAAAAAAACAATACTCTTGCAACGTATTTTTTTAAACATGTTAAAAAAATATGAATGTGAAAAAGATTAACAAATGTACCATAAAATAATTATTATAATAAATACAACTCTCAAAACGGAGGAAAATTATTTAAAAAAGTCTGCTAAATAAACACGATTATTTGAACACCCGAGTGTTCCCGACAGGTTAATTATTCAATTAAACAACCTGCCGACTCCTGGGTAAATTCGGGATTTGCATAAAGGTCAATCAGTGCAATTGGAGCCATGATTACAGGGGCGCCATCCAAGGCCTCCATTTGAATAGGTCTTTGTTCGAAATGTCTTAATGCACAGACAGAAAGAGCTTATTAGTTTCGAATACGCATTAAACGTTTATTATATTCATATTTAGTATGACGAGCTCGGTGGCTCAGTCGTGAAAGATGCTACTTTGACACCAACGCTCGTGGGTGCGATTCCCACACAAGGCAGACATTTAATAAATAAATAAATAAATATTGTCGGCGCATCAAAGCAGCCTGTCTGGGGAAGTACCTCTACCCCACAGAAAACCGCAGCCAAATAACAACTCCCTGGAGGGTTGTTGTGTTTCTGTCTGTGAGTGAGGTCACCAGTAAGCTCCCCTAAGGAGTTGCTGTATAAGCAGCAGAGAAGGCATCGCGCGAGTGATACTCAATTTATTACACGCGTTAATATGCTACGGTAACTGCGTTACATCAGGTGGACCGTTTGCTTGCATGACTCCCGACGTATAAAAAAAATATGTCAGTATAGGTTTTTTTGGTAGTATGTTTTAATCGGAAGCTATAATAGGGACTTCGTTCCAATTGATGAGAAATTTTCTTTTCTTCATTTCACTTCTTATTGAGAATCACAAAAAAATATTTCATCTTGTCTAAGATTTTCATTTAAATATTTTAGAAAACGCGATTAATTTTAGGATCTTTTAACGGATATTTCAATCAAATCTATGGTTTTACAGTTCGTTGATTAATATGGGCTGTTGAAAATGGTCCAGCTACTCTGTGTATTTATTGCTAACAAAGGGTATTTCATTTAGCTATATATAAAAAGCCGTCACGTGCAAGTCCGAATAGCATACTGAGGGTTCCGTAAAAAATATTTTTGCAATTTTTCTTTGTGATGTAACTGCAAATTTACAGATTTCGGACTTTATCCTTTAGTTGTGCTCCGTGACATTGCTTCTTGCAAAATTTCATGATTCTAGGTCAACGGGAAGTAACCCTATAGGTTTTGATTTCCTTCTGAGTATCAAAATATGCGGCATAAACGGCCATATCTTTTGATTTTGACTTAGAAGTTTGATTTTTTCACTGCTTGAAAGGATTACAGACCTGAGTGTTATAATATAATTATGATAATAATTTCGGCTTGAGCTCCATCCATTCCTGTGAAAAAAAAGTTTTGACAGACTGACAGACAGGCAGACAGAGAGACGAACAACAAAGTGATCCTATAAGGGTTCCGGTTTTCCTTTTAGCTACGGAACCCTAAAAAGACATTGCTTTTCTGGTCGTCGAGATTTACAGCAAAGTTTTGGCTGCAAAGTTATCTGGAGAAAAGTTTTTACTTATTATATTAATCTCAAGTGTAAATACATATGGATGTATTGTTGTTACCTTCGTCCAGAGATAGCTGCGAGTATTGTGGATCGCATGCATACAAATGGCATTAAGTTCTTAGATCTAGATATATATTTTACCTCCTACTGTGAGTTCTACCGATTGTACAATTGGTAATGTTGATAAAAGTTCTTCAAAATGACAAACATCCTTTCTTCTGTAATATTCACCATCAATATAAATCAACATATAATATAATTAATAACATAATCAACATAATATTAATCTTGTCTGTATAATATTACTAACTTGGTTTAAATTTTGTATGTATGTACTAACAAGAAAATGTATTGTCTAAATTGGGTAATAAATTATTATTATTATTATTATAGGGAAGTAATCTTCACACAATTGAACCAAAGTAGTAGTTTACTGTGCGGTTCCATAGAGGCTTTTTTCGCTAACCTTTAAATAATGGTATGTATGCCAGTCCTTTCTCTCACCAATAGAATAAATCTAAGAAACACAAATATCAAAATAATGAACAGCCTAGTTTGCCGGTCTAATATCAAAACCTATTGTGAAAGACCTATCGTGTTTACTTTATAACCTGAAATGTGATAGTTCCCGTACATAAACCTTCGTTATCACAAGCCAACAGAATGTTTATTATGTATGCTACAAACATACTTTGAGTTTTACAACCTTGTAAAATGCTGCATTTTATGCCCTCCCAAATACAGGTTGTTAAAAAAATAATTTCTCTGCCGTCAAAATCCATGGTAATACTCCGTAGGACTTGATGGAATTTTAATGAGAAATTCAGCTGTTCGCTGTAATTTCTTTTTTTAGCCGTTGAAATAAAAGAGAGGCATTTATTAGAATCGATAACAGCCATTCGCTCTCCGGAGATAATGTCGGCAGTCTCGGCCTTTTTTTATTGATTAGGACCCTTCTGATGTTAATAGACTTTTATGATTCTGCGTAAGCCGTTTACAATTCGTCAGCATCTTTGAAATTATTGAAATAATCATGAAAGGCGGATTCTGTTGCCTGTTTACCTCTATTAGTAGATATAAATACTTCAATCGTTGTCACGGACACAAATAAATGATAGTCTTATTGAAAATGGGAAGACGTTTTGTTTAATTCTGTAACATTGGTGAATTAGCGGCTTTGACAATATCTCAAAATAGGTTTTAGGACTATTTTGTTAAACAGTTGTTGGAATCACAGAAAATTATTGAATTGTGTTATCAGTACTAGAGTTCATTCGGTTCTTTTTCCTTTCCTATATTATTTTATCTATATCTATCTATAACTTTACGCTAGAGAGGACCGAACGCCACGTGACTCGATCCTTACAAACCTCACTGGTTTCTTTAACATTCACTGCTCCTCTTATTCACCGGTTTCTTTGGCCCCCGACATCATCTTTTGATAAAACACGATCAATGTAAATAACATAATATTTTCATATGTGCTGTAAATAGCCTAATCCAATATATACAATATAATACATATACAAAATATAACTTGTGAAAAAATTAACGTTACTTGGACACCAACGCCAGTGTGTTCGATTCCCACATAGGACCAACATTTGTGTGCATGAACATCTCTGTTTTTCATAGTATAAGTATTTTTAAGAGAGGAAGGGAGCATCGAAGTAGCTCGTCTGGGGATGTACCTCCATGTCACAGATAATCGCAGTCAAATAATAACTCCCTAGAGGGTTTTTATGTTCCTGCGTATGAGTGAAGTTAACAAGAAGCTCATAAGGAGTAGCTGTATCAGCAGCAGAGGTGGTATCGCGCGAGTCATATATAATGTTCGCAAGCGTTCATAGGCTAAGGTAACCGCTTTACATCCGGTAGGCCGTATGCCTGTATGTCTCCCGACGTTGTATATAAAGAAAAAATAAGTAATACGGGTCTCACTTCAGCTGAAAGGGTTTACAACATACTCTACCACGCTGCTCAACTGTAGATTGGTGGAGGCCAGTATTTTCAAGCTGTGGTAGTCGATAAGCTTAGTCAATAGATATCGATAACAGCCGGGACAGGCGGTTTAACGTGTCTTCTGAAGCTGGAGAATAGACAGTCTGCGGTCGACGTTACCTGCGTGTTCGATTAGATTACCGCGCACAACGATGACATCGAGGTCTCTATATAAGATATGAATATAGTAAGTATGTTATCACGAATTTTTGTATTTTGAATGGATAATTATGTGCGGAGATCTGAATGGGTGGGTTGAGTAAATCGAAGCAGTTACGAAACGATGCTAGTAAGTTACTTTTAGTATGTAAGGAAAGAAACCTCCTTGTGTCGAACACGTTCTTCCATTACAAGGAAATTCACACTATAATAATCAAATACACAATATAAACATATAATAATTAAATAAATAATATACATAAATAAATATAAATAAAAACAAATAGTTACCATATTTATTTGATTATTAAAATAGACACAAATATATTACATTACGATTGGCAGAACGTTCGTTGTGCACGGCGTCCTTTCGCTGAGTGACATATGAATCTACAAAATCATATGTGAAGTCCACGTGAGGTAACGTAAAGCCTTTATGGTTCATGATTTATGGGGGAAATGCGTGGCAATTATGTATGAAATACTACTATTTGTAGTTTAATTTCATATTTGTAGATCCTGTACCGGTCACCATCATCACCGGCCTCATCCGCGCGTATTATGATAATTTTAGTAAAACGTTTCTAAGTAGAAACACTACCTACAGTCCTACACACCTACACTACCTACGGCCTCTAAGCAATCCATATGCGAATTGCCTATATAAAATAAATAAGTCGATCCAGCGATTTGGGTTTTATATTAAGATATAGAAGTCTCTATATGTCTTATGCTTATTCTGTGTATTATTATCCTATTGCAAATATTTATTAAAATAAAACAGAAATCTGATATATATATTTCTTTTTTAACATAGAAGAAATATTTTATAACGAAAATATAACGAAAATATTTCTGCTAAGTTATGGATAAATTGATACCGGAAAATTTTTCCCCATTATCGTCGTCTTCCTCCTTGTCTATTTTAATTTCTTTAGTTCATTTCATATTGTCTGATACGTAATAAAAGAAAAATACTGTTCAAATGTCATGCTCCTATCTGAAGTAGGTTCGGTTCTGCGTTGATAAGTCAGTCACCGATACTTGTTATTTCAGGGTACTTTGTCTGTAACAGATAAAGTACTCTTAGGTATACGTGTTGACCATACCAAATATGTACACTGAACTCTATGTACCATTTAATTACTAAACTTTATGTATTTAACACTTTATGTTTATTAAACAATATTAGATTATTTGGACATAAAGAAAGAGATCATCAAAGCAGCCCGTCTGGGGAAGTAACTCCACCTCACAGAAAACCGCAGCCAAGTAATAACTCCATAGAGGGTTGTTGTGTTCCTGCGTGTGAGTGAGGTCATCAGTAAGCTCCTAAGGAGTTGCTGTATAAGTAGCAGAGGAGGCGTCGCGCGAGTGATACTGAATATATTACAAGCGTTAATAGGCTACGGTAACTGCTTTACAGCAGGTAGACCGTATGCTTGTATGCCTCCCGACGTTGTATAAAAAAAAATATATAAGTCACACAAGGCGATAAATCTGGGCAGATCACTAAAGCAACTCGTTAGTGAAAAGGTAATTAGAGGTTCTACTATATATAAGTGTACCTACGATGCAGCTGTGATGGGTCACTAAGTGACCTCTACTCTCAATATACCTACATCCCCGCAGGTACCACCTGCTGTGCGCGCAGCCAACGAAATCACACCTGAGTTCTCCCGCTGTACACGGGTCCACATAGATACTTCTTGCTAGCCCAGGGAAGACTGCTGGGATCAATTGGTGAGTCTATCTCCAAGCTCGTCCATTTTCAACGAGTCTAGCCAAAAGCTATGCCTAAGTCCGTCATCTTTAAATATATTTTTATTTTTAATCAATCTGCCAAATAATTTTATTCGCTAGAATTAAAAATATGGATCGTCTATCCAGTCTGCGTGCAAACACGCAATTATTTATATACAATGAGAGTGTGCTACAATGACAACATATTGAAGTTTAAGTGATTTTTATTATTTAAATATCCCTTAATATTGTAAAAGCAGTGGTCTAAGAGTATAGTGTCGAGTTTTAAGTTCCTCTGGCGGATTAATATATTATATAGTACTATACTCATATAAAAGGTTTTGTAGGTCATCTTTTGACAAGTTGGTTAATGTAGTATGTTTTTATATTGAGGCCTGGTTTGCCTTACAGTAATTTTGCCTCGCTTTTTGTACAATGCAAAAAAATTTGACAAAAATTCAAACTTGTTTTATATACATGAATGGAAAATGTAGTAACTATATTATGGCGCTCGATTCTCTCTACCTACCTTGCAAGGGGCCTGGCGTGAAGATATACATACCATACTTAATTACAGAGGTAACGTAACCATGATGGGTTGTAAGAGCTGCTGCCATAGACACTGATTGACGCACTCTTCTTAGATCGTAGACAAACTGATCTATCCTTTCGCATATTACGTTAATAAATATTCCTTCCAGTAAAGGTGTGTGTCCAATCAAAATGTGTATATTTAAAAATTTTTTACTACGTCGATTTTTATTACTATTTTTGTAGTCTAATTTTTATGGCATTTGTTTTGAATTATAAAAACGAAAAGACATAATTTTAGTTTTTCCGAAATGAATTTTAAGGTTATTATATCTAACCCAATCTATAACGTCTATTTACGCTTTGTTAACTATAACCTGCATATTTATTTCATTGTCCTGTTTTACAACGAGGGTCGTGACATATGCAAAGACTAGATATAGCACTTGGGAGGTATATAACAGAAAAAGTATTGGAGCAAGAATACTTCCTTGAGGAACACCTATTATTTTTGTGAGTAAATTGGACCCGTGTTTCATCTTGAGTAATTTATTTCTGTTTCTTGTTTCAATAATTGTTTCTATAAATTATATTCTATTCCTCAAAAAGTCAATCATATGTTTTACATCTAATGCTACATGTCTAAAAAATCGAATGCACTACTAATATCAGTCACAGTGTAGCTGTTGGTAAATTATTATCTGGTTAGTTCTTACAGTTAAGGAATTTTAGTGGGCTCAATTCGTAGCTTTAATTTTTAATATTCCTAATTTTTTGAATTTGAGACAGGTAACTAATGGCTTACTATTTGGAAACTGAAATTCAGAGAGGTATGAAACTAACTTAATGCAAAAAATGACCAAAAGTGAACAAAATTATCACTTACCTGTGGAGCGATTTTACAAAACTCAGGTTTCGACAGTAATAATAAGCAAAGTATGCACAAAATCAAACAATTGCATCAAATTACAGTAACTATTAATATAACTTTGCTAAAACTTAAAAAAATAAATACGTACCTCCCTATTTTTAGTAATTTTCCATAATAGAATGGAAGCGACAAGAAATTCGTATCTCATTCCTGTCAGCAAAAACACGTTAATAAAATCCGATAAATTAAACAATAAGCAACGTCGCAAGACTTCTGGTTTGAAGTGCTTAGCTCAATGACCCCATTGCCGTTCGATCCACAGCTAATCAGACTGTTGCGTCGATGATCTCTTTGACGGCAGACGTGTTCGGGTCTGACAAATTCTCATTCGTCTGATAAGTACTTACGTAAATAATAATATGAGTTCAGTATCAAAGTCACCTGGAGGGCTAGGTCAGTCTGGCGTAAAAACAGAACTTAGTGTGCTCAACAGAGCAAAGCAGTACTTATGTTATGTAAGTCTCAAGTCAGACCGCACTTGAAGTACTGCAAGTCACCTTTGGGCGGGAGCACCTGGATACCAACTTGTACTATGTGATTTGATTCAGAGAAAAGCTGTGAGAATTGTTGATGATCCTAAGCTTACACATGGTATAGAACCCTTGAGTTTTAGGAGAGACTTTGCCTCCCTTTGTGTGTTCTACCGATTGTACAACGGGTTGTGTTCCGAACAATTGTTCGATATGATGCCTACATCTACTTTTTACAACCGCACTCCTCGCCGACGGCGGGGACTTTACTCTCACATGCTGGAACCACAATGGTCGCGTACTGTGCGGTTCCAGAGAAGTTTTCGTCCGAGAACTATCAAGTTGATGAATGGGCTCAAGGCTCAAGGCTCCCTACCGAGGTTTTTCCAAGGGATTACTTCATGGGGTTCTTCAAGAAAAGCGTGAAGAGGTTTTTAGAGGCTAGGTAATACATCTGTATTACTAGGTAATACAATCGGGGTCGGTACCAGAAGCGTGCACGCCGCGACCCTGCCAGTCCAACACTGCGGACTGCAATTCTGGACCCAAACCGCACAGACGCGCGGATTAGGGCGTCCCCCGGAGGCGACGCGCACCGATCCGCCCCCGTCGGTGCGAAATCTAAGGCATGCGGCGGTGGGGGCCGCCACCCACCACGCAACGCCCACCCCGGCGGGTCGAGGAGAGCTGAGTGTCGTATAGGCACATGGAATGTGAGAGGTGGTCTAAAAGATAAGATGAATGAGTTGATAAATATAATGAACGTGAGATGCCTAGATGCTTTGTGTGTGTCAGAGACCAAGCGAAAGGGAAGCGACACCGAAGATCTGCCCGGTGGCATGATGGCCCTGTGGTCCGGGGCGGACCAGGACGTTCATGCCAGCGCTGGCGTAGGTGTCGTGCTTTCATCTCGCTTGGCCGCTGGTGTGAAAGATTACGATTTAGTAGGTCCAAGACTTCTCTGGGTTAAGATAAAACTGGGGATTACGAGAGTGTTTTTAGTTGCAGCATATGCTCCTGTGAGCTCTGCTGATCCCCAGGAGCTCGAGAGGTTTTGGGAGACTGTAAGGGGTATTCTGGATTTGGCCGAAGCGAATGAACGGATAATTATGTGTGGTGATCTGAATGGATGGGTTGGGACCAAGCGAAGCAGTTATGAGGCTGTGCTTGGTCCATACGGAGATAAGAGAGTGAACGATGCTGGTAAGTTACTTTTAGACGTATGTATGGAACGAAACCTCCTTGTGTCGAACACGCTCTTCCATCACAAGGATATTCATACTTACACATGGAGACGGAATGAACAGAAAAGTGTGATTGATTTGATTTTGATAGATGGACGTCTCCGAAAGTCGTTAATGGATACAAGAGCCTTCAGAGGTCCCACTCTTGAAACGGACCACTATCTGGTGATAAGCCGATTTGTGGGCCTTTTCAAGAAGTGGAGGCACTGGCGAGTGCGTATTCCTTTCGGAGACCATGAAAGAATAAGAAGTGAAAAATTGGAAGATGAAAGTGTGAGGAGTACGTATGTACGTCTAGTCAGTGAAAGACTTGCGAACGCGAGTCTTTCCGACTCAGATGTAGACGAATGTTGGAAAGTTCTGAAAGAAAGTATGGTGGACAGTGCGAAAGAAGCATGTGGATGCGCAAAGAGACGTAGAACACTAAGAGGAGATGCCTGGTGGGATGCGGAGGTTCAATCCTCCGTGGAAAAAAAGAGGAAAGCGTGGCTGGATTACGTATCATCTTTGCACCAGAGTGATGGTATGAAAGAAATGAAGAAAGAAATATACCGTCGATGCAAGAATGACTCTAAAGCTTTAGTGAAAGAGAAGCGTGAAAGACTACATATGATTGAGGAAGAGAAGCTGACGAAGAACTTCGAGGCAAATACCAAACTCTTCTGGAGAGAGGTAAAGAAGTCTCGAAGTGGTTCGTCAGCATCCAGAATGGATAAGATAAGATGTAAAACTGGTGGCATTCTTGCTAACACTCAGGAAGTGTTAGAACGGTGGAGTGAATATTTTAGAGAAATGTATGATTATGTCCATGACGCTGGCATTGTGAATGAGTCTGTGATTGACTCGGCAGTGCCAGCGTACCATGAAGACATTACTATGGATGAGATTGAATGGTCGATACGAAGTTTGAAAGATGGAAAGTCAGCGGGAATCGATATGGTAACAGCTGAGATGATCAAGCTAGGTGGTACCTGCGTTAGGGACGCCTTCTGGTTTTTGAGCAAATTATGCTGGAGAACCGGAAGGGTCCCGAGCGATTGGAGACGCGCAGTCATCGTGCCCTTGTATAAAGGCAAGGGCTCACGTATGGACTGCGCCAACTATAGGGCCATCAGTTTGATCAGCTTAGCAGCTAAAGTGTATGGCAAAATCATTGAAAGGAGAATGAGGGTGAAATCCGATGGAATGCTTTGGGAAGCACAGGGTGGATTTCGAAGCGGCAGAGGATGTACGGATCAAGTTTTTTCACTCCGCAACATCGTAGAGAAGCATCTGGCTTTGGACCAGAAGGTTTTCTGCGGTTTTGTGGACTTTGAGAATGCATTTGATAGAGTCGTGCGAAAGAATCTCTGGAACATTTTGCCCGGATATGGGGTTGACGGTGACCTACTCCGTGCTGTGCAATCCACTTATGAGGATTGTACAGCATGTGTGCGGGTGGACGGCAGCTTGTCGCCCTGGTTTGATGTCAACATTGGTGTCAGACAGGGATGCGTGCTGTCGGCTCGGCTGTTCATCCTGTATCTGGACAGTTGTCTTCAGAGAATAAGAAATATGAATGTGGGAATGCGAATGGGTGACTTAGTGGTCAACTGCCTGCTTTATGCAGACGATGCGGCATTAATAGCAGAATCACCATCCGAACTGCAAACACTAGTTACAACAATGAAAGATGATTGTATGAAGAAAGGCTTACAATTGAATGCGAAGAAAACCAAGATAATGGTATTTGAAAGAGAGACAACCAGAACGAACACTAGGATTATGGTTGATGATGTAGTGTTGGAGCAAGTGAATGAGATTGTATATCTTGGAAGTGTTTTTAGCAGCAATGGAAGGTACACCGCTGATGTGGAGAGACGAGTGAGTGCCGGGAATAGGGTGAATGGAGCGTTGGGTAAACTTCTAGGCAGCCGATATCTAAGCCAGAAGGCACAGCTCGCTGTACACAACGCGGTGCTAATTCCAACGCTAACTTATGGAAGTGAGAGCTGGGTATGGCAGAGAGAGCATGAAAGTAGAATAAATGCGGTCGAGATGCGAGCATTGCGCAAAATTTGTGGCATAACGCTTGCTGACCGCGTTCGTAATAAAGACGTGAGAGAAAGAGTTGGTCTAAAAGAGAGTGTCGGTGTTAAGATAAGAAAGTGCATGCTCCGTTGGTTCGGACATGTAGAAAGAATGCGGGACGAAAGAATGACGAAACAGATATACAATGCAAAAGTCGAAGGATGTAGGAGCCGAGGAAGGCCGAGACTAACCTACCATGATCAAATTGGTCGTGTTTTATCAGAAGGTGATGTCAGAAGCCCCAGGAACCGGCGAGCGTGCATGAAAAGAGCTATGAATGTCACAGAAGCGAGTGAAGTATGCAAGGACCGCGTCTTATGGCGCTCGGTTCTCTCTGCCTACCCCGCAAGGGACTTGGCGTGAAGATATACATATACAGGTAATACATGAGTGATACCCCTGGTGTTTAAAATATCCAAGGGCTACGGTGACTGTTTACCATCAGACAAGCCGTATGCTTGTTTGCCGCCTTTGTGCTATAAAAAATATTTGATTTTTGAAATATTTCTAATAATTTTAATATACGTAGTATAAATATCATATGAATTAATTAAAATTAAGCTTTAATTAAAAATTGCAATCAAACGCACCACTTTCGTAGTATTAATGAAAACCCTCATAATTATCATTTTTCTGTGTATCAAAACAATACAGGAATGTGATAATTATTCATTACATTCAATATTATTCAGATTTCAAGGCAGAACAAAATGTTAGATTCGAATTAACAGCTGATTTGTATGGTTATAAACTTATAGAGAACTGTTTTTCACAGAAACCGAAATGCTAAGCTCCTATTAGCAGCAAGCGGGAAAATGAAAGAAAACATTTTGAATGAATAAAAAATAATTCAGACAAGTTAGTTGCTTTAAAAGAAAAGAAAAAACAGTATTACTTAAAGGGAAGAACTATAGGAAATATTAAAATAGCATTTAAAATGAGCGATCATAAAAAAGTTACTGTAGGAAGTCTTGGCGGGCTTGATCTAGTAAATACTGTATGATAAAATGTGCTGCTTATACTTAGCATAAGCTTCATATTTTTATGGTACAAAGACTTGTTAAAAACGCTGATGATTGATTGCTAGTGCCTTACCGTATACTCTTTGGGATTATTTGTTTCTAAATAAACAATAAAAATGGATATTTGTGTGTAATGATTTCATTTTCCTGGTTTTCCTCATTATCCAGTAGGTAAATTAAGGTACTTATAGGTATATTTTATATCGGTTTTAAATCTAAATGTAAAATATATATTGTTAAGTATTATACTTGTCACTTCATCATCAATTATGCATTTATTTTTAAACAGTTTAAACCAATGATTTCATTTTCCTGTGCCACATCTCACTTGCGCGTCATGAAAAAACATTAAAACGGCCATTATATGAAAATTTGGCAATATTTTGCCTGACCCACAATATTTTAGCTTATTTTAAGTCATATCCTTAACGTCTTGATAATTTGTAAATTGTAAAAACTAAATCTAGTAATAAAAGTGTCAACCAAAAACATTCAGTGTTATTCTTTCATAATACGAACTAGCCATATATCTATACTTTGCGAGATTGTTTTAATTAGGTCAAAGCAAGCAAGTGTAGTCGCACTTGTATATATATATATATATACTATTATAATATGCCAGTGCTGGTGTAGGTATCGTAATCTTCTCTTGCTTAGCGACTGGTGTAAGAGATTACTGTTTGGTAGGCCCTAAACTTCTCTGGGTTCGTATAAAATCACGCAATAGTCGAATACTTATTTATTTATTATGAATTACCAACATAATACATAGTAGTGTAGTATTACTATTATATGTAACTGTTCGTACATATAAAGGTAACCACAGCATGTGTTTTGTTACGGTATTTAAAATTAAAACCATATTATTTTGGTTGAGAGTACAATTTAAACATAATTGATAAAAAATTACTACAGAAAAAAAATCTATAACACATTAGTTAAAGTACATACATAACAAACACATACTCAATAACAATAATAAGATACTAAGCATTTTATATTTTGTTTATGAACTTAGAAGGAGTGCCGCTGTGAACATCGAGCTCTGTTATCCTTTCTGTAAGCTCATTGTACAGATGAGACGCGGATTACTGGGGAATCCCGGCCCAAATTGGTTCGATAAAATCCGCTACTAAATAGATTGCAAGGACACCTTAGCATCCTTGTAGGAACGTTAAAGCGAAATTTATTTAGAAAGATGGGACAATCGATATAGCCATTTAATATTTTGTGCAGAAATGACATATCCAAGTGATTTCGGGGCGAGGACAGTTGCTCAAGTTGGAAGTACTTAACTTTCTCGCAGTATGATTTAATGTTTTTCGGGGTTCTGAAGCGAAAGGCCAAGTTGCGAACGAGGACTTTTTGATTTTTTCATTTCTATTTATGTGTACCTTATAAGTTGGACTCTACCACCTCCACTCTACGTGCTGCAATATTCTAAATTACTCCGTACGTTATTGTAAAGTTGTATGAGAGTTCTAGGATTTTTGAGGTCTTTTGTGCATCGCAATATAAAACCCAAAGATTTATTTGCTTTGCTTACAATGGTGTCAATATGGTCTGAGAGACGAAGTCAGTCATCCAATAAAACATAATTTATAGCGTTTTCTAGTATATTTTATATGAAAGAAAAGAATATCGTGTTTTTATGCACCACGCATGGAGATTATTAATATCTTCTTGAAAGAATTCAACATCTGTATCACTCCTCACTGGCTTCATCAATTTAAGATCATCAGCATCAAAGACGAACAATTTGGTATGTTTAATATTGTCTTTAATGTCATTAACGTTGAAAAAAAGAGGTCCGAGAATTGATCTTTGGGGTATACCAGAAGTTGCCGGAAAAGAATCAGACTATTTGCCATTAACCACCACATTTGAAGAACGATTTCTAAGGTATGATGTACACAAATCAAGAAGACTATTGGTTATCCCAAAGGTACACAATTTTTTCACAAGGGTGTTGTGGTTTACTTTATCAAATGTTTTTGAGAAGTAAGTGTATACAACATCCACTTGAGCTTTTTGATCAACGACCTTTCTCATCTCCGATCAGAAAAGTGTCAGATTCGTCATTGCAGATCTTCCCTTCATTAAACCATGCGAATCAACAGTGATGTATTTTTTAACATGCTGATATATGATAGAGTATACCATAGACTAAAATAATTTGGATATCGTTGATTGGATTGACATAGGCTGATAATTTACAATTAATTCCTTTTTGCCATTTTTTAATATAGGCACTACTCTGGCTTCCTTCCATTCGCCGGGAAATACACCCGACCGGAGAGATTGTATATTTTAGTCAGTGGAGAAACTAATGATTCCGCACAATTCACCAAAAATATTGGATGCATATTGTCTGGGCCCACGCGTTTTGTGACATGTATCTTTTTTAAGTTTCTTTTAACCTCCGCTTGAAAGGTATCGTTCCAATTCCATCTGATGCCGACGCCACAAATGACGGAGTGTTATTAAGACGTATACTGCTGACACTGTCCTTTACAAATACCGAAGAGAAATGCGATGCAAACAAGTCTGGATTCTATTTTCTTCAGACAATGTTACGTCGTTTAAGATCATTGTCTCCGGAAATTTACTATTTAAGAGATTTATTTACTTAAGAGATTTTACGTAAGTTTTTTATGTGTCCAAAATTTATTTGGATTCATTTTTATTTCTTTTTCTATGTATTTTCTAAAGCATTCCTTTATTAGTTTATTGCAGTCATTTGTCAAATATGCGAACTCGATTTTATGTAGTCGATTATTATATTTCTTGATCTTGGTCTGAACATTATTCTTTTGCTTTAATAAATGTATCAATTCTGAAATCCAACTGGGATAGGTATTATAACGAGCTCTAGTCATAGGAACATGGCTTTTAATTACATCTCGTAATATCTCATAAAATTTAGCCACTATATCATCAACGCTGTTAGATGAACGAAATTCATGTTGCCAGAGCACCGATTTGAGGTAATCATTTATAGCCGTATAGTCAGCCTTGTAATAGTTATGTCTAATAGGTACGTCCCCCTTTCTAATTTCTGTCTGGACTTTCATATTTATTTCAAGGCTTGAATGACATTTGTCGATGATTCTAATAGAGTCTGTATACTCTATTATTTACAAAACGTCCTTATTGCAAGCTATTAGGCCTAGTAATTTATTTGCCGAATTTGTTACGTAATTAAACTGTTTCAAGTCATTTAGCGTTAGAAAGTCTATAAAGTTACAGAATACAGTTCACGATTGCTGTACGCTGATGGTAGTGCATAGATCGTGCTGTCGATTGTATGTTCATAATTAGTGTAAGTATTCAAAACTACATTAGTTTTATCAATAAAAACCTTTAACTTCTTATTCGTGATTGGAGGTGGTAAATATACCCCGCATATTCTGATGATAATAGGACTTCTTCTAAATTTTGCAGAACCAGTAGTAATATAGTCCAAACTCTTTTGGAGAGATGTAAAGAAGTCTTGGAGTGGTTCATCGCCATCCAGAATGGACAAGATAAAGTCTAAAGCTGATGTCATTCTTGCTAACACTCAGAAAGTGTTGGAACGGTCGGTGGAGTGAATATTTTGAAGAAATGTATGACTATGCCTTGGACACTGGCAATGAGAGTGAGTCTGATACTTACTCCACCTTGACGGCGTCCGATGAATTCATAACTGATGAGATCAAATGTTCGATACGAACTACGATCGAGCTTGAAATATAGAAAGACTGTGGGAATTGATTTGATCACAGCTGAGATGATCAAATTAGGTGGCACTTACATTCGGGACGCCTTCTGGTACTTAATCTATCTATGCTGGAGAACTGGAAGAGTCCCAATGGACTGGAGACGTGCAGTCATCGTACTGTTGTATATACACCCTGTATATTATATATCATACTATGCTAGCTAAACTTCGTCAACATTATGACATTCATAAAGTTACAATTCAGTTCAATCCCAATATTCAAAGCGGTAAAACGTGCCACAAATGATTAATTTTAACATTACTATTTTCCTTTAATATATGTTAAATCTGTGAATTTCCCTCTGTGATATAATAAAAAACTGTTTTTTTTAAACTCTGAATTCAAAATCTGTATAACAAATTTGGTGGCGCGTAAGGGATATAAAAAGGTAATCTCGGTCCATCTCCGTCTCGTAAATTACGAAAACTGTTAAAAAACTGTGAAAATCCAGTGCAAGTGTTACTGAACTATTCATCTTTATCCAAAGTTGAACTCAGTGCCAGTCCAAGAATATCTATTTTTCTACTTTCGTCGTCATCAAGTTCCTGAGAAGCCTGAAAATCCCTGAAGAAGTGTATTTCTCTCCGAAAAAGTAAAATAATATTGTTAAAGTCATCAAGAGCTCGTCAATAAATAAAAATTTCAAAATTGGATGGTAAATATACAAAATGCAAATTCTGCTCGTGTCGTTGGTTTGCGGAATCCTAATACGAACAGCGAGCAGCAAATGGCTGAAATGGAAGCGTGGAAATAAAACGTAGTGGGTTATTGTAAACACCCCTTATCTTGTGACACAGACGTGCGATTTCCAGTGCTATTATACTTTGTTTACAATTTTAAAAGGGAGAGTAGGGGGGTTTTAGGCAAATATAAAAGTTCGTTTTAGTCATTTATTGCGCACTTCGCTATTCGCCTATGTCCCTTAATCTTTCAACAATAATATTTATGTGATGTAAATTTTCTCTTCAAAAACAGCATCCGTCAATTGGACAATGCATACGTATGTCTGGTGATGTAATGTTACCTAACGAAGCGGCAATTTAATTTAATTGTAACTTTTGCATCATTATTTGATAACTGAGTGGAGTGTTGATAACTATAACAATATGGTATTTGCAACATAATGCTTGTACAATGATGGAGGTCAGAGTTAACCGTAGGAACTTCTCTGTGGTAAACAGTCTTCTTCCTAGCATTATCCCCGTTTCCTAATCCATTATGATTGGTAAGGTCCACTACCTTAGCCTAGGGATTTGGCGACAATATTTATTTTGGTATGGAGTGACTGACAACAGCATTCCAAAACCCAGCGGGAAAATCAGACTTTTCTTAGGTTACACGTCTTTCGAAATATAATTTCTCCTACGAGTGGGTTTCCTCACGGTGTTCTTCTTTAACTCCGTATAACTAATAATTACAAAACTGTACTTAAATCCAAAAAAATAAATTTAGTGGCACATGCCCATATAAGTATTTGAACACGGAACCGCCAGATAATAGGCTAGTCCTTTATCTACTAGAATAAATAAATAATAAACCCGTCTAATCTACCCGTCTTGCTTGTCTTAGCGAACGCTTGGGCAATAACAGAGTTAAAGTGTTCTACAACTGTAACTATTTTATTTTCTATTCTTGGCGTATCTGCAGGCTATTTGCAGAGTGTGTAATTTTCGTATTTTCAACGTTTTTATAAATACAACAAGCAGGGTAGCGTTCTCAATAGTTGTTCCGACATCGCTACCACAGATACCTTATGCTAGTCTCCATAGCTCTTGCACGTATACTAGACTTGCTGACATCGCTTTCTAATAAAACTATCTATCTCTATCTATAACTTCACGCCAAATCCCTTGCGGGGTAGGCAGAGAGAACCGAGCGCCACGTGACTCGATCCTTACATATCTCACTCGCTTCTTTAACATTCATTGCTCTTCTCATGCACGCTCGCCGGTTTCTAGGGCTCCTGACATCACCTTCTGATAGAACACGACCAATTTGGTCATGGTAGGTAAGTCTTGGCCTTCCCCGGCTCCTACATCCTTCCACTTTTGCATTGTATATCTGCTTCGTCATTCTTTCATCTTGCATTCTTTCTACATGTCCGAACCATCGGAGCATGCCTCTTCTTATTTTAACACCGACGCTCTCTTTTCTAATAAAACATCTAATAAAACACACTTATTATTTAAATTTAATTTTTGCAATAGTATAAAAACCCTTATTGTATAATACTAAGTTCGTGAATGGATTTTTTATTATCAAATAACATACATACATATCACGCCTGTCTCCCATTGGGGTAGGCTGAGACTATAGAACGCCAAGTGCACCTATCCACTTACCGCTCTCGCTTCTTCCACACTCATCAACCTCTTCATGCGTGCTCTTCGGTTTTCGGTACTTTTGATTTGGCCTTTTTCAACACATCACCAATTTGATCTATATGTGTGCGTCTAGGGCGGCACCTCCCGACATCACCGTTCAGTCTTGCTTGATACACTTCTTTCGTACCTCTTTTGTCATTCACTCTTTCTAAATGACCCAACCATCCCAGCATACCTTTTTCAATTTTTGTCACTACATCAACTTTCATTCCACAAAGTTCTCGTATCGTACTCGTATTTTTTATTCTATCAACCATTCTCACGCCACACATACTCCTCAGCGCTCTCATTTCTACGGCGTTCACCCTGCTTTCATGCTTCTTCTGCCATACCCATGTTTCACTACCGTACATCAATGTTGGCGTTATTACACCCTGAATAATAGCAAGGCGAGCTTTGTTCGATATGTAATCGCTTGTTACAACGGAGTACAACGGAGTGAAACCAAGAAACCGTATCAATGGTGACACGGTTTCTTGGTTTCACTTTCACTCTAAATTATCAAAGAAACCTCTAACTTTTTTTCTATCTATGTATGCATTATGTATGTGCGGCCCAAGTCTAACAAGAAACTTAAATTAGATTTTGAGCAGATTTAAGTTACAATTAATTAACGTGTACGATTAAGAATACAACTTTTTTCTAAAGAACAATTTTCGCAGTTATCATAGTGCATAGGTACGAGCAGTACGTTCTTTTGATGAATCATCATATCATCTATGATAACTGTGAAAATGGTCCGTACGAAGATACGAACTCTTCGTTGTACACCCCTATGCGATCGTAAATGGCAAAATTGGAACTATTAAAATAAAATTCAGCAGGTGATTGTAAACACTTCTTAACTTGCAGTGCACGCGTTAGTTTTAGCACGCTAACCTGACCTCTCTCACTCGGTCGACCTCTGTGTTACCATGTAATTGAATTTATCAGAAAAAAATTTTATTTCTAAGTAGTTAATAGGTGGTTGGCTTGTGTGAAATTACTGGCAAGAAATATTTTGTTCTGCCTGGCATTCTAAACTAGTTCACATGTATTACTGGTACTGTATCTTGGAATTATAGTCTACTCAAAATTTCAGCTCCATATAATAAAAATTGCCACTAAGCTCAGCTCCGCCGCATGTGCAGTTAGGAGAATCAGACAAATTGACAGACATAGCTACTGCAAGTCTAGTCTACTCCAGCTATTTTCACAGCACTTAGTCCTCGTTATCGTTTATGATACATAATGTATGCTCGCAAAAGCATGAAGTCGTTTACGTACTTCTTTCTGCGTATACCCGTATACGAGTTTGTTAAGACTGGTAGGTTTCTTGTTTGCAGGTAACTCTATATCTTTGATTCTAGACTCGACATCATTATTCTTGTATATTGAATATGCTGTCATAAATTTGTTATCATATCTTGTCAACTATCTGAAAAGAAACCTGTATTGGGAAGATTTCTGCATTTCTTATCATCTGTGATCATTTTCATAATGCTAGTAGATTATAAAAAGAAAAATATGGAATGGGAAAATAATGAGATGCAATAAGCTTCTATTTAAAAAAAATATAAGACAGATCTAAGTGCTCGCGAGGGTTATATATGATGTTTTAGCTTAACAAAATAAAATTTAATAATATTGAGTAGTTCTCCATATTACATATGATCTAGAATGTTATATAATATTAGCGGTGTTTCTAAGTTATATATTTATCGAGGGGTTTTATGCAAATAAAATGGAATAATACGTTTTACTTTAAGAAAGGTTAAAAATCGATAGTAATGATACATCGGCAATATCCTAAAGAAATCAACTTTTCACATACAATCACAATAGAAACCGGCGAGCGTGCATGAGAAGAGCTATGAATGTTAAAGAAGCGAGTAAGGTGTGTAAGTATCGAGCCATGTGGCGCTCGAATCTCTTTGCCTATAGCGTAAGGGATTTGGCGTGAAGTTAGATGTAGATTTAGAAGAAGTTATATTTAGATGTAGAAGAAGTTATATGTAGATAGATATTCGTATACTATGCTGCATTATCTTAAAACTTTCAATTGTATTTTGCATATTATAAATATATGTATACCTAAAACGATAAAGGAGAAAATCAATGAACTTCTGTTTTAAAGTGAAATCTTAAGTTATATTCTACATTTTAGGTTCACTATAATCCGTTGACGAATCATAGCAGAAGAAACAAGAATAATTAATTTTACTGTAATAGAATATGACATGGGCTTTCATGCCATGCAACTATTTTTTCACCCAATACTGACGAGGCAAATTCAATTTTTTTTTTCACCAGTTCGGGAGGCATACATGCATATGGTCCACCCGATGTGAAGCAGTTACCGTAGCCAATTAACGCTTGTAACATATATCTGATGATGCCACCTCTGCTGCTTACACAGCAACTCCTTAGGAGCTTACTGGTGACTTCACTCACACGCAGGAACACAACAACACTCTAGGGAGTTATTATTCGGCTGCGGTTTTATGTGAGGTGGAGGTACCTCCCCAGATGGGTTTCTTTTATGCGCCCTACCTCTCTTAAAACATCCACACCAAGACAAACAGACATGTTTATGCACACAAATATTTGTCTTGTGTGGGAATCGAACCCACGAGCGTTGGTGTCAAAGTCACGTCTTTCACGACTGAGCCATCAAGCTCGTCAAAATATTTGCATAATGTATTTATCTATGTAGATTTCCAATAGAATGAAAAACGTCAACGAGCAATATTGTGAAATTGCAGTGTTAATCAAGTTTTTTTTATTTAACATGAGATCGTTTTTAATGAAAATGTGTATGTAGCATTTATGTTATTTCACGCTTTGCTTATTCCACCATTCAACACAGATTTATATAAAAACTGTTCAAGAACGTGTTGGGCCCGACTCTGGGGTTCTGCTAATGCTTTTTTCCGAGTCAGTCATAGCTTATGAACCGTAAATAGGACGGAGTTTCTAGTATTTGATGTCTAGATAAAGTATGTGATTAAATTGTAAATACAGAAATTCCAAGTCAAATTTTAGATGTTCGGATAGACACTGTAAAAACAGTAGTGTAAAACCGTCAACTTTGTCGGTATCTATTTAAATTATACCAAACAGAAGAACTCATAGGACAATATACACAACAGTTTGCTAATACTTTTCTCAAACAATGATCTACATACATATATTTTAAAAATTATATTTTATTCATCTTTAAAATACGTGGGTGTAGTCCATTTTAGATACTTATACACCATTTTTTCTTTGAAAGTATATTTTCATTTTTAGTATTACTAATTATCTCTGCCTACCTACCCCGCCAGGGATTTGCCGTGAAGTTATGGATAGATAGTATTACTAATTAAATAATATATATGCAGATTTATGCAAACGTTATAATGATGGAAATTGTGAAATATAAAAAAATATGATTGTATATAATATCAATTTACTGAGTTTAAGCTAATCGGATTGATTGTTCTATTTTTTTTTATTTTTGTAACGAAAATATGCCATGTATGGAAAATGTTTAAGAAGTGTTTTTTTATTTAACTTTTTTACCTAATAATATTTTTTAACATCTAATAGGTAGACATATTTTTGCATCTTCTTACAATAAAAAAAATTGTTTTGCTACTAAGAACTAACATACCGTTTATTATATACTATTTGTAACGTAACTTGATATAGTCTCAAATTTTAGTTACTTATTCCGTGAGGCAAAGAAAATGAGGAACTAAATTTGCTTCTCGTGCTGTGTAGGTGTACATAGTGATTACTCGCCAGTAATTGATCAATTCGAGTGGAGCTGGTTGTGATTGACAATGCTCACGGCATTTTAGTAGATGTAATGTCTCGTACTTGTACCGCTGAAAATAATGTCGTAAGCCGTTGCACTGAGCACGTGTTACAATATGCCGATTAATAAATTAGATAAATCTGATGAAAAAGAGGAAATAATTCTAACAACTACTTAGTAACTTGAAATAGTCTAATATTATTTATTTATTCTATAAGGCAAGCAAAATGAAGCTATATAGTATTTTTTCACTACAACATGTGAAAAATTCCATTTATTTTAGTTAAATAAAAGCTACGATTACTTAAGAAGGCTTTAGCTTTATTAGATAAACTGAATAACAATAAGTACAAAATTCACATGGAAATGTACATATCCACACTTCTAAAAAAGGCATATTTTTTTTATATCCAACGTTCGGAGGCATACAAACATACGGTCCACTTGATGTAAAGCAGTTACTGTAGCCTATGAACGCTTGTAATATATTAAGAATCACTCAGCGGATGCCACACCTGCTGCTAACATAGCAACTCCATAAGAGCTTACTGGTGACTTCACTCACATGCAGGAACATAATAACTCTCTTGGCTCTCTCTTGGCAATTATACTCGTAGTAATTATTTTAAAGTGAACTGCAAATTATTTTATAGTAAAAGTCGAAAGCGTTAGATATACGTATGAAATCTTTGATAATGATTTTTGAGAGCAACTTACAACCTAAAAAATATTAGAGCATAATTATTATTGAAAATTTGGAGTTTTTCCTACATATATTATAATTTACATATTTCTAACTTTGTTCTTTCTATTTTTCCAAAATTTATTGATAAGACCAACGCTCGCTACTAAACAAAACAACAAATAAAGAAAATCGGCAGACAAGCAGAGGAGAAAATTTAAGTGAACAGTTTACCTTTCCCTACTCATATCTATATGTATCTATAGCTTCACGCCAAATCCCTGGCGAGGTAGGCAGAGAGAACCGAACGCCACGTGATCCGATCGGTACACACTACTACTTACACAATATTTCCCTACGTATATACTATCTTAATTTGAGTTCTGAGCCTTATTTCGTTTACAATCTAGAGGTCTGTGACATACGGTTGGAGAATCTGTAAAATAATAGCAATACAATGCTATTGTCCTTTATTTCACCCTTTGGATACGGAACCCCAAATATGAATGCCGACCCCTCCGTTTCGGTCGAGCTAGCAGGTTATCTGACCCTCCTGCGTTTAAATTTTCAAAAGTATTAGAATATTTTGCGGTCCAGTTTTTCCTGCTTTTACGTACTCATCTTCCACAAAGGTATTGGGTTTGACGCTCAATTCATGTACGAAATAAAAATATTTTTGATTATTTGCATTAATATTAACAGGTTTTTTCCGGGTACGGTACCCAAAGAGTACCAACCGAACTTTACTTCTTAGTCTGTCTTTCCGTCTGTCTGTATGCCTGTGTGTTCTTTTTTTACCATAATATAGTAATAGGAAGATACTTGAAATTTTCGCAGAAGTATTGCTACAGCCGCTTTAACTACGAATGATAAAAATAAAAACGTAATGGCCCAGTGAATAGATAGAGGAGCAGCCTGTTAACCAGCAGTCCCTGATTCGAATCCTGGTGTAGTCGTGTATCACTGAATTTGTGCTTTCAGATCAGATCAGATACGTATTTTATAATTATTGCTCGGCGGTGAAAGAAGACATCGCAAGGAAACCCGTACGTTCAAAATTTTAATTTCTGAAGATGTGTGACCCGACCTATGAAATATCTTGTTTTCCCTTTGGGTTGTTGAGGACATATGGTAGTCGTTCCATGTCAAAATTAGTATCTATGCTAAATCCTTAGACTTAGGTAGTGACTTCCGCAAATCCTAATAGATTAAAAAACAAGATAACGATAGGAAAAAAAAAAAGTGGTGCTTTATATACATTGATACGAATTCCTTCGTGTGCGTCGCCTGGTTCTTTACTATTTTTACTACCAGCATATGGTACGCTGAATATATATCGTGAGTATGCGCATAGCAAATTAACTTTAATCACTATCCAATTGCTATGTAGTGCAAGCCGAGGTTATGCATATTACATGTAACGTTCTCTGTAGTACATTTGTCGTGCGAATATTGCCTACAATGCAAACAAACATACACACATAACGTGCAGCGATTATCAATGCTTGCAATACAAGAAGTACCTCTCATGCTTTTCCACCGCATCTCAATCAACTCCAAGTCAAATTCTGAGGAGAGGTAATAACACTTACTCGCTGTAAGAGAACAAGCCTCTAAGGAGTTGATATTTGGCGTCTCTGTAAGGTGGATGTACTTTCCCAATTGGAGTGCCTAGGTTTCCTACCTCTCTTATGTACGGTTATTTTTGGCTTTTTGAGAGGTGGAGGTAACTTTTCTCAATTGGGGTGCTTATATTATCTATCTATATATTTATTATGTGCGTGGTGCAGCTCTCCCTTCCATCTCGCCCAATCCACACTGACGACCCAAAGCTGATGTCCATGTGCCATATGTAAAACAAGCACTACGTAGACTACATGGGTGACATACCCGAGCAAAACGTGCGTGAGTTTTGACGTCATTATGCCGTGTACGATTTTGGCCGTAAGTAATCCCGCCTATATTTTCATACAAAGCTAAGCATAGTAGACGTGGGTTGCGTGCCCATAGGTAGCAATGGAATTACGCCTTATTTGTTATATGTTTTATTCATTGTACGACACTGCTATACTACATTGTATAGCAATAATGTACTATGGTACGCTTTGAAGTGATACGTCGTTCATTTTAGCCAGTAGGAGGGCACTCACAAAATTTAAATTTAAAGAAATAAAAGCTTTGGAACTACAGCATCTACATTTTTAGGGTTCCGTACCCAAAGAGTAAAATGGAACCCTATTACAGAGGCTCCGCTGTCCGTCCGTCCGTCCGTCTGTCACCAGGCTGTATCTCATAAACCGTGATAGTTAGACAGTTGAAATTTTCACAGATGATGTCTTTCTGTTGCCGCTATAACAACAAATACTAAAAAATAAAATAAAGTAAATATTTAATGGGGCTCCCATACAACAAACGTGATATTTTTGCTGTTTTTATAGATAATGGTACGGAACCCTTGGTGCGCGAGTCCGACTCGCACTTGGCCGATTTTATTTATTTTACTATAATTATTTAGAAACCATTATTTTACATTATTTCACATTAGAAAGAAACCACTGCTACGAGTAGGTAGTGTATATGCCGTTGGCGAAAAAAGTGCTGAAATCGCGCGCAGTTCGCCGTTTTTAGGAACAGAATTTCCTTCTCGTGCTGCGTAGGTGTTATCTACGCAGCGTGTATGTACACCTACGCAGCGTGATTACTCACCAGTAATTGATCAATTCGAGTGGGACTGGTTGTGTTTGACAAAGCTCACGGCATTTTAGTAGATGTGATGTCTCGTAATTGTACCGCTGAAATATGTTATATGTTATAAAGATAAAAATAGCATCATAAGCCGTTGCACTCAGCAGTTTAACGAATGGGATGAATCTGACGAAACAGAGGAAACAATTCTAACAACAACGTCGAGTAGACTACGTTAAAATTCTAATTGTGCACGTCTTCTACTTCACTCGTTTTACCTTCTCCTAATTCATTAGGATTGACGAGACATTTGTCGGAGATACTAATTTTAACTTGGAACGACTGCCCTTAGACCTTCATAACCAGAAAGGAAAACAGCAGACCTTTTTTTTTAATTTGGCCACACGTCTTCCTAAATATAATTTCTTGGGTGTGCCGATTTCCTCACGACATTTTCTTTCACCGCCGAGTAAGTAATAGTTAAAAATATATACAAGTTGCAAATAAATATATTTTATATAAAGCCGAAAACACCGATTTAGTGGCACATGCCCAAATGATTCAAACCTGGCACCCGTTCGTTCGCTATTTACTTCGCCATTATGACTTTGTATTTCTGTTTTTCAATCGATTTTCTTTTTTCTTTGTTTTGTTCAATAGCTTAAGTGTTATCAACAAAAACATTTTAGAAACAGTAGTGAACAATTTGAGACTTCTTTTTCTTCTATGTTTACCTCATATGGTTTTTGGACGAATACTATTTCTTACATCTGAACCTTAGAAGAAGACCAAGACTTACCTACCATGCCTAAATTGATCATGTTTTATCAGAAATTGATGTCAGGAACCTTAGAAACTGGCGAGTGTGTATGAGAAGAGCAATGAATGTTACAGAAGCGAGTGAAGTATGTGAGAATCTAGTCATGTGGAGCTCGGTTCTCTCTCCTTACCCCACAATGGATTTGGCGTGATGTTATGGGTAGTTAAACCTCAGTACTTTATATATATATCTACATGTTTCGAGTTTCGAGGAAAGGGTTCTAACAATTTTGATCAATTTTGTATTAAGACAAGGTTTTGCAATTTAACTTTATTTTTATTAGGTTATAAGAATATATTCTGTACAGACGCGATTTTACGTAAAAAACATATACTGTGTATCATGTGAAATAGTAACACCAGCTATTTGACAGGGTTAATAATATGGGTTAAAATATGAAATTGCCGTTTTATAGTAATAGATACTTTGAATTGATATTAAACCTTCATGGTGTGAGATTTTGGAGTGAAACTTTTTCACGTGATACCTATGAGGTTTTTTTTTTAAATGTGCAGTTTTTCATTTTCGAATTTCAATTGTTTTTTTATTCAGCTTATACGAGAAAGATGGATACTTCAAAAATCCGAGTAATTTTTGAATACGAGTTCCGACGCGGAAGTAAAGCGGCAGAAACGGCTCGCAATATCAATGCTGTGTTTGGAGAGGAGACTGCTAATGAACGCACTGTGCGTTTTTGGTTTAAACGCTTTCGTAATGGAAACTTCGACTTGAAGAACGAACTACGTGGAAGACGTATATTATACAGGTGAATAACGCTGAATTGAAGGAGATGGTGGAAGCCGATCCGATTCTAATTATCCATGAATTAGCGGCATGGTTTAACGTTACCATACATACATATCATCACGCCTGTCTCTCGTTGGAGTAGGCAGAGACTATAGAACGCCAGGTGCACCGAACCAAACTCGCTCTCGCTTATTCCACATTCATCAACCTCTTCATGCATGCTCTTCGGTTTTGAGTACTTTTGATTTGGCCCTTTTTCAACATTTTTAACGTTATCATACCTACAATATTGACTCATTCGCATCAAATCAATAGGATAAATATATGTGCCTCACGATTTGACTGATCTGCAAAAAGAAACGTGTGTTGATACTTGTGTTGCTTTATTAAATCCGTACAGAAATGAAGGAATATTGTATCGAATTGTTACATTATCATATGTACGCTCTGTCTTGTACTGTCGCAAAGGTTTCCAGTTCGAATCTAACTAACAACACTATCTTTTTGCACATTTTTCCCCACTATTTTAAACGAGTATATAATACTTGTGTATCTCGGAAACGGCTTTAATGATTTGCATTAAATTTTATAACGTTTTGCTTTTAATGTTTATGTGTGTGTTTATTTAGAAAACACAATTTGATCCAAAAAAGTATGAATAACGAAACATAAAGGTCATTCGCTCAGTTGCTATAAGCAATAAACTCAATTCATTCTTCCGAAATTTCTCTGAAAAATGTGCGATACGTAAAAAAAACTTTTTAGTTTGATGGTTATGACACAGATAAAGTAGTATCTGTGTGCAGTTGAAATATTTTATGAGTATATTCACTTTATTGTGCGCCATAACTTTATTCTAACGTAGTTCTGTGAATTATGACGGGCATGTTTTTAAGTGCATTTTTATGTATATAGTTTCTGTATACAGAGTGACGTTTGGAGATTTAGGTGTGAATAGAAATCCCCTTTTTAAGAATTGATAAGGAAATGTTATCAATAGCGACGGAACTGTTATAATTAAAATAATTTAATAAAATAAATACACAAAAATCTTCATTTGCTACTGGACACACGACTTACATCAATAAGATCAAATGTTATAGTACTTTTTTAATTTCTCGTATTTTTCTTTGTTTTTTTTTTCTTAATCCATTTGTCTGTTGACTTTTTAAGGACTTAGGCCCTGATAAAACCTTTACGACATCTGTGGTAGAGGTAGTCTGGGATCTAGAGCAGGAAACAGGCTGTTTATATCTCAATAATAGTACAAGGTTTTGACGAGCACGGTAGTGATCTGGTTAGGAATGCTGCTACAGCAGCAGCGTAAGATTTCTCACATAGGATAAACAATCGTGTACATGTCTGTTTGTCTTGGTTTGGGCGTTTTAATCTCTTAAAAGACCTTCTTTTTCTTTTTGTTCCCTTCCCCTGTCGTGGTGCTTTGACGCGCAAACATCAAGCAGCGCGACTGGGAAAATACCTCTACCTCACAGAAAACCGCGGCCAAATAAAAAAAAATCTCCTAAACCTTTAAAGGAACATAAATGTTTTCTAGGGAGTTTTTCAGGAACACCGTTCCTATATGAATCTATATGTTTGTCTGTGCGTTTGTCTGTGCGTTTGTCCGTGCGTTTATCTGTGCGTTTGTCTGTCGCTTTTTTTCGAATATTCGAATTTTGACTTCAGATTCGGATTAAGCATAAAAAGCAGAATTGGAATGTTCAGGAACACCGTTCCTATCTCTTAAGGAACATGGTCAAAGTGGCCGACAAATAAAAAAAAATTGTATTGTTATATAATTGATGAGACAGGTGTTCCTCTGGCAATGCAAGCTTGCGCATTCTCAACTGGTTTTATTTGGCCGCGGTTTTCTGTGAGGAAGAGGTATTTTCCCAGTGTCACTCACTCAGTGTAGTTGCTAGTAAACTCGTAAGGAGTTGTTGTGTAAGCAGTTGGAATCCTTAATAGACTATGGTAGCCGCTTTTCATTAGGTGGGTCGGATGCTTATTTGCCTCCCGACGTAGCATATAAAAAAGAAGGAATTAATGCCTATACAACGTCGTATTTTTTTCTTCCTTCGTACAACAAATGTACGGTAAAAGTAAATGATGTACGGAAAACATTTGTGGCAGCGTAATTTCATACAACAAATGTATGGCAAAAGACACGGTCTACTATATTGTTATGTAGCCTTAATGATAACAATGGACGTGCAGTCCTACCTTTCAAAAGAGAGTCCTACGAGGTGAAGAATATGAACACATCCAGTAAGGATTCTTTACCGTATTGTCAAGAACTTGGGAGGTAGTCCACATCAACCTTTACTCATCTCACTGCAGGGATACGGGTCTCCCTTCAACCGAGGGGGTTTAGAGCATACTCCACCACGCTGCTCAAATACGGATTGGCGGAGGCCAGTGTTTTCAAGCCGCCCGAGGACCACTGACTTAGATTAACGACTGTCATCTATCGACAACAGCCGGGACCGACGGCTTAACGTGCCCTCCGAAGCACGGAGAAACTCGAGAAACCCATCCATAGACAGGTTGCGGTCGACGTTGCTTAACCTGCGTGTTTGGTTAGAATGACACGCGCAACGACGCTATCGAGCTCTTTTGGGAGGTAGTACAAAAGAGTATTGATAAATTGAAAGTGAAAATTCATTGTTATTGTATTTAAAGTTAAACTAAGGAGGTTATGGTAATTAATATTAGATAAATAAACTGAAATAGTAATTTTTCTGCTTATTTATTTATTAAACCACACAAGTAGGTATTTATTGTAGCAATATAAGCGGCGCAGTTGATTAAAAAATGACTGAAAGTGTAAAGTTGTCGCAATTTGCATACTATATTTTGTTTAATACTTTTTTGAAAGACTAATACGCAATTTCAAGTTTGGACCGTTTTATATTTATTTATTTGACAGCCATTAAAGAAAACGAATTGTGTGTTTTTCGCAAATATGAGAAAAATATTAGTTAAGTTGATTGATTGGCTAAAAATCGTTTTCAAAATCTCAACGTGATCAGCCCAGTTCTCTCTGTCTGTTGTATCTGTTCAGTTTTTATAAAGGTTAATATGTTTTATGTTTTCACTGTGCTTATTAGTATGTATGTATGTATGTATATATATCTTCACGCCAGGTCCCTTGCGGGGTAGGCAGAGAGAACCGAGCGCCATAAGACGCGGTCCTTACACACTTCACTCGCTTCTTTCACATTCATAGCTCTTTTCATTTTTATTATTTTCTTTTCTTTTCTTTTTTATTAGTAACCATTATAAAACAACAATTCTACAGATGCAATTAACTGAAGCGTTGCTGCATCTGACAATACAATGTGAGAATACAACACTATTGATTTGCGGAATCGACGGCGACACTTTTTATCGAACGTTCGTGTACTTTAAGTCGTGTTCATACTGGATATGCATATTTATTATATACTAGCTTTTACCCGCGGCTTCGCTCGCATTGATAATATATATATTTTAATAAAAAGTATCCTATTTTACTTCTGATACCTCCAAGAATATGTGTGCAAAGTTTTATGATGATCGGTTCAGTAGTTTTCGCGTGAAAGCGTAACAAACAAACGGACATTCACATTTATAATATTAGTAGGATTACTGTACCTTCTAGATTACTTAGCCCTAGCTAATATGTTGACCTTATTCACACGGTTTATTCCCATAGTTAATTGATTCAGGCGTTATTTCGGGACTGTCGAATTTATATGCAATTTGATCGAATCTGTTGTGTGAGCTTCCACCATCAATTAGTTCATGCGAACAAGCGTCGGACGGCACCCACCCAGTACCGTCAGTAGACATCATGCCGCCACTGACTGGCGTTTTCACGCCATTTTTAAGAATCTTATGGTGTTATCTGTTAGGAAAATTTTGCTATATAACTTTCAAACATATACACAATATAATATTATGTTATACTTACACTCAAGGAATACGTTGATGTTTGCGGGTTAAGCAATATCAATTAGGGTTAGTGTATAGATGGGTTTGTTAACTTAGGTGCTCCGCAAGACAGCCAACCCTGCTCTTATCGATAGATATTGATTGAATTCTGGAGAAAGCGAGGTGACGTTTTCCAGAGACAGACGATAGTAAGAGTACCTAATGAATAGCTTGTATCAACCTTCCTGCCATAAATACATATATGAAAAAAATTCTAACAACATGTGCATACCCTTTTATAACCACTTGCCAGAGGATATAAAATATTTGAAAAGAAAATCATTTAAATTCCGATTCAACAATTGGTTGTCGTCTCACTGCTTCTACAGTGTCAACGAGTATATGGAATACAAAATATCACAATAATATACAATTTTGTTAAATATCGTTGATATAGTTAATTTTTAATTAATCTTTAATTAGCGACATTTTTATATTCATTACATGACATTTAAATTGAATTTCATATTGTATTATAATTTTGTTGTATCTAACTTGATTATTCTTATTCAATTTATGTTTGTGATTATTTGAATGAGTTGTCGCAAAGTTTTAAGAAATTTTAAACCTAAATATTTGCACGCCTCAATGTACGCTGAATGTACAGCATTTAAAAATTGTAACCACCTTTTATGTATACTGCATTCCGCAAATAAATAAATGATTGATTGATTGATAATGAACAATCAGTGACATAATAACATTAGCCACAGATAATCCGCAAATGGAGAAGCGAGTGAAGAACGCTCTAAAAACTCCTTCAGTTGAAGCCCGTATCGCAGCATTAACATGCACTGACGTAATGATATCATTACACTTGGATCTTCACCAGTGTGACATTGGGCTTTATAAAATATATATATATTTAGGCTCCTCAAGTTTCGATATTTAAAGACGAGAATTTTCAATATTCACAGTCGAGACTTCATTTCTTAAAAGGGGATGTCATTTTCCGAATACTTAGAATGACATTACCCCGTAACGATGCCTCATTAGGCGGGGTGGAGTCAAAAATTGTTTCGCCGTGTCTCTTCTGAAGCGAAAAACTTTTTTTAATGTTCTAAGTTGTGAAACAGAGGTAATGTTTGTAAATGTTTATTAAACTATTTGGAATCGTATGGGTGGGTTTGAAATAGCTGAACAATTATTACCTGTTTAAGTTACCAAGGATGGTGGTTGGGTAATAATATTGGGGCATAAGCTCGTTATAACCTTTACAGCTAAAACCATCCTCCCCTACATATGGTGCACCCTATATATGAGGGTGTGGCACTACTTAACAAGCAGCAATAGAGAAATCGTAATGAGGAAGTATCTTAATACAAAAGATCGCAGTACAAAGTAAATAAGAACAACGTGGATAGTTGTTGTATCCCTGCGACTAAAAGTAAGCTTCTGTGAAGATGCTACGTTGGCACGCAAGCGGCGCTTCTTATTGTTCAAGCGTTCTTAGATTACAGTTAACGATTGATCGTGCAGGTCGAATGTTTATTTTCCATCTGGCGAAGTTGTATCTATATTGTACAATCAGCATTATTTCATTAACTATAATATAATTACACCATGCTGTAACCCAGATATTGAAAATACCCAAGCGCTACAAAAATGATCTTGAGACTAATGTATTTTTACGCCAAGTCCCTTGCAGGGTAAGGAGAGGTAACCAAATACCACAATATGCGTCCTTTGCACAACTCGCTCGCTTCTTCAACATTAATAGCTCGTTTCATCTTTCCTTTCTCTTATATCTTGAGACCAAAAAATACAATAATAATTGCATACCCAATATTACAATAAATATATGGGAGTGTACATATAGTGATATCAAATGGTACAATTAAAGATATATTAATACAAGTGCTGACTGATTTCCAAACATATTGTCAGGCAAGGACAGAACTGTTTCAGGTAATTTATTATAGAATCGAATACAATTTACAACAAAAGATCTGCTAGTCTTAGCAAGCCGATGTACTGGCATATGCAATCTATTCCTGCATCTACATATTTACACAGAATTTTGAAAATGACTCTATATTTTTACGAGCATACATTATATTATTCTCATAAATATAATGAAATAGAATACAGTCTGAACGATGCCTTGCTCATTTCCAAGAACATATGGGGCACGATACCAACACATCGCATTCAGCTCAAAGCATTAACAATGACACGACAAGCTTTGATATTTGTTACTATCTCCATACTGTTACTAGAATTTTACAAAACAACACCATACAAAACATGGAACGAATTAAAAAAGGAATATAAAAAAGTCGAAATGGACCAATTTTCTACATCAGAGGTGTTGGTAGGCAAAGCGATGGACTTCATTTATTCGAATAAAACTTTAATGAATTTAATAGCGGGAGAACTGTGGAACGTGGGATCGAGAGCTATCGATACAATCGTTGAAATAAAAGGTAAGCCGATTATTTTCAAGAGTATGTATCAAGTTAAAATCTATCATAGACATTAAACAAATCGTACATGTCGCCGTCGTTGCATATTAAAATCAATATTAACTTTTATCAGCAACGTATCAAAAGGTAGACACGTTATACACCAACATTATTTGACGAGCTCGGTGGCGCAGTGGTAAAATCGCTGTTACGCTACTTTGACACCAACGCTCGTGGGTTCGATTCCCACACAGAACAAACATTTGTGTGCATCAACATGTCTGTTTGTCTTGGTCTGGGTTGGTATTTACTATGTATAATAAGTATGTATTTACAAAAAAAAAATGTATTTACGTATGTTTATCAGTTGTCTAACACCCATAACACAAGCTTCGCTTACTTTGGTGCTAGGTAGCGCTGTGTAATTTATCCGAGAATATTTATTTATTTTATTGTATTTCAAAATGGCGGAAGTAGTATTATATCTACGTACAGTTATTTATTATCAGACTTTGCTCTAACAAAGAGATAAATGGTAGGGCATACCTGTCGTTAGAAAGAGATGAATATATATCGTAAAACATTTATGCTTTGTGGCGAAGTACGTATAGCCGCGATGCGAGAGCGTGGCCAACTGAATGCGAGTTGGGCAATTACCTTACTTACGTATTGCCGTTCTAGAGCATGTACGACGTATCTATAACTATAAAAACATCTTAGACTTTTATCATAAAAATAATCTCGTATGAAGTTTATTTTGTTTCCTAATCTTGTCTAATGATTTGGCGTAGATACTGATTATTACATGGAGCGACTGCCGGCAGACCTTCACAACCCAGAGGGTACGCCAAATCTTTCTTAGGTTAGGTCACAGGTATTTCAAAATATAATTTCTTGGATGTACAGGTTTCCTCACGATGTTTCCCTTCACCGTCGAGCAAGTGATAATCACAAATGTGTATAAATCCGTAAACACGAATTTAGTGGTACATGCCAGAATTCGAACCGGGGAATAGTTGATCACTAGGCCGGTTCTTTATCCACTGGGCTATCACAATTCAGTTTTTATTATATGTATTTAATGAAAGTTTGTAGACTGGATTGTGTCTGTAGGTTTATTACCTTAAAAAGTGAACGATCGTATCGAAGTATTAAATAGACATAATAAATACTGTATTTTGTACGCGGCTTTATTTACATACATTTATCGACATAATAAGTAGCTTATATGCATTACAATTATTCACTTTATACATAACGCACCTACAGACACATATTTCGGTTTACCAACTTGCATCATATTGATTTTTGAAATTTCCTGTATCGCAAGGGATCATAGGTTACGGTAACTATTATACTGGGGAATAAAGGTTTTCGAATGACGTCCCTGTACTGATACGCAGTGTGGGATGACCCCCCACTAGATGCAGCGACGACCTCAATATGTTTGCAGGGAGTCGATGGATGCAGGTGGCACAGGATCGATACGAGTGACACTCTAGAGGAGAGGCCTATGTTCAGCAGTGGACGAATACGGGCTGAGATGATGATAATGATGATGCTGCCATAGGTGTTCAACTATGGCTAGTCCATTTTATTAATAAGTCTATGGTTACTCTTGTGACGTGGGCGTTTATTTAATTTATTAATTGTTTAGTATTTACTCTGAGTGAGCTACTTGAGTATACAAAGAGGAAATGAGTACAATATTGTAGTAAGTGGAAAAGATTTGATCCGTATTATGTATCGAATTCCACGATAATTTCGTGATTCTAAACTAATAATAAACATACCAGTACTTAGAAGTGCGTATGTCATAGTAGGAGTCGGAACTTTAGAGAGTAGTGTGTGGCTATATGGTAGCAGACTGAGCTGTAGGTTACAGGTTACAATGTGAGTTCAACAACCGCATTTATAGTCGAGGCATATATACATATACAGTTCAACAATAGCTCATAATTAATAATAATTCAAATTATATAGTGTGGGGCGCCCACATAAACTGACCAGTAAGCTCAGCTCCGCCGCATATGCAATTAGGAGAATTAGTGATTGAGGGATGTGGCTACTGCGCGCTTAGTCTATTTCAGCTACTTTCACAGCATTATGACGTATGACATACTTTTGTGGGTAAAAGAGGTTGATATTGAAACTATTTTTATATTACAAAAGAGATCTGCTCTATTTATAACATGGGTTCCAGGTAATCACTTAAAGAATTATTCAAGGAAATAAATATCCTCACAGTTGCCTCTCAGTATATTTATGAGAACATAATGTATGCTCGTAAAAATATTATATTTATTACAGAGTCTTCATGTAAAAATCAGTCTAGTCACCAAATCCTTAGGCTTAGGTAGTGGCCCCCGGCCATCCTAATGGTTTATGAAACGGAATAACGCGATGAAGAAGAATGTGGTTAATTATCCAATAATTTGATTAATGTTTGTTTTTTACAGCACCACCTAAGAAGAACTGATATCATAAAAGTGATTCAACATGAAAAATGAAATATTAATATAAGATGTAAATAAATTTTACTTTCGTTTCATGTGTTTTAATATTTAGCATACTATGACGAATGTCAGAAAAAACTTTTTATTTACAAAATTGAACTCGAAAGTAATTAAAAGAGTTTGAATCTTCCTATAATACAAGTAGTACTCGCCTAATATCTAACGAGTAGAATATTACGACTCTACCTTACCTTGCTTTTATGATAGAAAATATGCTTCTCTATTTTCCTATGATCGCCCTCATTTTCCATCGATGAGTACATAAATAAATGTTTGACAACGAGCTCAAATGAGAACAAAAAATGAGCTCAGTTTTCTCTTCATTCCACCAAAGGAATGAATTTATTTACATTGAATGAGTCTTCACTCACCTCTTCGTATCTCGTTTACATTTTCATTATTTTCCGATGACTAAGTCAAAAGGAGTAATATTTTTAATTGATTTGTATGTACATTATTAATATTTATTTATTCAGGCAACTATTAGACCCATATATTACTGAAATTTATATAATATAAATTTCAGCAATGTATGGGTATACCACACTTCAACGTAGAATAATATACTTAAAATTCCACATCCACATTAACCCATACTCATCCCACTGCTGGGATACGGGTCTCCCTTCAACCGAAGTGGTTTAGAGCATACTCCACCAAGCTGCTCAAATGCGGATAAGCGGAGGTCAGTGTTTTCCAATATTAACTAACAGAATCGAATGTGCGAATTACATTAAAAGTTCGTACATTTTAAAAGCAAAGCAGGTAAGTGTGGCTACGAAACGAAACGAGGAAGCGAAACGGGAAAAAAAAAATGGCCGTGAAATGCCGCCGCACACGCATGCCGCTGTGGTTTGGCCAGTACTTCTCATACTCTGCTTCTTCAAACTCCTCGCTCCGCGTTCTCACTCCGTGTCAATGTACAAACATATTCCGCAACTCTGCTCCGCATTACTAATGCTAAGAGAATGGTAATCTCACCTGCACGCGGCGCACTTTGTCAATTGATTGCATTCCTTGCTATGCATATAAAATCGGCAACGCAAGAGTGACAGCCCTGGTGTTGCAAATGACTATAGGCAGCTGTAACTACTTACCATCAGGCAGGCCGTAAGCTTGTTTGCCACCTTATTAGTATACAATGACAGCACTGTGGGCACTTATTATACTGGACGTGCTAGCATACCGTGAAAAACTTTTGGCTGAATTTGACATCTGACTGAAGTATTTGACTGGGGGCGGCTTGAACTTGGTACAATCCAAATAGACGAAAACATTTTAGTTGTTGGATCTACTCCCTGCCGAGATTTTCCCAGCATAATATTCTTCAAAAAAGGCGTGAAGAGTTATCTACATGGTCGGCAATGTAAGTAGACCCTTATTATTACAAGTGTTCATAGGGTACAGTAAATGCTTACCATCAGGCAGAACGTATGCTTGTTTGTCCCCTTAGTGGCATAAATAAAATTATAGCACTACCTTGCACTTGAAAAATTGTTTTAAGTGAATTAATGCACATACTCGTATGTATTATCACGCCCGTCTCCCATTGGGGTAGAGGGAGACTATGGAACACCAAGTGTACCGATACAAACGTACCTCTCTCGCTTTTGACGAGCTCGGTGGCGCAGTGGTAAAACGCGCTGTTACGCTACTTTGACACTAACGCTCGTGGGTTCGATTCCCACACAATACAAATGTTTATTTGTGTGCATGACCGTGACCGTATTTTTTAACTTGGTCAGGGTATTTTCTATGTATAATAAGTATGTATTTACAAAAAAAATGTGTTTACGTATGTTTATCAGTTGTTTAGTATCCATAACACAAGCTTCGCTTACTTTGGGGCTAGATGGCGCTATGTAATTTGTCCGACAATATTATATCAATATTATATATATTATTATATATATTTTTGTTTTGGGTCCTTTGGGCCGTTTTTCAGCATCATCCATTTGATATAAGGTCGTCCAGGGCGGCCGCTGCCGATCCACTTCACTCTTGCTCGACATACTTCTTTCGTAACTCTTCTCTGTCATCAATTCTTTCGAAATGTTCAAACCATCTCAGCATATAAGCTAAGAAATACTATTTTTATTGTTCCTCCCAATCTATCAGCACTCTAAGATTGACTATCATTGCAGAAGAGATACCAAAAGGATTTTGCTAATATTATTATAACAAACATTTTCAGTGTTCCATATATGAATACACAAAAGATGGTAAGATAAGTATGGTGTACTTACCTTACCTTATTTTTCTCTTTTTATATATACAATGTCAGAACGCGTACAACCATTTAACCAGAGGGAGACTTTGTACAAAAGTCGTCTGCGTGGGTACCTTTGCCTCACCTATTTCTACCGCCAAGCAGCTATATTTAATAGCTGTGTTCCGGTTTTAAGAGTGACATATGGCAGATAAATTACTGGGTACTGTGACGAAACAGCCTTAGGTCATAAGATTGGCAGCACGCGAGTAACATCCCCGTGGTATAGCGAGCGTCAATAGGCTGCGGTGACCGCTCACCATCTAATACGGGCCGCACACACGCTTGTTTGCCAATCTAGCTGTATAAAAAAAAGCAGATCGTCTGTGGATATTTTTCCACCTCACAGAAAATCGCAGCCAAATAACAACTAGCGCTGGAGTGCGAGAGGTCACCAGTAAGCTCCTAACGGGTAGCCGTATTAGCGGCTTAGGCGGTTTTGCGCGAGGGATACCTAATATATTACACGCATTCATAGACTTACAACCGCTTTTCTAAAAAGGCTACATGCTTGCATGCCTTCCGACGTTGTATATAAAACTTTGTAACTTGACAAACAGATCTGATCATTATACGTATGCCGCAGGAATGTTGTGTGCGTCCGGCTGAAAGAAATACGAGAGCAAGAAAATAATAAGCGAACAAAACACATAATTTTGTTATTAAAGCGAATGGAAATATCTCGGTTTTTTTTTTGTGAACGCTCGCTTTGCTCTATAAATCCAAATTTATCGCTCCTCACGTCCGCACCACATCTTAGAACCGGAAAGTAAAGATAAAAACTCACTGTATTCGCAACTGGAAAGAATTTTCATAATACGAGTACTATTGGAAAATATTTTCGACGCATTTAATGTGTTTTTAATGTTAATGGAATAGAAGTTTTATGTTTGATATTTCAAATTGGTGATTTGTAAAAAAAGGGTGAAATCAAAAGTACCCAAAACCGAAGAGCATGCATGAAGAGGTTGATGAGTGTGGAAGAAGCGAGAGTGGTATGTTTGGATCGCTACACCTGGCGTTCTATAGTCTCTGCCTACCCCAATGGGAGACAGGCGTGATGATATGTATGTATGTATATTTGATATTAGAGACGAGTCCGGTGGCTTAGTGGTTAGCGATGGTACTTTAACACCAAGGCTTGTAGGTCCAATTCGTACACAGAACAAATTTTTAAGAGAGGTAGGGCTCATCAAAGTAGCCCGTCTGGGGAAGTACCTACACTTTACAGAAAACCGCAGCCAAATAACCATTCCCTAGAGGGTTGTTGTGTTCCTGCGTGTGAGTGAGTTCACCAGTAAGCTCCTAAGGAGCTGTTGTGTTTGCAGCAGAGGTAGCATTGCGTCAGTGACACGTAATGTATTGCAAGGGTGCATGCGTTACGGTATCCGCGTCACATCAGGTGGGCCGTATGCTTGTATGCGTGCCGACGTTGTATAATAAAACTATATATTTATTGTGTATCTCTCAGGCGATAAACAAGCATATGCCCCATCATCATTCATGAACATGTCTGTTTGTCTTATATTGGGTATTTTTAAGCGGGGTAGGTAGTATCAAAGCAGCAAAAAATAAGAAAAGTGCTTCCACTTCACAGAAAACCGTAGCCAAATAATAACACTCTGGACGGTTGTTGTGTTGCTACGAATGAGTGCTAAAGAGTTGCTATGTTAGCAGCAATGGTGGCAAACCGCGAACAATAGTCTAATAATATACTGCTAATGTTCATATAGAACGGTGGGCGCTTTACATCAGGAAGTGTGTATTTTTGTATGCCTCCCGACTTCGCATAAAAAAATGACGAAAGGAGTTGTATTTTCACTATTAAAATATAGTTATTTAACGAAATTTTTAGAATATTTAGTATTGTAAGTTATCCCGGTGTTCTACTTTGCATTATCCCGTTACCTATTCTATTAGGATTGGCGAGATCCGTTACCTAAGCCCAAGGATTTAGCGAAGACACTCATTATTACTTGGAGCGACTGCATTCAGAACTCCACAGCCCAGAGAGAAAACTAGATCTTTCTTAGGCCTTTTGAAGTATAATTGCTCCATATCCCTATCGCGGTATTCAGTAGGAATATTCAAAATCCCATTTTTATTTCTAAAACCATAATGGCCCATCTGATAGCATGCAAACGATTGTAATACAGAAACTTACCTCTCTACTGCTTAAGTAGCTATGCCTTAAGAGCTTACTGGTAATCCCACTCACTCGCAAGGACACAACAATCCTTTAGGGTATTGTAATTTGGCTGCAGTTTTCTCTGACGTGGAAATAATTCCCTAGTCAGGCTACTTCGTTGCATCCTAACACTCTTAAAAACACTCAAATTAATACAAACAGATATGTCTGTACATACAAATATTCATCTTGTGGGGAAATTGAACCAACAAACCTTGGTGATGAAGTCGCATTACTAACTACTCCACCACCGAGCTAGTCCTTTCAACCTATCAATGTATTTGATTACATTTGTAATCGTTTGTAATCAAGTATTCTTCCGTTACTTACGTCACAATCGGAACAATTGTACAGTTTACAAATATATTATGAACAATACACAAGTAAGGGAAATCTACTGCAGCTATATTAAAGACACTACTTGTTTGATTATCAACACTGTACAATGTTCGAATCGAGCAAATTCAGACATTTCCTAATATTCGTATTGACAGTTATTATCCTCGAAGGGGATTCGTTTAAAGTGAGATTGAAAGATGATAAAAAAAGTGTACCAAGAGATTATCGACCATCTAAATGGCTCTCCAATTCAGCAATGGACATCTGGTATGGCAATAAAAGTATGGTGGATATATTATCGAGAGAACTCAATGATATTATGTATCGTTTGGCGCTGAGACCTGGTAAGATTTTGTTTTACGGTGGTCTTATTTTCTGATGCTGTCACTGATGGAACTGTTAATATATTCAGGCGTTATTTTTTTAAAGTGAAAGGAGAATGACCAAACTTGTATGGGAGTTCGGCCCACTTGCGTCAGTCATGCGTCTTGACCAAACCATCGGCAAAACAAAGGAAATATATTGTAGATGACTCATAAGAAATATTTTTTCAATACGAACAGGGGTTATCGAGTATTTTTAAATCAAATTAGGCATTTTGAGGTTATGTTTTGCGAGTGTAAAACTACAAGGTACCTATACTTTTTGAATTTTGATGTGAGAAGAAATAAAGTGGTTATTATTATTATTATTATACGGAGGGCATGTTATATTTTATGGCTAGTTTTTTTTAAATAACTAGCCTTTTTAACCAGACTTACAACAAATGAAGGAATAACCAGACATTAGAGCTGAAAGATAGTCCCATAGAACTACTAGTAAGTACTAGCGCACCCAAAAGGCTTGGTAAGGTAATTAGTAAGAATTATATGGATTTGTAAATACGATACTATGTGTATAGATCAAGCGCACTGTACACCTACGTTAAATGCATCTTCAAATAATTAAACCACAGATAACTAGTAGATATTTATTTTCATCTTTTTATGTTCATATATGTATTATACATTTCATTTGGGGCGAAGTAGCTCAACATCACTTTTGACTGAAACAAACCTTACATGGACGTTGTGCACCCCACGATACTGATGGAACAATAGTTTGACTGGGGAAGAACGCAGCAAAAGATTATTTGGAGAATTGTTGTTCCCTCGGGTGAGTGTGGTAACCATATAGCACCTATATTGGCAGTCAAGGTGGCAATGTGCGACTTACATTACTTGGTTGTAAGCATTGGCAAGCTATAGTAACTATTTAACATCAGGCGGATTGTATGCTTATTATTTACTTACATTGTTTTTAATGACAGAATATTCATTGGAGATAAATAAGAATAACACCTAGTATATTGAAACTTTTATTTATATTTATTAGGTTCTTATATATAAAAAAAATATTTCTTTAAATTGTTTATTACAATTTTTATCGTCAATAAATACATTAAATAAAAATAGAGTAGAAGCCAGTACATCATTAAATCTACCCTAACTTAAATACCAAATTACCAACATTATGTGCGCACTGTATTGTTCATTTTCCTACAAAGTAATTGCAGCAGTAGCCGACCAATACCTCTCTAGACATTTAAACAAATGTGTTGTTGAACTGATGTGCCTCCACTTTATATGTGCTCTGATAATTATTTTTCCTAATATGAGGGGGGCCTTTTCTACTTTTTAATTAATCCGTCAAAGCCCGTTATATACTATTTTCCATACATTTCGAGCCTCCTTTGAGGCCCTTGGGGCCTGACGGATTTCTTCACAGCATACAGTTCATTAGGAATATGTTCTCCAAAGTAAAATTGCTATCCCAAGGGCACATAATACATATGTTTAATGTAAATTCATGCTAATTTCCATTGCATAACTGATGACAGCATATTCTAGCACAGCCTAGGTACATTATAATATGTTGTACATTAATAATATATCTCTAATGATTTTTGGGACAATTAAACCATTCAGTTTCTCGTCACGCCAAAAACATGTGCATCATGTTGATACATGTATTTAAGATCTATCTATCTATAACTTCACGCCAAATCCCTTGCGGGGTAGGCAGAGAGAACCGAGCGCCACGTGACTCGATCCTTACATATCTCACTCGCTTCTTTAACATTCATTGCTCTTCTCATGCACGCACGCCGGTTTCTAGGGCTCCTGACATCACCTTCTGATAGAACATGACCAATTTGGTCATGGTAGGTAAGTCTTGGCCTTCCCCGGCTCCTACATCCTTCCACTTTTGCATTGTATATCTGCTTCGTCATTCTTTCATCTTGCATTCTTTCTACATGCCCGAACCATCGGAGCATGCCTCTTCTTATTTTAACACCGACGCTCTCTTTCAGACCAACTCTATTTCTAACATCATCATTGCGAATACGGTCTACGAGCCTTACGCCACAAATTTTGCGCAGCGCTCGCATTTCAACCGCGTTTATTCTACTTTCATGCTCTTTCTGCCATACCCAACTCTCGCTTCCATAAGTTAGAGTTGGGACCAACACTGCATTGTGTATAGCGAGTTGTGCCTTCTGGCTCAGGATTTTACTGCCAAGAAGTTTTCCCAACGCTCCATTCACACTATTCCCAGCACTCACTCGTCTTTCCACATCTGCGGTGTACCTTCCATCCCTGCTGAAAGCGCATCCAAGATATACAAACTCATCCACTTGTTCCAACACTTCATCATCAATCGTAATCCTTACATTAGTTCTGGATTCTTCTCTTTCAAATACCATTATCTTTGTTTTCTTCGCATTCAGTAGTAAGCCTTTCTCCATACAGTCGTCTTTCATCGCTGTGACCAGTGTTTGCAGTTTAGATGGTGTATCTGCTAATAGCACGGCATCGTCTGCATACAGCAGACAGTTCACCACTTGGTCACCCATGCGCAATCCCACATTCGTTGACCTTATTCTCTGCAGACAACTATCGAGATACAGGATAAACAGCCTAGCAGATAGCATGCAACCCTGTTTGACACCAATTTTGACATCAAACCAGGGTGACATGCCACCGTCTATCCGCACACATGCTGAGCAATCCTTGTAAGTGGACTGCACAGCACGGAGCAGTGAACCGTCAATCCCATATCTCGGCAATATGTCCCACAGTTCCTTTCGCACAACCCTATCAAAGGCTTTCTCAAGATCCACAAAACCGCAGAAAACCTTCCGGTCTATGGCCAGATGCTTCTCTACGATATTGCGGAGCGAGAAAACTTGATCCGTACATCCCCTTCCATTTCGGAAACCTCCTTGTGCGTCCCACAGCATTTCATCGGATTTCACCCTCATTCTCCTTTCAATCACCTTTCCATATACTTTTGCTGCTAAGCTGATCAAACTGATGGCCCTATAGTTGGCGCAGTCCATGCGTGATCCCTTGCCTTTATACAAGGGCACGATGACTGCGCGTCTCCAGTCCATTGGGACCCTTCCAGTTCTCCAGCATAGGTTGCATAGGTACCAGAAGGCGTCCCGGACGTAAGTGCCACCTAATTTGATCATCTCAGCTGTGATCAGATCAATTCCCGCTGATTTTCCATTTTTCAAGCTTCGTATCGACCATTCGATCTCATCCATAGTTATGCCTTCGTCGGACGCCGTCAACGTGGAGTAAGCATCCGACTCACTCTCATTGCCAGCGTCCGAGGCATACTCATACATTTCCTCAAAATATTCACTCCACCGTTCTAACACTTCCTGAGTGTTGGCAAGAATGACACCAGCTTTAGACTTTATCTTATCCATTCTGGATGCCGACGAACCACTCCGAGACTTCTTTACCTCTCTCCAAAAGAGTTTGGTATTTGCCTCGAAGTTTTTCGTCAGCCTCTCTTCCTCATTCATAATTTGTCTTTCACGCTTCTCTTTCACTAAAGCCTTGGTTTCATTCTTGCATAGACGGTACATTTCTTTCTTCTTTTCTCTCATATTTTCATTTAAAGGCAAAGATGATACGTAATCCAGCCACGCTTTCCTCTTTCTTGCTACGGAGGATTCAACCTCCGCATCCCACCAGGCATCTCCTTTCGCTGTTTTACGTCTCTTTGCGCATCCACAAGCTTCTTTTGCACTATTCACCATACTTTCTTTCAAAACTTTCCAACAATCATCCACATCTGAGTCGGAGAGGCTTGCATTTGCAAGTCTCTCACTTACCAGATGCACATACATTCTCCTTACACTTTCATCTTGCAATTTTTCGCTCATTATCCTTTCATGATCTCCGAAAGGGATACGCACTCGCCAGTGCCTCCACTTCCTAAAAAGGCCCACAAACCGGCTTACCACCAGGTAGTGGTCCGTCTCAAGAGTGGGGCCTCTAAAGGCTCTTGTATCCATTAAAACATTTCGGAGACGTCTATCTATTAAAATCAAATCAATCACACTTTTTTGATCATTTCTTCTCCATGTATACGTGTGAATATCCTTATGATGAAATAAAGTATTCGACACGAGGAGGCCTCGTTCCATACATAAATCTAGTATAGACTTACCTGCTTCGTTCACTCTCTTATCTCCATACGGACCAAGAACAGCTTCATAGCTGTATCGCTTGGTCCCAACCCATCCATTCAAGTCTCCACACATAATCACTCTTTCGTTCCCTTCAACTAAGTCCAGAACATCCCTCACAGACTCCCAAAACTTCTCCAGTTCTTGAGCACACGCTGAGCTTACGGGAGCGTATGCTGCAACCAAAAATACTCGCGTGATGCCCAGTTTAATACGAACCCAGAGAAGTCTAGGCCCTACCAAACAGTAATCTCTTACACCAGTGGCTAAGCGAGAGGAGAGTACGACACCTACACCAGCACTGGCATGATCGTCACGGTCTACCCCAGACCATAGGGCCATCATACCACCGGGCAGATCATCGGTGTCGCTCCCCTTGCGCTTAGTCTCTGTCACACATAAAGCATCCAAACGTCTATCATTCATTACGTCTATCAGTTCATTCGTCTTATCTTTCAATCCACCTCTCACATTCCACGTGCCTATGCGGCACTCGGCTCCCCTCGTCCCGCCGGAATTGGCGCTGCGTGGTGGGTGGCGGCCCCCACCGCCGCATGCAGCTGTATTCGCACCGACGGGGGCGGATCGGTGCGCGTCGCCTACGGGGGACGCCCTAATCCGCACGTCGGTGCGCTCTTGGTCCAGAATTGCAATCGACTGATTGGCAGGGGTCGCGAACGAGCACGCTTCTGGCACATGACCCCCTAATGTATTTAAGATCCATGCAGTTATAGATCTTGGGGTTGACAAAAAAATGATGAAGGCACTGGAACTTTAGGTGCAGCCTCGATGAATTTCGGGTTAATTTCCTCTAGCAGTGATCAATTATTATCATGGTACTGTTGTCTTTGTATTACTCAGCTGCTCGTCAACAGACCTTACAAACTCTTTCCAGTCTTGATACCTAGAATTATAGAATAGAATATATGTTAAGTGGAGAAAATTAAATATGTGTATACCGTAGGAGTATCAGAATGATTAAAATGATTTGAATGGAAGTATAAAGATTCTAGCTAGATAAAGATAAAGTAACAATGTACAAATTATAAAAAAATATATATAATTATAGGGAAACATCATAAAAAAATATGTTTAAGAAATTAAGTACCATATGAACTGGAATCTATCTAACTATAACATTCCATTTCTGATATTCTGGTGATAACTCTGTATAATTGTGATCTTATTATCATTATGTCAACATCCCACATTCAAGGCATACTTGTTGATGTCCAAATTCATTTGAAGGTTTGACTTCAAATATTACTTAAGCTCATATTAATGTGTATATAATTCCCGGCATAAGATGCTACCGTCTTGTGATCTGTAACAATTAAAAATTGTTGTTTAATTGATAAACACACTAATCTAAAAACATAAGTCATGTATTTAGTCTTACTATACCAGATAATAATACCGTTGTATTTTATAAACAATCAATGGTGCAGGTTCTAATATGGGCGAGTGTAGATATGTGTTCACAATTCTTATCTAGGCGCGGTCTATACTTTTATTCATACTTAATAAAAGGTTACCAATATATATATGAACTTAATAATAACGTAACACTTACCGGACTGCAGCACTATTCAAGGAATATACGAGTTGTTTATCCAAGGAATGTACTAGTTGTTGGTATGATCAATGGATGGATACTTATAATATTTACACACTTTGATTTCATAAGTACAGAAATTAAACAAAATAATATTTATTACGAAAAATGAAATAGAATAGATTAAAGATTTGACTCTGGTCTATGGACACGTCGCTGTATAGGGATGCGATTGGAGATTGATTTCAATGGGTTAAGAAAATCGATTCAATCGGCATTGAAATATACAATTTGTTTGTGTAAGAAATTATTTGTACGCATCAAAAAACATAATAATAGTACAGTTTTTCATTATATTTGGCATTGATCTCAATACCTACTGTGTTATTGTTTCTATACTGTGCTACCACGAAATAAAATGGAATGTACCGTTATCCCTTTACCTTTTACTTCTGATCTCACGTAAATACAATAATGTTGCAAGTTATTTGTTTGTGATGACATAACATAATGTACCTTTTGAGAACTACGTAATACTTACGTCTTATTAATAAATTGAAAGTAAAAAAAACGATCGATTAAATAATTACAAATAATCTAACACTTTGACATAGTACGAGTATGAACGGGGCTTAAACATAGGCCTGTATCTTACTACTAATGGGACTAACAGGACTCCTCTGTCTATCTATAACTTCACACCAAATCCTTTGCGGGGTAGGCAGAGAGAACTAAGCGCCACATGACTCGATCCTTACAGTCCTGACACACCTCACTCGCTTCTTTAACCGAATAATATATGTTAAATCGATTATGTTATGATTAACAACTTTTGTTAAAGAAATATTTCTAGTAGTGGTGTTATTCATGCGTCATGATAGTTTATACTCATTTTTATATGAAGACTAACTACTAAAATGAATAGAAGCTTTTCATATTCACTTTATAAGCAATGAATTATTAAGGTTCTTAATTACAAACGATTATTTAGTATATTTTATAATCGATGATCGATTACATAATCATCGCAACCCTAAACTCATTCATGATTTACCTGTCATTCTCCATTTGTAGTCATTAGCGGAAATGCAAATAACTTTTAATACTCAACTTTTAAACCCCTTTTTTTTTTTTTTTTTTTTTTTTTTTGTGACGCGGGGAAAAATGCATTACGCACACCACCGGTGCCTGGGTGGCCTCCGGTGGTAGTGTGGGACTCCCCGTCGGCTGTCCGACGGTATACCCACTAAACAACCCCGCGAAATGCCATCGGCCGCGTTGGTGTGGTGCCCCGGATCTGTTAGCAACAGGGCACCACTGCGACTGGCCAGCCCCTCAAAAGGGGCCGGACTTCTTCTCTCTAGGGGCCGTCCCGGCAAATTGGGACAGCCCCTCCGGCGGCGGGACCGTTATGGGGCCAGGTTCCCATCCTGACCCCTAGTCCCACAGGTTAGGGAGGCGGCAGTAGGTGCGCGTAGCGCCTACGCCGCACTCCCGTCCGCCGTCTCAACTTTTAAACCCCTGTTCCAATAGGACTGAAAAAAATACGTGAACATTTTCAATTTGGAAAACGTTTTTTAGAGTATAAATGGTGAAGACGCAAGGTGGGCCCACTTTTGGTCATTCTCCTTTATAAGGAATTTGATCTAAACTACTTTGAGTGCTTGCCCTACTCGTTCTAGACTAAATCAGTTGCAAGTCAAATTAAAATATATGCCACGTGTGATGATCCAATATCAGATTTGGATCTCATTTTGCTTTTTAGTTGTTGTTTCTTTTAGAAATTTTATTTATATTATTTTTATTTATTCATTCTATTTTTATTTTAGTCAGATCTGCCAAAGATGGAGCCGATGTATATACCGTTAATACCACTATCCTTGACATTGATGAACAAATGAGGTATATTCTTTTAGGTCGACTAAACACTACGAATAAATATACTAAACCTGACAGTTAATAAAATATTTTTGACACACGAGAAATGAGATTGCATGAATTATTCAATTAGTTTGTTTCATTTGCATTAATTTTGTTATATATTTGTCTAAGTATATTGGATATTGCTTTTAGCAATAAGGCCGCCTTGTTGCATGGTACATTTCTATAATTGTAAAAGTATTTAAGAATGTATTTTAAAATAGCGTTTCGGAAAATTGTCTAGAAATATTCAAATTAAATTCCAATAAAGGATGCACAACACAATTCGTTTTAATTGCTTTCCAGCCTATTATGAAAATAAGATTACTATATTTTGACGTGCTCCGTGGTGTCGATGCATGTGTCAGTCTAATCGAATACGCACGTTAAGCAGGGTTCACTGCATTATGCCCAGGGATGAGTTTAGTAGCTTCGACTTCCTTTGTGTTTCATAGGTAATGCTGTTCGCATTGGTCCTGGCTATCAATAAATAATAGAAGAGAGGTAATGCACAACAAAGCAGTCCGAATGATTCCTCATTCGATTCGAGGGAGTTCTCTCCCTCGACCTCACGCAAAACCATAGTTAAATAACTATTCCATGGAGGGTTGTTGTAATCTAGCGAGTCAGTGAAGTTAGCAATAAGGTTCTGACGAGTTGCGGAGTGATGGTGTCTCAAACGTCCGTAAGTTACGAACGATGATATTGCATAGAAATACATAAACGAATACGTTTACATAAGGTGAAATAGGTAACGTATATTTCGGCGCGACTGTAGGGTCCAGGTAGAATAGGTGATGATCTACCTGGTTCATCTTGTCCAGAACTATTTTCCATGGAAGGAAAGGCGTTGATAGTTTAGTAATAATTTAATTACCAAACACAATTACAATAATTAATACTTAATAAATCAATTAGATATGAAAATGATTCAGGAGTGATCTGTGTCACTTTTATCCGTGCGAACGACAGGGCGGTCGCGACGAGACTGCCTCGGGCACGCTCCCCGCCGTCTTGTAACGCCCGCTCGACCATCCCTTTCACTCGCACATCGCCTGATTCATAGAGCGATCGACGTTGTAAACAGCCCATCGCGCCACTACGCACGTGCAAAGGTTGATGGGGTGATTTTGTGTTACTTATGAACACCTGGCGTTGACAGGCGCCGACACGGCCATTCTGCTCATTGGTCGCCCCCGACCTGATAAAGAAAAATTAACACAGCAACAGCTCTATCAACACTACTATATATAATTAAGTTAACTTCTATTGGTTCGAGAAGCCCTTGTTCTCTTCAACTGCTGATATTCAACATTGAACTCAATTGTGATTATAGACTATGGAGGCGCCTGTCCTCAAACAATTTACTTCAACACAGGTCAACAGATAGGGAGGCCCCTGTCCTCAACCAATCTACTTCAACACAGCTCAACAGATAGGGAGGCCCCTGTCCTCAACCAATCTACTTCAACACAGCTCAACAGATAGGGAGGCCCCTGTCCTCAACCAATCTACTTTATCACAGCTCGACAGATATGGAGGCCCCTGCCCTCAACCAATCTAATTTAACCCTGCTTAGCACATAGGGAGGCACCTGTCCTCTACCTTAAACTCATTTTTCAAAACACAGAAAACTGTTCAAGCTATTGTAATAAGAAAGTAATCATACCTGCAGCACAGTATTGTCTGCATTAACCCGTTCGCTAGTACATGCTGCATCAGCACGTTTCTCTGGTTCTATTTCTATCGCCGACACGTTTTCTTCAGTGCAATTTTCACCTGGTTTTGGTGCTAACCTAAGTTGATCGTGCGCTACCTTCTTTGGTCTTCCACTGCCGGTAACTTTCTTAACTTGATACCGGTCACCTGGTAGTATTTTCCAAATTTCGTAAGCATCGGGGTATTTTAGATCAAGCCCAATCTGACTTCTCGGGTTTGTTTTGAACAGAACTATTTCGCCTTTGATGAACTTCTTTACCTTGGCTTTCGTTTTATCAAACCTTATCTTATCATCAGTACTTCTGGTGTCAATTTTCTTTTTCATGTAGTTATCAAGTTGCGTCCGATCTACGCTGCAATGCTGTTCATCGATAAGTGATATGAGTTCTGCGGGTACAGCACACTCTCTTCCAGTGAGTGCTTTTATTGGACTTACATTTGTCGACTTACTCTTGGTGCAATTAATGGCAAGTTGAAGCGCATCAACCCCCTTTTTCCAGTCCTTAGTTTCATAGTTGCGGATTATTGTCAGCCCATTCTTTACAACACTCATCATTCGCTCCACCTGACCATTAGCACGGCTTGCACCCGGCGCAATAAAATGTTGATGTATTCCATGTTCTTTACAGTAGTTCTCGAACTCCGCCTTAAATGCGGTGTCTTGATCGCTTATTATTTGTCGAGGTGCTCCGAACAGGGATACAACTCCTTTCAAAGCTTGAAGCATGGAGTTTGAAGTTTTGTCCGTAGCGTAAGTTAGTGTAACAAACTTAGTATAAGCATCGATAACCACAACAACATATTCATGTTTGTTGTTTCTCTTCGTAAGATGACCTGTCATATCAATGTGAATAGTGTCGAATGGAATAGGTTTCTTCTCCAAAGGGTGCATTTCCATTTGTTTTGCTCCCGAAGGTCCCTTGCTGGTTTTGCATATCACGCAATTACTAATAAACCTCCTGACTGTGTTTGACATCTCTGAGAACCAGTAGTTCTCTCTAATCTTGGCTAAGGTCTTTTCCCATCCGAAGTGCTTCAAGGCTGTGTGATAAGCGTTTATAATGCTCCATTGGAAAGATCGAGGAATTACCTTCTTCCACTTGTTTGTGTTTGGTTCCTCATCACAATATTGACGTTCTAAAACGAAATCTTTCAATCGGTACTCATCTATGTTTTCACCTCGTTCGATACCTTTTATTATTTTAGCTAATCCCTCATCACGACGTTGCTCGATTTTTAACCACGCGTCGACGTTTTGTGCCAGGTTGATACACACCACGGGATTTCGACTGAAAAAGTCCGCATGCTTCATGCGACAGCCTTTGCGATATTCGATGTTGAAATCGTAATTTTGCAGGAATGACCACCACCTGTGGATCCTTGGTAGAAGTTCGTGTTTGTGGGCTGAAGTCTTGATAGCATTACAGTCCGTCACAACTGTAAATGATCTTCCATACAAATACTGTCTGAAATGTTTTATGGCTCGAACTATGGCAAGTGTTTCGAGTTCGTAGGAATGATAGTGACTTTCCGGTGAAGTAGTTCGTTGGCTCATGTAGGCCACCACATGTTGTTTGCCATCTTTAATTTGTATCAAAACAGCCCCAAGACCTGTACTACTGGCATCGGTATGTAGTTCCGTTTGTAACCCTTCTTGAAAAATAGCAAGGATCGGTTCTGACGTCAAACGTCTAACGATATCTAGTCGAGCGTTTTCACAAGCAGGTGTCCATTCAAATGACACGTTTTTCTTTGTCAAATTGTATAATGGAATCATTCGCTCTGAAAAGTTTGGTATGAAACGCCGGAAGTAACCCGCTAATCCACAGAATTGCCTGACGTGTTTTGTGTTACATGGTACGGGTGACTTTTCTAAGGCCTCAACCTTACGTTTGCTTGGCATGATGGTACCATTGGAAACTATATTTCCGAGATATTCGATGGACTCCTTGAAGAATGAACATTTCTTCGAGTTTACTGAAAATCCGGCTTTGGTAAGGGCGTCTAGAACACGGTCGAGCATTTGCAGTCCCTCAGGGATTGAATTACACTTTATTAAGACGTCGTCCATATATACCATGATGTTATCCAGAAGTGGTCGTAGTGCAGTCACAATTGCCCGTTGGAATACTGCGGGAGCATTCATCAATCCAAACGGCATACGAACGTATTCATACAGGCCATCTGGTGTAATAAAAGCTGTCTTCGGGATAGATTCTTCATTAATTGGTATTTGATAAAATCCTTGAGCCATATCGAGACTTATGAAAAAGCTTGCATCTGCCAATCTATCGATCTGGTCCGAAATAATTGGTAACGGAAACTTGATGGGAATGGTGTTGGAGTTCAATTCTCTGTAGTCGGTGCACATCCTATCATCGCCATTTTTCTTCTTTACCAGTAATACTGGACTTGCGAACTCGGAAGTACTTTCACGTACAATGCCGTTATCCACAAGCTCTGCAACAATTGACTTTACCTTCTGGCGCTCTACTGGTGCCATTCGATAAGGCCTACGCGACACAACTTTCGTCGGATCTTTCAGGTTGATATTCATTGTCCCAGTTAATACCTTAGTTTTTGGCGTACCAGTTATAAAGGTGGCTTTGTATTTCATTAATAAAGTTTTTAACTCACCAAGTTCAGGTTCCTTCAAATCAGTGTCCAAATTGCTCAAAATGCTTTCATCATCCGTTGTTACTGTCAATATAGTCTGCTTTCTCATGAGAGTCGCGCCACTTTCTGTAATTACTACAGACAGACCAGGTGTTTTCACTAGATCTGAACCAATAAGGACATCACACGATATTTCATGATCTTCTATAACGTATAGGGTAATTTCTACATGAATGCTATTAATTTCACCTATTGCGCAGATTCTTTGACAAGACATAACTGGAACATTATTCCCTAATCCCTTGAGCAAAAGGGTGCAGTCTTCGCGTTTTCCGGGTAATGAACAGCTAATTGACCGTTTTACTAGCGCTCGCTCTCGCGTTTTACTAGCGAGCGGTCTGCACCGCTGTCGAATATCGCGGTGTACCTGTTATTACCAATCTTGATAGCCATAGGTGTGGATATGGCTTGCTTTTCACCAGCTAAGTTTACTTTGTCAGCCTCATCACCCATCTTTTTAAAACAAACCGATTCAGTGTGACCAAGTTTTTCACAATAATTACATTTGATTCTTGGTCGCTCAATAGGCTTTGGTGTTAAGTGGTTGGAAGTAAGTAATGGTTTAGGATCATTCATATATTCTTTGTTTTTAGGACAGTTCATTTGAATATGACCACTTTTTCCACACCTATAACAAACTGTGGTGTCTCTATTTGCCCTGAACCTTGGGCGTTTCGTAGGAGGTTCACCTAGGCCGGGTTCTCGAGGTTTGATCATTGACGCCACTGAAATTAGTTCAGGTACTGTGGAACACTTACTTGACAATAGCCGTAGGCGTAGGTGCTCATTGTCTATGCAACCTATGACAGCTTCAACTGCGTCCCCTTCTTTATCTCCGCTGATGACTCTTTTCCAAATATTCCAAGCTTTAGTTATAGATTCTGAAGGGTTAGAAACGTCAAACCTGTAATTTCGTAACTTAATAATGTCATTCGAATACCTGGCTTCCGGTTCAAAAGTCTGTATCAGGGCATTACGCATATCAGTCCAAACTGGAGACTTAACAAGCCAAGTATCTCCGAGAGTTTTAGCTCTTCCTTGCAGCAAACTCGCGATCTTAATGCACACTTCATAATCTGTCAGGCTCCAATGTTCCTTTGCTTTGTCCACGTGTTCACACCAGTCTCTAACAGGAACGTCACCATCAGGATTGAACGGAGCTATATAAACGTCACTTAGCCTTGGCCTTTGAGCCGGAACCGTGGTTTTATTCAACAGTGCTGATAGAAACTCGTTGTTCATCTGCATGTTCGCTTGCTGTTGTCGTGTCAACGTTTCAAGAAGAGTGGTGAATACAGATAATGTCGAATCAGAGACGGCTTGGCTTGAACTTCTGTCAGGATTTCCATGTGCGGGTGTTTTGTGGATATCCCCGCTTCTGATTTCGGCGCGACTGTAGGGTCCAGGTAGAATAGGTGATGATCTACCTGGTTCATCTTGTCCAGAACTATTTTCCATGGAAGGAAAGGCGTTGATAGTTTAGTAATAATTTAATTACCAAACACAATTACAATAATTAATACTTAATAAATCAATTAGATATGAAAATGATTCAGGAGTGATCTGTGTCACTTTTATCCGTGCGAACGACAGGGCGGTCGCGACGAGACTGTCTCGGGCATGCTCCCCGCCGTCTTGTAACGCCCGCTCGACCATCCCTTTCACTCGCACATCGCCTGATTCATAGAGCGATCGACGTTGTAAACAGCCCATCGCGCCACTGCGCACGTGCAAAGGTTGATGGGGTGATTTTGTGTTACTTATGAACACCTGGCGTTGACAGGCGCCGACATATATCTAGGTCATAACTTTGTTAATTGATAAATAACGTTACTGTGTTCATATTTAGAACATTTCTTTTATTTACCTCAATTATAACTCGAATATAATTCATATCAGAAATGCAGTTACTCATTGTCATTAGCTAGTCGCTTAAATTATTTTTAATTATAGATTATTCAGGAATTATAGCTTCTTTTTTTTAATTATGTAGTTAAAAAAAAGATAAAATTTAATAAATGTAAAATAATAATCTATCTATAACTTCACGCCAAATCCCTTGCGGGGTAGGCAGAGAGAACTGAGCGCCACGTGACTCGATCCTTACATATCTCACTCGCTTCTTTAACATTCATTGCTCTTCTCATGCACGCTCGGGCTCCTGACATCACCTTCTGATAGAACACGACCAATTTAGTCATGGTAGGTAAGTCTTGGCCTTCCCCGGCTCCTACATCTAAAATAATAATAATAACCTAAAATAAATCTAAAAAGTGTGACCCGGCGGCATTGTACCAACGATGCTGGCAACATTCCCGCGCTGAATAACTAATGCGCTGAGCGAGAAAGCGAACTTGAATTAACTGGTATATTAGTATAGATATTTTATTAAAACTACATACATTATGGAATACGAACAGTGAGGTAATAAATGACGTAATTGCTGGATGAACTTGTCAGCAACAAAAAATAAAATATGCAATGAATTATACAAAAATATCACAAATAAGTGTCCTTATTTCGTCTTGAGAATATTTCCTTTCATCAAATCAATCCAAACAGTAATTAATTTATATTTAATTATTGAGTCAAGGATATCTTACATCTACATATTCGCAAATAGATTGTACATTATAAAGAGATTATTTTCCTCATAAATGGTGTACCGGAAGCCACAAATTTTTCATCGGAAAAATAAAATTATCTTCACTGGCAAGGGTCGCTTTGATGTTTAAAAAGCCACTTCGTAAGTGTGCATTCACGACCGCTTGATTAGAAGGTAGTTAGAGTGAAAGCTAGGGGTGTATGCGATATGGCAGTTCTTCTTAAACTTTGCAACCTTTAGGCTAATTTAAAAAAAGTTTCTCTAAATACTTTTCAAAGCCAAAGCCTATTTATTATTGTTGTTATTATAGTTATTATTTTATACATCTTAGGTCCGTAATCATCATTTTATGTAATTCCGGTCATTTGATAGGCGTGCGCGGAGATATGGATTCAATGCATAGAGGCCCCTTTGAGAAGATCAATATAATGTTGTATATCCGCCGTGACCTGCTCCAGGAGATATCAATGAAATAATATACCCAAGAACCCGGTCACGGCAGGTAATATGTCGGAAAGTATTGGGCTATTGAAATGAGATCTAGAGGGATTATTACTTCTGGGCTATTACATAAGAGAGACGGATTCCTACCACAACTATCATATTTGATATTACTTCCGGCAAACGGTAGCTCGCCACTCATTGGATGGACCCTCTAAAATGCCAGAGAAAGTCGGCCGGCGGTTACAGCCGTGTGAGTGACTCAGGGGTGTTACCTCCGGCCGAGAGGCGCGCTGCGCTTTCTTCGAAGTTACTCGCGGCGTTATGACTCATAACACACACACAAATTTATGTCCCAAATAATGTCTTCGAGCGCGCCCGCCCCTCAGGCAGTAGCTGAAAATCCGTGTTTTTTGCGCGTCGTGCAAAAGTCACACTGAGCTATGGCCTATTCGCTTACTGCAGCACACACATGCACCTATTACTGGAAATGTTTTGAGCAATGCCTGTTTACTCCTTCTTGTACTGTTATATTATGTTTATATGTGTGTGACCGTAGCAGCTAATAAACGATTATCTGTCTATCTATTATGCCCATTAAAACTTTCACCTCTAGAGCATATCACCTGATATAGCGATATGCTCTATCGACTCCTCTCTGGACGGCAAATGAAGGCAAGCCAGACTTAAGAGTCCTGCGAGCGTTCTGAGTTTCCACTCCAACCGACGAAGACACACCAGAGACGAAGACCCTGATCAACTCTCTGGAGCGCTCGGGTATACGGGATGTCGTTATGCACCAACAGCTGACTACAAGCTGCCCTGCGGGACAGTTATTATGTTATTACCATGCTCTCCTACATGCTGTTGTGCAGGTTTTATTATTATGGGAAGTATCATGCATAATAAGAAGCAACTTAGCTAGAGAACTGCCTCCGCCTATCAAAAGACTTGCAAATTTCTAGATGTCGTTTTGATTCCGCCCGTTAGTTAAATTTTGATAACTTTCATACGAAGCGACTAAGTTAACAATAAAGTACGTAACGCTTTTTGTAACGTATGGCACCAAATGCTTAATTGACATTACATGAGGAAAACTGTGAGCTTGTTTGCTACGAGACAAGGTATAGAAAACTAAATTAATATAGATTACTTCATAAAAATCAAAGGACGGTTCTACGAGAAAACATAAAATGTATTGATACTCGTAGTTTAAATATTTGAACTTCATCACATATTTTTATTGACATTTAAGATTGAGAAACATTGGCGTAGGAGATGAATTTTAAATGATGTTAGGCTAAGTAGAAATACGCTAGGTATATTTGGGGATATCGTGTGAGGGGATAATCCTCTCAGTTTTGTATGAAATTGCTTTGCAGGATTTAAATTGCCCCATTTGAATACCGACTTCAGTAGATGGAATCTTATTATGATGAGAGTGGAACTGGTAACTAAATATGAAACACATTTCGTGCCTACCAAATTCTGTCTACGAGAATTTTTAGATAAACGGACCTAAGGAGACCTTTAGAGTCTCTCTAAATAAGTCGAGTATTAGTGTACTCATAAGGTATAGAGAATTGGTGTGTCTGATACAGTGAACGAAAAAAGTGTTTTTTTCGTTCACTGGTCTGATATAGATTGAAGATATAAATCTTAGACTACCTCTATTGTAACTTTTTAATATGTTTTTTGTATGGAATGTAAGAAATGGAATGTAATATGTTTGTATGTGATGGAATGTAAGAAATTAAATTCCACCCATTTATTATATCATCATGAAATTTAGTAATTTGATGTCATTGTACAATACGGTAATTACGATTCAATTGCATTAGTCTGCTGGAGAACAGACTTAGAACTGAGACATATAGCGTATTTTTTAGTTATTTTTACAAAAGAAGAATGTGACAAATGATTACGATCAGTCTACGTGAATGATTGTGCAGATTTTATGTATTTTATTTCAAAAATCATAATGAAATGTAATATATATTAATCATAGTGAATAATCATAATGAAGTGTTCTCCATTATTGAATAAAAAGAAAACACCATTTAGAAGTGTCTACATAATATACATATAACAATAATTGCTATATCATACAGTGTCTACCACAAATATTGTGGTAGAAACTATTTACGCATATTTTAGTAAGAAGTAAAGTCGTAGCTTTTTTCTTTAATTTTTTAGTAAATAATTTAATAAACCAGGAGTAAAAGAAAACAAACGGTATCATATCAGTAAAGTTAGAATATACTTCTACAAGATTAAAACTCTCGCATCTATATCCGTGTTAGAAATAACCATTGATCAATAGCATGTACTAAAGGTAATAGTGCTCATGTTTGAAGCTATTACGAACAATTTAGTTTAGAATAGTTAGCTTTTAGAGTAACTTGCTCTACAATTGACTTGTACGATAATAGATAATTCCATGCAATCGGTCAATATTGCGTGGTTAAATATGATGTGACAGTCAGTTTAACGAATAATTTGATTAGTTTCCTATACATTTGAAAAATGTAATTCCACTCAATGGATTAAAATTGCGCGGTTTGGTATAATATTTTCTTCTTGCTAAAGATTTAGATCGTTTCTTTGGAACAAAATATTTTTAAATAGTCATATTTGCGTAATCCCGTTTCCTAATCTATTGAACCTAAGGATTTCGCAAAGATACTGACTTTTCCGTAAGACGTCTGCCATCAAGCCTCCACAACCCTGAGGTAAAACCTTTCTTGACCTTTCTTGGGAGGTTAGGTCACAATTTGAAATATAATTTCTTGAACAACATCGTGAGTTTAGCGAATTTAGTGGTACATGCCAGGATACGAACCGTGGATCATTTGGTCAGTAGCCGATTCTTTATCCACTGGAGTAGCGTTGCTCTAATGTCTACACTATATCATATATTCCTATTTTTTAAATTACAACAAACATAACTTAACGACAATAAACACAACTTCATAACACAAAAACTTCAACAACAATAAATTCGACTGATCCAGTCGCAGATCACGCTTCAGGTATCAAAGACAACGAGGGCCATGAACCAAAATGCTGCTCGCAGCTTTGTTTTCAAGTGCGCTCATTAAGGACTCGCCCTCTGTGCGAAAAATCCCGTTCGTTCTGGCGGGCTCTCCACAACCAACTCAAATAAAGCCGACTACATGAATACCGTAATTAATTCTTCTAGACAGAAATTCCAGCATACAGTGCGAAATGAGCTAATTATGATGGTGTCTTTATAGGCGTTGGAGTGGTTTGGAGTGCCTAATTAAAGAACAGCTTTCTACTTTGAACTGATTAAACGTGTAGTTATTTGCTCTACTTTGTTTATGATAGCGTATTTATTCATATCACGGCCGTGTATGTATTACTTAAGTTGACATTTTGTCATCTTTAGTTTATGAGAGAGAACTCTGATAGTTTGACAAATTTATGAGGATACTTTGATTTAACCTAGAAGTAGTGAGAATGTATTGCATTAATAGCGTGGTGGTGGTCAGTGACCTTTTGTGGTTATGTTATGCATGTGCTTAAGTTTGAGTAACAATATCATCTTCTGGTTTCTAGTGTTAACTCATTTGCTCGTTCATTAGGATTAGCGGGGCCCACTACCAAAGGAATAGACGAAAAAATTTATTTTGGCATTGAACGGCTTTCGTGAAATGCTGACAATCCAGATGGAAAACCAGATACCAGAACCTGCTGCTAACACAACAACTCATTAGGAGCTTACTGGTAACCTCACTTAGGAACACAACAATCCTCTAGGTAGTTGTTATTTATATGCGGTTTTCTGTGAGGTGGAGGTACTTCCCCAAACGGGCTGCTTTGATGCGCCCTACCTCTCTTAAAATATCCAGACCAAGACAAACATACATGTTCATGCACACAAATGTTTGTCTTGTGTGGGAATCGAACCCACGAGCGTTGTCGCGTCGCGTCATTCATGACTGAGCCACCGAGCTCGTCAAAAGGTCACATATCTTTTTAAAATGTAATTTCTGGAAAGTTCTGGTTTCCTCAAGGTATGTTTCCTCACTGCCGATCAAGCGATTCAGTGGTATACGTCCACGCCAGGCTTCAAACCGGAGTCCAATTGGTTAATAGACCGATTTTTTATCCAATAGGCTATAATTGTTCCTTGAGGTAGAGCAGTCAGGCATTTAGGATTAGTAAATACATTTTGACATGAAGATTGAACTGAATTAGTATTTTTAATAAGTGATATGAATATGATGTATTGTTTTGTTTATATTGTTAAAAAAAAGATAAGATAAAAATTCTTTATTTGCCCTCGCGGGCACTTAGACCCGTCTTTTATCTTTTTATCTTTTGAAATATAAACTTATTGTACTTTTTCCCCTTTTTTTAATCCACTAGCATTTCGGAACTGACCATTGGCGAAGAAGAAATGCCGAAATAAACTTACCAATATAGGTCTCTTTTAAAATTGTCAATTAGATATTACAAAAAAATTTTACATAAGCATATTGATACAATACTGATATCAAATTGTAAAATTAAAGATTATTAAGGACAGGTAGTCTGTGCGAAATTATTTCCAGACATCTTTGTCAATTCCATATTCATCGATTCTATAATAAGCCCTTCTAACAGAGTGTATTTTTAATGTGCTTTTTGAATACATTGTCAGGAAAGGACAGAACTGTTTTAAGCAACTTATTATAAAATCGAATACAATTTACAAGAAAAGATCGAACAGACACAACTTATTTCTACTTCTAAGTGGAAGAGTTCTAATCCCAGTTAATATGATTAATAGGAAATAGTGTTTATTTCTTATTCACGACTAAATAATTTTGATGCAGTTCGAACTTTGATGTACGTATATATGGAGATATTTATATACTGGGGTATAAAAATTAAACGAACGTCATTTTCAGAGTTTTTATGCCTCTCTTTATTAAATTCATTGTGAGTTTTAAGTCAGAGAAAATTTTACCTCCGGGACTGAAGTGTACAATGTAGTGACGGCACTTTGTAGCATATTATATAATACGCAGATATTACGTTTTATAAAATATAAAACGTAATATCTGCCTATGAAACATTCCGTGGCAGTATTAGTTATTTATGCAATTATTTTATAATGTGGAGTATTAAAATGCGAATGTGGATGGGTGATAGTAGCATATGAATGTTTTAATACCTAATTGTGTGTAGTTGTCTACACAACGAGAATCCTCTATAAAGGTACCAAACAACCATAGTGTGCTACATGCATTATACCAGAAGCAGTATTCTAAGAACAATTATTTATATTATAAATCAAATATACTTTACATTACATGTAGATTTTGTGTAAACAAATATTAAAATTCACTCGATTATTTGAAGCAATAAATTTTTAATATTTCGGGAAATCTAAGTTGTGATTAATCCTCAGTGTACTTTTTAGCATTTTGGTGTATGTTTCTATGGACGAAGATTTGAAATTGTCTGATAATTCTTGAAAATATACATAGCATACCTTCAGAAAATGGTATCTACTTTATGATCATGAAGTCTTGGTAAAACATTTCCTAATGTTTTCTAAATTTTTTTGTTATATTATAACAAAAAAAAGTTTTGTTAAAATAAGAAGAGGCATGCTCCGATGGTTCGGGCATGTAGAAAGAATGCAAGATGAAAGAATGACGAAGCAGATATACAATGCAAAACTGGAAGGATGTAGGAGCCGGGGAAGGCCAAGACTTACCTACCATGACCAAATTGGTCGTGTTCTATCAGAAGGTGATGTCAGGAGCCCTAGAAACCGAGCGTGCATGAGAAGAGCAATGAATGTTAAAGAAGCGAGTGAGACATGTAAGGATCGAGTCACGTGGCGCTCGGTTCTCTCTGCCTACCCCGCAAGGGATTTGGCGTGAAGTTATAGAGATAGAGAAAAAAATAAGATAAGAAATATCTTTGCTACACTAGAAATAACTGATGGTATCAGTGCTTGAATCACTGATATGTTAGAACAAAGTAATTAATTTCACAATAGAATACCAATAACAATAGCGGGTAAAGTACGAGTATGCATTATTGTCATAGTTTAATAAGTTTTAACGTAACAAAATTTGCGAATAGGTAATTGAATTGCGATGTGACTTATTTCAATTGAACGTATTTAATTTAAATCAATGAGCAGTTGATTTTGTTGCAATTATAGTTAATTAATCTGCCTGGGTGCCAGATTTCAGTTTACCGTATGAAGTATATTTTAAATTGATCGTACATATTTGCATATAATTGTCTGCCAATTATTATAGTACACTGCATATTATTATGTATACTATAATAATTGTACGTTTTTTTTGTTAACATATGGTGTTCATTAAAAATGTTCAGCATTTGCTTACTATTGGTATATACATGGTGAACATATTTTAGTGGGATTTATTTATACAAAAATAAGTAGGTATTTCGGTTATTTTTTTTTACTGTACTACTAAGGTGCAAACAAGTATATAGCCCGGCTGATGTAGTTACAATTGCTACATCACATGCGTCACTCGTTTGTTAAAACAATTTCGCACCTTATTTTGAAGAACTTCATATTGCAGTCCTTTAAGGAAATCTCGGCAAAGGCTTTATTCCGTACGTTAAGAGTTTCCGGAAGAAAAATTCTCTGGAACCGTACAGTACATTATATTTACAGTGTTTGAGGATGAGTATCCAGCCGACGGCAGGCAATGCGGTTATAGAAGGAAGCGTTAGGCGTTATATCATACAATTCCTTATGCTCTATCCTATTTGAAGAACAGACTTGCGAAAATATATAATACAATTTTATAAGTGCCAATAAAATTTTCTTGGGCCTTTTGAAAATACAAGAAGAAAATGCAACAAACAGGAAGGTTCTAAACAACCTTATGTCTCAAGGCATAAAGTACAAAGATGCCTGTCTGAGAATATCGGCGTCAGTAGTGGATGCAATAGCTTAGTTTTATTTTAGTGTTATTGCGGTATCATTCGAGTTGTACAACACCTGCGCTTGATACAGTCGCGGAATATACGATGTAAAATACCACCGAGCTTGCATCCTTTGGCTTTGGTTTTGCGAATGAAAATAATATATATATATATATATATATATATTATAACAGTAAGTAACAGACTGGCATGAGCGTGTACTTTGGGAGTCAGTTCCATCCCAGAAATTTTAACAAAATGGTTATAAATTAATTAAGTAGGTACTTGCATAGTAACATTTATTTTAAGTAGAAAATGGACTCGCTTGCATATTTGAGTAACATAAAATGTAACGAAACTCAATGTTATCTTTGACACAAATTCTTCTTGAACATTAAATGGGATAGAGATATAGTGGTGTCTCAAGAGAGGCCATCTTAACAAAGTCGTCACCGTAGCCAATGAGTGCTTGCAATGCTGCTAACAAAGAAATTCACGGGACATTACTGGAAACCTCACCCAATCGTAAGCCGTCGTTGGCAGTAATAAAACAACTTTCTAGGGACTTGTTATTTGTTTTCTGTGAGATGAATATATGTCATGTTGCTTTGATGCGCCCTGCCTTTCCTAGGTTAGCTTCACGACTGTCATCTGCCGACATCAATCAGGACTAACTACCAAACGTGCCCTCTAATGTGTGGAGGAATTAGAGATAACACGTCCACAGACAGACTGCGGCGACACTTAACTTGCGTATTCGATTTGACTTCAACGGGTTTCAATTCCATCGGCTCCTTAAACATGAATATACTCCATATTTAAGCATTATCGAGCTATTTTGTTCTTCTAATATTGTTTTTCTAGACAACTTCATAGATTTAGTAATTTTTTTTTTTTTTTTAATTACTCGTACTCAGTTTCAAATCGGTCGCAGCAATGTCCCAAGTCTTTTAACAGTATTCACAAGTATTAGTCATTCAACCGTGTAAGCAGTTTAGTTTCTCCTTAGAAACCTATATAACAACGCAATGGATTATGTATACAATTTACGCAATGGATTTTGTATACAAGCCCTGGTGTTAACTTCCCCGCCACAGATCTCTGTTACTCGGATGATTCGGTATACTGCAATTACTATGACCGCTATAATATATAACTTTATATTGGTTTTTATCATTTCTTATTATTAATAATAAATAATAAAAATAACATAAAGTTGAAAATTAAAGGGATCATTAAATTAAGGAACGTTTTTTTAATTCGCTAGTACGGAACCTTACGAAATCAATTCGTACATAATTTTTTAGTTTACTTGATTATAAGTTACATTAGTAGATTACTTACCTATATGTGGGAAATATATGTGCCTATTTTCGTATTGTTACTTTTCTTTTCTTTACGTAACAATAAACTACATTATGTACCTATGGAAGCGCAGGCGAGCGTGTATGAAAAAAATCGGCCAAGTGCGAGTCGGACTCGCGCACGAAGGGTTCCGTACCACTATCTATAAAAACGGCAATAAAATCACGTTTGTTGTATGGGAGCCCCCATTAAATATTTGTTTTGTTTTAATTTAATTATTTATTCTTAAAGTGAATATACAACTAAATATTCTGTGAATATTTCAAGCGTCTACCTGTTGCCGTTATCAATATCGAGGAAAAACTAGCAAAAAAATCACGCTTGTTGTTTGGGAGCCCCCCTAAATATTTATGTTATTCTATTTTTTAGTATTTGTTGTTATAGCAGCAACAGAAATACATCATCTGTGAAAATTTCAACTGTCTTACTATCACGGTTCGTGAGATACAGCCTGGTGACAGACGGACGGACGGACGGACGGACGGACAGCGAAGTGTCAGTAATAGGGTTCTGTTTTACTCTTTGGGTACGGAACCCTAAAAATTAACGTTAAAGATGTGAGACGTGTAAGGTTCTATTTTTTTGTGACGCTTAATTTGGTTTATGCATTGAATTGACTAATTTATGATTACTATAACTATTGCTGTTGAGAATTTTCAATTTGTATTATTCACGTTGGCGAAAGATAACTCCCGTGTGTTGTCACCATAAAGCCGGCTGTTTCTGTGTCATGTCTCGGTGCAGCTTTGTCCCACGCACTCCAAACATAAACCTGGGATTTTTGCGGCCTTTTCTAATATAATGTCATGTACATAGTTGCTATCCCAATGTTATCCCTTTTATGTTGAAATACAGTATCTACACAATATTATTTTTAACACTAGATCCGAAGTCGCCACACAGACTTTTATTTTATTATAATCATATACCATTGTATATAAACTTTTCTGCGTTTGAACTTTGAATTAACGTGACTTTGTGAGCACATTAATAATTAAAAAAATGTGTAACTGAGATAAAGGTATGGAAGTTTATCAGGTTATTGCTGCTCATCAGGTCCTGCATTAGTGGTGTGATACATAATACGCGACTGGTGCTACTTATATTGCACGAGTTCACACGACGGTGCCTTTTATGGAGGCTTTCTGACGTGGAATAATAAATCATCATCCACTTCTGCAATTCTGCCCGATAACGATTATTTGTAAATTTTTCACTGTTTTTTTAATTTCCCTATCTATTCCTAGTTTTACACGGCGGCGACCGAATCAAGAAATTCCGTAACGAAAATAAAACCTAACACCCCCCACTCCGCCTACCATGTAGCTCGACAGAGCGTTCGCTTAACGTGTATGTATATGGTACGACAGTACGAAGCTCGCACGGATCGAGACGAGCTGCTCCGAAATCGGACGAATACGTAAGCAGCTGTTTGTGAGAAAGTATATAGGTGTATAGGTATCTGTCATATCTTTATAATGCCACACTCACCGCATGTGCGCCCCGTAAGTATACATGTGGGTATATATGTATACATAGGTGTACCTATGTACAACAGTGAATAGCAGTTACTGGTAAATAGCGTAAAATAATACGCGTAAAATTTGTGTATAAAGTGTTTTAAATATGAATAAACAAAGTGCATTTATTAATGAAGAAAGTGATGAAAAAGTAATTATAATTGCATAAGTTGATAAAAAAAATGCTATGGTATAGCTTTACCGCGGCAGTCCCCGGGTGACACACGTTTTTTTTTTCGTATTTTTATAGTTGTTACTTGCAATAAATAATTCTGGACCTCCTTACAAGGAGCGTAGGGAGTCGACAGGGACCCGTGGGGCCGACCGTACAGGGGAGCGCGGAACAAAATCCGCGCTCAGTCGGCCCCACTGACGGAGACCCTCCAGCCGGCCCTGTTGGAGAGGGTTGTCGGGGAACTCTTCCCCGACAACCCACGGGGCTACGCTCCCCCGAGGATGGCCCGATCGTCGGACTCCAGAGGAGAGGAGGAGGGCGCTCCGCCGCCCGTCACCGACCAGGAGATGGAGGCGGTCGTTGACCGCCTCCGAGGCAAGAAGAGGGCGCCGGGTCCGGACGGGGTGTACGGGAAGGTGCTAGCGTTGGCTCTCGTGCACCTCGGAGACAGGTTCCGGGAGCTCCTCGACTGCTGCTTGCGGTCGGGGTGCTGCCCGGGACGCTTCAGGGTGGGCCGGCTCTGCCTTCTGTTGAAGGGAGATCGGCCCCCGGACTCGGGGGCGGCGGTTCGACCGGTCGTTCTGCTGAACGAGGCGGGGAAAGCCCTAGAAAGGGTTGTCGCTTCCCGCCTTGCTCAGCACTTGGAGGATGGCCCGGGACCGGGCCTATCGGATGCCCAGTTCGGGTTCCGGGCCAGACGGTCGACCGTCGACGCCATTAGGCGCCTAAGGTCGGTGACGGAGAATGCGGAGCGCGAGGGTAAGGTGGTGGTGGCGGTGTCGCTGGACATCGCCAATGCCTTCAACAGCCTACCCCACAGTACCATACTGGAGGCCCTCAAATACTTTGAGGTGCCTCCGTACTTGGGGAGACTGCTGAAGGCATACTTGGAGGACAGGGAGGTGTACTTCGAGGATGCGAGGGGCCGTATGGTCAGGAGGTCTGTCGGGTGCGGGGTCCCGCAGGGGTCCGTTCTGGGCCCCATTCTGTGGGACCTCGCATACGACTGGGTCCTGCGGGGCTGTCTCCTCCCCGGGATGAGTGTCATCTGCTATGCAGATGACACCCTTGTCACATCCCGGGGTAAGACCTTTGTGGAGGCGGCGCGGCTGGCCGAAGTCGGAGTAGGACTGGTGGTCAGCCGTATAGAGAGGCTTGGGCTTCGGGTCCGTTTGGACAAGACCGAGGTCCTCCTCTTCCGCGGGACCGGCAGACGGGGCCCACCCCCCGGAGCACACCTCCAAATAGGAGGAGAGAGGATAAGGGTGAGTGCCCAGATGAGCTACCTGGGCCTCACCCTGGACGGGAGATGGACCTTCGGCCCCCACTTCGAGCGGTTGGGGCCGAGGGTCATCAGAGCTGCGGCGGCGCTGGGTCGCCTCCTGCCCAATGTGGGCGGGCCCAGCGCCGCGTGCAGGCGGCTGTACTCCGGCATCTGCCGGAGTATGGCCACGTACGGTGCCCCAATATGGGCGGACGCCCTCTGCAGCCGCAACAGGGCCCAGCTGCGCAGAGCGCAGCGGGTCATAGCGCAGAGGGCGATAATGGGGTACCGTGCGGTAGCTTGGACGGCCGCGACCGCCCTCGCTGGCGACCCGCCCTGGGAGTTGGTGGCGGAGGTGCTCGCCGAGGTATACGGCTTCGTTGCTGATAGGAGGAGTCTCGGCGAGCGCCCCACGTCGGTGGAGGTGGGGCGGTATCGCCAGCGAGGGCAAGTGGAGATGATGCGGAGGTGGGGGGAGGACCTGGCGCAGCCGCGGTACGGAGTCCGCGTTGCGGATGCGCTGCGCCCGGTCCTGGAGGCGTGGATGCGCCGCCGGCGCAAACCCCTCACTTTCCGCATGGTGCAGGTGCTCACTGGACATGGGTGCTTCGGTGAGTACCTGCACCGGGTCGCGAGGCGGGAGGTGACGCCGGGCTGCCACGATTGTGGCGCGGCCGAGAACACCGCTCAGCACACTCTGGAGCGGTGTCCCAAGTGGTCTCGGCAGCGCCGCGATCTGGTGTCCGCGCTAGGAAGCGCGGACCTCTCGCTCCCGAGCGTGGTCCGCTCCATGCTCCGGAGTGACAGAGCCTGGCAGGCGATGGCCTCCTTCTGTGAGACGGTCATGTCCCAGAAGGAGGCCTCGGAGCGGGACAGGGAGGACGATCCGGAGGCTGTCCCGCTCCGGAGACGGCGGACGGGAGTGCGGTGTAGGCGCTATGCGCACCTACTGCCGCCTCCCTAACCTGTGGGACTTGGGGTCGGGATGGGAATCTGGCGCTATAATGGTCCCGCCGCCGGAGGGGCTGTCCCAATTTGCCGGGATGGCCCCTAGAGAGAAGAAGTCCGGCCCCTTTTGAGGGGCTGGCCAGTCGCAGTGGTGCCCTGTTGCTGACAGATCCGGGGCACCACACCAACGCGGCCGATGGCATTTCGCGGGGTTGTTTAGTGGGTATACCGTCGGACAGCCGACGGGGAGTCCCACACTACCACCGAAGGCCACCCAGGCACCGGTGGTGTGCGTAACGCATTTTTCCCCGCGTCACAAAAAAAAAAAAAGGAGCGTAGGGAGTCGAGAGTTGGGAATGTAGTGCCAAACACTAGGAAATGGCTTGAAAGTTATGAAATTATAGAATATCTGGCACCGGAAGACTTAACTGCATCGGAAGCTGAAAATGTTCCCGAAAACTTCGTCCCGGAGCAAAGTGATCATGACTCCGAAACTATAGTAAGTGCTTCTGAAGATGGAGAATTAATTTAGGAGATTCAACAGTCAGAAAGCGATAATGATGATGAACCTTTATCAAGATTTCTTAGATGTTTCTGTGGCAAAAATCGGTTCAAGTAGGCAAAAGATCTGCCAAACAGAGCTGTGAGAACAGGCCAACATACCATCGTAGCTTGAATTCCCGAGTCAAAGCTGAATGTGCAGGATAAAAGAGATCCCATTTCTCTGTGGAAGAAAATAATGACTACAGATATATCAGAAGAAATATTGAAATGGACGAAAATCAAAATTCGCAAACTCAAATACACACAGTACAGTACAGCAGAGAAAATCGGCGTGAACTACAGGATTTAGATATGAGCGAATTTCATGCGTTCCTTGATCTTACCGGAATGTCTGTGCCAGTTGTCTTCCTAAGTTAAATCGAAAATCTAATTAATAATGTAATTCATGTGAAAACCATGCGTGTTTGCAGTGTGCTAAACAATTATGCCCTTTTTTTTTTTTTTTTTTTGTGACGCGGGGAAAAATGCATTACGCACACCACCGGTGCCTGGGTGGCCTCCGGTGGTAGTGTGGGACTCCCCGTCGGCTGTCCGACGGTATACCCACTAAACGACCCCGCGAAATGCCATCGGCCGCGTTGGTGTGGTGCCCCGGATCTGTCAGCAACAGGACACCACTGCGACTGGCCAGCCCCTCAGAAGGGGCCGGACTTCTTCAATCTAGGGGGCCGTCCCGGCAAATTGGGACAGCCCCTCCGGCGGCGGGACCATTATGGGGCCAGGTTCCCATCCTGACCCCTAGTCCCACAAGTTAGGGAGGCGGCAATAGGTGCGCGTAGCGCCTACGCCGCACTCCCGTCCGCCGTCTCCGGAGCGGGACAGCCTCGGGATCATCCTCCCTGTCCCGCTCCGAGGCCTCCTTCTGGGACATGACCGTCTCACAGAAGGAGGCCATCGCCTGCCAGGCACTGTCACTCCCGAGCATGGAGCGGACCACGCTCGGGAGCGAGAGGTCCGCGCTTCCAAGCGCGGACACCAGATCATGGCGCTGCCGAGACCATCTGGGACACTGCTCCAGCGTGTGTTGGGCAGTGTCCTCGGCCGCGCCACAATCGTGGCAGCCCGGCTGTTCCTCCCGCCTCGCGACCCGGTGCAGGTACTCACCGAAGCACCCATGCCCGGTGAGCACCTGCACCATACGGAAGGTGAGGGGTTTGCGCCTACGGCGCATCCACGCCTCCAGGACCGGGCGCAGCGCATCCGCAACGCGGACTCCATACTGCGGCTGCGCCAGGTCCTCCCCCCACCTCCGCATCATCTCTGAATGCCCTCGCTGGCGACACCGCCCCACTTCCTCCAACGTGGGGCGCTCGCCGACTGCCCTCCTCCTAGCGACGAAGCTATGCACTTCGGCGAGCACTTCCGCCACCAACTCCCAGGGCGGGTCGCCAGCAAGGGCGGTCGCGGCCGTCCACGCTACCGTCCGGTACCCCCTTATTGCCCTCTGCGCTATGACCCGCTGCGCTCTGCGCAGCTGAGCCCTGTTCCGAGCGCAGAGAGCGTCCGCCCATATAGGGGCACCGTACGTGGCCATACTCCGGCAGATGCCGGAGTACAGCCGCCTGCACGCGGCGCTGGGTCCGCCCAAATTGGGCAGGAGGCGACCCAGCGCCGCCGCAGCTCTGATGACCTTCGGTCCCAACCGCTCGAAGTGGGGACCGAAGGTCCATCTTCCGTCAAGGGTGAGGCCCAGGTACCTCATCTGGGCACTCACCCTTATACTCTCTCCTCCTATTTGGAGGTGCGCTCCCGAGGGGGGGCCCCGCCTACCGGTCCCGCGGAAGAGGAGGGCCTCGGTTTTCTCCAATCGGACCCGAAGCCCAAGTCTCTCTATGCGGCTGACCACCAGTCCTACTCCGACTTCGGCCAGCCGCGCCGCCTCCACAAAGGTCTTACCCCGGGACGTAACAAGGGTGTCATCTGCATAGCAGATGACACTCATCCCGGGGAGGAGACGGCACCGCAGGACCCAGTCGTATGCGACGTCCCACAGGATGGGGCCCAGAACGGACCCCTGTGGGACACCGCACACGACGCGTCTTCTGATCATCTGACCCCTCGCGTCCTCGTAGCGCACCTCCCTGTCCTCCAAGTATGCCTTCAACAGTCTCCCCAAGTACGGAGGCACCTCAAAGTATTTGAGGGCCTCCAGGATGGTACTGTGGGGGAGGCTGTTGAAGGCATTGGCGATGTCCAGCGACACCGCCACCACCACGTCTCCCCCGCGCTCCGCATCCTCCGTCACCGACCTTAGGCGCCTTATGGCGTCGACGGTCGACCGTCTGGCCCGGAACCCGAACTGGGCATCCGAGAGGCCCGGGCCCGGGCCATCCTCCAAATGCTGAGCGAGGCGGGAGGCGACAACCCTTTCCAGGGCTTTGCCCGCCTCGTTCAGCAGAATGACTGGTCGAACCGCCGACCCCGAGTCCGGGGGCCGGTCTCCCTTTAACAGAAGTACGAGTCGGCCCACCCTGAAGGGTCCCGGGCAGCACCCCGACCGCAAGCAGCAGTCAAGGAGCTCCCGGAACCCGTCTCCGAGGTGCACGAGGGCTAGGGCTAGCACCCTTCCGTGCACCCCGTCCGGACCCGGCGCCCTCTTCTTGCTTCGGAGGCGGTCAATGACCGCCTCCATCTCCTGGTCGGTGACGGTCGGCGGAGCGCCCTCCACCTCTCCTCTGGAGTCCAGCGATCGGGCCATCCTCGGGGGAGCGAAACCCCGCGGGGTGTCAGGGAAGAGTTCCCCGACAACCCTCTCCAGCAGGGCCGGCTGGAGGGTCTCCGTCAGCGGGGCCGACTGAGCGCAGAGCTTGTTCCGCGCTCCTCTGTACGGTCGGCCCCACGGGTCCCTGTCTAGGCCCTCCAGCAGCTCCTGCCACGCTCCCTCCTTGGCCCTACTTATAGCCATCTGCAGGGCTCTCCTGCTCTCCACGTAGACACCGTGCAGATGGCTATCCCTTCCTTCGTCCCGGGGGCGGCGACGCCTGCTCCGGGTATACGCTCTACGCGCCCCGTTGCAGTCGTCCCGGAGGTCGGCTATCTCCGCCGACCACCAGTAGACCGCCCGCCTTGGGGGCGGACGCCCAACGTTGGGCATGGCCGCCCTGCACACCGCCGTGAAGGCGTCGCAAAGACGACCAGCCCCCTGCTCCGCACCCAAATCCTCCAATGGCAGGAGGCCCCAGCGGCCGACAATGGCCGCCTCCTCTGCCAGTTCCCGGTCGAGCCTGGTGAGTGCCCAACGCGGGAACCGGCTCCGCCACCGGGACGAAATCGCCGGACTCCCGGGGGCTCGGGACACCTCAAACCTGATGTACCGATGGTCCGAGAGTGTCTCTACCCCCGTCTCCGCCCTCCAATCCTCAATTCTGCGTGCGGTGGACGCGGTGGCGAAGGACAGATCCACCACCGACCCTCCATTCCACCGCACGCACGTATGGACCGTCCCCCTATTTAAGAGGGACAGTCCCGCGGCCAGCGCCCACTCCTCCACCTTCCGCCCTTTGGCTTGCGTGGCCGGGTTGCCCCATGCCGTGGACTTGGCGTTGAAGTCCCCGGCCACGATAACCTGGGCGGGCGCTAGCCGCCTCACTGCCGACCCAAGAGCGTCGAGCAGCCGCTCCAAGGCCGGCAGGTCGCAGTTCGGGGAGAAGTACACACCGATTATTGCGTACTCTCCCCGAACCGCCGCCACGTAGCCCGCTCCCCTCCCCCTCACCACGAGTGGGGGGCTGGCGCCAGGCCTCGCGACGATGGCCACGGATCCGTCCCGGTCCCCGGCCCAATTAGGCCGGGAGGGCACGTAGTATGGTTCCGCAACCACCGCCACGTCCACGTCCCACTGCGCCATGGACTGCAGGAAAAGGTCCTGAGCCCCAGCGCAGTGGTTGACGTTGGCCTGCAGGAAGCGAGGATGTCCGGCCATTACTCGGACATCCTGGCCTCAGGCGCCTGCTGCCGCCCACTCCCGCGAGAGGTGGGGGGCGTTCTCCCGCGGATGGATGGGGGGTTGCAGAGCCGGCTCCCCATCACGTGGCTCGCCTTTCGTCCGGCGTCGGTACACACGGCACAGCGGGCCTGTGCCGAGCAGCCCGAGGCGATGTGCCCCGGCTGCCCGCACCTGTAACACAGGCGGCTGCGGTCCGCCTTGGAGGGGCACAACTCCGCTGTGTGCCCCTTCCCCATACACTTAAAGCAGTGCATGGGGCGCGCCTTCAGCAGGTGGAGCTGCACCCGGCTCCAGCCCACCCCAATACTGCCCAGTTCGAGCAGCTTCTTCGCTGCCGTCACCGGGCAGCGCATCAGGGCGGAACTGGAGTTCCGCCAGTCTGGGCGGATTTCGCCCACCCGGACCTGCTCGGGGGCGCAACCCCCCTCGCGAGCGACCGCAACCTGTACCCGCTGCACTGTGGCGGCGTCATCCAGCCCGGTGATCCGGAACTCCGCGCACTTCACCGGTCTGGATACCTCCACGACGCCGGACAAGGTAGCCGTCAACTTGGCTGCCAGGGCGTCTGCCTTCTCATGGCTGGAGGAGCCGGGGACCTCGATGAGCCTTGCTCCGGTCGCAGACTTGCGAATCCGGAGCGAGCTGATCCCCAGCTCCCCCAGATTGACCTCCTGCTCGGCCTTTAATAGGGCCGAGGCATACGTTGCTCCCCCAGTGGCTGCCTCCGGCCGTAACTTTAAAATTACGGCCGTGGAGCCGGGGAGCACCACTTTAGCCTTAAGGCCCTCCTCCCTGCCTGCGGGAGCAGGAGGTGCTGACGCCCTGGTAAGCGGCGCGGGTGCCGCGGGAGCAGCGGGTACCGCGGTTTTCCGCGGCCTGCGACGGACCACATCGGTCCACGACGGCTCCGCCGACGGGGCCGCCGCGGCCGGTTTACCCTTTGATGTGGACGGGCCGAAGCTCGTCCACGACTCCTCCCGGGCACCATTGCGGGCGGGACCCGTTTTGGCGGCCAACCTCGCCTGAGGGCGCACCTCGAGCTCGGCTGGCGCCTTCCGCGGCTTAGGTGCCGGTCGTCGCGCGCCTTCGATGGCCGCTCTCGCGGCTTTCGCCACCGCGGAGCTGTCGCCCGCTAATGGCGGACGGGTGACAGTCGGAGGAGGCAGGCGCGACTCTAACTCGGCGAGCCGCCCATCCACCAAATTGCCGACGAGTTGGACGATGTTCCGCTCCAGAGACTGGACATCGCCCGAGCTCATCGGCCCCTGCGTCCTCCTTTCTTTGCGGAGCTCCTCGAACTCCCGGCGGTGCGCCTTGACCTCTTCCCTCAGGGAGGCCACCTCCCGTTGCAGCCGAGCGTTGTCGGCTCGGAGGCGGTGGGTCTCCTCCGCCTCCGTGCGCACCACCAGGGCCTTCAGGATCCCCCGGATCCCGCCCGCAGCCTTCGCGATCTTTGCGGCGTTCCCCCCCTTGAGGCTCGCCGACTTCCCTGTGAGGTTGAGGATGACGCCCAGCATCTTCTCGCCCCTCACCATCAGGTCATCGGCTCTCCCCGCTGTTGGGTCCGCCGGTTTCCCCTCAGGGCTTGTCCCTTCGGGGCTTTGGTTTTCCGCCTCGGGGCTCACCCCCTCGGCGCTTCCGGCCACTGCCGTGCTGCTCTTCTGGCCCCTGAGGGCCCGCCTCTCAAGGAGCGCCTGGATGGCCGCCTCCTTGGCCTCCTCCGTTCGCTCCTTGAGCTGACGGCGGGCTCTGGCCAGACTGGGGGCATAGCCGACCCTCTTCCCGCGTCTGGCCGTGGTCAGCTTCGCCCTTTCATCGGGCGTGTCCGTCTCTGAGCCGGAAAACAAACGCTTCCGGCCCAGCTCCGACTCTGAGAGGGTGGTGACCGACATAGTGTCCGTCTCCTCCCCTCCCCCACACCGTCTCTCTATTGCCACCGTCTGTGGCTCTTCCGGGAGGCCACTCTCCCCGGGACCCTCCGGCCCCCGCATCGTCCCCCCTCCCGGTAGCACCGGCAGGTCGCGGCACAGATCGTCGCACCGCGACAGCAAGACTCGCGCCTCTCTCTCTGCTCCATTTTTCGCCTCCATTGCGTTAATATTGGTTCGCACCGAATCGCCCACAAGTACCGTACTTCCAGATTTAGTCACCACCCACCGGCCACTGCGTTACCGCGCACCAGGTGGAATGGGTCCAGGGCAGACGACGAGGACGTACTGGAATACACTTGGGGCCTGCCCCAAACAATTATGCCCTGACTGGCAATGAAAATAGCCAAAGTTTGACCATTGTCAGTTTTGTAAAATTAAGTAACTATGCCTTCGACGTGGAATAAAAAAAGTTTAATTTCAAGTTCTTAATTAAAAATTACATTTAGAGTTTATTGGTTAGTTCTATTTTATCCTTTTATATGTTATTAAGATGTTTTTAATTACTGCGGTAAGCTACTTTACCTAACTACTATGCTATAGACTAAATAATGCAGCGGCCTCTCAGAGCCTCTCAGACCGTTCGTCACTAGTTACGACAAAAATCATGTCACCAGTTAACCTTTGACTGGATAAATACCTATATCATTTCACCTCTGCGTTATCCCCTAACCAACCTTAACACTAAAAATCATGTCATTTGTAATCTTAACGCTGGCTTAACACAGATTTTGTCTATCAGAGCAACTCCATTTTCTTAGGTCATTCATTCACTTATACCAACATAAGTCACTCAATGATCACTTATATAACTAGTGTGAATAATTCTTCATACAATCCCCTTTTATCGCAGTGGCTAGTGTTTGCACGGTGACTCTGCTAGTAACTCGGCATTATCTCTGTTGGCGACAGACCTTTTTAGATATTTTTACCTTTTTGATGTATATTTCATATATTTGTTTTTTAATACTTCTTTGTTTTTATATTGACAATTGTGTAGTCTTGAGTGAAACGTACCCCGAAATACAAGTAAGTTCCTCTTATAATATTATTTTATTTAGCTGCTGCCCTATACTCCATCCACAGCTCTATCCACTATTAACATTGGTCCTTCTCCCGGTCTATTTATCAGATTCCTATAAAATATTCAAAATTTTCATTTTCAAAAAATTTATTCAAATGGTTTTGACAAGAGGTATGGCAGCAACTCAAAGCGCCCCGACGGACTCAAATGTTCCTCCTTATGAGGTATCCGCCGGCGTTTTAAATAATATTAATAAACCTGCTTCTCATCGTGGTTCACATCGTTCATCGGCCTCTCTACAAGCTCAACGACTTGCTGTGAAAGCCTTACACGCACGTCGCTTAGCCGACTTAGACGCTGAGCGTGAACGTGCCGCCGCTGAACGTGAACGCGCCGCCGCTGAATGTGAACGCGCCGCCGCCGCCGCCGCCGCCGAGCGTGAACGCGCCGCCGCCGAACGTGAACGCGCCGCCGCCGAGCGTGAACGTGCCGTAGCTAATTTAGAATTGCAGGCTGAATTAGCGGCTCTTGATGAGGCCGCCAGCTTTCGTTCACAATCTAGTACTAACTCTAGAGTAGGTAATTGGGTGGCGAATACTAATACATCTTTGTCTGAGAGACAGATTACATCATCACTGCACTCTCCTGCGCTACAACTGCCTGGTGGTGTCAACCCAACGCCGGTCACAGAACGCGAGCGTGTGGTCTCGCCTGACGCTTGCGACGTCGGTATTACAGCCGGTGCCGCGGCGCGCGAGCATGCGCCCTTCATCGCATCTGTCCAGCTGGCTTTAAATGCACCGGCAGCAGCGCTATTGGCCGAGCGCGAGCGTGAACGCTCTCCAGACGCCGCTGGCTTGGCAGCCGCGGCGCCAGAGTACACGTCTCCTACCGCGCCAGCCCTGAACGGTTTTGCAACCCCGAGTGTACATGGTGTCGTATCCACCCAAAACTACGAGTATGGTGTGCCGCAACCAGAGACTTACGCGTCATTAGAAGCTTTTAACAAGGTCAACCGGCTCCACTCTGAACCGCCGGTGCCGCGGCCCTCGCACTGCATTCGTAACAAATATACACCAACTCACATGCTAGGTACACAAAACGATTATTGTAACAAAAATAAATATGAATGTTCACGTGTGCCAAACACTTCACATAAAAGCCAGCCCAGTGACTTCATGAAGTTAGCTGAAGTCATTAGTGACCTCGCCCGTGGAAATGGCGGGAGACCTGCTGCAGGTAATTTAGTTAGTTTACCTATATTTTCTGGTTCGCCGCCTACTCATTGGTTAACATTTAGAACTTCATTTTTGAATTCCAAAAATTCATTTTCGGCGACGGAAAATATAGGTCGGTTGAATAATGCTCTCAGAGGAGCTGCTCGTGATGCTGTGGTTTCTCTTCTGGCTCTGTCACAAGATCCAGAGGAAATCATGGCAGCTCTTCAGGAGCAATTTGGTCAACCTCAACTTCTGATACAGCATCTAGTATCGCAAGTTAAGGGCATGCCCAAGTTGTCTGCATCTGATGGTGGCAAGTAACTTCATCAGTTAGCCTGTGTGGTACATAATTGTGTCCACACTATAAAGATGTTGGAATCTGTGGAATTTCTTGCCTCTCCGGAGCTGTTGCACAGTGTGCTTTTTAAGTTGACACCGCTGATGCGTGAGAAGTGGGTCGATTATGCTTTCCTTAATTCGGATAGTGGGTCTAAATTTAAATTGGAACTACTTTCTTCATTTCTCACCCATCAGTCTAGAGTTCACTTGAAGTTTGGCATTTTAGAGGACTTCTGGCATCGCAAGCCGATAGATAAGGCTCGCGCGCATGTTGCGACTGATTACTACACTGACACTTGCGTCAATGATGACTGTTATGCTACCACCTCTAAAACAGTTCCTCACAATTTTTATAAAGGTAAGGTGGCTCTATCTACCCGCGCTGTCAACACTGAACTTGTAGGGTCACCATTTGTCACTTGTCTGTACTGCCAAAAGAAAGGCCATGAAGTTGTAAAATGTGATTTATTTAAAGTTCTGTCAATGAATGATAGATGGCACTGGGTTAAAAATAACAAGGTTTGTCAAGTGTCTTAAACGGGGAAAACATTTTTATAGAACTTGTAAAGGTAATTGTGAAGTAAAAGACTGCAAGGGTAGAAACTACCATCACGAATTGCTTCATAGATTAACAACGAATTTTGTTAATTTCAGTTCTGGGCCAACGATTGAAGCCGAAGCTGTGCCGGTGGTTGTAGCCCACACACTTGGCAGCAATACAGTCTTACCTTGCGAGTCCCAATCCCCTCCACTACTGCATTCATTTCTGAAGGTGATTCCAGTAACAGTTTCGGGACCAAAGGGTAAGATGGATATTTTTGCTTTATTAGATGACGGATCCACAGTAACCCTAATTGATCAAACTGTAGCTGATACAATCGGGGCACAAGGCCCGAAAGGCGCGATTAGGGTGAACTGTATGGGAGGTCTGATAAAAGATTCTGTCGTAACCTACATTGATATTGGAATCAAGGGTAGGTACTCCACAGAAACATTCAGACTTGAACGGGTTCGCTCCATCCCTAATTTGGGTGTAACATGCCAAACCGTGCGTGCTGTAGATATTGCGAAGTTCACTCACCTTCAGGGTTTGATCAAGCAACTGAGCTACGAAGAAGCCAAACCTTTGTTATTAATTGGTATAGACCATTGGCATTTGTCTATACCGCGTGATATCAAACGCGGCTCTCGCAATCAATCTGTGGCCGTCCAAACTGCGCTTGGGTGGACTGTATTTGGAAGACTACCGGGTAAACCCACAGAGTCCGTTCACCATAGCTCAATTTCTAATTTGGAGTCTTTAATAAAAGAAAATTATAGTCTTGATTCAATTGGAATTATAAAAAAAGATTTCCACAGCACATCCAATGAGCGGGCTTTAACAATCCTAGAGCAAACTTCTCGGCGACTTCCTTCCGGCAGGTTTGAGACGGGATTGCTTTGGCGACTTGACACTGACTCAGTACCCAATAGCTACAACTTGGCCTTATCTAGATTTCTTTCTTTAGAAAGAAAATTTAAACGAGATCCTGATTATGCTGAAGCTTATCGGCGCAATATAAATGCAATGTTACAAAAAGATTATGCCGAACTTTGTACAAATACGCCCCATTCAGGAATTTTGTGGTATTTACCCCATTTTGGTGTATACCACGCCCAAAAGCAGAAATTAAGGGTTGTCCATGATGCTGCAGCCAGATGTTCCGGAGTTAGCTTAAATTCTCTTTTGCTTCCTGGTCCTGACCTTTTACAACCTTTATTAGGAATTTTAATGCGTTTTAGGGAAGGTAAGGTAGCCCTCAATGCAGATCTGCGAAATGTTTCCGCAAACAAAAATAAGAGTGCAGGACAGGGATGCGCAACGTTTTCTCTGGCGAGCGCACTCTTCCTTGCCTATAGAGGAATATAGAATGTCTTCTATGATCTTCGGCGCCACATCAAGCCCTTGCACCGCTATTTTTCTTAAAAATAAAAATGCTTTAGAACACATGGCTAAATATCCTGAGGCCGCAGATTCTATCATTAGAGATCATTATATGGACGATTATCTTGGAAGTGTGGACAGCCCCGAAAGAGCCGCTCGTTTGGCAGTGAATATTGTTAATATACATAAAGCGGCTTGTTTAGAGATGCGCTCATGGGTATCTAATGACTCTAAAGCGCTATCCTTATTAAAGCCAAATTTGTGGGCCGTCGACACCGCCGAAGTGGGGCTTGGACCGATGTCTCCTTCCAAAGTAAGGATTTTGGGAGTTGCCTGGAATATCAAAGAAGACACTCTCAATTTTAGAAAGACAGTTGAATTGCCGATCTACCTAACTAAGAGGATAGTACTATCCCATCTCATGAAAGTTTATGACCCTCTGGGGTTTTTGATGCCTATTGTGATTGCTGGTCGAATTCTTTTTCAAGAAACATGGAGAATGGGTCTTGATTGGGACGCGGATCTTCCTGAAGTTGCAAAGGCTAAATGGCAGGCTTGGTTCGCGAGCTTAGCAGAAGTATCTAGAAATGTTTCAATACCCCGTTATTACGGAACCAAGTCTGCTGTAGAAAGTCAGCTCCATATTCTAGCAGACTCAAGTGAGCTAGCATATGCTTGTGTGGCCTTCTGGCGTTTTGTTCGTAAAGATAAATCGGTTTACTTAGCTCTCGTAGGTGGAAAAGCGCGCCTAGCTCCTTTAAAACCGGTATCCATTCCACGGCTAGAGCTACAGGCGGCTCTTATGGCTGTTAGATTCGCAACGTATATTTTAGACGCGCACCGTATAGTTGCTTCCAGAGTATATTTTTGGACAGACTCTTTGACAGTTTTAAAATGGTTACGAAGCGATGCCCGAATCTTTAAGCCTTTTGTAGCTCACCGTGTAGGCGAGATTTTAGAGACTACAGACGCAGCCGATTGGCGTTATGTACCATCGACTTTGAATGTGGCGGACGATGCTACCCGCGGCCTAAATTCTCTTTCGTCGTCTTCTCGATGGTATACTGGCCCAGATTTTCTTTTATATCCACCGGAAAGTTGGCCTTGTGAACCTTCAGTTGGGCCTCCACCCGTGATTGAAGAGTTGAAACCCGATCACGCGCTATCATTATTACTTACTGAGCGGCCGGATATTCCGTCTCCAATAGTCGCAAACCATGATCACTTCAATAAATGGATTCGGTTGGTTAGAGCAACTGCTCGTACACATCATTGTGCTAAAATATTTTGGTCTCTATTGGTAAAACGTCAAAATTCTAAATCAAATAGGGCCGCCTCCAACGTTTCATCTAAAGTTTTGAATCCTCTTTCGGCTGTTGAAATTTTGGAGGCCGAACGACACCTTCTACTGAACTCTCAACTGGAGTCGTTCAACAACGAATACTTACGCCTTAGTGCCCGTCTTCCCGCAACTAATCAAGGTAAGTTGAAAAACTTAACGTTGATGTTGGGAGAAGATGGATTAATCCGTTTGAACGGAAGAATTCGAGCTGTTTTGGACGCTCCCGCGCAGGATATAAACCCCGTTATTTTAGACGGTGGACATAAGATTGTGAGGCTACTTCTCGACCATTATCATCGGAAATTTGGTCACGGTAATACTGAAACTGTAGTTAACTTCCTGCGCGGGAAATATTATATCATAGCTTTACGCCCTAATATTAAGACTGTTGCAAAACGCTGCTGTTTTTGTAGAGTTAAGAAGAGTCTTCCACCACCTGCACCTCAATTTGGTGATCTGCCCGGTGATAGATTATCTCATCACCAGCGGCCGTTTTCTTTTACGGGTCTTGACTATTTTGGACCGGTAGATATTATAGTCGGACGTAGACGGGAAAAGCGTTGGGTAGCCTTATTCACGTGCCTCACCACCAGAGCTGTTCATTTGGAAGTCGTCGGGAGTCTTTCTGCAGATGCAGCTATCATGGCCCTCAGAAGATTTATTGCGCGTCGAGGATGTCCAGCTAAAATCCTTTCGGATAATGGAACAGCCTTCGTCGGTGCAGCTAACCAGCTCACAGAGATTTTTGATTTTGCAGCCAACCATAAGATAGAGTGGGCATTTATTTGCCCAGCGGCACCATCAATGGGTGGCTCGTGGGAACGCCTGGTGAGATCAATAAAGACTGCTCTTTCTGTAACCCTAACACAGCAGGCTCCAAGGGAAGAGACACTTACAACCCTGTTGCTGGAAGCGGAAGCTGTGGTGAACTCACGCCCACTTACACACGTACCAGTTGATCCGGAGACTTTACAATCTCTCACGCCTTTTCACTTCCTGTTGGGCACTCCGTCTACCGAAGCTGTTCGTCCATGCATTGATACAGACTTGTTCCACCGGCTAAGTCACAAGAAAGTTCTTCGTTTGGCTGAAGTATTTTGGGCTAGATGGGTGCGTGAATATTTGCCAACGCTGATTCCTAGAAAAGCTGGACAATCGCGATCATCATTCGAAGTCGATGACCCAGTTTTGGTAGTAGACCAAAATTTACCAAGAGGAACCTGGCCCCGAGGACGGATTTCAAGAATTTTTACCGGTCCAGATGGAATGGCTCGGGTGGTTGAGGTCAGTACAAGTAGGGGGTCATTTAAAAGGCCTGTACGTAAAATAGTGCCCTTACTAATTAAACACTGCACTCAGTAATAACTGTGCAAAATAAATATGCACCATCACTGTCGCCTCCTTAGATTGGTGCTCTGCACTGGGGCGGGCCATGTTGGCGACAGACCTTTTTAGATATTTTTACCTTTTTGATGTATATTTCATATATTTGTTTTTTAATACTTCTTTGTTTTTATATTGACAATTGTGTAGTCTTGAGTGAAACGTACCCCGAAATACAAGTAAGTTCCTCTTATAATATTATTTTATTTAGCTGCTGCCCTATACTCCATCCACAGCTCTATCCACTATTAACAATCTCCATAAAGATAAAATTAAGCACTAGGTCCCCAAATCTTATATTTATAGACATTATTCTTTACATACAATAGTCTTACAAGATGTACAGTCAAGCCGACAGCACGTAAACTTGCCTGATATTGAAGCCAAATCAGGTCGAAATACTGCGGTCCACTCATATACCATTTGTATATTCATCATAAGAGGACTGACAGATCAGAGTGGACCACCATCATATCACAAAAATCCTTTTATACAATCATGTATAATTTCTCACAACTCACAACATTCTTGTCCATAGCCAGATACATCAATACAAAATTGCAAAGTGAGAAAACTTAATTCGTAGGTATATCTTCTCTTCTTGGAAATTCAGCATGTGCATTTCCAAAGCAATCTATGTGGTTTCACCCGTATTCTCCTTTTAACAATTTTCCATATACTTTTGCTACTAAGTTGATCAAACTGATATATTAGTTGATATTTGACAAAGTATTCACGTAATTCCTTGCCTTATTTATTGTCAAAGGGTGCAAGACAGCACATTCCGGAGCCAATAATACTCTACGGAATGTTTAATATAAACTACTTTAATTAAGAATTAATTTAATTAAGAACCAGAAGGCATCCCCGACGTAGGTGCCACCTAGTTTCAATGTCCCACGTGATCTTCAATTATTTCTTCTGTAATTAATTTTTTTATAAATGCAAAAAATAAACAAAAGAACGGAATTTCACCCACTAAAATTTTTGAGTTTAGTAGAGATTGAAAATTTAACTAAGACGGAACGAAAGAATACTAAATATTTAGGGAATAAAAGTAGTTCATTTTTAACAGTTCTTTAGTTATCAATAAAAAAATATCATAATAGTGACTTATATATAACTGAAGTAGCAGTGTGTCAGTGTAATCTAAAATGAAAGTTAAGATTTGACTGTTTTCGATATATGAATATCATTAAGCTAAGTTTAAATTAATTTATTGAAGCATTCTGGCGGTTTGTGAAAATATTGGATGTCAAACCCATTTCTGCAGCATAGTCTAGTGTATATATTTTTTGTGTGCACTAAACCCATCGGTGGAAGGGACAAGGTTCCAGCAGTGAGATTCATATGTGATTGATATGTGACATGACTATGATTATGGTTGTACTTTTTGAATGAATATAGTACATAAACTTTAGAAAAATAATCCTTATTTTAAAACTGTTATAATTATTACTTACAAACTGGAAAATATATTTTAAATCTCTTAATCTACTCTTTAGTCGAACAATGTGCGATCTGTAAACTTTAGACAATGGAAAAGGATTATTGGTTTATTCATCTTTAAAATTTTCCCATTAATTTTAGATGTTCAATTTTATAAAGTTTTATCTATATTAAGGGATTACAGGGGTTAATCCTGAATAATCTCGTATTAATTCACTCAATATCATATTAAGACATCAAAAAGAGTATTGAAGTAGATTTTAATTTACACTGATAAAAGATATATTATTAACACTCGTCTAAGAAATGTTTCTAAACTTTTAATGCTATACCTGCGAATAGGTAAGATTAAATTTACAGTTAGGTAGACATTGGGCTTTCGTGGCCAATTTTTACATAAAATCCTATCGAAATGTAAATTAAAATAATAATAATAATGTAAATGTAAATGCATTATTTGAAAAATGGTAAATGATTTCTCATTTTTGATCTACCAATGTTTTTTTCGAGTGAACTGCTGCCGTGTAATTTAATTCCCGCAAGAAAACTGTGTTGAAAGCAAGTAAGCGAGGGACGTATGGACGCTTCGCAAGAAAGGGACGGAGTATTTGAAAAGTCCCAAACTAAGCAAAGCTTGAACTATGAGTAATATACCGAGAAACATATATTAATGTTTTATTTTTGTAGATACAACGCCATCGGAAAAGATTTTTTGAAAACCAGCAATGAGATTATTGGAATGATTAAGGGGCGACTCTTGGGCAAAGTCACGTTATGAAAATCGGTACCGGACTGAAGCGTAGCGCGCTCTGCACTCCGGATTCTAATTGAGTTGCTGACAAATTGAGTGGCATTTTACTATACATTGCTTATTTACTATCAACAGACGAGTTCAATGGCGCCGCTGTTATTAACGCGACTTTGACACCAATGCATGAACATGTCTGTTGGTCTTGGTCTGGGTGTTTTTAAGAAAAGCATGGCGCATAAAAGCAGTGTCTGGGGAAGTACCTCCATCTAACAGACAACCCGTAGCCAAATAATAACTTTCTATAGGGTTGTTGTATTTCTGCGTGTGAGTGAGGTCACCAGTAAGCTACTAATGAGTTGCTACGTTAGCAGAAATGACATCACGCGAGTGATACTTACTGTATTACCCAGCGTTCATAGGCTATTGTAACCACTTTACATCAACTGCACCCCCGACTATGTATAAAAAATATATAACGTTACTTTACCACTTGCACTGCTCATACAGCAGCTGTTTCTTTCCTTGAACAGTCATACGCTGAGTTTCCCAGTAACTTCATTTACCCTTACTAAACTTTCCGAGGAAATGTAATTTCGCTCCGGTTCTTTAAGATAATTTCTTAGTTAGATTGTACGCTTTGACTTACTGCAGTTAAAGCCGCATTTGCTATTAACCAAGTTGCAATATGTAAGGAGGATAACCCTGGCTGTAAGGCCAGTGAGTCAGATAAACTACGTACATTTCTGCATTTATTTTCAAAATGCAGTATCATTTTGCAAACAGAGATAAATATACATTTATCAACATTATATGCATTGGCCGTGGGCATCAGCTTAAATACATTGCATTAATTGTCTCATAATTACCTCAATTTGTTTACGCTGAAAATATACTGCGCCAACGTACACAAATAGCTATTTTAGGGAGTGGTTGTAAAGTGCTTAGTGTTAGTCATAGAATACTTCATGAGCCCCGTGTGAAATTTCATGTTATTATATTTTTTATACATGACACTTACTGGTTTTCTGTATCTATATATATAAAAATGAATGTTTGTCTGTATGTACTCTATGGACTCGAAAATAACTGGACCGATTTTGATGAAATTTTCAGGGAATCATTATATTAGCTAAGCGGGGGTTCTTGTGCAGTTTGGTAGCGATCGGATTACCCGTGCGAAGCCGGTGCCGGTCGATAGTATACTATAAAGTAGGCTACAATTAATAACCAATCGTATGACCTTAATGGAGATTCTTCATTTATATAACTGCGTTTAATTTTAATTCAAATATTATAATAATAAATAATAATAGATACCTATTATTATAAAACGGCAATTTCATACCTTAGCCCCTATTAAAGATAGATAAATGATAAAAAGATAAAAAATCTTTATTTGCCATTGGGCCCTCGCGAGCACTTAGACACGTCTTATATTTTTCGAAATATTATTATACAAATCTCAAGTCAGACACATGGACTGTAGTCAACTTTCGGCAGGCGCACCTGGATACCAGCTAGGTCCTTTCAGAGACGAACTGTGAGATTTGGCGGCGATCCTAAGCTTACATACGGTATTGAGCCCTTAAGTTCAAGACGAGATTTTTGCCTCCCTCTGTGTGTTGTACCGATTGTACAACGGGTTGTGTTCTGAAGAATTGTTCGATATGATGCCGACAGCTTCTTTTTACAACCGCACCGCTCGCCGACGGCAGGAGTTCACCTTCACATACTGGAACCGCAATGGTTGTGTACTGCGCGGTTCCAAAGAAGTTTTCTTCAGTGAACTCTCAAGTTGTGGAATGATCTCCCAACCGAGGTATTCCCAAGGGACTACAAGAAAGGCGTGAAGAGGTTTTTACTGGGTCGACAGCGTATGAGTGACACACCTGGTGTTGCAAATGTCCATAGATGATTCCTAATGCACCTTCTAATAAAATACAATTCGATCTATCATTGATTGATTTATTCCACCTTCTGATAAAACAAGCTTTGATCTTCTTTCGATTGATTGAATCTACCTTCTGATTAAACACGATTTGATCATGTTCTTGATCTTCGATGTCACCTATATTTTATCACAATGTAGGTAAATCTATTTTGTCAATCTTTCCTCCTGCATTCTTTCTACATGTCCGAACCAATGGAACATGCCTCTGAATGCCAAAGGCTATTTTTTTTTGTTTAAGTTTCCAGTATAACACTTGAAAATGAACTCGCTGCGGCTAGAGCCGTAGCAATGTATTAAACCTAAAATTAGCATATTTATAATTTGGCAAGGAAAACACCAAATGTCAGGGACCTCTACAAGACGAGGACACCACAGCGTCAGAAAACTATATTTTGAGTAACGAAGATTGATGATATTGTCTCAAAGCGAGCAATCCGAAGGATGTTTGGAACAATAGCGGTTAGGAACATTACACAAGACAATAACTCGCTGCTTTTGTTAGACAAATGTTGGAGTGTGTTTACATAGTTAGCGATACAGTTAATTTGTTAGGACAAAGAACTTTTGGGTCCCTTTCGTGTACAACTTTAATAAGAGACCTTGTTACTGTACCATTCATCATTGTGTATGTAAATAATTTTCTTAAGCACCGTTTATATACATTTCACATTGTTAAAATGAAGAATGACATACAAAGCATGAAAGTAGAGTGAACCAGATGTGAGTAAAATATACGACGTAACATTTTGTAGATTGAGTTTACAATGAAGATATGCCAGATAAGTAAGTTGATTTGAAAGAGAGCATCGGTGTTAAGAAAAAAACCATGCTACATTGATTCGAACTTGTAGAAATATAAGAGGAAACAATGACGACACAGATATACGACGCGCAAGTAGAAGGATGTATGCACCAAGGAACACCAGGACTCACGTAATACGACCAAATTGCTCATGTGTTATCAGAAGTGGTGTAGGAACTGGCGACTGCAAATGAAAAGAACTATGAATCTTAAAGTAACGTATAAGTACCTCTTTTCCCTACCTACAGAGCAAGGTACTTAGAGTGAAAATGTATGGTATTGATTTCAGTGATAGTGCTGAGTGCATTCTGTATCGGTGGTTACCACTTTGTCGGTTAGTAAGGAAATTGAATGCAAGTCAGTTGTTGTATTTATTTTTTATGTATACCTATATATTTATATGGAAAAACGATATAGTGTAAAAAATTATAAACCAATAAAAACAAACTAAATAAAATGAGCAACCAAAGAATATGGGCAGCTTTTGAGACGAGTAGAGTTCGACCAACAAATGCGTGGTACAAGTACGAGTTTAGCCACCGTGTCGTCATGACGGAGATAATGAATACGCACGCGCTTCGCCGCAAATCGCTACGCTAGTCTACGACTTTCCTTTGCATTGCTTATTAGTTGTTTCTCTTCAACATATCAATACTTTGCCTACCATTGTGTGTTATTATTTTTATGCCATTGATACTATACTATAACTTTCAGCGAAATCCCTTACAGGATAAGCTGACAAATCCGAGCGCCACATAGCACAGTCCTTATATTTTAAGAGAGGTAGGGCGCATCAAAGCAGCCCGTCTGGGGAAGTACCTCCACCTTACAGAAAACCGCAGCCAAATAACAACTCCCTAGAGGGTTGTTGTGTTCCTGCGTGTGAATGAGGTCACCAGTAAGCTCCCAAGGAATTGCTGTGTAAGCAGCAGAGTAGGCATCGCGCGAGTGATAATTAATATAGTAAAAAAAATATATATACTATGCAAGCGATTCTTTATTTAACCAATTACTTAGGCAGACACATCAGGCAGGCTTGTCGACCTCCAGACGCTATGTGGTTTTCATAGAAACGTGACGTATACTGGTTGTCATTGGAAGTCATCGACTTATTTAGCGCTTCTTCCCTTATTGCTGTATAATGTTGTAGTCCAAATTCTTAATCGTGATAATGCTTCAGAAATCTTAATCTTCTGCTTTACTAAATGTCCCAAATTGTGAGGAGACAACCGTTGACTGAAATACAGGTTAATTCTTAGCCTACTTCAGTTACAGAAGTTTTAGTGTAATTAGTAGATGTATAATAAAAAATTAATAAAAAAATAACCTCGTAAAAATGTATAATTCCTTGAAATAAATTGAAATTGGATTTGACGGAGCAAGTGAAATATATATTTGTTTTATAAGATCTCTATTTGCAATATATCTAATAGTTCTGACACACCATGAAGAATGAACCAGGCTTCGTGAAGGATGCATATGATATCTCGATGATGATGAAAAATTTGATAGTTGCCTAAAATAATAGGAAATCGAGCTGATTGGCTTTTTTTTAACATTCATAACCAAACTTTACTGTTTATATCCTATTTAAATAATTTAACTAAATATTCAAAGATATAAATAAATAAATAAATATTGCCGGACAAATTACACAGCGCCACCTAGCCCCAAAGTAAGCGAAGCTTGTGTTATGGGTACTAGACAACTGATAAACATACGTAAATACATTATTTTTTTGTAAATACATACTTATTATACATACATAGAAAATACTCAGACCAAATGGGAATCGAACCCACGAGCGTTGGTGTCAAAGTAGCGTAACAGCGCGTTTCACCACTGCGCCACCGAGCTCGTAAATATATATACAAAGTGGAATGAAATCTACGTCAATCCAGATCCAGAATTCATTAAACGCATAGGTATATGAATATTAACTTCTTTTACACAAGTGTAAAATATCGGAAGTCAAATAACAACTCCCTGGAATGTACCCGCAAATGTGTGAAGTTACTAATCTCCTGAGGACTTGCTGTATTAACTGCGAGGATAATAACGTGCAAACAGTACTTCTTGTATTGCATTTACACATATTGGCTAAGCAATCGCTTCATATATAAATAAAAATCAGTATACAAAACGGCTAAAGACAAAATTCTAAATATTTGAAACACAGGAACACTTTAAATCGATGCTGGAATATCTTGAGATATATCCGAGGAGCGTGCACCTCCCACGGCACATTAGTTACTATCGGTGGACACCTCACTTATATCACTTAAGGACGAGAAGCTGTAATATTTCTTGATTATCTCCTGAACTGAACACTCTGAGGTCTGCAATTACTGTACTGGGGAGTGTTTCAAAAACTCTGTTTTATAACCTGTTTGATATATCTCCGGCGAAGGGATAGAATATATAAAATAGTATTCTAGACTTTGCACGGAATTTTCCACCTGAACTACAAAATATAATATACTTTTCGACCTGTATCTTGAGATAAAGGAGACTTATCTACACGTATATATTGCATCTACATCCACTTCAACTCTTACTCATCCCACTGCAGGGATAAGGGTTTCCCTTCATCTGAAGGTATTTAGAGCATACTCCACCACGCTGCTCACGGGCGGATTGGCGGAGGCCAGTGTTTTTAATCTATCTATCGACAGACAACAGCCGGGCCCGACGGCTTAACGTACCCTTCGAGCACGGAGAAACTGGAGATAGATAAACCCATCCATAGACAAGCTGCGGTCGACGTTGCTTCACCTGGGTGTTTGGCTCTTATAATAAAGGTGTCGCAACGTTTACGAGGACATAGTTACGATTTCTTTCAATATTTATTCTTTTTCAAAGGCCATTTCCGAAATGCAGTTATATTAGAGAGAATTTAATAAAATGCAATAAGATTTTATTTAAAAACTGACGGATGTCTTTAAATGCCCGAAGAACCTAATACATAAATATTATTTTCTTTGTCTTTGTTGTTTCTTCAAAATTTTCCTCAATATAAGTACCATTTCTTTAAACTAAGCCACTTAGCAAACAAAACTTTATGTGATTTCAAGTAGTTAAGTAAAAAAATCGCAAATAAATTTATGTTACTTAACTAAGCTAAGGTACTTAAGTACTAAAGTAGCTAAGTAGAAACATAATGTTTGATTTGCATGCAGAAAAGTATTATAAATTTGACCTAGCTTTTATCTACGAGTAGTTTTAAGAACTATTACAAAATATTAAAAAAAAAATGCAGATTCAAAATAAAATACTGTGCCATTTTTTTTAAAGAAACAGGTAAATATAAGCCACTGCATAATGAGTATTCTATAAAATGTAATAATCAAAGCATAATATTATAATAAACAAAGTATTATGACGAGATTGGTGGCGCAGTGAATAGTAACGCTTCGTGTTGACACGAACACTCGTGGCGTGGGTTAGATTCCCCCACAAGACAAATATTTGTGTGCATGAACATGTATGTTTGTCTCGGTCTGGGTGTTTTTAAGAGAGATCACTAACTCTCTTAATTCATCTCCATATGGTGTTGCTGTGTTCTTAAAAGAAAATGTACGACTTAGTGTAGAACTTTTTCAGTTAACACATATATTGAATCAACTGAAAACATTAAAACTTTTAAACAGTTGAACAATGGATCATTGCGGAATGACTTTTAAAGTATTTTATTGTATGATGCTGCAGAAAATGGCGGATATAGTACTATTTGCTACCTCTTTAATTATCAATGTGAAAATATTGACAATGTAAATTGTATCCTGTCTGCCATTAACTGGTTTCCATATAACAATCTTTTGATAAACTGGGCTAAAACCAAATAAATCAAAACTGTGCCAAATGTGATAATATGTAAGTCCTCACAGGGAATAGTAAATTAGAATTTACTATAATACAGTGTTTCTTGAAATTATAGTAAAGATAAAAAAATGATGACAAAGAGAAGAGACGTCTCACATTTTTTGAAATTAAGTCATATTGTATCTTATTCAAATCTCTTATTTCACTTCTTTTCCTTTTTTAATCTGCTAGCATTTTGGAAATGACAATTAGCGAAGAAGAAATGCCAAAAGAACTTTGCTAATATAGGTCTCTTTTAAAATTGACAATTAGATATTATTACAATAAATACACATTAGCATATTGGTACAATAATGATATCAAATGATAGAATTAAAGACTATTAAGGACAGATTAACTGTGCTGAATTATTTCCATACATCTTTGTCAGTTACATATTTATAAATTCTATAATAAGCCCAGAGAGTATTTTTAATGTGCTTTTTGAATATATTCTCAGAAAAAGGCAGAACAGTTTCAGGCAACTTATTATAAAATCGAATACAATTTACAAGAAAAGATCTGTCAATCCTAACATGCCGATGTACCGGCATACACTGCTTATTTCTACTTCTAAGTTTTTCGCTGAAGTTTGAAAACGACTTTAATTTTTTACGGACATACATTATGTATTCATATATTGAGAAGTAACAGTGAGGATATTTATTTCTTTGAACAGTTCCCCCAGTTAAAACATAAACCATCACAATAATTCTAATAATGTCAATGTAGATGATTTCAATATCCATTTTTCCTCTTTTGCTGTTTTTGATAGCAGCACTAAAACAGCGAGAATTAATTTATCTTTCATCACTTTCAGCTCCTGATTTTCCATCATTTTTCTTTGCTCAATTTACTGACAACGAAGTTCTCAACTTCACTGTCAGTAAATTGAGAACATGCGTACAGTTATGTCAAATACCGTGGGGGATGACAACGTTAGTCCTCTTATGATCCTGCAGCTTCTTAATATCATTCTTCATGTTATTACACTGATCCTAAATAATTCCATCTCATCCGGATTATTCCTTCTGCTTGGAAAAATGCTCACGTTATACCATTGCACAAAAAAACCTATTCCTTCGTATTGACCAGATCTATTCCATTCTATTTGGTCCCATTTCTATCATAAGTGATTTCGTTCTTACCTGTATGGACATCAGCAGCGAGTACGTATTAAGGACACGTTCTTTTCTTGGTGCTCTTCAACTGCTGGTGTGCCTCAGGGTGGCGTGTTGTCTCCTCATTTATATGCTTTATTCATTAATTCCATCACATCCGAACTTCTTCGATTTACAGATTTATACTCTGGCTCTATTGTTTGAACTTCCAAATGCCTCTATTAATGAAGATCTCTCACGTCACTATCTGTCTGGAGTAAGTCTCATGGTCTTTTTGTCAACCCTTCAAAATCGCAAAACATTATTTTAGGTAGTTCTTGTCGCATATCAAAAATTGACTGGAGTAAAATCCCTTACATTATGTAATAATAATTCTTTATCCTGGTCAGTGCAGATTGCCGAAGTTAGTAGGAAATTGTTTGCTGCGTCTGGTTCCCTTAGACGGTTACGAAATTTTCTTCCAGTAGACAATAATATTGTGCTAACACAATCCTTGTTCCCTCCTATCCTTGACTATGATTTTTGTTACCTAGATCACCGAAGAGCAATTAAATAAGCTTGAGCGCCTTCAATACAATTGCATAGGATTTATATTTGGACTTCGTAAATATGACCATGTTTCTGAATTTCGCTCTCAGCTCAAGTGGCTCCCTATAAGAGTTCGTCCCAACTAGCACAGCGTTTCTCTTCTTTACTCTATACTCTTTGATCCTGCCACCCCTACCTATTTAAAGGAATGTTTCGTCTTTCATAGCGATTCGCATAGTCGTACCCTGCAAGGTGCACTTTTACTCCAACTATAAATACCATTTCACTCCACTGATTTCTACACCAATTCATTCTCAGTTGAGGCGGTGCGCCTGTAGAATGCTTTGCCTTTCGATATCCGGAATGCTCAATCACTTCGATCCTTCAAACATCTTGTTAAACTTCACTATCTTTCCCTTAACGTTACGTAAACAGCATCATATTTTTCTCCCCTCCCCCTCAGTCTCATTTACTGTGTGTATATTTATTTAATGTATATAACAATTTGATAAATTGTGTATACATATACATTTATTATGTTTATTTATGTATATTTGTGTATTTATTTATGCCTATTTATATAATATTTTATTTCCTTTAAGTTATACTCTTCGCCACTCTATCTTGTTTATTCACTTCTCCTCTACCCTAAGGTTGTCTGGAAGAGATCGCATCGCGATAAGGCCGCCATTGTAATAATATTTTTTTGTTATTGTTCTATTTTTTTAATGTATTTTTCTTTTGGTGCAATAAAATGTATTGTACTCGTATTGTAAATCTATAGAATGCCGGATTAAGAAAACAATCATCACTCTACACTACGAACTAGTAAGGGACGGTGTGCATCTCCGCGCTGCCCTTCTTTTGTGTGCTCCCCTGTCCCCTGTTGTGTTGGCCCACAGGACGACGTCTCTCGTTGTGTATATCAGTGCTCGGAACTTCTGCTGCGTTCGCGTGTATATATCCACTCTCTCCTTCTACAACAGTACCTGGATGTCCTGTGACTGGTAGCGCCTCAAGATCCTGTTCGCTGGCTGTGGTTCGCTGGGCGAACTACCCGTCTACGGCCTGCATCTCCATCCGGACTTCCTGTCGTGACCCAGAACTACCGGCCATACATGAAGCTTACATGCTGCTAACATTCAACAGTTATTATAACACAATTACAAATGTTCATAGTTAATAGATTCAGGCGTTACTTTGCGAAAGTCAAATTTACAGGCAATTTGATTTAACTACTTTGTGTACTTCCGCTCCCGATTAGTTCGTGTGAACTACTGCCGGCCGGCACCCATCGACTACCGTTAGTAAATGCATGCCGCCGCTGCCCTGGCTGCTCCGGTCGTCTCTCCGAATGTTCGCCATCTGAAATGTGAACCGCTTGCACCCGCCACCGTTGTTGCCCTGGCTGCTCCGGTCGTCTCTGCGATACGTGTTTCGCCTCTCCACAAGGCATTCTCAGGCGCTGGAGATGTTAGTCGTTAGAATAATATGCTACGAAATCAATTTTCGTAAAAAAGTAAGTAAAAAAAGATCAAATTGCCTACAAATGTTCATATTATTATCTAACCAAACCTCATCTCATTTGGATATCCGATAGTCAACACCTATCACGGGTTACGCAATAACTGTCATTCATGTTGCCTAGGCTTTAACACAAAACAATACTAAATTACTACCTAAATCGAAATGTGTTTACTGTGACCTATTTGACATAAAATTTATCAATCACAGAATATTCTCAGAGCCATCGGACATTTTTGAATACATTTTTTTTATAACCTCAGCAGACATGCAAACATGCGGTCCACCTGATGCCTGATGTAGCCATAGCCGATGAAATGCAATACAAGAACTAATCGCTCGCACATTGTCACTCTTGCCGTCAACACAGCAACTCCTTAGGAACATATTGATAACGTTTCTCAGTCGCAGTAATATAACTACCATTCAGTTCGGTAGCGGTTTCCTGTGAGATGGAGGTATTTTCCCAGTCGAGACTCTTCGACGTGCTCAACCTATCTTAAAATTTATATTTTGAGGTACCTATATTATGTGTTAGGTGCGGTAAAGAGGGAATTATGAAAATCTGTGTTACATGGAAAAATAATTATTTACTCGCAAATAAATATTTTAGTACTAGTGTAAAGCCTAACACCTTACTATATAACACATGTAAAAAAGAAAATATTATCGTGGATGGCTTAGTTAGCGATGGATTGCTAAACTTAAAAGACATAACTTAACACCCAGTAGTAACATATCTTAATAGCTTTTAGGCTATTAAGATATGTTGACTATGTCAGTGAAAACTTGTAAATAAATTATAAGCAAACACTTAAAGAATAACGCAAATAAGGTATCGCTCAAAGGAGATTGCTAGGCCCGTTAAGCTACTTTTTGACTGGCGAGGCGAGACGAGTCGAGAAGAGAAATTAGTAGGGAAAAATTTCAATTGTCTCCTCGCACATCTTCTGTGGAAATGGGTTGGATTAGCAAGGTTAAGCGAGACGAGAATTTAAATATTTCTTGCGAGTTTACAGGTGTACAACACTACAAGGATGTTGTTACTTAAATGGAACTTTCTGTGAAGTGGAGGTACTTCTCCATTCGGGCTGCTTTCATGCGTCCTATTTCTCTTTAAAATACCCTGACTAAGACAATCAGTCATGTTTATGTACTCAAATGTTTGTCCTGTGGTGGGAATTAATCCTTTCCATGCCAATTCTATTTGAAATATTGGCATTAGCAAAGGACACAAAGAATCAAATATCTGGCTTTATTGGAAAAAACGATATGATATTTGAAACTTAATCATTCTTCCGATTAGGCTAATCAGATTAACAAGAAAAGTAATTTAGCTAAGGTAGGCTTTAAAACAATTAACTACGCACAACGCAGGAGTTTCTGGACGTAATGGGCAAAAGTATCTAGTTTCCTTTCGAGTTTTATTTTTTATTATTTTACTTACAGCACTTTTAGCTGTATAACGAATAAAGTTTAAATTTGAAACTGTTTCAAAAATATTTTCAATACATTAGAAAATAAAAGTCTAATCAAATACGTACAGTTGCTAAGGGTAACTACCTGCCTGAATTTCCTATACCCACATTTATTTAATGCCACTAAGATGCTAAACGTGCGGTACGGTACGGCGGTACGGCGTACGGTCTGCTCAATGGTAATAAGTTATGGAAGTTTTCAGCAACTTATAAAACGAGGGTCATGTCGTAGGGTGGATCTGTAAAAACCTCTTGAAGCGTTTTATGAAGACCCGAAGAAGAAGAACATGAGCTTTCGACATCTTTTTTTTTTTGTAATGTATATCAAATAATATTCACAAATATCCGCAAGCTCTTGAGCTACAATCCGGTTAAACCCAGTTCAAACCGATCCGATTCAATCCCGGAGTTGTTTGCTCTGCACTTGTTTGTTCGATATGTAGTTTTGATGGACAAACTCATTTGGCACGTCTGGCGTTAAATATCTCTTTTTAAGCGAGAGGTGTCTGAAAATTTAACGCTTCTCTAATATTTTTTATATTTTATCCTTAGGTAATATTTAATACAGTACCAAGTACTAATCAAGAATCAGCTGTTTTGTTCCTCTACTTCGTGAAATTTTGTATGAAGCAGGAATTTTGGGCACGCTCAGAATCTGTTTTTGGATAATCTGAAGGATTATAAATACACCCTAGAGGTACTTTCCTCCCGCGAAACGCGGCGAAATAAGAACTGACATAGTGTCCAGCTATTTCCACCAATAATACCAATTGTGAGATAAGAATTAAAATATTTATAGTTTAGTTTAGTGTAACCCTGCAATTACACGCGGGCATTTTTACCTGCCATTGTAATGTAAGATCTAACATCAAAAGTATTCCAACCCATCCACTACATTTGGTAGCTCTCCCCTCGCTCCCACACTGCTCTGGACGTCTCTGCCGCCATTGGTGCAGTAGTACAGATCTCTGTAAAAGCCTGCCATCTAGAATAGAAACCCCATACATCGGCTGCCGTGACTGCCGTGGACGTTCTTGCGAGAATATTATAGAATGAACATGCCACGAATGTATTCGTAGCATGTTATTATAACGAATAATATCTACAGTGCCAGAGTATGCCTTATGAATTATAACCAGAGCAGCCAGGGCAACAACGGCATACATCTACGAAAGATAGTGTATGGGTGCCGCCCGGCGCTAGGTCGTAAGAACTATTCCAACATACCGGAAGCACATGAAGTAAATTAGATAGGTTTCGTGTAAATTTTACTTTCCTAAAATAACACTTGAATCTATTAAAATTTTCAATTCTCGCCTAACCTCACAATGTCTTGCCAGTAGAAAACTCTTAAGGTACGTTTCATCATCAGCAGCTCATCATGTTCTTTTGGAGTATAGTCTTTGGCATCGGGTGCTTAATGCATTATGAATTCCTTGCATCTTATATATGGTGCGATGTATTCAGATGTAGTTTCTACTAAATTACAAGATGTATCGACAAGATTCAGCAACACACGTAATATCACTCTAATTAGTCTTCTTCTTCTTAGCATCATCCTGTTTCCTAATCCATTAAAATGACCAGTGTCCGCTACCTAAATCTGAGCATTTGGCGAAGATGCTGATTTTTACATTTTTCAAAGGGTAAAACGGAACCCTATTCCTGAGGCTCCGCTGTCCGTCCGTCCGTCCGTCCGTCCGTCCGTCCGTCTGTCACCAGGCTGTATCTCATGAACCGTGATAGTTAGACAGTTGAAATTTTCACAGATGATGTATTTCTGTTGCCGCTGTAACAACAAATACTAAAAAATAGAATAAAATAAATATTTAATGGGGCTCCCATACAACAAACGTGACTTTTTTTGCTGTTTTTATAGATAATGGTACGGAACCCTTCGTGTGCGAATCCGACTCGCACTTGGCCGATTTTTATAGATAATGGTACGGAACCCTTCGTGCGCGAGTCCGACTCGCACTTGGCCGAGTTTTTTATACCACTAAGGTGGCAATCAAGCATACGGCCTGCCTGATGGTAAACAGTCACCGTAGCCTATGGACATTTGCAACACCAGGGGTGTCACTCATGCGTTGCCGACCCCCTAAAAATCTCTTCACGCATTTCTTGAACAATTCCATGCTATAGTCCCTTGGAAAGACCTCGGTCGGGAGCTCATTCCACAACTTGAGAGTTCTCGGAAGAAAACTTCTCTGGAACCGCACAGCGCGCAACCATTGAATTACATGGAGCGACTGCCGTCAGATCTCCACATACCCAGAGGGAAAACCAGACCTTTCTTAGGGAAGGTTTCACACGTCTTTCGATATATAATTTCTGTGACATGTGGGTTTCCTCGCGAACTTTTCTTCACCACCGAGCAAGTGATAACAGAGATGCCTGAATTCGAACCGAGGACCTGATTATCAATAGGTCAGTTGTTCACCCACTAGGCTATCACGGCTATTCCTTGGAGTTACTATGTTTAAGCATAATAATGCTATGTTACAATAAGTAACAAAACTGTTATACAGTTAAAAAAGTTATCGTACCTTTTTTAACCCCTGACGCAATAAAGACGGGTTTTATAAGTTTGACCGCTATGTGTATGTGTGTATATTTGTCTGTGATACCACTGTAGCTCTTAAACGGGTTAACCAATTTAGACGCGGATTCTTTATTTGAAAGCAAGTTTTCTAGCGGTGGTTCTTAGACATATTTTATCAAAACCGGTTCAGCCATTTCCAGGTCATCAGCTCTTTTGTTAGTTGCGGTAGGAATCTTAGACGCATAATGGGTATTTTCTTTACTTTCAAACATTTGTGTGGCCTCAAATTTAAAACAACCATGTATGCTGCAAGATTATGGAATTCTTGGTCTGCAGCTAGGATATCATATCTAGCGCACTAGTACACTCTTAAAAAAATATCAGGTATGTCGCATTTGGATTCGTTTTTTATGAGTATTTCTGATTCTACATATAATGCAATGGTGGCAACAGCCAGTATATCCGCCACACTAGTATATTGGATAAAAATTTAAATAAAAACCAATTTATATAAGCAATGTTACATTGCGTAGGTTATTTCGGGTGGGAGATTTTTTAAAATCTTGTAAAATACATTATTTTCTTAGTTATTTTATTCACAAATATAATTGTCGTTAGAAAATGTAGTATTGTTGTTGATGTCTGGAGCCATACACTTGAATACCATACACTGTTAAACATCAGTTATATTTCAGAATTAACTCATAAGTAAATATAACATATTTTTTTACAACCTCAGGAGGCATACAAGCATACGGCTCTCCTGATGTACAGTGGTTGCCATAGCCCATGAACACTTGCAATATATGCTTACATTTGTGTGGCAAATAATATCAAGTTCTTAGAAGTTTACTGGTAACCTCACACACTCGCTGGAACACAACAGCCTTTCAATGAGGCAAATCAAGTTCAAAAATATTTGTAGAAGTTGGAAGCTTCAGATTCCTCCATGGCAAAGGAAGGGAATGGAAAATAAATGGAAGCGACAGCAATATGACACGAAGGCATAAATTGTTAATTGGATGAACTTACCTAAATGGCATAATTAATTAAGTGAAACATTATTTTAAGTGAGATAGGACACAGTTGCCCGACTGGGAAAGCGCATCTACCTACCGCGGCCAAGTAACAATTCCCTGGAGGGTTACAGTTTTCCTGCAAGTGAGTGGGATTTTCAGTAAGCTCCTAAGGAGTAGCCGTGTTAGCAGCAGAGGTGGAAGCGCGCGAGTGATAATTAATGTATTGCAAACATTCATAGACTACGGTACGATCGTTTTACATCAGACCCTCCCGATATTATATACAAAAAAACACGCTCCAAAGGAGTTGCTGTGCTAGCAGTGGTGTGGCAATGCGCTAGTGATACTCCTCTATTGTGAGCGTTCATAAACTACGCTAACCACTTTACATTAGGCAGGCCGTATGCTTATATACCTCCCATTGTACCTTACATTACCTTGCATAAAAAAAGTTTTTCCCTATTTCTAAAGTCAGAACTAAATGAAACTATAACATCGAACAGTGAATGCCCGTTCACACCCTTTTGTGCAGTAACCCTAAAACAAACGCGATAAAATATTCACACACAAAGAACTTTGTATAGTAGAATCCCTGAGAGATCGAATACGAAATTTATTGGACACCTTCCGTTTCAATTTGCGAGTGTCGAGAAGACGGCGCCTCTCCCCTGGGGACCTCGTCCTAAGGGCTTGAGTTTAAGGACATGTTGACCTCCCCGCAAATAGGCACATAATTCTGCAGGAGAGGGTTGAAATAAAAAGTAGTTCAAATTGTAGTATTTATTAAGTAGATGGTTAACCATATTATCATTTGGTATGGTTTTCATGCCGTTAAGGTTGTACATAAACCAGCCTGATTGATGGGAATCACTTCCACCTATTTAGGCATCAATATAGGGGCATCATTCATTCATTGCCGAAGTCTGTAAGAATATACCATATGATGCTAAGATAAATTTCTTCTCGCTGATTTTCTGAATCATGTTTTCTTGTTTTACCTTTACTTTTGGAGCATTTATTGAGTTATCTATAAAACTTCCGCCAGTTTTGAAGCACATTAAACGTACTTCCTTAAGATTGGTGATGTTAAGGGAACAACACGCGATACGTTTTAGTACTACGGAATCCCTCACGCGTCTATCTGTGTCGATAAAGGCGGCAATTTTAACTAGGCATTTTGGAACTACCTCAGTTTTTCCGCTTGCGACAACTATGGCCAGAGTCATCTGCAAAAAATATAGCGCATTCAGAAGAGCACCTGTAATTTCACTGCCAGCTAACTTCTCCATGTAAGGACTACTCTGATGAAATATCAGCTAGGAGCACAGACACCTTAAAATCGTAATGCTATTAAACGATTTTGGGAGAGGACGACGTATATCGAGTAGTTTAAGTAGCCCTTTCAGACCAGAACGCCATATAATTCAGTTAGGGAGCTGTCATAAACTTTCAGTTAATTAAAAAAATACTAAACTAAAACTAAAGGGAATCCCATTATTAGTATTAGCAAAATGCTCAAAACTCTAACTGTGTTAACGTGGCTATACTGGAATGATTATCAATATTATTTCGTACCCACGGCAATACGTATATTTTATAAATTAATATATAACTCGAAATAAATACAAATATTTTTTTGGTACTCCACTCGGTCACAGTCAAGATTTTTATTCTACTATGATTTTTTTGGGAATCGTAGTGTTCTGTTAACACAACAACGTTAAAACAACGTTAACTCTACCAGTCAAGCTTTGGTATATGCGGAGACAGATTTATGTAATGAAACATTGCTTTAGCAAGGCTTTAGCTAAAGCAATGAGCTGGAAAAAGATGGTAGAGATAATGTTATTATAAATACACTGCGATTCCCAAAAAAATCACAGTAGACTGGAAACAACTCTTTACACAAAAACCTGATTGTTCCTAATTAACTTAATACTAACTAAATTTAAAAATATATTCTTTTCTAATGAAAGGAAATGACCAATAATTTTCGTATCCCGCCGGTTAGCATTGTTCGACAACAAATAGGCCTAATTTATTTGGTAGGTACCCCTAACACGAACTAATTGGTTAGTTGATGTCGATCCATTAATTTTAAATAATTAAGAAGGCCCCGGCTTTGCACTCAGCTAGAAGGGTTAAAACAGACCTCTTAATTTATTCAGATAGTTTTAAATATTCAGCGACCATTGACAATCTCGGTTCTGGAAGTAGATGCGTGCCATACAATATTAATTAAGAGAAAATGTGTTGACTTTAGCTCCCCTTGTCAATTCTAAGTTTCAAAACATGAAATTTGTAATTTTTCCAATGGACCGTCGTTTGTACTTAAGTAGTGACTTGCACAATTTTCTTCACTTGACATCCGGCATCCGAGTTTCGTCGTCCATTGGTTTCATGGATCTGTGAATTTGGTTTCACCGGATGAACTGATACATCTGATCTCAATCCCGAGTGCTCGCAATGTCAAACACGTGTGGAATTGTCCAGAGCTCCGGTTTAGTCTCTCAATTGGACATTCTACGTAGATGTGTGTTACAGCGTGTACGGTTAGAGGTGAAAAGAAACTTTACAAGTAATTACCAATTATTTAGATGATTTACAAGTCAAAAAATTGAAAAGTCATCAAACTTAAAGTTTGTGTAATTTGTTCAGTTCCGAGGCTTTTTATTTCCGGACCAAAGCAGTTTTTGTACCAGGTTTCGTAACCTGTTTCTATGGTGTAGCAAATAATTGCTCTTCTGCAAACTTTGCTATCATTTTAGAATACCATTCTACACGCAGTTGTCGCATTTCATATATTCGATCACAACTTTCATATCCCTCATGAGGTAGCTATGAATTGTGCTAAGCCATGGAGAGTATTCAGATGACAATCGGAAAACCGCTTTCGCGTCTATTCTTAGCTTAATAGCGGTACTTTATAGTACTTTCCGCATAGTTGTTGGCAGGAGCGGAGACAGTGGTCAGCTTCTCATGAAGTTAATAATGTGCATCGATGTAGACATGTTGACTTGTAGATTCGAGAAATTAAGTCCATGATATGGATCATGGATACTTTCTATTCCTGTGAACCGTCTCTCCCATCACACTACACTCAATGACTGCCCAAGAAAGGTATTTGTTAGTGTGAATGTCCCCACGACATTGAAGCTCCAGATTATAAAGGACGATGACAAACTCTAAATATGATGTCACTCACTAGACACGGAGAAACAAGTCAAATCTCGAATATCCAAATTAATGCAGACTTTCGTATACTAGCGGATACCAGACGTGTGCTACTACGCTAAAAAAAGAAACACATTTTGTTTTTTTGTTGGAAAAAAAAGGAAAATTTGTTCATGTATTAACTTTTTACCTTAATGCTAGCGGATAAACAATATTTTGAGTTAAGTGTGTAAACATAATGATTTTTCGTCCTTCCAACTCTGGAGCAAGCCGCCAACATCACACTATTTTTTTTAATTTACTCGTATTTGCGAGAGAAATTTTTTTCCCCACCTTTTGATGACATTGAAAATTTTTGTATGGAAAATATCAAAAATCGACTTCACGAATGGACCGAATGCGCCTAATGTATTATTTTAGTATCTAAAACCATCTTTGCAGTTTTGCCTTTCAAATGAAACTGGTTTGGGGGCAAATCGCATCGCATGGTTTCAAAGTCTATAACGGACATTGGTACAAACATTATTTTGTTTTATACACATGTAGATAGTCGGCAAACTAAAATTATGTGCACAATTCCCGCCTGAAGTGAAGTATTTACCTTAGCTTATGAGCGCTTGGAATACTAGAACTCATTAGCTAACGGTAAGCTCTTCACATCACTTCTCATCAGGAAGATTACTAGAAACATTTGTTACGGGCAGGAATACGACAACCCTCCCGGGAGTTATTATTTGGCTACAGTCTTCTGTGACGTGAAGGTACTTTCATTGATCAGCTATTTTACTGTGGCCTACCCCTAATATTATTCTTCTGTCTTCTTTTATATATTCACAAAAAAGTTGGATAGAGCTGTTGTTGGCATTTAAAATGAAGAATTTATGAGAACATTTCAATGTACGATAGATTACAAAATTGTTTGCATATTTATGAGACCTAACAATAATTTGCATATTAAATTTCTTAGAAAAATATTTAAACAGTATAAAAATCTCTGCTACGTTAATGGATAATGAACGTAATGTATTTGAAAGTCCTCTAGACGTTTGTATTACAAACATCAAAGTGAATCGAGTTAGGTGGGATTTCTAAACCTCAGTTAAATAGAATACAGCAAAGGCCTCCATCGAATAGTAACGTCGATTTCATTATAATATAGTAATACGATGAGCTCTGTGGCTCGTGGTGGGTTCGATTCCCACACAAGACAAACATTTGTGTGCATGAACATGTCTTTTTATCTTGGTCTGGATGTTTAAAGATAGGAAATCACATCAAAGCAGCCCGTCTGGGAAAGTACCTCCACCTCACAGAAAACCGCAGCCAAGTAACAACTCCCTAGAGGGTTGTTGTGTTCCTGCGTGTGAGTGAGATCATCAGTAACCTCCTAAGGAGTTGCTGTTTAAACAGCAGTGGAGGCATCGCGCGAGTGATATTTAATATATTACATGTGTTAATGCCGCTATGGGAACTGATTTACATCAGGTGGTCCGTATGCTTGAAAGCCTCCCAACGTTGTATATAAAAAAAAAAATACAATACAATACAAAACTCTTTATTGCACCAATAAAATATACAAATATACATAGTCTATATAAGAAAGTACAGTAGCCGGCTTTATCGTTAATGCAATTTCTTCCAGGCAACCTTAACTTAAAGGAGAATTAACATGCTCGTAGATAAAGGTAGGTAGCGCAAAATGACATAAAGTAAAAGAACCTTATACAATTACACAATTTATGTTAAGAATATAGATGCAATACTAAAGTATGCAGTTATGTCCGACACCAGAAGAAAGAAAGACTGAACAAGATTGAAGCATATATATACATCAACAGTACATCAAAGTACATCAACATATGTTTTATAAAGACTTGCATGACCCTATAAGTTGGAGGTAATGCTCTGATGATATTCACCTGGGCATATGTAGGTCAGCGCTACAGTTTGAGGGTGGTGGATGGCCAGGTTCGTAAACGGTAATTTAATACTCTGCCTATTAATTTGGTAAGTAACGAAATATACCGCTTCCGTTGATTTCACTGTAACCGTGTGTAATCTGTAACAAGTTAGTTCGTTTAGTGTAGCAGTAAAACTCTGATAAATGCTATATATAAAAATAGACGGAACTTTGACACTAACGCTAGTTTCAACGGGTTTGATTCCCACAGACGTCAAACATTTGTGTGCGTGAACATGTCTGTTTATCTTGGTCTGGATGTTTTAAAAGAGATAGGGAGCGTCAAAAGCAGCCCGTCAGGGAAGTACCTCCACCTCACAGAAAAACAACAGCCAAATAACAACTCCCTAGAGGGTTGTTGTATTCCTGCGTGTGAAGTCACCAATGAACTCCTAAGGAGTTGCTGTGTTAGCAGCAAAGGATACATCACGCGAATGATACTTAATATACGAGTATTACAAACGTTCATAGGCTACGGCAACCGCTTTGCATCAGGTGGGGCGAATGCTTGTTTGCTATCCATCGTAGTATATAAAAAAAACAGTCAGGGAAGGCCGTTTTATTGCTATGACGAAAGAAAGAAAGCCATGCCTACTGCGATAATGCCAGGATATATATAGAAAATCCAGTGTGAAGTAACATTAGGGTATATTTTGTTATTCTCATAGTGTCTGTGACACTGAATTCTTCTTCTTCCTTGTTGTACCGTTTCATTAATGGATTAGCCATTTAGATTAGCGGGGTCCGCTTTCTAAGCCTGTGGATTTGGCTATGATACTGATTATTAACATGGAGGGACTGCCATCGGACCCGCACAACCGATTGGGAAAACCAGACCTTCCTTAGATTAGGTCACGCGACTAATACAATTTCTTGTGTGTATGGGTCTCTCACACTATTTTCCTACATCGCCGTACAAGTGATAATTATCAACATGTACCGACACCGCGATTTTTTTTTGTATACAATGTCGAGAGACATATAAGTATATGGAATTTGATCTAACCTGCTTTGTGTGCTTCCGCCACCAATTAGTTCATGCGGCCTAGCGCCGGCTGGCACCCACCCACTACTGTTAGTAAGTGCCACATGCGGACGCTGCCATGGCTGCTCCGGTAGTGTCTGCCTCGGCTGCTGCGGTCGTCCGCCATCTGGAACAGAATCCGCATGCCTACACCTCCACCGTCGCTGCCACGACTGGTCTGGTCGTCGCTGCGACACGTGTTTCGCCTCTCCACGAGGCATCACCAGGCGTTGTAGACGTTAATCGTAAGAATAATATGCTACAAGTGACAAATCCATCGCAGTGCCGTCCTATAAGTATATGGCTCACTTGATATTAATCGGTGACAGTAACCTATGGACACTTGCAATGCAGTAAGTATCACTTGCGTGTACGAGCTTACCGGTGATCTCACTCACACGCCGTAACACAACAACCCTCCAGGGAGTTGTCATTTGCCTTTGCTTTACTTTCCCAGACCTCTCTTACGTTTTTAGTGGTACACGCCCTCGTCAGAATTCGAAGCCAGGACCACTGGTTAATAGCTGACTCTTTTCCACTGGACTATCACTGATTACTGGGCTCCAAGTCAAAATAAACCAGTTGAGAACGCGCAAGCTTGCATTGCCAGAGGAACACCTGGCTCGTCAATTATATAACAATACAATTTTTTTTTTATTTGTCCAGCATTTTGACCATGTTCCTTAAGAGATAGGAACGGTGGTCCTGAACATTCCTATTCTATTTTTTATGATGAATCCGAATCCGAAGACACACAGACAAACGCACACACAGATAAACACATAGATTTCTTAAAGGAACGGTGTTCCTGAAATGCTCATATTAAAAACAAATATTATATCAAATCAACTGCTAAACGACTTTAAGACCGCAATAAATCTTAAGCCCTTGTTATAACTTTACATCGTTTTTACGATTGCTTAAAACCTATGGTTACGATAACAGTAATGGCTGCCTTTATTCCTTGGCGATTACGTGAATTAATAACTTAAACCGGTTTATATCGCTACCGGTATATATCTGTCTAGGCTTAATTAAGTCCTATAGGCAACGGGTAAGGCCATAAAATTTGATTTTCATGAGAACTAGTATATTACTTAATTGAGTACGATAGACCCGACCGACCTCATTACCTGACTACAGCAAAGGTAAAGGTAAAGGGTCATGATATGAGCAGTTATATTTATCTTTGCATTTTTGAAGTAAAACTTCTTTACGCACGCGCGACTTGGGGAGTAAGCTGGTGAATGCGTGACGAGAGCGTTACGAAAAGTGTGACCGGGCGAGGCGAACAGAAGTTGAGAGGGAGATATAAGTTAGTGAAGATAGAAAGGGAGAGACTTACCTTTCGTACCTATATTACTGTAGGGGCAAGAGAGAGAGGTGCGAGCACACATTTTCTTTCTCTCTTTCTCTCATAGCGGGTTAAGTTTCGTATATGTAAGACACAGTGCAGGCCTATTGTCTGTATCACACTATGGAGCTAAAGAAGTTTTACTTCAGTCGTGTGGTCTAAAGCACACTCGTTTTTTTAATCTTTTATACAACGTCATAAGCATGGAAGAATTCTAGCCACGTGATGTAAAGTGGTTATGGTATGAAATTAATACTTGCAATATATCAAGGATAGTAGCATTGCTGTTAATGCAGCAACTACTCAGGAGCATACTGATAACTTGTATGTATGTATACATTCACGCCAAACCCATTGCGGGGTAGGCAGAGAGAACCGGACGCCACATAACTCGATGCTTACACACTTCACTCGCTTCTTTAACATTGGTAGCTTTTTCATGCACGCTCTCCGGTTCGTAAGGCTCCTGACATCACCTTCTGATAAAACACCAACCACCAATTTGATCATGGTAGGTTGTTCTTGGTCTTCCTCGGCTCCTACATCCTTCCACTTTCGCATCGTATATCTGTTTCGTCATTCTTTCATCCTGCATTCTTTCTACATGTCCGAACCAACGGAGCATGCCTCTTCTTATTTTAACACCGACACTCTTTCAGACCAACTCTCTTTTGTACGTCATTTAAATTTAAATTTTGTTCATATTAAATAGGTATAAATTATATCAACTGGATTGTAATAACGAATTTATGGATACCTCATTCTGTCTGCTTAACTGCTTAGATACTGCGGCGGAAAATACGTAGCGTAATGAACGTAATAGTCTTAAATATTTTTGCGGAACTCGATGCCGTCGATACGCGTGTCAGTCATATTTAAAACGTAAGTTAAACAAACACACCGTAGACTATCTATGGCTGGGCATAGTAGTCTTATGTCTTTTGGCGCTCGGTTCTCTCTGCCTACCCTGCAAGGGACGCGTGAAGATATAGATACAAAATTAAAATGTCGGATGTCACATGCAAAAAAGTTGTTACATCCTGTTCATGCTATTATGTCTTTATACACATGCGTTTATATATTTAACCTTGATTAAATCCTAATAGTAATTGGTGTGGCTATCAAATTTAATTGTAATGAGAACTAGTATAGTTATGCGAAACTTTATAATATGATCTTTGTATAATTCTTATATTGTACTTACGTAATAAGATTTGTAATTGAACTACGAGTATTAGCAGTCAGAACCCGTTATATACGTTTTCCCATACATTTCGCGGTCGTATTCGACCACCCGGGTTTCGAAGGGTTAAGTGTGATCTGCTTTTAGCTGTACCTAACAGAGTAGGAGATAGCCTCATGATCCTACTACGATGAAGTCAAACAGTGGGCTTATGATTTTCTTAGTGTGTCTCCTTCTCCCTTCCTCCACCGGAACACTCGTGCTGGACTGAGATCGCATCCGCATAGAGTTGGGTCGCTGATCTTCCGTACTAAGAGATTCCGCGACCCATTTCTCCGTCGGACTGTCAACATGTGGAATTCGCTTCCGGCGCATGTGTTCCCCTCCTATAATCTTGGGTCGTTCAGACGAGGTGTGAAGAGCCACCTTAGCGGGCGGTCAAGGGGGGACAGTCAGCACAGCGGTAATCACTGTTATGGCTGTTCTCTCATCGTTTTCATTGACGCTTTCCATCAGGCGCCCTGAAGACATTTTGGCAGGCCACATTAAAAAAAAAATGTTTCTTCTACTTCTTAACGTTATCTCGTCTCCTAATCCTAATCATTAGAATTGGCGGGGTCCGTAGTCTAAACATAAAGATTTGGCGAAGGTACTAATTTTTACATGGAGAACAGGCATCAGACCTCCACAACTCAGAAGAAAATTTAGACCTTTCTTAGGTCAGGATACACGGTACAGGTACAGGTCTTACCAAATATAATTTCTTGGTAGTGCGGGTTTCCTCACCATGTTTCCCTTCACCGCCGAGCGAGTGAATCCGAAAACACCATTTTAGTGGTATATGCCAGAATTCAAACCAGGGACCATTTGGTCAATGGACTAGTATTATATCTAGTGGGCTATTTCTCCCTTTATCAGTCCATGCATGTATGTACAAAAAAAAATACCTTTTACTTGTTATATTACGTCGCCTTTTTTTAGGCTTCCGTACCCAAAGGGTAAAACGGAACCCTATTACTGAGGCTCCGCTGTCCGTCTGTCCGTCCGTCCATCCGTCCGTCCGTCTGTCACCAGGCTGTATCTCTTGAATCGTGATAGTTAGACAGTTGAAATTTTCACAGATGATGTATTTCTGTTGCTGCTATAACAACAAATACTAAAAAATAGAATAAAATAAATATTTAAGGGGGCTCCCATACAACAAACGTGATTTTTTTTGCTGTTTTTATAGATAATGGTACGGAACCCTTCGTGCGCGAGTCCGACTCGCACTTGGCCGATTTTTATATAATGCCGGGATACATGCAAGCATACGGCCTACCTGATATAAAGCTATGACCGCAGCCTATTAACGCTTGTAATTTATTAAGTACTAGCTATACGCCCCGGCACGCGCACGGTGATATGATCGCTACAAAACTTCACAGGGTCACCTGCTGGGCTAACCTGAAGATTCACTGAAAATTTCATCAAAATCTGCCCAGCTGTTTTTGAGTCCATAGAGGACATACAGACAAACATTCATTTTTATATATGTAGATCACTCGCGTGATGCCTCCTCAGATGCTTACACAGCAACTCCATAAGAACTTACTGGTGACCTCACTCACACATAGGAACACAACAACCCTCTAGGGAGTTGTTATTTAGCTGCGGTTTTCTGTGAGGCGGAGGTATTTCCCCAGACGGGCCGCTTTGTTGCGCCCTACTTCTCTTAAACCTGTCTTCGTCTATTATAAAGTAGGTGTATTAAACAAACTGCATTATTCATTACACGATTTTTTTTACAACGTTGGTAGGCTTGCCCTTTGTTATTACCGTAATTCGGAAAAATATTTATGATTGTTGTTTTCTAATCCATTAGGATCAGCGGGTTCCGCTAGCTAAGCTTAAGGATTTGGCGAAGATACTGATTTATACCACAATTAACAAGGTCAAAAACACTTCTCGTCTTTCAAAATATAATTTCTGAAACATGCACGGGTTTTCCTTCACTGCCGGACAAGTAATAATTACAAATATGTACCTACATAAATCCGACAACACGAATTTAGTGGTACATGCCAGGATTAGAACCGGGAACCTGTTGATCACTAGGCCGGTTCTTTATCCACAGGGCTACCACTACCATTCATATAATATAATTATAAGAAATAATATTTAATGTCTTTATTTAGAGTAGGGCGTTAAGAGACCATATAAGTAAACCATATAAGTAAACGAGCTCGGTGGCGCAGTGGTGAAACGCGTTATTACGCTACTTTGACACCAACGCTCGTGGGTTCGATTCCCACACAGTATGTATATATATAATAAGTATGTATTTAAAAAAATATATATTTACGTATGTTTATCAGTTGTCTAGTACCCATAACATAAGCTTCGCTTACTTTGGGGCTAAATGGCGCTGTGTAATTTGTCCGCCAATATTTATTTATCTATATATATAAAAGAAAGTCGTGTTAGTTACACCATTTATAACTCAAGAACGGCTGGACCAATTTTTATGATTATAGTGTCTTTGTATTTGTCTTAATCCGGAATAGGATAAAAAGTATCAAAACATGGAAAAAAAAGTAAATTCCATTTCTCAGACATTTTATATGAAACTTTTTTTATCATATCTCAAGAACGAATTGGTATATCTCTATATATCCATATATTATATATATAAATCTACTGTACGTGTGTATGTGACTGAACTCCTCCTAAACGACTGGACCGATTTTGATGAAATTTTTTGTGTGTGTTCAAGGGGATCCGACAATGGTTTAGATTCACAATTGGACCCAATAGGTGGCACTGAGTCGGGTTCTGGGAAAATTTATATTATGAGACAGGACAACGTCTGTCGGGTCCGCTAGTTATATATATTTTTTCTCATTTACACAAAAACCATTCAGTATTGTTTAAGAAATGCCTATATTATCTTCCATGAATCGAGACGACATTTTTTTAAACAAATCCATATCAATTTCCAACCCTTTAGTAAATGACCTCGTGCAGAACGAATAGCATCCGATACGTTTGAGGATCATCGGCCTGACTGGACTCCGCCGATAGGACGATAAATTATGAGCTCTGACCTGGAGCTGATAGTGGAGCTGGATGAGACTTCTACTTGAATTTTTATACCTGTTGCTTTAACTTTGTATAACTTCAAATGCGAGGCATGTGAAACCATTGGTCAGCTGACCTTTACGTTTCGAACGGTTATATTATGAAATCCATATGGACATCTCACATGTGTCATATAAACATTAAGCTTAATATTTAATAATTAAGGCAGTCTTCACAATCATCGTCTGACACCATGACCACCGAGGACTTACACATATGTCTCGCATGGGTGGATTTTTTGGTGTGTGTGGGCGCATTTTTTTTTTGATGGATTTTTTTACCTGTTGTTGTATTTATAGCATTATATTTTTAGATAGATAGATAGATAGATAGATATGTTGGCTATAGTAAATCATTTTAATAATTACATACACGCATTACTTATATACATACTTATAAAAATATATATAAAACGACAATTTTTTTCACGAAACGAGAGATAGGGCACTGAAATTCTCATGAAAAGAGAGGCAGAGTATTGTCACAAAAACTGGCTCCCTAACTATGGAAGTACCTCCACATTATAGAAAACTGCAATTAAATAACAAATTACTAGATTCCATACCTCGCACCGTATGTTTCTTTGCGGTCCGAGATAATATAAAAACAATATTATTAGTACAGTATTGGACTCTACCACAGATTGGCTAGATCGTAACAATCTTCAACTAAATCTCAATAAAACCAAATTAATTCAATTTAAACCATATCAGAAATCATATCAATTTTACATATTAACTATCAGTATAAATTAAATAAATTAGAAACTATAGAATCGGCAACCGTGCTTGGTATAGACATAGATACACATATAAACTGGAAATCCCATATTCAACCAGTTGAGAATGCACAAGCTTGCATTGCCAGAGAAACACCTGGCTCGTCAATTATATAACAATTTTTTTTTATTCCTCAGAAAAAATGTAATTCAGTTCAGTAAAAATAATATTCTAATACGTTTTTACTCTTCAGAAAAAATGTATTACAATATTAACTAATTTAGGACAAACGGAATCTTGTGAACCTCATTTTAAAGAAATTCCTGTACTGACTCTCACAGGCTTATATATCTTCGAAACCAGTTGTATGTGTTTGTAATTAGTGTAAGTTAATTGTCACTAGATGGCGCTATCGCAAAAGTAAATCGCGATATGTTTTTATTCTCGTGAATTGTAGAGGCTAAGGTTTGTTTCATGTAAAAATATACAACGAACACTACAAACCGTTGTTTCATTTTTGACCCGACAAGAGGGCGCTTGGGCTGTGGTTAAACACCTGTAAATTCATTAAATTCTGACTTATATTCCCCACTCAAATTAATCAGACGTAATAATCGTTATCAAAATCATTTTCATCAGCCCCACATCCACGAGTATCAAAGAATTGTAAAATAATATGGTTTTCGAAAGTCGACTAAAGGAATTTCTTATTAAAAAAAGCTATTACAGTCTATCGGATTTTTTTGAGTATAAAATAAAAAACTATCTGATAATTAATGTATGTATCGAATGTCTCCATATACTCAAAACTATGTATGTATCTCACAACAATAAATGTAATTTTTTTGCTACACCCTTACAGCGTGTCATATGAATTAAGTGCCTACTTTAAGAATTTAAACCTGTACTTTAAAAAACCTGTACCTTCACATGTGACATTCAATAAAATAAATAATAATGATATATGATATAGATAAACACAATTTGTAGTTAAATGAGACTTTATAGTTAGATATTATGTCTCGTAGACAGAATGATTCATGTTTTGTTACCTAATGATATTTTAATTTACTTCACAACGGTTCAACTGTAACCATTTATTACCCATAGTAGAGGCAAATGGTTCACAAATAGAGGACGATTGGACGAATGAGTATTATATTTCCATTTCCGTCATTGTCCATTTCATGTTGGCTTTATTGAATAATGAATTAAGTTTGACATTACGATGTCATTATTAATGTTAATTATTTATTAAATAGTGTTAAAATTAGTGTGAAAGTACTCAATATTATTGTAAGTACGAGCCTTCCATACATCGCCGCTTTTTTACATAAAACCAGAAAGATAAAGAAGAATGCAACGTCATGGATGTAAAATGATTATCGAAATCTATGAACGCTTGCAATACATATATCGCTAACGTGTTGTCATCCCTGCTGCTAACACTTCCCAATCGCACTGCTTTAATGCACATACCTCTCTTAAAAATTACTGTGTCGCCTATGTACCAAGGACTAAAAGCGCCAGATATCAAAATTGAGTGTAAACTACATCATATGCTTCTGCCAATGAATTTAGTTCATGCGAACTAACGCTGTTCGTTATAACATGTTACTCTAACGACTAACAACTACGGCATCTGAGGATGCCTCGTAATAAGATGAAATACGTATCACAGAGATGATCAGAGTAGACAAGACAACAACTGAAGACAACAATTGAAGCAATCGAGACAAAGACGACCACTATACCAAAGGTATAGGCTGGATCTCGATCTGCGTGGGTTCTCACGAACTTATTGGAAGTGAAAGCACACAAAGTAGCTTTGGTCAAATTGTCAGATAACGTGTAGGATACATTATCATCACGAAGGAACTGAAAATTAGTCTATGACGATACATTAGAAACTCTACTTTCAATGTCAAATTTTTTCAATCCGTCAATAGTCTATAATCTCCTTGACTTTGTAACCCGTTGTAGTCAAAAAATGAATAGCTACCTCTACCATATTTCTACACATAGCTTATACTATCCTGTGTGTTGTATTATCTATTCTAGTATTACTTTAATAAAGTCAGTTTTGGAATTTTTATTGAATAAATACTTCGTAACATTTCAGTTTATCATTATGGAATCATCAAAAAGCAAATGAAAGAGAGGGAACATATAAGTAGGATGAGCTCGGTGGCGCAGTGACTGGTAACACTAATTTGACACCAACGCTCATCCAAGATGATACTGGGTCAGTAATTCGTCGTCATGTCAAAGATTCCACGCAGTTAAGTGTGGATTGTATATTATTGATACTAATCACTGGGTACGCGTAATCCTTAAAAGTTTGTATAGTTCATGTAAAAGTATCCGTTCAAAGGTGTGTTCCGCTAAGAGCAGATCAGATCACACTTAACCGAACTTCGATTTTAATTCTTATAACGTATGACGTAAGAATGATACAAAGATAAAAGCTTCCTTAATCTGAACAGCTGTCTTCAGTGATGAACTGTCTGGTTTATGCAGACGATATAATATTAAAAGCAGAATAACCATCCGAACTGCAAACACTAGTTACAATAATGAAAGCTGAGTGTATGAGAAAAGGCTTATAATTGAATGAGAAGAAAACCAAGGTAATGTCATTTGAAAGAGAGGCGACCAGAACGAACATAAGTATTACGGTTGATAATATACTGCAGGTTGTTGGCAACTAGATGATATTATACATCTTGAAAGCATTTTTACCATGGATGTAAGGTACATCCTTGATGTGGGGAGATGAGTGAGTGCAGGGAATGCCGTGAATGCGATGCGATGGGTATATTTCTAGGGAGCCTCAAAACTAAGTCAGAAGGCACAGCTGACTGTACACAACGCGGTGCTAATCCCATTGCTTACTTATGGACATGAAAGTTGGGTATGGTAAAGAGAAGATGGATGTAGAATAAATGCAGTCAAGATTCAAACATTGCGTAAAATTTATGGGGATAATACTAGCTAGATTTTTCAATGATGATGTGAGCAAGAGTGTTGGTGTAAAAGAAAGTGTCGGTGTTAAGATAAAAAGGCATGCGAAAGGATACAGAATGAAAGAATAACGAAACAGATATACAATGCGAAAGTGGAAAGATGTAGGAGCCGCGAAATATCAAGGCTCACTTACCATGACCAAATTGGTCGAGTTATATAAAAAGGTGACATTAAGAGTCCTAGGAACCGGCAAGCGTACATGAAAAGTGCTATGAATGTTAAAGAAGTGAGTGACGTGTCTAAAGACAGCGTCTTAAGGTGTTCAATTTTTACTGCCTACTCCGCAAGAGATCTGGCGTGAAGATATACATGCGTGGATAATGTCCTAAAGGAATTCGCGGGTACAATCATGTACAAAGACGTATACATACATATTTTTAGACATGACTGTACCCACACCTGCACTCGAAAACTGAACGAGACGTGAATCAAACACTTTGAAATTCACATGGATACATTTGTAAGAGTTTAGGCGTGTAGAAAGTTCACACTGAATTTAATCGGCGTCTGGAGTCTGTAGGTCGCGAACAAAGGTACGGGCGACGGCCTTCCAATTTTCAGAGCGACTTTGAGATACGAGTATGTCAATGACAATAGTTTTTTGGAATAAGATGTTCTTATTGAATTAGTATATGTATACGATACTGAAATCTTTGGTAAATTTTGCAAGAGTAGTTGAAGTAGTAAATGCCACATTGACGAGCCATGTGGCGTATTATTTAATAATGCTACTTTGACTCCAACGCTCGTGGGTTTCTCATCATGGGACAACATTTGTGTGCCTGAACATGTTATTTTTTCTTAGTTTGGGTGTTTTAAGAGGGGTGGGGTGACTGTCTGAGGAAGTGCGTCCACCTCACGGAAAACCGTAGCCAAAGAACAATTTCAACAATTTTAGTAATACTCTTAAGGAGTTGTACTATTAGCAACGCAACGCTACGACTGGCAATGCGCGAAGGACACTCTATGACTTCTGAGGTGGTGTAAAAAATTGTTTATTATTATATAGCCTAGCCCAGGACTGTTTGCTCGTGAGATGCTGTACCTGCCGTTAACATAGCAACTCCTCAGGAGCTCACTGCTAGCATCACTCACTCATAGAATACCAGCTAGAGAGTTGTTATTTATATGTTCATCCATATTTATAGGGTCATCCAGTAACAGTTACCACCATGCAGATATGAAAATCCCGTATCCGTATCCGTCCCGTATAGTGACTCGTTCTCATCCCGTTCGAGTCGCGTTCCGGAGCACTGCACTAACTAGGCCGAGAGGAACACCGTCGCTACAAATGGGGCACCATGTGGTTGTTTAAACGGAGGTATGTTCAGGCTGCAGGAGCTAACCTGGCGGCCAGGGAAACCCGTAGACATGATGGTGCCGCTGGCCGCCTACGGTATAGTACAAGAGCACAATTGGGTCTAACCAACTCAAGAGGCTGCCCTACCTGGTAACGCATAATCCCGGAGTGGTTCGTGATCGTGCCGAGTTGTGGTGGGATCCGGGAACCATTTACCTAAGCCTCACAATTCAGCGAAGATACTGATTTTTACTCTCTCTCTATAACTTCACGCCAAATCCCTTGCGGGGTAGGCAGAGAGAACCGAGCGCCGCGTGACTCGGTCCTTACATAACTCACTCGCTTCTTTAACATTTATTGCTTTTCTCATGCACGCTCGCCGGTTTCTGATTTTTACATCGTAAATAAACTCGTACATCTAAGATTATATTTCGATAGACGTGTGGCATAACTTAAGAGAGGTCTGGTTTTCCCTGTGGGTTGTGGAGGTCCAACAGTAGTCTTTTTTGAATCTTTAGTCTTAGCTAGCGGACCACACCAATTCTAATGGATTAGAAAACGAAGTAGTGCTAGAAAGAAAACTGATTTTTAAATAGAGCGACTGGCGTCTCACTTTTCTTAGGTTAGGTCACATGTCTTTCGTAATATATAATGTTCTGGACTTGTGGATTACCTCACGATGATTTCCTTCATCGCCGAGCAAGTAATAATTTCAAATATGTACATTAATCCGAAAACATGAATTTAGTAGTACATGTCTTGATTGCAAACGGGAACCTGTTGATCAATAAGCCGATTCTGTATTCACTGGGCTATCACTACTCCATTATGCTCATTAAACGAAAGGTAGTAAAATGACCTTACATACAATTACCGTACATTCTAATAATAAAAAAATAGATTATCGAATACCGCAATTCCGTATCCAAAATATTCTACATCCGAGACTAAGGACCTTCCATTCATACACGACATTAATCAGAGAGGTTACTTTTGTAGGAGATAACTTTGATCTCCTCTGGTTTGTCGTTTGAAGAGTTTCGCTACTGTTTTACTTACGTTTTGTAAAAAAAAGCTTTCAATATTTTAGATATATGTGTATATACATATATGAGTAGCTGTAACCTGTTACTTCATCTGCACGTATCCCAGTATCCCGTGGCGACAGCTTTTTCTACTTTCTTTCTTTTTCCGTGGCTTTTATGGATCGTATTGTGGTGTTCAATAGCCTATACTCTTTCTCAAGAAAAGGGAGGAATCAAATGCAAAAATATTTTTTCAAATACGATCGATAGTTCCAGATATTTGCGCGTTCAAATAGACAAACTCTTTTGCTTTATTTATTAGTATTCGCATAAATGAAGAATTTGAGTAGTGAATAAAATATGACAGACTCATATTTTCTTGTGCTTAAATTATTTCGTTTTTTTATTTTAACTTTAAATGTAGTTTTTTTATACCGCTCGTACAGTATAACAAATATTATATAGTCTGCTTGTTATAAAGAGACCACGACAGCGCGTATATACCAAATATGCATCATGGAGTATCAATCTTCACGCGGTATTTCATTTTCTCTTTCAAGTTTTACGCAGCAACTCTAAATGCCAAAACCCACACAGGCGATAAAAGCGGGAAAGTGGCAGGGATCCGGGATTTCCCATTCCGTGTTTTAGTAACATTCGTGTTTGTATGCAACCTATTACACAAAAACTGCACCGCGCTGGTTCGCGCACCGCATAGGATCTCTGCTACTTTATACAATACAACATGATACAAAATGATGACGGACCACAATTACAATCTACTGAATTTACCAAGAGTTACAATTTTTTTACTTTTTTATACACAGGGGCGGGAAAAGTGGGACCCTGAGAATCAGAAAACTTTCTTTTAAAGCTATGAATGTCAAAGATGTTAGTGGGTTATATGGCCCAAGTAATGAGGAGAGAGGTTCTCTCGGCCTACGCCATTTAAAGGGCTTAGCGTAATGATATACATAATATACATAAATACATAAAAACAGCCTAAATTTTGATAGTAAATTTGAGCTCTCGCAATGTGGTGTATAACATAGCAGGCGGATGGTGAGTTAAGTTCTAGAAAGGCGAGGATAACGAGTTGCAGAGTATATCTCCTCTCGATTAAGATATGATCTCAAAGGAAATGCGAAAGTCGAAAGAGAAGAAGGTAGGGCACATCGAAGCAGTCGGTCTGGGAAAGTAGATGGTACTTTCCCAGACGGGGCCTCACAATAAACTGCAGCCAAATAACAACTCCCCCCGTCATGTTTCTGCGAGTGAGTGCGGTCACCAGTAAGCTCCTAAGGGTTTACTGTGTTGGCAGCAGATATGGTGTCACACAAATGATACTTGATGTATTGCAAGCGTCTATGTGCCTCTACCTCTCCCGACGTTTGAAGGATTGTATGTAGTTGAAAGCATCAGGGAAGGGCTATATCCGTCAGTTGATAGGTAAAAGCTGATGATGATAGATTGCCAAATATAAAAGAAGCAGACGGTGTGAGGAAGTTCTCCGACCTTACAGAAAATTGCAATAACTTTTAAATTCGCAGGAGGCTTGGAATGTGCTTACGAGTGAGGAAGGTCACCAAGAACAATGTTGCAAGTTACAGCATTTGCAACGGCTGTGGCAAGCGATACAGTGAGTATCATTTTAGCATTTCAAGCATTCATAGATCTAAACTTAATAAACGGAGAACTATATATTAAACCAACAATAAAAAGAAGTTGCTCAATAATTCAAACAAATCGTTCGACTTTTAAGCTTTTATATGTCTAGAGAATCTAGGTCATTTGCAGACCACTAAACAGTTAAAACGAGTTATAAATAAGAAAATGCTGCACTTTCGTGCCAATGCACTTTTATAGAAACAACAAGTCACACTTATACAGTGCAATATATTTCAGAAATAGGAATTAAAAATGTAAAATTATTACTTTGCAGTAGGACTTTTACCTTCGTCTAGGGAGTAATAACTCCGATAAACTACTTAATTAATTATATTACAAAGGAAGTGCATACAGTGGACCCGACACACGGCCATGCGCCTCGATGGTGTAATCAAGATGTTTAAATTTATTTTACTTTGTTATGATTAAATTATTTTTACGAGCTCGGTGGCTCAGTCGTGAATGACGCGACTTTGACACCAACGCTGGTGGATTCGATTCCCACACAAGGCAAACATGTCTGTTTGTATTGGTCTGGATGTTGAAGAGAGGAGGTGCGCATCAAAGCAGCCTGTCTGGGGAAGTACCTCCACGTCACAGAAAACCGCAGCCAAATAACAACTCTCTAGAGGGTTGTTGTGTTCCTGTGTGTGAGTGAGGTCACCAGTAAGCTCCCAAGGAACTGCTGTGTAAGCAACAGAGGAGGCATCGCGCAAGTTAAGCGTTAATAGGCTACGGTACCAGTTTATATCAGGTGGGTCGTATGCTTGTATACCTCCTGACGTAGTATAAAAAAAAATATTTTATAAAAATTAACACATTTGTAAGACGTATTTATGTACATATTATAATAGTAACTGTCCCTTGCGCGGCGGTGAAGGACAATAACGTGAAGAAACCCAAACATTCCAGAAAAATTATTTCGTAAGACGTGTGACCTAAGAAACATCTGATTTTCCTTTCGGGTCGTGGAGGTCTGACGGCAGCCTGATTTTCCTTTCGGGTTGTTCGGGTCGTGGAGGTCTGACGGCAGTCTGATTTCCTTTTCGGGCCGTGGAGGTCTGATGGCAGTCTGATTTTCCTTTCGGTTCGTGGAGGTCTGACGACAGTCCGATTTTCCTTTCGGGTCGTGGAGGTCTGACGGCTGTCCGATTTTCCTTTAGGGTCGTGGAGGTCTGACAGCAGTCTGATTTTCTTTTCGGGTCGTGGAGGTCTGATGGCAGTCTGATTTTCCTTTCGGGTTGTTCGGGTCGTGGAGGTCTGATGGCAGTCTGATTTTCATTTCGGGTCGTAGAGGTATTACAGCAGTCTGATTTTCCTTTCGGGTCGTAGAGGTCTGACGGCAGTCTGATTTTCCTTTCGAGTCGTGGAGGTCTGATGGCAGTCTGATTTTCCTTTCGGGTCATGGAGGTCTGATGGCAGTCTGATTTTCCTTTCGGGTCGTAGAGGTCTGCTGGCAGTCTGATTTTCTTTTCGGGTTGTAGAGGTATCACAGCAGTCTGATTTTCCTTTCGGGTCGTAGAGATATCACAGCAGTCTGATTTTCCTTTCGGGTCGTGGAGGTCTGACGGCAGTCTGACGGCAGTCTGATTTTCCTTTCGGGTCGTGGAGGTTTGACGGCAGTCTGATTTTCCTTTCGGGTCGTGGAGGTCTGTCGGCAGTCTGATTTTCCTTTCGGGTCGTGGAGGTTTGACGGCAGTCTGATTTTCCTTTCGGGTCGTGGAGGTCTGTCGGCAATCTAAATTTCCTTTCGGGTCGTGCAGGTCTGACCAAATCATCAATCCATATCAAACTCAGTATCTTCGCCAAATCCTTAGGTTAAGACAGTGGACCTTGCCAATTTTAATAGTTTAACTGTAGACTAGACAAGTTAAGCTGTACGAAAGTTACTGATGAAGAGAAAGATTTCACTGCAGATATTCGCTTTTATAATGTCGGTCAGCACATCTTTAATAACGTAACAGTACATCTACCAATCTATTTCACGTGGTATCTAGATTATATAAAACCTGTTTAATTTTTTAACAAGTTAATAACAAGAATTTAATATTCAAATAATAAAAAAAAAAAAAAAAATCATAATCAATAAAAAAAATATTCATGACTTATTAAATTAATTGTGACTTATTAAAAAAATATGTAACTCACGAATTATGATTTTATCATCAGATTTTTTTTTATTTAAATTTAAATTTGTGCAGGCTAATCACCGAAATTGCTAGACCGACTAAATTGACTCGCGTATTTTTTTTTATTTAACTAATTGTGTATTACTACTAATTTTCTCCAGGATTGCAATCCACTGGCTTGTTGTATTGACAAGGTCGCGTCGGCCACGCTTCTGTAACCGACTCCTAATCAAATATATTTTTTCAAAACCTAGTTGAATTATGATAAGTGATTTTCTTTCTACATGTGACTTCTCATCTTAACACAAATACTTTTATTTATACAACGTTGGAAGGCATACAAGCATATGTTCCACCTGATGTAAAGCGGTTACCATAGCCTATAAACGTTTGCAGTACATTAAGTATCACTCGCGCGATGCCACCTCTGCTACTAACACAGCAACTCCTTAGAACCTTACTGGTGACCTCACTTACACGCAGGAACATAACAACCCTCTAGGGAGTTGACTACGATATTTTGTGATGTGCAGGTACTTCCCCAGACCTGCTGCTTTGATACGCCCAAACTCCTTTAAAAGCACCTTGGCCAAGACTATCAGATATGTTCATGCACACAAATGTTAGTCCTGTGTGGTAATCGAACCCACGAGCGTTGGTATCAAAATAATGTAACAGTGTTTCAACACTGCGCCACCGAGCTCGATACTCTCTCTCAGGCTCATTCTCTTTCTTAAATCATCTTTACACAGTTCTGGAATACCAGTTGTGTGACATGACAGGATGTGATCAGCAATCTATTTCATCTATTACTGCTAATAATTTCAAAGCACTAATTGATGTGCACACAGAGGCTTCATTTGCGACTACAATTTGTAATTGAATGCAATGTTTAATTCATGCTTCGTCACTCTGAGTGCATTAAATATGCAATGGCAATTTCCAACGTCCATCGTGTTTGGTGTATATCTAAACAGGGGCGCGAGGGAGCGGAGTATTCTTTATGAGATGAGACACTACTTAGCTTTTATAAAATGTTGCTAAACCGTTCACATCCCGTCGCACGCAATTTGAATTTTCAAGTTTTTCATGATCATTAATTGTATCCGAAATAAAAATTTATACAATATTAACACCAAATGCAGATTATATTTCGGTCAATGTTTGTATCAATTATTATTCCGGATATACGAGTATTTAAGTTTCATACCGACTATGTAAGATTTTCAGCAAGTTATTCAGTAGTTTTTGTGTGAAGTGTGAAAAAAGTACACATTGCTTTGATCACAGAAATAAAATAATACCGCATGACATTCTCCTCAAGTCAAATGTAATGCTGTGTTACATACTACCACGTACTACGATAACCATCAGTTGATAGAGGATGCTTGATACATCCTTAGAGATCCTGATATATGATGATAGAGGGATTTTTCTTGTCACCGGAATTTTTGCCGGTATTGGAATTGCCTGCCAGTACTCAAGATCGAACACATTGTTTATAAATTGGAGCAGTGATAGCCCAATAGATAAAGAACCTGCCTATTGAGTAACTATTAAGGGTTTTTTTTTTTTTTTTTTTTTTTTTTTAAATACGTGCACCCCTGCCATGGGCAAGGCTATTTATATACATTTTTTAATTTCCTAATCTTAATTTTTTAAATATTCTATTGTAAGTAATAAACACATTCATTCATCATACTCTCTTCCATTCCGCAATTCATTCTTCCATTCATCATCTTTCAATTTTATTTTCTAAAATTTGATTTTGCCCATTTTAGAACGTCGGTGAAACGATAGTGGCTATTTCCAAACTTCCCTCCCCATACTGCATCAGTCCAGCCACGGGCGACAGAGAGCTTCACAGCTCCACCTAGCCACCGCGATCCCTGCGGCTATACAGAGTATAGCCGAGGTATACAGCATTAGTCCTAGGTGGAGCTGCTCTGCTTATTCCGATCTATAGTAGCCGTGGCTAGACTGACGCAGTATTTTATAAATTTTGCTCGTGTTTTCCCCATCACTATTTCGGAGACTGTAGTTTCGGTGACCCGCATTCCCAACTCCTGCTCCAAATCGTACCTCTGTTTGGAGAATGCGGGACACCGAAACAATATGTGCTGCACTGTCTGGTCCACGCCGGGCTCGCAGAAGCAGGATGGGTCATCCGCGCACTTGAACCTGTGCAAGTACGCGGAGAACCCACCATGCCCCGAGAGGACCTGCGTGGTCATGCTCGACGGCACCATTTTGCCCACGATGCCGTACGCCTCCGCCGCACTCGGGAAGAACATCTTCGTCGTCGAAGCTGTTGTTCCCGATGTGTATCTCCTGTCCCATTCGTCAATGGTCCCCTTGCGGATCATACCTTTGACGAATGAGACAGGGCAGCGGTCATAATCTGGCCGCCTCCGCAACCCCAGTGCGGCGCTCCTGGCGAGTTCATCGGCACGTTCGTTCCCCTCCAACCCCGCGTGTGCCTTAATCCAAAACAACGAGACGCTCTTACCCTGGCTTTTGCACAGTTTAAGAGCGCCCCGTGTTTGCACCGCCAGGGGATGGGGGGACTCGACGTTCGCCACCGCCTGGAGCGCCGCCATGGAGTCGCTGAAGATGCCAATACTGGGTCCATCGCAGCTCAAAGCGTACTCGGCCGCCGTGCAGATAGCCAGGAGTTCCGCCTGGTAGACGGTACAATAGGACGACAAAGCAAGCTTGAGGGCCTTGGTTTTGGCGTCGCCGTTCCATACGGACACAGCGGCGCCAACCCGGCCCTCAATCTTGCTGCCGTCCGTGTAAATTCGCAGGGCAAAGTTGGAGTGTGCCCTGCATTGTTCCTCCACCAGGCTGCCGAACTCCAAGCTATCTAGCTCTGCGGGATGCGGGGCCTCGATCTTCGAGGCCATCCGCTCGATCTCCCTGTCCCCGAGCAGCGGATGGGGTAGCCCCCTCTTGGCCTCGTACAAAGAGGCGACCTCGCGCACTCTGAGGTCAAGAGGCAGCACCCCGGCCAGCAGCAGTGCGGAGTTCAGGGAGACCGTGCGGTAGGCTCTGCAGATCTTCTGCGCGAAGCCCCGCTGTACGCTGTTGAGCTGTTTCTGGATGCCCAGCTTATTGACCGCTGGAGCCCATGCGGCGGCAGCGTACAATATCGTAGGTTCCACTACGGCTGAATATATGATCTTCACTACTTCAGGGTTGAGACCCCAACTGACGCGGGCCGTACGCGCAAGGCGCCCGTATATGGCCACTGCCCTTTTACAGACAGTAGCCACGTGCGCGTTGAACGTCAGACCCGCGTCAATCGTCAACCCCAGCAGTTTGATCTGCCGAGACATGCCAATGTCTATCCCGCCCATGGTAAGCCGCGGGGTGTCATACCGAAGTTTGCGCGTGATCAGCATAGCGCTGGTTTTATGCGGCGCAAACTTCAACCGGTTTTTGACACCCCAAACTATTAAGGGTTCGAATCCTGGCATATACTACTAAATTCGTATTTTCGCATTTATGTACATAATAGCGGTTACCCGCGGTTTCGCACGCGTGGGCAAAAAAAAAGCGTATTTTTCTGTGGGAGTAAGATATTTTCCCACAGTAAAAAGTAGCCTATGTCACTGTCGGGCCTTCCGTATAAAATAAATCTCCATACAGAAAAAAACACATCAATCCTTAGCTTCGTTTTGATTTGAAAAAAGGACAAATTAATTACCTGTACATTTACATTCATAATAGTACGAACCCCTCTAAGACATTCAGAATCTATGAATTCTATGATTCTCTAGCTCTATTCCACAGGAGCCGTACACTTGTGCCACAATAAAAGTGACACGTGTTTTAACTTATCAATTTACGCATCACATAAACAATCTCTATACAAAAAAAAACTATCCTACTAAAGTTATAAATGTATCCGAAATAAGAAATCAAATCCTTTCAGTCATTAATACAATAATCATAGTTGATATCTTAATCCTAAGCATCTTCACATTTCAATCACAATATGTTTCTGTATGTATGCGATTTTATAAGATCGATCACTTTTGGTCAGCACATGCAAATTATGCGCACTCGAAACTCGAGAGCAACCCATATAAAGTTGACCATGCGAGAAGCATATGTCAAAACGTATCCCTGCCACGTTTAAGTTTTGTACTTGGGATTTATTTAACGTCATACAGAAAGCTATTTTTATAGGAAATTGTAGCCGTTTAATTTTAAATTAATTGGACTGGTAAATTTTTGGGGATTCAAGGTATTCTAGGAATCAAAACTTCCTCCGCTTTGGCTGTACCGGTCACTCTTTAATCACATTTCTTCCCAGTTTTACAACACGTGGTCTAGTGCCATTGCATAATTTGGGAGTATCGAGATTACTCAAAAGCAAAAAGCAACCACTTTCATGATTGGAGCTTTGTGGAAGATTTGATTTTAATTTTTTCGTCATGATTGAAATACGGCTGCTCACCTGCGTTATTGGACCGTGTCAAATACTATTAAATAATAGAACACTTATAAGAAATTAATATAATTCTTACATATAAAAGATAACTCAACCATAGCGCCATGCACAAACATAATAACACCGCCTATTGGCAATTTGCAGTTACCAACTTCAAATCACCGGGATAAAAAGTAGCCATAGCCAATCCAGTACCTCATCTATCTATCTACCAAATTTCATACAAATTCGTTTAGCTGTTGAGGCGTGAAAACCGAATAAACATCCATTCACATTTAGAATATTTGTAGCTTTTGTAATTGTCAGTTGCTTGCTTCATTGGTGTAGAATATGTAAAAAAATACAGAATGACGAAACAGATATATATCCACAATAACAACATTCATATCAATACATTACTTCCGGGGAACAAGTTTCCCTTCGAATGAAGGAATTTAGGGCATACTCCACCACAGTGGTTGTTTACGCAAAGCTAGAGGTCACTATAGATATTATCGTATTGAAAATCAGTGGTCTTTCGGCGACAACATCTATCTCTCAACAATAACCCGTACCGATAACTTAATTTACTACTAATGTTTTGGATTTGTAATTATGCACATAGCAAATCAAGACTATTTTACTTACGACATGCAGCATGCATGCATAGTAAGACATAACTTAGCTGGTATGCAGTATATTTCTTTATTTTATTTTTTATTTATTTAATTTCTCCACAACTTACAATTTACAATGTTACACTTAAATACACAAACAAATAATACATGGTGATGTAACCATATACAATTTATACAAGTATCAACACATTGAAAAACAGCCACTTTGCGGAGAACTGGTGCCCGAACTAGGATTCCGAAGAGCCTGAATCATAGGGCATCAGTATTTTGTTTTATACAAGCCACATTAAGGTTAATTTGAATGGCAATACTATTTTATATATAACATTTATTGACTACAAGATAGTGATACATTCTACCTTTAAGTAGTACGTGTCAACTTTTTTTAACCATTATTTCAGAAAGTTGCGAGTTCCTGTTTTACTTTCTCTACAACTCTAGTTACATAATACATAAATATATTTTTAAAACAATATTACATATATAAATAAAAACAAATTATTTCCATAAGCGACGGTAAATGCTCACCATAAGGTACGTTGTACACTTGCTTGTTACTTAATGGTATTAAAAATCGAATGCAGGCGAAAAAATCAATTGGAAACACCTATTCATGTCAAGCATTCTATACTAGATTTTCTACCCGCTAACCTTAGACATATATGTTATCCATGTCTCGAGTTATTTATTTACCGATTCTCATTATAATCAGATAATAAGAGAGACAGAGTATGTTTTTACATGACTGCCTTCAAAAACATACTATAATGTTTTCAGGTTCATGTTTGTCAGTGTTTTATACTACCATAATTATTAAATGCTTTAACCAAATCAGCTGTATGAAGTATCATCTTGGGTAACATATTAGCAGTATTAAGAGAGGTATGGCGCTTCATTGCCGCCCGTCTAGGGAAGTACCTCCACTTCACTGAAAATCGCAGTCAAATAACAACTCCCTAGAGGGTTGTTGTGTTCCTGCGCGTGAGTGAGGTCACAAGCAAACTCGTAAAGAGTTGCTGTGTTAGCAGCCGAGGTGGCATCGCGCGAGTGATCCTCAATAGGCTAAGGTAACTGCTTTACATCAGATGGGCCGTATGCTTGTATGTCTCCTGACGTAGTATAGTATACAGACTATGTGACGTCACAATAAAAACAATCTCAAAGACAATTCTTATACGTTTAAAATTTTGGTTACAAAATAATATAATTAATTAGGGGACTCGACATACTTTGTCCTGTCTCTGAAGTAAAAACAAAATCATATAACCGGTCTGCAGCGCCTACCAGGTCTTTCTCTAGATTTTAATCTAAACCATTTAGGAATCAACTCAAACACGAGAAACTAGTAAACCATGAAAGGGGCATCATATGCAGTCACATTGTTGTGTTTTAGCGCCTAAATATCTTATGCAGCAGAGGTGGCATGTATTAAAATGCAATTTGAATCTACTGACCAATATAGCAATATTAATACTGAATCCCTACGTATCAGTGGATAGAGTTACGATGTAATATCGATCTCATCGGCTCTTCTTACATTATTTCCTTTATACCAAACGCACATAAAACAATTCATCGCAATCGTTCCACCCGTTCAAGAGGAGTTTAGTGATATACACGTGTACAGAATATATGTAAAGATTGATTTAACACTTAAGTAATAATGGAATTACAGTAGACTTCAAATTGCAGTGGGGCTCCCATATAATAAACTGGCCAGTAAGTTCAGCTCCGCCGCATATGCAGTTAGGAGAATTAGACAATTGATGGATGTGGCTAATGCGCGCTTAGTCTATTTCGCCTAATTTCACAGCATTATGTCGTATGGTATATGCTTATGCATTTATTTAATAATTCTCATATGACTTGGCATCTATTTAATTATGTAAGTTAATATTGGCAGGTGTAATTTATTAAATTGACATATCCACTTCATAAGTGCGGATGCAAAAATATTGGAAGGCGTAATTTTTAATTTATTGACATGTCCGCTCCGTAATATAAGTGCGGATGCCATATTTTCCAATATTTGTCAATGAGCTGACATATAACCGAAATGCATTGTTCTATTGTATCACTATAGCCATGTTCATGTTATGAATTATTATTTTCACATATAGAGCAGTGGGCAGGCACAATGAAACTGTGTCACCGCTCGTGCCAAATTGTAAGCCCAACAAAGTTCCAGCGGCAATATTTCAATGCTTAAAGCATGAAAGTGGTATATCATGTCGATATTAAATTTTAAAAGGTGTTGTAATTGATCTCTACATAGCTTATCGTACCGTATATAATAATATTAATGACTTGTGGATTACTGAACAAAGTATACGAAATTGAAGTGAGGTAAGTGTTTAAAGCAGATTGAAGAAGTATCTCTGACCCCAAATAACAATTTCCTGGAGAACTGTTGCCTGTGATTGAGCGAGGTTACCAGAAAGCTCCTGTGTTAGCAGCGGACAGCAACTCTCTGGAGTATAGTTGTGTTGTAGTGTTGTGTGAGTGAGGTCACCACTAAGGACTAAGGAGCCACTGTGTTAGCAGCAGAGGTGGCATGTATTAAAAATCGGCCAAGTGCGAGTCGGACTCGCGCACGAAGGGTTCCGTACCATTATCTATAAAAACAGCAAAAAAAAATCACGTTTGTTGTATGGGAGCCCCCATAAATATTTATGTTATTCTATTTATTAGTATTTGTTGTTATAGCGGCAACAGAAATACATCATCTGTGAAAATTTCAACTGTCTAACTATCACGGTTCATGAGATACAGCCTGGTGACAGACGGACGGACGGACGGACAGCGGAGCCTCAGTAATAGGGTTCCGTTTTACCTTACCTACAGGTACCTTTGGGTACGGAACCCTAAAAACGTTCATAGCCTGCAGTAACCGCTTTACATCAAGTTAGCCGCGTGCTTGTATGCCTTCCGACGTTGTACAAAAAAATACTTGCACAGGTGTGTCGTCGCGGGCTTCTAACCCACCCGACATTCTATGAAAAACAAATGTAAGTGATTTTATGATTTAAATGACTTTCAAATCATCTTTAGAGGAAAATCCTGGTGTATCTTGCCGGTTGGCAAACAAGGTTCTAGTGAGAATAGAGTAGCGCACTTTTGCTTTATAGTGTCGTACTTAATTTTTTTTATATTACTTATTCCTTTTATAATATTTATTTAATTTTGATGTTTTTTTTTTTACTTGTACTGCAACACAATTGTAGTGCTATGCACAGAACAATATTATTGAATTACGCTGTAATTTATAATTAATCTCAAAGAAATTTATAAATTATATACTGTAATCTCCATTATTTTAAGTAATTCGTTACTTAATTTCTTGATCGAGAATTATTATGAATAATAATTGTGTAAATGGTGACAAGTAACCTACCTACTTATCTGTACATAAACGTGTTTTTAATAATATATGGAAAAAAAATATCGGCACTCAATGTCTAGTATTTAAGTAATTTGTCAACTAACATAATGTTTTATAATGACTGTTTGTGCCAATATAAAGAGAAAAAATAAAAAATATTATTGAAGGGCAACTACGTCATCCGTCTCCGTCTGAAAATTAGCGTCACAGCTCTGCTGGGACTTTATGCTGAGAAGGCGATGTTTTTGCAGCGATAACACTGGTCAATAATAATAGTTATGCAGCAGAATAAATGCTTTTTCTTCTTCTTCATCATGTATCTGACTCCGCCCGCATGAAATGGGCTTTTAAAAGTAGAGGATGTATGAATTAAGTTTTTTCACAACGCAATGTCGTGGAGAAGCAGGGCTATAGACCAGAAGGTTTTCAGCGGTTTGTGGATTACGAGAAATCATTTGACCTGCTCCGTGCTATGCAATTCACTTATGAGGATGTATGACAAGAGCTATGAATATTAAAGAAGCGAATGAGGTGTATATGGATCGCATCTTATGGCGCTCAGTTCTCTCTGCCTACCCCACAATGGACTTCGCGTAAAGATATACATTTTACAATATGGATTTTAGATTTATCATTAAACTTTTCAAAAAATTACTATCCTAGTTGCAACTTCTTAGTATATCCTTATATATGAAAGCACTGTATACGCTGGTAAAATATAAAACTATTTTCAAAGGGTAGCGCTTGTACAGTTCAGTTCTATGTACGGAATAATAACGGTACAAAGGTCAAAGAGTTAAGCTTGACGTGCAGTTGACTTGTGAATCTGAGATGCAGAGATAAGTTGCGTTGACTAAACAGGTGCATGCTAAGACTGGAAATCCTTTATTGTAAACTGGATTCGTTTCTGTTATAACTTATATGACATAAGTTTGCCTGAAAAAAGGTTCATAAACAATATTTAATTGTGTTAGCAAAGAGGCTTTTTATAGAGTCGATGATTGAGTGATGATGTCCAAAAGCGTGTCGCGACTCCGGCCAATAAATAAGATTGCATTTCCAGCCCAAATCTGCACCGAAATGCCGCTTAGGTGGCAACACGAATTGATCCGCCCCCGTCTATGCGAATATGGAATAGAAGGGGTGGACTGAAATATACTATGGTTTGACGAGCTCAGTAGCGCAGCGCTCAATAAGTAATAATACTGCTTTGACACTAACACCCGTGATTTCGATTCCCATACACGACAAATATTTGTTTGCATGAATATGTCTGTTTGTCTTGATCTGAAAGTTTTTACAAAAGGTTGGGAGCATCACAGCAGCCTGGGGAAGTACCGCCATCTCACAGAAAACCTCAACCAGATAACAGCTCCCTGGAAGATTATTGTGTTTCTGCGTGTGCGAGAGGTCACCAATAAGCCCCTAAGGAGTTGCAGTATTAGCAGCAGAGGTGGCATCGTGAGAATGATAATTAATGCAAGCGTTCACAGGCTACGGTAACCGTTGAGTTAGGTAACAACTCACAGTTTAGGTCCCAATAGTGTTAGATATTTGATAATCCGTGGTGCACGGCAGTTGAGCTTCACTTGACTAGCCATCTCATTGAGGTTTTAAATGCTTTATTTGTCATATTGCTGTCTCTCACTTTGCCAAGAGGGGAAGTCAATTCCAAAACTTCCTACTCCTACAAATTTCTTCTGATTAAATTCGTTGTGAGTTCCAAGGCAGCTGTAGTTTAACCCGCGGGACGGCAATGAACTTCACTGTTCATTGCCTTTTTTGTGGTCGCCGCTGTTAATTCTGGCTACACAGGAGACACAGTGGTGGGTATATGTGGTGAGCCTGTCCCGTTTAAAAAAAAAAGGCTACGGTAACCGCTGTCATGCTCTCCACTCGCTCAGCTTTCGGAATAAGAGTATATGATCTAGTAGATCTAATCTTCTTTGGATTCATTTAAAACTGGGGATTACGGGGGTTTTTCTGGTAGCAGCGTAAGTTCCGTAACCTCAGCGTATCTCTGAGAACTAGAGAAGTTTTGGGAGTCTGGGATTTGGGAGTAAGGGATTGGGAGTAAGGGAAGCTCGGTGGCTCAGTCGTGAATGACGCGACTTTGACACCAACGCTCGTGGGTTCGATTTCCACACAAGGCAAACATTTGTGTGCATGAATAGTCTGTTGTTGATCTGGATCTTTTAAGAGAGGTAGGGTGGTTTAATCAAAATGTTAAAATAAATAAATACTACTTTGCACGTTTCTTTTTAAATTTGGAGAACTGAAGAACATAATTGAATGATATTTTTATGCAACACTTGAGGAATGAAAATAGAGGAACCAGCTTAATCCTGAACCACGCCATTGAGCTTGTCTTTTTTTTATACTACGTCGGGTGGCGTACAATCATGCGGCCCACCTGATAGAAAGCGGTCACCGTAGCCTATGAATGCTTTCAATACAATAGCTACTTTTAGGACCTTACTGATAACCTCACTCTCAAGCAGGATTGTACTATCTTCATGCGTATGGATGCATAAAACCAATGTATGTAGCTAGTGTTTGGAAGGCCCCTGTCACTTCCCGGCAGCCACAGGGTAGTTGTCCAGGGTGCATTTCGGCGTGATTAATACTCGGATTCATCCATCTCAATACACCCCAAAATTGGCTTGTAGGTTATCGTCACGAGGATTAGCAGGTGCTGTACATATTTGGCAGTGTATGGCCGCAGGGCTCCTTTCATAGGGGTCCACATTCAGGTGAATTAATCTTCGGATTCATCCGTCCGTTAATGTGGACGAAAGTCGTAAAATTTGTGTCCTTCGTATTTTCTATGGTTTCTGTTCTGTCCAGCGTCGTCCCTCTTCCAATGTGTGCTTTCACATACATTCGTTAGTCCATGCGGAGCGTCCGTCGTGTCACGGCACTCTCAAAGTCAGTTAGTCAGACACAAATATATCTCCACGCCTGCGTACTCGCAGTGAAAATTACCCGGCAGCGATAACTTTCGGAGACGGCCTGGCTAAAGAGCTATTGCTTGAGGCCCGTACGCATCTTCCTTGGGTACACCACCCTCAGACTAACAAGCAGGAACACAAAAATCCTACTGGGAGTTTTTATTTGGCCCCAGATGAGTTGTAATATGTATGGATATAGATGGGTATGGCTCTAGGTAATAAGTGGTTTCGCTTTGCTCTTTATCTGTTCACTTGCATCTAACGGACAAATGGTCACACAAAACCCGAGATGGGAATTCTGTTCTTCGAATTTATAGTGAAACAAATACACACTACATTACTTGCCACATACATAAATATACATTTGATGGATATAATTCTCATTTTCGACATAGCGAGAGGCTGAAAATCTATTTAGGGAATACGAATACCACATTTTTCATATTTTACTAAAATAAAATACACGCCTACATGTTTCATTTTGTTTCATAGTAATATGTGTTCGGCGAAACAGTCCCATGTCGGCTATTTCCATCGTCTAAAACATATTGTGTTGGGCATGCAATTTGCCCGCGCCCATAAACTGAAGTGGCGTAGAATACATATTTATGTGTTTCAGTCTTTCAGATCCTATGAATAAGATCCTAAGCATAGCTAAAGAGTTATTGCTTGTTGCTTATGCAACATGTAACCGACTTTCACCCTTATATTATTTTGTATACTTAAGACCTTTATGCACTGTATTCTGCAAATAAAGATGATTATTATTATGATTATGATTATATTTAACTCTGGATTACATGTGTTTATTTCACGGCAAGTTAGATGCGGGGTAGGTGCAGAGAACCGAGTGCCATATGACTTGGCCCTTATAAACCTCGCTCGATTCAACATTGGCAGCTGGATAATTGTATACGTGGGCATGTATCACACGAAATTGGGGGTTTTTGATATAAATACCAGTGGTGTTTAAAGACAGAAGTAGTAATATGTAACTTACGGAAAGCGAGTAGATGATCGGTTGGTTCGAATCATCTAGTATCACCATTCATCATTCACATCATTCAGTAGGAATTGATTGCTTCCAAACTTAAGAGTGTGCACGTTAATTTACGCAAATCGAAACTACAGCGATGCGTAAATACGTCTAGCTTCTGACACATACGAATACTACAACGCACGCTCTTTGTGTGTGAAACTTGAACAATTTACTATTTTATGTCTCATTTTCACATTTGTGTTTTGTTTATGGGTTTTGTAGTGATTATAATGTGTTTCTCTACCAAAGATCAGAATGTTTGTTTACTATCTGTGTAATGTGCGTTTGTGAGCGTGTATTTTTATCTTATTTTTATTAAGCACTATGAAAAGACAACAATAGCACATCAATAGCATATTAGGATGTAAGTGGGTTACTATAGCCTTCATAGATAAAGTCAACCTGCACGTGGTGTACCCTGGTCGATAAATTGGTCAAAAAAATTGTACAATAATTTATATTATAGTGATATGTATAATTCAATTCGAATTTTTAAAAGGTAAGCAGGATGTCAGTATGACGAAACACATAGGTGTACGACGTGAAAGACAAAGGATATGGATACGAACTGAGGGACGCCAAGACTCTCTTTTGTCCTACAAAAGGTGACATTAAGAGTCACAATAGCGGCAAGCATATATGTTAAATCTATTAACTTTAAATAGTCAATATATAGTGAAATATATTTATAATATGGTTGACGATGTCAGGCTTAGCCACAATACGGTACGAACCCTTAAACCTGCAAAGAGACTTTGTTCCATTGTATAGTGATTGTGTCCAGAGTTGTTTGATATGATTTCTACAACCTTCTTCTGTTATTGCACCGCTCACCATCGGCAGGAATTGGCGATAAACTCTGAGTTTATGGGTTGTACTAAGTTGCTTATGATTTGCGACAGAACTAAAAAGAGTGCCTTTATGTGGTTCCTTCACCTTTATATTGTATGTGGTGCACTCTGAAAGTAAAAAAGACAAAAAAGGTAGGACGTAGTTATATTTAATCAAGAGCAGCCCTTCGGGGGAGAAGACACTAAAGACTAAGCTATAAAAACAGTTAGTTAATGAACAAAATTAAATAAGCCAGTCATCAGACTCGGGCAACCATCGACGCTGCAAAGGACCTCGCTCCATTTTAATTAGTTTTATTTCCCGAATCTGAGTTACGGATCTTATAAATCGTTGTGGTTGAATAATTTTAATGAAAGGATTTACCCAGTTCATTTTTGGAAGTTGTTTAATTTTCAAATTTGTAATTTTACGAAGTATAAATGTCAAAATAGTCGTATTTGAAATTAAAATCAAAGTTTTGATGGGTTTTTGTAACGGCTCAAGGAACAAACAGCAAGTTTTCAATTTATAACTGGTTCATTTCGTTTACTCCGATAGTTAAAACACACTCTTACCATTTAGTTGTAAGGTAAATGAAATATAATGGTATTATTCTAAATATACGTCAATTGAATATTGTATGACGTATATTGTTCCTGAAATTGTGGTGATTCAAGTCCATACACATGAAATACACGTTCCACAAACCAAACAATGAAAGCTTTTCTCCGTACATACATACATTCAAACGTACATTGAATATAACCTAAATATCGATAGTAATTTCAATTGTATGATCTACTTTTTGGTAAGCAGGCACCTCAGAATATGGAGCATATGGGTATGGAGCCTTTCTTTAAAAATCCTATGTTATGGTCAATCAAGCAATTCATTTTGGCTTCATTCAGGATTTTAATCTCACGAAAAAATTAAATAATACAAGTTAAACACCTAACTGTTATACACATTGATATGTAAATATTCATATTGACGAGCTCGGTGGCATAATGGTTAGTACCGCTAATTTGACACTCACGCTCATGAGGTCTATTCCCATATTGGACAAACATTTGTGTGCATGGTCATATCTGTTTGTCCAAGATAGGGTTTCCTATATGTTATAAGAATTAATTACAAAAAAAATGTATTTACGTATCTTTATCAGTTGTCTAGTCCGGACTTACTTTGGGGTTGAATGTTAAAAAAAAACAATATTCACGTTCGACACAGCAATCTGCCTCTCTTTCTGTAACAAATTTCCTACAGATCCCGAGAGATTTCGCTTGTACATTTACTTTCTAACAGGGAAGAAAATAAAACAGTATGTAAAAATTGTTTCTTAAACAACATTGTCACATAAGCTCTGTATCATAAACTTTAAGATTAATTAATTAACAGTTGACACCTTCAGTGCATCTTTCCGTTGTATTAAATTTCTTAAACTAAATCGTCATAGTTTCCATATAAACACAGCCTGCGCGTCATAACTTTTAGGATTAATTAATTAACAGTTGCCACTTCAAGGCATCTTTCCGTTGACTTTTGTATCGAAAACGGAAGCACGCAAAATAGTTTAGATTAAATTGCCTGTGAGTTTGACGATCGCAAAATAACGCCTGAATCTATTAACTATTTGACTTTTGTTTCTTAAACAACACAATTTTCCAGCAGAAGCAAACTCATAACCTTTAAAGGAAAAGCAAAAAAATACTATTTAGCGAGGGGCCGTACTAAATTTAGCGGGCGGAATTAAATTAGCCGCATGTGCTGTATATCATATAACGCGCTCGCCTGTTCTCCTAATTTAACTGTTTATATTCATGACGCCGACTCCACGTTGTATCGTCGGGCAGGCTTTGTTTATCTCGTTTGGGACAAATTTGTGGGTAAAAAGTTATGTCGACGTACCAGTTTCATACAGTTGCTGGTTTTTTAGACTGGGAATGCAAATGGGGACATCCATTTGTATCCGACCTACTTTGCAGAAATTCATTGCAGTTTCTAAATTGTTGTGGATGATGTATAATTACAGTAATGTTTTTGTTGATTATTGAAATATTGTTTTTATCTGATAAGCAATGTGAGTTAATGAAAATTGGATGCATCTTTTATAAGGCAAGCTGTAGGGTTCAACTGCCAGGGACTAGTTTATTAAACACAATTGCGTGATACTGTTCAGACAAGGCTTTAGTCGCGAGGATAGTGCTAGCAATCAAAGTGAAATACTAGTGCATTAAGGCCTTTGATACGTTTTTATTGTACAAATAATAAATGTATCAAGATCAAACTCTATATCATATATAGCTGATCGAATAAGAAAGAAAAATTAAACCAATGGGATATGAATAGGATGGAATAAGAATTTCTGAAAAATGTAGGAAGTGTCTAAGGGCCCAATTGCTAATAATGAATTGTATCTTCAACTTCCTGCGGACATTATCTTTGTACTTGATATCTAAAACTACAGATATCAAGTTCAATATATAAGACAAACGTCCAAAGATATATTTACTCAGTTGCTAACAACTGAAACTTTGTTCAGTCGAAAGTTGACTAATTCTACCAATTAAGATCGATAGACATCCTTGTCGCTCTCCAAACTATCAAATTGCTGTAGACCATTCCATCAGAATTAATTTGGCCCGCGTTTCGATTAATTTTGTGAAATTATTAAGGGTTCTGTTCATTTTATAGCCTGTTACGATCTAGCTTAATGGAATTGTATTAAATTCGCCCTAACGAAGATCTCGTACCATGAATTGTTTGCTTCTCTGTGGCTTATAAAGATCGACATGAAACTATGAAATAAAAAAGCGAAACAAGTTGGGTTCGATTTGCTATTTAATAGCTTTTGTGTGAAAGTTTGAAAACTTCATAGTCGAAGCTCGTAAAAATGAAAACAACGGAAGACAAGGCGCGGATTTTCTAAAAATAGTTTTTATTATTTTATTGAAAGTTTTATATGGAATTGTTTTAGTTTAATATCCATACTTCATGACGTCATTACTACTATTAATAGGAATCTGATCGAATTAATAGGTATGCTTGATGTGTTTGTGCCACACTACAGGAAATCAAATTAAGTGAGATAGTAGTGCTGCAGGAACGACATGAACAACTCAGGTTTAATTAAAGTATTCTTTAAGATAATTTTTTACTAAGCCATTAAAGATAAAGATATATGTTCGTTTTGTCATTGGGTCTTCATGAGCATTTAGACATATCTTCCATTTTATTAATGAAATGTTATTTTATTCATTTTTTATAGTTTTTATTTTATTAACATTAATTTACCTATATTGAGATCACTATATTAACCATTTAAGAAAACCATGTTAATTATCGGAATCCATTGATTTGTTTTTGAAATATCAGTAGATATTCCATAGTTAAGTGTATAAGTTTTGGAATGTGTGTAACTATCAAGTTTTGACTCAAAGATAAACTCACTTGCACGTGGAGCAAACACGTAGACCGTTCAGAGGTTCCTCAACCTTACAGCAGACCGCAGCCAAATAAGATCTTTGGATGTTTGATTCTGTTAACAAATGTGGTGAGCAGTAAGGAGTTTTTAAAGTAGTGGGCCTGGAAATGTGTACACGTAGTTGGTATTTTGTCCATATCATTATCATCAATAGCATTAGCCCAGAAGTCAGGTTTGATATTATGTCCATGTATTATGTAATATTATACACTTATATACCTCCCGATGTTGCATAAAATAAACTTTGGCATCACAAAAATAATGCATAAAATATGTAGTTTAAGCTGTTAAAAATATAGAGTTCTACGAGAGAGTAAACAAGAAATAATACTGAACCAATCAAAGTCAAAGTCAAAATCTTTTTATTCCGTAAAAATGGCTACATTTGTTTGGAATCGTCACAATCATATGCATAGATATCAGAAACACGAAGAACAGTATTTAACCTTACTACCATAAGTATACTTTGCATGAACCAAGTTTCCATGATACCATTAGCATGAACTAAATTCCTTACGCATAAACTGAATTCTATCATTTTAAACATAAAGCAACTGAACTGATTTTAAATGAGGTATTTTCAAGTAGAAAAAGTTGGACAAATCAAATGTCCCAACGTCGGTAATGTTATTTAATAACCATTATTTCTACTTACCTGAACACAATCCTGAACAACATGAAAACTGTCACGGACATAGTTTAATATAAAGTTGGGCTCGATTTGACTATGCGGAGTCCCTGAATGTTTGAAAGGAGACCATTTTGGACGAAATGCAGCTTAATTAAAGTTTACCCCGCTGCTGTGAGTGAATGGCCCGCCCTCATAATTTATTTCAGCGGTATATAATTCCGGATTTAGTATCAAACGCCGCAGTGGAATTGTTCTGAAGATGTCTATATTCTTATTATTTGGCGTTACTCATCAGTTAATTACACAACATGAGATTTAAGTTGATGAGCTCGGTAGCGTAGTGGTTAGTAACACTAACAAAATGCTTATGGGTTCGATTCCCACACATTACAAACTTTGCGTGCATTAACATGTATGTTTGTCTTAGTATAGTTGTTTTAAAAGAGGTAGAGCGCATCATAGCAGCCCGTTAGGGGAAGTATCTCTCTGATGAGATGGCGCTTTCGTATTATTGTATTCTTCTTCTTCTTTGCGTAGTTCCGTTTCCTATTCCATTAGAATGGGCAGGGTCCTTAAGCTTAAGAATTTGGTGAAGACTTTAAAAGGAGCGAATGTCGTCAAACTTCAACAACCCAGACGAAGAACCAGATCGTCTTAGGAAAGGTCACAAGTCTTTCGAAATATAATTTCTTGGACTTATAGGTTTCCTCGCGATGTTTTCCTTCATCGCCGAGCAAGTGATAAATATGTACATTAATCCGAAAACACGAATTTAGTGGTAGATGTCCCCGCCGTGATTCGAACCGGCGACCAGTTGGATAATAAACCGATTCCTTATCACCTGGACTATCACTTCTATTAAAGTTGTATTGTTTTATTATTACGTAATAATTAGGCAAGTAAACGTACCGCTAGCTGATAAGCAGTTATACCAGCGTAATCAGGATTGTAGCACCAGTACTATAACTTGCTATAAAGAATACCACGGTGAAAGTAACCTTTTCAGTATTCCACGATCAAAGAATTTATGAATGAAAATTTTGACGAACCCGGTGATCGATTGGTTAACATCAGCATTTTGAGAATAAGCCTCGTGAGTTCGATTTCCACACAAACATATATGTACACGAACATGTCCCTTGTCTTACTCTGGCTGGTTTATAAGAGATATGGCGTTTTAATTCAGCCCGCCTGGGGAGTGCATTCACTTACACGAAAACTATAGCAAAATAAATTATAGTAGGGAGGCTTACATGCACAGACTACATGATGTGAAGTGGTAAAGAGCGCATGAACACTTACAGTATAGGAAGTATTTTTCCGCCTCTGCTACAACATAGTACCTAGGGATTTTATTGGTAATTTAACTCACTCGCAGGAACACAACAAAGTTCCTACCACTCATTTGCTTGTGTCATCTATCGAAAATAGCCTGTAAGTACCGACCACTTCATATGTTCGAAGGAACTCAAGATGACTAAATCCATTCATTAAAAGGATGAGGTTGACGCTATAAAAGATATCCCAGTGGGCCAATCAATTAAGCAGCCCGTCTGTAGAAGTACCTCTACCTCACAGAAAACCGCAGCCAAATAACAACTCGTTAGAGGGTTGTTGTGTTCCTGCGTGGGAGTAAGGTCACCAGTAACTAGTGCTGTGCTAGCAACAGGGATGTTATTGTACGACTGACTATGTATTTCGAGTGTTCATAGGCTGCGATTAGCTTACGATAGCTTTCCATCAGGTGGGCCTTATATTTGTGTGCATCTCGAGATTGTAAAAAAAATTCTATATTTTAAGTTATACTACATTTTGAGGCGTAGGTACGTGTCAGCTAATGCTAAGTGGTTACCGTAGTTTTTATAGTTCAAGTTGAAGTTCCGCTAGCATCTTGCTACCTCTACTGAAAACAGCAACTCCTAGGAACTTGCTAGTCACCTCACTCACAGGAATACAAGAATCAGAAAAAGGTTTGTTATTTGGCTACGGTTTTCTGTAACGAGGGATGTAGCTCCCCAGGTTGCTTTGATGTGCCCTACTCTTCAGTTAGGTTAATGAAATTCTATCGAAAATAGTTTGTACCGGCGTCCTAACGTTCCTTCTGTTTGAAGGAACTTGAGAAGACTAAAGCCATCCGCAACTTGTATGGTCGATTAATCATCAAAATTGTTGATAAAGAAATAAAATTCGGCGCTAAATGCTTGTGTTGAAATACAACAATTCAAATATACATTTAAACAAGTTCTCTTGCGTCACCAAGTTTCGTCTAAAGTTTAAATTCTCAATTCGTCGAAAGCCTGTGAAGTCTTTATTTTTCAAGAGAGCGATCCGCATTTTTCACAATTACTCGGACGTTCCCACGTTAATCCATCTTCTTTGTTTCACGGGTGGATTTCATTTGGGGAACAAATTGCGACACTGACTTCCTCTGTAAAAATTAATCTTAAAATGTAGCCGAACGTACTGACAGCAGCGTTGCCAGGTATCCACATGATTTATTTGACTATTTTATTGATTGACAATATATTGATAATCTATTTATTTATCACTTTTTTCTGTACAACATCAGGAGGCATACGGCCCACGTGATATAAAGTCTTTACCGTAGCCTTTGAACGCTTCCAATATATTAAGTATATATCACTCGCGCGTACCTCTGCTGCTGACACAGCAACTTCTTAGGAGTTTACTGGTGACCCTCACACGCAGGAACACAATAACTGTGTAGGGAGTTGTTATTTAGTTGCGGTTTTCTGTGAGGTATAGGTACTTCCCCAGATCTACCTCTCTTAAAAGTCCCTTGAAGAGTAGGCAGAGAGAATCGAGCGCTACATGATATTGTTAGAAAAAGTCCGTCAAAAAAATGTTTTGATTTTGATAGACTGACAACGAAATAATATTACGAATACATGAGCCTATGGAGACCTTACTCTTTCAACGTACCACTTGGCCGCATTTTTTTTGTGAACTGGAGGTACTTCCCCAGTCTGTCTGCTTTAATGCGGCGTTCGCGTCTTCAAAGATAGAGATACTCTGGTTGAGCTGATTTAATGCGAAGAGGCTCTTACGCCTCAGCCTCGTTTATTAATAAGCTGAATGCATCACATGCAGATAAAGTTTGAGTTGACTCTAAATGTTGATAGGAAACTTTCAATCCTACAATAATATCTATCTATAAATAACTTCTCGCCAAATCCCTTGCGGGGTAGGCAGAGAGAACCGAGCGCCACGTGACTCGATCCTAACATAACTCACTCGCTTCTTTAACATTCATTGCTCTTCTCATGCACGCTCGCCGGTTTCTAGAGCTCCTGAGATCACCTTCTGATAGAACACGAGCAATTTGGCCGTAGTAGGTAAGTCTTGGCCTTCCTCGGCTCCTACATCCTTCCACTTTTGCATTTTATATCTGCTTCGTCATTCTTTCATGCTGCATTCTTTCTACATGTCCGAACCAACGGAGCATGCCTTTTCTTATTTTGTTAATAGATTCAAGCGTTATTTTGCGAAAGTCAAATTTACATGCAATTTGATCTAACCTGCTTTGTGTGCTTCCGCCACCAATTTGTTCATGCGGCCTAGCGCCGGCCGGCACCCACCCACTACTGTTAGTACGTGCTACATGCCGACGCTACCATGGCTGCTCCGGTAGTCTCTGCCTCGGCTGCTGCGGTCGTCCGCCATCTGGAACAGAATCCGCATGCCCCCATCACCACCGTCGCTGCCACGACTGGTCTGGTCGTGGCTGCGACACCAGAGGCGAAACACGTGTCGCAGCGGCAGCGACGGTGGTGGTGTATGACCGGTATGGCGGACGACCACAGCAGCCGAGGCAGAGACTACCGGAGCAGCCATGGCAGCGTCGGCATGTTGCAATTACTAACAGTAGTGGGTGGGTGCCAGCCGGCGCTACGCCGCATGAACTAATTGGTGGCGGAAGCACACAAAGCAGGTTAGATCAAATTGCATGTTTTCTTATTTTAACACAGACGCTCTCTTTCAGATTAACTCCGTTTCTTACATCATCATTGCGAATATGGTACAATACTATATTTCACTTAATTATTAACATTTCAAAATGTTCACACGCGAGTATCAATGTTCAAAATAAACGAATCCCGACTGACACTGTCAACGCAATAAAAATAACAAATAGCGTGAAGATATGCGAAATGGTTCGAACAAAAATGCATAAAAGAACTAAATGGCTTCATTTTACAAGTAGCGTGGTGAATAATTTGTGAACTATTCGAGTTGCATGTGAAAGTGTATCGCGCGGCATTTACCTGCACTGTGATGTACATACGTGCATATAGTACACATGAATTTATTCACATTTTTAGTACTGCATCGTTTTAAACAAGCATACAATACGTATGGTTTGAAGCCCTCCAGCTCGCAGAAAACCGCAGCCAAGTAACAACTCCCTAGAGGGTTGTCGCGTTCCTGAGTGTGAGTGACGTCACCAGTAAGCTCCTAAGGAGTTGCTGTATTAGCAGCAGAGGTGACATCGTGCGAATGATATTTAATATATTGCAAGTATACATAGGCTACGGTTACCGCTTTACATCAGGTGGGCCGTATGCTTGTATAAAAAAAAGGTTATACTTCTCCTTATCTATCTATAACTTCACTCCAAATCCTTTGCCGGGTAGCCAGCGAGAGCACCGAACGGCACATGACTCGATCCTTACACATCTCACTCGCTTCTTTAACATTAATTGCTCTTCTCATGCACGTTCACTAGTTTCTATGGCTCCTGACATCACCTTCAGATAAAACAGGTTATGATTGCACAAGGAATAACTACTGCATCAACTTCTCGTCACCCTTTTGATGATTTTACTTAGTCTCAAGAACACAACAACAGTCCAATTATTTAAAATATTAGAAATCTTTTTTGCGGTTCACGAGACCCACGAAGGAAAAATGACATGAATTGTTTTCACAATTTGAATGCAATGTGTTTACAATTTAAAAGATGTACATACGTGTTCACTATTTGAATGATAATGTATTCACAAAATAACTAATATTTGTTCACAACGTGAAATATTATGGATAAATTTACTACGGAGTTCTTACCAAAACTATGCTTTTATTAGCAAATGCATTTGCCATTCAAGCGTACATATAGATGCAGTTTGTTAATAATTATGCATAAATATATACAAATATAATGTATATACATGTATATTCATTACATTCATATATATATATTCTCACTCGCTTCTTTAACATTCATTGCTCTTCTTATTCACGCTCACCGGTTTCATAATAAATAATATATAAATACGAGACAACAGATAGGCTTTTATTCCACAACTGGGCAGCATGGTAGTTAAAGGAGTTTCATGAAAAAAAACGGATCGCTGGGGGCAGTAGTGTGGTTTGTAGAGTAGAGTGGTAGGGGGACTAATGTTGAACCGGCAGCGGAGGTATGCGGGAGTAGCAAGGTTATAGAGGATCTTGAAGAGAAAAGTAAGGGTATGGATATTGAGGCGGGAGCGGCTCCATACCCATTTTGTTTAGCTATAAATTGTCTGAAAATATGATTTGTTGCTAAATATGAATTAAGTTGCTTATGGACAACATCTTCTCATACTTTAGAAAGAATAATAAAAATAGATATAGGGCGACTCACAAATAGAAGGGTTGGCAACTTTCTGGTAAGGTATAACGTAAGACTTTTTCCATGCCGTTAGAAAGATATTTGATTCCTAGGGAAAGTTAAGAATGTATATACTCGTAATAACCGGCAGACAAATATCCTAGAGAAGCAAAAGAATATAAAGACCCACGTTATCGCTGTCCACAGCTTTTATTGATATCCACACAATGGTTTCCTAACATCTTCCTTTGCAATACTACGAAAAGAGTTATACTTCTCCTTATCTATCTATAACTTCACTCCAAATCCTTTGCCGGGTAGGCAGCGAGAGCACCGAACGGCACATGACTCGATCCTTACACATCTCACTCGCTTCTTTAACATTAATTGCTCTTCTCATGCACGTTCACTAGTTTCTATGGCTCCTGACATCACCTTCAGATAAAACAGGTTATGATTGCACAAGGAATAACTACTGCATCAACTTCTCGTCACCCTTTTGATGATTTTACTTAGTCTCAAGAACACAACAACAGTCCAATTATTTAAAATATTAGAAATCTTTTTTGCGGTTCACGAGACCCACGAAGGAAAAATGACGTGAATTGTTTTCACAATTTGAATGCAATGTGTTTACAATTTAAAAGATGTACATACGTGTTCACTATTTGAATGATAATGTATTCACAAAATAACTAATATTTGTTCACAACGTGAAATATTATGGATAAATTTACTACGGAGTTCTTACCAAAACTATGCTTTTATTAGCAAATGCATTTGCCATTCAAGCGTACATATAGATGCAGTTTGTTAATAATTATGCATAAATATATACAAATATAATGTATATACATGTATATTCATTACATTCATATATATATATTCTCACTCGCTTCTTTAACATTCATTGCTCTTCTTATTCACGCTCACCAGTTTCATAATAAATAATATATAAATACGAGACAACAGATAGGCTTTTATTCCACAACTGGGCAGCATGGTAGTTAAAGGAGTTTCATGAAAAAAAACGGATCGCTGGGGGCAGTAGTGTGGTTTGTAGAGTAGAGTGGTAGGGGGACGAATGTTGAACCGGCAGCGGAGGTATGCGGGAGTAGCAAGGTTATAGAGGATCTTGAAGAGAAAAGTAAGGGTATGGATATTGAGGCGGGAGCGGCTCCATACCCATTTTATTTAGCTATAAATTGTCTGAAAATATGATTTGTTGCTAAATATGAATTAAGTTGCTTATGGACAACATCTTCTCATACTTTAGAAAGAATAATAAAAATAGATATAGGGCGACTCACAAATAGAAGGGTTGGCAACTTTCTGGTAAGGTATAACGTAAGACTTTTTCCATGCCGTTAGAAAGATATTTGATTCCTAGGGAAAGTTAAGAATGTATATACTCGTAATAACCGGCAGACAAATATCCAAGAGAAGCAAAAGAATATAAAGACCCACGTTATCGCTGTCCACAGCTTTTATTGATATCCACACAATGGTTTCCTAACATCTTCCTTTGCAATACTACGAAAAGAGAATAGAGTACAATTAGATCGCAGCATATTGGACAGTATACAGATGGATGACCGATTAGTGGTATCTAAAACTTAGAAGGTTCTAAGAAGTGACAGTTTAAAGTATTTAAATATTGAATTACAAAATTTTCCAAATTTGTGAAGTTGATTTATTACGTAGAGTCGTGTGAATAGTACGCAGTTTTTTGCACCTTGCAGATATTACGCAGTTTTTTATAGTTAGTGAGGTTGCCGTCTGTTATTCGCAGCTTTAACCCTATCTTTCCTCTTCATCATTTTTTTGATAACCCCGAGCCATGTTTATCGCAAGTAGCGTGATTTTACCATTCTTGTAAACCAGTCCCACGGTGACAGTCTATGCCTCTCTATTACAGGTTATAGCGGTCACTGACGCTTGCGTGCAACAATCACGTAGGTACTCACCGTCGCAGAAATTTGTAGAAATTCGCGATTATAAAATTTTCTTCTCTACAACATACATACCTAAGTATAGAATTTTGAAAACAGCAAGTTCTTCGATTTTGATGCTTTCATTCACTAAAATTTGCTTGTAATGGCTATTTATATTAAATAGTTACCAAATTAAACAGATAATAGCACTCCACGCAATTAAGTCATACAATTTGTAGAAAAAAATAAATCGAACCGAACAAAAGTACAGGTTGATCATAGAAAATGTAAACTATAATCTACCCAATCACATATTTTACACGTGAAGTCAATTCAACATTCACGTCGTATAATTATTTAATGGCACCATTATTGACGTTGGTAAATACAGGGTGAAACATTTTAGGGTTCCATATAAAATTTAAGTAGACAAACAATTTTATACGTACAAGTTAGCAATGTATTATTTGTTGATTTCTATACTGCATATGAATGAATTGTGTGGGTAGATGTAACATACTCAAAAAAGACAACTATTTTAGTTTTTTTTTATAATGTCATAAGTGATAAAAAATCTTAAATGGCGTATCGTAGTATATTTTATATATAACTCTTCATCATTGTTTTTTCTGCTAGTAACACGGCATCGTCTGCTTACAGAAGACAGTTCAGCACTAGGTCACCCACGCGCAATCCCACCTTATTCTCTGCAGACAACTATGTCCAAGAGCAGAAGCTCCTTAATACCACGGGACCCAGCGCTGCGTCCATTTTGAGCTTTGGCCAAAATTTTATTAGTAACAATATGCTTAGTAATTTTAGAATGGATGGAAGAAGTTTGTGTCCTGTTAGAAAGTGGGTCTATAGTGGGTCTGCAGTTTTAGTGTCTGTGGTTCTTATAGAGTAGAATAAAAGTAATACCAATTATTAAGTTATTATTATTATAATCTTCGAAAGTTTTTGCAATAAACACATGGTCAACATTATTGACACTATTATTATATACGATGTTTTTGGAGAAGTCGATAAATGACGAGTTCGGTAATACAGTGTTGAAAGGCGCTGTTCGGTACTTTACTTTGAAACCGACGCTCGTGGGTTCAATTCCCATACAGGACAAACATCAAAGCAGCCCATCTGGGTATGTACCTCCGCCTCAAAGAAAACCGCACTCAAATAACAACTCCCTAGAAGGTTATTATTTATGTGCTTGCGTGTGACTGAGGTCACCAGTAAGCTCTTAAGGAGTTGCTGTGTTAGCAGCAGAGATGGCATCGAGTGAGTGATACTTAATGTGTTGCACACGTTTATAATAAATTTATCAAGACGAATATAAGTTATCAAGACAAATAACTACCGTAAGTATATCTTGAAGCACAGCACTGTCGATTATTTTCGGGCATCCCACTTTCCCGGCGAGTGACTCAGCCGTATAGTTTCTGGGTAATACAGGGCCAATACTAATGATCGCTAACATCCGTTAGGAGATGGCACACGAAGAAGAAGCGTTTATAGGCTACAGTTGCCGCTTTACATCAGTATGCTTATTTGGCCCCCAACGTTGTATAAAAAAAACTGTGCCATTGAGCTTTACTCGAAGGTTAGTATACTTTGCTTTTGTAAAATTGCGTATGTCTAGGAACGACATACTTATAGATAAACCCAAAACCAAATTTTATCTACTCGTAAGTACAAGGTTTGATCCAAATTTTTAGAGTATTTTTCGTGTTACACGAAATAAAATTATGATCAAATTGTTCGTTTACAGTCGTGCATATATCGATTGTTCTAGATAGCCTATCGCGTGACTTTTCTACAAACGCTATAACATTTTACCTCACTAACCTTTACGTTACTCTATTAGTAGAGTCTAGTAGAGTTTTATAGTTAAACGAAATTTAATTAAACTCTTACCTTCTGATTGTATTAAAAGTACTAGGTTATATACATTAAAAAATATACATTTTTTATTAATACTTAGGAACCAAATATGTATAAAAATAACTATAATAAAGAATGACGACAAAGAGGCGTTTATTATGCCACTGCATCGATTTCAAAAATAATGTAGACTTTTTTGTATACCACTAAGGTGCAAAACAAGCGTACGGCCTGCCTAATGGTAAGCAGGTACCGTGGCCTTATGGGCATTTGTAACAACATGCATTGATAACCCTCTAAAAATCTCTTCACGCGTTTTTTTAATCATCTCATCCATGTACCTACCATGTAACACCCTTGCGTTGCCTACCCTGTAAAAACCTCAATGTAAGATATATAGAAATTTACAGACGTAGACTTCCAGTTAAAAACTGTTATTTAGCTATTTATTTACTACATAAAATATTAACTACAATTCTTAAGTCCTTACCAGATAGATATGTACTAACTCCTAAATTCTCTAAAAATTATATTCCAAATTTTGGTGTCTATATAATGCTGATTGGTATAAGTTGCTATCTGATCAGCTGTTGGTCCAGCGGGAATCAATAAAATTATACGTGAGCATCCGTCCCCTTTGAAATACATTTTCATGTGTCAATTTTCATGGCGAATGGCCAAAGACTTGCAAAGTTTTCCATCTGAGGAATATTATATTATATCGTCCTTATGTGGGCACAGTTACGGCAATCATTGTAGTTTTAGACCTAACGGCACTAGAGCAGTGTTCTGGAAAGCGTGTGCCGCGTATTGGTGTCCTTTGTCATAAAGGTATGAAAATAATACTTACAAATAGGTGGGAGTTATACGAATGTGGCGTTTCGTTGTGGTACAGACGCGCGCAACTGTCTGTCACGGACCGGAATATTGCACAACGCCGCTTACTCGTCGTTGTCGCTCGCTTTTGTAAACAAAAACAAATAACCATTCTAAATAAGTAGTTTAACATGCTTGCGTAAACAGTATTTGTCTATTTTCTATAGTGTGTATATAAAAGTATGTTTTCTATAGAATACATGTAAAATTACTAAGAATCACAAAAAAATGAGGAACACTGCGAGAGCATGCCATACAATTATATTATCGAATAAAATAAAACAAACAAAAAATCATTTCTCGCACAGAACAATCTCACAAAAATGCAACATTGCAGAAACAGTATCATATCCACTCCCTGTATAAGCAAACAAACAATAACGGGTGATATTTCCCGCCGCGTCCCCAGCAATAGCGGCGCAAATCTGTTTTCTCTCAATGATTTGTCTCTGAAACGTACCGAATCTCAGCTGGGCGACTGCCAAATGTGCAACTTACACCAATTTCTCCTTTACCACTAAGAAAACTTCTAAAAAGTTAACGGTAAAGTTGAATTTTCAATAGCTAGTTGTTGTTGTACTTTGCACGCGCCTAGCTTAAACTCTACTGGGCTCCTAGGCTATCAGACGGCATACTGGAGAGCTCTTGTGATCCGTCTATGAAAATAATATTTTATTATGATAATAATACGTTGTAGAAGATAATGTTGTGTACTTGTTTTTGACTCTGTAGTTCATTGTAGTTTATATTGTGAGCATAATATGAATACAAATTTGTTTCTGAGGGAAATACCGAAGTAATGCGTCTGCTTTGTTATTGAAGTGCTTGTCTTGTAATATGTAAAATATTTTGACACTCGTATATACGTGGTATAAATACATGTTATTATTCTATTATCATGGGTATTATATGTTTCATTAAAACAGTGATTTTACTTAATAAATTACATTACTATACTTTTTGGAAATTGTGAAACTATGCACTATGCCTAGAGATATATCCAGCGGTTATTATTGGAAACAACGTCGGGAGCATATAAGCGTATGCCCCACCTGATGTAAAACGGTTACCGTAATCATGGACGCTGGGAATACAGGAAATATTGCCACCCTGGCCTCTAACGCCGGAACTCCTTAGTTTACTAGTAACCCCAATCGCTTGCAGGAACACTCCAACCCGGGAGTTGTTATTTGACTGTGGTTTTCAATTATTTTAATATGAATGATCTCTCTTGTTAATACTCTGACCATGATAAGAAACTATTTTCATACATACAATGGTTGTCCTTTATGGGAAACTAACTCACAAGCCACTGGTGTTAAAGAAACTTTGCCGCTGCGCCACTGGGCTAATCAAAATTCATCATTTGGGCTAAAGAGTATTCGAACGTATTTTATCGAATCTGACATTGACTATAATGTCAATTTCGCAAGGACCCATTCAACATGTAAAAAATGAACTTTACATAACTTATAATAGGTAGTCAGGTAAAACTTACTTTTGCAAATTATGTAAAGTTTATTGAAAATGAATCACTCAAACATCTCAACTGAGATTGTACGATAATTACAAATATGTACATAAATCTGAAAACACGAAGTTGATGGTGCCTACATGCCGATATCAAGATTCGAACCAATGATTGTCGGCTAATAGGTCGGTTCTATCGGTCGGTAGCACTGCTTTCGTATCAAAGACCGGAAAACCCTTTCTCACCATCATCAGCCTGTATCTACCCACTGCTAGATATAGGCCTTTCCTAATGCTTTTCACCATATGCGATCCTCCAGTTTCCGCCATGTCATGCGCGGCCTCCTCTTTAGGATTTTCTTACCCCATCTGCCATCGCTGACTTGGCAGATGTAGCCGGCCCACGATTCGTTCCGGATTCGATGCATTAGAGAAATTCCAAGCACAGCTTTTTCTATCGCTCGCTACATAAATTATTTTTAAATAAAAAAAAAACACCGTCAAAAATCACATGGGAACTAAAAAGCGGTAAATAATTGGTCACATTTTTTTATATTAGATATATAAAGTTGAAGACGATGTTGAGGTGTAAAGTATTGTTTAGCTCTATTGAGCCTTCTTCTCCAGATGACCGCAAAACTATACTTCGCTTAAGATGTCGACACCCAGTATGCCGATGCTAACCGTAACGCTGAGGGGTATACCTTCTAATCGAGGAACTACGATAAATGGGTACTTTTTCGCGGTAAATACTTGTGTCTTTAGGGGATTAAATTGAATTAAATTCAGTCTACTCCAATACGAGACCTGTTTTAGTGATGTCTCAATTTCAGACACAAGCTGTGATCGGCACCCATTGACGCAATCCCGAGAGATATTGGTTTGATTACTGTATCTTGCATCCACCGTACTGTTATCTGCATAGCAACGAATGTTACGCACGTGCAACAAATCATTAATATGCAGAAGGAACAGAGTGGGAGATAACACACAGCCTTGTGGTACGTAAACGTTCAGGAGCAGTGGATCCGAGCACGCACCATCAACTACGACCTTGATGCTTCGCCCAATGAGAAAACTGGCAACCCATGCACAAAAGTTTTCGGGTAGCCCAGAAGAAGGAAGCTTCGAGAAAAGTGCTTTGTACCACGCCCGATTTTACGATTTTTGAAGTCGGTGCCAGTATACTGATTTTATCAATTGATATTATACGGCTGGCACCGACTCCAAAAATCATAAGTAATTGTGACCAATTATTTTTCGCTTTTTAGTTCCTGGGTGCTTTTTGAAGGCGGTTTTTTTTAGTTAACATTTTTAAATAAGTATAAATATTAAATAATTTATTTTTTCTATTTAGTGGCGTAAATAAAAAACCAAAGATTGAAAGTCCTCATCAAAAACTTATGCTGAAGGGAACCACAAACCAAATAAATATATATGTGTGTATATAATTTTAGTTTTGTTGAGTATTTCGGTAATTTTTATATTTACCACAGATAAAGAATCCTATTAAAGGTTTTTTTGTAGTCGGTAAGTGCCTACCCGATTTAATTGTATCAATTTGATTAGGCTTTCGTTGGGGTATCTCGGTGATGTACTTAACGAATAGATAGGGTTTATGAAAACAAGTCTATGAAATAAACTTTACTAGAAAAAAAGAAATCAAATCAAAACACACCGCATTTTCATTTGCGCCATCTGTGTCATACAAGTAGTTCATATTATGTGTTGTTCTGTCCAACGTTAATTCAACGCCATGACGAAATTTGCATTCATTTCGCAATTTGCAAAATTCAGTCACTAAAATCATAGCCGGTGGTAAAAACAGGCAACTTCATATAGAAGGACTGAGCTGTCCAGTGTACGTGAGCGTATCTTATCCGTTTAATTTTCCAGTCACACAATAATGGAATTTAATCCCTTACACCACAATCCGGTATTTTTATGAAAGAACAGTTTTAATACATACTTTTTATATTGTTTTTGGGAATATTGCTAGCGAATATTCTAAATAGATTAATGGAAAAAATCCGCCCAGGCGAGATAAATATGTTTTTCTATTTAAATTGTTATAAAACTTATAAATGATGTTGTAACTTCGTCTACTTTGTAATCAAAAGACTTTAATATAAAAAAAGAAAAATGGTTATTAGCAAAGTATTTGCAAAGTAGAAATCTACATAAATTCCATTCAACGGCTGAATACTCAACTCGTTTTCATAGACATTATATAAAAATGGACGCGGCATTTCTTGGGCATTGTACGAATTCATTTGTTACTTTCACATTTCTTATACTAATACGACGGCAAATAGTGGACATGGTCTGAATGATGGTATGCAGTTACTTGCAATACTATGGGTATCACTCGTGCATTGTTGACGATGTAAAAACCTCATCACGCTTTTTATGATAAATCTTTTGCTGTAATTCTTAGGAAACACTTTCATTCCACAACATAAGAGTACTTTTTGAACACGAACAGTACGCGAACATAGCTGTTCCAGTGTATCAGGGGAATTTCGGACCGAATTAAATTTCTTTTCACTTCTTCTAATCGAGTAACAGTCTGGAAATGTCTTCTGTAAAATATTTTATACGTAATAAGTATTTATCGTTCTTATAATCACAAATCTTAGTTGAGTATAATGCGTAGTTGTTGCTTGAGCGTATTGTTTTGTTTTTTTGTAGATTATTACAAGTGTGACTGTCAGTATGTTGTGGTTATCTAAGGCACAAACTTAATTGATACAAAATCGCAGAGAAGCATCAAACTAACGATCGAATATTCATATGCGTTCGTTAATATCACTCCGATATCTGTGATGTGTACTTGCAAATATGTGAGTCTCTTATATTACACGATTGTCATTACTAGATTTTGGCTAGATCTATCTGAATGCGTCGATGCGCTTCAGCTTGCACATATTCAACAAGTAGAAAATTGTGCATTATGTATTATGTTATACCGGTGTAGGCAGGATGCTTTGTTATATTTTAAATTGCTTCACTTTGCGTCAGTTCAGTAGAGAACGAATGTTAGCGTGTGATTCCGCACATTTAAATATAGGATATCTCGTAGGCAGTGGACTAAAGGAATGATGATTATAGAAATCCTTACGATAATTGAAAATGATTCTAAAATTTTCACCTATTTTTTTTTCTACCTGAATCGATTGTTATTATAATTTACAGTTACTGAGCGATATCCCAGAAATTCCCTGACTCTTCAACTTCAAACCATACGATTATTATTATTATTAATTAAATTGGCTACATATTGTTTGCATTGCAACGTTTGGGATATTATTGCGTTTTGGAAAATGCATTCATAACATACACCTACACCTATCGTCTTTCATATGTTAAAAAGCCTGTCAAATTTAATAATGAAACGCAAGGCAAATTTAAGTAAATTATTGAATTATTTATTGTTAAAACAATAATGTAAGCGATACTATAGTATCTATAACTTCACGCCAAATCCCTTGTGGGGTAGGCAGAGAGAACCGAACGCCACGTGACTCGATCCTTACATATCTCACTCGCTTCTTTAACATTCATTGCTCTTCTCATGCACGCTCGCCGGTTTCTAGGGCTCCTGACATCACCTTCTGAATGAACACGACCAATTTGGTCATGGTAGGTAAGTCTTGGCCTTCCCCGGCTCCTACATCCTTCCACTTTTGCATTGTATATCTGCTTCGTCATTCTTTCATCTTGCATTCTTTCTACATGCCCAAACCATCGGAGCATGCTTCTTCTTATTTTAACATACTATAGTATACGTTATATACATTACTATATGGGATAGTAGAGGACATAGATAGAACTTCTGAATATAATAATACGTACGCACAGTTTATTGAGCATTTTCATGACACCTTTTTTTTATACAATGTCGGGAGGCCTAGAAGATCGCGTGATACTTGTACAGAGAAAATACAAAAAAAATCGTCAAGTGTGAGTCCGTTTCGCTCTGAAGGTTCCGTAATAAAATATTTTCCCAAATTATTGTCGCAAAAACGTATTTTTTTTGTGATGGGACTACAAATTTGCATATATCTGTTTTTTTCCTTAACTTGTGCTACATGATATTACTTTTTACCAAATTTTATGATTTTAGGTTAACGGGAAGGACCGTACAGGTTATGATTCCCTTGCAAGTGTCATAATTTGCGCATAAACAAGACGTAAACAGCCGTATCTTTTGATTTCGTTGATTTATAAGTTTGATTTTTTTCACAGCTTGAAGGGATTACAGATTTGAGTATTTGATATCTATCTATCAATTTCAACTTGCTAGCTCTATCTCTTCCTGAGAAAATGGTCTTGACGTACAGATAGACGGACAACAAAGTGATCCTATAAGGGTTTCGTTTTTTGTATAAAGGTACGGAACTCTAAAATATCATTTTTTTTAGTTATACCTATTTGTATGTTTTTGGAAGGAAATTGAAATTTAAGGAGAAATACAGTAGCTGTACAGGCATATGCTGTACTGTAGCATGTACTAGAAACGATGTAAATATTTTGTGATACCGAATACAACTACACAAATACAAACAAATAAATATTACTTACAATCATAACAACAGTTTGAGTTCCCGACGCATAAGCAATGTAAACTTCTTATAGTGATATGGAACAATTGGTACGTGAATCCAACTTATTAAAAAAATGGTTCTACTATTCTTCTTTTGTTAGAATTTTAATTTAATTTTCTAATAATATATTTATAAACTAGTAGGAGTAATATTTAATTTAGGATTTCTCTTAAATAATGACTAGTATCTATTAACATAACAAATATAGTATCAACATTCCATTGGTCTTCTACCTACAAGACACTCTGAATAATATATTAATTTGTTAGAAATAAGCCGTCCACATTTCGCATAAGTCTATGCTTAATTTCTAAAATCCATTTTCTAACCACCTGTAAAGAATTGAATGCATTATGCTACGCACCTTTTCTTGAGAAGCGCTAATGGATACTTAATTGCTGCCAAAGACTACTTAAAGGTTAAAGCAGCAAATTAATTGTCAAAAAGTAGGCCCTTGTTCAATGGAAGGTTCTATTTATAGAGATCAAAAAGAGAGCTGATAAAGGCATGGATTTGAAATGTATCTATCTATATCTTCACACCAAATGCCTTTTGGTCTAGTCAGAGAGAACCGAGTCCTTATACACTCGCTCACTACTTTAACATTCTGCTCTCTCATCGCTTATTTAACGTTCTCGCTCGCTTCTGACAAGACAACCAATTTAGCCGTGGTACCCCTTTTTAAAATGCGTATTCTCAAAAAAAAAGACATAAATGTTAATACATGGTTTGTTTAGTCTAACATTATATGTAATGTATGTAGGACCTGAAGAAGATCTAAACTCTGTCACGAAGAGATTGGTCATATTTTATCAGAACGTGGTGCCCCAGAAATAGGCGTGCATAAATGAAAAAACTGAGAATGTTAAAGAAGCGGTTTAGGTACATAGGAACCAGGTAATGTAGCGCTAGTTTTCTCTGTCTACCTCTCAATGAACTCGCCGTGATAGATAAATAAATAGATTATATACAGTAACAAAAATTTTAAATTCTTTTTAATTTCAGCCAAACTCTTATAAGAAAAAAATGCACATCAGCTTGCTGCAACTCTCTCGTTGCGAATTGTAATTGATTCTGTAATTAACTACCAGAAACACAACTGAATTAGGAAACAGAATAAAGCTAGGAATAGCTAATGTACCCTACATTAGTTAAATGAATATGGAATGTTTCTTTTACAAGAACCGTGTGCTTCTAACTGGCGCCACGTGTCACAGTCAAGTAAGGTCGTATTTGTTTCTATATTATCACAATACATTTCAAAGTGTCTTTTCAAATTATGCGGCTTATTTTTGACACAAACTCGATATAGAAATTTTGACGTAAACATTTAATATTGTACATATATTTATACTAGAAAAATGTTTAAAATATCGCAGTGGCAATATACGTAAAATGTCAAACGTTCCACTTCCAAGCCATTGGACGCGACGACGAAAAATTTTAGCTCATATTTCGCTAAAAGATTTAAACGAAAAGCGTCTTTCAAACGATTTAGTTTAGACAGCTTGGATAAAGACATATATTTTGTAAGCATTTTCAATATTTATTTGGAATTCGTTATAAGGATATATTGGGTCCGACATTATAAACGATAGTTAAATTTCTTACATGACTAAGTTTAAACATGCTGTAACATCATAACGCTTTATTCATTCTTATATACAACCTCTGCTTCCCTCTTATCAGAATCAAACTTTGTGTATCTCCCAAGATAAAATGGATCTCGAGGGGTTTAATAAAAAGTTGCATAACAAAAAGAAAACTACGCTGTAAATATTATTTTAATAAAACAGATGCAAATCGTTCAAAGTACATAAGATACAATAAATTACTTAAAAAATGACTGTTCCAAAAGAATTGCAAACCGGAAATATATAACAAATAGTAAAAATGTTTGTAAAGTGACTTGCAATGTTATTAAAAGTTAATCTGGTAATACACAATCCTAAAATTATAATAATAAATTATATTAATAAAATTACGAATAATGGCACTGAAAATACAGATCCAAAAGATATAGCTTCTGCATTTAACAATTATTTCATAGGTATAACAAACTAAATAATAAAAGCGAAAACACAGCTAAGACTAATTTACAGAATAGTATCGTCCTTGCTCCTGTCGACGCACTGCAAATCAGTCAAATAATAATGTTTCCAGAAAAACTTGCAGTCTCAATAGTTAAACCGTCACATAAAAAGGGTGAAAAAACTGACATAAACAACTATCGACCTATAATATTAAACTCGACCTATATTGAACTATATTACTCTTGTATCTATATGTTCAAAATCTTCGAAAAGGTTATGCACAAACAATTTGAAGCATTTTTTAAGAAATTCCAAATAATAAAAACAAATCAACGTGGTTTTCAAAAAACAAATCCACAACTCATGCAACATTTAACTTAATTAATGAAGTACTACATAATATCAATAAAATGAATTACACAACAGTATTATTTCTCGACATGTCGAAAGCATTCGATACTGTTTCCCATAACCAATTATTAATTAAACTGGAACGGAATGGATTAAGAGGACCTGCACTGACGTGGTTGAAATCTTACCTAGAATACAGATTACAATTTGTAGAGATAACAAAATTGAACTCTAAAGACACTGTCCAAATGTTTAGATCAGAGCTAAGACATAATAAATTTCGAGTACTGCAGCGCAGTATTTTAGGTCCACTGCTGTTCCTGTTATATATAAATGACTTACCAGATATAAGACATCATAAAACAATTTTATTTGCCGATGATATCTCGGTCATAGTGACATCTGACATAAAATCAACTATAGTTCAACACAAAAATGACATTATCGAAACTTTGCATTGTATTACAGAATGGCTTAATAAAAATAATCTTCAATTCAATATCAGTAGAACAAAACTTATAAACTTCAATAACTTTAAAACTCAATCCGTAGACGTATACTTTTCTGGACAAACGCTTAGTAGTGCAACAAATACGGCATAAAATTGCTAAATAGGTTTAAGCTACTCCATCATGTAATCTAACGCCGATATTTTATATTACCCTATTTAAAGCAAATAAAAGTTTTTTTTATTCATGGGTTCCCACATTCTCGGTCATTTATATGGGGATATGGATCCAACGCGTAGCGGCCATTTTGAGGAAATTCATGTTATGTAGTACACCCACCGAGACCTAATAATATCGATAGGACCATATATCTATGAACAGGTCACGGCAGGTATTGGGACTATTGCGAATGTGTAGGAAATTATTAGTCTATTGTTATTATTATTATTATACGGTTCGCGGTTTCACTTGATCATTGCGGGAAACTTTTGTTAGGAATGTGAGAGGTGCTCAACGACGTCAATACGCATGTCCATTTTATGAAACACGCAAATCAAGTACTATTAATATCAACTTATCTATAAATATGTATCAAGGTCCTCCGTATTTCAGAATAATTCATCAGAAGCTAAATTATCCCCATTGTATGGCTCGAAAGGTCTCATTTCTGCCAGTCTATAATTTAACAGTTTGGAGGGATATGATTATCTACAAACCATGCGATTGAAGGGAGACCCATACCTATACTGACAAGATTTGGTGGCCCGGAATATGACATGTTACCAGTAATATTATCATCATCATTATTTCATCTACTGTTGAACATTTGCCTCCCCTCTAAAGTGCAGTGCGAACGAATACCGTCGCTTCCCGCCACACGTCACAGTCACGAATATTAATTCGCGAAATGAGCGGCCGCGGCCTAGCCGCTGTACGCTACCGTCGCTATGGGTTCCGAATAACTCATAGCCAACGAGTTCTTGGCGTTCATACAACACGCCATCGACACTTTGGACGAAGTCAGCATCATGCGCATCTGTAAGTCTACCTTCAGTGAAGATGAGATTTGCAGTGGCAAGATGCTACTGTTCATGACGCTGGACAAGACCATGGAGATGCCCTCACGCAGGAGGGATGGAGGTGACAAAAGTATACAAGTCATCAGTCTTTTGAAGGTGACCGATCCAGACGACGTGCCTTCCTTTGTAGCGAAATACCCACACAAGTTACCATACCACTGTGACCCTGGAACATGTCGACGTTAGTACGCTGCTGAAGGACATCAGAAGCCTAAAAGCCAGTTTCGCTGATGTCCAGTCACAATTAGCGTCATCGGAAACAACAAATAGTGGGCTACGTAAGGAAATATTATAACTAAAATGTAATGTTTCCGTAAGTAGGTCACCTTAGGTCGTCAACATTAACACGCGTCGTGGTGCACAGAATGCATCCAGTTGCATGCAAACAGTATGCAGTTTATTGGTGTCACCGACTACTGTCGCTATGAGCTCCGTACCGTGCCGTGCCGCCCGCTCACCAGCGGAGGCGACTAAAAATGTAAACACGTCAACCCCGGGACGTGATTACGCAAAAGTTATTGCATTACCACCGTCTCACCTACCAACTCACCGGGAGAAGTCAAATCATTGCGAGCCCGCTCGCAAGGCATTGCAACCGGGTTCTCGCAAGGACCAGTGCGATGGGCAGGGCTTCATACAAGTGGACAGGAAGAAGAAGAAGAAGCCGTCCAACCGCAACTACTGCGGCAGCGCACAGACCGGATCGTCACAACTGCGCGTGGAAATACCAGAGACGCCGTTATACGTTTCCAGACTACACTGGTCTACAAAGGTCGAGGAGATTGTAGACTATGTGAAGAAGAAGACCAACTTCACCTTGAGGGTCGAGCGACTGGAATCTCGCCACAAGGTAAACTTTAGTTAGGACGGGGATGATATTCGAGAACCTATTTCCACAGTGGTTGCGGTTGTATGAGCCATGCGGCCGGCCCATTGCCACTGCAGCTTGCTTATCCCTTAGGCTAATTGTATTGTCAGTTAATTTAGTTTTACGAAAGATATCTTCATTGCTCATTTCTGGTAATACGAGTATGTATACTCCTTTTCACCCTCTGAACCTTCAATTCCTCCTTTTTGACTATGAGATAATTAGTATAGAGTCAGTGAAGCAGGATTGATGCCCCAAGTGTTGCAAGAACCGTAGACTACGGTAATTGCTTACCATCAGACAGGGTATATACTTATTTATCACCTTAGTGATATTGGTGATATTGTAATTGATGTAATACATCTCGAATAAATATAATGAATATGGGATTACGCGCAAAATTACACAGTGTGCTGGGTGGGGCAATATTTCATGTGATGAACGGGTGCCCCAGCAAGGACAGGGCACAAACAAATTAACCACTAGACTGTCCATAAAGGCACCCTACGCTCACGAAAACTTTGTGTTTTAGCGCCCAAATTACTCAGCTATTCGAGCCTACTACTGTGTGGGAAGTGGGCAAACCTGATCTATATTAGGTTAGGTCACATGTCTTTCGAAATATAATTTCTTGGACGTGCGGCTTTCCTCACGATGTTTGCCTTCACCGCCGAACAAGTGATAAATATGTACTTAAAAGACGAATTTAATGGTATATGCAGGGGGCAGAGGATTCGAATTAGGGACCAGTTTGTCAATAGGCCGGTTCCATATCTAACACACAAATTTTTGTTCGACAACTTATGAATGGCACGAAGTCGATTATAAATTTTGTCTTTTGCATTCTTAACCAAATCATTAAGAATGCAGTCTAGATTTGCATAAGTACAAACATTGACCGTATTTTCCATAATACTAAAGCGACAAACAGACTTATGTATAGCCTAGTAAGCACTTAAAATGGACAACAACGGACGAGTCAAACAATAAGTATCACTCTGTGTTCGCACTTAGCCTTCCTAAGAAAACTTCTTCACGTTCTTTTTGACAAAATTCTATGCTAATAACCTTAAAAATGTAAGTTCTTAGTCAAAGATAAATCATGATTCTTTTTTTACAACGTCGGGAGGCGTAAAAATATACGATCCACCTGATGTAAAGTAGTTACCGTAGCCTATTAGCGCTTGTAGTATATAAAGTATCACTCGCGCGATGCATCCTCTGCTGCTTACATAGCAACTCCTTAGGAGCTTACTGGTCACCTCTTTCACACGCAGCAACACAAGAACCCTCCAGAGAGGTGTTATTTGGCTGCGGTTTTCTGTGAAGTAGAGGTACTTCGCCAGATGGGCTGCTTTAATGCGCCCTACCTCTCTTAAAACATCCAGACCAAGACAAACAGACTTGTTGATGCACACAAATGTTTGTCTTGTGTGAGAATCGAACCCACGAGCGTTGGTGTCAAAGTCGCGTCGTTCACGACTGAGTCATCAAGCTCGTCAAATCGTCTTTCTACAAGTTGACAGAAATCGTGTCTAGAAGTAAACATAACACAGCTTTTGGTCTTTTTTCTGGATTTCGGCTATAGAAGGAAGTCTGATCGTGGCTGATAATATTATTTACTGCAACACTATTCAGTACCACATAAATAGAGTATTTAGCAATGGGCAGTAGATCCTTTCATCGTTTTTTTATTGAGAAATAATTGAATAGCACTCGATGTAGATTTTATGGAACGAGTCGCCAGCTGAGAATCAAAACACGACATAAAAACTGTTGTATCAATTAGTGAGATAAAAGTACACTGTTTTGATTGCTTAACAAGCTAGCGTATTAAGCTGGGATATCCAATACCTTTTGTATAAGTATTGAATTTCGTATCTTTAAGGATATAAACTTAAAATGAATAAGGACAACATTACACGCGTCGGAATTGGTACATAATACTGGTTAACAAAAAAATATTTTTTGGATGTAACATGAAAACTTTTAACCATAACTTAGTCTGCCTATAAAGACTGTTACATAAAACTTGATTTTTTTCAAATCTTTCGTTACTTTAAATTTAGAACGTGTTTATTAAAAACTTCTTTCGATTTCCCGCTGTTTTACATATTTTTTTGTGTTACAAAGAAACTTTTATTTTTTTCAGCTCTTTAATTATTTGGAATTTAGAACGCGTTTATTATGTTAAAAACTTCTTTCGTTTTTCCGCCGTCTTACATATATTTTTCGTGTTTTTATCAAATTACAATATGTAATGGGGTATTAAAGAAAATAGGATTGCAGTGATTGCCTTGCGTAAAATGTGTATAGAGCCGTCGGTCATATTCAAGACACTTCAAAAGCTTGATATCAGCCGTATGTTGGTATATCGTACTATCGACAAATATACCAACACTTCCTATGTTGAAGATCATGAAAGTTCGGGGCAACCGCGTGCTGATAGAACTGCAAAGGCCGTTAATCCTGTTAAAGCGAAAATTCGCCGAAACCCCATCAGAAAACAAAAATCTTATCGCAAGAAATTAAGATTCCCGCTAGGATTCTGTCGCGTATAATGAAACAAGACTTGAAGCTCGGCACTTATCGTCGAAATACAGGACATTTCCTAAATCAATCCCTAGAGTTTAAGACAGTGGATTGATCAAAATGCCTTCTGTTCTGATACGCAAGTGAAAGGCACAGAAATGTCCTTTTTACTGATGACAAAATTTCACGCTTGAAGAACACTACAAAAAGCAAAATGCAAAAGTGCACGCACACAGTTCTAAAGAAGCCGCTCAAGTGATCGGAAAGGGACAACGTGGTCATCATCCTGCGTCTGTCATGGTTTCGTAGGGGGTGTCTCATCAAGGAGTCACAAAGCTTCATTTTTTTAAAAAACGAGTGAAGACTTCAGCAAAAGTGTATCAAGACTTGGATCGTATTGTGAATCCACTCAGCAATTCACATTTTTAAGTTGTGTAATTCACATTTTTGTATTATACTTTCCAGCAGAACTCTGCACCTGCTCACAAAGCACGAACTACCCAAAACTGGCTCGAAACCAATGTTCCGGACTTTATAAGAGCTGAAGACTGGCCCTCATCTAGCCCAGATCGGAACTCCTTAGACTACAAATTATGATCAGTTTTAGAGGTCATCGCCTGCCGAAATGGCATGCTGACATTGTGTCTCTTAAGAAATCTCTGGAGCAAGCGGTAGCTAAATTTCCCAAGCAAACAGTGCGTAAATTCGTGGCAGACAGATTAAAGGCCTGTATCAAAGCCAAAAGTGATAATTTCAAATAGAATCATTTACTTTTTGCTGAGACTTCTATAAATATGTACATATAACTTTTATTAAGATGACATTACTTCATAAAAAAATAAATGGATATTCATTTGTGACAGAATTTATGGCTGGACTAGGTATTTATAACAAGGTAAAAGATGTTAGAATTGATATTAGAAAATTATGAATCCGAATAATTTTATTGTAATCTTTTTAATTTATTTTCTGTTTTTTATAAAACATCACTAGTGAAATAGTCTATAATCATATAGCGTTAATATAAAGGTTTTCTCATGATTTTGTTCTATGTTTTGTTTCGGAGAGTTCCTGTTGTAAAGTTCAACAGTAACCCGCTAGTATACCTTAGTTCTACTTTCCTTGATATCTTATTTCATTGTAACAAAACTTGTCAGTATCATTTTTATACTTCCAGGACATTACTCGAAAAGGGGGTCATGTGCCAGAAGCGTGCTCGTTCGCGACCCCTGCCAATCAGTCGATTGCAATTCTGGACCAAGAGCGCACCGACGTGCGGATTAGGGCGTCCCCCGTAGGCGACGCGCACCGATCCGCCCCTGTCGGTGCGAATTTAGCTGCATGCGGCGGTGGGGGCCGCCACCCACCACGCAGCGCCAATTCCGGCGGGACGAGGGGAGCCGAGTGCCGCATAGGCACGTGGAATGAGAGAGGTGGATTGAATGATAAGACGAATGAACTGATAGACATAATGAATGATAGACGTTTGGATGCTTTGTGTGTAACAGAGACTAAGCGCAAGGGGAGCGACACCGATGATCTGCCCGGTGGGATGATGGCCCTATGGTCTGGAGTAGACCGGGACGATCATGCCAGTGCTGGTGTAGGTGTCGTACTCCCCTATCGCTTAGCCACTGGTGTAAGAGATTACTGTTTGGTAGGGCCTAGACTTCTCTGGGTTCGTATTAAACTGGGCATCACGCGAGTATTTCTGGTTGCAGCATACGCTCCCGTGAGCTCGGCGTGTGCTCAAGAACTGGAGAAGTTTTGGGAGTCTGTGAGGGATGTTCTGGACTTAGCTGAAGGGAATGAAAGAGTGATTATGTGTGGAGATTTGAATGGATGGGTTGGGACCAAGCGATACAGCTATGAAGCTGTGTTTGGTCCGTATGGAGATAAGAGAGTGAACGAAGCAGGTAAGTCAATACTAGATTTATGTATGGAACGAAACCTCCTCGTGTCGAATACTTTATTTCATCATAAGGATATTCACACGTATACATGGAGAAGGAATGACCAAAAAAGTGTGATTGATTTGATTTTAATAGATAAACGTCTCCGAAATGTTATAATGGATACAAGAGCCTTTAGAGGCCCCACTCTTGAGACGGACCGCTACCTGGTGGTAAGCCGGTTTGTGGGCCTTTTTAGGAAGTGGAGGCACTGACGAGTGCGTATCCCTTTCGGAGACCATGAAAGGATAAGGAGTGAAAAATTGCAAGATGAAAGTGTAAGGAGAACGTATGTGCATCTGGTAAGTGAGAGACTTGCAAATGCAAGCCTCTCCGACTCAGATGTGGATGATTGTTGGAAAGTTTTGAAAGAAAGTATGGTGGATAGTGCGAAAGAAGCTTGTGGATGCGCAAAGAGACGTAAAACAGCGAAAGGAGATGCCTAGTGGGATCTCCTTTCCGGAGGTTGAATCCTCCGTAACAAGAAAGAGGAAAGCGTGGCTGGATTACGTATTATCTTTGCCCTTAAATGAAAATATGAGAGAAAAGAAGAAAGAAATGTACCGTCTATGCAGGAATGAAATCAAGGCTTTAGTGAAAGAGAAGCGTGAAACACAAATTATGAATGAGGAAGAGAGGCTGACGAAAAACTTCGAGGCAAATACTAAATTCTTTTGGAGAGAGGTGAAGAAGTCTCGGAGTGGTTCGTCGGCATCCAGAATGGATATTTATTTATTTATTTTGATAATTATCAACGAATGCATGGGGAAAGGCTCATTACTTAACTGAAAGCGAAATAAATGAAGGCAATGGTAATGAAAAGAGAGGAAACCAGACGAACACAAGAAATACGGTTAGTGGTAGTATTGGAATAGGTATATATGACTGCATATCTACGCTTTTAGCAGAGATAGATACACCGCTGAAGCGAAGCGTGAAAACAGAAGTTTGAAAGAATAGGTAGGTATACAATGCGATGCTGATACTAATACTAACGTATGAAATAGAGAGCTGGGTTTCGCAACGAGCAAAGCTGAGAATTTTACTAATATTGAGTTGAAATTGTGAGTTAGTTTGTGGTATCGTAAAAATATTACATTGTAAATGCAGCTAGCAACAATGTTCAGAGATATTTGAGGTTTCCAAACCTGCATTGGTTACCGTGACTGTGTAAATAATGGTTTGAATGGGCCTAGCATGTCATATTGTACCAATGACCCTTACATATTAAATGGCTTAGGTTGCTCAAAGGTGATCAGAGGCGGTATGACGTAAAAGAATATAGGTTGATTAAATGAAGAAGTGGACTGCTACTTCCTATCAAAAAGACGTTTTTTCTGTTGCTGCAGATATAGGGTGCCCATGTCTGATCATCTTATCTCACAAATCTAGAGTCTTTTCAATACCATTAGGTTGCTTGTATCAAATGCGAACCTATGGAATCGCAGACCGTGAGACAACTTTCTGCATACTTAGTTACTATATATACTAGAGTACACTTAGTCTCTACAGTGTTAGGTGCAGGTTTTTTATACCACTATGGTGGCAAACAAACTTACGATCTGCCTGATGGTAAACAGTTACCATAGCCTACGGATATTTGCAGTACCACTCATGCGTTTCCGATCCTCTAATAACCTCTTCACGCCGTTACGGTTTCATGCAAATTGATATAATTCATAATTATACAAAATAGATTCCGGCACTATTTATAAAATATAACGGTATACCTGCTACCTGAACACTGGGTACGATAAATCATTATAAAGCTCCTATCTCATTACTTAATAAGCGAAGTTATTACCAAGCGTTCTACGAATAGCTTCTCGTTTGTCCAGGATACCGTTTAAAGATCTGCCCTTGTGATCTTATTTAATGTTCTAGTAATTAGTGAATATTTACTGAGTTCATGTTTGAGGACTAGGGCTTTTTTTACATTTTTTGTCTGTCTATCTGTTTGTTCCGGGTAATCTTTAAAAGGGCTAGACCGATTTTGACGTGAATTTCACTGGCAGATAGCTGATGTAATGAAGTATAACTGAGGCTAGTTTTATTTTAGATTTTATTTTTATATTAATATATAAATATAGTGAAAAAAATAACTTTTCCGCGCGGACGAAGTAGCGGGCACAGCTAGTTTCTTAATAAATTAATATAATATCATTTTCGAAGTTAAATTATCATCATAATATCAAATTCGACTAATAGTGAAATTACACTTAGTTTTGAAATAGTCACAATAATAATGATAATAGCAATACATAAACACTGAATCAAATGAAATTGTTGTAATTTGTTTGACATTTTTTAGTACATAGTTTGAAGTTTGCATTGTGGGGTTGAGATTCCTGTCATTATATTTTTGTGTCACTTACAAATTCGTTAATAGAATAATAACGTTTATTTATTAAGATTTTTCAAAACGTATGATTAATCTAGGTACCTATTTATTATATGTATGTATGTATGTATGTATGTATATCTTCACGCCAAGTCCCTTGCGGGGTAGGCAGAGAGAACCGAGCGCCATAAGACGCGGTCCTTGCATACTTCACTCGCTTCTGTGACATTCATAGCTCTCTTCATGCACGCTCGCCGGTTCCTGGGGCTTCTGACATCACCTTCTGATAAAACACGACCAATTTGGTCATGGTAGGTTAGTCTCAGCCTTCCTCGGCTCCTACATCCTTCCACTTTTGCATTGTATATCTGTTTCGTCATTCTTTCGTCCCGCATTCTTTCTACATGTCCGAACCAACGGAGCATGCCCTTTCTTATCTTAACACCGACACTCTCTTTTAGACCAACTCTTTCTCTCACGTCTTCATTACGAACGCGGTCAGCAAGCGTTATACCACAAATTTTGCGCAATGCTCGCATCTCGACCGCATTTATTCTACTTTCATGCTCTCTCTGCCATACCCAGCTCTCACTTCCATAAGTTAGCGCTGGAATTAGCACCGCGTTGTGTACAGTGAGCTGTGCCTTTTGGCTTAGATTTCGGCTGCTTAGACGTTTACCCAACGCTCCATTCACCCTATTCCCGGCACTCACTCGTCTCTCCACATCAGCGGTGTACCTTCCATTACTGCTAAAAGCATTTCCAAGATATACAATCTCATTCACTTGCTCCAACACAATATTCAATATAATATATGTTTAAATATAACTAGTTTAAGGACTTTTATGAAACATTAAATACTGAATACAATGATATTGTAGTAATCTGGTAAACATTTTTTTAATACATAGTTTGAATCGTGACGTTGATATTCCCATATTTTTTTCAAACAAGCATACGGCCTGCCTGATGGTAAACAGTCACAGTAGCCTATGGGCATTTGCATCACCAGGGGTGTCACTCATGCGTCGTCGACCCTTTAAAAACCTCTTCGCACATTTCTTGAAGAGCCACATGCTGTAGTCCCTTGGGAAAACCTCGGCTGGAAGTTCATTCCACAACTTGAGAGCTCTCGGAAGAAAACTTCTCTGGAACCGAACAGTACCATTTGCGACTATTGCGGTTCCAGCATGTGTGAACTTGTCACGGATGAACTTCCCGCCGTCGGCGAGTGGTGCGGTTATATAAAGTGTCTGTCGGCATCATATCAAACAATTCTTCAGAACATAACCTGTTGTACAATCGGTTGAACACACAAAGGGAAGCAAAATCTCTCCATAAATTTAAGGGTTCAATACCGTGTGTAAGCTTAGGATCGTCTACAATTCTAGAAGCTCGTTTCTAAATGGAGGCACATGGTCCAAGCTGGTATCCAGGTGTTCCCGCACAAAGGTGACTGCAGTACTCCATGTGTGGTCTGACTTGAAACTTATATAACGTAAGTTTTTGGCCCGCACTGAAGTACTGCTTTGCTGTTGAGCATACCAAGTTTTTTGAACGCCAGCTTGATCTTTTCCTTTAGGGGACTTCTATATTGAACGTCACTGGAGATCTCGACACCAAGCATCCTAATGATGTTGGTGATGTTAAGACGTGTGTTCTGGAATTTAGGAACCACACCAAATGGGGTTTTGTTAGCGGTGAACGCGCAAACTTGTGTCTTCATGGGGTTGAATTCAACCAAGTTAAGCCGCCCCCAGTCAGATACTTTAGCCAAAGTACCCTACATTTCAGATTTTTGAATCACTTACGAATTCGTCAATAGAATAATAGCATTTATTTATTGATATTGAATACGTAAGATTTATCCTGGCAATTATCATATATTTTAATAGAACTAAATAAGGATTTTTATGAAACACTAGCTACTCGACTTAGCTTCGCACGGGTGATCCAATCGTTATCAAACTTCACAGGATCACCTGCTGGCCTAACCTGAAGATTCACTAAAAATTTCATCAAAATCTGTCTTATAGGGGCCACGCATGCCTGAATCCAGCTTGCCGGTGCTTTGGGAACTTTCGCTGACAAAAACAAAACTGCCAACAGCGCACGTGCGGGGTTGTCGACGACCTTCATTTACGTATGCATCCTGTCACTGTTGATTGGCAGCAAGCAGCTCTGATGCCCTCTGTCTCTAGAAACTTGTATGCCTCCCGACGTTCTATAAAATGACGTACTTAAAGTACATACAATTCATCTAACACAATACAACAACAACTATTCAAGTTTTTGCATTGTCTAATATAAGCAGCATACCGTTGTTTAAAGTCGATACATATAAAAGAATTGTACTTTTCCATTTCGCAGCCGATACTCCTTTAACGAAAAGGAAAAATGCTGTCAATCTTCGGCTTGGCTGATTAAAATCCAACACAGTTAAATTGTCTATTAAAACACTGCATCCAAATTGTTCCATCAGTTTCGGAAACTACAGTACCACAGGTAGACACTCGCGTCAAACTTATGAAGGGCCTATTTTTGTGTCGGGGGTTAAAAGATGCAGTTAGCACTAACTTCAGTAATTAAAAAACAATCAAGCATCGCGTGCATTTCAAACATCATACCTTCCAGCGATGCATTTCCTTGGGAAATTTTGACAGCATTATTATCCTGTTTACTCGTTAAAAACATACACTATTTGCTATAAAACTAGTTAATAGATTCAGGCGTTACTTTGCGAAAGTCAAATCTATATGCAATTTGATCTAACCTGCTTTGCGTGCTTCCGCCACCAATTAGTTCATGCGGCCTAGCGCCGGCCAGCACCCACCCACTACTGTTAGTACTTGGTACATGCCGACGCTGCCATGGCTGCTCCGGTAGTCTCTGCTTCGGCTGCTGCGGTCGTCCGTCATCTGGAACAGAATCCGCATGCCCCCACCACCACCGTCGCTGCCACGACTGGCCTGGTCGTCGCTGCGACACGTGTTTCGCCTCTCCACGAGGCATCATCAGGCGTTGTAGACGTTAATCGTAAGAATAACATGCTACAAGTGACAAATCCATCGCAGTGCCGTCCCTTATATTGAATTGAGGGTGGGGGTGGATGGTGTGAGCGAAAAGATATTTAATAGTGGGGAATGGTTTACGTCAGTCTGTTTGTTCATGAGAGTAATTTTAGAATTTTTATGTTTATTAATTTCTAATTGTTCCCTAATATTTAGTTTTAAACCTTTGTCTATGGTGTGTAAAATTTGATATGTATTAGTGGGGGATAAGTTATGTCCTTTGTCTATAAGATGCTCGGCGAAGTGTGACCTTTCTGGGCGATTGTTTTTATACGCCGATACGTGTTCGTGAAATCGTGTTATAAAGTTACGACCAGTTTGCCCGATATAAACGTGTTCACATTCATCGCAGAACAGCTTATAGACGCCGGATTTTTTATTGGGCGGGATTTTATCTTTAGTGTTACAAAGTGACCTGAGTGAATTATGGGATTTGAGAGCAACATGTATGTTATTTTTTCTAAATATGTGAACTATTTTGTCAGTGATTTTACCCAGGTATGACAAACTCGCAGTGTATTTATTTGTCGAAATATATGGAACGGCGTACAATAGTCTGTTAACGATACTACTCGTTTTTTTACGCAATAATTTATCGATGGTAGATTTGGAATAACCGTTTGACTTCGCGATCTGATATATTACATCAAGTTCTTTGTTGTAATTATCCTTACTTAATGGAACGCTCATCAAACGGTGTATCATAGTTTTATACGCTGCGAGCTTGTGTTGCCAAGGATGGCTGGATGACGCGGGAATCGTGGTATCGGTATGAGTTGGTTTACGGTATATCGAAAATTGATGGAGGGATTGATTTTTAGTTATGGTTAAATCTAAAAAGTGAAGTGAACTATTTTGTTCTATTTCTAAAGTGAATTTAATTTTAGGGTGGATTTTATTTAATTTGGAAACAAAGAGATCCAATTGACGATTGGTACCTGTCCAGCATATGAGAATATCGTCGACATATCTATAGTAATAGAATATGTGTGGTTTACCGATTATGTGTTCGCGTTCGTAATTATCCATAAATAAGTCAGCCATCAATGGACTAAGAGGGGACCCCATTGCTAACCCTTCTTTTTGAAAATAGTATTTATTATCAAACTGAAAATAATTTTGAGACATGCAAAGTCTTGTCAGTCGTAATATGTCATCTGTCTCGCCAGGATGAATGAATTTACTTTCTAAAGAGGACTTGAGGATTTTTAGATTAGTTAACAGACTATTGTACGCCGTTCCATATATTTCGACAAATAAATACACTGCGAGTTTGTCATACCTGGGTAAAATCACTGACAAAATAGTTCACATATTTAGAAAAAATAACATACATATTGCTCTCAAATCCCATAATTCACTCAGGTCACTTTGTAACACTAAAGATAAAATCCCGCCCAATAAAAAATCCGGCGTCTATAAGCTGTTCTGCGATGAATGTGAACACGTTTATATCGGGCAAACTGGTCGTAACTTTATAACACGATTTCACGAACACGTATCGGCGTATAAAAACAATCGCCCAGAAAGGTCACACTTCGCCGAGCATCTTATAGACAAAGGACATAACTTATCCCCCACTAATACATATCAAATTTTACACACCATAGACAAAGGTTTAAAACTAAATATTAGGGAACAATTAGAAATTAATAAACATAAAAATTCTAAAATTACTCTCATGAACAAACAGACTGACGTAAACCATTCCCCACTATTAAATATCTTTTCGCTCACACCATCCACCCCCACCCTCAATTCAATATAAGGGACGGCACTGCGATGGATTTGTCACTTGTAGCATGTTATTCTTACGATTAACGTCTACAACGCCTGATGATGCCTCGTGGAGAGGCGAAACACGTGTCGCAGCGACGACCAGGCCAGTCGTGGCAGCGACGGTGGTGGTGGGGGCATGCGGATTCTGTTCCAGATGACGGACGACCGCAGCAGCCGAAGCAGAGACTACCGGAGCAGCCATGGCAGCGTCGGCATGTACCAAGTACTAACAGTAGTGGGTGGGTGCCGGCCGGCGCTAGGCCGCATGAACTAATTGGTGGCGGAAGCACGCAAAGCAGGTTAGATCAAATTGCATATAGATTTGACTTTCGCAAAGTAACGCCTGAATCTATTAACTATTTAATGGCAGCAAGTATAGCTGATCAGGTGAAGGTGTATATTAAGTTGACAAAACTCCACCGCATTGCCGTTCAAAATCTCTGGTTCAACCAACAGTGCAAACACAACCACGTGATTCCCAACTATATTTCTATAACATCACATTCACGTTCAATAGCAGCTATAAAAGCCATCAAAAAAGCCCAATTCATCTGGCTAAATGAGGAATCACGTCGTTGGTTTGCCGTTAGGGACAACCTCAAATCACATTTAAAAATATTACATACCGAACTCGCCCACAAATTACATCCCGTAGAATTCGATTTAGTAGATCAAAAAGCCCGAGAACTCGCGTCTAATTTTATACACAAAAAGTACATCTCTCAAACAGACAAACTTGACAGACTCATTTCACAACAACGCCCATCTCCTGTGTTACAAAGTGATTTAACCTCAAATTACACTAATTCTGCATGTCACACCTTCTACCCCCGCGTAAAAAATTTATCAAATACACAGTTTACTAACCAGGAAATCACACTTTTGGAAAAGGGTTTAAAGTACAGTATCCCCCCCAAAATAACACAAACATCACTTGAAAACCTGGCGGTTGACGCGGAGGTCGCGGTTATTAGAAATAAAAAAGATAATTTCTTAAAGCACTCCATAGCCCAACAACTTAAATGTTTTCCAAATCAAAATACCGTTAATAGTGAGGCCAAGACGTTGGTATCTGTCAGGCAGAGAATTTTAACCGATAATATTGTTTTATCTAAAGCGGATAAAGGAAATACGTTAGTCATCATGGACCGTAATGAGTATAACTCCAAAGTCAGTGACGTTTTACAGACAGACAGCTTTTTGACGGTAAGTCAAGATCCCACCAACAAATATTTGGCCCAATTAAAGTTAACTGTTAACGGCTCGAAATATATCTTTCCGGATAATTCATATTCAAAATTCAAAATTATTCCCATGAATCCCCATTCTCCTATGCTTTATGGTTTACCAAAATTACATAAAATCAATATTCCAATAAGGCCAGTTGTGTCGTACATTGGAGCTCCCACCTATAAGTTGGCAAAATTTCTTAATGTACATATCCGTGAAAAGATATCTTTTGAGCCAAAACACAGTCTTAAAAATAGTTTACATTTAATTGATAGTATAAAAAACTTAACACTACCCCCTTCTTCCAAATTAATTTCACTCGATGTTGAAAGTTTATTTACTAACGTACCTTACGAGGATTGTCTAAAAATCCTCAAGTCCTCTTTAGAAAGTAAATTCATTCATCCTGGCGAGACAGATGACATATTACGACTGACAAGACTTTGCATGTCTCAAAATTATTTTCAGTTTGATAATAAATACTATTTTCAAAAAGAAGGGTTAGCAATGGGGTCCCCTCTTAGTCCATTGATGGCTGACTTATTTATGGATAATTACGAACGCGAACACATAATCGGTAAACCACACATATTCTATTACTATAGATATGTCGACGATATTCTCATATGCTGGACAGGTACCAATCGTCAATTGGATCTCTTTGTTTCCAAATTAAATAAAATCCACCCTAAAATTAAATTCACTTTAGAAATAGAACAAAATAGTTCACTTCACTTTTTAGATTTAACCATAACTAAAAATCAATCCCTCCATCAATTTTCGATATACCGTAAACCAACTCATACCGATACCACGATTCCCGCGTCATCCAGCCATCCTTGGCAACACAAGCTCGCAGCGTATAAAACTATGATACACCGTTTGATGAGCGTTCCATTAAGTAAGGATAATTACAACAAAGAACTTGATGTAATATATCAGATCGCGAAGTCAAACGGTTATTCCAAATCTACCATCGATAAATTATTGCGTAAAAAAACGAGTAGTATCGTTAACAGACTATTGTACGCCGTTCCATATATTTCGACAAATAAATACACTGCGAGTTTGTCATACCTGGGTAAAATCACTGACAAAATAGTTCACATATTTAGAAAAAATAACATACATGTTGCTCTCAAATCCCATAATTCACTCAGGTCACTTTGTAACACTAAAGATAAAATCCCGCCCAATAAAAAATCCGGCGTCTATAAGCTGTTCTGCGATGAATGTGAACACGTTTATATCGGGCAAACTGGTCGTAACTTTATAACGCGATTTCACGAACACGTATCGGCGTATAAAAACAATCGCCCAGAAAGGTCACACTTCGCCGAGCATCTTATAGACAAAGGACATAACTTATCCCCCACTAATACATATCAAATTTTACACACCATAGACAAAGGTTTAAAACTAAATATTAGGGAACAATTAGAAATTAATAAACATAAAAATTCTAAAATTACTCTCATGAACAAACAGACTGACGTAAACCATTCCCCACTATTAAATATCTTTTCGCTCACACCATCCACCCCCACCCTCAATTCAATATAAGGGACGGCACTGCGATGGATTTGTCACTTGTAGCATGTTATTCTTACGATTAACGTCTACAACGCCTGATGATGCCTCGTGGAGAGGCGAAACACGTGTCGCAGCGACGACCAGGCCAGTCGTGGCAGCGACGGTGGTGGTGGGGGCATGCGGATTCTGTTCCAGATGACGGACGACCGCAGCAGCCGAAGCAGAGACTACCGGAGCAGCCATGGCAGCGTCGGCATGTACCAAGTACTAACAGTAGTGGGTGGGTGCCGGCCGGCGCTAGGCCGCATGAACTAATTGGTGGCGGAAGCACGCAAAGCAGGTTAGATCAAATTGCATGCTATAAAACTGTTTACTTTTGCTAATTTGCTTGGTAAGAAAGTGCACTTTAAGATAGATCTAATATGAAATATTTGTATAGACCAATTATAGCGCCTTCCGGACCCCTAGAGCTGGTATATGCAAAATATGCAATTTGATCTAACACGTGTTTCATCTCTCCACGAGGCATCCTCGGACACTGTAGATGTTAGTCGTCAGAATAAAATTTGGCTTGTAGCACGTTATTCTAACGACCGAATGACGAAACACGTATCGCAGAGACGACCAGGACAGTCATGGCAGCAACTGTGGCAAGTGCTTGTGGTTCCTGTTGCAGATGGCTGACAATCGTGAGGACAACCGCAGCGTCCGAGCCAGAGACGACCGTAGCAGCCATTGCAGCGACGGCATGTTGCATCTACTAACGGTAGTGGGTGGGTGCCGGCCATTTGTAGCTCGCATGAAATAGTTGGTGGCGGAAGCACACAAAGCAAGTGAGATCAAATTGCACGTAAATATGACTTTCCTAAAATAGCCCCTGAAACGATTAACTAAGTAAAAAATGTATTTGTGTCCCCTGATCATCAGCCGGTTTGGCGGCTACATGGAAAATTTGTTCGCTTTGTCCAATTCCTATGTTCTCTATCCTTGTCATAATTGGATTTTGTTGTATGTGAAACTTGAAGTTAGTTATAGGCATAAAATTTTCACTTTCAACCAAGCACAATAATAGGGATATATAAATAGTCCCCACAGGGCAGCTTGTGGCGAGCTGTTGGTGCGTAATGACACCACGGGTACCGGAGTGCTCCAGAGAGTCCATCAGGGCCTTCGCCTCCAGCGTGTCTTCATCGGTCGGAGTGAAAAGTCAAGAAGTCCCGCAGGACTCTCAGCACTGGCTTGCCTTTATTGGCCGTCCAGAGAGGAGTCGATAGAGTATATTGCTCTAGCAGGTAATATGCTCCAGGGGTGGAAGTGTTAAAGGGCATAACGCCGCGAGTAACTTCGGAGAAAGCGCAGCACACCTCTCGACACCCCTGAGTCACTCACACCGGTGTTGCCCCCGGCCGACTTTCTCTGGCATTTCGGGGGTCCATCTAGTGAGTGGCGAGCCACCGCCTGCCGAAGTAACATCAGATAGGATAGTTATAGCAGGTATCCGTCTCTCTTCTGTAATAGCCCAGTACTAATAATCCCTCCAGATCTCATTTCAATAGCCCAATTATTTCCGATACATTTACAATAGTTCTAATACCTGCTGTGGCCAGTTCGTTGGTATATCCTCCCATTGATATCCCTCAGAGCAGGTCACAGCTGGTATAATACATTACATCATTCTTTTAGAAGGGGCTTCTACGAGTTGGATTCATATCCCCGCGCACGCCTATCAAATGACCGGGATTAAAACCCGTGAAATAAGAGAACAATTATAAATAGGTACTTTTTATGATTATTTTTTTGTGTTTAAATCAATTTCATATATACACAATGTGACTACTACATAGTATATGTACCTACGCAATTGATTCGTTTGTTAATTATATCACTTCATATTTACAGCCTTTGTTTCTCTATCATGTATTTCATAAAATATTTTTGTTAGTTTTAATAACAAAAAGGAAACCAAATTTTATTTTCATTAGATCAGTATTTTATGTGCCAAAAAGTTTAGCGTCAAACTAACTAATCAATTATCACTTACGGCAGTTAGCGAAGACAACTAAGAGTCAAGGCTGTCTAGACATTTCGAATTTTGTGCTAAATGTCTCTTTACAGCTAAAGATATTGTTTCTATTGATCGGCATGAGTATTTCTTGTTTATTAATCGCTTTTTGCAATACAGCTTGTATGTCCATACATATTTCTGTTGGCGTATTGATTTTAATTTACAAACCAAACAACGCGTATATTCCACTTTGAATAAGGCTTTACAATGGCGTGTAATGTCCTTATCGGTAAGCGATTCAGTGATGCCTCTGCCGGCAGGCTTTAGGGACGCCCTCTGCCTGAATCTGTTCACAGGTACTGGAGCTCCACCGGACGCACGTATGGGGAAGACTGGAAGTCTCCGTCATCATGTGGTAACAATAACAGAGCTCTGTATACGCTTTTACAACATTACACATATGTAACGTGTTAAAATTTACTGAATGGTGTGCCTATGAGGGCTGAAAGTAATATTCTATGGCCAAGTCGTTATTTAGTGTGAAAGCTTGAAGGATGGATGAGATAAGAAATATACCATGTATAAAATGTTTTCAGATGACGAAAATATTGACAGTGGTGATCCTGGTGCTGGACCATCAGGATTGCAGACAGGTGCCCGGACTCCTCAAGGCACCATTGCAGATGATCTTCGCTTATCTTCGGACGACTCCAACGAAGATGCAGGAGTCGGGGACGCCTCCGGTCAGGGAAGGCCGTGTTAGCCCTTCATCGAGTTAGGAGGGGTGGTACATCGGCCGCGCCTATAAAATGGCGGCCTGTCCACCCGACAAGGCATTTGCTTGGCAGACTTCGAACATTGCACTCGGTGTGTTCATTATATTTTGTTTAAATAAGTATTTGGTGTTTTGTTCTCTCTATAGTTGTAATAATGTAAACGAATTACATGTATTGATTGGTACGGTCGTTTTTTTTATTAATAATTTTCGTCTGACATTTCTATAAATATATATATCGGTGACTCTAGTTCTATCACAAATGTATATAAATGATATTGAAATCTATGATAAGAAAATAAGTAGCTTGTGTACTTTGACTGCACAGTATGTTTTTGTAATAGATAAATACAATATGAAAAGAGCATAAAGGTACTTTTTTTTAGAATACTTTATATTTTAAACATTTTTCTAAATGCAAGAATCTCTGATCGGATGGTATGGTTTCCACGTATTGCTTAAAAGTCGTCACACTTTTGAGAGGTTTTACTTTTACGCAGTCAGAAGAAGTCAATAAAAGTCAAACCTCTCATCAAATCTTGCATTTTTTTTTAAATAACATTCTTCGTTTTGACCATGTTCCTCTTAAGACCAACTCGTTAAGCTGTTCTATAGAGGTCTTCGAGCATTGTACTTAGCGATCCCGCAATAATATTTACATTAACTGGAAAATCGATGTTATGTTATATAGGTATAATAAATGTGGCACCGCTGGAGAGACTGAAACATAGAATCGAAGGCCTTTCATACTCCACAAATACTAAATATAATGACCTGTTATACCCTTCGGTCTTCTGTATAATCTATCGCAGCATATATACGAGTATATGGTCTATAGTTTAGAATTCTTTTCGAAAACTAACTCGTTCGGATGGCTGTAAGTCATCAAACCTGCGTGCAATTCAATTCATGATGATTTCTGAAAACAGCTTGTAGACAAAAGACGTAACTCATAATAGAAAGGTGTTGTTTTTAAGAGCGATAAAGCCTAACTTCTTAAAAACATCACCACCGCGCTTCTGTTCCATGGCCGTAGCTATTTTTCCTCGAAGATGGCGGAATTCGATCATCACCTGGATGAAGTATCAAGCCAATTTGGCTCTTAAATACTCTACTAAATTAAATAGTTAATAGATTCAAGCGTTATTTTGCGAAAGTCAAATTTACATGCAATTTGATCTAACCTGCTTTGTGTGCTTCCGCCACCAATTAGTGCATGCGGCCTAGCGCCGGCCGGCACCCACCCACTACTGTTAGTACGTGCAACATGCCGACGCTGCCATGGCTGCTCCAGTAGTCTCTGCCTCAGCTGCTGCGGTCGTCCACCATCTGAAACAGAATCCGCATCCCCACCACCACCGTCGCTGCCACGATACTACTCGTCTTTTTACACAATAATTCGTTATAAATACTCGTTAACAGACTACTGTACGCGGTTCCATATATTTCGACAAATAAATACACTGCGAGTTTGTCATACCTGGGAAAAATCACTGACAAAATAGTTCACATATTTAGAAAAAATAACATACATGTTGCTCTCAAATCCCATAATTCACTCAAATCACTTTGTAACACTAAAGATAAAATCCCGCCCAATAAAAAATCCGGCGTCTATAAGCTGTTCTGCGATGAATGTGAACACGTTTATATCGGTCAAACTGGTCGTAACTTAAAACCAAACCCACTTTAACTTAATCATTATACAATCAATGTTAGGAGCATCACAACAAAAACATAATTTTGTTTATTTCATTTTGTGTTTTTCATTGTCTGAAGCTATGAACGATCCTTTAGTTCAGCCGGCACTAACTCTTTAATTATATTTTAAGTCGCACAATGTGAACTGTCGCCAACTAATTTTCTCTCTAAAATTGTGCTTCACTGTTCTATTCAAGAATGAACTTTTAATTATTTATTAATCTTCATGACTTTTAAGTCAAGTTGGCTGTCTAAACTTTGTATATTAATGCCTGTCCAAATCTAGGTTTTAATGAAATATTAAAAGTTAATTTATTAGTCTTGTTTTGAGAACAATGTTGGTGTTTGAAATAAAAATTAGAGCTGAAAGAATTTTGTATTGGAAAGAAAAGCAGATAAGCTGTCGGGATATTGACAGTGGTCCGAAGATACAGATGCAGTATGTTGTGTACATGATAAGCAACTACACTAAACTATTTGACAGCGGTGGTGATGACTAAACTATTAAACACATAGACAAATGTGTGGAGTCCTTTCAACAATTTAAAAATCACCCAAAAGGACGATTGTTCTCGGTTACTTCTCTAGTCGAGAATCGCACAGAAGGCCTATCTCATTCAGTTCCGATGTGTAAGAATGAATTACCTGACTGAGTGTATGAGAATAAATTCTCCGCTGTCCGTTAGCGGTGCGGTTATCGAACGAAATCATATTTGCGTAATTTACATACCGTGAATGGTAAACATTATAGAGGGAAATGAAAAGAAATGAAATTGAAAGATAATATTAGTAGAGTTATGTCCCTATTCTGGTGCCATTACTTATTCAATAAGTCATACAAATAAAACGTTATAAAATTCTGACGCGCACTTCCCACTATTCTGAAAATAGTTCGCCGTCGCCAAGAACATTAGAACTCTAAGTATCTAGATCAGGGAGCAAAGTCTTATCTTACACCTGCAAGTCTCAAGTCATAAATTACGTAATTAGAGTACTGTAGTCGCATATGAACAGTTAAGTTCAAAGAGAGACTTTGCCTACCTTTATGGGTCCTACCGTTGTTTAATTGGTTATGTTCCGAGAAGTTGCCTGATATGATGCAAACTACAACCAATCGCCGTCGGCGGGAATTACACCTTACATACTGGAACTGCAATGTCGCTTATTAAGTCATTCCAAAGAAGTTTTCTTCCGAGAAATCTTAAGTTGTGAAACGAACTACCTGCCGAGGTTTCCTCAACAGGCATGAAGGTCTTCAAAAATAAATTGAACGCAAAGTGACAGGGCCACCAACATGCAATTAACGCCTCTGTTACAAGTCTCTATAGGCTACAATAACTGCCTGACGTCAGTTACCATACGTTTGTTTAGCATCTCGAAATATAAAAAACAACACAGCGAAATCAGTCACGAGTGCTTCTTCGAAATTAATTATGTTGTACGATATCTGAGTTACGAAGATCTCGACTCAACATTATATGTAGCTATGAATTGAGAATTCGAGAATTTCATAATTTCTATGTTATGAATGAGAGTTAATTGCTATTAGTATGTTATCATACGGCATTGTTTTGAGTGATTATTAACATCTTTTGTCAATCAAACAGACAAATTGTGATAATAATAGAATGGACTTTGGCATGTGTATAAAATATATTATCAATAGTACCAACTCCTCGGAAGTTTCGTAGGTCTGTTTTCGTAATTTGACGATGTGATTTTCATAGTTCGATTCAATGATAAGATTGGGTCAAAATCGCGCGAGTGACAGTTCAGGTAATCATTTGCATTACCTGAACTGTCACTCAGGTACCTCCATTTCATATCAACTGTTCCGTATGCTTGACTGTGCCTCGACGTTGAATATAAAAATATGAGGTATATATTGGATCGCCTAATTTCTTGTACCCTAACTGTCATTGGCATACAAACTACTTCCTCTTAGCGTTATCCCGTTTTCCTAATCCATTAGGATTGGCGGGGTCTGCTACCTAAGCCTAAGGATGTGGCGTTAATACTGATTCTTACATGGAGCGACGGCCTTCAGACCTCCGCAACCCAGATGGAAAACCAGCTCATTCTTACATAAGGTCGCACGTCATTCTAAATACAATTTCTTGGATCTTAGATCAATGTTTTTGCTTCACCGTCGAGCAAGTGATAATTACAGATATTTACATATATCCGCAAACACCAATTTAGTGGTACATGCTAGGATTCGAACCGGGGATCTGTTGGTCACAATATCGGTTCTTGTTCACTATGCTATCACTGCTCTAATTCATACAAAGTATGGGCCTAATTATATTTCTACTAATAATTTTAGGCCAGTCAAAGGGCATCCAAAAATAATATTACAGACCTGTATTGATGTTCTACAAAAAAGTATTGCATATAGGTAATGACTTGAAAGTTTAACATTGATTTATATCTATGTTAAACACGACGGAAGTGCACTTAGCCGAATTTGTTAAAGAGCTAGCGACTCATTATATTTTCGTAATATTGGATGAGTCATTGCCCTTACCAATATCTTTCTGAATAATATCACTATCTATCTATCTATGTATAACTTCACGCGAAATCCCTTGCGGGGTAGACAGAGGGCCCCGAGTGCGACGTGACTCGATCCTTACAAACCTCACTCGCTTCTTTAGCATTCATTGCCCTGTTCATGCACGCTCGCCGGTTTTTAGGGTTTCTGCCATCACCTTCTGATAAAACACGATCAATTTGGTCACGGTAGGTAAGTCTTGGCCTTCCTCGGTTCCTACATCCTTCTATAAAACGTAACCTATTATAAAGAGTAACGGGTTTTTTTTCATGGCAGTTTTCTTCCATACATATGTCTAAAATTATTATATTGCATTAATTACCCTCTCAATTCCATACGAACAAAGAATAGCGTTTATTTCCTTCCGACCATTCCGCAGGATCTTTTTTTTTATACAATGTCATGTAAGCATACGGTCCACCTGATGTAAAGCAGTTACCGTAGCCTATTAACGCGTGTAACATATTGAGTATCACCCGCGCGATGCCTCCTCTGCTGCTTACACAGCAACTCCTTAGGAGCTTACTGGTGACCTCACTCACGCACAGGAATACAACAACCCTCTAGGGAGTTGTTATTTGGCTGTGGTTTTCTGTGAGGTAGAGGTACTTCCCCAGACGGGCTGCTTTGATGTGCCCTACTCTCTTAAAACATCCATACCAAGACAAACAGCCATGTTCATGCATACAAATGTTTGTCTTGTGTGGGAATCGAACCCACGAGTGTCGGTGTCAAAGTCGCGTCTTTCACGACTGAGCCACCGACCTCGTCGAAATCTTTTACGAACTCCGAAATCTTTTTAACTTCTCGGGGATTGTCTGAGCTCCACCATGATCAAGCATCACCATAATTTCCTTTAAAAATTGCAGCAATCGTCTAGTTTTAAAAAGCTCTGCTTTTGCAAGTCTTTCATTGGCTAGGCGTACGTCTGTACATGCATACTTCTTATACCTTCGCGTCGAGAGTTTTTTAATAACATCAAAGCTAAATCTGGCCAGGGAAGGTCTGCTGGGTATATACCAATTTTCGAATTGTAATATGAGTAGGGTCAAACACCTTTTCTCTCTAGTTATTTGTAATACTCGACATTGTTTCTTTCTCTTACCGGTTCCATTTTAATAAAACTATCTCTGTTTCCAACACTCAACATTTTTCACAGTAACGCCCTTTGTATATTTTATAAACAGAAAAAAAAAATGTGGATTCTCTGAATTCCAAACAGCATCTGTATTAAGCTGTACTTATATGTATAAGCCTATTCATGGGCCCTTATCATGCGCCCTAACAACTTACTTAAGGAAAATGATTTTCATTTTTATTTGAGCACATTTTGTCGTAAGCCAATTGTTGAATATGATGGATGGCATATTATTGGACTTACTAAAGGTTTACGCGTTACATTGTATTTAACCCAATTTTGTTTAATCTCCGCTTTGTTATTTTTTTCATGCAACGTCGGCATACGTGCATTCGGCTCACCTGATATTTAGCCTTCCCTTGCGGGGTAGACAGTGAGGACCGAGTGTCACGTGACCCGATCCTTACATACCTCACTCGCCTTCCCTGCCCTGAGGATTCTCTACATAGGAACGTACGTAGCTACCTTAACGTATGCTGCGGCGATATGGTGCCATCGAGTATGTACGTATGTTTGTCGCAGCGTCGTCTTGAGAAGCCAAAGACAGGCACTCATTTTACTCACCAAGGCGTACAGATCCACCAGTACGGCTGCCCTACCGGTACTGGCGGGAGTCCTCCCGGCGGACCTTGAGGTCACCCGTGCTGGGCAATTGGAAGGAGCACGTAGGACTGCGACTGATCGGGAGTTGAGCAGGCGAAAGCGCGAAATTTGGGAGAAGTCAGTGAGTGAGTGGCAGGCTCGCTGGGAAGCGGAGTCTAAGGGTAGGGAACTCTATCGGTTTTTCCCTGATGTGGCGGTGAGACTCAGGTCACACTGGGTCGAGCCGGACCATCCTACCTCGCAGCTCCTTGGGGGTCATGGATATTTTAGGAAGCGACTGAGTGATATGAAATGTTGCGAGAGCAGTATGTGTGCGTGTGGAGAGAATGAGGAGGACAGGGATCACGTTCTGTGGTCCTGTCCCAGGTATGCGGATCTACGTGAAAGAATGATGGATGGGATACAGCGTAGCAAAGAAGAAACGGGGCCGGTGTACTTCGCGAATCTTGTATCGTCGGCGGTGAACTTTGCGGCCTTCCGCGCGTTCGCCCACGCATGGTTCACCCGCAGGAGTGCGGAGGAGACAGGGACGGACAGAAGAGCACCAGAGCGAGAGGGGGAAGAGCGCAACGAGCAGGAACCATCTTAGAGTACCCACGAGCGCCTTCGGACAGCAGCGAAGGCGTCTTTGTGTGCGTTGCCGCCCCAGAAGGGGGAGAATGGCTAAATTGAGATATTGTGGAAAAAGACTAAATAACTTGTAGGGTGCCAAGCGTTGCCCACGGCACAAAAGAGCCTCAGAGCAGCAAGTGCCGTGCGCAACTCCCGCGATTCGGCTCATATGACCGAGAGGTCGGTGGAGCCATGGGAAGGTGGTGGGACAATACCTCACTCGCTTCTATAATGTACATTGCTCTTGTCATGCACGCTCGCCGGTTTCTAATGCTCCTACTATCACTTTCTGATAGAGCACGATCAACTTGGTGCTGGTAGATAAGTACTAGCCTTCCTCGGATCCTACATCCTTCTATTTCGCGTTGTATATCTGCTTCGTCATTAATTCATGCTGTTTTCTTTTTACATGTACGAAACAATGGAGCATGTCTTCTTATTTCAACACCGATGCTTATTTAATGAAAAGTCATTTAATGAAATGGCTAATTCCATAATTTGGCAACAACAAGCGGGTACATAGCAATGACATCGAGTTTAATATAATCTATTACAGACATCAAAGACTCCAAGACAGATACTGTCTAATAAAAAATACATTATTATAAATCCTTTGCTGGTGTTCCAACAATGAGCATTTTCTACATTTTTTGAACTCAGATTAGGGGATTCGTAGAGTGGGTATAGATTAAATATATCTTAAACTATGGTTTAAAAAACACAAGGCCATTCACTTTCAATAAGATTATATTGTCTAGATACATCTCTGCGTAGTAATAAATGGGTACGTAATGAAATATTACAAAGAAAATTATTAATCTAAGTGTAATATTTAGAAGAACTTTTTCCTTGTAATTAAAATGGGGAGGTAAACAAACACACGATCTATCTGATATGAAATAGTTACAATAGCTTAAGAAGGCTTGCAATACACTGCACGCTTTGTTTTGACAGGGAGGATTTGTTGTTTTAATGGGGGGTATGAGAATAGGATACTTCCCACACCCCCTATCAAAACAACAAATTAAGTATTAAATAACATTAACAGACTAAATCTCAAGTGTATTACACAATACAGATTTAAAAGTAATCCTTAACTTTTCAAACAACCTCGGGAGGTAAATGTATGGCCCACCAGATGTAAAATGCATATGGGTGCCCATGAATGCTTGTAATACTAGCGTAATCCTCCCCTTCCTGTTCAATATAAAATAACAATATTTTTGAAACTTCAAATGTATAAACCTAGTATAAAAAAATATAATAAAATTATTTATTGACTGCGGTATTTGTAAGGTCTAATTCTCATTTGTCACAACCTTGTTTGGTAAATAACAGGTCGTACCACGTGCATGTAACGTTGGCTTATAGATGAAAGTGAGTCGCTTACAATACGCCTTTAATTCCATGCATCTGAGAAATACATCTGATGAGTAGTCGCAAAAATTCGTTATTTAAATCAGTTTCTCCACAATCTGGTTCTACAGAACCTTGCAGCTTCTCACTAAGAGTCACCCAATCGTCACCTAAATATATAGGATTATGTATACCTTGATTATATGACGAATGATTTATTTATAATCATAATTAGATTACAAGTATATTTATCTACAGAACCTTGATGCATATCATTGTCAATAGACTTGATTGTATCGCGGGTATCACTGTTAACAGAATTTAATAAGTTGCGATAATACTGCCTTATTATTTTTTTTAACTGCAACTGTTCTTTTTTGTCCAATGGCCTTTTTTCTTCAAGGATAACGACAAATTTAATATACGATAACAATTTTTCGTTCAGTCTGCAAAAATGTGTTTATAATTAAACAGATGATTAAGAGCAGCAGAAAAACTATGAATTTTTGAAATAACTTTATGGTTTATTAGGAGTTAAATGATTTATTCAACATCAAAACCTTCAAAACGATCTGACATAAAAATGCTTAAACACGATAGAAGGGTTATTGTGTTTAACTCGTAACATTACGATTCAAGCTGTATTAACGAGTTATAAGGCGCTATAAATATTAAGTATTACTACGTTCTTTATTAACTCCGTCATAAAACTATTGATTGCACTTATAATCAATATACAACATAAATATTATAAGACTCTTAATTATGATTGATTATCGCTGTAAGTGCTAAAGACTGCCAAAAGTTTTAACGTTTTAATTATTATTATCTTGCCACTACCACTACTCAAACTCATTAGGCTATTATACGTCGTTCGTTATAGTTTTAGTACAACCTTTGGTGAAGGAATAATTTTTTAACACTTTTATAATGTTTTTGACTATTATTAAAACCATTGAAAGTATGTAAACCAACTTAAAGTTGTAAAATTACCTGCAATCAACGCTAAAATGTTATTTGGGTAACAAAAATATGAGCAAAGAAAATGTTTAAACCACAATGGTGTGCTATTTTCTTCAGAGGGTTTTCTTCTCGGAACCAGTGGGTTGTGGGATGAAGTAAGTAGTTCATCCACCAACCAAATGTCGCCAAGTGGTGAGTGACAGTTCTTGATACATTGTATATCAGGTTATATGTCACCATACATTGTTGATACCACATATCTTCTATCTATTGACAAACCAGATTGTGGAGAAACTGATTTAAATAACGAATTTTTGAATTCTATGCCGTATAGCAACAAATATTCAAAAGAGGAAATAGAACATTGTTAATATATTCTTAATGAATGCACTAAAAAGAGAATCTTTGCTGCTATTCAGTTATTGCCGTTAGCTTTCTAGTATTGGTTTTTTCAACGGGACAGGCCCACCACTCATACCCACCACTGTGTCTCCTGTGTAGCCAGAATTAATAGCGGCGACCACAAAAAAGGCAATGAACAGTGAAGTCCATTGCCGTCCCGGGGGTTAAACTACAGCTGCCTTGGAACTCACAAACGAATTTAATCAGAAGAAATTTGTAGTAGTAGGAAGTTTTAGAATTGACTTCCCCTCTTGGCAAAGTGATAGACAGCAATATGACAAATAAGGCATTTAAAACCTCAAAGAGATGGCTAGTCAAGTGAAGCTCAACTGCGTGCACCACGGATAATCAAATATCTAACACTATTGGGACCTAAACTGTGAGTTGTTACCTAACACATCGATTCCAATAATATATATTGCAGAACCGCCTAAACGCCTGGTAGTTCTCCCTTGTTGCCACCAAATCAGAATAGTATACTACCCCGGATGTGTCACGCAAGGAATTTAACATATCGTCCCACTCCCGTTGCCAGAGATCGGACTCCCAGAGAACATGATGTGCTGTTTGCTCGAATTCATGATTTGTCGTAGAACACTCACATAAAGGCGATGACACAAGTCTAAATGAAAAGAGCTTTGCCCAGTGACGTATCAAAGATAGACACGTTATACACGAACATTATTGTATTTTAAAATGGCGCAAGTACAACTATATCTATGTACAGTTATTTATCATCACACTTTGCTCTAAAAAGAGACAAATGATAGGGAATACCATTCGTTAGAAAGAGACGAATATACATGTTTAGTTACGTATTGATTGCTGCTGAGCGCTCATTGGCGCGAGCACTGATTTACCGATACGGAGGAGACTGGGAAAAAAGCTCTGGATTTAATTATTTCAAGTGTTCAAAATAATAAAACCAATTATGTACAAAACATCTATTTTCGTAATATAAATTGTGAACAATGAAATTATAAAATAATATCGAGTCAGTCTGTGAGTGAATAAAAAAAAATACGTATTATAGTCCTTGAAAAAAATTAACTTACTCCTTTTTTGTCTTTTTTAATCAGTTTTCAAATCTAGATTATTTTTATGCGCGAAATATATCCGTACATTAGTGAACTTCTCTATAATAGCGCCTGTTAGGTGAAGGCTGTGATTATAAGTCGGATATTGCTCTAGGGAACGACAATTTAAAGAGGAAAATACATCATTGCGATATAGGAAAGACTTTAAATGATGACTCGAAATATGACGAGCTCGGTGGCTCAGTCGTGAATGACGCAACTTTGACACCAATGCTCGTGGGTTCGATTCCCACCCAAGGCAAACATTTGTGTGCATGAACATGTCTGTTTGTCTTGATCTGGATGTTTTAAGAGAGGTAGGGCGCATCAAAGCAGCCCGTCTGGGGAAGTACCTCCACCTCACAGAAAACCGCAGCCAAATAACAACTACCTAGAGGGTTGTTGTGTTCCTACGTGTGAGTTTGGTCACCAGTAAGCTCCCGAGGAGTTGCTATGTAAGCAGCAGAGGAGGCATCGCGCGAGTGATAATTAATATATCGCAAGCGTTAATAGGCTACGGTACCCGCTTTACATCAGGTAGGCCGTATGCTTGTATGTCACCCGACGTAGTATAAAAAAAAATTTAACCATTATTTTTTCATCAAACAATCTAGGTAATCTAAAATGGAAAGAAATAAATAATAAGTAATATTCTATTTGCTTCATTCTTTTCTAGAACATGTAGTTACTAGTATCTAATAATTGAAAATAAGGTAGGTAGTCGTATTACTTAATATAAAACAAAGTTACGAATAAATTTAATTCACAACTCTGTGTTCATAACGTGATAGTCAAATTTTCCTCAACTTCCCCTAGCAACGGCTGCCACTAGACCCGCTCTAATATTGCTAAAAACTAAATACATTTACTATGTTTTTAATAAAGAAAACTGTACTTTCAAATGAAATGACACGTTTTCCTTGTCTTTAACAGTTGCCGCGTAATTTGTGGACCATCTAAAAACACAGGAAGGCATTTTTGCCAGACATAACTTATTTACGCTTTGTGGCGAAGTACGTATAGACGTGACGCGAGAGCGTGTCCAACTGAATCCGAGGTGGGCAATTACCTTACTTTCGTATTGCCATTCTAGAGCGTGTACAACGTATCTATGACTATTAAAACATCTTAGGCTTTGCCCTAAAGTTTCCATGCCCCGTTAAAAATTGCGCAACAGGATGATCGACTTCTAACCACTCTTTACTTAATCTGTCTCGCACTGATTGAAAGAACAGATACAAGTGGCGTCCTTTAGTAGAAGTTTCCCATCTTTCTTGCCATTCCGACAGTAAAGTTTCAAATACCTCGTCAATTGGTTTGAACAATCTAAGTATTTTGTCAATATCGCGGCGTTTTAGAAAGTCAGGGTGTATGTTTTTAGAGGTGTGGTACATTGAAGCCCGGCGTTGAATTTCTAAGTCAACTGGTAATACGCCTGCCAGCACTGGTAGTGCCTCGGTACTCACAGTACTATACGATTTACATAAGAATATTAAAGCGAGCCGCTGACTTTGCAGCAACTTACGACGCGCAGCACCTATGGTAGCCCTATCAGCCCATGCAGGTGAACCGTACGTAATACATCCTAAATATGTAGCTGTGTAAATAATTTTTAACGTTTTAAAAGTTAAGCCCCATGTCGAGGTGGAAATTCGAGTTAACGCATAAAAGTTCTTTTTGGCTTTTTCTCCAACCTGCTTTATGTGTTCAATGTAATTAAAACATTTGTCTAACAGTAATCCCAAGTAACAAACCGAGTTTTTATTTGCAACTGATACTCCATTGAAGTGAAATCGCGGCAGAACCTGCAAATTTCCCTTAAGCAAGAGCTGATATGTTTTGTGAGGTGCGAAATCGAGACGGTTACGATAACCCCAGTCTGAAATGAGGCCAAGGCAAGTAATGGCTAGTTTTTCTATACTTGATCTGGAATTAGCTTTTATTAATAAGAGGCCGTCATCGGCGTAGCCAGTTAACGAACACCCTTCCGGTAAGGGTAGGCTAAGAAAGTCATCAAAACCGATATTCCAAAGATACGGCCCTAACACCGAACCCTGAGGACAGCCCTGCGTAAGCACCTTCGAAGTATATATAGCATAATGCCCAAATGTTAATTTAAGGAATAAGGGAGTATATGTTGCTATGGCAACCTCTCGCCTTTAGTTTCAGCAACAACATTGGCCACCAAGCATTATCGAAGGCACCTGAAATGTCTAAGAAAATACCTACAACGTATTTACTAACCGAGAGTTCCACAATTTTACGCACTGCGAGTGCCGCATCAACAGTAGACTTGCCGATGGTAAAGCCGAATTGATTTTTATGAAATTGAGGGCCACCGGGCAACAGACGTGGTACAATTAAACGTTCAAGTAATTTACCCAATGATGGCAGTAGGGTAATAGGGCGATAAAACTTCGGATCGTCGGGTTGCTTATCACCGCTTTTTGGTATTATCTTTATAACACTACTATTATACTATAACTTCACGCCAAATCCCTTGCGGGGTAGGCAGAGAGAACCGAGCGCCACGTGACTCAATCCTTACATATCTCACTCGCTTCTTTAACATTCATTGCTCTTCTCATGCACGCACGCCGGTTTCTAGGGCTCCTGACATCACCTTCTGATTGAACATGACCAATTTGGTCATGGTAGGTAAGTCTTGGCCTTCCCCGGCTACTACATCCTTCCACTTTTGCATTGTATATCTGCTTCATCATTCTTTCATTTTGCATTCTTTCTACATGCCCGAACCATCGGAGCATGCCTCTTCTTATTTTAACACCGACGCTCTCTTTCAGACCAACTCTATTTCTAACATCATCATTGCGAATACGGTCTACAAGCCTTACGCCACAAATTTTGCGCAGCGCTCGCATTTCAACCGCGTTTATTCTACTTTCATTCTCTTTCTGCCATACCCAACTCTCGCTTCCATAAGTTAGCGTTGGGACCAATACTGCATTATGTATAGCGAGTTGTGCCTTCTGGCTCAGGATTTTACTGCCAAGAAGTTTTCCCAACGCTCCATTCACACTATTCCCAGCACTCACTCGTCTTTCCACATCTGCGGTGTACCTTCCATCCCTGCTAAAAGCGCATCCAAGATATACAAAGTCATCCACTTGTTCCAACACTTCATCATCAATCGTAATCCTTACATTAGTTCTGGATTCTTCTCTTTCAAATACCATTATCTTTGTTTTCTTCGCATTCAGTAGTAAGCCTTTCTCCATACATTCGTCTTTCATCGTTGTGACCAGTGTTTGCAGTTTAGATGGTGTATCTGCTAATAGCACGGCATCGTCTGTATACAGCAGCCATGCGCAATCCCACATTCGTTGACCTTATTCTCTGCAGACAACTATCGAGATACAGGATAAACAGCCTAGCAGATAGCATGCAACCCTGTTTGACACCAATTCTGACATCAAACCAGGGTGACATGCCACCGTCTATCCGCACACATGCTGAGCAATCCTTGTAAGTGGACTGCACAGCACGGAGCAGTGAACCGTCAATCCCATATCTCGGCAATATGTCCCACAGTTCCTTTCGCACAAACCTATCAAAGGCTTTCTCAAGATCCACAAAACCGCAGAAAACCTTCCGGTCTATGGCCAGATGCTTCTCTACGATATTGCGGAGCGAGAAAACTTGATCCGTACATCCCCTTCCATTTCGGAAACCTCCTTGTGCGTGCCACAGCATTTCATCGGATTTCACCCTCATTCTCCTTTCAATCTCCTTTCCATATACTTTTGCTGCTAAGCTGATCAAACTGATGGCCCTATAGTTGGCGCAGTCCATGCGTGATCCCTTGCCTTTATACAAGGGCACGATGACTGCGCATCTCCAGTCCATTGGGACCCTTCCAGTTCTCCAGCATAGGTTGCATAGGTACCAGAAGGCGTCCCGGACGTGAGTGCCACCTAATTTGATCATGTCAGCTGTGATCAGATCAATTCCCGCTGATTTTCCATTTTTCAAGCTTCGTATCGACCATTCGATCTCATCCATAGTTATGCCTTCGTCGGACGCCGTCAACGTGGAGTGAGCATCCGACTCACTCTGATTACCAGCGTCCAAGGCATACTCATACATTTCCTCAAAATATTCACTCCACCGTTCTAACACTTCCTGAGTGTTCGCAAGAATGACACCAGCTTTAGACTTTTATCTTATCCATTCTGGACGCCGACGAACCACTCCGAGACTTCTTTACCTACTTTATAACACCACTACGCAAAACGCTAGGAAAGTTGCCTTCTACAATACACCGGTTTAATAACTTTAAAATAGGTTCTGCGGCTACTTTACAAGCTTCCTTGATCATTTTGTTTGAGATTTTATCATCACCAGAAGCTTTATTTGTTGGTAATGTTTTTACAACATGTAGAAATTCGTCCATTGATACCACAGTTGACATTGGAGTGGCAGGGCACAGATCTACCGCGGCCCGCACCTCGCGATGGTAGTCACTATCATTATCAGGGCAATCATCCGGAATTAAAGCATGCAAAAGTGCATGTATATATAGTCTTACTGTATAATTTACGACGGCAGGTATTATTAACTCACATAAACACAGAATACGGGACTCTTCAAATGACTAGTATTTTAACAACTACTATCTCCATGATACAATGTATATGTCTAGTAATGTGTTCTGAAAATAACTGAAATTATAAAGTTGAATAAGGAAGTAAGAATAAAAGTATGAATAAAGAAGCAAGCATTTATTTGACAACATTACACAGGAATAATAATTAAACCATTCTTAATAAACTCCTTTAAAACGTTAATTGTATTATCGGTTTTTTTTTCAAAGTCGTTTGGTGTTTAGTAACTCGATTACATAACTCTATTACCGGTGAATGTCGTAGTTAAGAGTTTAAAAACACTCTCCTGTAGGCTAATAAAGACTATCTCACACCAATTATAGGCTTTATTAGACTCTTGCCTGTAAGATTGTGGGCCTCTTTTGAGGTTATAATAGTGTAGCAACATGCTGTAACTATTTTATACAGACATGGGTTAATACTTTTAGATTCAACTATTCAATGTACAGACCATATAAAGCTTAGTTTAACGCGAATATGTCAGTTGGGTACCCTATATACAATGGCGATAGCTTTTCGTATAGGTAGCTTATAGTTGCATCAGCTACCTATTACGAAGATATAGTTGCCCACAAAAATAACATCTCGCACTATTTTTTTAAATAATTTAGGCAAACAAGCATAAAACCCACCTGGAGTAATGTGCTATGCAAGAAGCTCGCGCATTATAGCAACTACTCAGGAGATTACTAGTAAAGTCAGTCACTCGCTGGAACACGATAACCCTCAGAGGAGGTATTATTTGACTACGTTATTTTGTAAGGTAGATATACTTCCCAAGTCGGGCGACTTGATATACCACATATCTCTTAAGATTAAAGTTTCAAAGTTCTTAAGTTATCTTCAAGGATAATGCTTAACAATTGCAACCATTACGTATTTCAGCTTCATTTAATGAACTATATTATGAACGTACGTGCGTACTTTATTTCTTATAGAAATAAAGTACGCAACAAATGTTATAGAAAATAATATGAATGGGATCACCGAGGTAAATAATAGTGCTATTGTACATACTGTATATTGTATGGCCATTCAGAAACCATAATAGATACCCAATAAGAAGTCACGTTGCAAGCCAAATTGATTCAAGGGTCACGTGTCAGGTCGGCTGAACTATAGAACCTCACGTTGGACCGTTCTATCGAAAACATATTGCAGTGTATTGATCCTACAACAATCTGTTGCCGATTGGTGTAAGCAGTATAGAAACTTGAGATAAGTCGGAGTACCTAGCACTAAATATTCCATACATTTTGACAATACGGTGGCGCAGTGGTTGTAACCAACGCTCGTGGGTTTGATGCCCACACTGGACAAACATTTGTGTGCATGAACTTGTCTGTTTGTTTCGGTTTTGGTATTTTAAGAGAGGTAGGGTGCATCAAAGCGGCCCGTCTGGGAAAGTAGGCTACGTTATCGACTTTATATCAGGTGGGCAACTGTATGCCTCCCGACGTAGTGTAAAAAATCGGCCAAGTGCGAGTCGGACTCGCGCACTAAGGGTTTCGTACCATTATCTATAAAAACGGCTAAAAATCACGTTTGTTGTATGGGAGCCCCCCTTAAATATTTGTTTTAATTTAATTTAATTAGTTATTCTTAAAGTGAATATATAACTAAATATTCTGTGAATATTTCAAGCATCTACCTGTTGCCGTTATAAATATCGAGCAAAAATGAGCAAAAAAATCGGTCAAGTGCGAGTCGGACTCGCGCACGAAGGGTTCCGTATCACTATCTATAAAAACGGCAAAAAAAATCACGTTTGTTGTATGGGAGCCCCCTTAAATATTTATGTTATTCTATTTTTTAGTATTTATTGTTATAGCGGCAACAGAAATACATTATCGGTGAAAATTTCAACTGTCTAACTATCACGGTTCGTGAGATACAGCCTGGTGACAGACGGACGGACGGACGGACAGCGAAGTCTCAGTAATAGGGTTCCGTTTTACCCTTTGGGTACGGAACCCTAAAAATCACGTTTGTTGTATGGGAGCCCCCTTAAATATTTATTTTATTCTATTTTTTAGTATTTGTTGTTATAGCGGCAACAGAAATACATCATCTGTGAAAATTTTAACTGTCTAACTATCACGGTTCATAAGATACAGGGTGGTGACAGACGGATGAACGGACGGACGGACCGACAGCGGAGTCTCAGTAATAGGGTTCCGTTTTACCCTTTGGGTACGGAACCCTAAAAAGAGAGTTGTTATTTGGCTGCGTTATTGTGCTGTTATTTTCTGTTAACACACTCACCTTCTTAATATCACCCAGATTAAGACAAACATACACTCAAAGTAGTGATATTGACCCCTGCGCCACAGAGATCGTCTAAACTTGTGCTCCAACCATACCTTCTATTGTTTCTTGCTCAAATTTTAAAACTCCTACAATTCGCACCGAACAAAACAATACCCAGGCTATCAAAAAACAAAACTGTTTGGTTATTTAATGAAGCAACTAAATTATTGAAACGTTTACTGTTGAGATAGGTACGAAAAATATTCCAGCCAAGGGAATAATTCGCTGTAAGTTGTCCCATTAACTTTTATCTCGACGGAGATACGGACGCCGTGAAATGAAATGTGTATATACATTTTGGTGGCGATGACCCATAATTGTGGATGTTTAATAAAAACTTTGAGAACTGTATTAATATCCAAATGTATATTCGAATGGAGAAAGTTTGAGCGTTTGTAGGAATGGGTGTGTTAACTTTTAAGAATGATGTTTTGTTTTATGGTTTGGTACTATACTTGGAGATAGACGAGACTGTGAATACCGCATGGTATATAGGGGATTCATAGTTACAAAACCAGCTCTGATACTTAATCATAAATATAACTGATAAATAATAAATAGAATTGATCATCAGAATTGGTAAATTTATGTATATTCATAGATGACTATCTACATAGGGATCGATATCTTCTGATGGAATCGTACGTCACATAACTCGGTTCTTACGTTACCCATAGTTTTTCTCATGCACGCTCGGTTCCTAGAGCTCCAGACATCGTCACGACCAAAATTCTCTGCCGAAGTTATCCTAAGGGACTAGAACATGGGGTTGACCTCATATGACGTGAATACCGCATGGTATATAGGGGATTCATAGTTACAAAACTAGCTCTGATACTTATTCATAAACATAACTGATAAAGAATAAATATAACACTGATAAAGAATAAATATAACTGATCATCATTGGAGGCATGAAAAAGGTTTCAAGGTAAACCCCTGATATTGCAAGTGTAAATAGGCTACTGTAACTGTTTATTATACAAGCAGGCCGTACCTAGTTTTCCACCTTACGGTATAAAAAAATATTCTGATGACATTTATGGCATGACCTCTTATAGATTTCTTAATCGAAACATTTTGACGAAAATATACGACAGATCATATAATAGACGGTATTAATACTTAGCTTAAAATATACTATTTGATGAGAACATAGCTATGATATAAAAAGATTTCTCAAAACTCTTCTTACCTCATCCCTGAGGAGTAGGTAGAAAGGAAGGAAACCTAGATACCAATACTTTTATATAACGTTTTAAAATTTCGGCGTTATAGTGTTAATTTGGGTTATAAAAGGGTTTATAGGCAGTCCTATCCTCATTAACGCAAGGCCTTGTACTCCGTATTGTTTTACGACGCGAACGCTGCCTAAAAGAATGCCTGGATTTCTATTGTAAACTTTATTTCCCCGCCAAATCTGTATACAATGACTCCCGAGATCATTCGGTCCATCTCATAGTAATATAGACTTTAAGATTTGAGAGTTTACATTTATTTCTGAGGAACAATTGCTGGTCGTAAAATAATACCCCATACGGTCGCTCTCGCAGTAGAAAATTACACTTATATTATTTCCTTGAAATAAACAAACTGAGTCTATTTCAGGGTAGGCAAAAAAATGGTGAGGTAAATGCTTCAGTTACCCTTTTTGTCATATAATTGTGATATGATGCATTATTTTCCAATTTGTACAAAAAGTCACCCTATATGTGACTACTTACTTATTCTAATTTCATCTGCAAAATTTCTGTGCAACACCGTACAGTAGATGTACGGAAAATTTTCAGCTAAACTCGGAATATGCATATTAGAAATTTACATGCAATTGAAGTAAATAACCCATCCTAATTAAAGTTTTAATAGTCACATAGCGACCACACGCCGTAATGGTTAGCTACAACATCAATCTGCAACTCTGCATCTCTGAATATATTCTAGCTTTTGGCAGAACTTCTTTCGCATCTTATAGCACGGAATATAGACGCTCTGCGGATTGACTTACTGCCAAAAGACGCAGATATTGCTTCAGTTGCTGCAGTTTATTATTAGTGAACCCTAATTGTCGAACGTCCAGAGTTGACATTCCGTCGAATGTTCCCTGGTCACTCCTCGTTAGGCCTTTGATACCATTATTCATAATGTCTTTGTTTTACTTGTCATCTGCTTTTGATTTTTTTTTTCAAGAATATAGTCCATTGCTGATTCCAAGTAAATAAGGTGTAGAAGTCAAAATCTAAAAAGGTATGAAGTAAAAACTGCTATTAAAAAAGTGGAACCAAGTTAATTGAAGTCGACGGCGGTTAAACAGAGAAACGGTGAGAATAGGAAACGTTTTTATTTAAGATTTTTCTTTCAGTACGGAGCGTTCAAAGCAAGTTTTGAAATCATAAGCTAAACGCACAGTTTATTCACATAAGTCGTATACCATTTCTTTCAAAACACTTATTTCTTTAACCAAGTTCATACAATTTATTGCCATAAAAGGAATTTAACTGGCAAGTAAGTTATTGAAGGGCGTAACACTTTACACAGCATATATGAGCATAAAAAATACCGGCCACGTATCGGGCTTGAGTTAGAAGTTCCGTACATTTTGTTAATTTTTATTAATTTGTATCGGAATGGTACAATGCGTACCGTTAAAGGGCCACCCTATCAATCCGTCTTCCAGAGATATATATCAACGTAATTTCTTTATCCATAAACTTAGCAAAATAAAAAATCAGAAATAATTATGGTTGATAAAGTTTTACATAAATCTTCTTAGCGTGGTCCCATGTCCTAATCCATTAGGATTGATATGGTCCACTACCCAAACCTAAGAATTTGGAATAAAAAATTACATAAAAAGCCAAATCTTATTTTGCCAAACCAAGAATTTCTCATTTAAAGTATTATCATAAAGAAAATGTTTAGAAACTTGCTCATTAAACTCTTTCGTTTGATAACTTACACAACTTCATTCTTAATGTTTTTTTTTTTACAAGTCTTTCTTTTTGACCTTTCCTAATTTATTTGACATTATTTTGAGAATTTAATATAAGTATGTTACGCGACTATCCCACAATTCACTTTTATATTCTTGGTACTACCTGAGACAGGACTGATTTACCTGTACCAGATAGACAAAAATATTAGTCATCATGAAAGGATTCAGTTTTATTCTTGAAACGGAACCCCAAAGACTAAGAAAGATATATGGGATGAAAGAGAATTCTTTACGTTTAGAAAATCTTTAGAGTAGTTTTGCACTAAATGCTACCAGTTTATGAATAAAATTTTACTTGCCGTATTCAGAGAATCATAAAAAATAAAACTTTAAGATTCTCTACAGTGAATATTTATTCATTATTGTAGAGAATCTTTTAGAATTTTAAGAGCTTGCGTTTGGTAACAATCAGCTATTAGCAACAGTTAGACAAGTACTCTAATTATATTAGACGAGCTAGTTTTTTTTTAACTTCTTGTTTCCTTACCTTTGACATGTACCCGGTGCATTGCTGACGCTTCTATTATTTTTATCTTGTAACTTTAAAGTATGAGCAATAAGTTGACAAAGTTTTATGACCATCGGATAAACGGCCTGACAGTGCATAAAACAAATCTTAATTTTTAATAATTATGTACGTTTTTAATAATTATGTACGTTTCGAACATAATATAATATTTAACTACTTTTAAAACATGGTATCACTTCGCTGCACTCGTTTTCTCTTCTACACCTTCAAAATCCTACAAGACAGTGAATTGTTATATATTTTTGATAGTTTCATTTAGAATTTTTTAACAAACTGTCAGGCATAATTACAAAATGGCGATCTAGGATTTTTTCCAATAATGGTTGGAATGAAACTTCTTTAGCGTGTTGAACGATTTTTATTAGAGAAAAATTAAATGGGTTTGCGTCACCGTCACGCCAATATTAAAATAAATGAAATTTAATAAATGACATATAACTGTCTATCTATAAAACTTTGCTCCTCACCAAATTTCACGATCAATTTGAAGTGCCTCAAAGGTTTTGGTTCTTGATTTCTTGATAAAAAGTAAAAAAAATCGGCCAAGTGCGAGTAACACTCGCGCACGAAGGGTTCCGTACCATTATCTATAAAAAAGGCAAAAAAAATCACGTTTGTTGTATGGGAGCCCCCTTAAATATTTATTTTATTCTATTTTTTAGTATTTGTTGTTATAGCGGCAACAGAAATACATCATCTGTGAAAATTTCAACTGTCTAACTATCACGGTTCATGAGATACAGCCTGGTGACAGACGGACGGACGGACGGACGGACGGACGGACGGACGGACGGACGGACGGACGGACGGACAGCGGAGCCTCAGTAATAGGGTTCCGTTTTACCCTTTGGGTACGGAACCCTAAAAAAAAACTTTAATTAGCGTCGGTCTTTCGAGGGTACTCGAATACGTCTTACATCCTTTTAAATAAAATCTTAATATATTTTATTAATTACTCATAGATTTATTTTCTAATTTATCAGCATTACGTAAATAACGATTGGCTAAGAAAGATTGCAGAAGAAGAAAAAATGTAGTAAAAACTTGCCATTAAAGATCTATGTTAGAATAATCAATTGATGATGTTACAATAAATTTAATAATTGTGGAGAATCATTCAAAAAATCTACCAGTCTCAGCAACCGCATGTACGATGATTTTACGAGCATATTATCTATCTATCTATATATATATATATAAAAGAAAGTCGTCTTAGTTACACGATTTATAACTCAAGAACGGCTGGACCGATTTTTATGATTTTTATGTCTTTGGATTTGTCTTCGTCCGGAATAGGATAATAAGTATTAAAACATGGAAAAAATAACAAAAAAAAAATATATATATATATATATATAAAGTAAATTCCATTTCTCATACATTTTATATGAAACTTTTTTTATGATATCTCAAGAATGAATTGGCATATGGAATGCAACCCATCCAACTAACAGCTAAAGTAGAACAACAATGGTACGCGAATAATTTCGTTCGCTTATTTAAAGCTAATGCTTTGCCGCCATGTGAATTACATTAGTCATAATATATTTTAAATACTTCTCATTTATATTTTTCAACATTTATTATACTTAATTAGTTTTGACTACTCATTTCGTCTTAATAAAAACAGAATTTATACCACCTAATAAGTTAATACACCATTTATTGATTTTGAGGCGGTACGAAGTTCGCCGGGTCAGCTAGTAATATAATATATTTTTATGAATATACTGACAGTTTACAGTAAGTGAGTATATCTTCAGCATACCGGGTCGGGCTCCATGCCGAGGCGCGGCTACTACTCATTGGCTTAGGTCCGATTAAGAAACGACTTTCACCCATCTGTTTAATGGATGATAGGTATTTTACTTGACATTTAATATGTTAAAAAATATATAGCGTATAAACATATGACAAAACTAATTCTAGGCAGACTACAAATAATATAAAATCTATATATACATAGAATTATATATACATACATATATTATATGTACATAATTCTATTATCGAATATTCTATAATAATATATACATATATATGTTCCCTGTGATCTCCAAAACGGCTAGGCCGATTTAGATGATACTTGCACGGAATATGCAGATTATCCTAGCGGGTAACCCTGTTGAGATTGGGAGGAATGGGATCATCCGCGCGAAGCACGGTTCTCTCATCTGTGATATATTTGCTTAGGGTTTGTTATATCTGATATATATAATAAACCCTAAGCAAAAGGTTCAGTTATAAGTTCTACTTTAGTATCTTATTCCACTAATTGTTTCGATGTTATTAAATATAAGCATATAATAAGGAACCGTCGAATGTAATGACAATTATAAAAGTAGAAGGTAAGTAAAATATGCATGAGTTTGACGTGGAATCGTATAAACATATGTCGAAAATAACCTAAAAGCCATGTCTACAGCGAGTGTGGGAATTCCGAGACCGGGATTGCTTTGTAGCCCCAGGGGTTTCACTCGCGCCTTGTCGACCGAGTGAAAATCACGTCACGCCCTTTTGGAGAACTCCATGATGTTGTCTCCTGGGAGAACCTTGACATAATTGTAATTAAAACTGTACGAGCTTGCCAAAGTTGCGTACAAATGGATATTTTAATATATTACTACATATTGTTTCATACCTACCATGACCAAATTGATCGTGTTTTATGAAGTTGATGTCACCCTTAGAAACCGGGGACCATGTATGAAAAGAGCTATGTATGTTCAAGAAACGAGTAAAGTCCGTAACGACCAAGTCATGAGGCGCTCGGTTCTCAATACCTACCCCGCAAGTTATTTGGCGTGAAGTTACGGCTAGATATAAAGATATTGTGTAATAATATAAATTTGTGGTAAATTTAATTTTATTGCAAATAAAATAAAATAAATAAATATTATCGGACAAATTACATAGCGACACTCAAAGTAAGCGAAGCTTCTGTATGTAACATACGAGCCAATCACACAAATAATGCATACTGTATGGATGGATAGTGTATGGATTCTGAAGGCTAATTATAGGTTTTTACAAGTACAAAAAATACAAGTGAACAAACAGGAAATGTCATAATTATTTCCTAACGACATACCCAATAGAACTTATCGCATAAATACGTTATGTACTGCGCATGCACCCATAGAATACACATTGTAACCGGGACAAATAGTCTCCAGGACTATACGTATTATCTCAAATACTTAAGAGAGTTACTTCGCCATCTCTTTTTTAAATTTAGAGTCAGTAGTGTTGAATAGGTTTTTTTCAACATTCACAATCTTTGAATACTTTATTCAAACTCTTGCTTTTCTTATTATATATGAGTTTTGCCTACGAATACATTCGTAAATAGAATGCAGAGAGTTTCACTCATTGTCGTAAGTCCAGCAGAGCTATCATACTTTATCTCAGAGCAAACTATCGAGCCATCTGCTAATTTAAGAAGGTATGCAATGTCAGCCATTCTCCTTCTCTCAAAAAGACACAAAGGCATTGTACACAAACCTTGAGAAACTACGTGATGCGAGCATCAGCTAATAATGAAACGTACACAATACATTCGTATGTCTATCTATAGATATTCCATGGCAGCGTTCATGTTGAACGCCCCTGGCCGGAAGTATGCGGGGGCACAAGCACAATATTGGGTCGATAAGGGCTGAGATTGTCGAGGAATCATTACATAACACATCAGGAAACGATTTATATCTGTGCGTACAGCTAGCAACAAAAGTGTGGAAAATATATTAATTGAGTTTGCTCCATTGGTTCGGATATGTAGAAAAAATACGGGAACAAAAAAATTGCGAAACAGACATACAACGCGAAAATAGAAGAATGTAGGAGCCGAGGAAGGCCAAGGGTTACCACGATCATACCAGCGATCCTCCATGATAAGAACTATGGACGTTAAAGAAGCTAGTGAGTTATTTAATGATCGAGTCATGCGGTATTCCGTTCTCTGTTTCACTCAAATAGTTGATAAAATAGTTAAGAGGGATTACCACCCCAACACAACTTTAATTGTTTTTATTGGGAGGAGAGGAAATTTAAACAAACATATAATGATTAAATATTTTAATATGTTACAGCAGTTAAATGTGGGAAAAGTGTTTTTATTTACTTTTCCATACAGTACTTTGTTGCCCGAGGCGGAAAATGCATCTAGGTATAGATTAAATGATAAAATGCATACATTGACATTATATGATGACAAATTTCATATACTTGACATAAATATATTTAATAATAAACATTATAATTTGACAGAAGATAAATTTTATCTTAGCAATTTTTATAAAAGACAAATAGCAGATTCGCTATCATATTGTTTTAAGAAACCAGCCAAAAGTTTGGCTAACAACCCTGCTTCTTTTGAGCAGTTAGATAATTTGACATTATGTAATGGTACCTTGGAAGGTATTCCAAATTCTTTAAATTAGGTTACAAGACAATAGAGTTATACTCTGGCAATGTAAATAGTAATAATAACAATATTCAAAATGAAACTAAAAGTAAGAATAATACAATATCCCCATCAATTGTAAATTGTCAACAATATAGAAATAATAATAATTGTATCAACCTGGTGCACCAAAACATTCAGGGGATGATAGGAAAGGAGTTAGAATTGGAGTTGTTTATGAATTGTAGCAATATTGATATTTTATGTCTAACTGAGCACTGGCTAAAACCCCATCAATTCATTTTCAGCTTCAATAACCACCAGGTTGCAAGCTCATTCATCAGAGATAACTGTATACATGGTGGCTCCTTAATATTATTAAATAAGTTGCTTAAATTTAAAGAAAGGTGTGACATTGTGAGCCTCTCTGTTGAGCGAGTTGTAGAGATTTCATGCATTGAATTGGAACGATTCATTGTTATGAACCTGTATAAACCTCCTAGCACGCCCTTTGAAACATTTTCAAATATCATGGAGGATGCCTTAAATAAATTATCTAATAGCCATAAAACTGTTATAATTTGTGGAGACTTTAATATAAATATCTTGGAGAAAAATACTGTTACCTACAACTTTTTAAATTTATTTAAATCAAACAATTTGCATCATATTTTTACAGAGCCAACAAGAGTAACTGCTACAAGTGCTACATGTATTGACAATATACTTAGCAATGTAAAACCTTCATATCAATCTATAATTAATAAAGTTCAGTCAGACCATTCAGGTCAATTGGTTTCATTTCCAAATTTTTCAAAAATACAAAGAAAGCAAATAAATTATATACCATTTAGTAAAAGCCGCTTAGAAAGATTTAAGTCTAATATAGCAGAAAAAATTGTATTGTTGCCCTATCACGGTACTCCGGACCACTTGTACAGTTCATTATTTAGCTTAATTACTAGTGAATTTAATGCAATCTTTACTCCAAAACAACTGTCTGTAAGTGACCGTATGACATTCAGTGATTGGGCAACTCCTGGTATTTACAAAAGTCGGAATAAATTGTATGAACTTTATGAAGAAAGGACCTGTAATCACAATCCGACTTTTCAAGAACTTGTAAAAAATTATGCTAAAATATTTAAACGAGCCTGTTCCAATGCTAAGTCTATATATTTAAGAAATAAAATTAATGGTTCAACAAATATTATTAAATCTGTTTGGAATATGATAAATAATGAGACGGGTAGAGCGAAAGTACGTAGTCGAGACTTTCAGTTAAAGATAAATGATACAGATATCAAAAATGATGTAGAAATTGCGACTGAGTTTGAAAAATATTTTTCTAACATTCCTCTTATTACTACGAGAAATCTTAGGTCTTCTTCTATAGCTGCTGAACTCGTTCTCAAACAGAGCGTGGTAGAATGCGACACAATATTTGAATTTTCAGCTGTAAGCCCAAAAGATGTTATGAACGCTTTTAAATCAATAAATATGAAAAACACTAAAGATCTGTGGGGTCTATCTGTCAAAACCGTATCTTCTATTATTATTTCAATCGCTCCACATTTAGCTACAATTTTCAATTGTTGTGTGGCATCTGGTGTATTTCCTGACTTGATGAAACATAGTAAAATCATTCCATTATTTAAATCTGGTGATAGTTCGGACCCTTCGAATTTTCGACCTGTTTCCATACTGCCCATTCTCAGTAAAATTTTTGAAAAACTAATGCTTAGCCAGTTGCTCAGACATTTTAATACACATAATTTGCTTCATGGGAGACAGTTCGGATTTACGAGAGGTTGTTCAACTATAGACGCAGGGATTCATTTGCTTAAAAGTATATTCGCGGCATGGGAAGGTTCGCAAGATGCCTTGGGAATTTTCTGTGATCTGTCTAAAGCGTTTGACTGCGTGCACCATGACACTCTTGTCAGAAAATTACACCACTACGGTATCAGGAACAAGGCTCTCGAACTTCTGTCTTCTTATTTGGGCAATAGGATACAGAAGGTCGATGTTAATGGTAAAAGATCTTCGGGGACCCCTGTAGTCATGGGAGTCCCACAGGGGTCAATTCTAGGTCCATTCTTATTTTTAGTATATATAAATGACTTACCTTATTATGTAAAGGATAAACATGAGATTGTATTGTTTGCGGATGATACCTCTTTGACATTCAAAATTAATAAACAGTTAGGTAATTATGACGAAGTTAACGATGCTCTCTCTAAAGTTATGCATTGGTTTAATGTTAATAATCTGGTTTTAAATGATAAAAAGACTAAAGTAATTAAGTTCTCAACACCTAATGTAAGACAGGTGACTACCAATGTACATGTTAATGGAACTAATTTAGCCCCTGTGGAGACAACTGTGTTCTTGGGTATAACAATTGACTCCAAACTACAATGGGGCCCACAAATTGAAAAATTATCAGGAAAACTAAGTTCTGCAGCCTATGCAGTGAAAACTATTAGACGGCTCACTGATGTTGATACGGCTAGAATAGTTTATTTCAGCTACTTTCATAGTATTATGTCATACGGAATTCTTCTTTGGGGTAACTCCGCGGACATTAACACCATCTTTTTATTGCAAAAGAGAGCCATAAGAGCTATCTACAAACTTGGTCCCCGTGAGAGCCTTAGAGAAAAATTCAAAGAAATAAATATTCTAACAGTCGCATCGCAATATATCTATGAAAATCTTTTGTATGTCCATAAAAACATAGACTCATTTTGTAAAAAGAGTGATACTCATAACATAAATACTAGATATAAGCATAATCTTGTGTTACATGCAAGCCGTCTCCACAAAATAAGTAATTCTTTTATGGGGCAATGTATACGGTTCTATAACAAATTTCCCAGCAATATAAGAGAATTGTCAATAAACAAGTTTAAAACTACTATATTATAAAGTATCTGACTATATTAATGATAAAAATGCCTGGGATTGAGTCGATCCAATTATAATGTAATTAATAAATTATGTAAATTTGTTTGGATACCAAAAGAGGGATGCCTGAGTTTTTTGGCAGTATTTTTATCAGTGCTCACCTAGTCATGAACTTGAAAAAAATTGTGACGATTCCAAACAAATGTAGCCATTTTTACGGAATAAAAAATTTTGACTTTGACTTTGACTCTCTGTCTACCCCGCAAGGTATTTGGCGTGAAGTTATAGATAGATAGAAGTTTGCTTATGAAGCTTTCCTTTGTCTGAAGTCGGATGATGAATAAGCACACATCCTATCTGATATGAAGCGGTAATCATGTATCGATCGGCATAATCCCGCGGATGGTAGCTTCGCACCACCGGCCGCTCGGCCGAGTGCATGAACCAAATGTCCGAAACTGCGGTTCCTCTCGTACTGAGCAGTATTACTATCGCAACGACGAGCAATCAGTAGTGTAAAACTAACCTGTCTCACGACGGTCTGAACCCAGCTCACATTCCCACATTCACATAATGGGTGAACAATCCAACGCTTGGCGAATTTTGCTTCGCAATGATAGTAAGAGCCGACATCGAAGGATCAAAAAGCAACGTCGCTATGAACGCTTGGCTGCCACAAGCCAGTTATCCCTGTGGTAACTTTTCTGGCACCTCTTGCTAAAAACTCTTTATACTAAAGGATCGATAGGCCGTGCTTTCGCAGTCCCCATGCGTACTGAACATCTGGTTCAAGCCAGCTTTTGCCCTTTTGCTCCACGCGAGGTTTCTGTCCTCGCTGAGCTGGCCTTAGGACACATTATTTTTTGACAAATGTACCGCCCCAGTTAAACTCCCCGCCTGGCAGTGTCCTCGAACCGGATCACGCGGGAGTTGTACGACGCCGGGCGTTGCCGCCGCGACGCCACTCTGCACGCTTGGAACGAAACACCGTGAGCTCGCCGATATAATCGACCGCACACCGCCTGCGCCCAACCGAGTAAGTAATGAAACAATGAAAGTAGTGGTTTTTTAGCGACGACCGCGAACGATTTCCCACTTATGCTACACCTCTCATGTTTCCTTACAATGCCAGACTAGAGTCAAGCTCAACAAGGTCTTCTTTCCCCGCTGATTCTCCCAAGGCCGTTCCCTTGGCTGTGGTTTCGCTAGATAGTAGATAGATACAGTGGGAATCTCGTTAATCCATTCATGCGCGTCACTAATTAGATGACGAGGCATTTGCCTATTTTACCACCGCTCATGCCTCTGTCTTAGTGATCTTTGGTGTAGTCATTATGGAGCCACTGGTCCCTATCCATTTCTCTGACTTGGCGACATTGCACCGGTAGATGTTAAGCGGGGGCCCACTGGTATTATTTCTGCGGGACTTAGGAAACTTTATTTTGGCTCCGGGTTCCCTGGGCCCGTGCGATGCGTTGGTGTGAAATTCGCGTCATTCACGACTGAGTCACCGAGCTCGTCAAAATCCTGTCGTACCTGATGCACATTTGTTACCGTAGCCTATGAAAGCAATATTCTTTTTAAGTAGTTTCTCAAGACTTCGTTCTTTATCTAATCATTTTATTCAATTACTTATTTGAAGCTAACTGAGAATGAGGGAGACTTGGGTTCTTTTTTATACAACGCTGGGAGGCACACGAACGTACGGTCCATCATATGTAAAGTGCCCATGAATACTTGGAATACAGAAAGTATCATTCGTGCGATGTCATCTCTTCTGCTGACACAGCAACTGCTTATGAGCTTATTCGCGAGCTTACTTCACTCACACGTAGAAACAACAATCCTTCGGGGTAAACCGCACCGAATTAGCTGCGATTTTCTGTGAAGTGAAGGTACTACCCCAAACGAGCTGCTTTGTTGCGCCCTACCTCTCTTAGTCTATTCTCCCTAATATATTGAGTTGCGAGAACATGTTCGCTGTAAATACTAATGACTAAAGATTATTTTTCTGGTAGTGAAAGAAACTAAAAAAATATCGAGATAGCACCTAAACGAAGGAAAAATGCTCATTTTTAGGTTTCCGTATCTCAAAATTAAAACGGAACCCTTATAGGACAACTTTGTTTTCCGTCTATTTGTCAAGGCCCTTTTTCTCAGGGACGGGTGACAAAAAGCTGAAATTAATATCATACTCAGGTCTGAAATCCCTTCGAACAGTTAACTAAGTCAACGCAATCAAAAGATACGGCCGTTTATGCGCATATTTTGACACTCGGAAGGGAATCAAAACCTATTGGGTTAGGAATCGAACTCGCACTTGACGGCTTTCTATTTTATACAGCGTAAGTAGTATGATGTAAAGTAGTTACTGTAGCCTGTGAACGCTTATAGTATAAAAAATAATAAAGTGCGAGCATTGCCACCTACGCTGCTAACATTGAAATTACTAAAATGCCCGTACATTAGATCACTCACAGGAAAACAGCACCCCTTCAGGAAGTTGTTCCTTGGTTGAGGTTTTGAGTGAGGTGGAGATACTTAATTAAACTCCCTAGTCGGGCTGCTTTGCTGAGCTCTACCTCCCATAAAAACAACCGAACCAATACAAAGAGACATGTTTATGCACACAAATGTTTTTTCGGTGAAGGAATCGAACCGGTACTTGGGTTGGTCGCTACTATTTGGTATTAAAGTGACATTGCTAATGACTCCACCACCAGGCTTACTAAATCAATAAATATATATATATATATACATATATTTAAATTATCACACAACTCATATCTTACCAACAACAAACGGGCTTTTGATTATTTTAATACTGCAAAAAAATACAAATAACATTTTATTATCCGACGGTACATTATGTCAGCCCCTGACTCGTGTCACTTGATATTGTCTTTCATGTAAATATCGATTATGAGTACATGATAAGCTTCTAATCAAAATAAATGATGGTGTTTTTACATGTCGAGAGAATGAACGAAGAACGATTGACGAAAAAAGTGTATAAGGCGAGTGTGAATGAAATTATTGGAAGGGGTAGACCTAGGCGGACGTTTCGAGATCAAATCAGGGACATCCTGAAAAAAGGCCAGGTCAAGAGTACCCTAAACCGAAGAGCATATATGAAGAGAATAATGAGAGTGGACGAAGCGCAACAAGTATGTAAGGATCGTAACAAGTGGAAAGAAGTAGTCTCTGCCTACCCCTACAGGATAGAGGCGTGATTATATGTATGTATGTTTTTACATAAGTAGATTTTTCCTGATGCTACTTTTAGTATTTTTATAGATTTTTTTTCAGACTTATGAAGTTATGAAGCTGAAATTTAAAAAAGTGATGATGCCAATGATGGCTAAAAGTCTTTCCTGCTAGATATTTACTTTTTTAACTCGCTTTAGTAGCTTGTATGATGAACTATTGAACATGTATTCGCTTGATACAAATCTTTACATGGTAATTAGTATATATTTCGGAAATTGTTTATAATTCAAGGAAAAAAAAATACGGATAGAAAGAGAAATTTGATGTCTGTAATAGAATTGAAAATTTGGGATGTGCAAGTGGGATTTCGAAAGGCGATGGGGTCTTTTCCTTAAGGCATATAGCGTAGAAAGCCTTAGCAAAAAAAAAAAGATTATCCGTGCCTTTATTGTCTTGGAAACGCCGTATAACAGAGTTTAGTCTACGCTCTTGCTTGCTGATACTGGCAATCGAGTCCTTATACAAGAATTTGAAAACCTGTGTTAGGGTAAATGAGATCTATACCGACTGTATTATTTGGATGTAGTAGGACTGTAGTGTCCATCAATTATTTTAAGCTATTGGCCGATTCTACCGCAACGTTTCTTTGGCTGAGCAATCGTTCCAGTATACCAAGTCTTGCCATAAATACTGAAACATGGAAAAAAAAATATTGTAAATAACATTTATTACTTTTATAGTGTGTTAGTTTAATACATAAATATAAAACAATTTAAAATATAAAAAGCTTATTTGAAGTGGTCTCCATTGGCTGCCATACAGTCCTTTAAAAATTTGAGGACAGTTATCAATGGAAGCACGTTAATACCCCACCAAACCATCACTGAAGTCGGATAGTACCCACGTTGCACTCTGTCGACTAAGTGGGACGCTTCCTTAGAGCTTTGAGCATAAATACGGTCATTTTGTTTGTTAAAATGTTGCTCGATTGTAAAAAAATTCTCATCCGTAAACAAGATTTTTCTGTGACCTCCCTTTGCGTACCACTTCAGTAGTTGTTTCGATTTTACTACCCTATTCTTTTTTAAATTATCAGTTAAGAAATGACCAGTACGTCATTTATAGGCTGCAAGTCCTAAGTCATCTTTTAAAATACGCGACATGGTTCTAGGTGCTATCTTCATCTCCCGAGATAAAATCTTTTGCTTTCGGACAGGATTTCTTCGAATTCTTTCCCTTGCTGCTTTGACCACCTTTTTCGTACGAACACTACGTGGGACGGCCAGAGCTTTTTCTGTCACAAACAGAGGAGGTCTCATTGTACCTATTAATAGCCCGGTACATAAACATTTTACTAATACCAAGCGTATGGAGAGTTTTAAAAATTGCATAAGTTTCCTCAGATTGATCGTAAATATCTTTTTAACATACTTTTGATCCCCTATCTGAGCTCCAAAATGTTCAATAAGATATTGATGAGTTGTACTAAAATCAGTTACACTGATCCGTTCTTTAGGCGACTTTTAAATATATCTTCCTAGCCTTAATAATTTTGCTATAGTTATCTGTCTGAAGTAATATCTTAGCTACCATATTAAAAAATATAAATATTTAAAATAAACAATGTGAATACCAAACTAAAATTATGCATCTCTAATTAAGAGAAAGTCGACAGAAACAATAAATCTAAAATGTAAATATTTACTCTCCATCTAATATATAAAACCTTTTAATTCTTCAAAAGTGCAATAGTATAAGCAATAAAAACATAATAGCTAGCTCGGGGGCTCAGTCCTGAATGACGCGACTTTGACACCGGCGCTCGTAGGTTCGATTCCCACACAAGATAAACATTTGAGTGCATGAACATGTGTGTTTGTCTTGGTCCGGATACTTTATGAGAAGTAGGGCGCAACAAAGCAGCCCGTGTGAGGAAGTACCTCCATCTCACAGAAAACCGCAGACAAATAACAACTGCTTAGAGAGTTTCCTTCCCTAGAAGTTAGTAAACGCTTTAAAATTCCAAAATTCATATTTTTTCCAAGTCAATATCTCCACTAAGTTCAAAATTTCTTGAAATCAAAGTTAATTTTCGTTAAGAAATAAAGTTCCAAATCGTATAACAATTGGATTCAACACTCACTATTGCTGTCCTTTTTACTCACTACTTGTGGCGTCACTTCCTTAATACTCTCCCTGCCTAGCAACGGCTACTCCTGACGTACCACCTGAACCGTCTCGAAGTCCAAAGGCCGGATTCATTACCAAACCCTGGCTCCTGCTGCAGCAGCTGCTCCTCTTTGTTGGGAATCACTCCCCATTGGAATCACAAAAATAGTGCACCACCGCCCAGGATGCCTGCCAGAAGTTATATCCAGCTTATTTCCACCCGTGCTGCTATAGTGCTGTTAAGCTAAGTCAGTGGCCTTCGGGTAGCTTGAAACCACTGTCCTCCCCCAATCCGCGGATGAATAGCGTGGTGGAGTATGCTCTAGACTCCTTCGGCTGTATCCCTGCAGTGGGATGAGTTAGGGTTGCTGTACGACGAGAGGAAAGCATAGGTTTAACAAAGGCTTAATAATTAGGTTCCCTTGGCATCCTTTGGATAATCAACCCTAAAATTTGATAAATAAATTACCAAAGATGTATTGAAAATCCGATTACAAAAAGTTACTAAACTTCCTTAAAAACGATATCTTTTCATCCTAACTTTCGTCTCGAAATATTTAATGCAAAATAAAATGTACTGGCGATAATTTCCTTCATTACGGAGTGTCAGTTTATTAAATTCAACGAAAAATCTGTACAGAATGGAAAGGTGGGAGAAATACGGGGAAAATTCGTATTCAGACCTAAATCATTGTGAGACAAGGTTAATGGGGTTGAAACCCCACAGCGAGGGCGGTCACGTAGCCTAAACGAAATTTTATAAATTCTTTATTGAAATTCTTCATTAGATACTTGTGACTGAAATGTTGTATTTAATTCAAATATATTTTTATTTGTTTATTCGTACACTTTGTATTTCGACTTGTTAGTGCTGCGATTGTTTTTTACTTGAAATTGAAATACATTATTTAATTTAAATGTTTCTCTAGTTATAGTTTGACGAGCTCAGTGGCGCAGTAGTGAAATGCGTTGTTACGCTACTTTGACACCAACGCTCGTGGGTTCGATTCCCACACAGTACAAACATTTATGTGCATGAACATGTCTGTTTGTCTTGGTCTGGGTGCTTTCTATGTATAATACGTATGTATTTACAAAAAAAAAAATGTATTTACGTATGTTTATCAGTTGTCTAGTACCCATAACACAAGCTTCGCTTACTTTGGGGCTAGGTGGCGCTGTGTAATTTGTCCGACAATATTTATTTATTTATTAGTTAGAGATTTGTGAAGAGAAACTTTTGCTTAATTTTAATATAATAGTTTACTAGTAATAATAAGTTGAGCATTGATAGCTCAGTGAATAAGGACCAGCGTAGTAACCTCCCTGATTCACATTTAGTGGCATTACCACAAAATAAATCTTTTTGGTTTTATGCGATTTATGTATATATTCGTAATTATCACTGGTTGGGTGGTGAAGGAAGACATCGTGAGGAAACCCATATCCATGAAATTGTATTTCTAAACACGTGTGTCCTAATCTTTTAAAAGAGGTAGGGTGTATCAAAGCAGCTCATATGGGGAAGTACCTCCACCTCCCAGAAAACCGCAGCCAAAGAACAACTCCCTAATTATTGTGTAGCAGCGTGTGCGTGAGGTCACCAGTAAGCTCCTATGGAGTTGTTGTGTTAGCAGCAGAGGTAGCATCGCGCGAGTGATACTTAATGTATTTAAATACAAGCATTTATAGGCTATGGTAACCGCGTTATATCAGGTGGGCCGTATGCTTGTATGCCTCCTGACGTTGTATAAAGAGAAAAAATCTAAGTAATGTACGGCTTTTGCCAGCGAATTGTAGAGGGATGGCAGTCGCTTCATGTCAAAATCAGTACCTTCACCAACTTACGAAGTTTAGGTAGCGGACACCGCAAATCCTGATGAATTAAGAAACGGCCTAATGTAAGGAAAAGAGGTAGCAAGTTATGAAAATAAACTTTTGCTAAATGTATACATAATTGTAAGAGTAACTATCTTCTATTTATGTTTTAATACCGAAAAGGTAAAAAAGAAACCCTTATAGCGCGATCCTATACATAAGTGTTACTGTCTGTTACTAATATAATTACCACTTCGGTTTCCTTATCTACGAAGTTTGTAGCTGTAGATAATCATTACTTAGATATAGTCGAATGCTAGAGGATCTTCAAAGAACTTATGATGCGCAGAAGAAGAACAAGCGCACGGATATTAAAAGACACAATAGGCAATCATTGAAAGGTACTTATAGGTAGCGGAGGTTGTCTTCGGAAAAACGAAGTGCGATTTGATTTGTGATAATATATTTGCACCAGAGATAGATCTGACAAAATGTTAAGTTCTTTAGAAACAAGCAAGCATATGGCCCATTTGATGCAAAGTGATTACCGTAGGCTTACTTGCAATACAAGGAGTATCGTTCACACATTTCCATTTTTGCTGTTAACACTGCTACAATTCCTGAGCTCCCAGATGAGAATACTCTCCCGCAGCCTCGCAACAATTCTTCTCGCTGTTATTTCCCTGCGATCTTCTGTGAGATGCAGGTATTTCCCTAGTCTGGATGCTATAATGCGCTCTACTGCAGATATTTCCCTAGCTTAGATGTTATGATGCGCTCTAACTCTCTCCCACTTGCCTTTTTTTGTTTATAATGTTGGTATAGGTACCATTTATGTACCACTTATACACTTGTAAGTTCGTACAAAACACAGATTTTTTTGAAAAAGAAGCAGAGGTAAGCTTGCCAGTCGCGATCCTGGTAATCCAGTAAACCAGCAGCGGTCCCAACTAATTGGAGATTCACAGTCATCGTGTCTTGAATAAAGGCTAGGGATCACGCGTGGACTGTGCGAAATATAGAGCCATTAGTTTGATCAGCTTATCAGCTAAAGTGTACGGAAAAAACACAGTAAAAATACATGCTAAATGTAGGATTACGAATAGGTGACTAATAAGTAATTTTCTGCTTTATTCAGACTTAAAACATTAGTCACAATGATGACAGAAATTGTATAAAGAAAGGCTTACAATACAACGGGAAGGAAACTAAGAGAATGGTATTAGAAACAGAGAAAACCAGAACAAATACAACAATTGCGAATGAAATTGTATATCTTGGAAGCGCTTTTAGCAGTAATGGGAGGTACACCGCTAATGTGTACAAGTGAGTGCAGAGAACAATGTGAATGGAGCCTTGGGAAAAGTCTAGGCAGTCAATGGTACAGTTCGCTATACACAGCATGGTGCTAATCCCAACGCTAACGTATGAAAATGAAAACTGGATTTAGCGGAAAGTATATGACAGTCGAATAAACGGGGTTGAAATACGAGCTTTGTACAAGAACTGTGGCGTAATGCTTGCTGATCCCATTCGCTCCCGTATGATGATGCTAGAAAGGGAGTCAGCCTAAATGAAAGTGTCGCTGTTAAAGTGAGAAAAGATATGATTAAGAAGATATGCTCCATTCATTCTGGCAAACATGCGGGATGAAAGAATTACGAATCAGATATACAAAATGTAAGTGTAAAGGGAATTGGTAGTGTGTTCTCAGAGAATAGTAGCAGGAGCACATAGTACCGACGCATGGCAAAAGCTATGAACGTTAAAGAAGATAGTGAGGTGTGTAAGGACTGAGCCATGTAGCGTTTGGCTGTCTCTGCCTTCCTCACAAGGAACTTGGCCTTTTTTTATACACATAGTTGGGAGTCATGAAAGCATATGGCCCGCCTGATGTAAAGCGGATACTGTAGTCTATGAACGCTTGCAATACATTAAGTATCACTTGTGCGATACCACCTCTTGCTAACACAGCATCTCCTTAGGAGATTACTGGTGACTACACGAAGGAACACAACAACACTCTAGGGAGTTGTTATTTAACTGCGGTTTTCTGTGAGGTGGAGGTACTTCCCGGGCTGCTTTGATGCACTCTAGCTCTCTTAAATACATCCAGATCAAGACAAACAGACATGTTCATACATGCAAATGTTTATCCTGTGTGGGAATCGAATCCGCGAGCATTGGTATCAAAGTAATATAACAGCGTGTTTAACCACTGCGCCACCGAGCTCGTCGGCTGCAGATATATTTACATTTAGATACGGCAGAATACACCATTGTAAATTTCGGTTTCGTTTGTACCGACACTATTTTAGGTCAAGATTCCACGTATAAGTGCATAGTCATTCATAGTGCTATCACGGTGCTCTCCATTAAGCACAGTAATCGGGCCTCTTTATTTCTGCCAGTTAATGGACCTCTGCATGAGGACGAAAAATGGGCTCCCCTTAAATGGAATGCCTTCTGAATGGCACCATGTTCTTTGAATTGTTATAATAATGATCGGGGTTTTGATAGCCGCTAATGCTAGCCTCTTCAATTCTTGCGAAAATTTGTAACTGCTTTTTGATTGTTCAATTGAATTTTTATTGTTCAAGTTTTGATTTGTTCGTTTTATTGTCATTTTAATTGGATGTCTATTCTATGTCTATGTGGTGTTATAATTATAGAAAGGCATGTTTGACATATTTTTTACAGATACTTTGATTCAGTTAGTACAAATAAAGTAGTTGTTGCTTAGTTTTTCCTACATAATATTAAAAACTAGTCAAATGCGAGTTGAATTCGCAGTCAGAGGAATCGTACCAACGTGTAGAAAAACGTCGAATTTTCAGGAACACCGTTCCTATATGAATTATATATGTTTGCATGTGCGTTTGTCCATGCGTTTGTCTGTCGCTTTTTTTCGAATATTCGGTTTTAGACTTCAGATTCGCATTCAGCATAAAAAAGTAGAATAGGAATGTTCAGGAACACTGTTCCTATCTCAAGGAACACGATCAAAATGGCCGACCAATTAAAAAAAAATTGAATTGTTATATAATTGACGAGCCAGGTGTTCCTCTGGCAATGCAAGCTTGCGCATTCTCAACTGGTTTTTAATATTTTTATTTATTGTTTTTACCTTTTATGATTCAGAAGCTACGATCTTGCGGCAGACGGATAGACAAACAGACGTAGTACAAAAAATCGGCCAAGTGCGAGTCGGACTCGCGCACGAAGGGTTTGTTGTATGGGAGCCCCTCTAAATATTGTTTTTTTTTAATTTAATTATTTATTCTTAAAGTGAATATATAACTAATTATTCTTTGAATATTTCAAGCGTCTACCTGTTTTCGTTATCAATATCGAGCAAAAACGAGCAAAAAAATCACGTTTGTTGTATGGGAGCCCCCGTAAATATTTATGTTATTCAATTTTTTAGTATTTGTTATTATAGCGGCAACAGAAATACATCATCTGTGAAAATTTCAACTGTCTAACTATCACGGTTCGTGAGATACAGCCTGGTGACAGACGGACGGACGGACGGACGGACGGACAGCGAAGTCTCAGTAATAGGGTTCCGTTTTACCATTTGGGTACGGAACCCTAAAAAGCTAAATCTTAATAACAAACTTTAATTGGTCTCTTGTTACGGATCCCTAAAATTGATTCGGAAGGAAGGTTTGCTGATTGCTAGTGGCCGGTGTTCTTAGACCGAAGACAGCTTTAGCTATGTGATTAGTACTCTTGAGAACTTAATGTACCACCAGAAGCACGCTCAAGTTTGATACATTTTAACCCATCTAATTATAGATTATGATACCGCTGTAAGTCATGTTCGATTAATTGTCATGCACAGTCATGCCATTGTCCTCTTTTTACATCACCAAAACGAAATAACTTATTTCCGACAGACAGTGTTTGTCTCAATATAGCAATTTATTTGCAGTAATACTAAAGCAAATATGTCTCAATATTACTATTGTGGAAGTACGATTAGAAATCCTAAAACAAAACCATTCTTCATATAAGTTCTATCAACAACAAATAAATAATAGCAAACATTTTCGTTTACAAGAATTTTTATTTAACTTTTCTACTACAATCGTCACGAGTTTGATTCCTGAAATTAATAAACAATGATGTGTTCGATCATACCTGTTTGTTTTGCTCTGTATCTTTTTGAGTATCCTACCAAAAATATTACAAAGGCCTAGCCCGATATCGCGGCTCTGTTCGTCTGTTCATCTGTCTGCTACACACAATTAATTCTTCCCACCTTATTATACACGAACTTTGCAAAGTGAAAGAAGTTCTTTTTATGCCACTAATGTGGCTGAAAATGTATGAAGTAATCACAATTGCTAAATATTTCTATAAATATTATAGGAAAATAGAATATTACTTCTAATTTAGCACAGTTTTTACAAAGCATCTTTTAAAAACTATAATTAAAGAGTTCAATTTGTGTTTCACCCGTTTTCTTTACATGTCACTTCGTAATAGTAGAAAACATATGTCTAACCGTTTCTACAAACTTTGCTGTTTTGGATCAGGATGACTGTGTACTTTGTCTGTCTAGTATAGACTTCAGCATTTCGACTAACATCACTCGATATGGCAAAGTTCAGGGATACCTTCCAGTGACACATATAGTGATGCTTAGTTTAGCGGTCATGCTCCGGATTGTTGACTATTGCTGTTGCGGTCAGTGGTCTAGCCGTTAGACCATTTCTCTACACAAATAAACGTGGCCCGTATATGTGTATTTTACAAGTTATTTCACAGCGAATACTACAGCTTTAATACAGCTGTTTATTGGAACACCAGACTCTGAGATCTTGATATAAAACGGGTGAGTAGTGAAAAATGTGGAGTGGACCCCGGGCTCTGAAGCGAGAACTTCGGGACTGTCGTTCGGATGATGATGATGAGTGAAAAATGTGGATGCATCACAAAGTTTGTATGAGAATGATTTTGATCTTTTACGTATCCATACTTTGTCTTGCAATGCAAGTTCAACTTGTATTTCATCGGTTTTCTTTACGTGTTATGTGATACAGTAGTTAATGTATGTCAGCAGTTATTATAAACTTGGCTTTATTTGGAACAGAACGACACTGCGTACTTTATCCGGAAAAAAATATTTCTGAACTAAGTTAACTCCAAAAATAAGTTTGTACGGAAGATCTAATATTTTCGGAGTTAAAGATTTGTATATTATTCAAAAATCGGCCAAGTGCGAGTCGGACTCGCGCACGAAGGGTTCCGTACCATTATCTATAAAAACGGCAAAAAAAAAAACATGTTTGTTGTATGGGAACCCCCCTTAAATATTAGTTTTATTTTAATTTAATTATTTATTCTTAAAGTGAATATATAACTAAATATTCTGTGAATATTTCAAGCGTCTACCTGTTGCCGTTATCAATATCGAGCAAAAATGAGCAAAAAAGTCACGTTTATTGTATGGGAGCCCACTTAAATATTTATTTTATTCTATTTCTTAGTATTTGTTGTTATAGCGGCAACAGTGATACATCATCTGTGAATATTTCAACTGTCTAACTATCACGGTTCATGAGATAGAGCCTGGTGACAGACGGACGGACGGACGGACAGCGGAGCCTCAGTAATAGGGTTCCGTTTTACCCTTTGGGTACTGAACCTACCTAAAAAAGGACTAAATGCAGCCACCTTTCTAAATGTATATATCGGATTTTGAGAAATTTCAATTCCAAAGCACGGATTTCAAAATCTGGGTCAGATGCACGGTATAAATGGATGACGGGGGTTCAGCTGGAAACGTTTCTAAAGGCAATGCCCCAGGTTTGAATTGCTCCATTAAACGTTCTTTGAATTGTAATATCCCAGTAGTTTGCTCAATAATCACTAAAAATAATATTCAGTGGCTCGATGTTCTTCGAGAAATGTTCTGGTCGATTTGACTTTATAATAACGTTGGTGTAATGAACTGGACGTCTCTCTGCTTTTGTCTATTTGATTTGCAAACATGGTTTAAGAGAGGTAGGGCGTATCAAAACATTCTGGGGAAGTACCTCCACCTCATAAAAAACCGCAGACAAATAACAACTCCCTAGAGGTTTGTTGTGTTCCTGCGTATGAGTGAGGTCACCAGTAAGATTATACGGAGTTGTTGTGTTAGCTGCGGAGGTGGCATCGCGCGAGATATACTTAATGTATTGCAAGCATTTACAGGCTGCGGTATCCGGTTTACATCAGGCGGGCCGTATGCTTGTACGTCTACTGACGATGTATTAAATAAGAAACATTAATTTGTTTGTGACATCACTTTTCATGAAAATGATAATATGGATAGGAAGAAAACATGTTCTCTCTGCCTACCTTGTAAGGGATTTGATGTGAAGTTATAGATAGATAGATAGAAGAAAACATATATTTTCAAATGACCAAGACTATTTAGTGAATGGAATTAGTGTGAAAAAAATATGTTTTGTATATGTATATTCTCGGAGTTTCCTCGTGTTTATTACAATGTGTATGTAAGAATGTCCTTGGGTCTACAACTCATAAGTAACACTCCGGGTGTTGCACTTATCCATAGGTTAGGTTAACTACGTATACCGTAGACAGCATGCTTGTTTACCACCTTAGTGATATATAAGTACGTTGTATACAGTGTTCAAAATGTTAGGGCTTAACGTGAAAAAATATTGGTTATTAGAACAAAATTGGGACGAAAGAAAGTTTCATGCAACTACAATTCTATAAGCAGTTCAGCTACTAATCTTTGAGCATTTTGCTCACCATCAGGTAGACTCAGTTGCAAGCCGGGAAATACGGGTCTCAGTGGAAATACGGGTATTTAGCTGTTAGCCTAAACATATCAAAATTCAATAGTTTGTAGTAGGTTATTATTTCTTTCAAAGTTTCCTATCTTTGAGCTAACTGAGAGATTTTGTACATGAATCGTGAACTATCATTCCGGGCGAAGAATCAAATACATAGCTGACTGTATCCGCTCAGATACCTTGCTCCTGAATGGAAGTATACCACATTTTTTTTATTTCACTCACTTCTTACCTTCTGAATATCAGTGAAAGACATCTGTAAGCAATGAATGTCGGTGATTTGTACAACATTCACTGATTACAGATGACATTACTAGGTATTTACGATGAACCGAACACGATATCTCACGGAATCGTGTTGATTAGTGCCGTACATAATTTGTGTCTGATATTGAGAAGTGCTTAGACAGGTTACGGATTGCGGTAAACTGAATTTGTTCCCACTAAATGTCTTCAAGACACAAACACACAGTTCACGCCAAAATGCTCCAAATTTACACTCCAAAAAGTAAGCTAAAGTGCCAGTGGATGGCCCACATTGCTAGAATTGTGACTTGTGTACTTTAAATAAAAAGCTGGACAATGGAACCTACAACCAAACACGGGAGCTGATAATCGACTGGTTATTAAATAGTATGAAAAATACATTATACAAATTGAGTTCTTGCTATAAATCGAATGAGTAGTGATAAAAGTTCGATGAAATATTTGTCACGTCTTATATTAATCAACAAAACTCAGTAGTTCATCTCAAAAAATCTCTTAAATATCATATACAGGACAGTTTCAGAACAAATCACAGCAGCAAGGACATCAATATTATCAGTAGAGTATGTAACCAAATGTGTGGGAACGCTATTCCTAAAAGACATTAAACTTGCATCTGTTTGTGGTTGTATGGTACGTCAGCCAACGAAACTTTGGGCGTTGTTGGAAATATAGGGAATAATAATGGGTTCGGTTCCGCTTTGGTTTCAAAATAGAACCTGTAATATTTTTTATTATACATAGTTACTTGAGAGCCATACATGTGCCTTTAGAAGATTGAATCTGAATGATCTACTTTTGCTGTGTAGCTAGCATTGACTGAAAATTTATTTATTTCATCATCATCATCATCTCAGCCTTGACTTCCTACAAACCTCTTGAGGTCGTCGCTCCGTCTAATGGGGGGTCGTCCCACACTGCGAGTACCAATACCATTGGAGAACCATTCTTCCCCAGCGGTTGCCGGTTCTACGAACTATGTGGCCGGCCCACTGCCACTTCAGCTTGCCTTTCCTATGGGCTATGTCGGTTACCTTAGTTCAACTGCGGATATCCTAATTTCTGATTCAATTACGCAGAGAAACACCGAGCATAGCTTTTCCATATCACACTGAGCGACCTTGAACTTCCCCATACGGCCCGTAGTGAAGAGCCACGTCTCGGTTCCGTATGTCATCACTGGCAACACACACTGTTCGAAGACCTTGCTCTTCAGGCGTTGAGGTATTTTGAACGAGAAGATGTGTCGAAGTTTCCCGAATTTTGCCCAGCCGAGTTGGATCCGACTATTGACCTCTCGGTCGAAGTTGGACTAACCTAACTGAATAACCTGCCCTGGGTAGACATATTCGTCAACAACTTCGAGCTTAGTGCTTCCAACCGTGGCCGGCGTAGGTGTAACATGGACATTCGATAATTTATTTATTTAATATTATTGATTTATTACATACATGCCAATATTATGTATTGCAGTTGCCCAATGCGCATAATAATGTCCATTGGAATATTATAAAAAAGAAAATTCAATTAATTAATTCACAGATGTAATAAATAATAATAATAAATATTGTCGGACTAATTACACAGCGCCATCTAGCCCCAAAGTAAGCGAAGCTTGTGTTATGGGTACTAGACAACTGATAAACATACGTAAATACATTTTTTTTTGTAAATACATAATTATTATACATAGAAAATACCCAGACCAAGACAAACAGACATGTTCATGCACACAAATGTTTGTATTGTGTAGGAATTGAACCCACGAGCGTTGGTGTCAAAGTAGCGTAACAGCGTGTTCCACCACTGCGCCACCGAGCTCGTCCGATATAAATTATAAAATTATCAGATTTAAAAACAATAGATTAAAGTTCAGATATGATATAAATAGTGACAATTCATAAATAATAATATCAAAAATAATTGATAAATAATAGTGCAAGAAATAAAAAGCCCAATAATTAAAAACAACACATTTTAAAAAAATAAAATAAAATACAACCTATTCTCGGCTTTGGGCATAATCTTTAGCCGCTGTGTGAAATTGTTGTTTCGAGCAACTAAACAGGTCTAATGCGGGATTTTTTTCTACAATGGCATTAAGCAGACGCAGCTGTAGGCGTTTTAGTCCTGGACATACATTATAGTACAACCACCTTAAAAACTTGTTATGTATTATTTTGAACCATGGAAATATACTTCTTCTCATACGGATTCCAGATTTGCATTTGCCCAGCTTACTTCTAATAAATTAAAAGTAAAAAACCTTTTTAAAAACAAGCTTTTATTTAAATGCTCTAAAAAGAAAAAAATAAAATTTTATACTAAAACTTTTACTGTTAACTTAGGTCATTTCACATTTGACACAATTTATAGTATATAAAAGCTTGTCGCGAGATTTATGTACTCGTATTTACTTAGTTTGAAAATGTTAATAGATAATATTATTCTCATCAAATTATTTAATTTACTTGTTAATCTACACAAGTAAATCTCGCGACAAGCTTTTATATCCTATAAATTGTGTCAAATGTGAAATGACCTAAGTTAACAGTAAAAGTTTTAGTATAAAATTTTATTTTTTTCTTTTTAGAGCATTTAAATAAAAGCTTGTTTTTAAAAAGGTTTTTTACTTTTAATTTATTTTTTACTTTTTAGTTATCGCTGGACACGTTTCTCAGTCTGTTCATCTCATTCAACGCATCATTGTTGCATGGTCGTGAGCTTCGTTTAGAAGGGTAAGAGCTAATATACAACAGGGTTCGCCCCGGTGCCCTGAGGTGGTACGTTCGCGACATCATATTACACCCTGATGCCACTCAGTCCTCGGCACGGCCTCACCTTGACTTGGGTGTTTCGAGAAATGTGCCACTTATTTCAGCTTGAAGCTTACTTGTGCCTTATGAAACACAGTTCCGGGTTTGATTTTGGAGTAACAATTCGACCTCAATATATCAAAATTCCAGACGGATTGGAGCAATGGAGTTGATATTCAACATCTTTTTTTTTTAAACTCGCATTCGTATTCTTATTAAGTCCTTTCAATTGATACCTATATTATAAGCAAGCACTAAAAACTTACTCCACTATATTGGTTTAGAGTGACGTCACTTTATTTTTTGACTTATTCTCAGCAAGTCCTTTCTATTGATACTCATATTGTAGGAATGAATTGAAAAAACGTGTGGCACTCGGGGACTGCCGCGGTAAAGCAGTCTCCGAATCGTCGTCGTCGTCGTCCAGGGAATTGTTATTTGGCTGCAGTTGCCTGTGAGGTGGTAACGTCACTCACTCGCATGAACACAACAACCGTCCAGGGAATTGTTATTTGGCTGCAGTTGCCTGTGAGGTGGTAACGTCACTCACTCGCATGAATACAACAACCGTCCAGGGATTTGTTATTTGGCTGCAGTTTTCCGTGAGGTAGTAACGTCACCCACTCGCCTGAATACAACAATCGTCCAGGGAATTGTTATTTGGCTGCAGTTGCCTGTGAGGTGGTAACGTCACTCACTCGCATGAACACAACAATCCTCCAGGGAATTGTTATTCGGCGGCAGTTTGGAGCATATTTTTCGTGAGGTAGTAACGTCACTCACTCGCATGAACGCAACATCTGTCCAGCGAATTTGCCACCCGACGGAGTTTAAAAGTGTCCATAGGCTGTGTAACAGTGTCACATCAGGCAGGCTGAACACTTGTTTGCCACCCGACCGATCATCATCATCATCTGATGATTATGAAAAAAAAATCTTCTACCAATTTTCTTACTTGTTTGCCACCCGACGGATCATCATCATCATCTGATGATTATGATGACTGATGACAGGACACAAAAGTAAATCATCATCATCATCTGATGATTATGAAAAAAAAATAATTTCTTCTACCAATTTTCTTACTTGTTTGTCACCCGACGGAGTCTAAAAGTGTCCATAGGCTGGGCTGTGTAACAGTTTCATATCAGGCGGGCTGAACACTTGTTCGTCACCCGATGGAGTATTAAAGTTTTAATAGACTGCGCAACAGTTTCACATCAGGCGGGCTGAACACTTGTTTGTCACCCGACGGAGCATAAAAGTGTCCATAGGCTGTGTAACAGTATCACATCAGGTAAACACCCCGACCACCGTGCATACATACCCTGACAGGACACAAAAGTAAATCATCATCATCTGATAATTATAAAAAAAAAAATTTCTTCTACCAATTTTCTTGTTTCCCACCCGACGGAGTCTAAAAGTGTCCATAGGCTGTGTAACAGTTTCACATCGGGCGGGCTGAACACTTGTTTGCTACCCGACGGATCATCATCATCATCTGATGATTATGAAAAAAAAAATCTTCTACCAATTTTCTTACTTATTTGCCACCCGACGGATCATCATGTGATGATTATGAAAAAAAAAATTCTTCTAACAATTTTCTTACTTGTTTGCCACCCGACGGAGTCTAAAAGTGTCCATAAGCTGTGTAACAGTTTCACATCAGGCGGGCTGAACACTTCTTTGCCACCCGACGGATCAAAATCTGATGATTATGAAAAAAAAATCTACCAATTTTCTTACTTGTTTGCCACCCGACGGATCACCATCATCATCTGATTATGAAAAAAAACGAGCTACATGGTAGGCGGAGTGGGAGGTGTTAGGTTTTATTTTCGTTACGGAATTTCTTGATTCGGTCGCCGCAAAGCCCGCGATAAAAGCTATGCAATAGCTTAAAAATATTCGCCAACGTGGGTGTTCCGCCATGTAGGATTTAGAATGACGTCACACAGTTAACCATGCATTGTCATCCAAATTGAACGTGTATACAAAATTTCAGCTCAATCGATTGAAGATATCTGCTTCAAAATTGATTTTCAAGCTTTAGAAGTCCGCCATATTGAATTAAGAGTGACGTCACATTATTTTTCGAGTTATTCTTAGCAAGCCCTTTTATTTGATACCCATATTGTAGGAGTGCATTAAAAATAGTTGGTCCGCCATCTTGGGTATGCCGCCATGTTGGATTTAGAATGACGTCACACATTTAGTCATGCATTGTCATCCAAACTGAACGTGTATACAAAATTTCAGCTCAATCGGTTAAAGATATCTGCTTCAAAATTGAGTTGCAAGATTTCACCCGAACATACTTACATACTTACATTGCAAGTTAAATAAAAGCTTGTAATAAATGAGTTGTACGAAATGGATATGACACAGTCCAAGTGATGTGCCTGTCGCAATATAAATCCCAATGCGCTGTATTCGTCTTTGTAGACTTTATCAACGTGATAGTGAAAAGAGTCCTTGTTCATTAGTACTCCCAAGTCATTTATGGACGTTACTCGTGGTATATGATCAGGACCAACATAATGATTTGTGATAATCGGATTAAGTGACCTTCCAAAAGACATTGCAAAACATTTGTCTGCATTAAATATTAATTTATTTTTAGTACTCCATGAAACAATTGGTTTTTGACATTCGCAAAGTAACGCTTGAATCAATTAATTAAAAATATATGCACTGTATGGTTATTTATTCTATGAAGCGTTTATCGGTACTTTAAACTTAGTTGTATGTTCTATTAGTAGCCAGCTAGTATACTACTTAAAGTGCGTGTTAAAGGAAAAAAATACCTAAGTAAATTTTACTATCTTTCGACAACTATTTTAAACAATGTCACTCATGTTACGACTATACATATAGATGTATGTATGTATATCTTCACGCCAAGTCCCTTGTGGGGTAGACAGAGAGAACCGAGATATATATACATATAGATAAAAATATAATACAGGCACTAATAATAAATACATTTCTATATTGCTACAAAGACGCTACTGCGCGCCTGCCACTATATAATGTGTCAGGTACGCAAAAGTACTCGTCTAAATGCGTAAAAGCCGGACATTACTGAAGTAACAGTATTTGTAAATAGCAAGTGGCTAATACAGGAAGCACCGAGCAGCCCATGCTATCGGAACGCCTGTATTTTCCCGCGGCTACTCAAAATACTCAGAAAAATGGTCCGCCGGAATATAAACAAATGATGTCAAATCGTAGAACTAAATTTTGGCAGTCGGAAATAAATCACTTCGTATTTATCACGGGCGAGCGTCGCTTTTTATCTACCCGAAAAGGTGGATAAATAGCGATGTCGAATTTATTTTGAAGACATTTCAAATTCGATGACAGAGTCTCGGGCTGCAGCGTGCTGCCGGGCGGCAGCGGGTGGTCGCCACAGCTCGCTGCACCGGAGCCGGAGCCGGAGCTCTTTGTCACCGGAGGCTGTCTCGGCTCGACCGCTGAGCATCGTAATGCGAAGACAGAATAAAGTGTAAGATAGTTACTCACATTTTATGTTTTGTAATAAAGAACAACTAAATAAAGTACGATGCATAAGAATAGTAATTTGTGTCACAGAATGGCACATACGTAGAGAGAACGAATTGTTTTGTGATCTACATGGGTTTTTACATTTTTTAAGGAGAAAAGTTATAGTGAATGGCCTCTAATAAGCGATTATGAATAGAATACACATTTGTAATTAACTATATACATACATGGGGAAACTATAACAGATTTCAACAGTTACACACTACATACGAAATTAAATAATTATGTTCATATTAAATTTCAAAGCAATTCGTTATTCTGTCAAAGTAAACTACAAAATACGTTATATGAAAGCCACCTTTAATTCGTACTTGAATCAAGTATAAATAAAAAAAAATATCTATACTTCGCTTTCCAATTTGTATAATGTATCTTTCATACTATTTAATAACCAGTCGATTATCAGATCCAGTATTTGGTTGTAGGTCCCATTATCCTTTTTATTTAAAGTATACAATGAGCGCTTGGTTCAAACTATTACCCCGTATGTTTTTACTGACGGCGCAATGGGGCCGAAGTTTTGTTAGTGTCATCTGGAGAGAAATTTAGAAATTTAGTACTACTACGCCATTGCCAGAAGCTATATTGTTATCTCTCAAGCTGCGCGTTTTTGTAGATTTATATACTCCAAGTCTCAGTTTACAGAGTAATGGTTCTATTTTTGTTCCTGTAGGTACGGAACAAAAAAATACGGCTCTATCAGTAAAGGGTCAGACGTGGATAAAAATAAAGAAAAATATTGTAATGTTTTTAATTAGCACAGTATTTTAGAAATCTTTGAAGGTACTCCAGACATACAGCTAATTATGTGGTACAAAGAAATAACGATGTGCGAATCTGACTCGCACTTTTCACTTTTAAATTTGGGACAGATATTATACATACCTCCGAATATGTAATGACTTAACTTTATTATATTTAGTATTTTATTTCTATTACCCTTCTAGCATTATCCCACTTCCTAAAAATACTAATTATTATATGGAACAAACAAAAGTATTCCAGACCTTTCTTTCCTCTTTTCTTTTTTGGACGATTTCCCACGATATTTTTCGTTGCCGTCCAGTAAGCGTAAATCCGATTACACGATTTTAGTGGTACATGCCAGGATTCAAAGAGGGGACCAGTTGGTCAATATGGCGATTGTTTATATACTGGGCTATTACTCTTCAATCTATCCACTAATTTCTTGACACCAAGTTACTTACCGTGTGTACTTATAGTGTGCATCTGAGAGAGATCTGAGTGCAAGATCACTTAATCCGCGAGTGAGGATTGAGTTATAATCTCTAATATTCATAGATCGATATCCACTTACGATAGACCACAATTAATTTGGTCATAAGGTGAGCATTAAGGTTTCTTAGCTTCTACTTTCTATCAGTTCCTTGTTATATATCTGTATTGTCAAAGTTATGAAGGCAGTAATATTCTATTCTGCGTCCATTTTTGTTTTTGCTTTACGTGAATGACCCGTCCTACGTGATGTAGTATTTGGCAGATATAGTACTATGTGCTGACAATATCTCTTTAATTTTAATATTTCTCGATGGTGTGAAATTTTTAACAATGTAAATGGTGTACTGCTGCAATTCTAAACTGGTCACATGCAATAATATTTTATTAAACTCAACTAAGACCAAATGTATTAATTTTATTCTACCGAATGGGACTTCTCCTATACAGTAATTCTCGTGATTGATAGTGATAAAATATAATTATATTATGATACGGTATTTCTTGGTATTACAGTAGACTCCATATTGGAGTGAGGCACCCACATAAATAAATTACCACTAAGCTCAGCTCCGCCGCATATGTAGTACTTTCACAACACTATGTCGTGTGGTATATTGTTGCGGGGAAAAGAGGTTGATATTGAAACATTTTTTATGTTACATTGAGAGCACATAGAGATTCACTCTACTAAAAACATGGTATCCAGGGAATCACTTAGAGAATTATTCAAACAAAAAATTACCGGCACTGTATATTTATGAAAACATAATGTGTGTTGCGTAAAAATATACTCATTTTTAAAATTCAGTAAAGATCTTAGACACACAAACAAAATACCTATGCCGGTACATCGGCTCGCTAAGGCCGATAGATATTTCTTGTAACTTGTATTAAATTATATGTCGTATTCGTATGATTTTTCGGTCTATCCGATATTATGCGGGCGTATGGTGGGTAATTGAATGGAATGAGAAATACAGTGCAATTCGTATCACATTATAATTTTAAATCGACATTTGTAATCAATGTTCAGGAAAATACGAAACGAGAGGAAAGTCCCAAGACGTCGTCACTTGCCGCCGTTTGCACTAACTCTCCATTTCTCCCACCGTCGACCTCTTGATTGTGCCAAAGCGCTATCGGTCGCGCGCTTTCGGTTCGTTTTAAACATCCATACTCATGACCGGATGCGACGTATATGATAACTTGCCAGAAACAGTTCTGTACTATCCTGATAATATCTTTAAAATGTACACCAAAAATACACTTTGTAAAAGGGTTTGTTACAGAATTGATGATTATCTGACATCTGACTGACAAATATGTCTGGAAATTTATTATTTTAAACTCTCACGGTGGTTCACATTACTGTTGTATTACTGCCTTATCGCGATTTGTTTTTCGTATTTTCCCGAGTATATTAATTCAAATAAGTTAAATTTTACTCTTGAGTTAGAAAGTGACAGAAGCCTGTCCTTTTTGAACGTTAAAATCACAGTTTACACATGCATAGTATACAAAAATCCTACTCACACTGACAGGTACCTGCATGCTACTTCCTTCCTTCCTTGACATCCTTGACATCTCCACTCAGGTGCCCACTCCCTCACGTGAAGAGCGTATGATCTTTATACGCAGGATCACGTGGAAGGAGAATTTGGAGTACGTAGAGGTAATATGCAATGGATATGTTGAGAGTAAGTTCAAACCACTTACACCACGAGGAAGTGAAACAACATTGATGGTTAACAGACGGCCAGCATTTCTTCCGTATATGAAAGAAATGTCAGTTGCTGGCAAAATATTCTATTAGGAATACATTTACACCAGCTAGGAAAATAAGGGAAAATATGCGGCCATCGATAGATGTTTTTCCACTTGAAAAGTCTGGAGTCTATAAAATCGACTGCAGTTGAGGAAACTTATACATTGGGCAAACCAAAAGCTCTGTGACAAAAAGGGTGAAGAAGCAAATTATTGCAGTCAATAACAGAGAAATTGAGAAGTCCGCCGTAACGCAGCATCTTCTGCAAATGGATATCAATCACACTGAGAATCAGAATGAGCTGCATAATCCCAAGATAATTTCAATTGAACAACGCTTCATACCTTAGCTAGGCAGGGAAGTGATTGAAAGTGAGGCATCGTAATTTCAAACGAGAAGACGGCTTCAAGTTGTCTGGAACGTGAAATCCAGAGGTCGAGTTGTGTAAGCGTTATATACGGGCTTCACACAGCAGTCTCCAACAGGACACCGTGAGTGTAGTGTGTAAGGCGCCTAGTAATAAACGACGCAGAAAAATGATAGACAGATATGTCTGCCCTTAACAGACTGTTGTTACTCACCGTCTTTAGTCATTCTGTAACTATGGCCTTTGCAACGTCGCCGAAATATCTTAAAAATATGAAAACAAATCGGGGTATGTATCGTACATACATTAGGGATGTCTGGAAATTATTTAGCACATAGATTTTTATCACTTGACATCATCGTTATTACATATCTACATCTACTCATTTTCAAAATGCTGGTAAATAATATTACAAAAGAATAACGAAAACTATGAGAAATTGATAAATCACAATTAGATTTAATTTAAAAAGTTTAAGACGTACCCGCGAGTGGCAAATAAAGATTTTTTATCTTTTATCCTTGCTTGTCATTCTTTCTTCCTGTACTGTGTCATCTTTCTTACATCATTATAGCGGTCGTGGTCTGCATGCATTACGTTACGTACAGATTTTGCAAAATACTCACATCTCGACTGTATTAATCTATGTTCCTTGATTTTTCTGTTATATCCAGTTCTCTATACCATGTGTTAGAGTTGGGATCAGCAATGCGTGTAAGCGAACTGTGCCTTACGGCTTAAGTTTGACTGGCAAGAAGTTTTCCCAATGCTTCATTCACACTACTCCCTGCACTTTGTCTTTGCACACCAGCGGTGCCATTCTTTACTAGAAATATCATCTTGTGGGTGTACCCAATTCGACACAATTACATATTAAATTCTAATAGTATAAATTGTAGCCTCTTTTTTATATTTATTTAAACGAAGATTAGACAATATAGAATAATAATTCTAAGAAAATAAATATCAAAAAGTAGTAAATTGTTCTTTTAGGGTATGTGATAGTTACTCTACATGGTTCGTATCAAAGGACAGTGATTGTGAACAAACTGTGTATATAAATACAGTTCACTCTGTTTATGGTAAGAAATTGACTCACAGTTGTATTTAATATTGATAAGCAGTATTTGCAAGAAACGGTTATGTTACTATATTCTTCAATCAAAATGTAGTTTTTGTAGAATCACGACCTGAATAATTATCCTTTGTAGAATTGAAGACGATTTTGCGTGAAATATAATATTTTTATGTACGTATATTGAAATCGTCACGTGCTTATATAATAATACTTGGTAGTTTTCTTAAATGTTAATATAGTATGGCAGTAGTATGCTACGTAATATAGTTTGGCTCAAATTATATTTAATGTTTTATGTATTCAAAGGTATGAAGTAAATATAAAATGGCTTTAATAAATAAAACATAATATTTAAGGCATATGTTTCTAACATGATCATAATAATATATACCAAACGTATATGTTGTAATGTTATGCCCTAAGAGAGTTACTTGGTCGACACCGCGGTAAACAAAATAAAAATAAAATGAATAATACAGAAATAAACAAAGGAAAGCAAAGAAGATAAATACAAGGACTCGCATTATATGGAGTCGTCTTCAGTACATTCTATTCTGAGTGTGGAGCCTTTAAAGTCGCGTTGTTAGTTTCCCATTGGATTTTTCAATATTACTTATATTAAGTTCAAATATTTATTCATAAACAATTTACATCGTATTTGAAATCATTATAACTATTACTAAACATTTTATAATATTATCAATTTAACAAATGATGGATCCTTGAGAGTGGCCGCAGCACTCAGATTGGGCTGTGTTTTGTGCGAACCCCACACTTGTATATGTGGAGCGCAGGTGGACTCCAAGGGTTACCATGGTTTGAGTTGCGGCAAGTCGGCTGGGCGTTTTCCACGGCATTATATGCTGAATGAGGTGATCCGGAGGGCTCTAGTGTCTGTGGAGGTGCCCTGTACCCTCGAGCAACCGGGTTTGAGCCGTTCGGATGGCAAGAGACCGGGCGGGCTCACTCTCATTCCTTGGGAGAAGGGTCGATGTTTGGTGTGGGATGCGACTTGCGTCAGTACTTTCGCATCCACGCATTTGGCTAGGACAGTTCGTGCTGCTGGGGCGGCGGCCGATTGGGCGGCCACCCAGAAACACGCCAAATACGCGCCCCTTACGTCGAATTATACTTTTATCCCCTTCGCTGTGGAGGTTGGCGGACCTTGGTGTGCGGAAGCCAAGTTATTTGTGCGGCAGCTGGGAAGGCGCTTAAAGAATAGTGGTGCTGACCTTCGCGCCGAGTCATACTTGACGCAACGCATATCCCTCGCGATACAGCGGGGGAATGCTGCAAGTGTTATGGGCACTTTTGCGTCAGGTACGATTCGGGGCGGACTTTTTGACTAGAATAAATAAATAAATTGACATGTAAAAAAAAAAAAATATACTTTTACCTCTTCTATTTCATTCATATATAATTATTTCAGATTTATTTTTTGTGAACTTTGAATATATAAAAAAAATTTAACAAACAAAACAATGTCAATTCAGAGTACAAATGTCCAATTTCTTATTTAAAATAATCATCAATGGAATAATAATTCTTTTCTAGTAAAAATGATTTTAATTTCACCTTAAATAGACTAAGGCTGTCTATGTCTTTCAGCTCATTTGGCAACTTGTTGTAAGCTTGATATTGAGCACTGTGTTCCATTACTTTCAATTTTGGTATGATATTGTGTTTAAGAGCCCTTCACCTTGTTCTCTCCCTTACTTGTCTATCGTTGCTTGACTCAATCTTAGGCAGTCGTTTTTTGAGATCAGTCAAAAGGGAAAACAAGTACAAACTTGGAACAGTTAAAATGCCTAGGTTAACAAAAAACATTTTACATGACTCCCAAGGTGGAATGCCTACCATTGTACGTATGGCTCTCTTCTGTAATGTAAAAGCTCTATCTCTGTTATAATGATAGCTAATACCCCATAATTTGATGCTGTAGCGTAATTTAGCCTCAACTAGGGCATGATAGACTTTTTTTAGATGGGTCAAGGAAATCTCATTACGAAGAGTTCTAATGGCATAACAAGCTGATGAGATAGAGTCCTCGAGTGATCCCAGCTCTTTTTTCCAATTAAAAAATTCATCAATGTGTACACCTAGAAATTTTGTATCTTTAACAATGTCAACTTGATCTCCATTGAGAGTAATGTCAACTGTTTCTGTATTTTTTGTCGTTGATTTAAAAAGTATAACTTTAGTCTTATTACAGTTAAGTTTTAAATTACTGGCACTAAACCATATATAAAAATCTCTGTCTGATATTAGTATCGGATATAACAGCATTAGTGTCATCTGCGAACAGAACTACTTTGATGTCACGGTGCAGATTCAAAATATACTTCGCCAAATCATTTGTGAAAATGAGAATTACTACAACTATAAAGCGAAAATTTGATGTATTTGATTTATTAACAGTTGATAATTAATGTTTATGTAACTATTACAGCAGATATAGAATGAAGTTTCTAATTAGCACAGCTTTCAGAAATCGCCAAAATTTCTTACCGCACAATTAAGCTTGTGGAGGATTTTCTTTCCCAAATAACTTTATTTATCCGGTATATTATACTCAATGTGTAAGGTTTGAGACATATTATAACCTAATGTGACCCGTCCAATCGAATAGACCCTCGATGCGCCAATCTGAATGGCACTTGGTCAGTTTTTTCTCTCAATAATTCTGCTATTGATCCCATAATAACTCACAGTAATATGTACACATAGTAGTAAAAGATACATTATCTAACCTAGGTATATAGACGAACAGATAAATATAGCTTTATGCATATTGTTTTCATATATTAGTAGTAGTAAGTAGCAAACAAGCGTAATGTCTGCGTGATTTTAAGCTCTCATGTGTAATGAATTCCCAGCCGCCAGCATTGACCAAGGGTCAGCTATGATATCATATACAATTTTAATATATTTTTTAGAATATAATATTCTATTAATTTAAATAATTTCATTGACGATTTGAAAATAGACACATATTGGTCAGTTTCATTCGTTTCTTCTTTCTTCCATTTCTTATTCGTTAATGGCCGTTTCTGAAATATTGGTAAATTTAAAAAAAATTAATAGGAAAGTGTGATAACTCCTACAGTGCTTGTGAGGACCTAGTGCCAAATAAACTCTCGTCTTTTCTATTCTTAACTTTGTATTAGCTGCATGTACATCATCCCAAAGGTAATATTACCTTAACTGACTTAAAATTGGTTTTACAAACTGAGTAGACTCAAGAGCATTAACAATAAGCCCTTGGATTAGTAGTACAAAAGTAAGATTTGCATAATTCATACTACCAGATTAAAAAGTATCTCTGACTATTTAGACAGATGAATAATTAAAAAGGTATTTAGATTGTAAAATGAAAACGTAAATAAATAAAATTAAAAAGAGAAGAAATCAGAACCAATGTAAGGATTACGGTTGATGATAAAGTGTTGGAACAAGTGGATGAGATTGTATATCTTGGATGCGCTTTCAACAGGGATGGAAGGTACACCGCTGACGTGGAAAGTCGAACGAGTGCTAGGAATAGTGTGAATGGAGCGTTGGGTAATTTTCTTAGCAGTAAATGCTTGAGGTAGAACGCACAGCTCGCTATACACAATTCAGTGTTGGTGTTAAAATACGAAGAGGCATGCTCCGTTGGTTCAAGAATACAGGAAGAAAGAATTACGAAACAGATATACAACGCGAAAGTAGAAGGATGTAGGAACCGCGGAAGGCCAAGACATACCTACCATGGCTAAATAGATCGTGTTTTATTAGAAGGGGATATCAGGAGTATTAGAAACCAGCAAAAGCGTATAAGTAGAGCAGTGAAAATTTTAAAGAAGCGAGTGAGATTTGTTAGGATCGAGTCATACGGCGCTTGGTTCTCCCTGCCTACCCTGCAAGAGATTTGGCATGAAGATAAAAAAAATCCTTGTTAGTGGATGATAATAAGTAGTAGAATATACTTTACGAGTATACTGCGGGTTTAAGGTTACCAAAACGTTTATAAGTAGATGTTGTGTTGTTAACCATGTACCGTACAGTCAGATCTCAAGTTAGATGACCCCGCCAATTATTAAAAGATAATCTTTACTTACTGCTAAGATCAGATTGTAAAGGATGTTTTTGTACTAATTTCTTTAACCAAAGGCAACCTCGTCTGCACGTGGTGCAACATGCTAATTAATCAATGAGGTGCATCCAAGCAGGCGAGATTGTAACCAAATATTTACTTCCTAAGCGGATTGCTGTCGTGTTTTTGCGAGCGAGTGAGGTTCTAAGGAGCCGCTATGTTAGTAGCGGGCGTAGCAACATGTCAGCGACACTAATTATGTTTCAAGCATTCATAGACTATTCTAACTACGTTCCATCAGGTAGATTGCTTGCGCTTGCATAGCTTCCGGTCTTGTATAACAGAAAATACAAAAAAAAAACAATAAACACATATATAATTAAACTTATTACACAAATACATACAGAACATATACATAATAATAAGATCCATAGCATTTTTATTTCGTTCATGAACCACAGTGAACGTCGAACTCTTATCCTTTTATTGAATTAAACAATTTTTAACGGAAGTATCGCGTTTTATTTATTTTGTTGAACCTGACGTTTCGAATGCTTTGCAGCATCCGTGGTCGCAGGAAAACGGATGCTGCAAAGCATTCGAAACGTCAGATTCAACAAAATAAATCAAACACGCGATACTTCCGTTAAAATTGTTTAATTCAATAAAAGGATAAGAGTTCGACGTTCACTGTGGTTCATGAACGAAATAAAAATGCTATGGATCTTATTATTATGTATATGTTCTGTATGTATTTGTGTAATAAGTTTAATTATATATGTGTTTATTGTTTTTTTTTTGTATTTTCTGTAATAATATCATAACAATTATGTTTGAATTGTACCCAGAACCAAAATAATATTCTTTATGGCGTAAATACTGCAACTCAACGCATGCTGTGGTTACCTTTAAATGTATGAACAGTTATGCATTGTCTGCATATATGTATTACCATACACTATATTGTGCTCATAAACATAACATATTTTAACGTAAATATGCTTGTTTCGCATCGCCAGTGATGGCCTAGTGGATAAAGAATCGCCCCATTGATCAAATTGATCCCCGGTTCAAATCTTGGCATGTACAACACAATTCCTGTTTTCGAATTTACATACATACGTGATAGTAATTGTTAATAGTTTCATGCGTTATTTTCCGAAAGTCAAATTTATGTTACATCTACTAACGGTAGTGGATGGGTGCCGGATGGCGTTAGTCCGCATGAACTAATTGGTGGCGATCACTCAATACACACAATAATTTCCCTCGGGTTTGTGGAGGTCTGACAGCAGTCGCTCCATGTAAAACTCAGTATCTTCGCCACATCCTTAGGCATAGGTAGCGGACCCCGCCAATCCTAATGTATTAGGAAACGGGATAACCTGAGAAGAAGAAGATTTGTAATAATCATTAGGCTCGGCGATAAAAAGAAAACATCGGGGGAAACCTTTTTTTATACAACTAGATTGGCAAACAAGTATACGGCCCGCATTAGATGGTAAGCGGCTACCGCAGCCTATACGCTCGCAACAGCTCGGGGATGTTACTCGCGCACTGCCAATCTTGTGACCTAAGGCTGTTTCGTCACAGTACCCAGTAATTTCTCTGCCATATCTCAACCTTCAAAACGGAACACAGCTATATAAATATAACTGCTTGGCGGTAGAAATAGGTGAGATAGAGATACCCACGCAGACGACTTTTATATAAAGTCTAATAAATTTCGAAAGACGGGTGACCTTAACTAATAAAGTGTTGTTTACCCTCTACGTTGTGGAGCTCTGACAGTAGCCGTTCCATACAAAACAGTATTTTCACTATTGAAAAAAATTAGGGCAATGGACCCCGCTAATCCAAATGGAAGCCGAAACAGGATAACGCTAAGAGAAAGGTGCTTGTTTAACGTAGGTAGGTCTGTTAGTTTTAAAATGAGTCGCATGTTTCGTGGCCCCAGTGGTAACAAAGAAAACAGAGCCCGCCAAACAAGCAGTACATTTTCCTTGCCGTCAAAAACAACTTTTATATTATAAATTGCATTATCTCGTTGCGTGGGGCGTTACCCCAAAAAAACCAAGTAGTAATGTGCCAATGAGCGGTAATGGAATAAACATACATAGGATTTTCTTTGACAAAATTTCGTCATTGATATTTTCTGTTCGAGTTTCTTGTCGTTTTTAGGTCTCCGTACCGAAAGGGCACGAACGGTACTACTAAGGCTTCACTATTTGTACGAACGTCCGTCGAAGGTTGTATGTTATGAACTGTAATAGGTCTGACAATTATTCTTCATTAGATGACTGAAAGCGAAGTCAGTGGCTTTGGGAGGTTTGGAAACACTGGCCACCGCCAATCTGCTGTTGAGCAGCGTGGTAGTTACGCTCTAAACCCCTTCAGTTGAGGGGAGACCCGTATCCCTGCAGTGGGTTGATTTAGGGTTGGCATGAAAGTAAGTTCTGGTACCTTAAACTGTTTTATCGTAATTTAACATTTACTAATGAATTTAAATAGCTTGAAAATTTCACAGGGTCAAATCAGTTCTTCTTTTTCTTAGCGTAATTCCGTTTAATAATCCATTAGATTTGCCGGTGTCCGCTACCTAAGCCTGAGGATTTGGCAAAAGATAATAATTTTTACATGGAGCGACTGCCGTCAGACCTACGCCGCCTATAGGTAATCAAGGTCAAACATATTTCGAAATATAATTTCTGGATGAGCAGGTTTCCTCATGATGTTTTCCTTCACTGTCGGGCAAGTGGTAAATGTGTAAATAAATCTGAAATGACGAACCCGCGACCTTCGATTCTTTATCCACTGAGCTTTCACAGAGTGCATATTATTGTGACAGCTTGTGTTTTATATAAAATAAACATATGTTTTGCAATGTTTTCTCAGTCATTTTTATAAATAAAGTACGGTGTCATGGAACCCTGAGTTTATGAGTTCAACTCGCACTTCGTTGGTTTTTTTTTGTTTGAAAACTGAATGCTGTGTTAACATTTCGTTATATTTGAATTACAACATACTCGTAGTATCCTCTGATAGAAAATGGTTTCTTTTACGGGAAAACTCCTACTCATAAAACATCAAATGTAATGAGAAATGGTAGAGAAAAAGTGTTTATTTTTCTCATATAATGGGTTGGAAATAGATATGAGAAAAAATAGATACTTTTTTCTTTACCATATACTTTATATTCATTGTTTTGGTAACCTCATATGAAATAAATCCCAATTTGTGTATTGATCAAAAACACGAGAGAACGTTACTAATGAAATCCATCCATTTTTTAATTACACTATACTAAAATTCAATGTCTATGGTGTTTAGTACTACTATACACGTATTATCGTCATCATCGTTGCAGCTGAAGGATGACCACTGCTGAACATAGGTTTCCTCTTAGACGTTCACAGCGATCGGTCAAGCGTTGCTTGTATCCATCGGCTCCCTGTGATATTTTATTGTATTTAATCGTCGGCCCATCGAGTGGGGTGCTATCCTACGCTGCGTTTCCGGTTCGTGGTCGCTATTCGAGAACCTTTCTGCTCCAACCGCCATCATTTCTCTGAGCTCTGTGGTCTGCCCACTGCCACACCAGCTTGCTGATCCTTAGAGCCACGTCGGTATTCTCCAGTTCTACTGCAGAGGTACTGAATTCTGAGTCAACTTGACTTCGAGTTGTTTTTCCCCGCCGCCTTCTACTGACAATTGAGTTCCTGCAAAAATGTTCGCAGCTTCTTGACGTTGCTATGCCTCCAGCGGGTCCCTTGGATCAGTTGAGTTGCCACATCCTCTTAGTGTAGCATGGTATAGGCGGTTAATTATTCACCCGTTAGGCACGCTCTGTCCAGTGGACTCTCTGTGACACTGATATTAAAAACATGATTGCAAAAAAAGCTCGTATCCGTTGGTCGCCCCCGCTACGAGCAGGCCCTGCTTTGTTAATTGTAACAGTTGTCGTAATGTTACATTCGGCTAGTGTGCTTTTCACCTGGTTGAATTGTATTTTTTTCCCATATTGTTTTTTATGTTAGCCCATTAACCTACTTCGTCAACTAGCAAATGACCTGGCAAAGGTTATATATTTATAACCAGCTAACCAGACCGATTAGGAAATAATTGTCATTTTTGATTCTCTGAACTGAACTCTGTGGCTTAGTGGATAGTAGCGCTACTTTCACACGAATACTTGTGGGTTCAATTCCCATATAGAACAAACATTTCTGCGCATGAACATGTCTGTTTGTCTTGTCTGGCTGTTCTATATGCATTATAAGTAAGTATTTACACAATAAATATATTAACGTATGTCTGCTAGTTACTTAATACCCATAACACAAACTTCGCTTACTTTGGGGCTTGTAGCGCTGTGTAATTTGTCTGACAATATTTATTCTTTCTTCTTTAGAAAAAATGCAGTCAAATAAAAACTAATTAAAGAGTGAGGTTATTATATCATATTGAATGCATAACATATATTATCTATAGACATATTCATTTTACTCGAATATTTATTGATATAATATTATAACTTTCAAAATTATGCCATTACTCTACCTGCAAGATGATTGATAATTAACTATACATATGGCTACAAGATAAATAAATCAGTAAGGCGTCTTCTAAGTATATAGAATTAGCCAGATCAAAACTTATCAAAAGTCAGTCTACTGTCCTATTTACTTGATTAGAAGCACTACTCGTGCATCGAGGTCGTGCAACAGAATTAGCAAAGAGGGATCACCAACATTCTCTCAAACGTTTTCATCGCTGCCCCATTATCTGGCAGTTAAGCTAAATGTCTCCATTTAACAGAAATGTACAGCGGCAATGCGATAAAGCCAGCTTCCGAATAATTAGAAGATAAGGAGTTCAGCTGAAAGGGCGTATGTACACTTTCATAATATAGAGAAGCTATAAAAAGTGATGATGCTCTCTACTGCGTTAGTGAACCTGATTAACAGAAATGGTCCTAAAATTGAATCGTTACAATTTAGCACACTGTTTACGAAACTTTAAGAATATTTCTTGAGCTTAACTATCTCTTTTAGACTAATGAGCTATATAATGACGTCCACTCAGGAGTATCCACTGCTCTGATTAACCAAAAGGAGCGAAAGGCAAATTTAAGGTTAATTCTAGGTGAAGTCCCTAGAATTAATCTTAAATTTGCTTGCGTCCACTCTACCGATTAGCAAACCAAATGTAAGATCTGCTCTTACTTAAATATACAGCAAGATTACAATCCATATTCTTATTAATTTTTTTTTTCTCTCTTTTATTGCAAAAAATGATTGTATTAAAAATATACTGTATCGCATTGAAAAGAATATATGCCTATGTAAGAGCAGGAATACTCTTATATACATTTCAGATTCGATCAGACATAAACGATCAGCCGATTTTATGCTTTCTTCTTTGTCTAATATTGTACTACGCTTAAAGGTATAGAAGATATTTTGTACCTTTGGCACTACTATAATGTCAGTAAGACATAATAACTGTTTCTTATACTACAGGAACTATTGAATTACGTACTCGGTGTACTGGGAGCTATTCAGCATGGTACGTATTCTAAAATTTCTTCATCGCAATCGTCAAATGGCAATAAAAAATCAACATTCATTCCTTATCAGTCATCAAATTGAGACAATAATAATAATGAGAGAACATAAATTAATAAGACACTACCATAACTGCACAGAATGAGGTCTACGAATGTAGGATAACGTATGGTGTAAAGCGTATGCGACCTACTAGTGAGCTGTTTGAATTATGCAGACATTGCTGTGTTACAAAAAAAAAGGTAAAATGTATGTGTGTAGGTATACCTTCACGCCAGGTCCCTTGCGGGGTAGGCAGAGAGAACCGAGACCGCCAAAAGACGCGGTCCTTATATACTTCACTCGCTTCTGTGACATTCACAACCCTTTTCATGCACGCTCGTCGCTTCCTGGGGCTAAAAAGATAAAAACTATATTTACCCGCGCGGGCACTTAGATACGTCGTAATTTTATTTTAATATAATCTTATTGTACCTTATTCAATTCTCTTATGTCACTATTTTTATTTTTTATCTGCTAGCATTTCGTAAATAATCACCAATACAGGTCTCTTCTGAAATTATCAGTTAGATATTATAATAAATTCTCGGATCGTTCGGTTCTCTTTGCCTACCCACATACATGTGTTATTTTCTCTCTGATGTATGACATTAGTTCAATAAATCGGTTAATAAATTACTTGGCCGATCGCCACCTTATTGACTTTGTAAATTATGGCAGTACAGCATGTATATCCTTCGTAACTGTGGGTGATATGCTTGACGGTAGACACTTAATAACGATAATATCATGAATATCTAATATCTTAAATCTTTCACTAGAGGACTGTCATTATCACAAAAGGAATCTAGAAACTTAAGGAACTTGGTAGCGTCTTGGACAACGTGAAGTTCAAACTGAAATTAATTTTAATTCAGTGCTTGTTGCATAGTTTGCTTGCATCTGTTCAGGTGAAGTTTAGACATATTCAGCTAAGGGTTTGAAATGTTTTGCCTAATAGAATTTAGCTGATGTAATTCGAACTCATGAAAGATACTTTAGCACTGTAGGGCCATTTTACAGAATTACCACGGAGTAAACTTTTAGACATGGCCATTTGCATTGATTACAAGTTGTTGCATTGTCTTCATTTCATTTACTTCTACCACTCTGGTTATCTCGTCATCAACTTGAACATTGCACTCATTTATTTATATCATTAATACAAGAATATAATATAAATGCAATCCAAAAACCACGAGGTTTGTCCGGAATGCGCAGGAGTTGCGTCTCTCTGCGTACGATGACATTTCTATAAATAGGTACATAATTTATTTAAACTAAATACATATATGTGATGAAAACAAAAGAGGAGGTACAACAACATTCATTGTATATAGAAACGTTTGATTTAGGTTGTTGAGAAAACGCGGAATTAAATAGGATATTGTTCTTTCCTCATATGCATTGTTGGCAGTACTGATTACAAGTTTATTTTTTGTTTTTTTACGAGTGTTAAGATTATGAGTTATATATGTTTCGATATCCGAATTGAAAAATTGTTCTTTTAAAATAGCGTAAGTAACTTTAGTATGAACGGAAAGAGTGTTACCTACAATATATTAAATAGGCCTGAATCGTCGTCTGAGTATTTTTGTTTTACACTGGTAGGTAGGTACGATTATTTTTAATATCCTAATTTGTAGACGATATAACAGTTAAAGAAGCTTTTAAAAGTTCTACCATACTATTATTGAGTCCGCAAGTGCATTGTATAGCATCAATTTTATTTTAAAATGAATTGATTACATACATATTGGCTAAAAAGGCCCTAAGCCTTTCGCACACATGACATAATACTTGTGGAAGCCAAGTAAATTTATTGTCAATGATTAATCCCAAATATGTATGTTTATCAACATTTTCAGTACTCGGACACTTGCATATATCTTTTTTAAGATGTAGGCAAGAGTCCTCATGAATAATATATGATTAGTGTTTAATATATCTTTTGCATTTGATGATCTTATATGCACTTAATTTGGTTTTTAGTCCATCGAGAACTATCATGTTGTCATGACACCATTTATTTGAGTTATCAAAATTCTCTTGCATTTTTGTTAAAGCAAGATTAACGTCACATTCTGCAACAATAATACATGTGCCGTCGGCGTACATGCAGGACAATGCTTAATTACGTTATTCATATCATTTATACATGCAATTTTAGGGTCTGCAACGCATGAGTGATGCCCTTGGTGTTGCAAATGTCAATAGGCTATGGTGACCATCAGGCAGGCCGTATGCTTGATTTCCACCTTAGTGGTATATAAAAAAAAGTGGAGAGGCATGATTACCGAGCCTTGTGCAGTTCCTTCTCCTGCTGTATAAAAGTATCTATAGCTGTTATTTACTTTCACACAGCAAGATCTATTTTTAAAATAACTGTTACACCACTGTAAAAGAGGTACCTGAACACCAGAATTTTCTAATATGTCAATTAAAATTTAGTGATCAAAAGTATCAAATGCGCGCGAAATGTAAACAAACAATGCAACGCTTCCTCGTGTTGAGAGGTGTATTTATTTCGTCTGTAAATTTAGATATCATGATCGTACTTTTGTGTGGTTGACAACCGTACTGATTATTGCTGATCTTTTTTGACGTGATATCGTCTTATAAATCGATGAACGCCGACTGCGTGCACGAAAAACTGTCACGTTCCGCCTGTGCAAGCGAGAGCGCGGACCAAGCGATAGAAAGGCACGATCGGCCTAAGCGTTCGGCTTGTGACGCCTCTATCTCTTTGGCACTCCATCGGCCGATGCGTCCGAGTAGAGAGAGACAGCGGCAGCACACAACCTACACGTGAACTGTTTTGTCAACTGTTGAATGTTTTCTTATGACGTTATCACGTAAAAATATCGTCCGTAAACCGTATTTACAGACAACCAATTTTTGTACCACTAAGGTGGTAATCAAGCGGACGGTTTGATGTTAAGCAGTTACCGTAGCCTATGGACATTTAATCTAGCAACACCAGAAGTGTCACTTGCGTTGCCAACCCTAACGTTTATCACGTCATTATTTTACTCTACCCGCTCACATATTTTTCTACAATTTTATTGCCAGTCGATAGCAAGGTGACAGGTCGAAGGTCGGCTACATCACGCTGTTTGCCTCTTTTATACACTAGGCGTATACACCCTTTTTAGGGTTCCGTACCCAAAGGGTAAAACGGAACCCTATTACTGAGACTCCGCTGTTCGTCTGTCACCAGGCTGTATCTCATGAATCGTGATAGCTAGACAGTTGAAATTTTCACAGATGATGTATTTCTGTTGCCGCTATAACAACAAATACTAAAAAATAGAATAACATAAATCTGCAGTGCTTCAGGTATGTTCGCATTAGCGCGTACTGACGACTACTATGCTGTCAGGCGAAAGCGAGCAGCATCATTGCTCAGCAGGTTGCGTGGCAGCTCCAACAGTATCCTTAAGGTAATATCGGGAAATATTACCAGCCCGATTATGAGGTGCCTTGTACGCGAAACTATGTAGTTTCGTATACAAGGCACCACTAAATAATAAAAATTATTTTTGAACATCAAATATTTTTACTAACATTAGATATGTAAGTCTGTATTACTAACAAAATGGATCACGTTATCTGAATGAATAAATATTATTATATTATATTATATATAAATATTTAAGGGGGCTCCCATACAACAAACGTGATTTTTTGCTCATTTTTGCTCGATATTGATAACGGCAACAGGTAGACGCTTGATATATTCACTAAATATTTAGTTATATATTCACTTTAAGAACAAATAATTAAATTAAAATAAAACAAATATTTAAGGGGGGCTCCCATACAACAAACGGTTTTTTTTTTGCCGTTTTTATAGATAATGGTACGGAACCCTTCGTGTGCGAGTCCGACTCGCACTTGACCGATTTTTTTTCAGATCATCAGGATAAGTTCTCGTAAGCAAGCTGGTGTTGACAAGTTTAGTAATAGCAGTCGATTCACTGTCGTTAATATCTATGGTTTTAATGCCATCTTGCCCATGAGCAGTACAGTTATGTAGTTTATCTATTTTTTTTTTATTTCAATTGGAGTATTCTTTTTAATAAGCAAGATTTTATCACACTGCATTTTGTACTCACGATAATTAAGAAAGATTTTTTACATTGCGGCACTATTGTTTAAACCGCATTTTCAATTTATTTGCGATATCAATTGATGATATATTCTGACTACTGAATGCTTTATCTATTAACTGGTCGATTGACTGCGTAGCTCTACCACAAATGGAGTTTACGATTTGCCATATTTTTTTAGTGTTTTTGATATTATATTTTATTTGGTTTTCTAATACATGTTTCTATTATATCCTATAACTTTATTACGAATTTTATTATATTGTAATTTCAAACATTTACTGGCATGACATTATTTTTCCATAATTTACATAACTTATCCTGTTTCCTAGTAAAATTCAAGTTATATAAAATTCAAATTATATATATAAAGTATTGTAAACATGATTCGTTTATAATTAGAAAACAGGAAGTTGAAATATGGATGGATGAAACACACTCGAAACTACAGTCTGAAGATGACTTTGCAAAACAGAAAGCGTTACATGGTGACATAACAAGAAGTAGCATCAAAGAAATATCGTAAGGCACAAAAACATAAAAGTTAGACTATGGAGAATTAGAAGAGGGTACACTTTTCCAATTAACCCATTATATCCCAAGCTTAAAAAACACTGAAGTTTTTATTGAAATCTTTAACTTGAGGTCAAAATACATAAAGAAATTCTTCTTCATCTTCATCATGTTTCATAGCAGTATTTTCTTGGGTTCACATATTTTGACTTTCATCATATCATTGCCTCATTGCTAATGAATAATTTCGAGAAGTAAATCAAACTTTTTTGGAGGGACGTAAAGCAGTCTTGATTGTTCGTCGGCGAAATAGATAAAACTGAACGACGCAGGAAATGTTAGAACAACGGCTTGCTTCTGCAATACCATTACTCGCCCAATTAATTAATTAATAAATATTGTCGGACAAATTACACAGCGCCACCTAGACCCAAAGTAAGCGAAGCTTGTATTATGGGTACTAGACAACTGATAAACATACGTAAATACATTTTTTTCTTGTAAATACATACTTATTATACATAGAAAATACCCAGGCCAATACAAACAGACATGTTCATGCACACAAATGTTTGTACTGTGTCAAAGTAGCGTAACAGCGCGTTCCACCACAGAGCCACCGAGCTCGTCGTTGTATGATGTTGTATTTATTCTTATGAGTTGTAACGATAATGGTCATGTACTGTGGGGGCCCAGAGAAGATTTCTTCTGTACAGTTGTGGAATGATGCGGTTTTTATACTACGTTGGTAGGCAAATATGACTTGGATTACTTGCTAGAAAAGGATAGAAATTGCATATTCTCTTAAATTGGTAAATATTTTGATGTTTTGAAAGTACATTTAGAAGAATGTACTGAGGCGAAATAGTTAGTTGTTCTTATGTTGATCTTTGCTTTCCTTAAGCAGTGACCATAAAAAGTTATTAACATTTACTGTTAATAACTTTTCATTAGGATTAAAACAGTGTATACCCGTGAGAACGCAATATTCCATACATCACATAAACATGTGGATGATATGTGAGAATTAAAATGGGGGTTGTTTAACGTCAGGTTGACATGCGACTTCTAAAAGGGGTCATTGAAACTTTAAACGATGTTATACTCGTATAATACGGATATGGGGACCTAATTATTGGCAAATGATCACAAAGGTTATTTCTTTATAATTATTGGTTTAATTTCTATTGATATTTAACCTTCATTGCACACAATTCTATATCTTTATATGTCATTGTAAATACGATCAATTAATTTATTTTATTAAATTTATTCGTAAGTTGGATATAAATTTCCTATGTTATTGTATGTAATATTGTTTTATTATTCCTGGTATTACATTTTTAATTATTGCACAGTTTATGTATAGATATAGTTATGTACAAGTTGTTAATTATGTATGTATTCTCCTCAATAATTGAGGTAGGTACAGTCTGTAATGTACATGTGCTTTTACGATATTGTATAATTCTTTACCAATGACTCTAAGGTTGGCTGGTAGAGATCTCTTTCTGGGATAAGTCCGCCTATGTACGAGTATCATTGTCTATTTTAGAATTATTATTATTATTGTATATTTCATAATGTACATGAAAGATATTACAAACAAACAATTCCATAACACGACTGAAGTAAAACTTCTAAAATGTAATCTGAATGAAATTACTCTGAAATGAAAAAAACTTAAGTTTTTTTTTCCTTTTACCTTCAGTATATGACATCAGTAGTGTACGGTGTATTTACGACGTAATAAACGTAACGTAAACGAATGACTTTTGGTCCCACATAGACGTAATGAAGTCGACTAAATGAGGAACGAGAAAAGAATCGCCCGATATTTTCCATCGAATTCTTTTCAGAAATAATTTTCTTCATCCAAGTACGCTATGGAATGCCAACGTGAAGTTAATAAACGACTAAACGTGCATACTTTTCACTCTTCAAGTAGCTGTAGAAATAAGTATTTGAACGGACGGGTAGCTCTGAAATTGATCGAGAAAGGAAACTTTCTTCCCTTTTTCCTGCACTTTTTTATAATAATATACTACGTCGGGAGGCATACAAGCATACGGCCCACCTGATTCAAAGAGGATACCATAGCCTATTAACGCTTGAGATATATTAAGTATCACTCGCGCGATGCCTCCTCTGCTGCTCACATAGCAACTGCTTGGGAGCTTACGGCACTAACTGCAGCCCACGACTTCGTCGAGCATATCCCGTAGGAAATGCTTTTACTTGCTTTCTTTCTTTTTTCTTAGCTTCTAAAACTCGTATCATGATGTTGAATAATCTTCCTATCAAATCCAAAAATATTTTTTCATATCGACAGGTAGTTCCAGAGATTACGACATTCAAACAAACAAACTCTTCCACTTTATATATTAGTACAGATATAGATGTAAATGGATAGAAGCGATACGATCGCTGAAATATTTTCACTTTCAAGAATAAGCTACAATGTAAAAAAAAACATGAAAATTTAATTAGAATGCAACAAAATCATAAGGCACCATTTGATTTTTGGAAAATAATGCAAGTGAATCTATATAGATAGATAAGCCATTTCTCTATTAAAACAATTTAACCGGTCCACCATTGAAGAAGATATTGAGTGACATAAACAAAAAAATCCTACGAGTTGAATTGAGGACCTGCTCCTTTTTGATGTCAGTTACAAGTAAAAACAATATATATTAGGGGTTAAAGTATGAAATCGCCGATTTGTACTGAAAAATTAAAACTCGTTTTTCTCTAACATGTAACATATTTATTTAATCAATATATTTACCCTCATTGTCAATACGTTGCTGCCATCTAATTGGAAGTTTATTTATACCTTTGCAATAGAACTCTAGGGGATCTAGATTCGACAAACTGTGTGAAAGCATTTTGTACTGCGTCCAGGGCAGAAATTTTTTTACCACGTAGAAATATGTACAAATCGATTTCGGTTATTCGAAGTATCCATCTTTCCCGTCAAAACAAAAAAAAAACCGGCCAAGTGCGAGTCGGACTCGCGCATGAAGGATTCCGTATCATTATCTCCAATAACGGCAAAAAAAACCCGTTTGTTGTATGGGAGCCCCCTTAAATATTTAATATATTCTATTTTTTAGTATGTATTGTTATAGCGGCAACAGAAATACATCATCTGTGAAAATTTCAACTATCTAACTGTCACGGTTCATGAGATACAGCCTGGTGACAGACGGACGGACGGACAGCGGAGCCTCAGTAATAGGGTTTCGTTTAACCTTTGGGTATGGAACCCTAACAATATCCTTTTTCCGAGCTGAACGAGCGTGGTGTGTCCGAACCTCGTCTCATGGGGCTCGGTTCTCTCTTCTTCCCTCGCAAGGATCTGCCTTGGAGATTTAGATAAATAAAATGCAACATATATCATACCAAAGATAGACAGCAACTGGCAGTCGTTAGAGCATAGCGATAACAAAGTGGGCATTTGAAAATATGACGTCAGGTAATGTCGCATGACACGTTCTTTAGAATTTGCTCTCCTAGAGAAAATAGTAGAGAAAGTGTCTCTTTTTGTCGACCCTAAAGAAGGTACTCTTCTTCGTCCTAGCGTTATTTCTTTTCGTAATCTATTAGATTAATGCGGTTCACTATCTAAGCCTTATGAAATGGTAAAGATGACACTAAACCACTCCCGTCAGACACAAGCCAGAGCGAAAACCAGACTTTTCTTAAATTAGATCAGGTATACGGGTTTCGTCATGATGTTCGCCTTCAGCGCCGAGCAAGTGATAATTACAAACACATACATAAAACCGAAAACACGAATTTTGTGGTTCAAACCCACACCTACTTATGTTTGTATATTTTATGTACGTATTTTATATATTACTAGCTACTCGACCCAGCTTCGCACGGGTGATCCAATCGTTACCAAACTTCACAGGATCACCTGCTGGGCTAACCTGAAAATTTACTGAAATTTTCATCAAAATCTGCCCAGCCGTTTTTGAGTCCATAGAGGACATACAGACAAACATTAATTTTTATATATATATAGATATGTGTTTATTTTTATTTATTATTATATATGTATTGTTATTTAGTATTTGTACACAAATATATACCTTTATATATTTACACCTATATAAGTAATTATATTAATAAGAATAAATTTTCCTTCCTTGCTAACCCTACCTTCTCTGTACGCCGATTCGTAACCTTAAGGTTGCATTGAAAAGATTAGCAATTAGATTAGCAATAAGGCCGCCTTGTTGCATAATAGGTATTCATGTTTTACTATTTTTTAAGAAATTTCCTGTAACAATAATTATTATAATAAAGCTTATTCTATCTACGAGTATCTAGATTCGAACCACGTACCTAAATTCCTTTAGGTACCTGGTCCGTATCCAGACGTTTAACTCGGCTTATTATCCGCTCGATGTATCACGATTGTAACGCTTCAGCCCGAGAATTGTTAATAATATCAAAAAAGGTATAAGTGCCCTAGTTAACATACTGTTATAGTATATTTAATGTACCCTTCTCGTGATATTATGATATTCGATTGCAATAAAACAAAGTTATAGCTACGACATTCCTCACCAAGTATGACGATTGTAATCTTTATAATTTATAGCGACGTATGTCGCTTAATGACATCGTAAATTATAGTGTAAGGACTTTTTAAGGACGGTGGAGGGGTCTCGCCGTATTGTTATTTGTCACAATTTTATTACGATTGATAGACTATTACGGTGAATATAAAACGTTAATAATACAGGTTGTTTATCGATAAGCAGTTGATACGTACGACGTTGACAGATTGCGCTTAACTGTCTACAAATAAGTGTAAGGCACACTGTATAAGCATGATGAAAAATCTTACTATCTCTCTCGCACGCGACGATACTTATGTGCATGACAGTGATGAAAACATCTGTCCAGAGATTGTAAACGAAATATGTCAATTTGTTAAACGAGCCGACTTGCAATAACCTGCCTGTATTCAGATACTAAATTATATGTATAGGACCTGGGCGACTAGTATTAGATGAAGCTGAACATACCTATCCAAATACCTTAAAATCAAACCTTATCCAAATACCGAACTTGCTCTAATTCATTAGAGTCATATCAGAGATACACAATATATATATGTGTAATATTATGTATTGTTGTATAATATTATATATATGCAAGAATTGCCCATTTGAACTAATAGGACAGAATGTACCCGAAATTATGGTAAAACGTAGAAGTGGTTGCACTCAATATTAAGAACAACGTTAACGAGGCAGACTTGGAAATTGAACATTCACTTTGTAAATAAATTTAATAAAAAAAATCAATTATTGTCTATTTTTTAATGTTTTATATTTATTCTTAAAAATCATCAAAAAAAGAATGTGGCAAAGACACGGTTAGTTACAATGAGAACATGAAGATAATGTACCTTGATTGAATAACATCTTTCCAGGAAGAGTTATTTATATGACAGCCGCATTCTACCCGCATACTACAATCATCAAAGCACGTTCTTTTCCTCCATTTGAATTATTTTATTGTGGCAGTGCGAACAAGACGTCACGATAGAGCGCCATCTGTTATTACAATGCGAAGTCTCGCATAATTATGCTTATTTGAGGTTGATATCAATACCAAATTATAACACCTGAGTTTTTTCTGATATCAAACGAGAGATAATGAAGAAACTGGTGGATGTGTACCGTTATACCATATGTGATACACACTTTTGTATAGTGAAGGCGAAATAGTGTATGGATGATAGTGCACAGAAGTAGAGATGTAACAGTGAAGGCAAACAAAAATAATTGGTGAAGAAACCAACACTACCGTAAAATTTTATATTTGAAATACTTTTATTTTGTATAAAGCGTAGGGAGGCATACAAGCGTACGATCCTCCTGATGTAAAGCGGTTACCGTAGCCTATAAACGTTTGCAATACGTTAGGTACTACTAGCGCGATGCCACCTCCGCTGCTAACACAGCAACTCCATAGGAGCTTACTAGATCCTCACTCACATGCAGGAAAACAACAACACTCTAGGGAGTTGTTATTTGGCTGCTGTTTTTTAGGGTTCCGTACCCAAAGTGTGAAAGGGAACCCTATTACTGAGACTCCGCTGTCCGTCCGTCCGTCCGTCTGTCACCAGGCTGTATCTCATGAACCGTGATAGTTAGACAGTTGAAATTTTCACAGATGATGTATTTCTGTTGCCGCTATAACAACAAATACTAAAATACAGAATAAAGTAAATATTTAAGTGGGCTCCCATACAACAAACGTGATTTTTAGGGTTCCGTACCCAAAGGGTAAAACGGAACCCTATTGCTGAGACTTCGCTGTCCGTCCGTCCGTCCGTCTGTCACCAGGCTGTATCTCACGAACCGTGATAGTTAGACAGTTGAAATTTTCACAGATGATGTATTTCTGTTGCCGCTATAATAACAAATACTAAAAAATAGAATAGCATAAATATTTAACGGGGCTCCCATACAACAAACGTGATATTTTTGCTCGTTTTTGCTCGATATTGATAACGGCAACAGGTAGACACTTGAAATATTTACAGTATATTTAGTTAGATATTCACTTTAAGAATAAATAATCAAATTAAAATAAAACAAATATTTAAGGGGGCTCCCATACAACAAACGTGACTTTTTTTTGCAGTTTTTATAGGTAGTGGTACGGAACCCTTCGTGCGCGAGTCCGACTCGCACTTGGCCGATTTTTTTGCTCGTTTTTACTCGATATTCATAACGGCAACAGATAGACGCTTGAAATATTCACAGAATATTTAGTTATATATTTACTTTAAAAATAAATAATTAAATTAAAATAAAACAAATATTTAAGGGAGGCTCCTATACAACAAACGTGATTTTTTTTGACATTTTTATAGATAATGGTACGGAACCCATCGTGCGCGAGTCCGACTCGCACTTGGGCGATTTTTTTATACTACGTCGGAAGGCATACAAGCATTCGGCTCAACTGATGTAAAGCGGTTACCGTAGGCTATTAACGCTTACGATATATTAAGTATCACTCGCGCTATGCCTCCCCTGCTGCTTACACAGCAACTCCTTGGGAGCTTACTGGTGACCTCATTCACACGCAGGAACACAACAACCCTCTAGGAAGTTGTTATTTGGCTGCGGTTTTCTGTGAGGTGGAGGTACTTCCCCAGACGGGCTGCTTTGATGCGCCCTACCTCTCTTAAAATATCCAGACCAAGACAAACAGACATGTTCATGCACACAAAAGTTTGCCCTGTCTGGGAATCGAACCCACGAGCTTGGTATCAAAGTGACGTAACAGCGCGTTTCGCCACTGCGCCACCGAGCTTTCGAAATTCTCAGGTTTAATTGCATGATGGCATATTCTTGTCCATTCTTCCAGTCTAATCACATAATTTTTTTCTAATTTTGATCTTTATCACAAACATCCTAACCATTTCAGTAGAGATATGCATAGTATGATAGCGATCGTGAAGAGGTATGCAGGAATCATGCGTTCAACAGCAATCTCTGAGTATTTTAAATTACGATTTCTACGATTAATGTCACTCAAATCAAATTATCTTTAATGTAATTGGATTATGACACATGTTTTACTGCTGTACACAAGCTACAATTCGTGATATTGACGGTTTAAATTTCACAGTTCAGAATGATGAGGAACGAAAATGGTTGCTTTCCGCCACTCAGCACAGTCGCAAGTTTTTATTCGCGAATTGAGCAGGCGCGAACTAGCCTTGCACGCCAAAACCCTATGGGTGACGAAGAACTCATAGCCAATGAGTTGTTGGCATTTAAACAACACGCCATCGACACTACGGTTGAAGTAAGCGAATATTGCGCATCTCCAAGTCTACCTAGTGAAGATTAGATTTGCAGTGGCAAGATCCTACTGTTCAATAGCGTGGACGTCGACAAGACCGCAGAGATGCTGTCATGCAAGAGAGATGGAGGAGATAAATTATTCAAGACGTCATCAGACTTTTAAAGGTGACCGCTCCAGACGACGTGCCTTCTTCCGTAAAGACTTACACAAGCTGCTATCTGTTACCCTGGAATACATCGACGTTTGTCGCTGCTGAAGAATATCACAATTTTGAAAAGCCAGCCTCGCTGATATTAAGTTTGGATTAGCGACATTTAAAACAATAATTACCTGTAAAAAATAATGTAATGTATGTAGATCTAAGGTCGATAAAATTAACACGTATCGTGGTGCACACAATGCATCTGAATGCAATTTAATGGTGTCATCAATTACTGTCGCTATGAGCAACGTACCATGCCATACCGCTTGATCTCCAGCAAATCAGCAACCGAGGGACGTGATTATGCAAAAGTTACCTGTACCGCATTACCATCTCACTGTGAGAAGTCAAGGCGTTGCGAGAAATACGCAAGGCTTTACAACCGGATTCTCACAAGGACCAGTGCAATGAGCAGGGCTTCATAAAAGCGGAAAGAAAGAAAAGGTAGAAGCTCTCTAATCGCATCTACTGTAGTACCACATAGACCGGATCATCACAGCTGCACGTGCACGACGTGCACATGAAAAAGCATCGACACTGCTGTACGTTTCCAGACTACACTGGTCTACGAATGTCGAGGAGGTTATCGACTGTATAAAGAAAAAGATCAACCTCACCTTGAGGGTCAAACGACTGTAATCTTACTGTAAAGTAAATTTTATTTCATTTGTTGTGAGGATTAAAACGCATCATCTGCCAACCTTCATTAATGAAAAATTTTGACTGGAGGGAATCAAGCTTCTAAAGTTCCAAGGATGGTTGCCTAACATCATCAACTCTACGTGGACTTAGTTAAAGTTAAGTTTATAATATATGATAAATATCTATGGTATTTATCTATGGACCTGTGTTGTAAAATCTCTCTTATGAAATCAAATTATTTGAATTTAGTTTCTTGTGATATGTTGTTTTCTTTTTATCATCAACATCGGAAGCAAACAAGCCCACATGGTGTAAAATAGATACTGTAGCCTATGGACGCTTGCAATGCAAAGAGTTTCGCTAGAACGTCACCACGTTCGTTTCAACCAACCGAACACACAGGTTTTTTATGGCATTGTTTAAATGTCGACCGCAGCCTGCCATATGCGGGCTCTATCTCGACTTTCTCCGTGCTTTGGGGAACACGTTATCCCGTCGATCTCGGCTGTTTTCGACAGATGACAGTCAATAAGCTAAGTTACTGACCCTAAACACTGGCTGGCTAAGCTTGAAAACACTGGCCTCCAACAATCTGCAGTTCAACAGTGTGGTAGAGTATGGTCTAAACCCCTTCGGTTGAAGAGAGATCTGTGTCTCTGAGTGAGGGTTAGTGTAGTAAAATGTCAAAAAACCTATGTTCACTAGTTAAACTACTGTTATTATATCTTTGTAATGCCAACGATTAATGTGGGAGGAGAACTAACCAAACAATCATGCGGTAACTCCCGTATCTAATGGTATATATGCCGTGGCCAAATTATTGAATTGGGTGTTTCATGAAATGACCGGGTAGATGGTTAAGTGTGTATGGGGTCGCAGATTATAGGTTGCGTGGTAGTATTGCGACGAGTAAATAATACCAGCTAGCTAGAGGATTTTATTTAGATTATAACAACTTATATACTTTTGAAGTATGTAAGGACCGCGTCTTATGGCGCTCGGTTCTCTCTGCCTACCCAACAAGAGACTTGGCGTGAAGATATACATACAACTTATATACTCGTATAAACATCTAAATGGCCATGAAATAGCATGTTAAGTTGGGGGCATGTTATGCTAAATTAACATAATAAATAATGATGAATATTGCTAACATTTTCTTATATATATCACGTCCGATTGATAAGGCCTTTTTTTAAATAATAATAAAAAAACCTCATAGGTCTCATGTGAAAAAGTTTCACTCGAAAATCTCACACCATGAAGGTTTATTGTCAATTCAAATTATCTATAAAACGGCAATTTCATACTTTAACCCCTATTACATTATTTTAGCAACGACGATTATTATATAACGCAAATACAAAAGTTTACATTTGATTGTCAACTCGTACTGCTAAAATTCTGAAATGAATACCAAGTGGTGAGAAATACTTACAAATTTCACTATAACTGTAATAAAAATTTGCAGAAAGTGTTGTCTGTGCAATCGATTTTATACACAAAGTTATTTCTATAAATTTGTTGTAACGACACCAATGTATATGGCAGTAGTTGCACGTTCACGATCGCGAAATGCAATCCTCTGAAAGCTTTCTGAGTATTACATCGATAGTGTTAAATATAGACCAATGCATGGCTCACACGGTATAAACGCTATCAGGGAATTCCTTAGTGAGTGTAAATTTCTCTCAAGTTATAAATTCGACGGTTAAGATTTTAGTCGTGTAGGATTTATAGGAGGGAGAGCAAAAAGATCGTGAAGTTTAAAAATACTTTTTAACTTGGCACTCGTGAGGAACAGACATTTTTAGTATCCATAAGTCTTCGGTTTGGTCTTTTCACAGCGTTTTATTATTTTGTTTAATAGGAATTGATACATTGGTATAATGCAGCCTGTGCATCACCTTATTTTTTTAATAGTGCTTAAACTTATCCGTGGTTTAGAATGTCCCTTGTTGGGAACATTTTATTTGATGCAGATCAGTGTCGTTGCGTGTAAAATGGTTCAAAGTACGCCCGTACAGCCACGGCACCCTTCAGATCTTTGATGAGGTTTTGACTAATTTTCGCTTTAGAAGTTTCCGTAGGTATTCGATCGAAATAAGCCGTGATAGTTTGATAAAAATACTTATTTTATTAGATGTATTTAAAAAAAAATACGAAATATTATGAATGTCTTTTTATGACAAAGCCATCCTCACCTGCCAGATCAGAGTCTAATTTAATAGCACGGCGTATTACCGTGCCAATTTGCAGACTAAGCTCTTGTGAAAGAGATGTAGGGCGCATCAAAGCATCCCCACTGAGCAAGTATCGACATCTAACAAAAGACTGCAAGCAATTGACAACTTATTGAAGAGTCTTTGATATGTTGTCGCCCCCCTGTTATATAATGTCACTCCCGGCGCTGTGCGCAAGCTAATGAGCATGTATGTTGCATACAATAGCAATAAACCATTTTTAAAGCTACACAGATGTGTTATTGAACTCCGTATGTACGAGTATATCTGTTTTGTTTTCTTCTGAGTGAATTATGTTATCAGTAAACTTGAGAAATCGATGTGTTAGCGTATAAATAATCTATGTCTGGTAGCCCATACATTTGTTTGACTCCCGACGGTTTAAAAAAAAAGTCTTTTCTTCTAGGCTATATACTCAATTAATTCACTGATAATGCATAATGCTGAAGGCTGTGGAAAGATTTACTAAATTGATAGTACGTTGATGTTAAAGATCTCTAATGGGGAGTTCAATAGCGTCGTCGCGCGCAGTCTAATCGAACACGCTCGTTAAGTAACGTCGATTGAAGTCTGTTTATAGATGACCTCACCTATCTCGTAAAGCACGTATCCTTGCTGTTGTTGATGATGACAATCGCTAAGTCAGTGGCTTTAGGTTGATTTTTAGGGTTCCGTACCCAAAGGGTAAAACGGAACCCTATTACTGAGACTTTGCTGTCCGTCCGTCCGTCCGTCTGTATCTCACGAACCGTGATAGTTAGACAGTTGAAATTTTCACAAATGATGTATTTCTGTTGCCGCTATAACAACAAATACCAAAAAATAGAATCACATAAATATTTAACGGGGCTCCCATACAAGAAACGTGATTTTTTGCCGTTTTTAGGGTTCCGTACCCAAAGGGTAAAACGGAACCCTATTACTGAGGCTCCGCTATCCGTCCGTCCGTCCGTCCGTCCGTCTGTCACCAGGCTGTATCTCATGAATCGTGATAGTTAGACAGTTGAAATTTTGACAGATGATGTATTTCTATTGCCGCTATAACAACAAATACTAAAAAATAGAATAAAATAAATATTTAAGGGGGCTGCCATACAACAAACGTGATTTTTTTGCTCGTTAGGGTTCCGTACCCAAACGGTAAAACGGAACCCTATTACTGAGGCTCCGCTGTCCGTCCGTCCGCCCGTCCGTCCGTCCGTCCGTCCGTCCGTCCGTCTGTCACCAGGCTGTATCTAATGAACCGTGATAGTTAGACAGTTGAAATTTTCACAGATGATGTATTTCTGTTGCCGCTATAACAACAAATACTAAAAAATAGAATAAAATAAATATTTAAGGGTGCTCCCATACAACAAACGTGACTTTTTTGTTCGATATTGATAATGGCAACAGGTAGACGCTTGAAATATTCACAGAATATTTAGTTATATATTCACTTTAAGAATAAATAATTAAATTAAAATAAAACAAATATTTAAGGGGGCTCCCATACAACAAACGTGATTTTTACCGTTTTTATGGATAATGGTACGGAACCATTCGAGCCGGTGGTAGGGTAAATACCCGCCTGGTTGGCTACCACCGTACACACGGCGAAACACCCGTGAAGTGGCGTACCTATGAGTACGTCGCGTTTCGGGATCAGCTGGTGTATAACCAGTGCTCGGGGGATTGTTGACGCGATATTGCGGGAACAGTGGTGGATTCTGTCTATCCATTGTCAGAAGGACTGAGCTGACCCGTCGGCCAGGGAGACCCGTTGAAACGGTTGTTCCGCTGGCCGCCCGCGGTATAGTACAGGGGCCCAATCAAGACTAACCACCTTGAGAGGCTGCCCTTTCATACCGCGCATAATCTCGGGGTAGATCGTCGTGCCGATTGGTGACCGGATGGTGGGGACCCGGCGACTACTTCCGGGGGGGTTCGGGGGCCCTTCCGTCCGACGGATCAGCACAGCTCCTTTGTCGACAAACTAATGGAGAAACAGTCCACCGCGTTTCTTCCCCAATGTCGTGGCAATTCTCTCCCGCTTCACGCTTCCTTTCTTTACACTTCTCATGACAGCGCAAATAGGAATAAATGGTCTAACAGCGGTGCACTCCCCCACCACCCTGTTCATGGTTGAGTTCGCAAACATCCGCGGACTCCACTCTAACCTTAATGCCGTCCACCAACACTCAGAGACGGCACGGCCCGCCATGCACTTCCTGACGGAGACACAGATTCAGCGTCCAGCGGACACGTCCTACCTCCAGTATCCCGGTTATGTGCTTGAGGAGAATTTCCTCGCGAAAGCCGGGGTCTGTTTGTTTGTCCGCTCGGATGTATGTTGTCGCCGTCTGCGCTGCCTAGAGGATTCCTCCTTTCCTGTCCTCTGGGTACATGTAAACCTGGGCCTTCAGAGCCGTATTTACATGTGCCTATACCGACCCCATACTAGGGACACGGAGACAACTCGGCTCTTTGAGTACATGAGTCGGGCGGCAGATGAAGCGCAGGAGCGGTACCCTACTGCAGAGATGGTATGTTTGGGGGACTTTAACTCTCACCACGACTCCTGGTTGGGATCCCCCACAACTAACCATGCAGGAAGGACTGCCCACGCGTTCGCTCTTTCGCACAGCCTGACGCAACTGGTAAACCAACCCACCAGAATACCAGATGTTGCTGGTCAGGAGCCCTCTCTGCTAGATCTACTGCTGACCACTCACCCTGCTGGTTACCGGGTTGAGGTCGGGGCGCCCCTGGGCACATCTGACCACTGCCTAGTATCCAGCACAGTGCCAAGCGCGAATACGCCACATCCCACAGAGGTTAGGCGTCGTGTCTGGCACTACTCGTCAGCAGATTGGGACGGCATGCGCGACTACTTTGCTTCCGTCCCATGGGGGCAGCGCTGTTTTAGTGAGAAGAATCTAACGGCGAGTGCTGCGGCTATTGTTGATGAGATCGGCGTTGGCATGGAATACTACATTCCTCACTCCGATGTCGTCATCAAAAGCCGGAGACGCCCTTGGTTTAATCGCGAATGCGCTGAAGCTGTTAGCAACAAACAGGCGGCGTATCGCGCTTGGATCAGGGGTCGCGCTCTTAAAGATCCGAATACTAACTCACTGAAATCAGCCTACAACACTGCCACCAAGGTCTGCAAGAGAGCATATATAAGAGCGGACGCCCAGCGCGTTACACGAGTCGGCACGGAACTAGTGGCGCACCCTACTGGATCGCGTAGCTACTGGCGACTGGCCAAAGCCGTGCAGGTCAACTTCTGCCAGCCCTCGCTGCCACCGCTGCGATGCCCCGATGGCTCACTGGCGCATCAGCCGCAGGAGAAAGCCGATCTTATGGCCAGCCTCTTTGCGGCTAACTCCCGGATCGATGACTGTAGCACGCAACCACCAACAATACCCTCCAGTGGATCCGTTATGCCTGATATCCACATCAGGCAGCGCGATGTGCGTTTTGAACTACAGTCACTCGATGTCCGAAAAGCCAGTGGTCCTGACGGTATCCCAGCGATTGTTCTTAAAAAATGTGCAGCGGAGTTGTCTCCGGTGTTGACGCGCCTCTTCCGCCTCTCGTACTCGACTGGTTGTGTTCCGGATGCTTGGAGAGAGGCCAATGTGCAGCCGGTCCCCAAAAAGGGAGACCGTTCTGACCCATCAAATTACCGCCCCATTGCCGTAACTTCAGTGTTGTGCAAAGTCATGGAACGGATCCTTAACAATCAATTGATCCGTTACCTAGAAGATCACTCCATAATCAATGATCGTCAGTATGGTTTTAGACCGAAACGATCAACGGGTGATCTTCTGGCGTATGTGACGCACCTCTGGGGGGAAGCAATCGATAAGTATGGCGAATCCATGGCAGTCAGCCTAGATATAGCCAAGGCGTTTGATCGGGTCTGGCACAAAGCACTTCTCTCCAAACTTCCGGCATACGGTCTGCCCCTCCAGCTTTGTAATTGGATTGCTGGCTTCCTGCATGAGCGTAGAATCCGCGTCCTTGCAGATGCGCTTCGCGGTTCATGTCAGTGAATGCCGGTGTCCCACAGGGCTCCGTTCTATCGCCCACTCTCTTTCTTCTGCATATCAATGACATGCTGCCACTTGGTAATATTCATTGCTATGCAGACGACAGTACGGTCCATGGGCGATATCTCGGTCGGCCTGGTGCTGGTCGGACAGAAATCGGTGAGAGGCGTGAGAGTCTTGTCGTTGAACTGAATCGGGTTTTGGATCTCATTAGTAAATGGGGTTCCAATAACCTGGTTGAGTTTAATGCTGAGAAAACTCAGGTTTGCGCGTTTACAACAAAACTGTCCCCCTTCCTTCCTACTCCCAGTCTTCATGGTGCTTCCCTCAGTATGCGAGATAGCCTGAATATGCTGGGTATGCGTATTCATTGCGACCTTAACCAGCGTTATTACATCGAGAGCCTCATCTCAACAGCTTCAAGAAAACTCGGAGTCCTGAATAGGGTGCGCCGGTTCTTCGCGCCTGACCAACTTTGTCTGCTTTATAAGACACAAGTTCGGGCCTGCGTGGAGTATTGCTCGCATCTCTGGGACGGCTCCGCACATTATCTTCTTGAGGCTCTCGATAGGTTGCAGCGACGGGCTATCCGCATAATTGACGACGAAGAGGTCACCAAAAACCTAGAACCTCTTCAACTCCGTAGGGACATAGGCTCTCTAAGCGTATTTTACCGCCTTTACCATGGCGAGTGCTCTGAAGAACTATTTTCCCTTATCCCACCCTCTCCCTTCCGTCATAGAACCACACGTGCGGGCTTGCGATGTCATGGTTTCACGGTTGAGAATATCTCTTCGCGTACCAAAAAGTTCGGCACCTCCTATCTTTGTCGTACCATCAAAAAGTGGAACGCTTTGCCTGCACATGTTTTTCCTCCTTCCTACAACATGGGATCCTTCAAACGAAGCGTGAAGAAGCACTTTGCGGGCCAGCATGGTAGCGTCAACTGACAGGACACCGTAGTCCTTTGTCAGTTGCCGCTGCAATTTGGGCTCCCCTTTTCGCTTACCAACAGGCGAAGAGGAGCCACTATGCTGAGCCAATATAAAAAAAAAAAAAAAAAAAAAAAAACCCTTCGTGCGCGAGTCCGACTCGCACTTGGCCAATTTTTTATTTTTACTCGATATTGATAACGGCAACAGGTAGACGCTTGAAATATTTACAGAATATTTAGTTATATATTCACTTTAAGAATAAATAATTAAATTAAAATAAAACAAATATTTAAGGGGGGCTCCCACACAACAATCGTGATTTATTTTGCCGTTTTTATAGATAATGGTAGGGAACCCTTCGTGCGCGAGTCCGACTCGCACTTGGCCGATTTTTATAGATAGTGGTTCGGAACCCTTCGTGCGCAAGTCCGACTCGCACTTGGCCGATTTTTAATTACTGATCTTCACCTTTCCGCTATTAAGCAGCGTTGTGGGGTATATTCTAAACACCTTAGGTTGAAGAGAGTCCCGTATATCTGCATTGGTAAGAGTAAGGTTTGGTGTATTTAACATTCTATGATAAATTTTACATGTGATTAATGTACTGTTTTATTTTCAACTCGGCTATCACTGTTCTACTGGCTGAAAAATCGTAGTGGAAATTCAAATTTATATAATTTTATTTTCAGAAAACAGGTATTACATCACGGGTCCATAGATACATACCTTAACTAAAATATGAATAATAATATAAACTTAACTTTAACTTCAACTAATTCCACGTAGAGTCGCCGACGCGTGTCGTTAGGTAACCGTCTTTGGAACTTCCGAGACGCGATTCCTTCCGGCCAGAATACTTCCTTCATGAAGATCGGCATATGATGAGTTGAAACCCTTACCACAAAGGAACTTGTTAGGAACTATTTTTGTAATTGTCTTTGATATGTCTTTTCCCTAACCCATAAAATAGTACAGTTTCTCCCTCTATTTCTCTGCACTGACATTTTGGCCTCTAGAAATAATACTATAAATGCGATTGAGATGCGGTTTTCACCAGAAAGTCAAACTAAATTGCATCTTTCTAATGGTATCAAAATGGAGTTAATTTGATTTTTTTTTTTTTTTTTATATTGGCTCAGAATAGTGGCTCCTCTTCGCCTGTTGGTAAGCGAAAAGGGGAGCCCAAATTGCAGCGGCAACTGACAAAGGACTACGGTGTCCTGTCAGTTGACGCTACCATGCTGGCCCGCAAGGTGCTTCTTCACGCTTCGTTTGAAGGATCCCATGTTGTAGGAAGGAGGAAACACATGTGCAGGCAAGGCGTTCCACTTTTTAATAGTTCGACAGAGATAGGAGTTGCCGAACTTTTTAGTACGAGAACAAATGTCCTCAACAGTGGAATGATGACATCGCAAGCCTGCACGTGTGGTTCTATGACGGAAGGGAGAGGGTGGGATAAGGGAAAATAGTTCTTCAGAGCACTCACCATGGTACAGGCGGTAAAATGTACTTAGGGAGCCTATGTCCCTACGAAGTTGCAGAGGTTCTAGGTATTTTGTGACCTCTTCGTCGTCGATTAAGCGGATAGCCCGTCGCTGCAACTTATCGAGAGCCTCGAGAAGATACTGTGCGGAGCCGTCCCAGAGATGCGAGCAATACTCCACGCAGGCCCGAACTTGAGTCTTATAAAGAAGACAAAGTTGGTCCGGCGTGAAGAACCGGCGCACCCTGTTCAGGACTCCGAGTTTCTTTGAAGCTGTTAAAATGAGGTTCTCGATGTAATTTCGTTGGTTTAGGTCGCAACGAATATCCATGCCTAGCATATTCAGGCTATCGCGCATATTGAGGGTAGCGCCCTGAAGACTGGGAGTGGGATGAAATGGGGACATTTTTGTTGTGAACGCGCACACCTGAGTTTTCTTGGCATTGAACTCAACCAGGTTATTGGAACCCCATTTACTAACGAGGTCCAAAACCCGATTAAGCTCAACGACAAGACTCTCACGCCTCTCACCGATTTCTGCCCGACCAGCACTAGGCCGCCCGAAATATCGCCCATGGACCGTACTGTCATCTGCATAGCAATGAATATTACCAAGTGGCAGCATGTCATTGATATGCAGAAGAAAGAGGGTGGGCGATAGGACGGAGCCCTGTGGGACACCGGCATTCACTGACATGAACCGCGAAGCGCGTCCATCTGCAAGGACGCGGATTCTACGCTCATGCAGGAAGCCAGCAATCCACTTACAAAGCTGGAGGGGCAGACCGTATGCCGGAAGTTTGGAGAGAAGTGCTTTATGCCAAACCCGATCAAATGCCTTGGCGATATCTAGGCTGACTGCCATAGATTCACCATGTTTATCAATTGCCTCCCCCCAGAGGTGCGTCACATACGCTAGAAGATCACCCGTCGATCGTTTCGGTCTAAAGCCATATTGACGATCGTTAATTAAGGAGTGATCTTCTAGGTAACGGATCAACTGATTGTTAAGGATCCGTTCCATGACTTTGCACAACACTGAAGTTACGGCAATGGGGCGGTAATTTGATGGGTCCGAACGGTCTCCCTTTTTGGGTACCGGCTGCACATTAGCCTCTCTCCAAGCCTCCGGAACACAACCGGTCGAGTACGAGAGACGAAAGAGGCGCGTCAACACCGGGGACAACTCCGCTGCACATTTTTTCAGAACTATCGCTGGGATACCATCAGGACCACTGGCTTTACGGACATCGAGTGACTGTAACTCAAAACGGACATCACGCTGTCTGATGTGAATTTCTGGCATAACGGAACCACAGGAGGGTATCGATGGTGGTTGCGTGCTACAGTCATCGATCCGGGAGTTAGCCGCAAAGAGACTGGCCATAAGATCGGCTTTCTCCTGCGGCTGATGTGCCAGTGAGCCATCAGGGCATCTCAGCGGGGGCAGCGAGGGCTGGCAGAAGTTGGCCTGCACGGTTTTAGCTAGTCGCCAGTAATTACGCGATCCAGTAGGGTGCGTCACTAGCTCCGTGCCGACTTGTGTAACGCGCTGGGCGTCCGCTCTTATGTATGCCCTCTTACAGACCTTGGTGGCAGTATTATAGGCTGATTTCAGCAAGTTAATGTTCGGATCTTTTAGGGCGCGACCCCTGGTCCAAGCGCGATACGCTGCCTGTTTGTTACTAACAGCTTCAGCGCACTCGCGATTAAACCAAGGGCGTCTCCGGCTTTTAATGACGACATCAGAGTGAGGAATGTAGTATTCCATTCCAACTTCGATCTCGTCAACAATAGCCGCAGCACTCGCCGTAAGATCTTTCTCACTGAAACAGCGCTGCCCCCATGGGACGGAAGCAAAGTAGTCGCGCATGCCGTCCCAATCTGCTGACGAGTAGTGCCAGACACGACGCTTAACCGCAGTGGGTTGTGGTGGCGCCGTGCTTGGCACTGTGCTGGATACTAGGCAGTGGTCAGATGTGCCCAAGGGCGCCCTAACCACAACCCGGTAGCCAGCAGGTTGGGAGGTCAGCAGTAGGTCTAGTAGAGAGGGCTCCTGGCCTGCGACATCTGGTATTCTGGTAGGTTGTTCTACCAGTTGCGTCAGGCTGTGGGAAAGAGCGAACGCGTGGGCGGTCCTTCCTGCATGGTTGGTTATGGAGGATCCCAACCAGGAGTCGTGGTGAGAGTTAAAGTCCCCCAAACATACCATCTCTGCAGTAGGGAACCGCTCCTGCGCTTCATCCACCGCCCGGCTCAAGTACTCAAAGAGCTGAAACCGGATAACCGGAAGTATTTAAAAAAGTACATTTTGTAAAAGTAGTGGTGAGATTTGCGCGAAGCGCGAACTCCAGCACTTGTTTATAATGTTTTTAAAGTATTGTCAGGTTGATAGTTCGATTTCAGTAAAATATTAATTGTCAGCTTGCTTCTTATTTTTTTATTTGTTTTCTTTTTTTTAACAATGAATATTTTACTGAAAATTTACTTTATGGCGAGATTTCAGTCACTCCACCCTCAATGTGAAGTTGGTCTTCTTCTTCACATAGAACCTCCTCGACCTTTGTAGACCAGTGTAGTCTGGAAACGTACAACGACGTCGCTGGTATTTCCACGCGCAGTTGTGACGATGACTTGTGATGATTCTTCTTCCTGTCCACTGGTATCAGGCCCTGCTCATCGCACTGGTCCTTGCGAGAACCCGCTTGTAAAGCCTTGCGAGCGGGCTCAAAACGACTTGACTTCTCCCGGTGAGGTGGTAGGTGAGACTGGTTAAACGGTTCTTATTATTTAACTATAAAGTTAGACATATAACTTCGAGGACTTTTTTGTGGGTAATAATGTATACTATCATGTATCATTTAGTATATTATTGTATGTATTTGACGAGCTCGGTGGCTCAGTCGTGAATGACGCGACTTTGTCAACAACGCTCATGGGTTCGATTCCCACACAAGACAAACATTTGTGTGCACGAACATGTCTTTTTGTCTTGGTCTGGATGTTTTAAGTGATATAGGGCGCATCAAAGCAGCCCGTCTGGGGAAGTACCTCCACCTCATACAAAACCGCAGCCAAATAACAACTCCCTAGAGGGTTGTTGTGTTCCTGTGTGTGAGGTTACCAGTAAACCCCTAAGGAGTTGCTGTTTAAGCAGCTGAGGAATTATCGTACGAGTGGTACTTAATCTATTACAAGCATTAATAGGCTACGGTAACTGCTTTACATCAGGTAGGCCGTACGCTTGTATGCCTCCCGACGTTGTTAAAAAAAATGTATTGTCAATAATTTTCGCAGCGCACGCCAAATAATGACTTTTGTAGCCAATTTTTTGATACCTACAGTTTACATTATTGCATTTTTTGTGGAGATCTTTAATTTTAACAAAATTGAACTGAAATACATCATGGGTATTAAAGAAGAGGCGTTCTCCGTTGGTTCGGACATGTGGAAAGAATTCGGCAAGAAAGATTTATGAAAACACGGAAAAGTGGAAGGATGTAGGAGGCGAGGAAGGCCAAGACTTACCTACCATGACCAAATTGATCGTGTTTTATCGGAAAGTGACGTCAAGAGCCTTAGAAATCGGTGAGCGTGCATGAAAAGAGCAATGAATGTTAAAGAAGCGAGTGAAGTAATGATCCAGTCATGTGGCGCTCGGTTTTCTCTGCCTACCCCGGAAGGGATTTGGCGTGAAGTTATATATACATTACTAATTTTTCCACAATAAAACGTAGTCTATGTTACTCGCTGATAATGTAGCTTTCTATATGTGAAATATTTTTTAAAATAGGTTAAGTATTTTTTGAGTTTATCCATTATAATCAAATATACAAAAAAAAATTTCTCTCTAATAATATTAGTTTAAAAAATTGATATTCGACAAATAGCGACGGCTGGTAATCATCTGTAAAGTGGTCATTTATTTTTATTGGTATATTTATTTACAAAATTGATTTGTTTTTCATAATGGGTACAACTTACGCGCTTGCAAATTTTGTCTAGTTAATTTTGTTCCATCTTGTATACATCGACGTATTTATTATAAAATTATCATTTTCACACAATTCCTACACAAGGTTAAGGAACTTGAACAATGCCTTCGCCTTCAATGATAACCAGTACATTGACACAGCGTTCTAAAACTGTGGTCCCGTACATTGTTTACTAAGAATTTTCTGGAAACTTTAGAGTGAACAATAAAACGCGGAACGTGACGCCGGCTCCAGAGACGGATGGCTCAACAACAGCGTTATTTCGAGAACTTTCCGCCGTTCCCTCAAATTGCACTTGAAGAAGGAATTAAATAAAATTTGTCTTTCGCTTTATTGCTTCTTATAAACAACCGCTGTTCTGAACGTGAGCATCGTCTTTGATACTAACGTTTGTATTTAGCTGACTTATCATAATATTTTGAATCGGATCATCAGATTAGCCCGATCTCGAAAACATCTCCACCTCTTAGAAAACAATAGCCCAAATAATAATTTCATGGAGGGTTGTTGTACTCGAGTTCGTACTCACTCGCTGAGTGAGTGAGGTAACCAATAAATTAATTTGGAGGTATTTTTTATATCTCTAAAATGGAAAGCAAGAGGTAGCGGTACTGTCTAGGGTAAGCAATAACGTAGCATATGGGCATTTTATACATCGTCGGGAGGCATACAAACATGCGATCTACCTGATGTCGCTTTACATTTACCGTAGCCTATGAACGCTTGTAATACATTAAGTATCATTCGCGCGATGCCACCTCTGCTGCTAAGACAGCAACTCCTTACGAGATCACTGGTGACCTCACTCACAATCAGGAACATAACAACCCTCCAGAGAGTTGTTATTTGTTAAGATTCAGGCGTTATTTTGCGAAAGTCAAATTTACATGCAATTTGATCTAACCTGCTTTGTGTGCTTCCGCCACCAATTAGTTCATGCGGCCTAGCGCCGGCCGGCACCCACCCACTACTGTTAGTAAATGCAACATGCCGACGCTGCCATGGCTGCTCCGGCAGTATCTCCCTCGGCTGCTGCGGTCATCCGCCATCTGGAACAGAGTCCGCATGACCCCACCAACACCGTCGCTGCCACGACTGGCCTGGTCGTCGCTGTGACACATGTTTCGCCTCTCCACGAGACATCATCAGGCGTTGTAGACGTTAATCGTAAGAATAACATGCTACAAGTGACAAATCCATCGCAGTGCCATCTCTTATATTGAATTGAGGGTGGGGGTGGATGGTATGAGCGAAAAGATATTTAATAGTGGGGAATTGTTTACGTCAGTCTGTTTATTCATGAGAGTAATTTTAGAATTTGTATGTTTATTAATTTCTAATTGTTCCCTAATATTTACAATAAGAATTGGTGACGGAAGCACACAAAGCAGGTTAGATCAAGTTGTTATTTGGCTGCGGTGCTCTGTGAGGTGGAGGTACTTCCTCAGACGGGTCCTTCCTGCTTTGATGTACCTTACCTCTCGTAAAAATTCCCAGACTAAAACAAACAGACAAGTTCATACACACAAATGTTTGTCGGTGTCAAAGTCGCATTATTAACCGCTGCGCCACCGAGCTCGTCAAACCCCTAGTATTGTAGTGGCAATACGAGACGTGTCATTCGTGCTTCGAATCTGTAAAAACATTCTCACCTTTTTTGAAGCACTTCATGGTGTAGTAGCTTGGGAAAAGACTCGGTAGAGAATTAATTTTACCGTTCAGAATGTAATAATAGGTTCCCGGTTCGAATCCTGATATGTACCACTAAATTTGTATTTTCAGATTTATGTTTATATTTGTAAGTATCATTTGCTCGGCGTTAAAGGAAAAACCCGCATGTACAAGAAATGTTATTTCTAAAGACTTGTGACCTAAGAATAATCTGGTTTTCTCTCTGGGTTGTAGAGGCCTGACGGCATTCGCTCATATAAAATCAGTATCTTTGCGAAATCCTTAGGTTGCGGCAGCGGACCCCGCCAATCTTAATGGATTACGAAACGTTAAGAACAAGGAAGGATTGTAATATCTCCGGATGAAATTATTAAATTCGAGCTCTATTCTTTGGAGAGTCCATTAAGTGAAGTGAAGGCAGCGCTGGTGCTAGTCTCTGATCAAGATAGTGCGATGTTGTTGTTAAGCTTCATAAACACCGACATTATTAAAACAATTTACTTTTTTTTAAAGTCATCAATTATTGAATTTAAATTAAATTGCGTTAACAAAATTTTATTTCAGTCATTTGCTATTTTGATGCCTCTTGTCAAGTGGCACCTAGAGCGAAGGTACCACTCGTTCCATCTGTGTGTATACACAGTCTGTGAAACTTTCAAGTGTCTATTTATTACGGTTGAAAAGATACGGCCCTGCAACACACGAACGGATAAACCGAGGAATTTTAGTAAGAAGGTATTAATTCCGTTTTGCTACGGAACGCTAAAAATATGACGCATACATACTGAACGTCTTACAAAGATGTCAATAGAATAAGCGCCTTCGTGACATAAACTATTTAAACCCAGTTAAAACTCTACTTGAACCTGCGCTCACTTATTATTCAGTACCAGTACTCTAAATTATGGCTGTTAACAAAAACACTGTAAACTTAAAGTTGAGATTCTTGCACGCAAAAATAAAATAAAACTCGTTAAGAACTTGTTAATATATAGTACGTATGCACCAAGTTTCAGGTGGAACCCTCCAAGTTTCTATAATGGGCTCTTATCGGGGCAATCGCGACCCTCGATAGAAATTTTCTTTTCGTTCGTAGGTACACAATTAGCTCTGATAGCTTTTTGTACTGCGTCATGCTTGCGGAGCGTTTTGGGTTTGTTCGTTATGGTTATTACATTTGATACTTTCTTTGATCTTCCTCAATTTGATAATTGAACACGGATTTAAAAAAATATATATTATTGGCGTAGATAAAATAAAACAATAAATGTAATTGATTTTAACCCATCTTTATTACGATACTAGTGTAGTTGAGTTTTATTTATTAAATTTTAATTTAACATAACGTTATTAACCGTTGGGCGATGATTGTATTGCTCGGAGGGATGGTGAAGTTTTGTTCGATTAAGTTAAAATGTCGTTCACATTGGAGCTGCCATATTTATTGGAATGTAAATTAAATAGGACAATTGTCAAGTACTAAAACTATACATTTTTATTTGATTTGAGCTACTGCTCGGTGTTCCAGGTAGAACTGCTTGCTTTACACAGAGCCTGTAAGTAGTTAATCATGCTCATATATTGTTAGATAGGAACTCGGGACTCACGGAGCTATCAAATTCCAATAGTCGAAACCACCTTGCTGTAGCCACTCACTGACACCTAGCTCGAATAGCAGGCGTTAGCGTTCAATTCTAGTGGTTCAATGTCCACATGGGAAACGAATTCAATGTGGCCACCTATGTTGTTGCAAAGTACGCTGCCCTCCTATACCACGCCTCCGACACTTCTATCAAACTATCAAGCTCTAACAAACTTTGCTAACACGTTTTGGAATAACTCAAATATTTAGTAACCACGAATACCACAAACAATACATCGCTTCCAAATTAACTACGACTTATATCCCTGTGATCCTACAATCACATAATCGGTCGTCTAATTCAAACTTGACCTTGATTCTCAACAACCAGACAAACCATGAAATTGAGTTTAAATTTAAACATGAGATGTTTATTTAATTTCTTACAATTTACAAAATATCATCCATAAAGAATTTATAATAAATACATACCACAAAATATTGAAATTAAACTATTTTTTATATAAACAGCGTGGTCGCAGGAAAGTCTTTCCTGCGACCACGGACGCTGCAAAGCGTTCGAAACGTCAGGTTTCAACAAAATAAATAAAACACGCGATACTTCCGTTAAAAATAGTTTAATTTCAATGTGTAACAATCGCGAAAACCTAAGACAATACTACTACAAAATACATTCAATTCATAATAAGCAAACGTGTCATATGAGTATTAAATGCGGTAGCTATAACGTAACTTCAGAACTCCAAGCAAGCCTTTCTAATGGGATCAATTACCTTCACTGTAGATTTAGTTGGAATCCAATGCGAACAGTCAATCAATCATATTACGATTTAAACATAATGTTATTTTAGACAAAAAAAATATAAAATAACATACAACATTCAAATTGATCATCATAATCATCATTTCGATCCGTATTCGGCCAGTACTGTACATTAGCCTCCTCTCAAGAGGTACTGCATGTACCTGTATTAGTTTTTATAAAGAGTTAGGCTTAAGAATGTTGCATTTAATTAAATTTTTTCTTGAAATTTGATGAGCCCGGTGGGGGAGTGATAACCAATGCTACTTTTACATTGAAGCTCGTGGATTCGATTCCAACACAAAATCCTTATGGGGGATTTACACGAGTGACTATTGCTGCGCGATTATTGCCGCACGATGAAAATCGACCGTGACAATTCGACTAGGCAGCAGGTGATTAAAGTCGCAAGTCCCTAAATAGGCTAGCATCCGACTTTTAGGTATGCGGCGATCGCCTGCATCCGGCTTGTGACTAAAATGTATAGTCTATAGTCATTCTTAATCCTATTCTAAAGTAATCAGGATCTTCTGAACTCCATTCTACCAACGTAGTATCCGAAGCACGAGCCGAGAAATCTATCCGCGTTCCCAAAATCTACGTTTATTCGTCCTTCCTTTTTATCTTCTCTCTTTGTTCTTCAAGCAATTCTTTAATAAATTGATTTCCAAACCGGCACATTAAACACCTGTTCTACTCAACATTTATCGAAGAAAATGACCTGGTCACTTGCGATTGCAGTCAACTGTGAAAATGGAGCAGCGGTGCTGCTTAGTGAGGCGATTTGGTAAGCGAGTAGACGCACGGCGACCCGTGTAAATACCCCTTTAGGCTTAGTTTGCGGACCACTCCCTGAAGGACTGATATGTTTTTGTGAGTGAGTGAGATTAAGTAAGCTCCTAAAGAGTTGCCATGTAAGCGGCAGATGTCACAACGCTCTAAGAATAATTCCTGAGCGACATACTACGCGACTACTAAAGGTTGATATACATAGTAATATACATGTAATATACATATAGATTGATGATTGACGGGTAAAAATATACAACAGTAACATTTTTTACATCTATTTCGTGTTTCCATTGCCTATTTCCAACTGTCAATTATGTAAAACGTTTCCTTTCATTGCTTATTCAGGTGCTATGTCCGAGAATCGAATATTCAATAGACGACATAGTAATATTGATGTTGAGCCTTCCATTAAGGAAACGTCAGTGTTCATTAGCATTTGATATTTTAATAATTTATTGTGTTCATCGTTAATGTAGTAAGGCAAGTCACATTAAATCTCTAATATTTTGAACGCAAGGAAAATATCGTTTATTTTCATTGAAAAATAGTAAAAGATTGTTCAGTTGGTTTCATTTCTCTATCACGAACTTTACGTAGCATACAAGACTCTTACGAATTTGTATTATTATTACTTAGTCCGTTTTCGTGATTAAAATAAAGAAAAGTAATATCTATCTATCTATATATACATAAACATTTGTAATTATCTCTTGCTGTTTTATTTATATTTCAATAATCTGGTTTTCGACAGTCGCAAACATATAATAGGGGTTATACTCGTAGTATGAAATTGCCGTTTTATAGTAATAGATACTTTTAATTGACATTAAACATTCATGGTATGAGATTTTCGAGTGAAACTTATTTCATATGGTTCCTATGACGTTATCTTTTAAAAAATATGGAACATTTGATTTTCGAATTTCAATTGATTTGTTTATTCAGCTTATACGGGAAAGATGGATACTCCGAAAATTCGAGTAATTTTTGAACACGAGTTCCGACGCGGATCTAACGCGGCAGAAACGGCTCACAATATCAATGCTGCATTTGGAGAGGGGACTGCTAATGAACGTACCGTGCTTTTTTGGTTTAAACGCTTTCGTAATGGAAACTTCAACTTGAAAAACGAACGTGGAAGACCGCCCTCACGGTGAATAACCCTGAATTGAAGGAGATAGTGGAAGCCAATCCGAGTCAAACTACCCAGGAATTAGCGGCATGGTATAACATTACTCTACCTACAATATTAACTTATTTGCATCAAATCAATAAGATAAAAAAATATGAAAAATGGGTGCCTCAAGATTTGACTAATCTGCACAAAGAAAAATAAATATGTTACATCTTAGAAAAAACCAGTTTTAATTTTTCAGTACAAATCGGCAATTTCATACGTTAACCTCTAATATTTATTAAATGAAAATAGAAGAACAATAAACTCATTGCAAAGTTTGGTCGTGCAGGTACTTAATATCTAATCCATAGAACATTCAATTTCACTGCTAAGCGAATTTGCTATTAATTACCATTGTTATTCAAAGCAATATTGAATGCAAGAGGAGAATGACATCGAATATGAATGAAGTCATTCATCATTCCGACACGCTATCATTCCGTTACGGTAATTGCTTCGTTTTAATTATTAAAATTTAGACATCTTTGTGCCTATTATTGACTTGAGTGGCCTACTCATTATGTTGGTTTGCACATTATTAAATGGAGGATTATAAAAGAAGATTGTGAAAGACAAAACATAAAATAATACAAAAAATTAGTTTGAATAGTTAATAGATTCAGGCGTTACTTTGCGAAAGTCAAATTTACAGGTAATTTGATCCAAACTACTTTGTGTGCTTCCGCTCCCGATTAGTTCATGCGAACTACTGCCGGCCGGCACCCACCCACTACCGTTAGTAGATGCATGCCGCCGCTGCCATGGCTGCTCCGGTCATCTCTGCGAGTGTTCGCCATCTGAAATGTGAACCGCATGCACCCGCCACCGTTGTTGCCCTGGCTGCTCCGGTCGTCTCCGCGATACGGGTTTCGCCTCTCCACGAGGCATCCTCAGGCACTGTAGATGTTAGTCGTTAGATTCGTTTATTCTAACGACTTTATTCTAATCGGGAGCGGAAGCACACAAAGTAGTTTGGATCAAATTGCCTGTAAATTAGTTTGAAAGCTCAGCGGTTATGGAACCAGCCTTTTGACCGATTATCCCAGGTTCAAATGTACTAATGCATGTATCACTAAATTCGTGTTTTCGGATATATTTACATAATAATAATAATAATAATAATAATGATTTATTCACCAATACTACATGTTACATCCAATCAGTTAGTTAATTTCACCTAATTTACATTTGTAGTTTTATGGGCCCCAATTCTCAAACTAGGTCTGACCTGTATCTTGAGAATCGGGATTAATTAATTACATATTTATCACTTGCTTGCCGGTGAAGGAAAATATCAGGACAGAACCCACACACCCAAGAAATTACATTTCGAAACAACCTAATAATGATCTTGTTTCCCCTCTGGAGGTCTGACGGCAGTCACTCCATATAAAAATGAGTGAATGAATGTCTTCGCCAAACACGTTGTCTTAAGTGGCGGACCCCGCCAATTCTAATGGATTAAGAAACAGGATTACGCCAAGAAGAAGAAAACAGAAAATAAGTTTAAGATAGGTAGGGCACATCACTGTTTGGATACCAAAAGAGGGATGCCTGAGTTTTTTGGCAGTATTTTTATCAGTGCTCACCTAGTCATGAACTGCACGGTAGGGAAAAAAATTGTGACGATTCCAAACAAATGTAGCCATTTTTACGGAATAAAAAGATTTTGACTTTGACTTTGAAGTGCCATATCTCTCTTAGGAGGTATTATGGAGAGAGTAGCATTACTAACTCTCCATAATACTGCGCCACCGAGCTCTACATTCGTCAATTTCGTATTTTATATACCCCGTGTAGTAATATAATTAAATATGCATGTGTAATGTATTATGGTAATGTATTATTTTGTGTATGTACGCGTGTATGTATATCGTCACGCTAGGTCCCTTACAGGGCAGGCAGGGATAACGTAGCGCCCTAAGACGCGGTCCTTATGCACCTCACTCGCTTCTTCACTACAGCTCTTTTTATGCGCGATTGCGGCTTACTGGGGCTTCTTACATCACCTTCTGTTAAAATACGACCAATTTGGACATGGTTGGTAAGTATTGGTTATTTTGACGAGCTCGATGGCGCAGTGGTGAAATGCGTTGGTACGCTACTTTGACACCGACGTTCGTGGGTTCGATGCCCACACAGTACAATCATTTGTGTGCATGAACATGTCTGTTTGTCTTAGTCTGGGTATTTTCTATGTATAATAAGTATGTATTTACGAAAAAAAAATGTATTTACGTATGTTTATCAGTTGTCTAGTACCCATACCACAAGCTTCGCTTACCTTGGGGCTAGATGGCGCTGTGTAATTTGTCAGACAATATTTATTATTATTATTATTTATTATTGGTCTTCCGTGGCTCCCACATCCTTCCCACTTGCGCGCTGCATATCTGTTTCGTCCGCACCCACGGAGCATGCCTTTTCTTATCTTAACACCGACACTGTCTTGCAGACCAACTCTTTTTCTTGCAACATCATTGTGTTATGCCACAAATTTTGCGCAATGCTCGCATCTCGACCGCAATTATTCTACTTTCATGCTCTCTCTGCATGAAAGTGGAATAAATAACCCTATTACATTTTTGTATAATTAATGATAATAACATAAACATAAACCGCGCAGGGCAGCTTGTGGCGAGTTTTTGGTGCGTAATGTCACCGCGGGTACCCGAGTGCTCCAGAGAGTCGATCCGGGCCTTCGTCTCCGGCGTGGAAACACAAGACCGTCCAGTAAGGAGGTGATAGGGCATATTGCTATATCAGATGATATGCTCCAGGGCTGGAAGTGTTAAAGGGCATAATACTGCGAGTAAATTCAGAGAAAGCACAGCACACTCCTCGACATCCCTGAATCACTCACACCGGTGTTGCCCCCGACCATCTTTCTCTGGCATTTCGGGGGTCCAACTAGAGAGTGGCGAACCACCGCTTGCCGAAAGTAACATCAGATTGTGATAGTTATGGCAGACTTCCGTCCCTTTTTTCAATAGGCCAGTACTAATAATCCCTCCAGATCTCATTTCAATAGTCCAATTTTTTCAGTGATATTCGCAATAGTCCCAATACCTGCCGAGACCTGTTCATGGGTATATTGTCACATTGATATCCCCTGGAGCATATGACAGTGAGTGTAATACATTACATCTACATTTTACCAGAGGGAGACTTTGTACAAAAGTTGTCTGCGTGGGTACCTCTATCTCACCTATTTCTACCGCCAAGCAGCTATATTTATATAGCTGTGTTCTTGTTTGAAGAGTGAGATATGGCAGAGAAATTACTGGGTACTGTGACGAAACATCTTTAGGTCACAACATTGGCAGAGCGCGAGCACCATCCCCGTCGTGTTGCGAGCGTCAATAGGATTCGGTGACCGCTTACCACGGGCCACATGCTCGTTTGCCAATCTAGTTGTATAAAAAAAAACAATCTTTTCGAAGGCATTACTACGCGTTGGATTTATATCAAATGACGCCGATAAATGCCCGCGTCATAAAAGAAATATAATAAATAAATATTCTTATAAAATTACACAGTCCCATGTAGTCCCAAACTAACCAAAGCTTATACTATGGTTACTAGACAGTTAGTAAAGAGTTCGAGCTCGGTAGCTCAGTCGTGAATGACGCGACTTTGACACCGATGCTCGTGGGTTTATTTCCCACACAAGTTACACATCTGTGTGCATGAACATGTCTTTGTCTCGGTCTGGATGTTTTAAGAGAGGTAGGGCGCATCAAAGCAGCCCATCTGGGGAAGTACCTCCACCTCACAGAAAAACGCAGCTGAATAATAACTCCCTGGAGAATTATTGTGTTTCTGCGTGTGAGTGAGGTCACCAGCAATCTCCTAAAGAGTTGCTGTGTTACTAGCAAAGGTGGCACCTCGCGAATAATATTATTTTTTTATACTACTAAGGTGGAAATCAAGCATACGGCCTGCCTGATGTTAAACAGTCACCGTAGCCTATGGACATTTGCAACACCAGGGGCGTCACTCATGCGTTGCCGACCCTCTAAAAACCTCTTCACGCATTTCTTGAAGAACTCCATGCTGTAGTTCCTTGGAAAAACCTCGGCTGGGAGCTCATTCCACAGCTTGAGTGTTCTCGGAAGAAAACTTCTCTGGAACCGCACCGTACGCGACCATAGCGGTTCAAGCGTGTGAGGGTGAACTCCCCGCCGTCGGCGAGCGGTGCGGTTATAAAAAGTAGCCGTCGGCATCATTTCGAACAACTCTTCAGAACACAACCCGTTGTACAATCGGTAGAACACACAAAGGGAGGCAAAGTCTCTCCTTAAACTTAAGGGTTCAATACCGTGTGTAAGCTTAGGATTGTCGACAATTCTCACAGCTCGTCTCTGAATCGAATCACACGGTCCAAGCTGGTATTCAGGTGCTCCCGCCCAAAGGTGACTGCAGTACTCCAAGTGCGGTCTGACTTGAGACTTATATAAGTCTTTGTCCCGCACTGAAGTACTGCTTAGCCCTGTTAAGCACACCAAGTTTTTTCGACGCCAGCTTGACCTTCTCCTCCAGGTGATTTCGATATTGCACATCACTGGAGATCTCGACGCCAAGCATCCTAATACTTTTGGTGACGGTAAGAGGTGTGTTCTGGAATTATAAAATTATAATGCAAGTAATGTATTGCAAGTGTTCAGTGGCTAAGGTAACCGCTTTATATCAGGTGGACGGAATACTCGCATGCCTAACGACGTTGTATATGAATAGTATCTGATAGGTCTTGTATATTATATTGTGTTTTCTATATTATATTTGACGAGCTCGGTGGCGCAGTGGTTAAACGCGCTGTTACGCTACTTTGACACCAACGCTCGTGGGTTCGATTCCCACACGGTACAAACATTTGTGTGCATGAACATGTCTGTTTATATTGGTCTGGGTATTTTCTATGTATAATAAGTATGTATTTACAAAAAAAAAAATGTATTTACGTATGTTTATCAGTTGTCTAGTACCCATAATACAAGCTTCGCTTACTTTGGGGCTAGGTCCGACAATATTTATTTATTTATTGTTTAGTTAAAGTTTCACTGATTATTTGAGGAATAGTAAATACAATCATTATTAATTTCTGTAAAAATAGATTAAAGGCCTTTATTTATACGTCACTCGATAATGTTTTTACAAGCTTTTATTTAACTTGCAATGTAAGTATGTAAGTATGTTCGGGTGAAATCTTGCAACTCAATTTTGAAGCAGATATCTTTAACCGATTGAGCTGAAATTTTGTATACACGTTCAGTTTGGATGACAATGCATGACTAAATGTGTGACGTCATTCTAAATCCAACATGACGGCATACCCAAGATGGCGGACCAACTATTTCTAATGCACTGCTACAATATGGGTATCAAATAAAAGGGCTTGCTAAGAATAACTCGAAAAATAATGTGACGTCACTCTTAATCCAATATGGCGGACTTCTAAAGCTTGAAAATCAATTTTGAAGCAGATATCTTCAATCGATTGAGCTGAAATTTTGTATACACGTTCAATTTGGATGACAATGCATGGTTAACTGTGTGACGTCATTCTAAATCCTACATGGCGGAACACCCAAGTTGGCGAATATTTTTAAGCTATTGCATAGCTTTTATTGCGGGCTTTGCGGCGACCGAATCAATAAATTCCGTAACGAAAATGAAACCAAACACCTCCCACTCCGCCTACCATGTAGCTCGTTTTTTTTCATAATCATCAGATGATGATGGTGATCCGTCGGGTGGTAAACAAGTAAGAAAATTGGTAGATTTTTTTTTCATAATCATCAGATTTTGATCCGTCGGGTGGCAAAGAAGTGTTCAGCCCGCCTGATGTGAAACTGTTACACAGCCTATGGACACTTTTAGACTCCGTCGGGTGGCAAAGAAGTGTTCAGCCCGCCTGATGTGAAACTGTTACACAGCCTATGGACACTTTTAGACTCCGTCGGGTGGAAAACAAGAAAATTGGTAGAAGAAATTTTTTTTTTTTTATAATTATCAGATGATGATGATTTACTTTTGTGTCCTGTCAGGGTATGTATGCACGGTGGTTGGGGTATTTACCTGATGTGATACTGTTACACAGCCTATGGACCCTTTTAGACTCGGTCGGGTGACAAACAAGCGTTCAGCCCACATGATGTGAAACTGTTGCGCAGTCTATTAAAACTTTAATACTCAGTTGGGTGACAAACAAGTGTTAAGTCCGCCTGATGTGAAACTGTTACACAGCCTATGGACACTTTTAGACTCCGTCGGGTGGCAAACAAATAAGAAAATTGGTAGAAGAATTTTTTTTTTCATAATCATCAGATGATGATGATGATGATTTACTTTTGTGTCCTGTCAGGGTATGTATGCACGGTGGTTGGGGTGTTTACCTGATGTGATACTGTTACACAGCCTATGGACACTTTTATGCTCCGTCGGGTGACAAACAAGTGTTCAGCCCGCCTGATGTGAAACTGTTGCGCAGTCTATTAAAACTTTAATACTCCATCGGGTGACGAACAAGTGTTCAGCCCGCCTGATATGAAACTGTTACACAGCCCAGCCTATGGACACTTTTAGACTCCGTCGGGTGGCAAACAAGTAAGAAAATTGGTAGAAGAAATTTTTTTTTTTTCATAATCATCAGATGATGATGATGATCGGTCGGGTGGCAAACAAGTGTTCAGCCTGCCTGATGTGACACTGTTACACAGCCTATGGACACTTTTAAACTCCGTCGGGTGGCAAATTCGCTGGACAGATGTTGCGTTCATGCGAGTGAGTGACGTTACTACCTCACGAAAAATATGCTCCAAACTGCAGCCGAATAACAATTCCCTGGAGGATTGTTGTGTTCATGCGAGTGAGTGACGTTATCACCTCACGGAAAACTGCAGCCAAATAACAAATCCCTGGACGGTTGTTGTATTCATGTGAGTGAGGGACGTTACCACCTCACAGGCAACTGCAGCCAAATAACAATTCCCTGGACGGTTGTTGTGTTCATGCGAGTGAGTGACGTTACCACCTCACGGAAAACTGCAACCAAATAACAATTCCCTGGACGGTTGTTGTGATCATGCGAGTGAGTGACGTTACTACCTCACGAAAAATATGCCCAAAACTGCAGCCGAATAACAATTCGTTGGAGGCTTGTTGTGTTCATGCGAGTGAGTGACGTTACCACCTCACAGGCAACTGCAGCCAAGTAACAATTCCCTGGACGGTTGTTGTGTTCAGGCGAGTGAGTGACGTTACTACCTCACGGAAAACTGCAGCCAAATTACAATTCCCTGGACGGTTGTTGTGTTCATGCGAGTGAGTGACGTTACACGTCATAGGCAACTGCAGCCAAATAACAATTCGCTGGACAGATGTTGCGTTCGTACGAGTGAGTGACGTTACTACCTCACGAAAAATATGCTCAAAACTGCAGCCGAATAACAATTCCCTGGACGGTTGTTGTGTTCAGGCGGGTGAGTGACGTTACTACCTCACGGAAAACTGCAGCCACCGTCCAGGGAACTCACTCGCATGAACACAACAACCGTCCAGGGAATTGTTATTTGGCGGCAGTATTCCGTGAGGTAGTAATGTCACTCACTCGCCTGAACGCTACAACTGTCCAGGGAATTGTTATTTGGCTGCAGTTGCCTGTGAGGCGATAACGTCACTCACTCGCATGAACACAACAATCCTCCAGGGAATTGTTATTCGGCTGCAGTTTTGAGCATATTTTTCGTGAGGTAGTAACGTCACTCACTCGCATGAACACAACAACCGTCCAGGGAATTGTTATTTGGCTGCAGTTTTCCGTGAGGTAGTAACGTTACACACTCGCATGAACACAACTTCCCTCCAGGGATTTGTTATTTAAAAAATAATTATAATTGCATAAGTTGATAAAAAAAGATGCTATGCAGCTTTACGGCGGCAGTCCCCGAGTGCCACACGTTTTTTCAATTCATTCCTACAATATGAGTATCAATAGAAAGGACTTGCTGATAATAAGTCAAAAAATAAAGTGACGTCACTCTAAACCAATATAGTGGAGTAAGATTTTAGTGCTTGCTTATAATATGGGTATCAATTGAAAGGACTTACTGAGAATACGAATGCGAGTTTAAAAAAAAAGATGTTGAATATCAACTCCATTGCTCCAATCCGTCTGGAATTTTGATATATTGAGGTCGAATTGTTACTCCAAAATCAAACCCGGAACTGTGTTTCGTAAGGCACAAGTAAGCTTCAAGCTGAAATAAGTGGCACATTTCTCTAAACACCCAAGTCAAGGTGAGGCCGTGCCGAGGACTAAGTGGCATCAGGGTGTAATATGATGTCGCGAACGTACCACCTAGAGCACCGGGGCGAACCCTGTTGTATATTAGCTCTTACCCTTCTAAACGAAGCTCACGACCATGCAACAATCATGCGTTGAATGAGATGAACAGACTGAGAAACGTGTCCAGCGATAGCTAAAAAGTAAAAAATAAATTAAAAGTAAAAAACCTTTTTAAAAACAAGCTTTTATTTAAATGCTCTAAAAAGAAAAAAATAAAATTTTATACTAAAACTTTTACTGTTAACTTAGGTCATTTCACATTTGACACAATTTATAGGATATAAAAGCTTGTCGCGAGATTTACTTGTGTAGATTAACAAGTAAATTAAATAATTTGATGAGAATAATATTATTAAACTAAGCAAAAATAAAATTTTCAAACTAAGCAAATACGAGTACATAAATCTCGCGACAAGCTTTTATATCCTATAAATTGTGTCAAATGTGAAATGACCTAAGTTAACAGTAAAAGTTTTAGTATAAAATTTTATTTTTTTCTTTTTAGAGCATTTAAATAAAAGCTTGTTTTTAAAAAGGTTTTTTACTTTTAATTTATATTAATTACACACCGTCGTATTCGGATTGGACATTTACATTTCCAATACGAATCCATTAATTCATTTAAAATTTAAGTTAAATAGGTAAAAATGTTGAAAACATTCGTGCATTTATAAGTTTATGTGTCTGTATATCTTCACACAAGGTCTGTTGCGGTGTAGGCAGAGTGAACCGACCACAACGAGACGCGGTTTCAACCGCTTCCTTTAACATTCATAGCTCTTTCGATGCTCGCCGGTTCCTATTGCACCTTCTGAACAATTTCGACTCCTACATCCCTCCATTTTCGCATTGTGTATCTGTTTCGTTATTATTTAATCCAGCTTTCCCTTCCACTGTTCCCGAACGAACGGAGCATACCTTTTCTTAAATAATATCGACACTCTCAAATTAGTTTATACTACGTATGTATATCTTCAAGCCAGATCCCTTGCGGGGTAGGCAGAGAGAACCGAGCGCCATACGACGCGATCCTTACATAATTCACTCGCTTCTGTAACATTCATAACTCTTTTCATACATGCTCGCCGGTTTCTGGGTTATAATTAGTTTATACGTTTGCCAAAAACTCCTTGTATGCCTCCCGACGTCGTTAAAAAACAAAAAGATGTTACAATAGAAATAATGGAGAAAAGAATTTCGTAAAGGTACATTACATAAAATAACTAACCATTTCCCTTACGGGCATTAAGTTTTCACACGTGAGATGTAACAGAGCACTAGTGGGAGCGCCTGGTGGGAGTTACGACCTCGATAAACTGAAACTGGGAGGGAAATAAATATTACATGTTATTGCGGTAATTGTTCAAGGGTTCGCAGATAGAAAGAACCCGAGGCAGGGGATATACGGGACCTGCATACTGACAGTGCACTCGGTGCCTTGGACCGCATTACTTGTATTATTTTATTACCATTATCTAACATTTTTTTCAATTTTATTTTTCCATATACATTACATTTTGTTTCGGAGCAGTGCTAGCTAGCAGTGCAGTGGATAAAGAACGTGCCTGTCGACCAACTAGTGCCCCGTTTGAATTCTTGCATGTAGCACTAAACTCGTGTTTTCGGTTTTTTAGTCTTATTTATGTACGTATTTGTAACTATCACTTGCTCGGCGGTGAAGGAAAACATCGCGAGGAAATCCGTATGTATGTATATTAGGTAGCGGACCCCACCAATCCTAATGAATTAGGAAACGAGGTAACACTGACTAGAAGGAAATTACATTTTATTTGTCCTATAACATTTACAAAAATATTTGTTATATGTAAGAATGTTTGCTACAGAAGAATTATCGCTTGAGCATTATTTTCATACAACTAAGATAACATTTTTTTGCCATTAAGAGGTTAAACAAACGTATTGTCCACCTGAGCTTAAGCAGTTGCCGTAGCCCATGGTCATTTGCAATACATGGGGTCAGTCATGCGTTGGCTACCCTGTAAAACATCGGTACCGTTTTTAAAAAGCTGATGCTGTGGTTTAAAAAGTAAACCTCCGGATGCAGGTCATTCCATAAATTGAGTTTTTGGGAGAAGATTTCTCTGGAACCTTCCGCATAGCCGCAGTGGTGCCAGTACATGAGAAAGATTTGCCTGCCGACAGCGAGCAGTTCGTTTATAAAAGCTGTTTGCATTATTTTGGACAAATCCTCGGAAGACCGCCTTGTACAATCAGTGGAACACACAAAAGAGAAGCAAAATCTCTACTTCAACTCAAGCGCTTATGTTTTGTTAGCTTAGGATCGTCGGCAATTCACACAGCTTGTTTTCGAACCCAATCAAAAGGTTACACAATTGGAGACTCATTTAATATAAGTGTTTGCCATGGGCTGAAGTATTGCTTTGCGGAGTTGTACCTTATACTGTAGCATGACCTTTTCCTCCGGATGATTTTGGAATTAAACTTCGCTGAATGAGGGAATCTCAATGCTCTTGCCGATGGTAAGAGGTGTGTTCTGTAATTGGTGAAACGCCTTCAGTTGTGTCTTGATGGGGTTGAGTAAAACCAAATCGATCAAATAATTTAGTCAAAGTACCAACAATATCATACACAAGTTTGACGAGACGCTGTGTAATAAGTATATCTGGTGTTACCGACCGCATTGCAATGAATGCCATCAGTTGACAACATATCATTGAGATGCAGCATATAAAGTGCCAAGGACACTACAGATCCTGCGGGAAGCCAGCGTATATATCCATGATATCGTAGTAGCCACCCTCTACAACGGCTTTGTATTTTCTGAACATGAAGCTGGCAACATGTTTGTACAAGCTTTCGGGCTTCTTACAAGCCAGGAGCATAGCGGTAACCTTACTCACTTACAACACAACCATATCACCATAATACGTACAGAAACCTACAGTTTTAAACTTCACGATTGTTAACTTTACTATTACCGTGATTACGTTTACCGGGACTTGCCGTGATTGGTTTTTATGTTTTAGCGATATTTCGGCGACATTGCAGACGCCATGGTTACGGGGTGACTGAAGACGGCGAGTAGATATCAGTCTGTTAATGGCAAACATATCTGTCTACCCTCTTTTTGCGTCGCTTATTACTCAGCACCTTACACACTACACCACTACGCTCACGGTGGCCTGTTGGAGACTGCTATTCAAACCCCACAAACAACGTTTGCTTAACTCGACCACTTGATTCCACGTTCCCAACAATTTGAAACCTACTCACTATCTACACCATGGCATCAGCAACGTCGCCAAAATATCGGGAAACTATAAAAACAAATCACGGTATGTGTCGTACCTACAACAGTATGACAATAGATACAATAGAAGAAAATAGAAACAATAGAACGGTAAGAAATAGAAAAAACCAGTATTCACTTTACTTGCGTTTTTATTGTCTTTTCGTCGCTCCGATTGACGAACCCATAAGATAAATAGTTAGTAATGATTATTATGATACCAAAGGTAGTAAGTTCTATTTCTACAGAAGTCAAGCACCTTGCGAGCCAGTATGGTAGCGTCAACTGACAGAACAGTGTAGTCCTTTGTCAGTTGTCGCTGCAATTTGAGCTCCTCTTTTCGCTTACCAACAGGTGAAGTGGAGCCACTATGCTGAGCCAATATAAAAAAAAGTCAAGCATTTGTGTGCATAAATATGTCTTGGTTTGGATTTTTTTCATGTATATCTATGAAATGTATATATATATGTATATCTATGAAAAATAATGTACTTGCGTAGGTTTATCAAAATGTCTAACGATAACAAGCTTTGCTTAGTTTGGGATAAGATGGCGCCGTGTCATTTATCTGGAATTATTCCGATATTCTCGCCGGATTTGAAGGCGCTGATTGGCTCTCTGGAGCACTCGGTGCCCGTGGTTTTAATGTTCACCACTGCTCGTCGCCTGCTGCACTGGATATTCTCGTCACACAGTAAATTACTAATATTTCCTGTAAAAAAAAATCTGGCTTTAATTAACATTTTAGCATACTATTTAGACATGACATTCGTGCTTAGAAAATAATTAACTGACTTCTTTTTATTCTTTTGTTTGTCTTCGCACTTATCTTTTTTACATACTTAGACACTATTGCGGTAAGTGGCGCCCAAAGTGGGACTGAAATCTGTTAACCTGAAATTAAAAGTATCATGCTCTATTACATAAGTTACGCGGAATTTTGTCGGAAAACTACAAAGGTATGTCAAATTTAAGGTTGATCTCTCAATGTCCTTTGTCGTTTATTTATAGGAAGGTCGCTTCGTTATTTGCAGGTAATATTTGTCATTATTTATACAAAGTCTAGACGTCCTATAGACTTTACGGTTCTCAAACGATTCCCATCTATCAGTCTGTACAACCATGGCAACGACCCGTCTACATTCACGTGCCTGAAATCATTACCAAGTCTAATATTAAGCATGCAAGCTTTTCTCATCGAACGCCGATCAAACGACATTGAACCATGCAAATCATGATTACCGAGATATAACAATCCAAAACTTTATGAACCGTAAAATAGGTCAATGCGGATGCCATAAAAAATATGACCCTACTAGATTTTACAGCCTTTTTGCGGTATCTAATTTTGTTGGTACGTACCAACAAACCTAACCCAAGCTACACCTTTCTTGGATATGCCTGTGAAATATTCGGGGCTGGCGTGAATGGTCGACCGGTCGTAAACCGTTCCGGACGATTAAACCTCTTTGACCCAGTGCTGGGCGCATAATAGCGATTTTGTTATAAACTTTCCCGTGAAGAATGTCTTGAGAAAGGTTTTGTTACGTGTCGATGTAAGGCGTTATCAAGTGAGATGTGATTTGGTTTTGCAGTGAATTGACTGAAGGGTTTGAAATTGATATAGACAAATAAGTGGTAATGAAGTATGTATGAGAAATTTTCATAATAGAGAAAGTCATATTCATGCTATAGGATTCGATCGATGTCAAGGTCGATTTTAATCCAAGCTTAGGTTTATCTTTGATCTGGTGAAGAATCGGTGTGGATGAAGTCTAGATTCGGTTTCGGATATAGACAAATATGTGGTATTAAAGTATGTATGAGAAATTTTCATAACAGAGAAGGTACAAAATATTCATACTATATGATTCGATTGACATCAAGGTCGATTTTAATACAGGCTTAGGTTTATCTTTGATCTGGTGAAGGATCGGTGTGGATGAAGTCTAGATTCGGTTTCGGATATAGACAAATATGTGGTAATAATGTATATAGTTATATTAAATTTTCATAATAGAGAAGGTATATAATATTCATGCTATAGGATTCGATCGACATCAAAGTCGATTTTAATTCAGGCTTCGGTTTATCTTTGATCTGGTGAAGGATCGGTGTGGGTGAAGTCTATATTCGGTTTCGGATATAGACAAATAAGTGGTATTAAAGTATGTATGAGAAATTTTCATAACAGAGAAGGTACAAAATACTCATGTTATAGGACTTGATTGACAACAAGGTCGATTTTAACCCAGGCTTAGGTTTATCTTTGATCTGGTGAAGGATCAGTGTGGACGAAGTTTAGATTCGGTTTCAGATATAGTCAAATAAGTGGTAATAAAGTATGTATAAGAAATTTTCATAATAGAGAAGGTACAAAATATTCATTCGAATTCTATAAATTCGATCGACATCAAGGTCGATTTTAATCCAGGCTTAGGTTTATCTTCGATCTATTGAAGGATCGGTGTGGGTGAAGTCTAGATTCGGCTTGGGATATAGACAAATAAGTGGTAATAAATTATGTATGAGAAATTTTCATAACAGAGAAGGTACAAAATATTCATGCTATAGGATTCGATCGACATCAAGGTCGATTTTAATCCAGGCTTAAGTTTATCTTTGATCTGGTGAAGGATCGGTGTGGATAAAGTCTAGTTTCGGTTTCGTCTATCAAATACACTTTCTCTTGTAAACGGTTTATCCGTCATGGGATATTTTGCCACAGCCATATACATGTTTTCGGAGAGTTGGTCTAAGTCTTTCACGTATAAATTCTCGTTTGCACTGAAACTATTTATTACTTCTAAATTAACATATTACAATTATTAAAACAAATGAAGCAACCTGAACGAGACTAATCCAACCAGTCGGATTTTTTTTTTTTGACAAAAAATCCTTTGACATCCTAACTTGCGGAGAAAACGGACGACCAGGACTGCGCCTGAGAGGAGTAGCCTTATATATGGACGACAGCGAGGAGAGAGCAGGGATTGCCTTCTGCAATGCCTTGGCAGGGAAAACGGTCACAATCTCGCCGGGGCTCGGAGCACTGAACTGAACGGAAGCACACGCAAGACCACCATGCGGCGCAAGATGTTCAATGAACTTTCAAGAGTGACAATCGGAAACCAGACGTGCAGAATAGTGCGAAAGAACAACAAAACTATCGCACTGTTCTGCGCGGAGGACGAAGTCCCGAGTTTGAACAGATGTGCGCAATGCTGAAGTTCATAGGGCAAGGAGCCGAACCTGTTAAGATCATTAGTGTCGACGCCATGGTCGTGGGATACCTCAGTGGGAGAACTAAGGACTACGAAGGAGCTCTGCTGGCCTCGCAGAATCACGAGATCGTGATATACGAGGACAGGGGACAAAACTTAAGTTTCCTTAAGGCCCAATCCCGGGACCCAGGTGCCAAACTGATTCCCAGGGACTGCTGGGACCACCCGATTGTTAACCCCCACGTCAGTGGGTCGGAACGTCTACAACAACGGGTGATGTAGGAAAGGTGCCTGGCAGAACAGAAGAGCAAGGAACCCAGCCACATACTTTCCACCATATTGGCGACCCTCAACAGGAGTGTCCAATATTGGCCCAACCTTCCGCAAGAAAAAAAAGAGAAGTGGAAAGAACTCTGTCCATGGAAGCGGCGGTCGAAAAGTTCCTACAGATGCCTCCTCGCCACGGATCGGAGCCTCCCGCTGGCCCCCGCACCAGAGCAGACATGGGACAAGTGATCCCCCCCAAACTCAGACCGGCTCGGGAGCCGCAAGACCACATGGTAAACGCCTTCATCGAGTTCGTGGCAGTCACCAGAGCAACGCGGAAAGTCAACATGGATACCTGCAACTCCATCTTGCAGACTTATCACCGCGGCTCACAGGAACTGCTACGGATAAAATTAGGCGAAGCTGAGGCAGCGATCTACGACAGCGACAGGAACCTAGTAATACTGGGTAACATGTCGGGGTCGTACATGGCAGCATACAGCGCAACCAGTGGTTTTGTTCCCCTGGACGAGAAGAGCGAGGAAGGGAGAATCACGTTCGAAACACCGACCGAGGACCCGGTGGTGGTGGTAGCCAAGTGCACAAGGGTAATGCTGGACGACAGGATCCTCGATATGGCAGAAGCCATAGCGGGGGACCTGTTCAAAGGCGTAAGCCCGGAGCACTGGGTGAGACCCACTATCACGTGGGTTAACGGAGTCCCCGGCTGCGGGAAATCCACGTGGGTGGTGTCACAAGCCGACCTGGCTGGAGACATCATAGTGATAACAACAACTGAGGCCGCCACTGATCTCAGGGAAAAACTGGAAACGCGTTTTGGCGACCTAGCCAAAAAGAGAGTGCGGACTATGGCATCCCTACTAGTAAATGGACTACATAAGGGCGAAACGTGTACACGCCTAATGGTGGACGAAGCCCTTATGAACCATTTCGGATCCATAGTTATGGCAATACAACTAGCCAGAGCCAGTGAAGCCCTGCTGATCGGAGACGACAACCAGCTTCCCTACATCAACAGGAACAATCTGTTCACCACCCTATACAACAGACCCAACCTTGTGACGTCAATCTCCAAAAATTGTACGTACAGGAATCCACAGGACGTAGCGTATGCCCTTAGAGAAATCTACAGTGGTATATACTCGGCCAAGACTCGCACTAAATCCCTATCGCTGAAGCAGTTTACAGGGGAGCGGATACCGAAACAGGACAACACGCTTTACCTTGTCCACACCCAGGCTGAGAAGGCACTCCTTATCAGCCAGGGCTATGGAGCAAATTCGGGTTCCCGCACCCTAACCATACATGAAGCACAGGGACTAATGTGCGAGTCAGTGATTATTGTGAGCACAACCTCCAAAAAATCCCACCTCCTCCAAAGTGTCCCCCATGCCGTTGTCGCGGTCTCTAGACACACACACACAGACTGTACCGATAACGACGCGACAGCTCGGTTTATCCAGCGAGCCGAGACCGCGACAACGGAACATATCAGGGACTATAACCTTAAGATGGCGATGAGGGCGAGAGACGAGAAGGTCATCAAAAAGTTGACCCAAAGCTCCGGAGACCCAGAGAGCGGTCTCTCCTCCTCCTCCCAAACCAGTAGACTGAGAGAGGGGAAGAGCGTCATGGCAAGGCTCCGGGATGCCATCTCCCTTCCTTTCCGGAAGAAACAAAAGTAACTAACGCAGAGATAGAGATGAGAGATGCCAGCAGTCGTGCTCACTAAAATGTCTAGACGGGCGGCGGCGTTGGGGGACGGGTCATCGAGTTCCCTAAAATATGGTTGAATACGGTGATGGCTGCCCTCTGCGTCAACTCGTGAACGGGTGCCGCTCGGAGGGACTGGTCTGCCCGCGTCTCTTGTCCCTCTTTCTGCTTAAAACAAAAACTAAAATAAAAACTAGTAATAAAAATAATAATAAGGCACTTATTGTAATCGCACTTGCGGAGCGATAAATAAAAAACTAACAATTTGACAAAAAAAAAATGACAAACAAACAAAGGCACGGGCCAAAGAGCCTGTGGATATGACTACTATTAAAAAAAAAAAAAAAATCCAACCAGTCGCCCGCGTAGCCCATGCGACTGGTTGGATTAGCCCCGCTCATCAAAAATGCTGCCATGTTGTCATGTTGCTATCTATACATACTAATATTTATGGTTAGGAACTATTAAAAAATTCATTCAAGAATGAGCGCACAATTAGTGTTTCGTACACTGCACGTTCAAATGTCTACTTAGGTTTTAGGTTTACGGAGGTATGCGTACATACACACGTATACGTCTATGGGTGAGGTATTATAAGGATTATATTTTTCTCTTTCTTTTATACAACTAGATTGGGAAACAAGCATGCGGCCCGCATCAGATGGAAAGCTCCGGTTTTTTGTGAGGTGAAGGTATTTCCCTAGACGGGCTGCTTCGATGCACCTTACGTATACAAATCATTTTAATCTTCGTACGCAAACTGGTATATAAGTATATATAGACATATATGTGTACATACCTTGCATATATATTTTTATTAAAGGCTCATCTTTCGCTTACCATCAGGCAAAGAGGGGCCACTATGCTGAACTAATAAAAAAAAAAAACTAGATTAATGGTTATAAACAAGTATAAAATTTATTATATATATTCCTTTTTAGGATTCCGTATATGAAAGGAAAAACGGAACCCGTATAGGATAACTTTGTTGCCCATATCTCTGTCTGTCTGTCAAAACCTTTTTCTCAGAAACGAGTGGAGAAATTAATATCAAATACTCAAGTCTGTAGTCCCAGTGTAGTAGCATTGAAGAAATCAAACTTTCAAGTCAACGAAATCAAAAGATATGGCTACTTATGCCTCGTTTATGCACATATTTCGACACTCGCATGGGAATCAAAACCTATAGGGTATTTCCAGTTGACCTGAAATTATGAAACTTGGTAAGAAGTAAAGGAAAAATTCCGAAACCCGTAAATTTGTAGTTCCATCACAAAAATCCCATCAGACTGACACCAGCAGCAATGCCAGCGGCCTCCTCACAGTGGAGAGTGTATTGCCTCCATTAAACACAGTGTGCACTATTAAGATCGCTGTATATTTTCTACACGTAGTAGAATCGCGTGACTGTAGAGGCTCTATAATCAACGTGAATCAGCGCACGTGAAATGTTGGCTTAAGTCATCGGAGCTTGCACCAAAACAAACATTCCCTTTTTTAAACAACGTAAGGGAAGCATACAAACATACCCACTTGATGTAAAGTATCACTGATGTAAAACACTTGATGTAAAGTATCAACAACAAATCCTGTATTGCAAGTATTCACAGGCTACAGTAATGACTTTACATCAAGTCATTACTGTAGCCTGTGAATACTTGCAATACAGGATTTGTTGGTGTTGCCTCCCCTGTTGATAATACTTCTTTACGAGTTTACTGGTGACCTTAGTCACGAGAAGGAATACAAAAACCCTTTCGGGAGTTGTTATTTGGCTGCGGTTTTCTGCAAAGCGATGGTACTACCATCAGTCGAGCTAAGCAACTGTCACTGAGACCATCAGTTCGCCGGTGTGCTTGTATGCCTTCCGACGTTGTACAAAAACAAATCAATCTAATATTCAAATCTGCCAATTTTTGGGGAAATGTTTATCTATTGTCGTTGATATTACTCGTCAATGCAAATCTTCTGGTGGCATATGGTTGTTACCTACACTGATCTGGAATAGAACAGCGTAGCAGAGAAATGTTCATGTTCCAATAATGTCAAGTGACCATGTTAAAATATACTTCTACTATCTCCTGCTTAAATTTGGTTTTATGTCACATTTTTTTTTATATACAATGTTGGCATAACAGCATACGGCCCAGCTGATGTAAAGCGGTGCGGTAGCCTATGAACGCTTGTAATACATTAGATATCCCTCGCACGACGCCTCCACTGCTGCTAACACAGCAACTCCTTAGGAGCTTACTGGTGACCTCACTCACACGCAGGAACATAACAACCCTATAGGGAGTTGCTATTTGGCTGCGGTTATCTGTGAGGTGGAGGTACTACTCCACAAGGGCTGCTTTGATGCGCCCTACCTCTCTTACCCTATGTTCTTACAACAACTCGTACAGATAAACAGTTTCTGATATTTGAACATATTGAAACTAATCTGATTGTGTGTTTGTGAATTAGCATATGATATGAGACTTGTATGTACCTATATTGTAACACTCCAGTATACTGTTATTCGCAGTCGAGATCCTTCCAAGAGCTGTCCATTTTTTTGGATTGTTATATATGGGAGCATCTGGAAAGCTTATTGCATTAAAATTTATATATTAACTAATAGTAACAATATTTTCATACAAAATCATCGACAGCCATAAACATTAACCAGAGGGAGACTTTGTACAAAAGTCGTCTGCATAGATACCTCTGTCTGACCTATGTCTACTGCTAAGCAGCTATATTTATACAGCTGTGTTCCGGTTTGAAGGGTGAGATATGGCAGAGAAATTACTGGGTACTCTGACGAAACAGCCTTCGGTTACAAGAGTGGCAGCGCGCGAGTAACATCTCCGTGGTGTTGCGAGCGTCTATAGGTTGCGGTGATCGCTTACCATCTGATACGGCCGCATGCTTGTTTGCCAATCTAGTTGCATAAAAAAAATACATGTTTGTGACTGACGATTTTGACAAGTAATATGCCATTTAAAATTATTAGATTCAGTAACGTTATTTCTAGATAAAATCATACAAAATAAAATAAAAAGGTAAGTAAAAGCAAATATGTAAACGGAGGTAATGTAATCAATCAACCTCTTATGTTATTTTGTACAAGGAATCTAGTAACGTTATGGTAAAAGAGAATATAAAAAGTTAAAAACAAAGTAAAAGGAATGTTATTATATTACAAATTACTCCTAAAAGGGATCTTATTACAATATTCAGTTTTTAAAGCACATCTACACTAATATTATAAAGAGGAAAGATATGATTGTTTGTTTGTATTGAATAGGCTCCGAAACTACTGGACCGATTTGAAAACTGGTTTTACCATTAGAAGCCGACATTATCCCTGATGAACATAGGCTACTTTTTAACGCGGGATAATCTTCGTTCATACGGGATATATGATTCAAATTCTACGCAAACGAAGTTGCGGGCGGATGCTAGTCTATACATTTATACATATAAATATAATTGAAGTGTCTGTCTGTGATTTCAAAAGAAAGCCTTTATCTTAAGCTCATATTATTATTTTCATGTTACCAAAGCCTAAATACGCATTTTTAACTTTTTTTTCTGTCTGTCTGTCTGTCTGTATGGTTGTTTGTTTGTCCGGGCTAATCGTCGAAATGGCTGAACCGATATTGATGGGACTTTCACTGATAGGTAGAGGACTGTTCAGAGAAAAATATAGGGTACTTTTTATCCCGCAAATATTTAGGGTTCCTGCGTAAAAAATGAAAAACTGTTAAAATTAGGGGGAAATATCTTCCCTTCAGGGAACTTTGCAATTTTATTTTTATTATTTTCACAGAATACGTATTTTTTGTGACATAAAATAACTACGCATTTTTTATGTAATAAAAATAATATAAATATACTTTGTCTCCTGTAAAGGTCAATAGATGGCGCTGTATGAAAATTTAATCGCTCTATAATTGCATCTACGACCCTGAAAGAATTTGAGGTCTATGGAGAAATAAAGGCTAATGAAAGCCTAAATTTCATACATGCGAATCCGCGGGCTTCAGCTAGTGTACAATAAAATAAAAAGTGCAGCATGTGACAAGAAGCTAAACAATTCTGCGCATAGACTTTGAGTAATATTTTTGGGAGGATTTCATTAAACCCTGGTTCTTTTTTTATACTACGTCGGGAGCCATACAAGCATACGGCCTACCTGATGTAAAGCGGGTACCGTAGCCTATTAACACGTGTAATATATAAAGTATCACTTGCGCGATGCCTCCTCTGCTGCTTACACAGCAACTCCTTGGGAGCATACTGGTAACCTCACTCACACGCAGGTACACAACACAACACAACCCTCTGGAGTTGTTATTTGGCTGCGGTTTTCTGTGAGGTGGAGGCACTTCCACAGACGGGTTGCTTTGATTTACCTCTCTTAAAAATATCGAGACCAAGACAAACAGACATGTTCATGCGCACAAATGTTTGCCTTGTGTGAGAATCGAATTCACGAGCATTGGTGTCAAAGTCGAGTCGCTGGATCATTTTACTAGCTTTTTTAAGTAGTAATTTATTTAAACTACATTGTGGTGTTTTTGCTATGGATTAGCACATAAAACTAGCGTCGGCTTTTTATAACCGCACCGCTCGCTGACGACGGGGAGTTCACCCTCATACGCTGGACCCGCAATGGTCTCGTACTATGCGGTTCCAGAGAGGTTTTCTTCCGAGAACTCTCCAGCTGTGGAATGAGCTCCCAGCCGAGGTTTTCCATGGGACTACAGCATGGAATTCTTCAAGATATGCGAGAAGAGGTTTTTAGAGTGTCGGCAACGCATGAGTGACTGCCCTGGTGTTGCAAATGTCCATGGCCTACGGTAACTGGTTACCATCAGGCAGGCCGTATGCTTGATTGCCATCTTAGTGGTATAAAAAATAATAATAAAAACTTACCTAATATCGTTAGTAGATACATGATGTCGCTGCCTTGGCAATTCCAGTCGCGCCCCAGGCGTTTGTGTCTCGGCAGCTACCAGCCCTCTCTGGAATTGCAAACAGGTACAGGAACAGGGACCGCATGCGCACGCCACCGTTGTTGCTTTTGTCGTCTCCGCGATACATGTTTTGCCATTCCACGTAGTACCTCAGGGGCTGTATATATTAGGCGTTAGAGTAATATACTACGAATGACCACTTAATCGTGCTGCGTTGCTCTGTCAGTTTAAATAAAATTGCCTTTGACAAATTCATACCTTCAATTCACCTTCGCACGCCTAAATTTATTAATATGTCGTATCCTGTGTGGCAGGAGCAGGTAAATGTGGGCACTCATGGGTATTAGACATGATAGATGAACACCGACACCGACGGTAGATGAAATAAAATCTGATTGAAAGTTATTATATTACACTACAGCTTTATTTCTATGCACACGATATTATAAAGTCACTATAGCTATAACTCGGTACGATAATTTAATTTAGCAATTACAATTAATTTTATTACAGTACTCGTTATGATTATAGAATTAGATGGAACCTGACAAGTCTCTTGGCGACGGACCTACTTCGAACGCGGATCGAATAAGAATCTTGCAACATTGTCTTCCCGCCTCAAAAGTGATGTCGCGTCCCCGCCAAGAGCCATGCCCAGGTGCGGGAGAAATGCGCGCCTGCGTTTCCACCAATCATCGTTACTTGTACAGTGGTACCAACATAACAATACAGAACTCTCAAATATGATTGGTTAACAGAAGTAATTGTCTTTGATCAAAAAAGAAAACATTGCCAACATGAAACAATAATCATAGACTGAAACTACTCTACTGTTAAACAAAATAAAATAAGATTCATTGACATTCGCTCAGAAATGATTAATTACAAACGCTAATAATCGTTGATAACCGGTGGTGCCATCGTTCCGATTCGACAAATATTTTTATAACGTCCAATCCAACCCTACCAAGACACAAGTCTATGCATTCACTGCTAAGAAAATCTCATTTGCTGTAGTTGTCACGACCGGAACACGCATCATATTATCGCCAAGAGCTTAGCGATCCTTGGTGTGGTACAAGCGGACATTCAAGAAACTCTGTATACATCAGCTCAAAACTTTTTCCATAAAAGTTTCAAGTCAGACTACATATGGAGTACTGTTGTCACTTATAGGCAGGACTACTTGAATTCCAGCTGGGACCTTGTGATTCGGCGCGAAGACGATCTGTGAGAATTGTTGGTAATCCTAAATCATTTAGATTTTAAAGCACACGCATAATAATAATAGAGTAGTGGACTATCACTGGTCTATATTTATTATCGTGTATTTGCTTTAAAATTTTAATAGTTCAAGATAAAGTTTAGTGGATTAAAAACCAACCTATTAACAATCCATAGTTCGAATTCTAGCGTGGACATGTACCACTAAATTCATATTTATGTACATATTTGTATTATCACTCGCTCGGCGGTGAGGAAACCCATAAATCTGAAAAAATATATTTCTAAAATGTGACCTAATCTAAAATAGATCTGAATTTCCCTTTGGGTCGTAGAGATCTGATGGCAGTCGCTGTATGTTCAAATCAGTATTTTCGCTAAATACTTATGTTTCGGTAATGGACTCCTCCAATGGGTTAGACAACGGGATAACGCTAGAAAGAAGAAGAAGTCATATGTGCGCAAACATATGTGTTGGAAACAATTTCCACATGTCTGTCGTTTGACGTTTGCTGAAATGAATTGGACACTCACTGGAAAACTGTAACAAAATAATGTTTCAAATCCATGACAAGATTTACACAATAATTACATAATTCTATGTACAAACTATTCTGCACAACACAATCTTAGATATCGCGGTATCCTGTAACTTAAACCAACATTTAACACTCGGTTGTGTTTTATGCAAAGCGGCCGGCTAATTGTCCCGGCTCTAGAACTGTGGTGAAGCAGACGTAGGAAGCTCGCCTTTTCAGCCTTCACTGCCTTTACTGCCTCGTAAAATATGTGAACAGCCCCTTCTATATTTACTCCAACTTCGAATTGAATTTTTATTAGACATTTTATTGGTCCTAGATTGAATTTGCGGAACTTCAGAATGAGTGAGAAAATATGGTTTAGATTTTCATTGAGTTTATTTATGACTAGAGAATTGCAGCGACTTCGTATGCCTTCTCACGGGTATTTATGTTATTGACCTCGTTAGCTAGATTGTTTACATTTTTTTTCCAAATTTTAAACACCTGAGTTTACGGCGTATCATTCAGTCAGTCTTGACACTGTTTCATAGGTACTCCAACACCTTTTCATATATTTTTTTTAGCTTCATTATTTCGTATATCAATTCAATATTCTCTTTATTTCATTTAATGCTTGCACATACTTATTTTCCTGAAAATTATAAATAAGCCTTCAATATCTCCGAAAGGGATAAGCACTCACCAGTGTCTCTACTTCTTGAAACGCGGCTTACTACAAACTGGCTTACCACCAGGTCACACCGGCTCCACGTATACATATGAATATCCTTATGATGAGATAAAGTATTCGAGACGAAGAGGTTTCGTTCCATACATAAATCTAGAATTGACTTACCTACTTCGTTCAATCTTTTATCCCCATTGGAACCAATAACAGCTTCATATCTGTCTCGTTTGATTTTAACCTATCGGTTCAAATTTTCATACATAATCACTACTTCCTTGCCCTCACTTAAATCCAGAAAATGACATACTCTCAAAACATCTCTTGTTCTTGAGCTCACATTGAGCTTGCGAGAGCGTATGCTGCAACCAGGAATATATCTGCCCCCACTCCCGCCGCACATAGCTATATTCGTACCGACGAGAGCGGATTGGTCGCCTCTGGGGGAGAGCGGGTTGGACCCTAATCTCCACATCGGTGCACTTTGGGCCAGAATTTTACAATCTGATCGATTGGCAGGGGTCGCGTACGAGCACGTTTCTAGCATATAACCCCAGATATGTAGTAGTACTAAAATTAAATATTTAAAAAATGTTAATAAAGTTTTGAGTTAAAACCAGTTTAATAGTAAAAAACAAATAAAAAAAACATCAGCATATGTCATCAAAACTATAAAAAATAAAACAACATGTAGGGAAAATGAACAAACAAATTCAATTTAATGGTCGAGCCGGCGGCGAGTCCATAACAAGGGCACCATTAAGAGAATAACTGAGAAAAAACGTCGATAACAGATGTTAATTAATCGTATAAATCTATAGAACCGCTATCTCGGGGTAAAGAGGCCGTAATATAATGAAATTGTTCATTTGCCGATTAAGCTTGATGTTTTTGTGGGGTGGCAACACTTGGATAGAGTTGGGAAATATATAAGTAAGTATCGATGATTTGAGCAAACTTTTTGGATAGGGTATTTATGTACGGCTGTTGTACAAAATAAAATCTATTATTGAGTGAATACTTTTGAGTCATACTTGGGACGAGTTAAAACTATTTATTTCATGTTTATTGTTATCTATTATAACGCATATATTTTACGTATGTGGTTTGTTCTAACGGGGAAAACTGCAATTAGAGGAGTTATTGTTTATACGAGCTGTCAGATTATGATTTTGAATATCTGCTAATTCCTGTACCGAAAAACATATTTATTTCGTTGTAGTAGCATTCAGGGAAAGGATATTTCTACGAAGAGAAGTAAGTACTTCATCTAAGCCCCTTTGGGCGACATTATAGAGCCCGCTTCAGGTATCTCCAGCAAAAATAAGGGTAGTTTTGTCTACATAAGCAATTAGTTTACCTTGTATGAGATTTGAAAAACAGAGATCGTTCATATATATGAGAAAGAGGGTTGGGCCTAGGATACTTCCCTGGGGAACACCGAAAATTACGGGAAGATTATCACTCATATGTGGATCAGGAGAAACTGTTTGACACCTCTCATACAGGTAACTTGAACATACACAGAGAATTGAATAAAATACAATATGATTATATTTCAAAAAGTATAAGACGTGTCTAAGTGTCCAATGGCGAGGGCCCAATGGCAAATAAATATTTTTTGACGTGAATACGTATTTAAAATTGCTTCCATAGGGACAGCATTAAAAAAAAACGAATAATAACAAAATCAGGGGGATAGAGTTTAGTGTTGCAGCTACATATCTATCATCCACATCCAAATTTCAATTACACCACTAGATAGCTAAAGAATCAAAGAATTTATTGCGCTAAGTAAGGACTGTAACACATCGCGCGCTGCTGCGTATCGAGATTTCCATTTAGTATAACTTTCGACTCAGTGAAGCTACGACGTTGATTCAAGTTTCAATCATCAGCTCTCGTCAAAATCTATCGATTATATATAAGACATTAGTATAGACATTAGTGTTGTGACTGTGAATATAATAAGATGTTAAAATAAAAAAATATATAATGTCAAATCTAAATCGATCGAAATCGAAAAGCCAAATCGAAATTCAGAGATCGTATACGGTTGGGAAGGGCATCTCAAAATCAATCGAATGGTACCAATGAAACACCATATGATCGAGTCAAGCAGTGCCGGCAACGTAAAAAAATGAATGAGGCCGAGCGGATCAACGATGGTGCCAGTACATCTGCAGAATAATATTTTATATAGAAAATATTACCCGTTACGAGACGTATTCACGTACAACAAACGGCCGTGTCCATAGCACAGCCACAACCCAATATTTTATCTTATCTTTTTAAGAGAGGTAGGGCGCATCAAAGCAACCCATCTAGGGAAGTACCACCGCCTCACAGAAAAAACCGCAGCCATATAACAACTCCCTAGAGGGTTGTTGTGTTCTTACGTGTGACTGAAGTCACCAATAAGGTCTTAACAAGTTGCTCTGTTAGCAGCAGATGAGGCATCGCGCGAGTGATACTTAATGTATTATAATCGCTCAAAGGCTATGATAACCGCTTTACATCAGGTGGGTCGTATACTTGTATGCCTTCCGACGTCGTATAAAAAAAGCTAAAATTTAATAAAATCGCGAATAATTTTGTTACGCGTTCAATAAAACAGCCACGGACAGACATAAGTATGCGATACAGTAAGTAGTAAAGTAAGTAAGTTTAGTAAAGTAATGTATTTTTTAAAACAAGTCTCAATAAAAAAAGGCTTGATTAAATTTACACAAGCAGAATTTATCGAAGCAAATTATAAAAAGTCGATAGATATTATCACATCACTACAATTGGACGTTGTTTTTATCTAACTTAGTACCGTAAAAGAGTAGCTAAATGGAGATAAATGTTTTCACACTTTATTTGCTTCAGGTAAAATCATATATTATTCTACGGGTTAATTAACTCCTCGATGTATATATGTACATATATATTGCACGTTTGCGAGTTGATCTTTGCAGGATCTTCGCCGTTATTATTCGAGGAATTTCTGCAATTTTAAATAACTAAGAATATATTTGGATACATTTGGCGAAAACTTGTATATCATATCCCCATAATAATCACAGTCAAAATATAATCACTGAAGGTGGTAGACTTTGAAAGAAAGCAATTCCCCATACAAATTTGAGCACTGTCTTATTTTGACACAAATTCACTTTATCAGATGAATCCAATACAATTTTTTTTATACTACGTAGGGAGGCATGCAAGCATACGACCCACCTGATGTACTGAGCACGGTGATGGCTGCCCTCTGCGTCAATTCGTGAATGGGTGCCGCTCGGGGGGACTGGTCTGTCCGCGTCTCTTGTCCACTTTCTGCCTATAACAAAAATTAATGTAATCTGACGAATTTGAAAAAAAATAAAAAAAAATCGATGAAACTAAAAAACTAACAAAAAAAACACTGACTTGTCGAAAATAGCATGTATTGACTAAAATATATTTAAGCACTACTAATTGTATTGTAATCGCACTTGCGGAGCGATAAATATTAAACTAACTAACAACCTTACAAACAACCTGTCAAACAAACAAAGGCACGGGCCAAAGAGCCTGTGGATAAGACTTTTTTATTAAAAAAAAAAAAATCGGGTACCGTAGCGTAGCGCTTGTAATATATTGAGTATCACTGGTGTGATGCCTCCTCTGCTGCTCACACAGCAACTCCTTGGGAGCATACTGGTGACCTCACTCACACGCAGGAACACAACAACCCTCTAGGGAGTTGTTATTTCGCTGCGTTTTCCTGTTAGGTGGAGGTACTTCCCCAGACGGGCTGCTTTGATGCGCCCTACCTCTCTAACAATTCTCTTCTCTTCAATTTCATGTAAAATACGAATAATATGAAAAAAATGATTCAGAAGAAGTTGTTTTAATTTATATAGCCAGAACAAATTGTAGTTAGTCTCTTCACGAGATCGGAACTGATTCATTTGTTTTTATTGAATTGCACATGGAGTGAAAAATTGCATTGTAAGGAGATGATGCAGTGTGATGTTCATTCATTAATTCATTCAAATCATTAATATCTACAATTGAATGTATAGTTTAATAGTTGGCGCCATTCTTCAGTTTAAAGATTCTTTAATTCTCATAAAACACAAAATGTCACTTACATGAGAAATTGTACTATAAATAAAGTACCTAACATAAAATACTTGAATCGCTCGAAGCAGTGGGCAGACGTTATTTTTATAGTTTGAATATTATTTATAGTATCTATAGTAAGTAGTTAGTACTTACCGTTGACAAGACATGATACAACAATCAACAACGAAAAAGTTACATTGCCACAAACACATCACAAATATGCAATCACTACCACTCATAAGTAACAAACCACTATTTAGAAACAAAACACAAACAGATATTTCCCTACGTATTCAGGTATACAATGAATAAACTGTTAACGCATTAACACAAGGTAGAAAAATATAACACAACGCACTAGAACAGGAGACCAAATCACTGTATCATTGCAAGTATTTTGTAATACCCACAACGAGTAACTGAAACTAGTGACGGTAAGTTGTTTGGGATACCAGGCCAAGTCTTTTGATACTCAGTATCAGTAGTTTGATTCAGTAATATGTATTAGTATTAATATTATATATTTCAATATTACATACATACACACACACTATGTATATTGTTATGCTATATTTTAACGCATTAACACAAGGAATACAACAAAAACAAAAGACACTGCATACCCGTATATATATATTAACCCTACATAGTTATTATGAGCACACAAATATTCTCTTACGACTTTGAGAACTATTTAATCTTTTCAATATCACACTGATATTATAGATATTTTGAGGTATTGAGGAGGAGGAGGTATTGAGGAGGATGTATCATTCTAAATATTTTCTAATAGCCACATTGATCGTGTTTATTGTGTTATAATACTCATATTGACTAACACAGACTTGTGACATGAAGTTAATTGGGACACGGCCTAGTCAGTCGATAATTTGTATTAAATTTGATTGTGTTTTTGTTGTGTTTTTATATTCTATTATTGCTGAATTGTTATTGTCATATTATTATTGCTTTATATGATTATAGACATGTTTTTTAATGCTTGATATTGTTAGTGTGGTTTGCGTTTGTTGTTCCTAATATAATTCTTTTGTTTTGTTGTATTTTAATTTATATGTGACTTTTTTTCAATAATTAATTTAGTTAATCTCGCCTTGAAGACCCCAAATGTTTGGATATTTTTAATATCCTGCGGCAGCTTATTGTAAAGTTGTACCCCCTCGAAGTTTATCATCTTTTGTCCATAGTTAGTTCTTACTCTTGGTAACATAATATTGTTGGCTCTTCTACTTTATTCAAGTAGAAGAGCCAACAATATTATGTTTTTTGTTATTGCGAAAGAAATATTTGTATGAATTTATTGATTCAACGTTTTACGAATGAGTATGCAAGTTTTAAACACATATAACTGTTTTAGGTTCATTCTTCATCGCAGCGTTATCCCGTTCCAAATCCATTTAAGATTGGCGGGGTCCACCACCTAAGCCAAAGGGTTTGGTAAAGATACTGATTTTTATATTGCTGCCTCCACAACCCAGAAGGAAAAGCTGACCTTTCTAAGGTAAGGTCACAGTCTTTCGACATATACTTACTTGGACGCGCGGGTTTCCTAATGATATTTTCCTTCACATGCGGGTATGTGACAAATATGTACCTACATAAACCCGAAATCATGACTTTGAGTTTATTTGAGTTGATGTTATTGTATATAGATGTTTGGTTCTTGTAATAGCATTTAACTGACTTTAAAAATATTGAAATACTCGTACATATGTTACCATCATTATCTCAGGTCGTATTCTTCCACTGTTGAACATAGACCTCCCCTCCAGAGTGCCATCCTGTGCCACCTGCATCCATCGACTACCTGTCAACCTTTTTTTATACCACTAAGGTGGCAATCAAGCATACGGCCTGCCTGATGTTAAACAGTCACAGACATTTGCAACACCAGAGGCGTCACTCATGCGTTGCCGACCCTCTAAAAATCTCTTCACGCATTTCTTGAAGAACTCCATGCTGTAGTCCCTTGGAAAAACCTCTCAAGGTCGTCGCTTCATCTAGTGGGGGTTTATCCCATACTTCGTGTACCGGTATGGAGATGATATTCCAGGATCTTCCTTCCCCAGCGGTGGTCGGTTCTACGAACTTTGTGTTCGGCGCGCTTGCATTTCCACTTGCTTATCCTTTGGGCTATGTCGGTTACCTTAGTGCTATTGCAGATATCCTCATGTCTGATTCTATCATGCAGAGAAACCTCTTTACATAACATGCTGGATAACACTGAACTTCCCCATTCCATATAACATTCATCAGAGGGAGACTTTGTACAAAAGTCATCTGCGCGGGTACGTCTGTCTCACCTGTTTCTACCGCCAAGCAGCTATATTTATATAGCTGTGTTCGGGTTTGAAGGGTGAGATATGGCAGAGAAATTACTGGGTACTGTGGCGAAACATCCTTAGGTCATAACATTGGTAGCGCGCGAGTAACATGCCCGTGGGATTACGAGCGTCAATAGGCTGTAGTGACCGCTTACCATCTGATGCGGGTCGCATGCTTGTTTCCCAATCTAGATGTATAGAAAAAAAATACGACCCGCAGTGAAATATATGTAGTCCTTCAGGAATCCAGTCATAGTATTTATCGATACACAAATCATGTACGTTTTAAAAAGCTCGCTGGAAAAGAAAAAGGAACGAATATTATGAATGGCACAACTAGATGTTCATATAAACTTGATATCGGATGTAATTGAAGCGTCAAAAGCTTTAGAGAACTTTAACTATATTTAATGTTATATTCATATGTTTATAACTGTATGTTAGATATTACGATTAGATATTTGTCCGTAGGGAACAAGTCTGTGTACAATTGTACACGTATTTTTTTGTATCAAAGCTTCGACAATTCGACAAATAGGAAGTAGTGCCTACTAGAGCGACGCTAAAAGCGCTCTCTAACTAATTTGTGTGAACACAAACCGGCCACTCTACAATCAATTAACTATTATTACTAGGTATTAGTGGCAACATCCTGTATTGGTCATCGTATTTAATGATAAACTTCGATTTTAGAACGTGGTAATCCTACGGTGAAAGATATATATTTCTATACAACCAATTATACGCCACAATTTAAAAAACGTTTTAACATTAGGAAATTATACATTGAAATTAAACTATTTTTAACGGAAGTATCGCGTGTTTTATTTATTTTGTTGAACCCTGACGTTTCGAACGCTTTGCAGCGTCCGTGGTCGCAGGAAAGACTTTCAGGCAGGACAGTCTTTCCTGCGACCACGGACGCTGCAAAGCGTTCGAAACGTCAGGTTTCAACAAAATAAATAAAACACGCGATACTTCCGTTAAAAATAGTTTAATTTCAATGTGTAACAATCGCGAAAACCTAAGACAATACTAGGAAATTATACCTTGATGCTAATGTAACACCCCGTCAGGAGTTTTCCGGTATCCTGGTGTACTTATAGGACTAATAATAAACCTCGTAGGGCAGCTTGTAGCCAGCTGTTGGTGCGTAACCACGGGTACCCGATTACTCCAGAGAATCGATCAGGGCCTTCGTCGTCGGCGTGTCTTTGTCGGTGAGAGTAAATACTCGAGAAGTTCTACGGGACTATGAAATGTAACATGTCTTGAAAGTCCATCTAGAGAGGAGTCGATAGAGTAATATGCTCCAGGGGTGGAATTGTTAAAGTCCATAACGCCGCGAGTAACTTCGGAGACAGCGCAGCACAGATCTCGACTCACCTGAGTCACTCACGCCGGTGTTATGGCAGGCATCGGTCCCTCATAGAGGCCTTTACTGGATCTACATCCTCGCGCACGGCTATCAAATGACCGGGATAATACCGGTGAGATTTAAAAATAATCACAAATCTAACTTCCATAGCCCAAAAATTTTCGATACATTCGCAATAGTCCCAATACCTGCCGTGATCTGGTCATGGGTATATTGTCTCATTGATATCAACTGGAGCAAGTCACAGAGTGAATAAATACATAACATCAATATGTTTTAATGAGTCTCTAGGCGTTGGATTCATATCCCCGCGCACGACTAATGGCCGGGGTTACACCCAATAGAGTAAAATAACAATAAACATCAGATAAGATAGTTATGGTAGGCATCCGTCCCTCTTCTGCAATAAACCTGTACCAATAATCCCTCCAGACCTCATTACAATAGATTAATAATTTCCTACACGTTCGCAATAGTCCCAATACCTGCCGTGACCTGCTCATAGATATATGGTTCTATCGATATTTTTAGGAGCGGGTCTCGGTGGGTGTACAACATAGCATGAATCTTGTCAAAAGGGCCTCTACGCGTTCGATCCATACCCCCGCGCACATCTATCAAATGACCAGGATAATAGCCGTGAATAAAATTAAATTATAATAATAAGGTTACCGCCATGTGGGACGTTGATTCAACAACAATTGTCCCGATAGTCGTGTCGGTAAATGGTCTAATAGCAAAAAGTCTGGACCAACACCTCCGAAGACTTTTGCTAGGCCACTGGGTCAAAAGCCGTATACAGAAGGTTGCAATTTTGGGAACTGCACGTATTGTGCGAAGGTTCCTCAGTCTGTTGCCCTGACCACCGACGCCTTAGATATATATCGCGCGCCGGTGGTTATTCTTTTTGTATGGAATTATATTTAAAATATTAGATTTTTATATATGTATTGTAAATATAAAGATGTATGAAAAAGACAAATAAATAAATAAGTGAATAATAATAAATTTTCTCCATTTATATATTCTCGTATTTGTGACGATGACCTCATCCAATAATACGCGTGGAGCTGGTGTATGAAGTTGGAACAATGTTTCTAGGATACTTTAATTTGTCTGGTATCTTTTGGAAAGTACATTACCAATTGAGCATTTCTGATGGTGCTTTCAGAGCAATGCGTGTGGTCTAGCTGGTCCACCAGAGGATTCTTCTACGCTACAGAATCTAAAATGGAATCAGACCCATTGCAATGCATTGTTATGAAATCAGCCTAAGTAAGTTTCTTCATGTAAGCGGAATTCAATCACACAGAACAGCTTAGTTACTGTACTATGCAAGAAACCCTAGTTCGAGATATATGCGTGTTTAACAAATTTGTAAATAAAATCTTTCATAATACAGTTAATTTCTATTTGCAAAATTCCGTAAATAAGGTCTTACAAATAACTCTCAGTGCAACGCAATGTTCATAAATATAACAATATTTCAATCATACATAAATTAATATTAATTAATTAAATTAAAAGCTTTCTGCCGTACTATAATTTGTAGAATAGGGTACGCTCAGATTGGTAACACATGTTAAAGTGGAAAAAGTAGTCGCTTTAGCGTACATAAATTTGAAGAATTTTACGTATTTATAAGGTGTTTAAAATTCTACATTCTGTAGGCAAAATAGCTTTTATGTGATACGTTCTAAACTGACAGATATAGAGGTAGAGGGAAATCGTAAAAATAAGTTTTGATTTTTTCGCAAGAGTTCACTCTTGCGAAAAAATCAAAACTTATTTTTACAAGAGTTCACTCTTGCGAAAAAATCAAAACTTATTTTTACGATTTCCCTCTACCTCTATATCTGTCAGTTTAGAACGTATCACATAAAAGCTATTTTGCCTACAGAATGTAGAATTTTAAACACCTTATAAATACGTAAAATTCTTCAAATTTATGTACGCTAAAGCGACTACTTTTTCCACTTTAACATGTGTTACCAATCTGAGCGTACCCTATTCTACAAATTATAGTACGGCAGAAAGCTTTTAATTTAATTAATTAATATTAATTTATGTATGATTGAAATATTGTTATATTTATGAACATTGCGTTGCACTGAGAGTTATTTGTAAGACCTTATTTACGGAATTTTGCAAATAGAAATTAACTGTATTATGAAAGATTTTATTTACAAATTTGTTAAACACGCATATATCTCGAACTAGGGTTTCTTGCATAGTACAGTAACTAAGCTGTTCTGTGTGATTGAATTCCGCTTACATGAAGAAACTTACTTAGGCTGATTTCATAACAATGCATTGCAATGGGTCTGATTCCATTTTAGATTCTGTAGCGTAGAAGAATCCTCTGGTGGACCAGCTAGACCACACGCATTGCTCTGAAAGCACCATCAGAAATGCTCAATTGGTAATGTACTTTCCAAAAGATACCAGACAAATTAAAGTATCCTAGAAACATTGTTCCAACTTCATACACCAGCTCCACGCGTATTATTGGATGAGGTCATCGTCACAAATACGAGAATATATAAATGGAGAAAATTTATTATTATTCACTTATTTATTTATTTGTCTTTTTCATACATCTTTATATTTACAATACATATATAAAAATCTAATATTTTAAATATAATTCCATACAAAAAGAATAACCACCGGCGCGCGATATATATCTAAGGCGTCGGTGGTCAGGGCAACAGACTGAGGAACCTTCGCACAATACGTGCAGTTCCCAAAATTGCAACCTTCTGTATACGGCTTTTGACCCAGTGGCCTAGCAAAAGTCTTCGGAGGTGTTGGTCCAGACTTTTTGCTATTAGACCATTTACCGACACGACTATCGGGACAATTGTTGTTGAATCAACGTCCCACATGGCGGTAACCTTATTATTATAATTTAATTTTATTCACGGCTATTATCCTGGTCATTTGATAGATGTGCGCGGGGGTATGGATCGAACGCGTAGAGGCCCTTTTGACAAGATTCATGCTATGTTGTACACCCACCGAGACCCGCTCCTAAAAATATCGATAGAACCATATATCTATGAGCAGGTCACGGCAGGTATTGGGACTATTGCGAACGTGTAGGAAATTATTAATCTATTGTAATGAGGTCTGGAGGGATTATTGGTACAGGTTTATTGCAGAAGAGGGACGGATGCCTACCATAACTATCTTATCTGATGTTTATTGTTATTTTACTCTATTGGGTGTAACCCCGGCCATTAGTCGTGCGCGGGGATATGAATCCAACGCCTAGAGACTCATTAAAACATATTGATGTTATGTATTTATTCACTCTGTGACTTGCTCCAGTTGATATCAATGAGACAATATACCCATGACCAGATCACGGCAGGTATTGGGACTATTGCGAATGTATCGAAAATTTTTGGGCTATGGAAGTTAGATTTGTGATTATTTTTAAATCTCACCGGTATTATCCCGGTCATTTGATAGCCGTGCGCGAGGATGTAGATCCAGTAAAGGCCTCTATGAGGGACCGATGCCTGCCATAACACCGGCGTGAGTGACTCAGGTGAGTCGAGATCTGTGCTGCGCTGTCTCCGAAGTTACTCGCGGCGTTATGGACTTTAACAATTCCACCCCTGGAGCATATTACTCTATCGACTCCTCTCTAGATGGACTTTCAAGACATGTTACATTTCATAGTCCCGTAGAACTTCTCGAGTATTTACTCTCACCGACAAAGACACGCCGACGACGAAGGCCCTGATCGATTCTCTGGAGTAATCGGGTACCCGTGGTTACGCACCAACAGCTGGCTACAAGCTGCCCTACGAGGTTTATTATTAGTCCTATAAGTACACCAGGATACCGGAAAACTCCTGACGGGGTGTTACATTAGCATCAAGGTATAATTTCCTAGTATTGTCTTAGGTTTTCGCGATTGTTACACATTGAAATTAAACTATTTTTAACGGAAGTATCGCGTGTTTTATTTATTTTGTTGAAACCTGACGTTTCGAACGCTTTGCAGCGTCCGTGGTCGCAGGAAAGACTGTCCTGCCTGAAAGTCTTTCCTGCGACCACGGACGCTGCAAAGCGTTCGAAACGTCAGGGTTCAACAAAATAAATAAAACACGCGATACTTCCGTTAAAAATAGTTTAATTTCAATGTATAATTTCCTAATGTTAAAACGTTTTTTAAATTGTGGCGTATAATTGGTTGTATAGAAATATATATCTTTCACCGTAGGATTACCACGTTCTAAAATCGAAGTTTATCATTAAATACGATGACCAATACAGGATGTTGCCACTAATACCTAGTAATAATAGTTAATTGATTGTAGAGTGGCCGGTTTGTGTTCACACAAATTAGTTAGAGAGCGCTTTTAGCGTCGCTCTAGTAGGCACTACTTCCTATTTGTCGAATTGTCGAAGCTTTGATACAAAAAAATACGTGTACAATTGTACACAGACTTGTTCCCTACGGACAAATATCTAATCGTAATATCTAACATACAGTTATAAACATATGAATATAACATTAAATATAGTTAAAGTTCTCTAAAGCTTTTGACGCTTCAATTACATCCGATATCAAGTTTATATGAACATCTAGTTGTGCCATTCATAATATTCGTTCCTTTTTCTTTTCCAGCGAGCTTTTTAAAACGTACATGATTTGTGTATCGATAAATACTATGACTGGATTCCTGAAGGACTACATATATTTCACTGCGGGTCGTATTTTTTTTCTATACATCTAGATTGGGAAACAAGCATGCGACCCGCATCAGATGGTAAGCGGTCACTACAGCCTATTGACGCTCGTAATCCCATCAATATAACAATATTTCAATCATACATAAATTAATATTAATTAATTAAATTAAAAGCTTTCTGCCGTACTATAATTTGTAGAATAGGGTACGCTCAGATTGGTAACACATGTTAAAGTGGAAAAAGTAGTCGCTTTAGCGTACATAAATTTGAAGAATTTTACGTATTTATAAGGTGTTTAAAATTCTACATTCTGTAGGCAAAATAGCTTTTATGTGATACGTTCTAAACTGACAGATATAGAGGTAGAGGGAAATCGTAAAAATAAGTTTTGATTTTTTCGCAAGAGTGAACTCTTGCGAAAAAATCAAAAAAAATTCCATCACTATTTCTAACAAATATTCCGTGTAAAAACTACATCAATCTAGAATTGGTCATAGATTATCATAGACATTAAAATATGTCATTGAAATAGCTACGCGATTTTTTTTTTGTATATTTACAGGCGGAGATTTCGGGTGTAAGTGATATACCGTCATCAATAAAGTCAAATTTAACCTTACCTCCACATGGTGCATCTTGCTAATTAACGAAGAAAGCTAAGACGAAAGACAACTGGAGTACATTGAAATAGGACTGTGGTAGTAAAGTCATCTCATATAATAATAAAAACCTATGATACGTAAACCTGCAGCCAAACAACTACCAGGATCCGATTACGTTTCCGAGTTAGGATTTCGTGATAGTAGTAGTAATAAGGTAATGTCAGGAGCCCTACAAACTGGCGAGAGTGTATGAGAAGAGCAATGAATGTTAAAGAAGCGAGTGAGATATGTAAGGATCAAGTCACGTGGCGCTCGGTTCTCTCTGCCTACCCCGCAAGGGATTTGGCGTGAAGTTATAGATAGATAGATAGTAGTAATAAGATTAGTTACATATTTTATATAGTAGTACGTCCAATCTCCGTTTTGATGAGCTCTGTGGGGCAATAGTTAGTAACGCTATTTTGACACCAACGTGGGTTCGATTCCCACACAGGATAAACATTTGTGTAAATTAACGTTTCTGTTAGTCTTGGCCTGGGTGTTTTCAAGAGAGGAAGAGCGCACCATAGCAACTCATCTGAGGAAGTACCTACACCTCACAGAAAACCACAGTCAAATAACAACTCCCTAAAGGGTTGTTGTATTCCTGCGAGTGAGTGAGGTCATCAGTTAAGAGGAGCACTCCTTACTATGTTAATAGCAGAGGCGGCATCGCGTGAATGATACTTAATATATTGCAAGCGTTCATAAGCTACGGTAACTGCTTTAAATCGGGTGAGCCGTATGCTCGTATACCTCCCATCGTTGTATACAAAGAAAGTGAACAAGTAGTATTTCGCTTTTGTATACATACTTCGAAATACCATTTTATCACAATATTTCAAAGACAATCGAACGACAAATGAAGTCACGTATGCATACTGATATAGGATAAAACATTCGTACCTTGAATAATGGTCCAATCATGTTAATTTTATCGGTAGTCTGTGACAGCCTTTAAATTTTCGTATATTTTGCTCGCATATTAATTACGAGTGCTTTTTCGTCTGACGCACGCATTAGCTTAATTCGATGTCGGATGTCGTTTCGATTTTATTAATTTTTCCCTCCACAGAGGATTTAAGAGATAGATCTTATCAAGAATAGACATGGATGTAACTGAATTATTAATATACAGCATTCGATTGATAGTTTAATCTTCTATACAGAAACCTAAGTGTTACACTTTCATTTCGTAGAGTCAGGTTCCAGCTTAGCTGCGCACTGCGATACTTATGTAAAACCACTAGATTGGCTATTCGGAACAATCAAAGTATTCTACTTTGAAATGGTTCTGAACTGAAGACTTGGCTGTATGGCCTTGATCCCTTTGACTTTCCCTTCGGGGATAAAAAGAACCAGAAATATATCAACTGAGCTGTCAAAATGTACTCACATTGACCTTTTTCGGGAATAAACAAACCAGCGCAATCAGTATGGGAAATTAATAAACTTATGACACAATAATTAAAAACAAAACCAGTACATATTTTTTTAAATTTATACGTCGAACAGCAAACAAACATACGGCCTACCTGATGTAAAAAGGTTACCTATGAATGTTGATACTGTTGATTGTAGGCACTTGGTGGAATTTTGCAGACATCGCGTTAATGTTAATACTTGCACTTGTACAGATTCCACTTCACAATTCTATTTAATAATTATTTTTACCGACCGGTTTCGCCTTTACGAGTATTTTATACAACATTTTATACAACATTATGTTGTATAAAATGTTGTATAAAATACTAAACCTAGGCAAGGCTAAGCCAAGGCTAAACCGGTCGGTAAAAATAATTATTAAATAGAATTGTGAAGAGGAATCTGTACAAGTGCAAGTATTAACATTAACGCGATGTTACCTATGAACGCTTGCAAAACTAGTGGTAGTACAATTACTAGCCCAGTGGTTAACACTGCCACTTCTCAGGAGTTTATTGGCATGGTACCCTCCTTACCGGCAAGAATACAGGAGTCCTCCTGGAAATTGTTATTTTGGCTGCAGTCTCCTGTTAGGTGGAGGCTCTTCACAGTTTGGGAAGACTACGGCATACTCAAGACTGTACATTTAGTTCAATAATAATAAATTGTAGTAGTTTATTATTATAACCTAATCAATTTAATATTATATTACAAAAATATGCGAATATTCTTTTATTCTTTTGCACTCTAGAATTTACTTTTTCACATGGAAAAAGTAAATTCTACATTTTGAAATTTCCTACTTACGTCCATTATAAATTTGATCTATGAACAACACATTTAGTCGGGGAAATTTTACAGATTTACAGATTCGCCAGTACAGTAAGTACGCGCCTTTCTATCTGACATGGTCAAAATGATAATGTCGTATGAAATATAGGATACAACGACTGACAATTATAATATCATTATATAATATCATTAGTTTAGTCATACTTACATATTAACGAGCTCGGTGGCTCAGTCGTGAATGACGCGAGTTTGACAACAGCGCTCGTGGGTTCGATTTCCACACAAGACAAACATTTGCGTGCATGAACATATCTGTTTGTATTGGTCTGGATGTTTTAAGGGAGGTAGGGCGCATCAAAGCAGCCCGTCTGGAGAAGTACCTCCACCTCACAGAAAACTGCAGCCAAATAACAACTCCCTAGAAGGTTGTTGTGTTCCTGCATACAAGTGAGGTCCCCAGTAAGCTCCTAAGGAGTTGCTATTTAAGCGGCAGAGGAGGCATCGCGCGAGTGATACTACAAGCGTTAATAAGCTACGGTAACCGCTTTACATCGGGTGGTCCATGTGCTTGTATGCCTTTCGACGTTGTATAAAAAAAATACTCTTATTTGGAATCAGTTACATTTATTCAATAATTGGTTAAAAAAAATAACGATCTTATTTTCAATTAAATCAAACACTTTTTTTTTATATATTTCTTTTTATACAATATCGGGAGGCATGCAAACTTGCGGCTCACCTGATGTAAAGTGGTTACCGTATCCTACACACTCGTAATACATTAAGTATTACTCGCGCGATGCCACCTCTACTGCTGCGACGATGTATAAAAAAATATCTTTATGATTTAGCCATTCGTGAATAAAACAGTTTGTCAAGGAGCTATTTACGCCATGTACATTTTTAAGTATAAAATGTGACGGTATTTTAATATGTTTTGGTATTTCATTATATATTGTACTATACATCGTAAAGCAGTTCTTTTTATAAGGAATAGTACGAAATGTTAGTTTTTCAAGTTGTCTGTTTCTTCTGTGGACTACATCTCCGTCTCTGGCCAATATAGGGGCAGTATGTTAAATGATTTCAAGTATCATTTGCGTGGTATATATAAATCAGTTACCGTAGCCTATTAATGCTTGTAATATATTAAGTATCACTCGCACGATGCCTCCTCTGCTGCTTACACAGCAACTCCTTAGGAGCTTACTAGTGACCTCACTCACACAAAGGAACACAACGACTCCCTAGTGAGTTGTTATTTGGCTGGGGTTTTCTATGAGGTGGACGTACTTCCCCAGACGGGCTGCTTTGATGCGCCATATCTCTGTTAAAACATCCAGACCAAGACAAACAGACATGTTCATGCACACAAATGTTTGTCTTGTGTGGGAATCGAACCCACGAGCGTTGTGTGCTGTGCCACCGCGCTCGTCAAAACTTTTGCCCGTATACGTCTATTCTGAGCATTGAAGACTCTCAAGATGTCTGTACCATTCCCCTATGTTACTAAAACCGGATACTAGTAGCTTGAAAGCTTATGCAATGCAAACGGAAAGCTATTTGTTTTAGACAAATCTTATCTGTTTGTATTTGCCAATTTAATTTAGACTTTGAATTAAATAATTTTAAACGGAGGTATCGCGTGTTTTATTTATTTTGTTGAACCTGACGTTTCTAACGCTTTGCAGCGTCCGTGGTCGCAGGAAGACTAACGACTAACCTACAACAGTGGGTTATATTATCGTAACCCACTGTTGGAGGTTGGCTGGAAGAAATCTATTTTAGAGATAAGCACGCCTATGCGAACTATATACCTACTTTATATGTTGTAACTTTTTAATTTGTTGTGTGCAATAAAGGATAATACATATTTTTCCAGGAATGACAAAATTTGATCATGATAAACTTTATCAAATATTTTTGAAAAAAAACCGAGGTTAGGATAATTTCGCTATCCAAGCAAACTTTGTAGATAACCTTGTTTTGATTCTCACCTATGGGGAGCACAGTTTGTGTAGCAGATAAAATCCTAATCCTATTATAATATTATAAATGTGAATGTCCGTTTGTTTGTTATGCTTTCACGCGAAAACTACTCAACCGATCATCATGAAACTTTGTACCCATATTCTTGGAGGTATCAGATCTAACATATGATACTTTTTATTAAAAAAAAATGCGAGCGAAGCCGCGGATAAAAGCTAGTATGTAATAAAATTTACCGAAAGTCGAGTTCAGATCTGTATATTCATATACGTTCGAAAACGTTTAAACTATCAGTTCTTAAATTTTTGAATATTTTCTGCAGAGTAAAATCTTTTATATGTAATAACTTGTGCTGTATTGTGTTCTAGTAGTCCTAAAGGAAGAGTCGATTGTATTGCGTCGCTGATGTTACTAACAATCAGATCGAGACACGAGTTTCCTCTTCTGGCCTCATTTATATGTAACATTCATTTATTTATATCTTGTAGGTGTTTGATTATCTTTAAGCATGTTGTTACATCACTGGCTATAACTATATTATTTTTAAATATTTATGTAAACATTTGTGCAATAAGAAATAGAGTTGTTAAAAAACAGTCAGTATGACTTCTTCTTTTTGACGGGATTATATCTTTTTCTTCTTTTTCTTCTATCCTAATCTATTGGGATTGGCAAGGTCAGCTACCTAAGCCTACGGATTTGGCGAACATACGAATTTTTACATGGAACGGCTGCCGTCAGGCCTCTACGACAAAAAAAAAAACACAAAAAAGGTAAAACCAGATCTTCTTTAGATTAGGTAACACGTCTTTCGAAATATAATTACTTGGACATATATTATATTGATTTTATGCTAAAAATGTTAAAGCTTTTCTTAAAATTATCCCTAGATTTAAAGTATTTTTTTGAATCCTCTATATTTTGGAAAAACCAGACCTTTTTTTAGGTTAGGTAACACGCCTTTCGAAATATAATTACTTGGACATGTGGGTTTCCTCATGTTTTCCTACATCACCGAGCAAGTGATAATTACAAATTACTGGTACAAATATCCGAAAACACGAATTTAGTAAGACATGCCAGGATTCGAACGGGTGACCAGTTGGCCAATACGACATTTCTTTATCCTCTAGGCTATCACTGCTCTTTTTGACGGGACGCAACGCATTAGCCAAAAATTTTCTAAACGACCTTCACAAAAATAATTATATCTCGGGTCTACATCAAGTGTACTTTTTACACGGCAAAAGTTTAGTATTCCTATTTAAAATTTAATGTACCCTACCTCAAACGTAGATACGACCATCTGCCTAGCCCACCGAATCAACAATAATTAGTGCTACCCGGAAAAATCTAGAACGGGTCGCCAGTAATGAAATTAAATATAACTGTACTCAATCCATTTTTCGCAATAATTCTGTTCAATAATGACTGCACCATTTGATATTAGACTTTGATTGATGGTGATACGCGTTAAGTTATTAGAAAATAAGAAGCAATTTGTTTTTGGTTTAAAAAAATAGAGATTTTCCCCCTTAATTGACATTTGCAACATACGTATGTTTATCTTCATGCCAGATCCCTTGCGGAGTAGGGAACCGAGCGAACATTCATATCTCTCTTGACGCTCTACCGTTTCTAGCACTACCAACAGCACCTTCTGAAAATAGAACGTCCAATTTGGCCATAGTAGGTAAACCTTCCTCGGCACCTACATCTTTTCACTTTGACATTATATATCTGTTTTGTATTTTTTTCATTTCATGCATTCTACGTGCCCGAATTAATGAAGCATAACTTTTCTTATATTAACACTGGCATACTCTTTCAGACTAAATCTCTTTGCGAACGTGATTAGCAAGGTTTCCACAAAAAAATTTACCCAATGCTCGCATCTCGGCGGCATTTATTCTACTTTCATACTCTCTCTGCTATACCCAGCTTTGACTTTCAAAAGCTAGCTTTGAGATTAGCACTTTGTATAGAGCAAGCTGTTAGGCTTAGGTATCGTCTACCTAGAAGTTATTCCAATGCTCCATTCTCACCGGTACTTACACTCACTCAGTTCTCCGTATAATAAAAAGATAAAAAAAAAGATAAAAATTCTTTATTTGCCATTGGGCCCTCGCGGGCACTTAGACACGTCTTACATTTTTTTAGATATAATCTTATTGTAACTTGTTTAATTCTCTTATTTTACTTTAATCTACTAGCATTTAGGAAGTGACCATTGGCGAAGAAGAAATGCCGAAAGAAACTTGCCAATGTAGGTCTCTTTTAAAATTGACAATTATGTATTACAAAATAAAATTACATAAGCATATTGGTACAATAATGATATCAAATCGTAAAATTAAAGATTATTAAGGACAGTCTGTGCTGAATTATTTCCAGACATCTTTGTCAGTTAAATATTCATCAATTCTATAATAAGCCCTTCTACAGAGAGTATTTTTAATGTGTTTTTTGAATACATTGTCAGGAAAGGACAGAACTGTTTCAGGCAATTTATTATAAAATCGAATACAATTTACAAGAAAAGATCTACCAGTCCTAGCAAGCCGATGTACCGGCATACACAACTTATTTCTACTTCTAAGTTTTTCATTGAAATTTGAAATAGACTTTAAATTTTTACGGGCATACATTATGTTTTCATAAATATATTGAGAAGTACAGTCAATCTGGCTAACTTTGGCCCAGTTTGCACATAAAAAGTTAGACCAATGTTTAAAATAATACGTTACTCAAAAAGATACACTTGTTATCCAATCCAAAAAAAAAAATCCATTTCACCACTGGGCCAATGTTAGATTGTGAGTTGGGCTTGGATTGGCCCAGGTCCCAATTTTAGGTTGTTTTTGCTTATTTTATTTTATTTAAAGCATTTTGCTAACATTGGCCTGCATGTTTACCATAAAAACTACAGCTGAGGGCCATAGACAATAATTATGTATACATTCGTTTTCATTTATTAGTACTAAAATGGGTAAATAAATTATTGCCATATGAAAATCAACACAGTTTTTATTCAATCTTATTTTTTTGGTGAACAATGCGTTTTTAACTTATTTACTGACTTACCATATAGCTAAGACAATGAAAAAAGTATCAAAATAATTAAAATTTTATTTAATCCTACATCTACATCTACATCATGGGGTTAAACTTTGAAAAATTTCCATTCCATTCCATGGCCAGGAAGTCGTCTTATATGATAAAATACTTTTCTTTCTTTGAATATTAGTGTCATTCAGCATTCGTATGATATTTGTATCATTCATTATGCAAAACTGAGCCACGGCCTTTATCACATTATCGCTAATCATCTGAAGTTCCAGTCTACCGTCATGTACTTCGTATGTCTCTATAGAAAAAAAATCCTCCTGTGCTATATCCAAACCACATTCTTCTTCATGTGTTATGTCTACTTCCTCTGCCCTTTCTTCACACTTATCGAATATATCTCCTCCCAATATTTTGAGAATTTTGAACTTTGGCCCGGGCTCAAGTTACCCTTATTCACCGGTAATAATTTACCTGTTCAATATTTATGGCAATATCATGGGAATTAGCTAATTAACTCTCGTAATTTTTGAAAGAAATAATAGATAGACACATATGAGACACTTTAAAATAACACTTGCCTCCTTAAGTATTCAAATGACAACACAGCAGGCAACTTTTTGGCGCTTTCGTAACAAACCGCTCTATTCACACCACAGAAAAAAGCAACTGACGTCTCAACAATGATAGATGTCAATTATTTGGCAGAATCTGAGCATTTACGAAGATATATTAGAATCGATATTTACAAATCTAGTTTGAAATACATAAAATCATAGCAAAAAAAAATCTATAATATGCATTTGAAATTTTGGGCCAATTTTATATTGAAGGCTTAAGTTACCCTGATCGACTGTAACAGTGAGGATATTTATTTATTTGAACATTTCCCTGAGGGATTCTCTGGAGCCCATGTTATAAATAGAGCGAATGGCTCTTTTTGTAAGATAAAAATTTTCTCAATGTCAGCCGCCGTTCCCCACAACAGTATACCATACGACATAATGCTGTGAAAGTAGCTGAAATAGACTAAGCGCGCAGTAGCCACATCCGTCAATTGCCTGATTCTCCTAACTGCATATGTAGCAGAGCTGAGCTTACCGGCTAGTTTATTTATGTGGGGGCCCCATTGTAATTTGGAGTCTACTGTAATTCCAAGAAACACAGTGTTATTAACAAATTCTAATCTATTATTCCCAATGAGAATTTCTGTATTGGCAGAACTCACATTTGGAAGACTAAATTTGATGCATTTGCTTTTAGCTGAGTTTAGCAACAGATTATTACATGTGAGCCAGTTTAAAATAGCAGACACAACACCATTTACCTTGTCAATATTTTCACAACGGCGGGCCATATTAAAAATAAGAGAGGTATCATCAGCAAATAGTACTATATCCGCCATTTTCTGCACCAAGTAGGGCAGATCATTTGCATATACTAAAAATAAAAATGGACTCAAAATAGAACCCTGGGACACCCCGATATTAACATTATTGCCTTCAGATTTAACCCCATTTATGTCAACTGTCTGCACTCTGTTATTTAAATAAGATGCAATCAAGTTCTCGGCTTTAACTCTAACTCCATAATAGTTCAGTTTGAGTAACAATGTCTGATGATCTACACAATCAAAAGCTTTAGAGAGATCACAGAAAACCCCAATAGCATCCTGTGATCTCTCCCATGCGTTAAGGATATGCCTAACCAATGCCACTCCTGCATCCGTAGTAGATTTACCAGCTGTAAATCCGTATTGTGCATCATAAAAAAATTCATTGGTCTTAAAAAAGAGTTGCAATTGATCAAGCATTATCCTTTCGAATATTTTACTCAAAACTGGTAGTATAGATATGGGTCTGTAATTCCCCAGCTCACTCTTTTCCCCTGACTTGAATAAAGGAATAAGTTTACTTAATTTCATCAAGTCTGGGAACACACCCATGTCTATACATATATTAAAAATATATGTGGAGCTATTGCCTCTATAATACAATAAAAAACTTTAATGGACATTCCTAAGTGATCCTCCGAGTTTTTAATTTTCAACTGTTTAAAAGTTTTAATAATCTTAGTGGGTTCAATATGTGTAAACTGAAAAAGTTCCACACTAGGTTAGGTAGGTACATTTTCTTTTAATAACTCGGCAGCACCATCTGGAGATAATATATAACTATTTCAATTAATAAAGTAATTATTTAAAAAATATATATATAATTATTTAAATTAATTAAAACCACCATGATTTATTAGAGCTCGATGGCGTCGTTGCGCGCATCATTCTAACTGAACACGCAGATTAAGTCACGTCGACCGTAGTCTGTCTATGGATGGGTTTATCTATATCGAGTTTCTCCGTGCACTTTAAGCCGTCGGTCCCGACTGTTGTCCATAGATGATAGTCGCTAAGCTAAGTCAATAACCCTCGGGCGGCTTGAAAATACTGTACTCCGTCAATCCGCATTTATGCAGCGTCGTAGAGTATGCTCTAAACCCCTTCGGTTGGCGGTGGCTAGGTGCAGCTGTATGACACAGTATGGGGAGGGAAGTTCGAGTAGTTAAAATCGTTTCACCGGCGTTCCAAAATGGGCATAAAACTGAAAGTTGATGAATGTATGAATGAGGTATGGAATGAAAGGGAGTATTGTGTATGAATGTGTTTTAATATTTAGTTCGCTAATGACGAAATGGCATTAAAATAACCTTGCCCATGGCAGGGGTGCAAGTATAAAAAAAACCCCTTTGGTTGAAGGGACCCTCGTATCTCTGCAGTGGGATGAATAAGGGTTGATGTGGTAATTAAAACTACTATCAATATCAATAATATTATTGCATTCTCCACTTCCACACCATCGTTTACTAATTAGAACTATCTATTCATTCAGTAAAGTACGGAACAATGAACGGAGTCGCGGACAATCCACTAGCGCGAAGTAAGAAAACGATTTATGAATTATGAAAATAGAATGTAAAAATGTGAACAGCTGTGAGCTGCTATATCGATATAAGGAAATTGAAACGCGTAACTCGATTTGGGGAGGTCTGTCACATCCAGCACACTCGACATGTATGACGGGGTGCGCTCCAGGTCGCGTGGGAGTCCCACATTATAGATTCGTGCGGTGAAATACGACATGCGGTATCACAGTCGCAAAAATACTGCGTCTGCTTTTTATAGGCTTCGGGTTCCGTACACACCTGCCCTTTTATTATATGTATATTTTTATGCTGACCGTGCTGTTTGTAAATTGGATGTTTTGTGCGGGGAAATTTATTTCTGACTAGAACCCGCCCCGATTACGCACGGGAGCATTAACTAATGAAGAATTTAAATTAAAAAGGAATTAAGTATGTTTATTATACTATACAACTAGATTGGAAAACAAACATGCGGCCCGCATCAGATGGTATACGGTCACCACAGTCTATTGACGCTCGCAACACCACGGGAATGTTACTCGCGCGCTCCCAATTATGTGACCTAAGTCTGTTTCGTCACAGTACCCAGTAATTTCTCTGCCATATCTCACCCTTCAAACCGGAATACAGCTATATAAATGTAGCTGCTTAGCGGTAGAAATAGGTGAGACAGAGGTACCCACGCAGACGACTTTTGTACAAAGTCACCCTCTGGTAGAGCCTCTAGTAGTTTAGACTTCCCTGTTAGTTAGTCAATCAGTCACTCAAACTGTAGTCTAGACAAGTTTAAACTCAATAAAAAATATAGACGAGCTCGGTGGCGCAGTGGTGAAACGCGTGTAACGCTTACGTTATATTAAATAATAATAGCCAACACAAAACTATCTACACTCATATTTAACTGGCAAAACATTAAATAATCTAAGAATATAATATAAAAAAATAATATTTACAAAACCATATATTAACTCTAAAGCAAAGCTGCGTAAAATCACTTGTTTCTAAATCACAAAACTTACGCGTGACTATGAGTAGAAGAACGAACGATTTTCGAATGAGCTGTACAGTGCGAAAACGATATAACATTCCCTGCTAACCGCCGTGAAGGTCGGACGTTGTGCTCAAGTTTTAAATAAAAACAGTGCTACCTACTACTGCTGTAACTATAAACGAAATATATTATTTCAAATTGTGTTTAGCCCCAAAACTGGGTAAGTGTCGTAAGTTTTTTTTATGTGCCTAGGTGTAGTGCTAAGCTAGTTGAAATCATCAAAGTGCAGCGTCATGTAATTACTGTAAGTTACACTAAAATAATTTCATTATGAATACCATCAACCGTAATGTATTTTCTACTATGTAATTAATTATTATTGGTTCTGTGCCTAAAGTGTGAATGGTTCAATCTCTCTATACATGAACTTTATGTATTGCTGGAAAAATAAAACAATATATTTTGTTAATTATTTCCTAATTTATCACTATTATATTATGTTCTAAAAATTTAACGTGTCTAATTAAATACATGACGCTGTATCAATGTATCCTATTTATTAAATTTGCTATATTTGCTGTATGTGTTTTGCAAGGCTTGTAGGCTACCCTCAGCGATATGATAAATTATCAAATTATAGTGCCCACAAATAGTTTATGCTATGTTAGATTCTCTTGACTGCCTCACCATTGATTACTATTTTATGCAAATCATTACCATCTGCACCTCTTTGTCTCACGTTGCTTCTTGGGATGTGACTATCGGATGTGGCAGTCAAGAGACCGAATCAGACAATTTGTAAAATGTCCGGATGTACCGTTCCAGGGTTCACCTCTCCTCTGCAACAATTATCCTATGCGCTACTATAACACCATATCCAGGAACGTCATCCTGCTCGCACACTACCACAAGCGAACCACTCCGAAGCAAGGTTCTACAAGGACTCCCCTACCTGCCGGCGATCATTAACGAGGACCAAACAGGGCAGTGGTATTATTGTTTGTCTGTTGTACTATTCGGTCTGCGATAACTTCAAGTACCCACACCCTCTACAATATTTTGTCATAATAAATACTTTTACTATATATATATTAGTTTTGTTTCTCATCCATCCGCTAGAGATGTGACACGCGCTGTCACGCTACTTTTACACCAACGCTCGTGGATTCGATATCTACACAGGACAAACATTTGTGTGCATGAACATGTCTGTTTGTCTTTGTCTGTATGTTTTTAAGAGAGGTAGGGCGCATCAAAGTAGCCCGTCTGGGGAAATACCTCTACCTCACAGAAAACCGCAGCCAAATAATAATTCCCTATAGGGTTGTTGTATTCTTGCGTGTGAGTGCGGTCTCCGGTAATCTCCTAAGGATTTGCTGTGTTAGCAGCAAAGGTGGCTTCGCACGAGTAATACTTAATGCATTGCAAGCGTTTATAGGCTACGGTAACCGATTTACATCAGGTGGGCTGTACACTTGTACGACTCCCGACGTTGTATAAAAAGAAAGAACATCCTAATCGGTAGAACCGTTATAAAGTGAAGGTCTTTCATACGTACGCTATACTTTTAAACAACGTCGAGGGGCGTATAGGCATACGGCCCACCTGATGCATAGTAGCCACCGTAGCCGATAATCATACAATATATGAGGCATCGGTCGCGTGTTGCGTGCTCTGCTGCCAACGCAGTAACTCCATAGAAGCGTACTAGTATCCTCACTCATTCGCACAACAACCCTCCAGTAAGCTATTATTTTGCCTACGGTTTTCTGTGAAATGATACTTCAGCAGTCGGGCTGCGTTAATTATTTTTATACAACGTCGGGAGGCATACAAGCATACGGCCCACCTAATGTAAAGTGGTTATCGTAGCCTATGATCGCTAAGTATCGTTCGCACGATGTCACCTCTGCTGCTAACACAGCAACTCCTTGGGAGCTTACTGGTGACCTCACTCACAGGAACACAACAACCCACTGCGGAGTTGTTATTTGACTTGAGTTTTCTGTGAGGTGAAGGTACCTGCCCAGACGGGCTGCTTTCATGCGCCCTACCTCTCTTTTAATTGATTGTTATTTATATAGATATACATTTGTCTCCATTTTACAAGCTTTTATTTAACTTGCAATGTAAGTATGTAAGTATGTTCGGGTGAAATCTTGCAACTCAATTTTGAAGCAGATATCTTTAACCGATTGAGCTGAAATTTCCTATACACGTTCGGTTTGGATGACAATGCATGACTAAATGTGTGACGTCATTCTAAATCCAACATGGCGGCATACCCAAGATGGCGGACCAACTATTTTTAATGCACTCCTACAATATGGGTATCAAATAAAAGGGCTTGATAAGAATAACACGAAAAATAATGTGACGTCACTCTTAATCCAATATGGCGGACTTCTAAAGCTTGAAAATCAATTTCGAAGCAGATATCTTCAATCGATTGAGCTGAAATTTTGTATACACGTTCAGTTTAGATGACAATGCATGGTTAACTGTGTGACGTCATTCTAAATCCTACATGGCGGAACACCCAAGTTGGCGAATATTTTTAAGCTATTGCATAGCTTTAGAATCAAGAAATTCCGTAACGAAAATAAAACCTAACACCCCCTACTCCGCCTACCATGTAGCTCGTTTTTTTTCATAATCATTCATAATCATCAGATGATGATGATGATGATCCGTCGGGTGGCAAACAAGTCTTCAGCCCGCCTGATGTGAAATTGTTACACAGCCTATGGACACTTTTAGACTCCGTCGGGTGGGAAACAAGAATATTGGTAGAAGAAATTTTTTTTTCATAATCATCAGATGATGATCCGTCGGGTGGCAAATAAGTAAGAAAATTGGTACAAGATTTTTTTTTTATATTCATTAGATGATGATGATGATCCGTCGGGTGGCAAACAAGTGTTCAGCCTGCCTGATGTGAAACTGTTACACAGCCTATGGAAACTTTTAGACTCCGTCGGGTGGCAAATAAATGTTCAGCCCGCCTGATGTGAAACTGTTACACAGCCTATAGGGTGTTGTGGAAGGACTCGACCATGGGGTGTCCGCAGGGATCCGTGCTCGGGCCGACGCTATGGAATGTCCTCATGGACGATCTGATGCATTTGCCCTTACCGAAAGGAGTAAAGATGGTTGCCTACGTCGATGACGTGACGCTCATCATTGAGGCCAATTCACGATCGGCCATTGAATCAGCCGCGAAAGCGGCTCTGAGCCTATTGGCGACCGGGGCGCCCGTAACTGACTGGGTTTCTCCCCCACAAAGTCGCTATTTATGTCTGTGAAGGGAAAACTACAGACGCCACCTTTAATCAAGTTCGGCCAGGACTCAGTGAGGAGCGTCACGTCTGCGACGGTCCTCGGCGTGGAGTTGGACTCAAGCATGTTGTTTGTGCAACACGCCACCCGGATAGGAGAACGAGCCGCTGCATGTTTTGGCAAGATGTCGAGGGTTACGGCATCAACTTGGGGAATTAAATACCAAGCCTTAAAGGTCCTGTACAAGAGAATGTATGTGGCTACGCTGACGTATGCAGCTGCCATATGGTGCCACCGATTAACAGCGTATGTTCTTCGTAGTGTCGTACTAAGAAGTCAGCGACAGGCACTCATACTACTGACCAAAGCATATAGGTCCACCAGTACCGTTGCCCTGCCCGTACTGGCTGGAGTACTCCCCTCAGACCTGGAGGTGACTCGTGCTGGACGAATGGAGGGAGCGCGTAGATCCGTGACCGGTAGGGAGTTGAGCCAGCGAAAGCGCGATATTTGGGACGCTACGATGCGCGAGTGGCAGGATCGCTGGACTGCGGATACGAAGGGGAGGAAACTTTCCGTTCTTCCCGGAGGTGGCTGGCCGACTGAGCGCAAGCTGGGTCGAGCCGGATTATCAGACCTCCCAGATGCTGTGATATGACATGGCATATTCAGGAAGAGACTGAATGCGTTGGGACGACATGAAAGTAGCATGTGCGAGTGTGGAGAGAGCGAAGAGGACAGAGACCACATACTGTGGTCCTGTCCTATGTATGATGACCTACGTTGTATGATGATGGCTGGAATACAGCGCTCCAAGGACCAACCGGGTCCGGTGTACTTCACCGATCTCGTATCGTCGGCGGCGAACTTCGCTGCTTTGTGCAGGTTCGCCCACGGATGGCACGCACGGAGAAGCGCAGCGGAATGGCTCGAGAAGACCGGAAGAAGAGCGCCCATGGACGACAGCGAAGGCGTTAATGTGGATGTCGCTGCCCCAGAAGGGGGAGAGAGCGTACAAATAGAGACAACGACATAGAATCAAATAATTTGTAGGGAGTCAAGAAATGCCCACGGCACGGCGAAGAGCCTTAGAGCAGCAAGTGCCGTGCTGCATCTCCCGCGATTCGGCTCAAATGACCGGCAGGTCGGTGGAGCCATGGGCGGTGGTGCGTTGTTACACAGTCTATGGGCACTTTTACTTATTGCATAGCGGGCTTTGAGCGCGGCGACCGAATCAAGAAATTCGTATACGACGACATATGGTGTCGTACCATATACATACACGTTATATAGGCGGAGTGGGGGGGGTGTTAGGTTTTATTTTCGTTACGGAATTTCTTGATTCGGTCGCCGCGCTCAAAGCCCGCTATGCAATAAGTAAAAGTGCCCATAGACTGTGTAACAACGCACCACCGCCCATGGCTCCACCGACCTGCCGGTCATTTGAGCCGAATCGCGGGAGATGCAGCACGGCACTTGCTGCTCTAAGGCTCTTCGCCGTGCCGTGGGCATTTCTTGATATGGTACGACTCGCACGAATCAAGACGAGCTGCTCCGAAATCGGACGAATACGTAAGCAGCTGTTTGTGAAAAAGTATATAGGTGTATAGATATCTGTCATATCTTTATAATGCCACACTCACCGCATGTGCGCCCCGTAAGTATACATGTAGGTATATATGTATACATAGGTGTACCTATGTACAACAGTGAATAGCTATACGCGTAAAATTTGTGTATAAAGTGTTTTAAATATGAATAAACAAAGTCATTGAAGAAAGTGATGAAAAAATAATTATAATTGCATTGATAAAAAAAAATGCTATGCAATAGCTTTACCGCGGCAGTCCCCGAGTGCCACACGTTTTTTAAATTAATTCCTCAATCAATAGAAAGGAATTGCTGAGAATAAGTCAAAAAATAAAGTGACGTCACTCTAAACCAATATAGTGGAGTAAGTTTTTAGCGCTTGCTTATAAAATGGGTATCAAGTGAAAGGACTTACTGAGAATACGAATGCGAGTTTAAAAAAAAAGATGCTGAATATCAACTTCATTGCTCCAATCCGTCTGGAATTTTGATGTATTGGGGTTTTTGGAGTCGTCGATTATGATATTGAGGTCGAATTGTTACTCCAAAATCAAACCCGGAACTGTGTTTCGTAAGGCACAAGTAAGCTTCAAGCTGAAATAAGTGGCACATTTCTCTAAACACCCAAGTCAAGGTGAGGCCGTGCCGAGGACTGAGTGGCATCAGGGTGTAATATGATGTCGCGAACGTACCACCTCAGGGCACCGGGGCGAACCCTGTTGTATATTAGCTCTTACCCTTCTAAACGAAGCTCACGACCATGTAACAATGATGCGTTGAATGAGATGAACAGACTGAGAAACGTGTCCAGCGATAACTAAAAAGTAAAAAATAAATTAAAAGTAAAAAACCTTTTTAAAATCAAGCTTTTATTTAAATGCTCTAAAAAGAAAAAAATAAAATTTTATACTAAAACTTTTACTGTTAACTTATAAGGTCATTTCACATTTGACACAATTTATAGAATATAAAAGCTTGTCGCGAGATTTACTTGTGTAGATTAACAAGTAAATTAAATAATTTGATGTGAATAATATTATCTATTAAAATTTTCAAACTAAGTAAATACGAGTACTTAAATCTCGAGACAAGCTTTTATATCCTATAAATTGTGTCAAATGTGAAATGACCTTATAAGTTAACAGTAAAAGTTTTAGTATAAAATTTTATTTTTTTCTTTTTAGAGCATTTAAATAAAAGCTTGATTTTAAAAAGGTTTTTTACTTTTAATTTATTTATTTTGCTTTCGAAGGTAGGAATTCGAGATATAAATTACTTTAGGTATAAGTTTCTTTTTACATATATCCCAAAATAGTTAACAATCATACAGGCGGCCTGATGTAGTGAAGGATTGGTAGCACAAAGGTTGTTGCAAACACACCAGCCAAGGCAGGCCACTGTGGTAGTCTGTCTTGTGTATAGGTGCCGGCTGGCGTTAGTGCGCATAAACTGATCGGTTAACAAGTAAGTCAAAAGAGAGCTGAACCTCATTGAATCAATAGATAGTACCTCTAGAATTACCATCTACCTGACAGAAAATCGTAGTCTAAACATCTACTTGGAGAGTTACTAATAAGCTCATGAGTTGTTGTTTTTGCTATGAGGGTGGCAATCCGTGAGTATTCTCCGTATATTGCAAGCGTTTATAGGCAACGGGTAACCACTTAATTGCGAGACGTACGGGGAAGCACAGGTCGCTCAGAGTGCTATGGAAAGAGCTAAGCTCGGGGTTTGTCTGCGTGATAGAATCAAAAATGTCGTAGATTTCCAGACGAAAGACGATTCCCAGTAGAAACATAGTAATCGATATGGTTCAAAGGTCAGGTTCAAAGGCTTTGCTCTTAGAATCGATAACCGCTGGAGAAGAAAGTTTATTGAATGACGACCAGTAGGCCAATTTTGCTAAATAACTGCAACTGCACTGCTGCGCGGCTTGTGTCAATATGTGTACATTTTGACGTTTCGTTATTCTGTTAATCGATCTGACAGCAGCGGCGTTGCGGCAACGCTGCAGTAAATGAGTCGCTATTCTGTTAAGAAACCTGCACTACACCTGCACGTTTCCTGCAATATAATCGTATTCTGTTAAATTGTTTTGACATTTGTAAAGCGGTGACAGAAATTTTGAAGGAGTTTATCTGCAGTTTTGCTAACGTTAGTCTCAAGCAACTTTTGCGAAGAGAAATTAATATTCTGAAGCGGTGATTTATATCATTGTTTTGTTTTGGGAGATATTTGTGGGAATATGATTAAGTAAAGCTTCTTTTCAGTTAGAAATACCTCCACGCCGGCAACCAAGTGCAATCGGGTGTGAAACTATAGGAGTCAACATTAAGTAAAAATCCAATTTATTAGATCGAAATATGGTAACACGACAGAAGTTAAGTTTGCAGTTGCAGCGTAGTTGCAGTGCCTTTGCAGTGCAGGACACGCACAGTTGCAGCATAGTTGCTGTGCCGTTGTAGTGCAGGAAATTTTAATAGAACACACAGTCCTGCACGACTGACAAGCGTAAACGTGCAGTTGCAGCAGTTATTTAGCAGAATTGGCCTTCTGCTGTACTGGTGCACGCAGTGTGGCATAACCCCACTAGATGGAACGACGACCTCGAGAGGTTTGTAGTGAGTCGATGGATGCAGGTGCACTGAATCAAAACGATTGGCTTTCTAGACGGGGAAGCCATGTTCAATAACAGCTAAAATGCTGATAATGATGAACCACTTCATGAGCGTATGCTTGTTTCCCTCTCGCCGTCATGTAAAAAACCGTCTCATTTGCTCTGCCATCGACCTCTTCAAACAGTACAACCAGCAATAAGTAGTGTTGTACCTTTCCATTCCGTATTATTAAACGGCACGACTATTTTTACTTGCCATTTAAGTGCCACTCAACGTTTTCGAAGCCACATTTTGCATAACACCGTTCGCAATCATTTACCATACATTAGTTGTAGTTAAAACAAGCAGCGGTAGTCACGCGAAATCGCTTCATTTTCCGTAGACCGGGAAAATTGACGGCGAAAAAAAAAATAACGAACGTTGCCTGCATTTAATTTGTAGTTCGACATAAACAGCCAGCAGTAATTATACATGTTTATTCTTTATATTTGGTCAGTTTTGTTAAAGTGCGTAATTTTAAAAAAGGTAACTGGTGTTAATGTTGAGTTTAGTAGGAATTAAAATAACCACGTGAATAATACAAGGCCGTCAATTATCTTTCAAGTCGCATTTTTTTTTTAACTTCATCCAACAAATCGGATGTATCGAACGGATGGATGGATTTCATGCGCCATTATCTTTCTATACTTAGCTACATTTCAAAAATTGTAATTAGATTATTAATTATTATAAATATAAGAAAAAAAACCCGAAAAGTAAAAAAACATATAACATTTGGTATTGTCTTAGGTTATAATATTTGGTTTTATAAATGTACGTCAAGCCTTACATTTATAAAATCAAATGTGTCTAGAGAGCTCAATGTAGTAGTTGCGCGTGTCATTCTAACCGAAGTAGGTTAAGCGGCGTCGACCGCAGCCTGTCTATGGATGGGTTCTTCTATCTCGAGTTTCTCCGAGCTTCGGAGGGCACGTTGAGCGTAGGTCCCGGCTGTTGTCGATAGATGACAGTCGTTAAGCTAAGTCAGTACCCCTTAGGCGGCTTGAAAACACTGGCCTCCGCCAATCCGCATTTGAGCAGCGTGATGGAGTATGCTCTAAGCCCCTTCGGTTGAAGGGAGATCCGTATCCCTGCAGTGGATGCAAAGTCACGTTCATTGTGCATGTGTCATGGGTACCTATGACATTTCTCTTAAACGAGTAGACTTTGCTATTCCGCGGTTCGAATTTGCTTCCTAATTCGGATTGATACTTGTGAAAAGAGCATAATATCAGTAGGGTGGAATGTTTTTGCAGTACAATTTATGTAATGTTTCTAGAAGAAAATAATAATTTAGAATTTTTAATAACAACTTAATTTTGTGTCATATTTTCCTAAGATGTTACTTATTTTCAGATTAGTCAGTTTTTGAAAAATAAAGCTAGTAACTCCTCCTTTCTAATAATTCTGTAATAATTAATTAATAACTTTTACGTTTATTATTCTTACGTTAGTAGTATGAACTTTTTAATGGGTGTCGATGACCATACCACTGTAACGTTGCAACTCTTCAGGAGTTTACTAGTAAGGAAAGGAAGTACTTCCTTCTCTAGTCGGGCAGTCAGATATTCAGAGACTGAAGACGGTCAATCAATCCTGCCTAATGAACTATTTTAATTAACGGTTTGAAACGGAAACACGTTTTCTGTAAAAGATTAAAAAAAAATGCAAAAAAGATGATTGCTGTGGATAAGTATTGTCGAGAAGAAAGTGTCTATTAAAACAACTGATAATTAATCTCGGTTGTTTGATAGCGAATTTTTCCATCATTTATTGCTACAGTTGTTCAAAGTCTCTGCAGTAATTGTTGGGTCAGGCGTCAAGAATTTGAAATAAATACAGCGCGAAAAGGTCTCTTATTCCCAAAGAGTGGTATAGCCTGACTGGATAAGTACACTCACTTCACAGAAAACCGCAGCCAAATGACTCCCTGAATGGTTGTTGTATTCCTGAGAGTGAGTGAGATTACTAGTGACCTCCTTAATATATGCTGCATTAGCAGCAGGTTTGACAACGCGCAAGCTGTACCTTATATATTGCACGTGTTCGTTCGTGATTACGGTGACTACTATACATCAGTTGGATCATATGTTGGCATACCTTTTGCTAACCACACCATGGTTTCGTTATAATAATAAATATTTATTTGCATAAAACATGGTAGGTCATTTTCAGATCTTATGTATGTTACGATGTGCAAACATTTCGTCGTCATGCTATTATTTGAGTATTAAAAATATATACAAGTATGGTCATAAGGTCGACTTAAATAATTATGAATAATCAATTTAAATGATATTTTTGGTAATTCAACTCAACATGTCAAAATTCAATTACAATTCGTTTTATGTGACCGTCACGGCAGTAATTTATAAATTCAGTCACTTCGTAAAAGCAGTTGTCAATTAAAATTCCAAGAATAATTCTTTTAATAACATTAAATTGTAAATTTTGAATGTGATTCGGAAGTAAATTACATAGTTTAACGCACATACTATAACTGTTTCTAATAAAACAAGTTGTGGCTGCTGGGGGAACAGATAGCTTCCACGGGCACCTTACTGCACCCCCACCATTACAGTCATCATGTTTTTTTGTGAATAGATGAGCATTTTACTTAGTGAACGTTTGCTGAAATATTATAATTTATAATATAATATTATATTCATCATCATCATCATCTCAGCCTGTATTCGTCAACTGCTGAACATAGGCCCCCCCTCTAGAGTGCCACTCGTATCGATCCTGTGCCACCTGCATCCATCGACTCCCTGCAAACCTCTTGAAGTCGTCTCTCCATCTAGTGGGAGGTCGTCCCGCACTGCGTGCACTAGTACGGGCACGCTATTCGAGGACCTTTCTTCCCCAGCGGTTGACGGTTCTACGAACTATGTGGCCGGCCCACTGCCACTTTATCTTGCTTATCCTGTGGGTTATGTCGGTTATCTTAGTTCTACTGTGGATGCACTTATTTCTGATTCTATCATGTAGAGAAACCCCGAGTTTAGCTCTTTCCATAGCACGCTGAGCGACCTCGAGCTTCCCCATGCGGCGCGCAGTGCTATTATTATATAAGCGGTAATCGATAGCACATTGATACTCATCCTCTTTACCGTTTGTAACATCTATTTTGACGATCTCAGTGGCGCAGCGGTTGATAACGCGACATTGACACCGATACTCGTGGGTTCGATTCCCACAAAGGATAAACACTTGCGTGCATGAATATGTCTGTGTCTTGGTGTTTTAAGAGAGGTTCGGCGTATTTTCCACCTCACAAAAAACCGCAGTCACATAACAAATCTCTGGAATGTTATTGTGTTCCTACGTTTGAGTGAGGTCACCAGCTCCTAAGAAGTAGCTGTGTTAGAAGCAGAGGCGGCATCGCGCGAGTGATACTTAATATAATACAAGCGTTTATAAGCCACGGTAACTGCTTTGCCTCATCTATGCCACTTTTTAACGTAGGTACATAAATGTTACACAATTTGTAATATATTTACTATGTATTTTCAATAAAGATAAACATAAAAAAAAGATAAAAAATATTTATATATCATTGGGCCCTCGCGGGTACTTACACACGTCTTACATTTTTTGAAATATAATTTTATTGTACCTTAATTAATTCTCTTAGTTTACCTTTCCTTTTTTTTAATATACTAGCATTTCGGAAATGACCATTGGCGAAGAAGAAATGCTGAAAGAAAGTTGCCTATATAGGTCTCTTTTGAAATTGTCAATTACATATTACAAAGCAATTTTACGTAAGCATATTGGTACAATAATGATATCAAATGGTAAAATTAATGATTATTAAGGACAGGTAGTCTGTGCTGAATTATTTCCAGACATCTTTGCCGGTTATGTTCATCAACTCTATAATAATAATAAAAAAAAAAAAAAAAAAAAAAAAAAGCCTTGTCGTTGACGCACGTCTCGTGAAAATTTTTATTTATATTTTTGCTATATTGCCTTATTTTAATATATATATTTAATTTCTGAAGACCTATTAAAGTGAAATTCTTTGAAAAATAATTAAACAACGCAAAAAGTAAATATTAAATAGACCATTCAACCAACATGGAAATGACATTTCAGTACATAAGACATAACAGAACACGTTGCTATGGAAAAATATAACAGAGTTTTTGGATTTACCGTATTTGTTTACAAAAATATGAAATGAAAAATAAATAATGATCACGAGAACTAGGAGACGAGGACTACACAACGCACGCCCACCATCACCCGCCTCGTCGAGCTCCACGTCGTCGGAACAGCAATATGCGATACCTCCGACCTCCAACGTGTCGAGCGACGAGGACGGGTCACCGCCGCCCCCGTCGCCGCCAAGACCTGCGCGACGGAGAGGGCGGCCCCCACTGCCGGCCAGCTTGGGACCTTCGGGGCACTCTGCCTCGCGACAGGCCCCCGCTACCGGTGGTGTAGTGCGTCGCATGAAGTGGACGCAATCTATAAATGAAAACGTCATGCGCGCCTACTTTGGGGCAACAGAGGGAGGGATTAATCGCAGTGCGTATCGTGTTCGAATGTTACCTCTGTTTCAGGTGCTTGAGCCAGCAGTCACTGTCTCTGCTCAGCGCCTGTCGGATCAGGTGAGGGCTATCCAGCGGTGTCGCATGCTGGATGAACCTACGCTTGAGCGGCTACGTCAGGAATCACGACGTGCTCAAATAATCGACGAGGCAAGTCAATCTTCCCTTGCTTCGATGCCGAATATTATCAATTCGACACCGTTGCAGGTGGAGAACGAGCCACTACCCTACGATTATATGAGCATAAACGTAAGTACTACCCAGAATGATGAGCAATTGAGGAGAACATTGGAAGATGCGATATTTGAATACCGATATACTCCAATTTCCCAAAAACCGCGTCTACCACGTTTACCTATGCATAAACGTAATACGGCGCTAGTGGAAGCTCTAGACCACATGCTAGATCCATATTTGGAATCTAGCCAAGACCTTTCTGATACACACTCGATTCTCTACTGTGCGGCCATAGCAGCTTGTCGCGTGGCTCAGGTTAAGTTTCCTGATAATAACCGGGCTCCGCGACGAACTGTTGATGTTCCTACATGGCAGTTGAGAATCGAGCGGCGTATCAGTGTGGCTAGAACCCTCATTAGTAAGCTAATCTGCTTTAGGCTCGGAAACAACCGCCCGAGAATTATGCGCTTTGTGGACCAGGCATTTGCCGGGACTAATATTAGATCCCAGGATTACATGCACTGGGTCACAGAGCGCATAGACTTCCTGAAGCAGAAAGTTTATGCATGGGCAAACCGTATTCGACGGTATAGGGAGCGTGTAGATCGGTACTGTCAGAACCGCCTCTTCCAATGCGACCAAAGGAAAGTATACCGAACTTGGGAGAGACCGGCCAACTGTGTGGTTGATGGACAGCTTCCGAATGCTGATTCCATATCACAATTTTGGCAAAGCATTTGGTCGGTGCCTATCAACCATACCGAAGGGCCCTGGATTGAAGTTGTGGAGCAAGCATGTGAGTTGATTGGGAACATGGAGGCTATATCTATTAGCCCCCAGGACGTTAGCTGTGCAATCCGATCGACACATAACTGGAAAGCCCCAGGGCCGGACGGATTGCACAACTTCTGGCTTAAGTGGTTCCGTCACTCACATGCTGTCTTGGCAACCCAATATCAGGAAGCCCTTAAAGCTGGATCTCTACCAAGTTTCATGACGACTGGTGTAACTTTCCTACTATATAAGAACGGTAGTACCACGGACACTAAGAACTATAGACCCATTACATGTTTACCAACTATTTACAAACTCCTTACATCCATTCTGACCTCTAAAATTACTAAGCATATCATTGCAAATAACGTTTTGGCCACCGCTCAGAATGGATGCAGGGCTGGGTCCCGTGGTACTAAAGAGCTTCTCCTCTTTGACATAGCCATATGCCAACAGGTCCGCCGAAACAGGAAAAATCTCTCTTCTGCCTGGATTGACTATAAAAAGGCATATGATTCGGTGCCTCATTCATGGCTGAGACGGGTACTAGAGTTGTATAAAGTAGATGCAACTCTATGCTCGTTTCTCAGTTCGTGTATGAGGCAGTGGACCACAGTCCTTTGTCAACCAGGATGTGGAGCTTTTCCTGGATTGGTAGACCCAATAAGGATTCAACGCGGTATCTTCCAGGGTGACAGTCTCAGTCCGCTGTTGTTTTGCTTAGCTCTGAATCCCCTTAGCACTCTGTTAAGAGATTCAGGGCTGGGTTTCCGACTCCGTAGAGGGGGTGAGATTATTTCTCACCTGCTGTACATGGATGACCTCAAATTGTTTGCACCAAAGAAACATGAACTGGTTGAGATGCTGAAAGTTACTGAAACTTTCAGCAATGCTATTGGTATGGAATTTGGTGTTGACAAATGTGCGGTCATTCATGTAGAGCGGGGTAGAGTTGTAAATTCAGATTGTTTGCAACTCTCTGAGACAATATCCCTCAGCCCCCTATCTGAAGTTGAAACATACAAATACCTTGGTATGTCGGAGTCTTTGGGTATAGCCGATGAGGACATAAAACAATCGGTGACGGAGCGTTTCTTTGGTCGTCTGACAAAAGTATTAAAAAGTCTTTTGTCAGGTGGCAACAAAGTACGTGCCTTCAACGGTTGGGTTATGCCCTTGTTAATATACACCTTCGGCATACTAAGGTGGACGCAGACTGAACTGGACGCCCTGGACGTGAAGGTCCGAAAAATGTTAACGACGCATCGCATGCATCACCCACGATCATCGGTGATGAGATTGTACATCCCACGGAAGTGTGGGGGTCGTGGCTTTTTAAATGTCAAGAACCTACACAACCGTGAGGTGTGCAATCTCAGGGATTATTTCCTTCATTGTGAAAGTGGGATGCATTGCGACGTTGTAGCAGTTGATAAGGGCCTTACGCCGTTATCCTTGGCAAATAAGAACTGGCGCAAACCATTGGTGGTTACCACCCAGAGCCGCAGGGACATATGGAAGAGCAAGGAGCTACACGGGCGGTTCTACAGGGCTCTTAATGGGTCTGATGTAGACCCGCTCGCGTCGGTGGCCTGGCTACGTTTCGGTGACCTCTTTGGGGAAACCGAAGGTTTTGTCTGTGCAATTATGGATGAAGTTATCAAGACGAATAACTACCGGAAGTATATCCTGAAGGACGGTACGGTCGACATTTGTCGAGCATGCCACCGTCCCGGCGAGTCACTCAGGCATATAGTCTCCGGTTGTTCTCATCTTGCTAACGGCGAGTACTTGCACAGACATAATCAAGTAGCGAGGATTATACACCAGCAACTTGCACTTAAATATGGCCTTGTAAGCTCTGAGGTACCATACTATAAGTATGCACCCGCGCCAGTTCTCGAAAATGGCAATGTCACGCTCTACTGGGACCGATCTATCATCACAGACAGGACTATTATCGCCAATAGGCCTGACATTGTGTTGATAAATCGGGGGGCGAGCCGTGCAATTCTCGTTGATGTCACCATTCCCCATGATGAGAACCTCGTGAAAGCCGAGAAAGAAAAACTTTCTAAATACTTGGACTTGGCTCACGAGGTTACCGCCATGTGGCATGTAGACTCAACGATTATTGTTCCGATAGTCGTGTCAGTAAACGGACTTATAGCGAAGAGCCTCGACCGTTATCTTGAGAGACTCTCGCTTGACAGTTGGATCAAGAACCAGATTCAGAAAGCGGTTCTTTTGGACACGGCCCGCATTGTGAGAAAGTTCCTCACTATGGAGCCCTAACCACCGGTAGCTTGGGTCTTCGCTCCGCTACCGGCGAGTGCCCATTTTTTTATATTTTTAAATGTATTTTTTTGCGATATTTTATATTTAAAAATATAAAGATTGTGATGTGATGTAATAATATAATAATAATAAAAAAAAAAAAAAAAAAACCTTGTCAAAGTCACAACACTGTCTGCAAATATTTTTATTTAATTTGTTATTTTTCATTATATCCGTCATAACAACACTGCATCAATATATTTTAGAATTCACATATTAATACTGGAAAAAATTTATGGCACCCTGGAATTTAAAAATTATGCAAATACAAAACATACCTACCAGATGACATGACAGCTACATGTCAAAATAAATATACCGAAAATGAAAACCGTACACGACGAAATAACATATAAATAAAAATGATTACGAGATCTACGAAGAGACAAGTGAAACAAAACGCACGCCCACCACCACTGCCCGCCTCGTCGAGCTCCACATCGTCGGAGGAGCAATGTGCTACACCTCCGACCTCCAGCGTGTCGAGCGATGAGGACGGGCCACCGCCGCCCCCGTCGCCGCCAAGACCTGCGCGACGAAGAGGGCGGCCCCCACTGCCGGCCAACTTGGGATCTTCGGGGCACCCTGCCCCACGAGAGGTCTCCGCTACCGGTGGTGTAGTGCGACGCATGAGGTGGACAAATGATGTTAATGTAAACGTCATGCGCGCCTATTTTAGGGCGACAGAGGGGGGGACCAATCTCAGTGCGTACCGTTCTCGGATGCTTCCTCTGTTTCAGGTGCTTGAACCAACCGTCACCGTCTCTGTTCAACGTCTGTCGGATCAAGTGCGGGCTATCCAACGATGTCGTTTGTTGGATGAACCTACGCTTGAGCGGCTTCGTCAGGAAACGCAACTAGATCAAACAGCCAGTGATGTACACCAAAATCCTACTGCAGCGATGTCAAATATCACATATTCGGCAACGACGCATACGGAGGATGAGCTAAGATCAAATGACTGTGTGATCACGAACGTAAGTACTCCCCAGTATGATGAGCAATTGAGGAGAGCATTGGATAGTGCGCTTGCTGAATATCGATTAACCCCAATTGCCCAAAGACCACGTCTACCACGCTTGCCTATACATAGACGAAACATAATGCTTGTGAGGGCTCTAGATCGCTTGCTTGTACCATATCTAGAATCGAGTCGAAATCTAGCTGATACCCACTCGATTCTTTTTTGCGCAGCCGTTACGGTTTGTCGTGTGGCTCGGATCAAATTCCCAGACAGTAACCGAGCTCCGCGACAGGCTGATGACATACCAGCATGGCAAATGAGAATCGAGCGGCGTATCAGCGCGGCTAGAACTCTCATAGGTAAATTAATCTGCTTCAGGTCGGGGAACAACCGCCCGAGAGTTATGCGCTTTGTGCACCAGGCATTTGCTGGGACCTCAATTAGGCCTCAGAACTATTTGCAGTGGGTCACAGAGCGCATAGACTTCCTGAAGCAGAAAGTCTATGCATGGGCAAATCGTATTCGTCGGTTTAGACAGCGGGTTGACAGGTATCAACAGAATCGTCTATTCCAATGTGACCAAAGGAAGGTTTACCGAAATTGGGACAGACCCACCAATACTGTGGTTGATGGACAATTACCGAATGATAACGCCGTATCGGAATTCTGGCGCAACATTTGGTCGATGCCCATCAACCACAACGAGGAACAGTGGATTGATGTGCTCAGACGAGCGTGTGAGTCGATAGAAAACATGAATAGTATAAATATTACTCCTCAGGACGTTAGTTGTGCAATCCGATCGGCACATAACTGGAAAACTCCAGGCCCGGACGGATTGCACAACTTTTGGCTTAAATGGTTTCATCACTCACATGCTGTCTTGGCAAATCAATTCCAAGACGCTCTCGAAACTGGTTCTCTTCCAAACTTTATGACCACTGGTATTACCTTCCTGCTCTATAAGACCGGTACTACCACGGAACCTAATAACTATAGACCTATCACTTGCTTGCCCACTCTATACAAGCTCCTTACATCCATTCTGACGTCTAAAATTACAAAACATATTGTTGCGAACAATATTTTGGCCAATACTCAGAATGGATGTAAGGTTGGGTCCCGTGGTACTAAAGAGCTTCTCCTCATTGACATGACTGTTTGCCAACAGGTCCGTCGAAATAGGAAGAACCTCTCCGTCGCCTGGATCGACTACAAAAAGGCCTTTGATTCGGTGCCTCATTCATGGTTGAGAAGGGTGCTGGAATTGTATAAAGTTGATGCAACTCTATGCGCCTTTCTTGGATCATGTATGAGGCAGTGGAGCACAGTCCTTTGTCACCCAGGAAGTAGAGTTTCTTCAAATTCGATGGACCCGGTTAGGATTCAACGCGGCATCTTCCAGGGTGATAGTTTGAGTCCATTGTGGTTTTGCCTGGCTCTGAATCCACTTAGTTCTTTGTTAAGAGATTCAGGTCTAGGCTTTCGACTTCGCAGAGGGGGTGAGATCATTTCTCATCTGCTGTACAAGTTGTTTGCACTAAAAAAGACAGAACTGGTGGAATTACTGAAAATAACTGAAAATTTCAGTAACGCCATCGGTATGTCATTTGGTGTTGACAAATGTGCGGTCATGCATGTACAACGGGGTAGAGTTGTAAACTCTGATAGCTTGCAACTCTCAGAGACTATGTCCCTCAGGTCCCTCTCTGAAGTCGAAACTTACAAATACCTTGGTATATCGGAGTCTTTGGGTATAGCTGACGGAGTCATAAAACAATCGGTGACGGAACGTTTCTTTGGTCGCCTGACAAAAGTACTGAAAAGTCTATTGTCAGGTGGCAACAAAGTGCGCGCCTTCAACAGTTGGGTTATGCCTCTGTTAATATACACCTTCGGTATACTAAGGTGGACCCAGACTGAGTTGGACGCCCTGGATATAAAGGTCCGAAAAATACTTACAATGCATCGCATGCATCACCCTCGGTCATCTGTGATGAGATTGTACATCCCGCGGTTGTGTGGAGGTCGTGGCTTCTTAAATGCCAAGAATCTACACAACCGCATGGTGTGCAATCTCAGGGAATATTTCCTCCACTGTGAAAGTGGGATGCATCGCGACGTTGTGATAGTCGATAAGGGCCTTACGCCGCTATCCTTGGCGAACGAGAATTGGCGCAAACCACCGGTGCTTACTACCCAGAGCCGCAGGGATATATGGAAGAGCAAGCAGCTACACGGGCGGTTCTACCAAGCTCTTAATGGGCCTGATGTAGACCCAACCGCGTCGGTATCCTGGTTACGTTTCGGTGACCTCTTTGGGGAAACTGAAGGTTTTGTCTGTGCAATTATGGATGAAGTTATTAAGACGAATAACTACCGGAAATATATCCTGAAGGACGGCACGGTCGACATTTGCCGAGCATGCCACCGTCCCGGAGAGTCACTCAGGCATATAGTTTCTGGTTGTTCTCGTCTTGCTAACGGCGAGTACTTGCACAGACATAATCAAGTAGCTAGGATTATCCACCAGCAGCTTGCACTTAAATATAGTCTTGTGAGCTCTGAGGTTCCGTACTACAAGTATGCATCAGCACCAGTTCTCGAAAACGGTAGTGTCACGCTCTACTGGGACCGGTCTATTATTACAGATAGGACTATAATCGCCAATAGACCTGATATTGTAATAATAGACCGGGGGACGCGCCGTGCAATTATTGTTGATGTCACCATTCCCCATGACGAAAACCTCGTGAAGGCCGAGAAAGAGAAACTTTCTAAGTACTTGGATTTGGCCCACGAGGTTACCGCCATGTGGCATGTGGACTCGACTATAATTGTTCCGATAGTCGTAACAGTGAACGGACTTATAGCAAAGAGTCTCGATCGTCACCTTGAGAGACTCTCGCTCGGCAGTTGGATCAAGAACCAGTTACAGAAGGCGGTTCTTCTCGACACGGCACGCATTGTGAGGAGGTTTCTCACTCTGGAGCCCTGACCACCGGTAGCTTGGGCCTCTGCTCCGCTGCCTGTGGGTGCCCGTTTTTATATTTTTAAATGTATTTTATAATTATATTGATATATTTAAAAATGAAAAAATGAGATGAATAATGAATAAATGAAATAATAATAATAAAATTTATTTATTTCTTCTCACAACAACAATAAACAGTGACAATGAACAGGAAACTTATAGTATGTAGATACATCGTGTCGTGTGAGAAGCTGGTGCCTGAGGTAGGCTTTGGAAAGCCTGTAGTACAGGTCACCAGGTTCCCACCTCTCGGCTTTGTTACACTATATATAACACAATAACTAGTTTCTAGAATATTTTTCTTTAATATACAGTTTTACGAGAATTGTTTGGTAATACAAATTTTGGAGCCATTTATGTCTATAATTTAGTAAACAAAAATTTAAATTCAGTTTTATAGTCAGTATGCATTATGTAAATTTAGTAATTAGTGTGCGTTTAAGAAATATTAAATATGCCTAGAGAGAAACATTTCAGTCTTGTCATAGTCGAATGTGATTAACCAATCTTGAACTTTTAGATTACAATCATATGTGCTGGAAAAGTCGATAGAAAGTTTATTATTTATTTTGTTGTATAAAAATCCACCCAAATAGCAAAAATACTTTGTAGTAAAAGTTTTATTGGAATAAAATTTCGAACAAACTTTGTTTTTACGCTTAGCCACATTCAGTATTTTAGCATCGAGCGAATTAGCGGCGTGTTGCTTTAATATCACATAGAGAATGAAGATTTGGCGGACTGTTAGTACTTTCCAATGCTGGTATAGTAGTTCAGTTGAGTAGCGATAGTGGAAAATGCGCTCACTTTTAAGATTGCTCTCTGTGCGACCTCAATTTGCTTCATCGTAGATTTTGTAGCGCCTCCCCACGAGGTTATGCAATAAGAAAGAAGGCTCTGTACTAAGGCAAAATATATATTTTTCAGGGACTGAGCATCCATAACATGACGTAAATTTTTGAAAATATATATTAATTTACGCAATCTTGTTGATAATAGTTCAATGTGCTTTTTAAATGAAAGATTGTTGTCAATAATGACACCTAGGTACTTTATTGAGGATACTGTCTCAATAAAGTTGCATGAGCATGGAGTTCTATTTGTATTAATAGAGCAACGATGCGCTATTATAGGATCGAAAGCTATTTTTTTATGAATAGAATTACGCATAGAGAAGGTAATGCACTTAGTCTTTTCAGAATTTAGTGTCAATAGATTGGTTTGTAGCCACGTGTTAACCATATCAAAGCCTAGTTTGGCAGTATTTTTTGCAGCTTCCCAGGTCCTATGAGTAAATAGAAGACAGGTATCATCGGCATAACTGATAATACGTCCATTGGAGAGCCTCAAAGAAGAGAGATCATTCATATACAGGAGAAACAACGAGGGACCCAAAACACTGCCTTGCGGAACTCCATAGCAATTTTGTTCACTATCACTGAGATGCTCTCCAATTTTAGTACTTTGGGTTCGGCCTGTTAGGTAGTCTTCAAATAGGGAAAGCTGTTTTCCCCTAATTCCATACGCTTCCATTTTTCTGAGCAACCTGGGTGTAGAGACCGTGTCAAACGCCTTTGCAAGGTCAAGAAATATGCCAATTACTTTATTTGACTTATCTAAATTTTTTACTATAAAGTCCGTTAATTCATGAACTGCTCCGTCAGTAGATCTCTTATACCTGAATCCAAATTGGTTTGCAGAAAGCAAATTTTTACTTTCGAGGTAGTTCATAAGTCTTTTATTAATAATTTTTTTAAGGATTTTGGAAAAAGCTGTAAGAATAGATATTGGGCGATAATTATTGACAAGGCCTCTATCACCTGATTTATATATTGGATGTACGATGGAATGTTTAAAGACCCGTGGAAAAATACCATCTTGAAGACATAGATTGTATATGTATGTAAGTGGTGGTATAATAAATTGTTTAAGTTCCTTAATAAATTGATTAGATATGTCATCCCATCCCTTTGCGCATTTGTTTTTTAACCCCATTATAATTCCTTCAACTTCGTCTTTATCAGTACTTAACATAGCAAATGACGAATCACAGACCGGTAAAGATTTAACTGCTTCTGATATTGAGGTTTGGTTAAGATTGGCAATGTCTTCGGCTAGTTTTTTACCAACGCTTGAAAAGTAACTGTTTACCGAATTTACAGCATTTTTTGGGGAGAAAGTACATTTAAGCAGTTCCGTTGAAGGACTATTTGTTTTTTTTGTATTTGTTATGTCCTTTACTATGTCCCAAATTTTCTTATTGTCATTGGCTGATTTTTGGATTAAGTTCTTATAGAACTGAGTTTTTACCTTTTTTATTAATGCGTTACAAAAATTGCGGTACCTAGTATAACTCAATTTTAAGACTTGGTTATCCGGTGCTGATTTGTATTTTTTAAATAAATTGTCTCGATTATTTATACATTTTAATATACCTGGCGTAATCCAGGGTTTCAAAGTTCGTTTCCGATTTGGTACGACATATTCTACGGTATGTGAATCTAATAATTGTTGTAGATAGGATACAAATTGTTCTGCAGCATCATTGGCATCTTTACATTCAAATATAAAGTTGAAGTTGCTTGTTTCCAATTCAGATTTAACCTTTTCGTAATTTATTTTTTTACATATTACTTTATTCGTAGTTTTTTTTTGCTCCTGTCTCAAGACATAGTAAGACAGCCTGGTGGTCTGTAACAGTAGAGTTTATTACCACTGTTGTAGCTAACAGGTTTGAACGCAGCATGACGTGATCGAGACAGGCGTCCTTTCTGGTTAACATGTTATGAGCAGGTAGGAGCCCGTGAAAAGCGTTTAAATTGAGATATTCAGGTGCTCTGTTATCATTTGTATCATTTTTTATATCGATATTTATATCTCCCATCACTGTTACGTTCCTGAACGATGATAGTGTTGTTAGGACTTTGTTTAAGGACTGCAAGAATGAATCTATATTATGATAACACGGTGGACGATAGATCGATACTATGGCCATATTTGGACTTTGGATTACAATGCAGTTACCATCTTCAAATGCTGGTTCTGTAATGGTAATACCCATATCGCTTTTATAAAAGACTACAATGCCATCGTTTTGGTTGAATGTTATTGAAGATCTATAATATGTGTAGCCACTCAGTTGCGGAATGATTGGATTGCATGACAACCAACACTCTGTTAGAATAAATACATCGCAATGAATATTGATTTGCTCTATTAATAATAGAAAATCATCAAAATTTCGTGAAATACTGCGTATATTTTGCTGGATGATTGTTAAACACCTGCTTTGATTTATTTTTAATGAACGCATATTACGGGCATCACACCGATAAGCATCCGCCACCATCACATTATCAACGTTTTCTATGAATGAATTTATATTATGGAATTTTATAACAATAACACCCTATCTGCAGAACACAAAGTGCACGAATTTTTAAATATTTTTTCTGCTCATAAAAGCAAAGTAAGTTAAGGAAAATACTTTTGCTACGCAAGTAGTACCCATACTTAGCATTTAGTAAGCACATTTCTGTAATTAAAATATTAAATATTTCCACAATGATTGTATTACTTGTTACTGTAGCTGGTACTAGATACAACTCACTAGTTTTAGGTATATAAATATCTTCCTGCAATTGCTTCACATATGTGTAGTAGTAGATAATTATTATATTTGAATTTGAAAAGAATAAAAGTAATATTATAAGAGTGTAACAAAATGGCTGATTGTAAGAATTGTGTAGGTTATTGTAATTATGATTTATGTTATGTAAAATATTTAACATTGTTTCGCATAAGAGTTTTCTATGTTCACTTAGCACACTAATAGAAATCAATAGGAATAATAAAAAAAAGAATAAAAATCCAATAAAAAGTAAGATAAAAAGAACCACAAAAAACCTGTCATCGCTCGACATGTTGGAATACTCTACACGCTTTAGTCACTTTAGCGTGGAAAAGTCTTCTTCAGTGTCCACCCTTAAGGCCGGCATGCCATCTTTCTTCCTCATAAAAACCTTTCCATAAGAGATCCAACATCTCTCATAATGGTTAGATTTTGCGAATTCTCTTGCTAGGTGAAACAGTCGTTTTGCTTTATGTGTCAGGGCTTCGCCAATGAAGATAGGACGTGCAGGTCCTTCAATCTGCAGATGCGTGGAGCTTAATTTGGTGTTAAAGTTTTGCTTATTGAAGGCCTTTACTCCCCGAATTACCGATTCCTTGCGCAAGACAGTTTCGAATTCCGCAATAATTGGGGTTGACTCTTTGGTAGAGGATTTCAGTCGATATATATCTCGTATTTCATTGTCTTGAATCGACAAATCGAAAGTTGCGCCGATATGTTTTAACATTGTACAGAGCGTTTGTTTGTTTTCTATCTGTGATCTGGGCACATTTCTAATTTCAATGGTCGCAGCAAGTGACTTTCGATCCATCATTTCAATCTTTTTCTCAAGTAAATGTATTTTAGACTTTTGGGAATCGTTCTCCTTTTGCAAAGATGTTATTTTTTCCAGTACCTCATCGTATTTTGCAGTCATGAACTCCAATGAGCACATAATATCCGAATTTTGCCGTTCTAATTTCTTAAAAGAGGTTTCCTGATGATTTTTCATGCCAATAATTAAACTCTTCAATTCATCTATATCGCAGATATCCAGTGACGCTTCCAATTCAAATTTTCTCTTTATTCTGCGCGCTGGATTTATATTTGACTTCGGTCCTTTTCCAGTCTCGGAATCTATAATATTTAATGCAGAATCCGAGTGATACCTGGTTGGGGTAGTATCCGTATTCACCTGCAATCCGAGTTGCGGCGGTGTTCGTTGAACGCTCATGCTGTTAGTCTTAGTTATAAAATGGCTTGTTTCAATTCCGCTCCACCAACACAGTAAATACAAACGTACTCAGTGCGACAATAAAGTAGAACTTTTATAGAATGCTTGTAGCAGAGGCACATGCACGTTGCTGTTCCAGGCCTACGCCACGAATGACGTCACTTGTAGCTTCGTAGCACACTTTCACGACGCAGCAATGAGAGCTGTGATTTCGGCGCGTGCCGATACTCTCAATATGGCGCAGCGGCGAAATGCACGTCACTTCTCACGAGAACCGACCCAGGTTCGAGCCCCGCACAGTCACAAACAATAACCACTTAAATTATTTGTTTTAACTTATAAATTTTAATTTAATATTCGAAACCAGAACGCGGTTGTGGGCACGTCCACGCTTGACTGCGGTCCGAGAGGGAGAGGAAAGAGGAATAATAAGCCCTTCTACAGAGAGTATTTTTAATGTGCTTTTTGAATACATTGTCATTAAAGGACATAACTATTTCAGGTAACTTATTATAAAATCAAATACATTTTCAAAAAGATCTACCAGTCCTAGCAAGCCGATGTACCAGCATACACAACTTATTTCTACTTCTGAGTTTTTCACTGATGTTTGAAAACGACTTTAAATTTTTACGTGCATACATTATGTTTTCATAAATATATTGAGAAATAATAGTGTGGATATTTATTTATTTGAACACTTCCCTGAGGGATTCTCTGGAGCCCATGTTATAAATAGAGCGAATGACTCTTTTTTGTAAGATAAAAATTGTCTCAATGTCAGCCGCTGTTTCCCACAACAGTATACCATACAACATATTGCTGTGAAAGTAGCTGCAATAGACTAAGCGCGCAGTAGCCACATTCGTCAATTGCCAGATTCTCCTAACTGCATATCTCCTAGCTGAGCTCACCGGCAAATTTATTTATATGGGAGTGTTTAATATTTTTCGTCGTGCTGCTTGTTTTAGAATATTTTTTATTTCTGATTGTATTGAAGAAAAGCTTAATGTTCAATAAAAAACAGGGTGACTTTACTAGATACCAAGACAAAGCTATATACTAAAATTCAAGAAATTCAATCATTGGATTAGTTGTAACCGTATGTACAATGGGCTGACATTCGAGCACTTTGAAATAAATTTTCATCAAATCAAATCAAATCAAATTTCAAAAAATTTCATCAAATGTCGAAGTCCAATGAAGATCGATCTCAAGATCATTCATCAATCATTCAAACATAAACAACTCGTTTTCTTACGGTTCATCGATAATGACGATAGCTGGTATTGGCAACATTTCGTTTGCAGAGGAACTTAAGAAAATTAGATTCCGACTAAAAGCAGGCTACATTTGACTTAACAATAACTGATACCTACGTACAATAACTAACGCTGTGGAGCTCCAGAAGTAACTTAGTTCTACCATTAATTCCAATAATAAACTACATAAAACTGACCTTATTTACTGACCTTTTTTAGTTTAGTCTTCATTCAAAACCATCATTCTTTCCTCATCTATCTGAATGGAAAGAGACGGATAGTCTCGCTCCAGACAAGATAAAGCATGTTCCCTCAAGTCGTATATTCGAGTCATTTGTTCTCAACACGGCCCATGTATTTTTACGTTCCTTTGTCAAGTAATAAGTGCAGAGACACACCGTGCCGATCTGTAGCTGATTAAGCTGATGTATGGTAGAGACATTCATGTTAGTAACAAATCAGTTTATACAAGGTATCTTTTTGAATTATGAACATAAACTGTCAGGAGCTTTTGAGGTAAAGTCATATCTGTGCTTAAAGCGGCCTCCACATGAGGCAAACGCGACTACATAAAAATCTTCCTAACTTAATAAATAAATACTCATTTAACAAAAGAAATTGACCCGTAATCTTAAAATAATCTATAGCCGTAATTTTAGTATAAATTAAAAAAATATGCATATTTATTGTATACTAACAGAAGCCCGCGGCTTCGCACGCATGAGATTAGGGCTTTTAGTAGCCTTTATTTCTCAGTAGACCTGAAATTTTACCTGTTAAATAAAAACAAGTTTAGGGTCGTAGATACAACCATAAAGCGATTCAATTTTCGTACAGCGCCATCTATTGATCTTTACAGGAGGCAACGCATATGTATTTTATTTATATTACATAAAAAATGAGTAGTTATTTTATGTTACAAAAAAATACGTAATCTATGAAAATAATAAAAATAAAATTGCAAAATACCCCGAAGGGGAAGATATATCCCCCTAATTTTAACATTTTTTCTTTTTTTACGCAGGAACTCTAATTATTTACGGGATAAAAAGTATACCCTATATTCTGCTCTGAACAGTCCTCTACCTACTAGTGAAAGTCCCGTTAAAATCGGTTCAGCCATTTCGAAGATTAGCCCGGAAAAACAAACAGACAGACAAAAAAGTTAAAAATGCGTATTTAGGCTTTGGTAACGTAAAAATAATAATATGAGCTTAAGATGAAGGCTTTATTTTTAAATCACTGACAGCCACTTCAATTTTATTTATATGTATAAATATTTCCAAGATGCTTGTCGATAAGACGCGCAGTAATAAAATTTTTCAACACAATACTGATTTTATATTGAAAATAAAACTGTTAATGATTATAAAGTCTCATTCGTTTTTTAACTCCCGCAACTGCCACTAGCCGATGTGGGTTTCTATACTTTTAACAATTGCGCACATGAGTCTACGTTCCCTGATGTTAAGCAAAACTAGAGGTAAGGAGAAAGATCTTGTTAGATCAATAGATACAGTCCGGGGTAGAACTCATGCAGTCCATCCCAATCTATCGCTAGCCTATAGTGACCAACAGACCGAGGAGGTTTAGCCCCAGCACAAAAGTTTTGCGACTGGATGAGATAGTAGTCTAATAAGTCTTGCGGAACCATCTCCTGGGGTGTCATATCTATTCGGATGTATAATCAGCAGAAAATCCAGCAGCGAGCTTGTATAGTGATCTGTAGATATCATCTTTTTATAAAATTGATCAACTGTGAGAAGCTGAATAGATGAGTAGATCTCTCCTAGTAATCAGTGAAATGAGAGCGAAGTCATTTGACACAGCGAGGGTAAAGGTAAAGTCTCCCAAAATTACTAATTCCGCTGAGGTATATCTATATATATAAAAATGAATGTGAGTCTGTATGTCCTTTATGGATTCAAAAACGGCTGGGCAGATTTTGATGAATTTTTCAGGGAATCTTCAGATCAGTCCAGCGGGTGATCCTGTGAAGTTTGGTAGCGATCGGATCACTCGTGCGAAGCCGGGGCGAGTAGCTATCTGGTCGATATATTACTCGCCGATGTTCGGCGTGACACACCACCATACACACCCTTTATACTGACAGGTCTTCAATGCTATGAAAATCTCAACAGAAATTGTCCTCCGAACAAACAAGAATAAGACAACAAGCTGTACAATATAACGAACTTACCAATTTAAATTCAAATTATTTATTGCATATCGATTTGTACAAAGTTCTTAATTAATCAAAATTAGTCACAAACATGAACCCAGCGTAGGGCAGAGCAACTTGAAGCTACAATATTTTACAGTCATTTTATAGATTTCATTTATTAACACAACAATACATGATTCAAAACAATAATGCTACATCTTACTTGATATAGCCTGGGTACAAATCCACAAGGGTACAGCGAGTAAAGTCATGATTTGTTTGCATTGGCATGGTGAGCGGAAGCGATTATAAAAGAAAACGGATTTCCCACCTGGTGTGTGGCAACACTGTCGTCGGTTCTGATGCTGTTGCTCCTTGAGGTAATATTACCTTAGGTCGTCACGTTCAAATTGGCATCCTTAATCAGGAAGATAAAAGATTTAGTACTTGCTTAATAAGAGGGTGCTTTGTCTGCCTTGCGAGTCCTTTCGAGATCAACTTCCTATACAGTCTTTTCAGATTTTTGATATAACAATGTTTCCTCCAAATACGTTTTTTATGCAGTGTATAGCTTACACTTTATTCTAGTGCAAGATAAATATTATACAAATACGAGGTCGTACATCCACACATCTTCTTCAAAGTCAATTAGTTTTCTCAGAGTGGTCGTAGTAACAAAGTTGTCTCGCTTTTCTTGCCAGTGCGTTGCACTACACTGCTATACATATTTCGGAAGGTAGCTTCTCTGGCGCAAGGATCCATGAACGCATTTGTGAGAAATTTTGTCTAGTTCATCCAGAACATAAGGAAGCGACATTGAGATCTCCGTCTCCCGTGACATCTCTGAAACACAAGTCCCTCTATAGATTCTTCGTTGCATCACATTGTAAGAATACGTGATTGCACCTCAGTCTCTCTTTTATGTATAGTTCTTCGTATATATATATGTATATATTATATTAATGGTTTGCTTAAAAATATAAATAGTTAATAGATTCAAGCGTTATTTTGCGAAAGTCAAATTTACATGCAATTTGATCTAACCTGCTCTGTGTGCTTCCACCACCACTTAGTTCATGCGGCCTAGCGCCGGCCGGCAACCCATCCACTGCCATTAGTAGATGCAACATGCCGACGCTCGCATGGCTGCTCCCGTAGTCTCTGCCTCGGCTGCTGTGGCCGTCTGCCATCTGGAACAGAAGTCCACCACCGTCGCTTTCGTATTTCGCCTCTTCACGAGGCATCCTCAGGCGCTGTAGACGTTAATCGTTAGAATAACATGCTACAAGTGACCAATTCATCGTAGTGCAGTCCCTTATATTCAATTGCGGTGGGGGTGGATGGGATGAGTGAAAAGATATTTACGAGAGATACGGGAGTTGTTTAGGTCAGTCATAAGTGTTTGTTCATGAGAGTAATTTTAGGATTTTTATGTTTAATTTATTTTTTATGTTTAGTTTAGTTATAAATTGAGTGAATTATGGGATTTGAGAGCAACGTGTATGTTATTTATTCTAAATTAAAAATATTTAATTTCTATTTTCCCTAATTAAGGAACAATTAGAAATTATTAAACATAAAAATTCTAAAATGACTCTTATGAATAAACAGAGTGACCTAAGCAACTCCCCTATATTAAGTATCTTTTCTCTCACCCCATCTACCCCCACCCTCAATTGAATATAAGGGACGGCACTTCGATGGATTTGTCAAATTTGTTGAAGCATGTTATTCTAAAGATTAACGTCTACAGCCCCTGAGGATGCCTTGTGGAGAGGCGAAACACGTGTCGCAGCGACGACCAGGCCAGTCGTGGCAGCGACGATAGTGTAGGCATGCGGCTTCTATTCCAGGTGGCGGACAACCGCAGCAGTCGAGGCAGAGATTACCGGAGCAGCCACGGCTGCGTCGGGATGTTGCATCTACTAACGGTAGTGGGTGTACCGGCGCTCGTCCGCATGAACTAATTGGTGGCGGAAGCGCACAAAGCCGATTAGATCAAATTTCATACAGATATAATATTTGCGTATTTCGGAAATTGCTTAAACAATTGGAATTGCACGTTTAAATCTGGAAACTGCTCTAACGTTTTAGATCACTTTATTAAGATAAGAAAAGCCTCCATGAGATATATAGATATACAAGCATTTTAAGTTTACATGGATATCTTCCGAGGAAGCTCGTTCATACTTACTGATATTGAATTATCCTTAATTTACTGTAAGTACCTAAAAAATCTATGACTTCTGTACGAATTTACCTGGTTATATTTATTATGATATACTTGCAGTAGTAATATGAAACGATTGGTAAAAAATGTGAAAACGAAATAGAATTCACGGAATGGAGAAATTCAATCTATTGGTTTCGTCGCCAATTCCTTCCTGGGTTTCAAATAAAAGGAATGTAACTACTGACAGCAAGAAAATGGGATCTCATAATTCATTCTGGTTTTTATTTCAACGACAATCTATAACTTTACTGTTCTATGTATAAAATATTTGCTAAGAATTTGAAAATTTTGTACAAAAAGATATTCCAACCAGTCCGGTCCTATTTATCCGGTAAATATAATCCGGTTAATAGGTGAAGTAGACGTCAGCACCTATTTCACCTATTAACCAGACTGGTAATCACTAGGAGCTCGGTGGCAAAGCGGGTAATAACACAACTTTGACGCCATCGCTCGTAGGATCGATTCCCACACTGGACAAATATCTGTGTGCATGAACATGTCTGTTTGTCTTGGTCTGGGTGTTTTTAAAAGAAGTAGGGTCCATCAAAGTACCTCCAGCTTATAGTATACCGCAGCCAAATATCAAATCTTTGGAGGGTTGTTGTGTTCCTGCATGTGAGTAATCATATTACCCCTTAAATAGTTAGATTCAGGCGTTATTTTGCGAAAGTCAAATTTACATGCAATTTGATCTAACCTAAAGCAGGTTAGATCAAATTACATATTACCCCTAACGAGTAGCAGTGTTAGCAACAAAGGTGGCATCGCGCGAGTGATACTTAATATATTACAAGCGTTCATAGGCTATGGTAAGTGCTTTACATCACGTGGGTCGTATGCGTGTATGCCTTCTGAACTCATAGAAAAAAACAGTAATAAAGATTTTTTATCTATATGAGAAAGGCTTCCTATTGAATGCGAAGAAAACAACGATAATGGTATTTGAAAGAGAAGAAATCAGAACCAATGTAAGGATTACGGTAGATGATGTAGTGTTGCATGTGGTGAGAGAAAAGGTGGATGAGATTGTATATCTTGGATACGATTTTAGCAGGGATGGATGGTACACCGCAGATGTAGAAAGACGAGTGAGTGCTGGGAATAATGTGAGTGGAGCGTTGGGTAAACTTCTTGGCAGTAAAAACTTAAGCCAGAAGGTACAGCTCGCTATTCGCAATGCAGTGCTGATCCAAATACGTACTTATGGAAGCGAGAGCTGGGTATGGCAAAAAGAGCATGAAAGTGGGATAAACGCGGTCGAAATGCGAGCGTTGCGCAAAATTTGTGACGTAACGCTTGTAGACCGTATTCGCAATGATGATGTTAGAAACAGAGTTCGTCTGAAAGATACCGTCGGTGTTAAAATAAGAAGAGGCATGCTCCGTTGGTTCGGACATGTAGAAATAATGCAGGATGAAAGAATAACGGATGTAGGAGCCGAGGAAGGCCAAGACTTGCCTACCGTGACCAAATTGGTCGTGTTCTATCAGAAGGTGATGTCAGGAGCCCTAGAAGCCGGCGAGCATGCATGAGAAGAGCAATGAATGTTAAAGAAGCGAGTGAGGTATGTAAGGCTCGAGTCACGTGGCGCTCGGTTCACACTGCCAACCCCGCAAGGGATTTGGCGTGAAGTTATAGATAGATAGAAGATGTTTTAAATTAGTTTTCTTTGCTGGTGAATCAATACTATTAAATTGCGGACATTTTTCATTCCGAAGTCAATTCATATATCAGTCAAGCGCTATTCAGATTTCATGCGGTGTAACTGCCATAGCGCTGTTACACCAACTGATAATTTCAGTTTTATCGCTTAACAATTTTTGAAGAAAAGGGAAGGAAAAGGGTTCATTGTTTGATTGTGTGCTGTACATTGCTTGACAAGTATTATACTCTATCTTCACGCCAAGTCTCGTGTCGGGTAGGCAAATAGAACCAAGCGCTACAGGACTGAAACATCTTTTTCGATTCTTTAACATTCACAGCTCATCGCCGGTTTCTAGGGCTCCAGACATCACCTGAAAATCAATTTGGTCACCTGCCTCGACTCCTACATCCTGCTTTTGCGTTGTATATCTATTTCTATACTTGCCTCGAGTCCACTAATTTACAATTAAAACTAAATAAAAACAATTTCATTGGCTTGGCTTGAAATATTTATTCTTAAATTGCTGAAAATTGTCAAAAGAATGGAGATAATTCAGTTACAGGCTTCCATCCGCAGCACTGCAAATGGCTTTAACTTGGCTTGTTTAATAGTCTCTTAATTACAGCTAATCTTACAGAACCATACCCACCTTGTAATTTGCTCAACTCCACGGAGTTCACTGCAAATTAGATGCGCCGGGAAATGCAGTACAAATTGCCTGGATTTCCAGTCTAGTCTATTTCTCTGCGTACGTTCGAATGAAATCTACTGGAAAATTTATAAGTAGCAAATGTTTTTAAAGCGGTTGTATTTAACAAACCTGTTCTGTAATCTATATTATCATTAAATCAAGTTGTATCAATGAATGAATGAATGAAATTTGTTGTATCAAAAATAGTAGATATCTGAAATCATCATCGATATGAATAGTCTATAACGTCATGCCAAATCTCTTGCGGGGTAGGCAGAGAGAACCGAGCGCCACATGGTTCGTCCTTACAAACCTCACTTCTTTAACATTCATTGATCTTATCATACACGTTCGCCAGTTTCTACGGCTTCTGATAAAACACAACCGCATTGATCGTGGTAGGTAAGTCGTGGCCAGCTTCTATATCCTTCTACTTTCGCATCATGAATAAGCATTTTAAAATAATTATATCCGTCACTTTGAAAGAAATCAAAAGATACTCTATCTCTGTCTTTTATGCACGCAATATTTAAAAATACTAACCGAATTTTAGTTATATTGTACGCTCTTCTTCTTCTTAGTGTTCTTATTTCCTAATCCATCAGAAGCCTAGGTTTAGGCAGTGAATAAAAAAAGCCGCCCATGTACATTTGCTGAAGATTTTTATACAGGGCGACTGACGTTAGACCTCTACAACTGAAGGTGTAACCACACCTTTTTTAGGATTGGTCACACGTTTTCCGAAATATAATTACTTGGACGTACGGGTTTTATCACGATGATTTCCTTCGCCGCCGAGGAAGTGATAATTACAAATATGTACATAAATCCTAAAACATATATTGAATTCGAACCACGAATCGTCGGCTATTAGGTCGGTTCTTTATCCACTGGGCTATTACTGCTCCTATAATATAATATTGTACACAATTAAAGCTTACTAGAGGTTGCCTAGTAGTTCAAGTTCAACCATAATATCTCAATCGTTAAGTTTGAACTTTTTTTAAGTTCTATTGTCAAAAACTATTATTACCTCTATAATTAACATGCCAAATAAATTATATAATATTTAAAATAAATACAAAAAAACTAATATTAAAATAAGGAATGCCTTTTTTACTTATAGTACAATAAAGATATTACAAACAAAAGCAAACCTTTTTACAAGCTTTTATTTAACTTGCAATGTAAGTATGTAAGTATGTTCGGGTGAAATCTTGCAACTCAATTTTGAAGCAGATATCTTTAACCGATTGAGCTGAAATTTCCTATACACGTTCGGTTTGGATGACAATGCATGACTAAATGTGTGACGTCATTCTAAATCCAACATGGCGGCATACCCAAGATGGCGGACCAACTATTTTTAATGCACTCCTACAATATGGGTATCAAATAAAAGGGCTTGATAAGAATAACACGAAAAATAATGTGACGTCACTCTTAATCCAATATGGCGGACTTCTAAAGCTTGAAAATCAATTTCGAAGCAGATATCTTCAATCGATTGAGCTGAAATTTTGTATACACGTTCAGTTTAGATGACAATGCATGGTTAACTGTGTGACGTCATTCTAAATCCTACATGGCGGAACACCCAAGTTGGCGAATATTTTTAAGCTATTGCATAGCTTTAGAATCAAGAAATTCCGTAACGAAAATAAAACCTAACACCCCCTACTCCGCCTACCATGTAGCTCGTTTTTTTTCATAATCATTCATAATCATCAGATGATGATGATGATGATCCGTCGGGTGGCAAACAAGTCTTCAGCCCGCCTGATGTGAAATTGTTACACAGCCTATGGACACTTTTAGACTCCGTCGGGTGGGAAACAAGAATATTGGTAGAAGAAATTTTTTTTTCATAATCATCAGATGATGATCCGTCGGGTGGCAAATAAGTAAGAAAATTGGTACAAGATTTTTTTTTTATATTCATTAGATGATGATGATGATCCGTCGGGTGGCAAACAAGTGTTCAGCCTGCCTGATGTGAAACTGTTACACAGCCTATGGAAACTTTTAGACTCCGTCGGGTGGCAAATAAATGTTCAGCCCGCCTGATGTGAAACTGTTACACAGCCTATAGGGTGTTGTGGAAGGACTCGACCATGGGGTGTCCGCAGGGATCCGTGCTCGGGCCGACGCTATGGAATGTCCTCATGGACGATCTGATGCATTTGCCCTTACCGAAAGGAGTAAAGATGGTTGCCTACGTCGATGACGTGACGCTCATCATTGAGGCCAATTCACGATCGGCCATTGAATCAGCCGCGAAAGCGGCTCTGAGCCTATTGGCGACCGGGGCGCCCGTAACTGACTGGGTTTCTCCCCCACAAAGTCGCTATTTATGTCTGTGAAGGGAAAACTACAGACGCCACCTTTAATCAAGTTCGGCCAGGACTCAGTGAGGAGCGTCACGTCTGCGACGGTCCTCGGCGTGGAGTTGGACTCAAGCATGTTGTTTGTGCAACACGCCACCCGGATAGGAGAACGAGCCGCTGCATGTTTTGGCAAGATGTCGAGGGTTACGGCATCAACTTGGGGAATTAAATACCAAGCCTTAAAGGTCCTGTACAAGAGAATGTATGTGGCTACGCTGACGTATGCAGCTGCCATATGGTGCCACCGATTAACAGCGTATGTTCTTCGTAGTGTCGTACTAAGAAGTCAGCGACAGGCACTCATACTACTGACCAAAGCATATAGGTCCACCAGTACCGTTGCCCTGCCCGTACTGGCTGGAGTACTCCCCTCAGACCTGGAGGTGACTCGTGCTGGACGAATGGAGGGAGCGCGTAGATCCGTGACCGGTAGGGAGTTGAGCCAGCGAAAGCGCGATATTTGGGACGCTACGATGCGCGAGTGGCAGGATCGCTGGACTGCGGATACGAAGGGGAGGAAACTTTCCGTTCTTCCCGGAGGTGGCTGGCCGACTGAGCGCAAGCTGGGTCGAGCCGGATTATCAGACCTCCCAGATGCTGTGATATGACATGGCATATTCAGGAAGAGACTGAATGCGTTGGGACGACATGAAAGTAGCATGTGCGAGTGTGGAGAGAGCGAAGAGGACAGAGACCACATACTGTGGTCCTGTCCTATGTATGATGACCTACGTTGTATGATGATGGCTGGAATACAGCGCTCCAAGGACCAACCGGGTCCGGTGTACTTCACCGATCTCGTATCGTCGGCGGCGAACTTCGCTGCTTTGTGCAGGTTCGCCCACGGATGGCACGCACGGAGAAGCGCAGCGGAATGGCTCGAGAAGACCGGAAGAAGAGCGCCCATGGACGACAGCGAAGGCGTTAATGTGGATGTCGCTGCCCCAGAAGGGGGAGAGAGCGTACAAATAGAGACAACGACATAGAATCAAATAATTTGTAGGGAGTCAAGAAATGCCCACGGCACGGCGAAGAGCCTTAGAGCAGCAAGTGCCGTGCTGCATCTCCCGCGATTCGGCTCAAATGACCGGCAGGTCGGTGGAGCCATGGGCGGTGGTGCGTTGTTACACAGTCTATGGGCACTTTTACTTATTGCATAGCGGGCTTTGAGCGCGGCGACCGAATCAAGAAATTCGTATACGACGACATATGGTGTCGTACCATATACATACACGTTATATAGGCGGAGTGGGGGGGGTGTTAGGTTTTATTTTCGTTACGGAATTTCTTGATTCGGTCGCCGCGCTCAAAGCCCGCTATGCAATAAGTAAAAGTGCCCATAGACTGTGTAACAACGCACCACCGCCCATGGCTCCACCGACCTGCCGGTCATTTGAGCCGAATCGCGGGAGATGCAGCACGGCACTTGCTGCTCTAAGGCTCTTCGCCGTGCCGTGGGCATTTCTTGATATGGTACGACTCGCACGAATCAAGACGAGCTGCTCCGAAATCGGACGAATACGTAAGCAGCTGTTTGTGAAAAAGTATATAGGTGTATAGATATCTGTCATATCTTTATAATGCCACACTCACCGCATGTGCGCCCCGTAAGTATACATGTAGGTATATATGTATACATAGGTGTACCTATGTACAACAGTGAATAGCTATACGCGTAAAATTTGTGTATAAAGTGTTTTAAATATGAATAAACAAAGTCATTGAAGAAAGTGATGAAAAAATAATTATAATTGCATTGATAAAAAAAAATGCTATGCAATAGCTTTACCGCGGCAGTCCCCGAGTGCCACACGTTTTTTAAATTAATTCCTCAATCAATAGAAAGGAATTGCTGAGAATAAGTCAAAAAATAAAGTGACGTCACTCTAAACCAATATAGTGGAGTAAGTTTTTAGCGCTTGCTTATAAAATGGGTATCAAGTGAAAGGACTTACTGAGAATACGAATGCGAGTTTAAAAAAAAAGATGCTGAATATCAACTTCATTGCTCCAATCCGTCTGGAATTTTGATGTATTGGGGTTTTTGGAGTCGTCGATTATGATATTGAGGTCGAATTGTTACTCCAAAATCAAACCCGGAACTGTGTTTCGTAAGGCACAAGTAAGCTTCAAGCTGAAATAAGTGGCACATTTCTCTAAACACCCAAGTCAAGGTGAGGCCGTGCCGAGGACTGAGTGGCATCAGGGTGTAATATGATGTCGCGAACGTACCACCTCAGGGCACCGGGGCGAACCCTGTTGTATATTAGCTCTTACCCTTCTAAACGAAGCTCACGACCATGTAACAATGATGCGTTGAATGAGATGAACAGACTGAGAAACGTGTCCAGCGATAACTAAAAAGTAAAAAATAAATTAAAAGTAAAAAACCTTTTTAAAATCAAGCTTTTATTTAAATGCTCTAAAAAGAAAAAAATAAAATTTTATACTAAAACTTTTACTGTTAACTTATAAGGTCATTTCACATTTGACACAATTTATAGAATATAAAAGCTTGTCGCGAGATTTACTTGTGTAGATTAACAAGTAAATTAAATAATTTGATGTGAATAATATTATCTATTAAAATTTTCAAACTAAGTAAATACGAGTACTTAAATCTCGAGACAAGCTTTTATATCCTATAAATTGTGTCAAATGTGAAATGACCTTATAAGTTAACAGTAAAAGTTTTAGTATAAAATTTTATTTTTTTCTTTTTAGAGCATTTAAATAAAAGCTTGATTTTAAAAAGGTTTTTTACTTTTAATTTATTTATATATTTATTATTGAAACAAAAAACCAGCGAAAAAAAAAATTGACTTGAGATGCACATTTAATACGATAATTTAATTCATGATTCTGGTGAAGGTGAAAATGAAAGATTTCCGGCACATGAAATTAATAAATATTGAATTAGGGCTACCAATGATAGATTCTTAGAACTTCCAGTCCCTAACTCCCAATATTATTCATGCTTCACGATGTACGTCTTTATAGCGCACTCGCAACCAGTCTGAAGTTATCCCAATCGTACAACTATTTTAAATTACAAGTGAAAAAGCATTACGGTACTAGAATTCACTTTTAAACTCATCTGTGTACTGTGTGTGTTTTAGATGTCTTATATTCTATGTGAATTATGTATAAATTCCTCATCAAGCGTGTTATGGTAGACTGGACGAGATCCCCATTGGGATAAGTCCGTCATTATATAATTTAGTCTAAGCTTTTTATGTGTTATAATCTTAATGTTCATTATTATATAATAAAGTTTAATAAATAAACAAACTAATATCGTCAATGTTACCTTATTTGTGAAAACATAATGTATGCTTATAAAAACATAAAGTCGTTTTCAAAATTCAGTGATAATCTTAAAAGCATAAATAAGTAACGGTACATTGGTTACCAGTGACCTCCCGAGAAGTTACTGTGTTAGCTGCAGAGGGGTAACGTGCGAAAGATTGTATTTATTGATTGTAAGTATTGCCAGCATTCATAGACTATGGTAACCACTATACCAGAGGTTAATCGTATGCTCATATGACTTCCAGCGTTGTGAAAAAAGATATTGCAATGAACTATGCAATTCAAACCATGCCAAGATGTGAAATGTAGAATTATAATTTTTAGCGCGATATGAAAGGATGTATTTCACTTAAATAACATATTAAGATTTGATGCACTTTAGTATTATATGGCGGTGTCAACCCAATGATTCATGCTTGTAATAAATACAAGTAGCCTATTAACCACATAATGTTGGTCAATTACCACTCTGCCACAGACTAATTAACATTTAATTTCATAACCCACGCAGTACCTTGAAATATGAAATTGTGGTTCCTTCATTTAGATTTCTAAATCGCAGGGAATGATTATCATCAGCTCATTGTACGCGTGCACTGTTTCAAACAGTAATACCAAGTGTTATTTCTTATTATATTCTTTTATTTCTTTAATGGAAGCCATCTTCCAGTTGTTTCATTATGCAAACTTGTCATATTGACCTCTGTGCCGTTCTTACGACATGCGTAATTAGAGTTGTAATCGGATTTTGAGTGTTAAGTGTGATCTGCTGTTACGTATACATGGATGCAATAATGTAGTACCTATTAGTTTTTAGATCGCAATCATTATGTCTAAATGCCATACTTCATCCAACCATCTGCATATCTGTCGCAGGTAAGTAAAATGTGTACTTTCCAACCGCGTAACATGCTGTAATTGCTCAAACTCGGAACATGAAAATAATTGCGAGAATTTTTGTTTAGATTTTCAGTGAAATTTGCTTCTAAAGTCAGCTGGAGTGTCCCCTGAGAAGTCATTATTATACTTTGATAATCTTGTCAATTTCTTTTGTTACGAACTAGTCTTACAATAGTCGCATATATATGAATTAAATTATAACATTTACAATATTATTAATGTCAAAGAAATTATTCGTGTAATTACATAATTTATTTTTGAAATTAAAAATATTTACACGCGATAGAACTGTATTACTCGTCAAGTAATTCAGATCTTTCCCGAATGGAAATAACGTTTTCAAACGGAAATGACGTTCAGTAAAAAAATTATGATTCATTTGCGGCATTAGTGAAACTAATTACATATTTAACTATATACATATATATATACATATATATATATACATATACATATATATATATATATATATAAACAGAGAATTTTAGTAAATGCAACGAAAAACGTATTTATTTGATTAATACTTGTACAAATGCAACAAAGGCTCAGGTTAAAAATCAATAGGTTCAATACCATTGATATCACAATGTTGTCTGTGACTATGTCTTTCTTGTTTTGAATGAGTACTGAAAAAGCAATAAATAATTTTGATATGTATCTCTGCTACTAATACAGACCCCTCTTAGGAGTTTACTGGTGACCTCACTCACACACCAGGAATACAAAAACCCTTCAGAAAGTTGTTATTTGGCCGCGGTTTTCGGTGTGGTCGAAGTACTTCCCCAGAAAGGCTGCTTTCATGCACGTTACTAATTTTCAAAATACCTTGACCAAGACAAACAGACATATTCATGCGCACAAATTTTTGTCTTGAGTGGGAATCGATCATGGGCGTTGGTGTTAAAGTAGCGTCACTAACCACTGCACAGCAAAGCTCTTCAAATTAGTTTGCTATTTTAATGATACAAAATAAAAGACTGTGCCATAACTTAAGTCTACCCAATTCAATGTCACAGTCGGTTAAAATATTGAAGTTACCCCATGCATACCTTATTGGTTTAAGTTTAAACACAAAATTTAATACTATTTTACTATACGTTTAAACTAGATGACATAACCATTTTCGCAGAACGTAGTTGTGTTACACGACAATGGTCTCATGTATTGTATTTAATTTCTGAACACAAACTACGAGTGAATAGTTTGAGCATTTCCATTATTCCGTTTTGATAACTTACGTCGTAAACTCTAACAGTCTGCACTAGATGCAGTTTCAAAGGTAGCCTTAGGGTTTAGTTAGACGGTCGTTGTAGTGCTTTTAGGCCTAAAATAGTCTAGCATTTAGTGAAGGGAATATGCAGAACTTGGGATAACAAAACATTGAGCATTGTGGTGTTAGGGTTGGCACATCTTCAAAGTTTCGTACAGTTATCGAAAAAGCCAAAATATACCATCGAGTGATGACGAAACTCTTGAGAAGTTGCTTCATTGAAAGAATACGCCAGCTAACTAGTTCTTATTAGGAGTGCATACACTTTTAACCATCCGTTTCGATCTGAGAGCAACAATAGCCCAGTTTACAAGGCATCAGCTCATCAACCGTGTGGTTCAAATCCTGGCACAGGTATGTACCACTAAATTCGTGTTGTATTAGATAAAATCGCGAACTTTTCTTCTTCTTCTTAGTGTTACCTAGTTTCCTAATTTGTTAGGATTGGCGGGATTCGCTAGATAAGCCTGAAGATTTGGCGAAGATACTGATTTGAACATGAAGCGACTTCCGGCAGTCCTCCACAACCCAGAAGAAAAACCAGACCTTTCGGAGGGTATGTCACACGTCTATCAAAATAAAATTTCTTGGACGTGACGAAACCCTCACGATGTTTTCCTTCAACGCGGAGGAAATTATAATTACAAATACGTACATATATAAATTTGAAAACTAGAATTTAGTGGTACAAGCCAGAATTTGTATCGGAGACGGGTCAAGAGGCCATATCCACTGGGCTATTAATGGTTATGGGTAATCGCTTCCTTTTCTTAAAGTATGTAAAACTGACAATTATTTCAACAGTTTAGGCATATGAATATTAGATTTACTTCTAGACCTAATTAAGTAGTATTGTACGATATGGAGAGCTCGTTGACGTTGCTGTGCATGTCAGTGTAATCGAACACGTAAATAGATAAGCAACATCAATCACAGTCTATCTGCGGATTTTATTGGAAATAGGACTTACCGAGAGATCATACCCGATCCATATGCGCAATAGTCCCATCAGTGATAATAAACCGGTCCCAATAGAGCGTAACACGACCGAGAACTGACGCAGGTGCATACGTATAATATGGGACCTCGCAACTCACAAGACTGTATTTAAGAGCAAGCTGCTGGTGTATTAGCCTAGCTACTTGATTATGTATGTGCAAGTACTCGCCGTTAGCAAGCTGAGTACAACCGGAAACTATATGCCTGAGCCTGATGCCAGGACGGTGGCAAGCTCGACAAATGTCGTCCCGTCCTTTTGGATATACTTCCGGTAGTTGTTCGTGTTGATAATTTCGTCCGTTTCGTCCATAATTGCACAATATATCTCAGCCAAAGAGGTCACGGAAACGGAGGCACTGTTGGTTTGCGCCAATTCTCGGTTACCAAGTATAGCAGCGTAATACCCTTATCGCTGCTATAACATCTCTATCGCATCCTACTATCACAGTGAAGGAAGTATTCCCTGAGATTGAACACCTCTCGGTTGTGTAGGTTCTTGTCGTTTAAAAAGCCACGGCCACCACACTTCCGGATGGGATGGGATTCCTGGGATGGACATTCGCATCACCGGTCACCGTGGGTGATGCATGCGATATATTGTTAGCAGTTTACGGACCTTTACGTCCAGAGTGCTCAGTTTAGTCTGAGTGCACCTTAGTATGCCAACGGAGTATATAAGCAGGGCCATAACCAAACCGTTGAAGGCACGAACCTTGTTGCCACCTGACTTACATGATTTTCAGTACTTTTGTCAAGCGACCCAAGAAACGTTCCATTGCTTACTGTTTTATCTCCCTGTCTATTGTACCCAGAGACTCTCTTCATCTCTATTTCTTTATTGCCATATTTATTATCCGTATTTGTGTATGTCTGCCGTTCTGTAAATATGACTGATAAATAATGCTCTTAGCCTTATCTTTGTTATTTATAATATTGATTTGTAGTCAACCAAGTTTAAATAAATACTGTTACTAACCTAATTAAGGTATTACAGATAACAGTAATGATTTGTTTATATCTACTATCATATCTCACAATACGTGCCTGATAATAAATATTGAAAGAGATTCTGATAATAAACATATTATAAAATAAATACATTTATTATTATTAGTAGTCAGTTAGTAGTCAGTAGGGAAAATGGTATTTCCGTTAATGCACTTTAAGAAAACCTTAAGCCCCTCCGAGGCACTTTTTATTGCCCGTAGACCTTCTTCGTTTACCTAGGTAAATCATGGGTACATTTAATATCCGGTAGTATACTTCAGAGCACTGAATTAAGGACAGATATAATTGCCTGGACTCTAATATTATGCCTGTGAATAGTTCATGTACATTACGCCCTACCCTGCCGTAATATATATGTCCGGATTTAGGTAAAAATAATTGCCAGAAACTAAAAGAAATGGAAGATAAAATTAATGAACTAACAGAAAAGTTACAAATAGCTGAGAATGAAATTGTTAACCTATTATCTGAGAATAGCACATTAAAGGAACAAATATCGAGCTGCAATATTAAAGTCAATCATCTAAAAGAAATATGTAAATTGACTCCAGAAAATATTACAAAAAGAAAAAGGAAAAGTCTAAATAAAACTCGTCTTAATTTTACGCATGAAGAAGAAGATATAAATACAATGAGAGGGAACGATGAGAAAAATGATGTTAGTATTAAGGAAGACGAGATACGTGTTATAAATGACACTTTAATTTTAACGAGACAGCCGGAGAAGAAGGCGCTAGACAAGGGTACTAGTCAAGCAGCGGAGAGCTCTATGGACAGTAATAATGGAAAAAAAGGAAAAATTTATATTGTAGGTGACCAGCAAGCTAAAGGACTGTCATCGAAACTAATAATCTCTAGGATAGGAAAATGGAACGATGTGTATAATGTTACCGGAATAGTAAAGCCTTACGCAATGAGCTCAGACATTTTATGTAGTCTTCATAATATATCTGGTAACATATCTAAAGATGACTTAATTGTAATATCTGTTGGGAGTAACGATAAAGATCCATATGCTTTGTTTGCTGCTTTATGTAACGTTTTTTTCAAATTCAAACATTGTAAAATATTAGTACTGAATATAAATAACAATCGTTACTTAGACGTCGACATTCTAAACTCTCAATTAAAATTTGTTATTAAATTGGTTAATCAATTTGACAATTGTAAACTTATAGATATTAAATATTCTGACATTTGTTTTAAATATAAGACGAAATTGAACTTTATGACATATAAATTGAATATAGAAATAGATTATTTGAAATACGAACATGATTATATTGTAAATGGACTTAAGACTTTTCGTCACTATCGATATCAAGCCAGTGATGTAAGCAGTGCAGGGTTTTTTCGTTCCTGATGCTTGTAATACTTATAGTCTCAAACAAACTGTAACTCCAACAAAACCTGGTTGTTTAAACAAATTTAGAATTCTACACCAGAATATAGCAGGTCTCTATAATAAGCTTAACATATTAGAGTTAACGCTGCAGGAATTACATGCGAATGACGGGGGGGTTGATGTACTATGTTTCAGCGAAACGTTCATAAAGGAAGGTACTGAAGCGAATATTAAACTGCAGGAGTACAAACTGATATCAATGTTTTGTCGAGAGAAACAAAGAGGAGGTTCCTGTATCTTTGTAAAGAAATACTTGGATGCGAAACCATTACATTTAGGTACGGATTGCCCTACAAAGATGTACTTTGAATGTTGTGGCATTGAAATAACGGGCATGAATTTGATAATCTGTAATATCTATAGAATCCCAGAGCAAACTAAAGCTGCCATAGGTATATTTTTACATAAATTGGAAATACTGTTAGAATTTTTAACGGGCAAATTTAAGCGAAAGAAGATAGTGATTTGTGGAGACTGGAATTTAGACATCTTAAAACAAAATAATTATACTCAGGATCTATTAAGCATTCTTAGAGGTTTTAACTTAGAAATCCATATACAGTCACCTACAAGAAAAAATGCTTGTCTGGACCAAATAGCCAGTAATATGAAACATGTGCATGTTCTATGAGTTGTGTTTTCCTGTAATTAAGGTAAAATGTAACAATCGCCCTGGAAAATTAAGGTGGCTCACTAAAGGCCTAAAGAAGTCTAGTAAAAATAAACGTCAGCTATACCTATTATATAAATCAGATAAATATAACAAATCAATGAATAAAATGAAATATAAACAATATAATAAAATTTTAAAAAAATGTATTTTTGTCTCCCAAAAAATAAATAATAATAAATACATTCAAAATAGTAAAAATAAAGGTAAAGCTACATGGAGCACTATCACAGCTGCTTTCTCCAATAATTTTAATAATAATGACATTGACATGATTAAATCTAATGATACTTATTTGATTAATCCCATTGACATTTGCAATTTATTAAATTTTTATTTTACTAATCTACCTGACAATCATAATCTGACAAACACAGACATTAAATTAAACCATTTGCACAAAAATGCCCACTCAATGTTTCTGAATCCGATTACCGATAATGAGACCTTCAAAATCATTATGTCTCTAAATAATAGTAAAGCGAGTGGTGTCGATAACATAATAACAAAAGTACTTAAAATGTGTGCCAAGTATATATGTAAGCCCCTCACACATATTATCAATTTGTCTTTTATAGAAGGTAAATTTCCAAATCAGCTCCAACTGTCTATAGTTAAACCTTTATACAAGAAAGGGGAGAAATCGGACCCAAGTAGTTACAGGCCGATAACAATTGTGCCAGTGTTATCGAAGGTGCTGGAAAAAGCGATGCTTGAAAGGTTAAATGCCTTTTTAAAAAAATTTTACATACTGATACCACAACAATTTGGTTTCCGTGAGGGATACTCGACTACACTTGCTTGTTTCGAACTAGTTAAAATGGTCTCAGAAAGTATAAATAACAATTCACTAGTAGCCGCTCTGTTTTTAGATATGAGCAGTGCATTTGATTATGTAGACCACTCAATACTTTTACGCAAATTGGAATTATATGGTATTAGAGGCAAAGCACATGATTGGCTAGACAGCTACTTGAGGAATAGAATGCAATGCACCGAAATAAATAAAGTAACGAAAAACAGAAATAAATTTCTTAACACGAAACATCGTTCCAATTTTCTAGCAAAAACAACAGGAGTTCCTCAGGGAAGTATTCTCGGCCCGTTACTTTTCCTTATTTATATCAATGACCTCCCAAGTACTATATCACATAAGTGCATACTTTTTGCAGATGATACGACCCTTGTGATAAAACCGGATGATAAATATAATGTGGAAACTATAGTAAACAAGGCTTTAGCAGACATTATAGACTGGCTTAAATCCAATAATCTTAAAATTAATTTAGGAAAAACCAAAGGCATGACATTTTCTTCATATAATTCCATACAAATACCAATAAAATTAGACTATAATGGCACAAAAATTGAGATAGTAGATAAAATCAAATTTCTAGGGATAAATTTGGACTCACATCTTAACTGGAAGGACCACATTGACGTAGTATGCAAAAGGTTAGACCGCTTTGCTTATGCTCTTAGAAGACTGCGTCAAACAGTGTCTACTGCAGCAGCTCTTACAGCCTACCACGGTTACGTTTCCTCTGTGCTCAACTATGGTATTGTGCTATGGGGAAACTCTGTTCTTGTGGATAAAGTGTTTAAGCTGCAGAAGAGGTGCATGCGCGCTTTAAGTAATGCATGGTATCTAGATAGTTGTAAGCCGCTATTTAAAAAATTTAATGTACTACCTGTGCCATGCATGTATATAAGAGAGGTATGCATTTTTGTAAAACAAAATTCAGGATTTTACAAAATGCGATCAGATTGTACTGCTAGGCGAACTAGAGCTCAATATAAAAACTTAATACATCGACCAACCTGTCATAAGTATATATATGAAAAAAATGCCTTTAATATGAGTATATTAATATATAACAATCTACCAGAGGAATTTAAGACTATAATGGGAAATATGTTTAAGACGAAATTGACGACATGGCTCTTAGATCACTGTTTTTATAGTATTAAGGAATATCTGGACTACAAATGTAAATGACAACAGTAGTTAGTAGTAATTAATAATGTTAATTTTTATATGACATGATTTAATTAATAATAATACATGTAACTATAAATTTTTTGCACGTCTGCACGCAGACTGAATACACTACCATCCACGCCATTTGTAACACCTATTATAATATTGTGTATTCTTGCAAATAAAATTATTTGATTTGATTTGATTTGATTTATACCTCTTTAGTTATTTTATGCTAAAGTTAATAAAACAAATACATATATTTTTCGACTTTCAATTGAAGTATATCGTATTCAAGATATTTTTAACATGAATAAAAAATATATATACAAAACTATGAAGGCATACTAATGCATTAGGTTGCATTAGAAAATTCTTAATAAAGAATAACTAAAATTAAGATATCAATACAATGTTGTGGTTCACTGGAACTGAAGTAAACTGTCGGGTATCACAAGTACACTTGGTTGACCTAGGTGAACCGAGGGGGACTACAGGCAATAAATACAACCTGCAGTCCATCTACTTTATTTGGTATACAACGTTGGACGGCTTAAAAGCATTCGGCTCACCTGATGTAAAGCTACCGTAGCTTATAAACGCTTGTAATTGATGTACATCAAGTATCACTCGCGCAATACCTTCTCTGTTGCTAATACAGCAACTCCTTAGGAGCTTACTGGTGATCTCACTCACACGCAGGAACACAACAACTATCTAGGAAGTTGTTATTTGGCTGCGGTTTTCTCTGAGGTGGAGGTACTTCCCCATACAGTTGCTTTGATATGCTCTACCTCTCTTAAAATACCCAGAGAGACGTTTTATGCACACAAATGTTTATCTTGTGTAACAGCGCGTTTCGCCGCTAAGCCACCGAGCCCATCAAAATCGAAGAGCTCTTTGACGTGAACTGAGTAGATGGATGATGTCGAAGGAGCCTAATAAGGACAAAAAATGTAACAAATGTAGTATGTAAACACTGCCTGCATGCTGAAGCATTTCCAATATTGCCAATGTCTCTTTGTTTTTGATGTTAACATTTATTACAAACTGTAAGTTTCTATTTTAGTTTAGTTTAGTTGTCTTCTAATGTCACCTTCTTATAAAATACCTCTATGTGTTCATAATAGGAGAGGCTTGCCCTTTCCCGGCTGCTACATCCTTCAACTTTCGCGTTGTATTGTCATGTGAAGATAAAGATATCTTACAATCTTTTTACTTGTTCGTACCAACGGAGCACAACTCTTTAAAACATTATCTACAAGTGATAGGCCGCAGTATTTGCAAGCGTTACGCTACAAAGCTCGCATCTTAAGCGCGTTTATTTTATTTTATGCTCTCTCTGGCACATTACATTGCTACGATAGATAAAGAATATTTGTGGGTAAACTCAAGTACTATATTTGCCATATTTGACAACCCTATAAACGATAGAATGGGTCGTGTAACATAGCTTTTGAAATACTCCAATGTATTTGGAATAACTTGAAAACCAATACCGTAACTTATACTGCGTTCCCAATAAAAGAATAGAGTATCTGCAACGTTGTGCTACAATTTCGTTATTTTGCAAAATAAGTTTTACTAATACCAATGAAATGAAATGTTTCAGCGGTTTATAGAGCGTGATGTTGTAACAAAATTTGTAGCAACATTAGGAATTGGTTATCTTCAGACAACAAAAGTGGAAAATGAATACTGAATATTGATACAGTCATAGGTTAGGTAGTGTTTTCAACTTTGGAATTGATTTGATTACTAGTAAAATCATTACAATCATTAGACCTTCGACCAAAGTACTCATTATTTTTAACATATTTAAATTTATTGAAAATTTTAGAGTGCTTTGGTCTTATTGTTTATAATCTTAAAATTAATTTTATTACAGGTACATATTGCGAAAAATATATAAATTTAGTTAATAAACAAGTTACAAAAAGTCAATGGTCACAGCATGGCCGACGTTCAGCTGAGAATTATTTATGTTACATTATATGTAGATGCATGTTATCAATGTTGAAATCTCAATGGTGGGTCGATTATTGAATCTACTGTAAAACCAATTTCAAAATTGTTGACATATCGTCCGATTCCATTTTATGTGGGAACAATGTTTCCATGCTGAAGTTACTCTAGAAGTAAAAGTTACATCTTAACTTTTATACATTGACGAAAACTAATCCCTATTTGAATCCTAAAAGTTAATGTCTATCCAGTCAGATCTTTAGATTAGGCAGCATTAGCAATTTGCTTGGCTGTTTGCGTTAATTTATTGTTGTTTTTATATCACAGAGCGGCTGTCATCAGACCAATCCGGAACAAAACCCCAGAGTTTTCTTAGGTTAGATCACGCGTCATTAGAAATACAATTTCTAGAATATAGGGGTTTGCTCACGATCACTTAGAAGTAGAAATAAGTTGTGTATGCCGGTACATCGGCTTGCTAGGACTGGTAGATCTTTTCTAGTAAATGGTATTCGATTTTATAATAAGTTGCCTGAAACAGTTCTGCCCTTTCCTGACAATGTATTCAAAAAGTACATTAAAAATACTCTGTGTAGAATGGCTTATTATAAAATTGATGAATATGTAACTGACTAAGATGTCTGAAAATAATTCAGCACAGACTACCTGTCCGTAATAATTTTTATTTTTACCATTGGATATCATTATTGTACAAATATGCTTATGTTTTTTTTTTTTTTGGAAAATCTAAATGACAATTTCAAAAGAGACCTATATTGGCAAGTTTCTTTCGGTATTTCTTCTTAGCCAATGGTCATTTCCGAAATGCTAGTAGATAAAAAAAAGGAAAAAGTAAAAAGAAAATTTTATAAGATATAATAAGATTATATTTCAAAAACTGTAAGACGTGTCTAAGTGCCCGCGAGGGCCCAATGGCAAATAAAGATTTTTTATCTTTTTTTCTTTATTAGCATCAGAGATGGTATCGCACGAGTGATGCTTAAATATTTTGCAAGCGGTCTTAGGCCACAGTAATCGCTTTATATCAGGTGGCCAGTATACTTGTATGCCTCTCGATGTTGTATAAAGATAAATTTCATTATGTATTTTATGTAAAAAATTACTTAAAATATATTGAAAATGCCCTGACCAATGTAAATAATCATATTCATATACGTAAATGTTTAACCTATGTGGGATTCGTACCCGCAATCTTTGATAAAGTAGTCGACACTAACCACCACTGTACACCAGGTTCATCAAATTCCCATTCCCTTAGATTTCATTCGCTTTAAATCTATCATAATGTAGGAATGCGTGAATAGAATCCTTTTTCTATTTACATGACTAAAGTTTTCAGTTCCTGCATGAATATATGTCTCTTAGTTTCTTTATTCCATCACAAATTCTAAACTCCTGAACCGATTCAGATTTGTGAGGTGTCATCAGAATTCTCAAATTATTATATCACAAATGTTATGGCGGATCATGTATACTGAAGAAAAAAATGCCAAACCTAGTGCGTTATAACTGGGCTATATATATATATATATATATACATATATATATATATATGTCGCAGAGGTAGCAACACCATATTGAGAAGCCCGGAAGAAATCAATCCCCGTGATGCTAGTTTTAATAATAACGGATCAAAATGTCAAGTCGGCGCTTGGGTGGAATCGACATCGTTGGATTGGCAACACCGGTTGTGTTTGTTATGGTTTGCTCGAAATGTCGATTGTTGTCAGTTGTCAAAAACGTCAAGATGATTGGAAGCGTCATTGGAAGCGGCATTACGAATCGAGCAATGGAGCTAATCGCACGTGTCGCGTCCACCGCATTTTGAATCCGTTGTAATCTACGATCTGAGCATAACTTTTGTTACGATTATTATTGTAATGGACTGATTAAATATTAAGAAGATTAACTACGCTGGTATTTCGCTTTATTCGCCATGAACAACGAGCCACCTGACGACCATTACATCCACGTCCCGACATATATATATATATAAGTAGATAAATTAAACATAAGAATATTTCATTAATGTGCGTTATTATATGTATACTGGATCCGTTGGCAGTGTCTTGGATACAATTGGACACGGTTAGAGAAGCAAACAAAGCCAATGAAAAAATCCTAGTTTAGAAAACTAATACGCGAAATGGAACAATCATTTAGAGAGCTGAGTATATCACAGCAAGGGGACAGTAAAAAATGCGTGGACACCGCTGACAAAGTGCTATTGCGACGGAAAACGGGCACAGACCACTGTGCAATGCATTCCAGCATTTCTACCCGATTTGATGTTACACTTTGTTGTACGTATGTATGTACGTATATCTTCACCCAGGTCCTTTGCGTGGTAGGCAGAGAAAACCGAGCGCCATAAGATGCGGTCCTTATACACCTCATTTGTACATTTAACATTTATTGATCTTTTTATGCACGCTCGCCGGTTCTTAACCCTTCGAAACGCAAAGTAGCTTAATAATGTCGGGAAAGCAAGCGTACGGCCCACCTGATGTAAAGTTATCGTAACATATAAAAAGAAATACAAGGAATATCCTAATAACAACTAATCTGGAGGTTACAGGTAATCTCATTAGCTCACAGGAATACAATGATCACCAAGGAAGTTACTTAACTGCAGCTTGCGTAAAGGTTTTTCTCCAGTCTGACTTTGGTTCGCTCTACGTCAACGACCACAAAATACATGTTCATGCACAAAAATGTTTGTCCTGTGTGGAAATCATTTTCAGATTCATTGGTGTCAAAGTAGCGTAACAACGCGTTTCACCACTGTTTCACTGATCTCGTCAAAAATTGTCCATTGTAGTAACGAACGACTTAATATGCGCAAATGCGCTCAACGATAGTGTTTATGGCCACCCTAATCTGTCTAATAGCTTCCCATCTGTTCCGAATCCCATTAAATATATTTTTAGTGATCAGTTCAAAAGGCCACCAGGCTTCTTACTGACCTAGTTGGGATACACGCAGCTGGCTTTATTTTACAGTTCCATTTGCAGTATTAGTTTTAAATTAGTTTTGTTACCCGGGTGAAGTGAAACCAAAAATAAAGTTTTTATATATATACACGTAATAAATATGTTATGTATACACCACACATTCCCTAAGCTGTGGGCAATGTGTAGCTACGAGTATTTACGTCTGTCATATAAACTTTGCTATCTGGGAGTTGTGATAGTCTAGTGGATACAGAACCAGTTTATTACTGGTTCGAGCGAGGGTTCTCGCGAAATCGATTTTGGCTAGAGCACATAAATTGGTATTTTCGAATTTATTTGCAATTATCCATTTTCGGGTGAAGAAAAACATTATGAGGAAACCCCCACGTCAGGTGCTCTGTACAGGTTATGGAGGTCTAACGGCAGTCGCTCCATGTCAAAATCAGTGTCTTCACCAAATCCAAAGACTTAAGTAGCGTACCCTGACAATACTAATGGATTATTTTGACTAGCTCGATGGTGCAGTACTGAAATCAGGTACAGTTTCTTCTTTATACGACGTCGGGAGGTATAAAGGCATACGGCCCACCTTATGTAAACTGGTTACCATGGTCTATGAACGCTGTCAATACAGGAACTTCACTGATTTGCAGGAACACAATCTTCCCGAAGCTGCTATTTCGCTATGGTGTTCTGTGAGGTGGAGATACTCGTACTTCCCCAGACGGATAAAATGCGATGAAGAGGTTTTTTAAAGGGTCGGCAACGCATAAGTGACACCCCTGGTGTTGCAAATATCCATATGCTACGGTGACTGTTTACCATCAGGCGGGCCGTATGCTTGATTTCCAACTTAGTGGTATAAAAATAACACGGGTTGCTTTAATGCGCATTACCTTTCTTAAAAAGAGAGGGCTAGACCAAGGCAAACAGACATGATCGTGCACACGTATGTTGTCCAGTGTGGAAACAGAACCTACAAGGCATGGTCTTAAAGTTGCAATTAAAGTAGCAGCTAATAAACGATTATCTATCTATCAATTGCTAAGCACTCGAACTCTGTTCTTCAAAACTTCTAAACTCTGGTCCAACCGCCTGATCAAAAGATGATACAGATTCATTTATTACACATAGATATTTTTTTATCCATCTGTACCTTTTGACTAACAAATACATTACCAACTAATTTAAATCAATCACCGATTTTAGATTTCAAAAAATCTAATTTAAATCAATTTCAATTTAGACCATATAAGGCCTCGCCATACTAACCCTTACTCATTCCACTGCTGGGCCACGGGTATCCCTTCGACCGAAGTAGTTTAAAGCAAACTCTGCTACGATACTCAACTGCGGATTGTTGGAGGCCAGTGTTTTCAGCTGCCCTAAGATCTACCGCAACGTCTGCATTCCGGGATGACCGGGCACTCCATACGATGATGCTCGAAATAGATAAATCCATTCACAGACAGACTGAGATCAGCATTCATCAAGCAAGATGCCCCCGAGATCGCCCGTATGATGCCTTAAAATCCAAATAAGTACTATATTATTTAGTTAATAGATTCAGGCGTTATTTTGCGAAAGTCAAATTTACATGCAATTTGATCTAACCTGCTTGGTGTGCTTCCGCCATCAATTACCTCATGCGGCCTAGCGCCGGCTGGTACCCACCCACTACCATTAGTAGATGCAACATGCAGACGCTGCCATGGCTGCACCGGTAGTCTCTCGGCTGCTGCGGTCGTCCGCGATCTGGAACAGAAACCGCATGCCCCCACAACCGTCTCTGACACGACTGGCCTGGACAAGTGTTTCGCCTCTCCACAAGGCATTATCAGGCGCTGTAGATGTTAATCGTAAGAATATCATGCTACAAGTTGCAATTTGTCAGGCCAGGCCAGTCAGGGCAGCGACGGTGCCGGCCGGCGTTAGGTCGCATGAACTAATTGGTGGCGGAAGTACACAAAGCAGGTTAGATCAAATTGCATACTATATTATTCATGCCGCATTACCAAATAAAAGCTTTAAAAAACAAAAATTACTTTAAGTACGTTTAATTACGAATAAAATCTTATAACATCCTTGTGACCAAACAGGAAAAACTCTGTCGAGAAGGACGTCTCATTGTCTTCAGTTTTGAGTAGAACGTTAACGAGATATCTGTAACAATTAAAGTCAGACTCGTCAAAAAGTTTTAATGACTGTCCCACTTTGTAAAGAGAAAGAAAAAAGGGACGATTGAAAACAACTCGCGAAAGTAAAAAAGTGCTTCGGCCCTTCTAAGATTTTTTGTTGGAATTACCTCCGTTTCAAGAACAGGTTTCCGACCGAAAACTTCACGTTTTATAATCATAAGAAATTTCAGAAGTTTGCGTAATTTGATACGGGAGAACGATCAGTTTATTTTAAGTATTTAATCCAAGTATTTATTCGGTGGGCATTTTTTATATTCATCTGGGTATTTCTGACCCGGAAAATTTTTGATATGAAATGGTCACATAAAGAAATATACATGTTTAAAAACCGTATGGTTACCTGATTCATTTGAAGATAAGCTATAATAAATTCAATGTTAATTTAACAGGCACAACACTTATTGTTTGTTGATAATATTACAACCAGAGCTGCTATGGCGGCGGTATGCAACAACTGTACCAGGAGCTCCTAAGGAGTAGCTGTGTTAGCAGCAAGAAACAGCAACTTCTAAGGATCTTACGTAATCCTTTGTGTATTACAGGCGTTCTAAGGCCCGACGTTTTAAAAAAAAGTTGGCGGATACCGGAGCCCTAGTTCATATTAAGCATGTGGTGACGGAACCAAAAGCAAATAGTAATATATTAAATTGGCTGTAAATCTAACTCCAGCAGAATAATAGCCGAATCTAGTTTTGCAAATATCCACAGGCTACGTTTACTGCTTGCCATCAGGTGAACCGTAAGTGTGTTGGTCTGCTTAGTGGTAAAAAAAGGTTAAATCTTACGACTGTTACGAGAAGACATGATGAACATACCTCAACAGTCGTCTGCATGCCTCGGCATGTCAGCGAGTAAATAATTAACCTGGAAAAATGCACAAGGTTTGTAAGTTAATAGAAGGAAACATTAGGAAATTTTTAGACGTACCTATGTACGGAACGAAATTTCGTTGTATCCCGCCCTTATCATATCAAATCAAATCAAATATCTTTATTGTGGAACACAGGTTACAAAAGATCTTAGAATTTATTGCGTATCACTGTGACCTGTCCTTAATAGACGTACAATAGCATATGTATGCGTGGAGTCGGAGTGAACAAAAACGTGTGTTCGATATGATATTGATTGATGACTCAGGAACACTGACTAGACAGGCATACACAGACCAAGAAGTGGAGGCACTGGCGAGGTGTACCTTTTTCGAAGACCGTGATAGGATTAAAAGTGAAAATTGAGATTGAAAAGAACATACAGGTCAGTTAGTGAGAGAGATAGATGTGAATGAGTGCCGGAAAGCTCCGAAAGGGAGTATGGTGAATAGCGCAAATGGAGCATGTGGTTGCGTAAAATGGCATAAAACTTCGAAAAGCCTGGTGGGGCTTGGAGGCAAAAAATGAGAAAAGCGTGGTTGGATTATGCTGTATATTTGCACCTAAACAGAAGTATGAGAGAAATGAAGAAAGAAATTTACCGCTCTCTCTCTCTCATCAATCCATTATAATTATTTCTTCCTGCTTTCTTTTGGGCAACGCACGCATTTTATTTATATGCAATTTGATCCAACCTGCTTTGTGTGCTTCCGCCACCAATTAGTTCATGCGGCCTAACCTAATTAGCCTAACTAATTGGTGGCGGAAGCACACAAAGCAGGTTGGATCAAATTGCGTGTAAATTTGACTTTCGCAAAATAACGCCTGAATCTATTAACCATTTTATTTATTTTACTTTGCTACTAGATGCGATAGTAAATTGGTTAAGACCTACGACCTAGTTCGACTTAAGGTGACGCCTGGTGCACTTATTCGATGATTAAATGTTACATATCTACTATTGTGAATTGAATTGTTCAATTTGTCGAACTATCTTGTGATTTATTGATAAGACATGTGTCTACGATTAATTGTTCTACTTTATCGTTCGCAGTGTAAAGACGGCTCAGTATTATTGTAAGTGAACTTATGAAGTCATGTGTTTATAAATGTTTTGATCCCTTCAAATGTGAATTATAAGGAGTCGATTTCAGCAAAATGAAGAATAAATATGAAATGAATAAAGCGCAGTCATTTATTGTTGCTAATGATAATAGTGAACAGAATAATGTACCCGCAAAAAATGAAAAGGACAAGTAAGTTTCTTCAAAATTTGTATTGGACATCTCCATAAAGTTTGTTTGAGAGCACGATGGCGTCGTTGCGCGTATCATTCTAACCGAACACGTAGGTTAAGCAACGTCGACCGCAGCCTGTCTATGGATGGGTTTTTCTATCTCGAGTTTCTCCGGCTTCGGTTAAGTCAAGGTTAAGCCCGGCTGTTGTCGATAGATAACAGTCATTAAGCTCACTGACTTAGCCCTCGGGCGGCTTGAAAATACTGGCCTCCGCCAATCCGCATTTGAGCAGCGTGGTGGAGTATGCTCTAAACCCCTTCGTTGAAGGGAGATCCGTATCTCTGCAGTGGGATGAGTGAGGGTTGATGTGATAAAGTCTGTTACTTTTTTAATATGTTGCCAAGCTTTGTCAATTTATCTTATTCTCACGGCTGTCCCTTTCGGAATTCTAGTAATTTGAAGTAATTCGAATAGATCAAAATCCTGACAATATTTGTTCGCTCAGACGTTCCGGGAGCGCCACGTTCAGACATGATTTTGACTTTAAATGATGATCGGTTACTATTTACGTTACGTTACGGTACTAGTTACGTTACTCTATAGAAAATGGAACATGACAGGTTTTCAAAGGATATTTCTTTTATTTTGTGCCTCCTTCTATTTCCACAACTACTCCGTTGATATTTTGAGATTGTACAAAGTACTCGTAAAAAAACGTATAAGTCGTGGTAATTTCCAAAAAATATTTTATTATATTCTGATAAAATAACTAAAGTGCAGAAATTAAGTTACCTTATAGTGTAAAATACTAATATAATATAGTGTATCCTACTAATACTATAAATGCGAAAGTTAGTTATAATGTATTTGTGGATGGATGTTTGTTGCTCTTTCACGCTTAAACGGCTGAACGGATTTGAATGAAATTTGACACGTAGATAGATTATGATCTGGATTAACACATAGGCTACGTTATTTGACACCACGCGGGCAGTAGCCAGTAATAAATAATAATAATGAACACATACTTACATAATTTTAACATAGTTTCTATATTTCTATTATTTTGACATATTTTACGATTCATCGATGATTCGAGGTTCACTGATTTAACTTTTTGGCTTGTTGTTTATAATAATACGACACAAGCCATTGTTGTATAGAGTTTGGTTTCAATATTATTTTTGTTGTGGATAAATGAAACCGGCAGCAATCTGTAGGGTTTCAACTATGTATTGGAATAAAAGTAACGTTGTTTAGAAATAGCTCCGGAATAACAAGAAAAAAGATAATAAAATTCTTGATTTTAGATTATTTTTGCCCGGTAATATCACCTGCATTTTTCGGTTGTCTTATAGGTAGCTGCTACATATAACGTATTTGAGGCATAAATATGTAAATAATTTTATTTTTCGGCTTCGCATAGGCACCGGAGTATGTACGTAGCTCCCAGGCAGTTTTTTTCGAAATCTTTTTTTTATATACTACGTCGGGAGGCATACAAGCAGGAACACGCAGGAACACAACAATCCTCTAGGGAGTTGTTATTTAGCTGCGGCTTACTGTGAGGTGGAGGTACTTCCCCAGATGGGCTGCTTTCATGCGCCCAACCTCTCTTAATATTATATTAAAAATCTTCAACAATCTGCCAGCCATATCATATACATAGTTATTATATTGTTATGATATATATTATTGTTATATTTCGAGAAGCTCAACTCAACGTATTACAACAAAAAATATGACATGATAATAATACAACAACTATAGGTATACTTTCGCATAGAACAGAACAAAAGCGGAAACATCAAAACATATTTTACATTTGTCAATACAAGATTCTTTCCTTTTTATCCCCGAGGGGAAAGGCATACAGCCAAGTCTTCAGTTTAGAACTATTTGAAAATCTTAATTCTATGTTCCAGTTTCAGGAACTGTGCTGAAAAAATACTTGGGAAGGGTACCTAGACCCAATCAACCCAGTTTAAATATCACCCGTAAAACGATAGTGATTTTTACAAGGTTTTCTTGATGAACTTATTGACGTCTTCCAAAAAGTGCATAAACGTGTTATATTTGAGTTTTTTCATTACTGTATTATTTCACTAGCACTTATGTTACAAAATACTATCAAAATTGTCACGTAAAACTATTTTTATACTAAATTGTAAAAATTTCAAGTATAAATAAGGCATAACGCTTGCTGACCGCGTTCGTAATGAAGACGTGAGAGAAAGAGTTGGTCTAAAAGAAAAATGACGGAACAGATATACAATGCAAAAGTGGAAGGATGCAGGAGCCGAGGAAGGCCGAGACTAACCTACCATGACCAAATTGGTCGTGTTTTATCAGAAGCCCCAGGAACCGGCGAGCGTGCATGAAAAGAGCTATGCATATCACAGAAGCGAGTGAAGTATGCAAGGACCGCGTCTTATGGCGCTCGGTTCTCTCTGCCTACCCCGCAAGGGGCTTGGCGTGAAGATATACATATACATATATACATACATACATTCAAGTATTACAACAATGTCACTAATCAAAAGCGCGGGAAGAAGTCCGTCAATTCAAGACTCCCATCAATATTGCCGCATATTAATTTAAACAATTGTCTCAGTTTTTAAACTTCTTCTTCTTTTAGATACACGTAAGTAGTGAAAATATACATGGACAGTTATCAATTGCCATCGAAATACACGTAATATGTATAAGTTTTGCGCAATAAATGGTAGATTTTGTTATATTTATTTTCAATTAGCCTTTATTCAGTCGAGTACTACATTTACCTTTGAGTACTGGCAATAAATTCATTTAAATAGCGAACCGGAAGTTGTGAGTTACGCTATGATATAAAAGTATTGTTAATTTTTCCTGAGAAATTATGGCTTATTTTTTTAGGAGACGGTGTAAAAAAATATTATTTGATTTTTAATGTTAATTTTAACTGTGCAACTTGAATCCATGAATGGGCGTTCTCCTTTGTAAATTCATTCGATTTGCAAAATTGAAAATATTCTTTTTTGTCTAAGACCATAGAAAAAGCAGTGGCATCGCGCGAGTGATACTTAATGTATTACTAGCATGTGTAGGCCGTATGCTTTCCGACGTTGTAAAAAAAAAGAAAAGAGAATCTTTTCTTGAACTTTTGGACAAAAACAAAACATTGTAGATTTATATGTATTTTGCCATGAATTACCAACTTGCAAACTTTTTTGATTGATCTACAACTGAATTTCAATTGAATCAGAACCGTACTTTTACTTAACTTTCCAGTATTGGGTGATGTCAATCTGACCTTTGGTCGATCTGATTACTTCGTCCATCACTACAATCATTTTGGTCAAATCGAAATGTGGATCACTGTTGAGTTATCCATTATGTTTGTCTATATCAATAATCTTTAGTTAGAGAAAAGCACTTTTCTCAATGTTTGCGAAACGCACGCAATTGTTTTTCTTTAGAGCTTTAATATATAAATGACGTACCTACCTGACAAATACTATTACTCTTTCAAAATGTTTTTTTTATACAATGTCGGCAAGCATACAAGCATACGGTCCACCTGACGTAAAGTGGTTACTGTAGCCTATTAACCGTTGTAATATATTAAATACTCGCGTGATACCTCCTCTGCTGCTTACACAGCAACTCTTTAGGAGCTTACTGGTGACTCAGACGCAGGAACACAATAACCCTGTAGGAAGTAGTTATTTGGCTGCGGTTTTCTGTGAGGTGGAGGCAGTTCCCCAAACGGGCTGCTTTGATGCACCCTCTCTTAAAACATGCAGACCAAGACAAACAGAGATATTCATAAAAATGTTTGTCTTGTGTGGAAATTGAAACCACGATCGTCGGTGTCAAAGTCGCGTCACTCACAAGTGAGCCACCGAGCTCGTCGAAATAATAAAAAAAATGTAAGCAATTTGTGTAAAGTTTGCTCGTGTGTTGATTTTTATCACACTTATTATTTCACCCGAGGGCTAAATAAATAAATCATTCTTTTAATTTGAATAATGTGAATAGATCAGTGTGAAAAACCATTCTATATGTACTTAGAGTTTCGTATATACTTTGTTGCGTCCTACTTCCCTTAAAAACACCCAGGTCAAGACAAATAGACAATTTTTTATTATACAACTTCGGGAGTCATACAAGCATACGGCCTACCCGATGTAAAGCGGTTACTGTAGCCTATGAAGGCTTGTAATACATTAAGTATCACTCGTGCGATGCCTCCTCTGCTGCTTACACAGCAACTCCTTGGGAGCTTACTGGTGACCTCACTAACACGCACGAACACAACAACCCTACCTCTCTTAAAACATCCAGACCAAGACTTGATTGTCTTGTGTGGGAATCGAACCCACGAGCGTTGGTGTCATTCGCGTCTTTCACGACTGCGGTACCGAACTCGTCAAAGAATGTTCATGCACACAGATATTGTATGTCTTGCATGCGAACCGATCTCTTGTGGGTTCGCTTCTCCTTTGTATTAACCCTTCGAAACCCGGGTGGTCGTATACGACCGCGAAATGTATGGGAAAATGTATATAACGGGTTCTGACTGCTGAAACTAGTCGTTGCTAGCTACTTCACTAACGAAATAGTAGTTATGCCATTTCGTAGGTAAATTGCTCAGATTATTATTCCATTAAATTGTACCTATATATAAACAGCTATCATACATTTTGAGTCTTTGTTGCAGAAATGCCAAAAACGGTGAAACAAAACCAGATGATGTGCCTAGTATTTCGTATTTCACATTGGTATGTGTATTTTAACTTATCCAAGTTACTCTTAATTGTTATTCTTTTATCCGCCTGCATATTAATAAAGATAGGGTGTCCTTTCTGTATTTGAATATGTGTATAAATATTATTATATCTCTCACAAATAAGTGTACCGCAAACTTTTTGTGTTCGAGGTGTACCTACGAAATCAAATAGTTTTAGGTATAAAGAAAAATCTATTTTTTATGCAATATTTATTAATTATTAAAGTCAGTATAGTACGAAAAGATATTCAAATAGATTTGTTATTGTTATTTGTTATTGTATATTAGGAGTATATTCAACAGAGCATAAGAGCAATCTCTGCTAATGTCGCTTAAGCTAAGCTTTTACTCTTCTTAACTTTTTCACAATATCTATCTATCTATCTATAACTTCACGCCAAATCCCTTGCGGGGTAGGCAAAGAGAACCGAGTGCCATCTCTCGGTCCTTACATATTACACTCGCTTCTTTAACATTCATTGTTCTTCTCGTGCACGCTCGCCGGTTTCTAGGGCTCCTGACATCACCTTCTGATAGAACACGACCAATTTGGTCATGGTAGGTAAGTCTTGGCCTTCCCCGGCTCCTACATCCTTCCACTTTTGCATTGTATATCTGCTTCGTCATTCTTTCATCTTGCATTCTTTCTACATGTCCGAACCAACGGAGTATGCTTCTTATTATTTAAACACTGACGACTGAAGCCCCAAAGTAAGCAAAGCTTGTGTTATGGGTACTACTACTAAATACATACTTATTATACATAGAAAATACCCAGACCAAGACAAACAGACATGTTCATGCACACAAATGTTTGTACTGTGTGGGAATCGAACCCACGAGCGTTGGTGTCAAAGTAGCGTAACAGCGAGTTCCACCACTGCGCCACCGAGCTCGTCAATGATATTTAAAAGAGAAGGTACCAGAACCAATGTAAGGATTACGATTGATAACGAAGTGTTGGAACAAGTGAATGAGATAGCATATCTTGGATGCACTTTCAGCAGGAAAAACAAGTGCTGGGAATATTGTGAATAGAGCGTTGGGAAAACTTTTTGGCAGTAAAACTTTCAGCCGGCATAGCTCACTATATACAATGAGGCGCTGCTTCCAACTCTTACTTATGGAAGCGAGAATTGGTTACGGCAGGGGGAGCATGAAAGTAGAATAAATGAAGACCGTATTCGCAATGATGATGTTAAAAACAGAGCTGGTCTGAAAGAGAGTACAGATATCAAAATAAGAAGAGAAGAAAGCTCTGTTGGTCCGGACATGTAGAAAGAATGCAAGTAGAAGGAATTACGAAACAGATACATACAACGCGGAAGTATAAGGATGTAGGAGCGGAACAAATGACTGTATGGGAAAGTAAATAAAGTGTTTTTATTTACTTTCCCATACAGTCATTTGTTGCCCGAGGCGGAAAATGCATCTAGGTATAGATTAAATCATAAAATGCATACATTGACATTATATGATGACAAATTTCATATACTTGACATAAATATATTTAATAATAAACATTATAATTTGACAGAAGATAAATTTTATCTTAGCAATTTTTATAAAAGACAAATAGCAGATTCGCTATCATATTGTTTTAAGAAACCAGCCAAAAGTTTGGCTAACAACCCTGCTTCTTTTGAGCAGTTCGATAATTTGACATTATGTAATGGTACCTTGGAAGGTATTCCAAATTCTTTAAATTAGCTTACAAGACAATAGAGTTTTACTCTGGCAATGTAAATAGTAATAATAGCAGTATTCAAAATGAAACTAAAAGTAATAATAATACAATATCCCCATCAATTGTAAATTGTCAAGAATATAGAAATAATAATAATTGTATCAACCTGGTGCACCAAAACATTCAGGGGATGATAGGAAAGGAGTTAGAATTGGAGTTGTTTATGAATTGTAGCAATATTGATATTTTATGTCTAACTGAGCACTGGCTAAAACACCATCAATTCATTTTCAGCTTCAATAACCACCAGGTTGCAAGCTCATTCATCAGAGAGAAATATATACATGGTGGCTCTTTAATATTATTAAATAAGTTGCTTAAATTTAAAGAAAGGTGTGACATTGTGAGCCTCTCTGTTGAGCGAGTTGTAGAGATTTCATGCATTGAATTGGAACGATTCATTGTTATGAACCTGTATAAACCTCCTAGCACGCCCTTTGAAACATTTTCAAATATCATGGAGGATGCCTTAAATAAATTATCTAATAGCCATAAAACTGTTATAATTTGTGGAGACTTTAATATAAATATCTTGGAGAAAAATACTGTTACCTACAACTTTTTAAATTTATTTAAATCAAACAATTTGCATCATATTTTTACAGAGCCAACAAGAGTAACTGCTACAAGTGCTACATGTATTGATAATATATTTAGTAATGTAAAACCTTCATATCAATCTATAATTAATAAAGTTCAGTCAGACCATTCAGGTCAGTTGGTTTCATTTCCAAATTCTTCAAAAATACAAAGAAAGCAAATAAATTATATACCATTTAGTAAAAGCCGCTTAGAAAGATTTAAGTCTAATATAGCAGAAAAAATTGTATTGTTGCCCTGTCACGGTACTCCGGACCACTTGTACTGTTCATTATTTAGCTTAATCACTAGTGAATTTAATGCAATCTTTACTCCAAAACAACTGTCTGTAAGTGACCGTATGACATTCAGTGATTGGGCAACTCCTGGTATTTATAAAAGTCGGAATAAATTGTATGAACTTTATGAAGAAAGGACCTGTAATCACAATCCGACTTTTCAAGAACTTGTAAAAAATTATGCTAAAATATTTAAACGAGCCTGTTCCAATGCTAAATCTATATATTTAAGAAATAAAATCACTGGTTCAACAAATATTATTAAATCTGTTTGGAATATGATAAATAATGAGACGGGTAGAGCGAAAGTACGTAGTCGCGACTTTCAGTTAACGATAAATGATATAGATATCAAAAATGATGTAGAAATTGCAACTGAATTTGAAAAATATTTTTCTAACATTCCTCTTATTACTACGAGAAATCTTAGGTCTTCTTCTATAGCTGCTGAACTGGTTCTCAAACAGAGCGTGGTAGAATGCGACACAATATTTGAATTTTCAGCTGTAAGCCCAAAAGATGTTTTGAACGCTTTTAAATCAATAAATATGAAAAACACTAAAGATCTGTGGGGTCTATCTGTCAAAACCATATCTTCTATTATTATTTCAATCGCTCCACATTTAGCTACAATTTTCAATTATTGTGTGGCATCTGGTGTATTTCCTGACTTGATGAAACATAGTAAAATCATTCCATTATTTAAATCTGGTGATAGTTCGGACCCTTCGAATTTTCGACCTGTTTCCATACTGCCCATTCTCAGTAAAATTTTTGAAAAACTAATGCTTAGCCAGTTGCTCAGACATTTCAATACACATAATTTGCTTCATAGGAGACAGTTCGGATTTACGAGAGGTTGTTCAACTATAGACGCAGGGATTCATTTGCTTAAAAGTATATTCGCGGCATGGGAAGGTTCGCAAGATGCCTTGGGAATTTTCTGTGATCTGTCTAAAGCGTTTGACTGCGTGCACCATGACACTCTTGTCAGAAAATTACACCACTACGGTATCAGGAACAAGGCTCTCGAACTTCTGTCTTCTTATCTGGGCAATAGGATACAGAAGGTCGATGTTAATGGTAAGAGATCTTCGGGGTCCCCTGTAGTCATGGGAGTCCCACAGGGGTCAATTCTAGGTCCATTCTTATTTTTAGTATATATAAATGACTTACCTTATTATGTAAAGGATAAACATGAGATTGTATTGTTTGCGGATGATACCTCTTTGACATTCAAAATTAATAGACAGTTAGATAATTATGACGAAGTTAACGATGCTCTCTCTAAAGTTATGCATTGGTTTAATGTTAATAATCTGCTTTTAAATGATAAAAAGACAAAAGTAATTAAGTTCTCAACACCTAATGTAAGACAGGTGACTACCAATGTCAATGTTAATGGAACTAATTTAGCCCCTGTGGAGACAACTGTGTTCTTGGGTATAACAATTGACTCCAAACTACAATGGGGCCCACAAATTGAAAAATTATCAGGAAAACTAAGTTCTGCAGCCTATGCAGTGAAAACTATTAGACGGCTCACTGATGTTGATACGGCTAGAATAGTTTATTTCAGCTACTTTCATAGTATTATGTCATATGGAATTCTTCTTTGGGGTAACTCCGCGGACATTAACACCATCTTTTTATTGCAAAAGAGAGCCATAAGAGCTATCTACAAACTTGGTCCCCGGGAGAGCCTTAAAGAAAAATTCAAAGAAATAAATATTTTAACAGTCGCATCGCAATATATATATGAAAATCTTTTGTATGTCCATAAAAACATAGACTCATTTTGTAAAAAGAGTGATACTCATAATATAAATACTAGATATAAGCATAATCTTGTGTTACATGCAAGCCGTCTCCACAAAATAAGTAATTCTTTTATGGGGCAATGTATACGGTTCTATAACAAACTTCCCAGCAATATAAGAGAATTGTCAATAAACAAATTTAAAACTACTATTAAAGCCAAATTGTGTAGCAGGGTATATTATAAAGTATCTGACTATATTAATGATAAAAATGCCTGGGATTGAGTCGATCCAATTGTAATGTAATTAATAAATTATGTAAATTTGTTTGGATACCAAAAGAGGGATGCCGGAGTTTTTTGGCAGTATTTTTATCAGTGCTCACCTAGTCATGAACTGCACGGTAGGGAAAAAAATTGTGACGATTCCAAACAAATGTAGCCATTTTTACGGAATAAAAAGATTTTGACTTTGACTTTGACTTTGGAAGAAGGCCATGACTTACCTATCATGATCAAATTGATCGTGTTTTATCAGAAGGTAATATCAGGAGCTTTCGAAATCGAGCGTGCATTAGAAGGGCAAAGTGAGTGAGGTTTGTAAGGAACGAGTCATGTGGCGCTTGGTTGTCTTTGCCTACCCAGCAAGGAGTTTGGCGTCAAGTTACAGATAGACGAAACTTATTTAACAAAAAGTGTTAGAATATTGAAATTTAACTGTCGTTGGGTTGGGGTTACGTATTTGGACGTAAATTGATTTCTGCACTGTTTGCCCAGTTGGGTTTAAACCTTCTGCCCATCTCTAAATGTAGTACATTTGCTACGACTCGCTCCGGGGGATATCAATGGAACAATATACCCATGAATAGGTCTCGACTGGTATGGGACTATAAGGATTTAGTTAATCCTTAGGCTATTTTAATGATATCTAGAGGGATTATTGGCACTGGGTTATTACAAAAGAAGGACGAATATATGTTATTATTATATTAAGAAACAGCTATACAAAGCGAAAGTGGAGGAATATAGGTGGCGAGGAATGCCAAGATCCACATGACCAAATTGGTCGTGGCATATCAAATGATAATGTCACGATATAGAAATCGAGGAACGTCCATGAGACGCTGCAAATATTATTGAAGCGAGTGATGTGTGGAAGGACCGAATCATGTGGTGCTCGGTTCTCTTCGGACTTTCTGCAAGGCGTGAAGATACAGTAATAGTGTTATAGTTACACACATAATAATTAAATGTTTTATTTGCAGTTTCGTTTTGCTACATCGAAAGACAAATTCTTCATTACAATAGGGATATTAAGTTCAATGGCATGTGGGGCATTAATGCCACTGACTACACTAGTCTTCGCATCTCTTTTACACAGTATGGTGATATATGGTCGATCTGTAATCCTTGGATTTCCGTATGAGGATGAATTTTTAAAAGCAATGTTCGATTTCGCAATAAATAATACCATCATTGGTATACTACAAGTATTTTTCTCATACTTGGCTACGGTAACGATGAATATATCGGCTTATAACCAGGTAAGAATGAATTAATTCTAGAATTCGTTGTGGCTGTATTTACGGTTTCAAGACTAGTTTCCTGTCAAGAAAAAAGAGTGATACGAACAAAAAGTCCGTGTACATTTATTAATGTGTTGTATTTTAATTTACATTTTTCATTGTTATTTTATGTATAATAAAGATATAACAAACAAACAAAAAGCTTTTAAAATAAAACATAAAATTTGTGAGTATACACATATCATACCTCATTACTGGTATGCTGTATAATACGTCGAGTGCGTTCTGGTTTAAAGGTGATTCTGGTCTTCCAATATATTTCGATATGGAAAAATTTGATAATACGGATCAAATTTTTCCATACCGAAATATATTTTTTCATGCACATGCACATCTATAATCCATTTGGAGCTTTCAGGACCGCTAGCAAAATTTGCTAATACACTAGATAGCGTTCTGGACCTAGATCATTTACTGCAATCATCATCTTTTTTAGGGTTCCGTACCCAAAGGGTAAAACGGAACCCTATTACTGAAGCTCCGCTGTCCGGTCGTCCGTCCGTCCGTCCGTCTGTCACCAGGCTATATCTCATGAACCGTGATAGTTAGACAGTTGAAATTTTCACAGATGATGTATTTCTGTTGCTGCTATAACAACAAATACTAAAAAATGGAATAAAATAAATATTTAAGGGGGCTCCCATACAACAAACGTGATTTTTTTTGCTGTTTTTATAGATAATGGTACGGAACCCTTCGTGCGCGAGTCCGACTCGCACTTGGCCGATTTTTTTTTTGCTCATTTTTGCTCGATATTGATAACGGCAACAGGTAGACGCTTGAAACATTCACAGAATATTTAGTTATATATTCACTTTAAGAATAAATAATTCAATTAAAATAAAACAAATATTTAAGGGGGCTCCCATACAACAAACGTATTTTTTTTCTGTTTTTATAGATTATGGTACGGAACCCTTCGTGCGCGAGTCCGACTCGCACTTGGCCGATTTTTTTTATACTACGTCGGAAGGCATACAAGCATACGACCCACCTGATATAAAGCGGGTACCGTAGCCTATTAACGCTTGCGATATATTAAATATCACTCGCGCGATGTTTCCTCTGCTGCTTACACAGCAACTCCTTGGGAGCTTACTGGTGACCTCACTCACGCGCAGGAACACAACAACCCTCTAAGGAGTTGTTGGCTGCGGTTTTCTGTGAGATGGAGGTACTTCCCCAAATAGGCTGCTTTGATGCGCTCTACCTCTCTTACCCCTCACCTCTAAGAACACGTACATTTCTGCTGATTTCCAATTTTTAAAGTTTCGTATCGACCATTCGATTTTATCTATATTTACGTGTTTGTCGAACGCTGATACCGTGGAGTCAGCCACAGACTCGTGAGCAATCGATTACAAGTAATTCCATCTAACTAAGTGAAGTGTAATCTCCACAAATATTTAGATTTTCATTCAGCTAAATCAAAAATATTCCCCGCAAATACCCAAAATTTCTTAAGATCTTGGACATACACAGAGCTCACTGCTCATGCAACCAAAAAAACCTGCATGATACTTACTTTTGTATGAACCCAAAAACTTGTTGTATTGCTCTTGGACCAACTAAATCCTATTATCTCATAGCAGTGTCAAGCGGGAAGAGAATACGACCGTTACGCTCACCTATTTACTAGTCCATCCCAGATCACGGGGCTATTTATTAATTCATATATTTTCTGTATGATATTTAATTATAAAATAAATCAAACCTCACTAAATAATCATGCGTATCAGTTAATTTAAAAATATGTATCAAGTGTTATTATTTACTGACTTTAAACAAAGAGAAGTAGGTTCGAGATGTTATTAATTTCGGTGAGTAATTAAGAAAATATTAAAAAAAAAACTCTCCGATGATCGATTTTTTTAAGTGTAATTTTTCTTACTTTTCTTTTTCGATTTTTTTTTCTTTAGTAACTGCGTAACTTTGATGAAATTTGTATGACAATTTCATAGTAAGATGATAGAAAGATTCAAAATAAAAAGTTTTTATTAAAGTCGCGTTATTCGTTTCCAAATAAAACAAGTTTATTATTTTTACATAAAAATAAAATTTTATTATTTTTAGATATTCAGAATACGACAAGAATATTTAATATCAGCATTAAATCAAGATTTCGAATATTTTGACACACATCAGACAGGAGATTTTGCATCAAAGATGACCAGGTAACTATAATAATAACTCACTTAGAGTGTTAAAGAAACTTATACAATTCTGGTAAAACATTTAGGTTATTGTAATTACAGTAATGCTAAAGAAATCTTTGGTTTCCTTACAGACGGAAAATTATCCCTGACCTAATTTCATACTAACTGCTTTAACACTTTTAAAGCTAACAACACGCTTGAAACTTGAAGTGTAATCGTAGCTCTTATAACGTAGGGCATAAGAACGGTATAAAGATCAAGATATTAAGCTTGACGTGTACTTTGCTGTATATGCTACATTCTCTGCGGGCTATACTAAAATATATTTTATGGATGATAAATACAACAATGAATTTTTTTTTTAATATTGTCGGACAAATTACACAGCGTCATCTAGTAGTAAGCTATGCTTATGTTATGGGTACTAGACAACTGATAAACATACGAAAATACATATATTTTTTGTAAATACATACTTATTATACATAGAAAATACCCAGACCAAGACAAACAGATATATTCATGCACACAAATGTTTGTACTGTGTGGGAATCGAACCCACGAGCGTTGGTGTCAAAGTAGCGTAACAGCGCGTTCCACCACTGCGCCACCGAGCTCGTCAAAATTGCAAATGCTAATACTAGTGATTCCATCACATGCAGTTTTTTCAATGTAACAATCGATGGCGAGTGCACTTGATTGGTAATCTACTAGACTGGTAATAAGTATTGCAATACTAAGTTAAGAAAGTGATAGGGTTGAGTTAGATCATAATTGGATCACGAGGGATATATGTTACCAAATAATGTCAATATGTACGTCATATGTTCATTTAGTCTGCTCCTAGCTCTGAAATAGGTATCGGTAAAAAACTATCATTAGAAGTTTATTATGATTTCTTCAATATCAAGTAGGAACAAAAAATATATTGTGTTCCATATATTGACATTTTAGTTGGGAAGTATGCCCAGGTTGATGGAATGTTGGATCATCTTACCCACTTGTAACAGTTTCTTTGTATCCATAATGTACACTAAATTTAGTACCTATACCTGCATTTTTTTTATATCTTACTCTGTCGAAACATGTAAATCTACTATAACCACCCATCCTATTTTTATTGCAGCTACTCGACACTGTTTGATACCATAGACTTGAAAGCAATAATATACACTATATTTTCCTATATTCCAGCGATATTATAAAAGTGGAAGATGGTATAGGAGAGAAATTGGGAACATTCATTTTTTTCCAATCTACTTTCTTCAGTTGTGTTATCATGGCTTTAGTCAAAGGATGGAAATTGGCTTTATTCTGCCTAATATCTTTTCCAGTGACATTGATTCTCGTTGGAGTTTCTGGAATGGTAAACTAATTATATTATACCTTCTTTTGTTATTATCTCAATTCCCTATAAAGTTAAATTATTCCACGATAAAATTAATTTAGATGATTATTTAGGTAATATGGAAGTAAAATTGCAACGTTTATTTCATATAACTACTTGCTTAAATTTGACTTTCTCAAAATAACGCCTGAATCTATGAACTATTTAAATACGTAGACATTATTAATATGAATTACAAATAGACAAATAAAGGCATAAGTAAACAATAAGAGAAAGAAAATATTATCATTTTGTGTTTCCAATTAAACATTTGAATATATGTATCAACAATAAAAAGTAATTCATGTGGAGTGATAGTAATACAAATTTAAGTAAAAAACTGTCATAAGGAACGTTTGAATTTCTCTCTGGATTGCGGAGGCTCTGGTGGCAGTTGCACCATGTCAAAATCAGTATCTTCACCAATTCCATAGGTTTAAGTAGTGGCCCCGCCAATCATAATGGATTAGAAAACGAGTTAACGCTAAAAAGAAGAATGATAGTAATACAAACATTTACCGTTAACTCATTTACAGCTATTTTAAATGATAGTACTACAAAATATTTAATACTAGCAAATTCTATGAGAATTCACTTTATGTGAAACAAAAAAGAATGTTTTTTAAGTTTTTTAAACTTTTAGGACCAGAATCATTAATTAATAATAGTCGGCGAACTTAGCTTATTATGTTATTATATAGTGTTCAAAGATGAGAAATATAATTAAATATTATGTAGCTGCCATCCTATATCAGATTTGAGCATCTTTTCAATAACTCTGAAAACATTTAATCTGTGAACTCAGTTCAATTTAATATCTACGGTTTTGAATTTTTTTGTCACTATTATGTATCTATCTATTTACTATCATTGTTAGTGTGGGTAAACGACTAGATGAATAATTAAAAAAAAAAAACAAATTCACAGATAGCATCACGTTTATCTAAAAAGGAAGCAGTGTCTGCAGGAAAAGCAGCCTCTGTAGCAGAAGAAGTTCTATCAGGAATACGAACAGTGTACGCATTCAGTGGACAACAAAAGGAAATAGACCGATATCAAATTTATTTGGAAGAATCGAGACGTATCAATATCAAAAAGGGTAAAACTTCATCACCTTTTTACTATAGCAAAAAAAAAGCTCTTCGGCGCACAACGCATGACAATCGGTAGAACATACAAGAAACGGCAAAATCTCTCCTTATACTTAATCGTCGACAATTCTCACAGCTCGCCTTTGCTTCGAATCATATGTCCCACCTGGTAATCAGGTGACCTGCCAATAGGTAACTGCAGTACCAAACATGTACGGTGTGACATAATATTACTGACAAAACCTTCTGATAACGGTCGACCATTTGGGCCATAGTGGGTGACTCTTATCCTTCCTCGGCTTCTACAACCTTCTACATGTTCGAACTAACAAAGCATACTTACCTCACCTTAACACAGATACTCTCAATCAGAGCAACTCTACTTAATACATCTTCATTGCGATGTTAGTCTATAAGCGTTATTTTTTGTCTGACACATTATAATATATAGGCCGCATGTTAACTAAGATCGATCACAGTTTAATAGGTGGCGTTAATCGAACTTTGCAGGATACAAGGGTTTGCAGAAGCATCATGGCAGGCTTGGTGGTTTTATTAGCAGGTGACTTTCGACAAACATTGCCCGGGTTACAAAGGGGTACACCAGCCGATGAAATCAAAGCGTGTTATTTTCAAGATTATGGGCACATGAAAAAATAAATAAATTGATCACAAACACGAGTGCGCAACCGTTGAAAAATATTCAGTCAAGGCAGTATACAAAGTCACCATTAAAAATTGGGTGATGGGCGAATGGAAATACATGCGAGAGGATGATTGCCTTTACGGGAGTTTTTTGTAATGCTGTAGGCAGTGAAATAGAATTAGTGGCGAACTTGTAACTCAATTTACAAAATATTATAAATGACGACCAGTGGCTATGTGCAAGGGCAATACGTAATTTTTGCGTGATGTATAATGTAGTTAATGTAAACGAATAACGCCATCTATTAAACTGTGATCGTACTAAGCAATTTGAGAATACATTTTCAAAAATTATGTTTCAAAAATTTATTTAAATTTAGTTAATGTACAGGAACTGTTTTTCCATCCACTTTTAAATAATAGTTAGGATTTGACGACTGTAGCGCTATCTACAGTAGAACAAATATGCTTCTTTTTCGGTTTCCCGTTGGAATGAGATACCTTTACGGGATGAAAAGTAGCCTATGTCCTTCCCTGACAATATATATACAATTTTAATGATAATCGGCTGCATAGTCCAGGTGTGATGGATAACAAACAAATTACTCACTTTCACATTTATAATATTAGTTAGGATTCACAATATTCCCTGCACTCACTCTTCTCTTCACATAAATACCATAATCTCACAGTCTCATCCACTTGTTCCAACATTGCATCGTCAACAGTAATCCTCGTGATTGTCCTTTCTTCTCTTTCCAATACCATTATCTTGGGTAATATCTACGGCCTATATATTATAATGTGCCAGATAAAGAATAACGCTTGTAGACTTAGTTCACAATGAAGATGTAAGAAGGAGAGTTGGTCTGAATGAGAGTATAGGTGTTAAGGCGAGTGAGGAAACCCGCACGTCCAAGAAATTATATTTCGAAATACGTGTGACCTAACTTAAGAAAGATCTGGTCTTCCCTCTGGGTTGTGGAGGTATGATGGCAGTTGCTCCATGTTTAAATCAGTATCTTCGCCAAATCTATAAGTTTAGGTAGCGGACCCCGCCAATCCTAATGGAGTAGGATAACGCTAAGAAGAAGAAGAAGACCTTGCCTGATGATGCATGCCTTTTTACTACGATGTTGTTAGAATATGACTAAGGAAGTATGTTTCAGGCTTTTTTACCGCATTTGCTATGGGAACATTGTACTTCTGCATTTTTGGTGCTTACGGTCTATCATTATGGTTTGGATACCAACTTATGATGAACGAGCCTGATAATTATGACGTTGAAACTATGGTCGCTGTAAGTACCTAAATATATTTTTATTTAGAGAAACTCAATCACTCTGCAACAAGTTAAAAACTTGTTTAATATGTAACTATAATTCGTCACCTTAAAACTACTTGAAATATATAAATAAAATTATTACGATACCGTTAGATTAAGTAACGAAATGTTTTCATTGATTTCTATAAATTTATATAAAACAGTGACATAAATTTTTATTGTAAATTAGAAAACATAATTTTTTGGAATAATTGGCTTTTCTCGTGTACTCAGTAGTCATTTTAAGTGTTATGATGACCTTTGAACTCAGTAATGACATTTTTATGACTACCCGTATTTACAAAAAGTTTTGCGGTATGTAAACAAATAAGATTTCCGTTGTTTATTTTTTGGGATGTCTAAATATAAAGTTGTTTTCTTTTGTGTACTAAGTATATCTAATGCGAATTGCGCGAAAAAAATATTGGCTACAAAAACAGAATTATAATATAATATATAAATTTATATGTTTCGGTTTTATATAAATTGATTATCTTAATTGATATGTCGGGTTTATATAAATTGATTGTCAAAAAAATATATAATTTACTTTACAACAATTGAATTGATAATAAACAATACATTCGAAATACAATAAAAAATGATATCAATTTTATTAATCAATTTTATTTGTCGCACCGTATAATGTGTTTTAAAAATGAAAATTGAAAGGAAGGTATTTCAATGCCTCAGTGCGCATAAATATAAAGAACATGCTTGTACTCAGTATAATGTGCGTAAAATTCATGAATAATAAACAAAACGGTAGCGAATATGAATAAATTTCGAAATGTTCTAATTTTTTGTTCCATGTTTTCTTTATCTTATAGTTCTATCAAGACTTACTATAATGTATATACGATAAACATATATGTAATAATTTAAAATAAACATTCTCGGACAAATTACTAATTGACATTGGCCCGCTAAGCGTATTTTACTATCTTTACCATGGTGAGTGTGAGATCTCTGACGTAAAAGTCTGACGTAAAAGTGGAACGCCTTACCGGCACATGTGTTTCGTCCTTCCTACAATATGGGATCCATCAAACAAAGCGTGAAGATGCTCCTTGTGGGCCTGCATGGCAGCATCGATTGACAGGACACGGTAGACTTTTGGCAGTTGCCGCTGCGATTTGGGCTCCTCTTTCGCTTATCATCTGGCGAAGTGGATACACTATGCTGAGCTGTTCAAAAAAATACCCATCTAGTCCCAAACTAAGCACAACTTGTACTATGGGCATTAGACATTATTTTTTTGTAAATATATGCTTATAATAAAGATAATCGCGATACCAATCTTGTGACCTAAGGTTGTTTCGTCACAGTACCCGGTAATTTCTTTGCCATATCTCACCCTTCAAACCGGATCATAGCTACATAAATATCGCTGCTTGGCGGTAGACATAGGTGAGAAAGATGTACCCACGCCGACGACTTTTGTACAAAATCTCCTACTGGTTCAGAACCGAAAGATGGAAGAAATATTTCCATCAAAATAAATGTTTCTAATCCAAAGAATCGTTTTTATTTTAAGTACATATTTTGTTAATTCTTTCTAGGTATTTTTTGGCGTAATGGTGGGATCAGAAAATTTCGGTACATCATCCACTTTGATGGAAGTGTTTGGTATCGCCCGTGGTGCCGGAGCTCAGATCTTCAATTTGATTGACAATGTACCTACGATTAATCCTTTATTAAATAATGGCACTGTGCCTAATGTCATTGAAGGAAATATTGAATTAAGGAATGTATCATTTCATTATCCTTCAAGACCCGAAGTTCCGGTAAGTTATTCTATATAAATTAATGACACAAATAAATGTACTACCACAACTGCCATTGAGCCCCCAAGTCTGATAGACGTACACTTAAACGCTATCGCTATACATAATTTGAATTTTTGACATATCATCGATATTAATATAACTTTGACATTCAATTTAAATTCTATCTTTGACAAACGTAATAAATCAGTATTCAAAACTAATGTAATTAATATAACTATAGAAATTTGTACCATTGACTAAAATATATTTAAAATTGAGTGTGATTTATTATTAATATTAATTTCAAAGCTGCTTACAACTTTGGCATTTCTAATAAATTTAACGCATAATATTGTTTTAGAAGTAACGAAACCAATACACTGAAATAACTTTAAAGGAAGTAACGAAATACTATACCTACACATTTAGGTAGTACATGCTAGGTCATAGAAGTCGAATCGCAGAATTTGCGACGGCACTTGCTGCTCGTCGGCTCGTACAGAGAGTAACGCTTGGCAACCTATATGTTGTTACGCACATGCTAAATGAATTTAGCGAAACCCGGACATATAATATTATTTAAATGCATACGAGTATGTGATTTCCTGACAATAATAGATACTACCGCCTCAGCCATTGGCAACAGGCCCCATATTGTCACCAATCCTTTGCCAGACTTTCAATGGACATGTGAGCTTTTTGGAAACGCCGTTAGGTTAGCCGTTACGAAAGATTACTTAGGTACAACGTCAAAGAAGTATGGATGCAATTTTAATTTCTGACTAAGTGGTACGACTGTGGAACTCCGCGGCTATTATTAAATCGAATAGCTTAGCATATATAGAATCACTTCCTGTATGGGAATCAGTTTAGCCAAATTTAGACTACTTCAATCCGGATCATATCCAACGGTCGTCTCAGTTTCAGACAGAAGTTTTGTTTGGAATTCATTAACATAATCTCAAGAGACTTGACATGTATATCGTGCATGCACAGTACTATCAATAATGAACAAATGATTTAAGCCACTGATATACGGAACGAACAGAATGGTGATAAAACACAGCCTTTGGTACCTATGTCAGAATCCAGAGTCAACATATCCGAATAACTATCATCAACTACTACTTTGATACAACATATTTTGCTCGGAAAGAAATGTGGCGATCCATATACAAAATCTCTCTGGTCACCTAAAGTAAGGAAACTTCAAAATAATGCATAATATCTATTAATCTTAACCTTTTTTAATAAATAAATTATTGTAATTTTGATGAAGTGTCTATCTATATCGTCACGCTAGGTCTCTTGCACAGTAGGGAGGCAGAACCGGAGAAAGAAGTAGTATTTAAAATAATTATGTTTTTTACAGATTCTAAAAGGAGTCAGTATAAATGTGAAGCGTGGTCAATCAGTGGCTTTAGTGGGTCATTCTGGTAGCGGAAAATCTACCATCATAAGTTTGATATCCCGTTATTATGATGTTCTGGATGGCAGTGTAAGTTTATTTAAGTAGTTAGATTATTGAAGAGTGAACATCATATTGACTAAGAATAGCTTTTTTAAATTACATTTTATTTATACGTGCTATAATATTAAAAAAAACTACTTTTTCATTGGAATAAACCATAAATTTATAATTAAATCGTTTTTTTAACTGCGCTAAATACAAATAGAAAGTGTTATATAATATATAAATAATAAATATACACAAACATATAACTATACGAAATGCAAAAATTTCGAAAATCAGAAATTATTGTACTCGACTCCGTTGTCTCCCCCTAATTACTTTCTAAGCAGTAGCGCACGCACATAATACACGAAAAATATTTCTTGTATTACAAGCTATTGTATTATCAGCTAAAAATGCTGTATTAAAATACTCGTACTTATGTTATATATGTGTAATAGAGACATGATAAATAAGTAGTAAAAATTAATATACATGGCATTAAACACATTCAGCGCCGTCTAACTTTTTTTATGTGTTTACGTGTATTCACAAAATAGTTAAATTTTCTATTTAACTATTTTGTGAATACACGTTTACTTACTAGACAAAGGCAACACGCAGCCTTAGGCCTTCTCAAACAAGAATGTCAATTCAAATAAATGCGTGCGTTGTGCGTTTCTTGCACTTAATATCTTTCTGCTTTTCTGGCACAAGTAACTTATCAACAAACTGAAGAGCTCGTAAGAAGTATTACCTAAATGTACAACTAACTACTTACTTATATCTTACTTAATAAAATAAAATAAAAATAAAAATTGTTTGATTCAGATAATTTAAAATCAATACAAAATATTTAGTGCAGTTTAAAATTAAATTATATAAATTAAATTAAAGAGAGAACATTACTTCATATTACTTATTACTTCATATTACTTATTCACACCACTATATACACACACATAATACACTCAAACCACACTATACACACACTCAAATCACAAAATAAGATTTCAGCACACTCTATCATATTCTTCCTTTTAATCAGTCGTACACCCAGAAACACAGAATATATAATAACAGTAAATTAAAGTTCCAAATTATTAACTATTACAAATCATAATGTACCACGGCGAAGAGGGGACTCTTCTAATACAGGTTTTTATAACTCAACAGAAGAGATCCCAAACCATGTAACTGAAACTTATAATAACTAATAAAATATTTTGTACTTTTTTTTAATATCCATTAAAAGAAACCATTGACAAAATGACATTCTTAAGAAAAATCCATACCGCAAAATTTCGATTTTAAAAAATGTTAACAGATTAAATAATTTTACTTTAATGATTGAGATCGTAAAATTATTTTCTCGTCAATTTACTTTAGTTATCTTTTATATTTATTTAAATAGAAAATATAATAAGTTGAAATTAAAATATAATGATACTACTTTTAATATTGCATTACAGGTACTGGTGGATGGTCATGATGTAAAAAATCTATCAGTGCGTTGGCTCAGAGAACAAATTGGAATGGTTGGACAAGAACCTGTACTTTTCAATACTACTATTAAGCAGAATATACGATATGGACGAGAAGATGCTACTGATGCTGACATTGAACAATGTGCTAAACAAGCTAACGCACATCAGTTTATCATGAAATTACCTATGGTATGAAATATAGATCCGATTGTTACCTGAATTAGAAGATAATAATTGCAACATCACATAAATAAGAGACGGTAGTGGCCTTTATGATATTCATTCATTGTCACTGTTATCATATCGTGTGAAATTCAATATAATCAAACCAGAATAAATAGACCTCCAATAGGGCGAGCCGATTTCCGTTTGAGCCTAATTAATTAATTAAATTATAATTGATCTGATGCAGAGTAGACTAGACACAATTAAGGGAAATACTGTGTAACCGGGCAAGCACTTTCCTATTTTTTAAACATGTATATAGAAGCAAGGCGCATTTCATCTAATTTAGAGGAAAATATCATATTTATTGTTATTGCACAAACGAAATTGTTAATGAATTTTATGTCCTCTACAGTCCGTCAAATAGCCCACTGTATATTATTATAATAATAATAATCATACACAATAGTATATATTTTTACTCATATTTATTTATTCACTATAATTAGTAACATTTATTACACAATAGTTGTTTCAGGATGAAAATGAAATGGTGCTCAATTAGTTTTAATTTTAACGACATGCCTCTATGGATTTTGTATGAGTACAACATAAACTAAATCTATAGCAGCATGTCATAAAAATGAATGCCTTGAAAACGCAATAAAACTCCAATGTATTTTATTTACTGACAACATTATATAGATGTTGATGTTAATGTGAAATATAATGTATTATGTAAATCGAGTCAACTCTGGCAGACCACATGAATATCAACGTAGACTCAACAGAGTAACACCTCCATAGAAATAGAAAACAGATTATAAAGGCTATCGACTACGCGTTCTTGTATAAAATGATTGTATGTATGAATTTTGAAAACAACGCATAATAACTACAAAGTAATTAATGGAGGGATCTACAAATAAAAAAGAATTGTAAAGTTTGATAATTTTATAAATAGCTCTTAGAGAAAACCTAATCGTGTTATACAGGGATACGACACTCTAGTCGGTGAACGAGGAGCTTCTCTTTCAGGAGGTCAAAAGCAACGCATAGCTATTGCCAGAGCTTTAGTTCGTAATCCAAGTATTCTTCTTCTTGACGAAGCGACCAGCGCCTTGGATACAGCTTCCGAAGCTAAAGTACAAAGTGCTTTGGATAAGGTAATTACAATATTTGTTACTAAAAATATCGGTGTTAAAGTTTGCACTTCAACACAATAATATAAGAGAATAATCTATAAAAAAAAAACAATAAACAAACTCTATTTCACTACCAATCAGGCTCATTGACCATAAGTAGTATTAGAGTTTGTACGTGGGACACTCAGAAAGATTTGCCAAAATAAAAAAAAAATGTTCCATAAATATTTTTTTATTAAATCTTTTCATAGTACTCTCCACTAACTTCCATACAAAGTTTCAGGAGTCTGAAACTACGAATAAATAATAAGTCATCTGAACCAGTTTTCGAAACACTTTTTCAAGTCCGCCGCACACCTCATTTACAGCTTGCTCGAACGCTGACAGCGCATCTTCCGACGATGAAAATTGTATCCCTTTGAACTATTTTTTTATATACGGGGTTAAGAAAAAGTCATACGATGCTAGGTCAGGGCTGTATGGAGGGTGGCCCAGGAGCTTGACCGACGTGCTGTCCAGGAAGTCCCTCGTATTGAGCGCGGTGTGCTCGGGTGCGTTGTCGTGACGGAGCAGTAGCCCGCGAAGCCCTGAGTTTGGTCGCTTACTGCTCACAACAGAGAAAACTTCTGCCAAACATTTGGTAGTATACGATTTGGCGTGGATGCTTCTTTGGTTCTGTAAAGGAATTGGCACCAGGTAGCCAGTTGAATTGAAAAAGCTCGCAATCAAATTCCTTCTCCCGCTTCTACATCCCTTCAATTTGGTAGGCGTTGATTCGTTTTGAAACACCCAAATCGTCGACTGGCGCTTCGTTTCTGGATTATATCGATAAATCCAAGACTCATCACCTGTAATGATGTCGTATACACGCCAAGACGAGTCTGTTTCAAATTTGTTTATCATATCACGCCACCATTCTACCTGGGCCCGCTTCTGAGCAACGGTGAGGTTGTGCGGCACCCAGCGTGAAACTATCCTCCTCACGCGAAGATAGCGTAGAATCTCGTGAAGGTTTCCCGATCCAATCTTCAGTATGTACTGAAACTTCTGATACGTAATTTTTTCTCTGTTAGCACGTTTTCTTCCTTAACAGCCGTTAAAGTTAGTCTACCGCGCTTGAATTCGTTATACCAATGATACACGGTTGCCTTGGAAGGGCATTCATCCATGAATGCCATTTGAAGTCTATCTTACGATTCGTCCAGTTTCAGGCGACACTTGAAATCGTAAAAAAATATAGTGCGAAATTGTTCCCAGCGCAGGTCCAATGAGACACGATAATTGAAATTAGCTCGCAAAAAATGTATAGGGAAATTTATAAATTGGAACATATAGTACCTATTTTTACATATAAATAATCATATTTTCAAAATAGTTTATAACTGGCCAGTCTCTCTCATACGTAAAAACTTTATTTCGCAACACTTACTGAGTGGCCTGGTAATTTAAAAAATCGATGCTATTTTGGCAGGATGCAGTTTTGTGTACTTTTTAGCTACTAATTTCAATATTTTTTTTAAACTCCACTAATTTCAGGCTCAGGAAGGCCGTACAACTATTGTAGTAGCACACAGGCTTTCTACCATAAGAAACGTAGACTCAATCTATGTTTTTAAAAATGGAGATATTATTGAAGTTGGAAACCATTCTGAACTTATGAAACAGAAAGGCCATTACTATGACATGGTTATGATACAATCGTCACCCGAACTTGAGCTGAAAGGTAAATACTCGTACATATATAGTAGAGTATTTTGGTGTTATATTATATCTGTAGTAAGCTAAAGAGATATACATTTTAATACACACAAAATATACTCCAATTGGCGGTATTGATAGAAGAATATGTACCTACAGAGATATTAGGCCTAAAAACGCTTGTAATACCAAAGCAAGGTGTTAAAGACTCTGATATATAAAACTTTGCTAACTCGGTGTTGTAATGCAAGAAACCCTTTTTTCCATTCCGATCAACTAATCAGATCAACTGGAATCTGATCAACTACTTTACACACAGTTTATAAGCTAAGATCTATATAAAATAACCGGAAAAGTAACAATTTATAGAAAAAAAATTATCAGTTTTTTCATTAAAATATATTCAAACATATGAACATTGTAAATACTTATTGTATAAATAATAATGTCATTTATATATTTATTCAACAGATAAAGCTAAAGGCCCCGTACAGGAAATTTCTCTAAAAAATGATAATTATGAAACAGAAGAGGAAGTTATATTTAGAACAGAAGTACGTATAATATACAATTTGCCAATATAAGAAAAGTATAAACTACCTGTCTGACTGATAAATGTCCGACCGAATCAGCTGGACTTTGTTTTTTTTCTGAAATGATTTTTAAAAGACGTAAGTAATGAAATGTTTAAAGGAAGTATGTAGGCAAATTTTGCATATAATGGTTTTCTTTATCACGCGTTATTGAATTTTTTTGAAAAGAAGGAAGAAAAATGTTTATGAGGGACATGACAAAGGAAAAGAAGAATAAATGAATAGGACTTAGTGTAGTGAAAGGAGAGAAATGAGATTGAGATGCAGTGACAGGGCGTAGAATATTTATGTTCGATGATAGAGTCGAGTATAAAGACGAAACAGATTTGCAGACTGATACATTCCAATATAGATTAACATTTTGCAGAGATTGCTTAGAGTAAATTGGATGTAGCGATGGTCGTGTGCACGATAGGCACACGACAATCGCTACATCCAATTCGCTACATCTAGTATCGCTACATCGTATACTAAAATTGCCACAGGACACCGAGATATGCGTGGTTGAAGTTGCAGAGTGTAGTAAAGTATTTAATAAGATATTATAAGACTTTTATCAGTTTTACTCGTGTCGTTTCTATTAAAACCGAATGTATTTTATAACGACCCTTACCTGGCTCCGATTCCTGTAAGGTAGAGATACTTACCTGTTGTGTATTCCTATCCTTTATCCGCACAATGTTGGCTCTAAAAACGTAAAGGTTGAGCCAGTTAAGCTCCAGAATCACTAATTTTGAAATTTCTTCAAAGTTAGATAGGTTTGGTCTTATTCGTGGTGTAATGTACTTAAATTTTGAAATATAATTATGAATGGCTAAAAAATTGAGTGGTTAGAAAATATGACCGTGGTTTTTTTAAAGAGTACTAGATTGTCAGAAGATTTACTTCGTTATTTTCAGTATCTCGCCAATATTTTTGGTTAATTATCAACCTAAAGAAAGTTAGAAAAATAACCTACGTTTTTTCAGTACTGTGTACGTAAATGTTTTCCGTACAAATTACATAGCACTATCTTATTCCTAACTAAGCAAAACTTAATGGGTATTAGTAAACATAAACATATATATATATATATATATGATATATTCTAGTAATATATAGAAAACTCCCAAACCAATATTAACAGATATGTATAACTATGTGAATAATTAGGTATACACACAAACGTATGTCATGTGCAGGTAATAAACGGTGTGAAATTGATGTTAAAGTAGATACTCGAACGCCAGATTGTCAAAATACGAACGACATGACTTACGGCATTTCATCAAGACTCGGGATAAAATCGCTGTCAAATGATATTTTTATCGAGATTTTACGGATTCCATTAAGATCTTTAGATACATTTTCATTAAAATATTTAATTGTTACTATTACCTAAACTTTACTTCTTTTTTTGTTATACCACTAAGATGATAAATAAGCCTCTGCCTGATGGTAAGCAGTTACACCTTGTGGCTTTCATACAATATCAAACGTTTCCATATATTTATTATAAGTTAATACATGTCTAGAATAGTAAAAAAACAATAACATATATGTCATTAACTATTCATCAATAAGCTATATAGTAGATGTAAATGTGCGTTGTTATGTGCATAAAGTTAATATATTCAGTAATTAAAAATTTAAATTAAAATTCATTTATTTCGGATAACATTGATCCATAATTTAAAAACACATACAGATCTCTACAATAAAAATTAAGAGACATAATATCAATAACAATTACAGTTTAAAATATACATCAGAAATATAAATATAGACATGCACAATGTAATAACATTCAGTTAGCAAATTTTATAACACTTAAAGCAAAATGTATGTATTTGTACAATGGCATAGAACGAGTATGTACATATTTAAAATACAATGAAACATGAGTGCCATCATATTTTATACAAATATATTATTTCGAAATTACAAAAGAAGTATAATTTTAATCTTTCACAATTATTTTACATTACTATTGTGTAAGTATGGGATTTATAGCGATTCGTTTTGTATTTTCCCAAAATTTCAGACATGTTGCAGACTTCATGGTCAGGTTTATCATATTTCCTTGGAGCCGGTTACTTCGAGAGAATATATTAAAAATTAATCTATTGGGATTTCTGGCATTACGTGTATAGTATTTTGCTTTCAGAAACCTACGAAAATTATAAAATGAAGATTATGTACGAATTAATTTTTTATAGCATATTCTATATTTGCTCATTAATTAACAAGTACGCACACATAAAATAGGCATCAAAATATTGAAATTAGATTGACACTTTAACTTAATATGAAACAACTGACGACGCCTTACTACATAGCAAAGTTATCTAATTGACAAGTATTTACTGACACGTATTGTTTATAAATTTACAGGATGATGACACCAAGCAACTCATAGAAAATATCTCTTTCTGGCAAGTTCTAAAGTTGAATAAACCTGAATGGAAATTTGTGACAGCTGCGAGCGTGTGTTCCTTCATGAGTGGTTTCGCAATGCCATTGCTGGCAGTTATTCTTGGAAACTTTATTGGTGTAAGTAGAATTTTAATTCTATGTAATACAAAGTACTAAAGCTGCTACCAACAGCAATTTTCTGTGTACTATTTTTTTTTATTATTGTAAAATTTACTATAAATTATCTTTGCCATTATTGTGACATTGATAATAATTATATTAATAGTAACCGTAATAACAAAACATTTACAATAATGGCTAAATCAGAATTCAGAGGAATTTAGTGTTACATTTTAATCTTTTTAGGTGCTCTCTGGTCAAAACGATGAAGAAATTTTAGACCAAGTACGACAGTTGGCTTTGATATTCGTTGTAATTGGAATCTTCTCGGGCATAGCCAAATTCGTAACGGTAATTATATTTAAAATAATTTGTCATAAACATTTACACCAAATCAAAATTTCATCGAATTATATTTATCATTGTCACTTGATTTTCTTGGGTTGTGTACCTAATGGTATATTTTTCTTTACTACGAATGGAAATCATTTACTGTAAAAATAAAATACATACAATTGATATATTTTTCTAGGTTGTAAAAGAATTACATTAATCCGTTTAGAATAATATATTTTAGTTTTAATTAATATTTACTTAGCCTTCTTTTGCTTAACTAATGGTGGCGCTTAAGGCTAATAATTAAATGAGACAAGCCCTAGTTTAGTAAGTGAGAGGTAGCTAAATTAAGATTTAATAAGCAGTCCAGAAATATTTAAGTACCTCCTCTTTAGAGTAAAATGAACATTACAATAAAAGAAATTAGTAAATTTATGTAGGTACTCTATTTATTTAATATAATAAATCACATACATAATCATATTCTTTCTAAGTAACTTTTATATACAAATATTACATTATCACCAATTATCCATCCTTGTCAGACATCAGTTACTTATATAACAAATTCAATGCTACATTTTCGTTATCATTCTGTTTTTCATTTTAGGTGTTATGTTATGCAGTGGCCGGGGAACATTTAACAGAACGACTACGAAGATCGATGTTCGAAAAATTGCTTCAGCAAGAGGTTGCCTTTTTTGATGACAAGAGCAATGCTACAGGCGCGTTGTGTGCTAAACTATCTGGTGAAGCTGCTATCGTGCAGGGGGTGATTTTTATTTTGTTAAATACACTTGTATAATTAATTATATGCGTAAAATTTTGCAGGGAATTATATATAATATATTAATAATAGTAGACATTACCCGTAAAGATTTTTACCACCCATATCTAAACAAACAAACTTTACCTCTTTGAAATATAAGTGGACATTGTATTTTTATATTTGTTTATATTATTTTCAGGCTACGGGACAACGAATTGGTACAGTTTTACAAGCAGCAGGAACATTCGGATTTGCTCTCGTTCTATCACTTATATTTGAATGGCGTGTAGGTCTTGTCGCATTAGCATTTATACCATTTCTTATGGCTATTATGTACATAGAAGGCAGGATGGCCCGTGCTGAGTCTTTTGGTACTGCTAAAACCATGCAGTCGAGTTCGAAGGTATCTAAATGTTGCTCTTATATTTAATTGAAATTATATGTAAACATAAATACTAGTAATGAACGTATAATTGCTTACAATAACATTCTGCATTATGTAAACACAGATAGCTGTTGAAGCAATATCAAATGTACGCACAGTAGCATCTCTGGGCAAAGAAGAAATGTTTGTTAAAGAATATTCCACACAACTTTTTCCCGCACTTGCTCTGGCCACAAGATCATCACATATGCGAGGACTTGTCTTTGGTACATCTAGAGGTCTCATCAACTTTATCTATGCAGCGGCATTTTACTATGGTGGAACGCTTATAGTTTACCATGGTGTGGATTATGCACAAATTTTCAAGTAAGTTCAAGCTCTTCTGAAGTTTTAAAAGGTACATATTTGTCACAGCCACAATGCATATGAGAAATGGTTTATATTATTACACTCAGTTTTGATGTCAGGTTTCGACGTGATTTTTTTCTATGTATATTATTTCTAAAAAACTTATTTCTTCACATCCATTAATTAGTCGTCCATTATGTTTCATTGTAATGTACAAAAATACTGGTTATTTTGTTTTCAGATCTGCTCAGGCTCTTCTAATGGGAGCGGCTACAGCAGCTCACGCATTAGCTTTTGCACCTAATTTCCAAAAAGGTATAAAGGCAGCAGGACGCGTGATAGTGCTACTTGGAAAACAATCAAAAATCACGGATCCAAGTAAACCTGTAACAGAATTTGTAAGTTCCGTGCGATTTTATTACAAGCTTTTATTTAACTTGCAATGTAAGTATGTAAGTATGTTCGGGTGAAATCTTGCAACTCAATTTTGAAGCAGATATCTTTAACCGATTGAGCTGAAATTTTGCATACACGTTCAGTTTGGATGACAATGCATGAATAAATGTGTGACGTCATTCTAAATCCAACATTCCGGCATACCCAAGATGGCGGACCAACTATTTTTAATGCACTCCTACAATATGGGTATCAAATAAAAGGGCTTGCTAAGAATAACTCGAAAAATAATGTGACGTCACTCTTAATCCAATATGGCGGACTTCTAAAGCTTGAAAATCAATTTCGAAGCAGATATCTTCAATCGATTGAGCTGAAATTTTGTATACACGTTCAATTTGGATGACAATGCATGGTTAACTGTGTGACGTCATTCTAAATCCTACATGGCGGAACACCCAAGTTGGCGAATATTTTTAAGCTATTGCATAGCTTTTATCGCGGGCTTTGAGCGCGGCGACCGAATCAAGAAATTCTGTAATGAAAATAAAACCTAACACCCCCCCACTCCGTCTACCGTGTAGCTCGTTTTTTTTTCATAATCATCAGATGATGATGATGATCCGTCAGGTGGCAAACAAGTAAGAAAATTGGTAGATTTTTTTTTCATAATCATCAGATTTTGATCTGTCGGGTGGCAAGAAGTGTTCAGCCCGCCTGATGTGAAACTGTTACACAGCCTATGGACACTTTTAGACTCCGTCGGGTGGCCAACAAGTAAGAAAATTGGTATAGAATTTTTTTTTTTCATAATCATCAGATGATGATGATGATACGTCGGGTGGCAAACAAGTGTTCAGCCCGCCTGATGTGAAACTGTTACACAGCCTATGGACACTTTTAGACTCCGTCGGGTGAGAAACAAGAAAATTGGTGGTGGAAGATTTTTTTTTTTTTCATAATCGTCAGATGATGATGATTTACTTTTGTGTCCTGTCATCAGTCATCATAATCATCAGATGATGGTGATGATCCGTCAGGTGACAAACAAGTAAGAAAATTGGTAGAAGATTTTTTTTTTCATAATCATCAGATGATGATGATGATCCGTCGAGTAGCAAAGAAGTGTTCAGCCCGCCTGATGCGAAACTGTTACACAGCCTATGGACACTTTTAGACTCCGTCGGGTGACAAACAAGTGTTCAGCCCGCCTGATGTGAAACTGTTACACAGCCTATGGACACTTTTACACTCCGTCGGGTGGTAAACAAGTGTTCAGCCCGCCTGATGTGAAACTGTTACACAGCCTATGGGCACTTTTACTTATTGCATAGCTTTTATCGCGAGCTTTGAGCGCGGCGACCGAATCAAGAAATTCCGTAACGACAATAAAACCTAACACCCTCCACTCCGCCTATAAAACGTGTATGTACGAGTATATGGTACGACAGTACGAAGCTCGCACGGATCGAGACGAGCTGCTCCGAAATCGGACGAATACGTAAGCAGCTGTTTGTGAGAAAGTATATAGGTGTATAAGGTATCTGTCATATCTTTATAATACCACACTCACCGCATGTGCGCCCCGTAAGTATACATGTAGGTATATATGTATACATAGGTGTACCTATGTACAACAGTGAATAGCAGTTGCTGGTGAATACGCGTAAAATTTGTGTATAAAGTGTTTTAAATATGAATAAACAAAGTCATTTATTAATGAAGAAAGTGATGAAAAAATATTTATAATTGCATAAGGTGATGAAAAAAAATGCTATGCAATAGCTTTACCGCGGCAGTCCCCGAGTGCCACACGTTTTTTCAATTCATTCCTACAATATGAGTATCAATAGAAAGGACTTGCTAAGAATAAGTCAAAAAATAAAGTGACGTCACTCTAAACCAATATAGTGGAGTAAGTTTTTAGTGCTTGCTTATAATATGGGTATCAAGTGAAAGGACTTACTGAGAATACGAATGCGAGTTTAAAAAAAAAAGATGCTGAATATCAACTCCATTGCTCCAATCCGTCTGGAATTTTGATGTACTGGGGTTTTTGGAGTCGTCGATTATGATATTGAGGTCGAATTGTTACTCCAAAATCAAACCCGGAACTGTGTTTCGTAAGGCACAAGTAAGCTTCAAGATGAAATAAGTGGCACATTTCTCTAAACACACAAGTCAAGGTGAGGCCGTGCCGAGGACTGAGTGGCATCAGGGTGTAATATAATGTCGCGAACGTACCACCTCAGGGCACCGGGGCGAACCCTGTTGTATATTAGCTCTTACCCTTCTAAACGAAGCTCATGACCATGCAACAATGATGCGTTGAATGAGATGAACAGACTGAGAAACGTGTCCAGCGATAACTAAAAAGTAAAAAATAAATTAAAAGTAAAAAACCTTTTTAAAAACAAGCTTTTATTTAAATGCTCAAAAAAGAAAAAAATAAAATTTATACTAAAACTTTTACTGTTAACTTATAAGGTCATTTCATATTTTACACAATTTATAGGATATAAAAGCTTGTCGCGAGATTTGCTTGTGTAGATTAAACAAGTAAATTAAATAATTTGATGTGAATAATATTATCTATTAAAATTTTCAAACTAAGTAAATACGAGTACTTAAATCTCGCGACAAGCTTTTATATCATATAAATTGTGTCAAATGTGAAATGACGTTATAAGTTAACAGTAAAAGTTTTAGTATAAAAGTTTATTTTTTTCTTTTTAGAGTATTTAAATAAAAGCTTGTTTTTAAAAAGATTTTTACTTTTAATTTATTTTTTACTTTTTAGTTATCAACAATGTCCATAGGCTACGGTGACTGTTTAACATCAGGCAGGCCGTATGCTTTATTGCCACCTTAGTGGTATAAAAAAAAACATATTACACCCTGATGCCACTCAGTCCTCGGCACGGCGTCACCTTGACTTGGGTGTTTAGAGAAATGTGCCACTTATTTCAGCTTGAAGCTTATTTGTACCTTACGAAACACAGTTTCGGGTTGGTAACAATTCGACCTCAATATCATAATCGACGACTCCAAAAACCCCAGTACACCAAAATTCCAGACGCATTGGAGCAATCGTATTGATCGATGATTTGATGAAAAACTCGCATTCGTATTCTCAGTAGGTCCTTTCACTTGATACCCATATTATAAGCAAGCACTAAAAACTTACTCCGCCATATTGGTTTAGAGTGACGTCACTTTATTTTTTGACTTATTCTCAGCAAGCCCTTTCATTTGATACTCATATTGTAGGAAAAATTGAAAAAAAATATTCGCCATCTGGGGTATTCCGCCATGTAGGATTTAGAATGACGCTAAATAGTTAACCATGCATTGTCATTAAAACTGAACGTGTATACAAAATTTCAGCTCAATCGATTGAAGATATCTGCTTCGAAATTGATTTTCAAGCTTCAGAAGTCCGCCATATTGGAGTAAGAGTGACGTCACATTATTTTTCTAGTTATTCTGAGCAAGCGCTTTTATTTGATACCCATATTGCAGGAGTGCATTAAAAATAGTTGGTCCGCCATCTTCGGTATGCCGCCATGTTGGATTTAGAATGACGCCACACAGTTAATCATGCATTGTCATCCAAACTGAACGTGTATACAAAATTTTAGCTCAATCGATTGAAGATATCTGCTTCGAAATTGATTTTCAAACTTTAGAAGTCCGCCATATTGGATTAAGAATGACGTCAAATTATTTTTCTAGTTATTCTTAGCAAGCCCTTTTATTTGATATCCATATTGCAGGAGTGCATTAAAAATAGTTGGTCCGCCATGTTGGATTTAGAATGACGCCACACAGTTAATCATGCATTGTCATCCAAACTGAACGTGTATACAAAATTTCAGCTCAATCGATTGAAGATATCTGCTTCGAAATTGATTTTCAAGCTTTAGAAGTCCGCCATATTGGATTAAGAGTGACGTCACATTATTTTTCGAGTTACTCTTAGCAAGCCCTTTTATTTGATACCCATGTTATAGGAGTGCATTAAAAATAGTTGGTCCGCCATCTTTGTTATGCCGCCATGTTGGATTTAGAATGACGTCACATAGTTAATCATGCATTGTCATCCAAACTGAACGTGTATACAAAATTTCAGCTCAATCGGTTAAAGATATCTGCTTCAAAATTGAGTTGCAAGATTTCACCCGAACATACTTACATACTTACATTGCAAGTTAAATAAAAGCTTGTAAATAATAATAATAATAACCGATTGAGCTGAAATTTTGCATACACGTTCAGTTTGGATGACAATGCATGAATAAATGTGTGACGTCATTCTAAATCCAACATTCCGGCATACCCAAGATGGCGGACCAACTATTTTTAATGCACTCCTACAATATGGGTATCAAATAAAAGGGCTTGCTAAGAATAACTCGAAAAATAATGTGACGTCACTCTTAATCCAATATGGCGGACTTCTAAAGCTTGAAAATCAATTTCGAAGCAGATATCTTCAATCGATTGAGCTGAAATTTTGTATACACGTTCAATTTGGATGACAATGCATGGTTAACTGTGTGACGTCATTCTAAATCCTACATGGCGGAACACCCAAGTTGGCGAATATTTTTAAGCTATTGCATAGCTTTTATCGCGGGCTTTGAGCGCGGCGACCGAATCAAGAAATTCTGTAATGAAAATAAAACCTAACACCCCCCCACTCCGTCTACCGTGTAGCTCGTTTTTTTTTCATAATCATCAGATGATGATGATGATCCGTCAGGTGGCAAACAAGTAAGAAAATTGGTAGATTTTTTTTTCATAATCATCAGATTTTGATCTGTCGGGTGGCAAGAAGTGTTCAGCCCGCCTGATGTGAAACTGTTACACAGCCTATGGACACTTTTAGACTCCGTCGGGTGGCCAACAAGTAAGAAAATTGGTATAGAATTTTTTTTTTTCATAATCATCAGATGATGATGATGATACGTCGGGTGGCAAACAAGTGTTCAGCCCGCCTGATGTGAAACTGTTACACAGCCTATGGACACTTTTAGACTCCGTCGGGTGAGAAACAAGAAAATTGGTGGTGGAAGATTTTTTTTTTTTTCATAATCGTCAGATGATGATGATTTACTTTTGTGTCCTGTCATCAGTCATCATAATCATCAGATGATGGTGATGATCCGTCAGGTGACAAACAAGTAAGAAAATTGGTAGAAGATTTTTTTTTTCATAATCATCAGATGATGATGATGATCCGTCGAGTAGCAAAGAAGTGTTCAGCCCGCCTGATGCGAAACTGTTACACAGCCTATGGACACTTTTAGACTCCGTCGGGTGACAAACAAGTGTTCAGCCCGCCTGATGTGAAACTGTTACACAGCCTATGGACACTTTTACACTCCGTCGGGTGGTAAACAAGTGTTCAGCCCGCCTGATGTGAAACTGTTACACAGCCTATGGGCACTTTTACTTATTGCATAGCTTTTATCGCGAGCTTTGAGCGCGGCGACCGAATCAAGAAATTCCGTAACGACAATAAAACCTAACACCCTCCACTCCGCCTATAAAACGTGTATGTACGAGTATATGGTACGACAGTACGAAGCTCGCACGGATCGAGACGAGCTGCTCCGAAATCGGACGAATACGTAAGCAGCTGTTTGTGAGAAAGTATATAGGTGTATAAGGTATCTGTCATATCTTTATAATACCACACTCACCGCATGTGCGCCCCGTAAGTATACATGTAGGTATATATGTATACATAGGTGTACCTATGTACAACAGTGAATAGCAGTTGCTGGTGAATACGCGTAAAATTTGTGTATAAAGTGTTTTAAATATGAATAAACAAAGTCATTTATTAATGAAGAAAGTGATGAAAAAATATTTATAATTGCATAAGGTGATGAAAAAAAATGCTATGCAATAGCTTTACCGCGGCAGTCCCCGAGTGCCACACGTTTTTTCAATTCATTCCTACAATATGAGTATCAATAGAAAGGACTTGCTAAGAATAAGTCAAAAAATAAAGTGACGTCACTCTAAACCAATATAGTGGAGTAAGTTTTTAGTGCTTGCTTATAATATGGGTATCAAGTGAAAGGACTTACTGAGAATACGAATGCGAGTTTAAAAAAAAAAGATGCTGAATATCAACTCCATTGCTCCAATCCGTCTGGAATTTTGATGTACTGGGGTTTTTGGAGTCGTCGATTATGATATTGAGGTCGAATTGTTACTCCAAAATCAAACCCGGAACTGTGTTTCGTAAGGCACAAGTAAGCTTCAAGATGAAATAAGTGGCACATTTCTCTAAACACACAAGTCAAGGTGAGGCCGTGCCGAGGACTGAGTGGCATCAGGGTGTAATATAATGTCGCGAACGTACCACCTCAGGGCACCGGGGCGAACCCTGTTGTATATTAGCTCTTACCCTTCTAAACGAAGCTCATGACCATGCAACAATGATGCGTTGAATGAGATGAACAGACTGAGAAACGTGTCCAGCGATAACTAAAAAGTAAAAAATAAATTAAAAGTAAAAAACCTTTTTAAAAACAAGCTTTTATTTAAATGCTCTAAAAAGAAAAAAATAAAATTTATACTAAAACTTTTACTGTTAACTTATAAGGTCATTTCATATTTTACACAATTTATAGGATATAAAAGCTTGTCGCGAGATTAAGTACTCGTATTTACTTAGTTTGAAAATTTTAATAGATAATATTATTCACATCAAATTATTTAATTTACTTGTTAATCTACACAAGTAAATCTCGCGACAAGCTTTTATATCCTATAAATTGTGTAAAATATGAAATGACCTTATAAGTTAACAGTAAAAGTTTTAGTATAAAATTTTCTTTTTTTCTTTTTAGAGCATTTAAATAAAAGCTTGTTTTTAAAAAGGTTTTTTACTTTTAATTTATATACTCCTGTTTTAATTAACAAAATTAAGTATTAATGTTGTATCGATATTCGAATCTGTATTAAATGCAAGAACGAAAGAAATAAATGAGATGTTGAATATCTCAGTTTCCTATGGTGTAAATATAAATTACTCATTTATTTTTCAATCACTCAAAAATAATCTCATTTGTGTCATTTAAAACGAGCGTATGTAGTATATTACAGTGAGTGTACAGAGCTCAATGGTATCGTTGCGCGTATAATTTTAAACAAATACGCAGGTTAAGTAATACATACTGGAGCCTGGATGGGATTGGATTAACTATTACTATATAGGATAGGATTAACTTGATACACTGGCCTCCGCAAGTTGAAAGGCGTGCTGGTGTATGCTCTAAACCGCTTCCGTAGAAGGAAACCCAGCATCCAGCAGTTGGATGAGTCAGGGTTGGTATGGTAAAGCGAATGTGTCGATGATTCACTGAAATTAAAATTTGTTTTCATTATTGTGTTGATTATAGATTGGTACAGGTCAAGCAAGTCTTCGAGATGTCAACTTTAGATATCCAACTCGGCCAATGATTCAAGTTCTTAGAACAATGAACCTGCAAATAGACCAAGGGAAAACAGTGGCTTTAGTTGGTGCCAGTGGCTGTGGAAAAAGTACTGTTATACAGTTACTGGAGAGATATTATGACCCCGATGATGGTGTAGTGGTGTGTATGAATAAATATTGATCAGACTTTGATTAGCCTCCAATAAATTTTGATTAACAACTCTTGTCTCTTTCAGGCTCAAGATGGTATATCGATAAGAGAACTAAAGTTAGTTGATGCAAGGCGATCAATAGGATTCGTACAACAAGAACCAATTCTATTTGACAGAACTATCCAAGAAAACATAGCTTATGGGGACAACTCACGAACACCAAACATGGATGAAATCATTGAATCCGCTAAACAAGCTAACATACACAATTTCGTCATTTCTTTACCTTTGGTGAGCAGTCATTCTCATAATAATTAACTAGTCTGGCAATAAATACTTTGACATAGAAACTTTTTTTTTTATCATGTTTAATTATTTTAAATTTGGAAAGGGCTTATTATATTATACACTTTTTACAATTTCCCACCGTTTTACATATTTTTTTCGTATTTATTATCAAATTACAATATGGACTGTGGTGTTAAAGAAATCAGTAATTACCTTGCACGAAGTGGGTATGGAGCTGTTGGTCATATTGAAGGCACTTCAAAAGTTTGGTATTAGCTGTATGTTCGTATAATATACTATCGACAGATATACCAACACTTTTTCATTTGAAGACAGTTAAAGCCAGAAATCTCCGAAACCCCATTAGGAAACAAAAAATCTTATCGCGAGAAATGAAAGTTCCGCTAGGACTCCGTCGCGTATAATAAAACAAGATCTGAAGCTCAGTGTTTATCGTCGATATACAAGACATGTTCTAAATCAATCCTGTAGTTGAAGAGAGTGGATAGATCAAAATGCCTTCTGTCCGTCTGTTCTATTATCAATTTTACTTGTCAGACTATTTTATAGAGTTAAATGTGACGATGCATTTTCCTTCCCTTGACATAACTGTATACCTAACATCAATATGTATAAAGAACTTAAAATATATACGCAAGCACTGCAAAATTTTTGTTTCCTAAATTTACTATCTGTGGCACATATAAAATTTCAGGGTTATGATACTAACATTGGATCAAAAGGTACACAGTTGTCTGGAGGTCAAAAACAGAGAGTGGCAATAGCAAGAGCTCTGATAAGAAAACCCAAGATGTTACTTCTGGATGAGGCTACAAGTGCCCTTGATACGGAGAGTGAAAAGGTAAAATTAATAATAATCTTCTTCGTCTTAGCGTCATCCCAATTTCCTAAGCCATTATAATTGGCGGGATCGAAGATATGGGGTTGTAAAACCGTTAAATTGTTAAGCGACTACCGTCAGACCTCCACAACCTAGGGGGAAAATCTCACTTTTCTTATGTTAGGTCACACATGTTTCGAAATACATTTTCTTGGTCGTACGGGTTTCCTCACGATGTTTTCTTTCACCACCGAGTAACCGATAATTATAAATATGTACATAAATTCGAAAATACGAATTTAATGGTACATGCCAATATTCGAACTGAAGACCAGTTGGTCAAGAGGCTATTTTTTATCCACTGAGCTATCACTGCTCTCGATCTAAACATCACTCATGTTATGCGGGTCATGTAAAAACCTTGTACTGGTAAACATACCATATACGTCGGTTGGCAGTACATTACACAACTTGACAGTTCTCAGTAGAATACACAAATAATTCCAGTTCCAGTGAGGGTGAACTCCTTACCGTCAGCGAGTAGTGAGGTTGTTAAATGAAGCTATTGTCATCATATCCAATTATTTTTAGAACACAACCCGTTGCACAATCGATAAGAACATAACAGGAGTTAAAACATTCTCTTGAAATTTAAGGTCTTAATGTGATACCGTGGGGTAAGCGTAGGATCGTCAAGAATTCACACAGCTCGTCTCTGAATCGAATCTCATGACCCTAGCTGGTATTAGTCACCTTTGAGCACGAGCACCTGTGCCCAAAGGTGACTATAGTACATCATACGAGTATTATGTATATAATATATATATATATAAGTCTTTGCTGCGCGCTGAAGCACTACTTTACTCAAGTGAACTTTAGTTTTGAACAGCACTAGAGATATGAGCACTGCGAATACTCTGATCTCTGATCCATTACCCTTTTTGGGCATCGGATGCACATTGGACTCCCATGAAGATGGGTCCAAAATGTCGTCTTCACGGGACTTGCCCAGTAGAGTACTAAATCACGAAAAGACGCGTTAGTACAGAACACAAATCAGGACTTACTTATGAATGTCGAGAGAGAAAAAGTTATGCCTGCCAAACTTCTCGCTGGTTAATTGAGGTTTCCGGCATTGATCTACCACACTATGGGATGGTATGTGGAACAATTCCCCCGTTATTCATAGATTACTCAATCTCGAAATAGCATTCAGTACGTGTTTCAAACCGATAAAGAGATTTGCATCTCCATTAGCAGGCGCCATAGTCCAAGCCTCGGAAGCAGCCTATTTGAGAAGATCTCTACAATGGCGATTATACCACGGTCACTTCTTAACTCCTGCGAGGTTTGACATCCGCTGGTCCTCCCGTTGTCCGTACAATGACATTTCCATACCATATTGCCTCGGTCCCGACGTTAAAGTATCTGGGACGAGCATTCCAAGTGGCATAACGTGGCATATCAGAGTCAACGTTCTTTTATGTAAGGATCGAGTCACGTGGCGCTCGGTTCTCTCTGCGTACCCAGCAAGGGATTTGGCGTGAAGTTATAGATAGATAGAACGTACTTTTAAATGAGTCGCCTTGGCAAATCGAAAAGAAACTGGTTAATGTTTAGGATTTTCCTCCTTTGGTTCCTGTCTCCTAGCAAGGTCCTGTTTGGACCTTCAGCACATAAAAAATGCTTGTGTTAGATTCTGTTTTACAGTACTACCAAGAACACATGTTAGTTCATATTTAAACACTGCTAATATGATTAATATGAAATCTAGGTGCGAGCTGTATTTTACAACCTTACTTATCGGTCAACACTAAAATACCAAAACATCTCAATGACAAACTAACATGGGCTTACACAAAATCGATGTAAAACACGCGGGGCGCACTTTGGAAGCTTTCCTTACATTGCCATAAAACCATTGCTTTCAGAGGTAGTTTTAGATATTTAGCTGCTAAATGTTGGAATAACCTCCCGCCGCCTATAAGACAGTCAAAATTCAAATTTTCTTTTAAAAACTTGCTAAGGAAGTATTATGTATTTGATAAAACATTTATATTAGCAGTTTCTGATGATGTACAAGATGGCTTCTACATCATCAGAAACTGCTAATATAAATGTTTTATCAAATAAATAATACTTATTTTTATATTTGCTTCTTTTTAGTTAATTATGTTGGTGTTACCAAATATATGGATGATATTTATGGCACTTGTATCACATTTTTGTACGCGCTGGTTTGAGTTAGCTGTATTAGCAGTTACAGCATCAATAGGGTGACTCTTCGCGAACAGTACTCCTAACATTGCAAGTATTTATAATCTACGATACGGTAGTTGCTTTATATATCCCGTAAACATGTAAGCAAAGCAAAGTTTAGGGGTCGGTACCAGAAGCGTGCACGCCGCGACCCTGCCAGTCCAACACTTGGACTGCAATTCTGGACCCAAACCGCACAGACGCGCGGATTAGGGCGTCCCCCGGAGGCGACGCGCACCGATCCGCCCCCGTCGGTGCGAAATCTAAGGCATGCGGCGGTGGGGGCCGCCACCCACCACGCAACGCCCAACCCGGCGGGTCGAGGAGAGCTGAGTGTCGTATAGGCACATGGAATGTGAGAGGTGGTCTAAAAGATAAGATGAATGAGTTGATAGATATAATGAACGTGAGATGCCTAGATGCTTTGTGTGTGTCAGAGACCAAGCGAAAGGGAAGCGACACCGAAGATCTGCCCGGTGGCATGATGGCCCTGTGGTCCGGGGTGGACCAGGACGTTCATGCCAGCGCTGGCGTAGGTGTCGTGCTTTCATCTCGCTTGGCCGCTGGTGTGAAAGATTACGATTTAGTAGGTCCAAGACTTCTCTGGGTTAAGATAAAACTGGGGATTACGCGAGTGTTTTTAGTTGCAGCATATGCTCCTGTGAGCTCTGCTAATCCCCAGGGGCACGAGAAGTTTTGGGAGACTGTAAGGGGTATTCTGGATTTGGCCGAAGCGAATGAACGGATAATTATGTGTGGTGATCTGAATGGATGGGTTGGGACCAAGCGAAGCAGTTATGAGGCTGTGCTTGGTCCATACGGAGATAAGAGAGTGAACAATGCTGGTAAGTTACTTTTAGACGTATGTATGGAACGAAACCTCCTTGTGTCGAACACGCTCTTCCATCACAAGGATATTCACACTTACACATGGAGACGGAATGAACAGAAAAGTGTGATTGATTTGATTTTGATAGATGAACGTCTCCGAAAGTCGTTAATGGATACAAGAGCCTTCAGAGGTCCCACTCTTGAAACGGACCACTATCTGGTGGTAAGCCGATTTGTGGGCCTTTTCAAGAAGTGGAGGCACTGGCGAGTGCGTATTCCTTTCGGAGACCATGAAAGAATAAGAAGTGAAAAATTGGAAGATGAAAGTGTGAGGAGTACGTATGTACGTCTAGTCAGTGAAAGACTTGCGAACGCGAGTCTTTCCGACTCAGATGTAGACGAATGTTGGAAAGTTCTGAAAGAAAGTATGGTGGACAGTGCGAAAGAAGCATGTGGATGCGCAAAGAGACGTAGAACACTAAGAGGAGATGCCTGGTGGGATGCGGAGGTTCAATCCTCCGTGGAAAAAAAGAGGAAAGCGTGGCTGGATTACGTATCATCTTTGCACCAGAGTGATGGTATGAAAGAAATGAAGAAAGAAATATACCGTCGATGCAAGAATGACTCCAAAGCTTTAGTGAAAGAGAAGCGTGAAAGACTACATATGATTGAGGAAGAGAAGCTGACGAAGAACTTCGAGGCAAATACCAAACTCTTCTGGAGAGAGGTAAAGAAGTCTCGAAGTGGTTCGTCAGCATCCAGAATGGACAAGATAAGATGTAAAGCTGGTGGCATTCTTGCTAACACTCAGGAAGTGTTAGAACGGTGGAGTGAATATTTTAGAGAAATGTATGATTATGTCCATGACGCTGGCATTGTGAATGAGTCTGTGATTGACTCGGCAGTGCCAGCGTACCATGAAGACATTACTATGGATGAGATTGAATGGTCGATACGAAGTTTGAAAGATGGAAAGTCAGCGGGAATCGATATGGTAACAGCTGAGATGATCAAGCTAGGTGGTACCTGCGTTAGGGACGCCTTCTGGTTTTTGAGCAAATTATGCTGGAGAACCGGAAGGGTTCCGAGCGATTGGAGACGCGCGGTCATCGTGCCCTTGTATAAAGGCAAGGGCTCACGTATGGACTGCGCCAACTATAGGGCCATCAGTTTGATCAGCTTAGCAGCTAAAGTGTATGGAAAAATCATTGAAAGGAGAATGAGGGTGAAATCCGATGGAATGCTTTGGGAAGCACAGGGTGGATTTCGAAGCGGCAGAGGATGTACGGATCAAGTTTTTTCACTCCGCAACATCGTAGAGAAGCATCTGGCTTTGGACCAGAAGGTTTTCTGCGGTTTTGTGGACTTTGAGAAAGCATTTGATAGAGTCGTGCGAAAGAATCTCTGGAACATTTTGCCCGGATATGGGGTTGACGGTGACCTACTCCGTGCTGTGCAATCCCCTTATGAGGATTGTACAGCATGTGTCCGGGTGGACGGCAGCTTGTCGCCCTGGTTTGATGTCAACATTGGTGTCAGACAGGGATGCGTGCTGTCGGCTCGGCTGTTCATCCTGTATCTGGACAGTTGTCTTCAAAGAATAAGAAATATGAATGTGGGAATGCGAATGGGTGACTCAGTGATCAACTGCCTGCTTTATGCAGACGATGCGGCATTAATAGCAGAATCACCATCCGAACTGCAAACACTAGTTACAACAATGAAAGATGATTGTATGAAGAAAGGCTTACAATTGAATGCGAAGAAAACCAAGATAATGGTATTTGAAAGAGAGACAACCAGAACGAACACTAGGATTATGGTTGATGATGTAGTGTTGGAGCAAGTGAATGAGATTGTATATCTTGGAAGTGCTTTTAGCAGCAATGGAAGGTACACCGCTGATGTGGAGAGACGAGTGAGTGCCGGGAATAGGGTGAATGGAGCGTTGGGTAAACTTCTAGGCTGCCGAAATCTAAGCCAGAAGGCACAGCTCGCTGTACACAACGCGGTGCTAATACCAACGCTAACTTATGGAAGTGAGAGCTGGGTATGGTAGAGAGAGCATGAAAGTAGAATAAATGCGGTCGAGATGCGAGCATTGCGTAAAATTTGTGACATAACGCTTGCTGACCGCGTTCGTAACGAAGACGTGAGAGAAAGAGTTGGTCTAAAAGAGAGTGTCGGTGTTAAGATAAGAAAGGGCATGCTCCGTTGGTTCGGACATGTAGAAAGAATGCGGGACGAAAGAATGACGAAACAGATATACAATGCAAAAGTGGAAGGATGTAGGAGCCGAGGAAGGCCGAGACTAACCTACCATGACCAAATTGGTCGTGTTTTATCAGAAGGTGATGTCAGAAGCCCCAGGAACCGGCGAGCGTGCATGAAAAGAGCTATGAATGTCACAGAAGCGAGTGAAGTATGCAAGGACCGCGTCTTATGGCGCTCGGTTCTCTCTGCCTACCCCGCAAGGGACTTGGCGTGAAGATATACATACATACATGTAAGCAAAGCCGTGTATTCCGCCCTATGTAGTAAATAAAAAGCAAATGATAGCTTGGTGGTGCAGTGGTTAGAGACGCTGCTTTGGCACCAACGCTCCGAGGTTCGATTCGCATACAGGGCAAACATTTGTGTGCATTATGCATGTCTGTTTATCTTCATCTGGGTGATATTACGAGAGATACGGCGCAGCAAAGCATTCCATCTGGGGAAGTACCTCCACTTCACAAAAACCGCAGTCAAATAACAACTTCCTTGACGGTTGTTCTTATCCTTCGTGTGAGTTCACCAGTAAGCTTATAAGGAGTTGCTGTGTTTGAAGCAGAGGTGGCATCGCGCGAGTGATACTTAATATATTGCAAGCGTCCATAAGCTACAGTAACCACTTTACATCAGGTGGGCCGTATGCTTGTATGCCTCCCGATGTTGTATAACAAAAAAACATTACATGATTATTATTTTAAAATAGTTATTTACCTTCAAAATATGAGTAACAAAGTACACATTTATTTATCCAGATTGTCCAAGAAGCACTAGATGCTGCTAAGACAGGAAGAACCTGCGTCATGATAGCTCACAGACTGAGCACCGTAAGAGACGCCGACGTCATCTGCGTTATTAATGATGGAAGAGTGGTTGAAAGCGGGAAACATGCTGAACTGGTCGCACTTAAAGGCATTTATTATAATTTGAACAGGAGAGCTGTTATGTGAAAATAGAATATCAACTATATGAGTATGATATCAGAAGTCCCAGGAACCGGCGAGCGTGCACGAAAAGAGCTATGAACGTTAGAGAAGCGAGTGCAGCGTGTAACGACTTATGGCGCTCGGATCTCTCTGCCTACCCCGCAAGGGACCTGGCCTGAGGATATAGGTACATAGATACATACATAGAAGTGTATGTGTAAGATAATTTATTTTAAGATAGCTAGTCATAAAAATGTAAAATTTTAGTCATAGTCTTGAGTTTTTAAGTCAAAATTTAACATGTATTTGTTACATATAAGCACACGCACGTATTCGCTCCACTAATTGACTAAATAAACTCTCTATTACGACAAGTTCGGTAGCGCAGTGGTGAAACACCCTGTTACGCTACTTTGGCACTAACTATCGTGGGATCGATTCCCACACAGTACAAATATTTGTGTGCATTAACATGTCTGTTTGTTTTGGTCTGAGTGTTTTTATAGGCAGCCCATCGGTGGAAGTGCCTCCACCTCACAGAAAACCGCAGCCAAATAACTACTCCCCTAGAGGGTTGTTGTGGACCTGCTTGTGAGTGAGGTCTCAAGTAAGGTCCTAAGGAGTTGCTGTGTTAGCAGCAGAGGAGGCATCGCGCGAGTGATACTTAAAAAACAAGCGTTAATAGGCTACGGTAACCGCTTTACATCAGGTGGGCTGTATGCTTGTATGCCTCTCGATGTTGCATAAATAGCATAAAGGCTTCTATTGTCGTTGGATAAGTTGTTGTCTGACTGCGGACACGGCACGTTGATACCTCTGAACTATGTTTACTCTGCTCTGGTACATTTCTATGTGTTATGATTTCTCTACGTGCTGATAATTGTGATAATATGTACTTACTATGGTATAGCGATATAAGTTATTTTACTGTTACATTCTTTATTTATCTGTTTACATATTTCTGGTATTAAATATATGTTTCTCAGAAACTTGTTTATGCTTATTTTACCCACTTCTTTTTTAACAATCTCTCATGTGTAGGTATATTCTTGTCTCTGTAAAGAAACTGTCGGTCCTAGGTCGTGATGGTGATAATTGTCATGCTCAGCAACGCAAGAGTGACAGGAGTGAGTGTTGTCCATAGGCTACGGTAACTACTTACCATCAGGCAGGTCGTACGCTTGTTTTTCAGCTTAGTGGTATAAAAACAAAAGTGAAAACTTAGTTTCATAAACTTTGAAATACTCGTATTATTTTGGTTTAAGTGTTTTCGTAAATATATTTTTATTAGAAATATTTTTATATCAACGTATTAACATAGTAATAATTTTTGTTACGTGAAAGAAGTTTTATCTACATAAGAAGAAAATTATAAATACGAATCAATTTTATGAAATTTAATAACAACAAGGATATTTTTCGTACACTATATGTATCTTGGCGTGTCGGTCACGCGAGTTCTATGTCTTTTCCCGTTCCAAACGTGCCCAACGTGCCTAAAGAGGTTATCACTTCAAAAGTGGTACAATGGTACATCTTGTTGAGATATTTTATTACATTAAATTGTGCTACGACCTTAAGAGGATTGTAGACAGCCGATGGATGCAGGTGGCACAGGATCGAGACGAGTGGCGCTCTAGAGGGGAGTGTGCCTATGTTCAGCAGTGGACGAATACAGGCTGAGATGATGATGATGACATTGTGTTGAAATACTTGTGGGATCATTTATTTACGAGGTCATTATGTGCAAATTCACTTAGGACGGACGAGAAGTGCATTTCTGCCTAATAAAACTCAGATTTCGGATCCATTACGATAATTTTTTTGGATTTAAAAAAAACGAACGCTGTTTAGATTCATGGTAATTTTAATTTAGCTGATATGACCCTAAGAGCGTTTATGATGGCAGTGATAATTAAAGCATATAAATTAACTCTACACGTGTATTAGACAACTGGCGTTCCAACAAAGCAAGTAAGGTTGGCAATGCGAGGAGAAAATGGTACTAAAATATTTTGTCCTTGCCTATTTATATATAGATGTATCAGTGTCAATTTTCATTATTTATATATTTAATCGCCAAATTAGACTGATTGAAAAATAACTCCTATATTCCCTGCTATTACAAATTCTCTATTTTTTTGTAAGTCATGTTACTGTCCATTTTATAAAAAATAGTTATTTATAGCGAATATCATGACAAGAAAACTAACACAAATAATATAAAAACAAATTCATGCATTCAAAAAATGTAAATGGTATGCAATTTTGGTGTTACAAGTATCGACGATTTGGTAATATGTCTACTTTTTAGTATGTAGCATAGACTACAACAGCTAGATTGATTACGTTTTTAGACTATAATAGTTTAGTAAACTTTTCTGTTTTTTTTTGCTCCGGACTAATTTACTTTTTTTCTGATAAGATGTCTCAAAATTTTATTTTATTACATTAGTTTCCTTATAAGAAAAAATAAATAAATAAATAAATAAATATTGCCGGACAAATTACACAGCGCCACCTAGCCCCAAAGTAAGCGAAGCTTGTGTTATGGGTACTAGACAACTGATAAACATACGTAAATACATTTTTTTTTGTAAATACATACTTATTATACATAGAAAATACCCAGACCAATACAAACAGACATGTTCATGCACACAAATGTTTGTACTGTGTGGGAATCGAACCCACGAGCGTTGGTGTCAAAGTAGCGTAACAGCGCGTTTCACCACTGCGCCACCGAGCTCGTCAGTTTCCTTATAAGAAAAAATAGAACGATAATCCTGACTAATACAAAATTTTTAAATCATCAGTAATCAATAATATAATAGAAAGAATGCGGGATAAAGAATAACCAAAGATATAACTAATCTGGCCATAATTATTGTTACCTGGAAAATTTTCTTTTTTTTTCACTGTTTAATTATTTTGAATTTGGAACGCGTTTATTACATTAAAAACTTCTTTCGATTTCCCGCCTTCTTATATAGTTTTTTCTTGTTTATTATCAAATTACAATATTGAATGGGGTATTAAAGAAAATAAGATTTCAGTGATTGCCTTGCACAAAGTGGGTATGGAGCCGTCGGTCACATCGTACTATCGACAGATATACCAACATCTCTTCTGTTGAAAGCCATACCGCGTGCTGTTAGAACTACAAAGCCTGTTAATGCTGTAAAAACCAGAACTCGCCGAAACCGTATTAGGAAACAAAAAATCTTATCGCGAGAAATGAAGATTCCCGCTAGGACTCTGTCGCGTATAATAAACCAAGACCGGCGCTTATGGACAAACTCAGAGATCTACTAAAAAACGTTCGGACACTGTGAGCGATTTTTGTGTGAATCGGAACATATATAATTAATCCATCCATGTCGGTAGATGTAATAATTGAATAACTAATGTAAGACAAATATCACCTTCGTCTTCCTGCGACCACGGACGCTGTCAGGTTCAACAAAATAAATAAAACACGCGATACTTCCGTTAAAAATTGTTTAATTCAATGTGTAACAATCGCGAAAAACTAAGACAATACTAAATATCCTCTTTATTGATGAAAAACATTTCGCGATTGAAGAGCACTACAACAAGGAAAATAACAAAGTGTACGCACACAGTCATAAAGAAGCCACCAAAGTAGTCATCATCCTGCATCTGTAATGGCTTGGTGGGGGGTGTCTTATCAAGGAGTCACAAAGCTTCATTTTTGTGAAAAACGAGTGAATCAAGAGCTTGTCTTGGAACGTGTTGTGAAACCTCTTAGTAATACACTTTTAAAAATGTACTGTGGACTTTCCGGGCTTTATAAGAGCTGAAGACTGGCCCTCGTTTAGCCCAGATCTGAACCCCTTAGACTACAAATTATGGTCAGTTTTAGAGGACATCACCTGCTCGAAACGACACGCCGATATTGTGTCTCTTAAGTAATCTCTGGAGCAAGCTGTGGCTAAATTACCCACATAAACAGTGCATAAATTCATAGATTTGTGGCCAAGATCTGTATCAAAGCCAAAGGTGTCCAATTCGAATATAGTATTTTTTTTTTACTTAGCCGTCCGGTAAATATGTACATATAAGTTTAGTTAAGATTACAATACTTCATAATAAATGCATATTCATTTTTAACAGAACTTATTGCCGGACTAGGTATATAACGCGAACGTCGAAGGAAGTATGAGCTGTAAAAGGCCAAGATAGAAAGACTCATCTTCCAGGATCAAACCGGTCACGTCTAATCAGAAAATGATGTCAGAAGCTCCAGTAACCGGAGATCCTGCATGGAAGAGCTCTCTCTCATCTATCTATAACTTCACGCCAAATCTTTTGCGGGGTAGGCAGAGAGAACCGAGCGCCACGTGACTCGATCCTTACATATCTCACTCGCTTCTTTAACATTCATTGCTCTTCTCATGCACACTCGCCGGTTTCTAGGGCTCCTGACATCACCTTCTGATAGAACACGACCAATTTGGTCATGGTAGGTAAGTCTTGGCCTTTCCCGGCTCCTACATCCTTCCACTTTTGCATTGCATATCTGCTTCGTCATTCTTTCATCTTGCATTCTTTTAACATGCCCGAACCATCGGAGCATGCCTCTTCTTATTTTAACACCGACGCTCTCTTTCAGACCAACTCTATTTCTAACATCATCATTGCGAATACGGTCTACAAGCTTTACGCCACAAATTTTGCGCAGCGCTCGCATTTCAACCGCGTTTATTCTACTTTCATGCTCTTTCTGCCAAACCCAGCTCTCGCTTCCATAAGTTAGCGTTGGGACCAACACTGCATTGTGTATAGCGAGTTGTGCCTTCTGGCTCAGGTTTTTACTGCCAAGAAGTTTTCCCAACGCTCCATTCACATTATTCCCAGCACTCACTCGTCTTTCCACATCTGCGGTGTACCTTCCATCCCTGCTGAAAGCGCATCCAAGATATACAAACTCATCCACTTATTCCAACACTTCATCGTCAATCGTAATCCTTACATTAGTTCTGGATTCTTCTCTTTCAAATACCATTATCTTTGTTTTCTTCGCATTCAGTAGTAAGCCTTTCTCCATACATTCGTCTTTCATCGTTGTGACCAGTGTTTGCAGTTTAGATGGTGTATCTGCTAATAGCACGGCATCGTCTGCATACAGCAGACAGTTCACCACTAGGTCACCCATGCGCAATCCCACGTTCATTGACCTTATTCTCTGCAGACAACTATCGAGATACAGGATAAATAGCCTTTTTTTTATTATTTTTTTTTGTGACGCGGGGAACAATGCGTTACGCACATCACCAGTGCCTGGGTGGCCTCCGGTGGTAGTGTGGGACTCCCCGTCGGCTGTCCGACGGTATACCCACTAAACGACCCCGCGAAATGCCATCGGCCGCGTTGGTGTGGTGCCCCGGATCTGTCAGCAACAGGGCACCACTGCGACTGGCCAGCCCCTCAAAAGGGGCCGGACTTCTTCTCTCTAGGCGCCGTCCCGGCAAATTGGGACAGCCCCTCCGGCGGCGGGACCATTATGGGGCCAGGTTCCCATCCTGACCCCTAGTCCTACAGGTTAGGGAGGCGGCAGTAGGTGCGCGTAGCGCCTACGCCGCACTCCCGTCCGCCGTCTCCGGAGCGGGACAGCCAAGGGATCATCCTCCCTGTCCCGCTCCGCGGCCTCCTTCTGGGACATGACCGTCTCACAGAAGGAGGCCATCGCCTGCCAGGCACTGTCACTCCCGAGCATGAAGCGGACCACGCTCGGGAGCGAGAGGTCCGCGCTTCCTAGCGCGGACACCAGATCATGGCGCTGCTGAGACCATCTGGGACACTGCTCCAACGTGTGTTGAGCAGTGTCCTCGGCCGCGCCACAATCGTGACAGCCTGGCCGCTCCTCCCGCCTCGCGACCCGGTGCAAGTACTCACCGAAGCACCCATGCCCGGTGAGCACCTGCACCATGCGGAAGGTGAGGGGTTTGCGCCTTCGGCGCATCCACGCCTCCAGGACCGGGCGCAGCGCATCCGCAACGCGGACTCCATACCGCGGCTGCGCCAGGTCCTCCCCCCACCTCCGCATCATCTCCACATGCCCTCGCTGGCGATACCGCCCCACCTCCACCGACGTGGGGCGCTCGCCGAGACTCCTCCTTTCAGCAACGAAGCTGTACACCTCGGCGAGCACCTCCGCCACCAACTCCCAGGGCGGGTCGCCAGCGAGGGCGGTCGCGGCCGTCCAAGCCACCGTACGGTATCCCCTTATTGCCCTCTGCGCTATGACCCGCTGCGCTCTGCGCAGCTGAGTCCTGTTCCGAGCGCAGAGGGCGTCCGCCCATATGGGGGCACCGTACGTGGCCATGCTCCGGCAGATGCCTGAGTACAGCCGCCTGCACGCGGCGCTGGGCCCGCCCAAATTGGGCAGGAGGCGACCCAGCGCTGCCGCAGCTCTGATGACCTTCGGTCCCAACCGCTCGAAGTGGGGGCCGAAGGTCCATCGTCCGTCAAGGGTGAGGCCCAGGTAGCTCATCTGGGCACTCACCCTTATCCTCTCTCCTCCTATTTGGAGGTGTGCTCCGGGGGGAGGGCCCCGTCTGCCGGTCCCGCGGAAGAGGAGGGCCTCGGTCTTGTCCAAACGGACACGAAGCCCAAGCCTCTCTATACGGCTGACCACCAGTCCTACTCCGACTTCGGCCAACCGCGCCGCCTCCACAAAGGTGTTACCCCGGGACGCGACAAGGGTGTCATCTGCATAGCAGATGACACTCATCCCGGGGAGGAGACGGCCCCGCAGGACCCAGTCGTATGCGAGGTCCCATAGAATGGGGCCCAGAACGGACCCCTGCGGGACCCCGCACCCGACAGACCTCCTGACCATACGGCCCCTCGCATCCTCGAAGCACACCTCCCTGTCCTCCAAGTATGCCTTCAACAGTCTCCCCAAGTACGGAGGCACCTCAAAGTACTTGAGGGCCTCCAGTATGGTACTGTGGGGGAGGCTGTTGAAGGCATTGGCGATGTCAAGCGACACCGCCAACACCACCTTACCCTCGCGCTCCGCATCCTCCGTCACCGACCTTAGGCGCCTAATGGCGTCGACGGTCGACCGCCTGGCCCGGAACCCGAACTGGGCATCCGATAGGCCCGGTCCCGGGCCATCCTCCAAGTGCTGAGCGAGGCGGGAAGCGACAACCCTTTCTAGGGCTTTCCCCGCCTCGTTCAGCAGAACGACCGGTCGAACCGCCGACCCCGAGTCCGGGGGCCGGCCTCCCTTCAACAGAAGGCAGAGCCGGCCCACCCTGAAGGGTCCCGGGCAGCCCCCCAGGCCAGCAGTCGAGGAGCTCCCGGAACCTGTCTCCGAGGTGCACGAGAGCCAACGCAAGCACCTTTCCGTGCACCCCGTCCGGACCCGGCGCCCTCTTCTTGCCTCGGAGGCGGTCCACGACCGCCTGCATCTCCTGGTCGGTGACGGGCGGCGGAGCGCCCTCCTCCTCTCCTCTGGAGTCCGACGATCGGGCCATTCTCGGGGGAGCGTACCCCCGTGGGGTGTCGGGGAAGAGTTCCCCGACAACCCTCTCCAACAGGGCTGGCTGGAGGGTCTCCGTCAGTGGGGCCGACTGAGCGCGGATCTTGTTCCGCGCTCCTCTGTACGGTCGGCCCCACGGGTCCCTGTCTAGGCCCTCCAGTAGCTCCTGCCACGCTCCCTCCTTGGCCCTACTTATGGCCATCTGCAAGGCCCTCTTCTTCTCCACGTAGATGCCGTGCAGATGGCCATCTCGTCCTTCGTCCCGGGGGCGGCGACGCCCGCTCCGGGTGTACGCTCTACGCGCCCCGTTGCAGGCGTCCCGGAGGTCGGCTATCTCCGCCGACCACCAGTAGACCGCCCGCCTTGGGCGGACGCCTTGGGCGGACGCCCAACACTGGGCATGGCCGCCCTGCACACCGCCGTGAAGGCGTCGCAGAGACGGCCAGCCCCTTGCTCCACCCCGAAATCCTCCATCGGCGGGAGGCCCCAGCGGCCGACTATGGCCGCCTCCTCTGCCAGTTCCCGGTCGAGCTTTGTGAGTGCCCAACGCGGGAACCGGCTCCGCCACCGGGACGAAATCGCCGAACTCCCGGGGGCTCGAGACACCCCGAACCTGATGTACCTATGGTCCGAGAGTGTCTCTACTCCCGTTTCTACCCTCCAATCCTCCACTCGGCGTGCGGTGGACGCGGTGGCGAAGGACAGATCCACCACCGACCCTCCGTTCCACCGCACGCACGTGTGGACTGTCCCCCTATTCAAGAGGGTCAGTCCCGCGGCCAGCGCCCACTCCTCCACCTTCCGCCCTTTGGCTCCCGTGGCCGGGTTCCCCCACGCCGTGGACTTGGCGTTGAAGTCCCCGGCCACGACAACCTGGGCGGGCGCTAGCCGCCTCACTGCCGACCCCAGAGCGTCGAGCAGCCGCTCCAAGGCCGGCAGGTCGCGGTTCGGGGAGAAGTACACACCGATGATTGCGTACTCTCCCCGAACCGCCGCCACGTATCCCGCCCCCCTCCCACTCACCACGAGTGGGGGGCTAGCGCCAGGCCTCGTGACGATGGCCACGGAACCGTCCAGATCTCCGGCCCAGTTAGGCCGGGAGGGCACGAAATATGGTTCCGCAACCACCGCCACGTCCACGTCCCACTCCGCCATGGTCTGTAGGAAAAGGTCCTGAGCCCCAGCGGAGTGGTTGACGTTGGCCTGCAGGAAGCGGGGATGTCCGGCCATTACTCGGACATCCCAGCCTCAGGCGCCTTCTGCCGCCCACTTCCGCGGGAGATGGGGGGCGTTCTCCCGCGGATGGATGGGGGGTTGCAGAGACGGCCCCCCATCATATGGCTGGCCTTCCGGCCGGCGTCTGCGCACACGGCACAGCGGGCCTGGGCCGAGCAGCCCGAGGCGATGTGCCCCGGCTGCCCGCACCTATAACATAACCGGCTGCGATCCTCCTTGGAGGGGCACAGCTCAGCGGTGTGCCCCTTCCCCATGCACTTGAAACAGTGCATGGGGCGCGCCTCCAGCAAGTGGAGCTGCGCCCTGCTCCAGCCCACCCCGATACTGCCCAGCTCAAGCAGCTTCTTCGCTGCCGTGAGCGGGCAGCGCATCAGGGCGGAACTAGAGTTCCGCCAGTCCGGGCGGATTTCGCCCACTCGGACCTGCTCAGGGGTGCAGCCCCCCTCCCGCGCGACCGCAGCCTGGACCCGCTGTGCCGTAGCGGCGTCGTCCAGACCCGTGAGGCGGAACTCCGCACACTTCACGGGCCTGGACACCTCCACGACGCCGGACAAGGCGGCCGTCAACTTGGCTGCCAGGGCGTCAGCCTTTTCGTGACTGGAGGAGCCTGGTACCTCTATGAGCCTCGCTCCGGTCGCAGATTTCCGGATCCGAAGCGAGCCGATTCCCAGCTCCCCCAGATTCACCTCCCGCTCGGCTTTTAACAGGGCCGAGGCATATGATGCCCCCCCTTGGGCTGCCTCCGGCCGTAACTTTAATATTATGGCCGTGGAGCCGGGGAGCACCACCTTGGCCTTGCGGCCCTCCTCCTTGCGCGCGGGGGTAGAGGCTGACGCCTTGGCGGGCGCTGGCCCCGCAGGAGTCGCGGGGGCCGCGGTTTTCCGCGGCTTGCCGCGGACTACCTCGGTCCACGATGCCACCTTCGGGACCTCGGCGGTCCCTGCCGCTGCCGAGGCCGTCGCCGCGGCCCTAGATGTGGACGGCCCAAAGCTCGTCCACGACTCCTCGCTGGCACCAGTACGGCGGGCGGGACCCACTTTTGCGGCCCGCCTCGCCCGAGGGCGCACATCCAGCTCGGCCGGCGAGCTCGCCTTCTGCGGAGCTGGAGCCGGTCGTCCCGCTCTCTCGATCTTGGCCACTCCCGACTTGTCACCCGCCAATGGCGGACGGGTGACGGCGGGGGGAGGCAACCGAGACTCCAGCTCCGCGAGACGTCCGTCAACTAGGTTGCCGACGAGCCGGGCGATATTGCTCTCCAGAGCCTCGAGATCGACCGGGCCCGTCGGCCCCTGCGCCCTCCTCTCCTTCCGGAGCTCCTCGAACTCCCGGCGGTGCGCATGCACCTCTTCCCTGAGGGAGGCGACCTGCCTCTGCAGTCGTGCGTTATCGGCGCGGAGGCGGTGGGTCTCCTCCGCCTCCGTGCGCACCACCAGGGTCTCGAGGATCTCTCTGATCCCGCCCGCAGCCTTCGCTATTTTAGCGGCGTACCCCCCCTTGAGGCTCGCCGACTTGCCGGTCAGGTCGAGGATGACGCCCAGCATCTCCTTGCCCCTCACCATGAGCTCATCGGCTCCCCTCTCAGTTGGGTACCCCGCATTCCCCTCAGGGCATTTCCCTTCGGGGCTCTTCTTTTTCCCCGTCTCGTGGCTTCTCCCCTCGACGCTTCCGGCCGCCACTACCGCGTCCTTTTTCCCCGCCGCCCGCTTCTCCAGGAGCGCCTGAAAGGCCGCCTCCTTTGACTCCTCAGTCCGCTCCTTGAGCAGCCGACGGGCTCTGGCCAGACTCGGAGCGATGCCGCCCCGCTTCCCGCGTCTGGCCGTGGATACCTTCGCCCGCTCGTCGGGCGTCTCCGTCTCCGAGCCGGAGAAAAGGCGCTTCCGCCCCAGCTCCGACTCCGAGAGGGTGGGGACCGACATATCGGTCTCCTCTCCTCCGTCACGCCCCCGCTGCAATGCCACCGCCTGTGGCTCCTCCGGGAGGTCACTCTCCCCGGACCCCTCAGGCCCCGACATCATCCCCACACCCGGAAACCCCGGGACTCGGCTGTCCAGATTCGTTCCCGAACTCTAGCCAACACACACACAACGACAAACACACAAGATACCAACAAAAATTAAGAATGGTTCCCGTGGGAAATCAAAAATTTCCACGGGACACGCTCACACCACCAAAACGATCACGAAAACGCCAAATACTCCTACTCTACTCAACCACCTCGCCCACAAGTATTGTTTTCTAGCTTTAGTCACCACTCACCGGCCACTGCGTTACCGCGCACCAGGTGAGATGGGTCCAGGGCAGACTACGTGGAAGCACTAGAAAACACTTGGGGCCTAACAGATAAAATATAGGCAGATAAAAACAGCCTAGCAGATAGCATGCAACCCTGTTTGACACCAATTTTGACATCAAACCAGGGTGACATGCCACCTTCTATCCGCACACATGCTGAGCAATCCTTGTAAGTGGACTGCACAGCACGGAGCAGTGAACCGTCAATCCCATATCTCGGCAATATGTCCCACAGTTCCTTTCGCACAACCCTATCAAAGGCTTTCTCAAGATCCACAAAACCGCAGAAAACCTTCCGGTCTATGGCCAGATGCTTCTCTACGATATTGCGGAGCGAGAAAACTTGATCCGTACATCCCCTTCCATTTCGGAAACCTTCTTGTGCGTCTCACAGCATTTCATCGGATTTCACCCTCATTCTCCTTTCAATCACCTTTCCATATAATTTTGCTGCTAAGCTGATCAAACTGATGGCCCTATAGTTGGCGCAGTCCATGCGTGACCCCTTGCCTTTATACAAGGGCACGATGACTGCGCGTCTCCAGTCCATTGGGACCCTTCCAGTTCTTCAGCATAGGTTGCATAGGTACCAGAAGGCGTCCCGGACGTAAGTGCCACCTAATTTGATCATCTCAGCTGTGATCAGATCAATTCCCGCTGATTTTCCATTTTTCAAGCTTCGTATCGACCATTCGATCTCATCCATAGTTATGCCTTCGTCGGACGCCGTCAACGTGGAGTAAGCATCCGACTCACTCTCATTGCCAGCGTCCGAGGCATACTCATACATTTCCTCAAAATATTCACTCCACCGTTCTAACACTTCCTGAGTGTTCGCAAGAATGACACCAGCTTTAGACTTTATCTTATCCATTCTGGATGCCGACGAACCACTCCGAGACTTCTTTACCTCTCTCCAAAATAGTTTGGTATTTGCCTCGAAGTTTTTCATCAGCCTCTCTTCCTCATTCAAAATTTGTCTTTCACGCTTCTCTTTCACTAAAGCCTTGGTTTCATTCTTGCATAGACGGTACATTTCTTTCTTCTTTTCTCTCATATTTTCACTTAAAGGCAAAGATGATACGTAATCCAGCCACGCTTTCCTCTTTCTTGCTACGGTGGATTCAACCTCCGCATCCCACCAGGCATCTCCTTTCGCTGTTTTACGTCTCTTTGCGCATCCACAAGCTTCTTTTGCACTATCCACCATACTTTCTTTCAAAACTTTCCAACAATCACCCACATCTAAGTCGGAGAGGCTTGCATTTGCAAGTCTCTCACTTACCAGATGCACATACATTCTCCTTACACTTTCATCTTGCAATTTTTCGCTCATTATCCTTTCATGATCTCCGAAAGGGATACGCACTCGCCAGTGCCTCCACTTCCTAAAAAGGCCCACAAACCGGCTTACCACCTGGTAGTGGTCCGTCTCAAGAGTGGGGCCTCTAAAGGCTCTTGTATCCATTAGAACATTTCGGAGACGTCTATCTATTAAAATCAAATCAATCACACTTTCATGGAAGAGCTATGAATGTTAAAGAAGCGAATGAGGTGTGTAATGACCGTGTTACGTGACTTTCAGATCTCTCTACTTACCCCGCAAGGGACCTGTTATGTAGATATTGATGGACCAATAATGCTTCACAAAAGAAATATATGATCTAGGCCAGGTACCGAATAGAATCTTTGGTTCATCAGTCCGTCCTAGCATTTGTACAGGATTTACTTTAAAATATGCCTCATGACATGTTTCCTTTGAGCTGTTAATTAAACCCAAATGTTTCTGTCATTCCAATCACACCCGATGTACATTTTAAGATCAAAAATCTTTTAGTTGTCTGTTATGTGTCAAAGATGAAAGTAGACAGAATGGTTAACTTGTACCCGATTTCGCATTCTATCAAAAATTTATGATATACAATAACACTGAAGATTTGATTTAGAATAGCTTCAAACGGTAATTTGATTGAAATGGCTTATAAAATGAAAGGATTGAACACAACCCTGAAAGCAGATGTCATTTCTGTGAGAACAATTTTATTTTAAAATTGTGAACATTGTAATGTCAGTACAGTCAGTAAGTTACGAATACAGCAACTTGGATTACCGTTATTTATAGGATATTGTCATCTAAGTGAAAGGATTTATATTTAGTAATTTATTTGAACACAATGAAGTATGGTCTGTTAATCGTATTTGTATCACAAAGTGAGTGAAAAATGTGTATATAACTTTAACGACCTGGAAAATATTATACTGATCTATATGCAATGCAAAATGAGCAACAATGTATAAAATTCATGAAGCAATTCTTTATCCGCTAAGTTCTATATTCTTACTAGTAATTAGGAAATGATGACTATCGATATCGATTTAAAAACCTGTAGATTTAAAATAACACCATGTAAACGTGTGTAAAAAATCCTCAAACGAATAAAAGTGTATTTAATTTGTTATACCGGATTGTCGTGCAAAAATACAAGAAAGTGTATAAAAAACCGTAGTGCGTTTTTGGCCCTATTCCATCCAATGACAATGATGATTGTCAACAGTCGCAACTTTATTACTGCAGAATATTTAACATCTAACGATGAACAAAGACGAATGAAAAGACGTCGAACTCGTGTATCTACACACGTTCTGACTCGGTGCAAGAGTTGGTACCTTGGTCTCATGATATGGAGTAATTGCATAGTCATAGTTGTACTCTACATTCAATGAGATCGCCATTATCTTTCGATGATTGTGTTTCGCGAATGCACAGATCGCAAATGAACCTGGGTGTTGTATAAGAAGTTTTCGTGAGGAGGCTAGCTTCCTGAGCACTTAAGTAGGTATTTTTCTTTGTAATGTGATCAACAGTTTAGAATAAAATTAATTCTATGTATTAACGGTAGTGGGTGGGTGTTAACTGGCGCAGATTTAGGTGTTACTTTGACTTCGGCAAACTCACTCACATTCCTGAGTCCTTGAATTTTACTTACTTGAATTTGAATTTTTATTAGTTAATTTGAAGTTATATATTGTATTGTATTGAATTATTAAATAAAAATAAAATTTATTTTATAAATTTTATTATTATTTTAGTGGGCAACAGTGTTGGTTGTACATATACCTAAAGTTTTTTTTTGTTTAGTAATAAGTACCTATAATATGCCTTTTTGTACAATTGTTTGTTGTCCTAAATAAATAAAAATAAAATAGTTAATAGATTCAGGCGTTATTTTGCGAAAGTCAAATTTACATGCAATTTGATCTAACCTGCTTTGTGTGCTTCCGCCACCAATTAGTTCATGCGGCCTAGCGCCGGCCGGCACCCACTCACTACTGTTAGTATGTGCTACATGCCGACGCTGCCATGGCTGCTCCGGTAGTCTCTGCCTCGGCTGCTGCGGTCGTCAGCCATCTGGAACAGAATCCGCACCTCCTCACATCGTGGAGAGGCGAAACACGTGTCGTAGCGACGACCAGGCCAGTCGTGCAGCGACGGTGGTGGTGGGGGCAAAAGCATTTTGAAGACGAGCAGCACAGTCTTGCGGAGAGAGAGAACGTGTAAAATCATAAAAAATCATCGCTCTAAAATCTTTTCGACTCAATTCCATTTTCGTTGCGTACGTAGAATTTTGATGTGTGATTAAATACAATTGACAAATGATTTCCCGCCAATTGTTTTTTTTTATTACTAAGTAGGTTCCAACGTTTCAAAAAATATAGCATTCGAAATTCAAATAGTTTCGATTAGCTAGAAGTGCAAAACTTTTAGTGTGCCCCATGTAGATGAATTCCCTCTACTAACTAGCGATATAAGTTAGAAGATTATACTGACGGTAGCGAATGGATCTTTAGTGTATAGATTAAGGATGGAACAGCTACTAAGGATGTACCATGAGCACATGTATGAACAACTTATTGTATAAACGTTGCTGTCGATGAGTAGTATAATGTGCTTCTATTCAGAAAATAACAGTCTTTTTTCTATATACGAGAAATGAGTATTATAGCAGTGGTTGTATTGAAGTATCGATAGCCTAGACATATCGTCACGCATAGAACATCACTACAATGGATTTATACCATAGATACGTATCTATAAAATTTGTTTGCGGTTGGTATAACCGATAAAGAGAGATACGAGCGCTCTATAGCTTACTTATGTATAGGTATTCTGAGGTGTCAGTACATAAAGTAGTTTATATCAAATTGCTTGTATATTGTTAGGTATTAAAATGTAAAACTATTTGCTCCATACTGTACCCACATGTTATTTTTTATTATTACCAACCTTGAAGTTTGATAATCATAAAGCTTGAGGATACTATATTATACAACGTCAAGGGGTATAAGAGCCTGAGGCTCCATTTGATGTAAAGTGATTACGTTGGAGTGCGAATGCTTGCAATACAAGGAGTATCGCAAGTACATTGCGACACCCGCTGCAAACGTAGCCACAGCTGACGCTCATGTAGGGTCGGCAACGCATGAGTGACATCCCTGGTGTTGCAAATACCCATAGGCTACGGTGACTATTTACCATCAGGCAGGCCGTATCCTTGTTTGCTACATTAGTGGTTTAAAAAAATGTCATAAATAATAAAAAATCTTTATTAGAACCAATGAGCCATATGAATAGCTTACTTTTTTTAAATGTATATGTATGTATGTATATCTTCACGCCAGGTCCCTTGCGGGGTAGGCAGAGAGAACCGAGCGCCATAAGACGCGGTCCTTACACACTTCACTCGCTTCTTTCACATTCATAGCTCTTTTCATGCACGCTCGCCGGTTCCTAAGGCTCCTGACATCACCTTCTGATAAAACACGACCAATTTGGTCATGGTAGGTTAGTCTTGGTCTTCCTCGGCTCCTACATCCTTCCACTTTCGCATTGTATATCTGTTTCGTCATTCTTACATATTGCATTCTTTCTACATGTCCAAACCAACGGAGCATGCCCTTTCTTATCTTAACACCGACACTCTCTTTCAGTCCAACTCTCTTTCGTACGTCATCATTTCGAACGCGGTCAGCAAGCGTTATGCCACAAATTTTTCGCAGTGCTCGCATCTCGACCGCATTTATTCTACTTTCATGCTCTCTCTGCCATACCCAGCTCTCACTTCCATAAGTTAGCGTTGGGATTAACACCGCGCTGTGTACAGCGAGCTGTGCCTTCTGGCTTAGATTTCGGCTGCCAAACAGTTTACCCAACGCTCCATTCACGCTATTCCCTGCACTCACTCGTCTCTCCACATCAGCGGTGTACCTTCCATCGCTTCTAAAAGCGCTTCCAAGATATACAAACTCATCCACTTGCTCCAACACTACATCATCTACCGTAATCCTAGTGTTCGTTCTGGTTGTCTCTCTTTCAAATACCATTATTTTGGTTTTCTTCGCATTCAATTGTAAGCCTTTCTTCATACAATCGTCTTTCATTGTTGTGACTAGTGTTTGCAGTTCGGATGATGATTCTGCTATTAATACTGCGTCATCTGCATAAAGCAGGCAGTTAACCACTGAGCCACCCATTCGCATTCCCACATTCATATTTCTCATTCTCTGAAGACAACTGTCCAGATACAGGATGAATAGCCGAGACGACAGCACGCATCCCTGTCTGACACCAATATTGGTATCAAACCAGGGTGATAAGCTGCCGTCCACTCTCACACATGCTGTGCAATCCTCATAGGTGGATTGCACAGCACGTAGAAGGTCACCGTCAATCCCATATCTGGGCAAGATTTTTTTTTAAATATTAGGTCAAAGTATGAAATTGCCAATTTGAACTGAAAAGTTAAAACTCGTTTCTTTCTAAGATGTAACATAATTATGTAATCAAAATATTTACCCTCATTATCGATACATTGCTGCCATCCAATCGGAAGTTTATTTATACATTTGCGATAGAACTCTGGGGATCTAGAATCGAGGAACTGTGTGAAAGAATTTTGTACTGCCTCCTGGGATGTAAATTTTTTACCACGTTTTCTTTTTTTTTTTAATGTGGCCTACCAAAATGTCTTCAGTACGTCTGATGGAAAGTGTCAATGAAAACCAGATGAGAGAACCGCCATCACAGTGATTACCTCTGTGCTGGCTGTCCCCCTTTGACGGCTCGCTAAGGTGCTTCTTCACACCGGGTCTGAACTACCCAGGATTATAGGAGGTGGGGAACACATGCGCCTGAAGCGAATTCCACATTTTGACAGTCCGACAGAGAAATGAGTCGCTGAATTTCTTAGTACGAAAGGTCAGCAACCCAACTCTATGTGGATGCGATCTCAGTCCAGCACGAGTGTTCCGGAGGACGAAGGGAGAAGGAGGGACGAGGTCGAAAAGCTCCTCAGAACAATCCCCATGGTAAATACGGTAGAGAACACTCAAGCTACCAATATCCCTACGCAGCTGAAGAGGTTCAAGGGAGTTAGTGCGCTATCTATGTATACATAGATAGCGCTGAGGCTATAGCGCGGCGCTGCATTCTATCGGGAGCGTCAAGTCGATATTTGGCGGACCCGCTTCAGAGGTGAGAACAGTACTCCACGCATGGGCCTTGTATAAAGGCAGCGCTGCTCTGGCGTGACCCTGTTCAGGATTCCGAGTTTTTAGAGGCCACGGAAATAACGCTCCCGATATAGTCTATGGGGTTGAGGTCCCCCCTGATGTTAATGCCGAGGATGGTAAGGCTATTTTGTATCTGTAAAGGGTTACAGGGTTACTCTGAAGAGAGGGAAGAAGATAAAATAGAAAGACCTTGGTACTAATTGCCAAATGCCAAGAAAACCTTGGCATTCAACACCACCAAGTTGTCAGAACTTCATTGCGAAATACGATATAACACCTGGTTGCACCTTTAAACCCTGGACATACTTAATGCCCGGATAGACCTTAGGATAGAGCGCTAGATCGTTCATAGGGCATTATTTTCTCGTGACCAAAACGTTGTAAGCGCCATGAAATTGTTGGCGTTTACGCGTTTCGTTCAAGGTAGTTTATCAACATCGCTGTTTGATTGCGCGAGTGTGCGTGTGTGTTTGAGTTTTAGAGACTGGCGATGATGATGCTGGTAAAGATGATGGTCAAAGAGTCATTGAAATTATGGATGAATGTAAAATAATTGTAATAGTTCTGAAGTGTTAAATTTTTAATGTAATATAAAATGTCATGTTTATGTACGATGGCACAATAAATGAATATTGTATTTTACCACATACATGATAGAACTTTTATACTGATAAATAAAGCAATTCGTGCGAAGTTATTCCCTTAGCATTCCAAAATATTCAAAAATGCACAACGTTAATGTTGAAGTTTTCACTTCTGCCGGCACTCCCGGAGTTCAACCCGTTTTTTTTTATGTTATTGATTTGATGCAAATGAGACAATATTGAAGGTAAGGTAACGTTAAACCCTTTTTTTTTTTTTTTTTTGTGACGCGGGGAAAAATGCGTTACGCACACCACCGGTGCCTGGGTGGCCTCCGGTGGTAGTGTGGGACTCCCCGTCGGCTGTCCGACGGTATACCCACTAAACAACCCCGCGAAATGCCATCGGCCGCGTTGGTGTGGTGCCCCGGATCTGTCAGCAACAGGGCACCACTGCGACTGGCCAGCCCCTCAGGAGGGGCCGGACTTCTTCTCTCTAGGGGCCGTCCCGGCAAATTGGGACAGCCCCTCCGGCGGCGGGACCATTATGGGGCCAGGTTCCCATCCTGACCCCTAGTCCCACAGGTTAGGGAGGCGGCAGTAGGTGCGCGTAGCGCCTACGCCGCACTCCCGTCCGCCGTCTCCGGAGCGGGACAGCCAACGGATCATCCTCCCTGTCCCGCTCCGCGGCCTCCTTCTGGGACATGACCGTCTCACAGAAGGAGGCCATCGCCTGCCAGGCACTGTCGCTCCCGAGCATGTAGCGGACCACGCTCGGGAGCGAGAGGTCCGCGCTTCCTAGCGCGGACACCAGATCGTGGCGCTGCCGAGACCACCTGGGACACCGCTCCAGAGTGTGCTGAGCGGTGTCCTCGGCCGCGCCACAATCGTGGCAGCCCGGCGTCATCTCCCGCCTCGCGACCCGGTGCAGGTACTCACCGAAGCACCCATGTCCAGTGAGCACCTGCACCATGCGGAAAGTGAGGGGTTTGCGCCGGCGGCGCATCCACGCCTCCAGGACCGGGCGCAGCGCATCCGCAACGCGGACTCCGTACCGCGGCTGCGCCAGGTCCTCCCCCCACCTCCGCATCATCTCCACATGCCCTCGCTGGCGATACCGCCCCACCTCCACCGATGTGGGGCGCTCGCCGAGGCTCCTCCTTTCCGAGACAAACCCGTATACCTCGGCGAGCACCTCCGCCTCCAACTCCCAGGGCGGGTCGCCAGCTAGGGCGGTCGCGGCCGTCCAAGCCACCGTACGGTACCCCCTTATCGCCCTCTGCGCTATGACCCGCTGCGCTCTGCGCAGCTGGGCCCTGTTGCGGCTGCAGAGGGCGTCCGCCCATATTGGGGCACCGTACGTGGCCATACTCCGGCAGACGCCGGAGTACAGCCGCCTGCACGCGGCGCTGGGCCCGCCCACATTGGGCAGGAGGCGACCCAGCGCCGCCGCAGCTCTGATGACCCTCGGCCCCAACCGCTCGAAGTGGGGGCCGAAGGTCCATCTCCCGTCAAGGGTGAGGCCCAGGTACCTCATCTGGGCACTCACCCTTATTCTCCTTCCTCCTATTTGGAGGTGTGCTCCCGAGGGGGGGCCCCGCCTGCCGGTCCCGCGGAAGAGGAGGGCTTCGGTCTTCTCCAAACGGACCCGAAGCCCAAGCCTCTCTATACGGCTGACTACTAGTCCTACACCGACTTCGGCCAGCCGCGCCGCCTCCACAAAGGTCTTACCCCGGGACGTGACGAGGGTGTCATCTGCGTAACAGATGACGCCCATCCCGGGGAGGAGACGGCCCCGCAGGACCCAGTCGTATGCGAGGTCCCACAGGATGGGGCCCAGAACGGACCCCTGTGGAACCCCGCACCCGACAACCCTTCTGACCATATGGCCCCTCGCGTCCTCGTAGCACACCTCCCTGTCCTCCAGGTATGCCTTCAAGAGCCTCCCCAAGTACGGAGGCACCTCAAAATACTTGAGGGCCTCCAGGATGGTACTGTGGGGGAGGCTGTTGAAGGCATTGGCGATGTCGAGCGACACCGCCATCACCACCTCTCCCTCGCGCTCCGCATCCTCCGTCACCGACCTTAGGCGCCTTATGGCGTCGACGGTCGACCGTCTGGCCCGGAACCCGAACTGGGCATACGAAAGGCCCGGTCCCGGGCCATCCTCCAAATGCTGAGCGAGGCGGGAGGCGACAACCCTCTCCAGGGCCTTGCCCGCCTCGTTCAGCAGAACGACCGGTCGAACCGCCGACCCCGAGTCCGGGGGCCGGTCTCCCTTCAACAGAAGGCAGAGCCGGCCCACCCTGAAGGGTCCCGGGCAGCACCCCGACCGCAAGCAGCAGTCGAGGAGCTCCCGGAACCTGTCTCCGAGGTGCACGAGAGCCAACGCTAGCACCCTCCCGTGCACCCCGTCCGGACCCGGCGCCCTCTTTTTGCCTCGGAGGCGGTCAACGACCGCCTCCATCTCCTGGTCGGTGACGGGCGGCGGAGCGCCCTCCTCCTCTCCTCTGGAGTCCGACGTCCGACGTAGGACCATCCTCGGGGGAGCGTAGCCCCGTGGGGTGTCGGGGAAGAGTTCCCCGACAACCCTCTCCAACACGGCTGGCTGGAGGGTCTCCGTCAATGGGGCCGACTGAGCGCGGATCTTGTTCCGCGCTCCTCTGTAAGGTCGGCCCCACGGGTCCCTATCCAGACCCTCCAGCAGCTCCTGCCACGCTCCCTCCTTGGCCCTACTGATGGCCATCTGCAGGGCTCTCCTACTCTCCACGTAGACGCCGTGCAGACGGTCATCCCTTTCTTCGTCCCGGGGGCGGCGACGCCTGCTCCGGGTGTACGCTCTACGCGCCCCGTTGCAGACGTCCCGGAGGTCGGCTATCTCCGCCGACCACCAGTAGACCGCCCGCCTTGGGGGCGGACGCCCAACACTGGGCATGGCCGCCCTGCACACCGCCGTGAAGGCGTCGCAGAGACGGCCAGCCCCTTGCTCCACCCCCAAATCCTCCACTGGCGGGAGGCCCCAGCGGCCGACAATGGCCGCCTCCTCTGCCAGTTCCCGGTCGAGCCTGGTGAGCGCCCAACGCGGGAACCGGCTCCGCCACCGGGACGAAATCGTCGGACTCCCGGGGGCTGGAGACACCTCGAACCTGATATAACGATGGTCCGAGAGTGTCTCCACCCCCGTCTCCACCCTCCATCCTTCCACTCGGCGTGCGGCGGACGCGGTGGCGAAGGACAGATCCACCACCGACCCTCCGTTCCACCGCACGCACGTGTGGACTGTCCCCCTATTCAAGAGGGACAGTCCCGCGGCCAGCGCCCACTCCTCCACCTTCCGCCCTTTGGCTTCCGTGGCCGGGTTGCCCCACGCCGTGGACTTGGCGTTGAAGTCCCCGGCCACGAAAACCTGGGCGGGCGCCAGCCGCCTCACTGCCGACCCCAGAGCATCGAGCAGCTGCTCCAGGGCCGGCAGGTCGCGGTTCGGGGAGAAGTACACACCGATGATTGCGTACTCTCCCCGAACCGCCGCCACGTATCCGCCACCCCTCCCCCACACCACGAGTGGGGGGCTGGCGCCAGGCCTCGTGACGATGGCCACGGAACCGTCCAGATCCCCGGCCCAGTTAGGCCGGGAGGGCACGGAATATGGTTCCGCAACCACCGCCACGTCCACGTCCCACTCCGCCATGGTCTGCAGGAAAAGGTCCTGAGCCCCGGCGGAGTGGTTGACGTTGGCCTGCAGGAAGCGGGGATGTCCGGCCATTATTCGGACATCCCAGCCTCAGGCGCCACCTGCCGCCCACTCCCGCGAGAGATGGGGGGCGTTCTCCCGCGTATGGATGGGGGGTTACAGAGACGACCCCCCATCACATGCGTCGCCTTTCGTCCGGCGTCGGCGCACACGGCACAGCGGGCCTGTGCCGAGCAGGCCGAGGCGATGTGCCCCGGTTGCCCACACCTGTAGCACAGGCGGCTGCGGTCCTCCTTGGAGGGGCACAACTCGGCTGTGTGCCCCTTCCCCATGCACTTGTAACAGTGCATGGGGCGCGCCTCCAGCAAGTGGAGCTGCACCCGGCTCCAGCCCACCCCGATACTGCCCAGCTCGAGCAGCTTTTTCGCTGCCGTGAGCGGGCAGCGCATCAGGGCGGAACTGGAATTCCGCCAGTCCGGGCGGATTTCGCCCACCCGGACCTGCTCCGGGGTGCAGCCCCCTTCGCGCGCGACCGCAGCCTGAACCCGCTGTACCGTAGCGGCGTCGTCCAGACCCGTGAGGCGGAACTCAGCGCACTTCATGGGCCTGGACACTTCAACAACGCCGGACAGGGCGGCCGTTAACTTGGCCGCCAAGGCGTCAGCCTTCTCGTGGCTGGTGGAGCCGGGGACTTCAATCAGCCTCGCTCCGGTTGCCGACTTTCGTATCCGGAGCGAGCCGATTCCCAGCTCCCCCAGATCCACCTCCCGCTCGGCCTTAAGCAGGGCCGAGGCATACGACGCGCCCCCTTGGGCTGCCTCCGGCCGTAATTTCAGGATTACGGCCGTGGAGCCGGGGAGCACCACTTTGGGCCTTCGGCCCTCCTCCTTACCCGCGGGAGTGTTGGCTGACGCCTTGGCGGGCGCCGGCCTCGCAGGAGTCGCGGCGGCCGCGGTTTTCCGCGGCTTGCGGCGAACCACGTCGGTCCACGACGTCACCCCCGGGACCTCGGCGGACCCTGCCGCCTCCGACGGTGTCGCCGCGGCCGGCCTCGCCGCGGCCGGCTTCGCCCTAGATGTGGACGGGCCGAAGCTCGTCCACGACTCCTCCACGGCACCACTACGGCGGACGGGACCCACCTTGGCGGCTTTTGCGGCCGGCCTTGCCCGAGGACGCACATCGAGCTCGGCCGGCGTGCTCGCCCTCTGCGGAGCCGGAGTCGGTCGTCCCGCGCTCTCGATGGCCGCTCTTGTGGCTCTGGCCACCGAGGACCTATCACCCGCCAATGGCGGGCGGGCGATCGCGGCGGGAGGCAACCGAGACTCCAGCTCCGCGAGCCTACCGTCAACCAGGTTGCCGACGAGCCGGGCGATATTTGACTCCAGAGCCTGGAGATCGACCGGGCCCGTCGGCCCCTGCGCCTGCGCCCTCCTCTCCTTGCGGAGCTCCTCAAATTCCTGGCGATGCGCCCGGACCTCTTCCCTCAGCGAGGAGACCTCCCGCTGGAGCCGAGCGTTGTCGGCTCGGAGACGGTAAGTCTCCTCCGTCTCTGTGCGCATCACCAGGCATTCGAGGATCTCTCGAATCCCGCCCGCAGCCCTCATGATCTTGGCGGCAAAGCCCCCTTTGAGGCTTGCCGACTTGCCGGTGAGGTCGAGGATAAGCCCCAGCTTCTCCTCGGCCACCACCTTCAGCTCCTCGGCTCCCCTCCCGGTTAGGCCCGCCGCTTTCCCCTCAGGGCACTTCCCTTCGGGGCTTCTACCCGCCTCGGGGCAATTCCCCTCGACGCTTGCGGCGGCCGCCGCGCTGGCCCTCTGGCCTCCAAAGGCCCGCCTCTCAAGGAGCGCCTGGATGGCCTGCTCCCTTTCCTCCTCCTCGCGCTCCTTCAGCTGTCGGCGGGCTCTAGCCAGTGTGAGGGCAGCGCCGCCCCTCTTGCCGCGCCTGGCCGTTGGCAACTTCGCCCTTTCCACGGGCGCCTCGGTCTCCGAGCCGGAAAACAACCGCTTCCGGCCCAGCTCCGACTCCGACAGGGTGGGGACCGACATCGAGTCGGTCTCCTCCCCGCCCCCCGACTCGCTCTCCCCTACGAGAGACCGTGGCTCGTCCGAGAGCCCACTCATCCCAGGACCCCTAGGCCCCAACATTCCCCCCCCACCCGGCATCACCAGGACTTGGCTGTCTAGGTTCGTCCCCGACAGCCCACACAACACGAAAAAAAAAACACGAACGACAAACACAAAAACCGCACAAGAGACAAAACAAACACCTAACCTAACTCTCAACTTCTCACAACTCCCAACTTCTCACAACTTCCAACACGCTCCACACCACCAAAACAATCCACCAAAACGCCACTACACAACCACCTCGCCCACAAGTTTAGTTTTCTAGTTTTAGTCACCACTCACCGGCCACTGCGTTACCGCGCACCAGGTGAGTGGGTCCAGGGCAGACTACGAGGAAGCACTAGAAAACACTTGGGGCCTGCCCCAAGGTAACGTTAAACCCTGCCGCTAAATCCTGGGTAGTTTTTTCGGATCGGTTTCTACTATCTCCTTCAATTCAGCGTTATTCACCTGTAACCGCCCGTTTTCCAAGTGGTTCGTTCTTCAAGTCGAAGTTTCCATTACGAAAGTGTTTAAACCAAAAACGCACAGTGCGTTCATTAGCAATCTCCTTTTCAAACATTGATATTGCGAGCCGGTTCGGTCGTGTTAGTTCCGCGTCGGATCTCGTATTAAAAAATGATCCATCTTTCCCGTTTAAGTTGAATAAGAAAAGCAAATGAAATTCGAAAATCAAATGTTGCACATTTTTTAAAAGAAAAACCTCATAGGTATCATGTGAAAAAAATTTCGCTCAAAAATCACCTACCATGAAGGTTTAATATCAATTCAAATTGTCTATTACTATAAAACGGTAATTTCATACTTTAACCCCGATTATAATGTTATTGTTTCGTGTTCCTTTCTCTTATCTTATTATTTTCCTTATGCCTACTCCTTCTACCGCGATCCGGTGGAGGCAACATGGCTAGACATTTGTTCCCCGCGTAATAAATAAGACGTGGCCGAACCAGTCAGTTCACGAGTCGCGTCAGGCACCACTGTCCGCGTCCGACAGCGCAATATGATCAGCATTTTTTAGCAGCCATGGCGGCTGCTCCTGTGCATCTCGGATGCTGTCCAACACCGCGTCTAATATCACGCTGAATAGAAATAGACTAAGGACAGTTCCCTGGTGGACGGTGATTGGGAAGGGTTATGTGTCGCCAATAGCAGTTCTAACTATGGAATCAGAATTGAGATACATGTCTCGGCAAATGTCAATATAGACTTCAGGCACCCGACCTCATAGTCTACCAGATCATCGCGCGAGGAACACAGTATGAGCCTTCTCCATATCTAAATACAGAAGATCTCGTAAGGAAGGGAAGGTGTATTCTTCGTCCTGTATTTCTCCATGAAAAACCTTAGGGCAGAAACGGGGTCCATGGTCCCATGACCAGATCGAAAACTATACTGACACTTGGAGACAGTGCTCTCCTGCCGGATCCAGGAGTCAATTATCCGCTCGAAGAGCTTCATGGTGTGAAACAAGACCTTTATACCGCGGTAACTGCTACACTCCCCTTCCTTTCCTTTGAAAACTGGAGTGATAACACTCAATCTCCACTGGTCTGGGATTTTTTCGGTGAGGAATACGCGGCTAAATAGGTCCATCAGGATGGCTTCGATGTTAAAATACAGAAGTAATTTTTCCTTTAACAATATTTAAACCTTTGTAGTTTGACACTAATAACAAAGTGTATTAAACATATAGGCATAGGCATAGTTCTACATGAATAACTTTCTTTTGATGAACTCATTAGCGTAACAGTTACTAAGATTTGTTAACTAATTTACCCAATAAAGCCACTTCTGTACTCAACCAGTTTACCTGTCTGTACTGAAACTTATTTTCCAATCCAGGAAAATCACCTCCTATATGGTTCTTAATCCGAGTGTCTCCAGTGTGAGAGCCTCTCCAGCGATCGGTCGAGGATCTTAAACAGTTAGTCCGTTAGAGGAGCTATAAGTCTGTTCACTGTTTTTGCGTGTCCCCCATATCATGCTTGGCGGCAATTTTTCTATCTGTGATTATATACCGCGGTCCCAATAGGGCGTGACATTAATGTTCTCTAGAACTGGTGCTGGAGCAATGGTACCTTAGAACTCACAAGACTATAAGAGCAAATTACTGATAATCCTAGCTACTAGATAATGCTTAATAGCTAATTCATCATTGATATAATGAGGTACTTACAGCGTTGCGTGGATTATGAGTCACGTTCAGGTGTACTAAGTTATATATATATATATATATATATATACATACATATATATATATATATATAAATTAGAACCTGCTGAGTTATTTGTGTGCCTGTGACCTCCCTGATGGTTCTAATTATATTAATCCATTTTTATACTTATATATACACTGTTCATAACCTCATACTTACTTCTTATTATGTATGTATATACATAGCTGTGAGTACTTATGCATTGATACGAATCGTATGTATATATATATATATGTATATATATATATATGTATATATATATATATATATATATGTACATGTATAACAAAACATAACATTCGCGGTTTAATTGCTGCGCGCATCTTAATAATTTTTGACACCAATGCTCGTGGGTTCGATTCCCACATAAGATAAACATTTGTGTGCATGAGAGGTAGGGCGCGTCAAAGCATCCAACCAACCGCCTCACAGAAAATCGCAGCCAAATAACAACTACCTGGAGGGCTGATGTGTTCCTGCGTGTGAGTGAGGTCACCAGTAAGCACCTAAAGAGTTGCTTTGCTGTGTAAGCAGCAGAGGAGGCATCGCGCGAGTGATACTTAATATTTTATAAGCATTAATAGGCTACGGTAACTGCTTTACATTAAATGGGTCATATGCTTGTATACCTCCCAACGTTGTATAAAAAAAAAATCGGCCAAGTGCGAGTCGGACTCGCGCACGAAGGGTTCCGTACCATTATCTATAAAAACGGCAAAAAAATCACGTTTGTTGTATGGGAGCCCCCTAAATATTTATTTTATTCTATTTTTTAGTATTTGTTGTTACAGCGGCAACAGAAATACATCATCTGTGAAAATTTCAACTGTCTAGCTATCACGGTTCATGAGATACAGCCTGGTGACAGACGGACGGACGGACGGACGGACGGACGGACAGCGGAGCCTCAGTAATAGGGTTCCGTTTTACCCTTTGGGTACGGAACCCTAATTAGACAGTTGCTGAAATTCAGTAGATTGCTCTTCGAGCAAATAATGACCGTCCTGACCTGAGACCTGATGCCTCTTTGTATCACTGCGACACGCTGTTCATTCTACACTAGCTGTGCCCGCGACTTCGTCCGCGTGGAATATTATTTATTTATATTAATAAAATAAATCAAATTTCTAAAATGAAAGTAGTCTAAGTTACTCCTTATTACATCAGCTATCTGCCAGTGAAAGTCCCGTCAAAATCGGTCCAGCCGTTTCAGAGATTAGCCGGAATAAACAGACAGACAGACAAAAATTGTAAAAATATTCATTTTGGTATATGTACCGTGACACTCCAATTTTATTTATCTGTATACATTTACTATTTTATCTTGTGTTTACTCATCGTTTAACTGTCAATATTTACTGTTGTCTGGCGCATTTTTTTTTATACCACTAAGGTGGTAATCAAGCATACGGCCTGCCTGATGGTAAACAGTCACCGTAGCCTATAGACATTAGCAACACCAGGGTTGTCACTCATGCGTTGCCGACCCTAAACTATCTTATCTGTCTATCTTGTATATATATATCATCACGCCAAGTCCCTTGCGGGGTAGGAAAAGAGAACCAAACACCATATGACGCGGCCCTTACACACTTCACTCGCTTCTTTAACATTCATAGCTCTTTTTATGCGCGCTTGCCGGTATCTAGAGCTCGTGACATCCCCTTCTGATAAAACACGACTAATTCGGTCGGTATCACTCGCCTCATGATGCCACTTCTGCTGCTAACACAGTAATTCCATAGGAGCTTACTGGTGACCTCACTCTATACGCAGGAACACAACATCCCTCTAGGGAGTTGTTATTTGGATGATGTTTTCTGTAAGGTGGATGTACCCCAGTCGGGCTGCTTTGATGTGGCCCACCTCTCCTAAAAACACCCATACCAAGACAATAAGGCTTGTACACAAATATTTGTATTGTGTGAGAATTGAACCCACAAGCGTTGGTGTCAAAGTCGCGTTAACAACCGTGGCTTTACCGAGCTCGTCAATTGCTTTGGAAATTGGCAACCGCTAAGATATCAACTCTTCTAACAGGGCCACTTTATCATTTATTTATTTGTTGGTATACATCTTATTTATTCTTTATTTTTATTATTCTTTATTTAAATGTTGGTATATATCGACATGTGTCAATTGTAATTTTTTAATTGTCTCATGGTTATTACCGACATGTGGTAAATTAAAAAAGTTAAAAGATTACAAGAAATGTGTAATAAGCATGTCCACTGCGGGTCCAAAATAAACAATTTCACTTAATTTCATCATATTTTGAAACAGATCTACTTTGGAAACGTAATCGGGAACAATTTTTCCTTATTAGTTATTTTTTATTATATTTTTATCAAATTGATAAGGAATATAATCTGGTATCCACGTGCTGGTATTAGTTGATAAGCAAACGGCTTCGCGATTATACGTTCATTGGTAATTTAAAAATACGAGTGACTGTTATGTTTAAATAATATCATAAGTTTTCCATAGTTTAACTGTGTAAGTTGGAGAACCCTGAACAAATATGTGTAATTGTACTTCAATAGCCCAAATACTTATTTTAAATATGAAATTTAAAATAAAAAATAATAATAACGAAATGTAATAAATAATAAAGTTAAATTTTAATAATTTTAATTGAAATCAAAGTTTGATATTGAATTTAAATTTTGAAAATAGTATTGTATTGAAAATTGTAGGTTTTGGGACTAGGTAGGTAGGTTGTGTCTGTAGAACTTTCATGAGGTTTACCCAATCATTTAAAATAATGACAAAGTATGATTTTTATGTGGGAAGACTTTTGTTTATTTAGGTTGGGAATATAAAATTAACTGAATGTTACTTTGCATCGAACGAACGTAGTGACATAACCTCAAAGCTAGAGTGCACAGAAATCTTCGCGTAACTGGTGAAGAAATCATATTAACAGCAAAATAATGTATTAGTTCTTTAAAATAAAAGAACGTTTGGCAAAACGCTAGTGATACTCTTCGTATTGCAAGCGATCATAACCATTTTCCATCAGGTAGGTTGTATGCTTGTTTGCTCCCTAGGTTGTATAATAAAAATAGATTTCATGTATTTTTTATTTTATCTAATTATTTTTCAAAGGACCACTAATCGGACGGTATATTTTCCAAGTGCTGATTGAGAGCCATCACGACTTCTAGTTTCTTTAAAGTCAAAGTCTTTTCTTTCGTTGTGTACGGAAAAACATTGTCGTGTATAAGACGATACAGATTTTCTGTAGTCTTTTCGTATTTTTTAACTATACTGGTTAAACAAATAGTGGTGTATCAACATAAACCCTTCTTTGATGTTCAATTGAGACTGTTCAAACGGGCCTAGCGCGCAGAGCGGAACAAAACACAGTCAAAAAGACTGCCCCCCATACTGTGCTGCCCGCTTTTTTACGGGCTTCGTATTTATCCACGTTTTCGCCTATCTCAGTTTTGAATTACATTTTTCTTTTTCTCTCGTATGAAATAAATAAATTCACGTTAGGTCTACAGCGAAGATGTCGTAAACAGTAGTGAATTATCAACATCTTTGAAGACCAATTGATGCGAGGTTATTTCTGTTCTGGCGTTAGTTATCCAATGACAATATACTTTTCTAACCTATAAATATTCATGTATTTTTAAACTTGACGCAAACGGATTTGACGGATTCCCAAATGTACTCGAATAATCTTGTAGTTGATTCGTAAGTTATCGTTAGTCACTCAACAGTAAACGCTTTCCTCGGTGATCGCAGTAGAATATGACCTATCGGACGGTGTATTGCAATGTACAGCAACAAAGAATTGCCTGCCTTTTTATTCAAAAAAAGAACAGGCACAATTTTGTAGTTATGAAGAGGTAGGAGCTCAAAACTTTCAGTGTGACCCCAAATAATTAATAAAATCGTTTTTCTTCGTAGTGTAAATTAACTCAAGTTAATGAGAAAGAAAGTGAATCGTGTTCATAAAAGTTTCTAATCTACTAAAGGTGAATTGTGAGAGGATAGTTTCGACAAAATGACGAAAAAATATATAGTGAACGACGTACAGTCAAGTGACATTGCTACCAATAAAGATGTAAATGGCGTACCTCCAAATGATGAAAAGGACAAGTAAGTTTTATTTATTCTATTTTGTTAATTTCCGCGAAGGTTTTAACTGATCATGATAGACATTGGTTCAGAAATACTTACACTACGAGAGAAGTAGTTAATATATTAGACAACTCATTTTATTTTGAAAATATTATGGACTGCAACATTTTAGGTATAATAGGTGAATTTAATGCTAATTACTACCATAATATACTACTACTATAACTAAGAGAGGTAGGGCGCATCAAAGCAGCCCGTCTGAGGAAGTACTTCCACCTCACAGAAAACCGCAGCTAAATAACAACTCCCTAGAAGGTTGTTGTGTTCCTGCGTGTGAGTGAGGTCACCAGTAAGCTCCTAAGGAGTTGCTGTGTTAACAGCAGAGGAGGCATCGCGCGAGTGATACTTGATGTAGTACCGTTCACTAGAATTTAGATATTCTACAAATATTTAAAAATAATAGTTAGTATAACAGAAATATAATTTCTTGAACATGATGCGGGTTTCCTCGCGATGTTCTCCTAAACCATCGAGCAAGCGATAATTACGTTAAATAATTGTAGTCTCATAAGAAGACAAATTTTTCATTTATTTTTATTGCGGTGTTAAAACTCTTAATAGTCCTAGATATTTAATAGCCCAAGTACTTCTAAAGACTTGAATGGGAAGTAATTGAGAAATGTGAAAGCTCACGGTTCTAACCCTACAGTTATGGCTACTGAACTGCGCATGACGTTTCTGCATTGATAGTAAAAAACTCAATTATGTTCGCGATGTCTATTGCCTTCCTTTTCTTAATGTAATAATTGACTATCTAAAAAAAATTGCAAAATTCTTATCAAGTATCGATAAACCAATTTAAGGAAAATATATTTTCCTTAAATTGCTTTTGTTGTATAAAAAAATCAAAACCCATCATAACGAGGCTTTTGATATTTTTATACAACATCGGAAGACATGTAAGCATACGGCCTATCTGATGTGAAACGGTTACAGTAGCCTATAAACGCTGTAATACATGAAGTATTACTCACGTATTGCCATCCCTGTTGGTAACACAGCAGAAGTAGAAGCTTAGTGGTAAGCTCATTCACTTGTAAGCTCATTCATTCACTGGTAGGTACAACAATCCTGGAGGGAGTTGTTACTTTGCTGCGATTTTCAGTGAAGTGAAGATACTTCTCCTGTCGGATTGGTATCATGCGCCCTGACTCTCTAAAAAAAAGAAGATAACAGATATGTTCCTACATATCAATATTTGGCAATCAAGTTTTGGTGTTAAAGTAGCACTGCTAATGACTAATGGATTACTTTTTTATAAAGTTCTCTCATTGCATTCCCTTCAAAAACTTTTTTCTTCATGTTTTTGTATATCAATTCAATATATTTGTAAGTACATAACATTTATTTTTACTTATTTTTCTAAAAATTAGTTGATACGAGTAAGATAATTTCCTAAGGTAGATCGTCTATAACAGATAGTTGCTCTTTTTTTGTATTTTCTCTGAACACTATTTTGAAATTGTTACGGCAGTCGATTATTTCGACTCGAGTGCCCAAAATTTGCATGTGCTCGACGAAAGAAGTAATCGATCTTATAATATTGTTTACAGAAGCATATTGTAATTGAAACGTGAAGTTGCTTATATAGGATGACATCAACTTTGATTATCGTATGAACTAGTGAACGGATTTGATTTTTTATCCCGAAAACATTTATGACTTCTGAAGGATAGCCATTTTTGTATAGATATTGTTTATGTGACGCATAAATTGATAAGTTTAAAATATGTGTCAGTTTTGGTCTGGGCGCCATATACAAGTAGTAGATCTAGAGCGCCGAGAATCAAAGAATTCATAGAGTCATTTTTTTTTGTTTTGAGGGCCGACAGTGATATAGGCTACTTTTACCGCGGCAAAACTCCTTGAAGAAAACATGTTTTGTTTCCCTTCGACCACGCGGGAGAAGTCGCGGATAACAGCTAGTATACAATAAAAAGGACACAAAGAAAGATAGGTGAAAATGTATACAAAAACATATGTATTTCATTATACGTTAACCCCATCGTGTAACCTTTATCTCTGGTACTACTACTAAGAAACTGGTCCTCATACGCTCACCATTCATTACCATCTTCGTCGGGAACACCAGCTGTGTCCAAGGCCTCTGCTGTACCAACTCGTTAGCACTAAATTTTAAGGTAATTAAATTGTTATTTTATAGGTTAAATTAACTGTCTGTTTTCTTGTAACCGTACATACTTTACAAGTACATATTTTAGATATTTCGGTCCTAAAGGTTACGTTTCTCGACAAAACAAACGTCCCCTTCGTCATTTAAATCCCAATCATACATATCTTGAATTATACAATATCATATCAGATCGTACCCTTGATATCCAATGTCGAGATTTTACTATTATATTCAGTTTACGTAGTTAATTTGTGAATAAAACTAAGCACAGTAATTAATGAACATCGACGACATTATTCTAATTACGTTTAATTACTTGTCCTTAAATACTTTGATTAATATTTTCCTAATAAATACATTAAGATATAAAGTCACTAGGAAATTATTTAAAATATTTTAATTGGATTATAGTCAATTATCATATAACTTCCATAGCAAATAAATTTATAGCACTCATCAGCTCACAGTAAAATATCTATTTACTTTTAAATAACTTATGACGTGGGTTTTCACGTAATATTTTTATTTGTTTAACAATGAGTTACAGTGTTAAGTATTGTTGTAAAGTTATTAGGCTTATCAAGCGTGCGAGGCTAGATTTTTCAGGGTTATGAGATTTAGAAATTACGTTGTACGTAACAAAGATTAATGTTTGCGTGACTTCATTGCAAAGTCACAAGGTTTCGAAGTACAACTATAGAGTGCTATTTCTTTAATAATCTAGCTTAGTCAACCCTAGACTGGACTTAGAATTCTGCTACTGCGTAATCACTACATGCCGTGCCACGCCAGCTACATCTACAGACAGTTATCATGCGATAGCTGTCTATAGCTGGTTGAAATTTTGCGTTTTGGTTACAGAAATTCTGAAAAAGATGAAACGAAACCAGAGAATGCACCCACTATATCATATTTTACAATGGTATGTAATTTTTTACTTATTCAAATTTGTTCTTCAGAGAAGTCAGTTTGATTGATTAAAGGGATTTTTTATTTAGTAGTAATATCCGGGCTTAATAGATTTTGATCACTGATACATTGTTTAAGTTGGTTGTAATAGTTACGGTTTAAAAAATTGTGTAAAAAGTAACATAAGGAGGCGTTTTCGCATTTTGTCGAAATCAAGATTTTATGCAAATGATAATATGAGTATCATATCAAAGAATAGAATTTCCCTTATCCCACCCTGCCCATTCCATCATAGATCCACGCGTGCAGGCTTGCATTGTCATTATTCCACTGTTGAGAACATGTCTTCACGTACTGAAAAGTTCGGCAACTCCTGTCTCTATCGTACCATTAAAAAGTGGAACACCTTGCCCGCACATGTGTTTTCTCCTTCCTACAATATCCTTCAAACGAAGCGTGAAGAAGCAGCTTGCGGGCCAGCATGGTAGCGTCAACTGACAGGACACTGTATTCATTTGTCAGTTGCTGCTGCAGATTGGACTCCACTTTTCGCTCACTATCAGGCGAAGCAGAGCCACTATGCTAAGCTAATATAAAATAAAATAAAAATATGTATATATCAGTATGACGAGCCCGGTGATGCAGTGGTTAATAACACTATTTTGACATATCAACGCTCGTGGGTTCGATTTCCACAGAGGACAAACATTTGTGTGCATAAATGTATGTTTGTCTTGGTCTGGGTATTTTTAAGGCAGGCAGACAGCCCGTCTGGGAAAATACCTCCACCTCATTTAAAAACCGCAGACAAATAACACCTCGCTGGAGGGTTGTTGTGTTCTTGCGAGTGTGAGAGGTCACCAACAAGCTTCTAAGGAATAGCTGTATTAGCAGTAGAGGTGAGTGATACGGGACGTGTTACAAACCCAAAGAAGTCTTGGGCCTACTAAACCATAATCTTTCACACTAGAGGCCAAGCGAGATGAAAGTACGACACTTACGCCAGCGCTGGCATGATCGTCCTGGTTCACCCCGGACCACAGGGTCATCATGCCACCGGGCAGATCTGGCATGCCCTTCCTGTCGCGACCCTTTCGATACATATAAAGCATCTAGGCGTCTCTCGTTCATTATATCTATCAACTCATTCATCTTATCGTGTAAATTAATAACAATGAAACAAATCTTATTTTTTTTTTATACAATGTCGGGAGGCATTCAGGCATTCATGCATTCAGGTGGACCACCTGATGTAAAGTAGTTACCGTAGCCTATTAACGCTTGTAACATATATGAATCGCGCGATGCCTCCTCTGCTTAGGAGCTTATTGATGACCTCACTAACACGTAGGAACGTACAACCCTCTAGGGAGCTGTTATTTGGCTGCGGTTTTCTGTTAGATGGAGATACTTCCACAGGCGGGCTGCTTTGATGCGCCTTACCTCTCTTAGAATTTTCATATAATTTATCAGCGTTGATAACAACTTCTAATGACGGCACTAGGAGTTGTTATCAACGCTGATAAATTAACTATATAAAGTACAAATAATAACAAACCAGTGTATTACACTCAGAAATAAATTATTGTTTGTAATACACTACAGATTCCTAACTCTATTATATATCGAAACAAACACTTGATAATTTAACCACTACGAAGCGATACATACACACACCTACACTGAAGTGGCACACTACAGCGAGACGGCACTAGGAAACGTACAACAAGATTATTTCATTTAAAAAGAATTTATAGATATACAATGCAAAAGTGGAAGGATGTAGGAGCCGGGGAAGGCCAAGACTTACCTACCATGACCAAATTGGTCATGTTCTATCAGAAGGTTATGTCAGGAGCCCTAGAAACCGGCATGCGTGCATGAGAAGAGCAATGAATGTTAAAGAAGCGAGTGAGATATGTAAGGATCGAGTCACGTGGCGCTCGGTTCTCTCTGCCTACCCCGCAAGGGATTTGGCGTGAAGTTATAGATAGATAGATAGAAAAAGAATTTAGTAACTATGTTGCATTCTTAGCTCAAAATTTAGTAACTATGTTGCGTTCTCAGCTCAAAATTTAGTAACTATGTTGCGTTCTCAGCTCAAAATTTAGTAACTATGTTGCGTTCTCAGCTCAAAATTTAGTAACTATGTTGCGTTCTCAGCTCAAAATTTAGTAACTATGTTGCGTTCTCAGCTCAAAATTTAGTAACTATGTTGCATCCTCAGCTCAAAATTCTTTGAATTTGTAAACATTCGATTAGGAGATTTAGAAATACAGAATCGGATATATATGAAGCGTATAAAAAGAGCTGTAAATGGTGAATAAACGCGTGAGGTATGTAAGGACCGCGCCGGGCCAGGTTCTCTCTGTATACGGTGAATCTCGTAACAAGCGTAAAGGTACCGATAAATGCATGCAGTCCAGCCAAATGTACAGTGCTGAACTATATATCCAGGGTAGGTAACCTGGATTCTTTAACATCCATAGCATGATTTTTAGGCTGCATACAAAACTTTCTAGTAAAATACGATCAACTGATGGGAAAATATATACCTGCTTACTTTTCAGGAACACTTTTCGTATATGAAATCTATATGTTTGCCTGTGTGTGCGTTTTTTTTTCGTTTATTCGAATTTTGACTTCAGATTCGGATTCAGCATAAAAAAGTAGAATGGGTATGTTCAGGAACACCGTTCCTATCTCAGGAACATGGTCAAAATGGCCGACAAATTGAAAAAAAAAAATTGAATTGTTATATGATTGACGAGCCAGGTGTTCCTCTGGCAATGCAAGCTTGCGCATTCTCAACTGGTTTAAATTGCATATCTAATCTCTCATGTTATAACGTTATTTTTATTTATCTATTGACGTATTACAGAAATTGACAATTGTTTGTAAACAATTAGCATAGAAGGAAAGGAACGGCTTTGTAGGAATTTATACGTCTCATAATTATCTCGTAATCATTCTTTTGAGGTTATAATTGACGGCATAGATAACAAAAAATGAAATATAGCTGTTACATACGCGACTCCGTATACGGTTTTAGGTTTCTGAATTTCAAAATTGCTAGAGCTGTAATTTGTATGTTTTTGAGACCAATGACCAATAAAGACCTTACTTTAAAAAAATATGTCTTTGTCCTTTCTGACCGTATTGACCAGCGACAACCTTTTTTGAAAGATAAGATAAAATATCTTCATTTGCTCTACGTCCTCGCGGGCACGAGGCACTACTTTAAGATATCAATTGTAGCTTTCTTGCTATCTATTGCTTTAACAAACAGATAAATAAATGAGACTATCCATATACACGTATATTGATATAATACTATCGTTCAATGCGTATGGTTATGGTATTTATGTTGGTTGGTATGCACATCGGAATAGTATGTGTTGTTCCATAACGTATGTAGATTTTGGATCTCTTGCTAATCCTACTAATATTATAAATGCGAAAGTTTGTATGTATGGATGTTTGTTGCTCTTTCACGCTTAAACGGCTGAACGGATTTGAATTAAATTTGGCACGTAGATAGATTATGATCTGGATTAACACATAGGCTACGTTATTTGACTCCACGTGGGTGGAGCCGCGGGCAGCAGCTAGTACACCATAAAACTATGTTAGCAAGTCACAAAATGATCCCTAACTCATTGTATAACCATCCCTAGCACTTTGTAAAACCATTCTTAGAACCAGAGCATCCAAGTAATCCTAAAATCATCCATGAGACACCTCAAATTGCATTCATTTCTAATTCTACTATCAGTAACGTTATCTCCATTTCTTAAAAACATCCCTAATACAGTTCAAATATCAAATAAGTTACTGCCATAGGAGAAGGGATAATCTCTTAAAGTTTCATGTGCAATATACAATGGTGTATAGTGAAAAAAAATATCCCATGACAATATTGGTAGTACTGCTTAAAAGTGCCATTATGAAGACTATGTCTTTGTTTGCCAATGTTTATCCTACTGATACAGTTTCACTATGTTTATATTTGTAAAGTTAAGTTTAAATTTAAATTTTTAATTGGATACATCATAGCCATATTTGAATAAAATTGGTTTAGAGTAGTTTTTGATACAAGAATGAACTATCGCGATTCAGATTTGATCAAACATGTAACTGACTAGAATTGAATATTCAAGACAAATCTTAACAATATTTTTGTGGACAGTTTATGTCGATATCAAAAATATTGTTCCCAGTAGTAGGTTGAATTGATTGAAGAGTTTTTTTACGGAATTTATAATGTGCAGTCGATATTTCTAATATTGCAACATGTCTTGTTCGCCCTCGAACCTGCAATCGTTTGCATTGATAGAATGGAATATCCAGTGACAGAACACAATATCCAGTTGAGATTATTTTGTATTTTAAAAGATGATAGTGTGAATAAAATTATTACAAATCCCATTTTTGTAGTATGATTAATGTAGAAACTAGAAACCTAGAAACCGGCGAGCGTGCATGAAAATAGCAATGAATGTTAAAGAAGCGAGTGTGGTATCTAAGGATCGAGTCACGTGGCGCTCGGTTCTCTCTGCCTACCTGATTTGGCGTGAAGTTAAGATAGATAGATACCGCCTGATTTGGCGTGAGGTTATAGATAGATAGATTAATGTAAAAAACAACGTCGAGAGGCGTACACGCATACGGCCCACCTCATGTAAAGCGGTTACCATAACCTTATTTTTTATTTATTTATCAGGAACAATTTACATTGTGTTTGATATATTACTAAATTTACATACAATTATATTTAATATAGATTCCTAAATGAACATGCAGCATATACAATAAAGAAACACAAGTACTAGAAAAATCGGGATATTAAATTACAGTTCGTCTATTGAGTATAGGTTTCTATCCAGCAGAAATTCTCTGAGCTTAGCCTTAAAAGAACCAGTGTTTAACAGAACTTTTAAATCCGCTGGCAGTCTATTAAATATTTGTACAGCTTGGTAATGAGGGCTATGCTTTACAATGTTAAAATGAGGAACAACTTTATTTTTGATGTCCTTTCTACGAGTGTTTTCTCTAACTTTTCTTTCTTCTTCAGACTCATATTCATGGATATATTTTTCAAAATTAACTAACAACACAAGTATGTATAAGCTGGGCAATGTTAAAATATTTAAACGCTTAAAATGAGATCGACAACTTTCTCTTTGTGTAATTCTAACAATTGTACGTATTGCTCTTTTTTGGAGAATGAAGGCTCGCTGAGAATTATAACTGTAGCTTTTCCCCCAGAACAGTACACTGTATCGAAGTCTAGACTCGATAAGAGCATAATATACCATCTTTAAGGGTTCCGTATTTATTTCGTCTCTCAATGCTCTCAACGCATAACATGCAGATGATATAGTAGAGTCTATGTGTGCTAGTTCTTTTTTCCAGTTCAGCAAATCATCTAGATGGATACCTAGAAATTTGACGTTTCTTACTAATTCAATCTTTTCGTTGTTAAGCGTTATATCCATATTATCTTTATTGCCTGCAGTGGTTCGAAATAACATGATGTTCGTTTTTTTAATATTTATTTTTAATCTATTTGTATTGCACCAAACTTGAAAAGCTGCTAACGTAGTGTTGACCTTGTCTGTTAGTTCACTAATACTTTTTGCCCCTACTACCGCGTTAGTGTCATCGGCAAAGACTACGAGATTAATGTCTGGAATATTTTTCTTTACATAATTTATCAAATCGTTTGTGAAAATAATAAACAGAATGGGACCTAATATGGAACCCTGCGGTACGCCAGTAGTAATATTAATCGTAGATGATTTGTATGTTTTCCGTTGTCCATTTTGTTCTGTAGTGCTGGTTTCTACATACATTTTCCTATTTCTTAAGTACGATGTAAACAGTTTCAGGGCTCTGCCTCTGACTCCATAGTGATCAAGTTTTGCAGTAAGTAAATTATGATCAATCATATCAAATGCTGAAGATAGATCCAGAAAAATCCCTGCTACCCTCAATTTTTGGTTTATTTTGCTAATCACATCATATAAAAGATTATAAGTGGCGTCCACAGTGCCAACTCCCTTCTGGTAACCGAACTGTCGATCATGTAGAATCTTATTCAAATGAAGATGAGTCAATAGTCGAGATTTCAATATTTTTTCAAAAATCTTTGAAAGTGTAGGTAGAAGCGAAATTGGTCTGTAATTTGTAGGGTCCGTTTTTGAACCCTTTTTATAAACTGGCACAACCTTTGCAATTTTTAATTGTTCCGGAAAAATACCCAGCTCAATGCATTTGTTAAAGAATGCAGATAGTGGCTCAGCCAATAATTTTATGTGCTCTTTGAGAATAACAATTGGGATTTCATCATATCCACTGGAGTGTTTGTTTGTCATAGTTTTAATTATTTGTGCTATTTCTTTGGGTGTAGTAGGCGTGAGTGACATATCATTTATAACCCTTTTACAACTTTGCTGAAGAAGCAATAGAGCTTCCTTCGTCTTAGTTTCAGCTGAATCACTGTTGTGGTTAAACTGTCTTGCTAATATGTTAGCTACGTCAATTGGCAAGTCTATGATTTGATCTTTAAGTTTTAGTAATAGTGGTTCCTGTTGCACTTTTTTTACTCTGTTTGTGCGTTTATTAATTATTTTCCACACTTCTTTACTCACATTTTTAGAGCTATCAATTTTCTCTCCGACCGCCATTTTTTTAGCTTTGGTTATAACTCTTTTATATATGCGAATATATTTATTTTTATAGTTGAGTACACTTTCATGAATATGATTTCCCGTATTTGTGCATAAAACTCTTTTCATTTTACTAGACGTTTTAATTCCCTTAGTTACCCACTTTAACTGTGATCCCCTTTTTAATTTGATTTTTATTTCCCGTTTTTTGTAACTTTTCCGAAAAGTATTATTAAAATTTCTCAAAAATGAATTTATTCCCATTGAACTCCAATTTTGATGCAATAGTTTGTTCTTAAAAGATAAGCTATTTCTACAATTAAAGATTCTTTTATTAATTATTAAAAATTTATTATTATTTTTACCTGTTTTATTTTCTAGAAAAAATTCACCCAATTGTGCTCCATGTCCGTCTCCTAAAACATTGTGATCAATTTCAGTTCTTAATACCTGTTCTTCTTGTATATTCGTTATGATATTGTCTAAGCAGGAATACGAGTTATTTCTAATAAAAGTGGGGCTATCAAAAAGACATCTAAAATTGTAACAAGCAAGCAGACTCAAAAATTCAGCACGTTGTTTGTTTTCCAGAAGCAAGTTGACATTATAGTCTCCGCAAATAATGCATTTCTTATTGAATAAAAACTCTAGTAATTGTTCCATTTTCCCCATAAAAATATCAAAATTCTTATCATTAGGGTTACGATACACGCAACACAAATACGCTCCCGTTGTGGCATCCTTTATGCAGCATACCTCAAAACTCTCCGCGGCGTACAATCTGTCAATTGTTGTTACATTCTCTACTTTCCTATCTGCTTGAGCCAAAATTAAACTCCCTCCTCTCTTTTTCTTATTTCGAGTATTATAAGACACTAATTTGTAACCATCTAAGTTAAACGAAGTTACTGACATACTACTTAAGAAATGCTCAGTCAAGCATAGGTAGTCTACATTTTTCCCAAGAGTTTGTACGTAGGCTTCTAATTCATTTATCTTGTTAGAGACACCACATATATTCTGGTGAAAGATTACTAAATTTGTACAATTTATTGGATGAGTATTAATATTGTTACTACATTTCATAGATATATCATTGTTACTATTTACGAAATAAATCTGATTGTAAAGTTAAATCATTTGTTTTTGTCGCCGTATCAACCCCATCGGTCTGAACTCCAACAGTTTTGAAAAATTCTGTTTGTACACTAGCATTCTTTGCAGACTGTTTAGTACTCCGTCTAACAAGACTTTTAGCATAAGTTTGATAATTGTATTTATAATTCATATGTAGAATCTGTCTATGTATTAATCTACAAGCATGCAATTTATTCATGTAAGGCATATAAACATCACTATGTAACGATAGAAAGGTAGAATTTATACAATTTCCGCATACAAATTTTAGTAGTTTGTTTACACTATTTACACTCAGAGAGTAGTTCTTGTAAATCTGACCCACCAACACATTAGTGGATTTTAATTGACACAATGTATAATATAAATAAGTTTGAATATTAATAGGCTTTTTGTCATTTGAGCCAGTTAATATTATAACAAAATCGGTTTTACCATAGTCTTTACATATACTTGCACATGATTTCAAAACCTGCTCAGTAGTTGCTTCTTTCTTAATAAACGACGTCACTATGAACCTTGGCCCCAGTTGGTGCTGCAGTATTTTACGAACTCCATGTCCAGCCTGATCGGCGAAGATCATGACTCGTTGAGTAGCTTCTCTTTGCGAATGAGTTTGTGAGATAAAGGTCGACTGTCGTTTTTCAACGGGAGTACATTCAATGCGAGACTCTGTCTTCGATGTGGGAATTGACTCTTCAACGTCACGAATTGAGTATACCGGAAATGTGGGTGAGTTACAGATGACTTTTTGGGGCGACTTTGACTCCAAGTTTCCCTCAATAATACGTCCTGATAACGCTGAGTTAAAAGAGTTGTCGCAACTATCATTAACATACTGTGCTAGCCTGACAGTATTTGGTGGATAATTTGTCACTATAGGAGACGTGTTTATCTTTGTAGGTGTCGAAAAAGACCTCGTCTTTATTAAATTTAATTGGCGTGAATACTTTGGCGTCATGCTTTTTCTCTCCGATAAATTTACTTTCTTATATGTTTCAATAAGTTTTTGATACTGACCAATATCCATTTTCAGACGGCAATTTTCGCTGTTCAAATTATCAATCTCCTGGTGAGCGCTTTCTAGTTCTAAGGTTAATCTTTTTATTGTATCTTTTAGATCCAAGGTAGTGTCGCTTTCATTTAACGAGAACCTAAAAACATTAAGTAAAAATACGATACATTAAATATCAGCCAAGCGATGCCACCTCTACTGCTAACACAGCAACTTCCTAGGAGCTTACTGGTGACCTCACTCACACGCAGGAACACAATAATCCTTTAGGGAGTTGTCAATTGACTGAAGTTTTCTGTGAAGTGGAGGTACTTCACCAGAGGGGCTGCTTTGATGCACCCTACCTCTCTTGAAAATACCCAGATCAAGAGAAACAGACATGATCATGCACACAAATGTTTGCCCAGTGTGGGTATCGAAGCCACGAGCATCGTTGTCAAAGTAACGTAAGAGCGCGTTTCACCACTGCCCCGCCGAGTTTGTCAGTCGTCATAATGGTTACATAAGATTTGAATCAGTCACTATACAAAATTTTATATAACAATTATGTTAAACATTGTACCCGTATACACTTTTTTAGTAACTGTACTTTCGCGATATTTTCCTTCGATTAGTACGAACCGAATAGACGAGAAGATGACTTAATGCCGAGGTACCCTGCAACTTAAGTAGGTCCTGATACTCACTACATATACTTATTCATGGATAAGGAAGGATGAGACAGTATTACTGCTAGTAGTAGCAAGGGCAAAAAAGACATGTTGCTCTTCCATTGCGTCGATCCACGTGACTTAAACAGTTACTTTCCTATCTTACAAATTGCATTACATAAAGGAGTTTCGATGGATTGGCTGCTATGATCTTTTCCCTATTAATTTGCGCTTTATTATTTATCAAAATTTGCAACATTACTATTATTGATAAGAATAGAAAATAATGAAATGTTTTGAATTAAACAATTTTTAACGGAAGTAACCTGACGTTTCGAATGCTTTGCAGCGTCCGTGGTCGCAGGAAGAAACGTCAGGTTCAACAAAATAAATAAAACACGCGATACTTCCGTTAAAAATTGTTTAATTCAATGTGTAACAATCGCGAAAACCTAAGACAATACAATGAAATGTTTTTTTTTGCAGTTTCGTTATGCCACATCAAAAGATAAACTCTTCATTGCAATAGGAATATTATGTTCGATGGCATGTGGGGCAACTATGCCCCTGACCGCACTGATTTTTGCATCTCTTTTACAAAGCATGGTGATATATGGACAGTCTCTGATCGATGACTTTCCATACGAGGATGAATTTTTACAAGCAATCTTGGATTTTGCAATATATAGCAGCATCATTGGTGCTCTAATTGTGTTTTTCTCTTATATATCTACCATTACGATGAATATATCTGCTTATAACCAGGTAAGACAATTTTACAGCTATCGTATCGCTATGGGCGTATATTCCGTCACTTTTTTTCTATTTCTTAGCGTTATCTCACTAGGATTGACGGGGTCTGCTACCTAATCATAAGGATTTGGCGAAAGTACTGTTTTTTAATTCACTCATGTATTTACTTAAATAACTCTGAAGTTACTGAATTGTGACATTTTTATACTTTGCATTACTACAAGAAATCATTAAACGATTTTCCATATGTAACGATATGTAATAAACATTAATTAGCTTTACATAGTTTGCTTGCAATATTATGTTGTTATTTAAGTTCTGTGTTGCTAGTTTTGCTATTTTCCTATTTTAGATTTTTCGAATACGGCAAGAATATTTAAAAGCAGCACTTAATCAAGATTTTGAATATTTTGACACTCACCAAACAGGGGATTTTGCTTCAAAGATGACAAGGTAACTAATAGCTATTGCAAAATATGCTTTTGAACGAAATGAATTTTGACGAAGAATGTATGTTTTCTGTATTATAGTAGTAGCTGTAGTAACTATTGCAACTGTATTTCTATTAGGTACATCATCAAAAATACATCAGCAAATAAACTATTTCTTCTGACTGCAGAAGAATAACTATTCCAAACTTAATTTTGTATTTATCACTTTTCTGCTTGTACACATTACAGTGGGTACTAATTTTTTTTATCGCTCAAATTAGACGGCGCCATCTAGTCCCAAATTAAACAAAGCTCGTGTTAGGTGTACTAGACAACTGATAAACATACATAATTACATATTATTTTTTGCAATTACATATTTATAGTATCATAGAAAATACTCAGACCAAAACAAACAGACATGTTCATGCCTATGTGCATGAACATGTCTGTTTGTCTTGGTCTCTCTATTTGTCCCGGGTGGAAATGGAACCCACGATTGTTGGTATCAAACTAGCGTTACTAACCATCTGAATGATTATTGAGTTGTAAGTGATAGATAGATATACACAAATGCTGACAGTACAGCAATGATAAATTACTTTATTTTTACTTTTTATAAATTACTTTTATTACTTTTAAATAAAAAAACTGCCTTCAAAAACTAAAGCGAAAAATAAATTATTTTTAAATAATTTAAACCCCCGTCATTAAACACAGCGAAAAATAATTGGTCACAATTACTTATGACTTTTGGAGTCGGTGCCAGCCGCATAATATCAATTGATAATATCAGTATACTGGCACCGAATCCAACTTCCAGACAACCTTGAGGCAGAATAAACGATACAAAACAGGTAGGAGGCGCATAAACTACTTACATATTCACTACACATTCTATATAAATATACACACACGCATATATATATACATATAGATACATTCAAAATACATACATATATAATCACGTACATATACATAAATATATGTTTGTTAGCATAATCTAATAAAAATAAAGGTAGATAACAGAAATTAACAGGCATAGTAAACAGACACGCATACGGCCCACCTCATGTAAAGCGGTTACCATAACCTTATTTTTTATTTATTTATCAGGAACAATTTACATTGTGTTTGATATATTACTAAATTTACATACAATTATATTTAATATAGATTCCTAAATGAACATGCAGCATATACAATAAAGAAACACAAGTACTAGAAAAATCGGGATATTAAATTACAGTTCGTCTATTGAGTATAGGTTTCTATCCAGCAGAAATTCTCTGAGCTTAGCCTTAAAAGAACCAGTGTTTAACAGAACTTTTAAATCCGCTGGCAGTCTATTAAATATTTGTACAGCTTGGTAATGAGGGCTATGCTTTACAATGTTAAAATGAGGAACAACTTTATTTTTGATGTCCTTTCTACGAGTGTTTTCTCTAACTTTTCTTTCTTCTTCAGACTCATATTCATGGATATATTTTTCAAAATTAACTAACAACACAAGTATGTATAAGCTGGGCAATGTTAAAATATTTAAACGCTTAAAATGAGATCGACAACTTTCTCTTTGTGTAATTCTAACAATTGTACGTATTGCTCTTTTTTGGAGAATGAAGGCTCGCTGAGAATTATAACTGTAGCTTTTCCCCCAGAACAGTACACTGTATCGAAGTCTAGACTCGATAAGAGCATAATATACCATCTTTAAGGGTTCCGTATTTATTTCGTCTCTCAATGCTCTCAACGCATAACATGCAGATGATATAGTAGAGTCTATGTGTGCTAGTTCTTTTTTCCAGTTCAGCAAATCATCTAGATGGATACCTAGAAATTTGACGTTTCTTACTAATTCAATCTTTTCGTTGTTAAGCGTTATATCCATATTATCTTTATTGCCTGCAGTGGTTCGAAATAACATGATGTTCGTTTTTTTAATATTTATTTTTAATCTATTTGTATTGCACCAAACTTGAAAAGCTGCTAACGTAGTGTTGACCTTGTCTGTTAGTTCACTAATACTTTTTGCCCCTACTACCGCGTTAGTGTCATCGGCAAAGACTACGAGATTAATGTCTGGAATATTTTTCTTTACATAATTTATCAAATCGTTTGTGAAAATAATAAACAGAATGGGACCTAATATGGAACCCTGCGGTACGCCAGTAGTAATATTAATCGTAGATGATTTGTATGTTTTCCGTTGTCCATTTTGTTCTGTAGTGCTGGTTTCTACATACATTTTCCTATTTCTTAAGTACGATGTAAACAGTTTCAGGGCTCTGCCTCTGACTCCATAGTGATCAAGTTTTGCAGTAAGTAAATTATGATCAATCATATCAAATGCTGAAGATAGATCCAGAAAAATCCCTGCTACCCTCAATTTTTGGTTTATTTTGCTAATCACATCATATAAAAGATTATAAGTGGCGTCCACAGTGCCAACTCCCTTCTGGTAACCGAACTGTCGATCATGTAGAATCTTATTCAAATGAAGATGAGTCAATAGTCGAGATTTCAATATTTTTTCAAAAATCTTTGAAAGTGTAGGTAGAAGCGAAATTGGTCTGTAATTTGTAGGGTCCGTTTTTGAACCCTTTTTATAAACTGGCACAACCTTTGCAATTTTTAATTGTTCCGGAAAAATACCCAGCTCAATGCATTTGTTAAAGAATGCAGATAGTGGCTCAGCCAATAATTTTATGTGCTCTTTGAGAATAACAATTGGGATTTCATCATATCCACTGGAGTGTTTGTTTGTCATAGTTTTAATTATTTGTGCTATTTCTTTGGGTGTAGTAGGCGTGAGTGACATATCATTTATAACCCTTTTACAACTTTGCTGAAGAAGCAATAGAGCTTCCTTCGTCTTAGTTTCAGCTGAATCACTGTTGTGGTTAAACTGTCTTGCTAATATGTTAGCTACGTCAATTGGCAAGTCTATGATTTGATCTTTAAGTTTTAGTAATAGTGGTTCCTGTTGCACTTTTTTTACTCTGTTTGTGCGTTTATTAATTATTTTCCACACTTCTTTACTCACATTTTTAGAGCTATCAATTTTCTCTCCGACCGCCATTTTTTTAGCTTTGGTTATAACTCTTTTATATATGCGAATATATTTATTTTTATAGTTGAGTACACTTTCATGAATATGATTTCCCGTATTTGTGCATAAAACTCTTTTCATTTTACTAGACGTTTTAATTCCCTTAGTTACCCACTTTAACTGTGATCCCCTTTTTAATTTGATTTTTATTTCCCGTTTTTTGTAACTTTTCCGAAAAGTATTATTAAAATTTCTCAAAAATGAATTTATTCCCATTGAACTCCAATTTTGATGCAATAGTTTGTTCTTAAAAGATAAGCTATTTCTACAATTAAAGATTCTTTTATTAATTATTAAAAATTTATTATTATTTTTACCTGTTTTATTTTCTAGAAAAAATTCACCCAATTGTGCTCCATGTCCGTCTCCTAAAACATTGTGATCAATTTCAGTTCTTAATACCTGTTCTTCTTGTATATTCGTTATGATATTGTCTAAGCAGGAATACGAGTTATTTCTAATAAAAGTGGGGCTATCAAAAAGACATCTAAAATTGTAACAAGCAAGCAGACTCAAAAATTCAGCACGTTGTTTGTTTTCCAGAAGCAAGTTGACATTATAGTCTCCGCAAATAATGCATTTCTTATTGAATAAAAACTCTAGTAATTGTTCCATTTTCCCCATAAAAATATCAAAATTCTTATCATTAGGGTTACGATACACGCAACACAAATACGCTCCCGTTGTGGCATCCTTTATGCAGCATACCTCAAAACTCTCCGCGGCGTACAATCTGTCAATTGTTGTTACATTCTCTACTTTCCTATCTGCTTGAGCCAAAATTAAACTCCCTCCTCTCTTTTTCTTATTTCGAGTATTATAAGACACTAATTTGTAACCATCTAAGTTAAACGAAGTTACTGACATACTACTTAAGAAATGCTCAGTCAAGCATAGGTAGTCTACATTTTTCCCAAGAGTTTGTACGTAGGCTTCTAATTCATTTATCTTGTTAGAGACACCACATATATTCTGGTGAAAGATTACTAAATTTGTACAATTTATTGGATGAGTATTAATATTGTTACTACATTTCATAGATATATCATTGTTACTATTTACGAAATAAATCTGATTGTAAAGTTAAATCATTTGTTTTTGTCGCCGTATCAACCCCATCGGTCTGAACTCCAACAGTTTTGAAAAATTCTGTTTGTACACTAGCATTCTTTGCAGACTGTTTAGTACTCCGTCTAACAAGACTTTTAGCATAAGTTTGATAATTGTATTTATAATTCATATGTAGAATCTGTCTATGTATTAATCTACAAGCATGCAATTTATTCATGTAAGGCATATAAACATCACTATGTAACGATAGAAAGGTAGAATTTATACAATTTCCGCATACAAATTTTAGTAGTTTGTTTACACTATTTACACTCAGAGAGTAGTTCTTGTAAATCTGACCCACCAACACATTAGTGGATTTTAATTGACACAATGTATAATATAAATAAGTTTGAATATTAATAGGCTTTTTGTCATTTGAGCCAGTTAATATTATAACAAAATCGGTTTTACCATAGTCTTTACATATACTTGCACATGATTTCAAAACCTGCTCAGTAGTTGCTTCTTTCTTAATAAACGACGTCACTATGAACCTTGGCCCCAGTTGGTGCTGCAGTATTTTACGAACTCCATGTCCAGCCTGATCGGCGAAGATCATGACTCGTTGAGTAGCTTCTCTTTGCGAATGAGTTTGTGAGATAAAGGTCGACTGTCGTTTTTCAACGGGAGTACATTCAATGCGAGACTCTGTCTTCGATGTGGGAATTGACTCTTCAACGTCACGAATTGAGTATACCGGAAATGTGGGTGAGTTACAGATGACTTTTTGGGGCGACTTTGACTCCAAGTTTCCCTCAATAATACGTCCTGATAACGCTGAGTTAAAAGAGTTGTCGCAACTATCATTAACATACTGTGCTAGCCTGACAGTATTTGGTGGATAATTTGTCACTATAGGAGACGTGTTTATCTTTGTAGGTGTCGAAAAAGACCTCGTCTTTATTAAATTTAATTGGCGTGAATACTTTGGCGTCATGCTTTTTCTCTCCGATAAATTTACTTTCTTATATGTTTCAATAAGTTTTTGATACTGACCAATATCCATTTTCAGACGGCAATTTTCGCTGTTCAAATTATCAATCTCCTGGTGAGCGCTTTCTAGTTCTAAGGTTAATCTTTTTATTGTATCTTTTAGATCCAAGGTAGTGTCGCTTTCATTTAACGAGAACCTAAAAACATTAAGTAAAAATACGATACATTAAATATCAGCCAAGCGATGCCACCTCTACTGCTAACACAGCAACTTCCTAGGAGCTTACTGGTGACCTCACTCACACGCAGGAACACAATAATCCTTTAGGGAGTTGTCAATTGACTGAAGTTTTCTGTGAAGTGGAGGTACTTCACCAGAGGGGCTGCTTTGATGCACCCTACCTCTCTTGAAAATACCCAGATCAAGAGAAACAGACATGATCATGCACACAAATGTTTGCCCAGTGTGGGTATCGAAGCCACGAGCATCGTTGTCAAAGTAACGTAAGAGCGCGTTTCACCACTGCCCCGCCGAGTTTGTCAGTCGTCATAATGGTTACATAAGATTTGAATCAGTCACTATACAAAATTTTATATAACAATTATGTTAAACATTGTACCCGTATACACTTTTTTAGTAACTGTACTTTCGCGATATTTTCCTTCGATTAGTACGAACCGAATAGACGAGAAGATGACTTAATGCCGAGGTACCCTGCAACTTAAGTAGGTCCTGATACTCACTACATATACTTATTCATGGATAAGGAAGGATGAGACAGTATTACTGCTAGTAGTAGCAAGGGCAAAAAAGACATGTTGCTCTTCCATTGCGTCGATCCACGTGACTTAAACAGTTACTTTCCTATCTTACAAATTGCATTACATAAAGGAGTTTCGATGGATTGGCTGCTATGATCTTTTCCCTATTAATTTGCGCTTTATTATTTATCAAAATTTGCAACATTACTATTATTGATAAGAATAGAAAATAATGAAATGTTTTGAATTAAACAATTTTTAACGGAAGTAACCTGACGTTTCGAATGCTTTGCAGCGTCCGTGGTCGCAGGAAGAAACGTCAGGTTCAACAAAATAAATAAAACACGCGATACTTCCGTTAAAAATTGTTTAATTCAATGTGTAACAATCGCGAAAACCTAAGACAATACAATGAAATGTTTTTTTTTGCAGTTTCGTTATGCCACATCAAAAGATAAACTCTTCATTGCAATAGGAATATTATGTTCGATGGCATGTGGGGCAACTATGCCCCTGACCGCACTGATTTTTGCATCTCTTTTACAAAGCATGGTGATATATGGACAGTCTCTGATCGATGACTTTCCATACGAGGATGAATTTTTACAAGCAATCTTGGATTTTGCAATATATAGCAGCATCATTGGTGCTCTAATTGTGTTTTTCTCTTATATATCTACCATTACGATGAATATATCTGCTTATAACCAGGTAAGACAATTTTACAGCTATCGTATCGCTATGGGCGTATATTCCGTCACTTTTTTTCTATTTCTTAGCGTTATCTCACTAGGATTGACGGGGTCTGCTACCTAATCATAAGGATTTGGCGAAAGTACTGTTTTTTAATTCACTCATGTATTTACTTAAATAACTCTGAAGTTACTGAATTGTGACATTTTTATACTTTGCATTACTACAAGAAATCATTAAACGATTTTCCATATGTAACGATATGTAATAAACATTAATTAGCTTTACATAGTTTGCTTGCAATATTATGTTGTTATTTAAGTTCTGTGTTGCTAGTTTTGCTATTTTCCTATTTTAGATTTTTCGAATACGGCAAGAATATTTAAAAGCAGCACTTAATCAAGATTTTGAATATTTTGACACTCACCAAACAGGGGATTTTGCTTCAAAGATGACAAGGTAACTAATAGCTATTGCAAAATATGCTTTTGAACGAAATGAATTTTGACGAAGAATGTATGTTTTCTGTATTATAGTAGTAGCTGTAGTAACTATTGCAACTGTATTTCTATTAGGTACATCATCAAAAATACATCAGCAAATAAACTATTTCTTCTGACTGCAGAAGAATAACTATTCCAAACTTAATTTTGTATTTATCACTTTTCTGCTTGTACACATTACAGTGGGTACTAATTTTTTTTATCGCTCAAATTAGACGGCGCCATCTAGTCCCAAATTAAACAAAGCTCGTGTTAGGTGTACTAGACAACTGATAAACATACATAATTACATATTATTTTTTGCAATTACATATTTATAGTATCATAGAAAATACTCAGACCAAAACAAACAGACATGTTCATGCCTATGTGCATGAACATGTCTGTTTGTCTTGGTCTCTCTATTTGTCCCGGGTGGAAATGGAACCCACGATTGTTGGTATCAAACTAGCGTTACTAACCATCTGAATGATTATTGAGTTGTAAGTGATAGATAGATATACACAAATGCTGACAGTACAGCAATGATAAATTACTTTATTTTTACTTTTTATAAATTACTTTTATTACTTTTAAATAAAAAAACTGCCTTCAAAAACTAAAGCGAAAAATAAATTATTTTTAAATAATTTAAACCCCCGTCATTAAACACAGCGAAAAATAATTGGTCACAATTACTTATGACTTTTGGAGTCGGTGCCAGCCGCATAATATCAATTGATAATATCAGTATACTGGCACCGAATCCAACTTCCAGACAACCTTGAGGCAGAATAAACGATACAAAACAGGTAGGAGGCGCATAAACTACTTACATATTCACTACACATTCTATATAAATATACACACACGCATATATATATACATATAGATACATTCAAAATACATACATATATAATCACGTACATATACATAAATATATGTTTGTTAGCATAATCTAATAAAAATAAAGGTAGATAACAGAAATTAACAGGCATAGTAAACAGACACGCATACGGCCCACCTCATGTAAAGCGGTTACCATAACCTTATTTTTTATTTATTTATCAGGAACAATTTACATTGTGTTTGATATATTACTAAATTTACATACAATTATATTTAATATAGATTCCTAAATGAACATGCAGCATATACAATAAAGAAACACAAGTACTAGAAAAATCGGGATATTAAATTACAGTTCGTCTATTGAGTATAGGTTTCTATCCAGCAGAAATTCTCTGAGCTTAGCCTTAAAAGAACCAGTGTTTAACAGAACTTTTAAATCCGCTGGCAGTCTATTAAATATTTGTACAGCTTGGTAATGAGGGCTATGCTTTACAATGTTAAAATGAGGAACAACTTTATTTTTGATGTCCTTTCTACGAGTGTTTTCTCTAACTTTTCTTTCTTCTTCAGACTCATATTCATGGATATATTTTTCAAAATTAACTAACAACACAAGTATGTATAAGCTGGGCAATGTTAAAATATTTAAACGCTTAAAATGAGATCGACAACTTTCTCTTTGTGTAATTCTAACAATTGTACGTATTGCTCTTTTTTGGAGAATGAAGGCTCGCTGAGAATTATAACTGTAGCTTTTCCCCCAGAACAGTACACTGTATCGAAGTCTAGACTCGATAAGAGCATAATATACCATCTTTAAGGGTTCCGTATTTATTTCGTCTCTCAATGCTCTCAACGCATAACATGCAGATGATATAGTAGAGTCTATGTGTGCTAGTTCTTTTTTCCAGTTCAGCAAATCATCTAGATGGATACCTAGAAATTTGACGTTTCTTACTAATTCAATCTTTTCGTTGTTAAGCGTTATATCCATATTATCTTTATTGCCTGCAGTGGTTCGAAATAACATGATGTTCGTTTTTTTAATATTTATTTTTAATCTATTTGTATTGCACCAAACTTGAAAAGCTGCTAACGTAGTGTTGACCTTGTCTGTTAGTTCACTAATACTTTTTGCCCCTACTACCGCGTTAGTGTCATCGGCAAAGACTACGAGATTAATGTCTGGAATATTTTTCTTTACATAATTTATCAAATCGTTTGTGAAAATAATAAACAGAATGGGACCTAATATGGAACCCTGCGGTACGCCAGTAGTAATATTAATCGTAGATGATTTGTATGTTTTCCGTTGTCCATTTTGTTCTGTAGTGCTGGTTTCTACATACATTTTCCTATTTCTTAAGTACGATGTAAACAGTTTCAGGGCTCTGCCTCTGACTCCATAGTGATCAAGTTTTGCAGTAAGTAAATTATGATCAATCATATCAAATGCTGAAGATAGATCCAGAAAAATCCCTGCTACCCTCAATTTTTGGTTTATTTTGCTAATCACATCATATAAAAGATTATAAGTGGCGTCCACAGTGCCAACTCCCTTCTGGTAACCGAACTGTCGATCATGTAGAATCTTATTCAAATGAAGATGAGTCAATAGTCGAGATTTCAATATTTTTTCAAAAATCTTTGAAAGTGTAGGTAGAAGCGAAATTGGTCTGTAATTTGTAGGGTCCGTTTTTGAACCCTTTTTATAAACTGGCACAACCTTTGCAATTTTTAATTGTTCCGGAAAAATACCCAGCTCAATGCATTTGTTAAAGAATGCAGATAGTGGCTCAGCCAATAATTTTATGTGCTCTTTGAGAATAACAATTGGGATTTCATCATATCCACTGGAGTGTTTGTTTGTCATAGTTTTAATTATTTGTGCTATTTCTTTGGGTGTAGTAGGCGTGAGTGACATATCATTTATAACCCTTTTACAACTTTGCTGAAGAAGCAATAGAGCTTCCTTCGTCTTAGTTTCAGCTGAATCACTGTTGTGGTTAAACTGTCTTGCTAATATGTTAGCTACGTCAATTGGCAAGTCTATGATTTGATCTTTAAGTTTTAGTAATAGTGGTTCCTGTTGCACTTTTTTTACTCTGTTTGTGCGTTTATTAATTATTTTCCACACTTCTTTACTCACATTTTTAGAGCTATCAATTTTCTCTCCGACCGCCATTTTTTTAGCTTTGGTTATAACTCTTTTATATATGCGAATATATTTATTTTTATAGTTGAGTACACTTTCATGAATATGATTTCCCGTATTTGTGCATAAAACTCTTTTCATTTTACTAGACGTTTTAATTCCCTTAGTTACCCACTTTAACTGTGATCCCCTTTTTAATTTGATTTTTATTTCCCGTTTTTTGTAACTTTTCCGAAAAGTATTATTAAAATTTCTCAAAAATGAATTTATTCCCATTGAACTCCAATTTTGATGCAATAGTTTGTTCTTAAAAGATAAGCTATTTCTACAATTAAAGATTCTTTTATTAATTATTAAAAATTTATTATTATTTTTACCTGTTTTATTTTCTAGAAAAAATTCACCCAATTGTGCTCCATGTCCGTCTCCTAAAACATTGTGATCAATTTCAGTTCTTAATACCTGTTCTTCTTGTATATTCGTTATGATATTGTCTAAGC